>CM067332.1:47285000-52285000 GCA_034376525.1 Nicotiana benthamiana | reverse complement strand
TTGAGAAAAAAGATATTCAAGGATATGATAAAGAGCATATTTATTGACCAAAATGGCATATTTTTCTTAGTCTTCCTTCTCCCAATGGAATGAGCACAGCAAGGTACTAATACTACCATTAAAAGGAAAAAAAATTAAAAGAAGACGTGCCAATGTACAAGTTACATCATAATTTATGTTGTATTTCTAACAAATCTCATAAATTCGTCAAGGTTGGGAGGAGGTTGTGTTGGCGGTGGTGGAAATGAAGCTTGTTCATCACCACTTCCGGGTGAAGTCGCTTCCTCAGCAAGTTCTGCTACCATTTCTTCATATGCCTCATCTATTGCCGGTTGTGATTCTGCTATGCCAAAGTTCCTTCTTTCTGCGTGGATCCAATCTCTAAAAAGCACTGATTTTTCCAAGCTCTCCCGCATCAACGCTCCGTGATCACCGATTTGTAGTCTTGCTTGACTGAAAGCGCTCTCCGATGCAATAGTTGACGCTTGAATTGACAGAACATCCCGATCCATCCTTGCAAGAACGGGAAAATGCTTTTCCCTTGACTTCCACCATTCCAAAAGGTCGAAAGAGCCGTCTGGATTCTCCTTTTCTAGTGCCTGTGACAAGTAAACTTGAAGCTCATTTAGATGGAAAATTTCATCAAAATTATCACCTTGAGAACCCCTGAACTCCGTCCACGATTTAAGAGTTGTTAAGCCAGCAGCTCTTTTAGACAATTGTGATGTAGACGAAGTAGGGGTTGGAATATTTGGCCTAGCATGCTCTAACGCCTGTTTATAAGCATTATAAATAGTTTGAGCATTAATTTTAATTGATGCTTTCGCATCAGCTAGTGTAGCAATTTCGTCTTCTGAAAGATCTAAAGCTCTATAAATATTAGAATACCAAAAGTGAGGACCTCCTAATTTCATTGTTGGATTTAACATAGCAGCTACACCAAAAATAGGAGGGATTGAAAAAAAAATATTTTTTAAACTTTTGTTTCATTTCATTTATTGCAAGTTCATAAATATCCCCACCCTCGCTAAAATCAACAAACAAATCAGCTAGTGCGGCAATATAAAATAAACAGTTAGAAATAGTCAGATAATATTGTCTAGAAAAAGCATTTGTAGCCACTTGAAAATGTTCTAAAAAATCTAAAAGAATTTTAACATTAGTCCAATCTTGGGTAGTTAGCATTTCATCATCATCCTCACCACCTACCCGAGAATTAAACGTAGCATTAATTGGGTTTCTATATTCATACGCTACTACTAAACTTTCGTACATGTAATTCCACCTAGTCGGGCAAGGTTTAGGAACCTTTCTTTCTCTAAGGCCATATTCATCATATTTTTTAAAATATTCTCTTAGTCTAGTTCTACGGTTTGAATAAAATAGCCAATTAAGAGCCATTCTCACCTTTTCAATTTCTATGTTTAGTATTCGCATACCATCACCAACAATTAAATATGACAAATACATCTAACATGAAAAATATTATTAAATGCAGGATTAAGGGTTTGTGTTAGCATGCCTATTGCACTAGTACTGCTAGAAGCATTATCCATAGAAATTGCTATTATTTTATCACTAAAGCAAAAATATCTACATATATCTGAAACAGTGTTATCTATAAACCTAACCGTGTGCTGTGAATTAATTATTCTATATGCAATTATGCGTTTTTGCATTGTCCAGTCTTCATCTATCCAATGACTTGTTACAGTTAGATAATCACAGTCATTTCCGCTTCTACCAATATCAGTTGTAATAGAAATACGATTAGGTATATGAGTAAATAAATAGCGCAAATATTGTTCATATTCATGCTTGAATTTATAAATATCGGCCTTAACTGTTGCGCAAGGCCAACCTTTATAAGTAGGATTAAAGACTCTTCTAATATAATGAATCCAATTAGGATTAGAAGCAAAAGTATAAGGCAAGCACATAATAGTAATCATTTTCGCTAATTCTTCACGATCCTTATTAGGATCGTAATATAAAATACCTCCGGTGACAGTGTTTATTCCTGGTTGAACTAGATTTGAACCAGTACTAGGGTTAACTTGGGAATCTACACTTGTCCCCCCCTCTTGTTGCGCTTTCATTTGCAAAAACCTAGCCTTATCTCTATGGTGTAATTTTATATGCTTAGTCAAACTACCTGTGCCGCTACGATCTCCAGTATACCTATGAACAAGTAATTTCCCACAAGTTTTACACTTAGCCTTATTTTGTTATCTTACTTGACTAAAAAAATGCCAAACTAATGATGTTTCTGTACGTTTAGGAGGTTGTCTGCTAAAAGTGGGAGTTTGTACAGGTGGGTGTGCCGGTTCATTACCAAAGTTATGAGCAGGACTAGTAGGTGTATCATCTAAATCTGGTGCTTGGGTTTCATCATCATCATCATTATCCTCATTTTCCTCTAAGATAGGTTCATTAGGATATAGAGCATTTATAATATCATCATCTAATCTATCACCTACTGCAACATCATGTAGAAATTCACTATCGGTAAATTGAAAACAAGGGTGATCACTATCAAGGATTACGGGAGGCGGATTAGGACGTCTAGGTTGGCTACTACTTTCAACTTGCTTATCTTTTTTAGGTCTGGGAGCCGGGGGAAGGGTAGTATTATGGCCACTACTTTCAAAGGTTTACCTTTTCCTTTACCGAACATTTTTTTCAAAGAAAATGCCATACTAATTAGAATTATGCAAACTAAAAACACAAAAATATACTATTAGCACGTAAGAGTTGAAACGAGTTTACCGGATTGCCGAACAACTTCTTGAAAATTGAAAATCGTTGAACTTGAACACTTGACAGCTTTAATTCAACAACTTCACAATTTTTCACGAATTTTCAACAATAAATTAAGCACTTGTACTAGAAAGATTGAAAGAGAGCTTGAGAGATATTGATGAATTGGTGAATAAAAATGAAAGAATGAAGGGGTATTTATAGTTGAGAAATGGGAAAAAGTGTAATTATATAAAGTTTGGGGGCCAAAGGCGATTTATTTTCAAACTTCCAAACGGTTACTTTTTGCAAAGAGCCGTTACTCAATTTTTTTAAATTTTTTTTTAAAAAAAACATAGCCGTTGGAACCGCCAGAACCGGCTCAGGACCGCAATAACTGGTCCAGGCCCGCCAGCCGGTCCAGGGTCTGGCGATCCCGGTCCTAACGGTTCGGGAGAAGGAATCGGCCCGTCACGGATATTTAGAACCGGTAGAATCGGAACCGCCGGAACCGGCCCAGCAGAACCGGTAGAACCGCCAGGGACGCGGTCCCGGTTCGGAACCGGGACACAAAACAACATTATGTTCGAATAATAAAATTCTACATAATATGCAAACTCGATTCATTTATTTTTATTTGAACATACGAATAGATTTTTCCACAATTGTGTAGAATTTCGTTATATACAAATATTTCATTGAGAAAACTACGAGGCATTTGTATCTATATTCGCTTTTTGTGTCACATTTTAATTTGTGTTTGTTTACAAAAAAATGCAAGCGCACCCGTTTTTTCGCATAAGTTCAGCATACGGGGCTGAAGTAGCAAAGTCAATCACGCAAAACTTCAGCATTCTAGTAGTCGAGCCTGAAGTTTTTGTTTTATAACTGGCGAGCTGGAGTTTTTGTTTTTGTAACTGGCGAACTTAAGCTCTAGAGTTGAAATTTTGTTTTGTAACTCTCGATTTGTAACTGGCGAAGTTCAGTTCTAGAGCTGAAGTTTTTGTTTTGTAACTAGCGAACTTTAGCTCCAAAGCTAAAATTTTTATCTGTAAATTATTAACTTCAACTTTTATTTTTATAACTTGCAAAGTTTTTTGTTTTCCATGAACTTTTCTTTTGGTTGTATATATATTCTTATTTTTGTAAAAACTCTTTTCAGACACTTGACAACTTTTCTTGGAACATCCACAGACTTCTGAAAAATAACGTAACTATCAAAAATATTCTTGTTTTCTCAGAAGAACATTTCCCCAAAAAAAAAGAAATGTTCAGAAATCTTTTTTCAGAAATCCAGGGTCATGGATATTGTATACAGCTAGACGCCAAGAAGATGAGTGCGAAATCTCCTACAAGAAGTATGCATCATAGAGCAATATTCAATTTTAAAAGAATCCAAAAAGGAGTAGTAGTACTTAATGGAAAACGTGAGCCTGTTAAAAGTTTGAGAAAGAAAAGGCAGATATAATTTTGAGGAGGAGAATGAGTAGATAGGGGTTTGAAATTATTTAAAAAATGGAGTTAAAGTTAAAAATTTATAAAAAATGAGTATAGATTAAATGAGAATTTTTACGAAAATTACCCTGAATTTTTACGAAAATTACCCTCTATAGTCTTTCAAAATTTTAATAGTCCATATTTTATCATAGTTATAGAAAATGGCCCTTCAGTTCAAACACATTGTATCTAGTAGCACGAAATGTCTATTTTGTATATTTTTGTATAGTGATAATCTATTTTGTATATCTTTTATATAGTGACGGTCTATTTTGTATAGTGACAGTATATATATTTTTTTATATATTGACAGTTTATTTTGTATAGTGACAGTATATATATATTTTTATATATTTTTATTGACAGTCTATTTAGTATATATTTTGTATAGTGACAGTATATTTTATATATAATTTGTATAGTGACAATCTATTATATATAGATTGTATACTGACAGTCTATTTAGTATATTTTTGTATAGTTACAATCTATTTTGTATAATGACAGTCTATTTTGTATATACTTTTGTCTATTGTATATAAACTGTATAGTGATAGTCTAGTTTGCATATTTTTTATATAATGACAGTCTATTTGGTGATATAGATTGTATAGTGACAGTCTATTTTGTATATACTTTATATAGTGACTGTTTATTGCATACAAATTATATATTAACAGTCTATTTAATATATATTTTGTTTAGCGACACTAGATAAATAGGGTAAAATGTATCGATATGATATATTTTTTTACAGTATATATAAGTTAAATAATGTGTAATCAAATACTGAGAAGCTCAAGTCCACTTTACCACAATTCTCTTCCAAATTGTAGGCCTCCCTATGCCCCTAATTACTTGTCAGGTCGGGTTGAATGCTAGCTTACTTGCAAATTAACCCGCTGTTGTGAATGTCTAATGGGTAGGATAATATGATCTTAGTAAACTTGTTAGCCAAATTAAATCAATGAGGAAATTAACTCATTTATTAACTATTCAATAATACTCAGTTAAGAAAGTTCTCATCTTTTGTAAGTAATTGTTTTTTCCTCATAAAGATTCTTATTAATGAACCAATTCTAGAGTACCTAATTTCTTTAACAAAATACATAAGTTAATAATAGACTATTACGATAAAGAGCAAGGATGGTTTTGGGCTACCCTTTAAATTGGTTTTGGGCTAGTAGTTGTATGGTTTATTTTGTGGCTATCTATTGCCATTAGTTTTTTCTGAATGGCTATAAATAAATTTTGCTCTGAAAAAGTCAAATTTTATAAATACAAATAAAAAAATTAATGGACATTGATGAAAATTGATGTTCTTGGCTCATAACACATTAATATCTTATATTTTCTGTACCCATAAAATTTGTCTTTCTTAATGTTATTAATGAAATATTTGTTTGTAGGGAGATCGTATTCATACAACTGCAAGAATATAATATCAATTATTCGTTCATTCAAAAAAAAAAAAAGAACTGTATTTGTATATTATGAATAATTTTATTAGTGGAACAATTAATGTGAAATATAATACCGATACTAGGGGTGTACATAGGCCGGGTTGGTTCGGATTTTACAATTGCCAAATCAAATCAATTGTGTCAGTTTATTAAATCTAAATACCAAACCAAACCAATAAACTCAGGTTTTTCGCTCTCGGATTTTTTTGTGTTTCTCGGGTTTTCGGGTTATTCGGGTTTTTTCAATAAAATCTTCATAGAACAAAACATATAAATTATGCTCAAAATATGTCTTTAATCCTAGTAAGATACGACTATATAAAGTATTTTCCAGGAAAATAATACAAAATATGAGATGTGTCATGGCATTATCCTAAAATATTCAATAACGAAGATAATTTGTGTAATATCAATATTGCTAATTAAAAAGCCATAATAAAATAAATATAATCTAAAAATACTAAGTTATGCTAAAAAGTAGATTAATAAGGGAATATTTATTACATGACTAAACGCTAAAGAAAAAATAAAAATAGGTTGTGCATTTATCTAAATTATTGCAAAAAAATAGATATTCAATATATTCCCGTTCATAGTATTTAAATTGAATGTCTTTTGTTAGCATTAATATTGATTTGATTTTGGTTTTAATTTGGCTTTTATTCGTATTATTTAATTTACTAATGTTAATGGCTATAAAACTTATTTGAACATTATAAAAGCTCTAAGTCAAACCTTGAAATAATACCTTAAAAGATACAATTATGAATTTCTTTAAGAAATATTTATAAATTACATCACAATAAGTATATTTATATATTAAATATATCTAAAGTTCTCTCTATATATAATGTCGGGTTGGTTTGGTATCGGTTTGACTTTCTTTAGTTAAAACCAAACCAAACCAATTATGGTCGGGTTTTTTTCCCCAATACCAAACCAAATCAAACCAAACCATGATCGGGTTTTTTTCTCGGTTTGACTCGAATTACCGGATTAGTACGATTTGTTGGTTTACTTTGTACACCCCTAACCGATACATACAAATTGAAGCCGACAAAATGACCCACACTTCGGTATGGATATCTTCAATATTCGACCTTATGAGCAGTTGATAAACCAACTTAATATTAATGAGAATGAACTATTTGGTAAAGTCAAAGTTACTTTTTTTATTTAGTTTGATTTGTCTTATCAACTTGATCATTATTAGGGTGTACAAAGAAAATCGATAAATCGTACTAATCCGATAATCCGAGTCAAATCGAGAAAAAACCCGACTATGGTTTGGTTTGACTTGGTTTGGTGTTGGAAAAAAAAACCCGACCATAATTGGTTTGGTTTGGTTTGGTTTTAACTAAAGAAAGTCAAACCGAAACCAAACCAACCCGACATTATATGTATAGCAATTTTAGATATATTTAATATATAAATATACTTACTGTAATGTAATTTATAAATATTTCTTTAAAAAATTTCATAATTTTATCTTTTAAGGTATTATTTCAAGGTTTGATTTAGAATTTTTGAATGCTCCAATAAGTTTTATAACCATTAATATTAGTAAATTAAATAATGCTAGCAATCAATACTAATGCTAACAAAAGACATTCAATTCAATATTACGAACTGGAATGTATTAAATGTCTATTTTTTATTTTGTAATAATTCAGATAAAAATATATAACCTATTTTTATTTTTCTTTAGCTTTTAGGCATATAATTAATACTCCCTCATTCGTATGTCTAGTTTAGCATGAATTAGTGCTTTTAGATTATGTGTATTTTTATTATGACTTTTTAATTAGCAATATTTATAGTACATAATTTTATTATTTTTTATTATTGAATATTTTAGGATAATGTCATGAGTCATGACATATCTCATATTTTGTATTATTTTCTTGAAAAATACTATATATAGTTGTATCTTACTAGGATTAAAGAAATATTTTGAGCATACGTTATATATTTTGTTCTACGAAGATTTTTCCGGGAAAAAAAATCGGAAAAACCCGAAAACCCGAAAAAACACGAGAGAAACCGATATTGAAAAACCCGAATTTATTGGTTTGGTTTGGTCTTTAGATTTAATAACCCGACACAATTGGTTTGGTTTGGTAATTGTAAAATCCGAACCAACCCAGTCTATGTACACCCCTATCATTATTATTTAAATAATAATAATAATTGTCGTAGGAGAAGTTGTTAGTCATGGAGAAGTACAATCACACAAGCAAGATAGTACAATCAGTATTTTCATGAATTTGGAGCTCTAGAATCACAAATAAGCTTGCAACTATGATTAACAATATATAATTTCAAAATGATTATTTCTCGTGATTATGTTGCTATGTATTTTTATGCAGGAGGAACAATATTCCAGCTACTTCTTAGGGCGAATTTTTTATTTATTTTATTTTATAACTTTTAGATTTCATTAATATCAAAGGGATGTACAATGTAAAGTTCTATAATAGTAGCATGGACTAGCTACTACTCATTTACAAACAATCACTATACGAATACAGCTATTAATAACAGAAGCTATCTTAGTATAGGGACTACTAGACTATATCTAAGGAAAATAGTTAAGTTGTCGCAAACCATCTTGCCATCGTTTACAGTTTCTGCCGCGGATATGAACAAGCAAAGCAACTTCTCTGCAAAACTGGTTTTCCACAAATACTCTCCCATCAAACCGAATACAATTCCTTTCCCTCCAAATAAGGGCAACAGTAGTTACAAAAACAGAGGCAGTAATAGCTTTGTGCCACATTTTTCTCCTAGCTTTACTGCAAATCCATTGGAGTTCAGCTTCCCAATTACCAACTGTTCTATGGTATCCCAGCCAGCAGCATAGTCTGGACCACAGTCGATTAGTGATTGAGCATTCAAAGAACAAGTGCTCAAACTCTTCAACATGCTGATTACAGAACACACAGTTTGCATGCACTTGTATTCCAAATTTCTGTAATCTGTCAATAGTAGGAAGTCTTTGTTGAGCAGCTAGCCATACAGTGAACTTGTGTCGAGGTTGTTGAACATTAGGTTAGCATCAGATTCTTCCACTCTACCTTATTGAAACTGGGAATCATTGCAAGGTAGAGTTTTTGGATTTGAAATTTATCCAGCCTGCACACTCCTTTCAACCTGTTAAAAAGATCCCCTTGTAGTTTCTGATTCTCCATTACAGCAGTTCTACAGTCCAGAATCTTTCTAACAACCCAAGAAGTTGTCTTAGGCAAGGGCATTGTTGCAATGTCATACTGTTTGATGTAATAACAGTGCAGCCATTTGATCCAAAGACAGTCTTTTTTCCTGGCCAAGTCCAGAGGAGCTTAGTAATAGCTTCCTTATTCCACACAGTCATATCAATAATGTTGAGTCCCTAGCAGTAAGTGGTCTGCAGACTCTTTCCCAGGCAACCAGAGCCCTTTTAGACACAGTAGCACTACCAGTCCACAGAAAAGACCTGCAGATTGCTTCAATGATTTTCAATACTTTCTTTGACAGAATGAACACTTGTGCCCAGTAAGTCTGAATCCCAAAAATAACAGCTTTGATCAATTGACTTCTTCCTGCATAAGAAAGCAACTTGGCTGACTAGCAAGTGATTTTATCAGTAACTTTCTCAATCATTGGCAAGTAATGATGGATAGCAAGTTTTTTAGAATTTAGGGGTATCCCTAAATACTTGAATGGAAGCTGACCCTCAGTGAACCTCATTGTCTCTATTATTTCTTCTCTGGTAGTCTGCTGTACACCAGCCAAATAAACAGCACTTTTGCTAATGTTAGCTTGTAGTCCAGAAGCTTCAGAGAACTTACAGAAAGCCTCATGTAGGATCTGGATGGAAATAATGTCAGCTCGACAGAACATAAGAAGGTCATCAGCAAAATAGACATGAGCACATTTTAGTTTCCTGCATTTGGGATGGAAGTTGAAATCCTCATTCCTATGCAGCTGACCTAATATCCTATTCAGGTACTCCATAACCAGAACAAACAAATAGGGTGACATTGGATCACCCTGTCTAATACCTCTCTTAGCAATGAATGGCTTAGTTAGACCACCATTCAACACTAAGGAGTAGGAAACATAAGTGACACAAGCCATTATCCAGTTAATAAACTTTGCAGGGAAGCCAAGATCTATAAGGATCTGTTTAAGGAAACCCCATTCAAGGGTGTCATAGGCCTTCCTAATATCCACCTTCAAGACACATCTGGGGGAAACTCCTTTTCTGGAATAACCCTTGAAGATTTCATGACTAAGCAAAATATTATCAACAATGCTTCTCCCTTCAATAAAAGCTGTCTGGGCTTGTCCAACTAAACCACCAATAACAGTTTTCATTCTCCTTGTAATCACTTTGGAGATGATTTTATAGACAGTGGTACAGCAGGCAATAGGTCTATAATCTTTAACAGTTGTAGGAGCTCTAACCTTAGGCACAAGTGCAATAGCAGTAGTGTTGATCATGTGAGGCAGTTTTCAAGTAGAGAAGAAGTCCTTTGTAGTAGCAAGTACATCTTCTTTACTATCTCCCAGTTACTAGTAAAGAACTCCACAGGGAACCCATCCACACCAGGTGCTTTGTCCTTAGGCATCTCTTTTAGAGCTTCTGTAATTTCTTCCAATGTAACCTCTTGAATGAGCATTCTTTGCTGTGACAAAGTTAGACATTGTCCTTCTTTAATAACAGCAGTGTTGACACAAGGAAGTTCTTCAGCACATTCCCCCATCAATGATTTGAACACCTTGATAAACTCCTGCTCCATAGCTAAGGGGTCTGTTCGTTTCATACCTGAATCAGTGTATATAGAAGTAATATTATTCTGGCATGTTCTGATCTTCCACCGAGCATGGAAATATTTCGTATTAGCATCTCCACAATCAATCCAGCAAGCCTTGGATTTCTGTCTCATAATTTGTTCCTCCACATTGCTCCATTTCTCAATTTCATTTAGTGATGCTCTTTCCTCAGTAAACAGATTCTGTGAAAGTGGATTGTGCTGCAGCTGATTCTGTATAATATCCAGTGTCTCCCTAGCCTGAATAAGTTTCTGTTTGTAGGAAGCCATATGGATATTTATCTCCTTTAAGTGCTGCTTCAAAGTCTTCAGTTTAGTCCATATCTGCTGCATAGGTGATCCTTCACAGTTCTGTCCCCAGACTAGCTGTAGAATAGTAAGATACTGGGGGTCCTCCATAATAGCAATATAGAATCTGAAAGGTTTAGGATGGAGAAGTTTTTGACTCCCAAATTTGATGAGAATAGGAGAGTGATCAGAAACTGAGGGGTTCATGAAGTCAGCTTCTAGGTGTCCATACTGTTGTAACCACTCGTCAAACAATTCCCATTCAGCAGGTATTGGGTCAAAGAACTAAATTACCCAAGGCCCAATCAATCCTGCTATAGACCCTAGTGGAATTACCCTGCTATTTGTCCAACTGTAATGCCACCCTTTCGCTCTAAGGGGAGTAAGTTGGAGATCAGCAATGACCTCTTTAAACCCTCTGACTTCACCATCAGTGACAGGAGAACCAATTCTATCTTCAGAACATAACACAGAATTAAAATCCCCACTCAGCACCTAAGGATCGTGACTGAGAACATTTACTGTCCTTAAATCACTCCACTATTGTTCCCTAATGTTCGCTGTATTATGAGCATAAATGACACTCAAGTGAGTTCTGATTTTACTTTAAGGGTCTTCTAAGAGACATTGAATATACTGGTCAGTCACACAGGAAATATGGACCTGAATGTGAGGTTTCCAGAGTAGCCAGATTCTCCCATTGACAGCTTTAGCATAGTTGCATTGGACCTTCCATCCCTTAGCAATCTTATCTAAAATCTTCTTTGCCTTGTATTCCTTCACTCTAGTTTCAAGACAACCCATGACATCTACTTTATTTACAGCCAGAAAGCTTTTCAATTCTTTCTGCTTATGGGCTTGATTAAGCCCCCTAATGCTCCAAGTGACAATAATCATGAAGCATTAGGAAATATGCTCCGAGAAGGTCGCGGATCAACCTGTTGACCCTTTCTGCCAGCATCTAGCACATCAATAGCAGCCTTCCCCTTATCACATTTGTCAACCATAGCCTCATTGTTACCAATAGATTCATTGATAGTTGTAACATTTCCTTCCTGAATGTCAGGACCTATCAGTGCATTCTGCTGAATAATATTCATACAAGAAGTACTATTCCCCAGCTGCATATTCTCCTTGTTATGTTCTGGTTGAACTGGTAAGCTTACCATTGTATCTGTACTAGTTTTAGGAAGCCATTCTTGTTTAGTAACTTTAGCCTGCTTTTTCAATCCGGTCCTCTGTCTTCTTTTCTTTTCTTGTTCTCCAATATCCTGTTCTACATCATTGCCTGCATTATACCAGCAGTCAATAGAATCATGGCCAAATTTCAGGCAATGATTGCAGAAACTAGGCTTCCAGTCATATTCAATCCGCTGGATCTTCGGGCCAAATGGAGTCTCAATCTCTATCTGATCAGGGAGGGAATGGGCAGCATCAACCTCTACCTGTACTCGAGCAAAAGAGATCTTCTCATAGTGAGCTGTGAATTTGTCTGTGTACAATGGCTTACCCACTGTACTAGCCAATTTGCTCAGTACTTCAATAGACCAATAGCCCACTGGAAGTCCAGGAAAACGAATCCATACATGTACAATGTTGAGTACATCATTCTGAAAGGAGAAATCAATTTCTCAAGGCTTCAACACCATGGGTTTGTTTCTGTACGAGTAAGGCCCAGACTGAATAACTAAATCTTTGTCCTCTACACTATTGAATCGGAAAATGCAATATCCTTCAGAGTGGATCAGAATCTGAGGTTTAGACACAAAATTCCATACATGCATCACGAAATTCTCCATCAGTTTCTCATTAGGATTGTCTCCAATTACATATCCAATTAACGCAGTACTCCAGTAATCCACCTGAGATTTCAAATCATCTTCACTAATTTTCACAACCTTCTGGCCATCTCTGTCAGTAGGAGGTACGAATGAGAGTAGCTTACCCATTTGAGCATTGCGATTACCTCGCACAACTTCAGCAGCAGTCGGAATTGATTTCTCAGACCCACTGGTTTCTGAGAATTGTAGTCGTCTAACAGCGAGGCTAGCCGGCACTTCAAGTTTGTTCATCGGAGGTGGTATATCAGTCGCAACACCATCTGCATGCAGCATCTCTGTCGATTGGAATTTCTGTGGGAGGAAATTGCCAAAAGTCAGAGGTTCAAATTCTTTAGTAACACCATGCGCATGGGTGACTATTTGAGTAGTAGTGAGGGCCAAATTCCGCCGGCGACGAGCCATAGTCCGGGCACTACGGCAATTTTTCTATCATGCACCGAGAGCTTTTGCTCGTCTCTGCTGTCATACGCCGAGAGTTGGCCTCCAAAAGTGAAGTTCTATATCAACAAAAAGTAAAGCGACACGTCATTCTCCACTAATGTCCTCCTACTTCTTAGGGCGAATTGATAGAACAGATCATGTCACACTTGGATGGATCTAACAATAAGTCTGTCATAGTAGTTATACAACTCACAGGAGCTCATAAATTCAAGGTATTCAAATTATTTATGCTTGAGTTTTCGTATGTGTTGATGAGCATTATCTCTGCCTAAGTTCTATTAGGGTTGATGAACATTGGCTAACTTATCTAAATAATATATGATGATAAATTTAGTCATGTTAGAGAAGTTAAAGTAAAGCCATTAAGAAAAGAAACATCAATAGGTTGTCTAATGCACCACAAAGAAAGAGAAAATTAAACTAAATCATCAAGAAAAACAATGATAAATTTGCCATAATCACCATCCTAATTAGGTAACATTCTGAAGTGGGCGTGGTTTTCCTTTCTATGTTCCTTTTGTTCTTTAAGCTTTTATTTTTCTTTTTCGATTTGAATTGGCAAAAAGCCTTTCCTATCAAAATTTGGGTTCCATAAATAACTTGACCTCCAATCTGCACAAACAGGATCTAGTTCATTCATTCTACCCCATAATTTCTTAGTTTAATGAATTATACTTATAAATATTAATTTTTACACGTATTTATTTACGAGAAAATTACATATAAGTACAATCAATACACATACATGGCAGCTGAGTGATTCAATCATAACTATTTAAATTTGTAGCCTAAAGATAATGGCCCAGATCTGAAAAACCCAGCAATTTATGACACAACCAACATTTATTGCGGCTAATGTTATTGCCTGAGAATAGTTCAACATTTCTATTGGTGAGGAGCCTCGAGTTTTTACATATTGCTTAATCTGTAATTTTTGTTAATAAACCGACAGATTGCTCTAAAAAGAAATTGTTGGGAGACGTGCCATAATTTTTTGGCCAAGAAGCACTGAAGCCAAAATAACATATAGTATTCTATAGTGCAATCAAAATCAAAGCCGAGTTTCCGTCAATCTCACTGCTTTGACTAGACGTGAACAAATATTATTTGCTAGAACTACTAATCCCCTAGTAAATCAGAATTATTGTTTCAAAAACCTATTAAAACTTTAGTGATAACAATAGCGGATGGATCCTTTTTATGGATTAGGAACTACTCTCTCGCTGAGGGGGTTTAGACCTTACCCTCTACTCCTCTAGAACTAAGGCAGGACTCTACTAAAGGGGTTCAAAAAAGAAATAAGTTAAAAAATATAAAGAGATTGTAGTTAGTGAGAATTGAACGAATGACCTCATAATAGTTTTGAACCCCCTTGACCTCTAAGTCATACTTTTAGACCGTGTGAAGGGGATTCAAAATATAATATATAGAAGTAAAAATAAGATTTTGCCTTACATAGTGTAATTTTTTGACGAAAGGGGTTCGGGTGAACACCTTGCGCCTCCTAAATCCGCCCCTTTTTGGAATATGTGAAGTAAGTGAGTTATCCTTATATTTTTCATATATCTATCCCTAACAACAACAACAACCCAGTATAATCTCACTTAGTGGGGTTTGGGGAAGGTAGTATTTACGCAGACCTTACCCCTACCCTGGGGTAGAGAGGCTGTTTCCAAATAGACACCCGGCATCCTTCCCTCCAAGAACTACCCACCTTGCTCTTGGAAAAACTCGAAGTCACAACCTCTCGATTGGAAGTGGGGGTTGCTTACCATCAGAGCAACCCCTCTTGTCCTATATATCTGTCCCTGACTAAAGAAAAAAGTTGGCCAGCCATCTGCCAGTGTTAATTGTCATGGAGACTCATAGTCGATTTCTGTTGCCTTTAGGTGCCTGATGCGAAATGAAGCAACCTCCCATTTGTCCCGCTTCATGAGACCCCTAACCTGCCTTAGGAGCTCTTTATATGTATTGTATATAATCTGTTGCCAATGAGAATGACTCCATGCCGCTAATTTATCCGCAATATTGCACTTTTGTCTCCCATTGGCGACAAGCCGCTTAATTTCTTCAATATTTTGTTGTATTCCCATGTTAGTTGTGTAGGAACCAAAAAATAAATTAATGATTCCCAAAACAATTTATGGAGACAAAAGAATATGAAAATGGATTTATTAATACAACTCGGAAACTCTCAAATACAAAAGTATTACTTACAAACACTCCTTACACTCAAGCTATTGATCACTCAATACTTGCTTGAAAACTTGATAATAACCAAATGAATTACAAGGCCTATTTATACTAGTTAACACCTAGTGTGAACAAATAATGTGAAACAAAGAACCAAAAATCTAACACACCATGGCCGGTGCCTAACCTTAGTAGGTGAAGTTTATTTTAAAATCTCATTTTAACAACTAAAACATGTGTTTTAAAAGACATGGCCGGTGGTTAATTTTTTTGGATAAATTATTTTTTTTCACAGCCTCCCTTAATTTATCAAAAATTACCTATACCAAGCATTGACTTCAGATTCTCGAACAATTCTGCTCTCAGCGGTTTTGTAAGGATATCCGCTATTTGATCTTCAGATCTGCAGAACTCAAGTTCGATTTCACCATCCTTAACAAGATCCCGTATGTAGTGATACTTAATTCCGATATGCTTACTCCTGCCATGAAATACCAGATTCCTGGCTAATGCGATTGCTGACCTGTTATCACACATAATTCTTGTCGGACCAATCTGCTCGTGTTTCAGCTCTCCAAGCATCCTTCGAAGCCAAACTGCTTGACAAGCCGCAGAAGTCGCTGCCATGTACTCTGCTTCTGCTGTAGAAAGAGCAACTACTTGTTGCTTCTTTGATGACCATGAAAATACTCCTTTTCCAATAAAGAAAGCATAACCTGAAGTACTCTTTCGAGTCTCCACATCACCTGCCCAATCACTGTCTGTATATCCTACTAGACTGCAGTTGTCAGAGTAGGTATAGAAAATTCCATGATCATGGGTACCTTTAATATATCTCAAAATCCTTTTTGCCGCTTGCAAATGTGACTGATGTGGTGTCTCCATGAATCGACTGATAATTCCCACGCCATAAACAATATCTGGCCGAGTTGAAGCCAAATAACGCAGACTTCCAACTATGCTTTTGAAATAAGTGGGATCAACCAGCTCACCGCTTCCTTCTTTCTTCATTTCCAGGCGTTCAGCAACTGGAGTTCGGATTGGAGTCGCAGATTCCATCTTCAATTTCTTCAAGACATCATTGGCATATTTCTTTTGCGAAATGAAAATGCCATCTTTATATTGTTGTACTTCTATGCCCAAGAAGTAAGACATAAGTCCCATGTCTGTCATTTCGAACTGACTAGTCATGGCCTCCCTGAATTCTGCAAACATTGATTCACAATTGCTTGTGAAAATCAAATCATCAACATAAAGACATACAAACATCATGTCGCCATTCACTTTTGACTTGATGTATAATGTATGCTCATAAGGGCACTTCTGGAATCCTGCCTGCAACGTGTACGTATCAATGCGCGTATACCAAGCTCGTGGTGCCTGTTTTAGTCCGTATAATGCCTTCTTCAATTTATAGACCTGATTCTCTTGTCCTTTTCTTACAAAACATAGACCTCCTCCTCAAGAAAGACATTCAGGAAAGCTGACTTGACATCCATTTGATGGATCTTCCACCTGTTCTGAGCTGCAAGTGCTACTATCATGCGAATAGTATCCATTCTGGCCATTGGTGCAAAGACTTCATAGTAATCAATTCCAGGCTTTTGCCGATAGCCTTTGACTACCAATCTTGCTTTGAATCAGTCCACCTGACCGTCGGGTCGATATTTGGTCATGTACACCCACTTGACACCGATAGGCTTCTTTCCGGCTGGCAAAGAAGTTAATTCCCATGTGTCATTTTTTTCAATGGAATGAATTTCTTCATTCATTGCCTTGATCCACCTTTCATTATCAGCAGCATCCTCGAACGAAACTAGATCACAATCTACAAAAAGACAAAAATTTACCAATGTTTCATCGGTAAAGTCAGGACTGCTGTCATTGTCAACACCTTCTTCATTTCTCCTCATATCAAAATCCTTGAAACGTGGTGGCATGTTTGTTTGTCGACGAGGCCGCTCTTCTCGTTCAACTTCTTCTTCTAATTGTGAAGATGGAATCTTTAATGCCTGCGGAGATGGAATATCTACTGGCTCCGGAGATGGAATATCTTCTTATGGTTCTGGGGTTAAGACATTTTTCTCATCTGCCTATTCTATTTCATGAGCATACCTCTTCCAGTGTCATCTTTTCTGCTCCAGTTCCAAGCTCCATCTTCTACGAACTGCACATCTCTGCTGACAGGATTATAAAGTCTATAACTATTAGTCCCTTCGCTATAGCCAATAAAGATGCACTTTTGAATTTTATCATCCAGCTTCTTCCTACGTTCGTCTGGTACATGGGGATATGCAATACACCCAAATACCCTCAGCAAAGAAACATCAGGTTTGTTGCCATTCCACACTTCTTGCGGAGTCCTCTCGAGCACAGCTTTTGTCGGACACCGATTCAGCACGAACACTGTACTAGCAACAACTTCCGCCCAAAATTCCTTTGGTAAGCCTTTCGCCTTCAACATGCTTCGTGCCATCTCAAAGATCGTCCTATTCTTTCTTTCTGCCACACCATTTTGCTGCGGTGTATAACTGGAAGTTAACTGACGAAGAATTCCTTGGGACTTGCAGTAATTATGAAATTCGTTAGAGGTAAATTCATCGCCTCTATCGGATCTCAGAGTCTTCAAGCTAAAGCCGTTTTGCTTTTCAACAAAGGCTTTAAACTCTTTAAACTTTCCGAATGCTTCAGATTTTTCACGCAGAAAATAAACCCAAGTTTTTCTTGTAAAATCATCTAAGAAAACAATCATGTACTTTTTGTTTCCAAAAGAATCTACCTCAACAGGGCCATACAGATCCGTGTGTACTATCTCCAATGGTTGCTCTGCCCGTGTGGATTTCCCTGTTGGAAACGCGTCTCTGTGCTGCTTCCCAAGTAGACATCCTTCGCACGTTCGATCTGGAACATCAATCACTGGTAAACTTGTCACCATCTTCTTTTGCGCCAACAACTTCAAGCCTCTAAAGTGTAAGTGACCAAACCGAAGATGCCATAGCCAATTGCTATCCATTTTCACAGCTTGAAAATTCATTACTCCCTTCGTATTAAGAGTAAGAGCAAACATTTGGTTTTTGGCCATTTTTACCTGCGTGATTAACTTGTTGTTCTTGCTCCGGATCGTGCAGACTCCGTCTTGGAAAAGAATCTTGTGCCCCTTTTCTGAAAGCTGCCCAATGCTTAATAAGTTCCAGAAAAGCCTAGGTACGAAGAAAACATCGGCGACAGTAACATCCGTACCATCCTTTGACTGGATTTTGATGTTACCCTTACCTTTGACACTCACCTTCGTCTTGCTGCCAAAGTTGACTTCACCACCTTCGTACTCCTCTAGCTTCGTAAACAGGTTCTTGCGTCCGCACATATGATTCGAGCAACCGCTATCAAGAAACCAAATATCTGAGTGATTTTTATTTGGTTCTCCATCGTTGCATGCTAGAACCATATTGTCACTTGACTCTGCAACATGCGCATGTTGCGTTCGTCCGTGTCGGTTGCCACGCGGACATTCCCTTTTGTAATGCCCAAATTGTTGACACCGGTAACATTTGACTTTGGACTTGTCAATTTTACTAGAAGAATTATTTTTCCAATTTCCTCCACCTTGCCCGCTACCTTGTCCGCCACTGCGTCCATGGCTGTTGTTGCCTTGACTGCCATCGCAATTTCCTGGGACATAGCTGCTTTGCAAAGCTTGTTCTTGGTTACTGCTACTCGCCGTCTGGTTCATTCTCTGCTCATGAGAACTTAACGAACCCAAAACTGGTCTGCCGACATAGTTGTTGTATCTTGACCTTCTTCGATTGCAGCCACTACGTAGTTAAATCTTGTGCTCAAAGAGCGTAAGATTTTTTCTACCACCCTCTGCTCGTCCAACGATTCACCATTGGCCCTCAATTGGTTTACGACTGACTGCACACGGTCAAAGTAACTTGCAACATTTTCCGAGTTCTTCATGCGCAAGAACTCAAAATCTGCACGGAGTGTTTGTAACCGGACCCGCTTCACTCGATCGTCACCTTTGTTGGCTTTCTGCAGAATAACCCACGCTTGGTTTGACGTCTCTACCGCTGATATTTTTTCGAATACCAGTTTATCGACAGCCTGGATGATAGCGTACAATGCCTTCTGGTCCTTTTTCCGAGTTTCAATTAAAGCGTCTTTTTCCTCCTTCTTCAACGCCTCGAATGCTTTGGCGTCTGGAACTTTGGTATAGCCATTTTCCACCACTTCCCATGAAGCTTGTGATCGAAAAATACTTTCAATTGTATAGCCCAATTGTTGTAATTTTTACCGTTGAGTTTTCGGAGTTGAAACTGAATCGAGTTATTGCCTGACATGACTCAATTTCCTAACACCTCACAAGACTCAAACTAGCTCTGCTACCAAATGTAGGAACCAAAAAATAAATTAATGATTCCCAAAACAGTTTATGGAGACAAAAAAATACCGAAAATGAATTTATTAATACAACTCGGAAACTCTCAAATACAAAAGTATTTCTTACAAACACTCCTTACACTCAAGCTATTGATCACTCAATACTTGCTTGAAAACTTGATAATAACCAAATGAATTACAAGGCCTATTTATACTAGTTAACCCCTAGTGTGAACAAATAATGTGAAACAAAGAACCAAAATTTAACACAACTAAAATATGTGTTTCAAAAGACATGGCCGGTGGTCAATTTTTTTAGATAAATTATTATTTCAACAAGTTGAGCCTTCCGTCACACACGTAGTTACCAATTTCGAGTCTACTTTTGCTATCTTGCGGTCTATCTTTCTTTGTGCACACAGTTGGAGCCCGAACAGCATAACCCTACTTCTGTGCTAGGTCCTATGAACATGGCGTATGCTATAACGAACTTACCATTCCAGTCTCTGACGATTCCCCCTATGCCACATGTACCATCTGCGGAGCTCCCATCGCTATTGAGCTTGAGGGTTGTTGCTAGGGGCTTCTCCCATTTGACCAGTTTATATGTCCGATAATTTATTGGATGGTCTACTACTTCTTGTAGTTAGTCCCAAGACTTTGTAGTGTTATCTTCCAAAATCTCTCCTTGATTAGCTCGGTGAGTGTATAAGCTATCATGCTTTCTGATTTTGAAGCTGAAGGATTTTCATTACCATATCTATAGGCACATCTTGATCACCACAGCTCCCACATAACCACGACAGGTAATACTTTCACCATGAACGAGGCTACTATATTAGCGGTTTTATGGCTCCACCAGTTATGCTCTAGTTGGCTAAGCGGAACACCACTGATTGTTGTGCCAAATGGGTCTATAAACCTTTTCCATACACCTTGGAATGACTTGCATAAAAAGTGTGATTTGAGCGGGGCTATTTAAACTCAGAATGACTTGCATAAACGCTCAAATCTTATTTCCTTCCTTGCAGTTTTCTATAATTCCTTTTTTCTATTAGGTTGAGTTCTTTTGATGAGGAAATCAAATAGCGTAACATTAATTTTTTGATTAGATAGTAGCCAGCAAATATTATTTTAAAAATTATTTGTAGCTTGTGGAGAAAATATTGTTCTGCATATTACCTTTTAGCGAGGCATGTTGAAAATTGTTTCCAATTTCATTTAAAGATAATTAAAAAAACTTGCTACGAATTTAGAGTAAAAACAAAACTATAACAAACTTTTAAAAGTTGTTTCTGATTGACCGAGTGTTTTAAAATATCTCCCTCTCGATAATTCCAAAAAAGTCATAGTATATTTATCTTTTAAGTATAACTATTTAATAATATAATATGAAATTATAAAATCGTGTATTATATGACTTAACATGTACGTGCAACACACGTACAGAGAGACAATATATATATATATATATATATATATATATATATATATATATATATATATATATCACAAGTTAATATAGTTAGAGAGGCGCACCTTTAAAAGTCCAACATGGGGTTTTAATATATAGGGACATATATTTCGGGAGAGGGGGTTCGAGGACATCAGATAGTTTAAGTCGGTAACTGATAAAAATGTGATAGTTTATGTAGGTTTTAGGCTAAGTTGAATAGCCACGTGTAGTTCTACATGGCACATTTTTTAAATAATTAGGAGCGTGTATTACACACATCTCTAGGAATGCAATGAGAGGTTTTTAATATGAAGGAACACATAGTTAAAGGGGATTTTGGGGACACTAAATAGTTTAAGTAGGAAACTGACAAAAACATGATAGTTTAGGGAGATTTTAGAGTATTAACTCTTGTAATATTCAAACTACAATGATCAAAAAAATGATATATTAATGAAAATAAATATATGGATGTCAGTAAGAAAAATACAGAGAAACTAGTATAATTCGATATTCACATAGAATACTGATATACTATGTCGATCATGCTTTACTGATAACATATTTTTTTGATAGAAAATTTGTATATAAATTTAGTATGACATAATAAGCCAGCAATGGACACAAAATGTTTAATTTAACAAATGCATATCAACCTTCTTGGGTATGATTTATTAACCCGATAATGATATTTTTTCTCTTATGGCATACTATTTCATAATGAGGACCAACAGGTTCTTGTCTTTTTAAATCTATCCTTTTTTAACTTTTTGATGAAGTTGATCAGTTATGATAATTGCGTCATTAAGTTATATACCGGTGTAATCTCTTTTGTGCACATTAAAAGTGAGGATCATATCTAGTTTCAAAATGTGCAATTTCTTATGAACTTGTTGCAACATCAACACTAGAGGTGCTGAATAATAATTGTGCTATTGTCCTTCTGCAGCTGCTTTGAGGTTGTCCAAACTTCCAACATGTCTTTATTGGAATTGCATTAGCATAAAAGTTTATGATATGAACTCATTCACCGTCGTGCTGCAAGAAAATTGATATATTTTCCATCATTTTATAGTCTCAACTTAGATTATCAAACAAAACTACTTTTATCTCGAAAATTGAATCACAACAATGCAAATTTCAGCACTCTTAATGTCAAATAGTGAATTTGAGCAGGAAAATTTTCCAACTTAAATCAAATGCTATGATTTAGACCCCGTGATGTGTAGATCTCCAAATTGACAAACGAATTTCAGTTAAAAATCAATTTTTGTTCAACGCTTTTACCCAGCTTGAGCGCTAAACTGCTTTTATCTCCAAAATCAAATCTCAACAGTGCAAATTTCAACACTGTTAATGTAAAATAGTGAATTTCAGCAACAAAGTTTTCCAACTCAAATCAGCTGCTATGATTCAAACATCTAAATATCCAGATTTCAAGATTGAGAATAGCATTTCAGTTAAAAATTCAGAAGTTTGCACGCTATACTTAATTAACCTTCATCTTTTACAAGGAGGTGAGTAGATTTTTGGGACCTCGTGATTCTATTCACGGAAGACAGCATTCCCCGTCGGGTAGAATTTAAGCAAATCTTCCTATCTTTTTATATGGAAAGTTAAGGATGCTAGTGAGCCGTGGCCTGTTTGTTCCACGATGGAATTGCTTAGACTAAACATAAAAAAGGGCAGCCCGGTGCACTAAGCTCCCGCTAGGCGCGGGGTTCGGGGAAGGGCCGGACCACAGGGGTCTCTTTCAAAGTAGAATAAAAGAAAACAAAAGGCCATTTGCTACACCATCTTAGACACTCAGACAAGATGAACTTCAGGTGCAACTGACTTGACATCCAAAAATCTTATAATCAGGGAACAAAAACGTAAATGGAAGAAAGGGAAAAGACACTTCAGATAAAGATTGCCTATGTTACCATCCCATGAATGTAAAGTAGTACATGGCAGAGAAAATAACAGTGCAACAAGTAGCAAGAAGAGGTACAACAGATATTTTATTTGACACAAGCTACAATAGTTTACAAGGAATAAACTGGGTACAAACAGGTCGAGCATAAAGGTTATCATTAGGTTACAAATGATTACAACTTTCGCTTTTGGAACATATCATTTCTTTGTCGACACAAAACCAGACTCCATATTGTGAATATTTAGCTCTTCAATGCTGCAGAACCTAAGCTACACAATGTGACAACAATATGTAGTTTCGCTTACCCCAACCAGCTACAATAGGTGGTATTTACAGGTAAACGCCGTGGACTCATGGGTAAGAGGAGAAAAACTTCAAGAAACGAAAAGGGAAATGATTCCAGATCATGTATGGGAGTATAGCTGCAATAACAGACTGCTTATTTCTGTGAAGTATTGTTGGGAATTTACGTGAGATTTAGCGGATGTGAAATCACATTAATCCTATCGCTAAACCTGCTCAAAGAAGCTCTCCACTCCGGGAAGTTGGTGTACATATATAAAAGAATGCAGATATATAGCTTTCTCGACGAGAAATAGTGAGACTGATTTTTCATTAGCTGTATTCAAGTATGGCACCTGTATGATTAAACCCGCATGATACTTGCAATGCTTTCATGTGTCTGTGAAAGTTGACTATTGTAGGCTCAATGTAATCAACATCACTTCCCTGACCCTGCACACACCCACTCTGTATTAGGCCAACTTGAAGCTACCCACACAAGTACAGTATATGGCAAGATATGATATCTCGATGAAGGAAGAAATGAAACGGAATAAATCACTAAAATCTCTAAACTAGATATTGCTACAGCCAAATTTGAAAAACAAACTCGTGAAAGCAAGGGAAAAAGATTTCACAGAAAAGGGAAAATAATCAAATACAGAAACTGAGCAGAAGTTTCCACTCTTAGGGCAAGGTTTTGATTTATCAAACAAGGATCTGCTTGTCCATAAGGTGAGAGAGCAATTGAAAACTCTTCCAGAGAGCAACGAGACAAGAAAGAAGAAGAAATTTAGCAAGGTTTTTGAACCTTTTTAGAAAATGACATTGAGCAAGCAACTTTAGAACTAAAGTGACTTTTCACCGTGTAGCTTTGAAAGTTCTCCTTGTCTTGACTAGGCTTGAACTTACAATTAACAGGATAAGTCTATTGAACCTTTGAAGTTCTAATATTTATTAAAATGAATATTTATTTAGAAGTTGATAAAAATGTAACAGCTTCATTTGAAGTCTAAGGGACAAACCAATTGTCCGCCCGAAGAATGTCCGTCTACAGAAAATGTCCCATGGGAGCCTCCCCATCCCCAAGTGTAAACATGTCCTCCTGAAGGTCAAATGATGAAATTATGGTAACAGTAAGTAAACCAAATAACTCACTCATCAGATGGGAATATATTATCATTCAAATGTCAGGACAAAACGAATGAATTACTGAAAACTAGATAAGTAAAACAGTAAAATGGTACTTCTACAACAACACAGAAGCATGAGACTTTCCCATCCCACAAGCATGCAAAATCAGGATAGAGGAATATGGCAACAACAGAAAACTGATATCAGCATTAACACTATCAATGTGACATTGGGATTCATAAGTGTAACTGTAGCATAAAAAGTCTTTAGTTTGCAAAAATGTGATAAGGACAAGATCTTCTTCCCTAGGAAATTTCTTTTAGATTAGACGCATAAAAAGTCTTTAGTTTGCAAAAATGTGACAAGGACAAGATCTTCTTCCCTAGGAAATTTCTTTTAGATTAGAATGATAGAGATATGAAGTTAACAATCCTTTTTGCTTTCAGGAACAAGTCCTCAACGTATCTTCTGAGATTGTCTCTTTGGTTAATAATACTGAAATTGAAAAAAAGATAACATGAGCATTTCCAGTTCTCAACCCACTTTCATTTGGAAAATTGACGGACCTATGATTTAACTAGATTTTCATGGTTACAATCTCGAGAATAACAACGGTCCAAAGATGTTCTCTAGAAACCTAAAAAGCCAGCTTCAAAAGTTGTGGTATTGTTTCATTAGAAAGAGATGAAGGTTAAGGAATCAAAAGAAGGTCAGCTCTCTGGGCTCAATCTGTCCCGGATCAACCAGATGATAAGATGGTTGAAGATAGTTTAAGTTCAAATCGTGTTTGATGAAGACTAAGTACAGACATTATCTGCAGCAACACCTAATACTTCTATTCCAAGCTAGTTGGGTTCGGCTCCCAAACATCCGTTTCACTTCATTCGAACCCGTTTTGTTTTTTCATAAAAAATTACGAGTTTTCTAGCATCTGAGGTTCTATCTTCCATGCGTATTGCTTGTAGTTTTGTAAGTCCGCACAACCATGTGCCATGTTAAAGCTGACAAGTTAGTTCAGTGAGTTTCAGTAGAGTTTGATTAAAGAAGAAGGCAGAGAATATGAACTGTTTTACTGTCCATCATTTTACATCTTATTAACAGTTTCTACCAGTAGGCATCCACTTCTCTCCGTTGTATCATCTTTCAGAAGAAATGTTCACGAGGAACATGCTTCAGAATTGAGATAGAAAATAAGACCCCAAAGTTTTCATTAATCATTTCTCTTCACCTCTTCATTCCAGACTATGAGAATGTGTTATGGTATCATAGTATATTTGTTTTCCTTGAAAGGGAAGTAACACCAGAGAAAATCGCACCAAAAAAAACACCAGAGAAAAAATAATTTGCATCAACTTTGTTGTGTAAGAAACAAGATTGCTGGTTGCCGAAAGCAACAAGTGACTGGAAAGTCATCTATGCAAAGATGAATTAATGCTTATTCAACCAGTCCTACCGCGGCTTATTAGGATAGGACTTAAGCACAGAGGCAGGGGAAAAGGCATGTCATGTAACATTTTTATCCTTCAAGACGACCGGAGAAACACCAGTGTTCTGCCTTCTATAGCTGAATATGATCTCTCTTTTTTCAAATCCAAAAGACGCTTATGAAGTTAAGAAACTAAACTAAGTCACGGTACACCAAAACAAATTTACATTGCACAATGGAACAAAAGATGCTTGTTTGCAGCAGAAATGAGTGTTGGTTGAGTGGAAGAGGAGTAGGAAGAATGCAAGATTAGCATCATTAGATTTCAAGAAATGATGAACAAGCACTAAGACATCTAATAGCATCTATATAACAACTATGACTGTTTTACCAGAAATTGCTGCCGTATGCTTCCAACCACAGGATACCTGCCAAGACAACAGGAAAGATTTATGACTTCCATTCATATTTTCAGATCAATAAACCCCAAACACAAAATCAGGTGGTATACACCTTTGTTTTTCAAGAAATTCATACTATTAGTAGCTGTATTCTGTTGAAAAATGCATAACACTTAAGCTGAAACTTTTTCTGGCACAAAAAGGTAAGATACATGAATCCCATTCAGAACAGAATTCTGCCCCTGCATTCTTTCTTTACATAAAAAAATTATATGCATAACCTATGGTGCACACTAGTAATAACATATAGTAATAGTTTGCATTTTCTCAATACACGGTCATCTACGTTGGATTTGTATCCCTCTTATACCTACTTTGTGCACCTCAATTACACTAGAACAAATTGGAATAGGTAGCCAAAACAACGCGTTCACTAAAAAATTAAAAAGAAATTCAACATGGAAAACCAAACCTCGGAAACTGAATGCCTCAGAAATGGCCCTTCGACTCTTTCAGGTGAATGAGCAACATCTGTAGAACTGACATAAGCAAAAACGAAAAGTACATCACAATATAAAAAAAATGAAAATGAGAAATCATAAGGGTGACTTGACCATCCAACAAATTCAACTACCTAGGAATGCAATAAAAGAGTACCCAATACCAAGACATCCATTTTCATTAGTGCCCCACACGTACAGTTCTCCACCACCTATGAACAAAAACTGAGTAAATACAAAAGTTAAAGCTTACCAAGAAACTAGCCTTTTAGTTCCAGGTAATGCACTTGATCTCATGAAACAACATTATTTAAATCACGTCATTTCATGACAAACAATGAGAAAATTGGTAACAAAATTAGCTCATGAGGGATGAGGCGAGGTTTCCCCAGTACCATATAAGGAAACGACAACCTATTCCCTCAACCGACATGGGATATTTAACACCCCTTGCATGGACTCATGAGGCAAGGTTTCCCCAGTACCATATAAGGAAACAACAACCTATTCCCTCAACCGACATGGATATTTGACACCCCCTGCATGTACAGGACTAAACTATCTGGTGTTTGGACAATATAACATGAGGACCCGACATTGGAACCAAGAATAAAGATGGGTGAATAGCGCATAAAAGCAACAACATCCATTGGTTTGAACTTTGAAGCAAAAAGTAAAGCATAGAACTTACGAGAAATTAAAAACTATTCATCACATATGAATTTATTAATACAAAAGTTAAATTGTACTGAAATAACTAATTTCAGCCTCCAATATACAATAAGACTAATGCAGATCCAACTCCTTAAGATTGAGTTTCAAAGAAGCGATCTTGTTGAAATCGCTCTGTGTTGCCGTTTTGAAGTGCACACTTCATTTTAAGTGTATGGCTTCAGCCATGCAACGATAACCCTTCATTTTGATGCCTTTTATTAACAATAGATCTAGCTCAGATACCATGTTAAGAAGATGCATCCTGGTCTAACTCAACTTTAAAAATCTAGCTGACAAGATGAGAATTTCCAAATACCATATAAGGAAACAACAACTCCTTCTGCAGCAGATGTGGAATACTGAACAAAAAGGAGAATATCCTGTCCTTTGGAACTTGAAAAATCTTAAAATTCAACATAAGATCAAGAAATTCAAACTTAAAAAAAGATAAAAACAAATGCTATATTTGAATCCCTTTGGATCATCATGATTTGAGTCCGACTTTCTGCCCTTCCTTCCCTCGCTGGTACACCTTCCTAAGGAAGAAGATAGAGAATTCAACTGTCTCCTCACTAAGATTGTGCTCGTGAGTTACAAGATCTGAGATCCCCCAATACAGATAAGCACCCTTACATAGTGGAGGATAGAGTATACAAAAAGGCAAAAGGAATTTAATATACAGTTCTGGTTGGCTAGAGTTTATTTTATTATAGAAGCAAAGGAAGATACAAGGATTAGCCCTACCCCTACGCAGGGGCGAAGTTATGTTGGCCCAAGGGGGGTCAACTGACTACCCTTCGCCGAAAGATTATACAAGGTATAAGGTAAAATATTACTCCCTCCGTTCTAGTTTATGTGAACCTATTTCTTTTTTGGTCAGTTTAAAAAAAGAATGACTCCTTTCTAAATTTAGAAACAATTTAACTTTAACTTCCAATTCTACCCTTAATGGGAAGCTTTAATAATCAAACAAATACTCCGGGACCCGTTTTGATTTGTTTAGGACCAGAAATTTCAAGTCTTCATTTTTTCTTAAACTTCGTGCCCAGTCGAACATGTTCACATAAATTGGAACGGAGGGAGTACTTGTTATTAATTAAAAATAGACTTTGAATACTCTTGCATAGCTCACTGGCAAACACCTTTGAACACCCTTATTGAATTTCCTAGCCTCGCCACTGCCCCTATCTAAGTCTTGGTGGGTACTGCCGTACTGGTATAATTACTTGATACATGTGCTGGTAAGAGGTAGCAGGCACCTGCTGGAATATACAAGGTGCACGTGATCTGGCTCGTACAACATCGTTATATAAAATACACAAGGGCAGTAGGAAAATCAGAGAGACCAAGGTAACATGACCAAAAATTTTGAAAGCCCAAACTTAAATATGTTTTACTAGGATGAAGAAGTTCTCGGATTGTAATTGTGCTTTACCTACACTAGGCATGTATCATGAACATAAAATTCTTCCAGATTCTCTCTTTAGAAACCTATTTTTTCCTACATTCTGGAAACCTTCTAAGACAACCCAACATAGTTCAACCACCTTCTAAGTTGCGCGGACTCTTCACTTTTGGTATCGCACCCGTGTCAACACGACGTGGGTGTGGGATTCGTACCAGATTTGGTCAATCGATTTTGGATACTTTAACCAAAATTGACAGAAAAATTCTGGATAAATAGAATGATTTCTGAAATCAAAACAAAAGCCAATGTGAAATTGAAAAAAGGGGATACCTCAAGTATAGAAATTTCTATGTTAGTCTTTTTCCTTTCATCTCCTTTTGGGATTCTCCTCTTGATTAATATTTTTGTCTTTCTTGGAGTAAACAAAAGCCAATGTGAAATTGAAAAAAGGGGATACCTCAAGTATAGAAATTTCTATGTTAGTCTTTTTCCTTTCATCTCCTTTTGGGATTCTCCTCTTGATTAATATTTTTGTCTTTCTTGGAGTACCTTGTAAGTTCTTCACATAATGTCTCATACCTTTGAACATATTTGTTACTCTAATCTTAGATATTTGAATTATTTTTAACTGAATAATTGCACCTGTATCTGTACCTGGATCCATACCACCGAATCTTAAAATTTAGATCATGAAGGATCTGACCTCTAGATCCGCACACGTATCGAACACCCACACCTGAGTCCGAGCAACTAAGACCGCCTTCACATTCATATTTAAAAGCAGTACTCGATCACCTTCTTACCTTTACTCAGACATGCGAAAACACATAGTTGCAATAGCTCTGGATTGTGCTAAATAATTGCTCATATTTCTTTTACAAGGTCAATAGTTGCTCGTGTTTAATGTTACTTAACGAAATAATTGCTCTAAACTGCTTAAAAATTCTTAGTTAAGATATGCAGATTACTATCTCAAGTTTTAATAACTACCTTGTTCACCTAAACAGATGCAAACAACTTACTGAAGTTGCCCATTCATGCACTATTGCTGGATTTGAAATAATAATTAATTATCGAGCATTGAACTTGTAGAGGAACAACATAGGTTTCTTTTCTTTTTTACCCAAAATAGATGCACGTTCTAATATCGACATAAACGATTTGCCACAAAAAGTGGAAATGCTTGCGCAAGAATAGTGTTTAAGATTAGATAAACCTTTCATTCTACACCAACATATTTTCATCAAATATTGGTCATATCCTCAGATTTTTAGGAATCAAATACTCACTTTGTTGCTTCTCAAAGACAGAGATCAAGTGAAGAATATTGAACCAGATAATTTACCTGTAATAACACAGGTATGATAGCCTCCACATGCAGCCTTTTCAGAATATGGAATTTCATCGACCATAGATGGTACCGAATTATTGGATGCTTCACCATAGCCCTAAGTTTTTAAATAAAAGCTAACATTATATAAATTAAATAAAAAGTTACATGACGATACCAACTAATAGCATATTTGCAATTATGAGCTAAAATTTGCAATACTAATGTATAGATGTTTACCAATTTCTTTTTTGCTCTTTCACCAAAAACATATACAGATCCATTCTCTGTGGCACATAGAAAAGGTTAACACATAAAACGGAGGCCTTTCTTCAACATCGAAGTACTTTCTGCAAATTACAATGAGTTACCGCTAATGCAGACAGAATGCAGCATTCCAGCAGCAGCATTCTTAATCTATTTACACATAACCAGAGTCGTCAAAATGAGCCAGCAGCTATGAAGCATGCATTAAAAACTTTTAATTTCCTGAAGATAAAATTGAAGGCATCACGGATAACAGTACCTTAAATCCCTCAAGTTCCTTAACAAGTCGTGGTGTGTATTCACTGTTTTCAATGGCAAGAACAGATCAGTTGTTTAAAGGAAAGAAGAAATTACAGTTATACATGTACCCTAGGTATTACCAACAATAGCCAATTGCTTATTCACTAGAAACACTTAAGTAGACGCAAATTACATAATAAAGTAGAAGAGTTTGCTGTCACTGATAGCATCCTGTGACATCAAAGAATATGAGGAGACACACATACTCACTAAATAACTCAATATGTAATCTATTTTGGACCAGAGAAAATCATCAAACAAGAGTAAAAAAAATGTCACAACACCGGAAAGAAAAAATCAATTCAAGCAAAATGCTGACGATTATTAACCATCCAACTTAACCTGTCACTTTTGAAGAGTCCCAAAATGCCTGACTGATGTCCATGACCAAGTCTTCCTGATCCTCCCCCACCCCAACTCAAGGTCTCACCTTTATCTGACCAGGAAAAAGATAACATAGTGATGACACGAAGACAATGGTCACTCAGAATGCAAGCAAAACATATGTCGTTTTTCATTAACAGGCATTAATAGTGGAATAATGTATTTGAGTCTGGATTTTTATTATGTAAAGAAGAATTTAACGAATTAGATCTCATACCTGTTACAGCAATTGAGTGTTCAAAGCCCAAAGAAATGATTTTGACCGTGACTCCAGTCAAGAATTCAACTTTACTGGGTGTAGAAAGTATAGTAGCAGCTTCTGCAGATGATTATACAAAATTAAATGATATAGAACAATTTGCGGCAGTCTTTACCAATCAAAAACTTAATAATGAACTTTATGGTTCATATTCTTAAGTCCAAGTCAGTTAGACGAAGAAATACAAAGCTGCCTTAGAGAGGAACAAATATTATATATATATATATATATATATATATATTGATCTCAGCCTTAAATATAAAGAGAGAACAGTTTTCCATTAAGGTACAAAACTAGCCGTGTTTCAACATTCAACTTGGAAAGTCTAATGTTCAATGTTATCAAGAAAACTCAAAGTCTCTTCCACAAAATTCACACCATACTCATAAAAAAAAGTAGTGACAAAACAAAGAAGACGACAAGATAGTGGCTGCAGTCCTAGGATATGTTTTCCCAAATAGAAACTAAGGAACCAGGCTGGATGAATTTAAGAAGTCCCCTTTCCCTCTTGTACACTGATAAGTGCAGAATTTAGCCATTTATCACTGTCTTTAACTCTTGTTTTGAGTCCAAAAGTAACCGTTTCATACCGTGTTCTAATGAAATTTGTCTGATTTTAGGAAGTGAAGCAGCTAGAAAGGTGAAAAGGTCAAGAATGGAGTTAAAAAGGCAAATTCTGCAAAAGAGGCCATTGTGGCTGCAGTAGACTGAGTGCGGGCCGCAAAAGAGTAAGTACTGACTGCAATGGAAGAAGAAAGAAAAGAAACAAGCAAGTAGCGCCACATTTGTTATTGAAGAATTAACCCAATTAACCGCCCACCCAATCGCATAAACTAAAAATAGCCAATGGATAATATATGTACAATCCATATATAATACGTGTATAATCATATATAATCAGTGTATAATTTACTTATTCGGCTAGAAAAAGTAAATATTGAATTTAGCCGGCTATTTGTGTAAAAACCCCTATGTTATTTAGTAGCAATGAAAATGGTTAAAGAAGAAGCCACAAAGAATATAATAAGAGCATAGGTATTATTACTCTTTCCGAGGCCAAGCTGACCATTTGTGTTCTTCCCCCACATATAAAGTTCTCCGTCCACTGCAATAAAACCGCAGACTATTTTAGGAAGCTAAAATATTTTAAATGTAAATAAACCACCTAATTTAGGAATTAAGGGAAAAGGTAAATGAAGGGAGACTATAATTCATGAAAGAAGTATGAATACTAAGAAACTAAAACTGTTAAATGCTCTAGAATGAAAAAGAAAACCCATCGAAAATACATAAAAAGGCTGATTATGCTAATTGTTGAAGTGTGTAACCCTCTCATCGAAAAGCTTAAGCTATCAGAGAGAGCACATGTTTATTTACTTAATCATATCTTCAACATGTCCCTTCGCCTACCTCTTCACGTGCGGCATTGATTCTTTTTGATGAGCCAAGCATTTAAAAATTCTTTTTGATATTGGGTAGCGGTGAGACTCGAACGCAAGACCTCTATCTGCTCTAATACCATGTTGAAGCGTGTAAACATCTCATCTAAAAGCTTAAGCTATTAGAATGAGAATACTTTTATTTACTTAATAATGTTTTCAGCACTGGCCTCATTGGTTTATGCTTTCAAAACAAATGCAATTCGCCAGCACACCAAGTTTCCATTCTACTTTTTTAAACAATACATAGATATCTCATCAGTCGACGTAAACTTCCATATTTCTTTAGGTGAACAGAGAAATACCTTAATTCAAATTTCAAACACAACAGGTTCTCTATTTTTCAGTTATGTTCTTTTTTTTGGTTCATAATGCTAACATATTTGACAAGAGGGGTTGCTCTGGTAAGTAACCCCCACTTCCAACCGAGAGGTTGTGAGTTCGAGTCTCCCCAAGAGCAAGGTGGGAAGTTCTTGGAGGGAAGGATGCCGGGGGTCTATTTGGAAACAGCCTCTCTACCCAAGGGTAGGGGTAAGGTCTGCGTACATACTACCCTCCTCAGACCCCACTAAGTGGGATTATACTGGTTGTTGTTTAATGCTAACATATTTATGATATATATATATATATACACACACACACATCATCACAAACCTTTTTTTGGTTTTGTTTTATGTTTTTCGTATAGAGTTGTTAGGTTTTGATGCCAGATATCCTCTTTTTCTTATTTTTTAATTATAACATCCTGCCAAATAGGAGCCCAGATATCACGGGTACACTCCCGAATTAGATACCTACTCTTAAGGAAGGGCGACAGAGGCTTAGGCACGGATTATAAGATTATCCCGAGTGAGAATCTCATGACCCAACATAGGCTCCTGGGTAATGGACATAGAGATTAAGAGGAAGAGGGAAAAAAGAGTTGTGTATGGTCAACCAAAGATCAAGTGGGGAGCCTTGACTTAAGGACAAATCTCAGAAGTTGGGGAAGAAGCTGATGACAATAGAGCCAGGAGGGGGAGTGGGGATGCGAGTAGCATGTGAACCAAGACCGTGAATTGCATTAGGAAGCAGCTAGAGCAGTGTTTGGGGTCTCAAAGTGTTACTTGGATAACACAGAAGGGACTGGCGGTGGAACGGAGAGGTACAAAGGAAGGTGAAAGCTACGAAACAGCATATTTGAAGTTAGTGGAGAGCAAAAGACAAGGAGGAGAAATTGACAAATAGGGAGTGGTATAAGACGGAAAAGGAAGAGGCGAAGTTAGCAGTTACAACGGAGAAAACGATAATGGTTAGACGCTTGTACGAAGAACTTGGGACCAAAGACAGAGACAAAAAGTTGTACAGGCTTAGTCAAAGCGAGAGAGAGGACCCGTGACCTAGACCAAGTGAAGTGCATCAAAGACAATGAAGGCAACATATTGGTAGAAGAGGTACATATTAGACGAAGATGGTAGAGATACTTTTATAAACACTTAAATAGAGAGAGGGACATGAACATTGTGCTTGGCGATTTGGAGCACTTCGAGAGCCGTTGAGATTTTGGGTATTGGAGGCGTATAAAGCTGAGGAGGTTCAGGGGGGCTATTGCCTAAGATGACCAAGGGAGGAGCAACCGGACTAGATGAGATCCCAGTAAAATTTTGGAAGAGCACGGACAAGGCAAGCTTGGAGTGGTAAACTGGATTGTTTTATGTCGTTTTTAAAAAATAAAGGGTAGCATGGCAACAGATTTACTAGTTACGCCAAGGCTCCCTTATTTTAAGGACGACAAAATACCCGAAGAATAGAGGTGGAGTACGATGATACCATTGTACAAGGACAACGTTGATATCAAAAATTGCAACAATTATAGAGGTATTAAACTGCTATGCCACACTATGAAAGTTTGAGAGATATGAGATGAGGATATAAGTGTGTATTTCTGATAAATAGCTCGGATTTAAGGCGGGGCGATCGATTACAAAATTCAACTTGTAAGAAGATTGGTGAAGCAATATAGGGAGAGGAAAAAGGGCTTGCGTATGGTGTTCATTAACCTAGAAAAAGCTTACGACAAGGTAGCAAAGGAGGTTCTATGGAGGTGTTTAGAGGCTAGAGGTGCTCTTGTAGCATACACTAGGACGATTAAGGACATTGGAAGGAGACTCGAGATACTTCCTAGTCGTGATGGAGCTATATTAGGGATAATCTCTTAGCATGTTCTTTTGCCTTGGCAATGGAGGAATTGACACTACACATTCAAAGAGAGGTGCCATGGTGCATGTTATTTGCTGATGACATAATGTTGATTGACGAGACACGAGGCGCGATTAATGTCAGAAAGGAGGTTTGGATATAGACCCTGGAGTTTAAAGGTTTCAACTTGAGAAAGATTAAAATAGAATACTTGGAGTGCAAGTTCAGTGACATAACTCATGAAGCTGAGGAAGTGAAAGTAAGGATTGATACACAAGGCATCCCCAAGAGAGCAAGTTTCAAGTACTGTGGGTTAGTAGTCCAGATTGACAATGATAACACACATCGTATTGGAGCAGGATGGATGAGATGGAGGCTTGCATCCGGTGTATTGTGTGATAAGAATGAGCCACAAAGACTTAAAGGTAAATTTTACTGAGTGATGGTTAGACCGGCTATGTTTCATGTGGCGGAGTGTTAGCCAGTTTAGAATTCTCATATTCAGAAGATGAAAGTAGCGAAAATGAGGATGGTGAAATGAATGTGTAGGCATACTAGGAGAGATAGGGTCAGAAACGAAGATATTTGGGACAAGGCAGGTGGCCTCCATAGTGGACAAGATGCAGAAAGTGAGATTGTGATAGTTTCGGCATGTGAAGAGGAGATGCACAGACGCCCCAGTGAGGAGGTGTGAGAAGCTGACAATGGTGGGTCTAAAAAGAGGTAGAGGAAGGTCGAAGAAGTATTAGAGAGAGGTGATTAGGTAGGACATGACACATTTTCAACTTACCGAGGATATAACTCTAGATAAGGGATGTGGAGGTTGAGGATTAGGGTGGAAGATTAGTAGGAAGTCTACCGTTTTTTCTTTCCATACCAGTAGTTCTGTACTATTCAAGTATTTTCTTATTCTTAGACTTCTATTACCACCTGATGATGTTTCTGTTTCGGTTCTATTATTATCTTGTTGTTACTTTCTTTTCCACGACTTATTCGGTACTATATTTCTTTTTCTTTAATGTTGTGATTTTGCTTGCTTTGAGCCGAGGGTTTATCAGGATACAAAATAGGGTAAGGTCTGCATACACACTATCCTTCCCGGACCCCATTTGTGGGATATGTTGTTGTTGTTGTATATCATGGGTATATTAATGGTCCTCGTGCAATTCTGTTTCTAGTTTGTACCTAGATGTGGAGTCTGCCATATGCAAGGACTCTATGCATACTAGAAATGCTGATACTTTGCAACACCTAAGTTATGCTTACATACTATATGCCACACGCATACAAGTCAAGGTATTGTGCTATTCAACCTAGGACTGTTTCTTCCTACCACTCTCTGAAGCCATTTGAACAGGTTATGATATATTTCTTCCATGATTTTCTTCACATTTTTTTTGGATAAAATATAAAGGAAGTCAAATACTAACTTCCAGGTTTCCCTTTCAATATTCCTCGACTTTTCAGTTTAAAACATTATTAATTATATGAATTTTTAGCTGAAAAAGCATGTAATAAGCTAGCATTCAAAGATAGGTACAACTGTTCAATTAATGAGCAGACAGTCTCAAGTGATGTTGTTTTTTTCTCTTTTACTAGGGAGGCAAAAAGTATCCAAAATATTAAAGCCTTAATCGATCTTTGATGCTGATGCAGAAACAACTCGTTGGCTAGGACCTGTATGAAGAAAATGAGATTAATTGAGGCTTTATCCTATTTACTCTTCGCCGTTTCGCATAAAGGTGTTCAAAATTAGCAATAGATTAATTATACAACACCAAATAAAACAAAAAGGTTTTAAGAAACAGAAAGGACCTGAAGTCATGTCTTCGCCATTTCGCATAAAGGCGTTCAATATTAGCAATAGATTAATTATACAAGATCCAATAAATAAAATGGTTATAAGAAACAGAAAGGACCTTCAGTCATGTTCGAAACAAAATTGATGCATTTGGCTTCACACTAAAGTAGAGCATGTGATTCTTCAGACTTTCTCTAATATGAAGGAGTGTGTGAGTTCTATTTAGAAAAAAAAAATTCCTCTCGTAACAACTTCAATGTCATATCATCTTTTTTAACCTCTTCTTAAAAAGCCAGAGACATACCTACATCAGTTGTGTCAAGATCATCAGTTGTGTCAAGATCTCTGATCTCCGAAGGGATATATTATGTACTGGGATACTCTACCCTTTGTCTTAATGTTTCAATTGGATGCTCAAATTCTTTCCCACATTATCATATCTAAATTTTGGTGAGCGCAGCTTCCTGGCAAGCACTTTCGTTATGCTTGCGGGCAGTTGCTATTGTATCTACCTATTTTCAGCTGCATTGGGCTTCTTTCTCAAATTCAATTCATTTAGCAACTAACTCTACTCATGGGTCCACTCTTTCTTAACTTACTGAGTCCACTCTTTCTGCTCCAAGCTTCCTCATGCCCCAGGCCTACTCTTCACTCTGTTAAGCCTCCTTAAAAATCAAGCCCGCCAAGAAACAAGAAAATAAACTATAAAATGTTCTGTCAACGTATAAAATCTAAAGCCAGGTTTATACATGCAGGAAGGTGTTAGAGATATACAATGTCACACATTAGTTGTATAAGGGCTTACAGAGAGTTAAATTATAATGGCCACGGTTAATCCACTCATTTCCTTAGTTTTGGCTGGATACTCATATTTTTATAACTAACGATCCTTTCTAACCTATCAACAAGTTAAATAACTTGGCCTTGATAAAAGCAATTAAATACAGAAACAGTGGATGAATGCCCCCATGCAGGGACTACAAGTCTAGGACCCGGCAACGTCTAACACCAAGGAAGACAACTAATTAAAAGAACAGAAGAAAATTCATCAAGTGTCAAACAAAAATGAAAAGGGAAGCATCAACCAGAAAATAGATAACTGCTACAACCAAATTAACGAAAAAAGCAGCAGATCAGAACTCGTAAATCCAATTACAGTTTTTTATCATACAAGATAAAAGACCCATCATCAATCATAATAAACCTGTAATAGCAGAAGAATGATGATAACCAGCTGAAACTTTTACAATTTCTTCGGGTAGTCCAGCAACTTCAAGTGGTTCCTGCAATAATATATCCCAAGCCAGCTTAGTTAAACCAAAAGTTTCATGGTGTGGCTGAGACAACTGGCTTAGCCAAGAAACAGAAGTATGACAATTAGTGACAGAGACTCAAGGCTAAGCGTTTTGCCTTGTGAGACAACTTAATCTCGAATAAGACTCCGCATTGCTTATATACATATGTCAAAATGGATTTAACAAGGTCCTGGACTTCTTTGGGGGAGTTGTGTGCCCTCCTTTTTGGGGGGTTTTTTTTTTTTTGGGGGGGGGGGGGGGGGGGGGTGTTCCAAATAAACCTTTTGACATTTCACAGTAGAAAAAATAACGTTCTTGGTTTCGAGGAGAAGGTCAATAGCAAGGCCCAATCTTAGTTGGAACCAAAAACCCTAAAATCAGACCCCAACTAGTATCAGGTCTCGTGAATTGGAATAGAAGAAGCGAAGAGGAGAGTTTTGGGTTTTGAGCCTCACATGAGCTACTGTATTCGTTAAAGCTTAATAATCGATTCAAGGAGGGATAAAGAGTGCACCAATTTGAAAAAATGAGGACTATTGGGCCTTTTGTTCCTTATATTAGATATACATTACTAATCGCCGTTTTGTTTCTGCTATAGAACTCCGCGTAACTAATACTTGCATACTTATGTAAGAACTTATGAATTAGTTCAAACGAGATACAATGTGGAGTAAAAGTACATGTATTAGCAATATACAGATAAAGCAAATTCTTCATCTTGGGCCTTTTGTTCCTGGCTCTCTCCACGTCACCACTAGTTCCAAAAGCCCCCTATCACTCTTTTTCAGGGTGAGGGGAGGGGAGAGGTGGATGAGGGGATATATCATTCTTCCTTATACGCCAAACACACTCATGACTAATAGTGTATGAATTGGCGTACAAGAAGATATACCTCCCATGACGATGGGAAAGACGTGAGCTCCTCAAAGCCATTTGCAATATTTTGCTTACACCAAGAAACGACAGATATAAATACAAATGCTTTAATCTTTATAGTCTATGCAATTATCTTTCGAACGTCCTAATTCCTTTTCGGCCACCTACATATGAAGCACATAGGTACTTTTCCCACCCTCTCCCCACTTCCCACTTCAAATCTCACATCTTTAACAAGTTCTCCCTCCCTCCATCACCTCTTTCTACAAGGCACACGTATCAGAAACCACACATATTTCACCCTATCACGTTTAATGATACATCTTTTTCCTTCAAACAAAGTGGTATTAGTTTTTCTACTTGATTAGCCTCCCAGCAGATTTCCTCTAGGATTGTTCCACTACGTTCACAATAGAATCAGGTTTACGCAACAAGGATATGATATATAGGCAGACCAAACAAAGATGACCTCTATTGGATATAAAATATTTCTGGCACCTTGCAATGTGCTTTGCCCCTAAAGGTAGGCTCAAATAAGTAAACAGGGAGCAGGGGAACCCTTTCATGACAATGATCCTTTTTTTCTAAAAATCCCTTTCGTGACGAACACAAGGAGCGTAGTAGAGGAAAGATCTCTTTGCATCAAGTCTCCTTTAATATAACTATTACCTAAATTATAGAGAATTTTACTTACTGCAAAGACAAATCTTTTGACCTAACCTCCACTATTTCCCAACACTTTTTCCCAGTCTGTCAACACTTTTGGTGTTTCCATCCATCCTACTGAACCGCAAGTCTTTGATTAGTAAAGCGTCTGGGATTAGATTAAGCATCTTGCAAGTTAGAGCAAAGATAAGCACATGATACCCACAGGGAATCAAATGACCCAATAAACCTGGTATAAATGTTATCTTACAAGAATCTTCATGTATCACAGGACTTCTTGGTGTGATCACATACTTTCTTCAAGAAAGTTTATATTTTTCCCTTATTTTTTTCAATATAAGTGGCTATTTAAATAACAACCCTTTTGTATTTCAATTCTAGCCCAAATTAGACCCCAAATCCCCCAGCCCAGTTTTAATTTTAACCCGATCCTAAACCTTTTAAACCCTACCCAAACCTGGATCCCTACCTATCCCATTTAATCTAGGCTGTTGATCATTCAAACCCGGATCCCACCTATTCCTTGCCCTTTTCTTTCTTTGTTGAAACTGGTAATGTTTAGTCTGAGTGGGCAATCTTCCCCTTCAAGAAATCTGTGTAGAGTTCCCGCTGAGATTTCGTCAATTTAATCCACACAGTAATCTCATTTTCTCTTCATACTTCCATTAGGAAAAAGTTCTTCAAACGTTGCAGAAGATATGGTTCAATCTTTTGCCTAAGTTTCTTTGCAGTTTCTGAGCTCCGATGCTTTACTCTGGGAGAATCATTTTCATCATTTCGGGATCCTTATAAATCTTCTTCAACCAGTTTTTGTCACTCAGCAGCTTAGGGTAGTAGAAGTTGAATAAAGCCCAAATTTCCTCAAGGTTGTTTTGAATGGGTGTGCCAATCACAATGATACAATGATTATCAATCTTATGCACACTTTCAGCCACCAGTGCTTTGGGATTCTTTATGTAATGCCCCTCATCAAGAATCATATATTCCCACCGACCATGACAAAAAGACTTTACATAAATTCTTACAAGATTGTAGGTTGTGAGAAGAAAGCCTTTGCCCTGAAGAACTTGTCGAACAATATCATCCCAAACAGCTAGCCTTTGATGAAAATATTTCTCCACTGAAATGGTTCACATCTCCGAACAGCCCAGTGGTTCACCAAAGTTGCTGGAGCAACAATCAAAATCCTCTCAATAATCCCTGAATTGTATAATCCGGCTAAGAAGCTACAAATATGTCCTGTCTTCTCGCGACCCATATCAACGCCTAATATCCTACCTTTACCTGAGTGTAAAGCGAGCAAAGCCACTCCATATCAAAGTGTTGGTGAAGATACAATTCTAATTCCCGGAGAATGTTGTTAATAACCACACTACTTAAGCCACTCCATATCAAAGTGTTGGTGAAGATACAATTCTAATTCCCGGAGAATGTTGTTAATAACCACACTACTAAGATCTCTTTTCTCCTTTTTCAATTGTCCCAGGAGATTGTCGTTTGGACTCCTTTTTATCCTTTGATTCAACATGAACTAATTTACAGAGGCAGCGATAGCCTTCCTTCTTCACATACTTCATTGCCTCAGGAGATTGTCGCTTTGATTACTTTTATCCTTTGATTCAACAGGAATTGACATCTTCTCTTTTTTCATTGTCTAAGGAGGATGTCGCTTTGATTGTGGTTTATTCTTTGATTCAACAGTAATTAACATCTTCTCCTTTTTCATTGTCTTCAGAGGATTTTTCAATGTCCTTTTCCTCAGGAATTAATTGACAGACCCGGCGATAGCCTTCCTTCATCACATACTTCATTTTTATCTACGAGTACTTATGTATAGCTTAACTTCCCATCCAAAGCAACAACGAACTGAGACCATAGAGTCTACATAAAGCGAATGACCACAACTCGAACTAGTGGACCCCGCTTTACAATGGCGTAGCCATGAATTCTGCCAAGGATGTTCTAATTTTAAGTAAGTCAATAAATTATTACTTTTTGGCCGATGAATGGTGTACCAAATTTTTTAAATCAAACTATGCAACATTTAGCTAAACAATAAATAAACCTTTAATATTACCATGGTTTTATAAATAAAAATAAAAATAACAAAAGACAACATCAAATATTTTACTAATAAAAGTAAGCATAAAACCAAAGGAAAGAGAGAGTCCAGAGAATTTATTGTTTGTAGAGAGCTTTTGTTAAAGAAATATTGTAGAGCTTGACTTTTAAATTATAAAATTTATTTAAGAAATAAATTTTAGTTAAAAATTTACTTTTAAGATTAGTTGTTTATTTTTACACAAATTTTAAGTTTTAAGAGTGATTATATTAGGAATTTTTTCGGATTGAAAAAGAATCAAACATACCACACATAGTGGTAACCGGTTAGTTTTGGCAAACAAAATGAGCAGAACTTTGAACCCGTGAATAACACGTCACTTTGAACACCCTGAACCGCTGGACTAGCTCAGTCAACTGTGTTAAGGGTGTTATTAGTAATTAACTTATATACACAGTATAATTTTTCGGTGAAAGGTGTGCGCTTGACCACCCTTAGCATAGGGTGGCTACGCCACTGCCTCTTTAAACCCAGCTAAAATAAATGGTTGTTTCAAGGTGAGAAGAAGGCTGGAATTTAGGTGTTTGTTGAGTTGGTGGAGTTAAGGTGGAGAAGCCGAATGGATGTTTAACGAGACGGAGATGGAGAATGATAGTATATATGTATGTATTGATGCTCAAAAATCAACTACATCGTATAACTATTCGTCATTCTCTTCATTTTTGCTCTAAATCCCTTCCGCTTTCGATGAGTGTGCTCGCCCCCGAATTGTGTGTACAGGTGTCTGTATAGTGTGAGTATGAGTGAAATGAAGTGGTGAGCAAGAAACGATATAAGGGAATATTCCACCTATTTTGGAAAATGGTACGAAGGTTCATTTTGTACGCATATGTGGGGAAGACTCATTTGCCTATTTGGACAAGAATCCTATGTATAGGTGAGTGTATTCGGGGAAGGTCACATTAGAGTGAAGAAGTGATGACTTTGGATAAAAGGAAAACTATTATTCTTTTCAATTTTTTTAAAAATATAATCTAAACTTAAAATATTACACTAATATTTTTAGACTAGAAAAAATTTAAGAAGCTACTAAAGAAGAATGATCAAATTCCTAGCTAACCTAATACTATAAATCTTAAAATAAATAATTTTTTCTATGTGAATTTTTATTCCTTATTATAAATGAAAACAAAACTAATATGTAAATATGCGAGTTTTTTATATTTTTCAATTTCCTTAAATAAAATCTAATAAAAATAAAGTAAAAAAGCTAACTATCAAAATAAAATCGAAATACAATATTAAAATGCTAAATAGTTGTAAAAAAACTCAAGTATGGTTAAAAACTAGGTGCTCACAAGATGCACGAGTTCTAGGAGATTATTGAACTGTGCCACCATTGCTACAAAGAATATAGGACATTCCAGCCAATCACCTATGGGACATTAGCTGTAACGACCAGGCATCGTTTTGAGTGTTTTAGTCTCGATCCCTTAGTTATTGCCTCCTCTATGCTATATTGTGTATTGTGACTTGTCAGGGTATCTAACTTTGGTTTCGGGTGAGTTCCAGAGTAAAATGGGACACAGTCCCCAAGTTGGAGTCTTAAGCTAATAAAGTTGACCGTAGTTTGGCTTTTAAGTAGACGAATCCGGAATGGAGTTTTGATGGTTCCAATAGCTTCGTATGGTGATTTTGGACTTGGGAGCGTGTCTGGATGTTGATTTAAGGGTCCGTAGGTCGTTTCGGCGTGAATTGGCGAAAGTTAGAAAGTTCAAGGTTTGGAAGGCTGGAAAGTTTAACCGGGAGTTGACTTTATTGATATCGAGGTCGGAGTCCAATTTCGGAAGTTGAAATAGGTTCGTAATGTAAATTATGACTTGCCTGCGAAATTTGAAGTCAATCATTCATAAGTTCCCCAGTCCTTGAAGTGATTCGTGATTCTAATATTGTTTGATATGATTTAACGCTCCGCGCATGTTCGTATGATGTTTTAGGACTCGTTGGTATTTTTGGTTGAGGTCCCGAGGGCCTCGGCTGTAATTCGGGCGCTTTTTGAAACCTTACGAATTGTTGCAGTTCTGGTTTCTCTACAGGTCTGGTTTCTTTATATGCGTTTGCGAAGGTGTTCCTGCATTCACATAAGAGTCTTCTGGGATTGCTGGAGATTTACCCTTCGCATTTGCGAATAAGGCCACGTGTTCGCGAAGGGTCAAGATTTAGCGCACTGCGATCGTGCACAGGGAGTTCGTTCACGAAGAGGAAAGGCAGGCTGGGGGACCTCACGTGGTTGGTCTACGCGTTCGCAAATGGGGCTTCGCAATCGCGAAGCTTGAGAGTTTTAGCCATTGCGTTCGCGAGTGGGTTCTCGCGTTCACGTAAGAGGAAATTTGGGTAGCAACACTTTGCGCTTCGTGAACGCGAGGCATTTTCCACGTTCACGAAGAAGGAATCACTGGCAATATAGCCTAAATTTCAAAACGAGGTTTCTATATCATATTTCATAATTTGGACTTAGAGAGCTCGGTGTGAGGTGAAACTTCGAGATGAGAGATTATTGGGGTAAGAATTCCTAACTAAATTTTGGTTAAATTACACGAATCTACTGTTGTTTTTCTATCTAGGGATTTGAGTTGGAAAGGCGATGTGAGGTCGAATTTGAGTAATTCTTGTATAGTTGGGCTCGTTATCGAACAGGTGTTCGAATTTTTTAATTTTGGTCGGGTTTCGAGAAGCGGGCCCGATTTGACTTTTCGAGTTGACTTTTTATTTCTTCGTAAAAGTCGTAAACTTATTGTTCAAATTAGTTTTTTATAGTTTATAGTTATAGTATGAAATTGTTTTGGCTAGATTCGAGCCGTTTGGAGTTGGATAATCGAGTGAAAGACCTACCAGTGGATTGATTTAGCGTGATTTGAGGCAAGTGACTTGCCTAACCTTGTGTGGGAAATTAGCCCTTCGGATTTGTGTTGGTTATGATACTTGTGATATGTGAAAGCCGTTTATGCAAGGTGACGAGTGTGTACACGGGCTAAATGTGGAATTACCGGTTTTAGCTATGTAGATTCCTTTCATGCCGTAATTGAGTTACCTTAACATGTTATAGTCATCATTTCTAGACTATTTTCACATGTCTACTTGTTTTATTCTTTTACATGCTAATTTCCCTAGATGTTAAATTGAAGTTCTTGTTTCCTTTATTTCGTATTCATTATTTGATCGTTGACCTCTTTACTTGAAGTTGTTAAATCGTAGAACATCTTGTTGTTGAAATTGGTATTGAGATATAAAGGTTGTGATTCACATTGAGGCTAAGTGTTAAGTTGTGAAATACTATTTTGTTAAGTTGTTCATTTCGGTTATTATTGTTGAGACTCTTGTGTACGTTGTGGTTGAGCCATGGGCTCTTTACTGTGAAAATACTATTATTGTATGGTTTCTCTAGCAAGTTGTGATGTTGGGCAATTGAGGTGCTATTTGTGATACGTTGTGATATTGATACGCATGCGGTGGTATAAGGTTTTGGGGTTGAAACGCATGTGGTGAGATAAGGTGGACTTGATACGCGTGGCTAGCCGGGGAACTACTAGAAGTCATGCGGTGTGATAAGGTAGGCTAAAACGCGGTTAGAGTGGAAAGGTTCAACATGAATGTAAGTACACCAGACACCATTTGTTGGGGGAGTAAGGGAACTTTCTCAGTGAAAGAAGGTTACAGGCAGCTATGTTCTCAAAACCAAGTGATCGATGCATGGCCATGGAAATTAATATGGAAAACTAAGCTGCCTATTAAAGTAATTTGTTTTGACTGGATTGTTCTCCATGAAGCTTGCTTGACACAAGAAAATCTCAACATAAGAGGCCTTCAGCTGGTCAATAGATGTTATATGTGCAGGGAGAATGTGGAAACAGTCCGCCATCTGTTTCTGCATTGCCCCGTGGCCACTGACCTTTGGAACATGTTTTTTGTATTGTTGGCCTTAAATGGGTTATACCACAAAACATAAAACAGGCACACCTGAGCTGGAGTCGATGGAGAGTTGATAAGACCATCAAGAATATCAGGTTGACGATCCCTGCAGTCATTTTTTGGTGTTTGTGGAATGAGAGGAATAGTAGATGCTTTGATGGGATCTCAACTCCTAATCACTCTCTCAAAGCTAGATGCCTACTCAATTTTTTTTTGTTGGATTAACTTAGCTATTGTAACTAGTTCTGCTCATCTTTTGGACCTTGTTAGCTCCCTTGTCTTAGATTGACATACTGTAAAGGGACTAGTCTTTCTTTCATTTTTGCACCTCAACTTTTATAACTATGCATCTTCTTGATGCTTTTGTTAATATAACATCTTACTTCATCAAAAAAAAGGTGGGCTAAAACGCGGGGTGCTATTTCGGGAAAAATGATTTTCAAAACTAAATGCAAAGGCTGCGGCGATGATATAAGGAAAGATTGTGATTTATTCTCGTGATTTGAGAATACGAGGCGGTACCTCAGTAGTGACTGTTGTTGGCATTTCTCCATTTTTTTGCACTTGTCTTTGGTTGTTGTTTCCTTAGCGTATCAGTACTTGTCTTTCTCTGCGTTGCACTAAATGCTTAGCTCCGTGTAGCTAACCGTGATATGTTAATTGTTGTTTCGATTTAATTATTGTTATTATTACACTACTAACGTTTGTTCAATCTTTTATTTATTCCAGTAGGGCCTTGACCTGATCTCGTCATTACTCTACCAATGTTAGGTTCGGCACTTACAGGGTACCGTTGTGGTGTACTTATGATACGCTTCTGCACATCTCTTTGTGCAGATCCAGGTATATACTACCAATCCATGCATCAATAATTTGAGTCCACACGTGGAGACTTCAAGGTATACCCGCCAGCGTCCGCAGGCCTGGGAGTCCTCCTCTTCCTACAAAATTTGTGAAGTCGAATGATCAGCTTGCTGATATTTTCACCAAGTCCCTCACTAGTCCTCGTATTAGTTATATATGTAACAAGCTCGGTACATATGATTTATATGCACCAGCTTGAGGGCGAGTGTTAGTTTGATAGTTAAATAGTAGTAAATAACCCTAGTCTCATATGCATTAGGAGTAGGACATGTATTTTATATATATATATATAGGGCTCATTGTATCATTGTCATTAATTAATCAATAATATTTTCCGTGCATTCTCACATCTTTTAATAGACACTAATGTATAGAGATATCCGATGTTGCTTCATAGAGCTTGTGACTTGTATTTCGCCGGGTTTTGGGCAATTATGTATATACTGAGTTGTGGAGATTTTCTTTATATTAGTGTATGGATTTTGATACGTAAGTTGTTATTTCAGTTATATTACGATATTGTTAAGCTTACCTAGTCTAAGAGACTAGCTATCGTCATGACATCCTATGGAGAAAAATTTGGGTCGAGACATTATCCAATTTGAAATTTTGAATTCCATAAAACTCCACCCATAGAGATTTCTAGGATGCTTTTCCAGGCCAAAAATCCACACTAAAACTGTTATATATAAAAATAAAAAGGGCAGTCGTGCACAAAGCATCCCAACTTTCATAATAATTTCATCATTATTTATATACCTCCCAAGTTCGCCATAGTAGGAAGGCCTTTGGAGCCATCTCACACCACCCACAAACATATAACCCGTCCCACCATAGTATTGGAACCAATTGAAGGTTGAACGCACAAAATCTAACAGCAAAACCCAATTTTGCAACAAATGGTTGTGAGTACTATATAATTATTGTATGATTTCAAAAATGTCTTTAGTTAATTGATAAGTTATGTCCTATCCAAATAGTACATACTTATTATATGATTAAAAAATATGTTCAATTAATTGATTAAGTTATGTTTCTAACTTATCCAAAGTATGAAATTGTGTCAAAAAGGTCAAGATAGCATACAATTATATAACCTCTGTCATCTGCTGACACCCCTAGTTGTCCATAATCATTGAGCCCACTGGCATAAACATGGCCATTTTCTGCAAGAAGAGAGGGTAACTAATTTGTAAGTAAAGCCTCTGCTGACGAAACAGCAGTTTAAAACATTATTTTGGTGAGAGATTCTATAGGAACCGGACAATCCTATTAGGGTATATTCCTTTCATTGCATTATCTCACAACAAGTTTTAACACAACAACAACAACCCAGTAAACACAACAAGTTTTATCATGACATAAAATAGATTGATGCTGGTGGGCAAGTTTGAACACAATCTTCAACTAAAAAGACAAAGCTCAAAATGCACTAGAAAATGAAGCACATATTGACAAAATAAGATGTTATCAGAAAAGGAAAATGAAGCTACTATTGACGCTAAACATCCATATCAAAATCTAGGAAAAACAAAAGCTAGCATTAAGTATCAAATATCCGCAAAAACAAAAACTTTGCATCGAAACTAAATCAATCAATTAAATTAACCTTAATCCTGAACTAGGTGGCTTCAACTATATGAATCTTCTATATCCATTTTGCTAAGTATCAAAAAATATTCTCACCACCTCTCTAGCGATCCCCTGCCCCCCTCCCAAAACCCCCAGCAAGAAAAACTGGTAATCCCTCTGTTTCAATTTAAATGACACGCTTTACTTATTAATCCGTTCCAAAAAAAAATAACACATTTCTATATTTAGAAACAATAAGTTTTTGTGGCCGCACAAATATACCCAGAAAGTTTTTGTCCCTTAAGCTTTTAGGACTACATGTTTCAAAAATCTTTCTTCTTTTTTTAAACTTTGTGGCAAGTCAAACTACATGATCTAAATTGAAACGTAAAGAGTAGAAAATATCTGCTATTTTTTCTTGAAGTGGTTTCATTCTATTTTTTTTATAACTAATATTTTATTAAAAAGTAATATCAAGAAAATGCTGCAGCAAGTACAACAGAACTAGACTAGGAACATCAGATCTCTATTAAATCTAACAAGTCTAGCAAATCACAACAACAACAACAACCACCACCCAGTATAATCCCACTTAGTGGGGTCTGGGAGGATAGTGTGTACGCAGACCTTACCCCTACCCTAGGCTAGAGAGGATGTTTCCAAAATAGACCCCCGGCATCCTTCCCTCCAAAAACTTCCCACCTTGCTCTTGGAGAGACTCGAACTCACAACCTCTCGGTTGGAAGTGGGTGTTGCTTACCATCAGAGCAACCCCTCTTGTCCACCTAACAAGTCTAGCAAATCCTGAAAATAAAAAACGTTGTTTCCATTCTTCCAATCGTACAAATTTTGAATGCATCTATATTTTACTAATTGAAGTTGCTCCCTTTGCCCTCAAAACATCTAATATTTCTCTCTCCAAATTGCCAATGCAATGCGCAATGGATGGTGATCCAGATCTTCATCTTATACGTCCCAGCATAGATTGACTTCCAGCACCACAGAAAACCTCTGAACTTCTCAGGAATAACGCTTTGAACACCAAAAATAGCCTTAAACATGGTCCAAATCTGCCAGGTCTAATGACAGTGCATAAAGAGGTCATCCACAGAATGACAGGAGTTCTCACAATGATACCACCATCTGCCACACATATTAAAGCCTATTCGTCTCAAATTGTCTTATTCAAGCATGCTTCATGAGCCGCCATCCAACCAAGAAAAGCCACTTTATTAGGTGCAAATGTCTTCCACATTAGCTTCCAAGGCCACACTGTCTGTCTCCGAACTGATTTAATTTCTTTGTAGTAAGAATTCACAGTAACCATTCCATTCTTGTTAACGTTCCAACATAGTGCAGCTTCCTTCCCCTGATTAATCTTTACTGAGAACATTTTTGCAAAAGAAAACCACTTCCTGCATTTCCCAATCAAAGAAGTCTCTCCTAAACCAGAAACTCCAACCAGTTTCATTCGAAACATCAGCTATTAAAACATTAGTGTTACTCACCATTCTATAGACTATAAAGACGAGGGAACTGCTCCTCCATAGGTCCTAAACCATCCAAATCATCTTTCCACAGCCTAACTTTTTGCCCATTTCCAATCCCAATGTTGACATTCTTGCTGAACCCCCTACCCCCAAAACAAACCCCCAAAGGCTAGCTATTTGTCTCTGTAGAGCTACTCCATGTGGAGTTTTCACTGCCTTGGGGAACCCAAAGCCCCTCGGTGGAAAAAAATCTGCTCCTTTTGTCCCGATTTATGTAGCACACTTCCTGTTTTAGCTTATCACATAAAACAATGACACATTTTTATATTTAGAAATAATTTAAACTTCCAAATTTCTATTGTATCCTTATTAAGGGTCGTTTGGTCACAGGGATTAGAATACTAAAACAGATATAAAATTTGACATAACATTTATCCACTGTTTGGTTATGAGTAACTAACTAATATTGGTATAAATTTTTTAGCAAAGTCATTTATTTGTCCCACATTGGGTGTAGGATAATAGTTAGCAACCAAACAAATGTCTATGGCTGCCCATTCAAACGAGGCCACATAAAATGGACGGAGAGAGTAACAAATAAGGGGGAGTAAAATCACATTTTCTTCTAAGAATCCCAACTGCATATGATCAAGTTAGAGAACATTTATAGAACCTGTAAGGAAGAGAGTATGAGCACCGCCACAAGCAATCTCACGGATGTTTTGATTATCGAAAACGGAAGGAAACAGAACCTTAGGGCGCCACTGCGACTCAAGACTCCCATGCCCTAGCCTGCCATAATCCCCGTTTCCCCAAAGGGCTGCGAATCGCTTCCCACTCATCTCTGCTTCTTCGGCACCAGTACTCGTAACTGAAATCCACCTCCCGAACCGTAATTCAGATAGTTTTCCTTCGTTTTTCAGGATCCCTGGCAATGATGACGATGATCTCCTTGCAAATGCTCTTCGTATCATCATCTTCTGCGTGTGTTTGTCTAATTGTTTTGATGGATTTGAAGTGAAGATGTTTTAGTCGTAAAGGGTGATATACTGTACATCAGTCTAAAAAACTGATGGCTTCAACTGTGCCAACGTCTACTCCACCGCTCTTCAGAATTCAAAGCGCTTACCCAACTGACACTTGTTCATTTCTTCTTAACGCAGTGTTTTTTTAAAAAGGGGTCCAAATGGTTAAAGAGGACATTTACTTTTTCTTGGCATAAAAGTAAAAATAGGCATGAATTTCACATATATCTAGTCTACTTTTAGAGGTCGATTGGCAGGAAGTAGTAGGAACAAATTATGCAAGAATTACCTGCATGTATCATTAATACTTTATTTGGTACAATTTATGTATAATTAATATTTGTATTAGTTATACATTATATTTAGTATTATCTTATATATATATATATATATATATATATATATATATATATATATATATATATATATATATATATATATATATCTAACACATAGCAGATCATAGCATTAGTAATACCAAGATTATTAATGCATGTATTAATATGGTTAAAGATACAAGTATCCTTAAAGCGTCTTAAAGCTAGCCAATATAGAGGACACTTTTATAAATAACTATTTTTTTAAAAAATTATGCAGTGCATTATAATTTTAATACACAACACCAAACAGTTGATCAGAAATAATATATGCATAATTAATGTTTGCATTACTAACCCTTGTATTACTAATTCATGCATTACTAATACACCTTATTCTGCACTATTCGTATACACCCTACCAAACGACCTCTTAGAGTTGTTGTCAAGTCCTTAGTAGTTAACTAAATACATGTGTAGTACTTTGACAACACGCGTATGATCTTACACAATTTGAACACGTTTTTGCCATGCCAAGTGAGTCTTACTACACATAAGATCGCTAAGGAAACGTTAGAAATTAAAGAACATAAGAGAATGTTAAAGAAAGCTTTGTATTAGAGAGTACTTGAATTGTTTGCTTGGTGAATTACAAACAAGGGCACCCTTTATATACTAGTATCCTAGGGGCTAATGTGTATTGTTACAGAAGTCCGTAATATTTACAAGATAAGGGCTTTCTCTAGAATTCTCTACTAGAAAATTTCAAATACTTTCCTAGCAAATCCATAGAGATCTAGGGTCTTCCAAATGAAATGTTCATACTTCTTTAGAATCTTCTCACGAATGCTAGCCATCCTCTTATGTAAGGTACCACATGGCATTAATATATGCCAAATGGTGCCTATGTGTCATGATGACAAGGTGAGGTCATCACACTCTCCCCCACATAATGTAGTGACAACCGTTGGCGCAATGCTGCTGCATAAACTCCCATATCTTATCTTTGAATTACCATAAGTCTTTATATTGTTCCCACGTGGCCTCCTCCGGTGATTTCCCCTTCCAATGAACGAGGACCATAGCAGTGGCTTTCCACCATGGTTTTTGCCTAGCCTGCCAATCAATGATAGAATAAATCTCCCGATCATGCGTGGTGGTGATAGTAACAGAAGATCAACTTGATTGACCCCTAATCGGATCGTCATTGTCTTCATGATATGGAAGACATGGTAGATCTTAAGATACGATGGCATGTCAAGCTTGTATGAGATCTTGCCTACCTTAACGACGATCTTAAATGGACCCTCATACTTGCGAATCAGATTCTGATGTATGCCTGTAGTGCCTTGAACTGTCTTGGGTTAAACTTTACCATAACCATGTCTCCAACTCTATAGTCTGTGGCGCTTTGCTTACGGTATGCAAATTTATTATCTTCTTAGCTTCTGTATCCAAGTAGGACTTAGTAGTATCAAGTTGTTGCTCCCATCCTTTGGCCATATGATAAGCCCTCAAAGTTTTCCCTCAAATGCGGCTGGTAATGAATGTGGAGTTTGTGGCAGTTGGCATGTGGCTAGATCAAATGGTTTGTGCCGCATGGACTCACTCCGCTACAAGTAAGAGAATTGGGCGATGTCTAGGAGCCTTGCCCAATCTTTTTGATGTACACTTACCTCAAGTAGCACTTTAGTAAGGCATTGACTCGTTTCATATGTCCATCTGTCTGTGGGAGGAAATTAGTGAAAAAGTGGAGCTTCATGACAAGTATGTCGAACAACTCTCTCCAAAAGTTCCTAGTAAAGAGAGGGTCTCGGTCACTGATGATATGCCTTGGTAAGACGCAATATTTCGCCATATTCTTAAAGAATAGCTTGGTGGCTTCCTTGACTATGCAACCTAGTGAGGAAATCATGAAGGTGGAATGCATATTTGGAAAATCTATCCTCGACTACAATAATAGTATCATAGTCATCGGACTTCGGTAGGTAAGTGATAAGTCCATAGTCACTCTCTCCCATGGATGCTCTACAACTAGTAGTGGCTACAAAGGTCGGGTTGTTGTTGTTTAACCTTGTCATTTGATAGACAAGTCTACACATAACACTCGATGTCATCTCGCATGTGTGGCCAATAATAGACTGACTCAACCAAGGCCCTAGTGTGACATTGGCCTAGATGACCAGCCACATTGTGTCATAATTCTCCCTTATGATCCTCCTTCTAATGTATCTAAACATATACATGTAGACTTGTCGGCCCATGTTAAGTAATAGACTGTCTTCTACCTAAAAATGTCTCGTCTTGCCCTAGTTGGCTAAATCGATAAGTTGTTTGGTTGTTGGATCATGCTGCATTCCTTCTTATAGCCTCACGAATGTCCTAACTTATTTAAGTGATGGTGGAAAGCTCTACTTTCCGACTCAAGGCACCGGCTACAATGTTACCTTTTCCCACCTTATACTTTATCACATAATCAAACTTGTCCAAGAAATCCTGCCATCTAGCCTATTTTGGTATGAGCTTCTTCTGCGTCTAAAAAGTAGCTAATAGCCACTTTGTCGGTCTTGACTGTGGACTCGACCCGAGAAAATAATGTCGCCATGTACATAGGTAATGCACAATGGCAGTCATTTCCTTCTCTTGCACTGTGTACGCCACTCTGTCTAATTTAACTTGGGGCTCTCAAACAATATGGGAAGCTTATCCTACATAAGAAGACCCCTAATGGCAAAATCTGAGGAATCTGTATGCGCCTCAAGTTTAACAACCCGGCCAGTCGTTTTGAGAATTGTAGCCTCATTCCCCTATTTACCTCTCATTTGTGTTATACATCTATTCTATGCATACCAGATTAGTGGATTTGGGTAACCGGATGTTGACTTATATGTAAACAACATCGTACTTAAATTTTGATGGTTTCGTTAGCTTCATGAGGTGATTCTGGACTTAGGAGCGTGTCACGATTATGATTTGGAAGTCCGTAGTAGAATTGGGCTTGAAATGGCAAAAATTGGAATCTTGAAAAGGTTGATCGGGAGTGGACTTTACTATATCGGGGTCGGATTGGATTTCCAGAAGTTGAACTAGGTTCATGGTGTCATTTATGGCTTGTGTATAAAATTTGAGGTCAATCGGATGTGATTTGTTAGGTTTTGTTTTGTACAATTTGGAAATGTTGAAGTTCATTAGGCTGGAATTAGGGTGTGATTCGTGTTTTTAATGTTGTTTGAAGTGCTTTGAAGGCTCGAATAAGTTCGTATCGTATTTTAGGACTTGATGGTATGTTTGGTTGAGGTCTCAGAGGCCTCGGATTACATTCGGGTGGTTAATGGACTTAGAATTTGATTTGAGAAGTTGTTGAAGTTTGTGTGTTGCTAGTGTAATTGCACCTGCGAAGTGGTAACTGCATATGCGATCTCACAGGTGCAGGTGAAGGTCCGCAAATGCGGAGATGGAGGAGAGAAGGCAGAGAGACGCGTGTGTGAAGGTTTTCCCGCACCTGCGAGACCGCAAGAGTGAATTTCGGACTCACAAATGCGGAGGTCACCGCAGAAACGGGTATTTTGTTGCTCCCTGTGAGGTCGTAGAAGAGGCTTAGTTTTCAGAAGTGTGGAAAGCCTGGCAGAAACTATATAAGCAAGGGTTTTGAGAAATTTCACCATTTCTAACATTTTGAGCTCGGATTTTAGAGGTTTTTGAGAGGATTTTCAAGAGATTCTTGATGTAAGTTCCTTGTGTTCATTTTTCTTCAATAATTATGTTTATCCACTGATTTTCCACCTAGTTGGTATGTTTTTTAGGTGCAATTTGGGTGTTTGAGGCTAGGAATTTAGAGTGTTGATTTTGAGGGTTTGAGTGGAGATTTGATATCGGATTTTGATAAATTTGGTATGGTTAGACTCGTGATCTAATGGGCTTTCGGTTTTGTGACTTTTGTTGGATTTTGAGACGCAGGCCCAACGGTTTGTTTTGAGCCGATTTTGTATTTTTTATTTATAGCTTCGTAATTTCTTGTATAATTGATTCCTTTAGCCCATATTGATTATATTGTATTACTTGTGGCTAGATTTGGGACATTTGGATATCGATTTGAGAGGCAAAGTCATGTTGGAGTAGATTTTTTCTCGGATTGAGGTAAGTAACACTTTCAAACTTGGTTTTGAGGGTTTGAAACCCCAAATTATGTGTTATGTGATTGGTATTGAGGTGGCTACATGCCAAGTGACTGACGTACAGATGTGCACCGTGAGAATTGTGACCTGGTCGATTCCATGACATTGTAAAGTGGTTCTAACTTGTTGATGTTCGTGTTTTCATCTTGTGATAAAGTAATTGAGTTGTCAATCATGCTAGAGATCATGTTAGGCTTTATGCTAGTACTGTTGGAACCGGCAGTGGTCATTTCTTGTTGTTAACTTACTATTGTTATTGATATTTCATACTCAGTTACATTCATTCATTCCATATCATATCTCAGTCTGTTATTATTTATTGATACATCATATTGTTACACCTTCTTTTTTTTACCAAAAAGGAGATACAAAGGAGTTTTTTCATATTTTTACTCAAATTCAGAGTCGCCATTTGGAATAATATCTGCTATTTGAAGTCACCATTTTAAAATCCTGAATCGAGGAAGTTTGACTCTATTTTACAGTATGCGAAACACATAAATCCGGGTAAGGATTTTTGTTAATCCGGGAGAAGGTGTTTGGCATTCTCGAGTTCTGTAGGTTTAACATGGTCGCTTTAATCATCCTTGCTTAATTAAATTGTATAATTACTCATTTTTAAACATATGTGCATTTATCCATTTAATCACTTTTAATTGCTTGATTATTCGTAAATTTGGAATTACCTTAAAACTAGTCACACATACGTGTACTCATTTTGTTTGGCTCGTCAAGAATCATGTCATGCATACATGTCCACAATTAATCACGCTTTATTAATATTAAGAAATTTCGGCCGAAGTTGCACGAACACATACCTCAATTTATTTTGAAAGTCATAAATATATCACGCGAACGTGTACACAATCATGATGATAGATTAAGTCGCGCATAAAGCAAACTATAAATATTCATTTTTAAAAAGGTAATCATGTTCACGTGAATGTATACACAATCACAATAACAAATTCAAGACGCGCCTAAAGGTTAGCCTACCCAAATGTGGTCGATCCAATCACGTTTCTAACGAATAATATGATAAAAATACAGTAAATAAAAGAGAACTAAATAAAAGAATTAAGTAAAATAACAATTCAGTTCATGCTCATGTTTTGCTTTAACTTTTTATTTTATTAAGTCCAGCCCAATACCTAAATCATGGAACGAATTAAGGGATTTTTACCTATATATCCCATATAACAAACCTTACTACCATTATTGTGCATTGTTTGTTTATTACCCTCATATCCCATGTTTTTGTTACACAATATGTACCAAACGGAATCTTTCCAGATGTTGCCTCCTAAAATAACGCCTTTATTAAGGCTAAATCTATGTTACCAATTATATACTTATTAATTATAAATGATTATCATTATAAACAATTAAATAGGTAATAATTGATACCCTATCAATTTCTCTCTTTCTCTCCCCGTCTTTCTTTTTCTGTCTCTCTCGTTGTGTGAATCTTTTGCAGTGAGCATTATTTTAATGCCTATTGAGGAAAATCGGTTCTGAAACTTTCTGTTTTGCTAAACAACTGTGTTGCATTCAAAATCCTAGGCTTTTGTTGCCTGTTGTACTCCACAAGTATCTATTGGTGCCTTTTTACATTTTGTCTGGTCTTAACTCTTAATTGCTTCTTTAATTTTTCACTTCTTCAGTCAGGCTAAAATATTTTCTGATAATTTCTTTCTGAAGTCGTATATGGATCCGCAGAGGGGTTCCCTTCAAGAAAAACACGTTTGTTGAATGCCATTTTGTTGACCAAAGCTTGCTTGATTCATCAGGTTCTCAACATGTAATCCTGAACAGGAAGTTTGTTGAGTACACGATCCAAGGATGGGAAAATTTGCCAAGATTGCTCCTGCTATACTTCTCGAACACTAGATCTTCTCATAAAGGATATTTTCAGACTCTTGCATGCAATACTAAGGAGTTTTCAGACACTGTCATCAACTCCAACTTTCGATTCATGAACTCAGACAACACTAATCTTTCAAACTTCAAAGCTTCAAATTCCGATAGAATACTCAGAAGGGAGGTTGCGTTCGTTGGAAATTCCGATAGTCAAATGTAGTCAATTGTAGTTAAATGTAGTTAAGGTTATACTTCTCGAACACTAGATCTTCTCATAAAGGATATTTTCAGACTCTTGCATGCAATACGAAGGAGTTTTCAGACACTGTCATCAACTCCAACTTGCGATTCATGAACTCAGACAACACTAATGTTTCAAACTTCAAAGCTTCAAATTCCGATAGAATACTAAGAAGGGAGGTTGCGTTCGTTGGAAATTCCGATAGTCAAATGTAGTCAATTGTAGTTAAATGTAGTTAAGGTTATATGTAGTTAATGTGATTGGTGGATGCCCACCAGTAGTGTATCCTTCTGAATCTACAAACTACTACAGGTCCATAATATGTTCTCTGTTACACTTCTTTCAAATTTTCTCTTAAAGAATCCACAACAACAATATTCCATGAACATACATAACAACATTAACTTGAGACTCAATATGATCACGAAAGGAAAAAATTCACTGGAAACACTTCATATAACCTTAACTACATTTAACTACATTTGACTACATTATAAAAACTCACTGGAAACACTGCATATAACCTTAACTACATTTAACTACATTTGACTACATTTTAAAAATTCACTGGAAACACTTCATATAACCTTAACTACAATTGACTACATTTGACTACATTTTAAAAACTCACTGCAAACAAGTTCAACAGCTACTACTTTTTTTGTAATTAAACGCTGGAACATCTGCATTGTAATTAAACGCTGGAACATCTGCATTGATGTCCAAAAATTTGGCCAGCAGCAGCAGTAAATGGAAATATGAGATTCGCTTCACAAAAGAGAGATTCTTTGTTCGATTGAAATGATCTTTTGATGCTCTCATGCTCACTGGAATATTCCTGTTTCAATGGGAAATGATGATGATAGAGGACCTTGCGCAATCATAATAATTCACATGAGACGAGAGCAGAAGAGAGTAGATGCTCAAAGTATATATTATCACTAGTTCGATAGCAAACTAGTCAAATTGGTCCTTTAAAGATTATTTCTCCAACTATTAGAGAAGGGGAATTTGATAAAGAATGGATTGTTTTTAAGAATGTGCTGGAGAAGAGAATACAAATAAAAAGGCAATGAAGAATTTTTCCTATTTAATTTCCTTATTTATAGGAATTGCGATGGAGAATGTTTAGGGAACATTTGATTTTATTAAATGAATTTGACATTCAGTTTCCTCATTTATAGGAAGCTACCGTATTTAAGAGCTATTTTCTTTATCTTTTTACCGTGTTTAAGTTGTAGAATATGTTAATTATTTTAGGGTACGTATATAATTTGGGAAAGAAGATATGGAAATATTTTGTTCCACAAATCAAGCCCCTAATAAATCATTGATAATTAAATCTTAAAAGTAAATTTTGGTACATAAATTGAAACATGGTATACTTAAATGTAATAAATACTAACCTTAAACATGAGTAGTTATAAGGTTTGTTATATGGGATGTATATGTAAAAATCCCACGAATTAATTACGAAATGGGCTTCGGTCATTCTACCTCTCCCCACGACCTTAACAAACATTCCAAAAATAACAATTACGCGTCCTACCAACCAACCGGTGAATAAACATCTAACAAAAATCCAAATCATTCAAAGAAAACAAAAGGTTGCCAACAAAGTTGCTATTGCTAACATATCTATAGATCTTATCAATTGCTTGACATTCTGTTGAATTTGTGTTACTAAATTTAATGCGAATATTTCTAACACATTCACGAGTTGGAGAAATTCACTTTTTCTTACATATTAAGAATGCAATAAAGGGCAGACTAATAAACTTAAAAGATTCAATCATAGACCAAAATACCGAGAATGAATTCAACACAATAAAAACTAAATGCAAAAATAGAATTGATTCAAATAACTAACTTGACGGACGCATAAGAAATAAACAAACAATTAAAGAATAGGCCAGCACATATTTCAATTACAAACAAGAAAGTAACAGAGAAGAGGAGGAAAGATAGGCAAGATGTGATGTCCCAAAAGGTCATCACTTGTTTTAAAATGAAATTCTACATTTTGAGGCTTTAAAAATCTCTTTTAGCATCACCTCCATTTGTGTGCGCAGTTTAGGCGCGTAACCGAAAAGCCTAAATGTGATAATTTATGAAAAATGATAACCTTTGACTATAAAATGAATTAATTTGACTTCGGTCAATGTTTTGGGTAAACGGACTCATGCCCATAATTGGACGGTCTCGGAGGTTTGTATGAAAATATAGGACTTGGTCGTATGCCCGGAATCGAATTTCGAGGTCCCAAGCCCGATAAATGAATTCTTAAAAGAAATTATTTTTTGAAAAATATAAAGATTTTTGAAAGTGAAATGGTATGTGAAACATGTGGTATCGGGCCCGTATCATGGTTACGGAGCCCGGTACAGGTTCTATATGATTTATAGGTGTTGTCGGTAAAGTTTGGTAAGTATCGGAATCTATTTGACGTGATTCGGATCTTAAATGCAAATTTGATGTTTAAAGAGTTTTGAGAAATTTCATTGATCTTGAGGTTTAATTTGATGTTCATGATATTATTTTGGTGATTTGATTACACGAATAAGTCTGTAGAGTATTTTTGAGGTAGTGTGCATGTTTGTGTTAGAGCCCTGAGGGCTCGGATGAGTTTTGGATAGACGTCGAAGTGTTTTTAGACTTAGGAAAGTTGCAGAATTTGTTGTCTACTAGTGTCCAAGTGTTTGTGCTATGCGATTGCATAGCTCCTTCCGCGATCGCGTAGAGTAAAATCTGAGAGGTCTATTTTTGTTCTATGCGATTACACTATCTCCTCCGTGATTGCAATGTGTTCGCACCAGCCTAGGAAGGTAATCAATTTCTTCTATGCGATTGCATAGCATTGTCTACGATCGCATTGCCAAGCCTACTTACCCTATGCGATCACATTCTTTTGTCTGTGATCGCAATGACTAATCTTCTTTACCCTATATGATTGCATTCCTCTCTTTGCGATTGCATAGACCAAATTCGCCCATTATTTTTAAGTTCCAAAAATAGAATACATTACGGGAATTCCACCAGTTTTCATCAACTTCATCTTCTCCACACCTCTTGGGCGATTTTTTGAAGAGAAACTTTACCATAGTGTCGTGCCCCCTTTTTCTCACGAAATCGGGTTTATGACATTTGGGAGGACAACTCATTCCTTTTGGGAATTTGGTCTAATTTTAAGAGTCGTCACCTAATTAAGTGCATTAGGTCATTAAGAGGACATTATAGTAAAGGTTTGGCTTGCCTTGCTCGCATTAGTAGGCGCCATCACGACTCCTGAGGGTGGTAAACCCTGGTTGTGATACCTGAGTTGCTTTCCGATATATTTGAATCTCTAACTATTACAACTTAATGAGGATTCTGACGATTGAACTCGAAAGGATGACAATAAAAATAGCAGCTACAAAATTGATCAAGGACCGGTGACTGGATCTGAAACCATGACGATAACCTCAACTGAATGTACTCCTTGAACTCGACCAATGAAACTCAAACAGATTCTGCAACAGACGTAAATTGAAATAAAAAAAGACGATTAAAACCTACTATTTTTTATTTTCTAGTATTCTAAGAAGCAAAAAGAGAACCCTTTCTTCCTATCCAAAAATTTGTCCGAAATTTATATCCACATCCCTTTTAATTATTATTATTTTTGTTCTTCCCGTCTTCTGTTCTTGTATGTGTATGTATGTTTCTTGTTTATGCTGGTAAGGAAGCTCGTTGGTGAGGTTGCCGGTGAGCAGTTGAGTGTTCTTTTGTGTGTGTGCATGAAGATTTTATGTGGTTCATTGATTGGCTCGTTATTTGGGAAGGGTGGCGGTAGATGGTGGAGAAGGGTGGTGTGACGAGTTGTGATTGTTGCGGCTGGTTTTGGTTAAAAGGGATCTGGCGATAGGGTGTGTTGAAGGAGAAGAAGGGGTCATTGGTTGTGAGATCCAGAACAAGGAATGGCTATGAGGGATTTTTCGCTGGTGTTTCTCACTTCTGTCCACTCCTTAGGGTGTGTAGGAGATGGAGATCAGGTGAAGAAGAAGGGTCTCATGAGGTCTCTAGGTCTTTTTTTTATAGAATAAAGGTCCAGGGAAAACGGTTGATCCCTCTAGAGAAGAAGAAAGGTTTAGGGTTGGTCAAGGTTAAGGATGGGTTAATGGGCTAAGGTTATTTGGGCTAGATTCAAATTTGGCCAAATTTACCTGTAAAAGTGGCCATTTAACTCGATTAGATTAAAAATATTAATTTCTAAAATAATAACTTTAAAATTATGAAATCATTCCTAGTCAATTAAAACAAACTACATTATGACATGAAGTTATATATATAGAAATATTTTCAAAGATTATACAAAAAATAAAAATGGGTTAAAAATAAGATTTTCTAAAAAAACCTAATACCTTAATTAAATAGAGAAAAATGAAACTATTTTTGTATTTTTCAGTTTTGTGATATATAAAGTAAAAGAGCCAAAACTAGTTAAAATAGCAATATTAGATCTAAACCAAATATTTAAACACTAAATGTAATACATCTCGGGAAGGGTTAAAAATTACATGTCTATAGCTGCTCCTCTTCGACTGAAAACATGAAGTATTTTCAGACAAAGAACGACGAGACATGTTTTTGACCTGGCCCTCATTTAGAGAGACCAAAACTAAAATAAAAGAGAATGTGATCGAGCCCTGGTATCTGAGCTGCCTACATATCCTTGGCTATAAAGGAATCATACCACGCGGTATTAAAGAAGTAGGAACAGTGATTGAGTACACCAAGGTGGAGAGCCGATTGAGGTGTCGTTCTGTCGAGGTTCTGGTTAACGGTCCTATTATTACATCAAAGTGAAAAATAAAAAAGACTAACTTAGCATGTCAACTATGAGTTACAAGATTCCTATCTATAAGTCTTCTGAAGCTTGATCTTGAGTCTTGAATGGTTCTTCATGCAGACTTTTGATTTGAACCTTGACGCTTGCTAACTATAGGTGCTAGTTTATTCTTCTTCAGCTTTTTGAATCAAGACCGTACATGTAGCGCTCGTGACTTCAACCATGTCTTGAGCAGTTCATATCTTTCTCCGCTTCTGCATTTTGGATTCTCTTCCTTTTTATCTTTGTTTTCCTTTCTTTCTTCTTTTTTTTCTTTTTATGACTACTTCTGTTAGTTCTGCTGCGACGGGTTTTGATTAAAGGGGATCTGGCGTTGGGGTGTGTTGAAGGAGAAGAAGGGGTCGTTGGTTGTGAGATCCATAATAGGGAACGACTGGGAGGGTTTTTTGCTGGTGTTTCTTGGTTCTGTCCACTCCTTAAGGTGTGTAGGAGATGGAGATCAGGTGAAGAAAAAGGGTTCTTGTGAGGTCTCTAGGTCTTTTTGCTGTAGAATAAAGGTTCATGGAAAACGGTTGATCCCTCTAGAGAAGAAAATAGGTTTAGGGTTGGTCAAGGTTAAGGATTGGGTAGTGGGCTAAGGTTATTTGAGCTAGATTAGAATTGGGCCAAATTTACCTGTAAAAGTGGCTATTTAACTATATTAGACTTGTCACACCTCCTTTTTACACGGCTACCCCGAAGGATGACACGTATAATGGAGTTTTTCCAATTAAAGTGACATTATTCGAAATAGAATTATTCATTTATTTTTAGAGTCGCCACTTGGGATAGGCTTGGATTTTGGTGTCCCAAGTCACCGATTTATTTAAGATCCCAAATCGAGGAAATTTTTCGACTGCTCAATTAGAGTCTGCGAACCAGAAATTCTCGAGTAAGGAATTCTGTTAATCCGAGGGAAGGTGTTAGGCACCCTCGGATTCCATGGTTCTAGCACGGCCGCTTAAACTATTAGAAATGGCTGATTTCCTGATTTTTGTACATGTTCATCCTATGGTGCGGTTTTAAAATTATTAACCGCTTTATGTTATTTTTAGGAATATTTGCAACGTTATTAAAATACGTCTCGAACCACGTCACATAAATGCACCCGGGTTCTCGGCAAATTTTAACATCGTTGAGACTTGGATTTGGGTCACATAAATGCGCATCCGAATTTAGGAAGACACATTATTAAAATAACGTACCTATAGCAACTATGCGTTTTGAAATTTGTGGAAGAGTCGTGAAATTCGCTAAGCGGCACCTCCAGATTTCTATGCATTTTATTACAATTAGTGGGCCAACGTAGTATATGATTTTGTTGGCGTGGCTCACTCAATTTATTTTTTTAGAAGGGCAACCTAAAAGACTATGATTCTCTATTACTCGTGTCTCTAAATAGAAAAGAAAGTCCTAATTAATTCATACATTAATGGTTTATGCAGACGAAACAATTAGTATGCCTATTTTTAGCATTTGTATTGTTGATTTCTGCCGTTTGGGCTTTATCAACAAAAACAACCCAGAAGTATATTTATACTTCACAATTACAACAACTTGGGCCTAAAATTGAGCCTAGAAATTTGGACTACAGATTAATCACAAGGAGAAGGATAGCATTTTCAGATTGCTACACTACAACTATTGATATTATTCATAACTTGTCATTTTTTATCACATTAAAGACATTTGACAAAAGAGACTCCTGGTAATGATTTTGTATTAGTAAATTAATAAGTTACAACTCAGGTTTCAAATCTAACATCTAAAAACTAATTCACTCGTCAGTCAGAGTACATACACATTTAACGACTCCTTATTATCGAATCAAGCATGAAAATCAGCCATGTTATTGACTACCATATTTTAAACCTACTGAAATTTAAACAAATTAGAGTTCATAGTCCAGATACAGTCCAGCATAATTTACATGTTTATATATATTACAGCACTACAAATACTACTAAACTAGTAACGTTTATATTATGACATTAATATAAAAACATGATCATCTTCATTATCAGTCATGGTCACGAATTTGTACACCTGTGCATTTTCCAAAAATTTCCTGGATGAGGGTAATACCTTGAATTACAGCAAAGAAGGAAACCTATGAGTGATGTAAACAAGAAGCAACAAATAGCAGCAAGAATGTATCAGGCACTCAGAAAGTTTTGAGAAGCAAATAACAACACGTGTTTTGATGCCAAACTTGAACAAAGTAAACCAATCTAAGAGCAATGCCTAAAATTGCTTCTGAAAATTCTAACAACTCAAATGCATATGCCTCAATTCATCTTCAACTTTTAATAAACAGAATTTGATTATTTTTAGAGGATTTTGTCAGAAAAAGAGCTTAGAATTTTCAGGAAATTTGTTTTCAGATGGTGTTCTCGACCTTTTCTCTCAAAAAATGTGTATCCCCTTTCTCAAACAATCAGATATCCCTTTTATAGCCAAGGCCTAAGGGCAACAAAATCTTTCTTGTTTTCTTTTTAGTCCCTTACCCATTTTCAGATTTGCTTAATTTATCCCTTATTTTTTAACTTGTGCCTCAAGTTTTGAGAAAGAATGGATAGAAATTGCATTTCGAACCTCCACTAGAATGTTCCATAGGTTTGTTACAAGATTCTTATGTTCAAATACCCCCAATACCCCTGTTTTCCCTTCTTAATTACTAACCTAGATGTGTTATACCCTGGTGGCTATCCATTTGGTCAGCAATTGACCCTAGTTAACTACTCAAGATCATAAACCAGGGTTACACTATCATCTAGGGGTCGAATTTTGAGAAAGTTGGACATGGCCAACTATTCAATTGGAGACTATACTATACTATGTAAAGCAAACACACAAAGGTCAAAATTGATAAGTAACAAATCAATGCAACATATATATACAGGCGGATTTAGACAAGTATCAAAAGATGGAGCTAAATTACTCAGAAGCAAAAATAAAATCAAACAGCACAAACTTCAGAAACAAGATTTATCATAAATGGACTCTGATCAATTTTTGAAACAAAAATGAAAAGTTAAACCAGAGATGACCAATTCTGAGCTTGGCATGATGATTCAAAGGAGTCGAAAGAAGCAAATATGACTTCAAATGATAAGAGGAACATTCAGAAGCATATTATCAAAACTTAAAACAAAAAGAATGTGATGGAAATAAAGTAACTAATAAAAAAAAATTGACAGATGAGCAAATGGATATTCATGAATTTACACAAATGAAAACAAAGAAAATCAAAAGCAATCAGAAGGAAGAACAAAGGAAATTAAAAGCAATCAGACGGAAGAACAAAGAAATTAACAGCAATCAGAAAGAAGAACAAAGAGAACTTAAAAGCAATTATAAGGAAGAACAAAGGAAATTAAAAACAAAGAGAACTTAAAAGCAATTATTAGCAATCAGAAAGAAGAACGAAGAAAACTTAGCTTTAAAAACTGCAACCCTAAAATTTGGACCCTTCACGTCTCAATGTTTTCGACTCTTTCTGAGAGGGTCCTTGGTCCCTTGAGGCCTTTATGCCATTAAATGAGAGGGGAAGAGGGTATCAGGTTAGGGTTAGTTGGCTTGGGATGGGGTATGAGTTTCAAGCTATTTTTATTTGATTTTTGGCCAAATCTGGTTGTATTCGAAGGTCGTTGGTCATGGATTTGTGGAGGAGAAGGTGAGGAGGTCATCTGGTACTATTTTTGAAAGGTTCCGGGGAGGTTTGGTCATTGGTCAGAGCTTCGATCTAATATTCGAAGCGATGGGTAGGGGTTTGGAGGAATACAACCATGGATTCATTATGGGGACGGGGTGAGGATTATGTGGTGTTATTTTGGGAGGTTTTCGGCGACGACACTGCCATGGACGGCGGAGATGGTGCCCAAAGTTTCGAATATTCGAGGCGACTGGATTATATTCGAGGTTTGATTTTTAGGGCTTCGTAAAGAGGAGGGTACGAGGAGTCAGGGGTGTATTTTTGGTCGGGATTTGAGCTTTTCCCCGACGGAGACGATTTCCAGTCGGCGATTATACGGTGGTTTGTGGTAGCTCTTAGACGGTGTTACACCGGTGAAGGTTTGGTGCGAGGATGGAGATTTTTGTCTCTGAATATATTACGCATGTTTGGACATATATATTTGTTTTTGGGGGAAGGTTTTAGGACAGTTGGATCAATAATGATGGATGGCTAAGATTGATCGCCCCAAAACGACGTCGTTTTGGCGTCTCTCATATCAGCTTTGGCCAGAGACGGGTTTTGTGCTGGTTTTGGGCATTTTTGACGGGTAAAGGGAATTTGGCCACCCAGGCTTGGCCCAATTGTGGCCAACCTTGTTTAAATCATTTTATTTCCTATTTCTTTTTTTTCGTTTTCATTTTTAAAAACTTCCTAATTTTATTTTAAAATTCTAACTAGACTAAATTCAACTAAACTAAACAAATAAGAGAATTAGCAATTTGGAAGCTACAAATTAAATAAATGCCAAAATGAACTAATTATATTTTGTGATTTTTTTTATGTTTCGCAAAACAAAACCTTAATTACCAAAATATGTGAAATTAAATCCTAAATGTTTATGTAATTTTTTTGTATTTTTTGTTACTTGTCATGCATGCACCAATGAAAACGCACGCTAATATGCGCAATCAAATCCTAAAAATAAATAATAAAAGGAGAAATCATAAATCTGGGAATTCTGTAGGAGTAATTTTAACGAGGCAAACATCACGTGCTCACAACTGCCCCTCTTTGCCCGGAAATACGAAGGGAAAGATCTTCCTCGTACATGGATCTTGTCCGAAGAATTATATACCTGGAGATGAATATTCTCCGCGGGATGGATTGGACTACTCGGTACTGGATGACTGATGGTTAGTGATCGATATATTGCGGGATGGATCTTCCCTGGGTCGTATGGGCCATATATAGTACCGAGCGCTTGAACATTTGAGAGTGTGAACATATGAGGTTGTCATCATGGTGCTTCACATATAGCATGTGCATTGGCATATAGAAGTAGAGGGGTTATATTATTTGTATCATTTGGATTTGATCTACCTTACTGTTTTGAGTTATCTATTGAATTTGAAAGCATGCATACTTTTTGTAGTGTTATTTCTATATTCAACTGTACTGGTTGAGTTGGTCATTTCAGTCTAAAGTTTGGATTTGTTACTTATTGAATTGGTTGTACTCACGCTACACCTTGCACCTCATATGTAGATCCAGGTGCTTGCGATCATTGCGATTGCTGAGCGAGGAGTCAGGATCTCGAGAGACTATCGAGGTACGTGCATGGCGCTTACAAACCTTGACTCCCCTTTATTATCATAATCTATATTTCAGTTCTTATCCCTTAGACATTGTAGTATATTATATCCTGGTATAGATGTTCATGTTCTCGGTGACACCCCGATTTTGGGAGAGATTTGTATTGTGTTGATGATTTATTGGCTTTTTCTTAAATATTAATTGCTTCCATATATATTTTCAAAGCTTTTACTATATTTAGATGGTTGAGTGGTGGATTGCCTAGTTCCACGATAGGCGTCATCACGACAGTTGATTTTGGATCGTGACAAGTGTCTTGGCAAAGTCGGGTAACACTAAGACTAGCTCCTTTGTTACTGCTGCCTTAATGTCTTCAACCGCTTTTGACAATGCTCCGTCCAAATCCATGGCTTGTTCTACTTTAGCAACTCAGTCAATGGTGCGGCCTTGGCTAAGTAGACACTAATGAACCCAAGAAATTAGTTAACAAGGACAAGTAAGGATCTCAACTCAGTTACCTTTATAAGTGCCTCCCAATCCTGGATAACATGTACCTTAGCCTTGTTCATGCGTAGCTCGCCATTGCTAATGACATGGACCAAAAAGTGCACCTTTGATTGTGCAAAATCGAATTTCTCCCTCTTGATGTATAGCTCATTCTCCTGCAAAACTTGGAAAACCTTCCTTAGGTGATCCATGTGCTCCTCCAAGGTGTTTCTATAGATGTCTATGTCATCTAGGTAGACTACCACGAGCTGATCAAGGTAAGGATGGAAAATCTTGTTCATAAGAGTGCAAAATGTGGCTGGTGCATTAGTTAAGCCAAAAGGCATTACCAACCATTCAAAGTCCATATCTCACACATGTTATCTTCGGCTCATCCCTTTATGAAATGCAAATCTAGTAGTAGCCTTTAAGAATATCCACCTTGGTAAAGTACTTGGCTTGCCCAAGTCTATCGAACATGTCACCGATGAGCGGGATCAGGTACCTATTCTTTACTATGACTTATTAAGTGCTCGATAATCTATGAATGATCACATCGATCTATCCTTCTTCTTATGGAACAATATTGGTGCGTCAAAAGGTGCCTTTTATTGGCGAATATGACCAACATCTAGAAGATCTTTCAAATTTTTTCCTAAACTCCTCTAGCTAGGGCGACGCCATATGATATGTGGCATATGTGGGGGGCTTAGACCCTACTAACTCAATCTTGTGATCCACCTCTCGCATAAGAGGCAAGTGCTTAGGCAACTCCTCGGGCATGATATCTTTGTTTTCCTCAAGTAACTTCTCTATGCAAGGCGGCAGTGCCTATTGAAAACCCTTATCTTCCTATAGATTTTCAATGGCTTCCACGAACGTCCGCTCCATTTTTTTAATCCCCTTGACAACCTACATAGCTGAAAGTTGTGCTTGGCTATGTCCGTCTGGCATAGTCACTGTAGGTAACATGAATGATCCTTCTCACTCCATAACCAAGAGACATTGGAGGTAGGGTTCGATTAAAGTATGACAATGTCTAAAAACTTCTTGCCCCAATATGATGTCAAAGATATCCATAGCAGTTACGGTAAAGTTTTTCACACCTTTCCAAGTTCCTAATTTGATACCAACTCTATTAGCTACCCCACGAGCGTTATGTACCTCGACATTCAAGGTCTTCACGCGAGGTTGGTTGGATCAAGCTTCAATTCTAGTCTCTTTGTGGCAACCTTAGTCACAAAATTATGAGTTGCTCCAGTATCCACCATTGTACGAACGGGCTTGTTGTTGATGATGAGATCTATGTATTGATTGCCATTTTCCGTATATTAGATATCTTGCTTTGTGATAGCTCCACATAATTCGATCATACCCAACTATGCGGTTCCCAAACTCTCTCTATGCGTGTTCTCCTTCCATTCATGGACCATGGTGCTGAGGCTCTTTAGGCCGGGATAATTCCTGAAGCCATGCGGCCCTCCGCATGTGTAGCATTCTTCTTGGCATGTGACTTCTTCTCTGCGTAGCCGATAACCACTTGGCTTTTTGGAATCTTAAGTCTTGGATTATTGTTGTTGTATCTCCTTGCCCTTTCCAAGGTCTCCCTCACTTTTGTCATTGTTAACCTTTGATTCTTTTCCTTTGTCTTTGTCATGCTTTCATTCCTGAAACACATCAATAATTTGGCCTCCACTATGGATTGTTCTATATCCATGACTTGCCAGCGTTGCAACTCCTGCTTATCTCAATTTTGCAATTCGTCCATGAAGTGGAATAACAATTCACCATGGTTAGGTTCGGGATTTGAACCACAAGGGTATTGAACTCCTTGAGATAGTCATGTATGCTCCCTATTTCTTTAACTCCCTAAGTTTTTTCCTTGCCTTATACAAGACATTATTTGGAAAGAATCGTCGCTTGAACTCGACTTTGAACTGATACCACATGCTAATAGTATATACACCTTTATCCATATCGACCATCTTCCTTCTCTACCATAGCATGGCAGTCTTTGAGAGGTACAAAACGATAATGTTTATCTTGCCCTGGTCATCCCTCATTTTGTCGTGCCTGAAGTAGTTCTCTAAGTGCCATAGGAAGTTTTCCACTTCTTGTGCATCACGAACACCTTTGAACATCGGTATTTTGAGAGCCTCGATCTTAGCCTCCCTTGTCACCATAACATTGCTAAACGCTTTGGTCACGCCATCATCGACATACTCCTCGAGTGACTCTATCTTTGAATTTATAGCATCGATAGTACTCAAAGCCTCTATGAGTCTACACTCTAACGCAACGATAGTTTGCCTTAGTTATATCTCAGTCTGTGTATGTCCCTCCAAGTTATTTCGGATACTCTCAATCTCTTGTAGAGTGTGTCCATCAAGAATGTTAAGGGTGCTTTCCACCTTCCCCAAGCATTGGCCAAAGATCACCACGGTGCATATCCCTGCATTCATCTTCATCACCCGCTCTTTACCAAGCAAGACGTCCTCGGGTAGAACCTCCACTTCATCCTCGCTCACCTTAAAGGCAGATGGTTCTTGGGTTGTAAGCCCTTCGTTTGGCACATACTCGGGTGGCACTTCCTGGCTCTTGTTGGTGACATTCCTTTTTTTGTTACGGCCTTTTCTATCAGCAGTATTCTAGATGACGTTAGCTTGGGTATTGGTAGTGTTAATTTCTCTTTCTTTCACCATTCCCTTAGTTGCAACCTTTTGTCTATACCATATTGTCACGTCCTTAGTAGTTAACTAAGTACATGTGTGGTACTTGACAACTCGCTCACAATCTTGCACAACTTTCTCACATTCTTGCTATGTGAGGTGAGCCTAACTACACTCAAGATCGCTAAGGGATTGTTAGAAAAATACAAGAGAATTGTTAAATGAAGCTTTGTATTAGAGAGAACTTGAATTATTTGCTTGGTGAATTACAAATGAATGAATCCCTTTATATACTAGTCTCCTAGAGACTAGTGTGTAAATACTAATTGTTACACAAGTCCTTAATATTTATAAGATAAAGGGTTTTCTCTAGAATTTTCTACAAGCCTAGAAGATTCCAAGGACTTTCCTACAAATCCATAAGTATTAAGGGTCTTCCAAAGGAAATGTCCATACTTCCCTATAATATTCTCAGAAATGCTAGTCTTATTCCTATGTAGCTTCTACATGGCACCAAATAGAGCATATATAGCATAATGACATGGAGGGTCATCACATGTTTAGAGTATAGTTTCTATTTGCCAAAAAGTTAAAAAGTAGTTGTAACTACAACAGTCAATTCAGAAGATAATTGCAGCACATGGGAAGATGAAAATGTTGAAATTTATAAATCCCTAGAATCCATAGAGCATAAATATATCTTCACTACACGAATGTCTTGACAAGAGAAACAATTTGCAATTGCGTCATTGATACACAAATAAAATAAATGTCGTTGCAATCATCTATTATGTTGTGTTATGAGATATAGCTGTAAGGGTATTAGCTTAAGGGCATATTAGTCTTTTCATCATAAAAGTAGTTAGTAGTGGGTATAGTTGTTGAAGTTGTTAGGAGTCAGCTTGTTAGTCAATTAGTACTTGTTAGAAAAAGGTAGGAGGTTAAATACAGGAACGGGCATGGAATGTAATCAACTCTGAGAAATTACACATTATATCAATAAACTATATTCTTCTTCTTCTTCAAATTCTTATCTTCAATTCGATCGTGCACATATGTTCAAGGATTGTTCATAATCCCAATCCTTTAAGATTGCACTTTTTGTGTTCTTCAGTGAGCACGTTACATTGGTATCAGAGCGAGACGATTCTCGGCGGGAAATCATGCCGGAAGCTAACACCAGAAATAGAGAGATGAGGTGCGAAGTGGAGGAGTTATGCAAACAAGTGTGTATTCAAGGTGAAGCGTTGGGTAGAATTAGGCAATTGGTAATTTCCATGGAAACCAACAATGGATCTCCAGCGGCCCAAGCAGCTCCAAAAGCAACTGAAAATGGGGAAAATCACATTTGCGGTCAAACCCCTAATTCGGCGGGTCGATATCAAAGGTTCAAGTTTCCCAAATTTAACGGGGAAGGTATTAATGATTGATTATACAAGGCAGAGTAATTTTTTTGATTATGAGCATATTCAGAGGAAAACAAGGTTCAGATTGCTTCTATCAACATAGAAGGTAAGGCCCTTCAATGGCACAAGATGTATATGAAGCCAGGAATGGGGAGGTTTACAAATTGGGAAGATTATGTTAGGGCAGTATATTTGAGATTTGGAGATGTTGAACATGTAGATCCCATGGCTGAATTAGTGTCCTTTAAACAGAATGGGAGTGTTCAAGAATTTCTTGAAAAATTTGATGAATTATTAAACCAAGTAGAACTAACAGAAGAGCACTCCAACAATATCTTTTTAGCCAATTTAAAACGTAAGATTGAGGTCCAAGTAAGGATGTTGGACCAAGATCATTGATGAAAGATTATAGCCAAGCAAGACTGACAGAACAATCTTTAAAATTATAGCACGGTCACGCCCAAACCTTGGTAAGAAATTTGAGATCACTATCGTCTATACCTAGTAGTACGTGGGGGTCAAGTTTTAATCAAAGTCCTGAAGGTGGTAGGACTTCAGGACCTAGAAAATGCAACAAGATTGACAACAAACTAGCATTTTACGAATCAAGGAGGTTATTAGCTAAGGAGATGAATGGTAAGAGAGCAAATGACTTTTATTATTGGTGTGATTAAAAGTATACACCAGAGCATAAGTGTAGTCAGAGGAAGAAATTGTTTATCCTAGAATTTGAGGAGTAAAAGAGGAATCCCTTTGTGGAGATGAGCTATAAGAGAATGAGAAATTTGAGAAATGAACCTTAAATCCTCGAGTTTTTGTTCATTCCCTCGATGAAACTAGTGACTACTGAACAATGAGAGTAAAAGGAATTATTAAAGGGAAATGGTTCGTGTTCTAATCGATTTAGGATCCACATATAATTTCATGGACCTAGCAGTAGCCAAGAAGTTGGGTTGTAGAATGGAAACCATCTCCCTTGTTGTCTCAATCTGTAGCAGATGGCAGCAAGATTTACAGTTCTGTAATGACTGTAGGGGTCGTTTAGAAGATGCAAGGAGTGAATTTCAAAGTTGATATGTTAGTTATTCCATTAGGAGGACCTAATATTGTATTAGGCATTCAGTGGCTCACTACTCTAGGAAATATAAAGTGGAACTTCAAGCAGTTCAAACCAGATTGGAAGAAGGAAAGTGTCCTTTAGAGGTAGTCAATCTGGCGCTTTCAAATTAGTAGTTGATGTTTGAATGCAAAAAGTGCTTAACAAGCCTAGACAAATTCACATGAGGTCGATGGTGTTTATCCAACCCTCTCAAGAAGTAAATTCAATGCAAGAAACAAAGGTAACATCAAATTCTCAAGAGGTTCAAGGTTCAGAGGATCCGCAGAAGGTGCTCCTATATTATGCAACCCTTTTTGAAACCCCAATAGTCCTACCACCCCATCGAGATCATGATCACAAGATCATTTTGAAGGAAGGAGTCTTACCCATCAATATGAGGCCATACAGATACCTTGCATGCCAAAATGATGAAATTGAGAAGATGATTGTTGGAATCTGGTGTCATCAGTACTAGTGTAAGCCTATTTTCTTCTCCTATTGTTATGGTTAAAAAGAAAGATGGTACATCGAGACTTTGCATCGATTATAAACAGTTAAAAGACTTCATACTGAAATATAAGTTCTTTATTCAAGTGATAGAAGACCTGCTAGATGAATTGGGGGGTCAAAATATTTTTCAAAATTGGATCTTATATCAAGCTATCATTAGATTAGGATGGATGGGAAGGATATCGATAAGACAACCTTTAGGTCCCATAATGGTCATTATGAGTTTGTAGTAATGTCATTTGGCCTCACTAACAATCTTTGAAAGCCTTATGAATAAGATTTTTCAGCATTATCTAAGGAAGTTCATCTTAGTATTCTTTGATGATATTCTCATTTATAGCCCCTCATGGCGCGGACAGTTAGTTCATCTACAATAAGTCTTTGATGTCCTACAAGAACACAGTATGTTCGTGAATCTCAGTAAGTATTGATTTGGAAAACCTGATGTGGAGTATTTGGGTCACATTATCACACAACAAGGAGTGACCACTGATCCTAGCAAGGTGCAGGTGATGAGGGATTGACCTACTAGACGAAACCTTAAGGAACTCAGAGGTTTCTTAGGGATAACTAGCTATTGTATGATATTTGTCAAGAGCCATAAAATTTTGGCCATGCCTCTAACTGATTTGCTGAAGAAAGATAAATTTGGTTGGTAAGAAGGAGCTGGTAAAGCTTTTCAGAAATTGAAACAATCTATGAGCACTACTCTTATGCTATCATTTTCAGATTTCTCTCTTGAGTTTGTGATTTAGATTGATGCATGTGGTGTGGGTATTGGGGTAGTATTAATATAGGTTGAACATACTTTAGCTTATATAAGCAAAGCTTTAAGTCCAAATCATTAGCAATTGTTAGTCTATGAAAGTGAGATGCTGGTCATTGTAACTGCCATTAACAAATGGAAGCCTTACTTAATTAGGAGGCATTTTGTCATCAAAAGAGACAATCAGAGCCTCAAATGCTCATTAGAACAAAGTATTCCAACTCCTATCCAACAAACATGGCTGGCTAAGCTAATGGGGTAAGACTTAGCTATACTTTATAAAAAAGAGAAGGACAACATAACAGCTAATACCTTATTAAGGTGCCCTGCTGCACAAGTTCAGCTATAGATACTATCACTTCTGATTTTCTGTCATATGCAGAGGTTTCTCATATGCATAAGCTACTAACTCAACTGCAAGCAGCGCATTTATCTAATCCAATGTACTTATTACATGTTGGGATCTTGTACAGGAAGCGAAGGATTTTCATTGGTCCTAACCCTGGTCTCAAGGAGGAGGTCTTACAATATTTGCATAATTCAGTTGTTAGAGGGTCATTCAGGTATAGCTACCACTATTTTCAAAGTTGGTAAGCTATACTATTGGAAGAAGATGAAGCAAGATATTTATAAAGCCATCAAAAGCCTTGAAAGTTGCCAAAAATACAAAGGTGAGAATGTCAAATACCCAGGTCTGCTACAACCACTTTCCATTCCTAGAAAGGAAAGGAAGGATTGTCATTGGTCCTAACCCTGGTCTCAAGGAGGAGGTGTTACAATATTTGCATAATTCAGGTGTTAAGGGGTCATTCAGGTATAGCTACCATTATCTTCAAAGTTGGTCAACTATACTATTGGAAGAAGATGAAGTAAGATATTTATTAACACATCAAAAGCTTTGAAACTTGCCAAAAATACAAAGGTAAGAATGTCAAATACCCAGGTCTGCTGCAACCACTTTCCATTCCTAGGAAAACTTGACAATATATTGGTTTGGATTCTATAGAAGGCCTTCTTAAGGCACACAACAAATATGTGATTTTGGTAGTAGTGGACAGGTTGAGTAAATATGCTCATTTCATTGCAATTGTACATCCTTATAGAGCTCATATACTGGCTCAAGCTTACTTAGACAATGTTTATGAACTCCGTTGACTACCTCAAACTATAGTCAGTGATCGAGATGTTGTATTCCTAAGTAAGTTTTGGCAAGCTTTTATTTGAAGAACAAGGAGTTCAACTGCATCATTCCACTACCTATCACCCCCAATCAAATGGACAAACAAAAGTTGTGAACAAATGCCTAGAAGATTATCTCAGATGTATGAGCAGTGAAAGACCAAATGAGTGGGTACAATGGTTGTTGAATGGTGGTAAAACACCAACTATCATACTGCTATCAAAATGACTCCATTTGAAGCAATGTATGGACAAATATCACCACTTTACTTGCCCTATATAGCTCATCATTCCATGGTAGATCAAGTAGATAGGAGTTTTCGGGCTACATAATCTACGACCAGGTTGCTTAAGCACCACCTGCAATTAGCACAATATAGGATGAAAGTCCATGCTGATAAGAAGAGAACTCCCAGATGCTTTGAGGTAGGGGATTTGGTCTTTGTCACGCTACAACCTAGCAAGAAAATGTCACTAAAGGAGCATATCACAAGCTCAATCGTAAATACTTTGGAACATTCAAAGTTCTGCAGAAAATGGGCACAATTGCCTATTGATTGGAACTTCCACTCCAGGCCACCACACCTTCCATGTGTCACAATTGTCTAGAGGAAGACATCATTTGGATGATACTCATTCACTCTCAGCAGTTTCCTCATTTCAGTCCTTGAGGACAAAGACTCTTTTAGTCGGGGAAATTTTTTATGAGCTATAGCTTGTGACGATCCAAAGGGGTTATCACTTGTTTACTTACTCATTTTGTGCTTTCGAGGCCTTGAAAACCTTGATTAGGGTTGTCTCAATTTGTGTGCGCAGTCCGGGCGCGTAGCTGCATAGAGTAAATATGAATTCTGTGAGAAAAATGCAAAATTTTGATATTAAATTGAATAAATTTGACTTCGGTCAACACTTTGGGTAAACGGACCCGGAATCATGATTTGACGGTCCCTGAGGGGCCGTAGAAAAATATGGGACTTGGGCGTGTGCCCGAAATCGAATTCTGAGGTCCAAGCCCGAGAAATGAATTTTTGAGTAAAATTGTTTTATGAAAATGTACAAGGAAAATAGAAATTAAATTTGATTGAAATACTATGGTATCGGGCCCGTATTTTGGTTCCGGTACCCGGTACAAGTCTTATATATGGTTTAAGCGCTTTTTGTTAAGTTTGGTTGAAAATGGACGTCGTTTGACGTGTTTCGGACTAAAAATGGAAATTTGATGTTATATAAAAAGTTGGAAGAAATCATGAGTTTTGAGGCCTGATTCGATGTATATGATGTTAGTTTGGTGATTTGATCGCACGGATAAGTCCGTAGAATATTTTTGAGGTTGTGTGCATATTTGGTTTGGAGCCCTGATGGCTCAGGTGAGTTTTGGATAGGTGTCGGAGTGCATTTTGAACTTAGAGGAAATTTGGTACACTCAGTCTTGCAATTTTTGCATTTGCGAAGCAGGCCTCACAAATGCGAGCTTGGCATGATGGCATCGCAAATGCGAGGAAGGGTATAGTGCACTGGGGTCGCAAATGCGACCATTGGATTCGCAATTGCGGAATTGAGCCGGTCGCAAATGCGACTTTGGGCTCGCAAATGCAAGGTGCTTAATCCCTGGCAGAGTTTGCAAATGCTAACAGTACCTTCACAATTGCCTTACCTTCAGGGTTCGCAAATGTGAACCCTTGTTCGCATTTCCCACATCTGAGGCCTAGCAAATTTTATATTTAGTCAAATTTTCGCCATTTTCACCATTCTTTCAAAACCCACACTCCTTAGGCGATTTTTCAAGAACAAGTTTCATTTCTAATAATTTGTAAGTCAATTTTTACTCGATTATTTCAATCATCAATATCATTTAACATGTTTTCAACCAAAAATCAAGGATTTTCATAGGTGAAATTGGGGGTTTTAGGTAAAACCTAGGTTTTTTAAAAAGTGAGAATTTGAACCTCAATTTGAGGTCCGATTTCACAACAAATCATATATTTGGATTCGTGGGGGAATGGGTAACATGGTTTTGGTTCGAACCTCGGGTTTTGACCCGTGGGCCCGGGGGCATTTTTGGACTTTTTGGGCAAAACTTTGGGATATTCATTTTTATGCATTCAAATTGAGTCATTTAGCATTTGTTGATATATTTAAGTAATTTGTGACTAGATTCGAGCGGATTTGTGGTGGAATTGAGGGGTAAAACTGTAATTGAGACTTGAGGTGAGTAATAATTATAAATGATGTCATGAGGGTTGAAACCTCAGATTTTCATAACGTAGTGCTATATTTAGTTGAGACACACGCTCTATGATAAGCATGGAGTCCGTTACTACTGAGGATTGTGACTTGGTCCATCCCGTTAATGATTTTACCGTATTTTTTACTAAGACTTGATTATTATTAGTATGATTTGGCTAATCGCCATGTTTGGGGCCTTGTGCCGACCTGTAGGACCCTTAAGGGCATTCTTTAACGGAATATCCTCACCTTACTTGTTAAAAATCACATCCTCAGTCATGCTTCTAGCTATTTAACACAATACGAACTGGTTTTGAAATGTTAATCATAAATGAAAGTAATATGTGGGCTGAGACCCCTCTTTTGTATTAGTATGCCCGAGAAGCTGTGATTATATTGATTGAGAGGAGTTGAGAACCTAGTAGTGAGGATGTTTTATATGTTATGGACCGGGCTGCACGCTGTAGCAATATACTTATATGGATCGGGCTGCACGCTGCAACAAATATATATATATATATATATATATAGAGAGAGAGAGAGAGAGAGATCGGGCTGCGCACCGCAGCAATGTAGCGCTTGGGTTGTAGGAGCCCCTCCGGAGTCTGCACATCCCCAATGAGTGCAGTCGACTATTGTTACGGATCGGGATGTGCGCCACAACGATATTCGGATCGGCTGCGCGCCGCAGCGGTATATTTATGATTTTGGCTATGGTGGAAAGTATATGATCGAGTACCGAGAAAAAAAGAAATAAATAAGTGAACAATATGCTCGAGGAGCAGATTTTATACTTGATTAATACATGTTGAGCTACCTGTTTTACCTGGTTCTAAGGTATTTTACTTGACATCTTCATTATTTGCTGTTTAAATGGTTTTACTGTTTTGATATAGCACTGCTTAGTGCCTTTTAGTGATTTTATACTGTCAGTCATTATTTATTTTTATTACTCACTAGGTTGGAGTACTCATATTACTCCCCGCACCGTGTGTGCAGATCCAGGTGTCCCTGAGGTGTAGTGCGAGCTTTCCAGCAGTTTAGTTTCCCACCAGAGTTACCGAGGTAGCTGCATGGCATCCATAGACCCAATGTTCTCAACTCTATTTATTACATTTCAGTACTCTAGACTATCTATGTATCATGAGTTGAAATATTGTATTAGAGGCTCAGACTTGTGACACTGGATCATTTGGGCTTTTGTAAAGATATTGTTATGGATTTTTTCGCATATTTCGTACACTGTTTAGACTTCTATTGACCTTAAATTGGCATTTAACTCTGGTAACTGATAATGAACTCTATATAAAGGGGTTGTGAGAGTTAATTGGTCGGGCTTGCCTAGCAGAGTGTAGCGCACCATCACAACTGGAGTTGGGGTCGTGACATAGCTGTAGGGGTATTGGGTTAAGGTCATATTAGTCTTTTTATTATAAAAGTAGTTAATAGTCGATTATAGATGTTGAAGTTGTTAGGGGTACTGGCCTAAGGTCATATTAGTCTTTTTATTATAAAAGTAGTTAATAGTCGATTATAGCTGTTGAAGTTGTTAGGAGTCAGCTTGTTAGTCAGCACTCAGTTAGAAAAGGGGTAGGAGGTTAAATACATGAATGAGGCATTGAATGTAATCATCAATGAGAAATTGTATATTCTATCAATAAACAATATTCTTCTTTTTCAATTCTTATTCCTCAATTCGATTGTGTACATCTGAGGGAAGGATCAGACAACAAGGATCTATTATATGCAGTATTACCTTGCATTTTGACAAGAGGATATATTCACGGCTTGAACTAATAATCTCCTACTCATATGGTAACAACTTTACCAATTACACCAAAAGCTTCCCTTCAATTACATGGCATTTACTTCCTTTGAATTATGCGAATGGTTACATTTGCTCTTCAATAATAGTTGGGATCAAATCAACCTTTCTTAATAACAAACAAATGGGTTAGATTTCTCCTTAGTTGGCTAACACTAAGCTATTAAAAACTAATCTCTACCATTAGTGCATAGTTGAAGGGGAAATTATTGGACTATGTGGCATAGTTCAGATGCAAGGATATCCTGGAACAAATCAAGATTTTAAGAATTCTGTCGTAGAATGTCACCGGTGGCAATAGGTGCTAGGCAAATGCTACAGATTTTCTAAACTTCCAAAAAAAACCTTTCATTTAGTCAAGTTTCAGCGAACTTTGACCGGCCAAACACTTTGAAATATGGGTGTCTAACGAATCGGGTCAGTTCGATTCCGGACCAGCTCAAACCGATTAAAATCGAAACCGATTCGAACCAATAGAAAGGGGTCGGGTGGGGCTGGGTTATAAGGATAGGACAGTTTGCACCGTTCACTTTTGAACTACCAATTACCCGGACTAGTCAAATTCGGTAAATGAACAATGTTCTTTAATCGGCCCACATCGGTTTAACGGTAATTTTTTAAAAAAAAAAAATTAGGCTCAAATTTTTTATCGTTGGCAACAGTCCATTTCATAATATGGTCGTTGCCCAACGGCTGAATTGCAAAAATAGCCCAATGTTGTTTTTTTTATAAAAAAAACCTCCTTTTGAAAAACTATAAATACCCCCCCCCCCCCCCCCCAATTTCTTCACTCATCTCTCAATTCTTCTTTAATTCTTCAATCTTCATTCTTTGGCTCTTTTTTTGGAATTTAATTTATTGTAATATTTATTATTTGAAGTTTGAACAATTGAACTCTAAAATTGGAACAATTGACGTTTTTTCGTGGTAACATTGGAGTTGCGAAATCATCAAGTGCTCAATTTATTATCGAATTCGGTGCATTCTCCAACTCTTTCTCTTATTTACTATTTTATTTGATTATATATTTGTTGCTAGTTGTTAAATTTTTACAATATGTTTAATGCTGCAAAAAGAGTTTGTAACTAGGTTACTAATTGGGAAAATAAAAAAGAGGTAGTAGTCCAGTTTCGGCATCTGGTAGTAATTTAAATATCTCTCCAAATATTCCAGGAACATTACCTGATAATAATATAGATTATGAACAATTTCGGGAAGATTTTGATATAGAAGATAATGAATTAGAAATGGAAGATGAGATACTACTTACATCTAGCAGTGTTGGAGCTGATAGCAGGGGTGGTGGTCGTGGTGTTAGTAGTAGACCACTTGTGGTCCCGACTAGTAATCATAGAAAAAAGTAAGGTTTTGACGAAATAGAAGGCACTAATGGAGTTAAATGCAAACTTTGTAATGATACTTTTAAAAATAAGATTGGAGGACAATTAGGGGGGATTGAGACACTTAGTAGACATATAAGAATTGTGCATCCTGTAGAAGGGGAAGCTGATGGAGATGGAAATGAATCAACACTAAACCCTACTACTGGAGGTCTTGTGAAATATGATAAAATGAAGGATCGTGAGGAGTTAGCAAAAATAATTACTTTGGTTTGTTTACCTTTTTCTTTTGCTTCTTCATCATATCTTATTAAATATATTCAAGGGACATACAATCCGCTATTTAAAGGTATCCCTAGAAGTATTTGTAGATCTGATATATTTAGACTTCATGGACAATATCAAACATACATACATTATTTGTTTAGCCACCTTCATTGTAGAGTTTTTCTAACTTCTGATATTGGCCATGCTATTAATGGAAATGATTATTCGACAATTACATGTCTTTAGATAGATGATACCACTTGTATGCAAAAACGTATTATCGCTTTTAAATATGATGAAGATCAGAGTCATACTGCTGCGTTTATAAGTAGGACTATTTGTGAAGTTGTTGAATTTTATAGTCTCAAGCAAAAAATATTGTGTATGTCTTTTGATAATTCTTCTAACAATAATGCCACAATTTCAATATTAAAACAGCATTTGAAAACACCTCTTTTGATGAAATTTTTCATGTTAAGTGTGCATGCCGTGTTTATAATTTAATATTTAAAAGTGGCCTTGATTTATTTTCATCTGAGATTACTCATGTTAGAAGAGCAGTTGGTGTTATTCAAGGAAATAATAGACAATATAGAATAAAGGAATTTAAGAATACGTGTGTCCAGTATAACCTTAAACTCAGACTCATGCCAAACAAATTGTTACTAGATGGAATTATACATATATATTTTTAAAATATTGCTACAAATATAGATTCCGATAACTGAAGTTGTTAATGTGCATTGTACTGATCCAAACTGTATGTTAACAACTACTACTTGAGAGGTCATTAATGATGTTGTTAAATTTTTACATAAATTTTATACAGCTACCATTGAATTTTCTTAAGCATATTACCCTACTGTTACTACGGCTTTACCACATATAATTGAAATTTCTTTTTCTAATTTTTGAATTTAATAAGAAAGAAAAATATATGGATGTTGTTGAAAAAATGCAAGAAAAATCCAAAAAATATTTCTTTCCAATTCTTCTGATTTACTTAATTGGTGTTGTTTTAAATCATTCTATTAAGATGTCAGATTGTCACCAATTAATGAATGCTTTATGTACTTATATAGAGATTGGATCAACCGAAACTCCAGATCTATATGCTTGTATGAACAAGCTAAATGAATATTTACAATAATTATATAATTATTATGCAAATGTAATTGATGATGACGCTCTTAATGAAGGTAATGTTAATCCACTACGTAGTGTACTACTTCTACTACTGTGGATGATGAAGAAGGCCTTGATAATTTTAATATTTTTTCTATATTTTTTAATACTCAAACCAATAGCAGGAACATTGATGAACTTCAATTCTACTTGCAAAAGTAAAAAGAGCCTCGTACAAAGAAATTTTCACTGTTGGGATGGTGGCATGAGAATGGAAAGCAATTTCCTATTCCTTTCGCTATGGCTCGGGACATGCTAAATGTGCGAATTTCCTTCAGAATGGAAATTAATGCTTTAGAAGTTTTAGTATGTTTCATAGATTAGATTAGATCGGAACGAAGGACGTGAAGATGTTGATAGCCCAGAAGACGATGAACTTGAAGATATATTAACACATAGTAACCATCCGAATTTAACACTCCAGAAGAAGGTCACTCTGTTCATATTGATTATAAAGAACTTAATAAGGCAATGCAAAACCTTTGAATTTACTTTTTTTTTGGTTAATTTACTTGTTATTAAATGTAAACCTTCAATTTGTAAGTTTGAATTTTAAAATAAATGTTGCATTTGCAATTTATAAGTGCAATTTTTTCTCACCTTCCTTGTATTCTTTTATATTTTTACTTTATATTAATATAACTTATAATAGTTATACAAAATACAAAAACAAAATTAAAAATAACACTAAACATGGCCCGGCCCCATCAACCCGTAACCCTTACGGTTCAATTTTTATCCGGATGAACCGGAACCAGTTAAACCCGATATGCCCCGATCCGCAATCGGCCCGAACTATAACCCGTACGAATAATAAAATTTCCTACCCGGCTCGGCCCGACCCACCCGTTTTGAAACGACAAATTCATCAAAATGCTTCAATCCCCAATTCCATCAGAGTTACTATTCATCATTCATTTTAAACCCCAACTAAATTAATATTAATTTGACCAAAAAAAAAAACATCAACTCCCCTACCTACTACTAAATCAACTTTTGTAGCTTTGTTGAATCATCTTCAACCTTTGGGAACAAGTCCCCACGAAAAAAAGGCTAAATGAAAGGTTGAAGATGACCTTTAGTTGCGTAAGGGAATGAAAAATAAGATGTCGGATTTAGTACTGGTGGAGATGAAACCAAGGTAATACTGTTCAGAGCGTGAGCTTCTTTTAGTTGAAGGTGGTATAGATAATGGAATAAGTATGGCCATAATACGAGCGAGTAGAGATAAAAATGAAAATGAAGTTTTTTCACCAAGTATTTGTTATCTCTCTGCGCCTGACAAAATTTAGCCTAGAAATTGAGCCTTGATTTCTAAGATCTGCAACACTACTTGGAAAAAAGCAAAAGTACTTTGGACATAGAAAAATGACCAATACACCTAAACATGCCGAGGCAGGAGAATATTAACAATGATACAGATAACATTTCCGGTCGTTTTGGTAGATGGCGATGGAATTGTTAAAGCCGATGTTCCTTTTAGAAGGGCAGAATCGAAGTATAGTGTTGAACAAGTAGGTGTAACTGTTGAATTCTACGGCGGTGAACTCAACGGCGTCAGTTATAGTGATCCTGCTACTGTGAAAAAATATGCTAGACGTGCTCAATTGGGTGAAATTTTTGAATTAGATCGTGCTAAAGAAAAGATCCATAGGCTAGTAGCTATAATATACATGCCTCCCAAGAGAAAAGCGGGAAAAAAAAATACTAAATGCATGGTGAAATACAACATAAAAGAAAGATAACTTCATGTCACGAAAATTTCAAGCACACCAGCTAACAAGAAAAACCTACTTCTCAACAATCGCATAGGAAAAGCTAATACCGAGCCACCAAAATGAAATCATTGTCATCCAAAACTTGGACATCCCTCTCTCCTATAAAGTTTTCTCGTCCAATTTCCTTAACAATTTCCACAAACTCCTCTCTCTTTTCCTTTGTAAGTGGAACGTATGGAAGGCGAAAGACTGGTCTCACAACCCCAAGTTGAGCTAAAGCTGTATTTAGAGCAATGGGATTTGGCTCATGAAACAGCCATTCAATCAAAGGCATCAGCTTTGAGTTCAAAGCAAGATTCTTCCCTCCAAACATCAGTTCTCGCATCAGACCAGGAACCAAGTTGCTGGTAACAGAAATAACTCCTGTAGCACCATAATCCCACCTTGAAACATGGCATTCGTCATCATTGCCACTCCAAACGACAATCCCATTACTTGTATACTGCTCCACCCTATCATTTCCAACACACTCTTTGACACCAGCAAGGTTAGGGTTCTTTGCCATTGTCTGAATTACACGTGGAGGGATGTCTTGACCAGTTCGTGATGGCACATTATAAATGATAGTAGGGCCCATAGGGAGCACGCTTTCAAAGTGAGAAATCAAACCCTCTAAGGAGGTCTTGCCATAGTAGGGATTAATGTGAAGAGCTGCATGCATACCTACAGCAAATCCCTGTTCAGTCGCATGTATTGCTTCCCTCGTGGAGTTGCTTCCAGTGTTCCCGATGACTTTGATTGACCCCCCAAAACAATTGACTGTGTGACCAATGAGCATGATGTGTTCATCCCAGCTCATCAATTGACCTTCACCTGTAGTGCCACCAACAATCACACCCTCAGTGCCATTTTCGATTTGCAAATTTACTAACGTGTCATAAGCCTCAAGATCGAATCTGCCATCCGGTAGATATGGGGTTTTGATTGCAGTGATCAATCGAAGTGCTTTTATGTCATCTGCAAACGTCCTGCATAAAAGAAGGTTAACTGAATTCATGTAAAATTGTGTCTTCATGTATCTCTTAAAAAGTATTTGATACTTATATTCAATTAATAGCCGATCAATTTAACTAAATTTACAAGTTTATCTATTTCCCATGCATGTCATCTGTTGCTGCTAATAGATAATGAGAATAAGAAGATAATGGGCCCATTTTTCTCAAAAAAGGCAATATGCCAATAACAAAGCATAAAATAGTACTAGATTGTTCCTACCAATATTTGTTTGCAGAAGACAAACGATATGAAATCCAGAGGTGACCTCACTACAAGGCTAGGAAAAACATACCAATCAAAAGAACCATTCATCAAATCTCACACACACACACATTGCGAGCAACAATAAAACTATGCTCAAGGCACCACCAGTGCCTTCTATTCTAATCCCTTCATCCATATAATACATTTTGCTAGCTCTGAAATTGTCTACTGTGTCTTGCTATCATGGTTAACATGCTTTTCTTTTGTAAGTATAAATTGTGAATATATTACATTCGTTTTCCTACCATCTCACCTAAAACTTTCTTCAAATAGAATTAATTGTCCTTTGCTCTTAAATCCCCAGCTGCCTGTGGCTTTTCAAATCATCTTTGCCTTTTACAACTCTGGCAATAATCATATGTTAATTGCATTTATATGTCAATAATCAGATACTTTATGTTTTCACAAAGAAATTGTAAGCCCATTGAAGCATAATAAAGAAAGAATCAAGCACTAGCTTAAGTATCCAGTTGCAACGTTAAGGCTATCTAGCATACACAAAAAAACAGCACCAAAAATGGCATGAATCCAATATGCATACGCCGGTTGATTAGTGTGCACTTCAACCAGTCAACTGAGCAACACCTAATTAGATGCCATTTACCAAATCAACTCGGAATAATAAGATTACCAAAAGAAATAGAAGGAAAAGGAAAAACTTCTTTTGTCCCGAGATTACATAACCCCGAATCAACTCTTTAGAAATCCCTAAGAAACTAAGGTTGCATATTACCTATTTTTGACTTCATTACTGCGCATTGGGAGATGGAAACTTGGAATTACTGCTGCTCTCGGGGACCTCCATCTTGTAGTTCTGCTCACAAACAACAGAAACAGTAATCATTTAGCAGTACATAATTTAACCCTCAACTTATCAATTTTCTGACTGCAGTAAGCTAATAACTTGACTTTCATCGGCAGAATCAAATGAACTTGACTTCACAAAAGGACGATAAAGCACAAAATTAAATGAAAACGATTCTATTTTTGCCCGCTAAAGGAATCATCCCATCAGTTTGCTATATTAGCAGCTTGTTTGGATGTTTGTTATCAATTGTATTGTATTTGTATTGGCATATTCTTTCTTCCGAAAAATCAATTCCGAAAAGTCATTTCTAATAGAATTGACGAATTCGCACCCAGCGGCATACCTCTTTGTTCCTGCAGCTTCAATGCTATCTGCTACGAAATGGCAGCGACCTATAATAGATGATGACATTTTTCCTTGCCGGAGACGTAAATTGAGAGATGAAATGCGCCGACGGCGAGTGAAAGAGGAAGCGGAGGCGGAGGAAGACCGAGTAAGAGCGCTTAGGTCATACGCTTTATAATATTAATGCCAAAATATAAAAGCCAATATAAATAGAACCGACGGTTTTTACTAGACGACAACCTCCATTATTAAGTAGCACTGAAAATCGAAATCGAAGTTTAATGGCTTATTATCGTCAAAGTAATAATTTAACGAACAAGAAACGGATTAAAATTTTTTATTGACGACTTATCGATTTGAGGGCGGACTATTCAATTTTCTTAATAGATAATTCGTTAACCTGTTAAGAATATAATATATATATATATAATGAAAGCATAAATATCATGTTGGTTTACAAAAATAATATTATAATAATAACCATAATAATTTATAATAAAAAATCATAACCGGAATTCTAGATATTAGCCTTAAAATCCTATTAGTTTTAGGACATAATACTACACGTTAGAAATCCTACATGATTATTGATCACGCCCAACTCTAGTCCTAAAAAGGATAAGCGGTCACTGCAAATATAATCCGATCTAAAAGTTCGGAGTTCAATCCCACAGAGAACTAAGGCTTGGTTGTATCTGTTTAATATCACTAAGAAGACAAGATTGAACAATTTTCTAAATTATAAAGATTGAGATTTATATTTCTAACTAATTAACTAGAAAATACTAGAAAATGATAAAATTATCAACTAACTAAACTAAGGGTTTGAGACTAAATTAAGGAGGTCTAGAGTTATGATTTTCTCAATTGTCGGAATCCTTCTACTTATGTTCCATACAATTTTCGCCAATGTATTCTCTGCTGATCGTGAGCACTTTAGATATCGTAATTCTCTCTCGAGCAACTATAATAATTTACTAGACATATTCTCTCGTACTACGCTAGTTGGCTTTATCTAACCGCTCATTATGACCACATCAAGGCTTTGTTATTTCTAAACCTGCCTTTAAATCCAATATATTAATTTCTCACATACTTTAGAAGTGACGTTGTTCAACAACTACCTACATATGTACTCTCTCTCAAGCAGTACACACTAAATAGGCAAAATCAATTGATGGTCATTCAATAAACAACAACAAACATGTAGTTGAACAATTAGAGAAATCCAAGGGCTCAATTATATAAAACATAACAAGAATTTATCTTACAAAAGATTCTATCAAAACCCTAGAAAATGAATTAGCTACTCATAATAGTATGTAAACTACAATACTAAAAATTATAACCAACAATAAAAAATAGGAAGAGGAAGGAAAAACTTGTTGAAGAATTCCCCGCCTTGCTCCTATTGTGTCTCTTCCTCCTTAGGTCTAAAAAATGTCAAAAGTGTGTCCAACTCCTAAAAAATACCATTTTTCATGTATATATACCAAGTATGGTCGGACCTAAATACTACCATACTCAAAAAAGGACAATATTTCACGTTTGGAATGCCGCAGCCGCGGTTGGTATACTGCCTCAGGTCTGCCTCAAGTCCACGGTTGCGGTTTCGACCGTATTTTTCACCCTGTTTAGTATTGCATTTGAAAAACCATAAAACATAAAATTTGTAGCCCTTTGAGTTTGCTTTCCAACCATATATTTTGAATCCCAAATGGAGTGCTGGGCAAAAAGTTATATGCATTTTACTAGACAGTATATAATATGCCTACTCGATTCTTTGTTTTGTTGCTCTATCATCTGTTGATCCTCGAATATGATCCCGGTTTAATTCCTTGGAATTTTACACAGACTTCAGAGCTCTAAATCACTTGAATTCATTCCATAACATCTATATAGATCGAAATCACTCCTATAAGGCATAAAATACACCGTTAGTGCAAAACACTAGCGATTAAAGCGCAAACTCAACTAAAGTGCAGTAAATTAGAGTATAATAATCGATTAAAATACATAATTATATCCTATGATCAATACCCCACACTTAAATTATTGCTCGCCCTCGAGAAATTAAATTACACTTTTTTTTATAGATAAGACATTTTTAAACAATTCTCCTAACTCATCACACCAAGAGTATTTAAAATAGACTAATCACAAAAGTGTAACATCTTCATCTCAAGATTTGACTCATAAGTACCATGCATTATTCACGACTCACCCACTTACTCTAACATAGAGGTCAATGACATTACATTTCCTTCATGAATCAAGTTCCCTCGCACAACAAAAGAGAGTAGTTCCATATAATAAAATTTAAGAACACTTAGGAACTAAAGATAGAAAGAATTCACTCACTCTCAGAAATAATATTCATATGCCACAAAAGATGCACATAAGCTTGCCCGTAGTGTATTACTCCACTCATTGAGCTCATTCAATCTAAGATCAATTAGGACTTTATTTGGTTGTAATGTAGGCTACGGGACGGATAGGATACATTTAGATATAAGAGTGACTAAACCTCCCTAAGCACTTTAATACATATACTTTAACATTCAAACTTCATACTTATGTCAAACCAAAACTCCACATTCATATCAATGTATATTACCCCATTCTTCTTTAAGCACACTTATATCAAGAGTCACCACTTATCAAGGAATTTTGTTTTTCACAACGATACAACTATATTTTCTTTTCAATTCAAATGGATCTTACTTGTTCAAAATAGTGCACCTTTCTCCTATTTACATTAGTTCCACTCAAAAGCTAAACCAACCATCCCACACTTTAATATTTACATAAATCACCACAATTCGAGTGCTCATGAGAGGCTAGAAGGTTCAAATAGATGGTTAATTCAAACAAAGGAGTAAGGCTTGTAATGTGGTTGCCAAAGAAACATGAATACATGCTCAAAGGGGTTAACTGCGATACATAATAATTAGGTTGGTAAAATATATATATGTATATATATATATATATGTATATATATATATATATATAGATATATATATATATTTCTATATATATATATATATATATATATATATATATATATATATATCTGGCTCTACAAAGAAACACCTATATCACTTCTAAGATTGAACAAAACTACTATTTCGCTTTGCAAACACACGGGGCAAGTTCTAGATATCAAATTCAATGCACAGAATATAACAAATACTTAGACACACATGTCAGATAACTCACTCAGAATTGGTTTCATCAAGACACTCTAGTAAAAGCAGTTAAGCAAAGTTAAGATCATAAAATTTAAGGCACTTATACTAGAGTCAAAAACTGAGCCTAAGCGTTGCAACCAAAGTACTCACTATTCTCAAGGCAAAACAAAGTCAAGAGATATTGTTTCAACTCAAAATACAACATAATGCCTCCTAATCCAAAAAACTAACTATACCCGGTTCAAACAAAACCCTTGGAAAAGAACCGTAGTTTAAAGAAAAACCAAGGGGTAATTGCTACACTACCTAACAAAATAAAATCTTTTTTTTCTTTAGACTTAAATCCTCAAGAAAATTATCTACAAGATCCATCATTAAGAAAAGTCCAAATTTTTTTATATAAAAAAATTATACAATTAAACTAACACAAGTAAAATAGCATAGAAAGTTACTGAGACAATCTCCTCACCCCACACTTAAAATTATGCATTGTCCCCAATGCACACTATAACTAATAAAAGGGTAAAAGAGACTTCCTGGTAGACAAAAGGCCGAAGCACTAACAGCTCATGGGGTACTCAGACTTCTCTCAGGCCTGGTCTTTCGTGTGGGTACCTCACACTTAGTTTTAACCATATGATTTGTTGTTGCATTCTTCCAATACCTTTGCTTTCCATGTTCCTGGAAAATAAACAATCGACACTACAAACATAATACAATTAGAGAAATAGAAGAAAAAAAATAAAAGAAAACAATAATGCTAGGTTGCCTCCCAACAAGCGCTTGATTTAACGTCGCGACACGATGCGAATCACTTTTTGCCTCCACCTCGAGCTTATGAATTGAACCCAAGTTTTGATTCAAGCTTATGATTATGGTCATAGGGCGGCTGAATGAATCTAACTGGCCCAAGAAAATAATGTAATATTCTGCACTCCTTGGCCTTTGTATGAGGTATGTAATCTTGACTTTCTGGATTGAAAAATTTCATAATATATACGCATTGTTCCTCATTCCTTGACTCTTCAATTAATTCGGATAACTCTATTTCCATATCATCATCCAAACACAATGTGGAAAAATGCTTGGAGTGTGGACCAATGCGCTCAAACACATGAACTTCAGGACTTTCAACATCCTCAACATCAATGATATTAGAGTCAACAAAATTTATATTCTCAAAGTCATTGGCTAGCTCTAGTATCACTTCTTCAACATCGACATCCTCAAATTGTAGTTGGCTAGGTTGATGGTGTTCTACTTTGACCTCCCCAATTAACACCTCAAGTTCCTGCTCTTCTTGGCTACTATCCTCAATATTGGCTTGTTGAACATTAAAAACTCTAACCACTTGACTCAATTGAGACTCCAACTTGCGAATAGTTGACTCTTGCCTTTTTATCTGCAATTGTTTCTCATTGTTTTGTTCCAGAGGGCATTGTAGCATATCCTTGATCTCCTTTAGGTCCGCATTCCCAGGTTCTTTATTCCTATTAACTTCACAAGAAAAAGTCGAACCATCATAGTTAGGGGTACGGGGAAAATAAGAAATATAAGCACAACCATAAAAATGACAATTTTTACCATCACACACATTCCACAAATAACATTGAGTTGGTGCACATAACCCACTCTTAGGAATATTTTGATAATTTTTATACGGGTGGTTTCCTTTACAATATGTATGAGGATCAATAGTAGAACTATCTACACCTAAATTTTCATATTCTAAGATGTCATGTTTCTCAAATTATCAGTTATAATAAAATAAAAAAATAAAAAAAGATAGAACAAAATAAAATAAAAGTTCAAACTCGAAACTTGGCAATATATACAGCTATAACTACACTATTAGTTCCCCGACAACAGCGCCAAAATTTGATCACGCCCAACTCTAGTCCTAAAAAGGATAAGCGGTCGCTGCAAATATAATCCGGTCTAAAAGTCCGAAGTCGAATCCTACAGAGAACTAAGGCTTAGCTGTATCTGTTTAATATCACTAAGAAGACAAGATTGAACAATTTTCTAAATTATAAATATTGAGATTTATATTTCTAACTAATTAACTAGCAAATACTAAAAAACGGTAAAATTATCAACTAACTAGACTAAGGGTTGGAGATTAAATTAAGGAGGTCTAGAGTTATGATTTTCCCAATTGTCAGAATCCTTCTAGCTATGTTCCCTACAATTTTTGCCAATCTATTCTCTACTGATCGTGAGCACTTTAGATGTTGTAATTCTCTCTGGAGCAACTACAATAATTTACTAGACATATTTTATCAAACTACGCTAGTTGGCTTTATCTAACCTCTCATTATGACCACGCCAAGGCTTTGTTATTTCTAAACCTGCCTTTAAACCCAATATATTGATTTCTCATATATGTTAGTAGTGACGTTGTTCAATAACTACCTAAGTATGTACTCTCTCTCAAGCAGTACATACTAAATAGGCACAGTCAATTGATGGCCATTCAATCAACAACAAAAAATACGTAGTTGAACAAGTAGAAAAATCCAATGGTTCAATTATATAAAACATAACAAGAATTAATCTTATAAAAGGTTCTATCAAAACGCTAGAAAACGAATTAGCTACTCATAATAGTATGCAAAACTACAATACTAAATATCATAACCAACAATGAAAAATAAGAAGAGGAAGAAAAAACTTGTTGAAGAATCTCCCGCCTTGTCCTATTGTGTCTCTGCCTCCTTAGGTCGAATTCCCGGTCTCCTTAGCCTCCTTAGGTCTAAAAAATGTCAAAAGTCTATCCAACTCCTCAAAAATATTATTTTTCATGTATATATATCAAGTAGGGTCGGGCCCAAATAATTATACCTTCTCCTATGCGAAAAAGGATAATATTTCACGTTTGGATTGCCGCGGACGCGGTCAGCCGGGGCCGCGGTCAACCGCGGTATATGGCAGGTACATTACCTCACCGCGGTTGCAGTTTTCGATCGCATTTTTCACCCTGTTCTTTAGAATTTGAAAAAACTTAAAATATGAAAGTTGTAGCCCTTTGATTTAGCTTTCTAACCATATATTGTGGAGCCTAAATAGAATTCTGAGCAAAAGGTTATGTGCATTTTACTAGAGAATGCGCAATATGCGTATTCGATTCTTCGTTTTGTTGCTCTATCATCCGTTGATTCCCGAATACGATCCTGGCTTAATTCCTTGGGCTTTTACTCAGATTTCAAAGCTCTAAATCACTTGAATTCATTCCATAATATCTATATAGCTTGAAATCACTCCTGCAAGGCATAAAACATACCGTGAGTGCAAAACACTAGCGATTAAAGCGCAAACTCAACTAAAGTGCAGTAAATTAGAGTGTAATAATCGACTAGAATACATAATTATATCATTTCATCAATTATCTTTAGTAATCCTATTAATATAATTACTTTCGGGCTGTCTAATTCCTATATAATTGAATAAATATTTAAATACTTTAACACCCAATTGCATTCTACCATATAGGTTCGTTATAAAATTTATATTATTGTTAGTATTATGTATATACTTGACAGACACAAAAATCTTTCACGCACTACATCAAATTTGTAATGAGTTAGGTCCAAACCCTCTAAATGCTTAAAGAGTTCTTATTCAATTGGGAATCATTACAAATTTTAGTTTGTATAGATCACCGTATGCCTTCTTTTCTTTCATCTAACCATAGTTCGTAAGTGTTTTAAAGCCAATGGCGAAAAATAAGCTTGACTAAAATTTTAATTTCTTTTGACAATTAAATTTCTTTAGCTTTCTTTTACGTGGTTTTGGATTACTCTATGTCTTTGCGATACGTTAGTTTTTTTTATTGGTTATTATTTTAATCGAAGAGTTTAAGATATCTTCTTAATTTAAAATGGGATTGATCTTCCTTGTGTATAAGTTATAATTTTGAAGAAAAATGAGCTTCATAATACTACTGAAAAACTAATATTCATCAAATGACTTATGTAATGGTAACTAGAAAAGTAAATATTCTTAGTGATGTAATCCTATTACTTTTAGGGTATACTTCTTAAAAACTTCTATTGTTAATTTAATTTGAAAACATATTATAATGTCTTATTACTAATTTAATTTGAGAATGAATTATATTGTCCAAATTCATTTACAAAAAGGAGAACCTATATTATTATAAAAGCATAAATATATTAATATACTAAAATAATCCTAAAATATTAAATGGAATAACTAATGGAGAAATGACATAATGCAATAGCATATTTTTTGGACTACAATACCGTCCATGCTAATTTTTAATATTTAAGATGTTAAAATTAATAAAATTTTGTCTATTAAATTTTTATAAAAATATGTAGGAAGGTTTAATCAATTTCATAATAATTTCTCATATTGGTAATACATTACCACTCTATAATGTCCAATACCAAAAATAAAAAATAAAAGTAATATTAAATGGATAGCATAAAGAGTAAAAATTGAGGAGAAAAAAACACCCCCAGGATAATACATTTTTATATTATTTTAAAACTATTTTCCTACTTAAATAATATTTTTAATTAATTTGTATAATATTAAAAAAATACCTCAATTATTAAACAACAACTAAGAAAATATTTAAGAATATATATATGTAAGAGAAAAAAATGGTTGGTTCAATACCACTAATAGTTTTACAGACATAAAGATCTAAAAATAAAATATCATTTCAATTTTGCTACGACCCGATCGGTCGTTTTGAGCTCTAGCACGTCGTTCACTAGTCTGAGGCCATGAACAACTTTATTTCAGGTATTATGACTTGTACGCGTGGTCGAAATCAAGTTTCGGGAAGTTCATAGTTGATTTGAAAAGAGAATTCTCATTTCGCAAGCTTAAAGTTGAAAGAATTAACTATAATTGGAATTTTGAGTAAACGATCTCGAAATCGGAATTTTGAAGTTCCAGAAGGTCTGTATGATGATTTCGGACTTGGGCGTGCGCGTATCGGGTTTTGAATGACCCGGAAGTGTTTTGGTGCCTATTGTGGAAGTTAGCATTTTGAAAGAATTTCATTAGTTTGGGTTGAAGTGCATTTCAGTGATATCGATGTCTGTTTAGGATTCTAAGTCTGGGGGCAGCTCCGTATGGTGATTCTGGGGTTGGGAGCGCGATCGGAAGTGAATTCGGAGGTCTGTAGGTCGTTTTGGAGTCATTTGGCTAAAGATAGAAAATTGAAGGTTTATGAGAAGTTTGACCAGAAGTGGACTTTTTGATATCGAGGTCGAAATCCGATTCCGAAAGTTGGAGTAGGTCCGTAATATCGAATATGACTTGTCTGCAACATTTAAAATCAATTGGACATGATTTGATGGGTTTAAGCATCGAAAATAGAAGTTGGAAATTTCAAAGTTCATTAAGATTTGGATTCTGCCGCGATTCGTGGTTCTAGCATTGTTTGATATGATTTGAGACTTCGAGTGAGTCCGTATTATATTTTTGGACTTGTGCGTGTGTTTAGATTGAAGCCCCGGGGGCTCGGGTGAGATTCATGATAGCTTCAGAGTGATTTGCTAAGGAATATGGATGCTGATACTGGTATGATCGCAATTGCGATGCATTTGCGACCTCACATTTGCGAGTTCCTTCTCGCATTTGCGAGTCTGGGCTCTAGGGAAAAATTCGCGATTGTGATGTATTGGTCACAAATGCGACATCGCATTTGCGAGGTCTTGTTCGCATTTGCGAACCTGGGCGGCTGAGGGGTTGTTCGCATTTGCGACACTTTGGGTCGCTTTTTCGAGGCCTGAAGGGTTCGCAATTGGGAAACCTCTATCGCATTTGTGAAGTAGGCCAGTTCAATCGGTGGTTGCATTTGCAATGAAATCTTCGCTTTTGCGAAGTCGCATTTGCGGTCCCCCTGCCGTAAATGCGACATCTGAGGGTTGTGTCTAGTTATTAAATTCGAAACTTAGCCTATTTCCCTTATTTTCCACTTGGCCTTAGGCATTTTTTTAGAGCATTTGAGGAAGGATTCCATCATCATCAAAGAGGCAAGTAATTTCTATGCATCTTAAGTTGAATACATAGATTATGGGTAGATTAACATGTAAAAATTAAGAAAAATCAAGGCGTTTAGATGAAAACCTAGAAAATTAATGTTCTTGGAATTCGACCATGATTTTGGGTATGAAATTGAGAGTAAATCATATATTTGAGTTCGTGAGGTTATGGGTAAACTTATTCTTCGAAAATTTTAGAAATTCGCACGTGGGCCCGAGGGCGTTTTCATCAACTTTCAATCGGGGTTAGGAATTATTGTAAATTGGGTTGTAATGAATAATTGAGTATATATTAATGGATCGGTATCATTATTGGCTAGCTTTGGAGATTTGTTCAGCAATTAGAGTCTTCGGAAGGGCGTGGAATGCCGGTTATGGAACTTTAGAGTGAGGTGAGTCTTCTTTCTAACCTTGTAAGAGGGAATTGTCCCTATAGGTAAGGCTATGTGTGCTCCTAATTGTGGGGGTTACGTACGTACGAGGTGACGAAAATCTGTTCGTAGCTACTATTATGCTATTGTCCGGGTAGTTAGGAGTTAGGACCCAAAAGCATACTATACTTGGATTAATTGTAAACTTATTGACAGCTAGACTTTATTAAATCACATTAAATTAGTAAACGAATTTCTAACAGGATTTAAACTTCACTTTCTTAAATTATTAAATGAAAATTGGCTTTTTTTTTCCGGAAAAACTTTCTATGATGACCTCTTGACTAACTGCCTATGTGTGTTTATTTCCTGTTGGAGGGGGCTGAATGTCACGACAGATTAAGTAGGAGCGGGCTGAACGCATCGGCAGATTAAATAGATACATCTATTGTTCGCGCCGTTCGAACCTTGGCAGTGCACAATTTATGTTTCTGTTGGAGCGGGCCGTCGAACTCGGCATGATATGCGCATGCTTGTATTGCTTCCTTGAACTAATTAAAATTGTTATTGCCTTTTCATGGCTTGAGAATATTTGGATAAATAATGAAAAGGGAATTTTGGAAACCTCCTACCAAAGAAATAATTGTTTACTTGTTTCCTTCTATTGGATTAAAAATCATGTTTATAGAAATCCACTATTTAATGTATTATTGACATCATATTACCAGACCCTTAGTGAAGTGTCGTAGTCAATCTCTCGTCTCTACTTCTGCGAGATTAGACGGGATACTAATTGAGTACACGTTGTTTTCGTACTCATACTACACTTCTGTGCATTTTGTTGCACATGTTTATGCACGGCTAGAGACTTATAGGCATAGCATCATGGTTATCACAGAGATTGGATGAACCGTATTTCCTCGAGGCTACCCGCAGCTAGTATAGTCTTTCTCAGGATCCTACTTACTTTTCTATCCAACTGTATTCCGGACAGCTGTTGTACTTTATTCATTTTCTTTTTATTTATTCTTAGAAATTGCTCATGCACTTGTGACACCAGGTTCTGGGATGTATTTAGATTTATTCAGAAATTTAAAAAGTTGTTTAAATAGTTCATCATTCTTCGGATGAATATACTGAGTATTGTCCTAATCATATAAAAGAAGTGTTTCCAAAATTATTAAAATAAGAATTTAATTGAGATTTTCAGTTAGCTTGTCTGACAGCAGTGTCCGACGCCACCACAACCCGTACTGGATTTTGGGTCGTGACAAATCTTTTATGCTTTAAAAATAAAATTTATGATGAATAAAATTATAATTAAGATTAAATAATCAAAACAAAAGACGAACTAATATTAAGACATATGAATCAACACAGAATAAATTATTTTTTATGTTAAAACCACATAATTAAATCTTATAATTAGTTATTTTGCAAGAGAATCCAATTTAATTATTTTTTAAATTCATCATATGAGTAAATTCTTACTCAAGTTTAAAAAATCCTAGAGTACATAAATTTATTTCATAAAAAAGAGCGTTAGAGCAGAAAGTAAAAAGGTTTGTATTTTATTAAGAATCAAAATGCTATACAAGTGTCTGGGAAAGCATAATCAAAGTTAAATCTTGAACAAGAACAAGCTTTCAATACTACATTATATGAGTCAACTTTGCTATAACGAAATTATTCTTTGTAGATGTCTTTGATGAAATCAAAATAATATTTCCTTGTTATGCATTATTTGCAAATATCATATCAAGAGGCATGATACAGTTAGCAATAGTAGCAGGTGTTGTACCAACAATAATTTTATTATGAGGCCACCCACTTTAGATTTGATATACCTCTTCAAACAACTTAAATAACCATCACAAATATATTAAAGCAGAGCAATCATGCTAAATTATAAGGAAAACAAAATTGATAATATGAGATGAAGCACTTATAGTTAAATGTCAAACGATTGAAATAATTGCCTAGAGTTGTAGAGATATATTGGATACTAATGAATCGGTTGGTGGAAACTAATGGTTTGGGAGGTAATTTTTGTCAGGTACTACCAGTAATTTCAAAATCGATAAAAGCTGAGACTATAAAAGCTAGTTTGCTAAAGTTATACTTCTGGCCTTAAATGAAAAAAATTCAACTAGCAAGAAATATAAAGTAAGAACAAATTCAGTATTCGGTGTCTTCTTGCTTCATGTCGGAAACGAAAAAGAGCGTCCAATAAAAGGTGATTTGGTTCTTCCTGAATACTTAATTATCAATCCCAATGGTAATAGTAGTGTATTTAATAAGAGAAATATTTCCATCATTAGATTAAAATGCAATTTGTTCAAATCACATGATAGAATTAAAAAGATATCTTAGCTAGCATAATTGAATATGTTGATCGATTAAATAAAAGGTTGGATGCAAAATTTTATTATAAAAACAAAATATTTTTCTGTTTTTGACTCAGTAGAAAATGATACCAATAATTACTACCAAGAAGAATACTTAAATACTTTAATACCAAATGACCTTCTACCATACATGTTTGTTATCAAGTTTATTATTTCTTACGTATGTTAGTGTCACATTATATATAATAAACAAAGTTAAAATTAATTTTTCATTGTATATAGGTTGATTTTAAAGAAAAATATGCCCGTCATGTTATCGAAAAATTTTGATACGCCGAATAGATTGTGTAATAGCACACAGATGGTATATAGAAATTTTGACAATAACATCATACATGCAAAAATTATGATATTAGTTAAGGTGCTTCTAAGTATATTTTTATCCGTGAATTCAATTTTCATCTTCCGAAACTAAGGAATTTCCTTTTAAATTTGTGCGAACATAATTTTTAGTTTGTTTATGTTTTACAAATATAATAAGTAAAGCACAATGACAAATATCCTAAATATTGGACTATATTTACCGCAATATGTTTTCTTGCACAAACAACTGTATGTTGCACTTTTAAGAGAGATTTGACAACAAGAGTTCTGATTAAGGCAAACAAACCAAAGCATTAGGAGGAAACATATACAAAAAAATATTATCCACAAAGAAGTGTTCGTTAATATACCATCACATTACTTTTAAACTATAATACATAATTATCTAAACTAACATGGCAAAATTGATCGTTCGTGTAAGTTTTGATGATGTCCTTTTATTTTAAATTCATGATATTATGCTAATGTAATAATATTTTTCAACATTTAGATAATTTTTGTATTATGGTACATAAAATTTCTCTCATAAATTAAATTTTGTTGTTTCTTTACGTAAATAAATATTTAAATCAACAAGTGTAATTATTAACGCGTAACACAAATTTATAAATATTAATATATATGTAAAAATCTAAACAGAGTTTTTTTGGCAAATATGCCCGTCATGTTATCGAAAAATTTTGATACGCTGAATAGATTGTGTAATAGCACACAGATGGTATTATAGAAATTTTGACAATAACATTATACATGCAAAAATTATGATATTAGTTAAGGTGCTTCTAAGTATATTTTTATCCCTGAATTCAATTTTCATCTTCCGAAACTAAGGAATTTCCTTTTAAATTTGTGCGAAAATAATTTTAGTATGTTTATATTTTGAAAATATAATAAATAAAGCACAATGACAAATATCCTAAATATTGGACTATATTTACCGCAATGTTATGAAATAATGTAAAAGACAAGAACAAAAACTCAAGAACAAGAGCAAATAGAGAGAGAATAGGGAGAGAGAGAAGTATTCTTATTAATACTTGGGGTGTTTTACAATGGTAGAGAGCACCTCTATTTATAGGGAGGAGAATGACTTAGCTTCAAGCTAAACTCTTAGACATTCACTCTAAATAGACTTCTATTTTATAACACTCCCCCTTGAATGTCTATTCAATAATGTGCCTCATAAAACCTTAAAACCAAAACCCATTGGGAAAAATTAAAGAAAGGAAAAAGAGTACACATGTTTGAATATGCGCCTATTGGTTGCCTCGTTAAAAACCTTGCAAGGAAAACCCGGTGGGACAAAACCTTGTAAGGGAAAAAGAGTGCAACGCGCATTAACTCCCCCTAATGAGTACATCAATTTATATCCTTGAGCATTTGCATTCCAATCTTGTGCATCATCTTCAAAACGATCTTTGATAGAGATTTGATAAATAAATCAACCATATTGACTTGAATAAATATTCCGCACCTTGAAATCATCATTCTTGATAGATATGAACATCTTCATATGATGTCGTGGAATAACTCTTCAATATCTCCATAGGTGCATTCTCAAAGCCATCATGCTTATAGTTATGGCAAGATATATATGTACACAAGTTGTACTTAGGATGTGGTACTTCATGACCACGAATTGCATATGCTTCAAGCAACTTAAATCTTTCAAGTTGAGTCATATAAGTCACATAATAAACTTTAGCTGCATATCAAGCTTTCATTAGTGATACTAAACAAATAAGATATCGAAAACTGACTATACATACCTTTGACTTTTATCTTTCAAGCATTTGAACTATAGGTTCAAAACTACATGTCTTTCATATGGAATCAATTCTTCTTGAATTGTATCTCTTCCATTTAGTTACTTTCTTTGGGTCAGCAAATGCGTATAGCATGCTTTGCAATATGTTGCAATTGAATTATCCCTTTTATGAACTTCAGGTTCATATCATGATATTCGGGGATTTACATATACAAATGATAATTCATCCCATGTAACCTTTTCTCAAGTGTTTATCATGTCTCCCCCTCATGTTAGTAAAGCTAACTTGTTTCCTCAACTTTGGGAAATCATCTTTGTGCATTATCATGTCAATATACACAACACATTAATAATAAGATGAAATTATTTGGTTCCTGACCTTGAACCACTTGTGAGGGGAGAATATACTCTCGTATACAACTTATATCAAACTGATATATATAACTTTGTTCTCATAAGAAACAGTTTAGCTATTAAGTGGAAGCACTCAATAATTATCTTGCTAAACCAACTTTGATATAAACCAACTTATCAAGATGAACTGTCTTGAGTAGAGAATCTGGAAATTATGCTCGAAGTTAGATTACTGAGCAATTTACCTCGCAAGCACCGGCCAGGCTGCGGGTCAATAACAATTGCGCATGTAACCATATCATAGATGCATCATATGTGGTATACATGGCAGGTGAATGGGCCCATATTCACCTTTGATATTTCCAGAATTTATGGGCTTCAACCCGAACTCTTTAGTTGGTCAGTTCATTAATGAGAACAAGTGATACAAGAGAATTCGTAAAGAACTTTCTAGTTCTTTAATATTCACCTATGTGAATTTGCACATCATACATAAAATGAGATGGCTAACACGAATGTCAACTGAATAAATTATCAATATTGGTAAACTTCAAATTTACACCATGACATGTGCACTTATCAATAAACTTCAGGTTTATTATAGCATGGGTTTTATACCAATAGATATCCACTTTATTGTGGCATTCTTTTGTTTGTGCAGTACAAACTGGAGAACAAAGCGGGTAGCTTTTCATATACAAATTACCCCGCTACAAGTTGTAGTAATAGGAGATATCAAAGCCTTCCTTTATTTATAGTCTCAATATAATCAATCGCTTTCGCGTGTACTTTGGAAACTGAATAAGTTTCTTTGAGACTTACTACATCACAATACTCAATTGTGTTTCTCCAACATAGTAATAATTGGCTCTTCTAGAGCTCTCAATTAATTTTGTACTACCACAGGTTCATCAACATCCATGTGGTGAATATCTTTCTTAAAGAGAAAGTTATACCATTATGGTCATGTCAAACTTATATGCAAGAAATGTTTCTTGCATTATCGTTGTCCTTTAATGGTCATATTTCCAAAATGCTTTGGCGTACAATAGGTACGTGACCAACGATCATTCATGCCATATATCATCTCAAACCTCCTTCTAGGGGTGAGTGTGCTATCATTTCAAACCTCCTTCTAGGGGTGAGTGTGGTATATTCAATACCAATTTCATGTTCATATTCTTCCAATAATGAATATGTATTCGTGGATCAAGATGAGAAAATGATGCATTTTTCCACAAAATTTCCCGTTTGGTTTCACCAACTTCTCCCCCTAATTTTGGGAAAAGTGTCTCATCAAATCGACAGTCTGCAAATCGTGCAGTAAACAAGTCGCCTGTCAATGTTTCGAGGTAGCGAATGATGGAGGGCGATTCAAACCCAACATATATTCCTAACCTTCTTTGCAGACCCATTTTGGTGCGGGATGGCGGTGCTATAGGCACATATACTGCGCATCCAAAAATTCTTGAATGGGATATATTGGGTCCATGACCCAAAACCAATTGCAACGGGGAATATTTGTGTCAATTCGTCAGTCAGAGACGAACTAGCATTGCTGTATGCAAAATGGCGTGACCCCAAACCGAAGTGGGCAGCCGACGAACTAGTATTGCTGCATGCAAAATGGCGTGAACCCAAACCAAAGTGGGCAGCCGACGAACTAGCATTGCTGCATGCAAAATGGCGTGAACCCAAACCGAAATGGGCAGCCTCGTTTTCATGAAGAATTCAAGATTATTCTCATCTATTGTCTCAATATGATATCCATTTTGAATGATATCTTTAAAACTCAACAAGTTCTTCTTAGACTTGGAGGAGAATATTGCATTCTCTAAGATAAACGTCGTGCCTTTGGGCAGAGTTACAGTTGCTCTTCCGGAGCCTTCAATCAATTTACTTCCCATGGTTTGACATATAAAAGAAAATACAAGAACATAAGAATAAACAAGTTCAATTCTTTTGTGTCACATAATATTTTCAAAATCTGCTGCTAACAGTTGACTAACAAAAATCAGATATGTTATCCATAATTGATTACTTTGCAGTTTGAAAATTCAGCGTTTTTCATAAGACAATCGATTATTAAACACACACAATCGATTGTTGGAACATAGACAATCGATTGTTAAACACACACAATCGATTATTTGTTATTTTTGAAAAACTTCAGATCACACTGTCTTAAGACAATCGATTGTTAGACATAGACAATCGATTGTTGGTTATTTTTGAAAAATTCCAGAGCACTGTTTCAAGACAATCGATTGTTAGACAAAGACAATCGATTGTGGATAATTTTTGAAAAATTCAACCTCACTGTTTCAGGACAATCGATTGTTAGACAAAGACAATCGATTGTGGATAATTTTTGAAAATTTCCAGACCACTGTTTCAAGACAATCGATTGTTAGTCAACGACAATCGATTGTGGATGATTTTTGAAAATTTCCAGACCTCACTGTTTCAAGACAATCGATTGTTAGTCAACGACAATCGATTGTTGATCAATTGTTTTTCAACTTTAATGCGAAAATAGTTGATAATCGACTAGTTTTTCAGGCTAGTCGATTACCCCCACTGGAAAATAAAAGTTTTATTGATATTTGAGCATATTGAAGATATTCTAAAGAACTACTGCTAACATTGCATCATGAACTAACTAATACGAGCTAATACTGATGGCTATTAGTTTATTCATTCACTAATACAAATAAGTAAAATAAAATAAAATAGCTCCATCTTCTTTCATCACGGATCCATCACCGATTAGGTGGTCTATCTTCCCCTCGGGTTGCTCAAGAAGTCTGCCACATCCAAGTGGGTGATCTCAAAGTTGTCGTCAGAGACAAAATTCGTTTCAGGGCGTTTACTCTTTCGAGATTCTTGATAAAGGTCAACCAAATATCATGGTATACGGCAAGCCTTTGACCAGTGCCCGTTTTCACCGCAACGATAATATATAGTTTATAAACTATTTACTTTTGGGTTCTTATCGTATCGTGCTTGTGGCAGAGTGACCAACTTCAGGTTGTCATATCTTTTCTTTAAGCCTTTCCACAAGATGGGTGAATCCTTGATGTTGAGATATTCAATCTTCAAACTTTCATCAAAGTGATGGCGCAAGAAAATCAAGGCCTTCATACAGTTTCAAACCTTCATTAAGGTAATGGCGCAAGAAAATCAAGGCCTTAGCATAGTTTCAAACCTTCATCAAGGTGATGGCGCAAGAAAATCAAGGCCTTAGCATAGTTTTGGGTGGATGCACTATTTCTGTCTTTAATGGCGTCTCCAAGACCCATAGCATCTAAGTGGATTTCATCATCCAACACCCATGTCATATAGTTCTTGCCCGAAATTTCGAGGGCAACGAACTTTCTTTTCATATTGTCAGACATATGACACAATTACATCAAGAGCGTGTTCATACTTACGGGCTCTATTACAATTATCACATTCACTTCAGGGAATGGATCGAAATCATGTGCTTTACACAATCTCATGTCAAATATTACTTTCATAAAGTGAAAGATTATTTTGAGAATCCTTATTGTTCTCATTACCACAATAATGACGATTATAATTTCGTCTATTGCCACGTCCATGGTAATAATTTTGTCTTCTTTCAGACTTACCACATATTGCTACCACATTCTCTAAAGGAAATGGAGCAAATCCAATTGGACGGAATTCTTTGCCACGTCCACATTCATTGATACCTTCATGGTAATATTTTAGTCTTCTTTCAGACTTATCATATACTGCTTCCACATTCTCTAAAGGGAATGGAGCAAATTCAATGGGACGGATTTTCAATTCTTTGTCCACAATCATACATGAATTTAATCATGGCAGGACATAGAGATTTTACCACTTCGTGTGGTTATAATTTCTCACAAACTCCATTAGAGTTATAATCAAACTTTGTATATAAAATTTATAGAATTCCAAGAATTTGAAAAGGAAAAGTAAATTACTTACCTTTAAGGTATACCAAATATATTTTCAATATTTTCTTCCTTTCTTCCTTTCCTTTCTTTCTTTCCTTTTTTTTTCAACGTTTTTTTTCTTTCTTTTCTCCTTTTGGCTATTCAGTACTCTTCTTTGTTTTCTGATTTCGTTTCTCTCTTTTTTTTTCTTTTTCTTTTTCTTCTTTTGCTTTCTTTCTTTGAAGCAAAACCCTACACAAACAAAAGTTAAGACAATCGAAATTTCAATTGGTTAGAGACTCGTGCTGATAACGTGTTATGAAATAATGTAAAAGACAAGAACAAAAACTCAAGAACAAGAGCAAATAGAGAGAGAATAGGGAGAGAGAGAAGTATTCTTATTAATACTTGGGGTGTTTTACAATGGTAGAGAGCACCTCTATTTATAGGGAGGAGAATGACTTAGCTTCAAGCTAAAACTCTTAGACATTCACTCTAAATAGACTTCTATTTTATAACAATATGTTTTCTTGCACAAACAACTGTATGTTGCACTTTCAAGGGAGATATTTGACAACAAGAGTTCTGACCAAAGCATTAGGAGGAAACATATACAAAATATATTATCCACAAAGAAGTGTTCGTTAATATACCATCACATTACTTTTAAACTATAATACATAATAATCTAAACTAACATGGCAAAATTGATCGTTCGTGTAAGTTTTAATGATGTCCTTTTATTTTAAATTCATGATATTATGCTAATGTAATAATATTTTTCAGCATTTAGATAATTTTTGTATTATGATACATAAAATTTCTCTCATAAATTAAATTTTGTTGTTTCTTACGTAAATAAATATTAAAATCAACAAGCGTAATTATTAACGCGTAACGCAAATTAATAAATACTAATGTATATGTAAAAATCTAAACAAACCTTTTTTGGCAAATGGCAGAAGTCTAAACTGACCGTTTAAACATTTCTTATGGTTTGAAAATTTTAGACTTTAACTGTGAATATCATAAAATGAAAAGGCTTCTATAATCAAAAGATATATAGAACCTAAGAGAGCCCTGATTGATTTCTAGTTAGATGTAGTTGTTATGTGATGATATATTTAACACATAAATTAACAATTTAAAGCTTCAATAATTGTGGAGTTGGTTGTTGGATATTTCACGAGTTGGAGATATCTTAAAGTATTGATTTTGGGTTTAAGATATTAAATTTAACTATGTAGATCTAGCACCACACCAATTCTTTGGGATAACTGACACTTAAAATTATTCTATCAATTTTCTTACTCATCTGAGATTTTGACAGAAAACATGAATATTAGAAACTGCTTAGTATCATTAGCATTTTTTTTTCTGTGATAAAATATTAATTGCAAGAAGCATGAAGTATTCTGCGTAAGCACGAGGCAAAATTTCAGACGAGCAAGAAATTAGGTCGATAAATCGTCCGATAAGAACTAACCCGATACCAAATTTACCCGATATTTTATCTGGTGACTAGCGAATTAATATATTTAAAAGCCGATACCGATAAGCCAAACTGTTAAGAGTAAATAAAAGAACAATCCGCCCGATAAACAGCCCTATATGGAATACTCGGTGGAAAATTGAAAGAATTGTGCTTTTATTCTATATTAATAAGTATAGAATTTTAAAATACCACACAATTATTAATAAATTATGTGATTGAGGTATAAAATTTTAGAAAAGAATAGTGTACCACTATTAATCCTACTAGTGTTTGTGTACGTGCGTTTGTACGTGTACATCGCGTCAATTATTATTAAATATATATATAATTAAAAAAATTGTTGAAAAATAGCAATTGAAGTTAAAATAAAATGCAATGTATGTTTAAATAATAAAAACTAATTATCATTGAGAGAGTAGTTAAATGCAATATCTTTTGAACATGGTAAAGATGATGAATTTTGTTGGATTAGTACGCACATTCCATTCGCGCATTGCGTGTGATAATTTTTTAACCAAATACTTAAATATAATATCAAAAATTGTATTTGCGTTATTATATAATAAAAGTTGAAAAATTTGCAAGTCATGAAAATGATGACTGTGATTTTTTCAATCATGTAACCAGTTAGTTGGACTTAAAATTTATTCCAATTTTATAATTTGAACTTCAATTTACAAATTAAAATACTTCCTTTTTAGTTTCAACAAGAATGCTTCTTTTTATTTTATTTTTTATTTTTTGGTACATAAATGTTTTAAGTTTAATTGCAAAAAAAAAAAAAAAAACTACCAATTGACACAAGATGTCTATTTTTTTGCTGTCAAACAAAATAAAAGTTACTCTATTCCCGATCAATGACAAATACTATAGGAATTGTTTCCAACAAATTAGAAAAAATAAATCTCTATTGAAAAGTAAAAATTGCTAATTTTGATTAATTTAAGTTTTTTATTTTTATTTTTGATAGTTCTTTCATTCTCCGTCCAAGGACATGATTATACATCCAAATATGTCTTTTTATGTTTTGGAAACGGAATGCTGCCTTCTCTCTAAGCCTACTGCTTTATCTTCTCTGCTGCTTCTGTGTAGGTGAATTAATCTACACTGAAGGGTGATATGGCGAGAGGGAGAGGCCGACCTAAGAAAGTTTTAGTACCAATTTATGCTCACAACAATGTTCCCCCAAAATCTGATAACATTGTACCACAATCGACTGATACTGTTCCATTGCAATCAACTGGAGATACTGGTCCATTGCCTCATGCAACTGCTGTAGTGCAACCATCTGGAGTTTCTGATTTATCCACCGGTAAGGATGGGGATAACCTAAAATCTGTTACTGTTACATTGGTTTCTGATAGTTTGACTCAATCGGGGAAGCTTCCAGTTCAAAATGCAAATCTGCCCCCCCTTCCTATTAAGGATGTTCAAGAGGAGATACGGAATGTCCCCATGCAGAATACTGTCCAACCACCAGTTCCAGAGGAGACTACTACAGCACCCACGGGATGGGCAAATCTCTTCCAGAAGAATAGATTTGCATCAAATGGTATGGTATTGGAATATATCCCCCCAACTATACTTGATGGTAAGCCTGTTGGTCAATTGATGAAGGAGGATGTAGAGGAAGAAGAACGAAAATGGAAGAGTGCTCTAGTAATTTTTGTGTTTTGGAATGGACCAGGTTTTAATGCAATGAAACGATTTATTAACCTTCACTGGTCACATGTCCCAGAACCATATTTATTTTATCATGAAGAGGGTTATTATGTGGCCAAATTCCAAACTATAGAAGATGCTAAGGAAGTGATGTGTGCTGGACCATATACTATTGCAAATAGACCCATGATTTTGAAACAATGATCTGCTGATTTTGATTTTACTGCTGAGTTCCCCAGTGAAATTCCTTTGTGGGTGAAGTTCCCTAATCTTCCAATGTCCTGCTGGGGTATTAAATCCTTAGGTAGGATTGCCAGTGTTCTTGGTAAACCTATTTTTGCTGATGAATGTACTACTAAGCAGACTAGGATTTCTTTTGTTCGTATGCTCATTGAGGTCAATGTTTCCAAAGTACTACCAACTGAGGTTGAACTTATAGATCCAAATGGTAAGAGATTTGTTCAGGATGTCTCTTATGATTGGAAGCCAGCATATTGTGAAAAGTGTCTTATGGTTGGTCATAATTGCTTAGCTGTCCACAAACCTCCTCCTAATCACAAGCCTAAAACTGTTCAGCAATGGAGACCTAAAGTGATAAATGAAGTTCCTATGCAGCCTCAAGATAGCCCCAAACAGCAGATTATACCTGATCAGATGGTACTTCCTGCACTAATTACTGATAATGTAGGTAACAATGAAGGTTTCATACAGGTGGATAAGGGTAAACAGACTCATTCTCCAGTGTTTAACCTTTCAAACTTTCCCCCACTATCCCCTATGGTGCTGAGTAATAGATTTCAAAGTATGTCAGAGAGTAGAACTGGACACCCTCATGATAAAGGGGGTCCTAGCTATACTTAATGAAGTTGTTAGTGTGGAATATTAGAGGTGTAAATACGAGGTATAAACAAAAGGAAGCTAAGGCATATATTAGACAAAATAACTTTAATATTGTTAGTTTAGTAGAAACAAAGGTCAAAGAACAGAATGCAGGGAGAATAAGTAACAGTTTAGTACCTGGCTGGAAGTTGATGACTAACTATAAGAACTCCCCTAATGGTAGAATCTGGATTTTATGGGATGATCAGAAGATTAATGTCACTGGCATACTAGAAGGTGATCAATTTCTTCATTGTAGTATCAAGACTCTTGCGGGAGATCTGGTTTGTTTCCTCACTGTAGTCTATGGTTATAATGGTTTGGACCAAAGGAAGGTATTGTGGCAACATATTCAAAATCTTGCTATTGGTATAAATGATCCTTGGCTGGTTGCAGGTGATTTCAATGCAGTCTTGTCTATTAATGATAGACAATCATGTAACCAGGTTACTCAAGCTAAAATTCAAGATTTCTCCCAATGTATTCATACTGCTGAACTTGCTGAATTGCCTTGGAAAGGGTCCTTTTTCACTTGGTCTAGTAAACAAACTGGCTCAGATAGAGTGTGTAGCAGATTGGATAGAATGTTTGGTAATTATGAATGGATGTTTAAGTGGAGTCATGTACAGACTGTATATGACCCTCCTCTAATATTTGATCATAATCCAATGGTTCTTACTGTTTATGAAGATCACAGGATCAGGAAATCCCCTTTCAGATTTTATAATGCATGGACTAATCACAAAGATTTTCAGTACATTATCAAAGATCATTGGAAAGAAGATACTGATCACTGTACTCTCAGGGATGTTTGGATCAACCTCAAGGCACTCAAACCTGCTCTTAAAGCTCTAAATGTTAGAGAATTTAAGAACATCACCCAAAGAATTGAGGATAGTAGGAGGGAGTTGATGGATACTCAAAATCAGATGAGCTTACAATTTACTGATGAATTACAGATTAAAGAAAAGGATTTGAACTTGAAGCTGGAGAAATGGTCAATGATTGAAGAGAATATTCTACAACAGAAGTCCAGAGCCAGATGGATTCAATTGGGAGACTCAAATAATAAGTATTTTCATGCTTTACTAAAAGAAAGAAATCATTACAACAGTATAACAGAATTGTTCACAGCAGATGGTATCAGAATTACTAATCCAGATGCAATTAAAGATGAGATCAAGACTTCTTTCAAATCTTTGATGGGTACATCTGCTTCCTCCTTACCAGCAATTAACAGGTATTATATGGATAATGGTCCTAAACTCTCATATAACCAGATGCAACAATTAACTGCTGATGTTACTTCAGATGAAATTGTAAACAGCCTAAAATCCATAGGTGATCACAAAGCCCCAGGTATTGATGGATTTAATGCTACTTTTTTCAAACAAACATGGAATATTACTGGTAATCTGATTATAAAGGCTGTTAAGGATTTCTTCCAGAATAGTAGAATGTATAAACCTGTCAACTGTGCCTCACTCACCTTGATTCCTAAAGTGCCTAATCCTAAGTCAGTGAAGGAATACAGACCAATTGCATGTTGTTCAGTTCTCTACAAGATAATCTCCAAGATACTAGCTAATAGATTGCAGAAATGCATTGCTAGTATCATTAGTGATTCACAGGCAGGTTTCATACCAGGCAGGAAAGTGGCAGATAACATCATCCTAGCACATGAGCTGATCAAACATTATAACAGATCTCATGTCTCTCCTAGGTGTATGGTAAAGATAGACTTACAAAAGGCATATGATTCTGTAGAGTGGATTTTTCTACAGCAAGTCATGGAAGCCTTACACTTTCCAGGCAGATTTATAAGATGGACTATGGAATGTGTTCAAACAGTGAGCTATACTATAATGGTCAATGGGGAAACCACTGAACCCTTCCCAGCAGCTAAAGGCTTGAGACAGGGTGATCCAATCTCTCCATTCTTATTTGCTATAGTGATGGAATACCTTAGTAGAGGCCTTGTGGAGCTAAAGAAAGATCCTGATTTCCTTTTCCATCCTGGCTGCAAAAAACTCAGTATTACTCATCTGAGCTTTGCTGATGATTTATTACTCTTTGCAAAAGGTGACTTGAAGGCTATCATTACCATGTTTAGATACTTCTCCCACTTTACTAAGGCTTCTGGAATGACTGCAAACCTTAGTAAGAGTTCTGTCTACTTTGGAGGTGTTGCTGCTGAAGTTCAATAACAGATTGTTAATCATCTTGGATATGTTTATGGTGAGCTTCCTTTTAAATATCTGGGAGTTCCCCTAACTACCAAGAAAATGTCATTAATTCAATGGCAACCTTTGGTAGATAGGGTCACTGCTAGGATTACTTCCTGGACTGCTAGGAAGTTATCCTATGCAGGTAGAGTGCAGCTGGTCCAGTCAGTCCTCTTTGGCATTCAAGCTTATCGGGCTCAGATTTTTCTCATTCCTTCCAAAATTATAAAGATGCTGAATGCAGTTTGTAGATCTTATATCTGGACATGTTCAGCTATTATAACAAAAAAATCATATGTAGCCTGGGAAAGGATCTGCTTACCTAAATCTGCTGGTGGATTGAATATCATGAACCTGCAAATGTGGAACAAAGCTGCCATCACAAAGTTAGGGTGGGATTTGTCCAAAAAGAAGGATGTGTTATGGGTAAAATGGATTCATGCAGTTTATATAAAACAACAACAGTTGCAGTCTTTAATCATTCCTAACCAAGCTAGTTGGATGGTTAGGAAGATTATAACTGCTACTGTTGCATTGCAACAATATAATTTGGTGCACCAGTCTGCTTGTTCTATAAGGCAGCTGTATTTACTACAGATTGGCCAATTACCAAGGGTTGTATGGAAGAACCTAACTATCCAAAACCATGCTAGACCAAAGGCTGTTTTCAACCTTTGGCTGATAGTACAGGACAGATTGCCTACAAAAGACAGAATGGAACAGTGGAAGCTCAAGATGGATACAACATGTGAATTATGTCATCTGGATAAGGAAACAAGAGATCACTTGTTTTTCTCTTGTCCCTTTACTGCAGTATTAAGGTGTCAAATTTTCAGTGTTTCAACATTTCTTATGTCACTCACCAAAATTGGGAGGAGCAATTACAATGGATCATTCTCAAGTCCAAAGGAAAAACTGGTCGTGCTCATCTGATCAAGTTGATTTTTGCTGAAATGCTCTACCACATTTGGTTAGAAAGAAACTCAAGAGTGTTTAACAACACATCCTGTTCCAGTGACCAGATTCTTAGACAACTAGCATATATATGCCATGCTCGGAGTCCTCTTAGAGTTTAGTCTTCAATTTAGACTAGTATTTCATTTTGTAGTAGATTAGTGTTTTGCTACTTGAGGATAATCAGCTGTATTTGCTGCCTATAGCTTTGTAAAGAACTGATTTGGTGATTAATACAAAGATTTTAATTACAAAAAAAAATGTCTTTTTATAAAAGGGAGAATTTATGATTGAAAACATATTTAGAATTCAATACCATCCTTGCATATGAGTGAAAATATAGGATTCATGCATGCGAATATCAGATTTAGAACTTATTTTTATTAATTATGACGAATGTAGTATTTTAGTTTTGCATGTCTATGGTCGGTTGACATTTAATTTGAATTGAAACTTTTTAAAAGTAAACTCGGTTTAATAAAAAATAAATTTAATTGTCTATATTACGGAAAATACATTTTTGTCTATATTTAGTTCTCATTTAAACTGAATCATTTTAATAGTAACTCCAATTCGATTCAAATAATATATTTAATTGTCTATTTTGTGAGAAAAACATTTTTGAGGAAAATTTTACATAGATACTATATTTAGTTCTCATTTAAAATGAAACATTTAATAGTAACTTCAATTTGATTCAAAATAATATATTTAATTGTCTATTTTGTGGGAAAAGGCATTTTTGAGGAAAATTCTACATAGATACTTTGCTAGCTTATTTTTCTTAAATATGACTTAAAATATTAATTAACGAAAATGCAACCCAACACAGCCCTAATCGGGGTGTCACAAGTTACGAGCATCTATCAGAATGTAAATCCACTACAAGTTCTAAAATATACAAACCAGAATAATGAACAAAAGAGAGAAACATGGTGATGCGAACGCTGGCAGTCACCTCCTTACTCATATAACTCTGCCTCTGATCGGCCAAAACCTGCTATTGGGTGAATAGATATCTGCATCTGCACACGAGGTGCAGAGAGTAAAGTGAGCACTCCAACTCAATGAATAATGCCAATAAATAACGGCTGAAAGCATGAAATCACATAAATTCACAAGGCAATTCTGTACCAGGCAATAAATCACTTAAAGCAGTAAAAACCGTAAAGAAGCAAATGAAATCTCCTTTTAAAAATAGGTAAATCAGGCAAAACAACAAGTAAACAGTGAGTAGTAATATGTCCCTTGGGCCCAGTATCAATTGCTCAGCATGGAATCAGCACCTCGGGCTCACTCTCAGTCACTCAACATAGTATTAGCCCCTCGGGCTCAGTATCAGGCACTCAACATAGTATCAGCCCCTCGAGCTCAGTATCAGTCACTCAGCAAAGTATCAGCCCCTCGGGCTCACTCTTAGATCATATTGGTACCCGCACTCACTATAGGTGTGCAGACTCCGTTGGGGCCTCTTACGACCCAAACGTTATATCAACATAAGACCTGAAAGCCTTCTTATATCGCTCATAAGACCTGAAAGCCTTCTTATATCGCTCATAAGACCTAAAAGCCTCCTCACATCACTCATAAGGCCTGAAAGCCTCCTCACATCACTCACAAGGGCTGAAAGCCTTCTCACATCACTCACAAGGCCTGAAAGACTTCTCACGTCACTCAAGCCACCTCGTGGCATATAAACGTATCTCAAGCCCTCGACCTCACTCAGTCCAGAAAATATCATAAGCCTCTCGAGCATCAATAAAATAGTAGTGCTCAGCCTAAAGAACATTTGAAATATCATTTAAATCTAAAAAATCAATTAAAAGTGGCTGAGTTTGTAAAATAGTATTAATCAATAGGACTGAGTTCAAGTAATATATCAAAATAGTGAGGAAACAGTGATAAAAGTCCACGAAGGATTCAAGTAATCGGCATGAAGCCCAAAATATGGCAATAAGCCCAAATCATGTTGATAACAAGTACGTCTCAGTCAAATACACGGTAAAAATATCAATCAGTACAGACCATGTCACAATCCCCAGCAGTAAACAACCCCGCGCTCATCATTAAGCGTGTGTTTCACCTCTTCCAGGGTTTCAAACCCTCAGGATATTATTTGCCATCATTACTCACCTCAACCCAGCCAAAACTCTAGCTCGCTATGCCCTTTCCTCTCAAATTGGTTCCTCGCACGTCGAGTCTAACCAAAACCATAACGAATGCGTCATAATATGCCAAAGGGACAATACCCAACAGAAAATAATCAAAAAATATCAAAAAAATCCCGAAAGGCAAAACCCGAGCCCCGAGCCCACTTCTCAAAACTCAGAAATTTTTACATCAACAGGTTCCTTATCTCGCCACGAGTTCATACATACCAAAGTTCTAAAATCCGACCTCAAATGATCCGTCAAATCCCAATTTAAAGGTCCAATTTGTAGTCCTAGTTCTTCAATTTTTGGCTTAGTTTCCATGCATTTCTGGGTAGATTTCACAATAAAAATGAGTTTTAGGTTCAAAAATCTTACCTCCAAATGATCCCAGTCGAAACCCTCTTCAATTTCTCCCAAAAAGCTCTCAAGATGCTCTATAATGGAGGAAAATGACTTTGGCTCATGGATGATATATTATTAAAAACCTTCTGCCCAGCTGACATTTTACTCTATGTGAACGCGAAGGCTCTCTCGCGTACGCGATGAACAAATCTTGCATCTGACCAAATTACCCTTCGCGAACGCGGTGCCCTATCCGCGAACACGATGCTTTAACTGATATAACTACGCGAACGCGAGCCTTGTGCCGCGTACGCGAAGAACAAATAATACGGGACCTCAAATCCTTCTATGTGAACGCTGATTCTCCCATGCGAACGCGAAGCTGCACCATCTAACTCATTGCGATCGCGAACGCGATGAAGAAAACTCCTGCCTCCCAAATTCCTCTTATGGATCGCAGCTCCAGGCTCGCAATCACGAAGGCCAAAATATCCTTGCAATAACTGATGCAATTTCTGCAATTCTCAAAGTCCAAAACTTCCCGATTAGCCATCCGAAATCACCCCGAGGCCCCCGGGACCTCAACCAAAAGCACTAACACATCCTAAGACATCACCCAAACTTGTTCCAATTATCAAAACACCTCAAACAACATCAAAACCATCATATTGCATCAAATTTAAGCTTAAGTTCTTCTAAAACTTTCGAAACACGATTTTGATCAAAAACCCGACCAACCGACATCTGAATGACCTGAAATTTTACATACACATCCCAAATCACATAACAAAGCTACAACAAGTCTCGGAATTCCATTCCAACCCTCAGATCCAAAATCTCACCTATCAACCGGAATTCGTCATAATACTAACTTTGTCAATTCAAGCCTAATTAGAGACCGAACCTCCAAACGATCACACTCCTAAGTCATAAATCATCTAAGGAAGCTAGCCAAATCATAAAAATTCTAATCCAAGCTCAATATGAATAAGTCAACTCTTGGTCAAACCTTTCAAATTCCAAGCTTCCAATTGAAACTGTTCTTTCAAATTCATTCCAATTTTTTCCTGAAACCAAAACCAACAATCTTTATAGGTCATAATACACCACACGGGCCAAATCATGCCCGTGAACTGGAGATCAAAGTGCAAAAGGTCAAAATGACCGGTCGGGTCGTTACATCCTCCCCCATTTAAACACATGTTCGTCCTCGAACGTACCCAGGGTTGTTCTAGAAGCCAATCAATAGCTGAATAACTTCACTATGCGTATACCCGGGGGTGATTCCACATCACCGTATCTCATATAGATTCGGTAACACAATATAATTGAAATTTCACAATCCATACTTGTCCATAAACTATAGCATCACATTTCCACTACCGAAATCATCCACAAGATCGAAATCTCACATCTCTACTCTGAATAAACCCAAACCAACTGTAATGACCCATACCTGCAACCTCAAGCGAAATTACATGATATACCACATAACTCAAACACTCGAAATGATAACTTCCATTCACAGCAGCTGCACACAATACCCGAATACTAGTTGAAAAACTCTTATCAACTAAAGTCTTATTCTTCACTTCTATATACTGCTAATGATAAATGAATCATGCAATAAACCATAACCATCTCTCAGGTCAACCATTCATGAAGTCACTTCCCTTTTGGGCAATACCACAGTAGATTTTCGAGCCGAACCTCGATATTATCCTCCCAACGAGCTGAAATCAATTTCATTCGTATTCGTGAATGACCCCAACGGCCACCTCGAACCCAACACACCTCTCTGGTGACATGAGACATTAATACAGGCCTAATCCACAACTTGCATAATTTGCACACCAATAAGAAACTGTCTAATTATACTTAAATCATGAAAATGACCCCAAACGAATGAGTTGTACCTCAAACTCATCAATACCATCACAACACAAGGCTGAGATCCCATCTCACATCATAGAAATAGAACACATGAATCTACCCCGAAAGGTCATATCTCCATGTAGCCTCGCTATAATGCGCGATCCTATCCAAGCACTGCTACACATGAAACACCTCAAGTCACTATGATCAAAATCGACGGCTGTGAGCATATGATTTTTGACTGGTCGAAATAAGCTCCTATAGAACTCTAAAGTGTAGGATTTTTTTTTAAATGATAGGATCTTTTTAGGATCTGACTGCATGTGCATGTTCATTACTGCGTGTTTAGGATTAATTAGGATTTAAATGTTAAAATAAATTCGTTTTATAAATTAAAATACAAAAAATATATGTGCCAGCACTTGAAATTATGTTTGTTCAATTTTGATTTGTATTAATTTTACTTGTGATTTGTGGTTTTTAAATAAATTTATTAATTAATTTTAATTTAAAGAAAAGACAAAAAATAACAAAATTAAAATACATGTATATATATATATATATATATATATATATATATATATATATATTTTTTTTTTTGGCCACTCAGGCTGGCCACAATTGGGCCAGACCTGAGTGGCCCAATTTGTGTCCTTCTCTGAACCCATACACACCCAGCCCAAACGACCATCTCAACCCAGTCCACACATGCATTAAGCAAATGACACTGTTTAGGGCCCCTTCCATCATAACCGTTGATCCCCACATCATCCAACGGCCACGGAAGCTTCTTCAGCTTTGTATACATATGTCCAAACACCTTCAATACATACACAACGAAACTCACCCTCCTCGTATCTCCACCTCTGACTATAACACCTCTCATGACCACCCCATCGCCACCATTGACCACCTACTTCTGCTGCCGGAAATCGCCTCAGGGTGGAGGCCAGCAACCAAACGGCCCCAAAATTACACCCCTTAATCAGCACGACCTCCTCTACCCTGTCCCATAACCAGTGCCCTTCGAACATAACCCCTCCGTCTCGAAGATCTCTTTAAAGGTGGCCGGAAACCCTACCTCCGGCGACCTCACTCCAAAGCTGCCCAAAACTACACCACTAAAACACCCTGACCTACCCGTTCCAACCATGCACATCACCACTCTCAAATTACCATGAAACCCCTCGAATATTAATCCGAAGGCCAACCCTAAAATTCCAAACATGCCGGAAATGGTCCAAACTTCCCCCAGGCAGTCCCTGATCCTCCCTTACACCAACCATGCTACCCTCGAGTCTCAAACAACCCCCAACTACCCAAAATTCCAAATCTGAGACCTAGTGAGGTCTTAGAACTTTGAAAAAAAGCCCAAGATTGTAAAATGTTTATCATCGTCCTAGGAGCGTTCAGAACCCCTGTGGAAGAATCAATGTCCAACTAGGATGGTTTAAAAGGGAATAAATTATGAAAGCTAAGTTTTCCTGCCTATTTTCCATTTTTTTAGCTTTTGATAATTGATTAATTTCCATTATTAAAGTCTGAACTTCTGTTATTTGATTCTAGTTGCTTATCTGGTTGTCCATAAGTTCTTCTGGAAATTAGGGTTCAATGTTCATGTTTGTTTGTTTGTCACTAAGCCTGGAATAATTGATTAGGTTAATATACATTTTAAAGTCTGCATTTCTTTTAGTTTTGGTTGTTTATCTGGTTGTCCACAAAGTTCTTCTAAGATTAGGGTTTAATGTTCATATGCTTGTTTGTTTGTCATTAGTTCAGCATCCTGTTATAATTAGCTTTTCAAGTGATATGATTCTCATAATTTGATGAATTTTATTGATTTACTTATTTTATAATTAGTTTGACTGTCTGATTGTACCACTGAATGCTTAATCATTAATTCATGCTAGTTTTGGTCTTCAGTGCTGATAAATGATTCACTTTTCTGGTCTTCTGTGTGTTAATCCTATATAATGCTTGAAGAAGTCTGTTAATTTTGGCTAAGGGAACTTTCATGAGCTTATTAGTGACTCAAGCTGACTAACCAAGGTTAATTGGACTGAACTGAACTGACCAAGATCAAGTTCAGGGGTAGGGTAATTTAGGAAAGTTACTAAGGGTATAAAAGGAATTTGAAATTATAAAAAATCTGACAGGAACATGTAGAACCTTGGACTAATATATAATTCCAGCCTCAAACTTGAGGCACAAGTTAGAAATTGAAGGATTACTTAGGCAAAAATACAATTTGAGTTAGGGACTAAAAAAGTAACAAGTAAAATCTGATGCCCTAACAGTTTTGCTATAAATTGAGCCATTTGGGGGCATTGGAAGGGATACAGAACTTCTCTTTACAATTCTAAAGCTGAGATACTGATTCTATATCTGAAAATACCATTAGGATTGCTTTGAATCATTTCCTGAAGATTTAACTCTCTAAAAAATTCTACTGAAGTCTGGAAATACTGTTTTATTGGATGTTGGTTGCTTAGTTGATCTATTCTGTTTACTCATAGGCCTATTCTTCTGCTGCTTTACAGGTACACTCAATGCTTTTGTATCCATGAAGTTCAAATGAAATATATACTCCAATGTGAAGATTTAGTTGTCATGTGTATTTTTGAAGTTTACCCCCTCCATTCTCCCCTATTTATGTTTGAGTATAGGAATATCAGTAAAATGATCATCATGTTATAATACAGTATCAAACTGATCTATGTTGTAATTATCGAACATTTGGACTGTTCCAACATGTAATAACTAGAATACTGACTGAGTTTTCTTTTATACAATTAATAGTCAATTGTAACCTTAGTCTGGCTAGTTCAAGTGCTGAATTTGTGCACCTAGAGCTACGAGACTTGGAAAGTAGTATATTCAATAGTCATATGAAGATTGGAACGCTATGAAGCATTTCAGTTTCTTTAAGTTTCATAATGCTTATTAATAGTTTATTTTTAGACTTGTTTCATATAGTAGGACCTGAAATGTAATTGAATTTTGGCAATTGGATTCATATACTCTGACTGATGAGTATATGAATCGTCTGATTCAAATCTAATGTAGAATTTAATACAAAAAATGGTTCTTACTATTTCCCTCATGAATAGATAGAGACTCAATTTTATGTATAATTCCAAACCAAAATTGGTTATTAACAGTAGGACTCCTCCGTTCAAATTGGTACTGGGCTCATTTGAAAAAGCCCAGTAAACATCAGGAAACTATATCATTACGTGTTCCTGAATGAGAGGATTCAAAGGTTTGGGCCAACCATGGACCAAGCCCAATAGCAGTTGGTCAGTGTTAACACAACATGTTTTAGGCTGGTCCAGATTTGAGTCCGTGCGCACGATTGGCCATGAACGAGGCTAAGTGTAAATACTACTCTGCCAAATACAAAACCTGTACATAAAATCAATTAGTGCATTAAAGAGTTCACAAGAGTAGAAACTAAGCATACATTAGAATGCCCTAATAAAAATAAATTCAGCCATGTTAATTCAAACCAAATACCATGCGTAGGCTCCTTAATTCATTATTACACGTAGAAAGAATAGGAGGTTCCGTTTAGCAAATTTCATGGCTTTCCCATAAATGTCAAAGGCGTAGTTGCTATAGGCGCGCGTGTTTAATAAAAGTACCTTCCTAAATTCGGGTGCGCATTTATGTGACCCAAATCCTATTCTCAATGATATTGAAATATGTCTAAAAGTGCGGGTGCATTTATGTGACGCAATTCGCAACGTATTTTAATAACATTGCAAAATTTCCTTAAAATAATGATAAAAGCGGTTTAAGGTTAGAAAATACATAAGTTAAAACATGTTCTAAAATCAGGTAATTTAAGTCAAATATAACAGTTGAGCGACCGTGCTAGAACCACGGAACCCGCGAATGCCTAACACCTTCTCCAGGGTTAACAGAATTCCTTACCCGGAGTTCTGGTTCGCAGACTGTTAAACAGAGTCATTCTTTCCTTGATTCGGGATTCTAACTGGTGACTTGGGACACCATAAATCTCCTAAGTGGCGAATCTGAAATTTTCTTAAATAATTGAATCCCGTTTCGATTGTCCTTAAATTGGAAAAACTCCCTTATCTACGCCTTTTGTGGGTCGTAGTGTCCAAAAGGAGGTGTGACAGCTCTGGCGACTCTACTGGGAGACGAACCCAGAATCTCTGGTTCATGGTTCAAGAATTCGAGCTTACAATAACTGTTATATTTGGCTTCTTCTGATTTGCTTTAGCAATTTTGTGCTAAATGCCACATGTTTTACCACTTTGATATTATCTGAACTACATATATAAACTGTTGCGAGACCCTTCTCTCTTTACCTCCGGGGATGTGCTTACTGGTTGAGACTCCCTATTATGTTAGTGTCTTACCCTGAAATATGAAAGAGGTCGGACAAGTTACAAAGCCGGATGATCTCGCGGGTCCCTGGTACGTAGCCCCCTCCTCGACTCGAGTTGTCCGCTCGGGTACACAGTCTAGTCCCTATGCCGAGGCTTTCAACCTAGTATAACAAAACTTCATGCCGGATCCCTAGTAGGAACGTTTATTTGCATCATGCATTTTGACTTAGGGAACTCAACACAGGGGTTGGGTCCATCTAGGACAGGTACCCTAAAATAAAAGACCACCATGATGCATTTACGTGCTACTTGCCCATTTATTTGCCTTGGACATTTTAACTTAGGGGACTCAACACAGGGGTTGGGTCCGTCTAGGACAGGTACCCTAAAATAAAAGACCACCCTGATGCATTTTTACGTGCTACTTGCGCATTTATTTGCCTTGGACTGGCATGTTGACCGGCCTGTAAAAAAAGGGATTCAATTGAGAGGAATAAGCAGTGCTAGGGTAATCGTTTTCAAAATCAATGCTCAAATAGCCGCGAAGTGTTGTCGGATTTTTCAAAAAAAAAAAACAGAAAAGCACAAAAACAAAAAAAGGGGCACCAAGTTTTTGAAGTTTTTCGATAGTGTTCGCGGGTTTTGATAAATTATTTTTAGCCGGGTTCAACACCTTTTTAAAAAATATCAAGAAATGCCTGAGTTTATTTTTTCTCACTTCAAAATGAGTCGGATGGTGCTGTTATTACAATAATAGCTTAGTGACTCTGCATGGGACGCCGGAAGGCTGTGTTACGCAAATTGCTGCCTCTAGATTTTATTAGGGTCAGTAAGCAAGCACAGCCTAAAAACGTTCTAGCCGAAGTGTTGAAAGGCCGTATTCGCAAAGCCGGTCCCTGTTTTAAAATAAATTTCAGTTTTATGTTTTGAGAATACTAATTGGCCCTAATAAATGTGCAGAATTAGCACAATAATCAACAAAATTCCTATAGAGCTGCGGCTGTGGTGGGATGACCTCGGAGAAGTTGGACAGAAAAAGGTCAACACGCATCTGGGGGGCCTCACTAGTTTGCTGAAAATAAACCTTAGAGGGGACATCATTCGAGCCTTAATTACTTTCTGGTACCCTGCCCACAACGTCTTCCACTTCTCCGATTTTGAGCTGACCCCGACTTTGGAGGAAATGACAGGATACATTGGGACTCATACCATCCCTTTGAGACATCAATACTTGATAGCACCCAGGGCCCTCGCTGTGCACAAGTTTTTGGATGTTTTGAAAATTAGCAAAAAAATTCACAACCCTAACCTGTCGGTTGGATTTTGCACCCATCAGTTTATATACTAAAGATATGGACACATCGGAGGATTCAACAACCTTGAAAACCTTATCTGTAGCAAGGGCAATCGGATCAAATGGGAGGAACACCGATGCTTCGTGTTTATGGTGTCCTTTTTGGGACTTTTGGTATTCCCTCGAAAGGACGGAAACATCGACATACGGATTGCGGGGATTGTTAGTACACTGATGACTCGGGCAAAGAGCACTCTTGCTCTGATGATCCTGTCTGATATCTTATGAGCCCTTACACTTTGTAAAGCAGGAGGGGATTTCTTTGAAGGATGTAACTTGCTATTACAAATCTGGATGACTGAGCATCTATGTCACAGGCCTCGGTTCATGAATAGTGGGTTCCCAATGAAAGGTTGCATAGAAGAGGTTGACAAAAGGGTAAATGGGTTCACATTACCAGAAGGTGTTGCAGAGTGGGTATCACATCTCCGGTCCATTTCTGCAAGCGAAATACAATGGATGCTCAGTTGGCTCTCCGTGGACGAAGTTGTGCATATGCCCGCAACAGAACTACATTTTCTGTTGATGGGCCTTTGAAGAATCCAGCCTTACACCCCACATCGGGTCCTGAGACAACTCGGAAGATGCCAAATAGTGAAAAGTGAAGAAGATCTTAGTATCCCGGTAGTCGAAATTGGGCATGGTAGTCAGTTTCCCGAAGCCATGGTTCGCAAAATCTGGAATGAATGTCAATACCTAACCGCTGACACTTGTGTGCAAGATCCTGCCAAAGCTGAAGTATCTCCGGGATACCTTGCTTGGTATAAGAGAGAATTGAGCATTAAAGACCATCCAAAAGGCCTCACCTCCGAGAGTTTGTCGGTACATCACAAGAACATTGGGGTTGTTAGCAAAAGAACATGAATAGCGTGCTACCATTGGAAGGCTAGAAAAGAAAATTCAGGAATTGCAATTCGAAAATAGCCTGTTAACTACTGCTAGCGAAGGAGAAAATAAGGTATGGTTAAAGAAAATGAAGCCCTGCGAGTTCAGATTCAGAAAATGAAAACAGCCGCAGAAAACCCTCCGAGGAGTATAAAGGATGAAAATCTTATAGAGAACTTGCGACAAAAGGTAACTGAATACGATTTTGGCCTGAATAAGGCAGAGGGTGAATTGTCTAAAGCTCGGAGACAATTAGCTAATAGTGCTGAAGAAAGGGCCCGCATATTGGAACAGTTAAAAGAAGGGAGCGACAACGAAAATGCTGGTCTAAAACAAAGAGTTATCATCGTTGAGAGCAAAATGGCCAAGCAGGTGAAGGATTTCAAAGCTGAGAGGGAGCACTGCTATGGGGTAATAGCGGGGTTGGAAAGAGATTTACGGCAGTTGAAAAAGCTAAATCAGGCAGCTGAGTGGACTGTGGAAGCACGGGCTGAACAAATAGGGTGTCTGCTACAAGAAAAAGGGATTATCAGGGAGAAGGTGCGGGCAATTGCAGACTACATTACCACCAAATGTAATCATTGTGAAGACATGACAAAGTCTTTGTTTTTGCCGCTGCAATGACCTTTGTTTGACAAATAATGGAAGATCTCCATTATCTCCAAGTAAGTTTAGCACGCAAACCCACAAGGCCGAATGATGCCACGCAAGCTCCAAAGCATTTGAAGTGTTGATGTTATCATAGATTTATACTTTTGCTGAAAAAAATGAGTCTGTTCGTTGTCCTTTCAAGTCTATAAGGGTGTTGGATCCCTGTCTGGTAGTTACTCTTAGCCGTTATAGCTAAAGTTTGTATTGTTATCAAATTGAGAATCCAAAAATATTTTGCTGCGTACTTAACAATTTGTTTTTCATGAACTACGCTTGGTATGATTCATGCAAAGTCATGATACGTAGGCAATCTACATAGAGTTAGACCATAATTGAATAAAATTGGAAATCAAAGAAAAATGGAGAGGGAGAGAATAGGGCTAAAACAAAGGGAGTTTCGCGAATAAAAGTCGGGATGACGCAAGCAGTCAATGCATATAGGGACCAATTGTCATTTATGTGCATGCATATGTGGCCGCTTACATGTTGGAACCTAACCACTAACGAGTGTTGGGTGTTGTGATTTACAGTTCCAAATTAGACATGTGACTAGTATTCGTGGCATCCTTGCAACTCACTCCTACAACTAACGGTCAAAAAGCAAACAAGTCATGGCCAACCAAGACGCTGATGTCAGCATTATGGACCCCTCGAAAGAGGCAGAGGAATTGGCCGTTAATGCTATGAAGGAGGAAATGTATAAACTTAAACACCAAATGGCTGAGATGTACCAGGCATGGGCAAGAGGACAGCCGCCCCCGACCTATCCTGCCAACCCACCCTTCATCCCGCCACTGGCCTAGGCACCTGACCAGTCTGTCACTGATCCACCTCCAGGTTTTCCTATATACTCACAGCATTAGGGTGCTGCCTCCCAGCCACAAGCCCAACTACCCATAGTCACCGCTCACCCTCCCCCGCCAATCGTTCCTATCTGTGGGGCACCTCCACCCCCTGCACTGCATAGGTCATCCAGCGAGCCACTGCTTCAAGCCTATGACCCTCAATAATATCCCCCAGAACCCGCCTACAAAGCCCAGGAGCCTTACTCTTATGCTTCTCGTCTTGAAAGCCCAATGAGAGTTGAAAAGCCGATCAAAGATTCCGAACAGAAAGAAATGCTCAGAAAGGTCCGGAGTCTGGAACAATCATTTAGGGACATGGTGGATTAGGTGGCCAGGTGAGCGTGGACTTTAAAGACCTTTGCTTATCCCGGACGTACAAGTGCCTCCACGTTTTAAAATGCCTAAATTTGACCTGTATGATGGTCACGGTGATCCTGTCGCACATCTGAGAGGGTTTTGCAGTAAAATGAGGGGAGCAGGAGGAAATGACGAATTGCTAATGGCGTACTTTAGCCAGAGTTTGAGTGGATTGGCATTATAGTGGTATACTCTACAGGGTCCCACTCGTGGTATACCTGGGATGACTTAGCACAAGCATTCGCATGCCATTTTTAATATAATCTCGAGATTGTCTCGGATAGCCTATCTCTGACAAAGCTAGAGAAGAAACACAACGCGAGTTTCAGGGAGTATGGTTTCAGATGGAGGGAACAAGCATCCAGAGTTGATCCTCCCATGAAGGAGACTGAGATGGTTGACTATTTTCTGCAGGCTTTGGAACCTACCTACTTTGGGCATCTGGTATCAGCGGTAGGAAAATCTTTCAATGAAGTGGTCAATATGGGAAGTATGGTTGAGGAAGGCCTCAAATCAAATAAAATCATGAGCTACTCTGCAGTCAAGGCAACTACTCAAGACATCTAGGGTGGAGCTGTAGGAGGTTTTGGGAAGAAGAAGAAAGAAGAAGTAGCAACAGTGGAATCGGGAACCTGGTTCAGGCCTCAGGCACTATCTCACTACGGTCAGCCCCATCCCTACCACCAGACATACCCACATGCTCCATATGGCCCACCGCAGCATTACTATCCACCACCAGAACCTCGTTTCTTAGTCCATCATGCACATGATTATACCCAACCTCCCACTCACATAGAATGGCATGCGCCACCCCCTCAAAACACTTATCCAAATCCACAAAATCAATACCCGCCTCCAAGAGCTTACCACCAAGCCCCGAGGTCCGCCCCCGAGGCAATATGGACATGAGAATTGAGAGGGTGCAGAAAAAGAAGACTTTCACTTTACTGGGAGAATCTTACACTAGCCTGTTCCACCGGCTGCGACAACTGGATATGTTAAGACCAATTGAGGTGAAGCTGCCAAATCCTCTCCCAAAGAATTTAGATTATTCGGTCAGCTGCGAATACTGTTCTGGTGCACCAGGGCATGACACAGAAAAATATTGGCATTTAAAGAATGCCATCCAAGAACATATTGACTCCCACAGGATAGAGGTGCCCAATATTAATCAGAACCCATTACCAACACATCCGGAAACCAACATGATCGAAATTGAGGAAAGAAGGGGGATTCTAGAAGGCCTTCACAAATAGTAATGATGATCAAAGCCAGTGAGCCCACCAAGGTTGTAAGCAGCAAGAAGCTGGCAACTAGGGCAAAAGAAAGCAGTAAACTATCGTAGTTCAGGGAAGCTCAGCATGTACGGTCGTGCCAATGCGAGAACATGCGAAGGTAATAATACAGGGGGTAGCTAGAGAGCCTGTTGTGGTTGTGGAAGGTGTCCGCATAGAGATAGTTATTGTGAAGCCAGTAATCCAACCACTAATATTCAGCAACCAAGCCGTTCCGTGGAGATATGAACAAGCAATAGTGATGTACAAAGGGAAAGAAGTTAGAGCGGAAGTATGTGAGGCACGAGGCTTAACTCGATCAGGAAGGTACGTCGCCCAGAAGAGTTGAGAAAGGGTAGAATCTCTAAAGATAACCCGAAACCAGTGAATAAAGCTGTATTAGAAGAAGATGCAGAAGAATTCTTGAAGAAAATGAAAATACATGATTACTCCATCATAGAACAGTTGAGCAAAACACCGGCCCAGATCTCTTTGTTATCCTTAGTAATCCTCTCAGATGAGAACCGCCGAGTGTTGATGAAGATTTTGAATGAAGCTCATGTCCCAGAAAAGATAACGGTGAATCATTTGAAAAGATTGCAAACAAGTATTCGAGGTAAACCGGGTCACGTTCTCTGACAATGAATTTCCCATGGAGGGCACGGAGCATAATCGGGCTCTTTATCTGACTGTCAAGTGTGAAGATGCCGTGGTCACTCGAGTTTTTGTTGACAACGGGTCCAGTGCAAACATTTGTTCATTGTGCACATTGATCAAGTTGAAGGTGGAAATTGAAAAGGTCCGCAAGAATAACATCTCTGTTCGAGGGTTCGACGGCGGAGGTAAAAACACCATAGGGGATATAGTGCTGGAAGTAGCTATAGGGACTGTCGAGTTCATTTTGCGATTCCAAATGTTGGATCTATCAGTATCCTATAATCTGTTATTGGGCAGACCCCAGATTCATGCAGCCAAAGCAATACCATCTACACTGCACCCGATGGTCAAATTTGAGTGGGACAGGCAAGAGACTGTCGTGCATGGAGATGATAGACAGTGTACCCCAGGTGACGCGATCGTGCCTTTCATTGAATCTGTGGACAATAAAGGGCCATAAGTTTACCAGGTGTTTGATACGATGTCAGTTTGGAAGATCCCAGAAGGTGAGATTGTTTTAACCCCAAGGATAACAACCGCATCTGTCATGGTAGCTTCAGAAATATTGAGAAATGGCTTTATACCCGGCAAAAGGTTGGGAGCTTCTCTGCAAGGAATTGTGCAACCAGTGTTCCTTCCCAAGAATCTAGACACTTTTGGTCTAGGGTTCAAACCCACGGCTGCAGACATAAAGCGAGCCAGGAGGCTGAGACAGAAAGGCTGGTTTCTCCCGAAGCCTATCCCAAGTTTACCAAATCATTTGTCAAACCCAGTAATGTTCCAGACCCAGGATTTTTTGGCCAGCTGATCGACGCGGACGAAGATCTTGATAAGGGGCTAGAAAGGCTGTTCAATGAGGTGAATATGGTAGAGGCGGGAGAAGGATCGAGCAGGGCAGATGTGAAATTTGTAGGGGCACGCGCAAGAATCAATAACCGGGAAGCCATTCCTCTTCCCATTCGAAGGGAGTCTTGGTAATTGGCTTTGATTTTCCTTTCAGTCTAGTTTGTATTAGCGTCATTCAGTTTTTATTTCCGTTCATTTGGATGCGAAAACTCTGTTATCTTTGATTCTAATAAAATGCAATTTCTCTTTCAGGAATGCTGATAGTTTCCATTTTCGCTTTAGTTATTTTCCTTTTTCTCTTTTGTACAGTTATTTTTATGCTGGTTCCAGTAATCTGACATGCATATGGACTCCTTGGACCAATCTTTGCAACAAGCATAGTCCAGAAATAATAATTTAGGAAATAGAACATGAGGACGAATCAGGGTACAATGAGGAAGGGGCATGGAATGAGATTAGTAAAGAGATGACCCAATTCGAAGAGAAACCCAAACCAAACCTGAATGATACAGAGGCAATCAATCTAGGAAGCCCGGATAATATCAGAGAAACAAAAATAAGTGTATGTCTGGAGCCACAGCTTATGAAGGAAATAATCGAAGTATTGCTGGAGTATAAGGATGTCTTTGCATGGTTCTACGATGACATGCCCGGATTGAGCACTGACTTGGTAGTCCACAAATCTCCTAATGACCCGGCCTGCATTTCTGTCAAACAAAAGTTGAGGAAGTTTAAAACTAATGTAAGCGTGAAAATCAAAGAAGAGGTGACCAAGCAGTTTGAGGCAAAAGTTATCCGCGTCACACGATATCCCACCTGGTTAGCTAATGTCGTACCTGTACCAAAAAAGAATGGTAAAACCACAGTGTGGCGTTGATTACCGTGAACTCAACAAAGCAAGTCCAAAAGACAACTTCCCCCTGCCGAACATCCACATATTGATTGCCAATTGTGCGAAGCATGAGATTGGGTCATTCGTGGATTGTTATGCAGGCTATCATCAGATTTTAATGGATGTAGAAGATGCCGAGAAAACAATATTTATCACACCGTGGGGGACATACTGCTATAGGGTCATGCCTTTTGGCTTAACAAATGTCGGGGCGACATACATGAGAGCAATGACAACCATTTTCCACGAAATGATGCACAAGGAAATCGAGGTCTATGTGGACGATATGATTGTAAAGTCCAGCAAGCAATCCGATCATCTCAAAGATCTGAGGAAATTCTTCCAGAGGCTCCGCATGTATGATCTAAAACTCAACCCGGCAGAATGTGCATTTGGGGTCCCCTCGAGAAAGTTGTTAGGGTTCATAGTCAGTCGCCGAGGCATCGAGTTAGACCCATCAAAAATCAAAGCTATATAGGAGTTGCCGCCACCTAGAAATAAAACAGAAGTTATGAGTCTATTGGGAAGGCTGAATTACATCAATCGATTCATCGCCCAGATCACAACCATAAGCCCATCTTTAAGCTGTTAAAGAAGGATGCTGTGGTGAAATTGATAGGAGTGTGGCAAGAAGCTTTTGATAAGATAAAGGGGTATCTGTCAAACCCACCAATACTGGTCTAGCCGGAACCAGGGAGGCCTCCGATCTTATATTTGACAGTCCTGGACAATTCATTTGGGTGCGTGTTGGGTCAGCACGATGTTACTAGGAGAAAGGAGCAAATATACTACATCAGGAAGAAATTTACGGCCTATGAGGTTAAGCACACTCATCTTGAAAGGACATGCTGCGCCTTGACATGGGTAGCCCAGAAGTTGAAGCATTATTTGTCATCATTCACCACTTATCTCATCTCACGGCCGGAGCCATTGAAATACATTTTCCAGAAGCCCATGCCATAGAGAGGCTCGCGAAGTGGCAGATGTTGCTTACTGAATTCGACATCATCTACATAACTAGGACTGTCATGAAGGCATAGGCATTGGCAGACCATTTACTGTCATGAAGGCATAGGCATTGGCAGACCATTTAGCAGAGAATCCCATAGATGAAAAATATGAACCCTTGAACACATATTTTACGGACGAGGAAGTGATGCACGTCAATGAAATGGAACAGGATGAGAAGTCATGGTGGAAATTATTCTTCGATGGGGCTGCCAACATGAAAGGCGTCGGGATAGGAGCGATACTCATTTCTTAAGAAGTGCATCATTACCTAGTCACAACTCAACTTCGTTTCTATTGCACCAACCACATGACTGAGTATGAAGCATGCATTTTGGGTTTGAGGTTAGTAGCGGACATGGGAGTCCAAGAAGTCTTGGTCTTTGGGGACTCGGACCTCCTGGTGCACCAGATCCAAGGGGAATGGGAGACAAGATATTTAAAACTCATACCTTATCGGCAATTCTTGCATGATCTTTGTCAGCGATTCCGGTCAGTAGAGTTCAGGCACATTCCCAGAATTCACAATGAAGTTGCCGATGCCCTGGCTACTTTGGCATCAATGTTACATCACCCGGACAAAGCTTATGTTGACCTGATACATATCCAAGCCCACGATCAACATGCCTATTGCAACATGGTGGAAGAAGAGCTTGCTGGCGAGCCTTTGTTCCACGACATCAAGGAATACATCAGGAAAGGTGTGCACCCGGCGCAAGCCACGAGTGACCAGAAGAGAACAATCCGTCGTTTGTCTAGTGGTTTCTTCAACAGTGGAGGGTACTATACAAGAGAACGCCAGATCTGGGTTTGTTATGATGCATCGATGCTACGCAGGCAACATTCATCATGAATGAGGTGCATGATGGCGTTTGTTGTCCACATATGAGCGTGTATGTTTTGGCAAAGAAGATTCTCCGGGCAAGGTATTATTGGATCACTATGGAACAGTATTGTATCAACTTTGTGTGCAAATTCCACCAGTGTCGGGTACACGGGGACATAATTCACTCTCTTCCGTCTGAATTGCACACGATGTCTGCACCTTGGCCTTTCGTTGCTTGGGGCATGGACGTCATCGGACCCATCGAGCCAGCAGCTTCTAATGGACACCAATTTATCCTGGTTGCTATTGAACTATTTCACCAAGTGGGTTGAAGCCAAAACCTTCAAAGCGGTGACCAAGAAGGCCGTGGTCGATTTCGTGCACACACACATTATTTGTCTGTTCGGGATCCCCAAAACGCTCATCACAGATAATGAGGCAAATCTCAATAGTCACCTAATGAGAGAGGTATGTCAGCAGTTCAGGATCGCACATCGAAACTCTACCCCGTACCGCCCCAAGGCGAATGGAGCAGTTGAGGCAGCAAATAAGAATATAAAGAAGATACTTCGGAAAATGGTGGAAGGATCCAGGCAGTGGCATGAGAAGTTGCCTTTTGCATTGTTAGGCTATCGCACCACTATCCGCACTTCAGTGGGGGCTACTCCATACTTGTTGGCATATGGTACAGAGGCGGTGATCCTGGCCGAGGTTGAAATCCCCTCTCTTCGGATCGTGGTCGAAGCAGGAATCGACGATGAAGAATGGGTAATAGCTCGTCTAGAACAATTGAGTTTGATTGACGAGAAAAGATTGGCGACAGTTTGTCATGGCCAGTTGTATCAACAGAGAATGGCAAGGGCATATAATAAGAAGGCGCGCCCCAGAAAGTTTGAAGTAGATCAATTGGTACTAAAACGCATCCACCGTCACTAGGCCGAGGCGAAAGGCATGTTCGCTCCAAACTGGAAAGGACCATTCATCGTATCAAGAGTGTTGTCCAACGGAGTGTTGTATCTGACAGACGTGGAAGGGAAATGTGCGGAAATGGCCATCAACGCAGATGCTGTCAAAAGATATTATGTATGATTTTCTTCAGATCATTGTTTATACTTGGCACCTGATTGTACTTGTCATATTTTGAAGGATGAAATGACGAAGGCATTTTGTTCTGCTATCCAAACACTTTATCTTTTGCTAACCCTTTTGAGCTTTAATTACTTTTTTCATACCCCTCTTTCGGAATCAGTAACAAAAGATAGAAACGCGAGTGTGAGAAGGCAGTAAAAGGAAAACAAAGGGAAGAATGAAAAGAATGAAAAATGATAGTAATACAAAAAAAAAGAGAATAAAAAAAGAAGAAAAAGGAAAAACAAGAAGAGAAAAGAGAAAACAGAAAGGAAAAAGAAAGAAAGAAAAAGAAAGCAAAAAAAGAAAAGAAAAGAGAAAAGATAAAAGAGAAAGGAAAAAGAAAGAAAGAAAAAGAAAGCAAAACGAAGAAAAGAGAGAGAAGAAAAACAAAAAAATGGGAGAAGAAAAACAACAACAAAAACAAGGAATCGTATGAACTACGTTTGACCTAATTCCTTTAAAAGTATATGTGGGCAGCCTCACGGTTCGGTCTCGTTAAAATAAAAATTCAAGAGTCCCCAAGCAAGAAACTGGGGTAGAAGTTTTGGTTGTTGTAAGAATTTGATTCCGAAAGTTGTAGTTTTGAACCCATTTAAATTGTTTCGAGCCTTTGATACCCTTTCCTTCTACCCTACCCAAAAGCCCACGTTACGGTCCAAAGGAAGACCTACTGTTTAGTCTTCAAGAGATGCCAAGTTGAGCAAGTAGAGGTGATTCATGTCAAGGGCAACACTTCGGGCCAGACAAGAGAGATAATGAAATGAGAGAGTCTTATCGGTGATAACCCTCACGGGCACCATAAGGCGACGAGAGTTTGAGAGAGAATAAAATGAGAGTCTTATCGGTGAAAACCTTCACGGGCACCGGAAGGCGAAGGTAAGATAAAGCAAAACTCAGAAAGGGGCTATTGACGGATGAATACTGCAGGGCAATACGAGTCAGGAATTGGTTTGGAAAGGTCACAATGGCAAAAGCGCGGTAGCAGAAGGACGGTCATCAAAATCGATTGGGTCGAATAGGCCGAAGTGCATGTCATGATCGCAAGAACCAGCAGCTTCTTTTTCGATAAGTCTTCTTCTTTGTTTTTCTTCAACAACTAGTCTGGAATGCTTCATTCTAAATACCGTTCGGAGTCTTCGCATTTCATTCTTCTTTCAAGTCTAAATTTTTGTGTTTAAACGAAAGGAATGTCAAAGCTGGTTATCAAACTCCCAAAGGAACAAAGCGCATGACGCCCCAAAAATGTAACAAAGATAACAAGCGTGGAACATCAAAGGGAAGGATTCATAAAAATTGTAATTGATGGAAGATACAAGAATTGGCAAAGTTGAAGGAATACTGTTAGAATATACGCTTAACGCTAGAGGGAGGGGTCAATAGCGTTATAATAAAAAACAGCGTAAACTTGCGGAATTTAAAAATTGCAGGAATGAAATAAGTGCGATAAGTAAATAATAAGGAACGAACGCACCGATGTTATCCTGGTTCACCACAACCCGTGGCTAGTCCAGTCCCCGAGAGACTCACTCGAGATTTCCACTAACTTCGTTAAGCTTACGGGTGCTTAACAAACCGTTACAAACTGAGAACTTGAGTCACACAAGCCTCAACAACCTTTGCTCGAAGATACCACACTTCAAGACTTCAACCAAAGGAATCACAATGTTCCTTCTTACAATACAAGGGATTAACACTTCCCTTCAAGTGTATAAAAACACTTTGAACTCAAAACAAGACTCTCCTTAAGAGTAGATATGAGTAAAATAAATACGCTCAAGAACGCAACAACTTTCGTCAAGAATTTGGCTCTCAAAAACTTATGTAATGAATAGAAAATGATGAATAAGAGAGTATGCAAGCTTTAGCAATAATATGATCAGTTGTTGTTCTTAAAAGACTGATTTTAAGATGTATTTATAGTGTTGAAAACATGCACAACCGTTGCCTAATTGCCAATTAAGAATTGCTGATTTTGTGCTAAAACAATCGATTGTCTAAGTTGCATAATCGATTGTTTTCCAATCGTCCAAAAATCATTCCCAGATTTTACGCATAATAATCGATTATCTAAATCGTATAATCGATTATCTGGCAACGTTCAAAAAATCTTTTTCATATTTTACTTAAAACAATCAATTATCAAAATCATATAATCGATTACTTGGCAACGTTCAAAAAATCATATTCAGATTTTACTTAGGATAATCAATTATCAGAATCATACAATCGATTACCAGACAGAGTTTGAAAATATTTTGGCAACGGTCATTTACATAATCGATTATGCTATATGTATAATCGATTATATTACAGTCTTGAAAAATCGAATAGACACTGCCTCAACACAATCGGTTGTCATAAGGTACACAATCGATTATTTTGTAGCTTTGAAAAATCTGATGGACACTGCCTCAACACAATCGATTATCATAAGGTACATAATCGATTGTCTTGCAGCTTTGAAAAATCTGATGGACACTGCCTCAACACAATCGATTATCATAAGGTACACAATCGATTGTCTTGCAGCTGCCTTAACATAATCGATTATCATAAGTACATTATCGATTATCTTTGTCCAGATTTTAGAGGCATGTTTAAAAATCATTTTGGTTAAAATAAATATGCATGATTTAAAATCATTCTGCTTTAAATTAAATACGCATGATTTGATAAAAATGATTTTACGAGAGAAGCCAAGTCTTGAGTCAATTGTCGGATCAAGATCACAATTAAAGAACGACTCATGTATAACATTATTTCTTTGCTTAATCTTGATCTTTGTTTGTCTTGTGCTTGATTCTCGTTATGTATCAATTGCGCGCTTGTGCTTGGACCTCGTCATATTTCAATTGCGCATCGTTTGTCATTTATCAAAACCTACAAATATGAACACACGTTTAGTTTAGTGCCTTGTGAGAACGTGTTTCAACAATTTCCCCCTTTTTGATAATGGCAAACCTTAATCGGGATATGCATATTAGATAATTCATAATGACGATCCAAGACAAGTAAATAGATATGCAATTAATTCCCCCTCAACATATGAATTCCCCCTCAATTTATGCCAATAAATATTAATTGCATAGCCCTTATTCTTCCCCCTTTTGACATTAGCAAAAAAGAATAAGCAAATAACTTGTTTATTGATTAACTAGAATTGCAATTTCATAAAAGGGATAATAAAACAAATAATGTCAACATAATCGATTAGTGATACTTGATAATCGATTATGTATTAAAGAGACTTTTTGAAGCTTAGATTGATTGTGAAGTGAGGAAGATGATCCTATTTATAGAGTGGAAAATAAGAGAGCATTTACTGGGTAAAGCTGCAATTTTAGAGATTTCAAAGAGTCGGAAACGAAAAAAAAATTGCACTGACCGTTACACAATCGATTATGGAATCGAGATAATCGATTATTATGGAGTTTTTGACTTGTACTCGGAAATGACAAAAAAATCGATTGCAGGAGCCAAACGGTAACAAAGATTTGAATTTACTGACAGAAGATAATCGATTGTTGAATTATGGTAATCGATTATTCTGACACAGTGTGCATAGTGATTTTCTGACTTGGGAAATAATCGATTATACCTTTGAGATAATCGATTATATTAGGAAGGGCAGTAATGAATATCCGAGATGGTAATCGGTTATACAGTAAAAAAAATCGATTATTGTCACAATTAACATCAAAAACCTGCAAAGCAAAAATGGTTAAACAATATGTTGTTTTTCAGGCATAATAAACGTAAAAACGTAAATAATCGATTAGTGATACTTGCTAATCGATTTTCCGGCACAGTAAGCATGATAATCGATTGTTGACTAAAAAACCGATTATTCTACACCATTGCCTTATAATTCCCCCTGCCTTTGGGGCGATATCTGCAAAGGAGAATTAGACGTCTCCGATGCTCAAGTTAGTAATTGTGGAAAAAGGTGCAATACATGACTTAGATCAATTTTGAGTCAAGCATTCCGAGTTTACTACGAATTCGGAAAAGGACTCTTTCTCTAACGGCCTTGTGAGGATGTCGGCCAATTGAGAACGTGATCTCTTAAGAAGTGTGTCCTAAGGTGTTCTTAAGAGTGTTTCGAGTACTTACCTGTTGTTCAATGTCGCCAATTACCTGTTCGAGAGGATGGTCTTTGATTGTCCTCCACGCGTTAGGCAGTTTCGTTTCTTTTTCCTGTTGTGGCGCTTCCTCAGATAATTGTTCCAAGATTTCATCTTGAATTTCCTTAGGAGTTTCCTCTTGTACTTTGTCTTGAGGACTTATTGAGTTTAAAATACCTGCAAGATCAAAACAGAATTCTTTCTCGCCAAGCGAGCATTATTTTCGGAAAACACAATATTAGGGGATTCCTCCACAGTTTCAGTTCTATTATTGAATACTCTATATGCTTTGCTACGTGAAGAGTAACCAATAAAAATTCCTTCATCGGATTTTGCATCAAATTTTCCCAAATTGTCTTTTCCATTGTTATGAATAAAACATTTACAACCGAATACTCTAAGATGGGAGATATTTGGTTTCCTTCCCTTGTAGAGTTCATAGGGAGTTTTCATGAGTATTGGCCTTATGACTACTCTGTTTAATACGTAGCATGCGGTACTCACGGCATCCGCCCAAAAATGTTTGGGAATCTTAGCCTCATCGAGCATGGTTCTAGCCATCTCTTCGAGACACCTATTTTTCCTTTCCACCACTCCATTTTGTTGTGGTGTACATGGAGCAGAGAAGGTGTGCTCGATACCGAGTTCGTCACAAAAGTCCGCGAAGAGATTGTGATCGAACTCTCCCCCATGATCACTTCTTATTAAAGTGACGGTTGTGTCCTTTTCATTTTGAACACGTTTAAGAAAGCATTTAAAATTATGAAAAGCCTCACTTTTGTGAGCAAGAAATAGTGTCCATGTACATCTAGAATAATTATCAACAATAACAAAAGCATAACGATTTCTACCAAGACTTTCAATGCGAGATGGTCCAAAGAGATCCATGTGGAGAAGTTGCAAAGGTCTAGTAGTTGAAACAATATTTTTCGATTTAAAAGATGCTTTTGTTTGCTTCCCTTTTTGACAAGAATCACAGATAGAGTCTTTTTCAAATTTCAAATTTGGAAGACCAATAACTAAATTTTGTGAAACTAATTTGTTTAAAAGATGCATGTTGATGTGAGCTACTCTACGATGCCATAACCACATATCATCTTCTTTGCTCATAAGACAATTCACATATTCAGATGAAGAATTTTCGAGATCAACCATATAGATGTTATCCATTCTAAAACCACGAAGAATAATTTTAAAATCGCTACGGCGAAAAACTAAGCATTCATCCGAATCAAATAAAACAAGATTTTCCTTGTCACATAATTGACTTATGCTCAAGAGATTATGTTTTAGACCTTTAACTAGCAATATGCTTAATGGAAGAAGGTTCATCCTTACCGACCGATCCAATGCCGATAATTTTTCCCTTGTTGTTATCTCCAAAAATAACGCTTCCTCCTTCCTTGTGTTCTAGTTGAAGGAACTTGGATTCGTCTCCGGTCATGTGTTTGGAGCATCCACTATCAAGGTACCAAAGTACACTTGATCCCTTCAAACATACCTACAAGACAAATTAATGAGTCTTTGGTACCCAAGCTGTTTTGGGTCCTTGAGAGTTAGGTGTAACATGCTGTTGTGCTTGACATGCAGTTAAGTGTCTATGTCTAATGAAACAAGCAGGAGCAATATGTCCAATTCGATTGCAATAATGATAAATGACATTAGGATTATGCATTCGTCTAGGTTGATAGTAGTTGGACGGACGAAAATTGTTTACTCTATTTTCGACAATATGACTATTGCGCATTTCATGAAAATCATTTCTCCTACTATTTGTTCTAGGATATGCAGCATTTCTAGAATAGTTATTTCTAGGTTGAAAGCCATTTCTAGGTGTCCTGAAAAGTTCAAAGTTTCTTCTAGTGTTTGGTCTAGGATATGCATCATTTCTAGAATAGTTATTTCTAGGTTGAAGGCCATTTCTAGGTGTCCTAAAATGTTCAAAGTTTCTTCTAGTGTTTGGTCTAGCATGCATGTTCTAGGATTGTTATCTCTAGGATGAACATTTGTTTTATTTATCCTAGGTTGAGCCTTAGGTGGTTGGGGTTTGGCTTCAACTTTTTCTTTAGGCTCGTTTTTAAAACCTATCCCATGTTTGGTCGATTTCAAATTAACAAGAACTTCATTCAAATTTTTATGAGAAGAATTGATCTTATCTAGGGTGCCCTTAAGTCTTTCTACCTCAATATTTAGATGCATGCAAGAAATACAATTTTTACTAGAGCTCTCGGGTTTGCCGGCGCTTCTCTTGCCGAAAAATTTGTTTTCTTCTTTCAACTTCTCATTTTCCAAAATCAATTTTTCCAAATCTTTTTCTTTCAAAGAGAGTTGTCTTTCAAAATCTTTTTCTTTCAAAGAAGAATTTTCCTTAGTGTTTTTAACAGTTTTGGAAGCTTTAATGAATTCACTATACAACTCATCAAAGGCATTTTGCATTTCCTCAAGAGAATAGAAGTTTTTGGAGGAAATTTGACATACCTCTTCTTGATTGTCTTTGTGTGCCATAAGACAAAGATTTGCGGTTTCGTCTTCTTCTTCCTCACTTGACTCGTCTCCGGAGTCGCCTCCCCAAGATATGTATGCTCGTTGTTTCTTGAAGGGTTTCTTCTCTTTTTTGACATTTGGGCAATTTGATTTAATGTGCCCGATTTCTCAGCATCCATAGCACTTTACTTGATCTCCTTGTTGTTTGCCATTTCGTTCATACTCTTTTCGCATGAACTTTTGAAATCTCTTAATAACGAGTCCGAACTCGTTATCTCCGTCCTCATCATTTTGAGGTTGACTTGTGCTTGCCTTGAGGGCGATTCTTTGTTTCCTTTGATCATTTACAAGAGGGTAAGTATAGTAGATTCATAAGTTTTAAGATTACCTCTTAATCTGTCGATGGTGACATTTGAAATGCCAATAGACTCTTGAATCGCGTCGGCCTTGGAGCGCCATTCCGGAGTGAGACTTCAGAGAATTTTTCGGACAAGTTCCTTATCCGTGAAGGTCTTCTTAAGAGCATGTAAGTCATTAACGATTTTTGAAAATCGTTCGAACATGTCATCTACCCTTTTGCCTTCCTTCATGTGAAACAGTTCATATGCATGGGTTAGAAAATCAACTTTAGCCTCTCTTACCTGGTCCGTACCTTCGTACGTGATTTCCAGCTTATCCCACATTTGCTTCGCCGTTGTGCAACATGATATTTTTCTGTAATCATCAGCGTTTATAGCACAATACTATAAGTTGATGGCTTTAGCGTTGTATCATCCGCATCGTATTCATCTTCGGATTTTGGAACCCATTCATTTTCAACCTTTTTGGTTGGAATTTTCTTCTCCTTTCATTACAACCTTCAACAGATGAAAATTATTCGATTAGATGAATATTCTCATCCTCTCCTTCCAGTACGTATAGTTTGTGCCATCGAATAGTGGTGGTCAGGTGGAGCATTGTCCTTCACCTATTCCTGCAAAAGAATCACGAGTAGAAGCCATGGATTGTTTCTCTCAAACGGTTAAGTTTTTCAGAGAGTTGGGCTCTGATACCAATTGTTAGAATATACGCTTAACGCTAGAGGGAGGTGAATAGCATTATAATAAAAAACAGCGTAAACTTGCGGAATTTAAAAATTGCAGGAATGAAATAGGTGCGATAAGTAAATAATAAGGAAAGAACGCACCGATGTTATCCTGGTTCACCATAACCCGTGGCTAGTCCAGTCCCTGAGAGACTCTCTCGAGATTTCCACTAACTTCGTTAAGCTTACGGGTGCTTAACAAACCGTTACAAACTGAGAACTTGAATCACACAAGCCTCAACAACCTTTGCTCGAAGATACCACACTTCAAGACTTCAAAAGGAATCACAATGTTCCTTCTTACAATACAAGGGATTAACACTTCCCTTCAAGTGTATAAAAACACTTTGCACTCAAAACAAGACTCTCCTCAAGAGTAGATATGAGTAAAATAAATACGCTCAAGAACGCAACAACTTTCGTCAAGAATTTGGCTCTCAAAAACTTATGTAATGAATAGAAAATGATGAATAAGAGAGTATGCAAGCTTTAGCAATAATATGATCAGTTGTTGTTCTTAAAAGACTAATTTTAAGATGTATTTATAGTGTTAAAAACATGCACAACCGTTGCCTAATTGCCAATTAAGAATTGCTGATTTTGTGCTAAAGCAATCGATTGTCTAAGTTGCATAATCGATTGTTTTCCAATCGTCCAAAAACCATTCCCAGATTTTACGCATAATAATCGATTATCTAAATCGTATAATCGATTATCTGGCAATGTTCAAAAAATCTTTTTCATATTTTACTTAAAACAATCAATTATCAAAATCATATAATCGATTACTTGGCAACGTTCAAAAAATCATATTCAGATTTACTTAGGATAATCGATTATCAGAATCATACAATCGATTACCAGACAGAGTTTGAAAATATTTTGGCAACGGTCATTTACATAATCGATTATGCTATATGTATAATCGATTATATTACAATCTTGAAAAATCGAATAGACACTGCCTCAACACAATCGATTGTCATAAGGTACACAATCGATTATTTTGTAGCTTTGAAAAATCTGATGGACACTGCCTCAACACAATCGATTATCATAAGGTACATAATCGATTGTCTTGCAGCTTTGAAAAATCTGATGGACACTGCCTCAACACAATCGATTATCATAAGGTACACAATCGATTGTCTTGCAGCTGCCTCAACATAATCGATTATCATAAGTACATTATCGATTATCTTTGTCCAGATTTTAGAGGCATGTTTAAAAATCATTTTGGTTAAAATAAATATGCATGATTTAAAATCATTTTGCTTTAAATTAAATATGCATGATTTGATAAAAATGATTTTACGTGAGAAGCCAAGTCTTGAGTCAATTGTCGGATCAAGATCACAATTAAAGAACGACTCATGTATAACATTATTTCTTTGCTTAATCTTGATCTTTGTTTGTCTTGTGCTTGATTCTCGTTATGTATCAATTGCGCGCTTGTGCTTGGACCTCGTCATATGTCAATTGCGCATCGTTTGTCATTTATCAAAACCTACAAATATGAACACACGTTTAGTTTAGTGCCTTGTGAGAACGTGTTTCAACAAATACCACAAAGGAAAAGGCATGCAAATGAAACCACAAAGATTCGGATGGAATGTAATGTTGGCACAACACAAATATAGGAAAGGTCAAGGGTTGACCCAGCATGGCACCTCAACTCATCAACCATCGGGGGAGGGCATAAAAAATTCTAGAAAGGGGGCGGACGTGTAACATAGGACGGGAAGTAAATGTAGAGCCACAAAGGTCAGAGGGTCAACCAAGCATAATACATTGACTTGGTAATCTCGAGAAAGGTGCAAGAATTCTGGCGAAAGGGCTAGGAATGTAACACAGTAATGGGTGAGCAAAGTAAAGCCATAAAGGTTCGGGGATCAGCCAACCAATTCAGGCAACTCATCATCAACATGGAAATTTGAACACAACGGAACATGACGAGGAGGAGGCCGCTTCCGACAAGAATGCTGCGAGCCAACCATCACTTTTCAAACTAACAAGTTTTCTTTGATTGACACAGGGGCAGAAAATTCCGGAAGAGCTTAAGGGAGGCCGTCCACAGGAGAAGGCAGGCACACGACAGGTATGATCGAAATCTCAGGGCCTGTTTGGAAGTGGGACTCAGTTTAAAACTCAAAAGGGACATAGTTCGTCATAAACACCCTCCCCAGCAAAGAGCATAAGACGACAAACTTTAACGAGGAAAATCCAATAGAAACAACCGAGGGTAAAGTAAGGCATAGAAGTTGAGATGGAACGCAGTCTAAAACTCAAACATGTACGGGTAACATGGGAAAGTACCAACGCCTCCCCAATAAGAGTCGCAGAAGCAACAAGAAGTTAGAATTGGCATTTATGTTGGAACCCTCAGGACCCTCCTGAAAAATGGGATTTAGAGCCGAAATCTCCCCAACCAGAGTCAATAAGAGTCGATAAGAGTAATCAGGACCTTCCTGAAAAATGGGACATAGAGCAACTATTCCCCCTAGCTAGAGTCAATAGAGTCAATAAGAGTCATCGGGACCCTCCTGAAAAATGGGATTTAGAGCAAATATCTCCCCAGCCCGAGTCAATAAGAGTCATCAGGACCCTCCTGAAAAATGGGATTTAGAGAGAAAATTTCAAATTTCCCCATCTGAGTCAGCAAGAGTCATCAGGACCCTCCTGAAAAATGGGACTTAGATTAGATACTGCCTAGCAAGAGTCAACAAGAGTGGTCAGGACCCGCCTGGATAATGGGAAGTAATTTTAATCACCAACCCCAGCAGATATAACTCGTAGCAAGACATGGTGGAAAACAATACCTTTTCAGAAACACAGCATAATCTTGAAATTATCAGCAGTAAAGGATTTTCGGGACCAGTTTTGTAATCAGGCGCCCACCTGTAGAACAAGGGAATATTTTTTAAGATATTGTAATCAGGCGCCCGCCTGGAGAATAAGGGAATAGTTTTTCAAAATTTAAATTTTTGTAATCAAGCGTCCACCTGGAGAACAAGGGAATATTTTTCAATTTCAAGTTTTTTGCAATCAGGCGCCCACCTGGAGAAGAAGGGAATATTTTTCAATTTTAAGTTTTAGTAATCAGGCGCCCACATGGAGAATAAGGGAATATTTTTCAATTTCAAGTTTTTTTGCAACCAGGCGCCCAACTGGAGAACAAGAGAATATTTTTCAATTTTAAGTTTTTGTAATGAGGCGCCCACCTGGAGAACAAGGGAATATTTTTTGAAATTTAAAGTTTTTGCAATCAGGCGCCCACATGGAGAACAAGGGAATATTTTTTAATTTCAAGTTTTTTGCAATCAGGTGCCCACCTGGAGAACAATGGAATATTTTTCAATTTTATGTTTTGTAATCAGGCGCCCACCTGGAGAACAAGGAAATATTTTTCGAAATTTGAAGTTTTTGAAATTAGGCGCCCACCTGGAGAATAACGGAATATTTTTCAATTTAAAATTTTTCGTAATCAGGCGCCCACCTGGAGAACAAGGGAATATTTTTTTAAGTTTTTGCAATCAGGCGCCCACATGGAGAACAAGGGAATATCTTTCAGAATGATAAGTTTTTGCAATCAGGCGCCCACCTGGAGAACAAGCGAATATTTTTCAAAATTTTAAATTTTTGCAATCAGGCGCCCACCTGGAGAACAAGGGAATATTTTTCCAATGTTAAGTTTTAGCAATCAGGTGCCCACCTGGAGAACAGGGGAATATTTTTCAGAATGTTAAGTTTTTGCAATCAGGCGCCCACCTGGAGAACAAGGGAATATTTTTCAGAATTTTAAGTTTTTGCAATCAGGCGCCCACCTGGAAAACAAGGGAATATTTTTCAGAATGTTAAGTTTTTGCAATCAGGCGCCCACCTGGAGAACAAAGGAATATTTTTTAAAATTTTAAGTTTTTGTAATCAGGCGCCCACCTGGAGAACAAGAGAATATTTTTCAAATGTTAAGTTTTTGCGATCAAGCGCCCACCTGGAGAACGAGGGAATATTTTTCAGAATGTTAAGTTTTAGCAATCAGGCACCCACCTGGAGAACCAGGGAATATTTTTCAGAATGCTAAGTTTTTGCAATCAGGCGCCCACCTGGAGAACAAGGGAATATTTTCAGAATACTAGGTTATATTTTTCACAATTTTAGGTTTTGTAATTAGGCTCCCACCTGTAGAACAAGGGAATATTTTTCAAAATTTAAGTTTTGTAATCAGGCACCCACCTGTAGAACAATGGAATATTTTTCAACGCAATTCGAGTTCAGCAGTCAGGCGCCCACCTGTAGAATGAGGGAATGATTTTAACGAAATACATGTCAAAATCCAACAGTTCGGCATCAGACATGAATGAAGGAAAAGGAAAACAGTTAGCGAGGCCACAAGGAGTTCGCAGAAAGAAATACAAGGAGACGAAGCAACAAGGATCAAGATGGAAAACGTAGTTAGGCTTTTCTTTGTAATCTGTAGTTTATAGCTTAGTCTAGTTTTTTTTCATATGGAGTAATAAGGAGGTCAGCAAGCAGCAACATCAGCCAATCACAGTCTCGGTAGTCCCAGCTACCAAAACTTCCAGAACTACACTGACCTGATTCCTCTATTGTCGAGGATATGTAGGAAACCTTTGAAGCAAGGTTCAGTAAGAAAGTTTTCAAAATGCTTCACATGGAGTATTCAATTGGACGAAATCGCTCATATTTTCTCACTTGTCTTTGCATGAAAACCATTCGTGTTCCCGCGCAAAGAGGGGCAGCTGTGAGCATATAATTTTTGACCGGTCGAAATAAGCTCATATAGAACTCTAAAGTGTAGGATTTTTTTTTCTTTTAAATGATAGGATTTTTTTCAGGATCTGACTGAATGTGCATGTTCATTACAGCGTGTTTAGGATTAATTAGGATTTAATTATTAAATAAATTCATTTTATAAATTAAAATACAAAAAATATTTGTGCCAGCACTTGAAATTATGTTTGTTCAATTCTGATTTTGTTTTAGTTTTACTTGTGATTTGTGGTTTTTAAATAAATTTAGTAATTAATTTTAATTAAAAGAAAAGACAAAAAATAACAAAAATACAATACATGTATATGTATATAGTTGGCCACTCAGGCTGGCCACGATTGGGCCAGACCTGAGTGGCCCACTTTGTTTCCTTATCTGAGCCCATACACACCCAGCCCAAACGACCAGCTCAACCCAGTCCACACATCCATTAAGCCAAACGACACCGTTTAGGGCCCCTCCCATAACAACCGTTGATCCCCACATCATCCAACAGCCACAGAAACTTCTTCAACTTTGTATACATATGTCCAAACACCTTCAATACATACACGATGAAACTCATCCTCCTCGTATCTCCACCGCCGACTATAACACCTCCCATGACCACCCCATCACCACCGTTGACCACCCTACTGCTGTCGCCGGAAATCTCCTCACGGCGACGGCCGGCAACCAAACGGTCCCAAAATTACACCCCTTAATCAGCACGACCTCCTCTACCCCGTCCCATAACTAGTGCCCTTCAAACACGACCCCTCCGTCTTGAATATCTCTTTAAAGGTGGCTGGAAACCCTACCTCCAGCGACCTCACTCCAAAGCTGCCCAAAACTACACCACCAAGACACCTTGACCTCCCTGTTCCAACTATGCACATCACCACTCTCAAATCACAATGAAACCCTTTGAATATTAATCCGAAGGCCAACCTAAAATCCCAAACATGCCGAAAATGGTCCAAACTTCCCCCCAGGCAGTCCCTGATCCTCCTTGACTCCAACCATGCTACGCTCGAGTCTGAAACAACCCCCAACTACCCAACATTCCAAATCTGAGAACTATTGAGGTCTCAGAACTTTGAAAAAACCCTCCCAGAGCTTGTAAAATGTTTATCATCGTCCTTGGAGCGTTCAGAACCCCTATGGAAGGATCAATGTCTAACTAGGATGGTTTAAAAGGGAACAAAATATGAAAGCTAAGTTTTCCTGCCTATTTTCCATTTTTATTTAGCTTTTGATAACTGATTAGGTTCAATAATTAAAGTCTGAACTTCTGTTATTTGATTCTAGTTGTTTATCTGGTTGTCCACAAATTCTTCTGGAAATTAGGGTTTAATGTTCATGTTTGCTTGTTTGTTACTAAGCCTGGAATAACTGATTAGGTTAATATACGTTTTAAGGTCTGCATTTCTTTTAATTTTGATTGTTTATCTGGTTGTCCACAAAGTTCTCATAAGATTATGGTTTAATGTTCATAGGCTTGCTTGTTTGTCATTAGTTCAGCATCCTGTTATAATTAGCTTTTAAGTGATATGATTCTCATAATTTGATGAATTTTATTGATTTTCTGATTTTCTGATTGGTTTGACTGTCTGATTGTATCACTGAATGCTTAATCATCAGTTCATGCTAGTTTTGGTCTTTAGTGCTGATAGATGATTCACTTTTCTGGTCTTCTGTGTGTTAATCCTATATAATGCTTGAAGAAGTCTGTTAATATTGGCTAATTGAACTTTCATGATCTTATTACTGACTCAAGCTGACTAACCAAGATTAATTTGATTGAACTAGGGTTAAAAGAACTGACCAAGGTCAGGTTCTGGGGTAGGGTAATTTAGGAAAGTTAGTAGGGTTATAAAAGGGATTTGAAATTATAAAAAATTTGATAGGAATCCTATAGAACCTTCCAGCAGGGACTCATATATAATTACAGCCTCAAACTTGAGGCACAAGTCAGAAATTGAAGGATTACTTAGGCAAAAATACAATTTGAGTTAGGGAATAAAAAAGAAACAATTAAAATCTGATGCCCTAACAGTTTTGCTATAAATTGAGCCATTTGGGGGCATTGGAAGGGATCCGAAACTTTTCTCTACAATTCTAAAGCTGAGATACTGATTCTATATCTGAAAATACCATTAGGATTGCTTTGAGCCATACTGTTTCCATTTGGAGCCATACTGTTTTATTGGTTGTTGGTTGCTTAGCTGATCTATTCTGTTTACTCATAGGCCTATTCTTCTGCTACTTTACATGTACACTTAATGCTTTTGTATCCATGAAGTTCAAATGAAATATATACTCCAATGTGAAGATTTAGTTGTCATGTGTATTTTGAAGTTTAACCCCCCTCCATTCTCCCCTATTTAAGTTTGAGTATAGGAATATCAGTAAAATGATCATCATGTTATAATACAGTATCAGACTGATCTATGTTGTAATAATCGAACATTCTGGACTGTTCTGGCATGTAATAACTTGAATACTGACTGAGTTTTCTTTTATACAATTAATAGTCAATTGTAACCTTAGTCTGGCTAGTTCAAGTGCTGATTTTGTGCACCTAGAGCTACCAGACTTGGAAAGTAGTATATTCAATAGTCATATGAAGATTGGAATGCTACGAAACATTTCAGTTTTCTTTATGTTTCATAATGCTTAGTAATAGTTTATTTTTAGACTTGTTTCATATAGTAGGACCTGAAATGTAATTGAATTTTGGCAATTGGATTCATATACTCTGACTGATGAGTATATGAATCGTCTGATTCAAATCTAATGTAGAAATTAATACAAAACATGGTTCTTATTATTTCCCTCATGAATGGATAGAGACTCAATTTTATATATAATTCCAAACCAAAATTGGTTACTAATAGTAATACTCCTCCGTTCAAATTGGTACTGGGCTCATTTGAAAAAGCCCAGTAAACATCAGGAAATTATAATATTACGTGTTCCTGAATGAGAGGATTCAAAGGTTTTGGCCAACCATGGACCAGGCCCAATACATGTTGGTTAGTGTTAACACAGAATGTTTTAGGCTGGCCCAGATTTGAGTCCGTGCACACGATTGGCCATGAACGAGGCTAAGTGTAAATATTACTCCGCCAAATACACAACCTGTACATAAAATCAATTAGTGCGTTTAAGCGTTCACAAGAGTAGAAACTTAGCATTCATTAGAATGCCCATACAAAAATAAATTGAGCCATGTTAATTCAAACCAAATACCATGTGTAGGCTCCTTAATTCATTAGAACACATAGAAAGAATAGGAGGTGCCGTTTAGCAAATTGCAAGGCCTTCCCATAAATGTCAAAGAGTAGTTGCTATAGGCGCGCGTGTTTGATAAAAGTATCTTCCTAAATTCGGGTGCGCATATATGTGACTCAAATCCTATTCTCAATGAAATTAAAATATGTCTAAAATTGCGGGTGCATTTATGTGATGCAATTCGCGACGTGTTTTAATAACATTTCAAAATTTCCTTAAAATAACGCTAAAACGGTTTAAGATTAGAAAACACATAAGTTAAAACATGTTCTAAAATCAGGTATATTAAGCCAAATATAACAGTTGAGCGACCGTGCTAGAACCACGGAAACCGGGAATGCCTAACACCTTCACCCGGGTTAACAGAATTCCTTACCCGGATTTTTGGTTCGCAAACTGTTAAATAGAGTCATTCTTTCCTCGATTCGGGATTCTAACCGGTGAATAGGGACACCATAAATCTCCCAAGTGGCGACTTTGAAATTCTCTTAAATAATTGAATCTCGTTTCGATTGTCCTTAAATTGGAAAAACTCCCTTATCTACGCCTTTCGCGGGTCGTAGTGTCCAAAAGGAGGTGTGACAACGGCCATACACAGTTTGAGGTCTGAAGCCAAAGTAACTCATTATGCCTACGGTGAAACAGGTAACATACGCCATGCAACCCGATAAGACATAACCGATATGCCATGCACTACGCAACGCTCAGTTACTCTTTCCCGCTTGAATTCTACTAAGAGACCCCAATTGAACCGCACCACATGTGCCTATGACCATCAAATCATAACATCTTGCAACACATGAGTGTAACTCATAGATCTCCTCAGATCTTTGATAATCTCAACAACGGTCGAATCAATACCTCCCTCAACAATGCCATTCGGAGCCAACAAAGCCGACTCAAGATAGAACACTCACCCGCATTGGCCTGCCAATGAACTCCTTATCAAGGAAACCTGAAGCTACTCCTTCCGGCTTTATAACTCTGTAGGTGCCATACGATACGATGCAAGGCACCAAATCAATACCGAAATCAACAACCTTGCCCGGCGACATACCAATCGCAAGAAACACATCCGAGGAGTTCCTCACCATCGGAACTGAATAAATATGAGGGGACTTAGCACTGACACTCATCACAACAGCCCAAAATAAGAAAGACAATTCCTTCCCAGCCGTCCACCGGGTCTTGATATATAGGACATAATCCGTCGAACATCGCCACTCAATCCGTGGCATTTTCCGGCATAGCCAATCGTGCCATCTTATCTCAATTGCCCAGAATAACCAACACGGAAACAACCAGCTCAAATCCTATTATTACATCCAAGATCTAATATCCCAAGCAACAAAACACCCGCTCGGGCCTCCAAACCCCGATATAATCTAAATAGTGCCGATCTACCCGATCTACGACCACAACATAGAAAATCCATTAGTTTAATCACATTACCCTTTTCTGAACATATACTATCGTCAAATCACTTCTAATTAGAAACATAATTCCCTTAACCATCTGAGGCTACCCGCTGCCTAAGAGTTTTATGAACTTCCTCTCAGAGCTGAACTGTAACTTTACACATGCAAATCTCGATCCTCCACTACATACTGCATATACTATACCATACCATCCTAGTATAACATGAGAACTTCATCTCCCTTCTGAGCCACAGAAATCTACGTACTCAACTAGTTAAGAACTTTCCATTGGTCCCATCTAGAAGAAAAGTCACAACACCTCACACGCTCCGCATGCCCATAGAAAATATACATTTCCAAACCGCGATAAAAACCATCAAGAACTCTCTGAATTTGTATTTGCACAAATTAAACTGCCAGGACAGAGTCCTTCTAACTAGACCAAGCTAAGAAAGCCATCAAAACCCAAGAGCATTGCTGCAAAAATACCTGCAAGAACCCATTACCTCGAACACATACGAAGAATTAATCATATTCTTACCATACCGATTCGTTCTACTTTCAAGCTACTCTATCTATCTAAATTTTCTTTTGATTCATCATCAACTTGATATTTCCTCTAGATGTAGTGCAAAAATTCCTCAACCCAGGCTAACTACACGAGGCCAAGCATAAGACCATACTGTCTAAGACCCAAAAGCCACTGAATACTCCCTCGAATATTCCCAGAAATACCACATTCCAGAATACTTTACTCTGAAGAGCTTCATGCGAGTCTAAATCCGTTACCTTTACTTTCCTGATACTGATACATAGAAGCCCATAATTAACATAAAAGTACCACAATTCTTGACCTCTTCCAATGAAGACAGAGTCTCTAACCACATGCACAACCTTAATATACCCGCTTGTTCCCTGTGGAATCTCGAACACATTAGAACTATTCTCAAAATTCATTCACTCTTATTCAAACTGTAAATTACCTGACCTACGAACAGAACCACTCGTGCCTCATCAGGCACTCCGACACCGCAAAATGAGATCCTCATCCCGATACAACCAAGCAACTTCCTGCTCTACGCACCGAGCATTCCTTGCCAACAATAACTCTAGACATTCCGTGATTCTCATACCCTATGAGGCATAATATAACCTTTGCCAATATTTTCCTTTTCTCCAGCCGTAGCTAATTCACTCGCACGCCTCAAACTGGAACCAACATAGCACCAAACCGAGCAATCAGCTGCTCACAACAGACTCCCCCACTTGGCTCGAAGCCATAAATCCATAAACACTCAATATCCCAAACACTTTTACCCTATTGACGCCACAATGCCATAGTGAGATTAAAATCAAATCATTTATAAGTTTGTAAAAACACATATTATCCAGTACTGTATATCTTTTGCAAATCTCGCATTCATCCCCTCAACAGTTAAGACCACTCTCTTAAGCAACCAGAAATTTCAAATTTCAACATGTTCCCTTAAATTACACATGATATATTCTAACATACACATAAGGATCACAGCATTTAGAATACTCCACAGGAGATAACCCACCTACTTTGCCTTAATATAACATTTTCGTATACCTTCCACCGTCATACACATTACACAACCACTTAGTCTTCCTGAGTCTGAACTCATGCCGCATCATGAAATTTACTCCACTCTCAACTGGAAACATGAAAAGATTCTTCACGCGCCCATAACTCAGAGCTACACATCCAATCACAATGGAAATCATGCACTTAATAGCTCATCTATCATCTAGCAGACCTTCCTCGTCACTTCCAAGTCACATAGATACATCTCGCAGTGCTAATACACTCATGACATAACTATCTAACCGTCATTCCCACTAATATGGGCAATACCGAACATATAAGTTCAAAACACTTGCTCACACAATCAGCAGCTCGGTGCTCAAGCCATAGACAAAGATGCGGCCTCAAGTCCTCCAGACTGGCCCAACATCAACTCACACAGATCACATCTCGCCCCTCGATCGAGGAATCACAAGCCATCAAAGCACATCTGATAGTGAAAGCTTATGCGTGCATATGAACACGTGGAAGGAATTTCAAGAGTTGCTTCTCAAGCTGAATCAAGGATGCACGATAAGAATTCAAGAATGTGATGTTTTTCTAAAGGTTCCGCAGCCTCTCGAGGATAAATACAGACGTCTTCGTACCGATTCGCGAGACTCTACTACACCTGTGCATGACTCGTGAGACCAAGTAACCTAGGCTCTGATACCATCTTGTCAAGACCAAAACCTGGACCCAGTTGTGATGGCGCCTCTCGAGGGGACAAGGCCAGCCAACTAAACCCAATTCGTCTTTTCAAAAATAGTTGAACATAAATAAACAACTTAAATATGACTTAAAATATTAATTAAAAAAATGCAACTTAACACAACCCTAATTGGGGTACCATAACTCACGATCATCTATCAAAATGTAAATCCACTACAAGGTCCAAAATTTACAAATCGAAATAATGAACAAAAGACAGAAACATGATGCTGTCAACGCTCGCAGTCACCTCCTTACTCATATAACTCTTCCTATAATCGGCCAAAACCTGCTACCGGGTGAATAGATACCTGCATCTGCACACGAGGTGCAAGGATTAAAGTAAGTACTCCAACTCTGTGAGTAATAACAATAAATAACGGCTAAAAGCATGAAATCACATAAATGCACAAGACAATTCTATACCAGGCGTAAATCACTTAAAGTAGTAAAAACCGTTAAGAAGCAAATGAAATATCCTTTTAAAAATAGGTAAATCTGGTTAAACAACAAGTAAACAGTGAGTAGTAATCTGCCACTCGGGCCCAGTATCAATCGCTCAGCATGGTATCAACCCCCCGGGCTCACTCTCAGTCACTCAAAATAGTATCAACCCCTCGGACTCAGTATCAGGTACTCAACATAGTATCAGCCCCTCGGGCTCAGTATCAGTCACTAAGCAAAGTATCAGCCCCTCGACTCACTCTCAGATCATATGGGTACCCACGCTCACTATGGGTGTGCAGACTCTGGAGGGACCTTTTACGGCCCAAGCGCTATATCAACATAATGCCTGAAAGCCTTCTTACATCGCTCATAATGCCTGAAATCCTCCTCACATCACTCATAAGGCCTGAAAGCCTCCTCACATCACTCACAATGCTTGAAAGCCTCATCACATCACTCACAAGGCCTGAAAGCCTCCTCACATCACTCACAAGGCCTGAAAGCCTTCTCACATCACTCACAAGTCCTGAAAGCCTTCTCATGTCACTCAAGCCACATCGTAGCATATAAATGTATCTCAGGCCCTCAGCCTCACTCAGTCCAGAAAACATCATAAGCCCCTCGGGCATCAATAAAATTGTAGTGCTCATCCCAAACAACATTGAAAATATCATTTAAATCTCAAAATTCAATTAAAAGCGGCTGAGTTTGTAAAACAGTATTAATCAATAGGACTGAGTTCAAGTAATATATCAAAATAGTGAGGAAACGGTGATAAAAGTCCACAAAGGATTCAAGTAATCAGCATGAAGCCCAAAATATGGCAATAAGCCCAAATTATGTTGATAACAAACATGTCTCAGTCAAATACGCAACAAAAATATCAAATCGGGACGGACCATGTCACAATCCTCAGTAGTAAACAACCCCGCGCTCGTCATTAATCGCGTGTTTCACCTCAATATAGCACTACGCTGTGCAATTCCGGGTTTCAAACCCTCAGGATATCATTTACCATCATTACACACCTCAACTCGGTCAAAACTCTAGCTCGATATGCCCTTGCCTCTCAAATTGGCCTCCCCACACATTGAATATGACCAAAACCACAACGAATAAGTCATAATATGCCAAAGGGACAATACCCAAGCGAAAATAATTGAAAAACATCAAAAAAATCCCGAAATTGGAAAAACTCAAGCACCGGGACCACTTCTCAAAACTCAAAAATTTTTACATCAATGGGTTCCTTATCTCGCCACGAGTTCATACATACCAAAAGTTCTAAAATCCGATCTCAAATTGTCCATCGAATCACAATTTAAAGGTTCAATTTCTCAAGCCCTAGTTCTTCAATTTTTAGCTTAATTTCCATGAATTTCTAGGTGGATTTCACAATAAAAATGAGTTTTTGGTTGAAAAATCTTACCTCCAAACGGTCCCAGTTGAAACCCACTTCAATTTCTCCCAAAAAGCTCTAAAGATGCTCAATAATGGAGGAAAATGACTTAGGCTCGCGGATGATATATTATTAAAAACCTTTTGCCCAGCTGACATTTTACTCTATGCGAACCCGAAGGCTCTCTCGCGTTTGCGATGAACAAATCTTTCCTCTGACCAAATTACCCTTCGCGAACAAGGTGCCTTGTCTGCTAACGCGATTCTTTAACTAATACAACTACGCGAACACGAGCCTTGTGCCACACACGCGAAGAACAAATAATACGGGACGTCAAATCCTTCTATGCGAACGCGGATTATCCCATGCGAACGCAAAGCTGCACCATCTAACTCACTGCGATAACAAAAGCCCAACCGCGAACGCGATAAACATAACTACTGCCTCCCAAATTCCTCTTATGCGATCGCAGCCCCAGGCTCACGATCGCGAAGGCCAATATATCCCTGCAACAGTTGATGCAATTTCTGCAATTCTCAAAGTCCAAAACTTCCCGATTAGCCATCTAAAATAACCTCGAGGCCCTCGGGACCTCAACCAAAAGCACTAACACATCCTAATATATCACCCAAATTTGTTCGAATCATCAAAATACCTCAAACAACATCAAAACCACCAAATTGCATCAAATTCAAGCCTAAGTTCTTCTAAAACTTCTGAAACATGCTTTTGAACAAATACCCGACCATATGACATCAGAATGGCCTGAAATTTTACACACACACACTAAATCACATAATGAAGTTACGAAACTCTCAAAACTCGATTCCGACCCTCGTACCAAAATCTCACCTATCAACCTAAATTCGCCAAGTCAAGCCTAATTCTACATTGGACCTCCAAAACCAATTCTGATCACACTTCTAAGTTATAAATCACCTGACAGAGCTAGCCAAATCATAAAAATTATGATCCGAGCTCAAAGACGAATAAGTCAACTCTTGGTCAAACTTTTCAAATTCCAAGCTTTCAACTGAATTTCTTTCAAATTCATTCCAAATTTTTCATGTAATCAAAACCAACAATCTTTATAGGTAATAATACACCACACTGGCCAAATTATTCCCGATAACTAGCGATCAAAGTGCAAAAGGTCAAAACGACCGGTCGGGTCATTATAAATTTTCAACTTACATAAAACATATTTATTGTCACGATCTGGATTTCTCACCATCGAGAGTCATGATGGCGCCTACTAGATAGGCAAATCATTCCAAATACTTAACCTTTTTCCCATTCTAAATCCATTAACAATTGGGATTTAACATTATATAAACAGTGGAAATAAATAAGCGGAAGAACAAAACATAACAATTTAATAATAATTATTGTACAAATCCATCACAAAACTACCCAAAAATGGTATCACAACCTCAAAGAATATTTTTGAATACTATAAATACGATTCGAAAGATAAATACAAAATTATTTCTGAAATACATAAAAGGAATAGTGTGGAAAGATAGAAGGAGAAGCCAAGGCCTACGGACGCCTGCAGGACTACCTCGGGTCACCTGAATGGATAAAAGGAGGCAATCTTATTGCGGTCCAAAAGCTTCAGCATCATGATCTGCACACAATGCAGAGTGTAGTATCATCACAACCGACCCCATATGTTGGTAAGTTCCTAGCCTAACCGCGACGAAGTAGTTACGAGGATAGGACTAGACTATCAAATAAATTTGTGCAGTTAAATCATATATATCGAGAAAAAAGGCAGATATTTACAATTAGAAATGGAAGAGGGTAGGGAGAACATGCTGCGTGGAGTATCAGGTAACAACAGAATATCAATAAAGGAAGGTAAAGAAAGCCATAATTCAATTTCCAACAAGAATAAGAAAATCAGAACCAAGTGCACGACATCATACTTCATACTTTTACTCCGTTTCTCACCATAAGAATCAATATTTACTTTCGTTCTTTATTGTTGCAGCCTGCAACCCGATCGCAAATCATATAATACCATTATAACGATCTGACTGGTCGTTTTGAGCTCTAGCACGCCGTTCAAAAGTATAAGTCCATGAACAACTTCATTTCAGGTATTATGACTTGTACGCATGGTCGGAAATAAGTTTCGGGAAGTTCAGAGTTGATTTGGAAAGAAAATTTTCATTTATAGAAGCTTAAAATTGAAAGAATTAACTAGGATTAGAATTTTAAATAAACAACCCAAGAATAGGGATCTGAATGTTCCAAAAAGTTCGTATGATGATTTCGGACTTGGGCGTATGATCGGATTGAGTTTTGGACGACCCAGGAGCGTTTTGGCGCCCGTTGTGGAACTAGCATTTTGAAAGAAATTTCATAACTTTGGGTTGAAATGCATTTCAATGATATCAATGTCTGTTTGGGGTTCCAAGTCTATAAGTAGCTCCGTACTATGACTCTGGAGTTGGGAGCGTGATCAGAATTGAATTCGGAAGTCCGTAGGTCATTTTGGAGCCATTTGGCTAAAGATAGAAATTTGAAGGGTTTTGAGAAATTTGACCGAATGTGGAGTTTTAATATCGGGGTCGGAATCTGATTCCGAAAGGTGGAGTAGATCCGTAATGTCGAATATGCCTTGTGTGCAAAATTTGAGGTCAATCAGACGTGATTTAATAGGTTTAAGCATCGAAAATAGAAGTTGGAAGTTCTAAAGTTCATAAAGCTTGGATTGGGGTTTGTTTCATAATTTTAGTATTGTTTGATGTAGTTTGAGGCCTCGAGCAATTCCAAAATGTTTTTGGGACTGGTTGGTGCAAATGGTCGGGGTCCCGGGGGCCTCGGTTGTGTTTCGGGTTGTATCGCGCTCTTAATTGATGTTTCAACATTGTTTCTTTGGAAAAAGGGGTGCAATATTAATCAAATGAGCTCAAAATTAAGTTTTTACTGAACCATTAGATCCGTATCGAAATTTCGGAGCCATATAAAAAAGAATCATCGAATTTGGATATCGTATGAGGAAGTTATGTTCATTTTTGTATCGGAAAAAACTGTTGCTTCTGGTAGAGTCGCAATTGCGATGCCTAGTCGCAATTGCGAACTTTTTGTCAAAAAATGTGACCTTTTCCAGTCCTTCTTTGTTCGCAATTGCGAAAGCTTTCTTCGCTTTTGATTGTGAACCCTGGATTGAAAATGTGACATCCTCAGCTTGATTTTAGTTGTGTAACTCGAGTTTTGCTTCATTTTATCATATTTTGAGCCCTAGGTCCGAGAGTGGGCGATTTTGAGAGTGGATATTTGTATCAAATCATTGGTTAAGTTCCTTTAACTAATTTTCAATCATATTTTGTGATTATACCTTTGATTTAACATCAAATTCATGAGAATCTAAAAGAGAATTTGGGTTTCAAAGAAAAACCTAGAAATTGAGATTTTTGGATTTTGCCCACGATTTTGGGCATGTAAGTGAGAATAAATTATATATTTGAGTTTTTAAGTCATGGGAAACTTTATCTCATAAAATGATGCATTGTGTCGTGCGAGTTGTGAGACGGCTTGGTGAATTTCTTATGTGTTGTGGTTTCGCATAGAGATAACATTATATGAGCAGGATGTCTCTTGAGATTCAAATCATATATCACACTTCAGTTGTGCTCGAGATTGTGGATTATAGTGTTATATGTCTCCCCAGGGAATGATATTATGCACATAGTGTGTTTATGACTGATATTTAGTATTTTGTTGTAATGAGCAATTTAGCTCAATATACATCTCCTTATGTAAGTTCCATGTGTGGATCGGGTGGAACGCCTCCATGGATATGCTATTTGGATCGGGTGTCACGCCGCCATGGTTATGTTGTGTGAATCGGGTGGCACGCCGCCATGGTTATGATTGCTCGGATCGGGTTACACGCTACAACAGTGTGATGTTCAGTACAGTTCCCCATATCTGTTTATTTGTGTTCTGTTTCCTATTTTCTGAAGGAAGCTTATATTAGTTGTGCACCCGCATCACATGTATGATTTGCGAGCGGGGTATTTGAAATTCCTTTTCAGAGTTCATTTTCCTTTTTGTATCACATTCTAATTGGTAGCCTATTGACACATTGTGGCATCATATGAGACTTTTGGTCATGTTGAGGTGGCTTATTGCCTGAGCAGTTCGTACTGGGTGAGACGAATGCAATTTGATTACGTGAAATATATTAAAGAGAAAATATCATAATTTGGTTTAGCATGAGGTAATTTCTCTTGTTAGAAGTATAAACTCAATTATTGGTTGACTCTGCAGTTGATTATGAATTTCTGCACATCTCTTCCATTGTGGCAGCATTGTATGAGTTATAGTAACACCTGTGTATGTCATGGGGTGCAATGGGAGCATCAAATTCGTGGAATTTTGAATAAGTTGATCAGAAAATGTTATTGTGGTCCAGTGAGTAAAGTGATGCTAGGTGTGAATTCAACAAAGTTATGCAGGCATGTTTGGGTACATCGTGTTGTGATTGATATGGTTATCTTATGTTGGAAACAGGTCGGGCATAGAATTCCGGATGTTGGAATTGGGCTCTAAGGCTTATTTGCTTGAAAAAAAGGGAATATCTTTAGAATTGATCGAGCCGATGTGCTCAACTAAGTTGTGGTAGCACGGGAAGGTGCATGAGAAGCTAAACAGTGATTTCAGACTACTTCAGTGTAGTTCTCAGCACGTTTGAGGATGAACATATGTTTAAGTGGGAGAGGATATAATGACCCGACCGGTCGTGCGTTGTTCTGCAGCCTGAGCCCATGAACAGCTTCATTTCAGGTACTATGACTTGTACGCATGGTCAGAATTAAGTTTCGGGAAGTTCAGAGTTTATTTGGAAAAAGAATTCTCATTTCGAAAGCTTAAAGTTGAAAGAATTAAGTAGGATTAGAAATTTGAGTAAACAACCTCGAAATCGGGATCTGAAGGTTCCAGCATGTTTGTATGATGATTTCGGACCTGGCCGTATGCCCAGATCGGGTTTTGGACGACCTGGGAGCATTTTGGCGCTCATTGTGAAAAGTAGCGTTTTGGCGCCCATTGTGAAAAGTAGCATAAGTTTGGGTTGAAGTGAATTTCAGTTATATCGATGTCCGTTTGGGATTCCGAGTGAAGGAGCAGCTCCGTATTGTGATTCTGGAGTTGGGAGCGCAATCAAAAGTGAATTCGGAGGTCCGTAGGTCATTTTGGAGTCATTTGGCTAAATATCGAAATTTGAAGGTTTTTGAGAGGTTTGACCGGAAGTGGACTTTTGATATCGGGATCAGAATTTGATTCTGAAAGTTGGAGTAGGTCCATAATGTCGAATATGACTTGTGTGCAAATTTGAGGTCAATCGGATGTGATTTGATAGGTTTAAGCATCGAAAGTAGAAGTTCTAAAGTTCATAAAGCTTGGATTGGGAGTTGATTCATGATTAAAGCGGTGTTTGGTGTGATTTTAGGCCTCGAGCAAGTCCGAAATGTGTTTTGGGAATGGTTGGTGCAATTGGCAGGGGTCCCGGGGCCCTCGGCTGTGTTTCGGGTTGTATCGCGCTCTTAATTGATGTTTCAACGTCATTTTTTTGGAAATAAAGGGGTACATATTAAGCAAATGAGCTCCAAATTATGTTTTTATTTAACCATTAGATTCGTATCGAAATTTCGGAGCCATAGCAAAAAGAATCATCGAATTTGGACATCGTATGGGGAAGTTATGCTCACTTTTGTGTCGGAAAAAATTGTTGCTTCTGGTAGGGTCGATTTTGCGAACATATCCATCGCAATTGCGATGCCTAGTTCGCAATTACGGACTTTTTGTCGTATATGCGACCTTTTCCATCCCTTCTTTTTTCGCAATTGCGAAGGCTTTTTTCGCTTTTGCGAGGGTTCGCAATTTGGATCGTAAATACGACATCTGCTGCTTGATTTTAGCTGTGTAACTCAAGTTTTGCTTCATTTTTTATCATATTTTGAGCCCTAGGTCCGAGAGTGGGTGATTTTGAGAGTGAATTTTCATATTTGTGGGGGCTACGTATGCATGAGGTGACGAGATTCCATGCGTAGATACTATTATGTTTAAGTCCAGGTAGTCTAGGACCCAAAAGCATGTATACTTGGAATATTTGTAATCTTATTGATCGCCGAATTTCTTAAACCACATCAAATTAATAAATACATTCACAAATGGATTTGAACTCTTTTCTTAAATTGTTAAAAGAGAAAGTAACTTTTATTTGAATAATTAGTCCCCGATAAATTCTTAATTTTCTATTTGAGCATGTATTTTATGTGTACTTGCGTTGCATGTATGATTCACGAGTAGGGTGATTGTTCATTTTATGTGTACCTACGTCGCATGTATGATTCGCGAGCGGGGTGATTGTTTATTTTATGTTGACCGCGTCGCATGGATATTTCGCGAGCGGGGTAATAGATGCATTTATGGTTCGAGTCGTTCGACCCTCGGCAGTGCACAGTTTACTTTTATAATGGATCGGGTCGTACGTCCCACGGTGGTTATTTGTGCATGATGGAATTATTTCCTTGAACTTATTAAAGTTGTTATTGCCTCTTCATGGCTTGAAAGTATTTGGATAAATAACGAAAAAAATATTTTGGAATATCCTATAAATAAATTAATTATTTTGGATCAAAATCATGCTCATATAAATCTACGATTTAATGTATTATGGACATCATTATTGGACCACTAGTAAGTGTCGAAGTCGACCATCTCTTCTATAGTTCTTCGACATTAGAGGGGATACTCATTGAGTACACGTTGTTTTCATACTCATACTACACTTCTGTGTATTTTTGTTGCACAGGTTTATGTATGGCTAGAGGTTTATTGGCATAGCATCATGGAGACTAGGTGAGCTGTATTTCCTCGAGGAAACCCACAACTAGTATAGTCTCTCTCAGGATCCTGCTTACTTTTTGTCTAATTGTATTCCGGATAGTTGTTGTACTTTATTCATTTTCTTTTTATATTGTTCTTAGAAACTCCTCATTTACTTGTGACACCAGGTTTTGAGATGTATTTGGGTTTATTCAGAAATTTTAAAAGCTGTTTAAATACTTCATTATTCATTCGGAGGAACATACTGAATATTGTTATTCGTATAAAAGAAGTGTTTTTAAAATTATTAAAACAAGAATTTAATTAAGTATTTCAGTTGGCTTGCCCGACAACGGTGTCCGGCGCCACCACGACCTTTAGTATTTTTTGGGTCGTGACAACATGGTATCAGAGCACTAGGTTCCTAGGGTTTATGGTGCCGAATCTCCAATATCGATAGGAATTCAGGGAACCGAGTGTCAGATTTCGATATGCAATAGAGGAATCAATTATGAGGCCATGAATATAAGTCTGGAGCTATTGGATGAAAGGCATGAAGCTTCCCTTCTTCGATTGGCTGCCAAAAAGCAGTGGATCGAAAGGAAGGTCACTAAGCACCCAGAATCTGAACAAAGGGAAATTAGTTCCGAACTAGGAAAGACCGTACCAGATTCTCGAGTTCACAAGGAAAACCCTATAAGCTCGGAATGACAAACGGAGAACAACTACCAAATAATTGGAACGTACATCACCTTAAATGATATTATTACTAAGGTACAACCCATTTCATTTCATTCTATTTTTTGGACTAGAACTTGAAGGTGATCGACAAGGAGCGGCGCGAAATTTTTAGGTCTGAGAGCATGCGTTTCATACGTTTTCCCTTGAAATGTTTCTTTCTTCAATTGGGTTTTTTCGGCAAGGCTTTTAAAGAGGCAACAATGCTTCGTACTAAATTAGAATAAAAGGCTGATCATGAATTGGTGTCGAGATAGCATTAACAGTATCCGAGGTTCCTCTACAATCAACCTCATTGGGGAGGATTACCCCCAGATTTCAACTTTTTGCAAGGAAATTACTTTGTAATAGAAGGGTCTCGATAGGTAAGATTTGTTGTAAGGGCCAAATGGTCAAACGAACCATGCCAACATAGGTTTCTCGGCCCTGACATAAAACATATACGCATGTATAATTATTTTTTACAAGAATAAAGAGAAGTACTTTCCTTGCAGCTATCCTACATATTAGAAAAATTTACACTTTACTTTCTGTCTCTTAAGGAAATGAGCTCAAGGACTTATTGCAACTAGAGTTTGGATGATCACTCCAACACTCAGGGCTGTCGTTCGAAAAACAAACTCAAACCGATCAAACTATTAACCATTAAGGGTATAAAACCTCTTAGGCAACCCCCAAATCATAAAGGCCAGGACTATACCCACTCGGGGACTGTTATCTTAGGCAAGCTTTGGTAACTAGGTAAAACAAGCTCGCTGGGTTGCACCAGAATTAAAAGTCTATGACCGAATTAACACGACTCGGAGACGCCCGAGAACCGTAACAACAAATAGTCCTTCGAAGTTTTCATAACCGATTTTAAAGTCTACCCTCGATAAACTATAATCTGAGTTACTTACTTTGGGAGAAGGTTCTTGGTAACACTGAACCTCCAAGATGACTCAAAAAAAATAGTATAAAGGAAGGGTTGTCCGAGCATACACAACCTAAGCTATTTTATTCTAAGGCATTCCAACCTTTGTGAATACAAGTATTTAAAGCAAAGGAAAAAATTTGAAAGCCAAAAGGGAAGAGAAAGCCTTGTATATATTTACCCAGAAGTCTTTTACAAAGGCCAAAATGGCTTAATTGAAAATTTTACAATGGCTGAAACGGCCTCAAAAAGATGCAAAAGAAAGCAAAAAATATAAAAGCTTAAATGGCCTAGTCTTCATCGAAGGCAACATCTTCTCCCTCGGGATATTCCCCACCTTCAGACTAGCTTAAACTCTCCGAAGTTTCCTCGGGAAAGACCAGCTTCCAAGCCCTGGCTTCTTCGGCTTTGGCATTCTCGAGTTCGGTCAGTATATCGAAGCCTTGAGCATGAACTCCCTCGAAGGATTCCCTTTGAGTTTTCCACCTTGCATGATCCACCATGCTTTTGTATTGTGTATGTATAGCCTCAATGTTGACCTTAAATTGGGCCACTTTACCATCGGCTTTAGTACTGGCCACGGCTACCTCGGATTTGGCCGCCTCAAGTTCATTGGCGAAGTTTGCCTTATCAGAAACAACCAAGTCCAATTAGGATTGGAGCTTCTAGATATTCTTGACTTGCACCAAGGCCTTCTCTCTTACAGTTCGGAGCTAGATCTCGACCGACTCCAGTTGTGCTTGGGAAGCTTCCCTATTCGAGGCTTAGATGTCCATATTTTTCTTGAACTCCTCAGCCTAAGATTGAATTGCATCTACATGTGCTAAAAGCTCCCTGATCTGTTCAAGCCTTTGTCAGACCTACAGAATAAGATCGTTAATCACTATCTTCGATTCATCTTTGCTATCATGAAGAACTCAAAATACCTACTCGGTCATCTCGACATGGTCATCCCGAGCCGTTACTAAATCGGCCTGAAGCTTCTCACTAAGAAGCTTGTAGGTGTCATTTTTCTTAGTGAGTTCCCGAACCGCAGCCTCGTGGAGAGTTAATTCCTCCCGATATCAGAGAAAAACCTCATGATGCAATACCGAAGCCTACAAACATGAAGAAAGATGTTAGGTTATTTACAACTTCAAGTTAAAGTAAAAATAATAGAGTAACCCTCGAAAATACCAGATTTAGCGAGTGTTGGGCCTTATTGAACAGACAAAGCACTCCCACTGCATTCATCACATTATGTCTTCCTCGATCACCAAGCATCTAAGGTAATTAGCAACCCCCTTGGGGGCAGAAAAACCCGAGCATTCTCCGGGACAGAAAAAGTGATTGACCGCCTGCGATCAGGGTTAACCATGAATCAATCCACCCGTCTCGGGATCGATGAAGACCAGTGGCACCCGATGATGGTACCTTCCTTGGTACCGACAGGTCACCAAGCTCGGTGAATCTTCCAAAGCTACAGAATCGAACCTGTCCAAGAAGAAGTGGATATCAGTTTCCCCCTTAGGCCCCTCATAAGAACGACTTTCTAATATATTCGCCTCATGAATCATGGAATCTAAAATTTGAGAGGACCCAGTGAAGTCGATTGCTCCAAGATTGTCTCTCGGGGCATTTTTCGCCGCTCAAAAAACATCACCCTCGTCTCTCTCTGTCGACCACCCTAGATTGGGGCAAAATGACCTCAACTCCTTCTGAATCAAAAGCTTTGCCTGGAGCTCTCTCATCAACCTCCTCATGTCGGGATGGTTCAACTTCAGCACCTGCCGATTTGAGAATTTCTTGTACCGTGACACCAGCCCGCACTCGGGCCACCACCTTGGATTTATCTTCCTCTTTGAACTCATCCCTTATTCAATGGACAGAGTCCAAGGATAGAACGCCGATGCTTCTCATGGACATACATGACCTTTTCGACGTTTCATCTTTTCCGAGTTTGGGGAACTCGAGGCCCTTTTCCTCTTCTTTTCTTCACCCTGCTTCATAGCAGGGGACTTGAGAGGCAGATCATCATCACGACATGGAGGCCTCATGGAAACATCTTTGGGGAGAGCTACAAAAAATACAGAGCCAATAAGAATACAGCAGTACAAAGGGAAAATCAAACAGTATTGAATTGGAGGAGAAAACTTACCATGGTTACGGGCCTCCCATTGACCCTTTGATAACTCCATCCAAGCATGCTCGGAGTATGTTCTCTATGACACCAGGCCCTCGACCCATTGTTAGAGTTCAGGGACTACGTTCGGCACTGGGCCACAACTGCAATACCAAAAAACATTGATAAGGAAGAAGATAAGAGATAAAACAACAAGATTGAACATATAAGGCGAAGTACTACTCACGATTCATGTTCTATTTATCAGGAAACGACATATCTTCAGCAGGGATCAGGTCCGAAGTCCTTATTCAGACAAATCGGCCCATCCAACCTCGGTCCCGAGCCTCATCTATACTCAAGAACGAGGCCTTGCTGGCCCGGCGAGCATTCTAGACCAAAGAAAGTATTCTTCTACTAAAGGAGAAATATAAGTTATGTCGATTATGAACAAAGATGCCATCACGGGTTTAGTAAAATGGATGGGATTCCTTCATCCTTGATGTTTTGGATTTGGGATATTTGTATACGGTCAAATTAGGCTTGCCCTTTTGTGTGACCAATCAATACTAGAGCATGCTAGGTCAAGGCTCGACATCGTGGTGTATCCAACGATAGTGCAAAGTTAGATCGTTCAGCTCGTGACCCAGAGACCAATCAAGTTCAACATCAGCCAAGATCGAGACCGAGCAAGATAGAGATCAAGCAAGATCAACGGAAGCTTACCGAGCGGAATTACAAAAATCAGAAATATTCGCAATCGGGCGAGAATTACGGCGGAAATCCTGGCGAAATAAACAAGAGGTCGATTAATTAGCTAATCATGAGATTTCTTACCTCATATAGAACTGTATCAAGAGTAGGATTCCCCTACTATATAAAGGAGGTTTGATTATTTGTAAAACACATGATATTCACGCAATACAAAGCAATATACTGTCATTTTCTAGCTTTCATTATCCTGTCACTCTGTTTATAAGTCAGTTGAAATATTTTTTGGTTCAAGTGTGAACTCGAGGCCCAAAGTTATTTAAGTTGTGTGGTTTGCCTTTATTCTTTTATTGTCAATTTCAATATTAATTTATTTTTTTAATTTGTATCAAATTATATCACATATCCTTAAAATCGCATATAAGTTCAATTGTTTTCCGATTTTAGGGTAAACAATATGAAAATAGAGAAACTCCTGATATAAGACAAAGTTTTTGACATAGACAAGGGCCTAAAGATCGCGTCTTCTAATGTAGGGGTACTAAATAGGAAGTCATCTAAGCTCTTAAAAATCTCTATTTTCACGCAACTCTAGAGTTGATCGCCTTTATTCTTTTATTGTCCTTCAAAAGCCACTCAATTTTACCTATCTCACTTAAACAGTCACTCTTGTAAGATTTTGTACTTTTTCCTGTGAGATTTATGACATGACAAAATTTATTTTTAGAAAAAAAATTAATTAAACACAAATTTAAAATCTGAACTATTTTAATCCAACCCATTTGTTTACCCAATACATGACTCGTCTCTCAAATATCGGTCGACTAAAAAACTATGGCTTCATTGTAATTGTTTATTTGGCCAAATTTCTTTTTAACTGCTTTTTTTTTAATTAAAGTGTTGACCAAGTTTTTAAAATAAATTTTTTTTTTGAGTAGAAGCAGTTTTTGCGAAATAGATAAAGGTAGCCTCTCCCACAAAGTAGTTTTCTGAAAAAAATACATTAAAAATATTTTTTAAAAACTTGATCAAATACTAATTTCTGCTCAAAAATATTTTTTAAATTAAACTAACTATATTCTTTAAAAGATACTTTCAAAATAAGTAGATTTTATAAACTTGACCAAATATGCTATTAGTTATCTAACTTTTATCTGAGTGAAGGTTTTTCCTATTGTCCAAATTGACTCCATTGTCCAAATTGATTCCACTGTCCAAGAGGTTAATGAATTAACCCATGCATATATGTATCTTTAGCAGGAAATCAGGTGCTTATTGATCATTCTCTAAGTTTATTAACATTTTATATATTTCATGTTGCCTTTTTTTTTTGGGTTAATAAATTTGTCCAGTTACCTTATTTTCAGTAAAGACTCAAAAAGAGGCAAAGAGGATAGCAATAACAAACTTAATACTGTTACCACAGCTAGAGTAAAAGAATATAGAGGAGACTATTTTCATTCAAATATTAATTCTTAAGAGAGACGCTCGTTAGAGAGAGAAGCTCTGGCGACAGGCAAGCAAGACGCCGCCCGCCGCCGGCAAACAACCACCGGTACTAACCACCCATACTAACTGCTTCATCACTGTAAATATGGCAAGACTAATTACACCAGAAAGTGGAATCCCACAAGAGTTAACCCCAAGACCCCTTATGCATTGGTTCCCTGGAATGGGGAGTGCCCCGACGGTCATGCAGGCACCGCCGGAGAAGGAGAAGGAGGGTGCGGATGGAGCGACGATGGCCAGGAAACTCACCTACTCCACCGAAGCTCAGAAACCTAAAATGGTGGAGAAACCGACAATGGCAGAAGTTGTCAAAGGCAATCGGACCCAAAAGCAGGGCATGCAATTGAAATTCTACCCTCCGTTGATGAAGGATGGTGTCAAAATTGCTAAGCTAAACCCGAAGGAGATAGAGAACCAGAATCAGAAATGGAGGTATGCCCTAATTGGTTATGTATTGGGAGGTAACCCTTCCTTCAAAGAAATGTTGAAGTATGTCTATGAAGTTTGGAATGAGGTTACAACGCCTACCCTGTTGCTACATGATGATGGGTATTTCATCTTCAAATTCGAATCTAAGGGGGAGAAGAATTTTGTCATACAGAAGGGACCATACACCTTCAATGGCAGATCTATGATTTTGAAAGAATGGGACCCTGAATTTCAGATTAAAAATGAGTCGATGTGAATTGTCCCAATTTGGGTCAACTTCCCTGGACTTCCGATATAATGTTGGGATGAGGAGAACCTTGGCAGAATAGCAAGCTTACTGGGCAAGCCCCTATGCACTGATAGGCTAACAGCTGTGTGAAAGAATATCCTACGCGAGGGTTCTTGTAGAAGTGGATATCACCCAACCTCTGCCGGAGGATATCCATATAGAGATTCCAGATGGGAAAGCATGGATACAAAATGTTGAGTATGAATGGAAACCAACATTCTGCCTTGAATGCAACTCATTTGGACACAAGAATGGTGACTGTCAGCAGGAGCAACAGAATGTAGACATCCAGAGACAGAGAAGGAGGAAAAAGAAGGTACCAAGAGTACAATGGAAACCAAAAGCTAATGCTGAGGTAACAGTGGAAGGGCAACAAAGTGACAGACAAGTCGAGAAGCCTATTGAGAAGCCTGCTGAGACATTGAATATAGAAAGGAATAACAAAGGCAAGCAAGTTGCAGATGTTCGAGGCCCAAAGGACAAGAATCAAACCAAAATGACCAACTATGGTGAGGTAACCAGGAGGAATACCTTTGCAGTACTCACCATAGTTGAACCCCCTGATGATAACCAGGTACAGGGGGAATGCAGTTTAGAGCCGGGTGACCCAGGAGGATCCACTGTTTCTCCATGAGACTTATATCCTGGAACATTAGAGGGCTAAATAAGCCCTTTAAGCAGAGAGAGTTAGTCAAGTTTGTGAAGACTAATAGAGTTGATATGATAGCCTGCCTAGAGACTAGGGTAAAACAGCAGAATGCCATGGCAGTTTATAAGAAACTGGGAGATGACTGGACTGTAGGGAATAACTATTTACATGCCCCCCAATGGCAGAATATGGGTACTGTGGAAAGAGGTAAATGTCCAAGTGACAATACTGGAGAGCACTGATCAGACAATTCACTGTCAAGTAAAGGACAGACATTCAACATTCAGTAGCTTTGTCACATTTGTATATGGTCTCCACACCACTCAACAAAGGGCAACACTCTGGAGGAGCTTGAGAGCTATACAACAAACTGGGCCTTGGCTCATAATAGGGGACTTCAATAGTCCTTTGGGAGTTGAAGACAGAATCAATGGCCAACCAGTGCACCATTATGAGATTGCAGACTTCCAAGGGTGTATTGATGACATAGGAGTAGGGCAGATTACCAAAAGGGGAAATTCTTTCTCATGGAGTAACAAAAGAGATGCTACTGACAGAATCTATAGCCACATTGACTGGGCTTTTGGCAATGCACAGTGGTTCAATCTGTACACAGGAGTGGAAGCAGTTTACATGTTACCGGGAATCTCAGATCATACCCCAATATTGATAGAGACTGACATTGTCAAAGCTAAAGTGAAGAGACCATATAGGCTGCTGCAATCAGTTATGCAACAAATTGAGTACAAGGAGATAGTTCAGAGAGTTTGGGATCAACAAATTCAGGGGCACACCATGTACTCTAATTGGAACAAACTGAGGAGAATTGAACAAGAGACTAGAGCTATTCAACAGGAACACTCATCTGTGGACACAAAGCTGCAACAGTTGAAGGAAGATCTGAGAATAGCCCAAAGCAGACTGAATGAAGACTATTTCAATGAAACAGTAATCACAGAAGAGAAGAACTTATTACTGAACATTGAAAAATGGGAAGGTATCCAAGAACAGATATTGAGGCAGAAGTCAAGGGCATACTGGATGCAGTTGGGTGACAACAACTCTAAATACTTCCATGCGTACATGAAATCCAGACAAGCCAGGAACAGGGTAAGCATCATACTTAATGATAACCAGATGAGGATCACAGACCCACATCAGATCCAAGAAGAATTTACTCAATTTTTCCAGCAGCTACTAGGCACAGCAGCAGACCACCTACCTGGAATTGATATCAATGTGGCTAGGGATGGGCCATGTCTATCACTGCACCAGCAGCAGCAACTCCTAGCTCCAGTAACAGAGGAGGAAATCAGTCAGAAAGTCCACAACCTCCCTAATGATAAGGCCCCTGGGATTGATGGATACCCTGTAGAGTTCTTCAAACAGTTCTGGCCTATTGTGGGGGCAGAGGTGACAAGTGCAGTGCAGCAGTTTTTTCAGAATGGGAAGTTGCTGAAAGAAGTCAACTGTACCACTATTACATTGATCCCGAAAGTGAAGAATCCAAATTATGTTAAGGAGTTCAGGCCAATTGCTTGCTGCTCAACATTATATAAAATCATTGCAAAAATTCTCACAAATAGGCTGAAAATAGGGGTGGACTACCTGGTTGGGCAGACACAGTCAGCCTTCATCGAGGGGAGGAATATTCTGGACAATGTCATCATGGCCCATGAATTGATTAGAGCCTATTCCCAGAAGGCTGTCTCTCCCAGATGCATAATCAAAGTTGACATCAGGAAAGCCTATGATTCTGTCGAATGGGGTTTTCTGAAAGCAGTGCTACTGGAGTTTGGTATACCTTATAGACTGGTCAATCTGATCATGAAATGTGTTTCTACAGCAAGCTTCTCACTGTTGGTAAATGGAGGCCTTACCAGCAAGTTCTCAGCAAAGAAGGAGCTAAGACAGGGGACCCAATGTCCCCCTATCTATTTGTCTTAGTCATGGAATATCTCAACAGACAATTGAAGCAGCTGAACAAGAACCCAGACTTCAACTTCCACCCCACATGCTCCAAATTGAAACTAACTCATATTTGTTTTGCATATGACCTCCTGATGTGTTGCAGAGGAGATGAAACCTCCCTGAGACTTTTACTGGAAGATTTTAACATATTCTCACAGATGTCTGGGTTGCAAGCCAATCTGGAGAAAAGTTCACTTTATATAGGTGGGGTATCACAAGAGACTAAACATAGCCTACTTGCAGAATTTCAGCTTACAGAAGGAAAATTCCCATTCAAATACTTGGGAGTCCCCTTGTCAACTAGGAAGATCACAATTGCACAATGCCTACACTTGGTGGACAAGATAGTAGATAAGGTCAGATGCTGGTCTTGCAAGACACTGTCCTATGTTAGCAGACTTCAATTGATCAAGAGTGTACTCTTTGAGATGCAAACATATTGGGCACATGTATTCCTAATTCCAAAGAAAGTCAGCAAACTGGTGGAAGGCATATGTAGAAACTATCTATGGACAGGGAAGCATGAAGCAAGCCACAGGGCACCCATAGCTTGGGATACAGTTTGCAGGCCAGTGGGAGCAGGTGGCCTCAATGTGATATGTTTTCAAAAATGGAACAGAGCAGCACTGTCCAAGCTACTATGGGAACTAATGCAGAAAAAGGACAAACTATGGATCAAATGGATCCACTGCCATTACATAAAAAGGAAGGAGATGATCAATATGGAAGCACCAAAACAGGCAAGCTGGTTGGTAAGGAAAATATTTGGAGCTAGGGAATGGTGGGCTCATGATTGGGCAACAATGCAATATTGCTGCCAGAAGGGGAAATACAGTATAAAAACTGCCTACAGGTACTCCATCCCATAGTTCACCAAAGTTCCCTGGGAAAAGTTGATGATGGTGCCAGGCATTCTGCCAAAAGAGAGATTCATCTTATGGATGACACTGCATCGACGCTTGGCAACAGTAGACAGGCTAGAAAAATGGGGTATACAAACAGACCAGGCCTGCTCTTTATGTGACAGTGGCAACACAGAGACACATGATCACCTTTTCTTTGAATGTCCTTACTCACAAGCACTGTGTCAAGGAATACTAAGGTGGCTTAACTTCACTAGAATGCTATACAACTGGGAGTATGAAATACAATGGCTATCTGCTAGAGTAAATAGTAGGAATCCAAGGAAATCCATCCTAGGAGTGGTATTTGCCGCAACTCTATATAATATCTGGATGGAACGGAATGAAAGAAGATTCAGGAAAACGAGCATGGAGGCTAAGATTAGAGCAAGATTGATTGCACAGCAAGTGCACATCACTGGAAGAAAGATGCATAAATGGCAGCCTACTCTAAAATACTTAAATTGTTACCCATTATGTAATCCTTGAGTTAGTAACAGTTTTGTAGAATAGAACTTAGTCTATCAGCCTTCGGGTTGTATAGTGGATAGATAGGTTTTTGTTTTAGAGGTGTTCTATAGTCCCAGAGAACACGCGATGTATAGTTACATTAGTTGAAATACAATTTTTTATTTTGACCCAAAAAAAAGAATATAAAGGACATGAATCATGATAATGAAGGAAAATACAGCTGTATCAGACTATCAGTTCATATTAGCTTCTAAATTTGAAGTAATGCAAATTTTGAGATGGGAACTAAATCCAGTGATATAAATTATTATTCAAAAATACAAAAACTTCTATAATATAGAGCAAAGACGCTATATATTTCAATCCGTATATGTGAGATAGATCAGGTATTGGCTAAATAGGTGGGTTGAGCTTTAAAATAGTTCAGGTTTTAAATTTGTATTTCGATGATAGGCCATAATATTATGTATTTTAGTCTCTTATTACATTTTACTTTATTGTACTTTAATTAAGTTTGAACTTTAATAGCTAGTATTTTACATTAAATTATGTATTTTATGTCTTGTAGGAGTGATTCCGAGCTATGTAAATATTATGGAATGAAATCAAGTGATTTGGAGCTTTGAAGTCTGAGTAAAAGCCAAAGGAATTAAGCCGGAATCGTGTTTGGGGATCAATGATAATAGATAAGAAAGAAACGGAGAATCGAGCGGGGGCATACAGTGAATTGACTAGTAAAATATACATAACGTTTTGCTCAGAACTCCATATGGGCTCCACAATATATCGTTGGAAAGCTATTCGAAAAGGCTACAACTTTCATGTTTTGCATTTTGCGAATTCCCACTATCGCCCCGCAGCATGCACCGCATATGTGCAATTTTCCAACAGCCTGTCAGAAAATATCTCTCTGAACTTCCCCACTGCCGCCGCGGCCTGCGCTGCGCCTGTGCAAATTTACAGAGCCAGAGTCCTATTTCGCGCAGGAAAAAGTGTTTCGTCTAGGTACGACCCTACTTGGTATAAATATATGTAAAAATGCTATTTTGAGGGATGTGGTACCTTTGACATACTTTTGACATAATTTAGACCAATGAGGCTCAGGAGGCCGGAGATTCAACCTAAGGAGGAATGAGCACACTAGGAGCAAGGTGGGAGATTCTTCTACGAGTTTTTTACTTCCTTCTTCCTATTTCCATTATTGGTTATGAATTCTAGTATTGTAGCCATATGACTAGCTAAATTGTCATCTAGGGTTTTGATGGACCCTTTTGCAAGATGATTTTCCTGTTACGTTAATATAGATTTGATGTAGTATTTTCTCTATTTGTTCAACTATGTTATTATTATGGTTGGTTGAAGAGCTCTCAATCTACTGTGCCTATTTAGTTTGTATTACTCGGGAGAGAGTGCATATTTAGGTGGTTGTTGAATAACTTCACTCCTAACGTATATGAGGGATCAATACGAATGATTTAAAGGTGAGATTAAAGATAACGAAACCTTGGTGTGATCTAAGTAAGCTATGCTTAAGGCTAGCTGTTAGCGTAATTCGGAAGAATATGTCTAATATATTATTGTAATTACTCGGGAAAGGGTTACGACAGTCAGAGCGCTCATGATCGTTAGAGAATACTAAGGCAAATTTATAAAAGGTATAACAACAAGGATTCTGACAATCGGGAAAATCATAACTCTAGACCTTCTTAATCTTGTCTCTAATCCTTAGTATTTTTAGTTGTTAGTTTACTATTTTAATTTATTAGTTAATTAGTTAAACACAAGAATCTTAATATCTATAAGTTAAAAATTATTAAGTTTGTCTTCTCAGTAATAGTGAACGGTTGTAGCTGAGCCTTAGTTCTCTGTGGGATTCGACTTCGAACTTATAAATCCGATTATATTTGTAACGACCGTTTACTACTTTTTATAAGGCATAATTGAACGTGATCAAATTTTAAATATCTTTTCTTAAAATTAATATGTATCTTCTCATTAAATCTCACCGAAAATTATCCGAAAGGAATGACCATTTACTACAACTAACTATATCAAGTAACATCAACAATAACTATAGTCATATTAGTAATATTAGTTGTAGTAAAGAGACAATATGTATTCTTCCTACCGCCTACGTGCGAGAAAACCCCGTTAAGAAATTCATCCTGAACATAGAAAATAAAGATGCAAATAAATGGCAAAATAATGCGGATTATAGTTGCCTCAATGCTTTGGTTTAGTACTAATAAGGCAACGTCGTGATGTATGTCGTTAGACTCATGTCATGGATTAGACTCTACTACAAACAAAAACCTAATATTCAAGTGAAAAAGTATAGAAAGACAAATTTATTGTCCTCGAGTTTCAAATCGTGTGCGAGTTAGCTCTCACGATATTAGCACGGATCGAGGTGCACAATTAATCGATATAAATGGCAATGTATAAATTACATTCAGTTGTAGAAAACTATTTATATTTTAACCACTTCACGGAAAGTAAATAATATTTACAAAAATCTCACTAGAATAAATTTGAAAAACACACGTTATATTGGGAGCACTTAATTTATGTTCTATATAAAAATAACTCCTAAAAATGAACCAAAAAATAATTTTGTATTGATTTTTAGAAGTTTTTTCTTTAAAAAATTGTCATGTTTTAATTTCATGTCATCTTAGGTTTAATTTGCGTTTAAGAATTTAATTTCATAATTTAATTGGATTTATTAAATAAAAAATTACTACAATAGTCATGTCCACATTTTAGTTTTTAGTGTTAAATTAATTAGTATTAAATTAGTAAAAAAAAATAAGATTAACTTTACAAAATAATTTAAAGTAGAGTCTAATTTAAGATATAATTTAGCTTGTTTAATTAATTTAACTAGATTTTTAAAATCAAAGAAAGAAAGAAAGAAGAACAAAAGAGAAAAAAAAAGTTGTTGTTATGAAATAATATAAGAACAAGAACAATAATACAAGAACAAGAACAATAGAGAGAAAAGTAGAGAGAGGAGTATTCTTATTGATACTTTGGGATGATTTACAATAGGGTAAGACCCCTCTATTTATAGGCATAGAAAAGACTTAGCCTCAAAGTAAAACTACATTCACCTTAAATAGAGTTCTATTTATAACAGTTGTCTTATTTTTGAATTGGGTCAGGCATACTTCCGACTTCCTCCGCTCTCACAACCCATCTCCTCACCCCTTCCGATTAACTTCCCCATCTTCGGCGTTGGAACGCCATTTCGGAGCTTTAACATCAAACGCCCGTTATGGGCTTCAACAAAGGTAAAATATCAGTTCTAGGCTGCACGTTTGTCCAATAAATAAGCCTTAACGGTGCCAATTTGCGCTTCCTGGATTTCACTCCACCAATTTCTGATTTAGTCATGGAAGAACAATTAGTTCCAAGAGTTCCACCTTCCGTGCTGCGCGAATTGACCACCTTTTAATTGAAAATGCTGCTTCTAAAGAAGACAAACACAATTTGTCTTTTTCTGGGTTCAATAAGGGCGATTTTGCTGTGATAAGTTGCTGGAGCTTCATCCCTCTTTATTTGGTCCAACTCTCTTTTCCTGGACATTTGAGGTAATCCGTTTACTGTGGTAATCCTTGAATGTGTTTGAGCTTGTGAGTTGTGACCCAGGTGAGGTTTATTAGTAGCTTTGAATTATGAAGATTGGCTTCCGTGAATACTTGGGCTCCATCTTTGAGCCCACGAGAGGTCAGCAACCTTACAAGTTGGCCCACATAGACTAGTTGGGAGTTTTAATATGGGCTATTAGCTATGAACTACTTTCATTAATAGTACACTATTAAAAATATAATATAAAGATTAGTATTAATTAATAATTAATAAATATGGCAGTAAAATATTTATAAATATAGCAGATTTAGTTAAATTCAAATCAATAAGAATCAAGCTGCTTAAAGAGACAGTTCTAGTATTTAATATATTTTCCTATTTTTTCTCTTCATTCCATACCATGTTTTATATTTTTTTTAGAAACTAATCCATTACATAATAGATTTTTTCTTTCCATACATGGACCTTTTTATATAATGTAATATAGCAAATTATACATTTTTATATTCTAATGAAATAAAATACATATATTTACGAAAAAATTATAATGTATGTCTGTGGTGTATATACATTGTAAATCATATATTTTTTTAGGAAAATTCATATATATATATATATATATATATATATGTTATTTATATATATATTTCTATTTAATTGTATATCGATCCATTTCATAATAATTTTTTTCCTTTTTACACACGGACCTTTTTTATTCAACTTAATCCTAGTAAAATTATATGTCTGTATATTCCAATGGAATAAAATATATATTTTGTGAAAAAAAATATAATGTATATTTATGGTATATTATAAATCATGTAATTTTTGTAGGAAAAATTATGTATATATGCACATGTTATTTATACACTTATTTATATTAAGAGATATTATAAATATGCCATTTATGTTTCACTAATATAACATGCATGTTTGTATAAATTATTCGTATATAAATAGCATATGTGACATATTTTTTTCTTCTATATACATATTAGTGGCATATTAATATTTTTTATTAAATTTTATGTAAGACATATGCGAGCAATATGCTTTGAATAATATCAATATAATAATATAGTATGATGTGTGTGTATATATATATATATATATATATATATATATATATATATATATATATATATATATATATATATATATATATATATATATACGCGTCATACTATAATACATCAGGAGTCCTGTGTGACAAGAAAGTGGAGGCTTACATCAGGAGTCATGTGTGACAAGAAAGTTCCAGAGAAACTCAAGGGAAAATTTTATAGAGCTGTGGTGAGACCTGCAATGTTGTATGGGGCGGAGTGCTGGCCAGTGAAGAACTCTCATGTTCAGAGAATGAAGGTTACAGAGATGAGGATGTTCAGGTGGATGTGCGGGCTCACCAGGTTAGATAAGATTAAGAATGAAGTTATTCGAGAGAAGGTGGGGGTGGCCCCGGTGGATGAGAAGATGTGAGAAACGAGGCTAAGGTGGTTCGGGCATGTGCGGAGGAGAAGTCCTAATGCCCCGGTGAGGAGTTGTGAGCGGCTGGCGATTGTCGGCGTTCGGCGAGGCATAGGGAGGTCTAAGAGGTATTGGGGAGAGGTGATTAGGCACGACATGGTTAGAATGCGGGTTTCCGAGGACATGACCCTTGATAGGAAAGTATGGAGGTCTAGTATCAGGGTTGTAGGATAGGGGCTCCTAGAATTTTTCGTACTCTTCACCAGGGGTGGGGTGAGGCTTGGCAGGGCTATCCATAAATGATTTGTGTTTTGGATTATGTCCCCCTTATAGTAGTTATTTATGGTAGTTACTGTATGATATTATTGCATGCTATTTTATTTATGGTTCTTATGTTTAGATAATTATTTACGCTATTTCTGGTGGAGTTACTAATGCTCTTTTGTTTTTATTTTTGTGTTTCCTTTTCTTCACTGAGCCGAGGGTCGATTGTAAACAGTCTCTCTGCCCTTTCGAGTAGGGGTAAGGCTCGTCTACATATTACCCTCCCCAGACCCCACTTTGTGGGACTATACTGGGTAGTTGTTGTTGTTATTGTGTGTGCGTGTGTGTGTGTGTGTGTATATATATAAACATGTTGAAGATTGTGGGTACGGTTCCCATGACATGATTCGCAATGTATATCAAATAAACAAGTGTACGATAATCGTAACTTGTTCAAGAAATAATTTCATAAATCCTAAAAAGCAGTTTAAAATAATTAAAAAGCGGTTATAAAGTTAAAAATGCACAATAGATTTAAAACATGTTGTAAATCAGATAATAAGCCAATATGAATGGTTTAAGCGACCGTGCTACATGGAACCCGGGAATGCCTAAAACCTTCTCCCGAGTTAATAGAATTTTTGGTTCGCAGACTTTTAAATAAAGTTCACATTTTTTCGATTTGAATTTAAATAAACCGGTGATTTGAAACACCAAATAAACTATTCCAAATAACAACTCTGATAAATAAAATAAATAATTTTATTTCGAATAATATCATTTTAATTGAAAAAATTCTTCTATATTCGCCCTCAAGTGATAAAAAGGAGATGTGATATATATAAAATCACATGAGACCATTATCTCTTGCGTAATCTGGTATATGAGAGTTTTCTTCTCTGTTTGTTGAACTTCTACAGAACTTGATTTGCAACAGGATTGTGAGTATTTTTTCTGTATTAAAGTTACTTCGAAAAGCAATTTGAGATGATATTTCTGCGTTGGTTATAATAAGTCCGAGCTTTCTATTTCAATAAGTTAACGTTAGACCTCGTGACTTGAAGTTTGTATAAAATTGTCACGATCCAAACCTCGCTTCGATTGTAATGATGTCTCTCGTGAAAATAAGGTCAGTCAAATCATTACTGAACACCTTTTATAAGCAGTTACACAGTTCATAAGAAAATTAAATATGATTTAATAATGTTAATTAACAGAAGTACAACCCACACACAGCCTATACTGGATTGTCACAAGTCACGAGCCTCTATAGGAGTGTGAATACAGTTCTACAAGATCTGAAAATACACGGAACAGGAATAATGAACAAAGAGAGAGAAACACCGCTGCAAACGCTGGCAATCACCTCGCTAAACTCCTATAGCTCTACCTCCAATCAGCTAAAACCCGCTAGCGGGTGAATAAATACTTGCATCTGCACACGAGTTGCAGGGACTAAAGTGAGTACTCCAACTCAATAATTAATAAAGGTAAATAACAACTCAGCAGTAAGAAATCATGTATAACAAATCATCATGATGTATAAAAGCAGTGTGAAACCCTTTTGAGAAAAACAGTTAAGCTCTGAAATCTTTAGGAAAAACATCTTAGCTCAGTTTAAACCTCTTTTGAACACGACCCTTTTCAAACAGCCATGCAAAACAATTAGTGTAGATAAGCACAGAAATCCGTCCCTCGGGTGCAATACTCACTCAATAGAAAATGCCAACAATCAGGTACGTATCACATGAAACAGCACAACAACAGATAATGGCAGATAATTAAATAAGTAAACATCATAAAACATCATCGATACTACTGCGGCGTGCAGCCTGATCCATATACCGCTGCGACATACAGCCCGATCCATTTATCATCGACAAAACTCACTGGAGGAGTGAAGACTACCGGAGGGACCCCTTATGGCCCAAGCGCAATATCAAGCCATCTCGTGACCTCAAATCTAGGCCCTCGGCCTTATATCAGTATCAGTATCTCATTGTTGCAGCGTGCCACCCGATCCAAAAGTATCCTCGCAATACAGGCCCTCGGCCTTACTCAGTCAAAATCACATAAGCCCCTCAGGCAACAGTCAAATATGATACTCAGCCCAAAAATATTGTTGGAATATCATTTCAAGTGTTAAAGCGAAGTGAACTTGGCTGAGTTTTGAAAACAGTGAAAAATACGTGACTGAGTTCAAGTATAAAATCAAAATAGTGAAGAAATATCAACAAATCATCTCCAAAGGAGTTCAAATAACTGGTATGAAGCTTATAGCGATCAGCCAAAATCATGATGATAACAAATAAGTTTCAGTCAAATACACAACCAAAAATCATCAATCGGGACGGACCAAGTCACAATCCTCAGTGGTGCTCTACCCCTACGCTCGCTATCCGGCGTGCAAGTCACCTCAATATAGTACTACGATGTGCAATTCGAGGTCTCGAACCCTTAGAACATCATTACAATCATTACTCACCTTGAACTGGCGAAGTCTCTAGATCGCGGCGCCTTTGCCCCTCAAGTTGGCCTCCACGCGCAAAGCATTTATCCAAAATCACAGCGAATACATCAATATATGCTAAGGGAACAAGACCCAAGCGAAAACAATCAATAACGGGCATAAATCCCGAAATTACTAAAACCCGAGCCCCGAACCCACTTCTCGAAACTCAAAATTTTCTACATCAACGGGTTCCTTATCTCGCCACGAGTCCATACATACCAAAGTTCTAAAATCCGAACTCAAATGGCCTGTCAAATCCCAATAAAAGTCAAATTTCTCAAGCCCTCGTTCTTCAATTTTAGGCTTAGTTTTCATGAATTTCTTGGTGTATTTCACAATAAAAACGAGTTTTAAGTTCAAAAATCTTACCTCCAGGTGTTATCTCTTGAATCCCTCTTTAATTCCCCTCAAGAAGCTCAAAAATCGCTCAAAAATGGTGAAAGTTAGCTCAAAAATCGTGGACAAGACCTATTACATTCTGCCCAAGCTTTAAAAGCCTTCTTCGCGAATGCGATCCATCTCTTGCGAACGCGTAGCACAAAACTACGCTTACCATTTTTTTAACTTACGCGAACGCGACATGCCAGTCGCGAATGCACTGCTTCCAAAGTTTGAACTTCGCGAACGCGTTCGCTTCCACACGAACGCGCTGAACATTTGGCCATCAGCTCCAGAACCTCCTTCGCAATCACGTATCCACCCTCGCGAACGCGACGTAGCCTCTCTCAACCCTTTGCGAACGCGGCATAGAACCTCGCAAATGTGATGCTCACGAACCCAGGCCCTTCGCGAACGCAAAGGCTAAAAATGCTTGCAACAAACCTGAAATTTTCTGAGTTCTCAAAAAATGCAATTGATCCACTTAGCCTCCCGAAACACCCCTGAGGCCATCGGGACCTCAACCAAACCTACCAATATACCCCATAACATCAATCAAGCTTACTCTAATCATCAGAATACCTCAAACAATATCAAATTACTCAAAACTCATCGAATTCAAGCCTAAGTTTTTAAAAACTTCCGAAATACACTTTCGATCAAAACTCCGACCAAACAACGTTCAAATTACCTGAAATTTTGCACACACATCACAAGTGACATGACGAAACTACTGCAACTCTCAGAATTCCATTCTAAATCTCGAATCAAAATCTCACCTGCCAACTGGAATTCGCCAAAATACTAACTTCATTAGTTCAAACCAAATTTCACATCGGACCTCCAAAACCAATTTCGATCACACTCATAAGTCAAAAATTACCTAACGAAGCTAAATAAATCATAAAATTTTGATCCGGACTTATATAAAAATAAGTCAAATCTTGGTCAAACCTTTCAAATTTTAAGCTTAACTGAGAATTGTTCTTCCAAATTAATTTTGATTAACTTGAAACCAAAACCAATGATTTATATTGGTTATAATATACCACATGTTCGAAATCATGCCCGAGAAATGGTGATCAAAGTGCAAAAGGTCAAAACGACCGGTCAGGTCGTTATATCCCCCCCCACTTAAACACACATTCGTCCTCGAATGTACCCAGAGTTGTTCTAGAAGCCAATCAATAGCTAAATAACTTTACCACGCATTTACTCCGGGGGATGATCCCACGTCACCCTATCTCATACAGGTCTGATATGTTATAACTGAAATATCACATTCCAATATTGCCTATAAACCATAGAATCATATTTTCACTTCTGAAACCATCAATACGATCAAAACCTCATACCTAAACTCTGAATAAGCCCTAACTAGCTGTAATAACCCAGACGTGCAACCTCAGGTGCAATTATACCACATAACTCAAACACATGAAGCGATAATCTTCCATTCACAGTAGCTGCACATAACTCCCGAATACCGGTTGAAAAACTCTTAGTAACTAAAGTTTCAATCCAACACTCTTATATAATATTCCAATGATAACTAAAACATGCAGTAAGCCATAACCATTTCTCAGATCAACCATTCATGAGGGCATTTCTCCTCTAGCAATTACCATAGAAATTTTTTGAACCGAACCTCGATATTTACCCATCAAACATGCTGAAATAGAATCCGTTTGAATTCACTAATGATCCCCAACAATCTCTTCTGACCAAGCACACCACCCTGGTGACATGACATATCAATACGAGACTAAGCCACAACTTACGTAATTATGCGCACCAATAAGCAATAGTCCGAACATACTCAAATCACACAATGACTCAATTCAAAGAGCTGTACCTCAAGCTCACCAGTACCACCACCACACAAGGCTGAGAATCCATATCACATCAAAGAATAGAACTCACGAATCTATCCCGCAAGGTCATATCTCCACATAGCTTCGTTGTAGATGCACTATCCTATCCAAACACTGTTCCACATGAAACACCTCAAGTCACTATGCTCAAAATCGACAACCGCACACAATTTGATGCATGGAACCAAAGCAAATCACTATACCCACGGTGCAACAAGTAACATATACCACACAGACCCGATAGGACATAACTGATATGCCATCCACCGAGCAACACCCAATTATTTTTCCCGCTTGACTTCTGTAAACATGTAATTTTTGACCCTCCCCAAATTTACACATCTTAGTGCTTATATGTTTCTTTTTGGTCTAATTTGTTACTTTTACTAGTTTTGGCTCTTTTGTTTTGTCTTATTTCAAAAATCAAAAACTAAAAAATATCTTTTCCTTCATTTTAGCTAGTTGATATTTTGTCTAGTTAATTTTACGCTTGAAAAAATATAAAAACAGCCTTGACATTTTTTTTCCAAAAGATCAGAAGAAATTTTCAAAAAATATATTTACTTAGTTTAGTTTTAAAGTTTCAGGCTTTTAGTAAATATTGAGTAGTATTAAAATTTCTTTGATCTAGATATTTCATTTTATTTTTAGTTATTTCCTATTATTTAGATAATTAGTATTTTTGGTTTAACTTTAGGAAAAAAGAAAAGAAAGAAAGAAAAAACAAAAAATAAATAAAAAGAAGGAAGAACGTGAATAATGAAATGCAAAGGCAAAAGTTGGAAATGGAAATTCAATCGTTTTTCCCCTTTTTCACTCTATCACGTGTCCTTTCCTCTAAATCTTATATGTTTATTAAATTTTTTATTATTCTTTACCAATAATATACTGCCACCTCCTCTCCCTATAACAAACTTAATCAACAAAGATTCCTCACAATGCACACACTCACCGTTTTCACAGGGGGCCCACTCAAATATGCTCTTTTAAATTGAGATACCTTTCTTCTTAAGATACATATACAGAGATATTCAAATATAGAAAGAGGGATGAGGGAGTGAAGACGAAAAAAAGGGGATATGAGAAATAAAATAACAGGAAAAAGGGAGAGCTCAATCGCAGACCAAGATGGGTGGTTTTCTTCTTCTCCATCTCATCCTCCCCCATGAACACTACTGAAAACCTCCATTAAAACACCTCCAGAACGCTATCATATCATCCCTCAAACCAGTCATCTTCTTCCTTCGTTTTTGGCCATGTGAGGTTACTTTTTATCCACTTAAACTCCAGCTGAAACAGCAGCGACCACAACCCCAAACACACCCGAAAATCACCCCAAAGACTAGCCAAATAACTACATTAAACCACACCTTAGAGCAGTCTTGTCTGTACCTAAAACACGACATTTTTGGTCGGGTTCGAGTCAAAGTTTTCCGACGAGCTTTTTCCGGTGAGTTTCGAGATTCCGACGTGGTCTCTTGTTAGCGGGTTTGTTCGCTGTTTGAAAGTTAATAATGTTAGGATTATGATTCCAACTAAATATAACAACCTTCATATTGAATAATCCGGAATTAAACTACATGAGCGGAAGCTAACCTGAATCCATATATGGAAATGTTGAACCTCTTTTTGATGATTGTCCTTAGGTTCTTGTGAACTCCTATAGCCTTCCTTCAAGTTTTCTTGAAGTTGTATATCACCACAAGCATGAATCCACAAGACTAAAACAATATATGAAAGGTTCACAATAATAGTGTTATGACAATGATCAAAATGGTTTATGGTTTTCCACACTATTTGCAAGACAACAACGGAGTATTTTGCTCTTGATTCAATGGGAGGAAGAAGAGTCTTGTCTTGCACTAATGTGGGAACCATAACCCCCACTTTATAACACAAGAGTTACATAACTCAAGAGTCACAAGAGTTACAAGAGTTACATAACTCAAGAGTCACAAGCATGTAACCATGGTTACATATATGTAACCTTAGTTAGCCCATCATTAACTAAGGTTACCCTTTTGGGTATCTAAACATTAGTCCTACACTTTATATGACAACACATTGGCCCCCTTAACATAATGTCCATAAGACCACAAAATTAGGCCAAACCAAAAGATAGCATATAACATATAATTTATCCATATATTGTTCATATGTGTGTAGATATAAGTCCATATATCTAGATATAAATCCATATATCTTACAATCTCCCACTTGGACGAGATACACATACATATGTACAAACCTTAGCATTATATGTTACAAAATAACTTTAGTTGCGCAAAATTGCTATCACAATAAAATTGTCATGAACAATCCGGTCCATCAATCATACCAACATAGGAACTAAGTGCTCGTCGTTACTCATTTGTAACTAGAACCAATCATAGATCACGTATATCAATATAACCAACGACATGGATCAAGTGTAGGTATGTAGCATGGAAATAACATAAAGTGTGGTCAATAGAATGTCTATTTCCAACTGGTTCTCTTTATTGAGATCAATCATAAACTGTAAGAGTACAAAAAAAAACTTTAAAACTGAATATCTGCAGATATAACTAAATTACTGAATTTCTGAATATAATGAACAATTACATAAATGTGCAATACAAACTCCCACTAAAATACATAATCCTTATCTGATTTGACACCCATACAAGCAATATGCTCATGAAATACTTTTGGTGTCAATCCCTTAGTGAGCGGATCCGCAAGCATGGAGTTTGTACTAATGTACTCAATGCACAATTGTCCATTTTGTACTCTTTCTTTAACAACCCGAAATTTGACGTCCATATGTTTTGCTTTCGTCAAACTACTGTTGTTATTAGCATAAAGGACCACCGATCTGTTATCGCATAATAGCCTAAGCGGCTTTTTGATGCTATCAACAATTCGCAGTCCACCAACAAAATTCCCCAGCCATAATGCCTCATTGGATGCTTCATAACATGCCATAAACTCCGCTTCCATGGTGGAAGTGGCTGTAAGAGTTTGCTTAATGCTTCTCCAAGAGATAGCACCACCCGCAAGCATGTAAATATAGCCTGAAGTAGACTTCAAACTATCCTGACATCCAGCAAAATCGGAATCGGTATACCCAATGATCTCAAGCTGGTCCGATGTCCGGTATGTAAGCATGTAATCCTTTGTTCTCTGTAAGTACCTCATGACCCGTTTGGCTGCCTTCCAATGGTCCATTCCCGGATTGCTTAGATATCTGCCTAACATCCCAACAATGTATGCTATATCAGGTCGTGTACATACCTGAGCATACATCAGACTACCTACCGCCGAAGCATAAGGCGTCTTCTGCATTTCCGAAATTTCATAATTATTATTTGGGCACTGTTTGAGACTAAACTTGTCTCCCTTAGCAACAGGGGTGTTGCCTGGTTTGCAATCCTGCATGCCAAATCTTTTCAGAACCTTATCGATATAGCCCTTTTGTGACAGACCGAGAACACCTTTAGAGCGATCTCGTTGTATCTGAATTCCTAATACAAAAGAAGCTTCACCAAGATCTTTCATTTCAAATTTCTTTGAAAGAAATTTCTTAGTTTCAAGTAATAATGCTATATCGTTACAGGCAAGCAGTATGTCATCGACATATAAAACCAGAAAAATATACTTACTCCCACTGAACTTATGGCATATACAGTCATCAGCAATATTCGGTTCAAAACCAAAAGATGTAACGACTGCATGAAACTTATAATACCATTGACGCGAAGCTTGCTTGAGCCCATAGATGGATTTCTTTAATTTGCAAACCTTCTTCTCTGATTCATCCGAAACAAAGTTTTCAGGTTGCACCATATAAATTGTTTCCTCAATGTCACCATTGAGAAAAGCTGTCTTAACATCCATTTGATGAAGCTCAAGATCAAAATGTGCTACTAATGCCATTATAGTCCTGAAAGAGTCTTTCGATGAAACTGGAGAGAAAGTCTCTTTATAATCAATGCCTTCCTTCTGAGTGTAGCCTTTTGCGACAAGACGAGCTTTGTACTTAATAACATTGCCCTCTGAATCCCTTTTGGTTTTAAGAATCCATTTACAACCAATAGGTTTCGTACCTTCGGGCAATGTAACAAGCTCCCAAACGTCATTATCGCTCATAGACTTCATCTCATCATTCATGGCATCAATCCACTTTTGAGAGTTAGAACACTTAATGACTTGACGGAAGTTGATTGGATCATCTTCCTCAAGTCCAATATCACTTTCTTGTTCTTGGAGAAATACTACATAATCATCCGAAATTGCATTTCTCCTCTCTCTAGTGGATCTCCTTAATGGCATTTCAGTTACTTGAGGTTGTTGAGTTTGATTTTCATTAGTTATATCAGGTTCCTGATGGGGGAGATTTTCGAGATTGTCTTGAACTGGAGTTGTGTGATCCGAGTCAGGAAGACCAAGATCAACAACTTGAGGGAAAGACACATGTTCTTCCTCAAAGACAAAATCTCCAACAACTTTATCTCCCCACCCCCCAAACTCAATATCCTCAAAGAACCTAGCATTACCCGTCTTAAAAATAGTTCTAGAAGTGGGATAATAAAACTTAAAACCCCTGGATTTTTCAGAGTATCCAACAAAATAGCTACTAACCGTCTTAGCGTCCAGTTTCTTTTCATTCGGCCTATAAGGCCTTGCCTCAGCTGGACAACCCCAAATGTGAAAATGCCGAATACTGGGTTTATGCCCAGTCCAAAGTTCATAAGGGGTTTTTATTGTAGCTTTAGTTGGAACTCTATTTAGAATATAAGTTACAGTTTTTAATGCTTCACCCCAGAGTGAGTCTTGCAAAGAAGTACGAGAAATTATACTTCTTACCATATCCTTAAGGGTCCTATTTCGTCTCTCAGCTACACCATTCATCGTAAGACTGCCTGGCATAGTATATTGAGGGATGATCCCACACTCATCTAGGAATTTAGCAAAAGGCCCTGGACGTTGTTCACCGGAACCATCATATCGACCATAGTATTCACCACCACGGTCAGATCTAACGGATTTAATTCTTTTGCTTAGTTGATTTTCAACTTCAGCCTTAAATGATTTGAACATGTCTATGGATTGGGACTTTTCGTGAATAAGTTATAGGTACCCATAACGAGAGTAATCATCTATGAATGTGATAAAGTATTGTTGACCATTCCGACAAGGAGTAGGAAATGGCCATAAATATCCGTATGTATCAATTCTAACACGTCCGAAGCTCTCTTAGCACCCAATCTAGTCTTGTTTGTTTGTTTTCCCTTGATACACTCAATACAAATTTCCGAATTTGAGGTATCAAGAGAATCAAGAATTCCATCTGACACGAGTTTCTGAATTCTTTGAATGGATATGTGACCCAAACGTTTATGCCAGAGTGAAATAGAATTCTAATTAGTTAATTTCCTTTTAGTACCACTTAAACTTGTATGCAAAGTTTCTTTATTTGAAGTTATTGTATCAACCAAATATAAGCTATCAAATGTTGATAAAACACCAGTACCAATAAGATTTGAATTCCGAAAGAGACTAACTTTATTATCCCCAAATGTACATTTATAACCAGATATGTCCAATTGGGGAACTGAAATTAAGTTCCGTCTAAAAGACGGTACAATAAAAGTCTCATCCAAATCTAAATGAAAACCGGTCTTAAACAACAGCCTAAATTTGCCAATAGCTTCAACTGGCACCTTCTTGCCGTCACCCACATAGATGTATCTTTCACCATCATTTGGTTTTCGGCAGTTCAGGCAACCCTGCATTGATATACTTATGTGAGTAGTAGCAGCAGAATCTACCCACCAAGTATCCTTAGGTACCGAAATTAAATTAACTTCAGAACAAACAAGAGAAAGAAGTGTACCTTTTTTCGCACGCCAGGCATGGTACTTGGTACAATCCTTCTTCACATGATTAGTCCCCTTACAGAAGAAGCAACCTAATTCAGTGATTTCAACCTTAGGTTCCTTATGTTGCTTATTCTTGGGCTTTGCAACCGCAACTTCCTTACCCTTCCTCTTTTTAGTTGCCTTAGAAGAGGATGCCAAATGAGCACTTTCAGTCTTATCTAGCTTTATCCTTTCCTCTTCTTGCACACAGTGTTAAATGAGCTCATTAAGAGACCATTTCTCCTTCAGGCAGTTGTAACTGACCTTAAACTGATTAAAGCGTGCAGGAAGAGATATCAAAACAAAGTACACAAGCAGTTCCTCAGGTAAATCCAGCTTGAGTGACTTAAGTTTCGAAGCAAGATGAGACATTTCCAAAATGTACTCCCGAATGTTTCCCTTGCCCTTATACCTCATGGCTACAAGTTTACTCAATAGTGTACTTGTTTCCGCCTTTTCGTTTTGAATAAAACGATGTTCAAGGTTTTCAAGGAAAACTTTGGCATTAGGTTCATCATTCATAGTGCCCCTGAATGATTCTGGAATTGCACGCTTCATGATCATTAGACTCATGCGATTCGAGCGTTCCCACTTCTCCATCGCTCTCTTTTCATCAGGAGAGGATGTATCCTCAAGAGGAGTAGGTTGCTCAATCCGAAGAGCAAGGTGAAGATCCATGCAACCGAGAACGATCATGACGTTCTCTTTCCATTCCTTAAAGTTAGTGCCGTTAAGCACATGGATGCTATTGATGTTGGCAGAGATCGTAGAAGCAGAAGAATTTACTGAAAATAGAACAAAAGGATTACTGAATACATGCTTACAAATACTTGAACTTTAACTTTATAGATTCACAAATTAGGCATTCCCATTACAAGATACCTAGTACAACATTGATTTTAGTCTTTGGACAGAAAAACAACTTGTAAGTGGTACTCTTGGTGTAGTGATCAAACATAAACAATAAACTCCTGTCAAATATTAAACCTTCCTTTGGGCCGATTTAATATTCACATGGAAAACTACATAATCGTCTCATATTTACCACCACAAGCATGTTCGAATTCCTGCCAAATAACACCTTCCTTTGGGCCGGTGTTAAACGCATGGAAGACTAACATCCACAGTCATCTTATATTTTAAAATTAATCAATCTACACAATAGAGGTTACTTTGGCAACATAATGCTTCAATTGAATAATTAAAATATTAGATGCTATAAACTTTAGTTCTTTAAGCCTTATTATGAATCTCAACTTAATATGTTACATATTTTGATATGTAACACTTGAATATTAATAGTTGTTTACTAGATAGGACAATTCCAAATATTAATAGAATTGATGGACTTTAAAACAATTAAAATTCACTGTAACTTAAGAGAGTTGAAACGTTTTTAACCTTACTGGACATACACAATCGATTGTGAGCAATAGACAATCGATTGTCTTTAGCTTAAAAAAAAATTTCAGTTACTGGACCAATATAATCGATTGTCAAAACCAGACAATCGATTATTTTGATTTTGTGAAAAAATTTTAAGTTTCTGGATCAACATAATCGATTGTCAAAACCAGACAATCGGTTATTTTGATTTTGTGAAAAATTTTTAAGTTTCTGGACCAACATAATCGATTGTCAAAACCAGACAATCGTTTATTTTGATTTTGTGAAAATTTTTTAAGTTTCTGGACCATTACAATCGATTGTCTACAATAGATAATCGATTGTATGGTATAATTAAAAAACGTTTCAACTCACTGGACCAGAACAATCGATTGTATAGAATATACAATCGATTATTCTGGTGTTCCAAAAAACTGCCAGAATTTTAAACGTCAAAGACAATCGATTGTGTAAGGAAACAATCGATTGTCTTGAGGCAGTGACCAAAATTTTTTTTCTGAATAACACATGATTTACAACATGAATCTTAAAAAAAATGTTGTTAACCAACTAAAAGATATTTACAATGTTTTAACAAGATATTAAAACATCAAATTACAACAAAACATAACATTCATAAGATCATGCTATTTCATGGTAGAATTTCATAAACAAAATTCTGATAAAACTAAAACATGAATCCTAACATAACATGAATCTTATGAACATCCAAATTATCCAAAAATGAAGGGTGGCTCTGATACCAATTGTTAGGATTATGATTCCAACTAAATATAACAACCTTCATATTGAATAATCCGGAATTAAACTACATGAGTTGAAGCTAACCTGAATCCATATATGGAAATGTTGAACCTCTTTTTGATGATTGTCCTTAGGTTCTTGTGAACTCCTATAGCCTTCCTTCAAGTTTTCTTGAAGTTGTATATCACCAGAAGCATGAATCCACAAGACTAAAACAATATATGAAAGGTTCACAATAATAGTGTTATGACAATGATCAAAATGGTTTATGGTTTTCCACACTATTTGCAAGACAACAATGGAGTATTTTGGCTCTTGATTCAATGGGAGGAAGAAGAGTCTTGTCTTGCACTAATGTGGGAACCATAACCCACACTTTATAACACAAGAGTTACATAACTCAAGAGTCACAAGAGTTACAAGAGTTACATAACTCAAGAGTCACAAGCATGTAACCATGGTTACATATATGTAACCTTAGTTAGCCCATCATTAACTAAGGTTACCCTTTTGGGTATCTACACATTAGTCCTACACTTTATATGACAATACATTGGCCCCCTTAACATAATGTCCATAAGACCACAAAATTAGGCCAAACCAAAAGATAGCATATAACATATAATTTATCCATATATTATTCATATGTGTGTAGATATAAGTCCATATATCTAGATATAAATTCATATATCTTACAAATGAAAGGTTCATTTTCTTTTTCTTTATTGTTTCAACATTACAAGTGATATCATGTATTCTTTGTTAAGTGTTTTATCTATATCCATGGTCTTTTGATTTGCATATTTTGCTGCTTGGATGATTGTTGTTGTCTTACTTTGTTTGCCGCTGATCCATTCCTTGGCGTAATAGTGGTGTTGCCGCTTTGATTTTCTAATACTTCGATGCTTCATTTTGATTGTGGAACATCTGTTCATGATTTACTCGTTATTGACTTCAATTTGTGCCAAATGTTTACTGCTTCTAATTTATTAAATTAAGTTGCTTCATGTTCAGCCATATATGTGGAGGTGGCTTTCCTTAACCATAGATGTTACTGTTGGTGTCTATCTTGGTTGCTGTTTAAAATTCCTCACGGAAATTATCTGAAAGAAGTAGAAATTAACTTGGGTGTGATTATGTATAACTTGGACAATTTTGAGGAAAAGACTACTGAAGTTGAAAAATTAAGCAGCATAGTTTGACAACTTCACTTGGATACCAATTTCCGTTTTTTTAGTTTTTTTTAGCACGAAAATTATACATTGGCTTTTCTCTTATTTTGATTCATAATCTCAATTGTCATTGTCCTTCAATCTTATAAATTCATTCTTAAGTATCTCCACTTATTTGTTGAGTTCTGCATAATAGTGGTGGAAAGTTGTAATGGTACAATTTATCATGGTTGCTTAGTTATAATAAAACAGTGACAATTTATATTTCTGTATGTATAGACATGGTATTTCCCTTTTGTTTTTGCCTTGTTCCGATAATTTGGCATTTGAAACGTCTCAATCACTATATCCATTGTACAAATTAGTTAATTTCTTGTGCTAAAGTTGTGCTCCACAACTCTATTCCATAATTTATGGTCCCACAAATTAATCTAGAAACCTCTTAATTGGAATAATTCGAGGCGTGTTGTGCCAAACAAAAGTCTCAAATGCATGGCCCTCGTTAAATCAATATGTTGATCCTTGGAAATCGAGGTGTGCCATTTAGCGAATTCTTATGGCCCTCACAAAGTTAAAAACGCATAATTGATTTAGGCGCGTTATTTTAATAATTAATTTTCTTGAACTCGGGTGTGCATTTTATGTGACCCAAATTCAAATCTTAACAACTTTAAATAAAATGTGTCTCGGATTGCAGGTGCATTTCATGTGGCGCGGTCCAAAGACATATTTTAAACGACGTTAAATTTTTTTTAAAATGAATAAAAGCGGTTATAAAGTTAAAATTGTATCATAGGCTAAAATATGTATTAAAGTCAAATGATAGGCCAACTATAATAGTTTAAGCGAGCATGCTAGAACCACGGAATTCGGGGGTGTCTAACACCTTCCCTCGAGTTAACAGAATTACTTAGTCAGAATTTCTGGTTCGCAGACTTCAAAAGGAAAGTCGAAATCTTCCTCGATTTGGGATTTAAAAATAAATCGGTGACTTGGGACACCAAATAAACTATCCCAACTTGCGACTCTGAATAAAAATAGATAAATAATCTCATTTCGAATAATATCACTTAAATTGGAAAAACTCCCTTATACACTATCCTCCGGGGTGGTGTGTAAAAAAGGAGGCGTGACAACTTCTACTATGAACCCCAATAGAACCGCACCATATGTCCACAATTAACAAATCATAACACCTCGCAACATGGACATGCCACTCCTAGATCTCCCTAGATCACCAACAAGCTTGGTAATGATCAAATCAACCTATCCCTCAACGATACAATTTGGGGCCAACCAAGCTAACTCAAGCTAGAACACGCATCCACTTGGCCTGCCAACAAACTCATCATCAAGGAAGCTTAAAGTTGTTCTTTCCACTATTATAACTCATGTTGATGCCATACGATATGGTGCAAGATACCAAATCAACACCGAAATCAATAACCTTGCCCGACGATATGCCCAACCACGAGAAATACACCTGATAAATCTTTCACCACCAAAACTAAATCAATATGAGGAGCCTCAGCACTAACACTCGTCATAATCCCAAATAAGAAGGACAATCCTTCCCAGCCGTCTGCTGAGTCTTTGAAATATAAGAATCCCTATAGGGCATAATCCGTCAAACATCGCCACTCAACCTGTGGCATTTTTCGGCATCGCCAACAGTGTCGCCTTATCGCAGTGGTCCTGAATAACACAATACGGAGACAACCAGTCTGAACCCAATATCACATTCAAAATCTAACACACTAAGCGACAAAAGATCCACTCGGGTCTTCAAAATCTGATAGTCGCTAAATAGCAGATACACACGACTCACAACAACAATATAGCCTGAACATGAGAAATCCCAGTCTCCAACTCCATATCGCACACAAATCACCACACCTGACCCCAAATTCCACCGCCCTAATACATATCACCTCAAGTACCTAATCATTCCACGAAAAATACCTTGAAATTCCCCTGTGCCATCAAGTAACTCGAATATCATCAATCGATCCAATCAAGCGAGCACCCCAATACTACCGAAGTTCTATCAACTTAATCACATTGCCCTTTTTTGAGACATATACCCTCGCCAAATCACCTCAGTTAACATTACCATTTCCTCAATCATCTGGAGATCATTTCTCAAATCATCTGAAATTGCTCGTGCTGCCTAAGAATATTATGACCTTCCCTTCAGAATCGATCCACAACCTCACACACGTAATTCCCAATCATTTACAACATACTGCATAACCCATACTACTCTAGGAATAACCATGAGATATTCATATCCCTTTCGAGCCACCAACATATACGTACTCAACTGGTCAAGAACTTTCCATTGGTCCCATTTGGAATAGATCACTATATATCCCATGTCCTTCACGCCAATATGAAAAATACACCTTTTTAACTGTGGTGGAAACCATCTAGAACTCTCTGAATCTCATTTGCACAAATCAGACCTGCCAGGATTGAATCCTTCTAACTCGACCAAGCTAAAGCAAGCCTTCAAAGCCTAAGAGCATTGCCGTAAAATACTGGAAATAACTTATTACCTCGAATACACACAAGGAATAAACCATGTCATTACCATACCGATCCGGTCTGCTATCGAGCTACTCCATCTATCTAAATTTCCTTCCGATTATCTTTAACTGGATACTCCTTGTTGCTATAACATCACATTTTCTTAATCCAGACTTACCACACGAGATCCAAGCTTAAAACCACACCGTCTAAGATTCATAAGCCGTTGAATCCTCTCTTAAATACCCCTAAAAGTACCACTTTCAAAATACTTTACTCTGAAGAGACTTCCTACGAATCTAAATCTGTTACCTTTATCTTCCGTATACTGATACATAGAATCCCACAATTCATAGAAAATACCACAGGTCTTGACATCTTTGAATGAAAACTCAATTTCTAACCACATATGCAACTTTAAAATACCCAATTGTTATATGTAGAATCTTAAACACATTAGAACCATTCCCGCAAGTCATCTACTTTACTCAAACCGCAATTAGACAGATCAATAGAATCGAACAACCTATGCCTCATTAGCACTTCAGACACTGTAGAATGCCACCTCATCCCAATACAACCAAGTAACTTCCCGCTCTATGCACCGAACATCTTTTACCAACAACAACTCGAGACATTCTGAGATTCTCTTACACCTATGAAGCATGACATAAACTTTGTCAAGATTTTCCTTTACTCGAGGCATCCACGGTCTCAATCTCCATAAGCCATAACTGATTCACCCGTACGCCTCAAGCTGGAACTAATATCGCACATACCTGTGCAATCGCCTAATCCATAGAAGACTCCCCCACTTGGCTCGATGGCATAGACCAAAATACACAATAACTCGTATATACCCTATTGTTTCCATGATACCATAGTGAGATTAAACTCAATCCTTCATAAGCTCGTGAAACACAGACCATCTGGTACATTAAATCTTATGAAAATCTCGCATTCATCCTCGCAACAGTTAAGCCCACTCTCTTAAGCGACCCAAATTTAAATTTCAACACATATTTTTCACTTGTAAATGAGATCTTCTAACGGATAACATAAGGATCACACCACTTCAGGACACTCCGCATGATATAACAACTTGTTTCGCCTCGATATACTATTTTTTGTATACCTTCTAATCACAAATATTACGCAGTCACTTAGCCTTTCTAAGTCTGAATTCATATCGTAACATGAACTTTACTTCACTCCCAACAAGGAAACATGAACAGATTCTTCACATGCCCATAACTCGGGGCTATACCTCGAATCATGATGGAATTCAAGCACCTGATAGTTATTCTATCATCCAACAGACCTTCCCTGTCACTTCCAAGTCACAAAAATACCTCTCGCAGACATAACATACGCATCATGTAGCCATGCAGCCATCACTCCTACTAATAGGGACAATACCGGACATATAAGTTCAAAGACACTTGCTCGCACAATTAGCACCTCAGTGCTCAAGCCATAGGAAAAAGATTCGGCCTCAAGTCCTTTAGACTGACCCAACATCAAACTCACAGAGGTCACATCTCGCCCCTCGATCGGGAAATAACAAGCCATCAAGGCACATCTAATACTAAGCGCTCAGGCGTGCATACAAACGCATGGAAGGATTTCAAAGAGTTACTTTTCAGGCTGAATCAAAGGCGCACGATAAGAATTTCCAAGAATGTGAAGTTTTCCTAATGGTTCTGCAGCCTCGGGAGGATAAATACAGACGTCTATGTACCGATCCGCGAGACTCTACTAAACCTGCTCATGACTCGTGAGACCTAGTAACCTAGGATCTAATACAAACTTGTCAAGACCCAAACCCCGCTCCGGTCGTGATGGTGCCTCTCGTGAAGTAGTTAAACAGTTTATAAGCAGATTAAATGTGATTTAATGATGTTAATTAACGGAATTACAACCCAAACACAGCCCAAATCGGGGTGTCACAAGTCACGAGCATCTATTAGAGTGTGAATACAGTTCTACAAGGTCTAAAAATACACGGAACAGGAATAATGAACAAAGAGAGAGAAACGGTTTTGTGAAAGCTAGCAGTCACCTCGCTAAACTCCGAGAGCTCTGCCTCCAATCAGCCTAACCATACTACCAGGTGAATAAATACCTGCATCTGCGTACGAGGTGCAGAGAGTAAAGTGAGTACTCCAACTCCGTAAGTAATAAAGGTAAATAACAACTGAGCAGTAAGAAATCACGTATAACAAATCATCATGCTGTATAAAAGCAATGTGAAACCCTTTTGAGAAAAACAGTTAAGCTGTGAAATCGTTAGAAAAAACATCTTAGCTCAGTTTAAACCTCTTCTGAACACGACCCTTTTCAAACAGCTACGCAAATGAATGCAAAACAATTAGTGCAGATAAGCATAGAAATCCGCCCCTCGGACGCAATACTCACTCAACAGAAAATGCCAACGATCAGGTATGTATCACATGAAACAGCGCAATAACAGATAATGGCAGATAATTAAATAAGTAAACACATAAAACAGTATCGATACCGATGCGACGTTCAGCCTGATCCATATGCCGCTGCGACATGCAGCCCGATCCATTTATTGTCGACAACATTCTCTAGCGGTGTGCAAACTACAGAAGTGGCCCCTTATGAACCAAGCACAATATCAAGCCATCTAGTAGCCTCAAATCTAGGCCCTCAGCCTTATATCAGTATCAGTATCTCACTGCTGCGGCGTGCAGCCCGATCCAAGAGTATCCTCACAATACTCCTTGGCCTTACTCAGTCAAAATCACATAAGCCCATCGGGCAACAGTAAAATATGACGCTCAACCCAAAAATATTATTGGAATATCATTTCAAGTGTTAAAGCAAAGTAAATTTGGCTGAATTTTGAAAACAGTGGAAAATACACAACTGAGTTCAAGTGTAAAATCAAAACAGTGGGGAAATATCAAAGAAGGGGTTCAAATAACTAGCACGAAGCCCAAATATAGCGATCAGCCCAAATCATGATGATAACAAATAAGTTTCAATCAAATACACAGTAAAATCATCAATCGGGACGGACCAAGTCATGATCCTCAACGGTGCTATATCCCACGCTCGCTATCTGGCGTGCAAGTCACCTCAATATAGCACTACGATGTGCAAATCGGGGTCTCAAACCCTCATAACATCATTTACAATCATTACTCACCTCGAACCGGCGAAGTCTTTAGCTTGCGACGCCTTTTCCCCTCAATTTGGCCTCCACACTCGTCGAATCTATCTAAAATCACAGCGAATACATCACAATATTCTAAGGGAACAAACCCAAGTGAAAACAAGCAATAACGAACATAAATTCCGAAATTACTAAAACCTGAGCCTGGGCCCACTTCTCGAAACTCAATTTTTTTACATTAACAGGTTCCTTATCTCTCCACGGGTCCATACATGCCAACAGTTCTAAATCTAACCTCAAATGGTTCGTCAAATCCCAATTTAAAAGTCCAATTTTTCAAGCCCTAGTTCTTCAATTTTAACCTAAATTTTCATGAAGTTCTAGGTGGATTTCACAATAAAAACAGTTTTAAGTTCAAAAATCTTACCTTCGGGTGTTATCGTTTGAATCCCTCTTCAATTCTCCTCAAGAAGCTCCAAAATCGCCCAAAAATGGTGAAAGTTAGCTCAAAAATCACAGACAAGAGCTATTAAAACATTCTTGCCCAGGCTTTAAAAGTCTTCTTCCCGAACGCAGTCTATCTCTCGCGAATGCGTAGCACATAATTGCGCTTATCATTTTTTTAACTTACGCGAACACGACACTGCTTCCAAAGTTTGCACTTCGCGAACGCGCTGAACATTTGACTATCAGCTCCAGAACCTCCTTCGCGATCTCGTATCTACCCTCAGGAATGCGACACAACTTCTCTTAACCCTTTGCGAATACGGCATAGAACCTCGTGAATGATGCTCACGAACCCAGGCCCTTCGCGAACGCGAAGGCAAAAAATGCCTGCCACAGACCAAAAAATTTCCGAAGTTCTCAAAACATGCAATTGATCCGCTTAGACTCCCGAAACACCCCGAGGCCCTCGGGACCTCAACCAAATCTACCAACATACCCTATAACATCAATCAAACTTGATCCAATCATCATAACACCTTAAACAATATCAAATTACTCAAAACTCATCGAATTCAAGCCTAAGTTTTCAAAAATTTTCAAAATACACTTTCAATCAAAACTCTGACCAAACGACGTCCGAATAACCTGAACCTTTGCACACACATCACAAGTGACATGAAGAAGCTAGTGCAACTCTCAAAATTCTATTTCGACTCTCGGATCAAAATCTCATCTGCCAACCGGAATTCGCAAAATACTAACTTCATCAATTCAAGCCAAATTTCAAACCAGACCTCCAAAACCAATTCCGATCACACTACTAAGTGATAAATCACCTAACGAAGCTAACCAAATCATAAAAAAGCCCTAAAAATCTAGACAGTGAGCTTATGGCTTACCTGACTTTTTCCTTAAGGAAGAATTGAATAGTGGATGCTTTCTGTCTGAGTTACACCCCCTTATTAGTGTATTCTAAGTCCTGGTTGTATCCATTATAGGCGGTGAAAGAGATTCCATGGTAGGAGGCCCCCATAAACGAATAGATGTTTTGAGTGACTAATTCCGATCCAGGCTCATATACAAATAAGTCAAATCTTGGTCAAACATTTCAAATTTTAAGCTTTAAACTGAGAATTGTTCTTCCAAATTCATTTTGATTAACTTGAAACCAAAACCAACAATTTATATAGGTCATAATACACCACATGGGCCAAATCATGCCCTATAACTAGCGATCAAAGTGCAAATGGTCAAAACGATCGGCCAGGTCGTTACAAAATTCACTCATGTTATAAATAGAATTTTATTTATGATGAATATCTATATGTAGAGAGATTTTAGGGATTATTACTTAATGATTAAGTCACTCTTTCCCTATAAATTGAGGGTTCTATTCCATTGTAATTCATCCCAAAAATTCAATAAAAATTCTTTCTCTTTACTTTTCTCTCCAATACTCTTCTTCTTCTTCTTTTGTTGTTTAATAACACGTTATCAGCACGGGACTTTAACAAACTGAGTAGAAGCTTTGGGATTAAGCATAATGATTGTCAATTATTTTGTGAACTTCCTTCATGATTAAATTCTGGATTTAAGGTAAGTTTTTTATTTTATTTCCTCTTTTAAAATTTTGAAATTCTATAATTTGATTTTAAATACAAGCAAAGACAATAAATTTTGATTGCAGTTCTTATAGAGTTTGTGAGAAATTATAACCACCCAAACTGATAAAAATTCTATGCCGTGCCATGATCAAATTCATGTATGATTGTGGGCAAAGAAGTAGTAACTCGTCCCACTGAATTTGCGCTATTCTCATTTCCTTAAGAAAATGTGGGAGCAATATATAATAAGTCTGAAATAAGATAAAATTATTACAATGAATGTATCAATGAATTGTGGAGGTAACAATAGACGAAATTATAATCGTCATCATTATGGTAATGAGAATAATAAGAATTCTCAAAATAGTCTTTCACTCTATGAAAGTAATGTTTGTCATCGATTTGAAAAGAGATTTTGTAAAACACATATAGATGATTATGGTCCATTCATGATTTGAATGTGACAACATGTGATTTATGAATATATATTCATTCTTAAAAGAATATAAGCGTAACAGTGGTAGTGAATATATCCCAGACCCCACTTTATGGGACTATACTGGGTAGTTGTTGTTGTTGTTGTAGTGGTAGTGAATATACCGCACTCACCTCTAGAAGGAAGTTTGAGATGATATAATAAAATAATGTCATTATTATGGCATGAATGATCATTGGTCACGTACCTATTGTATGCCAAAATAATTTGGTAATGTGATTATTAAAGGACAACAATAATGCAAGAAACATATCTTGCATATAGTATTTGACCATGACCACAGTAGTATAACGTTCTCCTCGAAAGAGATATATGACCATATGGATGTTAATGGATATGTAGTAGTACAAAATTAATTGAGAGCTCCGGAAGAGCCAATGATCACTATTTTGGAGAAATAAATTGATTACCGTATTGGTTATATTGAGACTATAAATAAAGGATAGATTTAATATCTTCTATTACTGCATGTTGTAGCGGGGTAATATGTATTTGAACAGTTACCCATTTTATTCTCCGATTTATACTACACAAATAAAAGAATTCTACACTAAAGTGCATGTTTATTGATTTAAAAAATAATATTATAATAAACTTGAAGTTTATTGATAATTGCACACGTCATGGTGTAAACCTGAATTTTATCGTTGATAACTTTTAGCCATGTTAATTTAAGTATGACGTGCACAAAAATTAAAAGAGAATTCACATGGATAGATACTAAAGAACTAGAAAGTTCTTTACGAAGTCCCTTATGTTGTTTATTCTCATTAATTAATAGACCAACTAAATTTGGGATTGAATTCCATGAATGCTGAAAATATCAAAAGTGAATATGAGCTCACTCACCTACCATGTATACCGCATAAAATGCATCTATGAGATGGTTATATGTGCGATTATTATTAACCCGCTACATGGCATTTTGCGAGGTAACTTTCTCAATAATTTAATTTCGAGCATAATTTTCAGATTTTTTATTAAAGAAAGTTTATCTTGATAAGTTGGTTTAGCAATAATTATTGAGTGCCTCCACTTAACAGCTAAACTATTTCTCATGAGAACCAAGTTATATATTAGTTTGATATACGTTTTATACTAAAATATATTATTTTCTCCCTTCACAAGTGGTTCAGGGTCAGGAACCAAATAATTCCATCTTATTATTATTGATGTGCAATGTATATTTTGATTAATATCATAACGCACAAAATATGGGTTCTCAAAGTTGAGGAAAACAAGTTAGTTTTTCTAACATGAGGGGGATACATGATAAACAACTGAGAAAAAATTACATGGAATGAATTACCATTTGTACATCTAGATACTCGAATAAAACAACATCAACTTGACGTTCATAAAAAGATAATTCATCTGCATTATATTGCAAAGCATGCCAGGCGCATTTACTGACCAAAGAAATTGACTATATTCTCATTGCAAATGCTCTATTAAGTTCTAAAAGGACAAAGTCTATAGTATGCTTAAAGCGTATAGACAATCAGTTTCGGATAAAACTCCTTGATAAATAAGATGAGCAAATGATCAAAATGATCATCGTAAGGAGGCAAGTGATCTACAAGATCACATGACATAACACTTCATAAAATCTCAGGAGAGATTCGGGTACCTGAATATATGAATGAAGAGACCTCTGTATTATGTCTATATGAAAATGAGGATGTTGCAACCGATATAAAATGTTTGTCGACGACATCTATCACAGCGCTAAGATAGATGGGGATCTTAAGTCTATCGAATATAGACACAAAATATTGGCCAAATTGAAGAGACACAATTCAAGTAAAATTGGTTTCATATGAAAGACATGTAGTTTTGGACCTGCAGTTCAAACACTTAAAAAGTATAAAGTCAATGATGTGTGCTATCGCCTTTATTTATCTTATATGTATGTCATGACATGAAAACTTGATGTAAATCTAAACTCTATTTATATGGCTTATTGCCTATAATTATATGGCAATCCATGAAAGATTTGAAATGCTAATAGCATCAACAATTCTTGGAGAATGATTTAGTCACGAATGACCACATCCTAAGTGCAATTTGTGCACAAAGGTATCTTGCTATAACTATAAGCATGATAATCTGATAGCGAGGATTTTCAAGGTGCAACATATTTATTGGAGTTAATATGACGAATTTATTTACCAAATTTTTGCCAACGTCAATCTTTAAGAAGCTAATGCACAAGATTGGATGCGAAGGCTCAAGGATGTGAATTGATGCTCTCATCAGAGGGAGTTAATGCGCGTCACTCTTTTTCCCTTACAAGGTTTTATCCCACTGGGTTTTCCTTGCAAGATTTTTAATGAGGCAACCAAAAGGTGTATTGTTATATATGTGTACTTTTTTCCTTCTCTATAAATTTTTCCCACTGGGTTTATATTAGTTAAGGTTTTAATGAGGCACATTATCTGTTGGATAGACATTCAAGAGGGAATGTTATAAATAGGTTTTATTTATGGTGAATATCTATATTTAGAGAGATTCTAGAAATTATTACTTGGTCACTAAGTCAATCTTTTCCTATAAATAGACGGTTCTATTCCATTGTAATTCATCCAAAAAATTCAATAAAAGATTTCCTATCCCTACTTTTCTTTCCAATACTTCTCTTCTTCTTTTATTGTTTCATAACAACTCAATAAATTTTCATGTATTTTTCAGAAGCTTAACAACTTCAACATTACTAAAATTTCAAATTACAGATTTGAACATACAAATTTTCAAAGTAAACTTCAGACATCTATATAATATTGATGTTAAATTAATATATGAAATTACCACATATTGTGCATTAAGCTTTTGAGTAACACCGATGCTGAAAATGAAATCCTCCAGGGTAAGTTGAAAAATAGTAAAATTGGTTGTGATAAAAATACAAACAATGGTATTACCAATTTTAAACCACGAGTCTAAACTTTTAATGTAAATAAATTAACTTGAAATCTCGTGGTCTGAAGTTTGTATAAAAGTCCTTTAGACTTGTAAATTTGCAAAGATGTTATAGAACCTTAATATTTGATAAGTAGATGATTTTTCACATACTATGCTTTACCACTATGTATGGTCCTGGACATGCCTCGGGGTCATTTAGACCGTTAGCAAATAATTTTGCCTAAATTACATGTAAGAACGAAGCTTTTCTTGGCACCCAATAACTTATATTTTTACTTTATATTTGTTTTAATTACATAGATATAATATTAATTTATTATGCAAAAAAACTAAAATCTTAAAATCATAAGTTTTAAATTATATCTCGTCTTTGTTCCTTTCTTAAATTTTATGACCAACTTACAAGCTCTACCGAAACACATTACAGATCTTACACGTCGAAAGTTTTGGTGAAATTTAAAAATAGTTAAATTTACAAATAATAATTAAAAATAGTTATAGTTTCAAAAGTAATCGAAATTTAGTTATTTTTTATGTAAAAATAAAGTTGAATAAAAATACTATTTAAATCCGAAAATATACTGGAGTTCCAGTATGATATACTAGTCTAGTATGATATATTAGAAGTTCATACACATGTGCTCCAATCTCCAATATATTTTGCTGAAATTTCTGCATGTTAGAGTTCCAGCATAATATACTGAAAGTTCATACTCATGTATACCAATATCCAGCATATTATACTAAAACTTTTTTATATAATAACAAAAATTAACTATTTTTTTAATAATTTTACAAATATTAACTATTTTCAATTATCACATCAAAAACTATTTTTGGTGAAATTTAAAAATAGTTAAATTTACAAATAATAATTAAAAATAGTTATAGTTTCAAAAGTAATCGAAATTTAGTCATTTTTTATATAAAAATAAAGTTGAATAAAAATACTATTCAAAATCCGAAAATATACTGGAGTTCCAGTATGATATATTAGAAGTTCATACACATGTGCTCCAATCTCCAATATATTTTGCTGAAATTTCTGCATGTTAGAGTTCCAGCATAATATACTGAAAGTTCATACTCATGTATACCAATATCCAGCATATTATACTAAAACTTTTTTATATTATAACAAAAATTAACTATTTTTTAATAATTTTACAAATATTAACTATTTTCAATTATCACATCAAAAACTAGGCAGGCGTCCTATTTTCAGCAAAATTGTTGGATGGGGTCTGTTATATCTCTTACCGACTATATGCACCTCAATCAGCGCCAGCTACGGATCTTGTCCTCTTGTGTGCCGCGCACATTATCACGGCTTTCTTGTTCATGTGGCTACCTCCCTCTCCTAAGTCAAGTCATCACCTCTTTCACTATTGATATTTGAATGTAAAACCCTCCATTTTAACTTTAATTTTCATAAGCAAACCCATAAAAAGTCCACGAAAAAATTATCATCACAGCAATAAAAATAATAAAATAATAATTTCAGGGAACATCCAAGAATCTCCCTTTACTGCTATACCACTACTCCTCTCGTCGTCTTCATCTTCACTCCTATTTATTCATGCCCATTACCCCTCACTTCATATACCCAGAACCCCAAAATAATGATTCACTTATAACAGCTTCCCTTTTCTCAGATCTGTTTTTAGAGCTACTAAAAGGTAATTGGGTACTTCAGTTTTTTTGGGGGTTATACTTAGATCCAATACTTTATTATTTTTGCTGTATTGATCTCTATTTATGTATGTACATTTTCAATTTCTTCTGATTTTGAGATATCAACTGGTCATTTAATGTATCTTTGGCAGATCTGACTCTTTTTATATCTTTGTCGGTTAGTTCTGCAATTCTTTGAGATGGGGTAGTTGCTATTTTTAGTTCTGCTGGGTTTCTTGAAATGGGTTCTAGAATTTGTTTATCCTTTTTGAGATTTGATAAAGATCTGGATGATTTGAATCACTTTTACTGTTAAAGACTGTTGCTTTGCATCTTCATGGGTCTTTATTACTCCATCACTTTACTATTTTTAGTATGAGTTGTTCCTTCATAATTATGTATATACTCTTTTATGTTGTGTCTTGTTTTGGCCATAGGTTTCCCTTTGTTTGGATATAGGTAGTAGTTTTTCATAACAGCAGTTGCATCTTAGATCCCTCCACTTTTACTTCACATCAAGAATTAAACAAGTACTCTTTCTCCGTCCCATTTAATGTGATGTTGCTTGACTGGATGGAAGTTTAAGAGAGAAGAATGACTTTTGAAATCTGTGGTCTAAAACAAGCTACACAAATGTTATAAATCATGTCAATAAAGTTAAATTGTTTATAAACATGGAAAGATATTATTCTTTTTAGGACATACTAAAAATGAAAGTGCATCACCCAAATTCGAATAGACGGAGTAATTCTTTTGTGGCATTGTTGTTTCCTTTAATTTCTATTAATCATGTCAATCATTCTAATACTCTGAATGAAAACAAGAGATAATTAATGACGGTTTAGAGTTTGATGTGTATGTCTTGTATAGTAATTTTTTTATACAATATAAGGTCATAGATTTGATTTATGATTTTAGTATTAATATCCAATCTCTAGTGTTTTAAGTGGTGTCATAGGTTGGTATGACAATTGGTTTTCTTTAGGTGATAAGTTGCCAGAATTTCACGAGAGTGATTCAAAGATTTTATTCTTATTATTTTTACTTTGCATCGCAGGTGAATAGAGGAAAATCTTGAAGGACTGATAGAATTAATCGGCAAAAACAATGGCATTAGGAAAGTACTCTAGAGTTGATGGTAGGAAGTCCTCGAGTTATTGCTCGACTGTGACTATAGTGGTATTTGTAGCTCTATGTTTAGTTGGGGTATGGATGATGACATCATCATCTGTTGTTCCGGTCCAAAATTCAGATGTGTCCTCACAGGGGAAAACTAGTGATGCGACAACACAAGTTACCGAAAGTAAAGAGAGTTCTAATGGTGATGAGAGTAATCCAACTGATGAGGGAAAATCAAAACAATTTGAGGATAGCCCAGGTGATTTACCTGTGGATGCAACAAAAGGGGATGCCTCAGTTAGTCAAGAAGAAAATAATTCTAATTCGCAACAGACAGAATCAACAACGGACGTCAAGGAGGAAGAAAAATCTACAGAACAGAATGAGGACACTGGAGACTCTAAGTCGGAAACTCAATCTGAGAGTGGGACAGACAATTCAGATGACAAAAAGATAGAGGATAAGGATTCTGAAGCTGGGGAGAAAAATGAAAATAAGTCTGTTGGAGAGGAGACCGAAGATGGCTCTGATGAGAAAAAATCAGTAGAAAATCCAAGTGAACTGAATGAGAAAAAGGATCAGGAGGTAGACCAAGGTTCTGATGAGAAGGCTGATGGTCAGAAGAAGGACCAGTCGTCCACTGAGGTATTTCCTTCAGGCGCTCAGTCAGACCTTTTGAATGAAACTACAACTCAAAATGGAGCATTTTCAACTCAGGCATCAGAGTCAAAGAATGAAAAGGAAACACAGAAGTCCCCGGAATCAGATAAAGAAAGCAGTTACACTTGGAAAGTCTGCAATTCCACTGCTGGGCCAGATTATATCCCTTGCCTCGATAATTTGGAAGCAATTAGGAACCTCAGAAGTACAAAACATTATGAACACCGAGAGAGACATTGTCCGGATAATCCTCCTACTTGTCTTGTTCCACTTCCTGAAGGATATCAACGTTCAGTTGAGTGGCCCACAAGTAGGGAAAAGGTGATACATTATTTCTACAATGCGATTTGAATTTAATTGTATTTATTTACTTGTTCTTGAAGCTTTAAAATATCTCTTCCTGCAGATATGGTACCACAATGTTCCCCATACAAAGCTTGCTGAAGTCAAAGGACATCAAAATTGGGTAAAAGTTAGTGGTGAATACCTTACCTTCCCTGGTGGGGGAACCCAGTTTAAGCATGGTGCTCTGCACTATATTGATTTCATACAGCAGGTTGGCACTTATTCTTTGCTCTGCATTTGCTTCTATTTTTTCTTTTCTCAAATCATCAAAAAACATGTATATATTATCTGTCAGTTCTTGCAGTTGTCTTCTGGTCTGTACATGCGCTGCTTCTCTTTAGTAGATTGTTTAATGTCAATTTTTTTATATATTATGTTGCCTCTTTCTCTTTCCCTACACTAACATGTGGTGTCTGATATAATAAAATTGACTACTTGATTCCCAAAAAAAAAGAGAAGAAAAACTAGAAGAGAAAAAAAAGTACGACCTAGTACAATACCACTCAGTGGTGTCTGGGGAGGGTAGTGTGTACGCAGCCTTACCCCTACCCTGGGGTAGAGAGGCTGTTTCCAAATAGACCCCCGGCATAAATCCCCAGAATTTGCTCCTGGGGAGACTCGAACTCACAACCTCTCGGTTGTAAGTGAGGGTTGGTTACCATCAGACCAAGCCCCTCTTGTCTTAAAAACTAGAAGAGAGGGATCAGATATTTTAAGTTTGATACCAGAATTCAGGGAAACAAATTCTTCACAATGATCTTATGATGTCTTGTGTTGCTTCTCTGAGCTGGGATCCTATATAATTATATTGATGAATGTCTTGGATGATAAAGTTCACATATATTGGAGAGAAACTAATGTAAAATACTGTTTGCCCCTGATAACTACGTGTAGTTGTTGGTTGTCGAGTAGATGACTTAAGTAGGACATAATGGTGATCTTTTTATCTTCCCTTGGGGTTGTTTTGGACCAACCATGCATCATTAGGTTCTCAAACAGTTTAAAGTGCTTGTAAACAGTAACGAGAGAGATCACAAGGTGTGAATGAAAAAGGAGCATGTTGCTTGTATTCCAAGTATGTGAATGAAAATAGAACATTTCACTTATTATTCTAAGTACTCTCTTCATTTTGTTTAAAATGTAAAACCTTAAAGAAGCTTTTAGTGATTTTTCACCCACGTTAACCTCAATGTGTAACACTCTTGGTGTATCAACTAAATTATTAAGTTTTCCACTATTCTTGCATGGTGTTTGATTCTTTTGCTGTTAGAATGTTCAGTATTAGTATTAGAGTGTAAGAGTTAGAATATTAGACTGGTAATTTCTTAAGTTAAATACTGTCCCACGTCAAATATGAATATTAGAACGGTAAGTTTTTAAGTTGGATATTGTCCCACATTGTCAAATATCATGTGTATTTGATAATTATAAAAATGTGTCTTGTATCCATCAAATGATTGAGTTATCTGTATATCTCTTCTGTTATTTTTCTCACACAAAACTTTTATGCTGTTGTTGCAGTCTGTTCCAGATATTGCCTGGGGCAAACGAACTCGGGTTATATTAGATGTTGGATGTGGGGTTGCCAGCTTTGGGGGTTATCTTTTTGATAGAGATGTTTTAGCCATGTCTCTCGCTCCGAAAGATGAACATGAAGCTCAGGTTCAGTTTGCTCTTGAGAGGGGTATTCCTGCTATATCCGCTGTCATGGGTACAAAGAGGCTTCCCTTTCCTAGTCGAGTCTTTGACGTTGTTCATTGTGCACGTTGCAGAGTGCCCTGGCATATTGAAGGTATTTTGTTTTGAATTCTGCCTACTCGTGATATCTTTCCACTGCTACAAGTAGTGAAATGTAAAGTGCAAAATTCCTCTATTCAGTAGGTGAACCTTTGAGAAGAACATCGGAGTTCTTGGTTTGTGAACTGAAATAATTTCTTCATCACCATTCATTTTGTCTTGAATATTTCTTCTTACAGCTAGGATGAAACTGTGAAACTTGATTTGGATTTAACCATTTCGACCTAACAAATTGTAGGGGGGAAGCTTCTCCTAGAGCTCAACCGTTTACTTCGACCTGGTGGACTTTTTGTGTGGTCTGCTACCCCTGTTTACCAAAAGCTTCCTGAAGATGTTGAGATCTGGGAAGGTACTTTGCTTTAACTTGTTTAATTCTAGCTCTTTGACAACTTGGTTAACTGCTCTTGCTGAATGGTGCTCATTCTTGACAGCCATGAAGAAGTTGACAAAGGCAATGTGCTGGGAACTTATTTCAAAAACGAAGGATAGAGTTAATGGAGTAGGAGTCGCTGTATATCGCAAGCCTATGGACAATGAGTGCTATGAACAAAGATCAGAGGGTGCTCCCCCGCTTTGTCAAGAATCTGATGATCCAAATGCAGCCTGGTATTGTTCTCAGAGAGATAGCAACATCTTTTTTAGTATTATTGTCAAATAGTATTGTTAACTATGGCCTTAAACATGATCTGATGAATGCATGCTTTCTTCAGGTACGTGCCTTTACAGGCTTGCTTGCATAAAGCTCCGGTAGCCACATCAGAACGCGGATCTCAATGGCCAGAATCATGGCCCGCCAGGTTATCAAAATCACCTTACTGGTTATTGAGTTCCCAGGTTGGAGTATATGGGAAACCAGCTCCAGAAGATTTTACTGCAGATTATGAACACTGGAAACATGTCGTGAAGAATTCATATATTAATGGAATGGGGATAAACTGGTCTACTGTGCGGAATGTCATGGACATGCGTGCTATCTACGGAGGGTACGTACCGAGTGCTACATTATTTCCTTCCTATCTTTAGATCTTCTATCTGCCACTCTGCCTATTCTGGCAAAAGAGTTTTGCTTGAAGCTTGTTGCTGGCCATGGTTCTATGTGCTAAATGGACTTTACAGAATTAGGTGGCATTGTTTTCGCAAGCTGCTGGAAAAAATTCTCTTAACCTTTTCAATTTTTCCAAAATTCTTTTTTGTGTCGGACACCAAATGTTTTTAGTTTATGATGAAACGAGTAATAAACATTTAACTTTTCTGTAATGAGGCTTGGTCGTATAAAAAATTATCAACCTGTTATTGAAACAAACACCGTCTTCATAGCAAAAACAGCAATTCCTTTCTCAGATTTCTTAACAAGTTCTGTGTTCTCAGAAAAGATTATATCCATTGTGAATTTCTAAACGTCTTTTCATTCTCTTCAATGGCATGTTATGTTAAAGTTTTGTCACCTTGCAGATTTGCAGCTGCTTTAAGAGACTTGAATGTATGGGTTATGAACATTGTCTCAGTAGATGCGCCAGATACACTACCAGTTATTTACGAGAGGGGTCTTTTTGGAATTTATCATGACTGGTGTGAATCCTTCAGCACTTATCCCAGATCTTACGATCTTCTTCATGCTGACCATATCTTCTCCAAGATTAAAACAAAGTAAAGTATCCAACCTTTAAAGTTGCTTCATCGATTTAAAGAAACACCATTGATTCCCTAGTTCTCTTATGTTATCTGATTGTAATTCGACTTTCAAAACTTGTAGGTGTGGTTTACCAGCAATAGTTGCAGAAGTTGACCGTATTTTGAGACCAGAAGGGAAGCTCATTGTCCGTGACAAAGTGGAAGCTGTAACCGAATTAGAAAGCATGTTCAAGTCTATGCATTATGAAATCCGCATGACCTATTCAAAGGACAAGGAAGGATTGTTGTGTGTCCAGAAAACAATGTGGCGGCCAAAGGAAGTTGAGACACTAACTTATGCCCTTGCTTAGCTGCTTAGCATATGTGCGGATGTTGGTTGTATTCCTTTCTAGAGGCGTTCATGACACGATGACTAGATAGTTTTTCAATTAAATTCTTGTTACTGTATTCTTGTCCTGTACCATTCCATAGCAAAATTAGTGCTATCATTTGTGGAAAGTAAGTTTTGTAATATTATGTCAGTAGTTGTGGAGGAGATGAATATTCTTGGAACTGTAAAAATGCCATTGGTTTAGAACGATGGTAAAAACTCAAAAACACCAGAATGAAATTCGTTTTAGAGCGCCAGAGCTCTCTTACTTCTCTTGTGGGGTTTGAGAATCAATATTGGAGCAGGTGGAGTTGGTTGTTCTATAGTAATCAAAACTCAAGACAGTATGATAGTTTTACAAAATAGAAATTATAAACTCTTTGGTTTGGTCGTATTTTATTTTGTTATCACTTATATTTTCTTATGATCCCCAAAATACTCTTCAGTATGCCAAAAAGAGAAATTTTTTCCATCTCCTCTCTACTTTCTCTCTCCAGAACTCTAAGGAGTTTGTTATGCTATGATTATAACAACTTAGTATAATTTTACTAAGTGGGGTTTGGGGAGGGTAGTGCGTACGCAGATTTTACCTTTACTCTGAGATAGAGAAATTATTTTCAAATAGACCATCGATATCCTTCCAAGAACTTTCTGCCTTACTTTTGAAGAGGCTCAAAGTGGAAGAAATTGCTATACATAGTTACATACTTTCCTCTAACAGTTGTATCCTAAAGTAAGCATTGCTTCTATGATTGATGTCATCCCTAACTTTGTTATATATACCCATTGGTTCTAATTCTATCATTATAAAAAGTTGGTGAATCTTTGCCATAAAGGTATGCCTGCGGTTGCATGAAATCTGTCATGCACTGATCGACTATCATATTTAAGTAATTATTATGTTTCAGGTCCCTCGTCACATACATAGAAATATACTACATTCTTTGTTTTAATGTTTTTCTGTTTAATATATATATATATATATATTACTGACTCACAGAAGTAGTGGCTAACTACGGATTCAAAATTCAAATTTAATTGGTGTTATAATTATGGGTTCAAATCTAATATCTGTTGAAAGTTTAGTAATCTTTTACATATAAATTCGTATTTCATATCGAAAGTTATGTGTTTAGTTGAACTCATAACTGTTTGACTATATTAGCTCCTGGTATTGGCACATGATCTATTTGAATATTTTTAAAGAAAACTTATATAAATGTCTCAAGTAAGTCTCAACATACCAATCTCTAGCCGTTAGTCATAGACTTGCCAAAACTAGCCAAGTACATATAAAAGTTGAAAAACTAAATAAATAAGGTTCTTTCTCTCAAAGAATCACATGCAAAAACACCTTCCATAGTTTTAAGCGTGATTAACAACATTAGATACAAGACGGAAAGGAGATTTCATGGATAAGGCAGCAAATAAGGTGATAACATAAAAAAAAATAAAAAAATGCAATATTCCAAAAATCTAAGTAATAAAGGGACTTCTTCAATAGCTTAGTTGAAATTCATTGAAAACATATTGATAAGTCAATATACAGAAAATTCTTCTGTGACACATATATCAACATGTATCACGCATGTATCTCACACACAGATATACATGGATATACATGATAAATAATTGATACAAATATGATATATATACATATATATACAAATATGATATATATATATATATATATATATATATATATATATATATATATATATATATATATATATATATATATATATATATATATATATATATATATATATATATATATATATATATATATATATATATATATATATATATATATGATAAGCAGTGTTATACACATCGTTTTTTTTTCATATCTGGTTTTTACTTTGAATTTTCAACTTAAATCACCTCAAAACTTCACCAAATCATCCCAAAATTGAGATTCGAGCTTCTTGAGATGTATCCATTCTATTCTAATAATACACACCCAAAAGAAAGCAAAAATTTGACTTTTTTTTTGCTACAAATAGCTAATAGGCTAATATTAGTAATATGTGGCTAATATTCATAATATTTTATAATAGTTTTTTCAATTTGTATACTGGGTACTTATAAATGGACATAGCAGATAGATTCCCTGTTTCGTTGAGAAAATCTCACTTTACACCCATTAATTCCAAACTATTTACCCTTTAATGCCTATGCCTAAACTATTTATTACTTCTACCCATGCGGCCCAAATTATTACCCGCTAATTCTGCCGCTACTAATTACTACCAATGACAGATCAATTCTTGTGGACATCGATTGCAACATTAATTCTTGAATGTATGAAAATACTACAATACTATTTTGATAAAGTTTGTGTATGCTTTATGCTACCAAGAACTGAGGCATAGATTTTTCCTATTCTCTCATCCGTTCGCACTGAAAATTAAAATAACTTCAAGCCTTCGTGGTTTTAGCACTGCAAATAAGTTTTCAACACTAAAATTCGAGGCATAATTCATAAACTAGATCATAGGAAGAACATATTAAATTTTGAAACTTCATATGAATGAGTTCAAAATGCCAGATTTGATTTTTTTTTTATAGTGTTTTACTGTTGAAATTCGTTAGTTATTGTTCTTTGATGTGTATATTGTACCTTTGATGCTGGTTTTTGGATATTTATTGTACAAAAATTTAAATCCATCATTGAAGAACCTTGAAGCTTGAAACTCAAAACTTGGTTTGTTTGAGTTTGTAATTGTTTTTGATCCGATCCTGTATGAGTTTGTTTGGAAAGTTGATTGGAGGTTATAGATAAAGTTTAGTTAATTTAGTGGAAATTTTTGTAGTAGATTTTAGAAATTTGGGTCGAAATATAGTTGAACCAGAGAAGAAGACGGATTTGTATTATATACCCAAATAATATACGAATATACCATTTTAGTATACAATTCATTCCAACTATATACCCTATTAGTATTGATATATACTATGTTAGTATCATATGCTAGTTGAATCATTTATTGGTTGTATTAGCTGCATTTAATTGGTATAATATTTGATTTTTTAAATAATAGTAATATAGTATAAAATCTTAAAATACCTTATTATATTAATATGTAGTATACTATTATGCATGTGTATTATGTAATAATAGCATAGTCATAGTTGCCGAAAATTAACTAGTAGAATTGTATACTATGTTGGTATAGTTATATGGCATATTGATATCATATGGTAGTTTGAATATTGTTTTGGTTGTTTTAGCTGCATTTTAAGTGAATTCTATTATGAAATTATTTATATGAACATGAGTTGCAATGCTGAAACTTTTGTGTGCCGATAAATATATGCGAGCATATGATTTTTGCCCTATATGAAATACTCCAATAAAACCCCCCCCCCCCCCCCCCCCCCGAAAAAAAGTTTTTGTTAATTATTTGCCATATTAGGAATTTTCGTAGAATTTTATGCATTTTTTGCATGTTTTAGTTTTATTTAAATCGTGAAAAATACCAAAAAATATCACGCATGGTCTTTAGGATTTATTTTTACATTCTTAGGATCAATCGGTAATTACTTATTTTTATAAAAGTTGAAAATCACAAACAATGCTTCATTTTTATACTTTTTCCTTTTATTGATTTTTTAATTTAGGATAAAATAGTTTTTATATTTTTTGTAATTAGTTAATTAGTTTAATTTCACATTTTTAGATAACCTAGAATTATTATTTTAGGATTTTTAATTAAAGAAAAAGATAAAAAAAAAGATAAGAAAAAGAATTGGAAGAAAATACTTAATTGGATATTGAGTCAGTTCTTGTATACAAATTAAGCCCAAATTTTACTACCTAGCACAAATATAGTTGAACCTATTAGCCCAAAACTTACACCATTCCGACTAAACCTAAGTACACTTAGACCTATATAGAGATAAAATTAAGATAAGATCAAATTTTAATTTAGACGCAAAGAAAGACCCTTAGAAAAGCTGGAGAAACGTCGGATCTAGGTGACGTTCCCCTTCTAAGATGGAGTGTAGTTGAAATTCAATTTTTTTTCTTTTTGGTTCGTCGTTTTCAAGCCGTTGTCCGAGGTTCGAGCTCGAGTGATTTAGGGTTTCGATTTACGATTCCGGCGAAGCTTGCGTTCTTGCTGTTTCTGTTGCTATTTTATGGTTGTCGAAAGAAGATGACAAAGAAAATTGTAACCAGATTCCTATATATACACAAATTCGTCGATTGAGGTCCGTTCTTTACTCCATTTATTAGGTGCCTGATAATGGTCATTTGAACTCTGTTTGAATCTTGTATGATATTAAAGGTTTCATTAATTTTACTTAATAACCTGCTCGTTCTGTGAGTTTTTTGCAAAACATGAGTCATCATTTGAGCTTCAAGATTTACAATGAACTTGACACAATATCTCTTGGTGTAGATTACAATGAAAGTGGGTTCAACAGATGGACTGCAAAATGAGAACACAATGGTGTAATTAACATAACCTAAAGCATTTGTAAGGCATTGGGATGTCTTTTACCCTTTGCACATCTTGCGTTTGATGTCCTGTTATATGTGTGTTACATCAGAATGTCTAGATAGCTAATATCATAATCATATGTATTTTCAAGGTCAAATAAGATGGATTAGGTTCATACCATCAATTAACGCTAGAGTCTTATATGGATTCTTCTTGAAATCATTAATTATCAGCAGGATTTGGTCCAAAGTGGATTAAATTTGTCATGACTCGGTACCATTATATCATATCATGGGTAATATACTTGAAATCGTTGTGAAGTGCATGGGCTATTGACTGCTTTTAATGGCAGGGCATTCAATTTTTTTTTTAAATATATGTTATTTTGCATGGTCAAAGTAATAATTACACTTCTTTCACAATTTCTGTATCCATAAATCATGGCCTTCACGGTAACCTGTAGCTTGCTTTAGGAGCGATTAATAAATTATTCTGGTTATGGGTACAGTTCTAATGACATAGTCATAACACCTAATTCTTAAATTCGGAAGGTGCATTTCATGTAACCCGATATAACAACTTCGATAATAAAACTCTTTGGAATAATTTGAGGTGTGTTATGCCAAATAAAATCCCAACAGCCATGGCTCTCACGTAATTAATTTTAACTCTTTAGAAATCAAGGTGTGTCATTAGTTGAATTTTCCATGGCCCTCGCAAATCTTATCATTAACTTGAAAGCGCGTATTGATTTAGGCGTGCTATTTTAAAATTAATTTCCTAAACTTGGGTGTGCATTTCATGTGACCAAAATCCAAATCCCAACAACATTAAATAAAATGTGTCGCGAACCGTGGGTGCATTTCATATGGCGTGGTTCAAGACGTGTTTTGGATAACATTGAATCTTCCTTAAAAAATAATTAAAAAGCGGTTAATAAGTTAAAATATATCATAGGTTAAAACATGTACTAAAATAAGATAATAGGCCAATTATGATAGTTTAAGCGACCGTGCTAGAACCACGAAATCCAAGAGTGCCTAACACCTTCCCTCGGGTTAACGGAATTCCTTATTCAGAATTTCTGGTTTGCAGACTTCAAAAGGAAAGTCGAAATTTTTCTCGATTTGGGATTTAAAATAAATCGGTAACTTGGGACACTAATAAAAATATTTCAAGTGGCGACTCTAAAATCAAATAAATAATTCCATTTCGAATAATGTCACTTAAAGTGAAAAAAGTACCTTGTGCTACCTTCGGGCGTGTAAATAAGGCGGTGTGACAATATAAATCATGTGTATTATGTAATAGTTTTTATAGTTATAGGCAATTGTTGGAACGATCACATACAACTATATACCCGCTTAGTATACGAAATGAGCAAGTTGTTTTGCGAATATTTTGCTTAAAATACGATGTTGTAATTTTCTCATACTTTTATTGCGTTCTTTAATCTTTTGGTACAGTAGTATAGTCGCAGATAGTTGTAGCAATATTCTAGAGAAATCACATGCTCTGTTGGTATACATATATACTATATTGGTATCACATGGTACTAGAAGTCTCTTTTGCTACTTATATTTTTATTGTATTTTTTAATATTTTATTATTATTTTTATTCTAAATAGTATATATGGAGATTTGGTTGCCGTAGATTATGTTTTCTTGCTCTATAAATGATTGTTTTACTGCTAATGGTAGAGTGTGTAATGATATTTATAGGTAAGAAGATCAAGGTTTGCATGACAATTACGTGTTGATTAGTAGAATCTGATTATGTAATTTATGGTGCTCATCAACAGTCAATGTGATATTCAATGAATTAGATCAAGTCATAATTAATATTATTTTAGTTTAATAATTAAATTTAAAAAATAAGAAAGAAAAAGAAACAAAAAGTATATCGTACTAGTTATATTAAAAAAAGTGAACAAATATTTATAATATTAATTATTTTTTTATTGTATAAAAAAGAATAATAAAAAATAGTAAAAATGGTAAATGAAATTAGATTAAGAAGAAAAAAAGAATATAAAAAAAGTTAAATGAAATTAGAAAAGGAAAAAAGAAAAAAAAGAAGAAAACGAGAAAAAAAAGGAGAAAAGAGACAAAGAAAAAGAAGCAGAAAGAAGCATTGAAACAAAAAGAAATCGGAGAATAAATTTTTTTTTATAAAAATTATTATGAATAAAAAATGTAATTAGTTTATGAGTAAAAAAAATGAATAAACAAGAATAAATAATTTTATTTTTATAAATAACTGTTATGAAATCTCCTATTTAAGGTGAATGTCTATAATTAGAGAGATTCTAGAGTTCTATTCTTGGTAGATAAATCATCCCCCTCCCTATAAATAAAGGGGTCTTCTACCATTGTAATCCATCCCTAACAATCTCTAAGTATCAATAAGAAGAATTCTCTCTACTCTTCTCTCTATTGCTCTTGTTCTTGCATTATTGTTCTTGTCTTTTATATTATTTCATAACATGTTATCAGCACGAGACTCTACCGTCTCAAGAAGCTCTTTAAGAAGATTAAGCCGCCGTCAATTTCTCCGCATCGGAGCCGCCGTCGTCTGCATCAGTGGAGAAAAGGAAGAAAACATTGAAAATATAATTGGTATACCTTAAAGGTAAGTAATTTACTTTTCCCTTTCAAATTCTTGAAATTCTACGATTTGATTTAATATACAAACAAAGTTTGATTATAACTCTAATGGAGTTTGTAAGAAATTATAACCACATGAAGTGGTTAAATCTCTATGTCCTGCCATGATTAAATTCATGTATGATTGTGGGCAAAGAATTGAAAATCCGTCCCATTGAATTTGCTCCATTCCCTTTAGAGAATGTGGAAGCAGTATATGATAAGTCTGAAAGAAGACTAAAATATTACCATGAAGGTATCAATGAATGTGGACGTAGCAAAGAATTCCGTCCAATTGAATTTGCTCCATTCCCTTTAGAGAATGTGGTAGCAGTATGTGATAAGTCTGAAAGAAGACTAATTACCGTAAAGGTATCAATGGATGTGGACATGGCAATAGACGAAGTTATAATCGTCATTATTGTGGTAATGAGAACAATAAGGATTCTCAAAATAATCTTTCACTTTATGAAAGTAATATTTGACATGAGATTGTGTAAAGCACATGATTTTGATCCATTCCCTGAAGTGAATGTGATAATTGTAATAGAGCCCGTAAGTATGAACACGCTCTTGATGTAATTTTGGTTTATGTCTGACATTATGAAAAGAAAGTTCGTTGCCCTTGAAATTTCGGGCAAGAACTATATGATATGGGTGTTGGATACTTAAATCCATTTTGGATGCTATGGGTCTTGGAGACGCCATTAAAGACAGAAATAATGCATCCACCCAAAACTATGCTAAGGCCTTGATTTTCTTGCGCCATCACCTTGATGAAGGTTTGAAACTATGCTAAGGCCTTGATTTTCTTGCGCCATCACCTTGATGAAGGTTTGAAGATTGAATATCTCACCGTCAAAGATCCACCTATCTTGTGGAATGGCTTAAAGAAGAGATATGACAACCTGAAGTTGGTCACTCTGCCACAAGCACGATACGATAAGAAACCAAAAGCAAATAGTTTATAAACTATATATTATCGTTGAGGTGGAAACGGGCACTGGTCAAAGGCTTGCCGTATACCATGACATTTGGTTGACCTTTATCAAGCATCTCGAAAGAGTAAACGCCCTGAAACGAATTTTGTCTCTGACGACAACTTTGACATCACCCACTTGGATGTGGCTGACTTCTTTGAGCAACCCGAGGGGTAGATAGACCACCTAATCGGTGATGGATCCGTGATGAAAGAAGATGGAGCTATTTGATTTTATTTTACTTGTTTGTATTAGTGAATGAATAAACTAATAGCCATCAGTATTAGCTCGTATTAGTTAGTTCATGACATAATGTTTGTATTAGTTCTTTAGAATGTATCAATATGCTCAAATATCAACAATATTTTTTACTTTCCAGTAGAGGTAATCGACTAACCTGAAAAACTAGTCGGTTATCTCATATTTCGCATAAAAACTGCAAAACAATCGATTGTCTTTAAAAACAGTGTGATCTGGAATTTTTCAAAAACAGTCAACAATCGATTGTCTATGTTCAACAATCGATTATCATTAAAACAGTGTGATCTGGAATTTTTCAAAAACAGTCAACAATCGATTGTCAATGATCAACAATCGATTGTCTTTAAAACAGTGTGATCTTGAATTTTTCAAAAACAGTCAACAATCGATTGTCTATGTTTAACAATCGATTGTCTTAAGACAGTGTGCTCTGGAATTTTTTAAAATAGTCAACAATCGATTGTCTATGTCTAACAATCGATTGTCGTTAGACAGTGTAATCTGGAATTTTTCAAAATAGCCAACAATCGATTGTCTATATTTAACAATCGATTGTCAATGCTCAACAATCGATGTGTGTGTTTAACAATCGATTGTTTTGTGAAAAATGCTTAAACTAAAAAATTTTCAAGCTGCATAGTAATCGATTATGGATAACATATCTGATTTTGTTAGTCAACTGTTAGCAGCAGAATTTGAAAATATTATGTGACACAAACGGATTGAAGTTGTTTATTCTCATGATTCGTATATTTTCTTTTATATGTCAAACCATGGGAAGTAAATTGATTGAAGGCTCCGGAAGAGCAACTGTAACTCTGCCCAAAGGCACGACGTTTATCTTAGAGAATGCAATATTCTCCTCCAAGTCTAAGAAGAACTTGTTGAGTTTTAATGATATCAATCGCAATGTTCTCCTCCAAGTCTAAAAGGAACTTGTTGAGTTTTAAAGATATCATTCAAAATGGATATCATATTGAGACAATAGATGAGAATAATCTTGAATTATTCATGAAAACGAGGCTGCCCATTTCGGTTTGGGTTCACGCCATTTTGCATGCAGCAATACTAGTTCGTCGGCTGCCCACTTCGGTTTGGGGTCACGCCATTTTGCATGCAGCAATGCTAGTTCGTCGGCTGCCCACTTTGGTTTGGGGTCACGCCATTTTGCATGCAGCAATGCTAGTTCGTCGGCTACCCACTTTGGTTTGGGGTCACGCCATTTTGCATACAGCAATGCTAGTTCGTCTCTGACTAACGAATTGACACAAATATTCCCCGTTGCAATTGGTTTTGGGTCATGGACCCAATATATCCCGTTTAAGAATCTTTGGATGCGCAGTATATGTGCCTATAGCACCGCCATCCCGCACCAAAATAGGTCTGCAAAGAAGGTTAGGAATATATGTTGAGGTTGAATCGCCCTCCATTATTCGCTACCTCAAAACATTGACAGGAGATTTGTTCACTGCACGATTTGCAGACTGTCAATTTGATGAGACACTTTTCCCAAAATTAGGGGGAGAAGTTGGTGAAACCAAACGGGAAATTTTGTGGAAAAATGCATCATTATCTCATCTTGATCCACACACCTCTATTTGTGAGAAAGAGGCATAAAAGATTATCCATTTGCAAAGAATAGCAAATCAAACGCCTGATGCATTTATAGATTTGAAAAGGATAACAAAATCACATATCCTCGAAGTGAATGTGACAACATCTGATTCACGAATACATATTCATTATTGGAAGAATATGAAGATGAAATTGGTATTAAATATACCACACTCACCCCTAGATGGAGTTTTGAGATGATACCACACTCACCCCTAGAAGGAGGTTTGAGATGATATATGGCATGAATGATCGTTGGTCACGTACCTATTGTACGCCAAAGTATTTTGGAAATATGACTATTAAAGGACAACGATAATGCAAGAAACATATCTTGCATATAAGTTTGACATGACCATAATGGTATAACTTTCTCTTTAAAAAAGATATTCACCACATTGATGTTGATGAATCTGTGGTAGTACAAAATTAATTGAGAGCTCTAGAAGAGCCAATTATTACTATGTTGGAGAAACACAATTGAGTATTGTGCTGTAGTAAGTCTCAAAGAAACTTATTCAGTTTCCAAAGTACACGCGAAAGCGATTGATTATATTGAGACTATAAATAAAGGAAGGCTTTGATATCTCCTATTACTACAACTTGTAGCGGGTTAATTTGCATATGAAAAGCTACCCGCTTTGTTCTCTAGTTTGTACTACACAAACGAAAAAAATGCCACAATAAAGTGGATATCTATTGGTATAAAACCCATGTCATAATAAACCTGAAGTTTATTGATAAGTGCACATGTCATGGTGTAAATTTGAAGTTTACCAATATTGATAATTTATTCAGTTGGCATTCGTGTTAGCCATCTCATTTTAAGTATGATGTGCAAATTCACATAGGTGAATATCAAAGAACTAGAATGTTCTTTACGAATTCTCTTGTATCACTTGTTCTCATTAATGAACTGACCAACTAAAGAGTTCGGGTTGAAGCCCATAAATTCTGGAAATATCAAAGGTGAATATGGGCCCATTCACCTGCCATGTATACCACATATGATGCATCTATGATATGGTTACATGCGCAATTGTTATTAACCCGCAGCCTGGCCGGTGCTTGCGAGGTAAATTGCTCAGTAATCTAACTTCGAGCATAATTTCCAGATTTTCTACTCAAGATAGTTCATCATTATAAGTTGGTTTATATCAAAGTTGGTTTAGCAAGATAATTATTGAGTGCTTCCACTTAATAGCTAAACTGTTTCTTATGAGAACAAAGTTATATATATCAGTTTGATATACGTTGTACACGAGAGTATATTCTCCCCTCACAAGTGGTTCAGGGTCAGGAACCAAATAATTTCATCTTATTATTAATGTGCTGTGTATATTGACATGATAATGCACAAAGATGATTTCCCAAAGTTGAGGAAACAAGTTAGCTTTTCTAACATGAGGGGGAGACATGATAAACACTTGAGAAAAGGTTACATGGGATGAATTATCATTTGTATATGTAAATCCCCGAATATCATGATATGAACCTGAAGTTCATAAAAGGGATAATTCAATTGCAACATATTGCAAAGCATGCTATACGCATTTGCTGACCCAAAGAAAGTAACTAAATGGAAGAGATACAATTCAAGAAGAATTGATTCCATATGAAAGACATGTAGTTTTGAACCTATAGTTCAAATGCTTGAAAGTATAAAGTCAAAGGTATGTATAGTCAGTTTTCGATATCTTATTTGTCTAGCATGACATGGAAAACTTGATATGCATCTAAAGTCTATTATATGGCTTATATGACTTAACTTGAAAGATTTAAGTTGCTTGAAGCATATGCAATTCTTGGTCCTGAAGTACCACATTCTTAGTACAATTTGTGTACATGTGTATCTTGCTATAACTATAAGCATGATGGCATTGAGAATGCATCTATGGAGATATTGAAGAGTTATTCCACGACATTATATGAAGATGTTCATATCTATCAAGGATGATGATTTCAAGGTGCGGAATATTTATTCAAGTCAATATGGTTGATTTGTCAAACGTCCACCAAAGATCGTTTTGAAGATGATGCACAAGATTGGAATGCAAATGCTCAAGGATATAACTTGATGTACTCATTAGGGGGAGTTAATGCGCGTTGCACTCTTTTTCCCTTACAAGGTTTTGTCCCACTGGGTTTTCCTTGCGAGGTTTTTAACGAGGCAACCAATAGGCGCATATTCAAACATGTGTACTCTTTTTCCTTTCTTTAACTTTTCCCATTGGGTTTTGGTTTTAAGGTTTTAACGAGGCACATTGTTGAATAGACATTCAAGGGGGAGTGTTATGAAATCTCCTATTTAAGGTGAATGTCTATAATTAGAGAGATTCTAGAGTTCTATTCTTGGTAGATAAATCATCCCCCTCCCTATAAATAAAGGGGTCTTCTACCATTGTAATCCATCCCTAACAATCTCTAAGTATCAATAAGAAGAACTCTCTCTACTCTTCTCTCTATTGCTCTTGTTCTTGCATTATTGTTCTTGTCTTTTATATTATTTCATAACAATAACTGTATTATTCTCCCTATTTCTTTCCTAACACTAAGTGAAGCCGGGCTTGCGCATGAACATAATGCCTATAGTTTTACAAAGTCATTTGCATAAAAGTATTCAATATTTCTTAAGTGAGGTTCAACTCTAAATTAGTTTTGTTATTTTGATTTTTCTTTTAAAACACCCCTAGTCATAAGATCCTCTACTTTTACATCTAATTCTAAAATTATTAAATACTGTTCAAGAAAAAAAGCCTTATCAATGATGTCAACAAAAAAGTTTTTTTTTTCTTTTAAATATTTTAGTGTGAAGTTCTATTTTTTAATTCCTTTAGTGACTCATGATGTTCGTAATTCTTACTTTATTTTTAGTTTACAATAGTCAAAGATGATAACCAAATCCATCATAAGGTTAAAAATCACTTGTATACACGTGATAATTGTTCTGCAAAATTAAAAGGGACAATACAGGAAACACAGATGATGTTATGATAAATAGTAATTTATGGTGGATGTCTACTCTTTTTCCATGATCTTCATTTCAAATGGTTTATGACATATTAAATGACATATTTTGTATGTTGAATGACATATTTTCTTCACTTTTTATGCCTATATAAAGGTCTTGTAACAGATAGGAAAATACATAATTGAAGAAGAAAATCTCTTCCTTCTCTCTATCTACATTTCTTGTTCATGTTTCACTAAGTTGCTTATATTTCTTGTTCATGTTTACTAAATTGCTTTCATTTTATAACACGTTATCAACACGAGTCTCTAACCATCACGGTAGGTATCTTCTTTTAAAGTTCTCGACTCTGATTTATAATTATCAGGTACATCATGTTTCTCTCTTTTGTAAGAATAATGATATATTTCGTTGGATACTTAGTTTTTCTCTATTATGTTTAAAAACAAAAATAGAAAGAGAAAGATACTCATACTTCACCATGATCACTTTATTTATGAATAAAGATGTAATGATATTAATGAACTGCTTCTTAATTGATTTGCATTATTAAAATATAAATAGAAGTAATCAACAATAGACTTAGTTAACAATAATATTTTATTGACAGTAGTACGTATCCAAAATATGAATATAAATAGTGTTTGCATCATTAAAATATTACATCGTACTTTGACTAAATCCAAGAAGTCTTTATTGATTATTCATCTTCTTCTGTGTAGAAATAAAACATGTTAGTAATAATGAGGTAACTTGAAATTGTTTTTGTTTTCAAGTCTATGTTCTTATTGAATTCAAGTATATCTAGTTACATGCTTAAGTACTTGGGTACACCTAACATAATGTGTGATTATACATTATTGTGCAGTATAACATGATATACTACACTGGCTACATTTAACTATTTATTTTGACAAGCCTACATACAGAATATTAGTACGACATTGGCTTATAAATATGCAGATATGTGATTGTACAATATACGTAGTTGTTGCTACATTAATTTATAATATATACTATGCCTACAGATTTACATATGTAATATATGATTGTTTCAACATACATCATATAATTATAAATATATTATGTGTATAGCCAGTATGATTACATTTCTAGTATTATATAACTCCCATGATTTTGCATTTTGTTAGCAACATTAAGTACATATTATACATATATAATCAAGTTGTTCAATTAAAGATTGTGTCTTATGGAATTTTTTTTTCTTTATCTATGAAAATACTAATATTTGTATATTTCTTTTGTATGTCAAACCATGGGAAGAAAATATGAATATCTCATAAAACAAACTTGAATCAATGTTTAATTGTAAAAATATTTGTTTAATTGATTCATGTACCACACATACAATATTCAAAGAGAAGAAATATTTTTCTCATTTAAGTATGTATAAGGCAGATGTTACTACAATTTCTGGTAGTAATAAATTAATTGAAGGCTCTGGAAGAGCTACTATAACTCTGCCTAAAGGAACAATATTTATCATAGAGAATGTAATGTTCTCCTCCAAGTCCAAGAGCAACTTGTTGAGTTTTAACGATATCTGTCAAAATGGATAATTATCTTGAGACAATAGATGAGAATAATCTTGAATATCTAATCATTACAAAGAATATCTCTGGCCAAAAGAGGGTTATTGAGAAGTTCCCATCTTTATCTTGTGGCCTGTATTGGATAAGAATTAATGCGATTGAGGCACATTCTACCATAAACCAAAATGTTACTGATTCCAATACTTTCGTACTTTGGTATGATCAATTGGGACATCCTGGATCAATTATGATGAGACGTATTATATAAAACTCAAATAGGCATCCATTAAAGAATTTAAAGATTCTTTTAAATAATGAATTTTCTTTCACTTCTTGTTATCAAGGCAAGTTAATTATTAGACCATCACCAACAAAGGTTGGAATTGAGTCACCTGCGTTTTTGGAACGTATACTAGGGGACATTTGTGGACCTATTCACCCACCTAGTCGGTCGTTTAGATATTTTATGGTCTTAATAGACGCATCTTCTAGATGGTCTCATGTGTGCCTATTGTCATCTCGCAACCTTGCGTTTGCAAAATTAATTGCACAAATAATTCGATTACGGGCACAATTTCCCGATAATCCAATTAAGTCTATTAGACTAGATAATGCTGCTGAGTTTTCATCACAAGCATTTAATGATTATTGCTTATCAATTGGGATAAAAGTGAACATCCTGTAGCTCATGTTCACACTCAAAATGGTCTTGCAGAGTCTTTAATTAAACGTCTGCAGTTGATAGCAAGACTATTACTCATGAAAACGATGCTGTCCACTTCAGTTTGGGTCACGCCATTTTGCATGCAGCAATGCTATCAGACCGACAAATTATCACAAATATTCCCCGTTGAAATTAGTTTTGGGTCATGAACCTAATATATCTCATTTAAGAATTTTTGGATGCACAGTATATGTGCCTGTAGCGCCGCCATATCACACCAAAATGGGTTCGCAAAGAAGTTTAGGAATATATGTTGGGTTTGAATCGCCCTCCATTATTCGCTACCTCAAAGCATTGACAGGGGATTTGTTCACTGCACGATTTGCAGACTGTCGATTCGATGATACACTTTTCCCAAAATTAGGGGGAGAAGTTGGTGATACCAAACGGAAAATTTTGTGAAAAAATCCATCATTATCTCATCTTGATCCACGTACCTCTATTTGTAAAAAAGAGGTGCAAAAGATTATCCATTTGCAAAGAATAACAAATCAAATGCTAGAAGCATTTATGGACTTGAAAAGGATAACAAAATCACATATTCCCGCAGAGAATGTTCCAATCCGTATTGATGTTCCTATTGGACAATCTTCTAGTGTCATAGCTAATGAGTCGAAAGCACGCCTAAAACGTGGCAGAACATTAGGTTCCAAAGATCGAAATCCTAGAAAAAGGAAATCAAATGATCAAAATAACACTACGAAAGAATGTCATGAGGAAATTCACGATTTAATAAATTCTGAGATTCATGAAGAATCCATTGAGTCCGAGACTCAAGAAAATAAGGAACTATCAATTAATCCAATCGATATTGAGATAATTTTTAATCGAGTGGATATAGTGGTGGATTATGTCTTTGCATATAATGTTGCATCCTAGCATTATGCAATAAAGTGAGGATCTTGAACCTCAATCTGTTGGAGAATGTCGACAAAGACTTGATTGGCCAAAATGGCAAGAAGCAATCCAATCAGAATTTAATGCACTTGCAAAACGTGAAGTTTTTAGGCATATAGTTCAAACACCTAATGGTGTTAAGCCTGTTAGGTATAAATGAGTCTTTGTATGCAAGAGAAATGAGAAAAATGAGGTACAAAGATATAAGGCTCGCCTTGTTGCACAAGGATTTTCACAAAGGCCTGGTGTCAATTATGAAGAGACATATTCACCCGTTATGGATGCTATAACTTTCCGTTATCTCATTAGTCCTTTAAAAGTTTGACATTCATTTAATGGATGTGGTTACCGCCTACCTTTATGGCTCACTTGATAATGAGATATACATGAAAATTCCCGATGGATTCAAAATGCCCAAACACACATAATTCAAAGTTCAGGGAAATGTTTTCAATCAAATTGCAAAGATCTTTGTATGGTCTAAAGCAATCAGGACGAATGTGATATAATCGTCTTAGTGGGTATTTATTAAAGGAAGGCTATATAAATGATGCATTTGCCCATGTGTTTTTATAAAGAAAACAACATCGGAATTTGTTGTACTTGCCGTATATGTTGATGACGTAAACCTTATTGGAACTCCCATAGAACTCCAAAAGGCAATTGATTATATAAAGAAGGAATTCGAGATGAAAGATCTCGGAAAGATAAAATTATATCTTGGTTTGCAAATTGAACATTTGGCAAACAGAATTTTTGTTCATCAATCTGCCTATATAGAAAAGATATTGAAACGATGTTACATAGATGGAGCATATCCTTTAAGTACTTCGATGTTTGTTCGATCACTTGATGTGAATAAGGATCAATTCCGACCTCAAGAAAAGAATGAAGAGCTACTTGGTCCTGAAGTACCATATCTTAGTGCAATTGGCGCACTAATGTATCTTGAAAATACTACAACGCCTGACATAACTTTTTCAGTTAATGCCTTAGCAAGATATAGCTCTGCTCCTACAAGGAGACATTGGAATGGAATCAAACATATATAGTGGTATCTAAAAGGGAATACCGATATGGGCTTATTTTATAGCAATAATTGCAGTCCTAATCTTGTTCGTTATGCTGATGTTGGATATTTATCTGACCCACACAAGGCTCGATCTCAAACAGGTTATGTGTTTATCTGTGGAGGCACTGCCATATCTTGGCGATCGACTAAGCAATCAATTGTGGCTACTTCATCTAATCATGCTGAGATAATTTCTATTCACGAAGCAAGTCGAGAGTGTGTGTGGTTGGGGTCTATAATACATCATATTCGAGACAAATGTAGTTTGAATGGTGACCAACTACCCACGATTTTGTATGAAGACAATGCAACATGCATAGCTCAATTGAATGGAGGATTCATAAAAAGAGATAGGACAAAGCATATTTCACCAAAGTTATTTTTCACACATGTTCTTCAAAAGAATGGTGATATCAATGTGCAACGGATTCGTTCAAGTGATAATAGGCCTGATTTGTTTACAAAATCTCTACCGACGTCAACCTTCAAGAAGCTAGTGCACAAGATTGGGATGCGAAGCCTCAAGGAGGTGAATTGATGCTCTCTTTAGGGGGAGTTTATGCGCGTTGCACTCTTTTTCCCTTACAAGGTTTTGTCCCACTGGCTTTTCCTTGCAAAGTTTTTAATGAGGCAACAAAAAGGCATATTTCTATACATGTGTACTCTTTTCCTTCACTAGAATTTTTTTTCCCATAGGGTTTTTTCCTAGTAAGGGAGGCACATTATCTATGGACATCCAAGGGGGACTGTTATGATGAATAGCAATTTATGGTGGATGTCTACTCTTCTTCCATGATCTTCATCCCAAATGGTTTATGACATATTCAATGACATATTTTGTATGTTCAATGACATATCCCCTGACATATTTTCTTCACTTTTTATGCCTATATAAAGGTCTTGTAATAAATAGGAAAATACACAATTGAAGAAGAAAATCTCTTCCTTCTCTCTATCTACATTTCTTGTTCATGTTTCACTAAATTGCCTATATTTCTTGTTTATATTTTACTAAATTGCTTTCATTTTATAGCAGATGAAAAATAATAAAGCAGTTACAATAAATCGTATGTGGAAGTCAATGAGAATGTATAGCCTGGAGCAAGAAGACCCAAGGACAGTAACACTATCAAATATTTATTGTAGAATTCAATTACAATTTAATCAATTCAAAAATAAGTACTGTAATCTAATATCTTCAATCTCACAGTTCTACTGTACAAAAATAATTGAAAAGCTAATAATAACAAAATTATGTTTTTTTGTTTTCCACCCGGTATTCGGTACTAATATTGGATCCCATTATATTCGAATTCGCTTCGTATGAAGTCCCATTCGGAGAGAATCGCTCCTTATTAAAAGTTTTTCTATATTTAGGGCTCGAATAATTTGACTAATACCAACAATCTATCTCTCTTAAGATAACTGCTAACCATGTCTTTCACGAGCACATCAAACACATCGACAACGATTACCACTTCATCCGAAAAAGGTGCAAAATGATCTCATTAGTACTCTGTATCTGGCAACTGCTAATCAACAAGCAGACCTTCTCATTAAGGGTCTTGGGAGACCTCAGCATACTCATTTATTATCCAAAGGCATGAAAAAAAACTTCATGCCCCTTAGCTTAGAGCAGAGTGTCAGAACATGTGTTGCAGAAGTAAGCATACAAATCAGACATCAAATATATGTAAACTAGACAATATTATAGTTATTAGATTAGAAGCACTAACTTCTTAAAATAGTTGTACAAACCTTTCACACAACAAAAATCTAGGGTTGCAGTCTTTTGCTATACGCTTAGTAAAACCTTAGGCGTTTTTTGCTTTTGGATGGACAAGAACAATACAATTCTAAAAAAGTGAGTTATTTGGTGAAATTAATCTTTCTTAACTAGGCTAGTTTTTGGCCGAAAATCTGCTCCAAAAGCGTGTAGGATTCTGCTTTCACAAGTGGAATCCTACTCCAACTCTACCGGATGACTTTTTCCCAAATCACTTTTTACCTAAGTCAAGTCCAGGTTTTTACTAGATATAGCAGGGACCACATATAATAATAAGAGGTTACGAATTATAGCATTTATTCGAAATTAGCATGAATTAATTCTTACTATAATTAATTGTAGTTTATTCAACTAAAAATTGCAATTGAACTCCTCGATATGAATTTCAAAAATTCAATAACACTTATTTTAACTCCACACGTTAAGATCTCAAATATCAGTTAGTTAAATAAATCACTAAAATTTAATTTAATCAACTAATTAAATTTTTTGTAATTTCGCTTAAACTATAATGTGACGGATACAAAATTCACCGGGCAAATTTTTACATTAAAACTTATAAGCTTACATAAAGGGGTATCATCAAACTCAAAATCAATTCATGGATTCTATTAACTAATTATTATTTCACAAATGTTATTCGTTATTGTCCAATCTATTAGGCATACACTAACTCTGAATAGAGTCGTACCTTTTGATAAATTAAAACAATACAAATTACATTGATCATAATAATTATATTTAGATTAGGAGTGTATAATTAGATTAGGAGTGTAAGCTCATTTAATGAATTAGAGAAAATATTTTATATATGTTTAATACAAAAACATCTTTTCTCTACTTGGTCCATCAATATATACTAAGTATGCTAGCACAAGAAGTTGAAGACTTGGAGTAAAACCACTCCCATAATCAAGATAAATTATACTGTAATCTTATGCTACAATCATCAAGATATTTTGTCCAATAATATTTTTGATTTCGAATATAATTTATTAATTATCTTCTGTGCATGAGCTAAAACTTTATGCACTAAATTGTCTACTACATAACTAAAAGGACACACATGTAACAAATGATCTATTTAAAATATTACTTTATCGAATTAAATAAATTGAATAAATAATTATTCCATAAAGAATAAAATAAAACACCATGTTTAAGTCACATGGTTAATAGTAGATCCCAACAGTGAGGGAGTTAATGAGATAATATGTGAAGTTACTTATGTTAACTATAGTTAGTCGGCTATTATTAGTTAACTAGAGTTAAACATAATTAGTTAACAACTGTCAAATTAGTTAGGTCATCACTTATTTTTAAAATTAATTCTACGTTCCGAGGCCGTAAAAGTCTCTTTCACCTTCACATTGCGTGTGTAGTTCGGGCGCGTAGCCGGAAAGCTATTATGTAAAAATTTGTGAAAATATTGCAATTTTGACTTAAAATGTATTTAAGTTGACTTAGGTCAACATTTTAGGTAAACATATCCGGACCCATAATTTGACGGTCCTGGAGGGTCCGTGGAAAAATATGGGACTTGGACATATGCCCGGAATCAAATTTCGAGGTCCCAAACTTGAGAAATGAATTTTTGAAGAAAATGATTTTCTGGAAATTTTTATGAGTTTTTTGAAATGAAATGCATTTAGAATTTGATGGTATCAGGCCCGTATTCTGGTTCCGGAGTCCGGTACAGGTCTTATATGTGAAATAAGATGAGTTTGTGAAATTCGGTAAGAAACGAAAGCTGTTTGAGGTGTTTCGGTAGTTGTGAAAATTCCGACCTTGAAAGTTTTGTGATTTTTCTTAAATTTCTATGTTAAATTCGTTGTTTAAGAGGTTATTTTGGTGTTTTGATCGCACAGATAAGTTCATATGATGTTTTTGAGTTAGTACATATGTTTGGTTTGGAGCCCACATGGCTGAAGTGAGTTTTAGATGTGTTTCGGAAAGTTTTGAACTCATAAAAAGTTGCAAGTTTTTGGCTATTCAGGGACCAGGGATTTTGGTCTTCGCATTTGCGTGGTCCCACTCGCGAATGCGTAAGGCAAATCTCCCAGGTGCCAAATTTCTTCTTCGCGAATGCGAAGTTGGTGACGCAAACGCAGGGTGGGGGTGCGATTGGGCGGGGGGGGGGGGGGGGGGGGGGAGCGACCCGTCCAGTCATCTCATGAGTTACCGCTCCGTTTTCCTCATTTCTACTTCTTTATGCTTCAATATTCGTATTTTGTGGTATTGAGTTGGTCGGATCGAGTTCGAAATGATTTTGCTAATGTTGGAGACACTTAGTCTCTTTAAGGAAGCTTTCAACCAGATTTTGATTTATGTGTTAGAGAGCTCGGATGTGAGTTCTGATGGTTTGGTTAGCTTCGGGAGGTGATTTGTGACTTAGGAGCGTGATCAGAATGAGTTTTGGAGGTCCGAAGTAGATTTAGGCTTGAATTGGCGAAGTTGAGATTTTGACAATTTCCAGTTGATAAGCGAGATTTTGATCTAGGGGTCGGAATGGAATTTCGAGAGTTTCAGTAGCTTCGTTATGTCATTTGGGATGTGTGTGTAAAATTTCAGGTCATTTGGACGTTGTTTGGTTGGGTTATGGATCAAAAGCAAAATTTGGAAGTTTTTTAGAAACTTAGGCTTGAATACGATTTGTTTGGGTTGATTTGATGTTGTTTGAAGTGTTTTGATGATTGAAACAAGTTTGAATAAGGTTTTAGGATATGTTGATGCCTTTGGTTGAGGTCCCGTTGGCCTCAGGTGAGTTTCGGGTGGTCAATCGAATCATTTTGGAATTTAGGAAGTTGCAGATTTTGAGTTCTAGTAGTTGCAGACATTTTGTTCTTCGCATTCGCGAGTGTAACCTCGCCTTCGCGAAGGGTAAGGAAGGGAGGCGTCAGATTTGGCCTTCGCGTTCACGAAGGGGGGTACGCGTTCACGAAGGGATGGGTTTTGTATGCTTCGCATTCGCGAGATGTTAGGCCGCGTTCATGAAAGCTTGTGAAGGGATGCATAGTGTTCGCGAGAAGGACTTCGCCATCACGTAGAGGAATTGGGTCACCTATGGTTTGAGGTCAAGTGTTCATCGCGTTCGCAGAAGGGTGAGCGTTTTCTCAAAGAGTGGTCTGAGCAAGGCATCGCGTTCGCGACTGTCATGTCGCGTTCACATAGAGCAAATGTTGGTCAACGTAAGTTTGTGCTTCACGAACGCGAGGCTTTGACCGCGTTCGCGAAGAAGGAAAGTTAGGCTTGGGCAGAATATTTTAAGTCGTTTTATCTGCGCTTTTGGGGCTCATTTCCTCCATAGTTGGTCATTTTGGGAGCCTTTTGAAGGATATTGAAGAGGGATTCAATGGGAAAATGTTTGGAGGTAAGATTCTTGGTCTAGAACTCGATTATTATGTGAATTTCACTTAGAAAATCATGAAAGCTAAGCCTAAAATCGAATAACTAGGGCTTGAGAAATTAAATGTTTATTTGGGATTTGAAGGACCATTTTGGGTCAGATTTGAGAACTTTTGGTATGTATGGACTCGTGGGGAGACGGGGAATTTATTGATGTGAAAAATTCTGAATTTTAAGACCTGGGCCCGGGGGTTAGGTTTTGGTAATTGGGGATTTCTACCCTTCATTGATTGTTTTCGTTTGGGCTTTGTTCCCTTAGCATATTTTGATGCCTTCGTTCTGATTTTGGATAGATTCGGCGGATGTGGAGGCCGATTCGAGGGGCAAAGTCATCGCGAGTTAGAGATCTAGCCAGTTCAAGGTGAATAATGATAGTAAATAATGTTTTGAGGGTTTGAAACCCCGAATTTGCACATGGTAGTGCTATATTGAGGTGAGACACACGCTTAATGACGAGCGTGGGGTCGTGCACTGTTGAGGATTGTGACTTGGTCCGCCGCGATTGATAATTTTACCGAGTATTTGTTGAAAACTATTTGTTATAAGCATTACTTGGGCTGAATGCCATATTTGGGCCTAGTGCCGATTATTTGTACCCTTCGGGGCTTTTATTGATATTTCCTCACTGTTTGACTTATTTTCTTGAACTCAGTCATGTTAATTTCCATAGTTTTACTACTCAGCCATGTATACTCAGTTTTAAGGCTTAAATGATATTTTAAATGATGTTTGGGCTATGAAACAGTGTTTTACTATTGCCCTAGGGGCGTGTGAGTATTTTTGACTGAGTAAGGCCGAGGGCCTATGTTGTGAGGAAACACTGATACTGATTTGAGGCCGAGGGCCTTATATATATATATATATATATATATATATATATATATATATATATATATATATATATATATATATATATATATATATATATATATATATATATATATATGCCACGAGGTGGTTTGATTGATATGAGGCCGAGGATCTAGATTTGATTCCACGAGATGGCTTATTATTGCGCTTGGACCGTAAGGGGCCCCTCCAGGAGTTTGCAAACCCCCAGTAAATGCAGGTATCCATTGTGATGTGAGATTGAGCTCGAGGGCTGGCATTGTTCTGAGATGTTACCCGTGGGGCTGAATTGTTGATACTATGCCCGATGGGCGAATTTCTATCTGTTTACTTTATTATAATTATCTGTCAATTACCTGTTTACTAGTTTAAAGAGGATTTTACTTAATTTTTACTGGTTTTCCTAATTTTAAGCGATTTTACTGCTTCATTATAGAATGCCTTGTGCTTTACATGTTTTTTTACTTTTAGTCGTCATTTATATTTATTACTCACTGAGTTGGAGTACTCACTTTACTTCCTGCACCCCATGTGCACATTCATGCATTACCTATCCTGCCAGTGCAAGTTGAGAGATCTCGGCAAACTTCAGAGACCACGAGGTAGCTGCTTGGCGTCCGCAGACCCGTGTTTCTCCTTCTTTGTCATTTCTATCCCTTTTCAGACATTTGTAATAGTCATAGACTTATCAGACTTGTATTAGAACCTATAGATTCTCATGACTGGTAACACCCCTATTAGGGCTGTGTATGGGTATTCTTCTGCATATTTTATGTCATTATCGGTATTTCGGACTTATTCTTATCCTATTTAGCATGTTCTTATATGCTTATTTGTTAATAATTAAAAAACAAATAGTGTCGGCTGGCCTTGTCTTCACGAGAGACACTATCATGACCAGGTTCGGGGTTAGGGTCGTGATGGGGAAGGGGGATACCCTTTGCGAACGCATCCAAGCACTCGCGAACGCATAAGGTTAAAGGCTTGGGGGAGGGGTTCATATTTTACCCTACGCGAACGCGACCATTTAGCCACGAACGCGAAGGCTCTGGGAGCTAAAGCTCCGCGAATGCGAAGGTCATTTACGTTGGCTTCATCCTGAACTCGACATGCCTATCACGAACGTGATGAATGCTTGTATAGTGATTTTAAAACAGAACCAAAACGAGATTTTAACCAAATTTTATAACTTGTTCTTCCAAACTCCAATTGGGGCAATTCACCAAGCGGCTTCGAGGTTAATTTTTGACTTTTCGGGAAGAATGATTGGAAGGCTATAATTAAGCATTGGAATTAGATTTTTTAGAGTTTATTGATGTTATTAAGTCGATTATGTCTAGATACGATTGTTTTAGAGCCAAATTCAAAAGAAAAAGCGGTGTTTGAGGCTTGAGTTGGCCGTGGAAGTTTGAGGCAAGTGTTTGGTCTAACCTTAACTTGAGGGATTAAGAGTTATGTTTTATTTGTTATTTGCTTCTTGTCGAGTACGACGTATAGACATGGTGAAAGGTATCTATACGCTGGTGTCGAGCATGACTGTGAGTCTTAAATTTTGATTTATTGTGTAATTAAATAATACTACATATGCTTAAATTGATGATTCTCAGTATTGATCAAGGAATAATATTGTTCTCGTGAAATTAATTATGATTGAGTATTGGTGTTAGCTGAGGTAGTTAGATGTTGGAACAAGATAGGTTATAGCTATTTCTCCCTTGCCGAGGCGTATTTGCTTATATTGCCGATTCCCTAACCGAGATAGTGTAGTTCTTCATTGATCCATTGCCGGGACTCTTGTTATGATTTTTGTTGATTGTATAAATTGATGGGGTTGCATGCCAAAACAGTGATATAAATGGATCGAATTGCATACCGCTACAATGATACCGTTAGATCGGATTGCATGCTGCAACACTGATAAATAATAGGGATCAGGTTGCGCTCCGTAAAAGTGTTATCATTGTTTGATGTAGATCTTAAATTGTTCTCTTACATTTCTCTTAAATTACTGCTGAAATTGATATTCCACCGCAACATGTACCCCCTCCTATCTTTATTTGTTTATTTCTGTTTTATTTTTCGCTGTATATTATATAACTATAGAGGTTTAATTGGTAGTCTTGTCCTAGCCTCGTCACTACTTCATCGTGTTTAGGCTAGGAACTTGCCAACACATGGGGTCGATTGTGCTGATACTACACTCTGCACAATGTGCAGATCCTGGAGTATCTTTTGGACAATAACATTAGGAGTGGCTGCCTTCAGTCCAGCTAGAGATCCCGAGGTAGTCCTGCAGGCGTCCGTAAGCCCAACGTTCTCTTCTATCTTATTATGTATTTTGTTTTCAGTTGTTCCGAGACAGTTTGTACTTTCTTTTCAAACATTGGCTTGTAGCATTCATAGACAGTTTGTGATATAGTGACACCAGATATTGGGTAGAGACGTATGTTGGCATTGTCGTACTGGCTTTAGTTATTTTATCAGATTAAGTCTTTCGCTTGATTTTCATTTATCGTTAATATTTCAAGGTTGGTTACCTGTTAATTCAAAATGTTAAAAAGGGCTAAAATGAGATAGTTAGTGATTCTTTATTTTGCGGCTTGCCTAGCTTCTACGAGTAGGCCCATCACGACTCCTGAGGGTGAAAAATTCAGGTCGTGACAAGTTGGTAGTAGAGCTCTAGGTTACATAGATTTCACAATCACAGACAAGCTTAGTAGAGTCTGAGGAATTGGTACAGAGACGTCTGTATTTATCCTAGAGTCTACAGAGTTTTGGAAAACTTCACATTTATTCTTTCTTGTCATGTGGTTCGTTTCCTTATGCTAATTGAATTTTTATTCTATTCTTTCGTAGATGGCAAGAATACGCGCTTCCTCCTCCACCAATGAGTAGCCCGAGTCCCCAGAAGCAACTCCCACAAGGGGCAGAGAGCGAGGCCGAGGTTGTGCTAGAGGCTGAGGCAGGGGCAGAGCACAGTCTAGAGCAGAAGCACCAGCGGTGGAGCCTCAGGTTGATTTTGATGATGAAGTTCCGGACCACGCAAATCCGGTGGGCCCAAATCAGGTCATAGAGGCTTTATTGCTATCCCAGTACTCCAGGATGCTTTGGTCCGTCTAGTGGGCTTTATGGAGAGTGTCACCCAGACATGACTGCTTCCTATAACACCAGTCGTCTCTCATTCTAGATGAGGATCCCAAACTCCAGCTACTCGCACTCCGGAGCAGATGACTCCTCAGATTCAGACTCCAGCAGCTTAGCTAGTTGAAGTAGTTCAGTAGGGCGTGGTGGCTCAGACCAGTGATGGAGCAGCTATGTCTACCGATGCTTTGTAGAGATTGGATAGGTTCGCCAAGATCTTCACTACTACTTTCAGCGGTGCATCTTCTGAGGATCCCCAAGATTATCTAGACAGCCTTCATGAGATTCTCTGGAACACGGGGATAGTGGAGACCAATGGGGGCAATTTTTCTACTTTTCACTTATCTGGATCCGCCAAGAGTTGGTGGAGATATTATTGCTTAGACCAGCCGGATCACCAACTTTGACTTGGGAGCAGTTTACTCAGCTATTTCTGGGAAGTTTCTCCCCATCACTCAGAGACATGCATATCAGAGGCAGTTTGAGCGTCTCCAGTAGGGTTCTATGATTATTACTCAGTATGAGATCGGATTTATCGACTTGGCTCATCATGCTCTTGTCATACTTCCTACCGAGAGAGAGAGAGAGAGAGGGGGAGGGGGGGAGAGAGAGAGAGAGTGAGGAGGTTCATTGAGGGACTTATTCAGCCAATTCGACTTCAGATGTCTAGGGAGACTGGGAGTGAGATTACATTCCAGGAGGCGGCCAATGTGGCCGGGAGAATGGAGATGGTTCTGTCGTAGGAAACCAATGGAATGGTAAAATGTGGAGTAGGATGTCCCCAAGCTCCTCAAGATTGTGGCAACTATATTTCTACTAGTTAAGTTTTGCTCGTGCTGCGCCCGGGCCCAATTATTAAATTTAAATATTTCTTGTTATAGACAAATTAGTTAATGTACAAGTTAAATTTTACCAAACAATATTTTTCTTGCATAATGATTTATTGCATTCTTGCCATAAATATATTCTCAACTCTTCGGTTATTAAGTTGTCGACATAATTTAATAAATAAGTTAGAATTGATGTGCATCACTCGATTCTTGGAATGATAACAAACTTTTCACATAATGTCACAACCCCAAACCGGTCCGGTCATGATGACGCCTCTCATAAAGACAATGCCAGCCGACACGACACCCATATAACCCCTTTAATTATCTAGAGTCATTTTTAAGCCTTTAACTAATACTATTTCAAAATAAAAATCTGAATCAACAGTGTGGAAATAAAATACAAGTCCGACATCGAGGTGTCACTTATCATGTGCATCCAGTACAAATGTCTAACTACATCAAGACCAACATGGTTAGGAAAGTTCACAATTTATACATAAGGAATAATAGAGTGGGAGAAAACATAGCCGCGATCCTCAGGAAGCTACCTTGCTAACTCCGATGAAGTTTCCACCAAGCTCAGAGATACCTGAATCTGCACGCAAGGTACAAGGAGTAATGTGAGTACTCCAACCCAATAAGTAATAAAAGTAAATAAGGTCTGAGCTATAGAAAACAACGAATCCAAATTTTTGTTAAACTTAATAAGCACAACAGGCTATCAAATCGGAATACGAGTTAATCATCTCATTGAAAATCCAGCTTTTGGTAAATATCGTTTAAAAATACCCTTCAATAGTTTCAGTAGGGGTTCAATACCATTTATAATAAAAGAGATGAAAACCATAAATGGCCCCTCAGACAAAATATAGTTCGTAAACAGCCCCTCAAGCAATACATGAATAATAAACGCCTCATAACAAGAAAATCTCAGTGGAGATAATAAAACGCCAAATCAGTGATTAAATTCTGAACATCTCATAAACCCCAACTTAAATGAAAGTTTTTTAATAATATTTATTCAATTTTTTCGATAGAGGCCTAGTATAAAGATGAGTGAAAGCAGTCAATAATTCAACATATTCGATAGAAACTCACTTTAAAGAGGAGTGAAAATCAATAAGTCCATAAAAAGGCCCCTCAGGCAAAGCATCACTCATGCACATGTATGTGTATATATAGCCCCTCGGGCAAGCCTCTCAGTCAATCATGACTTAACTCTTACCAATCAACGCTCGTTATTCAGCACTCACACTCTATAAGTACCATATAGTAACCGCTGCAGCGCGTAACCCAATCCATATATCGCTACAGCGTGCAACCCGATCCATGTATCTCGTTGACGGTGCTCACTGGGGCTGTGCAGACTCTGGAGGGGCTCATTCAGCCCAAGCGCTATATCGCTGTGGCATACTGCCTGACTAATCACATAGCTGCGGTGTGAAACCCGATCCATATACGTATATATTACTGCAGCTTGCATCCCGACCCATAAATATATAATCTGCACAACCAGGCCCTTGGCCTCTCTTAGTCATTAACCTCAGAATTTGACTCTTGGTCTATCTCAGTTATCAACCTCACGATCACTCGGAACATTTGTAAAACAGGGAACTTAGCCCAAACGGTGTTCACATTTTTAAGAAATAAAGTAATAAAACCATATTTGAACAATAGAAAGGTAAAACAGGACTAAAGATATACTTTCAAAACAAATAGAGTGAGGAAACAAATATCGAAAGTGCCCCTAAGGGTCTCAGCAGGTCGGCATAAGGCCCCAAACATAACATACAACTCAAAATATAACATAAATCTCTTGAACATGGAATATCATAAGATTTTAAATCAAGTACACGACTTAACGGTCGTACGGGACGGACCAAGTCACAATCCCTGATGGTACACAACTCCACACTCGTCATCTAGCATATTCGTCACCTCAACGTAACACAACGATGTGTAATCCGGGGTTTCAAACCCTCAGGACAGTATTTACAATCATTACTTACCTCGAACCGGCTAAATCTCTAGCTCACGATGCCTTCTCCCCTCAATTTGGCCTCCACGCGCGTCGAATCTATCCAAATCAGAACGAGGACGTCAAAATATGCTAAGAGAACAAAGCCCAAGCGAAAACAATCGAAAATTATCATAATTCCTAAAATTAGCGAAGCTCGAGCCCTGTGCCCACTTCTCGAAACTCAGAAACTTTTACATCATTAGATTGCTTATCTCTCCATGAGTTCATACACATCAAAAGTTCTCAAATCCGACCCCAAATGGTCCTTCAAATCCCAAATCAAAAGTCCAATTTCTCAAGCCCAATTCTCCAATTTAGGCTTAGTTTTCATGATTTTCTAGGTAGATTTTACAATAGAATCGGGTTTTAAGACCAAAAGTCTTACCTCCAAACGTTTCCCTTTGAATCCCGCTTCAATCTCCTTCAAAAAGCACTCAAAATGATTAATTATGGAGGAAAATAGACCCACATTCGCGGACAAGACAAGCTTAAAAACATTTTGCCCAGGTCCAATTTCCTTCTTTGCGAGCGCGATCAAACCTCGTGTTTACGAAGCACAAAAATTGTGCTGACCAAAGCTCTTCTTCGCGAAAGCGACTCTACCATCGTGAACTTAATGCTTCCGCCTCTCAAATTTATGCGAATGTAACATGCCTTTCGCGAACGCGATGCATGCTAACCCAACCCTTCACGAACGCGAAGGACAAACTTGATGCCTCCCATCTTGACCCTTCACGAATGGGTGGGTCCACTCGCGAGCGCAAACAAGAAGACCAAAGTACCTCCAACTGCTGGAACTCAAAATCTGCAATTTTCACAACTTCTAAATGATCCGTTCAACCCCTCGAAACTCACCCGAGACCTTACGAGACCTCAACCAAAGGAACTAACATATCCTAATACCTTATTTAAACTTGTTCCAACCTTCGGAACATGAAAACAATATCAAAATATCAAATTTGCATCGGATTCAAGCCTAAGAATCCCAAAATCTTCTAGATTACGCTTTTGATCAGAAACCCGATCAAATCACGCCCGAATGGCCTGAAATTTTGCACACACATCCCAAATGTCACAATAGAGCTACTGCAACTTCCAGAATTTAATCCCGACCTCTATGTCAAAATCTCACCTATCAACCGAAAAACTCCGAAATCTTAATTTCGCCAATTTAAGCCTAAACCTTCCATGGACCTCCAAAATGCATTCCGATCACGCTTCTAAGTCCCAAATCACCTAACGGAGCTAACCAAATCATGAAAATTCTAATCCGAGATCATATAAAAACAAGTCAACTCTTGGTCAAAACTTTCAAATTTCAAGCTTCAAACTGAGAAATGTTCTTCCAAATTTATTTCGATTACCCTCAAAACCAAAACCAACGATTTACATAAGTCATAAAAAATCACGTGGGTAATGTCATGCCCGAGAAGTGACGAACAAAGTGCAAAAACTCAAAATGACCGGTCGGGTCGTTACATCCTCCCCCACTTAAACATGCGTTCTTCCTCGAACGTGACCAAAGTTGTTCCAGAAGTCAACCAATTGCTGAATAACCTTACCATGCATATACCCGGGGGTGATCCTATGTCACCCTATCTCATATAGGCCCAATAACATAATGAAATTGAAATTTCACAATCCATCCTAGCCCATTAACCTTAGAACCACATTTTCACTTTTGAAATCATCCAAAAGATCAAAATCTCACATTCATACTCTGAATAAGTCCGAACTAGCTGTAATAACTCATACCTGGAACCTCAGGTGCGATCACATGATATACTACATTCCTCAACCACTTGTAGTGATAACTTCTAATCATAACTGTTGCAAACAACAGCCGAATACCAATAGGAAACCTCGATATTGTACTTCCAACATGCTAGAATCGAATCCATTTGTATTCATTAAAGACCCTAACGATCTCATCTAATCCAACACAATTACTCTGGTGACATGACACATTGATACAGGCTGAAACCGCAACTTGTGCAATCCGCGCACCAATAAGAAAAAAACCCGAACATACTCGAATTATGAAAATGACTCAAAAGAAAAAGTTGTACCGCAAGCTCACTAGTAGCATCACACACAATGTTTAGAACCCGACACACATCATAGAAATAGAACGCACTAATATAACCTGCAGCATCATACCTTCACATAGCTTCACTCTAATGCGCGACCTCATCCAAACACTAGTCCACATGATACACATCAAGTCACTATGCTCAAAGTCGGCAACCATGCGCAATATGATGTCTAAGACCAAAGAAATCATCATAGCTATTGGGAAGCAATTGACATAACATTACACATACCCGAAAGGACGTAACCGATACGCCATCCACTGAGCAATACCCAATACTCCTCCCGCTCAAATTCCACTAAGAGGCCCTAATAACATTACAGTATAACCAATAAATCCTAATAGATCGCAACACATAAAGGTAACTCATAGATCCCCCTAATTTCTAATAGCTTAATGAAAACCGAATCAATACATCCCTTTGTAACAACAACTCAAAGTCCACAAAGCCGTCTTAATGTCGGACACATATCCATATAGGTCTACCAATGAACCACACATCAACTCTAGTTACCCACAACCGATAAATAATCCTTCGAAGGTTCACAATGACCAAATCATAGCATATACTAACATCTGACTAGCTTATCCACATCATTGCTATCCACAACCACGAGCTAACCTTTATATAGGAACTTGTAGTCTCTGTATAGGAACTTCCAGTCTCCAAGTCCATAAAGCACATGAATTACCATATCTGATCCCAATTTCACCGCAACTCACCTTTAATACTCAATCACCCCATGAGAGGTACACCTATAATTCTTCTGTGCTACCAAGCAAACTTGAGTATCATCAGTCGACCAGACAAAACAGTGCTGCAATACCGCTAAGGCATCCATAACCCAAACACATCGCCTTTCCTAAAATGCATAACCTCATCATGCTCCACCAATTAGTAATACCGTTTCCTTAATCATCTAAAACTGCCCGTGCTGCCTAAGAATCTAATGACCGTCCTTGCAGAGCTGAACCGTGACCTTACACACGCAATTCTCAATCCTCCACATCATACCGCATGCACCATACCATCCTAGGATAATATGAGAACTTTATACCCCTTTCGAGCCACAAACAACTATGTATCAACTAACCAAGAACTTTCCACTGATCCCATCTAGAAGAAACCACTGTACATCCCATGCTCTTCATGCCAATAGGAAAAATATACCTCCCTAACTATGGTGGAAACCATTTAGAACTCTCCGAATTCCATTTGCACAACTTTATATCGTCAGGATTGAGTCCTTCTAACTCAACCGAGCTACGCAGGTCACTAAAACCCAAAAGAATTGCCGCGAAACACATGTATAAACTCATTACCTTATAAGCATCCAAGCACTAAATCATATCCTTAGCATACCGATTCGGCCTGCTACTAGGCTATCCCATCTACCCGAGTTCCATTCTGATTTACCTTCAACTTGATACCCTTTCTTGCGATAATGTCACAATTCCTCAATCCAGACTTACCACATGAGACCCAAGCATAAATCCACACCGTCTAAGGCTCATAAGCCGCTGAATACTTTCTCAGGTATTCCCACGAGCACTACGTTTGAAATATTTTACTCTGAAGAGACTTCCTGCAAATCTAAATTCGTTACCTTTACCTCCCTGATACTGATACATAGAATCCCATAATTAATATAGAAATTACCACAAGTCTTAACATCTCCCAATGAAAACTCAGTTTCTAACCACATATACAACTTTAAAATACCTAATTGTTACATGTAGAATCTTGAACACATTAGAACCATTCTCAAGAGTCAGTCACTCTATTCAAACTGCAATTAGCCTTATCAAACTAATAGAACCACCCGTGCCTCAATAGCACTCCAACACTGCAGAGTGTAACCTCATCCTAGAACAACAAAGCCACTTCCTGCTCTATGCACCGAGCATCCATTACCAACAACAACTCAAGACATTTTGTGATTCTCATACACCTATGAAGCAATGACATAACCTTTGTCAAAATCTTCCTTTACTCGATACATCCTCGTACTCAATCTCCGCAAGTCATAACTGGTTCACCAACACGCCTCCTACTTGAACCAACAGAGCACATAATTGTGCAATCAACTAATCAATAGCGGACTCCCCCATTTTGTTCGAAGCCATAGACCAAAACACTCACAATAACTCATAACGCATATACTCTACTACTGCCTTATACCATAGTGGGATTAGACTCAGCCAACCATACACTCGTGAAACACAGACCACCTGGTACTTTAAATCTTCTACAAATCTTGCATTCACTCTCATAGCAGTTAAACCCACTCTCTTAAGCGACCCAAAATTAAATTTCAATCCATATATTTCATATGTGAATGAGGTCTTCTAACAGACAACATAAGGATCACGGAACTTCAGAACACTCGGCAGGAGATAACCCATCTACTTGCCTCAATTAATATTTCTGCATACCTTCCACTGTCATAAATATTATGCAGTCACTTAATCTTTCTGAGTCTGAACTCATACAACAAAATGAAATTTACTTCACTCCCAAGTAAAAAACATGAAAAGGTTCTTCACACGCCTATAACTCGGGGCTACACCTCGAATCAGGATGGAATTCAAACACTATAGTTCTTCTAGCCACTAACAGACCTTTCTTGTTGATTCTAAATTATATGGATACATATCGCAATACTAACATACTTATCACATAGCCATCCATACGTCGCTTCCACTAATAAGGATAATACCGAACATATAAGTTCAAAAGACACCAGCTCACACAATCAGCACCTCGGTGCTCAAGCCATAGGCAAAAGAATATCTGGCCTCAAGTTTGCCAGACTTGCCCAATATCAACTCACCGATATTATATCTCGTCCCTCAATCAGGGAATCACAAGCCATAGATGCACATCTGATACTGAGCGCTCATGCGTGTATGTGAACGCATGGAAGAATTCAAAGAGTTACATTTCAAGTTGAATCAAGGATGTACAATAAGAATTCAAGAATGTGAAGTTTTCCTAAAGGTTCTACAACCTCTCGAGGATAAATACAGATGTCTCTATACCGATCCGTGAGACTCTACTAAACCTGCTCATGACTCATGAGACCTATGTAACTTAGGCTCTGATACCAACTTGTCAGGACCCCAAACCTGTCCGGTCGTGATGGCGTCTCTCGTGAAGATAAGGCCAACCGACACAACACCCATATAACCCCTTTAATCATCTAGAGTCATTTTTAATCCTTTAACTAAATAATATTTCAAAATAAAAATCTGAATGAACAGTGTGAAAATAACATACAAGCCTGACATCGAGGTGTTATTAGTCATGAGCATCGACTATAAATGTCTAACTACATCAAGACCAACATGGTCGAGAAAGTTCACAATTTATACATAATGAAGAATAGAGAGAGAGAGAGAGAGAGAGAGAAAACAGAGCCGCGATCGTTAGGCAGCTACCTTGCTAACTCTGATGAAACTGCCCCCAAGCCTAGAGATACCTGAATCTGCACCGCAAGGTGCATGGAGTAATGTGAGTACTTCAACCCAGTAACTAATAAAAGTAAATTAGGTTTGAGCAGTAGGAAATAATGAATTTATAATTATGTTAAACGCAATAAGCACAACAGACTTTCAAATCGGAATACGAGTCAATCGTCTCATTTAAAATCTAGCTTTTGGTAAAAATCATTTAAAAATACCTTCCAACAGTTTCAGCAGGGGTTAAATACCATTTATAATAAAAGAGATGAAAACCATAATCGGCCCCTCGGACAAAACATAGTTCGTAAATAGCCTATCGGGCAAAACAAGAGTCATAAACGCCTCTTAACAAGAAAATCTCAGAGGAGATAATAAAAAGACAAATCAGTGGTTAAATTCTAAACATCTCATAAACCCCAGCTTAAATGAAAGTTGTTTAAAAATATTTATTCAACGTTTTCTATAGAGGCTCAGTATAAAGATGAATGAAAGAAGTCAATAAATCAACATACTCGATAGAAACTCACTTTAAAGAGGAGAGAAAATCAATAAGTCCAAAAATAGGCCCCTCCGGCAAAGCATCCCTCATGCACATGTATATGTATATATAGCCCCTCGGGCAAGCCTCTCAGTCACTCATGCCTCAACTCTTGCCAATCATCGTTCACACTCAATAGGTACCATATAGTAACCGCCGTGGTGCGTAGCCCAATCCATATATCACTGGGGCGTGCAACCCCATCCATATATCTCGTAGACGGTGCTCAATGATGGTGTGCAGACTTCGGAGGGGCTCCTACAACCTAAGCGCAATATCGCTGCAACTTGCAGCCCGATCCTTATACATTTATACATACATGTATATATACATACATATATATATATATATATATATATATATATATATATATATATATATATATATATATATATATATATATATATATATTACTGCAGCATGCAGGCTGACCCATAAATATATAATCCTCATAACTAGACCCTCGGTCTCACTCAATCATTAACCTCACAATCAGACTCTTGGTCTATCTCAGTCATCAACCTCACGATCACTCGGACTATCAGTAAAATAGGAAACCTAGCTAAACGGTGTTCACATTTTTAAGAAATAAAGTGATAAAACCATATGTGAAAAATAAACATGTAAAATAGGACTGAAGATATTCTTTCAAAACAAATAGAGTGAGGAAACAAATAGTGAAAGTGCCACTAAGGGTCTCAGCAGGTCGGCACAAGGCCCCAAATATGACATACAACTCAAAATATAACATAAATCTCTAGAACATGGAATGTCATAAGATTTCAAATCAAATACGCTACCTATTAGTCGTACGGGACGGACCAAATCAAAATCCCTACCGGTGCACAACTCCACGCTCGTCGTCTAGCGTGTTCGTCATCTCAAAGTAACACAATGATGTTGGAAACACGTTCTCAATGCAATATACTAATACGTGTGTTCTTTTGTATAGGTTTTGATGAATGACAAACGAAGCGAAAATTGATATATGACGAAGTTCAAGAAACAAGCGCACAATTGATATACATCGAGATTCAAGCTCAAGACAAAGTTTTATAGTTTAATTGAGTCATTCTTAATTGTGATCTTGATCCTACAACTTGACTCGTAACATGGCTTCTCTCATAAAACTATTTTCCAAAATCATGCATATTTAATTCAATGCTAAATGATTTTAAATCATGCATATTTTCATTAGTCAAAATGATTTTTAAATGCCTCTGAAGACTGGACTAGCCACACGTTGTGGTGAACCAGGATATATCTGTGTGTAAGTTATTATTTATCGCACTTATTTACTTCCTGCAAATTTTAATTTCCGCAAGTTTACGCTAAATTTTATTATAACGCTATTCACCCCCCTCTTGCGTTAAGCGTATTATCTAACAATTGGTATCAGAGCCCAACTCTCTGAAAACTTAACAGTTTGAGAGAACCATCCATGGCTTCTACTCGTGATTCGTTTGCAGGAATTGAAGAAGGACAGTGCTCCACACGACCACCTCTATTCAACGGTACAAATTACACGTACTGGAAGGAAAGGATGAAGATCTTCGTTCAGTCCAACAGCTTTCACCTTTGGAAGGTGATAATGAAGGGAAACCAAATTCCAACAAAGAAGGTGGAAAACGAATGGGTTCCCAAGTCCGAGGATGAGTATGACGCGGATGACATCCGAAAGGTTCAAAATAATGCTAAAGCAATAAATTTATTATATTGTGCTGTTAAATGCTGACGATTACAGGAAAATATCGTGTTGTACAACGGCAAAGGAGATGTGGGACAAGCTAGAAGTCACGTACGAAGGTACGGACCAGGTAAGGGAAGCAAAAATTGATTTCCTAACCCATTCTTATGAATTATTTCACATGAAGGAAGGTGAAAAGGTGGACGAAATGTTTGAGCGATTTTCAATAATCGTAAATGACTTACATGCTCTCAAGAAAACATTCACGGATAGAGAGCTCGTTCAAAAAATTCTTAGAAGTCTCACACCGGCATGGAGATCAAAGGCCGATGCAATTCAAGAATCCATTGGCGTTTCAAACGTCACCATCGACGCACTAAGAGGTAACCTTAAAACCTATGAATCTACTATTCTTAACCCTTTTGTTGATGATCAAAGGAGGCAAAGAATAGCTCTAAAGGCGAGCACAAGCCAACCGCAAATTGATGAGGAAGGAGACAACGAGTTTGGACTCGTTATCAAAAGATTTCAAAAGTTCATGCGCAAGGAGTATGAACACAAGGGCAAAAAGCAAGGCGAACAAATCAAGTGCTATGAATGTGGTGAAACCGGGCACATCAAATCAAATTGCCCAAACATCAAAAAGGAGAAGAAACCTGTTAAAAAGCAACGTGCATACATTTCTTGGGGAGGCGACTCCGGAGATGAGTCAAGCGAAGGAGAAGAAGACGAAGCGGCAAATCTTTGCCTTATGGCACAAGAAGACAACAAAGATGAGGTATGTCAAATTTTGTCTAAAAACTTCTTTACTCTTGAAGAAATGCGAACTGCTTTTGGTGAATTATATGCTGAGTTTATTAAGGCTTCAAAAACTGTTAAGGGCATAAAAGAAAAAGCTTCATTAAAAGAAAAGGATTTTCAAAAACAGCTTTCTTTGAAAGAAAAGGATTTAGAAAAACTGGTTTTAGAAAATGAGAAGCTGAAAGAGGAAAACAAGTTTTTTGGAAAAAGAAGTTCCGATAAGCCCGAAAGCTCTACTAGAAATTGCACTTCTTGTTTGCTTCTTAAGAATGAAGAAAAGGTTGAAGCTAAACCCCAACAACCTAAACCTCAACCTAGGATTAACAATTGAAATGCTTATCCTAGAAACAACAACTCTAGAGCCAATATGCATGCTAGACAAAATGCTGAATATTTTAGAAGACCTAGGAATGACTTACCACCTAGAAATAGTCACCCTAGAAATGATGCATATTTTAGGCCAAATTTTGAACCCCTTAGAAGACCTAGCAATGGCCCTCAACCGAGAAACAATCACTCTAGAAATGCTGCCCATCCTAGAGCTCATAGTAGGTGAAATAATTCTCATGAAATGCGAAATAGTCATAGTGCTCAAAATAGAGTAAGCAATTTTCATCCGTCTAGTTACTATGAACCTAGAAGGATGCATAACCCAAATGTGACTTGTCATTATTGTAGACGTATTGGTCATATTGCTCCTGCATGCTTTACACGTCATAGACATGTTACTCAATCGCATCATTATAATATGCCTAACCCCCAAGGACCCAAGATAGCATGGGTACCTAAAGAACATTAATTTGTTTTGTAGGTGTGCTTGAAGGGATCAAGTGTACTATGGTACCTTGATAGTGGATGCTCCAAGCATATGACGGGAGATGAATCCAAATTCTTTCAATTAGAGCACAAAGAAGGAGGAAGTGTTATCTTCGGTGATAACAATAAAGGAAAGATCATTGGCATCGGCTCGGTCGGTAAGGATGAAAAATCCTCTATTAAGCATATATTACTTGTGAAAGGTTTGAAGCATAATCTCTTGAGCATAAGCCAATTATGTGACAAGGGAAATCTTGCTCTATTTGATTCGGATGAATGCCTAGTATTTAGACGTAGTGATTTCAAAATCATACTTCGTGGTTTTAGAGTTGATAATATTTATATGGTTGATCTTGCTAATTCCTCACCCGAATATGTTGATTGTCTAATGAGTAAAGAGGATGATACTTGGCTATGGCATCGTAGAGTAGCACATATCAATATGCATCTTTTGAACAAATTGATTTCTCAAAACTTAGTTGTTGGTCTTCCCTTTTTAAAATTTGAAAATGACTCTATTTGTGACTCGTGTCAAAAGGGGAAGCAAACAAAAGCATCTTTCAAATCTAAAAACATTGTTTCAACTTCTAGACCATTGCAATTGCTTCATATGGATTTATTTGGTCCCTCTCGCATTGAAAGTCTAGGAAGAAATAAATATGCTTTTGTGATTGTTGATGATTACTCGAGATTTACTTGGACTTTATTTCTTGCCAATAAAAGTGATGCTTTTCAAAATTTTAAATTTTTTCTTAAGCGTGTTCAAAATGAGAAAGAAACAACCGTCACTTCAATTAGAAGTGATCATGGGGGAGAGTTTGATCACAATCTCTTTGCGGACTTTTGTGACGAACTCGGAATCGAGCATACCTTTTCCGCTCCACGTACACCACAACAAAATGGGGTGGTGGAAAGGAAAAATAGGTGTCTCGAAGAGATGGCTAGAACCATGCTCGACGAAGCTAAGATACCCAAACATTTTTGGGCGGACGCCGTGAGTACCGCTTGCTACGTTCTAAATAGAGTAGTAATTTGGCCGATACTCATGAAAACCCCCTATGAACTTTACAAGGGAAGAAAACCAAATATTTCCCATTTTAGAGTTTTTGGTTGCAAATGTTTTGTTCATAACAATGGCAAAGACCAATTGGGTAAATTTGATGCTAAGTCGGATGAAGGTATTTTCATTGGATATTCCTCACGTAGTAAAGCACATAGGGTCTTTAATAAAAGAACCCAAATTGTGGAGGAATCCCCTCATGTTGTATTTTCCGAAAATAATGCTCGCTTGGCGAGAAAGGATTCCGGTTTTGATCTTGCAGGTATCTTAGATAGCTTGAAAGACAAAATACAAGAGGAACCACCCAAGGAAAATAAAGATGTAACTAAGGAACAAGCAACGGAAGAAGCGCCACAATTGGAGAAAGAAACAAAAGTGTCAAATGAGTGGAGGACGATCAAAGATCACCCTCTTGAACAGGTAATTGGCAACGTTGGAGACAAGGTAAGTACCCGAAACTCTCTCAAAAATACCTTAGAACATACTGCTTTTGTTTCTCAAATTGAACCCAAAACCATCTCAGAAGCAATTGGGAATGAATTTTGGACCTTGGCAATGCAAGAGGAGCTTAACCAATTCGAACGCAATGACGTTTGGGATTTGGTGCCAAGACCCGAAGGTCATACCATAATTGGTACGAAATGGGTTTTTCGCAATAAACTAGATGAAAATGGTATAATCACTAGAAACAAAGCTAGGCTTGTAGCAAAAGGCTATAATCAAGAAGAAGGTATTGACTATGAGGAAACATATGCTCCCGTAGCTAGATTAGAAGCTATTCGCTTATTTCTTGCATTTGCCTCTTCTATGAATTTCAATTTATATCAAATGGATGTGAAAAGAGCTTTTCTAAACGGTTTTATTCAAGAAGAAGTTTTTGTTGAACAACCCCCCGGCTTTGAAAACTTTAAATCTCCCGATCATGTTTTCAAACTCAAAAAGGCTCTTTATGGTTTAAAACAAGTTCCCCGAGCTTGGTATGAAAGATTAAGTAAGTTTCTTTTGGAAAACGATTTCATTAGGGGGAAAGTTGACACAACTCTCTTTGTTAAGCATAAAAACAATGATATTTTGTTAGTTCAAATATATGTAGATGATATTATATTTGGTGCTACTAACAATGTTTTATGCAAGGAATTTTCCGATTTAATGACAAGCGAATTTGAGATGTCTATGATGGGTGAGTTAACATTCTTTTTGGGATTACAAGTAAAGCAAATGAAAGAAGGTACATTCATTTGTCAAGCCAAATATTGCAAAGAATTGCTGAAACGATTTGAGATGAACAATGCAAAAGAAATGGCAACTCCCATGAGCACATCCGGTCATCTAGACAAAGATGAGAAAGGTAAGGAAGTCGACACCAAAAAGTATCGAGGTATGATTGGCTCTCTTCTTTATCTTACTGCTAGTCGTCCGGATATCATGTTTAGCGTGTACTTATGCGCTCGTTATCAATCGTGTCCGAAGGAGTCTCACCTTACTGCGATAAAAAGGATTTTAAGGTATCTTGTTGGTACTACAAATGTGGGTCTATGGTACTCCAAAGGCTCTTCATGCCAACTTGTTGGCTACTCCGATTTCGATTTTGCTGGATGCAAATTGGACCGCAAGAGCACTAGTGGCACTTGCCATTTGCTCGGTAGCTCTCTCGTTTCTTGGTTTAGCAAGAAACAAGTAAGTGTTGCGTTGTCCACAACCGAGGCTGAATATGTAGCCGCGGGGAGTTGTTGCGCTCAAATCCTATGGATGAAACAACAACTCTTGGACTATGGCCTAAGTCTTGATCATATCCCTCTTAGATGTGATAATACTAGTGCCATATGCTTGACGAAGAACCCCGTTCTTCATTCGCGAACGAAACACATTGAAATTAGACATCATTTTATTAGAGATCACGTTCTCAAAGGCGATGTCGAAATTGAATTTGTTGAAACCAAAAACCAATTGGCAGACATCTTTACAAAGCCTTTAGAAAAAGAGTCCTTCTTCCGAATTCGCAGTGAACTCGGGATCCTTGACTCCACGTTGATCTAAGTCATGCATTGCATTTTTTATTACATGAGTTCTAACTTGAGCGTCGGAGACGTCTAACGATTTTTGCAGGTATCGCCCCAAAGGAAAGGGGAATTATAAAGCTTGACGTACAACAATCGGTTTCCGTCGTCTAAAAATCGATTATTTAGTATCAATAATCGATTATGTTGCTATTATTCGGGTTGATGTTGCTATTTTTTTTAATAAATAAGTTTTATTTACATCTTTAGCATCTTACTATTATGTTATTTTTGCTAATGGCAAAAGGGGGAAGATAACGGGTATGCACTCTCAATATCTATAAGCTTAAATTAAGGGGAAATTCATATATTGAGGGGGAACAAATTGCATACTTGTTGCATGTATACACTTGTCTTGAATCGTCAATATAAATTGCTTGCATTGCATATCCCGCTTAATGTTTGCCATTATCAAAAAGGGGGAAATTGTTGGAAACACGTTCTCAATGCAATATACTAAAACGTGTGTTCTTTTGTATAGGTTTTGATGAATGACAACGAAGCGAAAATTGATATATGACGAAGTTCAAGAAACAAGCGCACAATTGATATACATCGAGATTCAAGCTCAAGACAAAGTTTTATAGTTTAATTGAGTCATTCTTAATTGTGATCTTGATCCTACAACTTGACTCGTAACATGGCTTCTCTCATAAAACTATTTTCCAAAATCATGCATATTTAATTCAATGCTAAATGATTTTAAATCATGCATATTTTCATTAGTCAAAATGATTTTTAAATGCCTCTGAAGACTGGACTAGCCACACGTTGTGGTGAACCAGGATATATCTGTGTGTAAGTTATTATTTATCGCACTTATTTACTTCTGCAAATTTTAATTTCCGCAAGTTTACGATAAATTTTATTATAACGCAATTCACCCCCCCTCTAGCGTTAAGCGTATTTTCTAACAAATGATGTGTAATCCGAGGTTTCAAACCCTCAGGACAGTATTTACAATTATTACTTACCTCGAACCGGCTAAATCTCTAGGTCGCAGTGCCTTCTCCCCTCGAATCGGCATCCACACGTGTCGAATCTTCCATAATCAGAATGAGGACGTCAAAATACGCTAAGGAAACAAAGGCCAAGTGAAAATAATCGAAAATAACAAAATTCCCGAAATTTACAAAACTCGAGCCCTGGGCCCACTTTTCGAAACTTAAAATTTTTTACTTCATTATATTCTTATCTCCCAATGAGTTCATACACTTCAAAAGTTCTTAAATCCGACTCCAAATGGTCCTTCAAATCCCAAATCAAAAGTCCAATTTCTCAAGCCCTAGTTCTTCAATTTTTGGCTTAGCTTTCATGATTTTCTAGGTAGATTTCACAATATAATCGAGTTTTAAGAAAAAAATTCTTACCTCCAAAACGTTTCCCTTTGAATCGCTATTAAATCTCCTTCAAATAGCTCTTAAAACAATCAACTATGGAGGAAAACACACCCACATTGGCGGACAAAGACAAGCTTAAAAACATTCTGCCCAGGTCCAATTTCCTTCTTCGCGAATACGATCAAAGCCTCGCGTTCGCGAAACATAAAAATTTCGCTGACCAATACTCTCCTTTGCGAGTGTAACCCTACCATCACGAACGCGATGCTTCAGCCTCTCAAACATACGCGAACGCGACAATGCCTCTCACGAACGCGATGAATGCTAACCCGGCCCTTTTGCGAACGCGGGACTCCCCTTTGAGAATGCGAAGGCCAAAATTAATTCCTCCCTTCCTGACCCTTCAAGAATGCGAGGTCCCACTCGCGAATGCGAACGCGTAGACCGAAATACCTGCAACTGCTGGAACTCAAAATCTGCAACTTTTCAACTTCGAAATGACCCCTTCAACCCCTCGAAACTCACCCGAGGCCCCCGTACCTTAACAAAAGGCACAAACATATCCTAATACCTTATTCAAACTTGTTCCAACCTTTTTGGAACACTCAAAACAACATCAAGGTATCAAATTTGCATCGGATTCAAGCCTAAGAATCCCAAAATCTTTTAGATTACGCTGTTGATAAAAAATCTGACCAAACCACGTCCGAATGACTTGAAATTTCTCACACACATCCCAAATGATACAACGAAGCTACTCAATTTCCAAAATTTCATTTCTACCTCTATATCAAAATTTACCTATCAACCGGAAAACGCCGAAATCTAAATTTTGCCAATTCAAGCCTAAACCTTCCACAGACCTCCAAAATACATTTCGATCATGCTCCTAAGTCCCAAATCAGCTAAAATAGCTAAACAAATCATGACAATTTCAATCCTAGATCTTATACAAACAAGTCAACTCTTGGTCAAACCATTCAAATTTCAAGCTTCAAACTGAGACATGTTCTTCCAAATTTATTTTGATTATCTTGAAAATCAAAACCAACAATTTACATAAGTCATAGTACATCACGCGAGGTAAGTTATGTTTGAGAACCGACGAACAAAGTGCATAAGCTCAAAATGACCGATCGGTTCGTTACATATAAACTATGCAATTCACAAAAATTTCAATTAATGTGATTAGAAGAAATTATGTACATTAAGATGAACCGAATTGTGGTTAATATTTTTCATAACTTTTCAATTTACCCATCATAATTATGCCAAATACATCAAGATATTTCACTGTATTAATCTTTTCCCTCACCCCTCTCTCTCCCCTCCCTCAACTCTATCCTTTTTCCCTCTCTCTTCGCCCTCGGCAAGGTCGTCATCCAACATTGTCGCCATTGGTCATCTTCTCTGAGAGCTTTACCGAAACCAAATGGTCTTCTCTATCTCTCTCTCTCCTCTCTCTCTCTCTCTCTCACACACACATACATATACACTCACACATATCTCCATATCAGATCCAAATTTGAAAATCACGAAGTCACGATGACTCAATTACCGGCGACAAAAACAATAGAGGAGGAAGATCTAAGGCGTTACCAATTCTGGATCTAATGGAGATCCAAAATCCATGATTTCTTCTCCTTTTTTATATATTACATCTGAGTGTATTCGTCTGATCGGATTTTGGTAGATAAAAAGTGATACTATATTCTTAGATTTGGACAAATTTTTATTCGCCTCCATTTTTTGTTTTAATACAACGTATAGAGTGTTTCGCTTGGCCGGAAGACACCATCTCCGATGAACGTTCTTTTCTTCTTTGTTATTAAGTCATATACAATGATACAAATATATTGTATTCGGTACAAGTACATTAAAATTGGAGTGTATTATGTATTTTCAATGCAGATTTTTTATATACAGTAAATTGAATACAACTGAATATCGGTGTATTTTTTAATTTTTTATTATTTTAATACAATAAAATTGAATATAATGTAAAATAATTAAGAATGAATATAGTTGAATTAAATACAACGACACAGACTCTATTTTTAAATTTTTTTTGTTGTTGTTTCAACAACCGAATTCATTACATGTAAAATTGAATATAATATAAAATATATAATAACAAACACATCCGAACTAAATACATGGAATTGAATACATTGATATGCATACTATAGCGAGCAATTAGTAGCTACAATAAATAATTAGCTAAATTGTAACTATGTTCGGTAGTAAACCTCCAAACAAATACTTATTTATGAAAAATACTCTTAAAAATACAGGGCAGAATTAGAATGCCCAAAATCTTGATAAATACAAGGAAAATTTTCGTTCCTATATCATATAAAAAACTATATTACCAAATGCGTTCATAGTTCGCGTTTTACCCGCCATTCTAATTATATTTCTATAAAATATAGACAATTCATTAAATGAAGAATCATTATAGTTGTAGGCTTCCTTATTTAGACACTTTAATATTGGGGAATTAAATATTCTTCAAGATATTGTACAACACAAATCACGCATTAATATTTTATTTCTCTATATATTGCCATACGTTGTTTGTTTAGATTCGAATTTTCATACGTTGTTTGATTGAATTTGTTTTTATTGAGAAACGAAATTTTCATATGTTGTTTGTTTGGATTGGATGTTGTTGCAAAGAATTGAAAATTCTCTCTACGTCTCCCTAACTGGATGTTGTTGCAAAGAATTGAAAATGATCTCTACGTCTCTCTCTATCTCTCAATCTCAAATTTCAGTAATATGAAGTAAAGTAAAAGAGAGCAGCAATTTCACCATTCACAATCATTAAAAAGCTTTGAAGCTTTGAAGCTTTGAATTCGAATTTGGATATTTAAAAATCATTATTTGTTGGATTGAGTGTTGTTGAAAATAACTGGAAATATGATTTGGAGATTATATCTCAATTTTGAGAAGTTTTGCTGAAGATCAGATTTTGATTTTGGCTGAATTTCAGATGGAAACTCGAAGAAAAAGAAGAAAACATGGCATACAATATATTGCAGAAATTGTAGAAAAATAAAGTTGTTTATTTATTTTTGTTTTAACTATTGTATGAAAGTTGAACAACGTTGTATAAAAATTATGTTTAAGTGATATTATATTGTATTTAAGTGGTTTAACGACATTCGTAACATCTCTTCCCATTTCTTACTTCTTCTCTAGCATAATATATATTTTCTTCATATACTAGTCCAATTTTTTTAATTGCATACCTAAATTTTGTGGACATTCTATGACACTAATAATTATTTTGAACTGAAATTAAAACCACACCAAGAGACCAACATCAATGGTAAGGAACACATTGTATGTCACTCGTGCAACTGTATTTCCAAATTCCAATCAATTTGTTCTTTCTTTATTAATTTTTTTTAAATCTCAAAGTGTTACCGTATTATCAATTTTAATTTCGTTTATCATCATTTTCCTCTCAATCATCTCTTCCAATCAAAGCCCACTACTAGAGTACCAACAAATTATTTTATGACATTTGAGACAAAAAGAAACGTTTTGAGTTAAGTAAACGTTGAAATTTGTTGCTGCACAGACAAATTTTATGAAATTCTGGTTCTGTATCAATGTCCTACATTTTATCTATATTTTATCCACAAAATAAATTACATATCAATGTAAAATATATATATCAGTATGAATATCTACAATATCTACGAAATTTCTACATTTATTCTACAATAAAACTACATATCATTTGAAAAATTAATGTGAAATATAGAATTTCAATGTTTTTACAAATTATCTATAAAATTTCTACAAACTGTTCATAACAGAATTTATCTTTATTTTCATGCAAGTTTGTCTGGAATACTAAAGTTACTTGATATGTCAACATCTCCCGTTATAGAAGAATACAACTCATCTATAATTTTCTACAACTTTCACATATTATTTTAACGCATTTAAATACAACTACAATAACATAAAACTTATATACAACTAGAATATAATATCACTTAAATATAATTTTTATACAAATATTATTCAAATTTCATTAAATAGTTAAATGAATGAAAGAAAAATAAATAAACAACAGAATACATTTTTTCTACAATTTTTCTGTAATTTTTTTACAATTTCTACAATATAATGTATGTCATGTCTTCTTCTTCTACTTCTTCTTCTTATTCGAGTTTCAATATAAGATTCAACCAAAACTAAGTCTAATTTTTACCAAGACCGCTCAAAATTGAGATATAAACTCCAAATCATACTCCCAATTATTTGCAACAACATCCAAACCAAATAAATAATGATATTTGAAATCCAAATTCGAAAGCTTCAAAGCTTTTTAATGGTTGTCAATGATGAAATTGCAGTTCTCTTTTCCTTTGTTTTATATTACTGAAATTTGGGATTGAAAGATAGAAAGACATAGAGATAGTTCTCATTTCTTTGCAATAACGTCCAACCCAAACAAACAAATGTCTTTTGAAATCCCAAATTCGAATTTAAAGCTTTAAAGCTTTTTAATACTTGTCAATGGTGGGTGGGTTACAAATTTTTGCTGGTTTTAGAAGAGGAAATCATAGGATTTGAAGAGAGAAACTTGGGAGACTGGGAATATACGGTTAAGTAAATTTGGAGACTAATTAATGCTACTAAAACTCTAAAATGATACATAAATAATAATTAAATTTATAGAAGGTAATTACATTAAAAGTTAAGCATAAATATTAATACAGTTTACTATATGGTATAGGAATATATATTTTTTATATAATTAGTCATAGTCCAAGGACAAACTTGTCATAGACTCCTATCATGTATAGTGGCTTACATAACTTAACAATTGAAACCAGGTGTAGGATCCGAATAAAATAGCAAATTAGTAGATGAACGAAATGGTCAGTAAGATCTAGGGGTGTAATGTGGACCGGGCCCGGGCCTAAACGGGCCGGACTTCGTATGTCGGGCATGGCGGTCCCTGGCCTAGCGGGTGAGACCAACCCGTGACAGGCCTAAGCTCACAGTGGTCCTGGGCCAGGCGGGCGGGGGGTTTTTTTTTAAGGCAGTGTATAGTATAGAATATATTTTATATAGTGTACTAAGGTATTAGTATAGTATATATAATATATATATTTCATTGTATATTGTGTTATAGTAATTAGTATATATTATATATTATGTATATATTGTGTTTTAGTAATTAGTATATATTGTTGTATATATTATTACCCAAAATGTCATATCTTTCTTAGTCTTCCTTCCCCAATGGAATGATCACAACAAGGTACTAATACCACCATTAAAAGGAAAAAAAACTAAAAGAAGATGTGTTAATGGTGGTACTAGTAATTAGTATATTGTGTTGTACTAATTAGTATATATTGTATATTTTGTATATATGTATATTCCCTTATATATTTTCTTGTAGTATATATTGTATCTTATGTATATCTATATTCTCTTATAAATTTCATGTAGTATATATATTGTATATTATATATATATATATATATATTATAACATGTATAGTTATATATTTTGTTGTAGTATATATATTGTATCTCTTATGTATAATGTATATATATTCTCTTATATATATATATATATTGTATCTTATTTATATATGTTATTACTTATATATTTTCTTGTAGTTTAGGTTGTATGTTATGTATATATATTCTTGTATATATTTTTCTTGTAGTATATATATATATATATATATATATATATATATATATATATATATATATATATATATATATATATATATATATATATTGTACCTTATAAATAATTCGAAGTAAAGACAAAGAAATATTGAGAAAAAAGATATTCAAGGATATGTCTTATAATTTTTATTACCCAAAATGGCATATCTTTCTTAGTCTTCCTTCCCCCAATGGAATGAGCACAACAAGGTACTAATACCACCATTAAAAGGAAATAAAATTAAAATAAGATGTGCCAATGTACAAGTTACATCATAATCTGCATTGTATCTCTAACAAATCTCATAAATCCGTCAAGGTTGGGAGGAGGTTATGTTGGTGGTGGTGGAAACGAAGCTTGTTCATCACTACTCCGGGCGAAGCCGAATCCTCCGAAAGTTGCGCTATCATTTCTTCATAAGCTTCATCTATCGCCGGTTGTGATTCTGCAATTCCAAAGTTTCTTCTTTCTGCGCGGATCGAATCTCTATAAAGCACCGATTTTTCCAAGATATCACTCATCGCCGCTCTATGATCACCGATTTGTAGTCTTGCTTGACTGAAAGCACTCTTTGATGCAATAGTTGAAGCTTGAATTGATAAAACATTCCGAGTCATCCTTGCAAGAACCGAAAAATATTTTTCCCTTGACTTCCACCATTCCAAAAGATCGAAAGAGCCATCTGGATTCTCCTTTTCAAGTTCCTGAGACAAGTAAACTTGAAGCTCATTTAGATGTGAAGTTTCATCATAATTATCACCTTGAGAATCCCGGTACCCCGTCCAAGATTTAAGAGCTGTTAAGCCCGCAACTCTTTTAGACGATTGTGAGCTAGACGAAGTAGGGGTTGGAATATTTGGCCTAGCATGCTCTAAGGCAACTTTATAAGCATTATAAACTGTTTGAGAATTAATTTTAATTGATGCTTTTGCATCTGCAAGTATAGCAATTTCCTCGTTTGAAAGATCTAAAGCCTTATAAATATTTGAATACCAAAAATGAGGACCTCCCAATTTCATTGTAGGATTTAACATTGCAGCAACACCAAAAATAGGAGGGATATGGAACAAATATTTTTAAAATTTTTGTTTCATTTCATTTATAGCAAGTTCATAAATATCCCCACCCTTGCCAAATTCAACAAACAAATCAGCTAGTGCGGCAATATAAACTAAACAGTTTGAAATAGTAGGATAATATTGCCCAGAAAATGCATTTGTAGCAACTTGAAAATGTTATAAAAAATCTAAAAGAATTTTAACATTCGTCCAATCTTGGGTAGTAAGCATTTCATCATCATCCTCACCACCTACCCGAGAATTATACGTTGCATTAATTGAGTTTCTATATTCATATGCAACTACTAAACTTTCGTACATACAATTCCATCTAGTCGGGCAAGGTTTAGGAACCTTTCTTTTTCTAAGGCCATACTCATCACATTTTTAAAAATACTCTCTAAGTCTAGTTCTATGGTTTGAATAAAAAAGCCAATTAAGAGCCTTTCGAACCTTTTCAATTTCGATGTTTAAAATTCGCATACCATCACCGATAATTAAATTATAAATATGACAAATACATCTAACATGGAAAATATTACTAAATGCAGGATTTAGTATTTTTGTAAGCATGCCTATTGCACTAGTGTTACTAAAAGCATTATCCATAGAAATTGCCATTATTTTATCGCTAAAGCAAAAATATCTACAAATATCTAAAACAGTGTTAGCTATAAACTTACGTATGTGACGTGAATTAATTATTCTATACGCAATTATACGTTTTCCCAGTCCTCATCTATCCAATTGTTGGAAACACGTTCCAAATGCAATATACTAAACGTGTGTTCTTTTGTAGGTTTTGATGAATGTCAAACAAAGCAATAAGCGATATATAGCAGTGCTCAAGGACAAGCACAAAATGGATGCATTACAAGAAGCTCAAGACAAAGTTTAGAAATGTTATAATTGAGTCAATATTAATTGTGATCTTGATTCCTCAATCTTGGCTCATAACATGGCTTCTCTACTAAAATTATTTTTCCAAAATCATGCATATCTAACTTAAGTGTCAAATGATTTTAAACTATGCATATTTATATTTGTTAAAATGTTTTTCAAACATGCCTCAAAAATCTGGGCTAAGATAATCGATTATGTACTTATGATAATCGAGTATCTCTAAGCCAAGACTGCATGACAATCGATTGTGAATTAATGATAATCGATTGTGAGTAAGTCAGTTAACATCAGGTTTTTGCAAACTGCATAACAATCGATTGTGTACTTTTGATAATCGATTGTTAACTGAGGCAAAGTTTTCAAAACTCAGAAAAATCGATTATGAACTAATGGTAATCGATTAGAATGAGAAAAATGTCTCCCAGTGTTTTTAAATAAATTAATAATCGATTGTGGCTTTTGATAATCGATTATATATGAGACAGAAAGTTTTGAAATTAATTAATAATCGATTATGGCTTTTGATAATCGATTATATATGAGACAGTAAGTTTTGAAATTAATTTATAATCGATTGTTCTATTTGATAATCGATTGTTGGAACTAACCGTTGTCATAAATTTTCAAATTACCTTCAGGTAATCGATTGTTGATATTTAACAATCGATGTTTTGCGTAAAATCTGGAAAAGATTTTCTGAACGTTGTTAAAATAATCGATTGTTGATTTCCTGATAATCGATGTTTTATGCCAAAAATTGGAAAGGATTTTTTAACGTTATAAATAATCGATTATTGATTTGAAGTAATCGATTGTTGACGTAAAATTTGGGATTGAATTTTTGATCTGATAGGCAAACAATCGATTGTTTAGTCTTGACAATCGATTGTCACTGAGTAATTTCAGCAATCCTTAATTGGCAATTAGACAACGGTAAGACTGAGTTTTTCACCTATAAATACAGGCTTAACTCAGTGTTTTCACAACAACAACATATACAATTTAAGTATTTTCATTGCTAAAAGCTTTCTTACATTGATCATCATTTTCATTCATCCATAAAGCTTTTTGAAGAGCCATTCTATTGAGCTAAGTTGTTGTGATCTTGAGCGTACTATTTCTACTCATATCTACTCATTGAGGAGTACTTTGTAAAGTGAGTTTGTTTTGTGTTTGTAAGAGAATTGCGATTCTCGTTTGTTGAGGAACTTGTGATTCCTCAGTTGAAGTCTTTGGGATTGTTATCCCCGAGCAGTTGAAGTCTTTGGGATTGTTATCCCCGAGCAGTTGAAGTCTTTGGGATTGTTATCCCCGAGCAGTTGAAGTCTTTGGGATTGTTATCCCCGAGCAGTTGAAGTCTTTGGGATTGTTATCCCCGAGCAGTTGAAGTCTTTGGGATTGTTATCCCCGAGCAGTTGAAGTCTTTGGGATTGTTATCCCCGAGCAATTGAAGTCTTTGGGATTGGTATCCCCGAGCAATTGAAGTCTTTGGGATTGTGATCCCCGAGCACCTAGGTGAGGCTTGTGTCCTCAGCTGTAACGGTTTGTTAAGCACCCGTAAGCTTGACAAGTTTAGTGGAAATCTCGAGAGAGTCTCTCGGGGACTGGACTAACCACGTTTGTGGCCAACCAGGATACATCATTGTGTAAGTTTATTTTACTGCACTTGTTTTAATTTCTGCAAAGTTTTTAAATTCCGCACTAAAACGCTTAATATTTTTAAAACGCTATTCACCCCCCCCTCTAGCGTAAAGCGTATTGTTCAACAATTGGTATCAGAGCCATACTCTCTGAAAAGCTTAACCGTTTGAGAGAACCATCCATGGCTTCTACTCTAAATTTCTTTGCAGGAATAGGTGAAGGAGAATGCAGCATGTCGCCTCCAATATTAGACGAAAACGACTACTCAGTCTGGAAATATCGGATGCAAGTTTTTACAATGGCAAACGATTTATATCTATGGCAAGCTATTAAACACAGTGATCAACTGACGACAAAAGTCGGGAAAGATAAGGTAAGTGAATACAACACTAAAGCTATGAATATATTACATAACGCCTTGAACCAGGAACTTTGGCGAAAAATCTCCCACTATAAAATTGCTAAGGAAATGTGGGACAAACTTGAGGAATTGCACGAAAACTCGCCTCAAAAAGCGGTCAGCACAAACGATGAATCAACTGGTCAGTGCCTCATGGCAGACGAAAAAGACGAGGTAAGTACATCTAACGATATGCAAATTGCTTATAACAAACTGCATGATGAGTTGGTAAATGCTTCTAAGACTATTAAAGATTTACAAAGAACTCTTTCTTTACAAGAAGAGGATTTTCAAAAACAACTCTTCTTAAAAGACAAGGACTTTGAAGAACGTCTTTCTTTAGCTCAAAAAGGTGTTGAAAATCTGTCTCGTGATAACGAGAATCTTGCAAATGAAAATCAATTTTTGTTAAATGATAGTATAGAACTTAGACAAGTCATCAAGACTATGCATGAAGCCTCTTGTGTTGATAAATGCTCTACTTGTACTGCTTGTGAGTCCTTAAAACTAGAAAACACAGAACTTAGGAAAACATTAGAAACACGTAGTAAAGAAGCTCCTAAAGTTGTTGAAAAAGAAACGCCTAAGAAATATCAACGGCATAAAAACAAAAACTTCACTACTCCACCTAGAAATAACTCTAAGGTATTAAACAAGCCTAGAACAAATTCTTTTAGACCACCTAGACATTATGCTAGAATGTATGAAAATAAGGGTAGAACTAATATCTTTAGACAACCTAGATCCGAATCTAGGATTCTTGCAAACAAGCCTACAAATAGTAATTTTCGGCAACCAAGAAATAACTCTAGGAACGAGCTTAGACCACCTAGACATGACACTAGGTCCTTCAACAAGTCTAGCACTAATAACTTCAGACCATCTAGATATTATACTAGAAATGGGAACAATATGTCTAGTGTTAATCTTTTTCATTCGCCTAGATCTTTGTTGGCTCAACCTAGGCATCAACACAACCCGAACGTAGTATGTCATTACTGCAATCGTATAGGTCATATTGCACCTATGTGTTTTACAAAGCATAGAGATTCTTCATATTATCATGGTTATAATTATTATTTGCCTAACCCCAAAGGACCCAAAAAGATATGGGTACCAAAAACCTCTCCGTAGGTATTTTTGCAGGTGTGCTTGAAGACTACAAAATTGTAGTAGATGCGCCAAGCACGACACCCAAAAGGCATCGAGAGGAATTTCGGTTAGCTATTCTTTTTGATAAAACCGAATATGTGCAAGCTATTAATGTTGACAGATCTGTTGATATATGGCAGCTGGTGTTATTAACATATAAGTTGTCAACTTGATTCTCACCCTGAAAAACGTTGACATGCGTTAATTGTAAGAATCAATTTGTGAAATTTCTTGTTGACTATACTTGTGGATTGACATGCTGAAAATTCATTTTTGATTACTAGTATCAACTATTAAATGCTTGATCCATGCTTTGACAAATGTTGATTCGTGCATTGAATGAGTACCTACTAGAATCATGTTTAGTTGAATTATGTCTTGGCAATCTTTTCAAACAGCAAAGTGTTTTAAATCATGTTTTAATATATGTTTTGATAAATGTTTTTGCATACTCTCATAATCGATTTCCAGGACTTAAAACCTTTTTGGTCTAGTCCACAATCGATTGTTCACAGGCACAATCGATTGTCCGTGTTTTTCTGAGTTTTCAAAAACTGTTTCTTGCAAATTTTTAGGAACTGTGTCAAATAGTTCAACAATCGATTGTCCCTTTTCAACAATCGATTGTCAATCAGTAAAAATCTCAAGATTTGTTACCATTCTAAATTCTGAACTTGACAGCTATCTTTTATCATCGTGTCAGTTCAAAATAGGCATAAACGTTCTTGAACTCCTTTTTTAAAGGCTAGGCTTTCATCTTTATCATGCCCAATTGTATGTGTTGATATGTCTTTGTTAAACCATTCGTATCAATTCTCCTTGAATCATGCTTTGTTTTGGTTCTCATTATTGCAAATGCGCCTAATTGAAATATTTAACATTTGTTGCAATATGGATTGCTGAAAATAACCTTGTGTATCACTGTTAATAAAATAACATTTGATGCATTTGTTATCCTCTCCGTCAAATGGATTTTTCATTGCTTTTGTAACAATCGGTATTTCCTGAAAAATGTCAAATTGATGTGTTGTGCTTAAACAGGTGATAAGATGGTTGATTCATGATTTGACTATCTATTTGAAACAGCATGCAATATATGTTTTGACAAATGCCTTTCAAAATAACAATAGGTATTTTTTTTGTTGATAAAATTGATAAATTTATAGAAATCGTCATATTTTATATTCCTCAATATCCTTCCTATTCTTATGTGAATATGGTAAAAGGAATTAGCCTTAATACAATCTTCTTATCAAAAGAAGAAATATTTTAGGCAAATTTGTTACAAGTAAGAGGAATGTCATTACATTCCATTTTGTCTTACTTAAGAGGGAACTTGTGCTTTGAAAGAATTGATTGCATAAATTTTATTGATGATATTCTCTTAACAAATATCTGTTTGGGTTTTGAATTGTTATTATGGTGATAAATTGTTTATATATATATATCGGAAATGGCTTCACTTGATTAAGTGTTGGAAATGCTAATGTGCTCGCATGAAGCATTCAATTCAATCTCTAGCAAATTGAGATGTCAACGATGGAGGATGACATCAAGACAAACCGGGTATGATCGTTCCTTACTCTACCCTTTAGCTAGTTGAATTGGTATTATATGTCACAAGTATTGATATGAATGTTATTTTGATAAATTGCATAATTGATTAAGTGCATAAATTGTATTGAGTTTTGATTTTCTAAATTGGTATTTATAACAATTGGTGTTGATTATATGTATTCATGATGGAAAATCTATTTTCATAAAAACGTTTTCATCCGAAGAATCATTATCTTCCACCATGTGTTGATGACGTTGTTTCATTCATAATCAATTGTCATAAATCCAAAATTGATTATAATATATTCAAAATTGATTACCATACTTCCAAAATCAATTTTCAGGACTTAGATCGATTGTCAAGTTCCACAATCGATTGTCAGTGATTTTCTGAAATTTCAAAAACATTCTGTTTCAAGCCAAATTCTCAGAATCTGTCAAACTTGACACAATCGATTGTCTCTATCACACAATCGATTGTCCGACAGTATTAATTCAAAAATTCTTACCGTTCTGTCCTGCGGCCTCCTTTAATCGATTATCAGCTTTTATCAGTCAATCCAACTGGTATAACACTGTTCAACAATCGAGTGTCTCAGGTATACAATCGATTGTCTCAACGGTCAATTCCAAAACTCGACCGTTTTTGAGTTAACTTCAGGCATAATTTTTTCCTATTCTCCCCTCTATAAATAGGAGATGGTGTCTTCATTCTCATCACCAAATATTCAAGCTCAAAGCCTCAAATCCTCTCTAAAAAGCTCTTTTTGCAAAATTCAAGCTTTCTTTCCTCTATCAATATGTCAACAAGAACCCGTTCAAATAGGGAAGGTGCTTCCACCTCTACTCTTCCTCCCTCCGGATATCATCCATATCAAGATAGTGATGTTTTGGTCTTCAAAAGCGAAAACAAATTAAATCGCTTTCTTACTAATTTTGAAAAACGTGATATTCATCCTCCTCAAATCCTCCTCCAAATCAAGATCCAAATTCGGATATTTTAAATCATCTTACCCGCATTGAGACAAAAGTTGATCTTAACCCGCTATGTCCAGGGATACTTTGACCATGTCAACCATCAATATGGTGCTGTTGTCCCATTTGAGGCACCGCCGCAAAACATGGACGAAGATGATGATAACGAGGATTAAATATTTTCTTGTATTTTTATTTATTTAATGGCCTATGTAATATTTTATCTATATAATGAAAGTTGATTTTTATTTGAAATATCTCTCCTATTTCCATTATATGAATTATTTGATATTTTCAAAAGGGGGAAGTACATATTTTTTTAAAAGGAAGAAAAGAAAGGCTATATGCAAGACTAGAGTTTATGCATACTTACATGCTTTCTTTGAATGAGTTGCATAAATTCAGGGGGAATCTTATATTAAGGGGGAATTTTTTTTTCCAGTGCAAACGATTCGATTATCCCATATAATAATCGATTATGTTGACGTTTGTTGAACTAGCATGCTATTATTAGACTTGTTATCTAGCCACTTTTTGTTAATGGCAAAAGGGGGAAGAAACGGGATATCAAGAAGTATGCTATATCACTCTCAACTTCATTCATGCTTAAAGTGAGGGGGAACATAAATTGAGGGGGAACATCAAATTGCATACTTTACACTTGCATACTTTACACTTGTCTTGGATTATCAAAATAATTATTGCATATATCCCGCTTATGTTTGCCATTATCAAAAAGGGGGAAATTGTTGGAAACACGTTTCAAATGCAATATACTAAACGTGTGTTCTTTTGTAGGTTTTGATGAATGTCAAACAAAGCAATAAGCGATATATAGCAGTGCTCAAGGACAAGCACAAAATGGATGCATTACAAGAAGCTCAAGACAAAGTTTAGAAATGTTATAATTGAGTCAATATTAATTGTGATCTTGATTCCTCAATCTTGGCTCATAACATGGCTTCTCTACTAAAATTATTTTTCCAAAATCATGCATATCTAACTTAAGTGTCAAATGATTTTAAACTATGCATATTTATATTTGTTAAAATGTTTTTCAAACATGCCTCAAAAATCTGGGCTAAGATAATCGATTATGTACTTATGATAATCGAGTATCTCTAAGCCAAGACTGCATGACAATCGATTGTGAATTAATGATAATCGATTGTGAGTAAGTCAGTTAACATCAGGTTTTTGCAAACTGCATAACAATCGATTGTGTACTTTTGATAATCGATTGTTAACTGAGGCAAAGTTTTCAAAACTCAGAAAAATCGATTATGAACTAATGGTAATCGATTAGAATGAGAAAAATGTCTCCCAGTGTTTTTAAATAAATTAATAATCGATTGTGGCTTTTGATAATCGATTATATATGAGACAGAAAGTTTTGAAATTAATTAATAATCGATTATGGCTTTTGATAATCGATTATATATGAGACAGTAAGTTTTGAAATTAATTTATAATCGATTGTTCTATTTGATAATCGATTGTTGGAACTAACCGTTGTCATAAATTTTCAAATTACCTTCAGGTAATCGATTGTTGATATTTAACAATCGATGTTTTGCGTAAAATCTGGAAAAGATTTTCTGAACGTTGTTAAAATAATCGATTGTTGATTTCCTGATAATCGATGTTTTATGCCAAAAATTGGAAAGGATTTTTTAACGTTATAAATAATCGATTATTGATTTGAAGTAATCGATTGTTGACGTAAAATCTGGGATTGAATTTTTGATCTGATAGGCAAACAATCGATTGTTTAGTCTTGACAATCGATTGTCACTGAGTAATTTCAGCAATCCTTAATTGGCAATTAGACAACGGTAAGACTGAGTTTTTCACCTATAAATACAGGCTTAACTCAGTGTTTTCACAACAACAACATATACAATTTAAGTATTTTCACTGCTAAAAGCTTTCTTACATTGATCATCATTTTCATTCATCCATAAAGCTTTTTGAAGAGCCATTCTATTGAGCTAAGTTGTTATGATCTTGAGCGTACTATTTCTACTCATATCTACTCATTGAGGAGTACTTTGTAAAGTGAGTTTGTTTTGTGTTTGTAAGAGAATTGCGATTCTCGTTTGTTGAGGAACTTGTGATTCCTCAGTTGAAGTCTTTGGGATTGTTATCCCCGAGCAGTTGAAGTCTTTGGGATTGTTATCCCCGAGCAGTTGAAGTCTTTGGGATTGTTATCCCCGAGCAGTTGAAGTCTTTGGGATTGTTATCCCCGAGCAGTTGAAGTCTTTGGGATTGTTATCCCCGAGCAGTTGAAGTCTTTGGGATTGTTATCCCCGAGCAGTTGAAGTCTTTGGGATTGTTATCCCCGAGCAATTGAAGTCTTTGGGATTGTTATCCCCGAGCAGTTGAAGTCTTTGGGATTGTTATCCCCGAGCAATTGAAGTCTTTGGGATTGTTATCCCCGAGCAATTGAAGTCTTTGGGATTGGTATCCCCGAGCAATTGAAGTCTTTGGGATTGTGATCCCCGAGCACCTAGGTGAGGCTTGTGTCCTCAGCTGTAACGGTTTGTTAAGCACCCGTAAGCTTGACAAGTTTAGTGGAAATCTCGAGAGAGTCTCTCGGGGACTGGACTAACCACGTTTGTGGCCAACCAGGATACATCATTGTGTAAGTTTATTTTACTGCACTTGTTTTAATTTCTGCAAAGTTTTTAAATTCCGCACTAAAACGCTTAATATTTTTAAAACGCTATTCACCCCCCCCCTCTAGCGTAAAGCGTATTGTTCAACACCAATGACTTGTAACAGTTAGATAATCATAGTCATTATTACTTCTACCAATATCAGTTGTAATTGAAATCCGATTAGGTATATGAGTAAATAAATAGCGCAAATATTTTTCATATTCATGTTTGAATTTATAAATATCGGCCATAACTGTTGCGCGAGGCCAACCTTTATAAGTAGGATTAAAAACTCTTCTAATATAATGAACCCAATTAGGATTAGAAGCAAAAGTATAAGGTAAGCACATAACGGTAATCATCTTTGCTAATTCTTCAAGATCTCTATTTGGATCGTAATATAAATTACCTCCGGTGACAGTGTTAATTCCTGGTTGAACTAGATTTGAACCTGTACTAGGGTTAACTTGAGAATCTACACTTGTCCCCTCTTGCTGCGCTTGCATTTGAAAAAATCTAGCCCTATCTGTAGGGTGTGTTTTTATGTGCCTAGTCAAACTACCTGTGCCGCTATGGTCTCCAGTAAATTTATGAACCTGTTATTTCCCACAAGTTTTACACTTAGCCTTATTTAGTTCTCGTACTTGAGTAAAAAAATTCCAAACTAATGATGTTTCTGTACGTTTAGCAGGTTGTCTACTAAAAGTTGGAGTTTCTACAGGTGGGTGTGCCGATGCATTACTTGAGTTATGAACATGACTAGTAGGTGTATCATCTAAAAGCGCTTGGGTTTCAACATCATCATCATCATCATCATCATCATCATCATCATCATCCTCATTTTCCTCTAAGATAGGATCATTAGGATAAGGAGCATTCATAATTTCATCATCTAATCTATCACCTACTGCAACATCATATAGAAATTCACTATCGGTAAATTGAAAACGAGGGTGATCACTATCAAGCATTACGGGAGGCGGAGTAGGACGTCTAGGTTGGCGACTACTTTCAACTTGCTTATCTTTTGTAAGTCGGGGAGTCGGGGGAAGGGTAGTATTATGGCTACTACTTTCACCGGTTTTATCTTTTCCTTTACGAACATTTTTTTCAAAGAAAATGCCATACTAATTATAATTATGCAAACTAAATAACACAAAAATATATTATTAAAAAGTAAGAGTTGAAACGAGTTTATCGGATTGCCGAACAACTTCTTGAAAATTGAAAATCGTTGAACACTTGAAAACTTCAATTCAACAACTTCACAATTTTTCACGAATTTTCAACAATAAATTAAGTAATTGTAGTAGAAAGATTGAAAGAGAGATTGAGAGATATTGATGAATTGGTGAATAAAAATGAAAGAATGAGGGGGTATTTATAGTTAAGATATGGGAAAAATTATAATTATATAAAACTTAGTTTTAAATTAAAGTTTGGGGGGCCAAATGGCTATTTTACAAAGTTCCAAACGGTTATTTTTACAAAAGAGCCGTTACATTTTTGTTTTAAAAAAAAGAAAGAGCGTTGGGCATGCCTGGGCACACCAGGCCCGCCAGGACCGGCTCAGGCCCGTCTGGCGGTTCCGGGCTCACAATTCTTCACTTCTGGACCGGACCGTCACGGTCCTATTGGACCGGCAGGCCCGGGACCGCCAGGACCGGCCCACCAAGCCCATCGGGCCCGCCAGGACCGGGGGCCTGGTCCGGTCCCGGGCCAGATTATACCATTAGTAAGATCAAATGTTTTTGTGGGAGCTACAGTAATCAATACTTGTAGCCAATAGCATAGCTCCCTTTTACTAAAGTAACATAGATACCCTTATGACCCATTTTGAAACCGGATGCAGCTCTCTTTTCAACCGGAGGCACCTCAAACTCTCTCTTATTAATAGTCGAAAAATATATTAGAAGAGCTTGAGTTTCGATATCTATATTTTCTGTCTTTTATGAAGCTTGAGGTTAATTTGGTCATTTAAGTTCATCTCTCACTGATATTAATTAGGGTTATACCTGGCTTTCATTTAATTATATAAAGCTTCGCATGTAACTATTAAACAACACCAAATGTATTTTAACAAGATAATATGATAGGTCTTTCATTATTTTAGTTGTATGTTGTTTAAGATTTCTTATTCAGTTTACATGTCCCTATTTTTTGATTCAAGATGTCCTTGCCATTGTGATTAACAGTAGCCCTTCAAGATATGCTTCAAATGAAAGGAAAATCCAACAAGCTATCATCGTGGACATCAGTGAGTACATACCTCTGGCTATTTTCGCTAATGACTCAACTATATTGTAGTTTTACCTTTTCTCTGTCCCATCTCCTTTTTACTATCTTTAGAAAGGTATTAAGGGAGTTTTTTTCAATTTAAGTGACAACTAAAATGGTATTATTTATTTAAAAATCAGAGTCGTCACTTGGGATAATTTATTTGTATTTCAAGTCATCGATTTAAAATTCCGAATTGAGGAAGTTTGACTCTATTTATGATATGTGAATACAGAAATTCGGGTAAGGAATTCTATTAATTCGGGAGAAGGTGTTACGCATTCCCAAGTTTTGTGGTTCTAGCATGGCTGCTTTGATCATACTTGGCTTATAAAAATTATCTAATTACTCATTTTAGAACCTATGTGTATTTGCCTCTTTTAATTAAGAAATTATCTTAAAACAGGACACGCGTACGTGTACCCATTTGTTCGGTACGTCAAAACCATGTCACGCGTACGTGTCCACAATTAATAACGGTTTGTTATTACTAAGAAAATTTGGTCGAAGTTGCACGAGCGCATACTCCAATTTTTTTTTTCAAAATTATAATTATGTCACGTGAACATATCCACAATCACAATAATATATTAAATATGTCTAAAACAAACTAGAAATATCATTTTTTTACAACATTTAACAAGAGGGCTATAAGTTATGAAAATCAAAATTAGGTTAACTTCTAATCTCAAATCTACATAATTCATTATACCACTCCACGATAACATTGTTTCCAATGTCCAAGTTTTGTAGTTTTATATCAAAAACCAACTCACTAGGAAGTGTCTTAATATCATTACGAGCAAGGTGAAGCTCCTTTAACTCGGTGCAGGATTTGAGTGAAGAGTAAATACCTTATAGTTGGCAATTAGACAGAGACAATTTTGTGATTGGGTTAATTTTGGCCAGACTCTGCCCAATTCCAGATATTGGATTTCTAGAAAGGACCAATGTATTCAGCTCTTGCATTTTATCTCGTTCATTGATTTGAGCTTGTTTTTTCCAGTATTCAGTACCTTTAAGAAAAGTTTTAGCCGCAGTCTTCTCCAATACGTGATTCAGTACAAACCCTCCAAAGTGAATTGTGAAACAACAGAGAAAAAGGCTGATGTTGAACCAACGACGATAAACAAATGAATCCTCGAACGAAAATACAAACCAAGAACAGAAGGTCACTGATCGGAACTCCGAATCGGCGACGAAAACTCGACGGATTGAACTTTACTGCTGTTCACTTGATTTTTTGGACTAAAATTCCCCACCTCTCGCTCACTCTCGTTCTCTCACTGCTACTACTCTGAATTTCTGGCGAGATGGCCGATTGAAGATTCAAATATGTATGTGTGTTCGTATGGATTGAAACTCGAACAAAAGGGGTTGTTTGGGTTCTGCGGCTGGTTGTGTTCGTGTGAGCTTGGTGAAGGAGGGATGGTGTGAGGTCGTAAACTTAGGGGTCTTTTGTTGGAGATGGATTGTGTCTTGTGTTGAACCACATAAGAAGAAGAAGAACGAGAGGGGGAGGGGTCCGAAATTGTTCTACTGCTGCTTCTTCAGATTATCATTTTTGTATATGTTTGTCCAAATCTAGAAGAAGAACAACAGATAGCTAAAGGGGTCTAGGTCTTAGAATCTGGTTGTAGACGTTTTTAGGTTGAGGGAGTATGAATTTGGTATTATTGGATCTTAAAATTGGGTTAAATATTAAAAAAATGGACTACAAAATTAAAATGGGATAAACTAATCTAAAATTAACTTTTCCTTTTAAATATACAATTTATAATATAAAAATATAAAACTAATCTCAATTAATTAAACTAAACTATACTAAAATATGAAACTATTTTTGTGTTTCGAAGATTATATAAAAATAAAATCAAGGTACTATTTTGTATTTTTTTAATTTTATGAAAAGTAATAAACTAAAAGCAACTAAAAAGAAGAAATATTTTTGTACTTTTTATTTTTTTGATAAAATAAAGTAAAAGAATTAAAACTAATTAAAATATAATATTAAGCCCAAGCTAAATATTTTATGCTAAAATGGTGAAATTTCGGGGAGGATCAAAAATCACATGTCTACAGCTGTCCCTTTTTGATTGAAAACACGAAGTATTTTCAGATAAAGAACGATTAGACATATCTTTTTACCCGACCCTTCTTTAGGGAGACCAAAAACTAAGAGGAAGGAGAATGTGACCGCGCCCTGGTATCTGAGTTGCATACATATCATTGGCTATAAAGGAATCAGGCCACATGTAGTTCAGAAGTAGAAACAGTGATAAAGTATACCAAGGTGGAGAGCCGATTGAGGTGTCGTTCCGTCGAGGTTTTGGTCCGCGGTCCTGTTATTACATCAATATCAAAAATGAAAAAGACTAACTAAGCCTGTCAATTATGAGTTACAAGATTCCTATTGATAAGTCTTCTGAAGCTTGATCTTGAGGCTTGAACAGTTCTTCATGCAGACTTTAAATTTGAACCTTGACGCTCGCTAGCTGCAGTTGCTAGTTCATTTTTCTTCAGCTTTTTTTGGATTAAGACCAGACATGCAGTGCTTGTGACCTCAGCCATATCTTATGCGATCTACCTCTTATCTCAGTTTCTAAGAAAGTTGGCTTTTAAAATTTATTAAAGTTAGCTTTGGTCAATATTTTTGGTAAACAAACCCGGACCTGTGAAAAGACGGTCTCGTGGGGCCCGTAGTAAAATATAGGAGTTGGCGGAATGTCCGGAATTGAATTCCGAGGTCCCAGGACATTAAAATAAATTTTTAAAAGAAATTATTTAACTAAAATTATAAGAGTTTTTGAAAAGATGTTTGAAATTGATGGTATCAGGCCCGTACTTTGATTTCGGAGCCCAACACATGTCTTATATAATAAATAAGTTGAATGTGTGAAGTTTAGCAAAAATTAGAGTTCGTTTGGTATAAATCAGACCTTTATTGAGAAAATGGGCATTTTGAAGTTCTTGAGTGATTTCATGAATTTGAGGTTTAGTTCGTAGTTGTTTATGTTATTTAGATGATTTGATCAAACGAGAAAGTCCGTATGATATTTTTGTACTTGCGTGCATGTTTGGTTTGGAGCCCTGAGGCTCCGGTGAGTTTTGGATAGGCCACGGAGTGAATTTGGACTTAGAGAAATGTTTGGTGCATGTTCAGTTGTATTGCAGGCTTTGATCTCACAATTGCGAGGGCTTGATAGCATTTGCGAAGAAAGACCAGCCTGCCATTGTTTGCAATTGCCAACACCCTTTTGCAAATGCGAAGTCATCAGGGGAAGGCCAGTATAGAAATTGCGACGACTAGTTCGCAATTGCGAAAGAATCAGACAATTCACAGGTTCACAAATGCGAAGCCTGGTTCGCATTTAAGAGCTTCGCAGTTGCGACTTCTTCGACCAGTTAATTAGGACTTAGACGGATTATTCTTCATTTTTAAAACTCTCTCAAACCCTAAGCTCTCTTGGGTGATATTCTAAAGAAAATTTCTTTTGCAAATCAATTGTAAGTCATTTCTAACTCATTTTCTTCAATCTACAATATCTTTTCACATGATCTCAGTTCAAGGTTAAGGGTTTTCATTGGGCAAATTAGGTGTTTTGGGTAGAACATAGGATTTTTAAATTTTTGGGATTCAGACCTCGATTTAAGGTCCAGTTTCAAAATAAATTATATATTTGAGTTCGTGGGTGAATGGGTAATTGAGTTTTGGTTCGAATCTCTAGTTTTGACCATGTGAGCCTAGGTTCGATTTTTGACTTTTTGTGAAAAATATTGGAAAACCTATTTCCATACATTAGAATTGATTTATTTAGCATTTATTGATATTGTTAAGTAAATTGTGGCTATATATAAGTGGTTTGGTGGTGGAATCAAGAGGTATAGCGGTAGTTGAGGCTTGAATTGTGTTTGTAGCATTGAGATAAGTGTTTGGTCTAACCTTAGCTTTAGGGAATTGGAGTCATGGTCTTACTTGCTATGTGTTATGTGTTGAGTATGACGTACAGGTGTGGTGACTAATATCTATACGTTGGTGTCAAGCATGCCCGTGAGTCTTTTACCATGATTGCTGTGACTCTGTTATGTATTATCCATGCTTAATATGATGATTATTGATTTTCAACAAGGCTTATGGAAGTATTCTTGGTAATTGAACATTGTAGAGCATTGGCTCAAATTGAGATTTGTGTGAGAAGTGATTGTGGAAATGAGAAGAGGTTTATGACTTTGTTTCCATTGCTGGGATGTAAGTGCTTACAATATTGCTTCCCTTGTGGGGATATTGTTGTTAAATCATTGTTTTCCTTGCCAAGATATTGTTGTTATACTATTATTCCCTTGTCGGAATTCTTTTGTGATTGTTGTTGATTTGAATATTAGGATCGGGTTACATACCGCAAAAATATCATATGAGACCGGGTTGCACGGCGCAACAATATTAAATGATTGTGATACGTCGCAACAAGAAAGAATAAAAGTGAATATTTATTTTGATGGTAAGAACGAGAGTAAAAGAACGAAGGGTGATGACGTGCACTTGTCATTGATTTCCTTATTCTTGCTTACTATTGAATTTTGGTGTTCCATATGCTCCTCTGCTGAAATTCTGTTTGTACTTGATATTCCCTGCAGCATGTTTCCCCTTTCCATCTTTAACTGTCAGTTTCTGTTATTATTACTTGTTGTATATGATATAACTGTACAGGTTTATTTGATAATCTTGTCCTAGCCTCGTCACTACTTCGCCGATGTTAGGCTCGACACTTACCAGCACATGGGGTTGATTATGCTGATATTACACTCTGCAGTGTGTGCAGATCTCGTGCTGGAGCTTTTGGACCACAGTGAAGTTGTTGCCTTTAGTCCAGCGGGGAGACCCGAGGTAATCCTGCAAGCGTCCGCAGCCTTGGCATCTCCTTCTATCTTTCCATTATGTTTCCTTTATGTATTTCAAAGACAGATTTATGTTTATCTTTACACCACTGTTTGTAGTATTCATAGATAGTCCGTGACATTGTCACACCAATTTTGGGTAGAGTCTATTTTGGATTTTGTTCTAGTATTTCATTAAATTATCAGATTTTGTCTTCTGCATTGCTTTCATTATTATTGATATTCCGTTGTTGATTGCCAGTTAAATTGAACTATTAAAAGGTTAAGGAAAACGGTAATAAAATCAGTAAACACTCGGCTTGCCTTGCCTTAACGAGTAGGCGTCATCACGACTCTCGAGGGTGAGAAATTCGGATCGTGACACAACCCTTATGACCTTATGTTCAAGTATCCCGATGACCTTGCTACCCTCACATGGGGTACTAACTTCGAGTTCTCACTAATTATTCTCACAAGCTCGAATTAGGCTTAATCTTGTTAGAAATAATTATGGCGCTTTACACCAGAATTTTAAGTTTATGGGTTCGAGACCCTAATCTGTTTAAGTTACTAGATTTTAAATTAATAGATTATGTATACTCAATAAATTTTTTTAGACAAAGATATAAAATTAATAAAAGCTACTAGATTCGACTGAACCTCCAGATCGTGTCACCGCCCTTGGAAGGCAGAATGGGGAAAGGGAAACGAGACACTATGCTACTGACCCTCCAATTGAACTATAGGCAGGGAGCTCACCAATTGAGCCAGCCCTTAACCTGATGTTGGAGTTTTTATATCTCTTTTGTGAATGAATATTTGTAAGGCTTTTTTGTTGTTGGTAAATGTAATCTTTTAAACGCTTGTCTCAGAAGAAGAATGTCGAAGAGGTATCTCTTTTGATTTGTCGTCACCTGACTTATTTTGATTCCATCAACTTGTAATTTGATTAAGCAAAGATTCGTACAAATTATCATATTATTTAATTCATCCTCCCTTCTATCAGATATTCAGTAGCAGATAATATAAAGGAAAGCATCCAAAATGTGAAGGTCCACAACTGTACCCCATGATACGTGAACGAATCGTCAGTTATGATTAAATTATGGTAATTGAGATGCTATAGCTTTTTTCTTTTTGTCCCTTGTGCTTCATAACAAAAAATGTACTACTATTGTAAGTCTTTTTTTTTTTGTTTTTGTTCGGTGTTCAATTATGTATTGGGTCCGATTAATTTGGACTGGTGGCGCGTGAGTCTATTAGAAAAAAAAGCGCTTTCTATCATGATTTTTTTTCTATTTTTAAATTTGAATTCGAAAATTTTAATTAAAGGTAAATGGATCATATTTATCTCATTATAATATGTGATTATTAATTAGGAGTTATGCCATACAAGTTAACAATTTTTTTTTAAAATAGTAAGTTCATTTCATCAAAAGAAAAAAAAACTATTACAGAAATGCAGTAGCAGCTGACCAACAACTGCTCTCGATCAATCTATAGGGATTAACTCCCGTAAGCTATATATACATCAATTCAAACATACAAATTACTTCAATTCTTTATCTAAGGGTAGTGATCCAATCTTCGCAAAACATTCTTCCAGTGTTTAAAAGAGGTTCCTTGTATATGTATGTGAACTGCTATCTCTTTGCATATATCATTGGTAATGATTCTTCCAAACTATTCTTAGTTCTTTCTCTCCATAGAATGTATACTAACATCCCAAACACACTGGTGGTTATTTCAGCATGTCCATTTCTCCTTTTTGCAATTTTGCTAACCCATTCTACTTCACTGTTCCAGTCACAAATGGGCTTCTGGTGTCCCATCCATATTAGCAGTCTATTCCATAGCTCCCAAGATGTCGGGCAAGCAAAAAATAGATGGTCAAAAGATTCGTCTACTTGCCTGCATAATACACGTTATTTTGGAATCTGTATTCCAAGTTGCAGTAGCCTCTCCACTGTTGCCAGTATTCTGTGCAAAGCTAGCCATACGATAAATTTTAATCTTGGGTGTAGTTTTGTCTGCATAATAATGCTTTTCCAGTGTACTCTGGGGAATTGAGGGAGTTGCATTCTGTAGAGTTTTTTGATGCTAAACAGTTCACCCCTCTGTAGCTGGATCAATCTGCATTTCAGATTTTCATGTATACCCTAGATATTAGTTATCAGTGATCTTGTCTCAAAGATCTTCCTCACAGCCCAGGCAGCTCTTCTAGGAGTAGGTACATCATCTATAGCATTGTTCTTTATGTAATATGTGTGCAGCCATTTGATCCATAAGCTGTCCTTCTTCATTGTTACTGCCCACAGATGCTTTGCACAACTGCCTTATTCCAGTGTGGCAGATTCAATACAAGTTAACACTACTATGTGGAAAAAACCCACTTCACTTTAAAATATCTTAAACTATTCCTAAATTTGGCTCAAGTTATTTGTATCTTCTCCGAACTATATACGGTCGTAATTACCTCCCTCAACTTGAACTTTTGAGAGTCATTACCCCCTAGATGTTGATGTGGCAAAAAGTGTGGGTACACTCGCCTGCCACGTGAATTTTTCTGTATATGTGGACTTTTTTTGAAAAATAAAATATACGTTTACCTTTTTAAGAATATTATCTTTTTAGATAATTTTTTCCGAATAGAATTTATAATAAAACTTGGATAGTACCACATTATTTAAGCTAAATATTTTTATTTTTTCAAAAATAATAAAATTTTAGTTAAAATCTTTTTTTTGAATTTGACCTAAAAATAAATATTTATACAATTGAAAGAAATAGTCGAGGAATCTAAAAATTTATAAAAAAAAATATATAGTATCAAATTATTTATCTTGGCTATAATTTTTTATATAGCTCTAGTTTACGGTGCTCTAAAAATATTTTCTTTTACAAATTTTACCTAAAAAGGTAAAAATACACTATTGAAATAAATAGTTATTGCATCAAAAGAACAAGTAAAAAGAGTGTACAATTGAGAAAAAATGCACAAGTGCCCCCTCCCCTCCCCCTCCCCCCTATACCGGATTCTCAACTATACATTTTTATCTTCACGGGAATCCTATTACCCTCCTAAACTTATTTTAAATGAAATTATTTGCACTCTTAACGTTGACGTGACAAAGTGTGTGTATTTCACTCCCCCAAAGGAAAGTGAAAAAAAGGAAAAAATAATTTTTAGATTATTTTTATTTTTTTACCATTTTTTCTTACTTGTTTTTCCTCTTCCTTTTCCATTTTTTTTGTCTTTTTTCTTTTGCTTTTTTTTTTTTCATTCATTCTCTAATTCCGGCGGATATTCATTCCCCGGTGACTTTGTCTAATCATTTTTCTTTTATTTTTTTCACACACAAATTAAACTCTCAAAAAAACTATTCATAAACAAAATAAAATACAGACAGATTTGGGGGGGGGGGGGGGAGAGAAGTTCATCATCGGAAAACCTTCCCGCGTGCCGAAAAATAATAATGTATTAAAATTTTAACTGGAAAAAATTTTCTCAGCTTATATTTGTTTTTATTTCTGTTGCTCTTCCTCCCACACATAATTACACTTTCAAGATATATACATACATACATACATATATATATATATATATATATATATATATATATATATATATATATATATATATATATATATATATATATATATATATATATATATATATATATATATATATATATATATATATATATATATATATATATATATATATATATATATATATATATATATATATATATATATATACGTATTTTTAAAATTTCGACGATCACCATTTTATGCCACCAGTGACCAAAACAAAAAGAAGAGAATGAAATAACAAAATAATAATCATAAGAAGAAATAAGAAAAAATAAAATAAATAAAAAAGAAAGAATAAAAAAATTATTAAAAATCTATGTGGGGACGCATGTAGCTCACCACTTGCCAAGAGTTTGATTTTCAACATTAAAAGTGCAAGTAATTACATTTAAAATAAGTTTAGGGGGGTAATAGGATTCCTACAAAGAAAAAGTGGATAGTTGAGAATCCGAGTATGTGTCAGGGGGTATGCAATTGTACTCTCTTTTTATTTCTTCTTTTGATGCAATGACTATTTATTTTAACTGCGAATTTTTACCTTTTTAAAGTAAAATCTGGAAGAAAAAAAATTAAAGCACTGCAGTTTAGAGCTATATAAAAAATTATAGTCAAAATAATTAATTTCAAACTATGTATTTTTATAACTTTTTAGATGACTTTCATATTTATTTCAATTGTAAAATTTTTTTTTTTCAAGTCAAATTCAAATAAAGATTTATTTAAAATTTTATTATTTTTGTAAAAAACTATTTAGCCTAAATAATATAGTTCTATCTAAATTTAATAATAAATTATATTCAAAAATATTTGTCTACAAAAATAATATTTTTAAAAAGGTAAAATAAATTTTATTATTTAAAAAATATCATACAGAAAGTTTCACATAGTAGGCGAGTGAACCTACATTTTTCGCCACATCAGTATTTAGGAGTAATGATTCTCAAAAGTTCAAATTAAAAGAGGTAATTAAGATAGAATATAGTTTAGTAAGAATATTAATAATTTGAACCAAATTTAGGATAGTTTAAAGTATTTTGCCCCCACTTCACATATAAAAGAAAATACAAAGAGAAAGGGAAGGAGAGAGACGAGAAAATTTAAAAAGTGCAATAGAAAACTGTTGCTGAGCTGTGAGAAAAATAAGATGAGTTTATATATTTTAGGGATATTGAAACTCAAAGAATGAGTTTAAAAAAAAAGAGTGAAATGACTAAAAGGGAGAAGAGGAAACATAAATAAAAGAAAGAATAGAGAAACAGCAATACGGGCAAACAAGAAAAAGATAGAAAAGGAAAACGATTAAAACAGAAAATAAAGAAAAGACAAAAAAGGAAAATGGAACACTAAAAAAGGAAATTTAGTAAATTGTTACCAATAGAGTTTTATTATGGTGAATATTATATTTTAGAGAGATTTTAGGGTTTGCTACTTGAACACTAAGTTACTTTCCCTTATAAATAGAGGGTTCTATTCCATTGTAATTCATTCCAAAATCAATAAGAAATATCTCTCTAATTTCCTCTATAATATTCTTCTTCTTTTATGGTTTATAACACATTATCGGTACGCGACTCTAACTAATTGAGTAGAAACTTCGGGATTGAGCATAATAATTGTTAATTGTTCCATGAACTTCCTTCATGATTAAATTCTAGATTTAAGGTAAGTATTTTACTTTATTTTTTCTTTTAAATTATAGACATTCTATAATTTAATTTTAAATATTAGCAAAGAAGATAAATATTGATTGTAACTCTAATGGAGTTTGAAAGAAATTATAACCACTCAAAGTGGTAAAAATTTTATGTTTTGTCATGATCAAATTCATGTATGATTGTGAGCAAAGAATTGAAAATTCGTCCAATTGAATTTGCCTCATTCTCATTCGCTTTAGAGAATGTGATAGCAGTATGTAGGGTTGTTTATCAGACAGATTGAGCGGTTATTTACTCTTAGCGGTTTGGCTTATCGATTAACGACTTTTAAATATATTAATCTGCTAGCCATCTAATAAGATATCAGGCTAATTGGTATCGGTTTAGCTATTATCGGGGTGGTTTATCAGCCTAATTCAATCAAAATAAAATAAAATTTAGTCTTTGTATGTTTAAATAGGCGGTCGACGTACTAAGAGGGATGAAGCAGAAGAGACACTGTGATGGGTAAATCATCTGTATAGAATCTTATTTATATATATGTACATTGGCCTTAGTCCATGTGAAAGATTTCCAATTGACCGATGTTAAAACAAATATTCGCCATGTTTAGAATTCTAGGAAGCCTTAAAACACAGGCAAAATCGATAAAGCAGTGGTGTAACTAGTGTTATCTTATTTCAAACAACAAATTCTGTCTTTTGTCACAATTAGATGACTCCTTTTATTTGGCTTTCGTTTATTCAAATTCACTTTGATAGAGTACTGGAGGAAGACAAGTTTTGATTTTTAATATATATATATATATATATATATATATATATATATATATATATATATATATATATATATATATATATATTCTTAACGGGTTAACGAATTATCCGTTAAGAAAATTGAATAATTCGCCCCAAAACCGATAAGCCGTTAATAAAAAAATTTCAATATGTTCCTCGTCCGTTAAATTGTTCACTCGATACCAATAAGCCATTAAGCTTCAGTTTCAATTCAGTTTTTGATTTCGGTTTGGCTTTGAACACCTCTAGCAGTATGTGATAAGTCTGAAAGAAGACAAAATTATTACGATGAATGTATTGTTGGACAATACGCTTTACGCTAGAGGGGGGGTGAATAGCGTTTTAAAAATATTAAGCGTTTTAGTGCGGAATTTAAAAACTTTGCAGAAATTAAAACAAGTGCAGTAGAATAAACTTACACAATGATGTATCCTGGTTGGCCACAAACGTGGTTAGTCCAGTCCCCGAGAGACTCTCTCGAGATTTCCACTAAACTTGTCAAGCTTACGGGTGCTTAACAAACCGTTACAGCTGAGGACACAAGCCTCACCCAGGTGCTCGGGGATCACAATCCCAAAGACTTCAATTGCTCGGGGATACCAATCCCAAAGACTTCAATTGCTCGGGGATAACAATCCCAAAGACTTCAACTGCTCGGGGATAACAATCCCAAAGACTTCAACTGCTCGGGGATAACAATCCCAAAGACTTCAACCGAGGAATCACAAGTTCCTCAACAAACGAGAATCGCAATTCTCTTACAAACACAAAACACACTCACTTTACAAAGCACTCCTTAATGAGTAGATATGAGTAGAAATAGTACGCTCAAGATCACAACAACTTAGCTCAATAGAATGGCTCTTCAAAAAGCTTTATGGATGAATGGAAAATGATGATCAATGTAAGAAAGCTTTTAGCAATGAAAATACTCAAAGTGTATATGTTGTTGTTGTGAAAACACTGAGTTGAAGCTGTATTTATAGGTGAAAAACTCAGTCTTACCGTTGTCTAATTGCCAATTAAGGATTGCTGAAATTACTCAGTGACAATCGATTGTCAAGACTAAACAATCGATTGTTTGCCTATCAGATTAAAAATTCAATCCCAGATTTTACGTCAACAATCGATTACTTCAAATCAATAATCGATTATTTATAACGTTAAGAAATCCTTTCCAATTTTTGGCATAAAACATCGATTGTCCGGAAATCAACAATCGATTATTTTAACAACGTTCAGAAAATCTTTTCCAAATTTTAAGCAAAACATCGATTGTTAAATATCAACAATCGATTATCTGAAGGTAATTGAAAATATATGACAACGGTCAGCTTCAACAATCGATTATCAAATGGAATAATCGATTATTAATTAATTTCAAAACTCTCTGTCTCATATATAATCGATTATCAAAAGCCACAATCGATTATCATTTTATTTAAAATCACTGGGAGACATTTTTCTCATTCTAATCGATTACCATTAGTTCATAATCGATTTTTATGAGTTTTGAAAACTTTGCCTCAGTTAACAATCGATTATCATAAGTACACAATCGATTGTTATGCAGTTTGCAAAAACCTGATGTTAACTGACTTACTCACAATCGATTATCATTAATTCACAATCGATTGTCATGCAGTCTTGGCTTAGAGATACTCGATTATCATAAGTACATAATCGATTATCTTAGCCCAGATTTTTGAGGCATGCTTGGAAAACATTTTAACAAATGTAAATATGCATAGTTTAAAATCATTTGACACTTAATTTAAATATGCATGATTTTGGAAAAATAATTTTAGTAGAGAAGCCATGTTATGAGCCAAGTTGAGGAATCAAGATCACAATTAATATTGACTCAATTATAACATTTCTAAACTTTGTCTTGAGCTTCTTGTAATGCATCCATTTTGTGCTTGTCCTTGAGTACTGCTATATATCGCTTTTTGCTTTGTTTGACATTCATCAAAACCTACAAAAGAACACACGTTTAGTATATTGCATTTGAAACGTGTTTCCAACAATTTCCCCCTTTTTGATAATGGCAAACATAAGCGGGATATATGCAATAATTATTTTGATAATCCAAGACAAGTGTAAAGTATGCAATTTGATGTTCCCCCTCAATTCATGTTCCCCCTCACTTTAAGCATGAATGAAGTTGAGAGTGATATAGCATACTTCTTGATATCCCGTTTCTTCCCCCTTTTGCCATTAGCAAAAATATATACAAGAGAAGAATATGCAAAAAAATATGAAATAAACAAAAGTTTATTTATTGGAAAATAAAGATAACAAAAGTAATCGATTATTGATACAGTAATCGATTGTTTGACGGCGATTTTCCTGTAGAATACTTGAGTATTTTGCGTCATGCTTTTATGATCCCCTTTTCTTTAGGGTGATACCTGCAAAAAAGTGTTAGACGCCTCCGACGCTCAAGTTAGAAATTATGTAAGAAATAAAATACAATGCATGACTTAGATCAACGTGGAGTCAAGGATCCCGAGTTCACTACGAATTCGGAAGAAGGACTCTTTATCTAAGGGCTTTGTAAAGATGTCTGCCAATTGGCTTTTTGTTTCAACAAATTCAATTTCGACATCGCCTTTTAGAACGTGATCTCTAATAAAATGATGTCTAATTTCAATGTGTTTTGTTCGCGAGTGAAGAATGGGGTTCTTCGTCAAGCATATGGCACTAGTGTTGTCACATCTAAGAGGAATGTGGTCAAGACGTAGGCCATAGTCCAAGAGTTGTTGTTTCATCCATAGGATTTGAGCGCAACAACTTCCCGCGGCTACATATTCAGCCTCGGTTGTGGACAACGCAACACTAACTTGCTTCTTACTAAACCAAGAAACTAAAGCACTACCGAGCAAGTGGCAAGTGCCGCTAGTGCTCTTGCGGTCCAATTTGCATCCAGCAAAATCGGAGTCGGAATAGCCAATAAGTTGGCATGAAGAACCTTTGGGGTACCATAGACCCATATTGGTAGTACCGACAAGATACCTTAGAATCCGCTTTACCGCAGTAAGGTGAGACTCTTTCGGACATGATTGATAACGGGCACAGACGCACACGCTAAACATGATGTCCGGACGACTAGCAGTAAGATAAAGAAGAGAGCCAATCATACCTCGGTACTTTTTGATGTCGACTTCCTTACCTTTTTCATCTTTGTCGAGATGATCGGATGTGCTCATGGGAGTTGCCATTTCCTTTGCATTGTTCATATCAAAACGTTTAAGCAGTTCTTTGCAATACTTGCTTTGACAAATGAATGTACCTTCCTTCATTTGTTTTACTTGTAATCCCAAAAAGAATTGTAACTCACCCATCATGGACATCTCAAATTCGCTAGTCATTAAGTTTGAAAATTCCTTGCATAGAGCATTGTTAGTAGCACCAAAAATGATATCATCTACATATATTTGAACTAGCAAGATATCATTATTTTCATGCTTGACAAATAAAGTTGTGTCAACTTTTCCACGAATAAAATTATTTTCTAAAAGAAATTTACTCAACCTTTCATACCAAGCTCGAGGAGCTTGTTTTAAACCATAAAGGGCCTTTTTGAGTTTGAAAACATGATTAGGAAAATTAAAGTCTTCAAAACCGGGGGGTTGCTTTACATAAACTTCTTCTTGGATAAAACCATTTAAAAAGGCACTTTTCACATCCATTTGATATAAAATGAAATTCATAGAAGATGCAAAAGCAAGCAACAAACGGATGGCCTCTAATCTAGCTACCGGAGCATATGTCTCATCATAATCAATCCCTTCTTCTTGATTATAGCCTTGAGCCACAAGCCTAGCTTTGTTTCTAGTGATTATGCCATTTTCATCTAATTTATTTCGAAAAACCCATTTCGTACCAATTATGGTATGACCTTCGGGTCTTGGCACCAAATCCCAAACGTTGTTACGTTTGAATTGGTTAAGCTCCTCTTGCATTGCCAAGGTCCAAAATTCATCCCCAATTGCTTCAGAGATGGTTTTGGGTTCAATTTGAGAAACAAAAGCAGTAAGATCTAAGGTATTTCTAAGGGAGCTCCGGGTACTTACCTTCCCTCCAACGTCGCCTATTACCTGATCGAGAGGATGGTCTTTGACTGTCCTCCATTCTATTTGCTCTTTTGGTTCATTTTCCGGTTGAGGAGCTTCTTCAATTGGTTGTTCCACCGTTTTGTCAATTTCTTTCCTTGGTGGTTCTTCTTGAATTTTGTCCTTTAGACTTTCCAGAATGCCTGAAAGATCAAGACCACAATCCTTTCTCGCCAAGCGAGTATTATCTTCGGAAAATACAATATGAGGAGATTCCTCTACAACTTGGGTTCTTTTATTAAAAACCCTATAAGCTTTACTACGAGAAGAATAGCCAATGAAGATACCTTCATCCGACTTTGCATCAAATTTTCCTAGTTGGTCCTTTCCATTGTTATGCACAAAACATTTACAACCAAAAACACGTAAATGTGAAATGTTAGGTTTTCTACCTTTGTAGAGTTCATATGGGGTTTTTAAGAGTATCGGCCGAATTGCTACTCTATTCAAAACATAGCATGCGGTACTCACGGCGTCTGCCCAAAAGTGTTTGGGAATCTTAGCTTCGTCGAGCATGGTTCTAGCCATATCTTCGAGACTCCTATTTTTCCTTTCCACCACCCCGTTTTGTTGTGGTGTACGTGGAGCGGAAAAGGTATGCTCGATTCCGAGTTCATCACAAAAATCCGCAAAGAGATTGTGATCAAACTCTCCCCCATGATCACTTCTAATGGAAGTGACAGTTGATTCCTTTTCATTTTGAACTCTTTTAAGAAAAAGCTTGAAGCTAAGAAATGCATCACTTTTATGTGCAAGAAATAATGTCCATGTAAATCTAGAGAAATCATCAACAATTACAAAAGCATATCTATTTCTTCCTAGACTTTCGATACGGGATGGTCCGAATAAATCCATATGCAATAGTTGTAAAGGTCTAGAGGTTGAAACAACATTTTTGGATTTAAAAGATGCTCTTGTTTGCTTCCCCTTTTGACATGAATCACAAATAGTATCACTTTCAAATTTTAAGTTGGGAAGACCAATCACTAGATTTTGAGAAATCAATTTATTTAAAAGATGCATGTTCATATGATCTACTCTACGATGCCACAACCACACATTATCATCTTTGCTCAACAAACAATCAACATACTCGGATGAGGAGTTTTCAAGATCAACCATGTAAATATTGTCAACTCTAAAACCACGTAGAATAATCTTGAAGTCACTACGTCTAAACACTAAACACTCATCCGAATCAAACAACGCAAGATTTCCCTTGTCACATAATTGACTTATGCTCAAGAGATTATGCTTTAAACCTTTGACAAGTAATATATGCTTTATAGAGGATTTTTCATTCTTACCGACCGATCCGATGCCAATAATTTGTCCTTTATTGTTGTCACCGAATACAACGCTTCCTCCTTCTTTGTGCTCTAGTTGAAGGAATTTGGATTCGTCTCCTGTCATGTGTCTGGAGCATCCACTGTCAAGGTACCATAGTACACTTGATCCCTTCAAGCACACCTACAAAGCAAATTAATATTCTTTAGGTACCCATACCATTTTGGGTCCTTGGGGGTTAGGCAAATAACGACCATAATAATATGAAGAATCTCTATGCTTTGTAAAACACATAGGTGCAATATGACCTATACGATTGCAGTAATGACATACTACGTTCGGGTTGTGTTGATGCCTAGGTTGAGCCAACAAAGTTCTAGGCGAATGAAAAAGATTAACACTAGACATATTGTTCCCATTTCTAGTATAATATCTAGATGGTCTAAAGTCATTAGTGCTAGACTTGTTGAAGGACCTAGTGTCATGTCTAGGTGGTCTAAGCTCGTTCCTAGAGTTATTTCTTGGTTGCCGAAAATTACTATTTGTAGGCTTGTTTGCAAGAATCCTAGATTCGGATCTAGGTTGTCTAAAGATATTAGTTCTACCCTTATTTTCATACATTCTAGCATAATGTCTAGGTGGTCTAAAAGAATTTGTTCTAGGCTTGTTTAATACCTTAGAGTTATTTCTAGGTGGAGTAGTGAAGTTTTTGTTTTTATGCCGTTGATATTTCTTAGGCGTTTCTTTTTCAACAACTTTAGGAACTTCTTTACTACGTGTTTCTAATGTTTTCCTAAGTTCTGTGTTTTCTAGTTTTAAGGACTCACAAGCAGTACAAGTAGAGCATTTATCAACACAAGAGGCTTCATGCATAGTCTTGATGACTTGTCTAAGTTCTATACTATCATTTAACAAAAATTGATTTTCATTTGCAAGATTCTCGTTATCACGAGACAGATTTTCAACACCTTTTTGAGCTAAAGAAAGACGTTCTTCAAAGTCCTTGTCTTTTAAAAAGAGTTGTTTTTGAAAATCCTCTTCTTGTAAAGAAAGAGTTCTTTGTAAATCTTTAATAGTCTTAGAAGCATTTACCAACTCATCATGCAGTTTGTTATAAGCAATTTGCATATTGTTAGATGTACTTACCTCGTCTTTTTCGTCTGCCATGAGGCACTGACCAGTTGATTCATCATTTGTGCTGACCGCTTTTTGAGGCGTGTTTTCGTGCAATTCCTCAAGTTTGTCCCACATTTCCTTAGCAGTTTTATAGTGGGAGATTTTTCGCCAAAGTTCCTGGTTCAAGGCGTTATGTAATATATTCATAGCTTTAGTGTTGTATTCACTTACCTTATCTTTCCCGACTTTTGTCATCAGTTGATCACTGTGTTTAATAGCTTGCCATAGATACAAATCGTTTGCCATTGTAAAAACTTGCATCCGATATTTCCAGACTGAGTAGTCGTTTTCGTCTAATATTGGAGGCGACATGCTGCATTCTCCTTCACCTATTCCTGCAAAGAAATTTAGAGTAGAAGCCATGGATGGTTCTCTCAAACGGTTAAGTTTTTCAGAGAGTATGGCTCTGATACCAATTGTTGGACAATACGCTTTACGCTAGAGGGGGGGTGAATAGCGTTTTAAAAATATTAAGCGTTTTAGTGCGGAATTTAAAAACTTTGCAGAAATTAAAACAAGTGCAGTAGAATAAACTTACACAATGATGTATCCTGGTTGGCCACAAACGTGGTTAGTCCAGTCCCCGAGAGACTCTCTCGAGATTTCCACTAAACTTGTCAAGCTTACGGGTGCTTAACAAACCGTTACAGCTGAGGACACAAGCCTCACCCAGGTGCTCGGGGATCACAATCCCAAAGACTTCAATTGCTCGGGGATACCAATCCCAAAGACTTCAATTGCTCGGGGATAACAATCCCAAAGACTTCAACTGCTCGGGGATAACAATCCCAAAGACTTCAACTGCTCGGGGATAACAATCCCAAAGACTTCAACCGAGGAATCACAAGTTCCTCAACAAACGAGAATCGCAATTCTCTTACAAACACAAAACACACTCACTTTACAAAGCACTCCTTAATGAGTAGATATGAGTAGAAATAGTACGCTCAAGATCACAACAACTTAGCTCAATAGAATGGCTCTTCAAAAAGCTTTATGGTTGAATGGAAAATGATGATCAATGTAAGAAAGCTTTTAGCAATGAAAATACTCAAAGTGTATATGTTGTTGTTGTGAAAACACTGAGTTGAAGCTGTATTTATAGGTGAAAAACTCAGTCTTACCGTTGTCTAATTGCCAATTAAGGATTGCTGAAATTACTCAGTGACAATCGATTGTCAAGACTAAACAATCGATTGTTTGCCTATCAGATTAAAAATTCAATCCCAGATTTTACGTCAACAATCGATTACTTCAAATCAATAATCGATTATTTATAACGTTAAGAAATCCTTTCCAATTTTTGGCATAAAACATCGATTGTCCGGAAATCAACAATCGATTATTTTAACAACGTTCAGAAAATCTTTTCCAGATTTTAAGCAAAACATCGATTGTTAAATATCAACAATCGATTACCTGAAGGTAATTGAAAATATATGACAACGGTCAGCTTCAACAATCGATTATCAAATGGAATAATCGATTATTAATTAATTTCAAAACTCTCTGTCTCATATATAATCGATTATCAAAAGCCACAATCGATTATCATTTTATTTAAAATCACTGGGAGACATTTTTCTCATTCTAATCGATTACCATTAGTTCATAATCGATTTTTATGAGTTTTGAAAACTTTGCCTCAGTTAACAATCGATTATCATAAGTACACAATCGATTGTTATGCAGTTTGCAAAAACCTGATGTTAACTGACTTACTCACAATCGATTATCATTAATTCACAATCGATTGTCATGCAGTCTTGGCTTAGAGATACTCGATTATCATAAGTACATAATCGATTATCTTAGCCCAGATTTTTGAGGCATGCTTGGAAAACATTTTAACAAATGTAAATATGCATAGTTTAAAATCATTTGACACTTAATTTAAATATGCATGATTTTGGAAAAATAATTTTAGTAGAGAAGCCATGTTATGAGCCAAGTTGAGGAATCAAGATCACAATTAATATTGACTCAATTATAACATTTCTAAACTTTGTCTTGAGCTTCTTGTAATGCATCCATTTTGTGCTTGTCCTTGAGTACTGCTATATATCGCTTTTTGCTTTGTTTGACATTCATCAAAACCTACAAAAGAACACACGTTTAGTATATTGCATTTGAAACGTGTTTCCAACATGTATCATGGATGTGGACGTGTCAATAGACAAAATTATAATCGTCATCGTTGTGGTTATAATGAGAACAATAAGGATTCTCAAATAATCCTTCACTTAGTGAAAGTAATATTTGTCCTCGATTTGACATGAGATTTTATAAATTATATATAGATGATTATGATCCATTCATGATGTGAATGTGACAACATGTGATTTATGAATACATATTCATTCTTGAAAGCGTATGGGTGTGCAAGTGGTGTATACCACACTCACCTCAAGAATGAGGTTTGAGTTGAAATAAGAAAATAAATTCATTATTATGGCATGAATGATCATTGATCACGTACCTATTGTGATTATGCCAAAATGTCATGATAATATGATTGTAATAGGGCAAAAGTAATGGAAGCAACATATCTTGCCTATAATAATTTTGACCATGACCATAATGATATAACTTTCTATTTAAAAGAGATATTTACCTTAAGGATGTTGATGAATATGTGGTTGTGCAAAAATAATTGAGAGCTCTGGAAGAGCCAAGTATTATTATTTTGGAGGAACAAAATTATTTATCAATAAGTTATTATGTTTTAGTAAGAAACTTATTTTAGTTTCTAAGGTATTCACGAAGAGATTAGTTATATGAGACTATAAATAAAGGAAAGATTTAATATCTTGTAGTACTACAACTTGTAGCGGGAAGATATGTATGTGAAAAGCCACTTGCTTTATTCTCCGATTTGTCCTACAAAAATAAAAAAAATACCACAATTAAGTGGATGCTTATTGAGATGAAAACACATATCATAACAAACTTGGAGCTTATTGAAAATTGCACACGTCATGGTATAAACATGAAATTATCAATATTGATAATTTATTCAGTTGACATAATTTATTTTGCCATGTTAATTTACGTATGATGTGCAAAAATAAAAGAGAATTCACATGGGTAAATATTAAAGAACTAGAAAGTTCTTTACGAATTCTCTTATGTTGCTTGTTCTTATTAATTAATAAACCAATTAAAATTGGATTGAATCCTGTTAATGCTAGAAATATCAAAGGTGAATATGAGCTCATTCATCTGCCATGTATACCACATAATATGCATCTATGAGATGGTTACATGTGCGATTATTATTAACCCGCAACCTGGTATTTGTGAGGTAACTTGCTCAATAATTTAATTTAGAGCATAATTTATAGATTTTCTATTCAAGGCAGCTCATCTTGATAAGTTAGTTTGCATCACAGTTGATGTAACATAAAATAATTTATTGACTCCACTTAATAGTTAAATTGTTGCTTATGAGAACATATTTATCTATATTAGTTTGATATAGTTTATATACGATAGTATATTATATTCTCCCCTCACAAAGGGTTCAAGGTCAAGAATCAAATAATTTCATCTTATATTATTGATGTGCGGTGTATATTTTGATTAATACCATAACGCGCAAAGGTAGGTTTCAACAGTTGAGGAAGCAAGTTAGTTTTTCTAACATGAGGGGGAGACAGGATAAACAGTTGAGAAAAAGTTACATGGAGTGAATTTTTATTTGTACATCTAGATCCTCGAATAATATAATATGAACTTGAAATTCATAGAAAAATAACTAATCTGCAATATATTGCAAAGCATGTCAAACACATTTGCTGATCTAAAGAAAGTAATTATATTCTCGCTGCAAATGCTCCTAGTGAAATAAGTCCTAGAATGACAAAGTCTATGATACATTTAAAGTTTATAGACAATCGGTTTCGAATAAAATTCTTGATAAAAACGATGAGCAAATGATCAAAATGATCATAATAAGGAGGCAAGTGATCTAGAAGATCACATGATATAACACTTTATAAAATTTCAAAGATTTAGGTATCTAAAATGAATAAATAGATCTCGATGTTATGTCTTTATGAAAAAATATTGGAACCGATATTAAATGTCCATCGATGACACCTATCGTAACGCTAAGTATAGATAAGGATCTCATGTTTGTCGAATACAGATACAATTCGAATAGAAGAGACACAATTTGAATAGAATTGGTTTCATATGAAAGACATGTAGTTTTGAACATGTAGTTCAAATACTTGAAAGTATAAAGTCAATGATATGTGCAATCACTTTTTGATATCTTGTTTGTTTAGCATAATATGAAAACTTTATATGCATCTAATTAAAGTCTATTATATGACTAATATGACTTAACTTATATGACCATCCTTAAAGGAATTAAAATCTTTGATTGATGTATATTTGAAACCTTTGATTGATGAGCTAAAACAATTGTGGTACGATGGTCTTGAAACATATGACATATCAACCAAGCAGAATTTCATTTTGCGTGCTAATTTAATATGGGCAATTAACGATTTTCTTGCGTATGGAATGTTGTCTGGGTGGATGACTGCTGGGAAGCTAGCTTGTCCTTACTGTATGGAAAATAGTAAAACGTTCACTGTGAAATATGGAAGAAAGAAATTGTGGTTTGATTGTCATCGCCAATTCTTACCTCCTGATCATGAGTTTAGAATGACGAAAAATGCATTCAGAAAGAATAAAATGGAATATGATTTCCCACCTCTGATACTTTCAGGTGAGGAAATTTGGGAGAGGGTCCAGAACTTCAGTAAAGTTACTGAAGCTCCACCTTATAGATTCCGCGGATACGATATTGCTCCATAATTGGATGAAACAGAGTATATTTTTGGGGTTGCCTTATTGGAAGTATAATCTTCTCCGTCAAAACTTTGATATCATGCATATTGAGAAGAACTATTTTGACAATTTGTTCAACACAGTGATGGATATTAAAGGTAAGACAAAGGATAACCTGAAGGCTAGAATGGACTTACAAGAATATTGCAGGCGATATAAATTATACTTGCAGACAGCAAACAAGGGCAAGGTGTTCAAGCCCAAAGCAAGTTACACATTCACTTTAGATGACAGACGGTAAATTTGTGATTGGGTAACAAAATTGAAGATGCCTGAGGGTTATGCGTCAAATTTTAGGAAAGCAGTTGATATGGAGGTAGGGGAGTTAAGCCATTTGAAAAGTCATGACCGTCATGTTTTCATGGAGATCTTAGTGCCTATTGCATTTTGTGGTTCGCCTGAACGAATTTGGAAACCCATCACAGAGGTTAGTTTGTTTTTCAAAGACTTGTGTTCTTTCACATTAAGGGAAGAAACTTACTCCGGATGGATCAGAACATTGATGTAACTTCAACTAATATGGAAAACATATTTCCGTGTGGAGTTTTTGATGTGATGGAACACCTTCCAATCTACCTTGTACACGAGGTACAACTTGGAGGGTCTGTTCAATGTAGATGGATGTATCCCTTTGAGAGGTAATATTTTAGGTTTGATGTAATTTTCTATTTTAATTTAAACAAATTTTCTTGGCTAACCTGAAATTATGTAGGACAATTAGCAAATGCAAACAATTTGTTAAGCAAAGGAATATGATTGAAGGATCTATATGCGAAGCTTATCTTGCGAAGGAAACTGCCCATTTTTGTTCTTATTATTTTAAGAGTAATGTTTCATGTGCTAGGAATAGGCCCAACAGGCACACGGTCGACCTCAGAAATGATCCATTATATCCGTCTATGTCCATATTCAATCAACCAGACCGATGTTCTAAGGATGTTAGAAAGAGAAGTTTGAGTAATATGGAGTACAAGTCAGCTACACTTCATGTGTTGCTAAATTTTCCCGAAGTTGTACCATATCTCAAGTATTGATTTAGTAGTTATCAAAATCTAAAAATTACTGTGATTACATCTCAATGCAATTACTAAAAATATTTGGTGTGTCATAGTCTCTTTATGGGTCAATTTGGCCATGATGTTGTATATACGAGATTTGATATGTGGTCAAACAATTTGTAAGTTTCTCCTTAAAATATTCTAACACTATGTAGGTAAACAATGTTTGGAAGTCATGCTAACTTATGAATTTATTTAACGATTTGTAGGTAAATGACCCAAATAATGGTGTAAATCAATATTTGAAATATGTATCTTGGGGACTTGGGGCTGAGGTCACAACCATGTCTAAGTATATTGTGAATGGTTATAAGTTTCACACAGAGAAATGCTCTAAAAATAAAAATAGCAACAACAGTGGGGTATGGGTTCAAGTTGGTGATCGCAACCAAGATGGAAATATTGATTATTATGGTATGCTCAAAGAAATAATAGAACTAGAATATCAAGGTTGACCAAATAAGAAATTGATACTCTTTAGATGCAAGTGATTTGACCCACATCCAACAAGAGGTACAAGAGTACACAATCAATAGAACATAATTGAGGTTAATCATACGAGGGAGTATGATCGCTATGATCCTTTCATAATTGCACATAATGTTAGGCAAGTGCATTATGCTACTTTTATTTTGTGGTGGAGTAAGTCTAATTGGTGGGTTGTAATAAAAACTAAGTCTGTGGGTAGGGTAGAAGTCGAGAATATGTTAGATGTTGCATATCAAAACGATATCTGCAGTGTTCACCAAATAGTGGAGGAAGTTTTAGAAAATGATTTGGAACATCCTGAACACATATTGGAAGAAGTTGATATAAATGGAGTAAGAATTATAGAAAACGAGAAAGAAGAATCAACTGATGAAGCTCAAATTAGTGAGGAAGAAGAATTCTCGGACGAGGAACTATATGTCGATGAGATTTAAAAAGTTGGTTTATTTAATAACTCTCGTTTATAGCTAGTTTCTTATATGTTTCATTCCAACTATGATTTATTTTATGCAGATGACAGGCAATTGTCGAGATAACAGTGATCCTACTGGTTCTCGGGGTCGAGAAAAGGCTAGGAAACCAAAGAGGATGGTAGAATATACTACTCAATCCCTTCCTTCCTCTTCACATATGCATGTGCTTATGCCCATGTCTGGGCCTCCATCCTAGGGCTATTATGAGCTGCCAACGCATCACCAGACCTACACCTTCGTGCAGACGTCAGGTCTTTCTTCACAGGGCCATAGGACTGTACGACCTACATATAGTCCACCTGTCTCACTACCACATAGATTGCATCCATCAACAGATCATGGATCGCATCGATCCATGTCACATCCACATGGATCACAGCCATTCGTGTCACAACCATCTGTGTCTCATCCACTTGCGGCCCATACAACTATGTCACTCCCAGGGCTCGCATTCCCAGGGTTCACAGTCATCTTCATCTGGGACTCCATCTATTGCAGACCTTCGCCTGTGAAATACTAGCTATGACCCCCCCTACACCTTCTACACATGCATCCGATATACACGCTTCAGACAATGATGCTGATGATGACGAGGAGGTGCATTACGATGAATATGGCAGGATCATCATAGTTCCAGAGGGTGACGGGTAAGAGTTATTTGTTATTTTTACTTTTTTCGTTTTGTACAGTTTTACTAAGATATTAATGTGTTTTTTATTAAATTACAGGTTCATCCCTAGTAATATTACTACAAGGATCATCACCAAAGCCACCATAAAGCTTTATGATGGTCCTTATGCGACTTGGAGTGAATTTCCATTCTCGCTGAAGGAGGCAATCTTCAATCAATTTAAGGTACAAATATTCTTTTAAGCAGTATAGTTATTTGTATTTATGATATTTCCATATAAATATGTATTGTAGATAGCTTATATATATATCGAATTTAGCTAATATTATATCGAATTTATATATCTATATATATATATATATATATATATATATATATATATATATATATATATATATATATATATTAGCTTATGCACTAATGTAATATATTATAAGCAGTTAGTACACTTCATTTTTGAATAATTATTAGCTAATAAAAGCTAAGTATAATATATCGAATACAACTTTTATGATATTTCCATCTAAATATGATATTTCCATCTAATACTTGACTTTTGAAATACAGAGCAAGTTGTATGGGAACATCGCTATAGCGCTAAAGTGGCTGCAAATTTTCATCTGGAAGCTCGAAAGAGGTTGTCCCATTGTTTCTCCAAAGCTAGGCAGTTGAACCATAAGCCTAACTGGTTGCTTTAGAATTTATGGGATGATTTGCAAAGGAAATGGCTTACCGCAGAGTTCTTACAGAAGAGTTCAAAAGGAAATAAAGCCTGGTCATCTGAGAAGGGAGGATCCTTGCACACTGGAGGTGCGATCTACCTAGGGACGATGAAATGAAGAATGTACGTAATTGCTTAATTTATTTTAATTTTTAAAGTATATGTATTCTGTTTATTAACTAAAATTTATGAGTTTTCAGGATAAAAAATTGGGGCATCCGATGAACCAAGATGAGCTCTTCAATGAGATTCATATTGTAAAGAAGAAGAAAGAGACGGACTAAGAAAGGTGGATTGAGGGTCGAGCCTCGACTGTACATGTAAGTTTTCACTTTTCATTAAGAATTTTGATTTACTTATATATAAAGTTTGAAATAGTAATTCAATATAATTTTTCTTATAGGGTCGCTTCACAGTTGAAGTGGAGCAATTCATACGCAGTCAACCACCTAATGAGTCGGGCGCGCCAATCCAACTATCGGAAGATGATGGTGAGAGAATGTGGATGCAGGCTGCTGATGGTCCAAGATGGGGAAGGTATACGGCTTCCTAATAAGAAATTCCATCGCTATAAGTGTGGAATGCAAGGAATAGGGACTTCCTCCCAAATCGAGAAACTTGAAGGGGAGAGCCTATCCTCTATGCGAGAGACTTTGGCAAAGCTCACATCCGAGCTAGAAGCCACCAAGGAGAGAGAAAGGCTTAGAGATATGCAGTACTCTGGCATGCACGCTCGGTACAAGGGCATGCAAGAGCAGATCAAATCTCTCCTAGCTTCTAGTAGTTTTCTGATTCCCCGGTCTCGTAAGTCATCGCCAGAGGCTCGCCTTCCCCGTGCTCATTCCTCCCTTCCTCTCCGTGATCATTCTTCCCATCCTCCACAAATAGCCCATTCTGGATACCATCATGGTGAAGAAAGTTCATCAGACGGTGATAATAATAATGTAGAGAACAATCTTTGAACTTATTAGTATATACTAGACATATACAATCAGTTTTCGAATGATTTTGTAATAACAGTTAACTTATTAGTTTGGTTAGTTTAAAGTATAAAATTCTATTGAACTTTATACTTTGTTCGTTATAATGTTGTTATTGTGTTGTTGTTGTTGTTGCTTGTTAGTTGTTGTTGTTGTTGGCATAAAGTGCCTATTTAGGAATTTTGATAAGCTGATAGGTAGTGTAGCTGCCTAAACAGGCAGTTCTTGCCAGCAATATACCAAGAAAAACGACTAACTTTGGTCGCTATTTGGTCGAATTTCTATTAAAAATAATAATTTTCTGGGCTATATACCCCAGATTTCACAAAAATCGACCAACTCTGGTCGTTATTTCCCAGAAAATTAACAATTTCTGAAAATATTGCAACCAGAGTTGGTCGCTTATTACGAAAAAAAATTAATTCATGAAGTTGGCGACCAACTTTGGTCGATTATTTCTAAAAAAATTTAAAATATTTATGCTATAGCGACCAACTTTGGTCGCTATATTCTAAATTTTAAAATATAATATTTTTTTGACAGACCAAATTTGGTCGCTATTTTATGATTAATAATTAATTAAAAAAACGTAATTTACATAAAAAGACCAACTTTGGTCGTAAAATTTATAATATTAAAATATTATTGCGACCAAACTTGACGGCTATTTTCTTTACCCGGAAAATTTGGTGCTTTTACCTGAGAGATCAAAGTTGGTCGCTAATTAGCGACCAATTTTGGTCCCTAAGGTAAAGGGACCAGCTTAATATCAACCACGTGTGTTTGGTCGCTTTGTAGTCGTTTTTTGTCCAATAAACGATTAAGTTTGATGGCTTTACATGATCGTTTTTTCCTGGATTTCTAATAGTGTGTCATAATTAAGTATCAGTCACAAACTTGTTTATTCAGAAGATATAATCTTAACAGTTCCAACATCATATTTTGAACCAGGTTATGTGAAATGAACCTTATTAATTTGCAATAATGTTTGATATGGACGTCTAATACTTCGGGCTTCTCATATTAAAATGGAGGCGAACTTGTTATTTAAATATTAGTAACAATTTGCTCTCGACTTTGGTGTCCTTTTTAAATCTTTATTTTTTGGAATTAAAAATTTAGAATATTGTGTATAAATTTAGGAGACTGCTCTTTCTTCAGACTACCTTCTCTTCACTTCTTCCGCAGTTCATGCATAGGTAGCTCTCGTGTTAGTCTCTCTCTCTCTCTCATTATTTTCTTTTTTATTTCTCGTAGTATTTGATAACATTATTCTTAAATTATTAGAGGAGTATATAAAAGATCAATGTGTTTGAAACGACATATATTTTTATTTATTTAATTAAGTCTCAACATGTCCCCTAGCCTGAGATATGTTTTTTTCATGGCCAAGTACGTGAATTCTATTTGATAATGAGTATCGGTGAATTCTTACTATATGATGATGTTTAAGTGTAAGGTCATTTTATTTAAAAACTTGTAAGAAAAAGTATATTTTTATTTAACTTAATTATGTTTCAACGGCTAGCTAGAATAATAAAAACCATTGCTTGCTAGAATATACCTACTAGTCAATAGACAAATTAAAGATGCTAGTATCATTTATTAGATTGTGAAGATACGAAAACGTCAAGCTGCAAGTTTTTATTTTAAAAATCTTGTAATCAGACAAATAAAAAACAGATAAAAATGGTGATATCTATTTCTCTTAAATTTTAAAACTTAATTCCCTTTAATTTTGCAGGAAGAAGTACATTGACATTCTTCCTAGTTGATCAAATAAAAAACAGGATAGAAAGTCTATAAGTACTTAATTGGAGAACAAAAATCTTGTGATTTAAATAAATTAATCAAAAAACAATATAAAGGGGGGAAAATGTGGAAACTTAAACTCTCAAAGGGAAACGAACCGTGGGTTACAAGTAGGAACAATCATGTTGGTAGGCAATATTGGGAATTCGATAAAAATGGTGGAACACTTGAAGAACGATGTCATGTTGAAAATATTCGTCAACATTTTTATGAGAATCGGTTTCATGTCAAACACAGTTCTGATCTCCTGTTGAGACTTCAGGTAATCAACAATTTAATTCTAAATTTCCATGCATGCATTTTTATATATAGGAAATATTAATATATTTTCTTTTATCTATATTTTCCTTATTCTAAGTTTGAAAAGGAGAGGCAAATTGATATAAAGAACTTGGGAAAAGTAAATATAGAGAGTGAAGAAGAAATAAGTGAAGAGGCAGTGAAGACAACATTGAGAAGGGCACTAAGATTCTATTCAACACTTCAGGCTGAGGATGGACATTGGCCTGCTGATTATGGTGGTCCTTTGTTTCTTTTGCCTGGCTTGGTATGACATGAATATATAAATATTAGTTATTCCCCTTTATTATATATATATATGATATTTACCTGAATATATATAGAGTTTAATACGAAAAGAAAGACTTTCAACACATAATATAAATCATGTCACGATCAAGGAGAAAATGGGACGTTAGAGTTAAAAAGCTTTAAATATAAAACATTATTGTTCTTTTCGTAATAGACTAAAAATCAAAGAATATCATGAAATAGGTGGAGTATATAATAATTAATTTAGCAACTTGGTAAATTTTGAAGATAAATGTCATATTTAACACTGTTTTTTTAATTTAAATGATATATTTCACTTATCGAAAGTTAATTTGATTAAACTTCAAAGCTACATTAGATTAGCTCAACTCAATATTAATTTGATTAAACTTTAAAGCTAAATTAGATTAGTTCAACTCAACTTAATATTTAAAATTAGAATTTGGATGTTCAAAAACGATACAAGAAATAGTATAAATTGCAATTTTCTCATATTAATATGATTAAAAGAAAATATGTTTGAAAATGTTGGTCAAATATTGTACAGTTTATCTCTCGATAAGTGAAATATGTGATTTAATTTGAACGGACAACCAACACAGTTTTAATTTAAATTCATAATAAGAAGAAAGAAATATTTAGTGACTAAGAATAAGGTCAAGTGTTAATTAATTCTTAATTTGCAGGTTATAAGTTTATACATAATGGGAGTGGTGAACACAGTGTTATCAGAAGAGCATCAAAAGGAAATACTTCGTTACTTATATAATCATCAGGTGCTTTTATAATATTTTTTCTGTTCTAATTATAATATTAAAATTCTAACTCCGACTCTTATTAAAATACAGAACGTAGATGGAGGGTGGGGGTTGCATATAGAAGGACATAGCACCATGTTTTGCACTGCTCTCAACTATGTGACTCTAAGACTTCTTGGAGAAGATATAAATGATGAAGCTATGGATAAAGCAAGAAAATGGATTCTTGAACATGGTGGTCTCACCTTTATTCCTTCTTGGGGAAAACTCTGGCTCGCTGTAAGATAAGATTGTTTATTTACATTTTTCTTCCTTTTAATTTACTAATTAGTAGTAACCATATCAAAGTAGGAATGCGTGTCCAAGGTCGACATTAACATATCAAAGGAGCAGTAGCAGCGAACCAGGAATTTTTTAAGGAGTGATCGAACTTGAAACAAAAGAAAAATATTCTCACCTCTAAAAGTGACTCTTTCCGTCTTAGTTTGTGTGAACCTATTTTTTTCTATTCGTCCTAAAAAAATGATTTTTTTTTAAATTTGAAAATAATTTAACTTAAATTTTAGTTATACCTTTAATGAGAAGCTTTTATAACCACAAAAAATAATCTAACATATTTACAATCACAATTTTTAAAAGAATTATGGCCATACAAATATTCCGACTTGTTTAGGACTACAAATTCTACAAATCTTTATTTTTTCTTGAAACTCTGTGTCCAGTCAAACAGATTCACATAAATTAGAACGGAGAAAGTCATATTTTACTTATATATATAATGTAATTTTTCGATAAATTGACCCCTTAACTCATACATAGCTTCACCCCTGCAAAGGAGTATTTATTTTATGTAGGAAGAAATTAAGTTATATATATTGAAACATTTACCCTTGATATAGATAGTTTTAATACTAGATCCTCAAACATTTACCTTTGATATAGTTTACTTTTCCCGTTGAAAACCTCATGTATCAATAACTTATAGTAACAGAGTAGCATTTTTCTTTTGGGATTATTTTGTACTTGTCAGGCGTTAGGCGTATACGAATGGAGTGGCAATAATCCAGTACCGCCAGAACTATGGCTTCTCCCCTACTTTCTTCCTATACACCCAGGTCTTTTATTAATTTGTCTTCTCCTAATAATTGTTTGCATCTAATAATAATAATAATAATAATTATTGTCGTTCTCTTTATCATTAACTTTATTTGATGATACTATATAGGTCGAATGTGGTGTCACTGTCGAATGGTGTATTTAGCAATGTCATACTTGTATGGGACAAGATATGTAGGTCCTATTAATTCCACTATTTTATCACTCAGAAGAGAGCTCTATCCATGTCCCTATCACCACATTGATTGGGACTTGGCCAGAAATCAATGCGCTAAGGTCTGTTTCTTTCTCTTTCCTCTCCTATTTATTATCTATTAGAAGAATTAATTAACATAAATAATCTCTCACCCAACAGGTTAAATTAAGAAGTGGGTGTAACCGTATATAATTCGTGTATAATATAACATACTAATTTTTTTTTTAAAAAACATTAAATTTAGCCGGCTATTTCTTTCAAGATCCCTTCTTCTAATTTCTTCCGTGTTAAACTTTTTCCAAGACGAAGAAATAACATGATGAAATTAGTAAATTAGGTTACTATGAATATTTGCTAATTAATCAAAGTGATATACGTATGGTGTTTTCAGGAAGATTTGTACTACCCTCATCCTTTAGTACAAGACATTCTTTGGGAAGGTCTTCACAAATTTGCAGAACCTCTTCTCATGCAATGGCCACTCTCCAAGCTAAGAAAAAGGGCACTCAACACTGTGATGGAACATATTCATTATGAGGATGAGAATACCAACTACATTTGTATTGGACCTGTCAATAAGGTATTCTTATTTCTTAACTTAAGTGAACAAGAACCTCAATACTATTACCTAATTCAAAAGCATTATTCGACCTAAAGGTATGAATAAAGGATTGGAAATGAACCTTGATCATGGATGTAAATGTTTTAGGGATAGACAGGGCATTACTCTTACAAAAAAGAAGATGTGTCCAGGTCATTATACTATAATCATCAATTAAAGTGAGAAAATATCTGAATCTATTATAGGTTTTACTGTTATAGGGTCCCCAAATATCAATGTGAACTACTTGAAAATGAGCAGTGCAATGTACAAAACTATCATGAAATGTTAACCTTTCTTGTCTAACCATTGGACAGAAAAAATTGTTTAGAAGAAATTTTATCAGACAAATGAAATAGGCTTGATTTATGAAAAGGCATGCGACCTAATCTTTGATGCCAAAACAAGTCCATTTATTAATGATGGATGTCTGATTACAAGCAGATTCAATAGCAACAGAAGATTGATTGTAGCAAAAAGTAAATGAACTTGATTTATTACAAGCAATTGAACTGGATTGAACCATAGAAGTAATAAATAAGGATGGAAACAGTTCAACATCTGGATATAGATAGTATAATCTCCCAAAAGCTTTACTAATTACCAGTGGTCTCTTCAGGGAAGGGTCCTGTAAAAGACAATTAGCTATAGTAAGTAATGATATGTAATCCAACTGTGTAATAAGTTGATAAATGAAAATTAAATTGAAGTGTAAAGAAGGCACAAGAAGAATATTGAGTAATATTATATTACGTCGAAGGTGTAAAGACCCCGTTTATATAACTTTTACTGTATAACCATTAGGTAAAGTAACACAGAATGGCTTAGGTAAAGGTGTAAGATTTTGAAGTAAGTGTTTACGTTGAGTTATTTAGTTCCAGGAAGCAACATAAGTATTGAACAAACGTGCAAAGTGAGCAAACACAGGATCTTCTATGGAGGAAATAGCAGGAGGCATTCTAATAGAGAGTTGAACTTGTTGAAACGGACTTAGAAGATGTTGATATTTCTCCTTGGTGAAACCATGAGGTAATTTATCAGAGGAAGCAATAGAATAGGAAGGAGGAGAGGCATATGGAATCTCAGTCTGGACAAAAGAAACTGATTTCTTATTCTTAGTGAGTTTAAAATCAACATGGAATCCATGTAGCCTATAGCATTTGTCCATAATATGTCCAATCTTCTTGCAATACTTGCAAGACACGGGATTGGCATTCTTTTTGGAGTCAAATTTGGCTCTCTGAGTGAGGTTCCTGTTGTTGTTGAAATGAGTAGGAGAAGCCATGAAAGATGCAGCATCGCTAGGAAAACTAGGGGCATGTGGTGCTTCTCTCCAGCTCTCATATTTTATAGGACAGAATAGACTTTACTTATATGCGGTAAGGGACTCATCATCATGATGGTGCTTTTGACAGTGAAATAGGATTCATTTAACCCCTTAAGGGACTTAAACAGTTGTTGATCTTCTATGAACTTGGAAAGAGCTCCACATGAATAAACAGGTCTCGCATAGGAAGAATTCAACTCATCCCAAAGTTTTCTAAGTTTAGTGAAGTAATTAGCTATGTCAAAAAAACCCTAGATAGTTGTACTTATCTCTCTATCTGAATTTGTAGATATTTTGACCTATTAGACAGCCCAAACCTCTCATTAATGCCTTTCCAGACCTCTTTGGCGGTTTTAAAACATATTACACTAGTGGAAATTTCTCTATATAGAGAATTTAGGATCCAAGACTTGACCATATCATTGCATCTTTTCCAATAAGGGTAATAAGGTGTGTTTGGACTAGGTTGAGATATTCTTCCATCTAGGATTCCTAGTTTGTTCTTGACAGATAAAGAAGTAAGCGTGCTACTTCTTTAAAGAACAAACGTTGAGCTATTAAAAGGTATCGAAACCCATTGGCTTCCAGGGCTGTCCGAAGGGTGGACATACATGAAATGAGAGGAGTGTAGTGAGAAAGGTACAAAACCTCCATAGTTAGAGGTCGTGTTACTATCAACAATATCGTGAATACTACCCATAATAGCAGTCTCAGTCAAACTAGAATCACATATATACAGTCACTGAAGTGGAGTCAAGCCGAGGAAAATAACAATGTCTACACATATGACATGAAAACCATAGAATATGTCAAGTTTTAGATAGGAAGAACATTATCGGCCTTCCAAAATAGAGAAGTAAATTTTGAGTAGGCAAAATCATATGAAGAAACTCGCATGAAGTAAAAAATGCCTATAATCCTTAGATTTCACCAACACATGACTGGAGAGTCGATTCCACCACAAAATCAAAGAAATTTCCAATTTTCCTCCAAAAATATCGCTCTCCAAACGAAAACCCCAAATCACGAACCAAACATAAAAGATGAAAACTCCGGTCAAGGGTAACATCAGAGTGAATCTTAGGCCAGGATGAAACTGAATCCATGCTCTGATATAATATTAACATCACCAGATTCCATTGATGAACAAAAGAGATTGAAGAAAACCCTAAGGTTTCTAAAGTAGAGATAGAAGAGAGAGAAGATTGGTCAGTCTCTAGAACATTCATTTCACGTGTGTAATATTACTCTACTCCTTAGTCTATATATAATAACACACGTGCATATGATATATAATGTAAAACTAAAAAAATAGAAGAGAAACTTACACAAATATCCCAAATAAGTCTCAACTTACCAACCTCTAGCCATTAGTCATAGACTTACCAAAACTAGACAAGCACATATAAAAATTAAAAACCCAAATAAATAAGGTTCTTTCTCTCAAAGAATCACATGAAAAAATTTCCTTACATATTTTTTAGCATGATTAGCAAGTTTAGATCCAAGACGGAAAGGAAATTTCATGGATGAGATAGCATATAAAGTGATGAAATACCAAAAAAAAAAAAAAATACAATATTCCAAAAATCTAAGCAAAAAGAAACTTTTTCAATGGGTATAGTTGAAATTCATTGAAAATATATAGATAAGTAAATATACAAAAATTGAGGAAGATTCGAGGTGATTTGGACTAGTTTCTTCTGTGACACATGTATCAGACATGTATCATGCATGTATCTCAGGTATACATGGATATACATGTGATACACAATTGATACAAATATGATACATATGTAATACACAACTGATACATAGTGTGATACACATATTATTTTTGCATGTTCAGTTTTCAATTCAAATCACCTCAAAGCTTTACCAAATCATCCCAAAACTGAGATTCAAGATCCTTAAGATGTTCACAATCTATTCTAATAATACCCACTCAAAAAAAAGCAAAAATTTGATATTTTTTTTGTTACTAATAGCTAATTGGCAAATATTAGTAATATTTGGCTAATATTAAAATATGTTATGAATTGACTAATTTTTATAATGAACTACTCATAAATGGACATAGCTTGTAATTTCTCAAAATAGAACTACAAATAGAGAGCTACAAATTCGTTGGGCTGATCTACTAATGGGCCTTTGTTAGTGGGCCGTGCAGCTTCAGCTTCTAATGTTGGGCCTGTATGTAGTATCAGTGTTAACAGTCAACTCCAATGCTAATCTTGATCCAACAGTTCGAAGACATAAAATAAGAGTGTTGGAATGGCATTATAAACTATTGACAATTAGTTAGATTACTTTATTGCTTAATTTATGCTAATTTTTTATTCCTAACTATTGCGTTATTTTTCAAATATAATTTATTAAGATAACTAAAAAATTCCTTCTCCGCATGATTTGACAAGCAGCGGTCCCGTTTCATGGAAGACTATTGCTCTTGTAAATCATTATTAAGAAGTTAAATTTCAATTACTCATATTAATATGTCTATAAATTATAATTTTTTATGGTTTTAACTTAAATAACAACTAAATAGTAACTAAAAATGCTTAATCTGGAAAATCTTTAAAAAAATACAGATATTGAACATGCTGTGTTGTTGGGTAGAGGATCCAGAATCCGAGGCAATCAAACTTCATCTCTCCAGAATCAAAGACTATCTATGGCTCGCTGAAGATGGCATGAAAATGAAGGTATTATAACTGTAACTTCTTTCTTAAATTTAATTCCTTCTATTTATCTCTCGCGGCTAAAATGATGAAATATAAGGAATATTAACTTCATGTAGAGCAAGGTATTAATGATATTTAAAAACGATTAAATTTATCGAACCGTATCATATCGAATTGATTTTAAACGTTTCTTTAATAAAACTGTACGTTTTTATATAAATATATAACCGTACGGATAATTAAGGTAAATTTTATTTTATGAAAATAAATTAAAAAAATACTAAATTGTACCAAATAAATTTATAGTGTGAAAAATATATCTATATGTTAAGCTTAAAAATAATAAAGCATTAAATTTTTTCTTGGGGCATTGGGATTATAAAACAGTTATAAGCCAACAAGTAATTAAACTCAAAATTCTAAGTCCTAAACTTATTATGCTACTTCTATTGAAACTAAATTATTTTTAACATATTACAAGCAAGACACAAGATATTGTAGCAATTATGAGTAGCAACTTACAATGTATTAAATATGTTTCCTTTAGTATGATTTAGATTTATCTTTTTGAAATATTTAATCTTTTATACACTTTATTCTTGAATCCAACTTGGTTAATATCTTTCCGCTCGTGTGATTCATATTTTCTTCGTAGTTGCTTAGTTCTTTTTACACTGTTGATGAATCTATATTCTAGCCATATTCATCACCTTTTAAATTGTAAAATATCTAGAGAATTTCGCTAAATCCTTTAAAAGTACGTATGTTATTGTATTCTACTTCTACGAGTGACTTTTACGTGACATTTTAAAAAAATTACCAAAATTTAACCGAACTGTGCTGATACCAAGAAGAAACCGACAATGATTGAGACGATTTCGAAAAAGTCTAATTTTGATTTTACATAATAAAATTAACTGAAAAATTGATATGGTATAAAAATTTATAAATAATCGGCCAAACCGAACCATTGACACCACTATGTTTATCTATTTTAAGTTGATAATATTTAAATAAAAATTATAATACTCTTTTTATTTTCATTACTGAAAACTGAAACACAGATATAGGCAGGGTTGAATATAGCTTACTTTTAAGGCAACGATAACTTTTAAGTCCGCGGTCTAAATAATTTATATTCGATATCCGTAAAAATTATATAAAATATAAAAATTTTTATATCATTATTTTGAAAGCAGTTATATAGTGGTTCAACGTAAGTTAATTCAATTTATTTTAGATGGACCATAAATATAACTATTAAACTTAACTCATAATTTGTAAGAACTGTAGATGTTATATCAATTATAATTATATTTTGGATGAACCTATGATTATAGGGATATAATGGGAGTCAACTATGGGATGTTAGTTTTGGTGTACAAGCGATACTATCTACAAACCTTCCTGAAGAATACGGTTTGATGCTTAAAAATGCACATCACTTCATTAAAGCTTCACAGGTTAATTCACACTTTCTTTCTCTAAATTCTCTTTCCTATTTGGGATTTAATTTTTGTTGTAAATCCTGCATTTTTTTATTATTATTATTAAGGTTAGAGAAGACAGTAGTGGAGACCTTAAGAAATGGTATAGGCAGAGTTGTAGAGGTGGATGGCCTTTCTCCACTCTCGACAATGGTTGGATTGTATCAGATTGCACTGCTGAAGCCCTTAAGGTATTATCCTTAAAATATATTCATGACTTTTTAATCTTAATTTATTATTTGTTTAATTTATTAACTACGTACAGGCAGCAATTTGGCTATCTCATATGCCATCAGATATTGTTGGAGAAGCAATAGCACCTCACAAGCTATGTGATGCTGTTGATTTGCTTCTTTCTCTTCAGGTTTAGTTTCATTTTAATTTACTTGACTTCTTATTCTTAAATTAGATCTTCTAAAATGGATTCCTTATACCTTTCATAAGGTGATAATATTTTCAAATAAATATAAAACTCAACAAAGATCTGGACAAAATAACTTGAATATAGTTATATGGTTTAGTTCAAGCTGCGGAAATGGAAATATATACATATATTTTTTTCATTTTTTATACTCCTATATACTTTTCAGAATAGCAATGGCGGATTTGCTTCGTATGAGCTAACAAGATCTTATGCATGGCTTGAGGTAAGATATTATTTCAGGATTAAATTGTGCAAATAATTATATTTTCACCTAATGAATTCATTTCTTTTTTGGTCATCTCCATTTCAAATGTTTTTACGGCGAATTGACAGATGATTAATCCATCCGAAACATTTGGGGATATCACTATTGATTATCAGTAAGACCTTCCCACATTTTTATTTATGTTACATGTTAGTGTTGATTTAAATAATCCCTGAAGTTTGGCTTAATTATTAAAAAAAACATCAAACTTTTGGTTCTTCCTTTTTGTAATTACAAAAAGTTCACTCATTTATATATTCTTGAAAACGATTATTCTCCTATAAGTTTGAACTGATTTTTCTCATGCACAAGTATTTTGGAAGTTTCTGTAATCTAATTAAAATCACAAAGGAAACCTTTGTAAAGTCAAACCTAGCTAACGGAGTTTCTACATTGTGAATGTGTAATTCTTTACGGAAATAGTAGTGGCAATCTTTGGTTAAACGGTCTTCCTTTTGTCACTATCTTTCTTCTGGAAAAATTATAAATAGTTAGATTTATAACTAATCGTTTAAAAATAATTTAATTTAAAAACTAATTGTAATTTAGTTAATTTTTATGTATGGATAAATTTAAGCGAAAGTACTGTTTAGAATATGAAAAATATTCTAGTATATTATGCTGGAGTTTCAGCAAGTATACTAGTTCAGTATAGTATACTGGAGTTTGAATCCCTGGTGCTCCTGTCTCCGGTATATTATTCTGGAGCCAGCAAAGTATACTGGTCCAGCATAATATGTTGGAGTTCATACACAGGTGCACTGAACTCCATGTATTATGCTAGACCGGTCTATATTGCAGCAAAATGGTGGCTATCTTTCATTGACTTGGTAAACGCTGACTATTTTTGAATGACCAGTCCGAAAACTGACTATACCGTACTATTTTTACGAAAAAATGCAGCCCTTACCAAAATGTAAAAGGCCTGATTTACCCCTCTATTTTAGTTTTTAAGAAGAGTAAGAGGGGAATAAGGACGAGTGGGTTATGGGTAACAAGTCTTGTTGGTTTTTTCAATGTTGGGTTTGTTCAATCTCTCAAAAGGCGCCACAATGTCTTGGCCGTTAGAATAAGGACAAATATAAAATTTTGATGGACGATAAAAATATAACTGAACAAAAAATATAACAGAAGACAGATTTAAATAATAAACGAAAGCTGAGGGGTTAATTAGGCCCTTTTCAATTAAATCAATCCTAATGTCAAATTCATGCAGGTATGTGGAATGTACTTCTGCTGCAATTCAAGGTCTTCAGTCCTTCAAAAAAGTTTACCCGCAATACCGAGAGAAAGAAATAGGAGCTTGTATTAAGAAAGCTCTCTGTTTCATTGAAAGTATTCAACTTCCTGATGGCTCATGGTAAGTACTTTACGTTTGTTTTATTTTCCAAAAAGAAATTTCTCTTAGTAATATTTAACACACATAATCTTTTATTTGTTACAACTCATTTAGAAAAGTTTTTTTGAAAACTAATGCTTATTTTAACACAGTTTAAAGAGAAATAAATCTTCTACGTACGTGATTACTATTTGCTATAACTAGCGCAAGAGAAATACCCCCTCTGTTCCCTTTTAATTGCCACTATGTTTTAAAATATTTCTTTTTGGAAAATATTTTAAAGACAAGAGGGGTTGCTCTGATGGTAAGCAACCCCCACTTCCAGCCGAGAGGTTGTGAGTTCGAGTCTCCCCAAGAGCAAGGTGAGAAGTTCTTGGAGGGAAGGATGCCGGAGGTCTATTTGGAAATAGCCTTTCTACCCCAGGGTAGAGGTAAGCTCTGCGTACACACTATCCTCCCCAGACCCCACTATGTGGGATTATACTGAGTTGTTGTTATTGTTATATTTTAAAATATTTGTCGTTTTAGAAACCAATATAAAGATCTTATCTTTTTTTTTTGTTGCAATTTTATCCTCATTAGTAAAGAGGTAAAAATGATTAATAGTACTCACTTTCCAATTAGTAGGAGTAATAAAGTGAAAATTAATGAAAATATTAATTTCGTGCGAATTAATTAAGGTATGGCTCGTGGGGAGTGTGCTACACATATGGAACATGGTTTGGGATAAGTGGGCTACTCGCTGGTGGCAAGACTTATGAAAGTTGCAAAAGCATCAGAAAGGCTTGTCAATTTCTATTATCTAAACAACTTCAACCTTCTGGTGGTTGGGGTGAAAGCTATCTCTCATCTCAGCACAAGGTAATAATTAACCATTATGTTTTCAATTATAGCCTCTTTGAATTAAGCACATATACCTATGTTATTTCAACTTTCCAAAAAATATTATCGTACATATGTTAGATTCTGTAAAAATACATTATTTTGAAAGATCCGATAACTATATTTTTAAAGAGTCCCAATAACATAGCCTCTATACACGTATACCATATCATAACCTTATAAGGTATTGACGTGATGAAAAAGGATTAGTTTATGATAATTATATATATTCTAATTGCCGATTGAATCCTCGATAACATTAATTTAATATTTCAGATGCTTTTACTAATTTTTTTTAAATCTTACATTTACGGAATGACCAGGTTTATACGAACATTGAAGGGAATAAATCACACATTGTAAACACCGCATGGGCCATGTTGGCTCTTATTGATGCCGGCCAGGTATTTCAATTCTTCTACTAGAGAACCAATACAAAGTTAAATTAGCAAAAATGCCCTACTTTTGTATAAATCTGAATACTTTCATTAAATGAATTTTATGATTTTCATAATGTTGTTGGGACCGCGTGTACCCTCACCCCAACCCCGCATTAGTATGATATTGTCCGCTCTAGGCCAAGCCCTCACGAATTTGTTTTTGGGCACCTCTCAAAAGGCCTCATACTAATGGGTTGGATAACCATATATATTTTGGTCACCTTTCTCCTTCTCATCCGATGTGGGATGTGATTTGCACCCCAACAAATGTATGACTAATACATGATCTCTTTGAATTGCCTCAAATGTTTGTAAGACGAAATTTTATTTGGAATATGTGAAATTGACATATGAAATTTTATTAGGGAAAAAGAGATGCTACTCCACTCAAACGAGCTGCTAAAGTGCTGATAAATTCTCAAATGGAAAATGGAGATTTTCCACAACAGGTATTTGCCCCTTTTTTAAACTTGTATAATATATCAGTTTTAAAAACTCTTTACATTTCATTTGTTATTCCATAATTGAATATTGAAGAATGTATTTTAATCATTTTTCAGGAAATAATAGGAGTATTCAACAAGAACTGTATGATAAGCTACTCAGCCTACAGAAACATATTTCCCATATGGGCACTTGGAGCTTATCTCAATCAAGTACTACTATCCCCTAAAGAGCATCATGAATTAGCCAACACTTCGAATTAATCCTCAAACTAAGATTTTCTACACTTTTGTACATAACAAGGGTAATCACACCACCCTTTAGATCTATGTCACCAATAGGCTCCATGTTATGTTTAAAGGTTATGAAAGATTATTTTATGTCATATATATATTTTACCATAAATATTACTCCATATTAGTGATTCGCTCGACGGAAGCTTAATATAAGGTATAGTACCGATCGTGTTCCTCTAAATTTGTGGCATTATAGAGGAGAGTGAAGCGATGATCTCCAACAAGATCTTTTTCGATGGGTAGCCTTGTTGTTTTGATGGTGAATTGGTGATGATCGTAAAATGGAGTGGTGGTGGAAATAGCCTTTGAAGATGAAGAAGATGGTGTAGTATTGTTTTGCTTTTTCTAAGTTAATGACATATTTCACGGCATCATTAATGCGTGATATATGCTTATTGGAATAAGTCATTCAAATACTAAAGAGGTCGTTAAAAGCTACCATTGTAAAAAGATTTGATGTATTAAAAATTCTCAGCGAAAATAGAGGGTCTTAAAAGAATTTTGGTACAAATTGGGAGATAATTTGCATTGTCCATCTCATATGCAGAATTATTGTGATGACACAAAAGGTCATTACTTGTTTTTAAAATGAAATTCTGCGTTTCGAAACCATAAAAACTTCTTTCAGCATCACCTCAATTTGTGTGTACAGTTCGGGCACGTAGTCGGAAAGTCTATATGTGAAAATATGTGAAAATGATAAAAGTTTGGGTTCTAAAATAAATTAAGTTAACTTCGGTTAAATTTTGGGTAAATAAACTCGGACCCGTGATTTGACGGTCCCACAGGGTTCGTAGGGAAATATGGTACTTGGGCGTATGCCCGAAATCAAATACCGAGGTCCAAAGCTCGAAAAATAAATTTTTAAAGAAAATTATTTTCTAAGATTATTTATGAGATTTCAAAATGAATTGTCATTAGAACTTGATGGTATCGGACCCGTATTTTAATTTCGGTGTCCGGTACAAGCGTTATATGTGATTTAAGATAAGTCTCTGAAATTTGGTAAGAAACGGACTTGAAACGACGTGAATCTAATCGTTTTTGAGAAAATTGAAAATTGAAGTTCCTAAGAAAATTTTATGATTTTGATGCTAAATTCATAATTGATGATGTGATCACACGAGTAGGTCCGTATGATGTTTTTGAGTTAGTACGCACATTTGGTTTGGAGTCCCGAGTGCTCGGGTGAGTTTCGGGTAGATTCCAGGATGTCTTAGGATTAAAACACGGATATTGGAGGTTCAGAGAAGTGCAAATCTCTGAACCTGCCAGTACGGTCCACAGTCCATTTTGTGTTGTCCGCACTGGAGGCTGTGCGGCCGCACTCCATTTTGTGCGGTTTGCACAGGTTCACTGGTCTAACTTCGGAAGCCTATATCTTTTGATCTACAAGGAATTTTGAGATGGTTAAAAAAGAAAAGTTGTAGCCCTTCGTGTCTAGTTTTGAGAAATCTAAAGAATTGCAATTTGAACATCAGCAGAGAAAATTATTGCCAAAATAATAAAATATGTCACTACAGTACACAGGAAGGGCTGTGCAGCTGTAGTCCATTTTGTACGGTCCGCACAGGGGGTCTGAGAGGGGTATATTAAACGGGAATTTAAGTTATTTTTCATTTTTCAAAATCCCCAAAACATAAGAGGTGATTTTTCAAACAACCTTTCTTCTCCAAAATATTGGTAAGTGACTTCTAACTCATTTTCTTCAACCATTAATATTTTTTCACATGATTTCAACTCAAAATCAATGATTTCATGGGGAAAATTGGGTTGTTTGGGTAGGACCTAGGTTTTTCAAAAAATGGGGATTTGGACCTCGATTTGAGGTCCGATTTCAAAATAAATTATATATTTGGGTTTGTGGGGGAATGGGTAATCAGGTTTTGATTCGAACCTCGGGTTTTGACCATGTGGGCCCGGAGGCAATTTTGACTTTTTGAATAAAATTTTATAAAACTCATTTTCATGCATTGGGGTTGATTCAATTAGTGTTTATTGATGTAATTAAGTAACTTGTGACTAGATACGAGCGAATTGGTGGTGGAATCAAGGGGTAAAGCTATAGTTGAATCGTGAATTGTGTTCATAGTATCGAGGTGAGAGTTTGGTCTAACCTTAGCTTGAGGGATTAGGAGTTGTGTCTATTTGCTACGTGTTAAATTGTGGAGTACGATGAATAGGCGTGGTGACGAGTATCTATACGTCAGTATCAAGCATGCCCGTCAGTTTTGTTTTATAGTTGCTATGACTCCGTTGTGGTTTATTGCACCTCATATGCTATTATCATCGTTGTTCCCTTGCCGGGTTGTTTATTGATATTATTGTTCCCTTTCCGAGATGTTTGTTGATCCTATTGTTCCCTTGCTAGGATGTTTGTTTGATAGTATTGTTCCCTTGCCGGGATGTTGTTGAAATATCATTGTTCCCTTGCCGGAAAGTTATTATGTTGCTTTTGTTCCCTTGCTGGGATTCCTTGTGATTATTGTCTGCTTGTAAAAGGGAGCGGGTGGTACGCCTACCAATAAAATAGGAGCGGTTGGTACGCCTATCACAAGATTTAATAAAATGGGAGTGGGTGGTACGCCTATCACAAGATACATGAAATGGAAATGGGTGGTATGCCTACCACGAGATAAATGAAATGGGAGCAGGTGGCACGCCTACCACATGATATGAGAAATGGGATCGGGTTGCATGCCTGCAATGGGATCTGGTTGCATGCCTGCAACACGATGTGAGCTGAACGTGAAATCTGCCTTTATTTTCCTTATCTTTGTTAGTAGTTGGATTTTGGTTCCTTATAATTCTCTGAATACTTTGTTTTTACCTATTATTCCCCGAAGCATGCTTCCCCTTCCCGCCTTTACTTGTTTATTATGCTTTACTTTCCACTATATATTATATAACTGCCCAAGTTTACTTGGTAGTTTGGTCCTAGCCTCGTCACTACTTCGCCGAGGTTAGGCCAGACACTTACTAGCACATGGGGTCGATTGTGCTGATACTATACTCTGCAGTATGCGCAGATCCTGAAGCAGCTTTTGGACCGTAGTATGAAGGCTACCTTTAGTCCACGCGAAGATCCAAGGCATCTCCCTCTATCCCCATTTCCTATTTTATTTTCCTTTTATTAAAAAACAATGTACTGTTATTTCTTCGGACTTTGCATGTAGTAATCTTAGACAGTCCGTGACTCTATGACACCAGGTTTTGGGAGGTTAAGGCTTTAGTTGTTATAATAAATACAGTTTTCATATATGTTATTGTTGTCTTCCGCTTAAATTTAAATTTCTGCTGTTATCACGTTACCGCTTTATATTTGTAAATAAATATATAATTGGCTAATAAAGTAATTAGATTAAAGGTTTGATTTTCTTAGCTCATATTACTAGGCCGCATTACGACTACCGAGGGTGGGAAATCTGGGTCGTGACAAGTCGGTATCAGAGCTCTAGGTTACATGGGTCTCATAGTTCACAGACAAGCTTAGTAGAGTCTGAAGGATCGGTACAGAGGCGTTTGTATTTATCCCCTAGAGGCTATAAAGTTAGGAAAATTTCACATCTTTTCTTTCCTGTTGTGCGGTTTGGTTTCTCAATGCTAATTGAATTTCTATTATGTTCTCTCACAGATACCGAGAACGTGTGCTTCTTCATCCGCTAACTAGCAGAACGAGCCCCCAGCATCAGCTCCCACGAGGGGCATAGGGCGAGGCCGAGGTCGTGCTAGAGTTTGAGGTAGGGGCAAAGCTCAGCCTAAGGCGGAAGCACCCGCAACAGATCCTCAGGTTGATTTTGATGATGAGGTTCTAGCCCTAGCAGTTCCGGTTGGCCAAACTCAGGTCCCGGAGGGATTTATTGTTACCACAGGTTTTTAGGATGCTCTGGTGCGTCTAGTGGGCTTATGGAGAGTGTCACCCGAGCAGGCTTGCTTCCTGTAACACCGACCATCTCTCAGGCTGGAGGAGGAGCGCAGACTCTTACTAATCGCACTCCCGAGCAGGTAGCTCCCCAGTTTCAGACTCCAGCAGGTCACCAGTTAGAGCAGTTCAGCCGGGTATGGTAGCTTAGACCGGCGATGAAGCAGCTATGTCTGCCGCTTCCTTGTAGAGATTGGATAAGTTCACCAAGCTCTTCACCACTACTTTCAGTGGTACATCTACTGAGGATCCCCAGGATTATCTAGACAACTGTCACGAGGTTCTTAGGAACATGGGCATAGTTGAGACCAATGGGATCGATTTTGACATTTTTCACTTGTCTAGATCCGCCATGACTTGGTAGAGAGATTATTGCATGGCTAGACTAGCCGGATCACTAGCCTTGACTTGGAAGAAGTTTACGCAGCTATTTTTGGAGAAGTTTCTCCCTATCACACAAAGAGAGGCCTATCGGAGGCAATTTGAGCGTCTCCAATAGGGTTCTATGACTATCACCGATTATGAGACCAGATTCTTCAAATTGGATCGTCATGATATTATCATACTTCCCACTGAGAGAGAGAGGGTGAGGAGTTTTATTGATGGCTTATTCAGCCGATTCGTCTTCAGATGGCTAGAGAGATTGAGAGTGAGATATCTTTCTAGGAGGTGGCCAATATGGCCCGGAGAGTTGAGATGGTTCTATTTCAGTGAGGTGGTCATGGGTCAGATAGGAGACCCCGTCATTCATGCAGATTCTGTGGTGCCTCATCTGGAGAAAGGGATTCGTATGGTAGAGGCAATCCTCTTAGGCCCTTTCAGTCAACACTTCAGGTTTCTCACGATGCTTCAGGTGGCCGTGGTTCTCACATGTAGTATTTTATTTAGCAGTCTTACAGTGCACCACCATCTCCTATCAGTGCACATCCACTTTAGAGATTAGCTCTCAGCATCAAGGTTCCCGTGCCATGGTTCAGGCACCAGTTGTTCCATAGCGCACCCAGCCAGCTTGGGGTGGGGGTAGAGGTGCTAGAGGCGCAGGTTGAGCTCAGGCCGCTAGAGGTGGAGGCCAGCCAGAAGCAGGCCGGCCTAGAGATGTAGTTTAGGGTGGTGGGGCAAGCCCAGATATTATGCTATTCTAGCCAGGCTCGAGGTTAAGGCTTCAGATGCAGTTATTACAAGTACTGTTATGGTTTGTGATAGAGATGCATTAGTGTTATTTGATCTAGGGTCTATATATTCGTATATGTCATCTTATTTGGCACCGTATCTGGTTATGCATAGTGATTTTTGAGTGATCCTGTTTATGTGTCTACATCGGTGGATGATTTTATTGTGGTAGATCAAGTCCATCGCTCTTGAATAGTCGTGATTGGGGGTCTTGAGACTCGTGTAGACTTGTTGCTTTTGGACATGGTCGATGATGTCATATTAGGGATGGTCTGATTATCACTTTACCACACTATCATGGACTGCCATGCCAAGACTATGATCTTAGCCTTACCGGTTTTACCTCGTTTAGAGTGGAGAGGGACTCATGGTCATTCGACCCGCATTGTTATCTCATATGCGAGGGCTCGACGTATGGTCGAGAAAGGGTGTTTGGTCTATTTGGCATATGTTCATGGTTCTAGTACCGAGGTTCCCTCTATTGATTCTGTGCCTATTGTTCGTGTGCTTCCTGAGGTTTTTCCTTCAGACCTGCCGGGTATGCCACCCGACAGGGATATTTATTTTTGAATTGATTTGGCTCCGGGCACTCAGCCCATTTCTATCCTTCCATACCATATAGCCTCGCCGGAGTTGAAAGAGTTGAAGGCGCAGTTGCAAGACTTGCTTGAGAAGGGTTTCATTAGGCCGAGTGTTTCGCCTTAGGGTGTGCCGGTATTGTTTGTCAAGAAGAAGGATGGATCGATGAGAATATGTATTGATTACCGGCAGTCGAACAAGGTTGCAATCAAGAATAAGTATCCGCTGCCGAGGATCGATGATTTGTTTGATCAGCTTCAGGGTGCCAAAGCATTTTCGAAGATTGATTTGAGATCTGGCTACCATCAGTTGAGGATTAGGGCATCTGATGTCCCCAAGATAGCTTTTCACACTCGGTATGGGCATTATGAGTTCTTGGTTATGTCCTTCGGGTTGTCAAATGCCCTAGTAGCTTTTATGGATTTGATGAACCGAGTGTTTAGGTCTTACTTGGATTCATTCGTGATAGTCTTCATTGATGATTTTTTGATATATTCCCGCTGCCGGGAGGAGCACGAGTGACATCATAGAGTGGTTCTTTAGACTTTGAGTGATAATCAGTTATATGCTAAGTTTTTAAAGTGTGAGTTCTGGTTGAGTTCGGTTGCATTCTTGGGTCATGTTGTGTTAGCAGAAGGTATTCAGGTTGATCTGAAGAAGATTGAGGTAGTCAAGAACTAGCCTAGACCAGCATCAACTACAGAGATTCAGAGTTTCTTATGATTGGCAGGCTACTATCGTCGATTCGTGGTGGGGTTCTCACATATCGTAGCCCCAATGACTAGGTTAACCCATAAGGGTGCCAGTTTTGATGGTCGAACGAGTGTGAGGCGAGCTTTCAGAAGCTCAAGGCAGCCTTGAGTACAACATCAGTATTGGTTTGGCCCACAGGTTCAGGGCCATATACAATTTATTGTGATGCATCTTGTATTGGACTTGTTGCAGTATTGATACAGGATGGCAAGGCCATTGCCTATGCTTCACGACAGTTGGAAGATTCATGAAAAAACTATCCAGTTCATGATTTTTAGTTAGCATCCATTGTTTATGGGTTGAAGATTTAGAGCCATTATCAGTTTGGCGTGGCTTGTGATGTGTTCACGGATCACAAGAGCCTGCAGTATTTGTTCAAATAGAAGGATTTGAATTTGAGGAAGAGAAGGTGGTTGGAGCTGTTGAAAGACTATGGTATCACCTCTTATATCATCCAAAAAAGGCCAATGTGGTGGCCAATGCTTTGAGTAGAAAGTTATCTAGTATGGACAGTCTTGCTTATATTCCGGTCGGTGAGAGACCGCTTGCTTTGGATGTTCAGGCCTTGGCGAATCAGTTCGCGAGACTGGATGTTTCGATCCTAGTCGTGTGTTAGCTTGCACGGTCACTCGTTCTTCTTTATTAGAGCATATCCGTGATCGGGAGTATGATGTTCCCCATTTGTGTGTCCTTAGAGACACGGTGCAACACAGTGGTGCCAAGCAGGTTATCTTAGGTGATTATGGAGTTTTGAGATTACAGGGTCGGGTTTGTGTTCCTAATGTGGACGAAATTCTATATTGGTTTTGCAGGAGGCCCATAGCTCCCGATACTCTATTAATCTGGGCGCCGCGAAGATGTATTTGGATTTGCGGCAACATTATTGATGGCGGAAAATAAAGAAGAATATCTTTGCATATGTGGCTTGGTGTTTGAATTTCTAGCAGGTTAAGTATGAGCATCAAAGACCTGGTGGTTTTTTCCAGAAGATTGAGATTACTAAATGGAAGTGGGAGCAGATCACTTTGGACTTTGTTGTTGGACTCCCACAGACTCAGAGGAAGTTCCATGCAGTGTGGGTTATTATTGATAGGCTAACCAAGTTAGCACATTTCATTCCTATGGCAGTTTCCTACTATTCTGAGAGATTAGCTGAGATCTATACCAGGGAGATTGTTCGTCTTCATGGTGTGCCCGTGTATATCATTTCGGATCTAGGTACACAGTTTACCTCACATTTCTGGAGAGCATTTCGGCAAGAGTTGGGCATGCGGGTTGAGTTAAGCACATTATTTCATTCTCAGACAGACGAGAAGTCTAAGCGGACCATTCAGATTTTGGAGGATATGCTCCGAGCTTGTGTCATTGACTTTGGAGGCTCGTGGGATCAGATTTTGCCTTTAACAAAGTTTTCCTACAACAACAACTACCAGTCGAGTATTTAGATGGATCCTTATGAGGTTTTATATGGTATGCAGTGTCGGTCTCCGGCTGGATGGTTTGAGCTGGGAGAGGCTCGATTGTTGGGCAGAGATCGGGTTCAGGATGCCTTTGACTAGGTCAGGATCATTCAGGATAGGCTTCGTACAGCTCAGTCCAGGTAAAAGAGTTATGCCGACTGCAAAATTCGAGATTTGGCTTTCATGATCGGTGAGCGGGTATTACTTCGAGTGTCGCCTATGAAGGGCGTGATGAGATTTGGGAAGAAGGGAAAGCATAGCCCTAGGTTCATTGGTCCATTTGAGATCCTTGATTGAGTGGGAGATGTGGCTTATAGACTTATATTACAGCCGAGCTTACCACCCGTGCATCCAGTGTTTCATGTGTCCATGCTTCGGAAGTATCACGGTGATCCATCCCACGTATTAGGTTTCAGCACTATCCAGTTGGATAATGACTTGTCCTATGAGGAGGAGCCGATAGCTATTCTAGACTGGCAAGTTTGTCAGTTGAGGTCGTAGAATTTTCCTTTTGTTCGTGTTCAGTGGAGAAGTCAACCTGCTAAGGCATCGACCTCGGAGTCCGAGTCCGATATGCGGAGCCGTTATCCCCATCTTTTTCCCGACTCAGGTACTTCCTCCTTATGTCCGTACAAGGACGAACAATTATTTTAGAGGTGGAGAATATGATGACCCAAAAGGTCATTACTTTTTTTTAAAATGAATTTTGCGTTTCGAGGCCATAAAAATCTATTTCAGCATCACCTCGATATTTGTGCGCAGTCTGGGCATGTAATTGGAAAGTCTATAAGTGAAACTCTATGAAAAAATATTAAAGATGCCTTTTAAATGAATTAAGTTGACTTTGGTCAATATTTTGGGTAAACGGACCCGGACTTTTGATTCGACTGTCCCGGAGGGTCCGTAGGAAAATATTTGACTTGGACGTATGTCTGGAATCAAATTCCGAGGTCTGAAGCTCGAGAAATGATTTTTTAAAGAAAATTATTTTCTGAGATTATTTATGAGATTTTGAAATGAATTTTGATTAGAACTTGATGGTATCGGGTCCATATTTTGGTTCCGACGCCCAGTACAGGTCTTGTATGTGAATTAAGATAAGTCTCTGAAGTTTGGTAAGAAACGCTTGAAACGAAGTGAATCGGATCGTTTTTGAGAAAATTGGCAATTTAAAGTTCCTAAGAAAATTTTATGATTTTGATGCTAAATTCATAGTTGATGATGTTATTTTGATGATATGATCGTATGAGTAGGTCCATATGATATTACTAAGTTAGCATGCACATTTAGTTTGGAGTCCCGAGGGCTTGGGTGAGTTTCGGGTAGGTTCCGGATTGTTTGAAGCTTAAAACATGGATATTGGAGGTTCAGAGAAGTGCAAATCTCTGAACCTGCCAGTGCAGTCTGCAGTCCATTTTGTGTTGTCCGCACTGAAGGTTGTGTGGCCGTACTCCATTTTGTACGGTCCGCACAGGTTCACTGGTCCAATTTCAAAAGCCTATATCTTTTGATCTACAAAGAATTTGGAGATGAGTCAAAAATAAAAGTTGTAGTCCTTCATGTCTAGTTTCTAGAAAGCTAAATAAATTGTAATTTGGATATATACACTGAGAAAGTTAGAGACAAAATACTAAAATACATCACTGCAGTACTCAGGAAGGGCTGTGTGGCTACAGTTCATTTTGTGCGGTCCGCACAGGGGGTGTGAGTGGGGTATATTAAAATGGAATTTTCAGTTTTTTTTTAACTTTTCAAAACCCCAAAAACATAATAGGCGATTTTTCAAACAACCTTTCTTCTCCAAAACAATAGTAAGTGACTTCTAACTCATTTTCTTCAATCATTAACATCTTTTCACAGGATTTCAACTCAAAATCAATGATTTTCATGGGGAAAATTGGGTATTTTGGGTAGGACCTAAGTTTTTCAAAAATTGGGGATTTGGACCTCGATTTGAGGTCCGATTTCAAAATAAATTATATATTTGGGTTCGTGTGAGAATGGATAATCGGGTTTTGATCATTGTGGGCCTGGGGGCAATTTTTTGACTTTTTTTTGTAAAACTTTAGAAAACTCATTTCCATGCATTGGGCTTGATTCAATTAGCGTTTATTGATGTAATTAAGTAACTTGTGACTAGATACGAGCGAATTGATTGTGGAATCAAGCAGTTAAGCTATAGTTGAATCATGAATTATGTTCGTGGCATCGAGTTAAGTGTTTGGTCTAACCTTAGATTGAGGGACTAGGAGTTGTGTCTATTTACTACATGTTAAATTGTGGAGTACGACGTATAGGCATGGTGATGAGTATTTATTCATCAGTGTCAAGCTTGCTCATGAGTCTTGTTTTATAGTTGTTATAACTCTGTTGTGGTTTATTGCACCTCATATGCTATTAACATCGTTGTTCCCTTGCCGAGATATTTGTTGATAGTATTATTCTCTTGCCAGGATGTTTGTTGATAGTATTGTTCCCTTACTTGAATGTTTGTTTGATAGTATTGTTCCCTTCCCGGGATGTTCTTGAAATATCATTGTTCCATTGCCTGGAAGTTATTATGTTGTTTTTGTTCCCTTGTAGGGATTCCTTTTGATTATTGTCAGCTTGTAAAAGGGAACGAGTAGTACACCTACCACAAGAATTAATAAAATTGGAGCGGCCGGTACGCCTACCACAAGATATAATAAAATGGGAGTGGGTGGTACGCCTATCACAAGATTTAATGAAATGATAGCGGGTGGTACGCCTACCACAAGATACATGAAATGGGAGCTGGTGGTACACCTACCATGAGATAAATAAAATGGGAACTGGTAGCATGCCTGCCACATGATATGAGAAATGGGATCGGGTTGCACACCTGCAACAAGATGTGAACTGAAAGTGAGATCTGCCTTTTGTTTTCCTTATCCTTGTTAGAGGTTGGATTTTGATTCCCTATAATTTTTTGGATACTCTATTTTTACCTGTTATTCCTCGAAGCATGTTTCCCCTTCACACCTTTATTTGTTTATTCTGCTTTACTTTCCACTATATATTATATAACTGCACAGATTTACTTGGTAGTCTGGTCCTAGCCTCATCACTATTTCGTCGAGGTTAGGCTAGATACTTACCAACACATAGGGTCGATTGTGTTGATACTACACTCTGCACTATGTGCAGATCCTGGAGCATATTTTGGTCCGTAGTGTCGAGACTATCATCAGTCCATGCGGAGATCCAAGGTAGACCTATTGGCGTCCACAGGCCCTGGCATCTCCTTCTATCCCTATTTCCTATTTCATTTTCCTTTTATTCAAAAACATCATACTATTATTTCTTCGTACTTTCTATGTAGCAATCTTAGATAGTCTGTGACTCTGTAATACCAGGTTTTGGGAGGTTAAGGCTTCAGTGGTTGTAATAGAAACAGTGTTCATATATGTTATTGTTATCTTCTGCTTAAATTTGAACATTCCGCCATTATCACGTTAATGCCTTATATTTCTAAAAAAGTAATAATAAATAATTGGTTAATGAAGCAATTAGATTAAAGGTTTGGCTTTCCTAGGTCACATTAGTATGCGTCATCACGACTCCTGAGGGTGGGAAGTTCGGTCTGTGACAATCATGATTTGATTCTATCTTCTCAAGACATAATATTCGAGAAGATGTATAATAGGAATGGAAATAAAGTTATAGCATTTTTATTCATCAATAAAAGTGTACTATTTAATAGTTTGAGATAGTGGTAGAAATCGATTTGTTAAAAGTAGGACATGTTTTGACCCTTATATACTTGATTACGCCAGCTACGCCTTATAAAAAGGACAAGGGGTTGTTGCAAATATAATTCGAGTATTTTGCCGAGAGTTGAATCCCACAGGGAATTAATCTATTAGTTACTTATGTCAGACTCAGTGGATTCTTTGTAATCAACTTTCCAGATGTTTTGAATAACATTTGGTTATATTTTTACTAACTATAAGTGAATAAAGGTAAGTAAACTAAAAGCTAACTGTGACTGAGTTGTAAACAATTAAGAGAGAGATCTAATGTTGTTATTTTCCCTATTGATGAAATCCCTTTCTGTTATGTTTCACATAGATTTTCTTAATCATCTCTATCGATCATGTGCACTCTTACTATCGTAAATCTCTCCCGAGTAATTATGATAATTTGCTAGATGCACTTTCCCGAGTTACACTAGCTGGCTTTTTATTACAGCTCACTTAGATCGCACCCAAGGTTTCTTTATCCCTAATCCCACCTTTAAACTATTGGTTATTTATTCCTCATATACTTTGGGAGTGGTGTTGTTCAACAATTACCTAAATATGTATTCTCTACTGAGCAATACATACTAAATAGGCACGGCTAATTAAGGATCCTATCAATTAACTACAACAAGAACGTAGTTGAAAAAATAGAGATCAAACTGGGCAAACTATATTAACACAACAAGAAGTTCATCCTCAACAAGTTCCATCAAAATCCTAGACTAAATAATTAGCTACTCATAATCGTATTCATACTAACAATAGCAAAATACATCATGAATGATAAATACAAAAGGAAGAAAGGTAGAACTCGATGTCAATTTATCCTCCTTGTCTCTTGCCTCTACTTGCCTTCAGAAAATCTATAAAAACCTTGATAATGTCTTTTTGGGCAAGCGGGACCTCTTATAGGTTAAGTGGAATTACCCCGCAAACTTCCAAGATTACCCCTGAACTTCTGCGCTCTGGATTGACTAGCGCGGCCGCTCTCGAACCGTGCTAGTAGCCGTGCATATTGCATAGTGTGCTGTCTCGTTTTCCCTGCTCTAGCACGATCGCGAAAGCCGCGCTAAGGCCACACTAGAGTGAATCAGTCTTTTGCTCTTCTTTTCTTTCTTCTTTCACACGTACTCAGCTTCGAGGGATTTCCATTTATTTAATTTATCTCCAAACACTGTCCTAAGTCCTTATTAGCAAAACTTGCTCCTGCAAAACATGAAATTCACAATTAGAGCCATTTTATCTTCAATTAACCTTCTTAGAATAGTAAAGCATAGTCAAGTTGGGGCATAAATATCTCCAAACTATATGAATCTAGCCTATTATCAACACCCTGCACTTAAATCATTGCTAGTCCATGAGTAATCCACTATATTCTATAAAGGTTCCTTCAATTAAGCTTTTACCTAAGGTATGACACCAAGAACAAATCACCAAAGTTGCATCTAGTAGCGTACCATCTTTGACTCAAGAGTCGACTCTCACGTGCCGTGCAGTATTCATACTTACTCAAATTACTCTACGCAGAGTTCAAGACTTGCCTTTCCTTCTTGAATCAAATGTCCTCACATCATACAAGAGAGTAGTTCCACAAATAATAATATTAAGAACAATTAGGAACTTAGATAGATAAAATTTCACTCACTCTCAGAAAGAAAATTCATATGCCACACAGATGCCCACAGGTTTGCTCGTAGTGTACTACTCTACTAATCAAGCCCATTCCGTCTAAGATTAATTAGGACTTCATTTTGTGGTAATGTAGGCTAAGGAACATGTAGGATATATTTGGATATAGTGACTAACCTCCTTAACCACTTTTAATACAATCACATTCACATTCGAAACCATACTTATGTTAGACCAGAGATTCCACCACACTTTATTTATAATACCCCAAACTCCATTAGGTGCAATTGTATCAAGTCACCACTTATCAAGTACTACATTTACTCAGTCTCTCTTTTTTCCCTTTTCTTTTTTTAAACTGGCGCTTATTCTTTTATTTTTCAAATTATTGCACCTTTTCTCTATTTCATTAGTTACACTCATAAACCAAAACACCACCCCACACTTTAACTTTTGCATATTTCAAAACCATTCCAGTGCTCATGAGAGGTAAATGGGTTCAAGAAGATGGGATGTTCAAACAATTGGGTAAGGTTTGTAAAGTGGTTTCCAAAGAAACAGGCTTATAGGCTTAACGAGGTTAACTACGATGTATCGCATTTAGGTGGGTTTACTTCATATATATGGCTTAACAAAGAAATGCTTATATCACTTCTAAGACGGAATAAAGCTACTATTTCGCTTTGCAAACTCACGGAACATGTTCTAGGCATCCAATGCAGAGCATAGAATATAATACAACTCACACACATATGGAACACGACTCACTCCAGATATGCGTATCAAAACACTCTCGTTTGATTACTCAAGTCAGTTATAAACATACAATTTAAGGCACTCTAGCAAGAATCAGCCACTGAGACTAAGTGTCACACTCAAGTGTCTACTGTATTCAGGTGTATCAATGCTAAGGGCTTCTCTTCCTATTTCAGCTCATCTCCTATAAGTATTAACTAAAAACTAGAAACAAAAAAACTAATTACACCCGATTCAAGCAAATCCCTTAGAAAAGAACCGTGGCCCAAAGAAAAATCAATGAGGAGTTACTATACTACCTAAAATAAAAAAGATCTTTTTGGTATTTTCTTTAGACTTACTTCCATCAATAAAATTGTCTAGCAGATCCGACATCAGGAAGAGTCCAATATATTTCTATTTTTTCACATTTTCACGTCAATTTAGATCTCAAGAACAATGCAGAAAGAGATCCGTCATTGGGACAAGTCGACTTACCTAATTTGGCTGCTACTCAAAACCACAAAAGCAATCAAGAAAACAAAGAAAAAAATAAAAAAGTCAAGTTATTACATATATACACATACATTGAAGTATCTCTACCCTACACTTAAAAGGAAGACATGTCCTCATGGCATATAAAATAAAGAACAGTGGGGTAAAGGAACTTCCCTGATTGATTACTCTTGATCGGACATCGTCTCTAGGTTCAAATTGCATGCACGACCCAGAGTTCGTAGCCAACCCAATATTTTCTTCTTCATTTCACTTGTTGGGCGGTCATCGCATCAACACGTGCACCTAAGTCACTAATCAAGGTATACAATACTGCCACCTCTCGCTCTAAGGTTGTGAACATTGTAACCCAACCAGCCCTAGATGTTCCTGCAACTCTGCAATATGCTCATGGGCCGGTAACTCGACCCATATTTCCTCCTGCTCCTTCCCCCTTCCTCAGAGTCATCAGAGTCAACACTATCATCACCACCAGCTACCACAAGTCCTTCCTAGTAGATACCTTATCAGCTCAGAACTTGGATTCACTCTATTCCATCCATATTGAAATTTTCCGACACCCGAGCTTCCCGGTAAAGTCTAGTGACTAAGGAAGGGAAGAAGAACCCATACCTCTTTAACGGAAAACGTGTAAACATATCTTGTGAATGAGCTTGGCCACGTCAAAGTTGTGACCATTTATAAAGCAATAAATTAAAGCAGCTCGAGAAGCAATCACCTTTGTGGTGTTGGAAGACGTGATCAAGCGGTTTTTATGACATACAACCAGCACTTCCCTTCAAAAGTGAGTGCCACAGAATGAAACTTCTTCCTATACTTCATCCATTCAATTTCCTTCTCGGATACACAAATGGTTTCAAAGAACATCTCCCACTGGGTGTATTTTCTCCCATACACTTCATAATAGTCGTCGTACTCCCCCACAGGTTTGGGGCAGCTGGTATATCCTCCAGATAGCCTCAACAAAGGAATCCATAGCCTTCTTGCACACTGGTATGATGCCATTCACATGTTCTTTTATGTTGGCATATAATTCACGGGCACCCATCAAATTCCCCTCGCCCAGCTCTTTAAATAAGATTTGTGTCCCCCACCCGACCAACTCATTATGCAAGGTAGGGAAACCCAGCTGGAGCGACCCTATATCTATGCCCCTCTCCGATATTGGTTTCTTAGGGGCATTATCAGCAAAGCAATCCTGAGCCTTGGCGGAGACGAACCTGCTGCTATCAAAAGAACGAGTAGGAGCTGACTGCGCGCCCTGGAAGATCAAGCTTGACTAAGCACCATTGGTTCGACATTTCTTGGAGGGAGATATAGTACCTGGACAAAGAATAGCATTAGCACAACACAAAAGCTATGACTCAACTGCGGTTACTCAGACTTCACCCATACAATTGGTCACAATTACCCATATACACTCACTATGGCATTTAAGCACACACTTTGTACGCATCATTTATCGGAACTCCCAATTAAACATGTTGTAACCCAATTACCACCACACTTTTCCTAAATTCACCCAACTAAGTTAATATATACGAATCCTCAAACATCAGCACCCACAAGCACTACACACACTACAAATTACTTCTAAGAAAAGAGAAGAAAAAAACTACTACATAATTCAGAAATTAAATGAAAATCTACAAAAAATGGAAAAAAGATAACCTTACATGCAGTGAGAGGAGATTGTGATAAGTGAAGAAGAGTAGGGGAAGGCGTGGCCTGAACCTTGGGGAATTTGGGCTGGGATTAGTTAGGAATGGAAAAGAGGGGAACTTGGAGAAGAAGGGAATTAGGGCTTGGGTTCTCGTTGGACGTATGATAGGAGAAGAGGGAACTAGTTAGGGTTTGGTTTTGGGGGTGGGGGGAATAAACAACTAAAACAATTCACATAAAAAAATTATCTGCATAGGTTGCCTCCCTTGCAACTCCTGATTTAACGTTACGGCACGACGCAAATGAGCGTATTTAAGGCTCGCTCGACCTCTGAGGTTCAGTCAGATGGATCATTGACACTTCCTTGGGTTCATCCATACCCACATATGGTTTTAATCTTTTCTCATTGGCGCTAATTGTATGAGTGTCTTTCTCTGAGGCAATCCCTATGGCACCTAAAGGGAGCACTTCGATCGCTCGAAATAGTCTAGACCATCAGGACTTGAGTTTACCCAAAAAATAGCCTTAGTGGTGAATTATAAAGCAACACCATGTCTTCGGGATTGAAATTTATCTCAACAATGTTCTTTTCATGCAACCTCTTCATTCTCTCCTTGCATAGCCTCTTGCTCTCGAAGGCAAGAAATCGAAACTCGTCTAACTCATGAAATTCTGTGACTCTATTTATTCCCGCAACCTTGATGTCCAGATTTAGTTGTTTTATTGCCCACCATGCTCCACTAGCAAGTGATGGTCCTTCCCATACATCAACTTATATAGTGACATACCAATTTTTGTTTTAGAAGCGGTTTTGTAGGCCCAAATGCATCATCTAGCTTTTTCGCCCAATTAATTCTTGTGGCGTTCACAGTCTTGGTCAGAACATTCTTTATCTCTCTATTTAACACTTTGATCTGTCCACTAGTCTGAGAATGATATGGGGTTGCCACCTTGTGGCTCACATCGTACTTTGCTAGCTTATAGAGTCTAAGAAAAAAGAGATATCCTTGCGTAAGGCGAAAGATCAATGTCCTTTAGAATTCTAAAAATCTTAAAAATTGACTTTTTAAGTCCCATCCGTCATAACCTTACATTGCATTCTAGAAAGTTTGAAGTTTTATTCTTCGTTTCATATGGTTCCTCGGTAGGCGGGCTTCCATTAGTATAGTACCGTGTGCTTGTGCAGGTGAAGTGAAGCTTTTGTTGATTGATTCCAGACAGGTCTCTCGAGCCTTCTTTCTCGCTCTCATCTATTTTACATTGATGATTGGTATCGAGCGTGAAACTCCCGGCGTTCCAACAAAGAGGCGAAGTAGTGGTATCTTTCTTTCCATTATGAACAACTCAAAATTGGGTAGCAGCACACAAAAAATCACCAGCAACATCTCTAAACACCACAGCAGTCTTATAGGGGGGGGGGGAGGGGAAAGGCTTGGGCTTAGCTAAGGTCTTTTGAAAAACTTCACTTCATTTGTTCCAATGCGTAAGAACCTTGAAAGCGATTAGTCCACTAGTTTTCCCCCTAGTACCTTACCCTTTCCTGCGCTTGTCTTGTATTGAGGTATCCCGAAGAAATGAGTAAAAGTAGGTAACAGAAGGGGAAGGATTGATGTTTTTTATTAGTGAGGACAAGCAGCTTTCATTTTATTTAATCCAAAGGTAGGGCTTTAAAGAGTAGGCGGTTCGTATCTTTCTATGACCCCCAGAATAAGAAGTAGGAGGATAGGCAGAGCAAGAGCTCTTGAAGTCTGCCCGGGCGCCCCCGAAGGTGTTCCTTGCAAGATGAAGTGAACAGGGGCGGTACCAACTACGACTTGTATATACGCTATTTCTGTTTATGTCAGAGGTTCCCAAAGGGAAATTTCTCGAAGGCTGGATTGCAGAAGTGAGTGCCTCCGTTGCTGATTATAGCTCTCGGGATCCCGAAACGGGTAAATATATTCTTCTTCAAAAACCCCACCGCACTCTCACATCATTGGTGGGGAGTGCTGCAGCTTCCACCCATTTGGACACGTAATCTACAAAAACAACTATGTAATTATTGCCAAAGGAGCTGATGAAGGGACCATGCAGTCTATCCCACATACATCGAACACTTCAACCTATTATATTGGGTTCATGGGCATCTCATGGTGATGGGAAATGTTCCCAGTTTGCTGACATTTCATCATAGCCCTTCACCCACTAATGTTCATCCTTAAACATAGTTGGCCAGTAGAACCCCGCTTCTCAAACTTTTGTTGTCATCCTGACTACTCCAAAATATCCTTTATTTGCCGATGCATAACATGCCTGCAAAATAGAAGATTGTTCTATCTAGGGGACACACCTCCAGATCATATTGTCAATAAACATTCGAAACAGATAAGATTCACCACAATAATACATGCTCCATTCGCGGTAAAACATTTTCCTTTTGCACAGAGGAAAGGTCATAGGGAAATATAACGCTTGCCATGTCATTTGCAAAGTCTGCATACCCTGGAACTTCCTCAGGGCTTGTGGCGAGTAGCTGCTCGTTTGGAAAGGTTTCCAGAATATCCTCTGCCTCAACAGAGTTTTCAGCTCTTCAAGTCGCGTTAGATGATCCGTAGCCTTGTTTTCTGTGCCCTTATAGTCACGAATCTTCAGGTCAAACTCTTGCAATACTAGCACCCAATGAATCATCCACGGTTTGGACTCCTTCTTTTCAATCAAGTACCTGAGAACAACATGATCAGTATATACAATTACCTTAGATCCAATCAGGTATGATCTAAACTTGTCAAATGCGAAAACCACGGCCAACATCTCCTTTTCAGTCACAGTGTAGTTCAGTTCAGCTTCACTCAACGTTCTACTAGCATAGTAAATTAGGTGCATTATCTTGTCTTTCCGCTTTCCTAGCACTGCTCCCACTGCATAGTCACTGGCGTCACACATGACTTTGAATGGTTCCTCCCAGTCGGGGGCAACAATGACGGGTGATGTGGCTAATCTTGTTTTCAACTCCTCAAATTCTACCCTGCAAGTATCAAAAAACATAAAAGGGTGATCTTTTTCTAACAACTTACAGATAGGGTTGGCAATTTTTGAGAAATCTTTGATGAATCACTGGTAGAAACCGGCATGCCCAAGGAAGCTCCTGATTGCCTTGACTGATGTGGGAGATGGCAGGTTTGCTATCACATCAAATTTAGCAGGATCCACCTCGATTACCTTACTTGATACCCTGTGTCCCAAGACTATACCATCTTTTACCAATTAAGTACAAGGTTAGTCTCCATATATCTTTTCAACACTCAGGTCAGGTTTGTAAGGAACTCATTGAATGAGATTCCTACCACTGCGAAATCATCCATGAACACCTCCATTATGTCTTCCACCATGTCAGTAAATATGGCCATCATGAACCTTTGGAATGTGGCAGGTGCATTGCATAGGTCAAAAGGCATCCTCCAGAAGGCATAAATTCCATATAGACATGTGACAAAGGTCTTCTCTCTATCCTCTAGTGCAATGGAGATTTGGTTGTATCCTAAGTACCTATCCAGAAAACAGAAGTGGGACCTCTCTGCTAGTCTATCAAGCATCTGATCAATGAAGGGAAGTGGGAAAAGGACTTTCCGGGTGGCCAAATTTAATTTCCTATAGTCCATTCAAATTCTCCATCCTGTGACAGTTCTTGTAGAGATCAACTCATTGTTATCTTTTTTTACCACCGTCATACCACCCTTCTTAGGAAAACAATGCACTGGGCTGACCTAGTTGCTATTAGATATGGGGGAAATGATTCCCGCATCCAACCACTTAATTACCTCCTTCTTCACCAGTTCCTTCATGTTGGGATTCAACCTTCTTTGGTGTTCCCTGGAGGGTTTTTTCCCCCATTCCAGCAGAACATTATGCATATAATATGTCGGGCTGATCCCCTTAATGTCTGCCATGGTCAACCCAATGGCACTCTTGAATTCCTTGAGTACCTGCAAAAGTTGTTGTGCATGCACATCTAACAAACTAGTTGAGATAATAATAGGTACTGTGAAGTTAGGTCCTAGGAACGCATACCTAGATGGGCGGGTAATGGCTTCAACTCTAGCATTGGTGGTTCTTCTATGGATTGCTTGGCTGGAGGAGTTTCTCTATTTTCTAAGTGCAAGAGCTCGAATTCAAGTGTTCTCTCCCAAAAACCTCTGCCCTCTAGAGCCAGCACCCATTCTGCTAATTCTTCCTTGTCCACCTCATCTAAATTCATAATACATGCAGCAAGAGTATCTTCAATAGTCAATGTCTCATCATCATCTTCTACGATTACATCCATGACATCAATAAGAGAACTATTGGTGAATTCATTTGGTCGCCTCATAGATTTATACACATTGATGTTATCTCATCATCATTCAACCTCATCTTGAGCTCTCTAGTTTCACAATCAATGAGGGCTCGCCCTGTGGCCAAGATCGACCTTCCTAAAATTATGGGAATTTCTTCATCCACCTTACAATAAAAAATCATAAAATCTGCAGGGAACAAAAATTTCCCTACCTGTATCAACATGTCATCCAAAATACTAGAGGGTTTTTTCATAGTTTTGTCAGCCAGTTGCAACAACATAGACGTGCTCGAGCTCTTCCAACCCCCAGCCTCTTATAGATCTCCAAGGGCATACTATTTATGCCAGCCCCCAAATCACAAAGTGCCTTGGCAAAGGCAAAGTTACAAATGGTGCAGGGAATGGTGAAACGCTCTAGATCAGACAACTTCTCAACAACTGGTCTAGTCACCACCGCACTGGAGGTCTGAGTTAGAGTCACTGTGACCAAATCTTGGAAGTCGAATTTTCGGGACATCAAGTCCTTCATCATTTTTGCATAACCAAGCATCTCCTTAAAAGCATCAATCAATGGAATATTTACCTGGATTTGTTTCAACATCTCCAAGAATTTCTTGTCATGTTCCTCTTTTTGGAAATTTTCCAGCCTCTGTAGGAATGGTGCTGGAGGTCTCTTCTTCCCAATCATTTGGATTCTCTCTTTTTTAGATACCACCTCAATTACTGATTCCTAGGCTGTCTCAGCTTCTTTTTTAATCTCAAGCTGTGTGTTTCTTTCTTCCTGGGCAGGCTGTATTGTCACCTCTGTCAGTTTTGTTGAATCATCTAGCTCAATGGGCACTAGTATAAGTGTCTCAGCTTGTCTTCTTTCTCGAGCCCTCTCTTGCTCCAAGAATAAGTCTTTGCCATTACGTAGACTCAGTGCCATCAGGTGCTACATGCCTTGATCTTTTAGATTTACCTAAGTGTCTGCAGGCAATGTCCCATGAGGATGACGTCACGACCCTGAACCCGAACTCGATTGTGATTGCGCCTCTCGTGAAGACAAGGCCAGTCAATTAAACCCAATTCATTTTTCAAAAACAGTTATTCAGCATAAAGGAAGTTTAAACATGATTTAATAATAAATAGCAGATAATCTCAATAGAGTGTGGAAGTACAACCCAACATTGCCCTAAACGGCGTGTCACAAGTCACGAGTAGCTAACAACACTTAATACTCAAATGTAACTAAAGAGTTTGATACTAAGCTAAGAATATAAAAGAAAGTGATAGAGAGGAGCTTCGGTTGTGAATGCCAGTAGCTACCTAAAGACTCCTCGAAGAACCGTCTAAAGCTGTAATGAATCTGCACTCGGCAGCGGGACCAGCTATGCCTGAATCTGCACATATGGTGCAAGGAGTAAAGTGAGTACTTTAACTTAGTGAGTAACAAGTGTAAATAATGAATGAAAGTAAGAAAACACGCAAGGCACAAGGCATTCAATAATGAAGTAGTAAAATCATATGACAACAATAAACCGGTGAAACATTAAGTAAAATACTCTTTCATTAAGTAAATGTGTAATTGATAGGTAATTAAGCCAAAGTAAACAATTAAATGTTCGCCCCTCCGGCACAGTATCACCACATCAGCCCCTCGGGCAACATCTCAGAATAATAACAGCCCCTCAGGCACAATCTCACATCATAATGGTTACCCACGCTCACTGGGGTAATGCAGACTCCTGGAGAGGCCCCTTACGGCCCAAGCGCTATAGCAAGCCATCTCATGGCATCAAAATTAGGCCCTCAGACTCAAATCAGTATCAGTATTTCCTCACAACGTGGGCCCTTGGGGCAATAGTAAAACAGTATTTCTTAGACCAAACATCATTTAAAATATCATTTAAGTATTAAAACGGAGTAAACATGGCTGAGTATGAAAACAATGGAAAATAACATGACTGAGTTCAAGTAATAAGTCAAAACAATGAGGAAATATCAATGAAAAGCCCCAAAGGGTTTAAATAGTTGGCACTAGGCCCAAATATGGCATTCAGTCCAAATAATGATGATACAAAATAATTTTCAATTCAATGCGCGGTAAAATCATCAATCGGGACGGACCAGGTCAGAATCCCTAATAATGTACGACCCCACGCTCGTCATCAATCATGTGCCTCACCTCAACATAACAGTACGATGTGCAATCAGGGGTTTCAAACCCTCAGAACATCATTTACAATCATTACTCACCTCGAACAAGATAAATCTCTAGCTCGCAACGACTTTTTCCCTCGAATCGGCCTCTACACGCATCAAATCTATCCAAAATTAAAACAGGGACATCAAAATATGCTACGGGAGCGAAGCCCAAGAAAAAACAATCAATAAAAGGCACAGATCCCGAAATTACCAAAATCCGAACCCTTGGCTCAAATCTCGAAATTCAGAAATTTAAATTCCTTATCTTCATACAAGTTCATACATATCAAAAGTTCTCAAATCCGACCCCAAATGGTCATTCAAATCCCTAAATCAAAGTCTAAATTTCCAAGCCCTAACTCTTCAATTTTTAGCATAAATTTCCATGACTTTCTAGGTAGAATTCACATAATAATCCATTTTTAACTTTGAAAATCTTACCTCTCAACAATTCTCCTTGAATCCCTCTTCAATCTCCTTAAAAAATCTCCCAAAATAACCAACTATGGAGGAAATGAGCCCCAAAATCACGGACAAGATGAGTTAAAAACATTCTGCCCAGGCCTGAATTTTCTTCTTTGCGAACGTGGTCAAACCCTCACGTTCACGAAGCACAAACTTACTATGATCAATTTTTCCTCTATGCAAACACGACTTACCTCCCGCGAACGCAATGCCTTAAATCACAAACCTTCACATACGCGGCCTAACCTCTCACGACTGCGAAGCTTACAAATCCCAGCCCTTCGCGAACGCGAGGCTCCTATTTGTGAATGTGAAGGACAAACCTAACGCCTCTCTTCCTGACCCTTCACGAATGCGAAGGCCAAAGTCTCTGCATCTACTGAAACTTAAAATCTGCAACTTCCTTAACTCAAAAATGATCTGATTGACCACCCGAAACTCACACGAGGCCCTCGAGACCTCAACCAAAGGCACAAACATATCTTAATACCGTACTCAAACTTGTTCCAATCATTTAAACACTTCAAAAAACATCAAATCAATCAAAGCACATCGGATTCAAGCCTAAGTTTCTAAATATCTTTCGAATTCCGCTTTTGATGAAAAACCCAACTAAACCACGTCTGAATGACCTGAAATTTTGTACACACATCCCAAATGACATAACAATGCTACTGCAACTCTCAAAATTCCATTCTGACCCCTAGATCAAAATCCAGCTTACCAACCGGAAATCGCCAAAATATCAACTTCGCCAATTCAAGCCTAAAACTACTCCAAACCTCCAAAAACTCATTCTGATCACGCTCCTAAGTCATAAATCACCTCTCGAAGCTAACTGAATCATCAGATCTCACATCCGAGCCCTCTAACACCTAAGTCAACATCCGATTGACTTTTCCAACTTAAACTTCCTTAAAAGAGACTAAGTGTCTCAAACCTTACCAAAATTATTCCAGACGCGATCCGACCAACCCGATACCACAAAACATGGATAACGAAGCATAATGTAGCAGAAATGAGGGAACATAGCGTTAACTCATGAGACGACTGGCCGGGACGTCACATCCTCCCCAACTTAATCAAACATTCATCCTCAAATGAGTCAAGAGAATACCTGAAGCCTCGAATAAGTGAGGATATCTGCTCCGCATCTACCGCTTGGTCTCCCAAGTAGCCTCCTCCACGGGCAGATCTCTCCATTACACCATCACTGAAGCTATATCTTTTGATCTCAACCTCTGAACTAGACGTTCTAAAATAGTTTTTAGCTCCACATCATAAGTCAAATCACCCTCCAACTGAACCATGCTTAAATCCAAAACATGAGATGGATCCTCAATATACTTCCGTAGCATAGATACATGAAATACCGAATGCACACTCAACAAGCTGGGTGGCAAAGCAAGCTTATAATCAACCTCCCCAATCCTCCGAAGTACCTCAAATGGTTCAATGAACTGCGGACTCAATTTTCCCTTCTTACCAAATCTCATAACAGCCTTCATGGGCGAAACCTTCAACAGAACCTTCTCACCGACCATATAGGAGACATCTCGAACCTTCCTGCTAGTTTAACTCTTTTGCCTCAACTTTGTTGTACAGAGCCTCTCCTAAATCACCTTCACATTCTCCAACGCATCATGTACCAAATCTATCCCTAATAACCTAGCCTCACCGGGCTCGAACCAACCAACTGGAGATCTATATCGCCTCCCATAAAAAGCCTCATATGGAGCTATTTGAATACTCGACTAGTAGCTGCTGTTATAAGCAAATTCTGCGAGCGGTAGAAACTGATCACATGACCATCCGAAGTCAATAACACAAAATGCGACATGTTCTCTAATATCTGAATAGTACACTCGGACTGCCCATCCGTCTAAGGATGAAAAGTTGTGCTCAACTCAACCTCAGTACCTAACTCTCGCTGCACAAACCTCCAAAACTACGAGGTAAACTGAGTGCCCTGATCTGAAATGATGGAAACTGGGACACCATGCAACCAAACAATCTCCCGGATATATATCACTACTAATCTCTCTGAAGAATAAGTAGTACAGATAGGAATGAAGTGTGCGGACTTGGTCAGCCGATCCACAATCACCAAAATAGCATCAAACTTCTTCAAAGTCCGTGGAAGTCCAACAACAAAGTCCGTAGTGATCCTCTCCCACTTCCACTCCAGAATAACCATCCGTTGAAGCAAGCCACCTGGTCTCTGATGATTATACTTCACTTGCTGACAATTTAGACACCGAGCTACAAATCCCATAATTTCTTTCTTCATTCTTCTCTACCAATAATGTTGTCTCAGATCCTGATACATCTTCACGTTCTTGGATGAATAAAACACCGCGAGCTATGGGCCTTTTCTAGAAGCAACTCCTGAAGCCCATCTACATTGGGCACACAAATTCGGCCCTGCATCCTCAATACCCCACTGCCTCTAATATTCACATCTCTGGCATCATCATGTTGGACTCTGTCCCTAAGGATAAGCAAATGCGAATCATCATACTTGCACTCTCTGATGTGATCATATAAAGAAGACCGAGAAACTCCACAAGCCAATACCCGATTGGGTTCCAAAATATCCTACCTCACAAACCGATTGGCCATATCCTAAACATCAACCGTAAGAGGTCTCTCCCTAACTAGAATATATGGCAAACTCCCCATACTCTTTGCCTTTCGTCTCAAAGAATCGGCCACCACGTTGACTTTCCCCGGATGGTACAATATAGTGATATCATAATCCTTAAGCAACTCCAACCATCCCTCCTGCCTCAAATTAAGTTCCTTTTGCTTGAAGAAATATCGAAGACTGCAATGATTAGTGAATACCTCACAAAATACGCTATACAAGTAATGCCTCCAAATCTTTAATGCGTGAACTATGGCAGCCAACTCTAAATCATGAATGGGTAGTTCTTCTCATGGGGCTTCAATTGACAAGAAGCATATGCAATAACTCTACCCTCTTGCATCAACACTCAATGAAGCCCTACTCGTGAAGCATTATAATATTAGTATATGAACCTGAAGCTGATGGCAAAACAAATAGTGGAGTTATGGCCAAAGCTGTCTTAAGCTTTTGAAAGCTCTCCACACACTCGTCCGACCATACAAATGAAGCACCCTTCTGGGTCAAATTGGTCAAGGGCAAAGCGATAGATGAGAATCCCTAAACAAACCGATGATAATAGCCTGCCAAACCAAGAAAACTACGAATCTTTGTGGTTGAGGATGGTCTGGGCCAACTCTAAACTGCCTATATCTTCTTTGGGTCAACCCGAGTACCCTCGCTAGACACCACGTGTCCCAAGAATGCTACTAAACTGAGCCAAAACTCACACTAGGAGAACTTTGCATAAAGCTTCTCCTCCTCAATCTCTGCAACATAACCCTCAAATGCTCCGCGTGCTCCTCCTGACTACGGGAGTATACTAGGATATCATCAATAAAAACTATAACAAATGAGTCAAGATAAGGCAAGAACACGCTGTTCATCATATGCATGAACCCTGATAGTGCATTGGTCAGCCCAAAAGAGATAACCAGGAACTCATAAGTACCATATCTATTCCTGATCATCAACTGGTGATAACCTAAATGGAGATTAATCTTGGAGAATACCCTCGCTCCCTGAAGTTGGTCGAATAAATCATCAATGCGAGGAAAATGATACTTGTTCTTAATTGTTACCTTGTTCAATGCCTATAATCGATGCACATTCTCATAGTGCCATCCTTCTTCTTCACAAACAGAACTAGTGCACCCCAAGGTGACACACTAGGCCGAATGAACCCCTTATCAAGGAGTTCTTGAAACTGCTCCTTTAACTCCTTCAACTCCGTTGGTACCATAGGATATGGAAGAATAAAAATGGGCAGAGTGCCCGACACCAGGTCAATACAAAAATCAACATCCTTGTCCGATGGCATGCCTGACAGGTCTATTGGAAATACATCAAGGAAAACCCTCACAATTAGGACAGAATCATTACTGGGAGTCTCAGCTCCGACATCCCTCACAAAGGCAAGATACGAAAGACAACCCTTCCCAACCATATGTTGGGCCTTCAAGAAAGAGATCATTCTACTAGGAACATAAGTAGTCACACCTTGCCACTTGATCTGTGGCACACCCGGTATAGCCAATGTGACTCTCTTAGTATGACAGTCTAAAATAGCACAACACGAATATAGCCAATCCATGCCCAAAATGACATTAAAATCCAACATACTCAATAATAAAAGATCAACTCGGTTCTCTAGACCCCCAAAGCAAGAAACTCATGGGGTAACGAGAAAAGTATGATGACACATAAGAAAAGGTGGATCTGGGATCAAATAACAAAGAGGCATCTCTGTGGTAGACTGAAACATACCTGTAATAACAACATCTAAAACAATAACATCGGGTCTACTTGGAAGAGCATATAAACGAGCATGACCGCCCCATGATCGACCTCCCTCTCTAGGGAGACCCCTGGCCTACTAACCTCCACCCCTAGATGGTTGGGTAGGTGGTGGAGTAACTGGCACTGAAGCTAATGATTGACCCTTCTGCTGGGATAAACTAGAAACATGACAAAGACATTGCCTCCACATGTGGCCCACCTCGACACACTCATAACATCTTCTAAGTGATGGAGAAGAGGAATGAAGGGAAACCATACACCAGAGTGAGTAGGAGATGCACTCGGCATAGAAGAACCCTGAATTGAGGGATCACAAGATGAACTCTTAGCTGAAAGGGCACTAAGTGATGACTGGTCCTGATGTGAACTGTGAGAACCATGACCTGATGATGACCTACAATAACCTTGGCATGCTGGCTGAGTAGGCCTAAATGGACGGCCTCTACCATGTTGAAACTATCCCCTCGAAGGAGCACCACTGTAACTACCAGATCCTCGAGCTCTCTTGGCCTCTCTCTCCTCTCGCTCCTAACGATGAATAAACTCGATCTCTCAGGCAATATCCAGAACCTCCTCGAATGTAGGACCAGATACCCTCTCCTTGGTCATAAGAATACAGAGCTAATATGTACAACCATCAACAAACCTCCTGATCCTCTCTTGATCTGTCGGAACCAACCAGATGTCATGACGAGCCAACTCAGAAAACCTCAATTCCTACTGCGACACGAGCATCTCCCCCTGTTACAACCACTTAAACTGCCTACGCAGCTCCTCTCTGTGAGATTGCGGTACATACTTCTCCAGAAAGAGAATGGAGAACTACTACCAGGTAAGGGGTGCTGCACCAATAGGCCTACGCCTCTCAAAATCCTCCCACCAAGTGAAAGCATGTCCTGAAAACCGATAGGTAGTGAAAGTGACCCTGCTGGTCTCCAAAATACCAACGGTACAAAGCATCCTTTGACAGTTATCCAGAAAGCCCTGGGCATCCTCCCCCTCTTAACTGAAGGTCGGAGGCTGAAGCCTACCAAATCTCTCCAAACTATGCTTCTAGTCCTCTGGCATAGCAGGAACTACATGGTCCTGAGCAAGTACAAATGGATGGGCGGGGTTTCCCGCCGGCATCTGAAGTCCCTGTACGACCTGCTTTGGTGTGCGAGCAGTAGCAGTCTAACTCCCTCCCTAGCCTGAGAAGTAGACGCAACTATAGTGGCTGACACCGCTTGAGCTAGGCTAGTGCAAACTGATAAGATCTGAGCCAAGTCCTCTTGAAGACATGGAATTATAATGGGCATAGCTGGTGCCTGAGCTGGAGCGTCCACAGCCAGGATCTGGTCCTGAACTAGGGAAGCTAGTCGATCTACAGTTGTTGCCCTCACTACTCTACCTCTACCACGACCATGATCACGTCCTCATCCTCTGGTGGCCTCAGCTAGTGGTACTGGTGGTTGTCCACCCTGTCCGACAGCACGTGTCCACACCATCTGTGAGAGAATAGATTAACATAAGTTTAGTACTTGGATGAATAAATTCGCACGATAAGAATTTCAAGAATATGAGTTTTTACTAAAGGTTATGCAACCCCTCGAGGGTAAATACAGAAATCTCGTTGCAAATCCGCGAGACTTTACTAAACCTACTCATGACTTGTGAGACCTATGTAACCTAGGCTCTGATACCAACTTGTCATGACCCTGAACCCAAACCACATCGTGATGGCGCCTCTCGTGAAGACAAGGCGAACCAATTAAAACCAATTCACTTTTTAAAATAGTTATTTAGCATAAAATAAGTCTAAACATGATTTAATAATATTAAGTAGCGGATAATATCATTAGAGTGCAGAAGTACAACAGAACACCACCCTAATCGGGATGTCACAAGTCACGAGCATCTAACAACACTAAATACTCAAATGTAACTATAGAGTTTGAGACTGAACTAAGAATATAAAAGAATGATATAGGGAGGAGCTTCAGCTACGAGTGCCAGCAGCTACCTAAAGACTCCTCGAAGAACCTCCTGAAGCTGGAATGAATCAGCACTCGGGAGCGGGACCAGCTACGCTTGAATCTGCACACAGGGTGCAGGGAGTAAATTGAATACTCCAACTTAGTGAGTAACAAATGTAGATAACAACTGAAAGTAAGAAAATATGCAAGGCACAAGGCATTCTATAATGAAGCAGTAAAATCATATAAAAATAGTAAACCAGTGAAAAATCAAGTAAAATCCTCTTTCAACAAGTAAACAAGTAACTGCTAGGTAATTAAGGGAAAGTAAACAATTATAAGTTCGCCCCTCGGGCAATGTATCACCACATCCGCCACTGGGCAACATCTCTGAACAATAGCAGTCCCTCGGGGTCAATCTCATATCACAATGGAACTCGTGCTCACTAGGGTGTGGAGACTCCTAGAGAAGCCCCTTACGCCCCTAGCATAATAACAAGCCATATTGTTGTATCCAAACTAGGCCCTCGGCCTCATATCAATCAAACTACCTTGTGGTATACATATCTCAGGCCCTCGGCCTCAAATTAGTGTCAGTGTTTCCTCACAACGTAGGCCCTCGGCCTTACTCAGTCAAAAATACTCACAAGCCCTTCGGGAAATAGTAAAACAGTCTTTCTCATCCCAAACATCATTAAAATATCATTTAACTCTTAAAACTGAGTAAACATGGATGAGTATGAAAACAATAAAAAATAACATGATTGAGTTCAAGTAATAAGTCAAAACAGTGAGGAAATATCAATGAAAAGTCCCGAAGGGTTCAGATAGTTGGCACTAGGCCAAATATGGCATTCATCCCAAATAAGGATGATAGCAAATAATTTTGAATCCAATACGCAATAAAATCATCAATCGCGATGGACCAAGTCACAATCCTCTATAGTGTACAACCCCAAACTCTCCATCAAGTGTGTGCCTCACCTCAACATAGCATTACGATGTGCAATCAGGGGTTTCAAACCCTCAAAATATCATTTACAATCATTATTCACCTTGAACCGACTAAATTTCTAGCTCACGATGCCTTTGCCCTTCGAATTTCGAATCTATCAAAAAATCAGAATGAACATGTCAAAATATGCTAAGAGAACATAGCCCAAGCAAAAACAATCAAAAAAAGGCACAAATTCCGAAATTACCAAAACCCGACCCATAGGCCCACGTCTTGAAATTTAGAAATTTTTACGAGTTCATAGCTATCAAAAGTTCTCAAATTTGACCCCAAATGGTCCATCAAAGTCCAAATTTCCAAGCCCTAACTCTTCAATTTTTAGCTTAAATTTCCACGACCTTTTAGGTAGAATTCACATAATAATTGAGTTTTAAGTTCGGAAATCTTACCTCTCAACAATTGCCCTTGAATCCCTCTTCAATCTCCTTAACAAATCTCCCAAAATGACCAACTATCGAGGAAATGAGCTCCAAAATTGCGGACACGATGAGATAAAAACATTATGCCCAAGCCTGAATTTTCTTCTTTGTGGAAGCAGTTAAACCCTCACGTTCACGAAGCACGAACTTACTATGACAAATTTTTCCTCTATGATAACGCGACTTACCTCCTGCGAACGCAATGCCTTAAATCATAAACCTTCGCGAACGTGGCTAGCCTCTCATGAATGCTTAAATCCTGGACCTTTGCAAATGCGTGACTCCACTCCGCCAATGTGAAGGCCAAACCTGACGCCTCCCTTCCCGACCCTTCACGAGTGCGAAGGCCAAAATGTCTACAACTGCTGGAACTCAAAATATGCAACTTCCTTAACTAAAAAATGATCCTAGTGACCACCCAAAAATCACCTGAGGCCCCCGGGACCTCAACCAAAGGCACAAACATATCCTAATACCTTATTCAAACTTTTTCCAATCATCAAAACACTTCAAATAACATCAAATCAATCAAAAAGCATCAGATTCAAGCGTAAGTTTCTAAAAATCTTCCGTATTCTGCTTTTGATAAAAACCCCAACCAAACCACATTCGAATGACCTGAAATTTTGCACACCCTCCCCAAATGAAATAATGAAGCTACTAAAATTATGGGAATTCCCTTCTGACCCCCATATCAAAATCTCGCCTATCAACCGGAAAATACCAAAATATCAAATTCGCCAATTCAAGCCTAAAACTACTTCAAACCTCCAAAACTCATTCCAATCGCGCTCTTAAGTCATAAATTACCTTCCGAAGATAACCAAACCATCAGAACTCACATCCGATCCCTCTAACACATAAGTCAACATCCGGTTGATTTTTCCAACTTAAACTTCCTTAAAAGAGACTAAGTGTCTCAAACCTTGCCAAAATCATTCCAGACTCAATCTGACCAACCCAATACCACAAAACACAGATAACGAAGCATAAAGAAGCAGAAATGGGGGAAATGGAGCGATAACGCATGAGATGACTGGCCGGGTCGTCACAGATGATTATTTAAAGACTTCGAGATCTGACCTATTTGCACTTCAATATTATTTATAGCTGACTCATATGAATCTACTCTTTTACTCATTTTTGCATTTGACTGAATAACCTGCTGTATCATTGCCTCGAGTCAAGCAAACCCATCTTCCTGTCTCCCACCATGTTGTTGTTGACGAGGATGATAAATTTAATACTGATTTTGGTTAGTGTCTCCTTGTGGCCTTTGGTAGGGCACCATATTATTTTGAGGTTGTATGGCTCCCATATTTCCATTGTCGTGTTGTGGTTGGACTGGCCTATATGGGTGCTTCTATTGTCCCTAATTTTGACCACCTTGTCTCTGGCCCTTATAATTAGACACATAATTCATGTTCTCAGGGTAACGATGATGATCACTTTCTACATTCCTTTGGCTACCAATTGGTTGACTAATGCAAGAGGTGAACTGAAACCCAATTGTTTTATATACAATGTGCACCTGTTGTTTCTTCCACCTTTTTGGTGAGTATACTCATTTGTGTCATTAAGGTGGCCATATTTTCAGCAAGAGTGTTATATCGATCTAAGGGCACTGGGTGAACTAATGGAGTGATAGGTGCATTCCTAGTTGTCCACCCCAAATTATGTGCTATCTTATCAAGCAGGCTCTGGCTTTATCTCTATGTTATGCTCAAGAATGCTCCATCAGATAAAGCATCAACATTATCTATCACGCTATCTATCAGACCCATGTAAAATCGATGCCCAACATCTGATCTAGATTATCGTGGTGCGAACATATAACCAACATCCCTTTGAATGGTTCCCATGATTCTTGCAATGTTTCCATTGGTTTCTATTTGAAGTTTAGAATTTCATTAATTTGCTGAGCAGTCTTTTTGGGTAGATGAAACTTATTCACAAATTACTTGACTAATTCCTCCCAAGTCGTGATGGAATCAATGGGGAGTGAATTTAGCCAAGTCTGGGCAGCTTCTGTCATTGAGAATGGAAACAACAACAGCTTTATTGTTTCCTATATTACGTTGGGATACCTTTGCATTTTGCAGATTGATAGAAATTTTTTTCAAATGTTGTTGAGGATCTTCAATGTATAACCCCGAAAATAGTCCCTTGTTTTGCAACAAGAGCAGCATGTTATTTGTGATTTGAAACGATTCGGCTTGTATTTGCGAGACTAATATCACTGAGTTGTTGTGGGTTACGCCCGATCATATAGAGTAGCCTCTACACAAGAGGTGCCACTACTGGTACAACCATGTCTACCTTGTGATCCCCGATGTCTAGTTCAAGTTGTTTAGTTGATTGTTGTTGTTTATTTTTCTGGTTGTCCTTATTCAATGCCTTGAAACTTTATCGGGATCTGATAATACTTCAAATACTTCACTAGTTCTCGATGAGTCTCTAGGCATGCACATGTACAACCAAGTTAACAAACATTAAAATTTCAATGTATAGATTGAAAATAAATAAACCTAACTACACTAAGAATATTTGTATTTCGTCAACTGTAATTAATAACACCGTTAATTCCCCAGCTACGGCGCCAAAATTTGATCACACCCAACTATGCCTTATAAAAAGGACAAGCGGTCGTTGCAAATATAATCCGAGTATTTAGCCCAGAGTCTAATCCCACACGGAATTAACCTACCAATTACTTATGTCAGACTTATGAATTCTTTGCAATCAACTTCCCAGATGTTTTGAATAACTATTGTTGATATTTTTACTAACTATAACTAAATAAAGTTAAGTAAACTAAAAGCTAACTATGACTGAGTTGTAAACAATTAAGAGTAAGATCTAAGAATGTGATTTCCCCTATTGATAGAATCCCTTCCTATTATATTTCGCATACATTTCTTAATCATCTCAATCAATCATGAGAACTCTTAATATTGTAAATCTCTCTTGAGTAATTATGACAATTTACTAGACGCACTTTCTCGAGTTACGCTAGCTGGCTTTTTATTACAGCTCGCTTAGATCGCACCCAAAGTATTGTTATCCCTAATCCCACCTTTAAACCCTCGCTTATCGTTCCTAATATACTTTAGGAGTGGTGTTGTTCAACAATTACCTAAATATGCACTCTCTCCCAAGTAACATATACTAAATAGACACAGCTAATTGAGGATAATATCAATTAACTACAACAAGAACGTAGTTGAACAAATAAAGATTAAATTGGGAAAACTATATTAACACAACAAGAAGTTCATCTTCAACATGTTCCATCAAAACCCTAGACTAAATAATTAGCTTCCTATAATCGTATTCATACTAACAACAGCAAAATTCATCATGAATGATAAATACAAAAGGAAGAAAGGTAGAACTCGATGTCAAATTATCCTCCTTGCCTATTGCCTCTACTTGCCTTCACAAAATCTATAAAAACTTCGATAATTTCTTTTTTGGCGAGCTGGACCTCTTATACGTTAAGTGGAATTACTCCCAAACTACCAAGTTTACCCCAGAACTTTTGCGATCCGAATTGACTAGTGCGGCTGCACTCAAACCGTTCTAGTGGTCGCGCATACTGCATAGTGTACTGTCTCATTTTTCCTTCTCTAGCGCGGTCACGCTAAAGCCGCGCTAAGGCCGTGCTAGAGTGAATAAGCCTTTTTTTCTCTTCTTTTCTTTCTTTTTTCACACTTACTCAGCTCCGAAAGGCTTCATTGCCTTTATTTAGCACCAAATACTATCCTAAGAACTTATAATCACAACTTGATCCTGCAAAACATGACATTCATAATTAGAGCCATTTTATCGTCATTTAACCTTCTTAGAACGATGAAGTATAGTTAAGTTGGGGCATAAAATAGTCTCCAAACTACATGAATCTAGCATATTATCAATACTTCCAATTAATCCATATAAATTACGATTGAAAAGATATTTGTATAGGGTAAAATTAACTAATATCAGGTGGACGCTTGACGAGTTGACACGTGGAACTGAAGACAAGAATGATATGAGTCAGCAAATAGGTGGTACCAGATACAAACATGTGATCAGTGCTAAATAAATTCCGAAGGCATTAAAGAGAATGAATATTTGAAAGGAAGACATCAGTTGGAAAAGACAACATGTAATAAGCAGTCGTAACAAAAATCTATGTGCTAATAATGAATCATTATGCAGCCATCAAGAGATGTTTTATTCTCATTAAAGGAGATCTTGATTTTAGGATCTTGTCTCCTTAAATAAATTTATAAATAGGATATTTTGTATCCATTGTTGGACACGAAATACTCTATACACACAAGCTAAATCTATTCTTATTCTATCAACCTCCTTTCTTTCTTTTGCACTTGATATTGTTCTTACCATCACTTTCAGAGAAGCTAAGTCCATAAGCATGCTTGTATTTTTCTTTAAGTTATTTTGATAATAGTATTTTTGTTCTTATTTTTCTATATTCTTTGATCAAACTAATTCACGCACCTATCAACTACGCTACAAATTCAACAGTATCACTTTACAGGTAAATAGTTTGGTGCCAAACAACTTTGATTCATGAAGAACAAAATCCTCGACATGTAAGAAGTCTAAATCCTAATAATGCAGATGATGAATATGATGAAATGGTAAAAATCGTGAGAGAGAAACCAAAAGAAATTATGAAACATCTCGCAAGGCAAGAGCATGTGATGAAGGAATTGAAGCCGGGGCTTTTGGTTGCTTCTACTAACTCCAACAGAAGAGTTCGGATTCCTCCCAACATACCTACAATTCAAATAGTTCAAAGGACCAATAATATCGCTCCAGGGGAGGAGTTCAATTTTAATTAAAATGAAGCAGGTGGTGCATGTAGTGGATCTAAGAACGACAACAACACTAACAATCCTTTCAAAATCAAGCTGATGAGATTCATAAGGGAGATGAACAAACAATGTACCAAAATGCTAAATAATTCCATGCTCAGATGGATCAGATTCGGGAAGCGCCACCGATGTTGAAGGGACCTGTTTCCAAGAAGTATACACAGTTTCCGTTCAAACCAAGTGTGGCCCCAAAATTGATTCCAAAACAATTTGATATGCAAGATATTCCAAAGTATAATAAGACTTTAGATCCGCAAGAACATATGACGACTTATACTACGGCTAGAAAGGGAAATGACTTGGCCTCCCACGAGAATGAATTTGTTTTATTGAAGAAATTTGCCTAAACCACAATGAAGGGTACTTAACTTGGTATTGTCTTTTACCTGAGCACTTTATTTATTCTTCTTAAATGCTTGAATATTATTTCATAATAAATCATGCTAAGGCAACAAAGGTCTAAACTAGAAAGGCGAATATCTTCAAAATCGCTCAAGGAGAAACCAAACTATTGTGAGGGTTTGTGATCTTGTTTCAGAAGGAGAAGATATTATTGTAGCAGTACCAGATGAGTGGGAAGCTGAAGCATTCATCAAAAATCTCAATCCATTAAACTCCAATACCTCTAGGAAATTAAAGAAAAGCCTATTGGAATTTTCGCCAACTGCATAGACAAATACGCATAGCCATTATGAATCAAAGATCGGAATTGAATCTGATCAACCCAGTTCTTCGATGTCTTCTAAAGGACATTATCATGATCGAAACCAGCAGAAGTTCAAAATTTATTTCTATGAAAATCAAAGGCCTTCCATGTTTCACTTTTAGTCTTACAAAAAGGTTAACGTACATGGAAATAAAGGATTAATGTGATAGGTTTGTTGCAAATAAGAGAGCGGATCATGATTGGGATACCAAAGCTTTTCAGGAGAAGGAATCATAGGGTCCTGAGATTTAGCAAACCCTCGGTTACCCGACTACAACTTTAATATCAGATTAGTGGAATTAGAGTCGACTATGAGAAATATTAAGAAGGCTAGATTCCCAAAACCGATTCAATCGGATCCTACTTAGAGAGATCCTAATCTATGGTGTGAATTATACAAAAATCATTATTGTAGGACGAGGGAATTTCTACACCTTCGTGAAGAGGTTGCAACATTATTCAATAAAGGTCACCTTAGAGAGTATCGAGGTGATTTGGCCAAAAGTAATTACAAAAGTAATTATGGAAAGAATTGGGACTCTAGGGAGCTAAACAAACCAGCTATAAGGTCACCTTACTTAACAATAAACATGATCTTTGGTGGTGATGAAGTAAATAAGGTGACATTTTCTGCAGCAAACAATACAAAGATTCGGTAACCCAAGGCAAGATGATCCAACAAGCATCAAATATGATGAAATGACCTTCTCGAAAGAGGACGTTGATGGCCTTATTTTACCACACAACGGTGCTCTAGCAATATTGCTTAATGTCTTATATATTAAAATTAAACATGTGCCATTTAATTCAGGTATTTCAACCAATATCATTCAATTGAGAGTTTTGAAACAAGCCAAAAAAACCAAAAATATAGTTCCGGCAACAAAACTTCTGGTTGGGTTCAATCTAACAAGTGTCATGACCCGAGGAGAGATTATACTGCCCATGCATGCCGAATGTGTAATACATACCACTATGTTCGAAGTGGTAGATAGCGATATGGGATACAATGTGATCCTTAGAAGGCCATGGATTCATGAAATTAAGGTTGTGCTATCAACTTACCATCTGAAGTTCCCCACACCGGAAGGGGTCCAACACATTAGAGGAGATCAACCAGCTGCAACAAAAATGAGTGCAATTACCTTGTCCAGTTTCAAGGAAAAATAAACAAGAAAATAGCAACTATAGGAGTCTGTGCCTTCTTCCATCCTGATTGAAGATAGTAGAGATGAGGAGTCACCAGATTTATATTAGGTATCAAGGTCTTTTCAGGTACCAAAAAACCTTATGCAACTAAATCAACTGTAGAGGAGCTCGAACAAGTTGCCTTATTCACGGAGTTATTCTACCAGGGAATGGGGTTGATCCCAGAATATTGACTTAAAATATTGACTTTCTTATAGCTAAGATCGATTGTTTGGCATGGTCACATTCAGATATGATAGGTATTCTATCAGAAGCGGTTGTCCACGAGCTAACTTTGGACCCTAACTTTCCTTCGGTAAGGTAGAATAAATGATTGATAATAGAGATTAGAAATAAGTTTGTCAAAGAAGAGGTAATCCAGTTACTGAATATAGGTTCAATTCAAGAGGTAAATTATCTCAATTGGTTAGCTAAAGTAGCAGTTGTACCTAAGAAGAATAAAAAATTTAGAATGTCTCTAGATTATAAAAATTTAAATAAGACATTTCATAAGGACTCTTTATCGTTGCCAAACATTAATGAAATGATCGATGGTATGGCCGGGCATGATTTAATGAGCTTTCTTGACGCGTATTTCGGTTGTAATCGAATTCGGGTGCACCCAAAAGATCAAGAGAAAACTACATTTATCACAAATTTCAGCACCTACTGCTATAATGTGATATTTTTCGGGTTTAAGAATGTTGGAGCCACTTACCAAAGGCTCATTAATAAAATATTTGAACAAAAAATTGTTAAAATAATGGAAGTTTATATTTATGATATGTTTTTTAAGTCTCTTAACGTAGGAGATCATTTGGCTTATTTATAAGAGACATTTGATATTTTGAGAAAATACAACATGAAGTTCAACTCCCAAAAATATACTTTTGGAGTTGGCTCAAGAAAGTTTTTGCTGTATTTGGTGTCTCAAAGAGGAATGGAAGTAAACCCCGATAAAATAAAATCTATCGAGGATATCTCATACTATTTAACAAGTGTGAAGGAAGTGAAAAGGTTGATCGGCAGGTTGGCAGCCCTAAGCAGGTTTATATCAAGATCTTCAAAGAAATTCCATCATTTCTTTTCACTCTTAAAAGGAAGAATGATTTCGCGTGGAATCCAAAATGTTAACAAGCATTGAAAGACTAGAAAAGGTATCTATCTAGTCCTATCCTGTATTCAAAGTCAATGGAAGGTGAGCATTGTTGATTTATTTAACAGATTCGGAAGTAGCGGTAAGCATTGTTCTGATCCGATAAGAGGAAGATATGAAATTTTTTATTTATTATGTTAGTAAATTTATCGCGAGCGGAGACACGTTATTTTCACCTAGAAAATTGGTTTTAGCTCTCGTAATCGCCTCTCAAAATATGAGGCCCTATTTTCAGTGATATCCAATAGCCATTGTGATGACTTTTCCCTTGAGGAATGTCCTTCATAAACCTGAATTTTCAGGTCGTTTGGCTAAATGGGCAGTATAAATTAGTGAATTTGATATAGAATATAAAACTCAGATAGCTATTAAGTCACATGTTTTGGCCATCTTCATGACTTACTTGAGTCTAGGACTGATGCCTTTAGCTGCTAAACAAGCACTACTGGTATCAGGAACTGTATCAGGTGTTTGGACCTTGTTTACGAATGGATATTCTAATGTTAAAGGGTTCAGTCTTGGGATAACATGAATTACTCCTTCGAGAGTAACATTGACATAGGAAATTAGAATTGTACCATTAACTAACAATGAATCTAAGTACGAGGCATTGGTTGCAGGAATTGAGTTAGCTCAGGAACTAGGCTCTGAGGTAGTTGAAATAAAGTGCGACTCCTAGGTGGTAGTAAACCAGGTATATGAATTTTTCGACACCAATGAGGAGTGCATGCAACATTACTTGAATAAGGTTCAAGTATTACTATCCCAGTTAAGGTAATGATCAATCCTCCATATTCGAAGAGAAGAAAACATGGTAGATGCATTGTCAAATTTAGGGTTGTCCATGAGAATGAAAGGAGTTGATTCCGATGTGGTCTTTCAACTATTGCATTCGATATTGGACGTGGATCAATATTGAAAAGTTTACTCGATATTGGATATGGATGAATTTTGAAAATTTAACTTAACCAAACTAATTTGAGATTGGAGGGATATGTGTATAGAGTATTTAAGGCATGGAAAATTTCTTCAAGATCCAAAAGCATCACAGGACCTTCGAACTAAATGATTGGTTTTGCCTTGTTAATGGTCAATTATATAGAAGGTCTTTTCAAGGACCATTGGCATGGTAAATAGGGACATCGGAGGTTGATTATGTGATAAGAGAAGTTCGTGAAGGAGTATTCAAAAATCATTTTGGTGCAGATTCATTGGTTCTCAAAATAATAAAGGTTGGCTACTCTTGTCCCCGGATGGAACAAGACGTGAAGTTATTTGTACAAAAATGTGATAAGTGCCAGTGTCATGCACAGCTAGTGCATCAACCGGAAGAACTTTTGCATTCAGTGATATCACCATGGCCATTCATGAAATATGGGATGGACATAATTGGTCCCTTAGCATAAGAGTCGTGGCATGTAAAATTTTCTTTGGTTACTACTGACTATTTCACTAAATAGATGGAAGCATGTGTTTACAAAAAGATTGGAAAGAGAGAATTGATTAATTTCACATGGGGTCACATTATTTGTCGATTTGGAATACAAAAATAATTACTTGTTGACAATGAACAACAATTTATAGGTTACAAAGTCACAAAGTTGATGGAAGGATTAAAGATCAAACGAATTATATCTTCTCCATACCATCCAAGTGCTAACATACAAGTAGATTCAACCAGCAAGGTAATAATTCAAAACCTCAAAAAGAAGTTAGAAGATGCAAAAGTTAATTGGCCAGACGAGCTACCAGATGTGTTATGAGCATATCGAATAACGACGAAGTCGAGCACGCGTGAAATACCATTTTCACTTGTGTACAGGTCAGAAGCTTTGATTCCTGTGGAGATTGGAGAACTGACAATAAGGTATTCCTGGCTAAACGAGGAGGCAATTAATGAAGCACTATTGATTAAGTTGTATCTGCTTGAACAACATCAAAATTTAGCTTACATAAGGATGGTGGCATAAAATCAAATGATATAAAGATATTATAAACGCAGAGCAAATCATATTTCAAAGTCAGAGATTTGGTTTTGAGAAAAGTAACTCAAAACACCCAAGAGGTTAATGTCGGAAAACTAGGACCAACATAGGAAGTCCCTTACCAGATTTTAGCTATAGCCGATAAATGTACATACCAATTGGAAAATCAAGATGGAGTCAAATTGCCAAGTAATTAGAATGTGGTTCACCTCAAAAGGTATTATTGCTGATGACCATTCCTGATACTGAAAGTATCTGCTGCACTTTTCTTCGTCCAGTTTTTGTCCCAATTAGGTTTTTCTACCAAGGTTTCTAATAGGGCAGTAACGTAAAGCATACTACGAGGAAGGGTCATCAACAATGTCAAGAGTCCAGTGTTCGAATTCTATACTCAACATCCAAACACTAGGGGGTGTGGGAATATTATATTAGAACCTTAAAAGTGTCACAAAGACTGATGACTGTTTAAACCGGGAGCTTTACTTTATCAGGATCGGGGATTACATGATCAACCCCGTAAAAATAAGTTATACATGCTAGACACAAGTATTGGCTGCTTTATTTATTTAAGAAAATATATGTTTATGTAAATGTACTTTTAAAGATGGAAAGAATAATTCAAAGTCCTTTTGTTTTATCTTATTTCTTGCTATGATATGTTAAATTATTTTCTGTTTGAAAGTTAATTAAACTTTAAATGCTTGTGCCAAAATAAATAGGAGATGTCCTTTTCAAGAGCACCGTAACCATAAGGGTCCTCTCTTATGAAACCTTCATACTCAAAAGATAGATTCAAAAAGTAGGAATGCCCGAGATTAAAGTTATCGAATGTAAAAAAAATCTCTAGCTTTATCAGTTAAATAAAAAGAAATTTTTTTTTGTACAATACGTAAGCAAAAGATTTCCTTCATTATTTAAAATGGCAAACTTCATTTTTTGTGGCCTAGTGCACTGTCACCACAAAACCATAACTCTTATCCCAATATGGGCCTATCACACGTGTCACCTCAAAATCAATACCAAACCGGCTATATGGCCCAAACTCTAGTCATTTACTGTTCATGTATCAGATAAACACATCTCAAAATGCTTAGTTTAATAGTGTTATGCATCAAAGGGATCAACAACTTGTGAGAAATAAAATAAGATTTACTTAGATATAAATATCATATATGGATATGGCATCATGATTGAGAACATGTGTACAAATAAAGCATGTAGCGGTGAGACTACAAGAATAGCCTATCAAGTCTCAAACAAATAACACGTAGCCAGACATGATGTCTTACATGAATCACAGTTCAAATGATTAAACAAGCAGAAAAACATGGGGATAACAGGATATGATAGCAAAACAAGCTCGGTAATAGCCTAATGGTCTCCCAAACCTTGAACACATCAGTGCACACATTCACGTTCGTCACCTAGAACATACATCACCACAATATCATTCATATGATGTAGTTCTCAAGGTTAAATACCCTCAAATCCAAGTTTAGATGTGTTAACTTACCTTAAAATGCACAAATTACAACTCCAACAAGACGTTTCCACGCATATCGGCCTCTAAATGACTCGAATTTTAACAAACAACTCAATATCAACAAATAACACCATAGGAAACAACTTCAAATAATAAAGTTTTGATCTTTATCAATATCAAAAAGTCAATCCAACCGTTCTATCTCGGGCCCGCGCCCCAGAACCTAGTCAAACTCACAAATTTCGAACACCCATTCAATAACAAGTTCAATGATACCAATTTCGACCTCGATTTGACCATCAAATCCTTAATTTTCACTTTAGGAAGTTTTTACAAAAATTCCTAATTTCTTAGCTATCATTCACTAATTACATACTAAAAATGGATAGAATTATAAAATAAAAATAAATTAGAGTGAAAAACATTTATCCTATTCCAGATCTTGAAAATCCCCATCAAGTCATCCAAATCCGAGCTCCACAACTCAATATATACTAAAATAAACCAAACCTTCAAAATAGAGTACTATATAATCTACCTAGGTACCGCACATTGCGAATGCTGGATCCTTGTCGCATTTGTGAAGACCAAAATTAATCTTCACAGAAATAGCCCTTCATTTGTGTCCTCCACCTCGCGAACACGATGAAGTAAAAGTTCAAGCATTCACGAACACGGCCTAGACCTCCCAAATGCATATGCTAATATCCCCCCAGCACATGGCTGCTTTGCAAATGCAAAGAAGGGTGATTGTCCGTTCCCCATAACCCTTCGCGAATACGACCGCCTTGTCAGGAACGTGAAGAAGGTAACTAAAACTGAGGCATCCGCAGTCCAAAATAAAGGTGGAATGGTTTGTAGCCCATCCGAATAAAACTCGAGGCCATCGGGACCCCGTCTAAACATACCAACAAGTGCTAAAATATAATATGAACTCGCTCAAAGCCTCAAATCACATCAAACAAGATCAAAACAACAAATCTCACATCGATTCAAGACTAATGAACTAATGAACTTCCATCTTCTAAAACTAATGCCAAATAATATCAAATGAGCTCCGAATAACCTCAAATTTTGCAGGCAAGTACCAAATGATACAACAGATCTATTACAACTCTTGAAACCAAAATCTGAATCTGGTATCAACAAAGTCGAATCTTCTAAACTTTAAACTTTTCAACTTTCACCAAAAAGCCTCATACCAACCCACTGACCTCCAAATCAATATCCGGACACACACAAGTCCAAAATCACCGTATGAAGTTATTAAAACCATCAGAACTCCACCCCAGAGTCATCTACACAAAACTTAAACTTCGATCAACTCTTCCAACTTAAGCTTCCATCCTTGGGACTAAGTATCTCAATTCACTCTAAATCATCCCCGAAACCAAACCAACCACCCTGATATCACGACCCCAATTTCCCCTCTACCAGATGTGGTGATAGAACCTAGTTTGTATGACTAGGTAAGCCTAACGTTTGTTAACAATTGAATATAATATAATTAACAAGTACCAAAACAAACTGAATAACTGATAAAACCTTCTGAAATAAAATCTTCTCATCAACATACACCAAAAATAGGTGGAACTGAGTCATAAGCTCTACAGAGTATAACTAGAGTAACTACTATATCACTGTCTGAAATAATATATAACAATAAATGAGAATAAGGGAATGTAACTCCGAGGCCTGGTAACGCTAAGCAAGCCTACCTTGAAGTTTCCAATAAATCTAGCTAGCAGATTATCTCTAAGGACCGACACAAGCAGATGTACCTGGATCTGCACAAAAAAAGTGCAGAAGCGTAGTATGAGTACACCATAATAGTACCTAGTAAGTATAGGGTCTAAACTCAGTAGAGTAGTGACGAGGCCAGGTCAAGACACCTATTATGATATAAATAAATAATATATAAAGGTAATACAGATATGTAATAGAAAGGGAAGAAACAACTGATACAGAACAAGATGATAGCAAGAACTAGTGTCGGAAATCAATAGTAGAAATTGCATAATAGAATCAACTAAAGTGCTACAATAATCATGTACGGGCAATAATTACTAGAACAATAATTAATGAAACAACAATATATATTCCCACAAAAAATACTTCGCAACATGAAATAAACAACAAGAGTCACAATGAGGCACTGGCTTGTGTATAATGAAATCAAAATTGAGGTACCGCCTCATCTAATCAAGAATCACAATCGAGGTACCACCTCGTATTCACATTTTTCAATTTCAATCACAATCTTTCCCTGTACCGATGTGTGGGCCTTACATTTGAAATAGGTTTTGAAAAAAGTTTTTTCGAAACAGCGAGATGCACTTTAGTGCACCTTATGATGCCACGTGGCTTCACATAGTTCCCCTATAAGTAACACACACATAAGTGCCACCTTATAATGCCGCATGCATATTAACCCCAAGCCTTATAATGCCACATGCGCATTAATATCATATCACAATAATAATTCGCACCACAAGTGCCCATATATAACAACTTGTCAACATCAACAATATCAGTGTTACCACAACAATAGCCCATGGCTTCACCACAGTGTATACAATAATATCTACAATAAGAATGAATGAAAAATGCTCAATAAGATAGATTTTTCAACAATAACCAACATCACCTCAACGTATTAATGACTTTCACAACTTCGACACCAAATAACTCAACAATGAGAGAATAACGCATAACCACAATATTAGATAAGACTAACTCATAATAAAAGAGATAACATTTAATAATGGAAATCAACAAGTAAGGGGGTAACATGAACAACTACTTCAAGTGTCGAAAATCAATAAGCAAACATATAACATGAAAAATAACTTTAAATAATAATAATTATTAATGAAAAGATACCATGTAACAATTAAAAGAGGCAATAAGTTCAAATAAAGCATGGGAGCAATTAAGCAAGTATGATGTATAACAAGTACAAAATAAGTCAATTAAGGCATGCAAGGATAGTCTAACACAATAAAAAGGATAAATTGACTATGAGAATTTAGAACATGATATGCCATTTCAATTAAAGCACATAAATAGACTAAGTAGCCTAAAACGGTCAAATACTACGTACAACCCATGTACCCACTCATCACCTTGCATACACAGATTTCACTAAGCAAAATTGAATCAAATAATACTAATCCTATGGGTTACTTTCCTCACACGAAGTTAGTCAAGACACTTACCTCAACTAGGCCAATTCAACACTCGAAAATAGATTTTCCCTTAAAATCATCCTCCACACGGCTCAAATCTAACTAAAATTGACTCAATATCATGAAATAATTCTAGGATATTTAATTGCAATATATAAAGTTAAGATTTTTACTTTTTTCAAAAAGTCAACAAAAATTAACCAAGGGCCAGCCATGTCAAAACCTGAGTTCAATGGCAGATTATGTCTACTCATGACTCCACAAGTTCATAACTGTGACTAATTTCAAAATTCATGTCCAAATCGACTCTCAAAACTCAAATTCTTAATTTTTAAAATTTTGAGAAAGTTTCGCCAATTTTCAATTTGATTCACATGATTTTGATATAAAAATCTAATATATGTTGATTTAATATGATTAGAAATAGATTCGAATCACTTACCCTAGATTTGTAGGTGAAAAACCCCTCTCCAAATTGCCTTCTACCGATTCTAGGGTTAAAAAAATGAGAAAATGGGTGATAAATCCCCACTTTCAGTCCTTATGTTCAGCTGCAGTTATTGCAATTGCGATATGGGTTCACAATTACGAAGAAATCCTCCAAATGCATCACTGAAGTCTTGGGAAGCTCTTCACAAATGCGAAGATGAGATCGCATTTGCTACCCCTGCTGTCCTCCCAAAAGCGACACTTTTTGTCGCAAATGCGAACTACCCAATTAAGCTCGCAAATGCGACCTGGTGTCTGCAGTTGTGACACCAGACACTAGTGTTCTTGAGTTTTCAGTCCAAGACACTCTGAAACATGTCTGACACTCATCCGATCCATGGGGCTCCAAACCAAATATCTACACAATTCTAAAAACATCATACGAACTTTCTTCCACGATCACAAAAATAACACCTAAAAACTACAAACTGAACTCTAAAATGCATGAAATCCAAGGAAATTTTCAAGAACTTTTAGAATTATAACTAAGCTTATGAATCCTATCAAATCAACTCTAAATGGTACCAATTTTGCAGACACATTCTTAATATCGTAACGGACCTATTCCAAGTACCAAAATAAAATTCCAAGCTCGATAGCTAAAGTCAACTTACGGTCAAACTTTTCAACTTTAAATTATCAATACAAATCGACCTACAGACTTCCAAAATTAATTTTGGGCATACACCCTAGTCTAAAATTATAATATAAAGTTTTCGCAGCCATAAAAGTACAGTCCCAAGATTGTTTTCATGAAATTCAAATTTTGGTCAACATTTTCAAATTTAAACTTCTAAGTCAAGAATCAAGAGCCTAAATCAACCCGAAAGCTTTCTGGAACAAAACTAACCACCCTCCAAGTAATAAAAGCATAAAAACACACTTGTGTGAAGCAATAAAAGAGGTAATGGGGCGTAATTACACAAAATGACTGATCGAGTCGTTACCCGGCAAGTCACATAACCATAAATGAACATAGAAGAAGTAATAAATAGGGAAACGAGACTACAATATATGAAACGACCAGTCACGTCATTACAATAAATATACATGAATGTTGGTTTGCTAAAGTTAACCCTTTTCGCCTTACTGTTAAAATGATTTTGATGCTATTCTGGTCGCAATCTTCCTTCTCAGTGGGAATGCTAACATGGTGAATGCAAGAAGGATACCTATGGATAGGCCAATTTCTATCATTATGGGGGGTTGATAGTTTCTTTTTGGACTTGAAGATTTGATTTGAAGTTAAGTTGAAGAGGTATGATGGTTTTAACGATAGGAGGCTCGAACATCGACTTCTTTTGTTTTGTTCTTTTTAGGGCCACCACCGATGATAATTCTAGAGTTTTCGGGCACATAAGAAGTATGAGACCTTGTTGTTGAAAATTTAGGTAAGAATATTTTACTGAGAATGTGGGGGTTCGCAGTTGAATTCTGAGAAAATCCGATGAAGAAGGATAAGTAAAAGTGAAAGGTAGTGGAGAAGTTTATAGGCGACATAATTCATGGTCATGTTTACCTTGAAAACCGGCAATAATATTTGTCGAACCGTGGAATAACACGTGTTAGTTTCACTAAATTCAAGGAGATATGCGTCTTTTTATGTGTTAGAAACCATTCAGAAACTTACCCGCTAAGAAAAGAGATTTTATCTACTTCTCGGTAATATCAAGGTGTTGTCACTGAAAAGTAGGGAGACTATCTATATAGGTTAAAATTAACTAATACTAGGTGGACGCTCGACGAGTTGACACGTGAAACTGAAGACGGGTACGATATAAGTTCGCAAATAGGTGGTAACAGATACAAACATGTGAGCGGTGCTAAATAAATTCCAAAGGCATTGGAACCAAAAACAAAAGTTTGAAAGGAAGACACCAGCTAAAAAAGACAACATTTAATGAGCATTTGAAAAAAAACTTATGTCAATAATCAACTGTTATGCGGTCATCAAGAAGGATTTTATCCTCATTAAAGGAGAGCTTGATTTGAGGATTTTGACTAATAAAGCTATAAATAGGAGAATTTATATCCATAGTTGGACACACAAGCTAAATCTATTCTTATTCTGTCAATCTATTTTCTTTCTTTTGCACTTGATATTGTGCTTACCATTGCTTCTGGAGAAGCTAAGTTCATAAGCATGTTTGTATTTTTCTTTAAATTATTTTAACTGTTATGAAATAATATAAGAACAAGAACAATAATAGAAGAACAAGAATAATATAGAGAGAATAGGGAGAGGAGTATTCTTATTGATACTTAGGGATGATTTACAATGGTATAGAACCCCTATATTTATAGGGAGGTGGTGACTTAGCCACCAAGAAGTAACCCTAAAATCTCTCTAATTATGGACATTCACCTTAAATAGAACTCTATTTATAACACTCCCCCTTGAATGTCTATTCAATAATGTGCCTCGTTAAAACCTTAACTAAAACAAAACCCAATGGGAAAAAATTAAAGAAAAGGAAAAAGAGTACACATGTTTGAATATGCGCCTATTGGTTGCCTCGCTAAAAATCTTGCAAGGAAAACCCAGTGGGACAAAACCTTGTAAGGGAAAAAGAGTGCAACGCGCATTAACTCCCCCTGAAAAGAGCATCAATTCACATCCTTGAGCATTTGCATTCCAATCTTGTGCACCATCTTTAAAACGATCTTTGGTAGAGATTTGATAAATAAATCAACCATATTGACTTGAATAAATATTCCGCACCTTGAAATTATCATTCTTGATAGATATGAACATCTTCATATAATGTCGTGGAATGACTCTTCAATATCTCCATAGATGTATTCTCGATGCCATCATGCTTATAGTTATAGCAAGATACATATGTACACAAATTGTACTTAGGATGTGGCACTTCAGGACCAAGAATTGTATATGCTTCAAACAACTTAAATCTTTCAAGTCAAGTCATATAAGCCATATAATAGACTTTAGATGCATATCAAGTTTTCCATGTCATGCTAGACAAATAAGATATAGACATGGCTAGACAAATAAGATATCGAAAACTGATTGCACATACCATTGACTTTATACTTTCAAGTATTTGAACCACATGTCCAAAACTACATGTCTTTCATATGGAATCAATTCTTCTTGAATTGTATCTCTTCCATTTGGCCAATATTTTGTTTGTATTCGACAAACACAAGATCCTCATCGATATTTGGCGCTATTATAGATGTCGTCGATGAACATTTTATATCGGTTCCAGTAAATTTTCATAAAGACATAACATGGAGATCTCTTCATTCATACATTCAGGTACCTGAATCTCTCATGAGATTTTATGAAGTGTTATGTCATGTGATCTTCTGGATCACTTGCCTCCTTATTATGATCACTTTGATCATTTGCTCATCTTCTTTATTAAGAAGTTCCTTTGAAACCGATCTGTCTATACGCCTTAAGCGTATCAAAGACTTTGTCCTTCTAGGACTTAATATGAGCATTTACAGTGAGAATATAGTTACTTTCTTTGGGTCAGCAAATGCGTATAGCATGCTTTGCAATATGTTGTAATTGAATTATACTTTTATGCACTTCAGGTTCATATATGATATTCGAGGATCTATATATACGAATGATAATTCATCCCATGTAACCTTTTCTCAATTGTTTATCATGTCTCCCCCTCATGTTAGAAAAGCTAACTTGTTTCCTCAACTTTGAGAGTCCATCTTTGTGCATTATGGTGTTAATGAAAATATACACCGCACATCAATAATAAGATGGAGTTATTTGGTTCCTGACCCTGAACCACTTATGAGGGGAGAATATAATATACTCTCGTATACAACGTATATCAAACTGATATATATAACTTTGTTCTCATAAGAAACAGTTTAGCTATTAAGTGGAGGCACTCAATGATTATCTTGCTAAACCAACCAACTTATCAAGATGAACTATCTTGAATAGAAAATCTGGAAATTATGCTCGAAGTTAGATTACTGAGCAATTTACCTCGCAAGCATCGGCCAGGCTGCGGGTTAATAACAATCGCACATGTAACCATATCATAGATGCATCATATGTGGTATACATGGCAGGTGAATGGGCCCATATTCACCTTTGATATTTTCAGAATTTATGGGCTTCTACCCGAACTCTTTAGTTGGTCAATTAATTAATGAGAACAAGTAGTACAAACTGGAGAATGAAGCGGGTAGCTTTTCATATACAAATTATCCCGCTACAAGTTGTAGTAGAAGATATAAAATCTTTCCTTTATTTATAGTCTCAATATGATCAACCACTTTCATATACTTTGGAAACTGAATAAGTTTCTTTGAGACTTACTACAACACAATACCTTATTGGTAATCAATCGTGTATCTCCAACATAGTAATAATTGGCTCTTGTAGAGCTCTCAATTAATTTTGTACTACCACAAATTCATCAACATCCATGTGGTGAATATCTCTTTTAAAGAGAAAGTTATACCATTATGGTCATGTCAAAATTATATGCAAGATATGTTTCTTGCATTATTTTTGTCCTTTGATAATCACATTGACAAATTATTTTGGCGTACAATAGGTACGTGACCAATGACCATTCATGCCATAATAATGACATCATCTCAAACCTCCTTCTAGGGGTGAGTGTGGTATGTTCAATTCCAATTTCATGTTCATATTCTTCCAATAATGAATATGTATTCGTGAATCAGATGTTGTCACATCCACTGCGGGGATATGTGATTTTGTTATCCTTTTCAAGTCTGTAAATACGTCTGGCATTCGATTTGCTATTCTTTGCAAATGGATAATATTTTGCGCCTCTTTTTCACAAATAGAGGTATGTGGATCAAGATGAGATAATGATGCATTTTTCCACAAAATTTTCTGTTTGGTTTCACCAACTTCTCCCCCTAATTTTGGGAAAAGTGTCTCATCGAATTGACAGTCTGCAAATCGTGCAGTGTACAAATCCCCTGTCAAAGTTTCGAGGTAGCGAATAATGGAGGGTGATTCAAACTCAACATATATCCCTAACCTTCTTTGCAGACCTATTTTGGTGCGGTATGGCGGTGCTACAGGCACATATACTGCGCATCCAACAATTCTTAAATGGGATATATTAGGTTCATGACCCAAAACTAATTGCAACGGGGAATATTTGTGATAATTCGTCGGTCTGAGACGAACTAGCATTTCTGTATGCAAAATGGCGTGACCCCACACCGAAGTGGGCAGCCGACGAACTAGCATTGCTGTGTGCAAAATGGCGTGACCCCAAAGCGAAGTGGGCAGCCTCGTTTTCATGAGTAAATGAGGTATTCAAGATTATTCTCATCTATTGTCTCAACATGATATCCATTTTGAATGATATCTTTAAAACTCAACAAGTTCCTCTTAGACTTGGAGGAGAACATTGCTTTATCTAAAATATTGTTCCTTTAGGCAGAGTTATAGTTGCTCTTCAGGAGCCTTCAATCAATTTAATTCCCATGGTTTGACATACAAAAGAAAATATACGAACATGAGAATAAACAAATTCAATCCGTTTGCTTCATATTTAAACAATATTTTCAAAATCTGCTGAAGTTAGTCGACTAACTAAATCAGATAGTCGATTATAAGTTTTCCATAATCGATTACTTTGCAGTTTGAAAATTTCAGTTTAAGCCCTGTCTTAATATAATCGATTGTTAAACATACATAATCGATTATGTCTTAATATAATCGATTGTTAAACATACATAATCGATTATTTGCTATTTTGAAAAACTTCATATCACACTGTCTTAATATAATCGATTGTTAAACATACATAATCGATTATGTCTTAATATAATCGATTGTTAAACATACATAATCGATTATTTGCTATTTTGAAAAACTTCAGATCACACTGTCTTAATATAATCGATTGTTAAACATACATAATCGATTATGTCTTAATATAATCGATTGTTAAACATACATAATCGATTATTTGCTATTTTGAAAACAACAATTATAAAGTTCATCTTATATAACAATTAACATCTTCTATAAACAACAATTATAAAGTTCATACGTACCATAATGTGTCTCACTATATGAAACAAATAATGCATCATAATATTGTCATTAATCCAAAGACATGTTAAATCGTCAAAGAAAGTATGTTAGCAGCCTTATTCTTTTAAAGTAATAAAGTACTTAGTAAATGGCATACAAACGTCACAATAACAAAATAAGCAAATTCTGTAAACCATTTTTATGCAATTAAAAACCATTCAACATACTCGTGTTGTTCACAAACATAATGTATTATGCTGTCTGTTGCCTGTACTCACACGCTTGCTCATTTATCTTAGCTCAGTTTCAAACCTTCATCAAGGTGATGACGCAAGAAAATCAAGGCATTAGCACAGTTTCAAACCTTTATCAAGGCGATGGCGCAAGAAAATCAAGGCCTTAGCATAGTCTTGGGTGGATGCATTATTTCTGTCTTTAATGGTCTCTCCAGGACCCATTGCATCCAAATGGATTTCAGCATCCAACACCCATGTCATATAGTTCTTGCCCGAAATTTCAAGGGCAACGAACTTTCATTTTATAATGTCAGACATGAAACAAAATTACATCAAGAGCGTGTTCATACTTACGGGCTCTATTACAATTATCACATTCACTTCAGGGAATGGATCATAATCATCTGTATGTGCTATACACAATCTCATGTCAAATATTACTTTCATAAAATGAAAGATTATTTTGAGAATCCTTATTGTTCTCATTACCACAATAATGACGATTATAATTTCGTCTATTGCCACGTCCACATCCATTGATACCTTCACCGTAATAATTTTGTCTTCTTTCAGACTTATCACATACTGCTACCACATTCTCTAAAGGGAATGGAGCAAATTCAATTGGACGAATTTTTAATTCTTTGCCCACAATCATACATGAATTTGATCATGGCAAGGCATAGAAATTTTACCACTTCATGTGAGTGTAATTTCTTATGAACTCCATTAGAGTTATAATCAAACTTTGTTGTCTATGTTTGTATATGAAATCAAATCGTAGAATTTCAAGATTTTGAAAGGGAAAAGTAAATTACTTACCTTTAAGGTATACCAATAAATGTTGTGATATCAAATATACCTCTTCTATTTTTCCGTATAGTAATTCTTGGAAGCATTTAAGCCGACGCGATTCCACCGCGAAGCCGCCGTTTCCGGTTTCAAGTAATTGAAGAAAGAAACAGTATTGTGATTTAACCGTACATAATCTATTGCTGGCCACTTCATACACATAATACAATTAGCACAATGCAACAGTAGGATCAGACTTGTATTTACAAATAACAACACATAATTATAGATTTTAATCGAACATAAAATCGATACTTATCTCTTGAAGCGTGACCCGGATAATGCCCGAAATTAGCGAAATTCGTGTGAGCGAATTTCTCCTTAATCTTCTCAAAGTGCTTCTTGAGACGGTAGAGTCTCGTGCTGATAACGTGTTATGAAATAATATAAGAACAAGAACAATAATAGAAGAACAAGAACAATATAGAGAGAATAGGGAGAGGAGTATTCTTATTGATACTTAGGGATGATTTACAATGGTATAGAACCCCTATATTTATAGGGAGGTGGTGACTTAGCCACCAAGAAGTAACCCTAAAATCTCTCTAATTATGGACATTCACCTTAAATAGAACTCTATTTATAACATTAACGATATTATTTCTATTATTATTTTCTTATGTTCTTGGATCAAATTAATTAAAGTGTCTATAAATCACACTACAAATTCAACTGTACTGTGCGTTAACATTATCGTAGAAAATAAAAATAGAGGTGACCCTCTAAATAATTTTGAGTATAGAGTGGTCAGGGAATGTTTTCTCTCGGCGGACGTGAAGCGAGTATTAATAATGTGCACGATCACCGTAACAAATCTGACCACCAGTACTCTACAATCACCGGCGAGCTTAGTAACACCGGCCAATGCTAAACTGGCACATGCAAAACCACTCACGTTGGGCAGCTTTCTACCAGTACAATTTTAAAATATACGTGAAAAACTAGAAGAGGAAGACAGAAATGCAACTCAAATCAAATTAGTTGGGAAACAATATGTGCAAAGAACAAGGGAGGAGGTTGCCTACCGACTTCAATTTTCTGATTTAGCAAAATCCACAGCAAATTCTTCAGATATACCACAAGCACCAGTGATAATCGAACAGGAAACCCAATTGGTGGATGAGAAAGCTTACAAGAGGAATCGAAGTTCACAAATGGGTAAGGCGCTTACATACATACCTTCAGATATACATAGAGATGCATTTGTAGTGACGATAGTTGATGAGGACATTAAGGAACGGCAGGAATATTGGGGCAATTCTCTCATAGGATATGTTTTAAGGGATAATACTTACTTCAAATCCATGGAGAATTTTTGTTGAATGTCTACAATTTTGTTAACAAACAAAAAATTCTATATCATGATGATGGCTACTACATTTTTAGATTTGATTCAGTGGATGATAGGGATCGAATCATGCAATTAGGTCCCTATACTTTCCATAATAAGTCATTCATATTGAAGAGTTGGTCAATTGATTTTGTGTTTGATCTTGAATGCCTAACTGTAATTCCACTGTGAGAAAGATTCCCAAGCTTATCAATTGGATATTGGTCTACTGAAGTACTAAGCAAATTGGCTAGTGTAGTGGGCAAGCCTATGTACATTGATTTGTTTACATCTGAGATGGATCGTATTTCATATGCTCGAGTACTAGTTGAAGCAGATATCTCTCGTTATCTGCCAAGTGATATTGAAATCCATACTCCAGTAGGGGTTATCCAACAAGGTATTGAGTATGACTGAAAACCAAAATATTGCACAGACATTTCTAAGGTTGGGCATACTACGGAGGAATGAAAATAGAGGAAGGATTAGCAGACAAATGAAGAGTTTGCTGAGCAGAAAAGGAACAATAAAAGAGGTAGAAGGAAAAGAAAGGTCGAGACTAAATGGGTGGCAACAGGTAAGAATATCAATATAAATGAACCAACTAATATTGCTACACATACTTCTGAAGAAAGGGACAATGTAATAGACTCACAGGGGATAGAGGCTGCTTTAGATGGGAATGAATTTCCAGCATTAGCAGCAACAATAAGGAAAATGGAGGGAAAGGTAAAATAGTGGCTGAGGGAGGATTGGAAGAGCAAGCACAAGCTAGTTGTTCTACCAGTCATATTGGTGTTGTTAACAGATTTGCGATACTCACTCAAGGATGTATCTCATCTATTGCAGGGAAGAGTGAGCATGACTATCCCATACCCCCATGATTATAAGCACTTGGAACAGTAGATGGCTCAATAGGAAATTTAAACAGAAGGAGGTGGTTCTCTTTCTGAAAAAGTATAAAGTAGAAGTAATGGGGATAGTTGAGACAAGAGTTAAGGAGAATAAAGCTAGAAGAATTACACAAAAAATAGCAAAGGATTGGAGAGCACAATATAACTATGACCATACTTATAATGGTCATATTTGGATATTGTGGAAACCTCATAATAATGGTCATAATTGGATACTGTGGAAACCTCATATCCAACTCCAAATACTGGAAATAGATGCTCAATTCATCCACTGTAAAGTGACAGACCCAAACAGTCATAAAAGATTGATGTTCACTGTGATTTATGCCTATAATAAACTGATGCCAAGACAATAGTTATGAGATAAGATTGTTGCCTTCTAACCGAGTGGTTTATTAGTGGTGATTTCAACAATGTCTGGCATGCGGCTGATAGGATTGGAGCCCCTATAACATAGGCAGACGTACAAGGCTTTAAGGACTTAATCAATCGACTACAACTTACTCCCTTGGAAAACACTGGGTGGCATTATACTTGATGTAATAAGAGGGATGAAAATGCAAGAGTTTACAATAAGATAGATTGGGCATTTGGGAATTATAGCTGGCTGATGAGCTATGGTCATATTGAAGCAGATTTCTTGAATCCTGGAGTTTCTGACTACTCACCTATACTTCTGAATTGTAACTATGGAAAGACATAACAACACCTGCACCATAAACCTTTCTAACTGTATCATATAGTACTTCATAACCCTGACTTTCCAAGGATAGTGAAAGAAGTATGGACATATATGTAGATATAGGGCAGTCAAGAACCTGGAAAAAACTAAAGAGGCTAATGGAGGCTCTAAGGGAGCTAAATGCTTACATGGCATCATACCAATAAAAATTAAACCAAGCCAAGCAGAAACTGAAACTGGCTCAACATCAACTTTCCATTTAACCACTAAACTAATAGCATATTGAACAGGAGAGATGAGCTTTGCTGGAAGTGAAAAAGGGGAGTAATGTAGAGGAACAAGTTCTAAGACAGAAGTCTAGAGCTACTTGGATGCAATATGGAGATACAAATACAAAATACTTCTATGTCCCGTGGAAGATGCACACAACTGCTAATACAATTATTTCTGTTCATAATGATGCAGGTATCAGAATCACAGAACCTAAACAAGTGGAAAATCAGTTTATTGAATTTTTCAAAAAGTTGATGGGAGAGTCATCACATACCCTTCCTTGTCCAAATGTTGAGGTGATCAAGAAAGGAGCCTGTCTCTCAAGATAATAGCAGTTGGAGCTTATCAAAACTGTCACAGTGGAGGAAATAGTTAAGGCTATCAAGAGTATGCCAACTGGCAAAGCACCAGGTGTTGATGGATTCCCAAATGAATTTTTCAATCAACAATGGGAGGAGGTGAAAGAGGATGTGATCACTGATATGCTGAGCTTCTTCCAAACAGGAAATTACATAAAGCTACCAACAACAACAACAACAACAACAACTACCCAGTATACTCCCACCAGGTGGGGTCTGGGGAGGGTAATATGTAGGCAGTCTTACCCCTACCCAAAAGGGCAGAGAGGCTGCTTCCATGCGACCCTCGGCGCATAGGACAGAATGAAAAGCTGCATTGGAAAACAAAGACAAAATTAGTAACCAAGGCAAGACAAAACAAAATAACAAAACAAAGCATAAGTAATCCTGCAGAAATAACGTAAATGGTTATGTAAACATAAGGAACATAAATACCGTCGCAACCAAGAGGGGACCTAGGCTAAAACACTAGACATCGATGGGTAACCCTACTATCCCACACCCAACCCCGGGTGAGGCGAACGAAGGACTCTAAGAGCCCCTATCCTGCAACCCTGATTCTAGACCTCCAGACTCCCCTATCGAGGGTCATGTCCTCGGTAACCTGCATTTTAGTCATGTCCTGCCTAATCACCTCTCACCAATGCTTCTTAGGCCTCCCTCTACCCCGCCGACCACCAGCAATCTCCAGCCGCTCGCAGCTCCTCACCGGGGCATCGGGACCCCTCCTCCGTACATGCCCGAACCACCTCAGCCTCGCTTCCCGCATCTTCTCGTCCACTGGGGCCACCTCTACCTTCTGTCGAATAACTTCATTCCTAATCTTATCCAGCCTGGTGTGCCCACACATCCACCTAAGCATCCTCATCTCAGCAACCTTCATTCTCTGGACATGGGAGTTCTTCACGGGCCAGCACTCTGTCCCGTACAACATCGCAGGTCTAACCACGGCTCTGTAGAATTTCCCTTTGAGTTTGTGTGGGATTTTCTTGTCACACAGGACCCCAGAAGCAAGCCTCCACTTCGACCACCCTGCTCCTATCCGATGGGTGACGTCCCCGTCAATCTCTCCGTCCCCCTGAATCACAGACCCAAGATATCGGACACTGTCCCTCTTGGCGATGGCCTGAGAACCAAGCATCACATCCCTGCCCACCCCACTCGGCTCGTCACTGAACTTGCACTCCAGATATTCTGTCTTAGATCTGCTTATCTTGAAACCTTTAGACTCGAGGGTCTGTCTCCATACCTCTAACTTCTCACTAACACCGGCCCTCGTCTCGTCTATCAATATTACATAAAGCTACCAACAGTACTGCTATTACTCTAATACCATAAGTCACTAACCCCACCCGGTTTAAGGACTTCAGACTTATAGTATAGTGTACAACACTTTATAAGATCATCTATAAAGTTATCACTGGAAGGCTAAAGAAAGTGATGAATCATCTGGTGTGAGATTCACAATCAACTTTTATAGAAGGTAGAAGCATTATTGACAATATTCTGTTCACTCATGAACTGTTTAAAGGATACAACATGAAAGGGATATATGCAAGGTGTATACTTATGGTTGATCTCAGGAAGGCATATGATACTTTGGAGTGATATTTTCTGAAAAGGATGTTGATTGAACTGGGATTTCCACACAAGTTCATTGAGTGGATAATGGAATGCATAACAACGGTTACCTATTCCTTAACTCTGAATGGAGGGCTCACTAAACTATTTAGAGGTCAAAGGGAAATAAGGTAGGGTGACCCTATGTCACCTTATCTATTTGTGATTGCCATGGAATATCTGCAAAGAGAATTCAATCAACTTGCACTAAATAAGGAGTTTCACTTCTACCCTAGGTGCAAAAAGCTGGGAGTGGTACATGTGTGTTTTGCTGATGACTTACTGATGTTTTGCAGAGCAGATTCACCTTCTATCAGGCTGCTTCAACAAGCTTTTATGAAGTTTTCAAAAGCCTCAGGTCTCCAAGGTAATCCGGATAAGACTTCTATTTATATTGTTGATATTTCAAATAGTGTGAAAGAGGACATGTTAGGATTATGATTCCTACTAAAGACAATAACCTTCATATTGAACAATTCGGAATTAAACTACATGAGCGGAAGCTAACCTGAGTCCATGTGTGGAATTTGTTGAACCTCCTTTGATGATTGTCCAAATGTCCTTGTGAACTCCTTGATCCTTTTCTTCAAGATTTCTTGAAGTTTGTATCACCACAATAATCCCTCACAAGGCTTAAACAATATGTGTATAATTTCACAATAATAATATGACAATTACCAAAGGTTGGTATATGGTTTTCCACAATTATTTGCAAGACAACAATGGTGTTTTTGCTCTTGATTCAATGGGAGGAAGAAGAGTTTGTCTTGCAATAATGTGGGAACCATAACCCCCACTTTATAACAAAAGAGTTACATAACTCAACAGTCACAAGCTTGTAACCATGGTTACATATATGTAACCTTAGTTAGCCCATCATTAACTAAGGTTACCCTTTTGGGTATCTACACATTAGTCCTACACTTTATATGACAACACATTGGCCCCCTTAACATAATGTCCATAAGACCACAAAATTAGGCCAAACCAAAAGATAGCACATAATATATAATTTATCCATATATTGTTCATATGTATGTAGATATAAGTCCATATATCTTATAGGACATTCTCCAGGAATTGGGGTACAATGAAGGTACACTGCTATTCAAATATCTGGGAGCGCCATTAGCATCAAGGAAGCTGACTAATCAACAATGTTGGCCACTAGTGGAGAGAATTACCGCAAGGATCAACTGCAGGACATCAAAACTATTGTCCTATTCTAGAAGGATCCAGCTTATTAAATCAGTAATTATTGGAGTACACTCTTACTCTGCACAAGTGTTCTTATTACCAAAGAAGATAGTAAAAATGATTGAAGCCATATGCAGAACTTATTTATGGACAGGTCAAGCAGAAATCTCTAGGAGAGCATTGGTAGCTTGGGACAGAATTTGTTTGCCACAAACAATGGGGGTTCTAAATGTTATAAATTTGTGTAACTGGAACAAAGCAGCAGTGGCAAAATATCTATGGGCAATCACCGACAAAAAAGATTGCCTATGGATTAGATGGATCCATTCTTACTACATAAAGAACAAGATCATTGATACCATTCTTATACCTAAGAATGCAGCTTAGGTATTACCTACCTTGCAAGGAGACCTACTTTCAAGACTGACAGTACTGCAGAGCACATATGGGAGATTCAGTGTAAAGAAGTTATACAAGTTGCAGACTCTTCAGGGCCAAAAGGTATACTGGAAGTGTCTAATTCTGCAACATCATATACACCCTTGACATAAGTTCAACCTATGGCTGGCCATACAAGGAAGATTACCAACTGTTGAAAGACTACAGAAGATGGGTATCCAAGTTCATTCATCTTGTGTTTTCTGTGGATTGGCATGTGAACATTTTGAACACCTCTTCTTTGACTGCTCATACACAAAGACTATATGGAAAAGACTGTTGAATTGGATGGGGTATATTAGGAAAATAAGAACATGGGCAGAGGAACTAAAATGGGTGACAACATATGCTAGGCAGAAGAAGGGATCTTGAACTATTATTACAGCTGTTTTTGGAATGCTTATATATCTCTTATGGAGATATAGGAACATGATCAGATTTCATCATGGACGATATTCATCAGGGAGTATACGTCGTGAAATTGCAATTTATGTATATATAAAAGGAAATACTCATCTCAGCTGGCAGAAGCATTTGATGCTGTTGAATAGATATCCTTAGTCTAACTTTGCTTAGTAATTCATAATTATTCTTTTGTCTTCTTGATTATAGAGAATTGTATAGGCTGAGGTATTTGCATAGGACATAGCTGGAATACACCTTTATAGGTGATCTAGATAAATTAGTGTCAAGGAGAGATAAGGAACTGGTCAACAGCTCCAATTTTGTAATGATCAGTTTTTTCTCAAGACAAAATCAGAGGCGCATCCAAGATCTAAACTCAATGAGTTCAACCTTTAAATTTGTTAACATTGAACGCATTATATTTCTAAAGCTATGAGTTCATATATATATATATATATACTATTTCTTGCAATTTTAATAAATATTTATACATAAATATATGTTCCGCATTAAAAATTATAGATTCAATTAAACCCATCACCTTAATGCTGCATACGCCCATGAACACAATATATATTCGAGAAGTTGTAAGATAGGAAAAGAAATAAAAGTATAATAATTTTTTGTGCTCATTTAATATTAATTCGGCTTGTGGCACATATTTGTTGGCATGGCTTGGGCTCGCTCTCTTGGTAGAATTTGGATCTCTGGGTAGAATTTGGAGGCAATAGTGTGTTTGAAATTATATTAGGGGTCGTTTGGTTGGAATACGATTTATATCGGTATAAATTATGGCGGTATAAGTTATAATGAGATAAGTTATGCTGGGATTAGTTATGCCAGGATTGTTGTTTATTCAATGTTTGGTATGTTATATTAAGAATGACAATTGCATATTTTTTAAGAAGGTATAAGTTATACCAGTGTTAATTATCTCACATTTTATAAGGTATAAGTTATCCCGATATTAAAATTAACACCGAAATAATTTATACCTAATTTATTAAACAAACAAAATATTAAAATGATATTAAATTTTTATATCATCCTTATACCTTCTTATACCCGTACCAAACTACCCCTTAGAGTTCAAAGGCAGCGCGTTGTTTTCTGAAATAAGCCAAGACCATAGAAGAGATTGTCAACTTGAACTCCCAACTTCCCATTTGTCCATTTCTCCAACCTCACTCTTATCACCACTCAAACTCTCTTTCTCTCTCTACCTTTGAGCTTCCCATGCATTCCCACACAATTAATCCCATTCCCTTGAGATGATGTTAGAAACTTTTTTTGCATGCCCTGCTTACAACGTAAGCCATATTATTATTATTTCTCACTTGTAGCAGCCCATTGTAAGGGCGCGCACCAATAAGTGTGCGCACCCCAACTCCTAGTCTATGCAATGTCGGCCGCTAACCGTTACAGCAACCACAACCGCCATCATAATCCGCACCACCGCCTTCTCCTTCTCACCGTGTTGCTCGCCGCGGCTGCTGTCTCCGCCTCCTCAGGAAGTTCCGAAGCGGAGATTCTCTTAAGGTTCAGTAAGTCCTTGTCAAAAAATGACGCATTTTCCAATTGGAATCTCAACGTACCACCTTGCGATAAAAAGACCGATAACAACAATTGGGAAAATGTTATTTGTGAAAATGGTTTTGTTTTCGGTTTGCGGTTGGAGAATAAGGGATTAAGTGGTACAATCGATGTGGATGCTCTTAAGGAATTGGCCAATTTCAGAACCATTAGTCTCATTAACAATAATTTTGAAGGTCCTTTGCCAATTATGAGTAAACTTGCGGGATTGAAAACTGCTTATTTTTCAAACAACAAATTTTCTGGCCAAATTGACGATAATGTTTTTGAAGGGATGCATTGGTTAAAGAAGCTTCATATTGCTAACAATGAATTCACAGGAAAAGTACCCTCCATTTTTGGTCAATTGCCTAAGCTTACGGAATTGAGGCTAGAGAATAACAAATTTGAAGGTCAATTACCTGATTTTAATCAAGAGAGGATTATGGATATGAACTTCTCGAACAATTCTCTTGTGGGTCCAATTCCTCGTGGCCTTTCTAGTCTCAAAGCTTCTTCATTTGAAGGTAATTTTTAGTATTTGTTTCTTTATACTGAGCTTTTTCGTCTACGATGATATTAAATGCAAACGTGTCTTGCAATTTTACGAATTAAGTGTTAAAGACGGCCAAATTAATGTGGCAATTAAGAATTAAGAGAGGTCTCCAACACCAATCTCTTAAAAAAATTTAAAATGATGACTATATGGACAATTTGCAAGCCATAAGTTACATGTATAAAACTTACATATACCTGATATTTAGCTAAAGTAACAAAATGCATGATATGTGTCCTTTAATATCATCTAGCTAACAATGGTTAATTAACATGTAGTCTTACTTTAAAATTAATCTTGAGCTTAAATTATTTCATTTGACGCAAACACACGGTGTCGATTTTTTTCTAAGTCACAACACCATGTCTATCTTGTTCCTTCCTCTGTTTTCTTAATTAAGCTGCCATAATTGTCATTGTATGCTACACATAAGGGGCCAGAAGGGTTCATTCGAACTTCCTTTTTTGGAAAATTACACTTTGCATATAAGATTGAAATATTTTTATGTACTGCTATATTAGATTTCCCACTTTTTCACGTGTTCACTTCTTTTTCTTTTTTTGTTTTAAATCCTCATCGTAAAAATCTTGTCTTCACCACGGACTATAGGTATTTATGAATTCATCTTTCACCGCTCTTTAAATGTTAACTAATGCATGTTTTACATCACATGATCTCGTACCACTCATCATATATCTCGAACAAGTTACCTCTGATAAACTAAGCTAGAAAATATGCTCTCATTTTCATCCAAATTATGTTCCATCATGATTATAATGTCTTGGTCAAAGATATATGCGTGAAGTAATATTTGATTCTCCTTTTTGTTACGTTCCTTTAAATAAAACAGGTAATGATCTTTGTGATGGGCCATTATCCAAATGCTCAAGTGAACCAAAGATAGCTCTTTGGACAATTATATTGGTGGTTATCGCAGTGACGGCAGCTATTGCTGCAATTATTGTTGTTATCGTCATCCTTCGCCAACGCAAGCAGACGCCTGAAACAGAAGCAAGATCAGTCGCAGCTAATAATTCACCCGGGGGCGCCACTCACCGGAAGGCGCCCTCGGCAGATCTAGATAAGATGGAACAGGGCCAAGTACTGGCTCCTGACCGTTCTCCGGAGGGCGGAAAGAGGCCTGAACAAGCTCAGAAAATTCAATTTTTGAAAGATGACACGGAGAAATTTGACTTGCCAGATTTGTTGAAGGCATCAGCTGAAATTCTGGGAAGTGGAATATTTGGATCAACTTATAAAGCTGCACTTAGCACTGGACCTGTTATGGTTGTCAAAAGGTTTAGGCAAATGAATAATGTAGGCAAAGAAGATTTTCATGAGCATATGAGAAGGCTGGGCAGATTGAGCCATAAAAACTTGCTTCCTGTTGCCGCTTTCTATTATAGGAAGGAGGAAAAGCTTTTGGTTTCCGAATATGTCAACAATGTCAGCCTTGCAGTTCATCTTCATGGTACGTACTATTATTGTTATACTTTTTAAAGATCGATATAATATTATGATACGTACTTACAATATGACAAGTGGTTAAGAAATCATCACCTGCGCGTCGGGAGTATTGATATTTTGAGCCTTGATTAGTTGGTCTCCATAAATTTTACCTCTACAGAGAAATCGCTATTTACACTCACCTTTTTTAACCGATTCAAGCCTATACCAAATTGGCCCTTGTAATATGTGTGGAAATGATACCGGGTAGTCACTTTTAAGTGTGTTGTTTAAAATATATTCACAGTTTACAATGTATTTAAAAATAGTCAATTCGCTCAAACTTTAGGATACGGCGTCCTGAAGTTCAAACTTCACACTATCGCGTCATTAAATTCGAAAATTGTGTCCAGAAGTTCGAATCTTATGTCCTGAAATTTGAATTAGCAGTTCACAAATCATGACACTAAGTCTTGAATTTTATTAGCAGCTCAAAAATTCAGGAAGCTAAGTCTAGATTTCCAAATTCGGGATACTTAATCCGAAGTTTCGGTGAATTGGTTGATCTTTAAATACATGATAAATTGTGGATATATTTTAAACAACAAGCTTAAAAGTGGCTATTGCTGCACTTTTCCCGTCATATGTTAAATTATATGATCATCTTACTTATGAAATTTTATTATTTTTTGAAATATTACACTTTTATTTATTTAATTATATCTACAATTCATCCCTCATATATGATTCTTATCATTGACCATGAACGTGAAAATTCTTTCTTTGATTACGAGCGGTAGTTAGACTTGAACTCAGAATCTTTGGTTACTCTGATATTTAGTTGAATCTTTTGGCCGTTTCATCTACCAATTTAGACTTTTAAAAAAATATTTATTTATTTATTTAATTATGTCTTCAATACATGACGGAAACACTGTGAATTTTTTTATCAGGAAATAAATCCCGTGGGCAACCAGGCCTGGATTGGCCAGCTAGGTTAAAAATAGTGAAGGGAGTAGCCAAAGGACTATTATACCTCTACAACGAGCTTCCAAGCTTGACAGCACCCCACGGTCACCTCAAATCCTCCAACGTTTTACTAAACGAATCCTACGAGCCACTCCTCACAGACTACGCCTTACTACCAGTTGTAAACCTAGAGCATGCTCAAGAACACATGATCGCATACAAATCACCCGAATTCAAGCACAGCGGCCGAATCACACGTAAAACTGACGTATGGACATTCGGAGTTTTCATACTCGAGATCTTAACGGGAAAATTCCCGTCTAATTTCTTGCAACAAGGCAAGGGGAGCAACCCGGAGTTGGCAACGTGGGTTCGGTCAGTTGTCGACGAGGATTCATCGAATGTAGATGTATTCGAAAAAGACATGAGAGGAACAAAGAATTCGGAGGGGGAAATGATGAAACTTTTGAAAATAGGATTGAGTTGTTGTGAGGTTGATAGGGATAAGAGGTTTGATATGAAAGAAGCAATGGAGAGAATTGAGGAAGTAAAAGAGAGAGATGGGGATGATGATTTTTACTCTTCTTATGCAAGTGAAGCTGATATGCGATCTTCTAGAGGATTATCTGATGACTTTTCTCAGGTTTCATTGAACATTTGAAGTGTAACGTTAAGGCATTTTAATTTGTTCAACTCATGATCATCGTAATCTCATGATCATCGTAATGGGATTGGACTTTATTTTGTTTTGATGCATGATTGGGGGTATAAGGATAATTTTTTATGGTTGGGGATAGCCACTGAGCAAAATTAATAAATTTTAAAAAAACAAAGTGATAGAAAAAGTACTTCACTGTTTTTCTTTTTTTTGCGACACAATTAAAGCAAGCAAATATGTAAATTATCCTTGATTAATTTAGTTTAGCTAGTTACTTTTTCATTTCTTTTTTTGGGAAACTTCATCAGGCTTATTATATTTTGGGTTGCTCCGCATAGCCATTTAAAAAATTTATATTTACAAGAAAACATTGGGGAGGATTTCTCTTCCTATTTATAGCTTGTTTGCTTCATAATGATGACAGAAATGTGCAGAAATTTGACCATTTGGTCAGGAGAACAGGAAAGAAGAGTTGAAAAAATAAGAAGTTACCGCATTGGTTGCAAATGTATACGTGTGATTTAATTTGGCATTAATTTTTAAACTTTATAAAAGATTTAAAATACGACGATATGATGGGGTCAGGATCAGCTCTAGTAGAGATTGCTCTAGTAATTTTCTATTGAGTCTCCTATTAGTGCCACGCGTCCTTTACCATTTTAAGTGCATAGCTTGCATTTAGCCCATCTATGTCGGAAAAGCTACAAAAACCCAAGAGAAAGGAAGTAAGCTATGCAAATGAACATAAACGAGAGGAAGAGTAGTGTTTTTCTTTGAGAAATATTTTGTTTTGCATTTCTTTCCACAATCAACTGCAGTTATAAAAGATACTTTGAACACCAAACACGATCATGGCAAGATGCAAAAAGGTTAAGTTTTAAAGATAATATAGAATTCTTTTAAATTTACTTGCGGAGTTAGAAATTTCACTAAAAATATGTAAACTTTGATAAAGTCAATAAAATCTTTTTAATAAATGGGTAAAACAAAAAACTAAAATCAATACGTACATATTTAGATAAATTATAAAAATACTTATATTAGATAGAACTAACAATTGTGTAGATCAAAACTATAAGATTTCAAAGCATAAAAAGCAAAATTGTATGGAAATTTTTTTGTGTATTTTCTATTCGTTGTACCAGTATATTTATACAAGTATAAAAGGAATCAAAGAATAAAATATGTCTAATTTTCTATTGGCCTAAGGCTAACAGTATATAACTACCTGTATAGATTATTAGATTCCACATATGCTAGAGAAATCTAGAAGGTGAACTTACAACAATAAAATTGATAATAATCGGATGGCTGATATTTAATCTATCATCTCCAGGATCTAGGGCTGAGCTTTTTCCACTTGTCTTCTTTAGAGATGAGACAAAATTCTCCATTTTCCTTCAGACCACTTTTAGGTCTTCCATTTGTAGCCAAACGTGTAAGTCTCTTCTTTCCATCTATATCGACATCAAAATTATCAACACGATTATCTCCGGCAACACCCCCTCAAGTGGATGACCGGTGATCGGACATGCAACTTGAACAACAAAGATCGGTAAAGAGACCCAGCAAAAACCTTAGTAAAAAAATCTGCCAACTGTGAGGAGGAAAGAACAAAGGATAAAGAAATTAACCCGTCAAGTTTTTCACGAACAAAGTGACAATCAAGCTCTATATGCTTGGTTCGTTCGTGAATGACAAAATCTTTATGCCTGTCTGTCACAATGAAGAGGACCGACAAAAAAGGTTTAATGGTTATATCTTAGAGGAGACTAACGACCCAAGTGATATTAGCCACCAGACAATGCATAGATCGATATTCCGCCAATACTGAAGAAAGGACAACCACAGGTTACTTCTTGGACTTCCAAGAAATTGGACTGCCTCTAAGACTTAAGAAATATCCACTCACTAAATGCCTAGTATCAAAACAGGAGGCTCGATAGGAGTCACAAAATGCCATAATTTGGAAAGAGGGCTCCAGCGACAAGAATAGTCCCAAACCGGTATCTTTGCTGAGATATTCCAAAGTGTAAAATCCTGCTTGAAGATGGACAGAACAAGGATGTTGCATATAGTGACTGAGTGTCTGGATAGCATAAGATAAGTTAGGTCTGGAATTGGCTATAAAATTTAACTTTCCCAAAAGCCTTCGATAAATCAAGGATCCGGCAATGGGTACCACAATCGGAGGAAAGCTTAACACTGGGATCCAAATGTGTAGAAACTGTTCAAGAATCCACACATCATAATTCAGAGAGCAACTCCATTATATTTCATTTCTTGAAAATAATGAGCTTCCCCTAAGTCTTTAATATGAAATTCATTGTTCAAAATATACTTTATCTTATCAATTTCGCGGTTGCTATTTCCAGTGAGCAAAACATCATCGACATAGACTGCGAGAATTATTACCAAATCCCTTATTACTTTGAAAAGGAGGGAATAATCGTTGAGGGAAGCAGTGAATCTTCTAGTACCCAAAGCATAAGATAAGCGGCCATACCACTGGCGCAAGGCTTGTTTGAGGCCATACAATGATTTGCAAAGACAACAAACATGATTAGGAGAAGGAGAGCCCAAACCAAGAAGAAATCGCATGTACACTTCTTTATCAAGGTCTACGTGAAGGAATGCATTGTTGATGTCAAGATGGTATAATTTCCACTCTTTCTTTACTACTATAAATAGAAGATATTGTATAGTAGTCATTTTTACCACCGGAGAAAATATTTTTATATAGTTAATGCCTTCCCATTTTAGTGTTTCCCTGAATCACCAATCGTGCCTTTAATCTTTCCAAAGAGTTATCTAATTTCAAATTTATCTTGTACACCTATTTACATGGAAATGTTTTCTTGCCTTTTGGAAATTCAACTATATCTCATGTGTGATTAGAGACCAAAGCCTTAAATTCTTTATTTATAGCAGCATTTCATCCAGGATGCATAACGGCTTGGTGGTAGGAAGAGGGTTCAGATATTTGGCATATCGATATGATAAGGACCTGATTGATGTTGACATTGTAGAAAAAGATGAACAATATAAAGGGAGAAGAGGGGGACCATAGGAAATAACAAAATATGCAAACCCAAAAATGTAATCTGGCAAATACTTAAGTTGATGATGATCTCTTTGTGATCTGCACAGCAAATGCTTATGTGCTGAGGATAACACTTGTGATGTAAAAGTGGTATTGGTATCAAATGAAGAGGGGGAGGTGAGGAAAGGAGTTGAACAAAGTGTAAAATAGGTAAACTGGAAGGGACAAGTTGTTGTGGGGAGAAAAAATTGACATCAGTAGATTTAGAAAATACATAATCATCTATATAAGGAACAAGTAGGAAATAGTTTTGACATAGGGGAGATATAGGAAAAAGAAAAAAATGTTCTCTTCAACCTTGACTTCTCTAGACATTAGAATCTGATTTGTGTGTAAGGCGAGAACCTTATATCCTTTTTCCCTAAAAGGGTAACCTAAAAAGATCTCAGGTATTTCTTTCGGATTAAGTTTATCTCTATTTCTAGACAAGGTGGATACAAAATAAAGACATCCAAATGGTCTCAAATAATTATAATCTGGAGGACTCTCAAACAGAACATAATAAGGGTTCTCGTAACGTTAAACTTAGGATGGAAAACTATTTATCAAATAAGTAGTCGTAAGCAAACAATCCCCCCAATACTTCTTTGGTACATTAGATTGAAATAGAAGTGCTCTAGATGTTTTCAATAGGTGTCTATGTTTTCCTTCCACCTCACCATTTTGTTATGATTATAGAGATGTAATTTTTGGCCCTCCCTAAGAATTTTACGTATTTTAGCATAAAATATTTAGTTTAGGGCTAATATCGTTATTTTAACTATTTATTTCATAATAAAAATAAAAGTTATAAAAATATTTCATCTAGTTACTTTTGATTTATGTACTTTTCATAAAATTAAAATTACAAAAAAGTACCTTATATTTATCTTTGTAAAATTTGAAAATATAAAAAAAATAGTTTCATGTTTTAATATGGTTTAATTTAATTAATTAGAATTAATTTTTGCATTGTGTAGTATTTTTATCTTTTATTAAAGGGGGTTAACTAAGGTATTAGTCTATAATTTTAAGAGTTTTAGGGCCCAATTTTATGACACAATTCGAACTTAGCCCATAAATCCAAGCCCAATACCTAATACCCATTAAGCTAACCCTAGAGACCCTTCTAGACCTTTCTTGTTAACAAAAATAAAAGACCTAGCTAAGACAACCCCTAATTCTAGAGCCAGCCACAAAAATAAATTAAAAAATCCCCGCCCCCCTCCCCCCTCCCCAACTAAATGTCTTCATCATCAAAGGAAAAGCAACTCTTCCACACCTACACACACCTATGCCTCACCTGTATTATAAGGTTCAGTAATATTAGTGTTTGTTAATTCCACAAAACACTACCCCAGAAACTTCGTTATTTATCATTTCTTGGTCAATAGATGCATCTTCCCCATTAATCAAAATATTTCCTTAGGGGTCTTACGACGATTGTACCGTCTACTATAGTCAGATTCATGAAGGTGCAACAGACTTCACACATATTTTATTGTGTATTTCAATAGCATATAGTAGCGGTGGAGTTGCAAGTAAATATTCGGAATCTTTGTCTTATTCATTATTCGATCCTAATCTAGGATATATAGCATTAGTTTGCAAATTCAAGTCAACACCATCTTCAGATTCTTCTAGATTGCTCCCTATTTCATCTAGACGCAATTATTCCCTTTTAGTTTCAAATATGGACTACACTGGAGGTCCGACTTTGTTTCCCTTGCATCGTTGCAAAACAATACACCTAGACAGTCGGGTTGACTTCTCTATTGGATTTTTCTCACAATTTTGAAGGCTTTGTGGTCTTATTAAAAAGGGATTTTTACCTAATTATGCCATATAGCAAATCTTATTATCATTATTATGCTTTGTTTGGTTATTACCCGTATATTCCATGTTTTCGTTACCAAAAATGTACCAAATAAAATCAATCTGATTTTGTAGTCTAAAATGGCGCCTGTTTTTAAAGCTACCAACGAAATCAAACTGATTTTGTAGCCTAAAATAGCGCCTGTTTTTAAGGCTCCCAATTAATATTTGATTCTGTCCCAATTAAATGGTCAACCAAAAACGGTAAAATCTCTTAACCAGCATGAATCTCTCCAGATTTCAGTTTCGAAAATCAGTCATTCTTCCACATAAAATACCGAAAATCAGAATTTACAGGGTGATAGTCAATCAAATTGTAGTTCTTCAAGATTTCGGTTTCGAAAATCTTTCATTTTTCTACATCAAATACTGAAAATCAGAATTTACAGCGTGATAGTCAATAAAATTGTAGTTCTTCCTGATTTCAGTTTCGGAAATCACTCATTCTTCTACATCAAATACCGAAAATCAGAATTGAAAGCGTGATAGTCAATCAGTGCGGAGCTTCTACAATGTCAAAAATCCCGATAATGCTGAAATCTAATGGTTATTGGGATAACTATGGCAGATTCCGAGATTTTGAAGTTGATGCCATTTTGGTTGATGATAATGCAAGCTACGGAATTCTCCAGTCTACAATTGTAGAACAATTATCGATTGATACATTGGATAAAATTGTAAAAATAAAATACTTGTAGTAAGGCTGTAGTTAATTGTAGTCATTTGTAGTTGCTCGTACTCAGTTTGTAGTTAATTGTAGTCAGTTTGTAGTTACTTGTAGTCAGTTTGTAGTTAATCGTAGTTAGTTTGTAGTTAATTGTAGTCAGTTTGTAGTTAATTGTATTCAGTTTGTAGTTAATAGTAGTCAGTTGTAGTTGCTTGTAGTCAGTTTGTAGTTAATTGTAGTCAGTTTGTAGTTAATTGTAGTTTGTTTGTAGTTAATTGTAGTCAGTTTGTAGTTAATTGTAGTGTTTAATAAATATGTCTGAAAATTGAATTTTTCTGTAGCTACTGGCTTGTATGTGTACCTTGAATCACCTAATGTGAATTTGTAGTTAAACTGTTTTTCAATTTATTTATATGAAAATGTAGTTATATTGAATTTTACTTAGCAGTAGTTCAATTTTTGTAGTTATATGAACTTTGTAGCTAATTGTAGTCAGTTGTAGTTAACTGTTGTATTTAATCAATATGTCCGACTAATGTATTTTTTTGTATCTACTCGCTTGTATGTGTAGCTGAAAACTGCAAATGGAATTTATAGGCAACGTCAATTCATTATTCTTCATTGTTCAAGATAAGAAGTTTTAGCCAAAAACACAACAGCTGCCGAATGGACGAAACAGTAGTTCTTTTTGTAGTTATATGAACTTTGTAGCTAATTGTAGTCAGTTGTAGTTAAGTGTAGTATTTAATAAATATGTCTGACTAATGTATTTTTTTGTATCTACTCGCTTGTATGTGTAGCTGAAAACTGCAAATGGCATTTATAGGCAACGTCAATTCATTATTCTTCATTGTTCAAGATAAGAAGTTTTAGCCGAAAACACAACAGCTGCCGAATGGACGAAACATTCATACAGCGCAAATGTACTGCAACACTAGTTTGTAGCATTGTCATCAATTTGTAGCTATATGCATTTGTAGTTATATGTAGTGCAATTGTAGTTAATTGTAGTCATTGTAAATAAATAATTTATTCCCACAATTATATAAGAACTGACAGTTATATAAAATGGCAACTGAAGGTATTATATAAAAGTAACTTCAACATTAATGTATAAGATAATAAAAATTGTACATGCTATTAGATATTAGATAGCTAGAATACTCGAGTAGAAGACAAAGCTGTTACGGCAAATATGCTATTAGATAGCTCGAATACTTGTGTATAATGTATATTCATGAAAAATTGTTCATTACAACCAAAATGATCTAATGTTTACATTGTCTTACAATCCAACTACCAAATATGAACAGTATAGTCTACTTCTTCTTTTCAGAATCAACAACAGCATATGCCAAGATAGAGAGAAAATGGTTTTATAGAGGGTTTCGGACTTTGTTACAACAGTAGGACTGAAATATGGCGGATGAAATTCTCGATATGAAACAGTGCAACCTTCGACAATGGCAGATGAAATTAGAGGAGTGAGAGAGAGAGAAATCTGTTTTGGTAAATAAACGTGGGGGGAGGGTAATTAAAAAAGGGGAAAAAATCATGGGGTTTGTTTGTAAGAGAGAGAAAAACGTGTAGAATAAAATCTGAAAAGATTTTCAGTTCCACAAATCAAGGCTATAATTAATAAGTTGATATTTAAACCTTAAATATAATTTCGGTACATAAATTGAAAGGTGGTATACTTAAATGTAATAAACATAAACCTTAAACATGTGTGGTAATAAGGTTTGCTATATGGTATGTATACGTAAAAATCCCTATTAAAAATGATATAGCTAAGTTGATAATTTTCTAAAACGGGTTCATGCAAGTGGGCTTTTAAAGAGAATTGAGTTAGTTGTCATATGTCCTCTGCTAAGATTTTAAAGAGCACAAATGTCGTGGGATGGTCTGCTTTATCAGATATTTGGATCCTCTAATTTATCATAGGTCGAATTGGGTTTCGAGCTCTCCGGTGTCGATTCGAGGTTGTGGCTTGTAATTTCGGTGTTTCAGTTCAAAGATTGTCGCCTTTATGGATTTGTAATTTTCAGTTTTGTTCATCAATAAAATTTCATTTCTCAATTTTCATTCTCATTTTATTTTATTACAATAGCTTGGTACGTATGTTGGTTGATTTGTGATTCTATATTGTTTGAGTAGCATGTCTTAGTTTTTCTCATTCAAATTGTTTGAATTAGTTTTTACTTCTATTACGATGTATGTAGTGTTGTCTCTTGAATAAATTTTTTTTATTAGATAGTTGGAAAAATTGGAGTTGTTTCTCTCTTGGAGAGGAATAGAATGTGCCATAAGGTGTGTCTTGAATCATAAGGAATCTGGCCAAGTAATAGACCATGTTAGCTAGCTTATTTGCTCCCCAATAATATCTTGTTTATAAATTTGGCATCATAAAAATCTCAAAGATTAGGAAAATAATTAAATGCACTAGTTGCTTTAGGCGCAATTAATAATAATCATCGTGGCTATGCGTACTGCTCCCATGGCATGGTCATGATACATAATTTTCAAATCCGAGGGTACAATTATGTGACCCGGCCACAACTTCTAATAATGTTAATAAATTAAACATGTTGTAGATCGTAGGTACGGTTTCCGTGATACATTCACAATGTGTATCAAACAAGAAAGTGTACGATAATCGTAACTTTTTCAAGAAATAATTTCATAAATCCTTAAAGCGGCTAAATTAATTAAAGCGGCTTGAAAGGGATAAAAATGCACATAGATTTTAAAGATATTTTAAAATTAGATAAATAGGCCAATGATAATAGTTGAGCAACCGTGCTGAAATCACAGAACACGAAAATTCCTAACACCTTCTTCAAGATTAACAGAATTCTTTACCCGGATTTCTATGTTTTGCAGACAATAAAACAGAGTCAAACTTCCTCGATTCGAGATTTTAAATTGGTGACTTGGGACATCGTAAGTTATTCCAAGTGGCGACTCTGAACTTCAACAAATACTCTCGTTTTGATTATTGTAACTTTGATTGGAAAAATTCCCATATACCCTTTTCAAGTAGAAAAAGAAGGTGTGACAGCTCTGGTGACTCTGCTGGGTACGAACCTAGAATCTCTGGTTCAGGGTTCAAGAATTCAAGCTTAGAATAATTTTTATATTTGGCTTTTATTTATCTGATTTTTATTACATGTTTGGGCCTAATATGCTAAATGCCATTTGTTACCACTTTTATATTATCTGAACAGTATATAAACTGCTAAGAAACCCCTCTCTTCTAATCTTCTGTGAAGTGCATGCTGGTGTGACTTCTTTTCTGTTAGTTTCATTCCTTAATTTATAACGAGATTCGGACAAGTTGCAAAGCAGGATGATCTTTTGGTTACCGGTAAGCCGGTTCTAGAACAATACATCCAAGTTTTAAACCTAGAATAACATAACCTCATGTCATATCCCTAGTAGGAATGCTTGTTTGCCACATATGCATTTGACTCTGGGGACTTAACATAGGGGTTGAGTCCGTCTAGGATAGGTGTGCCCAAAAAATAAAAGTCTGTAATGACATAACCGGTTTGAGCTCTAGCGCGCCGTTCAGCAGTTTGAGACCATGAGCAGCTTTATTTTAGATATTATGACTTGTACTCACGATCGAAATTGAATTTTGGGGAGTTTGGAGTTGATTTGAAAAGAGAATTCTCATTTCAAAAGCTTTATGTTTGAAGAATTAGCTAAGATTGGATTTTTAGTAAACAACCTAGGAATCAGAATTCAAAAATTCCAGCAGGTTCGTAGATAATTTTGAACTTGGGTGTATATTCGTATTGGGTTTTGGAGGACCCGAGGACGTTTTGGCACATATTATGAAAGTTAGAATTTTGGAAGAATCTCATAAGTTTGGGTTGTAGTGCATTTCAGCGTTATCAATGTCCGTTTGGAATTTCGAGTCTGGAGTCGCTCCATATGGTGATTTTGGTGTTGGGAGCGTGCTCGGAAGTAAATTTAGAGATCTATGGGTCATTTTGGAGTCGTTAGGCCAAAGATAGAAATTTGAAGGTTCTTTAGAAGTTTGACCGGAAGTGGAATTTTTGATATGGAGTTCGAAATCCAATTTGGAAGTTGGAGTAGGTCTGTGATGGCGAATATGACGTGTGTGCAAAATTTTAGGTCAATCGGACGTGATTTGATAGGTTTAAACAATGGAAGTAGAAGTTTGAAATTTTAGAGTTCATTAAGATTAAATTGGAGTGTGATTCATTATTTTTGTCCTGTTTGGAATGATTGATTGGGGCAGGGGGGCCTTGGGTGGATTCCGTGTGGTTAATGGATCGAATTGAAACTTGGAGGAAGAGCTGAAGTTACTGGTTGTTGGTGTAGCCGCACCTGTGAGACTTGGGCAACAGGTGCGGAGCCGCAGAAGCGGCCCTTGTGTCACAGAAGCGGAAAATGGTTGGGCTTGGCTAGGGTCGCAGATGTGACGAATCTTCCGCAAAAGTGAGACCGTAGAATGGCCCTGGCTCCGTAGAAGCAGACTTGAGCAAGTTGGCTGAGACGGCACTTGCGACAGAATTTTCGCAGGTGTAGTTGGTGCACCGCAGGTGCGAAAATGCTGGAGGCAGTGTGTTCTTTTAAAATTGGGAGATAGTCATTTTTCTCCCATTTTCAGTTGGTATGGGAGATTTGGAGAGCTTCAAGTGGGGTTTTCATCATCATCAACACAAGTAATCTAACCTCACCTATCATGAGTTAAATAGATTGATTAAGTATGAATTTTAGCATGTAAATTGGTAAAAGTTTTGGGGTTTCAGGAAAATCTAGAAAATCCGTATTCTTGGATTTTGACCACGATTTTGGCTATGAAATTAAGAGAAAATTATATATTTGAGTTCATGAGTTCATGGGTAAACTTTATCTTTGAGAAATGTCAGAATTCGGGCATGTGGGCTCGAGGGCATTTTTTTTAGCTTTTCCATCGGGATTACGGATTGTTAAAAATTGAATTATAATGAGCACTTTAGCATATATTAATGAATTTTCATAATTGTTGGCTAATTTTGGAGCATTTAGCATCGATACGAGTGTTCAGAGGGCGTGGAATGTCGGTTATGGAACTTCAGAGCAAGGTGAGTCTCCTTTCTAACCTTGTAACAGGGAATTGTCCCCATAGGTGAATTAATTGGTTATATTCTTCTATTTGTGGGGGCTAAGTATACACGATGTGATGAGAGTCTGTGCGTAGCTACTATTATGCTTAAGTCCGAGTACTTTAGAGCCCAAAATCCTGCTTACTTGTAATACTTGCAACCTTTTTGACAAACTTAAATATGCTCAAAACATATCTAACGTTTAAATGAATTTCTAAAAAAAGCCTAGATATCATTTCTTGGCTTTTAAAAGTGAATCTTGCCTTTTCCTAATTATTTGCTCCTTGATTATTGATTTGGATATTTGAATGTGTTTATCTATTGTGGAATTGGCCGAACGCCTCGGTAGATTAAATAGATGCATCTATTGTTCGGGCCATTCAACCCTCTGGCAGTGCCCAGTTTAAATATTATTGGATCGGGTTGTACGACCTCGGCATGATTTGTGCATGCTTGTAATACTTGCCTTGAAACTTATTGAAGTTGTTATTGCCTTTTCCCGACTTGAGAATATATGTATAAATGATGAAAAAGAAAATATTGGGAAATTCAGTTAAAAGAAAGGATTGTTTACATATTTTAACCTAATGAATTATAGTCTTGTTTGTATAATCCTTGATTCATGATATTGCGGACGTATCATTATTGGACCACTAGTAAGTCTCGAAGTCGACCTCTCATCTTTACTTCTTCGAGATTAGACGAGATACTCATTAGGTACACGTTGTTTTCGTACTCATGCTACACTTGCTGTGCATTTTTTGTTGCACAGGCACATGCATCACTAATGGCCTAGTGAGTATAGCTGCATGGTTGATGCGGAGACTTATGTGAGCTGCACTTCTTGAGATGACTCGCAGCCAGCAGAGTCTCTTCCAGATTATTATATTTATTTTCTGCCCAACTTGTATTCTGGACGGTTGTTGCATTGTATTACTTTCTAAGAAATAGCTCATGCACTTGTGACTCCGGGTTCTGGGATGGTTATAGGTATTTTGTATTGACTTCTTGACATAAATAGTTGATTTTAACTATCTTTTATTAGTGAAAATTGAAAAAAAATAGAGTTTTCACAATTGTTTAAATTAGAATTTAATTAAGTATTTATGGTTGGCTTGCCTGACAGCGGTGTCCGGCACCATCACGGCTCTTAGGGGATTTTGGTTGTGACAATATAGTATCAAAGCACTAGATTCCCTTAGATCTCACGAGTCATGAGCAAGTGGAGTAGAGTCTCGCGGATCGGTACTGAGATGTCCGTAATTGTCTTAGGGAAGCTACATGGCTGTTAGGAGCACTTCCCTTCTTTATTTCCTCATCGCGCTATTTTATTCGTTTGAGACTTATGCCCTTGTTTTCTTCTTAATCAATCTTACGTGAAACGAACCACTTGTTTATAAATTGAAAAATGAAGAATTGTAATGGTACTACAGATATGGGGCGGGATGTTTCTCCTAGTATAATTGGTTGGGCTATTGTCGTTGCCTTGTGGAAGGATTTGTCTATCGTTTCTACTCAGTAGTTGTGATTCTAAGAGTTTGGAGGCTATACAGAGGTTTCTCTGAGGCCTACAATTGGATACCACACACTATTAACTTGATGGTAGCATACTTGCCTATGTGTTGGGGTAGTGAATGATTTGAAAGGAAATCTACTCAGTACACGATTTACAGATCTGATATTTTATTTCAAGCGAGGGAAAAGCAGTTGGCTTATGAATGCCTAGATTTGAGGTGATGGAGTAATGAGACTTGGTATTTTCAAGCGTGATGGAATTTTCATCTACGATGTACTCTCGTCGTCCTCGATTTTATGTGTTGAGTTTATCGTTGTTATGGTCTTCAGTAATTTGCCTTTGGGGAAATATATTGTGAAATAATATTGGAGAAACGACTGTCAGAAATCGCGGGTTGCAGTGGTTCAGTATTGAACGTGTATTTCTAATATTGACAGCTCAAGAAAGATGATCTTCAGAAAGGTTTAAAAGTGAGTAGCGATCTATTGGTCCAAACGCTACCGAGATAAATTTCTACCTAAGGCATTAGCTGAGCAGGAAAGGATGAGGAAGAACGTGTGGGAAGTGTCATGAGTGGTTAAACTTCCAAAAGTCTAGGTGTAAGAAGTGGAGGTCGAGTCGTTTCTTAAATAAGTAAGTCTGCCCAAAGTGGGAGAGTGGCAGACCAGTATGTGGATTCAGTGGATGGGTCTACGGATGTAATTTGAAATGTCGACTATTATACGGCGGGATACTTGATATGATATAAAGGAGTTGCTTGATATGAAGGAGGGTACAACATAAATTTGAATTGGGGGATAGTGTCGCACATTTAGTTGATGTCCACGATGAGTGAATGGACTTGTGCAGCTGGTAAATGAGCACGGGTTCAGGTGGGTTATCTCTAGTGAGCAGATCACCGGTCGTTTGATTGGTGAAGCTTCTGCAAATAATTCTATTGGTTACACAGCAAAGAGATCGTCGTGCGAATGTGGTTGATGATTCAGAGTGTAAAAAAGGGTTTTATAGAAAGATTCCGAGAATGTTGACGGTTGATGGTCGAAGGTTATGTCAATAAGAGATAAAGAATCCTGGTGAATTCTAGTGTTGTGTGTCAGTGGCTTCAAGCTAGGGGGGGGGGAGTCCCACCGCCTATGATTGGGTTGCACGGTTAATTACTTACGAGGTTTCTGGTTATTTGTATGTTTATGGGTTATTTCAGGTACGGGAAAAGAACATAAGTGGTAATTTGAGCAAAAGAATTGTTAAAGGTGTGATATGGTTGGCCTTATTGGCTCATGCTCAGAATTGGAGAAGGGTTTAAGATTTATGTCGTATATAAGTACGGTTTTTGAGGGAAGTGATTCTGTCGGGTGCTTCGTCGAGAGGGTATGCATGTGCTAGAAGAATCATGGAGTTTATTATATTGGGGGCCAACTCAAAGCAGGTGGCTCTCAACAATGGTCCCGGTGGATTCAAAGGGGTAAAGTGTGGTGCCTAATAATTTATAGCCTATAGGTATGGTTAAGAATCAAGCTTTGTAGTGACTTGCAGTGTAGTATTTGGGAGGTATGAAATGGTTCGTGGGATTTGAAACAACATGGTCTCGTGATTCAAGGTCACTTGGGATGAGTGCGGATGGAGTGTGTAATATGTTGAATGGAGTTAATATTATTTCTAAGGCATTCAAGGATAAATTGGTAGAAGATAGACTGGTTAGCAACAGTTGGATTGGCATATTAGTGGTAGTGATCAGTTCTTTCAGCATGATCAAGTTATGCAAGTGATTTGTAATTGAATATGTGAGGCTTTTCAGCCGTCGTAATTGATATTATTTAGAAGTATTCTACTGTTATGGACTGTCATATGTAGGCAGATCCCGGAAAGACTAAGGGGATTAAGCCACTACTTAGAGATTGGAATATTCCATGGTTATGAGAATTTACATGTGTGTTGCTATGGTTCTCCTGAAGTGAGTTAAGTGAAAAGTTTTTATATCATGAAGTGTTATTATATTTATGGTTCCGGAATTATAATGAAAATCATGTTCTATTGTATATTAATGTATTGGGTGCAGTGAGTGGTATGGAATTCGAAGTGATGATCAATGTTGCAGTTTGGTGTTGATAGGGATGTCACAAGCTCGGTTGAGTAGGAAAAGAGTTTCTATGATTAAAGTAAGATGGTATTGTCTTCAGCGTCACTTGAGATTGATGTTTTGAGAAAAAGGCTTTGCATCTTGGTTAAGGATTCTTGATCGTTTTTCGGCGTTAGTGCGGCCCGTGGTTTGGATGTACATATTTTTTTACTTGTTACGGAATGGTGTGGGAGAGTGCCCACGGGAAGGTTGTATAAGCGTGGCATGTAGCCACTTGATGGATCGAAGGTTAGATTATGTATGAAGATTGTAATTATGTCGTTAAACTAAGAATTTATGCCTGGAGAGCACTCAATTTATTGGGTTGTGGACTGTGGAGGATTACTTCGGTTATGATGGTTGTACTTGTATGTTATGGGATAAAAAGGTTATTATGGACCCCGAAAAGATTATTGGCCTAATTCGGTAAGATCATCATCTTGGGGTCTCTGGGATGTATTAGAATATGAAAACGGACTTTGTATCAGGCCGAATGTGTTCATTTCAGCATAGCTCGCCTTATGGATGAGTATTCGGACATTGGATGTTAATTCATCATCTGTTATTTCATGTAATGTTATGTTGTGCCGTGTGAGATATGCACATCTTAATAAAAAATTTCTTATTTGTTGAGGTTCCACGTAACAATGGTGTTATGTGAGCAGGATGGCTCTTTAGTTTGAGAACATGTATTGCACCTAGTTGTGCTTGAATTTGTTAGCCTATGACGCTATATGTCCCCTCAGAGATGGTATTATGCACTTAGCGTGCTTTTGGCCGATATTCAGTATTTGGTTGTAATGAGCAACTTATATTGATGTGTACCTTCTTATGTGAGTTCTATATGCGGATCGGGTTGCACGCCGCAAAAGTGTGATGTTAAGTACAGTTCCTTATATCTATTTTTATGTGCTTTGTTTCCTATTTTTCTGAGGAAAACTCATATTAGCTGCATGAGTTGAGTTGTCCCTTCCAGAGTTTGTTTTCCTTTTGTGACGGATTAGAATTGGGCCTATTGGCACATTGTGGCATCATATGAGACTTTTGATCAAGTCCGGGGTGGCTTATTACTTCACCGGTTCGTACTAGGTGAAATGAGATCATTGGATTTAGATCAGTGCAATCTGATTATATGAAGTATATTAAGGAGCTAAGACCATCATTTGATTCATAATGAGGTTATGGTTCTTGTCAGGAGTATAGACCCAATGATTTGTTGATTCGATAGTTGGTATGAATTTCTACACATCTCTTCCGTCATGGCGGTATTGTAAGAGTTAGAGCAAGACCTATGTATGTCATGAGGTGCAATGGGAGCATCGGATTCGTGGAATTTTGACTAATATGATCAAAGAATGTTATTGTCGTCCTGTGAGTGAAGTAGTGCAAGGTGTGAGTCCAGCTAAGGTATGCAGTTGTGTTTGGGTGTTGCATGTAGTTATAAATACAATGAGTGTATGTTGGAACAGTTCTGGCGAGGAATTCCAGATGTTGGAATTGGGCTCTAAGGCTTATTTTCTTAATTGAAAAGGGATATCTTCATATTGATCGAGTTAGGATGCCTACCTGTGTTATGGTAGTAGGTGCTCGAGGTGTTAAGCAGTGATTTCAGATAACTCCAGCGCGGTTCTTATCACGTTCGAGGATGAACGCGTGTTTAAGTGGAAAAGAATGTAATGACCCGATTGGTCGTTGTGAGCTCTAGCATGCTGTTTCGTAGTTTTAGGCCAGGAGCAGCTTCATTTCAGATATTATGACTTGTACACATGATCGTAATTGAATTTTGGGGGAGTTTGGAGTTTGATTTAGAAAGAGAATTCTCATTTCAGAAGCTTCAAAGTGGAAGAATTAGCTAAGATTGGATTTTTAAGTAAACGACCTCGGAATCGGGATTCAAAAGTTCCAGCAGGTTTGTATAATGATTTCTTACTTGTGCATATGTCTGGATCGGGTTTTGGAGGACCCGGGACGTTTTGGCACCTCTTGTGGAAATTAGCATTTTGAAAGAATCTCATAAGTTTGGGTTGAAGTGAATTTCAACATTAGCAATGTCCGTTTGGGATTCCGGGTATGGGAGTAGCTCCGTATGGTGATTTTGGTGTTGGGAGCGTACTCGAAACTGAGTTCGGAGGTCTGTGGGTCATTTTGGAGTCGTTTGGATAAAGATAGAAATTTGAAGATTTTTTAGAAGTTTGACCGAAAGTGGACTTTTTGATATCGGATCGAAATCTGATTTCGGAAGTTGGAGTAGGTCTGTGATGGCGAAGATGACTTATGTGCAAAATTTAAGGTCAATCGGACATGATTTGATAGGTTTAAACACCGAAAGTAGAATTTTGAAATTTAGAGTTCATTAAGATTGAATTCGAGTGCGATTCATGGTTTTAGCATTGTTTTATATGATTTAAGGCCTCGAGCAAGTCTGTAATGTGTTTTAGGACAGTTTGGCATGATTGGTTGGTGTCCCGGAGGCCTCGGGTGGATTCTATATGGTTAAGAGATCGAATTAGAAATTAAAGGAAGAGTTGAAGTTGTTGATTTCTAGTGTAACCGCACTTGCGAGACTTGGGCCGCAGTTACGGAGCCGCAGAAGCGGCCCTTGTGTCGCAGAAGCGAAAAAATGGCTGGGCATGGCTGGGGTTGCAGGTGCGACGAATCTTGCACAGAAGTGAGACTGCAGAAGCGGCCCTGGCTCCGCAGAAGCGGACTTGAGCAAGTTGACTAACACCGCACCTGAGATAGAATTTCCGCAGGTGCAAAAATTCTAGAGGCAATGTGTTCTTTTAAAAAATCGGGAGATGGTCATTTTTCTCCCATTTTCAGTTGGTGTGGGTGATTTGTAGAGCTTCAATTGGGTTTTTCATCGTCAACAACAAAGGTAAGCTAACCCCACCTATTTTGAGTTAAATACATTGATTATGTATGGATTTTAGCATGTAAATTGGTAGAAATTTTTGGGTTTGAGGAAAACCTAGAAAATCCGTATTATTGGATTTTGATCATGATTTTGGGTATGAAATTAAGATAAAATCATATATTTGAGTTCGTGAGTTAATGGGTAAACTTTATCTTTGAGAAATTTCGGAATCCGGGCACGTGGGCTAGAGGGCATTTTTGTCAACTTTTCAATCGGGGTTAGGGATTGTAATAAATTAGATTATAATGAGCATTTGAGCATATATTAATGGATTTGCATAATCGTTGGCTAGATTTGGAGCATTTAGCATCGAATCGAGCATTCAAAAGGGTGTGAAATTCCATTTATGGAACTTCGAAGCGAGGTGAGTCTCCTTTCTAACCTTGTAAGAGGAAATTGTCCCCACATGTAAATTAATTGGTTATATGCTCCTATTTTTGGGGGCTACGTACGCACGATGTGACGAGAGTCCGTGCATAGTTACTATTATGCTTAAGTCCGATAACTTAGGGCCCAAAAGCATGCTTACTTGTAATACTTGCTGCCTTGTTGAAAAACTTAAAAATGCTCAAAAGATATCAAACGTGTAAATGATTTTCTAAAAAGGCTAGATATCATTTCTTGACTTTTAAAAGAGAAACTTACATTTTCCTGAATATTGGCTCCTTGATGAATTAATGATTTAAAGTTAGAATATGTTTATCTATTGTGGAACGGGCTGAACACCTCGGTTGATTAAATAGATGCATCTGTGGTTCGCGCCATTCGACCCTCTGGCAGCGCACAATTTAAATATTATGGTATCATGTCGTACGACCTCGACATGATTTGTGCATGCTTGTATTTCTTGCCTTGAAACTTATTAAAGTTGTTATTTCCTCTTCCCGGCTTGACGATATATGTATAAATAATGAAAAAGGAAATATCGGGAAGTTCACTTAAAAGAAAGAATTGTTCACATGTTTCACCCAATTGAATTGCAATCCTGTTTGTATAATCCTTGATTCATTATAGTGCGGACGTATCATTGTTGGACCATCAGTAAGTGCCAAAAGTCGGTCTTTCGTCTCTGCTTCTTCGAGATTAGACGGTATAGTCATTGGGTACACATTGTTTTCATACCTATACTACACTTGTTGTGCATTTTTATTGCAAAAACACATGCATCATTAGTGGCTTGGTGGCTGTAGCAGCATGGTTGATGTAGAGACATAGGTGAGCTGCACTTCTCGAGAGGACCCGCAATCAACACAGTCTCTTCCAGATTATTGTATTTATTTTCTGTCCAACTTATATTCTAGACAGTTTTTGTATGTATTGCTTTCCTAGAAATAGCTCATACACTTCTGACACCGGGTTCTGAATGGTTATGGGGTATTTTGTATTGACTTCTTGACATATATATTTAATTTGAATTGAGTATCTTTTATTCGTAAAAATTAAAGAAAAATGAGAGTTTTCACAGTTGCTTAAATGAAAATTTAATTAAGTATTTATGGTTGGCTTACCTGCAGCGATTTCCAGCACTTTCACGACCTTTAGTGGAAAAATCAGAGTTTTCACATGTTGCAATCTTCAAGCGCAAAAGGGGCCATTTGGCAATGAGGCTTGCCGATAAATGAGAAAAGAGGGTGAAGTGTAAAACATAAAGCAAGTAGGGCCCAACTATGTTTTGGATTTTCATAGTTTTTTTAAGAAAAAAAACATGAAAATTCAAAAACGATTTTGCACTTTCCTATTATTTAAAAAACAAAAAAATCAAAAAAGGAAAAAGAATACCCAAAAAGCGTTTACACGTTTCATCATTGTTTTCAAAAAAAATGAGACAAAATAAATTTTTCTTTAAATTAGTTGTTTTTTTTAATTCTCGCCCGTATCCAATTTTTCCGAACTACTCGAATTTGATTCTCGCCTCTCGGGCCGGGATACGCAGGCAACCCACATAGGGTCCAGTCTTCCTAGTGAGTCTTAGGTTCTTGGCTTCAAGGGGCGTAGCCAAATTTGGCATGTCTAGAGATTTCTGGCGACATCATTCATTTTGCAAAAAATAGGGCTATTATGCAAAGTTGTTTGTTTAATTGTGTCTAAAGAGTCTTCAATCTAAAATTAGGTCTATCTTTACTTTAAAGTTCTGTCATTGTCAAATTTGCATGTCTATTCATTTTTGGTCACATCGTCGTTTTTGAAAAATAGGGTTACTTTCGCAAAAATAGTTCAATTAGCCCATATTTTAGAGTTCTAAGTCCACAACAAGATATTTTCTCTGTTTAAGGTCCGTTTTATTGAATTTGCATGTTTAACCATTTTTATTCACATAAGCAATTTCTACAAAATTGATCATTTCTGCAAAGTAATGTTTCCATGTCTTAGAGGTCATCTTTGTTGAATTTGCACTTCTAGCAAGCTTTCGGTCACATAGGACATTTTGTAGAAATAGCTTCAATCATGTCCTGCATGTGTACGATAGCAAGTTTTATTGTCTCACACTGTGTGTTCTTTAACTCTATTTGGTTAAAAAAAATTAATACAAGTGTGGATCATCTTACCGGAGCTTGAGCATGACAGACACTCCGGGACCATCCAGTCAGGATCGATCGTCCAGGAGATGCTTAAGGATATTTTTTTTTATATTTTGAGTTTATTTTTCTTTTTATATCGTCTTTCACTTTCTAGCTTTATACACTAATGTCGAGTCTTTTGTTATTGTACTTTCTTGTATTTGAAAAAGCGTGTTATAACTCAAAAATCAAAAAAAAAAGAGATTTTCGTTTTCGTTAAAAGTTTTCTTTAGAATACTAATTCTAGAAATTAAAAAAAAATCTTTTGAGGTGGTTTTCCTTAGGAAGTTAATATCTAGAACTCAAAATAAAATTGCTTTTATATTTTCTTTAGTAATTAAGACTAAAAATTCAAAAAAAAAAGTGAATTTTCTTTAATGCTTCTTTAGAAGTTTCTTAAGATATTAATTTCAAAAATACAAAAAAAAAGGCTTTCTTTTGAGGTTTCTCTTTGAGAAATATATATATATAACCTACACGAATAATATTTATTTTATTTTCACTAGAACTTTAGGATATTGCACATTAAAGAAAAAAGACATACTTTATCTTTTGTTTAACTTTAGAGTTTCTCCCTTAGGTAATCAAAAAGTGAAATTCAAAAATATTTTTTACCTTTTTCATTGTTTGTTTCGAAATCTTTCTTCAGGATATCAAGTGAAAATTCAAAATATTTTTCTTTGGTTCACTCTTTATATTTTCTTCCTAATAAAAGAATCAACACAAAATTCTCTTTTATGGATTTTTCCTTAATAATTTCTCAAAGAATACATGTTTCAAAAAAAATGCAAATATATGCTTGTTTAAGATTGAGTTTAGAATAGATTATAGAATATTAAATCTAAAAAAAAAAGAGATTTTCTTCTCTTTTCTCATCAGAGTAGTCATTAAGGTAAAAAAAGGAAAAAAGGGAAAAATAGAACGTTAGTTTGTTTCCTTTATTCCTAATTTTCTCAAACTACTCAAAAATCTAATTTATGCAGCGTCGTGATACGTAGGCAACCTACATAGGTTCGATTGAATTATTTTTTTACTAAAAGAAAAAGTAAAAAAAATAAAAGAAAAAAAGAGGTGAAATTACGAGATGTGAGAAATGAGAGGAAAGAAAAGAGTGATAATTAAAAGAAAAAAGAAGAAGGAAAATGAGCAAGCCAAAAAGTTTTAGAAAAGAAAGAAAAGAGAAGATTGAAACGAACAAAATTTGCCAGCGCCCATGTGACCGTCGAAGTCATTCCAGAACCGTTAATTGTTGCTAGGTGCATTATACGCAATGTGATCTTTTTAGCTTGTAAATGCCCTAATACTAACAGGATGACCTCATTTTGTTCTTTTTATTATCCTCATTGAAATAAGGGGGGTTGGTTTGTGGTTCATAAATAACTCATCCATATAACACAAGGTCAAAGAGCAAGGTAGTCATGACTAGCAAAGACTTGGACGAGGGTGTTATTGACCCGTCGAAGGAGATTATTGAATCAAAATCTGAGTTGAAAGAAGAGGTCTTAAGGTTGAAAGGATAGATGGACGAAATATACCAAGCCTAAATTAGTGGGCATCCTCTACCATTATTTTCCACTAAATACCCTGAAAGCCTTGTCACCAGTCCGCCACTGTCACAAATCTAGGTTCCCATTGCTGTTGTTATCTCCCCACAACCTTTTCAAACTCCACCTGCCAAAACCACCTCATATCTCGCTCCTTTGACCACTCATATTTTTGTAGCTCATCCACCAGCTACCTTTTCTCGATCTTTTAGCGAGACTGTGTTCAAAACCCCGATGCCCAACACTATGCTCCAGAACCAACTTTCAAGGTCTCAGATCCATACTCTCATGCTCCTCATTTTAAGCCTCTTGGTGAAATTGAAAAGCATGCTAAGACAATGGAACAAGATGAGACATCCAGGAAGGTGAAAATCTTAGAGCATTCTTTAAGAAACATGCAAGGGATAGGGAGCCAGATGAGCGTGTCTTACAAAGACTTGTGCTTGTTTCCTGACATCCAACTGTCTGCTAGGTCTAAGATGCTATCGTGTACTACGGTACACTGAAAATCTGGACAAAAAAGAAAGTGAAAGCGAGCGAATGTAGCCTTTCATTTAAAAAGGCAAGGCCTTGATTTGTATGATGGGCGTGGATATACACGAGCCCATCTAAGAGGTTATTGCGGTGAATGAGAAGTGTTTGCCAGAAATATGAATTATTGATGGCATATTTTAGTGAGAGCTTGACTCAAGGAGCCTTGGAGTTGTTTACTCGCCAAGATGTTAGTAAGTGGCATACATGGGGTGACTTGGCTCAAGATTTTGTTCGGCCCTATTAGTACAATGTAGATATTATCCCATACCACTATTACCAATATCAAATGGAAAAGAAACCCGAGGGAAATTTACGGACTTTTGGCTTAGATGGAACGAATAATTTGCTCGGGTCAGTTCTCCGAATGATAGAAAAGATGTTGCTGAGTTCCGTCAATGACATGTTCCAGTAGGCATTACTGCTAAATGCTTTCAACCTCAATACCGACCCATGAACATACCCAACCTCCACATAATTCACCTTAGTATTATCCTTCGAACAACCCGACCAACTGTCCAACCGCTAGGTTACTCCCTAGGGCAAGCACCGGCATCCCAAAATTCACGTGTGCCTCCACAACATTTTTGAGCATCCAAAATCCCTAACAAACTAGGGAATTGAGGGAAACAAAGGCAAAGAAATAGTTTCACACTAATTATAGAAGCTTATACAAGCCTATTTGAAACGTTAAAACACTCTGGCCTGATTGATCTGCTCCTCGGCTATACTCCGGGCCCACATGCAAAAGGTTTTAATCCAACTGTACGATGCATGTACCACTCTAATGTCCAAGGTCATTTTTGATACCCAATTTTTTGCTATATATTTTTTTTATGAATAATACCTTCAAAGTGGCATATGTATACATATATAAGTATATCTAAGTATTTATTTTTTCTTATTTTTAAAGATTTTAAATCAATTTATTCCCCTATTTTTATTTATAACAATCCAACAATTATTTCTAAACCATTATTTTTCGTGATTCTATTGTTAAACTTTTGTGATTAAGCTAAAATATAGCTAAGATAAGTTTTGCATATTTTTTACAAATTTATTAAGTATTTTTAAAGCTAAATTGCATATAATTAAAATATTAGCCCCTTTTAAGATTTAATTGCGTTTTTACTTATAAGAATTAAGTCCAGCATTTTTAAATTGATAATAAAGTATTACAAGTCATTTTAGTACTTTAAATTTATTTCCAAAAATTATTTTACTATTTTTTATAAAATAAATAAAGAAAATGATTATTTAAAATCTAGCCAGATTTCGTTTCAATTATGGCCTAAATTCTACCCTAGTTTAAACCCCAATTTACCCCGACCCAATGCCTACTCATCGCCGGCCCTCAATCCGATTAAATTATCCACCTGGACTCCCACCTAATCCCAACTGTTTATCGTTTAGATCAACGGCTCCCATTACCCCCCAATCAACCCCTTCACCCTAGTTCATTCCTCACATAGCACCGCCCCTGAATCCTCTTCTCTCTCAATTCTCTCAGCAACATCACCTAAATCTTAGCAGCCGTCACCCTAATCCACCTTGATATCTACCTAATCCATGGCCCTCCATGGTTATTTGAGACATACACTAGCCTTACATGGCTTCTACGTGTTTGTTCTTATGGTTTCAAGGCTAGATCTTGAAAGAGCTAGGTCCCGTCCTTGTTGGACTTCAGTTCATAGCCTTTCTCTGGTCATCCTTGACCTTTCTCCGGCCAGCCATGGTCGTTCGAGTCAGATCCTTGACTCTCCTGCTTAGATCGGTAACTTTTGAAGCCTCTCTCCCGTTTTCTGGGTTCTCTGAAACCCTAATCTCTAAGTTCTTTTTGCGATTTCTTTTAGATCTATGATTACCTTGAACTTTTAAGCATCTTCTCGAAGTTTCTTCAATTTTGCTTTCAAAAATGATTTTTTGTCTTTTCCGATTAGGGTTTTTCATGTTAAGTTATTTCAAAATCTCTTCTCTTACTTTTAATATGTGTAAGATGTGCATTTGTTTTGTTTTAAGTCTTGCTTGACTCGTCTATTTACCATCTTTCGAACTCGTTGTTGTTGAAAACCCTTATTTTTTTTAGGTCTTAGTCGAGTTCTAAAAGTTGTTTGTTAAATGAGTTTTTGTTTGGTTGAGTTTTGTTTTTATCATCTTTTAGGCTCGGCTACTGTTGAAAGAACCTATGTCATTAGGTCTGAAACCATTCGTTTGATTACTGGAATCAATTTGAAGTTCTTTATTTCAAAATCTCTGTTCCCTTTATGTGATTCCTATGATTCTAGGCTCCTATTATCTTTAAAACTTGACTATGATTGAAACCCTCATTTTTCAATAGGGTTTCCTTACCTGCTACTGTAAAACTTTTGCATGTTCTGATACTGTGTTTTTTGATTGACTCAATGACCTGACCTACTTGATTGCTATACTTCGAATGTTTATTTTACTATTGAGCCTTATACCTATTTTTATATGTTGTTTCATTTGCCAATGAATTTGGCCTCGCATGTCTAGTGTCCCTCCTCACCCTGTTTAAATACTGAAGTGCAGAAGCATGTTACTTCTTTGATTGATCTTCAATCTAGTGACTGATTTCAAAATCGTTCTTTTGCGAATTTTAATTTCACTTGCCTGTTAAGGTAAATTTATTCCTTTCCTTATTTTGCCTTGCTGAATCCTTTGTGAAAATAAGTATATTTATGTAATTAGACTTGATTACTTACTCAATGGATTTATTAGACCTTTTATGGAAACAATTATTCTATTTACAAACTTATTTTCTTTCTTTATTTAAGCCTGTCACTGCTCGTTAAACAAGTGACATCTTAATTAAAGGGGATTCACTTAATTAATTGATTCTAATTGTGATTATTTCCATATTTGTATTGTAACTTTGTTTATTACCTTACTTCTCACATGTTTTTCAAATTCTATGAATACCCTGCACTCCTCTTCTTTTAGACATGAACAGACGAACAACTTGTGCTACTGCTTTGTCTAGACGGCTGAAAGCCAAGGCTAGACTATGGACTCTTGTTTTGTTTACCTTTCTGCACTTTTCTTCTCTACTGGTATGTCCTAGTTTACTTTTTAAGTCTCAACAATAATATGTTTCTCTAAGTTGCGTCAGTCTCTCATTCATGCCCACTTCTGCTCATGTCTCTACAGTCTATTTATGTTACTAGCATGTTGAAACATGTTTCCTTCCCCTTTGAAATTAATACTTCCCCTATAAGTGTTCCTTTGGATGGTTTATGTCCATGCCAGCATCAGCTACTGATGTGTACGACCAAACTAGACCCCTGCTAGGGTCATACAACATATCCCATAATCCCTTACCCTTTTAGATTAATGTTTCCCATGTATGTACTTTGTTATGTGATTTGCTGACTCATGAATCCCAAAACCCATATCCCCTCTATGTGTTTGCGTCCCTTTGATTGGTTTGTGAGCATGCTAGTTTCATCTATTGCCATGCATGACCAAACATTCCCCTTTTTAGGGTCATATGCTTTATACAATGTACTCTCAAAACCCCTCAACTCCTTTGTGTAACTACTGATTCTATGTATTTTGAGCTTTACTACTACTGTTTCAAATCACTTACTTATTATTTCCAACCCAGTTTTAGTACATCTTTGTTCTGCACTTCTACCATACTCTTAGAATTAAGTTCTGCCCCTCTTGTGTGAGCCTTACTTTGGGATCTATGATCTCCCTCTGAACTTGGACACATAAGGCTGGCACTTCCACACTGCACCACTTCTGTCTGGTTATGCAAGCCTGGGTATAAGCAATGCTGGGGTCCTTTGAGACCCTTAGGGAACTCTAACACACCTAGGTCTGAGAAAGGCTTTGAAATCAATTGCATTGGAAATGATATGGTACATTGCATATCTCATATAGGAAGTAAAATCAGGCTTTCCTATGGTTGTAGCTTTTTCTTTCATTTCTTCTTTTATGATTCAAGTATTTGGTCTGTAATAATTTGCAATGAATATTGGGGTTTGCCTAGTGAAAAAAGGATGGGAAATAGGCATGTTTTAGATATTAAAAGGGTAGAAAGCGCGTTACTAGGTTTACATTCCTACTTGCGCAATGGAATCCATGCTTAGTACTCACTTCATGCATTAGAAATCATGTTCCTTAGGATTTACACTTATTGTTTTCATCATGCTCATTTTTTACTATCACACACTTAGAAATTCATGCATTAAATGTGTTAATAACAAATGTTTCTGCAATTTGTTCCCACTGCCATGCACACTTAGAGATCATGTTTTAGGCTAAATAGCACTAGCAAACATATCATCTCCGCATATTCTGGAAACCATGCTTTAAACACTATAATAGTTGTGCATATAGAAATCTTGTTTAGGATCTGGATGTCCATTCTTCTACATATCTATACAATGAGATATCATGTATATAGGGTTAAAATCACTCAATTAGATCGTGCTATAGGATCTAAAACCAGTTTAGTCAAAAGATCAGTTTGACTCATACTATCATGAATTAGCTTAAACAGCCTACTCCTTTTGTCAATACAGTTTAGAAAGCATGTTTATAGGATCCAAATCGCCTGATTAAAATTAATCACTAATTACAGCATCGCTCTAGATATCATGCTCATAGGATAATAGTATTACGCCTAGGCAAGCCTTAGGTAAATACTTGAATAAAACTGGAACTACCTTCATTTAGTTAGCAACTGGTACAACCAGCAGGTAGGCCTGATTTGGACTTTTTATCTAAGGTATCTAATGAATCTGGCTCTGACTCAAATCCCCTGCTTTAGGACTTCTAAAAAATTAAGATTTTAATTATGTTTGATTCATGCTATTTGATTTCTTTGTTTGAGGAGGTATATGTGAGTCTTCAGTGTTTTATGAGCTCCCCCTTTTATTGTGTTGTCCTATGTGTTTTGTATATCGCTCTAGTTTTTTTCACCATTGAAACTTCAAAGTCCGCCTAATATACCTCCCTTTTAGTAATAATAGTCCTAAGTGCCTCCGGGACTAATAGGAATGGGACAGGTAATCGCATGAAATAGTGGTCGAGACCAATCCGTGCTTTAGTACCTTAAACGGGGTGGGAAGGGTAGATATAGATATGATGACTGGTGCGTTAATACCACGTGTCGCCCCACTTTTCAGGAGTTTTTACCGGGTATTGCATTGATGTGATCCATATTATAAATAAACCTAGGACCCCTCTCTTTTTCTTTTTCCTTTGAAACTTTATAACCTCTTGTCAAAATCAGCCTTTTAATGATTGCTCTTTCAAACATTTATGTATTAAAATCCCCTCTTATTTGAGCGTTATCTGTTTACTTGTTAGTTGCACCAAATTCACAAAGGACTATCTGGCTGGGGACCATAATAGTGGATCCTAAGGAGTGCCTAACACCTTCCCCTCAGGATAATTTCATGACCTTACCCTATCTCTAGTTATCAAGCAAACTTAGAAGTGAACCTTGTAGGTGTCCTAATGCACCATAAATCATTAGGTGGCGACTCTCCAAATGAAAAACCAGTTCCCAAAAGGAATGAGTTGCCCTATACCCTAAATGTCATGAACCCGATCTCCCAATGCAAAGAGGGAAAAAGGGGGCGCAACAGTCATAGCATTGAAGGTGGTCGTGCTTTGAAAAAGCAAATAGAAAGAATGATTCAAGAAGGGATAATTATGATCCAGGATAGTGACACCCAGCATATCGCGCATAATCCGTTACCTGCACATGATGATGCACACTTGTGGGGATGATGCGTGGTGACATGGGGCATGAGAATTCTCTTGGGAACTTGCTAACTCGAGTTAATGATATTGAAATTGGTAATGGTCTTGGTAATACTGATTTGGCACTTAGTGGCTAAGATGCCGAGCTTGGTAATTGGAAAGAGGCTCCTTTCTTGGCTAGCCAGGGGGAGTCTTGGTGGTTTATTTTGTTGTCCGTGTTATTTCAGGGTTGTAATACAGATATTGTTTTGTAACTCAAACCCTTCTATCCTTTTATTTCGCCTAGTTCCTTCAGTCGTAGTAACTTATTTAGTGTTATCTAGGTTTGTTCCAGGGTTGTACCTAGTTTATTTTGCTTGTCTTGGTGTCAAAACCCTTTTACCGTCTCTCTAATGCAATTTTTTATTTTCTGTTACTTCTAGTCATTTTTGTTTAGTTCTCTTTTCCTTTCATAGTTCTTTTCATGTTGGCTCTAGTGACATGACATGCACGCATAATTCTAGGCCTGGTCTTAAAAGTTACTTTAATCATGAAATAATAAAATAATTTTGAAGATGATAGGGACATTTGAGGGAAATAAGTTCATATTTGGATATTTTGAGACATCTAAAGCCCGGACTATGTGAAACTGGGGCAGATAATTTGGGAAGTTAATAGGATGACAAGAATTCATTAAGGGAGAGTGCATTCCGAACAATTTGAAACAAGCAGTTTTGAATTCAAGTGCACCTCAATTCAAAAGCTAAAGTCAATAGATTTTGCTCCAAATTGGCGAAGGATATCCATTGTGAAGAGGGAATTACCCAATGAGAGTTATGTACCTGGCAAGACACTAAGAAAAAGGTGGAAGGCATATCAGTGATATTAATGCCGAAGCTATAAAAGAAATATTGTGTGTGCTCTTCCTTTTCATTTCAAGTTACATGTTTTGTAATTGGCATTTCCAGGGATTGGGAGACCATCTTTCATATACCCAAACACTTATACCATTCGATATCCTTTTGAGCTTGTACTGATTTCTTTGACCTTTCATATTTTGGAATCAAGTTAGATTCATACAAAAAAAGTTCGTAGCCCCATAGATTTATTTTGGAAAGTTCATTCAAAAAGGAAAATTCAAAAATAAAGAGATAAATAGAGATAAAGAAAAAATAGAAGGAAAAAAAGAGAGAAAGAAAAAAAAAAGAAGGAAAAGGAAAATAGTAACAAAAAGTAGTCTTGGGAATTACGTTTGACCTGATTCTTGTCACCACAAGATACGTAGGAAACCTTACGGTTCGGTCTCACCAAATAAAATATTTCATAGTCCCGCAAAGTCGAGAGTGGGGTAGTCTTTCTCAAAAATTCCATCTCAAAAAGAAAAGGAAAAAAGAGAATGAAATTACATTGTTTTAGAAATTGCGGAAAAGTTTTAGAATGGATTTCAAAAGTTGTAAATAAATTAACCCTGTTGTGTTAGTTACTTTGAGCCTTTATGATATCCTTTCTTTCTAACCTTTTCCAAAAGCCATATTACAGTCCAACAAAAACCCTCCCAGATAATCTTTGAGAGTGTCGAGTCAGACGTGCCAGGAGCATATGATACTTCTATCATGGTTAATGTCGTGTCATATGCAGAATCAAAAAAAAGAATAAAGGAAGAAGAAAAGAAAAATTAGAGAGTCTTATCGGTGAAAACATTCACAGGCACCATACGGCGATAGTAAGTTGAGAGAAAGAACAAAATAAGAGAGGCTTAATGGTGAAAACCCTTTGGGCACTACAAGTCGAATAACTGTAAATCAGATAGGACAATCAGGCATGGAAGCACGGTTTCATGACTCAGAGGTGCAACAAGAGTTGAACATTAGACTTTCTTGACATATTGGGCTACTTAATCCAAAGGTGCATGTCATGGTCATTAGAGTTGGTATCCACATCTGATAAGTTTCTAATTTGTAGTTTTCTTGTTAGGAATCATATCTGTCCATTTTCCTTTAATTTGTTCCTTTTATCTTGTTTACTTCCTCTCTCTGAGTTTGTTTGGTTAGAACAAGTGAGAAATGACTTCAACATTTGCCACCAGCTTTCTAATTATACAAAACGGAATCTGGCTAGCACATCAAAGTGGCATACACCAGGAAAGAATAGTACGCGCACTGAGTTGGTAACAATCAATGTGCTTTGAGATTCATGTGAAATACAAATGTTCGGTATATATCTATTCATGAGCACAATGCAATAGATAAAGAGTATTGGATTTGAATAGATCAGAGGTATTTTTGTGATAATGGTGACAGAGAAAGTGGTAGTCAATAAACAAGCAAGGTCTTTCAAGTTGAAATCAAAGTTAACATGAGAAGTAAAGGAGAAATTTCCCTCAAAGTCAAGGCTACAAACCAACCATATGTTTTAACTCATAAGTTTTCTTTGTTTGAAACAGGGACGAAGACTATGTCCAAATCAAAGCTAGGAAGCTTGAATTTTTTAAGTGTCGTGCCCAAATTTTGACATAACAAAGGCGGTTTGAGAAGGGGAAAGAAAATTTGTTCGATCTGCAGGTACCCTCCATGAGGAAATAATGGTTCAGGAGCAAGGAATTTTGTTCATTCTTCAAAGATCTTACAGGAATAGAGCATGGCTCAGGTAAGTTCATTCTCGGATTTTCAGGACCCTTCTAGATAATGAAATTTATTTTTATGTTTTTAGGACCCTCATGGATAATGGGATTTAGTTTTAATTTTTCAGGACCCTCCTGGACAATGGGATTTAGTTTCAAGTTTTCAGGACTCTCCTAGATAATAGAATTTATTTTCAAGTTTTCAAGACCCTCCTTGATAATGGGATTTAGTTTTAAATATTCAAGACCCTCTTAGATAATGGGATTTAGATTCTGGTTTTCAAGACACTCCTTGACAATGGGAAGTAGTTTTAAGTTGTCAGGACCCTCCTGGATAATAGGATTTAAGTTCAAGTTTTTAGGACCCTACTGGATAATAGGATTTAATTTCAAGTTTTCAGGACCTACCTGGATAATGGGATGTAGTTTTAAGTTGTTTAGACCCTCCTGAATAATGGGATTTAATTTCAAGTTCTCAGGACCCTCCTGTATAATGGGATGTAAGTTCAAGTTTTTAGGGCCCTTCTTGATAATACCATCCTGGATAATGGGATTTAGTTTTAAGTTGTCAGGACTCTCCTGGATAATGGGATTTAGTTTTAAGTTTTTTGGACCCTCATAGATAATGAGATTTAACGTAAGTTTTACCGAAAAGGAAATAGAATATAGCTTTCGGGTTTTAACTTTTAAGATGAGATTTAATTTTAATTTTCAGGGACCTCCTGGATAATGGGATTTAGCATATAAATTCTTATAGCTCTTTTGGATAACAGGATTCGATTAACACTCACAGATGTTCCTGGTACCAAACTGGGACAGAAAAATTTCTTTTGTTTTGTTTTTTTGTTGTTATGGCAGGAGCCCACCTAAAGAACAAGGGAATACACTTCAAGTTTTGGCATCAGGAGCCCATCTGGAGAACAAGGGAATACATTTCAATTTTTAGCATCAAGCGCCCACCTGGAAAACAAGGGAACGCATCTCAAAGTTGAAGCATCAGGCGCCCACCTGAAAAACAAGGGAATTCATTTCAAGTATTGGCATCAAGCGCCCACATGGAGAACAAGGGAATTCATTTTAAGCTTTGGCATCAAGCATCCACCTGGAAAACAAGAGAATTCATTTCAAGTTTCGGCATCAGGCGCCCACTTGGAAAATAAGGGAATTCATTTCAAGTTTGGCATCAGGTGCCCACCTAGAAAACAAGGGAATTTATTTCAACTTTTGGCATCAGACGCCCACCTGGAAAATATTTATTTCAAGTTTTGGGAATCAAGTACTCACCTGAAAAATAAGAGAATTCATTTCAAGTTTAATTTGCAGGCGCCCACTTACAAAACAAGGGAATTTATCTCAAACTTTAAGTTGTAGCCGCCCACCTCGAAACAAGGGAATTTATTTCAAGTTTGCAGTTAATAGCATGAACCCAACTGGAGAATGGGGGAAGTCATTTCAGAATTCATTTCATGTTTCAAATCAGAGGTAGATACAAGTTGCTTGAAGAATAAGATTTTTATCTCGAGGCACGGGGGTTTGAAATGACCAAAGAAGAAGTCTCAATCCAAGAAAAAAGAAAGAAAAGGAAAAAAGAGGGAAGTGAATCCAAATGCAGAAGCAGATGAAAGATGTGAGCTACTCAATACATGGCTGAAGTCATGGGCACTGTGTGTCCGATCTTGATCCGAAGAAGCCGTGGAAGAATGAACCAGCACCTTTGCAGGTAGCAAGCGTCAAGGTTCAAATCAAAGGTTTGTATGAAGAACCATTCAAGACTCAAGATCAAGCTTCAGAAGACGTATAGATAGGAATATTGTAACTCATAGCTGACAGAATTAGTTAGTCTTTTTTATTTTTTATGTAATAATAGGATCTTGAACCGGAACCTCAACAAAACGTCACCCTAATCGGCTCTCCACTTCGGTATACTCCATCATTATTCCTACTTCTAAACTACATGTGGCATGATTCCTTTATAGTCAATGATATACAGGCAGCTGAGATACCAAGGCTCGATCACATTCGCCTTTCTCTTCGTTATGGGTCTCTCTAAATAAGGGTCGGGTCCAAAAACTTTCCTCGGTGTTCATTTTCTGAAAACTCTTCGTGTTTCCCAGTCAAAGAGGGGCAGTTGTAGAAATGTAATTTTTGACCCTCCCTAAGATTTTACACATATTAGCATAAAATATTTAGTTTAGAGCTAGTATCGCTAGTTCAACTATTTTATTTTTTTATACGAAAATAAAAATTACAAAATATGTTATCTAGTTACTTTTGGCTTATGTACCTTTCATAAAAATAAAAATACAAAAAAAAAGCCCCTTATTTTTATCTTTATGTAATGTTGAAAATACAAAAAAATATAATAGTTTCATGTTTTAATATAGTTTAATTTAATTAATTAAAATTAGTTTTTGCATTTTGTAGCATTTTTATCTTTTATTAAAGAAAATTAACTATGGTGTTGGACCACAATGTTAATAGTCTTCCAGCCCAATTTTAGGACCCAATTCGAACTTAGCCCATAAATCCAAATTCAATATCCATTAAGCTAACCATAGAAACCCTTCTACACCTTTATTGTTAACAAAAATAAAAGACCTAGCAAAGACAACCCCTAATTCTAGAGCCAGCCGCAAAGAAAAATACCCCCTCCCTCCCTCCCGAATGTCTTCTTATTCAATGGAGAAGCAACTCTTCCACACCTATACACACCTATACACACCTACATTATAAGGTTCAGTAATATTAGTGTTTGTTATTTCCACAAAACCCTAAACCAGAAACTTCGTTATTTATCATTTCTTTGTCAATAAATGCATCTTCCCCATTAATCAAAATATATCCTTAGGGGTATTACTGCCATTGAATTGTCTACTGTAGTCAGATTCATAAAGGTGCAAAAGACTTCACACATATTTTATTGTGTATTTCAATAGCATATAGTAGCGGTGATTTGCAAGTAAAAGATTGGAATCTTTGGCTTGTTCATTATATGATCCTAATCAAGGATATATAGAATTAGTTTGCAAATTCAAGTCAACACATCTTCAGATTCTTCTAGATTACTCTCTGCTTTATCTAGTCGCAGTTATTCACGTTCTATTTCAAACATGGACTACACTGTAGGTCCAACTTTGTTTCTCTTCCATCGCTGCAAAATAATTCACCTGGACAGTCGGGGTTGACTTCCCTATTAGATTTTGCTCACAGTCTTGAAGTCTTTATGGTCTTATTAAAACGATATAGCTAAGTTGATAATTTGCTTAAACACGTTCATGCAAGTGGCCTCTTTAAGAGAATTGAGTTAGTTGTCACGTCTACTCTGCTAAGATTTAAAAGAGCACAAATGTTGAGGGATGGTCTGCTTTGTCAGATATTTGGAGGTTCTAGTTTATCTCAGGTTGATTTGGGTTTTGAGCTCTCCGGTGTTGATTCAATGTTCGGGTTTATAAGTTTGGTATTTTAATCCCAGGATTGTCGCCTTGTTTAGCCCGATGGATTTGCAATTCAGTTTTGTTCATCAATAAAAGGTCCATTTCTCAGTTTTCATTCTCATTTTATTTTGTTACAATAGTTTGGTGCGTGTGTTGGTTTATTTATTATCCTACATGTTTGAGTAGCATGTCTGAGTTTTTTTCATTAAAGCTGTTTGAATTAGTTTTTATTTCGATTGTGATGTATGTAGTCTTACTCCTGGCACTTCAATAAATGCTTTTAATTGGGTAGTTGGAAAAATTGGAGTTGTTACTCTCTTGGCAAGGAATAGAATGGGCCGTAAGGTGGGTCTTGAATTATAAAGAATCTGGCCAAGTAATAGACCACGTTAGCTAGCCTATTTGCTCCCCAATAATATCTTGTTCACAAATTTGACATAACAACAATCTCAAAGATTAGGAAATTAATTAAATTAGCTAGTTTATTTAGGTGTGATTAACAATAATCATCGTGGCTATACATACGAATCTCGTAGTATGGTCACGATACATAATTTCTAAATCTGGGAGTACGTGAATGTGATCCGACCACAACTTCTAATAATATTAATAAATTAAACATGTTGTAGATCGTGGGTACGATTTTCATGACACGATTTGTAATGTTTATCAAACAAGCAAGTGCATGACAATCGTAACTTGTTCAAGAAATAATTTCATAAATCCTAAAAGAAATTAAATTAATTAAAAGCGGCTTAAAAGGGATAAAAATGCACATAGGTTTAAGATGTTTTAAAATCAAATAAATAGGCCTATAATAATAGTTGATCGACCGTGCTAAAACCACGGAATCTAGGAATGCCTAACATCTTTTCCCGGGTTAATAGAATTCCTTACGCGGATTTTTGTATTTCGCGGACTGTAAAATAGAATCAAACTTTCTCGATTTGGGATTTTAAATCGGTGTCTTGGAACACCTAAATTATCTAAAGTGCCGACTCTGAACTTAAATAAATAATTTGTTTTGATTATAGTCACTTTGATTGGAAAAATTTTCCTATACCCTTTCCGGATAGAAAATCTAGGTGCGATAGTAGTGTGGCAACACATGTAGTCTAATGAATTATACCTTCGGACTGAAAAAATGATGTGGCAAGATTACCTGAACCCAACTCAAAGGCATTATTAGAACTAATCACTTTAACTTTGGTAGAAAATTATCTTTCAACCAGCAATAGAAAAGATTTCAAAATTGTAAAGGCAATGGACTTGATAAATAGAAGAAATATCCAAGTACTTCTTGAAAAATCATCAACTATTGTTAAGAAGTATCTTTCCCCATTATAGGTAGAAGACTTATAAGGTCCCCAAGTATCAATGTGGAGTAAGTGAAAACTGTGCTTAGCAGTGATTGAACTAATAGGAAAATGTGGCTTGGTTTGCCTTGTCATAGGGTAGACAGTACAAGAAAAATGTATTTTATTCTTTAAAGTTGTTGAAAAACTGATAATATTCTTCATAGCATGGAAAGGTAAATGACTCATGTTATTGTGCTATATGAGAGCAGAATCAAAAACTGTAAAAGCTGAACCAATTTCATTGATAATTTCACTAAATAACTTAGTACATTTATGACTTAAAGGATTGGAGAATATACCCTTGGACCATTTGACTCTGGCAAACAAGGAAAAGATTTAGACAAACTAGACTGAGACTCATGACTGGAATTAAAAGAAACAGGAACAAAAGACTGAGAAGTAATAAGCTTCATCTCTGGTGTGCTATCCTTCATCACATAAAACCCAGCTGCTAAATTACCGAGAACATGGTCCCTCTTCGAAAAAGGAGAATGTATGGAACACACATGTTTAGAAAAAAAATTAAATTCCAATCAAATTGTGTGCAAAAATGGAAAACTGATAAATGATTATGTTTGAATACAGGTACATAAAGCACGTTATAAAGCTCCAAATCTGGAGTCAAGTGTAGGCTTCCTACATAAGTAACCTGCACTTTATAAGAATTTGGTAGATTAACCAGGACAAGATATGAAAGTACTATAATGTTATGGAATAGGGATTTATCAAAGGTCATATCTGAGAAGCATCAGAATCAATGATCCATGTGTGATGAGTTAGGTTAGATAAAAAAGAAGTGAAAAAATGACAAGCATAATGCATAGCAGCCAGATTTGCACTAGCAGATTGTTAAGAATTGGAGGCTACAGATTAAACTGACTGGAACATCTGAATCAATTGATCACATTGTTCTTTGGTGAAACCTTGGCTCCCAACAAGAGAAGAGACTGCATCTGCACCAATACATGAGGTAAGTTTTGGTTCTACTGTTGCTGCATTAGCTTGTGGACTAGCAAAAAAATTGTCTTGGATAAGTAAACTTAAAGTGTGAGGTATAAACAACTAGCTTATAGCAATTCTCCTTAACATGACCAGCTTTCTTGCAATATTGCAGAACAAACTTGCTCTCTTAAACTCATTGTTGCTCAATTGATTTGTTCTTTTGTATTCACCACAAATTTTAGGAGCTGACCACTTTTTCCCAGAAGCAAGGGAAGCAGAAGAATCAGCGCTAAGAACAGTATTAGAATACATATCTCTTTGAGATTTCTCATGTAACACTATAAAGTAAGCTTGTGCAGTAGTTTGAAGAGGTTTCATCATCAAGTAATTTCCTCTTATACTAGTGTAAACATAATTAAGTTCTATTAAATTTTGTATCAATTGGAGGTCCTCATTCATCTTGATGTTATGTATTTTTGCCCAACGGTTGCATTCATAGTTGCAAATCATGAAAGTATTGAGCAATTTAAGCTGATCCCAGATTCATTTGAGTTTAGTAAAATACCCTGCAATATCATTGGTACATTGACTAATAGTATTCAATTCTCGTTGCAGTTGAAAGAGTTTTGTATCATCTGCTTGTCCATATCATTGTTCAAGCTCTGTCCAAAGCTCATTTGCAGTCTGGGAATAGATCACACTCTCAACAATGTTCCTGCTAAGAGAGTTGAGCAGCCAAGCTATCACTATGTCGTTGCATGTTCTCCATTGGTCAAAGAAAGGTGAATTGGGAGTAGGACATGGTCAAGAACAATTGATAAATCCCAGTTTATTTTTGGCTGACAGAGAAATAGAACTCCCCTACGCCAGTTCCCATAGAAACCACCATCAAAGGTTCCATTGATGAGGGTCATTCCTGGTTTATCAGAGGAGGACAGAAATAGGGATAACGTGAGTTAATTTGTTGTGAAGGAGTGAGAGTTGATTTTGTGGCATCAGCCAACAAAAGGACTCTTAGGTTCTGATTCTTCATCACCAATGACTAATGTAAAATGTAAAAAAAATGGAGAAAAGAAAAAATAAAACGTTCTGCTTCTTAGAGAAGCTCTGATACCATGTAAGATTTTAAAGCAGAAGAAGAAAATATTATATGCAGATTTTTTTGTATATTTTTGTTCACTGTGTCAGTGTATTTATACAAGTATAAAAGGAATCCAAGAATATGTCAAATTTCCTATTGGCCTAAGGCTAACAATATGTAACTACCTATATAGCTCATTAGAATCTACATGTCCTAGAGAAATTTAGAAGGTGTATTTACAACAGTAAAATTGATAATAATCGGATGGCTAATGTTTAATCTATCATCTCCAGGATCAAAGAATGAGCTTTCTTCACGTGTCTTCTTTTGAAATGAGACAAAATGTGCATTTGTCTTTAGACCACTTTTAGATCTTTCATTTGTAGTCAAACACATACTTCTCTTCATTTCATCTATATCGACATCAAAATTATTGTGCGATTATCTCCTGCAACAAAAACTAACATAAATAAGTCCCCAAACAAACTCTACAAATGAAAGCATAATTCAAATATATTTTAAGACACTTTACTAGAAGAAAAATCACACGATAGAAAATCATAACCCAAAGATACTTATAAGCAAATTTATAATGTTGTTATTTAGATTTGGAACAAAAAATATTCTATATGTTAAGAATAGAATTCTATTTAGAGTGAATGTCTATCTTGTAGAGAGTTTTACTTTGAAACTAAGTCATTTTTCCTCCTATAAATAGAGGGGTCTTACCCCATTGTAAACCACCCCAAAATTCAATAAGAATTTTCTCTCTCTCTCTCTCTCTCTCTCTCTCTCTCTCTCTCTCTCTCTCTCTCTCTCTCTCTCTCTCTCTCTTTCTCTGTAATATTGCTCTTGTTCTTTTATTATTTCATAACACGTTATCAGCACGAGACTCTACCGTCTCAAGAAGCTCTTTGAGAACATTAAGGTAATTTTTCTAGTCTTTGTAATTATGACTGACATTATGAAAAGAAATTTCGTTGACATTGAAATTTCGGGCAATAATTATATAACATGGGTGTTGGATGCTGAAATCCATTTAGATGCAATGGGTCTTGGAGACGCCAATAAAGACAGAAATAAAGCATCCACCCAAGACTGTGCTAAGGCATTGATTTTCTTGCGCCATCACCTTAATGAAGGGTTGAAAATTGAATATCCCACAATCAAAAATCCACTTATTTTGTGGAATGGCTTAAAAGAAAGATATGACAACTTAAAGTTGGTCACTCTGCCACAAGCACGATATGATTGGGCTCATCTGAGGCTCCAAGACTTTACGTCTGTTTCTGAATATAATTTTGCGATGTTCAGAATTACTTCTAAATTGAAACTATGTGGAGATACTATCACTGATTATGACATGCTTGAAAAAACGTTTACAACGTTTCATGCCTCCAATATGGTTCTGCATTTGCAGTATAGAGATAAAGGTTTCAAGAAGTACTCTGAGTTGATTTATCTTCTCCTTGTGGCTGAGCAAAACAATGACTTGCTCATGAGAAATCATGAAAATTGACCCACTGGTTGCCTGAAGTGGATGAGGTGTATTCCCATTATGCTAAGCGTGGAAAAGACCATGGTTCTAATCGTGGTTGTGGTCATGGCCGTGGTTGTGGTCATGGACGTGGCCGTGGCCGTGGAAAAGGAAGAAAATTTTTTGGTGTCAATCACCCTCCAAAGAGAAATAACCACCAAAAGCGGAAAGGAAAAGATGAGAAGCCAATAGCAAATAGTTCATAAACTGAATGCTATCGTTGCGGTGGAAAAGAGCACTGGGCAAATATTTTTCGCGTACCAAGACATTTGGTTGAACTTTATCAAGCATCTCTAAAGAATAAAGGCCCTGAAGCAAATTTTATCTCTGACAATAATTTTGATATCACCCACTTGGATGTGGCAGACTTCTTTGAGCATCCTGATGGGAAAATAGATCACTTGATCGGTGATGGATCTGTGGTTAAAGAAGATTAAGTAGTTTAATTTTTATTTTATCCTATTCGTAGTAGCTAGTGAATAAATATCATGTAATCAAAATTTTTTTACATGAGCAGTCATTAGTATTATTTATTTTATGAAATAATGTTAGTTCGTTTTGATTAAATATAGTTTTTGACAAGAATGGTGTTCATTTGTTTGAGGATATGGAAAATTACCTTAAAATTGTCACATGCTAATAGTTTACGCATCTGAGTCGCTTTGTTTGAGCTGTTATTAACCTCTATCAGCGACTGTCAAAGTGACTGAAAATACCTTTTGTCTCTCAGCGTAACTTGCGTAAACCACCAAACAATTTTCAAGTTATAACTTTAGCATAGTTCTCATCGTTTTCCCCAAAATCTAATGCTTTTGTCAAAATATCTGATAAAGAAGTCCAACCAAAGAAATAAAATCAATGTTAGTTACGTGCATGATATAGAGTCCAATATAATACTATGAATAGATTTAAAGTACTTTTAGTTGGTTGTCCACTATCTATATTTTTATATTATATTTATTGTGTTAGTTATTGATATACATTCAAGTGGAAATACAGAAGAAACGTAGCTTGATGCATGTACTTATAACCGTTTCTTTTATGTTATCTCATAAAATATTAATATTTATTTTTTTTTTATGTCAAACAATGGGAAGCAAATATAGATATCTCACAAAACAAACTTGGATTGAAATTCAGTTGTAAAAATATTTGTTTAATTGATTCATGTACGACAGATACAATATTCAAAGAGACGAAATATTTCTCTCATTTAAGTATGTGTAAGGCAGATGTTACTACAAATTCTGGTAGTAGTAAATTAATTGAAGGCTCTGGAAGAGCTACTATAACGTTGTCTAAGGAAAAAATACTTACCATAGAGAATGCAATGTTCTCCTCCAAGTCCAAGAGAAACTTGTTGAGTTTTAAAGATATCCATCAAAATGGATATCATATAGAGACAATATATAAGAATAATCTTGAATATCTCATCATTACAAATAATGTCTCCGGTGAAAAGAGGGTTATTGAAAAGTTCACATCTTTATCTTGTGGCCTGTATTGGACAAAAATTAGTGCAATTAAGGCATATTCTACCGTAAACCAAAAGGTTACTGATTCCAATACTTTCGTACTTTGGCATGATCAATTGGGACATCCTGGATCAATTATGACGAGACGGATTATAGAAAACACAAATGGGAATCCATTAAAGAATTTAAAGATTCTTTTAAATAATGAATTTTCTTGCACTTCTTGTTATCAAGGCATTAGACCATCACCAACAAAGGTTGGAATTGAGTCACCTGCGTTTTTGGAACGCATACAAGGGGACATTTGTGGACCTATTCACCCACCTAGTAGGTCATTTAGATATTTCATGATCTTAATAGACGCATCTTGTAGATGGTCTCATGTGTGCCTATTATCATCTCGCAACCTCGCGTTTGCAAAATTAATGGCACAAATAATTCGATTACGGGCACAATTTCCCGATAATCCAATCAAGTCTATTAGACTTGATAATGCTGCTGAGTTTTCATCCCATGCATTTAATGATTATTGCTTATAAGTTGGTATAAAAGTGGAACATCATGTAGCTCATGTTCACAATCAAAATGGTCTTGCAGAGTCTTTAATTAAACGTCTGCAGTTGATAGCAAGACCGTTACTCATGAAAACGGGGCTGCCCACTTTTGTTTGGGGTCACGCCATTTTGCATGCAGCAATGCTAGTTCGTCTCAGACCAACAAATTATCACAAATATCCCCCGTTGCAATTAGTTTTGGATCATGAACCTAATATATCTCATATAAGAATTTTTGGATGCGCACTATATGTGCATGTAGCACCACCATATCGCACCAAAATGGGTACGCAAAGAAGGTCAGGAATATATGTTGGGTTTGAATCTCCATCCATTATTCGCTACCTCGAAACATTGACAAGGGATTTGTTCACTGCATGATTTGCAGACTGTTGATTCGATGAGACACTTTTCCCAAAATTAGGGGAGAAGTTGGTGAAACCAAACGGGAAATTTTGTGGAAAAATCCATCATTATCTCATCTTGATCCACATGCCTCTATTTGTGAAAAAGAGGTGCAAAAGATTATCCATTTGCAAAGAATAGCAAATCAAATGCCAGAAGCATTTACGGACTTGAAAAGGATAACAAAATTACATATTCCCACAGAGAATGTTCCAATCCGTATTGATGTCCCTATTGGACAATATTCTAGTGTCATAGCTAATGAGTCGAAAGCACGCCTAAAATGTGGAAGACTATTAGGTTCCAAAGATCGAAATCCTAGAAAAAGGAAAGCAAATGATCAAAATGACACTACAAAAGAATCTCATGAGGAAATTCATGATTTAATAAATTCTGAGATTGATGAAGAATCCATTGAGCCCGAGACTCAAGAAAATAAGGAGCTATCAATAAATCCAATCGATATTGAGACAAATTTTAATCGAGTAGATATAGTGGTGGATTATGTATTTACATATAATGTTGCATCTATCATTATGCAAGAAAGTAAGGATCTTGAACCTCAATATGTTGGAGAATGTCGACAAAGACTTGATTGGCCAAAATGGCAAGAAGCAATCCAATCAGAATTGAATTCACTTGCAAAACGTGACGTTTGGGCCTATAGTTCAAACACCTAATGGTGTTAAGCCTTTTGGCTATAAATGGGCCTTTGTACTCAAGAGAAATGAGAAAACCGAGGTACACAGATATAAGGCACGCCTTGTTGCACAAGGATTTTCACAAAGGCCTGGTGTCGATTATGAAGAGACATAATCACCCGTTATGAATGTTATAAATTTCTGTTATCTCATTAGTTTTGTTGTTCTTGAAAAGCTTGACATGCATTTAATGGATGTGGTTACCGCCTACCTTTATGGCTCACTTGATAATGAGATATACATGAAAATTCCCGATGGATTCAAAATGCCAAACACAAATTCAAAGTCCCGGGAAATATTTTCAATCAAATTGCAAAGATCTTTGTATGGTCTAAAGCAATCAGGACGAATGTGGTATAATCGTCTTAGTGGGTATTTATTAAAGGAAGGCTATATAAATGATGTCATTTGCCCATGTATTTTTATAAAGAAAACAATATCGGAATTTGTTGTACTTGTTGTATATGTTGATGACATAAACCTTATTGGAACTCCTATAGAACTCGAAAAGGCAATTGATTATTTAAAGAAGGAATTCGATATGAAAGATCTTGGAAAGACAAAATTATGTCTTGGTTTGAAAATTGAACATTTGGCAAACGGAATTTTTGTTCATCAATCGACCTATATAGAAAAGGTATTGAAATGGATTTATATGGATGGAGCACATCCTTTAAGTACTCCGATGGTTGTTCGATCACTTGATGTGAATAAGGATCCATTCCGACCTCAAGAAAAGAATGAAGAGCTACTTGGTCCTGAAGTACCATATCTTAGTGCAATTGGCGCATTATTGTATCTTGCAAATACTACAAGGTCTGACATAACTTTTTCAGTTAATGTCTTATCAAAATATAGCTCTGCTCCTACAAGGAGACATTGTAATGGAATCAAACATATATTGAGGTATCAAAAAGGGACTACCGATATGGGCTTATTTTATAGCAATAATTGCAGTCCTGATCTTGTTGGTTATGCTGATGCTGAATATTTATCTGACCCACATAAGGTCGATCTCAAACATGTTATGTGTTTATCTGTGGAGGCACTGTCATATCTTGGCGATCGACTAAGCAATCAATTGTGGCTACTTCATCTAATCATGGTGAGATAATTGATATTCATGAAGCAAGTCGAGAGTGTGTGTGGTTGAGGTCTAATACATCATATTCGAGACAAATGTGGTTTGAAATGTGGCAAACTACCCACGATTTTGTATGAAGACAATGTAGCATGCATAGCTCAATTGAAGGGAGGATTCATAAAAGGAGATAGGACAAATCATATTTCACCAAAGTTATTTTTCACACATGATCTTCAAAGGAATGGATATAAATGTGCTATGGATTCGTTCAAGTGATAATATGGCTGATTTGTTCACAAAATCTCTACCGACGTCAACCTTCAAGAAGCTAGTGCACAAGATTGGGATGCGAAATCTCAAGGATGTGAATTGATACTCTCTTCAGAGGGAGTTAATGTGCGTTGCACTCTTTTTCCCTTACAAGGTTTTGTCTCACTAGGTTTTTCTTGCAAGGTTTTTAACGAGGCAACCAATAGGCGCATTTCTAAATATGCGTACTCTTTTTCTTTTCTAGAATTTTTTTCCCATTGGATTTTGTTTTGGTTAAGGTTTTAACGAGGCACATTACTTATTGAGTAGAAATTCAAAAGGGGGTGTTAAGAATAGAATTCTATTTAGAGTGAATGTCTATATTATAGACAGTTTTACTTTGAGGCTATGTCATTTTTCCTCCTATAAATAGAGTGGTCTTACCCTATTGTAAACCACCTCAAAATTCAATAAGAATTTTTTCTCTCTCTTTCTTTGCAATATTGCTCTTGTTCTTTTATTATTTCATAACACTATAGTTATTAATAGCAGTTTGGGTTGCCTTCCAAGTCTCAGTTACCTTTAATTATGGTTAGTTGTTATATTTGGTTTGTGGTAGATTTTTCTTTTCAACTTATAAAAGTAAAAGTCAAAAGTGTCTACTTTAGAGCTAATTTGAAGCCAAATCAGTAGAAGATCCGTATCCCCAAATGTGTCTATATATTATTTTCAGCAATCAGCAACGAATGTGGGAAGAAGAGTATTCTGCCCGTTGATTTCAGTGTATAGTGAAGAGTAGACTGACAGTGTACTAACTCTATTTTCTAGGGACAGCACTTGGTACTCCTAAATATGCGGGGATATCATCTCTTTTTCTCCATGGAATATGTGGGGAGTTTTTTTTTTTGTTTTGTTTTTTTAATCTCTTGAAAAAAAGTTAGTACTCAATAAAATAAAGAAATGAATAGCATTTCCGAAAATCATGTTTGATTCTGTGATAGTACTTTCTTCTTGCTTCTTTTAATGAGACTAAATTGCAAATATGCTAAACAAAATAATATTCTCGATATCCATATTTTCATATTTAAAAACACTTTTAACTTCAAATTTGTCATTGACCTCTTAATAAGATAGTGTATAGCCATACGAATATTTCACTAATACTTGTTTTAAATCACAAATTCTAGAAAAAAAAAACTTCTCTCCATCAGATATTGTCATATAAAATAATATATAGAGAGTAAAAACCAAAAAAGAAAAACACAAACTAACTAAAAGTGAGTAGAGAAATTTTTGTGCTTTTTTCTTTTTTATCTTTTATGTCTTTCAATAGCAAAACCACTTAACTCTATATCTAATAGCATAGTGCATATAGTATTTTATCAAAGAGGAGAAACATTACAAATTGAGGAATGCACACCTCCCTATATGGAGAAATCTGCGGAGGTCAAAATCCATTAATCACTATGGTCAAGTTAAATAGAGTATTTCTAGATATCTGCGAGTATTAATTTAGTGAACTAACTCATAATCATGTGCAACTCCGTGTTAGATCTAAAACAAAAATATATAAACTTAATAAAAATAATAATTATCATTTCAGAAATTCATGCTTAATCTATAGAAGCTACTTTAATTTCTTCTTGCTTCCAACTATACGCCAAGATTATACATCCTTTAGTACTCCATTTTCTTTCTTCTTGATATTAGACTGTCAACGGCAAAACATCAAACCACTTTTTCAAGTAGTTTCCGATCTTCTAGCTGCATAGTTATTTTTCTCTCTGCCTTATCATCCATTCCTCTCCTCTACTAGTCTTATTTCGTTGGCTATGGTTATTGTCATCATGTCCAGATGACAGTACATAACCATGTCCAAATGAACAAAGAACACGACCAATTAATCTCCTTAAATACCCAAATCCTTGGAACAATCTTGTCTACTCATCAAAACCACCTAAAAGGCTCCTTAAAGTTGCTCTCTTTGTCAAGAAATGGCCAGAAAAAAAATCAGACAGGAGGAATGGAGCGACACGCGCTGACACTCTATCTCGCCTTAGCCAAACGTGGCCACTAGATTCATATCTTCACAATATCGTCTTCATCCTCCACCAGCTCATCGTCATCCTTTAATATGAGCAATCTCCATTTTCACTTCTCGAGACCTATGGCTTCTGGATCTATGGACCAAATTGTTGGTTGGAAGCAATTTCTAACAGAAAGCGCAACTGCATCAAGGCCGTTTGATGTGATTCATACGGAGAGTGTGGGCTCAGGCTTACTAGACCTAATAACTTGAAAAATCTTGCAGTTAGCTGGCATGGAATTGCTTATGAAACCATACATTCTGATATCATACAGGAACTCGTACGTAATCCTGAAGATTCACAATCATCTGCATTTGCTGGTAAAATGGTGAAGGTTGTTGAAGAGGTAAGGTTTTTTCAATATTATGCTCACCATGTTAGCCACGAGTGATCACGTAGGAGATGTACTTAAGAGGATCTATATGATCCCAGAAGAACGCGTGCATATCATTCTAAATGGTGTCAATGAGGACATATTCAAGCCTGAAGTTTCAATGGGCAATGATTTTAGATTAAAACTTGGAATCAGAGCAGATAAATCGAGGTCGTCCATAATCCTAGGGTTAGCTGGGAGATTGGTTAAAGATAAAGGACACCCTTTAATGTTTGAAGCCTTGAAACAAATTTTCAAGGAGAACTCAACATTCAGGGATAGTGTCATTGTTCTAATTGCTGGAAATGGTCCGTGGGGTGATCGATACAAAGAGCTCGGATCAAATTTGATGGTTTTGGGACCATTAGAAAGAGAACGACTAGCAGGCTTCTATAACGCCATAGATGTATTTGTACACCCGACCTTAAGAGCTCAAGGTTTGGATCAGGTCCCATTGGAAGCAAACCTAGTTGGTAAGCCCGTGATGGCGACAAAACTGGTAAGCTTTACTGGTTCTATCATTGTTAGCAAAGAGATGGGGTATACATTTGCACCTATAGTTGAGGAACTAAAGAAAGCGTTGTATGAGGTTTGGGAGGACGGAAAGGAAATTCTGCAGCAGAAAGGGAGAGTTGCTAGGGAGAGAGGTTTGAAGTTGTTTACTGCTACAAAAATGGCTGCTGCATATGAAAGGCTATTTCTTTGTATCGCAAGTAGTGATGATGGAAGACAAGCAGAAAACCATGATGAAGACTATTGTATTTACCAACAGATCGATTAAGAAGTATGATTTAGTGTCATGTATTTATTGAATTGATGGTCACATGGAGCTAGGCTCATTTTGATTAATAACTAGGCACTGATTGTTTGTATTGAACTTCCGCATTGGTACAATTCTTTTCCTGCCAGATGAAGCCCATAATACATACATTTGTACAGAATATTCCAACTAAAGTTGCAATACAAAAAGGTGAGTCTCCCTTTTCTCAATGAGCAAACCAATTTTCCTCCATGCTAAATGCACTCTATCATACTCACAGCAATAATACTTCGGTAATCAGAAACTCCTTTTTTCTTTTTCTTTTTTTGTCTTTTTCTTTTTCTTTTTTTGTCTTTTTCTTTTTCTTTTCTTGGTTAAATTTTTAAAAAAGAAAAGAAAAATTCAACATTAAATTAAAATACTATCTTCCTTTGGAGTAGTAATAATTGGTTCACAGCACAATCTTTAAATCCTTATCTTCCCCGTACAAACACCGCCCTTAGCTCCCCTCCTAAGCTATCCTTGGTTTTTTTCAAATTAATTTATTCCTTTCGGTCTAAAATAAATAATTTTTTAATTTTTTTTGTAATTTAAAATAAGTGATTTTTTCAGATTTCAAGAATGAATTAATTATTTTTTCCTACATTGTCCTTGGAGTAAATAGTGTTGGAATATGTGTTCGGAGTTTATGTGAGATAGTAAAGGTTAATATAGTCAATTACATTGCTATTAATGCTAAAAGGTGATTTTCTTAATTTGTGTAAAAATATCTTAAAAAATTATCTATTTTGAACCGAAAGGAGTATTGCCCTTTTGTCACATACTATTATGCAGACACAATATTTAACAACAACAACAACCCAGTATAATCTCACTTATTGGGGTCTGGCAACGGTAGTGTGTACGCAGACCTTACCTCTACCTTTGGATAGAGAGGCTGTTTCCAAATATACCCCCGGCATTCTTCCCTCCAAGAACTTCCCACCTTGCTCTTGGGGAAACTCACACTCACAACCTCTCGGTTGGAAGTGGGGGTTGCTTACAATCAGATACAATATTTAGGAGAGTTTAAAATTTTACACTTCGAGAGTGTATAATAGGTACTTTACTCTTTCCAAGTAATCGGCACATGTAGGGGTGTGCATTCGATTTATCGATTCGATATTTATCCTTATCGATAATTACTTATCGGTTATCGATTTTTACATATGCTTATCGTTATCGTTTCAATAAGATTTCGATTTTTTCGATTTCGATTTATCGATTTTTGGGGCTTATCGATTCGATTATCGATAACACCAATAAGCCAAGAGGCGGGCTGCACACTTTGATTATCACGGCTGAAAATATTGAGATAATACAACATAGTACTTTGATTCTCTAATTTTAAACTAACATATGACAATGTGAACTTCAGACTCAAGCATAACATTCACATTCAGTCTAATGGCCTTATACTGTCCTGGGCAATTTGAAATGATACAAATCCCTTTCCAAATGTTACTTTAAGAATTAACGCACGCCAAAAATTATTACAACAAGCACACACACAATCCTAATAGTTCAAATGCTCAAACAAAAAAGCTTAGTAATTCGTCTGTCCAATTATTACAATAAAACTGTAATGAAAGCTGTAGAACTGGAGAAGAAGATCAGCAGCAGCAGACAGCAATACAACAGGCAGCAGCAGGCAGCAATACAACAGGCAGCAGCAGGCAGCAATACAATAGGCAGCAGCAGACTGTAATGAAGAAGAAGATCAGCAGCAGCAGGCAGCAGCAGGCAGCAATACAACAACAACAACAATAGGATTTAGAACAGCTCAACAAAAAGAAGAAGAAAGATCAGCAGCAGCAGACAGCAGCATTCAGCAATACAACAACAGCAGCAATAGGATTTAGAACAGCTCAACAAAAAGAAGAAGAAAGATCAGCAGCAGCAGACAGCAGCATTCAGCAATACAACAGCAGCAATAGGATTTAGAACAGCTCAACAAAAAGAAGAAGAAAGATCAGCAGCAGCCGACAGCAGCATTCAGCAATACAACAACAACAGCAATAGGATTTAGAACAGCTCAACAAAAAGAAGAAGAAAGATCAGCGGCAGCAGACAGCAGCATTCAGCAATACAACAGCAGCAATAGGATTTAGAACAGCTCAACAAAAAGAAGATGAAAAATCAGCAGCAGCAGACAGCAGCATTCAGCAATACAACAACAACAGCAATAGGATTTAGAACAGCTCAACAAAAAGAAGAAGAAAGATCAGCAGCAGCAGACAGCAGCATTCAGCAATACAACAGCAGCAATAGGATTTAGAACAGCTCAACAAAAAGAAGAAGAAAGATCAGCAGCAGCAGTACATCAGCATTCAGCAATACAACAACAACAGCAATAGGATTTAGAACAGCTCAACAAAAAGAAGAAGAAAGATCAGCAGCAGCAGACAGCAGCGTTCAACAATACAACAGCAGCAATAGGATTTAGAACAGCTCAACAAAAAGAAGAAGAAAGATCAGCAGCAGCAGTACATCAGCATTCAGCAATACAACAACAATAGCAATAGGATTCAGACCTGAAATGTCAATAGCAAACTTTGGCTGCCCATCGGAATCTACCAGCAGAAGGAACAGTTGCTTCATTTAGAGTATTTTGGATATTCTGTAGAGCTGGGAATGTTAAGTTCACAAAGGAGTTGTTGTAGCTGTCTAAAAAGCTCATTACCAACTGCCACATATCTGTAGACAGATTAAAATGCATCATACAAAACCGAACTTAAGAACTTTGTAATACATAACATTCTTTTACAAAGTATATAGTTAATTTTTTGAATAGAAGTCCATGTATCAGTGGTAAGACTTACTCTTTGACTTGTTCCTTTAAGAAACTTCATTAATTTATTTTTTTCCACATTTAAAAGAGCAAAACAATCCCGTGTAATAGTAGTACGGGAAGGAATATGAAAACAAGGTTGTGCCACTTTCATAAATTTCCTAAAGCCTTCCTTCTCAACAAAACTAAACGGAAGTTCATCAACAATCACCATACGACACAAAGCCATCCTACACTCTTCTTGATCAAATTTCCATGGAATAAGATTACCTTTATTACCCCCCGGTAATGTGTGAAATTGTAATAGTTTTTGACCTTTTTCAACTTTATAAGGATTCTTTGGACATTTATCAATATGACCATTCATTTGTGTCGTACTTTTGCCTTTTGTCTCAAAATATTCTTGTCCACAAAATCTACATGCATATTTATTATTTCCTTTAGCATCAACTTTTTCTTCAAAAAAATCCCATGCCCGAGATCGTTTTCTCCTTTGTTTTGAAACTGTCGAGTGAGTAGTTGCTGCTGTAGAAGCAGAATCTTTACTGTCATCGGCTACTTTACCAATATTATCATTTTCAGCCATGTGAAGTGAATTAAGAATGCAACTTACAGTTTATTTCCTGCTTTGTATTCCTCTGCTTCTTCAATTATTTCCCTTACAATTTCCTTCTCCCTTTTCTCCTTCTCCTCAAGCCGTATTGCATTCAATCTGGAAAATGAAACAAATATCAAACCTCTCACATAAGGAATGAGCAAGGACATGTAATCAATCGACATAAAAGATATGTTTTAAGAGCAAGGAATTACAAGAGCAAATTCTCATTAAAGATATATTTTAAAAAAAGATTAAAACACGGACGGACAATTTTTGTCAAGAACAAATCTTTCGAAACATCTAAGTTGCAGATATGAGAGGATGACAATTAAAAAACCTTCACAACAGCCATGAAATTGGAGCGAGAATTAGACAGATTAAGAACGACATCAGTCATTATATTCAGTCGTCAAAATTTAAAAGTTTAAATAGAACCGAAACAAATTGGGGAAAAAAAGAAATTGGCAAAAAAATGAAAATAAAGCTTACCTGAAATATGAAAAGAACTTACAAAAAGCACTTCAGAGCGGGAGAGAGCGGCGACGTTTCTTATTAATGTTTGGGAGAAAATGAGGAAGACGAAGAACCGAAGAAAATCGAAGAAGATCGAAGAAGAAGCTGCGCAGCGCAGGCAGGGTTAGGGTTAGGCTTTTACTATTCTGTAATCGGTATATTGTAATTAGGGGTTAGGTTACTGATTGTATAGTATATATATGTGAAGGGTTAGGTTAGGCAAGCACAAGCAGCGAAGAGTCAGTCACTCAGCTAACTGTAAGGATAGGGTAGTCATATTATTATAAAGTAAGGGTATATTTGTCTTTGTAATATATCTTATCGATTTATCGATAAACCGATAAACCGAATGGCCAAAATCGAAATCGAATCGATAAACCGATAAGGAAAATTTTTTGAAATCGAAATCGAATCGATAAACCGATAAACCGATATCAATAAACCGATAACAAATAATCGATTCGATTTATCGATAAACCGATTCGAATGCACACCCCTAGGCACATGTTAGCATTAATATTGAGGAAACTCAAATTGCAAATTAAATGGATGGTGATGCCAATTCGCTTGAAGATTTTACCAAGACTATTAGCAAACTGCAAAGTTGTTGTCAAAAATCTGCCATTGAAGAGAGCTTTAGCGTGAAAGAAAAAGAAGATGGTGTTTGGGAATTTTTCCAATTACTTTATTACTGCAGTAATTAGCTGATATATACAACAATACAAAATAATAACTATGACCTCTCTAAGTTCTAATATTCATACTTTGGTCCAAACTAATTAGATTAACTAACTAATTAGTCTAAGTCTAACTACCAGTAACTAATTGATTTCCAATACTTTCAATACTCCCCTCAAGCGGGTGGATGAAAAATTTCAAGATGCCCCACCAGCTTGCCTAGTAAAAATGATGTTGCCTTGAAGGTAAGCCTTTGGTGAAAAGATCAGCCTGTTGATCCTTAGACGAGACATGCTGAGTAGTAAGCAGTCCGTTCTTGATGTGCTATCGAATGAAATGGCAATCGATCTCAATGTGTTTAGTGCGTTCGTGGAAAATAGGATTGGCAGCTATTTGCATTGTTGCCTTACTGTTACAAAACAATGAAATTGGTTGAACAATAGAAACTCATAATTCTGAGAACAAGCCTAGTAGCCATACAATTTCAGAAATTGTTGATGCCATGCTACGATACTCTACCTATGCACTACTCCTTGACACAGTATGTTGCTTTTTTTTTACTTCCATGATATTAAGGAATCACCAAACTTGACTGCATAACCACTGACAGATCTTCTTGTCATTGCACATGCTTCCCAGTCGGAATCGCAAAAAATAGTCAAAGTATCTACCTCTCCTCTCTTCAACAAAATACACATGCCTGGTGCGGATTTGAGATATCTCACTACCCTAAGAGAAGCATCCATATGTTCTTCTTAGATAGTTGCATAAACTGGCTTAAACTTTGCATTGCATAGCTGATGCCAGGCCTACTGACAGTAAGATAGAGAAGTTTCCCTATCAATCTTTGATAGTCAGTGACATCTGTCAAGGGGTCAACTTCCTTAAGTCCAACAGCTTCATCATATTCGACTGTTGTGAGTTTCTGATTAATCTCAAGAGGCGTCACAGCTAGTTTGGCACCACTCAGTCCTAGCTCAAAGATAAGTTTCAAAAATAATTTTCTTTGGTTAAGTAAAATCCCATGTTTGGGCCTCAGAACTTCAATGCCCAAAAAATATCTCAATTCTCCCAAGTCTTTAAGTTTGAATTGCTGGTGTAGAGCTGCTTTAGCTTCATCAATCAACTCTTTATTGCTCCCAGTCAATAATAGATAATCCATACAGATAAGAATGATAACAATATTTATTCTTGACTTCTTTGAGAACATAGAGTAATCAAAAGTACTCTGTACAAAACCTGCACTCACTAAGGCTTCTGTGAGTTTCAGATTCCATTGTTTGGAGGCATGTTTGAGGCCATATAGGGACTTTAGCAGTTTGCAACCTTCTGCTTCCCCTACCTTTGAAATCCCTGTGGCAAGTCCATATACACTTCTTCAAATAAATCACATTGAAGAAAGGCATTAAACACGTCCATCTGGTATAAAGTCCCATCTTTTGAGACTGCCAAAGCTACACAGACCTAACTGTCACCATTTTTACTACTGGTGAAAAAGTCTCATAATAGTCTAATCCCTCCTGTTGATTGTACCCTTTAGCCACCAGTCGAGCTTTGAACCTCTCTATTTCCCCATCAGCTTTATACTTTATTTCATAAATCCACTTAGAGCCAATAAAAGTTTTTCCAGGAGGCAAATCTACTACTTCCCATGTTTTGTTGTCCTCTAGAGCTTGCACCTCCTGTTGCATAGTAGTAATCCACCTCTCATCTTTGACAGCTTCCTTGAAGGTATAAGGTTCTCTTAACACTGAAAAGAAAGAGACGTAACTCTTGTACTTGGGAAACATTTTTTTATATGACAAAAAATTAGATATTGGATAACTGCATTGTGATGATTTATAAAGTTGCACCACATAATCCTTTTGCCATATAGGAGGATGCTTCACTCTTTGAGATTGTCTTCCAGGCACAGACTGTCTATCAGATACATTGGAGGCAGCATTTGGAGCAACAACATCTGGAACAACAATGTCCTCTAACTGGACATGATCATTGTGTACTTTTGTATCATGAATAGTCACTACAGATTCATCTGCATCGGGTTCGTTGTAGCAGATTCATCTGTCTCCTCCATGTTTAAGGCATGTCCAATATCTTCATCATGATTATCTATGACTGGTTCAGGAGGAATAGAACCTCTTGATCCTTCATGTGAGACTAAACTTTCCTCTGAATGCTTGACTGTTGGTCCAATTTCTTAAGAAGTTGGTAAATCAAGCTGCGAAAATTAGCCTCTAAATTGTCCTGTGGGTTAGAATTTAATTGCATTTCCCTTAATGGAAATTCAGACTCCCTGAAGGATACATCTCTGCTAACAAAGAAACATTTAGTGGTTAAATCATATAACATATATCCTTTTTGGGTGGTGGAATATCCCATGTGTACAGCTTTTCTAGCTCTAGCTACAAATTTGTCCTCGATCACCAAGTTAGTTGCATAACATAAACACCCAAAGACTCTTAGATGAACTATAGAGGGTTCACTACCATGCAGCATAGCAATAGGCTCTTTCCATCTAAGATCTTAGAAGGTAGTCTATTTATGATATATGCTGCTATTTGTACACATTCCCCCCAAAAGAGACTTGGAACGTTACTCTGAAATCTTAAAGCTCTAACAGTGTTAAGTATGTGTCTATATTTTCCCTCAACTACCCCATTCTATTGAGGGGCATAGACACAGCTACTTTGATGAATAACACCTTGTGATCTCAAAAGATCATTATACTGTTGATTAAAGAACTCTGTCTCATTATCGGTTCTTAATCTTAACACAAGTATTAAACTATGTTTTAACCATGCACAAAAATTGCTCAAGAAAATGATAGTTTCATTCTTAAACAGCATCCAAAAATCCAAGTAGCCCTTGAGAAGTCATCAACAAATGTAAGGAAGCAGTGTTTCCTGTCATGAGTTGTCTTCTTTGTATGGTCCCCAAACATCCAATTGAACAAGTTCAAAAGGTCTATTACTCCTTTTTTCACTATCTGGAAAGCTTAACCTACAATGTTTTTCCAAGAGTCAAACAGAACATTTATTTTGTATCTCACTATCTACTTTATTCTGCAAAAAAAACATGTTGCATTACAGATAGAGGCATGGCCAAGCCTTATATGCCATAGGTCCCCTGTATCTCCAGTTATGACCGTCATACCAACATGAGCTGCTAGTTGTCTAATACCTTTTCCCTTTAGCACATATAATCATTCATCTTATTTACCAATCCCCTTCACCCTGCCATTGTAAAGATCCTGAAACATACTCAATTCAGGTAAAAATATAGCACCACAACTCAGATCACTGGTTAGTTTGGGCACTGACATTAGTTTGGACTTAAAATCAGGCACATGAAGCACATTTTTCAGTTTATCAATAGTTGAAAAAAAAGAGCTCCCAATATGTTCTATTTTTGCACAACCTCCATTTGGCAGTGTAACCTTTCATCTTCCCTTATCAGTTATTTTGCTCACATCACTCATCAAGTCTAACCAGAGGATATGTTGTGCGTGGCTCCTGAATCCACAATCCATCTATCTTTCAGCTCATTCAAAGCTTCTACATTAGAGGATAGTGTAGTAAATTTACTTGCATTATTAGCCTATGTTGTAAATTCACTTGGTGGGCTTTGTTGTTGAGCAATCCCAGAATTTGTTGATATTGAGCTTCTGTGAAGAAGTAGAATCCCTTAGACTATATTGTTGCTTGTAAAGGTTGAGTTGTTTATCCATCTACATATTTAGCTGGAGTAAGTGTTCCTCTAGGTTGAAAAGGTTTTCTTCCCTTAAAGTCTTCGGGATGCCAATGATTTTAAAACAATTTTCTTTTGTGTGGCCTTTCATATGACAATGGTCACATTGTAGAAATTGTTTCTTTCCTCTGTACCCCTGTCCTCTACCAACTTGCATAGCAAGTGGGTCTCTTTTATCATCCATAGAAACACTTCCCATCGATTGCTGACTTTCATCTTGACTGATTAGTGCATATGCTTGATTAAGAGTTGGTTCAATAGTTTTAATTAAAATTTGTCGACGAGCTTGCTCATAGGTATCATTTAGCCCATCCAGAAATTGCATCACCCTTTGTTAATGCAAATAAGTCATGTGTTCCTTAGATCTAGGACAACCACAGTCTGGAAATGGCACTAAAACATCATATTCAGCCCATAACTCCTTCAATTTAGTAAAATAGACAGATACAGAGTTCGATCCTTGTGATAATCGTGAGATTGATCTGTGCGATTGAAAAATACGTACTCGATTCACCTGATCAAAATGCTCCTTGAGATCCTCCCAGACTGCATGTGCATCCGATGAATAGATGATTCCACTGAGTAGGTCCTTCGAAACAGAGTTCATTATTCAGAAATGTAATATCGCATTACAAGTCTCCCACTCCTCCGGAAGAGCATCCTTGTACATCTCCTTAGCACATTTTCCTATTACAAACCCTAGCTTCCTTTTGGCCTTGAGAGCAAGTCGTATCGATCTACTCCACAATCCATAGTTCTTTGAACCTGTGAGCTGAATTGGAATTAGAATCAATCCAGGTGTATCAGAAGGTTAAAGGAAAAGAGGATGCGTATGGTCGATTTTCTCAGTCGCCATTGCGCACAAGTTTCAGAGCTCGATCTTCACGAATAAGCACATAATTGTTGAATTTAACACTTCTCAATTCAATTGAGTAAGAAATTGGTCATTTGATGGTAAAAAGCTTCACGAATCAGTCTCCATGGCTCTTATACTATGTCAAAAATCTGCCATTGGAGAATGTATGGGTCAAAATTATATCAGAGAAATTCGGGACGCGGAGATATAAGATCGTGGTCGGACAGGCTAAGGTCGGATTGTCATCAATAGCCAAGTTCGGGCCGTCATCAATAGACGAGGTTGGACTGGCCGAGGACATCATCATTAATAAGACCAAGGTCGGACAGTGATGAAATAACTAGGTCACTTCGAAATCCTCAAGCGGAATACTCTTTTGAATATTCCCTCTAATTGTACCTTTTTTAGGGATTTTTTATGGATACCCCCATATAAATAGGAAGGGAGGAGTTCCAAAAAAGGGGGATGGCTCTTCCTCTCTCTCCATCTCCCTCTTTCTAAGAAATTTGTAAACAGATCTCTCCAAAGAAAGGAGAAGATTAATGATTCCATGCCTTCGTCAGATCCAAAAAAGAATCATAAGATTCTTGTATTTGTCTATCATTCATCTTTATTAAATGAAAGAAGAACCGTCTCACTGAAGATTATGTGAATTTTTTCCTTTATTCATATCTTTGTTACTTAATGCATCTTTATTTATGCCAGTAGATCTGGTCATAATCGCCGTCAACATATATACTTGATTATGTTTTTCTATTCCTCTTACTCATCTCGGATCTAGAGTTAATTATCTTTAACTAGGATTTACCCTTTCATCTTCTTTGATTGATTTGCTTAACAAGAATTTAAATTCTTTCGAGTCAAACAAAGAGAGCTTTAGTGTGAAGAAGAAGAAAACTATGTTTGGGAATTTTTCCAACTACATTATTACTGTAGTAACTAACTGATATATACAACAACACAATAATAACTATAACCTCTCTAAGTTCTAATATTCACACTTTGGTCCTAACTAATTAGTCTAAGTCTAACTACTAGTAACTAACTGATTTCCAATACCTCCCGTAGGTGTGATGATATAATTTTTGAGTGTGATCTCATGAGTCGGAGGATAGTAATAAAATTAGTATATAAATAAATAAATAAATAAATAAAAGAGATATAGGAATGATTTGTAATTTAACCTTAAATTCTTTAGTGAAATATATATAATAGTAACACTTCTGGGTCTTGTAAATTCTCACGTATTTTATGTTCTACGCTATTGAACCTTTTAACTTGGAAAATAAAATCCCATCTATAAACTGATCGACAGATACCGCAAACTAAATCCCATTCTTTTTCTTTAGAAATAAAACCAAAAAAAACCATTCCCTCTCAAAAGATTTTTTATGCCACGTTTTCTCAAGTCAATCTTTAAAGATGACCCCAGAAACTCAGAATCTAAAATAAATAAATAAATAAATACAGTTAACAACAGATGAAACAAATTTCTGGTGGAGCTTTATAAATGGGTAAATCTGCTAGAGCCTCCAAACGAAATAGATACATACATTTAGATGTTTATGTGTGTATATACTGCATATATATAAAAAGTAAATAGAGAGAGAGACAATTTTAAAAGATATTGATTCTAACATAGAAGAGAAAGAGAGAAGAAAGAATTCGCTAAACGAAGGGAAATCACAAAGGAACGTGGGACCTCAAAAGGGGTCCCCTGATATATATCTTGAAAGAAAGGGAAGGGAAAAAAGAGAAACAACGAGAATTGATTTTTAATTCTTTTGTGCTTTTTCTGAATTAATTAGTTGAAGAGATTATATTATGATGATGAGCCAAAAGAGCAATAGTGGAGAGAAAAAGGGGGGAGAAAATGCAACAGTTGTAGCAATAGACAAAGATAAAGGAAGCCAATATGCATTAAAATGGGCAGTTGATAATCTTCTTGGCAAAGGCAAAACTGTTACTCTTCTCCATGTTAAACTCAGACCTTCTAATTCCCTTCCTAATGCAGGTTTCTTTTTCTTTTTCTGCCGCTTTTTTACCTTTACGAAAATGTTATTTATTTTCAGGAGAGAATGTTGTTTTTCTAAAGCTTTTCTCCTTAATTTTGTGGGATTGAGCAGAAGATTAATTGCGTTCTTTTTGGTTGATGTATAATTGATGCTATCCAAAAGTATGGACAGAATCTTTGTTAGTTTAATAAGTTTTTACCTAAGGTTAATTCCATTTCCTGTGCTATATGTGGGGTTCTTCGATTTTGCACGTAATCACATGCAAACCATGCACGTACAGCTAATTGCATATTGTTTCTCTTCAAATGTCGAACAATTTTAATCGTATTGCTAATTTTGTGATTCTTTATTCTCCTCCTTTCTGAGTTTAATCATATTCACATTGTTTTTGAAAGCCAAACAGTTATGAGGTTATATTCTAGCTCTAATTTGGCATTTATTTGTCGGAGCAATCCATTCAGATCTTTTCTCGTCCATTTTATATTTTTCATGAATTCTCTCTTCTGTTAAATGGTGCTCTCTCTATCTTAATTTATGTTAGTGTAATTGACAGGGGCAAATAACAAAAAAATGAAAAACTTTTGGAACTAGTCATCCTAGATATAGCAAGCAGTGCCGTCTTAACCCCCAAAAGTATAAGCTTTAGGTCCCAACAAACTGATCCTTTAGTTGAATATATTATGGTTGAGGTAATTTTGATGAAAAAAAATAGATAATTACATTAGTAGTTACTTGCTTCTTCTCCAATTACTTGAATCAATTTTGTTTCAACTCTTTCTACAATATTTTTATCCTTTAAGGGCCTCTATAGATACGCTTAGCTAATTAAAATTAAACATGAAATGTATATAAAAAATTTATTTAACAAAAATTTTGATTGGTTACAGTGTCAAATGAAAAAGAAATATTATAAGAAATTGATTATAAAAATATTAACAACTTATCTTAAAAAGCTAAAAGAATAAACTTCAAACAAGAAGACATACAAAATGTTTTATTAAAGAAGCTTAATCCTCTTATTAAAACTTAGCTTTAGGCCACCGACTCCATTGAGCCGCTCCTGATGCTAAGAGAAGTATGTGGCTACAAAAGCACAACATTAAAAGTAAAATAAGAAGTTTAAAGTTAAAATGTTTTCAAATATATATAGTGACATTCATTTATAGAACGAACTAATAAGGAAATATTGTTATGTACAAAGGAACGGGAATGGAAGGAATGTTTTTGGATGAAATCTTTCATTACATCCTTGTGCAGAACAACCCAATGAGTGAGTGCCATCAAATGTAGCCCAGATTTAGTTCTTCCCAAATATTGGAACGGCAACTTCAAAATGGAAGTACATTTCTCCATAGAAAATGCCATGAAGTATTTTTAGTTGATAAGAGGTCTCAGTCTTGGCTTAATAAATGACTGATCCAAGATTTAAACTTGATAGTTTCAATTTTTAAAGTTTTAAGCACAGAACTTATTGAACTCATAATTTAATAGTTGTTCAAACTTCACTGATTTTTTTACGTATATATCTATGCTCCATATCGAAAATACTGGGTTTAGTTGAACCTTGTTCAAAACCTACATCCGCCACAGGCTTCAACCGTGCATTCCATTCTATCCACTACCTCCAAAGAAAAGAAAATATGGATAAGTTCAAAGCATTTTTTATGTACCTGGAACAACGTTTATTTTTTAGATGTTAATGACGGAACTCCCAGAGTATATCAAAGTGATCCTGATAGTCAAGCAAAGGAATTGTTCTTACCCTTTCGTTGCTTCTGCAACCGCAAGAATGTAAGTGTCTGCTATTTCCTATTCTTCATCGCGTTCTTGCAAACGTACTTCCATTTTCTGAATCAGTGTTTCTCCCTTTGTCATAGATCCACGTCAATGAAGTTGTAATTGAAGGCATAGACATAGCAAACTCCATAAGTGACTATGTTGCAGCCAATATCACAGAGAATCTGGTGATGGGAGCTGCATCAAGGAATGGTTTCGTTAGCAGGTACTTTTTATTGTTCCCAATAAGCTTTAGTATTCACAAATATTGCACTATTCCATATCTGGCTACTTACAACACTTAGACTCAGAAGATTCAAGATGATGGACGTTCCAAGCTCTGTCTCCAAAATTGCACCTGGCTTTTGTACAGTTTATGTTATCGCCAAAGGCAAAGTTCCATCAATACGTAATGCATCTGCTCCTGTCCCCAATCCACCCCCTTCCTTGCTGCAGAATCAGACCAGCTCCTCTCTTGGTGCTAAACTTGGCTTCATTGAGGCACGTTATGCACCAAGCAACGACTCAAGAGGTCTGTTTTCCACTAGCGTATCCGTATTGCATTAATTTCTGTCAATAAAACAATGATATTGTTAAAAGAGGTTTAACCTGTCCTATTTCAACAGGAAGTATGGCTGATAGGTCGCCGTACGCACCACGAAGTTCAACTGAAGATTCAGATTTCATCAAGTAAGTTTTTCAGACAATCAGGAAAGGGACAATACTTTATATAAGAGGAACTGCAAATTTTACTACTCGAAAGGGTTGATTAGCATAGAACAACTCAACTTTCATGTCTCTCTTTCAACAGGTCCCCATTCAACAGAGGTAAACCTGTAAACAGATCATATGGAGACCTCTCTGTGACAGAATCTGGCATATCATTTGTGAGCTCTAATCATACAAGATCAGATCGTACATTTCCAATCTCCTCTGACAGTTACGATTTGGGTCTTCCCCCTCGGCTTTCAAACAGCTCAGACACAGATAATAGATTTTCTGCTCCTCGACTTTCAAACAGCTCAGAAACAGATAGCAGATTAAGCTTTGGATCATCATTCTCAGCAACCAGATTATCTGAAGTTAATGCATTTTCATCAAATTCTTTCGACAGTGCCAATGGATCAACCAACAACCTGGTATGTCCCAAGTTACAGTAATATCTGCAAAATCTGTGAAGACACACTAGATACAATTATCACACAAGCAATCTAAGTTCAACAAAATAACTCCAAGAAAAATATAGGAAAATAAATATGGTGCAACGAACTTTTAAAATTTTAACCAAGCATAAAATCAGTTTTATAACTTTAACTCATCTTGGTTAAAGTCTTTTGCTGGAGGTTATCCTCCTCATGCTACTAGAAAATGCATTTCATCACTTTCTTTTCTTATGGTGGTTTTGTCATTTCAGCTTTCCTATGTTTCGCTAACGCTGTAAGAGCGGAAGGTTTCTTTTACAACTATAACCACCAAATACAGAAGATTCATGATAAACACTTTTCTCTAATGTAGGAAGACATTGAAGCAGAGATGAGAAGACTCAAGCAGGAGCTCAAGCAGACCATGGACATGTACAGCACAGCATGCAAGGAGGCACTTTCAGCGAAGCATAAGGTATTAATTTGAGGCGGTGAAAAATTCTTATGTCACACCAAAATGGTACTTTGTATCAAAGTATAGTACATTAGTGTACCAGAATATGTTGGAAAGTACCTCTCTTGCATACTGGAATCTAGCCTAAGTTTATTCATGCAGGCATTGGAACTTCACCGCTGGAAAGTAGAAGAAGAACAAAGATTAGAAGAGGCACGATTAGCCGAGGAAGCAGCACTGGCCATTGCAGAAAAAGAAAAAGCTAAGTGCAAGGCAGCCCTTGAAGCTGCAGAAGAGGCACAGAGGATCGCTGAACGGGAGGCACAGAGAAGAATCACTGCAGAAAGGAGGGCACTAAAAGAAGCTGAAGAGAAGAAGAAGGTATTAGATGCCCTTGCACAAAGTGATTGCCGCTACCGTAAGTATACAATAGAGGAGATTGAAGCAGCAACAGAAAACTTTGCAGCATCTCGTAAAATTGGGGAAGGTGGATACGGGCCGGTATATAAGTGTTACTTGGATCACACGCAGGTTGCAATTAAGGTTCTTCGTCCTGATGCAGCTCAAGGAAGGTCACAGTTTCAGCAAGAGGTATGCGAATAGAGGAATACTTCCTTTGGTAAAAGAAATTAACTATGTGAACACATTTAGGGAACATATGTGAGCTGTTTATCTTGCAAGAAAATAGAATATAAATGGCGTGCTGTAGAATTCTAGCATCATGGTTCATGACAACTAAGCATCTTATTAAATGTGTGTCCTTCGACCAAACTACTCAGAGCTCAACAAGCAAAATGTGAGAATTAGGAACTACAGAGTCTCCCTACTTGCATATAATACGATATTGATCACGCCACACCAACACCACCACCACCACCCCACTCCCCCTCAAGAAAAGCAATACCAACAAAATCCAATCAGTCATACAATAGTCCCAAAAAGGATTGATTTTCTCATGCCCCTTTTCATTTGCTCTGATGCAGGTTGAAGTTCTAAGCTGCATAAGGCATCCAAATATGGTTCTTCTACTTGGAGCCTGCCCTGAATTTGGCTGCCTAGTGTATGAGTACATGGCCAATGGGAGCCTAGATGATCGCCTCTTCCGAAGAGGAAACACTCCAGTTCTTCCTTGGCAACTAAGATTCCGTATAGCTGCAGAGGTTGGTACTAGCCTCCTTTTTCTTCACCAGACCAAGCCAGAACCTCTAGTGCACCGGGATCTGAAACCTGGCAACATTTTGCTTGACCGCAATTATGTAAGCAAGATCAGTGATGTTGGTTTAGCCAGGCTTGTACCCCCTTCTGTAGCTGACTCCGTGACACAGTATCGAATGACATCAACAGCGGGAACATTTTGTTACATAGACCCTGAATATCAACAAACTGGGATGTTGGGAACAAAATCAGATATATACTCATTTGGAATAATGCTTCTCCAAATAATTACAGCCAGACCTCCAATGGGTTTGACCCACCATGTTGAGAGGGCAATTGAGAAAGGCACTTTTGCTGACATGCTTGATCCGGCAGTTCCTGACTGGCCTGTCGAAGAGGCTTTGACGTTTGCCAAGTTAGCGCTCAAGTGTGCAGAACTCAGGCGTAAAGATCGACCAGACCTTGGCACTGTTGTGTTGCCTGAACTTAACAGGTTACGTTTACTCGCTGAAGAAGCAATGCTACAAATGCCTTTTGGAAGCAGCCCAAAAACTCCATCTAGTGAAAGTCGATCTAGCTCTCAAGTAAGTGAACTAGAAGGCTAAGAGTAATAAGAACATCTTTTTTTATATAAGAACATTTTTTTTATAAAGTTATCAAATCTTTTAACAAATTAAAAACAGTTTCAACTTCAAGAAAATAGCAGAAAATGCTACAGGAGGAAGAATGTTAGCGACGTTGATTGGCATACCCACCCTGAAGAAAGAAACCTTCAAACACATAACAAGTCATTATTTTTTGCAGGCAATTTCAGGATATGATAGCAGTAAAAGCCGCTCAACCAACCCCTTTTCATCAGATGCAACATCAAGTGGATAACAAGAATATTCAAAATTCAAAGAGGCTGGAAGAGACAAGATATTGGCAAGATGTTGTTGACACCAAAGATACCACAAGTGATTTCTTTAATTTAGTTCATCTTCTAGGATATAGCTAAGGACGGCTGGTTTCATCCAGCTTCCAGTTGTTATTTAAAATGATGCTTTAACTAAACTATGTTCATAAATATTGACAGACTTCTGACACCATGTTTCTGTTTGCTTTAGTTAAAGTTCTTTTCCGTTGAGATCCAATATAAGAAAAGTCATGTGGTATGAGAAACACTATAAAAATTAAGGAATAGGGATTTCCGGTCCTCATTAGCTCTGACAAAGTAAATTTGGCACCTGAAGGTTAACAAGTTCGTGACAATTGATAAAATCCAAGAATTCCTCCATTACGATAAAGAATGTCTGACATCTCACTTTGCTTCGCAAACCTTATCATATTGAAATTCCACCTGTAACTCATGGTACAAACCCTTCTGACAACAACTCAGATATTTTCTTCTCTAAACTCGATTTTGACCACTAATTTATTGGCCCATAGACTCCCACAAAGCCTCTCAAATATGCTGCCTATACTTATAAAAACTACTGTACTGGAGAAATTCCTCTTTTTCCTATTCCCCTATTCCAACTCCCCCGCCCGGTCCCATAACACCAAAATTTAGCCAGCTCTCAGTTGGAATCATTTCTTTTCTCACGTATCTCCTTCTCCACATGCACCTGATATCTTATGCGGGTAACTTCTCCCGTTTTATTTCTTGTATACATTACTGCCCTGTTGCCTATCCCCTCAATTCCACCTAGGTGATGGCCCCACTGCTCAGGTCATTTACCCCTCTCACATTGCATGAAATTATCTTAAATTTCATAAGATTCTCTATACTCTCCTCAAGTATCTCTTGCCTCCTCCCACTCTAAATATTTCCTAAGTGAATCATAATTGATAGAGCATTCCAAATTCAATAACTCCCTCATCTTTTATGGTTTCAACCTCAAAATGTCTTCCACTGCTAGCTTCACGCCATCTTTGTTGTATCTCATAAGAGAGTTATATTGTCCTCTCCTCGAAACTTCCGAAGGACACCCAAGAATTCTTTCGAAATCCAAGATTTGTTTATCCACCAACTCTGATATTTTACTCTCCTCCAACAACCCCCCCCCCCCCCCCCCCAAAAAAAAAACACACACACGCACAACCTGCCCAAAAAATTCTTTTTATCCTCTTTTCAAATACTAGATTGATATCAGTTTAAATTGAGCCCGATATAGATAGTGAAGAATAATATAGCTGACCCCATCTAGATTAGTATTGACGCATAGTTGTTGTTGGTATATCAAGGTATAATATCTTTCTTTTTTCCAAGGATAATGACTGCACTTAAAGACACTTCATTGAAAGAAGTATTCTTTACTTCCATATTGTTGATGCATACTGGAAACTTTGCAAACTATGCGTACTTCCATATTGTTGACTGCATCTTTTGTAAAATTCCAGGACAGAAATGGACATGACCGTTCTTAAAATAAGACTTTAAACATCACATCTCCTATTGATAATGCTTAAAGCATCATATCTCCTTCTTCCATGTATTCACTTTTTAGGTGTTACTAATACTAAGGTGTAAAGACAAGATGGGTTGCTCTGATGGTAAGCAACCCCCACTTCCAACCGAGAGGTTGTAAGTTCGAGTCTCCCCAAGAGCAAGTGGGAAGTTCTTGGAGGGAAGAATGCCGGGGATCTATTTGGAAACATCCTCTTTACCCAAGGATAGGGGTAAGGTCCGCGTACACACTACCCTCCGCAGACCCCATTAAGTGGGATTATACTGGGTTGTTGTTGTTGTTGTTGTAATACTAAGGTGTAAGTCCACCTAATACACTAAGGCAGATTTTGCGTCCATATATATCACAGAACTTCCCTTTCACATACCTGCTGGAGTTTGTCTTCTTTCAGGTTACTAATCTTTAGTGTCCATTTGATTTTCTGTTAGCTTAGGTATCTGCTGCACCATGGCCAAAACGCAACAGCAAGAACAAAGAGTTTAAGCAAACATTAGAACAGAGAACAGTAACCAAGCAACTGAATTGTGCCACTCAGGTGAACTAACTGAAATGAGCTGGACAAGAATGTGGTAAAGAAAAAGCACAAATGACAATCTAAAGAAAAAAAGAATTGCGAACAGCAGCTTCCAGTTATATCTTTTCTGATAAAATCAGAGAACGGGGAGCCGCAGCCAGTGGCCGATAATGTTGGTATTTTGCTTAAAAATGAGAATGGTCATTGTCCCACATTGGAAAAATGTTGAAGAGTAGCTTGGAGGCTTGCCTATATAAGGGGGCTTAAGTTATGTTTTCAAATGTACCAAACCAAATGTATTTCTAACACTTTTTGTTAGGAGAAAGTACTAAGGTTTATGTGCTTGTAAGAATTTTTCACATAGTGGTCGGTTGTTGTCTTTTGACAACGGTTGTGGTTTTTTCCTGATTTGGAGTTTCCATGTTAAATTCTTGTGTTGTTTTATTTCTCATTTTTTCTCTTTACAAAAGGTGCGGAGATCTCGGGGTTTACGGGAAATGGTCATTTCTTTTTTTTCCAACAAGTGGTATCAGAGCGAGGTCGCCTAGCTTGAGGGGGGAATCTTAGTATGCTCTGTGGCCGCAGCTTTGGCTGATCTTCCACATCAGAAAAGATTTTCTGGTTCAAGAAGCTTGTAGGAGGGGAAGTTGGTGCAATTGGAGTATCGAGGCTTGTGGTGAATTCTGGCGGTTAGATCTGGTAGTGTGGAGGTACATGTCTAGGTAAGCTCTGGCTAGGAAAGACTTGGTAATTAAGTGGTCGCGACCCACCTCTCTTTCCTGGGAACTTACCTGGTGTGTTGTTCACGAGCTACAGACGAGGTTCTAAGCAAGTGTTTTTCATCCACAGATATTGGTTAGCGATACGGTTACAATAGGAAGCATCAAGTTTGATATTGAGAAATTTGATGGAAGAATCAATTTTGGCTTGTGGCAAGTTCAAGTCAGTGATATATTGATTCAATCAGGTCTACACAAGGCCCTTAAGGGAAAACCAGAAGCAGGTTCTAGCGATGATTCATCAAGCAAGAGAGATGAAGAATGGGATGATTTGGATTTGAGAGCTGCAAGTGCGATACGGTTATCATTGGCAAAGAATGTCCTTGCAAATGTGCATGGAATTGCGACCGCCAAGGAGCTATGGGAAAAGTTGGAAAAGCTGTATCAAACAAAGGGAGTCTCAAATCGGGTGTACCTGAAGGAACAATTTCATACATTGCGTATGGGTGAGGGTACTAAAATCTCGGATCATTTGAGTGTTCTCAATGGGATTGTCTCGGAGCTTGAAGCTATTGGGGTGAAGATAGATAAGGAGCATCAAGCCTTAAGGCTCGTCTGGTCTCTTCCTTCGTCTTTTGCGCACATAAAGCCAATATTGCTCCATGGGAAGGAGCAGGCGGATCTTTCAAAAGTTATCAGCACGCTCATCTCTGAAGAAAGAAGACTCAAAGGAGATGGGAGGGATACGTCTTCTGAAGGTGTGTATATGTGCTACGGGAAACGAAAGGAAAAGAGGAACCCCATGAAGCGGAATGTTGTTTGCTGGCAGTGTGGAGAGCCTGGACACATGAAGAAGGATTGTCCAGCAGGTAGAGCAGGTTCGGCTACAGGCTCCAAGTCAAGTGATGCTGTTAATATGGTCTTTGATAGGGACCCATATGACCTTATATGACCCAAAGACATGTACATCGTTATGGCATGCCGCTATTTGTCCTGGTGAAGGATGTGAGATTAATAGCGGAATTACACACGGGCATTGGTTTGGCAGGAATGCAAGGTGTGTGATGAAACAGTTATGTCGATAGCTGATGGACCTCCAAGGAGAGCCAATAGTGGAGGTTGCACCATAATAATCAGCAAGGTGTTTTTTCGACATGAGCCGAAGTGGAAATTCAGAGAATGGTTTATTCTAAGTGGCGATACTTTTTATGGTGGAGTATGACAGGTGTTCAGCAATGTAGAGTATGGCGGATAGCTGCTGCTATGATCATTTTTAATCAAGGTGGAGTTTGTTGGGATTTTGCTTTAAAATGAGAATGGTCATTGTCCCACATTGGAAAAATGTTGAAGAGTAGCTTGGAGGCTTGCCTATATAAGGGGGCTTAAGTTATGTTTTCAAATGTACCAAACCAAATGTATTTCTAACACTTTTTGTTAGGAGAAAGTACTAAGGTTTATGTGATTGTAAGAATTTTTCACATAGTGGTCGGTTGTTGTCTTTTGACAACGGTTGTGATTTTTTCCCGGTTTTGGGTTTCCACGTTAAATTCTTGTGTTATTTTATTTCTCATTTTTTCTCTTTACAAAGGGGCGGAGATCTCGGGGTTTACGGGAAATGGTCATTTCTTTTTTTTCCAAAAGATAAAACACTTGTACTAGAGTATCTGAAGAACTAGAGAGAGAGAGAATAAAATATTCCAATCTTGTTAGGATCAAATCATGTTTAATAAACTGTTTCACCTGTTTCACATATTATGGCATACTTCGCAACATGTCTGAGGTGGATATTAATGTCTCACATATCATAGGTTAATTATTCACATTCATGAAGTTAAATTAGCATTCAGTAAGCAAGGATGAGCATGCTTACTTGTTCAAATAACTGCGCACAATGTAATTGCGCAGAACTTCCAGATCATGCTATTCATCATCAGTAGTTCCAAAATATTTGATTACGGCGGACGTACTTATTGAGATAGATTGTGATAAGCTCCACATATGTCCAATTCTTTTTATTACTGAACTCCATACGTGCCTCTGAGCTCAAGTGGAAATCCCCTTTCCCCATGGCCTCAAACACAAGGGGTTCTGTTGCTATTGTAACACAATCATATTTATTCAATTTCTGTAAAGCAAAATCCAAATTTCGTCCCAGATTCCTATCCAAGTATGCATCAACAACAGAACCGTAAGTCACAAGATCGGGAACTACCTTCTCATGCTTCATATGTTCAAGTGTTACATGCAGATCCCAAAACAATGACATTTTTGAAAACGCCAAAGCTCTAATATTGAAAGTAGTAAGATCAGGAAAAAATCCACTTTCTACCATTCCCACAAATTCTCTCTGCAAACTTTTCATTTTGAAGTTGGCAGCATAAGAAAGAAGTAACAGGTTCCATAGGAGATTTCCCACATTTCTCCGACAAAGGCCCACATCTCTTACAAACTGACCTAAACTATAAAACTTCTCTTTCTTGAGATAAGCCAAGGAGATCGACCTGATCGCTTCTTCCTCTATAAGAATTCTTGACATCTTAAGACGGCCATATGCAACTTCCATTTCACTCAACGTACCAAAATTGCTGTAGTATATAACATAAGCATTTCCTGTAGCAGAGTCAACAGGGAATCCCATGGAAACCATCTGTTTCAACATAATTTCCATCAATTCAAGCTGTCCTTTCATTCCAAAACGAGAGATAACCCGAGCGTAAACATCAGGAAGCAGGTCGGAATTTTTCAACTTAATTTGATGCAATATTCTAATAGCGACAACTATATATCCATTGCAGCCATAGATATCAATCAGTTCTACAATTACACGAACATCTGGCAGAAATGAACTGATTAAAATTTCATCCCAAACAGCTAATGCTTTGAGAAATAAACCATTAGCGGCATAGCACAGCATCAGCGCTGACAAGGTAAAGTTATCAGGTATAGAACCTTCAGATTTCATATCAAGGAAAAGCCTTTCAGCAGCAAAAGGCAATTTTTTCCTAGTTAAACCCTGTATCTGTGAAGCACAATCTGCATAAGTACCATGTCGATTAATATTTCCTCCCTGTTTCTTGCGCCACGGCCTCTGCAATCAGCACAGTATTTCTTACACGAACATAGAATTTGTGAAAGAAATTACAATTTTAAAAAAAAAAGTCGTAGACGTGTCACGTGTGGCTATAAATATCTCTAAAATCAAAATTTAAAGTTAAATTGTTTTTAATATAGAAAATATTCTTTGTGGAACGGACAACATAAATTAGGATAGATGGAGTACTAAGTGAAGGCAGAAGTGAACCAATCAAATTTAAATCATGAATAGGCTGATTCGGGCGGATTAACTACAAAATTAAAACTATCCTTGTTTACTTAAACCAAAGGTAGACTATTTTGCTTCTACAAAGTGAAGGGTATCTCATTTTCTAGAATGTTCTAGCCAAGATGGATAGTAGTGAAAATTGTACCTTTTCTGCAGAAGACTGATACCAAAAGGTACTTGGTTTTGGGGTTGCCGATGCGAAGGCTGTGGACACAACTAACCCAACTGCCATGGCTGCTAGCTCTGGCGCACAGTGCTCATGCCGCTAAACTAAAATCGGGTTTGCATTTCCCGGAGTGCACGAATAGCCGCTTTTTAGGGTCGGTTTTTAAAGAATAGCCAATATTTTTGCGACGTATTTAAAGTTTAGCCGCATAATTTGAAATTCCCGGCCAAGTTTTGTTATAACAACTCAAACGAACTCAAAAGTATTGATGGTTACCTATGATATCATATTATTATTTTAAATATAATATTTATTTAATTATTATTTTAATTTTATAATATTGTAGTGTTAAATTTATTATTATGTAACTATAAAAAATGTTACTTTATGTAACGACAAATTTAGTATAGTGACATCTTTATCTTACTTTTTCTCTCTTTCTTATTATAAAATAATTATAATTTATTCTTTAACCTATTTTTGTATCATAATTCTCCTCCATATTCTTTTTTTTCTTAGTAATATTGCAAGATTATTTTTTTATATTGTTAGTACATGACATCATAGAACAACGACAAATGGTACGATATATTTAAACGTTATATTCATCCAACGATACAATACCTTATAAAATAACATGTAATAATCATCCAAACAAGCTCCGAAAAAAAAAGTGATGGTAAGGCAACTATCTTGAAATTTAAAATTTTGCATACAAGAGCTACGACCAGGGGATTTGCATCTATACCCGCTATTTGGGCCACGCTTTTACTTTGCCCGCTTTGTAAAAAATTACAAACGTACCCACTTTTTCTCGTAACTTCATCATACAGGGCTGAAGTAGCAAAGGCAATCACGCAAAACTTCAGTATTCTAGTAGACGGGCCTGAAGTAGCAAATATGATGAACCTTATGCTAAAGTTGTTGTTTGTAATTGCTGAACTTAAGCATAGTAGCTGAAATTTTTATTTGTACTTGCACTAAATAAGCTGAAGTTTTTTTGTCCTTGATTCATTAATTTTATCATAAATTTTTCCAAAAACTTTAGCACAAGATACTGAAGTTATTTAGTTCATTTATAAAAACTTCAGCACTAAATAAGCTGAAGTTTTTTGTTCTGGATAATTTTTTTCAAAAACTTTAGCACAAGATATTGAAGTTATTTAGTTCATTTGTAAACACTTCGGCACAAAAAGCTGGAGTTTCTTTGTCCTAGATTCAATAGTTTTGTCATAAACTTTTTCACAGACTTCAGCAAAAGATGCTGTAGTTATTTAGTTCATTGGTAAAAACTTCACCACTATATAAGTTGAAGTTTTTAAAAAAGCTTTCTAACTTATTAGATAAATAATCAGATTGCCAACAGTATCTAAATCATAATTTTAGAAATAATAAACGTGAAAAAAACAGAATTATCATTGTCTGCTAACTTACGCACGTAGAAATATTCATAAATTATTATCTACTAACTTACGTAATTACTTATAATTTAATTAAATAATTTGATAAATATATTTATGGCAGTTATCCCATGAATTGAAGTTTTATAGCAGCACCAATAACAATAGAAGAAGAAGAAGAAGAAGAAGAAGAAGAAGAAGAAGAAGAAGAAGAAGAAGAAGAAGAAGAAGAAGAAGAAGAAGAAGAAGAAGAAGAAAGAAGAAAGAGGAGGAGGAGGAGGAGGAGGAGGAGAAATGGGGTTGAAGTTGTTTAAAAAGTGAGTGCAAGTTAAAACTTTTAAAAAAATAGGTATAAGTTAAATGGGGCGACTTTCATTTACTTTGTGAACCCAACGAATTAAACTATTAAAACATAAGAAGAATTAATCAAAATAGTTACTCATTCAACCGATTAAATTAAAAATACTTCAAAGATTTATAATATATTTACAATATGTATTTAAGCATATATAATTATGTATACCATTTAAAAAGTAAACTATAAATCTGATCAATTATTCGTGTAAAGATACCTAAAGTAAAGTTTGAAATTCTCATAAGAGACCTATCATATGTCAAATATATCAATTTCACACCACTTCCCATAGTCACTTTTCTTACTTCTTTGCAGATAATAAATTTGAAATGCCACTGAATGTATTTAAATATAAGTATCAGTTTTCTGTGTTTTAGTCTAGGGGATTTTGGTCTAAAATTTCGCATCAAAAAGTAATTGTTTTTCAATGACATCTCAAAAAAGTAATCATTCCACACCATTTTTACATTAAATTGGATAGTATCAAAGGAGGAAATGATCTCATACTGTCACTAATAATTTGAATATAAGAAGATAACTCTATAATGATCTAATGTGATTTATGTACTGATTTATTTTTTAATAATTTCTCATAAAAATACGATATAACAACGGAATAATTTCATATAAATACAATTCATATATTTGACTTGCAACATAATAGGCTAGATATTACTTTCCAAATCTATAGCCCAAAAATAATATGCTAATTCCCAAAAGACATTATTTTACACAATCAATTACGGTTATTGATCCCTCTTTGTACAACAAGTTCTCATTCTCTTGAATTCCTTTGATTATTAAGCATTTGATAAAAAATGCAAATCAACCACAACGCAATTCAAAAATCCTGAATAATACATACTATTTGAAGGTAAGAAATTCAAATATTTTTGTGTGTAATTGCTGAATCAATCCAACAGGATAAAAGCAAAATAAAAACTTGGTAAATGAATTGTAGAATCCCTCCAACGTGTACAAAATCTTTTTCATACAGCACATACACGAAAAAGAAGAAGAGAAGGAAGTGTCAAACTTTCATAGAGGCCTCTTACATATTGGCAATGTATATGCATCCTTATAAACTGGAAAAAAATATAATTATATAATATTATACACAAATATACATATTTATATAAAATTATACAATACAATAAGTGTATATAAACACCACTTATACAATATTTTTACTAGAAAACATAAAATGTCCAACACCACATTTACTGTAAATAATGTATTAACTTGTATTAACATGTATAATAGTGTATAAAAGGTGTTTGTATATTCATATACACAATTGTACACTATTATATAGTGTTGATAAAAATTGCAATATAGTTATAATTTTTTATTCAAGCCTTGAGTTGTAGTAGAAGGTATTTGATGATTCAACTCGTCAATAGGTCAACAATTTTGCGTCAATGATTCGTAATGCAACACACATATAAGATACACCCAATTTCAGATTTGAGACTTCACGGTTGTAATAATAATGACCAGAACTTCAAACTTCAAAATCTTCCAAAATTAGTGGTTTTTTTGTGCAAATCAAGTTTGATAGCCCTTAATTTTCAAATCTGTGTATATTTTCATTTTTCTTTCAAAAATCTTGAATATTCTTCTGTGCCACCATAAACGACGGAGTAGGATTCTCAGCCTTCTTCGAGCCATTGATGCCAGAACTGCATAGGGGGTAGGGGAGGGAGAATAGCGGGGCTATGTTAAGAGAGGATGAGGGATCTATATGGGTTAGAAAGAAAGAAGCGAGATGCGATGAGAGAGAATTTGGCATATGATGGGAATGAAAAAAGAAGAAAATAATGAAAACCTTAAAAATGTATTTTTATTAATGGGCTAAAGGCTAAAAAGTTTTTTTTAAGTTATTTACAACATAAACTAAATACGGTAAGAGCTTCAAATCTGAATAATTTTCGATTGAGCTATTAAGCCAAGTGACAAATACCATAATTCTTTCTATAACTAATATGAGGTTTATAATGAACCACAAAATCAAATCATGTTGTAGACAATAAATTTGGTTCGAGAAAATATTATCAAGACGGAAAAATATCGCAATAATCGTAATATTTTATTTCGAATATTTGAGTGTTACAATCTCTATGATTCCTCTTATTCTACTTTTCTAGTATAAATTCAAGGGCCCTTGAGCTTGATCTTAAATCAATATTTGTTTTCACGAACGATGATCTTTTTCTTGAGCTTGAACTTGATTTGTTCTTCGTTCTTGAGCTTGAACTTGATTTGTTGAACTTGAACATGATTGCTTGAAGCTTGAAACTTGTAGAGAAATTTGCGGTGTTTGATCCACGAGCTCTCTCTTGCTTCTTGTTATAACTTCTGCTGTCTTTCTTTTTTGGGTTATGAAGACCCCTATTTATTGTTGTGGAAGGGAAGTGTTATAATATGAACAAACTTTTTCCAACCAATCAAATTAAAGTGTGACGTGGCCATATTTGATTGGCAGAACATGTCACATGCACACGTGGCACGATTTTATGGGACTTTTAGTATGACTGGGCATGCCTTGTCATTTTGACATGTGGCATGGTCCTATTGGCTCTTCCGCTTGACTTGGCGTACCACGTCATTTGACATGTGGCACCAAACTGGGCCTCTAGGAAGATGACATCTTGGGCTTAGTGAGATGAGCTCATCATTTTAGCCCAATTAAATGAGCTAGCCCAATAATATTGGTCTTATACAATTAACCCAATTATATCAGCCCGTAGTATTTATTGGACTAATACATCTTGAATTTAAAATATAATCTAAATTATTTATGGATTTAATTTTAATAAAATTTATATGCCTACAAATGCTCCCTATTTTAAGACTTGTCCAGTAAATATTTCGAACTCGAAAGACGAGGATTGAAGTATTATGAGACTAATACTAAATCGCCCACTTTTCAAGGAAAATCACGTTTTGTTTTCTTTTCAGTATACACCGTTCGTGATTAAGAAAGAAAATCTTGAATCCAGGTTATAACATTGTAGGATGTATTTTTTTTCAATACACAGGTGCCAGGGAAATGTCCACATAATAATAGTCCTTGACTTGTATAGACTTATGTTTAGACAAGAATTTGCATGGCAAATCCAAGACCAAGTTACGTGGGTCTTGATATTTTTCCAAATAATAGTGCAGTGTAATGTACGTGTCTCCTTCGAAATCAAGCTTCCTTCAACTGCTTAATCAGATTTCTACTTGGATTGATCATCGATTCGCTACTGTATCCTAGTTCATGTCGGGAACCAAAACTTTGGAGCCGCCTAAACAATTGATCCCACATCGCTAAAAAAATATTCAATATTGTATTTTGATAGCTATATAAACTCATAATCGTAGGTTCATTGATCATCATCAACAACAACTATTCAGTATACACCCACTAGGTGGGATCTGGGGAGGGTAATATGTAGACGAGCCTTACCCCTACCCGAAAGGGCAAAGAGGCTGTTTCCAATCGACCCTGGCGCATAGGATAGAAGGAAAAACAGCTGTAAAACAAAAACAAAGACAAAAACAAAAACAATAGAGCATTAGTAACTCCCGTAGCAATAGCGTAAATAATTATCTAAACATAAGAAACATATATACAATCGCATGTAATAATATCATACAGTAACTACCATAACTAACAACCATTGGGGGGACATAAGCTAAAACACAAATCATCTATGGGTACCCCTGCTGGCCCACACCCAACCCCAGTTGAGGCGTACGAAGAACTCTAGGAGCCCCTAACCTACAACCCTGATTCTAGACCTCCAGACTCTCCTATCAAGGGTCATGTCCTCAGAAACCTGCATTCTAGTCATGTCTTGCCTAATCACCTCTCCCCAATGCTTCTTAGGCCTCCCTCTGCCTCGCTGACCGCCAACAATCTCCAGCCGCTCACAGCTCCTCACCGGGGCATCGGGACCCCTCCTTCGAACATGCCCGAACCACCTCAGCCTCGCTTCTCGCATCTTCTCATCCACCGGGGCCACCCCTACCTTCTCTCGAATAACTTCATTCTTAATCTTATCTAGCCTGGTGTGCCCGCACATCACTAAGCATCCTCATCTTTGCAACCTTCATTCTCTGAACATGAGAGTTCTTCACGGGCCAACACTCCGCCCCATACAATATCGCAGGTCTAACCACGGCTCTATAGAATTTCCCCTTGAGTTTGTGTGGAGCTTTCTTGTCACACAGGACCCCTGATGCAAGCCTCCACTTTGACCACCCCGCTCCTATACGATGGGTGACGTCCCCGTCAATCTCTCCATCCCCCTGAATCACAGACCCAAGATATCGAACACTGTCCCTCTTGGCGATGGCCTGAGAACCAATCATCACGTCCCTGCCTACCTCACTCGGCTCGGCGCCAAACTTGCACTCCAGATATTCTGTCTTAGATCTGCTTATTTTGAAACCTTTAGACTCGAGAGTCTGTCTCCATACCTCTAACCTTTCACTAACACCGACCCTCGTCTTGTCTATCAATACTATATCATCAGCAAAAAGCATACACCAAGGCACATCCCCTTGAATATGATGGGTCAGAGCATCTATCACTAAGGTAAACAAGAGGGGGCTCAGCGCCGATTCGCATAATCTTCAAGACAATTGAGTCTAGTTTTGTAGACTCGGAAGCATCAACACGAAGGTAATTTCTTCTTCTTTTCTTATGCTTTTCTTCCTTTGTTGTCTTTTTTTGTAGTTCAAGCGAGATTCACGCACAAAGAAGGCGGTCTTAGGGTGTGAGGGGATGGGTGCTCATCCCTGCCCAATTCTTGGAGAGATTACTCTCAAAATGGCCCGATTCTTGGAGAGATTACTCTCAAAATGACCCGATTCTTGGAGAGATTACTCTCAAAATTGCCCGATTCTTGGAGAGATTACTCTCAAAATGGCCCGATTCTTGAAGAGATTACTCTAAAAATGGCCCGACTCTTGGAGAGATTACTCTCAAAATGGCCCAACTCTTGGAGAGATTACTCTCAAAATGGCCCGCCTCTTTGAGAGATTACTCTCAAAATGGCCCAACTCTTGGAGAGATTAATCTCAAAATGGCCCGATTCTTGGAGAGATTACTCTCAAAATGGCCCGATTCTTGGAGATATTACTCTCAAAATGGCCCGACTACCGAAGAGCATTTCATCCATTTACACTTTTGTACCCGTTCTAATATTCTTGACTTGGACTTTGATAACCCTTCTTTTCTTTCTCTTTTTTTTAGCACGAAGAGATGGCAAATTTCAGGGACTATACCTTACCTTCCTCAAAATTTAGATCTCATCATCGAGACTGAAGATGACATAGAACAAACCAAGCTTTTGGTTCTCACCTCACAAGTCGGCCGATATGCAGCCCCATGGACTCCTCTAAGGAACTCCCTTCATGTAGAGAACTGGACCTTGGCGCACAAATTGACTTTTAATCCATTATCCAAGATGTGGTCTCTCCAAGCGTCAATCCATCGTCATGTAAATATTTCTAGCACCCTTCCAAACTTAGGAATTCGCATAATTCAAGGAGAAGTACATTGGGAAAACGCAACAACAATCGAGGGCGAGTATCGTCATATCCCAGGATATTGGGATTGGGCTGAAGACGTGCTTGGTGGAAGCCAATAAACTCTGAGTACAACAAAGATTTATAATGCTATCTATGCCTCACTTTTCACTTATGATCGAAACTCGAACATTTTGCAAGCATTTTGTGAGGCTTGGTGCCCGAAGACGAACACACTTCTTACATCAGCTGGGGAGCTATCTATATCTCTTTGGGACTTACATATACTTGGGGGTTTTCCCATTTTGGGTTCTCCATACGAATAAGTGGTACTTGAGACAAGAGAACTCATCGGTTTGAATGAAAAACAAGTCAGATTTATTCCTTGATCTTGTGAATATTTATTTACAGCATTTCATCATCTAAAGGAAGTACAGGTGCTACCCAAAGGGTCTTCTTCAGCAAGTGGACAAGTTTTTGGTATAAAAACATTAATATATAGACTTGCCCCGCTGCGAAAGGAAAAGAAATATGCACGCCTAAAGTCAACACATAATCCTAACAGAGTTATTCCCGAGACGACAAGGTGATCGACTGATCAAGAAGCTATATTCTCTAAGCTTAGGGTGAGGTCTGACAAGAAAGATGAAACATATGTAGCGGCATTCTTTTCAATTTGGCAGTGTGCCTTTGTGTTCCCCAAGGTAGAAAATTCAATTCGTCCTGAGACTTTTAAGATGGCAAGCGTGATGGCAGGCATGCGACAGATTAGCCTTGTAGTCCCCAGTTTTGGCGAGTATTTATCATGGTTTGAATAAGATTTCGCGTTCTGCCCAACTTGATCAGGTCAAAGTTTCTTTTCTCATTCATTATGTTTATGGATTGATTGCACATTACTTCAAAGCCCATTATCCACTTGCTAAGGGTCCGTCTGTCCCTTTGATGGTGGAATACTCAGGAGAGGGGGCTGCAAGGTGCTTTGACGAGAAATATGGAAGAAAACGCATCCACAATGGGGAGGATATAGTTTGGGCACCAACAATGTTGACCAATTCTCGTCCTTATTATTACGTGGATAACGATACTCCTTAAGAGTTGGAATCAAATTATCTCATGAGCTTACGTTTTAATTACCTCTCTTTGAAGTATGGTAACTCATTCATCATTAAGCCTTAGAGTCCGCATTAGTTTGGTCGTCAATTTGGATTTTACCAGAACGTCCCCGACTTTTTGGAGAATGATATCCATAACTCTTCTCTAGATGAAGAATCAAATTTTGGAGGATTTGCACATTGTATCGATCTATGTCACGTGCGGTTCTTCCTCCAGCGGGAGATCTTATGGAGAAGCCTTTCTCCACTAATTATATGTCTTGGTGGGAGAAAGCGCATGGGAAGTTTCTCGAGAATAACTTACAAGCTTTGGTAGACAATGTTGGGCTGAAGTCTACAACCCCTTTAGGAGGTGAAGATCAAGGTGTTGGAAAGACGCTTTCAAAAGTTAAAAAGTATCAACTCCAATCCCAAAAGTAGTTACGCAACCTAAAAAAAGGAAGCTTAAATCCTCGAAGGCAGCTTTGAAAGAAGTGGTGTACACTTCAACAGCTATAGAGAAACACCCTCTAGTTCTTCCATTTAACACGTGTGTTCCTCAAGACAAAAGCCAGAGTACCAATGAAGATCAAAATTGGAAAAGGAAACGGCCTAACCCAGTAGAGATCGAAGAGGTTCAAAGTGTTGACAGTCCCTCAAGAACGCATACAGCTTGTAACAAAGAGGTAAAATACAATCACCTCGCTCATCCCTCCCCCCTTTTTAGAAGTAGCTTCACTTATAAATTACTTACTTATTTTTCCTTTTCTTAATGCAGTTAAACACCATTAGGCATCCGATGGTATCCCCATGCGACAAGCTGCAAGTGAGTGATGAATCTATTGGATGGCCTACATGTAAAGTGAACTCATTGTCAAAGGAGTCATCTCTTCCTCATGACGAATCCCTAAAAATACAAGCTCCAAATGAGATAACTCGCATTTCACCAATGACAAATACATCGGTATCGATATTTGAAGGAAAAAGCATTCTTTTCAATCGCAAGAAGTAATTCATTTTGGGATTTTGGGAGGATATTTGCAATAGGCTCTCCAAAACTCGCATGAAATTGCTCTCATCTTATAGGGAGAAAATCAAAGAGATTTTTGAGGATATGAAGAAGACGAATATTCTGAATTTTTCTCCATTAGAAGATTTACTAAATTCTCTTTTTTAACTTGTCGCATCATATGACCAAGAGCGATCCAATATGGTTGATAAGACAAGTGAAGATGATAAGTTAGAGCTGATTTCCAAAGCTAAAGAGCATCTTGAATCGTTCAAACTTGAAGCAAGTGAGAAAGTCAAGAAAGTTTCCTCTAGTGAAAAGAAATTGAAGAGAGTCGTGAAGAAGTTGCAATCATTACAACAAGAGAGGGAGAACCTCGAAGGTGTTATAGAAGCGACTCAGAAGGAGGTTGAAGAGATTCGGGAAAAAATTTCAACTGCCGAGACTGAGGTCTCTTAATATGAGAATGTAAATTTGTTGGTTGTTGATGATTCGGCCAATTTGGAGGAGGAGGAGAAGAGCATGGAGTCTAGCTGTCAAGAATTGATCAACTATAAATTTTGTTTAGATTAGGTTGTTAGCATTATCTCCCCTTTTATCTTTATATTAGGTTAACCTAGTGGATATTTATTTAATCTTAGATAATATTGCTTCTGTTTTGCTTTACATTACCCGACATTTATCTTAGTTGCATAACTTTCTACTTTACGTACTTGTAACGAAAGATTCATATCTTGTCGGGGAAGAGTCCAAATAGTGAACCATTTAATTTTTCGAAAACTAGAATTCAATATCTAAAATATATCCAAAAGTTAGAATCAAATACCTTCAGAATTGCCCCAGATAGTATTTTGGAACTAACTTTAGATTCCACCACATTGTAAATTTCACATTTGCGTAGTCTCAACAAAAAAAATCATATCTCGGTGTAAAAATGTCAGAATTGCAAACCGTTTAATTTCAAGAAAAGTAGACTTGAAGATCTAGAGCATATACAAAATTCTAAATCAAACAACTTCAAAATCATTTCGAATAATATTTTGAAACCAACTTTATATTGCACCTCGTTATCAATTCCAGATTTGCGCAGTCTCTCTGAAAAAATCATATCTTGGTGTAGGAAAATTGAAATTACAAACCGTTATGATTTCTTGGAAACTAAACTCCAATAGAACATATCCAAAATTCTCAATCAAATAACTTCAGAATCGTCCCAGATAATATTTTAAAATCAACTTTAGGTTCCACCATGTTGAAAATTTCAGATTTGCATGACTTCGCCAAAAGTTTTGTATCTTGAAGTAGGAACGTTGAAATCATGAAACGTTTGATCTACTGGAAACTTAACTTCCAAATATATAACATATCCAAAATTCAAGATTTAATTCCTTACGTACACATTCAGATAATATTTCAAATTAAATACTAAATTCTGATACACCGACAATTTCAGATTCGCGTGACTTCACCAAATATTTTGCATCTTGATATGGCAGCCTCGAGATCGGATGACGTCTTACTTGCCATAAATCAAAATTTAAGAACCATATCCTCACAAATATCTTGGGGTTCAAATCTCAGTGAATTTGAAACGTTGTACCAAGCAATCATTTCCTTATACTCGTGCTTCCTTTTGACGCCTCGCTTCTCTTTCCATTTTTTGGTAGAGGGCGGACTTGGATACCAATAAACATGAAGGTTTGGCGAACCTGAAGACATAGAGAATCCCTGGATCTCAATGCAAATAATTGGCATCCTTCTAAAATCGGCCCATTGAAGATATCAATTTACTAATGAGGGTTACCTCCTTTAAATCAAATGAGATCGAATTTCAACAGGAGGATGACATTTCAGCTTGATCTTGTGTTCCTTCATACTTCATTCGAACAACAATTAGCAATATGTATCTTTTGAACTTATGTGACTGAACTTAGAATGAAACTCTAAGCTGCCAACGTACCCGGTGAAGAGGATCAAGTCATACCGTAGTTCAGACTGGGTGATTCTTTTTTTTTTCTTTTTTTTACATTCTAACTTTTGCCTAGGCCGCCTCTTTCAAGAGTTTCAACCTAGCGGACATTTTTTTAACGTCCTAACTTTTGCCTAGGCCGCCTCTTTCGAGGTTTTCAACCTAGCGGATTCCCTTTTTTTTGGGTTGTACACAGTTTATACTCTTACGGGCCAGGAGTGTAGCAACATGCAGTTTAGGCTCGTGCATCAAGGAGCGTCATGACTTCAAGGATAATACTTCTTCAAAAACTTGACATTTATAGGGCCAATTCTCATACCATCTGCATCAACCAGCTTGTAAGCCCCACTTGAGTAAGCTTCTTGCATGACATATGGCCCATCCCACTTTGAAGTGAACTTCCCTACAGGTTTATGGGAAGTAATTATAGGTCTTTGTACGGCAAGGACTTGAACTCCTACTTGAAAGGATCTCAGGCGAACTCTTTTATTGAAGGCGCGAGATAATCGAGCTTGATAACATTCAAGACTTTGTTGATATTCCAATCTCTTTTCATCAAGAGCTTCCAACTCTGCTAACCGAAGTCGATCATTTTCTTCATCAGTGATCCCTTCTTGAATAGCCAGTCGTAACGAAGGTATTTGACGCTCAAGTGGCAAGACGGCTTCGACCCCATAAACGAGTGAATAAGGAGTTACTTGTGTTGTCGTGTAGTGAGTCTTCCTATATGCCCATTGAGCTTCTTCCATATGGTTATTCCAATCTCGTTTGGATTTGGAGATGACTTTCTTTAACAAGTTTCATAGAGTCTTGTTGAATGCCTCGGCTAGACCATTGGCGGCGGCATTGTACATCGAAGAGTTACGTTGCTTGAAGCCAAAGAGCTTTCAAATCTTGTTCATCAACCTATTGTCGAATGGCTTGCCATTATCCATTATTATGTAACGGGGAATGCCAAAGCGATAGATGATGTTCACTCGGATGAAACCTGCAACATTTTCCTTTTTTACCTCCTTAAGAGCAACAACTTCAGCCCATTTGAGGATAGTCAGTTGCAGTCAAGATGTATCGGTGGCCACCAGAGGACTTTGTTAACGGTCCAATAATATCCAATCCCTAAGCGTCAAATGGCCAGGATGCAACAGCTGGGTGCAACACTTCAGGAGGTTGAGGAATAAATTCACATGGAATTAACAAGCCTTGCATCTTCGAGCATAGTTCAAGCAATCTTTTACCATCGTTGGCCAATAATATCCCATCCTTTTTATATGGAAGTGGAGCTTTGGTCCAGAATGGTGTGACCCACATACCCCAGAATGTGCCTTTTGCAAAGCTTGGAGAGCTTCTTCTTCTCCTAGGCATCACAAGAGTACTCCCTCGAATGACCTTCTGTATAGAGTATCCTTGTAGTAAAGGAAGCGAGGCGCATGACGACAGATTTCAGTCCTTCTCCTCGGATTTTCTGGAAGTATCTCATAGCATAAGTAGTCTATAATAGGTTAGCGCCATTATTCTTTATCAACATCAGAAATAGCAATAAGATGCTTAAGTTCGTTTTTCACCTTCAACCTCATTTGGCAGCGTTACGACCCATTTTTGGTAAATAGTAACTTGCGCTTGATCAGGCACGATTAAAGATGAAGCTAGGGCAGCTAAAGCATCAGCCTTCTTATTTTCTTTCGTTGGCACATGCTGAATAGTCACATCACCGAGCCATCCCATCAATATTTTAGAGTAATCATGATATGGGCGTAATTCAGGCTTCTTAACTTCGTAACTACCGAAAAGCTGATTGACCACTAACTGGGAATCGCCAAAGACTTGCAATTGCAACTGCTTCATATTAACGGCCATTTCAAGCCCAAGTATTAATGTTTGATACTCAGCAACATTATTGGAACAGAGTTGTGTCAAAGTGAAGGAGTAGGGCAAGACTTCACATTGGGAAGTGACAAATACTACGCCACCCCCAGCTCCCCCACGATGCGCGGCACCATCAAAGTACATCTTCTATGGAGGTTGAACTTCAACGACCATTACGTCCTCATCAGGCAGTTCATCGGTAAGCTCCCAAGTCATCAGGTATCGGGTGATCTGCCAAGAAATCTGCTAATGCTTGTCCTTTTACAGCCTTTTGAGCGATGTACAAATCTTAGATTGTTGAAATTGGAGGTACCATCTCACTAGTCGATCACTAAGAACAGGTTTTGACATCACGAACTTGATGGGATTTGCTTTAGAAACAAGACGGACAACATGAGCTTGAAAGTAGTGCTTCAACTTTTGAATTGAGAAGACTAGCACCAGGCACAACTTCTCAATCGGCAAATAATCCAACTCGTTTGGTATCATTATCTTGCTCAAGCAGTAAAGAGAGTTTTCTTTCCCCTCACTATTTTCTTGGGCCAACAGTGCTCCAATCGACCTTTCTTGTGCCGCAATCTATAGTATCAATGGCTTTCTAGGTACAGGGGTTGCTAAAACTGGAGGCTTCATCAAGTAGGATCTAATGTTTTCAAAGGCATTAATACATGCTTGGTCCCATCAGAAAGGGACACCTTTCTTCATGAGGCGACTGAATGGTTGACACCTCCCAACTAGGTTCGAGATGAACCTCCTAAGGTACGCTAACTTTCCTTGCAGACTTTTCAATTCATGGATATCTTGAGGCTCAGGCATTTTCAAAATGGCATCCACTTTGGCTTGATCGATTTCGATCCCTCGATGTCGGAAAATGAAACCGAGGAACTTCCCAGAAGTAACTCCAAAGGCACATTTAAATGGATTCATCCTAAGTTGGTATCTCCTGAGCAATTCAAAACCATCCTCAAGTCTTTCATGTGGTCTCCCTTCTCTTTTGATTTCACCACAAAGTCGTCAACATAGCATTCAACATTCTTATGGAGAAGATCGTCGATAATATTTTACATAGCTCTTTGGTAAGTAGCGCCGACATTCTTCAAGCCAAAAGGCATTACCTTGTAGAAATAAATACCCTTTCGGAGTGTGGAACGTAGTAAGCTCTTCATCCTTTGGTGCCACACAAATTTGGTTATATCCGGACGAACCGTCCATGAAAGACATTGCCTCGTAACCAATAGTATCATCGATCATCAGCTCTGGAATAGGAAGCGGGAATTCATCTTTGGGACATGCATTATTGAGGTCCCTGAAGTCACATGCATTATTGAGGTCCCTGAAGTCAACACATACTCGAGTCTGGCCATTGTTCTTCCTTACATGGACAATACTTGAAACCCATGTTGGGTATTTAACTTCCAGAATAAATCCAGCTTCAACGAGTTTGTTAACTGCAACTTCAATCAGGGGAACCAAGTCCGACCTGAAGCGCCTTTGAGCTTGTTTAACAGGGCGAGCACCATTTTTGACTGCAAGGTGATGGACTGCTACTTTCGGGTCCAAGTCAGGCATCTGTTTGTAACTCTAAGCAAAGATATCCCTGAACTCTTTGAGTAACTCAATGTAAGTGCTTTCTTCATCAGCTTCGAGTAAAGCACTTAGGTAGGTGGGTCTTGGTTCTTCATGGGTGCCAAGGTTAACTTCTTCTAAGGCATCAACCGTCGTCTTCACTCCTTCTTCAAGTTCAGGCGGAGCATCTTTCGCATCTTCATCTTCTTGAGGATCCCCATCATTGAAGTATATGTGACAACATGGTGAAACATGCTCCAATTCTGCGTTATCCTCCATCGAAGACGGAACACCATTCTCGCTTTGTACAGTGACATGATACGAAGAACCTACACTTTCTTCATCTTCGTCACGTTCCTTAGTGTAGACCATAGTATATGGCTTTACCTTCAGTAATTTTTCACACGAAACCACAAGTTTTGTTTGTCGCCTCATTCTAGAAAGAATCAAACTTTGGAATCTTTGGAGATTTCCTGGATTTTGGGTGAAGCAAGTGTTCTTATGCTTTGAAAATTTCTCCGGAACTTGTTCTCCTTCTTTAGTGGACCTAATCTTTCAAACACGGAGGTCCTCGCAAGTGATCTTCCAAGTCGATCAAAGACAAAAGGCTTGTTCGAAGCGGCTGATTCATCCTCTACGGTGATATAATTGCTGCTCTCCCTCCTTATTGAAATGCGCACTGGTGACAGTTTCTTGTATCCTAACCTTCACGTGGTTGCCTCGTTGTAGCTTCTGATGGGAGTTTCCCTATCTTTGACGACTCATTGGGATTGTATCCAGCTTTTGCAAATAGCTTGTAAGTATTAGGTTCAAAACCTTCATCTGTTCGCTTTGTAGGGAGTGCCACATTCTGCAAATGATTTTGGGCTACAAACCCTGCGAGCGGCATTGAGGACAACTTTACTGCCTCAACTCATTTGACCAGAAGAGTTAACTCCGTTGGCATGTTGGTTTGGATATTATATGACTCGCCCTCGTCTTTCTTCCTTTTAGGGACATATTGGAGCGTGAGACTTACTTTCTTTTCATAGGACACAATGCCCCATTTATGAGATTTATTCATGTTGGCAGGTACCTCCTTCGTAAGAGCTTTGGCATTACCAATGGTCACCTCAACTTTTTTAGTTATGGGTTTGTCATTCTTTCTTTTCATACCATCATCGCCTTTCAGCTCCTTCACAATGTGGTTCTTCAAGTAGAACTTTGCATCGGCGAAGTGTGACTCAGCCTCAGTGAATAACTCATCATCAGCAACTATCGTCTTCTCGACTTCACCCTGATAGTATTTTAAACATTGATGGTAGGCAGATGGAACAATTTTATTCTCATGTATCCAAGGCCTCCCAAGAAAAAAATTGTATGAAGTCTTCGCGTCGATTACATGAAGCCATGCACTTGATTGCATATCTTCAATAGTGATTACTAGCCTGATCACGCCTATGGATCTTTTCCCCCCTTGGTTGAATCCTTGGATCATCACACGACTTTCTGAGAGTTCGTTCATGGGAATACCAAGTTCTTTCACAGTGCGGATTGGAAAAATGTTCACTGAGCATCCTCCATCAACCAAAATCCGATTTACCCTTTCATCGCGCATACAGCCAACCAGGTACAATGGACGGTTATGAGGAGTGTCACCTAGCAAGAGGTCGTCATTTGTGAACGTGACATTTTCCTTACAAGCATTAACTTCTGAAGAGTGGACTCGGTAGGCTTTTCAGAAGATGGTGCCAATAGTAGGTCATCACTCTTTTCTTCCCCTTTTGTCAGCGTAGAAGCAAGAGGCATCAATGCCTTCATGGGAAATCTTCGTGCGGAACCAACTTGGTAAAAATACCTCCAAGGTTACTGGATTTCATGGCCTTTGAGGGTGGTGCATCTCCACTTTTGCTTTCTTCAAATGCCTAACTGGATTCCTTTTCATTGGTCCTTTTACCATCATCTTCATTGTTGGTTGTTCTACTGATTCTTTTGGTGGGCTCCTTTTGTGGCGCCTACGACAAGTCACCAACGTCTATCTTTCATCATCATCAAGTTGGTTGACTTCAGCTTTGTCGCTCTCCAATAATTTTTCATCTTTACTTTCTTTAAAACCACATAATTCATCCGAACTGAATGAGCCAAAGGTGATAGAGACTTGGTTTGTGCTTGATTTCTCATCTTCAAGAACGATATTCTTTTTCCGAACCAAGTCCATAACTTTATCCTTGAAGACAAAGCACTTCTCTAGAGGGTAGCTTACAAGTCGGTGATATTTGCAGTAATTTGGGTCATTTGTTTTCCCAGCTTCATTTGGTCGCTTCATCTCCGGAAGCTCAATGAGATTTAACTCGAGGAGTTCTTTGAAAATGGCTGGCACATCAGAATCCAGGAATGGGTACTCTTTCTCCTGCATTTCTTTTAGAGTCAGCTTTCCACTTGGCTTGTCTTGAAAAGAAGTGGGTTTCATACCCTGCTTCTTTCTCACCTTCGTCTTGAACTTCATAGGTGATGTATTGGCATTCATAGCTTCTTTGTTTTCAGACTTGGGTACGAACTTGCCCACCTCCTAATTTCTTGCTTGTCATTCCCTTTGTGAGGTTCATAGATGGGCGGTCTTTCATTTCCAGCGGAGGCCATGCTCAATTCCATGTCATGGGCACGAGTTGCAAGTTCTTCAAATGTTCCAGGCTTGATACCTTGCAATATGTAGAGCAATCTCCAATGCATGCCTTGGATGCACATCTCTATGCCTGAAGCTTCACTAAGCCTGTCTTTGCAGTTGAGGCTTGCATTCCTCCAACGATTGATAAAGTCGTTAACTGGTTCCCCCTTTCGTTGACGAGTATTTGTAAGTTCTATCATACTCACAGTACGTCTTGTACTATAAAAACAACTGAGGAACTCTTACTCTAGTTGATCCCAGCTATCGATTGTTCCAGCATCGAGGTCCGTGTACCAGTCAAAAGCATTTCCTTTTAGCGAGCGGACAAACTGCTTGATAAGATAATCTCCATAAGTCTCAGCATTGTTTCATGTCTCCACGAAGTGCGCCACATGTTGCTTTGGGTTACCTTTACCATCAAACTGCTGAAACTTTGGAGGTTGATAGCCAGAAGGAATCTTCAACATATCGACCCTTGAGGTGTACGGCTTTGCATACGTAAGGGAGGATTTGGCGGAAACTTCATATTTGTTCTTAATGGTTCCTTCAATGAACTCCTTCAGTTGATCGATCGAAATCATTCCTTCAGATGAGACAGGGATAGCCTTAGTGGATGCTGCTTATCTCGGGGGATAGTCACTCTCTAGAACTTCTGGGAGCTTGCTGGGTGCATGGGTAGATTCTTCTTCCATCAAGATTCACACCCTGTCTGTTAGCTTGTCAATTCTAGCCTCTGTGCATTCATTTGGTCAAGCCAGCGATTGCTTCCGTCAAGTTTGCCAACTGCTCCTCCATAGATGAAGTATTTGTCACCATGGCTTGGATGATTGTCGTGGACGACGGAGAGTAACATGGATTTTTTCACAGATTGATTCTTGATTTCCTCACGCTATGTGGTGTAAGTGGGGAGGATGCATCCCTTGAAGCACCATCATCCTCCTTCACAGCAGAGTGCTTGGAGCCGGAGAGGTCAACAACAACAACTACCCAGTATATTCCCACCAGGTGGCGGAGAGGTCAAGCAGAGCAAAAATTTTCTTGATCTTTTCAGCAACATCGCTTCCTCCTTCAGATACGTTTGTGGCAGATCTTGCTCCTTTTGAGGATGAAGATTCGAAAACAGGGGTTGATGCGGACGACACTTGGGGTGCTTGTTGTCCCAAAGAGCTTGATTTTCTCCTCATAACTGGTCCAAAGCTTCCAAAGGTGACATCGAGGATGCTTTCCACATCAGCATAGAACCTGGAGTTAGCAACCTTGTTGGAAGTTGAAACGGAGTTGCTTTTCTTTGAAGCCATTTCAATGTTCTTGAACTTTGGTGATTGAAAAGTTGAGATGAGAGGTAGAGATTGTCCCACTGGGTGTGCCAGAATTTGTAGACAATAAATTTGGTTCGAGAAAATAAAATCAAGACCGAAAAATATGGCAACAATCGTGGTATTTTATTTCGAATATTTGAGTGTTACAATCTCTATTATTCCTCTGATTCTACTTTTCTAGTATAAATTCAAGGGCTTTTGAGCTTGATCTTGAATCTATATTTATTTTCATGAACGATGATCTTGTTCTTGAGCTTGAACTTGATTTGTTTTTCGTTCTTGAGCTTGAACTTAATATTTTGAACTTGAACCTAATTGCTTGAACCTTGAAACTTGTAGAGAAATTTGCGGTATTTGATCCACGAGCTCTCTCTTGTTTCTTGTTATAACTTCTGGTGTCTTTCTTTTTTGGGATATGAAGACCCCTATTTATAGTTGTGGAAGGGAAGAGTTATGATAAGAACAAACTCTTTCCGACCAATCAAATTAAAGTTTGACATGGTCGTATTTGATTGGCAGAACATGTCACATGCACACTTGACACGATTTTATTGGCCTTTTAGTGTGATTGGGCATGCCTTGTCATTTTGACACATGGCATGGTCCTATTGGCTCTTCCGCTTGACTTGGCGTGCCACATCATTTGACATGTGGCACCAAATTGGGCCTCTAGGAAGATGACATCTTGGGCTTAGTGAAACGGGCTCATCACTTTAACCCAATAATATTAGTCTTATACAATTAACCCAATTATATTAGCCTGTAGTATTTATTGGACCAATACATCTTGAATTTAAAATATAGTCCAATTATTTCATGGATTTAATTTTAATAAAATTTATATGGCTACACATGTCTCCCGCACAAGGAGAGTTTGCACGAATTTATACTCCCCAGTCCCCACGCCAAAATGTTCAAAGAATAGATAAGAGCAAAAAAGAAAATATAATTACCCAGTATTACTTTTTCTCAATAATTGAGTATACAAAAAGTTGCACTACAAAGAGTTAATATCAATCTCACATATTTTTTTTTTGAATATATAGTACAGATGAACCGAATTAGGCAAGTTGATACGCTGTAATACTTAGAAAGAGGTTTTAACATTCAACTGATAATCAAAAGGATTGGTTTTTAATGATCATGGAACTTGATCAAAGAAAAGGAAGGTTAGTTCTCTTATTACTATTTAAGTTGTATACACTGATAATAAAAATAGATTTTATGCTATTAACTAATTTTAACTTATGGTTGCATGTTAGTAGTCAATTTAACATGTTATCTATTAATGTTTAAAATGACTTGACTGTATAAATATTGTTTCACTATCAGTACATAGAACTTAATTAGACTCTTCTTGTTATATTGGTGGCAGCCTTCTTGAAATGTAGAAAATCTTAAAATGAAATCTGTTTAAAACAAATAGGATTCTTCACTTTTTATTGCATAGATTACATAGGAAGAATATTTAAATGTAGATAAATTTGCTTTACTAACCACCATCTTTGACCTAATAGATTAGCTTACATTCTCCTACCTAGATTTTCGACTTGCCCATGGATTGTACCAAAAACCATTGACACCTTTCCTACCCCCCACCATAATGTTACTCATACATACGTTCCTTCTCATTGCAATACCCTTGTGTTCATTTTTCTTAATATTCACCTCTAGCTAATTAAAAACATGGCCAAACTTTTCAAAAACACCATCTTTTGCATTCTATTTACAATTGCATTTCATTCATTTGCTAAGTTACTATCCTCCTACCTATCTATACCTACCCCTCTTAAGTACATTTCACTTATTGTCCCTTTACTTCCCCTTATAATCAACTTCCTCTATGTTAAGCCCCAAAACAACCTCCCACCTGGTCCAACAGCAGTCCCAATTTTTGGTAATTGGCTTCAAGTTGGCAATGACTTGAACCATCAACTCCTTGCCACCATGTCACAAACCTATGGTCCTATATTTTTACTCAAACTTGGTTCGAAAAACCTAGCTGTGGTATCGAACCCCGAGCTAGCTAACCAAGTTCTACACACGCAAGGGGTTGACTTTGGGTCCCGTCCACGTAACGTTGTCTTCGACATATTTACTGGTAATGGACAAGACATGGTGTTCACCATTTACGGTGACCATTGGCGAAAAATCAGGCGTATTATGACGCTTCCATTTTTCACTAACAAAGTGGTGCACCAATATAGTTATATGTGGGAGAATGAGATGGACTTAGTTGTTGATGACTTGAAGAAGAATGAAAAAGTGAAATATAATGGAATTGTGATTAGGAAACGATTGCAACAGATGCTATATAACATTATGTATCGAATGATGTTTGATGCCAAGTTTGAGTCCCAAAATGATCCTTTGTTCATTGAGGCAACAAAGTTTAATTCAGAGAATTAGCTCAGAGTTTTGACTACAATTATGGTGATTTTATCCCTTTACTTAGACAATTCTTGAGAGGGTACCTTAACAAGTGCAAAGACTTGCAAACAAGGAGACTTGCATTCTTCAACAATTATTTTGTAGAGAAAAGAAGGTAACTCATTTTTCCCTACTAACTATGTTAATTTTTTTAGTTGCAATAGTGACTATTCATGTTAACAATTTCTTCAAATATGTTTGAGAACAGGAAAATAATGGCTGAAAATGGAGAAAAGCACAAGATATGTTGTGCTATTGATCACATTATAGATGCTGAAATGAAAGGAGAAATAAGCGAGCAAAATGTACTCTATATTGTGGAGAATTCAATGTTGCAGCAATTGAAACAACTCTATGGTCTATGGAATGTGCTTGTAAATCATCCCATTGTTCAACAGAAGATTAGGGATGAAATCTCAACAGTCCTCAAAGGAAAGTCAGTAACAGAATCGAACCTACATGAGCTGCCTTACTTGCTAGCAACAGTAAATGAAACATTAAGACTCCACACCAATACCTTTACTTGTACCCCATATGAACCTTGAAGAAGCAAAGCTAGGTGGTTACATTATTCCTAAAGAAACTAAGGTGGTCGTGAACGCGTGGTGGCTGGCAAATAACCCTGCTTGGTGGAAAAACCCAAATGAATTCCGGCCCGAGAGGTTTCTTGAGGAGGATAGTAGCACAGAGGCAGCTGTTGCTGGTGGCGAGGTTGATTTCAGGTACTTACCATTCGGTATGGGGAGGCGGAGCTGCCCCAGAATCATCCTTCCACTGCCAATTCTGGGGCTTGTCATAGCCAAACTGGTGTCGAATTTTGAAATGCAGGCTCCTCCAGGTGTGGTAAAAGTTGATACAACTGAAAGAGGAGGGCAGTTTAGCTTGCACATTGCAAAACATTCCACGGTTGTCTTCAAGCCTATTGCTGCATAATATGCTTAAGCTATCCTTGTCTTAATTATATTTGTCTAACCAGAAAGCAAAACTACTATGTTACCCGGTAAAATATTTCAATGAATATCACAGTTTTTGTTACCTCTTTGCATCCCCAATATCATTTAGTTACTTCAAAATAATGGAAGTCTTCACATTCTGTAGGATATGTGCCTATCCTACAGTATAATCCCACTTAGTGGGGTCTGGGGAGGGTAGTAGGTACGCAGACCTTACCTCTACCATTGGGTAGAGAGGCTGTTTCCAAATAGACCCCCGGCAGCCTTCCTTCCAAGAACTTCCCATCTTGCTCTTGGGGAGACTCGAACTCACAACCTCTCGGTTGGCAGCGGAGGTTGCTTACCATCAGAGCAACCCCTCTTGTCTTGAAAACAAAAATTACAGGAGCAATGGTTACAGGAAGATGATGCCCATTAGATGGTAGTTTCTTTGGCTTGAAGCATGGAAGGAAACCTAGTATCAATCATAAGCGCCTTTAGAGTTGACTTGCAGGAAAAAAATTTAAAACACAAGAATACAAATCTATGATAGTAATGTAGGACACAAAGATGAACTTCTAGTATCAATCTCTAATTCAAGCATGGAATTGAGAAGCAACACATGGCAATTGAACCTTTACTCACCTTTGACCAACAATAGATGACATCCATCAAGAATGGTCGTGCTGATGCAGCAACATATTCTTCAACGTTTATCTCCAACTTGCATTCACGTTGAATCTGCAAACATAGGGAGTTTTTAGTTGTTCTCCTGACATACAAAGATTGAAGACCAAAACCCTTACTAGACTGACCTCTGCTATTCTTCTTGCATTATCTTGTAGTTGTTGCAATGGTCCAGCAAGCTCAGCTCTTAAATTTATTTGTTCATTTGATTTGTCTCCTGGGATAAAGCAACTTGCCAGCGCCGCAGTTTGATGATGATCAAGATTGTTGAACATACCTAGAAAAACCAAGATTATTCAGAATATCACATATCGATGATTTGTAGCTACTTTTAGCACCATTGTAGGAGTATTATGCATCCAAAGAGTGGAAGTGTCAAACAGAAGAAAAGCAGCTTATAAAGGGCCAGATGCCCAAGGAAAGCTAAAGCACCCAGAGTGATTACTGAATCCAGCTACCAAAAGTATTCATGTATAACCTATAGACATACAAGAGACTACTGGACAAATTAAAAAGAAAAAAAGGATTAGTTCTTTTTAATTTTAGTTCCAGTGCAGCTATCGCTGTTGTACATAGATAGATCTTTAGATCGCAAAAAGACTAACCCAGGCAGCACATACTTTGGTTTAATTTGAACTCATTCGCTTTTTTAGCTTAAGAGTGAAAACTGCATTGTCTTTATGCTTTTCCAAATCATACACATTGATCCCACCCTAAATCAAGTCCAAAGTAGTTAAATTGCATGCTCATATGGGACAGTAGTCACATTACCATTACACATCAGTTCAGTCACAAGAAGTTCATCCCCAGTGTCTATCAAGCAGGCTGCTCGTCCCTTCAACTGCACAACACCATCAGCATCTATGTGACCCAGCTTCTTCAGGACTTGGGAACGGTTTCTAAGTTCATCCCGAAATTTTTGAAGCTGAAAAAATCATCAATTTCGTATGAAATAAATAAATTGACAAAATCCAGTGAAGTGCTAAAAGGTAATAGCAAACTCCAAGGATCACTATAAGTGAGGTTTTATGTATAAATACCAACCATCCTGAAACTAAAAAGAGTATCATGATAATATAGAAGAAAACTTGAGAAGAGCAAGAGCAAGCTACAAGATATAAAATGTTCAGAAGATAACTTCCTAAACCTTTTAGATGAAAAGAGAAAGCCAATCTTGAATAGAAAAGTTAAAAAAGACCCTAACAAATTAATATAAGAAGAAAAAAAACAAATAAAAGTTAAAGAAAAAAGACCCGAATAGAGTGGGATGGATATAGAGGACTACAAAAAGAAAAAAAAACCAGTGAAATCCCACAAGCAGGGGCAGGGGAGGGTAGTGTGTACGCAGACCTTAGCCCTACCCTATGAACGTAACGAGGGTGTTTCCGAAAGACTCTTGGCTCAAAAAAAGTATTAAAAAAAAAAGCAATAGAGAAACAATAGATAAGACAATAGAAGCAACTAATACAACGAGTAATAATAGAGCTCCAGAGATATGAAACTACAAGAATAGTGCGAATCCTACTGATAATAATGACACCGTATAAAAACAAGGGGCTAGGAATAGAAAAATACACGTCTAGTACTACTACAAGGGGATAGATATAGAGGATTCGTGAAGGAAAAACTAACTAGGCTGGGATGGAGTAGCTGATTGAATGATTCATGACACGTCAGAAATGTACCTGTGAATCACGCATTTTTGACTTGAGTTGTTGAATTTCATGGTTCACTTCTGCCTTTCTCTGGAAACTCTTAAGTTGATGTTCATCTTGTGACTGCTCCGTGGGGGCAACATCATGTGTAGAAGTAGCGACAATAACTAAACCATCATCAAAAGGATAAAAGTAAATGTTTCTATTTTTCATGCATCCTCAAGACTAAACAGATTATTCAAATAAACTTCTTCTCGTACCTTGTGCAGTGGGTGAGCAAACAATTTTTTCTCTAGTTCTTCAATCCACTTCACTATATCAACGAATTCGGGATCTTCAAAACCCATGTCCTACAATGGTAGAAATCAGGAAAAGCAGCAACAAAATTATCTTGATCAGTATTCAGTAGTTTGGAGTTGAAGAAGTATACTACTCCATTTTTTGTAATGTTCATTTCACAACCAAAATCTTCGTTACAGCTATACTTGACCCAAACAGAAGAAAATATTATAGCTGGATATGACACTAAACTCATGTGAGATTACAAGAATAACAAATTCAGAATCCTGACCAGCATAAGAAAAATGCCGGAAAAAGTACGAATGGTTATTCTCAACATGCTATAGAAGGACAGTAGAAGGGTACTTGGCAACAAATGGAGCTATAATACAGAATGGATGACGATTACGTGACAACGATAGTACAATCAGCTGACCAAAGATACAACACCTTTCCTGCTCTTTCTTCCTCTATTTTTTCCCTTTCTTTTAACTGAGAGAAATGTGTATCAGCTATTTTTAAAAAACAAAAAAGTCAGTAAGGAGGTAGCCTAGACTACAATCATATAGGGTACACATCAACCACGAATTGCATATAGCTCCCTTTATCTGTTAAGGAACAAGTAAAATACTGCTGGATTACACATGGCTCCAGTTTCCTATAAGTGACACTAATTTCTGATTCGTGACCAAAATCCATAAGTCCTGGTTGCTAACATGACCGACAATATCTCATGACAGAATTTTCAGGCAACCGGATAAATATATCAGAACAATTAACCAAAAAGACCATCATCCATTAAGATTCCAACCTTCTCTCAACATTAGGTGTTAAATTTTGGCTTATACCAACATATTCTTCGTAATAAAAATGGCCTAGTTCCATTTCCATATAAAAAATGGCAAATTTGCAATCCAATGTGGAAAACAGAAGTAATACAATTCCTACCTTTACAGGGTTAAGCTTTGGGAGGCCTTGAGGAAAACGTTTCTGAAGCTCCTGTACAGCAAGCAGGATGCTTTGCCTTGCTTCCAATGGCCGAAGATCCGCCGGAACAGATATTCTAAGCTCAGGGGTAATTGAACAGGAACCTAAAACTTGGCAACATACTCAGGAATAAAGTCATATTCTTATTAAGTTGTAAGCAACGAATGATTACTACAAAATATGTACTCACCACATGCATTTCTCCCTTCTCCCCTGGACGAGGAGGACATGGTTTGGGTTGAGAACCATTTTCACCGGAACCAAGAGAGCAATGAAGTAGGGTATCAACAATATAGCCAGTGCCACGTGAAGCAGAGAGTGCAGCAGGCAAAGAACCTGACGGTGCCAGAGGCTTCTTCACCACATTGACTACAACACCCCAACCCCAATATTTTCCACCTTCCCATACCTTCACCTGCAATCACCAATGCAATCTACATGCTAAGATGAACCGTCTAGACTAATCAGAGCTCTATCTACTCACAGAAAATGCAGCAGAGAATAGAGATGCTTCTCTCACCACTTACCAGCCTACCAGGAAGAAGAAAATGAAGAACCCTTTCAGGTCGTGTTATTTCAGCCATAATCTTTCATGTTCTGCTATCTCACGTTTTAGTTTATGATATTCTGCAACTTCAGCCTACAAGTAGACAGAAGCAAGTTCAGGATATACTGCATAAGAATATATATGTAAAATACCAAGATAACAACTTTATTACCTACCCTGATGCATCAAGCATCGCAGCTTCTTCTTCCAGCTTAGAGACCTTCTTCCCAATGTCAGGTAATGCCTAACAAAAAGACAACCTCACTGTCAGTCATTACATATAACATAGTCAAAGAGAAAATGGACTTAGACAAAGAGAAAACCTTTTCGTACTGAAACTGGTGAAATGAGTTTATGATAACATGCTCAGCAGTAAATTGGCCTTGGGCATGACTCATTAAATTCAAAATTGATTGTGTAGTAACTCAGCCTAAAGGTGCTGACTAATGGAGCGGGTTTACCCAATACCATCTCCTTGAGGCTATTCATCTCCATCTGAAAATCAACAAACACTACATAAGCTATTGATCTAAACAGCTAAGAAGAATAGAAAAGATGCCTTAGATATACTTAACTACATAGTTTGCAAATGCTTAAGTGGCAAACAAAAAACATACATTTCAAGAAGGCAATAACAGTTATAAACAAGATACTCTTCAAGTGAGAATATTACTGCCAACTTACCTGCTCTTCAATCATGATAATACAAATATCACGGTCATCTTTGCCACGACGTCCTGCTCTTCCACTCATCTGCATGAAAGAGAGGAGAAAATGAAGAATCAAGAACCGAAATGCAAATGATATTTGAGTCATGTTATATGGGCTTTTATGTCATGTTATATGGGCAATTCTGACTCACCTGAATATACTCACCAGATCCAATGTAACGTTGACTATCACCATCCCATTTCTTTACATTGGTAAAAACAACAGCTTTTGCAGGCATGTTTAGCCCCATGGAAAACTATCAAAAGATTAGAAGGAAAAACAACAAAGAAGAGAAGAAAAAATCATTAGGGGTGTTTAACTGCACAAGATAAAAAGACCCACAAAATATTAAAAGAAAAGTCATTACTGTCTCTGTTGCAAAAAGAGCCTTTATAAGTCCTTCTTGGAAGAGAAGTTCCACAAGTTCCTTGATAACAGGAAGCAGGCCAGAATGGTGAACAGCAATTCCACGCTGAAGTAGGGGCAACATCAATTCAATAGCTGGTAAGTTTCTATCTTCCTCGCTCAAGCAATCAATTGCATTACGGAAAACCTCATACACTACTTCCTTCTCCTCTTCGGTATTATAATCAAGCTTGGGCATAGACATTGCATGTTGTTCACATTCTCTTCTACTAAAACTGAAGACAATGACTGGCTGAAACTTCTTTTTCATGGTCATCTAACAGATAAGAAATCAATTGCTTCAGTGATATGAGGCATCAACATTGTCATAGTAAATCATTAAAGCAACTATAAAGGGAAATGCATTACGACACAGTGCCATACGTGCAAAAGAGCAACAGGGTCCATGGGGCTTGAAGGGAAAAGGGAGAAGTGGAGTGCACTAAAGAAAATTTAAAAATATCATATGTATGAATTTAGTACTATGATAATCAAATTGCAATTAAAATAACTGATTTCAACATTTAACATACAATAATACCAATATCAATCTAACTCCTTGAATTAACATAAAAAGAACTTGGACAATTTTGCACGTCATCATTAAAAGCACAAATTTCTGTGAAGAGCATAGCTTCACTCATGAAGCAAGCTTAATTTTGTAATACACTGTTATGGGGGAAAAATCTGCATATCATCAAAAAATTTGATAGAAAAAGGAAAGAGTAAAAAGAAAATATAAGAGAATATCATATCATCTAAAGACCAGACTACACACACCTTGACAATTTTGCAGATATCCGATACACCAGAAGAAGAGCCACCTCTAGCAATTCTACCTCTAACCTTAGCAGCATTTGCAGTACTCTTATTTTCCTCCGATTTCTGCTTTGCAAGACTATCCTGCATCTTAATAAAATTGTCCTCCCCTAAACTGCTCATTCTCATCAACCACAAGATACAATCCAGAACCACCCACAGGGAACATATAATGCTGCAAAGGGGTAGGCCGAAAATCGGTATACACCACATGACAAGGCTGCTTATGAATATTACAAATCAATTCAGCAAACTGAGTAGCATTCGACATTGTAGCCGAAAGAAACACCATCTTAATAGCCGGTGGCAAGAATATAATATTCTCTTCTCAAACTACCCCTCTCTCGCGATCTTTCATATAATGTATCTCATCAAATATAACCCAAGCTACTTCCTTTAATACCTCAGAACCTCTATAAAGCATACCCCTTAAAATTTCCGTCGTCATCACCAAACAACTGGCATTTGGCGAAATCGTGACGTCACCAGTCAAACCAACATCACTAAACTCGTGGCTTAATTCCCTATACTTCTGATTGCTCAATGCTTTCAAAAGTGAAGTATAAATAACTCTCTGCTTATCCCTAAATGCCATTGCGATTGCGTACTCGGCGACAGCTGTTTTCCCGGCGGAGGTATGTGCCGATACAACTACTGATTCTTTACGTTCTAAGCACGCGACGGATACTTCCTAAAACGGGTCTTGATCAAGTATAACTTTTAGCTTTAGCGGGAATATAAATTTAGTTATAAGTTATAACTTGAAAAATGAGTTTTTAAAGTTGTGTTAAAAAATACTTTTTAAAAGTTAAAATTGTGTTTAGACATGTATTTTATTTTAAAATTTTAAAATTTGGTGAATGGAAAAAAAAAATTCACCTGCATCAATTTTTGGGAACTTGAAAAAAATAGTTAAATAATTTTTCAAAAACTAATCATATTCCATAAGCAACAATAGTTTTAAATTTTTTTCAAAAAGTAGCTAAATTATATGGTCAAATGGAAATTAATAATATCATGTCGAATTTGAAAAATAGTAAGATCAAGAGTTACACCAAGCATCAAAAATAGTTTTAAAATACTATCAGATATTATACCTCAAAAAAGTTGCAATAAACTTCGAGAATGTAAATTAAAAACTGAAAAAGTTACACCTTGAAATGTAAGTTCATATTAAAATTTCATTTTATCACTATTTTTGTTAAATATAGTAGTCGGAACTATTTAAATATTGAGACCAAAAATGTTATATTTGGCAAACTTAATGTTACGATTCTAAATACCCACCTTAAAATATCGTGAAGCCACATAGTCCCTAAAACTAAGTAAGTTTAATACATGATGAGTTAATAACAAATTTAAATAATTTAATCATTAAACATAACATGTAAATGACATATATAGCTGAAAACGATCAATAATTATATATTTTCCAATTTTCGTAGTACGTAGACATAAATTCTACTAAAATGCACTAAAAATTTTAAGCACAATATTGTTTTGAAATGAAGATAAACAGTAGTAAAGATAATATCTAAAGGTGACTTGTAAGGCCTGCGAACATCAAGCAGATATATCTTGATGTATTTAACCGTGCAGGCACAACTCTTAAAATTATCATAATCGGAAGTACTTGGATCTCCACAAAAATAAGCAAAATATAGCATGAGTACACCACAACAGTACCTAGTAAGTGATTATAAAAATAATAATTTTATACTAAATTTTATTTATGTTTAAGACTATGGTTTGTGATGATATAATGTATGTTATTGATAAAAGTACTGTTGGGTAGTTTTTAGAATTATAAGTCATGTTTGATATTTTTTTTTTTAAAAAAAGATATATGTTTTGAAAAATTATGTCCAAATACATTTTTATCTTTAAATCAAACTTTATCTAAATTAAAAATTTTAATATAAATTTAAAAATGTATGACTAAAACGCTAGGTGAGAGAACCCACACTAAAAACATCTTGGAAGCATTGGTACCGAATTTGTGTCGGTACTATCTTATATTTGAGAAACTTGGAAGACTGTTAATGCTACATCTTGTATTTTAGGGACCATTTTGAATGAAGTTCCAAAAATAAGAGGCTAATTTGGGGTTTCACTTTGTAGTATTATTTTTATTTTTCCAGTACTGTACGAATTGGGAGTCTTTTATATATCTTCCTCCTCACGAAAAGCTTTCTTAGATTTACTTCTAGGGCTTTGTTGTTACTTCTTCACAACTCCAGTTTGATCATTTTCCTGTATAGCTTAAGATGGAAAATACCGATGTTGACCAGCCCCACTCCATGGGCACAACTATAATCGGCGTTACTTACAACGGCGGCGTTGTACTCGGTGCCGACTCTCGCACCAGCACCGGTAACTGAAATTATCAACTCCTTATAAAGTTGAAGGGGTTAATTCTACTTTAATCTTGTCAGACATCAATTCATTTGTTTTTTTGTCAATTATTTCTGGAAAATTTCAGGAATGTATGTGGCGAATAGGGCTTCTGATAAGATCACTCAGCTGAATGATAATGTCTACGTTTGCCGCTCCGGATCAGTATGATGCTTTCCGTATTCCCTTTATGCATTTTATATTCATCCATCTTTGAGCTTAGAATGCTAGCATTTTATTTTGTTTGGGGATTTCTGTAAAACAGAAACTGTCCTGAAGCTGATATGGCGTTATCGGTTTCTTTCTCCTTTGCCATCTTGATGTTTTATCATTCGGTTTAAAAATCAGTATATGGGTATTGTACCTGATGAAATTGTACAAAAACAACAACTATGCCTCAGCTCCAAACAAGTCGTGCTCCTGGCTGTCCACGTTGCCCCATTTAAATCATCTTATGCCAATATTATGCAAATACAGACAAAAAGTATTAGAAGTTTTGTATAGTTTCTAAACAGATAAATCTTTGAAAGGTTATAGCACTTCGAGAGAGTTTAAGGCCTAAAGTAAAAGTGCTAACTTTTAAACATACTCTGGACTAATATGTATCGCCTATATAGTTCTTTTCTTCCATTGCGCTATCATGATGAATCCTCACATGATAAGATTATGAAGTTCAAAAACTTGGGATTTGTGGTTATGGGCTAAAGTTTGGCAATAATGACATTGAAACCTGCTAAATAACAGCTACATGGCATGCTTATCTATCATATGATGATTGACAAATAGTACATAGTAATATCAAATCTATTTATCATGTGATCATACATAACTTAGTATAAGCTGGATAAAGCGGATTCACAAAGTTGATGTGTAATCATGTTTTATGCAACTATGACCTTGGATGTCTTTATGATTTAATGTGGAATCATTTCTAGTTCGTGGTACCTTTCAGGAGTTCTGATGAAAACCCCGTTTTTTTATATTTCTCCTTTCCATTTGACAAGGAGATTTTTTTAAAATGTTGACACTATACAAGGATAATTTCATGTTGCTCCCTCTTATCTCTCTTGGTGGGTTAAGTCATAGGAGGTGGGGAAGTGTATAAATGCCGTTTTAAGAAAAAAGTTGAATGTAACTTGAAACAAGTATTGAACTTTAAGAAATGAGACTAAATCCTGCACTAAGGCTTCATTTGCATTTTTAGTCTGTAGTTTTCTTTTGGGGGGTGGGGGTAAGTCAAGTAATTTTCGTTAAATACACCAAATTTGTGTTAAAAGACCATATGAACAGGGCTAATGACAACCACCTTCATTTAACAAATGATCCAATCTCACGTTCTCTCTTTACACCAAAAGTACTAATGAACAGAAGGATTCTAATACTTTTTGTTTTTATAGCGGTGGTGTCTGGGCCATTTGCACGCACCTCGATGAATTCATCCGTTATCTGCTACTTCCCACTAGCACAGGTATCGCGTAATTCAGTCCACAAAGGCTTAGATAGATGAGAAGAAATAACCTAGTGGTTTAGTCTCCATCTATTGAACCTAAAACCTCATGGTTCTCCACCCAACTTCATTGACCACTAGACTACACTCTTATGTGCCAACATGAATACTTTTTACGTTGTTCTTAGTATTGTAGAATAGTCTCAGATTTTTCTATTCCAAATAAGCCAAAAGAGACACAGTAACGATGTTCTTCCGGCTAATGTCCTCTCCTTGCCTGTCTTTTCTAGTCTCCAACTTGAGATTGCTTCATCTGCTGTCTCGGTGAAATACATGAAATGTTGGACACAGCTAAACCACAATTCATATCTGTGAGGTAAAGCTATAATGAAGCACAAGGTGGTTTTTGTCCTCACTGTGCTTCATATATACGCATCTCTCTTTTCCTAAGATTATCTGCCACTAAAACTGAATCTCGTGCTGCCACCAATTGTAAAAGGTTTTATTTTCGTGGTGCCTTGTTACCTTCTTCAACCTCTATCTAATAGCTCCCTATAAAAATTGTTTACCTAGAGTAATTTTTGGCCTTAACTTCTACCTAATAAAAACAAGAAGAAGCATTTTTCAGCCTTAATCCCCTTCATATCATCTTGTCACCCCCTCTGCCCCTATTAAGTAGATTTCACAAAGCACTCCTCAACCTCGTCCCACTCCCAAGTCTTAGATAATCCACTGCCCTAGCCTCCCTTATCTTTCTCTACTGTCAGTAGCTAAGTCCACATTAGCTTTTGACCTGCTATTCATTTCTAATTTCAGTATGGCACTAAGCATTCATCCATTTATGTCTTTCCATTATATTGGCTACACCCTGAAGTGTTGTTGATGATCTTTTCTTTCATCAAGTAAGGTAAGCTTTCACTAAATCAATCACCCAGAGGATGTAATTGACTACAAAAAAGTCAAGTCTTCTGATAAGCAATTGATGCTCTAATAAGCATGCCTCTCATCTACGTACTCTATTGAATCAAGGATGAAGAAAGCATAAGAATATGTGGCCATCTATGGAGCAAAGCTTATATTTCTTTGTCCATGATTACCATTTAGTTGATATAGAACTCCATTACCGATAACATTAGCTACATGTAAAAATAAAACATGAACTTGATGGTCTAGAGATAAATTTGGACAGTTATAAGGTACTGAGAACTTAAAGTACCTTGATGGTTGAAAATAAATCCTAGAAAGTGGAATTCTTTATGACTTATATACAATGTTGCTTTTGTAGGCAGCAGATTCCCAAATTGTTTCAGACTATGTTCGTTACTTCCTACACCAACACACGTAAGCGCGTCTTCCCTCACTTATAATCTATATTCCATCTTTTAATGATTCAAGTGCTTACATTGTGGATCCCTACCTTATACCAAAAACTTGCAACCCCCCCCCCCCCCCCCCCCCCCAAAAAAAAAAAAAACAAAAACACAAGGGCCCCTGTCCGCCCAAAACTTATTTTTATAGTATCAACTTTGTTCTGGTCAGAAGCTGCAATTTTAACTGTTAGCTTCTTCATAGCTATCTTCTTTATTGTAAAATTGGTTTGTCCTTTTTGTGTATATTTCTTTGATGTTTTTAATAACATCCTCTATAACTGGGGCCATGAATTGGCTGTCTTCTTTGTATATTTATATATTTGGCAGGAGGTAATATAATACTGTTGTATGGTTGACTGTTTTCCCCTTACTATGTGAAGTTATTTTCCGAACTTCTAGTCTTGAGAATTCTTGTGAATGCAGGATACAGCTAGGCCAGCCGGCTACTGTCAAAGTTGCGGCAAACCTTACTAGGTTATTATCCTATAACAACAAGGTTTGCTCTCTAACCAGTATGCTTTTTAAATTGTTAAGTACTGGTAACTTTGCCCGCCATGGCTTTGGTAAATGGAAAGAAATCACCAAGTGTTTTTTTTCTTAGTTGAGATTTGAATTCTGATCTCCAAAGTTTACACCTACTTCATTGGACACTAAGCCACATACGTCATACATAATATATGACGTGGGCTATAATATATGATCTATTTTTTATATTTATTTGATTCATTGCTCTGTATATTCAGGATAGGCTTCAAACAGGTATGATTATTGGTGGTTGGGACAAATATGAAGGAGGCAAAATATATGGGATCCCTCTTGGAGGCACGGTCTTGGAGCAGCCTTTTGCTATTGGAGGTTTGCTCTGATTCTGTTCTTCTTAAGCATACTTACTTTCCAGAATCACTTGGCTATTGAAGGTTCATTTCAGTTCACTGGAAAAATTCCCCTTTTTTTGTAACTATTTAAGCATAACAAAATTGATTTCTCCATGACTCCGTTAATACAAAGAGCTGAAAACTAAAAAGCACAGCAAGACTCAGCAGAAGTTAGATGATGGAAATAGAAAGAGACAACTAGATACTCCATGCCATATATCTCCTTGCAGAGTTTAAGAAACATAAACAAATAAAGTACCTTGTTTTTGTTGCTGCACATAAATGGCTGCGCGGGTGTATGAAAGAGAGACAGAAGGAGTGAGGGGGAGAGGGAAACTGAGAGGAACGTCTATCACTATGCAAGGGAGATGGGAGCTGCATTGTTGATAGAAGAAGAATAGGAAAACTTAGATGATACCATAGCACAGGTGATAGTAGCTTATGTTTGTTTTCAACAGGTTTCGGTTTATAATCCTCATTACCTGGTAGTCTGGTTCAGTGAAACTCATGTATCTCTTTGAATGAGAGTGCAGAATACTGTTAGTTACTTCTTGAGATGGCTCCATTAGTGGAGGACTTTCCTAGTATTCTTTTTCTATACCCAGAATATGCTCCCCCCCCCCCCCCCCCACCCACAACCAAACGCCACCGCATTTTTATTTTCTTCCTTTTCTGGAATGGCTATGAGAATGATAACAAATGAAAATGGAAAAGTATTTTGTGGAACAAAAAAAGGTTCTTCACCAGAACCTGACATGAACTAAAAGGTTGACGGATTTGGTTTCTGATTGCCTAAACATGTGATGGAATAGGTTTTTTTTGTTAGTATGATGGAATAGGCATGTTATCCTTACATTTTGGTGTTCTAGTGGAATTAAGATATCGTATGGCAATTTTTGGTTGCTACCAGGTGATAGGGTTAGAACAATGGACAGAATGAAAGAATGCTATGCCACGAAAGAGAAACCCCCCCCCCCCCCCTGCTAGGAAGATAAAAAGCTGAATTTACACCCCAGTGTCATGTTTGAAATATGTTTTAACTTTTAACACCCCCGTGTCATGTTTGAAAGATGTTAGAATATTGCCGTTGGTGTTGCTTAATGCAGTATATTGGGAGCTGAACTTACCACTGATAATTGGGTTTATTTATTAGTTTCCCTGTGCAAGAAGCTCCAAGTGCTACCAGTTGGCTGAGCAATTTTCTGTTCATTGACTGTTACTTTCAGGATCTGGCTCTTCTTATCTGTATGGTTTCTTTGACCAAGCATGGAAAGAAGGAATGACTCAAGAAGAAGCTGAGGTTAGTTGCCTGCAGTTTGTATTTACAACCTGTCTAATTTGTACGACAGTGTTGGACCCTCAAGAAGCTATCATCATCACAGCTATGTGTTTATCTTCATCCCTCATGCTTTTAGTCTATAATGCAGAGATATATTTTTAAAAAATAAGCGTATTTTTGCTAGTTCTGGATAAAACTTTTTAAAGAAAGTAGCAAAGTTCTCATTGATTTGGGGCCCAATGCTTTCTAACCAATGGAAGGGGTAGGGAAATACTTTTGGTAGTAAAAGAGGCTGAGCAGTGTGATTTACATACATTGACACTAAAACCAACCGCCATGATCCGCTTTATGCATAATAAGAGCTTGAACTTGCATCTTGCCTATGAGCTCTATTTGCTTAGTAAGGTAGAGTAGTAGTTTTCTGAAATTCTCCTTGCGGGGATAGCTTTTCAACTGGCATAATAGACTATTGCTATGTGGACATGTTGATGGTCTTGTATTGGTATTGCCTCACTATTCACTGATCTGCTGTAATGATAATTCTGAAGATTTTAGTTGGATGAAGTTTTAATTTTGTTTCATCTTTTCTGTAGAAACTGGTGGTCACTGCAGTATCTCTTGCCATTGCACGAGATGGTGCTAGCGGTGGAGTTGTCCGGACTGTAACTGTGAGTTAATTAATTGCTTTATGCTAATTCAAATGCCATACTATGCTTCAATTAAATTTTATTTGCTCACTGAGGCTCTAATAGCAAATTTTTAAGTAAAATAAACTGATGTTTTAGTTTGTAAAGGAATTGAAAAAACTATAGTCTTGCCTCCCCACCTTTTCTTTTAGATCCAAAAGGAACCCTTGATATACCTGTAGGCATCAACTCCATGAAACTCTTCTTCTTAGTGATGGCGATATTGCGAGTCATAATGCTGGTACCTACATGTTAGCACATTTTAACTTTGTTCAGGAGCCCTTCATTACACACATTATGTTTATATGAGCCTTGTAATTTTTTGGAGTTTGGACCAATTCTTAGAAACTAGTATGTATTTTGTTATGGTATGAATACGATTACATCCGCTGTAGGTTTTTAAGAATTAACTATCTGATACGTGTTGTTTTTGTGCTGTATTGCTCTTTCGTAACTCCAGCATAAAGCTTTTGTAGGATTGATTGAGTCGGACCAATTTTTTACTGGCTACTGTTTTTGCTTTGGAACACTTTGAGCAATATCCTCGTCTTATCGAAAGATGTCCTTATGGTCTCAGTTGTCTCGTTATATAAGCATGTCTTTTTGAACAATTTTGAAAACCAGATTAACAAAGATGGAGCTACAAGAAAATTCTATCCAGGCGATTCCCTCCAACTTTGGCATGAAGAATTAGAGCCTGTGAACTCACTGCTGGATGTTGTGTCTGCATCAAGTCCTGATCCAATGGTCAGTTGAAACAGGAGTATGCCCCTATTCACGTGTTTGAGGCTGTAGAATTTTATTAGCTGCTGCTGGTGTAGAAGTACTCAATCTCATGTTCTGGATCATTGTTTTTCCCTTCCTTTTGTCCTGCTGCAACTTTTTAATTCATTTATGTTGACATAGTTCCGACTGTTTCTGGTGCTGTTATTTTCCATTTGCTTTAAATTAGGCATTTCGTCCACATTATGTTTCAGTAAGATTCAGGTGGAAACTCTGAAACTTCTCATGTTTGCTTGATTTGTTTAGAAGAAGTGGTTGGAAAATAAGCTCCATGATTATCGGCTAAGTTAGATGGAAAGGAGGATAAAGAAACAATGGTTTTCCTCTATGCCCAAGTCAAACGAACAAATGAATGTGTCAAGATAACGACCGGTATGGAGCTTGTTAACCGGGTTCTTGTTTGGACATTGCATCTGCTTCAAATATTATTTGAGTCTCAATATTCGTTGTGTTATGAAATAATATAAGAACAAGAACAATAATACAAGAACAAGAACAATAGAGAGAAAAGTAGAGAGAGAGGAGTATTCTTATTAATACTTTTGGGATGATTTACAATGGGGCAAGATCAGATAAAAGATTTAGCCTTGAAGTAAGACTCTTCTTATAAGATAGACATTCACCTTAAATAGAGTTCTATTTATAACACTCCCCCTTGAATGTCTATTCAATAATGTGCCTCGTTAAAACCTTAACTAAAACAAAATCCAATGGGAAAAATTCTAGAAAAAGAAAAGAGTACATATGTTTAGAAATACGCCTATTTGTTGCCTCGTTAAAAACCTTGCAAGGAAAACCCAGTGGGACAAAACCTTGTAAGGGAAAAAGAGTGCAACGCGCATTAACTCCCCCTAAAAAGAACATCAATTCACATCCTTGAACCTTCACATTCCAATCTTGTGCACTAGCTTCAAGAAATCGTTAGTAGATATTTGATAAATAAATCAACCATATTGACTTGAATGAATATTCCGTACCTTGAAATTATCATTCTTGATAGATATGAACATCTTCATGTAATGTCGTGGAATGACTCTTCAATACTTCCATAGGGGTATTCTCGATGCCATCATGTTTATAGTTATAGCAATATACATATGTACACAAATTGCACTTAGGATGTGGTTACTTCAGGACCAAGAATTGTATATGCTCCAAGCAACTTAAATCTTTCAAGTTAAGTCATATAAACCATATGATAGACTTTAGATGCATATTAAGTTTTCATGTCATGCTAAACAAATAAAATATCGAAAACTGATTACACATGCCTTTGACCTTATACTTTCAAGTATTTGAACTACATGTCCAAAACCACATGTCTTTCATATGGAATCAATTCTTCTTGAATTGTATCTTTTCCATTTAGTCAATATTTTGTTTGTATTCGACAAACATAAGATCCTCATCGATATTTAGCGCTATTATAGATGTCGTCGACAATCATTTTATATCGGTTTCAGTCAATTTTCATAAAGAGATAACATGGAGATCTCTTCATTCATATATTCAGGTACCTGAATCTCTCATGAGATTTTATGAAGTGTTATGTCATGTGATCTTCTGGATCACTTGCCTCCTTATTATGATCACTTTGATCATTTGCTCATCTTCTTTATTAAGAAGTTCCTTTTGAAACCGATTTGTCTATACGCTTCAGGCGTATCCAAGACTTTGTCCTTCTAGGACTTAATATGAGCATTTGCAGTGAGAATATAGTTACTTTCTTTGGGTGTAGCATGCTTTGCAATATGTTGCATTTGAATTATCCTTTTATGAACTTCATGTTTATATTATGATATTCGAGGATCTATATATACAAATGATAATTCATCTCATGTAACCTTTTCTCAAGTGTTCATCATGTCTCCTCTTCATGTTAGGAAAACTAACATGTTTCCTCACCTCTGGGAAATCATCTTTGTGCATTATCATGTCAATATACACATCACATTAATAATAATAAGATGAAATTATTTGGTTCCTGACCCTGAACCACTTATGAGGGGAGAATATAATATACTCTCGTATACAACGTATATCAAACTGATATATATAATTTTGTTCTCATAAGCAATAGTTTAGCTATTAAGTGGAGGCACTCAATAAATCATTTTGCTAAACCAACTATGATGTAAACCAACTTATCAAGATGAACTATCTTGAATAGACAATCTGGAAATTATGCTCGAAGTTAGATTACTGAGCAATTTACCTCGCAAGCACCGGCCATGCTGCAGGTTAATAACAATCGCGCATGTAACCATATCATAGATGCATCATATGTGGTATACATGGCAGGTGAATGGGCCCATATTCACCTTTGATATTTTCAGAATTTATGGGATTCAACCCAAACTCTTTAGTTGGTCAATTAATTAATGAGAACAAGTAGTACAAACTGGAAAATGAAGCGGGTAGCTTTTCATACACAAATTATCCCTCTACAAGTTGTAGTAATAGAAGATATCAAATCTTTCCTTTATTTATAGTCTCAATATAATCAACCACTTTCACATATACTTTGGAAACTGAATAAGTTTCTTTGAGACTTACTACAACACAATACCTTATTGGTAATCAATTGTGTTTCTCCAACACAGTAGTAATTGGCTTTTCTAGAGCTCTCAATTAATTTTGTACTACCACAAATTCATCAACATCCATGTGGTGAATATCTCTTTTAAAGAGAAAGTTATACCATTATGGTCATGGTCAAATTATATGCAAGATATGTTTCTTGCATTATCGTTGTCCTTTAATAGTCATATTTCCAAAATATTTTGGCGTACAATAGGTACGTGACCAACGATCATTCATGCCATAATAATGACATTATTTTCATATATCATCTCAAATCTCCTTCTAGGGGTGAGTGTGGTATATTCAATACCAATGCGTCTGACATTCGATTTGCTATTCTTTGCAAATGGATAATATTTTGCACCTCTTTTTCACAAATAGAGGTATGTGGATCAAGATGAGATAATGATGCATTTTTCCACAAAATTTCCCGTTTGGTTTCACCAACTTCTCCCCCTAATTTTGGGAAAAGTGTCTTATCGAATTGACAGTCTGCAAATCGTGCAGTGAACAAATTCCCTGTCAATGTTTCGAGGTAGCGAATAATGGAGGGCGATTCAAACTCAACATACATTCCTAACCTTCTTTGCGGACCCATTTTGGTGCGGTATGGCGGTGCTATAGGCACATATACTGCGCATCCAAAGATTCTTAAATGGGATATATTGGGTTCATGACCCAAAACTCATTGCAACGGGGAATATTTGTGATAATTCGTCAGTCAGAGACGAACTAGCATTGCTGCATGCAAAATGGCGTGACCCCAAACCGAAGTGGGCAGCCTCGTTTTCATGAGTAAATGAGGTATTCAAGATTATACTCATGTATTGTCTCAATCTGATATCCATTTTGAATGATATCTTAAAAACTCAACAAGTTCCGCTTAAACTTGGAGGAGAACATTGCATTCTCTATGATAAATTTTGTTCCTTTAGGCAGAGTTATAGTTGCTCTTCCGGAGCCTTCAATCAATTTAATTCCCATGGTTGACAATAAAAGAAAATATACGAACATGAGAATAAACAAATTCAATCCGTTTGTTTCATATTTAAACAATATTTTCGAAATCTGCTGAGGTTATTCGACTAACTTAGTTGATAGTCGACTATCTTGGGAAGCAGTTATTAGGATAGTCGACTAACTAAATTGGATAGTCGACTATCTTGCCTTGCGGAAAAATCCAGTTTTAATGCGAAATATTAGATAGTCGAATAACTAAGTTGATAGTCGACTATCTTAGTAAACAGTCATCAGGATAGTCGACTATCTAAATCAGATAGTCGACTATCTTAGCTTGCGGAAATTCCAGTTTTTAATACGAAATATTAGATAGTCGACTAACTTATTAGTTAATCGACTAACTTTGCTGGAAAATAAAAATTTCTTCGAAATTTAAGCATATTGAAACATTCTAAGAACTAATACTAACATTATATCATAAACTAACTAATACGAGCTGATACTAATGACTATTAGTTTATTCACTAACTATTACAAATAAGTGAAATAAAATCAAACAATCCGATCTTCCTTCATCACAGATCCATCACCAATTAGGTGGTCAATTTTCCCCTCAGGGTGCTCAAAGAAGTCTGCCACATCCAAGTGGGTGATGTCAAAATTGTCGTCAGAGACAAAATTTGTTTCAGGGCATTTACTCTTTAGAGATGCTTGACAAGGCTCAACCAAATGTCTTGGTACACGGCAAATTTTCGCCCAGTGCCCTTTTTCCACCGCAACGATAACATATAGTTTATGAACTATTTGCTTTTGGATTCTCATCATATCGTGCTTGTGGCAGAGTGACCAACTTCAGGTTGTCATATCTCTCCTTTAAGCCATTCCACAAGATAGATGGATCTTTGACTGTGATATATTCAATTTTCAAACCATCATCAAGGTGATGGCGCAAGAAAATCAAGGCCTTAGCACAGTTTCAAACCTTCATCAAGGTGATGGCGCAAGAAAATCAAGGCCTTAGCACAGTTTCAAACCTTCATCAAGGTGATGGCGCAAGAAAATCAAGGCCTTAGCATAGTCTTGGGTGGATGCATTATTTCTGTCTTTAATGGTGTCTCCAAGACCCATTGCATCCAAATGGATTTCAGCATCCAACACCCATGTCATATAGTTCTTGCCCGAAATTTCAAGGGCAACGAACTTTCTTTTCATAATGTCAGACATAAGATACAATTACATCAAGAGCGTGTTCATACTTACAGGCTTTATTACAATTATCACATTCACTTCAGGGAATGGATCATAATGACGATTATAATTCCGTCTATTGCCACGTCCACATTCATTGATACCATCATGGTAATAATTTTGTCTTCTTTCAGACTTATCACATACTGCTACCACATTCTCTAAAGGGAATGGAGCAAATTCAATGGGACGGATTTTCAATTCTTTGCCCACAATCATTCATGAATTTGATCATGGCAAGGCATAGAAATTTTACCACTTCATGTGAGTGTAATTTCTTACAAACTCCATTAGAGTTATAATCAAACTTTGTTGTCTTTGTTTGTATATAAAATCAAATCGTAGAATTTCAAGAATTTGAAAGGGAAAAGTAAATTACTTACCTTTAAGGTATACCAATCAATGTTGTGATATCAAATATACCTCTTGAGTTTCCATCCCGTGGCAACAAATTCTGGCAACTTTGGTCGACTCCCGCGGCCAATTTGATGCCGTAGAACGCGACATATTTTCCGTATAGAAATTCAAGATCGCCATTGGACCTCCAAACTATCAGCAAACTTTAAAAATCCAAAAATCCATTGTTTGCATAATTGACCAGAAACGTTCCACTATACAACTAAATTAAACCAGTCATCAATTCAATTGTAACAAAGAAAGGAATAGCGGAAGTAAATAGCTAGGATCACTTGTATGTAATATAGATAACACATAATTATAGATTTTAATTGAACATAAAATCGATACTTATCTCTTGAAGCATGACCCGGATAATGCCCGGAATTAGCGAAATTCGTGTGGGCGAATTACTCCTTAATCTTCTCAAAGTGCTTCTTGAGACGGTAGAGTCTTGTGCTGATAACGTGTTATGAAATAATATAAGAACAAGAACAATAATACAAGAACAAGAACAATAGAGAGAAAAGTAGAGAGAGAGGAGTATTCTTATTAATACTTTTGGGATGATTTACAATGGGGTAAGACCCCTCTATTTATAGGAAGATAAAAGACTTAGCCTTGAAGTAAGACTCTTCTTATAAGATAGACATTCACCTTAAATAGAGTTCTTATAACACGTTGTACAATTTCGTCCAATTTTTTTGATTTCAACTTGAAATAGGAAACTAGATGTTACAAAACTTGTTAGAGTAGTATTTAAAGTCAAATGAAGATTTCCACTTTGATTTTTTTCAAGTGAAATTCGTGTTAAGATGTAACTTAAATTTCCAAGTGCTTTATTTCAATTTCCAACTTTGAATAGTCTTTTTTCTTTTTAAAGTCAACCAAATATTGTACAAAATGCCTAATACATCTAGCTCAACCCGTACCATATCTGTCTACTACACGTTGAAGATGCCAATTGAGAATGTACCTTGTTTGGTCCAAGTTATCTATTGTGATTCTTCTTTGTTGCTCAAGTTAAAAGGAAAATGGGGGATTTTTGAAGCAGACTTCGCTGCGCTTTCCTTGAACCACAATCTGTAACTTGAAAATACAGGGGGTTTCAAGGTTTATTCTCTTATGGAACTGCTTGCCAATCAAAGCAAAATTGTTGGGGAATGTACGAAAGACTTTTAACTGCTGTTACTACGTGTGGAACAACCAAGAGATTGAACTTCTAGTTAGGTACAAAGTAAAATATGTGAAAAACCATTCGTTTGAGGACATTTTATCCTACTGTGTGATGTTAAATAATAAAATATAATATGAAAAAGAAATATTAACTCCATTGAGTTGCCTTACATCAGACATTATCTGTTGAAGAGCGGAGAGTAATTGCACAAGACATCAGTGACACTGAGATCTTGGATAGTTTAAAAGCAGTTGGTAATGATAAAGCTCCAGGAATTGATGGTTATAATGCTCTGTTCTTTAAACAAACTTGGTACATTACTGGAAAGCAGGTACTTCAAGCAGTCAAGAACTTCTTTGAGACTAACAAAATGCATAGACCAACAAACTGTGCCTCCCTTACTTTGATTCCTAAAGTTTCCAACCCACAAATAGTCAAAGAGTTTCGACCAATAGCTTGCTGTTCAGTGCTGTACAAAATAATCTCAAGCTTCTGGCCAACAGATTACAGAAAGTTATGGCCAGTATCATCTGTAATGCACAAGCAGGTTTCATTCCAGGGAGGAGGATTGCAGATAATGTCATTCTGGCCCATGAATTAATCACGCACTACTCAAGATCACATATATCTCCTAGATGTATGATCAAAATTGATCTGCAGAAGGCTTATGATTCAGTTGAATGGAGCTTTTTGCAACAGGTAATAGAGGCTCTAGATTTCCCAACCAGGTTTACAAAATGGATCACGAAGTGTGTCCAAACTGTCAGTTACACAGTGGTGGTGAATGGAGAAACAACAGAACCTTTCCAAGCAGCCAAAGGTTTGAGACAAGGGGATCCCATATCTCCTTTCTTATTTGCTATTGTGATGGAATACTTAAGTCGATCTCTGGTAGAGCTGAGGAAAGCTAAAGATTTCACATTTCATCCTGGTTGTAAAAACTAGGAATTACTTATCTAAGCTTTGCTGATGACCTCTTGCTGTTTGTCAAAGGAGAGGGTCAATTTGTAAGTACCATGTTTACATATTTCTCTCACTTCACTGCAGCCTCTGGGATGAAAGCCAATCTGCATAAGAGTGTTGTTTATTTTGGAGGGGTGAAACCTGAAAATCAACAGCAAATTATTGATCATCTTGGGTATGTACGTGGAGAACCACCTTTTAAATACTTGGGTATCCCGCTATCTACCAAGAAGCTGTCTGTTTTTCAATGGCAACCACTGGTCGACAAGATTACTGCCAGGATTACATCCTGGACTGCCAGGCAATTGTCATATGCTGGTAGAATCCAGTTGGTTCAATCAGTAATCTTTGGTATTCAAGCTTATTGGGCTCAACTGTTTCTCATTCCTTCCAAAGTTATAAAACTGTTAGAAGCAGTATGTCGATCCTACATATGGTCTGGCTCAATTAATGTAACAAGGAAATCATATGTGGCCTGGGAAAAGATCTGTCTGCCACAGTCTGCTGGAGGTTTAAACTTAAACAATCTCCTATTGTGGAACAAAGCTGCTGTTGCAAAACTAAGCTGCGATTTGGCTCACAAGAAGGATGTATTATGGTGAAATGAATTCACACAGTCTATATCAAGCAACAACAATTGGAGTCCATAAATATTCCTAAACAAGCCAGTTGGATGGTTCGGAAGATCACTGAAGGTACTGTTCTATTGCAGCAATACCAACTGTTACATAAGCCTGCATGCTCTATAAGAATGATTTATCTTCAACAGATTGGACAGTTACCTAGAGTCTCTTGGAAGAACTTAACCATACAGAATCCTGCTCGACCTAAAGCACTTTTCAACCTTTGGCTGCTCCTAAAAGACAGACTTCCTACTAAAGATAGGTTGATCAAATGGAACTCGACTGTGGATGGCACCTGTGTCATGTGTCAACAAAAATTGGAGACCAGAGATCACTTGTTCTTGGACTGCCCTTTTGCTACTCAACTGAGGTATCTCACACTGCAGTGGATTGGAGTAACACAACCTGCTGGACAGAATTGGCCACAATTTGTACACTGGATCATTGATAATGCTAAAGGGAAATCTCCTCGAGCTCAGATATTCAAAATGACCTTTGCAGAACTGTTCTATGTCTTATGGTTGGAAGGGAATGCGAGAATATTTGGAAATACTTTCTGTTCCAGTGATAAACTGCTTAGGAACATTGCTTACACTTGTAATATTAGGGCAACTCCTAGAGTTAGAGTACACCTTCAGCATTATCTACTGTAGTGTTGAACTTTAGGTATAGTACAATTAGTCAGATTTTGTTTATCTTTTGATAGTCAGCTGCGTACATAGCTGAACTATGGAATTGTACGGAAACTACTTTGGTGATTAATACAATTTTTAATTACAAAAAAAAAAGTAGACTTGATCGTTTTGTTACACTTTGAGATCGTAACTCGGTGGTGAAGATCCAAACGTCTGTAGTAACATATACCTATATGTGGCAGTTCTAATTTCTAAATAATCCCAGAAACGATTGCTCTCTAGGCAAAATATGTCTTGTCAAAAAGTTAAACTACCATGTGTAGTAATATTACGTTATGTTACTTTGAATTTATGTAAGATGCATTTTTGTCTTCAGCTGTTATTTTTGCATATTTCTACCAAATAGCTATTGAATTACAATTTCAGACTTTCTTCTGTTCATCTTTGTAAGGTTAGGCAAGATGGAACGTGGAACACTAAATTTTTTTTATTTGTTGGTTTCCCACGCGGTATTCAATTCCCGTATCTGTGGTCCAACTAAATTCAGATTCGCACCGAAAGTCCCATAACGGGGTAAAGCGCTCCTTAAAAAATACAACTCCGTATCATAGCTAGAACCTGAGACCTCTGGTTGAGGATAAAGAAGTACTTATCACTCCATTACAACCTTTGTCGACGGAGCACTAATATTTTACTTTGTTAAAGATTTGCATTATTACTATTTTGATCATAGAAAAGTGAAGCATGAGAGGAATTTCACGCGAAATGATTCAGTTGGATGAATGAAAAAAATTAGAGTAATAATAACTGAGACACTGCATAATTGGTTTGATCATTATTATTGTAGTACTATCACTTATTAGCCAAACCAAAAGCAGGAAATTGATGGTAAGGATCTTAATCCTCAATATAAATATCTATATATAATATAAAGGAGGGAATAGAAGAGATAATGTGGTATGTCTTTAAAGCCAGCAAATGTATTTTTCTTTTATCTTCTTTTTTTTTTTGACATTTTTCCCTTTCTTTTTCTTTCCACCGAAGCTATATTAAAAGAAGTAAAATTGTACATTTTTTCTGTTATTTGTGTACTTAATTGGCCATAAATTTTGAGCATTTATTTTCCACTAAACTTTTGTTGCCTTAAAATGTAATGTATAACTATATATCTTAACCCATTAAACCCCTTTAGTTGCCAATTCACAAAGCTTACCAGTTTTTTCATTGAGAAGAATATAAGAATTCTGGCTCCCCCTCTCATGTAAGTTTGGAATTGCAAAGACTAGCTTTTGGCATTCCTATTATGGATAAGATCATTCTTTCGATTAACAACAATAATGGGTTTGTTTACTCTATTTTTTCTTTGTTGGATTACTTTTAGTAATAGCTAAATTATCATATATTAAGTTTGTCGGAGAATTATTGATTATTGTTTGTTTTTGAATCCGTTTATTTGTTGAGAATGTTAAATTCATTACATTTTTTTGTGTGGTTATTTTAGACTATATAGATAGGGAAGAAGGTCTCCTTCAAACTGATCTTGGCTCCCAATGTCGAACTTAATCGCCATGTGGATAGAGAACTATATTTGATGTGTTAACAATTGACATGTAAGCAAACGCTATTTTTGGACGCTTGGTCTCATCATTGAACTGCTAAATATGTGGTCTTCTAATTTTTCAGGTGAAGCTAATCAGATAATTTATGCGGGCTTTGCAGAGGATCGATGTTGAAATATAGAATATGTTCCACAGAAGTTTCAGACAATGACGTTTACAGCCACAATGGATAGTAAGAATTATTCAACAAGCTCTTTTAAGTAGCCTAATCGCAAGAACTGTCTTATTTTTGTTGCGCATCCTGGTGGTTTAATTTTTTATTTTCTAAATAATTATGAGTAAATACGTGTTTAAGAAGGAAATTCTGTTGAGAAACTAGCTGATGTCATTTCCTTATATTCAATTGCTTGTGAGATGCATCAGAAACCAGTAGCTGTTAGACTTTTAATATCAATATGACAATATGAATCTTTAGCCTTAAACTAAAGTGTACGTTATTGATCTATTGTCATTGTATATTATTAACCTCCTCTATAGCAGTAAAATAATTTTCTGTTTTTTCTGTAAAACTTGTACAGGACTTGGCATATATTTTCTCTTCAGGAGCATGTGAAAGGAGGCAATTGTTTGAAATGGGGATAAAGTTTGATAGTTAACTTTCTATATATAATATAAAGGAGGGAATAGAATAGATGATGTGGCATGTCCCTAAAGCCAGCAAATGTATTTTTCTTTTCTCTCCTTTTTTTGACATTTTTCCCTTTTTTTTCTTTCCACCGAAGCCATATTAAAAGAAGTAAAACTGTATTTTTTCCTGTTATTTGTGTATTTAATTGTCCATAAATTTTGAGCATTTATTTTTCACTAAACTTTTTTCAGTTACTGCCTTAAAATGTAACGTATAACTTTATATCTTTGGAATTGGATCAATACTTCCAATTGAATAAGTATGAATAAAGGATCCATGGATAAAGATAGAAAGTTGATTTCTAATCGTAACTAAATCTTCAATTTCTTATTTGTAAAGAAGAAATAGTCTAATTCCAAAACAACTGCAATATCTAAGCTATCCTTTAACACATTACCCATTTCATAAATAAGGGGCCCTTACAAGAAGTCGCTAGACTAGGGAGATCAAACATCTCCTCGGGAATGAGACGTAACTCCTGGGATTTTTTTATAATAAAAAAAAACCAAGATCCCCTTCCAATACGGGCTCAAAGGCCGACCCCTTCGACTGAACGACGGAATTCTTTCACCACGCTCTACTTCCTTAGGGGAATGAGAAGGATGGCCAGTTCTGTCTTCTTTTAACCCATTAAACCCCTTTAGTTGCCAATTCACAAAGCATAGCAGTTTTTTCATTGAGAAGAATATGAGAATTCTGGCTCCTTGACTCTCAAAGACTTCTACTGCTTCCATTTCCCCTCTCACGTAAGTTTGGAATTGTAAAAACTAGCTTTTGGAATTCCTATTATGGATAAGATCATTCACTTAATCAACAATAATAATTGATTTGTTTACTCTATTTTTTCTTTGTTGGATTTCTTTTAGTAATAGCTAATATATTGTATTATCATATATTAAGTTTGTCGGAGAATTATTGATTATTATTTGTTTTTGAATCCTTTTATTTGTTGAGAATGTTAAATTCGTTATATTTTTTTGTGTGGTTATTTTAAACTATATAGATAGGGAAGAAGGTCTCTTTCAAATTGATCTTGGCTCCCAATGTCGAACTTGATCGCCATGTGGATAGAGAACTATATTTGATGTGTTAACAATTGACAGCGAAGCAAACGCTATTGTTGGACGCTTGGTCCCATCATTGAACTACTAAATATGCGGTCTTCTAATTTTTCAGGTGAAGCTAATCAGATGATTTATGTGGGCTTTGCATAGGATCAATATTGAAATATAGAATATGTTCTAAAGAAGTTTCAGACAATGATGTTTACAGCCATAATGGATAGTAAGAATTATTCAACAAGCTCTTTTAAGTAGCCAAATCGCAAGAAATGTCTTATTTTTGTTGCGTATCCCGGTGGTTAAATTTTTTATTTTCTAAATAATTATGAGTAAATACGTGTTCAAGAAGGAAATTCTGTTGAGAAACTAGCTGATGTCATTTCCTTATATTCAATTGCTTGTGAGATGCATCAGAAACCAGTAGCTGTTAGACTTTTAATATGAATATGAATCTTTAGTCTTAGCCCTACTAAAGTGTAACTTATTGATCTATTGTCATTATATATTCTTAGCCTCCTCTATAGCAGTTAAATGATTTCCTGTTTTTTCTATAAAACTTGTACAGGACTTGGCATATATTTTCTCTTCAGGAGCATGTGAAAGGAGGCAAGTGTTTGGTATGGGGATAAAGTTTGATAGTTAACTAATATTGGTGAATGCATGATCACCTGTCAGGGTCGACAAAATGGTGAAAACAACTCCAGTTACTTGTAACAAGTTATGCTTGATGTTGAAGACTAAGCCAAGAAACAAGTATTACTACCTTAACAAATTTCTGTTGAAGCTTCATTTTTGGAGGGGAATGGGGTCTGAGGTGCCCGAACATAAAGTTATCCTATTCCTTGTGAACTACAGGCATCTACACCTCTTATTCTTTGATAAAGCTTATATATTTTCTGTAGTTCAAGTGATATAAAATGCATCTAAAATAGCTTCCATTTTAATGTTTATTCTTGCATTGTAAGGGCTTGAGCTTGTGTGTATATTCACTGTGTCAACTACAGAGGGGGAGTGCATGGTGTCTACTGTGTAATGTGCTTTATTCTTTTAGGAAATGTGGAGGTTCAAATATAAATGAAACTTCAATGACCTTTGCAAGAAAAATAACTTTATTATTGTAGATTTTAATGATACGGAAGCTATCCTTTGTTTTGAGAAAAAAGTTGTTTGTATAGCAAGTTTAGATTGCATTTTGAAGATATTTCTTCAAAATATTTTACTGGCTATCTATGGACTATGACTCTATAAATTGTATTTTCTTTCTTTAATTATTTATGTAAAAGAAATTGTTCTCCACTGCATATAAAAGTACACTTAATGAATTAACAAAGATTGATTTTTTGAATAAATTATGACATTGGATATGTTTTCATTTTCTTTATAGCCACGCGAAGCTCGGATGAGTTTACTAGTATTCCTTCTAATCACCGGCTTGATTTGTTTCAACCGTTTCTTTTATGTAAATTTAAAAAGTAAAGTAGATTATAGAAACTCCCAGTTCATCATTACCTTAATCATGCCATTGTATACCAATCCAAAACCAAAATAAGATTAAATTGGTATAAGGCTGTATGGAGTAACGGTTCCGAACCGGAATCGGGACCGGAATCGCGGTTCTGGCGATTCCGCGGTTCCGACGGTTCTGGTTCCGCGGTTCCGCTTCCCGCGGTTCCGGTTCTGCGGTTCCGGTCCAGTTACACCCATTAGAACCGTGGAACCGGAACCGCCAGAACAGGAACCGGAACCGGAACTGGACCGGTTCCGGTTCCGGTTCTATCCGGTTCCCAACGGACAGATTTTAAAAAAATTTTTTTTTTTAAAATTCTGAAATCAGAACGTTGGTATTGCAGAAATAGCCGTTTGGCATTTTCTATAATGACTGTGATTATCTAACTGTGACCAGTCATTGGATAGACGAAGACTGGGCCATGCAAAAACGCATTATAGCATATAGAATAATTAATTCACGGCACACAGGTAAGTTTATTACTAGCACTGTTTCTGATGTTTGTAGATATTTTTGTTTTAGTGATAAAATTATGTCAATTTCCATGGATAACGCTAGTAGCAACACAACTGCAATAGGTATTTTAGCTAGAAAACTTAATCCTGCTTTTACAAATATTTTCCATGTTAGATGTATATGCCATATTTATCATTTAATTGTTGGAGATGGTATGAGAATTTTAAACACAGAAATTGAAAAAGTTAAATTCGCTCTTAATTGGCTTTTTTATTCAAACCGTAGAAGCAGACTTAGAGAATATTATAAAAAATGTGACGAAAGTGGCCTTAGAGAAAGAAAGGTTCCTAAACCTTGCCCGACTAGGTGGAACTACATGTATGAAAGCTTAGTAGTGGCGTACGAATATAGAAACCCAATAACCGCTACTTATAATTCTAGGGATTGTGAGGATGAAGATAATGATATGCTAACTAATCAAGATTGGAATAACGTTAAGATTCTTTTAGATTTTTTAGAACATTTTAGTGTGGCTACAACTGCTTTATCTGGCTAATATTATCCTACAATTTCAAACTGTTTAGTATATATTGCCGCACTTGCTAATTTATTTGCTGATTTTAACGATGGAGGGGAAATTTATGAACATGCAATATTTGAAATGAAAAAGAAATTTAAAAAATATTTTTTTCCAATCCCTCCTATTTTTGGTGTGGCTGCTATGTTAAACCCTACTATGAAAGCAGGAGGTCCTAACTTTTGGTATAATAGCATTTATCAATCTTTAGATCTTTCACCAGAAGAAATGGCTACACTATCTGATGCGAAAGCATCAATTACAGTGAATGCTCAAACTGTTTATAATGCTTATAAACAGGCCTTAGAGCATGCTAGGCCTAATATTCCAACTCCTACTTCGTCCACGTCACAATCGTCTAAAAGAGTTGCTGGCTTAACAGCTCTTAAATCGTGGACGGAGTTGAGGGGTACTCAAGGTGAGAATTTAGATGATATTTCCCATCTAAACGAACTTCAAGTTTATTTGTCGCAGGGGCTAGAGAATGATAATCCAGACGGATCTTTCGACCTTTTGGATTGGTGGAAGACAAGGGAAAAGCATTTTCCCGTTCTTGCAAGGATGGCTCGGGATATTCTGTCCATTCAAGCGTCAACTGTTGCATCGGAGAGCGTATTTAGTCAAGCCAGACTACAAATAGGAGATCATAGAGCGTCGATGCGGGACAGCTTGGAAAAATCAGTGCTCTTCCGAGATTGGATCCGCTCTGAAAGAAGGAACTTTGGGCTAGCTGAATCTCAACCCGAAATAGATGAGTGCTATGAAGAAATGCTAGCAGAACTTGCTCAAGAATCATCTTCACCTGGAAGTGGTGATGAACAAGCTTCATTTCCACCACCGCCAACACAACCACCTCCAAACCTTGAAGGTTTTATGAGATTTGTTAGAAATAATACATAAATTATGATGTAACTTGTACATTGGCATGTCTTCTTTTAGTTTTTTTTCCTTTTAATGGTGGTATTAGTACCATGTTGTGCTCATTCCATTGGGGGAAGGAAGACTAAGAGCCATTTTGGTCAATAAATATGCTTTTTATCATATACTTGAATATATTTGTCTCAATATTTCTTTGTCTTTACTTCTATATCAATCCTTGAATATAAAATATTTATATAACATATAATATATAACATACAACACATAATACTATTTATACTAACTACTACACAATATACACTATTTATATACAATATATACTACTTTAGTACAACATATACTACTTATATACAAAATATACACTACTTATTTTGAATATATACTAATTTCCAAGCACAATATATGCTATAGTAAGAACATAGTACACCATATAAAAATATATTCTACAATATACTAATCACTACTATACAAGATATTAATTTAAAAAAAAAAAAAATAAGGTCGGAACCGCCTGGAACCGACAGACCCGCGGTTCCGGAACCGCCAGAACCGGAACCGCCAGAACCGGGAACCGCCAGAACCGGAACCGCAGACCCAAATAGACCCAGAACCGGAACCGAATACAACCTTAAATTGGTATCAGCCACATTACTGTAGAAATTTGAATTACGAAAAAATAAATTCATTTCGTTTTTCTTTCCTAGTTTCTTTTTCTCGTTTTTCCTTTCCTAGTTTCTTTTTTCGTCTTTACATTTAAATATAATCCATGAATAACTTGCTGAACATGAAAAGTTATTTAGAGTTCTCCGATTTCTTTAGGATTACACTGTACCTGGTATGTTAGGAAAAATTTATTTGATGTCCTTAAAAGTTTTAGAACTGATAATCTTATATTAATTTGTGGATTTATGGCTCATTGTTTCTTATGATGTGAAGTGATTTTATGTTAAAGTGTTTATATTTCCAAAAGGTGTCAATATTTTAACAATATATAGTGCCAATCAAGATGCTGCCTAGCTGACTTGATAGCGTTTTCCAGGAATCTGTTCACCGATTATAGTATCATCTAATATAATATACTAACATGTTATTTCTGCTCCAGTTTATCATCCCAACTTCCATGATTTAATTCTCAATACTGCGTTTTGTATCATTTGTTGTCTGTAAAACATTTATTTCTAAATTCGTTTTTAATCCAAATTAAATTATTGTTTCTTATCTCTAAGAAAAAATTTGAAAAAACATTGTAAATTTTATATGCACAAATTTGCAACTTATTAAATTTCTAATTGATTTTGCCGTGTCTAAATACTTTACCTTTGGTAATAGACAATTTTTTTGCTATCTTTAATTTAGCTCCCAATGTCGAACTTGAGAGAGAGAGCGCTTCTAAAGAGCTCGATGAACCAAAAATAACTCCAACCCCAAAATATCTTCTTGAGTCTTTTATAAAACATTCTAGGGGATATATTTACAACTTGGGCCAATATTAACTCGGGCCAAATATAAGGCCGAATGAAAAACAAAAGAAAATGGGCCCAGACCTATTTCTGTCCCAACATACACGATATACACAATTTATACAATATACAGAGAGTATACAATAAATATACATTACAAAATTAATGTATGTGTCTAGGTTTGAAGCTAGATAATCTTGTAGCTCAACAAACTTCTTTTACCTTTTTTAACCGAGGGTCTATCAAAAACAGTCTCTTTGCCATTCCAGCATGAGGATAATGGTGCGTACATCCTACTCACCCAGATCCCACTTATGAAATTACACTGGATTGTTGTATATATAATATACAAAATTTTATCAATTTTTAGTCAAGTCAACCCTTAACATATATGGTAGACAATGATATTGATCTTTAGTGGCGGAACCTATAATTAACCGATCGTATTTTCCTGATCCCTATTAATTATTAAGGACCACATATAAACTTTTAGGGATTATTTTTCTGTCGTTAATTGCTATTTTCTTTCTGTGGATTACAATCCCTTAAGCTTAGCTCAGTATAAAAAATCAGAGAGGAGACGTAATTGAAAGGACATCACCTGAAACTTTGGCTTATTATTCGTTTGGGCCAAATACTAGATTCTTTTTTTTAGTGTAATGTCACTTTTAAAAGAGAGTAGAGCTTTTTTGAATTATGAACCTCAATGACCTATTATTTTCCAAGAAAAGCTATCACAAAACAAGAATTTCTCTAGGCAACCCCATGTTATTGACAATTCTAATTCCATGAGAATATTGGGATATTATCACCATATTCCACACCCGTTTTTAAAACTATTCTATATATGTGGTGTCATATGATCCATCAACCGCCATATACATCAATGGCGGATGGATCATGTGAATCTAATATTTTTGATATCAAATATAAATATTTATAAAATATTAAATGTTTTAATATTCAACTTCATTAACTTCAATTTTTTTTTTTTTAAATTTCATTCAAATCTATGTGCAAATGCTAGTCTAGAATGCAGTGTTCAAAGAATAGAGAAGGATTCAGTAGTATCCATCACCCAGTTTAGGAAACTAGCTAGTTGAAGAGACAAAGAAACCCTAATTCAATTTCTGCAAGAGGATGGTAGGGTTTAAAGACACTATTTGTCCCTTTCACATATCTATCTATGTCTTAATCAGGAAAGGATACACTTAACCTATCAGAAAACCTTCAATATATATTTAGGGTACCCTACAAAAGGGAAGGTGGGGGGGGGGGGGGGATGGCTAGATAAATGACATACATTATTGGATTGTGAATAATTTCTATCAATTGAGCTGGCTTGTAGGATCCATTCAAGAAATAATAACCATTAGACTTGGAAGTGTGTGTTATTGCATTTAATGCTGTTAGAACAAATGCCAGCATTTTCTTTTTTTTTGGATCTTTCAAACAATAAGGGAGACTAGTGTTAAATTTATCAAATTTCTTGAATAATCATTTTTTAATCTTTTATCAATTTAAGTTAACAAGTAGCTTGGACTTGTTTCGTGAATTTAATTAGTAAAGTTAATAATTTAGAACATACTGAAGATATTCATGTATTATCTAATTTAGTAATTCAGATTAAAACCCCATTAAGTGGAAACAGACGGACACATCCAAGTTATATGCATATGCAAGCTATTATTATCAATTTTTCCAAACTCAATTAATTTCTTTTAAATTATAAGTAATACACATATTATGACCATGCCCCAATTGCTAGTAGTAGTAGATATAGAATCTTCTTATGGGGCAGAAATGGAACACTAGTAGTTGTTTAACATGATTGTCCTTTCCTATTATGTCAATCTCCCCCTAAATTTGGCTCTTCTGTTTAGACAAAGGAAACAATGATTATCTTTAGACCCAAGTTAATATTGGCATGTCATTTTAGTTCTCCAATTTCGGCTTCGTGTACAGCTATTCACTAAAGTATTACGTTTTTTTTATATGCCCCTTTAATATTAATATTAAGTAAAATTTTTTTAACGGGTTTACCCTTATTTATATTTTAAAATATATATATAATATTTTTTCTTTTGATATTTACTGATTAATTGAGATATTTATAGTCGTAAAAAATAATTATATTAAGAGATAGGAAAAGTATAATTAATTTAGTTTTAAATTTTTAAATTGATAAAAAATTTAAGATAACTATTTTTACAAACTACGACAGATGATTTGAGATAGAAGAAGTATGTTCTTGGTTTTACTCAATGCGTATACTAGGAAATTGGACCTTCCATATGTTTTTTTGTTTGGGTTTTTATTCGGTATTTGGTATTGGGTCAGATTAAATTCAGATTCGCACCGAGAAGTTTTACATTGGAGGGTTATTACTTCTTAATAAAGACGACTTCATACTCATGGTTTAAACTCGAGACATCTGGTTAAAAATGAAGGAATACTTACCACTCCATCACAGTCTTTATTAGTGACCTTCCATATGCTGTACTCTTAAATAGTTGTTTTATACTCCCTACTGTCCAAAAAAAGTGTTCATTTTGTAATTTGCACAATCCTTAAAAAAATGCTTACTCTTAATTAGATAAAAATAAGTAATTTGACTAAACTATTCGTAATTAAAAATGTAGAATTTGGTCGCTTAACACTTAATAAGGGTAAATCTGAAAAATGAGGGCATTCTTTCTTGGGAGTGGATACTCTTTTTGGACCAAGAAAAAAATGCTAAATGGATACACTTTTGACACGGAGGAAATATTTATTACTTTTTTTGGTTTATTTTAAGTTACTTTTTGGCTCTCTTTATATACATTAAAAATTTATCTTTTAACATTAGTTAACAATAAATTTAATTATATTAATCTTAATTTGCTTATTGAAAATATAACAAACTATTCCTAAGCTCTTTACTCAAAAAATAACTTAGAAAAAAAAAGTTAATTTTTTTCTTAATATCTGAAATTAAATATTATAAATTATAAAAAAAGAAAAAAATACACTTAAAGTGGACCACAGAGAGTAATAACTAATCAATGCTATTTTTCTATTAAGCAAATAACCACACCCCAGCACCAAGAAGAAAAAAGAAAATCTTGATGGACTAGTCCTCCGAAAGAAAGAAAGAAAGAAAGGAAGCTAAATATATTATATACAGTCGCACTAATGAATCATAAATTAGGTCAGTTGCGCACGCAATAACCATATGCTTTACCCTGCATTCGTAAGCCTTCAAAATCGACTTGCATGAGTTAAGCATATAACCTTTCATCATATTCAATCAGGCAAAAATAAGTTGGCAAGTTCGATAGAGAACTTAGTTTTTTGAGATCAAACCTATGTTAATATATTTGTGGAAAAACTACGTATAAACAAATTGAGAGGGTATAAATTATTTCAGTATATACATTAGACTCTTGCATACTTGATAGGATTTGAACCTTTACTCTTCATTCTTTTTTGTAGGCCTTAGTCTTTGCTGGTTGAGTGTCATAGTAACCAATTATTTAAAAATGAAACTGGAAAATTATCAATATGAATCTATATAGAACGAGATACTACATTTTCACGTTTTAATTTATTAAAAATATCATTGATTAACTTTTCCAACTCATGATGCATGGCATGGAACAAGCTAGTAAAAATAACGAATTAAGTGTTAATAGAAGCTATAATAAATTTATGCTATGAAGTTTAATCTTGTGTTGTGATCTAGGGACAAGCTTGTTCACTTTGCTGCTTAACAATCCAACAAAATGAAAGGGATAACTTGTACACTATTAGTCAATTAATGTCCAACAGTTTGTTAACGTGCTATTCTTAATCTAAATTTTGATTTTGTATTCCCAACGAATAATATTATGGTAGACAGGTGCAGGGCATATGTTGGACGAAATAGGGTCACGCGACACTGTTTTTAAATTTTTTTTTACTAAACATATGTGTCGAAACAAATAATAAACATAAAATTATACCACTTGACAAGTATTCTTATCTAACATACTGGTGATTCGAGGAGAAACCCCTCTCCGATGTTACGGAGTTCTTCTGCTCCAAACTCCGAAATCGAGTCAGCTGACGGATGAGTTAGTATTGATTCATGCAAAAATGCTCCTTTGAAGCTGGAGTAAGGAATTGTCCACCTCATCACCCCGAAGAGTAGTGGCTCGCTAATCGGAGAGGACGACCGATTGAGTCTGAACCTTAATTTAAATATGGAAGAAATGTTGGATTTTTTAATGTATTTAATTAATATATTAAATACTTAAAAGAGGGTGAATGGGAAATGGAGGGAAATAAAATTTTTGAGTGAAATTTTAAGTTTTCCCCCTTGATAAATGGACATTTTCCCATATTGGAATATGAAAAAGAGTTTTTATGGGTATATAAGCAATTGCTCTTCTTCTAGCTCTTAAAGAGTTGAGAAGAAGGCCAGCCTCGTGTTGTCGTCATTGCTCGGCTCGGCTCGGCATGGGCTTCGGAAATTTATTTATTAATAGTAAAATTTTAACAAAAATATTATTAAATATTTATTTTAATAACAGAATGTTAATATTAAAATAAATATTAATGTTAAATCCCTTTCATCTGTTTTGGTAACAGAAATTTAGCTACCCTCTTCAATTTTTCCTCTTTATTGTTGAGTAAATAGTCATTTATGTAATTGCATTTATGCTTTGGCCATTTTGCAAAAACAACCATTCTGAGGAGTTGCACCTCTTCAGATTTTAGCCCAACTTTGGCTATAAATATAAGCTATTCTGCTCAGAATTTTCATACGATTTTTTGAGTTTTTCCTCCTCCTTCTGCATAGATTAAACATCAAACAAAGCAACAGTAAGTATGATTTTCTATCAAATTTTGTGTTCATTGAAATATTAGGGTTTGAAATACCACTACACGAGTGTGCAATTCGTTCTATTCCGGGAGAAAATAATCCATAACCTTGGGTAACTAGTAGGGGATTAAATTTCTTAAGAAAACACTATGAATTTAGTGGGCTCGAATTAGTTTTATGTTATTTCGTAGTTCATTCATGTTTATGTTCATTTCTATTTGTGTTCGTTTACATTTTCAAAATTATTTTACAAATACAATATACTAATAAATTTAAGGAATTCAATATATTTTCTGTATTTGTACTCACTGTTTTTGGAGAGTAAAATTTTTGTGGTTTTGTACTCTATTGGAGAGTAAAATCTTCGTAATTTTAACAGTTGTGTCATTCATTTACAGAAATGAATAATGATAACAAAAACCAAGCTGTTCCGATGGTTACTGCCAATGCCTTAACGAGTCGAACAACACCGGCAGCATTGGCACCGGCGGAGAAACTCGAAAAAAATTTTGGGATTGATTTTAAGCGCTGGCAGCAAAAGATGTTCTTCTACTTGACTACTCTAAGTCTCCAGAAGTTTATCAAGAAAGATGTTCCTGTGCTGTCCGATGAAACTCCAGAAACTGAACGCTTTCTCGTGATTGAGGCGTGGAAGTATTCAGATTTTTTGTGCAAGAATTATATTCTAAGCGGGCTGGAAGATGCTTTGTATAACGTCTATAGTAGCGTGGAAACGTCAAAGGAACTGTAGACTGCACTTGAAAATAAATACAAAACTGAAGATGCCAGGTTGAAAAAGTTTATTGTTGCAAATTTTTTGGACTACAAAATGGTAATAGCAAGTCTATTATTACCCAAGTCCAAGAATTGCAAATGATATATTCACGATCTCCTTGTTGAATGTATAAATCAAATTAATATTGATATTGAAAGTAGTAATCTTATATTTTTACTAATAGAAATTTTATTGAAGGGCTTGTCATCAATGAGGCATTCCAAGTAGCAGCAATGATTGAGAAGTTACCTCATTTGTGGAAGGACTTCAAAAGCTACTTGAAAAACAAATGCAAGGAGATGTCCCTTAAAGATCTCATTGTTCGGTTAAGAATAGAAGAGAACAATAAAGCTGTTGAAAAGAGAGGCCGTGAAAACTCAACAATAATAGGAACAAATATTGTTGAAGAGAACAAAAAGAGAAAGAAGGCTTCTGGACCGAAATGCAACCCAAGCAAGAAGCGGTTCAGTAGAAACTACTACAACTGTGGAAAAATCGGACGCAAATCTGCGGAGTGTTGTACTCCGAAGAAAGACAAGAAGAAGGGTCAAACAAACATTGTTGAAAAACATAATGATGTTGATGACTTATGTGCCATGCTTTCCGAATGCAACTTGGTGGGTAAGCCTAAAGAGTGATGGATGATTCTGGAGCCACTCACCATGTTTGTGCTGTTAGAGAAACTTTTGCTACTTATGCTCCTGTTGGATCCGATGAGACAATTTCTATGGAAAATACTTCCAAGGCCAAGATTGAAGGATGTGGGAAGATATTTCTCAAAATGACTTCCGACAATGCAGTGACTTTGAACAACGTCTTCATGTTTCCGAGATTAGGAAGAATTTAGTCTCTACTGGACTTCTTGTTAAGAATGATAATATGTATTTGTGATAAGGTTGTAATAAGTAAGAAAAAAATATTTGTAGGAAAAGGTTAACCTCAAAGAGGGCCTTTTCAAGCTGAATGTAATGGTTGTTGAAAATAATAATAAAATTTCAGCTTCATCTTACTTACTTGAGTCAAATGAATTATGGCATATACGTTTGGGTCATGTCAATTATAAAATATTGCGAAAAATGATTAATTTGGAAGTATTGCCTAAGTTTGAATGTGACAAATCAAAATGTCAAGTGTGTGTGGAATCTAAGTATGTTAAACATCCTTATAAATCAGTTGAAAGGAATTCAATCCTTTAGATTTAATTCACAAAAATATTTGTGCCATGAAGTCAAGACTATCTCGCGGTGAAAAGAAGTATTTCATAACTTTTATTGATGATAGTACTAGATATTGCTATGTTTACTTACTTAATAGTAAAGATGAAGCAATAGATGCATTCAAGCAATACAAAAATGAAGTTGAATCGCAACTTAACAAGAAAATCAAAATGATAAAAAGTGATAGGGGTGGTGGATATGAATCTCCTTTTGAACAAATATGTTTAGAATATGAAATTATTCATCAAACAACGGTCCCTTACACGGCCCAATCCAATGGGATTGCAGAAATAAAAAATCATTCATTAAAGGAGATGATGAATGAATTATTGATAAGTTTTGATTTGCCACAGAACTTATGGGGGGAAGCTGTTCTTACGGCTAGCCGAATACTAAATCATGTGTCCCATAGCAAAACACAATCCATTCCATATGAAAAATGGAAAGGAAGGAATCTCAACTTGAATTACTTTAAAGTGTGAGAGTATTTGGCAAAAGTGCAAGTTCCTAAATCTAAAAGGGTAAAAATAGGACCGAAAACCGTTGATTGTGTTTTTATAGGATATGCGGCTAATAGTAAAGCATATCAATTTCTAGTTCATAAATCAGAAAATTCTGACATTCATAATAGTACGATTATAGAATCATATAGTGCTGAGTTCTTTGAAAATATATATCCGTATAAAAGGGAATGTGAATCGATTGGTGAAAGATCTAAACGACCTCGGGAAGAAACAAAAGGAAGTACACATAACGAGGAGGATCCAAGGCGTAATAAACGTCAAAGAACGTCTACTTCATTTGGACCGGACTTTGTGAATTTCTTATTGGAAAATGAGCCTCAAACATTTAAAAAAGCTATGTCTTTTTCAAAATCATTGCTTCGGAAAGAGGCAGTCAATAGTGAAATAGAATCCATACTGAACAACCATACATGAGAATTGGTTGATCTTCCTCTTGGAAATAAATCGTTGGGGTTTTAAATGGATCTTTAAGAGGAAAATGAAAGATGATGACACTATTGACAAATTTAAGTCAATACGTGTGGTCAAAGGGTATCGATAAAAAGAAGGCCTTGAATATTTCGATACATAATCTTCAGTTACAAGAATTATGTCCATACGAACGTTAGTAGCATTAGCTACAGTTTATGGTCTTGAAATTCATCAAATGGATGTTAAGAGAACCTTCTTAAATGGAGAGTTGGAGGAAGAAATTTACATAGAACAACCTGAAGGGTTTTTGGTTCCAGGTAAAGAAAAAAAGGTCTGTAGACTTGTTAAGTCCCTTTACAGACTAAAACAAGCACCCAAACAATGGCATGTGAAATTTGATCAAACAATGTTGTCAAATGGTTTTAAAATAAATTAATGTGATAAATGTGTGTACATTAAAAATGTTCCAAATCACATAGTCATTATTTGCTTATATGTGGATGATATGCTCATAATGAGTAATGACATTGCCAACATAAATGCTACTAAGCGTATGCTAACTAGCAAGTTTGATATGAAAGACTTGGGAGTTGCTGATTTAATTCTGGAAATTAAGATCCATAAGACTTCTCAAGGTGTGGCATTATCACAACCTCATTATATTAAGACAGTACTTCAAGCGCTTGGGCTTTAAAGTTGCACAGACTCCAATTGATGTGAATCTTGCATTAGCAAAGAACGAAGGCAAAGCATATTACAATTAGATTATGACAACGTGTTGAGTTACTTAATGTACATCACAAATTGTATACGACCAGATATAGCTTGTGCTATAAGTAAATTGAATCGATATACGAGAAATCCAGGTCAATCTCATTGGATGGCCATAAAATAAGTTTTGGGATATTTAGTACATACCCAGGACTTTGTCTTGCACTACAGTAAATATCCTGTGGTCATTGAGGGATACTATGATGCAAATTGGATCACTGGATCAACTGATTCCAAGTCCATTAGTAGATTTGTATTCACTATCGGTGGAGGAAAGGTATCTTGGAAGTCGTCCAAATAAACTGGTACTGCCTGCTCTACAATAGAGGCTGAACATAGCCTTAGCTAAAGCTGGTGACGAAGCTGAATGGCTCCGGAATTTTTTGGAAGATGTTCTATTTTGGCCCAAACCGTTATCACCAATATACATACATTGAGATAGTCAAGCGGCAATTTGAAGGGCTGGGAGTGTTATGTATAATGGTAAATCTTGTCATGTACGAAGAAGAAATAAAATCGCTAGACAATTACTCTGTAGAGGAATTATTACGATTGACTATGTAAAATCAAGTGATAATGTGCCGGATCCACTTACAAAAGACCTACTAGAGAGGTAGTTGAGAAGTCATCAAAGGGAACGGGACTGTGGCGAGAACAGGTCATAGTGACGGTAACTCTACCTAGAAGATTGGAGATCTCAAGATCTAGGTTCAAGGAGATCAAACAAATTCATTAGTGACGGTTCAATATTTTCAACTAAACTTTTGGTCTATTCTCGTGATGAGACAATGTTCAGTACCAATGATAAAGCATTAAGTTCTTTTAATAATTTTGAAATTTGATACGGGGTATATCAAATAGTATATCTACGGAATACCACATTTAGGAATCACCTATGTAAGTGTAAAGTGTTAGCCGCTTCAACAAGAACTTTGTAAGGCCAGTTGTCTACGCACTTATGAAACCAGGCAATGTTCATGGCTGAAACGAACACAACAATGAGAACCGAAGACGGCTAAGGGTTGGTTGTGTGACTTGTGATTGTCTAGGTATACACCAAAGTTCGATGGTTCAAAGATATCAAATCTACCGATTGATCGAGTATATCCGACATAAATTCACTACGGAAGGTTCAAAGGAAAACCTACTTATCCAGATGCAATTAATCCTTACTTGCGAATCACACAGTTTTTCATGTATATTTCCGTGATATAGAGATTCCCATTTATGTGGGGGTTTGTTTGGATTTTTTATGTATTTAATTAATATATTAAATACTTAAAATAGGATGAATGGAAAATGGAGGGAAATATAATTTTTGAGTAAAATTTTAAGTTTCTCCCTTGGCAAATGGACATTGTCCCATATTGGAAGATGAATAGGATTTTTATGGGTATACAAGCACTTGCTCCTCTTTTAGCTCTTAAAGTGTTGAGAATAAGGCAAGTCTCGCGCCGTCGTCGTCGTCGCTCGCTCGCCTCGATTCGGATTCGGATTCGGATTCGGATTCGGATTCGGATTCGGATTCGAATTCGAATTTGGTCAAATGATCGATTGATTAAATTTTTAGACCAAATTTATTTGTTAATAGTAAAATATTAATATATGTATTATTATATATTTATTTTAATAACAGAACATTAATATTAACATAAATATTAATATTAAATCCTTCAATCCATTTTATCTATTTTGGTAATAGAAAATTAACTACCCTCTTCAATTTTTCTTCTTTATTTTACCTCATTATTGTTGAGTAAATAGTCATTTATGTAATGGCATTTATGCTGTGGTCGTTTTGCAGAAACCACCATTCACCTCTTCAAATTTCAGCCCAACTTTGGCTATAAATACAATGTTGTTCTGGTCAGAATTTCCATACGATTTTATGAGTTTCTCCTTCTTCTTCTGCATAGTTTAAACATCAAACAAAGCAACACTAAGTATGATTTCCTATCGAATTTTGTGTTTGCTGAAACACTAGGGTTTGAAGTACCACTACACCAGTGTGTAATTCGTTCTATCATAAGAGGAAATAATTCATAACCTTGGGTACTAGGAAGGGATTATATCCCTTAAGGAAACACTGTGAACTTAATGGGCTCGAATTGGTTTTCTGTTATTTAGTAGTGTATTCTTGTTTATATTCATTTCTGTTTATGTTCGTTTATATTTGCAAAATTATTTTATAAATACAGTATACTAACAAGAAAGATCCGGATGGACTTAATTAGGAGCATGGAAAACCCTTCGCGTACGAGATAAACAATGATATGAGATTGTTCTTGCTTTTGCTTTAAGAGTTCGAAGTTTTAGACCTGAACTAGAACATATTTTTGGCAAATATTTGAGGACCCTTTTGTTAAAAATTGTAGTTAAGTAGAATTGAACTCAAGACCTCTTCTAATTTAAGAATTCATAAAACTAATGCACTAAGACTGTAACCGTTTAGAAAATAGAAATATAATAATCGTTTAGAAAATAAAAATATAATAATTAACGTTAATTTACACTCTTATATAAATATCGACAGAGCATTATAATATGGGTAACAATAACAGTGCTATCCCCCCTTATTTTATTTTTTCCTATTTGCTGTAATTTTATTTTATTATATCAATGAAAACTAGCCCTAGGCGTTTGCCTAGTGGTTTGCCAATATATATATATATATATATATATATATATATATATATATATATATATATATATATATATATATATATATATATATAAATATCGACACTGCTTACAAAAGATCCTGCATACGCTCCTAGTAGTAGAATGGTAAGTATTTATTCATTCTTATAATTAGAGGTCTACAGTACGAGCCCTTAGTATGAAGTATCTTTGGTAGGGAGAGCTTTATCCTCCAAAGCGAGACTTCACGACACGAATATGAATTACTCGTCCAAAAGCGGGTACCAGATACAGGATCGAAACCAAATAAATTTGAAAAATAGTTGTGTTTGATTTTAGTTTGTGACTTGATTTGTGTAGGTTAATTTATTTTTAAATATTTCTAATATATATTTCTTTTTAATTTATGCACTTTTGTCCTCGTACATTTTTCAAATTTTCACGAGTCATTTACTGAGGAAATTCCAATAAAAGATTTACCCTTCATTCATACTTGATGTTTAATAAATACTCTAATAATTGAAGATAATGCCAGTAAATAACACCTCACTAAAACCATGATTATTGAAAGTTTATAATGTGATTCAATTTGAGTTTGGGTGTGATTCTTGGTCTTTTGTTGATTTTACCCATGTCAAGAATTTGATGTTGATCATATTTAGCTAGATCAACAACGAAAAAGTCCTGTCATAAAAATATTTTTAGACATATAGTGCAAACACTAATAGGATAAAATTCTAGAATAGAATATTGATGAAAAACATAAATCCAACCAAACAGCACATACATGAAATCAATTTTGACCAATTTATAGCTTCTTCCTTAGCATCTCAAAAAAAATGTAATAATCAGTTTGAAAGTATACCATTACATATAGCCCTAACTAATTTATCAAAATTTTAAGTGGACAAACTCTAGTTGATCAATTTAAAGTTCACTATAAGCTAAAATTAAAATATTAATACATTTACTATAAGATAATTTAAATAATTTATTTCAACGTAATGAGTATCAAGCTTTTCAAGCACATCCTTTTATTAGTTGATATAATTGAATTCATTAAACTTCTCAAAAGACATTACCAGTTCTCTATTTTTTTTTTCTTTTTGATGATTTTATGTTGTTAATATCAACTAATAAAAGGACGTGCTTGAAAAACTTGATACTCATTACGTTGAAATAAATTATTTAATTTATCTTATATTAAATTTATTAATATTTTAATTTTAGCTTATAGTGAATTTTAAATTGATCAACTAGAGTTTGTCCACTTAAAATTTTGATAAATTGATAATTATGTTAAATCAACAAAAAAACTAGGATGAGAAGGATGGTCAGTATTGTCTAAGGCTGGAAGTGGCCCGGTTCGGAACCGGAACCAGACCGGAACCGCGGTTCTGGCGGTTCCGGTTCCGCGGTTCCGGGTCTGGCGGTTCCCCGGAACCGTGATGGAGCGGTTCCACCCGCTAGAACCGCGGAACCGGAACCGCCAGAACCGGAACCGGACCGGTTCAGGCGGTTCCAAACGGTTCCGCAACGTTTGAAATTTTAATTTTTTTTTTAAAATTCGGACCGTTGCGGAACCGTTTGGACCCGTATGGAACCGGACCGGTTCAGGCGGTTCCATCCGGTTCCAAACGCTTCCATCCGGTTCCCAACGGTCCGGATTTTTTAAAATGTTTTTTTTTTAAATTTCAAACGGCTCTTTTTCAAAATTAGCCGTTTGGAATTTTCAAAAATAGCCATTTAACCCCCCAAACTTTAATTTAACCCCAAACTTTATATAATTACACAATTTCCCATTTCTCAACTATAAATACCCCCTTATTCTTTCATTTTAATTCACCAATTCATCAATATATCTCAATCTCTCTCAAGCTCTCTTTCAATCTTTCTAGTGCAAGTGCTTAATTTATCGTTGCAATTTCGTGAAACATTGTGAAGTTGTTGAATTGAAGTTTTCAAGTGTTCGATTTCAACGATTTTCAATTTTCAAGAAGTTGTTCGTCAATCCGGTAAAATCGTTTCAACTCTTACGTGATTAGAATATTTTTGTGTGTTGTTATTTTGCTTAATTATAATTAATATGACATTTTCATTGAAAAATATGTTCGGAAAAGGAAAAAATAAAATCGGTGAAAGTAGTCGCCAAAATACTACCCCTCCCCCGGCTCCCCGACCTAGAAAAGATAAACAAGTTGAAACTAGTAGCCAACCTAGAAATACTAATGAAAACTTCGGAATACTTGATAGTAATCACCCGTGTTTTCAATTTAGCGATATTGATTTTCTACATGATGTAGCAGTTGGTGATAGAATAGATGATGATATTATGAATATGCTTTATCCTAATGCACCAATATTAGAGGGAAATGAGGATGATGATGATGACGAAACCCAAGCTCCGGTAGATTTAGATGATACACCTACTAGTCCTGCTACTAATGAACCGGAACACCCACCCGTACAAACTCCCACTTTTAGTAGACAACCTCCTAAACGTTCAGAAACTTCATTAGTTTGGCAATTTTTTATTCAACTAAGAGAACAAAATAAGGCTAAGTGTAAATCTTGTGGGAAATTAACTTGTGCATAGGTATACTGGAGATCGTAGCGGCACAGGTAGTTTAGTTAAACATATAAAATTACACCCTAGCGATAAGGCTGGATATATCCAATTGAAAGCGCAACAAGAGGGGAGGACAAGTCCTGAAACAACTGTTAACCCAAGTACTGGTTCTAATCTAGTTCAACCAGGAATAAACACAGTCACCAGAGGTATATTGTATTACGATCCAAATAAGGATCGTGAAGAACTAGCTAAAATGATTACTGTTATGTGTTTGCCTTATTCTTTTGCTTCTAATCCTGCTTATGTGTTTGCCTTAATAAGGATCGTGAAGAACTATAAAGTGAATGCTCAAACTGTTTATAATGCTTATAAACAGGCGTTAGATCATGCTAGGCCAAATATTCCAACCCCAACTTCGTCCACATCACAGGCGTCTAAAAGAGCAGCTGGCTTAACAGCTCTTAAATCGTGGACTGAATTCAGGGGTACTCAAGGGGAAAATGTAGATGATATTTCTCATCTAAATGAGCTTCAAGTTTATTTGTTGCAGGGATTAGAGAATGAGAATCCAGACGGCTCTTTCGACCTTTTGGATTGGTGGAAGACAAGGGAAAAGCATTTTTCCGTTCTTGCAAGGATGGCTCGGGATGTTCTGTCGATTCAAGCATCAACTGTTGCATCGGAGAGCATTTTTAGTCAAGCAAGACTACTAATAGGTGATCATAGAGCGTCGATGCGGGACAGCTTGGAAAAATCAGTGCTATTCCGAGATTGGATCCGCTCTGAAAGAAGGAACTTTGGGCTAGCTGAATCTCAACCAGAAATAGATGAGTGCTATGAAGAAATTCTAGCAGAACTTGCTCAGGAAGCAACTTCACCCGGAAGTGGAGATGAACAAGCTTCATTTCCACACCGCCAACACAACCACCTCCAAACCTTGAAGGTTTTATGAGATTTGTTAGAAATAATGCATAAATTATTATGTAACTTGTACATTGGCATGTCTTCTTTTAGTTTTTTTTTCTTTTAATGGTGGTATTAGTACCATGTTGTGCTCATTCCATTGGGGAAAGGAAGACTAAGAAAGATATGCCATTTTGGTCAATAAATATGCTTTTTATCATATCCTTGAATATCTTTATCTCAATATTTTTTTGTCTTTACTTCTATATCAATCCTTGAATATTTATATAACATATAATATAAACATACAACACATAATACTAATGACAACATTCTTTTATCAATATGTACTACTTATATAAAATTTATACTAATTACTAACTACTACACAATATATACTACTTAAATACAATATATACTACTTATATACAATATATACACCACTTATACACAATATATACTAATTACCAAACACAATATATACTATTATTAATAACATAGTACACCATATAAAAATATATTCTACAATATACTAATTACTACTATACAAGATATTGATTTAAAAAAAAAAATAACTCGGAACCCCCGGGAACCGCCTGAACCGCGGTTCCGAAACCGCCAGAACCGAAACCGGGCGGTTCCGGAACCGTATGGTAGCGGTTCCGGAACCGTATGGTAGCAGTTCCGGCTCTGGAACCGCCAGAACTGGAACTGCCAGAACCGCAGAACCGGAACCGCCAGAACCGAAACCGCCAGAACCGGAACCGCAGACCCAAATAGACCTAGAACCGGAACCGGATACAGCCTTAGTATTGTCTTCTTCGGAACCTTTTTTGGATAATGTCCCTCTGTGTAAGGAATTTTCCCGAAAGAGATTGAACAGTTCATGTACCATTCATGCTATTAGTACAAAAATATGGGTTAGAGTGAGACACTCTAGCTTCTCTCTAAAACAACTCCCTCTTCTCCTTCCCCAAAACCTTACAATGCTCCCCAACACCTCCCATGAACAATCACAGATCTAACAAAATGGCATGGAGTTACCATCTAATTCCATGAATATTGATACTACTTCACTAACCAACAGACTTCTAAACTCTACCCATCCAACCTTGCCCTCAACATGTATGAACACACCCACTGCCCAGTCCCCATTGTCACCAAATACCAAACAACAACATCAAGACAAGCCATCTTTCTTAACGATCCTTAACTCCAGCTCTACTGCCAATAATACAACAAATAACGTTTGCGTCCAAAATGACATTAACATGGACCTAACAACCACGTATGAAATTGAAAACGTTTTCTTGTACTAGTGGTCCTTGGGACAGATTTGTTTTACTAGTCTTTTGGGATTGGGGAAAAGTGGGGCGGGGCTTTTGTCTAGTGGGTAGTTGGGTAGAATGGACTATGGAAGTTTTCTGGGAATTGATCATTTTTTGTTGGCTATTCTCTTCAGCAGCTTGGTGTGTGGGGTTTAGGATCGAGGAGTTTTGTTTTCCAAGCTCAATCTTGGTTTTCCTTTTATGATGGGATACAATGGTACAATTATCAATCTTAGTAGTGATGGCTTCAATACTTTGTTGTATTTTCTTAGGGTTGCAGTACATGGAAGTGTTATTTTTGGTTTCCAGTTGGATGTTTGGGCATGAAGTTAATTTGTGTCCTAGGCGTCCGCAGTTGGTACACAATACATTAAAGCCTTCGTAAGTTATGTTTTGGTAGTGTTTGCCCAGTATTATATGGTTTTTAAGGGGTTTTTCGATTTGAACTAGGATACATAGTCGTGCGTATTTCCCCCTAAGGGCTGAGGAAGTGCATGCATCTATACGTATGAGCTCTCCTAGTTTATTCCCTATTTTTTGTAGGATTTCATAGTCATAAAATTCCGTAGAAAGTTCGGGTAATCTCTCCCATATAGTCGAGTAAGTTAGTGAAGCTTCTGATGCTACAAATCTAGGCTCCCATTTCCTTATGGAGAGAAATTGGTTTCCTATGAACCACGGTCCCTCATGTAGAGCTTTGTTGTAGTTTTCTTGTTTGTTGAATTTTATAAGGTAGTAATCATATCCTAAGTCAATAAGGGAGATATTTTCACTCGGCTTCCAAATTGCTTGGAGTTTACGTTGAAGGAATTGGTACCCAACTATTTTCCCAAAGACTTTTAATATAAGAGCTGTTTCTCAATTCCTATATATTCTTTCCTTATCTTCAGAGGTTATAGGGATGAATATATCCTCTTCTTCCTCGAACCTAAGGATTCTAATAAACCTGGTACATCTAGTACACAAAACACAAGACACCCTACAAATACCGTAAACCCTCCCATGAATAAACCTCTGGATAAAAACCATAATCCCACAAATGAACACAAATCACCTCTCGATACCCTACCTAGAGATATATCATTTAATGTGAAAGACAAATTGGACTCAAAAGTTCCGGACTCTCCTCTTCAATCAATGGACTATGAAGTCACATCATCAAAGACACTAAACCTAGGTCAAATGCTAGGATCCAATACCACTAACACAAGCAAAAATAACGGCTCTTTATCAATGAATAACAACTTTTCCTCACTAGAACCTACACCTCCCTCACATCAAACTCCCTCCCCAATGTACTTAGACACAAAACAAATCAATTCAATAGACATAACCCCTCCAGAAGCATTAAATGAGACAACCCTCTTAAACTCTCTAGTGGTTTCTTCATTAAAGCCTACCATCTTTTTAAGTCTCATAAACGTCCAAACTCCTCACTGCAAGGGAGAACTCACCACCAACTCAAACTCAATATCCTCTTCCTGCAAAAATGCCAAGGCTACAAGCACATATCACAGAAGGAATATGCGAACAAGGAGAAACATTTGGATCAGGGATCAGAACCCACGACACAACAACAACACACCCCAAACGAACCCTCAAGCACACCAACTCCAACTCTCTTCATTACTAACCAATCCAGCCGAACCACATTCCCCAAAGTTGGCTGGAACAAGGGTTAATGGGACATGGTCTGAGCTTGAGTCTAAGGATCAATGGGGAGGACATAACCATTCAAATAGAGGACCCATTCTACTTGGCTCAAATAATAGCGGAAGGAATGAGAATAGCCATGGGGAACATATTGAACAATCCATGGATAAATCTTGCACTAAACTACCACCAGGGAATGCCATCACCTTGGCTCCATTCTACTTGGCAAAACCATCCAATATGGAATTAACTCCAACCTTTCAACCTTCTCAACACACACTCACCCCTCTTCCCAAACACCCAACCTCCCCCAAACCCAGCTCCCCTATTCCAGACCACGCATGGCACAACCTCAAGCATGCATGGCCACAACTAGAGTCCCCAACTGCCCACAACACCAAAACAGCACCACCATTGCCCAAGCACCAGAATCTACAACCAAATGTGGAGGATGAAGATGTGGAAGACGAGGAAGACAATCTGACAGAAAGAGTGGTAGAACATGGAGTATTGAGGTCACCAAAGACTCTAGTGTTCAAAGCAAGAAAAGAAAAAAGGTTCATCTTAAGTTGCCCATTGTATTTGAGGAATTACTCAATAATTATAAAGAAATTGAGGACGCTAGGGATTTAACAGTATGCAATGGTGTTGGTCCCGACAATGTTCTCCAACTTTTGGATGAACCAAGAAGGAACATTGAGCAGGGGGAACTCCCCTCCTAACCGGGAGATGAGTTTAAACAATAGAAATATAAGTATGACTTTCATCTCTTGGAATTGCTGTGGGACGGGAAATGTGGATTTTAGAAGGGCATTTAGATCCATGCTTGACTATCACAAACCTAGTGTGGTTTCTCTACTAGAAACAAGACTATTTGATCATCATGTCATTATGGAGGGTTTTGGATTTTCAGGTTTAGCACAAGTTGCGGCGCAGGGGACCTCGGGAGGAATGGCACTTATGTGGAATAGCGACGAAGTAACTGTGGACCAAATAGGAGGAACTGACCAAGAAATCCACTCCATGGTGAAGGTAAAATCTCTTCCAAAAAATTGGCTATGTTCTATTATATATGCTAGCAGTCTACTAGAAGAAAGAATCATACTTTGGGATAACCTAAAAACTGTAGCATGAAATTACAAGGGGCCTTGGTTAGTACTAGGAGACTTTAATGAAGTTACTAATGCAAATGAAAAATTTGGTGGTCTTCCAGTAAACAATAACAGAATTTGTAAATCTATTAACTGCCTCAATAACTGCAATCTGATAGACCTAGGGTTTAAAGGCCCAAAATATACCCGGTTAAATAAGAGGAAAAGGAATAATAAAGCTTTTATAATGGAAAGACTAGACATATTTGTAGCTAATAGTGAATGGATCAGTTTGTTCCCCGAAGCTTGTGTAAAACACCTGCTCTTATCACTGCCCTATACATATTGACCTCAGTAAAAGACCTAGCAGAAATAATAATATTTTTCGTCTAGAATTCATGTGGCTATCACATCCTACCTTTAATGGTCTGGTTTCAGATAGTTGGACAAATCAACCAAATATATGTAATGCTATTGATGACTTCACTAAAAAATCCATTGCCGGGAATAAAAACACTTTTGGAAATATTTTAAAAAAGAAAAACGAAATCCAAGGTAGACTTGAAGGTATTCAAAACACCCCAAATTATGCCACTAGTGCATTCTTGGCAAACCTAGAAGAGGAGCTTCTAGAAGAATTTCAAAAAATTCTCAAGCTAGAAGAAGAATTCTAGAGGCTGAAATCATGGATCCAGTGGATCCAAGATGGTGACGCAAACACAAAATTCTTCCACCTCATAACTCTACAAAGAAGAAGGAAGAACGAGATCTTCTGTATAAGGGACGAAGCTGGTAATTGGTTCCACAATCTAAAGGAACTGGGCCTTATCATAACTAACTTCTATAAAAACCTATACACCAGAAACCACAATTCATCCAAAAGAAACATATCTTATATGCCTGCTCTATCCTCTCTTCCCCTAAATGATCATCTCTCTCTCATTAAAGTACCAGATGAGGGGGAAGTAAGAAATGCTCTATTCTCCTTCAAACCGTTAAAAGCCCTAGGGTCGGATGTCATCCATCATTTCTTCTATCAAAAATTTTTGGGAATCACTAATAATCTCTTAGTGAACTTCTGTAAGGAATACTTCACTAAGAGAAAAATGATTGAAGAAATGAACAGTACCTGTGTCTGTTTAATTCCTGAGCAACAGTATGCTGAAACCCTAAGGCAATATAGACCTATTAATCTCTATAACACGGCTTATAAGGTAGTCACCAAAATTATTGTCAATAGAATAAAACCTTTGCTCAACAAAATTATCCATCCCTCTCAAGCTTGCTTTATAAAGGGAAGGAGAGCCTCTGACAATGCCATTATAGTTCATGAAGTCCAAAACTACTTTAAAAATACAAAATGAAATAAGGGGAAAGTCATGATTAAAATTGATTTAGAAAAGGCCTTCGACAAGCTGGAATGGTCCTTCATTAGATTATCCCTTAAATCCCTAAACTTCCCAGATGAGCTAATTGAGCTTATAATGTCTTGTGTATCTTCCACATCCACCTCCATTCTCATAAATGGATCAAGCACATAATTCTTCACCCCTACATGAGGCATTAGGCAAGGAGATCCCCTATCCCCGTATATTTTCATAATATGCATGGAAATGCTCTCCAGGCTTATTGACCATGAGGTTGATTATCGTAGATGGGACCCTATAACCTTATCTAAAAGGGGCCCCCAACTGTCCCACCTCTTTTTTGCAGACGACCTCATCCTCATGATGCAGGCAAACCAAAAAAGTTGTAATTCTATTATATATATCTTGAACAAATTCTGTGATTTCTCCGGACAATCCATAAACTTTACCAAATCAAAAATTATCTTCTCAAAATACCCACCCTGATACTCAGAATCTAATCAGTAAGTGTTTAAATATGAAAACATTCTGCTCAATAGGATTATATCTGGGCTTTCCCATAACAAACCAAAGATTATCCAAGAAGGATTTTCAAATCATTATTGATAATCTAAACAACAAACTAAAAGGGTGGAAAAGCCATTTCCTGAACCTAGCAGGAAGAACCACTCTTATTAAAGTGACCCTTGCAGCTATCCCTAACCATAACATGCAAATCTTTGATCTACCAAAAGCCACCCAAAACAAGGTAGATTCTATTCAATGGAACTTCCTTTGGGCAGCACGGAGGAAAAAAGAAGTGCCATCTTCTAAATTGGAATAAAGTCACTTCTCAAAAAAACCAGAGAGGCCTCGGACTCTATAAAACAAGCTACAAAAATAAGGCCTTCAGTACTAGCCTTGCCTGGAGATACTTGAACAACCAAAAAGCCCTTTGGGTGAAGATTCTACACAATAAATATGATAAGGCTGCCCCTTGCAATAACAGATTAGTCCCTAAGTCGGGATCCTCCCATATCTGGGAAAATATCTACAATGGAAAAAAGAACTGCCAGAGAGGGATTACCTGGACTATTGGTAACGGGGAACCATAAACCTTTGGAACAACCGATGGATTAACCAAGGAAACAACCTAAGAAACAACATCCAGGGTCCTCTCTAAAAAGGGGAAGAAGACATGAATGTCAGCTCAATCATCAAGCATGGGTCCTTTATTCTATCAAATCTATCCTTCTAATTCCCTCAAGAAATAATCCAAAAAATCCATAGCACTTATATACAACAATCCCTGCCTGGTATGGATAAAATATCCTGGAATTCTCCAGGTCATAATTACTTCTCAGTCAAAGCAGCATATGACCTTATGTCCCTCCAGGATACTAATACTGAGGAAAGCAACCTCGACTACAGGTGGATCTGGAAAAGTAACACTCTTAATAAGCTTTAGTACTTCATGTGGTTACTTACCCTTAATAGACTCCCAACAACCACCTTCCTAGCAAAACGCAATATTTGAACTACAGATATTTGCACCATATGTGGGGCTGGGGAAGAAGACGTAAAGCATATACTCTTCTATTGTACCTATTCTAAAGAAATTTGGGGACAATGTCACATAAAACACAATTACCCACTCTTAGACTATGGTCCTACTATCTTCCAACGGCTAAAACTTCAGCTAAAATCAAACAAGAGCTTTAACCAATACATATCTTGGTCCAGCTTCTTACCTTTTCTCCTTTTGTATTTATGGACCACAAGAAATGAAAAAATATTTCGCAAAAATAACTCATATCCTAACATAAGCAAAGTGATCAATAGCGCTGAAGAATTCCTCTTCCTTAGTAATTGGAGCCCTTCTAGATCTCCAAAATTGAAAATCCTCATAAAATGGGATCCACCAGAGCTAGGAACCTACAAACTAAACATAGACGGACCATGTCCAGGTTGTCTAGGTAAGGGAGGCACAGTACGGGTCTTCAAGGATAGCAACGAGAAATGTTACTAGGCTTTAGTAAGGGCTTTACTAATGCAACAAATACCCAAATGGAAGCCATGTCCTTAATACAAGGTCTAAAATTAGCCATCCAAAAAAGACTAACCCCTTTAGTCATCGAAACAGAATGCCAGGAACTTATAAATCTGATTAAAAATGGAAAAAATGCTTTATCATAATATTATTGATGATTGCAGATTCCTATTATCTGAGGCGGGATCACATCCGTTGAAACATGCATTCAGAGAAGCTAATGGGGTAGCGGACGCCTTAGCTAAGAATGGATGCAGCCAGGACTCTTTTGATGATTTAGAATTGTACTATTATCCGCCTGTATTTGCTATTTCAGTTTTTAATAGAGATGGGATAGGCACTGCGTGGCCTAGACAAATCTCATGTTGTAATGACTTCTAAGTTTTTGTTATGAATAAGCGTCTTTAATTACCAAAAAAAAAAACAAAAGAACTAAAAGAAAGTGTTCATGAAAATTTGATAATAGGAGGAAAGTAAAGAATAAATGTGGTTGTTCCATGTCTTAGAAATAAAAGGGCACCTTACGATATAATTTTACTTTTCAGAAGAACTCCTAACCTAAATATCTTAAGGTTAGATTTTAACTTAAATTCCTTAGACTTTATTAGTTGTTCTAAATGAAACCTAAAATAACTCGAAAACATGTTGCGTGCACGAAATAGTTTTAGTTGTAACCGGTTATAATTTAACAACGAAAAAGAAAGGAGTCCTAAACTAAAAAGGAGTTCAAACTATTACGTTTAAAAGACTTTACAAAATAATGTGTTTTGTTTTTTGTTATATATTTTACAAATAAAAAAATATTTAATACACAAATTTAGTTGGTTTTGAAGTCTTAATTAAATGACCACTCTTAAATATTAGGAAAATAATAAAAAATGACTATTTTATCCAATGTAAAACTTAATTCTTAAAGATATAAAATATAAATAATATTTTGCTAAGGACCTTTATAAATAGATTACTTACTGAAAATTTGTTTATTTTGTCGCATTCAAATGCACATGACAAAAGATAAAGAAATAATTTCTTAATGATATGAGAATCATGAACAAATATGGCTATCCCGTGAGAATTCAGTTACATGATCACGACAAATAATTAAATAAATAAAATTAGTTTATTGTTATATGATGTGTTACGGTATGCTTTAATATAACATTGCATCTTTGTGGACCAAAAGAAAAAGAAGATTGCATCTTTATATTGACTTTATTTCTCCACAAAATTTTAAAGTAATGTACCTAAACCATGTTCGTCAAATAATTCTTTTATAAAGAAATTATTTTTTTCTTGTGAAATAATGTTTCTTCCATGTCAATTTCCTACAGTTGCATGTGACTCTGGATTGGGGTACTAGTTTTGCTTTGTTGTACCACAAATATATTCCAGCAATCAAGCATTTGAAATGAGGCTCGTCAAAGAAAGATATAAATTTTACTTTTTAAGTTGGTTTAAGAATTGAGATTAATAAAGTTTCTAACATTTCGAATTATTATATTTTTATCAATTTACGTTAGATAATATTATTATTCCAAATCTGAAATGTTACCACTGCTTCAGTAATTTTTCTCGAAACAAGTAGTATTTCATTTAGATGATGAAGTTGTTGAATGGTATTGTTTTATACATTCCATTCTTATAGTGTCACTTTGGTGTTCTTCTTATTAAAATAAGTTAGTCAAATGACAATTACTAATAAGAGAAGAAGTCAACGGTTAAAAGTATCGACTTGATTACAAAATCATATACAATGAGAACAAGAAAATGCTTAGCATCATCTATGGAAATTCTTGGGAGCAAAAAGGTTAAAGTTTTCTATATTTGTTTGATTACTTTTGTTTTTCATCATGCGTCCAATATTTGCTTGGAGCCCCGACTAATCCATATTTGTATCGCATAAGTTTTATTAAATGAAAAATGTTATGAAATAAGATAAAATACAAGAACAATAACTCAAGAACAAGAGCAATAGAGAGAAGAGTAGAGAGAGTTCTTCTTATTGATACTTAGAGAATGTTAGGAGTGTTTTACAATGGTAGAGGGCACCTCTATTTATAGGGAGGAGGATGATTTAGCTACCAAGAATAGAACTCTAGAATCTCTCTAATTAAAGACATTCACCTTAAATAGAAGTCTATTTATAACACTCCCCCTTGAATGTCTATTCAATGATGTGCCTCGTTAAAACCTTAAAACAAAACCCAATGGGAAAAATTAAAGTAAGGAAAAAGAGTACACATGTTTGAATATGCGCATATTGGTTGCCTCGTTAAAAACCTCGCAAGGAAAACCCGGTGGGACAAAACCTTGTAAGGGAAAAAGAGTGCAACGCGCATTAACTCCCCCTGATAAGAACATCAATTTATGTCCTTAAGTCTTCGCATCCCGATCTTGTGAACTAGCTTCTTGAAGGTTGACTTTGGTAGAGATTTGTGAACAAATCAGCCATATTGTCGCTTGAACGAATCTGTTGAACATTGATATCACCATTCTTTTGAAGATCATGTGTGAAGAATAACTTTGGTGAAATATGCTTCGTTCTATCTCCTTTTATGAATCCTCCCTTCAATTGAGCTATACATGCTGCATTGTCTTCATACAAAGTTGTGGGTAGTTTATCACACTTCAAACCACATTTGTCTTGGATATGATGTATTATAGACCTCAACCACACACATTCCCGACTTGCTTCATGAATAGCAATTATCTCGGCATGATTAGATGAAGTAGCCACAATTGATTGCTTAGTCGACCGCCAAGATATGGCGGTTTCTCCACAGGTAAACACATAACCCGTTTGAGATCGAGCCTTGTGTGGGTCGGACAAATATCCAGCATCAGCATAACCAACAAGATCCGGGCTGCAATTCTTGCCATAAAATAAGCCCATATCGGTAGTTCCCTTTAGGTACCGCAATATGTGTTTGATCCCATTCCAATGTCTCCTCGTAGGAGCCGAGCTAAATCTTGCTAAGACATTAACTGAAAAGGATATGTCAGGTCTTGTAGTATTTGCAAGATACATTAGTGCGCCAATTGCGCTAAGATATGGTACTTCAGGACCAAGTAGCTCTTCATTCCTTTCTTGTGGTCGGAATGGATCTTTGTTCACATCAAGTGATCGAACAACCATCGGTGTACTTAAAGGATGTGCTTCATCCATGTAAAACCGTTTCAGTACCTTTTCTGTATAGGTAGATTGATGAACAAAAATTCCGTTTGCCAAATATTCAATTTGCAAACCAAGACATAGTTTAGTCTTTCCGAGATCTTTCATCTCGAATTCATCCTTTAGATAATCAATTGCCTTTTGGAGTTCTATGGGGGTTCCAATAAGGTTTATGTCATCGACATATACGGCAAGTACAACAAATTCCGATGTTGTTTTCTTTATAAAAACACACGGGCAAATGGCGTCATTTATATAGCCTTCTTTTAACAAGTACTCACTAAGACGATTATACCACATTCGTCCAGATTGCTTTAGACCATACAAGGATCTTTGCAATTTAATTGAGAATATTTCCCGAGATTTTGAATTATGCGCGTTTGGCATCTTGAGTCCATCGGGAATTTTCATGTATATCTCATTATCAAGTGAGCCATAAAGATAGGCAGTAACCACATTCATTAAGTGCATGTCAGGCTTTTCATGGACAGCAAAACTTATGAGATAACGAAAGGTTATCGCATCCATTACAGGCGAATATGTCTCTTCATAATCGACACCAGGCCTTTGAGAAAAACCTTGTGCAACAAGGCGTGCCTTATATCTTTGTACCTCGTTTTTCTCATTTCTTTTGCGTATAAAGACCCATTTATAGCCGACAGGCTTAACACCATTAGGTGTTTTAACTATAGGGCCAAAAACTTCACGTTTTGCCAGCGAATTCAATTCTGATTGAATTGCTTCTTGCCATTTTGGCCAATCCTGTCTTTTTCGACATTCTTCAACAGATTGAGGTTCGAGATCCTCACATTCTTGCATAATGCTAGATGCTACATTATAAGCAAAGGCATTATCCACCACAATATCCACTCGATAAATATTTGCCTCAATATTAATTGGATTTAGGGATAGTTCCGTATTTTCCAGAGTCTCGGGCTCAATGGATTCTTCATGAATTTCAGAATTTGTCAAATCATGAATTTCCTCATGAGATTCTTTCGTAGTGTCATCTCGATCGTTCTTTTTCCTTTTTCTAGGATTTCGATCTTTGGAACCTAATGGTCTGCCACGCTTCAGGCGTGCATTCGACTCATTGGTTATGACACTAGATGATTGTCCAACAGGGACATCAATACGGATTGGAACATTTTCCGCGGGAATGTGGGATTTCGTTATCCTTTTCAAGTCCGTAAATGCGTCAGGCATTTGATTTGCTATTCTTTGCAAATGGATAATCTTTTGTACCTCTCTTTCACAAATAGAGGTATGTGGATCAAGATGAGATAATGATGCATTTTTCCACAAAATTTCCCGTTTGGTTTCACCAACTTCTCCCCCTAATTTTGGGAAAAGTGTCTCATCAAATCGACAGTCTGCAAATCGTGCAGTAAACAAGTCGCCTGTCAATGTTTCGAGGTAGCGAATGATGGAGGGCGATTCAAACCCAACATATATTCCTAACCTTCTTTGCGGACCCATTTTGGTGCGGTATGGCGGTGCTATAGGCAAATATACTGCGCATCCAAAAATTCTTAAATGGGATATATTGGGTTCATGACCCAAAACCAATTGCAACGGGGAATACTTGTGGTAATTCGTCGGTCTGAGACGAATTAGCATTGCTGCATGTAAGATGGCGTGACCCCATACCGAAGTGGGCAGCCTCGTTCTCATAAGTAGTGGCCTTGCAATCAACTGCAGGCGTTTAATTAACGATTCTGCAAGACCGTTTTGAGTGTGAACATGAGCTACAGAATGTTCAACTTTTATCCCGATTGATAAGCAATAATCATTAAATGCTTGGGATGTAAACTCAGCAGCATTATCCAGTCTAATGGACTTGATTGGATTATCTGGAAATTGTGCTCGTAGTCGAATTATTTGTGCCATTAATTTCGCAAACGCAAGGTTGCATGATGACAACAGGCACACATGAGACCATCTACAGGATGCGTCTATCAAGACCATGAAATTCCTAAACGACCCACTAGGTGGGTGAATAGGTCCACAAATGTCCCCTTGTATACGTTCCAAAAACGTGGGTGACTCAGTCCCAACCTTTGTTGGTGATGGCCTGATAATCAACTTGCCTTGATAACACGAAGTGCAAGGATATTCATTATTCGAAAGAATTTTGAAATTCTTTAACGGATGCCCATATGAGCTTTCTATAATCCGTCTCATCATGACCGATCCTGGGTGTCCCAATCGATCATGCCAAAGTACAAAAGTATTGGAATCAGTAACCCTTTGGTTTACTGTTGAATGTGCCTCAATTGCACTAATTCTTGTCCAATACAGGCCACAAGATAAAGACGGGAATTTCTTAATAACCCTCTTTTGGCCGGAGACATTCTTTGTGATGACGAGATATTCAAGATTATCTTCATCCATTGTCTCAATATGATAGCCATTCCGGCGTACATCTTTAAAACTCAACAAGTTTCTCTTAGACTTGGAGGAGAACATTGCATTCTCTATGATTAACGTCGTGCCTTTGGCAGAGTTACAATTGCTCTTCCGGAGCCTTCAATCAATTTACTACTTCCAGAGATTGTAGTAACGTTTGCCTTACACATATTTAGTTGAGAGAAATATTTCCTTTCTTTGAGTATTGTATGTGTAGTACATGAATCAACTAGGCAAATAAATTGATGCAAAGAATAAACAAGTTCAATTCGTTTGTGTCACATAATATTTTCAAAATCTGCTGCTAACAGTTGACTAACAAAATCAGATATGTTATCCATAATTGATTACTTTGCAGTTTGAAAATTTCAGTTTAAGCATTTTCTTCAAACAATCGATTGTTAAACACAAACAATCGATTGTTGAACATTGACAATCGATTGTTAAACACACACAATCGATTATTTGGTATTTTGAAAAACAGATCACTGTCTTAAGACAATCGATTGTTATGCATAGACAATCGATTGTTGGCTATTTTGAAAAATTCCAGAGCACTGTTTTAAGACAATCGATTGTTAAACACACACAATCGATTATTTGCTATTTTGAAAAACTTCAGATCACACTGTCTTAAGACAATCGATTGTTATGCATAGACAATCGATTGTTGGCTATATTGAAAAATTCCAGAGCACACTGTTTTAAGACAATCGATTGTTAAACACACACAATCGATTATTTGCTATTTTGAAAAATTCCAGATTTCACTGTCTTAACGACAATCGATTGTTAGACAAAGACAATCGATTGTGGATGATTTTTGAAAAATTCCAGATTACACTGTCTTAACGACAATCGATTGTTAGACAAAGACAATCGATTGTTGATCAATTGTTTTTCAGCTTTAATGCAAAAATAGTAGATAATCGACTAGTTTTTCAGGCTAGTCGATTACCCCTACTGGAAAATAAAAATATTATTGATATTTGAGCATATTGAAGATATTCTAAAGAACTACTGCTAACATTGCATCATGAACTAACTAATACGAGCTAATACTAATGACTATTAGTTTATTCACTAACTAATACAAATAAGTAGAACAAAATCAAATAACTCCATCTTCTTTCATCACGGACCTATCGCCGATTAGGTGGTCTATTTTCCCCTCGGGTTGCTCAAAGAAGTCTGCCACATCCAGGTGGGTGATGTCCTCATTGTCGTCATAGACAAAATTTGTTTCAGGGCCTTTTCTCTTTCGAGATGCTTGATAAAGGTCAACCAAGTGTCTTAGTATACGGCAAGTCTTTGACCAGTGCCCTTTCCCACCGCAACGATAAATATAGTTTCTGAACCATTTGCCTTAGGATCTTCATGACCCCGTTTCTGCTTTCTGGTTATCTATGCTTGGGGGTTGACGGACTTCATTGGAATTTCTTCCTTGTCTACGTCCCTGGCTATGACCCCGTTTACGACCATGACCATGGCCCTTTTCATGTTTGGCATAATGAGAGTGCACCTTATCTGCTTCAGGCAGTGGTGTAGACCCAGTGGGTCGATTTTCATGATTTCTCATGAGCAGGTCATTATTTCGCTCAGCCACTAGTAGAAGAGAAATCAGTTCAGAGTACTTTGTAAAGCCTTTCTCTCTGTACTGTTGTTGCAGTACTATATTGGAGGCATGAAACGTTGTAAACGTTTTCTCAAGCATATCATAATCGGAGATATTATCCCCGCATAGCTTCAATTTAGAAGTAATTCTGAACATTGCAGAATTATATTCAGAAACGGACTTAAAGTCCTGGAGCCTCAGATGAGCCCAATCATATCGTGCTTGTGGCAGAGTGACCAACTTCAGGTTGTCATATCTCTCCTTTAAGCCGTTCCACAAGATGAGTGGATCCTTGACGGTGAGATATTCAATCTTCAAACCTTCATCAAGGTGATGGCGCAAGAAAATCAAGGCCTTCGCACATTCTTGGGTGGATGCTTTTTCTCTATCTTTGATGGTGTCTCCGAGACCCATAGCATCTAAGTGGATTTCAGCATCCAACACCCATGTCATATAGTTCTTGCCCGAAATTTCAAGGGCAACGAACTTTCTTTTCGTAATGTCAGACATAATCGAAAATTAAATTAGGAAGAGGGAAATACCTTAGATTTTTCGAGAATGGTTCTTGAGATGGTAGAGTCTCGTGCTGATAACGTGTTATGAAATAATATAAAATACAAGAACAATAACTCAAGAACAAGAGCAATAGAGAGAAGAGTAGAGAGAGTTCTTCTTATTGATACTTAGAGAATGTTAGGAGTGTTTTACAATGGTAGAGGGCACCTCTATTTATAGGGAGGAGGATGATTTAGCTACCAAGAATAGAACTCTAGAATCTCTCTAATTAAAGACATTCACCTTAAATAGAAGTCTATTTATAACAAAAAATATTTTATATCAGATTTATTTTTCATTATAAGAGTTCAAACCCGAAATCTATAATAAAGATGAAATATGTAATTCTATCTGTTAATAAATTGTATTTGTAAAATAATTCTGGAGAAAATACAATAACATATAAACATAAATATAAATGAAACAGAAATTAATCCAAGCCAACTGAATTCACAGTATTTTCTTAAGGAATTTGACCCCCCTCTTAATACCAAGGGTTGTGAATCATTTCCTCCCAGGATAAAACGAATTACACGCTAGTGTAGCGGTACTTCAAACCCTAGTGTTTTAGCGAACACAAAGTTCGATAGAAAATCACACTTACTATTGTTGTGATGAATTATGCGCTTCCAAGGCCTTGAAAACCTCATTTAGAGTCACCTCGACTTGCCTGTGCAGTCCTGGCGAGTAGCCAGAAGCTTAAATATAAAAATCTGTGAAAAATAATAAAACCTGGCTATAAAATAAATTAATTTGACTTCGGTCAACGTTTTGGGTAAATGTACCCAGACGCGTAATTTGACGGTCCCGGAGGGTCCGTAGAAAAATATAAAACCTAGGCGTACGCCCGGAATCGAATTCCGAGGTCCCAAGCCCAAGAAATGAATTTTTGAAGGAAATTATCTTCTGAAGTTGTTTAAGAAAATTTGAAATAAAATTTGATTAGAACATGTTAGTATCGTGCCCGTATTTTGGTTCTGACGCTCGGTACATGTCTTATATATGATTTAAGATGTTAGTGTGAAATTTAGTGAAAAAAGGATATCTTTTGACGTGATTCAGACCTAAATTGCTAAAGTTGATGTTTTATGAAGTTTGAGAAAAATCCTTTGATTTTGTGGTTTACTTCATTGTTATTGAGGTTATTTTAGCGATTTGATCGCATGGATAGGTTCGTATGATGTTGATTAGTTAGTACGTGAGTTTGACTAGGAGCCCCGAAGGCTCGGGTGTGTTTCAGAAATTTTGAGCTTAAGAAATGTTGCAGATTTTGCTGTTCAGTGCAAAGTGAAATTGCTCTTCGCATTCATGTGGTCCCACTCGTGAACGCGTACAGAAAAATTCCCAAGTGCCAGTGTTCTTCTTCGCGAACGTGAAGGTTGAGACGCGAATGCGAAGCTGGGGGGGGGGGGGACACCCTTCGTGAGTGCGTCCCTCCTCTCGCGGACGCGTAGTGTTCTAGGGAGGGGTCACCCTTTTGTTCATCGCGAATGCAGCCACTGGCTTGCGAACATGAAGGCTTGAGGAGCCAAAGCTCTGCGAACGCGAGCCCTATTTCGCGCATGCGAAGGCCTAACAGGCCTGACTCATCGCGAACGCAATGGGTCTGTCGTGAACGCGATGAGTAATTTTGCCTAGTTATTTCGAAAGACCTAAAACAATAGCATATCGGGATTTCATAAAAATTTCACAAACCCCTTCTTCTCCAAAGCTCTTAGGCAATTTTTGAAGCAATTCTTCACCATAATCTCTTCGGTAAGTAATCTCTAACTCGTTTCCTTCCATTTTTATCAACACCCATTAGATTTCTAGGCCTAAAACATGTGACTAAGAGTAGAAAATTAGGGATATGGGTAGAGTTAGAGCTTTTTGATTAATTGTGATTTAGACCTCATTTTGGGGTCGTATTCTGGAAATAATTATATATTTGGGCTCGTGGGTGAATGGGTGATTTGATTTTGGTCCGAACCTCGTGTTTTGACCAAGCGAGGCCGTGGTCAGTTTTGGATTTTTGGGAAGAATGATTAAAAAACTATAAATGAGCATTTGAATTGGATTGTTTAGCATGTATTGATGTTATTAAATCGATTATGCATAGATACGATTGTGTTGGAGCCAAATTCGAAAAGAAAGGCGATTTTTGAGGATTGAGAGTGTTCGGTCTAACCTTAGCTTGAAGGATTAGGAGTTTAGTCTTATTTGCTATTTGCTTCTTGTTGAGTACAACGTATATGTATGGTGACGAGTATCTATACGTTGGTGTCGAGCATGACTGTGAGTCCTAAATTGATACTTATTGTATTCTTACATGTATCTACGAATGCTTTAGTAGGTGAATTCTTGATGATGAGTAAATACTTGGTTTATTTTCATGGAAGTTACTTATGATTGAGAAATGGTGATAACTGAGATGAGTAGGAGTCGAGTTGAGATTGGTTATAGTTGATTTTCCCTTGCCGGGACGTATATATATACTTGTATTGTCGAATTCCCTTGCCGGGATGTTGTGGTTTATTCTTGATCCCTTGCCGTATGATTACTGTTGATATTATATTGGATCGGGTTGCACGTCGTTACATTATTATTGTATATATGTGGATCGGGTTGCACGCGCAACAGATATTATATTGGATTAGGTTGCGCGCTGCAATAGATAATATATATTTGTGGATCGGGTTGCACACTGCAACAAATATTATATTGGATCGGGTTGCACGCTGCAACAGTTATATATATATGGATCGGGTTGCATGGCGCGACAATATTAAATGATAAGGGATCAGGTTGCGTGCTGCAACAGTAGTATTACTGCTTTGTTGTAGATATTGAATTGTCCTTCCATATTTTTATTAAGTTTCTGTTGGATTCGATTTGTTCCCGAAGCATGTATCCCCTCCTGTGTAAACTGCTTATTCCTTGTTTATTTTCCACCAAATATTATATAATTGCACATGTTTATGTGGAGTCTGGTCCTAGCCTTGTCACTACCTCGCCGGGGTTAGGCTAGACACTTACTAGCACATGGGGTCGGTTGTGCTGATACTACACTCTACACTCTGTGCAGGTACCGAGGCAGCACTAGGACATCAACAGTAGTTCGGGAGCTAGCCTTCACTCCATAGAGATCCCGAGGTAGTCCTGCAGGCGACCGCAAGCCCGACATCTCTTCTGTCAACCATTATGCTCTGTTTTCATTTGTATTCGAGGTAGACTATATTTCTTTTCTTTAGACCTCTGTATGTAGTATTCATAGATAGTCCGTAAATATTGTGAAACCAGTTTCTAGGTAGAGACATATGTTGGTTTTCATGTTATTTTAGTTTTATATTTGTCTAAGTCTTTTGCTAATCTCATATTCCACTGTTATTTAATGTTTAACGCATGTTAATTACAAGTTGTTAACAAGATTATAAAAGGAGTTAAAGATTTCTGAAATCCGTGGCTTGCCTAGCTTTTACGAGTAGGCTCCATCACGACTCCCGAGGGTGAGAAATTTGGGTCGTGACAAGTTGGTATCAGATCTCTAGGTTACATAGGTCTCATAGTTCACAGACAAGCTTAGTAGAGTCCGAGGGATCAGTACGGAGATGTCTGTATTTATCCCAGAGGCTATAGAGTTAGGAAAACTTTATATTTGTTCTTTTTTTGTCGTGCGATTTTTCTTCTCAATACTAATTGAATTTCTACTCTGTTGTTTTGCAGATGGCACGTGCTTCCTCATCTACTGATTAACGACCCGAGCCCCCAGCAGTAGCTCCTATGAGGGGTACAGGGCGAGGCCGAGGCCGTTCTAGAGGCCAAGGCATGGGCAAAGCTCAGCCCGGGGCTGCAGCACCCATAACGGAGCCTCTTTGATGACGAGGTTCCAGCCCCAGCAGTTCCAGGGGGCCTAGCTTAGGTCCCAGAGGGGTTTAATACTACCCCAGTTCTTCAGGATGCTCTAGTCAATCTAGTGGGCCTTATGGAGAGCGTCACTAGGGCATGTTTACTTCCGGTAGCACCAACCGCCTCTCAGGCTGTAGGAGGAGCCCAGACTCCTACTACTCGCACTCCGGAGCAGGTAGCTCCCTAGTTTCAGACTCTAGCGGCTCAGCCATTTGGGGCAATTCAGCTAATTGCAGTAGCTCACACTGGCGATAGTACAACCATGTCCGCCAATACCTTGTGGAGATTGGAAAAGTTCACCAACCTCTACACTACTAATTTCAACGGTGCACCTACTAAGGATCCCCAGGATTATCAGGATAGCTGTCACGAGGTTCTTTGGAACATGGGTATTGTTGAGACCAATGGGGTTGATTTTGCTACATTTTGCTTGTCTGGATCCGTCAAGACTTGGTGGATGGATTATTACTTAGCTAGACTAGTAGGATAGCTAGCCATGACCTGGGAGCAGTTCACACAGCTATTTCTGGAGAAGTTTCTCCCTATTACATGGAAAGAGGCTTATCAGAGGTAGTTCGAGCGTCTTCAACAAGGATCCATAACTGTCACCTTGTATGAGGCCAGGTTTATAGATTTGGATCGCCATGCCCTTATTATACTTCCCATTGAGAGGGAGAGAGTGAGGCAGTTTATTGATAGACTCATTCAGCCGATCTGTCTCTAGATGGATAGATAGGCTGGGAGTGAGATATTCTTCCAAGAGGCAGCCAATGTGGCCTGGAGAGTTGAGATGGTACTATCACAGGGGAGTGGTCATGGAGCGGATAAGAGGCCCCGTCATTTGGGGAGATTTAGTGGTACCTCATTGTAGGTAGAGATTCATATGGTATAGGCCATCCTCCTATGCCCTTTCAGTTAGCTCTTCAGGTTTCTCACGGTGCTTCAGGTGGCCGTGGTTCACATGTGTAGTATCCTGATCAGCAGCCCTACAGTGCACAACCAGCTCCTATCTGTGCACCCCCGATCCAGAGTTTTCGGGGTGGTCATTCAGGTCGCCAGGGTTAGTCTCAAGTTTCTCAACCGTAACATTTAGGTGGAACCTAAAAGTGTAGTGAGTATGGTCATATCCAGAGAGCTTGTCCCAGGTTGATGGGTACTCAGTCGCAGCAATAAGGCTCCTGTGCTATGGTTCCGGCACCAGGTGTTTCATAGACCGCTAGCCAGCTAAAGGTGGGGGTAGAGGTGCTAGAGATGGAGGTAGAGGATTTAGAGGTGGAGCTCAGACCGCTAGAGGTGGAGGCCAGCTAGTAGCAGGTTGTCCCAAGGATGTAGTTTAGTATGGTGGGGCCCAACCCTGATATTATGCTCTTCCACCCGGGCTCGAGGCTGAGGCCTCAGATGCGGTGATCACAGGTACTGTTTTTGTTTGTGATAGATATGCTTCAGTGTTATTTGATCTAGGGTCTAGTACTCTACGAGTCATCTTATTTTGCATTGTATCTGGTTATGCCTAGTGATTCCTTGAGTGTCCCTGTATTTGTGTCTACACTGGTGGGAAATTTTATTGTGGTAGACCGAGTCCATCGTTCTTGTGTAGTTGTGATTGAGGGTCTTGAGACTCGTATGGATTAAATTGCTTCTAAACATGGTCCGTTTCGATGTTATAGTGGGGATGGACTTCTTATCACCTTACCATGCTATCTTGGACTGTCATGCCAATACTGTGACCTTAGCTTTACCGGGTATGCCTCACTTAGAGTGGAGAGATACTCCTGGTCATTCTATCTGCAGTGTTATCTCATAGGTATGCCGCTCAACAAGGATATTGACTTTTTCATTGATGTGGTTCCGGTCACTAAGCCCATTTCTATCCTACCATATCGTATGGCCCCGTCTGATTTGAAAGAGTTAAAGGAATATTTGCTAGACTCGCTTGAGAAGGGTTTCATTAGACCCAGTGTATTGCCTTGGGGTGCGGCATGTTGTTTGTTAAAAAGAAGGATGGGTCAATGAGAATGTGTATTTATTACCGGAAATTGAACAAGATTACAATCAAAAAGTAAGTATCCACTGTTGAGGATTGATGATTTGTTCGATCAGGTTCAGGGTTCCAAGATATTTTCAAAGATTGACTTGAGATCTAGCTACCATCAGTTGAGGATTAGGGCATCTTATGTCCCTAAGACAACTTTTTGCACTCAGTACGGGCATTATGAGTTTTTGGTTATGTAATTCGGGTTGAAAAATGCCCCAGAAACTTTTATGGATTTGATAAACCGAGTGTTCTGGCCTTATTTGGATTCGTTCGTGATAGTCTTCATTGATGATATATTGATATATTACCGCAGCCAGGAGGAGCACGAGCAACACCTTAGAGGGGTTCTTCAGACTTTGAGGGATAGTCAATTATATGCAAAGTTCTCGAAATGTGAGTTCTAGTGGATTTCGGTTGCATTTCTGGGTCATATTGTGTCAGTAGAGTGTATTCAGGGGGATCTGAAGAAGATTGAGGCAGTCAAGAACTGGCCTAGGCTAGCATCAGCTATAGAGATTTGAAATTTCTTGAGATTAATAGGCTACTATCATTGATTCGTAGAGGGTTTTCATATATTGCAGCTCCGATGACCAGGTTGACACAGAAAGGTGCCCAGTTCAGGTGGTTGGAGGAGTGTAAGGCGAGCTTTTAGAAGCTCAAGACTGCTCTGACTACGGCACTGGTGTTGGTTTTGCTCACAGGTTTATGGCCTTATATAGTTTATTGTGATGCTTCTCGTATTGGGCTTGGTGCAGTGTTGATGCAGGATGGCGAGGTCATTGCCTATGCTTCCCGGCAGTTGAAGATTCATGAGAAGAACTATCTAGTTCATGATTTGGAGTTGGCAGCCATAGTTCACGCATGGAAGATTTGGAGGCATTATCTGTATAGCGAGGCATGTGAGATATTCACGGACCACATGAGTCTTTAATACTTGTTCTAGCAAAAGGAGTTTAATTTGAGGCAGAGGAGGTGGTTGGAGTTGTTGAAAGAACATCACCATTTTATATCCTTCGGGAAAGGCCAATGTAGTGGCCGATGCTTTGAGTAGGAAGACAGCCAGTATAGGCAGTCTTGCTTATATTCCGGTCGATGAGAGACTGCTTGCTTTTGATTTTGCAGTCTTTTGCCAATCTGTTCGTGAGATTGGATGTTTCTGAGCCTAGTCATATGTTTGCTTGCACGGTCGCTCGTTCTTCATTATTGGAGTGTATCCGTGATCGGCAGTATGATGATACCCATTTGTGCGTCCTTAGGAACACGGTGCAACACGGAGGTGCCAAGCAGGTTACCTTTGATGATGATGGAGTTTTGAGATTGTAGGGTCGAGTTTGTGTGCCTAATGTTGATGGGCTCTGAGAGTTGATTTTAGAGGAGGCCCATAGCTCCCGGTACTCTATTTATCTAGGCGCTACGAAGATGTATGAGGACTTGTGGCAACATTATTGGTGGCATAGGATGAAGAAGGATATTGTTGCATATGTGGCCCGGTGTTTGAATTGTCAGCATGTCAAGTACGAGCATCAGAGGCCTGGTGGTTTATTTTAGAGGATTGAGCTTCCCGAGTGGAAGTGGGAGCGAATCACTATGGACTTTGTTACTAGACTCTTGCAGACTAGGAAGAAGTTCAACACAGTGTGGGTCCTTATGATAGGTTGACCAAGTCAACACATTTCATTCCTGTAGCAGTCTCCTATTATTCTAAGAGGTTGGCTGAGGTCTATATACGGGATATTGTTTGCCTTTATGGTGTGAGCATATCTATTATTTTGGACCGAGGTATGCAGTTTACCTCGCGCTTCTAGAAAACAGTTCAACGAGAGTTAGGCATTCGGTTCGAGTTGAGCATAGATTTTCATCCCCAGACAAACGGACAGTCTAAGAGGACTATTCAGATATTGGAGGATATGCTCTGAACTTGTGTCATTGACTTTGGAGGCTCGCGGGATCAATTTTTTCCTTTAGCGGAGTTTTCCTACAACAATAGCTACCACTCGAGTATCTAGATGGATCTTTATGAGGATTTATTTAGTAGACAGTGTCGGTCTCCGGTTGGATGGTTTGAGCCGGGAGAGGCTCAGTTGTTGGGTACGGATCTGGTTCAGGAAGCCTTGGACAAGGTTAGGATCATTCATAATAGGCTTCGTACGGCTCAGTCGAGGCAAAAGAGTTATGTAAACTGCATGGTACGAGATGTTGCTTTCATGATCGGTGAGCGAGTATTGCTTCGAGTGTCACCTATGAAGGGCGTGATGAGATTCGGGAAGAAGGATAAGCTTATCCCTAAGTTCATTGGTCCATTTGAGATTCTTGATCGAGTGGGAGAGGTAGCTTATAGACTTTCATTGCCGCCGAGCTTATTAGCCGTGCATCCAGTGTTTCATGTGTCCATGCTTCAAAAATATCACGATGATCCTTCCCATGTGTTAGATTTCAGCACTGTCCATTGGACAAGGACTTGTCTTACGAGGAGGAGCCGGTGGCTATTCTAGACCGGCAAGTTCGTCAGTTGAGATCGAAGAGTTTTCCTTCTGGTCGTGTTCAGTGGAGAGGTCAGCCTGCTGAGGCATCGACCTGGGAGTCCGAGTCCAATATGTGGAGCCTTTATCCCCATCTTTTTTCCGACTCAGGTACTTCCTTCTTATGTCCGTTCGAGGACGAACGATTGTTTTAGAGGTGGAAAATGTGATGAACAAAAAGGTCATCACTTGTTTTAATTGAATTCTATGCTTTCAAGGCCTTGAAAACCTCAGTTAGAGTTACCTCGATTTGCGTGCACGTAGCCGGAAGCTTAAATACTAAAATCTGTGAAAAATGGTAAAATTTAGCTTTAAAATAAATTAATTTGACTTCGGTTCACGTTTTGGGTAAACAGACCTGAACCCATGATTTGAAAGTCTCGGAGAGTCGGTAGGAAACTATGGGACTTAGGCGTATGCTCAGAATCAAATTCCGAGGTCCTAAGCCCGAGAAACGAATATTTAAAGGAAATTGTTTTATGAAATTGTTTAACGAAATGTGAAATAAACTTTGATTAGAACATGTTAGTAGTAGGCCAATATTATGGTTCTAGCGCTTGGTATAGGCCTTATATATGATTTAAGATCTAACTGTGAAATTTGGAGAAAAACAAATATATTTTGACATGATTCGGACCTAAATTTCTAAAGTTGACGTTTTGTGAAGTTTGAGATTTTTTTGATTTTGAGGTTTAATTCAGTGTTGTTGAGCTTATTTTGGCGATTTGATCGCGCGGATAAGTTCATATGATGTTGATGAGTTTTTACGTGTATTTGGTTAGGAGCCCCGAGGGGTCGGGTGTGTTCCGAGAAGTTTTGAACTTAAGAAATGTTACAGATTTTGCTATTCAGTGCACAGGGAAATTGCTCTTCGCATTCACGTGGCCCCACTCGCCAAAGCGTAAGGAAATATTCCCAAGTGCCAGTGTTCTTCTTTGCAAACACGAAGGTTTAGACACGAATGCAAAGCTGAGGTGGGAGACCCTTCGCGAACACGTCCCTCATCTCGCGAATGCATAGGGTTCTAAGGAGGGGTCACCCTTTTGTTCATAACGAAAGCGACCATTGGCCCGCGAACGCGAAGGCCTGAGGAGCCAAAGATCCACAAACATGAGCATTGTTCCACGAATGCGAAGGCATAACATGCCTTACTCAACTCGAACGCGATGGGCTTGTCGCGACATGAGTAATTTTGCCAAGTTATTTTAAAAGACCTAAAACAGTAGCATTTCGGGATTTCATAAAAATTTCACCAACCCCTTCTTCTCCAGTGTTCTTAGGCAATTTTTGAAGCAATTCTTCACCATAATCTCTTGGGTAAATAATCTTTAACTCGTTTCCTTCCATTTTTATCAACACCCACTAGATTTCTAAGATTTTTAAGCCTAAAACATGTGATTAAGGATAGAAAATTAGGGATTTGGGTAAAGTTAGAGCTTTTAGGTTAATTGTGATTTAGACCTCGTTCTGGGATCGAATTCTGGAAATAAATATATATTTAGGCTCGTGGTGAACGGGTGATTTGATTTTGGTCTGAACCTCGTATTTTGACCAAGCGGGTCCGGTGTCGATTTTTGGATTTTTGGGTAGAATCATTAAAAAACTATAAATGAGCATTGGAATTGAATTGTTTAGCATGTGTTGATATTATTAAATCGATTATGCATAGATACGATATTGTTGGAGCCAAATTCGAAAGGAAATACAGTTTTTGAGGATTGAGAGTGTTCGGTCTAACTTTAGCTTGAGAGATTCTGAGTTAAGGCCTATTTATTATTTGCTTCTTGTTGAGTACGCGTATGGGCATGGGGACGAGTATTTATACGTTAGTGTCGAGCATGACCGTGAGTCCTACATTGATATCTTTTGTATTCTTACATGATTCTACGAACTCTTTAGTGGGTGAATTCTTGATAATGAGCAAAGACTCGGTTTATTTTCGTGGAAGTTACTTATGATTGAGAAATGGTGATAACTGAGATGAGTAGGAGTTGATTTGAGATTTGTTATCGCTATTTTCCCTTGCCAGGACGTATATATACTTGTACTGTTGAATTCCTTTTCCAGGATGGTGTGGTTTTTTGTTGATCTTTCGCCAGGATTGTTATTATGATTATTGTGATATTATATTGGACCGGATTGCATGCCGCAACATTATTATTATATATACGTGGATCGGGTTGCACGCCGCAACTAATATTATAATCGATCAGGTTTCACACCGCAATAGATATTATATATATATGTGGATAGGGTTGCACGTCGCAACAATTATATGTATGTGGATCGAGTTGCACGCAATAACAATGTTAAGTGATAAAGAACCGGGTTGTGCGCCGAAACAGTAGTATTACTGCTTTGTTGTAGATATTAAATTGTGCTTCTATATTTTTATTAAGTTTCTGTTGGATTCGATTTGTTACCCTCCCGTGTACCCCCTCCTATGTAACTGTTTAGTCCTATTTATTTTTCACCAAATATTAAATAACTGCACAGGTTTATCTAGAGTCTGGTCCTAGCCTCGTCACTATCTTGCCGGGGTTAGGCTAGACACTTACTAGCATATGAGGTCGGTTGTACTGATGCTACCATCTGCATGCTGTGCAGATACCGAGGCAACACTGGGACATCAACAGTAGTTCGGGGGCCAACCTTCATTCCATAGAGATCCCGAGGTAGTCCTGCAGGCGTCCCCATGCCCGACGTCTCTTCTATCAGCTATTATGGTCTGTTTTCATTTGTATTCGAGGCATACTGTATTTATTTTCTTCAGACCTCTGTATGTAGTATTCATAGACAATCCATGAATGTTGTGACACCGATTTCTGGGTAGGGACATATGTTCGTTTTCGTATTATTTTAGTTTTATATTTGTCTAAGTCTTTCGCTAATCTCATATTCCGCTGTTATTTAATGTTTAACACATGTTAATTTCAAGTTGTTAAGAAGATTAAAAATAAAAGAGTTAAAGATTTCTGAAATTCGTGGCTTGCCTAGCTTTTACGAGTATGTGCCATCACGACTCCCGAAGGTGGGAAATCTGGGTCGTGACAGTTGCTTTGTTTGAAGTTAAAATAATGGAGAAGAAAGGAGGAGAACTCAAAAATCGTATTGAAAATCTAAGAGAATTGACTGGTATTTCTAACCAATGTTGAGCTCAAACTGAAGAGGTGCAACTCTTTAGAAGAGTTATTTATGTAAAACTACCATAACATAAATGCCTTAACATAAATGACTATTTACGCAGCTATAAATCGGAAATTGAAGAGGAACCTTCACTTTTCTTTTACAAAAACAAAAAATGAAAACCGGATAACGATTAATATTCTGTTGGATTTAATATTAATATTCGTTGGGCTTAATATTAATTTTCCATTTAAAAAAAATGGTCTGAAACCAAATCGAGCTAAGCGACGACGACGGCGCGATGTTTTCCTTCTTCTAAATTCTTTAAGAGCAAGAAGAAGAGCAATTGTATATATACCCATAAAAAACCTTTTCCTTTTCTAATTTGAGATAATGTTCCTTTGTCAAAAAAGAAATCTCAAATGAAACTCACATATTTTATTTTTCCTCTATTTTTCATTCAGTCTCTTTTAAGCCTATTTAACTTAAAACGTCAACACTATCAACCTTTGGCAATAAATCTCTATAATTGTCATTATCAAATAATTCTATCATAGACATGTAATGCTTTGATGTCCCCTGAAATTAAGAAAATGTTTTGACACACATCAATCATTTAAACACAAACTTTGTTCTTTGTGATATATCTGATGTTGATGGAAATCCCCTCGCGACCACTTAAACACTCGTCTTACTGTGCGACGTACTTTTTTGTGTGTACAAATATCCACGTACAACAATGATGTTATGTAAATTTATTAGTATCAAACTTCCATTTCAAGTTATTTTTTTCCTATGTGTTGAAACATTTTAGCTATTGTTCGCCATGACATCATCCATCAGAGGTTTTTTTAAATTTTATATTTTAAGTTACTGTTAGATAGTAGTGTTCAAAAAATGGTGATATATATATATATATATATATATATATATATATATATATATATATATATATATATATATATATATAACTATTTAAGACTTATTACTATTTAAGATAGTAATTAAAATTAACAAATCTATAGTTATTATATTGGTATCAGAGCAAGAAGATTTTCGGACCGCGGTTTTATGAAAAAATATTATTTTGGTAAATATATAAGCTGTTATAATCATATAATCTATATTACTATAGAAAATATAAAAATTCATATTGAATATAAAACGATATTAGAACAATATCAACGTAATATTAGTACACCAGAATTAAGTGATTTTAATAACTTTCTTCTTTTTGAACTACAGAGAATTAATTTTGAAATAAAATAAGAAATGATCTATCTTAGACTAATTAAAAATAAAATAAAATATATTCTATTAGGGTAATACATATGTTAAAACAACATCCCGTAACTAAAGTAATCAGGTGTCACTATTGATTTTTAAGAAGAGATATAACGAAAAGACAAGATTTAAAGAAAGAATTAAAAAAGACTAATGCTCTATTAATATCTATTTTAGAATTAGCTAAACAAGTAGAAGAATCAGAATTAAAATATAATAGTGAACCAAGTTATAAAGTAAAGTGTATTATTAATCCAGAAACTATGTCAGCTCTACAGTGGGATATACAATATTACGAAGGTCAAATTGATTCATATAATCAAAGAATAAAATTCTATAAGGATAGAAAAATTTGGATACCATTAGGATAAAACAAAATAGCTAATTTAAAATACCTAGAATATTTAGACTTGAAAATCCATCTAGAAAAGAAATATAGAATATTAAAAGACAACATAGTAATAAAGTGTAATTTTATTAGTGGAAAGCATATATTACATACTGAAGATAAACAATATAATACTTTAATAGATTTAATAATAAACTTTGGAGAAAAAACCCAAGAAAATAATAAAAACATAATAAGAACATTAGAATAGTAGAGGCTGGACACATTAAACAAAGAAAGACTATAGAAAAATTAGAAAAAAATTTAAACTTTATAAATGCACAAGAACTAGAAATAGATAGAAAAATACAACTCTTAAATAACAAATTTAATATAGAACAAATACCTACAAAAAACGAAATAGAAAAGTTAATCAAGACTATTACAGAAAAGCCTAAAGAATTAGAAATACAAACAACCAGATTAGTAGAAAAAATAACTGAACAAGTAGAAGTATTAAAAAGTGAGATAAACGCACTTAAAGAAAAGATAGACACAATAAAGGAAATCGCTCTTTCATGAGTGATATACAAATAGAATTAGATCCGATATATGAAGAAGTGTTAAAATTAACAGCAAAAATTCAACCCAATACAGAAGGACTAAGTAACTATACTCCTCAAAGTAAAACTGATCAAATAATACTAAAACAGAATAATACATTAATAATATTATTATTAGAGGTTAATAAAAAGCTAGATAAAATTATTAAAGAAAAAGAACTTATGACTGAGATCCCAAAGGTAGACGATTTAATAGAACAATTAAAAAGAGTTGAAATAATACCACACAAAGAAAAAATAAAAGTAAGAAAGTCACAAAAATGGACCTTTTTCCAAGTGGGTCAAGAAGAACAAGTCAAGAAAGATCAAGAATAAGTTTTTCAGAAAATAGAATAGGAAACAAAGCTAGAATTCTAACTAGAAAAAGACAAGAGGAGGATAAAAAACTAGAGGAAATAATAGATATCGATAAAGATATATAAATCTTTCAACAAAATCAATTAAGATTATTAGATCCAAAAATACTATATAATACAGGATATTTCTCCACTAATTCTCAACTATATAGATATTATAGAGAAGAACAATTGTCAGCTATAGGAAGTAAAGTAGAGACATTAAACTTAATTAATCCAGAATCAGTAAAACAAATAAAAAATTATAAAAAGAAATTTAATGCATATGGGACTAATAGTAATTGGATTAAAAGGATTAACAAGAAAAAATTTAGGAACTAAAGTATTGATAGTAGTATATGATGACAGATGGCCAGATCAAAAGAAATCTATAATAGGTCTAACAGAAGTAGATATGACAAATAATGGAGGAATATTTTATATTAGCCCATATTTTATGATAAATCTAGCAGAATTTGAAAAAAATATAAAAATAGGAATACAGACTAAAGGGTATGAAGAAATGAATAATGGAAATAATCTATTAATATGTGTAGGTTTTATAGGAAAAATGGCAACAAATAGCAATACAAAATTTAAAATTAAAGTAGACGATGTAGTTGAAGTAATGAGAAATAAAGGTATAAAATTATTAAAACCTATTAAGATTGACACAGAAGAATACGCGGGATTAGAATGGAACTTAGAAGATTTTTCAAAACCAAAAATATTTGAACCAGAATCTCACTTGATGTATACAAATTCTAAAGGAGAAACGTCAATTAGGTTTACTGATTATAGTTATTCTACTCATATATATACAGATGATGAAGATGAAAATAACGTTGAAGAAACTGAATGTATGAATGTTGAAATAACTCATGAAGAATTTGAAGTAGACATAGCATTAGAAGAAGCAAGAAAATTAGTTAGAGAAAACAAGAATAAGACTTTCCAATGTAAGGATGTAAACTAGAAAAATTAACCATAAGAGATGTAGAAGAACATTTTAGAAAATGCTGATTAAGAACAGATAATTTAGGATATAGAAAAGAAAATAGGTTACAAGAAAAAGCGGATAAATTTAATCAAATCTTTGAAGAAATACAAGATAGTTATGAAACAGAAACAGATTCAGTAATTAGCTTAAAAGAATTAATGGAATCAGTAAGTTCTAGCCCAAGCCCATTTCAGAGAACAACATACCAAAGTACAGTAGATACTGGTACAAGAAATGTACCTAGAAGAAGAGTTTACAGAATAGACCAGGAAACAGAAATAGAAAATGTAAGACCATCAGGAAAAAGGATGCCAATAGAAGAACCTATAAGATTACAAGAAGGAGGAAGTAAAGGTAAAATATTAAATATAGCAGCCCATGATCCACAAATGTGGAACTCAGTAATAGACATATGGAATGGAATAGTAGTAGCAGACTTTATTAAAACCTATAATGATACAGATGCAGAAACAATATATAAATATATGGAAACTTTTCTAGGAGAATCGACAAAGGGTTTATGGGAAGCTTATAAATCCAAATTTCCTCAAGATTTCCAAAATTTAATAGCGATGGGTGCAAACCCTTATAATTTTTCAAATAAAATACATAGTTTGATCACAGGAGAAGATCCAAATAGTGGATTAGTAGTACTACAAAAGAATGCATTAATAAAATTAGAACAATTATGTATAAGTAGTTGGTTCCATATAAAAAAGTTTTTAAATGATTATTTTTATTATTGTACTATTAGCGGAAATGCTTTTGATCAAGAATTAGGTAAAAAACTATTCAATAAAGTACCAGGAGTCGTAGGAAGAGAAATAGAAGAAAGATGGTATAAAAGAGAAGGTGTAATACAAAATCCAAATACAAAATGGTCTATAGGGCACAAAGTACAGCATATTATGGAAATATTACAGGAAAAATGTACAAACTTACAAATACAAAAACAGCTAAAACACAACAATATGAGTTTCTGTAAATCAACAGTATATACAACACAAAGTTATGACAAAAATGAATACAAAAAAAAGAAATATAAGAGATATAAACCCCAATACAATAAAGAATACAATAGAAAAAATTATTATCTTAGAAAGTCATCAGCTAGAAAACCCTATTTAAATAGAAATAGGCATGTTAGAAAAAATAGAACAGATAGAAATTATAAAAACAAACTAGAATGTTTTACTTGTGGTAGTGTAGAACATTTAGCCAACACTTGTCCAAAAAGAATCAATAGTAAAACAAGAAGTTCACAGTTAATAGAAGATTTTCAAAAAACTTTAATAAATGTAGATGAATATATGTCAGACAACGAGAGTATATATTCAATAGTAAGTGTAGGAGTAGGCGAAACTCAAATAGAAACCTCATAATCAGAAGAAGAAGAGTTAATAAATGAGATAGGACTAGAAAAACTAGACCTAGAAGAAAATAACTTTGTAAATATATTAGAAGACTGTACCCATGAGTTTGAAATAAATAAAGGATTAGATAGCAATCAATGTTTTAAATGTAAATGGTATCCTAGTAGAAATAAAAGAGCTAAATGTAAATTATGCTATTTAGAAGGATGTATTTCATGTATACAAAATGATTTTGAAATAAAAATAAATAAAGAAAAATTTATCAAGAGACAAATAATTCTGTCATAATTACATTAGAAAATAGAATAAATGAATTAGAAAAAAGAATACAAAAAATGGAAAAAGGAAAAGAAAAATTAGAAGATATAAAAATTGAAGAAGATAGAGAACTAATGAGTATAAAAAATTATGATACCCTAATATGTAATGAACACAACAAATTAACTACGATAAAATTTTTAGCAAGAATTAAAATAGAAGATTACGAAATAGAAACATTAGCTCTAGTAGACTCGGGATGTACAAGATGTATAATAAATAAGAGGATAGTTCCACCTAATTTAATAAAAACATTAGATAAGCCAGTAGCAGCCATGCAAATGGATGGAACCCATAATATCTATAAACATTATATAGATAAATCACAGATTAGTTTTGTAAATACATGTTTAGATTTTTATAAACCTAGTTATAAGGTAGATAAAATTTGGGTAAGAGATTTAAATATAAATGTAGATTTTTTATTAGGTTTGAGTTTTATATTACATAATAATGGTAGTTGTTTGCTTAGTAGAGATGGGGTAATATTCTTTAAAAATATTACACAAACACCAGTACAAACAATAGAAGCTGCCACTAGGATAAGGACAAGATTAAATGAAAATTAGATAGACCTGCAAGAAAACGAGAAAGAATGTTGTAAAAAATGCAAAGATAATAAAACATGCTGTAAGGCTAAAGAAGAAACAAAAAATCTAATATTAGAAGAAAACGAAGATAGAGATATAACAGAAAGGATTATACATTAATAGACATTGAAACAGAATTATACAATTTTAAAACAGGATTACAAAGAATAGGAATAATAAAAAATAAAAAGGACCTATAAAATATAATAAAAATTTTAGATGAGATAGAAATAATAGGAGAAAAACCTTTGAAGTACTGGAAAAACAATAAAATAATGTGTAAATTATACATAATAAACCCAGAATATATAATTAAAACGGCTTCAATAGAAGCTACAAATGAAGATCTTAAAGACTTTAAAACTCAAATTAAAGAACTTATGGACTTAGGTGTAATAAGGAGATCTACTTCTAAACATAGGTCAGCAGCTTTTATGGTTAGAAATCACAGTGAAATAGTAAGAGGAAAAGTGAGAATGGTAATAAACTATAAAAGACTTAATGATAACACCAAAACAGAGGGATATAAGCTACCGGATAAAACGAAATTAATAAATAGGATACAAGAAAAAAAGATATTTAGTAAATTCGATTGTAAATCAGGATATTGGAAAGTAAAAATACATGAAGAAAGTATTGAGTGGACATCATTTACTTGTCCCGAAGGGCATTTTGAATGGTTAGTCATGTCGTTTGGATTAAAAACAGCTCCACCAATTTTCCAGAAAAAAATGGATAATATATTTGGAGAATATAAAAGGTTTGTGTTAGTATATGTAGATGATATATTAATATTCAGTAAAGATATTAAAGAACACTTAGGACATTTACAAACAGTATTTAGATTATTTGTTGATAATGGAATAATTATCAATAAAAAGAAAATGGAATTATGTAAAAATTATATAAATTTTTTAGGAGTAGTTTTAGGAGATGGGAAGATTAAGCTACAACCCCATATAGCTAAAAAAAGCTTTAGAAATGCCAGATAAACTTAGACAATATTAAAGAACTACAAAAGTTTCTAGGAATAGTAAATTATGCAAGAAATTTTATAAAAGATTTAGGAAAAATAGCAGAACCATTATATGCTAAGATAGGATCTACGGGGCAAAAATATTTTAATACAGAAGATATTAAATTAGTACAAAAAATTAAAGAAAAAATAAAGAATATTCCTGATTTAACCATGCCATTTGAAACAGACTATTTAATTATAGAAACAGATGAAAGTTTTGAAGGATGGGGAGCAGTTTTAAAAGCAAAACCGAATAAATATAGTGATAAGAATACAGAAAAAATATGTGCATACCAAAGTGAAAAATATAAAGAGAAAGGAAATATGAGTAGTATAGATGCAGAAATCCTAGCTGTAATATACAGATTAAATAGTTTCAAACTATACATATTAAACAAACAAGAAGTAACAATTAGAACTGATTGTGAAGCTATTGTTAAATTCCACCAAAAGATAAATTCAAAAAATAGTAGTAGAAGGAGATGGTTAAATTTTATTGATACAATATCAATATATAATTTAGTTTTTGAACATATTAAAGGAAAATATAATAATTTAGCAGACACTTTAAGTAGGCTAAAAATTATTGTCAATTAATAAGAATTTTTACATGTACAGAATGAGACCAACAGTTCCAATGACCGAAGACAAAGGAAAAGGCGTTCAAGCCTCACCCTCAGACAGATACTCGCAGACAGTATTAGGTAATCTTCATTTTAAACCACAAACCATCACAGAACAAAATAATTTAGAAAGAATAAATTCTGGGAAGCATAATTTAATATTCTTTCCACCATCGAATATTTCATTTAGAGTTTTACCAGAATGTGTTATAGATAGACTCCAGAGATGCTTAATTGATAGCTTATGGATATCATATAATAAGAAAGACACTAAATATTTTATAGCAGCTCTTAATGCCTTGGGGCAATATTTTACAGACAAAAATCAAGAAAAGAAGTTTAAATACTACGTAGTTGTACATGGTAAGACAAATGGTATTTTTTAAACATGGATAGAAGTATTAGACTCTATTAAAGACATACAAAAACCACCTTTTAAAGGTTTTAATGATTTTACTGAAGCACTAGATTATGCAAGAGGAATACTAGGACCAAACTACTATATTTCCCCAGCACTCAGAAAAACCCCAGAAAAGCTCCAATACAAAATCCAAAAAGACACAGAAAAAATAATATTTTGTGACCAGTGCTCATCCATGACCGAAGCTTTCAGAAGATTGAACCTGAAGAATGAAAGCTTAGAGAAGGAAAAAATCAGACTTATGGAGCAGGTAAAAATTTTAGAACAAAAGATGCATGCGTTAGCGCAATCTCAGACTCAAGTAATTTTGCAACAAGATACGAGTTCTCCATCTCAAAAAAATGGATGAGAAGGGTGTGCGTTCCCCAATGAATGCAGAAAAATCCACTGAATCGGATGATGATACAGCTAGTCCGGTTCAAACGGTGATCGGTAAAGACAAATCAAATCCGTTTATGGCTGTCACTTTGCCAAAAAGTAAAGACGAAGGCTCATCAAGACGAAGAGTGCCCAGAACGTTAACACATGGAGACATATTAAAGAAAAAGAGTATAATTGCTAAAAAGAAAAAAAAAGAGAAAATAGAAAATATAATTAAACAGACAGTAGAGAACTTCTTCCAGCAAAAAGAAAAACAAGACAAGCATATGATAAAAAATCCAAGTCCTAGTCCAGAGAAGTCAAGGTCCGGTCCAGAAAGGTCTCAAAGCTCAGGAAGAGATGATAATGAAGACAACCTAAAATATCAGGATTCTCAAGATCCATATGAAGACTACGATTCGGGAATGAGTTTTGATTCAATAGTGCTTCATAATTTAGACACATAAAAATGGTTATATTTCGGAAATAATAAATCAAGGAAAAGACAAAGAAATAATAATGGAGGAGACAACAAGTAGGGACCAGATGTGATAGATGTGACATAAAGACAAACGAATGAGAAAAACGTGGACGACATAAAACGGAATCTCTGCACAAGTCATGGGAAGATGGGGCCCAATGAAGTACCCTACAAGGATAGAAGACAAAGATTTCTAAAAACCTCTGAACTCCACATTTCAGATCCGCTCAAAAAATCAGCTATAAAAGCAAGACCAAGGAGAAGGAAAGATCATCGAGCAAAAGCAGAAAAAACCCTTCTGAAAAGCCTCAACCAACTTTCCAATCCCGAAAACCTTTCCAAACCATCTTTATAAAATATTTCCCTTTATGAATATCCTAGTGGTTATTCCTCTAAGCTTGTAAATAAATAAAGTTTTTATGCTTAGTTGTTGATCGTTTTTAATTCAGAAGTTCAGCAAAACCTTTTCGGGTTTCCCGAAAGGGAAATCCCATCTCTTGTAAACATGTAAGTTACTTATGTTTATCTAAGTTATGTTCTAAGATATTACCCCTATGTTTTTATTGATTTTCTTTTATGCTTATGATATTTATTATGTATAGTTTTTGTCATTCTGTAAATAATTAAAAATTACTCTTAGTATATGGTTATCTTTCCAATTTCTTAACAATTTTGATGGATTAACCTGTAAATTCCTAGGAAATGACTGGTTAAGATAAATCAAGTGATATGTGTACTTAACAATGGCCGGGGTGAGGTTAAAGAAAAAAGAGTTAAGAATAGATTCAAATCTATCAAGAATTGGAGAGAAAAGATGAACAGAGTTAAAAAAAAGTATAAAGGGGTAATCTTAGTACATAATTATGATTACACTGTAACGTTATAAGTTTATAGATAAGAGAGGGAGAGTACCGAGTAGGATTTTTACAACATAAAGTTTTAAAATAATTCTACTACACCGTTAATGTCTAGTAATCGTAATAACTATACATATCCAGAAAGCTTTGCAGAAAGTCTTACTTTAAGCCTAGGAGAATTTATTTGGGACGTAGACACAGGATTTTATTCGATCGTAGACCACACTATACACTTTATTTATATAACAGAAAATCATAGATTTTGTGTAGGTTTATTTAATAAGCAGTTATATCTTATAATCAGAATACTAGATTTACATTTATCTAGTCTTTCACACTATTATTATTCAAGACAATAAGTTTATATATAGATATTACTATTTAAGACTTATTACTATTTAAGACAGTAATTAAAATTAACAAATTTATAGTTATTATATTGAAATCCTACTCGGTACTCTCCCTCTCTTATCTGTAAACTTATAACGTTACAGTGTAATCATAATTATGTACTAAGATTACCCCTTTATACTTTTTTTTTAAACTCTGTTCATCTGTTCTCTCCAATTCTTGATAGATTTGAATCTATCCGTAGCTCTTTTTTCTTTAACCTCACCTCGGCCATGGTTAAGTACACAATCACTTGATTTATCTTAACCAGTCATTTCCTAGGAATTTACAGGTTAATCCATCAAAATTGTTAAGAAATTGGAAAGATAACCATATACTAAGAGTAATTTTTAATTATTTACAGAATGACAAAAACTATACATAATAAATATAATAAGCATAAAAGGAAATCAATAAAAACATAGGGGTAATATCTTAGAACATAACTTAGATAAATATAAGTAACTTACATGTTTACAAGAGATGGGATTTCCCTTCAACATAAAGTTTTAAAACAATTCTACTACACCGTTAATGTCTAGTAATCGTAATAACTATACATATCCAGAAAGCTTTGCAGAAAGTCTTACTTTAAGCCTAGGAGAATTTATTTGGGACGTAGACACAGGATTTTATTCGATCGTAGACCACGCTATACACTTTATTTATATAACAGAAAATCATAGATTTTGTGTAGATTTATTTATAAGCAGTTATATCTTATAATCAGAATACTAGATTTACATTTATATAGTCTTTCACACTATTATTCAAGACAATATATATATGCCGATGAGCTTTATTTTTACCCGATAATAGTCTTTTAACTCATAAAATACTGACAAATCTTTCAACAGCAAAAGTTTTTTTAGGGACAACCATGTAAATGGTGACAATATTGTTTTTGAGTTATCCGGCAACTAAGGACGCCACTATTCTAGCTTTTATTTTTCCATTTTTCTTTTCTTATGTCTTAAAGCTTGACCTTATGCCAAGCAAAGTACAATTTGGATGAGTGAAATCATCATTTTTAATATTAGAGTCTCAGCCAATTGCTATGTATTCAATTTCTTTATCTTTTATGTAATTCAGAAAAATAAAAATTATAGCTAGTAAATGGAAAACAACATAATGCGATAAAATTATACGGTAACTACATATACATATATAACTTACCAGTGCCACCCGATGGCGGTACGAGGTCAATTATACTGTAACACCCTAGAGATATTATACATTGACGTAACAAAGGAAAGATGATGAGTATATCAAAGAAACAAATTTTACACTATTGTAATTGTATAGGTCCAAATTTAGTAATCACCGCAATGAATTAACAAGATAAAAGACTGGGTCTATTATGACACATCGATCGAAGGTCCTTATAAAGGCCGACACTGGAAGCGAGCAACTAAGATAGGACAGTAAAGATAACTTAAATTCAGAAGTAAGCCTAAAGAATATTCTTTATGTTGTACTTTTTAGGGTTTTTTGGGAAATATCCCTTATAATAGGAAAAGATAGGGAAGAAATGGGGGATTTGCCTTTTTGAGAACTAAGAGATATTGTAAAGTTGAGAGAAAAATATACGAAAGAGTTACTTATTCATTTTACTCAAGTACGTGTTGTTCAACCTTTATTCATAAATCGCAAGATCCCACAAACATATTGACTGCTTACTTTTCCACGCCGTTAGAAAAGGGAAATACCGTATCACACAATCCTTGGGTAACATTTCCTTTATTATATCACCCTTATCGTTTCTTGAATTTATTACATAGTTATGATATCATATATCTTTGTCAATCATAGCATATTAAGTTTATTATTTAAAGCTCCTAAACTTTACTCATTATCTAAGAGTTTTATTTTATTTGGTCTAGGATTTAAGTTCAACTGAGATTCACCCCATTAACTTATTACTAATTGATTTAGAATTTATTTTCTCAAACAATTTGGCACCGTATGTGATGAGGTTTAAGTTGAAACTATAGTTCTTTCTAGATCATAAAAAAAAACCATCTCTTCAACGTTTGCACAAACTAACGACGGCAGAAAGAGGAGATTCAATAGCGGGTGCCACTACCAACATTTTGAACATCATCAACGAAGATGGCAGGGGAGAAGATAAGAATGTGACATCAAATGCTACGCTCAGGCGAAGTAGTTCAACCACCCCTGATGAAAGCGTGACGGTTTCACGCGAAAGGGGAACCTCCACCTCCACAGCTGAAGAAGCACCACCAATAGTGAAGAAACTACTAGAAGAATGACTGACAAGCACTCTAAACAATATACTCGATAGACTTGCCAAATGGAGAACGGAAACACCGCGCAAGCAGATATCGTAACAACTATTGGAGAGCAGCCCCTTTCTCAAACGGGTAACACTTGCCCCACTGTGTATGCAGGTAACGATGCGCTCGCAGCCGTCCTAGAGAAAATGGAAGAAATGAAAAATGAAAACAAAGCGCTCCGCTACCAAATGAAAGAATACCAAGAAAGTGTCGACAAGATACCAGGCACCCCAAAGTTACTACAAATATGAGACATTGGTCAATTCGTCGAACAACCGTACAACAAAGAAGCGGATCTACACGCCATTCCCAAAACCTTCAAAATGCCACCGTACTTGAAAATATACAATGGTAGTACAGACCCAGAAGATCATATCATCCACTACACGACAATGGTGAAGGGAAACGATATTCCAAAAGCGAAAGTACTATTGGTGCTACTAAAAAAGTTCGTCGAAAACCTAACATGGGGAGCCCTAACTTGGTATTCACAACTGGCAGCGGTGTCAATAATAAAGTTCGAGGAAATGGCTGACAAGTTTTTCACCGCCCATGCAGGGGCTAAGAAGGCAGAAGCCATGGTGAATGACATATTCACTGTTAGGCAATTGCCTGGCGAGGGACTCAGGGACTTCCTCGCACGGTTTAACAAGGTGAAAATGAGCGTACCAAATATATCATAAGAGATGGTGGTAGCGTACCCGAACGGGTTGAGCAGGAACGGATGGAGTGTAACTAGAAAACTATTAAGCAGGCTCATGAAACACCCTCCCACCACTTGGGAAAAAATCCACAATGCTATTGCACCGAGGTGAGGGCCGAAGAGGACGACCTTAACATTCCGACCCAACGACTGACGTTAGTTCAAGCGGAATCCAGGAAAGATTATCGTAATGACGGTTGAAGGGATCAGTAGGTCCCTCGTCTTAGCCAAGAAAGACAATGTCAGAATAGCCGTCCCACCACCTCCTCAACATAAGGAAGGGCTGCCCAGGCCGCACACAACGAATCAACATAACGAAAGAGGTGTGCCTCCACTCTTATCCGCTCACAATTTTTGTGTTCCCCCCTTCAGAATAATGTACGCACTAGAGAAGATTGGCATGAAGATGAATGGCCACAAAAGAAGAAGTCCAACTTAAATACTCGGGAGTTAAACGTCTTTTGTGAATTTTACCAGGAACGGGGTCATAAAAAAGAGGATTGCATAGGTTTGCGACAAGAGGTAGTGAGTATGTTAAACCAAGGGCACCTGAGGGAATTAATGAGTGATCGCAGACGAACCAACTTTGACCGCGAATGCGAACCACATCAGAGACCTCCAAAGCCACCCTTTCCCACCCGCACCATCCAAATAATCATTGGTGGAGGCGATGAAGCAATGATCAACCATGTGAAGTTCATCACTAAGCATAAAATGAAATGGCCGATCACTCATGAACAGTACGACGACCTCAGAGATAGTATAATTTTCAATAAGTCAGATACCAACGGTTTGAATTTCCCTCATTTCGATGCTCTTGTTATTATTTTATGTATTTTAAACACTAATGTAATAAGAATAATGGTAGATAATGGAAGCGACATGTATATTATCCACCCTCGACTCCTCGTGCAAATGATACTCGAGGACAAGATAATACCACGTTACATAACATTAACAGATTTTAACAATGCAGTTGAGCGAACCTCTAGGGAGATAACGCTGCCCGTTCTAGCTAGAGGCGTTACCCTAGAAACAACATTCCATGTCATGAACCAAGACACAACTTAAAATGCCATCATAGGGAGGCCATGGATACACGCTATGAGGGCCATCCTGTCGAGCCTCTATTAAGTAATCAAGATCCCTACTCTATGGGGAATATTCAGTATCAGGGGCGAACAACGTACCGCCCAAGAATGGTACCGTATTGCCTAGGATTGCATGTATGCCCAACAAATGAAGGGAGCGAATATAGAGGCATAACAATTACCACAGTAGGGGACTGGACTCGACATACAAACAGATGCTATTTTGGATTCTGACATCGTGGAAACAACTGATTGAACGGTAGAAGAACTCGATCCCAGCCAACTAAACAACATTAACAACATTAAAAAGGCTTACATCGGACATAAACTCTCAGAACAAGGTAAATTTTATAAGTTTTTAATTGACAATGCCAATCTATTTTCTTTCTCTCATGCCGATATACCGGGTATCCCGAAAGATGTGGCCACATATTAGTTGAACATCGACCCACTCTATCCGCCAGTACGACAAATAAGAAGGAAATTCAATGCTGCAATCAAGGAGGCTGTAAGTGACGAATTGGATAATTTCCTCACCAATGGTTCCATCCGAGAATCAGAATACCCCCAATGGGTCGCCAACGTGGTCATGGTAAAAAATAAAAATGGTAAATGGTGGATGTGCATAGATTTCACAAATCTAAACAAGGCATGCCCAAAAAATTCCTTCCCAATGCCGCGCATCGACCAACTCATCGATGCAACAATAGGACACGAGTTGCTACGCTTCTTGGATGCTTACTCGGGTTACAACCAAATCCGCATGGAGGAAGAGGACCAAGGGAAAACTACTTTCATCACTCATCAGGAATGTACTGCTACAAAGTCATGCCGTTCGGGTTGAAGAATGCAAGGAAAACGTACCAAAGTTTGATCACCAAGAGGTTCAAATATCAACTCAGCAAAACATTGAACGTTTTTATCGACGACATATTGGTTAAATCAAAAAGAAAAGAAGACCACATCGATCACCTGAAAGAAGCCTTCGATATACTGAGGCGGTATAGTATGAAACTAAACCCCAAAAAATGCGCCTTCGGTGTAACCTTTTGAAAATTTCTCGATTTCTTGGTATCACAAAGAGGCATCGAGGTCAATCTAGATCAAATTAAAGCTGTTGAAAGGATACCTGAGGTGTTGACCAGTAAGAAACATGTGAAAAAATTGATTGGGCGTTAAGATTCATCTCGTGGTCATCCAACAGATGCCATAAATTCTTCAACATGATGAAAGAAGACAACAGGATGCAGTGGAACTCAGAATGCATTGATGCCTTAAAAGAACTAAAAGTGTACCTGTCCTCGCCCCCATTACTTGCCAAATAAGAGCCTGACGAGTGCCTCCTAATATATTTGTCCGTCTCAGAAGACACGGTAAGTGTGGTGCTGGTCTGCGAGAATAAAGGTACGCAATCTCCGATTTATTATATTAGCAAAATCCTAGTCGATGCCAAAACGAGGTACCCGCACCCAAAAAAATTGGCCTTATCATTGGTTATAGCTTCACGAAAGCTGAGACCCTATTTTCAGTGCCACCTTATATCGGTAGTGATGAATTTCCCCCTACGGAGCATCCTACATAAACCCGAATTATCTTGAATATTTTCCAAGTAGTCCATAGAGCTGAGCGAGCATGATATAACTTATCAGCCGTGAATAACAATAAAATCGCAAGTACTCGCGAACTTCGTTGCTTATTTTAGTGCCAAAATAATTCCTGAGGACGAGTAGAAAGCTTTTCATACTTTCTCTGGGAAACCCAAACTTTGGGTCCTTTATACCGATGGTGCATCCAACGGATCGGGTCTGGACAAGGACTTGGACTTGAGGTCCCAACAGGGGAAGTTATTCGCCAATCCATACGGTACCCCGATATGACTAACAATGAGGTCGAGTATGAGGCCGTAATTGCAGGGTTAAAGCTAGCTCTCAAATATGGAGCACGATGAGTCATCTTCAGATGCGACTCACAACTCATCATCAACCAAGTTACAAGGACTTTCCAAATCAAAGAGCAAATACAAAAGTACAAGGCAGAAATTCACAAACCACTGCTAGAATTCGATGAATGCTGACTTGACCAGATAGCCCGAGCTCAAAACATCGAGGTAGATGCCTCGCCAAACTAGTAGCCGCCACCAATAATATCACTAAAGAAAACGTCGTTACCCTCCTCCACTCGTCAATAGACCAACTCAAGGTACATTCAATAAATTTGACTTGGGACTGGCGCAATCGCATTATGATATATTTGCAGGAGGGAGCACCCCCACAAGACAAAAATAAAGCCAAAAAGCTTCGTATGCAGGTGGCCATGTTCAACCTTATAAATCACGACTTGTACAAGAGAACATTGGGGGGACCTTTGGCAAAATGTCTAGGACCAAGTCAAATAAGCTGCGTTCTCGAAGAAGTATATGAGGCCCACTATGGTGCCCATAATGGCAAACAAGCCCTCGTCAGATGCCTCTTTCGGGCAGGGTATACTGGCCCACTATAAAAAAGGAAGCTGCAGATGTAAAGAGATTCTAGCAGTGCAAAAAGTACGTGCCTATGATACATCAAGCAGGCAACTCCTCCATTATGTCACTTTGCCATTGCCATTCATCAAATGGGGAATGGACATCGTCGGACCCTTCTCAGCGGGGTGAGGTAAGACGCATTTCCTTTTAGTTTTAACTGACTACTTTCCCAAATGGTTGGAAGCAGGTGAATTTACCTAAATACGTGAGCATGAAGTCACCACATTTATATATAAGAACATCATATGCCACTTCGGCATCCCCAAAGAAATCAGCTGCGATAATGGGCCCCAACTCAATAGCAAAAAGACGATCGAGTTCTTCGAAAAATGGCGCATCAAGCGAATACTCTCTATGCCATACATCCAAATGGCAATGGTCAAGCTGAATCCTCCAACAAAACAATATAAAGAAAAATCTTGAGGACTCTAAAGGGATATGGTCGGAGTTTCTACCAGAGGTATTATGGGCCTACCGCACAACGTCAAACATGAGCATAAGCGAAATTTCATATTCATTAGTCTATGGGATTAACACCATAATACCTATCAAGGTCAGAGAGCCTAGTCTGAGATACTCCAAACAAAAGCAGATTAAACAACGACGAGAACAGAAAACAAGACCATGACGAGGTAGAAGAACGAAAAGACATGGCTTATGTGAGGATGATAGCCCAAAAAGAACAAGCATAAATGTACTACAACAAGAAGGACAAAATATGACCACTCAAAGTCATAGACTATGTTCTCAAGGGCAAACACAAGTGACCAAAGACTCTAAATAAGGAAAACTTGGAACCAATTGGGACTGGCCGTACAAAATCACATCGACAACATGCAAAGGAGCATTTCAACTAGAAACAGTGGAAGGAAAACTACTACAAAAGAACTGGAATTCACCTACCTCAAAATACTTCAACTTCTGAAAAAAGACGCCCCTCAAGTCGTACTCTTTTTCCCTCACCTGGGTTTTTTCCTAATTGCGTTTCTCGGGGAGGTTTTTAATAATGCGACGAGCGGGACGTCTCGAAGTTCAAAGTATAATTCGTCACGCTGCCTGCCGATAACCTCTCTAGGCCAAACGATGAAGGGGCTAGATATCGGAAAACGTCTCTAATATATGTATGGAACAGATATGTATAATACTCCAATGAATGGAATAAAGCAACATTTTGTACTCAACCAAGATATTCTCCAACGAAGTGAAATAAAGCAACAATTTACTCTCCATCATTTTTTTCATCTAACATTCGATCTTGCTGGAATTACAAAGGGTTAACATTTAGACCGTAACTCGAATCGACACCACTACAGCCAAAGGGCATCGCCAAAATAAAACATTTGACCTCGATCGAATTACAACGGTTTAACATTATGACGTTTACTCGAAATGATACCTCTACACCAAAGGCCATCTCCAAAAGAAAAAATTCAACCTTGCTCAAATTACAACGGGTTAACATTTCAACCTTAACTCGAAATAATACCTCTATTGACAAAGGCCATCGACAAAAGAAAAAATTTGACCTCGCTCGAATTACAATGAGTTAATATTTATACCTTAACACAAAATAATACCCTTATGGCCAAAGCCCATCACCGAAAGAAAAAAATTCGCCCTCGCTCGAATCGCTTAACATTCGACCTCACTAGAATTACTTAACATTCAACCTCGCTCGAATTACGTAACGTTCGACCTTGCTCAAATTACTTAACAATTGACCTCACTCGAATCATTTAACATTTGACCTCGCTCGAGTTACCAAGATTTACAATCGGCTAGGCAAAAATGCTATACACAAGCGGTAGGAAAGCCGGCAACCCCCTTACAACAAATAAATAACAATTCAAGAGTACACAATAAAACGATATTCATTCCATTACAACTGTTGTATTACAAAAACGTTTTACAAAGGGCTCGAAGGGTCCCTCACAAAAAACAAAGAAAAGAAAAATAAATACAATAGCCTTACGCTGCATCATCCCCCGCGTCACACTCCTTGTTATACACAGAATTGCAGGTAAGTCTGTTCACATCACCATCATCGACATCATTCCCACCAGGCATATTGGGATCATAACCTCAGGCTTCACAGGCTGTATATGTTTTAACACAAACACCCTTGAGTTCTACCTTGGAAACCTTCCCATTAGCTTGCAGGGACTTGTACACGTCAAGCTGAGCCTCGTCATGGACCCGCATCTCATAGAATTCCTGCGACACGATGGGATAAACTGAGGTATGAGACATGGAGGCTTGCGATTGCCGTCGCACCTTCTCCGCCTTCAAAGCAACAACCTGTTCGTTCAATATAGACAACTCAACGTCTAGATCTTGGATCCGTTAATCTAACCTCGCTACCTTGAGAGCCGACGTCTCTATCTAATTGTCCTGCTCAGCTCTACCAACACAAAAGGGCGTCTTATAAAGCCGCTACCTCAGATAGAACAGTGACCCTGCCCTTTTTAGCATGAGCCAGTTCATCAACCTTAACACTCAATCCACCCCTCTGATCGACAGCCGCCTCTATTCTGCCAAGCTCACCAATCAAGGTGGCCAACCACACCTTAAGGTTGGCGTTCTCGGCCATCACCCCCTTGCTCACCTCGAGCTCATCCTACTTGGCCTTAAGAGCTGCCTCAAGTTCACTACATCGGCCAATGGCCTTCATCAGCTTATCATCCCGATATTTCAACTCTTCAACTTTCTGCGCCAACTCTTCCTCTTTTTCTTAAGCCCGTTGCGAAATAGTTGAAAATCGCGATCTTGAGTGAAGACATCGGCCAACGCACGGTGCTTGGTGCGATACTCTTTGTACTTGGAGGACACCTTCCCAAAATAAGTTGTCCTTTCATTCATCCTTCTGGTTGCGCTCGATCACCATAATGAGAGTCTGACATACAGAGGAAAGAAAATCAGCTTAAGAAGATTACGCATGCAAAGCAAATCTTAACAAAAAATAAAAAAAAAGGGAGCACTTACTCTCCAAGCCATGCCGGAAATGCTCTACGATAGCTCCGCATCACTCAGCGCCTGAAGCGCCATATTCTCGGAAGCATGGCACAAGGGAGCAAATGCCGACACTGTTGATACTAATTTTCCCCTCATATATTTTAAATATGCATAAATATTCTCAAAATAGTGCAAATGCATTATTATTATATTTATAAACATGCACAAGTATTTTTATAATTTTAAGGGCTTTAAATTAATTCACTTTCGCATTTTTTATTATACAAATAGTCAATAATTATCCCTAATATCAGTTTTATGATGATTTAATTGTGTAAATTTATCATTTATGCATCATATAGTGATTAAATATTTTTGTTTCATTTTTATAATTACATTTGCATTTTTAAGGCTAGAATTGCATATTTTGCTATAATAGCCCATATATATGTATAATTATATTATCTATGTAGAAAATAAATTTTTATATTTTTATAATGTTAAGTAGTTATTTTAAATTATTTTCATGCAAAAATGTCATTTTTTATTTTTAATCAATTATTTTTATGATTTAATTTGTTATTTAAAATCTAGCCTCTAAAAACCCAACTTCGGACCTAGCCTAACTCAATTACCCCAGCACAATACAATAAGCAACCCAATATCCCATACCCGTCCAACCCAGACCCAAACCCATCTAAATTAACCTGCCTGGCCATAATCTAATCCTAGCCGTTGATCTTCTAAGATCAACGACTCCCAATCACCCACACCCTTGTAATTAACCAACATCCCTAACTCTAATTTATTTTACACTACCTGCCATCATTGAGTCCTCTCATCTCTCTGTCACCTCTCAAACCCTAACCTACTGTCACCATTCTCCTATGATTCCTATCTGGAAATAGAATCATTCTTTGATTCCTTACCATATCTGGTCTTACCTCTTTTCCAGCTACTCGCTTTTTATATTACTTGATCGGCTTGCGTGAAATGGCAAGTTAATCTCGAGAGATTCAAACTGGATGTGGTTCAAAATCTCTTATATTTTGGTTGTTTATGTCTGTGTCCATCGTAACCTCTGTATGTTCGAATATTTTCGTATCTGTCAGTTAAGGTTTCAAATTTTGATTCAGACCAGATTTGGTCCGATTACTACTTGTTTTATGATTATTCACCATCTATATTTTCTCTATTACTCACAAATCCATATATTTTAGTTGAATTGTTTTACTTACCCTAAAACTAGGGTTCACGATCTTTCCAGAATCTAAAATGATTTGTTATTTTTTCAGCATTTTTTCTTGAATGTTTCTGAATATCTATCTCCGTGTTTTTAATTCCTTTCACTTACCCTAATTATTTCCGTCTATATGTCATTTTGCATTTTTAATAAAGCTATTTTATATTTCTGCCTTTTTTTACACATATTAAATCTAGGGTTGTCAGTATTTGGTGTTTTCCTCTAATGTTTCTGTCTATATGTCTCTATGCACCTCTAAATCTTGTCGTTAACTAGTTGACTAATTTTACTCACCCTAAATTAGGGTTTTGAAATCCTTGCTAAGATTTCAGCCTTTCCTCTCATGTATGGTTCTGATATTTCCTTATCTTGTCTGATTTATCTATTCTCGTTATGTATTTACTTTACTTGTTCTGGTACTTGATTACTGATTGATTTTGTATAATGATTTCCCTAATTTAAGTGGTACTGGCCTGATTATATGCTGCTAATTAGTTGAACTCCGACTTTTATTGATTTCAAAGTTATTCCCATTCCTTAAGACTGATTCATTACCTTTTTTATCTACCTAGTTGAGTACTATTTAAACCCCTCTCCCGTCTCCCCTTAAGACAAGACTCGAACTCTCTGATTCTCACTAAAAAGCTCAAGCTCTCTCTTTCTATCTAGTTATGATTTCTTTTCTAAGTGTCTCTTGATTTTGGCCGGCTGAAAGCCTAGGATAATATTATTCTTGAACTTCATTGTTGTGGTATACTTACTTGTTTGCTCACTTAACTCGTATGCCATATCCTTTGCAAATTCCATCCTCTAGGTTTTTCTTGACTAGCCTGTTTCAATTCTCTACATGACTCTGTCCTTCACCTGATTGTGTAGTTCCATTTAGTAACACTTTTAACCTAGAATTAATTGGTTTCAAATAATGTAAATCTTCTAATGAGTTAGCCTAAGGTTAACTTGTTTCATGTATTACTTGTTATTCCTCTACTTGTTCTGAACTTTGCACTATAGACATGTAATAAGTTAGCTTGTTGCTTAGCTCATATACCATGTTTGTTCAACTCAAATATTTTTGCCTCATTTCTTCTGTGATTAAGCCGTAACTGTTTTGAATACTAGCATAAGTATATAACTTAACTTGACTTCAACTTATTTCAACTATGTGTTTAAGAATGAATTCTATAAGAATGAATGAATTCTGTAGTTTAAGAATGAATGGATTCTGTAGTTTTGAATCCTATTCATTTGGAATCCAATATATTTTAAAAACCTGGCCCTTCTCTCTTTATATACTCTTAGTCTCTTAGGTTCTCAACCACCCTAGTGTGAGCACTGCCTAGGATCCTTGAGACTCATTTGAACTCTGACACACGGGGGGGGGGGGGGGGGGGGGTTTCCAATCTTTTATGAATATGTGTTTCTGGTACAAGCATTGCCCGGGGTCCCTGAGACTCTTTGGGAACTTTGGCACATTGGAAGCCTGGTTTTAATTTGCTCTAGATGAATCACTGCTATGCTTTAAAGCTGTTATGTAGGAAGGCCTGCTTCCGAGGTTCATTTGGGCCTATGAAGGCTCTCTATAGTTTAGATACTACCATTATGTAATTCATTCGGCTATTCTGTTCTGTAAAAACTATGTAATAACAGATTTGGGATATTTAGTGAAGCTGGGGGGTGTTCTTATGTTTTTTGTTAAAACTGGGTGGAAATCCTGCCTATAGGATTTAGTTCTGCTGATTGAATTGTGTGAGTACTATACTGTGTTTTGAAATCCTACCTATTGGACTTTCATGATCAGATTGATTCTGCATTTTACATTTGCATACTATATATCCTACTTATAGGACTTCCGTTCAATTCTACACAGTAGAAATCCTGTTCGTAGGACCTATACATGTTTTCAACAAATGCGCGTTAGCAGTCATGCCTATATGACCTTGTTGTTTGAGATAACCGTTCTTCCTGGAAATTTGTTCAATTTCTACTCGTACACAGCTAATAGATATCATGCCTATAGGATTAAAAATCAATTTCAAACCTAGAAATCAGGCCTATAGGGTTTAAATTAATAGATGTCATGTCTATAAGACTAATGTCAATTTAAAATTTAGAAATCGTTCCTACAAGGTTTAAGTCAATTTATCAATTAGAAAGCATACCTATAGGAAATAAAAAAAACCCGTCTTACGAGTTTAAATTAGTGTTACACCTATAAATCATGTCTATAGGTTTGTAATTAATAAGCTCATAGAAATCATGCCTATAAGATAAGATTAATCGATTCTGAATTCAACGCTATTGTCAATCACTTAGGTAACGTATATGTGGGCCTTTATAATGCCTGAAGTGCCCAGATTCATGCTGAATAAAATCAGTAGGCAAACAGATAGGTGTTAATGCTAGCCTTAATAAAACGGCCTTTATGCTCTGTTTTTATCACGTAGATATCCTGTCTATAGGATTCGAAAGTTAATAAAGTTTGCTGATTCAATTGCGTGCTTTTGTTCCCTATGTTTGGAGGTCAATCTGATCCCATACTTGTTCTTTATCTGAAAGTCCTATTTATTTTATTTGTTGCTTATATTTCACATTTTTGAGCAACCTAGGTTGAGCATAGAACCATCCAAGATAGAGGTCCCAATGCCTCCAGGACCATAGGTATTGTCATGACCCCAGTTCGCCCTCGTGAATACGTCGTGATGGTACATAGTTCCTATAACTAGGTAAGCCTAACAATGCGGAAAATAACATAGATTGCAGGATAATTAATTAAAAACTGAATAACTAAAGAAACTGTATATAAAGGCCGCTCGGCATATACAACTCAAAATGCGGAAGTCTACAATCTCATCCCAAAACCCGAAAACTCACGGGCAACACAGGCTAATAGAAACGTAATATACTGCTCTAACTCCAGTATGTCTAAGCAACTGAAAGAAGGAGAAAGCTATCTACTAAATACTGGAATAAGATAGAGACTTCTGGTCTGTGGATGCGGTAGATGTACCTCAAAGTCTCTGCTAGACATCTCCGCCTCGGGAATAGTGCACCTGAGAAGAAGTATCTGGGTCTTCACATGAAAAACATGCGCAGAAGGGGCATGAGTACACCACAACAGTACTCAGTAAGTGCCAAACCTAACCTCGGTCGGGTAGTAACGAGGAAGGTCAGGGACCTACTGAGATATGACAATATAATAAGAATGCTGGTAACTGCATGAAATGAGTAGAAATAACAGTATACAATTGTGGAGTAAGTGAGGTTACACAGACAACAATCAACACACCGAGGATAAGATAACAAACAGTAAAACAGCCCAATATCAGAACCAATTACGAGGATCTCCCAGAATATTGTCCTGTAGTCCATTTCTATGTCAATATCAATTACGAGGATCGCCCAGAATACCGTCCTGTAGTCCATTTCCATGTCAATACCAATAACGAGGATCTCCCAGGATACCGTCCTGTAGTCCATTTCCATATCAATGAGTAGGGGGATCTAACCCGTATTCCCAAAGTAAATGTGCAGGAGGATGTACCGGGAATCTAACATGTAGACCCAAAGTAAATGTCCGGGGGGGGGGGGGGATCTATCGGGAATCGAACCCGCAATCCCAAAGTAAATATGCAGGGGGTTTTATCGGGAATCGAACCCGCAGTCCGAAAGTAAATGTGCAGGCGATCTACCGGGAATCTAACCTGTAGTCCAAAAGTAAACAAACATGGGAGGGGGGGGGAGGAAGGAGCTACCGGAATCCCACATCCGCAGGCCCAATGTAAATAAGCAACCACAATTAGAGAATATTCAGAAATGAAGTACAACACTATGAAGCAACCGATAGTTCTAGCCTAACATGCTTCATGTAGTGCAATTAAGGCAAATTAAGCAAATAGGCAATTTGGATCTACTAAACATACCTTTCTAAACTAGCAAAGGCTATAATGGAAAGTAGAAATAAGCTAATACGAAAGAAACTCAGTTCAAGTACTTTAAGTAGAAATTCGGGTTTTCAACAATTAGCTCAAGTACACACTCGTCACCTCAAGTACAAGGCATTCAATTACCAAATATCACATCCTAAGGGGAAAGGTACCCCACAGAAGGTTAGACAAGCCAATTACCTCAAACCGGCTCCAAACTCAACCTGAAACTATATTTTTGTCACGAGTATCCAACTACAATGGCCCAAATCTATTCATTTCAATTGCATCTCGTAAATAACATCTCAAACAACAGATTATACTATTTAGTTTAAAGCAAAGACACGAATTTAGGTAAAATAACCAAAACACCCCTGAAGCTAACGTGGTCAAAGCCTGAGGTTCGAACCAAAACCCGGTTACCCATTCCCCCACAAACTCAAATATGAAATTTTTTTTGAAATCAGACCTCAAATTAAGGTCCTAATCCCAAATATTTTTGAAAAACCTAGGTTCTACCCAAATCTCCAATTTCACCCATGAAAATCATTGATTTATAAGTGGAAAATATATTAAATGATATTAATGATTGAAAGAAATAATTAAAAATCAACTTACAAATGATTTGGAAGAAGTCTTATCCTTGAAAAATTGCCAATGGAGTTTGGGTTTTAAAAGAATGGTGAAAATTCGACTAAGTATAAATTTTGCCGAGCCTCAGATATGGGGATCGGAACCCTGCAGGTAAGGGAAATGCGAGAAAAATGTTCGCATTTGCGAATGCTTCAGAAACTAAAGACCTTCGCATTGGCAATTACAGTCGTTGCATTTGCGGCTGGCTTTCTATGCATTTGCGAAACAGCTGGTCGCATTTGCCAACAAGCCTGCCCGGTCCAACTCTCAGATTTGCGATGCTAGCTTCACAAATGCGAAGCCTGCAGATCAGGGACACCAAATTTTTCAAAAGATAAAAAATGCAACTCGACACCTATCCAAAACTCACTCGAGCCCTCGGGGCTCCAAATCAAATAAGCACACAACCTCAAAAATATCCTACGGACTTACTCGCTCGATTGAATCATCAAAATAACATCGTAAACATCGAATTTAGCCCTAAAACTCATGATTTCCTCCAAAGTTTCATAAAGCATCAAATTTCCATTTTAAGTCCGAAACACGTCAAACGACGTCTGTTTTCAACCAAACTTTACAGAAAATGATTAAATCATATCTAAGACTTGTACTAGGCGCCGGAACCAAAATACAGACCCGATACCATAGTCTTCTAATCAAAATTCCTTAGTTATATCTGGAAAACAATTTCAGATAAAAATTAATTTCTCGAACTTGGAATCTTGGAATTCGATTCCGGGCATATTCCCAAGTACCATTTTTTCGTACGAACCTTCCAGGACCGTCAAATCACGGGTATGGGTCTGTTTACCCAAAACATTGACCAAAGTAAAATTTGTTCAATTTAATATCAAAATTTAGCATTCTTCTCGCAGAATCCATATCTAAGTTTTTCGGCTACGCGCCCGGACTGTGAACACAAATTGAGGCAATCCTAGATGAGGTTTTCAAGGCCTCGGAAGTAGAGAATAAGTGATGAACCCTTTGGGTCATCACATGTATGGATCGGGTAGTGCACACATGCACAATTTAGAATCAATTAGTGCGCGTTAGGTAACAACTTAAAGATAGTAATCGGGTAGTGAGGAGATTATAGTATGTGTGCTAATGCTATGAGTAACACCCCGACTTGAGGGAGTTACATAGTATTCTATGGAATGATCCTATATACTAAAAAACTTAGGACCACTCCTACACCCCTATTTAAAATAAATTGAACATTGTATTTGTCCAAATTGTTTTCTACCCTCTTAGACTAATTCACTTAATTTAAGTTTGACTAGGACCCACCATTGTGGACCTCAAGGGGTGATGTAAATTGGTACAACATGAGTTATCAATTCTAGGTGCCCTAACACACCTTAATGGAAACTCCTCCAATTCCAATTCCTTACCTCATCTCAAAAAAGTGTTGTCCCGGAAATGTTGAGACCCGATTTCGCAAGAAAAAGTGGGCGCGACAGCATGATGACTCTGCTGAGGATATCTTTTGGCTCTTACTATGGAAACCGACTTGTCTCCTTGTTTTTCTTTCTTAAGTACCTTTATAATTATTAAATACCACATTTTATCATTATTTATCGTGAAGTACTTGGCCATGTTATTTTCTTTTGCATACCTTCATGTTGAACATCATATTCTACTCGTGCGTACTAATACTATAGCGGCGCTTTATGAGTATCCGAAATCTTCTCAAAATCACCTTTTAAATTTGGAAAGATTTATTTGCGATAAAACTTGTCGATCAACGCTGCAGTTGACAGTTGTATGCCTTTCCCTCTCAAGTTGTCCGCTTGAGGGAGTCTAGACTTCTATAGAAACCTTACTCTAATAATAAATGTACATACATTATGATCAAACCTAGGATGGGTTAATATGTTATCCACATAATAACCTTATAAGGAAACCTTGTCCAAAGTCCACCAGCATTTGCATAATCCCAACGGATGCAACCACGTTATATGCATTATTTGGAGAGATAAATGGTGACATACTAATTGTTAATGTGTAAGTAGTCGAATTCAGAGGGCGAAAGGGTCTAAATCTATTTATTTTGCAGAAAATGAGGCACGAAGTCCTCAGGTTCGACATGGTTCAAAATATCTCGCCTTTGCTGCTAGACATACGCGATGGGGGGAACCTAATTGATGGATCCAAGAAGGCTAAGTATGGAGAAGGTCCTTCTGGGACAAAATAGATTAAGAATAATGTTTTATTTCTTTCTAGACTCGTTTAGTCTTTGGTTTTATTAAGGCACATGCCATTAGTGATTCTTAATTATTATTGTCATTTTATTAGAGATTTAGTTTATTTTTCACATTAATGAAATAAGGAATTTATCGGCATTAAATCTCTCCAAATCTACTTGTCGCTAAGCTTACTCTGGGCACAACAAGGTTCCCCAAATTAGGACGCAAATTTATAATTCCACAATATGTGTTTAAATACTGCAAACAACCTTTTAATACTCCTCATTGACTTGTTTACCTTTTTATTTTTCTTTTCTTTATTTGTTTATTCACATCCCCTAAGATTGGTTCTTGCATACTGGCATCATCACCATACCAAAACGTCCTCCACATCCTCCCCTTCCAAGTGATACTTACAGCAAAAGCCAGAATGGATGATACAATGCAGTGCAATAGTTGAGCAGGACCAGAAAGACCTTACCATTCAGACCGTGGAGAAGGGAGCTGTTCTCAAGAATTGGATTACCGAACCATCCTAGTCCCATCGAGTTCCTAGGTAGCTTGGCAGTTAGCCTGACCTATTTTTAAAAGCCATTTTAAGCATTTAAGATATTTCTAGTATTTTGTTTCTAGCGCAATTTGTTTTGAAATAATTGCTTGAGTCATCGAGCCATACCGGTTTTGATGTTTTTCGAAATTTAATTAATGCATTGTTATTTTAGTATTTATTATTATCTTTTACATTTTTTCTCTACAACATTACTATTTCTTACCTTGATGAACCAATGACTATGACATGTAATGAGACAATACAACATGAGGATTGTGACGCAAACAAAGAGGATGAAATATTTTAGGATGTTATCAGAGAAGTTCAGAATTTTGAGAACAAACCTAAGACCAACCTGGATGAAATCGAGGCAATCAATTTGGGAGATTTTGAAACCATCAAATAGACTCGCAAAAGCATTCACCTATCACCGTCAGAAAAGGAAGTATATACTCTTTTCCTAAATGAATACGAGGATATTTTTGCATGGTCATATGATGGCTTGACTGGCTTGAGCACATCCATAGTGCCTCAAAAGTTACCTACCAATCCAATGTGTCCGCTGGTGAAGTAGAAACTCAAAAATTTTAATCCAGACATGAGCTTAATAATCAAGGAAGAAGTCACTAAGCAGATCAAAGCCAAAGTCCTCAGGGTAGTTGAGTACCCAACCTGGTTAGCCAACATAGTACCAGTTCCGAAGAAAGATGGGAAAGTAATGGTGTGTTGACTATCGAGATTTAAATAGAGCAAGTCCCAAGGACAATTTCCCACTATTAAATATACACATTCTGATCGACAAATGCACCAATCCTGACCTCCAATCATTTCTTGATTGCTTCGCGGGTTATCATCAGATTTGGATGGACAAAAAAGACACAAAGAAAATAACTTCATTACACTATAGGGGGTGTACTGTTACAAAATGTTGCAATTCGGTCTGAAAAATGCCGAGGCCACCTATTTGAGGGCCATTACGACCATCTTCCATGATATGATACGTAACAAAATAGAGGTATACATTGAAAACTTCATCATCAATTCCAAGAGGGCCACAGATCACATAGCAGACTTTAGGAAGTTCTTTGACAGGATACAGAGGTACAAATTAAAGCTGAACCCCGCAAATGTGCATTCACAGTTTCTACAGGAAAATTATTGGGATTCATCGTCTGTCGCCGAGGAATTGAGTTGGACCCCTCAAAAGTTAAAGCTATCCAAGAGTTACCACCACCAAAGAGCAAGAAGGACGTGATTTGCATCCCAGAACGCCTCAACTATATCAGCCCCTTCATAGCACAGTCCACAGTAATATGTGAACCCATCTTCAAAATTTTGAGGAAGGATGCCGTAGCCAGTTGGATTGAAGATTGTCAAAGGGATTTTGACAAAATTAAAGAATGCTTGTCCACGCCACCAGTCCTAGTCCCTCCAGAACCAGGGAGACCTTTGATAGTCTATTTGTCTGTACTGGGTGAGGCTTTCAGCTGTATTTTGGGACAACATGATGAGACATGAAGAAAGGAGCACGCCATATATTACTTGAGTAAGAAGTTCACATCTTATGAAGAACGGTACTCTCTGCTAGAACACACTTGCTATGCTTTGACATGGACAACTCAAAAATTGAGGCATTACTTTTGTGCCTATACCACGTACTACACATCAAGAATGTATCCTCTGAAGTTCATCTTTCAGAAGCCTGTGCCTATAGGGAAGTTAGCCAAATAGCAGATATTGTTAAGTGAGTTCGATATAATCTATATAACTTAGAAGGCAGTCAAAAGACAAGTGTTGGTAGACCATCTTGCTAAAATTCCTGTGGGAGGAGAATACAAACCACTAGAAATGGATTTTCCTGATAAAGAAGTGACATTCGTAGGAGAGGACATTGCTGAAGCCTATGACAGTTGGATAATATTGTTCGATGGAGCTGCAAACTTCAAGGAATGGGTATTGGAGCGGTTTTGGTATCAGAGACATGTCAATATTATCTGGTATCCGCAAAGCTTAGGTTCCCGTGCACTAACAACATGGTAGAATATGAGGCTTGCATTATGGGGCTCAATTTGACCATCGATATGAATTTAATAGAGTTGCTGGTTATTGGTGATTCAGATCTTCTAGTACATCAGGTTCAAAGAGAATAAGCTACGAAAAACACCAATATACTACCATATTTGTATCATGTGCAAGAATTGATGAAGAGGTTCACGAAGATAGAATTCAAACATGTTACAAGAGTCCAGAACAAGTTCGCAAATGCACCGGCTACTTTGTCATCCATGATATAGCACCCAGATAAGAAGTTCATCGATCCTATTCTAGTAAGGATACATAATCAGATAGCTTATTGTGCCCACATCAAAGAAGAAATAGATGGAAACCCATGGTTCCACGACATCAGTAAGTATTTGGAAAACGGAGAATACCCAGGGCATGCAAACCATACTAAAAAATGCACACTTCGGAGATTGTACAATCACATCTTCCAAAGTGGAGGAACGTTGTATAGAAGAACTCCTGATCTGGGGATGTTAAGGTGTGTTGACGCAAAAGACGCTTCCAAATTGATCGAGGAGATACATGCAGGAATCGGTTGCCCACATATAAACAGATTTGTCTTGGCCAAGAATATACTCAGGGTCACATACTTTTAGATAACCATGGAGACTGACTGCATATGATATGTTTAGAAATGCTACTAATGCTAGATATATGCAGATATGATACGAGTGCCGACAAATGAGCTTAATGCAATTGGCTCACATTGGCCTTTTGCTGCCTTGGGAATGGATGGCATCGATACAATCGATCCAACTACTTCTGATAGGCACCAATTAATTTTAGTGGCCATCGTATACTTCACTAAATGGGTTGAAGCATCATCTTACAAAGCTGTGACCAAGAAGCTCGTTGCAGATTTTGTCGGAGATCGAATTCTTTGTCGATTTGGAGTTCAGAGTCCATCACCATTGACAATGCCGCAAATCTCAACTGTGATCTAATGAAATTGATGTGCGAAACTTTCAAAATTAAGTACAAGATTTCCAAGGCATACCGACCTCAAAAGAATGGAGCTGTGGAAGCTGCCAACAAAATCATCATGAAGATACTAAGGTTGAGATTCCTTCTTTAAGGATCATACAAGAAACCAAACGCATTGACGTAGAATGGATAAAGAGCTATATGAGCAACTAGCCCTCATAGACTGAAAGATGATGAATGCAGTATGTCACGGTCAGCTTTATTGTAGTAGAATGTCCAAAGCTTTCAGCAAAAGAGTCAAACCAAGACATTTCACACTAAGGCAACTGGTGCTGAAGCAGATCTTTCCACATCAAGATGAATCCAAAGGTAAATTTTCACCCAACTGACAAGATCCCTACATGGTTCACATAGTATTAATCGGAGGGGCACTCATACTTGCAAAGATGGATGGAAGAATCTGGCCAAAGCCTATCAATTCAGATGTAGTCAAAAGATACTATGTGTAAATCGTTTTATGTTTCTTCATATGATGTAAACTAAACTACGCTTGACCTGATTCCCATTTAAGAGGGGATACGTAGGCATCCCTGTGGGTTCGATCACATCTTACTAAAATCCTCATTTTACCAGAACCAAAAACTGGGGTAGAATTTTTAGGAAGATCCTCAAAATTCCACACCAAGTCTAGTCAACGTCATCATGTATAAGATAGTCAGAAATAAGTTTTGTAACTAGGGCAGAATTTTGATAAGGATTCTCAAAATTCCAAAGAAGATCCAACAAACTTCATTACATGCAGAATGGTCGAAGGATTATTTACTAACCAAGAAAGTCACAATGTTTCTAAAAGTGTCACAATCATTAGTTCATCTAATTTCCTTGATACGATGTAGCACTATGTTTTACAAAATGTTTCTAATTCATCAATAAGTGTATATTTTTTCGGAAGTTTATTTCAGTGGCAGCTAGGTGTTACCAAGGGTAACTCGAACAGGATCTCCAGAGCAAAACAGACATAAAATGGCACGAACCAACCTCCCCTACAAAAAGTCACGATTTTTCTTTGAATTAAAGGAAAAGGAATAACCACCAGTACGTGCGCTTTAATATCAGGACGCCAGGTGCAAGTACATCTCCAACTAAGAAATATTCTGCTCCTATTAGCTATTTGTCCATTGCATGAGATTAAGACCTGTCTTAAATCTTGCATGAGGCTAAGCCCTGCCTCCATATTTGCATAAGGCTAAGCATTCCCTTCTCTATGCATGAGACAAAGCCTTGTCTCAAATCTTGCATGAGGCTAAGCCCTGCCTCCATATTTGCATAAGGATAAGCACTGCCTCTCTGCATGAGAATAAGCCACGTCTCAAATCCTCCACGAGGCTACGTGCTACCTCCTGATCAGGTCTAACCCTACACGACTACAGAGTGGCAACGTCGGTCGATGCAGCTTTTACCCGAGATAGTCGGAATCAAATCCACAAGGAGCTAGATTGTTTGGGAATTGGATTCCTATCTAAACTAGCACTGCTTAGTGGTCTTAATTACACTTTAAATCATAATTGTTTATTTATTACTTCTAATTTTTTGCTATTGAGATGTTAAATTAAACTAGCAATAATGCTTATAAGGTTTTCTAAATGGATAACGCGGCACTAGGGAAGTGACTTTCTCCTAGGTGAGTACTTGACGGGTTCTATAGCCTAAGGAAAAGCTGTTATGTTGAGGATTGTGATAGAGCCAATGCACGAAACTACTCATTATATACCTCTTGATAGCTTGAGTGACTTTGCCTAATTGACTTTCTCAAGACCAATTGTGTGTTGAAATTTGTGCAAGCAGTATAGGCTCAAGTCGGGTATTACTATCTCTAGGTTTAACCCTTTAATTGGGGCTATCAATCTCTTGAATACACCAGTTTCCTTGTTGGACTAATTTTCCTAGACTCAAACTCTCTTTCTCAAGAAGATCCCAAGTCAAAAAGGAACAAATTGTGCTTGCAACCGCTAATTCAACATGGAAAACATAAATTAGTCCAAATATCAAACACCCATAAACATCTAAGCCTTAAAACACAAGACCCATCAAATACCCATACTAGGTTTAAGCCACAACCCTAACTAATAGGTCTAGCTACTCATAATAATGGAAGAGAACAGATAATTAGATGAAGAATAACCCATATAGTATGTTTACAAGCTAAGAATTAAACATTCAATGATGAACTAGCCACAAAATTACTTAAAATAGGTCCAAAACGGCCTTCACGTGCTCATATAAGATATAGATGACCTAAAAAATCTAAAAAAGAAGTATTTATACAAGGCCATATTTTCTGGACAAAATACCCCTGACAGAGGTACCATGGACCGCATAAAATGCAATGCGGCTGCAGCAAGGCTTTTCGGCTTAATTTCTGAGTCTTTGAATCTAGCCACTGTGGACCGCATAAAATGCACCGCGGCTGCGGTGTCTTTATTAAGGTCCATACAAAACAGACTACAGCCATAGTGGCTTCCAATCTTCAAAACTCCCAACTCTGTGAATCCCCTCTCCGTGGACCGCACAATATGGATTGCGGCAGCAAAGAATTTACCACAAACCGCAGTGCTTGAGCTTCCAAAAATTGCATCCCTCTGATCTTTTCCACCGCGGACCACACTATGGATTGCGGCCGCAGTGGGTCCATTATGGCTACAATGGATTTTATGCTACAGCAGTGCCTTGACTTATTCTTGGTACTTGTGTAGGTTTAACTCCTTTTTGAGCTGGTTTTGACTACCTTTCACTACTTTGACCAAACCCTGCAAACAAGTACAACATGTAAGACTTCAACATTATTTGAATACATTTTTAATCAAAACTCAAGTAAAAAGGAGTGTAAAATGAACTAGAATCCCTAGTTATCAACTCCCCCAAATGTAAGCTTTTGCTTGTCCTCAAGTAAACAAAATAAGTCCCACCTCCTTAAGAATACAACCAAGAAAATTCCGCTGACCTGAAATGACCCCATCTAGCATCAATTGGGACTAATAGTTGCCCTCAATTCAAATGAATAATTAACATATTCAACCTTTTAAACACCATAATTTTAGTGCAACACAAAAGCATCAAGAATTGACTCAACTCATCAAGGAAACGTTTTCTACCACTTTGGTCATTGTGGAACGCAAACTCATGCCCACACTCTCCCTTAAGCAAGCCCTTACTTTTAGATTGTAGCACTCAAAATGAGGATTGTGGTAAGACACTCATCTCTCTCAAAGAAATGTCACAAGTCCGGCTCTAAGTACCATAAGCTTGCCCTTTATATGAGTCACCACTAATGTAAGCTTCATTTAACTCAAGAAAATATACGGCTTCTGTGGGGATACCATTGAAGGCTTTTTTTATAGGGTAGGATATATTTGGTCTAAGTAGGTTACAGTTTCCCTTAAGCACTTCATTTGCTTCATCATGGCACACATTATCTTGACTTTTTGAGTCATTTATTTCCTTCTTAGGGGTTAAAGAGACACACTATCACTATTTCTCGATCATTTCACAACCTTTTCTCATTTATAAACTTTCCACACCTTTCATTACTTTACATGTATTGAATCCCTTTATTTCTTCTACATTGTCCATTCTTTTTAGCTTTTTGATTTTTCTTTCTTTTTCTTTCTTTTTCTTTATTTTCTTTCTGCCTTTCCTTTTCTTTGCTTTTTTACCTCTTGCCATTTTATTGCATTCCTCGTCTCTCCCCCAAACTTATGCTTTTTTCTTGTGCTAAGGAAACATCAGGTGCCAAGAGAGGGTCTTTTTAATATGGGTTAAGGCTTGTATCATGATTTTTGAAGGAAAAGGATTGTGGATCAAAAGGGGTTGACTAGGGATATTATCATTGTTAAGGCTATGGATGTTTTCAAGATAACATTCGGATCAAGGAGAGCCTATAATCACTTCTCAAGTCAAAGTACACTAAGGATTTTGCCTAGACAAACATTCAGGGAAAGTTCTAGACTCAATGGCATGAGACTTGGAATTGCAATTCAAATTATCACCATACAACTATTGGATTTCTAAAAAGACAGAGTATGGGCCCCACAACAATCTTAGCTAAGTTTTGAGCCACACAAATGATCGCGAAAAACCACTTGATGATTGTCGGCCAACACAAGAGTCTCAAGGTCACAACTTTTACCATCCTATAGGCGCCATTTTATTTTTGACCATAATATCAAAGTCAAATGTGTTAGGCCCAAGTGAAGTTTTGCTTGAGGCACCATTACTCACTAGCTACTATTTACACAAAAAACAAAAAAAGAAAATAGACTTAAACCCTTAATAAGGTTGTCATGCCATCCATCATCAGGAAGAGCCACCCGGTTCACACAAATTCCACCTTCGGAAAGGACCGTGGCATTAAGAAACCAAAAACTTATTTGAACGCAAAACGCAAAATTACTAGCTATAAAATTGAAGTAAGAAGCTGTGAAAGAAAATGCGAAAAGTAAAACGAAGATGTACAATAGGAGATTTAGATGAATATATATAAGAAGGGATGGATATATACATCTGAAAGTAACTTTATATACAGACCAAAGTTGCAAAGTACGAAAAGTGAAATAAATTGGTAAATTTATGTATATACCAAAAGTGAAAATCAAAGCATAATAAACAAAAATATTATCATATTTATAACCCAATATAATCAAAATAAGGCTACCCCCTCAAATAAAAGCAATCATTGTCCTTAATGCTAACTAATCAAAAACAGCTCAAGAAAAGATAAAGAGTGAAGAGAAATCCATCTGCACGGGATCATGAGCTTGGGTCCCGGTCTTGTGACTGTTCGGGAGCGTGTGATTGGATCCCGGTATCCTATGACTGCACTGGGACCTGAGGCTACTTTTGAGCCAGAGGTTCGCTAGAGGATGCTCCCTGAGGGTCCTACAACTCTATCACTGCATCATCAGCTCAGGGGTTCACTCTCATCCTCTTTGGTGACCTCTCCAACTCCTACTCCGGCTCAGGCTGGGCTACTTGTCGAGTCATGCAATAACAACTCTAATGGAAAGTGATCAGCAACTTTAATCTTCTCCACTTCTACCCTCAACTTCTTTACATACTCCTTTGATGCTCGAGTTTGTCTTAGCTTATTTGTTTCCTTTATCAACTCCTTCATTGCTTTCCCATGAGTACCTACAACCTCCAATATCAACTGCTAGTTCTCCAAGAGCTTCTTCTAGTTGTCTAGAAGCTCCTTGAGAGTCTCCTCCACTGACTTATGAACCTGTGGCTGTGGGGTTACAGATTGGGATGCCACCGAGCTAGAAAGCATAGACAGCTTAGAAGTAGCTACTTGCATCCAGTTATTGATACTGGCAAGGGTTTGGCTCAAACGGCGGGCAGTCAATGGGTAGGATGTGGATGCGGGAAAATCTCGAATGGAGGAAGTAGAGGGTCTTGTGGCAATAACTGGGGTAGCTGAGGGAGGCTGAGTAGAAGGGATTAATACTGGCTCTTCAGATTGGCTAGTAAAAATAGTGGCTTTTCGTTTTGGATCTTTAGCTTTGGGGTTGTCATCACTCTTTAGGCTATACTAGGAAAAATGAATCTTTGGTTTCACCTTCAATATGAACTTCCTTTTCTCCACCATCTGGTCCTCAAAGTACATTGTTAGGAAATTTGGGAAGGGGTATGATCTATCACATTCATTGACCACTCGTGTGATCAACCTAGACATAACATTCCCGATGTTGATTGGGTACCCCGCCATGATAGAAACCACTAAGATTGCCTGGGAGACATATAGAGAGTTCTCATGAGTAGTGGGATCCAACCTGTTATATATGAAAGTCTCCAACCCCTTTGCCTCGAAGTTTAAAGTTTTCCTCAAAATCTTAACCCTTGTTATCAACCATGATGGAGTGGTGCCCAGAAGTGCCAAGTACTCTACTAACCACAGATGGGCTGCCTCATCCACGGTACCTTCTCTAAATAAAATGATTTATCTTTCTTCGAAAAGCCCAGGTAGTCATTGATTGTCTTCCCATCGAACTACATGTCAAATTCCACATCTTAGTCACTTTAGTGCCCTTCTTTTAATGTGGGCAGCATTAGTGTAGAACTCTTTGACTAAGATCGTTTTCCTCCACAATTTTCTCTTAAAATAATACCAACCCTGTCTCTCTCTAAATTTCCTCTTTATATTTGGGTTGTGAGTTAGAAGGTTCCTCTCAATGAACTGTCACTCAAGAATCAACTTCCTCTGAGGCCACCACTCTCGGAACTTCTGATATGCTATCTCACTAACAAATTTATCCTACCAAAAATTTGGGTTTCTAGTTCTTTCCACCCCCCTCCAGTTTGGGGCACACCCCTTCCTTTTTCTTCTTCTTCTATGGTATCCTCACCGGGTGTTGAAGCAGTAGGTAGGGTAGAAGAAGTACTATGATCTCTCTCAGCTAAGCCCTAAGACGACTTAAAAGAAATTGGAACTAAAGCTTGAGTAGTAGGAGAGCCCGGAGGTGTGGGCACATCCCTCAATCTAAACCTCTACGGATAGTCAGGAACATACTCCGGCACTGAATTGGAGTCAGATGCCTCCTGGGAGGGTTCACATTTACTTCCCTCTAAATAGGAAGCAACTCTATCTGCAACCTTTATTACCTTTCTCGTTTTTGCAATTGCTTTTCAAACTTGGGGGGTCAATTTGATCCTTCCTCTTCCCCTACCCCGGGAGGACTCTCATTTGCCTTCTATTTTTCACCTCTACCTCGTGATTTAACCATTGTCTGCAAGTGGAATTCAGTTAAATCCTATTAGTATCACAGTACCGGAAGAATAAGTGAAGATTATGCATGTAAATAACTAAATGTGGATAGAAAAAAAAGAGCGGCCGCAAAGGAACCACCATGGACCACACAAAATAGTACTGTGGTCCACAGGGAAGTGGCGTTCAGAATACCCAATCTCTAATTCAGGGCATCACGGACCGAAAGAAATGGTCTGCAGCTAGCAGTAAGGCACGGCGAACTCTAAAAAGTCGACTGCGACTGTAGTCCTCAATTAACTACTCATATGAAGTTTATCACCGTGGACCGCGAAAAAAACATCGTGGCCGCGGAGATCCACCACGGACCGCATAAAATTCACCGTTGTTGTGGTAAGAAAAACTCAGCAACACCAACCTAGGGTTTTAATATTTTACACATTTTTAGCCTAATTTCACATATTATCAATCCCCAAGGTAGTTAATCATCATTTTTAACTGATTAAACCTAATCTAAACAACATTACGGGTAACCCTACCATCCAAATTGAAAGAAAAGGGATGAAAATAAGTACAAACTATATATAAAAATAAAACAAAACAAAATTGAAGACTAGGAAAAATTTGAAGTAATAGGAATGAGATGCAACATAGATTAATTTGAATTAGTGATTGAATTTGTGCAAGTAGGGGAGAGATGAACAATGTTTTTTTCTATTTATTGAGAAAATGGGAGAAAAGTCTAAATGAAGGCCTGAGGTCCTATTTAAAGAAAAAGGACCTGGGACCCATGATACTTACCCACTGCGGTTGCATAAAATAAGTCGCGGAACGTAGTGCTTAACCATAAGAGGAATTGGCAAGAGTGTCACCCCAGACCGCAGAAAATGCATTGAGGCCGCGGTGACAACTTCAGAGAACCCCCACTTTTAACCATTCCAGTACTGCGAACCGCAATGAAATTTTGTCCCTGCAATAAGGCCATTACGGCCGCATAAAATGCAATAAGGCCGCGGTCCAAACTTTAGAGAGTGCATCATTTTTTCAATTATGTCCGACACTGTATCAAAACAACCCTACGCACATCTGACAACCAGTTAGTACAAAAGAAAATCCTACACTAAAAAGAAAATCAAAGAAAAACAAAAAGAAAGATACATGGGTTGCCTTCCAAGAAGCGCCTGATTTGACATCGCGGCACAATGATCAAATCACTTTAGATGGATTAGTGCCACCACATGGCTGTCATCAATCATGCCAAGGTAGTGCTTGACTATGTGCCCATTAACTCTGAAGACCTCTCCATTTTTGTTTTTCAAGTCAAGTGCACCAACTAGAGTCATAAGAACCATCTCAAAAGGTCCACTCCATTTTGACTTAAGGTTTCCTTGATACAGACATAACCGAAAATTGAACAAGAGAACCAAATCACCCACGTTGAACTCCTTGCTATGAGCATACTTGTCATGAATGTACTTCATATTTTTTTGTACAATGATGAAATGGAGTAGGCATGGAATTGGAATTCATCAAGTTCATTAAGTTGCTCCACACAAAGAATTGCTGCCACATCCCATTCATGATTCAGTTTCCTTAAGGCCCACATGGACTTGTGCTCTAAATCAACTGGTAGATGGAAATCTTTCCCAAACACCAACGGGTACATAGACGTACCAATCACAGTCTTGTATGCAGTCCTATAAGCCCATAGAGCAGCATCCAACTTCTTTGACCAATCGGTCCTATTTGCGTTCACCATCTTTGACAATATACTCTTGATTTCCCTATTTAAGACTTCAACTTGGACACTCGGCTGAGGATGCTAAGGGGTAGAAACTTTGTGATTGACACCATACTTTGCAAGCAAATAGTCAAAAGCTCTATTGCAAAAATGAGACCCCCATCACTTATGATTGCTCGAGGAGTGCCAAACCTAGTAAAAATACCCTTCTTGAGAAAGGCTACAACACTTCAGGCCTCATTGTTGGATAAATCCACGGCCTAAACCCACTTTGAAACATAGTCAACTGCCACTAGAATGTATGTGTTCCCACAGGAACTAACAAACGGGCCCATGAAATCAATGCCCCATATAAAAGATATCCACTTCAAGAATAGTATTAAGAGGCATCTCAACTTTCTTCGAAATCTACCAGCTCTCTGACATTCGTCACACCTCTTCACAAATTCACTTGTATCTTTGTACAATATTTGCCAGAAAAACCCACAACTAATAACCTACGAAGTTGTCCTCGCCCCACCATGATGACCACCATAGGTAGAGGAATGAAAATCCTTTAATATACTCAATTTCTCCTCCTCTTGGACACACCTTCGGATCACACCATCCGTTCACATCTTGAACAAGTACGACTCATCCCAATAGAAGTCCAAACTATCCCATTTGAGATTCTTCCTTTGGTTAGAATAGATATCACACGGGATTACCAATCATAATGAAATTAGCAATGTCTACAAACCATGACATACCATTCACCGACACAGAAAGGATTTGCTCATCGGGAAATGAATCATCGATCTCCAAGCCATTATGAGGCTTCCCCCCTTCCAAGCGGGAGAAGTGGTCTGCCACTTGGTTTTAACAACCTTTCCGGTCCACAATCTCAAAATCAAACTCTTGAAGTAACAAGATGCATCACATCAACCTAGGTTTGGAATCCTTCATCATCATCAAGAATAGGAGTGTAGCATTATCAGTATGAACTATGACTTTGGCGCCCATGAGATACGACCAAAAACTTTCCATTGCGAACATAATAGCCAAAAGTCCTTTATTTTTTTATGCAAAATATCCTTTTTTCTATCTTCTCTCTCTAAAATCCTCTGCCTTCTCTCCAGGAAGAAGGGTGAATAGTGATTCCGTCACTATTCATCGGGCATAATTCTGTGAGTTATCATCACGAAATTAGTCACACAACAAGCTCCTTCTTGTGGTGATCATCTCCTTTCAATTTTATTCCAAAAACTCTAAACCAAACGCAATAGACACTATAGATTCGAATTTTCAGTCTGCAATCTGTATCGTTACTCCTTTGTGATGTGATGTTTATGTATTGTTGATAGTTGATTAATTCGGGCAGAGATTTGATATTTAAAGCAATAATAGATCATAAAAATTTATTGAAGGTACTCTAGCATCGAGATTTCAATACAATTTTCAGCATTTTCATAGCAGTGTTATAGCGTGGATATGGAGGATCTTTTCTGAAGTAAAATGCAACCATGGATGCTACATCCTCTCCCCAGCATCTGGCTGTGGGGGAGGTTCATAACGTTCTAAAAACTGCTCCAAAAGAAAACACAAAGCAATCGTATGCTTCAACACTTCAAGCTAAGCAGTCTGCTCCGTAAAAAATAGAGCTGTGTCAAGTTTTAGTTAACCATGGTGAACCTGTAATTCAATTCACTAAGGAAGAGGTTAACAACTTCATTAGGGAAGAAGGATTGCATCAGGTAGTTGTTATTAAATTTTCTTATGGCAGACCTGATCTATCGGAAGTGCGAAGAATATTTTCGTTGCAATTTGATGTTCAAGGTCAATGTAACATTGGACATTTGGAGTTTCATCATCTGTTAGTCAGGTTTGATCTCTACAATGATTATGTTCATTTCCTTTCAAAGTCTACTGGATATCTTAAATCCAAAGGCGACGAATATTTCTTCAGAACATTCCCACGGTCTTTAGAATTCAATCCGAATGAGGATACGTCGATGGAAGGCGTGTGGATTTCTCTTCCAGGTCTGCCACCAATTTTTTTTGTTAAGAGGTCGTTATTGTCTATAGCCTCAGCTGTGGGAATACCTCTAGCTGTGGACAAGGCAACACAGTATAGACCGAGACCTAGCGAGGCAAGAGTTAAGGTTATAGTTGATCTTTTGGATAAACATCGTAAAAATGTTAAGCTGCAGATTTTAGATAGAGTTTCAGGTAAATCTGTCGAGATTCATCAAGAAATAGTGTTCGACAACCTTCCTATGTATTGTGCTTATTGCAAGCATCGAGGTCATGATGACAAGGCGTGTAAAATTAAAAAAGAAAAAGCTAGAGCAGAGGTGGTGGCAGAGGCACATTTGGACAGTGATCTGTCTGGTCACGAGGTCGATGATTTAGACAAATTACAAGGGGATGCAAGGGACTATCTGAATGCTAAAAGATCTTGACAAGGAGCTAAGGATTCACAAGAAAAAGATGTTAATTCAGGAGTTGAATTAACAAAAGTCTCACAACAGACTGTACAAAGTGCAGAAGGAGTGACTGTGGAAAATAATGCAGGCGTGAAGGATGTTGTTGCTCGAATTGATTCTGTTACACAAACTGGTATGGTAAAGGATGTTACGAAAATGACTGCTGATTTGAAGCCTACACAACATATTGTGAGTCTATGGAGGTGGTATTGAAGCTGGATAAAGGACCTCCTAAGCCTTCTAGAGATGTACCTTGTTCTACTATCTATGCACGATCATATGTGCCTACTGCTGGGGCAATGCAGTCTACTATAGATAGTATTTCTTCTAGTGCACAGGCTGGGCAAGTGGTTGTTTTTTAGGGTGAGGCATTAAATCTGAATTCAACATCAGTTGTAGTTACTTCTGAGCATACCAAAACAGATGATATTCACAAAGGACAGAATCAATGTCGCAATGTGACGCAGATAGGAAGTGAGGCCATAGAGTACTTGGTTGATGCAGCTCAATCAAATGTTACATTTGCAGAAACTCTCCCAAGGTCAAAGGGTAATACTGCAGATAGTATTTTTCTAGTTCAAAGGTTGGGCTACTGCTTGTTTTTTAGGGTGACACAGTAAAGCTGAATTCAACATCAGTTTTGGTTACTTCTGACCATACAACCACAAAGGATATTCACAAAAGACAGAATCAATGCTGCAATGTGTCGCAGCTAGGAAGTGAGGCCAGAGAGCACTTTGCTGATGCAGCTCAATCAAATGTTACACTTGCAGACACTCTCACAAGGCTAAAGGGTGATTCTGCCCAGTTTTGTAAAATGCAATATACTATTCCATTGAATTTGCCTTCTACTCTTGTAACTGAAAAGATGGTATCAAATTTGCAACCTACTGATCCATCTAATGTACTAGAATCTGACAATACAAAAAGACATGAAGAGATGTTGATTGAGCAGCAGCAGGTATTCCAGAATATTAACAATAAAAACACAATTCAGTTTAATCAAGCAAATGGTAGAGGTTTCAGATAGTTTCAGATCTTCTACAGATCCTACTGGTTTAACAGTTCAACCAGGGGGAAAGCTGACAGTAAGAAATTTACTTAATGCTTCAAAAAATCCTGGACAACAACATTGTAATGAACTAAATAAAGCAGCAATTTTGGTTACTTTTGAGCATACCAGAAAAGAGGAAACTCGACAGCATCTCAGCTGCAATATGTAGCAGCTGGCAGCAGGGGAGGAAAATGTACCAGCTAGTGTACATCAAATTCTCAAGACAAATATGTAAACAACAACAAGTATTACAGATCATGAGGTTGCACATAACACATTTCAACAAGATACCTCTAATCAACCTGATATGTTTCAACAAGGCAGTATGACCTCTTTGATAAATACAGCAGCTGCAGTTTCTAATGAAGCCTTTCTTCAGCGTGGTTTTGATTTACATCCGCCTACTGCTACATAACAAACCAGTGAAGCTGCTCAACAATCTATAAATAATTGGTCATCTATGAACACCAGAAAAGCAACTTCAAAAACCAAAATCAAAATACACAGCGCAAATATGTCCAGCTTTACATACAATTCGAAACTCATTTGCTGCTCTTACAAATGTCAATAATAAGAATGCAATATCGACTGGACAGAATTTTGCAAAAGGCTGAAGATCAGTTTTCTCCAATCATACCTTCTTCTAGTACACAGGTGGAGACAACTATCAAAGATCATGGAAAACCATCAACCTCCACTCGAAATAACAAACCAGTAATTCAAGTTAACATGAGGGACATGGTCATTAAATCAAAACTGTGGAAAGACCACCGAGATTTTGACGATGACGAGGGCTGGGGAGAAGGGCTGGCTGGTTATTCATCTTCAGAAGACGACCGAGAGTTTGACGACAACAGTGCAGGAGAGGACTTTGATGATCAATTCAAGCCAAAATTTCAAAGGAAATCAGCGACAATCAATGGTCTTGCAAATCTGAAACCTGCAGCAAACACAAACAGCAACTTGAACCATAATGCTCCAGTATTTGTTCCACGAAATTCTACAAAATCAGGCGAAACATCAGCTGCTGTTCACAATGCAACATCACTGCCAACATCTGCCCAGAATTAGATTGTACCAATAAAATCAATCACAACTTTGAAGGAGACAAAAAATTTCAGATACAATGATGCAAACTTCCCGTACACTACTGGGTGAGAGGGCAGAAAGACATATATATGAAGAAGGGGAGGAACATTAAAGCAATGCCGAGAAGATGCGTCAAGAAAAGGTGATCTGTTGCCAATGCTTAGTAAAACAAGTAAGAAGTCTCGTGAAAGGGATAGAAGTTGGGACGGCAAGATGTTTGAAGACTTAAACATAAGGAGACCTCTAATGAGAAATGCAAAACAAAAACAGGTCACTCAAACAATTATTACAAAGGCTGATCGAGGAACAAAGCATGAATTTTGAAGTCATATTTAGAAAAATTGTGGACGAAGACATTAACCTACAAATTAAAATTTTCACTAAATTGGAGAAAAGAGAGCACCAAGATGGTTTCTTCAACTTTTTATTTTTCCATCTCATTAGTATTTTTCAATGTGTGAAGTTCTTGGAGGGAAGGATGCCGGGGGTCTATTTGGAAACAGCCTCTCTACCCAAGGGTAGGGGTAAGGTTTGTGTACATAATACCCTCCCCAGACCCCACTAAGTGGGATTATACTGGGTTGTTGTTGTTGTTGTTGATGTATTAGTATTTTTCAATGTAATATCATCAGTGAGCATGTTATAAACTCGGGGATGATCATACTGTTCTTAATTCTTGCTACTTCTTTCTTTTTACATGCTTGTTAGTTCATGAGGCTTTTATTGGCCTAAATTTACGCCGGTTATTCTTATATGGGTAACAATACCGGTGTTATCCCCATTATTTTATTTTTCCTATTTGTTTTAACTTTTTCTTTATTATATTAATGAAATCTAGCCCTAGGCGATTGCCTAGTGGATTGCCAAAAAACAAAAGTCTTTTTTCAGTCACCATGTAGTTCACTTGAGCATAATTCGTTATATTGACTTCATAATACACCGGGTGAAACATTTCATTCACTCTTTAGCCCAAAACCTCCCCAACCACAACATCGCTCACATCATACATGAGCTCAAAATGTAATCTCCAACTGGGTGCGGTAATAATAGGAGTGGTTGTCAACTTGTGCTTGAGAAGTTTGAAATATTACATATAAACCTGATTAAACACGAACTTGGCATCCTTTTATAAAAGTTTGCGCAAAGGATTGACTATCTTAGAAAAATCCTTGATAAATCTCCGGTAGAACCCCGCATGTCCAAGAAAACTTCTAACCCCTTTGACAGGAGTAAGGGGATAGAGCCTTGAAATCACCTCAATTAGCTTTGTCCACCTCTATGCCATTCTTTGAGATTTTATTGACAAGGACTATGCCCTCCTCAACAATGAAGTGGCATTTTTCCCAATTGAGCACAAGATTGGTTTCTTCATACCGGGCCAACACCCTATCAAGATTCTTCAAGTATTCATTAAACGAGTCTCCCACAACACTGAAGTCGTTCATGGACACCTCTAATATAACTTCCACCATATTGGTGAATATGGCCATCATGCACCGCTACAACGTAGCCAGTGCATTATACAACCCAAATGGCGTCATAGAAAAGGCAAAGGTATCATATTAGCAAGTGAAAGTGGTCTTCTCCTGATCTTCCGGAGCAATTAAAATTTGGTTGTACCCAGAATACCCATCCAAGAAACAGTAGAAGTCACGACCATAAAGTCTGTCTAGCATCTGGTTAAGAAAAGGCAATGGAAAGTGATCCTTGCAGGTCACCTTGTTCTACTTGCGATAATCCATGCACACCCTCCATATGGTGACTGTCCTGGTAGGAATTAGCTCATTCTGTGCATTGGTAACCACGGTCATCCCACCCTTCTTCGACATACATTACACCGGCAAAGTCCAAGAACTATCAGATATAGGGTACACAACCCCGGCATCCAACCACTTGGTCACCTTCTTTTTCACAAATTCTTGCATTGCCTCGTTCAACCTCCTTTGATATTCCAATGAGGGCTTTACATCATCTTCAAGAATAATCTTGTGCATACAAAAGGCAGGGCTTATTCCCTGAATATCAGCTAAAGTCCATCCAATTGCTTTCTTCCATTTTTGGAGCACTGCCAATGTGGCATCTACCTGCATGTTAGTAAGACAAGAGGAAAGAATAACCGGAAAAGTTGAACTAGGGCCTAAGAATTCATTCCTGAGGTATGGAGGCAACAACTTCAACTCCAACACGGGAGGTTCCTCTATTGAGGGATGTTTTGGCGGAGTCTTCCTATTCTCAAGATCCAAAGAGAGTTTCCGAGGCTCATAAGAGTAAGGGCCTATTCCATGTAAAGAATTAACACAGTCTACCCGGTCTTCATCCTCATTTACATCAAGATTCAACAAAACCGTCTTTAGAAGGTCCTCCACATAGATCATCGCACTAGTATCATCTATTATCAGTGTTTTGACAAGATCCACAAATGAGCACACTTCAGTATAGTTGGGCTGCTTCATTGACTTACACACACGAAAGACCACTTTTTCATTACATACTCGGAAAGTGAGTTCCCTACTTCCATATTAATTCAGGCCTTTTCAGTTGCAAGGAAAGGTCTTCCTAAGATTATACGCACCTCAAAATCGACCTTGCAATCAAGAATTACAAAATTAGCTGACAAGACAAATTTGTCCACCTGGACAAGAACATCATCAATTATACCCAATGGTCTCTTCATTGTTCTATGCGCTATTTGCAATATCATAGAAGTCGGCCTAAGTTTACCTATACCCAAAGTCTTAAAAATTGAATAGGGCATCAAGCTCATACTTGCCCCAAAATCACATAGAGACTTTGCAAAGTCTGCACTCTCAATGGTGCAAGGAATGGTGAAAGCACTAGGGTCTTCTATCTTCGGAGCCATTGAGTGCAATATTGCACTAACTTGGTGGTTCATCTTGATAGTTTCAAAATCCATGAATCTTTTCTGTCACCAGGTCTTTCAAGAATTTAATATAACCCGGCATTTTCTCTAGAGCCTCCACCAAAGGCACATTAATGGATAAGCATTTAATCATGCCAACAAATTTCTTAAACCGATTCCCATTTTTTGCTTTGCGAGCGTTTGAGGATAAGGTGAAGGTGGCCTTGGCAAATGAGCCTTACGTGTTCCCTAGATGGGTTCACATCATTCTGAGTTTCCACCTCGTTATCTTGGATATCAATCACCACTTCTTCATTCAAGTTCTCATTAATCACATTCTCAACCACCAAAGGGATCTCATGCACTTGCAACTCAACTTCATCACTCAAAATTTCTTTTTGTTTGGATGCATTCACATCACCGCGTCGTCCACTCCTTGTATTTACTGCCATTGTATGCTCGATGTTGTTCCCGTCCTTCGGGTTGACTACCATATCACTAGGTAGAGACCCTTTAGGGCGAGTATTCAAGGATCATGAGACTTTGCCTAATTGAACCTCCAAGTTTATAATTGAAGTATTGTGGGAAGCCAACTGGGCATCCGAGTCAGCATTCTTCTTCATCATCTATTCGAACATCATTTCAATTCTCCCCATTTCATTGTTGGAAGAACTAGGACCTTGGGATAAAAATAGGGGTGGATTGTTGGGTTGTTGATACATCGAGAGCCTTTGAAAGACTTGCCCTCGATTTACTTGGTTGCTATTATTCCAACCGTCGTAATTGTTGTTTCCACCCCAATTGTTGTTGCCATTCCAATTACCCTGATTGTTTTGGTTACCCCAATTTGGATTTTGGTTGTTGTTCCCCAATTACTGTTCCCTTATTGTTGTTGATTTCCCCAATTGCCTTGGAGTCTCCATTATTGTTGGTTGCAAGAATTGCCCCTTCGTCCTTGATAGTTATTCACCTATTGCACTTCTTCATTCTACTCATCATAACCATCATCTTGGAACCCACCAATATCATAGTCAAATTGATCTAAACTCCCTTAGTTATATTGGCTTCGTTGTCTTCTTTTGTTCACTAGCATGTTGACACTCTCCATAGCATTTACTTGTCGTGGAGTTTGAACCTACTTTAATTGTTCCTTTGCTAGTTGGTTCATTGTGGTTGTCAGTTTTGCTATTGCATGCCCATGATCATGAAGCTCTTTGTGAGGTTACCCTGTGGCACATTTTCTCTACTTTGCCAAGCGGAGGACATGCCAGCCATCTCATCCAATATTGCATTAGCTTCATCATATGGTGTGTTCATAAAATTTCCCCCGACGAGTTGGTTCACTATGCCCTGATTAGTTGTGTTATGCCCAGTAGAACATATGTTATATCATTACCCTAGTCATATCATTATTGGGACATTCCTTTACCATAGCCCTGTATCTCTCTCATATCTCATATAGTGGTTTGTCATGCTCCTGTTTGAAATCTAAGATTTCATCCCTCAAAGTTTCCACATGCCCCGATGAGAAAAAGTTTGCAATGAATTTATCCGCCAACTCATTCTAAGTAGTGATGGAATGGTTGGGAAGTTTTTCAATCCAGTCCAAAGATTTCCCTCTAAGTGAAAAAGGGAATAGTATCAATCGAAGTGCATCCTCTGACACAATTTTTTGTTTGCTCCCCAAAAGGTATCCACGAAGCCCTTAAGATGTTTGTAAGCATTCTGATGGAGAGCAGCAGTGAAATACCTCACTGCTCCAACAAAGTCATCATCTTATTTGTAATTCTAAAATTGCTTGCCTGGATACGGGGTGGGACAATTGCACTAGCATAACTTTGGTTGGGAAGCACCTAAGGAGACGCTCTTGGAGGTGGTAGGAGAGGGTCCAGAACATTATCATTGGCTTGGAGGCTCTTATTTGAGCTTGAGGCACTATAGGAACCTCATCATCAACATTGGCATCTACCTCCTCCCCCGACGGAAGATCTCCAAGAGGTGCATTGTTGTTGTTGATTGCCGCCATTTTTTGTACCTGAATTGGCGTCACACACAAATTATTATCACAGAAGGAAATAAAAACAATACACAAAACTATTTAGATAGATAGCCAAAATCGATAGCTCCCCGATAGTGGTGAGTATTCCTACTTATCGCGCCGGTGACCCGGGTTCGATCCCCAACAACGCTGCCAAAATGTGATTGTGTCCAACCCTACACCACTACAAAGTGACAAGAGCGGTCAATGCAGCTTTTACCCGAGATGGTCGGGATCGAATCCACGGGGAGCTAGATTGCTTGGGAATTGGATTCCTATCTAAACTAGACGTGCGTAGTGCTCTTAATTACACTTGCAATCATAATTGTTTATTTATTACTTCTAATTTTATGCTAATGAGATGTTAAATCAAACTAGGAATAATTCTTGTAAAGTTTTCTAAATGGATAACGAGGCATTAGGGAAGTGACTTTCTCCTAGGTGAGTACTTGATAGGTTCTATAGCCTAAGCAATGCTGTTATGTTGGGGATTGCAATATAGCCAATGCATGAAACTACTCACTCTATACCTATCGGTAGCTTGAGTGACTTTGCCCTAATTGATTTTCTCAAGACTAATTGGGTGTCAAAATTTGTGCAAGCAGTATAGGCTCAAGTCAGGTATTACTATCTCTAGGTTTAACCCTTAATTGAGGTTATCAATCCCTTACGCAGTGGGTCTATTGCGGCTGTAGTGGATTTTATGCTGCAACAGTGCTTTGACGTGTTCTTGGTACTTGTGCAGGTTTCACCCCTTTTTGAGCTGGTTTTGACTACATGTCACTTCTTTGACCAAACACTGCAAACAAGTATAACATGTAAGCCTTTGGGACTATTTGTATACATCTTTAATTAACACTCAAGTAAAAAGGAGTATAAAATGAACTAGAATCCCTAGTTATCACCTCTATATTTGCATAAGGCTAAGCAGTTCCTTCTCTCTGCATGAGACTAAGTCCTATCTCAAATCTTGCACGAGGCTAAGCCCTGCCTCCATATTTGCATAAGGCTAAGCATTGCTTCTCTCTGCATGAGACAAAGCCCTATCTCAAATCTTGCATGAGGCTAAGCCTACCACCATATTTGCATAAGGCTTAGCATTACTTTCTCTCTGCATGAGACTAAGCCCTGTCTCAAATCTTGCATGAGGCTAAGCCCTGCCTCTCTATTTGCACAAGGCTAAACATTACCTTCCATTTCATGAGACTAAGTCTTGTTTCCCTTTTCTTATATGAGGCTAAGCCTTATCTCTCTATTTGCATAAGGCTAAGAACTGCCTTCTATTGCATGAGGCTAAGCCTTGTCTCGTCTTCCTACATAAGGCTAATCTCTGCCTTTCCTCATCTAATCCCGAGTGCTACTCTATTTGAAATCTAGCACTATTTTACCTTTTCCAGGACTAAGCTCTATCTCGATCCTGCACAAGATTAAGCTTTGTCTTGTTTCTATTATATGGATCACCATATCTCTGTCCGAAGGCATCATCCACATAGCCTGAAGACGCCATGTCATGGTCTAAGGACCTCATCCTAAATGTCATAGTCCAAAGGGAATTTGCATCATGTTTAAATTCTTGCAATAATCTATATACTTGCATGCATCGTGTTTTTAAGTTTTGCAGGTGATCCTGGAAGTAACTGTTCTTTAAACGGGAGAAACCTTCAATCTGGTTTCCACTCATACCACTTACCCTGCAATTATTTCAAACGTAATTGATTCCTATCAACTGCTCGCCTTCGACCCATGAACGTTCAGATTTATGCCCTATGATACATCCGCTATGCTTCAAATTCATATTCATAACTCCGCATAAATCCATCCGATACTATCCCTCCCAAAAGGAACCCTTTCCAAAACATACGACCATTCCCATAACAATTCCATCAGTTTGATTCACCGTTGGGTCCACAACTACACACGGACTAATTCCTGTAAAACCAAGGATATGAAGGTTCTCAAAGCCCACGGTGCAGCTTATATTTTTCAAAGCACCCTTCATTCAAAATAAATCCTTATTTCTATACCCGACAACTCTTTCATCCTTTCCGGGTAAAAAATGGTAGTTGTTGATACCCAATTTCTTCCTAATGTATTTTAAATATGCATAAATTTTCTCAAATAGTACACATGCATTATTATTAGATTTACTAACATGCACAAGTATTTTTATAATATTTTTTTTATAATTTTAAGGCCTTCAAATCAATTTATTTCTACATTTTTTATTATACAAATATCCAATAGTTATTATTCATATTGCTTTTATGATGATTTAATCATATAAATTTGTCATTTATGCTCCATATAGTGTTTAAATATTACATTTGTATTTTAGTGCTAGAATTACAAATTTTACAATAAAGCCCATATATATGCATAATTATATTATCTCAACCGAAAATGACTTTTTTTATTTTTATAATATTAAGTAATTATTTAAAATTATTTTCATGCACAAATGATATTTTTATTATTTTATTTATTTTCAAGATTTAATTGAGTATTTAAAATCTAGCCCCTAAAACCCAATTTTGGACTTACCTTAACCCAATTATCCCTGCCCAATACATTAACCAGCCCAATACCCCATACTCATCCAACCCAGACCCAAACCCATCCAAATTAACCCGCCCGGACATAATCTAAGCTTACTCGTTGATCTCAGAAGATCAATGGCTCCCAATCACCCACACCCTTTTAATTAACCAGCATCCCTAACACTAATTCATTTTACACCACCTGACATCATTAAATTCTCTCATCTATCTCTCACCTCCCAAACCCCAACCCTACGTCACCATTCTCTTATGATTCCTACCTAGAAATGGAATCTATTATTTGATTCCTTACTATAACTGGTCTCACCTCTTTACCAGCTACTCGTTTTTTATATTACTTGACCTGCTGGCCTGAAATGGTAAGTAAATCTCGAGAGATTCGAACTAGATCTGGTTCAAAATCTCTTATATTTTGGTTCTTTGCGTCTGTATTCATCCTAACCTCTCTAAGTACGAATATTTTTGTATACTTCAGTTAGGGTTTCAGATTTTGATTCGGACCAGATTTGGTCAGATTTTTGTTTGTTTTATGATTATTCTCCATCTATATTTTCTGTATTACTCAATTTTAGTTGAATACTTTTCCTTACCCTAAAACCAACGTTCAAGATCTTTTCAGAATCTAAAATGATAGGTTATTTTTTAGTATTTTTTTTTAATGTTTCTGCATATCTATCTTCGTGTTTATAATTTCTTTCACTTATCCTAATTATTTCCATATATATGTCTTTGTGCATTTTTATTAAAGCCCTCTTGTATTTCTACCTATTTTTTACTCACATTAAATTTAGGGTTGTCATTATTTGGTATTTTTCCTCTAATGTTTTCATCTATCTGTCTCTATGCACCTTTAACTCTTGTCATTAACTGGTTGACTAATTTTACTCATCCTAAATTAGGATTTTGAAATCTTTGCTAAGATTTCAGCCTTTCCTCTCTTGTATGGTTATGATATTTCCTTATCTCGTTCGATTTACCTGTCCTCATTATCTCTTTACCTTATTTGTTCTGATTGATTTTATATAATGCTTTGCCTAATTTAAGTAGTTCTGGCTTGATTATATGCTGCTAATTGATTGAACTCTAACTTTGATTGATTTTAAATTTGTTCCCATTACTTAAGACTGATTCATTACCTTGATTATCTACCTAGTTCATTACTATTTAAACCCCTCTCTCTTTTCCCTTTAAGACAAGACCCGATCTTTCTGATTCTCACTAAAAAGCTTAAGCTCTCTCTTACTCTCTTGTTGTGATTTGTGTGCTAAGTATCTCTTGATTTTGGCCGGCTGAAAGCCAAGGCCAAAATTATTCAGGAACTCCATTACTATGGTATACTTGTTTGCTTTCTCACTTAACTGGTATGCCCTAAACTTTGCAAATACTTTTCTCGATGTTTTGCTTGACTAGCATATTTCAATTCTTAGCATGACTCTATCCTTCACCTGATTGTGTGATTCCACTTAGAAACACTTTTAACTTATGACTAATTGGTTTTGAATAATGTGAATCTTCTCATGAGTTAGCCTGAGGTTTAAATTGTTTCATGTATTACTTGTTATTCATCTAAATGTTCTGAACTTTGCACTAAAGACATGAAATCAGTTAGTTTGTTGCTTAGCTCATATGCCATGTTTGCTCAAATAAAATGTTTCTGCCTCATTGCTTCATGATTAAGACACAACTATTTTGAATTCTAGAATAAGTATTTAGCTTAACTAGACTTCAACTTATTTGAACTATGTGTTTAAGCATGAATTCTATAAGTTTCCTTGGTGCAGTTCTGCCTGCAATTCTATATTTTGAATCCGGTTTCATCTAAAATCCAACTATCTTTTAAAAACATGGACCTTATATATTTATATACCCTTAATCCCTTAGGTTCTTAACCACCTAATGTGAGCACTGTTTAGGGTCCTTCAGACTCCTTTGAATATGATACACTGGGGGCTGTTTTCCAATCTTTTATGAACTTTTTTTTGAATGTGTGGTTCTGGTGTGAGCATTTCTTGGGATCCCTAAGGCTCTTTAGGAACTTTGACATATTGGAAGTCAGTTTTTAATGTGTTTTGGATGAATCACTACTATGCTTTAAAGTTGTTATGTGGGAAGGCTTTGTTCCCAAGTTCATTTGGGCCTATGAATGCTCCCTATAGTGTAGTTGCTACAATTATATAATTCATTCGACTATTTTTGTCTGTAATTACTATGTGAAAAGAGATTTGGGAATATTTAGTAAAGATGGAGGGTTTTTCTTATATCTTTTGTTAAACAGGGTAGAAATCCAGCCTATAGGACTTTCATGATCATCTTGATTCTGCATTTTACATTTGCTTACTAGAGATCTTGCTTATGAATTTCTTTTAATTATGCACATTAGAAATCCTGTTCCTAAGACCTATACGTATTTTCAATAAATGTGTGTTAGCAATCATGGCTATAGGACCTTGTTGCTTGAGCTAACCGTCCTTCCCGGCAATTTGTTTAATTTCTGATCGTAAACAACTAATCGATATCATGCATATAGGATTAAAAAATTAGTTTCAAACCTAGAAATCATGCCTATAGGGTTTAAATCAATAGATATCTTGACTATAGAACTAAAGTCAATTTCAATTTAAAAATCATGCCTACAAGGTTTAAGTCAATTCAGCAATTAGAAAGCATGCCTATAAGAAATTAAAAAAAATCTATCTTTACGAGTTAAAATCAGTGCTACACCTATAAACCATGTGTATAGGTAGGTATTTAATAACATCATAGAAATTATGGCTATAGGATTCTATTAATCGATTTTGAATTTAATCTCTATTTTTAATAACTTAGGCAACGTATCTCTAGGCCTTTATAATGATTCTTTGTTTAAATTGTAAGGTATTGCTTCCTAAAGTGCCTAGGTTCATGCTAAATAAAATAAGTAGGCAAACAAATAGATGTTAATTCTAGCCTTAGTAGAATTGCCTTTATGTTCTATTTTTATCACGTAGATATCCTGCCTACGCGATTCCAAAGTTAATAAAGTTTGCTGATTCAATTGCGTGGTTTTGTTGCCTATATATGGAGATCAATATGAGCCTATACTTGTTCTTTATCTGAAAGCCCCTATTTGTTTTGTTCGTTGCTTAGATTTCACATTTTTTATCAACTTAGGTTTAGTATAGAACCATCCAAGATAGAGGTTCCAACACCTCAAGGACCATATGTATGTGATGGTTGTGCACGCATAAGGTACGTTTTAGAATCAACTAGTGCGCTTTAGGCAACAACTTAAAGATAGTAATTGGCTAGTACGGAGATGATAGTCCGTGCTAGGGGTGTTCAAAACCGATCCGAAACCGAAAACCGATCCAAACTGATGCTTAACGACTTACTGGTAACGGCTTAACGGCTTAACGGACGGGGAACGAATTGAATTTATTTAATAACGGCTTATCGGTTTGGGGATGGATTATTCAATTTTCTTAGCAGCTAATCCGTTAACCCGTTAAGAATATAAATATATTATACATATATATATATATAATTTATTTTTATTTATATATATTAAATATAAAAAAACTAAAACCCTTGAAAATGATTAACAAAAGTTTATTTCTACTTCTAAGTATTTTTAATCTCTGGATCTAAAAATTTTTTGGTTCTATTTTTAATTTATTTTTGGTTGTAATCCTCCTGTTTGGCAACATGCCGGAGATGGTAAAGCTAATTTCCTAATCACGGGAATAGAATTGAGTGGCTCTGGCAAAGAAAATTGAATGCATCATATTGCCTCTAAAATATTATTTTTTATGGCAATTCATTATTTCTAAGACGAGGAGAATAAGAGATATTTAATAAACATGTATGTTAGGCCGATAAGCCGCCCAATAACCGCCCTATAAGAGCTAACCTGATACCAATCTGCCCGATATCTTATCGGGTGGCTAACAGATTAATACATTTAAAAGCCGATAACCGTTAAGCCAAACCGTTAAGAGTAAAAAGTCGCCCAATCAGCCCGATAAGCACCCCTCGTCCGTGCGCTAATGCTATGATTAACACCCCGACTTGAGGGAGTTACAACGTATTGCATGGAATGATCCTATAGGACAAAAAACTTAGGACCACCCCCTACACTCCTATTTAAAATAAATTAAATATTGTATTTTTTCAAATTGTTTTCTCCCCTTTTAGACTGATTCGCTTAATTAGGTTTGGCCGGGACCTACCGTTGTGGACCTCGAGGGGTTTCTAAAACCTTTCCCTACAGGTAATTTCGAGACCTTACCCGATCTCTGGTGATGTAAATTGGTACAACATGAGGTATTTGTTCTAGATGACCTAATGCACCTTAATCTGTTAGGTGGAGATTCTTCCAATTCCAATTCCTTACCCATCACAAAAGAGTTGTCCCAGAAATGTAGAAACCCAATTTCGCAAGAAAAAAGGGCACGACAGACACTGCCTCCTCAGAGTTCGCCTAAAGATCCTAACCCACATGAATGATTATATGTCGGCCAGTACTCGCTCTCCTTACTTCCATGCGGGTATTTCTCTCCAAAAAGGCACGCACATCTTCGGGGTCGATGTCCGAGCCTGAACTATCATCCTCCGTCGAGACTGCTCCATCCCCTCCTGCAGCCAACGACGCACCACATTCAGAAGCCCGTGTAGGTCGCCCGCCTTGGCGTGTGTCTTCGACCCTAGAGGACCTCCCTGCTAAAATATCATCCACCATAAAAATAGCCCATGTGACTGACCTAGAAGAATATGATATTCTCGAAGCAACTACTTTCGACGCTGGTGGCGACGGACTTATCGAGCTCCACTCTCCTCCTCTTTCTCGGTGGAGACTCCTACCTGTTGGAGGACTCATCTACGAGTTGGTAAGTAGGCTATGAAGAGAATCTCATCACGTATAGTAACATCCTGAGGAGGGTACCCTATTGGAAATGTCTGAGCACGACCCCTGCGGGTGGACTCGGCCAAAGTAAATTGCATCCCCGCCGATGCAATGGCCTGGAGTAGTGCCAGTACTGGAGCTTTCATTTTGGAAGCCCGTCGACCTATCACCACAAATAGGTCATATCAATAAACAACATCAAACAATCGAAGGACAAAATATGTAAAGTAACACTTACTAGACAGGACCTTCGGTCTGATTTATAAGAAATGGCCCAATATTGGATTCCTACCATGTAAGATAGCAAGCGAGCCACCCAATCCTTAATACCAACGATGGGAAAAGGTGCACGCCTTTTAGCTGTATGAAAAAAGAACAGATGAATAAAAACTAGAAAGAATGGAAGTAGATTACAAGCGTATGTCATCGACACCTACAGTTACGATTCCACTGTTCAGGAAATCCACTAGGGTCCGACACCAAGTGCTTTATTTTGATAAAAAAGTACTTGTGTCAAAACTTCCAACTCGCCCTATCATTCATTCCATCTACTAGCCCGATTGTCCCCTGATATTGCAGATGTATCATGGTACCTCTATGAAAGATTGGGGAAAACAAATGTAATATATGATGAATGTTGACCTTACACCCAACCAACTCCGCGTACTTTGTCAGCATCGGGAAGAGTTTATATAAATAAGGAGACAGTTGTGCCTAGCAGATGTCCTAAAATTGACAGAACCCTTCCCCCAGCAAAAGAAGAGGAAGAGTATGACCAATTACGAAAGGGTAAACATAAAAATTACAGTACCCAAGTTTATGGACCTCTACGATGTCCCCCCCTCCTAGATGGAACCATCTTGACGTGAGAAGGAATATTGTATGTAGACTGGATTTTATCTATATGATATGGCCTGGTCTTAGAGATCATCGTAATGGGAGAAGGAGTAGGTTCGTTATGAAAATCGTGCCTAGATAAAAGGGTTTCTAGGGAGTATCTCTTCCACGGTAGAAAAACACTCATCGTCCTCAACCATGAAATCTTCACCACCAAAAGGAGGGGCCACTAACAATGGAGTGGTATCGAAAAATTCGTCATGTACATGAGGGGTCCAGGACATCTCGATAACAGAAGGTATGCTATTAAACCTAAAGAGAAAGATGGTGACTAAACGGGAAGATGAGAAACAAAATTGCAGAAACAAAGCTAATAACAAGAACTGATAAAGATGATCAAAGGAAAATAATGTACATTCAAGAAAGGAAATGGCAGACGTTTCTCAAGAAAGTAAAACATTCACCTATTTATAAGGCTAGGTGGCACGAGAATCGAAGCAAAGAATTATCAAATGACGCTAAAATAGAAGCGACAAGCACGTTGACCTTGTCTCGGGAATATGCACAATGATGACGCACGTTGTGGTGATGTCACATCTTGGCAACCATATCTATCAGGTCCTCGCAGGTTGTATCGTTCTCTCGATCTTAGTCGACCCGGCGTGATTAATAGCCAAATTCTCATATGAAGAAAACGAATGATGTCTGCTTATCGAGAACGTGCGGGGCTACAATCTCAATAAGTGGAGGGACTAACTGTATAGGTCCGAATTTGGTAACCACAATAATGGATTAATAAGACAAAAGACAGGGTCGACTATGACACAACGACCGAAGGTCGTCCTCATAAAGACCGACGCTGGAAGCGGGAAACTAAGATAGGACAGTAACAGTAACAGTAACTTAAATTTAGAAGTAAGCCTAAAGAATATTCCTTTGGATATTCTTTATGTTGTACTTTTTATTGTTTTTTGGGGAATGTCCCATATAGATAGGAAAAAATAGGGAAGAAAGGGAGATATGCCTTTTTGAGAACTAAGAGATATTGTAAAGCTGGGAGAAGAATATACGAAAGAGTTGTCTTATTCATTTTATTCAAGTATATGTTGTTCAACCATTATTCACAAATCGCAATATCCCATACACAAATTGACTGCTTACTTTCCCCCGTCATCAGAGAAAGGAAATACCCTATCACACAATCATTGGGTGACATTTCCTTTATACAATCACCCTTGATATTTCTTGAATTTATTACATGTTTATGATATTATATATTTTTTCATTCATGCATATTATGTTTATTATTTAATGCTCCTAATCTCTACTCATTATATAAGAGTGTTATTTTATTTGGTCTAGAATTTATTAAGTTCGACTGAGATTCACTTCATTAGCTTATTACTAATTAGTTTAGATTTTATTTGCTCAAAATGTGACATGCTTTAAAGTTATGAAAATGTACTCAGGAGAAGAAAATTTCACTAATGAACTGGATTATATATGATGCCAATTATGGTGAATATGGATAAAAGAAGGTGATTAAGGGTTGGAAGACTTAATTAGAGTGATAGAATACTTTCAGAGAGATGGTGTATGACATTTTAGGTATGCAAATCTATATGGTACGCAACCTTTGCGCTAAATGTGATGTACCCAAAGGATAAATATGTGTTGTTGTTTGAATAAAGAAGACAATACTGAGCTTTGGAAAGAATGAAATTACAAATCAAAATTACTCCACGCGCAACCTTGAATATTGATGACATTGTAGGCAAATTTTACACTCTGATAAAAACTGAGATAAATGATGGGAACTTAGGGAGATAAGCATTAGAACCAAATGATAGCCTTTTATAGCACGTGGCTTAAGTCGAGAACCAACATCACTATTGAATTAAGGTGAATTGTTACATTAATATAAACACATTCTTGTTTATTTTCATTCAATAAAACGCCCTATTGGTCTGTTTCTTGTATTCTTTTCTGTTATTGCCTTTCATCTTGTTACGTCGTGCTATCTAAATTATGCACAGTTATATAGTGTATACCACAATTATAAAGATCATGGACGTTATACGAGGCATTTTATTTAATACTAAACGAAGTGTAACATCAACATATTATAATTTCATTTATTATAATAGTCTACACTCTCTGATTACGAAGCCCAATTTTCCAAGAATTAAGATAGATATAAATTAGAATAAAAATCAAATTATTTTGATCAGATTGGAACACGAAAGGGCTGGATCTCTAAACAAAGCCGAAACAGGTTTCTTTAAAATAAAGTTGTTTGAATTAATAATTTAAGATGGCACTCCAAACTTTGTTAAATAAAAAATACTCCATTAGATGATAATGTTATGAAATATTATTCAAAGTATCAATATGGAACAAGGAAATAAAAGCAAATTAGTAAAACATGAACAAGAAATGGAGATAGAGAGAATGAAGAGATTTTCTTCTTCAATTGTGTGCATTTTCCTATCTATTACAAGGCATTTATATAGGAATGAAAAGTGAAGAAAATATGTCATGGAATATGTCACTAAACATAGAAATATGCCATTGAATATGTCATTAAGCATTTGAGATGAAGATCATGGAGGAAGAGTAGATATCTACCATAATTTGATATTTATCATAACACTCCCCCTTGGATGTTCACAGAGAATGTGCCTCATTAAGACCTTACTAGGAAAAACCCCTATGGGGAAAAATCCTAGTGAAGGAAACATAGTACACATGTTTAGAAATACCCATTTTGGTTTCCTCGTTAAAAACCTTGCAAGGAAAACCCAGTGGGACAAAATCTTGTAAGGACAAAGAGTACAACACGTATTAACTCCCCCTATGAGAACATCAATTCACATCCTTGATCATTCACATCACAATCTTGTACACTAGTTTCTTAAAGGTTGACATCGGTAGAGATTGGTCAATAAATCAACCATGCCATTACTTGAACGAATCTGTTGCACATTGATATCACCATTCATTTGTAGATCATGTATACAAAATAACTTTGGTGAAATGTGCATTGTCCTAGATCCTTTTATGAATCCTCCCTTCAAATGGGCTATGCATGTTATATTGTCTTTTATGACAAGAGGGGTTGCTCTGATGTTAAGCAACCTCCACTTCCAACCAAGAGGTTGTGAGTTCGAGTCACCCCAAGATCAGGGTGGAGAGTTCTTTGAGGAAGGATATCGGGTCTCTATTTAGAAACAGCATCTCTACTCCAGGGTAAAGGTAAGGTCTGCGTATACACTACTCTTCCCAGACCCCACTAGTGGGATTATACTGGCTGGTTGTTGTTGTTGTTGTTATGATGTATTGTCTTCATATAAAATTGTGGGTAGTTTGTAACACTTCAAACCATATTTTTCTCGAATAATATGTATTATAGACCTCAACTATACACATTCTCAACTTTCTTCATGAATAGATATTATCTCAGCATGATTGGATGAAGTAGCCACGATTGACTTCTTAGTCGATCGCCAAGATATGACAGTGCCGCCACATGTAAATACATAGCATGTTTGAGATCAAGCCTTGTGTGTGTCAGATAAATACCCCACATGGGCATAACTAACTAGATCGAGATTGCAATCATTGCCATAAAATAAGGCCACATCGGTAGTTCCTTTTAGATAACGCAATATATCTTTGATTTTATTCTAACGTCTCCTTGTAGGAGCAGAGCCATATCTTACTAAGACATTAACTGAAAAAATTGTGTCACGCCTTGTAGTGTTAGCAAGATACATAAGTGCATCAATTGCACTAAGATATGGTACTTTAGGACCAAGAAGTTTTTCATTATTTTCATTAGGTCGAAATGGATCTTTATTTATATTGAGTGATCTCACAATTATCGGGGTGCTCAATAGATGTGCTTTATCCATATAGAATCACTTTAAAAAAATTTACTGTAGGTTGATTTATGGACAAAAAAATCATCTTTTATATACTCAATTTGTAGACCAAGACAAAATGTTGCCTTTTAAAGATCTTTCATTTCATATTCTTTCTTTAAATAGTCTACTGCTTTAAGAAGCTCCTTGGGAGTTCTAATGATCAGCATACATGTCGATTATAACAAATTCAAATCCTTTTTTAAAGACACAAGGACAAATTGAATTATTCTTGTACCCTTCTTTCAACAAGTACTCTCTCGGGTGATTATACCACATGCGCCCTGATTATTTCAATCCGTATAGGGATTTTTGAAGCTTTATTTAAAAAAATTCTTGGAGACCTTAATATGCTTCAGAACAATTTAAATATTTCAATGATTTCCATTACACAGATATCAAGTTTTTCATATATTGCAAGATTAAAAACTTAAATGACTACATCCACCACAAGAGAACATGTCTCCATATAATCATGTCTCTATATAATCAATGTCAGGATATTTACAAATATTCTTGTGACACAAGTCGTCTTTGTGTCTATCGACTTAACCTTTTTCGCACAAGAACACATTTACCTCCACTCGATTGATACTTTCAGGTGTTGGGACTATCCATCTAACTTCATATTTTTCAATTGATGTCAATTTTCATTGCGTGTTTTTTATTTGGCCAATCATTTATCTATTCAAATTTCATAACAGATTTGAGCTTAAGATCCTCGTCAATATTATTAATATTGAGTGCTATATTATGTTAACAATATCGTTGACTATTTTATATTGGTTCAATTATTACACAATAAAGACATAAATTATTGAGATATCTGTATCTCATTATTTTTAGGTACTCGAGCCTCTCACATGAGGTCTTACGAAGTGTTATGTTGTGGTGTTCTTCTAGAGCACATGCCTCCTTATTATGACCATCTTAAACATTTTCCCCTCTCATTATTCAAGGAGTTTCATCTTTGGAATCAATTGGTTTGTTATGCTTCATGCGTCCGATAGACTCTGTCCCTCATGGACTTTATTCTATTTGGAGCATTAGCATCTGAAATATGATATTTAGCTTTGGGTCAGCAAATGCGTCTCACAATAATTTGTAAATTAATTATCACTTGAACTTCAAATTCATATTTTCTTGTACAAGGATCTATATATATTCATAATAATTCATTTCACTTATCACTTTCTCAGTTGCCCATTTTCTCCCCCCTAATGTTGGGATCACCAACATATTTCTCAGCCTTCTTTGAGAACATATCTTTGTGCATTGTGGTGGCATAATTAAATCACATAGCACATCCATATTTCTATATAGAAATTATTTGGTTCCTAACCCTGAACCGATTGTGATAGAAAGAAATTTTCATAACTTGTCTAGATGCGTACAAGTGTTGTAGTATATTAAATAATATCTCATACCAAATTTCCTTTTTTGGAAGTTTTGTTCTCATAACAAATGATTTAGCTATAAGTTGTTAGAAATTAAGCGTCCACCAGACTGTATAGAGAATCAGATTCTCAATGAGTTTCCACTGAAAACACTAAAGAACCAAGCTGTATAGCGATCTGGCCATATATCAGTTCCCACAGTGCTAACTATTGAACCAGTATGAAAAGGAGACACAGGATAAGTTCCCAGTGTATAGAGAACCGGACTCTATAAGTTCCCACTATATAGAGAACCAGATTCTCTATAAGTTCCCACCGTAAGTAACAGACTGTAAAACCAACCAGTATAGGGAATCAGGTTCTCTAATTGTTTCCATAGTAGCTCGGCAGTAAGTAAAGAACATATAGGATTTTTACATGGAAAAATACCTAATCAAGGGGAAAAAAACACGACCTACACTTGTAGGATTTCAACTTCACTAACTTGCAAACCACTATTACAAGCCGCTTTTAATGACTCTCTTACAAAAGATTCAACTCAACTAACTTGTGGTACTCTCACCACTAGCCACTTTGTGACTCTCTAGTTACAAAGACTTTGACTAACTTGTGATACTCTCACCACAAGCCACTTCGTAATAACTCTATTATAAAAATTTTAATCACTCTAAATTTTAATAACAATATTACAAGCCACTTTATAATAACTCTACTACAAAAGCTTTACATCTCGACTAACTCTATCTAAGACACAAAGTTAGAGGGTTTGTGATTTTGGGTTTCCTAAAACCATCTTCTAAGAAAGAAAGATAGGAGATACAATTGAAGAACAAATAACAAAGACTCAACAAACCAAAGTACTTAATATATCTTCAATCTTGGATCCGGTCCTTGAGGTTGCAACAGCTTTGTTCTTGAAAGAGGTTATGGCAAGCACTTGAGAGAGGATTTTCATTTTTGATTTTGCAAGTCTTGAAGGAGGATGCCTTGTGTCTTGCACCAGGTTTATATACAAATCTTGGTTAGTACATGCCTCTTCTCAATGGGAAGTGGCTGTTGCACTATCTGTTAAACTATTGTGTGTATAGTTGCAGGCAGTCACTTTCTGCAGTTGATTTCCAGCTGTACTATTGACTTATACTTCTGTAAAAGGAACACCAAGAGATTAGGTCCTTCATTTGGTTCCTAAATCTATAAGCACAATGCCAGATTATCTTGAGTCGATTAACTTGAATGATTATACCAAGCATGCTTCAGGTCCTTTATCTAGTTCTCTCATGAAGTAAGTTGTTTTATCTTCCTTGATTGTATTTATACGTGTGTGACATCACTTACAATGATGTAAGCAAGGTAGGTAAAAAGTCTTTCATAGAAAGTGTATTGTTGCACTATTCCTGTGCACTAGTGTGTGCAGGCAGCAACTTTCCTGGTGGAGAGTTGACTTCATACAGTCTCATCGGGGACTGGTAGGAACCTGTTTCCTCAACTATTCTTTCCACTCTGAAGAGTTGAGTTATATCCATGCTATATCCCAACCTAGAACATTGTGATCTCGAGGTCTTGTAAATATGTAACAGGTTCCTTATCAGGTTCTGGATGGTAAGTTTGTTAGATCATCAAAACATAAAGTAACGTATCTATGCGCGAGATACTTGTAGCCTATCAATTTCCCTTTTTTTGATGACGACAAAATTTGAATTGATATTCCCCCAAAAACTAGATCTCCATATTGTTCCCTCTATGAATCAGCCATATTCCCCATGAGAACCGAACCTAAGGAGCTGATCGCAACTAGTTCCTTCAGACTGATTGGCAAATCATCAAAACTCAAAGTGCTATAACTTATTAATTTCCTCCTTTTTGATGATGACAAACCCGAAATTATTATTTCTCTTGAGAACCAGATTCCTCACATGTTTCCCTGTGGATCAGACCTAGCATCAACATATTATCAACAACATTCCCCCTGTGAAGCAGAGCCATCTTTCATGCACAACACAGCATATCAATTCGATTATGTTCCTCCCCCGTGTGGATACCTATGTTCCCCCTTTTGGCATCATAAAAAAGAATAACAGAAGAGGCACAACCAAAAAGAAGTTCAGTAATATTAACTCAGGCCACTTGGGCAACAATCCATAAACAATAATAAGAACAACAAGTGAATGTCAGTGCACAAAATAGAGTGATTGCCCATAGTGGAGTATTTATGATAAAAGCACAGTAGTTTCAACAATACATAATATGACAATTTAAACAATTGAAGTACCAATGTCATCAAATATAGAGATTAAAAGAATATAAGAATTCAAGGAATGTGGAATAAGTGAAAGACATGGATCTTTGGGCAGGAGGAAAAGCAAGGGGCTAAGGCCTTGATGAGCTTGTCCATTCGTTCATTTACTCTCTTTTGATCAATGATCATTTGCTCTTTCAGTTCCTCCACCTGTTTTCTCAACCTTTCATTCTCACCCTTCAACTTAGCATTCTATTCTGCCATGGGTCATCGAGGACCAGGTTCTCAACCTATCAGAGTAGGACCATCAATGAGATCACTAAGAATCTCCCCAAGCTTCGTCTTATCAAGAACAGATTTAGTCCCATGCACATATATCATCATAGTATCACGTAAAACATTGAAGTTTTTACTTCTTCTTCAGAACATTGGGACTTGGAGGAACAAAGAGGTGATTCTACTTTTGGAACTCAACAATATGAAGAAGTTTCTCCATTTTTCAGCAATATCAGAGTCAACGCTCTGCCTTACAGCACTTTTTGAGACTTGAAAGTATTCTCCCTCAAACCTAATGGATCAACTTTTTGCTTCTGTAAGAAACCAGGTTCCTCACTTACACTACCCTTTCTATCACTGAGTAGCCATATCTCCCTCTTCTTCTTCTCAATCTATATAACGTTATCATCTGCTGCATATTTTTTTTAAATTCTTTCTCACATATAAAGATTGCGTTTAGTTCTCTCTTTCACAATCACATCAGCAGGTCACACTACTTCATTATCAATCAGCCTATTTATCAACAATCCTTTTTACTGGATTGGAAGTTCGTTTATACACAGAACTCAAAGAGAAAAATATCATCATTAAAATGGACTTCATGAGAAGGACTTGAGGGATCAGGTCCCCCATTCAGTCCTCACATTTACCAATTTCTCCATCCTTCAAGGCTTTCATAAATCTAGCAACAACTTCACCCTCACCCTCTCGAATATTAGATGTACCATGTTCCCTTTCAGTTAAACTTCCATCAAAATCTACCAAAGAATTCTTGGGGTTTTGATACTGATGGAGTTAGGTTTTTGGAAAGTGAGAGAGTTGGGTTCACTTTTAGCATATTTGGAAAGAAGTATTATTTTGAGACAAAGTTGATATTGGTTTTGAAGAAAAGAATTGGTTTTATTTGGGTGTAGAATAAAGAAGTGCCTTCTTGGGGAAACATGTCAGTTCAGAAAAGGTCTAACATTTTGGACTTCAAAGTTAGGAGGAGAGGCAGGAGAAAGGAAGAAACAAATTAATGACAGGACACTTCAACTGCTTAAAAAGGCATATAAGTATTAAAGAGACTACTAACCTGAGTCATAGGACTCAGGTTCCGTGATGTTTTTGAAACTTTTGAGCGAAGACTCCTAGAAGTGCAATGTTACTCTTACTTGTTTTTATCCTGAAACTGCCATATGTGTATACCTATAACAATATGGATTTAATTTAGATGTCATTGAAAAACACTTATTAGTAGTGTACCTTTCCTTTTTAACATAGCCAATTATAAAGGGACCAGGTCTTTAGTTGAGCTTGGTCAACCCTAACTCCAGACGATTTCTTTCAAAATGTTCCATGCTCAGCACCTTGGTGAAGATGTCTGATACCTGATCCTTTATCTTCCAGAACTTCACAAAAATCAGAACCTTTTCAACATTGTCCCTGAGAAAATATTGTCTGACATCAATGTGTTTTGTCCTCTTATGTTCTACCGGGTTCATGCTGTAAATACACCAAACATTTCAAGATATTTCTTGATTTATACTAGTTGAGCATAACAAGAAGTAGCATCCACGTATTTAGTTTTATCAATAGGAAGAGCCACACAGTTTGTCTCTTTGTACCCCATTAGATCAAGCATGACCTCAAAAAATGTGTTAGTCCAGATATATTGTTTCTATCCACCCGATATTCAACATAATCAGCATCAGCATATCCCACCAAGTCAAAGTTATCAACTGAGGGATAATAGAGAACTAGGTCCTGCATCCCTTTGGGATAACTTACGATTCGCTTGGCAGTGTTCAGATGAGATTCCTTTGGATTGGATTGAAACCTGGCATATAGACCCAAACTAAAAAAATTATCTCGTCTGCTACAAAAGTGACTGTATGATACCTCTATACATTGTTTGATTTATAGAGGAATCAGGTTCATCCATTCTAGACAAGTAGTTGTGGTGATGGGAGTGTCAATGATTTTTGATGTCTCCATGTCAATTTTTCAGTAGCTTCTTGATGTACTTTTGTTGTCTTATTATTGTCCCTTTGTGAGTTTGCTTCATGGTAAATCTAAGAAGAGATTCGGGTTCCCCATCATACTCCTTTCTAATTCACTTCCAATGAGTTATGCAAGTTCTTCACATTGAGAGCCAACTATTGCTCCAAAGATGGTGCCATCGACATAGATCTGCACAATGAGTAGGTTCCTTTCTTATTAATTCAGAAAAAGAGTGTTGTCAATTTTCCCTCTTGTAAAGCCATTTTCTAGAAGGAATTTTGACAACCTTTCACACCAAGCACGGGAAGCCTAGCTCCTATAATAGTTCTATCAATAGGTCATGGAACCAGGTTCCACTATAGGTGTCAACCGGGCCGGGTTGACCCGGGACCGGCACGGACCGGCCCGGTCAAAACCGGCCCGGACCGGACCGGTTTAGCGCGGGGGGGGCCGGGCTGGGTTAGGGGGGGGGAAGGGGGTTGGGACGTAAGGCCTTACCGGGCAATTAACCCGGACCGGACCGGCCCGGGAAGAGAAATACCGGGCGAACCGGCCAACCCGGACCGGCCCGGACCGGTTATAACGGTAAAATTTTTTTTTTTTTTTAAAAAAAAAAATTTTTAACTGCTGGGGCCCACTTGCCCGTTGGCAACGGTCCAGAACCGTTGGCCAACGGGTGTTTTTGCATTTTTGGCCCTTTTTTGTTTTTTTTTTGTTTTTATTAAATTACATTAATAACCCTTCTAAAAATCTATAAATACCCTCCCCTCTTCTTCATTTCCTCACACAAAATTATCTATCTCTCTCTCAATTCTCAAATTAGCAAATATCAATCACTCTCTTCTCTTCAATTTTCAAGAATTCATATTCTACTTTCATAATTTTATTGTCTTTATTTTCCCGAATTTAATTTATCGTAATTTCTTATTTGGAAATCGGCATTCGAAGCTTGATTCTTGAAGTTCAAGTGTTCAACATTCTTGAAGTTCAACTGTTCAAGTGCTCAATTTATTGTCGAATTCGGTGCACTCTCTCCAACTCTTTCTCTTATTTAATATTTTAATTGCATATTTGATTTTAGCTTATATATTAAATTTTCCAATATGTTGAATGCTGCTAAAAGAGCGTGTAGAAAAGTTACTGGTAGGAGTGGAAGTGGTAGTGGAAGTAGTAAAAAAAGTCCTATAGCTTCTGGTAGTAATAGTAATAATGAACCAATAACACATGTTTCTGAATCATCGCCTAATTTGCAAGATGTAAATATTGATTATGAACAATTACACCAAGATTTCGGAATAGAAGATAACGAAATTGGAATAGAAGATGAGATACCACCTACACCTACTAGTGCAAATGTTGGTAGTATTGGAGTTGGAGTTGCTAGTGCAACAAGGGGTAGAAGACCACCAGTTGCTCCAACTTCTAAATCTAATCGTAGAAAAAGAAGTCCTGTTTGGAAATTTTTTGATGAGATAGAAGATAGTGATAGAGTTAAGTGCAGACTTTGTAACGAAACGTTTAAACATTTGACCGGAGGTAATTTAGGGGGGACTGGCACACTAATTAGACATATGCAAAATTATCATCCTATAGAATGGGGGGTTAATGGGGATGGAAGTCAAACAACCGGTAACCCTACTACTGCAGGTCTCCTAAAATATGATAAAATGAGGGATCGAGAGGAATTAGCGAAAATGATCGCTTTGGGTTGTCTACCTTTTTCTTTTGCTTCTTCCTCTTATCTTGTTCCGTATATTCAAAGGATATACAACCCTATGTTTAAAGGTATCCCTAGAAGTACCTGTAGATCTGACATCTTTAGACTTCACGGCCAATATCAAACATACATACGTTATTTGTTTAGTCACCTTCCTTCTAGAGTATGTCTAACTTCTGATATTGGCCATGCTGTAAATGGAAATGATTATTTAACAATTACATGTCATTGGATAGATGACAATACTTGTATGCAAAAACGTATTATTGCTTTTAAATATGATGAAGATCAGAGTCATACTGCAACATTTATTAGTAGTACAATTGTTGAAGTTGTCGAATTTTATAATCTAAACCAAAAAGTTTTGTGTATGTCTTTTGATAATGCTTCAAACAACAATGCTGCAGTTTCAATTTTAAAATTGAATTTACATCCACCTCTTGATGATATTTTTCATGTTAGATGTGCATGTCATGTTTACAATTTAATTGTTAAAAGTGGGCTCGATTTATTTTCAACTGAGATTACTCTAGTTAGAAGAGCTGTTGGAGTAATTCAGGGAAATAATAGACAATCTAGAATAAGAGAATTTAAGAACAAGTGTATGCAATATAACCTTACACCTAGATTCATGCCCGACGAAGTAGTTACTAGATGGAATTATACGTATATATTTTTAAAATGTTGCTACAAATATAGATTTCCAATAACAGAAGTTGCTAATGCACATTGTACTGATCCTAGGCGTATGTTAACCGGTGATACCTGGGAGGTCATTAGTGATGTGATTAAATTTTTACATAAATTTTATACTGCTACTGTTGTGTTTTCTGGGGCATATTACCCAACTATTACTGTGGCTTTAGTACATATAGCTGAAATTTCTTTGCTACTATTTGAATTTAAGAAGAAAGATAGATATACGGATGTTGTTGCAAGTATGCAAGCAAAATTTAAAAAATATTTCTTTCCAATTCCTCCTGTTTACTTAATTGGTGCAGTTTTAAATCCTTCAATTAAAATGTCTGATTGTCAACAATTAATGAATGCTTTATACAATTATATGGAGATTGGGCCCACTGAAAGCCCAAATTTGTATGAATCTATGAACCAACTAAATGAACATTTACAATATCTATATACTTATTATGCAACTCAATGTGATAATGCTCGTGCTTCAACTGCTGCAAATCCCACTATGCAATGTAGCACTTCTAATGTAGTCGGAGATGATGATGAAGGCTTTGATAGTTTTAATATTTTTTCAACTTTTTCTAACACTCAAAGTAGTAGTAGGAATATAGATGAACTGCAATTTTACTTGCAGAAGCAAAAGGAGCCTCGCACCAAGGAATTTTCACCGTTAGGCTGGTGGCAGGAAAATTCAAAGCAATTTCCCGTTCTTTACGCTATGGCGCGGGATGTCCTGAATGTCCCAATTTCCACTGTTGCATCCGAGAGTGCATTTAGCCAAGCAAGACAACAACTTGGAGACACGCGGCACTCATTGGGAAGCAATGCTTTGGAAGTCTTAGTGTGTCTAAGAGATTGGATAAGATCTGAACGAAGAAATCAAGGAAAGGAAGATCTTGATAGCCCGGAAGACGAAGAACTTGGAGATATATTAACGCACGGAAACCCATCCGAATTTAACACTCCAGAAGAAGGTCCAGAGGTTCATATTAATATGGAAGAACTTGCTATTGCAATGCAAGCCATTTGATGTAAATTGTAAACTAATTATGATACATTTTAGTTTTTCAGTTTGAAATTTTGAATTTAAGAAATAAAGTAGCACTTGCAATAAGTGCAATTTTTTCCCCATCTTTTGTTGTGTTCATTCAATTATTACAAAGTATTAATATAACTTAATATTTATACTATACGTAATTCAAAAAAAAATAAATAAATAAATCCGGCCCGGCCCGGCCCGGACCGGATCAACCCAGCCCAATTGCAACCCGCCCCCAATTGAACCCGGACCGGACCGGCCTGGACCCGGACGGGTCATAAAATTTGGACCCGGACCCGGCCCGGCCCACCCGTTGGTCACCTTTAGGTTCCACACACTATTCCTTTCAAGTTGACGGAGCTCTTCTTGCACAACTGCTTAGAACTAGGTTGAACACCTGAGTTTAAGGATGTGATTATATTTTGAAGGGATATGACCTATTTTTGCTTCTAGTTGGATACTTGAACTTCGGGATTTGATAGACTAGGTTCTTTTCTGGGAACCAGCTTCCTCATCTATACGCCTTTTTTCAACAAAAACTTTATTTTTCTACAAAGACTAAATTTTAACTTTACAAAAGTCTTTGTAGCGACCAGTTTGACCACAGTGAGTGCACAACCTATTATCAGTCACAGTTACATACTTTCTATGGGGATAATAAGAGGTTTTAGCCTTTTGAAACTGAGTGCCTTGCCTATTCCCACCACTACTCCTGTACATAGACGTTATTACATTAGAGGACCAAGTCAATTTAATAGACTTATCAACATCATTTTTAAACCTTTTTAAATCCTCCTAAAGTTGTCTATTCTTTTCAAGCTCAGCAACAAGACTTATTTTAACTTTGTTAAGCTCACTCTCAAGCTCAAATTGAGCATATCTAGCCACTACCTCTCCCTCAGTGTTTTTCATCCATTTTTTTGTTTTCTTTTTCAAGAAGTTATTTTCTCTAGTTACTTCTTCCACTTGTTCCCGTAAATCTTCGATGGAAACTACCATATCATCCATTTCTTGCTTAGTAGCTACAATTTTCTCTACTAGAGTATTCTTTTCTTTGCTAAGGTTCTCTTTGGTTTCTTCAACTCAACAACCACTACCATCAAATTATCTGTAGATTGTTCAGCATCTCTTGGCATTATGATTAGGGCATCATTATCATTAACAAAACTATATTATGTATCAATTAGAACATTTTCTAATGACATCAATTTCTTCGAAGAGTAGGACTTCAGATTTCTCTGAACATCCCTGAAATTTACCTCATCATTGTCATCCTCATCGGACTGAGCTATCAATGCGAACAATGAATCATATTCCTTGGCTTCATTTTGCACTGCCATCATGGAGCTGCTTCCTGCATCTAGTTCCTCTTCTAATTCCCTGGAGGAATCTCCCCATGCAGCAAGTGTTAGATAATACGCTTAACGCTAGAGGAGGGGGTGAATAGCGTTATAATAAAAATTAGCGTATACTTGCGGAATTTAAAAATTGCAGGAAATAAATAAGTGCGATAAGTAAATAACTTGGAACAAACGCACCGATGTATCCTGGTTCACCACAACCCGTGGCTAGTCCAGTCCCCGAGAGACTCTCTCGAGATTTCCACTAACTTGTTAAGCTTGCGGGTGCTCAACAAACAGTTACAACTTGAGGAAACAAGCCTCAAAAACTTTTGCTCGGAGATACAACACTCCAAGACTTCAACCAAGGAAACACAAGTTCCTTCTTACAACACAAGGGACTAACACTTCCCTTCAAGTGTGCAAAAACACTTAGCACTCAAACAAGACACTCCTTTAAGAGTAGATATGAGTAAAAAGAATACGCTCAAGATCGCAACAACTTTCGACAAGAATTTGGCTCTCAAAAGCTTATGTAATGAATATAAAATGATAAGCAATAAAGTATGCAAGCTTTAGCAATTGTATGATCAGTTGTTGTGTGTTGTTGTACTAAAAAGACTGATTTGAAGCTGTATTTATAGCTGAAAAACTTTGTATTACCGTTGCCTAATTGCCAATTAAGAATTGCTGATTTTACTCAGTGACAATCGATTTTCAAATTACCACAATCGATTGTTTGCCAGTTCTGCCAAAAATCAATCCCAGATTTTACGCTTAACAATCGATTATCTAAGATCAATAATCGATTACTGTCAACGTTCAAAAAATCATTTCCAGATTTTACGTAAAACAATCGATTGTCAGAAATCTACAATCGATTACTCAGCAACGTTCAAAAAATCCTTTCCAGATTTTAGTTAAAACAATCGATTATAAGAAATCAATAATCGATTACTCAGCAACGTTCAAAAAATCCTTTCCAGATTTTAATTAAAACAATCGATTATACAAAATCAATAATCGATTACCTGACGGTATTTGAAAACATTTTGGCAACGGTCAGTTATACAATCGATTATATTAAGTTAACAATCGATTATATATCAGTCTTGAAAAATCAATTTAGACACTGCCTCTTGACAATCGATTGTTATAGGTTCACAATTGATTATTTAATAACTTTGAAAAAGTCTGGAAGACACTGCCTCAACACAATCGATTGTCATAAGTTCACAATCGATTATTTTGTGACTTTGAAAAATCTGATGGACACTATCTCTTCACAATCGATTGTTATTAGCTTCACAATCGATTATATTGAGCTTTGAAAAAGTTTGATGGACACTGCCTCATCACAACCGATTGTCATTGGGTTCACAATCGATTGTGATGAAGATTTGAAAAATCTGATGCTCACTGCCTTAACACAATCGATTGTCATAAGTTCACAATCGATTGTCAAGCAGCTGACTTAAACATAATCGATTATCATAAGTACATAATCGATTATCTTAGCCCAGATTTTAGAGGCATGTTTAAAAATCATTTTGACTAAAGTAAATATGCATTATTTAAAATCATTTTGCTCTAAATTAAATATGCATGATTTGTTAAAAATATTTTTACGAGAGAAGCCAAGTCTTGAGTTTAAGTTGTCGGATCAAGATCACAATTAAATACCGACTCATATAAAACTTAATCTTGATCTTTGTCTTGTGCTTGAATCTTGTTATATATCAATTTTGCGCTTGTGCTTGGACCTCATCATGTGTCAATTTGCGCATAGTTTGTCATTCATCAAAACCTACAAATATGAACACACGTTTAGTATAATGCCTTGAGAACGTGTTTCCAACAATTTCCCCCTTTTTTGATAATGGCAAACTTTAAGCGGGATATGCATATTAGGCAATTCACAATGACGATTCAAGGCAAATATAGATATGCAACAAGTATATAGATATGCAATTTGTTCCCCCTCATATGAATTTCCCCTCAATTTATGCCGATAAGTATTGAGAGTGCATACCCGTTACCTTCCCCCTTTTGCCATTAGCAAAAAAATAGAATAATAAAAAAACTTGTTTATTTATTAAATCTGCAATTTCAGACATAATAACGCAAATAATGTCAAGACAATCGATTATTGATACTGGATAATCGATTATATAAAAGAGAAATCGATTGTTCTGTGCGTCAAGCTTTATAATTCCCCCTGCCTTTAGGGCGATACCTGCAAAAATACGTTAGACGTCTCCGACGCTCAAGTTAGAAAACATGTGAAAGGGAAAATGCAATGCATGACTTAGATCAACGTGGAGTCAAGGATCCCGAGTTCACTACGAATTCGGAAGAAGGACTCTTTCTCTAAGGGCTTTGTAAAGATGTCGGCCAATTGTTCTTTGGTTTCAACAAATTCAATTTTGACATCGCCCTTGAGAACGTGATCTCCTATAAAATGATGTCTATTTCAATGTGTTTTGTTCGCGAATGAAGAACGGGGTTCTTCTTCAAGCATATGACACTAGTATTATCATATCTAAGAGGGATATGATCAAGACTTAGGCCATAGTCCAAGAGTTGTTGTTTCATCCAAAGGATTTGAGCGCAACAACTCCCCGCGGCTACATATTCAGCCTCGGTTGTGGAAACGCAACACTTACTTGTTTCTTGCTAAACCAAGAAACGAGAGAGCTACCGAGCAAATGGCAAGTGCCACTAGTGCTCTTGCGGTCCAATTTGCATCCAGCAAAATCAAAATCGGAATAGCCAACAAGTTGGCATGAAGAACCTTTGGGGTACCATAGACCCACATTTACAGTACCAACAAGATACTTCAATATCCGTTTCACCGCAGTTAGGTGAGACTCCTTCGGACACGATTGATAACGAGCGCATAAGCACACGCTAAACATGATGTCCAGACGACTAGCAGTAAGATAAAGGAAAGAGCCAATCATACCTCGATACTTTTTTATGTCGACTTCCTTACCTTTCTCATCTTTGCCTAGATGATCGGATGTGCTCATGGGGGTTGCCATTGTTTTTGCATTGGTCATTTCAAATCGTTTCAGCAATTCTTTGCAATATTTCGCTTGGCAAATGAACGTACCTTCTTTCATTTGCTTTACTTGTAATCCCAAAAAGAATGTTAACTCACCCATCATAGACATCTCAAATTCGCTTGTCATTAAATCAGAAAATTCCTTGCACAAAACATTGTTAGTAGCACCAAATATAATATCATCCACATAGATTTGAACTAATTAAAAAAAAATTGTTTTTATGCTTAACAAAAAGAGTGGTGTCAACTTTCCCCCTAATGAAATCATTTTCCAATAGAAATTTACTCAATCTTTCATACCAAGCTCGGGGAGCTTGTTTTAAACCATAAAGAGCCTTTTTGAGTTTGAAAACATGATCGGGAGATTTAAAATCTTCAAAACCGGGGGGTTGTTCAACATAAACTTCTTCTTGAATAACACCATTTAGAAAAGCACTTTTCACATCCATTTGATATAAATTGAAATTCATAGAAGAGGCAAAAGCAAGCAATAAACGAATAGCTTCTAATCTAGCTACGGGAGCATATGTTTCTTCATAGTCAATACCCTCTTCTTGATTATAGCCTTTTGCTACAAGCCTAGATTTGTTTCTAGTGATTACACCATTTTCATCTAGTTTGTTTCGAAAAACCCATATCGTACCAATTATGGTATGATTTTCGGGTCTTGGCACCAAATCCCAAACGTCATTCTGTTTGAATTGGTTAAGCTCCTCTTGCATTGCCAAGGTCCAAAATTCATCCCCAATTGCTTCGGAGATGGTTGTTGGTTCAATTTGAGAAACAAAAGCAGTATGTCCTAAGGTGTTCTTAAGGGAGTTTCGGGTACTTACCTTTTCTCCGACGTTGCCAATTACCTGTTCGAGAGGATGATCTTTGATTGTCCTCCACTCGTTAGGCATTTTCGTTTCTTTCTCCAATTGTGGCGTTTCCTCCGTTGATTGTTCCAAGATTTCATCTTGAATTTCCTTAGGAGTTTCCTCTTGTACTTTGTCTTTTAAACTATTTAAAATACCTGCAAGATCAGAACAAGAATCCTTTCTCGCCAAGCGAGCATTATTTTTGGAAAACACAATATGAGGGGATTCCTCCACAGTTTGGGTTCTATTATTAAATACCCTATATGCTTTGCTACGTGAAGAATACCCAATAAAAATTCCCTCATCGGATTTGGCATCAAATTTTCCAATTGATATTTTCCATTGTTATGAATAAAAACTTTACAACCGAATACTCTAAAATGGGAGATATTTGGTTTCCTTCCCTTGTAGAGTTCATAAGGGGTTTTCATGAGTATTGGCCTTATGACTACTCTATTCAAAACGTAGCATGTGGTACTCACGGCATCCGCCCAAAAATGTTTGGGAATCTTAGCCTCTTCGAGCATGGTTCTCGCCATCTCTTCGAGACACCTATTTTTCCTTTCCACCACCCCATTTTGTTGTGGTGTCCATGGAGCGGAAAAGGTATGCTCGATACCGAGTTCGTCACAAAAGTCCGCAAAGAGATTGTGATCAAACTCTCCCCCATGATCACTTCTAATTGAAGTGACGGTTGTTTCATTTTCGTTTTGAACACGTTTAAGAAAATATTTAAAAATTCTGAAAAGCATCACTTTTATGGGCAAGAAATAAAGTCCAAGTAAATCTGGAATAATCATCAACAATAACAAAAGCATAACGATTTCTACCAAGACTTTCAATGCGAGATGGTCCAAACAAATCCATGTGAAGCAATTGCAATGGTCTAGTAGTTGAAACAATATTTTTTGATTTAAAAGATGCTTTTGTTTGCTTCCCTTTTTGACAAAAATCACAAATAGAGTCATTTTCAAATTTCAAATTTGGAAGACCAACAACTAAATTTTGTGAAACCAATTTGTTCAAAAGATGCATGTTGATGTGAGCTACTCTACGATGCCATAACCAAGAATCATCCTCTTTGCTCATTAAACAATTCACATATTCGGGTGAAGAATTTGCAAGATCAACCATATAAATGTTATCCATTCTAAAACCACGAAGGATAATTTTAAAATCGCTACGTCTAAAAACTAAGCCTTCATCCGAATCAAATAAAACAAGATTTCCCTTGTCACATAATTGACTTATGCTCAAGAGATTATGTTTTAAACCTTTCACAAGTAATATATGCTTAATGGAAGAAATTTCATCCTTACCAACCGATCCGATGCCGATAATATTTCCTTTGTTGTTATCACCAAAAATAACACTTCCCCCTTCCTTGTGTTCTAGTTGAAGGAATTTGGATTCGTCTCCCGTCATGTGCTTGGAGCATCCACTATCAAGGTACCATAGTACACTTGATCCCTTCAAACATACCTACAAAACAGATTAATGAGTTTTAGGTACCCATGCCATTTTGGGTCCTTGGGGGTTAGGCAAATCATAGTGATGTGATTGAGTGTTATGTCTATGTCGTGTAAAACAAGCAGGAGCAATATGTCCAATTCGTCTACAATAATGACAAGTCACGTTAGGATTATGCATTATTCTAGTTGATAGTAATTGGACGGACGAAATTCATTTACTCTATTCTTGACAATATAACTATTGCGCAAATCATGAAAGTCATTTCTCCTACCATTTGTTCTAGGATATGCATCATTTCTAGAATAGTTGTTTCTAGGTTGGAAGTCATTTCTAGGTGTTCTAAAAGGTTCAAAATTCCTTCTAGTGTTTGGCCTAGAATGAGCATTATTTCTAGCATGATTATTTCTAGGTTGCGATTGATGAAAACCATTTCTAGGTTTGTTGTATCTAGGATGAACATTTGTTTTATTTATCCTAGGTTGAGCCTTAGGTGGTTGGGGGTTGGCTTCAACTTTCTCTTTAGGCTCGTTTCTAAAACCTATGCCATGCTTGGTCGACTTCAAATTAACAAGCACTTCATTCAAATTTTTATGAGAAGAGTTAAACTTATCTAAGGTGCCCTTAAGCCTTTCTACTTCATTTTTGAGATGCATGCAAGAAGTACAATTTCTAGAACTCTCGGGCTTGTCGGCGCTTCTCTTGCCAAAAAATTTGTTTTCCTCTTTCAACTTCTCATTTTCTAAAATCAGTTTTTCCAATTCCTTTTCTTTAAAAGAGAGTTGTTTTTGAAAATCTTTTTCTTTTAAAGAAGCATTTTCTTTTATGCTCTTAACAGTCTTTGAAGCTATAATAAATTCGCTATACAACTCATCAAAAGCATTTTGCATTTCTTCAAGGGAAAAGAAATTTTTGGAAGAAATTTGACATACCTCTTCTTTGTTGTCTTCTTGTGCCATAAGACAAAGATTTGCGGCTTCGTCTTCTTCTTCCTCACTTGACTCGTCACCGGAGTCGCCTCCCCAAGATATATATGCTCGTTGCTTCTTGAAGGGTTTCTTCTCCTTTTTAGCATTTGGGCAATTTGATTTAATGTGCCCGGTTTCTCCGCACTCATAGCACTTTATTTGATCTCCTTTCTTTTTGCCCTTTCGTTCATACTCTTTTCGCATGAACTTTTGAAATCTCTTGATAACGAGTCCGAACTCGTAGTCTCCGTCCTCATCATTTTGAAGTTGGCTTGTGCTTGCCTTGAGAGCGATTCTTTGCTTCCTTTGATCATCAACAAGAGGGTTAAGTATAGTAGATACATAAGTTTTAAGATTACCTCTTAATGCGTCGATGGTGACATTTGAAATGCCAATGGATTCTTGAATCGCGTCGGCCTTGGATCGCCATTCCGGAGTGAGACTTCGAAGAATTTTTCGGACAAGTTCCTTATCCGTGAAGGTCTTCTTAAGAGCATGTAAATCATTTACGATTTTTGAAAATCGTTCAAACATCTCATCGACCTTTTCGCCTTCCTTCATGTGAAACAATTCATATGCATGGGTTAGGAAATCAATTTTGGCTTCCCTTACCTGGTCCGTACCTTCGTACGTAATTTCCAGCTTGTCCCACATTTGCTTCGCCATTGTGCAACAAGATATCTTCCTGTAATCATCAGCATTTACAGCACAATATAATAAATTAATAGCTTTAGCATTATTTTGCACCTTTCAGATATCATCCGCATCGTATTCATCTTCGGACTTTGGGACCCATTCATTTTCAACCTTCTTGGTTGGAATTTGTTCTCCATTCATTATGACCTTCCAAAGATGAAAACTATTTGTTTGTACAAATATTCTCATCCTCTCCTTCCAGTATGTATAATTTGTACCATCGAATAGCGGTGGTCGGGTGGAGCATTGTCATTCACCTATTCCTGCAAAAGAATCACGAGTAGAAGCCATGGATGTTTCTCTCAAACGGTTAAGTCTTCAGAGAGTTGGGCTCTGATACTAATTGTTAGATAATACGCTTAACGCTAGAGGAGGGGGTGAATAGCGTTATAATAAAAATTAGCGTAAACTTACGGAATTTAAAAATTGCAGGAAATAAATAAGTGCGATAAGTAAATAACTTGGAACAAATGCACCGATGTATCCTGGTTCACCACAACCCATGGCTAGTCCAGTCCCCGAGAGACTCTCTCGAGATTTCCACTAACTTGTTAAGCTTACAGGTGCTCAACAAACCGTTACAACTTGAGGACACAAGCCTCAACAACCTTTGCTCGGAGATACAACACTCCAAGACTTCAACCAAGGAAACACAAGTTCCTTCTTACAACACAAGGGACTAACACTTCCCTTCAAGTGTGCAAAAACACTTAGCACTCAAACAAGACACTCTTTTAAGAGTAGATATGAGTAAAAAGAATACGCTCAAGATCGCAACAACTTTCGACAAGAATTTGGCTCTCAAAAGCTTATGTAATGAATATAAAATGATAAGCAATAAAGTATGCAAGCTTTAGCAATTGTTGATTAGTTGTTGTGTGTTGTTGTACTAAAAAGACTGATTTGAAGCTGTATTTATAGCTGAAAAACTTTGTATTACCGTTGCCTAATTGCCAATTAGGAATTGCTGATTTTACTCAGTGACAATCGATTGTCAAATTACCACAATCGATTGTTTGCCAGTTCTTCCAAAAATCAATCCCAGAATTTACGCTTAACAATCGAATATCTAAGATCAACAATCGATTACTGGCAACGTTCAAAAAATTATTTCTAGATTTTACATAAAACAATCGATTGTCAGAAATCTACAATCGATTACTCAGCAACGTTTAAAAAATCCTTTCCAGATTTTAATTAAAACAATCGATTATAAGAAATCAATAATCGATTACTCAGCAACGTTCAAAAAATCCTTTCCAGATTTTAATTAAAACAATCGATTATAAGAAATCAATAATCGATTACCTAACGGTATTTGAAAACATTTTGGCAACGGTCAGTTATACAATGAATTATATTAAGTTAACAATCGATTATATATCAGTCTTGAAAAATCAATTTAGACACTGCCTCTTGACAATCGATTGATATAGGTTCATAATCGATTTAATAACTTTGAAAAAGTCTGGAAGACACTGCCTCAACACAATCGATTGTCATAAGTTCACAATCGATTATTTTGTGACTTTGAAAAATCTGATGGACACTGTCTCTTCACAATCGATTGTTATTAGCTTCACAATCGATTATTTTGAGCTTTGAAAAACTTTGATGGACACTGCCTCATCACAATCGATTGTCATTGGGTTCACAATTGATTGTCATGCAGATTTGAAAAATCTGATGCTCACTGCCTTAACACAATCGATTGTCATAAGTTCACGATCGATTGTCAAGCAGCTGACTTAAACATAATCGATTATCATAAGTACATAATCGATTATCTTAGTCCAGATTTTAGAGGCATGTTTAAAAATCATTTTGACTAAAGTAAATATGCATTATTTAAAATCATTTTGCTCTAAATTAAATATGCATGATTTGTTAAAAATATTTTTACGAGAGAAGCCAAGTCTTGAGTTTAAGTTGTCGGATCAAGATCACAATTAAATACCGACTCATATAAAACTTAATCTCGATCTTTGTCTTGTGCTTGAATCTTGTTATATATCAATTTTGTGCTTGTGCTTGGACCTCGTCATGTGTCAATTTGCGCATAGTTTGTCATTCATCAAAACCTACAAATATGAACACACGTTTAGTATAATGCCTTGAGAACGTGTTTCCAACAGCAAGATCTTGCTTCATAACATTGTTAGCTGCACTTTTTCGGCTCAATCATTTGTTAGGGTTCCTTTTTGCTACTTTGTCCGAGTTGTGTTTCTAATGCTCTTGTTTTAGAAATGGGCAGTCATTAATAATGTGTCCAGGCTTTCCATTCTTGTGGCATCAATCATTTCCTTTGAAATTCCTGCTGAAACTTCCTTTCTATGGGATCCCACCATTTTTACAAACCATATTATGAAATATTTGCGGTATATTGATTGATTGACTTTCCTCGAAGTTTAGTGGAGTGGCCATGTAGATCCTTTTTAGGTGTTAACCTTTTACAAAGAACCCACTTTGATATCAATTGTTATAAACTAAGCATCCACCAGACTGTATAGAGAACTAGGTTCTCAATGAGTTTCTACTGAAAATACTAATAAACCAAACTGTATAATGATCTGGTCCTATATCAGTTCTCACAGTGCTAACTACTGAAACAGTATGTAAAGGAGACACATGATAAGTTCCCACTGTATAGAGAACCAGATTCTCTATAAGTTCCCAATGTAAGCAACAAAATTGTAAAACCAACCAGTATGTGGGATCAGGATCTCTAATTGTTTTCGCAGTAGCTTGGTAGTAAGTAAAGAACACTGAGGATTTTTACGTGGAAAAATCCCATCTCAAGGGGACAAAACTATGACCTACACTTGGTTAGGCTTTGAACTTCACTAACTTGTAACCTCCTATTACAAGCCACTTTGTAATGACTCTATTACAAAGGATTCAACTCAACTAACTTATGGTACTCTCACCACAAGCCACTTTATGACTCTCTAGTTACAAAGACTTTGACTAACTTGAGATACTCTCACTACAAGCCACTTTGTAATAACTCAATTACAAAGACTTCAATCACTCTAACTTGTAATAACACTATTGTTGATATTCAATTTTTTCCTGTATACTTTTTAATATAAAAAGTACTTCAAAAAAGCATGCATATGCATATATAAGTAGGTACTAAAGTTTTATTATTTTTCTCAAATTTTAAATATTTTTTAAAATAAATTTATTTCCCTATTTTATCAAGAAAAATTCAATAATTATCCCCAAAATTATTATTTTTGGTGATTCATTTATTTAATTCTCATATTTACGCTAAAATATAGCTAACAAAATTTTTGCATATTTTTATAAATTTATTTAGCTTATAAAACCTAAATTGCATATAATTACAATATTAGCCTCTTTTAAGGTTTAATTATGTTTATAATTATAAAATTGACTCCAGTATTTTTAACTTAATAATTATGTATTGTTAATCATTTTAGTGCCTTTAATTTACTTCCAGAAATTATTTACTATTTTTATAAGATAAATAAAGGAAAAATAGCTATTTAACTGTTAGCCCACCAGCATTACAATTTTAGCCAGATTTTGACACCCCAATTAAACCCAATTTCAAATCCAACTACCCAACTCAACTAACTAATCTACCCGACCCACGGCCCTTATACATAACCCTCTCGGATTCCCCAACCACCTTTTAGTCTTTCCATTTTTAATTCCCCATTACCCCCCAAACCCTAGGTATTTTGCATCCCCAGCCGCCTTTGAATCCGCCATTCTCTTAATCTCCCTCAAAAACCCTAGCCTCCTCCTTTCACTTCCGCCCTAAAACCACCGGAATCCATGGCTTCCAAGGACATTGAAGTCCTACACCGGCCTCCTATAGCTCCTACAAGGCTGGTTATTGAAGTTTCAAGGCCTGATCAAGAAGAAGCTTGGCCCAGACCTTTTTTAATTTGAGTTACATGGTCATATCTGACCTTGCTCTGGTCAACCATGGTCATTCGAGTCAGATCTCCACTTCTCCGGCTCAAATCAGTGATTTTCTGAGCCTTTCTAACCACCTGGGCTCTTCTGAAACCTAACCCTTCGAGGTTTTTCCAATTCTTTTAGATCTGTTGTATATCTCTGTTTTCTCTAAGCTTTTAAACAATTTTCTCAAAGTTCTTTCAAAACTATACCTTCAGAGCCTTCATCTTTTTCCGATCTAGTGTTCCATTAAGTTACCCTTTAAAGTTTCTCTGATCTTTAGCATGTTCCGTTGTGTTTCTCATGTCTGGCTTCTACTGTATTTCTTATGTTTATTCTATAATTTTTTATGTGTTTCTTCTATTGTAGTTTTTTTTATGGTGTTTCTTTTACTGTATTTCTTATGTTTTTTCTACAGTGATTCTTATGGTGTTTCTTCTACTATTTTTTTATGGTGTTTTCTCTACTGTATTTCTTATGTTTCTTCTACTGTGATTCTGGTATGTTTTTTCTACCTTATTTTTTATGTTGTTCTTCTACTGGAAGATGGATGTTAAAGCTCGGTTTATTTCTGAGATTTCTAAATTTGTTTCATTAGTATTTTTTGCCTTGATTACTTGTCCTTTCATCTTTACCCTCGATTGAGGGCAAAACCCTAAAATTTAGGGGTTTCATTCGAGTATTAAGACTATTCACTATATGATTTGCTAGTTATTCATCTTTGAACTTGTTTGATTTCAAAACCCTAACTGCTTTGGACCTATTTGAGTTTCTGAAGATTGTTTCATCTACTGCTCGACTGAGTTCTGAAATCTTTATTTCAACCTTGTTTCTTTGGATGATCCTGCTACATGATTCTAAGGTCTTTCTACTGGACCTTTACAATACTATTTGATACTCTCTCTCTTCTCCATTGTTGACTTACTATGTGACTACCATGTTCCTATAGTCTACTACTTACGGACTTTGCAAATGCATGACACTTTTCTTTATTTTAAATTCAGCATCGCGTGCTTAACGTTTATGCACTCTTTATAGGTTAAATTTCCCTCTCAAAATAACCCCTGATTGTGGACTGGTTTCAAATGTCCTTGTAATTCTGATTGCACTCTTGTAGTTGATTCTTTCCTTATTGTATTGATTTCCTTTATTTCTTGGACTTGTTGGAATATTTTCCTTTAAACTTCCTACCCCGACCTTTTCTACTTGAGTTAATTTAATCCCGTTACCTTGACTACATTGGCATGGGATTCTTATAGATCTTTCCTTGATTAAAGTCTGATGAATCTAGCCTCTATTACCTACTGTGTACTCATACTATGCTGTAAATACTTCCTTATTGGTCATATTTGGCCCTATGTGATTTCTTTCCTTATTTAGCACTTGCATGCTACCATTTGATTTAATTTCTTAATTAAAGGAAGTCTTTGATATTGATCAGACTTTAATTGACACATATTTCCCTACTTATTTCTGAACTACAATCCTTACCTTATTTTCTGCCAGTTTTCACACTATAAATACCTTACTCTTTTATTGACAAAAAGAAAACACATGAACACTTGTAGTATTCGACCTTATACTCATACTTAAAAGTATTCACTCTTATTACTTGTGGTATGTTTGCGAGTCATGCTGCCTACTTCTTTCTCTATTTGCTTTCTTTTGAATTAGTATGTTCTAATTAAGATTCATCATCACAACTATGTGTTTATTTAACACCTTTTCCTCCTGGCTGCCTACTTATATGTTTAGTTCACTACTTGTTTAGCATTTTCCTTCTGCCTGCTCTACCTCTATTGTGTATCCTAAGTATGTTTGACATAAATGGTTTTGTGAGGCATGACAGCATTAAAGTATTATTGTCTGTGACTCAAACATGATCCCCTGGGATCATAACCTCATGTCTTTATAGTATGTTGTATATTCTAGTTGGTTTTATGAGCATATCATTCCCTATTTATGCGCATGCCCATAATCAATTAATGCCCAAGCACAAGGACTCTTTGCAATTAGTCCCAACCCTTGAATTTCTTTTGTGTGAAGTTGTTAATTCTATAACTATTTCCCAGCATCCCTTCCCTTTTCCTTTACTTCCCTAGTTCACATAGATTTGTTTCTGCACTTGCACTCTCTCTTAGTCTTTAAGTTTTGCCCCCCTCTTATGAGCCTTGCCTTGGGACTCATTGAGCTTCCTATGAACTTGGACACTTGAGGGTTGGCCCTTCCATACTGCACTTGTCCCCATTCTGATAATACAATTTGGGTGTGAGCATTGCCCATAGTCCCATTGAGGCTTATAGGGAACTTTGACATACTCAGCTTGGAGAAAGGCTATAGATCAGTGGTCTTTGAGTTGGTTTATCTCATATTTCTGACAGGGAGTCTGAATCGGGCTCTCCTTTGGTTGTAATTTTTTTACTTTTTTTGATTTAATTTTTATTCATTCTGGTTTGTAATAAGTTGTAATAAACACTTGGGGATAGTTAGTGAAAAGGGTGGGTAACTACTTATGCAAAGGGTAGATGCTATGTCTATTGATATTTTGAATTTTGCATATTCAAATGCATATAGAAATCATGCCTATAGGTCATTCTAAATTCTGCATCTCCAACTTTCATATAAAAATCATGGCTATAAGACTACTACATTCCTGCATGTCCAATCTTTATATAGAAATTATGTCTATGGAATTGTTCAATTCTGCATATTCAATTACATCTAGATATCATACTCATAGTCTTAAATAAATTCTGCAAGCTAGATACCATATTTATAGGTGTAAGACAAGTCTTATTCATTCATATAGTATATCTATAAGGCTTCTGCGTTTTTTATGCCATGTCTAGAAAGGCTTAAAGTCAGTACCACATAGAAAGTATGCCTATAGGAATTCCTAATCGAATCTGATCCACGTCACTCAAGTATAGATCTAAAACTAGTAATAATGGATATCATCGGCTACAGAACTTATAATTAATTCATTTAAATCTGGCCTCACTTTTAATAAACCAATTCCCTCACATATAAAGTTTAACAAATATGCATTCAAACAGTTTATTTCAGACCTTACTATTTCATTATTTTCTGAATCCACTAGATACCATGCCTATAGGATCCTTGTCCAATATTTAGGCAAGCCTTAGGTTAAAAAGTTTATGAATTGAATCTGTTTATGTTAATTATTCCAATCAGCAGGAAGGCCTAATTTGGGCTTCTTATCTGAATTATGTGATAAATCAGTCTGCCTCAATCTTTAAGCGCTCTCGTGTTTGGTATCTAATCATACCTTAATCAGTATGTAAAAGTCATGCTAATTATATGCTTTTTTGTCCAGGGTAGTGTAATTGAGCCTCTGTTTGTTTATATGCTTCCCCCTAAATGTGTAATATGTGTTTTTGTATGTCGCCTTAGATTTTTACATTTTAAACCTCAAATAAGCCTAATATCCCCCTACCCCTTTAAGATTAGTAGTCCTAAGTGCCTCGGGGATTGATAGGATTGGGATGGGTAATAGCATGCAATAAGTAATCGAGGCTTTTCCGTGCTTTAATACCTTGACAAGGGGAAGGATAGATATGGATACGATGACCACGAGATAATGTCACGTGTAGCCCCTCATTGAGGAGTGATTACCGGGCATTGCTTGTGGTGATCCATATTGTTAATAAACTTATGACCCATTTCCCTTATTTCTTTGTTTTTTTTTAGAATTTTAACTCCTTTAAGAAAAATCAGCTTTCTTTTAGTTCTTCCAAACTCTGTTTATTTTTCAATCATTATGTGAAATCCCCTCTTATTTTATCCTTATTTGTCTACATGTTAATTGTACCTTGAACTCACAATTCCCCTTAGAATAATTTCAAGCCCTTACCCAATCTCTGGTTACTCAAATCAAACCTTCTTGGTATCTTAATGCACCCTAATCATTAGGTGACAACTCCTCAAATAAAACCAATTCCCAAAGGGAATGATTTTTTCTCCCAAATGTCATAAACCCGATTTCTTGAGAAAAAGGGGAGCGACAACTATTACACGTCACTTTGTAATAACTCTATTACAAAGGCTTTACAACTTGACTAACTCTAGCCAAGAGACAAACTTAGATTGCTTGTGATTTTAGGTTTCCTAAAACACACCCTCTGAGAAAGCAAGATAGGACTTATATTGAAGAAAAAATAACAAAGACTCAACAAACTTAAGGACTTAACATATCTTCAATATTGGATCTGGTCCTTCAGGTTGCAGTAGTTTTGTTCTTGAGAGAGGTTGTGGCAAGCAATTGAGAGAGGATTTTCATTTATGATTTTACAAGTCTTGAAAGAGGATGCCTTATGTCTTGCACCAGGTTTATATTACAAAATACATCACCTTAGTGACGTCAAATCTTGGTTAGTAAATGCCTCTTCTCAATGGGAAGTGAATGTTGCACTGTCTGCTGAACTGTTGCGTGTACAGTTGCAGGCAGTTACTTTCTGCAGTTGCTTTCTAGTGGTAATGTTTATTTATACTTTTGTAAAAGGAACACAAAGGATCAAGTCCTTAATATGGTTCCGGAATCTAATGGCACACTGCCAAGATAATCATGAGTCAATTAACTTGAATGATTTTACCAGGCATGCTTCACGTCCTTTATCTGGTTCTCTCATGAAGTAAGTTGTTTTACCTTCCTTGATTGTATTTATGCATGTGCAAATCACTTATAATGATGTAAACAAGGTAGGTAAAAAGACTTCCATAAAAAGTTGGCTGTTGCATTATTCCTATGCAGTAGCGTGTGCAGGCAGCAACTTTCCTGCTGGAGAGTTGACTTCATACAGTCTCTTCGGGAACTGGTAGGAACCTATTTCCTCAACTGTCCCTTCCACTTTGAAGAGTTGAGTTATATCTCATGTTGGATCCCAACCTAGAATTTCATGATCTCGGGGTCATGTAAATTTGTAACAGGTTCCTTATCTGGTTCTGGATGGTAAGTGTGTTAGATCATCAAAACATAAAATAAAGTACCTATGCCCAAGGCACTTGTAACCTATCATAAGTGGAGGCATACAAGTTTTGATAAACAAACTTGGATTTAAACCAGTATTATCAACATAAATCATCATAATTTATATTCTAGAACTGTGCTCTAATAATTTGAGCAAGCAATCTTGCAAAAGCCAAACTGCAAGATGATAACAAATGCATATGTGACCATAGAATAGATATATCTGTTAAAAACATATAATAAAAACGTCTACATTGCAGGTGATTGGGCCCATATATTTATCACCTTTTATTTGTTCCAGAAATCAAGGGATTCAATCCCAACCTTAACTGGTATATCATGAGAATAAGCAGCACAAGAGAATTCTTGAAGAATCATCTATTCTTCAATATATGCTAATGTAATTCTCAACCAATTTTTTCGCATCATAATATAACCGAGATGGTCATTCGGTGATACGAGCTAATCAGTAAACCTCTAGTTTACTTGTGGCTTGTGATTCTATCACCATGCTTATACTTGTGTAGTATAAATACAAGATAAATCGGATAACCTTTTATATTTACTCGGTATGATTATAGTAATATAAAAGATATTCAATCTTCATTTTATTTATAGTCTCAATATGCCAACCACTTTGGATAATATATTTGAAACCTAAAGTTTCTTTTGAGACTTACTACAATATCAATATCATGAATAATTTCATCCGATTAGTAACAAATCAGTTCTTCTGAAGCTCTTAATTAATTTTATCTCTTTTACGGAGAAAATTATATCATAAATATCATGGTCAAACTCATCATAAGAAAAATCATTTCTTGCTTTAACTTTGCCTTTAATAACTTTTATAAGGCATGACAAAATATTTTTGGCAGATCACATGTAAGCGACAAATGACATATTCATGTAACCATACAATAATATTTATTATCTTTATTTCACTCAAACCTCCCTTAGAGGTGAGTTGTATGGTATTCATCCAATCATGCATTACATGTCTTTATTCATTAATTTTATCACATATTGCCACATTCACCGTCATGAATTAGTCTACATACTCAATGCTTATCACAAGTCACATTCTCTTCAAGAAATGCATCATAACCAGCGACTTGTTTTATTATTTTCATACCAATTTGATTATAAATATTGCCTTCACATTTTGAAGGACAATTTGGAGAACCCTTATTGTTCTCTTTTACAATCACTCTGATGATTATTATTATTTTGATCTTTGAAACTGCAACGACCTGAATGGTCTTTTTGCATTTTATAACCCTGTTCACTAAAAAAACTTTCTGCACTTGCTTTAGCTAATTTCTAACTTGCGGGGACGGTTGGTTCGAGATCTGGAAGAGTTTTGAGTAAAAATATGTCCATTTGCCTATTTAAGATTTTCTGAAAAGATAAAATTTGACTTCGATCAACCTTTTGGGAAAATGGACCCAGACTCGTGATTTAACGGTCTTGGAGGATCCGTGGGAAAATATGGGACATGGGCGTAGGTCTGGAATCGAATTCCGAGATCCCTAGCCCGAGTAATGAAATTTTATGTGAAATTGTTAAATTGAAGTTTTAAGAAATTAAAGAAACTAAGTAATCATTAATTCCATAGGTACGAGCTCGAATATTGGTTCTGAAGCTTGGTATAAGCCGTAATGTTATTTAAGACTAGCCCGTAAAATTTGGTGTCTATCCTAGTAGTTTAAGGGCATTTTGGCTCGTTAAGAGAGAATTAAGAACTTGAAGTTCAATAGTTTGATTCATTTGGTTTTAGAGAGTGATTCAAAGATGTAGCATTGTTTTGAGTGTTTCGAGGGTTCAAGTAGGTCCGCCTCGTGGTTTCAGACTTGTCGGTATGTTCGGGCGGGGCTCGGGAGCCCCGAGCATCGATCAGACGAGGCTCGAGTGAAGTTGAAATTTGGAAAAGGGAGTTGAGTTGCTACTTCTGTCATAACCGCATCAGCGGTTCTTAAACCGCAGAAGCGGGACTTCTGGCTGCCTGATCTCCACCCTTAGCTGGCTGGGCGGGTGATGAAGTAGCTGGAGGAGAAGTCGAGGGCTGACCCCTCTGTTGATGCTGTCTGCCACAAAGTCGAGGGCACTGCCTCCTTAAGTGACCAAACTCTCCGCACTCATAACAGCTGCCTGGTGCTGGAGATGGGGACTGAAGGGAACCCCTTGCACTAGAGTGACTAGTAGATGCACTCGGTACAAAAGAACCCTGAGCTGATAGGGCATCAGATGAACTCTAATTAGGGATGGCACTGAGAGAAGACTAGCCCTACTGGGACCCATGATGACCACGGCCTGAAGATCCCCCACGATACTCTGGACGAGCCGACTGAGTAGGCCTGAAAGAACGACATCTACCCTGCTGGAACAAGCCCCTCGAAGGAGCACCATTGTAACTGCTTGATCCACAAGGCCTCTTGGCCCCCTCTCCTCTCGCTCTCTATGGTGAACTGACTCGATCTCACGAGCAATATCCACCACCTCCTCAAAGGTAGCACCCAACACTCTCTCTTTATTGATCAAAATACGGAGATGGTAGTTAAGGCCATCCATAAATCTCCTAATCCTCTCACGATCTGACGGAGCCATCCAAATAGCATGATGGGCCAACTGTGAAAACCTTATCTCGCATTGAGTCACTGTCATATCCCCTACGTCAACCACTCAAACTGCCTATGCAGCTCCTCTCTGCTGGACTGAGGTACATAGGTCTCCAGAAAAAGAGCGGAGAACTACTGCCAAGTTAAATGTGCTGCACCGACAGGCCTACGTCTCTCAAAGTCCTCCCACAAAGTAAGAGCAGCCCCGGTAAACTAAAAGGTAGTAAATGCCACCCCACTCGACTCAAGGATCCCTGTCGTCCGGAGCATACGCTGACAGTTGTCAAGAAAACCCTGGGCATCCTCGCCCTCACCACCACTGAATATCGGAGGCTGGAGCCTACCAAACCTCTCGAGATGATGCTACTCATCGTCCGGCATAGCTGGAACCACGAAGCCTTGAATTGGTGCAACCTCCTAAGCTGGAGGTGCCTCTGGTACCTTCACCACCTGCTCAGCTGTGCGAGCAGCGGGGGTCTGATTGCCTCCCCCAGCCTCTGAAGCAGCTCCTGCTGTGGTGGTAACTGAAACTGCTTGAGCTAGACCAGTACAGACTGATAATATCTGTGCCAAGGTCTCATAAAGACCCGGAATCACGATAGGCACAGCTAGTGCCTGAACTGGTGCTGCTGGTGTGTCTACAGCTGGAGCCTGATCCTAAGCTGGGGCAACTGGTGGATCAGCAGGCGCAGCCCCGGCTGCTCCGCCTATGCCACGACCACGATCGCGTCACAGCATTTAAATATATTACCCACCTCAAGCCGGCCAAAATCAACCTCCTCGTGCATCTAATCTAACCAAAGCCGCAACGAACACGTCACAATAGGCTAAAGGAACAATACTCAATCGAAAATAATCAAAAAACATCAAAAATCCCGAAATAAGAAAAAACCCGAGCCCCGGGCCCACTTCTTGAAACTCAAAAATTCTTATACCAACGGGTTCTTTATCTCACCACGAGTATATACATATAAAGATTACCAAAATCGGAGTCCAAATGACCCCTCAATCCTAATTTGAAATATTAAAACTCAAACCCTAGTTCTTCCCCTTTTTACTAAGTTTCCATGGATTTCAAGGTTAATTTCACAATGAAATCGTGTTTGACTTACCTGCAATCACTCCCAGTCAAATCTCACTTTAATTCCCGTCCAAAAGTTCTCAAGGATGCTCAAATATGGTGAAAATAATGCTTTGTTCACGGATGAAATATTATTAAAAATCCTTCTGTCCTGGCCCCTTTTTCCTCTATGTGATCGAGGCCGTAGGCTTGCGATCGCAATGCACAAAATCCTTAAACCATGCGATCGCAACACCTACTTGACCAATTTTCTATTCAAGCCCATGTCTACTTAACACTATGCGATCACAGCCTTTGCTATGCGATCGCATTGCCACCCCTCAAAAATCCTCATACGCGATCGCAGATCACCTCCTGTGATCGCATAGAATTAAAGTCTGCAACACTGACCTCCAATTTCTGCAACTTCGTAAGTCCCAAAAACCTTCTGTTAGCCATCTGAAACTCACTCGAGGCCCCTGGACCTCAACCAGAAGTGCCAATCCATCCTAAAACAACATTCGAACATGCTCCAATCACCAAAACACCAAAAACCACACCAAAACCATCAAATTACATTGGATTCAAGCCTAAGTTCTTCTAAGACTTTCAAAACACGCATTCCATCAAAAACCCAACCAAAACACCTCCAAATGACCTAAAATTTTTCATACACATCCCAAATCACCTAACGAAGCAATAGCAACTCTCAAAATTTCGTTTCGACCCTCGGATCAAAATCTCCCCTATTAAACAGAATTTGCCAAAATACTAACTTCACCAATTCAAGCCTAATTCTACACCAGACCTCCAAAATCCATGTCGATCACACTCCTAAGTCACAAATCATCCCTCGAAGCTAACCAAATCATCGGAATTCACATCCAAGCCTCCTAGCACATAAGCCAATGCCCAGTTGACTTTTCCAAAACAAACCTTCCTTAAAAAGACTAAGTGTCTCATTTCCTACTAAAACCAATCCAAATCAACTAGTTCAAATCCAACATTGATAATGAAGCATAAATTAGCAGAAAAAAGGGAAAAATAAGGCGGTAACTCAAGTGAAGACGGGTCGGGTCATCACACTGATGATCCTACCTTGTTTCATTCACACCAAACTAATATATAACTCTTGCAATTCATGATTGTTCGCATAATAGTCAAAAGTAATAAATTACATAAAATCAAAAAGATTTAAGAGTGAGTGCCCAAACCTATAGTTCAATTTTTATTTTAATATATTAGTATATCTTCAAGTTTAAGTTATGATAGACCTTAGATGCAAACCTTGGATTGCACTATGAATTTACAGTATTACATTTATATTTTCATGGCGAGATATGAAAAGAGCATACAAAATTTTGTTGTAACACTTCAACTTGTATGCCAAATTTTGTGGCTTACTTTGAAGTTGAAAAAGACCAAAACATTATTGAAAAACATAATGCAACTAAAATAAACAATATAAGCAAACAATCAATATGGCATATGAAATGTCGTAGGTATGATGATATAAATGAAATATTAGAGACTCATGTTGATAATGAGTTATGAAATGTAACTCAAAGTAACAATATAGAACAAGGAAATAAAAGCAATTTAGTAAAACATGAACAAAAATGGAAATAGAGAGATGGAAGAGACTTTCTTCTTCAATTGTATGTATTTTCCTATCTATTACAACGCCTTTATATAGGCATGAAAACTGAAAGAACTATGTCATAGTATATGTCATTAAACATAGAAATATATTATTGAATATGTCATTAAGAATTTGAGATGCAGATCATGGAGGAAGAGTAGACATCCACCATAAATTGATATTTATCAAAACAGATAGCAGTTTGTAGTTGTAGAAAATCACATTGCACAAAATGTGAAAATCATATTATTCAACGAGTAATGTATATAACCATTTTTTCCTTTCAAAGTTTCCTTTTTCTAGTCTATTCACGGACCAAGGTACTTTACGGGAAGCAACATCCCCGTTCAGATTCCATTATATGTATTATAAAAAAAAGTGCTAGAGCTATAGTTAGAACTTAAAGTTTTATGAGATTTTAAATTTGCCATCAAACTCATTGTTTTAGTTACTCAATTTGCATTTAAATATCTATAAATATTTTAATATTTTTTAATATAAATACAAGATTTAAGTAAAAATTATTGAATTCATCTAAATCAATACCTAATACTTATGTTGCTCACTTTAAGTGGCACGATTTGAAGTACACCGGTCAAAGTTCTTTATTTTGATCGTAAAAAAGAACTTCAAATTATTGAAAATAAAATTTATATAATTAAAAACTACATAAAATATATTAATCGTAAAAATATATAATTTAAGATATTTATAAAATATTAAAAAATAACCTTATAGCCTCCCCAAATGAGGAGTGATATAGTTTCGGCTCGGAAAAGAACGACCAAGGTTGCATATGATTTTACTTTAGCATGAACTCCCTTTAAGAGCTCGAGGTGATTTCCTATTTTCATTAATAATTTTCTTTCTCATTAAGCGGAGATATCTTTTCTATGGATGATAACAACACATTAAAAACTTTATTAGTTAAGGTGGGGAAAACAACAACCCTGAACCTTGATTTGCACTATTTTTTTCCAATTCAATTGCCTGGTCAATACTTACCTGGACGTTGTAAATGAGCGATCAATAAGACCCATGGATAGGCTTGATAACTTCTATTGCATTTTGGAGGGATGACAGTCTAAGTTCGACCCAAGTGGTCGAGCCTACATTATAATTTGTAGTAGTGGAGGCCTGCGTTCGTGCAATTATTCGAATACTACTATTAATTATTTCTTATTTAAGTTGGTAAATGCAAAAACCCCCATCTTAGTGGCTAGCCATAATGATGGTAGAGTAAGTTCATGTCATCTGGTAGGCCAGAGGGCGGGGTAGCAAGAGGGTAAGGGATCTAGTAGGCTGAGAGTGGGGCCCTAGAACATAGGTACACTGATGAGTAAGTTTATAGAGTTAGGAAGGATTCTTCAAAAGAGGTAGATTAATATAACATGTGTCCAGGAGACTAGATGGAAAGGTATAAGGGCTCGAGATGTTAACACATTTAAGCTATTGTATTCAGGAGGAGTTGCAGACAAGAACGGGGTAGGTATTTTAGTTGCTAAGGATATTAGGGAGATGGTGGTGGATAATAAGGATGAATGATAGGGTAATGACTATTAAGCTAGTGGTTGGTAGAGTCACTTTTAACGTGATTAGCGCTTAGGCACCTTAGGTGGGCCTGGGCGAGGAGGTCAAAAGGTACTTGTGGGATAATTTGGATGAGGTTGTGCGTGGTAATCCACTCCTAAAAGCTTGTCATAGGGGGTAAGTTTAATGGCCATATTGGGGTGATAGTTAGGGGTTATAACGAGGTGCATAGCATGTCCCATTTAAGAGTTAGGAATAAGGCGGTACCTCCTTGTTGGATTTTTCTAAAGCTTTGACTTAGTGTTAAACAATTTGTGGTCCTAGAAAGAGGGGAACACTTGGTCACTTTTTGGAGTAAGGTAGCTAGGACTTAGATTTATTACCTTCTCCTTAGGAGGGGTGATAGGGGCCTTTGCTCTGATTGCAAGGTTATTGCCTGTCGACGCAACATATGTTCTTGGTAATAGACTTGGAGGTCAAGAGAGTAAGAAATAAGAGAGCGGTATACGACCAGCCTAAGATTAAGTGGGGATCTTTGACTAAGGAAAATGCTCATGAGTTAAGGAGAAGCGGTTGGCCATGGGGGCCTGGAGGAGTACTGGGGCGTGAGTAGTATGAGGACCATGACAACAAAGTGCAGTAGGGAAGCCGCTAGAGAAGTTTTAAAGGTAGCGAAGGGTTATTCAAGAGGTCCAAGAAAAAGTAAAACCGAAGAAAGCGGAGAAGAGGGCATGTAGGGAGTGTTATAAGAAGGCAAGGAAATAAGCAAAATTGATAGTCATGGCGGCTAAGACTACAACTTCTGAGTGATTGTCTGAGGATTTTAGGGGCAAAGGAGGCGACCAAAAGTTGTACATGTTAGCTAAGATTAGGGAGAGGAAGGATCGAGACCTTGACCAAGTACAATACATCAAAGACAAAGATGGTAAGGTTCTGGTGGAAGAGGCATGTATCAGGCATAGATGGAAGGAGTACTTACATACACTTTTGAAGGAGGAATGGGATAGGAACATCGTGCTAGGTGATTTGGAAAACTCAGAGAGTCAGAGGGGTTTTGGGTTTTGCATACGTATTAGGAGCTAGGAGGTTGATGGGGTAATGCGAAATATGAGCAGGGGTAAGACAACTGGGCCTGATGAGATCCTAGTGGAATTTTAGAAGGAAGTGGATCGGGCAGGCTTGGAGTGGCTTATTGGTTTGTTTAATGTTATTTACAGGACCAAGAAGATGCCCAAAGATTGGCAGTGGAGTTTGATGATGCCATTGTATAAAAACAAAGGTGTTATCTAGGACTAGAAACACTGCAGGGGTATCAAACTGCTGAGTCATAATATAAAAATTTGAGAATTGGTGGTGAAGAGGAGGGTGCGACGTTGTGTTACTATTTTCGAGAACCATTTCAGATTTATGTAGGGACAATCAACTACAGAAGCCATTCACCTTATGAGGAGATTGGAATAATGGTATAGGGAGAGGAAGAAAGACTTGCATATGATACTCATAAACCTAGAGAAGGCCTATGATAAAGTCGCAAGAGAGGTACTATGGAAATTTATGGAGGCTAGTCGTGTCCCAGTGGCGTACATTAAGGTGATTAAGGACATGTACAAGGGAGGGAAGACTCATGTGAGGACTGCGAGAGACTCGGATCATTTTCTAGTCGAGATGAGGTTGCATCAGCGATCGTCTCTTAGCCCATTTTTGTTTGCCTTAGCGTTAGAGGTATTAACACAACACATATAATGAGAAGTGACATGGTGTATTCTATCTACAAATGATATAGTTCTTATTGACGAGAGGCGATATCGAGTTAACACTAGGTTGGAAGTTTGGAGACAAGCGCTAAAGTCTAAGAATTTCAAGTTGAGTAGGTAAAAAAAATGAGTACATGGAGTGAAAGTTCAGTGATGGGATGCATGAAGAAGGAGTGGAAGTGAAGATTGGTACTCACGTCATCCCCAAAAGAGATAGTTTCAAGTATCTAGGGTCTATTATACAAGGCAATGAGGAGACTGACGAGGATGTCACTCATCGTATTGGAGTGGGTTGGATGAGATAGAGACTAGCCTCGGGGATTTTATGTGATAAGAATGTGCCATATGTACTTAAGGGAAAGTTTTATAGAGTGGTGATTAGACCGACTATGTTGTAAGGGACTGAGTGCTGGCCCGTCAAGAAGTTTCATATCTAGAAGATGAAAGTAGCAAAAATGAGTATGTTGAGATGGATGTATGGACATACCACGAAGGACATGATTTAGGAATAAATTTATTAGGGACAAGGTAGGAGTGGCATCTATGGAGGACAAGTTGCGATAATTGAGGTTGAGATGGTTCGGGCACGTAAAGAGGAGAGACATAGATGCTCCGATCATGATGTGTGAGAGATTGTCCACGGCGAGTCTGAGAAAGGGAAGGTTTAGGCCTAAGAAGTATTTGGAAGAGGTAGTTAGGTAGGAGAGGTCATTGCTCCAACTCACTGAGGATATACCCCATGATAGAAAGGTATGGAGGTCGAGGATTAGGTTTGTAGGTTACCAGATAGTAATGTGTTACTCCTAGGCTTATCAGTAGTACTCAGACTATTTTTTTTATTATCTTATTCATGGTTCTTGATTATTACATGTTATGTCATTCGAGCATGTAACCATAATGCATTGTCGTTACTATTGTTTGCTACTTGTTGCTTTATCTCCATTGTTCCTTGAGACGAGGGTCTATTGGAAACAACCTCTCTATCTCCATAAGGTAGGGGTAAGGTCTGTGTACACACTACCCTCCCCAGACCCCGTTTATGGAAAAATATTAAATTTATTATTGTTGTTCGAATTTTTTATTTATTTTTATAACTTTATGATGTTTTATACTTCAATGCCACACAAGAGGGGGATGGGATGATTTGTCTGGTGTCCAATTTTTGTGAGACAGATTATAGAAGGATCCGGTTCTTCTATGTATTTCTTATACTATTATTATAGAAATAATAAATGTAAAAAGTAAAGAACACAAGTATTTTTAAGTGAAAAACACCCCGCTCAAAAGGTCAAAAAACCATGATGTACTACTTAGTAGGATTTTCTCCAACACTCCACTAAATTACTGAGCCAAAACAATATTTATAAAAACTCTTTGTAAACCAAAGATTTACATCGAATCCCTTTGTGGAAACCAACCTCTAACTAGTGCGACAACTTCAAGTTAACTCTAACTTGAATACTCAGAGTACCTAATACAATTTCTTCTAGATAAAAATTAAAGGAAAAATTTAAAACCACCTACTATAATGAAAATAGAATAAAAGACAGACACTTGGAACTGATTCTTCTATCTGGTTCATGTAGCTTCAGGCTCGCTCACTTGAATTACAGAAGAATTCCTTACAAAATGCCTTGCTATTTTTCTCTCAATTCACGATTATCTTCACCTTTTATGCGTGCCTGTAAAGTGAGAATATCCTGAAATATATGGAGTTAGTAGAATAGGAAATAACTAGAGTTCTAATGCTATACTCTTCCTTGGTGGAAGAGTTCTAGTTATCTTCAACTCCTAACTCCTCCCTTATCTTGGATAAATTTCTCTTCGAGTAAGGAGTCATTCTCCTTATCAATTATGCGACATTTATTATTAGGAGATATTATATATACCAACTTAAGCTTATCTTCCTTGTGTGCATCCCTTATGCTTGAATCTGCAGGTGTCCTTGCACATTGTGGATGGACCTGGTTCATGCTTGAGTTCCTTTTTCAATCATCAAAACAACTTTACTTGGGCCTGTGAATTCCCCTTTTTTATGATGACAAGCTCTGTGCTTTCTATAAGCATAAGCCATGTTTCAACTCAGCTCAAAATCAACACAAATTTAGAATACATTTCATTTTAAAGTCACTAATCATTAAGGACCAGGTTCATTAGGTTATAAACATCACATTCCAAAGTAAGAGCACAGCCTAATTTTCCCCCTTTTAGCATCTTTAAAAAGTTATATTATCTTGTTAGATAACCAGATTTTAATAGAAATTACTCATGGTCACTTGAGCTACTTCAAATGCAATCACGGAATCAAGCATCATTTATCAATCTAATGATATTAGCCATCTAGAAGCATCAACAAACAATTAGAGCTCAAAAATAGTTCATTATAATTAATACTTAGTAATCCACAAAGCATAAAAATAAATAAAAACACTAGATCATGAGCAAAAGAAACACAAAAAAAATCGCATCCGGGTCACTGGTTGATCTAACTAGGCTAGGAGATTTAAGGCTGGGAAGGACCGGGTTCTTTGTTCTTAGATTGAAGTAGTTTCAACATATCCTAAAGAATGCCATCGTTCTTATCCTTCTCCTTTGCCAGCTTAGCTTTGAGATCATCTCTCGCAATCTCCACTTCTGCCAACCTCTCCTTTAGCCTTTCAATTTTAGTTTCCTTAGACCCACACCAAAGTTCACACATTGCTGTTCATAGGTACCTTTTTGGATGAACCTGGTTCTTTGGGAGTGGTGTGGACTTCATAGTCACAAGCAATTAAAGTGTTTGCCCCAAAATGATCTTTGCTTGTACCATTTTCCCATTACTTGATGGGTACCTTGAAGTATGCAAGTACAATTGTGAGAATAAAACCATAGGGTATGGCGTGAGTTTTGGTGCCACATAGAACCCTATCAAGAAGCTGGATGATAAATCCAGGCCAATTGATTTTCCTCCCACTGTGCAAACTTTCCATAACCAGGTCCATGAATATGGAAATGTTCCTCATTTCCTGCTTAGTCAAAGCAACTTTGTTAACAAATTCGAACAACACTTTGTAGTGTGGCTTCATCTCAATTTCGTAAATAGCCTTGGGCTCGAGATCTTCTTTATTGTCACCAAACTTCCTATTAATGGAAAGGGCAATGGGAGATCCTCTATACTTGGCCTTTTTAGCTTCTTATAATCATTGTACCCTTTAGCACTTAGACCTAACATCTCTCCTTTTTCTTTATCATCAAAACTCACTGTCACCTTTTTTACCACACTGGTGAACCTACTATATTTGATCTCACAATTTTTCATGAACTCCACAATCTCAGTTTTGGCCAGCTTTCCATCCATCTGAAGGACTATTTCCTTCCAACCTTAAAATTGTAACTTCTCCTACAGCATTAACATACCTTCCTCCTCCAAGTCCCCGAGGATTCTACCTTTTAACATGGTTCTTTTCCCAAACTTAACCATCTTTTCCTTCTTAGAATCAGATTCTTCTTCTTCTCCGCTCCATTCTTCTTTCTCCGTATTATTTTCACTTTTTTTGATTTTAGTACAGATATGTTTTAAGCAAAAGTAGATGGCTTCGCAGACCTTGTTTTTGAAACAAACTTCTTTATGGAAGTCTTGGCTTTCTTTGCCTTTGGAGTCACAACCTTCATTATTTCTGTCAGATCTTCATCCCAAAGGACCAGGTCCATCTCGTCAATTTCAACTGCATAAACAGGCTTAACCACATTGTTCTTTCCCTTAGCAACAACTTTCTTCTTAGGTCTTTTCCAGTTCAGCCTCACTTTGCTTCTTCTCAGTCCTTGTAGCTTTTCCTCTTGTAGGATGAGTCTCTACGGTGATAGATGAAGCAACTTTTCTTTTCTTATTGCCCTAGCAGTACCAGGGACTTTAAATCCTAAACTCCTTTTCCTCTTAGGATTAACTGTAAGATAACTTTCTCAGTAGGTCTGCGAGGGTTTCCTGCTTAGATGGAACAATTTCTTGAACATACTTCCCTAATCAAACCAACCCTTCAACAACTTCTCCAGACCCACTTCCCTCTGTTTCTCTCACACTGTCTTCTTCTCCAGCAGATTCCTCACACCACACTACCATAGCAACCGATTCTTTAATTAAACCAATGAGTGGGTGAAGATTCAACCACTCCTTTTCCCATTTTCCTCACAACACCTCGAGCACCCTTACTCTTCTTTTCTTTTCTTTTTTTTTAATTTTTACCACCAAGTTTTCCAGACTAAGTTGGTTCAACCCTAGCCACTGTTCCTACTCGAACAAACCTATTTTCTAGATTTGTAGCAACCTCAAAGATGATTTTCGGGGTAACTTTAGGGACAAATGATACCTGCTCTGTCTCAGAAGAAAATGTTTCTTCACCCTCAGTAGATTTATCATATTTTTGGGGTTCTTCTTCCCGACTCGTTTTCAATTTTTATTTATTTTCTTGATTTTCACTCCACCAGCGATAATCTTACAAGTCATCATCTTTACCCTTCCTTTCTTAGAGATGGGTATGGTTAAAAGTGTAATAGACGGTGTGGATGTAATTTTCTTGGGTGGTGATGAGGGATTATCATAGGGGTTTTCCATTTCTGTGTTTGGGTATGACAAAAGATGAGTTTGAGTGTGTTTCGAAGATGAGAGAAGATTGAGAGAATTTTTGACGACTTGAAAATTAGAAGCGAAGAAACACCAAGGCCTAATCAATTTAAGAAGAAGGTGTTTAATTGGGTAGCGGTAGCTTTTTCAGAAGTCTAATCAAACTGGAAAATAGTTTGAAAAGACGTGAAGAGTGTCCCTAGAATCTAGGAACTTATTTCGGTTTTGGACTCTATTTAAATGAAACTGGTTCATTTCATAACAGATTATTTCAAAAGAGTTTTGGATTAAATGGGATTCTCCTCTTAATCATGATCCGAATATAATTATTCCAAAATATGCAGAGTGGAAAGTGCGTACCAAGTATTCTTGATGAACCAGGTTCTTCACTGATAATCTTGTGTAAGTATGAAATTACCAAGAAAATAGAGATAATATTATTAGATATAAATGAGTCATTTTAGCATATGGCACAAGAGTTAACTAATGAATGTATGATACTGAGAAAAATCTAATCTAATTATATATAAAAATTCATAATTTTTTCAAACAAATTTTTGAGTTAGAACTAGTTCCTTTTAGGTGATCTTAGTCATCTATAATTCTAACATGTTCCTTTCAAGGTCATCTCTACTTAGAGTTTTTGTGAAGATGGCAGCTATTTGCTTGTCAGTAACACAAATTCCACAATGGTCAAACCCTTCTCATAGTTGTCCTTGATAAGTGGGGATCAACCCTTCTCATAGTTCTCGAGATGAAATTCAACTCAAGAAGGAGTAATCTGAACTCAAGGACGCAAAAGCTCAGAAGTGCGGACTGCAGAATATCATCTGCGGCCGCTGAGTATGAAGGAGAGGCTAGCAGAAAAAGTTGAAAAGTGCGGTCCACACATGAATTATGCGGATCGCAGAAAGAGTGCAGGGCGGCTGCATATTGCACATGGAATTGTACAGTCGTAAAAACTCTAAAAGGGCATTTTTTTCCGAAATTTCAATCCCTGTATAAATAGATGAGTTTCATATTTTTAGGTTAAGTTTTGACATCAACAGCTAGAGTAGTCGTTTCTCTTTACTTCTTTTAGTAGTTTTTCATCTTTTGGCTTATTTTAACATAGATGTTGTCATTTTAATTTTGCAATATTAGTTTAATTATCATCTTCTCTTCTATTTCTTCAATTTCAAGCATGAGTAGACAGAATTTTACTAAGGTTGTGACCATCCCTTGTGTGTAAGCCTTATGGTGTTTGATTTAGTGCTTGTTTATGATTGGGTATTTATTATTTAACCTTGTTCAAGCTTTAATTTATGGAATTGATGGATGTAAATATTAGTTCAAGCTTATTTGACTTAGTCTCTACTTGAGAAAGAGAGACTTAGTCTAGGAAAACTTGGCTAACAAGAAACTGGGTCAATCGAGAGATTGGTAGTCCTAGTTAAAAGGTTCAACTTAGAGATAGTAATAACCCGACTTGAGATCTTATCCACCATTTTGTGCTACACCCATTTGTACTTGAGAAAGCCAAATTGGACAAAGTCACTATCTAATCAAGAGGTATTAAGTGGGTAATTAAGGGTTGATAGCTATAATATACCCCGACCAACAAAACAAGCATTAAGGTTTATATCCCATTATGCGAACACCTAGGTGATGGTCACCGCCCTAGGCTTTTTGCAAAACTTGAAAAACAAATTAAAAAAATCCTCATTTCTTAGTTTGAAATCTTAATTTAAATTAGATCTAGAAACAACCCAAGTCTGTGAAAGTGTAAATTGAGATAGCTTAAGCTCATACACTAATATATATATATATATATATATATATATATATATATATATATATATATATATATATATATATATATATATATATACCCTTATATCCCATTCATAACTCCCTACGAAAAATCGATCATGCCTCCTTGTTGAGTATTACTATTACATCGACCGTTTCATAACCTTAAATAGAGGTGTGACTTGGACGAGATCAGTCCCTAAAAATGATGCCTAACATCTATATGCTTAGTTATCTTATGATGAATCATGTTCTTGGTCATACTAATTGCACTAGTGTTATCATAGAATATGGGGATACAACCTACATCAATTCCAAAATCCATTAGTGATCCACAAAAATTGAGCACAACATGAGGCAGCAACAACATACTCAGCTTCAGCAGTAGATAAGGCTACAAAATTTTGCTTTTTAGTTGGCCTGATACACAAGACATGAGCCAAGAAAGCGTGTCATACCTAAGGTGCTCTTTCTATCCACAAGAAACCTACATAATCAGCGTTATCATATCCCACTAAGTTGAAATTTCTACCTTTTGGATATCACAGACAAATATCAGTGGTGCCTTTTAGGTATCTCACGATTCTCTTGACAGCGGTCACGTGAGACTCTTTTGGATTTGCTTGAAATCGAGCACAAAGACTTACACTGAAAACAATGTCAACTCTGCTACCAATGAGATATAACAAGGAACCAATCGTTCCCCTATACAAATTCTGATCAACAGATGAACCAGGTTCGTCTACATCCAATTTTATGGTTGTTGCTATTGGAGTGTCAATTTCTTTGGAATCTTCTATTTCAAATCTTTTAAGCAACTCTTTCACATAATTCTGCTGATGGATCATAGTTTCATTAGAGTTTTGTTTAATTTGTAAGCCTAAAAAGAAATTAAGCTCACACATCATATTTATTTCAAATTCACTTCTCATTTGTTTAGAAAATTCTTTTCTTTGTCTGTGGTAGCTCCAAAGATTATATTATCGACATGTATCTGAACTACCAAGAGATCTTTACCTTTTTCTTTCAAGATTAAAGTATTGTCAATTTTACCTCTCTTGTAGTCATGCTCAAGCAAGAATTTTGATAGTCTTTCATAAAATGCTCTTGAAGTCTGCTTGAGCCTATAAAGTGCATCGTGAAGCTTGTACACATGATCCGGACATTTATTGCTTTCAAAGCCTAGAGGTTGCTTAACACTTCTTCTCGTAGATAGCTATTGATGAAGGCACTCTTGACATCCATCTAATAGAGAGTGAATTCCATGTAAGCAGTAAAGTCTATAAGGAGTCTACTTTCTTCTAATCTTGAAATTGGAGCAAAGGTCTCATCATAATCTATGGATTCTTCTTGACTATATCCTTGAACCACCAATCTTGCCTTATTCCTTGTAACTGTTCCATTTGTCATCAAGTTTGTTTCTGAAGACCCACTTTGTGCTAATTACTGGTTTGTCTTTAGGTCTTGGTACCAAATTCCAAACTTGAATTCTCTCAAATTGGTTGAGTTCATCTTGCATTGCATTCACCCGGTCTGCATCCTGCAAAGCCTCAACAACATTTTTAGGTTCAATAAGAGATAGAAAAACATCAAAATCACAAATATTCTTCAAATAAGATCTGGTTTTGATTCGAAAGGTTGGATCAATAATTATGTTCTCAATGGCATGAGAACTCTCGTACGTGTAAGCTTTCACAACCAGCTAGTTTCCCCTATGTGTTCCTTCAGTGTTTTGTTACTAAGGAACATGTTCATGGACAGGTTCCCTCAAAGTTTGAGGATCAATTCTTCTTTGTTTAGTTCCCTTAGTCAGGTTTCCATGGGTAGAAGAACTTGTTTCATCGCCTTTTCCTTCCTCTGATGTAGCTTCAGTTTAGGTTGTGGTTTCATTTGAGTTTCATACTAGCCCAATTGCTTCATCTTCATGTTCCTACCTCTTAGAAAGAATGTTAGTTTCATCAAAAATCACATGTAAATTTTCTTGTACACACATAGTTCTTTTTGTTATATATCTTACTGTCTTTACTATGTGAAGAATATCCCAAGAATACTCTTTCACCACTTCTGGGATCAAACTTGCCTAGGAGTCTTTACCATTATTATGCACAAAGCACTTGCATCCAAATTCCCTAAGATGGGATATATTTGGCTTTCTCCCTTTAAGTAACTCATAGAGAGCCTTCTCAATAAGAGGTATAATCATGCACCTATTTATGATGTAACATGCAGCTTCTGCCCAGAAACTATGGAGTAGTTTACTAGAAAGAAGCATAGTCCTAGCCATTTCTTCCAATGGCCTATTCTTTCTTTCAACTGCTCCATTTTTTTGTGGAGTCCTAGGAGCATAAAATTATGATCTATGCCATGCTCATCACAAAATTCAGCAAATTTAGCATTTTTAAATTCAGTACCATGATCAGACATAATTGATGCAAGTTGATTTCCTAGTTGTTTTTGACTTTTTCTAACAAAAAAAGTGAACATGTCAAATGCTTCATCTTTAGATGTTAGAAACAGTGTCCAAGTAAACCTAGAATAATCATCAACAAGCACCATAACATATCTTTTACCACATCTGCTCAATGTTCTTATTGGTACACAAAGATTCATGTGGACCAGTTCCATCGTTTTGGTGATGCTTACCATTTTCTTGCTTTTGAAAGAGGCTCTTACCTGCTTCCCTCTTGCACAGGCCTCACAAACTTTATCTTTCTTGAATTTAATGTTAGGCAGTCTTATCACAAAGTCCTTGGAGACTAGTTTGTTGAGTTGACTTAGACTGGCATGTCCAAGTCTTTTGTGCCAAAGGAGGGGATCATTGTCCAACACACTTAAACAAGTGAGTTTATTATTTGAGAGTGTGGACAGATCCATAATATATATGTTGTTCACTATTTTTCCCTACAAAAACTATCTTGTCAGTGATAAAATTAATCACAAAGAATTTTATAGAGGTGAATGCAACCATGTTACCTCCATTACACAATTGTGATACACTTATCAGACTGTACTTTAGTCTATCAATTAGGTAGAAATTCTCAATAGAGTGAGAGTTCGTATTACCTACCTTGTCAGCCGTAATGATTCACCTTTCTTCCCATTTATGAAGGAGAAATTACCTCTTTTAAGGTCCTCAAGTGAAAGGAACCAGTTCTTACTTCCTGTCATATGCTTTGAGCAGTCGTTATCCATGTATCATATTTGGCTACTCCCCTTCACTTGGAATTGCAAAATGAAATCAAGGGTTAGTCTTAGGAACTCAAACTAGTTTGGTTCCCTTTCTATAGGCAAAAGGATGAATCGGATTCTTTTTAGCCCAACTTGCATCCTATTTTTCCCTTGAACAATTTCTTTATTCTTTTGACTTGCCTTTTCTTATACAGTGCATTCACTTTTATGGTGACCGGTTTTACCACAGTGTGTGAAAATTTTGTTCTTAGGAAGTGTGAGGTACCTACTTATGGGATCCCACTTATGTGTAGTGTTTCCAAAGCCAAGTCCTCTTATGTTGCTACTATGATGTTCTTGTAGCTATGAAAGTGCATTAGAGGACCTGTTCCATTTATAGGTTCTGTCTAGCTCGTTCTTGGCCTTGCTTAGATCCTCCTTTAGGATTCTTACCCGCTCATCCCTTTTGTACAATTAATCTTTCATTTTTCCTACTTGTTCTTCCAAAGTGAGTTGTATGTAATCAGCTGTCTTTTTACATGTTCCTAACTTAAGTTTTAGATTTTCAGATCCAAGTTCTAGGATAGTTGTGTCAAGCTCATGAACCTGGTTCTTCAGTACTATATTTTTGCTTTCAGTTTCACCAGCTCTAAGTGCTAGATTTTTGCACTTAGCTTTTAAAACTACATACTCTTTTGACAACTGCCCCTTTTCATTATTTACATCCCCAAATTCATCAATTAGCTCTAGGAGAAAATCAGATAACCTTTCCTTAGACAAAAGTTTGATCTTATCTTTGAGATGAGAGATACTTACCTCAGCTTCTTTATCAGATTCTCCAATGGCCATAAGTGCTCGCTCATCATCATCATCACCTGAGCTTTTATATGAGCTATCTCCCCAAGCAACGATCATAGCCTTTGTTGATCCTTTGTTTCATTTCTTGGATTGAACTTGTTCCTTCGTTCTGCTCTTTCCTTCTTCCATTCAAATTCCCATAAAAGATAGTTCTTGATATGATGATCTGTCTTTCTACACTTGTAGTAGCTATCATTGGTTTACGTCTCAGGAGATTTTGGTTTTCTATAGCTTCCGTTTCTTGAAGAATCCTTTCCTCTCCTTAGGTACTTCTTAAAGTCTTTGGTAATTATAGTCATTTCATCATTTTCCATATTAAAACCTTCAGTGATTCTGAGAGCCAGACTCTTTTCCTTCTTAGATGCATCCATCTTCATGGTCTGTCTCCTAAGTTCATAGGCAGTAAGATTTCTAATCAATTCATCTAGTGAGAGAGTAGCAATATTTTTTGATTTCTGGATGGAAGTGATTTTACTCTCCCAAGTGATAGGCAAAACTTTAGTCAATATCTTTTTTACCCTTTCTTTTTCAAGAATAATCCTTCCAAGAGATTTCAGCTCATTTGTTAGTGTAGTGAACCCTGTGTATATTATTTGAGTAATTTCTCCTTCCTTCATAGAAAATCTCTCATATTGGGAGTGCAATAGGGTTCATCTAAATTTCTTCACCTGAAGTGTTCCTTCATGAGACATTTGTAATGTGTTCTAAATTTGTTTACCAGTGGTACAACCTTGGATTCTATTGTACTCATCTGAACCAAGCCCATAAACAAGCCATTTCTTGGCTTTAGATTTCTTCTCCTATATCCTCAAGTCTGCAGTAGTGCAATCAGCCCTTGGCATTGGCACATCTATTCCTTCATATTTTTCTTCAAGGTAGCCAATGGACCACCAGTGACAATGTTCCATAGCTCATAGTCCTCTCTTATAATATGATCTCTCATCCTATTTTTTCACAGAGAGTAGTACTAAACATTAAAGAGCGGTGGCCTAGTAGTGGATTGCCTTTCTCAATTTCCAGGTGGTGCACTCATGTTGATCTTCTCCTAAGGTGTTAGCCTCTTCAACGATAACCTGCTCCGATACCAATTGATGTATAGAAAGAACTGGTTCTTCTATGTGTTTCTTATACTACTATTGCAAAAATAATTAATGGGAAAAGTAAATAGCACAAGTATTTTACGTAAAATAATACCTATCTCAAAATGTCAAAAAATCACGACCTACTACTTAGTAGGATTTCTCCCAACACTTAACTAAGTTACCTTGCCAAAATAGCATTTACAAAAACTCTTTGTAAACCTACAGATTACCTTTAATCATGTTGTCGCAACCAGCCTCTAACTGTTGCCACAACTTCAAGTTAACTCTAATTTGAATACTCAGAGTGTCTAATACAACAGCTTCTAGATAAATCTGAAAAGTACAGTTTGAAAATCACCTACTATAGTGAAACTAGAATAAAAGAAATATACTTGGAACTAGTTCTTCTATCTGATTCATGTAGCTTCAGGTTTGCACACCTGAATCACACAAGAATTTCTTGCAAAATGCCTTGCTATTTTGCTCTCAACTCACGATTAACTTCAGCTTTTGTATATGTCTGTAAAGTGAGAACAATCTGAAATATATAGAGTTAGTAGAATAGGAAACAACTAGAGTTCCAATACTATACTCTTCCTTGGTGGAAGAGTTCTAGTTATATTCAACTTATAACTCCTCCCTTATCTTGGATAAAGTTCTCTTAGAGTAAGGAGTCCTTCTCCTTATCATTTATGTAACCTTTTCGATCAGGAGATATCAGATACAACAACTTAAGCTTATCTCCCTCACGTGCATCCCTTATGCTTTAGTCTGTGTACGCTGTGGATGGATCTAGTTCATGTTTGAATTCCTTTGTCAATCATCAAAAAAAATTTAATTGGCCAATACTTTCAAAGATAAATTCTTACCTCTAAATAAAATTATTATTCTTCAAATTCTACAATAAATTTAAACAAGTAAACCATATTAATAATAATACATTATGAAACATCCAGGGATGGTAATTTGAGCCTAAACTCATTCAACTCGCTCACCTCATTCAAGGTTGAGCTGGTCAGTGACCCCTCCATTTGTTAAATTCAAGTCATTTGACCCAACACATCTCAATCCATCTAAAGTTGAGCTGATTTTTAGCCCTAATTAATCCATAAGTAACTTTGCTAAAGTATCTTTAAAATAATTTTTTTGTTTGGTATGTTTATATATGACCATAGCAAAATGAAAAAAAATCTTATTTAATAATTAAACAATTCATAAGAAAATAACACACACTAATTAAAGCTTGATAAGAATTGAGTGAGTTGGACTATAATTCAAATTTTAGCACATTAACCTAACTCATCTCAGCCCAAGTAATTTTTGGGCAAATCATTGACCAAGTCATTTATTAACTTTGTTCGTTTTGACCCGGCCAAAATCAGGTCGACCCGTCCATTTGACACCCTCGATACATTCAACATAAATGCTTGCATTTATATATTGACGTCTTGCGATGTTATCAGCGAAGTAAACAAAAACAAGAAGTTAACGAAACTTGAAAATTGTTGTTTTGATACGGATAATATACTTGAGAAGCAATTAGGAAATTACAAAATTAATACGTAGTAAAATAAACAAGAAAAGAGGTTTAAAATGCACAAAAAGAAGTTTAGAGCTGTTAACATCACTTCGAGGTGTGGGTTCAACATTTGGATTTTGGTGTTTTCCTTAATGAAACAAATTTAGAGAAGATAAAAAGGGAATTAAGTTGGGTAATGATACTTAAGTGTGTCGTTAAGAGACTTTTTCATTGCTTTGCGCACGCCAACTAATGAACATGCCTCTGTACATGTCAAATGTTTGTCATGATTTGAACTTTGTTGCGATATCATATTTAAGTCTAAATTTTTTAGTGCATTTAAGATTTTGTTGAAAGAAAAAAATGTAGTGTATTTTAGATGTGAAATCAACTAAATCGTTTCCCACACAATAACTATATGGAATTTTGATACATTAATTAATATAGAAATGTGTAGTTGGTTCTGTGAGTTGTAACATAAGGAAATCCTAAATAGCAAAATGTTGCAAATGGCGGAAGCCAGTGTTTATTTATCAAATATTCCTAAAATATTGCCATGCAAGTGGACATAATAAAACTAATCGATCATAGTCAAATTTTTTATATTGAAAATGGCATCGTATAGCCGCTCTGAATATCCTTATTATAAAGACGTCTAGCTATTAAAAACATTTTAAGTTTATTTAGTTTTATCAAACATTAAATCATTTATGTTGATGATGTTGTTATCTTCTTAAGACCCTGGGTCAGCCTGAAGTTAGGTTCTATCGAGCCTAAATTCAGATTGAAGATCTGAATTTGACTTGCATTCAGATATTAAGTGTGAAGTTAGATTTTGACAGAGCGTAATTTTAAATTTGACGGATTGAAGACTAAAACTTCACACCTTCAATTTAAACTTTAAATTTGACTGTTGATTTTGAGGCTGCTAAATTTTACAATGAGTATTATTTAAATAGGAGTCTTAAAAACGGTTATTTGTGCACTTCCCCAATTATTTTTTCCAAAATTGTTTTGGAAAATTATTCACTTTGAGTCAAAATTATAAAATTATTTTTGATTGGACAAAAACATATCTCCTATACAGAAGAAAAAAATGCTTTCAAGATATGAATGGAATTTTATGAAAGACCCTCCCTTTCATACGTTAGTGGGTCTTCGAGATTCTTTAGATGACTTATGTTAAAGGAATATCTCTTTAATTCGATTGATTCATAGAAGACATTTTTATTAAGGAATCTTCAGAATTTTCACTGCTTAGTTTTAAACTCAAAAAATTAATTCTGAATTTATTTTTTAGTACCGAAAGAATCACAATAAGCAGTAATGACTGGAAAACGAAGAAGAAGAGGAGGACATATGTTTCTTTCATGAAAAATAAAAATTATATAAATGAAAAATAATATACGTCCTCCTTTCTTATTTGTTGCTTTTAAGCTTTTTGGTTTTCTATTTACATAATATAAAGAGCACTACATAAACCCCAAATTCTCTTGCGACGACATTTTATTCTGTAGTTAATAGATTTACTAGTCATTGTAATTAGTAACGAGGGCAATAAGGTCAGAGAGAAAGTGATATACTGATAGTGATGGTCTACAACCAAAAAAGTTCAAGCTTGAAGTGCATTATTCTCAGTGGAAATAATCCTATCTTTCACACTATTTTGGCCAGTAATAAATTTTAGTACCGCCGAATGAATATCCTTCATTGGATCATGTGAAATAATATTTAAAAAAAAACATTTTTTCTTATCTCAAGAAGATTAAAAAGTAAAAGAGCTGAATAAAAAGAGAGAGAAAAAAAGAAATATACTTTTTTTGTTTTGTTCGATATAGTTTAACCAAGAGGGTTACAGGTTCAAATCATAGAAACAACATCTTGTATAAATATACAATAAAATTACGTATAATAAATTTTTGTGATCCGATCTCTTCATGAACCTCACGTATAACAAAAGCTTATAGCACCAGATTTCGAACGACCATACCAAATCACTGATTATGCACATTTGGAGAGAAACAGGACAAGTTGGCCATTCTTTCAGCTCAATGGTTAAACTTTTGTGAGGCCACCTTAATAAACAGAGATAGAGAGTCAGAGGGAAAGAGACAATAAAAAACAGAGACATATAATTGATGAGTACAGTAGCAGAACAAATAAACAAACAAGGACAATAGACAAAGTAAAAAAAGCTTGCTTGGTATTAACGAGAAAGGTTAAAAAAGAAAATATTTACATAGTGTGTGTGTGTCTGGGAGGTGTAGTGTAGAAAAGGGGGCAATTTAAAAGTGGAAGTGCAGCATTTGGTCTCTGTATTCCTCAACATCCCCACCTTTCCCCAAAGCTTCTTTGCCCCCCTCCACTTTTTCTTTACTCCAATATCTAAAAAACACAAAACTTTTCTCTTTCTCACTTTTTCCGGTCACCTTTTTCGCCGGAATAATATTCTTCCGGCCGCCGGCAACCACCTGCTATTTCCTTTTTCCTGAGCTCAGAGATGTAAAGGAAGAAGAATTAGTATTCATTTCTGTTTGATTCATTATTTAGTTTGTTCGAGCTGGGATTTTTGTTGGGCCAGTGCAACTCCGATTTGTATTTGTACCGGCGAGATGAATCTCCGGTGAGTTTTATGTGAGGGTGCTCATTTCAGCTGGAAAAAGAGTCGCCGGAATAAGTGAAAATGAAGACGCTGGCAAACGGTGCGGGTGCCGGAACTCAGACGGCTGCTGGCAATGAAGGTGAGTTTCTCTGTCTTATATGCAAAGGCATTGTAAGAACAACAGAATCAAAAAGACGAGTTTTTTTCTTTGCTTTCTTGTCTTTTATTGTTTTTAAGGGTTTTCAATTCCGGGAAAATATGATTGTCCTTTCTGATTTATTCTAAATTTTTTCATATATTTTTCCTCCAATGACAAGAAAATTATGAGTACAGACTCCCCATTTGTCTTGCTTACACGTGGGGTGGAGGTACTAGTCAAATTTGGATATTTTGCGTCAGTGAATTTTCCAGGAAAATATGATCTAAAAGAGGAGAGAAAAAGATTCACCTTTTCATAGCTTATAGTCTAGCAAGAATGAGTAAAGCTCTCTTTTCTCAACCCCTTTATAAGCTGATTGTAGAGAGTTTTGGAGAAGTTAATTGGTTTGAGGCTTCTCATTAAAATATATTGCTTACAAAAGTATATATAGAGTATAGGAAATCAAAACCTACCAACTATAGGATTGTACAATAATGAAGGAAAATCAAAACCTACCAACTATAGGATTGTACATTTAATGAGAGAATATACCAATAATAAAAAGATACACAAAAGATATTTACAATATTTCCTAATACGCCCCCTCAAGACGGAGGGCCGGAGGACACGCCAATCTTGGACATCAACAGAGGAAGCCGAGGACTGCCGGTTAGGGCAGCGGCCATGGAGCGCGAGGCAGAGGAGACGTTGATCGACGTCGAGAGAGAGGGCTGCCGGTTAGTGCAGCGGTGGCGCGGTAAGATGCCGGAGAAAAGGCACTGAGAGAGAGGGCTGCCAGTTAGTGTAGCGGCGGCGCAGCAAGAGGCCGGAGAGGACCGTGAAGGTCGGCGGCTGATCTTCTTTGCCGGAGAGGGGCGGCAAGATGCCGGAGAGGGACGCTGGAGAGGGCTGCCGATTAGTGCAGCGGCGGCGGCGACGGGCTCCGATGAGAGGAGCTACGGCGGCGGCGGGTAGTATGTAGTTAGGATTTGTTTGGCGATAAGCCACTGGCGTCTGATACCACGTAGAGAGTTTTGGAGAAGTTAATTGGTTTGAGGCTTCTCATTAAAATATATTGCTTACAAAGGTATATATAGAGTATAGGAAAATCAAAACCTACCAACTATAGGATTGTACAATAATGAAGGAAAATCAAAACCTACCAACTATAGGATTGTACAATTAATGAGAGAATATTCTACCAATAATAAAAAGATACACAAAAGATATTTACAATATTTCCTAATACTGACAAGGTCTTTTACACTGCCAGATTAATTAAAAACTTTAGTACAATTTATGCGTGTCCACTTTGTGGGACTATACTGTGTAGTTGTTGTTGTTGTTTATGCGTGTAGTAAGTGTGGATTGTTGATTTACCAGTTACAGCATGTTAAACTATATTGAATTGGAAATTTTTTATGTTATCAATGTATAAAAGTTAAATCCTTGATTTTCTTGAGAAACGAAGGTGGTTATAACTAATGAACTGCTGTGAATTGACTGGTGGGGGTGTTTAGCAGATGAGAAGAAGAGAATAAACGCAGAGCTATGGCAAGCTTGCGCCGGACCTCTGGTGAACTTGCCGGTCGCCGGGACCCACGTTGTCTACTTCCCTCAAGGCCACAGTGAACAGGTCTTCCATTTAACCTTTTTTACCTTATTTTTTACTGGTTTTGCGTAGTTGTATATGCATCTTTGTCGCTGTTTGCTAACATAAGCTAGTATAGTGTTCCTGCTTAAAATTCGCCTTATTACGTCATTTGGCTGGTTTGCTGCAGGGTGTAGGCTAATCATTGACATCATGTATTGGTAACATCGTGGTTATTACTGTTGATTTTACTAGTGGTATGCAACTATGCACTGTATCTTCTGTATCCATTTTCTGCTAGTAATTTCTTTTTTGCTGTGTAGTGCCTAAATGGTATTTTTTTTCCTGTACTTTAGGCTTCATGGAGATAGTGTTGTTGTTCAATCAGCAATGCTGGTAACTCTGTTAATGTCTTGTCATAACGAAAACTTGTATACAATCCTTTCTAGGAGGGGTGTGTGTGTGTGTGTGTGGGGGGGGGGGGAAGGGAACTGTAAATTGATTACAAGTATAACAGAACCAAGTATCATAAAGAAGACCATATAGTCATTCCTGTTAGTTAAGATTGTCCGTAGAAGTGAGTATCATGTTTTCTTTCACTTCTATGTCTATTGTTGTGGGACTTCTGAGTTCCTAAACTGAAATGGTTTATCAGGTGTCTTCTTTTTCAATTTATTAAAAGATCGCTGAGTTATCAGTTCAATAACTGAATCTGTGTTGCGCATGTAGCTAGCTAGTGCAGTATTTTCCATATGCTTATTTGGAAAGATTGTTCTCAATCCATAGAGTCAACTCTCCTGATTATTTGTTGTTTACTATTGCATGTATGTTTTCAGGTTGCAGCGTCTATCAAGAAAGATGTGGAAGCTCAAGTTCCAAACTATCCAAATCTACCGTCAAAGTTAATTTGTCTTCTTCACAATGTTACGCTGCATGTATGTATAGTTCACACTTGACTTGTCTTGATAAATGTTGTTCTACGTTAATTTATTTGCTTTATCAAAATGATTATCCTTTTTGTTACTTAGGCTGATCCAGAAACAGATGAAGTGTATGCCCAAATGACACTGCAACCAGTTCCTTCAGTATAGCTCTTCCTTGATATCTTCAATAGTCCTTTTTTGTTTCATTTTCGTGGTTTCGTCTTGCTGTTTTCCTCTCCTTTCTAAGTATAGTCTGTTCTAATTGAATGTAAAACTCAGTTGGCGTGACCGTTTCACATGCAGTTTGACAAGGAGGCATTACTAAGGTCAGATTTGTCTATGAAAGCAAATAAACCACAACCAGAATTTTTTTGCAAGACCTTGACCGCAAGTGATACAAGCACTCATGGAGGTTTCTCTGTGCCTCGACGCGCAGCAGAGAAAATATTTCCTCCTCTAGTAAGATACTTTATATTTTCTTATTTAAAGTTTCTATCTGTTGTTTCTATATCTTGTGTGTGACACGCTGCTTGTTTATAATCAGGATTACTCAATGCAACCACCTGCTCAAGAACTTGTGGCTAGAGACTTGCATGATAACGTATGGACATTTAGACATGTTTATCGAGGTAGGTTTATTTAGCAGTGACGTGTGGGTTCATGAGCTTGAGTGTAGCTGAATGAACAACTACAACTACCCAGTATAGTCCCACAAAGTGGGGTCTGGATGTAGCTGAATGAGAATTATGCATTTTTCCGGTGTCTTACCTATATCCTATCATTCAGGGCAACCCAAACGACACTTGCTAACAACAGGGTGGAGCCTTGTCGCAAGTGGAAAAAGGCTTTTTGCAGGTGACTCGGTCTTATTTATTAGGTATGAAAATGGATATGCCGCCATGAAATATTGTCTCTGAGTTTTGAAATCTGGGAACAGGCAAATGTAGTCATAATTATAATTCATAGACTATAATGGAAAGCTAATTACATTCCATCATAAACCATGAAAGTGTATTTTAGGCTTCAACAGAAACTATGCACTTGTCGCAGTCTCTTCCTACTTGGTCATTTGCTTTTAATCTTACTCGTCGCCCTTTAATCCTTGTCAATAGGGATGAAAAGCATCAGTTTCAATTAGGAATTAGAAAGGCAAACAGGCAGCCGACCAACTTATCGTCATCAGTGTTGTCAAGTGATAGCATGCATATTGGCATCCTAGCAGCGGCAGCTCATGCAGCTGCAAACAACAGCCCTTTCACTGTGTTTTATAACCCAAGGTCAGTGTATTTATTTTTGTATAGGTCTATATGTGCATCAATAACCTCAAGAGCTACCAATGTTTTTATATTTCCTATCATGAGATTTACAGTCTAGCCTCTGATGTGAACAGGGCTGGTCCTTCTGAATTTGTGATTCCTTTAGCAAAATATTACAAAGCAACTTATAGCAGTCAAGTATCCCTTGGCATGCGGTTTCGCATGATGTTTGAGACAGAAGAATCTGGAACCAGAAGGTATATGGGAACAATTACTGGTATCAGTGATATGGATCCAGTGAGGTGGAAGAACTCTCAATGGAGAAACTTGCAGGTAGAAAAACAGTGGAGCTATCGCTCTCTAATTTCCTCTCTAACTTGTCGAACTTATTCAGCTGACACCTATCTTGATTAGGTCGGTTGGGATGAGTCAACTGCTGGGGAAAGGATCAACCGAGTGTCTATTTGGGAGATTGAACCTATAACAGCACCCTTTTTAATCTGTTCTAGTCCGTTCTTCAGCTCCAAGCGTCCAAGGCAACCTGGAATGCCAGGTAGTTGAGCAATTTGTTAACAGAATTCCATTTAATAAAAGTTGATGTGGAGCAGTTAGAATTTGCCTCTTGTTTCCGGCCATATGCGGACTTGTCTTTTTAAGAAGGTTTCCCCTGAGAATGTTTGATCAAAATGTTTTTACCACTTGCAAAGAGGTGGACCTAGGATTAACCTAGCTATAAATAGGTGATATTTGTACAGAAAACTGACTCAAAAAATAAAAGGAAAGGAGAGAAACTTTGAACTCCAAGTTACCTTTATAGTGGTCCTTGAATACTGAAGTTTTTCTGATAAGCTAATGCTTACGTAAAATATGAAATATACATCTGCTAGAAAGGATGCTTTCAGCTCAACACTCATTTGCATATGTAATATACTAACTATCAAATTCTTAATCAATTGAGACCTATTACTTTTTTGCAGATGGTGATTGTTCTGATATGGATGGTGTATTCAGGAGGACAATGCCATGGCTTGGTGATGACTTTGGCATGACGGATCCTCAAGGTCTGCCCGGTCTTAGCTTAGTCCAATGGATGAACATGCAAAAACACCCTTCTCTGACTAACCCGATGATGTCCAATTACTTGAATTCCCTATCTGGTTCTGTTCTACAAAACGTAGCTGGAGTGGACCTATCATGCCAACTAGGTTTGGCAGCACCTCAACTTCAGCAGCAGCACAATTTGCAGTTTAATACTCATAGGTCAAACCAACAGGGACAACAGCTTGACCAGCTCCAGAAGTTACCAGCGGCAACGATCAACTCATTAGATACAATTATGCAATCGCAGCCGCAGTTATATGATATAAGTCAGCAACCAAGACAAAATTCAACTAATCAATCACTGCCTACAACCCAAGTTCAAGCACAACTTCTGCAAGCTCAGAGTCTTGTGCAATCTCAGAATGTTCTTCCGTCGCAACAATCGATTCAAAACCAGCTGCAGAGAAACCTCTCTCAGAGCCTACCGCAGCAACAGCCACAACAACAGATTCTGAGTCAAAGTCAGCAGCAAAATTTCATGTCGTCCCAGCCCCCAGATCCAGTTAACCAACAACATCGCTTCTCTGAAAATCAAGCACAGCTTCAACTTCTACAGAAACTGCATCAGCAACAAAAATCACTTCTAGCACAACAATCTGCATTACAGCAATCTTCGCAGCTTGGGTCAATCCAGGATCAGCAGAAACAGTTCTTGGATGTATCGCAGAACTTTTCCAGGTCACTGGCAACAAGCCAAATGTTGGATGCGTCTCAAACCACGTCCACCTCTACTTCAGTTTCCCACTCGCAGGTTGTGCAGCAGCAGATGACAAGAACAAATAGCCAGTCCAATCTTCGGTTTGTCCAGCCAACTCAGCAACCAAAGCTTCAGCAGCAGCAGCAGCAATCTGGAATCTTACCAGACCTATCTGGACCAGTTGGCTACTCTCTACCCCGAACGACTTATCAGCTTACCACAAACAGTAGTAGTTTAACAAGAACTGCAGGTGGAGGGCAGCCTGTAATGGATGAAGTCCCATCATGGTCCACCTCAGTGTCCACTAACAACTGTCAAAATGTAGTTCAGCAAAATTTGAATGGTCGAATCCATGAAAGCACAGCTGCACGGGATGAAACAACCCACTATTCTGGACGCCTTTTAAATTCGAGTGGGTTAGAAGTTATGTCTGCTAATAGCAACCTGGTTAAAGAGTTGCTACAGAAAATAGATGTTAAGCCGTCAATAAACATCTCCAAGAACCAGAACCATGGGTTTTTGGCACCTCAAACTCTTAACACTGCAGGGCACCAATTGGATTATTTGGATAGTTCATCTTCAGCAACTTCAGCTTGCCTTTCCCAAAATGATGTCCAATTGCAGCAGACTACAGACCCACCACTATCTTCCAGTTCTCAGCCATTGATATTCAGAGATGGTCCAGACGGAGAAGTTCAGGGTGACTCGAGGAATGATATAGCTTTTGGAACAAATATGGAAAGTCAGTTAGGACAGCCTATGATGCCTGATCCTTTGATCAGAAAAAGCTTAATGGGATCAAGGAAGGATTTCTCCGACAATCTCTCATCAGGAGGAGGCTTGCTCTCTAGCTATGGAAACCCCAAGGAAGCGCAGCCTGAACTCTTGGCCTCAGTGGCTTCCGAATATATGACCTTTAATTCAATTGATTCTGCTATCAATGATGGTAATTTCATGGATAGAGGTGCCTGGGACCCACCGCCTCAACTTCCTCGTATGCGGACTTATACCAAGGTTGGTAGCCTTGTAAGGTGATTTAATTGGATCCCATTGTTTCTTAGAGTTATAACATATTTTTGCATCATATCTCTCAAAGGTGTACAAGCGTGGTGCAGTGGGAAGATCAATTGATATCGGACGGTACTCAGGCTATGAGGAGCTTAAGCTAGATTTGGCTCGTAGATTTGGTATAGAGGGACAACTGGAGGACAGACAAAGAGTAGGATGGAAGCTTGTGTATGTGGATCACGAGAACGATGTTCTCCTGGTTGATGATGACCCTTGGGAGTAAGTTCATAAATTATGCTTCTGTCAAATTTCCAGCCGTTTGCATTTTCTACAAAAAGAAGCTTATGCCCTCTTGACTTGCATATTCTATACTATCATATGATATCTTCAGGGAATTTGTGAGTTGTGTCCGCTGCATCAAGATTCTTTCTCCACGAGAAGTTCAACAAATGAGCTTGGATGGAGATTTTAGAGGTAATGTCCTTCAAAACCAAGCTTGTAGCAGTTCAGATGCGGGAGGAGTGTAATTGTATAGCCTGTTAACAATTCTTTTGAAGCTGGAAACTTACACAAATATAGCTTCTAGGAATTTTGTTGGTCAAGCATGATGGAAGTTGTGCTGCCAAAGTTTTTCCTTCTTTTATACAACCAGTACAGTAAGCGAGCCAGCTCTTCTTGGGATCTTGGTATATTTAACGATCCCTTGATGTAACAGAGCTGATGCTAGTCATTGATAAGAGAAAAAAGGTAGTAAGGTGAATATATGTGAGTAGTCTCTCATCACCATTGCATGGTTCCAGTCTAGGTAGGAGGGAGCTCATGTTTGTAAGGGTGATCTGCTCCAACATAGATATTAAGGCAATAGAAGCATGGTGATTGCCGCGAGACTAGTCCAACATTCTCTTGTTTCCTTCGGTAGTTCCACGAGGTTTGATATTATCAGAGTGTATAGTTGTGTAAATATACTCTTTTTCTGTTAGAGAAAATGGTTCAAATAGAGATTTTATTGCTTTTGATTGTTGTATAACATTTTTCATGGGTGTGGTTAGGCCCCTATTTATAGGAGAAAGATTTTTGTTAAGCTTCCCCTGTGAGCTTCATTGAACAGGATCCACAAGACTATTAAATGGGACAATCACAATCCAAATTATTTTTTATCACATTAAAATAACTAAGGATACCTTATAATAGTGAAGTTACAAAGGGATTTTTGTGCATTAAAGAACATTAAAAATATAATTTTCTGTAATTAAGTGTACATGGCAGAAACTATTGATATTCACTAGCCGAACAAGTGTATAATTTTTGTGTATAACGTACAGAGCGTGTGTGTATATATATATTTTGAAAGCGGTTATAAAGTGTCATTTTCCTTATATATAAAAGTAAGCCTAACACTTGTGTATTTCCAAATAAGTCAATTAATAATTTGCAATGACGAAACGTAATATTATGTAATCTGCTCTATCATAGGTATTAAGGCAATAGGATGATGCTTTCGGCGAGAAAATTAACCCAAAATCTCTCATTTCCTTTATGTAATTACACGAGGCTTGATATTTCAGAGTGTATAGTTATGTAAATACTTTTTCCTTCAATCTTTTGTTGGAAATTATCCAGTATATATTAAGAAGCTGTGACATGTACCAAGCAATTTTGTATGTGTATTTGAGTTAGACAGTCGATTACTTTTCATTTTATTTTCTCATCCAAACCATAGGCCACCGATTATGTTATGGGGCGTCAAACATAGTATAAAACACAGAAAGATTCTAAACGTGAAAACGCCATGAGCAGCCATTTATACTTTAAGGATCCATTTGGCCATAGATTTTACCAAAATAATTTTAGATTTTATTTAGCAAACATATGTGTGGCCATAAATTTCGATTACATTTTGGCAAATCTCACCAGCTCAATAGCTGGTTTTGGCCCAAAATATTATTATTATATTTTTAAAAAATTACCCCAAATTTTTATATTTTATAAAAGAGCCCACCATTTATTATTTTGTAACAATATTGCTTCGCCTTCTCGGATATCTGGTAGTGTTTCATGTAGTTCATTATAAAAATAATAATTATATACCAAATTTATTTATGTTCAGAACTATAATTTGCACTAATATAATGAATGTTATTAATAATGGTACTGTTTGTGGATATAAGTCATATTTCATGTCTTTCCAAAATAAATTTAGGAAATATATTTTGAAAACTGATGTCCAAACACATTTTCATCTTCAAACCAAACTTCACCAAAATCAGATTTTTCAATAGAAATTTGGAGATCTATGGCCAAATGCTAGCTAAGTTTTTAACAGTAAGCATTCGCTTTTACCTTAACAGAAGTAAGCATTTCAACTAAAACTAAGATAGAACAGTAGTTCTTTACATTAACTCGTTCCATTCATATCTACACTCAACCGAAACAACAAAAGATATGACGAAGTAGCAATGCTTGGTAAAAGCCATATAGCTAGTAATGTTTCCGTACGTACAACTCCATGTGCAGGTTGCTCAATGTCAGCTTACACAAAATGAAGTCACAGAGATCTCACCGGATCGTATACAAACAAAAGCACACGAGACTCTTCTAACTTGACTTGCACGCTGCATCAGTGTTGCTCATTCGGTTAGATGGAGTCCGCTTCTTCTTGAGCGATTGGCTCACAGGTTCAAAAAGAGTGGCCCGGTCAATAGGTGCAGAAAGCCCTGGCATACCAAGCCGTAAATCTGTAGCGCCATCTGAACCAATCCATGCAATGCGTTTAACTGCCATAGCCACAAAAGCGCTTCAATCAGTGCGGAGTACAAAGTCTCATTCTTTTGTAGAAAACATTGCCTATAACAAGCTCGGGTAATGATTAGACTAAGGTGATGGGACAACCAGATGAATAACCAGTCAGGAGCAAATATATAAACATAGATCTTCATATCCAGCAGTCGTCTCAAGTTCACACAGTTTAGAAACTTAATGGGATCACACCAATCAACATGAACTGATCTATGCTTATGAACTTGTATAACTTCACAGTATGATTTCTCAATCCAGGAGGTGATTTATTATAATAGATAGAGGGTAGTGAAGGAAAATCCATCAATCAAGTACTTATAGCCTAAGAGGGCTGAATGCTTAATGCACAAAATCCACATAGTGATTCAGTTATAACGTGTATGTTCAGATAGATTCATTATCCCTAGGACAAGCTTCCACTTACTCCAGTCGGAACAGTACATAACTTGAAAGTAATTCTTTCATTGTCCACCTATAGCAGTCTTAAAACATTATTTCCTCATTTTCCAGCATGAAATACATTCATGCAGCTAGCTTTAATCACAAATGCTAGAGTTTTTAACTTCAACATGCTTAAAGAACCATGTCTATGGAGGTTCAAAAGGTCGTGAAATACCAGGATCATCTTCATCATGTGCAAGTGCTGGACGATAAGGCCGCTTCCTAACATAGTTTTCCTGCAGAGGTCTTGGGATCTGAAATGAAAACCGGGACATACTTATACCTTCTGCTACATACTCCGGGTGTTCCTGCAAGTACCTGGGAAGAGAAAACATTGAGCAAAAACCGCAAGGAATATGAAAAGAAAATACAGATTCAAGAATTTATAATTTTACTTCTGAATTTCAATCATGGAACGAAGTCTTTTGCCCGATGGCGAAACATAATACCTGTAAAAATCATCATGACAAGAGAAATGTTAATTAGGCTGTATTTGTTCAAGCTTAAAAGGGAAGAATCATATATTCACTTTTTAAGACCTACTAACGGCAAAAGGAGGAGGGAAGGAATGCAAGACACATACACATCAGCAAACCTGGTGCCTCCTTCACCTCGGATTCTTAAAAGGCGTTCCCACCCAGGAGGGGGCTGAGCAATATTAGGCTTATCAATAGCCCAGAGCCTACTTCCATCTTGAGTAAGATCAGGTGGATCATCACATGATACTCCAGCACGCCATTCACGGGCTGTTTCACAGTAGAAAGGCTGTTCCAATATATGTTCCCTTATCTCTTCATACTTCTCCTTTGTAGGTATGAGCCTCCACTTGAAGCAGTTAGCACACTGCACAGTAAATGCTCCTACAGCTGGCAAAATTCTAGATGTATAATTCGGAAAGGAGTTTCGTTGAGGTTGAGAATCAAGAGGATCAGGCACGAGTTCAATTTCGCCAGCACAAACTGCAGTAGGATCGTAAAGCACCAATTGCTTTTGAGCATCTTCACCTTGGTTATCCTCCTCGTCTGTGCTATGATCTTCTCGTTCTGGTGAAGAAGTAAGATCTATAGGATTCTGATTAGGAGCAGGGTGTGCAGAATTTCTCAAATCTTTTGGTTCATACTTCATATTATCTCGGTGACTAGCAACTGAAGAACCATGAATATCATTATGATCTGTTTTCCCAAGGGTCGCAAGGTCCAGATGATCTCACTCCATCTAACCAATTCTAAATTGAATAGAACTGTCCAAAGAAAGCAAACAAAATTTATTCGACAAGAGAACTCCTGAAACAGTGAACAGCATAGTACAGAAAAGAACACATTTTTATCCTATTTAACCAAAGGGCTAATAAATGTTACTTTCTACAAAGTTTTGGATTGGTAAAATAAATGCTGAAATGGTGTTCTCCGCACCAAGTCATCAAGAGCTGATATGAATTGATAATATAGAGCAATTATAAATCAAATTTGAAACTTCAGTCTGGTAGCAATTGAAACAATCTCCATACCCAAATGTGTCTATCTAGTTCAAGGAACAAATTTATAAACAAGGAGATCCAGTTAAACATGCGAAGGGTCTCGACAAAAAACACTTTCAAAGGAGAAAATATAATTTAACTCTATGGGGCACTCAAAGTACAGGAGTTCTTCTCTATGATGAAAGCAGTGACTTAAAATCACCAAAAAAATGCAAGATAAACTAATGAAAGACCAATAAAACTAAATATCATTAATAACAGGAAATTCTACAAGAAGATAAATCAGAGTGACTGTCCAGATAAGGCTAGGAGAGGCCACAAACAAGATCCGGGGCAAGAAAAGTTGAATTTTTGAAACTGCTCAACTAAATGACTTTACAGGAGACTTGGCAACCATGAAAGGAAGTTGATGTTCTGGGAAATGAAATCATTCATAAAGCAGCAAAAGGTAAATAGTTTGAACCACAACTTAGGCATACTATTTATACCCTGATGTGCCAGGTAACAGGTAAAGTCCGAAGGCTGTTCCCGTCCCTGTCAGGGAGCCAGAACTTAGGAATACTGTATCATTATCAGAAACTTAGGAATAACATTTACATTGAACAAAAAAGAAAGTCAGCATCAAATATTTCCAAACAAAACATTTCCCAAGTCATCAAGAGTGCAAATGAATCCAGACAGCAGCCACTTCACATTGAAAAGTTGGTCCAATTACTTGATCATATTGGTGTGCAAGAACCACCGGATACCAGGAACCACTTGACACTCGGGGAGAGTTTCCAAGGAAGTTTGTCTTAATCTTAAAAATGTCAGAAGCCACTGTTTTAGGAGATTCTTTGTTGGTCATAAATCTTAAGTTCTTAACCAGATAAGCTCAAAATCTAATTCCAACCAATTAATCTGAGTTCTGTTCACTAATTCTGCACCATTGGTGTAAGATTTATTTAGGGTCTGAACAGCAGACTTAAATAACCTCTTTTAAAGTCTAGAGTGCAGTCTTTTTGACAAAGTAATGCATTTTTAATAGTGGCATCCACTGGAAAGAAAATCAATACATGAGTCTCCGGTCAAGTTCTTAGGAGATGCCACTCCCACCAGGTGGATAACCTATCAAGATTTTTCCTTACGATAAAGTTAAAAACTAAGTTCAGTAAACAGCTATGTTGCTCGAACTCTCCGAAAATATCGCTGGGTGCGTGTTGGATTCTCCAAAAGCAATGTATTTTTGGAGAATCCGACAAGGGTGCGACAATATTTTAGAGAGTCCGCACAACATAAGTAAACAGAGCTTCCTAACAAATCTTAGGTGGAATGTAATAGGAAACATAAGCACTTAAGGTGAAGTATGTCTCCAAGAGCGCAATTAGCATTTGCATCTAAGTCAATTTCTTTTTTGATAAGGTACAGTTTACTTACCTCGAAGTCAAAATTGCACATGTTTAATCTATTATTGTTATAAAAGTGGGAAGAATCTATGTAAAATTTCGATAGACCAAAATGCTCCTGTAAAGTTGATGGACCTTTTACCCCTTAAAAAACTTCTAACATTAATGTATTTGAGAAAGCACGGGAGAAAAATATATAATTGATATTAAACATGATACAATGAGCCTTATATATATATATATACACATAACCTATCCTACTCCTAATACACATTGGATTAGGGTTCTACTATTTTACATATTCTAACACTCCCCCTCAAGCTGGTGCATATAAATCATATGTACCGAGCTTGTTACATATGTAGTTAATACGAGGACCAGTGAGGGACTTGGTGAAAATGTCTGCAAGCTGATCATTTGACTTTACAAACTTTTTAGCAATATCTCCCGAGAGTATCTTTTCGCTGACAAAGTGATAGTCAATCTCAATGTGCTTAGTTCTCTCATGAAACACTGGGTTTGACGCAATATGAAGAGCAGCTTGATTATCACACACAAGTCCCATCTGACTAACATCACCAAATTTCAGCTCTTTGAGCAACTGTTCGATCCAAGCTACCTCACATGTCGCCATAGCCATTGCTCGATATTCTGCTTCTGCACTAGACTGAGCAACCACATTCTGTTTCTTGCTTTTCCAAGATACCAAATTTCCTCCTACTAAGACACAATATCCAGAAGTAGAACGTCTGTCAGAAGGCAATCCTGCCCAATCAGCATCGGAGTATCCAATGATCTGCTCATGGCATCGATCCTCAAACAATAAACATTTACCTGGAGTTGATTTTATATACCGAAGAATGCGAACAACTGCATCCCAATAACTATCACACGGAGAACCCATAAACTGGCTCACAACACTCACAGGAAAGGAAATGTCAGGTCTTGTCACTATAAGATAATTTAATTTACCAGCTAACCGCCTATATCTTGCAGGATCGTTAAGAGACTCCCCCTGTCCTGGAAGAAGTTTAGAATTTGGATCCATCGAAGTGTCAACAGGTTTACAACCTGTCATTCATGTCTCCTCAAGAATATCGCATGCTTCCGTTGTGAGATCACAATACCTGAGCTAGACTGTGCGACCTCAATACCCAGAAAATACATTAGTGTGCCCAGATCCTTAGTCTAAAAGTGTTGAAAGAGATGTTGCTTCAATTTAGTAATACAATCCTGGTCATTGCCGGTAATAACAATGTGGTCATTGCGAGCAGTCTTAATAATGTGCCTATTCTTTCTCTCTGCAACCCCATTTTGCTGAGGGGTATAAGGACAAGAGGTCTGATGAATAATTCCGTGAGAACATAAACTGCTGAAATTGAGAGGATAAATATTCTAAGGCATTATCATTGCGAAGAGTGCGAATAGAAACACTAAACTGATTTTTAATTTCAGCACAAAAATTCTGGAATATAGGAAACAACTCAGAACGATCTTTCATTAAGAAAATCCAAGTACATCTTGAATGATCATCAATGAAAGTAACAAAATAACGAAATCCCAAGGTTGAACTGACTCTACTAGGACCCCATATATCCGAATGAACTAAAAAAAAACAGACTCAGCACGACTCTCATTACTACGAGGAAAGGAGGCGCGGGTATGTTTCCCGAGCTGACATGACTCACACTCTAATGTGGATAAACTAGACAAACTAGGCACCATCTTCTGAAGCTTGAACAAGCTAGGATGTCCTAAACGACTGTGAAGTAGGTCTGGAGGATCTGCAACTAGACAGGCCTTGGAGGATGTTAGTGAGTTAAGGTAGTAGAGTCCTTCTGATTCAAGTCCTGTTCCAATCGTCTGTCCCGTGCTGCGGTCCAGCATAATAAAAGAATCATCAATAAAATATATACCGCAATGGAGGGCACGAGTCAAACGACTAACAAGATTAAAAGGACAGCCAGGGCCATAAAGAACGGAATCTAGAGTGACAGAGGGTAGAGGATTCGCTTGTCCAACTCCTTTTGCTTAGTATGAGACCCATTAGCTAAAGTAACGTTGGGAAGAGACTGTGAATACGCAATATTTGACAAAAGGGATTTATTACTAGAGATATGATCAGAAGCAGCTGAGTCCACAACCCATTGTTCAAGAGGACTAGACTGGGAAACACAAGCAAAAGAATTACCAGCAACAGAAGTATCAGTCTGAGCAACAGTGGCTACTTGTGGAGATGTCTGCTTACTTGCTCGATATTTAAGGAACTCATTATACTCCCCTTCAGACACAGAAAATCCCTGGTTACCTGTAGTCTCGATCTGAGCAACATAAACATTTTTGGGTGGTCGACCATTTAAAGAATAGCACACATCACGAGTGTGACCACGTTTATAACAATAAGAACACTTGGGTCTAGATCTTCCAAAAAGACCTCCTCCTCGTCTATTCTCCATAGTATGAGATGCCCGATTGTCCACTGATTGGGATATGAGGATAGATGAATCAAGTGTCTGTGATGAGCTCACTGGGTGACTCGGTGCTGCAGCAAGGCGAAGTAATCGAGAGAATAATTCATCAACTGTGGGGACAGTCGGACTAGCCAAAATCTGATCGCGTACTGAGTTGAGATCATTAGGAAGCCCAGCAAGAGTAAGAACTAGAAACTGCTTTTGTCGTTGCTCTTGCTGCTTTGCAACGCTAGCAGAAACTAGCATCAACGTCTCAAATTACTCCATAACTGCTTGTACGTGTCCCAAATAAGTAGACATATCTAATTCCTGTTTCTTTAAATTTTTCATCCGCGATATCACATCATAGAAACGAGATATGTCATTAGTGTATAAAGCACGAGCCTTTTCCCAAACCACATAACATGTTTGGAATGGACGAAACAAGGCATCAACTTGGAATCAATAGATCGCCACAAAATACTGCATAATTGAGCATCGATCTTCTCCCAATGTGCTTTGGCTTTTTCATCTCCGTCACTAGATTCCTTGATAAGATGATCTTGAACACCTTGACCTTTATACCACAACTCGACAGACGAAGCCCAAGCTAGGTAGTTTGAACCTCCTATTAAAGGTTCTGAGGTAATCATAACACCGGAACTGTCAGAACTCGAGTTTCTAGACCCGAAAGCATCGAGTCCCAAAGACATCGTTGGATTATCACCAAATAATCAGAAAGAATCAACTGAAAACTCGCTGAAACAGATGAAGGAAACTGAAAAACTGGAAAACTGGAAACACTGTAGCTGTCGAAAAACTGGAAACATTGTAGCTGCCGGAAAAAGTATTGTAGCTACCGGAAAAAATTCAAAGTTGTCGGAATTGAAAAATAAAAATGTGGGTAGGCTCGGAATTTGAGGGCGATCTAACTGCCCTGAAGGACCTTCGTCAGAATCTCACCGGAACAGTGCTCACGCGCCGGCGCGTGGGGCGCGTGAGTCGGATCTGCCTGGGTAAATCTGGCGCGTGAAGGGCAGTTTTCCGGTGGGGTTTGCTGGGGTTTGGTCGGATCTCTCTTGGGAACCTTGTGGTGGTGTTGGTTTTTGCACAACACTGATAATTAGTGACTTTGACGCAATTAGTCACTTAGGTCACCGGAAAATTGCACGGTGACTGAGTTATTTCTTCCCGAATGTCGTTGGAATGACGCACAACGATAATTATCTCACCAAAGCTCTGATACCATGTGAGAAAGCACGGGAGAAAAATATATAATTAATATTAAACATGATACAATGAGCCCTATATATATATATACACACACACACACACACACATAACCTATCCTACTCCTAATACACATTGGATTAGGGTTCTACTATTTTACATATTCTAACAATGTACAAAAGAAAGGAAAAGTGTTTTCTAAAACTTATCATCAAATATTTCAAGTTTAGAAAAATATTTACTATTTGATAATAATGCGAAATTAATAAGAAATATTTTGACAACAATCTATTAGCATGACACTGAAACTAAGCTTCCAATCCATACAACTCATGTAACACAAATAAGACTCTTAATCTAGCCACAATATAAAATTACAACAAATATTGTTCAATCACTCTTGGGTCGCCTATATAAATCATGTTAATATATTTTTTATTGTGCGGATTGATAGTTCAGGCAGACATTTTTACAATATGTGATCCAAAATTTTAAAATCATCGGCAAATTTGTGCAACGCATAAACATAGGGACTAGTAGTCCAATAACCAAGTACCTCGGGATCAGGGAATTAAGAAATAACCATAAAGTACTTTCTGCCCACACTTGGTTTTATGAAGAAGAATAAGAAGTTTATGAATTCTACATCTCCTAAGAGACACAAGTTGTCTTTATTATTCTGATGCCTAGGTCAAGTTCATTATAATTGATTCACATGGGAAGTAAACAGAGGAAAATCTTTAATATTAGTTGAAAAGGAAGGTGATACAAATATTTCTATTTAACTTTTAGATTGTGGGAAGTGCAAAGTGAGTTTGGAGAAGTGTAAACTTTGACATCAACTCTACAAGTGACATACTTAAGAGAAAATATAAGACATAAAATACTTCAGTTCAACAACACAGACATTATTTAAAGGCAGCCCGAGGTTTTCGCAAGACGTGATCCCACGCGCTACAAATAGCAAAGAAGTCATGCAACTCTTTCCTTTTTGGGTATCATGCTGCCAAAGACGAAAAGCTCTAAAAAGCGCTCTAGGTCTATTTGGGGCTTTATGCGTGCTATGCGCAAAGCACACTTAAAGTGTGGACTTTAGTTAAAAAAGGTGCAATGGAGGAAAAAAATTAAAATTTATATGCAATTCAAGAACAAAGTAACAAATTTATTCATAATGCTTTCCTTAGCATAGGGTTGTAGGATAGGGGCTCCTAGAGTTTTTCGTACGCCTCTTCCGGGGTTGGGTATGGGTCAGCAGGGTTACCCATAGATGATTTGTGTTTTAGCTTATGTCCCCCCTATGGCTGTTAGTTATGGTAGTTACTGTATGATATTATTGCATGCGATTGTATTTATGTTTCGTATGTTTATATAATTATTTACGCTATTTACGCTATTTCTGCTGGAGTTACTAATGCTCTATTGTTTTTGTTTTTGTTTTTGTCTTTGTTTTTGTTTTACTGTTGTTTTTCCTTTTTATCCTATGAGCCGAGGGTCGATTGGAAACAGCCTCTCTGCCCTTTAGGGTAGGGGTAACGCTTGTCTACATATTACCCTCCCCAGACCCCACCTGGTGGGAGTATACTGGGTAGTTGTTGTTGTTGTTGTTTCCTTAGCAGCTAATACACTTATTTCCGGTTGTACTTGTGTTCCTGTGCCGCTTGATTCAAGAGATAACTCATGGGCAATGAGACGCATGCCTTAGTGTCGTGGCTTACACTGAAGCGCAACTTAAGTGAGGGGAAGCGTCGTCCTTGAGATTTCCTAAGCTTCAGGACATAAGTGCGTTTTAAATGAGCCTTTGACAATACTGTTTGGGTAGCTTATCAAATCGAGTTTTTGGATATATTGTTGAATCATTTGTCATGCATTTGGTTTCCGAAAAATTTTGGAAGTAGGGAAGCATCATTGATACAGCTAACAGACTATTCAAAGTTAGAGCGCTCTGACAACAATGTGTTTGCCATATACTTCATCTGATCCAACAACCAATCACTTGTCGAACAACTTAATTAAGAAGCAATGACTAACGATGTATTAGTCATTGTTGCTTACCTTTTTTTTCATTGAAAAAAGAAACTATGCAGCAAGACTACTACCTTGTTATTGTTCAACACAATTATTTTCAAAGTTGAAACAAATGTTACATGGGTAAGAGAAAAGACCTCAAAGAAAACAATCTACATCAACTTTATGGAATTTGCAAAGATACTATTAATAAACAATGTAGCTAATATTCAAGCATGACATACAAACATTTATCGTCCTAAAGGTCTAGCATCCACTACTTTAAATTGCAAGAAAATAACAAATCTGACAAATGGAATTCCATTCAAGCAATTCTTCATTACCATAAAAACCAAGCTATTTTTAGTAATAGTTGGAGTTTCATCCAAAGATGGCACATTTAAAAAACTTGCTTCAGTAGGACATAGAAGAAATGAATTGCCTAGCCTTAATAGAGCAGAATGTTTTAAACTACTAAAAGTATTTGAGGAAAGACTATTTGATCGCAAACCAAAACTTTCGGACTTGGGAAAAATACAGACACAAGCCAGAGCAAGTCACGAAGTGAGGTTTTTTCTATCATCATCTCTTTCAATTGATGTGGAGCATCTCTACATTACTTTATTCTTCCATAACCCAGTGGCTGCAGATAAGGGTTTAACGTCCATATCCCATTAAACACGCGACAAATGTAAGTGGACAAGTTACATTCTCCAAGTAAAAGCGTCTTTTCTAGTGTGAAGAGATATCTATAGTAGCTAAACTAGCTCGATTACCTTGCTTTACGGGTCTTAGTTTCAACAACCACACAATACAAGGTTTCAATGTGCTAGCTTAGATATTTAACATTCCCATTTCTGTTCTTTTTCTATACCTTATTCTTAAGAATACTAATACAAAGCTCCTACTTTTGTCAACACAATGAAAAAAAGAGATTTTTATAGGCGTAAAGTCGAATAAGACACATAAATAAGTTGCACCCAGGCGGAGGAAATAGGTCAACCATAAATTAAACTGCCCTAAACCTGTACAAAGCTAGGGTCATATGAATCTAGCTACTTGAAAATATGTCCCTCCTACTACAGAAATTGGAGAGAGGATAAAATCAATAATTCTAGATATAACTAGGTCACATTTTGTGCATCAACTAATCAAGGTGAGAAATTCTTGTGGTTGTATAATACCAGTAGCTCTATATTCACTTGATCCATTTTTGGTGCATGCAACTGAAGCAGGTGAACATTTTGCTGGTTCAACAACTAGTTCAGATGGCAACCAATGGAATAATGGGTTTCACCATAGATTAAGAGCAGAATAACTACATACCACTGTATCTGCCAATCTGATTTTATCAGTACTAGTGAATGCCATCTCAGTGCTTGCACGCGCAATAACCAAGCACCTTAAATAAAAGCACAAGAATAACAACTATAACTTAGTCCAAAACTGGTTCCGGTTGGTTATATAAATCCACAACATATAAATAAAAATAAAAAAAACCAATCCAAGTGACTGCAAAATCAAGATCACATTAATAACCACCTACTTCTTTTGAACCCTAAATTGTAAAGAAAACCTAGTTCTCCACACACGATTTGCATACGTGCATTCAAAATACAACCATTTTTCCAAATAAAAAGAAAATGGCTGAATCACAAGGAAAGTGGAAAGAAAAAGAGATAAGGCAAAACCACTTCGATTAATGCCATAAACAAGACAAGCAAACTAAAGCATTGGCAAAAAAAGTGCAGTGATAGAATCTAACTATAATCGAATTTTAGAACTTAAGATTTCTCAGCAACTTCCAAATAATCAGCATCTTCTTTTCAGAAACTACACACATTACAATGAAATGTCACAAAATCAAGACGGATAACCAAAAAAAGAAGTTCCCCAAATCAGTAAATTCATATCTTTTTATTCTTTTTTTTTTATGACAGTAGTATACGGGCGCGTATGTTGATAATTCCACCGGATATCTACTCCCTCCCGCCGGCACAAATACTGGGTAACTCTACCAACCTTAGGCGGGTCCTAAGAAATTATCTAGTGTTTTTTGCCTTTCCTGAGATTTTAACCTGAGTAAATTCAATTATTTTTCCAAAACCCCATTTCTTTCAATAAAAATTTTACTAGAGGAAAAGAGCACAAGTGCACAGATGACACAGATTGAAATCCATAAGCACAAACTGAACACATCACAAAACATGCATATGCATAAATCATAAAGCAGAGGATAACAGGAATTATACCCAAGTGAGAAACATAAAAGAGGGGATCTAAGCCAGCATCATCCAAGAACCAACTGTTGGCTAAATTAGAAGAAAGTATAGGCAGATGAATATATGTATGTATATGCACGCATCTACATACAGATTGCAGACTGCAATTCTTTGCTTCTCCTAGGGAAGTGAGAGACAGAGGCAGAGATAGAAAAGAAGAACTAAGGCAGAGACTGAATTTAATATTGGATGTGTCGCTCGTCTGTCATTAGTGTAATAAAATTTTATTGCTAAACTAAGGGTCTGTTTGGGCAGTGTAACACCTTGGTTGTCTGCCAGAATGTAGCTACCATGCAAATCTTATATTTGGTTGGACAAATGTAATTACATCATTAATCAAACTTTTTTCAAATTATATTTAAATAAGTTTTATTGCATAATAAACGTATAGGTAAATAATAAATATCAAATATTGATTTATTCTAAGGTATTTAAATAAATACTTTTTATAGAAATATATTAAATAATTATAAATTGATAAATAATGTCATAAATAATTGATATCTTCCAAGTAAATAATATTATTAATTAATAAAAATATTTATAACAAATTTGATATTTTTACCAACTCATGTGAATATAAGAAAATTAACTGTGAGTTTAGAAAGTATACTCTATAATAAATTATTATACTAGTAATCAGGAAATAAAACTAGTAAAGTACAAAGTAAGCAAACTTTAGTGTGTGAAAAATATATGTATATATAAAAAATATTAAAGTTTTATTTCTTTTTAAAAAGATTGGTATAACTTTAGAAAGTCCTTTTCTATAATAATATTTATACTAATGAGTAAAAAATAAAACTTTTAAGTATTAAGCAAAATAGAAACACTATTTATTAATTTATCTACAACACAATTTGTATACCAACTAATTATTACAAAAGCTAGAAATAATAATGGCATATTCAAATTATTATAATCATCAATTGTAATAATGATATTTTCAAATTATTATAATCATCAATCAAAATTTATCCAAAAAAAAAATTATATTTCAACAATATAGAAAGGGGGGAAATAAATATTCAAACTATAAAACTTTAAAAAGGAAGAAGAAATATAAGGATTTGTAAAGTACTTGTATCTAGAAAAACTCTTTCGAAATGAACCGGCTGAACTTTTCATTTCGGCTCTTTACTATGAACCCTCAACCATATAAACCTCCATCTTCAATACCACCTAAGCCACTGAATATCACTGCAGGTACCATGAATATCGATTCCCCTGTTTCCCAACCACAACCAGGAGATTTCACTTCAATATCTTATCTTGATACCCTTCTCTCCCACAATAGCATCCCCTCACATACCAACACCACTTTCTAAATAAACCCTAGTCTAGATATCCTCGAGGAAGCAGAGGCACCTACTGATCCTTCCGATTTCATCCCACTAGCACTTGAAGAAAAAACAAGGCTTTATGCTTCATAAAAACATGATGTCATTATCAAGGTTTTTTAGCGAAAGGTTGAACACCAACATCTTCGGCAAAGAGTTTATGCACAATGGAAACCAACTGAAAATCTTTCACTGGTCGTTCTAGGATCTGACTTTTTTCTTCTCAAATTTCAAAAGGAGAAAAACAAACTTCATGCTTTGCAGGATGGATCTTGGTTCGTCTTAAACCATTTTCTCTCTGTTTGTCTATAGGAACCAAAATTTATGGCTTCCGAAACAAAAGTCACATCTTTATCCATATGGTTAAAGATAAATAAAATAGGCAAACTACTTACAGTTGATGCATGCACCTCTACAACAACACGAGGCAGATATGCAAGATTATGTGTTGAGGTAACATTTGATCAACCATTAGAAACTCGTCTCTTTATAGGAAGCCACAACCAAACTATCTTTTACGAAGGATTAAATCTTCTTTGTGTTAAATGTGGTCGACTTAGCCATAACCAAAGGACATGTTCTTATAAACTACCTCCAAATTCCCCTACAGATTTCACTTTGTTAAACACAGTCCCCTCATTCAAATCATACCTATATCCCTTTGAATTTCTCCACACCTACAAATGATGAATGGAAGCTTGTACAGTTTCCAAAGAAATCTATGTTGAAAACAACTGCAATCAGACAAATCTTTAAACAATCCACTACAAATTTCCCTTCTTCAGCTTCTCAATTCTCATGTAAACACGTGACTTAAATAGATGTAATCAAAAACCCTAACAAGCTATTGTTCAATAATCCGTCTATTAACACTATTAATTCTTCACAAAATAATATTATTACTAAAACCTCCACAACAATTGTTTTAACTAACAAGAAAGGTGTCACGTCCAATTTTTTAATTAATAGTAAACTTGATACCTTAGTAAATAATGAAAATAGGATGATTTTTTAATTCCTAATGAAGTTGGTCCTTTAATTAAACCTTCCGCACTAATAGACCAACTTATCCCTACCGCCCAATCACAAAACAAACACACGCTAACACCTATCCAAACCCATTGACATGGACACGATACCCCAACCCACATGCAAGCCTTCTCACCACACTCAACCCAATCCAACACAACACCTCTACACAACCTAGTACGAAACCTACATAATCATCACACTTCTAATACCAATGGTAGTTTACCCTCCCCATCGCGCCAAAATACTGCATCTTCCATGCAAACCATTAACGAGGATACATCACCTACTAACACTCCACTAACTATACACCAATCTCACAAACATTCTTCAACTCATAATACTCCACCGTCCAATCCCCCCACTACTACATCTTCCTTGTTAAATCAGCTTCCCACTTCTATAGAACTCACTCATCATCCATTATCCCATCCTTCAAATACAAAAGATGTTTCCAAACAACTTCAACCATCTTTACAAAAACCCCAATACTACCAACAAGCAGAACATCCATCGTCTCAACAATGTTCACAATCCATACTCACTGCCTCATTCACATCTTATCATGAAACCCAACACCATAATATATACTTCTTAAACACTACATGCAATGACAGAACCATCATCTTGGCAAGAGATAACCTTTCAGAATCATGCTCTAACCTTCACAATGGAGGTAAATCATCAGGAAGTGACAATCCTCATCAACAATCCAATGGAACTTGTGCAAATAGTAATGGAGGGAATGACCTTAGAGACGAAACTCTAAAGCAGGTACTATTGGTCTATGATGTTGTGACGACCCGACCAGTCGTCTCATGATTTATCGCTCTATTCCCTCCCATTTCTGCTTATTTATATTTCGTTATCCGTAATTTATATGATCAGGTTGATTAGTTAGGGTTCAGAGAAGATTTGACAAGAAATGAGATACTTAGTCTCTTTTAAGAAGGGTTAAGTTGGAAAAGTCAACCGGATATTGACTTACGTATTAGAGGGCTCGGATGTGAGTTCGGATGGTTCGATAGCTTTGGGAGGTAATTTGTGAATTAGGAGCGTAATCGGAATGGGTTTTGGAGGTCTGGAGTAGAATTTGGCTTGAATTGGCGAAGTTGATATTTTGGCGATTTCCGGTTGGTAGGTGAGATTTTGATTCGAGGGTCAAAATGGAATTCCGAGAGTTGTAGTAGTCATTATGTAATTTGGGATGTGGGTGCAAATTTTTAGGTCATTCAGATGTGGTTTGGTTGGGTTTTTGGTCAAAAGCGATTTCGAAGATTTTAGAAACTTAGGCTTGAATCTGATGTTCTTTGTGCGATTTGATGTTGTTTGAGACATTTTGATGATTGAAACTAGTTTGAATAAGGTTTTAGGATAGGTCGTTGCTTTTGGTTGAGGTCCCGGTGGCCTCGGGTGAGTTTTGGGTGGTCAATCGAACCATTTTTGGAGTTTGAAAGTTTCAAATTCTGAGTTCAGCTATTGCACAGAAATTTGCCCTTCGCGACCATGTGAGGTGCATCGCGATCGCGTAGAAGAAATTGAGGAAGGACAGATTTAAGCCTTCACATTTCCGTGAGAGGCTTCACGATAGCGTAGAGTAATTTGGTCTGAGGGACCCAGAATCTTTGTTCATCGTGTTCGTATAAGTGAGTTCGCTTTCGTGAAGGTGTAGGAGGCGGAAGCATCGCGTTCGCAAGGCCTTTCTCGCGTTCGCGTAGGGTATTTTGAGGTTCTAAAGATTTGTTCTTCGTGATCGCGACGGTATTGCTGCAATAGCGATGAAGGAAAAACAGGAGTGGGATGAATGTTTTAAGTCATTTCATCCGTGATTTTGGGTCTATTTTCACCAATTGTTGAGCAGTTTGAGAGCTTGTTGAAGGATATTAAAGAGGGAATCAAAGGGGAATGTCTTGAGGTAAGATTTTTTTAGCTTAATACTCGTTTCTATTGTGAAATCTACCTAGAAAATCATGGAACTTAAGCTAATTGAGGAACTAGATCTTGGAAATTTAGAATTTTGATTTGGGGATTTGGAGGACCAATTGGGATTGGATTTGAGAACTTTTGGTATGTATGAACTCATGGGGAGACAAGGAACCCGTTGATGTAAAAAATTTTGAGTTTCAAAAAGTGGGCCTGGGACTCGGGTTTTGCTAATTTCGGGATTTTTGGTATTTTTCAATTGTTTTCCCTTGGGCTTTGTTCCATTAGCATATTGTGACATATTCGTTCTGATTTTTGATAGATTCGACGTGCGTGGAGGCCGATTCGAGGGGCAAAGGCGTCGCGAGCTAGAGATTTAGCTGGTTCGAGGTGGGTAATGAATGTAAAGATGTTCGGAGGGTTTGAAACCCCTGATTTGTACATCGTAGTATTATATTGAGGTGAGGCACAAGTTGGATGACGAGTGTGGGATAGAGCACTATTGGGGATTGTGACTTGGTCCGTTCCGATTGATGATTTTACCACGTATTTGACTGAAACTTATTGGTTATCATTACGATTTGGGATGATAGCCATATTAGGCTTCGTGCCAACTATTTGGACCTTTTGGGGATTTAAATCATCATTTCCTCACTGTTTTAGACTTATTACTTAAACTCAGTCGTGTTATTTTCCACTCTTTTACTATTCAACTATTTTTACTCAGTTTTGAGACTTAAATGATATTTTAAAAGATGTTTTGGGCTGAAAAATACTATTTTACAAATGCCTGAGGGGCTTGTGATAATTTTCGGATTGAGTAAGGGCAAGGGCCTAGTTGTGAGGATATATTGATATTGATTTGAGGTTGAGGGCCATGAGGTGGCTTGATTGACATAAGGCCGAGGGCCTAGATTTGATGCCACGGGGTGGCTTGTGATTGTGCTTGGGCCATAAGGGGCCCCTCCCGGAGTCTATACACACCTAGCGAGCGCGGGTACCCATTGTGATGAGTGTCTAAGTCTGAGGGGCTAGTATTATTCTGAGATTGAGCCCGAGGGGCTGGTACTGCTTTAAGATATTGCCCGAGGGGTGGATTTGTGGTTACCGAGCCCAAAGGGGGAAATTTTATCTATTTTCCTTACATTATTTACCTGTTTTACCTATTGAAAGAGATCTTACTGTATTTTACACTGATTTACTGTTTTCAAATGATGTTTTACTATTTCATTATAGGGTGCCTTATGCTTTATGTGATTTCTTATCTTCAGTCATTGTTTATGTTATTACTCATTGGGTTAGAGTACTCACATTACTCCCTGTACCATATATGCAGATTCAGGCGTAGCAGGTCCCGCTCTTGAGTGCTAATCGTTCCAGTCCAGGCAGTATTTTCGGAGACTACGAGGTAGTTGTTGGCGTCCGCAGGCCCCCCTATATCCCTGATCTTGTTATTTCTATGCTATTCAAACAGTTGTACCCGTTTAGTAGACTCATATCAGGATCCTTAGTTGCTCATAACTTGTGACACCCCGGTCAGGGTTGTGTCGGATTGGGTTTCCGTTTTAGTTTCTCTATTTCCGCTGAATATTTCTATTAAATCATGTTTAAAGTACCTCTGCGTTATTTAACTACTTAAAAGGGTGAATTGTGTTAGATTGACTAGCCTTGTCTTCACGAGAAGTGTCATCACGATCAGGTTCGGGGTTAGGGTCGTGACAGATGCAAAGTCCATATCTTGCACCATATCATCCTCTCCAACTATCGTTACCATTTCGGGACCCCACTCATCTTCACCGACAACACCATAGATACAACCTACTCAATCCCACAGACACCCACTCCCTTATTGGAACCTCTTACACCTCCTCTTCTATCCCTACCACAATCCCTACCAAACCTTTACAATCAAGCAGAATAAAACAGAGCGTTTCAAGAAGAACTCGAAGCAGCGATACTTTACAACAGAGAGACACAACCAGTACATGCATGGCTCGATTGAATAAAGGTCTTTGTCCAGAAAGATGAATATGAAAGAAAAATTTACATAAGTTGTCCCTCAAATATAATGACAACATTCCTTTGCATAAGGCCCACAGCTAATCCAAACGTGGGAAAATATGGAATGCTCCTAATGCCAACACTACGTCTGCGTCCAGGAGAGATCACCACTACACTGAGGAACATACAGAGCAGCCCACTGCTCACCCCTAATGATACTCATATGAATTTCATCATATGGAATTGTAGAGGAGCCCAGTGTGATAATTTTTGACGTAATTTCCGATCTCTGCTTGACTATAATCGTCCTTCTTTGGTTGTGCTATTAGAAACACACTATCAAGATCATCAAAATTTGAAAGAGGAGTTTAACTTCACTGGTCTAATTGAGGAGGCTGCTATTGGACAGTCAGGAAGTATATCCATTTTATGGCATTGTGATGTGCTAATAGTAGAACCAGTGGCAACCACGCGAGAAGAGATACACTGCCACATTTAGGTGCACCCCTCTACTCTCAAGTGGCTATTTACTCTAATTTACACTAGTAATGATTTAGGTAATAGACATATTCTTTGGCATAATCTTATGTACATGTATGATAACTATAATGGACCTTGACTCATAGGGGAATTTTAATGACATAACTCATGCTAATGATAAATTTGGAACATATTAATAATTCAAGGTCTAATAAGTTTATAGACTGTATAAATTATTGTAACCTTACTGGTTTGGGCTATAAGGGTAGTCGTTATACTTGGACAATGATCGTTATAATCGTCATAATATTCTCGAATGTATTGATCGTTTCTTAGCAAGCTATAACTGAATTAGGCATTACTCCGATGCACTTGTCACACACCTACCACATACACATTTTGGTCACTGTCCCTATTATTACAACTACAACACTGCCCTCTCCCTCGAAAAAAAAGATCGCATTGAAACTATCCGTGCTAAACATCCTACCTTCCCTTCCTTAGATCAAGAAGCTTGGAATAATAATTTACAATTACTCCCACCAATTGAAAATTTCACTAATATTGTACAAGAATGGAATAAATCTACTTTTTTTAAACGAAAGCAGAAAATACTGGTTCGTTTAGTAGGTATTCAATCTTCCCCAAGCTATCCTACCAGCACCTTTTTACATAATTTGGAACGTCAATTACAATATGATTTTAATCTTATTCTCAAACTTGAGGAGGATTTCTAGAAACTAAAGTCCCGTAACTAGTTAAATGATGGAGATGCAAACACGAATTTTTTCCACCTCTCCACTTTAAATCGTCGAAGATATAATTGTATAATTGCTCTACAAGATCAAGGGGAAAACTGGATAATTGAATCCCAAATCATTAAACTAAATTTCCTTCTAATGTTCTAATTCTGCATGAACAAATTTCTTTAACCCAACCCCTCCAAGATCATGAAATCCTTAACGCCTTACATTCTTTCAAACCATTCAAGGCTCCAAGTCCAGACGGACTACACCCTTTTTTTTATCAAAAGTATTGGCATATTATTGAAAATTCAATAAAATACTTTTTCCATAAGGTTTTCCTTGATCACAAGATACACCCTAACGTTAATAATACTCTAATTTGCGTAATCCCTAAACATAAATACACGTCTTTTATTTCTCAATATCGACCTATCAGTCTATGCAATACTATTTATAAGCTTATTACAAAAACTATTGTAAATAGGCATAAACCGATGCTGGAACACCTTATTAATCCTACTCAATCTAATTTCCATAAAAATTGACGAGTTGCAGATAATGCCTTTATAGTTCAGGAAATAATTACTAAGTTCCAAAAAATGAAAAGTAAAAATTCTAATATGCTTATAAAATTGGATCTTGAAAAAGCTTTTGATAAATTGGAATGGTCTTTCATATATTACACTCTTGTTACCCTTCAATTTCCTTCAACTTTTACTCAACTAATTATATCCTATATCACCACTACAATCTACTATCATTATTATCAATGGAAACCCATCATAATATTTCACACCTATCAGTGGCCTAAGACAAGGAGATCCATTACCGTCATATCTATTTATCCTTTGACTTGAAATGCTCTCGCACACAATCAACACAGCAGTTGATTACCATTCCTGGAAACCCATCTCCCTTGCTAAAAGGGGACCTCAGCTATCTCATTTATTTTTGTTGTTGACATTATTCTCACTGCAAAAAGTACTCCTGCTACATGTGATTTAATTGTTGATACTCTTGCTCACTTTACCAATCACTCAGGCCAAAATATAAATTTCCAAAAATCGAATATCTTCTTCTAAAAAAATTGTCCAGTCCTTACTAGAAAATTAGTTCTACAACTATTCCATATGAAGGAAGAAAAAACCTTTGGAAGATATTTAGGATTTTCTATCTTTACAAAACCTCCTTCACTCATTCCTAATACCATTCAACTTTCTTCTTACTATTGGATTTGGCATCTAATCATTCCACCAAAATTGTCCTTCTTTCTTTGGTTAATTTCTCATAATAGATTTCACACTGCTACATACCCCTCACATCTAGGTATTTTAAATTCACCTATATGTACACCGTGCCATTTGGCCCCTGAAACAATACAACATATTTTTCTTGCTTGCCCTAATGCAATCTAGCTATGGAATTACCTTAACTACCTCTCCCACGTTCGTCTACTAATACATCCTAAATGAATTATACATCATGGCTATATGATATTATTCATACACCTCTATCATCCACTCCTCATCAAATCCCCTCCACTACATTGTAACCTTTTGCACTATCGCATTTATGGATTATAAGGAATAAACACACTTTAGAAAATAAAGAAATTTCTTTAAATATTCACTTACTAATTACTACAGCAGCGAAATATTATTACTTAATAAGTCACAAAAAGAACAAAAATAATAATCATGCCATACCTCTATATATTAAATGGTATTCATCCGCTGCAAATCACTATAAACTTAATGTAGATGGATCTGCCTCATTTTTCCATAAAAATATGGCATTGGTGGAGTCTTTTGTAACCACCAAGGCAGTTGAACTATAGATTTTGCTGGACAATCAAACCCAGTTACAAGCATACAGACAGAACTCTTTGCACTACTCATGGGACTGAAGATTGCTGTGCAAAAGAATATCACACCAATTGTCATTAAAATAGACTCCCAACAACTCATCGGTATATTTCAAACAACTACTACGCATCATACTAATATTATTAATGATTGCAGTTTGTTACTTCTACATATGGATAGCCCGTCCATCTATCATATCTATAGAGAGCAGAATTGTGTTGCTGACAGTTTAGCTAAATATGGCTCCATGCATACTGAGAATAACTGCATACTTTTTACACACCCACCACCTTTTGTCACACCTTATTTTCAGCAAGATCAGCAAGGAACCCAACAAAGGAGGCTCATACCTGTTTCAACACAAATGCTCCCTGCTATATCTAATTTTTGTAATACTAATGTAATATCAACTTATGAATTATTACCTAGTACCGATCCCCTTTTTGGGACACCTGTAGTTAATATTTTGCACTCTGGCCTAGCTACTACGATGCCTATGTTGCATCTTTGTTCCATGTACTATTAGTACAGCTTAGCTATCTATAATATAAGTTTTTCCTTTCGACCAAAAAAAAACCCATATTTGAAAAGCAACAGCAAAGTGGCTTGACATTAAAAAGAAAAAAAATTGGGAAGCCGAAAGAAATTAAAGAGAAAAAGTAATAAAAGAAAAAAAATAAAAAAAGTTATTCTCGCATTCCTCTTGAAAATGGGCGAGTTTAATTACTATCTCTCAATTACACTAAATTCTATGTTGACTAGTTAATTACTTGATCAGATAAATATGTCAACCGATGTAATTATACCCAATTACATCCAAATTCAATTACAAGTTGGCTTTCCAAAAATATCCTAAAGAGAAAGAATAAATAAATATTTGTTGTAAATTATAGTATTTTGTTCACTACTCCCACTATTTTTTTTCCTCATGAGTAGTGAACTCTCCGCTATTTCTCATTATTATAGTTATAACTCCACTCCTCCATAACCTCCTCATAATTTATTCTTATAATCTCAATGGTTAATGACATGTACGTGATACCCTTTGGTATTCCTCAATGTAACCATATAAATAAAGGTATTAAGAATCATGTTATATACATTTGAAAAGCAAGCGCGGTTATTATCAACATGTAAAATGGCATTTGCGAGACTTAAATAATAAGGTTAAGCGTTATGCAATTAAGACAATTGGTCTTGATAATGATAATGAGTTTATATCTCAAGCTTTTACTGATTATTATATATCTAATGGAATAACAATTCAACACTTAGATTACTCATGTTCATACTCAAACTAATCCAGCAGAATTGTTAATTAAACGCCCCCAGTTAATATCTAGACCATTTTTAATAAGGACAAAACCTTTTCTTTTAGTGTGGAGGTATGCTAATTTTCATGTAGCAATATTTGTGCACATAAGGTCAGCTAGATATCATGAAGTCTCTCATTATAATCGCCTTTTGATCATGAGCCAAATATTTTCCGTCTTAGAGTTATTGGATGTGATGTATATGTTCTAGTTGCTTCACCATAATGCATAAAGATATGTTCCCAAAGAAGGTTGAAAATATATGTTAGTTATGATTCTCCTTCTATTAATAAAAATTTTGAACTAATGACGAAAGATTTATTTATGGTCAAATTTGCTGATTATCATTTTGATAATCAATTTTTTCAATATTAGAAGAGAAAATAAACACATGGGAAAAAAGAAAGATTGCAATGTATTATCTTTATCACATTTGGGTCCTCGTACAAGTACATTTGAAGATTATGGTTCAGAAAAAATGTTTGTAAAATATTGCAAATCAACTACCAGATCCATTTAATAACCTTCCAAGGGTAACTAAATCACATACTATAGCTACAAATGTTCCAGTTCGAGTTGATGTTTAAGTTGAATAGTATAATAAGTCAAATGAGTTACATCGTATTATCATTGTTTGGGCTAATTGTCATGAAATATTTGAGCCTGAGAGACTGGAGATCGAGATTGATGACTAAGTGAGGTCGAAGGCATGATATGGGTGATATTTACGGGATCGGGCTACACGCCGCAACAGGTTTTATTGATTTATGCCATGATTGGCTTACATTAGCGCTTGGGCAGGATCTGACTCTCCGGAATCTGACATACCAGTAGTGAGCGTAGGTACCCACTAAGTGCAGTACCGAGTATGAGTGCCGAGTGATTGAGACCGCTGAGTGATTGAGAGTGCTGAGTGATTGAGAGTGCCAAGTAATTGAGCATGTTGATTTAGGATGAATACTGCGAGAGTATGAGTATATGACTTTATCACTGTGTTGCATTACAGTTGACATGCATACTTGAGATAGATATTGAGATGTGACATTCCTCATATTAGTCATACTTGGCATATTCTATCCTTGTTGTGCTCAAAATGTTAAAAACTAGAAAGCAACGTCTATATTTCTGTGCTATCTATAAACTAATTATCGGATTTCTCCCTGAATTATCACTGTTGTTATCTGAATTTGGATTGTACCTATCTCAGCTTGTCAGTGCTTTCAGCCAAGGTTAATCTTGTTACTTATTGAGTACATTAGGTTGGTTGTACTCATACTACACTCTACACTTCATGTACAGATCTATGTATTTCCAAACACCGCAGTTGCTAGAGTTGGAGCTTCATCTTCTTGGAGACTTTTGAAGTAGCTGCTTTGGCGTAGACCTTAACTCTCCTTTCTTTTTGTTTATTTACCACTGTTTTATCTTTCTAGACAATTGTATTAGTAGTTTGACTATGTTGACACTTTAGTAGCTCATGTATTTAGTGAAAGTCGGATTTTGGGAAATTTTGTATTGGTCGTGGTATTTCCTTATCGGTTATTTATGAAAATTTGTTATTGTCTTTTTTGGTTGTGGGAATTTGATGCAATGAAACTAATTTGTTACTGTAGAACCTGTTTCATTAATTTTTTAATTGAAAAAGCATATTTTGTGGTGATTATAGGCTTACCTAATATTATGATAGGCGTCATTACAACATGTGAAATTTTGGATCGTGACATTTAGAATTCATCTTTTTATGTGATTATTGAGACATGAATATGATAAAGTTTCGAAACTGTCGTATATTGTGTAAAATGTTGGTAATTTTTTTTATTATTTGTAAACTATCACACACACATTATGAAAAATTAAAATGAAACATATTTGCAACACACGTACCCGATTCCCTTACAAAGTTGGACGACCTTTTTATCTTTTAATTAAATAATACTCCTATAATTCTTTTGTACAATAAAGTAAGTAATAAATAAATTGGAGGAAGAACAACTGTTCAAACCCTTAAACATGGTTAACATTAATGTTTTTGTGAACTTGTAATCTTTTGTTGATTTTTTATAAACTTCAAAAGTGTCTTTTTTATAATATTTATATTGTTTTAAAAGGTTGTTCCTATTGATGAGGTACGTGTGCATCGCGCATACTAAAGACTAGTTTTATAAAATGGTAAAAGCTTACAGGGCGCCTTATTTGAGCGCATTTATTTAACTTATACTTGCTTTTTAATTAACTAGTATCCAATATTTAGATAACTTTAGATATCGATTTCTTCTTTATAACTGATTTTCGCTGCTACAGCTGCTTCTTCTTATTTGCTATTGCTTGTTTGTTGTTATCTTTTTTTTCTTCCTCATCCTCCTCCTTATTGTTTTAAAACTGGGATTCAAACCTTGAGTTGGTGCTTATAAGCTTTAGTGGAGAAAACAAATCTATTATTGTTGGACCTATAAAAACCTTGTTCTCTGGTGACCTTGCTGAAATCGATGAACAAGCTCTTGAGGGATAGAAGAACTTGAAATTTGATTCTGAAGTTCCATTGAAGATATAGAAAAAATTTGAGCTTGGTTCTGAAGTTGTATTAAAAAGAGAAGAATTTCATATCCAATTATGAAATTGTATTAAAGTGATAGAAGAACATCAGTTCCAATTCTGGAGTTTCATTGAAGAGATAAAAGAACTTTAAATTTAATTCTGAAGTTACGTTCAAAAAATATAAAAAGTGCTTTAGATCTGATTCAGTATCCCCAAAAATTTAATAAGAATTATGAAATGATCCGATACGAATTATAAAGTGTGTTACACCGTAAATAACTTTTATATTTTTTTGTATAATACGAGTATAACTTTAAAGAAAGCCCAAAATTGAATATATCTGCACTTTCCCCAATAAAAAATCCAAAGCATGAAATTGAGGCCTAAAAATATAAGGAATGAACCAAAAAAGGGGTCCAAGCGTCCATTTCCAACGACCCTCCTCACTCCTTTAATTCGTCATTCTTGAAGCAAAACAAAATTTCAAACTAAGGGGGAAAGAGCAAAAACATCTGATTCAGGGACAATTGCTTAAGTTGTTTTCAGAGTTTATATTATTTTGGTAAATTTATCCACTTCAAACTCAACTTCTAACACACGTGACTGAAGTACCAAAATCAGCGTCCGAAGTTATAATTTTTTTTTTTGAAATTACGAGATCACATACATGAATAAAATTCAAAAAAATTATAATTGAATGTAACGATTCGAACGATCGTTTTAAGCTCTATCATGTCGTTCGGCGATTTGAGACCTTGAGTAGCTTCACTTTATGTACATGACTTGCACATGTAGTCAGTTTTAATTTTTGAGAAGTTCGGAGTTGATTTGGAAGAATAATTAACAATTCGAAAGCTTTAAGTTATAAAAGTTGACCAAGGTTTGACTTTTGAGTAAATTATGTTTGGCATAATTCTCCATATTTTGATAATAGTTTAAGCTAATTCTCAAGTATTCTTGATTAGTTTAGTGGTTAAAACTCACCAAAAATGTGCCTAATTGATGCAATTTGGTTGATAGGGAGTTAAAGAAGAATTGAAGGAATTTTTGAAGTTTTGGGACGAAAATCCGCTCAAATTGAAGAAAAGAACAAAGTGCAAAAATAGCAAAATTTTCCTCTAATGTGTGCTGAGTGTGTGCTCATCTAGACAAGGTCAAATGCAGAGCACACGTTGCGCGAGCCTGACGCACGAACAGAAATTTCTAGACGAAAATTATAAGGATATTTTGATTTTTGGAGAAAATTTTACATGATATAAAAGCTTCTTTTCGCCTCTCCCGCCACAATCTCCACCTAGAAAGAAGAGAACAGTATTTTCAAAGCAAGTAAAGGCTTGGAAGAGTCCAAAAACCATCCTAATCGAAGATTTGAAGAGTTTTCTCAACTTTTCTTATTTTTCATTTATTATGGAGACTGTTTTGAGAATAGTCATTATGTTTTTTTAGTATAAACATGAGTAGCTAAATTCCCTAGCTAGGGTATTGATGAACCCGTTGTTGGGTGATTTTGAATAAATATTCTTGAATTTTTTATACTTATTTTATATGTTTGGATGCGGTTTTAATGAATTCAATTGTTTGAGCTCGCAGTTACTTATGCCTTATTTCTTGTTATTCTTGGAAAAGATTGACAAGATTGGGTCCGTCAAATAACAGTACTTTGAGCTAAATTAAGGAACTACTTAGTCCGATTTAGAATCATTATGGGGACATCATGATTCAGCTATGACCTAGAATTGGACAAGTTTATTATCTTGATTATTTCGAAAAAATAGTTCAAGAATGGTGTCGTTAGTGGTTGGTAAACTCTAGGAAACAACTTTAGGTCCAAGTTTGATGCAATAATATCACAAAAAGTTTCAGGATTCCACTCAGAGTTAGCCCGACAATTGAGAATCTTCTACCTTAGACGTCTTTATCATCTACAACTTTCTTAAGTTATTCTCCACTTCTAATTTATTTTGTTTCTAGTCAGTCAAATATAATTCGTTAGTTAATATCCACAAAAAGCCAAGTATATTTGTCCTTTTTGTTCAACTTAGATTATATAGTAATTAAGTCAACTAGAATGCTTTTTTAACTCTATGTGGGATTTGACCTCGACTCATAGTTGGGTAAATTATATTGCAGACGACCGTAGCATATCTCTTACGTGTTTTGGACGTCATCAATTTTGGCGCCATTGCCGAGGCACTAACATTTCAAGTTTTAGCTGATAAAATAAAATTTCTAAGTGTTCAAAATTGAACTTTTATTTAAATTTCCAAGTGTATAGGTTGTTTGGGAAGTAAGAATACGTTCTTTGGTCCAAACTTATGAATATTTATGTGACGACTCAGCCAGTCGGCTCATGAGTTACCGTTCCGTTTCTCTCATTTCTGCCTCTTATTTCTTTGTCTATTGGTTCTATATGCGATCGGGTTGGTTGGTTCATATTCGGAAAGGATTTGGTGAGATTTTAGACACTTAGTCTCTTTTGAGGAAGCTTAAGTTGGAAAAGTCAACTGAATGTTGACTTATGTGTTAGAGGGCTCTGGTGTGACTTCTGATGATTCTGATAGCTTCAGAAGGTGATTTGGGACTTAGGAGCATGATCGGAAGAAGTTTTGGAGGTTCGGAGTAGATTTAGGCTAGAATTGGCGAAATTGATATTTTGGCGATTTCTGGTTGGTAGACGAGATTTTGATATAGGGGTTGGAATGGAATTTTCGAGAGTTGCAATAGTTCCGTTGTGTCATTTGGGATGTGTGCACAAAATTTCAGGTCATTTGGACGTGGTTTGGTTAGATTTTTCATCAAAAGTGAAATTCGAAAGATTTTGGAAACTTAGGCTTAAATCTGATGTGTATCGGTTGATCTGATGTTGTTTGAGGTATTTTGAAGATTGGTACAAGTTTGAATAAGGTTATGGGTTATGATTGTGCTTTTGGTTGAGGTCCCGGGGGGCTCGGGGTGATTTCAGATGGTTGACGGAGACATTTGGATTTTTGGTGAGCTGCAAATTTTTTTCTACTTCTGGTATTTCCGCACCTACGGATTGGGGACCGCAGGTGCGATGCCGCAGATGCAAAGAAGGGAGCCGCAGAAGCAGAAATGATCTAGGGAGGCATAAATCGTAGAAGTGGTTAGGAGGGCCGCACCTGCAATGGCGCATGTGCGAATATTTCATTGCAGATGCAGAGTTCGTCAGTTTAAGTGAATTCCGTAGAAGCGGTTCAAGGACCGCAATGCAGAAGCGAGAATATGGCCGCGGATGCGGAAATGCCTGGGCCAGAAGATATAAATTATTTCCTTCGTGATTTTGAGCTATTTCACCATTTTTGAGTCGGCTTTGAAGCTCTTTGGATTATTTTGAAGAGGAGTTTCAAGGGAACTTCTTTGAGGTAAGGATTTTGGACCTAAACCTTGTGCCTATTGTATTATTTCATGGATTAGAGCTATAATTAATGGAATTTTAAGTTTAAAATTGGGGAAACTAGGACTTGGTATTGGAGACCTAGACTTGAGAATTTAAGGGACCTATTGTGGTCGGATTTTGGTACTTTTGATATATATAAACTCGTGGTGAGATAAGGAACCTATTGATGTGACATTTATCGAATTTTGAGACATGGGACCGGGGGTCGGGTTTTGGTAATTTCGGGATTTGTGTTCTATATTGATTAATTTTGCTTGGGTTTCGTTCTCTTAGCATATTTTGATGGCGTGATTCTGATTTTGGATAGATTCAACGCAAGTGGAGGCTGATTCGAGGGGCAAAGGTATCACGGGCTAGAGATTTGACCTAATTGGGGTGAGTAATGATTGTAAATGATGTTCTGAGGGTATGAAACCCCGGATTTCATTTCGTTGTGCTATATTTAGATGATGCACACGTTTGATGACGAGTGTGGGGTCGTGCACTATTGGGGATTGTTACTTAGTCCATCTTAAATGACTATTTTACCGCATATTTGACTGAAATCTATTTGCTATCATCATTATTTGGGATGAATGCCATATTTGGGTCTCGTTTTGCAACTATTTTAATCCTTCAAGAATTTTTATTGAAATTTCCTCACTATTTTGACTTAATACTTGAACTCAGTCATGTTATATTTCACTGTTTTCATACTCAGCAGTGTTTACTATGTTTTAACACTTAAATGATCTTTTAAATGATAATTGCGTTGAGGATCATATTTTACTACTATCGAATGGCTTGTGAGGTTTTTGACTGAGTAAGGCCGAGGGCCTATGTTGTGAGGAAACACTGATCATGATTTGAGGCCGAGGCCCTGAGATATATATGCCACAAGGTGGCTTGTAGATATGAGGTCGAGATCCTAGTGATGACGCCACGAGATGGCTTGATATTGCGCTTGGGCTGTAAGGGGCCTCTCCAGGAGTCTGCATCCCCCGAGTGAGCGCGGCTACCTATTGTGATATGAGATATAGCCTGAGGGGCTGGTATTCTGATGTGGGATACTGCCCGAGGGACGAATTTGTTGATACTGTGCCCGAGGGGTGAACCTTATGTGTTTATCTTTCTTATTTGTATGTCATTTACTTGTTTAATTTTTGAAAGGGTATTTCCTGAAGTTAAACTGAACTTAATTAATTTTACATAGCTTTACTAGTTTTACCGCTTCATTATAGCCTGTAATGTGCCTTACATGATTTCTTGCTTACAGTCTTTATTTATGATTATTAATCACTGAGTTGGATTACTCACTTTTCCCTGCAGCCCGTGTGCAGATTCAGGCGCATCTGGTCCAGCTCTTGAGTGATGATCTTTCTAGCTCAAGCGGATCCGAGGTGTCTCTAGGTAGCTTTTGGCGTTCGCAGCTCGGAGCTTCTTACCTATCTTATTTCTCCTTGTTCTTAATTTGTGTATTAAACTCTATAGATTTCTTTGAGTATTCCATATTTTTGGATGTTCATAACTAGTAACACCCTAATATCGGGTTATGTTGGATTGTATTTCGCAAATTATGCTATTATTTGCTTAAACTTTAGATTATTTTATCATGCTCTAGACTGTTTCTTATTATTTCACTCTTAAATACTGAAATTGGAAGTGTCGGCTGGCCTTGTCTTCACGAGAGGCTCCATCACGATCGGGTCTGGGTTTAGGGTCATGAGAAGTTGGTATCACAGCCTATGTTACATAGGTCTTACGAGTCATGAGCAGGTTTAGTAGAGTCACGCGGATCGGAACAGAGACATCTGTATTTATCCTCGAGAGGCTGCACAACCTTTAGGAAAAACTTCATATTCTTGAATTTCTTGTCATGCGAATTTTTTGATCCGAGTACGAAACTTTTGTTATTCTATTCTCTAAAAAATGGTGAGGACATGCGCAACCGATAACGATGAACGACCACCAGTACCACCAGCTGTGGCCACTAGAGGTGGAGAACGCGGTCATGGTCATGGTGGGGCAGAGGTATGGCCCGCACAGCAGCTAGGGCAGAATTTGCAGATCCACCAGCCGCCCCAGTTCAGGATCATGTCCTAGTTGTAGATGCCCTCAGCAGCACAACTCAGGCACCAGTTGTGCCCATTATGATTCTGGGTCTTCAGGAGGCCTTGGCTCAGATTCTATTAGTTTGCATTGGCCTAGCTCAAGTGGTCTCAAATAGTACAACCGCATCTACTTCTCAGGCCAGGGAAGGCAATCAGACTCCCATCGACCGCACATGTGAGCAGGTCGTGCAGGGACTTCAGACACTGGGGGCACATCCAGCCCAACCAGTTATACCTGCTTAGGACTTTGTAGTTCCTACCAAGCCAGAGGACGAGCAGCGTAGGTTGGAGAGGTTTGGTAGACTTCAGCCTCCGACATTCAGTGGTGTAGAGGGCGAGGATGCCTAGGGTTTCTTGGATAAGTGTTAGAGGATGCTTCGTCCAGCGAGTATTTTGGAGATCAGCAGGGTCGCTTTCACTACTTATCAGTTTTATGGAGATGCCTTCACTTGGTGGGAGGATTTTGAGAGGCGTATGCCTGTTGGTGCAGCACCCCTCACATGGCAGCAGTTCTCCGTTCTCTTTCTGGAGAAGTATGCATCGGAGTCTCACATAGAGCTGCGCATGCAGTTCGTGTGATTGCGTCAGGGAGAGATGACCGTGTCACAGTATGAGTTGAGGTTGCTCGAGTTAGCTCTTCATGCAATTTGATTTGGTTCCAACAGATCGAGAGAGGATTAGGTGGTTTCTTGGCGGCCTTACTTATCAGCTTCGTATTCTTATGACCATGGAGAGGGTGATTGGTGCTACTTTCGAGGAGGTTGTTGATATTGCCCGTGAGATTGAGTCTATTCGTCGCCAGGAGCGAGAGGAGTGGGAGGCCAAGACGCCTCGAGGATCTGTTAGTTGCAGTAGTGCTCCTTCGAGAGGTCAGTTTCAGCACGGCAAAGGCCGTCCATTCAGGTATATTCAGCTAGCTCTCCCAGGTTATCGTAGGGCATCATCGGGTCATGGTTCTCATAGTTCTCATCAGGGCCAGTCATCACTTAGTGCCCTTCTAGCTCAGAGTTCATCTCGTGCTCCATCGGTTCAGGGCCTTCTATGCCAGGTGCATCTTCTAGTCACTGTGGTGCAAGGGGTTCCCTTCAATCCCCTTTTCGAGCACCTAGGAGTTTTTATGAGTGTGGAGAGATGGGTCATATGTGGAGGAAGTGCCCTCATCGTCTTGCATGTTTATCTCAACAGAGAGGTCAATTATCAGCTTCACCACCAATTACTTCATCACCACCTACCCACCTAGCTAGGGGTGGATTTCAGTTCGCTAGAGGACGTCCCAGAGGGGGAGGCCGATCAGGTCGCGGTCAGGCCCGTTTCTATGCACTTCCAGCTAGACCCAATGTTATTGTTTCGGATGATGTTATTACAGGTATTGTTTCATTCTTCCACAGAGATGCTATGTATTATTTGATCCTGGTTCCACCTTTTCTTATGTGTCATCATACTTTGCTTGTTATTTGTGTACGTCCCGTAAGTCTCTTGCTTCACTTGTTCATGTATCTACCATAGTGGGCGATACTGTTATTGTAGACCATGTGCAATGGTCATCTGTGGTGACTATTGGAGGTCTGGAGACCCAAGTGGATATTTTATTATTGTGTATAATGGATTTCGATGTCATTTTGGGCATGGATTGGCTGTGCCCGTGTTGTGCTATTGCATGACAGTCATTTTGGCTATACTGGGTGTGCTAAGGATTGAGTGGCGAGCTGTGACTAATTATGTTCCCAGTAGAGTAATCTCATTTTTGAAGGCCCAGCGTATGGTTGGGAAGGGTTGTCTTGCATATCTAGCTTTTGTGAGAGATGTCGGTCTTGAGACTCCCATTATTGATTATGTTCTAGTTGTGAGGGATTTTCCCGATATGTTTCCTACAGACCTTCCCGGCATGTCACTGGATAGGAATATTGATATTGGTATTGATATGGTGCCGGGCACTCAGCCAATTTCCATTATGCCATATCGTATGACACCAGCGGAGTTGAATGAGTTAAAGGAGCAACTTCAGGAGCTCCTTCAAAAGGGGTTCATTTGGCCTAGTATGTCACCTTGGGGTGTGCCGGTTCTATTTGTGAATAAGAAGGATGGAACTATGAGGATGTGCATTGATTATAGGCAATTGAACAAAGTAAGAAGAAGAAGGATGTCATTATGAGGATGTGCATTGATTATAGGTAATTGAACAAAGTAACAGTTAAGAATAAGTATCATATGACTCGCATTGATGATTTATTCGACCAGCTTCAAGGAGCGAGAGTGTTCTCCAAGATTGATCTCTGTTTAGGTTATCACCATTTGAAGATCAGGGACACGGATATTCTTAAGACGGCTTTCAGGACCCGATATGGTCACTATGAGTTCTTGGTGATGTCTTTTGGGCTAACCAATGCCCCAACAATGTTCATGCGTTGGTGAACAGTGTGCTCCGGCCTTATCTCGACTTGTTTGTCATAGTCTTCATTAGGTGTATTCGCGTAGTCAGGAGGAGCACGTAGAACATTTGATATTTGTGTTGCAGAGATTAAGGGAGGAGAAGCTTTATGCATAAATCTCCAATTATGAGTTTTGGATTAGTTCAGTGGCTTTCTTATGGCACGTGGTGTCCAACGAGGGTATTCAGGTTGATCCGAATAAGATAGAGGCGGTTCAGAGTTGGCCTAAACCATCCTCAGTGTTGTACCAAATTTTTTCCTGTATATTTTTAATATACAAAAGTACTTTTAAAATAGCATATGTATGCATATATAAATATGCCCAATTGTTTTATTATTATTATTTTAATTTTTAACCCAATTTATTCCCCTATTTTATCCATAAACAAACCAATAATATTTCCAAAATTATTATTTTTGGTAATTCATTTATTTAATTCTCATATTTATGAAAACATAAAGCTAAAATAATTTTTTGTACATTTTTACAAATTTATTTAGTATTTTTAAAGCTAAATTGCACATAATTGCAGTATTAGCCTCTTTTTAGATTTATTTATGTTTATATCGATAACAATTAACTCCAATATTTTTAATTTGATAATTATATGTTATAAATCATTTTAGTGCTTTTAATTTGTTTTTCAGAATTTAATTTGATATTTTTTATAAAATAAATGGGTAAAATTAGCTATTTAAAACTAGCCCAATTACCTTTCAATTATAGCCTAATTAGAACCACAACTGGAACCCAATTTTACCCCGACCCAATTCCTTTTAACTCCGTCCTTTTACCTATTTAAATGACCTACCCAGACTCCCACCTAATCCTAGCCATTGATCGTTTGATCAACGGCTCTCATTACTCCCTTCCTTTTAACCCAAACGACCCCTTCACCCTAATTTATTTCTCACAATGCGCCACCTCTGAATCCCTGTCCTCTCTCAAATCCTCTCTATAACAACATCAAACCCTATCTGTCGCCACCTTAATCTACCATAATCCATGGCTCTCCAGGATCACCTAAGATCCGTATCAGCCTCTCATGGCTTCTACGCGTTCGTTTATGTGGTCTCATGGCCATATTCTGAAGGGGCTTGGTCCAGTCTTTGCTCGACGATTGTTCTCCAATCGTCTCTGGCCTTTCTCCAGCTATGTCCATTTGAGTCAGACATTTGACTCTCATGTTTAGATCAATGGCTTTCAAGGCCTTTCTTGTCACATGGGTTCTTCTGAAACCCTTATCTCTAAGAGCTTTTCGATTTCTTTCAGGTTCACTTGAAATCTATGCTTGCTATGAGTTTTTAAAATGCCTTCTTGAAGCTTCTTTAATTTTGCTTTAAAAAAAGACCTTTCATCTTTTTCCGATTAGAGTTTCCAGTCAAGTTCTTCTTTTCATATCTTTTTTGAGTTTAGCATGATAAAAATCCTAATTTCTTTGGGGTTTCTGAGACTATTTGTTAGTGTTTGTGTGATTTACTTGTTTATCATCTCTAGGCTCGACTGGTGTTGAAAATCCTAATTTATTCGAGTTCATTCGAGTTTCTGATACTATTTGCTAAATATTATCTGATTTATTTGTTCATCATCTTTAAATTCGATCGATGTAGAAAACCCTAATTTCTTTTGGGGTCTATTCGAGTTTCTGAAACTGCTTGTGTGATTTATTTGTTTATCATCTTTTAAGCTTGAATGTTATTACAGGAAAACCTATGTCTTTGGGTTTGAAATTGCTCGTTGGAATACTTGACTTGATTTGAAGTTCCTTTATTTCAGCATCTCTTTTCTTTATGTGATTCCTTTGATTCTGGGTTCTTACTATCTTTGAAACTCGACTATTCTTTTCAGAAGGGTTTTCTCACTTGACCCTTTGCATGCTTTAGATACTCTATCTCTTTTTTTTTTCTTTTTTTCTCTTTACTACTGATTCAATGAAACTTGACCTACATGACTATCATGCTTCGAATGTTTACTAACTTTGCTCTACTATTGCATGTTGTTTATTTTGCCAATAGTTTGGCCTCGCATGTCCATTGTTTGTGCACTCTATTTATATGCTGAGGCCCTTTCTTTGATTGATTCTCAATTTTGGGACTGATTTCAAAACTTCTTTTTTTGTGAACTCTAATTTTACTCGCTTGTTAAAGTGATTGATCTTTTTCCTTACTTATTGCCTTGCTGAAACTTTTCCCTAAAACAAGTGTATCTCTGTACTTGAACTCTATTTTGTACTCAATGTTTTACTACGTCTTTTTATGGTAATAACCAGTTGGCTTACAAATTGATTTTCTTTCCTTCCTTTAAACCTGTCAACCCCGTTAAAAAGTGATTCTTTAATTAAAAGGGAATCACTTGGTTGATTGATTCTGATTTCTGGTTACTTCCATATGTGCATTAACCTTTATTTATTGCCTTATTTCTTACTTGTTTTCAAAAACTATAAATACCCACATTCTCTTTTTTCAAACACATGAACACAACACATAAAACACTTGAGTTCAGACACACACTCCATTAAAATATCTCCCTTTTCTCTGTTGCTACTTTTATTGCTGCCTTAACTAGCTGTTTGAAAGCCAAGGCTAGGCTACGGGAAGCTTGCTTATTTTTCTTTGCATTTGCATCCTTACTGGTATGTTCTAATTAAGCTTCTGCATCAACAATAACATGTTTCTTTACTGTCTCTTTCATCCTTGTTTGTCTCCTGTTTGTAGATAACCATGTACAATTATTAAACATGCTGTAATCTACCCCTTCCTGTTCTGAATTAATGTTTCTGACATTACTTATTATGACTTGTGAATCCTAAATCCCTATCCCCAACGTGTTTAGTATCTGTGGTTGGTTTGGGGCATGACAACATTGGACATTGATGTGCATGACCCAGACTTGATCCCCCTGGGATCATAACCTCCATGTATCCTCTAGATATTATGTGTTCTGATTGGTTTATAGGCATGTCAGCACTTACTACTGTTGTGCATGCCCAAAGCTGATCCATGCCTAAGTACATGGGCTCCTTGCAATGGATTTCCAACCCCTGACCCCCTTTGTATGAAGTTTTCAACTCCGTGTGTTACTAATTACTGTCTCCATATCACTCTTTATCCCTCTCCTTTATCCCCTCAGTTTTAAAACTCTGTTCCTGCACTTTCACTATCTTCTTAGACTTAAGTTCTGCCCCTCTTGTGTGAGCCTCGCTTAGGGAACCATAAGCTCCCTCTAAACTTGGACACATAAGAGTTGGCCCTTCCACACTGCACTTATTCCTATCTGGTTATGTAACTTGGGTGTAAGCACTGGTCGGTGTCCTCTTGATACCCTTAGGGAACTTTGACACGCTCAAGTCTGAGAAAGGCTTTGAATCAATGGAATTTGAGGTGGTTTATTCCATAACTCAGAGAGGAAGTGAAGAATCTGGCTTCCTCTGGTTGTAACTTTTCTTTTGTATTTTTCTGATGTAATTCATTATGCAGTCTGTAATAATTTGTAATAAACATTTGGGTTGGCTAGTGAAAAGGGTTGGATAATTATGCATGTTTAAGGGGTAGAAATCATGCCTATAGGATCTGTTGTTTTACATGTTCTGCATTTCAAAATCATGCCTATACGATCTGTTGTTAAATTCTATATGTTTTAAATTCTGCATCCAGGTATCATGCCAATAAGATCCATTTAAATTATGCATGTGTAATTCTGCAGTTCAGATACCATGTCTATAAGACATGCTTTCATTAAATTTCTACACGTTCTGCATCTAGAGAGTATACCTATAGGACTTGCTTAAATTGTACATGTTATTGCCACCTTTAGATACAATGTTATTAGGATCTAAAGAGTTAAAATTAGACATTTAAAGGATAAAAAAATCAATACCCCCTTTGTAGAAATCATATCTATATGAATAAATGAGCAACACTAGATATCCTGCCTATAGGATCTGCAATCAATTTATAATCCATTCGACTATGAACCAGTTTTAAACAATCTTCCTTCTTTATCTAACAAGGTTTAGAAAGCATGTCTATAGGATCTTAATCATTCGTTTTAAAATTTTTACTATTTTTTCACATTCTGAATCAGTAATAGATATCATTTCATCCAAATGCTTAGGCAAGCCTTAGGCGATAATAACAATAAAGATTGAATCTGATTTTGTTTATAGCTACAACCAGCAGGCAGGCTTGATTCAGACTTCTTATCTGAGTTATGTAATAAACTAATCTGCTTCAATAAATAAACTCCCCTTGTCATTAATATTTTAATCAAACCTTAAAAGTATGTGCAAGTCATGATATTTATGTGTTTTGTTTGAGGAGGTATACCTGAGCCTTTATCTGTTTACATGCTTCCCCTATCATGTAATATTATATGTTTTGTATGTCGCCTTATATTTTTACCTTTTGAAACCAAAATCAACCTAATATCCCTCCCCATTTAGGAATAGTAGTCCTAAACTCCTCTAAGACTGATAGGAATGGGACAGGTAATAGCATGCAATAGTGATCGAGACCAATCCGCGCTATAATACCTTAACGGGGTGAGAAGGGTAGATATGGATATGATGACTGGTGCACTAATACCACGTGTATCCTCTCTTTTGAGGAGTGTCAAACCATGTATCACATTGATGTGATCCATATTAAATATAAACTTAAGACCCCCTTTCCTTTTATTTGCAAACTTCTTTTCAAAAACCCTTCTTTTAATTGTTCTTCCTGTTATGTGTTTAAATTTAATCCCCTAATTTCACCCCATACTTGACTATTTGCTAAATTCCACAAATTCACAATCAATTGTCTAGCCGCGAACCATACTAGTGGATCCTGAGGGGTGCCTAACACCTTCCCTTTAGGATAATTTCAAGCCCTTACCCTATCTCTGGTTATTCAAATAGCTTAGAATTAAACCCTATAGGTGTCCTAATGCACCTTAAATCATTAGGTGACGACTCTTCAGATGCAAAACCCAGTTCCCAAAAAGAACAAGATATATCATACCGAATGTCATAAACCTGATTTTGCGAGAAAAAAGGGATGCGACAGCATGGCAACTCTACATGGGATATTTGGGCTTTTACCATTTCAGACTGTTATTGTGAATTTATCTCTTTATGTGCAATTTCTTGTTTAATTCTTATAAGCATTCAATTCCCTTTTCAATGGAAAAACTAACTTATCTTCTTCGTTTATTTCCCTCATTAGTGCTTTAAATTATGAAACTATTATATTTACTGTTTTCCTAACATGAAAATACGTGCCAACATCCTTTAATTGTTGCATAATCATGCTCAACATCATACTCCATTCATGCCAAACAAATACCATAGCAACTCTTATAATGAGTGGTTGCACTCTTCCTATGTTATTACCCCGTAAATCTGGAAAAGGCATATTTACGGTAAAGCCAATCGATCAGTGGTGCAGTCGACGGTTCCGTGCCTTTCCCCTTTGAGTTGTCCGCTCAAAGGTACCACTCTAAAACTCTATAGAAACCTTACTCTATTTAAATTCTTCATGCACCATGGTCAAACTTAGCTGGGTCAGTTATGTTGTCCACATAATGATCCTTTAAGATAGCCTTGACCGAAGTCCAATGGGTTTCCCTAAACCCAAACGTACATCACCACGTTCTATGCATTATTTGGAGAACTAAAGGCTTCATGCTAATTGTTGGTATTAAATAGTCGAGTCTGGTGGGGGTAAGGGCCTAACCTTGTTTGTTTTACCGAAAATAAGGCACGAATTCCCTATATTCGGCATGGTCACCAATATCTATCGAAGACTGCTAAGCTGGTGGAAGGATCTCCACTCTAGTGATCAAACCGTCATTAGAAAGTATCCGGGAAACCTACCTTCTCTCATGGAGATCCAACCGAACAACAAGATCATAGAAGCTGCTACTTTGTTCTGGGATTATGAGAGAGCTGTGTTCCGCTTCGGGGACATTGAAATGACACATTTTCTAGAGGAGATAGGAGGATTGGCCGACATAGTATGGGAAACTCCGGGATTACTAATGCCTGAGAATCGCAAGGTCAGGGGCTTTCTCAAAATGATGGGTCTGAAGAAAAATCCATAATTAAAATCTCTTAAGGAATCCGACATCCCTTTTAACTATTTATATGAAAGGTACGGTCACAGCAAATCCTACCGTACCTACCCTGACGAGTTTTCCATCACATTATTAGGGAACATTCATCGAAGGGTCTTTGTATTCATGTTTTGTTTCCTGGGGTCGATAGTGTTTCCAATGAAGAAAGCAAGAATCCACATCGGGATGGCTATGGCAACTAAGACCTTAATGGAGGGAATTGGTGGACAACCATTCGGCAGTGTGCGCATGATCGTTGCCGACGTATATCGAGTCTTGGAGAAATGTCAACAAGGAGCAAAACACTTTGAAGGCTGCAATTTGCTACTTCAACTCTGGATCATGGAACATCTCCAAAAGGGCAAGTATCGACAGGAGATTCAACAGATGGACAGGGATGATCACATTGCTTTTCATCATTCAAAGCGAATGACTTACATCCCCGATATGTTCGCCCAACAGGAGAATGCTGGAGAACGGGTCGAGCTATTTGAAAATTTGACTGAATACCAAATTCAATGGATGTTCAAATAGTTTCCGACCGATGAATTCATCGCCCGATTCAGAGATGAAACTTTCCTAGTATTGATCGATCTGAGAGGAACCTACCCTTACATCCCTCTCTGGCTTGTGAGTCAAGCTGGTAGGAAGCAGGTTGTACCCAGGGTCGACAAAATGAGTTATTTCCAGGCTGATTTCAAGGATGACAATAGTCCTTACAAGTGCCAAGCGCAACATATGTGGCACTGTAATATTATAATGGGAAGGGACACCATTGAGATACCACGTTGGTTGTACTCCCTACTATTCAGTCTAGTTGGAGGATAATCATGAAGGTCTGGGCCAGTATGGCTTTGTTCGAGATCACCAAGGGACATTTCAAATACAACCAGTTGCGCAAAAAGATCCACTAATGCAAGACTGTGAGATAGAAGAGGCCAACCAGAAGTTGATTGAGGAGTGGAAAGACATGGTTGTCAGTGCCAATAAACAACTAGGATATTTGGAATGTGGCATAGTAGAGCTGGAAAGAAAATTTCTCAAAAGGATTGAGGATTGTCAAAAGGCTGAAGGGAGACATCTAGCCAGAGCATACCTTATGCTGGGACATCGCGAGTTGGGGAAGCTGTTTGGCGAAGCAAGGGATGCCGAATCTGGGGAAGGTCCTTCTGGGACCAAGTAGATAGGAGTTTGTCTTTTTTGCTTTATAAAAATGTAATAAGGACAATAGCCATTAGTGACATTTATTTCCTGTTTGTTTAGTGTCGATTTGGGATTCATCTTATTTTCTATAAATAAAATAAGGCATTTAGCATTCTAAGTTCTCCAAGTTAATTTGTCGATAGGCCTACCTCGGGCACAAAGAGGTTCCAAAATTAGGACATATTTTACATTTTGCATTATGTGTTTAAATATCGCAACGCTTTTCATAATCCTCACTAACTTGGTTACCTTTTTGTCTTTACTTTTTTTATTATTCCCCCTCCCCAAAGGATAGTTCGTGTACTCTGGCAACATCATCCTATTCCATGAGATCTAGGGGCCCTCCACCCACTCCTCCTCTTAGTCCAATCAAAAACAAGAACAAAGGGAAGATGGAAGATTTGAACAACGTCAGAAAGAAGAACTCAACTGAATGGGCAGAGGTCACTCATGGTCATGATACTCAGGTTCCTAAGGAAAATGCATCCCAACTCGAACAAAATCTGCTGAAATTCCAAGAAGAACTTGTTGGAATCTGGAACATATGTCATTTTCCCTCACCTCTCCAGATATCAATTTCCCAAATGCTCAGAACCCCACACCTCCTAGAATGTCCTAAAGTAACAGAACTATCCCGGTCCTCACCATCACTACAGTACCTGCCATGCCTCAAACAATACCCCGTTACTCACCCCAAAACTCCAAAACTCCACAAATGACCACTTCCACACCCATCGTAATACCCCTATATACGTGGAGACTATGCCACACTCTACCCAATCCATCTCAAGCACACCCGAGTTTAATGACAAGGACTTGCTCATCAGTAACCTAGCTGAAGAACTTAAGAAATTGACAAGCCGAATTCAAGACGTGAAAGAAGTAAGGGAATTGAGTGGCTGAACTATGAATATCTTTGCATACAACCCGATGTCGAACTGCCGAGGGGTACGAACCTCCGAAGTTTGAAATGTTTGATGGTACATGAGATCTAAGGGTCCATTTGAGAACGTACTGTGATAAGCTGGTTGGGGTAGGGAAAGACGAGAGAATCCGCATGAAGCTTTTCATGATGAGCTTGAAAGGAGATGCTTTGTCCTAGTACATTAGCCAAGATCTAAAGAAATGGTCGAGCTGGGTAGGCATGTCGTCCGACTTTATGGACAAGTTCATGTTAAACATAGAGAATGCGATCGATGTGTTCTACATTTAGAATCTTAAAGAAGAAGCCTACGGAAACATTATGCGAATATGCTACTCGATGGAGGTCCAAAACTGCTAAGGTCAAACCTGCCTTAGAGGAGGAACAAATGAACAAATTCTTTGTCCAGGCTCAGGACTTGCAGTATTATGAACAACTAATGATGGTCGAAAGCCGTAAATTTTCTAACATTATCAACCTGGGTGAAAAGATTGAAGAAGGCATCAAAAGCGGTATGGTTACAACTTTGAGGCCTTGCAAGCTACAAATTAGGCCTTACAGTCAGGTGGTGTGTCCAAGAAAAGGGACGTATGAGCCGTAATGGTTGCATAGAGAACTAAATCCCCCATCAAATACCAAACCTACCTAATGCCTCCACTTATCTATCATCCTACTTCGAACTACCAAACACCCTCAACCTCCTATCAAACTCCACCACTCACTTATTAATCACCTGCACCTCCCATATATCAACCTACTTCACCCAGATATTCCCAACCCGCACTTGTTTACCAAGCCTACAATGCTCAACCGTCCAACTATCAATCACATCCTACACACTAAAACTTCCCTAGACCTTGACCAAATTTTGAACGCAGACCCCCAAAACAATATACATCCATTGCTGAACCTATTGACCAGTTGTACGAGAGACTCAAATTTGTTGGTTATGTCAGCCCCATCCCTTCTATAACTCTTGAGAACCCTTCTCAGTGGGTTAACCCAAAAAAATCTTATGTATACCACTCCGGCATGAAGGGTCACACCATTGATGAATGTCGCTCTTTGAAAGACAAGATCCAGTTCTTGATAGGTAACAAGATTATTGTGGCAAAAGAACCCACTCTGAATATCTGCAATAACCCCCCACCAAACCATAAGGGTAGAGGCTGGGGACGCTGAGGTAAATATGTCTGTGCCACTTGAGTTTGAAGCAACGTCATCTGCAAAGACACCAGCGCCAATTGAGGTCGAATTCATGTCTCTGGTAAATGCACCCACACTATTTGAAGTTGCTGTTTTACCACCTAAAGCACTGGCTCCATTCGAAGTAAGGATAGCCACGCCTATCCTAGTGGTGATGTCGACCAAGACACCATTCCATACAAAGGCTATATCCTGAGACTATACAACCGAGGTAAGGAGGAAAGGCAAGGTCAATTCGAAAAGACAGTCGCTGCATAGGGTATGACGAGAACTGGTAGGGTTTATACCCCAAAAAACCTTGCTGAGTTAAGAAATCAGGCCTCCAACTGGCCATCTATTATCGATATAGGTCCATATGATCTTTGGAGAAAGATACAGGCCAAGGAATACTCGGTCATCAGTTGAACAAAACACCAGTGCAAATCTCCATTTTTCTTTGCTACAAAGTTCTGAGGCACACAAGAACGCTCTACTAAGGGTGCTGAGTGAGGCATATGTACCGAGCAACATCACTGGCAGAAAAATAGCTAACTTGGTAAGACAGGTATTAGAAATCCATAAGATCACTTTTCATGAGGATGAGCTACCACCAAAAGAGTTGGGACACAAAAAGGTACTGCACATCATCGTAGAATGCGAGGACTACTTTCATCACTAGAATCCTGATCGATGGAGGTTCCAGTCTCAACATTTATCCACTGGTAACACTCAAGAATTTGGGTGAAAGAGTGCACGAGATAAAGGATGGATCCATCAACATGAAAGCCTTCGATGGTTCCCAAGGGTCCACCATCGGAGAGATTAGTCTATGCTTACAAGAGGGGCAAACCTGGTTTGATGTTGATTTTCAGGTGATAGATGTGCCTGCATATTACAACATGCTGTTGGGATGGGCCATAGATCCATCCTGCTGCCGCCGTAGCATCAACAATACATCAGCAATAAAATTTGAATGGAATCATCAAGAGGTGATTATTAACGGTGATAAGAGCAATCCCATATACAGTCGCCAGAACATTCCAGCAATCGAAGGGAGAATGAAGCTACACGGAGAAACTTACCACCACATCGAATAGGAAAATGATCTTGAAAAAGTCAAATTGTGAGATAACAAGATCGAGAGTATACTAAATTGGAGTGGGTACGAACCTGGTAAGGGACTTAGAAAGAATCTTCAAGGAATCGCTAAATCCATAAAACTCAAGAAACATGGCACTACTTTCGGTCTAGGATACAAGTACACCTGGGAAGAATTCAACAATTGGTCACCACTGTGGCGCGGTCCTTATTATCCATTGGAGCAACCGATACCACATCTAGAGCAGACCTTCCAACCGGCCGATACTATTTATGGGTCAGATGAAGAAGAAGCGTTGGCATCGGCGAAAAACTTGTTCGTAGAAGATAATGACATAGACTATTGTGTTGTTCTCGAGGATGAGGTGGAGGAAGGACCTTCCATACAGGATGTAAACATAGGGGAACTCCTCAATAACTGGACCATCAGGACAACAAGAGCCCGGCGAGCCTCGGGGTAGCAAGGCTAAAACAAACACTATTTTATTTACTAAAAGATTTTATTTTTTCACATATTTTCAATTTCTGCAATAAGATCTCCAATGTTCAAAATGGTTATGCAATTTAATAAAGCATTTTTCCTATGAATCAACATTCATTATTAGTTTTCTCTCATTACTTTACTTATATAACATTACTATTACTTATCTTGATGAACCAATGACTGTGACATGCAATGGGACAACGCAACAAACAAACATAGATTCAGAGGAAGATGACATACCAGAAGAGATATTGAAGAAGTAGAGAACTTTAAGAACAGACCTAAGTCCAACCTAGACGAGACAGAAATTTTCAACCTGGGGGATACAAAAAATATAAAAGAAACACAAATCAACGTTCACTTATCGCCACTGGAAAATAAGGAATGAACAGAATTTCTAAGAGAATATGAGGACATATTCGCCTGGTCGTATGATGACATGACTGGTCTTAGTACATCTATTGTAGCTCATAAACTACGAAGCGATCCAATATGCCCATCGGTAAAGCAAAATCTCAGAAATTTCAAGCCTGATATGAGTTTGCAAATCAAGGAAGAAGTCACTAAGCAAGTCAAAGCTAAGGTTCTCAGGGTAGTAGAATACCTGACGTGGTTAGACAATATCGTGCCGGTACCAAAGAAGGACAGGAAGGTTAGTGTCTGTGTCGACTACCAAGATCTCAACCGAGCTAGTCCGAAAGTTGACTTACATTTGCCAAGTATACACATCCTGATTGATAATTGCACAAAACACAAGTTACAATAATTTGTAGATTGTTTCACCGGTTATCATTGGATCTGGATGGATGAAGAAGATGCTGAGTAAACGGCTTTCATTACAACGTGGGGAATGTACTGTTAGAAGATAATGTTACTCGGCCTCAAGAATGCATAGGCCACATACATGAGGGCCATGACTACCATTTTCCATGATATGATACACAAGTAGATAGAGTGTACGTAGATGATGTTATCATCAAGTCCAAGAAGGCCACTGATCACATGGAAGATTTGAGGAAGTTCTTCAATAGACTCCGAAGGTAAACCCTGAAACTGAATCCCACAAAGTATGCATTTGGGGTTCCTGCTGGAAAATTACTTGGTTTTATTGTGAGTCACCGAGGAATAGAACTGGATCCAACAAAGTCAAATCTATTAAAAAATTCCCGCCTCCAAATAACAAGAAGGATGTGATGAGTTTCTTTGGGAAGGCTTAACTACATCACCTGGTTCATATCACAGTCTACAGTTATCTGTGACCGATCTTTAAGATGTTGAAGAAGGACGTCGCTACCAAATGGACTGATGACTGCCAAACAGCTTTCAACAGAATCAAGGAATACCTGTCAACACCACCAATATTGGTCCCACCTGAGCCAGGTAGACCTATATTACTATACGTTGCAGTATTGGATGGCGCTTTCGGTTGCGTTCTGGGGCAGCATGATGAAATAGGAAGGAATGAGCATGTCATCTATTACTTCAGTAAGAAGTCACCCCGTATGAGGCATGGCATTCTCTGTTGCAGCGCATCAGTTCTGCTTTGACTTGGGTAGCTCATAAGCCGAGGCACTATTTCTGTGCCTATACCACATATCTCATGTCAAGGATGGATCCTTTGAAGTACATCTTTCAGAAGCCCATGCCTACTGGCAAGCTAGGCAAGTGGAAAATCCTGTTGAGTGAGTTCGACATTATGTATGTAACTTAGAATGCGATCAAGGGATAGGCACTAGCAGATCACCTTTCCGAAAACCCCGTGGATTGAGGATACAAACTCTTGAAAACTTATTTCCTGATAAAAAAGTATTCATTCATAGGAGTAGACATTGTATAATCCTATGACGGTTGGAGAATATTCTTCGATAGAGCAACAAACTTCAAAAGAGTTGGCATAGGAGCAGTTCTAGTATCAAAAATAGTCAGCATTATCTGGTGTCTGCCAAACTCAGGTTCCCATACACCAACAATATGGTCGAGTACATAGCCTGCATCTTAGGACTCAATATGGCTATTGACATGAACATTCAAAAGTTGCTAGTGATTGGAGATTTGGACTTACTCATACATCAGGTGCGTGAAGAATAGGGAACCAAGAACTCCAAGATACTCATGTATCTGCATCATGTACAGGAAGTGAGGAAAAGGTTCACGAAGACGGAGTTCCAACATGTTCCCAGAGTCCTGAACGAGTTCGCCGATGTATTGGCTACCCCGTCATATATGATACAACATCGAGAAAAAAAATTCATTGATCCCATTCCAGTAAAAATCCATGATCAACCAACTTATTGTGCCCACATTGAAGAAGAAGCAGATAAAAATCCTTGGTTTCATGATATCAAGGAATATTTGGCAAAAAGAGAGCACCCAGAACTTGCAAATCCTACTCAATAACGCATACTTTGGAGGTTGTCCAACAATTTCTTTCATAGTGAAGGAATGTTGTATAGGAGGACTCCCGATTTAGGACTATTAAGATGTGTCGACTCAAAGGAGGCATCCAGGCTACTAGAAGAAATTCATGATGCGACCTGCGGTCCATATATGAATGGTTTTGTCTTAGCAAAGAAGATACTACGGACTGGTTACTTTTGGATGACTATGGAAACAGATTGCATACAGTATGTCCGAAAATGCCACCTCTGTCAGATACATGCAGACATGATAAAGCTACCTCTAAATGAGCTTAATTTAACAAGCTCATTGTGTCTGTTCACCACATGGGGAATGGATTTTATTGGATCAATCGAGCATGTCGCCTCCAACGGGCATAGGTTTATCCTGGTAGCCATGGACTATTTTACCAAATGGGTCAAAGCAGCATCTTATAAAGTAGTGACTAAGAAGGTCGCGACACACTTTGTCCGCGACCGCATTATTTGTTGATTCAGGATTCCAAAGTCAATCATTACTGATAATAGCTCCAACCTCAATAGCGACTTGATGAAGCTATGTGTGAATCCTGCAAGATCAAACACAAGAATTCCACAGCCCGAGCCTAAGATGAATAGAGCAGTAGAAGCCGCAAATAAGAATATCAAGAAGATATTCAGGAAAATGATAGAGAAGCATAAACAACAACATATTTCTTTACTGTCTATTTCATCCTTGCTTGTCTCATGTTTGTAGGTAACCAAGTACCATTATTAAACATGCTATAATCTTCCCCTTCCTATTCTGAATTAATGTTTCTATCCATTACTTATTATGACTTGTGAATCCTAAATCCACATCCCTAATGTGTTTAGTATCTATGGTTGGTTTGGGGCATGACAACATTGGATATTGATGTGCATGACCCAAACTTGATCCATCTAAGATCATAACCTCCATGTCTCCTCTAGATATTGTGTGCTCTGATTGGTTTATTGGCATGTCAACACCTTCGATTGTTGTGCATGCCCAAAGCTGATCCATGCCTAAGTACATGGGCTCCTTGCAATGGATTTCCAAACCTTGACCCACCTTTGTATGAAGTTAATAACTCTGTGTGATACTAATTATTGTCTCTCTATCACCCTTTACCCCTCCCCTTTATCCCAAGAGATTTAAAACTCTGTTTCTGCACTTTCACTATCTTCTTAGACTTAAGTTCTGCCCTCTTGTGTGAGCCTCACTTTGGGACCCATGAGCTCCCTCTGAACTTGGACACACAAGTGTTGGCCCTTCCACACTACACTCATCCCTATCTAGTTATGTAACTTGGGTGTGAGCACTGCCCAGGTTCCTCTTGAGACCCTTAGGGAACTTTAACATACTCAAGTCTGAAAAGGGCTTTGAATCAATGGAATTTGAGGTTGTTTATTCCATAACTCAAAGAGGTAGTCAAGAATCTGACTTCCTCTGGTTGTAACTTTTCTTTTGTATTTTTCTGATGTAATTCATTATCCAGTCTGGAATAATTAATAATAAACATTGGGGTTGGCTAGTGAAAAGGATTATGTAATTTAAGTGGTAGAAATCATGCCTATAGGATCTGTTGTTCTACATGTTCTGCATTTAGAAATCATGCCTATAAGAGTTGTTGTTAAACTCTATATGTTTTAAATTTTGCATGAAGGTATCATGCCTATAAGATCCATTTAAATTATGCATGTGTAATTTTGCACATTAGATACCATGTCTATAAGACCTTCTTTCATTAAATTTCTGCACGTTCTGCATCCAGAGAATATGGCGATAAGACTTACTTAAATTCTGCACGTTATTGCCACCTTTAGATCCCATAATATTAGGATCTAAAGGGTTAAAATTAGACATCATAAGGTTAAAAAAATCAGTACCCCCTTCGTAGAAATTATGTCTATAGGAATAAATGAGCAACACTAGATATCCTACCTATAGGATCTGCAATCAATTTAAAATCAGTTCGACTATGAACAAGTTTTAAACAACCTTTCTTCTTTATCTAACGAGATTTAGAAATCATGTCTATGGGATATCAATCGTTTGTTTTAAAACTGTTACTATTTTTTCACATTCTGAATCAGTAATAGATATCATTTCATCCAAACGCTTAGGCACGCCTTAGGTGATAATAAATAATAATTGAATCTGTTTTCGTTAGTCGCTACAACCAGCAAACATGCCTAATTCGAACTTCTTATCCGAGTCATGTAATAAACTAATGTTCTTCAGTAATTAAACTCCCTTCATATTTAGTATTTTAACAAGACCTTAAAATTATGTGCAAGCCATGCTATTTCTATGTTTTGTTTGAGGAGGTATATGAGCCATTATCTGTTTACATGCTTCCCCTAACATGCAGTATTATATGTTTTGTATGTTGCCCTAGTTTTACCTTTTGAAACCAAAATTAGCTTAATATCCCTCCCCCTGTAGGAATAGTCGTCCTAAACTCCTCCGGGACTGATAGGAATAGGACGGGTAGTAGCATGCAATAGTCATCGAGACCAATCCGTGCTTTAATGCCTTAATGGGGTGGGAATGATAGAGATGGATATGATGACTGGTGCACTAATACCACGTGTACTCTCTCTTTTGAGTAGTGTCATATCAGGTATCGCATTGATGTGATCCATATTAAATATAAACATAGGACCCCCTTTCCCTTTATTTGCAAACTTCTTTTCAAAAACTCTTCTTTTAATTGTTCTTCCTCTTATGTGTTTAAATTTAAATCCCCTAATATTTGAGCCCATACTTGTCTATTTGATAAACTCTACAAATTCACAATCAACTGTCTGGCCGGGAACCATACTAGTAGATCTTGGGGGGTGCCTAACACCTTCCCCTTAGGATACTTTCAAGACCTTACCTTATCCCTGGTTATTATAATAGCTTAGAATTGAACCCTATAGGTGTCCTAAAGCACCTTAAATCAATAGGTTCAGGGATTCTCATCTACGCACCGCCCTCGACCAAGTTGACTCTGAAGGGTTCTCCATTTGTGTGGTGGGATGAGTGTGAAGAGACCTTTCATAAGCTCAAGACAGCCTTGACCATAGCTCAAGTGTTAGTTTTGCCATCAGTTTCAGGTTCATATACCGTGTATTGTGATTCTTCAAGAATTGGTATTGGTTGTGTGTTGATGTAGGAGGGTAGAGTTATTGCTTATGCTTCTCGTCAGTTGAAGCCCCATGAGAAGAACAACCCCGTTCATGATTTGGCATTGGCTTCCATAGTTCACGCATTGAAGATTTGGAGGCATTACCTCTACGGTGTGTCATGTGAGGTGTTTACTGATCATCGTAGTCTCCAACACTTGTTCAAACAAAAGGATCTTAATTTGAGGTAGCAGAGATGGTTGGAGTTGCCAAAGGATTATGATATCGCTATATTGTACCATCTGGGAAAGGCCAATGTGGCAGCCGATGCTTTGAGCCGAAAGGCGGTGAGTATGGGGTGTTTGGCATATATTCCAGTTGGGGAAAGACCTCTTGCAGTTGATGTTCAGGCCTTGGTCAATGGGTTTATGAGGTTGGATATTTTGGAGCTTAGTCGGGTATTGGCTTGTATAGTTTCTAGGTCTTCTTTATATTATCGTATCATGGAGCGCCAATACGATAATCCAAATTTTCTTGTCCTTATGGATAGATTTCAGCATGATGATGCTAAAGATATGACCGTTGATGATGATGGGGTATTGAGAATGCAGAGCTGGATATGTATGCCTAGTGTGGATGGGCTTCGAGAGTTAATTCTAGAGGAGGCCCATAGCTCGCGGTGTTCCATTTATCGAGGCGTCGTGAAAATGTATCAGGATTTGAGGTAGCATTAATTGTGGAGAAGAATGAATAAAGACATTGTGGGATTTGTAGCTTGGTGTCTCAATTGTCAGCAGGTGAAATATGAACATCAAAGACCGGGTGGCTTGCTTCAGCGAATGGATATTCCAGAGTGGAAGTGCGAGAGGATCACTATGGACTTTGTATTTAGACTTCCATGGACTTTGAAGAAGTTCGATGCTATTTGGGTGATTGTGGATGGCTGACCAAGTCCCCGCACTTCATTCCTATATGTACTACCTATTCTTCAGAGCGGTTTGCAGAGATCTATATCCGGCAGATTTTTCGGTTGTATGGTGTTTCTATCATTTCAGATAGGGCACTCAGTTTACATTGCAGTTTTTTAGGTATGTGCAGCGAGCGCTGGGCACTAGGGTTGAGTTGAGCACAACTTTCATCCTCAAATGAACGGGCAGTCCGAGCGCACTATTCAGATATTGGAGGATATGTTACGTGCTTATGTCATTGATTTCGAAGGGTCATGGGATCCGTTTCTACCGCTTGCAGAGTTTGCTTATAATAACAGCTACCAGTTGAGTATTCAGATGGCTCCATATGAGGCTTTGTATAGGATACAATGTAATCTCCAATTGGTTGGTTTGAGCCGGGTGAGGCTAGGCTATTAGGGACAGACTTGGTGCAGGATGCTTTAAAAAAGGTGAAGGTGATTCAGGAGAGGCTTTGTACACCGCAATCGAGGCAAAAGAGTTATGCTGACAAGAAGGTTCGGGATATGTCCTTCATGGTTTGTGAGAAGGTTCTGTTAAAGGTTTCTCCCATGAAGGGTGTTATGAGATTTGGGAAGAAAGGGAAATTGAGTCCTCGATTCATTGGACCTTTTGAGGTGCTTCAGAGGATTAGGAAGGTAGCTTATGAGCTTGCTTTGCCACCCATCTTGTCGAGTATGCATCCGGTATTTCATATTTCTATGCTTCAGAAGTATTCTGGGGATCTGTCTCATATTCAAGATTTCAGAACGGTTCAGTTGGATGGTGATCTTACTTATGATATGGAGCCAGCAGCTATTTTGGAGCGTCATGTTTGAAATTTGAGTTCAAAGGATATAACTTCAGTGAAAGTGCAATGGAGAGGTCGGCCCGTGGAGAAGGCTACCTGGGAGACTGAGCGGGAGATGTGGAGCAGATATCCTCACCTGTTTGAGGGTTCAGGTATGTTTCTTGACTCGTTCCACGACGAATGTTTGATTAAGTTGGGGAGGATGTGATGACCCGGCCAACCGTCTCATGAGTTACCGCTCTGTTTCCCCTATTTTTGCTTCTTATTGCTTTGTTTATCGGTTCTATATGCGATCTGGTTGGCTCAGATTCGGAAAGGATATGGTGAGGTTTGAGACACTTAGTCTCTTTTAAGGAAACTTAAGTTGGAAAAGTCAAACAAATGTTGACTTATATGTTAGAGGGCTCATATGTGAGTTCCAATGATTTGGATAGCTTCGGGAGGTGATTTGGGACTTAAGAGTGTGATCAGAATGAGTTTTGGAGGTTCGGAGTGGATTTAGGCTTGATTTGGCGAAATTGATATTTTGGTGATTTTTGGCATTTTGATATCGGGGTCGAAATGGAATTTTTAAGAGTTGCAGTAGTTCTGTTGTGTCATTTGGGATGTGTGTGCAAAATTTCAGGTCATTCGGACATGGTTTGCTTGGGTTTTTTATCAAAAGCGAAATTCGGAAGATTTCGAAAAGTTATGCCTGAATCTGATATATTTTGGTAGATTTGATGTTGTTTGAGGTGTTTTAAAGATTGGTACAAGTTTGGATTAGGTTATGGGTTATGTTTGTGCTTTTGATTGAGGTCGCGGAGGCCTCGGGGTGATTTCAGATGGTTGAAGGAGAAGATTGAATTTTTGGTGAGCTGCAGATTTTTTTCTGCTTCTGCTATTTCCACACCTACAGATTGGGGACCACAGCTGCAATGCCACATATGCAAGGAAGGGAGCCGCAGAAGCGAAAATGAGCTAGGGAGGCAAAAATCGCAGAAACGGTTAGGAGTATTGCACCTGCGATGGGGTAGGTGCGGTATTTCATCGCAGATGCGGAGCTGGGCACTTTAAGTGAATTTCGCAGAAGCGGTTCAAGGACCGCAAATGCGGTACCGCAAAAGCAGGAATATGGTCGTAGATGCAAAAATTCCTGGGCCGGAAAGTATAAATTGCTTCCTTCACGATTTTTGAGCTATTTCACCATTTTGTAGTCGGTTTTGTATCTTTCTGGACGATTTTGAAGAGGGTTTCAAGAGAATTTCATTGAGGTAAGGATTTTGGACCTAAAACACATTCTTATGGTATTATTTCACGAATTAGAGTTATAATTAATGGAATCTAAGGGTTAAAATTGGGGAAACTAGGGCTTGGTATTGGAGATCTATACTTGAGGATTTGAGGGACCTCTTGTGGTCAGATTTTGGTACTTTTAATATGTATGAACTCATAGGGAGATAAGAAACCTATTGATGTAAAGTTTATTGAATTTTGTGACGTGGGCTCGGGGGTCGGGTTTTGGTAATTTCAGAATTGTGTTCTATATTGATTAATTTCGCTTAGGCTTCGTTCCCTTAGAATATTTTGATGCCATGATTCTTATTTTGGATAGATTCGACAGGGGTGGAGGCCAATTCGAGGGGCAAAGGCATCGCGAGCTAGAGATTTGAGTGGACTGAGGTGAGTAATGATTGTAAATGATGTTTTGAGGGTATGAAATCTCGGATTGCATATCATTTTTCTATATTGAGATGATGTACACGTTTGATGACGAGCATAGGGTCGTGCACTATTGGGGATTGTGACTTAGTCCATCCTAAGTGACTATTTTACCTTGTATTTGATTAAAATCTATTTTCTCTCATCATTATTTGGGTTGAATGCCATATTTGGGTCTCGTGCCAACTATTTGAACCCTTCAAGAATTTTTATTGATATACTATGTTTTAACACTTAAATGATCTTTAAATGATAATTGGGCTGAGGATCATGTTTTACTACTGCCAAGTAAGTTGTAAGGTTTTTGATTGAGTAAGGTCGAAGGCCTATGTTATGAGGAAACAATGATCATGATTTGAGGTTGAGGGCCTGAGATATGTAATGACGAGGCTTGTTGAAATGAGGTCGAGAGCCTAGTGATGATGCCACGAGATGGCTTGATATTGTGCTTGGGTCGTAAGGGACCCCTCTAGGAGCCTGCACACCTCAGGTGAGCGCGGGTACCTATTGTGATGTGAGATATATCCCGAGCGGCTGGTATTGTGATGTGAGATATTGCCTGAGGGGCAAACCTTATGTGTTTATTTTCTTATTTGTTTGTTGTTTACATGTTTAATTGTTGAAAAGGTATTTCCTGAAGTTAAACTGAACTTAATTGATTTTACATATCTTTACCAATTTTATTGCTACATTATAGCATGTAATGTGCCTTACGTTATTTCCTGCTTTTAGTATTTATTTATGATTATTACTCACTGATTTGGAGTACTCACTTCTCCCTGCACCCCGTGTGCAGATTCAGGCGCATTTGGTCCCGCTTTGAGTGTTGATTTTTCCAACGCAGGCGGATCCGAGGAGTCTTTAGGTAGCTGTCGGCGTTCGCAACCCGGAGCTTCTTACCTATCTTATTTCTCCTTGTTCTTAGTTTTCGTATTAAACTCCATAGATTTATCTGAGTATTCTGGATTTTTAGATGCTCATGACTAGTGAGTCCCCGGTATCGGGCTGTGTTGGGTTGTATTCTGCAAATTATGCTATTCTCTGCTTAAATTTTGTATTATTTTATCATGCTTTAGACTGTTTCTTACTGTTTAACTGTTAAGTACTGAAATCGAAAGTGTGGGCTGGCCTTGTCTTCACGAGAGGCACCATACGACAGGTCCCGGGTTTAGGGTTGTGACAATTTGTGTCGTTATTTTTCTTCTTTGTTTGTTTTATTTTTTATTTTTCTTGTTTATTTTCTTAGTTTTTTAAAATGGCATCACATAATGAAAATTGAACATATGGTAGTTGTCATACTTTTGTGGATGACTACACTCATGGCAAAGTTGTTTAAATTCTCCCGAGGGATGAATTATGCACACAATCTCAAACTTATGAGTGAAATATATGCGATAGGTATGGTGGTCAAGATGGTCATCAGGAAATTGTGTTTGTCCTTCACTTCCCCGAACACCCACTATGACGATTCTACTTTTGGTTTCGACATATATAGGTTTTTGGATATGGAAGAAAATGAGCATGGAAAAATGGAGAATTCAAACTCATGATGAAGTTCCTATGTGAAGAAGAAAACCAAGAGCAAAAAGCCTTAGAGGAGATCTTGGAAAATAGTCTCCAAATTGGTTTGGCGCTTAAATTAAGAATTGACTATTCACCAACCGACTCCATGCTTGTTGGTGATACAGGAAAAAATTAGAATTAGATTCAATCGGTATAGTTGAAAATAGGACTTAACTTGACTATAGTTCGAGGGAAAAAGAGGATGTCAAGATTCAAACAAAATCGCAATTTGGAGGCTTGATGTCTCATTCCCAGCATTTTTCGACATTGGAATTGTGTGATTATATGAGAATTGAACCGCATGAATAAATGAGGTATTGTGAAGAGGAAAGGCAAGAGTCGTACATTTTGACGTCTGAAGGTGCAAGGCGATAAAATGAAATTCCTCACATAAAAGCTAAGAAATGCAAAATAAAGCAAAATGTGTGCGGGTTTTCATCTACTTACCACCCCTCCCCCTCCAGGCGCTCGTGGTCACAAAATTGATTTCATCTTAGGCTCTCAATTCATATCCTCCAAGTGGAGAAAAAAGTGCGACGGAAGTTGCAGGAGCTACAGAGTAAGAGCACTCGTTGACCTCGCGGCGTAGGGTTTTACCCCTGCTTCAATTTTTCATTCTCAACCCCATCTCCCTTGTTATTCTATACTGAGATGTGATCGCTGCTACCAATTATGTTGTACTGCCTCTCTTGGCAACGTCGCTACTGGCTTGAGGCCACTGGATAGAGCCACTATTGATGTGACGGTTTATGGAAGTTCCTCTACACGCTACTTGTTTTATTTGTGTTCATTGGGGACAATGCACATCATAAGTGTAGGGTGGGAGTCTTCTATTTTTTTAATTTTTATTTTACTCTTCTTAGATTTTCTTTGCGGGTTCTTTCCAAGGAGCAATTTTTTTTTAAACCGGGCATTTTTAGAATATAAAAGAAAATAATTTTTTTAAAGAAAGTTTAGAACCTTGATATGCAGTCTTATCAGAGAGTCACCAAGCATACTTGAATTTTCTTTTTCATCTCATGCTTGCGTATCGAGGGTTGAAATTGAGTGAACTTTGAATTTCATGTACGTAGAGTGGTGAGTCCTAATTGAGCATTTCCATGTTCATATGTTAGTCCATAACTTGCTCGGCTTGTCGGCTGAAGAGAAATCCTAGGATGTTCTCAAGTTAGAAAATGATTGTTGGTCATCTTTGTCTAACCACACGAGCCTAAATTGAACTACCTACAATCTTAAATTATCCCTAGATAACTCCTTTGTGCCTAATGACATGTTCACATTCTTCTTCTTTTTTGATAGTCTAACGATGTCCCTTAGCCTGTGAAGTTAAATATATAAATTCTTATTCTATTCCCTAATGGCACACGTCACTAGAACATTGTGAAATTACTTGGTGCATGAAGGAAGTAGTATGAGCAACAAAAGAAAGGGGATGTCAATCGTTCTTTTTAGTGCGAAATAGAAACAATGTTTATGTCAGACCTTGTGTTATTGATGTGTAACAAAAGTGTTAATTTTATGAACATGAGTAGAAAATTATTAAAGATATGCACAGCCTTAAGAGATATGTATACAAGGTAGGGGATGTATCAAGGAGGCATTATTGGTTTTGATGTTACCATACAAAGATGGTTATGTTTGGACTCTATGACAAAGAATTGATAATACATGGTGATGTTGGGAAGTTCTTGGTTTTCGTGTGTAATTTAGAAAGGAAGAATGTTATTAAAAAAAGAAAAGGAAATGTACTTAAGTATCATGTGATGGTATTGCCATAGGGAGTTAAGTCATTGTTGACCATATTATCCTATATGTCTGAGCCTACATCACAATCATAGTAAAGTCCTACTTTGATCGTTACTTGAGATGTCTACATTAGTGGATAGCGACAACATGGGCAACTTATGGTACTTTTTCATGTGTATGTGATATTCATTCCTGAGTGTCAGAGTTGTTTATTGCTAATTGCCCCATTGTATGATTAAACATGGTGTGCGAATTTTGGGGCACTTCTTTGCTAGTGAGGTACAATGGAATTTGTGTGGTCATGAAGTTTCGATTTTCAATATGTGAGTATGAGTAAAAGAAAGGATCTCTAAATTTCGTGGTTGATCTCAATGGAATTTGATTGTTGATAAGTTTTGAACTAGGTTTTGATTGCTTATGTGCTAAGATAGAACCTTTTCTCTTATTTGCTCGAGGACGAGCAAAAGCCAAAGTGTAGGGTAGTGATGTTTGGAATCATTCTCTATATTTTGATAGTAGTTTAACCTCATTTTCAAGTATTCTTGAATAGTTTAGTAGTTAAAAATCACAAAAAATGTGTCTAATTGATGCTTTTTGGTTGATAGGGAGTTAAAAGAAGAATTAAAGGAATTTTTGAAGTTTTGGAACAAAAATTTTCACAAATTGAAGAAAACGAAAAGTTCAAAACAACGCATTTTCTCCTCTAATGTGCGCTCATCTGGACAAGGACAAATGCAAAGCGGGCGGCGCAAGCCTGGTGTGCTAGCAAAAATATATGGGCAAAAATTATAAGGATATTTTGGTCTTTTGGAGCAAATTTTACATGATATAAAAGCTTTGTTTTGCCTCCCCATCCATAATCTCCATTCGGAAAGAAGAAAACACTACTTTCAAAGCAAGTAAAGGATTGGAAGAGTCCAAAAACCATCCTAATTGAAGATTTGAAGAGTCTCTCTCAACTTTTCTTATTTTTTGTTTATTGTGGAGACTTTTTTAAGAATAGTTATTATGTTTTTTAATATAAACATGAGTAGCTAAATTGCCTAGCTAGGGTGTTATTGACCCGTTGTTGGGGCAGTTTTGGGTAAATATTCCTGACCATTGATACTTATTTTATTTGTTTGGCTGTGGTTTTAATGAAATCAATTGTCTGAGATTGCAATTGTTTATGCCCTATTTCTTGTTATTCTTGGGAAATATTGACAAGGTTGGGTCATTCAAATAACAGTACTTCGGGCCGAATTAAGGAATTACTTAACCCGATTTTTCGTTATGGGGACATATGATTCAAATGAGACATAGAATTGGACAAGTTTATTATCTTGATTATTTTGGAAAAAGTAGTTCAAGAATGGTATTATTAGTAGTAAGGAAACTATAGCGAACAATTTTAGGTCTAAAGTTGATAGAATAATGTCAAACAAAGTTTCAGGATTTCACTCAGAGTTAGCCTGGCAATTGGAAAATTTTCTACCTTAGGCTTTTTTATCATCTACAATTTTCTTAAGTTATTCTCAACTTCAGGTTTAGTTTGCTGTTAGTTAGTCGGATATATATATCATTAGTTAATTTCCACAAAAACCCAAGTATATTTGTCCATTTTGTTCAACTTAGATTATTTAGTAATTGAGTCAGCTAGACCATTCATAGCTCTCAGTGGGATTCGACCCGGCTCATAATATTAGGTAAATTATATTGCATATGACTATAGCATATCTCTTATTGGGATGTGTTTTTGACGTTATCAATAAGCGACCTTCAGAATCGAAATTTGAAGGTTCATGTAGGTTCGTAAGGTAATTTCGGCTTGGGCGTATGTTCAGGTTGAGTATCGGGTGATCTGGTAGTGATTCCGCACTTATTATAAAAAGTTTGCATTTCGAAAGGTTTTGAATTAGCTAAGTTGACTTGAAGTTGACTTTGGTGTTATTGGACTCTGGATGGTATTATGGGACCTTGGATAAGTTCATTTAGTTCATTGGAAGTTATGTGTGAAGTTTGATCATGATCTAGAATGTCTAAGGGTTATTCAAGAGCGTTCAACGAAGCATGTATGTTTGAAACTTAAGAGAGTTTAAGAAATTGAGTTTGATATAGAATTCTTGATTTCAATGTTGTAATTGGTGTTTCGAGCCTTTTTAATAATTTATATAGGGTATATAAACTTTTTAGATTGTTTGGATAGGGTTCCTCGAACCTCGAGTGAGTTTTAGGGTGGTTTTAAACCACTTTCAGGCCTTTTTGAGCTGCTGATATCTAATCATAGGGGTGTGAATCGCGAATAGTAAAGTGCATTTCAGTCCTTGTGAATTGCGATCATGGAAGGTACGATTGCGGTCGTGCAAAAGAAGTTTCTACTGCGGGTTGTCTAACTTTGGGAGCTTATATCTTGCAATCTTTAAGAAATTTGGAGATGATTTAGAAATGAAAGTTGTATTCTTTTGAATCTATCTTTCAGAAAATTAAACCATTTATCATTTGGATTTTTGTAAAGAAAATATGTTATGGCCATTATACGGAAGGGTGTCTATGTAGAGGAAAACATAATTTGTACATCGCGATTGTGGGGTTCTTAGTCGCGATTGCGATGAATAAAATGATGTTGGAACATTTGTTCACCACAATCGCGAAGAGGGAGGACTGGCAGCTATATTAAATATCCAATTTCGAGATTTAGAGTTTATTTCTTCACTTTTTAGTTCTTGGAGAACAAGTAGGACGATCTGAGGAGATTCTTGAAGACTATTTTTGCCATCTTTTATAAGGTAATTTATTCATATTTGTTGTGAGTTAAATACATCGAATACATATGTATCTAAATATGGAAATTGGTGGAATTATGGGATTTTGGAAGAAAATCTAGAAGTAGTATTTTTGAGTTTTGACCACAAAATTGGACGTGGAATTTGAAATAAATTATAGGGAGTTCATATTGCTATGGGTAATATTTATCTTCGAGAATATTCAAATCCAGGCGGGGGGGGGGGGGGGGTTAACTTTGTTGACTTTTCATGTTGAGTTGGAAATTATTTCTAATTGTTAATTACGAGTCTTTGTGTATATTTTGATTGGTTTGTACGTTCTTTTGACTAGTTTCAAATAGTTTGGCTTCAGTTTGAGGTGTTTGAGAGGCAATAGAGCCTTCATAGCACGGTAAGCCTCCTGTCCAAACCTATAATAGAAACTTTTACCCCATATGTACTATAATTGTTATGTGCTACGTGTTATGGGAGCTACTCACGTACTACCTCGGTAGTGTACACTATTCTTATAGGATCGAGGCATACGCCATGGTAGGATGTTGTACCATCAATCTTATTGGATTGGGCCATTCTCCTCGGCAGAATCGTGCGTAATATTCGATTAGGAATCAACGTATCCATGAATCTATCCGACTTGAGATGTGATATTTCATTGGTTATTGAACTTACATATATTCCATTCGAGGTAGTATTCGGTATTTGAGGGTTTATGTATTTACTCTTCTGTTGAGGATCATGTCATGTACATATATTTGTTTTCACTGTTTTTACTTGTCATGCCTCATACTTGTATGCCTTTATTGTACTTTGATTATTGGTCCTCTAGTAAGTGTCAATGTCGATCTCTCATTACTATTTTTCGAGATTTGACTTGATGCTTACTAGGTACGCGTTGATTTAAGTACTCATTCTACACTCATGTATTTATTGTGCAGGTATTGAGATAGGTGCCTTTGGCTGTCATACAAGTGTGTAGGCATAGTTATTGACGAGACTTTGGGGTGAGCTTCTCTCTATGTTACAATCTGCAACACATGGACTTCTCTTCCAATTCATTTACTGTATTCTATCTATGTTATATTCCAGATTGTTGTTGTTGTAGTATTGTATATTCTTGTAGATGCTCATGCACTTGTGAGACCGAGTTTTGGGAATTTGGATTTTATTCTTGGTAGCATTTTTTATGATATTAGGATTTATGTTTCAACTACGTTTGATCATGTAAGATAATATCAGTATTTTTCTATGAAAATGAAATGATTCTGCTTATTTATTTCATTATTCGTTTCAAGATGCGAAGTGAACTATCTATCCCAAGTTGATTTAATTGTTGGTTTGCCTAACAATAATGTTGGGTGCCATTATGGCCTATGGTGGAAAATGGATCTAAACAATGAAAGTAAAATATTTTTACTGCTATAGTTTTGCATGCTATAACATATGACTAAAGTGCACCTATTTTTATTTACGCTTCAGATACACGTTAAGTGTTTAACCAAAAGAATAGAACTTTGGTCAACGATTTATTATTAGAAGAACTCAGGTTACTGATAATCGAAAATGAATAAATAAAATTGATTTAGATGACAAATAGGTAGCAGAAAACAAAGTAAACCGGTGTATTCAGTTGATTTTTTGTGCTCTTACAAATGACTAATTTCCTTCTTTTTATAGTTATCTCTAAGATATACGTTTTGCCTTTGTCATAATTGAGTTATTATAGACAATTAAAGGCATTAAATACTACGTTATATAATCATTGTAATTTATATAGATTCTCTAATATTTTCAGTATTTAATGCTCACTAAATATTGTATCTGTACTTCCTTATACTATCATGTTTATTCTCCAAAATTTTTGGATTTAAATATATATGAGCGTCGAGTCTACTCGTGCCTCTGCATGTGCCTCTACTCGTGCCTGTGCTCGTGCTTATGCTCATATCTATTGCAACTCGTGCCTCTTTACTAATCATCATTCTTTAACCAGCCTTCATGTCATGACGTGTCATCCTTCAATCACTTCAATATGTGTAAACTCAATTTTTCCCAATACAGATAGTCATCTTGCCATTTATTCATCAATTGAATATTTGGGAAGTGGAATTAATTAAAGCGGGATTTTTTCCGCCATTGATGCTTATCATATAATCGATGCTTCAATTGTCACTTCCATTTAATACTTATTGCACGTGGAACCATTTTGTTATCTCTGCAACATTGTATTACGGCTTCACCAATTACAAAGCAACAATTTTCATTATAACCTTTCCAACATTGCACCTTTTCCTTTGACGGTTTCTTCCTAGTATAAACATAGTTTTTCATCTTTTTCTTTCTCACATAAATTTCAGAATATTAAATTCTTGTTCTCATCTTCCTCGTAAAACTTTTAGAATATTCAATTTTCGTTCTTAATCTTCCTCGTACTGTCATGGCTTCACCAAACCCTAATCCTAGGAGAATTCCCATAAATAATAACTTTCCTCTTGTTCCTAATAGGGGTAGAAGAGGAGGAGGAGGTAGAAAACGTAATTTAGGGTCTTCATCTATATGTGGTTCTTCTCTTCCTTCATCTAGTTCTGCCCTTTGTCTAGATCCAGAGGTTCTCTTTCACATAGATCTTCCTCTAGATGCGAGGAATCCTCTTAGCCTCTTCGTGAACCTCTAGTAGAGGAGATAGTTCCTGCAGAATTATCTTTCTATAATGATAGAGAGTCTTTGAGAAATCAAGTATCTTCTTAAGATCGTGCTGATATTTGCCCTACTCAGATCACTGAAGGTTTGATTTCTTTAGTTCGTGAAGACTGCCATTGGATTCATGACTTTCCCATCATTATTCCTAATGCGAACGAAAGAATCACCTCTTATTTAACGGGGTTTTTCTTTGTTTTTACGTATCCTTTTACCTTAGGATTCAAACCTGCTATTGACCCTATCATCCTAGAGTGATGTCGATTTTTCGACGTATGTTTGGGTCATATTGGTCCGATAGTGTGGAAAGTTGTTGCTTGCCTAAGGCATTTGACTAACATGGTCGGTTTTCCTTTCACCTTTGCCTATTTGATTTATCTCTACTCACCCAGACTCTTATGCCAAGGTGTTTTAACTTTAGTGGCAAGGAGCAAGTGAGTTTTGGTTAGCCTTGAAGGTGGCAGAGAACATGGCTGGTATGCTCGTTTATTATTGCCCCCACTGTTGCTTTAGTGGGTTAAGAAAATGTTTCCTTCCATGAGAAGTGGAATTTTTCACGTGAATGTTCTTTTTAATAATTTTCTTGTATCCATTTTCCTTAATTTTAATGACCAGTATTCTAATTTCCTTTTCCTTTTGCAGCAACCATGGGAATTGTTGATGAAATTCCCAGTTTCTGTGGTTGGGTAGGAATGCTACTGAATACTGTCCCAATGGAGGGTAGATCTTGGAAGGCACTTTCCCGCCGATTTGGTTGGAAAATGAAAATTCACGGTAAGAGTTTTTTTAAGTTTTTATATTTCTTTTTTCTAAACTTACTTTAATCCTTCTATCTATCAGGATTTGCAGTTCGAGGGGTTAGTGTCGAAGTGGTCGTGGCCTCGTATCTCTTTGGAAAGGGCCCAAGAAATAAATTTGGGCTCTTCATCGAAAAAAAACCCGCTGATGACCAAGATTCTAATGAAGAGGAAGATGGGGGTTCCTTGGTAACAAGGCCACGAGCTCGTAGACATATTATCTCTGATGATGAAGCATCCCCCCAACGTTCTATTCCTCTTAATGAATCTGTCGAAGCCCCAGTGGTGATCCCTAATGATGTTGATGATGTTTTCGCTGCTTCTCATGATTCTGTTGAGCAGCTTTTTAACCGTGGATTTGATAGTGAATATTTTGGTTCGAATTTTGATGAAGCACCCCTGGCGTCTTTCTCTACTTCAATTCTTGTTACTTCCATTCCTATGATTCCTTCTCTAACAATCGTGGTTGTCACTATTCCTCCCCAAGCTATTTTAACTACTTCTACCGTTCCTCCCTCAACTACTCTTCCCTTATCTGCTCCTTACCCCTATGTTGGGTCCTAAAGCAGAGGTGGAGCTATGAGGCAAGTAACTATTGAAGTTCCTGCTGAGGGTAACCTTTTGAGTAAATCAAGTCAAGCTGACATGTGGCTAAAGCCTTTGATTGGTCCAATCGAGAGAGCTAAGCTTGAAAACCACAGTTCCTTGACCATGATGAACGATATCGTGCATGCTTCATTAAATGTATCCCATTTTCAAATTTTACTTTCCTTCTTCTATTTTCAAGGTTCTCATTTTCCCCGTTCCCTTTTTTTGGGTCAATCTCATCGGCACGGAGATGATGAAGAGAGTTATCTTTCAGAGCAATTGGTGTGTGACTAACGAGTGGAGGCGGATATTGGAAGGAACAGTGTGAAAGTCTTCAGATTGACAAATAAGCGTTAGAAGAAAGTAAAAGTACTTTAGAGCAGCAGGTAAGGGCTTTGACTTTAGAATTGGCAGTTGAAAAATCTTCTTCAAGTCAAGCAAGCAAAGAAAAAAATCATCGTGAAACCTCATTTTCTAAACAACTTTTCAAGGCAAGTAAAGAAATCAGAGAGTTGAAGGCTCTCTTGGATAAAAAAGCAGCATATGCTGGTGAACTTGTACAAACTTTGACTCAAGCTCAAAAAGTCCTCCAGGTATCCTCTAATAAGTTTGAACCTTAGAAAATTCCCATGCTTCTCTTCATGCTTCTTATGAATCTGCCTTGGCTGATAATGAGAATTTAAGAAATGAAAAATCTGACTGGGAAAGAAACTACTAGATTCTTGAAGATAAATCTGCCATTGAGGTGAGTTGGGCATTTTACAATTCTCTCCATGATACCCTCGTTGAAGTTACCCAGGAGAATTTTAACTTGGAATCTAAGTTAGCCAAGATTAAAGAGACTATTGAAAAGACTTAACAGATTCAGGTTTTTTCTCCTCCCGTGGTTGAAGCTTCTGATAATGTTGAAGATGATACAGGTATCTGTATTGGGAAATTTTGAGTTTACTCCTATGGAAGTGATTGAAGGATGACAGTTCATTACATTAAGACTGGTCAAAGAATGACGATTAGCAAAGAGGCACGGGTTGCAACAGATATAAGCATAAGATATTATGGATGGCAAGATATTACACTTGGATTGGAATGTTGCTCATTTAAAAAGATATTATTTCTAAAGAATATCCACTGGGATGTATCCTCATTTAAAATTTTTATTTTTGAATTGTTAAAATTTTATTAACAATTTTAGATGATCGGCAAAACTCTAACCCGTACTAAATGATGATTCACGACCTACAATGCATATGGAATTAATTAAAATTCCTAGTCCAGGGTTACAATTATTCCGATATAAATTGATACGGGTTAAGCAGTCTTCATCTATAATCGCACCTCCAAGTCCCGCATATTTTTCCTTTTACAGGAAAAGGACCAAAATGACAGGAAATATCAAGTGGTCGAGGCTTCAAACTTCAATTCTCAAACACTTGGTGGACTATATAATATCCATAGACACGTGTATTATGAAGGCAAAGAAGAAGCTTGAGAAACAATCATAGATCAAGCCTGAAAAGTTCACTCATTGAATGAATCAAGTGCAGAGCAGAGTCACGAGCTAAGGCCAAAGAAAAACCCTATCATACTTAGGGTAAAGGCAATGTACTAAAACGGGTTATGAATAAAAACATTGTATTCATTTTATATACTGAAAAGTTTTATTTGTAAAAACCTAGTGTACATTTTCTCTTTGAAATGTGTTCTAAGAAAAATAGTCATGAGAAAGTTATAGAAGTAATTGAAATACATGTAAAGTATTATATAAACACTTGGCAAAGTTCAAATAAAAACTTGTTGAAGTTATTCCAAAAAAAGTGTGCATTCCTATTTCTTTTATCGTACTTTAACACCATTATGAAGTTGAGATGTCTTATTCATTAAGTGGCGAATATAAAAATGCCCTCTTTTATAAAATTCATGATTAATATAAGTATTCATAAAGTAAAAACAGAAGCATTTTTGAAAAATAAAAATTCAAGTTATTCAGTAAGTCCTTAAAAATAAAGGCAAAAGAATAGATAAAACATAAGTTCAAATAACAACGGAATCTTCTTCATATTAGAAAAGTTTAGACCAAGTATTGACTTAGTCATAAACCAAGAGTTGTTTATACGAAATGCCCCACAAAAGGTCTGGGGACTTAAATTTTTCAATAAACCCTTAAAAAGACCAAGGGTTTCCACTATATACCACCATAAAAAAGGGGGGCCAAACACCACAAACGTTTCACTAAGAAGATGAAGGAACTGAAGCAGTCTCATTGTTAGCAGCAGGCTCAACTTAAATTGTAGGAGTGGGGATGCTGTTTAACCAAAAAATGGAATTTTGGTCAAGTCTTTATTTTTAGAAGAACTTGGGTTACTGATAATTGAAAATGAATAAAAGAAATATTTAGATAAAAAATAGATAGTAGAAAATAAAGTAAACCAATATATTCAGTTGATTTTTTTGTGTCCTTATAAATGACTAATTTCCTTCTTTTTATAGTTATCTCTAAGATATACGTTTTGCCTTTGCCATAATTGGGTCATTATAGAAAATTAAAGAAATTAAATGCTATGTTACATAATCATTGTAATTTATACCAATTCTCTAATATTTTCAGCATTTAATGCTCATTAACTACTATATTTGTATTTCCTTATGCTATCAGGTTCATTCTCCTAAATTCTTAGATTTAAATAGATACAAGCGTCGAGAATACTCGTGGCTCTGCCCGTGCCTCTACTCGTGCCCGTGCCCCTGCCCGTGCTCATGCTTATGCTCGTATCTGTTGCAACTCGTACCCCTTTACTAATCATCATTCTTTGACCAGCCTTCATGTCATGATGTGTCATCCTTCAATCACTTCGATATGTGAAAATTCAATTTTTCCCAATGCAGATAGTCCTCCCACTTGTCATTTATTCATCAATTGAATATTTGAAAAAATGGATTTCATTAAAGTAGGATTTTTGCCGCCATTAATGCTTATCATAGATTCGATGCTTCAATTGTCACTTCCGTTTAATGCTTATTATACATGGCACCTTTTTTTTAGCTCTGCGACTTTGCAGATCTTTTTCAGGCTCTTTTACGGCTTCACCAATTACGAAGCAACATTTTTCATTATGACTTTTCCATCATTGCACCTTTGCCTTTGATGGTTTCTTCCTAGTATAAACGTAGTTTTCATCTTTGTTTTTCTCAAATAAAGTTAGGATATTAAATTCTTGTTCTCATCTTCCTCGTAAAACTTTTAGAATATTCAATTTTCGTTCTTCATCTTCCTCGTATTTTCATGGCTTCACCAAACCCTAACCCTAGGAGAATTTCCATAGTTGATAACTTTCCTCTTGTTCCTAATAGGGGTATAAGAGGAGGAGGTAGATAATGTAATTTAGGGTCTTCATCTATACATGGTTCTTCTCTTCCTTCATCCAGTTCTGGCCCTTCGTCTAGCTCTAGAGGTTCTCTTTCACATAGATCTTCCTCTAGAGGCAAGGAATCCTCTTAGCCTCTTCGTGAACCTCTAGTCGAGGAGATAGTTCCTGCGGAATTGTCTTTCTATAATGATAGAGTGTCTATAAGAAATCAAGTATCTTCTTTAGATTGTGCTGATATTTACCCAACTCAGATCATTGAAGGTCTGATTTCTTTAGTTCGTAAAGACTCCCACTGGAGTCATGACTTCCCCATCATAATTCCTAATACGAACCAAAGAATTACCTCTTATTAGACAGGGTTTTCCTTTTTTTATAAATATCCTTTCACCTTAGGATTCAAACTTTCTATTGACCCTGTCATCCTAGAGTTCTATTATTTTTTCAACGTATGATTGTGTCAGATTGGTCGCATAGTGTGAAGAGTTGTGGCTGGTATGCTCGATTTGTTGCTGCCCCCTTTGCTGGTTTAGTGGGTAAAGAAAATGTTCCCTTCCTTGAGATGTGGAATTTGCACATGAGTTTTCTTTTTAATAATTTTCTTGTATCCCTTTTCATTGATTTTGATGACCATTATTCTAATTTCTTTTTTCTTTTGCAGCAACCATGGGAATTGTTGATGAAATTTCCAATTTTCGTGATTTGGTAGGAAAGCTACTGAGTACTGCCCCAATGGAACGTAAATCTTGGAAGATGCTTTCCCACCAATTCGGTTGGAAAATAAAAACTCATGGTAAGAGTTTTTTTTTATTTTATATATTGCTTTTTTCTGAACTTACTTCAATCCTTCTGTCTATCGGGATTTGCAGTTCGAGTGGTTAGTGCCGTGGCAGTCGTGTCTTCTTGTATCTCTTTGGAAAGGGCCCAAGAAATAATTTTAGGCTCTTCATTAAAATGAAAAGATGCTGATGACCAAGATTCTGAGGAGGAGGAAGATGGGTGTTCCTTGGTAACAAGGCCACGTGCTCGTAGACGTATTATCTCTAATGATGAAGCATCCCCACCCCATTCTATTCCTCTTAACGAATCTATTGAAGCCCCGGTGGTGATCCCTGGTGATGTTGATGATGTTCCTGCTGCTGCTCATTATTCTATTGAGCAACTTTTTAACCGGGGTTTGATAGTGAAGCTTTTGGTCCGGTTTCTGATGAAGCACCCCTGGCGTCTTTCTCTACTTCAATTCTGTTACTTTCGTTTCTGTGATTCATTCTCCAATCATGGTTGTCATTGCTCCTCCCTAAGCTATTTTAACTGCTTCTACCATTCCTCCCTTAACTACTCTTCCCTCATCTATTTCTTACCCTGAAGTTGGGTCCTCAAGCAAAGGTAGAGCTATGAGGCAAGTCACCGTTGAAGTTCCTGCTGAGGGTAACCTTTTGAGGAAATCAGGTCAAGCTGACGTGTGGCTAAAGCCTTTAATTGGCCCAATTGAGAGAGCTAAGCTTGATAGCCACAATTCCTTGACCTTGATGAACTATATCGTGCATGCTTCTTTAATGGTATCCGCTTTTCAAATTTTACTTTCCTTCTATATTCAAGGTTCTCATTTCCCCCTTCCCCTTTTTAGGTCAATCTCATTGGCACATAGATAATGAGGAGAGTTACCCTTTCAGACCAATTGGTGTGTGACTACCGAGTGGAGGCAGATAACTGGAAGGAACAATGTGAAAGTCTTCAGATTGGAAAAGAAGCGTTAGAAGAAACTAAAAATACCTTAGAGCAGCGGGTAAGGTCTTTGACTTCTAAATTGGCAGTTTAAAAAGCTTAGTCAAGTCAAGCAAGCAAAGAAAAAAATCATCTTGAAACCTCATTTTCTAAACAACTTTTCAATGCAAGTGAAGAAATCAGAGAGTTGAAGGCTCTCTTGGATAAAAAAAGCAGCATATGCTGGTGAACTTGTGAAAACTTTGACTCAAGCTCAAAAAGACCTCCGGCTATCCTCTAATAAGTTTGCACCTTAGAAAATTCCGATGCTTCTCTTCATGCTTCTTATGAATCTGCCTAAGAAATGAAATTGTTGATTGGGAAAGCGACTACAAGAGTCATAAATCTGCCATTGAGGTGAGTTGGGCATTTTACAATTCTCTCCATGATACCATCGTTGAAGTTAGCCAGGAGAATTTTAACTTGGAATCTCAGTTAGCCAAGATTAAGGAGACTACTGAAAAGACTCAACAAAACCAGGTTTTTCTCCTCCTGTGGCTGAAGCTTATTGGGAAAAATCTAGTTTACATATAGCAAAGTTATTGAAGGATGACACATCATGACATGAAGGCTAGTCAAAGAATGATGATTAGCAAAGAGGCACGAGTTGCAACAGATAAGAGCATAAGCATGAGCAGAGGTACGAGCAGAGGCCCGGGCAGAGGCACGAGTAGACTCAGAGCTTGTATCTATTTAAATCCAAAAAATTAGGAGAATGAACCTGATTGTATAAGGAAGTACAGATACAATATTTAATGAGCATTAAATACTGAAAACGTAAGAGAATCTGTATTAAATTACAATGATAGCATTTAATGCCTTTAATTGTCTGTATTAAATTACAATGATAGCATTTAATGCCTTTTTAGAGATAACTATAAAAAGAAAGAAATTAGTCATTTGTAAAGAGACAAAAAAAACAACTGAATATACTGGTTAACTTTTTTTCTGCTATCTATTTGTTATCTAAATCAATTTCTTTTATTCATTTTCGATAATCAGTAACCCGAGTTCTTCTAAAAATAAAGCTTTGACCAAAATTCTATTTTTTGGTTAGCAAATTGGCTCTGTTACCGGAATCTGATAATCTATTCTTTATTAACCTGATCTTTTGTTGCATCCACAATCATTTCAAATGTTAACGATAACACCCAAGGAACCATCAACCCCCAGGGGACCCACAAGATGATAACACTTCGATCTCTTCTCCACAAAGCTCACTCGGTGGTCTCGAGAAGGAACTCCTGATGGATCTCATTGAAATGCAAATTCTCAATTTAACAACGATGAAGCTATCAATGAAGCTTTGCAGAATTTGATCACTCAACAGGTCAATAAATCTCTTGAGGCCTTTGCTAGCTAGTTACCTGTAGCAATATCAACACCAATTCCAAATACCAACACTTTGGAAAATCCTCGTTCAAGACTTGTTAATTCAGGTGGTGGCAGAATCCCCAATGAATCAAGAGATGGAGAACCAGGTAACTTAGTAAATTTCGATTTACAAAATTTAGTTATAACCTTGCGGAAACAGCTCAAGGAGCAAAGTGATTGCATAGAGAAAATACCTGGAGTACCACCTGTAATCTAAGGAATAGATATGGACAAATATTCACAGCAACCTTGGAAGCCAAGCGTTGCTCCTCTACCAATACAAAAGAAATTCAAAACGCCTGATATTATAAAATACGATGGAACAACTGTTCCACAAGACCACGTGACTGCATTCACAACTGGCGTAAAAGACAACGACTTGACCAAACAAGCAATTGAATTAGTATTGGTCAAATAGTTCGGTGAAACACCCACTAAGGGAGCATTAACATGGTATTCTCTTTTACCCGAAAGTTCCTTAAATTTTTTTGCTGAGCTTGCAGATTCTTTTGTCAAAGCACATTCGGTGGATCAAAAAGTTGAAAAGAGAATAAGGGATATTTTCAAAATCAAGCAAGGGACTCTAAGTTTCTCAGAGAGCTCGTGGATAGGTTCCAGCGTGAAAGAATGAAGCTACCACGTGTACCAGATACTTGGGCAGTTATAGCTTTCACTAGTAATTTGAATGAAAAAAGCTCAGAAGCCACTAGGCGACTCAAGGAAAGACTTCGTGAATTCCCAGAAACCACATGGAATGACGTTTACAATAGGTATAGCACGAAGTTAAGGATCAAGGAAGATATTATCTCATGATCTCAAAAAGAAGAAAAGGTGAGTTCAAGACTAGTGGAAACAGAAAAAAAGTCCGGTAAAAACAGGTACGAACAATATATAGGCCCATCTGGAAAAGATTCACGGTCATAGTATGATCATTAGAGGTACGATCGTAAATCTAGAAATAGAGAATCTGGTTCATTATCGAGGTATGGGAATGATCATATGACGCGAGAGTCATGGGATGATGATAGAAACCTGAAGGCATGATTTGGTGATAATAATTTTAATGCAAGCACTTCGGAGCTCGTAGCTGTTATAAGAAGCATGGGACATAGGGTACGGTGGCTAAACAAAATGAGATCAAATCCAAATAGACGTAACCTTGATCATTGGTGTGAATTCCACAATGATCATGGTCACAAAACGGCAGATTGTAGGTTGTTACAAAGGGAAGTTGATCATCTATTGAAGCAAGGGTATCTCACCGAATTATTCAGTGAGAAGCTAAGAAAACATACATGAAAAATAGGCAGGAACCCCTTAAACCACCTTCTCCCAAAAGAATCGTTAATGTCATAAGCGGAGGTAAAGAAATCAATGGGGTGACATACACAACAGCCAATAAAGCTTCCAAAGTCAAAATTACCCAAGGGAAGAAGGTGTGACATGTTTTAGAAGAAGAAAGTATTACGTTCGATGATGCAGATACATATGGCATATTTAACTCCATATAACGACGCACTTGCAATATCTCTACTTGTACATGATACTAATGTGAAACGAGTTTTGATTGATCCAAGTAGTTCTGTGAATATTATTCTGCTGAGAGTATTACGTAAGATGCAAGCTGAAAATAAAGTAGTACTAAAGGTGCATACTTTGTCTGGATTTGACAATTCTAGCATCGTGACAAAAGGAGAGTTAATACTCATGACATTTGTAGAAGATGTTACCAAAGATTCAGTATTTCAGGTGGAAGATATGGAGATGGCTTACAACATGATTCTTGGGAGACCATGGATCCACGAGATGGATGTCGTTCCATCGACCTTACATTAATTTATCAAGTTCCATCACCATGGGGAATATGTCAAATCCATGCAGATCAACAGACATCCAGGAGCATCAATTTTGTAGTTGATTTAAGTACGAGAAACGAAGAAAAATAGCAGTTACAGAATCCAGTTGAGGATATCACGATACAAACCTCAATTGAACAAGAAGGACCCAATTATGACAAAAGCAAAACGTATATCTTAGAAATAACTTTAAGAAGAAGGAAATTAATCATTTGTAAGGACACAAAAAAAATCAACTGAATATATTGGTTTACTTTGTTTTCTGCTCTCTATTTATTATCTAAATCAATTTCTTTTATCCATTTTAGAATATCAGTTACCCGAGTTCTTCTAAAAATAAAGATTTGACCAAAATTCTATTTTTTTGGTTAAATAGTATCCCCACTCCTACAAGTCAAGTTGAGTTTGCTGCTAATAATGAACCTGCTTCAGTTCCTTCATCTTCATAGCAAAAATTTTGTGGTGTTTGACCCCTTTTTATGGTGGTATATAGTGGAAACCCTTGGTATTTTTAAGGGTTTATTGAAAAAGTTAAGTCCCAGACTTTTTGTTGGGCATTTTGTACAAACAACTCTTGGTTTATGACTAAGTCCATACTTAGTCTAAACTTTTCTAATATGAAGAAGTTTGTGTTGTTATTTGAACTTATGTTTTGTCTATCCTTTGCCTTTATTTTTAAGGATTTACTAAATAACTGGAATTTTTATTTTTCAAAATGCTTCTGTTTTTACTTTATGAATACTTATATTAATCATGAACTTTATAAAATAGGGCCTTTTTATATTCGACACTTAATGAAGAAGACATCAAAACTTCATAATGGTGTTAAAGTACGATAAAAAAAATAGGAATACACACGTTTTTTGGAATAACTTCAACAAGTTTTTATTTGAACTTTGCCAAGTTTTTAAATATTATTTTACATGTATTTCAATTACTTCTATAAGTTTCTCATAACTATTTTTCTTAGAACATATGTCAAAGAGAAAATATACACAAGGTTTTTATATATAACCCTTTTCAGTATATAAAATGAATACAAGGTTTTTATTCATAACCCATTTTAGTACATTGCCTTTACCTTAAGTATAATAAGGTTTTTCTTTGGCCTTAGCTCGTGACTCTGCTCTGCACTTGATTTATTCAATGAGTGAACTTTTCAGGCTTGATCTTTGATTGTTTCTCAATATTCTTCTTTGCCTTCTTAATACACGTGTCTATGTATATTATATAGTCTGCAAAGTGTTTGAGCATTGAAGTATGAAGCCTCGAGTACTTGATTGTTCCTCTCATTTTGGTCCTTTTCCTGTAAAAGGAAAAATATGCGGTACTCGGAGGTGCGATTATAGATGAAGACTGCTTAATCTGTATCAATTTCTATCAGAATAATTGTAACCCTGGACTAGGAATTTTAATTAATTACACATGCCTTGTAGGTCGTGACTCATCATTTAGTACGGGTTAGATTTTTGCCTATCATCTACAATCATTTGTAAATTTTATCAATTCAAAAATAAAATTTAAAATGAGGATACATCCCCGTGGGTATTCCTTAGAAATAATATCTCTTTAAGTGAACAGCATTCCCGTTCGAGGATAATATCCAATGTTTCTAGTTCTTATGCTCCTTTTCCTGCAATTCCATGAATCTTGTAAGGTCCTTCCCAAGTTTGACTTAATTTCCCCGCATTAATTGCCTTTGTAGATTGGAAAACTTTTTTGAGCACGAAGTCCCCAATCTTGAAGTAGCTTAGATGCACTTTTCAATTGTAGTATCTTACCTGTCCTTTTGATTTTGATAGTAAACCCACGATATCCATCCCCCATTTCATAAAAGGCCACGGTGCAATGACCGCTTGTAATAACTTCGCAGGTCTATGCATGTTATTACTGCATCTTTGACATTTATCACATTAAGCAAAGAAATTTTCCGCTTCTTCCATTTTAGGCCAATAATAACCTGCTCTTATCATGGTTCCTACTAGTAGTCTACCTCCTGCATAATTTCTATAATGTCCCTCGTGTATTTTTCTCATCATATATTCCATTTGAGAAGGCCAGAGGCACCTTGTTAAGGGTCCACTGAACATTTTTCAATAAAGATTACTTTGCCTTAAGCTATATCGAGCATCCTTTTTTCGAAGCGCGTGAGCTTTTTTCTTGTCTTCAGGGACGATACCGTACTGCAAAAAAGTGACAACCTTGTTTCTCCAATCCCAAGTTAAGTTATTAAAATTAACCTCATTCTTGTCTGGATCGAGCGTCAAATGAAACAAATGAATTACAGAAGTATTTTCATTGCTTGTCATGTCTGCCGCAGATGTGAGATTAGCTAGGGCATCTATTTTCACATTTTCATCTCTTGATATATGCGTGACTTTCCAGGATTTAAATTGCCTAATCAAATCTCGTACCTTTTCTAAGGATTGTTGCATTTGTGTTTTCCTGGCTGTATAAGTCCCCAGCATTTGGTTAACTACGAGCTGTGAATCACTTTTGATTATGATTTTATTAATACCCAGTTCTCGTGCCAGTTCAACCTATAATCACAGCTTCATACTCTGCCTCATTGTTAGTTATAGGATGACATTCTATGGATTGACGAATGGTTTCACCCGTAGGTGGTACCAAAACAACTCCTAAACCTGTTCCCTTCACATTAGATGAGCCATCAATAAATAAGGTCCAACTTCCTAGATTAGACTCATTAAATACCTGTAATTCTTTTTCTACTTCTAATTGCATTCCTTGGCTAAAATCAGCTACAAAATCTACTAATACCTGAGATTTTAGTACGGTTATGGGCTGGTATGTGATATCATATTCACTTAGCTCTATAGTCCATTTAGCTACCTACCTGATAACTCATGCTTGTGTAATATATTGCATAATGGATAAGCAGTTACTACGACAATAGGATGACATTAAAAATAAGGCCTTAGCTTTTTAGATGCCATGATTAGTGCAAATGCAAGCTTTTCCAATTGAGGATATGGCGTCTCTACATCTAATAACAATTTGCTAACATCATATACTGGAGATTGTTTACCTTGATCTTCACGAAATAACACATCACTTACCGCTACTTCGGAGACAGCAAGGTAGATTAGCAATCTTTCCCCAACTTTTAGTTTGTCGAGCAATGGTGGATTTTATAAGTATGTCTTCAAATTTTTGAGTGCTTTCTGACATTCCTCAGTCCATTCGAACCGATCTTTATTTTTAAGAGCTGAAAAGAATCTAAAGCACTTTTCTGATAATTTAGAAATGAATCTCCCCAAGGCTGCAATTCTTCCTATCAGCCTCTGCACTTCTTTTTTGTTTGTAAGTATTTAGAGATTTCTTCAATGGCCTTAATATGTGCATGATTCACTTTAATACCACGGTTAGAAACAAGAAAACACAAAATCTTACATGATGCCACTTCGAATGCACATTTATCATGATTTAATTTCATATTGAATTTTCGCAAGATTTGAAACATATCAGACAAGCGCGATATATGATCCCCTGAATGTTGAGTTTTAATGAGCATATCATCTATATAGACCTCCATAGTTATTCCCAAATGTTCTTTGTACATTTTGGTCACCAGTCTTTGATATGTTACACCAGCATTTTTGAGAGCAAAAGGCATTACTTTATAACAGTAAGTCCTCATGTCTGTTATAAATGAAGTTTTTTCTTCATCTATAGGATCCATTTTGATTTGATTGTATCCTGAATACACATCTCAAAATCTTAACAACTCATGTCATGCAGTAGCATCAATTTGTTTATATATATGGGGTAATGGAAAAGAATCTTTAAGACAAGCTTTGTTAAGGTCTGTGTAATCTACATGAACTCGCCATTTACCATTCTTTTTTGGTACCATAACAGTATTGGCTAACCAGTTAGGATACTTTACCTCGCGGATAGACCCAATCTTTAATAATTTTTGGACCTCATCTTGAATTACCTGATTTTTGAAAGTTTCTTGCTTTCTTTTCTTTTGTTTGACAGGTTGATATGATGGGTCTTCATTTAACTTGTGAGTCATTACCTCCGGTAGTATTCCTGTCATATCAGAATGGGACCAAGCAAAAAGTCCACGTTAGTTTTCAAAAATTCGATTAACTTACCTTTCACGTCCCGACTTAGATTGGCCCCTATGTGAACTTTTCATTCAGGCCATTATGTAAATAACACTACGGATTCTACTTCTTCAATCACTGTTTTATATTCTCATTTTCCTCTAGTACTTGAATGACATTAGGCCTTGAGTCCACATATGTTCGCCCTTGCTAAGTTGAGGTTTGTATCGTGATATCCTTAACTGGATTCTGTAACTGCTATTTTTCTTCATTTCTCGTACTTAAATCAGCTACAAAATTGATGCTCCTAGATGTCTGTTGATCTCCATGGATTTGACATATTCCCCATGGTGATGGAAACTTGATAAATTGATGTAAGGTAGATGGAACGTCATCCATCTCGTGGATACATGGTCTCCCAAGAATCAAATTGTAAGCCATCTCCATATCTTCCACCTGAAATATTGAATCTTTGATAACACCTTCTACGAATGTCGTGAGTATTACTTCTCCTTTTGTGACGATGCTAGAATTGTCAAATCCAGACAAAGTATGCACTTTTAGTACTAATTTATCTTCAGCTTGCATCTTACGCAATACTCTCAGCAGAATAATATTCACATAACTACTTGGATCAATCAAAACTCGTTTCACATTATTATCATGCACAAGTAGAGATATTACATGTGCATCGTTATATGGAGTTAATACGCCATCTGTATCTATATCATCGAATGTAATACTTTCTTCTTCTAAGACATGACGTACCCACTTCCCGTGGGTAATTGTGACTTTGGAAGCTTTATTGGTTGTTGTGTACGTCACCCCGTTGATTTCTTCACCTCCGCTTATAACATTGACGGTTCTTTTAGGAGAAGGTGGTTTAGGGGCTCCTACCTATTTATCGTGTATGCTTGCTTACCTTTCTCACTGAATAATTTGGTGAGATACCCTTGCTTCAATAGATGATCAACTTCCCCTTGTAACAACCTATAATCTTCCGTTTTGTGACCATGATCGTTATGAAATTCACACCAATGATCAGGATTACATTTGCTTGGATTTGATCTCATTTCTTTTGGCAGCCGTACCTTATCTCCCATGCTTCTTAAAACAACTACGAGCTCCGAAGTGCATACATTAAATTATAACCACCAAATCGTGCCTTCAAGTTCCTATCATCATCCCATGACTCTCGTGTGTTACGATCATTTCCATACCTCGATGATGAGCCCGATTCCCTATTTCTAGATCTACGATCATACCTCGAATGATCATGCTATGACAGTAAATCTTTTCTAGCTGGTCCCATATATGGTTCATACATGTTTTTATTGGACCTTTTTCTGTTTCCGCCCGTCTTGAACTCACATTTTCTTCCTTTTGAGATCGTGAGATAATATCTTCCTCGATCCTTAACATTGTGCTATACTTGTTATAAACGTCATTCCATGTCATTGCTGGGAATTCAAGAAGACTTTCCTTGAGTCGACTCGTGGCTTCTGAGCCTTTTTCATTCAAATTACTAGTGAAAGCTATAGCTGCCCAATTATCGGGTACACGTGGTAGCGTCATTCTTTCACGCTGGAACCTATCCACGAACTCCCTTAGCAACTCAAAGTCCCCTTGTTTGATTTTGAAAATATCCTCCATTCTCTTTTCGACTTTTTAAGCCCCCGAATGTGCTTTGATAAATGAATCTGCAAGCTCAACATAAGAATTTATGGAATTTTGGGGTAAAAGAGAATACCATATTAATGCTCTCTTAGTGAGTGTTTCACCGAATATTTTGACAAATACTGATTCAATTTCTTGTTTGGTCAAGTCGTTTCCTTTTACGCCAGTTGTGAATGCAGTCACATAGTTTCGTGTATAAGTTATTCCATCGTATTTTGGAATATCAGGCATTTTAAATTTCATTGGAATTGGTAGAGAAGCAGCGCTTGTCTTTCTGTGAATATGTGTCCATAACTATTCCTTTGATTACAGACGGTACTTCAGGTATTTGCTCTATGCGGTTACTTTGCTCCGTGAGTTGTTTTTGCAATATTAGAACTAAATTTTGTAAATTGGAATTGAGTAAGTTACATGGTTCTCCATCTCGTGATTTACTAGGGATTCTGCCACTACCTGAATTAACAAACCCTGAACAAGGGTTTTCCAAAGTGTTGGTATTTGAAATTGGTATTGATGGTGCCACAGGTAACTGGCTAGCAAAGGCCTCAAGAGCTTTATTGACCTGTTGAGCGATCAACTTCTGTAAAGCTTTATCGATAGCTTTATCTTGTTAAATTGAGCATTTGCGTTTGAATGAGATCCATCGGGAGTTCCTTCTCGAGACCGCCAAGCGAGCTTTGTGGAGAAGGGATCGGAGTGTGAACATCTTGTGGGTACCCTTGGAGTTGATGATTTCCTTGGGTGTTATCGTTAACATTTGACATGATTGTGGATGCAACAAATAAGATCAGGTTAAGAAAGAATAGATTATTAGATTTCCGGTAAAGGAACCAATTTAACCAAAAAATAAAATTTTGGTTAAAGCTTTATTTTTAGAAGAACCCGGGTTACTGATAATCGAAAATGAATAAAAGAAATTGATTTAGATAACAAATAGATAGCAGAATAAAGTAAACCAGTATATTCGATTGAGTTTTTTGTGTCCTTACAAATGACGTATTTCCTTTTTTTTATAATTATCTCAAAGATATACGTTTTGCCTTTGACATAATTGGGTCATTATAGATAATTAAAGGCATTAAATGCTACGTACATAATTATTATAATTTAATACAGATTCTCTAATATATTGTTGTATTTAATGCTCATTAAATGATGTATATGTACTTTCTTATACTATCAGGTTGATTCTCCTAAATTCTTGGATTTAAATAGATACGAGCGTCGAGTCTACTCGTGCATCTGCTCGTGCACGTGCTCATGTTTATGCTCGTATCTATTGCAACTCGTGTCTCTTTGCTAATCATTATTCTTTGACCAGCCTTCATATCATGAGGTGGCATCCTTCAATCACTTCGATACATGTAAACTTAATTATTCCTAATACATTATGTGCATGCAAAAATGAATGTACTTAAGACATACACGATTGAAGTGCATGTAAAAAATTGCATGAACTTCGTACTAATTTTCAGATGAATTTTTTTGCTCGAAAATAAAAAATTATTCTTTAAATTTTAGCAATTCAACACACGATTCAATGTCCAAATATATTTCAAATCAAGAGTTAAAATATCAGAAAAAATAAACCTTAATTATCAATTTGCCTAAATAACAATAAATCTAACAAATTTATATTTTCAACAATTATAATTTGCTAATGTTTTTGAAGTTTTTAATAATATCCATTTGATTTAAAACTTACTTTTAATATTAGGAATGCAAGACCCACCTCTTTAAAACATGATATGTTAATTGCTATAAATTACGAATTACTATTGTACAACAACTAAGAAGAAGAAAGAAACAAAACGCAGAGAAGAATCAATTATCTAACGTTACCTAATACTAAGTACCAGTTAACTTTTTTTTTTTAAAAAAGTGGATACAAATTAATTGAAACCTAAAATAAAAAAATAAAAAAAGTGAATTTTTGGATACTACTGTATAAGCACTCTTAAAATAATTATCTAAGATGTATATAGACACACACATTCTCTCTCTTAATTCATATATTTTTACTGCTGTTGAATGTAAATGATTGCGAGCTAAAAAGGGAAGAAATTGAAAAATAGCCAGATTTACAAGTGGTAATTCAAAAATAGTCATTGTTTAAAAAGTCATCAAAATTTAGTCACTTTTCATATGAAGATAAATTTGAATGAAAATACTGTTCAGAATCCTGAAAATACTCCATCATAATATACTGAAATTTCAGTATTATACTAGAACTCCATTATAATATACTGAAGTTCCAATATAATTTGCTGTAACTACTGGAGTTCTAGCAACGTATACTAGAACTCCAGCAAACTATACTGGAGTTTGAAGTTCCAGTATACTTTGTTGGAATTCCAGTATATTATACTGGAGTTCCAAAGTATACTGGAACTCCAGTATATTATATTAGAACCAACAAAGTACATCGGTTCAACTTAATATGCTGGAAGTTCATACATAGGTACACCGAACTCCAATATATTATGCTGGAACGATTTTTGTTATTGCAAAATAATGGTTATTTTTCAATGACTTGATAAATGCTGGCTATTTTTAAATAATCAATCCAAAAATTGGCTAGCTCATACTATTTTAAAGCTAAAAAGTGATCTTTGCCCAAATCTTTACCAAACCAAGTCCCGCTAGCCCAGACCGACTCTGTCCTTCCACAGGCCCAAAAATCAGTCCAAAGAACCCTGAAACCCAAGCCAACCCGCAGCCCTCCAGCTCCAAACCCTAAAAAGAATCTAGGGTTTTTCAATTCTTTCCCTACCCTCTCAAGATTCTTATAAAGTGTACATTGTTGACTTGAACTCTGATCATCCATGCACAAAACTTAAGCTGGTTCTTTTGATTTCTTGGAAAGAATTGAACTTTTTTAAGGTACTCATTTGGCTATTATTGAAAGTGAAAACAAAGATCAGGCTCAGGTTTGCTGATTTTGCATTGCTATTATTGTGTTAGCTTAATCTGTTTAAGCAAAGAAACTATTATCTGGTTTCTTGATTGACCGCACATTGTTTTATAAATATACATTCTTTTGGATGTCATTGATATATTAGTAATTCTTGGCTTCAGCTCTATCTTATTGATTTACTGTGGACGGTTGTTTAATAATCTTTGTGTTAATTATTTATGGTGTTCTGGTATTTCATAAGTATCTCTGATAAAAATTGAATCTTTATTTTCTTTTAGAGAGGAGAAGAGTAGAACTGGATTCAGTTTAAAGAATTGATATTAGAAAAAGGGAAGATGAGTTATTCTGATCCACCACCTCCTCCCCCATCCTTTATGCCGATGCCATTCGCTGGCGGTGATATTGAAGAAGTTTGGCCTCAATCTCCGATGAACCATGAATTCCCCGAATCCTATTCTCAGTTTGATCATGTACCTCCTTTCAAGAGACTGAGGAATTCCGATAACAATTCTCCGAATTCTGCAAATTATACTCCTTTGAATTCCAGAGTGAACCAGCTGAATCTTATTGGAAACAAAGGAACGAGCCATATATTTTTCAAAACACGCATGTGCGCCAAGTTCTTGGAAGGAACTTGCAGGAATGGGGAACATTGTACATTTGCTCATGGTGTTGAAGATTTGCGTGAGCCCCCTCCAAATTGGCAGGAACTAGTCCGTGAAAAAGATAGAGGGGTAGTAGGGAACTGGAATGATGATCAGAAAATAATACATAGGATGAAAATTTGCAAGAAGTTTTACAACGGAGAGGAGTGTCCCTATGGAGATAAGTGTAATTTTCTTCATGAACGTCCTCCGAAATTTAAGACTGACATTCCAAGGCAAAGGGAGAGTTCTGCAATAAGCATTGGAATAACGGGTAACAGAAGTGATCCTGAGCTGAATGACATTAGTAAGCATGGAATTGCAGAGTCAGATGCTGTCCGAATTAAGCCTATATATTGGAAGACAAAGATGTGTAGTAAGTGGGAGACAACTGGTCAATGCCCCTTCGGGGATCGTTGCCACTTTGCTCATGGCCTATCAGGTAAAATTAATTTTACACAGTCATCTCTTTGTTAGTTGTTAGTTTGACTTTACGTTTAATCGTTTGTAAACCAGTTGTCTCTTTTACTTGCTTTAATTTTTGCAAAATTCCTTCATCCCTTTATCGTAAAAAGTAAAGGCTGCATAGTGTAATAGAAAGTAGTTTTAAGATAGAATAATTACGAGTGATGGAGCGCCTAGAGACAATCTTGCCGATCCTAAGCAAGTTATTTAGTGTAGTAGAGCTTCAATGGTTCAAGTTGAGAAACTAGTATAAAATTAGATACTTTTTTTTCTCCATATTTTCTCAGGGAAAAGTTTCCAAGTTCTTCATTCCGGAAAAGGACAAATAAAGCAGTGTGTATTCATATGATTTGCCTTTTATATCTAAAATCTTTTCATAACCAATACTAGGAACACATACTTCTCAATTCTAATAATTAATAGTTATTCCACACGTTTGATTTCCACTTAAATACGAAAAGCTTGACATTAACTCACATTTAGATTACATCCATAAATAAAACTAGGAATTTGTCGCGTTGCCATGTCCGTTGACTGATGCTTTGCGTATTCACTGCCATTGGTTTTTCTCCGAGTATGACTACTCTATTTCCTGTGACGATACATTTGATATGCAATTTCTCTACTAGGTTATATTTCACATTTGAAACAAGTGACAATATATTCAGCTTTCAAGGACTAGTCTGTCTCCTGGCTTTTATAGGTCTAACAATGAACTAACTTTGTCATTACCACTTTTTACTAAACATGGAGATACTGAATATGTGAATGGTGGGTTTTATGTGCTATGCTTTTATAAATCTTAAATTGACTTTCTATCGCTAAAATGGTGTGTGGACTTCTTTGTTCTCCATCAGCCTTTCCAGGAAAAGCCTTCCGTTTTCCTTTGTTATCGCTTGCTTGAAGTTTAGAAGTTGCTTTCGGAAGGGCTTTTCTCCATCGGTTATCTGATGGCTATTTCTTTGGCAGAGTTACAGGCGCCTAGTGGTCCGGACTTGTTGACGAATCCTGTCCCCATTATGCCAAGGCCCTTCTCTGTTCCACTTGTTGAGTTATCCTCTGCAAATGCAGCAGTAAATGCTTCGATACAAGAAGAAAAAGAGGATAAGAAAATCTTAAAATGGAAATTGACCAAGAAGATCTATCGGATATATGCAGATTGGATTGATGATCTAGTCCCGCCCCACCTCTTAGCTAGTAAAGCTGAGAGCTGATTTTCCAGGTTAAGGTTTATTATCTCCTTTGAGGATAAAAGAATCGAGGGAGATGGAAATTTTGTTGGTGTGTTCTATAGTTTTCAATTTATCATATTTTGTGTCAAAAGTTGGCTAGAAATTTTGGAATTGCATATTTGTTTGTTATAGATGAATCCAAATAAGGTAATATCTTGGGGAATTCCCTAGTGAGAGAGTGGAAGCATATTTATTTTATAGTTTTTTTCCTTGACCATTTTGGTTTAGTTCAAGTCTTATGAGAACCGCCAGCGAGAAATTCAAAAATAGTCAGATTTACGCCTGGTCGTTCAAAAATAGCCCAATTTAAAAAGTAATCGAAATTTAGCCACTTTTTATCTGAAGATAAATCTGAGCGAAAACATTATTCAAAACTCGATAAATACGTCAGTATATTATGCTGGAGTTCTGGCATACTTATCCTGGAACTCCAGCATATTATACTGGAGTTCCAAGATAAGTATGCTGTTGGAGTTCCAGCAAGTATACCGGTCCAGTATAATATATTTGAGTATGGAGCACTGGTGCTCTAGTCTCCAGTATATTATACTCGAGCCAGCAAAGTATATCGGTCCAGTATAATATGCAGGAGTTCATCTACATGTGCACCGAACTCGATCGGTCGCTATTGCAGTAAAATAGTGGCTATTTTTCATTGACTTGGTAAATGTTGGCTATTTTTAAATTGACCAATCCAAAACTAGCTATATTGTGCGATTTTTACCTTTTTGATATCTCTAGATGTTTATGGGCCACTTGCTCAACTAAATATTATGAGAAAACAAAACTTGTGGGGGGAGGGGGGGGGGGGGGGAGTACACAAATAGCCATTTTAGGGCTGCTACTAATGGATTGGTTTTATCCTGAAAATTTGAACTAAGAAATTTGATTTCAGGACATTTATGTCCTGAAAATTTGAACGGAGAAATTGATGTTTAGGACACATGACTAGTTCTTAAATAACAACCCTTTAAAGCGGCTACCTAGTGTCATTTCTACAAAAACTTTATTTCCTTGATAACTTCTAGTTTGATCAGGAAAATACAAAAAACGAATCTGCTAGTGAAGGTTATGACGAGGAAGACTGGCCCCTTTGTTTCGGGGTATTGTCGTCGTCACTCGCCTCAACACACTATCACTATATAAATATTAATTTGCGCACGATGTCACTTACCTAGCAGCTGCCAAAGTAAAAGTTTCAACAATGAAAGCTTACTGTCTTCTTTCTTATCTAGAAAAAGGAAACTAAGAGAGAAAAAGTATAGACGCCTGCCTGCATTCAGCGATTTTGTTCTGTCATTTCTTCTTTATTTGTTTTTTATGGCTTGAGAGTTAATTGCATGAGAGAGTAAAAGATTAAAAAGAGGATTTGGACCTCGCTCTTGGGCCCAACATTGGAGGGCTGTGACTAGAACTTTGCGAGCATTCTACTCACAATCCAACCCTTTAAACATAAATCATTAGACATACAATGGAGTCTATATATATATATATATATGTAAAGTGGAAAGACTCTAAGTCTAAAGTCAAATTACATAAATGCTCTTCAAAAGTTAAATGACCATATAACTCTTTAAATCAATGAAAATGAATATGTTAGATGACAATATTAGCTGCCTTGAATTAGGATTCTTTCATCTGCCATCAGTTATAACATGTGGTAGATGTGCACATTTTTTTGCTTAATAAATAGGAATGATCGTTTAATATACTATAGTTATTACTTGTTCAATTTGCAAATTTTTTTAAAGCTGCACCCTATATCAGTTTTGGTCCTTTAGATGCCACCAATAATAACATTTATTTGTAAACTTTTCATATCTTTTTTGTACTTATAGAAGTGCAAAACAAAGTGCGAGATGAATTTAACAATTTTCTCTTCTATCTATAATAAATTCATTTTCCCCATATTATGTATTGTCTCTTTTCATTTGTCATATTTTGCTCAGCAATATCTTGATAGGTAAATTAATTTCCTTTTCATTTTCTCATATCTACCATCCAGAGGCTTGCCTTTATGGGACATTGTGTGCTATAATTGTATAGGTTTAAATTTGACTAATGACGATTATTGATGAGCACGACGAATAACGAGTTCTCTCCGACTCGACATCCTGAGAGAAACGACCTAAAAATAGATAAAGGACTGTATGACCCTTGCAAGGGTGTAGGCCCATTAGGGGACATTAAGAATATTCCTTCGAATATTCCTTGTGTTTTGTCTTTTATTGCTTAAGAGGTGTTGATTCCTTGTATATAAAGGGGGATAATAACGTTGTAAAAGGGGTTCGAGAAAAGGGAGAGAATATCACTTTTACGAAGAAGAAGTCTTCATTTTTATCTATCCTTCACTCTAAAGATTATTATACTTATCTAAGATTTACTCCTTTATTTTAGATTGATTTGTTCGAAAGAGTTTTGATAACTTTTGAGTCAAACAATTTGGTGTTGTCTATGAGGATTTGTATAGCTGAAATCGTAGTTTTCATCTAGATTCTTGAAAGTAATAATCACTTTTCTTTAGCTTCATAAAAACCAGCAATGGCGGGAAAGGGAGAAGTGAGACTAAAGGTAGTAGCGAATGTCATGAACAACCTCTTAAATTTCCTCGACGAAGCTAGTGGAGAAGACAATGAGAATGTAACACCAAGTGCTACACCGGAGGGGGAGATCTCACCTCCTCCACTCGAACGATCTTGCACGAGAGGGGAACCTCAACATCCTTGGTAGGAAAAGCGCCGCCAGCTGGCAAAAGGCTACTAGAAAATTGGTTAACGAGCACCTTAAGAAACATGCTCGAGAAACCCATTCAAGGAGGTATTGAAGACGCACTACCTACAGAAACCGCAGCTTCTACCAATGAGCAAGATGCTACACGAAAAGGTAACACCTATATTGTTGCTGATACAGGAATCGATACACTCACGACCATCTTAAAGAAAATGGAAAAGATGGAAAGTGAGAACAAAATACTCCGTGACCGGATAAATCAATATCAGGAGAGGGTTGATAAAATACCAGGTGCTCCAAATTACCAAAACGCGATGTGCGCTGATTCGTCGAGCAGCCATACAGCGAAAGGGAAGCTCCCCATTCTATTCCAAAGACCTTCAAAATGCTGCCATACTTGAAAATATACGATGGGACTATGGACCCAGAGGATCACTGAATCTATTACGTTACTGTAGTAAAGGGTAATGATCTACCAAAAAATATGTACCATTTGTGTTGCTGAAAAAGTTCGGTAAAACTCTGACAGGGGCAGCATTGACATGGTATTCCCAAATACAGCACGATCGATATCGATGTTCGAGAAGATGGTGGATAAATTCTCTATCACTCACGCAGGAGCGAAGAAGGTTGAGGCTGGGATTAATGATATCGCAAAAGACGGGTGAGGGACTTCGGGATTTCCTAGCCCGATTCAACAGAGTAAGGATGAGCCCATCAAACGTGCCAGAAGGGATGGCAGCAGCCTTTCAAAATGGGTTAAATAGGAACTGATAAAAAGCAACCAAAAAACTACTCAGTAGACTCATGTAGTACCCTCCTACCATACGGGAAGAGATCCACAACCCTATTACCCCAAAGTGAGGGCAGAAGAGGATGACCTAAACGGCCCGCTTCAGCGATTAACGTCAATCCAGAGCGAGACAAGGAGATATCGATGTAACGACGTACAAATGGATCAATTACCATGTTTCAAACCTCTACAACGAAAGATGTATGCCTCTACTACTATCTGCTCATAACTTTTGTGTTTCCCCTTCTGAGATAGTGTACGCACTTGAAAACTAGACACGAAGGTGCAATGGCCGCAAAAGATGAAATCGAATCTAAGTACCAGGAGGTCAAACGGTCTGTGTAAATTCCACTAGGAAAGAGGACACAAGACCGAAGATTTCATAGGTTTGCGACAAGAAGTAGTGAGGATGTTAAACTAGGGGTACCTGAAAGAACTGCTAAGTGATAAAGGACTGGCCAATTTCGCTCGAGGGTGAGATCAACCTCAAGGACCTCCAAAGCCACCATCACCAGCTCGTACCATACAAATGGTCATTGGCGGCGATGATGCTATGGTTATCAACCATGTGAAATTCACCACACACACAAACTCAAACGGATAGTTGCACACGAACGATATGACGACCTCGAAGATAGTGTCATTTGATAAGTCGGATGCCGACAGTTTGTCATTTCCCCGCCTATTTATAGGGTTGGGTGGTTCCAGAATCTAAGAGGAAGGTCAGAGAGTGGCTTTGGGATCGAAGCATCAAACCATCAACTCCTGCTTCGAAAACATGCGCAATGATGACGCACGTGAGGATGAAATCATTTCCTAGTAAAATGCTTTGTCCGGTGTCTTATCATACACGCTGATCATCTCCCATTGTCCACGTCGTAACATGTCAAAGGGTCAAAATTCTCCCTAGGAATACACGAGGTTCGCTCATTAAGGATGCACCTGGTTGCAACCCTGACAAGCGGAAAGACTAACTGTATCGGTCTAAATTTGTCCAATGACGACCATTGATGAGCACGACGAATGACGGGTTCTCCCCTACTCGACGTCCTGAAAGAAACGACCTAAAGATAGATGAAGGATTGTATGACCCTTGCAAGGGTGTAGGTCCATTAGGGGTCATTAAGAATATTCCTTCGAATATTCCTTGTGTTTTGTCTTTTATTGCTTAAGAGGTATTGATTCCTTGTATATAAAAGGGGATAATAACCTTGTAAAGGGGATCCGAGAAAAGGGAGAGAATATCACTTTTACTAACAAGAAGTCTTCATTTTTATCAATCTTTCACTCTAGAAATTATTACACTTAGCTAAGATTTACTCATTTATTTTAGATTGATTTGTTCGAAAGGGTTTTGATAAATTTTGAGTTAAACAACTTGGAGCTGTCTACGAGGACTCGGATGTGAGTTACGATGGTTTGTTAGATTCGTGAGGTGATATATGACTTAGGAGTATGATCGGAATGGTTTTTGAAGGTCCGGAGTAGAATTAGGCGTGAATTGGCGAAGTTGATATTTCGGCAATTTCCGGTTGGAAGGTGAGGTTTTGATCCAGGGGTCGAAATGGAATTTTGAGAGTTGCAGTAGCTTTTTTGTGTCATTTGAGATGTGTGTGAAAATTTTCAAGTCAGTCGGACGTGGTTTGGTTGGGTTTTTTATCGAAAGTGTAATTCGAAATTGTTTTAAAAACTTAGGCTTGAATCCGATGTGTTTTGGGTAAATTGATGTTGTTTGAGGTGTTTTGATGATTGGAGTTTGAATAAGGTTTTATTATGTGTTGGTGACTTTGGTTGAGGTCCCGGGAACCTCGGGTGAGTTTCGGATGGCCAATCGGACCATTTTGGAGTTTGGAAAATTGCAGAAAATGCAGGTTCAGTGTTTCAGAGATTTATCTCTTCGCATTCGCGAGAGGAGCCTCGCGTTCATGCAGAAGGAATTTAGGAAGGCCATTATTTAGCCTCTGCATTTACGAGAGGGGCTTCGCGTTCGCGGAGGGTTAGAAGGTTGTGCATCGCGTTTGCGAGAGGCACTCGCAATCGCGTAAAGTAATTTGGGATCGAGGGGTTTTTGTTCTTCGCGTTTGTGTACAAGGTGTCGCGTTCGCAAAGGTGTAGGAGATGAAAGAATTGAGTTCGCGATTGGCGTTTCTTGTTCGCGTAGAGTAAAAGTTGGTCAATGCGAGTTTGTGTTTCGTGAACGCAATGGTTTGACCGCGTTCGCGAAAAAGGAAAATCAGGCCTGGGTAGAATGTTATAATTCATTTCATCCACGATTTTGGATCTATTTTCACCCATTGTTGAGAATTTCGAGAGCTTTTTGAAGGATATTAAAGAGGGATTCAAGGGAAACAACTTGAGGTAAGATTTTTGGACTTAAAACTCGATTCTATTGTGAAATCTACCTAGAAAATTATGGAAACCTAAGCTAAAATGGAAGAACTATGGCTTGGAATTTTGGGATTTTGATTTGGGGATTTGGAGGACCAACTGGGGTCGGATTTGAGACTTTTGGAATGTATAAACTCGTGGGGAGATAAAGAACCCGTTGATGTAAAAATTTCTGAGTTTTGATAAGTGGGCCGGGGATCCGGTTTTGCTAATTTCGGGGTTTTGGGTATTTTTGATTGTTTTCTCTTGGGCTTTGTTCCCTAAGCATATTTTGATTTATTTGTTTTGATTTTGGATAGATTCAACGCGCGTGGAGGCCGATTGGAGGGGCAATGGCATCGCGAGCTAGAGATTTGGCCGGTTCGAGGTGAGTAATGATTGTAAATGATATTCTAAGGGTTTGAAACCCCAAATTGCACATCGTAGTGCTATATTGAGGTGAGAAACACGCTCGACGACAAGCATGGGGTCGTGCACTATTGGGGATTATAACTTGGTCCGTCCTGATTGATGATTTTACCGCGTATTTGACTGAAACTTATTTGTTATCATCATAAATCGGGCTGATTTCCATATTTGGGCTTCATGCCAACTATTTGAACCCTTCGGGTATTTTCATCACTATTTCCTTATTGTTTTGGACTTATTACTTGAACTCGATCATCTTATTTTCCACTGTTTTACTAATCAGCCATTTTTACTCAATTTTGAGACTTAATGATATTTTAAATGATGTTTTGGGATGAGAAATACCATTTTATTAATGCCCGAGGGGCTTGTGATGATTTTTGGACTAAGCAAGGCCGATGGCCTAGTTATGAGGATACACTGATACTGATATGAGCCCGATGGCCTGAGATATACATATACACCATGAGGTGGCTTGATTGATATGAGGACAAGGGCCTAATTATGATCGCGCTTGGGCCGTAAGGGGCCCCTTCCCTAGAGTCTGTACACCCCCAGTGAGCGTGGGTATCCCATTGTGATGTGAGATTGAGCCCGAGGGGCTGGTACTATTTGAGATATTGCTCGAGGGGCGGATTTGGTGGATACCGATCCCCAATGGCAAACTTCTATCTGTTTACTTTACATTATCTACCTGTTTTTACCTGTTGAAAGGAGAATTTACTTGATTTTCACCGATTCACTATTTTCAAATGATGTTTTACTACCTCATTATAAAATGCCTTGTACTTTTGTGATTTCTTGCTTTCAGTACTATTTATATTTATTACTCATTGGGTCAGAGTACTCATATTACTCCCTGCACCGTGAGTGTAGATACAGGTGTCGCTAGTTCCGTACCTATGTGCCGATTCTTCCAGTCCCAGGCGATATTCGGAGAGTACGAGGTAGCTGTTGGAATTCGCAGCCATGTGTCTCTATTATCTTATCCTCTCTATTTTCAAAGTGTTCGCAAATGCAAACAATACTTCACAATTCCCACATCAGCAGGTCGAGGTTCACAATTGCGAACCCCTATTCGCATTTCCCATAACTGAGACCTGTACTTTTTTATACTTAGCCGATTTTGAACCATTTTAACATCTTTTCAAAACACAAACTCCTTTGGGCGATTTTCCAAGAACAGCTCTTCTTCCAAATCGATTGTAAGTTAGTTTTACTCATTTCTTCAATCATTAACATCATTTAACATGTTTTCAACTTATAATCAAAGATTTTCATGGAGGAAAGTGGTGTTTTAGGTAGAACCTAGGTTTTTCAAAAAATGGGGATTTGGACCTCAATTTTATGTCCGATTTCAAAACAAATTATATATTGGAGTTCGTGGGGGAATAAGTAATCGAGTTTTGGTTCGAACCTCGGGTTTTGACCATGTGGGCCCGGGGAAGATTTTTGACTTTTTAGGTAAAACTTTGGAAAACTCATTTTTATGTATTGGGGTTGATTCATTTAGTGTTATTGATGCAATTAAGTAATTTGCGATTAGATACAAACGTATTGGCGGTGGAATCAAGGGGTAAAGCTATAATTGAGACTTGAGTGGTGTTCGAGGCATCGAGGTAAGTGTTAGGCCTAACCTTAGCTTGAGAGATTAGGAGTTGTGTCCTATTTGCTAATTATTTCTTGTAAAGTACGGCGTATAGGCATGTGATGAGTATCTATACGTTGGTGTCGAGCATGATCATGAGTCCTAAATTGATAATTGTTGTGTTCTTAAATGGTTTTATGGATTCTTTAATTAGTGATTCTTGATATTGAGGCAAGTATTTAGTTTATTTTCATGGAATTTTCTTATGACTGAGTATTTGTGTTAATTGAGCTGAGTAGAATTTGAGTTAAGGTTGGGTATAGCTGATTTTCCCTTGTTGGGATATTTGTTTCGATATTATTATTCCCTTGCCGAGATTTCTTTGTGATTTTGTATTGGCTTGAAATGGGAGCGGATAATACGCCTACCATGAGATTTAATGAAATGGGAACGGGTGATACGCCTACCACGAGATTTAATGAAATGGGACTGGGTGGTACGCTACCACGAGATTTAATAAAATGGGGCGGCTGGTACGCTTACCACGAGATTTAATAAAATGGGAGCAGGTGGTACGCCTACTACGAGATTTAATGAAATAAGAGTGGCTAGTACGCCTACCACGAGATTTAATGAAATGGGAGCGGGTGGCACGCCTACCACGAGGTTTAATAAAACAGGAGCGGATGGTACGCCTACCACGACATTTAATGAAATGGGTGCGAATGGTGCGCCTACCACAAGACTTAATAAAATGGGAGCGGGCGGTACGCCTACCACGAGATTTAATGAAATGGGAGCGGGTGGTACGCCTACCACGATAATTAATGAAACTGGAGCGGATGGTACGCCTACCACGAGAATTAATAAAATGGGAGCGGGTGGTATGCCTACCACGAGATATGAGAAATGGGATTGGGTTGCACGTTTGCAACGAGATGAGCACTGAAAGTGAAATCTGCCTTTATTTTCCTTATCCGTGTTAAGTTAAATTGTTGAATTCCTTATTATTCTCTTACGGTTATGTATTATATGCTATCCCCGTAGCATGATCCCCTCCCCAACTTTATCTTGTTTGTTTCGGTATATTTTTCTATTGTGTATATATAACTACACAGGTTTATCTGGAGTCTGGTCCTAGCCTCGTCACTACCTCACCAGGGTTTGGCAAGGCAATTACCAGCTAATGGGGTCGATTGTGCTGATACTACACTCTGCACCGTATGCAGATCCCAGAACAACATTTGGTCATCAGCAGTAGATCGAGAGCTATCCTTAAATCCGAGACTCCGAGGTAGCCCTGCTAGCGTCTGCAGGCTTGGCGTCCTCTTCTATCAGTTTTTATGTTCTGTTGTCATTTTTACTCGAGATAGACTATGCTCTTTTCTTTCAAATACTTATTTATGGTAATCCTAGACAGTCCGTGGATGTTGTGACACCAGGTTCTGGCTAGAGGCATGTGTTGGCCTTCAGGATGTTTTCATTTATATTCCATTTAAGACTTCTGCTAAATTCATATTTCGCTGTTATTTAATTATTTATATCCTGTTAATTTAATTGGTTAAAAAGGAATTAAGAATAAAAAAGGGGGTGTAAGGATTTTAAGTTCATGGCTTGCCTAGCTTCTACGAGTAGGCGCCATCATGACTCCAGTGGGTGGAAAATTCGAGTCATGATAACAATTGAGGGATTGGTTCATCTGAGCACACATAGAGATGAACCTATTTCATCTACTGACGAAATACTGGCTAACCTACTGAAAAAGGTTAGAGCAAGTTATGACCCAAAGAAATGCAAAGCTACCATACCAAAAACCCCAAATGTTCCCAAGCTATCCAAGAAAAGAAAAGCCTCATCCCCAACAACCATAACATCTTCAGTGACTAAGGGTAGAGCCACAAGAAGTAGAATAAAACAAAGTGAAGCTGATTTACAAAAGGCATTAGGAGAAAGCAAGAAAAAGAAAATGGAGAATGGAAAGGAAAAGATTGTAGAATCCTCTGAGGTTGTAGAGGAAGATGATATGGAACTGGTCCATCAAGAAAGGGACACAACAGTGGAGGTTCCTACACCCAAACCTAAAAAGCCTAAGACTTCCTCCAAGAAGTCCTCTTCTGTACATGTACATGTTGAACCCTCACTAGCCAAGAGAGCAAGATCTGCAGTAAAAGCTAAACAAACAAAATTTTCAGATGATGAAGAATGGAGTGGAGAAGAAGAGAATGAATATGAGAAGGAACAGGACAAGTTTTCCATCTTTGGCAGAAGAAAAATTTTAAAAGGTATATTGTCGAAAGACCTGGCTGAACCAGGGATGGTGAGATTGGTAGACTTTTTAGTTGCGCAAGGTCGGAAGGATATGCTCCATCAAATGGAAGGTAGACTAGCCAGAAATGAACTAATTGAGTTTATATCTAATGCTGCTGTTAAGGATGGAGCTGTTAGTAGCTTGGTAAGGGGAGTCCCAGTGCAGTTTGATGTAGAAAAACTAGGGGAGATTCTGGACATACCCTCTGAAGGGTTTGATGACTATACTAGAAAAAGGTGGCCATGTATGGACTCCATCCCTACTGCCCTTGAAATTGCCAAGAGTTCTGTGATTCAGAGAATGTGAATGAAGCCAAGGCTGTGCAGAAAAATGAAATGAGGCCTGAGCATAAGGTTGTGTTTGAGTTTGCCAACAGATGCTTATTGCCCAGACAAGAGAGAACGCACACTGCCAACTACATGGATCTGGTTCTTATGGAATGCCTTGAGAGAGGAAAGCAAATCAACTAGCTTGGCTTCATTGTCAAATTGCTAGACAAGGTCATAAATAGTTCCAAGGCTCATGCTATTCCATATGGCTTTATACTGACTACAGTTCTGGACAGGCTAAATGTACTATTGAAGAAGTGGGAAATGGCCTCGAGAAAGGAACACTTTGGCATCAAAACTATTCTTTCTTGTGACTATTCAGTCAATGCCATCCCAGTTGAACCTAGTTCATCTTTGAAGACATCCATCAACAGCAAAGTTAGGACACTGGTTCATGAATGTGGAGCTAAGGATGCTGAAACTGCTAGGCTCAAGGCTCGTATGGTTGAATTGCAAACTGAGATGGATGGTCTTAAAGCTGAACTTGCCAAAGAAAAGGAGAAGAATGAAGGAATTCTTCAGAACATGTTGAATCTTCTCCAAACTCAATCCTCCAGTTCCTCCAAGCCGTAGGACTCCTAATACTTGTCTCCTGAACTTGTTTTAGTACCCCCCCCCCCCCCCCAATGACCCAGATTAGGGATGGTTCTATCTTTTTGTTTTTTTTTGCTCATGGTTGGATGTTTTTCTCTCTTTTTGTGGTTTGTTTGTGGAGACATATCTCTATCAATGATAACTGTTGTCTTGTTTAATGATCATTCTGCTTTTGATAGTTTAAACATATGTGTTTGATTACTGATGACATCACCATGTTTACACTTGCAGTTGTCCCAGTGGCAATGAGTAGTTATTACAATTTGGGATTCATATTGTGTATGCAACTTTTCGATGATGCCAAAATGGGGAAGAGATTGTGCTAGTTAAATTCTAAAATAGTAATGTTTATAACCTAATTTACCTGGCCCTTGATGATAAGTAAATTTTCTAAGTTTAGTGTTAGTGGTTAAGTTGAGTTCTTACAGGTTCCAAAGTACAGAGTTTGTCATCATTAAAAAAGGAGAATTTGTTGGCCTAAGAATAAGTGAAGTTTTGAAGAATGACAAATGAACTTAGTCATGGACCAGGTCCATCATGTTAAGCATAGTCATGATCAACCTACACATGTGAGATACACATAAAGGAGATAAATCTCATTGATCAAGAAACAATATCTCCTGATCTGATTGAAAATGTAGCGTATTGGATAAGGGGAGAAAGTCTCCTTATGTGAAGAGAACACAATCCGGATAAAAGATAGTGTTGGAGTTTGAGATGTTCAAGGACTCAACTTCGATGGAAGATCAGCAATTGAGTCCCAATCAAACTCTAATTACTAACTCATTAAATAACAGTGATTGTTCTCCTCTATAAGTATTGTACATACGCAGAAATGAAAAAAAATTGAGAGCAAAAGAGCAAGGCGATTTTGCAAGCAGTTTATGTGAGATTTGAGCGTGCACTCCTGAAGCTACTTGAACAAGATAGAAGAACCAATTCCATTGTGTCTTTCTTTTATTCTAGTTCAAATGTAGTAGGTGATTTGTAATTGTACCTTACAGATTTCATGGAAACAATTGTATTAGGTACTTAGAGTTTTCAAGTTAGAGTTAACTTGAAGTTGTCACATCAGTTGAGGCTGTGTGCTACAATGGGATTAGAGTTAATCCTTAGGTTTACAAAGAGTTTTTTAAATGTTGTTTTGGATCAGTGATTTTAGTGAAAGTTTGAGAAAATATACTAAGTAGTAGGTCGTGGTTTTATCACCTTTTGGGTCAGGTGTTTTCCACGTAAAAATCTGCGTGTTATCTATTTTATGTACTTATTAGTCCGCAAACAGTAGTGTTAGTACACTTAGAAGAACCAGGTTCTTCTAAAGCGAAAATTGAGTACAACACAAATCACCCCTCCTCTTGTGTGGTATTGACGTTGAGAACATCACCATCTCTACCATGGCAGGTGTCACGAGATGCATGAGCGGCTGAGGGCGGATCCCTATAATCGGGCTCTTGGTGACGAGTTGGAGAAAATGGACTAGAAATTGATGCAGACCATTCACAACAAGAGCAAACTCGAGGAGCAACTTCACCTTAAGGACGAGGAGCTCGAGTTAGGTAAGAGGATCGCAGCGGAGTGTAAGCACTTGCAGGGTAGGTTGAGGTCGATGCAGTCGGAGAAGGACCAGAACTTGGTCAAGGTCGAGGCGATAAGCATGGATGGATGAGAAAATTGATCACAATAAAAAGCAAAGTCGTTGGGTTGGAAAACATTGAGCGAGCCTGGTCGGAGGCTTTGGTGAGGGCAGCGGCCCTGGAGAACACCATCCGCGTACTTCAATCTGAGCAGTAATCGGAGAGGGCGATAGCTACCCTCAGGGAGGCGAGGCTCAAGGAGCACATATGTGTGATCGATCAAGAGGCATCAGTTCTGGGAGATTGGGTCACGGCCCTGGAGGCAGAAAATGAGCAATTACGGGCTCAGGTTAAGTCGTCTTCCACTACCGTTCCTTGCCAAATGCACGAGCTCTGGGTATTTGTTGAAGCCTAGCAGGACATAGTTAAGAATTTGTGGGAGGCGGGCACCATGGCTGAGACGGCTCATAAAGAAGCGCGAGCGAAAGCTCGGGAGACTTGTATTTACTGTGGACATGATACGGCAACGCACGGAGCTGATAGGGATACGGATGATGGTGATCGTGAACCTCTAGGAGACGATGATGATAGTGGTGATGGTGATGGCGGTGATGACGCTGAATGAAGGATGTGGCCCTCCATTTTTCTCTTTATTTTCCTTTCATCTATTGACTATCGTTTGTTTGTTCATTTTTTTAGGGTTGGTTTGGGCCGTATGTAATCGACGGTAGCCCGCACTACAACTTTGTATAAATAAGAGTTCTTTTCTTTGCTGTTTGCCTTGTACTTTACCTTTATTTCACCTATTCACGGCTTTAGTGCACGACAAAGGCTCTTATGACAAGTCCTATTTTTTTCTTTTCTTCCAGTGGTTGTCGACCTTTGGGGTGCCGTTTTGAACTTATCAAAATGCCGGCTCGTTATCATTCGATTGAGGTCTAACCCTTCTTTTTGTTTGGAGAAGTCCCTTAGCCTTAAAGGGTGTTATTTCAAACTTGTCGAAATAGCAAACTGTCAGCATTTTTGTTTTGTAAACATGCAAATCTGGTGAATACGAGGTGTTAGTGCTTTGTTTTTAGGTATATGCAGTGCATACTTTATCATTTTCTTGTCTAACTCCTATCGTCCACCTCAGAGATGTTGTCGGCATGAGGCATTTCAGTTGTGTTGAAGCCATTTTTGCCCTTCAGTCGAGACTTTCCTGTGTGTGTTCATCTGCGCGAGGCTTATGTGCTTGCATGAGCAAAGAGTAGAAGGTGAGGATGCAATATTCTTCGCTCCTGCCTGGTGGTTCGGTGGGAGAATGCAGGTTGGTAACATCGTTTGTTTTGTTTAGTATATCGATTGTTGATGGGGCGAAGATTTCCGAGCCCGGCTATCTTGTTTGGCTCTTAATCCTTACCTCCGCGCTCCTTTTGATGAGTGATTGTATTTCTTGGTTCCGATCTGGGAGAAACTAGGAAATTCTTACTAAGAAATACCCACAGACGATGCTAAATTGTTTGACTCAAAAGATATAAAAACCTTTTTGAACAAATCAATCAAAAGATGAAGGAGGTAAATCTTAGCAAAATACAGTCAATTACAGATTGAAACATTAATGACAACAATAATATACATGATGAAAGAGGCATGATAGAAATTATTAAGATTGAATGTTGTTTTACTCATTAACTGATGAGAAAGGGGATTTTCATTTGTTCTTAGGGATCTTTTCCCTATTTTCTAAGATACAAGGAAGGGGCTTTTTGTTCCTCTCTTTTCGGAGGAAAGAAAAATCCCCTTAGTTGAGAGCCTTTCTTGGCTATATATAGTCGAAGTCACTTTATCCGTTGTCTGACCAGACGCCTTCTCGTCACTGATGTACCTTAGTCGTGGCTTTAGGTGTTGCCTTTTCCGATTTGTCGGATGTCCTAGAGGAGAAATGGAGTGGGCTCTGTTAATTTTTACCGCCTGGTTATCGAGGCGAGATGTTGAACAATTTGATCATAATGGTCAGATTTTAACCCATACACGCATCTGAGAGAATGAAGGTTGTCATTTGTGATCAATGAAAAAAAGAATGACTCTGGTAAGTTGGCAGAACTCTTATTTGCTCTGGTTTTAGCTTGAGACCTTTGCCTATCTCATAGGGTCTTTCCAAAATAATCTCAACTGTTATCTTCATATGTTAACGACCTAAAAACACTCTTATCGCTTAACTTACAAAGCTTAGCAGCATAAAAGCATTATGTTTACATGTATTTAACCTTAAAAACATAAGTAGAATTTTGAGCTGCCCCACATACAAGCCAAGGTGACTCTAAAATGCACAATCGAGCATTACAAACTAAAAGCAAAGAGTACTAAACTGTCTTGTGTCGTTTAGTATGTGATAATTGAGTTCTAGCCAATTATGCTAATGGCTAATACTATATACTGTGTGTATCCCAACCATATAGATCCTTTTAGCGTTCACCACATAGATCCAGCAAAGAGACAGTAAAACCTGTCAAATAAAACAAAATAATAGAGACTCGATGAATCATAAATCTCAAGCTCTATAGTTCAGTTCAATAATCTGAATTTTTTTGGAAAAACCATCATTCAGGACCAAAAATTGGATAGTTACATTCACATATCATGATGAATTCCCAAACAGAATCCTAGTTAGCATCTGAAAAAGTATCATGAACGAAGGAGCAAATAAACTAGTATGAGAATTATTTTTCTGGAGCATAGCCTCATTCAAAAACGGCCTATCTACCTCCACGACATAGAGGTAAGATTTGCGTACATTTTACTCTCGTAAACCCCACATCGTGGGAGTATGTTGTCGTGTGATTCATCAAAAGCTGAATCTTAGTCAACTTAGCACCTGAAATCAACTAACTAATCAAGTTCTCCAAAAGTTGTAGAACAAAAACAATTTCGCTACTAATCTTTTTACCAGCTTCATCAGAGTAAAAGCCTTCCAAATGCCAATATACATAATATACCAAATGTTTTTTGAAACTCTGCATAAGCCAAATCTGATAATTTATCAGAGGCACAGTGACAATATAAGTATTCTTACCATGTAATTTCCACTTTCTAATTCAAATCAATAGAATCATAACCAACCTCATTACAAATTACAATCCAGCTAAAACCAGCATCTGTTAACGAATATTAAAAAAAAAAACTATAGCAATCCAAATATAAAAAGACAAAATTAAGTGATAAATAACAGATCACATCAAGGAAAAGATATTCAGCTTGCCCAAAATAAACACAAAACAATAGAAATTTAATCAACATTTAGATCATCCAGAAAGGATGTAATTCATTAGAACCAAATTCCACTTCCCTTAACCAACATCAGCAGCCAATAACAAACAGATTAAAACCATATCTCCATTACTTTTTTTTTTTTTGAAAAACAGTAAAATCCTAAAAGAAGTGCCAATAAGCGTCAAATCGACTAATACTTCGGTTGGGTTCTTAGACAGGGCTGAGAAGCTGAGAGAGGGAGGGCTTAGGTTCAGAGTTCATGCCGAGGATGATGACCAGGGGAATAAAGCCGTAATGGGTAATAACTTTGGCCTTCTTCGCTGTCCACGTGCCCCACTCCTTTACGAACTTGGACACTGCCGCCACACGGCCACAGCTCCAATCGTCTTCATCGGCGGCTGCAGCCTTCTTCGTGTTCTTTCCTTTGGACTTTAGCATTACCTTGGATGTCATTTTTGTACAGAACTGAGTCTGACGTCTGAACCAGCTCTTTGGTCTGGTGGCCTCCTAGAGTATTTTGTTTTGCGTTCTGCAAACGTAGAAGCCCTAGAAGCAGGGATGACTGATTTTGCTATTTAGGGTCCCCGCCACTTAGTTTCGAAAATGTAAATTTAGCCCAACTTCTTCCATTGGGAGCAGTTTAATTTGTAGTGAAAAAGAAAGAGCACACGTTTTACACATAGTATAGTCAAACGACCTGTGGTAATCATTTCTTTTTTAACTCAGCACCATGTGTTATGCACATTTTTAAAATTTGGAAAAACATTATATTAAAATTGTTCTAGTGTTTATAATTTTTTTTTGAATCAGTACAAAGTCACAATATAATCATATTGGAAGAAGTTGAATCTCATTGGTCTTAGGGGCATTACTGTTTATCTGGACATTTATAACTATGTAAAACATGAGCAAAAGAACGAAAAAACAAGGTATTATGTGTAGCTGATTTAAAAGTAAAAACTGCACAGGACATCCTATTTATTCGTCTCATTTAACTTATATTTATTTTCTAAAAACTAATTTGTACTTACTTTTTAAATAATTTTAGCTCTCTTCCTCCTCCTCATTCTTCTCCTTCCTTCCTTCCTTCTTCTTCTTCTTCTTCTTCTTCTTCTTCTTCTTCTGGGCAAGTTGAATCTCTTTTCAAGTTATGCATTTTTTATAACTTTTTAGATGATTCGACTATTTATTTCAATTGTATTAATTTTTATTTTCAGAGTAAATTCAAAAAAAATATTAACTAAAACTTTATTTTTTATGGTCAAATAAAAATATTTAGCCTAAATAACGTAGTTATATCCAAGTTTTATTATAAATTGTATTCGAAAAAGCTTATCTAAAAATAATATTCTTAAAAAGATAAAAACATATTATATTTTTTAAGAAAATGTCACATAAATAGGAAAAATTCACGTGGCAGGTGAGTGCACCCATACTTTTTGTCACATCAATGTCTAGGGGGTAATGGCTCTCAAAAGACTAAGTTGAGGGGGTAATTAAGATCGTATATTGTTCGAAAAAGATACTAATAATCTGAGCCAAGTTAAAGGATGTTTTAAGGTATTTTGCCGCAAAAAAACGAAAAACAAGGTAATATGTGTAGCTGATTTTAAAAGCACTATTTAAACTTTAGCCAGTATCTAAATGTATAGTGTAGCCTTACTCTTTCCTCTTCTTCTTTGGACCTTCGGGCCTGAAATTTTGAATGCCAGAGACTATGTTTGAAATTTATTTCAGAGCCTACATTTGAAATATGATTCTGAGTCAACTAAATTTTAAATGCTTTATAAATTTAGGCTATATTTTAAAAAGAGTATCCGACGAGAGACCAAGGAGGATATTGTTGTCATTTGACCAAAGAGAAATAGAAATTGAACTCTGCCCCTCTTACTCGTTAGCAGCGAAAGAGTATCCAAATTCTCTAATCCCACAAGCAGAAGAGGAGAGAAAAAATGGGAGGGGGAATGGAGTACAACAAGAACAAGTGGATCGAGGAATGGGGAGCCGCGAGGGAGAACCTGGAGCACAACTTCCGCTGGTCTCGACGTAACCTGGCGATTGTAGGTATCTTCGGCATCGCCGTCCCCGTCTTGATTTACAAAGGAATCGTCAAAGAGTTCGTAAGTTCCTCCGATTTTACCTATTTTACTTTTATCTCTTTCTCCTAATCAACTTTGCTACTATTCATTTATGTGCATTTATTGTGGTGCGTGTGCAGTGGATCTGCCTTTTAGCCCTAATTGTTTAGCATACATAGCATTTGCATTAATAAATTAAGCGGATTTACTAGAAATCTGGGTACTAGTCCTTGGAAGGCAATTGGTCGAGTTCTTGGTTTCTTAAGATAATTAAAGATTTGAGTCGTCAACAACTCAAAATTTCCTGCTATTTTAGAAGAATATACGCAAGTTGGATATCAAGTTTGTGAGACAACGTATACACCACATGTTTGGTGTTTACCTAGGGAGGTTGGTGCAATCGTCTTGGAAATCCAAGAAATAAGCTTGCGCAACACAATGGAGTTGGAATTTGTTATGCTAGCAGAAGCAGGCAAAGATGTTGAGTGATTTAGGAATTTTCGCATAGAAATTTCATTGACTTTCAAAAAGTGATAGCTCAATTTCAACTCACTGTGACAGTGAAGCCACTCTAACACGAGCATATAGCAACATATATAATGGGAAGTCAATAGACTTTCGACATGATAAATTTTATGTTCTCGAGCTTTGGATAAGACACGGCCATAAAAGTGCTAAGCGAGTGTTTGTGTGGAAAGCAAGAAAAATGGTGATCGATGTTATCACAAGGAATTATATGTTTAAAGCTATTATACTACATGGGATTGCGATAACATATTGTGACATTATGCTAAGATAATGTTCTAAATTCTAATTGAAAGATATGTTACTCTATGTTACTCTATGAATGCTGAGGTGGTTAGGGCATGTGCGGAGGAGAAGTCCTGATGCCCCGGTGAGGAGTTGTGAGCGGCTGGCGATTGTCGGCGTTCGACGAGGCAGAGGGAGGCCTAAGAGGTATTGGGGAGAGGTGATTAGGCACGACATGGCTAGAATGCGGGTTTCCGAGGATATGACCCTCGATAGGAAAGTCTGGAGGTCTAGCATCAGGGTTGTAGGACAGGGGCTCCTAGAGTTTTTCGTACTCCTCACCCGGGGTTGGGTGAGGCTTGGCAGTGCTATCCATAGATGATTTGTGTTTTGGATTGTGTCTCACTTATGGTAGTTATTTATGGTAGTTACTGTATGATATTATTGCATGATATTTATATATGGTTCTTATATTTAGATAATTATTTACGTTATTTCTGCTGGAGTTACTAATGCTCTTTTGTTTTTGTTTTTGTTTTTGTTTTACTTTCTTTCACTGAGCCGAGGGTCGATTGAAAACAGCCTCTCTGCCCTTTCGGGTAGGGGTAAGGCTAGTCTACCTATTACCCTCCCCAGACCCCACTTTGTGGGACTATACTGGGTAGTTGTTGTTATTGTTGTATTTATACTTTGATAAGTGGGGAATTGTGAGAATTTTGTCTTAATATAAATAATAAGTAAAGCTTTTTTGGAATGAGAAGTTGTGTCTTGAGATGAAAGGGTACATCTAGTTCTACTTCATCAAACAAGATGAAAGGGTGCCCTTTTTATTTTAAGTTGGTTTTTTATTCCCTGTTGTTTACTTTGCAACAATAATAATGGAGATTCTTGCATCTATTATCAACTATATTCTCTTTTCTGCTTCAAAAACACTCTTTTCTTCAAAATTCTGCACTTGAAAATCAGATAAGTTCTTGCTTGTCTAAGAGGAATTTCTTTACCATTCTCTTAGTCTAGAGATTCAAAAGGCTTATCATATCTACTAAAGCTATTTGCATAAAATTAAATAGCAATCACTGGAAGGAGTGAGAAAATATCGTTTTTTAGGAAATCGCTATTTCACGTGTTTCAAGCCTTCAACTTTTGTGTTCTTCATTCATATTTTTCCAATGACATCTATGACTACCCCAAATTTCCCTCTCTTTCTTGACCTATCCATCTCATTAATCTTTCTCGTAAACTGAGGTGCATTACCACCCCGACAACCTCTTATTCAATGTGTTGCTTACGCATTGTGTTATGTATGAAAAATGGCCATGAGCCAGGATGAAGGATACATTTGGAAAGTTAACAAATTATCTATGGAACCCAGGGTAGGAGCATGTGAAGCATGAATTGGGTAGGATAGAATAGACAAAAAGAGATAGGCAATTTGTTACAAGCTCCTGCCCCGAGCCCAGTACATACTTTGTTAACTTCCGAAATGTTTCCTCCACCGTGGCTCATAACCAATTTCATTCAAAACACAATGGTAGAAGACATTGATATTGGAGCAAAAGGGTAGGAGTTACTAACTCTTGAAGTTCAATATGTTCTAGTTAGGGCTCAAATGACACTTTGAAAGTTTACTGCATTGTGATTCCTAGCAAATATTGGCTTTTTGAATTGAAATTTTCTTTGATGTTTTTTATTTGTCTCTGTTGGTTTCTTTGTATTGACGAATTTGGTATGAGAAGAGACTTATGTCATCTAAAGTTGATAACTGAGTTTTTGCTACCAAACAACAAATTATTATTTTAAACCAAATCCAGCGAGCTGAATTTCTTTTATGTTGGTTTCTAATTTTGCTAAATTGATAATTTCACAAGTGAGCGGTGAGCCAATTAAATGAAGTGATCCTTGGTTTATTTAATGACTAAGTAAGAGGATTATCATTGAATTTATGTTCTATTTTAATAAAATGTCTTTGGCCGCATGGCCCCAGTGTTGATCTTGTGGTGACTGGTAAGAGCGCAACACATGATGTATTGATTTGGCGCACATCATGGTGGACCTTGCAACAACAAACAAATGTCTGGTATTTATGTGGAGAAATGTAGAGGGACACCGAGTTTCGAACCGTACGACATTGGCCCTCGTGGATCTCTCGGTTGTAGAAAAAACTTCTTTAGCCATATATCATGAAAATATCTCCATTTTGAAAGCGATGCTATTTTGATTTACAAGCCGACACAAACAAATTGAGTTTATACACAAAACTTTAGATAATGAAGTGTTTTTTAATACCAATAGACAGTGACTAAACAAAAGAATTAATGTTTTGTGTATTTTGATATAAAAAGAAAATTCCTTCTTATGGATAGTTCATACACTTTTTGGAACCTCAAAACGAAAATACAACTACTTCTATCAGTCTTCTTCTTAAGATCCTTTTTTGCACCAAAAGTTATCTCAATCTCGTAAGGTTTGCACTTGCAGCCTAAAATATGATGTTTTTCCTTTATAGATGTTGCGACAATATGATGGTTGAAAGTGATAAAAGAGGATGAGGTAAATTTAAATTAGATAGAGGAAACTGTCTCAATAGACTTACAATCTCGTGGAATCAAAGTGGTGGAACATAATGGAAGCAAATAATCCATGTGGTTGATATCCAAGTTGTCTATATATTTCTTGTCGCTTAGAAAAGACAAATATTTCAGGATAGCAAACATTGCTCATTTCATAAGAAACCCCAAAGTTGCTATATCCATTTATATTCCATCCATAACCTAATTCCATTCATCTAATAGCCCTTTGGTGCCATATGTCGTTACTTTAGGTTAGGTTTTTGTAAAGAGTTCTTATTGTGGTCCAAGATTTGTGTGTCTGTGTAGAGATAGGTATGGAATTTGGAGAATTTGTAGTTTTTATGAAATCCTGAATTTACCTTAGAAGACGAATTATTTAGGAGACTTGGGACAATTTTTTTTTTTTTAATAAAGAATGTCTCGGAGAAAAAGTTTGTAAGTAAAAGTAAACATGTTTGGCTAATTGTAAATTTGGAAGATTTATGAATGTTTTGTGAGTGGAAGAACTTTTCTTTGAATAACACCCGTAAACCACCTCTTTTAGAAGAACAAAAAAAAAATAGTTTTTTGAGTATTTTGATAATCTTCTTGAAACTTCAATCAATCTGTTATGAAATAATATAAGAATAAGAACAATAATACAAGAACAAGAACAATAGAGAGAAAAGTAGAGAGAGGAGTATTCTTATTGATACTTAGGGATGATTTACAATGGGGTAAGACCCCTCTATTTATAGGCATAGAAAAGACTTAGCCTCAAAATAAAACTCTTCTATAAGATAGACATTCACTCTAATTAGAGTTCTATTTATAACACTCCCCCTTGAATGTCTATTCAATAATGTGCCTCGTTAAAACCTTAACTAAAACAAAACCCAATGGGAAAAAATTTAAAGAAAAGGAAAAAGAGTACACATGTTTGAATATGCGCCTATTGGTTGCCTCGTTAAAAACCTTGCAAGAAAAACTCAGTGGGACAAAACCTTGTAAGGGAAAAAGAGTGCAACGCGCATTAACTCCCCCTGAAAAGAGCATCAATTCATATCCTTGAGTTTTCGCATTCCGATCTTGTGAACCAGCTTCTTAAAGGTTGACGTTGGTAGAGATTTTGTGAACAAATCAGCCATATTATCGCTTGAACGAATCTGTTGCACATTGATATCACCATTCTTTTGAAGATCATGTGTGAAAAATAACTTTGGTGAAATATGCTTTGTTCTATCTCCTTTTATGAATCCTCCCTTCAATTGAGCTATACATGCTGCATTGTCTTCATACAATGTCGTGGGTAGTTTGTTACACTTCAAACCACATCTGTCTTGAATATGATGTATGATAGACCTCAACCACACACACTCCCGACTTGCTTCATGAATAGCGATTATCTCGGCATGATTAGATGAAGTAGCCACAATTGATTGCTTAGTCGATCGCCAAGATATGGCGGTGCCCCCACAGGTAAACACATAACCTGTTTGAGATCGAGCCTTGTGTGGGTCGGATAAATATCCAGCATCAGCATAACCAACAAGATCAGGACTGCAATTATTGCCATAAAATAAGCCCATATCGGTAGTCCCTTTTAGGTACCGCAATATATGTTTGATCCCATTCCAATGTCTCCTTATAGGAGCCGAGCTATACCTTGCTAAGACATTAACTGAAAAGGTTATGTCAGGCCTTGTAGTATTTGCAAGATACATTAGTGCGCCAATTGCACTAAGATATGGTTCTTCAGGACCAAGTAGCTCTTCATTCCTTTCTTGCGATCGGAATGGATCTTTATTCACATCAAGTGATCGAACAACCATCGGAGTACTTAAAGGATATGCTCCATCCATGTAAAACCGTTTCAGTATCTTTTCTATATAGGTAGATTGATGAACAAAAATTCCGTTTGCCAAATATTCAATTTGCAAACCAAGACATAATTTTGTCTTTCCGAGATCTTTCATCTCGAATTCATTCTTTAAATAATCAATTGCCTTTTGGAGTTCTATGGGGGTTCCAATAAGGTTTATGTCATCGACATATACGGCAAGTATAACAAATTCCGATGTTGTTTTCTTTATAAAAACACACGGGCAAATGACATCATTTATATAGCCTTCTTTTAATAAATACTCACTAAGATGATTATACCACATTCGTCTTGATTGCTTTAGACCATACAAGGATCTTTGCAATTTGATTGAAAACATTTCCCGGGACTTTGAATTATGAGCGTTTGGCATTTTGAGTCCCTCGGGAATTTTCATGTATATCTCATTATCAAGTGAGCCATAAAGATAGGCAGTAACCACATCCATTAAATACATGTCAAGCTTTTCAAGGACAGCAAAACTAATGAGATAACGAAAAGTTATGGCATCCATTACAGGCGAATATGTCTCTTCATAATCGACACCAGGCCTTTGAGAAAATCATTGTGCAACAAGGCGTGCCTTATATCTTTGTACCTCGTTTTTCTCATTTCTCTTGCGTACAAAGACCCATTTATAGCCAACAGGCTTAACACCATTAGGTGTTTCAACTATAGGGCCAAAAACTTCACGTTTTGCCAGCGAATTCAATTCTGATTGAATTGCTTCTAGCCATTTTGGCCAATCATGTCTTTTTCGACATTCTCCAACAGATTGAGGTTCAAGATCCTCATTTTCTTGCATAATGCTAGATGCGACATTAAAAGCAAAGACATAATCCACCACTATATCCACTCGATTAAAATTTGCCTCAATATCGATTGGATTTATGGATAGTTCCTTGTTTTCCTGAGTCTCGGGCTCAAAGGATTCTCCATGAATCTCAGAGTTTATTAAATCATGAATTTCCTCATGAGATTCTTTCGTAGTGTCATTTTGATCGTTTGCTTTCCTCTTTCTAGGATTTCGATCTTTGGAACCTAATGGCCTGCCACGCTTCAGGCGTGCATTCGACTCATTGGATATGACACTAGATGATTGTCCAACAGGGACATCAATACGGATTGGAACATTCTCCGCGGGGATGTGGGATTTTGTTATCCTTTTCAAGTTCGTAAATGCGTCAGGCATTTGATTTGCTATTCTTTGCAAATGGATAATCTTTTGCACCTCTTTTTCACAAATAGAGGTACGTGGATCAAGATGAGATAATGATGCATTTTTCCACAAAATTTCCCGTTTGGTTTCACCAACTTCTCCCCCTAATTTTGGGAAAAGTGTCTCATCAAATTGACAGTCTGCAAATCGTGCAGTGAACAAATCCCCTGTCAATGTTTCGAGGTAGCGAATAATGGAGGGCGATTCAAACCCAACATATATTCCTAACCTTCTTTGCGGACCCATTTTGGTGCGGTATGGCGGTGCTACAGGCTCATATACTGCGCATCCAAAGATTCTTAAATGGGATATATTGGGTTCATGACCCAAACCAATTGCAACGGGGAATATTTGTGATAATTCGTCGGTCTGAGACGAATTAGCATTGCTGCATGCAAAATGGCGTGACCCCATACCGAAGTGGGCAGCCTCGTTTTCATGAGTAATGGTCTTGCAATCAACTGCAGGCGTTTAATTAAAGATTCTGCAAGACCGTTTTGAGTGTGAACATGAGCTACAGAATGTTCCACTTTTATCCCAATTGATAAGCAATAATCATTAAATGCTTGGGATGAAAACTCAGCAGCATTATCCAGTCTAATAGACTTGATTGGATTATCAGGAAAATGTGCTCGTAGTCGAATTATTTGTGCCATTAGTTTTGCAAACGCAAGGTTGCGTGATGACAACAGGCAGACATGAGACCATCTACAGGATGCGTCTATTAGGACCATAAAATATCTAAAAGACCCACTAGGTGGGTGAATAGGTCCACAAATGTCCCCTTGTATACGTTCCAAAAACGTAGGTGACTCAGTCCCAACCTTTGTTGGTGATGGTCTTGTAATTAACTTGCCTTGATAACAAGAAGTGCAAGAAAATTTATTATTTAAAAGAATCTTGAAATTCTTTAACGGATGCCCATATGAGCTTTCTATAATCCGTCTCATCATGATTGATCCAGGGTGTCCCAATCGATCATGCCAAAGTACAAAGGTATTGGAATCAGTAAACTTTTGGTTTACTGTTGAATGTGCCTCAATTGCACTAATTTTTGTCCAATACAGGCCACAAGATAAAGACGGAAATTTCTCAATAACCCTCTTTTGGCCAGAGACATTCTTTGTAATGATGAGATATTCAAGATTATTCTCATCTATTGTCTCAACATGATAGCCATTCCGGCGTATATCTTTAAAACTCAACAAGTTTCTCTTAGACATGGAGGAGAACGTTGCATTCTCTATGATAAACATTGTTCCTCTAGGCAGAGTTATAGTTGCTCTTCCGGAGCCTTCAAAATCAATTTACTACTACCAGAGATTGTAGTAACATCTGCCTTACACATACTTAGTTGAGAGAAATATTTCTTTTCTTTGAGTATCGTATGTGTAGTACATGAATCAACTAAACAAATATTTGATCCAAGATTGCTTTGTGAGATATCCATATTTGCTTTCCCATGGTTTGACATACAAAAGAAAAATACACGAACATGAGAATAAACAAATTCAATCCGTTTGTCTCAATGTAATCGATTGTTAAACATACATAATCGATTATTTGCTATTTTGAAAAACTTCAGATCACATTGTCTTAATATAATCGATTGTTAAACATACATAATCGATTATGTCTTAATATAATCGATTGTTATAACAAGTATATAATCGATTGTTTTGCAGTTTTTAATGCGAAATATTAGATAATCGACTAACTGTTAGGTTATTCGATTAACTCTACTGAAAAATAAAAAAATATTTGAAATTTAAGCATATTGAAACATTCTAAAGAACCAACACTAACATTATATCATAAATTAACTAATACGAGCTGATACTAATGACTATTAGTTTATTCACTAACTAATACAAATAAGTAAAATAAAATCAAACAATTCCATCTTCCTTCATCACAGATCCATCACCGATTAAGTGGTCTATTTTCCCCTCGAGTTGCTCAAAGAAGTCTGCCACATCCAGGTGGGTGATGTCAAAATTGTCGTCAGAGACAAAATTTGTTTCAGGGCCTTTATTCTTTAGAGATGCTTGATAAAGGTCAACCAAATGTCTTGGTACACGGCAAGCTTTTGACCAGTGCCCTTTTCCACCGCAACGATAACATATAGTTTCTGAACTATTTGCCTTTGGATTCTCATAATCCCGTTTCTGCTTTTGGTGGTTATTTCTCTTCGGGGGGTGACAGACATCAGTGAAATTTCTTCCTTGTCTACGTCCACGGCTATGATTACGACCACGACTAGATCCATGGCCTTTTTCATGCTTGGCATAATGAGAATACACCTTATCTGCTTCAGGCAATGGTGTAGACCCAGTGGGTCGATTTTTTCGTGATTTCTCATGAGCAGGTCATTGTTTCGCTCAGCCACAAGAAGAAGAGAAATCAGTTCAAAGTACTTTTTGAAACCTTTCTCTGTACTGTTGTTGCAGTACCATATTGGAGGCATGAAACGTTGTAAACGTTTTCTCAAGCATATCATAATCAGAGATATTATCTCCACAGAGTTTCAATTTAGAAGTAATTCTGAACATTGCAGAATTATATTCAGAAACAGACTTAAAGTCTTGGAGCCTCAGATGAGCCCAATCATATCGTGCTTGTGGCAGAGTGACCAACTTCAGGTTGTCATATCTCTCCTTTAAGCCGTTCCACAAGATGAGTGGATCTTTGACTGTGAGATATTCAATTTTCAAACCTTCATCAAGGTGATGACGCAAGAAAATCAAGGCCTTAGCACAGTCTTGGGTGGATGGTTTATCTATGTCTTTAATGGCGTCTCCAAGACCCATAGCATTTAAGTGGATTTCAGCATCCAACACCCATGTCATATAGTTCTTGCCCGAAATTTCAAGGGCAACGAACTTTCTTTTCATAATATCAGACATAATTAAAACCAAATTCGGAAAGAGGGAAATACCTTAATTTTCTCAAGAAGATTCTTGAGACGGTAGAGTCTCGTGCTGATAACGTGTTATGAAATAATATAAGAACAAGAACAATAATACAAGAACAAGAACAATAGAGAGAAAAGTAGAGAGAGGAGTATTCTTATTGATACTTAGGGATGATTTACAATGGGGTAAGACCCCTCTATTTATAGGCATAGAAAAGACTTAGCCTCAAAATAGAACTCTTTTATAAGATAGACATTCACTCTAATTAGAGTTCTATTTATAACACAATCAAATTTTTCGGAAAAAACTTTATTTGCAAAATTCAAAAAGTTTTCTACAAACAAAGGATATTTTAATATTTGACTAGAAAGGCTCTGAATATAGTGAAAAAGGTATACAGATGGCTCACATGACTGACCCAATTCATTTGGGATTGAGGACGTAGTTGTCTGATATGCCCGGTCAAAATAGGATTTCTGAAGTTGTATGGATGGAGTAGGCACTTTGTTTTTTCTCACTTGTGTGCTTGATTTTTATTGGGCGTAACCAGAATTTGTTTTGGAAGTTTAACTTTCATGTATTGGTGATCTTTATATTTTTGTGCCTGTATTTGTTCTCAGTATTGGAATTTAGTTCGCAATATTTTTAGTTTGTCACGAGTTGCCTCCTATTAGGAACCTTGTCCACTCTTTGCAGTTTTTTAGTAGTATCAGCTGCATCATACAATTGAAAAGCCATTATTCGTGTTACGAATTCGAGTCCTACATCTCCTATATTTAATATCATGTCAGTTTTATGGTTTTTCAAAGGGCAGCTCGGTGCACTAAGCTCCCGCTATGTCCGCGAAAAGGTCGGATCATAAGGGTCTATCTGTTTCAGGGCCTATTGTTAATATAGCTTATATATTTTTTTTGCTGCATTTCCTGTACTGGATATAAGACAAGAAGGGTTGCTCTGATGGTAAGCAGCCCCCACTTCCAACCAAGAGGTTGTAGGTTCGAGTCTCCCCAAGAGCAAGGTGGGAAGTTCTTGGAGGAAAGGATGCCGGGGGTCTATTTGGAAACAGTCTCTCTACCAAGAGTAGGTGTAAGGTCTGCGTACACACTACCCTCTCCAGACCCTACTAAGTGGGATTATACTGGGTTGTTGTTATTGTTGTTGTTCCTGTACCGGAGATATTATCGCTACTATTGTTAATACCTTGTTGGGGTAGTGTGAGAAGAGATTACTTGTTATTGTTTTGTTCCATTATATTTAAGCCTCAAATTCTACTTTTTGATGAGTACTAACACAATGATAATGGTTTACAGCATTTGCATGATGATGAGTGGGGGAGGCCACGAACAAAGTTTGTACCATGAAGCTTTTATAGCTCTATAATAATTGTGGGAGGGCAATTAAATTCTTCCTAGGTGCCCCTCAGCCTGTCAATTTCTGTTTCAACGAACTTTTTTCTCAAGAATAATTTTTGTAATGCCCTTTGAAATCTCACTCTTGGTGGTTTTGGGCATTGGCTACTATATGATTGTATCTCTTGAAATCTATCTCTTTCGTGCTTATGGTATTTGAATATCAGCTGCAAGCTGTTTTTGATATGTGGCGTGTGAGGGGATAAGAGATACCGTTTGGTTTGGAAGTTTTATGCTGGCAGTACATACCGGATGAGACCACATCGTCTTCACTCAATTGGAGGTAACTGAATCGAAGCTACTCCACTTTATATATTTAAACAAGTAGAGATGCACCTCCAAGACGCCCTTATGAAAAATTAAACCCCCCCACCCCCCAACAAAAAAAGGGGTGGGGTGGGGGAATTGGAGGCTCTCTAGAACAAGTGAAGAATATGGTTCTCTTGAAATACTTGCACTAGGTGAGAACAATCTGAGTTGATGAATGTGCTACTTAATGCCGACAACACATATGGATCGCAAGTTCTCGTCTTCCCCGAGTTAATTAGGATAGAAGACTTCCAAAATTAACGATGAAAGAGCTACATCACATATCTGAAACGTCAACTTTGAAGGCAAGCGTAGAGGCATACTATTCAAACCTTTCAAGACCCTTTATCGTGTAGCAACCCTGTTTTCAACTCATTGCAACGCGATAACTATGTTCTAGATCTGGAAGCACGGGGAATAATAGATCATGGCAGAATATAACTGTTAATTCATAATAAATAGTTTTGTTAATGGTGTTTGCACTGTGTGAAAATGGTGCGAGGGTTATTGTAAAATTCGCCGTGGTAGAGAATTGCTGTCTACTTAAGACTAAAAACTAGTAGTGAGACTTTTATTCTTCTGCCCATTCTAGTTAGAGCCTCTAAAGCTATGTTTAGCCTAATCAATATAATAGGTGGACTCGGTTGGGAAGAGTAGTGAATTGCTTTATAGTTGGGTTACACACATAGTAAGAGCCACAAAGAACTAAACCACCGCCTTGGTGCTAAAATCTTATTGATTACAACAGGAGGTTAAAAGTCTGAAACACAAGAAACTACTGGTTTATGCTACTCTAGTAAGCTTCCAACCAAGAAAAGATTTTCAGTCAGAGCTGTGTTGAATAGCTTGATCAAAGCTCTTCCTCAGAAACGCGTAATGGCAAATTGCATAGCTTGCTGCAAGTAATATAAGATACAAGTTACGGTAAATGAGCTGTACAAGTAAACTATATGTTGCTTTCTTTCTCCCACTAGTCGTTGAACTTTTGCTTCATGGCTAGGTAACACCCGAGATTACAGTGCCAAAGAATTCAAAAGTATATAAAAGATCTCCCTTCCCATGTCTTTTTAATTGGGAGAATCTTTCGGGGTTGGGAGGAGGATGTTGGAAAATATCGCTGTACATTCTGGATGAAGCGCTTTATGTAATCTAGAAAATTGCATTGATAGAGAGACCTCACTTCACGACTGAAACATATAGCTTACACACGACTCACATCTTCTTTATACCACTTCTCAGTTGAACTAAAATGGGGTCATAAAACAGAAGCTACTGCTACTCCAGCAGATCTTTACTAGCATCTCCAAAGCACTATGGTTAAAAATTAAACAAGAAGTAAAAATAAATCTTTGCCGAAACAAATAGGTATTGAATCAGGAAGATCCCATTATCAAACTAGCTATGCAATCGGGCATTAACCATCTACTTCTGAAGACACTACCAAGATGGATCACTTCTCTTTGACCCATTATCATCAAAGCCATCAACAACTCATTGGGTTGAGCATTAGCACAGTCCTACCTTGGAGTTATCCCTGCTAGAGGTCCACAACGATCTCAGTTCAGTATTTTTTTGAAAATAATTAGCGTGGCTACTAGCCTTTTGCAGTAGCAGCTCTGTTTCAACAATAATATCTGATATATACTTGCACTAGGTGAGGGTAATATCGGTTGTTGAGTGTGCTACTTTCACAACAAGAGTCTATTTTGAGATGTCCTGATGTGAAATGCATCATCCAAATGGCCCATTCGACATCTCTGAATTTCAGAAAGCTAGTTTTACGATCACAATTACACCATTTAACATACATAAATAAGCACCCACACAACATGAGGAGGCATATGCATGTGATAGAAAAGAACTGCCAGTGATACATTTCTGAAACATAAAACTATGCAGGTACATATAGACGAGCTTGTCTCAATCAAAATATGGGCTAACGTAAAAGACAAACATGTGCTCTCTCTCTGTCTTGCAAAACCTTAACCAATGTCGTTATATAATAGACAACGCATGTTAACCAATGTCGCAACTTAGTGCAAAAGTATGATGAAAGTGCTGACCTAGTGTTTTGAGTGATTTCTCATGTCACCAATGCATTGCATCGATCTGTCTCCCCATATTGCTTGTACTTTGTGAGGTGTCACCAAAAATTTATAGGAATTTAAAATTCCTTCCTGGCAGAGGAAATGAGTACTATAAAAACAAGACAAACACCTCATTTCAAAAATATGAGATATTCAAATGTTGTTAGTACAGCAAGTATACAAATATTTTTTTTAATGTGTATTTTCCTTGGATGCTAGAAATAAATAATTGTAATAACTTAAATACCTAAAACAATCTCAGTAACACATGTTATGATATCATTCTACAAATTAGAACTCAAGAGACAGGAAGCATGTAGTTTTATCATAATACAGTAGCATTCAAGTCTCAAGTTTCAAAACCAGCAGCTAATAAATCAAGCGTTATGACCAAGTGATACCAATACAAATAAAGAGTTCACCATAAGATTTGTTGTCAAGTAACAGTTGAAAAAGGGAGTACGACAAAGACCTTCACAGAGAAGTGAAGCAACCTTTTAGTACGGTTAAGGCGAAGTTGAAACGACGAGAAAAAGAAAAGACTTGTAAATAAACAATAAAACCAAAGCTGAAGATTGGAAAAACTCATACTTATAGTTGGACAGTGCCATAGAACCTCTTAATGCTACGAAGGCAAAGTTAATCAGCTCCTATTCCCAGTGACATAAGAACTTTATTGGCTACACATCAATTTCAGTCCTCTTCTCCTTTTTCCACGATGCTGTAATCAATGTCTTCTCTAGTCCTGCTTCGTATTGCAAGAGTTACAGTGGAAATAAATTGGGCTACAAACCGTTTATATGCAATCCTAAGTATAGCATGTGTGGCCACCACAGTAGCAAAATGAAGTGTAAAGGGCTGAGCTCAATTTCGGTCAGAACTCTCGAATAACAAAAAAACCCAAGGAGAATGAAGCGGGGAAAAAATTTAACCAAAAATACGCAGCTTTAGTAATATCATTTGAGTAGTATATAAACACACACACAGACTCTCTCCATTGAACTAAAATGAGGTCATAAAAGAGAAGCAACCTTGGCTGGTCATCTTCGCACGAGGTCCAGAAGGGTGAGATTCAGTGCTTTTGTTGAATTGTCGTGGCTGCAGGCCTTGCGTTAGCACCCCTGCTTCAACAATAGAAATATCCAATAATACACTTGCACTAGATGAGTGTAATCTAAAAAAATGAGCAGCTACTTCAACGACAAGAGAATGTTTTGAGATGTCAGTAGTCTTGACTGCGAAATGCATCATCCAAATGTCCTATTCAACCTCTAAATTGCAGCAAATGTGCCTTACCATCGCAATATCATCAGTAACATATAAGAACAAGCATCCATACAGACTTGTGAAGCCGAAAACTATGCTATGAGGCAGCAAAGTTACCAATTACCCTTTAGCTTGTCTCAATAAATTCGTGCTTGCCATGGCTTGCAAACCCTTAACCAATATATAGTAGACAACTTAATCACTGTTGCAAAAGTATCGGGCTTCACGGCTCTCAGTTCCCCCTTATGGTTTGTTGCTGCACAATCATCACTTCCTCATCTGAGTTGGTAGAGTTGAAGATATACTATTACGAGCTGCCATGTATTTTATTGCCCTGACAACTGGCCTACTTAGTAAGGACATTGTAGGAAACTCAAGTGGTTTCTAAATTGATAAGCCTATTTTTTTAATATAGTACAAATTTTATTGAAATCAGAAGCCACTAGACTAAGATGGTGCTCAACAGCAGTACAACTTCAAAGATTACAGCATAGTCATTCCAGCAGAGATCTAATAAATTCTATCAAGTGGTTTCTAAACTTTATATCACAGAGATCAATAAAAAGGGCAACTACACTCATTCTATCAGCGAAGCAGATATTTTTCCAGTGATGTTATTGGCAAGACTTACGAGCACACAAAGCCTGGTATCTATAAATACAAGTCGAGCACCTCATTCAAAAAAAGTGAGGTATTTGAATGTTGTTAATACTGCAAGTATTTCAAATTTTGTATAATACACTTGAAGGCTGTCACAGATTTTGTTTTTAGATAACGGTCACCATTTCTTTCTCCGATAGTGCTTTTACCTCTTGTCAGAGCTTATTGGTATTTGGCAGATTTCAGGAGCAATTGTTTCGACTGTCCTCATCGAATTCTGAGAGACATACCTATTGTAGGAGGTCAGTTGTTCTCCCTCTCTCGAGATTGCAATCCCTATCGAGTCGGCAAGGAATGATAATGGGTCAGGGAATCGGGCATAATCTATGAAAAATGTTGTAAACAAATATTGATTTCATTCCTTGGGGCACAATTGCAAATTACCATTTATATTATCACCGACTGAAAATTGCAGAGAAGCTATTTCTATTCAATGGATACCTTTACGAATATAAAAAGGTGACAACCATCTAATGAAGTTAACTTGACACAAAGTTACTATTGCAGCCTTCAGTAGAAGAAAAAGAAGTGAGAGAAGACTTAAAACAAAGATTGTAAACCCTGAAGTGCTAAAATCTGACTGATTTTGAACAAGATAGAACAACAAAAGTGTCAGATACATTTCCTCGTATAACTTCTGGTCGATCAGTTTCTTCCTACCAAGAATGGATACTCAATCAGATGATGAACTTTCCTTATAGATCTCCATGATGGAATCTTCTCAACAGGATGTAATGGCAACAAGCGTAGCTTGCTGCAAGTACTATCTTTTAAGCTGATTAAGTTAACTTGACGATGTGGTAGATGCCCAAATATGGTTCCAGATTCTCTTCGCTTGCATAACAAAGAGCATAGCAGTAATATAGATAACAGAAAATTTGTTGGGATAGTCATTTGTTCACGTAGATCAATGCGATACTTTAAGCCCCAAGAGGAGTAGCCCTTTCCCCATTCAAAGATGTCAAGTTGATGCCCCTCACCAAATGAAGTTCCAAGCAGATACAAATGATCATGTATACATCCACAATAGTATTCTTTTTTCATTTTTGGCATTGGATAAGTGTGGATAATTTCCCTATCAATATCAAAATAGCAAAAGCTATCTAACCGACTGAATGTCCAAAAAATTGCTCCATTGAAGAAAACTCCACCAGCACGATGAATGTATTTTTTAAATGGTTTCGGAAACAGAACTCGCGATTGCTTCCAGGAATTTGTCTCTGAAGAGTATATTTCAATATGGAGACACATGTCAAAGCTAATAACTTTGTAATGAGGTGATATTGAATGGTCAAAAGCCAACCTCATGTCAAGTGGACACATATTTGGGCTGGGAAGAGTAATGAATTGCTTTGTTGTTGGGTTACACACATAGTATTTGCTACCATAGTAAGAGCCACAAAGAACTAAACCACCGGAAGAATTCCAAATTTTCCATAATTTAATATCAAATTCGTCTTTGACAAAATCAAAGAATTTGCCAAAAACCTTAAATTTTTCCTTACCTTTGAGGGGAATGTAACAAAGGTCGTAGGTAAGAGAGGGCTCCAGAATGAGTGCACTTGAGGAAGGTTTAGGGCTCCAGAGGGAAGTAAAACAAGGATCAGAGATAAGAGACGGCCATCTTTTGGAAATAAGCTTGAAAGTGAAGGGGAGTTTTGGTGGGAGTAATAGCAGAATCTTGGTTACAAGATCATCGTTGCCTTCAACTGCTTCTGCACTAAGAGAGTAGTCTTTGCTCGTTTGCGCCAAGCCATAACTCTTTGACGTCAAAATCAACACTAAATACTGCTACTAGCGTCTCGATCGAGAGAGAGAACATATAGAGGGAGTGAAAACGAAGAGTATCCCACAAGTAAGGCTGTACGAATAACGGTTCCGAACCGGAACCGTGACCGGAACCGCGGTTCTAAACGGTTCCGGTTATACGGTTCCGATTCCGCGGTTCCGGTTCTGCGATTCCACCTTTTAGAACCGTGGAACCGGAACCGCCAGAACCGGACCGGTTCAGGCGGTTCTAAACGGTTCCAAACAGTTCCGATATTAAAAAAGAAATTTTTTTTTTAATATCGGAACCGTTTGGAACCGTTTAGAACCACCGGAACCGGTCCGGTTCCGGTTCTATCCGGTTCCCAACGGCCATATTTTTAAATTTTTTTTTTTTTTTTTTTAAATTCTGAAAATCAGAACGTTGGTATTGCAGAAATAGCCGTTTGGCATTTTTAAAATTTAGCCATTTGACTCCTCAAATTTAATTTAACCCCAAACTTTATATAATTACACAATTTCCCATTTCTCAACTATAAATACCCCCTCATTCTTTCATTTTAATTCACCAATTCATCAATCTTACTCAATCTCTCTCAAGCTCTCTTTCAATCTTTCTGTGCAAGTGCTTAATTTTTGTTGCAAATTCGTGAAACATTGTGAAGTTGTTGAATTGAAGTTTTCAAGTGTTCAATTACAACGATTGTCAATTTTCAAGAAGTTGTTCGTCAATCCGGTAAACTCGTTTCAACTCTTACGTGCTAAGAATATTTGTTGTGTGTTGATATTTTCCTTAATTATAATTAGTATGGCATTTTCATTGAAAAAAATGTTCGGAAAAGGTACATCTAAATCCGGTGAAAGTAGTAGCCAAAATCCTACCCCTCCCCCGGCTCCCAGACCTAGAAAAGATAAACAAGTTCAAACTAGTAGCCAACCTAGAAATACTAATGAAAACTTAGGAATACTTGATAGTGATCACCCGTGTTTTCAATTTAGCGATGTTAATTTTCTACATGATATAGCAGTCGGTGATAGAATAGATGATGATATTATGAATTTGCTTTATCCTAATGCACCAATATCAGAGGGAAATGAGGGTGATGATGATGACGAAACCCAACCTCCGGTAGATTTAGATGATACACCTACTAGTCCTGCTCCTAATGACCCAGAACACCCACCCGTACAAACTCCCACTTTTAGTAGACAACCTCGGAAACGTACAGAAACTTCATTAGTTTGGCATTTTTTTATTCAACTAAGAGATAAAGATAGGGCTAAATGCAAAACTTGTGGTAAAGAACTTGTTCATAGGTATACGGGTGATCGTAGCGGAACAGGTAGTTTAGTTAAACATATATATATACATCCTAGCGATAAGGCTAGATATTTTCAAATGAAAGCGGAACAAGAGGGGAAGTCAAGTCCTGATACTACAATTAACCAAAGTACTGGTTCTAACATGGTTCAACCAGGAATAAACACTGTCACCGGAGGTATATTGTACTACGATCCTAATAAGGATCGTGAAGAATTAGCTAAAATGATTACTGTTATGTGTTTACCTTATTCTTTTGCTTCTAATCCTGCTTGGATTCAATATATTAGACGAGTATTTAATCCTACATATAAAGGTTGGCCTCGCGCCACAGTTAAGGCCGACATTTATAAATATAAGCATGAATATGAACAGTACTTGCGCTATTTATTTACTCATATAAGTAATCGTATGTCTATTACAACTGATATTGGTATAAGTGGAAATGATTGTGATTACCTAACCGTGACCAGTCATTGGATAGACGAAGACTGGACCATGCAAAAACGCATTATAGCATATAGAATAATTAATTCACGGCACACAGGTAAGTTTATTGCTAGCACTGTTTATGATGTTTGTAGATATTTTTGTTTTAGTGATAGAATAATGTCAATTTCCATGGATAACGCTAGTAGCAACACAACTGCAATAGGTATTTTAACTAGAAAACTTAATCCTGCTTTTACAAATATTTTCCATGTTAGATGTATATGCCATATTTATCATTTAATTGTTGGAGATGGTATGAGAATTTTAAACATAGAAATTGAAAAAGTTAAATTCGCTCTTAATTGGCTTTTTTATTCAAACCGTAGAAGTAGACTTAGAGAATATTATAAAAAATGTGACGAAAGTGGCCTTAGAGAAAGAAAGGTTCCTAAACCTTGTCCGACTAGGTGGAACTACATGTATGAAAGCTTAGTAGTGGCGTACGAATATAGAAACCCAATAACCGCTACTTATAATTCTAGGGATTGTGAGGATGAAGATAATGATATGCTAACTAATCAAGATTGGAATAACGTTAAGATTCTTTTAGATTTTTTAGAACATTTTAGTGTGGCTACAACTGCTTTATCTGGCCAATATTATCCTACAATTTCAAACTGTTTAGTATATATTGCCGCATTTGCTAATTTATTTGCTGATTTTAACGAGGGAGGGGAAATTTATGAAAATGCAATATTTGAAATGAAAAAGAAATTTAAAAAATATTTTTTTCCAATCCCTCCTATTTTTGGTGTGGTTGCTTTGTTAAACCCTACTATGAAAGCAGGAGGTCCTAACTTTTGGTATACTAGTATTTATCAATGTTTAGATCTTTCACTAGAAGAAATGGCTACACTATCTGATGCGAAAGCATCAATTACAGTGAATGCTCAAACTGTTTATAATGCTTATAAACAGGCCTTAGAGCATGCTAGGCCTAATATTCCAACTCCTACTTCGTCCACTCACAATCGTCTAAAAGAGTTGCTGGCTTAACAGCTCTTAAATCGTGGACGGAGTTCAGGGGTATTCAAGGTGAGAATTTAGATGATATTTCCCATCTAAACGAACTTCAAGTTTATTTGTCGCAGGGGCTAGAGAATGATAATCCAGACGGATCTTTCGACCTTTTGGATTGGTGGAAGACAAGGGAAAAGCATTTTCCCGTTCTTGCAAGGATGGCTCGGGATGTTCTGTCCATTCAAGCGTCAACTGTTGCATCGGAGAGCGTATTTAGTCAAGCCAGACTACAAATAGGAGATCATAGAGCGTCGATGCGGGACAGCTTGGAAAAATCAGTGCTCTTCCGAGATTGGATCCGCTCCGAAAGAAGAAACTTTGGGCTAGCTGAATCTCAACCCGAAATAGATGAGTGCTATGAAGAAATGCTAGCAGAACTTGCTCAAGAATCATCTTCAACCGGAAGTGGTGATGAACAAGCTTTACTTTCACCACCGCCAACACAACCACCTCCAAACCTTGAAGGTTTTATGAGATTTGTTAGAAATAATACATAAATTATGATGTAACTTGTACATTGGCATGTCTTCTTTTAGTTTTTTTTCCTTTTAATGGTGGTATTAGTACCATGTTGTGCTCATTCCATTGGGGGAAGGAAGACTAAGAAAGATATGCCATTTTGGTCAATAAATATGCTTTTTATCATATACTTGAATATATTTGTCTCAATATTTCTTTGTCTTTACTTCTATATCAATCCTTGAATATAAAATATTTATATAACATATAATATATAACATACAACACATAATACTATTAATACTAACTACTACACAATATACATTATTTATATACAATATATACTACTTTACTACAACATATACTACTTATATACAAAATATACACTACTTATTTTAAATATATACTAATTTCCAAACACAATATATGCTATAGTAAGAACATAGTACACCATATAAAAATATATTCTACAATATACTAATCACTACTATACAAGATATTTAATTAAAAAAAAAATGTCGGAACCGCCGGGAACCGCCAGACCCGCGGTTCCGGAACCGCCAGAACCGGAACCGGGTGGTTCCGGAACCGCCAGAACCGGAACCGCCAGAACCGGAACCGCCAGAACCGGGAACCGCCAGAACCGGAACCGCCAGAACCGGGAACCGCCAGAACCGGAACCGTTTACCCAAATAGACCCAGAACTGGAACCGGATACAGCCTTACCCACAAGTCTCTATAGTACACTCTACACCAACAACAATAATCCTACTTAGTCGAGTCTGGGGAGATTAGTGTATACGCAGTAGAGATGCTGTTTCCAAATAGAGCCACCGGCATTCTTCCCTCCAAAAATTTACCACCTTGCTCTTGGGGAGACTCGAACTCACAACGTCTTGGTTGGAAGTGCGTCCACACTATTTTTTTCAAAAATAAATACTTACTCCTACAATGTGTCTTGTCATAAGACTGTAATTTGGGCTTTGGCTCGCATTAATATGGGAGAAGTGCACAATTAGCAACTAATTAGAGCTGTATATATTCTTAAGCTATTATTTAAAATATATTTACTTTTAATCAGTACTTTATTAAATTTTTATCTTGGACAAAAATATCTCTTTGCTAGATATGATATCCGCAACTTCATGAGTGCTGTGTAAATATTAAGGACAAATTATCCTGAATTAGCACCTTTTGCTATTAAACTTTAGAACTTCATGTCCTTAACTTCATATATGCGGCGTATATATTTGGAGATATTGTCCTTAATTTTACGAGTGTTGTGAAAGGATATGGTGTCCTTAACTTCATGAGTGTTATGTACATATTAAGGACAAAATATCCTATATTCGCACCTTCTGTTGTTAAACTTTAGGACATCATATCCTTAACTTCATATGTGGGGCATAAATGTTAAGGATGGTGTCCTTAACTGCATGTGTACATTGTAAATATTAAGGATATTGTGTCCTTAACTTCATGAGTGTTGTATAAATATTAAGGACATGATGTCCTTTACTTTATAAGTGTTGTGTAAATATTAAGGAAAAAGTATCTTGTATTTGCACCTATTGTTGTTAAACTTTAAGATATCATATCCATAATATTTATACTGTACTCATGAAGAAAGAACAAAGTAATTGAATAATAATGGTTATTACTCAATTACTTTACAATTGTTGACTAATTTTCAATTACCAATTAAAAATTTTCCAACCCACGCTATGTTTACTCTCATTTGAACTTTTGGACCACCATAACTTCAAATTTTTGAAGAAAAAAACTAAAATTGCACTTGGAGCTTTCTCGGTCGCGACAACAGATGACATTCGGTAGAAACCGAGAGGGAGACGTTCCTCTTCTCTGAGGATCTACAAAGGGGGATGAATAGTTATGCTCCAAATTCCCATAAACTAGGGACTGGGAAGGAGGGACTGCCTCTTCTAAGACGTCTACAACCGGTGGAGATGATGTAGCAATTGCTGGTGATGAAGGCAAGGCTGGAAAAGAAGGATATGAAGCTGATGGCATTGTAGGTTAAGAAGTTGCTGCAGCAAAAGCAGTGATAGTTATTGGTTGCTCATCAACTGAAGAAAGAAAGTACCCAACCTCAGGATCTTAGAGTAGCGACTTGGTACATAAAAGTGAAGTTGGCATATTCCATTATATCACACTCCCAAAGCGCTTGGATATTGTCCTCGGTTGGTGTAACATCTCAACATATTGAAAATTCTATTGAGGTGATGAAGGTTGTCGTCTTCTATGTAGAGAAGCCACCCATCATTCGCTCCTCCATCATCATGGATCACCACAGTGTCTACTGGCTCGGTTGCGATGCTCTTTGCCTTTTCATTTTTATCCTCGGTCATAGAGGAATGTTGTCTTTTTGTTTCTCCGAGAGGGGACTTCAGGAGGAAGTACTTGCACCAGAAGCATGTCTGATGACACTCATTCGGGTGAAGGATTCGTGTAGCAACCTCACTGCATCTGTCGGATCAGCCAAATCGTCCTCCTCGGGGATGGTAATAGAGCCTTGCGAAAGACCTGAATTCAAAAAAAAAAAGAAAAGTTAGCTAGTTTTCCTATACGTGAGATAAAACAAGATAAGTTCAACTTACTATGATTTTTAGCTTTCCAACGTATTTAAGGGATATCTCTTTATTCCGGCGGGTTTCAAGTGCAGTGACGTCCAAAAACTTCTAGACCCACTAGTCCAAGCCTTCAACCCTTGGTGGAGTCCAACGAGTTGGTGAAATAATGAAAAAAGAAGGATCAATGATAGCATGGGACAACATTTAACCATAAGATAAGGACATGCATTAAACTTACGAGTATGATTCCATGATTCAAAAGGATGGAGTTGTTACCGGGATGATGTCCCTGATGGAACAAAGAAGCACTCCATGCATCCATAGTCATTGTCATCATTCATGTTGGTGACCAGAGCATGGTGACCACGTTTACTGAAGTTTATTTTTTTCCCACGAAAATCTTGGGGGAATAAAGGTTCATCGGTCAAGCCAGGGAGAGTTCTTCCTCCTACTGGCATAAACGCCAACGATAGGCTATCGTCAACCACACATAAAAGCTCATCTCTGCCAGGTAGACTTAGTAACAGAAGCAAAACTACAAGATTACGGAGTCAAGTCCCCCGCTCAATGAAAGCGGGCCCAAAGTGAATGGATACCTGTAAACGTACATAAAATACTTCTTCGGGAAGGTTACTCGTTCTGCTAGTTCAGGAGCAATGATGTTCAAATCATGGCAATCACAGTCTTCCTTCTAAGCGGGTATGCTAGAAGGACGGATGAAATAAGGATATACACCAACAATGTATCTGCTTGAGTTAGTGGAAGGAAACTTCTCTTCGAAGTCCTTAGCCGTAGAAAGCTTTTTGGGGATAATGGTTCTCACTGTAAGAGAAGCATCATCATAAGTGCTTTCCCTATTCTCTGGAGAATTGGAGCTTTTGGAAAAAGAGGCCATCGTTAGTAAAAGAAAGTAAGGGTTTTCTCGAGAGAAGAATGTTAAAGGAATTTGAAAGGAGGAGTGTTTAGAGTAAAGAAGGTTTTTAGAAAGTTTGATAAAGTGTGAAGTATAAAGAAGAGATTGAAGCATGTAAGCAAAAGAAGAGGTGGATAAAATAATGGCCATGATTACCTCGAGAACTGGTGAAAGTATTATTGAGTCGTGGGATGACGCATGTTTGGAGAATTAAATATGGAGAGACGTGCATCTCATCAAGCGTCAGAATTTTTTCAAATGATGATAGAGAATTTCATGTCAAGAAAAGTATTGGTATCTTCACCAACTTTCCGATGACACAAGGATGTGTTACTGGAAAGTAGGAGGACCATTTGTATAGGGTAAAATATGTTCATATTAAATTCTTGTACAATAGAGCGACACATGAAGCCGGATACAGATGGAAAGCGAGGCAGGTGAAAATTGAGTTCAAGGGAAGCAATCTCGGTTGTCCCCGAAGGTAATGGTGCTCTTAAAGACAAATAAATGAATGTAACCGGTAACATTCAATAGAGAATATTCGACAATATTAAGTACATAGTCTGTTATAGAGAATATATCATTCATAGTCTGCCGTTATTCTTCAACAACCCCCATAATGTCATTTAAGAGAGGTTTGATCTTAGGACCTTGTTCCTTATCTGCAACTATAAATAGTGAGTTCAACAACCATTGTCAGGGAGAAGGAATTTTCTAAAAAACTTATGCTATACACATTTTTCTAAGCTCAATAACATTTTATTTTTCGTTTATAGTTATTATTACTGTCTCCGGAAGCTCTGCTCCCGAAACCAAACTATCTGCTATCTCATCTGGACTTCAACGTTAAATCTTGTATTTTATTTAATTCATTAATTATTTTAGGGATCAATGACAATTTCTTAATAGGGAAGGTAACTGTAAGAAAAAATATATAATTTGCACCTTGTAGTTATTCGAAAAAGATAGTTATACACTTTAACTTTTCGAGTAACAACCCTTCTTGCTTGAGTTAGAATTAACACCCCTTCTAAAAAGTGGTATGACCACGAAAATAAATTCACTTTCTTATAGGCGCGTGAAAGGTGAAGAAAAAGATTTAAAATACATATTTTCTTTAATTTAACATTATACAACTAAGCATTTTTTTTATTAATCTATAATTATCTAATTTGGTGAGGTTTTAGTGGCAAATAAATTTTTTATAGGCCCTTTCTTTTTACTTTTCTCTTTCTTTTTTCTGCTCCGCCATCACTTTTTCATGGTCACCACCTTTATCATTACTATAATATCTTCGAACGTTTCACCACCTTACGGACTTATCGCTATGGCCATCTCAGCATCCCAAAACTTCAAACGCAATATTTAGTACTCTAAATGCTAAAGTTGATTGTAATATGAATGATACCACAAATTAAACAATAAGAATAAGGGAGTTAATTACAAAGTAAATTTTGCTTCAATAATAATGGCAAGTCTTTAATAATTTTTTTGGCACGAGAGAATGCCCTTTTTTCCATTTAACCAAGCATTCAATACTTAATTCAGGGATTTACCTTTCAAAAATTATGACATCTTTCAAATTCATCCTCCATTGTGACCCCTTCTTCAAGCTCGTTCTCTCGAGCCTTCGCAATTTAAAGTCTCCAAAATAACAGCAAAAAAAGTTAGAGATCAGAGTTAAGTGTCCTCTATTGAAACAACTAAATTCAAAATCCTAATCCTAATTAAGCTAAACTTTGATTCTTTTCCGATCAATATTATGTATGAAAAAAGTTGTATTGAGACTTTCCATTAAATAAATTCGAATAAATATACAAGCTCTCCAACTCCGTCAAGCTCTCGATTGCCGATGGGATATCTTTAATAAAGCTGTTGTCACCCAAATCAAGATACATGATGGTGTAATGATAAATAAAATGGACGAAAAAAAATATTCGTTTCTGGATTTAAAAAAAGGGAAATAGGGAAAATGAAATAATTACAAGAATTTTTCATGTGGACCGTGTGATTTATACCATATACAATTTTTCTAGTTCTGTATAATTCAAAGGGTTATTAGTTCCACTTCAAGCAAAAATATATGGATGATAGACAGCCCATAACAGCTTGTTTGGATGGTTGCTACATATTATTTTATAATATATCGTATTGTATAATATTATATCATATTATATTATATCGTTTGATGAATACAATGTTTGAATAGATTGTATCATTTACCATTATTTCATGATATCATACACTAGTAATATAAAAAATAACTTACAATATTATAAGAAAAAATTATGATACATAGTAAATTTATTATATAAAAGGTAGGGTAAATGATAAAATAAAATTATTTAATAATAATTAAGGGTGAGATGAGAGAAAAAGACAAGATAACGATGCGACCACACCAAATTGATTGTTACATTAAGTGACACATTGCGACGTTATATTACGACAGAATTAATAATATAATACAATAAAATTTAAGTAACAATTAAAATAATATCATATTTAAAGTAACAATACGATACAATAAAATAGGTAAACAATATCCAAACAAGCTGTAAAGTTAAAGTGTATGACTACTTTTTCAATAAGTACAACATACAATTTATATATTTTTTTTCTAATTTTAATTGCTCCACTTGCTTTGAGGATTATTGGGTGATTGAAGGTATGTGGAAAATTAAGTTTTATTCATCGAGTATATATATAGGGTGTGTTTGGAATGATGAAAAATATTTCCCACTTTCTATTATTTGGTTGAACAAAATAGTTTGAATTTGTTTTTCCTAGATATCACATTTTCCTTAAATTGAAGAAAAATGATTTCCCTAGCAAAAGTTAGAAAAATATTAACCAAAAATTCCATCTACCCTCACATCTAATCTCAACCCAGCCCCCTTATCTCCCTACCATACCTATCCCATCCCCTCTCTCCAAAAATTTTTTTTTTGTTCAGATTTCAGTTTTATTTTCGTCACCACCCACCCTGCTACCCCCTGATGCCACTGCCCCATGATAAATGGGGTTCTGATTACTTTTTTGCTTTAGTTTTAGTCCAAAAGTATTTAATTATATTCCGCAAAACTGATGAAATATGCTTAATTGGAGGAGTATTGGAAATGAGCTACTAAGATGAAATCCAACTCAAGAAGGAGTAATCTGAACTCAAAGACAAAATTAGGCACAAAAACTCAAGGTATGGACCACAGATTTCCATCTACAACCACAGATTGTGAAGGAAAATTTATATGAGTCCAAGTGCAAAGTGCAGTCCTCACAATGAAAATTTATCAGAGTCCAAGTGCAAAGTGCAGTCCTCACAATGAAATGTGTGTTCGCAGAAGCTAAGCAAGATAAGAAGTTCAGAGAGTTTGCATATTGAGTTCAAAGGAAGTGCGGACGATACAATTATTATGCAATCACAGAAGTCAGCTATGTGGTGGCACTCAAATTTATGCGGTTCGTAGAAGAACCTTATGCAGCCGCACCCAAAAATGTGTGGGCCACAGAATATGAGAAATGCGGCCGCAGTTTAGAATTATGCAGCCACAAAGATGCAATCCTGTGAAGTTGAGCAATGTGCAGACCGCACATGGAATTGTGCGACCGCAGAACCTCCGAAATGACATTTTTATCTGAAATTTTCAGCTTTGTATAAATATAATAGTTTCACAAAATTAGGTCAAGTTTTGAATATTTAAAGTATCGTAGTTGTTTCTTCTTTCTTCTTTAGGAAAATTTAGCTTATTTTGGTAATTTAACATTGGGTTTTTATATTTTAAGCTTTCAATATGAGTTTTATTATCTTTTTTTCTTTCTTCTATGCCCACTATGAGTAGCTAGATTTTTACTAGGGTTGTGACCCATACCTAGTGTGTACCTTATGGGTGATTAATGTTATGCTTGTTTATGAATGGGTGTATTATTTAGCTAGTCTTATGCTTCAAATGTCAAATTGATGGTTGCAAATACTGATTTATGCCAATTTGACTTAGTCTCTTCTTAATAAAGATAAATTTAGTGTAGGTTAACTTATCTAACAAGGAATTGGGTCAATTGAGAGATTGATTAACTTAGTTAAAGGGTTCAATCTAGAGATAGTAACAACCTGACTTGAGCTTTTATCAACCGTTTTGGTAGATACTCATTTGGACTTGAGAAAGCCAAATTGGGCAAAGCTACTCTCTGACCGAGAAGTATTGAGTGGGAAACGTAGTGTTGTGAGCTATAATACCCTCCCAATCAACAAAACAATATAAAAGTCTTTATTCCATTAGGCAAACGCCTAGGTCATGGTCACAACCCTAGGCCTTTTTATATCTTTGAAAAATACTCAAAAACAATCATGTCTAGGTTTATACCTTTAGAATTGCAACCCTTAGCTTAATTTTAAAAGTAAAAACAAAACCCTATTTGTGAAAGTGAAATATAGATACTTCACATACTCACTCAGAATATATACTGCTAATTCTCATCTCAACTCACTATGGATTTGATCCCGACTCCTTGTTGAGTTATATTATTGCAAATGACTATTTTATACCTCCTTAGAGGCGTGCATTTGGACGTGATCAAATTATGGCGTCGTTATCGGGGAGCTAAAAAGGATTTAGCTATATATTTGGTTTGGTGTATGAATTGACTTCTTTTCCTTCTGTATTACTAATCTTTTTTGTGAAACAATTGTAGGTACCAAAATAGAAAACAACAATGATCAACTCAGAAACATGCCTTTGGGGAATGTGGACATTGAAGATGACCAAGTTGAAGAGGTTCCTCTTGAACCTCAATAAAATAGAAGAGGTCGGGGCCTCAAGACAACGTCCCAATTTCACCCCTACCTCCATCAAGAGCGGCTCCACATCGGATGTTGCCGAATGAAGGGTATGCAAGTGCTATTGTCCCGCCCAGCATTAGGCAGCCAACTTTCAAATTACGAATGTAATGCTCACACTGCTAGAGCAACAAGGATTCTTAGCAGGTCTCCGAGTCAAAATACATACAAACACTTGAAGAGATTTGTGGACAATTGTTGGGGAGTAAACAGTAAACTCTCCGAGGATGCTTTAAGGTTGAGTCTATCTCCTTTCTCTCTATGGGGGAAAACCTTGGATTGGCTAGAAATATTGCCAAACCATTCCATCCACACATGGGATGAATTGGTGGAGAAATTTACTTTTAAGTTCTTTTCTCCCATCTATATGGCTACTCTTAGAGATGAGATTCTAGCATTCAAATAAGAACCTGATGAGACATTGCATGAAATATAGGAGAGGTACCGACAAATAATCCCCCAATAATTACATGGCGGAGGCTATGATCAAACTATTTATCGGTGGATCAACATTACCAATCAATGTACGGTCAACCAACTCGTTGGTGGTAATTTCATGAGAACGCTATATGCAGAAGCTTGTGAGATCCTAGGTGAAATGGCGGATACTTAATTGGCATGGCAAAGTAGAGTAAACGTTAGTGATCCGAACATGATTCACCTGCATAAAGAATTTCATAATCATGGGCAAGCCATTGCCGAGTTGACCACCACAATGAACCAGTTATCCAAAGCTCAACTTCAACAAGTGCAAAATCCTAAGCAAGTCAATGCTATGGAGGGAGTTAACATGATGGTGAACAAAAGAAGGCGAAAGGGTCCACAAGTACAAAAGCGTGTGGTGAATTAGGTGCAAGAAGATAGTGGGTTTGTTCAAGATGAATCTTACAATGAACAAGAGGAGGAAGTACAATACTTGAATAACTTTTAAGGGGAAAGAAACAACTCTCAAGGCCCAAATCAACAACAATGGCGACCTCAAGGTAATTAAGGTAATTGAAAATTCTAACCACTCAGGTAATTGAAATGGTAGTAACAACCAAGGGAATTGGAATGGTGGAAATAACCAAGGCAATTGTAGTGGCAACAACCAAGGATATTGGGGAGGCAAAAACTAAGGGTGATGGAACAATAATCAAGGTAATCGGGGGTCGGGTTTTCAAAGGCCCCCATTGTATCAACAACTGAGCAACCCGCCTACTTATCCTTCCCATGGTCCAAGTTCGTCCAACAATGAGATGGGACGAATTGAGAACATGTTTAAACAAATGATGGAAAATAATATCGATTCCGATGACAAACTTTCCGATCACAATACATCCATCCAAAACTTGGAAGTCCAAATGGGGCAAATCTCTCAAGTCCTCACCACTCGTCCTACTGGAGCACTACCAAGTGACACGGTGGTGAACCTAAAGGGTGGAAATAACACGAGACATGCGATGGCCGTTACTACAAGGAGTGAAAAAGGTGGGGATGCACCCACCTCAAATCAAAGGAAACTTATGGATGATGAGAAAGTGGTACTAGAAGATGAGAGCCCAGACAATATGGTGCAAGCAATGATGAAGTACAAATTAATAGTGATGAAAATGTGGAGGAGACTCAAGAGGAAGTGAACTTGTCTAGGGATCACATTGTTGGCATACCGAAACTAGTAGTGCAAAAGGCTAAGGCACCAATGTCTAGGCCTCCTCCTGCATATCCTCAAAGGCTTGCCAAGAAAAATGGCGAGAATAAAGTCAAAAAGTTCATTGACATGATGAAGAGTCTATACATAAATGTGCCATTGGTTGAAGCATTGGAGCAAATTCCCGGTTCTGCAATGTTTATGAAGGATTTGGCGACAAAGAAGCGATAGGTGAATTTTGAAACTATAAAGATGACTCATCAAGTGAATGCAATTATGAATTCAATAGCTCCAATGTTGGGGGATCCCGACGCTTTCAAGAATCCTTGTACAATTGGAATTGCCGTGTTTGCAAAAGCTCTTTGTGATCTTGGGGAAAGTATTAATTTCAATTTTCAAGACTTTGGGAATTGGGAAACCATGACCCATATCTATGAGATTAAAAATGGTTGATTGTACCATGAAGAGAACATTGAGAGTGATTGAAGATGTATTGGTTTTTGTTGATAAATTCATTCTTCCAAAGAATTTTATCATTCTTGATTGAGAAGTTAATTTTGAGGTGCCGATTATTCTTGGTACACATTTCTTTGCTATAGGGAAGGCTCTAGTTAATGTTGACACCAGAGAAATTACCTTATGGGTTGGTGATGAAAAAGTTATTTTCCATGTGTGTAAGTCCATACGGCAACCCAATAGAAAATAGGAATGTTCTTTCATGGAGTTGGTGACTGACGTGATTGTAAATGAAACAAGTGTTGTGATGAATGTTGATGATACATTGGAGGTCTTCTTGCTCAACTTTGATGATGACGAGATGAATATCTTCATGGAATGTGTGAACTCACTACAAGGAATAGGGTCCTACATTTATGAGCCCCAATTGTCCTTGGATCTTGAAAATAGGACAACTCCTTCAACAAAGCCCTCAATAGAGGAGCCTCCTATCTTGGAGTTGAAGCTATTGCCTCCATATCTTCGATATAAATTTTTTGGTCCTTGTTTACCATGAAAATGGTAAAAATAATTAAATTTGTTGATGGGATTCTAAAAATACGTGATCTATTTTTATTCTAGTTGTTAAGCAGTTGATGCTATTTATATGAAGTTTAGAATGAAATGCGAGCTAAAATAAAGCTATAGTTGAACTGAAGAGTTAGCTATTTGGGGTCTCGGACTAATCGATACGGGCCCTCGAGGCTGATTCCTAGGCTCGGGCCTGAGCTATTACGATACTCGGGGAAGGGCTAACAGTTAGGATATAATTAAGGAAGGATCTTTATGGCCAATGATAAGAAATAAATGAAGACAATAAATAAGAAAAATAATATTGAGAGAATAAGTTAGAGAGAAAAGAGAGAGAGAGTTCTTGTATATTTCGTGTAGAATAGTTGGAGCAACAACAGTTGTTTACAAAATGGTAAGGATCCCCTTTATATAGAAGGGAAAACCCAATATAGTACAAAAACATTAATTAAGAAGATAAGGGGATGGGACAAATAGATGACACCAGGGTCTGCCAGTGCTAGATGCACGCCTAGGGAACTCCCAACCCTGGCATCGTCATTAGGTCGGGTGCATGTGGGCTTCGAGGGAAGGAACTCAACCGCAACTTTGCAGCCTCGAGGTCTCGATATGATTCCCTAAAATGCCTTAATGACGAGAAATTGGACTCTCTTATTTCGCCATATACAGATAGTCTCCATGTTTCCTAGAACGAAGTAATAGGAAACGATTTTGAGCCGCCGTTCTAAGGGAATCATTGCCATGACATCAACCTATTGGAGAATTAAATTCCATGCCCCAGAATGCTGTGTAAGGGTCACTGTCAAATACTATTATAAAGGAACCCACGAACTACTATTGGCTCATCCTTTCCACTGCCCAAGCGATTCCTATAAATATATCGACTATTAGATAATCCTTATTTTCACAACATCTTCAAATTCACGAGTCCAGGCCCATATTCTTTTACACTTTTCTATCTTACTTTCTTAGAGAAAATATTACCATTGCTATGGCCAGGACTTCTAGAAGGGTTCCTCAGCGGAATGAAGTTACATCTTCATCTCTATCTTCGAAGGAGAAACCCAAAGCAATATCCACCTTGGAATAGTGCACTCCCTTCAAGCTTGATATGTCAAAGGACTTTAACATCGATACCACTTCATCCACACCGAGCCGATGTGAATATGTGTACCGATATATTAGTGTCGTGACCGACATAGAAACAGTACGGACAGACTACTGTTGGAACGAGGCAGTGGAGGTAGAGATTCCTAGCCTTGATGAAAATATAACGGACTACAAGGCCGACTTCCTTCATGTGTATACCTACTCGTTCACCTTGGGTCCTGATGATTCCTCTGAATCCTCTCCCTTGAAGAGAGATCCAATTATCCTTGATTTTTGTGACAAATATCAAGTGACGCTCGGTCAGATCTATCCTTCTTTCTAGAGGATAGTATTGATGCTCCGCCATTTTACTGAAAGGGTTACGGACGAGACCTTTACCATTGACTATTTGATTAGCTTGTACATCCCTCAATTTTTTTGAGGTTTGATCAAGCTTCACCAACGATCCAAAATATCATTTTTCTTGAGCACCGACAAGGGGAATGATTGAGGGTGGATGAGCATGTTCGTCTGGGTAAGGACCTGGGGCATCATTCCAGCCTGGAGGATGCCTTTCCCAGAGAAATGGAACACACAGCGTAAGCGATTTTCTCTCAACCACGTTTTATAATTTTCTCCCCTTTCCCTCGGAATAATGACCTCTTTGTGTTTCTTATAGTCACCGCTTGGTACCTTGAGGCTATTTCAAATTTGCCAGGGTGGGTCAAATGGTTAGACACCGCATTCCCGTATCTTGTTCGATCTTGGACTGACTTGGACAAGGAGCGATGGGTGACCAAGAATCATGGAAGAGCTTCTTTACCGTATATGCCTTAGATTGTGTTTACCCATGTGTCCTTTGTGCTAACAAATTATAGTTATCGCACTTGTGCCGGCCTCGGTGAGAATATGCAGATGAGGCCGCCCCCTGGTGGCGAAATGAAGGCTTCAGAGCCTGGCAAGGGCAAGAAAAAGGAAGGTAAGGCAACTCTTGATCCTCTTGTGATAAAGAAACCCAAGTCACTCGAGCATCGATCCGCTACGAGTACCTCGACTTCAACTTCAGGGACAAATCCCGGTGCTGAGGATGACGATGAGTGCCAGTTAGCACGGAGGATGACGATGAGTGTCAGTTAGCATGGAGGATAAGGTTGAATGCGGGAGCCTCGTAGGTGCCTCGACCGAAGGCTGCTGAGTCTTGAACGACCGACTCAGGTCGGTCTCGTAGATCGATGACCCTTGAGGACGGTGTTAATATCGCCTCAGATCACATGACCGGGTTTGGCGCAGTTTTTATTTGGGGGGCCGTTGCTATTGATCCTGCAGGGTCGGGGCCTGGAGCTTTTCAGGAGAAGGGATTGCCCCTTGGGAAATCGGTGACATAAGCGATTTCATATCATGCTTTCAGATCTCGTCAAGGGAACTGAGGGATGCTCAAGATGTGAATGCCGCCAAAGCAGGGATTCCTCTTTAAGGCGGAGGATTACTTGCTAATATCTTTGACAATGTTTGAAAATAACATCAGTCTTGACGTTCCTGGTACCGTCAAGGCGGCAGAGAGCTTCCTACAGTAGGTTAGCTGTATTTCGTATATTTCTTTTAGTCTCAGGCATTATTCTTCATTTTTAACTATTTTGCTATACTGTAGTGTAAGAATATGTATGATCATGCCTCTCTCAGCTCTATGAGGAGCTTTCATATCGTGAAAAGGAGATTAAGAAGCTTACCTCAATGCCGAGGGAGTCAGAGGCTCACTCTGCCCGACAAGAGAAAGAATCAAGAGAGCTTCGGGCTGCTTTGGAGTGAGTGTTCCGGGAAAAGGCTGATCTTACTGCGTAGGTATTTCGCCCTACTCGTACCCGACCTTTGCTCCCATATTTCTACATAGATTGTCTTGTCTTACTTTTGTATGTCGAGAAAAATGACTCGTAGATTAGTTGAGTCAACGTGGTGATCTTGGGGCTAAGGAAACAAAGTGAGGTAGCTACTGCAGAGTTGGCGTTATCCCATGATTTTCTCAAGGATCCTCACAAGGAGATTGTTGCATTGGTTACGGCCAAGTCTGGGATTGAAAGAAATGTTGCTACTTACCTGGAGGATGCAGCCATAGTGCATCAAATAGCTCGTAACATATCGATAGCAGCCGAGCAGAAACTAGCTTGGGCTATTAATCATGCTAGGGCAGAGGTGAGGAGGGATACCCTGGAGAAAATTGAGGCCAGGGGCGCCGATCTGTCAGTTGATCTTGAGGAGGCCCGCGAGTCAGAGAGAGAGAGAGTTGGTGCTTTTGATTGCCCCAAATAAGGGCGAAGATAGTGGTGATGAGGAGTAGGCCTCATGTTGTTTTTCTTTCTTTCTTTTTTCTTTTGTATGCAATCCCCGATGGATGAATCTTGTAAAGTTGTCTCGTGTAGATATGTTTTTGGCAATGTAAAAAAGGGGGATGGGGGGTTTCTTCTTTCAGTTTTTCCGTTCTTTTGCTTTCGCAGACCTTCAACTTTTGACGTAAGCTTTCAAAAACTATTCTTGGAGCAATCAAAACCCTTAAATCCGGTCCTGCCCCGAAGTTAAATCGACAGTTCTTGTAGGGCCGATACCAGCGATATAGAGGAGCCCTCAAGGCCTCGCATCTTCTCAGATTTCACAGGGTAGAGACATTCTATCAATCTGGTAAAGGGGCCCCAAGGCAATTCTGCCAGTACATTTCCCTAGGGGAGGGTGATATTAATGCGACCAGAATTAATTAGCCTTCTGGGTAGGCGGGCAGTTGCTGCTTTTCCCCTATATATTCATTCACTTGCCTCTCCATTGGTGATTCTGCTCCATTGAGGGACTATTTCTTCCACAGAATCTGGCGTTTTGTGCTGGTTCTTCCACCATTTCAACTCAAATTCTTTTCCCAAATCTATATCTTTCCCTTCTTATTCTATCGTATCCATGATGCTACGTCGACGTTCAACCACCAAGGAGAGGGGAATTCTTTCTATGCTCCGCATTCGATCAATGGCACACCGTTGGTGCCCGGTGAGCGGGCCTCGAGGTTCCTTGCCTCAAGGAGATCCATCACACTAGGGAGGTCCCCCAATGTTCCAGGTCACCGGGAGCACGTGTCAAGGATCATCACATCAATGGGAGAGGAAAACCTCAAAATAATCAGAAAAGATTGTGGATGGGAAAAAGGTGTGGTACTACAAGTACCTTCTTCCGAGGAGAGCATCATGACCTATGTCGAGGGGTTTCTAAGCATATACATATGTATTTTCATGTCGGGTCCCCCGATCGGGTCGTGTTTTATTTCTATTGAGAATATCGGGTTACCTTGGCGTAGGCTCACCCCTTCCTTTTGAAAATAGTGTAGCCGATAAGGTATTTCACCAATAAGGCCGGGATTGAGTTTACCCTCAGCCATCTTGTGAGGTTATATCATCCACTGCGCTATTGGGGTTTGATCGCTCTGTAGCGTCAGTCCACCCGAGTCCCAGCCATTAATAGCAAAGAGGAAGAGGACAGTGGATGGATGAATTAATTCGTTTGAGTTCGAACAAACGAAATCATTCCTAGAGAGTTTCTATCTTTTCCTAAGAAATGGAACTTCACGCGTAAGTGTCTCACCTGAATTTTAATTGTTTTGACCGGAGGCGGGCTCTGTAGTGATATCTTTCCATTCTATTTTTTTAGCAACTCATTGGTTGCCGAAAGAGGTCCCTGATTTGGTCGAGTGGTCTTGTAAGCTTGCAACTTTCTCAATTTATGATAAGTGCCAGTGGTGAGATCTGTCCAAGGGGAGGTGGGAGGCGAAACATCATGGTAGGTGTTTGGTGGCTTGTTTCCCGAAAATGATGCTTTTCTTTTCAGCATATTAACTTAGCCGCCATAGGTATCTAAGATTTTTTCAAAATAAGTCTGCGTCCTTTGGGGAGGGAGGAGAGATTGCCGACCTCAATATCTAGGGTCGATGATAAACGGAAAGGGCCCCGGGGTGTGAAGGGGCTTGCAGTGGGGCGACTCTTTCTCAGCGGTTAAAAAGAGGAAACTCGACCGATCAGCCATCTTTGGAGGATAGTAAGGCATTATATATTGGCTCGGCCTTTGGTGAGGTTCAACAGCTCGGCCTAATGGTAAATTTTGGCGACTGTCATAAGATTATTCGGGTCCCGTGCTCTTCCTTTTTCATTTAATTTTCTTTTATAGGGCTTTGATAGGCTCAAATCTGGGTTGCTTCGTTGTAATAGCCTGTTGTGGGAGGCTTTAGATAGGGAAAAATCCCTTAAGCTTCTTTGTGCGGAAAAGGAAAGTGAGTTGGTTTCCTTGTGGGCTATGGTAAATCAGAGCCGGAGCTGCGAGAGCTACCTCGAAAGACAAGTATCATGCATTTCATGCTAGCTTGCACTCCCCTTTCACCTTTGCGGATTAATGTTTCGATATTTCAGTTGGAGAGCAAAGAGGAGGAGCTGGGAGAGACTTGGGGCAAAATTGGTTGAGTCAAATGTGAGTTTAACGAGTTGCAAGTGCATGTTGAAACCCGTGTTGCTGCCAAAGAGAGTGTTCTAGCCATGGTTTCTACTCTAGAGGTACAAATCCGGACCATTCGTGCGAATGAGTCTACACGTGTAAATATGGTCGAAAGTCTCTCGTCTGAGCTCTCGAAGGCGAAGGCTGAAGTGGCGAATGTCCGAGCTGAGGTCGTGATGAGCAGCACCAGGGTGGACCAAAAAGCGGTGGCCTATTTGAGGAGTGCTGTTGTTGCTAAAACTAATCTAAAGAGAGCCCTTGATCGTCTGAGCTGTGGCAAGGAGTATGCGAAATTCAAATCTCGGAGGGAAATTCTCAAGGAGATTCATGCCAAAGGCTTTGATCTCTCAGAAGAGATCGACCAAGCCAAGGGGGAGGAGTGTGATGCCAAGCTCCTTTTGTCTGATTCTAAAGATGGCGAGGAAGGGGTTGCCGGGCCTAGTCCTTGAGGGGGCGTTTATTTCCTTTTTGTTCTTGTGTATATAGATTTCATGGTATGTTGCAAATAGATCTTGTATTTTATCACCTGTATGTATAAGGGGGAAACCCCGTAATTTGTATCTTCTGTGTTTCTGTTTGTCAAGATTCTAACTAGGTCGATTCAGCCATTGAGCTAGTAGGAAATCTTAGATTTGTGATACGTCCCTGAGGCTCATTAGGGTTGCAACAAGGGCTAATATGCTTTGACCTTGGGCATTTGTATTTTAACTATTTTGGGTTCAGTCTTCAAGTTGGGTTTCGACTGATTTTTTATAGGGGAGGAGAAGAGCTCTAGTCAAGCATATTATTTTTTTTTATCTTATTAGGTCTACACGTCAGGCAGGTAAGCAAGATAGAAGTCTGATTGTTCGTAGTGTTACAGTGAATTTATTGGATGATAATAGTGTATAAAGATTTTCTTTCTACTTCGAGCTCAATCAACCCTCAAGTTTTGTATTTGTGTGGGCTAGCGACAATGGCTCTTATCCCTTGGGTCGAAATGAGCTTCTATATGCTTGGCCTTGAGGCTCGTTGGGCTGGCGATAATAGCTTTTATGCTTTTCCCTTAGGCAAATGTAGTTAATTATTTAGTGTTTTGTCTCCGAATCGATTTACGACTCGAGCTCAATTGACCCTCAAGGTATCAAATGAGCTGGCAACAATGGCTCTTACGCTTTAAGCCGATGCGGCCTTTTATGTAAACTGGCGACAATAGCTCTTATACTTTGGGTCAAAACAACCTTTTAATGTAGGCTTTATTTCCTCTCGTTAAGGACTTTTGAAATGATTTTTCCTGACCCTTCGTGCGTTCGAGAAGAGCCTCAATTTCAAGTCGTTTGCAGAGATGTTCGAGCCCCTCATAATGTTTGGCTCGTAGGCTGAGTAGCTCGAAGCCTTGTGATTTGGAGCTGACATGGTCAAAGCTCTTTTGCCTATCGATGGTAGCCTACTTAACCTTTTCTTTACGAAGTAGATTCGAAGTAATAGCCTATGAGTTTGCAGAGACGGTGGGGCGTCCCCAAGTCGCATTAGTTTGGCTGGTACAGTCGTATGACCATAGTCATTTATGTTTGGCCTGAGCCCTTTTTGTTTGCTAGTGTAGTAGTTTAGGTGTCCATATCGAGGGTATGCCTTTTTAGGAATCTTTCGAATGAGATATATAGCCTAAACTTTGGGATCGAGTTTATGCATGTAGTAAGGGCTTATGATTTTGGAGATTCCTACCTTGATTTCATGCGGGTGCCAAGTTATTGATGCAGTCTCCGAGTATTCCGGGTGTTCGTGATGGAGAGATCTTTATTGCAAAAATTCTAAGTTTCCTTTGGAGTATGCGATGCTTTAGGAAACGATATTCTTTGATTACTTAGCACAAGTATACATAATCTTGTTGTCGTGGATTTGACTATATAGGCACAGTTCGTTCGACCGTTTGGCCCGATACATCACTTTACCATTGGGACCCTGGGGGATGCCCTCCAATATTCGGGGTTGATTGCAAAGGAAGCGTCGAACACTAGTTGAGTCTTCTTTAAGTAGTGTGTGGGTGTTGCCTTATTAAAAACCTTGTCGGAAAAATCCTCTTCGGGATAATAACTCGATCGAAGGAAAAAATAGTGCAACGGGCGCTTCAAAACCTTAAGGTCTTCGAGCTGGATCGACATCTCGACTGCTTTGGTTAGGTGAGCCTGCACAAAAGTTATCATAAAATAAAAAATATAAAAGGGGAGATGATTATACCTTAGTGGCTATGGCGCTTTTAGATTCTGGCATTTGTTTAGTAGACGCAATGTGGTCATTTATTTGAATACAACTGAAGGTGTGTCGTAAATTATCGTGTGGATAACATGTTGCGGTTCGTCCCCTTTGTTCCATTTGGTTGTTTTTCTTTCTTGGGACTGGTTAGCTCGATCGCTGAGGAATTCCCAAAGGTGACCGTTGTCTAGTAGCCGGGCCACTTCCCCCCGGAGTTGCCGACATCCTCGATTTTGTGTTCATGCGTGTTGTGGAACTCGAATACTAAGTAATAGTTCCTTTGTGAAGGATCCGACTGCATAGGCCTAGGCCATTTGGCATCCCTAATTTTGCTGATGGCAAACACGATGCCGATACAACAACGTTGAAGTTATATTTTGACGAGCCAGGTGCCTCAGTTGGCCCCACATTTTTATCAAATCTGATTCTATCAATGAGCCCCCGAGGATTCTGTCCTTCGTTCACTAATTGATCATTGCGATGCGGGTTGCGTCTAGGGGCATTCCTCTTATCTTTGGGTATAGTCGATACCTTTCTCTGTCTTTTTTACTCCTTTGCTAAGAGCCTGCTTGGATATACTAAGCCTGAGGGGCCTCCCAGTTGGTCATCCTCGACCATGATCTTTGACTAGTATCGGTTGTGGACGTCCGACCAGGTCACATCGGGATATTTAATCAAGTTCCCTTTCATCTGTCTTAAGGACACTGAGCTCTGCTCATTCATGCCTTAGGTGAAGTCCTGATCTGCCCAGTCGTCGGATATCGATGGTAGTTCCATTCGTTCTGTTTGGAAGTGGGATAAAAACTCTCGAAGCATTTCATTCTCCTTCTGCTTTATCTTGAACATGTCAGATTTCCTCGTTGCTACTTTGATGGCACCGGCGTGTGCCTATATGAAGGAGTCTACCATCATGGCGAACGAGTCTATGGGGTTGGGAGCTAGGATGTGATACCACATTATAGCCCCCTTCGAGAGAGTTTCCCCGAACTTCTTCAATAAGACAGATTTGATCTCATCGTCCTTTATGTCATTTCCCTTCACCGCGCACGTGTAGGCAGTAACGTGTTCGTTGGGATCTGAGGTCTTGTTGTATTTTAGGAGTTCCAGCATTCTGAACTTCTTTGGGATGGGTTTCAGAGACGCTTTCTGTGTGAACGTGTTGCACCCCCCTTTTTTCTCCCTTTTTTACAAGGAGAAATCCGGGTTTCGACATTCACGGGGTGTAATGACTTATTTCTTTTTGGGAATTGGGTATTTGAAGAGTCATCAACTTCACCAACTAACAGATTATGGTGTGTGAGGGCACCTAGAGTGAGTAAATCTTGAGTTGGTTTGCATTATGAGAGATTAGGGTAAAGGCTCGAAGTAACCTCAAGGGGAAGGTGTTAGGAACCCCTCTTGGTCCACAATTGTGGGTCCCGGCCAAAATTATATTCACACTTTTGTCCACATATACAGTTGAATCAAATAAGTTGCTAGTAAGGCACATTAGATGGTTCAAGTAGTAATATAAAGGTTTCAAAAAAGTTGTAAAAAAAAAGACGAAAGTTTAAATAAAGAGAGAAGGTGGTAAAGAGGGGTCCTAGGTTGTTTTCTTATAGGATCACCCCACGCAATATCAAATAGACATTCCTCATTGAGGGGCTACACGTGACATTCACGCATAGTCATCATATCCCATGCCTATCCTTCCTATCCCCTTGTTGGTCATGCAAAGTGAGTGTTTGGTTACTGATTCCTATTGTGTGCTGCTACCCGTCCCTTCTTAGTGGTCCGGGGGGGAGTTAGGACCTCCCTATAGGTAGTTCTAGAAGTACCCCTAAGTCTTAGAAAGGCGAAAACTCTAAGGCAACAGTCAAAACATGTAGGACTTTCATATAATGGGAGCATATAAGAGGCTCAAAGTTTCCTCCTCAAGTAAACATACAAGCAGCACGACTCAAACACAATTAAGGTCTTTATTAATCAAAATCCTAAAGCAGGATCTCTAAGTGACTGCCAAAAACATACCAAACTTTTATACCCAGAAGTTATAACCTATTAGTTTCCTAGGGACTCTTTTAGAAGTTATTAGAATCAGAAACCTTAAGTGACAGGGACAACTTCAGAGAAATGAAGTTTTGAAAATACCTAAGGCTTGCCTATATGCAGTATATTGTGTCTATATTAATGCAGAAACAAATAGATTTTTCAAAATAGAATTTAATACCTATAAGCATGGTATCTAATGAGACTAATGCAATTTTGAAAGAACTTGTTTCAGGAAATGTTATCGTTTGATAAGACCAGCTTTAGAAATGAAATAGGTGTAATGAAATTGATTTATCAGGCTAAATTAAATTATCAGATAGAATTACGATTATAGATCCCTAAAGGCATGATATCTAAGTGTATTACTGGTTTTAGTCAATTTGCAGCAACACACATAAAGACTTATTAGAACTGAATCATAATTGAATCCTATAGTCATGACATCTATATTTGAATTGATTTAAGACATGATTGATTGGAACCTATGAACATGGTTTCTAACATGATAAAATGCAGAACCTTAGGAACATGGTTTCTACTTGATGCAAACGACATTAGAAGTGAAATCCTATAGTCATAATTTCTATTAGGCAAATCAATTAGATTTAAAAGAGTAAACCCAATGAGCATGCTTTCTATTTAGTAAAGTAGATAGATTTTGCAAGAAGATCCTAAGAGCAGGATTTGTACTCATATTACCCCATAAAGTATACATCTACCCACCTTTTTTACTAAATATCCCAAACATGTGTTTACAAATTATTACAGATCAATGAATTAATTACATAAATAAAATAAAAAATCAAGAAGCTATTCTATAGGGAGCTTGAAATTAGGCCTAAGTTTTCCAAATCCTCCAATGGTCTCAATTCCATAGACAACTCAGATTCTAGGTGCATAAAAGTTTCCTAAGGGTCTCAAGGACCGCGGGCAATGCTCATACCTAGACTTCAGTAACCAAGAATTGAACCAGTACAGTGTGGAAAGGCCAACCTCAGTATGCCATGGTTCATAGGGCTCTCAAGAGGATCCCAAGGAAGTACACATACTAGAGGGGGCAGAACTTATTGACTAAGAGTAAAGTAGAAGTGCAGGACACACAAGTTGAAAATGGTTATTAGGGACTGTTTTGGAAAGTTTGCTATGAAAACAATTAGTAAAGCAACAGAGATTGTTTGAAAAGAGGTTGGAGTAGTAAACAAAGTTTAAACACCTTAAGATAAGATTACACACATCTAGTTTACATAATCCAAATGAATTTAGTAGTCACACAGGGGTCAAGGGGTTTGGGGATACATAGACATTTGGGGTAATTTCACAGATGGTCATTCAACTATATTTCAATTTCGCTAAAGTCACTCAACTATTTTTTTTCACTTAAAAGTAAATATACTTTATCATTGTCACTTAAAAATCATCTTGACTCAAACTCTTACCATAAATATGACATGCTATAAAATTTAATGAGAAAATCAAAAAATAAATTCCACTTAAGCTTAAATGAACCATATCTACTTTAGATTTATTTCCCTGATGATGTGATTTGACCCATAACCCAAATGATTTTGATATGTATTAAATTTTATATTATTTTAAAATGACTATCCTATACTATTAAAAACTTATATTTTCTGTTACATAATTCCCATTTATAGTTATTTTATACTAAAGAATTATCTTGTTTGTATGCCCTAACCAAGTCGTTTTATAACTCTATTAAAGTAAAAATACTATTGTATCTAACTCACATAACATATTTATAGTTTTCTAGTGAAGTTAAAATAGTATTGTATCTATCTCACATAACATATTAATGTATCATAAGCATACAAGAATAATAAGGATAATAAGAGTCTATTTTCACAAGGAACATACAATTGCAGACAACCAACTACAATTGTTTAGACAAAAGAAAGATTGTATAACATATGAATACATCATAAGCATACAAGAATAATAAGGCTAATAAGAGTCTATTTTCACAATGAATATACAATTACAGACAATCTATTGCTATTGTTTAGACAAAAGAAAGATTTTATCTGTACGATAAAAATCCCCATAAAAAATCACAAGACTTAATTTTATTAGGGGTGTGCGGTTTTCCCCTATTGAAAAGGGAGAAATGGATCTAAAATGAATATGGTCCATTTAAGCTTATGTGGCATTTAATTTTGGATTTTTCATTAAATTTTATGTTATGTCATATTTGTAGTAGGAATTTGAACCAAAATTATTTTTAAGTGACAATAATAAAGTTTAGTTACTTTTAAGTGACAAAAAATAGTTGACTGATTTTAGTGAAATTGAAAGATAGTTGAATGACCATCAGCGAAATTAACCCTAGACATACATAACCCAACAAGGGTCTTAAGAATGATTTAGACACTCTCAGAGACATTAGATACTAGCATAATTACAAATCAGTCAAGAAGAATACAAACACATGGAAGGGGTGATAAGGATATGGGGAGATTCATAGGATGGTAAGCACACATGAAGTAAAGACAGCTGACAAGGCATGCTTTGAAATGCATAAGGGAATTCATTGATCTAAAGGGAAGGGGAGACATAATAGCATGCTGATAATGTAACTTAACCACAAGTTTCACAACAGAACCACAAGTAGAAGCAAGCCAAAAATAAAATAAATAGAAACAATAAGAGAAGCATATTGTTGTTGGAGCTTTAAATCAAAACAAGGCAATACCAGTGAAGATAGAAGTAAGCAAAATGAAATAACCAAAGAGCACAGATGATTAGCCTTGGCTTGCAGTTGGCTATAGTAGCAAATAGCACAAGAGAAAGAGAGAGCAGAGATTTTTAGTAAGAGAGGTAGTTCTTGAAAACCCAAGTGTTATGCCTTTGCTAATGAAAGACTTAGGGTATTTATAGTTTTGAAAATAGACAGAAAATAAGGTAACATGTAAAGGTTTAGCATAAGTATGGAAGTAATCACAATTAGAATCCAATTAATACAAGTACTCCCCTTTAATCAAGGAATCAACAACTTGAACGGATACCAACAAGGATAATCAAGGAAAGAAAATCAATTGAGAAAGACTAATTTTTTACCATAAAAAGGATAGTAAAAGTATAGATCACATGATTAAGTCTAAGTACAGAATATACTAATTAAGGAAAGGATTCAGTAAGAGTGAAGTACCACAACAAATAAGGAAATGGAATCAGTTAATTTAAACAGACGAAGATAACCTTAAGGTTTTGAAAGAAAATCTTGCAATCAAACCATCAATTTAGGAACTCATAATCAAATCAAGAAAGGGTCATGATTCTAGATTGCGACATATAAATAGAGAAGCATGAACAGACGTAACAATAGGCAAAGTCAGTCGCATAGACATAAGGAAGCAAGAGATGAGCAAATACAATCATACAAAAGTGAAATAAGTAGGCTAAAGACTCAGTAGAAAATCCATTCAAAGCATGGTAACCAACAGAAACTTTAACAAAATCAAGTAATCATCCTAACACAAAGAACCAAAGCAAAAAAGTTCTTAAATGATTAGGGCTTTTTGACAGAGTCAAGTTAAAAATAATAGGAACATAGTATCAGTCAAAATAAGCAATGAAAGAGGTTTAATCATAAATAAAAATTAATTAGAACAAGTGCAGAATGAACTCCAAGAAAACACTAATTTTTAAAGAAAATATAATGGTTTAAAATTGAGGATCTTTCAGAAGAAGTTTGAGAATAGTGCAAATCATAGGAAGAAACATGCCTAAACCATTAAAAATAACACAGATCTTAAGGGATTCAAACGAGATTTAGGGTTTCAAAGGGAACCCAAATAGAAGAAAAAGTACCTGTTGAAAACATCACCGATCGTAACATATATGGTGTGATTTTACCCAAAATCATACTAGAGAAGCCACGAACTACAGAAATAGAAACCTTAGGTCCAAATCAGCATGGCTCAGGACCCTTGAAGGCCTCAGAGATGATGAGCAAGGCAATGAGAGACCCATTGGAGGCTTGGGCTTAACGGGTGGTTGCCGGAGATGACCAGAGAAGGAGGCGATTAAGATAGTATAGGTTTAGGTTGAGAGACAAAAGAGGAGATGCGAGAGTTTGAGGGTGGAGGATTTAGAAAAATGGTTAAGGTTAGGGTCTCTCTTAGAATTAAAAAGGAAAGGTCATATATAGACCGTTGATCTGTGGGTTCTGGATTTGGGTAGGGGTTTATAGGGTATGGGTCGGGTTATTTATTAGAATATTGGGCTGGGGATAGGGGTCCAATTTGGCAAAAATTAAAAGCTAAATTTGGCTAATATTTAAATAGTCAATTTCCCTATTTTAATTTTAATAAAATAAAAGACTGTTTCTAAAAATAATTCTTTTCCATACCAAAATGATTATAAATGTATAATTATCATTTTAAAAATATAGAAGCAACCTTTACACGTATAAAATATAATTATACATTAAAAGGGCTAACATTGCAATTATATGCAATTTAGCTTAAAATACTAAATGTAATTTTTAAAATGCATGAAAAATATATAGTCATATTTTGACATAAGTATAGAAATTGAATGAGTAAATCTTCATAAAAATAATTTGGAAAATATTTATTGGGGATTTATGGATAAAAAGGGAGAAAATAAATCAATTCAAACCCTTAAAATTAGGGAAAGAATAATAAAAGCCTTCTTCATGCTTATATATGCATATATATACTATTTTGAAGGTATTATGAATATTTAAAATATATTGGAAAAAATTGAATATCAACAACTGTCCCTCTTTACCCCGTAAGAATGAAAGAGTTTTTAGGTAAAGAAATGATGGCTAATTTTGACCGCATGGGATGTTTCAATAGACGTAGGTTGAATTCTGGTTTTTGAGTCACCTGCATAACCCTAGTTTTACAAGAATCAGGCCATGTGTATTTCTAGATTCACCCATGGAGTATGCCAATGAAATTATTGTAAGAACGGACGCGAGATGTGGAAGCGAGTACGATGAGCGGTTAAAGCTTGAGACGACTGGAGGGAACTGGAGCAAGATTGCTCCTACTAGGATAGTGGTTTTTTGTTGATTAGCTGCAGATAAAAGATGCTACAAATTTGTGAAAATTTAAACATGATGCAGATTCCATTTGGACCACGAAGGTTGTCTTCGGACGGTTAAAGCTGACGTCCTTGGACCATGAAGTCCTGGTCCATGAATTGTTTAATGAGGGATTCGTAGGCCATGAAATGATGTTCTTGGGCCATGAAAATGGTGCCTTCAAACCATGACGCCTTTGAATAATGATATGCAAATTTGAAGGATTCTCAGGCCATGGCATGGTGTCTTCCGGCTATGAGGATGGTGCCTTTCGATTATAACGCCTTTGGACAGATTGGTAATGTTTCATCCGATGATTTGAAATAATATGATGTAACAATACAAGGTTTAATCTTAAAAAGTAGAGGGCAGATCTTAGCCCGATTGAAAATCAAGTAGATAGCAGTAGAAAATAGAGCAATATTGGTGCAAAAAGGGACAATGCTTAGTCCCGTGCAAGTGGAGAGGCAAGGATTAGCCTCGTGCAAATATGGAGTTAGGGCTTAGACTCATTCAAGAATAGAGTCAAGGATTAGATTCATGCAAACGTGGCGACAGAGCTTAGTCTCATGCAAAGAGAAGGCAGTGCTTAGCCTTATACAAATATGGAGGTAGAGCTTAACCTCATGCAAAGAGATGGCAGTTCTTGGCCTTGTGCAAAATGGAGATATGGCTTAGCCTCATGTAAGTATGGAGTCAAGGATTAGACTCATGCAAGATTGGGGGGAACAGGGATGCAAATATGGAGGTAGAGCTTAACCTCATGCAAGATTCACTACATGGCTTAGTCCCATGCAAATGGAAGGCAATGCTTAGCCTTATGCAGATATGAAACTAGGGATTAGACTCATGCAAGATTGGAGACAGGGCTTAGTCTCATTCAAAGAGAAAGCAACACTTAGCCTTATGCAGATATGGAGTCAGGGCCGAGACTCATGCAAGTATGAAGTCAATGATTAGGCTCATGCAAAGAGAAGGCAGTGCTTAGCCAGCCTTATGCAAGATTTGGGGACAGGGCTTAGTTCCATGCAAATGGAAGGAAGAGCTTATCCTTATGTAGATATGGAGTCAGGGCTTAGACTCATGCAAGTATGGAGTCAAGGATTAGACTCATGCAAGTATGGAGACAGAGCTTAGTCTCATGCAAAGAGAGAATAGAAGATAAGGGTAAAATATGTCTTAGGTAGGATATATTCAGTGTCTGATGGCTAGATGGATGGTGAATTTTCTTTGTGTATACATGTTTTGCGAATGCTACCTTTACATCAAATGTGCATGCGTTCAAAGAAAAATTGTAAGTTTTATGAGGGGGGTTGGTTCTTTCTTCGTCTACTGGCCTTGCTTTGCTCTGATATGCTCTAGAAGCCTCTTTCGAGTTCCCCTAGGTAGCACCTGACTGTTATGAAAAAATAGAATAATGTGCATTCATCGATAAAATAGAATCAGCATGGAAGCGTATTGATATATTAAGTAATTTTTTTATGAGCTAGTGATTGTGAATATTCTAAAGGCATTGCAGCTCTCATGTTGGAATTTTAAGGGTCCTCCTCAACATTTTGCCCCAGTTTGGTAGATGATTTTAATTGTTTACAGGTGGCGGACCTTGATGAATCTTTTTCAAAATTTTGAGAATCCTTCTCAAAGTTGTTGCCCCAGTTCTTGACTGACGACTGACTTCTTGGCATGTGATGGTGCTGGCTGGACTTGTTCTGGAATTTTGGACACTCCTTAAAATTCTTCCCCAATTTCTGATTTTTGGGGAAATAAAAATTTTATTATGATATGACCGAACCTATAATTCTCCCTACATATCTCCACTTAAATGTTAATCAGGTCAAGCGTAGTTCAATTACATCAGAAAATAAATGTGAATAAACTAGGCGTAGTATCTCTTGACTACGTCTAAATTGATTGGTTTTGTCCGAAGCTCTCCGTCCATTTATGCAAGGATGAGTGCTCCTCCTGTCAGGACCCTATGAACCATGTTTGGACTTTCCAGTTGGGAGAAAATTTCCCTTTGGCTTCATCTTGATGTGAGAAGATTTTCTTCACTACCAACTATCCTGGTGCAAATTGTTTTGGTTTGACTCTTTTGTTGAAAGCTCTGGACATTCTGTTTTGATAAAGTTGGCCATGACATATTGTGTTCATCCTCTTTCCATCAATCAGGGCCAACTCTTCATAGCGACTTTTTATCCACTCCACATCACCGAGTCTAAGTTCTTGTATGACTCTTAAAGAAGGAAGCTCTATCTCGGCTGGCATTTGCGGCGCCTTTATCATGTCGGCATGCACTTGACATTGAAAGCATATAAGGACATACTGGACGCAATCCATCTCCATGGTCATCCAAAATTAACCTAACCTGAGTATTTTCTTGGCTAAAACGAAACCATTCATATATGGGCCACATGTCACAGCATGCATATCCTCAAGTAGCTTAGAAGCTTCCTTTACATTGACACACCTTAGGAAACCCAAATCTGGAGTTCTTCTGTACAAGTTCCCCCTATGTGGAAGAAGTGATTTGACGATCTCCGGAGCATGCATTTCTGAATGTGATTTTCATGCTCCGGGTATTATCCTTCTGATAAGTACTCCTTGATATCGTAGAACTAAGGATTTCCATTTGCTTTTTCCTCGACATGAGCACAATATACTAGCTGATTATGGATCCTCATCGGAATAGGATCAATAAAGTTCTTGTCTGTATATTGTATCGTTGATGACAAAGTAGCTAATAAATCGGCAAACTCATTCTGAATTCTGGGCACATATCAAAATTCTATCTTCGTGACCTCTTTTCCAATTCTGCACATGGTGCAGATATGGCAATATCTTGGTATTCTTGGTTTCCCATTCTCCTTGTACCTGGTGCACATGCAAATCTAAATCGCCGATCACTAACAGCTTTTGAATGTTCATGTCGACTACCATGTTGAGCCCTAGTATACAGGCTTCATATTCTGTCATGTTGTTGGTGCAGGAAATTTGAGTTTAGAAGATACCGGATAATGCTGACACATTTCTGATACCTGATCACGCCCAACTATGCCTTATAAAGAGGACACACAGACGTTGCAAGTATAATCTAAGTATTTAGCCTAGAGTCGAACCCACAAGGAATTAACCTATCAATTACTTTTGTTGGACTTACTAAATTCTAGGGAATCAATTTTCCAAACGTTGTCAATAACACTTGATGGTATTTCTACTAACTATAACTGACAGTAAATAAATAATTAAAACTAACTATGATTAAAGTGTAAACGATTAGGAGAAGGTTCGAAAGCTATGATTTCCCCGATTGATGGAATCCCTTCCGGTTATGCTTCACATAAAATCACCAAATCATCTTTATCAATCATGAGCGCTCCTCTTACCGTAAATCTCTTCTGAGTAATTACGATAATTTACTAGATGCTCTCTCCCGAGTTACGCTAGCTGGCTTTATTTATTACAGCTCACTTTAGATTGCACCCAAGACTTCGTTATCCCTAATCTCGCATTTAAACCCGCAGTTATAGAACCCTCTTATACTTTAGGAGTGGTGTGGTTCAATAATTACCTAAATATGCACTCTCTCCCGAGTTATGCATACTAAATAGGCACATCTAATTGAGTATCCTGTCAATTAACTATAACAAGCAAGATAAAAACCCTAGACTAAGGAATTAGCTACTCATGACAAAACAAGATAAAAATATTAAATTATTCATACTGGGTAATTGCAAGAAAATAAAAGAGATAGAAAAACTCTAATGTTTGGTTGATCTTATCACAATTGTTCTTCCTCCAAAGTAATCTAAAAACAAGCTTGAAAACAATCTTGGGCGAGCTTCTAAAGCTTATGAGGGTTTAGAACAAGCTTTCCCGAATTTACACTTTGGTCCCCAAACTTCCTGATGCGTGAACAGTGCACTGCGGTCGTGGCAAGACAGTGGCTCGACCACGGTGAGATCTAATCTTTCTTCCTCGAGTTTTAACCCACCATGGTTCCATCGCGGTCGAGGTAGAATTTTTCCAGGCCATTCTCTTGCTTTTTATTGCTCAAGTACTTCTCGAGTGGGTGTTTTCTTCACCTTATTGCCTCCAAAACACTCTGTGGTGCTTCCTCGCTTAGAACATTCCTCGCGAAACAAAAGAACACAATTTAGAGCACTTTGTTGGCAATTTACCTATAAAACAACAATAAAGCATGGTAATATAATGGTGTAAATATCATCTACATAATCTAATACCAACACTCCACACTTAAATCACTGCTAGTCCTCGAGCAATCCACCACACTCCATCAACGTTTCTTCCCTAAGCTTTCCCCTTAACAACTCATACCTTGAACATTTTACCAAAGTTGCACCTAGTAGTGAACAACCTTTACCTCAAAAGTCAAATCTTTTGTACCATGCAACATTTGCACTTACTTAAGCCACTATATACAAGAGTCAAGACTTACCTTTCATTTGTGAATCACATGCCCTCACAGCAAACAAGAGAGTAATTCCACATATGATGATATTTAGAACAATTAGGAACTTAGATAGATAAAATGCGCTCACTCTCACAAAGAACATTCACATGCCACAAAGATGTAACATAAGCTTGCCCGTTTTGTAATACTCTACTAATCGAGCCCACTCAATCTAAGATCAATAAGACTTCACTTGGTTGTGATGTAGGCTTAGGTACGGGTAGGATATATTTAGATATAGTGACTAACCTCCCTAAGCACTTTAATACACTTACATTAACCTTCAAGACCATACTTGTGTCAACCAAACAATCCACCATATTTATTTGAAACATCCCCATCCATTAGGTTCAATTTGTACAAGCTACCACGTATTAACCACTATAATTATTTATAACTTTTTTTTTTCGTGGTACTTATTCTTTTATGCTTCAAAATTCAGCACCTTTTCTCTATTTCAATGATTCCTCTCAAAAACCAAACCACCACCCCACATTTTTGCTTTTGCATATTTTCAATACCATTCAAGTTCTTAAGGGAGGTAAAAAGGTTCGAACGGTAGGCTATTCAAACAATTGGGTAAGGTTCGCAAAGTGCTTGCCAAAGAAACATGCTTATAGGCTCAACGAGGTTAACTAAGATGTATTGCATTCAGGTGGACTTATTTTATATGTATGTATCAACAAGAAATGCGTATATCACTTCTAAAACTGAGTGAAACTACTATTTCACTTTGCAAACACATAGAGCACGTTCTAGGCATCAAATGTGAATCATGGAATGCAGTAAAACTCATATACACATGGAACATGACTCACTCCGAATTGATTTATTAAGAAATTCTCTTTTGAATGTTCACGTTAGATGCAAAAATATAATTTTAAGGCACTTTAGCAAGATTCAACCATTGAGACTAAGCGTACTCTAGTGTCTATTGTGTTTAGGTGTATCAACGGTAAGGTTTTCTCCTTTGACTTATGCTTGTAGCCCATTAATCGTAATCTAAAAACTAAAAAGAAATAAAATGAACAAAAACTAGCTACACCTGGTTCAAGCTAAACCCTTGGAAAAGAACCGTGGCCCAAAGAAAAACCAAGGGGGAGTTACTACACTACCTAAAAATAAAATAAAAGAAAAAATCTTTTTAATATTTTCTCTAGACTAACTTCCCTCAAGAAAATTGTCTAATGGATCCATCATCAGGAAGAGTCATCATATTCCATTTTTTGACATAGTCCCTCAAGTACCCCGCTGAAAGAGATCCGTCGTCGGGACGCATCACTTACTATTTTAACTTACCTATTAAACTATTACTCAAACACCAAAACAATCAAAGCAAAGCAAAACACAATAAAATCAAAGCATCAATTGCTATAATTACACACATACAATGAAGTATTCCCCATCCCATACTTAAAATGAAGACATGTCCTCATGGCTTAAGAATTCAAAAGAATTGTGAGGTAAAGGAACTTCCTTGAAGGATCACCCATAATCAGAGACAGTGTCTGGGTTCACGTTACAAGCACGACCCAGAGCTCTCCGCCAGCCCAAGAATTTCTTCTCCGACTTCACCGGCCGGTCAGCCACCGTGTCTACACGGGCACCCAAATCAGTGACTGAGGTACGCAACCCAACCAGCTCTTGCTCCAAAGCTATCATGTGGGTGCTCCGATGGGCCTGTGATCGGCATGCCTCATCTACTTTTGGAGGTGGGAGGACCGCAGTACTTCATCATCATCATCATCATCAGACTCATCAACATTCACTACTGGCTCCATCCCAATTCTAATTTTTCTAGCTAGGAACGGTGCTTTCATTGCTAACTTCCCATCAATTCGAGGGTCTTCAGGGACTCTAGCAAGGCGGCACAGCCTGATGACTAGAGAAGGGAAGTAGAAGCCTTTGAGCAACTCGGGTGAACTAATGAACATCTCTTCATGGAGAAGCCTGGCCAAATCAAAATCCATGTGTGCCAAATAGTAAATAGCAGCCGCCCGTGGTAGATTGACATCAGTCATGTTGTTGGAGGGAAACAAACGATTGTTGATAATAATGAGCCCACACTTAGCCTCTCAATTGAGAGATTGGGAGTTAAGTGTGATCCTGGGCTTTATCAAGTATATTCCCTGTCGGGCACACAAATAATCTCAAGAATAGGACACCATAAGGATCATGTTGAGCTATAAGTGCGATAATCATCAGTATCTCCCCTAAACACTGGCAATCAGTACACCCTACGGATGGCCTCAATGGACGTTTTTACCAGTATATTCCTAACAGTAACAATCCCCTCCTTATTTTTTGGGAAGTTTGCATAGAACTCTCGTACTATCTGACATTAGCTTCCTTCGGTATCTCGAAGAAGATGTCGATCTGACACCTCCTCAACTCAGTGAAGATATTTGGGCATTCCACCTCTAAGGCTTGGTGGTCAATATGCACCTCATGTATCAATTTCTTTGCCGCCTTTGCATTGTACCTGGCTTCCGCCGCTTGGGAGACAAACCTAGTATTGTAAAACTGTGGTGCATTAGCTTGCCCCTACCTCTCAAGGAGCTTCCTGGTCCACTAGTGGAGGGCCCGATGGTGCATCTCTTCCTAGATGAACTCATTTTACCTGTCAAATAGAGAAACGCCTATTAGTGAGTGCGTGAAATGTGTGACTATGGGTGGTTACTCAGACTTCACCACAACCATGTCATATTAGCCCTTATAACTCCATTAGGGAATTTCTTAAACATCTTGTGGGCAAGGCACTATCCTAACACATATAGACCACATGGGTACATCAAAACTTTGCCCACATCAAAGATAATACTACAACATCACACCCAAAAATACGTCAGGCAACACCTACCAATATACACCTCTCCACCATAATAAACACACAGCCCCTTCATCAATCAGTCTCAAAAATGAAATTCAAAGAAGAAAAACAAGAAGAAACTAACACAAATCTACCAACAATTACAACCCATTATAACATGAAACTAATCATAAACTACAACACAATACACAAGAAAAGAGAGGGGAGAGGTGATGCTACATACCTTAATGGAGAAAGGGTGAGAGGAATGGAGATGGTGGAAGTGGAATGATTGAAGAAGAAGAAGAAGAAGAAGAAGAAGAAGATAGGTATTTGGGGGTTAGGGTTTATATAGAGGGAGATAGATGAAAATATTTTGATTTGGGGGGGGGGGGGGGAGGAACGGATATTTTAGGAGGGGTTGATATTAGGAGTTATAAAATTAAAAGAAGAAGGAAAAAAATGAAAAACAAAAAAAAATAAAAAATGCCTGGTACCCACGGCGGTCGACCGCGATCCCACTGCAGCCGCGGTGGGTTTGAACATCTGAGGCAAAATATTTTTGTCTCACTGCTGTTTGTCGTAGTCCTGCAACGACCGCGGTGAGGTAAATTCCACGAGGCAGAATATTTGCCTCTCACCACGGTCTTGCTGCGGTTCTTTGGCGGCCGTAGTGACTCCCAGTTATTTTATTTTTTTTTAATTAGAGAAAATTATAGGAGAATATACTAACGACACATTCGTGGGTTGCCTTCCATGCAGCACCCAATTTAATGTCGCGGCATGATGCAGACAAGCGCATTTAAGGCTCGCTCGACCTATGAGGTTCCGTCGTTGAATCTCTGACACTTTCTTTCGTACTTTCATGCGTATGTATAGCTTCAATCTCTGCCCATTGACCTTAAATGTGTGAGAATCTTTCTCTGAGGCAATTTCCACAGTCCCCGAAGGGAATACTTCTACCACCCGAAATGGGCCAGACCATCATGACTTAAGCTTACCAGGGAACAACCGCAATCTTGAGTCGTAGAGCAATACCATGACCCAAGTTTGAAATATCTCTCAAAAATGTTCTGGTTGTGCAACCACTTCATTCTCTCCTTGTACAACCTTGTGCTCTCAAAAGCAAGATGTTTGAACTCGTCGAGCTTATGCAATTCAGTGACTCTTGTTGTGCATGTAGCCTCCATGTCTAGGTTCAGCTGTTTCATTGCCCACCACACTTTATGCTCAAGTTCTACTTGCAAGTGGCAGGCCTTTCCGAACACCAACTTATATGGTGACATACCAATTGGTATTTCAAAAGCAGTTCTCTAAGCCTAGAGTGCATCATCTAGATTTTTCGCCCAATCAGTTCTTGTGGTGTTTACAGTCTTGGTCAATACACTTTTTATCTCTCTATTAGACACTTCCACCTGTCAAATTGTTTGTGACGCACATCATACTTCGCTAGAAACTTTTCAAAGACTCGATTACAAAATTGGGTGCCTCCGTCGCTGATGATAGCTCTTGGTGTCCCAAATCAGGTGAATATGTTCTTCTTTAAAAATCCCACTACCACTAGTGCATCATTAGTAAGCAACAGTGCAGCTTCTACCCGTTTGGACACGTAATCCACAACAACGAGTATGCACTTATTACCAAAGGAGCTGATGAAAGGACCTATAAAGTCAATCCCCCAAACATCAACCACTTCCACCTCTTGAATCAGGTTCATGGGCATCTGATGGTAAAGGAAAATGTTCCCGGTCCACTGACATTCATTGAATCCCTTCACCCATTAGTGCGTATCTTTAAACATTGTTGGCCAAAAGAATCCGGCCTCTAGCACTTTTGCAACTGTCTTGACCCTTTCAAATTGTCCTCCATACGTCGATGCATGACAAGCCTGCAAAACAGAAGATTGTTCTATCTTGGGGACACACCTCCGGATCATATACTCTATACATATAAGGCTCATCCTAATAATACATGCGACTATCACGATAAAATTTTTTCTTGTGTACATATGAAAGGTCATAGGGAACTATACTGCAGGACAAGTAATTTGCAAAGTCTGCATACCATGGCGCTTCCTCAAAACTAGTAGCGAGCAGCTGCTCGTCTGGAAGGTTTCCAGGATATCCTCAACCTCAACTGAATTTTTAGCTACCTCAAGTTGTGATACATGATCAGCGACTTAGTTCTTTGTGCCCTTACATTTACGAATTTTGAGGTTGAATTCTTGCAGTAGCAGCACCCAACAAATCAGGCGCGGCTTAGACTCCTTCTTCTCAATCAAGTACCTGAGAGCTGCATGTTCAGTGTATACAACTACCTTAGAACCAATCAATTCTCGATATACCGTTTCAGCACACGAGTCAAATTTATAAGGCACTCATCAAATGAGTTCCCCACTACTGAGAAATCATCCACGAACACCTCCATTATGTCCTCTACCATATCACTGAAGATGTCCATCATGCACCTTTAGAATGTGGCGGGTGCATTGCATTGGCCAAAGGGCATCCTACGAAAGGCATAAATGCCATACGGGCAAGTGAAGGAAGTCTTCTCTCTGTCCTCTGGTGTAATGAAGATCTAATTGTACCCTAAGTACCTATCCATAAAACAGAAGTATGACCTCCTGCCAACATGTCTAACATCTGATCAATGAAGGGAAGTGGGAAATGGTCTTTCCGGGTGGCTAGATTTAACTTCCTCTAATCCATGCAAATTCTCAAGCCCGTGACAGTTCTCGTAGAGATCAATTCATTGTTATCATTCTTAACTACCGTCATGCTACCCTTTTTAGGTGCACATTGAACCGGGCTAACCCAACTACAGTCAAAAATTGGGAAAATGATTCCCGCATCTAGCCACTTTATCACTTCTTTCTTCACCACTTCCCTCATGTTGGGATTCAGCCTTCTTTGGTGTTCCCTAGAAGGTTTGTGTCCCTCTTCCAGTAGAATTTTATGCATACAGTAGGCGGGTTGATCCCCTTTATGTCTTCCATGGTCCACCCAATGGCAGTCTTACACTCCTTGAGTACCTACAAGATTTGTTGTGCCTGCACATCTAACAAACTAGATGAGATAATAACAGGTAATGTGGATTCAGGTCCAAGGAACTCATACATAAGATGGGCGGGCAGTGGCTTCAACTCCAACTTTGGTGGTTCTTCGATAGATGGTTCGGCTGGAGGAGTTTCTCTATTTTCCAAGTGCAAGGGCTCAAATTCAAGAGTTCTATCCCAGAACCCTATACCCTCTAACGCCAACACCTATTCTGTAAGTTCTTGTCCATTCACCTCATCTAAATTCATCAAACATGCAGCAATAGGGTCCTCAATAGTCAGCATCTCATCATCAGTCTCTACGATTACATCCACTGCATCAACCAGAGAGCAATTGGTGAATTCACTTGGTCGCCTCATAGATTTCTGCACATTGAATGTTATCTCTTCGTCGTTCAATCTCATCTTGAGCTCCCTGGTCTCACAATCAATGGGAGCTCTCCCAGTGTCTAAGAATGGACTTCTCAAAATTATGGGAATCTCCTCATCCCCACTTTGCAGTCTAAGATCACAAAATCTGTAGGGAACACAAATTTCCCTACGTGAATCAATACATCATCTAGGATACCATAGGGTCTTTTTACAATCCTGCCAGCTAGTTGCAACAACATAGAGATGGGTCTTGCTCTTCCAATCCCCAGCCTCTTATAAATCGCTAGGGGCATAAGATTTATGTTGGACCCTATATCACACAGTGCCTTAGCAATAGCAAAATTACCAATCGTGCATGGAATTGTAAAGCATCCTGGGTGAGACAGCTTCTTAGCAATTGGTCTAGTCACCATTGCACTGCAGGTCTGAGTAAGAGTAACTATGGCCAAGTCTTGAAAATGAATTTTCGGGAAATTAAGTCCTTCATCATTTTTGTATACCCAGGCATCTCTTTCAAAGCATCAATCAATGGAATATTTACCAGGATTTGTTTCAGCATCTCCAAGAACTTCTTATATTGCTCCTCTTTTTGGTACTTAGCTAGCCTCTAAGGGAATGGTGCAAGAGGTCTCTTCTTCCTAATAATTTGGGCTTGATCTTTATCAGCTGTCACCTCAACTACTGGTTCCTGGGCTGTCTCAGCTTCTTTCTTAGTCTCAATCTGAATGTTATTTTCTTCCTGGGTAGGCTTGACTGTCGGCTCTATCAGTCTCAATCTGAATGTTATTTTCTTCCTGGGTAGGCTTGACTGTCGGCTCTATCAGTCTTTTCTTCCTGGGTTGCTCAACTTCTTTCTTAGTTTCGTTGCCTCATCCAGCTCAATGGCACTAGTATGAGTGTCTCAGTCTGTCTAGTTTCTCGAGCTCTCTCATGCTCTATATCCAAATCTCTATCGTTATGTAGACTCACAATCATCAACTGCTTTGGGCCTTGATCTTTTGGATTTATCTGGGTGTCTACAGGTAATGTCCCATGAGGACAATTTTTCATAGACATCAAAATTTGTCCCATATACAGTTCAATATTCTTGAGTTGAATCATGTGCATCTACTCTCTTATAATTTTTGCATTCGACCCAATAACCTGCTGCATCATTACCTCAAGTCTAGCAAACCCATCTTCCTGCCATCCACCATGCTGCTGTTGAGTAGGGTGATACCCTGCTGCTGATTTTGATTGTTATATCCCTGTGGCCTTGGGCAAGGTGCCATATTGTTAGAGGGTCTCATGCCTCCCATGTTTTCATTGTTGAACTGTGACTGGACTGGCATGTATGGCTGCTGCTGCTGAACCCAATTTTGACCACCCTCTATCTGGCCTCTATAATTAGACACATAATTCATGTCTTTAGGGTAGTGATGATGATCATGTTCTGCATTCCACTGGTTACCAATTGGTTGGCTAATGAAAGATGCGCACAAGCCCCCATTGGTAGTATCTACTATGTGTAGTTGCTACTTCTGCCCTGACTCTTCCACCTTTTTGGTGAGTATACTCATCTGTGTTAATAAGGTTGCTATATTTTCAGCCATAGAGTTGGATGGATCTAGGGGCACTAAGTGAACCACTAGGGTGATAGGTGCATTCCTGGTTTTCCATCTAGAATTTTGTGCCATCTTGTCTAGAAGACTCTGGCCCTCTCCCCATTTTTTCCTCAAAAATGCTCCACCAGCTAAAGCATCAACTATGTTCTTTACACTATCTAACAATCTCATGTAAAACTACTACCCTAATATCAGATCTGGAATACCATGGTGTGGACATATAATCAGTATCTTTTTGAAGCATTCCCATATTTCATGCAGTGTCTCTGCTGGTCTTTGTTTAAAACTCAAAATTACATTATTTGAGCAGTCTTGTTGGGTGGGTTGAACTTGTTGTGCAATTGATTGACAAACTCCTCCCAAGTTCTTATGGAATTTATGGGGAGTAAGTTTAGCCAGGTCTGAGCAACTCCTGTCACTGAGAATAGGAACAACAACAAGTTGATTGCTTCCTAAGTTACGTTGGGCTGCCTTTGGGTTTGTAGATTGACAAGAAATTCTTCAAGTGCTGCTGAGGATCTTCAACTTGTGACCCCAAAAATAGTCCCTTGTTCTGTAACAACTACACCATGTTATTCGTGATTTGGAAAGATTCTGCCTGTATCTACGGGACTACAATCGTTGTGGCCAGATTTTCAGCTGTGGGTTGTGCCCAGTCATAGATAGCAGCCTCTGCCACTATTGATACAGCTCGGTTCTCATCGTGATCTCCCATGTCTGTTTCGAATTATTCAGTTGTTTGTTGTTGTTTGTTCTTTCGGTTGGCCCGATTCAAGGCCTTGAAAACTCTCTCGGGATCTGATAATACTTCAAGTACTTTACCAGTTCTCGGTGAGTTTCTAGGCATACACCTATTCAACCCAGTCAACAAAAGTTAACATTTCAATTTAAAGATTGGGTATAGGGAAAACTAACTACACTAAGAATTTTTGTACTTCTTTTAATAGTAATTGATAACACTGTTAATTCCCCGACAATGGTGCCAAAATTGGATCATGCCCAACTATGCCTTGTAAAAAGGACACGCGGAAGTTGCAAGTATAATCTGAGTATTTAGCCCAGAGTCGAACCCACAAGGAATTGACCTATCAATAATTTTTGTTGGACTTACTAAATTTTGTGGAATCAATTTTTCAAATGTTGTCAACAACACTTGATAGTATTATTACTAACTATGATTGACAGTAAATAAATAACTGCAAACTAACAATGATTAAAGTGTAAACAATTAGGAGAAAGTTCTAAGGCTATGATTTTCCTTATTGATGGAATCCCTTCTGGTTATGCTTCACATAAAATCACCAAATCATATCTATCAATCATGAACGCTCCTCTTACCGTAAATCTCTCCTGAGTAATTACGATAATTTACTAGAATCTCTCTCCCGAGTTACGCTAGCTGCATTGTTTATTTTAGCTCACTTTAGATTGCACCCAAGAATTCGTTATCCATAATCCCGCCTTTAAAACAACAGCTATAGATCCCTCTTATACCTTAGGAGTGGTGTTGTTCAATAATTACTTAAATATGCACTCTATCCCGAGTCATGTACACTAAATAGGCACAACTAATTGAGGATCCTGTCAATTAACTACAACAAGCACGTAGCTGAACAAATAGAGATTAAACTGGCAAACTATATTAACATAATCAAGAAGTTAATCCTTCAATAGGTTCCATCAAAACCCTAGACTAAGGAATTAACTACTCATGACAAAACAAGATGAAAATACTAAATTATTCATACTGGGTAATTGCAAGAAAATAAAAGAGATAGAAAAACTCAAATGTTTGGTTGATCTTCTCACAATTGTTCTTCCTCCAAAGTAGTCTAAAAACAATCTTGAAAACATTCTTGGGCGAGCTTATAAGGGTTTAGAACAAGTTTTCTTGAATTTACACTTTGGTCCTCAAACTTCCTAATCCGTGAATAGTGCACTGCGGTCGCGGCAAGACCACGGCTCGACCGCAGTCAGAGCTAATCTTTCTAGCTCGAGTTTTAATCCACCGCAGTTTCATTGCGGTCGAGGTGGAATTTTTCCAGGCCATTCTCTCGCTTCTTTGTGCTTGGGTACTTCTCGAGTAGGTGTTTTCTTTACGTTATTGCCTCCAAAACACTCTGTGGTGCTTTCTCACTTAGAACATTCCTTGCGAAACAAAAGAACACCATATAGAGAACTTTGTTGGAAATTTACCTATAAAATAACAATAAAGCATGGAAATATTAAGGTGTAAAGATTGTCTATATAGCCTAATATCAATACCATGACTGCTCTAATGCCTACTCCTTTGAAATTTGCGGCTTCGTCAAATAACATTCTCCTACTATCATATGATTTTGTATTGTCTTCTCCTACGAATGATATTTTTCAGTAGGAAAATACATTTTCAAGGGTTCGTATTCTCCTCCTACCAGATTTTTAGTGAGGTGATCTTTCAATGTCTGTCCCTTGACTGCCTTTTGAGTTATATAGACATTATCGAACTGACTTAGTAGTATCTGCCATTTAGCCAACTTCCCCGCAGGCATGGGCTTCTGAAATATTTACTTCAGAGGATCCATCCTAGATATGAGGTACGTAGGGTAGGCACAGAAATAATGCCTGAATTTTTGGGCTAACCGGTCAAAGCACAAAAAGTGTGTTCAAGTAGAGAATACGTGCTTCATAAGGTGTGAATTTCTTAGTCATGTAATATATGGATTGCGCCTTTCTTCTTGTATCATCATGTTGTCCTAAAACACATCCAAAGGCTCAATCTAAATAGATAGTAGCACAGTTCGTCCTGGTTCAGGCGGGACCAGAACTGGTGGTGTGGATAGGGATTCCTTGATCTTGTCAAAAGATTTCTGACAATCCTCAATCCGACTTATCTCGATATCCTTCCTCAGCATCTTGAAGATGGGTTCACATATAACAGTGGACTGGGCTATGAATCGACTGATGTAGTTGAGTCGTCCCAATAAGCTCATCACTTCTTTTTTGCTTTTGGGTGGTGGTAACTCCTGAATAGCGTTGACTTTAGTCGGATCTAGCTCGATCTCGATGACTAATAATGAATCCCAATAACTTTCCTGCAGGAACCCAAAATGCACACTTTGTTGGGTTCAACTTCAAATCGTACTTCCTTAGCTTGTCGAAGAATTTCCTCAAGTCTGCTATGTGATCTGTGATCTTCTTGGATTTGATAATAACGTCGTCCATAAATTCCTCTATTTCTCTGTGTATTATATCATGGAAAACGGTTGTCATGGCTCTCATGTAAGTAGCCCCAACATTCTTCAGATTGGCATCATTTTGTAACACTATACACCCCAAGGTATAATAAAAGCTATCTTCTCGGCATATTCTTCATCCATCCAGATCTAGTGATAACCTGCGAAGCAATCTACAAAGTATTGGAGTTCATACTTGGTGCAGTTATCAATCAAGAAATGTATATTCAGCAGCGGGAAGTCGTCTTTAGGACTTGTTCTATTTAAATCCCAATAATCAACACATACTCATACCTTCCCATCTTTCTTTGGAACTGGCACGATATTAGCTAACCAAGTTGGTTACTCAACCACCCTGAGAACCTTAGCTTTGATCTGTTTGGTAACTTCCTCCTTCATCTTCAAACTCATGTCTGGTTTGAATTTTCTGAGTTTCTGCTTGACTGGCAGACACATGGGATTGGTAGGCAACTTGTGAGCTACTATAGATGTTCTTAAACCCGTCATATCATCATACGACCATGCAAAGATATCCTCGTATTCCTTTAGAAAATGGATATACCATTCGTTCTCAATTAATGATAAGTGAATGCTGATGCGAGTCTCCTTGACGATCTCGGCATCTCCCAAATTTATTGATTCTGTTTCGTCCAGGTTGGACTTAGGCTTCTTCTCAAAATTCTCAACTTCCCTGACAATTTTCTCGAGTATCTCATATTCTTCCTCTAAGTCATTGTTCTCATATTGCGTTGCCTCATTACATGTCACAATCATAGGTTCATCAGGAAAAGTAAGGATAACACTGTAGAAGGGAAAAGCATAAAAATAGTAATGAATAATGATAAAGAAAATATATGTTTGATTAAAACTGAGAAAATTTTTCAAGCAAAAGCTTGGCTCGGTGGATCGAGCATTTATTTAAAATAGAGAAATCTTTAAACAAAATTTCTGGAAAATTTAAATGCCTAGAACAGCTATAAATTCTGCTAAGCTACCCAGGGACTCGGCGGGCTCGAGATGGTGTGACGGTCCAGTTTCTGAGAACATCTCCTTTTGCCACAGTCTGAATGGTGAGGCCTTCTTCCTCCTCCTCCTTAATTATGGCACTGCAATCTATATCCTCATTTTCTAAGAACTGATCCTTCAGCCCAGCTAGTGCTTATTCTTTCGTAGTTCCCCATATTGTGTCTTCCTGATGGAAAGCTTGTTCCAAACGGGGTACCGGTTGCTCAAGAGGGTAATACGGTCCACTCCATAGAGGCGACCACTCCTTGTACTCTTGACATATATATTATCTGAGCCCAAAGGTGTTACCGTGATTTTTCAGTCGTATCGGCTTGTTGATGCCCTGGAGGTTCTTTCCTAACACCTTGCCCGGTTTGTATCCGGACCATGCTAGTATGCTTTCTATTTTATTACTCCACCATTTATCCTTCTCGATGGCATTGACTCGTTCAATGTGATGGTAGGTTTCCCCTCCTAACCTCTTTCTATGTCCAATGGCCAAAGTGGTTTGACTGGTGTAGATGGGGTTACTTCGTCTCCATGAATGATTACCTCTTGATAGTTTCATTCGAATTTTATGGCTTGATCTAGTGTAGAGGGTACGACTCCAGCTGCAAGGATCCACGGGCGGCCACACAAAAGATTATATGAGGCTGGTATTTCAAGCACTCAGAACTCAACGTCGAACCAAGTTGGTCCCATCTGCAAACAAAGGATGATTTCTCCGATTGTGGCCCTCTAGGACCCATTAAAAGCCTTCACGTTCATGCTTCCAGTCCATAATTCATGGAAATCTTTGTCCAACCTTTTCAAGGTATCCAGTGGACAAATATTCAGACTAGCACCTCCATCAACCAGGATCCTCACAATGAACTTAAAATGTACTGTAATGTGCATTGCTCGATTGTGATTCAGACCTTCAGGCGGCATTTCATCTTTGTGGAAGATAATCTTATGGCTCTCCGGCACTTAACCCACCATGTTGTTCATTTCTCCACCAATGATATTATTTGGTACATAAGCCTCGCTCAGTACTTTCATCAAGGCATTCTTGTGTGCTTCTGAATTCTGTAATAGTGATAGGATAGATATCTGAGCAGGGACTTTGTTCAAGTGATCAACAACAGAATACTCTTTTGCGTGTACTTTCCTCCACAGGTCATCCGGGCCAATCTCAATGACAGGCTACCTAGCAGTGGCATCCTTACTTGAACCTCTCAGGTGTTTAGGTGTGTAGACTCTTCCAGTTCTAGTTATCCCTTGTGCGGCGTCAGATTCCTCCATCTTAGTCTTCCTTTTTGTCGAGCCTCGGTGACATTATCCAGGGGTATCACTTTTGAGTTGAACGGAGGTGTGGCATACACTGTCATAATAAAAGGTGTAACCTCTTCTACTTCAAATGGAACGAAGGTGGCTGCGGGAGGAGCTACTTCCACCTCGACTGGAACTGATGCAGCTACCTCCACATCAATAGGTGCTTGAGTCTGAACCACGATAGGAGTAAGTTTAACTGTGACCGTAGAGTCATCGCCTTCTCGGATAAGTCTTATTGAACCCTTAGGTCCCATTCCTCATTTGTTTCTATAACATGTCCACTATCACCTCTACGATCAGGGAGGGGATTGTTGTGGACATTAGGTATGGCTTCCTTTTCTTGTATGACCTTGCTGTCAATGAGTGTATAGATCTTATCCTTCAATGTTCGTCACGCAACAATGGTGTGCCCTTTCATACCGGAGTGGTATGCACAGGTTTTGTTCGGATTGACCTATTAGAATGGATTTTACAGTGCCACATTGGGAACAGAAGCAATGTAATATGCGGCTTTCAAACTTTCATACAATTGGTCGATAGGCTCACCAATGGCGGTGTATTGGTCAATGTGCTCAGCAATGGTGGTGTATTATTTGGGTGGCTTGAGGTCGAAGTTGGGTCTTGGTCTTGGATAATTTTAGCGAGTTGGTGGTGATTGGAAGTAGGATGGTTGAGAATTATAGGTGTGATGGATAGCGGCTGGTTAGGAATATCGGGGAAATGAATATTGATATGTGGGTGGTGATGCTTAGTATGTAGCTGGTGACGCTTGGTATGTAGGTAGATGCGCTTGATATGTGAGTGGAGTTTTTGGGCCCTGGGCCACCATTATTTCCCTAACATCTCTCTTCTTTGATATGCCACCTGATTGTAGTGCCTTATTTGTGGCCTATAGTGCCTCGAAATTTGCTACCATCCCGCGCTTGATTCCTTCCTCAATCCTTTTCCCGAGCTTGATTATATTAGCAAATTTGTGATTTTCGATGACCATCACTCTCTCATAATATTGTGGATCATGTGCCCTGATGAAGAATTTATTCATTTGTTCTTCATCCAAAGCGGGCTTGACCTTGGCGTCTTCTGACCTCTAACGAGTAGCATATTTGCGGAAAGTCTCAGTTGGTTTCTTCTTGAGATTCTGAATGTAGAAGACATCGAGTGCGTTCTTTGTGTTGAACCTGAAGCGGTCCATGAAATCTGATGCCATGCTTACCCAATTTGACCATTTCTTGGGATTCTGGCTGATATACCAAGATAATGCGTCCCTAGTAAGCCTTCTCATAAAGAGCTTCATTCGAATCTTTTTATCTCTTCCAACCCTGACAAGATTGTAATAATAGGTCCTTAGATGAACCCTGGGATCACCCCTACTATCAAAAATTTCAAACTTGGGAGGTTTGTATCCTTCTGGCAATTCTACATCGGGATGTATACATAGGTCTTCGTAGTTAAAACCTTCTATTCCTCTATCGCCTTCAACGCCTTGAACTTGACTTGTTAACTTTTTGAGTTCTTCGGGCATGTTCTTAATGAGCAGGTCCTTTTCATAGGGTTCTGATGCACAGGAGAGTGGTTGGGTCGAATATGGTACAGTTTCCACGTATAGTTATGGTCATTGGTGGAGTTTTATGGATCCAGAATGAGTGGTGGTGTATTTTAGGGAGTGTGGTAAGTGGTACTTGGTCGGTACGGGATTGGTTGATGTTGTTGTGGTAGAGTTGGAATCGGCATTGGATTGATATTTTGTGGTGGAGTGACGTATTGATTTGGTATGGTAGGATTTTGCGGCTGTCGGTTTTGTGTATTTTGAGGAGGTGTTGGGTTCTTTGCGTTTGTTGGTAGATATCAGGGAAATTGAGGGTGAGTGACAAGTTTTCCAAATTGCGGACCTGCTCAAGTTCTCCTTGCAGTTCCAGTATCTTTTGTTCAAGTCTCAAAACCAGGTCATTCGGGGCCGGGGTACTACGACCGTCGAAAGTCTCTACATTCTCAATGTTTTCCTTTCAGATTCCACTTAAGTTGTCCATCTTTGATTTTCCTATGATTTTTGTGTTGCTTGGAGGAGGAGGAGGAGGAGGGCCTCTAGATCTGGTATGATAAGCTGACGAGGCCAGTACGGATGAACCAACCTATGGGGATAAGAATAATAATAAAAAAGTAAATAAAACAAAAGGTAATAAGTTAGTGGGGAACCTGAAATGTTTGCAGTATTTGAACACATATTGCGAAATATTAAATCGCATTCTAATTTGGGGGCCTCGCTGTGACCGAGGTAGGCCTAAAGACAAATAAATTTGGAGAACTTCTAATGCCAACAAATGCAAGAACTTCAAACGCCAACAAATGCCTCATTTTATAAAATAAAAGTAGACGAATCCAAAAACAACACTAACATAATAATAAAACAAGTTGCTACTGGCACTTGGCCTTATTATATTTTTTAAGAAAATCGAATAACCCTAATCTATTTGGTGCCAGAAGGACCTTCCCCAAAATTGATCTTCCAGACTCCGTCAAATAGATCCCCCAGCTCGCATAGTCCAAGCAGCAAGTAGGCTCGGGCCAGATGTCCTCCCTCAGCTCCTTCGATATTCTGACAGTTTTCAACCCTTTTTATGACTTTTCCATCTAACTCCACTATTCCTCGCTCCAAGTATGCTAGTTTCCTATTGCATTCTTCTCATGTATTTCCTAGTGCTCATTTTCAGAGTCGTGAACCCTTTTGCGCAGCCTGTTGTACTTGACTTGGGTTTTAGCTTCCTCATCTACGATTCCATTTCCTCGACAGGTCCCTAGTGTCAGCATCCATTTTAGATCATCCCCTAACCATGTCGGTTACAGAGGCTTGCACCATGTATGATATCTGTCCGACTCAATGGTATTTTTCTCCACAAAGTTTTTGCAGTGCCACATATGTTGAGCTTGGCACTTGTAAGGGACATCATCGTCTTGAAAGTCTACCCTGAAGTGGATCATCTTGGCGACCCTTGGTACAACCTGTTTCCCTGGACCTAATAATAAACTCGTCCATTGGAAACCATTCAACCATCCACTGCACTTGTCCCTCGATCAGGTTGTCGAAGAACTCTACCCATTCACTGGCACTTTTCGGTTGATCAAATCTATCCAAAATGTAGGTCATCTACTTAGGGTGATGGAAAGCAATGTGGTCGTTCCAGGCCCTTCGTGGAAATTCTTGACAATAGCGACCCTTTTAGAGATGCTCCAATAACCATAACTGCAACAATAAGTTAAAATCTTCAAAATGCTTGACCCTTCTTTGACAGCGCTTCAAGGTCCTGTAGATATCAGCTATGATCATGGGGACTATGGTATAGGTCCGTCCATTAATCCCTACCATCAGAGTTTTGGCAACCATGGCCAATCTAGTGTGGATTCTTCCCTTTTTCATCAGGAATACTATCATCCCCAGAAAGCACACGATTTACACGATCACTCTACGGTGGATGTGACCCAGTGAAGTGAGGTTGATCTCATCATTGTAAGTGCGGAAAGACTTGCTATGGCCATACCTCACATAGAGGTATTCTAAAGGTATGTAGGAGTCCTTCAGGCACAGTAGGTCAACATTCTTTTTCAGCCCCATCGTCTTCAAAAATCCCCTACCCATACGATTTTCTGGCACTAGAAGCCCAAGACTGTCCCAAGTTAACCCTGCAAGCCCTCCTATTTCCTCTAGAAGCAGTGCCAGTTCTATGTTGCCGAAATGGAACACTGCTCTTTCACTATCCCAGAATACGGTAGCAGCCTCGATCAATTTGTTGTTTGGTTCAATATCTAGTAGGGATGGCAAGTTACCCAGGTACTTTTTCACATGCTTCTAGTCACTTGAGGAGAGATCTTCCCACCAATATAGCAACAATGGAGGAATATTGCTAACCTTACCAAATCTGAGGACCTCGTGCCTCATTTTCTACAAAACAAAGGGTTAGTCCTTACCCCGACCGGATTCGACTATTTATACATTTATGATCAGCATATCGGCATTTATTTCTCCAAATTAATGCACAAAATATGGTTGCGTCCATTGAAATTACGGAAAACCCGATGGACTTTTGATAAGGCTTATCTTAAAGGATCGTTATGTGTACAACATAACTGACCCGACTAGGTTTGACCATGATGCATGCACAATTTAAACAGAGTAAGGTTTCTATGAGGTTTTAGACTGGTCCTCAAGCGAACAACTTGAGGAGGAAGGCACAGAACCGTCGACTGCACCGTTAATAGACTGGTTTTACCGCAAATAAGCCTTTCCGAATTTAAGGGTAGTAAATAGGAAGAGCACAACCACACATTAAAGTGTTGCTATAGGATTTGATATGCACGAGTGAAATATGATGTGGAGCATGATTTATGCAGTAGTTAATAACATGTAGCAGGTATTTTCACGTAGGAAAAATAAATACAGTATTGAACTAATTTAAAAGATGCCTACTGGAGAACAAAACAAAGAGAAAAGTCACTTTTAGGGATAAAGAGGTCATAAATGCTAAAAAAGACGGACAGTTAAATTCAAATAAGGGAGAAAGGTACGGGATAAAGCATGCTTGGACTAATTCATAAGTTTGTTATGGTAAGAGCCTAAAAATACGCCAGCAGAGTCACCATGTTGTCACGCCCCCTTTTTTCTCCCTTTTTTTGCAGGGAGAAATTCGGGTTTCAACATTCACGGGGTGTAATGACTTATTTCTTTTTGGAAATTGGGTATTTGAAGAGTCACCGCCTAACGGATTATGGTGCGTTAAGGCACCTAGAGTGAGTAACTCTTGAGTTGGTTTGCATTACCAGAGATTAGGGTAAAGGCTCGAAGTAACCTCGAGGGGAAGGTGTTAGGCATCCCTCTTGGTCCATAACTGTGGGTCCTGTCCGAACTTATATTCACACTTTAGTCCACATATGCAGTTGAATCAAATAAGTTGCTAGTGAGGCACGTTAGATGGTTCAAGTAGTAATATAAAGGTTTTAAACAAGTTGTTAAAAAAAGGACGAAAGTTTAAATAAAGAGAGAAGGTGGTAAAAAGGGGTCCTAGGTTGTTTTTCTTATAGGATCACCCCACGCAATATCAACTAGACACTCCTCAATGAGGGGCGACACATGATATTAACGCGTATCATATACCGTGTCTACCCATCCCATCCCCTTGTTGGTCATTCAAAGCGAGTGTTTGGTTACTGATTCCTATTGCGTGCTGCTAGCCGTCCCTTCTTAGTGGTCCCGGAGGGAGTTAGGACCTCTACCTATAGGTAGTTATAGCCGTACCCCCAAGTCTTAGAAAGGCGAAACCCTAAGGCGACATTCAAAACATGTAGGACTTTCATATAATAGGAGCAGACAAGAGGCTCAAAGTTTCCTCATCAAGTAAACATACAAGCATCACGACTCATACACAATTAAGGTCTTTATTAATCAAAGTCCTAAAGCAGGATCTCTAAGTGACTTCCAAAAACAGACCAAACTTTTATACCCCGAAGTTATAACCTATAAGTTGCCTAGGGACTCTTTTAAAAGTTATTAGAATCAGAAACGTTAAACGACAGGGACAGCTTCAGGGAAATGCAGTTTTGGAAATGCCCTAAAGCTTGCCTATATGCAGTATATTGTGTCTATATTAATGAAGAAACAAAAAGGTTTTTCTAAATAGACTCCTTTAATACTTATAAGCATGGTATATAATGAGACTAATGCAATTTTGAAAGAACTGGTTTCAGGAAATGTTATCGCTTAATAAGACCAGCTTTAGAAATGAAATAGACATAATGAAATCGATTTGTTAGGCTAAATTAAGTTACCAGAAAGAATTGCAAGTATAGATCCGCATAGGCATGATATCTAGGTGTATTACTGATTTTAGTCGATTTGTAACAACACACAGAAAGACTTATTAGAACTGAATCAAAATCGAATCTTATAGGCATGACATCTATATTTGAACTGATTTAAGACATGATTGTTTGGAGCCTATGAATATAGGTTCTAACATGACATAATGCAGAACCTTAGGAACATAATTTCTACTTGATGCAAACGACATTAGAAGTGAAATCCTATAGCCATGATTTATATTAGGCAAAGCAATCAGATTTAAAAGAGTAAACCCTACGAGCCTTTTTTCTATTGAGTAAAGCAGATAGATTTTAAAAGAAGATCCTAAGAGCAGGATTTCTACCCATATTACCCCATAAAGTCTACTTCTACCCACATTTTTTACTAAATACTCCAAACATCTGTTACAAATTATTACAGACCAATGAATGAATTACATAAATGAAATAGAAAATTAAGAAGCTATTCTATATGGAGCCTGCAATTAGGCCCAAGCTTCTCAAAGCCTCCAATGGTCTCATAAGCCTTAATTCCATAGACAACTCAGAGTCTAGGTACATCAAAGTTCTCTAAGGGTCTTAAGGACCCCGAGCAATGCTTACACCTAGACTTTAGCAACAAAAAATTGAACAAGTGGAGTGTGGACAGGCCAACCTCAGTATACTAGAATTCAGAGGGCTCTCAAGAGGATCCCAAGGCAGTACACATACTAGAGGGGACAAAACCTATTAACTAAGAGTAAAGTGGAAGTGCAAGACACAAGTTGAAAATGGTTATTAAGGACTATTTTGGAAAGTCTACTTTAAAAATAATTAGTAAAGCAACAGAGATTGTTTGAAAAGAGGTTGGAGTAGTAAACAAAGCTTAAACACCTTAAGATAAGATCACACACAACTAGTTTTCAAAATCCAAATGAATTTAGTAGTCACACAGAGGTCAATGGGTTTGGGGATACATAAATGTATGTCTGCATAACCCAGCAAGGGTCTTAAGACTGATATAGACATGCTCAGAAACATTAGATACTGGCATAATCACAAATCATTCAGGAAGAACACAAACACATGGAAGGGGTGATAAGGATTTTGGGAGATTCATAGGATGCTAAGCATATAAGAAGTAAAAACAACTAACAAGACATGCTTTGAAACACATAAGGGAATACATTGATCTAAAGGGAAGGGGAGACATAATAGCATGCTGATAATGTAACTTAACTACAAGTTTCACAACAAAACCACAAGTAGAAGCAAGCCAAAAATAAAAGAAATAGAAACAATAAGAGAAGCATATTGTTGTTGGAGCTTTAAATCAAAACTAGGACATACCAGTGAAGATAGAAGTGAGCAGAATGAAAGAACCAAAGAGCATAGATGATTAGACTTGGATTACAGCCGGCTAATAGTAGCACATAGCACAAGAGAAAGAGAGAGCATAGATTTTTAGTAAGAGAGGTAGTTCTTGAAAACCCAAGTGTTATGCCTTTGTTAATGAAAGACTTGGGGTATTTATTGTTTTGAAAATAGGCAGAAAATAAGGTAACAAGTAAAGGTTTAGCACAAATATGGAAGTAATCACAATTAGAATCCAATTAATACAAGTACTTCCCTTTAATCAAGGAATCACATCTTGAACGGATACCTACAAGGATAATCAAGGAAAGAAAATCAATTGAGAAAGACTAATTTTTTACCATATAAAGGATGGTAAAAGTATAGGGCTCATGATTGAGTCTAAGTACAGAATATACTAATTAAGGAAAGGATTCAGTAAGAGTGAAGTACCACAGCAAATAAGGAAACGGAATTAGTCAATTTAAACAAACGAGTAAAACCTTAGGGTTTTGAAAGAAAATCTTGCAATCAAACCATCAATTAAGGAAGTCAGAATCAAATCAAGAAAGGGTCATGATTCTACATTGTAACATATAAATAGAGAAGCAGGAACAGACGCAACAAAGGAAAAGTTAGTTGTATAGACATAAAGACGCAAGAGATGAGCAAATACAATCATACAGAAGTGGTATAAGTAGTCTAAAGACTAAGTAGAAAATCCATTCGAAGCATGGTAACCAACAAAAACTTTAACAAAATCAAGTAGTCATGCTAACACACAGAACCAAAGCAAAAAAGGTCTTAAAAGATTAGGGCTTTTTTTACAGAGTCAAGTCAAAAATAGTAGAAACATGTATCATTCAAAATATGCAATGAAAGAGGTTTAATCATAAATAAAAATCGATTAGAACAAGTGTAGAAGGAACTCCGAGAAAAACCTAATTCTTAAAGAAAGTAAAATGTTTTAAAGTTGAGGATGTTTCAGAAGAAGTTTGAGAATAGTGCAAATCAAAGGAAGAAACAGACCTAAAGCATTAAAAATAATACAGATCTTAAGAGATTCAAACGAGAGCTAGGGTTTAAAAGGGAACTCAAATAGAAGCGAAAGAACCTGTTGCAAACTTAACCGATCTTAATATATATGGGGTGATTTTGCCCAAAATCATACCAGAGAAGCCACAAACAACATAAACAGAAACTCTAGGTCTAAATTGGCATGACCTAGGACCCTTGAAGACCTCACAGATGATGAGCAAGATGATGAAAGACCAATTGGAGTCTTGGGGTTGACGGGTGGTCATTGGAGATGACCGGAGAACGAGGCGATTGACAGAGTCTACGGTTAGGTTGAGAGAGAAGAGAGGAGATGAGAGAGTTTAAGGGAGGCGGATTTAGAAAAATGTTTAGGGTTAGGGTCTCTCTTAGAATTAAAACGGAAAGGGTGTATATGGACAGTTGATCTTGGAGATAAACAATCAAGATTCAACCGGGTAAGTGGGTTCCAGTTTTGGGTAGTGTTATACCTCCTTTTTACCTACCCGGGTGGGGTATAAGGGAGCTTTTTCAATTAAAGTGATATAAATCGAAATGGGATTATTTGTTTCATTCAGGGTCGCCACTTGGAATAGATTATTTGATATCCCAAGTCACTAGTTTATTTTAGAATCCCAAATCGAGAAAATTTTGACTTTATTTAAAGACTGCGAACTAGAAATTCTAGATAAGGAATTCAGTTAATCCGGGAGAAGGTGTTAGGTATTCCTGGGTTCTGTGGTTCTAGCACGGTCACTTAATGATTATTACTTGGATTAAATTGTTTAACTACTCATTTTTAGGAACTATGTGCATTTATCTTTTTACTGTTTTTAATCACTTGATTTGTTCGTAATCAAAGAATTGAGTTACGCGTACGTATACTCTTATCCTTTGGCGCGTTAAAAATCATGTCACGTGAACGTGTCCACAATTAATATTATTTGTTTATTTTTATGAGAAAATTTTGGTTGAAGTTGCACGAATGTATCTCTCGAGTTACTTGTAGAATTAAAAGGAATGAAGACTGTTTATGAATAGCCCTTTTCAGTTCCAATGCGCGATCTCGAACTATTACTCAACAGAAAATAAGAGCTTTAGTTTCGGCTCATCGGGATAGGGATAGGAAAAAGATGCCAGCTTTCTCTTATTTCCTATCGTGCACTTACATACAAATCTATAGGTAGTTCATCTCCTTCTAGGGGGGGCCCTCTGGCTCAGGATCAGGTGAGAGCGCTGGAGGAAGGGGCTTCAGGTGGACTGATTTATTTGGAAGAAGTTCCCCTGGTAATTCCGAAGCTGGACTTAAAACCACCCGCTTTTAGAAGTCTGGAAGGCGGCGCCTAAACTAGCCATTCATCTCGACCTAGACTGATCTTTGTTCTGATGATGATAAACCATCATCAATTTGTATAGTATATATACCCCCAAGCAGGACTTTCTTCTTCTCTTAACTATATCCTAGTTAAGAGAAGAAGAAAGTCTAGCCGGAGTAAACTTTTTTACCTAAGCAATAAACTACATGAAAGCAAGCAGAGGAAGAGGAGAGGTACTTGAGAGAATGGAGGGCAGGGGCCCCTAATCGAACGCGAAATCAACAGGAAAGCTTTGGCTGTTTGCTTTAGCAACGACAGTAAAGGGCAGGTTCTGTAGTCAATTTTACTTGGTCACTTCCTGCTCTGTCGGGTCATTTGATCTTCTCAGTTCCACTCGGGCAGCTTTACCAGTAGGAGTTCTTTGGAAGAAGAACGCCTATCAATGTGTTTGTCAATTCAACCACTTCCTTCAGCAATTATGTTACGCGAACGTATACATAATCACAATAATAGACTAAGTCGAACCTAAAGAAAACTAGGAATATTTATGCTTTTTTCTAAAACTAATTTGGAATTATTATGAGGTCAAAAGTTATGCATTCTCCTAACTTAGCATCACTCATAGCCTATTAAACTTTTCTCTTCAAGACTAATACTCGAGTAGTTAATTGCGTGAGCTTAACACTGGAAATTGCCAAATTTAAAGAGAAATTGAAAGCTTGACAAATGGTAATAAAATATCAATTAGAGAGAACCCCTCAGAGAAAAACAAAGAAACGTCAACTGAGACGTGGAAAATTTTTCCTTCTGTAATGTGAAAAAACCTTTTTATTTTTGTTCTTGCTCTTTGAAAAGAAGGGGTATGATTAATTGACTTACTTTAATTAAACGAAAATGAAAAAAATATGTGACATTTTGGCCACTAAGGATGTTTTAAGCTGATAGAAGGAAACAATACAATTTTCTAAATTTCTTAACCAAGTTATATGCACAGAAGCTCTCAAGAACAGTAGTATCTAACCAACATCAAAATTTAACAAACACTTAAATTAGGTATTGACTTAACAATTAATGAATGGGCTTGGAGACAAAATAAGTCCCCTGGTTCATCAATAAATAAATGAGCTAAGAAAATTATCATTCCTTTACTTCCTTTTCAAGTTACGACAGTGTAGTTCAAATGATATCACGAATGACCAATTCCAGTTACGTTTCCAAAAATACAAAGACCGGAATTTCAGGTTCTAAACTAAATGACATATGACTAGAAATCCCAGATTGTACCAAATAACCATTCTATCAATCAATAAACTCTGATGAACCTTATTACACACACAGCCACTTTGGACATTGCAATGATAGCCACTTTACACTAATAACCAATTTGGACTTTATTTTTAACCAATTAATCAACTCAAATGATAAAACTTACAATAACAGACACATATGACATCTAAAAACAATAGCAGATTTGGAACATAATGGTTTCAGAATTTAATAAAACTTAACGACAGAACCATGTTCAATTAATCATATTCATATTATAGTTATCAACTTCCATCGGACAAACATTCACATGTACTGCTATGAGGGATGGATTTAATCTTTTGATTCTAAGAATAATCCAAACAATAACAAATAAGAAACAGACATGTCGCAAATCCGAAGACAAACATGTTATTATGACAAAAAAATAATAGAGTAGAACAAATGCGAGAAGATGACATTCAAAAATAGTTACATCATTTTAAACTGAAATTCATACCTCAACCAGCAGTAATACAATTTAAAATTAACCCAAATAAAGACTGAAACGGAAGAGTGAAGCTCCGCGTGCACTAGAATAATCAACATCAGTAGCAAAAGCGATTCGAGACCAACTTGATCTCCCAAAACCCAGATATTAGAAAATGTTCTCAACGATGAACAGAGCTTGAACCAATGGTGAATAGAGCTTGAACCAATCTCGAACATAAATTTGAAGTTCAAATCATTCCAGACTTAAGAACAAAAAATCGAAAATAGAAGAAGATGATTTAAACAAATTTCTGCTTTTCTTTTTTTTTTCGCCAGTAAAGAAAACAAAAAAAATTAGACCCCAAAATTTGAGGACTCTCCAATCCGTCGAATTTTTTTCTCTCCCTCTTTTTAGCAAGACAAACCGTCAAATATATAGAAACTTTCGAAGCTTCTCCCCTCTTTCTTCCAAGTCATAAAAAATCTTATCCTTTTTTAGAAAAATTCGAAATTCCATCTCTTCAAACGAGTAAAAGACAAGTAGAGGGAGTAGATCGAGTGAGACTCAATTCTACTCCCCCCCCCCCCCCAATTCATCCTAATCTCGTATTCAAATTAATTTTGGATAAGATAAGCGCGTGAGAGAGAATGAGCAAGATTCGGATGGTACAAGTCCGTTATTTGTCAGACCACGTGCAAAGGGATGAGAGGATATACCACGGTGGCTTGGGCGTTATTTTTCGGCAGAGATCAGAGGAGGGATTGGGGCACCATTTTTTGGGAGAAGAGGGATTAGGTTTAGGGTTTGAGGAAATTGGGAGATAGGGATTTTATGTGGTATAGGAGAATTAATAATGGCACTAAGATTAGAGGTGATGATCGACTGAAATTTTAAATTAAATAGGGTGGGTTAGATGGATCGGTGGGTCATTGGTCTTGGGTGGAGTGCGTTGGAAGGGGGTTGAGCGAAAATGGGCTTGGGTGGTTTTTAAGAACGGGTTTTGGCATTTAAAATGGCCCAAAATCAACAATAATCTCTTTTTTCAACTAACCAATTATTTCCTTTTTCTTTTATTTTTTTTCATTTTTCATTTTTCTTTAATTAAAAATCTTATGTTACATTCCTAAATCAACCTATGTTGTAAAACTATCTAATTGTATAATTATAATAATTATAAAAATTACTTGATCCCAAATTGATAGAGACAAATCACTAATCCAAAAAAAATTAAAAGGTAAAAAAATGTAAAATGAGTCATTTGTTGTCATTTTTATTTTTAACAAGATAATTAATTAACTAATTAATCCTAAAAAGTATAAAACAAAACATAAATACAATGTATGATATTTTTGACTTTTTCATGATATTAATAAAAATGAAATGTGCACAAAAATGCAAATAGTTAATAAAATAAAAAATCTATTTTCTTGGATTTTATACGAGTATTTCACATAGGACAAAAATCGCGTGCTTACAGCTGCCCCTTTTTTTTCTCAAAAAGACGAAGGATTTTCGAGTAAAGATAAAGTGAGTAATTATAAGTGATTTTTGCCCATTTGAAACTCCATGAGAAGCATCTTTTGAAGAAGTCTAACCGAACCTTGCTTCGGAAGTTGCCTACATATTCTTGACTATAAAAGAATCAGGTTAGTATAGTTCTGGAAGTTTTGATAGCTGGGATTACCGGAAAACTGTGATTTTCTTATTGTTGCAATTTTTTCTGCTTGCTGAGCTCCTTATTACACCAAAATGAAAGATGAAAGCTAAACTAGCTAAGCCTATAACCTACGAGTTATAAGATTCCTATCTATAAACCTCCTAAAGCTTGATCTTGAGTCTTGGCTGGTTCTTCCTGCAGACTCTGACATGAATCTTGATGCTCGTTAGCTGCAACCGCTGGTTCATTCTTCTTCAGCTTTTCAGATCAAGGTGGGACATGCAAAGCTTGTGACTTCAATCATGTTTTAAGCAGTCCACATCTTTTCTCCGCCTCTACACTTAGAGTTCACTTCTTTTCTTGTTCTTCTTTTCTTTTATTTAGGTTATGTAATGATCTTACCGATTATTTAGATCATTTTCACTTTGCTCGCCAGTTCTCGGACATGACTTGTCCCGTGTGATGAATTATGATTCATGTAAATCATTGGTTTTGGTGTTCAGGATGATCAAAATGAATTTGAAAGAACAGTTCCTAATTTGAAGCTTGAAATTTGAAAGGTTTGACAAGATTCGACTTGTTTTTATATGATATCGGGTCGGAACATTTATATTTTCATTAGATCTGTTAGGTGATTTGGGATTTAGGAGCATGATCGAAATGTATTTTGGAGATCCATGGAAGGTGTAGGCTTGAATTGGCGAAATTGAGATTTCGGCATTTTTCGATTGATGGGTGAAATTTTGATATAGAGGTGGAATGGAATTATAAAAGTTGTAGTAGCTTTTTTGTATCATTTTAACGTGTGTGAAAAATTTTGGGTCATTCGGATGTGGTCTGGTTGGATTTTCGATCAAAACGGAATTTGGAAGTTCTTGAAATTCTTAGGCTTGAATCCGATTTGATTTTGGTGTTTTGATGTTGTTTTGAGCATTCCGAAGGTTGGAAAAAATTTGAATGATGTTATGGGATATGTTGGTATGTTTGGTTGAGAACCCGAGGGCCTCGGATGAGTTTCGGGTGGTCAATTGGACCATTTCATGTTTTGGAAAGTTGCAGAAAATTGTTGTTCAGTGTTGGAGGCATTTGGCCTTCGCTTTTGCGAGTGGGCCCTCGCGTTTGTGAAGGATTAGCTGGTGAGGTTGATATTTTTGCCTTAGCATTTTCGAGGGAGACTCCGTGTTCGCAAAGGGATGGGTTTGTTGTGCATTGCATTCGCGAGGGACGCTAAGCACTCGCGTAGGGGAAACAAGCAGCTGGTTTGAGGATCTATTTGTCCTTCACGTTCGCGGAAGGGGAGTCGCGATCGCATTGGGTAGGGAGCCAAGTATTCACTTTCTCAAGTGGTAGGGCGCGTTCCCGGTAAAGGAAATTTGGTCAAAGTAATTTTTTGCTTCGCGAACGCGAGGCTTTGACCGCGTTCGTGAAGAAGGACTTTTATGCCTAGACAGAATGTTTTAAAAAGGCTATTCCGCGATTTTGAGGCAAAGAACCTCCATTGTTGAGCGAAATGTGAGCTTGAGAGAGCTAATTGAAGAGGGAATAGAAGAAGATCTTTTAGAGGTAAGATTTTTTAACTCAAAACTCGATTCTTGTGTGAATTCCACCTAATTTAATTATGAAATTAAGCCTAAAATTGAGGAATTAGGGTTTGAATTTGGATAGTATAAATTTGGGATTTGAGGGGTCATTTGAGGTCCGATTTTGATGCTCTTGGTATGTATAGACTAGTGAGAGGGCGAGGACTCCGTTGATGTTGATTTTATCAGATTTCGAGATGTGGGTCTGGGGGCCGAGTTTGAGCAATTTCAAGATTTTTTGTTAAATTGGATATATTCGAGTGGGCTTCGTTCCCTTAGCATATTTTAATGATTATGTAGTGATTATGGCTAGATTTGGAGCATCCAGAGGATATATTCATACGGGCGAGATATCGCGGGCTAGAATTTTGACCGGATCGAGGTGAGTAATAGTTGTAAATGATGTTCTGAGGGGTTTGAAACCACGGATTGCACATTGTAGTGCTATGTTGAGGTAACTTTCACGCTAGATGGAGAGCGCGAGGTAGAGCACTATTGGGGATTTTGACTTAGTCCATCCCGATTGACGATTTTACCACGTAGTTGATTAAAATCTATTTGCTATCGTCATTATTTGGGCTGAATGCCATATTTGGGCTTCGTGCTAATTATTTGAACCCTTCGGGGATTGTTGTTGATATTTCCTCACTGTTTTGACTTTATACTTGAATTCAGTCATGTTTTTTCCACAGTTTTCACAACTCAGCCATGTTCACTCAGGTTTAATACTCAAATGATATTTTAAATAATGTTTTGGGTTGAGAAATACTATTTTACTGTTGCCCGAAAGGCTTATGTGATTTTTGACTAAGTAAGGCCAATGGCCTGTATTGTGAGGATATCCTTTGGGTCGGGCTGCATGCTGCAGCGGTGATGTACTGATTTTGATTATGAGGTCGAGGGCTTGAGATTGTATGCCACGAGGTGGCTTGATATTGATATGCAGTCGAGGAATGCCACGAGATAGCTTGGTATTGCGCTTGGGCCATAAGGGGGCCCTCCCGGAATCTGTACATCCTAGTGAATGCGGGTACCCATTGTGATGTGAGATATAGCTCAAGGGGCTGGTATTGTTCTATGTGATTGCCCAAGGGTTTGGTATTGTTCTACGTGATTGCCCGAGGGGCTGATATTGTTCCATATGATTTCCGTAGGGGTTGGTACCGTTCTAAGATATTGCTCGAGGGACGGAGTTTTTGACATTGTGCTCGAGGGCGAACCTTATGTGTTTATCTTTCATGTTTACCTATTGTTTACCTGTTTACTTGTGTATTTGCGCCCGAGGGGTGAATTTCAGTGCTTATCTACACTAGTTGTTCTGCATTCAATTGCGTAACTATTGAAAAAAGGCATTTTCAAATAAGTTTAAACTGCGCTAAGATGTTTTAATGGGATTTCACAGCTTCATTGCTTTTGCTTCTATACAACATGATGATATGCCTTACATGATTTCTTATCACCCGGTCTTATTTAGGATTATTACTCATTGAGTCGGATTATTTACTTTACTCCATGCACCTTGTGTGTAGATTCAGGTATTCTTTTCTGAACCCGGCAGCGGGTATTGGTTGATTGGAGGCGGAGTCATTAAAGTTTAGCAAGGTAGTTGTTGACCTTCGCAGCACTGCTTTTCTCCCATTTTATTCTATTAGTCTGTACTTACTATATTTCAGACTTTGTCGTATGTAGCTAGACCTTAGTAGATGCTCATGACTAGTGACTACCCCGATTTTGGCTGTCTTTGGGTTGTCCTCTGGCATTGTTATAATATTATCTGTTGTTTAGCATTATTAGATCATGTTTTAGCCTGTTTCATTGCTGTTAGCTATTTAACTTCGAATTGGAAATGTGTCGGCTGGCATTGTCTTCATGAGATGTGCTATCATGACCGGGTCTGAGTTTTGGGTCGTAACAGGTTGAGACTTCTTCATTTGGTCATCTCAAAACTTGTGCCTCATGGTAAATACCTTTTCAGGCACCAAAGCAAACAAACGAACGAAACTTTTTCTGCCCCAGTTTTCATTAGAAAATTTTCGTGAGTTATTGTAATAAAATCTAAACTATTTCTTTATTGAAATCAATAAAATCATGATTGTGTATCCTTTAAAAAGGAGAATAGGGAGTGGAGCCTTTTGTATATAATGAAATCAACTAGGGATCGGGGGCCCTAAGTTGGAAAAATCAGCAGGTTATGCTGAAACAAATGGTCGGGTTATGCCGGAAAGGTCCTCGAATTATGCCGGAAAAAGTCATCGGGTTATTCCGGAAAAGAAAAAAAAGGTTATTGGATTATATCGGAAAAGAAAAAAAGGTCATCGGGTTATGCTAGGGAGGTCCACGGGTTATGCTGAAAAAGTCATCGGGTTATGCCGGCAAAGCAAACGGTCCTCGTATTATACCGGGGAGGTCCACGGGTTATGCCGGGAAAGGTGATCAGGTTATGACATAAAAGAAAAAGGTCATCGGGTTATGCCGAGAAAGTCATCGAGTTATGCCGGAAAAGAAAAAAGGTCCTCGAATTTTGTCGGGAAGGTTCACGATTTATGTCGGGAAAGTCATGGGTTATGCCGAAAAAGAAAAAAGGCCTCGGGTTATTTCGGAGAGGTCCACGGGTTATGCCGGGAAAGACATTGGGTTATTCCGGAAAAGAAAAAAGGTCCTCGGGTTAATGCTAGGGAGGTCCACGGGTTATGCCGGAAAAGTCATCGGGTTATGCCGGAAAAAAAAAGGTTCTCGGGTTATGCTGGGGAGGTCCACGGGTTATGCTAGGAAAGTCATCGGGTTATACCGGAAAAAGATCCTCGGGTTATGCCGGGGATTAGCTAGGGATTGAGACCCTATACTGAAAAAAACTACCAGGTTATGCTGGCAGTGACTAGAGAATGGGACCCTATATTGGAAAGATTACGAGGTTATGCTGGCATCGACTAGGGAATGGAACCCTACATTGAAAAAAATTACCAGGTTATGTTGGCATTGACTAGGAATGGGACCCTACGATGGAAAAAATTACCAGGTTATGTTGGCATCACCTAGGGAGTAGGACCCTATGCTACCATGATTTTGAAATTTTCTTCTTCTTTCTTTTCATTTTTTAATTTTAAGAAAATGAATAAAATGCAGGAAAAATTTGGAGGAGACTTTCCTTTTGGATTGATTATTGTTGCAAAGCTATTTTTAGCCATGGCATAGTTTCTTTTTGTTGCACCTGTTCTTGCAAGGTTGGTTTTGGATTGAACCCATTTCCTGTTTTCAAACATACAACAATTGTTATTTTGAAACGGTGGTTGGTTTTGTGGCCTTGATTGTTTCAATCACTTGATCTCGGCCCGAATTCTTTGATAATAATCTTTAATGCGGCCACTCATTCCTTGACTAACGACTTTATTTCAGTCCGTAGAGAACCTCTGGTTTTTCCATACTTTGCCATGAAGGTTGTTCGGTGGAACTCAATCTTTTTCAACTTTATTTAGCCTTTGTAGGCCTTTCCTTTTTGACTCTCTTTTATTTATTTTTACTTTGGAGCATTGGGGAACTTTTGGCTCCTCAAGCTTGCTGCAACATCTAGTCGTGTGGGACTTTGCCTTTTTCCATTTTTATTTTCCCTTTATAGGCCTTTCATTTCTGGCTTCTTTCTTCCAACTTTAATTTCAGAGAATTTGAGGTATCTTGGCTTTTCAAACCTTGCCGAGATGATTAGCCACGTGGGACTTAACCATTTTCAACTTCATTTGACTTTATAGGGGGCTTCAATTTGATTTTCTTCTTCCATGAGTTTTGTTTTCGAAGCATCTGCGGCCATGGCCAGTCGGGTTCGCCTTGATGCCCCTGATAAGGCTGGGTACCCTTTTTGCATATTGTCTTGTATCAAATGAGAACCCTGTAAATTAGTCTTGACATCCCTTCTTTGTTTCATTTTCGGAACAGAGCTAGACCAAAAGGGGTTCAAAGAAAACAAATAATAGAATGGACAATGAACTTAAACGAGAGGTATCGCTAGGGGGGGAGGAGAAAGAAGGCCTTATCTAGAGTGCATGAGGTCTTCAATGAACATAACATACCTTTTTGGACTGGATGTCTATGTAAACCGTCCGACTATCAGAAATTCATTATAACATTTGCCTGAAAATTGAGAAACCTTACCATGACTCTATCGATGCCGATGGCTGCGAGGATCCTCTTTTTTATCAGGGGTGCCCTTTGCGGGTTTTCACAAGCTGACCTTTCTCATTTCTTTTCTCGCCATCGCCTTATAGTACCCGTGTATGTTTTCACTAACAAGACTTTCTCATTATGATTTCCTTGCTTACTGTTGCCTTACGGTGCCTTTGTGGGTTTTCACCAATAAGACTCTCTCATTTTATTTCTATTATTTTGACTATGTCGGATCCAAGTAATTGCATTTTTTGGTCCTTGAACATTCTCACCGATTAATCAAAAGGACTTGAATAGGATTTGAGAAAAAAGAATTTGGATTGAATTATAACTTTGGAACCTTTTAGGCGAACCATCGCCGAACTGTTATAACATCTGCCCCAGTTTTTTTTGGGGAAATTTGGATTTTTATTTTGGTATGACTAAACCCCAGAGAGAGGCTGCCTACGTATCCTTTTAGAATCAAGTCGAACGTAGTTCAGGAGACTTAGTTTTTTTTTTCTGTTTTGTTTTCCTTTCTCTTTCTACCGAGGATATGGCCCTTGACAGGGAATTGTGAAGGTCGGGCACTAAGGTTGTAGGTTAGGGAAATGATGTGGATATTTCTACAGCGCACTAGATTTGGACTAGCCAGTTAGGAATTCGTCTTAGGATGCTACTAATTTGCTACTGATGAAGGCTTTATCTGTTGGATATTAGTATATACCTTCCATCCTTTTTATATTTCATATATTTCTTATATTGATGTTATTTTGTTTTTTTATGTTTTTTATGTAATTTTATTATGAGACTATTGATTGTACTAATATATCATCTCTTGTGCTTTCTTGAGCCGAGGGTCTCCTGGAAACAGCCTCTCTACCCATTGGGGTAGGGGTAAGGTCTGGGTACATATTACCCTCCCCAAATCCCACTTGTAGGATTATGCTGGGTTGTTGTTGTTTTTGTTTTCCTTTCTCTTTCTTTTTCCTTTCCTTTTTTTACTCTCTTTTTATTTCATTTTCTTTGTATTTTCCTCCTCTCTTTTTTTGTATCTTTCTTTCCTTCTCCTTTTTCAATTTTTTTCTTTTTTTTCAATTTTTTTAATAACACTTTTAGGTTCCAAAGAGGGTAATCAAAGAGGAGTAACCGGCCCAAAGGGTTTGCAAAGGGTTAAATATTTGGATAGTGAGAAAGAAAGCCTTCTTTATCCCAACCAGAGAACATTAATGTTATATAGAGAATCCAACATATTACCTTTTGACTGCATTAGAATTGATGGTTTCATCAGGGACATTTCCTTTGATGTGTACCAAGGATAACACACTCTTTTGGCAGTACTCTTGTTGCAATGTATGGACCTTTCCAATTCGGGAACCAATTTTCCTTCATTTGTTCCAACTCTTTGTTTTATTTCCTTAAACTTTATCTTCATTGCGATCTAATCCTTGATTCATTATTTCGAGGTCTGACAGCTTTCTGGATCTGGGCATGAAGTCCACAAGCATGTAATGTTATTGAACTCTGAATTTTACAGAACTAAAAAAAGAATAAGAAAGAAAAATAACAAGATTTAAGAAAAGAGACATTCTTGAACAATGAAATATTAATTTCATTTAATTTTTTATTTTTTTTCAAATTTGTTTTTCAATTTTTTGAAAATAGAAAGGTTTACATCATAAAGTAAGACAATAAGGTAAAACATCTGGATCACATCTAGATCACACCTTGAGATAATCCGGATGCAGAAAGGATAGCAAGACTGGCTACTAAAAATGCCGTCTGATGGGAAACTTTCATGCTTGGTGACCGTTCTTTGGCTTTTATTCTGTCTCAGCAATGGCTGCAGTGGCCTTCAGTTCCAGATCAAATTTCTCAGCTTCACACAATATTCCGACTATTGGCCCGATGTTGTGGGCAATCAATAGATTGTTCATCACATCAAGAACTTCATCCCGAAAAATGATTCTTTCAGCTTCAATCAAATCTTCAACTACCCTTTGAGGGTCCAACATTCCTCTGTACTGTGTCCCACTACTCCTGAGTGGTATTCACATCTAGCATCAGCTTGGTGCAAGGGGGACTCGGGGTTCGGCTGGTTCGGGGCCACTGAATGTAATAGATTTAGCATGATTACCTTTTGGAACAAGCTTGAATATGATTCACCAATAAGGGTGAACTAATTCTTTCTGAAAGGCTCTCTTGGGCGAGGATTATATGATCATTTGTTTGGGGATTATATGTAGCTTGGTAAGGATGGGCATTTCTGGGAGGTGGAGCTCAGTTTTGTGTATGATGTTGTGGCCGCGTGTAAGGTTGTGCGTTCATCACCGCATAAGGAGTCGATGCCATGCAATAAGCAGCATATTGAAGAGGATAATAATGTTGAGGGACCTCAAGAAGCAGATATGATCAGCTGGATGACCTCCGAGTACCCCTCGAGCTCGAAACTATAATGGCTCCTTCTTCTCTTCTGTTTCCATTTATCAAATCCTCTGAACCATTTTGAACATCTTGTGATGTGGCTTTAAAATCAGCATGACTCAATATTCGACTCGTTATTAGCTGCATGTTCTACCATCTCCCCAATTTTGATAGCCTCAACAAACGGCATTCCCATAGCACACATCATGTTCTGGAAGTAGTCCGCCTCTTAGACCTGTAGAAAGATCGTGACCATTTTAATTTCATCCATTGGAATCCTTACCCAGGCAATTTGCTCACGCCATTTGACAGCATATTCACGAAAGCTTTCCACAGTTTTCTTTATCAAATTGAACAAAGAGTTTCTGTCGAGAGCGATGTCCACATTATACTGGAACTGACGGACAAAATCTTGAGCCATATCATCCCAAGTGCCAATGATATATATCATGGTCCACATAACACTATGATGCAATTCGAGATAAGCTCCCTCTGAAAAAGCCATCAAAAGTTCTTCTTTTCAGCCGGCTCTCTTAGCTTGTTGCAATATCTTTTCAAATGGGCGATCAAGTCTCCATGCCCGTCGTAACTTTTAAATTTTTGAATCTTGAAGCCAGCTGGCAAGTGGACATGGAGAAATATATAGAGTTCAGAGTATGAGACACTCTTTTGACCACTCAGACCTTGCATTTTTTTTAGGCTTTGTTCCAGGCTCTTCATCTTCCGAGCCATTTCCTCTTGCTCAGGATTTTTAATAACCTTTTCTTGCTTCACCAAGAGATGATATTGTGGAGGTTGAGTGAAAGAGTATGGGGTCACATTTGTTAATTTTGATTGAAGATATGGACCCTGAGAGATAAACATTGGAGGCGGTGCGTTTGAAGCCGGTGCTTGGGGGCAAACCACAGTAGGCATGCCAGGATCATTGGAGGGTGCCTGCATGGAATGAGCGGGTTTGGCACAGGGGCATTGGTAACCTCGCATGACCTGGGGATCAACTCAGGGAACCCAGGGATTGCACTTGGCGGTTCTCTACCATTAGACCAGGCGTCCTACATTTCCAACTTGTAGACACGCAATATCTTATTCTCTTTAGCAGCTGCTGATTCTAGCTGCAGAATAGCCGATGTCGGGCTATCCTCAGGACCGATGATTGATAGATTGCTTGCAGAGGCCATCTGTGCCTTTGGATCTTGTGAAGGAGGGGGGATATACTACCAACAAAACCAACAACCAAAATCTTAAATTGTTTACACACCCAACAACCTTGTTAGTTTTGAAATATTTAACATATAGGAAATCATACGTTGGTATAAAATGCACCTAACAGTTAAATGTTTCACCATGTGCTTAAACGGTTACATGTTTCATCCCAGCTTTAACTACCCCATTTTTAATACGCACCTCTTTTCTTCATTTTTGCTTTTCTCTAATGATTTCTTTTCATTTCGTTTCTATCGCTCTTTATTTTTGGCACTCTCTTTTCTTTTCTATTTTTTCCTCTTTTATTTTGTGTAACTCTCTTTTTTTATTCTTTTACTCTTTTTCTTTTTCTCTTTTTTTTTCAGTTTGATTCCCACTCAGTTTATTTTATGGCTATGATCAAATCCGATAGGAATTGCCTATGTATCATGATCTCACATGAATCAGATATTGCGTAGTTCGAAACAATTGAGAATGGAGTAAATAAACTAACTCTTTATTTTCTTTTTTTATAATACTCAGATCATGAAAGCTTTGAGGCAAAAGAAAATAATTGCTCTTTAAATTCTTTTTTTCTTTGGAACTTTTGAAAGAAATACTTTAAAAGAACAACGGAAATATTTTTTTAAATTTTTTATTTTGATTTTTGTTTTATTTTTTTTAAACAAAGACTTCTAACAATATTTTTGATTTGAACTTTGGGAATTTTAAAAGTAAAAAAAATATTTTTGTTTGAATTTTCATTTGTTTTCTCTTTTTCTAAAGAAGAAATAACATATTTTTGGATTTTGGATGTTGCCTCTTAATTTTCGAAAGAGGGACTTTTATGAAAATATTTTGAATTTCTGAGTCTTTATTTATTTACAAAAGCACTTCTAAAGAAAAGCGAAAATAATTTTGGGCTTCAATTTTTCAAAATTGGTTTTTTGAAAGAAAGACTTTTAAACAAGGAAAAGATTTTTTAATTTGTGAGAAAATACTTCAAAATAAATGAAACTCGTATTTTGGATTTTGATTATTGGTTGATTTCTTATTTTATTTTGTTTTTCCATATGAAAGACTTTAGAAAGAAGGAAACTATTTTTTATTTTAAAAACATTTTTTTGAATTTTCTACGGAAATGCTTCTATGGACGGAATTAAAGGAAATTGTTTTTGGATTTTTTTTAAAAAATAGGACCGGAACCGATGGGGTTTTTCTACGTATCTCATATCCGGTGAGAATCAGACTTGCATAGTTCGATCAGTTTTGACGTAACAAGGGAAATATGGTACTTGAAAATTTTGGCTCATTTTGAATTGACTTCTCTTTTTTCAGAATTTCGGAAGAGTTTCAGAATTTTCGAAATACCTACCTCTCACTTTTTCTTTCCTCTTTTTTCTCATTTTTCCCTATACTAAAAGCTGGTCAACATGCTAGTCGGAATAAATAGATGCGCAAGTAGCACGTATGATGTATCATGATAGTCTTTTTAATTTGGGTACACCTATCGTAGATGGACCCAAACTCCTGTGTTGAGCCCTCAAAGTCAGATGCGCGTGATGTAAACAAAAGTTCCTACTATGGATCCGACATGAGGCTATGTAATTCTAGGATTAAAAACTGGGTGTATTGTTCTAAACCTGGCTTAATTAAGCGAACAACTCGAGCGGGGGGAGGGGATGGGGAGGGCAGCGTATCGGGAATACAGAAGCTTCACCGGCTTTGCAACTTGTTCGAACCTCGTTCTAAAATTGGGATATGACTCTAAAAGAAAAGAAGTCACACGAAGTGCACCCTTCCCAGATGATTTAGAAGACTCAGAGAGATGATCGTCTCGTAATAATTCATATATACAGTTCAATCAATATCAAAGCAGTATAAAAGCAGCAATTAGCACATTAGGCTCAAACATGTAAAATCAGATAATAGATAAAAGCCAACTATAATAGTTATTCTAAGCTCGAATTCTTGAATCCTGAACCAAAATTTTGGGTTTCTTTCCCAGCAGAGTCGCCAGAGCTGTCACACCTCCTTTTTATCCATCCGAGGGGGATATAAGGGAGTTTTTCCAATTAAAGCGACATAAATCGAAATGGAATTATTTTGTTCATTCAGAGTCCCACATTGGAATAGATTATTTGGTGTCTCAAGTGACCGGTTTATTTTAGAATCCCAAATCGAGAAAATTTACAACTTTATTTAAGTATGCGAACCAGAAATTCTAGATAACTATTAATCCGGGAGAAGGTGTTAGTCATTCTCGGATTTCGTGGTTCTAGCACAGCCGCTTAATATTTATTACTTGGGTTAAATTGTTTATCTACTCATTTTTAGGACCTATGTGCATTTATTTTTTTACCTCTTTTAATCGCTTGATTTGTTCGTAATTAAAGAATTGAGTTACGCGTACGTATATCCTTATCCTTTGGCGCGTCAAAAATCATGTCATGCGACGTGTTCACAATCAATAATGCTTTGTTTAGTTTTTTGAGAGAAGTTTGTTTGAAGTTGCGAGAAAGCATGCCTTGAGTTACTTTTTAGAATTAAATTCGGAATTATGTTATGCGAACGTATACATAATCACAATAATAGACTAAGTCAAGCATAAAACAATCTAGGAATGTTTATACTTTTTCTAAAACTAATTTGGGATAATTAGGAGGCCAAGAGTTATGCATTCTCCTAACTTAGTACCACTCATAGCCAAACTGACACATACGACGAATCAAAAAAAAAACCATAGCAGATATGGATCATAATGGTTTAGAATTTAATAAAACTTAAAAGCAGAATCATGTTCAAACAATCATATTCATATTATAGTTATCAACTTCCATCGGACAAACATTCACGTGTACTGCCATGAGGGATGGATTTAATCTTTTGATTCTAAGAATAATCCAAACAATAACAAATAAGATATAGACATGTCGCAAATCCGAAGACAGATATGTTATTATGACAAAAAATTGACAGAGTAGAACAAATGCGAGAAGATGACATTCAAAATTGTTACATCATTTTTAACTGAAATTCATATCTCAACCAGCAGTAATACAATTTAAAATTAACCCAAATAAAGACTGGAATGGAAGAGTGAAGCTCTGCGTGCACTAGAATAATCAACAACAGAGCAAAAGCGATTCGAGACCAACTTGATCTCCCAAAACCCAGAAATTAGAATATGTTCTCAACGGTGAATAGAGCTTGAACCAATCTTGAGAGTAAATATGAAGTTCAAATCATTCCAGACTTAAGAACAAAAAATCAAAAATAGAAGAAGATGATTTAAACAAAAAAAATTAGACCCCAAAATTTGAGGACACTCCAAGCCCTCGAATTTTTTTTCTCTCCCTCTTTTTAGCAAGACAAACCGTCAAATATATAGAAGCTTTCGAAGCTTCTCCCCTCTTTCTTCCAAGTCATAAAAAATCTTTTTTTTTTTAGAAAAATCCGAAATTCCATCTCTTCAACCGAGTAAAAGAGAAGTAGAGGGAGTAGATCGAGTGAGACTCAATTGTACTCCCCCCCCCCCCCCCCATTCATCCTAATCTCGTATTCAAATTAATTTTTGATAAGATAAGCACGTGAGAGAGAATGAGCAAGATTCTGATGGTACATGTCCGTTATTTGTCAGACCACGTGCAAAGGGATGAGAGGATATACCACAGTGGTTTGGGCGTTATTTTTCCGCAGAGATCAGGGGAGGGATTGGGGCACAATTTTTGGGAGATGAGGGATTAGGTTTAGGGTTTGTGGAAATTGGGAGATAGGGATTTTATGTGGTATATGAGAACTAATAATGGCCCTAAGATTAGAGGTGATGAACGGCTGAGATTTTAAATTAAATATGGTGTGAGATGGATCAGTGGGTCATTGATCTTGGGTGGAGTGGGTTGGAGGGGGGTTGAGCGAAAATGGGCTAGTTATTTGGGCTTGGGTGGTTTTTAAGAACGGGTTTTGGCATTTAATATGACCCAAATTCAAAAATAATCTCTATTTTCAACTAATCAATTATTTCCTTTTTCTTTTATTTTTTTCTTTTTTCTTTTTTCTTTTATTCAAAATCCTGTGTTACACTCCTAAATCAACCTATGTTGTAAAACTATCTAATTGTATAATTATAATAATTATAAAAAATACTTGATCCCAAATTGATAGAGACAAATCACTAATCTAAAAAAATTAAAAGGTAAAAAAATGTAAAATGAGTCATTTGTTGTGATTTTTATTTTTAACAAGATAATTAATTAACTAATTAATCCTAAAAAGTATAAAACAAAACATAAATACAATGCATGATATTTTTGACTTTTTCATGATTTTAATAAAAATGAAATGTGCACAAAAATGCAAATAGTTAAGAAATAAAAAATCTATTTTCTTGGATTTTATATGAGTATTTCACATAGGACAAAAATCGCGTGCTTACAGCTGCCCCCTTTTTTTCTTGGAAAGATGAAGGATTTTCGATCAAAGATAAAGTGAGCAATTATAAGTGATTTTTGCCCATTTGAAACTCCATGAGAAGCATCTTTTGAAGAAGTCTAATCGAACATTGCTTCGGAGGTTGCCTACATATCCTTGACTATAAAAGAATCAGGTTAGTATTACCGGAAAATTGTGATTTCATTGTTGTTGCTATTTTTTCTACTTGCTGAGCTCCTTATTACACCAAAATGAAAGATGAAAAGCTAAACTAGCTAAGCCTATCAACTACGAGTTATAAGATTCCTATCTATAAACCTCCTAAAGCTTGATCTTGAGTCTTGGCTGGTTCTTCCTACAGACTCTGACATGAATCTTTATGCTCGTTAGCTGCAACCACCTGTTCATTCTTCTTCAGCTTTTCAGATCAAGGTGGTACATGCAAAGCTAGTGACTTCAATCATGTTTTAAGCTCACATCTTTTCTCCACCTCTACACTTAGAGTTCATTTCTTTTCTTGTTCTTCTTTTCTTTTGTTTAGGTTATGTAATGATCTTACCGATTATCTATATCATTTTCACTTTGCTCGCCAGCTCTCGGGCATGAATTGTCCCGTGTGATGTATTATGATTCATGTAAATCATTGATTTTTGGTGTTCAGGGTGATCGAAATGAATTTGGAAGAACAGTTCCTACTTTGAAGCTTGAAATTTGAAAGATTTGACTTGTTTGTATATGATATCGGGTCGGAATTTTTATATTTTCGTTAGCTCTGTTAGGTGATTTGGGACTTAGGAGCGTGATCGAAATGCATTTTGGAGATCCAAGGAAGGTGTATGCTTGAATTGGCGAAATTGAGATTTCGCCGTTTTTCTATTGATGGGTGAAATTTTGAAATAGAGGTCGAAATGGAATTCCAAAAGTTGTAGTAGCTTTTTTGTATCATTTTTGATGTGTGTGAAAAATTTAGGGTCATTCGGACGTGGTCTGGTTGGATTTTCTATCAAAACGGAGTTTGGAAGTTTTTGAAATTTTTAGGCTTGAATGCGATGTGATTTTGGTGATTTGATGTTGTTTTGAGCGCTCCGAAGGTTGGAACAATTTTGAATGATGTTATGGGATATGTTGGCATGTTTGGTTGAGCTCCCGAGGGCCTCGGGTGAGTTTCGGGTGGTCAATTGGAGCATTTCATGTTTTGGAAAGTTGCAGAAAATTGTTGTTCAGTGTTGCACGCATTTGGCCATCGCTTTTGCGAGTAGGCCCACGCTTTTGCGAAGGATTAGCTGGTGAGGTTAAGATTTTATCCTTCGCATTTTCGAGGGATACTCCGTGTTCGCAAAGGTCTGGGTTTGTTGTGCATCGCATTTGCTAGGGAGGCTAAGCATTCACGTAGGGGAAACAAGCAGCTGGTTTGAGGATCTATTTTTCCTTCACGTTCGTGGAAGGGGAGTCGCGATCGTGTTTGGTAGGGAGCCAAGTATTCACGTTCGCGAGTGGTAGGGCATGTTCCCAGTGAAAGAAATTTGGTTAAAGTAATTTTGTGCTTCGCGAACGCGAGGCTTTGACCGCGTTCGTGAAGAAGGATTTTTATGCCTGGGTAAAATGTTTTAAAAAGGCTATTCCGCGATTTTAAGGCTAAGAACCTCCATTGTTGAGCGATTTTGGTGCTTGGGAGAGCTAATTGAAGAGGGAATTCAAGAATATCTCTTAGAAGTAAGATTTTTGAACTCAAAACTCGATTCTTGTGTGAATTCCACCTAAATTAATCATGAAATTAAGCCTAAAATTGAGGAATTAGGGTTTGAATTTGGATAGTATAAATTTGGGATTTGAGGGGTCATTTGAGGTCCGATTTTGATGCTCTTGGTATGTATAGACTCGTGAGAGGGCGAGGACTCCGTTGATGTTGATTTTATCGGATTTCGAGATGTGGGTCTAGGGGCCGAGTTTGAGCAATTTCGAGATTTTTATGTTAAATTGGATATTTTGGAGTGGGCTTCGTTCCCGTAGCATATTTTAATGATTATGTACTGATTATGGCTAGATTTGGAGCATCCGGAGGATATATTCATGCGGGCGAGATATCGCGGGCTAGAATTTTGACCGGATCGAGGTGAGTAATAGTTGTAAATGATGTTCTGAGGGGTTTGAAACCCCGGATTGCACATCGTAGTGTATGTTGAGGTAACTTTCACGCTAGATGGCGAGTGTGGGGTAGAGCACTATTGGGGATTATAACTTAGTCCATCCCGATTGACGATTTTACCAAGTAGTTGATTAAAATCTATTTGTTATCATCATTATTTGGGCTGAATTCCATATTTGGGCTTCGTGCAAATTATTTGAATCCTTCGGGGATTATTGTTGATATTTCCTCGCTGTTTCGACTTTACACTTGAATTCATTCATGTTTTTTCCACTGTTTTCACAACTCAGCCATGTTCACTCAGGTTTAATACTCAAATGATATTTTAAATGATGGTTTAGGCTGAGAAATACTATTTTACTATTGCCCGAGAGGCTTATGTGATTTTTGACTAAGTAAGGCCGAGGGCCTGTGTAGTGAGGATATCCTTTGGGTCGGGCTACATGCTGCAGCGATGATATACTTATTTTGATTATGAGGCCGAGGGCCTGAGATTGTACGCCACGAGGTGGCTTAATATTGATATGCGGTCGAAGACTTGTTTATGATGCCACGAGATAGCTTGATATGGCGCTTGGGCCATATGGGGCCCCTCCCGGAGTCTGTACATCCCCAGTGAACGCGGGTACCCATTGTGATGTGAGATATAGCTCGAAGGGCTGGTATTGTTCTATGTGATTGCCCAAGGGGCTGGTATTGTTCTACGTGATTGCTCGAGGGGCTGATATAGTTCCATATGATTGCCCTAGGGGTTGGTACCGTTCTAAGATATTGCTAGAGGGGCAGACTTTTTGACATTGTGCCCGAGGGCAAACCTTGTGTGTTTACCTTTCATATTTACCTATTGTTTACCTGTTTACTTGTGTATTTGCGCATGAGGGGTGGATTTCTGTGCTTATCTGCACTAGTTGTTCTGCTTTCAATTGCGTAACTATTGAAAAAAGGAAGTTTCAAATAAGTTTAAACTACGCTAAGATGTTTTAAAGGGATTTCACAGCTTCATTGTTTTTGCTTCTATACAACATGATGATATGCCTTACATGATTTCTTATCACCCGGTCTTATTTATGATTATTACTCATTGAGTCGGATTATTCACTTTACTCCATGCACCTTGTGTGTAGATTCAGGTATTCTTTTCTGAACCCGGCAACGGGTATTGGTTGATTGGAGGCGGAGTCATTAAAGTTTAGCAAGGTAGTTTTTGTCCTTCCCATCACTGCTTTTCTCCCATTTTATTCTATTAGTATGTACTTACTATATTTCAGACTTCGTCGGATGTAGCTAGACCTTTGTAGATGCTCATGACTAGTGACTACCCCGGTTTGGGCTGTGTTTGGGTTGTACTTTCGCATTGTTATAAAATTATCTGATGTTTAGCATTATTAGATCATGTTTTAGCCTGTTTCATTGATGTTAGCTATTTAACTTCGAATTGGAAATGTGTCGGCTGGCATTGTCTTCATGAGAGGTGCTATCATGACTGGGTCCGAGTTTTGGGTCATGACAGGTTGAGACTTCTTCGTTTTGTCATCTCAATCCTTGTGCCTCATGGTAAAAACCTTTTCAGGCACCAAAGCAAACAAACAAACGAAACTTTTTCTGCCCCAGTTTTCATTAGAAAAATTTCGTGAGTTATTGTAACAAAATCTAAAATATTTCTTTATTGAAAGCAATAAAATAATGATTGTGTATCCTTTGAAAAGAAGAATAGTGGGGCCTTTTGTCTATGATGAAATCAACTAGAGATCGAGGGCCCTAAGTTGGAAAGATCACCAGGTTATGCTGAAAAAAATGGTCGGGTTATGCCGGAAAGGTCCTCGAATTATGCCGAAAAAAATCATCGGGTTATGCCGGAAAAGAAAAAAAAGGTCATCGGGTTATGTAGAAAACGAAAGAAAATGTCATCGGGTTATGCCAGGGATGTCCACGGGTTATGCTGAAAAAGTCATCGGGTTATGCCGGCAAAGAAAAAGGTCCTCGGATTATGCCGGGGAAGTCCATGGGTTATGCCGGGAAAGGTGATCAGGTTATGCCTGAAAAGAAAAAGGTCCTCGGGTTATGCCAAGAAAGTCATCGAGTTATGCCGGAAAAGATAAAAGGTCCTCGGAATATGTCGGGGAGGTTCACGATTTATGTCGGGAAAGTCATCGGGTTATGCCGAAAAAGAAAAAAGGTCCTCAAGTTATGTCGGAGAGTTCCACGGGTTATGCCGAGAAAGTCATCGGGTTATGCCAGAAAAGAAAAAAAGTCCTCGGGTTAATGCCAGGGAGGTCCACGGGTTATAACGGAGAAGTCATCGAGTTATGCCCGAAAATAAAAAAGGTTCTCGGGTTATGCTGGGGAGGTCCACGGGTTATGCTAGGAAAGTCATTGGGATATGCAGGAAAAAGATCCTCGGGTTATGCCGGGGATTAGCTAGGGAGTGAGACCCTATACTGAAAAAACTACCAGGTTATGCTGGCAGCGACTAGAGAATGGGACCCTATATTGGAAAGATTACCAGGTTATGTTGGCATCGACTAGGGAATGACCCTACATTGAAAATAATTACCAGGTTATGTTGGCATTGTCTAGAAATGGGACCCTACGTTAGAAAAAATTACCAGGTTATATTGGCATCACCTAGCGAGTAGGACCCTATGCTACCATGATTTTGAAATTTTCTTCTTCTTTCTTTTCATTTTTTTAATTTTAAGAAAATGAATAAAATGCAGGAAAAATTTGGAGGAGACTTTCCTTTTGGATTGATTATTGCTGCAAAGCTATTTTTAGCCATGGCACAGTTTCTTTTTGTTGCACCTGTTCTTGCAAGGTTGCTTTTGGATTGCACTCATTTCCTGTTTTCGAACATACAACAATTGTTATTTTGAAACAGTGGTTGGTTTTGTGGTCTTGATTGTTTCAATCACTTGATCTCGGCCCGAATTCTTTGATAAAAATCTTAAATACAGCCACTCATTCCTTGAGGAACGACTTTATTTCAGTCCCTAGAGAACCTCTGGTTATTCCACACTTTGCAATGAAGGTTGCTCAGTGGAACTAAATCTTTTTAAACTTTATTTTGCCTTCGTAGGCCTTTCCTTTTTGACTCTCTTTTATTTATTTTTACTTTGGGCATTGGGGAGCTTTTGGCTCCTCAAGCTTGCTGCAACAGCTAGTCGTGTGGGACTTAGCCTTTTTCCAGCTTTATTTTCCCTTTATAGGCCTTTCATTTCTGGCTTCTTTCTTCCAACTTTAATTTCAAAGCATTTGGGGTATCTCGAATTTTCAAACCTTGCCGAGATGATTAGCCACGTGGGACTTAACCATTTTCAACTTCATTTGACTTTATAGGGGGCTTCAATTTGATTTTCTTCTTCCAAGAGTTTTGATTTTGAAGCATCTGCGGCCATGGCCAGTCGGGGTCACCTTGATGCCCCTGATGAGGCTGGGTACCCTTTTTGCATATCGGCTTGTATCAAATGAGAACCCTGTAAATTAGTCTTGACATCCCTTCTTTGTCTCATTTTCGGAACAGATTTAGACCAAAAGGGGTTCAAAGAAAAACAACTATTAGAATGGACAATGAACTTAAACGAGAGGTATCGCTTCGGGGGAGGAGAAAGAAGGCCTTATCTAGAGTGCATGAGGTCTTTAATGAACATAACATACCTTTTTGGATTGGATGCATGATCTGTGTAAACCGTCCGACTAACATAAATTCATTATAACATTTGCCTCAAAATCGAGAAACCTTACGAGGACTATATCGGTGCCGATGGCTGCGAGGATCCTCTTTTTGATCAGGGGTGTCCTTTGCGGGTTTTCACGAGATGACCTTTCTCATTTCTCTTCTCTCCATCGCCTTATAGTGCTTGTGTGGGTTTTCACTAACAAGACTCTCTCATTTCGATTTCCTTGCTTGATGTTGCCTTACGGTTCCTATGTGGGTTTTAACCAATAAGACTCTCTCATTTTATTTCTATTATTTTGACTATATCAGATCCAATTAATTGTATTTTTTGGTCCTTGAACATTCTCACTGATTGATCAGAAGGACTTGAACAGGATTTGGGTAAAAAGAATTTGGATTGAATTATAACTTTGGAACATTTTAGGCGAACCATCACCGAACTGTTATAACATCTGCCCTAGTTTTATTTTTGGGGAAATTTGGATTTTTATCTTGGTATGACTAAACCCCGGAGAGAGGCTGCTTACGTATCCTTTTAGAATCAAGTCGAACGTAGTTCAGGAAACTTAGTTTTTTTTTTGTGTTTTGCTTTCCTTTCTCTTTCTACTGAGGATATGGCCCTTTACAGAGAATTGTGAAGGTCGAGCACAAAGGTTGTAGGTTAGGGGAAAGTTGTGGATATTTCTACAATGCACTATATTTGGAATAGCCAGTTAGGAATTCGTCTTAGTATCCTACTAATTTACTACTGATGAAGGCTTTATCTGTTGGATATTAGTATATACCTTCCATCCTTTTCGTATTTCATATATTTCTTATATTGCTATTATTTTGTTATATGATGTTTTTATGTTATTTTATTATGAGTCTATTGATAGTACTAATATATCGTTGCTTGTGATTTCTTTAGCCGAGGGTCTCCTGGAAACAGCCTCTCTACCCATTGGGGTAGGGGTAAGGTCTGGGTACTTATTACCCTCCCCAAACCCCACTTGTGGGATTATGCTGGGTTGTTGTTGTTTTTGTTTTCCTTTCTCTTTCTTTTTCCTTTCCTTTTTTTACTCTCTTTTATTCTCATTTTCTATGTATTTTCCTCCTCTCTTTTTTTGTATCTTTCTTTCCTTCTCCTTTTTTCATTTTTTTCATTTTATTTTAATAACACTTTCAGATTCCAAAGAGAATAATCAAAGAGGAGTAACCGGCTCAAAGGGTTTTCAAATGGTTAAATATTTGGATAGTGAGAAAGAAAGCCTTCTTCATCCTAACCGGAGAACATTAATGTTATATAGAGAATCCAACATAGTACCTTTTGATTGCATTTGCATTGATTGTTTCTTCAGGGAAATTTCCTTTGATGTGTACCAAGTACAACGCACTCTTTTGGCAGTACTCTTGTTGCAATGTATGGACCTTTCCAATTCGGGAACCAGTTTTCCTTCATTTGTTCCAAATCTTTGTTTTATTTCCTTTAACTTTATCTTCATTGCGATCTAATCCTTGATTCATTATTTCGAGGTCTGGCAGCTTTCTGGATCTAAGCATGAAGTCCACAAGCATGTCATGTTATTGAACTCTTCATTTTACAAAACTAAAAAGAGAATAAGAAAGAAAATAACAAGATTTAAGAAAAGAGACATTCTTGAACAATGAAATATTAATTTCATTTAATTTTTGATTTTTTTTTCAAATTTTTTTTTCAAATTTTTGAAGATAGAAAGGTTTACATCATAAAGTAAGACAATAAGGTAAAACATCTGGATCACACCTGAGATAATCCGGATGCAGAAAGGATAGCAAGACTGGCTACTAAAACTCCAGTATGATGGGGAACTTTCATGCTTGGTGACCGTTCTTTGGCTTTTATTCTGTCTCGGCAATGGCCTTCAGTTCCAGATCAAATTTCTCAGCTTCACACATTATTCCGACTATTGGCCCGATGTTGTGAGCAAGCAATAGATTGTTCATCACATTAGGAACTTCTTCATCCCGAAAAATGATTCTTTCAGCTTCAATCAAATCTTCAACTGCCCTTTGAGGGTCCAACATTCCTCTGTGTTGTATCCCACTACTCCTGAGTGGTATTCACATCTAGCATCAGCTTGGTGCAAGGGGGACTCGGGGTTTGGATGGTTTGGGGCCACTGAATGCAATAGATTTAGCCTGATTACCTTTTGGAACAAGCTTGAATATGATTCACCAGTAAGGGTGAACTAATTCTTTCTGAAAGGGTCTCTTGGGCGAGGATTATATGATCATTTGTTTGGGGATTATATGTAGCTTGGTAAGGATGGGCATTTCTGGGAGGTGGAGCTCAGTTTTGTGTATGATGTTGTGGCCGCGTGTAAGGTTGTGCGTTCATCACCGCATAAGGAGTCAATGCCATGGAATAAGCAGCATATTGAAGAGGATAATAATGTTGAGGGGACCTCAAGAAGCAGATATGATCAGCTGGATGACCTCCGAGTCCCCCTCGAGCTCAAAACTATCATGGCTCATTCTTCTTTTCTGTTTCCATTTGTCAAATCCTCTGAACCATTTTGAACATCTTGTGATGTGGCTTTACAGCATGACTCAATATTCGACTCGTTTTTAGCGCATGTTCTACCATCTCCCCAATTTTGATAGCCTCAACAAACGGCTTTCCCAAAGCACACATCATGTTCTGGAAGTAGTCCGCCTCTTAGGCCTGTAGAAAGATCGTGACCATTTTAATTTCATCCATTGGAAGCCTTACCCAGGCAGTTTGCTCACGCCATTTGACAGCATATTCATGGAAGCTTTCCACAATTTTCTTTATCAAATTGGACAAAGAGTTTCTGTCGGGAGCGATGTCCACATTATACTGGAACTGACGGACAAAATCTTGGGTCATATCATCCCACACGTGCCAATGAGATATATCTTGGTCCACATACCACTCTGATGCAATTCCAGATAATCTCCCTCCGAAAAAGCCATCAAAAGTTCTTCTTTTCCACCCGCCTCTCTTAGCTGGTTGCAATATATTTTCAAATGGGCGATCAAGTATCCATGCCCGTCGTACTTTTTAAATTTTGGAATCTTGAAGCCAGCTGGCAAGTGGACATGGAGAAATATATAGAGTTCAGAGTATGAGACACTCTTTTGACCACTCAGACCTTGCATTTCTTTTAGGCTTTGTTCCAGGCTCTTCATCTTCCGAGCCATTTCCTCTTGCTCAGGATTTTTAATAACCTTTTCTTGCTTCACCAAGAGATGATATTGTGGAGGTTTAGTGAAAGAGTATGGGGTCACATTTGTTATTTTTGATTGAAGATGTGTACCCTGAGAGATAAACATTGGAGGTGGTGCGTTTGAAGTCGGTGCTTGGGGGCGAACCGCAGCATGCATACCAAGATCAATGGAGGGTGCCCGCATGGAATGAGAGGGTTTGGTACAGGGGCATTGGTAACCTCGCATGACCTGGGGATCAACTCAGGGAACCCAGGGATTGCACTTGGCGGTTCTCTACCATTAGACCAGGCGTCCTACATTTCCAACATGTAGACACGCAATATCTTATTCTCTTCATCAAGTGCTGATTCTAGCTACAAAATAGCCGATGTCGGGCTATCCTCAGGACCGATAATTGATAGATTGCTTACAGAGGCCATCTGTGCCTTTGGATCTTGTGAAGGAGGGGGGCTATACTACCAACAAAACCAACAACCAAAATCTTAAATTGTTTGCACACCCATCGACCTTGTTAGTTTTGAAATATTTAGCATATAGGAAATCATACGTTGGTATAAAATGCACCTAACAGTTAAACGTTTATACCATGTGTTTAAACGGTTACATGTTTCATCCCAGCTTTAACTACCCTATTTTTAATATGCACCTCTTTTCTTCATTTTTGCTTTTCTCTAATCACTCTTGATTTCTTTTCATTTCGTTTCTATCGGTCTTTATTTTTGGCATTCTCTTTTCTTTTATTTTTTTTACTCTTTTATTTTTGTGTAACTCTCTTTTTTTATTCTTTTACTCTTTTTTTCCTCTTTTTTCCAGTTTATTTCTCACTCAATTTATTTTATGGCTATGATCGAATCCGATGGGAATTGCCTATGTATCATGACCTCACATGAATCAAATCTTGCGTAGTTCAAAAAAATTGAGAATGGAGTAAATAAACTAACTTTTTTTCTTTTTTTATAACACTTAGAACATAAAAGCTTTGAGGCAAAAGAAAAATATTTGTTCTTTAAATTCTTTTTTTTTTTGGAATTTTTGAAAGAAATACTTTAAAAGAAGAAAGGAAATATTTTTTTCGCCTTTTCTATTTTGAATTTTGTTTTATTTTTTTGGAAACAAAGACTTCTAAAAATATTTTTGATTTGAACTTTGGGAATTTTAAAAGTAAAACAAATATTTTTGTTTGAATTTTCATTTGTTTTCTCTTTTTCTAAAGAAGAAATAAAATATTTTTGGATGTTGCCTCTTAATTTTAGAAAGAGGGACTTTTAAAAAAATATTTTGAATTTTTGAGTCTTTATTTATTTACAAAAGCACTTCTAAAGAAAAGCGAAAATAATGTTGGGCTTCAATTTTTCAAAATTGGTTTTTTGGAAGAAAGATTTTTAAACAAGGAAAAGATTTTTTTTAATTTTTTTAATTTATGAGAAAATACTTCAAAATAAATGAAACCCGTATTTTGGATTTTGATTTTTGGTTGATTTCTTATTTTATTTTATTTTTCCATATGAAAGACTTCAGAAAGAAGGAAACTATTTTTCTTTTAGTTTAAAAATATTTTTTTTAATTTTCTACGGAAATGCTTCCAAGGATGGAATTAAAGGAAATTGTTTTTGGATCTTTTAAAAAAAATTAAGATCGGAACTGATGGGGTTTGCCTACGTATCTCATATCTGGTGAGAAACAGACCTGCATAGTTCGATCAGTTTTGACGAAACAAAGAAATGACTTTTCTTTTTTCAGAATTTAGGCAGAGTTTCAGAATTTTCTAAATACCTACCTCTTACTTTTTTTTTCTCTTCTCTCTCATTCTTTCCCTATTCTAAAAGCCGATCAACATGCAAGCCGGAATAAATAGATGCGCAAGTAGCACGTAAGATGCATCAGGATGGTCTTTTTAATTTGGGTACACCTATCGTAGATGGACCCAAACTCCTGTGTTGAGCCCTCAAAGTCAGATGCGCGTGATGCAAACAAACGTTCCTACTAAGGATCCAACATGAGGCTATGTTATTCTAGGTTTAAAAAAGTGTGTGTATTGTTCTAAACCTGGCTAACCTGAGCGGACAGCTCGAGCGGGGGGGAGGGGGACGAGGAGGGCAGCGTATCGGGAATACAGAAGCTTCACCGGCTTTGCAACTTGTTCGAAGCTCGTTCTAAAATTGGGATATGACTCTAACAGAAAAGAAGTCACACGAAGTGCACCATTCCTAGATGACTTAGAAGACTCAGAGAGATGATGGTCTCGTAACAATTTATATATACAGTTCAATCAATGTCAAAGTAGTATAAAAGCAGCAATTAGCATATTAGGCTCAAACATGTAAAAATCAGATAATAGATAAAAGCCAACTATAACAGTTATTCTAAGCTCGAATTCTTGAATCCTGAACCAAAGTTCTGGGTTTTGTTCCCCAGCAGAGTCGCCAAAGCTGCCACACCTCCTTTTTACCCACCCGAGGGGGATATAAGAGAGTTTTTCCAATTAAAGTGACATAAATCGAAATGGAATTATTTTGTTCATTCAGAGTCCCACTTTGGAATAGATTATTTGGTGTCTCAAGTGACCGGTTTATTTTAGAATCCCAAATTGAGAAAATTTTCAACTTTATTTAAAGTATGCGAATCAGAAATTCTAGATAAGGAATTCTATTAATCCGGGAGAAGATGTTAGACATTCTCGGATTTCGTGATTCTAGCACATCCGCTTAATATTTATTACTTGGATTAAATTGTTTAACTACTCATTTTTAAGACCTATGTGCATTTATTTTTTTTACCGCTTTTAATCACTTGATTTGTTCGTAATTAAAGAATTGAGTTGCGCGTACGTATATTCCTTTTCCTTTGGCGCGTCAAAAATCATGTCTTGCGAACGTGTCCACAATCAATAATATTTTGTTTATTTTTTGTTTTTAGAGAAGTTTGTTTGAAGTTGCGAAAACGCATGCCTTGAGTTACTTTTTAGAACTAAATTCGCAATTATGTTATGCGAACATATACATAATCACAATAATATACTAAGTCAAGCATAAAACAATCTAGGAATGTTTATGCTTTTTCTAAAACTAATTTGAGATTATTAGGAGGCCAAGAGTTATGCATTCTCCTGACTTAGTACCACTCATAGCCTATTCAACTTTTTAGCTTCAAGACTAATACTCGCGTAGTTAATTGCGTGAGCTTAACCCTGGAAATTGCCAAACATCACTTAGAGAGAACCCCTCAGAAAAAAAGAAAAAAAAAAAAAAAGGTCAAATGACCGAAGACATGGCAAAATTTTCCTTCTGTAATGTGAAAAATCTTGTTTGTTATTGTTCTTGCTCTTTTGGCATTGAAGATGTTTTAAGCTGATAGAAGGAAACAATACCATCTCCTAAATTTCTTAACCAAGTTATATGCACAATATCTCTCAAGCACAGTAGTATCTAACCAACATCTGAATTTAACAAATACTTGAATCAGGTATTGACTTAACAATTAATGAATGGGCTTGGAGACAAAATAAGTCCCCTGGTTCATCAATAAACAAATAGGCTAACAAAATTATTGGGCTTCAAAAAGCAATCATTCCTTTACTTCCTTTTCAAGTTGTGACAGTGTAGTTCAAATAAGATTACGAATGACCAATTCCAGTTACATTTCCAAAAATGCAACGAGCCGAAATTCAGGTTCTAAGCTAAATGACTTATGACTGGAAATCCCAGATTGTACCAAATAGCCATTCTATCAATCAAGAAATTCTAATGAACCTTATTACACACACTACCACTTTGGATATTGCAATGATAGCCACTTTACAGTAATAATCAATTTGGTCTTCATTTTAACCAATTAATCAACTCAAATGATAAAACTTACAATAACAGACACATATGACATCTAAAAACAATAGCAGATTTGGAACATAATGGTTTCAGAATTTAATAAAACTTAACGACAGAATCATGTTCAATTAATCATATTCATATTATAGTTATCAACTTCCATCGGACAAACATTCACGTGTATTGCTATGAGGGATGGATTTAATCTTTTGATTCTAAGAATAATCCAAACAATAACAAATAAGAAACAGACATGTCGCAAATCCGAAGACAGACATGTTATTATGACAAAAAAATAATAGAGTAGAACAAATGCGAGAAGAAGACATTCAAAAATAGTTACATCATTTTAAACTGAAATCCATACCTCAACCAGCAGTAATACAATTTAAAATTAACCCAAATACTGACTGAAACGGAAGAGTGAAGCTCCGCGTGCACTAGAATAATCAACATCTGAGCAAAAGCGATTGGAGACCAACTTGATCTCCCAAAACCCATAAATTAGAATATGTTCTCAACGGTGAATAGAGCTTGAACCAATCTTGAGAGTAAATTTGAAGTTCAAATCATTCCAGACTTAAGAACAAAAAATCAAAAATAGAAGAAGATGATTTAAACAAAAAAAATTAGGCCCCAAAATTTGAGGACTCTCCAAGCCCTCAAAATTTTTTTCTCTTCCTCTTTTTAGCAAGACAAACCGTCAAATATATAGAAGCTTCTCCCCACTTTATTCCAAGTCATAAAAAATCTTATCCTTTTTTAGAAAAATCCAAAATTTCATCTCTTCAAATAAATAAAAGACAAGTGGAGGGAGTAGATCGAGTGAACTAAATCCTACGCCCGCCATTCATCCTAATCTCGTCTTCAGATTAATTTCAGATAAGATGAGCGTGTAAGGGAGAAGAAGCAAGATTCAGATGGTATAAATTCGTTATTAATCAGACCACGTGGAAGGGGATGAGAGGATATACCACGTAATTAGTTTGGGGGGAGAATTTTCCGGTGGTTTGGGCATTGTTTCCGGACAGAGATCGGAGGAGGGATAGGGGACGCCATTTTTGGGGAGATGGGGGTAATGGTGTATTTTGTCCCAGGCCCGGGCCTAAACGGGCTTCGCGGTCTCGGGCTTCCCACTCCCGGGCTCTGGCGGTCCCGGTCCTGGCTGTCCCAGTCTTCGTGGGCTCAATGGGTGAGACCAGCCCGTGACGGGCCTAAGCCCATGTGGTCCTGGCTTAGCGGGGTAGGCGTGGTGGGCCTGACGGGCTTTTTTGTAATTTTTTTATTTCAGGAAATATCTTGTATAGTAGTTATTAGTATAGTATATAATATACTAGTATAGAATATATTTATATAATATACTAGTTATTAGTATAGTATATATAATATATATTTCATTGTATATTGTACTGTAGTAATTAATATATATTGTCTATTATGTGTTTCCTTATATATTTTCTTGTATGTTATGTATATATATTCTCTTATATATTTTCTTGTAGTATATATATTGTATTTTATGTATATATATTATAACTTATATAGTTATATATTTTATTGTAGTATATATATATTGTATCTCTATGTATAATTTATATATATTCTCTTATATATATTGTATCTTATGTATATATATTATTACTTATATATTTTCTTGTAGTTTAGGTTGTATGTTATGTATATATATTCTCGTATATATTTTCTTGTAGTATATATTGTATGTTATAAATATATATTGTAACTTATAAATAATTTGAAGTACATACAAAGAAATATTAAGAAAAAAGATATTCAACGGTATGTCTTATAATTTCTATTACCCAAAATGGCATATCTTTCTTAGTCTTCCTTCCCCCAATGGAATGAGCACAACAAAGTACTAATACCACCATTAAAAGAAAAAAAAAACTAAAAGAAGATGTGTCAAAGTACATTACATCATAATCTACATTGTATCTCTAACAAATCTCATAAATCCGTCAAGGTTGGGAGGAGGTTGTGTTGGTGGTGGTGGAAAAGAAGCTTGTTCATCACCACTTCCTGGCGAAGCCGAATCCTCCGCAAGTTCCGCTATCATTTCTTCATAAGCTTCATCTATCGCCGGTAGTGATTCTGCAATTCCAAAGTTTCTTCTTTTCGCGCAGATCCAATCTCTAAAAAGTACCGATTTTTCCAAGCTATCCCTCATCGCCGCTCTATGATCACCCATTTGCAGTCTTGCTTGACTGAAAGCGCTCTGTGATGCGACAGTTGAAGCTTGAATTGATAAAATATCCCAAGTCATCCTTGCAAGAACAGGAAAATGTTTTTCCCTTGACTTCCACCATTCCAAAAGATCGAAAGAGCCGTCTGGATTCTCCTTTTTAAGTCCTTGAGACAAGTAAACTTGAAGCTTACTTAGATGTGAAGTTTCATCATAATTGTCACCTTGAGAACCCTGGAACTCCGTCCAAGATTTAAGAGCTATTAAGCCCGCAGCTCTATTAGACGATTGTGAGCTAGACGAAGTAGGGGTTGGAATATTTGGCCTAGCATGCTCTAATGCAAGTTGATAAGCATTATAAACTGTTTGAGCATTAATTTTAATTGATGCTTTTGCATCTGCAAGTGTAGCAACTTCCTCGTTTGAAAGATCTAAAGCTTTATAAATATTTTGAATACAAAAAATGAGGACCTCCCAATTTCATTCTAGGATTTAACATTGCAGCAACATCAAAAATATGAGGGATATGGAAAAAAATATTTTAAAATTTTTGTTTCATTTCATTAATAGTAAGTTCATAAATATCCCCACCCTCGCCAAATTCAATAAACAAATCAGCTAGTGCGGCAATATATACTAAGCAGTTTGAAATAGTAGGATAGTATTGTCTAGAAAATGCCTTTGTAGCAACTTGAAAATGTTCTAAAAATCTAAAAGAATTTTAACATTCGTCCAATCTTGGGTAGTAAGCATTTCATCATCATCCTCACCACCTACCCGAGAATTAAACGTTGCATTAATTGGGTTTCTATATTCATATGCAACTACTAAACTTTCGTACATACAATTCCATCTAGTCGGGCAAGGTTTAGGAACCTTTCTTTCTCTAAGGCCATATTCATCACATTTTTTATCTCACCTACTGCAACATCATGTAGAAAATTGAAAACAAGGGTGATCACTATCAAGCATTATGTGAGGAGGAGGAGGAGAACGTCTAGGTTGGCGACTACTTTCAACTTGCTTATCTTTTGTAGGTCGGGGAGCCGGGGGAAGGGTAGTATTATGGCCACTACTTTCACCGGTTTTACCTTCCTTTACCAAATATTTTTTCAAAGAAAATGCCATATTAATTTATGCAAACTAAACCACACAAAAATATATTATTAAAATGCAAGAGTTGAAACGAGTTTACCGGATTGCCGAACAACTTCTTGAAAATTGAAAATCGTTGAACACTTGAAAACTTCAATTCAACAACTTCACAAAATTTCACAAACTTTCAACAATAAATTAAGCAATTGTAGTAGAAAGATTGTGAGAGATTGAGAGATATTGATGAGTTGGTGAATAAAAATGAAAGAATGAGGGGGTATTTATAGTTGAGAAATGGGAAAAAGTGTACTTATATAAAGTTTGGGGTTAAATTAAAGTTTGGGGGTCTAATAGCTATTTTGTAAACTTCCAAACGACCATATTGTCAGCCCAAACGTCTATATTTTAAATATGACCGTTGCTGATTTTTAAAAAAAAAATTTAAAAATAATCATTGGGCCCGTTTAGGCCCGCCAGGACTGGCCCAGGCCCGGCTGACGGTCCCGGGCCTAGCGATCCCGGGCTCACGGGCTAATGGTCTTGGAATGGTCCGTCACGGGTCAAAAGGTAATACCAGGCCCAGGACCACCAGGACCGGCCCACCTGGCCCTTTAGGTCCGCCAGGGCCGCGGGCCCGGCCCGGGCCGCAGTGCACTCTTAGATGGGGGATTAGGTTTAAGGTTTGTGGAAATTTGGAGATATGAATTTTATGTGGCATGGGGGAATTAATCTTGGCCATAGGATTAGATGTGATGAACGACTAAGATTTTAAATTAAATAAGGTGGGATAGATGGGTCGGCGGGTCATTAGGCCTGGGAAGAGTGGGTTGGAGGGGGATTAAGAAAAAAAGGGCTGGTTATTTGGGCTTGGGTGGTTTCTTAAGAACGGTTTTGGACTTTAAAATGGCCCACATTCAGAAATAAATCCCTTTTTCAATTAACCAATTATTTCCTTTTTTTATTTTTTTCTTTAAATTTATATATTACATTACTAAATCAACTTAAATTGTAAAACTATCCAATATAATCATAATAATAACAAAAATTACTTGATCCTAAATTGACAGAGACAAATCACTAATCTTAAAAAATTAAAAAGGTAAAAAAAATGTAAAATGGGCTATTTTTTGTGATTTTTATTTTAGCAAGACAATTAATTAAATAAGTAATCCTAAAAATTATAAAATAAAATCTAAATGCAATGCATGATATTTTTGAAAATTTTCATGATTTTAATAAAAATTAAATATGCACAAAAATGCAAACAATTAATAAAATTTTAAAAAAACTATTTTCTTAGATTTTATAAGAATATTTCATATAAGGCAAAAATCACGTACTCACAGGTAGGGGTTCATAGGGTCTGGGTTGGTTTATTTATTAGAATATTGGGCTGGGGATAGGGATCCAATTTGGCTAAAATTGAATGTTAAATCTAGCTAATATTTAAATTGCCAATTTCCTAATTTTATTTTAATACATAACAAATAGTTTCTAAAAATAATTTTTTTCCATACCCAAATATTAGAAATATATAATTATCATTTTAAAAATATAGGGGCCAACTTTACACATATAAAAAATAATTATACATTAAACGGACTAACATTGCAATTATATGTAATTTAGCTTAAAAATACTAAATGTAATTATAAAAATGCATGAAAAATATAGTATCCATATTTGACATAAGTATAGAAATTAGATGAGTAAATCCTCATAATAATAATTTGGAAAATATTTATTGGGAATTTTATTGATAAAAGGGGAGAAAATAAATTAATTTAAACCCTTAAAATTATGGAAAGAATAATAAAACCTTATGAATGCTTATGTACGCATATATATACTATTTTGAAGGTATTTATGCATATTTAAAATATATAGATAAAAATTGGGTATCAACAAACGACCGTTGAACGAACTTCTTCGAATCTACTCATTTCAGGACCGGGGGTGCGCCGGGGATTTGGTTGACCCTGGAGTTGTACGTTTCAGCCTTCTTGTAGTTGGCCGTATAGAAAATCACTCTATCTATGATATGTGCGCTTTGGTTGTATGAGCATGATTTTCAGGTATAGGTTTTGATGAATGACAAACAATGAAGTCAAGTGTCAAGCAACGATATTATATGACAAACAATCAGGCTTGAATGCCGAGAAGCATATTGATGAACGGATTGCAATGGAAAAGCCAAAGACGAGCTTAAATGTTCAAGACCGAAGACCCAAGGTGTAGGTCGTTAGGTAGAACAAATGTAAGAGCAACGCTTAAGTTATCTCGTCTTTTGGCTCAACATAGGTCATCATAAATATGCATAAACATATTTTATTAAATTATATTTATCATAAAAATATTTTATTAAATCATATTTATCATAAACATATTTTAAATACTTCAAACAAAATGATGTTAAAGTTTTCATCCTAACCAAAATGGTTTTTGAAGTAAGTTTTCAAATCTGCCTCAGAATAATCGATTATACAAAGTGCATAATCGATTATGTTATAACAGTGGCCAAAGTGTTTGAACACTGCCGCAGAATAATCGATTATAAATTATGTTATAACCGTTGCCAGGCGTTTGAACACTGCCTCAGAATAATCGATTATGCCGTATCAGATAATCGATTATTCAGCAGAAAATCAGCTTCTGATTTTCTGAACATTGGAGAATAATCGATTATCAGATTGTGAATAATCGATTATCTGGGCACAAAATCAGCATGATTGATTGCCAATTAAGCAACGGACATACACCATTTTTCACCTATAAAAAGAGGTCTTTTGAGCTGATTTTAAACACACAAAACCTCCCAATATTGATATACATATTGACATTATTTGAGCATCATTTTAGAGCTTTTGTTGAGCCATTTGAGAGACAACTTTGTGTTGTTCATAGAGCTTATTTTGTATCTCTTTATCTACTCTTTTGAGAGAGTTCTTATTGTAAAAAGAGAAAGGTGTTTGAGAAGAACATATCTTCTCATTGATTGTCGGGTTCGCTAAGTACCCTAAGTCTTAGTGGTTGAAGTCTTGTGGTGCGGTATCCACGAGCAAGGTGAAGTCTTGAGGTGCGGTATCCTCGAGCAAGTTGAAGTCTTGTAGAGTGTACATCTACGAGCAAGTGTAACGGTTTGTTAAGCACCCGTAAGCTTAACGGAGTTAGTGGAATCTCGAGAGAGTCTCTCGGGGACTGGACTAGGTACAAGTTGTGGTGAACCAGGATAAATTCGGTGCGTTCTTTCCTTGTTATTTTAATTACCGAATTTATTTTATTCCTGCAATTTTAATTCCGCAATAATTATCAATATTCTTGTGCCGCACTATTCACCCCCTCTCTAGTGACGGGCATAAATCCTAACAATTGGCATCAGAGCCTAACTCTCTGAAAGCCTTAACCGGTTGAGAGCGATATATTTTTGTTGTTGAGAATATTGAACGCAGGAATAATGAGCGAAGGACACTCCACCGAGAGGCCTCCATTCTTTGATGGAAGAAATTATACATACTGGAAAGAGCGGATGAGAATATTCATCCAATCACACAGCTTTCGATTATGGCAAATCATCAAGAAAGGTGAACAAATGCCAACAAAGAAAGTTGGGGAAATCATGGTTCCAAAGGAGGAAAATGAATATGATGCCGAGGACATCAAGAAAATTGAAAGAAACGCAACGGCCGTCAACTTACTATTTTGTGCGGTGAATCCGGACGACTATCGGAAAATCTCTTGTTGCACAACCGCAAAGGAAATGTGGGATAAACTTGAGATCACTTACGAAGGTACGTCTCAAGTCCGAGAATCTAAAATTGATTTTCTAACGCATGAATATGAAATTTTTAGAATGAGGGAGAATGAACCCATTGGCATTATGTTCGAACGATTTTCAAGAATCGTCAACGATCTTCATGCTCTCAGGAAAGTCTACACGAACAAAGATCTTGTTCGAAAAGTCCTACGGAGTCTCACTCCCGAATGGCATTCCAAAGCCAATGCAATCCAAGAATCTATAGGATTCACAGATATCACAATCGATGGACTAAGAGGTAACCTCGAAACTTATGAAAGCACAATTCTTAATCCGTATCTTAGAAGTAAGTCGAATATTGCCTTCAAAGCCTCATCGTCTAAAAAAGTAGAGGTAAGTGATTCGGAAAGCGATGATGATATTATTTCCAATGATATAATTGAAAAGTATTGTAAGTTTATGAAGAAGGAAACAAGGAAGGAAGAACCAAGTCCTTCATGCCAAAATTGTGGAAAACTTGGCCACACCAAATCACATTGTCCAAAATCAAAGGACAAGAAAAAGAAGAAACACCATAGGCGCGTAACATGGGATTCGGACAGCTCGGGCAATGAAACTGCCGCATTATGCCTCATGGCCAACGAAGAAGATGAGGTAAGTATTTCTAACTCCTACTCGTTAGAAGAATTGCAAAATGCTTATGATGAACTATATGGTGAATTTGTTAAAGCTTCCAAAACCATAACAGTTTTGAAGAAAACACTTTCTTTGCAAGAAAAAGTTTTTGAGAAAACACTTTCTTTGCAAGAAAAAGATTTTGAAAAACATCCTTCTTTAAAAGAAAATGATCTTTTAGAAAATGACAATACTGTTTTTAAAAATAAACTAAATTTTTTACAAGAAGAAAATAAATTTTTGAAAAATGACATTGTTGATTTCAAAAATAAAATCAAGGAGATGAATGAAGCCTCTTTAGTTGTTCAAAGCTCAAATTGTTCTTCTTGTAGTTCTTTAAAAATGGAGAACGTAGAACTTAGAAATACACTAGTAATATGTAGTGTAAATGATTCTAGAATTTTTGTTAATAAGTCTAAAACTAATCTTTTTAGACCACCTAGACACAATTCTAGGAATTTTATTAATGAGCCTAGAATTAATCATTTTAGGCCACCTAGAAATGATTCTAGAATTTTTGTTAATGAGTCTAGAATGAATAATTTTAGACCACCTAGAAATGACTCTAGGAATTTCAACGCTTCTAGGAATAACAACTTTAGATCACCTAGAACGCATTTGGCTCAACCTAGACATATGCACAATCCTAATGTCATATGTCATTATTGTAACCGGGTAGGACACATTGCACCCGTACGTTTTGCTAAACATAGAGATTCATATTTTGATTATTATTTGCCTAACCCCCAAGGACCCAAAAGAAGTTGGGTACCGAAAACCTATTTTTAGGTATTTTTGCAGGTGTGCTTGAAGACTACAATATTGTAGTAGATGCACCAAGCACGAAACCTTACTGCATCAAGGGGGAACGTCGGTTAGTTATCGTATTTTTGATAAAAATGTAATAGTTGATATGTGCTAACAATTTATATTATTGATTCATGTTTTGATAAGTGTTATTTTGAATAACAAATTGGTATCAATTATTTTTTGTTAAATGATTGATTCATGTTTTGATGAATATATTTTTATAACAGTTGGTATATTTGCGAAAAATGACCGTTATTATGATTGGAATGCATTTACTAACATTTGGTATTATTTGATATTGGTATGATTTTTTTTAACAATTGGTATCGTCAATAGTTTTAATAACAATTGATATACCTTTTTTTGCTAATGCCAAAATGGGGAAGAATTTAGGCGATATGCATCGAATAAGGGGGAATGTCTTCACATTCTATTATGCTTTAATTAAGGGGGAATTATATTGAATTGTTTGCATGAATTGTATGTTGAGATATAGCATGAAGCTAGGGGGATTTCGAGAATTCGATATGCATATCTCCTGTTGTTTGTCATTATCAAAAAGGGGGAAAATGTAGAAAATCACTCTATCTATTATATGTGCGCTTTGGTTGTATGAGCATGATTTTCAGGAATAGGTTTTGATGAATGACAAACAATAAAGTCAAGTGTCAAACAACGATATTATATGACAAACAATCAGGCTTGAATGCCGAGAAGCATATTGATGAACGGATTGCAATGGAAAAGCCAAAGACGAGCTCAAATGTTCAAGACCGAAGACCCAAGGCGTAGGTCGTTAGGTAGAACAAATGTAAGAGCAACACTTAAGTTATCTCGTCTTTTGGCTCAACATAGGTCATCATAAATATGCATAAACATATTTTATTAAATTATATTTATCATAAAAATATTTTATTAAATCATATTTATCATAAACATATTTTAAATACTTCAAACAAAATGATGTTGAAGTTTTCATCTTAACCAAAATGGTTTTTGAAGTAAGTTTTCAAATCTGCCTCAGAATAATCGATTATACAAAGTGCATAATCGATTATGTTATAACAGTGGCCAAAGTGTTTGAACACTGCCATAGAATAATCGATTATACAAAGTGCATAATCGATTATGTTATAACCGTTGCCAGGCGTTTGAACACTGCCTCAGAATAATCGATTATGCCGTATCAGATAATCGATTATTCAGCAGAAAATCAGCTTCTGATTTTCTGAACGTTGGAGAATAATCGATTATCAGATTGTGAATAATCGATTATCTGGGCACAAAATCAGCATGATTGATTGCCAATTAAGCAACGGACATACACCATTTTTCACCTATAAAAAGAGGTCTTTTGAGCTGATTTTAAACACACAAAACCTCCCAATATTGATATACATATTGACATTATTTGAGCATCATTTTAGAGCTTTTGTTGAGCCATTTGAGAGACAACTTTGTGTTGTTCATAGAGCTTATTTTGTATCTCTTTATCTACTCTTTTGAGAGAGTTCTTATTGTAAAAAGAGAAAGGTGTTTGAGAAGAACATATCTTCTCATTGATTGTCGGGTTCGCTAAGTACCCTAAGTCTTAGTGGTTGAAGTCTTGTGGTGCGGTATCCACGAGCAAGGTGAAGTCTTGAGGTGCGGTATCCTCGAGCAAGTTGAAGTCTTGTAGAGTGTACATCTACGAGCAAGTGTAACGGTTTGTTAAGCACCCGTAAGCTTAACGGAGTTAGTGGAATCTCGAGAGAGTCTCTCGGGGACTGGACTAGCCACAAGTTTTGGTGAACCAGGATAAATTCGGTGCGTTCTTTCCTTGTTATTTTAATTACCGAATTTATTTTATTCCTGCAATTTTAATTTCGCAATAATTATCAATATTCTTGTGCCGCACTATTCACCCCCCCTCTATTAACGGGCATAAATACTAATAGGCCGCTATCATTTCTCGCTCGCATTGATCCTTTTGTGAGGTCCTCAAGCATTTTACGATGGCAAGATCGGCTACCGATATGTTATTGCTCAATCTCTTTGATACCTGTTCTATTGGGAAAGCTGTTCTCGGTGCTGCTGTGCTAAGAGTTTTTGGGTGGCTTTGTAGCTGAGCAATGTCCAGCTATTGTGCTTGAAACATTTCAAAAATAACATGAAGGCTAACCTCTCGTTCTTCCCGAGCTGGGGTTTTTCGGGCTTCCTGTTAGTCGCTTTGTTGTAGTCCCTGTCAGTGTGTGAGATTTTATCGATATGTTGTGCTTCCTGCAAACCCCCATCCGCTGGGATCGGTCCAGGTGCATTCTCGGGGTTAGCACAACAATAATTGGAACAGCCACATTGTTTTCTCCGTGGTCTTCAAAGTTGTCATTTTCAAACCTGTTTATTGAGCCATACATTTTGACCTGAAATAGAAGATATTATCCAAGAAAAAGTGTGAAAGATAACTTGTGTTGTGTACTAAAACTAGCAAGAAAATAATTACTATTATTTTTGTCCCCGCGGTGGGAACCAAACTATTTACCATAAAAATGGTAATAACAATTAATTTGTTGATGAGACTCTAAAAATACGTGATCTATTTTTATGCTAGTTGTTAAGCATTTGATGTTATGCATATAAAGTTTAGAGACGAAATGCTAGCTAAAATAAAACTGTAGTCGAACTGACGAGTTAGCTATTCGGGGTCTCGGACTAACCGATACGAGGCCTCAAGGCTTATTCCTAGGCTCGGGCTCGAGCTATTAAGGATACTCGGGGAAGGGATAATAGTTGGGGTATAACTAAGGGATGCTCTTTATGGCCAATAACAAGTAATAAATGAAGAATAAATATGAAGACAATAAATAAGAGCAATAATATTGAGCGAGTAAGTTTGAGAGAAAAGAGAGAGAGTTCTTGTATATTTTGTGTAGAATAGTTGGAGCACCAATATTTGTTTACAAAATGATAAGGATCTCCTTTATATAGAAGGGGAACCCAACATAGTACAAAAGTATTAATTACAAAGATAAGGGGATGGGACAACTAGATGACACCAGGCTCTGCCAGTGCTAGTTACACGCCTTGGGAACTCCTCACCCCAGCATCGTCAATAGGTCGGGTGTCAGTGGACTTCGAGGGAGGGAACTCGATCGCAACTTCGCATCCTCTAGGTCTCAAGATGATTCCCTGAAATGCCTTAATGACGAGAAATTGGACTCTCCGATTTCGCCGTATACAACCTTTCTTCTACTTTACTGGTTATTCTTTCCTATTGTCTAACTAACGTGCAGGTAGATTATACATTGGCGATGCTACAAAAGAGGAAGAAGGCTATTGGATGGACATCGACAGATACTCGGGGGATAACCCCCGCTTTTTGCATGCAAATATTAACTTGGAGGAGGATACTAAACCATCAATTAATCATCAAAAGATACTCAACTAAGCCATATAAGATTTTTCAAAAAGAAGATCATCAAGTGGTTGGATGTTAGGGTTTTTTACCCTATTTCTGATACTTCGTGGGCTTCTCCAATTCAATGTGTCTCAAGGAAAGGAGGCATGACGATGGTCAACAATGATAAGAATGAGTTGATTCCTATAAGAACGGTGACCGGTGGAGAGTATGGACTATAATAAGCTCAACAAAGTCACAAGGAAGGATCATTTCCCACTTCCCTTCCTAGATTGAATGCTTGATAGATTGGCCGGTCGTGCTTTCTATTATTTTCTTGATGGGTATTCCGGTGACAATCAAATTCTTATTGCTCCGAAGGATTAAGAGGAGACTACTTTCACATGTCCTTAGGTACTTTTGCCTTCAAGCGGACACCATTTGGGTTGTACAATGGACCGGCGACGTTTCAAAGTTGTATGATGGCGATCTTCACAGAGATGGTGGAGGATCTTGAAGCATTCATGGATGATTTTTTGGTGGTCGAGAATTCTTTTGATGATTCTCTAGAAAACTTGGACAAAGTGTTGGACATATGTGAAGAAACAAACGTGGTGCTCAGTTGGGAGAAATGTCATTTCATGGTCGAGAACATTTTCCTTGGCCACGAGATCTCAAAGAATGACATTGAATTCGACAAGGCAAAGATTGAGGTGATTTCTAAACTTTCACCTCCAACTTCAGTGAAAGGTGTACGAAGTTTCCTAGGCCACGCGAGATTTTACCGGAGGTTCATAAAGGATTTCTCTAAAGTGGTGGACCTATTGTGCAAACTTTTGGATAAAGATACTAATCTCCACTTAAATGATGATTGCATGAGAGCCTTTGAACTGCTAAAGTTTAAGTTGACTATTGCTCCCATACCGTTCCAAATTGGTGTATTCCTTTTGAGCTCATGTGCGGTGCAAGTGCTGTAGCAGTAGGGGCTATTTTGGGGCAACATATCAACAAATTTTTTCATCTAGTATACTATGCTAGTAAGACCATGAATAGTGCCCAAGTCAACTACACCATTATGGAGAAAGATCTCCTTGCCATTGTCTTTGTTATGGAGAAGTTCTGCCCGTACTTCATGGGTGCAAAAGTCATTGTCCAAATGGGTTATGCGACACTTCACTATCTTATGCGCAAGAAGGATTCCAAAACTCGATGATGAAATGGTTATTTTTATTGCAAGAGTTTGATATAGACATCCAAGATCTAAAATGAAGTGAAAACTAAGTGGGGGACCACTTTGACTCGTTTGGAAGAGGAGGGGAGGCTGCATGATGGCCTTGAAATCAATGACTACTTCTCTGATGAGCAACTCTTGTCTATGTCAATGAAAGAGGTGCCTTGCTTCGCAGATCTAGCAAACTATCTTGTGAGTGGTTCCGATTGAGTTCTCTTCAAACCAAATAAAGAAGCTCAAACGAGATTGTCAAGACTATTATTGGGATGAACCGTACCTTTTCCGAATTTGTACGAATGGAGTGACTAGAAGATGGGTACCAAAGGAGGAACAAGCTGAAATTCTTGGGGCTTGTCATTCTTTGCCGTATGGTGGTACTATTGTGGAGAAAGAACGACGGTCAAAGTGTTAAGTTGCGGTTTCTATTTTCCTACTCTTTATACGGATGCAAGTGATATTGTCAACCCCTCACCACCATTTTGGATATTGATATTTTCGATTTGTGGGATATTGAATTCATGGGCCTTTTTGTGAGTTCTTGTGGAAACACCAATATCTTGGTCGTAGTTTACTATATGTCCAAATGGGTTGAGGCCATTTCTTTACAGAACAATGAAGCGATAAGTGTGGTGGTATTTTTGAAGAAGAACATTTTTACATGATTCGGTACTCCAAGGGCTATCATAAGTGATGAGGGATCACATTTTTGCAACAAAGCCTTTGAAAACTTACTCACGAAGTATGGTGTCACTCGTAAAGTCACGACTCCTAATCATCCCAAGCAAGTAGTCAAGTGGAAGTCTCCAACCAAGAGATAAAGAGTATTTTGTCTAAAACAGTGAATGCTGACCAGACGAATTGGTCCAAGAAACTTGATGATGCTTCATGGGCTTATAGGACAACTTACGAAACATCGATCGAAATGTCTCCACACCAGTTGGTGTTCAAAAAAGGTTGTCATCTTTCGGTGGAACTTGAGCACAAAGCCATGTGGGCTTTAAAGAAGTTGAATCTTGAGTAGGATGTCGTCGGAAACTTAAGGGTGGCAATATTGAATGAGTAGAATGAGTTCTGGTATCATGCATGCACAAGTTCGTGCTTATACAATGAGAAGATGAAGTACCTCTATCACAAATACATTCAGAACAGGGAGTTTAAAGAAGGTAATCTCATGTTGTTGTTCAACTCTCGGTTACAGATGTTTCCAGGAAAGTTTAAGTCCAAATGGAGTGGTTCATTTGAGGTTGTGGTTGTGACATCCTTTGGTGCATTGGACTTGAAGAATAAAAACGGTGAAGTGTTTAGAGTCAATGGTCACCAGGTGAAGCATTATCTAGAAAGAGTTGGTGATGGCCACGTTGTGACAGTAATTCATTTCAAGTGATGGTACTCTACATCGTGCCGGGACGTTAAATCAAGCGCTTCTTGGGAGGCAACCCATGTTTCTTTTTGTTCTTCTTTAGATGGTCTTATTTTGTGCTAAATGGTTTTGAAGTGTGTTGCAGGAATGAGTGTGCTTTTCAGGGACGGTTCTCAGAAAAATTGGCTAAGTATGGAAAAAGTACGTGCTGCACAATTTGGAACTCCACAACATAAAAGGATCTGTGGTCGCACAGACCGCACAACTGGAAATTAAAAAGTGCACACTCTTTGAAGTGTGTTAGTCAGAGAATTGGCCAAAGTGCAGTCGCACAAGCAAATGTGAGGTTCACACTTAAATCTATGGTCGCATAAGAAATTCTACGGACCACAGATCATCAAAGGATTGTACAAATAGGTAACAAAGTGCGGACAACAAATGGAATTCTATGCCCGCACTTGTCTCTTGAATTCTTGCACACCCATTAAGTATAAATAGTGGCCGTCACTCTACTATTAGAACTTTACACTCTTTGAGAATTAGAACAAAGGCACAACTATTACACTCAACTGGATCACTCATTTGTCTATTAATTCATCATCTTTGATCATTCCTTAGCATCACTTCATCACCGGTATGTTCACATCATCATTAGAATTTTTCAATTTTTCTAATTTGGTTTATAATTTATTTAATATTTTAGACCAATTATCAAATTTATAATTATGTGGGCTGTAATTTGTGTTGGGTAAACTCATATTTTTTATATGGGGGATGGGTATTTGGTTGATATTGTTAATTGCTACTACCATGCCAAATTTGTGTGCAAAAAATTGAAACACTAAGTTGACTGACCGATGAATTTTGAAATTGTGTGGTCGCACAAGGAATTGTGCGGTCCGCAGATGTGTAGGCTAGGCCACTTGGTGCAGCATGATTGTGCGGACCGCACTTAAAATTGTGCGATTCACATAAATTCAACTACGGTCGCAGAAATGTGTGTGTGGCCGCATGCCAGGGCTTTCTCTGTTGTGAGAGAGCTGCACTTTTAAGGTATTCATTGTGAGACCGCACTCAAAATTGTGTGGACCGCACTTCTGATGTGCGGTCGCACTCAAACTTGTGTGGACCGCAAAATGATCACTCGACCGCACTTTTAAATTGTGCGGTCCGCACAATCCCATCTGCGGACGCACTAAAAATTTTGTAGACCGAACTTCCCTAACATGCATAATGTTTTGTTTTGCAACTATCTGATTAGGCACTTAACACTGACTCATTTTGTTGTTTATTGCAAAAAATAGTTAGGTCTGGTGGACGTGGTGATACATCAAAAGGGGGGATGAACCCTCTCGAGCCGTAGGAAAGAGCACCTTACTACTCATCGTTCAAAGAATTATATCCAAGAAATCGACAGCCGGGAGAGGTAGAGTTGAGCCTGCTGAATCAAGTTCATATGCCCCATCTAGGGAAACATCAGATGGAAAATCTGTGGAAGAGCTGCCTGATGCTCAATCACATCTACAACAACTTCAAGGGAGATATCAGCTCCGAGATTATCCATATCCTTAGAGAGCACTTCCGAGGGTTCGAAAGATGACAGTTACTGTTCAGAGCCCTCATCTACACATGCCCCTGATGCACCAGCTACTACAATAGATGAGGATGATATCCCAGATGATGGCCGGAGGGGTGATACCAGAGTTGTAGGCCTTGAGAGGTCAAAGGATAAGGAAGTTTGGGAATATATGAGTGGTGGCCACAAAGATCACTCACTCTTGAGCGGCAATTTTTGTTGAAAGATCTAGATAAGTACCCAAATGTGTCAAGACAATTCTAGAAGAGAAAAGGGTGGACATGGTTCACTCAAAGTATGGTGGATGCCAAAGAGCACTTGGTCCGGGAATGTTATACCAATGTGGCATATATAAAGAAAGGGACCAAGGTGACGAAAGGAACTTAAAAGTGAGATTCGATCAGAGCACCCTGAATGCATAAATAAGGTTTGAGAATGTAGGGCTGGTGCAATATCTAGAGAAGTTTGCACTAGGTAATGTAGCTCTCCCTTAGATAGCTAAGATTTTGGCTGCTCTAGGACCACCACCACCATGGATCACAGTAGGGGTTCCTATTCACCGAAACACCCTCAATTTTGAAGCAAAAGGATGGCAGACATTTGTTTGCAGCAGACTAGATCCATACCAAAATGAAACCAATCTCCCAATCCCGAAGGCAGTTCTAGTTGCTTCCATCATGATCGGGTACCCAATCAATGTAGTTGTCGTGATGTTGGTCAACATGTCTCTCATTAGAAGGCAAAGTGACAGCTCCTACCCGTATCCCAGCACTATCACTAAGTACCTTACGAATGCGAGTGTGGAGTCAAAAAGTTTTGACATGAAGGTTCGGGCAAAGAAGCATTTCACTTGGTATTCTCTTAATGACCCAAGAAACCCGAAGAATAAGGGTCGGCCGACTACCACCGTAAGCCAGCCTAATGAGCCTTCGGTGGTAGCTGCAGATTCAGTTGACATGCCTTCCATTGCTGGAGGCACTAGTATAGCTGACATGCCTCCACCTCCATTCAGGACTGTCAGCATCAGTTCCCTCCACTTCTACTTTGGGGCGGGTGCTTATGCCTACTCATCCATTATCTGCGTTTCGATTCTCCTAGACCCTCGTGAGCCTAAAGAACTAGTTGTAGGCAACTATTGCAAAGCTATCTGACATACATATATCTACCCCGGCACCCTAGATTCCTCCGGCAATGAAGGACACTTTGAAGAAGATATTGGAGAACCAGAAGACAATCATGGACACTTTGGTGACACATGGAGAAGTGATTGAGGGGCTTGGGAAGTAGGTGAAGAAGATGAGGAAATCACAAGCTTCAAAGAAATTAGTTGATAGGTTGCGGAAGGAGGTGACTAGGTAGCTTCAGCTGGTGACCTTCCATTTGACCTACTGGTGGAGATAGCCCCAGCAGCACCATCAGCTTCAGAGGCACCAGCTGTCCAGTCTAAGGAGCCAAACCTGGATGCCGAGACTGCTAAGGCGGTGTGACAGATGTTCGCCAACCCAACTACTCCTAGAGCTGAGGATGATGATATCCAGTTGGAGGAGCCTGATGGCGGTGACGCTGCTATGGACATAGAGATGTCCAAGGCCACATAGGGAATCATCTTTGCTCTTACCCATCGTCTAAGGGTGTTAATAAAAACCCGAAAAATCGAACCAAACCGAAAACCAAACCAAACCGACCAAAAAACTGCTACTTTTTGGTTTGGTTTGGTTTTGGTTTTGAATTTTAAAAGCTGATCAAATTTTGTTTGGTTTTGGTTTTAATCAGAAAAAAACCAAACCAAACCGACCATAGGAGTAGCTATTTCAAATTTATTATTACATATATATATGTACATATATATGGTAAATGTTAATGGTTTGTACTTTTAATAAAGTTCCTTACGTTTACATTCTAGTTTGATTAGTAGTTTTCTTTTGTTTAGTGTAAGAATCCATTTTTGTTAAAAATAACATATTTTTAATTGTGTCCTTAAATTATTCGTCACTATTTGATTCAATTATCATCAATATATCTTGGTAAATAATATATTTCTCAAATGGCAATTGATTTGATAGTGTTACATTGAAGATGTGATCGTGAAAATATATGTTTGGCAGTGTATATCTCATAATTAAGAAAAAACTGACAAATAACCGAAAAAACCAAAAAATCGATATAAACCAAATTGAGAAAAACCGGCTTAATTGATTTGGTTTGGTTCTAATATTTGAAAAATCGACTTACTTAATTTGGTTTTTTTAATGAAAAAACCGATCCAAACCGAACCATGAACACCCCTACCATCCTCACTCTTATTTTGTTAAGCATTGGGACAATGATTATCCTTATTCAGGGGAAGGGGGTGGAGTTTATTTGACAAATGACATTGGTTTGTAATAACTGAAAACATTTCCTTTTTTTTTAATTATGTATATATTCTTCCCTTTATCTCTATTGATTTCTTCTCTTTCATCTCTCATCATGTATATTCATTTATGCTTTTTGTAGATGCTTTGTAGCTTCTTTGTGTTGCTATCTTATTAGTCAAGGTATAATGTAATAGCTTCTTGTTTACTTTAATAGCTTCTTTTTTAATCTAGTAGTTTCTTTTCATGTTTAAGTGGATAATAAGATTTTGATTTTCTTAATGCCACAATTCTTTCCAAAGGTAATTTCTATGTGAACCGAGTGACACTTTGATCGGCTTCAACCCTATACCACTATAAAGTGGAAGAGCGGTCGATGCAACATTTACCTGAAAGGTCAAGATCGAATCCACAGAGAGCTAAGATCGGTTTGGAATTAGGTTCCTATCTAATCTAGTAATGTGCGATGTTCTTAATTGCACTTTCAATCATTCTTTGTTTTTTCACTATTATAATTTAATACTAATGAAGTAAGAAATAAACTAAGTATGATATTTTTGTATGGGGTTTTCTTAATTGGTAGCAAGGCACTAGGGATGTGACTTACTCCTAGGTGAGTATCTAACGAGATCTAAAACTTAAGGCAAATTTGTTATAGTTGAGATCATGATATAGCCATTGTAGACATGTGATTTTTGACCCTCCCCAAGATTTTTTGTACTTTAGCACGTAAATATTTAAATTAGGCCTAATATAACTATTTCAACTCATTTTACTCTTTTACTTTATTTATCACAAGAAAATATAAATTACAAAAAGATAGGTTCAAAAATATTTTATAGTCATTCTAAATCTTGAAAAACACCAAAAATAGTTTGCTGAACGATCAGTTTTATTTTAATAATTATTTTTATTTAAGTACAACTAATTAATATTTTTGATAATACTTTTAGTTAACTAAGCTAAATAGCTAGTTATAAAGGCCAAGTGTCTAGCCCATTCCTTAAGCTCAATATCCAATACCCATCAAGCTAACCCTAGGGACCCTTCTAGACTCTTCTTGGGAACAAATAAATAAAAACACCCTAAGAACTTAACACAAAAATACCTAGGGACTAATTGGTAAAATATACAAAAATATACATTTAGACCTAGGCCTATATAATATGGGATAAACTACACAATGAAAGGAACCTAAAAACAAAAGATTGGTGCCCATCTTCTTCATCCCGAAGAATTTCAGCAGCACGCCACTTCTTCTTCACCAAAAATCCATCGACACCACTCTAATCTCTAGGAGAAAACGGCTGCCTAACGTTTTGTTAGATAATAATCTAACAAATTGAGAAAGAGATCTGATGGAGAACCAAGAAATTGAGACCTAGATTAAACAAAAAAGTAGTCGCACTTTTCTTCTTCACACTAAACTAGAGTCGTTTTTTACATTCATATTCCCCACCATTCAAAAATCACCGTACAAGCCTTCTCTTCCGTGTTCTCAATCATAATAGTCACAGAACTCCAAAGAACTCGAGAGATTTGTCCAGGTTTACTATTTGAGGTACCATTCGAGGTTTACCGTCAAAGCTCCGGTCGCCGCTCAGGTTCTGTGTCGCTGTTTATTCTCAGTTCGATCGTTAAGTTACAAAATTTTTAACGTTCATATACATGCATAAGAAGTCCATTTGTATAAGCATATTAACCTTTCTTTCTTTTCCAGTTCATTGAAATTATTGATTCTTGTCTTAGGAATGTTGACTATTGATGTATATGCTAATTTTGGTGTTTATGTGCAAGTCATCGTGAGTTTTTTTTTGTGCTGATGTTCTATGTTTAAATTAGTCTTTTATGACTTTTGGTTTGAAAATTAAGTTACTAAAAATCAATGATGTTGAGGGATACCTTAGAATGTTCCAAGACGCTAAGTTGATAGCAAGAATATTTGATACCGACATGGGTGAATAGATTCGTGATAGCTAAAACCTTAGGAAATAAATTTTACAGACCGTGAATATCAGTAGAAATATTTCTTTAGGCACGCACTTAATCAATCGTCATGATTGTGGACACAATCGCGTGACATAATTACGATTCCTTAAGGATGGGTTGAGGTGTGCCATATTAGCCAAAAGATATAGTCAATGGCCCTCAAAAGCTGAGTTTTAAATTTTCTTAAAATTAGATTCAGGGTGTGCCATAAACAAAAGTAGATCACCCATGGCCCTTGGATGATTAATTTTGAATCCTTTAGAAATCGATGTGTGCCATTAATGAATTTTTCATGGCTCTCACAAACTTGAAAGTGTGTAGTTGCTTTAGGCGCGTTATTTTAAAAAGTTAACTTCCTAAACTTGGGTGTGCATTTATGTGAATCAAATCCAAATCTCAACAACATCAAAATATGTCAAAGACCGCAGGTGCATTTATGTGACATATTACAAGACGGGTTTTGACAGTGTTGCAATATTCCTAAAATGAATAAAGCGGTTAAAGTTTTAAGAAATGCACATATGTTCAAAATTGTTATAAAATCAGATAATTATGCCAATAATAATAGTTGAGCGACCGTGCTAGAACCACAAAACTCGGGAATGCCTAACACCTTCTTCCGGGTTAACAGAATTCCTTACCCGGATTTCTGGTTCACGGACTGTAATACAGAGTTAACCTTCCTCGATTTGAGATTTCAACCGGTGGCGACACCATTAATTATCTCAAGTAGCGACTCTGAATTTAATAAATATAATACCGTTTCGATTGTCCTTTGAGTGGAAAAAATCCCTTTCTACACCCCTCGCGGGGTGTTGTGAAAAAAGAAGGTGTGACAACTTTGATGACTCTGATGGGGATAAGAACCTAGAATCTCTGGTTCAGGGTTCAAGAATTCGAGCTTAGAATAATTGTTACATTTGGCTTTGTTTATTATATGATTTATTACATGATTGGGCCTGGTGTGCTAAATGTTGCTTTTTTATCGCTTTGATATTATTTGAACTATATATCTAAACTGCTACGAAACCCTTCTCTTCTCTCTCCGGAGATGTGCTCATTTGTCGAGACTCTCTATTCTGTTAGTGTCATACCTTCAAATAAGAAAGAGGCTCGGACAAGTTACTAAGCCAGATGGCCTTTTGGTTCCCGACACGTAGCCCCCCTCATCGGCTCGAGTTGTCCGCTCGGGTATACAGTCTAGAACACATACCCAGTTTTGAACCTAGAACAACTCAGCCTCATGCCTAATCCCTAGTAGGACGTTTGTTTGCATCATGTGCATTTGACTTGGGGGACTCAACACAGGGGTTGGGTCCGTCTAGGACAGGTGAACCCAGATTAAAAGACCATCCTAATGCATCTTACGTGCTACTTGTGTATCTGTCCGTTCGGGCTTGTATGTTGACTGGCTTATAGAATAGGCAAAGAAAAAAAACAGGAAAGAAAAGAGTGAGATGTAGGTATTTTGAAATATCCTGAAACTCTGCCGAAATTTTGAAAATATCGAAAAAAAGAAAAGTCATTTCAAAATAAGTCATCTTTTTCCTATTCCGTCAAATCACCAGAACTATGTGGTTCTTATTCTCACCGTTTATGAGATACGTAGGCAAACCTCATCGGTTCCGGCCCCCAATTTTCAGAAAATCCAAAAAAAAAAATCTTTTACTTCCTTCTTTAGAAAAGTTTTTCTTTATGACCTTAATTTTTAAAAATACAAAAATATTTTCATTTTTCTTTCGAAAATTGAAAAGAAAATTGAAGATCTAAAAAATACTTTCTTTTTTTTTAGAAGTACTTCTTTCCTAACTTCAAAATAAAAATCCATAAATGCAAAAATATATTTCATTCTTCTATAGAAGTTTTTCTATCGAAATTCCAAAAACAAAACAACAATAAAAAGTCGAAATTCAAAAAAATATTTCTTCTTTAGAAGTCTTTCTTTGCAAAAATGCTGAAGAAAAATCAAAATCCATAAATATTCTTTTTATTCTTTATAAGTCTTTCTTTTGAAAAAAAGTGAAAACAAAAAAGAAAATACAAAATCTAGAAAAACATAAATTTATTTTATTTCCTTTATTCCTAATCTTCCCGAACTACGCAAGATCTGATTCATGCGATATCATGATACGTAGACAACCCACATCAGGTTCGATCAACCATGAAAAGAAAAATGAAAAAAAATGAAAAAAAACAAGCAAGAAGAAGGAAAAAACAAGAGTGAAAAATATTGATAATAATAAGGACTGACTAAGTCCATTCTAACATGTCTTTTGTTTTGAATTGTGAAGAAAGTTTGAGGTGGTCGGTTTGTGGTAAGCAGACAACTCAGGATTCAAGGAAAAGTGATAACTGACATCGAAGCTGTTACAAGTGCTCAAGAGACTCAGGGTTAGAGGATTCGACAAGAGTCTACTGTGGTTGAGGAAAATAGAATACTGAAACAACAAATGGCCAAAATGTGTCAAGCATGGGCCAATGGCCAAGGAGAACCTTGTCATGAGTCACAATTTGCTACACAGCAAAAGCAGTACCACTTTCCTAAATAGCACATCGTACTCGTTTGATCTTTCTTGCAAACATTGAGAAGCCCGCCTGAAAGATGGCACAGGAAGAAATGACCCAAAGAGTGAATAACTTAGAACAACAACTGAAAAACATGCAAGGGTTGGCAGGTCAAAAGAGTGTTGCCTTCAAAGATCTATCTATGTTCCCCCCCCCCCTGTCCACTTGCCGCCTGGTTTCAAGACTCCTAAATTTGAAAAGTATGATGGACATGGATATCCCATAGCCTAACTGAAAAGGTATTGCAATCAATTGAGAGGTGTGGGAAGAAATAAAGAATTGCTAATAGCTTATTTTGGGAAAAGCCTTACGGGCGTAGCATCCGAATGGTTTTTGGATCAGGACACATCTTGCTGGTACGTTTGGGATAACATGGTGCATGCCTTTGTCAAACAATTTCAATACAACATTGACATTGCCCCAAACCGTAGTTTCCTTTCAAACCTGAAGAAGAAACCAAGTGAAAGTTTCAGGGAATGTGCCATTAAATGGAGAGAACAAGCAGGTAGAGTTAAGCCACCCATGGATGACCACAAGCTAATTACCGTCTTTCTTCAGTCTCAACAGTCGGATTATTTTCAAAACATGATATCCGCTGTGGGTAAATCCTTCTCAGAAGTAATCAAAATGGGGGAAATGGTTTATAATGGTCTTAAGACAGGCAAAATTATAAGTCAAGCAGTTCTCAAAGCCCCAACTCAGGTTTTGGTGACCCAAATGAGAAGGTTGAAGAAATCATGATGACATCAGGGTCGAGAAGAGGTCCCAAAAGAACAGCTTGAAGGTATGATCAGCCTCCTCGGGTTTTCCATGACTCCTCTGAGCAATTTTATCCACCTCAGAACCCTCAATACTCTGTTGATGCACCTCAGTATGATGCGCGGCCACCAAGACACCATAAAAGGCGACCACGAGCACCGAAAAATCTCCACCAGTCTCCACAAAATTGTCAAGTGCCTTATAACCCACATCCAAGCTAGGGGTATAGAAAGGAACAAAATTTGAAAGATAATTGTACACCAATAGGAGAGTCCTATGAAAGCTTGTTTGAGAAATTAAAACATTATGGCATGATTGCACCTATTCCTCCAAATCATGTGGACCCACGTGCGAGAAGCTTTGATCCTTCCAAAAGGTGTGAATACCATTCCAATGCCCATGGGCACAATATTGAAAGCGGTCGAGATTTGAAAAGAGAAATAGAAAGGATGACATGAAAAGTTGATTGTGATCAAAGACAGTGACACCCAGAATATCAAGTAGAGTCATTTATATGTGCATGATGATGCACACTTTGTGGGGATGATGCCTGGTGACATGGAGTATGAGAATCCACTCAGGGACTTGCCGACTGAAATTGGAGAAGGCCATGGTGATTCTGACGAGCAAATTTGTGAGTAAATGTCAGGCTTATCAATTGAAAAGTCATTCCCTCCTCGCTTAGGAAGGAATCTTGGTAGCTTGTTTTGATGTTTTTTCTGTTATCTAGGAAATTTCAGGGTTGTGATCTGGATTTTATTTGCTCTATTGAGTCAAACCCTTCTATCCTTCTATTTTGTTTGTATGAGTCATGTCTGTCTGTTTTGTTGCTATTTTCATTATTCTGGTTACTTTAGGGTTGTAACTCGGATCTTAGGTTGCTTGTTTAGTCATCAAACCCTTCCATCCTTATTTAATAGAATTCAGTTTGTCCTTTTGTGTCATTCTGTTCTTAGTTCTTTTCGTGCTAGTTCTAATAACATTACATGTATGCGAAAAGTTTGGCCAGATCTTAGAAACTAATTTAATCTGAAATTGGATAAAAAAGAAAGAGAAGCACTTTTGAGGATGGATAAATAGTTGAAATACTTGGGAATTAAGGTTGAGTAAAAGTCACATTCGGATCATTGTAAAGATCGGACTCGAGGAAAAATCAATTGAAGGTTGTTGGAAAGTTTGACGTTAATGGATGGAAAGTTTCTTGTGGCCATGACACACCAGGAAGATAGGAATGTTCATCAATGTTGTGATTGCAAAAGGATAATATATTTGGTGTTCTCGAGGTTGGGAGGCCCTTTTTATGCTATCCAAACACTTTTATCCTTCGCTACCTCTTTTGAGCCTGTATTATTTTCTTTGACCACCCTCTTTTGAAATCAAGTTTAGAGTCAAGAGTAAAAAAATAAAAAAAAAAGAAAAAGAAAAAAAGAAAGAAACTCCATGTCCCAAGAGTATAAATTGGGGCAGCTTTTAGAAAGTTCTAAGTGAAAAAGAAAAAGAAAAAGAAGAAAAGAGAAAAAAGAGAAAAAAAAGAAAAAGAAAAAAGGAGAAACAGAAAGAAAGATGAAAAATAGTTTCAACTACGTTAGACCTTATTCCTTTAAAAAAAGGATATATAGGCAGCCTCACGGTGCGGTCCAACCAAATAAGAATTTAAAAAATTTATTAAAAAAATCCCAATAGTTGAAACTGGGGCAGAGATTATATTTCATTTTTTGAAAGAGTCGATTCCAAGAGTTGTAAGTTCACAACCCCTCATTTTGAGTCTACTTTGAGCGTTCATGTCGTCCTTTCTTTCCAACCATATCCAAGATCCCCCTCAATAAATACCTCCCGATATGCCTTCAAGAATGCCAAGAGAAGCATGCAATAAGCAACGGTTGTCACACGACATAAAACGTTGTCAAGTTGATCGAACAAGAAAGCAAAAGAAAAAGGAAAATAAAGAAGAAAATGAGAGAGTCTTATTGTGAAAACACTCATGGGCACTATAAGGCGACGATAAAAAGAGATAAATACATGAGAGAGACTTGTTGGTGAAACCACCTCGAGGCACCACTAGTCGAAAGTGAGCCATGAAGTTGATGCAAAGAATTAGCACGAACAAGCCCGACTTCAAAGGTCATAATAATGGTGAAAAGGAAGATTGGATTAGTTGGATAGATCAGGCCGTTAAGTCCAAAATGCATGTCATGATCATTAATGCTAGTTAGCGCAAAATAAAAAATAATGAAAAAAACTCTTTATGTTGTCCTTACGATAGGGGGCATTTCTTGTTAATATTCATTTCTTTGCATCATTGTGTCCTTCACTTTGAGTCCATACTTGTCAAAAAAAGCAAGAAAAGATTTTTAAAATCTACTACCAACTTTTCAGTTGCACAAAGTAAATTTGGCCAACGCACTCAACCGTTTCTGTCAGCATGCCTTGAGGATTCATGAAAAGGCTCCCCCTAAAGACTATTGTCATCCTACTTGGTGCAATAAAGATAACCGGTGATCCTCTCTGACAGACAAATCGCTCAAAAAGTAGGCAGCCATTCAAGATACAGAAAAGGTCACTTGAGCAAAGATCTCCAGTTGGGACAAGGCTCATTGATCCGCAAATACAAATGGCATTAAGTGTAAAATAATTAAAGTGGGTGCGGAAAAAAAGTCTCTTGAGACCGATTCAAGCTGATCGAGCAAAATCCAAGCTACTCAAGACTCAAGGCCACAAATCGACCACTATTTAAAAAACTGACAAATTTTTCTTTGTGTGAAGCAGGAACAAAGCAGTGCAAGGAAAGTGGTACAAAAAAAGGAAAAAAGAGAAAAAAAAAGAGAAGAAAAAGAAAAGAAGAGAAGGGCCGACAAAGGGAAGTTTCTCATATCTTTGCCTTTATTTGTCTTGCTACTGTTGCCATTTCATTTTTTTTCTCCTAGGATAAAAGTCCTAGTTTGATGAATGTTTCTCCCAATCAAAATTTTAGTCTAATTAACTTTCTCCTAGGATATAATTCTTAGTCTGATGAATCTTTCTCCTAAGATAACAAAAGAAATACCTAGTCTGATGAATTTTTTCCTAGGATCGAAATTTTAGTCTGATGAATTTTTCTCCTAAGATAGAAGACCTAGTCTTATGAATTTTCTCCTAGGATCAATATCTTAGTATGATGAATCTTTCTCCTAAGATAGAAAACCTAGTCTGATGAATTTTCTCCTAGGATAAACGTCTTAGTCGGATGAATTTTTCTCCTAAGTTACCAAAAGAGGACCTAGTCAGATGAATTTCTCCTAGTCAAAATCTTAGTCTGATGAATCTTTCTCCTAAGATAGAAAACCTAGTCTGATGAATTTTCTCCTAGGATGAACGTCTTAGTTGGATGAATCTTTCTCCTAAGATACCCAAAAAAGAAAAGAAAAAAGGACCTAGTCTGATGAATTTTCTCTTAAGATAAATGTCTTAGCCTGATAAATCTTTCTCCTAAGATAGAAAACCTAGTCTGACAAATTTTTTCCTTGGATAATAATTTAAAAAAGGGGGAAGTAGTTGAAAAAGGGGGAAGTATGAAAAAATAAAAAAGAGAGTGTCAATTTTTAGTTTTTTTTTAAATCAAGGGTCCTGCCTGGAGAATAGGGTCAGTTTTTACTGTAGTCAAGCTTAGTCTATAGTTTTCTGCAAGCTCAATCACGTTTAGGAGATGAACATCCTAGTCGAGTCATTAATTTTACTCTTATCATTGCATCCTTTATTAGCAACGCAAGTGATTTATAGTTTTGTTAGCACTCACACATGTTCCCAATATCAAACTGGGACAGAAAAATTTCTTTTGTTTTGTATGTTTTGTTCTAATCAGGCACCCACCTGGAGAAAAAGGGAAGACTAGGGGTGTGCAATCGATTTATCGATTCGATTTTGACCCTTATCGATAATTACTTATCGATTATCGATTTGTACATATGCTTATCGTTTCAATAAGGTTTCGATTTTTTCGATTTCGATTTATCGATTTTGGGGGCTTATCGATTCGATTTATCGATTTTCAATAAGGCAGATTATACCGGTCAATAATAGTAGTTGTCCAACTGGGATTCACATTCAAATTCAGTGAAGTTTGATTCATATTTAATCTTCACTGCCCCAAACCCCACCCCAAAGCAAGAAACTCCAGAAAGCAAGCACATATAGAGCCTAACAATGAAGAATTATGCTTTTCATAAGTTTCAAATCAAAGCATCCCGAGAACAAGTACCTTTCCAGGTTCGAGAGTGAATTTTAGTGTAACTGCTGCCCAATCGGATAACTCTTCCTCCTTGCCAGCATTAGTAGACCCATTGGCTTTAGCTCACTGTCAAGAGGACAATAAAATATAACTATTACTATTAATCCATATTAATGTTCTTGGGATAAAATAACAGAAGAGGAAAATAAACCTGTTAGAGCAAAATCCCTTTGATAAGAACAAAACTAGTAGTCAGTTACATAGCAATACATGGAGCTACTGATTCGACAAACTAGATAACAATTTTGAGTATTAAAATATTAATAAACGACCCTATGAACTTGATCCCATCTAACAAGGAATGTCATAGCTGTCATGGAGAGTGAAAGTAATAAAGCAATATCACTTTACCTCCTTCACAAATCAGATCTTCTACTAACTTTAACAACAACTGGTAATAAAAAAGTTTTAAAGTATATTAGCAAATGTAGAAAGTATACATAGTAAGGAGCTCATACGACATGCTTAAGTCAAAGAATGATTAATTTGACAAAATATAAGTTTGCAAAATAGATTGCCACTGCCACGATATATAAAGAAAAATGACTAACAAATACATATCACTTACATCTCAAACTGATAATTCCTTTTATAACTGCATCTTCTGTACTTGAGCTATGTAGCCAATCACCATGTAAAGTCGGACAAACGAAACATATTGTTCTACTTCCTCACAGATGGAAATAATCATTGCTAATATTCTACATTTTGAGGTTTAGCTGATTAAAAAACCAATCAATCAACGATTCACGAAAAGCATTAACGCTGATGTTACCAGAACTAAAATTTTCTATTAGAGCTAAAATTAGCAATCTGTGTAATGATGTATAGACTTTAACTAGGTGAAAATCAACCAAAAGCAAACGCAAGATAATACCTTGAGAGCACCAAAAACACGATTGCCTGTGGTAGTTCTTATAAGGCCAACATCCAAGAGAGCACGGAAAGGCCTCCTGCTTTCAGCAGGTTCAACGGAGTGAAGAGAAGCGGCGGTCGAATGAAGAAAAAATAGGGTTAACTTAAGTATATGATATAATATCAGTATTATATGCAAGCAGCAAAGGGAATAGGGATAGGGTAGTAATAGTATTATAAAATAAGGGTATATTTGTCTTTTTAATATATCTTATCGATTTATCGATAAACCGATAAACCGAATTGTCAAAATCGAAATCGAATCGATAAATCGATAAGGAAAATTTTCGAAATCGAAATCGAATCGATAAACCGATAACAAAATAATCGATTCGATTTATCGATAAACCGATTCGAATGCACACCCCTAGGGAAGACAGTTCAAGTTTCAAGGGAAATCAGTTTCAAAATAAGCAACTCAAGTTTCAAAGGAAGACAGCTCAAGTTTTAAGGGAAAATAGTTTCGAAGGAAGACAATTCAAGGTGCAAGGGAAAATGGTTTAAGGTGCAAGGGAAAAAAGTGTCAAGTAACAAGAAGAGATGGTTCAAGTTTAGTAATTAGGTTCCCGCCTAAAAAAAAGGGAATTCAATTCAAAATGCAATTCAAGTCAGCAACAAAAGAAGTTTGCATCAAGAACGCGAGTCAGCAGTCCGAGATGATCAACAGAAGAAGAAAAAACAAAACAGAAAGTCAATAAGTGAATCCAAATGCAGAAGTTAATGAAAGATGTGAGCTGCTCAAGACATGGCTAAGGTCAAAAGCTCTGCATGTCCTATCTTAGCTTGAAAAGCTGAAGAAGATTGAACCAACACCTGCAGCTAACAAGCATCAAGATTCAGATCAGGGTCTGTATGAGAACCAACCAAGACTCAAGATCAAGCTTCAGATGACTCATAGACAGGAATCTTGTAACTCGTAGCTGATAGGCTTAGTTAGTCTTTTTCATTTTTGATTTTGATGTAATAGGGTATGCGTACCGGAACCTCGACGGCACCTCGATCGGCTCTTTGCCTCGGTACCCTCCATCACCTCAATCAATTCTGAACTACACGTGACCTGGTTCCTTTATAGCAAAGGATATGTAGGCACCTCAGATACTAGGGCTCGGTCACATTTCCTCTTTACAGCTTTAGTCTCTCCCAAATAAGGGTCAGGTCAAAAAACCTATCTAGTCATTCTTTGTCTGAAAAATCTTTGTGTTTTCATTCAAATAGGGGCAGTTGTAGACATGTGATTTTTGACCCTACCCAAGATTTTTTGTACTTTAGCAAGTAAATATTTAACTTAGGCCTAATATATCTATTTCAACTCATTTTTACTCTTTACTTTATTTATTACAAGAAAATAAAATTACAAAAAATAGGTTCAAAGATATGTTTTATAGTCATTCTTAATCTTGAAAAATACCAAAAATAGTTTGTTGAACGATTTTATTTTAATAATTATTTTTACTTAAGTAGAGCTAATTAATATTTTTGATAATACTTTTAGTTAACTAAGCTAAATAGTTAGTTATAAAGGCTCAAATTTCTAGTCCATTCATTAAGCTTAATATCCAATACCCATCAAGCTAACCATAGGGACCCTTCTAGACTCTTTTTGGGAACAAATAAATAAAAAAAACCTAAGGACTTAACACAAAAAGACCTAGGGACTAATTGGAAAAATACACAAAATTATACATTTAGACCTAGGCCTATATAATATGGGATACACTACACAATGAAAGGAACCTAAAAAACAAAAGATCAGCGCCCATATTCTTCATCCCGAAGATTTTCAGCAGCACCCCACCTCTTCTTCACCAAAAATCCATCGACACCACTCTAATATCTAAGAGAAAACGGCCACCTAACATTTTGCTAGATAATGATATAACAAATTGAGAAAGAGATCTGGTGGAGAACCAAGAAATTGAGACCTAGATTAAACAAAAAAGTAGTTGCACTTTTCTTCTCACATTAAACCAGAGTCATTTTTTACATTCATATTCCCCACCCTTCAAAAACCACAATAGAAGCCTTCTCTTCCGTGTTTTCAATCATAATAGTCACAGAACTCCAAAGAACTCGAGAGATTTGTTTAGGTTTAATATTTGTACCATTCGAGGTTTATCGTCAAAGCTCCAGCTGCCGATACGGTTCTGTGTCGCTGTTTATTCTCAGTTCAATCATTGAGTTATAGAAGTTTTAACATTCATATACACGCATAAAAAGTCCACTTATATAAGCATATTAACCTTTCTTTCTTTTCCAGTTCATTGAAATTATTGATTCTTGTCCTAGGAATGTTGATTATTGACGTATATGCTGATTTTGGTGTTTATGTGCAAGTCATCGTAAGTTTTTTGTGTACTGATGTTCTGTGTTTAAATTAGTCTTTTATGACTTTTGGTTTGAAAATTAAGTTACTGAAAATCAATGATGTTGAAGGATACCTTAGAATGGTTCAAGACGCTAAGTTGATAGCAAGAATATTTGATACCGACATGGGTGAATAGATTCGTGATAGCTAAAACCTTAGGAAATTAATTTAACAGACCGTGAATATCAGTAGAAATATTTCTTTAGGCATGCACCTAATCAATCGTCATGATTGTGGACACGATCGCGTGACATAACTACGATTCCTTAAGGACGGGTTTAGGTGTGCCATATTGGCCAAAAGATATAGTTTATGGCCTCAAAAGTTGAGTTTTGAATTTCCATAAAATTAGATTCGGGATGTGCCATAAACAAAAATAGATAACCCATGGCCCTCGAATGATTAATTTTGAATCCTTTAAAACTCGAGGTGTGCTATTAACGAATTTTCCATAGCTCTCACAAACTTGAAAGTGCGTAGGTTCTTTAGGTGCGCTATTTTAAAAAATTACCTCCCTAAACTCGGGTGCGCATTTATATATCCCAAATTCAAATCTCAACAACGTCAAAATATGTCGAAGACCACGGGTGCATTTATGTAGCGTGGTACAAGACATATTTTGACAGTATTGCAATATTCCTAAAATGAATAAAGCAGTTGAAGTTTTAAAAAATGCACATAGGTTTCAAATTATTTTAAAAATCAGATAATTATGCCAATAATAACAGTTGAGCGACTGTGCTAGAACAACGGAACTCGGGAATACCTAACACCTTTTCCCAGGTTAACAGAATTCCTTACCCGAATTTCTGGTTCGCGGACTATAATACTGAGTCAACCTTTCCTCGATTCGGAATTTCAACCAGTGACTTGGGACACCATTAATTATCTCAAGTGACGACTCTGAATTTAATAAATATAATCCTGTTTCGATTGTTCTTCAATTGAAAAAATTTCCTTCGTGGGGTGTAGTGAAAAAAGGAGGTGTGACAGCCATTATACATAACTACTCACTCTATACCTCTCGGTAGTTTGAGTGACTTTTCCCTAATTAGCTTTCTCAAGCCCAATTAGGTGATCAAATTGTGCAAGTAAAATTGGCTCAAGTCGGGTATTACTATCTCTATTTTTTACCCTTTAATTGAGGCTATCAATCTCTTAAATGCACCCTAATTCCTTGTTAGCCTGAATTTCCTAAAGTTGGACTCTCTTTATCAAGAAGAGCCAAAGTAAAAAAGGCACAAATAAGTGTTTGCAGCCACCAATTCAACATTTAAAGCATAAATCAGACCAAATATCATTCACTCATAAACATTTAAGCCTTAAAATAAAAGACCCATTAAATACCCACATTAGGGTTGAGCCACAACCCTAGCTAATAAGTCTAGCTACTTATAATTAAAGGGGAAATCAAAAATTTAGATGACATATAACCTATAAAAAGTAAATACAAGATTAAAATCTAAGAATAATTATTAAAGATATTCTAAAATTACTCAAAAAGGCTAAAAATGGTTGTTCACGCGCTCTACCAAACAAAATATCGCCTATAAATCTGAAAAAGAACTTTTATACACAACTAAATATTTTGGACAAAAATGCCCCAATGGAGGTTCTGCTGACAACAGAAAATAGACTGTTACAGCGCTATGATTACCGCAACTGCAAAAAATTATGCGCAGACCGTGGTCTTCAACTTTTAACTCCACTTCTGGCTCTCTGATTCTGACTTCCGCTGAGGACGGTAACTTGACCGTAGCCGCACAAAAGCTACCGCTACCGCATAATTTCACCGCGGGCAGCGGTGACATGTTGAGCCCAAACATCACTCTCTGAACTTTTCCACCGCTAAGAGTATAAATAAGACCGCCTATGCGGTGGACACCTCCGCGTCCACGTCAGTTTCTTCACTGGCAACACTCTTTTGACTCAGCTTTCACTTGTTTAGGTTTCACTCCTTTATGAGCTGATTTTGACTTTCTTGTCTCTTATTGACCAAACAAGCACAATAAGTTAGCTTTCGGGAATATTTGTACATACTTTTATTCCAAATCCTAAGCAAAAAGGAGCATAAAATAGGCTAGAATTCCTAGTTATTAACTACCCCAAACTTAATATTTTGCTTGTCCTCGAGTAAACAAAGAATTCCCACCTCCTTAAGATAAAAGAAAGAAAAATTTCAAATGTCCTAAAGTAACCTCATAAAAAATTAATTAGTATTAACAATTACCGTCAACAATAATGTATTATTAACAATACACAACCTTTTTAGCACCATGGCTTTAGTGCAACATAAAAGCATCAAGAGTTGGCTCAACTCATCAAGAAAACTCTTTCTACTACATTGGTTATTATGGAACCCAAACTCATACTCATCAACTCTCCAAAAGCAAAACTCACTTTCAGATTGTAGCATTAAGAACGAGGATTTTGGAAAACACACTCATCTCTCTCAAAGGAAGGTCACAAGTCTGGCTCTAATACCATAAGCTTGTCCCTTCTATACGTCATCACTAATGTAAACTCACTCAACTCAAGATCATATAGGGATTAATGAAAGGAAGGCATTTGGTTAAGGGTAGGATATATTGGTCTTATGAAGGTCTCATCTTTCCTTAAGCACTTTATTTGCTTCATTTTGGCTCACACTTTCTTGACTTTTTGATTCGTTTACTTCTTCCTTAGAGGCTAGAGAGATGCACTGTCACTCTTTCTTGTTCATGTAAATCCTTTTTCTCCTTTCTATACTTTTCAAGCGTTTCATTTTTGCATTTATTGAATCCTTTCATTTCTTCTACATTGTTCATTATCTACTTTTTGACTTTTTGGCTTTTTCTTTCTTTTCTTTTTTTCCCTTCCCTTTTCTTCCTTTTTGTACCTTTTATCACTTTTGCATTCCTCGTCTCTCCCCCAAACTTATGTTTTTGCCTGGTGTTATAGAAAGATTAGATGCCAAGAGAGGACCATTTTATAACGGATAAAGGCTTGTATCATGGTTTTTTAAAGAATATGTGCTATGGCTCAACGGGGTTTACTAGGGATATCATCATTGGTAGGCTATGCATATTTTCAAGTCCCAATTAGAATCAAAGAGATCATATAAAACTTCTCAAGTCGAGCTAGACTTAGGATTTCACCTAGACAAAAATTCAGGGCAAGTTCTAGATCTATTGGCATAGAACTTGGACTTGCAGATCAAAACCTCACTACACAAGCTATATGATTGCTAAAGAGACAAAGTCGAGGGCCCACAATAACCTTAGCTAAGATTTGAGCAACGCAAATGGTTCCAAAAAACCACATGATGATTGTTTAGTCAATACAAGAGTCTCAAGATCACAATTATCACCATCCTATGCACATTAATTTATTTTTAACCATAAGGTAAAAGGTAAATGTGTCAGGACCAAGTGAATATATTCCTAAGGCACTATTACTCACTAGCTACTATTTACACAAAAACGAAAAGAAAATAGTCTCAAATCCTTAAGAAGGTTGCCATGCCATTCATTACTGGGAAGTGTCATCCTGTTCACACAAACTCCAACATTGGAAAGAACCGTGGCATTAAGAAAACCAAAGGCTTATTGATCACCAAAAAATTGTAAAATTAGAAGCTACAAACTGAAAAAGAAGCTACTAAATGAAATAAGAAGTTATGCTACTAAGAAAAATTGCGAAAGAAGTTATGAAGTAAAATACAGAAAATAAACTAAATATGTACAATAGGGGATTAGGACGAATATACATAAGAGGGAATTAATATATACATGGAAAAATAACTTTATATACATACCGAAACTGAAAATTAACAAAAGTAAAGAAAATAAATGGTAAAGTGATACACATACCAAAAGTGAAAAATAACAGTAAACAAAAAAATAAGTGTCATATGTACATCCAGTATCACAAGTTAAAATAGGACTACCTCCTCAAACAAAAGCTAGCATTGTCCTCAATGCTAAATAACCAAAATAAGATCAAAATAAAGGTTAGATAGTAAAGAAAACTCCCTATGCCCCCCCCCTCCCGTCTGCATGGGGTCCTGTAGCTGGGTGCCTGGATCACTTGGCAGGGGGTCCTGTGGCTGGCCTGAGGTACTTCCCTCCGAGTCCTCCAGCTGAATCTCCATACCATCAACCTGGGACATCACTCTCCTCCTCCTGGGATCACCCTCAGTCTCGTGCTACGAAACCTGTTCTGCCTGAGATGGATCCTCCAATAGAAGCTCCAATGGTAAGTCGCCAGATGCCTTCATCTTCTCAACCTCTCCTCTTAATTTCTTCACCGACTCCTTTGAGGCCCGAGTCTTTTACAGCTTCTTTGTCTGCTTGCTTAACTCCTGAATTGATTTTCCTTGAACTGCAAGAGCATCCATGACAAGCTTTTGGTTGTCCAGGAGCTTCTTCTGGTTGTCCAGAAGCTCCTTAAGGGACTTCTCCACTTAAGCTGGCACCTGGGGCTATGTGAGAACTGACTGGGCTACCACTAAACTAGATAGCACAGATAGCTTAGAAGTTGCTACCTGTATCCAGTTGTTGATGCTGGAGAGTGTTCAGTTCAACCTATGAGCAGTCTACGGGTATGCTGAGGAGGAGGGCACTGAGGACGACATAGAAGTAGATGGTCCGGAGGCAGGATCCGATATAGTAGTGGGAGACTGTGAAGTAGTGACTACCACTGCTGACTCTTCAGGCTGGCCAATAGAAGTAGTAGATTTACCCTCAATCCCTTCGATTTAGGATGCCGGTACCCTAGAAGCAGTACCATAAGAAGGGCTTTTTGGGATTTACCTTGATATCGAAATCCCTTTTCTCTACCTCATAATCTTCAAAGTACATGGTGAGAAAGTTTGGAAATGGGAAAGATCTATCACCCCAGTTGACCACTATGATGATCACCCTAGACATGATATTCCTAATATTGAAGGGAACCCCGACATGATAGTCGCCACTACAATTGCTCGGGAAACTGGCATGTCACTATCGTGAGTAGTAGGGTATAGTCTGTTGCATACAAAGGTTTCCCAACCATTAACTTCAAAGTTTAGGGTGTTCCTCAAGATACCCCATTGTCAACCATGCTGGAGTAGTATCTGTGAGAGCTAGTAGTGATGCCAACCACGTGCAGGCTGCCTCATCCATAACCACTTTCTCTAAGTATAGGGACTCATATTCATCATTGAATCCGAGGTAATCATTGATCATCTTACTATCAAACTTGACCTTCTAGTTCCATACCTTAGTCACTTTTGTGCCCTTGTTGATGTGGGAGGCATTAGCGTAGAATTCCTTGACTAAGTGCTCATTAACATTCGATAACTTGCTGGTGAAGTAGTCATATCCCATTTTTCATTAAAGTGCTACTTCACATTTGGGTGGTGAGGCAAAATATCCCGCTCTATGAACTGGAGCTCATATATGAGTGACTTTTGAGGACACCACTCCCTAAATTTATGGTATTCCAGCTCATTAGCAAACCTATGTTTCCACACCTCCGGGTTTCTTATCCTTTCCAAGCCTCCAGTCTGGGTATCCCTCCCTCTTCCGTCTTTTGGTACCTCAACATCTACTTCTATAACCAGGTGACGAAGTTGTAGGTGAGGTTGAAACTGAGGACTCACTAATCTCCGATGAGCTATCAAATGAACCAAAAGAAGCAGGAGAGGTAGGAGAGGCTTATTTGTCAGTCTCAATTTCCCCGGGAAGTCTGGTACATGTGTGGGCACCGAGTCACCCTTTGAGGCCTCCCGGGAGGGAACATACTCACTTCCCTCTAATTGAAAGCTTTATCTACATGTCAAATGTTCTTCCTCATTTGCCCAATTAATTTCCGTATTGTAGGGGTTAACTTAATTTGTCCTCGTCCCTTCCTCGGAAGGACTCTGCTTTCTCTATTTGTTTCTCACCGCCACCTCTTGATTTAACCATTATCTGCAAATATAATCAGTGGAAGATTGTTAGTACTGGTGCTAAAAGAACTAGTGAAGAATAATAGTTGAGCAATTGAAAGTGCTGAAAAAATTTGTAGATCACTGACAGCGGAAAATGCTGCACGGATGCGGAGGTATGAGGATCAGACTACCTATCCTTTGAATCCATTACACCGATGAGGGCGAAAAATGGGCGCGGCCATGGAGGTTGGACCGTTTTCCACAAAAAATCAACCGCGGTCGCGGACCTATGATATATGTTTCTCTCAACCTAAGCATTGCTGATTGCGAGAAAAGAGGCGCGGCAGCGGTAGTTGGACCACTGACAACGGAAATTGCCGCTGACCGTGGTTATCAAGACTGCTAAACTCAGACATGAACGCTACTATGGAGAAACCTTCACAGCTGCGGGATTCAAAAAGGGCCTGAATCAACCTAGGTTTTCAAAGTTTTCATGCATTTAGCAATATCATCAACATTGTTAACCCTAAGTAGCTATTAATTAATCAAGCCTAACTATATAAGCCTAATTTAACTAACACTAAGAAACCCTTAGTTAAAATTAAAAGTTAAAGAGGAAGAAGAAGTAAAATCTAACAATGAAATTAGTACAAAATTAAACAATAATGAAGGAATGAAATTACCAAATGTGATATGAGTGATGAAAAATGGACTTAAATTTTGAGTTTTGCAGATTAGGGTGTGGATGAACAGTGATAATTTTTGTTTGATAGTCAAATGAGGAAAAAGGGTAAAAGGCTTCATGATCTCATATTTATAGAAAATACCCTGGGACCCATACAACTTACCTGGTGCGACTGTGATAAATCATCGCAGTCTGCGCTTGTGAAGAATAGAAGACCTGCTTAATTTAAATTACCACTAAGAGCGATAAATGGTACGCCCGCGGTGGGGTACCGCTGACCATGTAGAATGCACCGTGGACGCGGTTAAAACTTCAGAGAAGTCTCATTTTGGACTTTTTTATCCCGCATCTGCCACCAATTTCCACCTCCACAATAAGACCACAGCTGACCGCGCAGAATGGAGCACTATCAGCAGTCCAACTTCAGACAGTGCCAAGTTTTCTCAGCTTTGTCCCGCGCTGCATCAAATATTCCTACACACATCTCACAACCAGTTAGTTCAAAAACCAATCCTACACTATGAATTAAAACAAAAAATAAGAAAAATATATATGTTGCCTCCCAAGAAGTGCATGATTTAACGTCGTAGCACGACGTAGGTTACCATCAATCAGTTGAGATGGATCATTGCCACCACGTGGATGTCATCAAACTTGCCAAGGTAGTGCTTCACTCTGTTCCCATTAACTTTAAAGATTTCCCCATTTTTTTCAATTCAAGAGCACCAAATGGAGTTACAAGCACCACCTCAAAAGGTCCGCTCCATTTTTACCTGGGGTTTTCCTGGAAACAGTCGTAATCGGGGAGTTGAATAAGAAAACCAAGTCACCTTCCTTGAATTACTTGCCACTGGCATACTTGTCATGTAAGTACTTCATCTTTTCCTTATATAAGGACGAGCTGGAATAGGCATGAAACCGGAACTCATTAAGCTTATTGAGTTTCTCCAACCAGAGATTTGCTGCAACATCCCATTTGAGATTTAACTTTCTCAAAGCCCACATGGCCTTGTGCTCTAACTCAACGGGGAGATGGAAAATTTTCCCAACACCAACCGGTACGGAGACATATCAATTGGAGTCTTGTAAGCAGTCATGTAAGCCCATAAAGAATCATTCAGTTTCTTTGACCAATCAGTCCTATTTGCATTAACAGTCTTTGACAATATGCTCTTAACTCCCCCTCAACTTGCCCACTAGCCTGAGGATGGTAATGGGTTGAAAACTTATAGTTGACACCATACTTTGCAAGCAAAGTGTCAAATGTCTTATTGCAGAAATAAGAACCCCCATCACTGATGATTGCTCTAGGAGTGCCAACCCGAGTAAAGATATTCTTCTTGAGAAAAAACCACCACACTCCGGCTCTCGTTGTTGGGCAAAGCCACGGCCTCAACCCACTTGGAAACATAATCAGTGGCCACCAGAATGTATGTGTTACCACATGAATTCACAAAAGGTCCCATGAATTCAATGCCCCACACATCAAATATGTCAACCTCAAGAATAGTGGTGAGAGGCATCCCATCCTTCTTTGTAATTCCACTTGCTATGTGACACTCATCACATCACTTCACAAGTTCACCCACATCCTTGTATAATGTAGGCCGATAAAAACCACAGGTAAGCACATTTGAAGTTTTCCTCACCCCCATCATGATGACCGTAGGAAGAGGAATGACAAGCATCCAGAATACTCATTTGCTCCTCTTCCGGAACACATCTCTAGATCGCACCATCATTATAGATTTTGAACAAGTAAGGCTCATCCTAGTAGTAGTCCAAACTATCCCATTTAAGCTTCTTCCTTTGGTTAGAAGAGATCTCACACGGAACAATATTGGTCACAAAAAAATTGGCAATATCTGCAAACCAAGGCATACCATTCACAAGTACAGAGGAGTTGCTAATCAGGAAATGAATAATTAGTTTCGAGGCCATCACGGGGTCTCACCTCCTCCTCCAAGCAGGACAAGTGGTCCGCCACTTGGTTTTCACTCTCTTTTCGATAAAATCTCATGGTCAAAATATTGAAGCAATAGAACCCATCTCATCAATGGAGCTTTGGAATCCTTCTTTTTCATCAAGTAGCGGTGTGTTGCATGGTCAGTATGAACTATCACCTTGGTCCCCATGAGATAGGGCCTAAATTTTTGCTAACATCTTTTTTTCTATCACTGTGTAATTCACTTGAGCATCATTCATTGTTTTTCTTGCACAATATACAGGGTGAAAAATCTTGTTTGCTCTTTGAACCAAAATCACCCCTACTGTAACATCATTTGCATCACTCATGAGCTCAAAAGGTAAACTCTGATTGGGTGAGGTAGTAATAGAAGCGGTTGTCAATTTGTACTTGAGAAGTTCAAAATCTTTCATGCACTCATCATTAAACACGAACTTTGCATCCTTTTCCAATAATTTGCACAAAGGATTCACTAACTTAGAAAAGTCTTTGATGAATCTTCGGTAGAACCCCACATGTCCAAGAAAACTCCTAACCCCCTTGACTGAAGTATGAGAGGAAGCTTTCAAATCAGTTCAATCTTAGCCTTGTCCACCTCTATTCCGTTCTTTGATAAAGTGGCAGTTTTCCCAATTAAGCACAAGATTTATCTTTTCACACCGGACAAACACCTTGTCAAGATTCTTCAAACACTCATCAAAGGAGTCACTCACAACACTGAAATCATCTATGAACACTTCCAAGAAGTCCTCCTCCATGTACGTAAAGATAGCCATCATACATAGCTGGAAAGTAGCTGGTCCATTACACAAATCGAATAGCATCCGTGAAAATGCAAAGGTCCCGTAGGGGCAACTGAAGGTGGTTTTCTCCTGATCCTCCGGAGCAATCAAAACTTGGTTGTAACCTAAGTACCCATCAAAAAAACAATCAAAGGCACACCCAGCAAGTCTATCTAGAATTTGGTCAAGAAAGGACAATGGAAAATGATTTTTACGGCTCACTTTATTCAGCTTGTGGTAATCCATGCTCACCCTCCATCCGGTGACAGTCCTGGTGGGAATCAACTCATTTTGATTATTATTAACCATAGTCATACCACCCTTCTTTGGCACACATTGTACCAGTGAAGTCCAAGAACTATCCGAGATGGGGTACACAACCCCTGCATTAAGCCACTTGATCACCTCCTTTTTGACAAATCTTGCATAGCCTCATTCAAACTCCTTTGATGTTTTTCGGAGGGCTTGGTATCATCTTCAATTATAATCTTGTGCATGTAAAAGGCGGTGCTTATCCCCCGAATATCAGCTAGAGTCAATCCAACTGCCTTCTTCAATCTTTGGAGCACCGATAGTGCGGCATCTACCTGCATGTTAGTAAGACAAGAGGAAAGAAAAACAAGAAAAGTTAAAGTAGGGCCCAAGAATTCATACCTCAGGTGTGAGGACAAATGCTTCAACTCCAAAATGGGAGGTTCCTCAATTGAGGGCTTTGTTGGTGGAGTCTTTCTATTCTCAAGATCCAAAAAGAGATTATGGGGCTCATAAGAATAAGATCACATTCCATGCAAAGCATTGACACACTCCACCCTACCTCCATCCTCATTCACATCAAGGTTAACCAATACCGCTTCTAAAGGATCCTCTGCATTGATCATGGCACTAGTATCATCAACTATCACCTCCGTGACAAGATCCACAAAAGAGCACATTTCAGTATCTATTCGGGTGCCTCATTGATTTGCACACATGAAAGAACATTTTTCATCACCTACCTGAAAGGTGCGCGCCCATGCTTTTACGTCAACTAATGCCTTCCCAATTAAAAGGAAAGGCATTCCCAAAATTATAGGTGCCACATAGTTAACTTCGTAGTCAAGAATTATAAAATCAGCAAGCAAGAAATTTGACATCCGACCAAGAATGTCATCAATAGTACCAAGCGATCTCTTCATTGTTCTATCCGCCATTTGCAATCTCATTGAAGTAGCTCTCAGTTGACCGATACCCAAAGTTTTGAACATGGAGTGAGGCATCAAATTGATACTTGATCCCGAATCATACAATGCCTTTACAAAATTCGCACTCCGAATGGTACATAGAATGGTGAAAGCGCCGAGATCTTCAAGCTTTGGAGCCATCGAGTGCACAATTTCACTTACTTGATAAGTCATTTTGATGGTCTCAAAATCCATTTATTTCTTTTTAGTCACCAAATCTTTCATAAACTTTGCGTAACTCGGTATTTGCTCAATAGCTTCCACCAAAGAAACATTGATTGATAAGTTTTCATCATCTCAATAAACTTCTTAAATTGGTTTTCATTCTTTTGTAAGTCTTTGAGGGTAAGGTGGAGGAGGCCTTGGCAAAGGAGCCTTAGCCTTGGGCACTACCATTTTCAATATGTCTCTTACGTGTTCCCTAGACGAGTTCATGTCATTTTGAGCCCCCGCCTTCATGAATATCAATTCTTACTTTAATATTCAAATTCTTTTCACCCACTTGCTCATCAACTATATGAACATCATCATCTTGCACTTCAACCTCATCACTCACAACTTCGTTTTGCTTGGAGGTATTCTCATCACCACCCTGACCGCTTTTTGTGAACACTGCCATTGCATGACCGGTATTGTTTTCACCCTTCTGGTTTACAAATGTATCACTAGGTAGAACCCCCTTAGAGTGAGTATTCAAAGATTTCAAAATCTGGCCAAGTTGAAACTCCAAATTCCGGATTGAAGTATTGTAGGATACCAACTAAGCATCCGAGTCGGTGTTCTTTTTCATCACTTATTCAAACATCATCTCTATCCTCCCCATCTCAATATTCGACGAGCTATGACCTTGGGATGGAAATGGAGGTGGGTTGTGTGGTTGTTGATACATCGGAGGTCTTTGAAAGCCTCACCCTTAATTTCCTTGATTGCCATTATTCGAACCCCCTTGGCTGTTGTTTCCTCCTCAGTTGTTGTTGTTGTTGCCACCCCAGTTGCCCTGGTTGTTCTGATTGTTCTAGTTGCCCTAATTGTTATTCCCCCAGTTGTCATTTCCTTATTGGTTTTGATTTAACCAATTTCCTTGGTATCTCCACCGTTGTTGTTGGTTAGGAGCATTGCCATTTTGTCCTTGATAATTGTTCACGTACTGCACTTCTTCACTTTGCTCACCATACCCATCATCTTGGTTAAAACCACCACTACCTTGATCATATTGATCCGGACTACCTTGACCTTGTTGACCTCTTTGTTGCCTCTTAGTGACCAACATGTTGACACCTTCCATAACATTTACTTGTCTCTACGCTTGAACTTGCTACAATTAAGCTTTTGCCAATTGGTTTATTATTGTAGTTAACTCTTTTATTGCCTGGCTATACTCGTGGAGCTCTTTGTGCGGGTGAATGACTGTGGGATCACCCTGTGGCACATTAGCTCGACTTTGCCAAGCTGAGGAAGTATATTCCATCTCATCCAATATCTCACACGCCTCAGCATAAGGTTTATTCATAAAATTTTCCCTGCTAGCTGGTTCACTATACATTGATTGGTTATGTTAATGCCAATGTAAAAAGTCTGCTGGATCATTGCTTAGGTCATGTCATTGTTAGGACATTTTTTCACCATTGTCTAATACCTTTCCCAGATTTCATGAAGTGGTTTAATAGGTTCCTGTTTGAAGGCCAAGATCTCATCTCTCAAAGTCTCCATATGCCCTAGCGAGAAAAATATAGCTATAAACTTATCTGCCAACTCATCCAATGTATGGATGGAATGGTTGGGAAGTCTTTTGAGCCAGTCCAAAGCTTTCCCTCTAAGCGAGAAAGGGAACAATCTCAATCTTAATGCACCCTCCGACACATTTGTTTGCTTGCTTCTCCAACGTGTATCCACAAAGCCTTTAAGATGTTTACATGCATTCTGATAGGGAGCATTAGTGAAGTAACCTTGCTGCATGAATAAAGTTAATATCACATTTTTAATTTGGAAATTGCCCGCCCGGATCCGGGGTGGGACAATTGCACTTGCGTAGCCCTTATTTGGAAGCACCCGAGGAGCGACTCTTGGAGGAGGCGAGGGAGGTTCTAGAATGTTGTCATTGGCCTGGTAGCCTCTTCTTTGACCTTGAGGTACCAGAGGCACCTCATCTTCACCATTATCATCTACTTCCTCCCCCGAAACATTTCCAATAGGATCATTATTTGCCATATTGTACCTGAATCGATTAAATCATACAAATTAGTAAAACAGAAGGAAAGAAAATCAAAACATAAAAATAGTCAGATATAGAGCCAAAACTATTTAGCTCCCCAGCAACGGCGCCAAAAAGTAATGGATGCATCTTTTACCCGAAAGGTGGGGATCGAATCCACAGAGAGCTAAGATAGGTTTATAATTGGGTTCCTATCTAATCTAGCAATGTGCATGTTCTTAATTGCACTTTCAATCACTCTTTGTTTGTTCACTATTCTAATTTAATACTAATGAAGTAGAAAAATAAACTAAGTATGATATTTTTGTATGAAGTTTTTTAAATTGGCAAAAAGGCACTAGGGATGTAACTTACTCCTAGGTGAGTATCTAACGGGATCTAAAACTTAGCATAAATTTGTTATAGTTGAGATCTTGAATGCACCCCAATTCCTTACTAGTCTGAATTTCCTAAACTTAGACTCTCTTTCTCAAGAAGAGCCTAAGTCAAAAAGGCACAAATTAGTATTTGCAACCACAAATTCAACATTTAAAGCAGAAATTAGGCCAAATACCATTCATCCATAAACATTTAAGCCATAATATAGAAGACCCATTAAATACCCACACTAGGGTTGAGCCACAACCCTAGCTAATGGGTCTAGCTACTCATAATCAAAGAGGAAATCAAAGATTTAGATGAAATATAAACCATAAAAAGTAAATACAAGATTAAAATCTAAGACTAATTGTTAAAGATATTCTAAAATTACTCAAAAAAGGCTGAAAACGACTGTTCACGTTCTCTACCAAACAACAGATCACCTAAAAATCTGAAAAAGAACTATTTATACACAGCTAAATTTTTCAGACAAAAATGTCCCTACGGAGGTTCTGTTGATAGCGAAAAATGGGATGTTACAGTGCTATGATTATTGCGGCCATGCAAAATCAAGCGCGGACCGTGGTCTTTAACTTTTAGCTACACTTTTGGCTATCTGATTTTGACTTCCGCTGAGGGCAGTAACTTGACCGCGACCGCGCAAAAGCTACCACTGTCGTGCAATTTCACCGCGGGCAGCTATGACGTGTTGAGCCCAAAACATCACTCTCTAAAATTTTCCACCATTGAGAGAGTAAACAAGAGTCGCACCTATTTCTTCGCTGTCAGCGCTATTTTGACTCGGTTTTGACTTATGCAGGTTTCGCTCCTTTATGAGCTGATTTAGACTTTCTTATCTCTTTTTAACCAAACAGTGCAAACAAGCACAATAAGTTAGCTTTCGGAAATACTTGTACACACTTTTAATCCAAATCCTACGCAAAAAGGAGCATAAAATAGGCTAGAATTCCTAGTTATCACACTTCCCAACGATAAATGGCGTCACAAATTTCTTAAGGGATTGAGTTAGTTTTATTTATGTTTAGGTAAGAATAATAGTAATAATGAATAAGAAGACCTAATAAAGTCAAACTGAAAGAGTAAAACATGCTTCACTTAGTACCAACATACTTAACTACGTGCTTATGATTAAAAATAGGTTCTTGGAAAGAAATAACTCTAGTTAGTGGCCTTCTGACTATTGTGTTGACTTAAGCAATCATCGAGTGGTTTTATCAAACCATGAGTGATTTTCAATTTAGAAAGGGGTTGTTATGGGCCATCGACTCTATCCTTTTTAACAATCCAGCTGTATGAGAGGTGAGATGTTTTTGTTGCAAGTCTAAGTACCCGTGCGAATGGTCTACAACTTGTCCCGAATATGTTCTAGGAGAAATTTTAAGTTTTGTTGGCTTAAAAGTGATTTTAGGCTCTTCTTAACCCGCTTGAAATTTTCTATGTCCCACCAATGTTGTTATCCCTAGTCAACTAATTTGATCCTAAAACCTTTCTCATTTGATAACCATATTACAAGCCTTTACCTATTTTGTAGTGATCCTCTATTGACCCCCGAGCTTTCCTTAACAATCTTGAGAAACAATTAGCTAAAATATAAGTTTGGGGGGAGAGGCGCGGAGTTTGAAAAAGATATCAGGGCGTAAAAAAAGAAAAGAAATGAAAAAAGAAAAGGCAAAGAAAAAGAAATAAAGAACAAAAAGAAAAATGCAAAAAGAAAGTAAATAAGTTGAAGAGTTTAAGGAATTCAAAGAAAAGCAACGATCCCAAGCATAGAGAAAATAAAGAAAGAGAAAATGAATATCATGACCAAAAAAGAGTGACGTTGAGTCTCTTCTAGTTCCCCTAAAGAAAAATAAAATGCATCAAAGAGTCGGCAAAAGATGAGCCAAAAAGACAAAATGAAATGCTTAGGAAAGATAAACCCGTTCTATTCCAACATATCCAACCTTAGTCCAAAAGTCTTCATTACATACCGAAAAAGCTTCCGTGTTTTCAAGCCGAGTGAACTTACATTGGTGATGATCTACATGATGGGCAATTATATAGTACTTAGAGTTGTACTTATGACGTTCTTTTGAGAGAGACGGGCGAACTTTCACAAATCTCTGAATTTAGTGCCACATTCTTAAGTGAGATATGCTAAAGGAGAGTAGATGAGGAAGAGTGTGGGATCCACAATGACCTACATGAAAGAGCAAGCTTCCTTGATGAATAAAGTCAACTCTTGATACTCAAGTGTTACATTTGAACCATTTCTGCATAAAAATTCAAATCATTGTCTTGTTGATAATTTATAAGTGTTATGGGTAATTGTTGGTACCAATTGATGTGTGATTGATGCATCTTTGATTAGCTGGAATAATTCTTAGCTTTTGGAGGTGGAAATTATCTTATTTGCTTGAGGACAAGCAAAAACTTAAGTTTGGGGGAGTTGATAAGTGAGAATTTTGACTACTTATCAGCGCCTTTTAGCTTTAGTTTTAGTCTAAAAGTATTTAGTTATATTCCTGAAAATTGATGAAATATGCTTAACTGCGAGAGCATTAGAAAATGAGCCACTAAGATGAAATCCAACTCAATAAGGAGTAATTCGAACTCAAGGACAAAATCAGGCATAGAAGCTCAAGGTGCAGACCGCAAATTTCTATCTGCAGCCGCAAATTGTGAAGGAAATATTATCATAGTCCAAGTGCAAAGTGCAATCTGCACAATGAAATGTGCGGCCGTAGAAGCTAAGCAAGAAAAGAAGTTCAGAGAATTTGTATATTGATTTCAAAGTAAGTGCGGACCATACAATTATTGCGGCCGCATAAGTCAGCTACGTGGCCGCACTCACATTTGTATGGTCCGTAAAAGAGCCTTATGCGGCCGTACCTAAAAATGTGCAGACCACATAATACGAGAGATGCGGAAGCGATTTAGAATTGTGCGACCGCGAAGATACAATCCTGTGAAGCTGAAGCAAAGTGCGGACCGCATATGAAATTGTGTAGCCGTAGAACCTCCGAAAGGGCGTTTTTATCCAAAAATTCTAGCTTTTTATAAATAGAATAGCTTCATGAAATTAGGTCAAATTTTGAATATTCAAAGTGTTGTAGCTGTTTCTTCTTGCTTCTTTAGGAAACTTTAGCTTATTTTTGGTGATTTAATATTGAGTTTTTATATTTTAAGACAACATAAGTGTTATTATCTTTTCTTCTTTGTTTTCTTCTATACCACTATGAGTAGCTAAAATGTTACTAGGTTTGTGACCCAACCCTAATGTGTAAACTTTATGGATGATTAATTTTTTTTTTCTATATGAATGAGTGTGTGTTATTTAGCTTAGGTTTATGCTTCAGTTGTGAAATTGATGGTTGCAAATATTGATTTACGCCTATTTGACTTAGTCTCTTCTTGAAAAAGAGAGATCAAGTCTAGATTAACTTAGCTAACAAGTAGTTTGGTCAATTAAGAGATTGATTAACCCAATTAAAGGGTTCAATCTAGAGATAGTAACCCGATTTGAGCTTTTATCAACTGTTTTGGTAAATACTCATTTGGACTTAAAAAAGACAAATTTGGCAAAATCACTCTCTGATCGAGAGGCATTGAGTGGGAAACATAGTGTTGTGAGATATAATACACCCCAATTAAAAAAATAACATAAAAGTTTTTATCATATTAGGCAAACAGCTAGGTCATGGTCAGACCCCTAGGACTTTTATATCTTTGAAAAATCATTCAAAAACAATCATCTCTAGTTTTATACCTTTGGAATTGCAATCCTCAGCTTAATTTTAGAAGTAAAAACAAAACTCTATTTGTGGAAGTGCAATCTAGATACTTCAATACTCACTCCGAATACTACTAATTCCCATATCAGCTCCATATGGATTCGAACCCGGTTGGGTTATATTATTGCAAACGAGGTGTCATACATCCTTAGAGGCGTGCATTTGAACGTGATCACCCTCCCCCTCCCCCGCAATTCTTTTTTGTATTTTCAAATTTTGGTGCTTTTATTTTTCTGCATCCCCTACCCCTACAGCCTAACCCCACTGCCCCCACTCTATTTCTTTTTTGTAATTTTAAATTTCTATTTGTTTATTTTTCTGCACCCCCATCTCCCATAGACCAACCCCACAAATCCCCCTGAATTTTTTAAAATATATTTTCAGTTCTATTTTTTTTTACATATTTTAGTTTACTGGTTCAAAATTTTACAAGTTCCAAAGTTATGAGTTTGGAGTTTTATGTATTTGGAAGTTTACGGGTTCGAAAGTTTGCAGTTTCGAAAGTTTAGCGGTTCAGAAATTTATGAAATTTGTGGGTTCAGAAGGTGGTTGGTTCGAAAGTTTATGGCTTCATGTTTATTGTATCTAAATTATTTATGAATACTCTGAGAAGTTACTTTCCTTAATTTATTACCAAATACCGAAAAAACGAGTAATATTACTACTTATTTTCCAAAATATATTTTCTTGAAAAATATTGTTGTTATACCAAACACACGCTTATACTATCATGTCACAACTTTAAGGAAATTACAAATTATTTTTATGATAATTATTAGTTGGTGAGCTAAAAAATATTGCAACGAACATATTATTTACAAGTCAATTACACTAATATTATAAACTTATATACAATCAAAGTATATAACTTAAATAAATGCAAACTAAAAATAGTATGACAAATAAGTATTTTTAAAGGTGTTTTTGGGCGATTAACGGGGCGAGCCCTAGGACGAGACGCATCAGTAATGCCCCGAGGTGGTGTTGGGGGAGAGAGTCTCAAGAAGCGTACGCTCAACAATTCGAACATACACCCTGAGCTATGAGGCGCGCTTTTTATGAGGCGTAAGCCCAAGAAATCTTTCAAATTAAAATAAATTTTGCTGAATAAGTCCTTAATATAATACCTAAATTTTCAAAAAATCAACTTGTAGTTACTCAAAAAATTTAAAACAGAACTGAAAACATTAAATTTGTTATAAACTAAAGCAAAAGACAAGAACAATAGAACAAGAACAATAGCAATAGAGAGAAGAGTAGAGAGAGTTCTTCTTATTGAGTTGAGAGGGGTCAATTACAATGGTAGAGAGCACCTCTATTTATAGGGAGGAGGAAGATCTTGCTACCAATAATAGGACTCTAAAATCTCTCTAATTAAATACATTAAAGACATTCACCTTAAATAGAAGTGTAAGAATCTTCTATTTCATAACACTCCCCCTTGAATGTCTATTCAATGATGTGCCTCATAAAACCTTAAAACCAAAACCCATTGGGAAAAATTAAAGAAAGGAAAAAGAGTACACATGTTTGAATATGCGCCTATTGGTTGCCTCGTTAAAAACCTTGCAAGGAAAACCCAATTGGGACAAAACCTTGTAAGGAAAAAAGAGTGCAACGCGCCTTAACTCCCCCTGATAAGAACATCAATTTATGTCCTTAAGTCTTCTCATTCCGATCTTGTGAACTAGCTTCTTGAAGGTTGACGTTGGTAGAGATTTTGTGAACAAATCAGCCATATTTTCGCTTGAACGAATCTGTTGAACATTGATATCACCATTCTTCTGAAGGTCATGTGTGAAGAATAACTTTGGTGAAATATGCTTCGTTCTATCTCCCTTTATGAATCCTCCCTTCAATTGAGCTATACATGCTGCATTATCTTCATATAAAGTTGTGGGTAGTTTATCACATTTCAAACCACATTTGTCTTGGATATGATGTATTATCGACCTTAACCACACACACTCCCGACTTGCTTCATGAATAGCAATTATCTCGGCATGATTAGATAAAGTAGCCACAATTGATTGCTTAGTCGATCGCCAAGATATGGCGGTTTCTCCACAGGTAAACACATAACCCGTTTGAGATCGAGCCTTGTGTGGGTCGGACAAATATCCAGCATCAGCATAACCAACAAGATCCGGGCTGCAATTCTTTCCATAAAATAGGCCCAAATTGGTAGTCCCCTTTAGGTACCGCAATATGTGTTTGATCCCATTCCAATGTCTCCTCGTAGGAGCCGAGCTGAATCTTGCTAAGACATTAACTGAAAAAGAAATGTCCGGCCTTGTAGTATTTGCAAGATACATTAATGCGCCAATTGCGCTAAGATATGGTACTTCAGGACCAAGTATCTCTTCATTCCGTTCTTTAGGTCGGAATGGATCTTTGTTCACTTCAAGTGAACGAACAACCATCGGTGTACTTAACGGATGTGCATCATCCATGTAAAACCGTTTCAGTACCTTTTCTGTATAGGTAGATTGATGAACAAAAATTCCGTTTACCAAATATTCAATTTGCAAACCAAGACATAGTTTAGTCTTACCGAGATCTTTCATCTCGAATTCATCCTTTAGATAATCAATTGCCTTTTGGAGTTCTTCAGGGGTTCCAATAAGGTTTATGTCATCAACATATACGGCAAGTACAACAAATCCCGATGTTGTTTTCTTTATAAACACACATGGGCAAATGGCATCATTTATATAGCCTTCTTTCAACAAGTACTCACTTAGACGATTATACCACATTCGTCCTGATTGCTTTAGACCATACAAGGACCTTTGCAATTTGATTGAAAACATTTCCCGAGATTTGGAATTGTGCGCATTTGGCACCTTGAGTCCTTCGGGAACTCTCATGTATATGTCGTTATCAAGTGAGCCATAAAGATAAGCAGTAACGACATCCATTAAGTGCATGTCCAGCTTCTCATGGACAGCAAAACTTATGAGATAACGAAAGGTTATCGCATCCATTACAGGCGAATATGTCTCTTCATAATCGACACCAGGCCTTTGGGAAAAACCTTGTGCAACAAGTCGTGCTTTGTATCTTTGTACTTCATTTTTCTCATTTCGTTTGCGTACAAAGACCCACTTGTAGCCAACGGGCTTAACACCATTAGGTGTTTCAACTATAGGGCCAAAAACTTCATGTTTTGCCAGCGAATTCAATTCAGATTGAATTGCTACTTGCCATTTTGGCCAATCATGTCTTTCTCGACATTCTTTCACAGATTGAGGTTCGAGATCCTCACATTCTTTCATAATGTTAGATGCTACATTATAAGCAAAGACATTATCTACCACAACATCCACTCGATTAATATTTGCCTCAATATTAATTGGATTTGGGAGTAGTTCCGTATTTTCAAGAGCTTCAGGCTCAATAGATTCTTCGTGAATCTCGGAATTAATCAAATCATGAGCGTCCTCATGTGATTCTTTCATAGTGTCATTTATATCGTTCTTTTTCCTCTTTCTAGGATTTCGATCTTTGGAACCTAATGGTCTGCCACGCTTCTGGCGTGCATTTGACTCATTGGATATGACACTAGATAATTGTCCAATAGGGACTTCAATACGGATCGGAACATTTTCCGCAGGAATGTGGGATTTCGTTATCCTCTTCAAGTCCGTAAATGCGTCAGGCATTTGATTTGCTATTCTTTGCAAATGGATAATCTTTTGTACCTCTTTCTCACAAGTAGAGGTATGTGGATCAAGATGAGATAATGATTCATTTTTCCACAAAATTTCCCGTTTGGTTTCACAAACTTCTCCCCCTAATTTTGGGAAAAGTGTTTCATCAAATCGACAGTCTGCAAATCGTGCAGTAAACAGGTCGCCTGTCAATGTTTCAAGGTAGCGAATGATGGAGGGCGAATCAAACCCAACATATATTCCTAACCTTCTTTGCGCACCCATTTTGGTGCGGGATGGCGGTGCTACAGGCACATATACGGCACATCCAAATATCCTTAAATGGGATATATCGGGTTCATGACCCAAAACCAATTGCAACGGAGAATACTTGTGGTAATTCGTCGGCCTGAGACGAATTAGCATTGCTGCATGCAATATGGCATGACCCCACACTGAAGTGGGCAGCCTCGTTCTCATCAGTAATGGCCTTGCAATCAACTGCAAGCGCTTAATTAACGATTCTGCAAGACCGTTCTGAGTGTGAACATGGGCTACAGAATGTTCAACTTTTATCCCGATTGATAAGCAATAATCATTAAATGCTTGGGATGTAAACTCAGCAGCATTATCCAGTCTAATGGACTTGATTGGATTATCTGGAAAGTGTGCTCGTAGCCGAATGATTTGTGCCATTAACTTCGCAAACGCCAGGTTGCGAGATGACAACAGGCACACATGAGACCATCTACAGGATGCGTCTATCAAGACCATGAAATACCTAAACGACCCACTAGGTGGGTGAATAGGTCCACAAATGTCCCCTTGTATACGTTCCAGAAACTGGGGTGACTCAGTCCCAACCTTTGTTGGGGATGGTCTGATAATCAGCTTGCCTTGATAACACGAAGTGCAAGGATATTCATTACTTGAGAGAATTTTGAAATTCTTTAACGGATGCCCATATGAGCTTTCTATAATCCGTCTCATCATGGTTGATCCTGGGTGACCCAGTCGATCATGCCAAAGTACAAATGTATTGGACTCAGTATTCTTTAGATTTACTGTTGAATGTGCCTCAATTGCACTAATTCTTGTCCAATACAGGCCACAAGATAAAGACGGGAATTTCTCAATAACCCTCTTTTGGCCGGAGACATTCTTTGAAATGAGGACGAGATATTCAAGATTATCTTCATCCATTGTCTCAATATTGTAGCCATTCCGGCGTACATCTTTAAAGCTCAACAAGTTTCTCATAGACTTGGAGGAGAACATTGCATTCTCTATGATTAACATCGTGCCCTTGGGCAGAGTTACAATAGCTCTTCCGGAGCCTTCAATCAATTTACTACTTCCAGAGACTGTAGTAATGTTTGCCTTACACATATTCAGTTGAGAGAAATACTTCCTTTCTTTGATTATTGTATGTGTAGTACATGAATCAACTAGGCAAATACTTTTACAGTTGGATGTTGATCCAAGTTCGCTTTGTGAGATATCCATTTTGCTTTCCCATAGTTTGACATACAAAAAAGGAGATACACGAACATAAGAATAAACAAGTTCAATCCTTTTGTGTCACATAATATTTTCAAAATCTGCTATTAACAGTTGACTAACAAAATCAGATATGTTGTCCATAATCAATTACTATGCAGTTTGAAAATTTCAGCGTTTTTCATAAGACAATCGATTATTAAACACACAATCGACTGTTGGAACATAGACAATCGATTGTTAAACGCACACAATCGATTATTTGTTATTTTTGAAAAATTCCAGACCTTACTGTTTCAAGACAATCGATTGTTAGACAAAGGCAATCGATTGTTGGCTATTTTTGAAAAATTCCAGAACACACTGTTTCAAGACAATCGATTGTTAGACAAAGACAATCGATTGTTGGCTATTTTTGAAAAATTCCAGAACACACTGTTTCAAGACAATCGATTGTTAGCCAAAGACAATCGATTGTTGATCAATTGTTTTTCAACTTTAATGCGAAAATAGTTGATAATCGACTAGTTTTTCAGGCTAGTCGATTACCCCCACTGGAAAATAAAAGTTTTATTGATATTTGAACATATTGAAGATATTCTAAAGAACTACTGCTAACATTGCTTTATGAACTAACTAATACGAGTTAATGGTAATGACTATTAATCTATTCATTGACTAATACAAGTAGAATCAAACAGCTCCATCTTCTTTCATCACGGTTCCGTCACCGATTAGGTGGTCTATCTTTCCCTCGGGTTGCTCAAAGAAGTCTGCCACATCCAGGTGGGTGAAGTCAAAGTTGTCGTCAGAGACAAAATTTGTTTCAGGGCGTTTTCTCTTTCGAGATGCTTGATAAAGGTCAACCAAGTGTCTTGGTATACGGCAAGTCCTAGACCAGTGCCCATTTCCACCGCAACGATAACATATAGTTTCTGAACTATTTGCCTTAGGATCTTCTGGACCCCGTTTCTGCTTTCGGTGATTATCTCTCTTTGGGGGGTGACGGACTTCTTTGGAATTTCTTCCTTGTCCACGTCCTTGGCTTTGACCCCGTTTATGACCGTGATCATGGTCCCTTTTATGTTTGGCATAATGCGAGTGCACCATATCTGCTTCAGGCAGTGGTGTAGACCCAGTTGGTCTATTTTCGTGATTTCTCATGAGCAGATCATTATTACGCTCAGCCACTAGTAAGAGAGAAATCAATTCAGAGTACTTCGTAAAGCCTTTCTCTCGGTACTGTTGCTGCAGTACCATATTGGAGGCATGAAACGTTGTAAACGTTTTCTCAAGCATATCGTAATCGGAGATGTTATCTCCACATAGCTTCAGTTTAGAAGTAATTCTGAACATAGCAGAATTATATTCAGAAACGGACTTAAAATCCTGTAGCCTCAGATGGGCCCAATCATATCGTGCTTGTGGCAGAGTGACCAACTTCAGGTTGTCATATCTCTCCTTTAAGCTGTTCCACAAAACGAGTGGATCCTTGACGGTGAGATATTCAATCTTCAAACCTTCGTCAAGGTGGTGGCGCAAGAAAATCAAGGCCTTCGCACAATCTTGGGTGGATGCTTTTTCTTTATCTTTGAGGGTGTCTCCGAGACCCATAGCATCTAGGTGGATTTCAGCATCCAACACCCATGTCATATAGTTCTTGCCCGAAATTTCAAGGGCAACGAACTTTCTTTTCATAATGTCAGACATACTCGAAATTAAATTAGGAAGAGGGAAAATACCTTGGATTTTCGAGAATGGTACTTGAGACGGTAGAGTCTCGTGCTGATAACGTGTTATAAACTAAAGCAAAAGACAAGAACAATAGAACAAGAACAATAGCAATAGAGAGAAGAGTAGAGAGAGTTCTTCTTATTGAGTTGAGAGGGGTCAATTACAATGGTAGAGAGCACCTCTATTTATAGGGAGGAGGAAGATCTTGCTACCAATAATAGGACTCTAAAATCTCTCTAATTAAATACATTAAAGACATTCACCTTAAATAGAAGTGTAAGAATCTTCTATTTCATAACAAAATTTTCATTTTTATTATTAGAAGCCCTAATTTATGCTCTTTTTCAATTCTTTATCTTGTCTGCTAATCTGGTACAATCTCCCAAAAGCAACTAACAATCAAATTTTTTTTTTAAAATACAAAGAAAACTCATTATTCCTCCATATCAGCAAGTTCTAGTTTAAATTTCAGGTTAGTCATTCCTTTTGTTCCTCCACGTAAAAAAATTGATTCTTTTCAACTCAAGTTACTTGTGCTTATTAGTAACATATAATAGATTATTTTAACTAATTTTTTATGAAAATGACACACATCTATATATATTCTTTACTTATTTATAGTTTTCTTTAATTTTTATACAATTTTACCTATCTAAAAAGATTTAGTGTAGTTATATTCTTTTATAAAATATTAAAATTATTTATAGGGCTTACGTTCTGACGCTTACGCCTCGTTGAGACATATAAAAAACGTCCCGACTTATTTCACGCATTCCCACTATATTAAGTAATTAAGTACATGCTCGGTCTGTTAATGAGCCACCCTAGACCCTAGAGAGGACTAGTTGGGCAATAACAAAAACACAGTGGGCATATTTGGAATATGGCATCAAATATTTCTGCATATGATTCACACTCCACTTTGGTCTAACTGTGGCGCAAACTCACCTCCCTCGACCGCATTACGAGTAACTCTCGGAGATCTCTCTCCTTTCACTTCCATTTCGATACGTCCTATGTTGTTATTTGCTAAATTTCCTTCTTTTCTTTTTTTGTGTTTGATCGTTTCTCTACAGGAATGACAAAAGTACTAGGATTTGTGGTACTACTGGCATTGTCCGCCTTGATCTGTGACTCTGCTACCTTCAAACCTATCTCCGATTCTCACCGATCTGCTGCATTGGAGTTGTTTACTCCAACTCATGGATCTTTTTCTAGGTTTGCATTAAACCCTCACTAAAACCCTTCTTTCTCTCAATCAATCAACTATTCCTTAATCCTAAACAAGTTGAGGTCAGCTATGTGAATCCTGTAATTTGATCCTTTTAAGTTATATACACCGTCAGTGTAAATGTTTTTTACACTATTAACAACATCAACAACAATAACCCAGTATAATCCCATTGAATGGGGTCTGGGAGGTAGTATGTACGCACACATTATCCCTACCCTGGCTAGAGGGGCTGTTTCCAAATAGACCCCGGCATCCTTCCCTCCAAGAACTTCCCATCTTGCTCTTGGGGGAGACTCGAACTCACAACCTTCCGGTTGGAAGTGGGGTTGCTCCCCTCTTGTCTAAATAATGTCTATAGGTAAGTTTTCTTAGAATGTCAGATTTATAATCTTGAAAATAAGACAGGTGCTAGAAACCTGATGATGTAAAAAATTCTTGTACTTATGGAGTATTTAAGTTGATCTAATTTAAATTATATTTATATTGGCCCCCAGCCCTTCTCCTTTATCAGGGCTGAGGGAAGGCTATGTTTGCGTCCCATTCTGTCTCTGAAAATATTTTGCACATTATAACACCATATTTCCTATTTAGTAAGCCCGACAAGAAAAAGTACACCTCAATCCCAACCAGTTCGGGTTGCTATCCTTTCATCCACTGATTGCATGCAGAATTCTGTGTACTCGTCTTTCGTAAATACACCATTGGATGTATAGTTGTAATGTTTGGGTCAGGTCTCATTTCTCTATGGACCTGATGGATGTTACTGTCTGGATGGATTTAGGACACTCTACCCTTTTGCAGTATTATATACAGAACTTCATACCTTTTATTTGTATTTTGCATAATAGTGGCACAAAATGAGTTTAAATGGAGTAATATGATCAGTAAGGATTCATATGGCCGTTTCCACCTTGTTTGGGACTGAGACGTGTAGTTATTGTTTTTGTTATCCTTTTGGCAGTAATATCATTGAAAACCATAGTTGATTTGATTCTTCCTTCACCTATTTCTTGGAATTGGAAATTAGCTCTGGGTCTTCATTTGGAAAGTCTTTGTGCAAAGTGCTCCATAACAAGAAATAAGGAGAATGGAAAACTATGTTTGGTCATTTCAGGAAAGGCTGTTATCGGAATGGACATATCCTTTGTGCATTCTACTATCTTTGTTAACATTTAGTTGACACTCACCTACTGGAAAGAAGAACATTCATGGCACTCAAGGGGAAATCCCTCAGTTTCCTTGTTACATTATGCAACTTCTTTTGCTAGCATTACTGTGTGCTCTTGAAACTTGAATGGTGCATGTCTGAATGTTGCTTCTGTGGCTTCTCCAGTCTAGAAGAAACATACGAAGCCTTAAGGACATTCGAGGTTCTTGGAATTGAAAAACAGTCTGACATAAGGGCTTCTACATGTGCATCCGTGGTGGACACTCTTTCATCTTCTTCTTCAGCATTGAAAGATTTGTTCCAGGCATTAAGAGTCAATGGGATACTGAAATGCGAGCTTAACAAGAAAGCATTAGCAGTATGTCTAAACTTGATGGACTTTTCCAGTATACTGATTGAAACAAGTTTAAATGCACATATTCACTTTTCTTTTGCTTCTCTTGCTTTGTCTCTCTCAAGGGCATAGCCCCAAGACTTAAGGATGCTGTGAACAGTGCCAGCTCACTTCTTGACTACTACTACTCAGTTGGAAGTTTAGTTCTTATCAAGGTAATGTATTGGGAAATGCCTCTTGTTTTCTTTTCTACTCCATCTATTGGAACTGATATCCTCTCCTGCCCCCTCAACCACCTCACAGAAAGAAAAATGAAAGAGGAGATAGGAAAGCAGAAGCATCTAAATATAGCTCTTCCTTTTGCTAAGTATTGATAACATCCGTAGATATCATGATCTGCTTATGTATTCTGTGTGCTTCATAAGGACATTGTATTTAGTCAGGAGTGATTTCTGTGTTTCTTACATGCCATAATTCATCCTGTAGGGTCTAAGTTCTGTCGTGGAGGTACATCTTGAAAGTGCTGATTCAGTTTTCCGCGCCATAAAGGTTCCATTTTATGTTTGGCATTTAGCACTTGTACTATAACTGGAGTTTTTACTTTTTTGTCATCTTTATGGGGGTGTTTGGCATGACATTTGAAATTTTTGACAGGCTTTCAGCCAAAGTGATGGAAGGTGGCGCTATAGCTCCAACAATCCCGAGTCTAGCACTTACGCTGCAGGCAATTACTCTCGTAGAGTAGATGACGTTATATCTTTTTCTTATGTTAGAAGAGCCAAGTCTCTGCATACTTATCAAAAAAAAAAAAAGAAGAGCCAACTCTCTGTAATACTATTCCTTAAGGTTCTTAAGTATTTAGTCAGTGTTTCTGGAAATATTTTTTGAAATTGTATTTTTTTGTTGAATTGAGGCAACTTGATGTGATTTTAGGTTAATCTTTGTTTAAGTTTCCCAAAGTTTGTATGTTGTGGAAACAAAAGAAAAATAGCTTTTGTTTTTCCTAAAAACCACTCGTAAAGGATATCCAAAAAGCAGAACTGTTTTTCTAAAATCACCTGAAATTGTTTTCATTTTTTTTGATGAAGTAAATTGTTTTCAGGTTTTGATTAACTTTTCAAGTCAAACCATATTAAGAACACTTTTTTAGTTCACTTGAGAGTCTGAGTGGTATCATTTCCTGATAGAACACATTACCTAAAACAACGGGAAATATTTCTTTCCTGATAAAACACTTTTTACAGGAATTGCACTTGAGAGCCTGGCTGGTATCATTTCATTAGCTTCTTCTGAGATTGATCAATCTTTGGTGAGTCCTATTTGTCCTGTGTCATCCTTGAGGATTTTAATTCATGCTACAATCATCGTAGGACGGATTTTGTTTTGCTATTCATGTTGGATTGTGCTTGCATTTCATGGAGATCCCATCAGATTATTGCATTTACCTCTTGATGGTTATGCCTTCAAAATGGCTATATTGGATTCTTTTTGTTCATAATTTTCTATATCGGTTTCTTTTACGAGTACAATTTTGGTGCATTGCAAGTACACTGACCATTCTTTGACACTCCTAATGCATAGATATCTATTTCTTTCGATCCAAATAAGAAAAAAAAAAGGCCATAGTGGTGTTGTCCTCCAAGTTACTGTTTTTTTTTTAATTGGTCAATTGTTAGAACTTCCTACTTAACCATGGTCCATAATTGTGATGTAAGAGTACCATGTAATAAGAGGTGATCTTTCTCCTCTCTGGGCTCGGCAGACAAGCAGGACTAAGTCACAATTATTCGTCTAATCCTTCAAAGATTGTCTGCCTTTAATATTACACACGTACTGCACATGTTGCTGGCCAATACACATGCAGTAGAAATGATGTAAGAAGTAATATTTAAGGGAGTAGAGTATCGTTCCAATGAAGAATTGGCACCAAAGGTTGTTAAGTACCAAGACTGATACAATCTTATTGTGTAGACCACATTATTAATGTAACTACCAATTAACTGATGTCTATTAATGATAATGCTACGTAAACTAGTGGATCAAGTCATACAATTATGATATTCCTGAACATTTCATTAATCTATTTTTGATCGAGAACATTTGATTAATCTATTGCATCTCTTACACTTGATTTTAAAGGACTTGGTTATTAACCCTGGTCACTAATTTACTTGCATGTATCTTCCTTTTCTACAATCCTATCTCCCTTAACCTATTCTACATGTTCTTATGCAAATGACGTTGATTAATATGCTCTGTTTTCATGTTCAATTTTTTGATTTACATAATGTGAGTTGGCATGTCTTATTCTTAACACAAATCAAACACCCTTATTATCTAGTTGTCATGATTCTCTGCTATTCAATCTTTAACTTTAATTTTAATCTCCCTTTTCCAAGTTCATTGTAAGATCTTATTGCAGGCCAATCAGTTAAATAAATAAGTACAAGATTGAATAACTAACACATATTTATTGAATATAAAGCTAGAAACAAAAAGAAAAACAGCAGTAACACTAACAACTATGCGCCAGTCCCAAACAAGTTGAGTCGGCTATATGAATCCTCACCGACCACGTTACTCCATTTAAACCCATCTCATGCCAAGTATTATGCAAATACAAATAACAAGTATTATTAGTTCTGAATATTTTCTAAATGTATAATAGCCTGTTTGGCCAAGCTTCTAAAATCAGCTTATTTTGAGAAGTGCTTTTCTCAAAAGTACTTTTAAAAAAGTACTTTTTGTGAGAAGTAGGTTCTGTTTAGCTAATTAATTATAAAAACACTTTTGAGAAGTAATTAGTGTTTGGCCAAGCTTTTGAAAACTGCTTCTAAGTGTAATTTTCTCAAAAATGTTTCTCAGAAAAGTGTTTTTGGAGAGAAGCTACTTTTTTCTGCTTCTCCAAAATTGCTTCTACTTCTCCTCAAAAGCACTTTTTTTTCTTCCAAAGGCTTGGCCAAACAACTCAATTTTTGGCCAAACAACTCAATTGCGGATGAATGACAATTTTGTTAATAATGGGACATGGGATAGAGTTGCCACATGCTACAGAGAGAGGATAGGCCCTAAGCCTCAATACCTTAGCACCTAGGCGCTATACGTCTCTGAAATTTGTTCCTTTCTTTTTGCTCTTTCATGCCACTATGTTGTTTTTTTACCCTAATGCCCTCAGTAATCTTTTTCCATGCCCGATACGGATTTCTTTAGTTGACAAGTTTCCTTCTCCAGCGGCATATCTTTCCAAAAACAAGAACCTTTGTTAATATTAATCACACATACACACACCAATAAGTCATTTGAAGCATCAACGAAATATAGATTCCAAATAATCACGTCACATATCATGTGATAACATCAAGAAGAAGTGCAATTTACTTCAAACTGGACTAAAGAAAACTCTCATTTAAACAAGGTGTAAACCAGCTGACTTGGCGAAGAAAGCAAGATTTGGTTCCTTGTTCAAATATGGTTACATTTCTCTTTTCCCCTACTAATAACAAGTAAAACACTTTACTTTTAATTTCACTCTCAAGTACTCCTAGTAACTCCTAATAGATCCATGCTTTTTGTTCAATGGCACCGACTAGGTGCAATATCAATGAAATCATTTAGACTTAGGGAAATCCGGTGCACGAAACATCCCACATTCACGCAGGGTTCGGGGAAGAGCTGCACCCCCGGGGTGTAATGTAATGTATGCAGCCTACCCTCATATGAGCATCAAGAAGAAATGCATTAAATGTCAGATGACTGACAAGTGACAACTATTACTAAAATAGGTTATACTTGGATGTATTTCATTTGTAGCTATATTTGTGTCACTAAATGTGAGTTTAAGTTTGTTAAGTGTCCAACATTGGTGGAGGGAATGGGTTATTGTCTTTATGTAATCATCGCAATCTTAGACCCAAGTTTCGTTCTTTTAACTAGTTTACATGTTTGAGATTTGATGACTAAGAAAAACCATCTTGGGGGGGGGGGGGGGGGGGGGGCTTGCTTATCCTTCGGGTTTATAAAATCTACAGGTGTAAAGAGGTGTCTAAACGGATTAAGAACTTTTTTTATTCATCTCATTTGGTACAACAACAACAACCCAGTATAATCCCACTTACTGGGGTCTGGGGAGGGTAGTGTGTACGCAGACCTTATTTAGTGGGGTCTCATTTGGTAGTGAGATCTATTCTTTTCAAAAAATAAAGACCAACATTTTGTGTTACTTCATTTGAAGTTGCGTTTGGCTGTTTGTCTAAGCTGTGCTGAGTTTGGCCATTATGTCATGTTACATGCTAAAGTTCTTGCATGCTAAGTAGTAATACATGACACAAGTAATTTTCTGATTTTTGTTTATTCTCGTACATTATTTTGTGTAATGTTTTTTTAGATGATTTGTATTCTACCTCATATTTATCTGCATTGGCAGATTAGCATGGTGAAAGATGATATATCGAAGCTTTTCGATGGTCTAGAGAAATATGGTATGCACCTCTTTTGTTTCTTTCCTCATTTCTTTTATTGTTTTTGTGAGCTGGTGGGAGTGGCAGCTGATAACAGAAATGCAAAAGTTTCTCCTGCTCTAATAAATGAAAGTTATGATGATTTACTCGAATGTTCTTTGCGACATATACCTAGCCAACTATTAGATATTGCAAATAAAGGGTCTCCATGCCATTGCATAGAGAATGTAAGAAAGTATATGCATACAGCTTTAACGTATCTCACGCCAATAAAAATATCTAGTCCATATAAGGAAATTTTAATCCATACAAGTATAAATATGGATTTGTCAGATTAGATGATCAAGATGAATGTTAATTTTTTTTAATGTTTCTCTTTCTTCATATCCTTAATAAAAAAGAAATGTACTATCTTAAGCCGTTGTGTATAGTTTATTAATATTAGTTTCAGAAAAGTAAAAGTTGGGTAGGGTTTACTTGTGGTTTGTCGAATACCTATGATTTAGGTGAAAGTGCTTTAACAAAGTACAAAAGTGCAAGATGTTATGGTGCCCTTGGACCTTGTTTATATTTCCTCAATAATTTGAATTCAGAAAGTTTTGCAGTCATTTTCATTTTATGACAATGTGTATATGTTTTAAGATATTTAAGGTACTCTCACCTTTTTATGTTATGTATGAACCTAGCATCTTTATGAGAATGGTCCATTATTAAATTCAGGGGCTGTTGGGTTCATGAACAAAGTTATGTAGGCTATAAAATGCCGGGATTGATCTTAAGTTTTTTTTTCGCAATTTTACTTTTTACTTTTAAATTGAATAAATTAAAAAATAGAAAAATGAAAGTAAGGGTAGGTTTGTCTTTTGTATCTTATATGTCTTTTACGAGGAAAGCTAATTCCTTTATATGTTTTCCCATGTTGGATTCGCTATAAAATAATGTCCAAGTTGAAGTATAAAGCTATCGATGTTACTTATACCGGAAATGGAAATACCAACCAAACACACTATAAAATAATCCCAAAGTTTATACAGTCTTATTTTCTAGTCCCAATAACAAGACGACCCCTATTTTAGTCAATCAATTGATGAAGAGAAGCTTACGAAGAGCTCTGTTGTGTCTTCTTATTGTGAAGAGATGATTAATGCATAAACAAAATTTGCATGTCTCTAGTCCTGACTTGGGAAAAAACCGAGGTTCATGAGCTGGTTTCGAGAAACGGAAAGCTAAATATATTTTCTTGGGCAATGGTTTAATAGACAAAAGAGAAGGCGATTTGATTGTTTAAAACCATGTCACCTTTTGTCATTATGAATTTCTGATGCACTTGGTCTTCAACACGTTTACTGATTCTTTATCACACTGTTTTGTACTTTTCTGAGGGGCTAATTAGTTGAAGAGGTAGCTCATGAACAAATGGTTCACTTTTAGCCTACTTACAGCTGATTCTGTGGATTATCTAGTCAGACAACGGTACATGAGGTCATTCTGAAACAAATATATTATTGTTATATCATATTACAGATGATGGGGCCTATTACTTTGATGAAAAACTTGTTGATGCTCATGGACATCAGGGTCCCCTCTCAGCTTCGTCTGCTGTAGTGCGTGGGATTACAGCTTTTGCCGCAGAGTCTGCTGAAAAATTACATGTATGTCGGTGTAGTACGTGGCATTTGTTTCTCCAGTATTATGAGAGTTGTTTTTTGATAATATTTTCCTTATAATGTGCAGCTTCCAGGTGACAAAATTCTAGGTTTAGCAAGGTTTCTCCTTGGCGCTGGAGTTCCTGGAAATCCAAAGGACTTGTATTATCAAATTGATGCATTGGCTTCCTTAGAAAACAATAGGTGAGGTTGCAAACATACTCCATGTCCCCTTTTTCTAACTTTTTGGGCATTTGTTTATTTCTGTTGAGTGTTGTGTTTTTGCTGGTATCTTCAGATGAAGCATCTTTTCAGCAAGCAGTCCAGCGCCACTTCATTACTTACATATCAAGCATTTCTTTTCAATGCAGGGTCTCCATTCCATTAGTTTTATCACTCCCGGCCAGTGTGCTCTCATTGACTGGAAATTACCAGCTTAAGGTGTGTTGCTTTTGATATCATTCTCTTGAGTTCTGACCACATTACCCTTCAGTGTGATGCTTCGGGTTTACACAACAACAACAACATACCCACTATTATCCCACACCGTGGGATATGGGGAGGGTAGTGTATACACTTAGGATTTAGACTATGAAATCTTTGAGACACTGTTTTCCAGTTTTGGGTGTTTCTTTAGTGATAACTTTAGATGTAGAGATTTACAAGAATAAGATCTGGACAGAGTATGCTCAGCATGAGAATTGGGCTTCGGCTAAAACCACAAAAGCGAAAAGCATCCAGTCTGATGCTGTTTTAAGCAAGTGCAACTAAATAACGTGCTTAAGTAGAAACTGCACATAAAGAAAAAACATGCAATAACTGAAAAAGAAAAGCCAACTATAAGGTTGGAGGAAGTGAAATACTGCTAATAAGTACATCAAGTCAAAACTATGGGATTCACGTCTAATACCATATTAGCTTTGCTTTATAAGTAAAATAAGATAATTTCTAAGATGAAAAAACATTTGTAATTCAGATGTAAAAACTAGATTTTTTGGTGTGTAATGCTGCCTTTCTCAAGCAGAGATCATGTGTCTTTTTAAATTAATCTAGTTCTTTTTCCAAAAAAGCAGTTGGTTTACTTGTTTTTGCTTAGACACACCCCTCTGTGCCATCGCTAAAGTGCTGTATAAGCTAGACAAAGCTCTTAGCCACTAGTTTCTATGCTTAAGTGTGAATCAAGTGTGCCTTTTTAGACGGTGATTTCTATGAGGAGATATGTGATGCATCCTTTCTTGTATCATGGATCCGGTTATCTTAGTGGTCTAGTAAGTTTTGCCAGCAGATCTGAAACTGATGGACTGTTATCTTTCTTCCAACTAGGTAAATGTAAACACTGTTCTGGGTTCTCCTGCACCTTCTCTGACAGTCAAACTCAAGCAGATTTTTTGCTCTGGCTCAAAGGATGCCTCTGTTATTGATCAGGTGCTAAGTGGCTTTGTTTGTGATCTAGTGCATCATATGTAGCTGTTGATATTTTCTTTTGCAGTAGATTTAGCTCTTGACTGTCCCTTAACTTTGTGAATATTTTGTCTATCCCCATGGTACAGGATCTCAAATTTGACCATAAAAATGATGTACATTACTTAGATGCTTTTCCCAAAGACATTGATGTTGGCAGTTACGTTTTCTCTTTTGAGGTACGCATCTCCTTCTCTTCTTACCTAATCAAAATTTGCTTCCTAAGTCAATTTGAATTTGCCCAATTTCACCTTTGCTTTGCTCTTGATGATATTGTAGGTTTTGCTTCATGATTCGGATCATAAAACGATCTATGCCACTGGAGGAAGAACAAAAGTATCCATATATATTACAGGAGCTATCAAAGTTGATAATGAAGAGATTGCTGTACTTGACAATGATATTGGAAATGCTGAAACTCAGAAAAAGTATGCCCTTTTCTTTCTTGCCCTTTTATCTTCTTTATGACATATTTTTGGAGACTACATTCCTTATCTAGTCATTGATGTCTTTTGACCTATTGTTTGCATGTATTAGTTATTTATAATCATTGTCATAGTGAATTTGTTTCTGTTTCGATAAGTGCTAGTGCGAATATTTAATACGGACCATAGATACAAATATCTTTTTTCTTTTCCTCTTGTTTTTAAAACTATGTCATTACAATATTTCTTTTGTAAAGTTTTTAAGAATGGGCTAGCTTTTGATTCACTTTACTTGCTGTACTTAGTTGCCTTTAATTTACTTCTGACAGCTGAACTGGATCCATGTAGGCTGTAAAATCAATTTACCATTTTGTTGCTACCTCGTATTGTTTGCCAGAATATCGTTTCTGTCTTTTCTTAATTACGTTCAACTGCTATTTTTTTTATAGGAAAAAAAGTTTCTTAATTGTTTTCTGTTGATTGTCACGTGGGCAACTCTTTGCCTACGACTACCAGGTTAATTTGGCACAAGCATCAAGTGTGTATTGACAACTTATACATGTTTATGGATACAACAATTTGTCTGGTTTTGCTTGATTGTCTTTCACCTCATTTTGATGCTACCTATCACATCACTTGAACTTTTTGATAGTTTATCATTTCTTGGGGTTTTTCGTACAGACTTGATTTCTCTGGGGAAAATGCCATCTCTCTATCAGCAAACCATCTGCAAAAGCTACGGTTGTCATTTCAATTAACGTCTCCTCTTGGGCATTCTTTTAAGCCACACCAGGTTGGGAGTCTGAATTATCTGTTGAATAACTCTTTATCATCCACAGTTGGTGGACTTAAGATCTGGTCTGCAGGCTTTCCTCAAGTTGAGACATGAGAGCAAGGTGGACCATATCTTTGTGGTGGGGAATTCTGGAAAACAATTCGAAATAATACTAGTAAGTTCCTGAAATCGTTTCTGTACGCCGTTGCCCCCACTTAACATAACGTGGATGTGTTTGTGAGTTCAAATCTCCATTTCCAAGAAGAAAGAAATATGTGCAGTTGCCTCTAATTCCAATATTAATAATCTCTAAACGCACTAACCAGTGAATAATTGAATGGCATTCTGTCTTGTAGGATTTCCTTGGACTAGTTGAAAAGTTTTTCTATCTATCAGGTAGATATGAGATTCAACTTACTGTCGGAGATGCTGTAATGGTATGTACTGATTCTAGCTTCATTAAAGCTACATAGTGTCACATTTTTGGTCAAGTTTTTGGAAAAACACGCAGTAAAGAAACTTATTCTTATGACATCTGTATTTTGATGAATATTTTATCTGGCATCTTGAGCTGGGCATTTTGTTTCGTCCAGGAGAACTCGTTCTTGCAACCCTTGGGTTCTGTTGAATTAGATTTTCCGGAGCCTCCAGAGAAGGCAGCTCGCCCACCTCCTCAAGCTGTTGATCCTTCCTCAAGGTTTGGGCCGAAAGCAGAAATCGCTCACATATTCAGGGTTCCAGAGAAAAGACCTCCTAGGGACCTTTCTTATGCCTTTCTGGCCCTTGTTCTTCTTCCATTCCTTGGATTTTTGGTTGGGGTAGGTTTCCTTTAATTCATGGTTGATTTTATCTTTTTAAATAAGTTAAAAGTAATGATAGCAGTATCGCCCTCCTTCCCACATTCTAAAAGAAAAATCATATGCATAGAGGAGAATAGTTGTGGGTTCAAGTCCTAGTATAGGTGAAAAAAGTTAGATGATTTCTTTCCACTGTCCAAATCTTGGCATACAAAGTCACCCGGTACCATACAAAGTTACCTGGTAGATTAGTTAAAATATGTGCAAGTTGGCCAGGACAACACTATTAATTAAAAAATGAGATAATTGTTGTATGATCAATTCTATTTGAATTGGTTGGTTTTCCTAGGCTTGAATGTGGAGCTTAGCATCCTCTCCCTTGTCTATAGTGCCTCTTTTGTGTTTTTCTTTTCTATTATGGTATCCGGGCCAGCTTGCGTGCATCTCGACTAATTCCACAGGGTACCCTGTTACTTCCCACCAGCACGGGTACCAGATAGCATTCTCTACCAAGGCTTGGATAGATGGAAATAATTCATCTAGTGTTTTGCCTCCATTGGGATTTGAACTTGAGACCTCATGGTTCTCAACTCACTTCATCGACCACTGGGCTACGTCTTTGGGTGCACCTAACCTCAGTGCTATTAGTCGCAACATTAATGCAACAACAACAACCCAGTATAATCCCACTGAGTGGGGTCTGGGGAGGGTAGTATGTATGCAGACCTTACCCCTACCCTGGGGTAGAGAGGTTGTTTCCAAATAGACCCCCGGCATCCTTCCCTCCAAGAACTTCCCACCTTGCTCTTGGGGAGACTCGAACTCACAACCTCTCGGTTGGAAGTGGGGGTTGCTTACCATCAGAGCAGCCCCTCTTGTCTAGTCGCAACATTAATGCATTTATGAAAAACTTATAATTTGTGATGGGTAGTTGATACTTTGTTGAAATAGGAGGTACTTTGCTCATTGTAGCAGCAATAAGTTGCACAAGCAGGACTTTCATCGGCACTGGATTTTGTTTCTTGTGGTTAATTTATGATGCTTTCATGTTTGAAGCTTCTGAGGCTGCATGTGAACCTGAAGAACTTCCCAACAGCATCAGGGCCTGCAATGTTTGCCATTCTTTTCCACCTCCTCATTGCAGCTGTTTTATCACTTTATGTTCTATTCTGGTTGCAGGTATGGTTTTTTTTTTTTGGCTATCTCGATGTCATTACTATGTTTTTTTTCCTGCAAACGCGGCTTCACTTCTGGTCACAAAGACTCAGTTTTAGTAGTGGTTGGGAGTAATGGCTTATAATATTTAAAAGAATTTATGTCTAATTTCTTTTGCTCTCTAGTTTTAGCAAACATGGGGCAGATAGATAGCAAGGGAATACGTGTCGTTCCCTTTCTTTTTCTCTCCCATTCGTTGAGTTTCTATTTACTGGTTGATAGAACATTGGTGATTCAGTTTTCAGTTTTTGAAAGGGTAGCCTTACCAATCCTCAAAATTAGCTATAGGACTTCAACTAGGTCTTAGAATATGCTCTTTTTAATTGCGTGGAAATGACACTAGGTAGCCACTCTTAAACATGTTTAAAATATATCCACGGCCTACAATGTATTTAAAGATTAGCGTTCGCTCAAATTTCAAGACATGACGTCCCAGAGTTTAAACCTCAAATTCAGGACATAGTATCCTAAAGTTCAAAAATTGTGTCCAGAAGTTCGAATCTTATGTCTTGAACTTTAAATTAGTACTCCCTCCGTTCCAGTTTATGTGAAACTATTTTCTTTTTGGTGCATTCCAAAAAGAATGACCCCTTTCTAAATTTGAAAATAATTTAGCTTAAACTTCCAATTCTACCCTTAATGGGAAGCTTTTATAACCAACAAATATTTTGGACCCTCTTTTGACTTGTTTAGGACCACAAATTTCAAAAGTCTTCATTTTTTCTTAAATTCAGTGCCCAGTCAAACAGGTTTACATCAATTGGAACGGAGGGAGTAGTTCAGAAGTGTTATGAATTTCAAATTAGCTGCTCAAAAATTCAGGACACTAAGTTGTGAAATTTCAAAATTCAGGATACGTAGTCTTGGAGTTTGGGTGAATTGGCTAATCTTTAAATACATTATAAATTGTGGATATATTTTGAATAGAGGGCTTAAAAGTGGCTATTGCTGCACTTCGCCCTTCAATTGCTAAATGCATTATTTAACTGAGAAGCATCTAACTTAGCGATGCTTTTCTTCTATTCTGGTGTTCTGTTGCTTGACATTCAACTTCCTTTGAACTTTATGCCACTTCAAATGATTTGATATAAGATTCAGTGAATTAATTAAAAGATAAACTTAAATATCATATTGATTCTTTTGCCCCCACTGACGCTGGTGACAACTGACAAGTATTGCCTTCTCAGGACTGCCACTTTAGATTGTTGAAATTTATAGCTATAGTGGAAGCATCTTAAGTTTTTGGCTATAGCTATCCTTTTTCAACACTCCCATAATCACCAGTTTGTTTGACTTCCATAAAATTTCTTCAACTAGTTAGTTTTGATTCTGCTCAATTTGGTTTCTATATTCTGTGTTTCTCATGTAAGATTAAAGCTAGGTCAGTCTCCCCTAAGCAGAGGCAGAGATAGAAAACTGAATAAGGCTCCTTTGCCTACCTTAACTTTTTGCAATTGACAATTAGGGAATTTTATTAGGTGTTCACTGCCTTTATAAGTCTGTGAAAGGCTCAAATTCGGCATGTAGATTTATTTGTTTGACAGTGACATAGTCTTGCGTGCTAATTCAACATATTTGTTTGCCTCTCTGCTTGCAGTGGAATCTGTTCCAAACACTGAGAGCGCTTGGATTCTTGGGGATCTTCTTACTATTCGTCGGACACAGAACCCTTTCACATCTGGCGTCCACATCTGCCAAGTTGAAATCTTCCTGATTTAGATAGATTGATTTTGTTAACCTATAAGTGTAAGGAAAGTGTTCACGGGAAAGAGGCTAGCTATCTTCAATCTTTTTGCAGGACAAATTATTTATGATATAACTATAACGGATTTCTAGTCCACAGATTGTGAAAAATTCAATTTTGCTGTTTTAACAAGTGGTAGTATGTTGATGTTGAGGTGCCTATCGTTCTCTTGGCACGGATAAAGAGTGGTTAGCCTAGGGGCAATTCTCATTTGACAGCATGATATATAACCGCTTATTCTTAATTTTGGCCAATCTCTCTTTTGTGTAATTCATTAGCTCTTCTCCTCATTATTGCACTATGGAACAGCTTTGACTGCTGGCGAGTAGGCCTTTAGGAGGGAGCGTTACGGGGATAGAAATTATTCAACGTCGTCTTTACAAAAGAGGCTTTCAGAGAACATCTGTCATATTTCAATCCCTCGAGCTATGAAACTATTTGCTGCAAAGTGTTGGCAGACATTTCAGATACTTAACTTGTTGAACAAAAATATGTTTATTTTGCTTTCTATTGTCTTTTCCCCTTGTTAGGAGAGTATAACATGCCTGTAGTTGTGTAGCATTTGAAAGTGCATATGAAGAAAATGGCAAACGATCGAAGTATAGATGGATGTGTTATAACTCATTTGATCTGTGTATCAACTTTTGTTGTGTTACATTAATGCTATGTGGTACTATCGTGCACACACGAACAAGAAGATAGAAAGGCAGCGAAAATTTTACTATATATATATGACAAGAAGGGTTACTTTGATGGTAAGCAACCTCCACTTCCAACCAAGAGTTTATGAGTTCGAGTCTCCCAAAGAGCAACCAAAGGGTCTATTTGGAATATATATATGTATACTTATGATATGAGAAAGCTAATATTATGAACTTATGCATAATGGTATGATTGTGATTGTTTAAAAAATACAAAAAGTAAATAGGAATATTGTTTTAATTGATGGAGAAGTGAGAATGAGAGGATTTGCTAGGTGACATACTGATAATCAGAGCTTTCGAACGGGTACCATAACGATCTTTCCTTTGCTGATGTGTTAACCAAGTAGAGTTGTTTGCAATTCAACGATCGGATGGATTCATTTGTTTCTTCCTCCTTGGGATGATAAATGACCTACTTCACTCGGTGGCTAGAATGTTGCTTTCATACGACGGGAGTCATCGATTAAAATCCAATAATAGGTGAAATTATTATTCCTTAAATACCATTGACTCCGATATCTAATTAGGTTTAATTACCTTTAGTAATGATTCACATTCACATTCAACTAGGGTGTTAGAAGGAATGCAGCTTTTGTTAGTTGTTTTTACAAAGCTCAATGTTTGAATTAAATAGTGCTGTTGATCATTTCAATCAGGACAGGGTTTTCAGTATTGTACTCGACCAATTTTTGGACTTGGACATTGACATATATTCTATTATTTGGAAATAAATAAACCTAGTTTTTAAATCTATATTCTTCATTGTTATGATTTACTCATGTCCAAAGTTTGTGACATATAGGAGTATCAAGCATACGGATACTTCGTATAGGTTGCATATACCGTACCTGATGCTTCTTCATATCTTGAAAACAAGCATACATGACAGATTTAGATTCTCTCTTTTTTCCTATATAGAGATATAGGAGCATAAGAAAACTCTGAAGTTTGAAATTTCTTTTTCATTTCAAAAATAGGAAACATTTATCTGAAAAAATCATGGTCAAAGTTTTAGATGGTAGCCTCTTAAAAGAAAATTTGGGAGAGCGTAATTGTGTTTATAATAGGGAAGTCCGAGGAGGAATTAAGGTAACATAAAAAGTCGAAATCTCTTTGATTTTACCAAAGAGAAGGACGAACTGCTAAGAGAAGAGACCTTTACTTCCACATACAAATTGCCTAACTCTTATCATTCTAATCATCTGTCAAACATCTAATTGAACGTTTATTTTATGACAGAATAAATAATTATTTTCCTTGTAACCTTCAGCACGTACAAGGTTTTACGAGTCTGAAACTAGTAGTGCAAATTGGACTTCATAGCATTATTAGGAGATCAAGAGGAAAGAGAATGAGATGATTGCATGCAAATGGGTTTCATGAAGCTGTGCAAGTGGTTCATAACCCAAAATTATTGAACAAAGGAAAAACTACAAGAAATGCTATTCTCATTTCTTCATAGCTGCAGGCGATCGAAAGGAGCTATTCACAGAGCAATAATGAACTTGATCCGCCTAGTAAAAGCAGCCCTGTCTTTCAATTAATTTTTTTCAAATATATGAAGGATCCAAAACAAGGGCAAAAAGAAATATGAGCAAACCACACTCTTAGCTATGTTGTACGTAATAGTTTCTGTAAAAGGGGACCCAGGAAGGGGGGGGGGGGGGGGTTGTTCTTCCCCCAGTTACTGATATATAGCATCACATGAATATTATTGAAGATGTCTAAGTTTAAAGGATTGAGATTGTTCATCCTTTCATTCTTTTAGGAATAAGTTTGTCCCTCTCCTTCACTTATTTCACTTTTGGACATTGATCTACTGGTTAGGGAGATCTATGCCAAATCCCACGTTTTATCTTCAAAAACGAGTTACACCAATTTTTGGGCTCTACTATACTAGCTGGTAAAGCTGGTAGAGATTTAACTCAAGGCCAAGGCCAACCACTGTTTCTGTTTAATCTCAATGTAAAACAGGTAACCATTAAAGAATCTGTAGAACTAAAGGTATAGACATGTCATAATCGAATGGAGATACAACTATGCAGAGGAAATTAAAAAATATTCACTCTCATTTGATTCTGCAAGCAGTTCATTACGAGCAAAGAAATATCGGACAGAAGGGTTAGGACTCAATCACTTAATCCAAGAATTAAGTGATTTGGGACATGCACAAATAGCCTATTTTAAGACCACAGTTTAAAACCAAGCCGGTATTTAATATTTTTTTAAAGTTTAGCCGCTCTGTGTAAGTAACTAAAAGTTGGACAAAAATACCCAAATCTGCCATACCATGGCTTCACGGTAGCAAAGCCCTTTCAAGTCTTACAGTCAATCACCGGAGATACCTGGGAGCCCTACTTATGTTATGGAGTTCTTGTGTCAGATCATGGAGCTCATCTTCTGCTAATCTCCTGCAAATGTTTTCATCAAGTGTAAGAAAGCACCACTCTGCAATGACAGATGCACTAGAAATCATTGAATGATATGAGATGGCTAATCATACACCACATTCATTTACAAATGCAACAGGAATAGCAGCGCTATTGCAAACCAATATGGTTTGACCACAGTAAGCTATCACTCTCTTTTATCTATAAATATGGCCTTGTTATAAACATACGAAATGTACTTCGTTGAAAATTAGGAAATAAATTGATAACAAAAACATCAATAGCCTGTATAAAAAACACTACCCTCCCTGATTATGCAACCATGGCCTGAAGTTTGCACTGCTATAAGTGAAACTTCGGACCCTCGCATAGGCGAAGTTCATGACCATAATAGTGTGTTTATGGTTCGGTTAGGATCAGTTTTTTCTTTAAAAAAAACCAAACCAAGTAAGTCAATTTTTCAAATATTGGGACCAATCCAAACCAATTACGTCTGTTTTTATCGATTTGGTTTATGTTGGTTTTAGTCATTTCGATTTTTTCTTAAATATGAGACACAAATTGCCAAACACATATTTCGGCAACTACATTTTCAACGTAACACTATCAAACCACTCTATTATTTACCAAAATATATTAATGATAATTAAATCAAATAGTGACGAATAATTTAATGACTCAATTAAAAATAGATTATTTTTAACATGAAACATACTTTTGTACTTTACAAAGAAAACTACCAATCAAACTAGAATTTAAACGCTAAGAACTAGATTATTATAATAGCGATTATCGTGTACCATAAATTTTTAGAAACTTTATATAAAATAATATATGTGTTTGTGTGTAATTAAAATTTTAAATAGTTATTTCTATAGTCGGTTTGATTCGGGTTTTTCGGTTATTTTTTTTACTAAAACAAACCAAACCAAATTTGAACGGTTTTTAAAATTCAAAATCAAAACCAAACCAAACCAAAAAAGTGCCCATTTTTGGTCGGTTTGGTTGAACACCCCTAACCATAATAAATTGTCTATGCGAAACCATTGTGTTTTTTTACACATTTCAGTTGACTATCCAGTAAAAAGAAAGCTGCAGACATGAGATTTAACACTAGTAATTATCGTGTTCTGAAAGATTTGCGAACCTTTGAAAGGATATTCACCAGATTCAATGAGTTAAGGCAAAATAAGGTCCAAAGACAGCAGGAGCCAATCGTGCGGGCATAGAAAACAGGGATACCATTAGCTACATCACACGCAAAACCCAAACCTCCATCAACTATAAAATGATTAAACTGGTCTTCTCTTTTTCCCATCAGAACTAAGCCAACCGGAAGTCAACATATCTTTAATAGATGTTTTGAGTTATATTGCCACATCCAAATGCTTATAGACAGATAAAGTCTACACATTAACATTCTTCTGTGATGCTTTTAGTTGTGACTCAAACTAGTAGGAGGCATAAAGAAAAGCATGATTGCTCCAGATGAGATGCTTAAGTTCAGCTTGGCATTTCCACCTGCTGCACCCATTGCTACACATAAATGGTCACGCCATGGGTGCACAATTTTGGCACATTGTATTATGATTACCAGAGATCCTTGTTGGATAAATACCCGAGGTCTGAAGTTTACACTCCTATAAATGAACTTCAGACCCGAGGTATGGAGTATGCGCTGCTCCAAGTAAACTTCAGACCTCGGGTCTGAAGTTTGCACTACTACAAGCGAACTCTGCCCAGGCTTGCAAGTCATCAAAAGGAGCTATCTATAGAGCTATTAAGCGTTTGATCCTATTTAAGTTAATAAAAGCACCCCTCTGTCTTTCGAGCAAGTATTTTTAATCTTCTGAAGCATCCAAACAGGGGCAACACAAAAAATGACAAATTAATTCTGATTTCATTCTATATTGAAGGGGTACACCAATTTTTGGGCTGTATACAAGCTGGAATAGCTTTATTAACCCAGAGAACAATACGCTAAACTGGAAAGTGTAGAGATTTAGCTCAAGGCCAAGGTGAACTACTGTTTCTGTTTTATCTCATTCTTAAAATGTAGAACTGCTGAAGATCTTTAGAACTAAAGGGTTAGACATAGGTTGAAATAAAATTGGAAATATTCATTAAAAAGAACAGTTACCATACCCATTTAATTAAGCAGTTCAATACGAGCAAACAAATTTCTTACAAGAGGAGTAGGATTCGCTTAATCCAAGGATGTTGGATCCTTCGTTATCTAATAGACGAAGCTATTCTTCTATAATCTCCTGCCTGATGTAACATCTTTCTGTTTCTTCTTAGGAACTAAGAGAACACCTCCCACGCAACTTCGGTTGGTGATGTTATAATAATAACAACAACAACAACAACAACTACCCAGTATAGTCCCACAAAGTGGGGTCTGGAGAGGGTAATATGTAGACGAGCCTTACCCCTACCCGAAAGGGCAGAGAGGCTGTTTCCAATCGACCCTCGGCTCAGTGAAGGAAAGGAACAACAAAAACACAAACAAAAACAAAAGAGCATTAGTAACTCCAGCAGAAATAGCGTAAATAATTATCTAAACATAAGAAACATAAATAAAATAGCATTCAATAGTATCATACAGTAACTACCATAAATAACTACCATAAGGGAGACACAAACCAAAACACAAATTATCTATGGATAGCCCTGCCAAGCCTCACCCAACCCCGAGTGAGGAGTATCAAAAACTCTAGGAGCCCCTATCCTACAACCCTGATACTAGACCTCCAGACTATCCTATCAAGGGTCATGTCCTCGGAAACCCGCATTCTAGCCATGTCATACCTAATCACCTCTCCCCAATACTTCTTAGGCCTCCCTCTGCCTTGCCAAACGCCGACAATCGCCAGCCGCTCACAACTCCTCACCGGGGCATCAGGGCTTCTCCTACGCACATGCCCGAACCACCTCAGCCTCGCTTCTCGCATCTTCTCATCCACCGGGGCCACCCCTACCTTCTCTCGAATAACTTCATTCTTAATCTTATCTAACCTGGTGAGCCCGCACATTCACCTGAGCATCCTCATCTCCGCAACCTTCATTCTCTGAACATGAGAGTTCTTCACGGGCCAGCACTCCGCCCCATACAACATTGCAGGTCTAACCACAGCCTTATAAAATTTCCCCTTGAGATTATGTGGAACTTCTTGTCACACAGGACTCCTGATGCAAGCCTCCACTTTGACCACCCCGTACCTATACGATGAGTGACGTCCCCGTCAATCTCTCCGTCCCCCTGAATCACCGACCCAAGATATCTAACACTGTCCCTCTTGGCGATGACCTGAGATCCAATCATTACGTCCCTGCTTACTTCGCTCGGCTCGGCGCTAAACTTGCACTCCAGGTATTCTGTCTTAGATTTGCTTATTTTGAAACCTTTAGACTCGAGAGTCTGTCTCCATACCTCTAACCTCTCAATAACACCGACTCTCGTCTCATCTATCAAGACTATGTCATCAGCAAATAGCATACACTAAGGCACATCCCCTTGAATATGACGGGTTAGAGCATCCATCACCAAGGCAAACAAGAGAGGGCTAAGCGCCGATCCTTGATGGAGCCCCATAACCACTGGGAAATGGTCTGAGTCGCCACCCACCGTCTTAACCCTAGTCTTAGCTCCATCGTACATGTCCTTGATTACTCTGATGTAGGCTTCCGGCACGCTCTTCGCCTCCAAGCACCTCCATAGCACCTCTCTTGGGACCTTGTCATACGCCTTCTCCAAGTCGATAAGCACCATGTGCAGGTCCTTCTTCTTATCCCTGAACTGCTCCACCAGCTGCCTGACAAGGTGGATAGCTTCTGTAGTGGAGTGGCCCGGCATGAAACCGAACTGGTAGGAAGAGGTATATTTTGTTAGGTTTAGTCGACTGAGCAAAACACCCTCCAAGAAGAATTGTAGGTGTACCAAGTCTGCGTAGAACTTACATAACACTGTGTGATAAGCTCTTCAAGTTCTTTAAGGTTTCTACAAGCCCAGGCCTCGCAAGAAGCTTAGGAATTGCCTAAGCTTTTATAAGGGAATTACAATTGAGTCATTCCTATATCATGTATGTGTAAATACATGTACTATATATAACAACAACTCAGTATAATCCCACTTAGTAGGGTCCGAGGAGGGTAGTGTGTACGCAAACCTTACCCCTACCTTGGGTAGAGAGGCTGTTTCTAAATAGACCTCCGGCATCCTTCCCTCCAAGAATTTCCCACCTTGCTCTTGGGGAGACTCGAACTCACAACCTCTCGGTTGGAAGTGGGGTTGCTTGCCATCAGAGCAACCCCTCTTGTCTACATGTACTATATATATTACTACTATTATTGAAGAGGCAAAGAGGAGCTTCGGGTCGTGCAGTCTGCCCACCAACTCTTCCTAAATTTTGCCCTAGTATTTGGCTTTTATTGCTTCAGCTACTCTGTCACCCTCATATCTGCTGCCAGTCTCCAGGTATTCTTGGCCCAATTATTGAAACCAATACTCATTGAAGCCTTTTCATTTCTCTCCTTGAATTCACCCAGCAAGTACTTGCTCAGGAAATCTTTCCATGTCCTTAAGGAGCTCTCATCAACCATCCAAATTTCAGAAGCACGTTTTGCAGAAAGGGCACTAAACAGATAAAAAGGTGGATCCAGATCAATATTTTCCCGTGCATCTTTGGTCTAAAAGTGTCCTTAGGAATTCTCGTCATTTATCATCCTCCCAAATGAGTTGGTTTACAGGTCAAGCAAAAGGATGATCTTCTGTAGAAGTTTATAGATCAGAATAATTGAATCATTGCATCAACCTTGGAGTGAACGTAGCTCAGAAGAATATGAATCAAGATGGTAAAGGAGAGACTCTCTCCCAAGAAAATGTACAATCCTTAACTCCTTTCAACGAACATATAATAGAGTTTCAATATGATATATGCGAGAAATAGGAGAATAGATATCTAACAAGCATTAAGTTATGCCCTCGAAGTTCAGGAATTTCCTAAGCTTTATAAGGCAAGTAGAACTAAGCCATTCTGATATCATGTATGTGATAAACTGTAAATACAGGTCCATGGATCTGTGATATACTAAACTTGCTATACTGATCATTTATTATCAACCGACACAGTTTTGCCCCCACCGCACCAAGTCTGGTTCGGTCCACTAGTTTTCCTTATCGATTTTTTTTGGAGGATGCACCCATAAATAGTGGAGAGGGAGAAGGAGGAATTAGAGAAAAAAAGGGCATTTGTTAAAATAAAAAGGTCCACTAAGAGATTCGATAAAGCATGTATTGAGGAACAAGCATTAACCAACACTCAGCACAACCATCTCGAAGGTCAACACATAATGTAGACAATTAATTAGGAAAACCCTCTTTTCCTTTTTTCTTTTCCCGGCAAGTACTATGAATAATCTAATTGTTTTTGTATCTTTCAAAGTAATTAAAAGCAGTAAATTTGCTTGATAATCATATATATTGAGCAAAGTATCTTTTTTATATTTCACCATCGTTCACTTCAATTGTTTCCCTTAACTTCTTTCATCAAGTAATCTTTTTCGCTATCTATAGGTGAATATTGATTTCTTTTTTGTGACCTCAAGTCCTAAACTAAAGCCCTGATATTTGCATTATTGTTTATGCAACATTTGGCGGTTCCTAGACCCATTAATCCTCATTCAAGTAAAAAAAGAGAAAGGAATTGATCATAACAAGACTAAAAGCAGTGTAGTTCTTTACAATATGTTGCCATTATCCAAAAGACTAAAAGCAGGGTAGTTCTTTACAATATGTTGCCATTATCCGAAAGCAAGAATGATACCTAGTACAGTGCAGAAATAGATGACCGATCAAGCCTGAGTTCCGGTCAAAGCCTTCATCTGTATATGATTGGAGTCGGCAGTGCTTGGGTTGGGCAGTGCCTCGTAAGAGCCAAATCTCCTGATACCAACAGTTTTAGCAACAGCAGCATAAGTAACAATCACGACGAGCAACACAAACAGCACATGAAGCACAAAGACCAAATCAAGGATAGCGACAGCCCTGAGCTTAGAATCTTCAAGATCACACTTTGTAGATCCCTCAACTCCAGTCACAACATCCAACAACTTATGACAACCATCAGGTATGAAAGCATCAACGTAGAGCGAAAGTCCCGTCTGTAGTACCCACAGACCCTGGAGACATATTGAACCAGCGAGCGCCACGTCAGCGAGGAAAAGCCTGGGTTGAAAGGCGATGAGGAGACAGAGAAGAGAGGAGAGTAAGGAAATGTTAGCTGAAACGGAGTCGCACTTGGCTTGAAGATCGGAGGTCTGAACGGAGGCGGAGTTTGAGGAGACGGAGTAGTGGAGGTAGAAAAGTGCCGATGCTAGAGCAAAAAAGAGATCGGGAGGGAGCGGGAGGAGCGAAGTTGACTCGGAGATAAGGATAGCGAGGGTTAAGAGGAGGAAAGAGAAAATGACGGCGGCGGCTTGGAGAGAGGTGAAGCGGTGGACGGGAGTGCGGCCTTTGAGGAGAGGATCGGCGTCGAAAGAGATAAAGGATTGATGGATTAAGGAGATGAGGAGGCAGAGGAGGAGGAGATATAAAGGGAGGTGGCGGAGACGGGAGGAGAAGGCGGAGATGGGGTGGTAGGGTTTGGCGGTGTAGTCACCACGAGGAGATTTGAGGTGGTGGTTTCGGGTGGTGGAAATGAGGTGGTAGAGTCCGAGGGATAGCAGTGCAGACGAGGAGAACATGTGATACATCAGGGTTGCCATTGCTGCACTAGCTGCACTGCAGATGATTTGATTCGAATTCGAGTCACATTCCCCACTTATTTCCACAACTCGCACCTACTCATACTCTTAGACAATTGATTTTGTTATTCTCTTTTGTGCTCTTGCTCTTCTTTAATGTAACTTCCTGTTGTTAATATGAACTAGTATTAGGATATGCAACCTATATTAATGTTTATAAAATTTTTAAAATATATAATATTATTAAATAATATATTTGTTATGAAATAGAAGATTCTTACACTTCTATTTAAGGTGAATGTCTTTAATGTATTTAATTAGAGAGATTTTAGAGTTCTATTAGTGGTAGCTAAATCTTCCTCTCCCCTATAAATAGAGGTGCCCTCTACCATTGTAAATCATCCCTTGGCACCCCTCTCAACTCAATAAGAAGAATTCTCTCTACTCTTCTCTCTATTGCTATTGTTCTTGTTCTATTGTTCTTGTCTTTTGCTTTAGTTTGTAACACGTTATCAGCACGAGACTCTAGCGTCTCAAGTATCATTCTCGAAAATCCAAGGTATTTTCCCTCTTCCTAATTTAATTTTCGAGTATGTCTGACATTATGAAAAGAAAGTTCGTTGCCCTTGAAATTTCGGGCAAGAACTATATGACATGGGTATTGGATGCTGAAATCCACCTAGATGCTATGGGTCTCGGAGACACCCTCAAAGATAAAGAAAAAGCATCCACCCAAGATTGTGCGAAGGCCTTGATTTTCTTGCGCCACCACCTTGACGAAGGTTTGAAGATTGAATATCTCACCGTCAAGGATCCACTCGTTTTGTGGAACAGCTTAAAGGAGAGATATGACAACCTGAAGTTGGTCACTCTGCCACAAGCACGATATGATTGGGCCCATCTAAGGCTACAGGACTTTAAGTCCGTTTCTGAATATAATTCTGCTATGTTCAGAATTACTTCTAAACTGAAGCTATGTGGAGATAACATCTCCGATTACGATATGCTTGAGAAAACGTTTACAACGTTTCATGCCTCCAATATGGTACTGCAGCAACAGTACCGAGAGAAAGGCTTTACGAAGTACTCTGAACTGATTTCTCTCTTACTAGTGGCTGAGCGAAATAATGACCTGCTCATGAGAAATCACGAAAATAGACCAACTGGGTCTACTCCACTGCCTGAAGCAGATATGGTGCACTCGCATTATGCCAAACATAAAAGGGACCATGATCACGGTCATAAACGGGGTCAAAGCCAAGGACGTGGACAAGGAAGAAATTCCAAAGAAGTCCGTCACCCCCCAAAGAGAGATAACCACCGAAAGCAGAAACGGGATCCCGAAGATCCTAAGGCAAATAGTTCAGAAACTATATGTTATCGTTGCGGTGGGAAAGGGCACTGGTCAAAGATTTGCCGTATACCAAGACACTTGGTTGACCTTTATCAAGCATCTCGAAAGAGAAAAGGCCCTGAAACAAATTTTGTCTATGACGACAATGAGGATATCACCCACCTGGATGTGGCAGACTTCTTTGAGCAACCCGATGGAAAAATAGACCACCTAATCGGCGATGGATCCGTGATGAAAGAAGATGGAGTTATTTGATTTTGTTCTACTTATTTGTATTAGTTAGTGAATAAACTAATAGTCATTAGCATTAGCTCGTATTAGTTAGTTCATAAAGCAATGTTAGCAGTAGTCCTTTAGAATATCTTCAATATGTTCAAATATCAATAAAACTTTTATTTTCCAGTGGGGGTAATCGACTAGCCTGAAAAACTAGTCGATTATCAACTATTTTCGCATTAAAGTTGAAAAACAATTGATCAACAATCGATTGTCTTTGGCTAACAATCGATTGTCTTGAAACAGTGTGTTCTGGAATTTTTCAAAAATAGCCAACAATCGATTGTCTTTGTCTAACAATCGATTGTCTTGAAACAGTGAGGTCTGGAATTTTTCAAAAATCACCCACAATCGATTGTCTATATCTAACAATCGATTGTCGTTAGGCAGTGTGATCTGAAGTTTTTCAAAAATAACAAATAATCGATTGTGTGTGTTTAACAATCGATTTTCTATGTTCCAACAATCGATTGTGTGTTTAATAATCGATTGTCTTATGAAAAACGCTGAAATTTTCAAACTGCATAGTACTTGATAATGGATAACATATCTGATTTTGTTAGTCAACTGTTAGCAGCAGATTTTGAAAATATTATGTGACACAAAAGAATTGAAGTTGTTTATTCTTATGTTAATGTATTCCTTTTGTATGTCATACCATGGGAAGTAAATTGATTGAAAGGCTCCGGAAGAGCAAATGTAACTCTGCCCAAAGGCATGACGTTTATCTTAGAGAATGCAATATTCTCCTCCAAGTCTAAGAAGAAACTTGTTGAGTTTTAAAGATGTACGCCGGAATGGCTACAATATTGAGACAATGGATGAAGATAATCTCGAATATCTCGTCCTCACTTCAAAGAATGTCTCCGGCCAAAAGAGGGTTATTGAGAAATTCCCGTCCTTATCTTGTGGCCTGTATTGGACAAGAATTAGTGCAATTGAGGCACATTCAACAGTAAATCTAAAGAATACTGAGTCCAATACATTTGTACTTTGGCATGATCGACTGGGTCACCCAGGATCAACCATGATGTGACGGATTATAGAAAGCTCATATGGGCATCCGTTAAAGAATTTCAAAATTCTTTCAAGTAATGAATATCCTTGCACTTCGTGTTATCAAGGCAAGCTGATTATCAGACCATCCCCAACAAAGGTTGGGACTGAGTCACCCCAGTTTCTGGAACGTATACAAGGGGACATTTGTGGACCTATTCACCCACCTAGTGAGTAGTTTAGGTATTTCATGGTCTTGATAGACGCATCCTGTAGATGGACTAATGTGTGCTTGTTGCCATCACGCAACCTTGCGTTTGCAAAGTTAATGGATAATAGATGAGAATAATCTTGAATTCTTCATGAAAACGAGGCTGCCCATTTCGGTTTGGGTTCACGCCATTTTGCATGCAGCAATGCTACTTTGTCGGCTGCCCGCTTCGGCTTAGGGTCACGCCATTTCGCGTGCAGCAATGCTAGTTCGTCTCTGACTGACGAATTATCACAAATATTCCCTATTGCAATTGGTTTTGGGTCATGAACCCAATATATCCCATTTAAGAAGCTTTGGATGCGCAGTATAGGTGCCTGTAGCACCGCCATCCCGAACCAAATTGGGTTTGCAAAGAATGTTAGGAATATATGTTGAGTATGAATCGTCCTCCATTATTCGCTACCTCGAAACATTGACAGGAGATTTGTTCACTGCACTATTTGCAGACTGTCAATTTGATGAGACACTTTTCCCAAAATTAGGGGGAGAAGTCGGTGAAACCAAATGGGAAATTTTGTGGAAAAATGTATCATTATCTCATCTTGATCCACATACCTCTATTTGAAAGAAAGAGGTACAAAAGACTATCCATTTGCAAAGAATAGCAAATCAAATGCCTGACGCATTTACGGACTTGAAGAGGATAACGAAATCCCACATTCACGCGGAAAATGTTCCGATCCGTATTGAAGTCCCTATTGGACAAATATCTAGTGTCATATCCAATGAGTCAAATGCACGCCAGAAGCGTGGCAGACCATTAGGTTCCAAAGATCGAAATCCTAGAAAGAGGAAAAAGAACGATCTAAATGACACTATGAAAGAATCACATGAGGACCCTCATGATTTGATTAATTCCGAGATTCACGAAGAATCTATTGAGCCTGAGACTCTTGAAAATACGGAATGCAAGAATGTGAGGATCTCGAACCTCCGTATGTGGTAGTACAAAATTAATTGAGAGCTCTCGAAGAGCCAATTATTACTATGTTGGAGAAACACAATTGAGTATTGTGATGTAGTAAGTCTCAAAGAAACTTATCCAGTTTCCAAAAGTACACGCGAAAGCAATTGATTATATTGAGACTATAAATAAAGGAAGGCTTTGATTCTCCTATTACTACAACTTGTAGCGGGGTAATTTGTATATGAAAAGCTACCCGCTTTGTTCTCCAGTTTGTACTACACAAAAGAAAGAATGCCACAATAAAGTGGATATCTATTGGTATAAAGCCCATGTCATAATAAACCCGAAGTTTATTGATAAGTGCACATGTCATGGTGTAAATTTGAAGTTTACCAATATTGATAATTTAGTCGGTTGACATTCGTGTTAGCCATCTCATTTGAAGTATGATGTGCAAATTCACATAGGTGAATATCAAAGAACTAGAAAGTTCTTGTTCTCAGTAATGAACTGACCAACTAAAGAGTTCGGGTTGAAGCCCCTAAATTCTGGAAATATCAAAGGTGAATATGGGCCCATTCACCTGCCATGTATACCACATATGATGCATCTATGATATGGTTACATGCGTCATTGTTATTAACCCGCAGCCTGGCAGTGCTTGCGAGGTAAATCGCTCAGTAATCTAACTTCGAGCATAGTTTCCAGATTCTCTACTCAAGACAGTTCATCTTGATAAGTTGGTTTATATCAAAGTTGGTTTAGCAAGATAATTATTGAGTGCTTCCACTTAATAGCTAAACTGTTTCTTATGAGAACTAAGTTATATATATATCAGTTTGATATAAGTTGTATACGAGAGTATATTCTCCCCTCACAAATGGTTCAGGGTCAGGAACCAAATAATTTCATCTTATTATTAAGGTGCTATGTATATTGACATAATGCACAAAGATGATTTCCCAAAGTTGAGGAAACAAGTTAGCTTTACTAACATGAGGGGGAGACATGATAAACACTTGAGAAAAGGTTACATGGGATGAATTATCATTTGTATATGTAAATCCCCGAATATCATGATATGAACCTGAAGTTCATAAAAGGGATAATTCAATTGCAACATATTGCAAAGCATGCTATACGCATTTGCTGACTCAAAGAAAGTAACTAAATAGAAGAGATACAATTCAAGAAGAATTGATTCCATATGAAAGACATGTAGCTTTGAACCTATAGTTCATATGCTTGAAAGTATAAAGGCAAAGGTATGTATAGTCAATTTTCGATATCTTATTTGTTTAGCATGACATGAAAACTTGATATGCAGCTAAAGTCTATTATGCGACTTATATGACTTAACTTGAAAGATTTAAGTTGCTTGAAGCATATGCAATTCTTGGTCCTGAAGTACCGCATCCTAAGTACAATTTGTGTACATATGAATCTTGCCATAACTATAAGCATGATGGCATTGAGAATGCATCTATGGAGATATTGAAGAGCTATTCCACGACATTATATGAAGATGTTCATATCTATCAAGAGTGATGATTTCAAGGTGCGGAATATTTATTCAAGTCAATATGGTTGATTTATTCATCAAGCATCTACCAAAGATCGTTTTGAAGATGATGCACAGGATTGGAATGCAAATGCTCAAGGATATAAATTGATGTACTCATTAGGGGGAGTCAATGCGCGTTGCACTCTTTTTCCCTTACAAGGTTTTGTCCCACTGGGTTTTCCTTGCAAGGTTTTTAACGAGGCAACCAATAAGCGCATATTCAAACATGTGTACTCTTTCCTTACTTTAATTTTTCCCATTGGGTTTTGTTTTAAGGTTTTAACGAGGCACATCATTGAATAGACATTCAAGGGGGAGTGTTATGAAATAGAAGATTCTTACACTTCTATTTAAGGTGAATGTCTTTAATGTATTTAATTAGAGAGATTTTAGAGTTCTATTAGTGGTAGCTAAATCTTCCTCTCCCCTATAAATAGAGGTGCCCTCTACCATTGTAAATCATCCCTTGGCACCCCTCTCAACTCAATAAGAAGAACTCTCTCTACTCTTCTCTCTATTGCTATTGTTCTTGTTCTATTGTTCTTGTCTTTTGCTTTAGTTTATAACAATATTAAAATTATAAAATAAAATTTTGAAAAATGCTCTGAAAAAATAATAATACTGGTCCTATTTTTCTCAACAAAGTAGAGAATGACCTAGTACCATTTGAAAATGACCAAAATGTAGTTTTTAAAGCTCAATATTGTTTGACCAAAAAATATTAGGCCTTTTTGTTAAACTAATTAAATAGAAGATAGAGGGTAAATTCTAACTAAGGATAATTAATTCTAGATTTGAGATGGATAATATGAAATAAAAAATATAGTTGAGTACAAATATTGACAGTAGTTATGGCCGAATCTAATAGTATGGAAAAGACCATGCATTAAATAACATTAAATGATAATATAAAATATAAATAAAGGAGAAGATTCACCCAATCTTGAGTGAGGCGGATCCTCTTTCATTTGATAAAGATGAGTGATAGACAAATACAAGAATCATAGGACTCTTTTCGGATCTAATGAGGAGTGTGGGATAACAGATCATCTAATCTCTTTAGAGAGATGTATTTTTTTATCTTTTCTAGAGATATAGGATCAGCTTTTTTAGAAAAGTTCCTCCCCCCCCCCCCCCTATTTGTTTCCTCTCTCTTCCCATTATAAAGGGATATCCCTAGAAAATCCTAAAAAGCACAATTAGAGGGGATATTCTAAGACTACAAAGTAAAAATAGATGTTACTTCCATCATCACTGCTCGACATCGGCCTTATTGATCACCGCTAGACTTCGACCTTATTGATCACTCCTCAACCTTGTCCTTATTGATCACTGCTCGATCTTAGCCAGACATCTCAATTCGATCTTCAGTATCCCTGTGGGCTGAGTTTGAGCAGAGTTCGACCAAGGCCAACGACTGAAGTGATGAGTTGATCGAGAAAATGATAGATTTGGAGAAGGCCAACGAGGCCAAGATGGCATCTTTAGAAAGGAGGGCGACATGGGAGGAGGTCATACGCGTCCTCAGATCTAGACGGGTGATTCGATCCTTATAAGATGCCTTATCAAGTACCTCATTTGATTTGGAATGCTACCTTTGCTGCTTATTTCTGATTATATTTTTCGAGCGAGGTCGAATGTTAATTCGAGTGAGGTCGAATGCATGTTCGAGCGAGATTGAACACATGTATGAGCGAGGTCGAATGTTAATTCGTTTAATTGATGCAGTATCGCTTTGCCCAAAATACGGGTGAGCTTCATGCAATCATGCTTTGCCTACATATATCTGTTACATGTTTCTGGGCTGGCAATCCAGTCCCAATCTATATGGTCTCTTGGCATCTTGAGATTTGCTCTGATGATGATCCTTCCTTGTTAGCGTATCGGGGAAAATGCTCTTGCTTCTACTCCACTTAGAGAAATAGTCAGTTAAACCTGCAACATCTGATCTTTTTAAGCCTAAGGCATCCCGGAACCTACTCGAAACTCACCCAAGCCCTCGAAGCTCTAAACCAAATATATATATATACAACCTCAAAACAAACTACGAACATATTCATGTGATCAGATCACCAATATAACATCATGAACATTGAATTGAACCTCGAGATCAATGAAATTTCTCAAAATTCCGTTTAAGCATAAATTTCCCAATTAGGGTCTGGATCGCGTCAAACGACGTTTGTTTTTTTACCAAACTTTACAGGAGTGATTCAAAACATATATGCGACTTGTACTGGGCACCGGAACCAAAATACGGGCCTGATAACATTACTTTCAAATTAGATTTCACTTTAATTCTCTTTAAACATTTTTAAAAAGCAATTTCACTTAAAAATTCATATCTCAGGCTTGGGACCTCGGAATTCGATTCCGGGCATACGTCCAAAGCCCAGATTTTCCTACAGATCCTCCGGGACCGTCAAATCACGATCTGCGTCGGTTTACTCAAAATATTGACCGTAATCAAACTTATTTATTTTAATACAAAATTTAGCATTTTTCGTAAAATTTCACCTTTAAGCTTTCCGGCTACGCGCCCGAACTGCGCATGCAAATTGAGGCAACCCTAAATGAGGGTTTCAAGACCTCAGAGACACATATTTTTATTAGAAACAGGTGATGACCCCTTGGGTCGTCACATGCCTTTTTCTTGTGGTCCAAAATAAATAATTTTTACAGATTTCAAGAATGAATTAATTATTTTTTCCTATATTGTTCTTGGAGTAAATAATGTTGGAATATGTGTTAGGGGTGTTTATGTGAGATAGTAAAGGTTAGTATGGTCAATTTCATTGCTAATTAATGCTAAAAGGTAAATTTTTTAATTTATGTGAAAACATCCAAAAAATCACTTATTTTAGACCGGAAGGAGTACAATTTAATATATAATTTACCAATATATATGTGTGTGTGTGATAATTTAATATCTCAAAATTATAGGGCTTTAATTAGCTTTCCAACGTACGCACCCCCAATTCCCACGTCTCTCAATTCTCAAATAATACCCAGATAGCGTATCCCACCCCCATTGAACCAATCCCCCAAAATCTCATTAACAGAATTTATTTCAAGTTTCACATTCTCTGCTTCTCTAAGATTTTGGTTGGAAATTGTCTAATTTGGCTTTTATTTAATCTGTTTGCTATTTTACGAAAGCTTATTTTTTACAATTTTAGAGTTAGAACGTTATTAATATTATGAATTCCATTTACAATCACTAAACAGTTTCGAAGCTTGGATTTTGAAAATTAAATTTTAAAATTTATTATTATTTTAGATTGGGTATTGTTTTGGGATACATTTTGAAATTTATATCTCAATTTTTTTAGAGAATTTCGTGAGAATTCGAGTTGGTTTAATTATAATTTCATATTAAAACTCGAAAAAAACATTGTATATATTTTATATTTTGGATGTAAAGACGGCATACAATATATATACAACTAACACAATTATATATGAAATTCTATGTAAAATGTAGTTTTATATCAGATTTTACACGAAATATTATATTTATGATGCTGATATATTGTAAATTTTGACCGAATTGTATATTTTGTAAAAACTTTAGTTGGTTTCCGTAAATAGGAAAACTTAGATAAAATCAGGTAAATAAGTTTAAAATCTGATATATTTACGAAAAAGTCTCAAGTTTTTAGTAGTTACTAGTAGTCACCCACGCAATCCCCGGTCAATATTAAAAAATATTAATTAAATTATATTATACCGAATTTGTTTGAACATATCAGATTGTATTATTTTAATATATTTAAATTTTAATAATTAAAATATCTATTAAATTAAATGGACATATATAGTCATCGAATAACTCTTTTTTATGTATCTTTCTTTATTATATAATAAATGTTTAATATAATTGCATTATTAATAAAAATTATTAGCATATTAATTTGTTTAATTTTATTAGCATATTAAAAAAATTTACTAAAGATTTTTTTTATTTTATGCAATTAAAGTTTTTATAGTACATAATTAAAAAACTCCAACTTGAAACTACTCTCTAATTTGAATGGGAATTTTTTTTAATTTTTATTTATTTAAATAATATATTTTATTTTTTATTTTATATATTTTTTAAATTCAAAAATAATAACCAATAACTAAATGTTAACTACTTATGCCATGTGGCTTTTTTCTAGATTACTACTTGGTTTAAGAAGATGGCAGTTTTCTCTTTTTTTAATAATATATAGACATAGATTCTATTATTAATGTTTAGTATTTTGTATATTGTTAATAGAATTTTATTAGCATATTACTTTATTTAATATTTTTATCTGATTATTTTTTTATTTGTAATATAAGAAAAGATATATATTGTACTAATCTTGAAATAATTTTATTTTACCTTTTATTCTGTTGTCAATAATATTATCTGAATTTTAATAAATAAAATCTCTATTAAATTGAAAGAACTTATATAGTCATCGAATAACTTTTTTGTTAAGTATATCTCTTTATTATGTTATAAATATTTAATATAATTGCATTGTTAACAAAAAGTTATTAAAGAGATTTTTTATTTTATGTAATTTAAGGTTTTTATTTTAGATTTAATTTAAAAACTCCACCTTGAAACTACTCTCAATTTGAATATATAGTTTTTAAATTCTTGTTTCTTAAAAAGATACTGTATTTTATTTTACTATTTTATAGATATTTAAATTCAAAAATAATAACTAATTGTTAACTACTTATATCATGTGACTTTTTTCTAGGCTGCTAGTTGGCGTGAGGAAATGACTTTTTCCTCTTCTTCCAATAATATACAGATTCTATTATCAACGTTTAGTATTTTTACATTGTTAATAGAAATTTTTATTAGTATATTACTTTGAAATATTTTTTATTTTAAAATTTATAATGTTATTATCAATAATATTATTTGAATTTTATTGAATAAAATCTATATAAATTTAAAGGATTTGTATAGTCATGGAATAATTTTTTTGTTATGTATCTTTATTTATTGTTGTTGTTGTAGTATCTTTCTTTATTATATTATAAATATTTAATATAATTGCACCGTTAATGAAAATTATTCGAACATTAAAAAAATTATTAAAGAGATGTTTTATTTTATGTAGTTTTAGGTTTTTATTTTAAAATAATTTAAAAACTTCAACTTGAAACTACTTTTCAATTTGAATAAATAGTTTTTTTAAATTCTTGTCTATTAAAATAATATATTTATTTTATTATTTTATAGATGGTTTACTTCAAAAATAATAATCAATAACTAATTATTAATTATTTATGTCATGTAAATTATTTTAGGCTATCATTAGATAATTTTTGGGATTTTTACATATATATCCCATATAACAAACCTTATAACCACTCATGTTTAAGGTTAGTATTTATTACATTTAAGTATACCATGTTTCAATATATGTACCAAAATTGACTTTTAAGGTTTAATTACCAATGATTTATTAGGGGCTTTATTTGTGGAACAAAATATTTCCATATTTTCTTTCCCCACTTTTTTCTCTTTCTTCCAACAGATTTTTAACCTTATTAATTATCAAGCTTGCTAATTCTTATTAGGCGATATCAAAATTTCTCCTTCTTTTCTTCGTTTGCTTTGTGGCAGGTTGGAAGTGAGAGGGAGGAGAACTGGCTCTAATTTGTGTAAAAACATTAGAACTTTTTATTTTTCTAATACTTTTGAATTAAAAGAAATGATTTTCTGTTGTTTTTTTGTGTGTTAAATTAATGAATTTAAACGAAGCGATATGGACATTGAAAATTCATATAATTATTCCAAATTGTTAGGATTTGAGGTTTAATTGTTATTATTATAGTATTTATAGTGTGTAGGCAGAACTTATCCCTCAACTACAAAGATACATTTCAATTGAATATTATTTTCATGAATTAAGTGGATTAATAGTTGAGGAGCTTTAACGGTAAATGTTTTGGATATTTACTACCAATCTTCTGTATAGAATTTAACTCTATTGATAATGATAACATTTTTAAAGGTAACTACAATTACCTACAATACAGAGTTCATATAACTAAAAATATTGTAATTAATTGCTTAGATTCATGGAAATTAACTACAATGTTTTTTCTTTATCTACAACATTTTGTCTTTACCTATTATTCGATAACACATTTCGAAATCACTTACAGTACATTATAACTACAATAAGCAAACAGTTTACATTACTCAAGTATATTAGTAAACTTCTTTATTATCGTCAAAACGTATTACAGTTACACATCAAATTCCGATAATCTGGAATAACTAAAATATGTTGTGGAACATCCCATTTCGCTTCATCAGGAAGAGGATTAACTGGCAATTCATATGTAAGTAGTAGGCTCTTAGTTGTGTAATACGGTGAGCAATAGTTGTTCGGCCTTTCATTCCTATGCCTTAATGATGCCAAAGCATGTGCACATGGAAGTTCATCAAGTTGGAATTGTCCACAGCTACATTTCTTATTTTCTAAACATACAATGTACCGCTTCACGCCATCTAACACGGTGTGTATATGATATGTTGAAGCTCTCACCTACAATTCAAGATCAAAAAGAAAATAATAAGGTGTCAATAAGTTAACTATGTTAGCAACAATCAGTTAACTACAAATCAGCTACAAACAAACGGCATATAAACGTTAACTACATTTGACTATATTTTTAAAACTCTCTGGAAATACTTCATATAACATTAACTACTATTAACTACAATTATCTACATTTTTAAAACTCTCTGAAAATACTTCATAACTACATTTAACTACATTTAACTACAATTATCTACATTTTAAAACTCTCTGGAAATACTTCATAACTATATTTAACTACATTTAACTACAATTATTTACATTTTTAAAACTCTCTGGAAATACTTCATAACTACATTTAACTACATTTAACTACAATTATCTACATTTTTAAAACTATCTGGAAATACTTCATAAAACATTAACTACATTTAACTACAATTGTCTACATTTTTAAAATTCTCTGGAAACAACTTCAACATCTACTAATTTTTTTATTTTTTTTTCCTGCACCAAACAAGAATATATTACCTTTAGTTTCTGGGATAATGTATTGTTATCTTCCAATTCTTTGTTGAATTTGTGCCCAATTGTAGACTGGAGAATTCCGTAGCTTGCAGTCTCAACAACCAAAATGGCGTCAACTTCAAAATCTCTGAAACTGCCATAGTTATCCCAATAACCATTACATTTAAGCATTATCGGAATTTTTGACATTGTAGAATCTCCTTAATGGCAATCACGAAGGAACTACAAAATAGATGAATGTAAACATCCTCAGCGACAATACAATACAAGATGATGTCTGAAATTCAAGTGTAGATTGTCTCAATTAGTAATCCGTAAAGAATTGCAGAATGATTGATTATGCTTGGAAGATATGTGCGCTAGAGCCTTTTCTGATCCACATAGAACTGCTTAATATGGAATATAGAGCACACTTACCGGCAGAAGGATGAAACTGATAAGTTCTCGCACACATCTAAGCTTTTCCTCGTAGTTATTACACCCATGTTATACCTGATTTTCAATGGATGAATGAGAGCAAGATTTCGGTTGCAGGATGGAGGAGAGAATCGGTTCAGTGTAGAGGCGAGATTAGGAGCATTTAATATGTTACCTTAACTGATTTCACCTTTAATTGGTAGAAAATCAGTGATTAATTAGAAGCCATTAAGATAGGCGTTATTTTAGGCTACACTTTATTAAGAATCTATTTTCTACCTTAATTATCTGCGTTATTTTTGGATGGGAAATCAGCAAATATTCCGTTTGGAATATATTATGTAACAAAAACATGGGATATGAGGGTAATAACCAAACAATGCACAATAATGATAATAAGGTTTGCTATATTGGATGTTTAGGTAAAAATCCCATAATTTTTTCCTCACCTTTAATAATATATGGATACAGATGTTTGCGAACTTGGCCCAATTCTAAACATGTCGAGCTTGGTTCAGTTCGCTACAAAAGGAGTCGAGTTGAGTTAAAACTTGACCAAACTGATTTACAGCCGGCTAGTGCCTAGACCTAACTCCACAAATTTAATACAAGGAGTAGAGGAGGCAGCATGGACCGCACATTACCAATTTATAAAGAAACGATAGCCCAATCCAAGTCAGATTAATGGACCACTCTTAAACTCTAGCCTTTTTCACATATAGCATTATAGTATGTCACGTTGACGTTTGACGTTTCCTTCTCACGAATGAAAAACTATTGAGAATTTTATTTTGTGTATCGTATAATGAATATTAATTATATGAGGTTACTTTTTATCTCGTAAATTTATAGATATCAATTTTATACTTCTAGATCCACGAAAATTTGAGTTTATAAAATTATAAGATAAAAATATTACCTCACACGACTAATGTCAGTTGTACGTAAGACAAAATAAAATTTTCCAAAAACTACGCACAGTAGCATCTTCAATAATGATCGGTGGTTCGTGGAAAAGACCGGCATTACCTTCCGGTTGTAGTCAACTTTAAACGCGCCTAAAATATTCAAAGTTGTCTATTTACGAGCTTGTACTTAATTGTCAAATAATATAATCGCTCTAACTTATACTTAATTTTAATACTTGGATCGGAATAATAAAATTAAGAAATAAAAAAAGAGCGAGCGCATTAATATTTTTAATTGAAAAGATTAAAAAAAGAAGAAGAAGTAGAAAATGTACCGTAAAAGGCAAAAGCAGATAGGACTTTAGCTATATTTGACCAGTCACCCTCGTGATAATGACTTATCTCTTTTGTGTCTTTTGCTTTTCTTTTCGTGAATGTTATTTTGACGTAGACTTCAGTGGAAATTCTATACACGATTCGTACTGTCATTCAACTTTATCAAGGAGTACTAAAAAGGACAAAAGTAGATAGGACAGTACATATGGTCACGAAGAAACTTAGGAACTTAAGTGCGAGAAAAAAGATTTCATAAGTTAAAATACTACTCTTCATAATAATTTATTAATTTGCTTTTAGCATGTTCATTAAGAAAATATTAGATTTTATGTAAAAATACCTACTATGACTAAATTAACTCTGTTGAAATATTTAATATGAGAAGTAAGAAAACTTTTTAGGGATATGTACATAGATGTAATTTTCTAAAAATAAATTGAATTCTTTCTAATTGGATTTTAAACAAAAATGAAAATACAAATTGGTCACTTATTATGAATCGAAGGGAGTATTTGAAAATTAGAATTGTATTTGGACTTGAGCACAATTTGAAGTTGTTTCAAAAAAAATTGAGTGATTTGAAGTAGAATTTTGAAAAATAACTTTTCAGAGTTTTTTTTGAAAAATTTCGAAATTCTAACTTCAAGTAAAATTTTAAATTTTACATTTTCACAACCAAACATTAATTTCGAAAAAAGTGATCTTTTTTTTTTGCCAAAAAGGTATAATTGGTGTTTGGACATAAGAATTATGAAATTTCGAAAAAAGTAAACTGAAAAATTCAAGTGAAAATAATATGTAAAAATTAAAGTTGTGTTTGGGGAATGAACACAATTAGAAGCTTTTTGTGAATTTTTGTGAATAATTTGAAGTGAAAATTTTAAAAAATAACTTTGGAAGTTTTTAAAATTTTCGGAAAAATTCAAAATTTAATTTTAAGGGAAATTTAAAATTTGCAGCCAAATACTAATTCTACAAACAAACAAAAAATGCAAAATATTAGAAAAAAAAAGTAAAACAAATTTTATGGCCAAACAAGCCCATAGTCTAGAGGTCAATAAAAATTATAAGATCTCAAATTTAAATTCTAATAGAGACAAAATCTATTATATTATTTATTTTCATCTATCCGAATATTAACGAGTACGGAACCTAAATATAGTATTTTTGGACACAAAATACGTTAATAGGTGTAAAAAATTACATATCTATATATAACGTACAAATTAAAGACGTTATACCTTAACGGTAACTTTTGCCATTAAGGTATATGTTTTTTTAATACTCTATACATAGCGTTTAAAAAACGCTATACCTCCTTTTATAGATCCACCAATAATTTAACTAACATAACAATAATTTATATTAATATAGCGCATATTTAAAGAACGCTATGCGTAAAAAAATTTCAACATTCCGAGCTAGCCATTTCCTATATATAGTGGTTAGGGTTTTAGGAAAACTCGTTCACATCAAATACCAACTCCCATTCAATATATTCTTCTTCTTAAATTGGTAATCTTTTTTTTTCGTAATATCTGAAAAACGTAGAATAAGAGTTTCATTATATTGGGATAGAGGGGGGAAGGGGGGGGGGGTTGAGGTTGTGATGGAGAATAACTCTGTGAGATATAGTTTATCTCCACAGGATCATGTTAAATTACCACTTACAGCGGAGTACAATAAATTGATATTAGTGTTATGCAAAAAAATAAGTGTGAGGAAACGTTTAGTGATACTCAAAGTAACCGAAAGATATCCGTATTTTGTCACTCTGCAAAGGACTACTTTTACTCGGAGTTAAACATCTACGATGATGAAAGTTTGAGGGTTTGAGGACTCCGATGAATACCAAAAATATCGTGTAATCAAATTGTTGGATATCTACATCAAGGTTGAAGAAGTTCCGAACAATGAGGTTGACGGACATGTTTCAAATAACCTCCAGCCATTAGGTGGTTATTCTGGAGGAGTTTTTGCCGGACAGGTTCCAGATGAAAGAGTTTTCCTTAACTTAAACTTATCCCCTCCTGCTTTTCATAATTCACAAGATGGGTAGTAAGCTTCAATTTTTCCTTTGTGTTTACGATGTACATTTTTTATTGTATTGAATTTGTATTAACGCTCATATATTTAACATGGGGGTACAGGCCGGATACGAATTTTACAACTTATGAACCCAAGTGCAGTTTTGGTGTGTTGGATCATGAACCTAAATAAAAATATAAATCATGAAATTTCATCACATTACAACTTATAAATGAAGTGATACAGCTATATGGAAAGTATTTACTAAATTTAGTATCTTATTATTTTATTAATTGTGCAGTCAAAACGAGCAAGTTGAACCAAATGTACTCACTCAATTGTCCGAAGACGTCGTATTAAATCGGGATTTGGCATATACACATAGTGAGAAAGAGAACAATGTGAGAACAATGATTACAACAATAATATTGATGAATCTGAATATGAGACACCCTTTCCTCGTGAGGATGGTGATGAGGAGGATGAGAAGGAAGGGCCTGATTTGACAAGAGAGTATGCTCCATCCCTTCCTAGACAAAGAGTGTACGAGTCTCAAGTACTGTTTCATTCAAGGGAGATTCCTTATCTTGATAACTTGCCAAGCATGCTGGATGTGGAAGCTCTCATAAGGGATTTTGATAAAATTCGGACAGCAATGTGGGACGAGTCTAGACCAACGGTGCTGGCAAATGGAATGCTTTTTCTTGATAAAGTGCGCCTAAGCAAGGCTTGTAAAATGCACAATGCAAAAGAGTGTCGTGAGATGACGGTATGAGAGTCAAGTCCGGTTGTATACAAGGTTGTTTGTCGCATGTGATTTTAGCCATGTCATTGGGATGTTGTGTGCGAGCAAGAAGAAGACACGTCTGTGGAAAGTAGGTAAATACATTCCTATCCACACATGTGAAATGGACACATTCAATGGGAATCACTTTAACTTGGATATTGACTTGATTTCCTTTGTTCTTTTTCCACACATTGAAGTGCCCATAAGGTATAAAATCAAAGAGTGCATTATAGTAGTCCACCAGGAACATGGCCATACCATTACTGAAAGAAAGGCATATCTCGGGCGCAAACGAGCATTTGAAATAGCCTATGGTAACTAGGATAAGTCATTTGTAGATCTACCTAGGTACATGGCTGCACCGCAGTATTTTAACCCCGGGACGGTTGTTGAATGAAAGCATGGAAGTTTGAGCAGAGTCGGGGTAACCAGAATATATATTCAATCACATATTTTGGCCATTCAAAACCATCAATTGATGGTTTTTCGCACTGTTGGCCCGTAATATCTATAAACGACACTCATGTATATAGAAAGTACGATATCAAGCTGTTGATAGTTGTAGCAGTAGATACTAATGGGCTGTTATTTTCTCTAGCTTTTGCTATTTGTGCCAGTGAAAGCCAAGAGACGTGGAATCTATTTTTGAACCACTTGAAAGAGCACGTTGTCAAATAACATTTTGGTATCTGTCTAATATCTGATCGGAATGGTGGTATCTTAAGTTTTGTGGCGAACTTGCCTGCATAGCAAGAACCTAATGCCTACCATTGTTATTGTATTAGGCACTCTAAAGCCAATTTTCAGAAGGCATATCCCAACAAGGATCTGCATGATTTGATGTGGATGGCAGCAATAGACCACCAACAATATAAATTTCGGAGGCACATGGAATATATCTGGCAAGAAGACGAGGCGGCCTATCCTTGGTTAATGCGAAATGACCTTGAAAAGTGGACTTTTCATGCGGATGGTGGCAGACGATGGGGAACTCTGACGACAAATATGTTAGAGTCTTTCAATGGGTTATTGAAGTTGGCAAGAGGATTACCTGTCACAGCCATGATGTGGATGTCGTTCAAGCAGATGACGGAGAGATTTGTTGAAAGGTCTGCAGGTGCAACGTCATTGATGGAAAATGGTGTTGAATTTATGCCTGTGCCAATGCAAAGATTTGAGAAATAAAAACGGCAAGCAAATTAACATTCATTTTTGCAGTATGATAACGCAAGAAATATTTTTGAAGTTTGCACCGCTATCCATCAAAATGAGGTAATAATGTACATACTCTAAATGAATCTACAAGGTTATGCTCTTGTGGGAAATGGCCCATCTACCACATGCCTTGCTCACATGCCACGAAGTGCTTTCAACAAGTTTGTTTAGGCGCAACCAACTATGTTGATCAACAATATAGTGTTTCAAAGTATGTAAACACATATAGTGGGCAGTTGCATCCAGTGGATGATGAGCATTATTAGCTGCCTGAACCATTTAAAATGGTGTGTAACAAATACTATTTGCACTAAATACAGGTGAAGAAGATAATGCATATAGGGAACCAAATGGATATTAGTGATACCGTTTATGTGCGCAGATATGATAAATGCTCGCAAACAGGATACGACCGTTGAAAATGTCCTTCGGTTGGTTTGGTTGGCAATAGTACTCAAGCTCTTGGTGGTCTTTATTCTATTATGCCTAACTACCAACGAGTTTATATTGTAATAGGATGTTGTTTATTTATGTTGCAAGTTTTATAAAATAAAATTATGTTTGTTAATTATGAGTTGAACTTTTCACTTTCAAAATTTTTATTGATATTTTAAATAAATTATATATTCGGAAGAACTGGAAACAACATTGAAATATAATATAGCTAATTAATTTAATTTTAATTATGCTTGCTAGTTTATATATAAGTGTTGTCTTGTCAAATTGACATAAAATTGTTTCGTATCCGTCAGACTATGTGTTGTCTTGTCGAACTGGAAAAGCTACCCAACTAACATAAATCTATTTCGTACTCGTCATCACAGTTAATATGCAACGCATATCGTGGTTAGATATTACGTTATATCTATATATAGTGCGATTAAATAATACGTTATGACTGTGTGTTATCTTGTCGAACTAAAAAAGCTGCCCAACTGACAAAAAGTTATTTCGTACCCATCATTACATTTAACACGCAAGGCATAATGTGGTTAAATATTACGTTATGTCTGTATAAAGTGCGGTTAAATAATACGTTATGACTGTTTGTTATCTTGTTGAACTGAAAAAGATGCCCAGCTGACATAAAGTTATTTTGTACCCATCATCACATTTAACACGCAAAGCATAGTATGGTTAAATTTAATGTTATGTCTGTATATAAAGCGGTTAAATACCACGTTATGTGTGTTGTCTTGCCTATAAATGACGATCTCATTCTACATATTTTTAGCGCTCAACTACTAACTAATAGCAAATCTTTCAAAAAAGCAAGTTTTTTAGAACAAACATGTCTCAACCTCTTTATATACCAAGGTAAGTGTGGAAAAAAATGCCAGATGCGAAGTTATTGGGATAATGGTGAAGCTGGACGTCGCTACTGGGAGTGTTTGAATAATTTTTATAGGGTTCTGGCGAACCTATTTGCGAGTTTAAGATAATTGATGAACCATGTCATCAGGAGTACTACAAAGAGTTGTTGAAACATCGTAATAATATGTGTTTACAACAGTGGGAACGGAAAAAAGAACTTAAAAAAGAGACTGTGGAGTTAAAAGTGAAACTTAAAGAGGTAGAAGAAGAAAAAAATAAGTTATTAGAATAATTTAAATGGTTGGAGCAGAGAATAGTGAGCGGCAGAGACTAAATGTACGTATTTCCTGTGTCATGTATTTTTCTTAATTGTATTGAATTTTAATTATGTTAAGTTCTATGTTTGTGTTCATGTAGTATTATTAAACAAAAGTAGCTGCAATGAAGTTTATTTTCAGTTATTGTAATGGAATTTAAGCTTTGCGACCTGTATTTGTGTTGTAGTACCATTCTAGCCAATTAATGGAGAAATTAAAAAGCAATACACATATTATATAAAAGTTGTTGTTAATATATATATATATATATATATATATATATATAGACATCAAATATTAAAAAAATTAATGTGTCTCGCATCCAGTATGCTTTAACGCAACCGCTAGCCTGAGGCGCATCGCATCCCGCCTGGGTGCGTTATCAGGATCGTCATCATCAAGTCGCCTCCTTATAGCCGGATGCTACACTGCATGATCATCAGTTGTGCTTCCAGGATCGTAAGAAGGGGCCGACATTCCAGCAGAAACCTACATAACAATAATAAGCTTAGTATGACAAAGTATCTAATAAGTCACAACGATTTAAATTGTCGTACCACTATCTCGTGGGGATCCTGAATGTAATCATCTGTCGCAGCCATGTCAACATCGCGTTCAGCCTTAAAAAGAAAATTAACAAAGTTATGGAAAATAAAGACAAATTATAATTCAATACTATGAAAACCATACATGCGCTTGTGATGAAGAACCATAACTCAGCCGGTGCCCACTATGTCAATCTCGGGTCGGCCTATCCTCACAGTAGATGGGCCTGGAAAGTATGCATCCCAATCCACTCTAGAAAGGTTCGTGCCCATGATCAATAATTAACCTGACGGGGTCACATGCGAAGTCCCTAGAGTGAGATCTATCCCAAGGCTTTACGATGGCATGTCCATCTCATGTAGGCCACCTGGCATATACGTAGCAGCATAATCAGCAGTGGCCTCAACCCCCCTTGCTGGAGACCACCTTCTCTCTGCCCACGACCACATCCTCCAACACCCCCGCCTCGTCGGGCAACACTACCTCGTTGGGCAACACCACCTCGTGACACACCAGGACCTCGCTCGTACTGCTCTGGCTCCAAATAATCATGTATGTGTGTCAAACGCTGATCCTCCCGGGCTCGCTGCAGTGTTCGGGCAGCCAACTCTACAAAACGACGGCTGTAATCCTGCAAGGCGACCATAGGATCGCCGACGTAATCCTACATCTGCAGCCCTATCTGATATACTGAATGTATTCCAATAGCCTGCATAACGTATATAATCTAAACTACATATATTGCACTAAAATACAATGGTATAATAAATAATAACAGAAAACATATCAATGCCTCATTTCGCCCGATAACGTACCGACCGCCAGCCTGATGAATAGGGTTCTGGATAAAATTCGGATGACGTGCTGATACCAGGACATATACCACTAAATAGCCACCTCCTCCATGTGTGTAGGTAGGGGCGGAATCATCTGGTCTCGATGGTCCCAAAAATAGATCATTGTCGCTAACCATGCCATAAATGCGTTGTCCGCTCTGCAACTATCATCTCTCTGCTAATGTGTAAGCTCCCTGTAGGCCCCCTCAGTATATATTGAAGGCGACCAAACTTCCAAGGTACCCGCTCTGAGGCATGATGCTCTATAATATCAAGGCATATGAGTGGGGCAGAAGTGCTCCAAATTAATCGGTCGGCCGAGCAATAAGCTGGTAGGAAAGCTATCAACTCGTCGTTGTATGGCGTCCAAATGAACTATCAAATAACAACATGAAATGTAAGTATGCGTGACACTAAGTTAATCTATACCGGGTAAGTTTAGGTACATATTTACATGTGCACCCTCCAACATATCTAACACATTCCTGCAGAGGGCGAGATTATGATGAGCATCATACTCTCATAAAAGTGTACGGCGAACAACCCACCTCCTGGATAGAGGAAGAAACGGAGGTGGTAGATTAGGAGGTAAATGTGGTCGAGGTAGCTAAAACTACAAGAATCCCTCCCAAGCCCAAGCCTAACATGCAAAGTTGACGTAAAGTTTAAGATAAATTCTAACTAGGTAGAGTAGGGACTAATGAAATGATTATTTGAATAGGTTATCACCTGTAGAAGCGGCATAAATCACAAACATCTCTCTGAATGCCCATGCTCGCCCAACACATCTGCCTATACATGTAGCCAAGGGCAACAACACACCAGCTGTGATAGGGTAACTCATTTAGCAGCTGAAGATGATGAATAAATCTCAGGCGGACTAGGTTCCCCAAAGTGTTCGGGAACAAGACACCTCATAATAGAAGAAGCATAAAAAAACTCACATAGTGGGTGATATATAAATCATCTGTATAGTCGATGATATCAGGGTGGGGTGCCTCAAGGTACTGTCTAATAGGTGTCAAAGTCAGCTGACTAGCTGCCGGCGATGCAGTCTCGTCTTGTGGCCTGAAACCTGTGAGCTGCTGAAGCATGTCCAAATAAGCATCATGCGGCATAGATCTCATTGCAATAGGCAGTGAAACAGCCATGCCATCAACAGGTAGGCCATATAAAACCTCCACGTCCTGCAGTGTGATGGTAGCCTCGCCAATGGGCAAGTGAAAAGTATGCGTCTTCGGTCGCCACCGCTCAATCAATGCCGTGATCAAAGACGAATCAACCTATATCCGCCCAATCTCAATAATCCTATAGAATTCCGTATCTTGGAGGCGATAGACTGTACGCTCGTGGAGATCTCTGTGCCTCAAAAAATTCCATAGGTCGTCCACTCTCCTAGCATGGAGAGTCTAGGACAGTAACTATCCCTCCCATATATGGGCGGACCTGTGATCGCCTTGAAGGACTAATAGCTCACGAGAGTATGTGCCGGGATGTATATGCGCGTCCATATCGTCAACTGTAAATTAAACAATATTAATTGTATGTTTATTATTTAATTGTACAAAGTACATGTATCTATTGGGTTCTAAGCTCGAAATTGAAGGCCCACTAGCACTAAACTATCATGTATATTTATGTGTCAAATTTAATATTTTGATTATTTTATGTGCGTTTGTTTTATAATTTAAATTCTTAAAAATATATACTTATTGGGTTTCAGGCTCGATATTTGAGGCATAGTAGCACCAAACTATCATAAATATTTATGTGTGTCAAATTCAATATTTTGATTATTTTGTATGTGTTTGTTTTATAATTTAAATTCTTAAAAATGCATTCCTATTGGGTTCCTGACTCGATTTTTGGAGCCCAGTAGCACCAAACTGTCATAACATTTATATATGTCAAGTTCAGTATTTTGATCTTCATCTACCAGTATAAGAAATATTTAAATTACAGGAATTCTATGCTAAAATACTATACAGTTTACTACGCTAAAAGTTTCTACATCTATGCTAATAAATAAATTAAATATAAACAACAAATACATTTTAATCACATAACATGAAAAAAATACATATAACATGCTAGTTTCGTAAATAAAATACAAAACACGACATGGAAACACTAATATCAAAATTCAGATATTAACATAAAAAATTAAATCTCAATTTTACATTTTTTAGGAACACTAATATTTAAGTCCGGAAAAATATAACATACTAGTTTCGCAAATAAAACACAAATTAACATGGAAATACATTCAACATACAGTGATATACATTATTATACAAGATTGGACATAAAATAAACTGAAATACCTCGATGTAGTGAGTGTCTTGTGTAAATATATGAAGATGAAGGGTTAAACCACAATAATATAATGCTCCAATAGGATGTGGGGCCTGTGAGTTCACCTTTTGTGTGACCGGCGGGGCCCAAAATTTTTTTTTTAAAAATCGGGCAGTGGAGGGGGGGGGGGGGGGGGGAACCAGAAGCAAAAGAATTTTAAAAATGGGGGAAGGGTTTGTGTGGCCGGGGAAGAAGACAACGGGTGTACATAAAAAGGGGTACATCGTTTTGTTTTTAAATGTTATGTATAGCATATAAAAACAAAATGCTATGTTGTACGTCAACCTGTCAGAAGGTATAGCGTATAAATTAAAAACACTATATTTTAACGGTAAAAGTTACCATTAAAGTATAGCGTCTTTAATTTATACGCTATATATATATATATAATATTTTATATCTATTAATGTATTTTTAATTCAAAAATATAATATTTAAGTTCCAGACTCAATATTGACTAATTTGGTACTTGCACAGGTGACAAGTACTTGATAAAATTAGTCGATATCGTTATAAAAAAATATTAAGAACCTGAGTAGAAGACTGAATAAATTTAGGGCAAGCGTTGAAGTTTAATTCAAGGGATAAAAGTACTCCTTTCGAACTATCATAACTGAGACTATTTTATCTTCGATACACCTATTAAAAAAATACTAACTCCGAAAGATAAAGATGTATTTTAACAAATAATTTTGGTTAATTATTGCTAATACATTGGAATATGTAAATAAAAGTAAATTTTAAAAAATTAAAATTAATTCCTTCTTAATTATTGATCATGTATATGAACACTTATTTTAGATTAAAATAAAAAGATAAAATGATTATTTTTTTCGACCGGAGGAGTAACATCTAATGTATTGTTTACTTTCAGTTTTTATTCTCTTATCCGCTAATCTTACTTTAAAATATAATAAATTTAAACTTTATTGACTAATGCGCTTCTTCTCTCCAATAAAAAATGGTAGAATTTCATATTATTTGTTTTTTTTGAATTTATAGTATTCTCTCCAGTCCATAATAAGTACTTATTTTATTTTGATTCAAAATAAGTGTCCATTTACATAATCAAGAAGGAATTAATTTTATTTTTCAAAATTTCCCTTATTTACATATTCAAATGTGTCAAGATAACAATATTAAGGTTAATTTAGTAAATGCATCTTCTTTTTCTTCTAAAAACTTGTGTTTCCTTGATGGGTATGTCAAACTTAAAATAATTACTTAGTGCGTAGACCAGATGGAGTAATAATCAAGGACCATAAACTAGTAAGACACAGAGTAGTAGCAGCTAAAAACATTTTTTATTAGGCAATGCATCTTAATTAAGACAATAATTTTACAAGATATTAACACTTGTATCCTGAACTATGCCACTTTTCAAAATGAATGGTATAATTACTCCTAACTATTAAGTCGACAGATGAATGATTCTCTCTAGAATTCGATTTGATTTATATATATATAAACAAATTATAATGTACTTATATTTAATAAAAGAGAAATATAACAACTCCACTAATGACGAAAACAGCTCTTCTCATTTAGCCATGTGCCATGTGACCAAACTGTTATTATCTTTTATTTAATAATCTGTGTGATCAATTCTTGATTACCTTTATGCCTATTTCTTCCTTTTTGCCGAAGCATCTCCACGTTCAAGCGTCCTACACTACTGTAGATCCTTTCTCGATTCGATTGTGCTCAAAATATTACTCTAATTAATCAACTTGGCTTTACATTCCACTAACTAATTTAAATGCGTTCACACGAGGGTCAAACACTAATTAATAGTAGAAAGCTTACATAGTTCAAAAGTAGGAGGATGAACACAATAAATTATTCAGTTTGAATGTGGATATTGACTTCTTAAATTTTGAAATAAAGTTTAATTACGTATAAAAAAAACTAATCCATTAAATTATTTAAAACAAATATATATTATCTGAAAAAAAATTTAATTTGTGGCAAGAATGTTTTAGTCGTGAAAAGTTTGCTCTCGCTAAAACAATAGCGAAAATTTATTTAAACAGAGTTGTCTTATTTTGTCAATTATCATAGTCTAACAATATATGCTTAATCATTACTATATTTTTGCTTTTGAAATTTTAAGACAGACAATTTCAAGTAATGTCACAAGTATTAATATAAAGATATTTCTTGTCTCTTCCCTGGAGAAAACATTGCTCTCCATCTCTTGTATCCACGTGACGGGGGTATCGAGGTATAATTCAGAAAGGTTGGGAGGCGTGGAGGATGGGAACATGGGGGCTGATTTTCAGTTGGCTTTGACAGTTTGACCAACTACTATTAACTGAAATTCTTTCTTCACTACCCACTTGTCCTCTAATGAATGTACATAATATTTTTCGTTTTTCTTCCCAATTTTTCAGTACGATTTCACTTCTTTCGACATAGAGAATATTTTTCACTCCTATAAAAAGCATTTCATTTGAAAGTTACAATGATACTCCTAGTTTCATTTCGGGCCAAACAAAATTTTTCACTTTTTTTCAATTTTTTTTTTACTTTTTTCGGAATTTTACAATTATTATGTCAAAATGCCCATGTGTTTTGCTTGAGAGTTCGGAACCAAAATGTAGTTCTTTTAGACTCAAATGACGGAAATGTGTAGAAAAAAACTAAGTAACCAAAATATGTATACCTTAACGGTCATTTGCCCCATTAAGGTATAACACCCTTTAAAAGAGTATTATACATATAACGCTTTTTATTCAGGCGCTATACCTTAATATGAAAGACACGAAGTATAGCACCTTAATAAAAGGCGCTATACATATTTTATGGGTCCACCAATAATTCTTCTGCGCTTAAATGACATAACAATAATTCAAATATATAAAACATTTTTTAAAAGAGCGTTTTACCTCAAAAAATTTGACCCCCCTCCCTCCCGGATTGGGCATTGCCTTATTTAAAGGCGTTAAGGATTTTGTAAAAATTCATTCAGAAATATTCTAACCCTATTAAATTTTTCTTCTTGTTAAATTCTCAGGCATTTTGTCATAATGTCTGAAAGCAAAAAGTAAGGCTACCATTTAGGACTCCGGATGAATAACGGGAATTAATTTTGATAAAAATATTGGAAATATACATGAAGGTTGAAGATGTTCGCAATAATGATATTGCACAAAGCAGGGATAACTCTTAATCATCGGGTGGTTATACTGCTCCTCGCAGAGATAATTTCTCTCTTACTATACATAACCCACAAGATGAATGGTAAACTTTAATTTCCTTTGTGTTACGATGTTTATTTTTGTTGTATTGATTTTGTATTAAGACTCATATATTCCACCAGGGGTACCATCCAGATATAAAATTTTCAAGTTATGAACCCACGCCCAATTGGAATATAAGTAGTTTTGGTATGTTGGATCTTGATGGTCCATCCGGGGGTCATCGCCAACGTGATAATGTCCATCATGAAATGTCAATACATTACGACTTGTAAGTGAAGTGATATAGCTATGTAAAGTATTTATCAATTTGAGTAGCTTATTATTATTATTTTTGTGCAATGAAAACAAGCAACTTGATGGTCTTGTCTTCACTCAGTTGCACGTAGATGACGTATTTGCTCGGGATTTAGCAAATACGTAGAGTATGGAAGATAATAGTGATTATGAAATCAACGCCGATGAGTCTGGAGATGACATACCTTTCTTTGAAGAGGGTGATGAGGAGGAGGAAGAGAATGCCAAACCTGATTTGACGAAGGAGCATGCTCCACCTCCAGTTAGACCAAGAGTGTACAAGTCTCACGTACCATTTCATTCAAGGCATATTCCCTACCTTTATCATTTGCCAAGTATATCAAATGGGATGCCCTCACAATGGATTTTGAAAAAATTTGAACAACAATGTGGGATGAGTCTAGACCAACGGTACTGGCAAAGGGCATGCTTTTTCCTGATAGAGCGCGCCTAAGCAGGGAGGTGAAAATGTACATCGTAAAAAACTGTCATGAGATAACGATATGGGAGTTAAGCATAGATGTATACATGGTTGTTTCTGTAGATGTTTTAAGGGTTGTCATTGGATGCTGCGTGCGAGCAAGAAAAAATAGGGCTATGGAAAGTAGATAAATATATTGGCATCCATAATTGTGAAATAGACAAATTCAATGGGAATCACTTCAACTTGGATGTTGACTTGATTTTTCTTCAATTGATTCCACACATTGAAGCGTTTATAAGGTACAAAATTAAAGAGTGTATTACGTCCATCCACCAGAAATATTGGTGTACGATTACCAAAAGAAAGGCATATCTCGGGCGCAAACGAACAATTGAAATTGTTTATGGTGACTGAGATAAGTCATTTGTATCTCTACCCAGGTGAATGGTCGCATTGCAACACTTTAACCTCGGGACTATTATTGAATGGAAGCTTGAGCAGAGTGCATGAATAATGGAAAATATATTCAGATACGTGTCCTGGGTATTTAAACCAGTAATTGATGGTTTTGTGCATTGTCATTGGATAATTTCCATAGACAATACTCATGTCTATGGAAATTATGATATTATATTATTGATCATCATTGCATTAGATGCCAATGGATAAATATTTCCCTTAGCTTTTGCCGTATGTGCCAATGAAAGCCAAGAGACGTGGACGCTATATTTGAACCACTTGAAGGAGCATGTTGTCAAACAACCGTGGCGCCCCCTTTTTCCCTCTTCACATTGGAAAATCGAGTTTATGACATTTTGGGTATAGGAGAACTCATTCCTTTTTGGGAAATGGTTTTTGCATTTTGTGAAGAGTCGCCACCTAATGATTTAAGGTACATTAGGACACCTTTAAAGTTCACTTCTAAGTTTGTTTGATAACCAGAGATAGGGTAAGGGATTGAAATTATCCCAAGAGAAATGTTTTAGGTACCCCTCATGATCCAATAGTGTGGTTCCCAACCAGATAGTTCTTTGTAAATTTATGCAATTAACAAGTAAACGAATAAATCTCAAATAAGAGGAGATCTTAATACAGAGTGTTTGTAAGTAATAAAAGTAAAATAGAGTTTGAAAGAACAATCATTGAAAGGCTGATTTTTTGAAAAGAAGTTACAATTCTATAAAATATTTAAAGGAAACAAAAAGGAGGGGAAGGTCCTAGGTTTATTTGTAATATGGATCACATCAATAAAATACCCGGTAATAACTCCTCAAAAGAGGGGCTACACATGGTATTAGCGCACTGGTCATCATATCCATATCTACACTTTGCTCCCCGTTAAGGTGATTAAAACGTGGATTGGTCTTGTCCACTATTGTATGCTATTACCCATCCCATTCCTATCAGTCTCGGAGAAAATTAGGACTATTATACCTAAAGGGAAGGTATATTAGACTGAATTTTAGGTTTCAAAAGATGAAAAAGCTAAGGCGGCATACAAAAATACAAAAGACTACACATTAAGGGGAAACATGTAAACAACTAAAGGCTCATGTACACCTCCTCAATCAAAGCATATAAATAGCATGACTTAAACACAATCAAGGTCTGCATCTAACGTACTAAGGCAAGGGGATATTTTTAGTTGTTAAAGCATACCAATTTATTACATAACTCGGATAAAAACTCTGAATCAAGCCTGCCTGTTGGTTGTAGCAATTACTAATTAACAGAGGCGGGTTCAATTTTATAATTGTCACCTAAGGCTTGCCCAACATGGCATCTATTACTGGGTCAGAACGTGGCAAAGCAGTAGCAATTCTAAAATAAATGAATTGAGATCCTATAGACATGCTTTCTAAACCGAATTAATAGGAAGAGAGAGAGAGAGTTGTTTTAAAACTAATTCAGAACTATATGAATTTGGCTGATTTTAAACTAAATTGGTTTCAAATTCTATAGACATTGGTATCTATTATTGCTGATTTTAAATCCTATAGACATGAAATCTAGTTGAACGTGAGACGAAGCAGGCACGATTTTACTTGAAATTCCTATAGGCATGAAATTCCTATAGGCATGATTCCTATGAAAAGGTACTAATCTTAATCTACTAGACATGATACCGTATTATAACCATTTAGATCCTAAGAGCATGGTGTCTAAGTAGGGTAATAAACATGCAGAATTTAAGACAAATCCTATAACCATGTTATCTAAATACAGAATTTTAAATAGGTCCTATAGACAGGTTCTTTAAATGCACAGTTAAACATGCACACTATAAAGACAAGTCCTATAGCCATATTATCTAAATGCAGAACTTAAAACAGGTCTTATGGACAGGTTCTCTAAATGCAGAGTTAAATATGTAGACTTAGAGACAAGTCCTATAGGCATGTTCTCTATCCTTCTAATAGTTAATCATGCATAATTACCTAAGCCCTTTTCACTAGCTAACCGCGAGTGTTTATTACAAACTATTATAGACCAATTCTTGAATTACATCAGAAAACATATGTAAAGGAAGAAGTTACAACTATAGAAAGCCTGATCTGACTTCCTCTCTGAGTTAGGAAACAAAACACTTCAAATGCCACTTATTTTAAAGCCTTTCTCAAACCTGAGTGTGTCAAAGTTCTCTACGGGTCTCAAGGGACCCCAGGCAGTTCTTACACCCAATTTTGCATAACCATATAGAGTTGATTGCAGTGTGGAAGGGCCAGCCCTTATGTGTCCAAGTTTAGAGGGAGCTTGTTGTTCCCAAGGAAATGCTCACACAAGGGGGGCATAACCTATGTCTAAGAGTATAGTGAAAGTGCAGAAACAGAAATTTAAAACTGTGTGGGGAATAGAGAGGGGTAAAAGTGATTGGAAGATAGTAGTAGTAAAGCTAACATTACACAATATCCATATTTTTAGACAAAGGGGGTCAGGGGTTTGGGAATTCATTGCAGGGAGCATATGACCCTAGGAAGGGTCAGGTTTTGGACATGCACAACAATAGATAGTGTTGTCCTGCCCAAGAACCAGGCAGAGAATACAACAGATAGAGGGGATATAAAGGTTATGACCCCAAGGAGGGTCAGGTTTGGGTCATGCACAACAATGTCTAATGCTGACATGCCTAAACCAACAAAGGAATACAAACACATAGGGGATATGGGAGGCTGGGATTCATAAATCATAATAAGTGACTAATAGAGTGCATGCATGATAAAACATTGATTTAGGAGAGAAGAGGGGGCAGATTACAGCATGCTCAGTAATGGAACTTGATTAAATGCAAGCAAAAAAAAGGCAAGAGTGAAGGAAATAGTAAAGAAACATGTTGTTGTTGGTGCTGGAAAATTGATTAGAACATAACAATAAAGAAGCTAATGCAGAAAAGAAAAAGAAAGCAAATTTCTCACAGCCTAGCCTTGGCTTTCAGCTGGCTAGACAAGGCAGCAACATAAGTAGTAATAGAGGAAAGAGAGAGTTTTTAGTGAAGTGTGTGTACTAAACTCAAGTGTTTTGTTCCTTGAGTTCGTCTGTTTGAAAGAAGAGGGTTGTGGGGTATTTATAGCCTTTTGAAAACGAGTGAAGGAAAAGTAATAAGTAAAATTTTAGTAAAAATAGGGAAACAATCAATTGTTAGAATCAATTATAAAAGTGATTCCGTTTAATTAAGGAATTAATGTTTAACATATTCAAATAAGAAAGGAAATCAATTGGGAGACAATCATTTTGAAATAAAGGTCAAAGAAACTTTGAGAAGCACTTAAAAAGTTCATGGCAAGCATTGATCTAAGGTATATCTGAAAGAAATCGAAAAAGTCTTAGAGATTAGGGTTTCAAAAAAACCCAAGAGCAATGAGAAAGGCCTTGAAAGTTACCGATCTAACCAGGAGAGTCAAGGGTTTGCATCGAATGGCCATGGCAGGCCGGAGATAGTTCAGGGATGACCGGTGAAAGGTCATAGAGCAAAGACTGGACCAAATCCCTTCAAAGTCTGGTCGTGAGACCACAGAACCAAACAGATAAAAGCCATGGAAAGCCGGAACAGGTTTCAGATGACCTTGGAAGGCCATAGATTAGGGTGGCGGTGACTAGGGTTTGGATGGCATTGCAAAGAGTGTTTAAGAGGAAGGGGATTCTAAGGCGGCACAAAGTGAGAAATGATAGGGTTTTGGGATCGTTTGGAATTAATTAAGGCAAGGGCGAGTATTGGCGGTTTGATCTGAATGATCAACGGCTTGGATTAAACTGGATTAGGGAGGTTTATGAAATTGGGTTTGGGCATGGTCCGATGGGTTCAATTGGGTCGAGAATTGGATTAAAATTGGGGTAGGATTTAGGTTATGATTGAAATGAATTTGGGATATTATTTAAATAGACAATTTCCCCTTTTAAAATTATAAAAAATAACAAATTGATTTCTGAAAATAAATTAAAGGTACTGAAATAATTTATGACATATAATTAACCATTTAAAAATATCAAACTTAATCTTTGTAAATGTAAACGTAATTAAATCCAAAAAGGGGCTAATATTGCAATCAATTAATTTAGCTCTTAAAAATAATAAATAAATTTGTAAAAATATGGGAAAAAAATTCCCTTAGCTATATTTTAGCATAAACATAAAAGTTCAACAAGTGAATCACCAAAATGATAAATTTGGAAACAATTATTGGATTTTTATGGATAAAATAGGAGAATAAATTGATTTAAAAACCTTTAAAAATTAAGAAAGAAATAATAAAACATTTGAGCAGACTTATATATGCATGCATATGCCATTTTAAAGTTATTTTGCAAACTAAAAAATATATAGGGAGAAATTGTATATCAATAGCTGCTCCTCTTTACCGGGAAGGATGAAAGAGTTGTCGGATAAAGATATGATGACCAATTTGACTGAACGAAACGGTTTGAAGAAGATAGATGCGCTCTGGCTTCTGAGCTGCCTACATATCCCTGATTTTACACGAATCAGGCCATATGTAGTCCTGGATCAGTTGGCAGAGTATGCCGAGAGGGACTTTCCAAGAACGAATGAAATGTTTCGGTTAGGGTGAGTGAAAGGCTTACGAGAATAGTTAGGTTTGATATGGCTACAAGCACTGGAGTGGAGATGCTCCTACCGGGATGGCTTTTACTTACCGCTTTACCTGCAAATAAATAATACAAACATATATTGTGCATAAATTTAGACATGATGCAAATTCCCGTCAGACCACGAATGTTGTCTTCGGATGGTTAGGATGACGTCTTTACAACATGGTGTCCTGGGCCATGAAGTGTATAATAAACGCTGGCTATAAAATGATGCTCTCCAGCTATAAAATGGTGCTTTCGAACCATGATGTCTTTGAATAATGATATACAAGAGATTGAAAGGGATCCTCAAGCCATGACATGGTGTTCTCGGGCTATGAAAATGGTGCCTCCGAACGATGATGCCTTTGGATGAATTGGCTATATTTCAACCCATGAAGGATACCGTAGCAATGTGGCAATCTTTCAATCGTGCAATGTGGCGATATTTCAGCCTTGCAATGTGGGGATCTTTTAGCTGTGCAATATAGTGATCTTTCAGTCGTGAAATGTGGCTATCTTTTAGCCGTGCAATGTGGAGGTCTTTCAGCCGTGCAATGTGGCGATCTTTCAGTCGTGCAATATGGCGATCTTTCAGCCGTGTAATGTGGCGATCTTTCAGCCGTGCATTGTGGTGATCTTTTAGCCTTGTAATGTGGATGGAGACAATATTTGGTCCCGGAAGGGAGAATGGTAGCCTTATGCAATGCAAATGCATATGGGAGTAGAGCTTAACCTCGGAAAGTAGAATAGTAGCCTTATGCAAGTTTGAAGGCATAATGATAGCCTTATGCAATGCAGATGCAGATGGAGATAAAGCTTAACCTCGGAAGACAGAATAGTAGCCTTATGCAAATCAGAGGGCAGAACGGTAGCCTTATGCAACGTAGACGCAAATGGACGTAGAGTTTAACCTCGAAAGGTAGAATATTAGTCTTATGCAAGTTGGAAGGCAAAATAGTAGCCTCATGGAAGTTGGAAGGCAAAATAGTAGCCTTATGGAAGTTGGAAGGCAGAATAGTAGCCTTATGTAGGAAATAAAATAGCAAACGACAGTAGAGTTTCTTAGCTGATAGCAAATTGCAATGCGGTGATTACTGGGAGCATTGTAACATATGGAACATAAGGTTGTGTGCTGATAGCAAAGGTTGGTAAGTGCGATGGTCCGGAGAATATTATTTTAGAACAATGTTTGCTATGTGGGCATGCAGTGTTTTCAATGATTTTATAATCCTGGTTCCTGCATCCAAAGAAATATCGTGAGTTTTGTAAAAAGGGAAGGTTAGTTCGCGTCCTCCTGGCTTTGCTTGACCTGCTTGGCTTTGATCTGGTGATATTGTATGTATCATCGAGGTAGTGTTGCTAAACAAGAAGCTTTTGATAAACAAGCATAATTTTGTAAAAGTATGACAACAAATGTATGATTAAAAGAAAAATCGCTTTTAAATGAACCAATGACTGTGATGTGGTTTAGACATTGCAACCTCTCTTGCTACAGAATTTTAAGGATCCGCCTCAAAATTCTACCCCAGTTTGATGGGTTGCCGCCTCACACTGTCGTTCGTGCGAAGATTGGCTGAAATCACTTTGGAGTTTTGAGGGTCCTTCTCAAAATTCTACCCTAGTTTCCAATTTTAGGGGGAAATGAAATTCTATTGAATTGTGACTGAACCCATAAGGCTGCCTATGTATCCCCTCTTAAATGGGAATCAGGTTAGGCGTAGTTCAATTTACATCATATAGGGAGAACATAAAGATTACACATAGTAACATTTGACTGCATATGAATTAATCGGCTTTGGCCAGACTTCTCCATCCATTTCTGCAAGTATGAGGCTTCTCCTGTCAAAACCCAGTGAACCATGTATGGGCCATGCCAATTGGGAGAGAATTTCCCTTTGGCTTCATCCTGCTGCAGAAACATTTATATCATTACCAGTTGCCCTGGCGCGAACTGTCTGGGCTTGACTCTTTTGTTAAATGTTTTGGACATTCTGTTCTGATAGAGTTGACCATGGAAAATTGCGTTCATTCTCTTTTATGTATGACAGCTAGCTGCTCATAACGACTCTTCACCCACTCTGCATCGTTGAGCTCAGCTTCTTGTATGATCCTCAAGGAAGGAATTTCTACTTCGGCGGGGATGACGACTTCTGTACCATAAACCAGCATATAGGGGGTTGCCCCAGTTGATGTGAGGACTGTGGTGCGATACATAATAGAGCAAATAATAACTTCTCGTGCCACTATTTATGCTTCTCTATCATTTTCCTCAATATCTTCTTGATATTCTTGTTGGCAACTTTTACGACACCATTCATTTGAGGCCGGTAGGTTGTGGAATTCTTGTATATAATCTTGAAATTCTCACACATGGCTTTCATCAAGTTGCTGTTGAGATTGGAGCCATTGCCCGTAATGATTGACTCTGGAATATCGAATCGGCAAACAATGTTGCCGCGAAAAAAGTCTGCCATGATCTTCTTAGTCACTGCTCTGTAAGATGCCGCTTCGACCAACTTGGTGAAATAGTAAATTCCCACAAGGATAAACTTGTGTCTGTTGGAAGAGCAAGACTCAATTGGCCTAATAACGTCCATTCCCCAAGCGACGAACATCCACGGTGAACTTGTTGTATTGAGCTCGCTCAGAGGTGCCTTTATCATGCCAGCATGTATCTAACAAAGATGGAATTTTCGGACATACTGGATGTAGTCTGTTTCCATAGTCATCCAAAATTAACCACCTCGGAGTGTCTTATTTGCTAAGACAAAATCATTCATATGCGGACCGCAAGTTCTAGCATGAATTTTCTCTAGTACCTTAGATGCTTCCTTTGCGTCGACACACCTTAGTAATCCCAAATCAGGAGTCCTCTTATGCAGTATTCCTCCGCTGTGGAAGAATTTTTCGGACAATCTCCGAAGTGTGCATTTATGAGTAAGGTGTACAAGCTCTGGGTATTCTCCTTTTGCAAAATATTCCTTATATCATGAAACCAAGGATTTCCATCTGCTTCTTCTTCAACATGGGCACAACTAGCTGATCATGGATCTTTACTAGAATGGGGTCAATGAAATTCTTGTCTGGATGTTGTATCATAGATAACAGGGTAGCCAATGCATCAACAAACTTATTTTGGACTTTGGGAACATGTTGGAATTTTGGCTTTGTGAACCTCTTTCTTAATTCTTTTGCATGATGCAAATACAGGAGTATCTTGGAGTTCTTGGTTTCCAATTCTTCATGCACGTAATGTATGAGTAGATCTGAATCCCCAATCACTAGCAAATATTGAATGTTATGTCAATGGCCATCTTGAGCCCTATGATGCAGGCTTCATACTCGGCCATATTGTTAGTGCAGCGGAACCTGAGTTTAGCAGACACCGGATAATGCTGACCGGTTTCTGATACTAAGACTGCTCCTATTCCAAATCCTTTGAAATTTGCTGCTCCATCGAAAAATATTCTCCAACCTTCATAGGATTCTGCAATATCTCTCCTACAAATGATATCTCTTCATCGGGAAAAATATATTTTCAAAGGTTCATATTCTCCACCCATAGGGTTTTCAGCAAGGTGGTCTGCCAGTGCTTGTCCTTTGACCACTTTCTGAGTTATGTAAACAATATTGAATTCACTCAACAGGATTTTCCACTTGGCTAACTTGCCAGTAGGCATGAGCTTCTGAAAGATGTACTTTAAAGGATCCATCCTTGATATGAGATACTTGGTATAGGCACAGAGATAATGCCTCAGCTTCTAAGCCACCCAAGTCAAAGCAATAATAGGTGCATTTTAAAAGAGCATAGCGTGCCTCGTACGGAGTGAACTTCCTGTTGAGATAATAAATGGCTTGTTCCTTTCTCCTCGTTTCATCGTGCTGCCCTAGAATGCAACCAAAATCTCCATCCAATACTACAATGTAGAGTAATAAGGGTCTACCTGACTCACGCGGGACCAAGACTGGTGGTGTTGACTAGTTTTCCTTGATATTGTCGAAGGCCTTTTTGTAGTCATCAGTCCATTTGGTAGCGGCGTTCTTCATTAACATCTTAATGATCGGCTCACAGATAACTGTATACAGCACTATGAATCGACTGATGTATTTCAACCTTCCCAGGAAACTCATCACATCTTTCTTATTCTTTGGTGGTGGTAGTTTTTGAACAAATTTTACCTTTGATGGATCCAGTTCTATTCCTAGGTGACTCACAGTAAACCCCAGCAATTTTCCAGCGGGTAACCCACATGCGCACTTTTCGGGATCAATTTCAGGTTGTACCTTCATAATCTATTGAAGAACTTCCTCAAATCTATTATGTGATCAGCAGCCTTTTTGGACTTAATGATAAAATCATCCACATATACCTCGATTTCCTTGTGCATCATATCATGAAAAGTGGTAGTCATGGCCCTCATGTAGGTGGCCTTTGCATTCTTCAGGCTGAACGACATCATTTTGTAACAATACATTCCCTATGGCGTAATGAAATCCATTTTCTCAGCGTCTTCCTTATCCATCCAGATCTGATGATAACCAGCGAAACAATCTACGAATGACTGTAGCTCGTGCTTGGTCAATTGTTGATCAGGATGTGTATATTCAATAAAGGGAAGTTGCCTTTCGGACTAGTGCGATTGATATCTCGGTAGTCGACATAGACTCTCACCCTCCCGTCTTTCTTGGGCACTAGCACAATGTTGGCTAACTATGTCGCGTATTCTACTACCCTGAGAACCTTAGCTTTGAATTGCTTAGTGACATCTTCCTTGATTTTCAAACTCATGTCAGGCTTGACATTCTGAGCTTCTACTTTACCGGCAGACATGTCGGATTTGTCGGCAGTTTATGGGCCACAATAGATGTACTTAGACCAGTCATGTTATCATATGACCAGGAGAAATTTTGTGTATTCCTTCTTTTCTGATGGCAACAAGTGAACGTTGATTTGTGTTTCCTTGACGTTTCTTCATCTCCCAAATTAAATACTTCTGTTTTGTCTAGGTTGGATTTAGGTCTGTTCTCATATTTCTCAACTTCTTTGACGATCTCCTCAGGTATTTCATCTTGTTCTGATTCAATGTCCTTATGTTGCAGTCTCATTGTATGTCACAGCCATTGGTTTCATCAAGATAAGAATTAGTAATGTTGTATAAGTAAAGTAATGAGAGAAAAATAATAATGAGTGTTGATTCATAAGAAAAGTCAAAATTCTTTGATAAATTTCATAACTATTTTGAACATTGAAGATCTTATTGCGGGCATTAAAATGCAAAAAGAATATCATCTAGTAAAAAATAAAACTGTGCATGATGCTTGTTATAGCCTTGCTACCCCGAGGCTCGTCGGGCTCTAGTTGTCGTCATAGTCCAGTTATTGAGGTATGCTCCTCTACTCACAGATTGTATGGAAGGACCTTACTCCCCCTCCTCTTCGAGAACAACACAACAGTCCATGTCATTGTATTCCAGGAACAAGTTCTTCACTACTGCAAGTGCTTCTTCTTTGTATGTCCCATAAACAATGTCAGCCTACTGGAAATTCTGCTCCAAAGGCGGTATCTACTGCTCTACTGGATAGTAAGGACCGCGCCATGGTGGCAACTAGTTGTTGAATTCTTCCCAGGTATACTCATATCCCATACCGAAAGTAGTGTCGTGTTTCTTGAGTTTTATGGGTTTAGCAATTCCTTGGAGGTTTTTGCCGAGCCCCTTACTAGGTTTATATCCACTCCAATTCAATATACTCTCAATCTTGTTATCCCACCATTTATCTTTGTCGACAGCATTGACCCGCTCGATGTGGTGGAAGGTCTCTCCACCTAGCTTTCTTGTTCCCCCTATCGCCAGAATGTCTGGCAATTGTATATAGGGCTGCTGGTGTCACCATGAATGATCACTTCCTGATGATTCCATTCAAACTTTACGGTCTGATTCACTGTTGAAGCTACAACCCCCGTAGCATGAATCCAGGGTCGCCCTAACAACACGTTATAGGATGCTGGCACATATACACTTGAAAGTCGACCTCAAACCAGGTTGGTCCCATCTGTAGACATAGGCTAATCTCACCGATGGTGGTCCTCTGAGATCTGTCAAAAGATTTCACATTGATTTCCCCTTCTTTTATCTCTTGCAGTCCTCTACCCAGCTTCTTAAGTGTTATAAATGGACATATGTTAAGGCTGGAATCCCCATCGATCAGGATCCTAGTGATGAAGTAGTCTTCGAATTGCACGGTGATATGCAAGGCTTTGTTGTGACCCAAACCTTGGGGCAGTAGCCCGTCCTCATAGAAGGTGATTTTATGGCTTTCTAATACTTGTTCCACCATATTAGCCATTTCCCCGCGGGTGATATTACTTGGCATGTATGCTTCACTTAGCACCTTCAATAGAGCATTTTTGTGTGCCTTAGAATTCTGTAGCAATGAAAGGATAGATATATGTGCTGGTCTTTTGTTTAGTTGGTTGATGACCGAATGCTCCTTGGCTTGTATCTTCCTCCAAAGGTCACCTGGACCTGTTTCAATAATGAATGGCCAGTTGGAAGCCTACTTGCTCGACTCAGCCAAGTGTTTCGGGATATAGACTCTTCCAGTTATTGTCATAACCTTGCTGCAACAGTCTTTTCGAACCTGACTTCGCCTTTCCTCCTAACCTCGACAGTATAATCCCAAGGTATAGATTTTGTATGGAATGACGGCATGATGGTCATCGCCACTGGAATTAGTACGACCAACTTTACTTCGAATGGGACATGTTCTTTGGGTGATAAAACTGTAACCTCAAATATTACTGGTGCTTTTGTTGATGGCGTTGCTTCAAACTCAAGAGGGATAGACACATCTATCTCAGTGACCTCGGATGGTTGAATATGGACTATGATGGGGTTGAGAGTAACTGCTGGCTTCTTTAGATCATTGCCTTCCGTGATCAACCCGATGGATCCCTCGGGATCCCAATCATCCTCAACTTTAATCATGTGAATGCCCCGCCTTTATGGTCTGGTAGGGGGTTGTTGCGGACTTTCGGGGTGGATTCCTTTACTACAATTACTTTGTTATCAATCAGGATTGTATCTTGTCTTTTAAAGAGCGACATTCATCGATGGTGTGTCCCTTCAGTCCGGAGTGGTATGCACAAGATTTGTTTGGGTTAACCTACCGAGAAGAATTCTCATGGGTTGTAGCGGGATGAGGGTGACATCATCGGCAGTTTTAAGTCTCTCATATAGTTGATCAATGGGTTCACTGATGGTTGTATATTGTTTTGGAGGCCTCCGATCGAAATTAGGTCAGGGCCTAGGGAAATTTTGGTGGAAGGGGGTGATTGGTAATGGATAGTTGGGCATTTATAGTTTGGTAGACATGTGCAGGTTGGGAATATCTAGGCGAGGTAGGCTGATGTGTGGGAGGTGGAGATGATTGATAAGTTGGTGGTGGAGCTTGGTAGTTTGGGGCTGGCTGATATGTCAGTGGAGCTGTTAGGTGGGATTGGTATTTGAGAGGATACTTGGTCCTTTGTGCAACCATCACGGTCCATATGTCCCTCTTTTTAACACACCACTAGAGGGCAAGGCCTTATTTATAGTTTGCAAGGCCTCTAAGTTTGCAACTATACCGCTTTTGATGCCTTCTTCAATTTGTTCCCCTAGCTTGATAATGTCAGAAAACTTATGATTTCCAATCATCATTAGTCGTTCATAATATTGCGGGTTATGAGCCCGGACAAAGAATTTGTTCATCTGTTCCTCCTCTAAGGTAGGTCTGACCTTAGGAGCTTCAGACCTCCAGCGAGTAGCATACTCGCGAAACATTTCTGTAGGCTTCTTCTTCAGATTCTGAATATAGAATACATCTAGCATATTTCCTGCGTTAAACTTGAACCTGTCCATGAAATCAGAGGCCATGCCTACCCAGCTTGACCATTTCTTAGGATCTTGGCTGATGTACCAAGATAGTGTATCTCCTTTCGGACTCCTCATGAATAGTTTCATGTGGATCCTTTCGTCCTTTCCTACCCCGACCAGCTTCTCGTAGTATGTTCTCAAATGGACCCTTGGATCACCTGTACTGTCAAACATGTCAAACTTGGGAGGTTTGTACCCCTCTGGTAGTTCGACATCTGGTTGTATGCATAGATCTTCATAGTTCAACCCTTCAATCTATTTACTTCATTCCACACCTTGGATTCGGATGGTTAATTTCTTAAGCTCTTCAGCCAGGTTTTTGATAAGCAGATCCTTTTTAATGGACTCAAGGGTGCAAGATACAGGTTCGGTAAATAGTGGCATGATCTCCACGTAGATGGGATTGTTGTGGTGGCGTGGTGTGTGGGCATATAAATGGTCATTTACAAAATTTTGTGGTTCGGGGATGAGTAATGGATTGTTGTTTGGAGTGTGGCAAGTGTTGCATTGTTTTTTTGTTGCAATAATGGGATGATTTTGTTGTTTTTGTGGAGGTGTGGGATTTTGAACGTTGGGGAAGATGGTGTCTGGGGTTTTGAGGGAGAAGGATAGGTTGGCAAAATTCTGAACTTGATCAAGCTCTTCTTGAAACTTCAACAATTTTTGCTCGAGTTGTGACACATTTTCATTGGGAACCCGAATACCATGGCCATCAATGGCCTATGCTATTGTGTTTTCCTTTCTGATGTTCAAATCTTCCATTTTGCGTTTGTTCTTGTTCTTAACAGGACTTAGAGGAGGAGTGGGTGGAAGGCCCTTGGATCTTGTGGAATAAGATGATATTGCCAGAGTGCTCAAACTAACCTTTGGGGAGGGAATAACAAAACAAAAAAAAACTAAAACAAAAAGGTAACCAAGTTAGTGAGGATCATAAAAAAGTATTACAATATTTAAACACATAGTGCAAGAATATATAGTGTGTCCTAATTTGGGGGCCTCTTTATGCCCGAGGTAGGCCTAGAAACAAATTGATTTGGAGAACTTAGAATGCTAAATGCCTCATTTTATTGGTAAAAATAGGCCAGTACCAAATAAACAGGAAATGAAAATCATTAATGTCCATCGTCCCTATTACATTTTATAAAGCAAAAAGAAAAATTCCTATGTACTTGGCGAAGGACCTTCCCCAAATTCGGCATCCCTAGCTCCCTTGAATAGCTTTCCCAACCCGCGAAGTACCAGCTATAGGTAGGCCCTGCCTAGATGTCCGCCTTCGGTTCCTTCAACATTTTGGCAGTCTTCGACCCTTTTTGAGAAACTTTCTCTCCAACTCCACTATGCCTCGCTCCAAGTATCCCAGTCGCTTGTTGGCATTGACAGCCGTGTCCTTCCATTCCTCAATTAGCTTTTGGTTGGACTCTTGTATCTCGTGGTTTTACTTTCGCACTCACGGGTTCTTTTGCAGAGTTGGTTGTATTTGATATGTTCCTTGACCATTTCATCTATAATTCTATTACCTAGAGCAAACCCTGGATGGCCCAGACTATCATAATTGTCTTCCAACCAACCTGAATAGAAAGGAGCACAACTAGCACGATACCTGTCTGTCTCGATGGTATCTCTCCCCATTATGATCTTGCAGTGCCACATATGTTGAGCCTGACACTTGTAAGGACTATCATCATTCTAGAAGTCAGCCCGAAATGGCTCATCTTGTCGACCCTAGGTATAACCTGCTTCCTACCCGCTTGTCTCAACACTTAGAGAGGGACGTAAGGATATGTTCCCCTCAGACCGATTAGTATCAGAAAAGGTGCATCTCTTGATCGGGCGACGAATTCCTAGGTCGGAAACCCCTCGAACATCCATTGAACATGTTCTTCGGTTAGGTTATCAAATAGTTCTACCCATATTTTGGCATTTTCTGGCTAAGCGAACATATTGGGCATGTAATTCATTTGCTTTGGATGATGGAAAGCGATGTGATCGTCCCAGTCCCTTCGATGAATATCTTGTCGGTATTCATCCCTTAGGAGATGCTCCAAGAGCTAGAGTTGGAGTAATAAATTCTAGCCTTTTAAGTGTTTTGCTCCTTGTTGACACTTCCCCAAGGCTCGGTATATGTCAGATATGACCATGGGCACGATGCTGAATGGCTGCACACCAATCCCCTCCATTAGGGTCTTGGTTAAGATGGCCAGCCTGGTGTGGATCCTTGCTTTCTTCATTGGAAATACGATCAGCCCTAGGAAACAAATCATGAATACGAAGATCTTTCGATGGATGTTCCCCAAGGATGTGCCCCAAGGATGTGATGACAAACTCATCACGATAGGTACGGTAGGATTTTCTGTGACCATACCTTTCATACAAATAGTCAAAAGGGATGTAAGATTCTTTTGGACATGTTAACTCTGGATTCTTCTTTAAACCCATTATTTTGAGGAAACCCCTGCCTTTACGGTTCTCAGGCATCAGCAGACTCGGAGTTTCCCAAATTAGACCAACCAATCCTCCTATCTCCTCTAGCAGGGGTATCATTTCAATGTCCCTAAAGTGGAACACAACCTTTTCACAATCCCAAAATAGTGTGGCAACTTCTATGATCTTGTTGTTAGGTTGGATCTCCAGACGGGGTGGTAGATTTCCCAGATATTTTCAGATGAGAGTTTGATCACTAGAGTGAAGATCTTTCCACTAACTTAGCAGTCTTGGATAAATGTTGGTGACCATGCCGAATCTAGGGACTTCGTGCTTCATCTTTTGGCAAGACAGATAAGGTTAGGCCTTTATCCCCACCAGATCTACTATTTAATGCCAACAATCATGAAGCATTTAGTTCTCTAAATAAATGCACAGAACGTAGTGATGTCCATTTGGGTTTAGGGAAACCCAGTGGACTTTGGACATGACTATCTTAAATGATCATTATATGGACAATATAACTGACCTGGCTAGGTTTGACCATGATGCATGCGCAATTTGAATAGAGTAAGGTTTCTATGGGGTCTTAGACTAGTACCCTTAAGTGGACAACTCAAGGGGGAAGGCATGGAACCATCGACTGCACTGCTAATCGACTGGTTTTACCTCAAATATGCCTTTCCGAATTTAGGGGGTAATAATAGAGTAAGAGTGAACTACTCATTATAAGTGTTACTATGGCATTTGTTTGGCAGAGTGAAGTATGATGTTGAGTATGATTATGCAATAATTAAAAAGCATGTTGTCACGTATTTGCATGTGAATAAAGCAGTAGAGACAGTAGTTTAATAATTTGAAGCAGTAATAAAGGAAAGAAACGAAGAAGATAAGCTAGTTTTGCCTTTGAAAAGAAATTAAATGCTTAAATGAATTTAAACAAGTAATTGCATCTAAAGGGAAGGTGCAAATTCACAAGAACAACCTAAAATGGTAAAATCCTAATATCCCCAGGGAAGTCGCCACGTTATCGCACCCCCTTTTTCCTTCTTCGCATTGAAAAATTAAGTTTATGACTTTTTGGATATAGGACAACTCATTCCTTTTGGGAATTGGGTTTTTGCATTTTTTGAAGAGTCATCACCTAATGATTTAAGGTGCATTAGGACACCTATAAGGTTCACTTCTAAGTTTTTTTGATAACCAGAGATAGGGTAAGGGCTTGAAATTATCCCAAGGGGAAGGTGCTAGGCACCCTTTAGGATCCACTAGTGTGGTTTCCGACCAGATAGTTCTTTGTGAATTTGTGCAATTAACAAGTAAACGAATAAGGCTCAAATAAGAGGGGATTTTTATACACAAGTATTTGGAAATGATAAAAGCAAAATAGAGTTTGAAAGAGCAATTATTAAAAGGCTGATTTTTTGAAAAAAAGTTACAATTCTATAAAATATTTAAAGGAAAAGAAAGAGGATGGGGAGTTTCTAGGTTTATTTGTAATATGGATCACATCAATGTAATACCCGGTAATCACTCCTCAAAATAGGGGCTACACGTGGTATTAGCGCACCGGTCATCAAATTCATATCTACTCTTCCCACCTCGTTAAGGTGATTAAAGCGCGGATTGGTCTCGTCCACTATTGCATGCTATTACCCATCCCATTCCTATTAGTCCCGGAGGAACTTGGGACTACTATTCCTAAACAGAAGGGATATTAGGCTGACTTTTAGGTTTCAAAAGGTGAAAAAGCTATGGCGACATACAAAAACACATAGGACTTCACATTAAGGGGAAACATATAAACAACTAAAGGCTCATGTACACCTCTTCAAGCAAAGCATATAAATAGCATGACTTGATCAGGGTCTGAATCTAAATTACTAAGGCAAGGGAGGTTTTCAATTGTTGAAGTCGACCAATTTATTACATAACTCGGATAAGAAGTCCGAATCAAGCATGCCTGCTGGTTGTAGCAATTACTAATTAACATAGGCGGGTTCAATTTTATTGTTGCCACCTAAGGCTTGCCTAAGTGTTTGGGTGAGACCCTATAAACATAGTATCTATTATTGATTCAGAACGTGGAAAAGTATTAGCAATTCTAAAATAAACGATTTGAGATCCTATAGACATGCTTTCTAAACCGTATTAATAGGAAAAGAGAGAGTAGTTTTAAAACTAAACTGGTTTCAGATTCTATAGACATTAGTATCTATTATTGCTGATTTTAAATCCTATGGACATGATATCTTGTTGAACGTGAGATGAAGCAGGCAGGATTTTACTTGAAATTCCTATAGGCATGATTTCTATGGAAAGGTACTGATTTTAATCTCTTGGACATGATGCTAGATTATAACTATTTATATCCTAAGAGCATGGTGTCTAAGTGGGGTAATAAACATGCAGAATTTAAGACAAATCCTATAGGCATGTTATCTAAATGCAGAATTTAACACAAGTCTTATAGATAAATTATCTAAATGCAGAGTTAAACATGCATAATTTAAAGACAACTCCTATAGGCATATTATCTAAATACTGAGTTAATCATATAGAAAATAAGTCCTATTAGCACGTTATCTAAATGCAGAATTTAAAACAGGTCATATAGACAGGTTCTCTAAATGCAGAGTTAAACATGCAGACTTTAAAGACAAGTCCTATAGGCATGTTCTCTATTCTTCTAATAGTTAAGCATGCATAATTACTATCACCCAATCCCTTGTCACTAGCCAACCCAGAGTGTTTAATACAAATTATTACAGACCAATTGCTGAATTACATTAGAAAAAAGTGTAAAAGAAGAAGTTACAAATATAGAAAGCCTGATTCTGACTTCCTCTCTGAGTTATTGATAAAAACACTTCAAATGCCACTTGTTTCAAATCCTTTCTTAGACCTGGGTGTGTGAAAGTTCCCTAAGGGTCTCAAGGGACCCCGGGCCATGCTTACACCCAAGTTTGCATAACCAAATAGAGGTGAGTGCAGTATGGAAGGTACAATTCTTATGTGTCCAAGTTCAGAGGGAGCTCATAGGTCCCAAGACAAGGCTCACACAAGAGGGGCATAACCTAAGTCTAAGAGTATAGTGGAAGTGCGGGAACAAAAATTTAAAACTGTGTGGGGAATAGAGAGGGGTAAGAGTGATTGGAAGATAGTAGCAGTAAAGCTAACATTACACAAAATCAACATTTTTAGACAAAGGGGGTCAGGGGTTTGGGAATTCATTGCATGGAGCATTTGACCCTAGGAAGGTCCAGGTTTTGGACATGCACAACAATAGATAGTGTTGGTCTTCTCATGAACCAGCCAGAGAATACAACAGATATAGGGGATATGAAGGTTATGACCCCAGGAAGGGTCATGTTTGCGTCATGCACAACAATGTCTAATGCTGACATGCCCCCAAACTAACCAAAGAATACAAACACATATGGGATATGGGAGTCTGGGATTCATAAATCATAATAAGTGACTGACATAGTGCATACATAATAAAACATTGTATAATGAGAGAAAAAGGGGCAGATTACATCATGCTTAGTAATGGAACTTGATAAAACGCAAGCAAGAAACATGCAAGAGTGAAGGAAATAGTAAAGAAACGTGTTGTTGTTGATGCTGGAAAGTTATAGAACATACTAGTAAAGAAGAAAATGTAGAAAACAAAAAGGTAAGCAAATTTTCCATAACCTAGCTTTGGCTTTCAGCTGGCTAGACAAAACAGCAACACAAGTAGTAACAAAGGAAAGAGAGAATTCTTTGTGAAGTGTGTGTTTTGAATCAAATATTTTGTACCTTGTGTTCGTCTGTTTGAAAGAAGAGGAGTGCAAGTATTTATATCCTTTAGAAAACAAGTGAAGGAAAGGTAATAAGTAAAATTTTAGTACAAATATGAAAACAATCATAGTGAGAATCAATTATACAAGTGATTCCCTTTAATTAAGGAATCAATGTTTAACAGATTCAAATAAGGAAGGAAATCAATTTAGAGACAACGTAATTATTGCCATAAAAGAATTATTAAAAATATTAAGTAAGCAATCGAGTCTAAGAAAAGAAATATACTTATTTTGGAAATAGATTCAGCAAGGTAAATATTATAATAAAGGGAAATGAATCAATCAATTCTAAACAGACGGGTAAAATCAGGTTTCATGAAAGAAATGCTTTGAAATTAGTCTCATGATTAGGGTCAGTCAAAGAAGAAATATGCTTCTGCACTTTAGTACATACATAGAGTGAATACAAGACATCAAGCATTGGCAAAAAAGATAATTACAAGCATGCAGTAGTGGCAGAAATAAACCAGTGTTCAGTAGCAGAGCAAATATTTGAAGCATGGTAATCATATTTGTCAAGTCACGTGGAATCAACAGAGTATCAGAACATACAAAGGTCTCACATAGCAGGAGTGGAAACCCTTTGAAAAATTAGGATTTTAGCCATAGTCAGATAAGTCACATACAGAATAGAGCATCTAAAAAACAAAAGCGTTCAGTCGAGTCAAGTACTCAAACAAACAATTTCAGACACATAGACCTAGGGTTTAAACAATAATTGTGTTTTAAAGATGATAAACAAATAAATCAAACAAGTACTAGAAAATAGTTTTGGAATTCAAATGAGACCACAAAGGAACTGTGTTTTAACAACAATCGAGTTTAAAGATGATGAACAAATAAGTCAAACAAGCACTTAGTCAGATGAGTACACATCTAACGAACAGCTTCAGAACTCGAATGAACCCAAAAGAAATTAGGGTTTTCAACATGCTAACTTAGATAGAAGAACAACGTGAGAGAGACATAGAAAAATCACAGACACATTAAAATCATAGAAGATATTTTGAAGAGAAAAATCTGCAGGAAAACCCTAACCGGAAAGTGAAGAGTCATATTGAAAGAAAGGTCAAAGAAACTTCGAGAAGCACTTAAAAAGTTCATGGAAGGCATAGATGTAAGGCAGATCCGAAAGAAATCAAAAAAGTCTTAGAGATTAGGGTTTCAGAAAAACCCAAAAGAAATGAGAAAGGCCTTGAAAGTTACCGATCTAACCAGGAGAGTCAAGGGTCTGACTCGAATGACCATGGCTGGCCGGAGAAAGGTCATTGAGAAAATACTGGACTAAATCCCTTCAAAGCCTAGTCATAAGACCATAAAACCAAACATATATAAGTCATGGAAGGCTGGTACAGGTCTCAGATGACCCTGGAAGGCCATGGATTAGAGTGGATTAGGGTGGCAGTAGCTAGGGTTTGGGTGGTGTTGCGGAGAGTGTTTGAGAGGAAGGGAATTCTAAGGTGGCAATAAGTGAGAAATGATAGGATATTGGGATCGTTTGGAATTAATTAAGGCAAGGGCAAGTATTAGCCGTTGATCTGAATGATCAACGGCCTAGATTAAAAAGGGTAAGTGGGGCAGTTTATAGAACTGGGTTTAAGCCTGGTCCGATGGGTGTTATAATTGGGGATGATTTAGGCTATGATTGAAATGAATTTGGGCTATTATTTAAATATCCAATTTCATCTTTCAAAATTATAAAAAATAGTAAATTGATTTCTGTAAATAAATTAAAGGTACTAAAATAATTTACATATAATTAATCATTAAAAAATACTATACTTAATCTTTGTAAATATAAACGTAATTAAATCCTAAAAGGGGCTACTATTGCAATCATGCAATTTAGCTTTTAAAAATACTATATAAATTTCTTAAAATATAAAAAAAAAATCCTTAGCTATATTTTAGTATAAACATAAAAGTACAATAAATGAATCACCAAAATGATAACTTTAGAACTAATTATTAGATTTTTATGAATAAAATAGGGAAATAAATTGATTTAAAAACCTTTAAAAATTAAGGAATAAACAATAAAACATTTGAGCACATTTATATATGCATGCATGTGCCATTTAAAAGCTATTTACTTACTTAAAATACATAGGGAAAATTTAGGTATCAACAACAACGTTCAGGTATTTGTCTAATAGCTGATAGCCATGGGGTATATTAAGTTCTATAGAGAATTTGCCTGAATGGAAGGAAGACGAAAGACCCTATCATTGGTTGATGCGACATGAGCTTAACAAGTGAACATTGCATGTGGATGGTGGCAGATGATCAGTAACCTTGACTATTAATGTGTCGGAGTCTTTCAAGGAGTTATTAAAGTCTGCTCGTAGATTGCCTATCACTGTCATGGTGCAGATGTCATTCAAACAAATCGCGAAGAGGCTTGTTGAAATGTATAGAGGCCCATCGGAATTGATGGAGATGGATGTTGAATTTGTTCCAATACCAAATGAAAAGATTTGAGAAATACGCTAGGCGAGCATATTGACATTCATTTTTACAGTATCGCAACGAACAAAACCAGTGAGCTATTGCAGCATGTCCAGGTACTGCCCACGTGTTATCTCTCTCATGCCATGCGGCAGAGCGAAAAGGTTTCCGTTAACGGGCAACCCATATAAAACCTCTATGTCCTATAATGTGATGGTGGCCTCACTAATGGGCAGGTGGAATGTGTGTCTCTCTGGTCGCCACCGCTCTATTAGGGCCACGACCAAAGACCAATCAAGCTGCAGCAACCCGATCTATAAAATCTTGTAGAAGCCCGTATCCTGCAGGCGTCTGACTATACGGGGATGGAGAAATTTGCCCTTCAGAAAATCTCACATACTGTCCACTCTCTTGGCTCGGAGAGTCTGGCCAGTAACTATCTCTTCCATATGTGGGCGGACTTATAATCGCCCTGTAACGACAGTATCTATCACAGAAAGGTCCGAGATGCATATGCGGCATGTCCATGTCGTCTACTGTAAATTAAACAACATTAATTACATGTTTTTTTGAAAAATAAATAATTAATTTTTATAATTATATAATTTTTAATTATTAAGTACTCACATATGGTTTTCAGGCTCGATATTGGAGGCCCAATAGTACCAAACTATCCTGAATTCTTGTATGTGCTAGTTTTATTATTTTACATGTTAGTTTCATAATTTTATATGTTTTTTTGTATATTAAATAATTAATTTTATAATTATACAATATTTAATTAGGCAGGTATTCACAATGGGTTCCAGGCTTAATATTTGAGACTCGATAGCACCAAGCTATCTTAAATTCTTATGTGTTAGTTTTATTATTTTACATGTTAGTTTTATAATTTTATATCTTTGTTTTATAAATTAAATAATTTATTTTTATAATTATACAATATTTAATTGGACAGAGTATTCACATATGCGTTCCATGCTAGATATTTAAGGCCCATTAGCACCAAGCTATATTGAATTCGTGTATGTGCTAGTTTTATTATTTTACATGTTAGTTTCATAATTTTATATGTTTGTTTGTAAATTAAATAATTAATTTTCGTGAATTGGACTGAGTTTGCGTTTGATCTATTAGTACAAGAGATACTTAAACTATTAGGATACTACACTAAAAGGCTCTATATTTTATTACACTAAAAGGGCACTATATTATTAATCTTTAGCAAATAAATAGTCAAAACTAGATAAAAAACAAAAATATTTAATCACAAAATATTCACGAAAATACATATAAAACCGTAAAAGTAATTTATTAAACCACGCTATACATACGTGTCTTATCAGCTTTTAGGTATAATACATTTTACAAAGGCATTTTATATCTAACGCTCTTTTAAAGAGCGCTATACCTTAATGTCCAAAACAGATGTTAAAATATAGTGCCCTTAAAACGGCGTTATATAGAGATGTGTTACTCTCTTTTTTTTCCCATACATTTTCGTCATTTAAGTCCAAGAATTACATTCGGATTCCGGAATCTTTTGCTCAAATAGACATGAATTTTTGACAATATTAGAAGTTTTGAATTGAATGTTGTGGTTTTAAACATAACATGTAATTTTTATAAAAAGTCTCATTAGGGATAAAATAAAAAATAGTAAAATTAAAATTAATATTTTCTCTATTTCAAAATTCTGCTTAAAAAGATTGGTACCTTCCAATATTTTCTTAATAAGAAGTATTTATAACTAACAAATATTATGACATGTTTAAAACATACCACAAATTTCAAAATTCTAAAGCCATACTGTTTGAAACAAGTTTGCGTAGAAAAAAATAAAACTAAAATCACAAATAACTATAAAAAAAGGAATTTTATTGATAAACATTGCAGGTTACAACGTTGTTTATCCCTTGATTCTTCTCTCCGATTTATTCTATGTGATTCGAGGGCCTTAGCGGCATATTTGTTGAACGAAAGATTTAAGCAAGACATATTGGATATGTCTTTGATCTCTTAATGAATATTCCAAGAGTTTCATGAAATTTCAGAGATCTCATATTTGATCTCTTTTGCATATTTCGAGATTTTATAGAGTTGCCGAGATTGTCTTTGAAAGACATATGTAACCTTATTTATAGGCATGCATCAGGATTTGGGTGGACTAGCCACCAAGTAACCCTAACTGACTCCTAATAGTTCAAGAGTTGACTTGAATATAAGATTTATCTTTGATATGTTAAAATTTCACTGTCTACAAATACCCCCTACTTTAAGGTTTGTCAAGGTGTAGGCTTGCTGAAACTTGAAGACGAGACTCGAAGCACCCGACCATCACAATAGATAATTTTGAAACTTGAAGTTTTTCATTTACAGGAGGAAGAGATGAAGGGCAGAATTGGTCCCACCAGCGTGCCAATTTGTTTGCAACATATTTGTGCAGAAAAATAAAACTGCAATCACAAACAACTATAAAGAAAATGGGATTTTATTGATAAACATGCAGGTTACAACTCTGTTTATCTCTTGATTCTTCTCTCCGATTTATTTTACGCGATTCGAGGGCCTTAGCGGCATATTTCTCGAACGTAAGATTTAAGCAAGACATATTTGACATGTCTTAGATCTCTAATGAATATTCCAAGAGTTTCATAAAATTTCAGGGATCTCATATTTGATTTCTTTGTGCATATTTCGAGATTTTATGGAATTGTTGAGTTCATCTTTGAAGGACATATGTAGCCTTATTTATAGGCATGGATAAGGGTTTGGGTGGAGTAGCCACCAAGTAACCCTAATAGACTCCTAATATTTCAAGATTTGTCTTGAATATAGGATTTATCTTTGATCTGTTAAAATTTCAATGTCTACACGCAAATACTATAGCTTATTTAATATCACATATTTTAAAAGTCTTACCTTTTTAATTAAAGTTTCTCTCAGGTCAAACTATCACAATATTTTTGAAACAGGGATAATAAGTGTATGAAAAGATTTTTTTTTTGAAACCCGACTAAAAAGGAAAGTAAGATATCTATACTATATTAAAAGTGCGAAGCCTTATCGAAATATCATTCGTGTTTTTTACCCTTTAATAGTAGATTACATACTAAATAAAATCACAATATTATTATTTCCTAATATTTAGAACTTTTGTTATAAATAGAACTCTAATTAGAGAGAATGTCTATCTTATAGAAGAGTTCTACTTTGCGGCTAAGTCTTTTCTCTTCCTATAAATAGAGGGGTCTTGCCCCATTGTAAATCATCCCAAAAGTATCAATAAGAATACTCCTCTCTCTACTTTTCTCTATATTGTTCTTGTTCTTATATTATTTCATAACACGTTATCAACACGAGTCTCTAACCAATTGAATTTAATATTCAGCAATTATCGCTCTCAGAATCTCGAGTTGCAATCAGATTCACCCATTCTAATTCGTGTTCCGTCGTTTGGGTTTTTCGCATTAAAACTGGATTTTTCCGCAAGCTAAGTTAGTCGACTATCTGATTTAGATAGTCGACTAACCTGATGACTGTTTACTAAGTTAGTCGACTATCAACTTAGTTAGTCGACTAACTAATATTTCGCATTAAAACTGGACTTTTCCGCAAGGCAAGATAGTCGACTATCTGATTTAGTTAGTCGACTAACCTAATGACTGCTTCCCAAGTTAGTCGACTATTAACTAAGTTAATCGACTAACCTCAGCAGATTTTGAAAATATTGTTTAATTATGAAGCAGCGGATTAAATTTGTTTATTCTCATGTTCGTATATCTCTTTTGATTAATTGATTCATGTACAACACATACGATATTCAAAGAGAAGAAATATTACTCTCATTTAAGTATGTGTAAGGCAGATGTTACTACAATTTCTGGTAGTAGTAAATTGATTAAAGGCTCCGGAAGAGCAACTATGACTCTGCCTAAAGGAACAACATTTTAGAGAATGCAATGTTTTCCTCCAAGTCTAAAAGGAACTTGTTGAGTTTAAAAGATATCATTCAAAATGGATATCATATTGAGACAATAGATGAGAATAATCTTGAATTCCTCATTTACTCATGAAAACGAGGCTGCCCACTTCGGTTTGGGGTCACGCCATTTTGCATGCAGCAATGCTAGTTCGTCTCAGAACGACGAGTTATCACAAATATTCCCCGTTGCAATGAGTTATGGGTCATGAACCTAATATATCCCACTTAAGAATTTTTGGATGTGCAGTATATGTGCCTGTAGCACCGCCATATTGCATCAAAATGGGTCTGCAAAGAAGGTTAGGAATATATGTTGAGTTTGAATCGCCCTCCATTATTCGCTACCTCGAAACATTGATAGGGGATTTGTTCACTGCACGATTTGCAGACTGTCAATTCGATGAGACACTTTTCCTAAAATTAGGGGGAGAAGTTGGTGAAACCAAACAGGAAATTTTGTGAAAAAATGCATCATTATCTCATCTTGATCCACATACCTCTATTTGTGAAAAAGAGGTGCAAAATATTATCCATTTGCAAAGAATAGAAAATCGAATGCCAGACGCATTTACAGATTTGAAAAGGATAACAAAAATCACATATCCCCGCAGTGAATGTGACAACATCTGATTCACAAATACATATTCATTATTGGAAGAATATGAACATGAAATTGGTATTGAATATACCACACTCACCCTAGAAGGAGGTTTGAGATGATATATGAAAATAATGTCATTGTTATGGCATGAATAGTCATTGGTCACGTACCTATTGTACGCCAAAATAATTTGTCAATGTGATTATCAAAGGACAATAATAATGCAAGAAACATATCTTGCATATAATTTTGACATGACCATAATGGTATAACTTTCTCTTTTAAAGAGATATTCACCACATGGATGTTGATGAATTTGTGGTAGTACAAAATTAATTGAGAGCTCTAGAAGAGCCAATTATTACTATATTGGAGAAACACAATTGATTACCAATAAGGTATTGTGTTGTAGTAAGTCTCAAAGAAACTTATTCACTTTCCAAAGTATATGCGAAAGCGATTGATTATATTGAGACTATAAATAAAGGAAAGATTTGATATCTTCTATTACTACAACTTGTAGCGGGATAATCTGTATGTGAAAAACTACCCGCTTTATTCTCCAGTTTGTACTACACAAGCATACCACAATAAAGTGGACGATTATTGATTTAAAAACTCATATCATCATAAACTTGAAGTTTATTGATAATTGCACATGTCATGGTGTAAATTTGAAGTTTATCAATATTGATAATTTATTCAGTTGGCATTCGGGTTAGCCATATCATTTTAAGAATGATGTGCAGTAATAGAGAATTCACATGGGTAAATATTAAAGAACTAGAAAGTTCATTACGAATTCTCTTGTATTACTTGTTCTCATTAATTAATTGACCAACTAAAGAGTTCGGGTTGAATCCCATAAATTCTGAAAATATCAAAGGTGAATATGGGCCCATTCACCTTCCATGTATACCACGTATGATGCATCTATGATATGGTTACATGTGCGATTGTTATTAACCCGCAGCCTGGCCGGTGCTTGCAAGGTAAATTGCTCAGTAATATAACTTCGAGCATAATTTCCAGATTTTCTATTCAAGATAGTTCATCTTGATAAGTTGGTTTATATCATAGTTGGTTTAGCAAGATAATTATTGAGTGCCTCCACTTAATAGCTAAACTGTTTCTTATGAGAACAAAGTTATATATATCAGTTTGATATACGGTGTATACGAGAGTATATTATATTCTCCCCTCACAAGTGGTTCAGGGTCAGGAACCAAATAATTTCATCTTATTATTATTGATGTGCGGTGTATATTTTCATTAACACCATAATGCACAAAGATGGACTCTCAAAGTTGAGGAAACAAGTTAGCTTTTCTAACATGAGGGGGAGACATGATAAACACTTGAGAAAATGTTACATGGGATGAATTATCATTTGTATATATAGATCCTCGAATATCATAATATGAACCTGAAGTTCATAAAAGGATAATTCAATTGCAATATATTGCAAAGCATGCTATACGCATTTGCTGACCCAAAGAAAGTAACTATATTCTCACTGCAAATGCTCATATTAAGTCCCAGAAGGACAAAGTCTTTGATACGCTTAAAGCGTATAGACAAATCGGTTTCAAAATAACTTCTTAATAAAGAAGATGAGCAAATGATCAAAGTGATCATAATGGGGAGGCAAGTGATCTAGAAGATCACATAACATAACACTTCATAAAATCTCATGAGAAATTCAGGTACCTGAATATATGAATAAAGAGATCTACATGTTATGTCTTTATGAAAATTTACTGGAACCGATATAAAATGTTCGTCGACGACATCTATGATAGCGCTAAATATCGATGAGGATCTTATGTTTGTCGAATACAAACAAAAATATTGGCTAAATGGGAGAGATACAATTCAAGCAGAATTGATTCCATATGAAAGACATGTAGTTTTGGACATGTAGTTCAAATACTTGAAAGTATAAAGTCAATGGTATGTGTAATCTGTTTTCGAGATCTTATTTGTTTAGCATGACATGAAAACTTGATATGCATCTAAAGTCTATTATATGGCTTATATGACTTAACTTATATGTCAATCCATGAAAGATTGAAGTTGCTTGAAGCATATACAATTCTTGGTCCTGAAGTACCACATCCTAAGTGCAACTTGTGTACATATGTATCGTGCTATAACTATAAGCATGATGGCATCGAGAATACCTCTATGGAGATATTGAAGAGTCATTCCACGACATTATATGAAGATGTTCATATCTATCAAGAATGATAATTTCAAGGTGCAGAATATTTATTCAAATCAATATGGCTGATTTTATTTATCAAATCTCTACAAAAGATCGTTTTGAAGATGGTGCACAAGATTGGAATGCAAATGCTCAAGGATGTGAATTGATGCTCTTTTCAGGGGGAGTTAATGCGCGTTGCTCTCTTTTCCCCTTACAAGGTTTTGTCCCAATGGGTTTTCCTTGCAAGGTTTTTAACGAGGCAACCAATAGGCGCATATTCAAATATGTGTACTCTTTTTCCTTTTCTATAATTTTTTCCATTGGGTTTTATTTAGTTAAGGTTTTAACGAGGCACATTATTGAATAGACATTCAAGGGGGAGTGTTATAAATAGAACTCTAATTAGAGTGAATGTCTATCTTATAGAAGAGTTCTACTTTGAGGCTAAGTCTTTTCTCTTCCTATAAATAGAGGGGTCTTACCCCATTGTAAATCATCCCAAAAGTATCAATAAGAATACTCCTCTCTCTAATTTTCTCTCTATTGTTCTTGTTCTTATATTATTTGATAACAAAAATTAATTAAATTTTTTATTTTGTTATAAATAGAACTCTAATTAGAGTGAATGTCTATCTTATAGAAGAGTTCTACTTTGAGGCTAAGTCTTTTATCTTCCTATAAATAGAGGGGTCTTGCCCCATTGTAAATCATCCCAAAAGTATCAATAAGAATACTCCTCTCTCTACTTTTCTCTATATTGTTCTTGTTCTTATATTATTTCATAACACGTTATCAACACGAGTCTCTAACCAATTGAATTTAATATTCAGCAATTATCGCTCTCAGAATCTCGAGTTGCAATCAGATTCACCCACTCTAATTCGTGTTCCGTCGTTTGGGTTTTTCAATTCGAGTGAATTTCCAAGCAAAAGAGTGTAATAACGATTGCTACTGCTCCATATGAGAATTTCTATACAGAAAAATAGAAGAGATGGTATCATCATAAAATAATGCAACGGGATGGAAACTCAAGAGGTATATTTGATATCACAACATTTATTGGTATACCTTAAAGGTAAGTAATTTACTTTTCCCTTTCAAATTCTTGAAATTCTACGATTTGATTTCATAATACAAACATAGACAACAAAGTTTGATTGTAACTCTAATGGAGTTTGTAAGGAATTACAACCACGTGAAGTGGTAAAAGTTCTATGTCTTGCCATGATTAAATTCATGTATGATGGTGGGCAAAGAATTGAAAATCCGTCCCATTGAATTTGCTCCATTCCCTTTAGAGAATGTGGTAGCAGTATGTGATAAGTCTGAAAGAAGACAAAATTATTACCATGAAGGTATCAATGAATGTGGACGTGGCAATAGACGGAATTATAATCGTCATCATTGTGATAATGAGAATAATAAAGATTCTCAAAATAATCTTTCACTTTATGAAAGTAATATTTGACATGAGATTGAATATAGCACATACAGATGATTATGATCCATTCCCTGAAGTGAATGTGATAATTGTAATAAAGCCCGTAAGTATGGACACGCTCTTGATCTATTTTTGTTTTATGTCTGACATTATGAAAAGAAAGTTCGTTGCCCTTGAAATTTCGGGCAAGAACTATATGACATGGGTGTTGGATGCTGAAATCCATTTGGATGCAATGGGTCTTGGAGACGCCATTAAAGACAGAAATAATGCATCCACCCAAGACTATGCTAAGGCCTTGATTTTCTTGCGCCATCACCTCGATGAAGGTTTGAAACTGTGCTAAGGCCTTGATTTTCTTGCGCCATCACCTTGATGAAGGTTTGAAACTGTGCTAAGGCCTTGATTTTCTTGCGCCATCACCTTGATGAAGGTTTGAAAATTGAATATATCACAGTCAAAGATCCACCTATCTTGTGGAATGGCTTAAAGGAGAGATATGACAACCTGAAGTTGGTCACTCTGCCACAAGCACGATGCGATGAGAATCCAAAAGCAAATAGTTCATAAACTATATGTTATCGCTGCGGTAGAAAAGGGCACTGGGCGAAAATTTGCCGTGTGCCAAGACATTTGGTTGAGCTTTATCAAGCATCTCTAAAGAGTAAAGGCCCTGAAACCAATTTTGTCTCTGACGACAATTTTGACATCGCCCACTTGGATGTGGCAGACTTCTTTGAGCACCCTGAGGGAAAAATAGACCACTTAATTGGTGATGGATCTGTGATGGAATTGTTTGATTTTATTTTACTTATTTGTATTAGTCAGTGAATAAACTAATAGTCATTAGTATCAGCTCGTATTAGTTAGCTTATGATATAATGTTAGTATTAGCTCTTTAGAATGTTTCAATATGCTTAAATTTCGAAGACATTTTTACTTCCCAGTAAAGTTAGTCGATTAACTAATAAGTTAGTCGACTATCTAATATTTCGTATTAAAAACAGGATTTTTCCGCAAGGCAAGATAGTCGACTATCTGATTTAGATAGTCGACTAACCTGATGACTATTTACTAAGTTAGTCGACTATCAACTTAGTTAGTCGACTAACTAATATTTCGCATTAAAACTGGACTTTTCCGCAAGTCAAGATAGTCGACTATCTGATTTAGATAGTCGACTAACCTAATGACTGCTTCCCAAGATAGTCGACTATCAACTAAGTTAGTCGACTAACCTCAACAGATTTTGAAAATATTGTTTAAATGTGATACAAACGGATTGAATTTGTTTATTCTAATGTTCGTATATCTCTTTTGATTAATTGATTCATGTACCACACATACGATATTCAAAGAGAAGAAATATTACTCTCATTTAAGTATGTGTAAGGCAGATGTTACTACAATTTCTGGTAGTAATAAATAGATTAAAGGCTCCGGAAGAGCAACTATAACTCTGCCTAAAGGAACAACATTTTAGAGAATGCAATGTTCTCCTCCAAGTCTAAAAGGAACTTGTTGAGTTTTAAAGATATCATTCAAAATGGATATCATATTGAGACAATAGATGAGAATAATCTTGAATTCCTCATTTACTCATGAAAACGAGGCTGCCCACTTCGATTTGGGGTCACGCCATTTTGCATGCAGCAATGCTAGTTCGTCTCAGAACGACGAATTATCACAAATATTTCCTGTTGCAATGAGTTTTGGGTCATGAACCTAATATATCCCACTTAAGGATTTTTGGATGTGCAGTATATGTGCCTGTAGCACCGCCATATTGCACCAAAATGGGTCTGCAAAGAAGGTTAGGAATATATGTTGAGTTTGAATCGTCCTCCATTATTCGCTACCTCGAAACATTGACAGGGGATTTGTTCACTGCACGATTTGCAGACTGTCAATTCGATGAGACACTTTTCCTAAAATTAGGGGGAGAAGTTGGTGAAACCAAACGGGAAATTTTGTGGAAAAATGCATCATTTCTCATCTTGATCCACATACCTCTATTTGTGAAAAAGAGGTGCAAAATATTATCCATTTGCAAAGAATAGCAAATCGAATGCCAGACGCATTTACAGATTTGAAAAGGATAACAAAATCACATATCCCCGCAGTGAATGTGACAACATCTGATTCACGAATACATATTCATTATTGGAAGAATATGAACATGAAATTGGTATTGAATATACCACACTCACCCCTAGAAGGAGGTTTGAGATGATATATGAAAATAATGTCATTGTTATGACATGAATAGTCATTGGTCACGTACCTATTGTACGCCAAAATAATTTGTCAATGTGATTATCAAAGGACAACGATAATGCAAGAAACATATCTTGCATAACCATAATGGTATAACTTTCTCTTTAAAAGAAATATTCACCACATGGATGTTGATGAATCTGTGGTAGTACAAAATTAATTGAGAGCTCTAGAAGAGCCAATTATTACTATGTTGGAGAAACGCAATTGATTACCAATAAGGTATTGTGTTGTAGTAAGTCTCAAAGAAACTTATTCAGTTTCCAAAGTATATGCGAAAGCGATTGATTATATTGAGACTATAAATAAAGGAAAGATTTGATATCTTCTATTACTACAACTTGTAGTGGGATAATTTGTATATGAAAAGCTACCCGCTTTATTCTCCAGTTTGTACTACACAAACAAAAGAATGCCACAATAAAGTGGATATCTATTGGTATAAAAACCCATACCATAATAAACTTGAAGTTTATTGATAATTGCACATGTCATGGTGTAAATTTGAAGTTTATCAATATTGATAATTTATTCAGTTGGCATTCGGGTTAGCCATATCATTTAAGTATGATGTGCAGTAATAGAAAATTCACATGGGTAAATATTAAAGAACTAGAAAGTTCTTTACGAATTCTCTTGTATTACTTGTTCTCATTAATTAATTGACCAACTAAAGAGTTCGGGTTGAATCCCATAAATTCTGGAAATATCAAAGGTGAATATGGGCCCATTTCACCTGCCATGTATACCACATATGATGCATCTATGATATGGTTACATGCGCGATTGTTATTAACCTGCAGCCTGGCCGGTGCTTGCAAGGTAAATTGCTCAGTAATCTAACTTCGAGCATAATTTCCAGATTTTCTATTCAAGATAGTTCATCTTGATAAGTTGGTTTATATCATAGTTGGCTTAGCAAGATAATTATTGAGTGCCTTCACTTAATAGCTAAACTGTTTCTTATGAGAACAAAGTTATATATATCAGTTTGATATACATTGTATACGAGAGTATATTATATTCTCCCCTCACAAGTGGTTCAGGGTCAGGAACCAAATAATTTCATCTTATTATTATTGATGTGCGGTGTATATTTTCATTAACACCATAATGCACAAAGATGGACTCTCAAAGTTGAGGAAACAAGTAGCTTTTCTAACATGAGGGGGAGACATGATAAACGCTTGAGAAAAGGTTACATAGGATGAATTATCATTTGTATATATAGATCCTCGAATATCATAATATGAACCTGAACTTCATAAAAGGATAATTCAATTGCAACATATTGCAAAGCATGCTATACGCATTTGCTGACCCAAAGAAAGTAACTACATTCTCATTGCAAATGCTCATATTAAGTCCTATAAGGACAAAGTCTTTGATACGCTTAAAGCGTATAGACAAATCGATTTCAAAATAACTTCTTAATAAAGAAGATGAGCAAATGATCAAAGTGATCATAATGGGGAGGCAAGTGATCTAGAAGATCACATGACATAACACTTCATAAAATCTCATGAGAGATTCAGGTACCTGAATATATGAATAAAGAGATCTCCATGTTATGTCTTTATGAAAATTTACTGGAACCGATATAAAATGTTCGTCGACGACGTCTATGATAAGCGCTAAATATGATGAGGATCTTATGTTTGTCGAATATAAACAAAAATATTGGCTAAATGGAAGAGATACAATTCAAGCAGAATTGATTCCATATGAAAAACATGTAGTTTTGGACATGTAGTTCAAATACTTGAAAGTATAAAGTCAATGATTGAAGTTGCTTGAAGCATATACAATTCTTGGTCCTGAAGTACCACATTCTAAGTGCAACTTGTGTACATATGTATCTTGCTATAACTATAAGCATGATGGCATCGAGAATACCTCTATGGAGATATTGAAGAGTCATTCCACGACATTATATGAAGATGTTCATATCTATCAAGAATGATAATTTCAAGGTGCGGAATATTTATTCAAATCAATATGGCTGATTTTATTTATCAAATCTCTACAAAAGATCGTTTTGAAGATGGTGCACAAGATTGGAATGCAAATGCTCAAGGATGTGAATTGATGCTCTTTTCAGGGGGAGTTAATGCGCGTTGCACTCTTTTACCCTTACAAGGTTTTGTCCCAATGAGTTTTCCTTGCAAGGTTTTTAACGAGGCAACCAATAGGCGCATATTCAAACATGTGTACTCTTTTTCCTTTTTTATAATTTTTTCCATTGGGTTTTATTTAGTTAAGGTTTTAACGAGGCACATTATTGAATACACATTCAAGGGGGAGTGTTATAAATAGAATTCTAATTAGAGTGAATGTCTATCTTATAGAAGAGTTCTACTTTGAGGCTAAGTCTTTTATCTTCCTATAAATAGAGGGGTCTTGCCCCATTGTAAATCATCCCAAAAGTATCAATAAGAATACTCCTCTCTCTACTTTTCTCTATATTGTTGTTGTTCTTATATTATTTCATAACATATTTTTAAATCTTTCCTTATTTGAATAAGTCTTTTAGTGATTTACATCCTATCCTAGAATTTAGGACTTTAGGAATTAAAATTTATTGCATTTGTAGAGGAATTCCATAATTATTAGAACAAAAATATTCTTAATATTTAGAGGTCCCAATTTATTGCACTTTGAAATTTGTTTAATGTAATAGTTTGGTTACAAGAGAAGATATTTCGATGACTTTATATTAGTTGGAAAGAAAATAAAAGGACGTGTTAACGATACTTTTAGAAGCTTTTATATATATATGCTAATATTAATAGGTCCAAGAAATATGATTTGAAATTAGATACGGCATTTAACACCAAATATGAAGTAAGTCTTGGTCAAATTGGACAACCTCCCATTACAACTGCAGGCTATAAGCTACAGTAAAAGGTCCCGATTAATCGACTCTTTTGTTATTCCTCTTATATTTTTATCTTCTGACTTCAAAATTCATAAGTTTCAAGTTGAACCAACTAATTTGTTGATACTTGGTAGAGATGATTGTTTTTGTTTTCTGTTGGATAATTTTATTTAAATTTCATTGTCTATTGAATTAACCTGACATCTTAAAAGCTAGTGAAATGATGTAATCGCAATATATAACACAGAAGGATAAAAAAGAGTGCAAGATCAAATTCCCAATTGTGTTTGCTAAGCCGGAAAACTCGAGTATTACTTCTTTAGTATATGGCGTTTATATTGATGCTTCAAATGCCTATGTTTGTCAAGATATAATTCTCAAAAATTATTCATCCTAGAATTTACTTATGGATTAATTCTTTTTTCAAGATCCAATGAATGAGAGGTACAATTATTACTTCACAATATGTTTTTTTGACTATTTTTTTTATATATGAAGTTATTGAGTTCCTTGAATTTAAAGGCCTCTTTTTTTTATGGAGCGAATAAAGTATTCGTTTCGGTGAAGAATTATTAGCTAGAAATTAAAATATATGTCAAAGTGTGTTATGCTGCCATAGGTAATTTTTCCTCATGATTTTGCTGACATGGAGTTATTTTATTCAAGGCCAGACACGTTCTTTTTCTCCTTTACGGTTCAGATTTTTCAATTCTTTTTTGCATAGGCTTTATTATTTTGGTAATATAGATTATAAAATCAAGAAACTGTAATAAAATATTGGACAGAGGTGATTAAGCATGATATGGTTAGTATGCGGGTTTCGAGGACATGGTCCTTGATAGGAAAGTCTGGAGGTCTAGTGTTAGGGTTGTAGGACAGAGGTCACTAGAGTTTTTCCTACTACTCACCCGGGGTTGGGCGGGGCTTGGTATGCTATCCATAAATGATTTGTGTTTTGGATTGTGTCTTCCTTATGGTAGTTATTTATGATAGTTACTGTATGATATTATTGCATGCTATTTTATTTATGGTTCTTATATTTAGATAATTATTTACGCCATTTCTGCTGGACTTACTAATGCTCTTTTGTTTTTGTTTTTGTTTTTCCCTTTCCTTCACTGAGCCGAGGGTTGATTGGAAACAACCTCCCTGCCCTTTCGGGTAGGGGTAAGGCTCGTCTACATATTGCCCTCCCCAGACCCCACTTTGTGGGACTATGCTAGGTAGTAGTTATTGTTGTAATAAAATATTAATCGATTTTTGAATTTGTAGTGTAAAATAAGGCACATATATTTTACGTGGCTATAAATTATTGTATGAAGATGGATTTTTCCAAATAAGGAACGGGGTCATTTTTTTGACACGAACCAAAAAAAAAAATTCACATAAATTGAAACGAATAAAGTAATTAATATTGAAAGAGCCGTTGAATAAATAACGATATGTCGATATGAAAATAATATTTACAATTAAATTATGATAACAGGGAAGAAAATGAAAAGATTAATTGAGAAATGAATCTAGTGATATTAACCAATAACATAGTCAAATTGTTTAATTGCATTTTATTGTGAATTCGTTCGACATATACTTTTACTCGAACCTCAAAAAAGTGTAAAAACATTAAAAGAACGTCTAAGCCCGTATATATTTGGAAAATGGTAAGAAAAAATGTACTATGTTAGTCAAATTTTTTATATCTATCGCATTATTATTGTCACACCTCCTTTTTAACTTACACGTGGTTACACCGAAAGATGACACGTGAATAGGAGTTTTCCAATTAAAGTGACATTATTCGAGATTTAATTAATTATTTATTTTCAAGAGTCGCCGCTTGGGATAGGTTTGGCTTTTGTTATCCCAAGTCACCGGTTTATTTGAAATCCCAAATCGATGCAATTTCGACTGCCCAATTGGAGTGTGCGAACCAGAGATTTCTGAGTAAGGAATTATGTTGACCCGAAGGAAGGTATTAGGCATCCTCAGATCCTATGGTTCTAGAACGGTCGCTTAAACTCATTATAAGTGTCTAGAGATCCGATTTGCTATACCTGTTTAAACCTGTAATGCAATTTTAAATTATTAACCGCTTTTGACATATATTTTAGGAAACTTTTCAGTGTTATTAAAACACATCACGAATCGCGTCACATAAATGTGCACGTAATTTTAGACATATTTTAATTCCATTGAGAGTGGGATTTGGGTCACATAAATGCGCACCCTAGTTTAAGAAGGTATTTTATTAACAGATCCGCGCCTATAGCAGCTGCGTCTTTAAAATTCATGGGAAAGCCATGAAATTCGCTAAACGATACTTTTAATTTTCTAAATATTTTATCAATTTATGGAGCCTCGTGGTGTTTGATTAGTTGAACGCGGCTCATTTTATATTACAAGGACAACCTAAGGCATATAACATTCTCTATCATTGCTAGTGTCTAAATGCTCTAATCATTTATATATAGGTAGCGTATTTTGGAAAAATTAATACTTGCATTTCAGCCTCATTCATGGCTGATTATACACATTGGGCTTTCGGTTGTGACCAGCCTAGGAACATACATTGTATCTGGCAACTGCTGGGCCTTTCAATTAGGCCCAGAGATAATTTGGATGGATGAGTCCATTATGAACAACTCTCATCAATGTTTATTTTGGTTTGAGATTATACACAAGACTAACTATTAAATATATCAACAATGTTCACCAGGAAGATACTAGTGATTATTTTGTATCAGTTTTCAATCTTAAATATGAACTAAACGATTCATAATACTCATCAGTCGGAGTATACGAATTCAGCTTCCAAGCTTCAATTATAATTCTAATTACAACATATTAAATAAATCTGAAACGAATCATTGCTAATGTATTGAAACTTAAATGAATTAAAATGCTACACAATGTTTTGATCTTTGAATGATTACCAAGTTGACATTTCCTAAATCCAATATTTCTAAGCAAAAACAGGAAACAAATACTTGAAATAGCCTTACCACTAGCTAATCTTACTACTAATTATACATATCTAAAATAGCAGTCCAAATGTCCAGATATTACAAAGTAAATCAGTCCCAATGTCCAGCTATTATAAAAAATGAACCAATCCAAATGTATAATTACTACAAGGTAATTATCTCAACATTAAGTATATTAAAACTAAAGAAGGGGAAAACAGGGTGAGGGTTCGAAAGGAAACTAATAGATGCATATCTTCAGATATAGGAATACATTCTACTTGAGCTTCACACATCAAGGGATGACAAGATGTACCTGGAATTCAGCAAAAACAACATCCTATGAGTAAATGAGATTAATCATGCAAGCAAAATAGCAGCCAATCGAACAGTACACCCAGGATTTCAATAGAGTTTTGAGAGAATCAAAATTCCAAAGGAATAAGGACAGCATTGATAATTTATGAAGAATATAAGGAAAAACTAGTGTGTATATCCTAATTCAATCAAACTTCAGAATAAGAGTAGGCTCGAAAATGTATTCCAAAAGGTCAAAAATCTCTCTAAAGTTCAAAAAAAGGGGGATCCCCAAAAATGTTCAGATGATCTCTTTTTATAGTGGTCCTACGGTGTAAAGTTGGGGTGGTTTGGAGGCAGTGGTTCCGGCCAATCTGATTTTGAATATTCGAGAAGCTGGGGACTTGTTCGACGGAAACCAACCACAAGACGGGAAATAGGGGGTTGTGGTGGTTCAATGGTGTAAACTTGAGACGGTTTGGTGACTGGCCGCCGCCGTGAGGCGATTTCCGGCGGCGGCGTTAGAGTGGTTGATGTGTGGTCAAGGGGTGTTCAAGGGGAAGGAATACACCGAGATATGTGGTACGAGGTGTCTCTCAGTTTGTAGAGACGTTTGGACATATATATATGATCTTGATGGGAGTTTCACGGCCGTCGGATGATCAACGACTTTGATGGACCTTTCCAAAACGACGTCGTTTTGAGTTGGCTATATACGGACTGGGTCAGGGAATGGTTTTTGGGCTAGGCAAAGGGGTTATTTACAGGGCAAAAATATTTGGGCCACCTAGGTCTGGCCCAATTGTGGCCAGCCTGGGTGATTGTATGTATATGTATTTTTTGTATTGTTTTCTTTCTTTCTTCTCTCTTTTTTTATTAATTAATTCCTAATTGTATTTTAAAACTCCTAATTAACTTAAGTTAAACTAATAATTATCTATTTATGCAACACAAAAATAAAAACACAAAAATTAAACACAAAAAATGCAACACAATTAAAATGCCGGAAACATTAATCACTTTTTTTTTGTATTTGCAAAAATAAACCTAATTACCAATTAGTCTAGTAAAAAATATGAAAACTAAATTCTAAATTCCTATGCAATTTTTATATATTTTGTGATTTTATGCATGCATTAATGAAAACAAACTGACATGTGCGATTAAATTCTAAAATTAAATCCTAAAACAAATATTAAAAGGAAAATTCTAAACCTGAGAGTCCTATAGGGGTCGTCTTAACAGGGCAAAAATTACATGCTCACAATTATTTCTCAACATATCATATGATTTATTTGAACACATTTCCAAAACCAATACCTACAAAAAATTAAGTATAAAAGAATCTAGATGCAAGAATGCGTTGGAAAAGTGATAAATTGAGGTAACAAATACATAGATTAATTAACAATTCTCAAGTGTTACATATATTTTATAATAATATATGCATGTACCGAGTGCAACAAATTCTTTTTCATAAATGATTGTTATGGTTATTATTTTTACAGTGGGTTGCAATGATATTTTTCCTCAAATATTAGTAAGATTGGGTAAACTCAATAAAAAGAAAAAGTCCCCGATAAAAAAAAAAGATGAAAAAAGGGAAATCTGTTAAGAATAGAATTCTAATTAGAGTGAATGTCTATCTTGTAGAGAGTTTTACTTTGAGGCTAAGTCATTTTTCCTCCTATAAATAGAGGGCTCTTACCCCATTGTAAATCATCCCAAATCAATAAGAATTCCCTCTCTCTCTTTCTATGCAATATTGTTCTTCTTCTTTTATTATTGTTTATAACACGTTATCAGCACGAAGCTCTACTATCTCAAGAATCTCTTTGAGAAAATTAAGGTGGGAGTTCAATTGATGTTGAGGTAGTGGAAATATCGCGACCTATCAATTGGAGTTCCAAATCGAAATCTCCTAAGCAAAAGCAGGTATAAAGTTTTTAAAGCTTTTGGCTTTGCAGATAATTTATTTTCTTTTTCACAGGAAGAGTTTAAGTTGTTTGCACTTACGGTGTAAACAATATTTATATAATCAGGTCTCTTAAAAGGTACTTGTATCCTTAGAGGTCTCTATTTAATACTACTACTTAGCATTTATTGGTAACCTAGACTAAGTGATCAGTAGTTTGCTGTAATATGTTAGTAATTACACTATCACTTTATTCAAAAAAAAAATCAAGGATTTTTTGGAAGAATTTCTATCACCCTCCAACTTCTGTATGCCCTTCGTGAAGTTTATATCGCACATGATCCCTTGGTCACATCACTTTATTCAAAAAAAAAAAGTGCTCAGTTGCTTACCATGCCTTCAACATGATCTTGTTGTACGTTCTTTATGATCTTTCATAAAAGTTAATTTGAATTTATTTTTTCTTCTAAATGATAAAAAATTCCTATGTCCTAATTTTGTTTTAATTATGTCTGACATTATGAAAAGAAAGTTTGTTGCCCTTGAAATTTCGGGTTATTAATTGCACTTTTATAACTATTAATTGTGAAATTTCTTCTCATCAATGTAAGTTTCTGCATTTGTACTATTAATTACACTTTTGTAACTATTAGTTGCAGTTGTGGGATGCCGTTTTTTCCAGTCATGGGTTTACATTGTATCTAGGTTATTTTTGCTTGTTGTGGTATTTGTAAATTTAATTTTGGACTGATGATTATAGTTATTCTGTTCACATTTTTTTGGACTATATTGCATGTACTGATATGAGCACATTTGTTAGTAGCTTTGATTGAAATTAAAAAGTGATGAGATGATACTGATTATTGAATACACCAATCAATATGATAGTTTCCTATGATAGATTGATTTGGAGTGAGCTTTAGTACTCAAAGATAAAGGAGTGGAGTCATAGTCTTCTATATGGGGTCTTTTTCTTTGATGAAACAAACTATTTGTTCTCTTACAGGGTGAATTCTAGTATCATAAAGTAATTACATGATACGATGGTGTAAAATAGAAAATTCCTGAAAGAAGAGTCCAAATTTTTTTTTTTTGACTTTGTGATCTATTGTCTGTAGTAGGTATCTAAGAGTAAGAGAAAGGAGAAGCCAAAATATATGAAGATAAAGGACAAGCAAAATTAAAGAAACTATTTTCGTGTTTCATATTTACTTTACATTGTTTTTCAGAACTGTTTAGGCAGGAAAAACAGTATTTTATATTTTATAAGCTTCTGAAAAGCTTAAGCACAAATATGCCATATCGTCCCAACACAATTGTCATAGGATCAAGTAAAAGGTGCAAAAATTAACGGAAAGATGTAGTTTTTTTTCATGATTTAAGGTAAGTAATTTACTTTTCTCTTTCAAATTCTTGAAATTCTATGATTTGATTTATATACAGACAAAGACAACAAAGTTTGATTATAACTCTAATGAAGTTTGTAAGAAATTACACTCACATGAAGTAGTAAAATTTCTATGCCTTGCCATGATTAAATTTATGTATGATTGTGGGCAAAGAATTGAAAACCCGTCCAATTGAATTTGCTCCATTCTCATTCCCTTTAGAGAATGTGATAGCAGTATGTGATAAGTCTGACAGAAGACAAAATTATTACCATGAAGGTATCAATGGATGTGGACGTGGCAATAGACGAAATTATAATCGTCATCATTGTGATAATGAAGATAATAAGGATTCTCAAAATAATCCTTCACTCTGTGACAGTAATATTTGTCATAAAATTGACCTTATGAGATTTAATAAAGCACATATAGATGATTATGGTCCATTCAAGATGTGAGTGTGATAACATCTAATTTATGAATAATTGCACATGTCATGGTGTAAACCTGAACTTATCAATATTGAAAATTTATTCAGTTGGCATAATCAGTTTAGCCATATCAATTTAAGCATTGTGCAAAAATAATAGAGAATTCACATGGGTAAATATTAAAGAACTAGAAAGTTCTTTATGAATTCTCTTATATTGCTTGTTCTCATTAATTAATAAACCAACTAAGTTGGGATTAAATCCCATGAATTCTGGAAATTTCAAAGGTGAACATGGGCCCATTCACCTGCCATGTATACCACATAAGATGCATCTATGATATGGTTACATGCGCGATTATTATTAACCCGCAACTTGGTGTTTGCGAGGTAATTTGCTCAATAATTTAACTTAGAGCATAATTTCCAGATTTTCTGTCCAAGATAGATTATCTTGATAAGTTGGTTTATATCATATCTGGTTTAGCAAAGTAATTTATTGAGTGCCTCCACTTAATAGCTAAACTATTGCTTTTGAGAACAAAGTTATCTATATTAATTCGATATACATTATATCAAAGTATATTATTTTCCCCCTCACAAGTGGTTCAGGGTCAGGAACCAAATAATTTCATCTTATTATTATTGATGCGGTGTATATTTTCATTAACACCATAATGCACAAAGATGGATTCTCAAAGTTGAGCGAACAAGTTAGTTTTTCTAACATGAGGGGGAGACGTGATAAACAGTTGAGAAAAAAAAGTTACGTGGAATGAATTATCATTTGTATATCTAGATCCTCGAATAAGATACTATGAACTTGAAGTTCATTAAAAGATAATCCATCCGCAATATATTGCAAAGTATGCTAGACGCATTTTGCTGACCCAAATAAAGTAACTATATTCTCATTGCAAATGCTCATATTAAGTCTTAGAATGACAAAATCGATGGTACGCTTAAAGCGTATAGACAAATGATTTCAAATAAACTTCTTGATAAAGAAGATGAGCAAATGATCAAAGTGATCATAATAAATGAGGCAAGTGATCTTGAAGGTCACGTGACATAACACTTCATAAAATCTCATGAGAGATTTAGGTATCTGAATATATGAATGAAGATCTGTATGTTATGTCTTTATGAAAATTTATTGGAACCGATATAAAATATTCGTCGACGACACCTATCATAGCGCTAAGTATAGATGAAGATCTTAAGTCTATCGAATATAGACACAAAAGTATTGTCCAAATGGAAGAGATACAATTTAAGTAGAATTGATTCCATATGAAAGACATGTCGTTTTGGACATGTAGTTCAAATACTTGAAAGTATAAAGTCAATGGTATGTGCAATCATTTTTTGATATCTTATTTCTCTAACATGACATGAAAACTTGATATGCATCTAAAGTCTATTATATGGCTTATATGACTTAACTTATATGTCAATCTATGAAGGATTTAAGTTTCTTGAAGCATATACAATTCTTGATCTTGAAGTACCACCTTCTTAGTGCAATTTGTGCACATATGTATCTTGCTATAACTTTAAGCAGATAATGTGATAGCGAGGATATCTCTATGGAGATATTGAAGAGCCATTCCACGATATTTGTGAAGACATTATATATCAATCACGAATGATAATCTCAAGGTGCGGAATATTCATTCAAGTCAATATGGTTGATTTATTTATCAAATCTATACCAACGATCTCTTGAAGATGGCGCACAAGATTGGAATGTGAAGGCTCAAAGATGTGAATTGATGCTCTCATCAGGGGGAGTTAATGCGTGTTGCACTCTTTTTTCCTTACAAGGTTTTGTCCCACTGGGTTTTCCTTGCAAGGTTTTTAACGAGGGAACCAATAGGCGCATTTCTAAATATGTGTACTCTTTTCCTTTTCTAGAATTTTTTCTCCCATTGGGTTTTATTTTAGTTAAGGTTTTTAATGAGACACATTATTTATTGAATAGACATTCAATGGGGAGTGTTAAGAATAGAATTCTAATTAGAGTGAATATCTATCTTGTAGAGAGTTTTACTTTGAGGCTAAGTCATTTTTCCTCCTATAAATAGAGGGGTCTTACCCCATTGTAAATCATCCCAAATCAATAAGAATTCCCTCTCTTTTTTTCTATGCAATATTGTTCTTCTTCTTTTATTATTGTTTATAACAAAATCGATTTAGTTAACTCGCTTCCGTCATTTGTTTTTCCCTAATAAATTGAATATAGATTTTAGTGCACTTTCTTCCACATTTCATTTGTACCTACGGAGGGAAAAATAGAATTGTAGAAGAAAATAAATGGAAATATAATTTTGTACGCTTTATTCCACATCTCCTTCTACATACTTCTTCCATTTATTTTATATAACACTATCTTGATAAAAATAACATATTTTTATATTTAAAAATAATTTAATTTTAAACTTCATATAATCCCAATGAGAATATTTAATGGCATACAAATATTATGATATTTTGAATACCTTAAGTTTCAAAAATCTTATAACCATATAAATATTATGACATATTCAATAAAAAAGTTTTTTTTATTTTGTTAAATTTTGTATTAAGTCAAAGAATACCAAATAAATTGGAAAAGATTATTTTTTTTCTTAAACTTTGTATTAAGTCAAAGCATATCATCTAATTTAGAAAAGAGAGAGTATAATAAAAGAAAATAGAATTTAGTACACTTTATTTCACATTTCTTTTCACTTTATAATAAACAAAAAATAAGAGTTAGTACACTTTATTCCACATTTTATTTTACTTTATAATAAAAGAACATTAGTTGACAAAGCTATTCGATTTCTATATTAGCACTAGTAGAAGATAATTTGTATCAGTTGAAATTATATGAGGTTAGCGTAAACAAATTCTAAAACAAAAAAAAGGAAATAGATACACTTTATTCCACATTCTTTTCATACCTTATAATAAAAGGAAAATGTGATTAACTACACTTTCTTGCTGCCGTGGATAAAATTATTCTTCTCTTAATTAGAATTATCGAGTTCGAACCTTAATTATAGAAAAATCTTTAATAGAAAATAATTTTTGATAGAAAACATTTCTTCCTTAAGAAATTTTACGCGACGTTAAATTTAAATACAGTCGAACTTCAATATTAATATCCAACCCCAAATATAAAAAAAAATATACTTCCTTCCGCACACCCTACCACTCCACACCCGGTCTTCTAGGTGACTAGGTTCCCCAAAGTCTTTAACTGCCATTCTGCCTTACTTCTCCTATAAAGTCTCTTCACACATCACCCACTAACGCTCCCCCTTTCTCTCTTTTACTCTCTCCTAGCCTATAGCCTCCCCCCCTGCCCGTCTCTCCATTTTACTCTCTCTACAAACTTTTGAAGGAGAAAGAAAGAAAGAAAGAGCGAGCAGCTCATCAACAACAACAATGGCTTCCACCATCAGAAAAGTCCACATGATTACCCAAATTGTGAGGCTCAAACAAGTTGTCAAACGCTGGAAAAGCAACTCCCTTCGCCCTCGCTCCTCCGTCCTCTCTTACTCCTCCGATTCAGACGAACCGGCTCAACCCGGTTCAAATCGCCTTACACCCTCCGGTTCATTGGCAGTCTACGTTGGCACGGAACGCCGACGGTTCGTGATACCGACCCGGTTCTTGAATCTTCCGGTTTTTATCTCACTCCTCGACAAGGCGGAGGAGGAGTTCGGGTTTCAGCCCAGTGGCGGGTTGGTTTTACCCTGTGAAGTTGAGTTCTTTTGGGAAATCTTGAGGTTGCTTGAAATGGATGAGCAGAAATTCGGACATTATGGGTTGGATGAGATTGTAATGGTGATTTCTGAAGTGGGTTTTGAATCTTTAGATCAGTCTTGTAAAGAAGCGGCTTCTCATGGTTTTGCTCCTCTGCTTCAGAATGCTAGGGTTTGACCGACCGGTGTTGCGGCGGCCGGTTCAGTTCTTGAGGAAGGAGATTTGGGTTTAGGGGGCTTTATTTTTCCTTTGCCTAACTAACCTTGTTTGAATATTTCTAGGAAGTTTTTATCTTCTCTTCATTTTCAACCATCCATGAGCCCAGAAAATTTGGTTTTATGAATGTTTACTGGGTTCTTAAGAGATTTGGGTGATCTTTTTTCCTTCTTTTTTTTAGGTTCTAGTGCTTTTTTACCCCCAGATTATGATATTGTTCTGGTGGTGATGATTATTAATGTTACTACAATATTATGATGATGATGAAGAAAATAGCAAAAATTAATGATATATTTTACTAAAAGACTTTGGAATTTTGTAGAATCTTAATGATAGCCCCCTTCTTATTTCTTTGGTTTTTAGATCTGATTTTCTGATAGTTTTTCCATGTTTATTCTATAATATATTACAATGCAATCCAAATTTTAGTCGATTATGAGAATCAATAATATTGCTGAGCTGTTTCAATCGAATGGTGCTCAATCAGATTCTTAATCATATCGTTTCACCTAATTGTTAAATCAGTTAATGTATTGCAAAAGAATCACTTATTTATGTTTTAAATTAAATAATAGCTAATCATTGTTTAATAATATTATATTTTGGGTGGTATGCTGGGGTTCGTTTTCCAGGATTCTAATATTTTTGCTCTAATTCAAAATGGGAAAGGATATCAAATAATTATTAATATGTTTAGCACACTTTCGCTATGATTTTACATAATGCTTAAGACATTTTGCTCCTCAGAAAAAAATAAAAATAAAATAAATGGAAGAGTTTAATCTGTACTGGAGTTCATCTTCATACCTCTTGTTTGATAATGAACAAAATTTTTTTGTTACGATAATGAATAAAGATGAATTGGATATAGATAAGTGTCATACTCTTATCAAATTTTATCCTGACTAGTTCACGTTTACATGCACTAGTCGAAATCTCCAACTTTATCTCAAAAAGAAAAATAATTAATGTACAAACATAAAACTTCTATTTTCAGTAATTCCCCTCCCACTCTCCTAACAGTAATAAATTTTAAAATTTCAAGAATAAAACTTCTTTCTTACCTTATTCGAGTTGAATAGCCTTCAAATTTTGATTTTTTCCTACAGAGTAATTTATTGAAGCATTCATGTGAGAAAAAGAAATAGAGAGTATGACTTAAATTTTGGTTATGGATAATTCTATATACAAAGTCGCACTACCATGATTCACAATTAAATATTTCCAAACACAAAGTATAAGCAAAATTATTAGCCCCAACCCGCTCCCAATATACTAGCAACAATTGGAGGGGCAAGTTCAGAAATAGCTATTCTCCTGTGATGCTATTTAGATATTAATTGTATTTATTTTATTCTGATTTTTAAACTAAAAATTTTAATTTTAGGACAATTCACGATATTTTTGTCCAAAAATATTAAACTAAAAAATTAAAATTCATGATGTACTAATTAATTCTCAAATAATATCCCTTTTAAGTGGCTATCTGGTGTCAAATAATATTCCTTTGAAGCACGTACAAATATATAACACTATAGCAAACTTGTTATGAAATAATATAAAGACAAGAACAATAATGCAAGAATAGAGAGAATAGAGAGAGAAGTATTCTTATTGATACTTAGAGATTGTTAGGGATTGTTTACAATGGTAGAAGACCCCTTTATTTATAGGGAGGAGGATGATTTATCTACCAAGAATAGAACTCTAGAATCTCTCTAATTATAGACATTCACCTTAAATAGGAGATTTCATAACACTCCCCCTTGAATGTCTATTAAACAATGTGCCTCATTAAAACCTTAAAACCAAAACCCAATGGGAAAAATTAAAGAAAGGAAAAAGAGTACACATGTTTGAATATGCACCTATTGGTTGCCTCGTTAAAAACCTCGCAAGGAAAACCCAGTGGGACAAAACCTTGTAAGGGAAAAAGAGTGCAACGCGCATTAACTCCCCCTAATAAGAACATCAATTTATATCCTTGAGCATTTGCATTCCAATCTTGTGCATCATCTTCAAAATGATCTTTGGTAGAGATTTGATAAATAAATCAACCATATTGACTTGAATAAATATTCCGCACCTTGAAATCATCATTCTTGATAGATATGAACATCTTCATATAATGTCGTGGAATAACTCTTCAATATCTCCATAGATGTATTCTCGATGCCATCATGCTTATAGTTATAGCAAGATACATATGTACACAAATTGTACTTAGGATGTGGTACTTCAGGACCAAGAATTGCATATGCTTCAAGCAACTTAAATCTTTCAAGTTAAGTCATGTAAGTCACATAATAGACTTTAGATGCATATCAAGTTTTCACGTCATGCTAAACAAATAAGATATCGAAAACTGATTATACATACCTTTGACTTTATACTTTCAAGCATTTGAACTATAGGTTCAAAACTACATGTCTTTCATATGGAATCAATTCTTCTTGAATTGTATCTCTTCCATTTAGTTACTTTCTTTGGGTCAGCAAATGCGTATAGCATGCTTTGCAATATGTTGCAATTGAATTATCCCTTTTATGAACTTCAGGTTCATATCATGATATTCGGGGATATACATATACAAATGATAATTCATCCCATGTAACCTTTTCTCAAGTGTTTATCATGTCTCCCCCTCATGTTAGAAAAGCTAACTTGTTTCCTCAACTTTGGGAAATCATCTTTGTGCATTATCATGTCAATATACACGGCTCATTAATAATAAGATGAAATTATTTGGTTCCTGACCCTGAACCACTTGTGAGGGGAGAATATAATATACTCTCGTATACAACGTATATCAAACTGATATATATAATTTTGTTCTCATAAGAAACAGTTTAGCTATTAAGTGGAAGCACTCAATAATTATCTTGCTAAACCAACTTTGATATAAACCAACTTATCAAGATGAACTATCTTGAGTAGAAAATCTGGAAATTATGCTCGAAGTTAGATTACTGAGCAATTTACCTCGCAAGCACCGGCCAGGCTGCGGGTTAATAACAATTGCGCATGTAACCATTTCATAGATGCATCATATGTGGTATACATGGCAGGTGAATGGGCCCATATTCACCTTTAATATTTCCAGAATTTATGGGCTTCAACCCGAACTCTTTAGTTGGTCAGTTCATAAATGAGAACAAGTGATACAAGAGAATTCGTAAAGAACTTTCTAGTTCTTTGATACTCACCTATGTGAATTTGCACATCATACTTAAAATGAGATGGCTAACACGAATGTCAACTGAATAAATTATCAATATTGGTAAACTTCAAATTTACACCATGACATGTGCACTTATCAATAAACTTCAGGTTTATTATGACATGGGTTTTTATACCAATAGATATCCACTTTATTGTGGCATTCTTTCTTTTGTGTAGTATAAACTGGAGAACAAAGCGGGTAGCTTTTCATATGCAAATTACCCCGCTACAAGTTGTAGTAATAGGAGATATCAAAGCCTTCCTTTATTTATAGTCTCAATATAATCAATCGCTTTCGCGTGTACTTTGGAAACTGAATAAGTTTCTTTAAGACTTACTACAGCACAATACTCAATTGTGTTTCTCCAACATAGTAATAATTGGCTCTTCTAGAGTTCTCAATTAATTTTGTACTACCACAGATTCATCAACATCCATGTGGTGAATATCTTTCTTAAAGAGAAAGTTATACCATTATGGTCATGTCAAACTTATATGCAAGATATGTTTCTTGCATTATCGTTGTCCTTTAATAGTCATATTTCCAAAATACTTTGGCGTACAATAGGTACGTGACCAACGATCATTCATGCCATATATCATCTCAAACCTCCTTCTAGGGGTGAGTGTGGTATCATCTCAAACCTCCTTCTAGGGGTGAGTGTGGTATATTTAATACCAATTTCATGTTCATATTCTTCCAATAATGAATATGTATTTGTGAATCAGATGTTGTCACATTCACTTCGGGGATATGTGATTTTGTTATCCTTTTCAAATCTATAAATGCGTCAGGCATTTGATTTGCTATTCTTTGCAAATGGATAATCTTTTGTGCCTCTTTCACAAATAGAGGTATGTGGATCAAGATGAGATGGTTTCACCAACTTCTCCCCCTAATTTTGGGAAAAGTGTCTCATCAAATTGACAGTCTGCAAATCGTGCAGTGAACAAATCTCCTGTCAATGTTTCGAGGTAGCGAATAATGGAGGGCGATTCAACCTCAACATATACTCCTAACCTTCTTTGCAGACCCATTTTGGTGCGGGATGGCGGTGCTACAGGCACATATACTGCGCATCCAAAGATTCTTAAATGAGATATATTGGGTCCATGACCCAAAACCAATTGCAACGGGGAATATTTGTGTCAATTCGTCAGTCAGAGACGAACTAGCATTGCTGTATGCAAAATGGCGTGACCCCAAACCGAAGTGGGCAGCCGACGAACTAGTATTGCTGCATGCAAAATGGCGTGAACCCAAACCAAAATGGGCAGCCGACGAACTAGCATTGCTGCATGCAAAATGGCGTGAACCCAAACCGAAATGGGCAGCCTCGTTTTCATGAAGAATTCAAGATTATTCTCATCTATTGTCTCAATATGATATCCATTTTGAATGATATCTTTAAAACTCAACAAGTTCTTCTTAGACTTGGAGGAGAATATTGCATTCTCTAAGATAAACGTCGTGCCTTTGGGCAGAGTTACAGTTGCTCTTCCGGAGCCTTCAATCAATTTACTTCCCATGGTTTGACATATAAAAGAAAATATACGAACATGAGAATAAACAACTTCAATTCGTTTGTGTCACATAATATTTTCAAAATCTGCTGCTAACAGTTGACTAACAAAATCATATATGTTATCCATAATTGATTACTTTGCAGTTTGAAAATTTCAGTTTAAGCATTTTCTTCAAACAATCGATTGTTAAACACAAACAATCGATTGTTAAACACACACAATCGATTATTTGCTATTTTGAAAAACTTCAGAGCACACTGTTTTAAGACAATCGATTGTTAAGTATAGACAATCGATTGTTGGCTATTTTGAAAAAATTCCAGATTACACTGTCTAACGACAATCGATTGTTAGACATAGACAATCGATTGTGGATGATTTTTGAAAAATTCCAGAACACACTGTTTTAAAGACAATCGATTGTTGATCATTGACAATCGATTGTTTTGCATTTTTTATGCGAAATATGAGATAACCGACTAGTTTTTCAGGTTAGTCGATTACCTCTACTGGAAAGTAAAAATATTATTGATATTTGAGCATATTGATACATTCTAATGAACTAATACTAACTTTATATCATGAACTAACTAATACGAGCTAATACTAATGGCTATTAGTTTATTCAAACAAGTAAAATAAAATCAAATAGCTCCATCTTCTTTCATCACGGATCCATCACCGATTAGGTGGTCTTTCTTCCCCTCGGGTTGCTCAAAGAAGTCTGCCACATCCAAGTGGTTGATGTCAAAGTTGTCGTCAGAGACAAAATTCGTTTCAGGGCGTTTACTCTTTCGAGATGCTTGATAAAGGTCAACCAAATGTCATGGTATACGGCAAGCCTTTGACCAGTGCCCGTTTCCACCGCAACGATAATATATAGTTTATAAACTATTTGCTTTTGGGTTCTTATCGTATCGTGCTTGTGGCAGAGTGACCAACTTCAGGTTGTCATATCTCTTCTTTAAGCCATTCCACAAGGTGGGTGGATCTTTGACTGTGATATATTCAATTTTCAAACCTTCATCAAGGTGTTGGCGCAAGAAAATCAAGGCTTTAGCATAGTTTTGGGTGGATGCATTATTTCTGTCTTTAATGGCGTCTCCAAAACCCATAGCATCTAAGTGGATTACAGCATCCAACACCCATGTCTTATAGTTCTTGCCCGAAATTTCAAGGGCAACGAACTTTCTTTTCATAATGTCAGACATAAAACAAATTTACATCAAGAGCGTGTTCATACTTACGGGCTCTATTACAATTATCACATTCACTTCAGGGAATGGATCATAATCATGTGTTTTACACAATCTCATGTCAAATATTACTTTCATAAAGTGAAAGATTATTTTGAGAATCCTTATTGTTCTCATTACCACAATAATGACGATTATAACTTCGTCTATTGCCATGTCCACATCCATTGATACCTTTACGGTAATTAGTCTTCTTTCAGACTTATCACATACTGCTACCACATTCTCTAAAGGGAATGGAGCAAATTCAATTGGACGGAATTCTTTGCCACGTCCACATTCATTGATACCTTCATGGTAATATTTTAGTCTTCTTTCAGACTTATCATATACTGCTTCCACATTCTCTAAACGGAATGGAGCAAATTCAATGGGACGGATTTTCAATTATTTGCCCACAATCATACATGAATTTAATCATGGCAGGACATAGAGATTTTACCACTTCATGTGGTTATAATTTCTTACAAACTTCATTAGAGTTATAATCAAACTTTGTTGTCTATGTTTGTATATAAAATCAAATTATAGAATTTCAAGAATTTGAAAGGGAAAAATAAAATACTTACCTTTAAGGTATACCAATTCTATTTTCAATGTTTTCTCCTTTCTTCCTTTCCTTTCTTTCTTTCTCTTTTCAACGTTTTTTCTTTCTTTGCTTTCCAGAATATTTTTTTTTCTTTCTTTTGTTTTCTGTTTCTCGTTCCTCTTTTTTTTTCTTTTTCTTTTCCTTCTTTCTTCATTCTTTCTTTGAAGCAAAACCCTACACAAACAAAAGTTAAGACAGTCGAAAATTTCAATTGGTTAGAGACTCGTGCTGATAACGTGTTATGAAATAATATAAAGACAAGAACAATAATGCAAGAATAGAGAGAATAGAGAGAGAAGTATTCTTATTGATACTTAGAGATTGTTAGGGATTGTTTACAATGGTAGAAGACCCCTTTATTTATAGAGAGGGGGATGATTTATCTACCAAGAATAGAACTCTAGAATCTCTCTAATTATAGACATTCACCTTAAATAGGAGATTTCATAACAAAACTCATATTTGCTGAATTGTTAGCCATCCAAAAGGGTTTTTGTGGATGGTTTATCGAAGCATTGCATTAATATGAATTCATTTCTTGAAAGTTTAAACATCTATTATGGATCCCATCTTTTGTATTATCTTCTTGTTTGTAACTGCATGGGATTTTGTTTCCTGGATGGGCTAAAATGTTGTGATTGCCACAATATAAAAAGGGACCAAAATATCCTAAATTTATTCGATTTGGTTTATAAATATTCTCTATCAACCTATTGTCTAGCATTGCCCTTAACATTTTCTTTCGATTTAAAATACAAGTCTTAAAATGGTGGGCATTTTTATGCAAAAAGAAAATATCGAGGGCGATCAATAGATTAATGGAGCACATTTTTTTTATAAAATAAATAAAATAGGTTAAGAGTAAATTTTTTTGGCGCTTTTCTGTTAATGTATGTCAAAAAGAAAATACATATTACTCCTATATTAATAGTATAACACAATTATAACAATTCGATAGGTTGTTTTGAATACTAGCCTTAATTTTTATGCTTCGAGACATTTCATAGCTTCACTCAATGTGTATTGATTTGCCTGCGAGGTCTCTGTCACTTTTCAAAAAGCGTTTATATAAAATTTTTTTAAAAAATAGGATTTTTGACTTAAACTAAGTAGAGTTGATCACAGTTAACATTTTTGGTGAACCGTCTAATGTCAGTATTTTGACAGTTCTGATAGGTTCGTATGATATTTTTTGGACTTGTACACACATTTGGTTGGGGTCCCAGGTGACCCGAACTTATTTTACGCATTATGCAAAAGTTGGCAAAAGTTGAGTTTTAACTTGAAATTTAGAGTTTTGGTAATCGATTCTTATTATGTGATGTTGTTTTGGTAGGTTGAGGAAGCGATTAAGTTTGTAGGGTGTTATTACATTTTTGTACATGTTCGAGTTGGAGCCTGGGAGGCTCAGGTGAGCTTTGGGTGCTTTGTTTATTGAGTTTTAACAGGTGAAGCACACTTGTTGCTTGCGTTAGATTGCAAAATGATCGCAATTATTACCCTAGCATTTGTGATGTCAAGCTCGCAAATGCAAAATATGGGCTGGCAGTCATGCTTTACAAGTGTGAAGCAAAGATCGCATTTACAATAGGAGGCGCATCGCTTTTACGATCAAGGGGTCGCTTATGTGACAAGGGTGCTGGGTTGGTCAGGTTCACAAATGCGAACCTATGACTGTATTGCTATAGAGGGAGTTGTTTTAGATATGAGGGTCTTGTCGCATTTGTCACATCTGGAGCACTATTACATCAGTCGCTTGTGTTTTGCAATTACGGACATCACAATTGCGACATCTGCAGCTGGATAAAAGATGAAAAAGTTAAAACTTAGCTTATTTTATACTATTTTTCAACCCTAAACACTCTAGAGGTAATTTTTGTAGATGATTTTTTTCTTTTAAATTCTTGGTAAGCATCTTTGACTAGTTTCAATCATTTCCGACTACTTTTCATGAATGTCTAATGTCAAATCTATGGATTTCATGGTAGAAATTAGGGGATGTGGGTAAAATTGAAGCATTTTATAAAATTGAAATTTTAGCCCTTAAATTGAGATAAGATTTTGAAATAAATTACTTATCCGGAGTCGGGGATGAATGGATAATCGGGATTTGGTTCAAATCTTGGAATTCGACCACATGGGTCTGGGGTTGACTTTTGTTTATTTTTTCATAAGTACTAAAAATTGAACTTTTTTTTTATTCGTGGGTAGTTTGTTAAGCTTGTTTGAATTGATTGATCGATAATTGACTAGATGTGGTTGATTTGGAGGCTTGTTCGAAAGAAAAAGCTGTGATTTTATTATTATTTTATTGTGGAGGGAGGTAAGTATCGTAGTTAGCTTTAACTCGAGAGACTTAGAATTTATTTGGTCTATTTGCTACATGAACTATGTGTGGGACGACTTACATACAAAGTGACGAGTGTGAATACGTTGTCATGGGTTAAAACATGCGAATGAAATTTGTCTTATGTATACCATATTATTTCATTTACTATGCCTTCCACGCCTTTGCTATATTGTTTATTCTTTAAATGTTCGCTTTTGTGTTTATTGTTCATGTTGAGGTTGTTTATTGAAATTGAATTTGCTTATTGTAGCACCATGGTTGAGTTGAAATTGGCTTCCCACCTTGCTTGATACTTTGGGTTATTATTGGTTCTCGGTGATGAAGAGTGAAAAGCACAAAGGATATTACCGTGCTATATTTGCTTATTGTTATCATTGATTGAGTGAATGTGAGGATAAACGCACGAAGGGTGATACCATGCATATTTTATTTTATATTATACGATAAGGATGAGAGTAAAAGAAGAAAGGGCGATGATATGCAATTAATGATTTTATTGCTTTTACTTGATACTCGAATTGTGAATTTTACTAGGAGGTCTCGTTGCTTATTTCAGGAAGAGACTTACTTGATGATTCTTTATTTGTTGTTCCGACTATTGCCCCCTTCGTATGCCCCCACTCGTTATTACTTTTGATGCTTTACTTGTTATTTCCGTTGCTTTGCATATGTATTTGCACATGTTTTTAGTAGATGTCTTGTCTTAGTTTTGTTATTATATTTTTGGAGTTAAACTCGATACTTACTGAGTATATTAAATTAATTATATTTATACTACACTTCTATACTTTTTGTACAAATTTTAATATTAGTATCAACAGAGACTGTAAAATACTTACTAGATACTAGACGGTAATTTGTTATCTGTTATGTCATTGATTAGTTATAAGATATTTATTGCTTTTGTTTTTTATTGTTATTATTTATTGTGCTGGCTTATCTGATATTCGATTTTAGACGGCATCACAACCTCACAATTAAGATTTCGAATCGTGACATTTACATTAATTTGCCGACATTACTGCCTATTCTTTTGAAGAGTACTTTCTGATTAAACTGATTTCCTAATACAAGTAAGAAAATTGAGTAAAAGTACAAATAGGCAAAACTGACAGCTGATGCCAAACCGCACTTGTAAATGAAAGTGATTTGTTTTTTTTTCTTATACCAAAAAGTTACCACATGCTCAGCTGTTTCTTTCTGTTGAAATTTTTTCAACTTGGTGTAAAAATTAGTTTATTTTAAGAAGTGTTTCTTTTTTTAAAAATAATTTTTTAAAAGTATTTTTGGTAAAAAGTAGTTTGTATTTGGCTAATTGATTGAAAAGTACTTCTAAGCAATAATTACTATTTGGCCAAGCTTTAAAAATTACTTTTAAATGTATTTTTCTCAAAAATACAAAAGTACTTTTAGAGAAAAGTTAATTTTTTCTACTTTTCCTAAAAATATTTTTTTTCTTTTAAAAGTTTTGCTAAATACTTTAATTTTTAATTAAAAATACTTTTGACGAAAACAATTTAGCCAAAAGTAAACTTAGCTAAATGGCCAAACAGGCTATAAGTGTTCATGGGATTCGAAAAGTTTTGTGTGGTCATACTATCTATATTTGCTTAGTCAACTGTAGATTCACAAAAAAAAAAGAACTTTACCATTGCTTTATTTCTGACATGGATGTACAAGGTACGAAAAATTTTATTTTGTATTCACGTAAGATATTATTGTGTGAGGTTTTTTTATTTTATAATTGTGTGGATTCTATAATTTTGTTGACCCATATATATAAAATATGGGTCTATAAATATATGAGATAAAAAGAGATCTCACACAATTAATATAAGTTGTGTAAAAATAAAATCACTCTACAACGTACCATAGAAATATTTGATGCCTAATCCATCTTCTTTATTTTTCTTTCGGTATTCAGATACGGTACTCGCATTGGATTTCCATTAACTTATGTTTGTACCGCATAAAACTTATTGAAGAAGAAAAAAATATGTTATATGAAAATTTATTCATTCTGTGGCTCAAAATCAAGATCTCTCGTGAAAAATTAGGAGATTGTTTTCATCCTACAATCCTATTATTTGATGCTAATTCTTTATTGCTTAAATTCTTGCATTCTTTGTTAGTGACAACTTTATGATACCAGTGAGAAGAGTACAAACCAAATTTGTGAAAATTACTTATAGTAGTAAGCCTCTTTAAAGGAAGAGAAATAAAGTGTTTTTTCTTGGTATTAGGATTTCGTTATTGGTTTAATTTTAGGAGAAAAAATTGGTTCGTTAAACATATGTGAAAAGAATTTCGAACCAATTATACGTTTGGGTTTGATTTCGCTTTGATAATATTATTTTGATTTTGATTGAAAGCAGGTTGCAGGCTGGTTTATTTAATAATATCATGATAAGCTTTAATCTTTGCTTTGTTTAAAATAGCTGTGATTCCACAAAGCATGATGAGTCATGCTTGTTGGAGAGGATTTATCCATGCAATTATGAAAGTAGGGGAGTAGTGCTCTTCATGTATATTTATGTTCTATACATTGATAATATATAATTAAACTCTTAATATTGAGCTTGCCATGATAATATGAAAATAAAACAATAACTTGCTATAATAAACAACATTGCAGCTAGAATTTTTTTTTTTTACATTATCAATATATATAACTTGAACTCTAAAAACTATATGCACAATTGTTGGAGTCTAATTCAAGGTTTTTTGCTTGGTTTTTCTTAACCCCAAGGGAAAGCAAAATATTTTTCGGATAATGCTCTTTGTTTTTAGGGGGCCTTTTTATAAAGTAAATAAAGCAATTGTTTCAAATCCCATATTTATAGGGGCCTCATTTTTTATTATACCTACTAGGTTATGTATAAGTTTAAATTTTTTTTGTAAAGTGAAAAAGTTTAATTTTTTTAAACAAATATAGAGAAGAAGGATTTTCAATTGTTAAGATTTTTGTCGAGGAAGTTTGCACTTGAGTTGAATATCAAACCCAAATTTCGTAAGCAACACGTGATATATAGGAAGTAACAATTTGATGAGAATGTTTATAATAAAATCTTAAAATCCTTTGAAGAGACCTTTAGAGGACATGTTTTTTTTTTGTTAAATGCTTAAACTTTATTTAACCAAGAAAATAATATTTACATCCGCTAGTTCTTTTTTTTTTTTTTTTTACTGTAGAACTAGATTCTATCTATTACATTTCTAAACTCTCTCAGGTGTCACGTTCTGTTTACACATCTATCCTCCGTTACTATAATCATTTTATATTATACTTGGATAATTCTTCAGTCTCGCTAGTTCTTTTTGCCATTTTCTTTCATTCTGTCCGGCCAGGTGCAGTTCCAACACTATGTCTTTTATTTTCTGTCTGGCTTGTACTACTTTTTCTTGAAATCTTCTGTTGTTCCTGTCTATCCAAACATGATACACCATGATTGTAAATAAGAACACTAGTATTTCTCCACAGGTTGTGCTTGGATTTCTGCTTATCAGCCATTTAATCTCACCATCCCACGTACCAATCTGATGTTTTTCATTCAGCCAATTAACTAGTGTATACCATATTGTTTTGGCATATTTGCATCCAAACTATATGTGATCCATTGATTCTTCCTCATTTGTATCACATAATACATATTTATTGTCAACTATATTGCCCTATCTTCTTAGCCTGTCCACTATGGTTAGCTTCATGTGAATTGCTAAACAAAGAATGAATCTACGCTTTGCTATTGCTTTCAATCCTGCTATTATCTTATTCCACCAAACCTTCTGGAACTGAGGTCTCATCGCAATATATAGCTTTTTGATTCTAAACTTACCATTTCTTTGGTATTTCTCCAGCTCATTTCTTGTGTGTTTTTCTAGAAACCATTGCCTAGTATTAAAGATTTTTTTCACTATCGAGCAAGCTTGCTTAGGAGTGTCCATTACCATCACAGCTTTCTCTTTGACATAATAACTATGGATCCATTGAACTCATAGTGTATCTTTTTTTGCACTAATGGCCCATAACAATTTGCACAATGCAGCTTTGTTTCATGCATAGATTTCCAGAATATTTAATCCCCCTGCTGACACTGGCATATATATATATATACATATATATACATATATATATATATACATATATATACAGATATATATACATATATATACATATATATACATATATATATACAAATATATATATGTGTGTATATATATATATATATATATACATATATATACATATATATATACAAATATATATATGTGTGTATATATATATATATATATACATATATATACATATATATATACATATATATACATATATATATACATATATATACATATATATATACATATATATACATATATATATACATATATATACATATATATATACATATATATACATATATATATACATATATATACCTATATATATACATATATATACATATATATATACATATATATACATATATATATACATATATATACATATATATATACATATATATACATATATATATATATATATATATATATATATATATATATATATATATATATATTATTGTGTCCCATGCTACCAAAGCTCTCCTTGAAAGATCACTTTTCCCTGTCCACAGAAAGGTTCTACATACAGTAATAATCATCTTGAGCATCTTCTTTGGCAACAAAAACACTTGTGCCCAGTACGTTTGCATCTCTTATCACACTCTTCAGTAATTGGAGCCTTCCACTATATGATAACCACTTTCTTATCCAGCAATTTATCTTTGCTGTTATCTTTTCGATTAAGGGCATACACTGTTGCACTGACAACTTTTTTGATGAAAGCGGGACACCAAGATATCGAAATGGTAATTCTCCTAATATAAACTGCATCTCATTCAGAATCCTCTCCTTGAATTCCTTTGTAATACCTGCAATATATATGTCACTTTTCTCTAGATTGGCCTTCAGCCTTGATACCTCTAAGAAGTGGTTGAAACTTTTCAGCATCAATTTGATAGATACCTCATTTGCTCTTGAACAGAGATTTAAATCATCTACAAAACAAATGTGAGTAAAATTATTCCCGGAACACCTTGGGTGATGATTGAAGCCGGATTGTCTTTTAACTTCTTTAGATTTCTGTTCAGATACTCCATTACAAGCACAAAAAGTCAAGGGGACATTGGATCTCCTTGTCTTAGTCCTTTCGTCCCTTGAAATCTGTTTGTTAACCCCCATTTAGGATCAAAGAGTAACTAACAGTAGTTACACATACCATAATTAGCTCCACAAACTTCATAGGCATACCATACTCTATCAATACAATTCTAAGGAAAGGTCATTCAACTGAGTTATAGGCTTTCCTGATATTTATCTTGATACAACATCTTGGTGACACTCCATTCTTATTGTACCCTTTTACTATCTCATGTGATATTATCACATTGTCCAGTATGTTCATTCCTTCGATAAAAGCTAATTGTGATTCTCCTACAATTGAGTCTACCACCAATTTCAGCTTTGCTGTGATGATTCTTAATATGATCTTGTATATAGTTGTGCAACATGCAATAGGTCTAAACTCTTTGACTGAATTTGGGCTGGCTACTTTTGGGATCAGTGTTAATGTTGTACAGTTAACACTCTTCAATAGCTTCCCATTGCTAAAGAATTCTAGTACAATTGTTCTGACTTCAATCCCAATTGTAGACCAATATTCCTTAAAAGTTCTGCAGTAAAACCATCTATCCCTGGTGCTTTGTCATTTGGTAACTCCTTCACTGCTTTATCAACATCTTCTCTTGTTATTTTACAACTCAGCATCTTCTGTTGCTCCTTGGTGAGACAGTGTCCATTCCTAGCTATATCGAGCTCAATGCATGGTAGTTCACTTGTTGCACACAGCCCAGCAAGTTCTGAAAAAAACTTTTGAACTCATCTTCAATCTGCTTTTGGCTCTGTTACTCTTTCTCCCTACTTATTATGAATGGAAGCAATTCTGTTTCTAGCATGTCTGTTCTTTGGGTGAGCATGAAAAAATTGGAATTTCTGTCATATGCTTTTATCCACACTTCTCTAGATTTTTGTCTTAACACTTGTTCATGTATTCCTTCCCATTTTTCTGCTTGCATTATCATTTCCCTTTCTTGTTCAATTAGCTGTTGATTCAGTGGATCATTATCAATCTGTTTTTGGATATTCTGCAACTCCATTCTAATTTTCTCCACCTTCTTTTCTAGTGAGTTCATCACTTTATTCGTTAGCCTTGCTCTATCCTGAATTTTTTGTAGTTTGGTCCATATGGAATGCATAATATGCTCTTCAATTCTTTGGTTCCATGTATCTTGCACCCTCTCTTAAAATTTCTTTTGGTATATCAGTACATTATATAGTCTAAAAGGTTTTTTCAAGTAACTTCTTACCACCTCCGTATTTATTTCAATAGGAGAGTGGTCTGAAACACCTGGTACCTCATGCATTGCTTCTAAACTACTATATTTAGTAAACCAAGATGCATTCCTAAACACCCAGTCAATGTTACTGTATATTCTTTCTCCAACATCTCTTTTGTTGCACCACGACCACTGGCACCCTTTCCTACTCAATTGCCCCACTCCAATATGCTTTATACAATTTTGAAAATCTACTATCTCATTTTGATAAATAGGCTGACCATTTATTCTATTATTGACAGATATAACACTGTTAAAGTTTCCTATCACCAACCAACAGATATAACACTGTTAAAGTTTCCTATCACCAACCAAGATTCATGCATTGTACTATAAATCATCCTTAGTTGATCCCATAACCCATTCCTTTCATGTAACTTATTACACAAATGTAATACAACATTCAAATTTGGATCCCTTATCCTTCACTTGACAATAAATCACTTGAGTAGTGACCATCAGGATATTGACTTGCAGCTTGGCATCTTTCCAAAATATTCAATTCTACCAATATGATTTATCTGTTCATCTGAAAAAATCTGCCAATCCTTTCCAAATTTTCTTTTAACTTTACTAACACTCCTAGGTTTTATCATTGTCTCAAGGCAGCCAAGTAGAGTAATTTTATTTTTCAGCAGATAGGCCTTGAGTCCTCTCTGCTTATAGGGCTTATTCAGCCCTCTTATATTCCATGCACTTATTATCATGGAGGATTTTTCTCATTGTGGTCAATCCCTTCAGCCCTTCTTATAGTGCTGCTAGGCTTTTGTATTCTTAATGTACTGTATCTGTTAGTCACTAACAGCTTTTCTATCTCATACCATTTAGTTCTTTTTTGTTGCTTACCTTCATCTTTTACTTTTCTTTAGATCTTTTCTATGGTTAAAAAATATCTTCTTGAGTTTCACTGTTCTGATTTTCTTGTTGTTCCTTCCCCTGATCATTCATCTCCTTATCTTGTGGTATTGCTTTTTCCTGCACCTTAGCTGCTCCTCCTTGTCCACTGTGGCTTTTATTGTCCATTGCATCTTCTTTTTTTTGCTTCTTTCCAGCTTGTCGATTCTATTTCTCCTCTCTATACTTTTGTTTCTCACTTGGGGATTTTTCATATTTGACTTCATCTTTGCCTATATGGAAATAAGCATCACAGAAATCTGGTTTCCATTCATACTATAGATCTTTTTCCCTGTATATACCTCCTTCCTCTTCAATTACCAATACATTTGGTAACTACTGTGATATATCTATTTCAATCAACATCCTAGCATAAGAAATTCTTGCACCTTCTTCAGTTAACCGTTCAGAGCATATAGGTTTTCCAATACAACTTGCTATTTGACCTAAATTTTCCTTTGTCCAATACTCTACTGGCAGCCCTAGGAACATCACCCAAATTGGGATGTTCTTGGCTTTCTCCGTACTCATTTGGAATTAGGTTCCCATTGCTTCAATATCATTGGTCGATTATTAAATGTACACGGTCCTTTCTGTATAACTAACTTCTTATCGTTTTTCGATTCAATTTTGAAAACAAATATCCTTCATCATGAAGAAAAACTGTGGAGTTGCTACAAAGTTCCACACACCATACACAAACTTAAGCATGTCTTTAAATGATAGATTTCCTCCCAATACATACCCAATTAGCGATGTCTGCCATTTCTGAATTTGCTTCTTGACTTCAATTTGATTCAGTCTAACCATCTTCACTCCATCTTTGATAATTAGGGGGGGGGGGGGTAATACTCCAATTGCATCCCCTGTCGTTGAGATCTGTTTCCTTTAACCACTTCAGCTAGGTTCATTTATGTTCCCTCAGAATTTGGCTTCCGATTTGAGAACGTAAGTTTCCTAGCCGCTTTCCCCATTTCCGTTTCATTTGGTACAGGATTTGTAGGAGTCTTCACTATCGGGGCGTTATTCACATTAGAGGACATGTTATTCACATTTTATTTTGATGGGGTGAATTAAAAGTTAACTGGAAATTCTAAAGATTCCCCGAGTAAAAAATAGAGATGTCTCCTACGTGCCCATCGATTACTTTTATACATAGTAGACAAGACTATTTTTTCACTTCAAAATAGATTTGAGCAATTCAAAGTATATGAAAATATTTTTTATTTTGTATTTAGCGGTATAAACTAAGATCACTAGATGATGAAAATTTGAAAAAATATTGCCTTATTCTTGAATAATCCTTAAAGCATAATAATCAATTCGATATTGATGGCTTAGATTTATTTTCTTATTCCAAGTATTAAGAAAAATAGTACGTTAGAAGTTAACAGTGTAATTGATTCACTCAATAAATAGAAAGATCTGTTTCTATACCAAATGCCTATATTGCTTATGGAATAATATTAATAACTCATGTTATCGGTACTTCAGTGGAAAGATATTTTTAAAATTGATAATATCTTAAAAAATATTAAGTGAATTAGTTATATTGTTAATTAAAAAATATTTATTAAAAATTATTAATTATAAAAAATTATTAATAACTTTATATTTATGAGCTCGAGAAAAAGGAACAAATAATAGACATTTAATTTGAAATAAAAATAGAAAAAAGATAAGTGAATGGGGACATGGGTGACAGTTAAGTCGTAGATTCGAAAAAATCTCCGTAGCACAATTTCCGTATAATAGCCTGTCCTTTTTGGCCTTAAAAGTCTAACCCGCTTTTAATAGCAAATAGTAGTACAGTCTGGCAGACCTCCTGTCCCTCTGCGTGCATGTTCAATTAATCATACTTTCTTAGTTTATATTGCTTTGTCATTGATGTCAAAAATAAAGTTCTGCCAAAATATCTCCTTATTCCCCCTCCTTATCTTTTCAGTATAAACTAGTCTTTGAGTGTTTGATTTACATAAGAAAAGTATATATATATATATATATATATATATATATATATATATATATATATATATATATATATATATATATATATATATATATATATATATATATATATATATATATATATATATATATATATATATATATATATTGATAAAAGTAAACAAAATTATGAAAATAATGATTTGGCAATCCTATTCAACTATCTCAATAAAGGAAGAAGCTTTGCCTATAAAAGTCCTTAAAATTCAATTTTTTATACTGTAAAAAAACATAAATTATTAATTATATCTATAATTTATCCAACATAAAAAGCACTTAGGAAGTGTAGAGTCGATAGATTATACTCGTTTATCAAAAAGTTTAATGGGAATAATGATTCTTAAATCACATTCTATTAAAATAAAAGTAAAATTTAATTAGTTAAATCTAAAATTCTAAATATTAGATAAATCTTAAATCTCTATATCACATTTTAACATAATTGGTGAAAGAATAATTTAGTTTTTTGAAGGTATATATTGGACATGTCTATCAACTTCATTTCTGCGGGAATTAATAACTTCATGTAAATTACTCCATAAATTTCTAGGTTGTTAGGAATCATAAGTATTTTCAGTTTTTGTTAGGTAATACGTAGATTTCAACAGTTAGTTTTATACAAATATTTTATTTTCAAAGTTAACATATAATAAGTAACCAAATAAGTATCTTTCAAAAATAGTTCTATATTTCGAAAACCAAATCTCAGTGTTCCAATAATTAAAATATTTGGCTTTGTTTGTGCTCTTTAGTTTTATAAATATATGTTTGTTGTGTGACAAAAAAACATACTCAAATTATAAAGTAAGTTATATTCTATATCTAACCTACGTAAGAGGGTTTGTTTCGTTGGAGTTAAGATTTACTCTATATGGAAGACATATATTTATAATGATCGGCCAACAGTTATTTTATCCAATTGGAATAAAAGATGTATTTATGTATGTTAAATTTTACTTGATTTTAAATTCCTAAATATTAGGAGTTTTTGCTTAGTTCAAATAAGGAAAGATTTAATAGCCAAAACTTTAATTAATTTTAGATTCCTATATTTAGAGAAATAACTAAATAACTATTTTATTCAATTGAAATATATTTATGAAGGGTAAAAATGACATATGACATTTCGACAGGGTCATGCATTGCACATGTACCCTATATTAATGACTAATTTTTATATAGGAAAAAGTATAAATTCTTTAGAATAACAATGTTAATCCTATTCAGTAAAGTGTATACCCATTATTTTGTATCTCTCTGGTATAGTAATTATTTTTTCATGAAATCAGAAACTCACAGATGCTGATTGTCTTTGTTGCTTAATTGGAATAAAGAATGGTGATTCAGACTTTCATTTTGAGTGAGACAATTAGGTGAATGTTGTAGTTGTACTCGTAAATTTTTTATGATTTTTGGGTATGAAGAAACTTCTTTGCTTTTACTAAAGGAATTATCATTTTTAAAATCTCAAAAATTTAATGATTAATTATTTTGAAATCCGAACATCATAACTAATTGTGTAACTGTTTAAATTTTCATCTCCTTTAATTTTCTAGAAAATTCAGGCAATAATATTTAGGAAGATTGCTCATGCTTGCGAAAATTTCATTCTTTGTTTATCTAGAAAAGTACTACTCCAATTATTTCTTGTTTTCCTTGAAAATACGAGTAACAATTAAATTTGATTTGTGATTTTAAAGATATGTGATTTAGTTCAATACCTCGAGATGAATCAAGAACAATAAAGAGAAAAGACAAGTATGATGAACAATGAGCCAGAAAAGTAAGACAATATATTCTTTGCCAATGATTGGATGGATCTTTACCAATGATTTGGGGTACCCTTTTGTATAATTGGGGAACTCTAAATAAGGTACATTTTCATTTACAGTAAATAATCTTATTGGGACAGTTGTCTAACTGCCTAGTACGGAATCGTATAATTCTATTCCGTGATTTGTGCCATAATTTTTGGGTACGTAGCAGGAATCTCACTCATTCTGTTAGAAATCCATAACGGCATTATTTTGGGGTCGAGCATACTCTGCTTCAGTATTTAGTGTACTTCGATCCTTGGCGTGCATCCTATCTTCGAGCTCAAGTCCGGTCCATCGGGCTCGAACTCGCCATTGCCTGAACTCAGTCTTAAGACGACCCCTCGAGCCTATAGATCGGAGGTATATGATTTTGACCGTATTTTAATAGTCCTCGCATTTCTTAGAGTAGATCGATAAGAAAGATTTGATCTTCGGTGCTCCGGCGCTTTGATCTTGATGTCAATCTCGTGATATTAGAGGCTGAAGTGATTGAAAAGTTGCTTTCGCGTAGTTCCCAAAGTCATTAATCGAGGGCGGCTGGCGGTTGGCTATTTGGCTTCCCCAGTATGCTTAAGCGACTTCTATAAATACGCCAACTTCACAATTTTACAAACTTTACTTCTTAAATCTTTCTCAAAATCTCATTAGCTCCTTCAAACTTTTTGAGTTTACCATTCTTCCAATTTGTTTTTTCTTCATCATCCCCCTTTTCTCTTCTTTCGAATTCCCAAACCATGATGGCTAAAACATATAAATCTATTCCCCCAAACGAAAAAACCTCTTTATCATCCCGGCCGGTCAGAAGTAAAACGGTGGTGCTACCTCTTATCGAGTAGTGTATTCCCCCACCGTGTGAAACAACGTCCGATTTCAGAATTTAAAAACCTGCATCGACACAAGGACAATGTGAGGCCATGTCACGATACATAAGTTTGATAACCAAAGATGAGCTCCAACAAGTGAAAAAGGACTGCCAGTGGAAGAATAAATATATACTGATCCCTTCCATAGAAGAGCACATCACTACTCATAAAGCAGGGTACTTAAGCGTGTATACCCCATTCATGTTGGGCCCTGCGATCCAGCTCTGGGTCCTATTGATCCAACTATTCTTGATTTTTTCCAACAATATCAAGTGACTCTTGGACAGGTCTATCCTTCATTCTAGCGTATCATCAATCTGATCTGATTCTTATCAAGCCAGGTTGAGGGAATGCCTTTTATTCTCAATCATCTGATCAGACTATTCAGCGCCATATTTATTGAGGTGGCCCGATAAAGCTACAATGCCGATCCACCAAATATCTCTTCTCCAGCATCGATGAAGACAAAGATCGAGGATGGATGAGCCAGGTTGTCCGAGTTAGGACTTTCGACTTGATTCCCACTGAGAGGATGCCATTCCCTAAAGAATGGAATATGAAACGTAAGTACATGCTTATCGATAGTGACTTTATACCTGATTTCCTTCTCTTTCTCGACCTCATATTTTTCTTGATCTAACCCTTTTTTTGATAGTGTAGCTATTGCTTGGTTCCTTGGTGTGATCCTAAACCTCGAAGGTTGGGTCAAGAAACTGTCCTCTACTTTTTCGTACGCGGAGCGCAACTGGCGTGACTTGGCCAAAGGTCGATGGGAGGCTAAAAACTATGGTGACTTCTCTTCTTTACTTATTTGTGTTTCTCAGAGAAATACTTTGCTTTATGCAGTCCTCGGAGACGCCGTTGCTATGCGGCCACCCCTCCCCCCCAGTGAAGAAGATATCCCAAAGCCTTCCAAGGAAAAGAAAAGAAAGAGGGGGTCACCTGCTAATTCCTCGAAGCTAAAGAAAAGCAAGGCTCAAAAGCCTAAGGCCAATACTGTGGACCTATCTCCAAGAGTGGCCCAACACTTCCGGGACGAGAAGAAAGAGGGGGAGGATGATGACTTTTTGTTGGTAGCTATAAAAGAGGAAGCACTGGTGCTTCGAAGTCTGCCGAACAGATGGTGGCTGATGTGGTTCATTCTAGGACTAAAGAAATCTCCGAGGGGAGTTCGAATAAAGTCCCGAAGCCATTGGAAGAACACCTAATCTTGGAGGTCATTTGGAGGGTAAGACCGAAAGGCCCGGTTCTAAGGCCCTTCAAAGAGAAGAGAATGCTTCGAGTGGATCACTTGGGGTGATTAGAATTGATGAATGGTGCTTGGTCCTAAGTTATCCAAGGGGCAATTCCGAGATGCTCGAAACATGCGAACTCCTGATGGGGGATGAGCCACGAAGAGCATGATATTTTTCGAGAGTGCCTTGGAGGAATCGAAGATGGTCTCGAACCAGATGCTTCTTTTATTTTTGATGAGGCCCAAGGACTCTTCAAACAAGTAAGTTTCTGCCCATAGGATCATGCTCGCATTTTATCCTTGTTGTTATGAGCCTAAATTTTCCTTTTTTGTAAAGGCTGTGATGCTCTATCGAGAAGATTTTTCCAAGTCTTGAGTTGAGTTTTCTCGATTTGATGTCAAGCTTAAGAAGCTCTCTGAAGAGAAGGACGACCTTAAGTTCCTCTATGTTAAAAAAAAAGGGAAGATCAACGATCTTCGAGCCGAACTGGCGAAGGGTCGTCAAGAACAGACTCAGCTTGTTGAAAAGGTAATATACCATTTGAAGTTTTGCTATGCATTTTTCCCATCGATCGGCTAACACTTCAACTTTGCAGGCTCAACAAAAGGGCGAGTTGGTGGAACAGCTCCGAGAGGAGCTCAAGGTGAAGGAGGCCGAGACTCTAGGGTGAAGACAAGGCATGGGCTGTCTCGTTCACAAAAAGATACTCTTTGGGAGTAGCTGGCTTCAATTAAAAGCCAGCTTAAGAGTGTAAAGGAGGAAAGCTGGCTCAAAGCCATAGAATCAAGGAGCTCGAAGCTAAATCTCCCGCTGAGCTTGCCAAAGCCAAATCTGACACAGAGGCATTTATATCTTCGTATCCAGCTGATGCTGAGGTAGCTAACATTGGGGCAAAGGTTTCACGACCCTAGTTCGCTATACGTGAACTATCGTTATGGCTCCTAGTATCTACGACTAGGTAAGCCTAATAAATTACGGAAAAAGAAACAACAGAATAAAACTAGTAAAAAACTACACAAATAACTAAATGAAGCATTTACGATGCTGCTCGGCATATACATTCAAACTGAACTACATTTTCCAAAACCCGGAAACCCATGAATCACAAGCTACCAAAATTGATTAAATGCTCTAACTCCGGAATGTCTAAATCAACAGAAATGATGGAAGAGCTGTTACTACAAGATAGAATAGAACGATATTCCTTGGTTTGCGGGCACAACAGATATACCTTGAAGTATCTGGAGGATCGCCTCTCCTCAATGGTAGTAGGGGTGAGTCAAAGTACCTGGATCTGCACACGAAAATATGTACAGGAAAGGGAATAAGTACACCACACCGACACCCAGTAAGTGCCAAGACTAACCTTGGTGGGGGTAGTGATGAGGAAGGTCAGGGCCCTACTACTCATATACAATAATATATACGGAAAAGAAGCAGTATGAAAGTAACACAGGGTAATAAGAGTAGCAACAAATACAACAGAGAAGAAATAATCACAGAAGGAATACAGCTCAAAACAGAGATAGCAACCGAGGATCTCCTAGGAAACCATTATATAGTCCTCAAAATAAGTATTCAGTAGATCTCCGGGGATACTGCCCCGTAGTCCAACTAATAGTGCGTGGGAATCTACTGGAATCCCGATCCATAGTCCAAAATGTAAATACCCAGTAATGGGGAAATCTATGGAGTGCAGTCCCGTAGTCCCAACATAAAAGTGCAGGGGGATCTCCCGAAATAAAAATCCATAGTCCCAAAGTAAACATGCATGTGGATCTCTAGGGATACTATCTCGTAGCCCCAAAGTAAACACACAACAACAACACGAAGAATGTTCAATTCAGTCCAAATTCCATACCAAGTTAAACATATAATTCTAACCTAGCATGCTATACATAATTCAATTAAGGAGTTTGAGAAAGTAAGGCAACTAAGTCAATTAGACATGATTACCTAAGCTAACAGTAGGATTACATTGCAGGTAGCATAAACAAGAAAGAAAAACTCAGTTATAGTTACTTATTGAAAACATGATTTTCAACAATAAGCACATGTACTCACTCGTCACGTCACGTACAAGGCATTTCATATATCAACAATACCAAATCTTAAGGGGAGTTCCCCCATGCAAGGTTAGACAAGCAACTTACCTCAAATCCACTCAATCAACTCAATACCATGTTCTTGCCACGAGTATCCGACTCTAAATGGCCCAAATCTATTCAAAACAAATTGCATAATGTAAATAACACTTCAAGTAACTAATTCAACTAATTAATTCTAAGCTAATACGCGAAATCAGGAAGAATGACCAAAATGAACCCCAGGCCCACATCCCAGAATCGGGTTAAATTTATAAGTTCAGAATCCTCATACTCTCACGAGTTCATTTATACCAAAATTATTCCAATCCGACATCAAAATCTAGATCAAAACCCAAAAACTAGGCCTAAGAACTTTTCTCCACTATTTCTCAAATTTTCATCCCAAATCCGAAATTTAATAACAAAACTAAGATTAGATTATAGGAATAAAACTATTAAAGGATAAGGAATCGTTACCCACTGATTCCCTCTTCGAAATCCTCCCAAAATTTCCCTCACTCGAGCTCTAAATTGATTTTCTAACTTTTTATTTCAAACCCTCGAAATATCTTATTTATGCCAAGCAAATCAGATTTTGTGGCCATGGAACCACACCTGGAGTCCCGTTTATGTGGAACTAAGTCGCATTTGCGACAATTCATTAAAAAAACCTAACTTTTGCACGTGTAAACAATTTTACGCAGATGCTGTGCCGCTTCTGTGATGAATCACTCTCTTCTGCGAATCCCTGATGGCTCTCCTCTTTTTTGCTTCTACAATTCTAGCGCCACTTCTGAGGCTCCGCACTTGCGAGCCCCGACCACAGGCGCAGTTATGATAGAAGATCAACAGCTTTAGCTGCTTCAAGCCATTCTCAATTCTTCCGACAACCTTTCGAAATCATCCTGAGGCCCCTGGGACCTCAACCAAAAACACGAACAAGTCCTATACCACTATTCAAACTTGTACCAAGCTTCAAAACACTCAAAACAACCTCGAATCATCGAAACACCCTCAGATTCAAGCCTAAGGATTCCAAAACTTTAAATTTTCTCTTTCGATCAAAAAGTCTATCGAACCTCATCCGAATTATCGAAAATTTTTCAAACACGTCCCAAATGACCAACGGACCTATTCCAACTTTCAGAATTCCATTCCGACCCCGATATCAAAATATCACCATTGAACCAGGAACTTATAAAATTCAACTTTCTGCATTTCAAGCCTAAATAAGCTACGAAACTCTAAAACATAAACGAACATGCTTCTAAAACCGAAATCACCCAACAGAACTAGCAAGACCAACATAATTCCTTTTTGAGGCCATCTTTATAGTGCTCTGACTATGGTCCAAATTCTCAAACTTAAGCTCTCATTTAAGGACTAAGTGTCCCACAACTCTCTGAAACTCCAGATAAATCCTCCCGGCAACTCACAAGAGCAGAAACAAACACGGGGAATTCAGTCAATAGGGGATCAGGGAATTAATTCTTAAAATGATCGGCTGGGTCGTTGCATCCTCCCACATTTAAACATTCGTTCATCCTCGAACGAGCCTAGAGACATACCTGAAGTAGTAAAAAGATAAGGGTAATGGATGCAAATATCCCGCTTGGTCTCCCAAGTCGTCTCCTCGACCAGCTGACCCACCACCGAAGAATAAATAGTACATATAGGAATGAAGTGCACATACTTGGTCAACCGATCCACAATCACCCAAATTGCATCGAACTTCCTCAAAGTCCGTGGGAGCCCAACTACAAAGTCCATGATGATCTTCTCCCACTTTCACTCTGGAATTTCTATCTGCTGAAGCAACCCACCCGGTTTTTGGTGCTCATACTTCACCTGCTTACAATTGAGGCACCGAGATAAAAACCCAACTATATCTTTTTTCATCTACCTCCACCAATAGTGCTGTCTCAAATCCTGGTACATCTTTGCGGCACCCGGATGGCTGAAATACCGCACACTATAGGCCTCCTCTAGAATCAACTCTCGAAGCCCATCAACATTGGGTACATAAACCCAACCCTGTATCCTTAATACCCTGCCATCACCAATAGTCACGTCTCTGGAATCGCCATGCAAAACCTTGTCCTTGAGGACAAGAAAATGAGGGTTATCGTGCTGACGCTCCCTGATACGATCAAATAAAGAAGACCGTAAAACCTGGTAAGAAAGAATCCGACTAGTCTGTGAAAGATCCAATGTCACAAACTGACTGGCTAAGGCCTGAACATCCATCGCCATGAGCCTCTCCGGTGCTGGTAAATAAGTCAAACTCCTTAAACTTTCCGCCAAGCGACTTAAAGCATCAGCCACCATATTGGCCTTGTCCAAGTGATACAAAATAGTGATATCATAGTCCTTCAGCAGCTCTAACCACCTCCTTTGACGCAAATAATGACGTCAGATCTTCAAGACGTGAACAATAGAAGCTAATTCGAGATCATGGACAGGATAATTCTTCTCATGTACCTTCAACTGTCCGGGCGCATAGGGAATCACCCTACCGTCCTACATTAATACTTCTCCAAGGCCAATCCTTAAGGCATCACAATATATAATATAAGACCCCAAACCTGTAGGCAATATCAAAACCAAGGCAGTAGTCTAAGCTGTCTTAAGCTTCTGGAAGCTTGTCTCACACTTTATCGTCCACTGGAACGGAGCATCTTTTTGGGCCAGCCTGGTCATAGGTGCTGCAATAGATGAAAACCCTTCAACAAATCGACAGTAATAACTCCCCAAGTGAAGGAAACTGTAGATCTCTATAGCTGGGGATGGTCTAGGACAACTATGCACTACTTCCACTTTCTTCTGATCCACCTGGATACCCTCACTCGATACCACGTGGCCCAAGAATTCCACAGACTCCAACCGAAACTCACATTTCGAGAACATTGCACATAAATTGTTTTCTCTCAAAGTCTGAAGCACTCTCCTCAGGTGCTGCTCATGATCTTCCCGATTTCGGTAATATACCAGAATATCATCAATAAAGACAATGAAGAACGAGTTAAGATATGGCCGGAACACTGTGCATCAAATACATAAAGGCTGCTGGGGCATTGATCAGCCCAAATGACATAACAAGGAACTCATAATGATGACACTGAGTCCTAAGAAAGTCTTCGGGATATCTGGCTCCCGAATCTTCAACTGATGGTAACCCAAACACATGTCAATCTTAGAAAGCACTCGTGCACCCTGAAGCTGGTCAAACAAATAATCAATACGAGGAAAATGATAATGGTTCTTTACTGTAACTTTGTTCAACTGGCGATAATCAATGCATATACGCATATAGCATATAGACAAGCCAAAGACGAGCTCAAAAGTTCAAGACCGAAGACCCAAGGCGTAGGTCTTTAGGTAGAACCAATGTAAGAGCAACGTTTAAGTTATCTCGTCTTTTGGCTCAACATAGGTCATCATAAATATGCATAAAATCATTTTATTAAATCATATATATCATAAACATTTTTAATATAATTCAAACAAAATGATTTTAACATTTTATTAAATCATATATATCATAAACATTTTTAATATACTTCAAACAAAATGATTTTAACATTTTCATTTCAACATAGGTCATCATTAATATGCATAAAATCATTTTATTAAATCATATATATCATTTAACCAAAATGGTTTTTGAAGTAAGTTTTCAATTCTGGTATATTCTGGTATATTTTGGTATACTCCAGCTTTGATTCTGGTATACTCTGGTATATACCAGCTTTGCTGAGTTTCCAGATTTTACTGGAACAACATAATCGATTATGTGATTGGAATAATCGATTATTTCACTATCCGTTGCCTTCCCAACGTTCCGTTTATGAACGTTGAGAAGATAATCGATTATGCAATCATATAATCGATTATTTTTGCATAAAATCAGCATAATTGATTGTCAATTAAGCAACGGACATGCACCTTTTAACCCCTATAAATAGAGGTCTTTTGAGCTGATTTTACACACACAACACCTCCCAATATTCATATACATATTGATATTATTTGAGCATCATTATAGAGCTTTTGTTGAGCCATTTGAGAGACAACTTTGAGTTGTTCATAGAGCTGATATTGTATCTCTTTATCTACTCTTTTGAGAGAGTTCTTGCTGTAAAATAGAAAGGTGTTTGAGAAGAACATATCTTCTCATTGATTGTCGGGTTTGCTAAGTACCCTCAATCTTAGTGGTTGAAGTCTTGAGGTGTGGTATCCTCGAGCAAGTTGAAGTCTTGTAGAGTGTACATCTACGAGCAAGTGTAACGGTTTGTTAGGCACCCGAAAGCTTAACGGAGTTAGTGGAATCTCGAGAGAGTCTCTCGGGGACTGGACTAACCACAAGTTATGGTGAACCAGGATAAATTCGGTGTGTTCTTTCCTTGCTATTTTTATTACCGAATTTATTTTATTCCTGCAATTTTTAATTCCGCAATATTTATCAATATTCTCGTGCCGCACTATTCACCCCCCCCCCCCTCTAGTGACGGGCATAAAACCTAACAGTTTACGGGCTGCAGCCCGGTTCAACCCAATAATAGGTTAAATTTTTATTTTTTTAGTTTTTTTAAATTTGTATACCGTGGCTCTTGGAGAGCGTGGCAACTGTGACTGGCTCGGTCTATTTCTGATGGACTGATCACTGGAAGTACCCTGTGCAGGAGGCGTACTAGATATTGGAGGTGCATAATAAGGCTCCTAGGATCTAGGAGGAGCTGGAATACCACTGGTTTCTAGATAAGCTGAATGAACGGGGCGACTCATATAACCCCTACCATGACGACCTGCAGTTGGGGCACGGGCGCCAGAATAACGGCTCGACTATTTAGACCTCTTGGACTCCTTCTCATCTCTATCCCAAGCATACATACCCTCAATCCTCCTAGAAATGCTCAACACCTGCTGATAAGAAATATCCATCTCCAACTCACAAGCTGCGATGGACCTGATGCTGGGAATAAGCCCCTCAATAAACCGACGAACCCTCTTGTGAAAAATATAACCAAAGCCGGTGCAAATCTAGCCAAGATAATGTAACATACAACATACTCCGAGACAATCATAGTACAGTGGTGCAAATTTTCAAACTCTATGCGCCATACATTCGTGAGGCTCTAAGGAACATACTCCTTTAGGAACATATCTGAAAACTGAGTCCAAGTCAGGGAAGTTTCCTCATCCAGACTGTTTAACTCATAAGTACGCCACCACTCGTACGCGGCTCCTCAAAGCTGGAAAGTAGTGAAAGAAACGATCTTGATATACCCATGGTACGGAGAACACAATAGCACTCATCTAGAAATCCTAGAGAATCATTTGATGCTAGACCACTAAATACAGGAGGCTTGTATTTTTTGAACCTCTCAAGCCTCTGCTGCTCATCCTTGGAAGCCGCTGCCCTATCCTCGAGTCTATTTGGGGCTACAGGCTGTACAAGAATAATATATGGAACTTGATCAACATGCACTCTATAATCAGGAGTGTGGGCGGCGGGAGTCTCTGCTCCTCTATTGGCCTGAGATGTAGCTGCAATAAGGGAAAGCAACCATGTCTGAGCTAGAGTAGTGCACATGCTCATGAACTGTTGATCACGCCCAACTATGCCTTCTAAAATACAAAGCGTTCATTGCAAATATAATATAGTTTTAAGTTCAGAGTCGAATCCTCTGGGAATTAACCTATCTATTACAATTCTTGGCAATGCTATTATCAACTCAACCAATTTCTAGATGCAAGATTTTTATCAATAAAAGTTGGATTTTTCGTTTAACTACTTCAAATGATACTAATAATAACTATATGCTAAATCAAAGATAACTCAATTGTAAAGAAGGTCTAGGGCATTGATTAGGGTTGCCAGTTTAGGTATTAAATCTTTTGCTATAATCTCGCCGTTATAGTTTATGAGGATTATGAGCTATGGGTTATCGTAACTATCTTTCGATCAACTACGTTTATTTACTAGAGCATACTCTCAAACTACTCTAGCTAACAATGTTTGCAGACGATTAACTATGATAATTTACTAGAGCATTCTCTCGAACTACTCTAGCTGACAGCAGTGACTTTATCTTTAAACCCACTTTTAAGTTCAAGTAATGAATCTCTTCAATTACCCAAAAGTGGTGTTGTTCAATAACAATCTAATATAATATTCTTTCTCAAGCAATATAAGGCAGTTAGACACAATTAATCAAGGACCTATTCTATTAATCACCATACAAAATATAGTTGAACAATCATATAATAATTCCAGCTCAGTTATAACAAGTTGAGTTAAATATTTATCCAACAATTGGTTCCCTCAACCCTAGATCAATTGTTTAGCTACTCATAACAGAAGAAGATAAAACTACAAAGTTGTTCATACTTTGTAATTGCAAGAAATAAAAGGAGATATAAAAACTCCAATATGTGGTTGATCTTCTAACACTTGTTCTTGCCTCCAAAGTAGTCTAGAAACAAGATTAACAATATCTCGGGCGAGCTTCTAGAGTTTATAAGGGTTTAGAATAGGTTTTCCCCGAGTTACACTTTGGTTCCCAAATTTTTTGGCAACTACATAGCTCGCCGCGACAGCAGCACGCCCGCGGTAAAGGCAAAACATTTTGCCTGGCATTCGTTGCCTGCCGCGATCTAACCACGGTCCACCGCGGAGCCAGTCCATGTTTTGCTTCTTTACGCTCGTGTGCTTCTTGATTGGTCATTTTCTTCACATTATTGACTCCAAAACACTACATAGTTCTTCCTAACTTGGATTAGTCCCCGCAAAGCAAAAGAACACACAATTAGAGCATTTAGTTATCATTTTGCCTATAAAACAACAATAAAGCATGGTATGAATTAAGGTGTAAATATCATCTATATAGCCTAATGTCAACACCCCACACTTAAATCATTGCTAGTCCACGAGCAATCTACTACACTCTATCAAAGTTCCTTCCCTAAGCTTTTCCTTTAACAAAACACACCCTGAACAATTCATCAAAGTTGCACCTAATAGTGAACAACCTTTGCCTCAGAAGTCGAATCTCTCGTACCATGCAATATTCGCACTTACTCAAACTACTCTATACATAAGTCAAGACTTACCTTTCTTTCATGAATCACATGCCCTCACATCGCACAAGCGATTAGTTCCACAATTAATATTATTAAGAACAATTAGGAACACAAATGGACAAAGATGCACCATAGTCTTGCCCGTAGTGTAATACTCTACTAATCGAGCCTATCCAGTCTAAGATCAATTAGAACTTCATTGGGTTGTAATATAGGCTAAGGGATGGGTGGGACATATTTGGATATAGTGACTAACCTCCCTAAGCACTTTTGATACAAACACATTAACATTACAAATCATACTTATGTCAGCCATACGTTCCACCACAATTTATTTATAACATCCCATTCCTAATAAGTGAATTTGTATCAAGCTACCACTTATCAACTATTACATTTACTACCTTTTTTTTTCGTGGCGCTTCTTCTTTTACTTTTTAAAACTACGCCTTTCCTCTATTTCATTGGCTCTACTCAAAAACCAAACCACCACCCCACATTTTAGCTTTTGCATATTTCAAGACCATTCAAGTGCTCATGGGAGGTAAAATGGGTTCAAATAGAAGGTTATTCAAACAATTGGGTATGGGTCATAATCTTGTTGCCAAAGAAACAAGCTTATAGGCTCAACGGGGTTAACTACGATGTATTAAATTTAGGTGGGTGTAGTTATATATCTAGATTAACAAAGGAAATGCCTATATCACACACACATGGCATATGGCTCACTCTAGATTGGTTTACCAAGACACTATCTTTTGAGTGTTCAAGTCAGTTACAAACATACTAATTTAAGGCACTTTAGCAAGAGTCAACCATTGAGACTAGGCATTATACTCTAGTTTCAATTATGTTCAAGTGTATTAACGCCAAGGGCTTTGTTTCTATTTCAGCTATTAGCCCATCAGTAATAACTATAAACTAAAAACAACATAAACAAAAACTACCTACACCTGGTTCAAGCTAAACCCTTGGAAAAGAACCGTGGTCCAAAGAAAAACCAAGGGGGAGTTACTACACTACCTAAAGATAAAATAAAAAATCTTTTTAGTATTTTCTCTAGATTAACTTCCCTCAAGAAACGGTCTCAAATATCCATCATCAGGAAGAGTCCTTATTTTCTATCTTTTTTTTTCTTCGAGCCAAGTCGAAGTTAACTACACGACCCTACCATACCAGTCAATCAAAAATACAGCAAAATCATACAAAGTTACATAGTCTATTTATAACAGCATCCATATCCGACCCCACACTTAAAAGTATGCCATGTCCCCATGTCAACAAATAAAGAGCAGAGTAAGGTATGGGGACGTCCCTGAAATTCAATCCTAATAAGAGACGGTGTCTGGGTTTACATTGCAAGATCGACCCTGAGCTTTCAGCCAGCCCAAGATTTTCTTGATCGTCTTGGCCTGGTGAGTGGCTAGAGTGTCAACTCTGATGCCCAGGTCAGTGACCGAAGTGCGAAGACCATCCATTTCCTATTCCAGGCCCGTCAGGCGGGTACTTTGGGGGGGGGGGCTATGATGGGCGTGCCTCATCAACTTTCGTAGGTGGTAGGAAAGAAGCTTCCCCAACATCATCATTAGATTCATCATCATTATCAACTATCACCACTAGCTCTCTTCCAGTTCTTGTTTTGTTCGCCCTGAACGTGGCTTCAATCATAGTTTCCCATTAACTCGAAGGTTTTCAGGGACTCTAGAAAGACGACATAGCTTGGTGACCAGAGAAGGGAAGTAAAACCCTTTAAGTATCTTAGGTGAGCGAATGAACATTTAATCATGGAGGAGCTAGGCTACATCAAAGTCTCGGTGGGTCATAAAACTGTAGATAGCCACTGCACACGCCCTATTGACATCAGTTATGTTGTTGGAGGATAGCAAGCGACTATTGATTATGGTGAGCCAACACTTAGCCTCCCAATTTAGAGACTGTGACTTCAACATGATCAGGCGCTTTATCCATATAAACTCCTTGTCAAGCACACATACGACATCAAACATTGGTGCCTAATTAGCCCTTGGATGTTGATTAAAAAGGTAAAAATCTAAATCCCCCATGAATACCGGTAACCGGTACACCCAGCAGATGGCCTCTATAGACACATTCACCTATATATTGTGTAAAGTGACAATCCCATTCTCATGTTTCGGGAAGTTAGCATAAAATTCCCTTATCATCTGAACACTGGCCTCCTCTGGCTCCTCAAAGAAGATGTCCGGCTGACACGTCCTCAACTCAGTAAAGATATTTGGTCATTCCACCTGCAATGCTTCCCGGTCAATGTGCGCTTCCGATAATAATTTATTTGACACCGTCCTTTGCTTCTTTGAGGACAAACCTAGTGTGGTCAAACAGTATCGCACTAGCTTGACCCTTAGCTCTTGAGGAGTTGCCTGATCCACTAGTGGAGGACTCTGTGTTGCGTCTCTTCCTAGATGGATGCATTTTACCTGTCAAGCAGAGAATCACTTATCAGTGAGGGTGTGACTTGTGTGAACTATGTGTGGTTACGCAGACTTCACCACAACCATGGTCATATTATCCCTTATAACCTCGGGGAAACTTCCCAAACACCTTGTGGGCAAGACACATCCTAACATATATAGCTCATATGGATACACCAATGCTTTCCCCAACACACAAGTAGTACAACTCAATCACACCCCAACATTTAGTTTAACACCCACAAACATACATCTCTCCATCACATTATACACATAACCCCTTAACAAGCAACCAAAAAAAACAAAATTCAAAATTCAAAATTAAAAGAAGAACAAAAATCTACAAGAATTACTACACAATTAAAAATATGAAACTGACATACAACTAAAACAAAATATAAAAGAAAATGTGGGAGGGGGGGGGGGTGACATACCTTGATGGAAGAGATAGTGAGAGGAATGGTGATGGGGAAGTAAGAGGAATGAAGAAAAAGAAGAAGAGAGCAGGGATCTGAGAGGTTAGGGTTTAGAGTGAGAGAGAGTAGTTGGAGAAGTGAGGGGGTAGGCGATGTTGTGATGAAATAAAAGAGGGGGGGGGGATTTTGAAAAGAAAATAAAAAAATTTAATATTTACTTACCTGGACGACACACTTAAGCGTCTCACCGCGGTCCCACCGTAGTCGTAGTGGGTTAAAGAAAGTGAGGGAGAATACAAGCCTCTCACCGCGGTCGTGCCGTGGTCCCACCGCAGTCGTGGTGGGTTGAACGATTTTGAGGCAGTATGTCCGTCTCTCACCGCGGTTCCATCACAATCGCGGTGGGTTGAAAATTTTCTCTCTTTATATATATATATATATATATATATATATATATATATATATATAGAAAGGTACATATAAAACAAAAACAACAACATTCATGGGTTGCCTCCTACGCAGCGCTTGATTTAACATCACGACCCGACGCATGCTAGGATCATCACTCCTCATTCATGTATTGGGGCTCTTCCAATGCTATTATCTCTCTATCCCCTTTCTCATCTACTATTCTAAGGTAATGTTTCAACCATTGCCCATTTACTATGAACTTATTCGTCCTATCTTCTGATTTAATCTCACTAGCTCCACTTGGGAGCATTTGCACCACTCTGAAGGGTCCTGACCATCGGGACATCAACTTACCTGGAAACAATCTCAATCTGGAGTTGTGTAACAACACTAGCTCTCTGGATTTAAAGTTTCGGTCCACGATATACTTGTCATGCATTAGTTTCATCTGTTCTTTGTATAATCTAGCACCTCGAATGCCTGGAGCCTGAATTCCTCTAGCTCATGTAACCCAGTGACTATGTTAATGCTTGATATCTCCATGTCCAAGTTCAATTGTCGCAATACCCAAAGTTCTTTATGCTCACGTCCAACCGGAAGGTGGTATTCCTTCCCAAATACCAACTTGTATGGTGACATACCAATTGGGGTTTTGAAAGTTGTGTTGTACGCCCACAATGCATCATCAGGCTTATTTTTCCAATAGTCCTTGTTGCATTCACTATTTTTTAAGGACACTTTTAATCTCCTTATTGGACACTTCAACTTTCCCACTTGACTTTGGATGGTACGGGGTAGTCACTTTACGATGAACTCCATACTTCCCCAATAGACGTGCGAATGCAATATTGCAGAAATAGGTTCTGCCATCACTGAGTATAACTCTCGGTGTGCCAAAACATGTGAAATGTTCTTTTTTAGAAATACTGTAACCCCTTTAGCATCATTGGTCGGGAGAGCCACTACTTTGACCCACTTAGAGATGTAGCAACTGCTACCAATATGTACTTGTTACCATAAAAGCTAACAAATAGCAATATGAAGCCGATCCCCACATGTCAAAAACCTCTACCTCTTGAATTGTGGTTATTGATATCTCGTGTCTGTGAGATGTGTTGTCTGTCCTTTGGCATTCATCGCAACATTTGACCCAAGCATGGGAATCCTTGAATAGAGTTGGAAAATACAAGCCCGACTCCAACACTTTAGTTGCTGTCCGAATTACTCCAAAGTGTCCACCATATGGTAAAGCATGGCAAGCCTGCAAAACAGAATCTTGATCTTTCTCGGGGATACACCGCCAGATCATATTATCTAGACATATTTTAAACAATAGAGGTTCATCCTAATAATAAGACTGAAAATCATGAAATAACTTTTTCTTTTAAATTAATGAGAGTTCATAAGGTACAATACCACTTTCTAAATAACTAGCAATATCAGCATACCATGGTGCCTCCTCCATTGTCATTGCTAATAGCTGTTCATCCGAGAATGTCTGTTATATCTTCAACCTCTACCTTCTTTTGAGCTCCTTCCAACCTTGAGAGGTGGTTTGTTACTTGGTTCTCTGTCACTTTTTTGTCACGTATCTCCAGATTGAATTCTTGTAACAGAAGAACCCATCGAATCAAGTGTGGCATGGACTCCTTTTTTTCGATCAGGTACCTAATTATTTCATGGTCAATATAGGCAATAACTTTGAGCCAATCAAGTATGACCGGAATTTGTTGAATGAAAAAACAACAGCCAACATCTCCTTTCCCTTCATGGTGTAATTGAGTTGTACACCGTTTAACGTTCTGCTTGCATAGTAAATCAGGTGCATCTGTTTATCTTTTTGCTGCCCCAAGACTACTCTTATAGCATAATCACTTGCGTCATATATAAGCTCAAACGGTTGCTCCCGATTGGGTGCAACAATGATGGTGCAGTCACCAATATCTTCTTCAACTCCTCAAATGCCAACCTACAATCATTTGAAAACACAAATGGGTGATCCTTTTAAAGGATTTTGCATAAAGGGTTAGCAATCTTAGAGAAATCTTTTATCCGTCTCCTGTAGAACCCGGTGTGCCTGAGGAAACTTCTTACCACCTTGACTAAAGTAGGTGGTGGCAACTTCTCAATCACATCAACCTTAGCATGTCAACCTTGATTCCCTTACTGGACACTCGATTCCCCAGGACTATCCCTTCATGTACAATAAAATGGCACTTTTCCTAATTAAGCAGTAAATTTGTCTCCGCACATCTTCTAAGCACTCTTCTTAAGTTGTGAAGACAATCCTCGAATGAATCCCTTACCACGGAAAAATCATCCATAAAACCTCCATAATTTCCTCCACCATATCTGTGAAAATTGCTAATATGTACCGTTGAAACGACACCGGTGCATTGCAAAGCCCAAACGTCATTCTCCAAAAGGCAAATGACGCCATACGGACATGTGAATGATGTTTTCTCTCTGTCTTTGTGGGCTATTGAGATCTAATTGTACCCCAAATATCCATCTAAGAAGAAGAAGGGAGATCGCCCGGCTAGCCTATCCGACATTTGGTGTGGTAGAGGGAAGTGGTCCTTTTAGGTGGATGTGTTTAGTTTCTGGTAATCCATGCAAATCTGCCATCCCGTATCTGTACGAGTCGAGATCAACTCGTTATTTTCATTTTGGACGACCATCATTCCTTCCGTTTTTGGCACATATTGAACATGGCTGACCCAATTGCTGTCAGAGATGGGGAAGATGATACCCTCATCTAACCATTTTACCACTTCCTTCTTCACCACCTCTTTCATATCATTGATGTTCTCTGGAAGGTTTGTGCCCTTCTTCCAAGAGTATCTTGTGCATACAAAAAGCTGGGCTGATACCCTTTATGTCAGCCATGGTCCAACCAATGACAGTTTTACATTCCTATAGTACTTGTAGGAGCTACTCTACCTACACATCTAGCAAACCAAATGATATAATATCAGGAAAAGTAGAATCAAGCCCTAAGAAAATGTATCTGAGGTAAGGTAGAAGTGGTTTGAGCTCCAATTTTGGTGGTTTCTCTACTTATGGTTTTACAGGCGGTGTCGCCCTCTTTTCTAACTCAAGGGGCTTGAATTGAGGTTCCCTCTTCTAGAATCCTTGGCCTTAGAGTTCCATGACCCACTCAGCTAACCCTTCACCATCCATCTTGTTTAAATATATCAGGCAAGCTTTTAATAGATCTTTAGCTGTCAGGGTCACATCATCATCGTGTAAGATCACTTTAACTGTCTCCACTAGGGAGCAATTAGCATATTCACTAGGTCTCCTCATGGATTGCTGAACGTTAAATGTGACTTCTTCATTGTTCAATCTCATTTTTAATTTCCCAGTTTCACAATCGATCAGTGCTCTTCCAATGGTTAAGAATGCCCTCCCTAAAATCATAGGTATCTCCTCATCTACCTAGCAGTCCATAATAACAAAGTCTGCACGGAACACAAACTTCCCCACTTGTACTAACACATCATCAAGAATCCCTGTTGGCCTTTTAACCTTGCGATCAACCAGTTTCAAAAGCATCGAAGTAGGCCTAGCTCTGCCAATTCCCCATTTGGTATATATGGCTAGTGTCATCAAATTTATGCTGGCTCCTAAGTCACGAAGTACCTTTGTAAAGGCATAAATTCTAATAGTACATGGAATAGTAAAGATACCTGGGTCAGACATCTTTTGAGCCATGTGTCTTGTCATTACTGCACTGCATGTCAGAGTTAGAGTTGCTGTAGATAGGTCCTTATAATCAAACTTGTGTGACATTAGATCATTAATTATATTTGCATAGCCTGGCATCTCCCTCAAAGCATCCATCAGAGGAATATTAAATTAAATTTGATGCAACATCTCCAAGAATTTCCTGTATTGATCTTCCTTCTTTTGTTTTACCAGTCTCTGAGGGATGGCACATGTATCACTCTTTGTGCACTGTTTGCTGGCTCCTCTCCACTGGGGTTCTGTGGCACAAGAGGTACCACCTTATCTGTAGCTTTTTCACTCTCTTTAGTTTTTCCCTTATCATCCTGAACCTGTTCAACCACCACTTCAGTAAGTTCTGCTAATTTATCTGCCTCTAATGGAACTGGAGTGGCTGGCGTAGTCTCTTTGTTGTCTTGTGCAACTTCCTGCTCTCTATCTAAATCTTCTTCCATTCTAGAGACTTATTGCCATTAGCTGATTCGAGTTATGCTCCTTGGGGTTAACGTTCGTTTCTGCTGGGAATGTTCCCTGGGGGTAGTTGTTTAAGGCCATATATAGCTGCCCCAACTGAGTTTCAATGTTCTTTATTTCTGAGTCATGCACTGCCAACTTTTCCTGCATCTTATTTGTTCCAATGAGTTCTTGAAGCATACCGCTGATCTTTACCATATTATTATCTTGTTTCTGAGGAGGTGGCTGATATGTCAACTATTGCTGGTTCTGCTATGGATAGCCCTTTATCTTTGATATGGCACCATTTGGCTTTGGGGTTGCATACCTACAGGCTGTGGTATGTTCGGTCTATATTGCTGATTTGGTGATGGTCTTTACTGCTGTCCTCTTTGTCTCTGACCCCCAAAGTTGTTATACTTCATATCCTCTCTTAACCCTTGGTTGTCACCTTCCCCACTCCATGAACACACATAAGACTGATTAACGCAGGGTGTATACAGTCCTCCATTTGTTGTGTCAACAATATGCACTTGCTTTGAACCCGTATCATCAATCTTCTTTGTCAATATACTCATTTGAGTCATGAGTGTGGCTATATTCTCTGCATGCAAATTATTTGGGTCAAGAATGCACTATTGGCGCCAGCGTTGTACCTCTCGTCATCCACCCCGAATTCTGGGACATCTTGTCAAGAAGGACTTTGCACTCGGTGAATGTCTTACTAAAAAATACACCCTCAGCTGAAATATCCATATTGGCCTTTAGATTGTCAGTTAACGCAATGTAGAACCTCTAGCCAAGCATCTAGTCTGGAATACCATGGTGGGGATACTTCACTAACATCCCTTTAAATCTTTCCCAAGTTTCCTGCAAGGTCTCAGTCGGTTGCTACTTGTACTGCAATATTTCATCAATCTGCTTTGCAGACATATTAGGCGGGTAAAACTTATTCAGCAACTACTTGACTAATTCCTCCCAGGTGACAATGGAATTTATTGGGAGTAAATTCAGCCAAGTCTAAGCTTCCCTAGTCACAGAACGGGAATAGTAATAGCTTGATTGCTTCTGGGATCACATTTGGCTACCTTTTGGCCACAAAAATTGATAGAAAAATTTCAAGTCTTGTTGAGGGTCTTCAATGTGTGACCCAGAGAACAATCCCTTATTCTGCAGAAGATGTAGCATGTTGTTATGTCTCCGCTTGAATTGGGGGTACAACTGTGGCAGTGGCCAGGTTGTCAGTTGTAGGCTTTGCCCAATCATAAGGTGCAGCTTTTGGCTCAAGAGGTGCCACCACTCTGACATTTGGGTCAGTTGGCTCATCCCTAATGTTTCCATTGACGCTCTGTATGTTACCCATGTCAATTTCGAGTTGGTATGTTTGTTGTGATTGTTGGATCCTCTTGTTAGCACGGTTCAATGCCCTGAATATTTTCTCGGGGTTTGAGAGTCCTTCGAGCAGTTCTCCATTCCTCGAAGAATTTCTAGGCATATACCTAAATCCCACAAGAGTTCGAACGGGAGAATTTCAATGAAAAGAATTGTTATACACCTTCGAAAATTGATCTAAACTAATAATTCTAGCACTACTTTTGAGTTGTAATAAATAACACCGTTAGCTCCTCGGCAACAACGCCTAATTTGATCATGCCCATCTATGCTTTCTAAAAGACAAATGGGTCGTTACAAATATAATCTGATGTTAAGTCGGAGTCGAATCCTCAGGGAACTAACCTATATATTACAACTCTTGGAAATGATATTATCAACTAAACCAATTTTTAGATGCAATATTTTTATCAATAAAGGTTGGGTTTTTCGTTTAGCTACTTCAAATTATACTAAAAATAACTATATGCTAAATCAAAGATAATTCAATCGTAAATAAGGGCTAGGGAATTGATTTCCCCAATTGCTAATATAGGTCTTAACTCTTTTGCTATAATCTCACCGTGATACTTTATGAGGATTGTGATTTATGGGTTATCGTAGTTATCTCTCAATCAACTACGATTATTTTGCTAGAGCATTCTCTCGAGCTACTCTAGCTGGCAATGTGTGCATCTCTAAATTATCCCACCAAAGTTTCGTTATCTCTAAACCCACTTTAGATTCAAGTATGAATCTCTTCAATTACCCAAAACTGGTATTGTTCAACATTAATCTAACCTAATATTCTTTTTCAAGCAATATAAGGCAGTTAGACACGATTAATCAAGGGCCCATTCAATTAATCACCATACAAAACGTAATTGAACAATTATATAATAATTCTGCCTCGATTACAACAAAGGTGAGTTAAAATTTTATCCAACAATTGGTTCCATCAACCCTGGATCAATTGTTTAGCTACTCATAATAAAACAAGATAAAATTACAAAGTTGTTCATAATGTGTAGTTGCAAGAAATAAATGGAGATAGAAAAATTCTAATGTTTAGTTGATCTTCTCACACTTGTTCTTGCCTCCAAAGTAGTCTAAAAACAAGCTTAATAATATCTTGGGCAAGCTTCTAGAGTTTATAAGAGATTGGAATAAGTTTTCCCCGAGTTACACTTTTGGTCCCCAAATTATCTAGCAACTGCATAGTTCATCATTTCACTGCGGCCGCGGCGCAACTGCAGTGAAGACCAAATATTCTACCTCGGATTAGTTGCCTGTTGTGGTCCAACCGCGGTCCACCACAGTCGTAGTGGATTCCACCCCAACCACTATTTTTCTTCTTTACGCTCGAGTGCTTCTTGATTGGACGTTTTCTTCATATTATTGACTCCAAATACTCCATGGTTCTTCCTAACTTGGATTAGTCCTTACGAAGCAAAAGAACACCAATTAGAGCATTTTATTATCATTTTACCTATAAAACAACAATAAAGCATGGTATAATTAATGAATAAATATCGTCTATATAGCCTAATATCAACTGTGCAAGAGTCTCCTGAAGTGCTGGAGGAGTAATAGCGGTAGGCATATCAGGTGCCTGGGCTCTGGCGGGAGGCACTGGTCGCAGCTTGTGCGAGTGCTCTAGCTACACTACGTGCACGTCCTCGGCCTCTACCCCGGCCCCGACCTCGGACGGCTACAATTGGGTGCGCGGGTGCCTTATTGTCCCGGGTAGCACGTGTCCTCACCATCTATGAGAGAATAGAAACAAAAGTTTAGAATTGTGATATCAAAATCTCGCACGACAAGAGAATTAAATCAAATGGAATTTTCCTAATAGTTACATAGCCTCTCATAGATAAGTATAGATGTCTCTGTGCCGACCTGCGAGACTCTAATACCAACTTTTCATGAACCCAGTTCGCCTTCCGTGAACTATCGTGACGGCACCTAGTCTCTACGACTAGGTAAGACTAACAAATTGTGAAAAAAGAAACAACAGATAAAACTAGTCAAAAACTGAAAAAATAACAAAATGAAGTGTTTAAGATGCTGCTTTACATATACAATACAACTCTTAAACTGAACTACATTTACCAAAACCCGAAAACCCATGAATCACAAGCTACGAAAAATGATAAAATGCTATAACTCTAGAATGTCTAAATCAACAGAAAAGATAGAAGGGCTATCACATAAAGATAGAATAGAAAGGGAATCCTCAGCTTGCGGACGTGACAAATATACCTCGAAGTCTCCGGAGGATCACCTAGCCTAAAGGGTAGTAGGGATGAGTCGAAGCACCTGGATATGCACATGGAAACATGTATAGGAAAGGGCATGAGTACACCACAGCGGTACCCAGTAAGTGCCAAGCCTAACCTCGGTCAGGTAGTGACGAGGAAGGTCAGGATCCTACTGGTGATATACAATAATATATAAGGAAAATAAGCAGTATGAAACTAACACAAGGTAATAAGAGTAGCACCAACTACAACAGAGATAAAATAATCACAGAAGGAATATAGCTTAACATAGAGATAGCAACCGAGGATCTCCAAAGATACCGTCCCATAGTCCCATATATAAATATCTAGTGGATCTCTCGGGATACCATCCCATAATCCAACTCATAGTGCGCATGAATCTACCGGAATCGCGATTTGTAGTCCAAAATGTAAATACCGATTACTGGGGGATTCTACCAGGTACAGTCCCGTAGTCCCAATATAATACTGTAGGGGGATCTCCCGAAATACAAATCCATAGTCCCAAAGCAAACATGTAGGGGGATCTTTCAGGATACCGTACAATAGCCCCAAAGTAAACACACAACAACAACATGAAGAATATTCAATTTAGTCCAAATTCCATACCAAGGTAAACAGATAATTCTAACCTTGCTTGCTGTATAAAATTCAATTAAGAAGTTTGAGCAAGTAAGGCAATTAAGTTAATTAGATATACTTCCCTAAGCTAACAATAGGATTATTTTGCAAGTAGCATAAACATGAAAGAAAAACTCAGTAATAGTTACTTATTGAAAACATGATTTTTAACAATTAACACATATACACGATCGTCATCTAAGGTATAACACATTTCATATATCAACAATACCATATCCTAAGGGGAGTTCCCCGACTCAAGGTTAGCAAGCCACTTACCTCGAACCCACTAAATCAACTCAATACCACGTTCTTGCCACGAGTATCAGACTCCAAATGGCCCAAATCTATTTAAAGTAATTGCATAATTTAATTAACATTTTAAGTAATTAATTCAACTAATTAATTCTAAGCTAATACGTGAAATTAGGAAGAATAGCTAAAACGCCCCAGGCCCACTCTCGGAGCCGGGTAAAATTTATAAATTCAGAATTCTCATACTCTCACGAGTTCATTTATACAAAAATTATCCCAACCCGACATCAAAATCTAGATCTAAACACCAAAATTAGGCCCAAGAACTTTTCTCTACTTTTCCTCAAATTTTCATCCCAAATCCAAAATTAAATGACAAAACTAAGATTAGATTATATGAATACAACTTGAAAGGGATTAGGAATCATTGGCAACTGATTTCCTCTTCAAAATCCTCCCGAAATTTCCCTCACCCAGCTCCAAATTGATTTATAAATTTTGATTTCAAACCCTCGAAATGTCTTATTTCTGCTCAGCAAATACGCTTCTGTGGCCATGCGACCAAACTTGTGGTGCCGCTTCTAAACAACTAAAGTTGCAACTGTGGCAATTCATTAAAAAACCCATCTTCCACACTTGCGACCAATTTTGCGTTATGTGGTGCCGCTTTTGCGATCAATCGCCGGCTTCTACGGACCCCTCCTGGCTCTACTCGTTTTCGCTTTTGCAGCTCTGCATCTGCGAGCCCCAACTGCAGGTGCGGTTATGACAGAAGATCAGCAGTTTCAGTTGCTTCAAGCCACTCCCAATTCTTTCGACAACCTTCTGAAATCATCCCGAGGCCCTCGAGACCTCAACCAAAAATACAAACAAGTCCTATAACACTATTCTTATTTGTACCAACCTTCGAAATACTCAAAACAAACTCGAATAATCAAAATGCCCTCGGATTCAAGCCTAAGGATCCCAAAACTTCAAATTTCTAGTTTTGATCAAAAAATCAATCAAACCTCATCTGAATTACCTGAAATTTTGCACACACATCCTAAATGACACAATGGACCAATTCCAAATTCTGGAATTTTATTTTGACCCCGATATCAAAATCTCACTGTAGAACCGAAAACTTTAAAAATTCAACTTTCGGCATTTCAAGACTGAATAAGCTACGGACCTCCAAAACACAATCCGAACACGCTTCTAAACTTGAAATCACCCAATGGATCTAACAGGACAGACGTAATTCCATTCCGAGGCCGTATTTACACTGATCTGACTACATTTAAAATTCTAAAACTTAATGTCTCATTTAGGGACTAAGTGTCCAAAAACTCTGTAAAACTTCGAATAAATCCTCCCGGCAACTCACAATAGCAGAAACAAACATTGGGAATGCAGTTAATAAGGGATCAAAGCATTAATTATTCGAGTCATTATAAAAAGGAGATCTCTGTTGCAGCGGAAGTTTAGTTATCAGATGCACTCGAGCATGCCAGGCGATAGTCCCGGAGAGAAACCATGGAGGAGGTGCATGCTTGCGGCTTTGACCTCTTGACAGACTTTGAAAAAACAAAGATTAGCAAGATTAGGATGCCACTTTACTCTCTGATGACGAGGATTCAGCTAGTGGCTCTAAGAGTGGATGAGATTTAAGTTCTTCATTTTGTTTTTGTTTTTTTGTGTGAGGACCCCTTGTGGGTGTTGTAAAATACCTCTTGTAAGCCCCTTTATAAATATAAAATTATTTCTTTCCTTTTATGATGGAACTTAGACATCTTCGAGCCACATTATTTTGGCCGTAGCCTTTCTATATAACCGTAGTATTTAATATGACCGTAGACTTTAATATGGTCGTAGCATTCGGGCATGTCTCTTGGACTTGTTTCTCAATAACCTTTCAAACATGTTCTAAAGGTTAGTCCCTGAGTATGATGGCCTTGGCCTTTATATTGAGGGGATGCCTCATTGAGGTCTTATGAGTTCGAGTTTCTGATGACTCAGATATGTTGACTATCGATGATTGTCCCCAAGTATTCGGGGAGTATTTGCATTTTGGCCCTTGGGCCGTCTCTCGTAGAATTGTAAGTGTAGAGTCGTATAATATCACACTTCTTTGAAAACAAAAAGTATTTTAATATAGAAGGAAGTCTTCTTTGAATAATTGATATATATATATATATATATATATATATATTGCTATCGGGGCTCAACTATTCTCTATGGAAACAGTTTATCTGATCGTTTGGCCTATTACAAAGTTCTCCTATCGAGGCCCTCTTAGGCGTGAAGTATTTTACTCAAAAATATGACCTCCGAGGGTGATAGCCCTAGTATTCGAGGTTGATTGAAAAGAAGTCCGGGATACTGTTAAGTTCTCCTTAGGTAGCATGTAGTTGATTCCTCGTTAAAAATCTCGCCGGTAAATCCCATTTGGGACAAAATCCGATCTATGGGAAAAAGAGTACAACACATGTTTTAAAACCTAATGCTTTCGTGTAAAAAGGTGCCTTCGATAGCTTCAACCGAACACCTGTAATGAGTTAGTTACAAATTCATATGGCCAAGAATGATACATTCATACCTTAGCAATGGTGATTGTTTGAGTAGTAATACGTTCCAATTGTTCGGAAATTGTTCACCTTCCATTGGGATATGTTTGTAAGATCCTTTACCAACAACTTCGAGGACTCAGTATGGTCCTTCCCAATTCGGGCCAAGTTTTCCTTCATTCGAGTGTTGAGTATAGAGGGTGACCTTTCATAGAACTAAGTCCCCGATTCCAAAGTGTCGAAGTTTGGTCCTTCTATTATAGTATATCTCAATTCTTTGCTTCTACATGGCCATCCAAACAAGTACTGCTTCTCATTTTTCATCTAATAGCTCGAGGCTGGTATTTTTAGCCTCATGATTTGATTCCTCCGATATACGTGGCACTGAGTTCTCCGACTTCGATAGGGATAAAGGCCTCTGAGCCATATACTAAAGAGAATGGAGTAGCCCCGTTCTATGGGTACACAGGATCAAACATAAAGCAACAATCTCTTGGATGAGTTTTTAGTGTCAAGAGACTTTTGGGATTGTTGGAGATTTTGAGCGTATCGAATCGAAGCCGAAGATGGATCAAGGTAGCTTGCCTGCCAAGCCGATAGGCGAAGGGCTGAAGGATAGAACGTGTAAAGTATATCGTACACTTGTCGTGTGACCCGGTGGTCTTATGAAATGTCTTGTACGAAGCGACCCACTTAGAAAAAGCTCCCCTTTACATTATGGGAGCACTAAATGCAACTTAGATCGGATGCGGGTATCAAATCCCGCCGCTGAGATGTCCAACAGATTCTGGACCTTGACGAATGGCCGAACACCTTTTACATTAGATTAGCAAAAAGCCCAGGGCTTAGTAGGATGAACCAATGTGAATGTCTGTAAGCTTCGTTGCCCGAACACACCTTAGGTCTAACTTCTCTCCATTTTCCCTTTGCATCTTCCAACCTTTTTTTCAGGTTTTGAATAATAATTTTGTTTGTTTACTCGGCCTGTCCATTTCCAATTGGGTGGTATAGTGTTGATAAGATCCTCTTTATTTTAAGTGCTTTGAAGAACTCCGTCACCTTGCTGTCGATGAATTATTTTCCATTGTCACATACAACCTCAGAAGGTATCTCGAACCGGCATATGATGTGGTCCTAGATGAAATCAATAACTTCTTTTTCTCTAACCTTTTCGAAGGCAGGTGCTTCCACACATTTAGAAAAATAATCAGTCATAAGAAAAATAAATTTTCTTTACTTGGGGCCGTTGGTAGAGGGACAACTATGTCCATTCCCCATTTCATGAAAGGCCAGGGGATAAGACCAGGTGGAGTTGTTCTCCGAGCTTGTGGATTATCAGTGCAAACCATTGGCACTTGTCACACTTTTTAACAAATTCCTTAGATCTTTTCCATGTTGTCCCAGTAATACCCTGCTTTAATTTTTGCAAATTAAAGACTCGGCACCGAAGTGATTTCCACAAGTACCTTTGTGGACTAGCCGTAAAACATAATCAATATCTCTTAGACCTAAACATACCGGGAATGGCCCATTAAACATTTTCCTATACAATGTTGCATCTTTATCTAACGCAAACCTAGCAACCTTGGTTCATAGGGCCCTTGATTCTTTGTGGTCTAATGGGAGCAGTCCATTTCTCAAATAGTCGATGTACGTATTCCTCCTATCCCAAATCAAGCTTGTATAATTTATCTCGGCATGACTCTCTTCAACTATAGACCTCGATAACTGGACGATAGTCCTCGGGATGATAACATCTTCTTCAAACAAGGATCCCAGGTTAGAAGTGCATCGACCTCACTATTTTATTCTCGAGGCACGTTATCCAAAGTCCACTTCTTGAAGCTGTGCAGAGTTAACCGTAACTTATCCAATTACAATTGCATCCTGTCCTCTCGAACTTCAAAACTTTGTTGACTTGGTTTACCACTAACATCGAATCACACTTGGATTCAATGACTTCTGCTCCCAAGCTCTTGGCTAGCTCGAGACCTGCAATCATGGCTTCATACTCGTCATCATTATTAGTCAACCTAGAAGTTTTGATAGATTGTATGATGGTTCCACCCGTAGGTGGCTTCTGACAATGCCAAGCCCGGACCTTTTCACATTCGAGGCACCATCTGTGAAAAGGGTGCATACTTTCGATGATGTACCCTATCTTAGCAGGAGTTCTTTCTCCACTTCGGGTATGAGGGTTGGCATAAAATTGACCATGAAGTCAGCTAGGATTTGTGACTTGATGGTTATTCGGGTTGATACTCGATATCGTACCTGCTAAGTTCGACGGCCCATTTGGCCAACCGGCCCGATAGCTCGGGCTTATGCAAAACATTTCAAGGGGGTAAGTTGTCAATATGCATATGGGACGACATTGGAAATATGGGTTTTGCTTTCTAGATGCTCTTATCCATGCAAATGCTAATTTTTCTTAGTGAGGGTATCTAGTTTCAGTATCTCCTAGAGTTCAGCTTACATAATAAACAGGAAATTGCGTACCTTGCTATTCTCGAACTAGTACCCAACTTACATAAGTATCGGTTTAATTCTTCCAAGGCGTGTTGGCATTCCGGGGTCCACAAGAAATTATTCTTCTTTTTAAGGAAGGAAAAGAACTGGTGACTTCAATATGATGACCTCAAAGTGAATCGACCCAAAGCAGCTATTCGTCTAGTTAGCCTTTGCACAACCTTCACACTATCCACGATTATGATATCCTCGATGGCCTTGATCTTGTCAGAATTAGTTTCGATACACCGATTAGAGACCAAGAAATCGAGAAACTTACCTGAGCTGACTCCGAAGGCACATTTCTCCGGGTTAAGCTTTATGTTGTACTTTCTCAAAATTTTGAATGTTTCCTACAAATGATTTAAATGGTCCTTTGCGCGCAGGGACTTAACCAGCATATCATCAATGTAAACTTCCCTTATTGTACTTATCTATTCTCGAGAATTTTATTAATTAGGAGTTGGTATGTAGCTCCTGCATTTTTTAGCCCGAAGGGCATTATGTTTTAACAATAAGTTCTGAATTTAGTGATAAACAAAGTCTTTTCCTGGTCCTCCGGGTTCACCTGAATTTGGTTGTACCTGAAGTACGCGTGGAGAAACATTAGGATCTTGTTGTCGTTCGTGGAATCGATCATACGATCAATGTTGGGAAGTGGGAAAGAATCTTTCGTACATGCTTTGTTTTCTTGTCATCTACACAAATTCTAAGTTTATTTCATTTTTTAGGAACTACAACTACGTTGGCTAACCATTCAGGGTATTTTACCTCCCGAATAGATCCTATTTTAAGGAGTTTAGTTAGATCGCCCTTTATGAATGCATGTTGAACCTGGGACTAGTGCTTAGTCGGTGTGTTGTGATTTCTGGTAGAACCCCTATCATATCTAAGTGGGACCAAGCAAAGCAATCCAAATTATCAATAAGAAATGGAATTGGGTTTCTCCTGAGTTTGGGAGTTAATCCATTTCCCAGGTGTACCTTTCTCTCGGGCATGTATTCGATCAGTATGACCTGCTCCAGTTCCTCGATAGTTGATTTGGGTTCATCGGACTCTTCGGGAACAACGAAGGTTCGAGGAGTAAGGAAATCCTCTTCTTCGTCTTCGATTACCTGTTGCTCCGATTATGCCGTGGCTGGGGGCACAAGAAGAGAAATCTGCAGATTTGTGGCATAAAAGAATGGGTCATATGAGCGAGAAGGGATTGTAGATTCTTGCCAAAAAATCACTTATTTCTTATGCCAAAGGTACAACAATAAAACCCTGTGACTACTGTTTACTTGGTAAGCAGCATAGAGTCTTATTTCAGACATCGTCTAAAAGAAAATTGAATATACTTGATTTAGTATATTCTGATGTTTGTGGCCCAATCGAAATTGAATCAATGGGCGGTTAAAAATATTTTGTTACTTTTATTGATGATGCTTCACGAAAATTGTGGGTTTATATTTTGAAAACCAAAGGTCAAGTGTTTCAAGTTTTCCAGAAGTTTCATGCTCTAGTAGAAAGGGAGACATGTCAAAAGCTAAAGCGTCTCCGAAGTGACAATGGAGGTGAGTACACTTCAAGGGAATTTGAAGAGTACTGTTCAAGTCATGGGATCAGACATGAAAAGATAGTTCCTGGAACCCCACAGCACAATGGTGTAGCAGAGAGGATGAACCGCACTATTGTGGAGAAGGATCTGGTATCATAGTCTTGAATTTTATTTAAAAGGATAGAAATTACCAGGGCATCATTGTGCGGCTGAGATATGCCCTCCGCTTCCTTGTCATAGAATGATAAGGTATCCTCAGACATATTGCTCCGAGTCTGTTTTTATTTGGTGATTGATACCTTGGTGCGGTTAAACAAAGGTCATTGTGGGACATCACACCGTCAACAATCATGTAGATTACATGTTATGGTTTTTCCTGTTCATTTTTTCTTGCATCTCTCTCCCTGAAGTGATTTTTAGCTTGATTACTAAGAAATTCTCGAAAGTGACCCTCCTTAAACAACTGAGCTACCTCCTCTCTTAGATCTCTACAATCTTTGGTCCTATGAATATGTGTGATATTACACTTACACATCAAGTTTGGATTCCTCTGAGAAGGATCTGTTTCTATATGCGTGGGCCACCTGGTATCTTTGATTCTTCTAATAGCTGACACAATCCCTGATGCATCTACACTAAAATTATACTCTGATAATCGAGGTGCCTCCGCAGGGTCAGTGGGCTTATTGAACCCGCTCTTACTCGTGAGCCCCCGATATCTTTGACCTCGGTCGTTTCTCTGATCATTTTTAGGAGAATTACGACCCGAACTATTATTTTTATGATTGACATATGGCTGGTACCGTCCCTTGGTCAAAATTGATTCTCTGTCTGTATCCCTCGGGGGTTTGGTTGCCAATCTATTAGGATGAACTATGTCCGAGGGGCTCCCAACTGGTCGTCTTTGACCGTAATCTTTGATTGGCAATAGTTATGTACATATGACCACGTCAGTGCTGGGTACTTGATCAAATTTTGCTTTAACTGTCGAGACGTGATCAAACTTCTCTCATTCAAACACTACATAAAATCATGTACTGTTCATCTGAGATCGGTGGTAATTCCATTCACTTCATCTAAAACCTGGACACGAACTCCTTTAATATCTCGCCGTTCCTTTGTTTTATCTTGAATGCATCCGATTTCCTTGTTGCCACCTTTATGGCCCCGATGCGTGCTTTCACGTAGGCGTCTACTAACATAGCAAATAAATCAATAAAGTTAGAAGGCAATTTATGATACCAAATCATGGCTCCTTTCGAGAATGTTTCCCCTAACATTTTTAACAACACTAATTCGATCTCATTGTCATTGAAGTCATTTCCTTTGGTCCCTCAAGTATATGAAGTAATATGCTCGTTAGGGTTGGTTGTCCCGTTATATTTGGGTATATCGGGCATGCGAAATCTCTTGGAAATGGGCATCGGAGTCGCACTTCGAGGGAATGTTTTTGTATGAACTTTTTGGCATCTAATACCTTCAAGACCGAGGGTGCTCCTGGTATTTGATCAACATGGGAGTTATGAGTATGCCCCTTCTTGTCATTGTCCTCAATCTTCTTTTCCTTGGACCCTATCCTCTTGGTGAGCTCTTCGAGCATATTCATAATAGTGGGGTCAATCCTTGAGCCATTTGTGTTTGACCTCTCTGGCTCCGGTCCAGCACACCGAGTATTTTCTGGTTCATCTTTACCCGGTGTTTTGCTCTGACTCTGAAGTTGAGAGATGGTGATTTTCTGAGCTTGCACCATCTCGAATATCACTTGGAGGCTGAATCCCTATCTCCTATTCCTGGTGTTCCTTGGACCCCAGATCGGGCTTCCCTGCGTACACTCCCACTGGGGTCTGTGCCTAAATATGCATTCAAGGAAATGTGCGAACTTATATCAACTGGCTCCGTATTTGGTATTTGTCTCACCTTCTTTTCTCCTACACCCTTCCGAAGGGTGCAAGGAGTTCTCCAATATAAAGTGATAATCGAAATGTGATTATTTTATTTATAACATAGAGTCACCACTTGGGATAATTTATGGTATCCCAAGTCATCGGTTTAAATTTCAAATCAAGGAAAAGATTGACTCTGTTTTACAGTTCGCGAACACAGAAATTCAGGTAAGGAATTAATTTAATCCTGGAGAAGGTGTTAGGCATTCCCAGGTTTTGTGATTTTAGCACGGTAGCTCAAATGTTATTTTTGGCTCCATTATCTGATTTTAAAACACTTTTAAACCTATATGCATTTTTAACTTTTTATGCGCTTTTCATATTTCGGAAAAATTCAAGGTTATTTAAAACATATCGTACGCCACGCTACATGAAATACACCCGCAGTTCACGACACATCTTATTTAACCTTGTTGGAAATTAGAATCGGGTCACATAAAATGCGCACCCGGATTTTAAACAACTGTGATAATTATATAATATACGCGCCTAAAGCAATTACGAAGCTCGTTTTTAATATCTAAATTGAAACATGTGTGAGGGCCATAGATTGGGTGATTGTATGACACACCTCATTTTTATTAAAGGAGATAGCATTCAACTAAGTGAACTACTAATATTTACATTTAACTAATTAGATATCACAACTACAAGAAAGTAAAATTGATACCAATTCTGCATTAGATCAGAGAGACAGTGATTTTCCTTAGTCTTGTGACCATGTCCTGTTACAATGCTAATCACGATCTACAGCTAGTGACATCCAATTTACAGTATTTCTAATTCCAGCCTCACGTATAACTCATTCCAACATGGTTTAACCTTATTGATTTTAATCTTGCGAGTTGGCAGACTTCCATATTTGGCACAACTACGCGTGACCTCAAAAAACCTAATTTGGAGATGATAATTATTTCCTTGCACACGGATGTTTTTGCTATTATATTTGTTTACTTTAACAAAAACCATTATTAGATTATATGAACAAACATGGTATCCTAACTTAAGAAACCAACTAACAAAAGTACCTATTAAATTAATCCAGAATAAAGATGAATAAGATTGAGATAACTTAAAGAGCAAAATAAGAATTCTGTTACATGTGTTACTAGACATTCTTACACTACCGAGAAGACGTTCAATTTTCAAAGAAGCAGAATAATGAACCAAGTCTCTAGCAGGCTTCAGTAACGAGAGAAACGGTTTACACAAGATCTACTTTAGTGTCCAGCCATAGAAATCTGATCAATCCCTTTTAACAATTTTACATCAATGATCCAATAACACAAAAAATTGATATATGAAATAAAATCACACATGAAAGCCATCTAACAAAGAAATGGGGATCCATCAACAACATTCATCAAGCTATTGTATTAAGATGGGATAAGGACAAAAAAACATTCTATAGATGCATCTGAGCTTTGATTCCTTGACAAATTTTGGAGTTTAAACACCAACAAAACAGCGTACAAGACCTCGACAGAAGCTCGACCAATCCTCCTCGAACTCGGCTATGATGGACATCTCGACTCGATTATTTGACTTTGGATTGGAATGCTCGACTTCAAAACAAATCAAGTAGCTTGCCTCCATGAATTCCGATTGAGGATGAACTGAAGCTTTGTGTAACAAGTAGTTCTGAAACTCCGGGAATCAAATGGTAATTGACTGGTTATGAGGGTTAATTTTCGCAGGTTTCCAGCTAAACTCGCCGGTGATGGAGGTGAGACTGAAACCAAAGAGAAAGGGATTTGGAAGGGTGATATCATCTCCTTATTTTTGTTCCCCTACTTCTCTGTTACACTTCAGCTGTTTGGAATAGAGATGGGTCGTTGGGTAGGGGGAATCCGCTGGGTTCTGGTTTTTTTGTGAGAGGTGGGGTGTGTGAGGAAGATGAAGTTTCAGGGTGTGGGGTGCTTGTTTTCTCAGCGGCGCTTTTGAAACCTAGGGGTATTAGAGTCTATTTTAGGCCCTATTTGTATTTTTTGTGTCCTCTCATTTCAAGCGTTAGTCTACATTGTATAGGTCTAGGCTTAGGTTATTTTTTTTTGCTATTAGGTTTTTAAGGTCTTTTTATTTATTATTTTTCCATAAAAGAGTTTAGAAAAGTCCCTAGGGTTAGCTTAATAGGTATTGCGTATTGAGCTTAATGAAATAAGCTAGAAACTTGGGCTTTTATGACTAGCTATGCTTAAAATTAGCTTAATTAACTAAAAATCTATCTATATAGAAATATTGTTAAAAATATTAATGAGCCTTACTTAAGTAAAAATAATTATTAAAATAAGACCGACCGTTAAAAATAATTCTATTTTTGGTATTTTAAAGATTAAAGATGACTACAAAATATTAATGAACGTAAAATATTCTTGTAATAAAATAAAGTAAAAGAGTAAAATTTTGTTAAAATAGCTATATTAGGCCTAAATTAAATATTTACATGCTATATATGAGAAATCTTGGGGAGGGTCAAAAATCACATGTCTACAGCTGCCCCTCTTTGACTGGAAACACGAATAGTTTTCGGACAAAGAACGACTAGATAGTCTTTTTGACCCGACCCTTATTTAAGAAGACCAAAACTAAGAGAAAAAAGGATTGTGATCGAGCCCTGGTATTTGAGCTGCCTACAAATCCTTGGCTATGAAGGAATCAGTCCACATGTAGTTCGGAAATGAGTGAGATGTGTAGTACCGAGGTGTAGAGCCAGTCGAGGTACCATTCCATCGAGGTTCTGGTCCGCGGTCCTGTTATTACATCAAAATCAAAAGATGAAAAAGACTAGCTAAACCTGTTAACTACGAGTTACAAGATTCTTATCTATAAGTATTTGAAGACTGATCGTGATTCTTGGATGGTTCTTCATGTAGACTTTAGATTTGAACCTTGGCGCTTGTTAGATGCAGTGCTAGCTCGCTCTTCTTTATCTTTTCGGATCAAGACCGGATATGCAGTACTTGTGACCTCAACCATGTCTTGGGCGGCTCACATCTTTCATCTACTTTTTAATTGGATTCGCTTCATGCATTTTTTTTATTCTGGATTGTGACTAACTTCTATTGATCATCTCGGACTGTCGATTCGCATTCTTGCCGCGAGTTTCTTTTGTTGCTGGCTTGAATTGCATTCTGACTTGAATTTCCTTATTCTCCAGGTGGCGCCTCATTGACAGCATTTGAACTGTATTCCCTTGTTCTCCAGGCGGGTGCCTGATTACCAAAATTTGAATTCTATTCCTTTATTTTTACCTTAAACTATTTTCCCCTGAAACTTGAACTGATTTCCTTATTCTCCAAGTGGGTTCCCGATTGCCAAAACCTAAACTGTATTACCCTACTCTCCAGGTGGGCGTCTGATTACCAAAAGTTTAATTGTATTCCCTTGCTCTACAGGTGGGCGCCTGATTGCCAAAACTTTAACTGTATTCCCTTGCTCTCCAGGTAGGCTCCTGATTGCCAAAACTTAAATTGTATCCCTTTTATTACCTTAAATTGTTTTCCCTTGAAACCTGTGTTGTCTTCCTTTGAAACTTGAACTGATTTCCTTGTTCTCTAGGTGGGTACCTTATTGCCAAAACTTGAATTGTATTCCCTTGCTCTCTAGGTGGGCGTCTAATTGTCAAAGGTTAACTGTATTCCCTTGCTCTATAAGCGGGCTCCTGATTGCCAAAACTTTAACCATATTCCCTTGCTTTCTAAGTGGGTGCCTGGTTGCCAAAACTTTAACTGTATTCCTTTGCTCTCCAGGTGGGCGCTTGGTTACCAAAACTTTAGCTGTATTCCCTTACTTTCCAGGTGGGCGCCGATTACAAAAACTTTAGTTGTATTCCCTTCGTTCTCTAGGTGGGTGCCTGATTGCCAAAACTTTAACTGTATTCCCTTGATCTCCAGGTGGGAGCCTGATTGCCAAAACTTTAACTATTTTTCCTTGCTCTTCAAGTGGGCTCCTGATTACCAACACTTAATATACTTCCCTTCATTCTCAGGTGGGCTCTTGATTACCAACACTTGCGCTGCTTCTCCCTTCATTCTTCAGGTGGGCTCCTGATTACCAAAACTTAAACTGATTCCCTTCGTTCTTTAGGTGGGCTCCTGATTACAAACACTTAAACTACTTCCTTTGATCTTTAGGTGGGCTCCTGATTACCAAAACTTAAACTGCTTCCCTTCGTTCTTCAAGTGGGTTCCTAATTTCCAAAACTTAAACTGTATTCCCTTGCTTTCCAGGTGGACGCCTGATTACCAAAACTTTAGGTATATTCCCTTTGTTCTCCAGGTAGGTGCCTTATTGCCAAAACTTTAACCGTATTCCCTTGCTCTGTAGGTGGGCGCCTGATTGCCAAAACTTTAATTGCTTCTCCCTTCGTTCTTCACGTGGGCTCTTGATTACCAAAACTTAAACTGCTTCCCTTCGTTCTTCAAGTGGGCTCTTGATTACCAATACTTAAACTACTTCTCCCTTTGTTCTTCAGGTGACCTCCTGCTTACCAAAACTTAAACTGCTTCCATTCGTTCTTCACGTGGGCTCCCTATTACCAACATTTAAACTGCTTCCTTTTGTCTTCAGGTGGACTCCTGATTACCAACACTTGAACTTATTCTCCCTTCGTTCTTCAGTTGGGCTCCTGATTACCAAAAGGTAGATTGCTTCCCTTCGTTCTTCAGGTGGGCTCCTGATTACCAACATTTAAACTATTTTCTTTCATTCTTCAGGTAGGCTCCTGATTACCAATACTTGAATTACTTCCCCTTTTGTTCTTTAGGCGGGCTCCTGCTCACCAACACTTAAACTGCTTCCCTTTGTTCTTTTAGTGGACTGCTGATCACTAACACTTTAATTTCTTCTCCCTTCGTTCTTCAGTGGGTACCTAATTTCAACAAAATAGACAAAACAAAGAGAATTCTGCCCCAGTGGTAGCTGGGCACGTCTGTGAGTGTTAATTGAATCATGTTACCAAATATCTCTAAGAATTTTGAAAGCTAAATCCCATTATCCTAGAGGGTCCTGAAAACTCCTAATTGGATCCTATCCCAAGCATGAAAACTTTGAAGCCAAATTATATTCCTTTGGGGAGCATTTATGCTAGATTTTTCTACCCATGATTGTTTTGAATTTTAAGCTAGGTCCCATTTTCCAGGAGGGTCATGAGAATCAAAATCAAGTCTTATATTGAGAGTAACAACATTAAGGCTATATTATACTTCCCTACAGTATAACTAATGCTAAATCTTGTTATCTAATGGAAGTCTCAAATCTAGGTCCCATTGTTTAGGAGGGTCCGGAAAATTTCGAATTGAATCCTATTTTAAGAATGAAAACTTCAAAACCAACTTATATTTCCTCAAAGTAGAGCTTATTTTAGATCTTGTTACTTATGAACGTTTTGAATCTTAACTAAGTCCCATTGTCCAGGAGGGTCCTGAGAACTCCAAATTAAATCCCATTATCCAGGCGGGTTATGAGAATTTACGATCAAACCCATGTGGTGCTTGCTTTTCCTTAGGGAGGGCTTGTCCGAAACAAACAAAATTTTCTACCCCTTTTTCAGATCAACGAAAAATCTTGTCAGTTGAAAAATATGGTGGTTGGTTTGTGGCCTTGACTTTGAGGGAGATTTCTCCTTCACTTCCCATAATAACTTTGATTTCCACTCGAAGACCTTGCTTGCTTATTGATTAACCACTTTCTTTGTCACCCTTATCACGAAAATTACCTCTGATCTGTTGAAACCCAATACCATTCATATGTTGCATTTTGCTCTTGCATTGATATGTACTTAACCTTTTTGTTTCTCATGAATCCCAAAGCACGTTAATTGCCATCAACTCAGTGAGCATGCTATTCTTTGTTGATTTAAAACACTGGCCTTGGACTTGAGGTCTATTTCTCTTTCACTTGCCATGATAACTTTGATTTCTGCTTGGAAGACCTTGCTTGTCACTGGTTAAAAACTTTCTTCTTAACCCAGAAAATACCTTTGAATCATTCACCAACACCCACTATCTGTTCCATTGTTCATGAATTCATATATACCAAACCTTTGTATTTTACATGAATCTCAAAGCACACTGATTGTTACCAAATCAGTGCACTTGCTATTCTTTGCTGACTTGTGACAAGTTGATGTGCTAGCCAGATCCTATTTTGTGCAATTGGAAAATTGGTGATAGATTTTGAAGTCATTTCTCACTTTTTCTGACCAAACAGACTCAGGAAGAGGAAGTGGATAAGACAAAAAGAACGGAGTAAAGGACAATGGAAAGGGATGATTCCAAATAAGAAACTATAAGAGAAACCTACCAAATGTGGATACCAACTCTAATGACCATGACATGCACCCGTGGCCTATTCTGTCAAGAAAGTCTGATGTTCAACTCTTGTTGTGCCTTTTTGCCGTGAAACTGGGCTTCAATGCTCTGATGGTTCAATCTAATTCGCGATCCTTATTTGACTTGTGGTACCCAAAGGATTTTCACCATCAAACCTCTCTCATTTGTTCTTTTTCTCAACTCACCATTGCGTTATGGTGCATGTGAAGGTTTTCACTAATAAGGCTCTCTCGTTTTATTCTTTTCTTTTTATTTCCTTTGATTATGCAGATGGTAAGGCACCAACCATGGTAAAAATATCATGTGATCCTGGCATGGCTAACTCAGCACTTTCAAAGATTATCTGGGAGGTCTTTTTTGGACTGTGATATGGCTTTGGACAGGATTAGAAAGAAAGGATATCTAAAGGCGCAAAATAACTAAGATAACGGGGTTAATTTATTTACAACTTTTGGAATCCATTATAAAAGCTTTGTCCCAATTTCTAAAGCAAGGTAATTTGATTCTGTTCTTTTTGAGATGGAGTTTCTGCGCATTCTCGACTTCGTGGGGATCATGAATGTCTTATTTGGGTATGACTGAACTGTGAAGCTGTCTACGTATCTTGTGGTGACAAGAATCAGGTCAACATAGTTCACAAGACTACTTTTGTTGTTGCTATTTTTTTCTTTTCTTTTTCTCTTTTTTTCTTTTTTTCTTTTTCTTTCTTTTCACTTTTTCTCTCTTTCGTTTTTCGAATTTTCCTTTTGGTACGAACCTTTTAAAATAAACCTATTGGGACATAAACTTTTTTTTATTTTTTTATGACTCTAACTTGATATTAAAAGAGAGGAGGTCAGAGAAACTTGTACAAGCTCAAGAGAGTATCAAATGGTATAAATGTGGGGTAGCATAAGAGGGCCTCCCAGACCCTGAAAATGTCAAGTACAACGCACGCAACGTTAAATGAAAATTGAATATCATGCATAATATTTCTTTTGCGGCTTCGACATTGATATCACGGATATAACTTCCACTTTTCTTTAGCACCTTGTCAAGTACAGAACCCTCATTGGGGGATTCCCTCTTCATAATGGATATCCTTCGTCAATTCGGAGAAAACTTCCTTGACCTTTATCTTTTAACTTAAGATGCACTTGAACTCAAAGTAGCTTGCTTCAAATTGTTCGGTATGCACTCTCCCTTAACAAATTATTTGCAGTTTCACACAATTCTGGCTTCAAGTGATCTCAAAATATCCAAATTTGTCCTTATTTCCCTCAAATATCCCTATCATCTTAAAAATTGTTTCATATCTTCATTACTAAACTAACTTTTAGGACCAGGCTAAGAATTACACGTACATGTCATATCACTAGACTCAGAAAGAAAAGAACTATAAAAGGTAAAGAAAACTAAACAAACACTAACTAGAAATAACAGAAAATAGGAAACTGCATTAGCCAAACGATGAAGGGGTTTGAACAACAAAACAAACACTAGAGTGGGGTTACAACCCTGGAACAAACTTTGACAGCACTAAACGAGTTATTACGACTAAACAAACTAGGCAAAATAAAAGGATAGAAGGGTTTGAGTCACAAGACAATATCCGGATTACAACCCTGAAATAACCCGGACAACATAAATGACAACAAAATAAACCACTAAGGCTCTTCCGTGGCTAGACAAGAAAGGAGCATATTTCCAATTACCAAGCTCGACATCTTAGCCATGAGCTTCACATGAATATTACCAAGACCATTACACACTTCAATATCATTAACCTCAATCGGCAAGTTCCCAAGAGGATTTGCATACTCCCTGTCACTGTCCTTGATCACAATTATCCCTTTTTGAATCATTCTTTCTATTTTCTTTTTCAAATCATGACAATCTTCAATACTATGACCTTGGACATTAGAGTGGTATATGCACCATACAGTATGATCAAAACCTTTTGCATATGGGTCTGGATTATAGCCGAGGAGCAGCTCAATCAGACCAGAACGCATTAACCTTTCAAACAATCTTGTGGAGGATTTTTCGATGGCCGTGAAATTATCTTTTTGCCTTTGTTTCCCTCCATACCTCAATTTTCTTGGATTGTTGGTTGTTTTAAAATGTTGTGAAGGCGCACGAGAATATTAGGATGCTGGTGCCCGTCCTAGGGAGTGATCTAGAGGTTGGACAAATGGTCGGATATTGTTTGGCGGATAATATTGGGGTGGATTATGTGGAGTTTGAGGATGTTTATGGGATTATTATTGAGGCTGAAAGCATTGAGCAGGAATGCCCACTGGAGCCCGTCATTGGCGGGGTTCAACAATATCTTTTCTATTTCTCTTTCTTCCACCTAGACTTACTGAGATATTGTGAATGTCTTTTATAGTATCTCCTAATGCAAAATAACTCATGATTTGGCCTGACTTGATTCCTTTCTATACCATCTCCCCTATTTATACCACATCATTGAAAGGTTTACCCAAGGCCGATATCAATTTCCTGAAGTAAGTGGGCCTCTAAGCTTGTAGGAAAAGCTCTATCATTTCTTCTTCACCAACCGGGAGGCTCACCCAGTAGCTTGTTCCCTCCATCTAAGGCCAAACTCCCTAAAGCTTTCCTCTGGTTTCTTTTCCATCTTATATAGGGAGGATCTGTTTGGGGTAATGTCTATATTATATTGAAAGCATCAAACAAAATTCTGAGTCATGTCATCCCATGCATGCCACTTATTGACATATTGACGAGCATATCATTGCAAGGCTGCCTCAGTCAAGCTCTCACTGAGATAAGCCATGAACAAATTACCTTTCCCGCCAACACTTCTCATTTCACTGCAATAACCTCTAAGATGGGATATTGGATTTCCACGTCCATCATATGAATTATTCTTTGGCATTTTAGACCCTTTCATATTTCTGGATAGCTCATCTCGCCCTTCTTTCCCTGTGAACTTTTCATTTTCAACATGAGGCTCACTCTGAAAGCTTTGATTGTATGACTTAGGAACCTTGTGGGCAACCTCTGAGGGGTAATATTGGACATCATGAGCTTTGAGTGGGTGTTCATTGTTGGGTATAGTGGACAAGCCCCGTGGGCTTTTAATTTTTGTGGCTAGGACGAGCCGGCCCACTATATCAGTGAGCCTTATAATGGTCATCCAAACCTAGCCCGAAGAGGCCTGCGGGCTAGGGCGAGTCGGTCCTTCAAATTTTTTTAGAAATTGTTTTTTCTTTAAATTCTTAAATTTTTTTCATGATATAGTCGATTAATCACATAAACAACTTCTGTTTTCTTAGCGGGTACAAAAGGCTTGATATTTGACGAGAAATCTCGTGATTGAAATGTAAATGTTTTATATCTCTAGCTTTCTTTTATAAAGTTACACGAATATTTTCTTACTATTTTTTGATTTTTCTCAGATTTATAGATTGTTTGAATAAGTTTATATGGCGAGGTTTCTAAATTTAGGATTAACATTATTTTTTGATTTCATCATTATAATACGTAGAATTTTAAGATTCTTTAAATTTGTTAGTGGTCAATTTTTTTTGTGTGTATATTTAAAATTGATATTTTTCCATATTGAAGAGCAATTTCAATATTAACAATATATTAAAGTAATCCAAACTGATCATTATCCACTTAGAGTAATATTTTCTTTTGAAAAAAATTATTATTGGCCACCTAAAACTTCTTGACTTCATTATTAATTAAGCAAAAAAAAAATTTGCTATATTACATGCATGTCAAAAATATAATTCTAGTTTATATGAAAGGGTAAATAGGCATCTAGGGTGTGGGAATGTGGATTATAGTTAATAGTTTTTTTAGTTTTGACTTTTAAAACATTAAATATTTAATAATTAATTAATTAATTAATTTTTTAACCATGGGCCGGTCCAGACCTATCATTGGTCAGGCCTCAAGGGCCAGCAAGCTAATTGGGCCGGACTTATAAGCCTCATGTAGTGAAACGATCAGTCGTTTTGAGCTCTAGCGTGTCGTTTAGCAGTTTGAGGCTATGAACATCTTTACTTCAGGTATTATGACTTGTACGCATGATCAGAATCGAATTCCGGAAAGTTCATAGTTGATTTGAAAAGAGAATTCTCATTTCGGAAGCCTTAAAGTGAAAGAATTGAATAAGATTAGAATTTTGAGTAAACGACCTCAGAAACGAGATTTGAAGGTTCCAACAGGTATTACAATTTTGGATTTGGGCATATGTTCGGATCAGGTTTTGGATGGCCCGAGAGCGTTTCGGTGCCTATAGTGGAAGTTAGCATTTTTTGAATAATTTCATTAGTTTGGATTGAAGTACATTTTAGTGTTATCGATATCTGTTTGGGATTTTGAGGCTAGGAGTAGCTCTATGTGGTGATTCTGGTATAGGAAGCGTCATCGAAAGTGAATTTGGAGGTCCATGGATCATTTTGGAATCATTTGGCTAAAGATAAGAATTTGAAGGTTTGGATGAGTTTGACCGGAAGTGGGCTTTTTGTAATACTCCAATATTTTAAGTAAGTATATATTGGATATTTAGAAAATAATTTATATCCAAAGAAATAAAAAATAATAATAATAAGGGACAAACTAATAAAACAAAGCAAATAAAAAAAAGAAACATAGAAAGGACGCTAGTGTGCCTAGCCCATCTGAAGACTAGTGGTGTGATATAAAATACAAGAAAAACTAATTAGAGAGGAGTTGGGATTTAAAAACTTAAAACCTAGATGAGGACTTATACGAGTAAAAGGAAAAGAAGGCAGAGAAAGGATTTGGTGGAAATCCTTTAGTCAATACAAATCAGAAAGGTTGCTAGTGTAGTCTTGGTACCGAGAAACCCACACCCAACTGGAAAATTTTTTATATTCTTGCACCTCAGTGATAAGGTAATTACATGTATTCTTCCTTCTTTAGAAAATACTATTATTTTATTTACATGATTCCTTATGGGACTGAGATTGAAGTAAGAGTTTTAAAGATAAAGTTAAGAAAAAATTGGAGAAATTCATGAGACTTTTCAGTGAATTAACTGAGTACAGTATATGGATGGATTGTATTTAATAGATTTTAAATTGGTTTTAGTTAACTGTAGCAGTAAGTTGGAATAATGAAATGGGTCTTGATATTTCAAGTAGAATAAGAGGCATTTGTTGAGTTATTATAATTCAATGAATTGAGAGCCAAATGTGAAACTTTGAGTATTTGAGTATTCTAAACTAGCTGCGAATTAGTCTAAATAAGGAAATTAATATGAGATCTATTATAAAATGAAAGCAATTTAGTAAAATATGAACAAGAAATACAAGCAACTTAGTGAAACATGAACAAGAAATATAGATACAGAGAAGGAAGAGATTTTCTTCTTCAATTATGTTTATTCTCCTATCTATTACAAAGCATTTATATAGGCATAAAAAGTAAAGAAAATATGTCATGGAATATGTCATTGAATATGTCATAAACCATTTGGGATGAAGATCATGGAAGAAGAGTAGACATCCACCATATATTACTATTTATCATAACACTGCCCCTTGGATGTCCATAGAAAATGTGCCTCATTAACCTTACTAGGAAAAAATCCTATGCGAAAAATTCTAGTGAAAGAGTACACATGTATAGAAATAACCCTTTTTGTTGCCTCGTCAAAAACCTTACAAGGAAAAACTAGTGGAACAAAATCTTGTAAGGGAAAAAGAGTGCAACACGTATTAACTCCCCCTGAAGAGAGTATCAATTCACCTCCTTGAGCCTTCACATCCCAATCTTGTGCACTAGCTTCTTGAAGGTTGACGTCGGTAGAGATTTTGTGAACAAATCAGCCATATTATCACATAAACGAATCCGTTGCACACTGATATCACCATTCTTTTGAAGATCATGTGTGAAAAATAACTTTGGTGAAATATGCTTTGTCTTATCTCCTTTTATGAATCCTCTTTTAAATTGAGCTATGCATGCTGCATTGTCTTCATACAAAATCGGGGGTAATTTGTCACATTTCAAACCACATTTGTCTCAAATATGATGTATTATAGACCTCAACTGCACACACTCTCGACTTGCTTCATGAATAGCAATTATCTCAACATGATTACATGAAGTAGCCACAATTAATTGCTTAGTCGATCGCCAAGATATGGCAGTGCTCCACAGATAAGCACATAACCTGTTGAGATCGAGCTTTGTGTGGGTCAGAGAAATATCCAGCATCAGCATAACCAATAAGATCATGACTGCAATTATTGCTATAAATAAGCCCATATAGGTAGTCCCTTTTAGATACTGCAATATATGTTTGATTCCATTCCAATGTCTCCTTGTAGGAGCAGAGCTATATCTTGCTAAGACATTAACTGAAAAAGTTATGTCAGGCCTTGTAATATTTGAAGATACATTAGTGCGCCAATTGCACTAAGATATGGTGCTTCTGGACTAAGTAGCTCTTCATTCTTTTCTTGAGGTCGGAATGGATCCTTATTCACATCAAGTGATCGAACAACCATCGGAGTATTTAAAGGATATGCTCCATCCATGTAAAACCGTTTCAATACCTTTTCTATATAGGCAGATTGATGAACAAAATTTCTGTTTGCCAAATGTTCAATTTGCAAACCAAGACATAAGTTTGTCTTTCCATGATTTTTCATCTCGACTTCATTCTTTAAAGAATCAATTGTCTTTTGGAGTTCTGTGGGAGTTCCAATAAGGTTTATGTCATCAACATATACGGCAAGTACAAAAAATTCCGATGTTGTTTTCTTTATAAAAACACACGGGCAAATGACATCATTTATATAGCCTTCCTTTAATAAATACTCACTAAGACGATTATACCACATTCGTCCTGATTGCTTTAGACCATACAAAGATCTTTGCAATTTGATTGAAAACATTTCCCGGGACTTTGAATTATGTGTTTTTGGCATTTAGAATCCATCAAGAATTTTCATGTATATCTCATTATCAAGTGAGTCATAAAGGTAGGAGGTAACCACATCCATTAAATGTATGTCAAGCTTTTCAAGGACAACAAAACTAATGAGATAACGAAAAGTTATAACATCCATAACGGGTGAATATGTCTCTTCATAATCGACACCAGGCCTTTGTGAAAATCCTTGTGCAACAAGGCGTGCCTTATATCTTTGTACCTCATTTTTTTATTTCTCTTGCGTACAAAGACCCATGTATAGCTAACAGACTTAATACCATTAGGTGTTTGAACTATAGGCCCAAAAACTTCGCGTTTTGCAAGTGAGTTCAATTCTGATTGGATTGCTTCTTGCCATTTTGGCCAATCAAGTCTTGGTCGACATTCTCCAACATATTGAGGTTCAAGATCCTCACTTTCTTGCATAATGCTAGATGCAACATTATATGCAAAGACATAATACACCACTATATCCACTCGATTAAAATTTGTCTCAATATCGATTGGATTTATTGATAGTTCCTTATTTTCTTGAGTCTCGGGCTCAATAGATTCTTCATGAATCTCAGAATTTTTTAAATCGTGAATTTCCTCATGAGATTCTTTCGTATTGTCATTTTGATCATTTGCTTTCCTTATTCTAGGATTTCGATCTTTGGAACCTAATGGTCTGCCACGCTTTAGGCGTGCTTTCGATTCATTAGCTATGACACTAGAAGAATGTCCAATAGGGACATATATAGGGATTGGAACATTCTCTGCGGGGATATGTGATTTTGTTATCCTTTTCAAGTCCGTAAATGCGTCTGGCATTTGATTTGCTATTCTTTACAAATGGATCATCTTTTGCACCTCTTTTTCACAAATAGAGGCACGTGGATCAAGATGAGATAATGATGGATTTTTCTTCAAAATTTCCCGTTTGGATTCACCAACTTCTCCCCTAATTTTGGGAAAAGTGTCTCATTGAATCGACTGTCTGCAAATCGTGCAGTGAACAAATCCCCTGTCAATATTTCGAGGTAGCGAATAATGGAGGGCGATTCAAACCCAACATATATTCCTAACCTTCTTTGCAGACCCACTTTGGTGAGATATGGCGGTGCTACAGGCCCATATACTGCGCATCCAAAAATTTTTAAATGGGATATATTAGGTTCATGATCCAAAACTAATTGCAACGGGGAATACTTGTGATAATTTATCGGTCTGAGATGAACTAGCATTGCTGCATGCAAAATGGCGTGACCCCAAACCAAAGTGGGCAACCTCGTTTTCATGAGTAACGGTCTTGCTATCGAATGCAGACATTTAATTAAAGACTCTGCAAGACCATTTTGAGTGTGAACATGAGCTACAGGATGTTCCACTTTTATCCCAATTGATAAGAAATAATCATTAAATATTTGGGATGAAAACTCAGCAGCATTATCTAGTCTAATAGACTTAATTAGATTATCGGGAAATTGTGCCCGTAATCAAATTATTTGTGCCATTAATTTTGCAAACGCAAGGTTGCGAGATGACAATAGGCATACATGATTTAGAAGATGCGTCTATTAAGATCATGAAATATCTAAACGACTCACTCTATGGGTGAATATGTCCACAAATGTCCTCTTGTATACGTTCCAAAAACGCAGGTGACTCAATTCCAACCTTTGTTGGTGATGGTCTAATAATTAACTTGCCTTGATAAAAAGAAGTGCAAGAAAATTCATTATTTAAAAGAGTCTTTAAATTCTTTAATGTATTCCCATTTGAGCTTTCTATAATCCGTCTCATCATAATTGATACAGGATGTCCCAATCGATCATGCCAAAGTACGAAGTATTGGAATTAGTAACCTTTTGGCTTACGGTAGAATGTGCCTCAATTGCGCTAATTCTTGTACAATACAGGCCACAAGATAAAGATGAGAACTTCTCAATAACCCTCTTTTGGCCAGAGACATTCTTTGTAATGATGAGATATTCAAGATTATTCTCATCTATCGTCTCAATATGATATCCATTTTGACAGATATCATTAAAACTCAACAAGTTCCTCTTGGACTTAGAGGAGAACATTGCATTCTCTATGATAAATATTGTTCCTTTAGGTAGAGTTATAGTAGCTCTTCCAAAGCCTTCAATTAATTTACTACTACCAGAAATTGTGGTAACATCTGCCTTACACATACTTAAATGAGAGAAATATTTCTTCTCTTTGAATATTGTATGTGTCGTACATGAATCAATTAAACAAATATTTTTACAATTAAACATTGATTCAAGTTTGTTTTGTGAGATATCCATATTTGCGTGATGGTTAGAGGCTCGTGCTGATAACGTGTTATAAAATGAAAGCAATTTAGTAAAACATAAACAAGAAAGTATTCTCCTATCTATTATAAAGCCTTTATGTAGGCATACAAAGTGAAGAAAATATGTCATGGAATATGTCATTGAACATACAAAATATGTCATTGAATATGTCATAAACAATTTGGGATGAAGATCATGGAAGAAGAGTAGACATCCACCATAAATTACTATTTATCATAACAAGATCAACATTATGTAAATATAGATTGATTTGATGAATTTGTATGAGTTGCTTGAGGTGAAGCAGTTGGTATTTCGGGACGAGTACTGTGAGTAGTAATCTTACCGTAAATTGTTTTTCATAACTTGCATGATTTATATATGATTTTTAATATGAATATGTTACCAATTGTTTGAGTTATATGTGGGACAAGTCTTTTACTCGATACGATACCGAAGTAGTTATATTAGATGAATACCGTAGTTTTAAATATTTTTGTTGTCACTGGATCTGTTGTACCGTTACTTGAATTTACTGTTATCGAAAAGAATTATATGATTTGATAAGAATCGAAATGTCCTATATTGTGTTAAATACTTTTCTATGGGTATATATGGATATAGAGACAAATATAAATAAGAGTAGATATAAAAACAAATATAAATAGGAGTAGACTTTGAAGGATCCCGTAGCTAATGGCGGGTTCGTTAGACCTGGTGCACCCTGTGTTTACCGGTTATAGAGTACAGTTATAGCCCTTACTAGTGGGAAGGTAGAACTAGCATACCATTACCGATTTCCCTCGAGTAGCGACTACCGTTATATTTGACTTCTTGCGAAGAAGTCCACAGTTATACCGATTACATGATATGCTCATTGAAACCTCCCAAATTTAAATATTGATATTATAAAGTGGTTACCGAGCTTATTACTGAATATTAATTGTATTATACTAGAAGAAAAGCATGATGAGGTTGAAAATTATTTATTTTTTCTGAAAGGGTATTTTTGAGTTATTTTATATTTGGGATACTAGCATATTCCTGACTTGTCCCCAAATAAAAAAGGTTGTGGTTAAGTGTTATTACTCACCGAGTTAGAGACTCATTCCCCGCTAATTTTTTTAACAGAAACAGCAGCTAACTCAGGTGAGGATTTCGTTAGTTAGAGCACATAGGTTGAGAATTATTAGTTAGCCACGCACTTGTTCGCATGTGCGGAGATTTTTATCAATTGTTGTGGTCTTTTCTTGAATTCTAAATGTTTCTCCATAGGCATTCTTTTAGTGTCATGAGTATTATCTTGCTATTAGTCTTATGTCGAATATTGTTCGTTATTATCAAAATCAGAGATAAATTAGTATTTTTGGTTGTTAGTCGGTTGATTAGTAATAGTAAAGGCTATTTTGGTTAATTGATAAGTTTTCGATTGTTTGAATTGCTATTAGGATGTTTGGTTGCTGATTTAAGATAGGGAAATTTTTTGGGAGAGTCCAAAAACAGGGAAAATTCTGTCCGATTTTCTATAAAGGCTATTTTGGGTTGTATTTATTAGATTTTGAATTGGTTTTAGTTAACTGTAGCAGTGAGTTGGAATACTGAAACGTGTCTTGATATTTCAAGTAGAATAAGAGGGATTTATTGAGTTATTATAATACAATGAATTAAGAGCCAAATATGAAATCCGAGGATTTGGGTATTCTAAACTAGCTATAAATTAGTCTAAATAAGTAAATTAACATGAGATCGACATTACGTAATTATAGATTAATTGGAGGAATTTGTACCAGTTGCTTGAGGTGAAGCTGTTGGTATTTCGGCACGAGTACTGTGAGTAGTAATCTTACTGCAAATTGTATTTTCATAACTTGCATAATTTATACATGATTTTTGATATGAATATGTTACCGATTATTTGAGTTGCATGTGGGACAAGTCTTTTACTCGATATGATACCGCAATAGTTATTTGAGATGAATACCATAGTTTTAAATATCTTTATTGTCATTAGATTTATTGTACTGTTACTTGAATTTACTGTTATCGTAAAGAATTATATGATTTGATAAGAATCAGAATGCCCCATATTGTTTTAAAGTACTTTCCTATGGGTATATACGGATACAAAGATAAATATAAATAGAAGTAGACTTTGAAGGATCCCATAGCTAACAGCGGGTTCGCTAGACCTGGTGTACCTTGTATTTACCGATTACATAGTACAATAATGGCTCTCACTAGTGTGATGGTAGAACTAGCATACTGTTACCGATTTCCTCGAGTATGGACTACCGTTATATTTGAATACTTACGAAGAAGTCCACAGTAATATCGATTACATGTTCCTTTCATTGAAACCTTCCAAATCTGAATATTGATATCATACAGTGGTTACCGAGCTTATTATTGAATTATTAATTGTATTATACTACAAGAAAATATGATGAGGCAGAAAATTATTATTGTTTTTGAAGGGGTATTTTTATGTTATTTTCTGTTTTAGATACTAGCATGTTTCTGACTTGTCCCCAAATAAAAATAGTTGTGGTTAAGTGTTATTACTTACTGAGCTAGCGACTCATTCCCCGCTAATTTTTTTATAGAGACAGCAGCTGACAGAGGCGAGGATTTCATTAGTGAGAGCACACAGGTTGAGAATTCTTGGATAGCCTTGCACTTGTTCGCGTGGGCGAAGATTTTTATCAATTGTTATTGTCTTTATTAAATCCTTAGAGTTGCTCCATGGTCATTCTTTTAGTGTCAAGATTATTATCTTGCTATTAGTCTTATGTCGAGTATTGTTCTTTATTATCAAAGTAGAAGATAAATTAGTATTTCTGGTTATTAGTCGGTTGATTAATAATGGTGAAGACTATTTTGGTTAGTTGATAATTTGTCGATTGTTTGAATTGCTATTAGGATGTCTGGTTGCTGATTTAAGACAGGAAAATTTTTGGGGATAGTCCAAAAATAGGGAAAATTCTGTCTAATTTTCTGTAACATACCAGTAAGGTTTACTTGGGAGCACTTGCTCCTAACCGCCGGTCACGATCCTGAATTGGATTGTGAAAATTTTTGATATCGGGGTTGAATTCTGATTCTGAAAGTGGGAGTATGTTCGTAATATCAAATATGACTTGTATGCAAAATTTGAGGTCAATCTGACGTGATTTGATAGGTTTAACATCGAATGTACAAGTTTGAATTTCTAAAGTTCATTAAGCTTTGATTGGAGGTCGATTCATAATTTTTGCATTTTTTGATATGATTTGAGGCCTCGAGCAAGTCCGTAATGTGTGTTGAGAGTGGTTGGTGTGATTCGACGGGGTCCCGGGTGACTCGGGTAGATTCTGGATGGTTAACGAATCCATTGAGACTTAAAGGATGAGTTGAAGGGGGTCTGGTAGCTTGTGTAATTGCTTCTACGAGGGCTTACAACAGAAGCGGCCTCGTAGAAGCGAGGAAGGGAACCACAGAAGCGGTTATAAGTGAAAGGGTTAGAGGTCGCAGGTGCAAAGGAATTTCTGTACATACAAGATCATAGGGGGCAGCGCAAAAGCGGAGTGGGGCAGTTGGAGGAAGACCGCATAAGCGGTATTGGAACCGCACGTGCGGAACCACAGAAGCGGTTAAGTGACCGCAAGTGCGATAGGTCGGGCTGGGAAGTGTGTTCTTTAAAGAGCGAGTTTTGGCTCATTTTTCACACCTTTTCACTTGGGGTGGGTGATTTTGGAGCCTTTGAAGAGAGGGAATTCATTATCAATCATGAGGTAAGTTAATCCCACCTCTTGTAAGTTAAAGACACTATTTTATTGCGGATTAATGTATGGAAATCGATAGAAACTTAGGGTTTTGGTGAAAAGACCTAGAAATTTTATTTTTGGATTTTGACCACAATTTTGGGTAAGGAATTGAGTGTAAATTATATATACTTGAGTTCGTGGAACCTTGTCTTCGAGACATTTCAGAATCCGGGCACGTGGGCCCGAGTGTGATTTTTTACCTTTTCGAGAGGAGTTGGGATTTCATTTAAATTGAATTGTTATGAATATTAGGGAGTATTTTCCTTGGTTTGCCTGTTACTTGGCTAGTTTTGGAGCGTCCAGACATCGGTTTGAGTCGTTGGAAGGGCTTGGAACCCGATCATAGGACTAGGAAGCGAGATGAATCTACCTTCTAACATTGTAAGAGGGAATTGTTCCCCCAGGAGAATTAATTGGATTTGTGCTCCTATTTGTGGGGGCTACATATGCACTAGGTGACGAGAGTCCATGCGTAGCTACTATTATGTTTAAGTCTTGATAGTCTAGGACCCAAAAACATGCTATACTTGGAATATTCGTAATCTTATTTGCAATTTGAATTTTTTAAATCACATCGAATTAGTAAAGGAATTTCAAAAGGAAAAAAGATTAAACTTTATTTTCTTGAATTGTTTAAAAAGAATTGGCTTTTCTTTGGATAATTTTTCCTTGATGTATTATTGATTGACTTATTGTTGTGTTTATTTATATTTGACTACGTCACACGTATAATTCGCGCGGGGGGGGGGGGGGGGGGGGGAAAAATAGATGCATTTATGGTTCGCGCGATTCGACCCTCTTGCAGTGCACAGTTTAAATATTGCTGGATTGGGCCGTACATCCTAGGCATGATTTGCATATGCTTGTATTGCTTGACTTGGGATTTATAGATGTTGATATTAGCTCACCCTGACTTGAGGTAAATGTATAAATGATGAAAAATAAAGTTAGAAATATTCTATTAATGAAATAATTGCTTACTTGCTTCACGCTATTGAGTTACAAACCCTCTTTATAAAAATCCACGATTTATTATATTATTGGTATATTATTATTGGACCAGTAGTAACTGTCAAAGTCGACCTCTGATCTCTACTTCTTTGAGATTAGACGGAATACTTACTGGGTACACGTTGCTTTCGTACTCATACTACACTTGTTGTGCATTTTTGTTGCACTGGTTCGTGTGTGGCTAGTGGCTTAGTGGCATAGAGACATTGTTAATATAGAGACTTAAGTAAGCTGCATTTATTGAGATGACCCGCAGTCAGCAAAGTCTCCTTAAGAGTATTGTATTGTATTTTCATTTCTGTCCACTTTGTATTTTGGGCAGTTACTGTATTTTATTTTATTCCCTAGTAAATGCTCATGCACTTGTGACACCGGGTTCGGTGATGATTATGGGGTATCTTGTATTAACTTCATAACATTTATATTTAATTTGAAATGACTACATTTTACTAGTAAAATTGAAGGAAAATCATAGTTTTCAAAATTACTAAAACGAGAATTTTAATTATGTATTTTTGTTGGCTTGCCTGATAGCGGTGTCCGGCACCATCATGACCCTTATTAGATTTTGGGTTGTGATAACATGATATCAGATCAATAGGTTCCTTTAGGTCTCACAAGTCATGAGCAAGTCTAATAGAGTCTTGCGGATCGGTACGGAGATGTCTGTACTTATCTTCGGGAGGCTATAAGGTTGTTAGGAGCATTTCCCTTCTTGATTTCCTCATTATGCGATTTAATTCCCTTGAGTCTTATGCCTTTGTTTCTTTCCCAGTAAATCTTATGCAACGCAAAGCACTTATTATAAGTCAGGAATTAATAAATTTTAAAGGTACTATAGTAGTAGTGCGATATGCTTCTTCCTACGAAGTTGATTTGACTATTGTCGTCTCTTTGCAGATGGATATTCTATCGTTTCAGCTCAGTAGCTGTACTTCTGAAAACTTCTGAACGTCATGATATTAATGTGATAGTAAGATGCTTGTCTACATATCAGGGCAGTGAATGACTGAGGGGCGGTTTACTCAGTGCATGATTTAGATATTCAGCATTTTATTACCAGCGAGGGAAAGCCAATCGGGCTAAGAATGTTCAGATTTAGGTTGGTGGAGTAACGATTCTTAGTATTTGCGAGCATGGTGGAATATTCATCTGCGATGAGATGCCATTGTCCTTATCGAATGTACTAAGCTCACCGGTGTTAAGACCTTCTACGCTTCTCCCTTAGGGCAGGATATTGTAAGATAGTATTGGAGAAGAAGTTGTTGGAGATCGCGAGTTGCGGTTGTCCAGGATTGAATGTGTATTTCTAATGATGACGGCTCGAAAGAGACAATTCTTCAAAAATGTTTAAAGGTTAGTAGCGGTCTATTGGTAGAAGTGCTTCAAAGGCAATAGCTGGGCATCAAAGGACGAGGAAGGACATGTGGGAAGTGTTAGGCGGTGGTACAACTTTTAATGAAGCCAAATGTAAGAAGCAAAATTCGAATAGTTGCTTAAAAGAGAGGATTTGGCCAAAGTGGGAGAGTGGAAGAGCAGCACGTGGATGCAGTGGCATGATAGTTGCATCTTTGAGGAAAGTTGGAGTGATTTGGGAATTTTAGTGGACGTCGATTGGGTCTACGGACTTAATTTGAAGTATCGGCTATTATACGGTAGGAGATTTGATATGACGGAAAGTAGCTTCTTGATATGAAGAAGTATACAATATAACTTTGAATTGGAAGATATTGTCACATATTTAGTTGATGTCCACGAGGAGTTAATGGACTTATGGAACTAGTGAATGAGCACGGGCTCAGATGGGTTATCTCATGTGAGCAGATCAGCAATCGCATTGTTGGTAAAGCTTATGCAAATAATCCCAGTAGATATCCGGAAAAGAGGTCGGACATGTGAATATGGTTAATCATTCAGAGTATTCATAAATGGTTTAATATAAAGATTTCAAGGAACTCAATGGATTGGTTGTGCTAGATCATGTCAACAATGAAGAAAGAAACTTGTTGGGTTCCAAAGTTGTGCAATGGTGGCTTCAAGCTAAGTGGGAAAGTCCCACTTCCTATGGTTGGATTGCATGGTCGTCTATTTATGAGATATTCGGTTATTAGCATATTAGCGGGTTATTTCAGCTAAGGGAAAAGAACATAAGAGGTAATTTGAGCAAATGAATTGTTAAGGGTGTGCAAAGGCTGGACTTATTAGCTCATGTTCAGATTCAGGGATTGATTCAGGATTTATGCCGTGTATAGATGGGTTACAAGGAATGTGATTTGGCCGGGTGTTTCATCGAGAGGGTATTATATGCTAATATATTCATGGAGTTGATTATATTTGGGACCAAGTCATGGTGGGTAGATTTCAACAATTGTTCTATTGGATTCATAAGTTAGAGTATGGTGCCTAATAATTTCGAGTCATTAAGTATGGTTAAGAATTGGGCTTTTGTAGAAGATTATGATAAGAGGCTCGGAGTGTTCTATGATATTTTTGTCTTGCAGTGTAACATTGGGAGGAAAATGAGAAAAAGACTTTGGATTAGTAGAAGAATTATCAGAATGAGTGTATCAGTTGATGATGAGAATGTGCGTGCAAGGAGGGTATAAAATAGTTCATGGGTTTGGAGACAATGTGATCTCTAGAAATGGAGTCTCTCACTATGAGTGTATATTTAGGTTGATGATATAAGGAATGGAGCTATTATTATCTCTAAGGCAAGTTAAGGATCAATTAGAAGAAATTTGATTGATTGGCAATGGTTAAACTGGCATAATGGTGGCGGTAATCTGTTCCTTCAGCATGAATAAGTTATGTAGGTACTTTGTGGCGATACGTGTGAGGCTTGTCAGCCGTCATAATTGATTTTATTCGAAAGTATCCTAGTGTTATGGCTTGTTATTTGTAGGCGGATCCCGGAAGGGCTATTTTGGCTTAGACTACTACTCGAAGATTTGTATATTCTATGAGAATTCACTTGTATGTTGCTATGGTTCTCCTGAAATGAGTTAAGTCAAAAGTTTCTATTTGATTAAGTATTAGTCTATTAATGGTTCCAGAGTTATGATGAAAATAATGTTCTATCGTATAGCTAGTTAGATGCAGTGAACGATATAAAATTTGAAGGTGAAGATCAAGGTTGATGTTTGATGTTTGACGAGGATGTCACGACCTCGGATGAGCAGGAAGGGCATTTTGATATTTGGAGTAAGTTGGTATTTTTTACAGTGTCGCCTATGGTCGGTGATGTGTGAAAGAGGCTTTGCATCCTGGTTATAGAGTCTTGATCACTTTTCAGCATGTAATTACTTGATTTATTGAAGAATCAAGCCAAGTATGAAGATTGTGGTGATATCTTTAATTTGAGAATTTCTGCCCGGAGGGCACTCAATTTATTGGGTTGTGAACTGTGGAGGATTACTCCGGTTATGATGGTTTCCTGTGTATTATGGGAAAAAAGAGTGTTATTATGGACCCAAGAAAGATTATGGAGTTAGTTCAGTGCAATCAGAATCGGCTCGATCCGTGTGATGGATCTACATATGAATATAAGCCTTATATCAGGATGAATGTGTTCATTTCAGCATAGCGCTCCTTATGCATGAGTATTCAGATATGGGGTATTATTCGTCATTGGCTATTTCATATAATGCTATATTGTGCATTTGAGTTATGCACGACTCGATATTGAGGTTCCTTCTAGAAATGGTGTTATGTGAGCAGGATGACTTTTTAGCTTTAGAACATATATAGCACCTCAGTTGTGCTTTAGTTTGTTAGCGTATGGCGCTATATATTCCTACGGGATGGTATTATGCACTTTGCGTGCTTGGGACTAGTCAGTATTTTTTTGTAATAAGCAATTTAGCTCGGTGTGTATCTCCTTATGTGAACTTTATGTGTGGATTGGGTGGCACGCGTTTTGAGGGAGAGAAAGCGTGGTTGACAAACCAATCATCAGAGGCGACTGGAGTGCTTTAATCAAATGATGCATGTGGGCTGAGCCATTCCCATCCCAAGAGGTGTCCCGATTCGGCCTGGCCGGCGGGAAGAGATTCACATCTTGCCATAGATGTGTTATTTGGATGAGTTGCACACTGCAACAATATAATGTTGAGTACAATTTTCTGTATTCTAATTTTTGTGTGTCTTGTTTTCCATTTTCTGAGAAAAGTTTATATTAGTAGCGTGAGTTGAGTAGTCCCTTCTAGAGTTTGGTTTCCTTATGTATCACGTTTGAGTTGGTAGCCTATTGGCATATTGTGGCATCGTATGAGACTTTTGGCTATGCCTGGGGTAGCTTGTTTCCTAAGCAGTTTATACTGGGTAAGATAAAGTTATTGGATCTAGGATCAATGCAATCGGATTGTATTAAGTATATTAACGAGCAATGATCATTATTTTGTCCAGAAGTATACACTCAATGATTTGTTGACTCAGCAGTTGGTTATGAATTTCTACACATCTCTTCCCCCTTGGCAGTATTGCGAGAGTTGGAATAAGACTTTTATATATCATGAGGTGCATTGTGAGCTTAAGATTTGGGGAATGTTGGTAATTATGATCAGAGAATGTTATTATGGTCCTGTGAATGATTTAGTGCATGGCGAGAATTCATCAAAGACATGCAATCATGTTCTAGTGCCTCATATAGTGATTGATACGGTGTTCATATATTCGAAGCAGGATTGGCAGAGAATTTCGGATGTTGGAAATGGGCTCTAATCTTATTTGCTTGAATAAAAAGGGAATATCTTCAGAATTATCGAGTCAATATGATCAACTGTGTTGTAGTAGCACAGGTACAGGCACGAGGTGTTAAACAATGATTTCGGACTACTCTAGCACAGTTCTAAGCACGTTCGAGGATGAAAATATATTTAAGTAGGAGAGAATGTAACAACCCGACCAATCATTTTGAGATCTAGTGCGTCGTTCAACAGTTTGAGGTCATGATCAGCTTCACTTCAGGTATAATAACTTGTACGCATGGTCGGAATCGAATGTCAGAATGTTCAAAGTTGATTTAGAAAGCAAATTCTCATTGCGGAAGCCTTATGTTAAAAGAATTGACTAAGATTGGATTTTTTAGTAAACGAACTTAGAATCGGGATTTGAAGGTTCTAACAGGTTCGTATGACAATTTTTGATTGGGGTGTAAGTTCAGATCGGGTTTTGGATGGCCCGAGAGAGTTTCAGTGCATATAGTGGAAGTTAGCATTTTTGGAAGAATTTCACAAGTTTGGGTTGAAGTGCATTCAAGTTTTACTGATGTCCATTTGGTATTCCGAGGCTGGGAGTAGCTCCGTATGGTGAACCTGGTATTAGGAGCGCAACTAGAAGTGAATTTGGAGGTCCGTGGATCATTTTGGAGTCAGTTTACTAAAGATAGATTTGAAGGTTTTGATGAGTTTGACAAGAACTGGACCTTTTGATATCGAGGTCAGATTCTGATTTCAAAAGCGGTAGTAGGTCCGTAATATCAAATATGACTTGTGTGAAAAATTTTAGGTAAATTTGACGTGATTTGATAGTTTTCGAGATCGAATGTACAAGTTTGAAATTTTAAAGTATATTAAGCTTGGATTGGATGTCGATTCATCATTTTAGCATTGTTTGATATGATTTGAGGCTTCGATCAAGTGCGTAATGTGCATTGGGACTAGTTGTTGTGATTGTACGGGGTCTCGGGGGACTCAGGTGGATTCCAGAGGGTTAACAGATTGATTAGGACTTAAAGGATGAGCTGAAGGGGGTCTGGTTGCTGGTGTAATCGCTTTTGATGAGGGTTCACCGCAGAAGCGAAGAAGGGAATCACATAAGCCGATACAAGTGAAGGGGTCAGAGGTCGTAGGTGCGAAAGAATTTCCACACATGTGAGATGCAAATACGGTCGGGGCGGTGCAGAAGCGGACTGGGAAGCTGGAGGATGACCACACAAGCGGTATTGGAACAACACCTGGGGAACCACAGAAGCGGTCAAGTGACCGCAGGTACGATAGGTCGGGCTGGGCAGCGTGTTCTTTAAAGAATGAGTTTTGGCTCATTTTTTCACACATTTTCACTTGGGTTGGGCTATTTTGGAGCCTTTCAAGAAAGGGACTTCATCACCAATCACAAGATAAGTTATGCCACCTCTTATTAGTTAAATACATGATTTTATTGCGGATTAAAGTATGGAATTTGGGTATGAAATTGAGGGTAAATTATACATTTGAGTTCGTTAGGTTATAGGTAAACTTTATCTTCGAGAAATTTCAGAATCCGGGCGCGTGGGCTGAGCGCGATTTGTCAACTTTTCGAATGGAGTTGGGGTTTTGTATAAATGTAAGTGTTATGAATATAGGGTGTATTTTCATTTGTTTTCCCATTATTTGGCTAGTTTTGGAGCATCAGGGCATCAATTTGAGTCGTTAGAAGGGCTTGGACGCTGGTCATTGGACCTCGGAGCAAGAAGAGCTCTTTTCTAACCTTTTAAGAGGAAACTCTTCCCATAGCTGAATTAATTGGACTTATGCTCCTATATGTGCGGGCTACGTACGCACGAGGTGACGAGAATCCGTGCATAGCTACTATTATGTTTAAGTTCGTGTAGTCTAGGACTCAAAAGCATGCTATTCTTGGAATATTCATAATTTTATTGACAGTTTGAATTGCTTAAATCACATCGAATTAGTAAAATAATTTAAAACAAGATTAAACTTCATTTTCTTGAATTATAAACAAAGAATTGACTTTTCTTTGGATAACTTTTCCCTGATGAATTCTCGATTGACTGATTGTTGTGTTCATATATATTTGACTGCATCGCATGTGTGATTCACGAGCGAGGTATTAGATGCATATATGATTCATGCCATTCGACCCTTTGGAAGTGCATTGTTTAAATATTGTTAGATTGGGCCGTACGTCCTCGGCATGATTTGCACATGCTTGTATTGGTCGCCTTGGGATTTATAGATATTTATATTTGCTCTCGTTTACTTGAGGTAAATGTATAAATAATGAAAAATGAATTTAGGATCTCCTATTAATGAAAGAATTGCTTGCTTGCTTCATGCTACTGAGTTACATCCATCTTTACAAAAATCCACGATTTACTATATTACTGGTATATTATTATTAGACCACTAATAAATGTCGAAATCGACCTTTCGTCTCTACTTATTCGAGATTAGACAAGATACTTACTGGGTACACATTTCTTTCGTACGCAAACAACACTTGCTGTGCATTTTTGTTGCACAAGTTCATGTGTGGCTAGTGGCTTAGTGGCATAGCAGCATGGTTGATACGAAGTTTTAGGTGAGCTGCATTTATTGAGAGGACCCGCAGTTAGCAGATTCTCTTTCAGATTATTATATAGTTTTTCATTTCTATCCACTTGTATTCCGGATAATTACTATATTTTATATCATTCCCAAGTAAATACTCATGCACTTGTGACAACGGGTTCTGGGATGATTATGGGGTATATTGTATTAACTTCTTAACATTTATATTTAATTTGAAATGACTACCTTTTACTAGTAAAATTGAAGGAAAATCATAATTTTTAAAATATTAAAAAGAGAATTTAGTTAAGTATTTCTGTTAGCTTGCCTGACAGCGATGTCCGGCGCTATCACGACCCTTAGTGGTATTTGGGTCGTGACACCTAAGTTTTAAATGGTCTAAAAAAATCCTAGCTTAACCCTTTCCAAGTAGCGAGTTGAGTTGGACTGATCTTACTGGCCAAGCCCATTTTGACAACTCTAGTATCACATATTTATCATATTTATATCAATTATGTATCACATGTATATCCATGTATACCATTGTGTGTGATACCTGCTTGATACATGTGTTGCAAAAGTATTTGTTAAACTCGATTTTAACTATAAATTTTGATACCAAATCACTCCTAATCTTTCTCAAACTTTGTATATTCACTCATTTATATATTTTTAATGAATTTCAATCATACCCATTGAATAAGGTCCTTTTTTGCTTAGATTTTTGGAATATATATATTGTCACATTGCTTGCTACTTCATCTATGAATTTATTTTCTTTATAACATCTAATATTGCTGTCACATTTAAAAATATAGAAGGTGATATCTGTGTATGATTATCGAAAAGAAAGAACCTTATTTATTTGAGTATTTAATTTTTATAAGTGCTTGGCTAATTTTTGTAAGTCTATGATTAATGGCTAGAAAAAATTTATTGGGTCCATATATGTAAGATCCCCTAAAATTAATACTTGGACCCTTAACACTTTGACATCATCAAATTTCCTCTTTTTATTTTCTATGACAAGAATAAGAGAAGTGATTGAAGTATAATATTTATTATTTGATGTTTTCACTTTTCAGAAAGTTACCTGACTCAATTTTAATCATATATTATTAATATGCTGTTGTATTCTTCATCTAATTAGGGGATTTGGGTGAGTAAGTTGAGAAAATAGGGGAAACAATTCCAATCAAGAATCTGAGTTTCGGGTGGGAATTAAGTGTTGGTTTTGGATTATTTTTGTACGAGTGAACTCGAAGTGAATGAGTGTTCGTATTTCGTGCCTTTTGCCTGATTCCAAGCCAAGTGACATCCTAAAAAAAGGACACATGGCATAATTAGTCACTAATTAGTTATTTAATTATTAATTAATATTAATTAATAAAGAAATTAATCAGCAAAATTAACTACTCAAATATGGGTGAGGGTTGGTTTAGGGTAGTTAATTTCTTTATTTTATTTTTTAAAATCATTGTCGTTTTTATATATATATTTTTGAAATAATAAGTGTATTTGTTTATTAAAATTCAAACAATATTATTTAGAAAATATAATAAAATTTATTTTTCAAAAATATTTTTCAAGAGTAATAAAATGTGTATCTTCTATTATATTACCAAATAAATTAGCAGACAAAAATATTAAACAAGCAATATGCTAATAATTATATTAAATATATAATTATACTAAATATAGGATATTATTATAAACAAAAATACATAACTAAAAGGTTATTTGATAAATATATAAGTCCCTTTAATTTAATAGAGATTGTTCATTAAAATTCAGACAATATATACTTTTGTTTATATAGAATATGAAAAGCAAATCATTGTGATGATTCCAAATGTAACATCAAAAAATTAGCAAAGTGTCAAAATGTATGACAAAACTCCAATAAATTTGGAGATTAAAAAATTATGTACCAAAATATAATAAAAACAACAAAATTAACTGCTTAAAATTAACTATTTAAACATTGGATATATAATAAAGATAAATACATAGCAAAAAATTTATTCGCTGATATAATAAAGAAAAATACATAACAAAAAAATTATTCAATGTTTTTTTAATAAACAATTTTCTTTCCATTTCATCAAAAATTTGCCAATTATAAAACAGTATTTGCTAACCAACTACTCGACCTCTGATATTGTATCCTAAATGAGTCTCTACTTAGACTATGCATATACATCAATTTTATACAAAGCTCATAGAACAAAATTGAAATCGACTCCATATCCTAAGGGTAGCTATTTGTCCTCTGCAAAACATCCTTCCAGTTATGAATTGAGGACCCCTTTATGTGTATCTGATTGTGATTTCCTTCCATATGTTGCTGATAATCATTCTACCTCCTTGGAACCTAAGCTTGTTCCTTTCTCTCCATATAACATATACTAGTATCCCAAATACACAGGTGGTTATTGAAGCTTGACCATTTCTCCTTTTTTGCATTCTTGCTAATTCATTCAACCTCTCTATTCTAATCACAAATGGTTCTCTGGTATCCCATCCATCTTAACAATCTATTCCATAGTTCTCATGATGCTGGGCAAGCAAAACACAGGTGATCAAATGATTCATCTGCTTGGCCGCAAAAAACATACTGCTGTGGAGTCTGTATACCAAACTTCATTAATCTCTCCAGTGTTTCCAGTCTTCTATGCAATGCAAGCCATAGAATTAATTTGAATCTTGGATGCAGCTGCGCCTGCAATATGATGCTTTTCCAATGGACTTTCTGGAGTTGGGGAAATTGCAGTCTATAGAGCTTTTTGATACTGAATAGTTCTCCCCTCTGTAGTTGTTTTAATATGCACTCCAGACTACCTTGGATACCTTGAAGATCTGTTATCAGTTTTCTTTTCTCAAAAATTTTCCTCACAACCCAGGCAGCATCCCTAGGAGTAGGCATATCTTCAATAGCCTTATTCTTTATGTAATAAGTGTGTAACCATTTGATCCATAAGCTGTCTTTCTTCATTGTCACTGCCCATAAGTGCTTTGCAACAGCAGCTTTGTTCCAATATAGCAAACTCATTACATTAAGACCCCCAGCACTATATGGCAAACATATTGTTTCCCAAGCAACTAATGCTTTCTTTGACATTGTAGCTGTAGCAGTCCACAAGAATGATTTGCATATTGCCTCAATCATGTTCATTACCTTCTTAGGTAGCAACAAAATCTGAGACCAATAAGATTGCACTCCAAATAATACAGACTTTATCAGTTGAAGTCTACATGCATATGATAGTAGTCTTGAAGTCCAACAGTTTATTTTCTGAGTTACCTTCTCCACTAGTGGCCAGCATTGTGTAATAGATAACTTTTTGGAATCCAAAGGTACACCAAGATATTTTAAAGGAAGGGTACCTTCAGGGAATCCCAACTCTGGCATTATTTCCTCCTTGAGCCAATTGGGAACCCCAGCTATGTAGACTACACTCTTATCTGTATTTGCCTTAAGACCTGATGTTGCAGCAAACTTCTAGAGAGTCTATTTTAATTGTCTAACAGACTGAATATCAGCTTTACATAACATTAGCAGGTCATCAGCAAAGCAAATATAAGCCACCCCAACTTCTTGCATCTAGGATGAAACTTGAAGTCATTCCTTTTCATCATCTGCATAAATTCCCTGTGCATACATTCCATAGCTATGACAAAGAGGCATGGGGACATTGGGTCCCCTTGCCTTATGCCTCTTTTTCCTTTAAATGGTGTTGCGAGATGACCATTTTAACTTAGGGAATATGTAACAGATGATATGCATTCCATTATCCAACTTGTGAATTTGTAAGGAAATCCCATGTCCAGCAGTAGTCTTTCTATAAAACACCACTCTACTGTGTCATAGGCCTTCCTCAGGTCAAATTTTAGCACACATCTTGGGGAACTTCCTTTCTTATTATACCCTTTGAATAGCTCATGGGTAAATTGGATGTTATCTAATAAGCTCCTACCTTCAATGAAATCTGACTGTAAACCTCCTATCAAATCACCAATAACTGTTTTGATCTTTGCTGTGAGGACTTTTGTGATTATTTTATATAGATTTGTGCAGCAAGCTATGAGACTATAATCATTTACTTGACTAGGATTTTGCACTTTTTGTATCAATGTTACAGCTGTACTACTCACTCATTTGTGCAGCTTGCCAGTCTTAAAATATTCCTTCACAACCTCAAATATGTCATCACCAACTACTTTCCAATTCCTTGTGAAAAACTCAATTGGAAACCCATCTACTCCCGGTGCCCTATCATGGGGCATATCTTTGATTACCTGATGAACTTCCTCCCTTGTGACTGGCCTGGTTAGTGATTGTTTCTTCTGCATGCTAAGACAAGGTCCCTTTTGAATGATTTCAGTATTTGGACATTGACATATGGAGTTACTTTCCCCCAGAATCTTGCTGAAAGACATTATAAACTCTTCCTCAACTAGTTTAGGATCAAACAATCTATCCCCTATATCAGTATTGATAGAGTTGATAGTATTCATGTTTGTCCTCATCTTCAGTTATTTTTGAATCTCTACAAGAGATCCACTGTGCCCTGGATTTCTGATGAAGAATCTGTTCCTCTATGTTTCTCCATTTCTCAACTTCTATTAAAGTCACCTTTTCTTGATCTATCAACTCCTGATCCATATTGTTTCTTCTCAGTTCAACCTGAATGGCTTCAAGTTTCTGTCTAGCTTTATTGAGATGAATTCTATAGGATGCCATATAAGTGTTCAACTCCTTCAAGTCACATTTCAAATCTTCGAGTTTATTTGATACCCTATGCATATTATAACCATTTCCACCATTCACCTCTTGTTTCCAAACCCTTTCCACTATACCAGCAAAGTCTACATGCTCCATCACAGAATTGTACAGTTTAAACGGTTTAGGGTGCAAGTTCCTTCTCTGATCCACAGCTTTTCATTGCATTAGAATAGGGGAATGATCTCATACCTCATGATTTAGAAAATCAGCTTCAATGTGGCTATAATTATGCATCCATTCCACATTTCCAAGTGCCCAGTCTATCCTGTTATACACTCTTCTTCCAGGTTGTTGTTTGTTGCACCAAGAATAGTACCATCCCAAGCTCTTCAACTGAGTAAGTTGAAGTGAGTTTATTGCTTCCTGGAAACCTTTAATCTCACACTGAGTGACTGGTGATCCAATCCTGTCATGTGTGAAAGACATTATTGAAATCCCCACTAACAAGCCAGCTCTCCTGAATAGATGCTCCTATATACACCAGCCTATCCCATAATTGTTGTCTCTTATTTGCCTCATTGCTTGCATATACCACTGTAATTAGAGTCTTAAACGTGGTACCTCTTTCCTGAACTTCACAGTGAATAAATTGTTCATCAGTCATCAATATTTTCACCTTAATGTTTGGTTTACACATTATCCAAATTCTCCTATTGGAATGTTCATTATAATTGCAGAAGTTTCTCCAATCACAACAGACTTTATTTAGTATCCTTCTAGCCTTCTTTTCCTTTACTCTAGTTTCTAAACAACCCATAAAATACAACTTTTTTTTCCTCAGGAAGATTTTTAACTCTTTCTTCTTTTGGGCCTATTTAGGCCCCTAATGTTCCAGGTGCATAGATTCATTTGGGGATGAAGCTGGATAGGCTAGCGTCCCCAGGATCATCTTCCATTTGTAATATAGAGAATCTGTTGTTTGAGTTCCAGATACCAGCTACATTTTGCTGTACACTTTTACCTTTCAGTTTCCTATTGTCCACAGTTTATCAATGTCATTTTCATCTGGGTTTTTTGTATCCCCTGCCTTCTATTCCTGTTGAGCTGCCTCATCCTTACTCTTTGCTTTTGGAATCCATTTCATGGTTCCCTTGTGCAGCTGTTTCTTCTTTTCTGTTTCTTTTGGTTGATATCTGTCTTCCCTTGGTTTATCTTGCATTTCCTTATGCCAGAACTCATCAAAATTGTGCCCAAATCTAATGCAATTACCACAATATTTTGGTTTCCATTCATAGTCCATTTGTTGGACTAGGATCCCCCTCTTTGTTTGAAGCTCAAACCTATCTGGTAATGGCTTAGATATATCAGTCTCAACCATCACTCTAGCATAGGACACCTTTCCTAATTCTGCTGTAAACTTATCAGTATACAAAGGTTTTCCAACCATACTAGCTAACTTGCTTAAGGCTTCAGTAGACCAAAAACCCATAGGTAAGCCTGGGAATGTGATCCACAAGGGAATCACACCTATGCTCCCCGGATCAAACTTGAAGTCCATTCTCCATTGTTGCTACACAAGTGGCTTACGGTGAAATGTGTAAGGACCTGCTTGTAATACAAGGTCCCTATCCTCAGCATTCTCAAATCTGAAAATATAGTACGCATCCTCATGATACATTATTTGAGGCTTTTAAACAAAATTCCACATGTTAGTGACATAATTTCCATTGTTTTCTCGTACGGATCCTCCCCCAGCACAAACCCAATCAGAGCATTGCTCCAATAAGCCTCCAGTTCCTTTGTATCCTCATCATCAATTTGCACTACAAAGGTTCCATCTCTCATAGCAGGTGGAATGTATCTCTATGTGTAACCTTTTTGAGAGCTCCTATTCTTCTGCATGGAAGCCTTTTTCCTTTCTTCTCCCCCTGGATCTGCTACATCTTGCTGGATCTGAGCTGAATTTGCTTGTGCTAAGAATTGCAGTCGCCTGTGGACTAGTGGTTGCTCCATGGCTTCCTTCACTTGTGTTTGCTCTTCGCATTCTTCAAATTCTTCCCTAATTCACTGAAATTTCTTTGGTAAAAAACTTCCAAAAGTTACCGGAATTAGCCTCTGTTGAATTCCCGTATCCGGCGTCACAATCGTACCATTTCTTCCTTCGTCTTTAGATGGGTTATGATACACTGTGGGAAAAGAGCCCATACCTCTTAACCAGCGAGTAGGCTGGTTGAGCACTGGTGTTTCATTCTTACTATCATCTTCCTTATCCTCCATTATCGATTGTTGCTTCTTCCTGTGTCTAGCCATGGCAGAAGCGCAGGTTAGCTAGCCATGGCAGAAGCACAGGTTTGCTAGCCTTGCTAACATGCGCCTGCAGAGCTCCCAATTTTTCAAATTATTCAATGTTGTATAAGTCCCTTTAGTTTAATAGAGATTTTATTCATTAAAATTTAGATAATATTATTGAGAACAACATAATAAAATTTAACATAACAATTATTTCAATAGTAATAAATTATATATCTTCTCTTATGTTACAAAAAGAAAGCGAGCAGAGAAAAATATTAAATACAGTAATATATTAATAAAATTTCTATTAACTATGTAATAATACTAAACATTGGATACTATAATAAGGAAAAATATAGAACAAAAAAGTTATTCACAAACTATATAATCTATATATTATTAAAAGGAAAGGACAAAGCTCTCTCCTCAAGCCAAGCGGCATCCTAAAAAAGGACACATGGCATAATTAGTGATTTAGTTATTAATTATTAATAATTAATAAAGAAATTAATTACGAAATTAACTACTCAAATATGGGTTAGGGTTGGTTTAGGGTAGTTAATTTCTTTATTTCATTTTTTAAAATTATTTTTGTTATATATTTTTTGAAATAAAAAGTGTATTTATTCATTAAAATTCAAACAATATTATTTAGAAAATATAATAAAATTTATTTTTAAAAAAATACTTTCAAGAGTAATAAAACGTGTATTTGATATTATATTACCCAAGAAATTAGCAGAGAAAAATATTAAACAAGTAATAAGCTAATAATTCTATTAACAATATAATTATACTAAATATTGAATATTATAATAAAAAATACATAACAAAAAGGTTATTTGATAACTATATAAGTCCTTTAATTTAATATAGATTATTAAGTAAAATTCAGACAATATCTACTCCTATTTATCTAGAATATGAGAAGCAAATCATTGCGATGATTTCAAGTGTAACATCAAAAAATTAATAAAGTGTCATAATGTACGACAAACTCCAATAAATTTGGAGATTCAAAAATTATGTCCAAATCTATATATTATTAAATGGAAAGGACAAAGCTCTCTCCTCAAGCCAAGTGACATTCTAAAAAAAAGGACACATGGCATAATCAGTTACTAATTAGTTATTTAGTTATTAATTATTAATAATTAATAAAGAAATAAATTACCAAAATTAACTACTCAAATATGGGTGAGAGTTGGTTTAGGGTAGCTAATTTCTTTATTTTATTTTTTAAAATTATTTTCATTTTTATATTTTTTTGAAATAAGAAGTGTATTTATTCATTGAAATTCAAAAAATATTATTTAGAAAATATAATAAAATTTATTTCTTAAAAAATATTTTCAAGAGTAATAAAATGTGTATCTATTGTTATATTACCAAAGAAATTAGCAGACAAAATATTAAACAAGTAATATGCTAATAATTCTATTAACAATATAATTATACCAAATATTTAATATTATATAAACAAAAATTCATAACAAAAAGGTTATTTGATAAATATATGTCCTTTTAATTTAATATAGATTATTAAGTAAAATTCAGACAATATCTACTCCTATTTATTTAGAATATGAGAAGCAAATCATTGCGATGATTCCAAGTGTAACATCAAAATATTAACAAACTATCAAAATGTACGATAAAACTCCAATAAATTTGGAGATTCAAAAATTATGTACATATTTAATAGAGATTCTTCAGTAAAATTCAGACAATATCTACTCCTATTTATATAGAATATGAGAAGTAAATTATTGTGATAATTCCAAATATAATATGAATAAATTAACAAAGTGTCAAAATGTACGACAAACTCCAATAATTTTGGAGATTCAAAAGTATGTACAAAAAATAATAAAAACAATAAAATTAATTGCCAAAAATTAACTATTCAAACATGAGTGATATAATAAAGATAAATATATAACAAAAAATTTAATTGATGCTATAATAAAGAAAAATACATAACAAAAAAATTATTCAATGTTGTATAAGTCCCTTTAGATTAATAGAGATTTTATTCATTAAAATTTAGATAATATTATTGAGAACAGCAGAATAAAATTTAACATAACAACTATTTCAATAATAATAAATTATATATCTTCTCTTATGTTACAAAAAGAAAGCAAGCAGAGGAAAATATTAAATACAGTAATATATTAATAAAATTTCTATTAACAATATAATAATACTAAACATTGGATACTATAATAAAGAAAAATATAGAACAAAAAAGTTATTCACAGACTATATAAGTACATTTAATTTAATGGAGATTTTATTATTGAATATATCATATTGACAAATAAAATGACAATTGAAATTTATTAAAGCATAAGATCTAATAGGATCAAATAAACCCGATAACAATTTAATTTATGTTATGAAATAGAAGATTCTTACACTTCTATTTAAGGTGAATGTCTTTAATGTACTTAATTAGAGAGATTTTAGAGTCCTATTATTGGTAGCAAGATCTTCCTCCTCCCTATAAATAGAGGTGCTCTCTACCATTGTAATTCACCCCTCTCAACACAATAAGAAGAACTCTCTCTACTCTTCTCTCTATTGCTATTGTTCTTGTTCTATTGTTCTTGTCATTTGCTTTAGTTTATAACACGTTATCAGCACGAGACTCTACCGTCTCAAGTACCATTCTGGAAAATCCAAGGTATTTTCCCTCTTCCTAATTTAATTTCGAGTATGTCTGACATTATGAAAAGAAAGTTCGTTGCCCTTGAAATTTCGGGCAAGAACTATATGACATGGGTGTTGGATGCTGAAATCCACCTAGATGCTATGGGTCTCGGAGACACCCTCAAAGATAAAGAAAAAGCATCCACCCAAGATTGTGCGAAGGCCTTGATTTTCTTGCGCCACCACCTTGACGAAGGTTTGAAGATTGAATATCTCACCGTCAAGGATCCACTCGTTTTGTGGAACAGCTTAAAGGAGAGATATGACAACCTGAAGTTGGTCACTCTGCCACAAGCACGATATGATTGGGCCCATCTGAGGCTACAGGACTTTAAGTCCGTTTCTGAATATAATTCTGCTATGTTCAGAATTACTTCTAAACTGAAGCTATGTGGAGATAACATCTCCGATTACGATATGCTTGAGAAAACGTTTACAACGTTTCATGCCTCCAATATGGTACTGCAGCAACAGTACCGAGAGAAAGGCTTTACGAAGTACTCTGAACTGATTTCTCTCTTACTAGTGGCTGAGCGAAATAATGATCTGCTCATGAGAAATCACGAAAATAGACCAACTGGGTCTACACCACTACCTGAAGCAGATATAGTGCACTCGCATTATGCCAAACATAAAAGGGACCATGATCACGGTCATAAACGGGGTCAAAGCCAAGGACGTGGACAAGGAAGAAATTCCAAAGAAGTCCGTCACCCCCCAAAGAGAGATAACCACCGAAAGCAGAAACGGGGTCCAGAAGATTCTAAGGCAAATAGTTCAGAAACTATATGTTATCGTTGCGGTGGAAATGGGCATTGGTCTAGGATTTGCCGTATACCAAGACACTTGGTTGACCTTTATCAAGCATCTCGAAAGAGAAAAAGCCCTGAAACAAATTTTGTCTATGACGACAATGAGGATATCACCCACCTGGATGTGGCAGACTTCTTTGAGCAACCCGATGGAAATATAGACCACCTAATCGGCGATGGATCCGTGATGAAAGAAGATGGAGCTGTTTGATTCTACTTGTATTAGTTAATGAATAAATTAATAGTCATTAGCATTAGCTCGTATTAGTTAATTCATGATATGATGTTAGTATTAGCCCTTTAGAATGTTTCAATATGCTCAAATATTTTTATTGTACAGTAGAGGTAATCGACTAACCTAAAAACTAGTCGATCGTCTAATATTTAGCAATAAAACGAACTATTTTCCGCCAAGCCAGATATTCGAATATCAGAGTCTGATATTCGAATATCTGGGCCAGATATTCGAATATCAGAATTCCTATATTCGAATATCTGGCAAGATATTAGAATATGTGCTTAAATATTCGAATATCTAATATTTTTCGCATTAAAGTATTATTTTTTCCGCAAGGCATTATATTCGAATATTAGAATACAATATTCGAATATCCTAAATAACTGCTTCCCAAAACGCTGTTTAAACGCGAAACAAAAGAATTGAAGTTGTTTATACTTATATTTATGTATTTTTTTTGTATGTCAAACTATGGGAAAGCAAAATGGATATCTCACAAAGCGAACTTGGATCAACATCCAACTGTAAAAGTATTTGCCTAGTTGATTCATGTACTACACATACAATACTCAAAGAAAGGAAGTATTTCTCTCAACTGAATATGTGTAAGGCAAACATTACTACAATCTCTGGAAGTAGTAAATTGATTGAAGGCTCCGGAAGAGCTATAGTAACTCTGCCCAAGGGCACGATGTTAATCATAGAGAATGCAATGTTCTCCTCCAAGTCTATGAGAAACTTGTTGAGCTTTAAAGATGTACGCCGGAATGGCTACAATATTGAGACAATGGATGAAGATAATCTTGAATATCTCGTCCTCACTTCAAAGAATGTCTCCGGCCAAAAGAGGGTTATTGAGAAATTCCCGTCTTTATCTTGTGGCCTGTATTGGACAAGAATTAGTGCAATTGAGGCACATTCAACAGTAAATCTAAAGAATACTGAGTCCAATACATTTGTACTTTGGCATGATCGACTGGGTCACCCAGGATCAACCATGATGAGACGGATTATAGAAAGCTCATATGGGCATCCGTTAAAGAATTTCAAAATTCTCTCAAGTAATGAATATCCTTGCACTTCGTGTTATCAAGGCAAGCTGATTATCAGACCATCCCCAATAAAGGTTGGGACTGAGTCACCCCAGTTTCTGGAACGTATACAAGGGGACATTTGTGGACCTATTCACCCACCTAGTGGGTAGTTTAGGTATTTCATGGTCTTGATAGACGCATCCTGTAGATGGTCTAATGTGTGCTTGTTGCCATCACGCAACCTTGCGTTTGCAAAGTTAATGGATAATAGATGAGAATAATCTTGAATTCTTCATGAAAACGAGGCTGCCCATTTCGGTTTGGGTTCACGCCATTTTGCATGCAGCAATGCTACTTTGTCGGCTGCCCGCTTCGGCTTAGGGTCACGCCATTTCGCATGCAGCAATGCTAGTTCGTCTCTGACTGACGAATTATCACAAATATTCCCTATTGCAATTGGTTTTGGGTCATGAACCCAATATATCCCATTTAAGAAGCTTTGGATGCGCAGTATAGGTGCCTGTAGCACCGCCATCCCGCACCAAAATGGGTTTGCAAAGAAGGTTAGGAATATATGTTGAGTATGAATCGTCCTCCATTATTCGCTACCTCGAAACATTGACAGGAGATTTGTTCACTGCACTATTTGCAGACTGTCAATTTGATGAGACACTTTTCCCAAAATTAGGGGGAGAAGTCGGTGAAACCAAATGGGAAATTTTTTGGAAAAATGTATCATTATCTCATCTTGATCCACATACCTCTATTTGAAAGAAAGAGGTACAAAAGATTATCCATTTGCAAAGAATAGCAAATCAAATGCCTGACGCATTTACGGACTTGGAGAGGATAACGAAATCCCACATTCACGCGGAAAATGTTCCGATCCGTATTGAAGTCCCTATTGGACAAATATCTAGTGTCATATCCAATGAGTCAAATGCACGCCAGAAGCGTGGCAGACCATTAGGTTCCAAAGATCGAAATCCTAGAAAGAGGAAAAAGAACGATCTAAATGACACTATGAAAGAATCACATGAGGACGCTCATGATTTGATTAATTCCGAGATTCACGAAGAATCTATTGAGCCTGAGACTCTTGAAAATACGGAATGCAAGAATGTGAGGATCTCGAACCTCAGTCTGTGGTAGTACAAAATTAATTGAGAGCTCTCGAAGAGCCAATTATTACTATGTTGGAGAAACACAATTGAGTATTGTGCTGTAGTAAGTCTCAAAGAAACTTATTCAATTTCCAAAGTACACGCGAAAGCGATTGATTATATTGAGACTATAATAAAGGAAGGCTTTGATACTCCTATTACTACAACTTGTAGCGGGGTAATTTGTATATGAAAAGCTACCCGCTTTGTTCTCCAGTTTGTACTACACAAACGAAAGAATGCCACAATAAAGTGGATATCTATTGGTATAAAACCCATGTCATAATAAACCCGAAGTTTATTGATAAGTGCACATGTCATGGTGTAAATTTGAAGTTTACCAATATTGATAATTTATTCAGTTGACATTCATGTTAGCCATCTCATTTTAAGTATGATGTGCAAATTCACATAGGTGAATATTAAAGAACTAGAAAGTTCTTTACGAATTCTCTTGTATCACTTGTTCTCATGAATGAACTGACCAACTAAAGAGTTCGGGTTGAAGCCCATAAATTCTGGAAATATCAAAGGTGAATATGGGCCCATTCACCTGCCATGTATACCACATATGATGCATCTATGAAATGGTTACATGCGCAACTGTTATTAACCCGCAGCCTGGCAGTGCTTGCGAGGTAAATCGCTCAGTAATCTAACTTCGAGCATAGTTTCCAGATTTTCTACTCAAGATAGTTCATCTTGATAAGTTGGTTTATATCAAAGTTGGTTTAGCAAGATAATTATTGAGTGCTTCCACTTAATAGCTAAACTGTTTCTTATGAGAACTAAGTTATATATATATCAGTTTGATATAAGTTGTATACGAGAGTATATTCTCCCCTCACAAGTGGTTCAGGGTCAGGAACCAAATAATTTCATCTTATTATTAAGGTGCTGTGTATATTGACATAATGCACAAAGATGATTTCCCAAAGTTGAGGAAACATGTTAGCTTTACTAACATGAGGGGGAGACATGATAAACACTTGAGAAAGTGTTACATGGGATGAATTTTCATTTGTATATGTATATCCCCGAATATCATGATATGAACCTGTAGTTCATAAAAAGGGAAATGCAATTGCAACATATTGCAAAGCATGCTATACGCATTTGCTGACTCAAAGAAAGTAACTAAATGGAAGAGATACAATTCAAGAAGAATTGATTCCATATGAAAGACATGTAGTTTTGAACCAATAGTTCAAATGCTTGAAACTATAAAGTCAAAGGTATGTATATTCAATTTTTGATATCTTATTTGTTTAGCATGACATGAAAACTTGATATGCAGCTAAAGTCTATTATGCGACTTATATGACTTAACTTGAAAGATTTAAGTTGCTTGAAGCATATGCAATTCTTGGTCCTGAAGTACCGCATCCTAAGTACAATTTGTGTACATATGAATCTTGCCATAACTATAAGCATGATGGATTTGAGAATGCATCTATGGAGATATTGAAGAGCTATTCCACGACATTATATGAAGATGTTTATATCTATCAAGAATGATGATTTCAAGGTGCGGAATATTTATTCAAGTCAATATGGTTGATTTATTCATCAAGCATCTACCAAAGATCGTTTTGAAGATGATGCACAAGATTAGAATGCAAATGCTCAAGGATATAAATCGATGTACTCATTAGAGGGAGCCAATGCGCGTTGCACTCTTTTTCCCTTACAAGGTTTTGTCCCACTGGGTTTTCCTTGCAAGGTTTTTAACGAGGCAACCAATAGGCGCATATTCAAACATGTGTACTCTTTCCTTACTTTAATTTTTCCCATTGGGTTTTGTTTTAAGGTTTTAACGAGGCACATCATTGAATAGACATTCAAGGGGGAGTGTTATGAAATAGAAGATTCTTACACTTCTATTTAAGGTGAATGTCTTTAATGTACTTAATTAGAGAGATTTTAGAGTCCTATTATTGGTAGCAAGATCTTCCTCCTCCCTATAAATAGAGGTGCTCTCTACCATTGTAATTCACCCCTCTCAACACGAAGAACTCTCTCTACTCTTCTCTCTATTGCTATTGTTCTTGTTCTATTGTTCTTGTCTTTTGCTTTAGTTTATAACAATTTAGTTAATATTTTTTAAAATTTTACCGGGTACGACTATCTGAGTTCTGCTCTGGGATCCAGACCCGAGTAGGTCAGGTCCCATATTTTCTCTCAATCTTTTTCCGTTTGTACACCAAAGTTCTGGAGAAATCTAGAGGAAATAACCACAAGCTTCCATCACTTTCCCTATAATTGAATTCCCCACATTCACACTTCCTTCACTTCAATTCGTATAGCATACATACCAATTCTCTGCTCCGGGTGAAGCATAACATTCTCGTTGGCGCTTTGATCGTTGAGAGCAAACCCAAATTTATAGAAATTGGTTTTGGAGATTTTAGGGTTTGTTTTGGGCGCTGTTGTTAAAAGAGAAATATGGAGACGTATTATTCATTGAGAATGAAGAGGAAGGATTTGGATGACGTTTATGACGAATTCTCCGATTTCTCCCTTTCCTCTCCCGCCAGAAAAATTCGTCGACTGGTAATCCTCTTGCCTTTGATACTCTTTTGTTTGTTTTATTTTTCAAATTTTTCCTGCTTTTTTGTCTTCTTCTGTAAGTATATGAAATTCTGTTGAAGTAGTGATCATTATGCTGGTTTTTGTATTGTTTTGTAATTTTTTTCTTAGTAATGCAATGCTCAACTTAATTTATTGAGTATTAGAATGAAATTAACTCAAAATAGAGTAGAATGCACATAGAGGATTCATATAGTCGTTTCCAGAGTGTAAAATATGGATTCCTAGCTTTGGCTCAAACCAGACCCGTGTATATGTTAAGAAATCCACTAAATATGTACATATATAAATTCCAAACCTAGTTATTAGCACTTGAGGTTGTTGTTTTAGTATCCCAAACTCATAGAGTTCAAATCGTTTGGCCATGTGGGACTGAAGTTTGTTGTTGTTGAAGCAATTGTTATTGTTGTTGTTGTTTCAACTTTGGACCAGAATGGATACAGACGAATCAAATAGCTGACATCAACTTATTTGGGATTGAGGCATAGTCGTGTTGTTTCAACTTAATTTATAGCCCAGTTTGTTGATTGAACTGTGAACAACTCAAAAAATGTACTAAAATTGCTTTCATCACCTTCAGTTTGGTTGTGAAGAATTCCTGGTAACAATTTTCGCTATTTACTCTTTTGTTTAGGACGCAGAGTTGCCTCCCATAATAGAAGAGGTTGAAGAACCAGAGATTCCTATAGCTTTTGCTCAAGCAGCTACCGATCCAAGCTTTGGAAACAATGGGGTAAATAGGGGTGTAGTGATTGAAGAACTGCCAAGTGTGCCTGAGAATGATGAGAGGGCAGTTGTTCTTTTCAAGCCCATGAGCACACATCTTGTGCATTCCCCTTCTAATTTCTCTGTTAAGGTGGATCCCCAGTTTATTACTGGTTTCAAAAGTAAGTATCCGATCCCTGTTCTCTTAGTTGTTGATTTAGCTCATCCATGAGAGGGTATTTGGCCATTATGTTGAAACATCAAATGCTAAAAATGAAGACATAGCTATAGTTATTAGGTTTAATTAGATTATGATAATATTGCGTAAATCAGCTTGAGGTTAACAGGATGTAGTATCAAGTTGGTGGTGTGAAAGTGTTCTTTAGTGTGTTTCTTGTTATGAAAACATGTTACGTCTCACAACTTAGAAATTAATAGTGAAGCTCTGTCCAAAATTGTAAGAAAGGTTATGAGAGAGAAAATTCAGCTTTTGATCTGTCAGTTCTGCTGATGGATCAACCTTATTAAGGGTCGTTTGGTGTAAATACTCATATGGTGATACATCAATTCAAGATGAGCTGGTTGGAGTTACTGGTAATATTTATGTCAGCTTGGTCTAAATTCAAACATAACTTTTGTCAGTGCAAGTGGAGGCCAAGTAGCTCAGTTTCTTCATATCTGACTAATTTATTGTCAAAAGAAGTTAGGGATAACTATTCTTTTTGTAGCTTGTTTACTTAATGAACTAATCTTGGAGCTAAGCAAACAAACGTTCAGAATCCTATATTATCAGATTTATTTGGAGGAAAGAGTTGACTGAAACTGGCCTGATGAGAAGCACTGATAACACATTTGAAAGAACTAATTGTCTTTTTTAGAATTCAATTGTTGGTTTCTCTTTTTAGTGAAAATGAATGTGATGGCGATATCGCTTGAAGTTAGAATTTGAGTGGGAACATGGACTCTGGTTCTCGACTTCTCGCTGTCTATTCCTTAGTTTGATTAGGTGGTAGTGTTTTCAGTTTAGTACCTATGGGGGAAATTTTAAAAAAAAAAGCCAAATGAGTAGCTTTGCTCTAGTCTTTGTTTTTCCAAGTTAGGGTTAGTTGGCTGAAAATATATATTTTTCTGAGCTCTTTTTTGATTAGGCATTAGAAGTTTCAAAAGTCAATAACCTGTTTCTGTATGTTGTGCAGGTCAAGCCTTTTGGGGAAACCAAGCAAATGCATTTAGACCAGCTGACAATGAAGCAACGCCAGAGGACTCTGGTTCTACAAAAGAGTGTCTAGCAGTTGTTCCCTGGGTTCCATCTCAGCTTCCTTCTGCACAAGGAGCTCAATCCCTTGGTCAAGCTGACACTTCAGATGTGATGGATGCTGAAGAGATGGAGGGAGTAATGATGGATGTCGAAGATAGCACTGTAAATGATGTGCCAAGAACTGCAGTCGAGGCTGGTGCAGTTAGTTTAAATGAAGGTTTGCATCCATGGCAACAACAGCATTGTATGACCACTCAGCTGCCTCAGAACACATCAACACCTATTGTTTGGTACCGGTAATTGATAAAAGGATTAAGATGTTGTTGTAACCATGGGATACTGTCAAACATTTCATATATCTCTCCTCTTGCAAGGAGGCATTGGCCAGGTAAATGAGGGAGAAGTAAATAGTAGAAAATATAGTGGTATGCCGCTTGAAATTTTTATCAAGGTAGGAAGGCCGAAGGTAGTTGCTTGAATGTCAGCTTTGATGGACTCTAATACATCAAGCAAAAAGCTGCTTGTAGTCTAATGTCAGCTCAAGATGGAAATGCAAAATCTCCGATTGATTTTACCGTAGTTGCAAAAATGTTGGATTAGTCAGCTTACCTGATCTTATCGTTCTCTTTCAGTTTCAACACCAACGGCCAAAGGGTGAACTTTCTTGAAATATGAAGACGGATGTGTTTATTACTCCCTCTGTTCTAGTCTGTGTGAACTTATTTCCTTTTTGATTCGTTTAAAAAAGAATGACATCATTCTAATTTAGAAAATTTGTAATTCTACACTTAATGAGAAGCTTTTATAATTACATAAATATTCGGTGTCTTTCTTTTGACTTGTTTAGAATCATAAATAATTTAAAAAAAATAAAATAAATTTCATGTCTAATCAAGCAGATTTATGTAAGTTAGATTAGAATGGAGGGAGTATGAGAGGATGAAATAAGAAAATGAACTGTCCTGCGGTCCAGGGTTCGGATTGGACCTGGTTTTGGTGGGGGTAACAGTCAGGTTCTTTATGGAACATGTTACATGTCTAAGCACAAAAGCAGCCTAGCCCCAATAATGAAGCAGCTTTTATAGTTCAAGTGTAGCCGTAGCTATGTGAGGTCTGAATGCTCTGAGCCCTTAAAAACAACTAAATATAAACGCAAACAAGTAACCATAACTTTTTATGAGTATATGGCATTGAATATATTAAAATGATTTAATGAACGCTCACTAATCCAGTTATACTAGAGACGAATTTGTTTGTGAAGTTTGTACATATGGGATATTCATATAGCAAAGGGAAAAAGAAGGCCCATTAGGTGTGTATGGTACGCTAATTTTAACTACACAGATTACATCAACAGTCCCTTAAACTCCCAGTATATTTCATTTAGAAACTCCAAATAGGGCATGTTTAAGTTGAGCACTTTAACACATGATAAATTATTCTTTTTGGACAATTCTGGCTTAAACTTTGGAAAGCTTTTGCGCGTGTTCTCAAAGTGAAGTGATCTAAACTTCGATATTTCATCAAGTTAGCTTTATTATTAGGTACTAACCATCTACTTCTGCAGACATTTCAATGTTTAGATCATTTCACTTTGATTCCGTTATCATCCAGGTCGTCAAGAAGCAAAAGATCATTTACTGGTAGGAGAAACAAAGCAACATAGTTTACTTCTACAACTGGCGTGGTACATTTAATGTAACTTATATATTATAATACTTGCAGCAAGCTGTGCAATTTTATCCTTGGACGTTTCTGATTATGCAATTTTACCCTTGCACTTTTAACCTCCTCTTGTAAGCAATTCGATTTTAGCACTTACGGCATTATAGTCTTTGCTGTGTTCTCTACTTTTTTTCTATTTAAAGAAGGGAATATCAGTTTGCATTAAATTATCTTCTAAAGTATCCGTAGTAAAAAGTTAAAATCCAAGGAAAGTAATCAATTGTTTTTTCCTAAAATATAAAGGGCCAAATAGACTCGAATTCCACTGAGTTATGTCTGTCGGGTCTGAGTGAGAGTCATCATAGAAGCAATTATTGCGTACGTAAAGTTGCCATACCGGCAAAAAAGGTCCATAATAGTATTTCGAAGAGAACGAGTGAAACCTTAAGATATAAAACACATTTTGAATTTTTTTTATAGTATTGTATCGTTCTGAAACATGAAAAACGTACTGAGTAATATGCTTTAGCACAAGGTCTTTGACCTTTGGTACTTCGGAGTAAAGACAACTATAGCATCCAGAGTACGAAAACCATCTTTCTGTCACAAATGCAAAAAGGTGTAGGGAAAGGACATGGAGATTTCTCAACTCAAGATAAAGAAGACATAGGGAGAGCTTAATGTAGGAATATTCCGAGGTTGGAGTAACTGAAGTGGACGATAGCCAAGAAAAGTTAAAGAAGCGGACCTAACGTGCATAAAATTCACTCAATAGCCAAGAGTGGTTCAAAGAAACTTATTTGATAAACAAGCATAATTAATCATACTTCAAAAATGGGAAGCAAATAGAAGATAAAACTTAATAAGTACATAAGGCAATTTTCTCAATATTGTCAGGAAATAGCTTGTTCAAATTAGAAAATGTAAATAATTGTACCTTTCCTTCTCTCTAACTCTATCTCATTCATTCTCTTGCTCGAGCTCATCAATGGCAAAACCTAGGCCTAGATTTTAACATGGTATCAAAGCCATGGTTCTTCGCGACTGAGCAACGAGCATTTCATCGGATCAACTTCCTACATTTCTCTTCTGCTTCATCTACTCTTTGACATCTTCTTCTTTCAGTTTTTAATTTTTTTTCTCAGATCTGTTTCTTTCTCCCAATTTTCAGTCAAAATGACACTTGATTCACCTCAAATCGCAGCTGGATCTTCACATACAAACAATCAACAGTTTGATTGTAACGCTATATGTTCATACTTCAGATACATCGGGTATGTCACTTGTTCCTCAATTGTTAATTGAAACTGAAAATTACTCGGAATGGAAGCGATCTTTGGAGATGTCACTCCATGTGAAAAATAAACTTGAATTTGTTAATAGAACTTGTACTAGAGAGCAATATGAAATAATGTCTTTCAATTAAGGCAGTGCGATCGGTTGCAATGCATAGTACAGTCATGGAGTCAAAGTTCTGTGGCTAAGGAAATCAGGAAGGGAAATGTGTACTTTTCAAATGCACAGAAAGTCTGGAAAGCTCTTAAGGATCGTTTTGACAAGATTAATGCTAATAAGGTATATCATATGAATAGGGAAATTAGATACCTAACACAAGGGGTTTCCAGTGTATCTGTCTATTTTATCTAACCTCAATGATCTCTGGGATGAATTTGAGTCAATAATACCGGAACCATGTGACTCTGAGAAATGTAACACATTTGTTGAGTTTCTTTGCAAACAAAAGCTTATGAAGTTCTTAACGGGATTAAATGATATTTATGCACCTCAAAGGAGTCAAATACGAATGATGCAACCAAGACCTTCACTCGATCACGCATATCCAATGATTGTTCAGGAAGAAAGTCAAAAGCTGAGAGTGGACCTTTGAATATTGAAAACATCTCTTATGTATCGGCAAACAACTCAAATGTGAAGTTTAAAAGGAACACAAATCTGTTTTGTGATTATTATAAAATGAAAGGACACACAAGAGAAACTTGCTATAAGTTGGTAAGGTATTCACAAGGTTTCAAGTTCAATAACAAAAGGAGAGGACCTAATGAAAACAACACACCTGCAACATATAATGTGAGTGTAATGGAGGAGAATAAGCAAACACGAACTGATGAAATTGGTATGGTAAATGCCATTATCAATGCAGCAACTCCAATAATCACACCTAAGCAATTCCAACAGATACTCAGAATGTTGAGCAAGGAAAAAGGACATGCAGAAGAACAAACACAAATAGATGTGGCCAATATGGCAACTAATTCAATCATTGACCAACTTAAATGGATCATTGACATTGGTGCTTCAAATCACATAGTTTCTTTCTTAGATATGTTGTCTTATCCTAAGCTTGTTTCTCATTCCAAGTCTAATTCAGTCCATTTACGAAATGGACAAAGTACTACGATCACACATAGAGGGTCATATGATTTGTCTAACAATCAAACTCTAATGATGTGCTTTATGTGCCTAAGTTCAAGTACAATATGCTATCTGTGCCCAGATATACCAAGGAGCACAATTGTATAATCTCCTTTTATCCTGATTTTTGTCTTTAGAACCTCTTCAGTAGGAAGGTAAGAGGGATTGGTAGCCTCAAGGATGGACTCTACGTCCTCAATCATTCAAAGCCTACTGCACCACTCATTTTCACCTATATGACTACTGACCAGTCAGCTTTCTTAACTATGTTGTGGCATCAAAGGCTTGGTCATGCTCCTCATTCAGTTCTTAAGAAGATACCTACAATAAAGACATTGTTGTCTAATTCTAGTTCTTGTAACTATCATGTTTGTCCATCAGGTAAACAAACTAGATTTCCATTTCCTAATAGTGTTTCAAGATCAAAATTTTTCTTTGAACTTGATCATATGGATGTGTGGGGTTCTTATAGAGTGAACACTTACAATGGTTATAGATATTTTCTAACTCTTGTTGATGATTTTTCACGAATGACGTGAACCTTTCTTTTAAGACTGAAAGTGATGTCTACGTGATTCTATCAATTTTTTGTTTGGTGGAAAACCAATTTTCTTCTATTGTCAAGACATTTAGGTCTGATAATGGATATGAGTAGTCAAACGTACGCCGAGTCTTTAACAATGACGAGAGGGAGAGGCATAGGACGAGGAAGGCCCCGTAAGATACCATTAGAAACAATTGAGAAGCTGATAACAACAATCAAGCAACCGGCGTTGGAGAAAGTAGTCACCATGACCCCTCATGTGCAGAACTTCGATTCACCAGTTGTAGAGGAGAGAGTTTCAAGTGGGTCGACATCGCACCAGTACGTTGTCTCAAAGAAGCTGGATCTGGCTTCATCAGCTCAGATTAGAATAGACTTAGATCTAACGAAGAAGGCAACCACCAGAATAGTAGCCATGCAAAAGTCAATACAGGCGCAAGTCCAACCAGTGGTGGAAGTAATGGAGAATTCGGAGACTATTCGCAACAGATATGAGGAACCCAAAAAGATTTGGTCTATCTTATTTCAGAAAAATAGGTTTGCAACAAATGGTATGGCTTTAGATTACATACCTCCTGTAATGATTGATGGACAACCAATAGTGCAATTGAACAAATTAGAGGTAGAAGAGGAAGAGATAAAGTGGAAATGTGCCTTAATTGTATATATATTAGGGGATGGAACTGGTTTCAATGCGATGAAGAGGTTCATTAATCTTCACTAGTCACATGTTCCAGAGCCAGATTTGTATTACCATGAGGAAGGTTATTACATAGTTAAATTTAGAACAATTGAAGATTCTAAGGAAATTCTTTGTGTAGGGCCTTATTCAATAGCCAACAGACCTTTGATCCTTAGACAATGGACTCCAGATTTTGATTTCACGGAGGATTTCCCTACTGATATTCTTCTATGGGTAAAGTTTCCGATCTTCCAATGTCTTGTTGGGGAATGAGATCATTCAGTAGGATTGCAAGTGTCTTAGGAAAGCCTATATTTGCGGATGAATGTAAAACCAAGCAAACTAGAGTATCTTATGCTCGAATGCTTATAGAGATTAATGTCACTGAAGAGTTACCATGAGAAATATGGGTGATGGATCCAAATGGGAAGAAATTCCTACAAGATGTAGTCTATGACTGGAAACCTTCATACTGTGAAAAATGTCAAACTATTGGTCATAGCTGCTCAGTCCAAATGAAGGCAACTACATACCAGCCTAACCAAGTGAAGAAGGCAAAAATAGTGCAGGAATGGAGAACCAAGGCTCCAGTGCAAACTGTCCCCATTCAAAAAGAGGCAATAGTACAACAGATTGTTGCAAATGAAGTGCATAATGAGCCCAATGAACCTCTAAATCTGATAACAGAGAAAGAAAAACAGGTAGAGAAAGGGAAGCAAGTTCAGAGTCCAGAATTCAACTTCATCAATTTTCCTCATTTGTCTCCCATTACTGTTAGTAATAGATTTGAAGCTGTTTCCAATAGTAAACATGAGGTCCCACTAGGTGATAGGAGGACCAAGTAATTATCAATGAAGTGGTTATTCTGGAATATTAGAGGTGTAAATAAAAGATACAAACAAAAGGAAGTTACGGAGTATATTAGGAGAAATAAAATAAGCCTTGTTGGTTTGGTAGAAACTAAGGTAAAAAACAAATGCTAGTAGAATTGCTAATCTGCTGGTTCCTGGATGGGGTATTCTAACAAATTATAATGATGCTGAAAATGGTAGAGTATGGATTTTATGGGATACAAATATGTTACAAGTTGCTGGTATTCAGGAGGAAGCTCAACTGTTACATTGCAAGGTCAGAAGCATAAAAGGGGATGTTACTTGTTACCTCACTGTGGTGTATGGGTACAATGGACTGGAGCAAGAAGATCTCTATGGAGGAATTTATAAGGCTATTCATCAGATATAAAATATACATGGTTAATTGCTGGGGATTTCAATGCTATATTATATGCCAAGGATAGACAATCATGTAATCCTGTTAAATATTCTGAGATTCAAGAGTTTAGTCAATGTATACAGAAAGCTGGACTGCCAGAGCTACCTTGGAAGGGGATTATTATACCTGGACAAACAAACAGCCTGGAGTGGATAGAATATATAGCAGACTGGATAGAGTATTTGGAGACTATGAGTGGATGATCAAGTGGAGCCATGAGGAAACAGTATATGATCAAGCACTAATCTCTGATCATAATCCTATGATAGTGACACTAGCAACTTCTTCTTGGAAAGGTAAGATACCTTTCAAATTTTTCAAAGTATGGACTGAGCATGAGGAGTTTCATCAGATTGTGGCAAATGTCTGGAACTATAACAATTCTAGAACTATGAAAGCAGTATGGGATAAACCTAAAACATTGAAAGGCCCTTTAAAGGCCTTAAATTTTAAGGAGTTCAAAAGCATTACTCAGAGGATAGAGCTTATCAGACAGGAACTGAAAGAAGTGCAGGAGCAAATGATAAAGGCATATTCTGATGAGTTGCAGCAGAAAGAGAAAGTGATAGTATTGAAGCTGGAAAGGTGGTCACTGATTGAAGAAAGTGTATTACAGTAGAAGGCTAGAGCAAAATGGATACAACTTGGATATTCTAATACCAAGTACTTTACTGCAGTTCTGAAAGAAATATCACAAAGTAAGCAGATCACAGAACTCACAAATGCAATGGGATATATAGTACGTACACCTACAGACATAAAAAAAAAGAGATTATTGGATTCTACAAGGCACTAATGGGATCAACAGCTGCATCTCTTCCAGCCATAAACAGAATATATATGACTAATGTTCCAATACTAACACAGCAACAGAAAAGGAAGTTATGTGGTGATATCACTGACCTTGAAATAGTGGAGAGTCTAAAAGCAATTGGAGATGATAAATCCCCAGGAATAGATTGTTACAATGCTGTATTTTTCAAGAAGTCTTGGAACACTATTAGCAGGCAAGTCATAAGTGCAATCAAGGAGTTCTTTCTAACAATCAAGATGTACAAGCCAATAAATTGTGCCACTATTACCTTAATCCCCAAAGTTTCCAATCCTACCACAGTTAAAGAGTATAGACCCATTGCATGTTGCTCAGTCCTTTACAAAATGATATCTAAAATACTGGCCAATAGACTACAAAAAATCATGCCCAGCATCATCTGTGAGGCTCAAGCAGGCTTTATTCCAGGCAGAAAAATTGCTGATAATGTCATCCTGGCACATGAGTTAGTCAAAAGCTATACCAGAGCCCATGTGACACCTAGATGCATGATTAAAATTGATCTTCAGAAAGCATATGACTCGGTTGAGTGGATTTTCCTACAACAAGTGATGGAGGGGATTGGCTTTCCAACCAGATTCACTAACTGGATCATGGAATGTATAAAAACAGTAAGTTTCTCAGTGCTAGTTAATGGAGAAGAAACAGAACCATTTGAAGCTGCTAGAGGACTCAGACAAGGGGATCCAATATCCTCCTTCCTATTTGATATAGTAATGGAGTACCTTAGTAGATCACTTGTTGAGCTAAGGAAAGAGCCAACTTTTCAATACCATCCTAGATGTAAAAAGCTAGGTATTACTCACATGTGCTTTGCTGATGACCTGCTACTGTTTGCTAAAGGAGACCTTGATTCTATCATAGCCATGTTCCAATACTTCTCTCAATTCTTTGAAGCTTCAGGATTGCAGGCTAATCTGGGCAAAAGCTCAGTATATTTTGGGGGAGTTGCACAGGAAGTGCAGAAGCAGATTATTGAGCACCTTGGTTTTGTTCATGGAGAATTGCCATTCAAATATTTAGGTATTCCTCTATCTACAAAAAAGATTGCCTTGATTCAATGGCAACCTTTAGTGGAGAGGATTACTGCTAAGATCACTTCATGGACTGCCAAGAAATTATCTTATACTGGGAGGCTGCAATTAGTTCAATCAGTGATATTTGGAATTCAAACATATTGGGCTCAACTTTTCATCATTCCAGCTAAAGTAATGAAGATGATTGAAGCAATATGTAGAAGCTTTGTTTGGTCTGGATCAAGTTCCATTACTAAAAAAACTTATGTATCTTGGGACAGAATGTGTACTCCTAAATCAGCTGGTGGAATGAACTTTATCAATCTTTTGCTATGGAAAAAGGCTGCAATTGCAAAGATTTGATGGGATCTAGCTCACAAGAAAGACAAACTGTGGATAAGGTGGATAAATGCTTACTATGTTAAACATCATCAGGTAGAGACAATGCCAATCCCTACACAGGCAAGTTGGATTGTCAGGAGAGTAATATCATCCCGAGATATCCTGCAGAAAGTTCAAGGCTGGAGGTGGCATGACTACTCTATCAGACAGTTATATCTTTTGCAGTTAGGAGATCTTTCGAGAGTCCCAAGGAAGAACCTAATCATCCAGAATTATGCTAGACCTAAAGTTGTGTTCAATTTATGGCTAGTGTTACAGGGCAGATTACCAACCAATGACAGATTAGCAAACTGGGGACTGAATATAGACCAGCACTGTGTTTTATGCCATAGTCATATTGAGACAAGAGATCATCTATTTCTATCTTGCCCTTTTTCAACTGAGCTATGGGAGCAAGCAATGCATTGGATTCAAGAGAATCATCCGAAGACATATACTTGGGATCAACAACTCCAGTGGTTCATCGTAAAGCTAAAGGGAAATCCTGTAGAGCCAATATATTCAAAATGGTGTTTGCTGAAGTATCATATGCTTTATGGCTGGAAAGGAATTCACGTATATTTGAGAATATCTTTCGTAACAGTGAAGTCTTAGTAAGGGAACTAGCATATATAAATGTAATGTTAGAGGTACTCCTAGAACTAGAAAGCAGATGCAACAATTCAAGTTATAGTATATGAGTAGTTAGTTTTCTGATACGGGTAGTTAGTTTGCTGGATTAGATTAGATAGTCAGCTGAGTATATGCTGGACTATGGCATTGTAATGCAAAATTTTTGGTGATTAATAAAATCTTAATTACCAAAAAAGAAAATACTAATAATTATACATGAACAATTATATGGACTTGGAGATAACAAATGTCTCTACTAATGTTACGCACATTCCAAGTACTTTGATATTTACCAATATTTGAATTAATATTGTGTCAGAGGAGAGGCTTTTCAACATGATCGGGAAAAGTATGTGCATGAAGCAATAAAACAAAAGGCATTCATTGCCATAACACCACTTCATAAAAATTAACACCGTAATTATTTTTCATATTAACTAAAGATGACCTTTTCTTGTCCTACAAATAATAACCATCCAATGCTAAAGAAAATGGAAAATAATTTCACTACTTACATTTTAGAAATTACAAGCAACAATGGAACACCAATTATTTTCTATTACAAAAGAAACAAACATGTAAATGCATGGCTCAATAAAATAATAAAATGTGTCTGCTTCATGACTTTCTGTATACTACTTAGCTTATATGTATCTCATGAAACTCATATTGAGTTCTCGTATTAAAATCTGATACTCATATTGAGTTCTCATATTAAAATCTGAAGCAGTTGTAATCATATACCAACTGATGTCAGATAAGTCATTTAGTAGAGCTAGGGAATAAGTTTTAGTTTTTTTCTTAAACATAGCAAATTAAGGGGAAAGTTATGTTTCGTGACCAAATCAAGAATTACTTCACTTTTCATAAATGCATTTGTGTATAGTTATTTCTTTTCTGTAAATATTGTATCATTTTAAAAATAAAATAATAAAGAAAGAAGTAGTAAAAGATGAAAGGATAAATAAAGTAGCTGAAAATCCCATTTGGCCGACTCTATGTATAGAACAAACTAAATAAATCCGTTTCAAATAAATCCCAATTTTTGATAGATTCTGGATATAGAATCTTTGATTTTCTTTCTTCTAGTCATTTTTTATTCCTTTTCCTTTTCCTCCTATCACTCGGTACATGGACCATTCCCCTCTTTTCGCCTATATTTACTCTCTTCCTAGTTTTATGCAAAATCCTCAAGAGTTTAAGTTGTTGGGGCATATACTATTATAGTATATGCTAATAATTATTATATTTAAAAATCTAAGTGGGAGAATATTGGGATATATACTATTAATTATGGGTTTGGTTTAGATATAATATTTATTATGAAATAATTTTTTGTTCAGTTTTAATAAAGTTCTAAATAGATCATACAATAGTCTGTGTCCTTTGCTCATATAGTAGATGATTTAGTGTATAGAGTTTAGCTTATATACGGAAGATTAAATCATCGGTTCTTATAAGTATAAAGTTTGAGTTCACAATCTAATGATGGAATTGAACGTAGTACAAGATTAAATATAATTTATCTTGATTATGGGAATGGTTTAATTCCAGCTTCTTGTGCTAGTACATTTTATATGTATTGAACGGACCAGGTAGAGATAAATATTTTATACTGACTTAATAAAATAAACTCTCTAGCCATCAAATGTACTTATACTCTTAATCTTGATATAATTATTATTAGCTGCGTATATTATTATTGTTTTGATTTATTAAAAGGCGAGATTCTTTCGTGGGTCAATATGCTTGGTAAATTGGATAATAATAATGTACATTAGCGAAGTAATAATTAGTTGATGGAATCCATGTCTCGGTTTAGAGATTGATGATACACTTATATGAAAGCTTATAAGTTTTTATGTGTAAACCCGGCCGGTGGATTTTGTATCCGACACATGAAATAAGTTAAGCGAAAGTCTAAAGGAAATAATCAATAAATTAAATCGTCAGTAATTTAATTTATTTGATCAGTATCTGAGTCTTAACATTGGGAGTTAAATAAGATTTAGTGGATGAATTTTGAAATTGGATAAGTAGTGCAGTTACAGATTTTTAGTGGAATAATTCGTAATTAATTATGGTAGATATTAATTTCGAAAATTAGAAATTAATTCCATAATTAGAGCCTTGTTAATTAAATTCTATGGTCCCTACGGTGCCTAAATAATAGGAAATAAAGGAATCTTTTTTCTAGTGGAAGAGAAAATCCAACTTGTTTTGGAAAAAGGTCCAAGTTTTCCTAGAAATTTCGCTCACACGAAATTGCTATTTCCAGTATTATTTGGGTAACACAGTAGAAGAGCGTGGAACGTTCGAGGATCACGATTGTGCGGGTGATGGAGATTCCAGTGAAAAGTTATGGAACAGAAGGCTCATGTGGTAGAAGAGATATATTCACGCTTCAAGAGGTAACCCGTGAAATCTCGTTTATGCTAGTTGTCTAGATTACATGTGATTTTGATACTGGGATTGCTTCCGCTGCTTATTATAATCCATCAATTGGTATCAGAGCACACTCACATCTAATTAGATAACTAAGTTTTTCATGAAACAAGAATATGTTGTTTATGTATGTTTTTTGAATTACATATATATGTGATTTTCTGAAAAACTGCATTACTGTTTTGTGAATTAACTATGCAAATTTTTTGGATTATTCTTGTAATCATGAGATATATGTTTTCTTATTGATATTTGATTGAGATTAACTAAAATTTTTGGGGTAAACCCTAGAAAAATGCAAAACCTGTTTTTGACTGAATAACCGGTATGTTCGGAGGTAAGCGAACTTGACAGACTCCGATTTAGCTGAAATTTGGTGGGTCCATCGGAAATGACGTGGTAAGAAAAACTCACTGATATAGCAGTGAACCATGGTGTTTTTAGGCGTTTTGAGGTCGTTTGGACTGTGTTTTGGACGTTTTTCTATTTTCTGAAAATTATTTCTTAATAATTTTAATTTCTTTTAATTCAATAGTGGTGGGGTGACTCCCCATGGTCCCCATGATTAAATAATAGTCATATAATAGGTTTACACATTGGCTATTAGCAAATAGACGTGTTGTTGTATTGAATTCAATAATAAATGTGTATGATTTTAATTGACTAGGTCTTACAAGGTATAATTGATATTGTGTGATGATATAATTATTTTGTAAGAAAGTAAAATTCTCTATTTGATATCCTGGGTGACTAATGATTGGAGCATTTGGCATATTTGTGCATAAAAAAAATCTCAAATTTAAGTTTATGTTTTCATGCCCTACGTGATTACTAGTTTGGATTTTCGATGAAGAATTTTGTTCTCTGATTGGAGGTTCTAATTAAGTGAAATATGACGGTATTTTGTATAAATTTTATATTGTTGGTATGTCTATGGTCTACCATAAAATAATTTTATGAGCTAAATATATACCCACTTATAAATTGAAAATTTTATGAGTAATAAATAGTTACCGCTGAAGTGGTTTGTTTATTTGAACTCATGAAAAATTCTTAGTAAAATTGTACATGTGAAATTATATCTATTCATGGATTGAGCATTATGATTAATAAGTAGGATCCACAAAATGGTCTATTTATTTGAGTCATTAAAATATGTTTAATATACCATGTGAAAATTATCCTTGAGAAATCTACATTAATGGTGGAGGTTCTTAACTAGAAAAAGAGTTTTATCTTTGGGTACTAGTGAAACTATCTCCACAAATGAGAAGAAATATTGGGGTTTTCACCGAATGGGAAAAAATATTATATCTCAGGTTCTTATGTGTTTAATAAAAGGATAATTTATTGCAAAAGGAAATATTATATATCCTAGAAATAGGAGGTTATGCCTTGATCTCATAGTGTAATTATAAGGAGAATGAAAATCAATATCATATTTATTTTAATTCATGAGACTACTTTAAACGGTTATTCTTCGAGTTTGGTTACAGCCTGGTGGTCATGAATTTGACGGACTTCGATTGACTTGAAACTTGATGGGTTCATCGAAAATGATCTAATGAGAAAAACTCACTGCTATGCAGTGAATCATGTTAATTTTTGGCATTTTGAGGTCGTTTAGATGGGTTTTCAAGCAGTTTATTAAATTGAATTTGTTATAAATATGAAAAATTATTCTTTTATATATAGGCTATATTTGTGTTAAATATGAAACATGTTATTTAACTTGATATGATATATATGAAGAATGCAAATCACATGGGTTTAATCCTAACTACGCCAAAAATAATTTATTCCAATTTGGTCTAATTTTGGCGATCATGATTTTACGATTTCCAAATGACCTGATATTCTGTAGGATCATCGGAAACGTCATTTAAGAAGCATCACTGCTACGCTGTGAATCACATCGTATTTTGACGATTCGGGATCGTTTAGATGAGTTTTTTGGAGGTTTGACGGATTAAAATGTGATTTACATACGAAAAGTCATTCTTTCTATGATTTTATTTATGTCTAATCTGGAACATGATAACACATATTGATTCGACATGAATTGATATATGATAAAAAAAATACAGGTCATATTTTAATTCTTAAAAAATGCTTAAAATGATAATTTTTCAAATTTGGTCGCAACTTTTGGAGACCGTGACTTTAACGATCTCCGATTGATATGAAATTTGGTAGATTATCAGAAATAGTTCAATGAACAACAATCACTACTATGCAGTGTAAAATATTAATTTTAGTATTTTAAGACTGTTTAAATGAGATATTGAACATTTTTTTAAAATTGTGGAACTTAAAACTCAGAGAAAAGTTTGTGGTTGTGATAAAGTGGTGATAGGAATTAACCCCTATGGTCTCCATATTTTTATTTATGGTGAGATAATAAATTTATGCATTGGCATTAGGTCTTCCTCCATATCGGATAAATTTATTATGAACTCACTGGATATAGTTACTAGTTATTGATAACCTATGTTAGCTCTCCATCTAAGTTTAAGGGTTAAATCAATTTTGTAACTAAAATACAATCATGATTAAATGGTGACAGAATTATATTTCTATGATCTTTCACTATTAATTTCAAATAAGTAATAAATTTACACGTTGACTTTAGGTCTTCCTCCATATCAGATAAATTTATTATAAGCTCACTAAGTGAAATACTAGTAATCGATATCGTGTACTTACTCTCCGTCTGAGTATACATGTTGGATCAATGGAACTAGAGCTATTAAAAGTGATGTTCACTTGTCTTAAATTAACAGTATACTCTCCATCTGAGTTGGGTCTGTTTTAATTATTAGTGTGAATAATCTGGCATTGCATATGTATGTTGCATGAGTAGTTCTTTTCCCATCGAAATTGCTATTCAAGATGCATGACATATATGTGTAGTGTGTTTAAAATTTTGTATTAGAAAGTTATATACAATTGACTGAAAATAATAGTATGCTCTCCATCTGAGTTGGTTCTATTTATTTTTAGATTGTATAATTCTTGCATTATATAATATACTTTGCATGAATGATTCTTTTCCCATCAAAATTTATTATTCCAAATGCATGTATATATATAAATATTGAATATAGTCTGAATTTTACTATTCAGTGTTTTGGCTTATTATGATATATTTATTGTTTTTATCTCAACTCCACAATGATTTTATACAACTGATCGTATTACTTGTTTAATTTTTTTATTGATAAGGCATTAATTTTAAGGATGCAATATATGTACTTTTGGCAAAATAATAGATGAATATTTGTTTTATTTTTCGAATAACTCTTGAGTTCTTGAGCTTAATAAACATTTTATCTCTTGTGGTTCATGAATACGTGATCTTGTTGTTGTATATTGATGTCTCTCCTGAACAGAACAATATTACTCTACCTCATAATAGAATATGTTCTTCAAAATTGAGTAAAAGTTATCTGTGCACTTTTGTCTAAGTCATATTAATCTGGATAGGATTTCAAGTTGGTCAAGGATGAACCTTAAGGTTCATTGAAAGAAGAGGCACTACCAACTTGTGGATCCTATTTGGAAGGAAATTTGACTAAAAGATGCTTCCTTTTAAAAGGAAATAAAACTAGTGGTAAGTTAGAATGATCCTTTCTGATTTATATGGTTAAATGAACATACTCGTAAGAGATAGATTTTGAGTATTTTGTGACGTCCATAAATGATTACTCAAAATATTAATATATTTATTTGATGCATTGTAAGTCTTAATGAATTAAGTGATTCAAGATTTTTAAGACCTGAAACGGAGAAGCATCAAAGAAATATATTAAGTTACTACAATTTGATTGTAGTGGTGAATACATCTCTAAAAAGTTCTTTTGTTACATATCAGAATGAGGGATTACATCTCGATTGACTACACTATAAACTCCATAATAAAGTGGTGTAGTAAAAAGACGAAATAAGTCTCTTTTGAATATGGATAGACTAATGACGTGTTATTCAAATTTACCTTATTTGTTTTTGAAATATTTCCTGGAAACTGCAAATTACATTCTGAATTTAGTTTCTTCTAAGTTAGTACCTGAGACATCTATAGAACTGTGGACTGAATGTAAGCTCGGTCTGTGGCATGTTCAGATATAGGATTGTCCCGCATATGTGCTGAAAAGGAAAGCAGATATGTAAGTTGGAACTAAGAATGGATAGGTGCATGTTTATCGAATATCCAAGAAAAAGAATGGAGATTTATTTTATTGTCCTAAAGAAAATAAGGCAATTGTTATAATAATTGCATTTTTCTAGATAAGGATTGTTTAATAAAATATGTTCCTAGAAGTAAACTATTTTTATAGGAACTGGGCAAAGAAATAACTAGATGTTCAAGAACATCAAAACCCACACGTCAGAATTGACGTTCCATTGCATTTAAGTAGTGGGAGAACGATAATAGACATGATATGTCTTTATCAAGTGGGAGTGATGTTTGAACATTGAACACTATAGTAAGAAGTCACTAATATTTCAATGTCGTGAGGTAATGAAGGTAATATTAGTAGTACTTCGTCGTAGTGGGAGAAAGCTAAAGAAAATCATAGTTCGTTGTACAATATTGGGATAGTTTCGGTAACAAGATCCCTGAAGAGTTTAATGCCAAACTAGATAGTTACAACAAAGCACTACTGGACAAATATTTGCATCAGCTATAACTTGACAAGATTCTTTAACAAAACCTTATTTGGTAAAGACTTTTAATAGTCATGTAAAAGAATGGTTGAGAAAGTTGTAGATGCATGGTTATGAGTCTAAGTAGGAGATTGTTGGGGCATATACTATTAACCATGCATTTGGATATAGTATATTCTAATAATTATTATGGTTAAAAGTCTAAGTGGGAGATTGTCTGGATATATACTATTAACCATATGTTTGGTTTAGATATAGTATTTATTATGAAATAATTGTTTATTCAGTTTTAATAAAGTTTTAAATAGATCATATAATAGTCTGTGTCATTTGCTTATATAGTAGATGATTTAGTGTATGGAGTTTAGCTTATATATGGAAGATTAAATCGTCGGCTCTTATAAGTATAAAGTTTGAGTTCACAATCTAATGATGGAATTGGACAAACCATCAGGAATGATTGTAGTACAAGACTAAATATAATTTATCTTGATTATGAGAATGATTTAATTCCAGCTTCTTGTGCTAGTACATTTTATATGTATTGAACGGACCAGGTAGAGATAAATATTTTATACTGACTTAATAAATTAAACTCTCTAGCCATTAAATGTACTTATACTCTTAATCTTGATATAATTATTATTAGTTGTGTATATTATTATTGTTTTGATTTATTAAAAGGCTAGATTCTTTCATGGGTCAATATGCCTGGTAAATTGGATAATAATAATGTACATCGGTGAAGTAATAATTAGTTGATGGAATCTAAGTCTCGGTTTAGAGATTGATGATACACCTTTATGAAAGCTTATAAATTTTCATGTGTAAACCCGGCCGGTGGATTTTATATCCGACACATGAAATAAATTAAGCGAAAGTCTAAAGAAAATAATCAGTAAATCAAATCGTCAGTAATTTAATTTATTTGATTAGTATCTGAGTCTTAACATGGGGAGTTAAATAAGATTTAATGGATGAATTTTGAAACTGGATAAGGAGTGCAGTTACAGATTTTTAGTGAAATAATTCGTAATTAATTACGGTAGATATTAATTTAGAAAAATAAAAATTAATTCCATAATATGATCCTTGTTAATTAAATTCTGTGGTCCCTACTGTGCATAAATAATAGGAAATAAAAGAATCTTTTTTCTAGTGGAAGAGAAAACCCAACATGTTTTGGAAAAGGATTTTAACCCTTAAAACTTGTGCTATAAATACATAAAGTTTTCCAGCTAGGGAGAGAAGAAGATGGTGGCTGAAATTTTCAGCCAAGTTTTCCTAAAAATTTCGCCCACACGAAATTGCTATTTCGGTATTATTTGGGTAACACAGTAGAAGACCGTGGAACGTTCGAGGATCACGATTATGCGGGTGATGGAGATTCCATTGAGAAGTTCTGGAACAGAAGGCTCACGTGGTAGAAGAGATATGTTCACGCTTCAAGAGGTAACCCGTGAAATCTCGTTTATGCTAGTTGTCTAGATTACATGTGATTTTGATACTGGGTTTGCTTACGCTGCTTATTATAATCCATCACAAGTAGCAAAAATACTATAGTTTCAGACAAACTTTTATAAAGAATCTGACCACTACTTCCTTTCTTCTTCTGGTTTCACCCTAAGATATCCATGAAAACCTGTTTCAACCCAAGAAGTCTGTCTCCTTTTGTTGTGTCTATGCGACCGGTACTGGAATAATTGAAGAGTAAAGGAAGAGATAAAGTTACTCATACAATAAGGTAGGATGTTGATCCAACAGGATAATACATAATGGCCTTGGATTCTTAATGTCGTAGTCTTCTGCTCTTGTTCGTCTGTGCATCTGACCTATTCATGCGCGCAAGATGTGGAATTGGATTGTGAATGCATATGGTTTATTTGGTTATACAGTGGTAGTCAACATTTAAGATTAAAGAGTCCTTTCAAATTCTATAAGTGGCGCACGAAGTAGTAACTGAATTTTTTTGGAGAAATATATTTACGTTACAGTGTAACTGACAGGATTAGAAAAGACGCATTTACTCTAAAAGGTAAGAACTAATTCTCTATCTTAAATTTTCTGCCAAGGATCTAAATACTCAAAGATTACATCGAAGAAGGGGGAAAAGAGGAGAAAATTGTGAAAATCCGAGGAAAAAAATAATTAAGAATGCTGGCTTGGGAAACATGCCACATCAGTTGGCCAATTCCCAACTTTATAGATATAATATATAGATGAGAAATTGAGAAAGTTGGGGTTGGTATCAAAAAAAATATATATATCATGAGAATGTTGGTCTTTTTTTAAAATGAGAATGTTTGGTTGTTACTGGAGAATGTGCTATAAAAAATTTGTACGGTATAGAACGTCCTTTGGTTTTATGAATAGCAAACACTGAAGAGTCGGATAAATATAATTCACTACCTACTTCAAAGTCCAAAAGGCAATGGACACTCAAATATTTAAAGTTGAATTAATTTTAAATATAAGATATATTACTTTTTTCAAAAATAAATTAAAAAAAGGGGAAAGAAATCACATATAATAATAATAGAAAGAAGGGAAAATGGTCAGAACTGCCCCTAACGTATTGACTCCGGTTTAAAAATGCCATCCGTTAACCTATTTTGAAAAAAATGTCCCTACCGTTAAAAATTTGGCACATTTGTGCCCCTAAGTCTAACAACTGACTGTACTTATATTTAAAACGGTAGGGGCATTTTTTTCAAAATAGGTTAACGGTAGGGGCATTTTTACACTGGAGTAAATATGTTAGGGACACAAATATGCCAGAATTTTAACGGTAGGGGCATTTTTTCAAAATAGATTAACGAAGGGCATTTTTAAAGTGGCGTCAATACGTTAGGGTCAGTTCTGATCTTTTTACGAATAGGTGTACTTTTTTCCTCCGTGACATATGCCTAAGCCATACCACTCATTTGCTGGTTTATGCCTTACTTTCCTTTGCCACATTCAAAAAGGAGATAAAAAGTAGGCAAAAAGAAAGCCAAAATAAGTAAGCTTTTGTACTGAAAATATAAGCCTATCTTTAGTGTCATCCAACTCTTATCTCCTTTTAAAGTTGTATATATTACATAATATTCGATTATTAATTTTATTCCACATTATTCAACCTCATCTCATGTAAGATTATATATCATATTTATTTTCTTGGTACAAAATTATATAAATATTTATGCATTAGCATATATATTGCTCGTAATCACGGCATATAGAGAAGGGAAGAGACAGCGTTAACCTTCAATCATTCTTCCTTTCTTTCGAAGATCTTTGAACTCATGAAAATATGGCAAAATTGGTTAAAATCTTGGCTGGTTTGCTGATAGTGGCTTTCGATATCGTTGCTGGGATTCTTGGATATAAAGCAGAAGCATCTGAAAACCAGGTATATATCAATCGATTAATTTAACAAAACCTTAACTTCAAATTAATCTGTTGAAATTCGTTATATAAATCTTGTCTATTCATTCTGCTATGTAATCGAGTCTACTTCATACAACTTCTAATGGTATTTGTTGAAGATTTTAGAGATTCTCACTTCTTTTTTTCAAAACCTGCCACTGTTTTTAACTTCTAAATGTTCAATCTACATAAACATTTTCGTAAAGAGCAGCTAAAGGAAAGAGAGTCAGCATTTCAAACTCTCCGAGAAAAGTTTTTTTTTATGAGTTTGAATGCAAGGCCGGTTCTGATGTTATCGCAAGTAAGGCTTGTGCCTAGGTCCCAAATTTTGGGAGACCCGCTTTTAGAAATAGTAGGTTTATTGGTATATAGATATTTTAAAATATGTAATATTTACTTTAGTACTTTTCGTACAAAAAAAAAAAAGAGTTTTCCTATAACTGTTGCGCGGAAGTTAAGAATTTTTTCAACATATAATTAATAAAATATCACCTAATAATTAAAATTAACAATGTTTCAAAACAGATTAAAATGGTTGGCTATCCTATCAATTGAAAAGAAATTATTAAAGGAAATCGATTATAAGAAAATTAATAACAACTTTGCATCTAAAAAACTAGAAAAATAGACTTCAAATATATATAAATATATCTCATAACTTTCTTTTAAAAATTTAGGCCTCATTAAATGTTGGCTTTAGACCATATGTGCTTGAGCCGCCCCCTTTTAAATCTATGTATTAATTATATAAAAATATCCACAAAAAAATGTTATTTATAGGTAAATCTTTTAATATGTACAAGTAATAATTGATAATCCAATAAAAATGGTAGGGGTGGCGTCGAAAATTTACACGTTGTCATATTTTAAAATTATGTATATATACTATATATTAAATCTCTTTGACTGCTTTATTTATTTACTTCTTTATAGTCGCAGACCTCATATATTGAGATCAAACTAGATTTGTTGTTATTCCTTATGTTTTGGTACTTCTTAGTAAAAAATGTAGCTCGGTCATTCAGGTTAAAATTCACTTTAATAATGTTGAGTTGTCCCACATCGGAGGGATTTGAGGTCCTTGGTCTCCTTATATGGCTTGGGCAATCCTCACCTCATAAGCTAGCTTTTGGGGTTGAGTTAGGCCCAAGGTCCATTCTTATCATGGTATCAGAGCCAGGCCCATCCCAATTATTGTTGCCGATGTTGGGCCCCCATTTATGTTGTCCACGCTCCAGAGATCTGGGCGTGATGGGGGGTGTTGAGTTGTCCCACATCGGAGGGATTTGAGGTCCTTGGTCTCCTTATATGGCTTGGGCAATCCTCACCTCATAAGCTAGCTTTTGGGGTTGAGTTAGGCCCAAGGTCCATTCTTATCAAATAATAGTGTAAAAGAGTCTTTACCTTGTAAGTATGAACGTCTTAAATCCGTTTTCTGTAGAGTGTTTGATTGGTTTCGTTTTGTGGATTGGAGCAGGAAAAGCACCAGACGCTGTGGTTGTTTGAGTCATGTAACAAGCCAAGCCATGAGGCATTTGTTTTTGGGTTAGCTGCAGCAACTCTTCTTGGAATAGCTCATGTTCTTGCCAACCTGCTTGGAGGCTGCAGTGTTTGTACTACTGACCATATTCGGAAAGCCACCCCTATCAAGCAATTATCAATTGCTTGTCTCGTTTTTACGTGGTATGGTATCAAAAAAAATACTCCCACTGTTTCAGTTTTATGCGAATCTATTTCTTTTTTGGTTCGTTGCAAAAAGAATGATTCCTTTTTAAATTTGGTAATAATTTAACTTAAAATTATAACTCTACCCTTAATGAGAAACTTTTCTTACCACACAAATACTCTGGTGCTTATTTGGATTTAGGACCACAAATTCTAAAAGTCTTCATTTTTTTCTTAAATTTCGTGTCCAGTCAAATATGTACAACGCGTAACTTAAAATCTTGAATTCACCTCTGACATTTTCTTTTTCTTTTCTTTAATTCCCTTTGTTTTTTTCTTCCTGTCACCAGGGGAGCGTGTGCGGGGAAGGAGGAGGGGGGGGGGGGGGTAAAGTCTATAAATTTTTGAAAGAAATCATTTATCTTTTGACTTTCAGGATCATATTTGGAGTAGGATTGGGAATGCTGGTGATTGGGACAAAGGCGAACCACAAGTCAAGAAGTTCGTGCGGTTATATACATCATAATTACCTCTCCATTGGTGGAATTTTGTGTTTTGCTCATGCCCTCTTTTCTGTTGCATATTATGTCGCAGCTAGTCAAAATCTGGCATAACTTATGAAGATAAGAGATTTTGAGATGGTCTAGACCAATGGCCTTTGCACATTATGTTGAACACCTAATTGTAATTGTGTTATGCATCACAGAAGGTTGACTAGTTTTTTGACTAAAATAAATTCAGGATAAAAGGGATAGTGTGGATTGTGGAACAGACAAAACAAGGAAGAGCGGAGCTGAGATCACAGGACAAAGAGGAAGAGAAGTCTATAGAGCCACAGAATTCCAAATGGAAGCAAATTTTACTTATGACTGAAGAATGCTAACGTCTGAAATTTTGCCCCGCATTCATGCACGTGTTTTTTAGGAATTTCGAAGCACACCCAACTTTACTGTTTGTATCATGGAATTGGCAATAGTAATGTGTTTTATTCTCAAAATAATGCGAAAATTTGCATTAAAACAGAGCAATAATTGAGTCTTCAAAGTGTTTTGTACACCAGCTCCCCATTAAAAACACTTCTCCACATTTGAAAGTAAAATCCTCTTTTTTTAATGAAGTTTTATTTTTTTTGTGAATTTTACTTTGGACTTTGAGTAGCAGAGAAATAAGGCATATCTGTCTTGGAAGTTAAAAATCTTTTGAAACTATTCAAACTTTCAAAATCTATTTAAAAATGTTGTTTAACTTTCAAATTATACCACTAAGATAACAGGTAAGAGGTTTGTTGTATCTTAAATTATTTTATATACACTAACACTATAAAAATATATTATGCAATTAATTAGCTCAAAAGATAAATATAGGTAAGTGTAACTCTTATATTGACGAATATACCATAAAATTTATCAGTGCATACACCATAATAAAAAGAGTGTTTTGTGTCATTCACAAAGGTCAAGCAGTCATTCTTTTGAAAAAGTTTTTATAGGCGCCTCAAGCATTCTCTCATATTCTGTTTTCAGTATTCAATTTTTCTAACAAAACCTTCTACAGATTAAGACCATCACAAATTCATATTAGCCTCTCACCAACAAACCAAAAGAAGCAAAATTTAAGGAATTCATTTCAGTTTGTTGTTTAGTACTTCCTCAGTGTATGCGAACCTATTTTTTTGGTCCGTTCCGAAAAGAATAACCTTTTCTAAGTTTGAAAATAATTTAGCTTAGACTTTCTATTCTACCAGGGGCAACTCACACATAAAGCAAGTAAAGCAACCGCTACAGGCCATATATTTGTATAAAAAATAGCACGGTATAATAAATTTTCGGATCGGTCATTCAAAAATAGCCAGCGTTTACCAAGTCAATGAAAAATAGCCACTATTTTGCTGCAATACAAATTGGTCCAACATAATATACTGAAGTTCGATGCATCTGTATATGAACTCCTGTATAATATACTAGAGACTGGAGCATCAGTGCTCCAAACTCCAGTATATTATACTGGACCATTATAATTGCTGGAACTCCAGTATATTATGCTGGAGTTCTAGTGTACTTATGCTGGAACTCCATCATATTATGATGGAGTTCCAACATACTTATCCTGGAACTCCAGTATAATATGCTGGAGTTCAAGTATATTTATGCTGGAACTCCAGCATAATATAATGTAGTATTTTTTAACAGTGTTTTCGCTCAGATTTATCTTCACATAAAAAGTGGTTAAATTTCGATTACTTTTGAAATTTGGTTATTTTTGAACGACAGATTGTAAATCTGGCTTTGTTTGAATTTCTTCCCATATTCGTGGGGGGGGGGGGGCATTTTTTCTTACACCTTATAGACTATGTATAAGTTTAAAAACGAGTTATGTAAAGTAAAAAGTTTAATTTTTTTTCTTTAACAAATATAGAGAAAAATGATTTGCAACTACTATGAGTTCTACCAAGGATATTGCACTTGGAATGAATATTGAACCCGGATTTTGTAAGAAACGCGTGATAAATAGTAAGTAATAATTTGATGCTAATGCTGAGAATGAAATCTCAAAATCTTTCGAAGAGTCCTTTAGAGTTGATTACTTTTATACATAATAGGCAGGACTATTTTTTCACTTCAAAAATAGATTTGAAAATTTTGAAGCATATGAAATATTTTTGTTTTCTATTTGACAGTAAAAATTAAGATCGCTAAATGTTGAAAATTTTAAAAAATATTTCCTTAATCTTGAATGTTCCTTAAATAATAATAAATATTGATGGTTTAAATTTATTTTCTTAATTAAAAATATTAAGAAACATAGTACAATTAGAAAATATCAGTTTAATTGTTACACTTAATAAAATAAAAAGATTTAATTCTTTTCCAAATGCTTAAATGCCTAAATTTCTTATGGAATAATGTTAGTAACTCATGTTACCAATGCTTCAATCGAAAGAAGATTTCAAAATTAAAATTGATAAAATCTTACCTAAGATTAACAATGTAACAAGAAAGATTAAATGGATTAGCTATATTGTTAATTAAAAATACTTATTAGGAGCTATTAATTACAAAAAAAAATATTAATAACTTTGTATAAAAAGAAAAGACTTCAAATAAAAAATAATAAAAAATTTAAAAAGTTAAAGCCCCTCATAAAGTTTGGCTTTAGGCTACAAAATTCGTCAGCTTCAGTATTCTACCCTTAATGAAAAGATTTTATAACCATACAAATATTCTACATCCCCTTTTTAACTTGTTTAGGACCACAAATTTCAAAAGTCTTTATTTATTCTTAAACTTCGTGCCCAGTCAATTAGGTTCACATAAATTGGAACATAGATGTCACACTTCCTTTTTCACGACACTCCCGGAAGGGTATAAAAGGGAGTTTTTTTTCCAATTTAAGTGACAATCGACAGGTTGCTATTTTTATTAAAATTAAGAGTCGCCACTTTGGATAATTTTATGGTGTCCGAAGTCACCGGTTCAAATCCTAAATCGAAGAAAAGATTGACTATGTATTACAGTCCGCAAACCAGAAATTTAGGTAAGGACTTTTTTTAACCTGGGAGAAGGTATTAGGCTCTGCCGAGTTCTGTGGTTCTAGCACGGTCACTCAACTATTATAATTGGCTTATTATCTTATGTTAAACATATTTTAGCCTATGATGCAATTTTAACTTTATAACCGCTTTTATTTAATTATTTTTTCTTTTAAAAAGAAGATTGTAAAGTTATTTAAAATATATTTTGAACCACGTCACATAAATGCACCCACAGTCCGCAACACATTTTATCCAACGTTTAGAATATCACAAGACAAACAATATAGAGCTTCACACCATCTATCACTGTATGGATATTGATCTGTTGAAGCCCTCACCTACAATTTCATTACAAATAAAAAATAATTCATATACAGTTTACAAAATATCTACAAATTATCTTTTGTCTTTTCTAGATATTTTATAGTTAATTTGTAGAAATATTGAAATTCTATATGTCATATTTAGCTACAAATGATATGTAATTTTATTGTAAAAAATATTGTAGATATAATGAAATCCAATACTTATATATATATATATATATATATATATATATATATATATATATATATATATATATATATATATATATATATATATATATATATATATATATATATATATATATATATATATATATATGTAATATTGTTTACAATAAAATTAATTTCTATTATTCTTTCGGATGTATCTATTATTAGATGCTCTGCTTTGTAGAATTCAATAGACTATAACTCGCATCCTCGCCGACTACAATTTTATAGACATGAAAGTCTTTATATCTCTCATAGCTATCCAAATTCCCATTCAACTGAAGCGTAATTGGGATTTTCGACATAACTGTCGTTACAGAAGAATTATAGCTAACTTAGTCGCTTTTGATTTGTGAAATAAGAAAAAAATAGTAAAATAGAGTATTGTCGTAAAAACAGGTAGTGAGTTTTGGAGAGAAACAGGCAAAATTTAATAGAGAGATTTGCGTTTGATAAAATCTGGAAGAATCCTTAAAACCCAACATTCGCGCGCCTATTAAAGGAATTGTTTAGCTAACAAGATTCTGTTTTAAATGGATTGTTTATATTTTGTAGAAAAACTATTAGCAAGGGGAATAATTTGTAAATGAACATTTTTCGTAATATAGTTTTCTATGTGATATAGGAACGAAAATTTCCCATAATAGAACCTTGATTACAGCTCTTGAAGTTAACGGAAGTCCGACCGGTGATGGAAAAACTACTTATAGCTAAGGCTGTTTGGTGTCCCGGGCCTGGCGGTCCCTGGCCGAGCTCTCCCGCATCGATGCTCTGTGATCACCGATTTGTAGTCTTGCTTGACTGAAAGCGCTCTCCGATGCAATAGTTGACGCTTGAATTGACAGAACATCCCGAGCCATCCTTGCAAGAATGGGAAAATGCTTTTCCCTTGACTCCCACCATTTCAAAAGGTCGAAAGAGTCGTCTGGATTCTCCTTTTCTAGTCCCTGTGACAAGTAAACTTGAAGCTCATTTAGATGGGAAATTTCATCAAAATTATCACCTTGAGAACCCTGAACTCCGTCCACGATTTAAGAGTTGTTAAGCCAGCAGCTCTTTTAGACGATTGTTATGTAGACGAAGTAGGGGTTGGACTATTTGGCCTAGCATACTCTAACGCCTGTTTATAAGCATTATAAACAGTTTGAGCATTAATTTTAATTGATGCTTTCGCATTAACTTGAGAATCTATACTTGTCCCCCCCTCTTGTTGCGCTTGCATTTGGAAAAATCTAGCCTTATCTCTAGGGTGTAATTTTATATGCCTAGTCAAACTACCCATGCCGCTACGGTCTCTAGTATACCTATGAACAAGTAATTTCCCACAAGTTTTACACTTAGCCTTGTCGTGCACTCTTACTTGAGTAAAAAAATGCCAAACTAATGATGTTTCTTGACGTTTAGCAGGTTGTCTACTAAAAGTGGGAGTTTGTACAGGTGGGTGTGCCGGTTCATTGCCTAAGTTATGAGCAGGGCTAGTAGGTGTATCATCTAAATCTGGTGCTTGAGTTTCATCATCATCATCATCATCCTCATTTTCCTCTAAGATAGGTTCATTAGGATAAAGAGCATTCATAATATCATCATCTAATCTATCACCTACTGCAACATCATGTAGAAATTCACTATCGGTAAATTGAAAACAAGGGTGATCACTATCAAGCATTACAGGAGGCGGATTAGGACGTCTAGGTTGGCTACTACTTTCGACTTGCTTATCTTTTTTAGGTTGGGGAGCCGGGGGAAGGGTAGTATTATGGCCACTACTTTCACCGGTTTTACCTTTTCCTTTACCGAACATTTTTTTCAAAGAAAATGCCATACTAATTAGAATTATGCAAACTAAAAACACAAAAATATACTATTAGCATGTAAGAGTTGAAACGAGTTTACCGGATTGCCGAACAACTTCTTGAAAATTGAAAATCGTTGAACTTGAACACTTGAAAACTTCAATTCAACAACTTCACAATTTTTCACGATTTTTCAACAATAAATTAAGCACTTGTACTAGAAAGATTGAAAGAGAGCTTGAGAGATATTGATGAATTAGTGAATAAAAATGAAAGAATGAGGGAGTATTTATAGTTGAGAAATGGGAAAAATTGTAATTATATAAAGTTTGGGGTTAATTAAAGTTTGGGGGCCAAATGACTATTTTTCAAATTTCCAAACGGCTACTTTTTGCAATTAGCCGTTACTGAATTTTAAAAAAAAAAATTAAAAAAAATAGTCGTTTGGACCGCCAGGACCGGTCCAGGCCCGCCAGGACCGGTCCAGGCCCGCCAGCCGGTCCCGGGCCTAACGGTTCGAGGTAAGGGACCGGCTCGTCACTGGCTTTTTGGAACATCAGGATCGGACCGCCGGGACCGGCCCAGCAGGACCGGTAGGCCCGCCAGGCACGCGATCCCGGTCCGGTCCCGGACCTGAACCGGAACACCAAACAGCCTTACCTATAGCTGAGAACTTCTCTCCTTCACCGAATAGAGGAAACTGTTTCAAGACTTGGGCTTGTTTAACTTTAATTGGATGTACACCGACCTTCAAGAAACCTTTATCGATGCAATCAGGGGAAAAGATATTAAAGAAGTGCCCAAAACTGGGTTATTGGGGAATTATCGGAGAAAGTGAAAGTTCAAGGAAGACGTTGTAACTATATAGATCTGCGATTTAATAAATCAAACAAAAAAAGGTTTGGCCAAAGCGCTGTAAGTGAATTGTTTTTGTGGAATGGTGCATATATTGAAAATAACTTTTGTCAAACGATAAATAAACATATGTAAAGTATCAAATAGGGGGGACAAGACTAAAATACTCAAAAGGATCGAACGGATCGTTACAATTATGTACGATAAGCTAACTGAAACGGGTTTGAAGTCTCCAATTTAGCAGCTTATTTAGAAACCCGGATATAGATGAGGATTATAGTATGTTGACTGCCAACTTAAAACTAGCCAATTATGTCGAATCCACACAAAATAGATTTCATTGGAGATAACACAAAATTGTCATAACTTGTAAAGGCTCCCATATTTCACCTGGTATTAAGCAAAAGTAGGAGATACTGCAAGATTGAATTGTCAAATATTTACAAAAAGACGACACAAAAACTTCACAGCTCAAACCCTTGAAAGAATGTATTTTACAAACATGAAGATGTCGTTTGGACCGTACACAGGATCCACCATTGCATAATTATATTTGAAGAAAACTCATTGACTGCAAATTAAAACCGTTAGATCTAGAAGCGATAGCTCAATGATCCAGATATTAGCCAGGAAAAAGAAGTTGGAAGTGAAATAAAAACTAAAAACCACAAGCAGTGCAAAACTGGTCCATCTTCCTCAAGTCTCTCAACTTCATATTAGAAGAATTTATAATAATATAGAAGAGATTTTTACTATCTCACAGAACAGAATGATATAGTTGGATTTATATGGCAACAATGTGACCAACAAAATGTTGAGAAGTCTATGGATGTTTCTTGAAGAGAATGGCAACAAATGAGGCATCTTAGTTCATCTATTCTTTCTCCTTCAAGGGATCTAAGAGAGAGCATCAGAGCAAATGCCAACTTCATATAGTTGTTAAGAGGTAGACCATTCTGCTTCCTATAGTTGTTAAATACGAGATTCTGCAGATTATTATCCAGCCAGATTAACTCCAAATTTTTCTGCCCCCAATGTATCAAAGCGAAAGCTAGAAGCTCTGTACCGTCTCCCACAGTTCAATGGAATGTCACTTGTGTACAATGTGTGGAGTTTACAAGTATTCTAATCACAATGTACCTGAACTGATAGCTACAGGGATGATTTCTCATCATGTGAACTAAAATCATCATCCATCCGTCTCTCCTGGATTGCAGGAAATAGTCGTTGATGAACATCTGGCAAAGTATCTGGATGGGATTCCTGGGAAGGTGATACTGTCAGTGCCCTTTTTCTAGGAGTGTTTGCCGGCAACTTAGTTGATTTTCTCACCACTGTACATGCCTTGTCCACCATTATCAAGAAATCACGAACAACTGCGAACAGACGCAAGCCTTCATCCTTTCCTGCACTTCCATGGAAGTAGTCTCCTGTACTCTTGACCAAAGCCATTATCTTTTTCTCTTCTTCTAGTATCCAAGTGATCTCCTCTTCCGCATGTTGCATAAAATTTGTGAGGGTATCACGGAACTTACCGCCTTCCTCCAAACTTTTCATTTCCGTTTCTAGAAACCCTTTAGTTTTCACTAGTGAGTTGCCAAGTCTGGAGACAGATGTACTTAAGTTGTCACCATCTATAAGTGCTGCTTTTTTTACATTCTCAAGCTCATTGCTTAGACCAGAAACCACCTGAAGACCAAGGTTACGATGGTGCTCGACCAAGTCCTGAGAATCATCCTCAACAAGATCTTCTGTTTTCACACTTGATAAGCTTTTGCTCTCCCTTAACTTGTGCGCTGCTTTTAATCCTTCTGATCGGATAATTTCCTGAACAACAAAGTTGAGAAGTGTGGTCTTACCATCAGTTCCTTTAACATCTGAGAGTTTCAGCAGCGTATCGAGCTTGAATGCCTGTGCACCACCACGGTAGGTGCCATCATTCATGCGGTTCCCAGTTTTGAGAACTGCTTCTAGAAGTTTCAGGAAGAGTCTGCTGTTTCTCAGCTCCTGGCATGCCACCTGCAATTCTTTATTTATTAATAAAAGCCACCTACCATGTGATGGTTAGAAACACATTTCAGAGAACAATGTACTGAAAGATTTTCTAATTAACCATTACCAGGAGCAAGAGACCGAAATTTCATGACTTTCCTTTAATGTAAAGAGGAGGCAGCACACATCTTCATTCAGTTATATAGGGTGGTAGAGTTCGAGTAACGGGTGACTGGTCTAAATTGTTAGTCAACTGTTTTATTTTAAGCTACTGAATTTCACAATTAATCAAAATGACCCTAGCTCTTCCAATTTTTAAAAAGAACTTTGTCTTTTCTTATAGATAATCTAACAAGAAAAATCTGGCAAGTCCAACTAATTGAATTTAATTTCAGTTCATCAGGGTAAGACAGGGAAATGATACCTTCCAATTAGAAAAATCTTGAGCTCTTATATATTGTTCAACACTAATTATCTAAGGAGAAACTCAGCTCCTAATTTTTATTAACCATGATCTTGGAAAATCCAAAAACAAACTTTTACTGATGAATATCCGAGATGAGTCTCATGATATGTGCAGCAGAACAACACAAACGTTTCCCACACAATTTACCTCTAAAGTTGCAAAGGACTCTTTAATAGCAGAAACATCTTCTGGAAGAGTACTCATGAGCAACAACGTTTCCATCCGTTTGAAGGCAAAGGGAATTTCAACCAGGGACTTGAGAAACCTTTCAGAAGGACCAAGCTGAGAAATTTCCCCACAATATAACCGAAGCTTGAGTTCTTCATCTGCCGTTGGTGCCATCTTTGATATAGTTTGAATAAGTTCAGGAGGCAGTTTATTACCTGATAAGATAAGCAAGCATTTGCAGTTAAAAGGCTGAGAAATACGTTGATAAAATGAAAATAAAAACTATGAAAATGCACAAAGACAAAAGAAGTAAGTTGGAGTATCTCTCAAGAATCTTTTTCCACAAGTTAATACAATAGAGCAATTCAAGTTTGCTTATGTTGGGACATGAAAATAGATTCTCATATAATGAAACTTCAATTTTTTTTCGATGGGAAACCATTGGGTACTCTATAAGAAGAATATCAAAGAAGAACCAGACACAACCATAGAAAAATATGTAATTCTATAGTTTTTCAATTCACTTATAACCTATGTTGCGCGGACTCTTCAAAACAGTTGCCGCACCCGTGTCAGATCCTCCAAAAATGGACTATCTTTGGAGGATACGGTACGCACCCAACATCGCTTATAACCATCAGCAGTGCTTGGTGGGAACTTGTACTTAATCTTCTCTTTTTGGTGAAATGTATCAGTGAACAATGAAAATATTTTATTATCACCAGAGTAATACATAAACAACTGATAGACTACTCTTCGTCTTGCATTCTTTATCTTTCTTTAGGGAGGAGGGCTGGGGAGGAAAGAATGGGGATGGTTGAAGAAATTACAAGGTTTGTTCTATAAAATCATCATATTAGTTTATTTTACATTTAGAAATGGGACATTGTTTTCAACTTAGGGTGTGTTTGGTACGAAGTAAAATATTTTCCGGAAAATGTTTTTCAATTTTCCCATGTTTGGTTGGCTTAAATATTTTGGAAAACATTTTCCTTATCAATTCGTTTTCCTCCAATTGGAGGAAAATATTTTCTTTATCAATAGAAGGGAAAACATTTTCGAAAGTTCCTTCTCAACCTTCCCCACCCTCACCAACCCACCTCATCCCCTCTCTAAAAAAAAGTTTTTTTTTAAGTTTCAGTTTTTCCATTACCATCCACCCTACTACCCCTCCACCCCCCCACCCCGCACAAAAAAAAATCTTTTTACCTTAATCTTTTTTTTTTTTTGCAATTTCAAATTTCTATTTTTTCATTTTTATGCACCACCTGCCCCACCCCCCTACAAAAAAAAATTTACTTTTTTTTTGTTTTATTGCCCCCCCCCCTCCCCCCCCCGAAAAAAAAATTAAATAAATTTTTCAGTTTTAATTTTATTATTTATCGGTTTAAAGGCTCAAAATTTTACAAGTTCCAAAATTATGAGTTCGGAGGTTTATGCGTTTGGAAGTTTGCGCGTTTAGAAATTATAAAATTTAAGGGTTCGGAATTTCGTGATTTGAAAGTTTAGCAGTTCGAAAGTTTATGAAATTTGTGGGTCCAGAAAGTTGTTGGTTTGAAAGTTTATGGCTTCATGTTTATTATATCTACATTATTTATGAATACTCTTGAGAAGTCATTTTCCTTAATTTGCTTACCAAACACCAAAAAAATGAATAAGATTGCTACTTGTTTTCCAAGAAAACATTTTCCTGAAAATCATTTTCCATTATAACAAACACACCCTTAATCTAATTTCTAATCAATTAGCACATGGCAATACTGAAAAAGTACCTTTTCTTCTTAAAAATTCACCCTGGGGTTCTCATACTTCAAAATACTTTTTGATTACTCTCAATGCGCTTGTAGGCATTTCACAACACCATGTATTAAGAAGAATTAGTAGAATGAAACTTCTTCATTGCTCCAAACATTTAAGTAAATAACATACAGTTTCATAATGGACCAATAAGTTCTATGTGCAGACTATGTTGTTTGTGCTCTTTCTTCTGTTCCCAATACTTTTATCTCTTTTTAAGGGCGTCGATAACTTTCATGCAAAAGCTTAAAATGGAATGAGTTAACACTAAAGTAAAATCCCTCCTAGGATTAGACACACTCTTCTCCATGGTGATAAATTTACTATATTTGTTGCCCACTAGCCTATGTTACTCGGACTCTCCAAAAATATCACTGGGTATGTGTCGGATCGTCCAAAAGTAATTTATTTTTGGAGGATCGGACACGGGTGCCGCAATATTTTGGAGAGTCTGCGCAACATAGCCACTAGCTATTAATTCAGAAAAGCAAGATTCACCACATATCTCATGGGGGAGACACAGAGAAAGAGAGAAGATTTACCCTCTTTGAGAGCATCACAAACTTCTTCTGTTGTCACATTTAAGGCTTTAAGAATAATTGCTAGATTTTGTGATTTCTTAGCATCAATTATCTGAATATACTGTGGGGTAGCTTCAAAAGATGCTGAAGCTTTTGTGCCCTCATTTTTGCCTGGATTAGCTTGGGCATATCCGAATAATGACTCCATCATCTCCTCATTAAACCTGTAGTAACACCATTATAAAAAGTGAGAAAATCAGACATCTTGCATAAAATAAAGTGCATAGGAAGATTGACGAAAAGCTTACTGGAATGAGCCAGCTTTGATATCATGCCAAACCATTGAGTGATCAGGATTAGCAAGAACTTTGTCCCAGAAAAATGGCTTTAGTTTTGCCTTTGGAGCATCAGATTCATCAGACAATTCAGTTTCCTTACCACCAGAAGAACTTCGTCTCTTATGCGCTCCAAGAGGTGAAGGCTTTGGCAGATTACCAGGCTTTGGTGGATTTGGCGGAGGAGGGCGAGCAGCTTTTGGAGGCGGAGGTGGCTTTGGAGCAGGTGGTTTAGGAGGAGGAGGAGGTGGTGCAGGGGATGGAGGTACAGATTTTCCTGGAGGAAGTGGTAATGCATTTACAAGTGCATCAGTTTTAGCTTCAGCCTCTGAAGAATTATCTGGCACTGAAAGACTATTTACAGTAGATGATGTCTTGAAATCTTTCTGGGTTGAACTTCCTATGCTCGAAGACTTCTGGGAAGAATCTGATCACATGAATTGTAATAATTATGCAGCAAAACAAAAACAAAATATATGCAAAGAGATAAACTTCATGATTAAATACCTGCAAAAAGATTACCTGAACAAAAGTTAAGAAGAGGCTTCTCATCTCTTAGCCCATATTGGGGATCTGCTTCTTTCTTTTTACTTTTTCTAAGACACAATATTAAGAACAGAACCAAAAGGGCAATTCCTGCCACAGCACCTACAGAAACAGCAGCGACAATATAAGTACTGTCCTTCCGGTTATTTTCTGTAGAATTTGTTCCAGTATTTCGTGGTTTAGCAGGAGGAGGAATGACAGGCAAAGGTTTAGAAGCATTAGCACGAGTCTGAGGTGTTGGAGCCTTTGCAGGAGGGTTGACACGAGTCTGAGGTGCCGATGCCGGTGCTTTTGCAGGAGGACTGTCACGAGTCTGAGGTGTTGGAGCCTTTGCAGGAGGTTTAATTGGTGAGCTCGTGGGCACTGGTACTGGAGCAATAATTGGTGATACTGCCCAGTCGCCTGGAGATGGAGCAACGACTGGAACTGCAACATCAGGTGTTAGCTTCTCTTGAAGTTTTCTTTCTCTTAGGTACCTTCTGGTAACACTGGACCATTGTAAGAAAAGCTCTTGGTACTTGCTTAACCAAGCAATGGACGTAGCCTTACTACCCCAACAATGAAGAGGAAGACCTTTCCTTCTTAAGCACTCCAGAAGGATCTGCTTATTTTCAGGAGTCAGATCACTAATAGCCTTTTGTAAGATTCTTTTTCTCAACAATGCTATATCTGATCTTAAGTAGATATAAGTTCCCATTCCTGCCTGACGAAGAGACAAATCCAGAACATTTGCAGCTTCTGTATTCTTTTGTGATCCATGCGTGCAATGCCTCCATATTTGCTCGGCCTGCATACAGAATACTTCATCAATACCACATTCAAAAAATAAATTGGAGTGCACAACTTGTCATCCTACAATTCACTGCCTGAATCCAGAATGCATACTTCTGGAAAATGTAACTTGTAACACAATTTTACTTTTAATAGTTATAAGCACAACATAAAAAAGATCTGCAATATTAAATCTCTAGCTTGGAAAATATAAGCTAGCTTTGAAGAAACATAAAGTTAGAACTAGCAATAGATCTTCTCAGCCTAGTTACATTTCTGTTCCACAAAAATCTTCAAAATACATGTGCTTAACAAACCACTTGCTTTGACACAAATTAATTTAAAGAAATTAGTTCAGATCTAAGTTGCTTTGACACGGCAGTTTAGGTGCTGCACCCATGTTGATACGATACTAGTATGGGTATGAGTATGGGATCGGTAATGGTATCTGATTAAATTTTGGGTACTTTGGCCACGACGGAAGGAACAATTTGAGACGGGATACAATTTGATTCCCAAAATCAGAACCAAAACTAGGGTAAATTTGAAGAAATAACATACTTTATCTATGAAATAAATACTTTACTTATCTACAACTTGAGAATAAAAAAGAAATCCACACTTTACAAGTTATAAGTAAGTATTCCAAAAAATTTCTCATAACTTAGAGATCTTTTTATATCTTTTTGAATTACTTTTAGTCGGATCCCCGTTGAATCTTAGAATTTACATGTCGAAGGATCAAACCTCTAGATCCGCACCCGTGTCCGAGCAACTTAGGTTTAGATAATCAAATTGGTTTCCTCAAATCATGAGAAGCATTGTCACTATTCTGAGGTGCAAGCTTAGATATTTTTCTTTTTGTCTTAGTTATTAAATACAACTCTATATCTTGTTTCTTTTGTCCGCATTACAGAAAATGATACAATTTATGCAGTTACATCGTAGGCTTTCGCACAATGAAAAACTTCAAAAACCATGGCATATGACTCCTAGCTCGCCTGTCCTTTAATTGCTTCCTCCCTTTTTTTTGATAATTATGGTGTTCATGCCAGCTTGCGCGTATCTTGACTAATTCTATGGGATACCTACCACCTACCACCGGCAACAGGTGCCAAGTAACTTTGTCCATCAAGACTTGGACAAATAAGAAGAAATCACCTAGTATTTTGCAAAGTGCTTCCTCCTTAATTGCATTAATTTATCCTAAAGGTTCATTTCCAATTTGAATTTGGGTATTCACCATGTGCGAGGAGCACCGCCCCAACCCAAAATGCATCCATCGCAGAATGGTTAAAGTGCCCAACTCATAATTGGTAAATTAGTCGCTTCAATTCTTGTTGGATACACACCGCGACCCTCCAGAAAGTAATTGTTTGATTGTGGGCAAATACTATGAATAGGTTGCATCCCTTTTTCTAATCAACTACAAAATCTCCATCAGATAATGAATGAATTTCTCATTAGCCAGGGAATACTACTGAGTATTAATACATATTTCTACATGCATATATATATATATGTTTACCTTATGCATATGTAAACCAATGTTGTTTGTGCACATCGCAAAATGAATGTAAGAGAAATAAAAAACTTATTTTTCATACCGTATCTTCACCCAAATAAAGCTTCTGATTCCCTTGTGAGCTAGTGGCTGCCCAAACACAAAGAAACGCAACAAACACAAATATAGAACTGACCCTTATTCCCACGCCCATTGATTGTAAAATCAAACTTCCAATCCCATATTTTGGCCTTTTTCATCTCATCTGATATCCAGACATACACCTTTGACCTCAATGCATTCAAGAATATGCCACAAAAAAGCCCTGTGGTTTTTTATTCAATGTTTCAGAGCTAAAAACACAGAATTGAAACATATACAAAAATGTGTATACATACAACTACATAAAAATTCTATCTTCACACAAAAAAATGGGATATTATGATTATATATAGAAACATAAATATATTGTATATAATCTTTTTTAGGATACAAAATAGGCAATGCAGAAGCGGAACCCACCACCCATTTGTGCCTTTGCAAAAAAAAAAAAGATAAAGGGGAAAGACAAGAAATTTGCAAAGGTTTCAAGAAGGAGAGTTTCCCTTAGAAATTTAGAGTGAAGGGTCCGTTGAAATTTTTTGAAAAAGCTCAGTGCTATTTCGAATCTCGCATGGGAATTTTTGTTCATTGGAATGTTCTCAAGTTTTTCGGGGACAAATGAAACGTGCAGAGAACTACGTTTAGAGGGAGAGAGAGAAAGTTCAATTCCGGCCGTTTCTATTTTTAATTTTTTATGCTTTATTTTCCATTAAACCAATTTACTAATTATTCTTCCTAGACAAAATAATAAATAAAGATATGGTTTTTTTTCCTTCAAAAGATGGATATTATATTAGTGCATCGAGTATAGTTTACATAGAGTTTACTTCAACTCTTCTCTCGGCACATGTTACAGTGCATGTGCTAACGTACGCCACTAGCCATGGGGAGGGACGATTGAAGAGAACTGCAATTGCGATACAGGTGACTGATTACGTAAAAACGAGCACTCAAATTCTGAGGAATGAGAGCAATTTGTAAAGAGATCAAGGGAAAAATCCAATGGAACAGTGGCTGCCATTGTCAACCATGGAGGAAGCTACGAAAACTCCACTAGATAAGGGCAAACATAGTGGTAAAGTAATTGCTGATGGTATGATGATACATGCAAGCCCAAATGAAAGAAAAAAGGTGAAAATTGGTAAGGGTATTGGACCGATTACTACCGAATTAGGAGTAAAATGGGATGCAACAACTATAACTCAACCTCAAGTGATTTTACCTGTTGTTGAAGCTAATAAGGGGCAGAAGCAGTGGGCAAATTTGTTTGTGGAATCAAATTTTACAGTAAAAGATACGGATCTGAGCTTGATTGCGCCAACTATCAAAAATGGCGAGGTGGTTGTGCGGCTATGCAAGGAAAAAATTGAGAAGGGAGACTCAAAAATGGAAACAATCGCTAATTCTATATGTTGTTGGAGGAAGTCCAACAGAGGTGCCAGGGAAAGGTGCATTGCTTCAGTATGAAACTTTGTAGCAAAGTCAAGGTGTATTTTCATAATAATGGCTATTTTATGATTCATTTCAATTCTATTGAAGATAGGGATGAAATACTATATTTAGGACCTCAAATGTTAAATAACAAGCCTATCATTGTCAAAATATGGTCTGATGACTTTGATTTCATTAAAGGGGTACTCCAAACTATAGTAGTGTGGGTTAAATATCCTAATTTTCCTTTGAATTGCTGGGGAAATAGGTCACTAAGCAGGATAAGTAGTGGCTTGGGAATTCCTCTACATGTTGATGCTTGTACTACTCAAGTGGATAGGATTTCAAATGCAAGGGTATTGGTACAAATGGATGTTATTAAAGAGTTTCTTAGGTCCATCAAGGTGACTGATCCTAATAGAATGGAGTTTATCCAGGAAATAGGATATTATTGGGTCCCTGAGTTCTGTCCTAAATGTATGCACGTTGGTCACAAATGTAGAGTTGATGAACAGATAGGACCAAAATTGAAGGCTAAGAATGCAAAACAGAAGCAGGAATGGCAACCTAAGACCGCACCCACATACAGGAAACAAACAGTTGTTAAGGAGCAATCGAAGTTGATAGAACGTAAAAATGAAGGGAATGCTAGCTCTAGTACATTAGTTGCTAGTGTTAGATGCAGGAGTTCTAATAGGAAATGAAAAGAAAAGGTGGTAGCCTGTTATAAAAAAGTCAGCAGCTAGAAACCGAGAGAGACAACCATTTGATGTAGTTAATGCGCTTAATGGATTTAACCTTCTCACATAATCTTGATTGCAGCTAGTCATGCCAAGACAAATGGAGGAAGGAACAACTAGACAGCAAGATAATAATGGGTAGGAAGAGACTATGCAACCCCATTTCATACATGTATGAAGCTAGTAACCTAGAACATAAGGGGTTTAAATAAATCTCCTAGATAAAAATAGGTAAAGTGGTTCATTCATAGTAATAAAGTACACATGATTGCATTATTAGAGCATAAAATAAAAAAGTAGAAGGTTGTACAAGTTATAAGGAAAATTACACCAGGATGGGCATGCTCAGACAACTATGTATATAGTAGTAGAGGAAGAATATAGTTTTTAGGAGACTCAAGTGAAATAAAATGCATAGAGGTGTGGAGAACTGCTCAAATTATACACACTTAAGTTATATTAGTAGGCTGGATATGAGGTTCACTTTTACAGCTGTATATGAACTGCATAGTGTGGAAGATAGAACAAGTATGTAGGGAGAACTTACAAGATTATACTCCATACAACAAGGGCCATGGTTGATAATGAGGGATTATAATATTAGATCAAGGGAAGATAGAAACCAGTTGGTAATTCGGTACAAGAATTGAAAATCAGAGACTTTAATGAGTTTAATAAAAGTACTGGATTGGCAAAAATAAAGACTAGTAGAAGGAGTTTTACATGGACAAATGATCACACTTATAGTAAGATTGATAAACTTTGATTAATGCTGAATGGATATTGGGCATGACATATTTAGAGGTATGGATTATGGATCCACATTGCTTTGACCATTCACCACTGAGTATAGCACTGGAGGAGACTAAAGACTATAGTCTTAAGCCATTTAAATTCCTAAATCATCTAGCTGAACATGATGATTTTATAAAGCTTGTTATTGAAGCATGTGAGGGACCACATGAGCAAAACAATATGACGAGTATTTGGAAGAAACAAAAAAGAGTAAAACGTGCTATGAAGATGTTAAACAACAATGAGTACAATGTTGTTAGTGATCAGATCAGGGGGTGTAGACAAAAGATTAATTGATTTACAGAAATAAATAAGGGATACTGATCAAGATGAGGCCTTAGTAGTTGATGTAAAAGAGATGAAATGCAGTTGGAGAAATGGTTAGGGGTGGAGGAAAGCATTATGAGGCATAAGTGAAGAGTAAAATGGCTAAAGTTAGGTGATGCCAATACAACTTATTTCTTTGCAAGTATGAAAAACAGATGCAGCCAGAATATGATCAGAAGATTAATAAAATGTAATGGGAATATAGTGCAAATAAGACAAGACATTGAGGAGGAGGTGACATGATTCTATCAACAACTATTAGGCTCATCAGCAAATAAGTTGCCTACTATTAACCCAACTATCATGAAAGATGGTCCTATGGTGAATAGAATGCAACAACTGCAACCGATAGCGGAGGTATCAAAGGAGTTATAATGCTCTAAAAGGCATCAATGACAACAAAGCTCCTGGGTGTTACGGGTGTTCATGGTTCGATTTGGATCGGTTTTTTCCGAATAAGAAACCAAACCGAGTAAGTCAATTTTCAAATATTAGAACCAAACCAAACTAATTAAGTCGATTTTTTCTCGATTCGGTTTATGTTGGGTTTTGTCGGGTTTTCTATTTTATTGGTTATTTTTTGGTTTTTATTTTAAATATATGACATACACTACCAAACACATATTTCGGCGATCACATTTTCAACGTAACACTAACAAATCAATTGCCCTTTTAGAAATCTATTATTTACCAAGATATATTAATCACAATTGAATTAAATATTGATGAATAACTTAAAGACTCGATTAAAAATATGTTATTTTAATATGAAATGGATAATTATGCTTAACAAAAGAAAACTACCAATCGAATTAGAATGTAAAGGTAAAGAACTAAACTAAAAGTGCAAACTATTAATATTTACCATAATTTTTTTGAATTTTTATATAAAAATATACATACATACATACATACATATATATATATATATATATATATATATATATATATATATATATATATATATATATATATATATATATATATATATATATATATATATATATATATAGGTGTAATAAGAACTTTGAAATATCTACTCCTATAATCGGTTTGGTTCGGTTGTTTCGGTTTTTTCTGATTAAAACCATAATCAAAGCAAATTTGATCGATTTTTAAAATTCAAAACCAAAACCAAACCAAACCAAACCAAAAAGTATTAGTTTTTTTGGTCGGTTTGGTTTGGTTTTCGATTTGATTCGGTTTTTCAGGTTTTTATGAACATCCCTACTGGGTGTGATGGTTCCAATGCTTTATTTTTCAAGAAAGCTTGGCCTGTAGTAGGAGACACAATTACAGATGCAGTTATGGAGTTCTTATCAAGTTCAAATATGTATCAGCCTATAAATTGTACAACAGTAACTCTTGTTCCTAAGGTGAAAAACCCTTCTAAAATTACTAAGCACTGGTCAATATCCTGTTGCACAATACTTTACAAGATTATATCAAATATTCTAGCTAATAGATTACATGGAGTGATGGATGGGCTTGTGGATAAAAGACAGTCTGCTTTTGTTCCTGGTAGACTGATAAATGACAACATAATACTTAGTCATGAGTTAGTTAAAGGATTGGCACGAAAGGTGTTTCTCCTAGATACGTGATGAAAACAAATATGAAGAAGGCTTATGACTCAGTTGAATGTGGTTATCTAGAACAAGTGTTGACATATCGTAGCTGCCAAGGAGATTTGTGCAATGTATTATGAGTCGTGTAACAACAGTCTCATATTCCATTATAATTAATGGACAACCTACAAGACCATTTCAAGATAAGGAAGGATTGAGATAGGGAGATCCCCTATCTCCTTACCTTTTTGTCTTGGTTATGGAGTATCTGACAAGATTATTGAAGACACTCAAGAGGGACCCTAACTTCAATTATCATCCTAAATGTGACAAAATGAATATAGTGCAATTGAGTATTGCTGATGATTTATTACTATTCTATCGAGGTGATGCTATATCTGTTCAGCTACTATTTCAGTATTTTCAGCAGTTCTCAAAGGCTTCAAGGTTAGTGGAAAATGCTGATAAAGGCTCCATATTCTTTGGTAGAATGAATGATCTTCAACAATAGGAGATCTTACAAGCTCTGGGCTTTGTTAAAGGAACATTACCAGTTAGTACTTCGGAGTACCTCTTAGCTCTAAGAGGTTGTCATTGGTGCAGTGTCAGCCTCTACTTGAAAAGATGCTAGGGAAAATCTAATCATGGACATCAAAGTTGCTGTTTAATGCAGGAAGAATTCAGCTAATCAAGATTGTGCTATTCTCCATTCAAGTATTCTGGTCTCAGGTTTTTGTGCTACCAAAGAAACTAATCAAACTCATTGAAAGATTGTGTCGAACATTCCTATGGACCGGGGTGTTGAAGTATCGAGAAAAGCTCTATAAGCAGCATGTGGCTTAAATTAACTTGATATAGAGGCATGGAATAAAGAAGCTATATGTAAACTCCTATGTAACCTATGCAAGAAAAAAGATAAGACGTGGGTGCAATTGATACAAGCGTATTATAAGAAGCAGAATTCATTGTGGAGCGTTGAACCAAAACAAGCTTCTTGGATGGTACAAAATATTCTTAAAGCCAAACAATATTTTGAGGAAGCTGGGTATACAAAGGAAGATATAGAGGGGATAAGAAGCTTTTCTATTAAGACTATGTATGCGAAACTTTGAAGTGACTTTGCTAGAGTACCATGGAGGAAACTGGTGCACAATAATGCTGGAATGCCAAAATGGAACTTTACAGTATTCCTAGCTGCACATCAAGGGCTGCTAACTACAGATAGATTGAGGGGTTGGGGTTATATAAAATATGCAACATGTTCTTTATGTAACACTGAGGAGAAAATCATTGATCACTTGTTCTTTAAATATGGTTATTCCTCTAGAGTATAGACACCAATATTGTAATGGCAAGGGATTCAGAGGCAAACAATAACTTGACAAATGAAATTAAATGGGCAAGAAAATAATATAAGGGGAGGAGCACAATAACTGAGTTGTATAAACTCATCCTAGCAGGAACTCTGTACTACATATGACAAGAGATAAATGACAGAATTTTCAAAGGAGAAAATCGATCAGAAGTAATTCTAAGTAAAACAATAATGCAATACGTGCATGTGCTAGGAACAAGCAAAAAACTGCTACAAAGAAGATCGATGGAGCTTAATTACTATCCTAATGTGCAATGAAATGTTCTTATAGTTAGTAGTTAGAGCTGAGGCCAGGATTCTAGAAGAAGGAAATGAAGAACGGGAACGAAACAAAATAAAGCGTTTCTAGCTCTAGTTTCGGATGAGCTTCTCCCAATTATGTCTGGTAATAGAATAGGGCAGCTTGCTCTGACCAACTTAGCATTCTACGGTCTGATATATCACAATAGATGTATCATTACGAACAAAAAAGTGGGGCTGCGCCCTAGTTATACACTCCCTTCGTTCTACGAACCTTTCAAATCGCATCTCTCAAGTGAGAAGAAAAGGCCCCCACGGAGCGGTGGGAAAGCAAGGGAGTAGCAGGAAGAAGAAGTATGAAAGCAGCAAATCTTTCCTCCCCGAAGAGCTACCAAACACGATCACCAACAAGAGGGTAGAAAGTGCTGGCATGTTCTGGAATCAAAACAAAAAATCTAACTAAATAGGCAGCGAGCCGTTCAGATGAGACCTGAAGACCAGGAAGAATAAATAAGCAAAGGGAGGGGCTTTTTCCTTCAACAGAGGTAGTGCTTATTCTTCTCCTTCATGGTACTCTTGAATAAGGCAAGGGCCCGGTGTCAATATGTTAATAAAAATGGCTCGGATGCACCATTAGCCATAAAAGGCCTTGACATCGTTCTCAAAGGATAGAGGTCAGTTGCACAACTTCATCAGACCTTTTTCCCTCTTAAATGCTTTCCTGTAGAATCATGCTCTTGAAGACTCTGATCGGATTTCGTACTCCTTTAGCTCCCTTATTTCCTCTAGAACCTCTATATGGTGCCCCAATAGAAGACTGGTTGTGGAGAAAGCCAAGCTCTAAGAAATACTAGCGCTTAACCTGAAATGAAACCTCTCAAGCCAGGGAAAGTTGACCACCGGGTTCATTTCCGAGTCAGGACAGAAAGAGGCGCTCTTTGAAAGATAACTGAATGCGTTTAGTCCCTTGGGGAACTGACTGCTATCAATTCTGCATTCACTAAGGTCCATTCCCTTGCTACATGCGAAACTCCTACCTAAGTATTCCTTTTTCCTTTTTCTTTTTCAATTCATTTTATCTAATTTATTTTTCTGGCTTGGCTAGGTGGGATAGCCGAGCCATTCCCTTTTCTTTCGGATAACAGGTTGGGAACAACTGCCAGTGTTGCCAATGCATCCGCGAACTTATTTTTTCTCTGGGTAGTGGAGAGAAACTGATTTTCTTGAATTGCACAGTGAGCTTTTCAAGATAAGCATGGTATGTCAAAAGTTTTTCATATTTTGTTTTTAATTTCTTTTGAGTTTGGCAGATGATAAGCATCGAATCCCTATATACCTCGATTTGTTATATTCTAGGGTCAAGGCAGTCTTTAATCCATGGATACATGCTTCATCTTCTGTGGTATTCTTAGTGCCTTAAAAGTTCCGCTTAATGGAAATGGGCATGTCCTTGTCTCGAAGTGTGTGATCCACCGACTCACTGAGTGACTTTTTCTTACCGCTTCGCTTACTGAAATCCTACCTTTTCTTTATTCATAAATTTGGTAAAAAGGCTCCCTTGCAACTTTATAAGATTGCTTGAAAATCCGGGAGGGAAGGGAAATTGACTGCAACCTTTTTCGGCCTATTGGCTATTGGGTGGGGGCAACTGGAGGAACACATCACTCTCAGAGAAGTGCTTTCGTAGCTTTAATGCCCACTGCTAGGGAGGAAGCCACTTTTTAACATAAGTATGAGAATTTGATTACAAGAATAAGAGGGAATCTCACCTAAAGCAGATTGAGGAGTGAAGGTACACCAAGAAAATAAAGGCGCGCGCCCTCACCAATGTAAAAATAGAGAAACAGAGGTTGGCTTTTAAGGTTTCACTAACTAGCGCCATTGTTAAGGATAGTCTGAAGCTTTTAGTGCTTGGTGCCAGCGGCGAATAAAGGGGCCTTGCGGAGGACGAATCAAGGCCTGAAGTTGGTTCGTCGAGCAAGAGGAGAGAGGTGTTGCGATGGGATGGATGCGACTTCCCTCAGTTGGTTTGGGTGGCATAGCCCGAACCTACCCTCCATAGCTCCGCCTCTCTTTTCTTAGACGGAGCTTTGCCCATTTAGTCCGAACTTTGGTGAGAGACAAGCAAAAATGGATTTTATAAAGGCGGGATCACTCGCTATCTGGATGAAAAAGATGGTCCGAAAGCTTCCTCTCTCCCAGCAAGCAAGACGAGATCACCACTTCTCTCAGTGGGGGGCATGGGTTTTGTACGAATGGATAAAGTCCATTCTCTCTTACAGGTCTTGGTATACACTAATCCCTACAGGTGCCCGTAGTAGGCCGGCCGTCGAGGTCAATAAAATTCTCCAGAGAGTGAGTTTCTGATCATAATGACCACTGTCTTTGAAGAGAGAGAGGAGGGGGACTAGTTTAGGAGTAACATTTTTGAGATTCATTCATTCAGCAAAGGGCGGCCTGATTCGAAATTCTTGTTTACTCTGATCCGGTCGAGGTGGATTTCGTTTACCAGCAAGGTCGGGGTTGAGAATTGGGGGGCCGCGCCCTATGTTTTGCCCGGGGCTTATTTGAGGTTTGGATTACACTTGCCTTTACTTTCCCCCTCCCCCCTCTTTCTTAGAATTCAACATTTATGATATGTTTTGCATCTTGTTCGCCCACTCTTCATTCTAATCCACCGAAGGAGGAGGCGGAGTTCTCTTTCCTCTGCTATCAATAATAAGGAATACCAGGCTGCCGTTAAGGTAGCTCACCCGACTCAACAATAGAAATCCCTGCAGTTCAGCCACCCGTGGCTAATTCAATTCACTCTTCTTGAAGCTCTTGTGAAATGATCTTTGTCCTTCGCTTTCCCTTCCATTCTTATGGTAACTAGGCCTGATAGCATCTTTGCAAATCTTGTCGAACTAGGAGCTCTACTAGGCTTGACCGTGGGAACCAACTAGCGAGGAAAGGCCTCGTTTTGGTCATGTAGAATGAATGTGAAAAGCAGAATCCTCAGAATCGTATAAGAGGCAAAGATCATCAGCTTTTAGTCATCTATCTCGCTACCTACTCCTTTTGCAAAAAGGCTTTGGGGATAAGACAGACTCGGTTAGCTGCTGAAATCTGTGTGCATAAAGGCTTCACAAATGTGGTGATTGAGACTAATTCAACAATTGCTAGACTGATCATGATACAAGAAGTGTCTGCACCCTAGGCTGTTGATACAATAGTCGGCCGCATGCTTCGTTTCCATTATCGCAATTATTGTCATATTTTCTTCCTTCACCATCAGAAAGATGGACAGATACAGAATCTAACATCGGAACCACCTTTAAAGTTACCCGGTCTGGTTCCAAATCAGTCGTTCATTCAACACTGCTACAACCTCCGCACGCATTCGTCGACCGGCAGAAGTGCTTGTTTGTTGTGGGTCGCGCCTCATCGCAGGCACTGAATGAATGAAATGAGTGGAGATCCTCCTTCCCCTTGCTAATTAACAAGAACTTCGTTGCCACTAGTAAATTAGACCACCCCCCCCAAAAAAGAACTCGGGGCCTAAAGAGAATAGAGTTCAGTCTACAAGAAGTTGGCAGAGCTTTAGCCATTGGGCCACATCCATCTATCCTAAACAGTAACCCTTTTCAAGAGCCAGAAGTATTAAAGGAATGTCCATAGGGATGGGCGCATCATGACATCGTATGATGTCTCGCCCGAATGAATTAGTTGGTACTAGAAATGTTATAAAAAGTGAACGAAAGGAGTAATAAGAAGTGAAAGGACAGATACACTTCCCAACCAGAAAGTAAAGTTCTCATTGATGGTATACTTAGTGTAAGCAAGCTCTAAGAACCACTGATAGCATTTGCAACTGCTTCTTTCCGATCGATATACAAGCAGTTGGGCGCGGAGCTCGAAGGGGACATTTTCAAATTATCTCCTAGCTAGTGGAACAAGAAAGACATGGATGGTTTACTCATGTAATAAAAAAATGAGAAGAATGGATGAGGATCGAGACGGGGATGTCGGCCCCTCCTCAGTACGTAGAAGGGTGGGTTCCAGAGAGGATTGTGCCAACTAAAGTTTTGACTATGAGAGTGAGAGTTGGCGTCAATCTCACGCCTTGTCATCAGATAACAAAGTCGATGTCGCCCCAGAACCCTCCGCAACCTGGGCCCCCCTTAGGGTCCTTTTATTATCTCCTTCACGCTACCAAATCCAAACTAATGAGTGCCTGTAGCAGTATTGAGTGATCCCCTTCTCCGACACCGATACCCTAGGGATTACATATTGTGCCAACTTCCCTCTGCTGCCTCGCTCTACAACCGCAGCTTTGACTCTGTTGCAGGTATGAAGAGTTCCATACCATGAAAAAGATTTCAATGGGACCAGGAAGACAACCCGCCACTGGAACTTGCTTTGCTCTCGCTAAGTTTAAAGCCTAATTATTTCCTTTTCTACTTATTCACATCCTCACTTGAATAAGACAAAAGCCTTCGAACTTACAACCACTACCCCAAAAATCTTTCTATGACACCCTGCCCGACACCGCAAGAGCAGCCAGATGGACTACTATAGTGAGTCTAGTGACTACTAGAGTAGAGTTAAGTCTTCATCTGCCATGTCACTCTTTGGATTCTGCATTTGTTCTTATCATGTTCTTTGTGACGACCCGAAACCTCAAAATTTTCTTTTTGAGGGAAAACTGGTAATTTGACCGAACCGGTAGGTTCGAGCTGTCATTTACGACTTATCGGAATTGGTCGGATCAATTTCCAAAGGTTCTGGATGAGTTTGTGCGAAACTAGTCACTTAAGTGGTTAAGAAGGGGAAATGAAAGCTAAAATCCAGGGCTTATGTCCAGATTAAGCTCGACTGCACGTTGTAAATATTTTTTAGAAATGAAATTTCTTTAATTACCAAAAAATTGAATAAAGGTGCATATTGCATCCTTTACAATTCAACTTGGGAAAAAATTCTGCCAATATACTTCTTTCAACAAAGTAATAGAAAACTTAGTTAAAAAAATATGTAATTTATTTAAACTTCTAGAAATTAAACAAAGTCTAGATGATCAAGCAAAGTTGATAGCTTCCAAATGTCTTCTCAAGTGACTTCTATATCTCACGAAGCAGTAATTTTTTTTTTGAATCATATCAACACCACTTTTTGCATATGGTAAGATCTTCACCTTTTTCCAACCATTCATGATTGCACGTTGATCCATTATTATAGCAAGTGTTTCAGCTGTCATGGCCTTTTTCACAAATTGGATTGGGAGCCATGGGCATGAAGCAAAATTTTCAAGGTTATCCATAATGGCAACATCGATACTTGCATGTCTAGAATCTACCTATAATCTCGCGTCAATAAATAATAATATTCCATCTCCGTGATTTAATAATTGAGCCGCAAAAATATTCTATTTTGAGGAGAAGTAGATGAGTAAATAATGACCTAGAAATAATATCAATCATGATAGGTTTGAACAGATGAAAATTATTTGCATCCCTCAAGAATTTTTTAGAAATCAAACTCATCCTCCAACTTTTGAATAATTATTGTTTTCCTCCTTATATCAAAGTTGACTTTTTTAAAATACCCATTTTACCGTTTAAAAATTTCATCTCCAACTTTTTTTCTTTAATAAAATCATTTTTTGTTTAAATCTACTTCAAAATAAATGCATAAAAATTATCCATTTAATTTACATGAGTTTTATATTATAATTTAGAAAAAATTTCTACTATATAGCAACCAAAAGTCAAAAAATCTAGATGCATAATGAAGAATAAAAGAGAAATGTAAAACTTGTAAAAAGAATTATTATCCGAACGATTGATTCCTCGGTTCACAAACACAAAGAAATAGGTTCATATTAACTGAAACGGAGAAAGTAGCATTTTATGTAAATACTTATTAAAAACTTAATCTAACCGAATGTTTACTTCAAAGATCTGAGCGTAGGGCAAAGTGCAATCGGGATATGTAGAAAACGAATTATATGCTACGATATTTATAGAGCAAAAGGGGATGTAGCTCAGATGGTAGAGCGCTCGCTTAGCATGCGAGAGGTACGGGGATCGATACCCCGCATCTCCATTTTTTTTAACTCTCTTTGCTTCCCCTTACTTTTCTTTTTTTCAATCTGGTCTTGTTAGTTTCATTTTGTATTTGAAAAGTGAAAACAGTAAATCATTAATATATGTCCAGATTCTCAAATTTCATATTTATGCATTTTAATAATAGTTTTTAGATTTTTTCCATCAAGACAGAATTTGAGACAAAATTTGAGATTCTTATCATAATTGTAATTATGTAAGGTTTTTAAATTTTTAAAAGAACTCGTTTATTACACAGTTTGAATGAATTTAGAACTATAACTTCGCATAACATATTACTAAATCATGGGTAAAACATTGGTGAAAATTTTTAAATCTCATAAGACAAAATACAATACATATATAGAGGGGAGTTAATAGATGCAAAGATTATACTCTATGTATTAGTAATGCATGGATTGGTAATACAGAAATTATAATATATTACACTATCAGATAATGTTGTAGCTGGTAATCCGTCATATTTCAAGATTACAAATCCTGTTATGAAATAATATAAGAACAAGAACAATAACTCAAGAACAAGAGCAAATAGAGAGAAGAGTAGAGAGAGTTCTTCTTATTGATACTTAGAGAATGTTAGGAGTGATTTACAATGGTAGAGGGCACCTCTATTTATAGGGAGGAGGATGATTTATCTACCAAGAATAGAACTCTAGAATCTCTCTAATTAAAGACATTCACCTTAAATAGAAGTGTATTTATAACACTCCCCCTTGAATGTCTATTCAATGATGTGCCTCGTTAAAACCTTAAAACAAAACCCAATGGGAAAAATTAAAGTAAGGAAAAAGAGTACACATGTTTGAATATGCGCCTATTGGTTGCCTCGTTAAAAACCCTGCGAGGAAAACCCGGTGGGACAAAACCTTGTAAGGGAAAAAGAGTGCAACGCGCATTAACTCCCCCTGATAAGAACACCAATTTATGTCCTTAAGTCTTCGCATCCCGATCTTGTGAACTAGCTTCTTGAAGGTTGACTTTGGTAGAGATTTTGTGAACAAATCAGCCATATTGTCGCTTGAACGAATCTGTTGAACATTGATATCACCATTCTTTTGAAGATCATGTGTGAAGAATAACTTTGGTGAAATATGCTTCGTTCTATCTCCTTTTATGAATCCTCCCTTCAATTGAGCTATACATGCTGCATTGTCTTCATACAAAGTTGTGGGTAGTTTATCACACTTCAAACCACATTTTTCTTGGATATGATGTATTATAGACCTCAACCACACACACTCCCGACTTGCTTCATGAATAGCAATTATCTCGGCATGATTAGATGGAGTAGCCACAATTGATTGCTTAGTCGATCGCCAAGATATGGCGGTTTCTCCACAGGTAAACACATAACCCGTTTGAGATCGAGCCTTGTGTGGGTCGGACAAATATCCAGCATCAGCATAACCAACAAGATCCGGGCTGCAATTCTTGCCATAAAATAAGCCCATATCGGTAGTTTCCTTTAGGTACCGCAATATGTGTTTGATCCCATTCCAATGTCTCCTCGTAGGAGCTGAGCTAAATCTTGCTAAGACATTAACTGAAAAGGATATGTCAGGTCTTGTAGTATTTGCAAGATACATTAGTGCGCCAATTGCGCTAAGATATGGTACTTCAGGACCAAGTAGCTCTTCATTCCTTTCTTGAGGTCGGAATGGATCTTTGTTCACATCAAGTGATCGAACAACCATCGGTGTACTTAAAGGATGTGCTTCATCCATATAAAACCGTTTCAGTACCTTTTCTGCATAGGTAGATTGATGAACAAAAATTCCGTTTGCCAAATATTCAATTTGCAAACCAAGACATAGTTTAGTCTTTCCGAGATCTTTCATCTCGAATTCATCCTTTAGATAATCAATCGCCTTTTGGAGTTCTATAGGGGTTCCAATAAGGTTTATGTCATCGACATATACGGCAAGTACACTAAATTCCGATGTTGTTTTCTTTATAAAAACACACGGGCAAATGGCGTCATTTATATAGCCTTCTTTTAACAAGTACTCACTAAGACGATTATACCACATTCGTCCAGATTGCTTTAGACCATACAAGGATCTTTGCAATTTAATTGAGAACATTTCCCGAGATTTTGAATTATGCGCGTTTGGCATCTTGAGTCCATTGGGAATTTTCATGTATATCTCATTATCAAGTGAGCCATAAAGATAGGCAGTAACCACATCCATTAAGTGCATGTCAAGCTTTTCATGGACAGCAAAACTTATGAGATAACGAAAGGTTATTGCATCCATTACAGGCGAATATGTCTCTTCATAATCGACACCAGGCCTTTGAGAAAAACCTTGTGCAACAAGGCGTGCTTTATATCTTTGTACCTCGTTTTTCTCATTTCTTTTGCGTACAAAGACCCATTTATAGCCGACAGGCTTAACACCATTAGGTGTTTCAACTATAGGGCCAAAAACTTCACGTTTTGCCAGCGAATTCAATTCTGACTGAATTGCTTCTTGCCACTTTGGCCAATCCTGTCTTTTTCGACATTCTTCAACATATTGAGGTTCGAGATCCTCACATTCTTGCATAATGCTAGATGCTACATTATAAGCAAAGGCATTATCCACCACAATATCCACTCGATTAATATTTGCCTCAATATTAATTGGATTTAGGGATAGTTCCGTATTTTCCAGAGTCTCGGGCTCAATGGATTCTTCATGAATCTCAGAATTTGTTAAATCATGAGATTCTTTCGTGGTGTCATTTTGATCGTTCTTTTTCCTCTTTCTAGGATTTCGATCTTTGGAACCTAATGGTCTGCCACGCTTCAGGCGTGCATTTGACTCATTGGATATGACACTAGATGATTGTCCAACAGGGACATCAATACGGATTGGAACATTTTCCGCGGGAATGTGGGATTTCGTTATCCTCTTCAAGTCCGTAAATGCGTCAGGCATTTGATTTGCTATTCTTTGCAAATGGAAAATCTTTTGTACCTCTCTTTCACAAATAGAGGTATGTGGATCAAGATGAGATAATGATGCATTTTTCCACAAAATTTCCCGTTTGGTTTCACCAACTTCTCCCCCTAATTTTGGGAAAAGTGTCTCATCGAATCGACAGTCTGCAAATCGTGCAGTAAATACATCGCCTGTCAATGTTTCGAGGTAGCGAATGATGGAGGGCGATTCAAACCCAACATATATTCCTAACCTTCTTTGCGGACCCATTTTGGTGCGGGATGGCGGTGCTATAGGCACATATACTGCGCATCCAAAAATTCTTAAATGGGATATATTGGGTTCATGACCCAAAACCAATTGCAACGGGGAATACTTGTGGTAATTCGTCGGTCTGAGACGAATTAGCATTGCTGCATGTAAGATGGCGTGACCCCATACTGAAGTGGGCAGCCTCGTTCTCATAAGCAATGGCCTTGCAATCAACTGCAGGCGTTTAATTAACGATTCTGCAAGACCGTTTTGAGTGTGAACATGAGCTACAGAATGTTCAACTTTTATCCCGATTGATAAGCAATAATCATTAAATGCTTGGGATGTAAACTCAGCAGCATTATCCAGTCTAATGGACTTGATTGGATTATCTGGAAATTGTGCTCGTAGTCGAATTATTTGTGCCATTAATTTTGCAAACGCAAGGTTGCGTGATGACAACAGGCACACATGAGACCATCTACAGGATGCGTCTATCAAGACCATGAAATACCTAAACGACCCACTAGGTGGGTGAATAGGTCCACAAATGTCCCCTTGTATACGTTCTAGAAACGTGGGTGACTCAGTCCCAACCTTTGTTGGTGATGGCCTGATAATCAACTTGCCTTGATAACACGAAGTGCAAGGATATTCATTATTCGAAAGAATTTTGAAATTCTTTAACGGATGCCCATATGAGCTTTCTATAATCCGTCTCATCATGACCGATCCTGGGTGTCCCAATCGATCATGCCAAAGTACAAAGGTATTGGAATCAGTAACCCTTTGGTTTACTGTTGAATGTGCCTCAATTGCACTAATTCTTGTCCAATACAGGCCACAAGATAAAGACGGGAATTTCTCAATAACCCTCTTTTGGCCGGAGACATTCTTTGTGATGACGAGATATTCAAGATTATCTTCATCCATTGTCTCAATATGATAGCCATTCCGGCGTACATCTTTAAAACTCAACAAGTTTCTCTTAGACTTGGAGGAGAACATTGCATTCTCTATGATTAACGTCGTGCCTTTGGGCAGAGTTACAATTGCTCTTCCGGAGCCTTCAATCAATTTACTACTTCCAGAGATTGTAGTAACGTTTGCCTTACACATATTTAGTTGAGAGAAATATTTCCTTTCTTTGAGTATTGTATGTGTAGTGCATGAATCAACTAGGCAAATACTTTTACAGTTGGACTTTGATCCAAGTTCGCTTTGTGAGATATCCATATTTGCTATCCCATAGTTTGACATACAAAAGAGATACACGAACATAAGAATAAACAAGTTCAATTCGTTTGTGTCACATAATATTTTCAAAATCTGCTGCTAACAGTTGACTAACAAAATCAGATATGTTATCCATAATTGATTACTTTGCAGTTTGAAAATTTCAGTTTAAACATTTTCTTCAAACAATCGATTGTTAAACACAAACAATCGATTGTTGAACATTGACAATCGATTGTTAAACACACACAATCGATTATTTGCTATTTTGAAAAACTTCAGATCACACTGTCTTAAGAAAATCGATTGTTATGCATAGACAATCGATTGTTGGCTATTTTGAAAAATTCCAGAGCACTGTTTTAAGACAATCGATTGTTAAGTATAGACAATCGATTGTTGGCTATTTTGAAAAATTCCAGAGCACTGTTTTAAGACAATCGATTGTTAAGTATAGACAATCGATTGTTGGCTATTTTGAAAAATTCCAGAACTGTTTTAAGACAATCGATTGTCATGCATAGACAATCGATTGTGGATGATTTTTGAAAAATTCCAGATTACACTGTCTTAACGACAATCGATTGTTAGACAAAGACAATCGATTGTTGATCAATTATTTTTCAGCTTTAATGCGAAAATAGTAGATAATCGACTAGTTTTTCAGGCTAGTCGATTACCCCTTTTGGAAAATAAAAATATTATTGATATTTGAGCATATTGAAGATATTCTAAAGAACTACTGCTAACATTGCATCATGAACTAACTAATACAAGCTAATACTAATGACTATTAGTTTATTCACTAACTAATACAAATAAGTAGAATAAAATCAAATAACTCCATCTTCTTTCATCACGGACCCATCGCCGATTAGGTGGTCTATTTTCCCCTCGGGTTGCTCAAAGAAGTCTGCCACATCCAGGTGGGTGATGTCCTCATTGTCGTCATAGACAAAATTTGTTTCAGGGCCTTTTCTCTTTCGAGATGCTTGATAAAGGTCAACCAAGTGTCTTGGTATACGGCAAGTCTTTGACCAGTGCCCTTTCCCACCGCAACGATAACATATAGTTTCTGAACCATTTGCCTTAGGATCTTCATGACCCCGTTTCTGCTTTCGGCGGTTATCTCTCCTTGGGGGTTGACGGACTTCATTGGAATTTCTTCCTTGTCTACGTCCCTGGCTATGACCCCGTTTACGACCATGACCATGGTCCTTTTCATGTTTGGCATAATGAGAGTGCACCTTATCTGCTTCAGGCAGTGGTGTAGACCCAGTGGGTCGATTTTCATGATTTCTCATGAGCAGGTCATTATTTTGCTCAGCCACTAGTAGAAGAGAAATCAGTTCAGAGTACTTTTTAAAGCCTTTCTCTCTGTACTGTTGTTGCAGTACCATATTGGAGGCATGAAACGTTGTAAACGTTTTCTCAAGCATATCATAATCGGAGATATTATCCCCGCATAGCTTCAATTTAGAAGTAATTCTGAACATTGCAGAATTATATTCAGAAACGGACTTAAAGTCCTGGAGCCTCAGATGAGCCCAATCATATCGTGCTTGTGGCAGAGTGACCAACTTCAGGTTGTCATATCTCTCCTTTAAGCCGTTCCACAAGATGAGTGGATCCTTGACGGTGAGATATTCAATCTTCAAACCTTCATCAAGGTGATGGCGCAAGAAAATCAAGGCCTTTGCACATTCTTGGGTGGATGCTTTTTCTCTATCTTTGATGGTGTCTCCGAGACCCATAGCATCTAAGTGGATTTCAGCATCCAACACCCATGTCATATAGTTCTTGCCCGAAATTTCAAGGGCAACGAACTTTCTTTTCGTAATGTCAGACATAATCGAAAATTAAATTAGGAAGAGGGAAATACCTTAGATTTTTCGAGAATGGTTCTTGAGACGGTAGAGTCTCGTGCTGATAACGTGTTATGAAATAATATAAGAACAAGAACAATAACTCAAGAACAAGAGCAAATAGAGAGAAGAGTAGAGAGAGTTCTTCTTATTGATACTTAGAGAATGTTAGGAGTGATTTACAATGGTAGAGGGCACCTTTATTTATAGGGAGGAGGATGATTTATCTACCAAGAATAGAACTCTAGAATCTCTCTAATTAAAGACATTCACCTTAAATAGAAGTGTATTTATAACAAATCCGATATTTTAAGAATATTTACTCATAGTTATTCGTTGGCTTATTTGAATATATACTAACGATGTATATAACTTAAACTCATTTTAAATATTTGGCAGTTCAAAAAATTTAGATTTTGAAGAGGAAAACAAGGTGAAACATATTATTTAGCTTAGGTTGATAAGTGAAATCCTTAGTCATCATCTAATATTCATGTGACTCGGATATAAACCGGAAAATAGGCAAAATATGAGGCTAAAAATCCAATTTAAGCAAGTCATTCTATTTGATTAGCCTTCCTTGATTTGCCTGCGTATTTCGGGTATTATTTCGGAATGCTTTTATGTTAAAAATTGTTAAAATATGAAAGTTTGCCTTAAAATTCTATTTGCATTGACTTCGGTAAATATTTTAAGCAAACATACCTGAATCTGTGTTTTGACAGTCTCGATTGGTCAGTATCATAATTTGGGACTTGAGCGTATGCCTGAAATCGAATTCAGAGGTCCCAAACTCGATTTTTCGTATTTTGTTTTTGAACGCTTATAGATCTAAAAATTTGACCAATATTTGACGTAGTTGATACAGGGTCTGTATTTTGGTTCCAGGATGCGGTATAGGTGCGTTACTATATTTATGATTTGTCTGTCGAATTTGGTAAGAAATAGAGTTGGTTTGAGGTGATTCGGACGTTCGGTTATTAAAATAGAAGTTCTAAAGTTTTCTTGAAAATGTCATTTGATTTGGTATCATATTTGTAGTTCTACGAGTTATTTTGGCGATTTAATCACGCGAGCAAGTTTGTATGATAATTTTTTGAACTTACGTGCACGATTGGTTTGGAGACCTGATGGCTCGTGTGAGTTTCAAATTGGCTACATAGTGGTTTGAACTTTGAAAAAATGCTGGTGTGCTTCAGTTCTGGTGTAAGTCTCTAACCTCGCAATTGCAAGGTCAGTGTTTGCTATTGCGGAACAAAAAAATTCAATTCTTGCTTGGGTCGTAATTGCAAAGAAATCTTTGTAGTTGCGAAGAAACTTTTCGTAATTGCGAAGAAAATCTTCGCAATTGCGAAGAGGGGTGGGTCAACATGAGTTCGCATTTGCAATTAATGGGTCGCATTTGCGAGATGGCCATTGTTCGCAATTGCGATGGTAGCAGAAATGCTTGGACTTTGAAATTGTGAAAAGTTTCTCGCATTTGCGGGGTTCACAAACTATAGCAACATCTGCAACTTGTCAAAAGCTGAGTTAAACGGGATTTCTCTCATTTCTTCAAATTTTTAAACCTAGAATAACCTAGAGGCGATTTTTCCCAAAAGTTCTTCTTCCCCAATTCATTGGTAAGTGATTCTAACCTATTTTCTTTCAATCTTTTAATAGGTTTCATAAGATTTCAACCTAAAATCTAGAATTTTCATGAGGGAAATTGGGGGTTAGGGTAGAATTAAGGATTTTTATAAAATTAAATTTGGACCTCAAATTAAGGTCGGATTTCAAAACAAATTACATAATCGGGATTTGGGGTGAATCGGTAATCGGGTTTTGGTTCAAAATTCGGGTTTGGACCAAGCAAGCCCCGGAGTTGACTTTTGTTGACTTTTTAAATAAAGACCTAAATTGAACCATTTTTATTTGTGGGTAGTTCCTAAGGCTGATTTTGAATTGTATGGTTGATAATTTGCTAAATTTGTTTAGTTGGAGGCATATTTGAAAGGCAAAGCTGTCGTTGAGCTTTGAGTTGATCTTTGGAGTGATGTCTGTGTCGTGGTTAACTTTGGATTGAGGGATTAGGGTTTGTTTGCCTATTTTCTACTTGTTGAGATATCGGGTACAACGTATATGTGAAGTGAAGAGTACTTATGCATTGTTGTTGGGTTAAAGCTTGCAGGTGTGACTTGTTTATTGTAATTTATTGCTTTCCTTGATCATGATAACTAGTTAATCACCAAATTGATCGTCCTTCCGCATTTATGGACTATCTATGATAATTGAGTATAGTTTCTGATAGAATCTAGGATTGCATGAACAATTAAACCCTAGTTTCTAGAGAATCAAAGAATGAAGAAAGAAGGAAAAAGAAATAAAATTTATTTCTAATTCTATTTTTCCTGTACATTTCAATACACGGTATTTAACTATATTCTAACACTTTCACTAACCACTCACATGTGTATTACATGTGTGAGTGTGTATTGTATAATATGTCTTTCTAACATTCTATCTTTCAACTCTCAATACTCCCCCTCAAGCTGGAGGATGGAATATATCTAACACCCCAAGCTTGGATACTAGGAAACTATGTTGTGCAGCGGTCAATCCCTTAGTTAGAAGATCAGCTAACTGCGAAGAAGAAGAAACATGGCATGGATATATAAGTCCTGCTTTGATCTTCTCTCTTACAGAGTGACAATCTATCTCGATATGCTTTGTTCTGTCATGAAATATTAGATTTCTAGCATTTTGAATGGCTGCCTTGTTGTTACAAAACAAAGAAACAAGTTTAGACACTTTGATCCCCATGTCTTCCAACATTCCTGTCAGCCATGTGATTTCTGCAGTTACAACTGTCATGCTTCTATATTCAGCTTCTACTGAACCCCTGTTGACTCTAGGTTGTTTCTTTGATTTCCATGAAATCAAGGAATTTCCTAGTTTCACGACATAACCTGTCACAAGCCTCCTTGTGTTGAGGCATGATGCCCAGTTTGAATCATAGTATGCACTAAGTTGATCAATGACTACTGCTTCCAACAATAACCCCATTCCTGGTTCTCCCTTGATGTATCTCACCACTCTCAATACTGCCTCCATATGTGATCGTTTGGGATTTTGCATAAATTGACTCAAGGTTTTTACTGCGAAGATTATGTCAGGCCTAGTGATAGTTAAGTATAGTAATCTTCCTATCAACCTTTGATAAGCTGATTTGTCGTCTAACTCTGAATCACCTGTCTTCTCAATGTATGTGTCATATTCAAGTGTGGTCAATTTTTGACTCAACTCTATAAGAGTTTCAATTGGCCTTGCACCACTCAAACATGTCTCCGAGATTAATTTCAAAGCATACTTTCTCTGATTAAGCAGGATCCCTTTCTTTGATCTTGAGACTTCAATTCCTGGGAAATATCTTAATGTGCCTAAGTCCTTAACTTTGAACTTAGTATGCAAAATTGTCTTGGCATCATTAATTAGACTAGAACAGCACCCAGTAATTAGTAAATCATCCATATATATATCAGTATAATAACCACATCTTCTCCTTGGTGCTTTGTGAATAAGGAGTGATCAAATGCACTATGTTTATAACCATTTTGAGTAAGTGCATATGTGAGTTTTATGTTCCATTGTCTGGATGCTTGTTTGAGACAATATAGAGATTTCATAAGCCCCCATGCCTTCAACTCCCCATGCTTGTCAAATCCCTAAGGTAATTTCATGTAAACCTCCTCATAGAGATCATCTTGCATAAAGGCATTGCTCACATCCATTTGATATAGAATCCATCCTTTTGCAACAACTATACTAATTATGGTCTTGACTGTGACCATCTTGGCTACAGGGGAAAAAGTGTCATGGCAGTCCAGCCTTTCTTTTTTAATATATCCTTTTGCAACCAGCCTGGCCTTGTATCTTTCTACCTCTCCATTAGATTGTATTTGATTTTGCATACCCATTTCGATCTAATGGCCTGCGTCCCAGCTGGTAAGTCCACTACCTCCCATGTGTTATTGCCTCAAGTGCTTTGATCTCCTCTTTCATAGCTGGAACACATCTGCTGTCATTAGAAACCTATTGGAAAGTGCTGGTTCCACCCCAACTGGAAAAGCCTCCAGATATGCTTCATAACCTGTTGAGAGATTAGTATAAGTCAAAGTTTTAGATAAAGGGTATAGAAACAACCGGTGAACTTCTTGGTGGTCTGGTAGTCCTTTAGCCAAACTGGAGGCTTCGATGTTCATCATGTCTTCCTAGGACCTTGATAATTATCAGGTTCCATTCTGCTTGTGTGAGGAGCAATAGCAATCTCTGGTACATTGTTTGGGAGCAATTCAGCTGAAATATCTTGCACTTCATGTTCACCTTCAACTTCTTCCGTATTTGGAGTTGTAGAATCAGTGTCTAGTATTTCAATAACTAGTACATTGACATCTCCTACGACTAGATCATTGTCTGTGGGTGGAATATGGACATCTGTGGTTGTACTAGGGTATGATTCTTGTGAATCAGTAGTTGAAACTGATGATGAGTAATCAGTTTGTAATGGCATAGTTGTTTGGTAGGAAAATAGTCATCTATAGTAGTTGTATTTTCTATGAAAGGAAAAATATGTTTTATAAAACTAACATCCCTGCCTACAAAAATAGAGTTTGTTTGCAAGTCAAATAATCTATATCCTTTCTAAACTTTTAAGTATCCTAAGAGGACTAATTTCCTTGCCTTCTTTGCAAACTTGTCTCCCTTTGGCAAATTGCTAGCAAAGCATAAACATCCAAATACTTTCCAGTGATCAATAGCAGGTAGTTTGTTATACAAAATCTCATAAGGAGACTTTCTATGTAAAAAAGATTTTGGCCATTTTTTGATCAAGTATACATCAATTTTAATACAGTCTCCCTAAAACCTACTAGGAATAGAACTCTGACAGCTTAATGCTCTAGCCACTTCAAGTATATGCCCGTCTTTCCTTTCCACCACCTCATTTTGTTCGGGTGTATAAGGACAACTTCTTTGATGTCCAATACCTTAAGATGATAGTAACTCATTACAGCTAGAATTAAAAAACTCTTTCCCATTATCAAATCTTAACACCTTCACATTCATGTCAAATTGGATCTTAACCATTGTAAAAAATTCTTGCAACAATGTTACAACTACAGACTTTTATTGCAATAAGCACACCCAAGTATAACTACTAAAATCATCCACTATTTGTATGAAAATAATCTTTTCTATCATATGTAGGCAATTTGTAAGGGCCCCAAGCATCAAGATGAATAAGACGGAAAATACAATCAGTTTTACTCTACTAAGAGGAAACTTTAACCTGCTTTGCTTAGCTAAGGGAAGTGCTTTATATTATTTACTGATTTATTCTTCAAGGGAGGGATATGCTTCATTGTCATTATTGATGGATGTCCTAACCACATATACTAAAGAATGCTTTCATTATTCCCTTCGGTAACCATTGCTGCTACAGCTTCTCTCTCCACTTTAGTATATAAAGTCCACAATTCTTTCTACTAATCCCCATCATTTTCCCATTGTAAAGACCCCGCAATACACAAAAATAAGGGAAGAATAGGGCACAACACCTCAATTCCTTAGTTATTTGGCGACCGACAACAGGTTAAACTTAAAATTAGAAACATATAAGACATCCTTCAATTCACATCCTCCTAGGATAGATGCAATTCCTTTGTATGTTACTTAACATTTGGTACCTGTTGGAAGCTACACTTTATGATTCCCTTATGATCTCTTTATTGCATGTAATGTGGTGAGATGCTCCTGTATCTATTATCCACTCACATAGAGATGTATTATAAAGATGTATTGGACAATAATGTGGTTATACATGCCATAAGTGCCTGACTATCACCTGCAGGTGTTTTGTTCAAAAGATCTAATATCTGCTTGTATTGGCTTTCAGTAAAGAACTGTCCAAGTTGTTTTCCTTGAGAAGAACCTGCAGTCTTTTCTGAAACCATGTTAGCATAAACTCTGTTTCCTTGGCCTTGTTGTTTCTTCTTGCTTTTAAAATTAGGGGGACACCCTATGATTTTTTAACAAGTTTCCTTGAGATGTCCTTTGTACCCACAATGCTCACAAACAACCCCAATATTTTTAGGCTTATAGCCTTGATTTGTCCTGCCATCATAGTCAAGGGTTCCCTGTTCACTTCAAGCACACCTAACTCACGTTGGCTTTCCTCTTCAATAACCAAGCATAGACCTGGTTTATAGTCAGAACTGGTGTTTTCATCAATATTTGGCTTCTTACTTGTTTATAGCTTTCATTAAGTCCAACTAAGAATTGCAGTAAACGTAAATTCTTAAACTGTCCAATGAAAGGTATAGTCTCTTCACAATCACAACCTGGTGGTGGAACTAACAGATCTATTTTATCCAAAAGATCTTTCATTTTTGTATAGTACGATGTCACAGAGTCAGTATTTTTCTTTAGCGATCCAATTTGTATCCAGAAGATAGAAACGAGTAAGGTTAGGTTTATCAAACCTCTATTTGAATTCGTTCCACACAGTCTTTGCATACGATACATAGATGATAGTTGTAATTTTGCAGATACCGTGCGTCCTATCCATCAGATAACCACTGCATTGCATATTTCCCACTGATTCACCAAATCTCTTTTGTAAGAGCTCTTCAAGCAATCTCCTTCAATGAACCCTAGCTTGTTCTTCACCAAAAGTGCCATTCGCATTGATCTGCTCCACAAACCATAATTTTCAGGTCCTGGTAGCTGGATATCGTGCAATGCAACTCCAGGTGTGTTTGTAGATGCTAAACATAGAGGATGATTGTTATCAATCCGAAGACAAGTTGTTTCTCCCATGGTCGATAAAATTGAAGCTTCTAACGGTGTTCGATATTCATATATTATGAATTCATATTAACCCGCTATGATACCATGATAGGATCTAGGATTGCATAAACAATTAAACCCTAGTTTCAAGAGAATTCAGAGAATGAAGAAAGAAGGAAGAAGAAATGAAATTGATTTCTAATTGTGTTGTTCATGTGCATTCTAAGACACGATATTTAACTATATTTTAACACCTTAACTAACCACTCATGTTTGTATCATATGTGTGATTGTGTATTGTTTAAAATGCCCTTCTAACATTCTATCTTTCAACTCTCAATAGTTTCTGAAATTGAAGTTGGTATTATGGAACTATTTTTGATGTAAGGCTCGTTCTTGTACATTCTATCTCCTTGTTGTTATTTTTTCATTATTTTATGGTAAGGGAGAGTGTTAATGTACGAAGGGTGATGCCGTGCCATATTTGAGTGTTAATACACGAAAGGTGATGCCGTGCCATATTGTGAGAGTTAATGCACGAAGAGTGATGACGTGTCGTTATTATTATTTCATAGTGAATTTGATATTAGAAGCACAAAGGCGATGCCGTGTAGTTTTGTTCATTATGTTTATTCGTTTTGCTGGTTAAGGGCTTATTGGCTATTTCTTAATATCATTCTATGTTGTACTTATCGTATCTTGTACCCTTATCACATGTCCTCTCCATATAGTACATGTTTAGATTTTATTTGCTATTATGTTATAGGCATATTGTTATCTGCACAGGTTTATATGAGGGTTTTGTCATAGCCTCGTCACTACCTCGTCGAGTTTAGGCTCGACACTTACGGAGTCCATCCGGTCGGTTATACTCATACCACACTTTGCACTTCTTGTGCAGATTTTGATATTGGTTCCAACTCTTCGTGAGACATTTCAGTTTGGAACTGCTTTCGGAGACTCGAGGTAGATCTGCTGGTGTCCGCAGACCTTGAAGTCCCCTTCCACTTTCCCCTTACTTACTGTTCTTATCATTTGAGACAGTTGAATTTATTTCAAACTCTTTATGTTAAAACTCTAGAAGCTCGTGAATTTTGACTCCAGATCTGGGGTATACTTATGCATTATTGTATTTATATCATTCCGCACTTAGTTTTAGTTTCATTTCGGCTTAGTTGATTTTATATATTGAAGTTAATTGAAATTGGCTTAAAGATCCTTTAACGTTGTCATGCCTATCAAGTGAAATGTTAGGCGTCATCACCGTATCGAAGGTAGAAATTTTGGGTGGCCTTATCTATAAGAGGACTACCGTGACACTGACATAGACATTAAAGCGGATATAAAAGATGAACGCAAAGATCTACTGATTATTCATTACTTTTATATTTATTAAAAAACGAATCTGAAAGGTCAAAATTAGCTGATTAAATAATTGCACCGATTATTAAATTGCTAAAGGTTACTCGGTGGGTCAGGATGAACAAAAAAATCAACCTCTTCATTCTCATATTTTCACGGACTAATTTTGCTAACTACGTTGCTTAGTGGGAGAAAGAGATCATACCATTCAATTGATTCTCTCTAAAACCATAGAATCTAGGAGCCCTTTTCCATATTGACATCCTCAGTTTAGCAGATTTGTTTTCCAAGAATAGAATGAAATATATGCTGAAAAACTCAATCTCCGTAACACGTTATGTAGTATTTGATTAAAGTTAATAAAGCAAAAAAAAGCTGCTTCGCCCTATATCGTCAGCCATTATAGTATGCATATTTTTGAAACTTAAATGTTGGAAATTGTTACTTCTGAAAGGTAAAGCACTTAATTGATAAGAAAATCCAGAGTGCACAATTACATTAAGTTGCAAAGGGTCAGAGCTCAAACAAGCTGACTCTATATAAGCCTTACATACTGGTGTTTCATGATATACAACTAATGATGTATATGTTTGACTCAAAAGATATAAAACTTTTTTGAAAAAATCAATCCAAAATGAAGGGGTAAATCGTATCATAATATAATAAACTATAGGATGATACCAATAGTGATAGAATGATAGTAGAGAGAAGAGAATAAAAATATTCCTTTCAAGGTTCATATATTTTACAGAAATGTGCCTGCTCAGTATACTGAAGAAGTTCCCCAATCGCTGGAATGACAACTTAAGAAATATCTAAGGAATATTCCCTGAGTATCCTAATGTACTGATTCTACTATCGATGTCGTGATACCTTTCCTTTTACCACGGTGGTATTCCTCTAGGCGTAGACTCGTGGGTGCTCGTTTATTTTTCCTGCTTGCCGTAGGTCGTGGTCGATCAAATTTGGACCCATACAGTTAGTCCCTCCACTTGTCGAGGTTGTGACTGGATGCGTTCTCGATAAGCGGACTCTGCCTTCCTTGGGAGGAATTTAACCTGTTGAGATGTTGCGATGCGGCTAACGAGAGATGGTTATCCTGCTTGGTGGAGAACCGAAGAGTACACTCTACCCAGGGATGACGCAGCATTGACATGCATTATCATTATACGGATTTTCGAGGTAGAGATTGATGGTTTCTAGCGCTTCGATTCCTGCACTAATTTGAAACCTATCACCTTGATTCTGGTGCCATCCAACCCTATAAATATATAAAGGGTTCGATTTTTTGAAAAGCTTTAGCCGCCCTCTCTTGATAATTATTCAGTCTCTTTCATTTGCTCTTGAACATTCTTGTTTCCATTCCCGTTCCTGACTTGAAACTTCTTCTTTCTCATTCCCTTTGTGTAACTACTCCTTTTAAATGAAACCATGTCAAGACCTCGTCGTACTAATGAAAAGGTTCCTAAAGTTGCTCCGTCAACCACAACACCTCTTTCTGGCAGCGGAGAGGTGGTGATAGAAGAAGGCGACAACCCTCTCACAGCAGATGCGCTACTACCGAGACACCCCCTATCACAGAGTGACTTTCTTGGAGATCCGCCCCTTACTCTGAACCCTATTTCTCTAAGACGATGCAGAATCACCTTGATGGCCTCTGCATAAAATATGGTGATTCTTGCCTACGTAGAGATAATTTTGGCGGGAGAAAATGATGTTGACGTCCACAGGCCTGGGTACTCTGCTTTGTACGAATATCCCTTTGTGATCGGCTACACACTTCTTCTCTTCCCCCCTGGCGGAAGAGTTCTGCAAATTTTACCAAGTTTTCCTGGCTCAGCTTTTGCCGTACACGCTCAAGGTACTTTGGCTACTGATTAAATACGCAAAGTTAGCAGAATGTGACGTTTCCATCCATCATCTTTTTCACTTATTCACGCCTGGTTTCCTCAGGGGCACTATGGTGCAATTGAGACTCTTTGGCACAAAAGGACTAGTGGTTGGAACAGATGACCGTAAATGTTTGAACAAATACTTCTTTATCAAGATCGAGCATGTCATTTCTAACCCCACAAGATTTCTGGAGCGATAGAATAGAACTTATAAATGTCGTTGTTAATTATATTTCCCCATCTTCTGTAATTATCGTAACTTTTGGTCACTTGCTGTGCTGCAGCTACGGATCGCCCGCCCCACCCTATTGTGGGTCTCAAGAACTGGGTCACCAACCTGCTGCCTCATGCAGAGGAAACTCGAACTTGGTCTGCTATTGAGGCTGATGAAAGCAGGGCATCCCAGACAACCCCGGTGTCCGTATTTATAGCCCATGCCATTTTGTCGGGGAGGCATCCCCGAGTGGATGGAATTAGCTCAGGAGCTAATTTAGTGCGCTCCACTGAAGGTGGCGCTTCATCTAACATTAGAGGACCTCCTGTCGAGGAGGATGGATCGGGTTCGGATATCGCCCTGGAGGTCGTCGGTGAATTTTTGGGTCGCCATACCCATGTGGAGGTGAGGGTGGACGAGTCCGACCATCATATGGTAATTCCGGGGAGTTACAACTTTTTACTAAATAGGGAGCAGATTGTCGGCCCTTGCTCCTTTATGTGCCACTCCTGAAAGCGAGACGTTTGGGATGATGAGCAACACAGAGTTATCTCAGAAGGTCGCCGGTATAGCCATACAGGTAGGTTCCTTTTGCTTCTCCTTCTGTCATGGGGTTGGTATAGCAATCTGTGTTGTATATATTTTTCTAACTCTGTGCTGAAGGACGGGCCTTTATAAAAAGATGTCATCGAAATATCATCTGTACCATTCTAAACATCGGGCAATGTTTGATATCTATCATCAGGACCCCGAGTTCCAAGTGTTATGTAAGGGACTTAAGTTGTGGGAGGACCAATTAGAGTGTAGGGTGGAGGAGCTGAAGATGGACAAGGAGCTTGTGGGGGCTATAGCTCGTAACAACAAATTGGAGTCCCTTCTTAATGAAAAAAAGGATGAGCTTGAGTTGAGCCAGGAGGTAACGGATAAGAACGGTGACTAACAATTGAAGGTGGCTAGGTTGACCATTGAGTTAAATTCTAAGGCAGCGGAGGTCGACGAACTCAAGGGCGAGCTGAACGCCAGTGCCGATAAGTTGGCAGCGGTTATTTTTGGGACGGTCTTTTTGGAGGATGCCCTCCTTATTGCTAGGTCGGAACTTATGAGGGAGAGGGAAGCCTCCGGTCATCGAATTTCAGGGTTTGAAAGGCGTATTAGGGAGTTGGAGGCAGACTTGGCCACATTGTAAGGGCAAATGGCTTCACTAAGGGTGGAGGAGGTGAATCAACGTTATCAACCCTTAACGTCTCGTCCCTCAGCGGGTCAGGGATCTCCTCATCAATTGTATGAGCTATGGGTATATGTAGAGGCTCGATTTTATCTGTATAAGGCTTTTCATGCTGAGGTAAGGGAAACGAAGGCAGAGGTTCAGGCGGTGCACGCCAAAGCGCGTGCAGCCCGTGAAGCGTGTGGGTACAACCCCTTACTCCTGATGGGGATGATGTCAATTCTGATGACACGAACGACCTTGCTTCGAATTCATGGTATGAAGTTGCTTACTCCGCTGAGGACAATGTGTAGTTTTAGTTTGCACTTCACTTTCTGCTTAGGAATATTTGGTACGGGCCGTACTAGGGCCTAATCATAGGGGCGAATGTATATGATATTTTGTTGTAATATAAACTTCATTTTCGTTGGTTTATCTGTTTGTCATTTCCTCTTTTGTTTATTGCATGACATTCGTGCCTGTCTATCGGGATGCTGCTTCGAATATTGTTGAAGTAGTATCCCGTCACGGTTTAATCGAGGCCAAGCTAATATTTTTGATGGCCTTAGCCATTAGGATGTTGCTTCGACTGTCATCAAAGTATCCCGTCGTGGTTCGAATGAGGTCGAACTAGCATTGCTGATGGCCTGGCCATTAGGATGTTGCTTCGACTATCGTCGAAGTAGTATCCATCATGGCTCAAACGAGGTCGAACTAATATTGTCGATGACCTTGGGCATTAGGATGTTGCTTCGACTATCATCAAAGTATCCCGTCGTGGTAGGTTGAACTAATGTTGTCGATGGCCTTGGCTCTTAGGATGTTGCTTCGACTTTTGTCGAAGTAGTATCCCCTCTCGGTTCGAATGAGGTCGAACTAATGTTGTCGATGGCCTTGGACATTAGGATGCTGCTTTGACTCTCGTCGAAGTAGCATCCCATCGTGGTTCGAACGAGGTCGAACTAATGTTGTCAATGGCCTTGGCCATTAGGATGTTGTTTCGATTGTCGTCAAAGTATCTTGTCGTGGTTTGAATGATGTCGAACTAATGTTGTTGATGACCTTGGCCATTAGGATGTTGCTTCGGCTATCGACAAAGTAGTATCCCATCGTGGTTCAAACGAGGTCTAACTAATGTTGTCGATGGCCTTGAACATTGGGATGTAATTTTGACTGTCGTCGAAGTGACCTGTTGTGGTTCAAACGAGATCGAGCTAATGTCGATGGCCTTGGCTGTTAGGATGTTGCTTCGACTGTCGTCAAAGTTGTATCTCATCATGGTTCGAATGAGGTCGAACTTGTTTTTTGGAGATTTGCATTTCTTGCATACAATAGAGAGTAGATTCTGCTCGTCAAATGAAGATTGAATTCTGTTCATGCAATGTATATTAGATTCTGTTCATACAATGGAGATAAAATTCTATTCATATAGTGGAGATTAGATTCCGTTAATACAATTGAGATTAGATTCCGTTCATACATTGGAGATTAGATCCGTTCATACAATTGAGATCAGATTATCTGTGCAGTCCCTTCATTTCTTTTGTCTAGAGATCATATCGATGGGCTGAGGTAATGCATAACGTTTCGATCCATAGGGCATCCCCTTCGCCGCCTCGTTAAAAAGCTCCCCGGGAAAACCCGATTAGGATAAAAATCGAGTGAAGGAAAAAGAGTACGACTTAGGTGACGCCTCTCAAATATGAAAGTACTTGAGGTGTGCAATGTTTCAGTTATTTTGGAGTAGCTTCCCCTCCATCGTCTCTAGTTGGAATGCCCTTTTGTTCACTACTGCTATGATTTTTATATGGTCTGTCAAATTTTATCCCTTCATTTGGATCTTTGGATGCATGTGTTTTGGCTTTGAGGACGTATTCACCAACTTTGAGTGATCATACCTTGGCTTTCTTGTTGTAGTATCTTTCTACTTGCTGCTTCTGGGATACCATTCTTACATGGGCCATGTCTCTTCGTTCTTCAGCTTCATCTAAGTTTTATAGCCTACTTTCGTCGTTTTTGCCCTGCTCATGTTGGAGTATCTCAGGATGGGTTCCCCGACTTTAACTACATCAGTCCCTTTATGGATTTTGGCGTAGTGCGATATGCCCACAATACTTCAGGTGATAGGTCAGGCCATATCCCTTTAGCTTCCTCGAGCTTCTTTTTCAATATTTTTAGTATCCCTTTGTTGGAGGACTAGGCTTGGCCCTTGGCGTCAGGATTATATTATATGGAGATTATCCATTTGATATGCCATTTTTTGAAGAACTCGATTCTCCTTTTTCTAATGAACTGGGGTCTGTTGTCGGAACGGATTTCCTTGGGGATGCGAAAACGACATATATATTTTTCCATTTAAAAAAGATGACATCCTATTCGCGTATCTAAGCGTAGGAACCTGATTCCACCCATTTAGAGAAGTAGTCAGCTAAAACCAAAAGAAAATGTACGTTTCCTCATATTGCTGGCACATGGACAACTATGTCCATCCCCCGTTTTATGAAAGGCTATTGGGAAGTGACGGAATGGAGGAATTCTCTTGCTTGATGTATCATAGGGGCGTACTTTTGGCATTGTTCGCATCTTCAGACATAATTCGTGACTTCATTTTTCATGGTAGGCCAGTAATAACCGGTGAATGAGGCATCGAACGAGGGTGCGATTTCCTATATGGGTGCCGCAGTGACTCTCGTGTACTTCTTCCAGTACTTGCCTTGTTTGGCGCGGTCTAAGAGATTTGGTGAGGGGGCCACCGAATGTTCTTTTGTAGAGGTAATAATTTACTAGGTTGTATCGAGCTGCCTACATCCGGAGTTTTTGGCATCTTTTTTGTCTTGCGGGAGCATTCCATCCTACAAATAGGCTCAAAACGGTTACACCAATCCCAAGTTAGGTTCATAGAAAGTACCTCGATGTGGTCTATGGATGACTGAAGAAGGGTGACCAAATTTTCTTTGTTGATATTTTTGGTTGTTGCCGCTAATTTGGTGAGGCCATCCGCTTCAATGTTCTGTGCCTTGGGAATTTGATAGAGGCAACATTCATCGAACTCGGGTAGCAATTTTTGGATTTCCGACTGATGCCTTTGTAATATTTACTGTTTGATTTGGGAAGTCCCGATGACTTGGTTTACAACGAGTTTAGTGTCAAAGTGGAGGATGAGTTGTCGGGCACCTAATTTGAGGGATAACCTCAAACCTACAATCACAACTTCATACACTGCCTCGTTGTTAGTCATCTCGGGGCATCATATGGATTGGAAAATTATTTTGCCTATAGAGACCTCGAGGATGAGTCCCAATCTTGATCTCAAGGCATTCCAGGCGTCATCGCTGTAGAGGATCCAAAGATCGGTACGTATGGAAGCATGACGCACTTCTTATTCTACCTCAGGAAATGTTTTCGTGCTGAGGTCAACGATGAAGTCAGCAAGCACCTACGACTTAATGGCAGTTCACGGTTGGTACGTTATGTCATGCTCGCTTAGTTCTATAACCCATTTGCGAGTCTGCCTGAGAGCTTGGGTTTATGCAGGATACCTCTTAGGGGGAAGGTTGTTACTACTTTGATGTTCTAGGAGTCAATACCACAAGAAAGGGGGGGGGGGGGGAGGAGATTTGTGTGGTACCCAATTTTTTCTCTAGAAGACCCTGGTTCTTCTAGGTGTTCTAACTACTATTGTTTACGGAATAATAAGTACATAAAATAAAGAACACAGAGATTTTTATGTGGAAAACACCTTGATCAAAAGGTTAAAAAACCACGACCTACTACTTAGTAGGATTTTCCCAAACTTCCATTAAAATGACTGAGCTAAAACAACATTTACAAAAACTCTTTGTAAACTTAAGGATTAACTCTAATCCTGTTGTGGTATACAATCTCAACTGTTGCGACAACTTCAAATTAGCTATAACTTGAACACTCTAAGTACCTAATACAATTGCTTATATGAAAGCTGAAAGGTACAACTTAAAACCACCCACTACAATTGAGCTAGAATAAAAGAAAAACACAATGGAACTGATTCTTCTATCTTGTTCAAGTAGCTTCAGGGGTGCGCACTCAAGTCTCATATAAATTACTTGCAAAATCGCCTTGCTCGTTTGCTCTCAATTTAGTTTAACTTCTGTATTTTTGCAATATCTGTAAAATAGAACAACTACTTCCATTTAATAGGTTAGTAATCAGAGTTTTATTGAGATGCAATTCCTGATCTTCTATTGTAGTTGAGTCCTTAAAGATCTGAAACTCCAACACTATCTTTATCCTAGATTGTATTTTCATATATGGAGACTTTCTCCCCATGTCTAATATGAAACATTTTTGATTAGATCATGAGATATTGCTGCTTAATCAATATGACTTATCTCCTTCACCTCCACCTCACATGTACAGGTTGATCATGACTATACTGCACAAGATGGACCTGGTCCATGACTGAGTTTATTTGTCATTCTTCAACACTTCACCTTCTCTTGGGCCAACAAATTCCCCTTTTTGATGATGATAAACTTTGTGCTTTTTATTTATTTAGAACCTGTAAGAACGCAACTTAACCATCAACACTAAACTTAGAAAATTCACTTATCATCAAGGACAATGTTAAATAGGTTATAAATATCACTTATTCTAGAATAAGGTGTAAAGCACACAATATCTCTTCCCCTTTTAGCATCATTGATAAGTTACATACACAATGTGAATCCAAGATTTTAATGAATACTCATTGCCACTGGGGATACTTCAAGTGCAATCTTGGTGCAATCATCAGTAATCAAACAAACATATTCAAACTATCAAGGTCAGAATAATCAATGAACAAGAGAAAACAACAGTTATCATTGATAGAGATATGTTTCCACCAACAATGCACAAAAAGAAAGAAAAATTTTCAAACCATGAGCAAAAAAAAGTGAAATCCTTAATCTGGTTCACTGGGGGTAGTAAAACAAGTTCAGGAGACAGAAACTAGGAGTCCTAAGGCTTGGAGGAACTGGATTGTTGAGTTTGGAGAAGATTCAGCATGTTCTGAAGAATTCCATCATTCTTCTCATTTTCTTTGGAAAGCTCAATTCTGAGACTATCTCACTCAGTTTCCACTTCAACCACACGAGCCTTAAGCCTAGCAATTTTAGCATCCTTAGCTGCATATTCCTGAACTAGAGTCCTAACTTTGCTGTTGATGAGTGTCTCCTAAGATGATCCAGGTTAAATTGGGATGTCATTGACTGGATAGTCATAGGAAAGAAGAGTTTTGATGCCAATGTGTTCCTTGCCCGAGGCCATTTCGCAGTTCTTCAGAGGCACATTTAGCCTGTCTAGAACTGTGGTTAGTATGAAGCCATATGGAGTAGCATGAGCCTTGGAGCCATTTATGACCCTATTTTGCAGTTTGATAATGAAGGCATACCAGTTGATTTGGTTTCCTCTCTCTAGGCTCTCCATAAGAACCAAATCCATGTAGTTAGAAGTGTGCTTTCGCTCCTATCTGGGCAATAAGCACTTGTTGACAAATTCAAACACAACCTTGTGCTCAGGCCTCATCTCACTTTTCTGCACAACCCTGGCTTCATTCACTTCTTCTGAATCACAAAACCTCTTGGTGATTTCAAGGGCAATAGGGAGGGAGTCCAGGCATGGCCACCTTTTTCTTATATAGTCATCAAACCTTTCATAAGGTATGTCTAGGATCTCTCCTTGTCTCTCTATAACAAACTGCACTTGGACTTCGTTCACCAGGCTACTAACAACTCCATCCTTAACAACAACATTTTCCATAAATTCAATTAGCTCATTTTTGGCTAGCCTACCTCGATCTGAAGGACTATGTCCTTCCATCCCTGAGCAGCTAAAACATCTACCAATCTCATCATCCCTGGTTCCACCAGGTACTTCAACAACCTACGTTTTAAAATATTCCTTATGCTAAAAATGGCAAGCTTTTCCTATGCCTTCTCAGAATCATTTTATCCTTCTTTTCCACTCCAGTCATCATCATCAGAAACTTTTGTTTGTTTGGTTTTCACTGCAGATCTTGTCCTCTTAGCTAGTGTGGGTTCAACAACCACATGCATAGAGGAAGACTTGTTGGAGGAAGTCTTGGGCTTTTTAGGCTTGGAGGTAGGAACCTCCACTGTTGTACCCCTTTCTTGATGGACCAGTTCCATCTCCTCTTCCTCAACAGCCTCTGAGGATTCTACAATCTTTCCCTTTCCCTTATCCATTTTCTTTTTCTTACTTTCTTCTAAGGCTTTTTTTAGATCAGCTTCACTCTATTTTACCATGCTTCTTGTAGCTCTACCCCTAGGCACTGAAGAGGCAGTAGGTGTCGGGAGTGAAGCTTTTCTTTTCTTGGAAAGCTTGGTAACATTTGGGGCTTTTGTTGAAGGAGTTCTGCGTTTCATTGGGTCATAGCTTGCCCCCACCTTTTTCAATAGATCAGCCAAGGTCTCTTCAGTAGATGAAACAAGTTCATCTCTCTGTTTGCTCAGATGAACCAACCCCTCAGTAGCTTCTCTAAAACCACTTCCCCTGACTCCAGGCCACGCGCTTCTACCCTTTCATGTTCAACCCCACAAATGGCAGGTATTAAACTATTCCCAATTCCCATCTCTTCACCACATGCACCCCTTCTCTATCTTTCTTTTTCATAGTTCTTTTTTCCTCCACTCCTACATTTCTCAAGCTATTCAACATCCCTAATTGGTCCAACTAGAACAAACCTAGTCTCTATGTTTTCAATCACAGATGAACTTACCTTAGTAGGAGATTCTTGAGTCTTCTCAGAGTCAGAAGGCCCATGTCCTCCCCCCTTAGTCGGTGATTGATAGGATTCAGAATCAGAGCTGGAGTAAGAATTTGGATATTGACTTCTTTCATTGGCTTGCTTTCAATCTTTCATTTAAAGCCTTTCTCGAAGCCCCAGAGGCTACAGTGTTTCGAGCAAGCATTTTCTGCCTTCGTAGTCTAGGTTTTTGAGATATATTGGGGGGAGTAGATGAGGATGAATCTGAGAGATATGGTGGTGGAGGAGTTCCAGGATTTTCTTGTGGGTTATATATGATTGTTGATTTAATAGAATTTGGGAATTTTGGAGAAGAGGACAAGTGATAGTGAAAATGAGTTTTTGACGGTTTGGAGCTATGATGAAGGCGTCTTTAAAGTGAATTACACATTTAATAAGTAATAGAAGCCTTTTGCAGTGGTCAAATAGGTGTATAATCAACCTAAATTTCCAAATTTTGAATGATCTATTTCGCTTCCTTAGATATTAGGCAAAAACTACGGTTTAGAATTCTAGATGGACGGAACTGGTTCAATGCTAACGGATAGAATTTTCTAAGAATTTAACAAGTATATAACTTCTACTCATGATTGAATTATTAATCTTTCTATTTGTGTAGAGTATAGAAAACATACATGAGCTTTCATATGAACCCATACTGATGAACCATGCTCTTCATTTAGAACTCTCTTGAAGACGCCTCAATTTCCATTGTAGAGAAAATTTTGTAAGAGATCTGTAAGTCATATAAACACATGTCACAGGCGTATACTAATTAAAGTATGAATCTAAGTAAGAATTTAGTCTAGATATTTACACATGTTTAGAATTCCTAGCCAAAAAATAATAATTTTATTTCGTTGTGCATTCTAAGCTGGACCTATTAGGTGATACTAATCAACCCTACTTCCAACCTATTCCTCTCAAAGTTTTTAGTACTTAGTGCTTTAGTGAAGATGTCAGTAATTTGTTTATCAGTAGCACAAAATTCTATGGAGATCAATCCTTTCTCATAGTTATCTATCAAGAAGTGGTGTCTGACATCTATGTCTTAGTCCTTTTATGATGAAAAAGGTTCTTTGTCATACTTATAGTACTAGTGTTATCACAAAATATAGGAATTAGCTGCTATTTGATCCATAGTAATTTAGCACAACAAGACTTGGTTGTGCTTACCATTTTATTACTTTTGAAGGATGATCTTACATGCTTCCCCCTTGCGAGGCCTCACAAGTTTTGTCTTCATTGAACTGATGTTGGGTAACCCTATCAGCAAGTCCTTAGAGACTAATTTGTTTAGCTGATTCAGACTAGCATGACCAAGTCTTTTATGCCACAGAAGGGGATCATTATCCAACTTACTTAGGCATATGAGTTTATTTTCTGAAAAAGTAGACAAATCTACAGTGTAAATATTATTAACTCTTTTTCCCTGCAAAAAGATCTTGTCAACGGTAAGGTCAATCACAAAGCATTTAGTAGAGGTGAATGCTACAAGGTTACCTCTGTCACACAATTGTGCACATCGATCATGTTGTATTTCAATCCATCTTTCAAGTAGACATTCTCAATGGAGTGAGATCCTGTCTTACCCACCTCTCCAACCCCAATACTCTCACCTTTCTTCCCATTTCCAAAGGAGGCATTACCTCTTTTTAAGTCCTCAAGTGAAAGGAACTGGTTCTTACTTCCATTCATATGTTTTGAGAAGCCACTATCCATGTACAATATTTGGCTACTTCCCTTCACTTGGACCTGCAAAAAGAAATCAGGGGTTAGTCTTAGGAACCCACACTAGTTTAGGTCCCTTTCTATCGGCAATGGGATAAATCAAATTCCTTCTAGCCCACCTAGGAAGCCTATTTTCTTCTTGAACAAAAACTTTGTTCTTTTGACTTTCCTTTTCTTTTGCATTACATTAACTTTTGTAATGACCAATCTTGCCACAGTGTGTGCAGATTTTGTTCTCAGAAAAGTGAGATACTTTCTTTTAGGATCCAACTTAGGTGCTTGAGTCCTATAGCCAAGTCCTCTTTTGTTGCTACTATGATGCTCTTGTAGCCAGGAAAGTGCATTAGAAGCCTTGTTTCATTTGCAAGTTCTGTCTAGTTCATGTTTTACCTTCCCTAGATCTTCTTTTAGTACTCTTGTCTGCTCATCCTCTTGTACAAATCATCCTTCATTATTCCTAAATTTTCTTCTAGGGTGAGATATGTGTGATCATCTTTCTTCTTTCATGTTCCTAGTTATAGTTTTAAGTTCTCAAACCTAAGTTCTAGGACACTAGTGTCAAGTTCAAGAACCTGATTCTTCAACTCAACATTTTTACTTTCACTCTCATTAGCCATACATTGTAGATTTTTGCACTTGGATATTAGTATCACACATTCTCTAGATAGATCTTCCTTCAAATTATTACTTATCTCAGACTCATCAATGAAGTCTAGCAGTAACTTAGACAACCTTTCTTTGGACATGAATTTAATCTTGTCTTTGAGATGAAGAATACTTTACTCTTGTTCATCATCTGATTCTCCGATGGCCATAAGTGCTTTTTCATCTCTAGCTTCATCTTCTGAGTCCTCATCTGATGTTTCTCCCTAGGTAGAAACCATAGACTTTGTTGATCCTTTGTTACTTCTTGGTTGAACATGTTCCTTCTTCTTATTCCTTCGTTCAACCCTTTCTTTCTTCCACTCAATTTTCCAGTGAGGACAATTCTTAATCATGTGATCAGTCTTACCACATTTGTTGCAACGCTCATCGGTCTGTTTCTCAGGAGACCTTGGTTTATTGGAGGTTATACATCTAGAAGAACCCTTTCCTCTTGGGATCATAGCCATTTCATCATCTTCCAGATCTGAACTTTCAGCAATTCTGAGAGCCAGACTTCTTTCCTTCTTTGGTGCATCTATTTTCATGATTTCCTTTTCAGTTCATGGGCAGTGAGGTTTCCAATTAGAGCATCCAGCTTGAGGGTTGCAGTATTCTTTGATTCTTGAATAGCAGTGATTTTGTTTTTCCAAGAGACTGGCATTGTCAAAATCTTCTCAACTTTGTATTCTTCAAGAATAATCCTTCAAAGAGACTTATGTTTATTTTTCAGCGTGGTGAACCTTGTATATATCTCTTGGATGGTTTCTCCTTCCTTCATCATGAAATTCTCATATTGAGAATATAACAGTGTTCCTCTGGACCTCTTCACTTGAGGTGTTCCTTCATGAGCCGCCTGCAAAGGTCCCATATTTTCTTAGCAATGGTACATCTTTGAATTCTACTGTACTCATCTGGACCCAGTCCACACACCAATCTTTTCTTGGCCTTTGCATTCTTCTCCCATTTCTTGAGGTCTTCAGCAGTGCAGTCAACTCTTGTCTTTGGCACATCCACTCCTTCAGTATTCTTCTTTGTATTTGCTAGAGGACCATAAGTGACTATGTCCTGTAGCGCCCCATATTTCTCAACAAAACCGGGTTTATGATATTTGGGAGCAAAACTCGTTCTCTTTTGGTATTTGAGTTTAATTTGAAGAGTCGCCACCTAAGGATTTAAGCGCATTAGGACACTAAGAAGGGTTTTGATTTGAGCAACCATAGATCAGATAATGGCTTGAAATTATCCCAAGGGGAAGGTATTAGGCACCCCTCAGGATCTACTAATGTGGTTCCTGGCCAAACCATTGTTGTGACTTTAGGTACAAATAACACGTAGACAAGTAAGACTTCAAATAAGAGGGGATTTTCACGTAATGGTTACAAACAATCAAAGTTGGAAAGAATTAATGAAAGAAATAATTTGAAAATTTAAAAGAAACATAGCAACAAAGGAAGTGGGGAGGGGCCCTAGGTTTATTAATAATATGGATCAACCCACACAACATCCGGTAATCACTCCTCAGTGAAGGGCTACACATGATGTTATCGCGTGGTCATCATATCCATATCTACCCTTTCCCACCTGTTTAAGGTATTAAACCACGGAATGATCTCGTCTGCTTATTGCATGCTATTATACTATCAGTCCCAGAGGCATTAAGACTACTAATCCTAACAGTGAGGGATTTTAGGTTTGTTTGTAGTTTCAAAGGAAAAAATCTAAGGCGACATACAAAAACATGTACAACAAGTTGAGGAGGAGCACATAACAAGTAAAAAAAGGCTCAGATATACCTCCTTCAATCAAAGAAGCACATAGTTAGCATGACTTGCACATATAGTTTAGGGTCTGGTTTAATGCTGAACGTGAAAGAACTTAAAGGTTGGGGTAGAATGATTTATTACATAATTCAGATAAGGAGCCTTAATCAGGCCTTCCTGCTAGTTGTAGTTAATAAACATATTCAGTTTATAATTTTTACCTTGAGGCTTGCCTAAGTGTTGGACGAAGATCCTATAGGCATGATATCTACTGATTTCGGAGAACAATGAAGTAAACTAAATACATACTGATTAAAAGGTTGCCAGATTATTAAAGAAAAGGAAGTTTTAGAAAAAGATTACAAGTTATGCAAAATGAACATACATTGGTATTACTAGTTTTAGTCTTATTTGTGAATGAAGTGATTCAGATTCGATTAATAGCTTCTAGAGACATGCTTTTTATGCGTTGTCGATTTTAGACCCTTTTAAAGACATGTTAAAATGAATAAACCCTATAAACATGATATGTAGGTGGTGAATTTCATTTAACGCCTATGAACATGACATATAATTGCAGTTGATGGTTCAATACCTATGAGCATGATTGCTAGATGAAAAATGGATGTATAAGATTCAGAGGGACCTATAGGCATATTCTCTATATGCATATGCAGCATTCAAAAATACCTATAGACGTGGTATCTATGTGAGAAGCAGAATTTCAGAAATACTTATAGGCATGATATCTATGTGAGAATGCAGAATTTCAGAAGGCCTATAGGTTAGGATATCTATTTGAGAATGCAGAATTTCAGAAATACCTATAGGCAGGATATATATTTGAGAAAGCAAAATTCCAGAAATACCTGTAGGCATGATATCTATTTGAGAATGCAGAATTTCAGAAATACCTATAGGTAGGATATCTTACCCACCCTTTTCATTAGCCATCCCCAAGAGTTTATTACAAATTATTATAGCCCAGAATAAAGATAAAAGGATACATCAGAAATTAAAAAGTACAACCAAAGTGAGCCTGATTCAAACTTCATGTATGAAATATGAGGTAAACTAACTCCAAAGATCATTGTCCAGAGCCTTTCTCCTATTTGGATGTGTCAAAGTTCCATAAGAGCCTCAAAGGGGACTCCTAGCAATGCTCACACCCAAATGTATCACTAGATTAAGACATACTGCAGTGTGAAAAGGCCAGCCCTCAAGTATCTAAGTTCATAGGGAACTCAAGGTTCCAAGGCAAGGCTCACAAGAGGAGGGCAGAACTTAAAACTAAGAGAGAGTGCAAAGTGTAGAATTATGAAAGGGGAAACTGGAAGGGAAACAGTTAAAAGTAGGTGCACATAGGGGTTCAAGGGAATGAGAAGTTGAAAATACTAGGCAAGCTGTGGGCATACCCAGCAATAGAGAGTGCTAGTATACTCATAAGCCTACTAGAACACTATTAGAGGTTAGGATCCCAAAGGATCAAGTTTAGTTCATGGATAATAATTTGATTATTTTCATGCCTTAAATCATAGCTCAAACACCTAGGGGCAAGGGTTTTGGGATTCATAATAGGAACAAACAAAAGGAAATCAACATGCTAATTTAGGTGTTGAATTCTACAGAAAAAATAAGCAGATATGGATACAAAAGCAGTAAATACACATTGTTGTGGTGCTGAAGATTAAATCTGGACATTCCGATTTCAAAGCGACAAATTGAGAAAAGCAGTAAGTCATGTAAACAAGCCACAATGTAGAAAAAAGAGAGTTTATTGTTGTGTATAAATAAGAGTTAATAAAGAATATGAATGAGTGATGATGTCTGTTTCTTTAATGAAGAGCATGTATTTATAGTGTGAAAACAGGCAGAAAGAAGGTAAGAAAATAATTATGGGAATGGGTATCAATTAAAAATCAATCAGTATAAGACTTCTTTTAATTAAAGAATTGAATCAAACGGTACTGAGCGAGAATTATTTAAGGGAAAAAATTAAATAAACATCTCGTGCGAAGTAGGTAGTTAGGGGTAAATACATAGGAGTTTGTCTAAGGGAAGAATTTTGAAATACACGGTTAAAACAAAATAAGGTAAGAATAAATTAGTACATAGTAAATCAAGGAGTCCCATATTCTCAATTATTGGTTCGTGAATAAACCAAGTCAGAAAGGTTAAGGAAATTTTTTGAATCAAACCAAGTAACAGGGAAGTCAATAAACAAGGAAAGAAAATCAATCAGACTTACACAAAGGAAATATAAAATTATTCAAAAAATTGAAAGTCATTTAGAGGGGAGTTCAATACATATAAAGCGTATACAAGTATTGGGCATGCAATGCTGAATTTAGGACAAAGAAAAAGTGTCATGCAATCGCAAAATATAGGAATATGGTAATCGTATGGTAATCCAGCAATAGAAAAGAGAGAGTATCAAATAGCATGTGAAAAAGGGGTCAAACCAAAAGGTCTTATATAGTTTGGCTAAAGTCAGAATCATATGAAGAAACAAAGTTGAAATAATGATTTTAAACTCAATGGAGCAGTAGATGAAACAACTCCAGGAACTCAAATAGGTTCAAAAGATTAGGGCTTTTGAAATCAAGCAAGTTCAGAGATGGAGCACAAGCAAATCACATAGACAACGGTCTCAAAAACTCAGATGAACCCCCAAATTATAGGGTTCTTACCATTAATCGAGTGAAAATAAGTAAATGAGGCAACAATACTAGCGAAACAAGATCAGAAATCTCAGAAAAGAACTGAGACCTTTAATCATGCATTTTCCACTAGAAGGGACTCATGAAAAACATAGTAAAAGAACAACATGTGAAATCAGTAAAAGAACTCATAAGAACATGGTAGAAGAAACACACAGAAAAACATAGTAGAAGAAGTTAATAAGAAATATAGTAGAAGAAACACACAAGAAACTCAACAAAAATTAGAGAAGCATTCATATAAGTTTAACAAAAACCCTAAATCGGAAAAAGAAAGGTTTCGAAAGCATAGTTTTGAAAGAAACCTCGAGAAATCATTTCAAAGTTTAAGAAAAACATAGATCTAAAGAAATCAGAAGGATCTCAAAAGGTTAGGGTTTTAGAAGAAACTAGATGGAGATAAAGGCCTAGAAGAGTCATTGATCTAAGCAGGGGAGGACGAGATCAGTCTCGAAACAACCATGGCTTGCTGGAGCAAGGCCGAAGACGACCATAGAACTTGAGTAAACGAAGCCTGGACCAAGCTTCTTTATGGTCAGGCCTTGAAACTTTACTAACCAAGCATGTAAGAGTCATAAGAGGCCGGTATAGGACTCTGATGCCCTTAGAAGCTATGGATTCCGGTGGTTTAAGGTAGAAGTGGAGGGAGACGGCTAGGGTTTCTGAGAGAGATTGAGAGAGAGTTGAGAGAAGGGGGATTCAAGGTGGCAATCGGTGAGGAATGAGTAAGGTTTGGGGGTATTGGGGAAATTAAAAAGGAAAGGGAGAGTGTGAGCCGTTGATCTGTGAGATCAACGGCTAGGATTAAAAGGGGTCCGGGTGGGTTATTTGAGTGGGCTGTGGGTCCGGTAAACTTAGGATGTGGGACGGGTAATAGGGTTTGAAATTGAGTTCAATTAGGAGTGCCAAATCTGGCCAAAATTGAAATAAAAATAGGCTAGCATTTAAATAGCCATTTTCCTTATTTATTTTATGATAAATAGTAAAATAATTTCTAGAAACAAATTAAAGGTGCTAAAATAATTAATAATATATAAATATTAAATTAAAATACTAGAATCAATTTTATAATAATAAATACACTTAAATCTTAAAATAGGCTAATATTGCAATTATATGAAATTTATCTTTAAAAATACTAAATAAATTTATAAAAATGTGCAAAAATCATACTAGTTATATTTTAGTAAAAAAATGAGAATCAAATAAATGAATTGCCAAAATTCCAATGTGGGGAATACTTATTGGTTCTTTCTTGATAAAAATAAGGCAATAAATTAATTTAAAAATCTTCAAAAAATTAAGAAGAAAAAATAATGTAGCCTTGGAAGATACTTATATATGCATATATACATGCTATTTTGAAAGTTAAGTTACATATAAAAATATAGGGGAAAAATTATGTATCAACATGTCATAGAGTTTATAGTATTCTCCTATGATGTGATCCCTCGTCCTGTTCTTCCACTAAGAATAGTACTGGCCATTGAAAAGTGGAGGCCTAACAGTGGATTGCCCTTTCCAGTTCCCAAGTGGTGCACTCATTTTGATCTTTTCCTAAGGTGTTACCACTCTGATACCAATTGATGTTCTAAGCATCAATACCACACAAGAGGAGGGGGGTGATTTGTGTGGTACCCAGTTTTCGCTCTAGAAGAACATGGTTCTTCTAGGGGTTCTAACTACTAATGTTTCCGAAATAATAAGTACATAAGATAAAGAACACAGATATTTTTACGTAGAAAATACCTGCATCAAAAGGATAAAAAACCACGACATACTACTCAGTAGGATTTTCCCAAACTTCCACTAAAATCACTGAGCTAAAACAATATTTATGAAAACTCTTTGTAAACCTAAGGATTAACTCTAATCCTGTTGTGACACACAGCCTCAACTGTTATGACAACTTCAAGTTAGCTATACTTTAATGGGTTGACATTGAAAATATTGTCTAAGTTTGCGTGAAGCCACGACCAGTGCCAGATCTAGCTTTTCAAGGTGAGGGTACCTTATCTCGACATTTATTAAGGTTTTGCTGATATAGTAAATAACCTTGATTTTTTGCAGACCATGACTAAACTAACTGCGATTTCAAACACTGCCAAGTACACAAGCAGACACTCACCCGGGTCCGCTTTGACGAGCAATGGCGGAGAGGACAGATACTCTTTTAGATTCCTTAGGGCATCGATGCATTCCTCATTCCATTTCAACCCGTGGTCGTTTCTCAATGCATTGAAGAACTTGTGGCAGCTGTCTGAGGATCGTGAAATGAACCCGGACAAGGCGGATATTCACCCTGTTAGCTTCTGTACCTATTTCTTGCTGGTCAGTACCTCTTGTATTGTGTCGATGGCTTTGATCTGGTCCAAGTTGAATCTAATTCCCTGCTATGACACAAGGAAGCCAAGGAATTTTCCCGAGTTTACACCAAAGGCGCACTTCTCAGGATTTTGCTTCATCCCGTACTACCTTAATATCCCGAATGCTTCTTTCAGATGGCTGATGTGATCCTCTTTATTCGTTGAATTTACCAGCATTTCATCGATATAGATTTCCATGGTTTTGCCAAGTTGCTCTTTGAACATAGCCTTTGTCACGTGGCCCCTGCATTCTTGAGTTCGAACGGTATCACTTTATAGCAATATGTTCCTTGGTGAGTGATGAATGTCGTCTTTTCTTGATCTTCTTCGGCTATCAGAATTTGATTATAACTAAAGTATGCGTCCAAGAAGCTCAGCAATTCATGCCCGACTATCGTATCGATCAGCTGTTTGATATGGGGTAATGTAAAATAATCCTTTGGGCATGCTTTATTTAAGTCGGTGAAGTCTACACACATTCGCCACTTCCCGTTTTTCTTTTTGGCCATAACTACGTTAGAGACCCATTGGGGGTACTTTAATTCCCTAATAGAACCGTTAGTGAGTAATTTATCCACCTCTTCGCTGACTGCCTCGTTGATTGAGGAGTTGAACGTTCTCCTTATTTACCGCCTCGGTGGATAGAGTGGGTCAACGTTTAGTCTATGAGTGGTGATGTCTTTTGGGATTGCAGGCATATCTGAATGGGAGAAGGCAAATAAATCGGTCTTGTTAGTTAAAAATTCACGATACTTACCTGGATCCAAGAGGTTATGCCCTATGTAAGCCCTTCTTGTATTGTCGACAAAGTCCAATTGGACTGGATCAAGATCCTCTATAGTTGCGTTGCATGCTTCTACAAGTCTTTGATGGCCTATATTGGTGGGTTGGGCTTAGTTCTCGACATGGCTGATTGCAATGCCTCCGCACTTGCGCCTTTTAGTTGTTTGGTGTGCGTGCAATCTTTGGCGATCCAATAACATTCTTGGAAATTACGTGGCTTGCTTCGGATGCTGAATATTCCCCATGGGGTGGGAAATTTAATTAATTGATAGAAGCTTGAGGGAATGGCTCGTATACCGTGTATCCATGGGCGCCCTATGATGGCATTATAGGCTGTTTCATGGTTCATGACGTGGATTGTTGTTTCTAGCATGACTCCCTCTGTTAGAACAGGTAGCACTATTTCTACGGATGTCTGTTACTTGCATTCTTAAAACCCATTAGTGTTATGCTACACAATATTATTTTATCTTTGAGCCTCATTTGCATGAGAACTCTCGGTGAACAATACACGCGCCGCTTCCATCATCTACTATGATTCTTTTTACATCTATATCAGTGGTGCGTAAAGTTATAACCAAAGCATCATAGTGAGGGAAAGACAAACCGTCGGCATCTGACTTATCGAAGATGATACTGTATTCAAGGTCATCATAACCATTCGTGGGCGACTATCTGTTTGAGTTTATGCGTGGTGGTGAACTTCACATGGTTGATTATTGTGTCGTCTCCACTACCGATGATCATCTGTATGGTACATGCTGGCGACGGTGGTTTTGGTAGTCCTTGAGATAGGTCACGTCCTCTGGAAAAGTTGGCCCTTCCTTTATGGCTGAGCAGTACTTTCAGGTACCCCTGGTTCAGCATCCTAACTACTTCATATTGCAGACCTATGTAGTCTTCGGTCTTGTGTCATTTTTTCTAATGTAATTCGTAGAGGATGTTTGACCTTCTGGTGTTTGGGTGCGATTTCATTTTTTGCGGCCACTGCACCTTCGTGCCCAGCTTTTCTAATGTGTACACTATCTCTGAAGGGGAAACACAAATGTTATGAGCAGACATTAGTGGAGGCATACCTCTTTCGCTAACAAGGGGAGCGGTGTGCCGTAGTACGACATCCGTATGTCTTGGGGGAGAGGGGGCGAGTTGGCTATTCTGACATATGGCTGATGCCTTTCTCGATTAAAGCGTGGGGGTTGATCCCTTCGCCCCTCATTACGTTTCTCTCTCCTTGCCTCGATGTGAACTGACATTCTTCGTTGAATTGGGCCGTTCAAATCATCCTCATCTGCGCCTACCTCGGCACAATAAGAGTTATGAATCTCCTCCCATCTGGTGTGTGTGTGTGGGGGGGGGGGGGGGGTACTTTATGTGTCTGCTGAGTACTGTTTTGGTTGCCTTGGATCCGTTCCTATTTAACCAATTTTGAAAGGCTACCACTGCCATCCCTTCTTATATGTTCAGCAGGCTCATGCTCACTCGGTTGAATCGGGCCAGGAAGTCACGAAGTCCCTCGCTCGTCGTTTTCCTAATGGCGAAGATATCATTGACCCTAGCTTCAGCCTTCTTTGATCTTACAAGAGCGGTAGCAAATTTATCAGCCATTTCCTCAAATGCTGATATTAATCATGCTGTTAGCTGGGAGTACCATGCAATGCTCCTCTCGTCAAAGTCTCACCAAATGTTTTTAGCAGTACAGAAGGTACTTATTCTTTCGATAGATTATTTCCTTTTACCGCAGTAACATAATGGATTAGATGATCCTCTGGGTCCGTGGTTCCGTCGTGTATTTTCAAGTATAGTGGCATCTTGAAGGTTTTTGGAATGGGATGAGGAGCAGCTCCATCGCCGTATGGTTGTTCGATGAATCGGCCCATATTGCATTTTGGTAGTAGTTTGGGGGAGCCAAATATTTTGTGTACCATTTCCTGATGCTCCTTCATTTGATCACAGAGAGTTTTGTTCTCGTTTTCCATCACTTCTATTTTCCTTAGGATGGCCATGAGCGCATCGTCACCTGCATTAATGATAGTGCAGGTGTTTCCTGTTTGCGTGATGTTTGGCTCGTTGGTGGTTGTTGCGATTTCTACAGTCGGTATATCTTCGACATTTCTTTGAGGGGATTTTTCGAGCATGTTGGTTAGAGCACTTGTCAGCCATTCCTCTAGCAGGTTTTTGACAGTGGTGGTGTTTCTCTCGCCGTAGACGTGGAGGCTCTCCTTTTTCGCGAGACCGTTAGATCCCCGTGTGGGAAAGGTAAGATCTCTTCCTCCAGTGTAACCCCTGGTGTTGTGTTCTCGGTGTTTTCTCTACCGGGTTCGTTGAAGGAGTTTAGGAGGTTGTTTGAGACGTTTGCTATCATCTTCAGCCTCACTTCTTTCTTTGCCATTGTTAGTTTTTATGGGATTTGAAGATCAGTAATCGTCACCTTCAAGAACCTAGATGAGAACTATGATTTCAGCTATGGAAATCATCACATACGACGCCAAATTGTTTGACTCAAAATATATAAAACGTTTTTGGACAAATCAATCCAAGATGAAGGGGTAAATCATAGCCGAATATAATAAACTCTAGGATGATAACAATAGTGATATAATGATAGTAGAGAGAAGAGAATAAAAATGTTCCTTTCAAGGTTCATATATTTTACAGAAATGTGCCTCCTCTTGTATACTGAGGAAGTTTCTCAATCGCGGGAACGACAGGTTAAAAAATATCTAAGGAATATTCCCTAAGTATCCTAATGTACTGATTCTACTGTTGATGTCGTGATACCTTTCCTTTTATAATGGCGGTATTCCTCTAGGCGTAAATTCGTGGGTGCTTTTTTGTTTGTCGCATTTGTCGTAGGTCGTGATCGATCAAATTTGAACCCATACAGTATGTTATTGAAAAAATGCATGTATACTGAACCCAATTAAAATAAGAAATGTTGAACAAGTTACAGTCAAATTTGAGATTTTTCTTTGATTAACTGCAAGTTTCTTCACATGTGATTGCTAATACACATTAAGTCTGAACATGCGCATAGCTTTCTAATTATAATTGTAATGCATTTTCCTCAAGTACAATCTAATCCTAGTAAGCTGCTTTCCTGAATCTACTTCACAAGCAAAGGAGTAGATTCATGCTTAGAAATAAAGAAAATTGTGTTGGGGCATCTTTGGTCTAACCAGCGAAATCTTCTGTTGTGAAAATCGTTCATCCCATCACCAATTTGCCATCAACAAAAGTTACTGAAATTTTCTTGCCTTCCTTGCAGTAAATATCGACTGTCGCATCTCTGCTAAATGTCACAGCAATATATAGCACTAAGGATGTATGTAAATTAGTTCATCTTCGTTGCATTCTCTTATACCTATTTCCATCACTTTACGAGATGTTGAAGGCAATACATCACAGCACTGTCTTCTTGGTGATAGTAACTGTATATGTCATCAGACCAAAAGTTTCAGAAATTAAACTTAAAAGGTTACTTAAAGAGTAATTAATTAAGAATCTCAACTTAGGCTAAAGAAAGGGTAGCCCAGTGCACTAAGGCGGACTACAAGGGTCTCTTATATGTAGCCTTACTCTGCATTTCTGCTAGAGGCTATTTCCACGGCTCGAGTCTCGTGGTCACATGTCATCAACTTTGCCAGTTACACCAAAGCTCCCCTTCAACTTATATAGGCTAAAGTTGAATAAGCTCGAGAGAAATAGTACCTGTTTTTTGTCAAGGTCTAACTTTTGAGAAGTCACTCGGATTTCTTCTAGCTTTCTAGGCGAAACCATATTGATTGTGCAATTCTCAGGGGTTTTCTTCTTGTAAATGGTTTTGATTCCATCAGTTCCAATGGAGACATTGTCTAAGAAATAAACAAGCTGTCTTTTACATGGATCAGGTTCATATGGCCTTGTATCTAGGTCATAATGTATAGCCAAATCACCCTTTTGCCATGGAAAATAGCTCTCTTGTACGCGCTGAGCATCCGGCAAAAACACATTGTAGCTGAAAACTTGAACAGCGTATCCCCAAGAAACTGACACTGTCCATGTAAACCATCGATCGTAGCATACTGTTTGCTGCAAAATCCGGTGTGGATCGAACTTTGCAGCCTCGTACAAATGCTCCAGAGCTTTCACTTTTGTCATATTGGGGAATATGGCATCGTTCATCTCCATATGATGGAGGGATACCAAAGGTCTAATGGTATGTGCCGCTAACATTCCGAACATATTTCCTCTTACATCCAGCTGGTATTCCAAATCCCGAAAACAAAGCAAAACATGTTTGTGTCATGTACATTTTTGCATCTGGTGCAAAGGAAGTTTTCAATCGCCTAAAGGCAATTTTTTGAGAGACAGAGCATGTTCTAAGCTTAACAAAAAGAATTTAACTTATATGAAGTAGCAGAATACATTTTTTTGTTTATTCAATCAGGTCATGACCTATAGTAGCAGGTAACTGTTTATAACAACTAGAACATATTAACATAGACATAGAATAAATAACATGTTATAACAACTTGAGCAGCAACAACAACAATAACTACTACCCAGTAAAATCTCACTTAGTGGGGTCTGGGGAGGGTAGTGTGTACGCAAACCTTACCCCTATCCATGGGTAGAGAGGCTGTTTCCAAATAGACCCCCAAGCATTCTTCCCTCCAAGAACTTCCCACGTTACTCTTGGGGAGACTCGAACTCACAACCTCTTGGTTGGAAGTGGAGGTTACTTACCATCAGAGCAATCCCTCTTGTCTTTTATAACATCTTGAGCATTACATACAATATAAAATTATGCGTTAAGCTCTATACGGTATCAGCATAGAAAATATTCACACAATCAAGCTCTATACAGTATAACAAATAGAACATATTAACATAGACATAGAATAAATAACATGTTATAACAGCTTGAACATTACATACAATAAAAATCATGCGTTAAGCTCCATACAGTATCAGCATAAAAAATATTTACAATCAAGTCACTTATACTCCCTCCATTTAATTACTTATCCACCGTAAACTTTGCACACCCCTTAAGAAATAGTAAATGAAATGCTTAATTTACCATGATATCCATATAATTGATGCATATTTTTAATGAATTTGAGAAAATGATTTGAAATGAATAAAAAAAATTATCTTCTCTTTATATACTAAAAGTGACAAGTAAAAGAAAAAAATTATTTTTAGAATACTGGACAAGTAAAAGTGAACGGAGGAAGTAGCATAATTCTATGATAAGTATTACTCCAATTGGTAACCTAGTAAAAGTTGGATAGTCAAACCTCGTTATAACATCCTAATTTGTTCCAAATTCTTTTGGTTGTTATAGCTAAATGCTCTCATAGAGAACATATATTATAATATAACATGAAAATTGGTTTCCATAAATAACTTGATTTATAGTGAATGATTATTATACGATGTAGAGGTCTGACTGTAACTTCCCTGCTATTCACAAGTTTTCTGTACAAATAGTACAAAATATCTTTATATTGTCAATTATATTTATATAGTATTAGCGTCTATGAGTTTAGCCTGACTTAAAATTGTACTTTCCTGTCCTAATTTATGTGATAATATTTGATTGTATGCGAAGATTAAAAATATATTAGAAATTATGGTCTAAAATAAGCTATAGAAATTTTTGTGTCACATAAATAAGGATAGATGGGGTACCTGGTGGAAACCGGGCTCATGTGTTAAGCCAACACCAAGCTCAGCCAAACAGGAATAAATCCTAGCATCACTCCCAAAAAGGTGAGGGTACCTTTCTATGCATGCATCAAACACTTTAGCAAGAACTTTAGCCAAAGGATAGCTTATAGCAATGCCAGCTCCACCAAATGCCATTTCATAGGAAAAAGCCTTGTTCATTAAAAAATGTTCAGAATTCGACCCTATGTAGTACCAAAGCCCATGGTCATATTTAGAAAGTGTTTTCACCAAATTGTCTGGGAAAAAAACAGTGTCATCGTCCCCAAAAACATACCACCTTACATTTGAATGGTTTAATGCTACCGTCTCAGTCACAACTCGTGCCACGCGAATTGCCGATGGCGTTCCCCCTCGAAACGTATACTTAAATCTTGATGTGTCCCCAGAAATGCAAATCGGAGGTAAAGAATCATTTTCTGTAGTATTATTTGTGTAATTGGATGGCATCTTTTCAAGAAAAACACAACCCCTCATTTTTGAACCTGCCTTCCACCACATTTTAACTAATTCTTTTCTTGTAGACCATGCTTTCTCGTTAGATGCAATACCAAATACAATATGTTCAAGATTTGTATCTGATAATAATGTTGAATCATTTTGAAGCGAAACTGAGGTGTGGAGTGATTTGGTGTTAGGGCCATTAAAGTTGAAACAAAGAAGATAGATTATGCAAACCGAAGAGGTGATCAAAATGATATTTTTGACCCTATTAGAGCAATATTGGGTTTTGTTTTTTGGTAATTTAAAAGACTTCATTTTTATTTTCTGAGGGAAAATGGAGGAAGGAAAGAAGAGAGAGAGGTTTGTATTGGACTAAGTATTATCGTTGTTATGAAGAGAGGTGGCAGAGTATGGAGTTAGAGGCCATTCTTAAGACCGGAAACCTCGCCCAAAGCAGAGTACAGAATTTTGACTTTTCTTTTGGCTTTTAAAAATCAGTTGTAGCTACACGTGTTATATGGACTACAAGTACAACCAAATATGTAATTAAGAAGTAATGAACAGAATAGAGTATGATGTAATTATTCGAATGTAACGTTTTATTTTCATCATTTGTATATTATTTTTCGAATAGAATAGAGGTGTCCAAGCGGTGGATCTATGGAAGGAAGCTGACGTAAAAACTTGCTGCAATTGCAAGGATGAGAAATGGGAAGGAAAAGCAACCTAAATAGCAAATAAATAAATGACTAATTAAGAAAGTCTGTGCATGAACTAAATATTAAGAAAAGCTCCGTTGGTTTAAGTTAATTAAGGATGGCATAGTTAGATGATAAATCACGTAAAGGTATTAGAGATGTACCTTAATATTCTGAAAAGGTTGTATGTATGTCCCTTTCCCACTACTAATTTTGTTTATATTGGTTGGTTTGATTACAAAGATAAATAGATTATTTTTATACCACAATTTATATCATGAGATTTTAATCCCGCGTTAAAAATATAATAATGGTAAAGAAGACCACCTCCAAAAGCTCTTCTTCAATATCTTTTTAAGAAAGCCCAGATAATTTATCAAATGTAAACCGTAAAACCAAGCAAATGTCTTATATCATACCTTAGATATTGTATACAGGTAAAATAGGTCTCGAAGTACATCCCGGCTTCCGATATGATAAGTCAAGCTCGAGATATGATAATAGGGGACCTAGATCGAGGTAGGTTTTTATCAATTATGAGTTCGGATCATAACTCCAACGCTTGAGGATATCGGGGTCGTAGGTAGGGATCGGTCCTGGCCTTGTTCAACTTCGAAGAACACCGTCGACCTAGGCCAACAAAAGGCTGTGGTATTCGTAACCGATCGACTATCCCGGCGGAGATCTCGGCGTGTACCGATGTGAGATCAACAATCAGTTAATTAAGAGATTTTTATCTTTTATAGAGTTGTACCTAATATAAGGTTCCCCTACTATATGAAAGGAGTCTGATTACTTCTCAAAGACATTGTAACATGCATTCCAAACCAGTATATTATTAATTTCTTTCTTTAAGCTCTTATTTTTCTATATCTTGATATCGATCTAATTGCACCTTGTTCAAGCGTGACTGACTTTCCAAGACTGTAACTCTTCAAGTTGTGAGGTTTGAATTTACTTTAACATTATTCATTTTGATTGCAATTCTAATTTATTGCTTTGTGTCAATTTAATTCGCATATCTTTAAAATCACTTACAAATTTAATTGTTATCCGATTTTGAGGATAAACAGTTTGGCACCCACTGTGAGACTAAGGATAATAGTGATTATTTGATACATATCTCCATAACACATACTACTTTACACTCGTTCTTTAAAGTGTCTCTAATTTCAGTATAAAACTAAAAAAAAGTCAAACTCTCAATCAACACCCCTACATATTGACAATGACTTCGGTCATCAAGGTGAAAATAACAACATAGCGCCCCAGTAACGAGGTAGTACCCGTCCCATCAGAATTCCAGTCGCGAATCCATTGGACGCTAACTCGTAGGTGGTATCGACACAAATCTGCCTACCGACCCAGAGAATAACATCCGTGGTAGAGCTCGATCAGCAGCACAAAATACTCAAAACAATGGAGAAGACAAGGTCAATTTATAAATAATCTTCAAAATAATACAGGCTCAACAGGCGGCGATGGCTCAATTACATAATCAAAGCCGCACACCAAGCAGAATTGAACCCAATCCGTCCCGAGAAATCACCTGTAGGAATGAACGGATCGTAGCGAGTTTGAATGGAAATGAGTTGGGGACTAACATCGAGTTCATAAAAATGCACTAGGAGTTGACAAAAGGGATATATCAGGGGAGAAGAAAATCGAAGCAAATGACATAAAGGTAGAAACCTACAATTCCAGGGTCGATAAAATCCTGGGAGCACCGCGGACACTGAAAGTCCTGGATTCCAAGAAGTTCGCGCAAAAACCTTTCCCTCTGAGTGCGGCTCCTAAGCCGATCCCCAAAAAATTCTACATGCCCGAGATTCCTAAGTACAACGTAACAACCGACCCAAACGAGAATGTTATCTCCTACACATGCGCCACCAAAGGGAACGACTTGGAGGATGATGAGATCGAGTCTATCTTATTGAAGAAATTCAGAGAGACCCTATCAAAGGGAGCTATGATATGGTATCACAACTTACCTCCTAATTCTAGTGACTCTTTTCCTATTCTTCTAGTCTCATTCGTGAAAGCATATGTCAGGGCTATCAAGGTCAAGACCCGAAAGTCGGACCTTTTCAAAGTAAGATAGAAAGACAATGTGTTGCTCAGAGAGTTTGTGTACCCATTTCAAATGGAATGGATGAACTTGCCACCGGTCACCGATAATTTGGCCAATTAAGCTTTCACTCAGGGACTCAATGGTTAAAGCTCGGTGGCTTTACAATAGTTGAAGCAAAATCTGATAAAATATGCAGTTGTTACTTGGGCCGACGTGCATAACCAGTATTAATAAAAATCAGAGTCAAACATTATCAACTTGGGGCCCATTCAGGGTCCATTTATCATGTCAGAACCATCGTTGGATTCAACAGAGATATCGACCGTGAACCGAGGTCACACAGGGATCAGTATCAGCCTTACAATGGAGTAAAAAATAGCAATGTGTCTGGGCAAAATTCTAGAAGTGAAAGGAGAAGTGATCGAGGTTAGAGCAACTGAGGACTCATGAGCATGAATGGTTTCGAAATGCCTATTGGCCATAAGAAATACCGAGGTTATCAGAATATAACTTTAATGTCGATGTTTCCACTATTGTATCAGTTATCGGACGCATCAAGGACACCAAATAGCCTTGACCTCTACAATCTGATCTCCTCCAAGGGGATCTTAATCATATGTGCAAGTATCATGGCACTCAGTGCCACAAAACATAGAATTGTCGAGAGTTGAGAGAGGAAATAGACTGCTATTCAACAACTTGCGCCTTTGAGAATTCTTAAGCGACCAAGTCAAGAACCATTTTGGGATTAGGAATCCTAATAAATAGACCGAGAAAGAAGAAACTTAACACATCATTAACATGATTATCGGTGTGGTCGATGACTCTCAAGGGCCTATGTGGAAGCGCACTAGGGTATCCATCACAAGGGAAAAATGTACTCGAGATTATATACCTGAAGAACCTTGTCTTTAAACGACAAAGATGTAGAAGGGATCTTGTAACCCCACTATGATTCACTGGTAATATTTGTACTCATAAATAAATTTCTAGTAATCGTATGTTAATTGATATACGTAGCTTGGCCAACATCATCACATCAAGGGTCATAGAATAGCTTGCCTATAAGTTCAAATCGTGCATGCGGTCCAAGTTTGAAGCAAATTCAACATTGCACGTGAAACCACTAAGGAAGAGATAACATTACTAGTGAACGCCGCCGAGACCATCCAGGAAACCAAGTTTATGTGATCGAAGGAGACATGAGGTACAACGCCCTATTCAGGATGCCATGGATCCACAACAAGTGCTAAAATTGGTTTCCCAACGTTGGGATGGATTAAAACAATCTACGAAGATCAGCCAACCATAAAGGAAATATTTGCAGTCGAAGTGGCGATTCTGATATCCGCACTTATAATGACAAAAGGGGAAAAGTTTGGCCACAAAGCATGAAGATAAATATCAATTACCGACACTAGTTCCGATCTAACCGAAAAAAATAAGGTATTGATGAACACGGTGACTATGGGTTTCCCAGGTCTTTTATAGCCCCAGATGATTCCGATGCCACTAAATCAATGGTCAAGGAGCTGGAACATGTCATATTGACTAAGCATCTACCCAATTGAAAGTTATACCTGGGCACATGGTTAAATCTCTAGCTTCGGAAAAAGCTCATTCAATTTCTTGTAGCTAACATAGATTGTTTCGCTTGGTCCCACCTTGATATAATTCGGATCTCATCAAAGATAACTACTCACAAGCTAAGTCTGGACTCGAAATTCCACCCGGTCAAGAAGAAAAGGAGTACCCAATCTGAGGATAAATATGCTTTCATCAAGGACGAGTTATTTAAACTCCTTAAAATAGGGTCTATTCAAGAGGTTAAATACTCGGATTGGTTAACAAATGTAGTGGTAGTCCGCAAAAGGGTAATAAATTAAGAATGTGTGTGGACTATAATAATTTCAATAAGGCATGTCCCAAGCACCCTTTCCCTTTGCCCAACATCGATTGCATAATTGATGCCACGTCAACCATGAGATCCTCAATTTTCTCGACGCCTACTCCAAGTACAACTAAATACAGATGAACTCAGATAATTAGGAAAAAACCTCTTTCATCATAAAGTACGACACATACTGCTATTACGTGATGCCATATGAATTAAAATTGTTGGCACTACATATCAACGCCTAGCCAACTAGATGTTCAAGAAATAAATAGGAAAATCAATGTAGGTTTACATTGACGATATGTTGGTTAAGTCCCTGCTAGCAGAGGACCATTTAAAATATTTGTAGCAAATCTTCAGCATATCGAAAAAGCATAATATGAAGCTGAACCCGGAGAAATATGCGTTTGGAGTCGAATCAGGTACATTTCTTGGATTCATGGTATCCAATCGAGGAATCGAGATCAACCCCAACAGGACCAAAGTCATTAAAGATATCACGGTTGTGGACAACATGAAGGCCGTGCAAAGATTAACCAGACGCATAGCAGCCCTAAGGCGATTCATTTCATGGTCATCCGATAAAAGCTGTCGATTCTTCTCACTATTGAAAACACTTTTCATGGGCCCCACAGTGCCAACATGCCTTGGAGGATCTCAAACGGTAGCTATTGAGCCTACTTCTACTTCATACACTAAAAATATATGAACAGCCATAACTACAATTGGCAGTATCAGAGATAGCGGTAAGTGGCATCCTGGTCCGTGAAGAGTAAGGTACACAATGTCCAATTTACTATGTTAGCACGACTCTAGCTGAGGCCTAAACTAGGTATCCTCGCCTAGAAAAATTGGCGCTCGCTTTGCTAAGTGACTCTAGGAAGCTGGAACCATATTTTCAATGTCATTCTTTATGCGTTGTTACTACTTACCCATTACGAAACATAATGCATAAGTCCGAGCTCTCGGGGCGTTTGACAAAATGGGCCATGGAAATTAGCATGTACGATATTGAATATTGACCTCGACAACTATTAAATCTTAAATTTTGAATATTTCGTTATCGAATTTATGCCAACCTTACCTAAGGTCAAAAAAGAGTTGCTGGTAAACTTGGGGAAGTCTTCGAGAATATTGACCATCTTTATGGATAGCTTCTCGAACGCAAAAAGGTCTGGACTTGGCATCGTATAAAAGCCACCAACATGTAATGTAATTAGACAATCTATTAGGATTTTACTATTGATTAACAACGAGGCCAAATATAAGGCCATGATTACAAGTCCCGAACTAGCGAAAAGCTTGGAGATAGAGGTGATCGAAACTAAGTGCGACTCACTCCTCCTGGTAATCCAAGTTAATGGGACATTCGATGTAAGAGAAGAACATGTGGAATGTCTAGGACCGGGAGATACCGAGTATGTTCTGAGGGAAGCTCATGATGGAACCTGCAAAAATCATTTAGGCGTGGAATCATTCGTTCTAAATGTAATTAATGTTGGCTACTACTGGATCGACATGGAAAAGGACGCAAAGGAATTCATATAAAAATGGGATGAATGCCAAAGACATGCTCTGATGATTCACCAACCTGAGGAGCTACTGCATTCGGTTTTGTCACCATGGCTATTCATGAAGTGGGGAATGAGAATCGTTGCCCCTCTTCCATGGGCACCCGATAAGGCTCAATTTATATTGTTTATGACTGGCCATTTTTCTAAGAGGGTGGATGCCCAGACATAAGAGAAGGTCAGGGAGAAGGAAGTCATCTATTTCGTTTGGGACCGCATAATATGCCGGTTTGGAATTCCATCTGAGATCCTGTGCGACAACGGGAAAGAATTTATGGGCAGCAAAGTGAGCAAGTTTCTCGAAGATCATAAGATCAAAAGGATCCTATCAACACCCTATCACCCTAGTGGAACGGACAAGAAGAATCGACCAACAAAACCATACTCCTAAGCCTCAAAAAAAGGTTAACCGATGCCAAAGGAAAATGGAAAGAAATCCTACCTAAAGTCCTATAGGCATATCGTTCGACCTTGAAGTCCAGTAACGGGGCCACCCCATTCTCCCTGGTTTATGGTGTTGAAGCTCTAATAACAAACTAAGTCGGGAAACCAAGTATCATATTTCGATATGCAACTAAGGAATCGAATGATGAGGCCATGAGTACGAGCCTGGAGCTATTAGATGAAAGGTGCGAAAACACCCTTGTCCAGTTGGCGGCCTAAAAATAACAGATCGAGCGATGATACAATTGAAGGGCCAACCTTCAACACTTCAATATAAGATACTTACTACCAAGGAAGATCACATTGAGCACCCGAAACCCGAATGAAGGGAAGATGGGGCCGAACTAGAAAGGACCATACCAAATTATCGACATCACCAGAGAAGGATCCTACAAACTCGGAACAATGAACGACGGAAAACTACTGAACAACTAGAATATAACTCACTTGAAATGATATTACTGCTAAGGTACGACCCCATTCTTTTCTCTTATTTGCATTTTGAACTAGCGCTTGCTAGTAACCGACAAGGAACGATACAAATTTTAGGTCTGAAAATTGCACTCTTTTTCACTTGAATAGGTTTTGTCCCAAATGTGTTTTCCGACAATATTTTTAACGAGGAAACAATTGATCATGCTAACTTAGAATCGAAGGACGATCATGAATCGGTGCCAAAGTCGCATCAACAGTATCTGAGGCTTCTCTCTATGATAAACCTCGAATAATGGGGAGGGGGGGTGGGGTGGGGGTGCATTACCCTCGTATATTGACTTTAGCTAGGAAAGAAACTTCATGATTGAATGGTCTCGGCACGATTGATAGGATTTATTATAAGGGCCAAACGGTCAAATATAGTATACCCGCATACTCTGCTTGAACCCTGGCACAAAGCTAGTACACATGTGTAACTATTACTCTCAATAATAAAAGATTCTTTACCTTGCGAATAAATATCTTGTCCCATAAATTTTATTCTTTTTTGCGTTTCATAAGGAATTTCCTACATCTGATCCACTAGATGTATCGAGCCTAAGGGCCACCTTAATCCGAGTTCAAATGATCTCTCTCACTCAGGGACTGCCGTCCAAAGACAAACTCAAACGGTCTGGGATATCGGAGCTTGGGGGCACAGGATCTATTAGGCAATGCCCAATTTTAAAGACTACGGCCATCCCATTCGAGGATTTTTATCTTAGAAAATTTCGGATAACTCGGGGAGACAAGCCCACTGGACAGCACTCGAACTAAATAGGCTATGACCATATTAAAATGGCTAGGAACATCCGAGACCCGTAACAAAAAACAAGGCCTTCAAAATTTTCTTAACTTGTTCTAAAGACTCCCCTCTGCAAACTATAATATAAAATATCATAAGTACTTTGTGGAAACATTTCCGGTCATACCGAACCCCCTTAATGACTTAAACAAAATAATTTTGCAGGCAAGGCCTGTTCGAACTTCCGAACATAATCTAACTATTTCATGCTAAGGCATTTCAATCTTTGCAATATAAATATTAAAGCAAAGGGAAAACTCAGAAATTGCTTAAGGAAGAAATGCCTTCTATACATATCGAATGGTTTTACAGAGTCCAAATGGCCTCGATTAAAAATTACAAAAGCCAAACGGCCTCAATAAACAAGGAAGAGACACAAGTGCAAAGATACTTAAAACAAAGAAACAATGTATAAGTTGTTGATACCCAACTTCTTTTTCATATCTTTAAATTTGCAAAATATCTTCAAAATATCTTATATATGCATATATAAGTATATCCCAAGGTTTCATTAGTTTTCCTTAATTTTTCAAAGATTTTAAAATCAACTTATTGCCTATTTTATCAAGAAAAAATCCAATAATTATTCTCCAAATTATCATTTTGGATATTCACTTATTGGGTTCACATATTTATACTAAAATATAGCTAACATTATTTTTGCATATTTCTACAAATTTATTTAGTATTCTAACAGCCAAATTGCATATAATTGTAATATTAGTCTATTTTAAGATTTAATTGTGTTTATAATTATAAAATAGACTCCAGTATTTTATTATCACAATTATATATTTATTAATCATTTCAATGCCTTCAATTTATTTTATGAAATTATTTTACTATTTTTTAATAAAATAAATGAGGGAAATGACTATTTGAATGTTAGCCCTTTGGTATTTTAATTTTGGCAAGTTTTGGCACTCCTAACTGAACCCAATTTTAGTATCATTACTCGGCCCAATTCCTAAATTTACCCCACTCACGACCCTTTAAAATAACCCACCCGGCCCCATTTTTAATCCCGGCCGTTGATCTAACAGATCAACGGCTCACATTCGTCCTTTCGTTTTTTAATTACCTAATACCCCAAACCCTAAATCACTTCTCACCAGTAGCCGCCCCTGGATTCCCCATCTCCCAAATTCTCTCTCAGAAACCCTAGCCGACGCCCTCCCCTTTCACCCTAGAACCACCGGAATCTATGGCTTTCAAGGTCATAGAAGTTCTATACCGGCCTCTTATGACTCCTACATGCTCGATTATCATGGTTTTGGGGCCAGACCTTGAAGAAGCTTGGTCCAGACCTGGGGTGCTTTCAGTCTGATGACTGTCTCTAGTCATCTCTGACCTTGCTCCGGCCAACCATGGCTATTCAAGCCTGCTCTTGGGTTTTCTTGCATAGATCAATGACCTTCCAAGCCTTTCTTACCATCAGGGTTCTTTTGAAACCCTAACCTCTGAGGTTCTTCTGATTCTTTTTAAAATTTCTAAACCTATTTCGTTAGTATTTCTGCCTGATTTACTTGTTTTTATATCTATACTCGATTGATGGGATAACCCTAAATTGAATGATTTGTTCAAATTTTAAGGCCATGAGCTATAGGATTTGTTTATAATTCATCTCTAAACTTGTTTGATTTCAAAACCTTAATCCATTTGGCCCTATTTCGAGTTTCTACTTGATTAGGCTTCAAAAGTCTTTATTTTGACCTTTTTTTCTTTACATGGTTCTGATTCCCTGCTAAACTTTTCTAAGGTCCTTCTAGTGGACCCTTTGTATTACATTTGATACTTTCTTTTTTCTACATTGCTGACTTGTGTGACTACCATAGTTTCCTACTTACTAATTTTGCAATTTCATGACCTTTTTCTTTGCCCTAAATTCAGCCTAGCATGCTTGTACGCTCTCTATATATGCTGAACTCCCCTCTAAAATGGCTTTCAAATTTTGAATGATTTCAGACTTCCTTCATGAAAGCCTGATTGATTTCTTTCTTTGTTTGCTGATTTCCTTGTTACTTTGTTTGAGTCGAAAACTCCCCTTAGCTTTTCTGACTTAGTTCATTCATGGACCAATAATTACAAACCTCCGACTCCTTGATTTAATGTGTACTAATTGATTCTTACCTTATTTTTTTAGCCGTGTATTTCAAAACTCTTCCCCTCAATAAACTCTTATGTATTTCCCCCTAATTGCCTACTTTGCAAAAAATGCTTATTGGATTTCTTTCCTTAAATAATTTTTACTCATTACAATTTAAGATTTATTTCCTTAATTAAAAGAAGTCTTATACTGATTTTTTTAATTTATACCTGGTTCCATAATTGTTTTTTCTTACCTTATTTCTTCCTGTTTTTCACACTATAAATACTTGACTCTTTCATTGACAAAAACACACGAAGACTTTTAGTTTTCTACACACCCACACTCATAGTCTTTCTGAACTTATATTCACACTCAAAAAAATTTTCTCTTGATATTTGCACTGTGGCCTGTTTGCAAGTCTTGTTGCCTGCTTTTTATCTATTTGCTTCTCTGAAACTGGTATGTCCTGATTTAAGATTTTCAGCACCAGAACAATCTGTTTATTTACTATTTTTATATTCATGTCTCCTTACTGCTTCTATATAGTTCAACATTTATTCTAGCATGCTGAAGTTTCTTTTTGTTTGTTCTATTATGTATCCAAAACCCCTACCCCCCATATGTGTATAAGCTATGGTTTGAGGCATGATAATACTGCAAATTATTGTCCATGAATCAAACTTGATCCCTTAGAATCCTAACCTCTAATAATGTATGTTCTGGCAGGCTTGAGAGTATGCTAACACCTTTTATTGCTGAGCATGCTTGAAGCCTGCCCTTGCTTAAGCAATAGGCTCTTTACAATCTCCTAATCCCTCTAAACCCCCTTATATGTACTTATTTGTAGCTATTTCTCTCTCTTTTCCCCTTTTAGTATTCTGTTCTTCACTTGCACACCTTCTTAGTCTCTAAGTTCCGCCCCCCTCTTGTGAGCCTTGCCTTGGGACCCTTTGAGCTCCTTCTAAACTTGGACACTTAAGGGCTGGCCCTTCCACACTTCACTTGTCCTGTTCTAAAAGTACATTTGGGTGTGAGCATTTCCTGGAGTCCCATTGAGGCTCTTAGGAAACTTTGACACACTCAAATGGGAGAAAGACTTTGGATCATGATCTCTTGGAGTTGGTTTATCCCATGTTTCAGACATGAAGTCTGAATCATGCTTTCCTTGGTTGTACTTTTTATTTATGTTTTTTCTAATGTATTTTTTTACTTAATGATGGGCTATAATAATTTGTAATAAACGCTCGAGGATGGTTAGTAAAAAGGGACGGGTAATTATGCATGCAAATAGTAGAAAACATGTCTATAAGGTATTTTAAATTCCGCACATTCGAAAGCATAAAGAAATCCTGCCTATAGGTATTTTAAAATCTACATGCATATAGAAATCATGCCTATATGTCCTTTTGAATCTTGCGTATCCATTCTCTTATAGAAATTATGATCATAGGGCTACTATATTCATATAGAAATCATGCCTATAGGATTGTCCAAACCCGCACATTCAATTGCACCTAGATATCATGTTTATATGTTTTAAATAAATTCTGTACCTAGATATCATGTCCATAGGTCTTAAACAAATTCTGCACCTAGATATCATGTTCATAGGTCTTAAACAAATTCTGCAGCTAGACATCATGCTCATAGGTTTTAATCAAATTCTGCACCTAGATATCATGATCATATGTCTTCAACAAATTTCTACATCTAGATATCATGTTCATAGGTTTTAAAACGAGTATTTTGCATTTCATACCATGCCTACAAGTTTCAGAATCAACTATGCATTGAAAACATGTCTATAGGAACTCCTAATCGAACCTGAGTCGCTTCATCCACTTATAGAGCTAAAATCAGTAATAATGGGTACTATTAGCTGCAAAACTTATATCCTTCGTAAAAAACTTGCCTTTTTTTTAATAATCTAACTACCTTTTTAACCAATACGTATTCAGTTTATTTTATACTTAGTTATTTTATTGCTTTCTTAATTCATTGATACCATGCCTATAGGATCCTTGTCACGACCAAGATTTCCCAACATTCGGGGATCGTGATGGAACCTACTAATGGGAGCTAGTCAATTCAAATATTAATGACAACTCCTTAGCCACTTAATCCTTTTTAATATTTATCAACAATAAGATAAACGCAACCGATATAACTACACAAGCAAAAGACTTAATATTAATGAAAACGAATAACAATATGGAAGTTCAACATAGCCTCTACCCAAAATCTGGTGTCACATAGCTCACAAACTACTAAGATTCACTAAATATAGCGTCTGAAAGAAAGTGTAAACTGCTTGTCTCGAAATACATGAGATGCAGACTGAAATAAAGGTAGATGAGATGCTGATGCATGCGGACGCCTGCAAGGCTACCTCGATGTCTTACTGTACTGAACGCTCGCTCCCAGGCTACTGCTGCTGCTCCGGTATCTGCACATATGTGGACAGTGTAGCATTGGCATAACCGACCCCATGTGCTGGTAAGTGTCTAGCCTAACCCCGGCGAAGTAGTGATGAGGCTAGGACAAGACTCCAGATAAACCCGTGCAATTACAGAATATATGGCGAAAGGAACAACAGGAAATAAATAAGTAAAACTAGGGAAAGAAAACATGCTTCGGGGATAGCAAAAATGAACAACATTCTCATTACTGACAAAGAAACCAACTATAAAGCGGCTAAAACGAAACAGAATAGATAAAACAACTTTCACTTTAAATGCTCATCTCGTTGCAGACGTGCAACCCGATCCCATTTCAAAATTTCTCGTGGTAGGCGTACCACCCGATACCATTTCATCATAACTTGTGGTAGGTGTACCACTCGATCCCTTTTCATCATAACTTGTGGTAGGGATACCACCCGATCCCATCACTTCCAACACAATACACAAAATAATCCCGGCAAGGGAACAAGACAATGTAATAACTTCCCGACAAGGGAATATAATAACAACAATTTAAATGTCCCGGCGAGGGAGAGTCAGCTATAACCAGTTCTATTCAATTTCTACTCGGCAAAGTTAAAACCAATACTTAGTATCAAGGATCATCAATAATTGTTTTTATAGGATCAATTAAGAATTCACAACTATCAATTTAAGACCCACGGTCATGCTCGACACAAACATATGGATACTCGTCACCACGTCCATACATTGTACACAACACAAACACGTAGCAAATACGACTCAACTCCTAATCCCTCAAGCTAGGGTTAAAAAAACACATACCTTGATGCTTTGAACTCAACTCAAGCCTCAATTATTGATTTATCCCTCGATTCCTCCACGAATCCGCTCGAATCTAGTGACAAATTTCATAAATATATCAACAATTGCTAGATGAATCAATTTGAATGCATAAAAATGAATTTCCCAAAGTTTTTAACAAAAAGTCCAAAAACACCCTCGGGCGTGCGTGGTCAAAACCCGAGGTTCGAACCAAAACTCGGTTACTCATTCACCCACGAACCCATATCTATGATTTGTTTTGAAATCGGACCTCAAGTTGAGGTCCAAATCCCCAATTTTAGAAAAACCTAGGTTCTACCCAAAATCTCCAATTTCACCCATGGAAATCCTTGATTTTAAGTTGAAAACATGTTAAATGATGTTAAAGATTGAAAGAAATGAGTAAAAACCAACTTACAAATGATTTGGAAGAAATCTTGCTCTTGAAAAATCGCCCAAGGAGTTTGTGTTTTGAAAGAATGGTTAAAAATGGTTCAAATTTGACTAAGTATAAAATTTGCTAGGCCTCAGATGTGGGATATGCGAACTCGGGCTCGTAATTGCAAACCTCGACTATGTTGGCTTGGGAACTACGAAGATTGGGTTTGCATTTGCGAACCCTTACCATTTTCTCAGTTCTCACATTTGCGAAGGGAAAGGTCGCCTTTGTGAAGGGAAAGGTCACATTTGCGAACATTGAGATCGCATTTGCGATCATTGGCCAAATTCGCAGAATTTGCAATTGCGATGCAAAGCTCACATTTGCGAGTTCGCAATTGCGAGAAGATCTTCGCAAGTGTGAAGATCACAGAGTTGAGCATACCAGGTTTTTCCAAAGTTCAAAAAATGCATTCTGTGGCCTATCCAAGACTCACCCGAACCCTCGGGGCTCCAAACTAAATATTCACACAACCTCGAAAACATCCTATGGATTTATCTATCAAATCGCCAAAATAACATCATATACATCGAATCAAGCCTCAAATATCATAAGTCCTTCCAAATTTTCATAAAATATCAAATTTTCATAAAATATCAAATTTCATTTTAAGTCCGAAACGGGTAAAACGACGTCCATTTTCAACCAAACTTTATAGAAAGAGATTAAACCATATATAAGACTTGTACCGGGTGTCGGAACCAAAATACGGGCCCAATACCATAGTCTTTTAAACAAATTTCATTTCCAATTTCTTTAATTATTTCCAGAAAATAATTTCACACAAAAATTCATTTCTTGGGCTTGGGACTTTGGAATTCGATTCCGAGAATACACCCAAGTCCCATATTTTCCTGCGGACCCTTCGAGACCGGCAAATTATGAGTCCGGGTCTGTTTACCCAATATAATTAACAAAGTCAAATTTATTCAATTTAATATCATAATTTAGCATGTTTCTCACAGAATTCATACTTAAGCTTTCCGGCTACGCGCCCAGGTTATGCACGTAAATTGAGGCAACCCTAAATGAGGTTTTCAAGGTCTCGGAAGCACAAAATGAGTAAGGAAATAGGTGATAGCCCTTTGGTTCGTCACATTCTCCACCTCTAAAACAACCGTTCGTCCTCGAACGAACAAAAGAAAGAAGTACCTGAGTCGGGGAAAAGATGAGGATAAAGACTCCACATATCAGACTCGGACTCCGAGGTCGTTGCTTCAGGGGGCTGGCTTCTCCACTGAACATGAACAGAAGGAAAACTCTTAGATCTCAACTGACAAAACTGGCGATCTAGAATAGCTACCGCTGCTCCTCATAGGATAGATCCTCGTCCAGCTGGACAATGCTGAAATCAAACAAGTGGGTTGGATCCCCGTGATACCTCCAAAGCATGGATGCATGAAATACTGGATGCACGTCTGATAAGCTAGGCAGAAATGCAAGTCTATAAGCCACCTCTCCCACTCGATCAAGAATCTCAAACAGACCAATGAACCTAGGGCTGAGCTTGCCTTTCTTCCCAAATCACCTCACGCCCTGCATAGGCGACACTTGCAGCAGTACCTACTCACTAACCATAAAAGCTACATCTCGAACCTTACGATCTGCATAGCTCTTTTGCCTAGACTGAGCTGAACGGAGCCTATCCTAAATGATCTTAGACTTATCTAAGGCCTCCTGAACCAAATCTGTACCCAACAACAGAGCATCTCCTAGCTCAAACCATCCCACCAGAGTCCGACACCGCCTACCATATAAAGCCTCATAAGGGGCCATTTGGATGCTCGACTGGTAGCTGTTATTGTAGGCAAACTCTGCTAAGGGCAAAAACCAATACCACGAGCCTCCAAAGTCAATGATACATGCTCGGAGCATATCCTCTAATATTTGAATAGTCCGCTCGGACCGAGCGTCTGTCTGGGGATGAAATGTTGTAGTCAACTCCACTTGAGTGCCAACTCTCACTGAACTGCTTTCAAAAACACGAGGTAAACTGTGTACCCCTATCCGAAATGATAGATACCGGCACACCACGAAGGCGGACAATCTCCCGGATATAAATCTCAGCTAATCTCTCGGACGAATAGGAGACTGCCACAGGAAGGAAATACGCTACTTGGTCATCCTATCAACAATAACCCAAACTACATCTAACATCTTCGGGGTCAACAGAAGTCCCGTAATTAAATCCATGGTAATCCTCTTCCACTTACACTCGGGAAGCTCAATCCTTTGAAACAATCCTCCAGGCCTCTGATGCTTATACTTAACGTGCTGACAGTACATATACAACATCTTTTTTCATTATATACCACCAATAATACAACCGCAAATCCTGATACATCTTCCCGGCACCCGAATGAATGGAATACCGAGAACTATGGGCATCTGCTAAGATCAACTATCAGATCCCATCAACATTAGGCATGCAAACTCGTCCCTAAAATATCAAAATACCGTCATCACCTAAGGTCACCTACTTGGCACCTCCACATTGCACCGTGTCTCTAAGGACACACAAATGTGGATCATCAAACTGTTAATCACAGATACGCTCCAATAATGAAGAACGAGCAACCGTGCAAGCTAACACCTGGCTAGGCTAAGAAATATCCAACCTCACAAGTTGATTGGCCAAGGCCTGAAAATCCAAAGCAAGCGGTCTATGGTCGACCGGATTATAAGTAAGACTGCCCATGCTGGCTGACTTCCTACCTAACGCATCGGCCACCACGTTTGGCCTTCCCCGAGTGATATAAAATGGTAACATCATAATCCTTCAACAACTCCAAACACCTTCTATGCCTTAAATTCAATTCCTTTTGCTTGAACAAGTACTGAAGGCTCTTGTGATCAGTGAACACCTTACATGCCATGCCATACAAATAGTGCCTCCAGATCTTCCAGGCGTGAACAATGCCTGCCAACTCTAGATCATGAGCTGGATAATTCTTCTCGTGAATTTTCAGCTGCCTCAAAGCATAGGCAAATGACCTTGCCATCCTGCATCAATATTGCACCAAGCCCAACGTGGGAAGCATCAGAATAGACTGTGTAAGATCTTGAGGTTGTGGGCAAAACCAACACCGGAGCCATAGTCAGAGCTGTCTTGAGCTTTTGTAAGCTCGCCTCACACTCTTCCGACCATCTGAACTAGGCACCCTTCCTGGCCAACCTGGTCAACGGGGCTGCAATAGATGAAAACCCCTCCACGAATCGACGATAGTAGCTTGCTAACCCCAAGAAACTCCGGATCTCCATAGCTGATTGATGTCTAGGACAGTTCTTTACTGCCTCAATCTTCTTTCGGTCAACCTGAATACCCTCTGCTGATACAACATGACCCAGAAATGTAACTGAGCTCAACCAGAATTCAGACTTCGAGAACTTAGCATATTACTGACTACCCCTCAAAGTCTGAAGGACCACTCTAAAGTAATGCTCGTGCTCCTCCTAGCTGCGAGAATATATCAATATATAGGGTTGCTTATCGGGCGGATTGGGCTGCTTTTTACTCTTAACGGTTTGGCATAACGGTTATCGGCTATTAAATGTATTAATCCGTTATCCACCCAATAAGATATCAGGCAGATTGGTATCAGTTTAACTTTTAATGAGCGGTTTATCGGTCTAACACACATATTCATTAAATATCTCCCCTTCTACTGACTTCTTCAGCTATAATATGTATTGAAAAACTGAATCTTTATTAGAAGTCAGTTAGATGGATTTTTTTGCTTTGTTCTTGCAAAACTAATTTGTTCCAAAGTTTCATTTTTTTGGGTGCTTTTGATTCCAAGTCTGTCATTTCTGGTGAATTCAATTTTACTGACTTCATTAGTTATAATATGTATTGAAAAATTGAATGTTTGTAAGAAGTCACTTAATCTGGATTTTGTTCTCTTTTCTTGTATGCTCATTTGATTAAAAGCTTCAATGTTTAGGTATTTCTTATATCTAGTTAATTTGATAGTCTTTGAGAGTCTACTGGCTTCTGCAGTTATGTCATGTATTGAAGAATCAAATCTTTTTAAGTGTGCAGTAAGTATTAATAGTTGATCCTTTTAGTTGATCCTTTTAAAAATCCATATTAATGAATAAACAAGTCCACAACAATATAAAGTATTAATAGTAAACAGTGTTGGATAAAACTCAGAAAACACTACGGAGACAAACTTCGTAACAAATCCAGAACAAAGTATTAATAGTAAACAGGGTTGTTAGTTTTTGTTATACTTATTCATTTTCAAGGGTTTTAGTTTTCTACATTTAATATATATAAATAAAAATAATTATATATATATATATATATATATATATATATATATATATATATATATATATATATTCTTAACAGGTTAATGAATTATCCATTAAGAAAATTAAATAATCTGCCCCCTAACCGATAAGCCGTTAATAAAAAAAATTCAATCCGTTCTCCATCCGTTAAGCCGTTACCAGTAAGCCATTAAGCTTCGGTTCGGTTCAGTTTTGAACACCCCAATCAATATATCATCAATGAACACTATAACGAATGAATCCAAATAAGGCCTGAACACTCGGTTCATCAAGTCCATGAAAGCAGCTGGGGCATTGGTCAACCCGAATGACATGACCAAGAACTCATAATGCCCTTACCAAGTGCGAAAGCTGTCTTAGGGACATCGGACGCCCTAATCCTCAACTGATGGTAGCTTGATTGCAAGTCAATCTTGGAAAATACCCTGGCCCCCTGAAGCTAATCAAACAAGTGACCAATCCTTGGCAGTGGATACTTATTCTTGATCGTTACTTTATTCAATTACCGTTAATCGATACACACTATCATTGACCCATCCTTCTTTTTGACAAATAACACTGGCGCACCCCAAGGCGATACACTGGGTCTGATGAAACCCTTCTGCAACAACTCCTCCAACTAATCCTTTAAGTCTTTCAACTCTGGCAGGGCCATACGATATGGCGAGATAGAAATGGGCTGAGTACCAGAAACCACATCAATGCAAAAGTCGATATCCCTATCGGGCTGCATACCTGGCAAGTCTGAAGGGAACACATCAGGGAACTCTCGAACAATGGAAACAGAATCAATAGAGGGAACCTTTGCAATGAAATCACGGACATAAGCCAAATAAGCCAAACACCTCTTCTCGACCATACATCGAGTATTCACATATGAGATACCACTACGAGTGGAATGACCAGGAATCCTTCTCCACTTTAAATGGGACAAATCTAGTAATGCTAAGGTCACGATCTTGGCCTGGCAATACAAGAGAGCATGATACAGGGACAACCAATCCATCCCCAATATGACATCAAAGTCGAACATGTCCAAAAGCAACAAATCAACACGGGTCTCAAGATCCCCAATCATCACAACACAAGAATGATGAACTCGGTCGACCATGATAGAACCACCCACTGGTGTAGACACGTAAATAGGAATACTCAATGCATCACTAGTCATAACTAGGTACGGTGCAAAATAAGATGACACATTCAAATACGTAGATCCTGGATCAAATAGCACTGAAGAATCTCTATCACAAACCAGAATAATACCTGTAATGACTACATCTGATGACTCAGCCTCTGGTCTGGCTGGAAGAGCATAACACCGGGGATGGGCCTCACCTCCCTGAACCACATCTCTAGAGCGGTCGACTGCTGGTTGGCCTCTACCCCTGGCGGCCTGAGCTCCACCTTTAGCACCTCTACCCCCACCTCTAGTCGGCTGGGTAGGCTATGGAGCATCTAGTGCTTGTATCATGGCGCGGGAACCCTACTGTGAAGAACTGCTCGAAGCTCGAGGACAATACCTAGCAATGTGCCTTGTGTCGCGAAAAGTAAAACAAGCTCTCAGGTGCTGGGAATAGTGACCCTGGAAACTCTAAAGAGATGGTGCACTGATAGGTGTTGATGGTGCACTATAAGGCTGCTGATCGAAATAATGTGGCTGAGAACTACGACCACCTGAAGTACTATGAGAAACCTGAAGTGCTGACTGAAAGGGTCAGGAGGATTACCCTAATCGTATGAATCTCTGCCTCCAGATGAGGCACCACTGAATCGGCCTGACTGACGGGGTCCCTTGTCTTCTCTATGACCACCCCTTGTGGCAATACCATCTCAATCCTCTGGGCCACATTGGCCGCCTCCTGAAAAGTGATATCACTCCCCGCCTCTTTGGCTATCTGGAGACGAATAGGCTGGATGAGTCCATCAATAAACTGTCACTCTCTCTCCCTCTCAGTGGGTAGTATGACAATAGCACGACGAGCCAACTCAATAAGCCTAATGTCGTACTGGGTAATTGATATGGACCCCTGATGGAGACGCTCGAACTGCCTCTGATAGACCTCACACTGTGTGACAGGTAGAAACTTCTCCAGAAATATGTGCGTGAACTGCTCCCAGGTCAAGGCTGGAGACCCTGCTGGTCTAGCTAAACATAAATCCCTCCACCAAGTCTTGGCGGATCCAGATAGACGAAATGCAACGAAATTGACTCTATTGGACTCAACAGTACCTATGTTCCGAAGAACCTCATGGCAGCTGTCCAAATAATCCTAAGGATCCTTGGTGGGTGCATCGCTGAAGGTAGTAGTGTAGAGCTTGGTTAACCTATCCAACCTCCACAAAGCATCTGCGGACATAGCCGCTCCACTACCAGTCTGAACAACCACTCCCGGACTGCCATAGCTGGTTGAACCACTGGAATCTGAACCGAGTGAGCTACCTGCTCCGGAGTACGAGTATCAAGAGTCTGGGCCCCTTCTCCAGCCTGAGAGACATCTGGTGCTATAGGAAGCAACCTTGCCCGGGTGGTGCTCTCTATAAGACCCACTAATCGGACTAGAGCATCCTAAAGAACTTGGGTGGCAATGAACTCCTCTGGGACCTGAGCTGGGCTAACCAGAACTGCTGGAGCTGGGGCCGGAACCTTCTCGTCGAATCAACCTAAGGCTCTGCCACTAGTGATTCTGCTCGGGGCTGAGCTCTGCCCCTACCTCAGCCTCTGGAACTACCTCAGCCTCACCCTCTATCCCTAATAGGGGCTGCCTGGGGCTTGGACTGATAATCGGAAGATGAGGAAGCGCGTGTTCTCGCTATCTGCGAAAGAACTGAGTAGAAAGACAATCAATATTTGAGAACTGCACGACAAGAAAGAACAAATGTGAAGTTTTTCCTAACTCTATAGCCTCTGGGGGATAAATACAGACATTTCCGTACCGATCCCTCAGACTCTACTAAGTTTGTCCGTTAATTTTGGGACCTATGTAACCTAGTGCTCTGATACCAACTTGTCACGACCCGGATTTCCCAACCTTCGGGGATCATGATGGAAACTACTAATGGGAGCTAGGCAAGCCAAATATTAATTACAACTCCTTCGCCACATAATTCTTTTTAATATTTATCATTAATAAGATAAAAGTAACTGATTTGACTAAACAAGAGGAAGACTTAATGTTAATGAAAATGAATAACAATGAACGACAAGAAATAAACAAGTAAAACTGGGGAGGGAAAACATGCTCTGGGGATAGCAAAAATGAACAACATTCTCATAACTGACAAAGAAACCAACTATAAAGCTGCTAACATGAAACAGAATAGATAAAACAACTTTCACTTTAAATGCTCATCTCGTTGCAGGCGAGAAACCTGATCCCATTTCTCAATTTCTCGTGGTAGGCGTACCACCCAATCCCATTTCATCATAACTTGTGGTAGGCGTACCACCCCATCCTATTTCATCATAACTTGTGGTAGGAGTACCACCCCATCCCATTACTTCCAACACAATACACAAAATAATCTCGGCAAGAGAACAAGACAATGTAATAACTTCCCGTCAGGGGAATACAATAACAACAATTCAAATATCCCGGCAAGGGAGAGTCAGCTATAACCAATTCTATTTAATTTCTACTCGGCACAATTAAAACCAACACTCAGTATCAAGGATAATTTATCAAGGCTTTTATAGGACCAACTAAGAATTCACAACTATCAATTTAAGACCCATGGTCATGCTCGACACCAACATATGGATACTCGTCACCATGCCCGTATGCCGTACACAACACAAACACGTGGAGACTCAACTCCTAATCTCTCAAGCTAGGGTTAAACCAACACTTACCTCGATGCATTGAACTCAACTCAAGCCTCAATTATAGCTTTACCCCTCGTTTCCTCCACGAATCCGCTCGAATCTAGTCATAAATGACTTAAATACATCAACAATGCTAGATGAATTAATTTCAATGCATAAAAATGAATTTTCCAAAGTTTTGCCCAAAAAGTCCCAAAACGCCTCGGGCCCCGCGTGGTAAAAACCCGAGGTTCTAACCAAAACTCGGTTACCCATTCTCCCACGAACCCATATCTATGATTTGTTTAAAATCGAACCCTCAAGTTGAGGTCTAAATCCACAATTTTAGAAAAACCTAGGTTCTACCGAAACTCCCCAATTTCACCCATGGAAATCCTTGATTTTAAGTTGAAAACATGTTAAATAATGTTAAAGATTGAAAGAAATGAATAAAAACCAACTTAACAATGATCTGGAAGAAACCTTGCTCTTGAAAAATGGCCCAAGGAGTTTGTGTTTTGAAAGAATGGTGAAAAATTGTTCAAATTTGACTAAGTATACAATTTGTTGGGTCTCAGATAAGGGAAATGCGAACTGGGGTTCGCAATTGCGAACCCCAACTCTGTTGGCTTTGGAATCGTGAAGACTGGGTTCACATTTGCGAACCCTTCCCATTTTCCCAGTTCTCGCATTTGCGACTCCCATACTTTCGCATTTACCAACATTGAGATCGCATTTGTGATCATATGCCAAGTCCCTGAATTCGCAATTGTGATGCAAAGCTCGCATTTGCCAGTTTGCAATTGCCAAATGATCTTCGCAAATGCGAAGATCACAGAGCTGAGCATACCAGGTTTTTCCAAAGTTAAAAAAATGCAATCTGTGGCCTATCCAAAACTCGCCCGAGCCCTCGGGGCTCCAAACTAAACCTGCACACAACCTTGAAAACATCCTATGGGCTTATCTATGTGATCAAATCGCTAAAATAACATCATATACATGGAATCAAGCCTCAAAGCTCATGATTCCTTCCAACTTTTCATATAACATCAAATTTCCATTTTAAGTCCGAAACACATCAAACGACGTTCGTTTTCAACCAAACTTTACAGAAAGCGCTTAACCATATATAAGACTTGTACCGGGATCCGGAACCAAAATACGGGCACGATACCATAGTCTTTTAATCAAATTTCATTTCCAATTTCCTTAATTATTTTTAGAAAGCAATTTCACACAAAAATTCATTTCTCGGGCTTGGGACCTCGGAATTCGATTCTGTGCATACGCCCAAGTCCCATATCTTCTCCAAAGCATAGAATGAGTAAGAAAACACGTGATGGCCTTTTGGGTCGTCACATCCTGTACCTCTAAAATAATCGTTCGTCCTCAAACGGACAAAAGAAATAAGTACCATAGTCGGGGAAAATATGAGGATAACGACTCCGCATATCAGACTCGGACTCCTAGGTCGATGCCTCAGGGGGGTTGACCTCTTCACTGAACATGAACATAAGGAACTCTTGGATCTCAACTTACGAACCTGCCGATCTCCGGCTCCTCCTCATAGGAAATAGGTGATGACCCTTTGGGTTGTCACAATCCTTGTCCAACACTTAGGCAAGCCTTAGGGTAAAATTATAAACTGAATATGTTCTACTAACAATAACCAGCAGACAGGCCTGATTGGAGCTTTTTATCTGAATTATGTAATAAATCAGTCTGCCTCAACCTTTAAGTTTTTTCATGTTCAGTAATAATACCTAAACAGTGTGTCTAAGTCATGCTAATTATGTGATTTTTTTGGTTAAGGGGGTTTATTTGAGCCTTCTTGTTATAAGCTTTCCCAAACTTGTAATATATGTTTTGTATGTCAACTTAGAATTTTTACCTTTAAAGCTACAAATAAGTATAAAATCTCTCCCCTTTAGGATTAGTAGTCCTAAATGCCTTTGGGACTTATAGTATTGGGACGGGTAATAGCATGCAATAAGTAAACAAGACCATTCTGTGCTTTAATACCTTAACGGGGTGGGAAGGGTAGATATGGATATGATGACCACATGATAATGTCACGTGTAGCCCCTTATCGAGAAGTGATTAGCGGACGTTATGTGCGTTGATCCATATTCTTAGTAAACCTAGGACCTCCCCCTCCTCTATTTCTTATTTCTTTTCCTTAACATTTTTATCTTTCTAAATCAGCTTCTCTAATTTGCTCTTTCAAACTTTGTCTATTTTCAGAACCTTATATGTGAAATTCCCTCTTATTTGAGCCTTATTTGTCTATATGTTATTTGCACCTAAATGCACAATAATTTTATGGTCGGGAACCACACTAGTGAATTCTAAGGGGTGCCTAACACCTTCCCCTTAGAATAATTTCAAGACCTTACCCAATCTCTGGTTACTCAAATCAAATCTCTGTGGTGTCCTAATGCACTCTAATCATTAGGTGGAGACTCTTCAAATCAAACCCAAGTCCCAAAAGGAACGAGTTGTCCTCCCATATATCATGAACCCGATTTTGCGAGAAAAAGGGGGTGCGACACAAGGCATTTAAATGCCCTAGTCTTCGCGGAGGGCTGCCTCATCACAAGAACCTTCGAGGTCTCCTCCACCCTTAGATCTTCTTAAACCCTCGAATTCTTCATCATCCTCGGGATAACCCAACTTCTTGAGCTCGGCTTCGAGCTCCCTGGCATTCTTAATTTCAGCCAACAAGCTTAAGCCCCAAGCATGAATTCCCTCAAAGACCTCTCGTCGGGATTGCTGCTTTGCATGATCAATGATGTCCTTTTTGCATTCCTGGGATGCCTCAATATCGGTCTTATATTAGGCCACCATCTTGTTGGCTTCGGCTTTAACCACAACGACCACCGAATTGGCTGTTTCAAGCTCCTTGGCTAGGGTTTCTCGATTGTAGATGGCCGAACTTAACTGGGATTGGAGCTCCTCAAATTTTTGGCCTGCACCATGGCCTTTTCCTTTACTGCTCAAAGCTGGAATCAGCCTAAGTCGATTGCGCCCAGGCAGTTTCCATTTTTGAGGCCAAGCGGTCCACTTTGCTTTTCCATTCATCGGCCTTCGCCTTTACCATATCTATCTCTACCACAAGTTGGTCGATCCGATCAAGATTTCGTTGGACTTGTGGGTTCGTGGCGTTAGCCACCAAGTCTAGCTCATTGTCAGTAACCTCAAAGATTTTTAACTTTTCCACCAAGTCGGCGTGATCCTTCCAAGATGCCTCTAGCTTGGCTCGGAGGCCTTTAGCCTCCCCTTCATGTTGCTCGCTGAGAAGTGTGTAAGCATCTATTTTCTCAGTGAGCCCTTGAATCTCGGCCTCATATTAGTTTACATATTCCCAATGTTGAGGAAAAGTCTCTTGATGAAGCACCGAGGATAGCAAACACAAAGGAAAAATGTTATGATCATCTTTAAATTAATCTAAGTACAAATTAGAAGTCATCAAGAGGTATATGAAGTTACACAGTATAAAGCCTGCTGCGCTTTCTTGAACAGGCAAGGCATCTCCACTTCGTTCATCTTGGCTTGGTCTTCCTCTGTTACCAAGCAGGGGACTCGAAAGGGAAGTTTTCATTACCAAATGGAGGACTCAATGTACTGTCCTTGGATAAACCTGCAAAAGGAACAAAACAAGTAAAAACTTAACGAGCAAAGAAACCCAAGTATTACCCACTCGTGAAAGGAATCTCATCATGAGAGCGGGCCTCCTACAAGCCCTTCAAAAGTTTACCCATGTGCGCTCAGAGTATGTATTTGTAGCACGATGCCCTGACCCATTCCTTGAGCCGACGGACGATATTCGAAACTCGAGCGATAGCTGCACCACCACCAAGCACTGATAAGGAGGAAGGAAAAGAGAGTAAAATAAAATTTTGAAAATGGAATTTTACTCACACTTTATATTCCACTTATCGGGAAATGACATGCGATCAGCTGGGATCAGGTCCGAGGTCCTCACTTGGATAAAATGGCATAGCCAGCCTCGATCCCGGTCTTCATCAACACTCGAGAATGGGGCTTTACTGGCCCGGCGCACGAGCTTGATCAGTCTCTCCGAAAGAGTCGGGGACTGTATAGGCGTATGGGCTGGTCGAAGGTGAACAAGCATCCCTTGATCTTGCTCACGAAGAATCAAAAAGGAATCACGATCCACCAGAATGAATGGTGAACTTGATCCAGGCATACCTCGTATCTTTTGCAGAAGTCGATGATGACTAGATCTTATCGGCACAATGTAAAGGGATAAATGTAAACACTTAAGTATCCCTCAACGTAGGTGGTGATATCTTCCACAGATATGGAAATAATCACATTCTTATCAACCCAGTTACAATTCGTTTTGACCGTGGGGGGGACTTTTTCTGTAATCGAGCACATGTATCTTGAGACCTTCTCACACTGGCCGGGTACGGAAGGAGGTTTTCCAAGCTTGAAATTTTCGGTTACGAGCATCCACCAGGGATGAACGTGTTCAAGGAGGTTCCTCTACTAGTTCCTTGACAGTAGTATGCAGAACGGTTTCCTCGGTAGCCGGACGCGATGTAGAAGGAGTTTCTGTTTGGGTAACTATTTTTGAAGTCTTCACCATTTCTTTTAAAATGGAGGGAAAAGAAGAAAAAGAGGAAGTTAAAAGAATGCACTTTGTGGTTCTAGATGAAGACTTGACTGACTAGACGTTTCGCTCATTTTGTCATTTCTGGTGCGGAATATTGAAGTGAGAATCAGAAGCAAATGTCGTTTTTCGTCATCTAATCTTCCAAAATTAAGGGGACTATCTGTATATGGGGTAAAATCGGCCTCTAAGTATAGCCCAACCTCTGACATAATAAGCCAAGCTCAAGATACGATAACAGGTGGTCTAGATCGATGTGGGGGTATTATCAATTCTAAGTCCGTATCATACTCCCGCCCTCGAGGATATCAGAGTCGTAATTAGGGATCAGTTTTGGCCTTGTTCAAATTCTAAGAACGCTGTTGAGCTCAGTCAACAGAAGGTCGTGATATTCATACTGAGAGAATATCACGGTGAAGATCTCGGCATATACCGAAAACAATTTGTTAACTAGGAGATTTGACCTTTTACGAAGTTTTACCTAATATAGGGCTACCCTACTATATAACAGGCATCAAATTACTTGTAAAAGACATTGTAGCACGCGTTCCAAAGCAGTATATTATTAATTTCTTTCTTTAAGCTCTTGTTTTTATATATCTTGATATAGATATAATTGCATCCTATTCAAGTGTGACTGACTTTTGCAAGATTGTAACTGTTCAAGTTGTGCGGTTTGAATTTACTTTGTCATTGTTCATTTCAATTGCAATTCTAATTCATTGCTTTGGGTCAATTTAATTCGCGTATCCTTAAAATCACTTACAAATTCAATTCTTATCCGAGTTTGAAGGTAAACAAACATCTCAATTTTAGTCCAGATGAACTAAATATTTATCAATAAAATATATCAAAAAAATAATCCCATTATTATTTATGCTTCGTAATATAATGGCTACATAATAATCTCGATTTACCCTGTTTGCAAACCAAATGCCGCCTAAAGGGTGCGGTGGGTACCCTTTTTCAAAAATACTTTTGAAAAAATGACTTGTTTTCTAGTCAATAATTCAGGAAAATACTTTCTGTATTTTGTTGAAAACTTAAAAATACATATTTAATTTATTGAAGGTTGATGAATCATACTAGCAAACCTATAGCATTTCTTATGGAACTTTTGTAAATTAAAAATTGATAATATTGCCTAAGTATTGGTTAAAGCAATAAGAGAAAGTTAGGAGTTTTTCGCCCGTGAGGAAAGCCATTTTCTCCTTGCGATAAAATGTCTCTATGAAAGAGTATATGTTTGTGGTAACAGTAAGAAATGACTTACTTTGTGACAAACATAAGGGCTTTATTTGGTGATCCGAGCTCTTTCCCTTTCGACAAGGAAACTTATCCTTCATCATCTTACTAACTAGTCAACTTTACCCCTTATTATTTTAAGGTTTTACAATTAAAATATTTTTATAATAATATTTTGAATATAAAAATTAAATTTTCTTAAAATTAATTTTTAAATTATATTTTATTTTTCTATAACAATTTTTTACCTATAACAACAAAAGAATGTGTGCATATGTTACAACCAAGATCATAAATCAAAGGAAAATTTTCAGAAATCTTCCCTCATATCGTGTGTGCTTCATAATGCTCATCTCTTTTCCAATTCTATTTAACCTTTTCTTTTGTCTTCAAACAATAAATATTTCACGTGAACCGGCAGCGACGTTGCATGTACGTTGTCTCTTATGTTCCCTATCATGGGCGTAAGTGTTTGAATAGTTCAACTTTGGAAATGACGCCTAATATTCTTATATCTCAATTACTTTTTTTTTTTCTTCCTCGTGTTTGCTAATTGAAATTTCTAGCAATTGGTTTTTCTTTTTTATATTAAACAATTAGAATTCTATTATTTGGTAATAAAGTCTAAGAGTCATTCCTTCTGTCAAACTTATTATTAAAGACAAATTTTATTAAGTTTCTCATGCTTATAATAAGTGTTTCTTACTACGAACTCATAGCAAATGCGTAAATGTTCAACTAGAAAACGTAACTCTAATGTATTTATCTATTTGATGGAAAAGATTAATATTCAATATTTTGCTTGTATTGGGATTTCATAGATTCTATTTAAAAGCCTCCGTAATTAGCAATATTTTAAAAGGCGAAGCGTTTTACTTTTGACGAGGCAAAGCGTAAGTCCTGAGAAATAGGACGTAAGTCCCACTGATTTTTAAATTTATTAATTTTAAAAAAAAATAATTATAAAAATTACGTTAAAATCATAAAATTATAACAACTAATCTATTTTAAATACATATAAATTATAATTCGACTATGAATAATACAAAAAGTATGATGTATATCATAATATGCAAATTAACCGTAATGTAGTTACAACTTAAACATCAAAATTAATGTATTCGATACGAAATCTGATATGTATCTCTTAATGAATAATGAATCTTGAAAGAATTTCAATATAATAATTTGATTTTTTTAAAATACTCCACTTATTTAATATGCGTGGTTTTTGAAAGAGAAATCATATAAAAATATAATTTAAAATTAAAATATAATTCTGTAGTATCATTTTTTTATGTTAAAAAAAGTTAATAAAGTGACAAATAATTCACCATACTATACCATGATAACTAATTATTTGTAAATAGTTGCGCTAGCTAATACTGAGCTATTAAATTAATAAGTATTATATCTCGTAAACATAAAAAAAATATTTAGGAAAAGTTATAAAAAGATTATGGACTATTATATAATAAAGACATAATAAATATTAATACATAAATACTTTTAAATGAAAGATATATTGAAAATTTACTATAATAGAAGTCTTGGTGGATAACGTGCATAATTATTATTTTATGTATGACATAAAATAATCTTAACTTAACGATTTATGATTTTAAAAAAAAAGTAATTTTGATTAGTCAACGAATTATTAAGAAAATTTGAGGATTTACAAAGTTAGTTACTCTCAATTGCATAAAGTTCTATTAGGCGAGCCTAGTACACTGGGCGTGTCCGAAGCGTAAGCCCCGACGGTCGAGGCATAATTTTAACGGAACTAAGTCCCACATAAGCCCATGAGTGTTTTACGAGTGCTCCTCCCGGGACGAGCCCGGGCGAGTCCCAATTTTTGTGGCTAAATACATAGTTGTGATTACCTCGATAACCGGAAAAAACTACTAAATCATGGGATGACACGTCTTCGGGGCATTAAATACGGAGAGACATGCGTCTAATCAATAGTCAGAAGCTTTTAGAGGAAATCATAGTAATTCCCACCAAAAAAGTGTTTCTACCAACTTTTCGGTGGCACAAAGTTATGTCACCGGAAAGTAGGGGACTATTTGTATAGGAAAAATATGTCATGCCAGGTGGCCGTTTAAAAAAATAACATATGGAACCAAAGACAACTATCCGGTTTTATACTAGAAGGAATGACATTCATAAAGAAGAAATAAATTCCCTCCGTCCAGTAGCATTAATGAAAAATATTCCGCATTATTAAGTATGCTACCCGTTACAAGGAATTTGACATTCATGCTCACCGTTACATCTTCATCAATGACCCTCATAATTGACATTAAAAGAGAGCATGATCCTAGGACCTCGTTCCTAGACGTAGCTACGAATAGCAAGCTCCGTTATCATTGTAAATGACAGGAATTTCCCGGCAAACTGATATTTCAATCTATTCAAAGCTCTATATAATTTTATCTATTCTTATTATTGTTGTGCTTGGAGGCTTCGCATATGGAGTCTTTATTTTTGTCATTTCGTCTACATATCAAGGCTAAGTGTTATATATTTCTTAAACTATCTTATTATTTCAGGATTGAGTTAATTTACTTGTCTAGAAACCACGTACAAATTTAACTATACTTTTTTACGGGTAAATAATTTGACGCGCACCGTGGGGATTAGACAACCGTGTATATAAGTTGATAGTTTCCTCTTTTACTAACGTGTTTAGAGTATTTTGTCTTAGAAAAAATCATCAAAAATGGAAGATAACAGTGTTAATAATGCATACAATCCTGAGGTTCGAGGATATCGACCTCATTTTAAGGATTCAGTCAGTGACACCCATAATGAGTGGAACGATACCACGCCGACCCATGATAGGCGATACCCGCGACATGCTCGGGAAACAACTCCTGATGATGCTGAATAAAAGCATGTTATTGATGTGGTAAGGGACCTATAAGAGCAACAAACAATTACTTCGGGCCATCTCACATGGCAGGATAAGGTTATGACAGATTTAAAATAGACATTCGATGACGTCCAAATTCACTACTAAAAAGTTGATAGGCACAGTCACATGCAACATAATTTTACCCAACTATGAGTCGGGGTCGAATCCTATAGAGAACAATATAAAGGTGATTAGGAATGTAAGAGAATTATCACTTGTTATGCAATGCCAAATACTTAGTATGGTTTTGAGAATATTTATATCTAAATGCAGAAATGTAAACTAACCTAGAAAGCAAGTAAAATGATTAATGGCTACAAGTGTGTACGCACGGGAAATTACACTCAAGTAATGATCTAATGTATTTCATGATTTAATAAATATGAGCGAGTTTATGTTAATTAGCCTTGGTAATAATTCTATATTAGATTCTTCCAAAGACTAACAAGACTTTTAATTGAGTTATCCCTAAAATAATTAGGAGATTAAGCACACCCGATTATGGCTACAATTAGTTCAATCTTATCCCTAGGTAGAATCTATAAAATGAGGGTTAAAACCTCAAATTCTTGTTAATTAATCTTTCTCAACCCCAAATAGTCTTTCGCAAAATTGATTCGAACTTAATGGGCGATTCCTAGGGTTAGCTGATCCCTTTGAAAATATCAAAGAATGAGAATAATTAAAGAAACAATAACTCACTTCATAAAAGATAAAAATTGTTCAATACATAAGCACAACAGGATATAATCCACACTTTAAGCATTAGCATTTCATAAAAAATATTCAAGTATTGAAATAAATACTACACTCTTAGATATTCGATATAAGGCAAGAAAATGAAGAAATGAACATAGATGGGTATCTCAACCAAAAGCTTCAAATCTTCAAGACCCAAGTGTGTGTGCTAGAATCCTAGCTTCCAAAATTGTTCTCACTAGTCTAAGGGATGAAAATTAGGCCAAAGATTTTCCAAAGATATATTACAAATGAGCTAAGTAGTGTATTAAATGGTTTGGGGATCAAAAACGTGAAACTCCATTTCTGCCCAGGACTGCCTAGAAAACATGAATTGCAATCACGATGTGAGACCTGCGATCGGGAAAATTAATATTGTGAAGCACCGCGATCGTGGACCAGATCAACATGTTCGCATAGAGAGCTGGAGGGAAGTTGACCAACTTCCTCTTCGCGTTTGCAGACATTGCCCTGCGTTCGTGGTGTATTATTTCTTATCATTCGGCAATTGCATGTCAATGTTTGCGATTGCGAAGACCATTATTTAGGAGCAGTCAATATTCTTCTATTTTTCATATTTTGACTTGATTTCTTCCATATCTCCTCTAGATCAGTTGATACTTGAAATATGCTAATAAAACTCAATAAACTCCATAGTTTTTCAATAAAATCATACAAAGCCTAAGTATCAAGAAGAGATAAGTGGGCAAAATATCAACTTATCAGCATTGTCGGGGAGTTCCAATAACACAACTAGACGTGATCCAGTTCCTCCCGTTGTTCACACAAATCAAACAACTCAAAGGGCCGACAACAACAGCCCGAATGGCAAGTTGGCTCTGATAGAGCTAGAGGGAGTGGATCCGACCTCTATAATAAAAATGATCCCTTTAAGAATAAACCTTTACGGTCATGAGAGAAGTGAACGCTCGCATGGACCAAATCTTAAACGCACCACCAGTGCTGAAAGGACCAGATTTGAAGAAGTATACTAAGTTGCCATGCAAACCGAGCGCGACATCGAGTTAATCCCGAAGTGGTTTAAAATGCTCGGCGTGTCAAAGTATGATGAAACTTCATACCTTCAAGAGCATATTACCACCTGTACAATGACGGTAAAAGGGAATGATTTAGCTCCTCACGAGATTGAATATGTTCTTTTGAAAAAGTTTGGAGAGACTCTCACAAGAGGATCCTTGACATGGTATTCAATGTTACCTGAGCATTCTATAGATTCCTTTGGGATGCTCGTGGATTCTTTTGTTAAGGCTCATTCCAGGGCCAGAAAGTTACAAACCTGAAAGGCCTATATATTAAGAATTGCATAAAGAGAATCCAAGTTTATTGCGAGAATATGTCACCTGGTTCTAAAAAGAAAGAATGTTGCTCCGGACTGTTAGAGATGAATGGGCGACTGAAGAATTTACTGTGAGACTCAATCCAAGAAGTTCGGACGCTTCCTACAAACTAATGGAAAGTTTACTTGAGTTCCAAGTGACTACTTGGGTTGATGTGCACAACCAATACGAGTCAAAGATAAGTATCGAAGATGATCAAGTCGGTACACAAGCTACAGAAGGTCTGATCGCGATCGAAACAATAGATCATTGTAGGAGAAGAAAGCGCCAGGTACGCGGTATCCTTCCTACCCCAGACTATTAGTTTATAATTTCAATGTCAGAATAGTAGAATTGTTATCAACTATGAGAAATATGAAAAAAGCATGGTTTTTGACGCCGATGAGATCCGATCCTAGCCAGAGGGATCCAAAACTTATAGTGTGAATAATACAGGATGAATGGAAACCAAACTGGAGACTGCAGACATCTTCGGGAAGAAGTGGAGACACTGTTAAAGAATGGTCATCTAAGAGAATTCTTGAGTTACCAGGCTAAGAATAATTACGGTCGCAACCGGGACAACGCAAAACCTTCAAAAGTAGGGGAAGATCACCCCGTCAGACGATCAATGTGATATTCAAGGGAATGAGATCAATGGGGTCACCTTTTCGGCAGCAAAAAAGACGAAAGTATCAATAATTCATAGCAAAAGGCTCCGGGAAGTCACCAAAGATGATATCACTTTCATGGAGGAGAACGCATACGGATTACTGCTACCACATAATAACGCACTGGTAACTTCTTTAAATATTTCATACTTAAATATTAAACATCTTTTCGTGGACTATGAAATTCTGCCAGTATCATACAATGGAGAGTATTGGATCAAGCTAGAGTCGCCGGAAGCATAATTCCGGCAACAAAACTCCTTACAGTATTCAACCTCGCGAGCATGGAAACCCAATGAGAGGTTTGTTTACCACAAATTCCGAAAGAGTAATGAAAACTACTCTTTTTGCAGTAGTAGATGGTGATATGGGATATAAAATTATTCTGGGAAGACCATGGTTGCATGTCATGAAAGTATTACCATCAATTGTTGAAGTTTCCAATGTCCTAAGGAGTTAAATAGATAATGGGTGACCAATCGTAAACAAGGGAGGCGAATGCAATTTTGATCTCGAGTAGCCAAGGGAAGGAACATTGAGCACAGAGCAAAGGGAAGGAACACAGAGCATAGAAGTTAGCCCCGGTGCAGAAGCATTAGAATCTTATCAAGTACCTAGGTATTTCCAGATTCTAGAAGAGATAGATGCAAAAAATTCATGGCAGAAGAGCTCGAGCAAGTTTCATTGTTCGAAGAGCTCTTAGAAAGGAAATTAAACTTGGGGATATGAATTCCCCCCGAGCTCAAATCTGGCTTTGTTGAATTTCATAAATCTAATGCCTATTGTTTTGCATGGTCGCATGCGAATATGACATGTATCCCAATGGAGGTAGCCGTACACAAGTTAAGTATGGATCCCAACATACCTTCAGTAGGACAAAAGACATGCCCTATTATGGAAGCCAGGAATTAATTCGTCAAAGAAAAGGTAACTCACTTACTTAATATTGGTTTGATCTGAGATATAAAGTACCCGGAATGGCTAGCTAATGTAGTCGTAGTCCCTAAGAAGAACAATAAATTTTGCATGTGTCTATATTATAAGGACTTTGAAGAAGGCGTGCCCGAAAGACTCATTCCTATTGCCAAACATCGATCAAATGATCAATGTGATGGCCGAGCACGAGTTAATAGGTTTCCTTGATGCTAATTTTGGGTACAACCAAATGAAGGTAAACCCGGAGGATCAGAAAAAGACTTCGTTCAGAATAAATTTTGCCACATATTGCTATAATGTGATGCCCTTCGAGTTAAAGAATGCCGGAGCCACTTATCATCGGCTCGAGAACAAGATGTTTGAGAAAGAAATAGGAAAACTATGGAAGATTATATAGACAATATGCTTGTTAAGTTTCTAAATGCATCTGATCACCTTAAGCATCTACAAGAAACTTTTGACATCGTAAGGATGCATAATATGAAGCTTAAGCCCGAGAAATGTGCGTTTGGGGTTAGCTCTGGCAAGTTTCTAGGATTTATGTATCGCAAAGGGGAATTGAGGTAAACCTTGATAAGATCAAGGCCATCAAAGACATCCGGGACCAACTATCAGGCGTAAAGGAAGTCCAAAGGCTCACAGGGAGATTGGTAGCTTTAACCAGTTTCATTTCCCGGTCATCCAAAAAATGTCGCTGCTTCTTTGCACTACTAAAAAAAATAGTTTCGAAGGGACGACGGAGTGCCAATAGGCTTTGAGAGATTTCAAAAGGTACTTGTCAAGCCCTCCGTTACTTTCCAAACTAAAGGAAGGTGAAATGCTGTTAGTCTACATCGTGGTCTCGAAAGTCGTGGTAGGTGCTATCTTAGCCCATGAGGACGAAGGTAAGAAATCTCACATCTATTACATTAGTATAATTTTAATGGTAGAAGAAACTCGCTATTTTTTTTTTTTGGAGAAACTAGCCTTAGCTCTCGTAGTCGCTGCTTGAAAGTTGAGACCCTACTTCCAATGTTACTCGATAGCCGTGGTGACCACTTTCTCTTTGCGGAATATCCTTCACTAACCCAAGATCTCGGGTAGGTTTTCCAAATGGGCCATCAAAATGAGTGAGTTCGACATAGAATAAAAACCAAGGACTGCAATTAAGTCACAAATCTTGGTTGACTTTGAGGCCAATTTCAGCCCGGGATTGCTTCCTCTGGAAACCAACGAGGTAGTAATAGTGCTAGAATTGACATCGGGGGTTTGAAACTTATTTACCAACGGAGCCTCCAACATGAAGGGGTTAGGTATTTGTATAGTATTAATAACACCTTTGGGGAAACCCTAAGGTAAGCCATCAGAAGGGTCTCTTTAACTAACAATGAAGCAAGGTACGAAGCTTTGATTTTAGGGCTAGAACTAACCCGATACTATATTCCGAGGTCATAGAAATCAAATGTGACTCACGGCTAGTGGTAAATCAGGTCTATGGGATCTTCGAAACCAAAGAGGAGCGCATGCAACAATATATGGTAAAGGTCTAGGCTTTGTTAGCTCAATTTCAAGAGTGTTCGATTGGTCATATCATGAGGGAAGAAAACACAGAAGCAGATGCATTAGCTAACCTCGGTTCATTGACAAAAATAAAGTGATCGGAGCTCAAGACGGTAGTATAACTAATGAACTCTTTCCTAGATGCAGATAACTACTATGAGGTAAATACGACTTATTTGTTATAGGACTGGAGGAATGAAATCATTGATTATCTTGAGCACGGGAAGCTGCTCGAAGACTCCAAAATGTCCTGGGTGTTGCATGGCAAAGCAACACGATATAGCTTCAAGAGAGGCCAACTATACATTAAATCATTCCAAGACTCACTAGCCCAATGTTTGGGGACATCCGAAGCTAAATATGTTATGCGAGAAGTCTACGAAAGGATATGCGACAACCATTCGGGCGCATATTCCTTGGTGCTAAAACTAGTAAGGGCGGGATATATTGGCCCTGCATGGAGCAAGAGCCAAAGATATTGTACAAAAATGCAATAAATGCCAACGCTATGTACCACTAGTACATACACCGACAGAACCATAACACTCGGTTCTATCCCTGTGGCGTTCGTGAAATGGAAATGGATATCGTCATACCACTACCGCTAGCTCTCGGTAAGGTAAGATTTCTTTTGATTTTGATCCACTATTTTTCTAAGTGGGTTGACGTAGGTCCTTATCAGAATATTCGCGAGCGCGAGGTGGTGGATTTTTTGCGGGAAAACATAATTTGTAGATATAAAATATCAAAAGAGATTAGCATAAGATAATAGGCCACATATTATCGATTAATAAGTCACAAAGTTCCTCAAAAATTTGAAAATAAAAAGGATCACCTCTTCACCCTACCATCCGAGCACAAATGGTCAACCAAAGTCAACAAACAAAGTAATTATAAAAAACCTCAAGAAAAGGGTGGAAGTGGTTAAACTTAAATAGTAGAGGAATTACCTAGAGTTTTATGGGCATACCGAACAATGGCCAAATCGAGCACATGAGAAACTTCCTTTTCCCTTGTGTACGAGGAAGAAGCCTTAATCCCGATAGAAGTAGGGGAACCCACCTTGAGATATTTCCAAGTAAATGAAGAATACAACAATGAAGCAATGTTAATCAACTTGGAGCTACTCGATGAGCATAGGTACTTGTCGCAAGTAAGAATAGAATGGTATTATAACCGAAGAGTCAACCTCCGTTATTTCAAAGTAGGAGACTTGTTTCTAAAGGAAGTAACTCCAAACACCCAGGAGCTCTACGTAGGGAAGCTAGGTCCAACACGGGAAGTCCCCTACTAAGTTTCAGCTGTCACTGGGAAAGGTTCGTATGAATTGGAGAATCAAGATGGAGAAAAGTTTCCTAATAACTGGAAAGTGGCACATCTCAAAAGATATTAAACTAAAAGTATGTGCAACACTCTTTTTCCCTTCGTCCAGTTTTTATACCAATTGGATTTTTCAGGCAAGGTTTTTAACGAGGCAACAACAAAAAGCACACTACAAAGAAAGATTCAACACCAACAATAAGACCTTTAGTAACAAGGAATTTTTTCTCTCTATAGCAAAATTCCCACCATGAAGTTAAGGTTATTGTCTAGCAAAGGTTATCCAACCACTTTCAAGTTCAAACCACTAGAGGATTGTTAGATAGTCCTTTGCTCGATAGCATAAAATCCTAAGGGGAAGCAAAGTGTGTTACCGAGTTAAGGATTATCTAGCAATTCATTACTGGATCCTCTAAGCTACAAGACTTCTAGTATTCCAATTAACATTCGAACACTGGGGGAGGGGGGGTGATATGAGGATACGACAACAATGAATGCAACATCGATCGGGAAATGAAAATCGACAATATTGTCGTATCATTAAGACCGGGGATTGCGCAGCCAACCCCATAAAAACAAGTTAACACGTTAGCCACAAGTAGTATCAATTTCTTTTTTCGGAATAACAGATACTTATGTACTTTTTAATAATAGAAGGAATAAAACTAAGTTCTTTTGTTTTTATCTTGTTTATTGTCTGAACGATGAATTAACTTTGTCATTTGGTGGTAAACAAGTACTTCAAATGCTAGTGCCGTTATGAAAGGTCTTCTCGGGCGGGTCAACAGACTGGAGGCTAACATCAAGGATACAGACAGCCGAATCAAAGATCCTATAATAATCAATAGTCTTCTTATACTTCTCCTCCAATCAAGCATATTTCACCTTGGCAGCAGCAAGCTCTTTAGTTTTTGAATTCAAGGCTTCCGCTAAATTGGTAAATCTTTAAGTAGAGGCAGCCGCACGATTAGATGCAGTAAGAAGAACATTATAAACTTCAATCCATTTGGCCTTAGCCTTTTCAAATTGAAACCTTAGCGGCGAGATCTCTTAGCTAAGGGTCTCCACCTCTTGCTCACTTTGATGCAAACGAGCCTCCAATACAACAACCTTAGTGTCTTTGGCTTCCAGTTTTGAGAAGCAAGCAATAGTTTGCTCTCTCTCTCTGCCAAAAGCTAATCCCGTGCGGTGGTAATTTCTTCTTTTCTCACAAATCAACCTCCGAAGGCCCTCAAAAGTAAGAAAGTTGGCCAAGAAATCAAGAAAGGCAAAGCTCACGATATGTATAGGAAAAAATTAAAGAAATGACAAAGGAAGAAAGGAATGTACCATTGAGGCATTATACATGGCGTTGTTCACAAACACTCTCCCATCGTGCCTAAATCTTTTCCCAATCTTTCTCTGAAGCAAATGCTTCAGGCAATTAGCGAGTTCCACCGGCCCCGATAGAAAGTTGCATCCGGTAGAGACAGAAAGAGTAACATTCCTCCTCCTTGATTTTAAGGAAAGTAACTCCAAACACTCTGGAGCTTAACAAATGGAAGCTAGGTCTAACATGGGAAGGCCCCTTTAGAGTTTCGGCCGTCATTGGAAAAGTTCGTATGAATTGGAGAATCATAATGGAAAAATGTTTCCCAGCAATTGGAACGTGAAACATGTCAAAAGATATTATTGCTGACGAATGTCACTTGAACTAAAAGTATGTGCTGCACTCTTTTTCCCTTCTTCCATCTTTTGTCCCAATTGGATTTTTCTGGAAAGGTTTTTAACAAGGCAGCAACAAAAAGCATACTAGAAGGAAAGATTCAACAGCAACAATAAGACCTTTAATAACAAGGCACACAACCAAAAATCCACTTTGGGGAGGTTAGGAATCTTTTTCTCTATTGAAAAATTCCCACCAGGAAGTTAAGGTTGTTTTCTAGCAAAGGTTATCCGACCACTCACAAGTCCAAACCACTAGAGGATTGTTAGATAGTCCTTCGCTTGATAGAATAAATTCCTAAGGGGAAGCAAACTGTGCTACCGAGTTACGGATCTAGCAATTCATTAATGTGATCATCGAAGCTACAAGACTTTCAGTATTCCAATTCGCATTCGAACATTGGGGGGTGATATGAGGATACGACAACAATGACTGCCATATCGATCGAAAAATCAAAATACAAAATATAGTTGTATCATCAAGACCGGTGATTGCTCGTCCAACCCCGTAGAATCAAGTTTACATGTTAGCCACAAGTAATATCAATTTATTTTTTGCATAACAAATGCTTATGTAATTTTTAATAATTGAAGGAATAAACTATGTCCTTTTGTTTTTATCTTGTTTATTGTCTGAACGATGAATTAACTTTGTCATTTGGTGGTAACAAGTACTTCAAGTGCTAGTGTCGTTATGAAAGGTCTTCTCGGCCGGCTCAACAGATCGGAGGCTAACATTGAGGTCACAGACAGTTGAACTAAAGAGCCTATTATACTCAATTGTCTTCTTATATTTCTCCTCCAATCATGCATATTTCACCTCGGCAGCAGTAAACTCTTTAGTTTTGGAATTCAAGGATTCCTCTAAATTGGTCAATCTTTCAGTAGAGGCAACGGCATGATCGAATGTAGCAAGAAAAAAATTATGAACTTCAATCCATTTTGCCTTAGCCTTTTGAAATTGAACCCTTAGCGGCGAGATCTCTTGGCTAATGGTCTCCATTTCTTGCTCACTTTTATACAAACGAGCCTCCAATACAACAACCTCAGTGGCTTTGGCTTCCAATTCTGATAGGCGAGCAACACGTTTCTCTCTCTCTGCCAAGAGCTAATCCCGTGCGGTGGTAATTTCTTCCTTTCTCGCGAATCAACCTCCGAAGGCCCTCAGAAGTAAGAAAGTTGGCCAACAAAGCAAGAAAGGCAAAGCTCACGATATGTTTAGGAAAAGATTAAATAAATGACAAAGGAAGAAAGGAATGTACCATTAAGGCATTATACATGGCGTTGTTCAACAAACACTATCCCATCGTTCCTAAAACTTTTCCCAATCTTTCTCTGAAGCCAAATGCTTCAGGCAATTAGCGAGTTCCACCTGCCCCGATAACAAGTTTCATCTGGTAGAGACAGAAAGAGTAACATTCCTCCTCCTTGATTTTAAGGAAAGTAACTCCAAACACTCGGGAGCTTAACGAATGGAAGCTAGGTCTAACATGTGAAGGCACCTTCAGAGTTTCGGCCGTCATTGGGAAAAGTTCGTATGAATTGGAGAATCAAGATGGAAAAATGTTTCCCAGCAATCGGAACGTGAAACATGTCAAAAGATATTATTGCTGACGAATGTCACTTGAACTAAAAGTATGTGCTGCACTCTTTTTCCATTCGTCCATCTTTTGTCCCAATTGGATTATTCTGGAAAGGTTTTTATCAAGGAAGCAACAAAAAGCATACTAGAAGGAAAGATTCAACAACAACAATAAGACCTTTAATAACAAGGCACACAACCAAAAATCCACTTTGGGGCTGTTAGGAATCTTTTTCTCTATAGCAAAATTCCCACCAGGAAGTTAAGGTTGTTGTCTAGCAAAGGTTATCCGACCACTCACAAGTGCAAACCACTAGAGGATTATTAGATAGTCCTTCGCTCGATAGAATAAATTCCTAAGGGGAAGCAAACTGTGTTACCGAGTTACGGATTATCTAGCAATTCATTAATGGATCATCGAAGCTACATTACTTCCAGTATTCCAATTTGCATTCGAACATTGGGGGGGTGATATGAGGATACGACGACAATGATTGCCACATCGATCAAAAATCAAAATAAAAAATATAGTTGTGTCATCAAGACCGGTGATTGCTCGTCCAACCCCGTAGAAACAAGTTTACATGTTAGCCACAAGTAATATCAATTTCTTTTTTGCATAACAAATGCTTATGTATTTTTTAATAATAGAAGGAATAAACTATGTCCTTTTGTTTTTATCTTGTGAATTGTCTGAACGATGAATTAACTTTGTCATTTGGTGGTAAACAAGTACTTCAAATGCTAGTGTCGTTATGAAAGGTCTTCTCAGCCAGCTCAACTGATCGGAGGCTAACATTGAGGTCAGAGACAGTTGAACTAAGGAGCCTATTATACTCAATAGTCTTCTTATACTTCTCCTCCAATCATGCATATTGCACCTCAGCAGCAGTAAACTCATTAGTTTTGGAATTCAAGGATTCCTCTAAATTGGTCAATCTTTCAGTAGAGGCAGCGGCATGATGGAATGTAGCAAAAACAAAATTATGAACTTCAATCCATTTTGCCTTAGCCTTTTCAAATTTAATCCTTAGCGGCGAGATCTTTTGTCTAAGGGTCTCCACTTCTTGCTCACTTTTATACAAACGAGCCTCAACCTCAGTGGCATTGGCTTCCAATTCTGGGAGGCGAGCATCAATTTTCTCTCTCTCTGCCAAAAGCTAATCACGTGCGGTGGTAATTTCTTCCTTTCTCACGAATCAACCTCCGAAGGCCCTCAGAAGTAAGAATGTTGGCCAACAAATCAAGAAAGGCAAAGCTCAGGATATGTATAGGAAAAAATTAAAGAAATGACAAAGGAAGAAAGGAATGTACCATTGAGGCATGATACATGGTGTCGTTCACAAACACTCTCCCATCGTGCCTAAATCTTTTCCCAATCTTTCTCTGAAGCCAAATGCTTCAGGCAATTAGCGAGTTCAACCGGCCCCAATAGCAAGTTGCATCCGGTAGAGACAGAAACAGTAACATTCCTCCTCCTTGATTTTAAGGAAAGTAACTCCAAACACTCGGGAGCTAAACGAATGGAAGCTAGGTCTAACATGGGAAGGCACCTTCAGAGTTTCGGCCGTCATTGGGGAAAGTTCGTATGAATTGGAGAATCAAGATGGAAAAATATTTCCCAGTAATCGGAACGTGAAACATGTCAAAAGATATTATTGCTGACGAATGTCACTTGAACTAAAAGTATGTGCTGCACTCTTTTTCCATTCGTCCATCTTTTGTCCCAATTGGATTATTCTGGAAAGGTTTTTATCAAGGAAGCAACAAAAAGCATACTAGAAGGAAAGATTCAACAGCAACAATAAGACCATTAATAACAAGCACACAACCAAAAATCCACTTTGGGGCTGTTAGGAATCTTTTTCTCTATAGCAAAATTCCCAGCAGGAAGTTAAGGTTGTTGTCTAGCAAAGGTTATCCGACCACTCACATGTGCAAACCACTAGAGGATTGTTAAATAGTCCTTCGTTCGATAGAATAAATTCCTAAAGGGAAGAAAAATGTGTTACCGAGTTACGGATTATCTAGCAATTCATTAGTGGATTATCGAAGCTACAAGACTTCCAGTATTCCAATTCGCATTCGAACATTGGGGTGATATGAGGATACGACAACAATGACTGCCATATCGATCGAAAAATCAAAATAAAAAATTTAGTTGTATCATCAAGACCGGTGATTGCTCGTCCAACCCTCTAGAAACAAGTTACATGTTAGCCACGAGAAATATCAATTCCTTTTTTGCATAACAAATGCTTATGTACTTTTTAATAATAGAAGGAATAAACTATGTCCTTTTGTTTTTATCTTGTTTATTGTCTGAACGATGAATTAACTTTGTCATTCAGTGGTAAACAAGTACCTCAAATTCTAGTGCCGCTATGAAAGGTCTTCTCGGTCGGGTCAACAGACCGGAGTCTAACATCGAGGACACAGACAGTTGAATCAAAGATCCTATTATAATCAATTGTATTCTTATACTTCTCCTCCAATCAAGCATATTTCACTTTGGCAGCAGCAAGCTCTTTAGTTTTGAATTCAAGGCTTCCTCTAAATTGGTCAATCTTTAAGTAGAGGCAGCCGCACGATTAGATGCAGTAAGAACAACATTATGAACTTCAATCCATTTGGCCTTAGCCTTTTCAAATTGAAACCTTAGCGGCGAGATCTCTTAGCTAAGGGTCTCCACCTCTTGCTCACTTTGATGCAAACGAGCCTCCAATACAACAACCTTAGTACCTTTGGATTCCAGCTTTGAGAGGCGAGCAATAGTTTGCTCTCGCTCTGCCAAAAGCTAATCCCGTGCGGTGGTAATTTCTTCCTTTCTCACAAATCAACCTCCGAAGGCCCTCAGAAGAAAGAAAGTTGGCCGAGAAAGCAAGAAAGGCAAAGCTCAGGATATGTTCATGAAAAAATTAAAGAAATGACAAAGGAAGAAATGAATGTACCATTGCGGCATTGTACATGGTATTGTTCAACAAACACTTTCCCGTGAGTGCCTGAATCTTTTCCCGATCTTTCTCTGAAGACAAATGCTTCAGGTAATTAGCGTGTTCCAGCGGCCCGATAACAAGTTGCATCAGGTAGAGATAGAAAGAGTAACATTCCTCCTCTTTCATTCGAAGGAAAGTAACTCCAAACACCCGGGAGCTCAACGAATGGACGCTAGGTCTAACATGGGAAGGCCCCTTCCGAGTTTCAGCCGTCATTGGGAAAAGTTCTAATGAATTGGAGAATCAAGATGGAGAAAAGTTGCCGAGCAACTGGAATGTGGCACGTCTTAAAAGATATTATTGCTGACGAATGTCACTTGAACTAAAAGTATGTGCTGCACTCTTTTCCCTTCGTCCATCTTTTGTCATAATTGGATTTTTCTGGAAAGGTTTTTAACGAGGCAGCAACAAAAAGAATATTAGAAAGAAAGATTCAATAGAAGCATTAAGACCTTTAATAACAAGGCACACAACCAAAAATCCACTCTGGGGCGGTTAGGAATCTTTTTCTCTATAGAAAAATTCCCACCAGGAAGTTGAGGTTGTTATCTAGCAAAGGTTATCCGACCACTCACAAGTGCAAATCACTAGAGGATTGTTACATAGTCCTTCGCTCAATAGCATAAATTCCTAAAGGGAAGCAAAGTGCATTACCAAGTTAAGGATTATCTAACAATTCATAAGTGGATCCTCGAAACTACAAAACTTCCAGTGTTCCAATTCACATTCCAACACTGGGGGGAGGGTGGGATGATATGAGGATACGACAATAATAGCTACCACGTCTATGGGGAAAAAAATCAAAAATATAGTTGTATCATCAAGATCGGGGATTGCACGGCCAGCACCTAGAAAGAAGTTTACAAGTTAGAAACAAGTACTATCAATTTTTTTGGCTGAACAAATGCTTATGTACTTTTTGATAATAGAAGGAATAAAAGTATGTCCCTTTGTTTTTATCTTGTTTATTGTCTGAACAATGAACTAACTTTATCATTTGATGGTAAACAAGTACTTCAAATGCTAGTGCCGTAATGAAAGGTCTTCTCGGGCGGGTCAATAGACCAGAGACTAGCATCGAGGTCACAGACAGTTGAACTAAAAAGGCTATTATGCTCAATAGTCTTCTTATACTTCTCCTCCAGTCATGCATATTTCACCTTGGCATCAGCAAACTCTTTGTTTTTTGAATTCAAGGCTTCCTCTAAATTTGTCAATCTTTCAGTAGAGGCAGTCGCACGATTAGATGCAGCATGAACAACATTATGAACTTCAATCCATTTGGCCATAGTCTTTTCAAATTGAACCCTTAGCTTCGATATCTCTTGGCTAAGGGTCTCCACTTCTTCCTCACTTTGATGCAAACAAGCCTCCAGTACAACAGCCTCAGTGGCTTTGGCTTCCAGTTTTTAGAGGCGAGCAACACTTTGCACTCTCACTGCCAAAAGCTAATCCCTTGCGGTGGTAATTTATTCCTTTCTCATGAATCAACCTCCGAAGGCCCTCAAAAGCAAGAAAGTTGACCGACAAAGCGAGAAAGGCAAAGCTCAGGATATAGTTTTGGAAAAATTAAAGAAATGACAAAGGAAGAAAGGAATGTACCTTTGTGGCATTGTACATGGCGTTTTTTCCACAAACACTCTCCCTTGAGTGCATGAATATTTTCCCAATCTTTCTCCGAAGCCAAATGCTTCAGGTAATTAGCGAGTTACACCGGCCCCTATTGAAAGTTGCATTCGGTAGAGACAGAAAGATTAACATTCCTCCTCCTTGATTTTAAGGAATGTAACTCCAAACACCCAGGAGCTCAACAAATGGAAGCTAGGTCTAACATGGGAAGGCCCCTTTCGAGTTTCAACCGTCATTGGAAAAAGTTCGTGTGAATTGGAGAATCAAGATAGAGAAAAGTTGCTCATCAATTGGAACGTGGCACGTCTCAAAAGATATTATTGCTGACGAATGTTACTTGAACTAAAATTATGTGCTGCACTCTTTTCCCTTCGTCCATCTTTTGTCCCAATTGGATTTTTCTGGCAAGGTTTTTAACAATGCAGCAACAAAAAAACATACTAGAAAGAAAGATTCAACAGAACATTAAGACCTTTAATATCAAGGCACCAAACCAAAAATCCACTCTGGGGCGGTTAGGAATCTTTTTCTCTATAGCAAAATTTCCACCAGGAAGTTAAAGTTGCTATCTACCAAAGGTTATCCGACCACTCACAAGTGCAAACCACAAGAAGATTGTTAGATAGTCCTTCTCTCAAAGCATAAATTCCTAAGGGAAAGCAAAGTGCATTACCAAATTAAGGATTATCTTGCAATTCATAAGTGGATCCTCGAAGCTACAAGACTTCAAGTGTTCCAATTCACATTCCAACACTGGGGGAGGGTGGGATGATATGAGGATACGACAATAATGACTGCCACGTCTATCGGGAAATAAAAATAAAAAATATAGTTGTATCATCAAGATCGGAGATTGCACTACAAACACCTAGAAAGAAGTTTACAAGTTTGCCACAAGTAATATCAATTTCTTTGGATGAACAAATGCTCATGTACTTTTTGATAACAAAAGGAATAAAAGTAAGTCCTTTTGTTTTTATCTTTTTTATTGTCTGAATGATGAATTAACTTTATCATTTGATGGTAAACAAGTACTTCAAATGCTACTGCCATAATGAAGGTCTTCTCGGGCTGGTCAGCAGACCAGAGGCTAACATCGAGGTCACAGTCAGTTGAACTAAAGAGGCTATTATACTCAATAGTCTTCTTATACTTCTCCTCTAATCGTGCATATTTCACCTTAGCAGCAGGAAGCTCTTTAGTTTTGGAATTCAAGTCTTCTTCTAAAATGGTCAATCTTTCAGCAGAGGCAACCGTACAAGCGGATGCAGCAAGAACGACATATGAACTTCAATCCAATTGGCCTTAGCCTTTTCAAAATTAAACCCTTAGCAGCGAGATCTCTTGGCTAAGGGTCTCCACTTCTTGCTCACTTTGATGCAAACAAGCCTCCAATACATCAACCTAAGTGGCTTTGGCTTCCAGTTTTGAGAGGCGAGCGGTACTTTGCTCCCTCTCTGCCAAAAGCTAATCCCATGCGGCGGTAATTTCTTCCTTCTCACGGATCAACCTCTGAAGGCCCTCGAAAGCAAGAAAGGTTGCCTACAAAGCAAGAAAGGCAAAACTCAGGATATGTTTAGGCAACAATTTGAAGAAATATCAAAGGAAGAAAGGAATGTACCATTGTGGCATTGTACATGGCGTCGTTCAACAAACACTCTCCTGAGAGTGTCTGTATCTTTTTCCAATATTTCTCCGAAGCCAAAGGCTTCAGGTAATTAGCAAGTTCCACTGTCCTAATAGCAAGTTGTATCCGGTAGAGATAGAAAGAGTAACATTCCTCCACCTTTTTGGAGCTTCAGAAGAGGCAGCATAATTTTGCCCCAAATTCCCCTGAACTGGGGACTAGGGAAGAATAGCAACTTTTTCGTGGTCAGGTGCAACCAGTGGAGATGATGTAGTAGCTACAGATCGAAGAGTTGGTGAAGGAGATGATGCCGATAGCGGTGAATGAGAAACATGTGCAAAATGTAGTGTTGGTTGTTGGATGCTCACCAATCAAAGACGGCAGGGACTCGATACTAAGCCCCGCAATACCGGGCACATCAACTGTAGCCAGAAAGTGGGAGTTTGCATTTTCTACCATATTCAATTTCCCTTAAAATGCCGAGACGTCATCCTCGGTTGGTGTAACTAACTCAATAGGTTGGGCATCCTATTGAGATGATAAGGATCGTCGTCTTATATATAGGGAAGCTCCCTTATCACTAGCTTCTTTATCATCATCGATCATCATAGTGTCTATGAATGACCTGGGAGGAGGGCTAGTCACCACCACTTCCGGAGATGACTCGGGGGAAACAATCTTTGCCCTCTTATTCTTTCCCCTGGCTGCGGAGGAACGCCTTCTTTTTTAGTTTCGTGTTCTCCAACCAGGACTCCGTAATGAAACACTTGTACCTGAAGCAGGCCCGGAGACACATGTTCGAGTAAGTGAATCTTGAAGTAGCCTCATTGTATTAGTTGGATCAGCCAAAATATCCTACTCGGGGATATAAACTGAACCCGCAGTAGACGTGATCTCAGAGAAAAGGTAATCAATCAATTTATTCACATAAAAGTCGAAACAAGTTGAGTTTGAGTTACCATGATTTTTGGGCTTCCACCCGTATTTGAAGGTTAGTTCTTTCCACATGTGGGTTTTGAGCGTAGTAACATCGAAGGTTTTCTGGACCTACCAGTACAAGCCTTCAACCCTAGGTGGAACCCATCGTGTTGCTGAAACATGGGGGGAACAGACGATCAACACATATATAGAAGAATGCCTATTAAAAGAAATATCAAACAAGGGGCTTACGACTGCGGTTCTATGCTTCCGGAAAGGATGAAGCTGTTGCTAGAATGATGGCACTGGTGGCAACTTCAACAAACCGTTCGACCCACCCATGGTCGTTGTCATCATCCATGCTAGATAACAAAGTATGGTGGCCACGTTTGCTGAAATGTATCATTCCCCCGTGGAAGATTTACTGGGAATAAAGATTCATCACATGAGCGAAAAATAGCTCCTCTCTTGTCTCCTAGCAGAAACGCTAAAGACAAACAATCGTTCTCCACACATAAGGACTTACATCTTCATCAATGACCCTTAAAATTGACGTTAAAGAAGGGCACGATCCTAGGACCTCGTTCTCTAAACGTAGCTATACATAGAGAGCTCTGTTAATTGTAAAGGACATGAATTTTCTGGTAACTTGATATTACAATCTATTCAAGGCTCTACATAATTTTATCTGTTCTTGGTACTGTTACGCCCGGATGCTTCGCTACCAATATCTTTATTTCTGTCATTTTGTCTTCATATTAAGGCTAAGTGTTGTATATTTCTTTAATTATTTTATTATTTATGGATCGAATTAATTCACTTATCTAGAAACTACTTATAAATTCAACTGTATCGTTTTACAGGTAAACAGTGTGAGAGTTAGATTAGTAGAATTTTGAAACTTAAATATGTGGACATTATATTGTTACAATGTAGTAATTTTACCATTCATAAGAGGCAACATCCACATATCCCGGTTTAATTTGACTCCTTACTTTACAAGGACTCCACAATAAATAGCATGAAACCCAATCCCTGATGTTGCATGCACATGTTCTTTTACAGGTAAGTACTTGAATGGAATGCCAATTTCTAGACCTACCTTGGCGAAAAGTTGGCTCTTTGGATATCTGCTGCTGCCTTGCCTGCATACTTTGAGGTCTTCTCAGCTTTTGATGTATCATCAACAATAACAACAGCTTTCGATGAATCATAAGGTGCCAATGCACACAAGCTCTTGCCATACACTCCATTTTTTCTTGTGAGCTTACCATGCGTAATTGCACGTAAAATGAACAAGAACAGGCTAACACATACAGTTGATTATGAAATTATTTTAATGTATTTTTTCAAACTAGATAGAAGTCAGTTATCACTTATCAGTGAGCTCAAATGTATAATCTAGCATAAAATGTTTCTAAAAATTTCAAGCAGGATCTAAGCCCTTTTTCAATGTGCAAATACGTACTTGAAAGTGTTCATTATTGTACTTCTTCAACTTTTGAAAGGAACATTTGTTGAAGAATAAGTTTGCTGGATGAATATAGTTTAGCAGAACAAAATAACCTTTTCAACAGAGCTTTTCCTTATAGTAAACTAACGAATTAAAGGTTCAGACAATAAGCAATCAATCATTTTTGGTCATGAGCTACCAATTTCTGATGTATGCAGTTTGTTAACATACAAGCCACCATGAAAGAGGATCTGTTATTGAGAAAAAATAGTACTACCACATATTTCAAGCATCCAAGAATCTACCTGTATGTTTGATCCAATCAAATAATAAGATCAAGAAACCATAAGGCGATGAACATTTTGGTCCCATGCGACTATTCGTTCCTTCAAAATACTCCTTTATTTAAAGAATCACTAAAGCCAATTCCAATGAGATGAATATAGCTCTAGAGCAAAAACCAAATTATAAAATCAGAGTTCAATAGGAACTATCAATTGAATGAGAGGGTAAAATGGAACGCAAAATATCTAAGTGGTAACAGTACTTTGAAGCTTATTAGATGGCACGGAAATGGAAGACATCGGAGGCACCTCTGCAGTGGATATAATTTGCACACACAAGTTCGATTATAGGGTGACTTGTAGGCAGTATCTGAGTTCAGACCGTGGAATCCTTCAGTGTAAATAGTGAAATCAAAATCAGAAATGACAGCATCCCAAACGGAGATTATTAATTATGAGATTACATGTCAGCTAATTACTTACGAGAAAGCAAGAGTCTAGTAGAAACTACTGGTTACGCCATTGGAAATCATGACAACTCATTTGTTGTGCAGAGTTTTCACTGGATGCCTGCTTACACATAGTAAAGAAGTTAATGTAGATCATCATTTTGCATGCAGGACAATGGTATACTTTATCACAGTATAGGCATTAAGTTTGGTCATCATAGCAATGCCAAATATAGATACAGAGATATCATCACAAATTATTTAGGTATTGCCGGTTTTCTTAACCCAAAGATCCTCCTTAAATCTCATATATGTTGCAAAAGAAATTGATTATTTTTACTATGCTTGTGCGAGATACCTTGATATTTTGGGAAGTGTTGACAAAGTAGAAGCAGGATCAAAATCAGCTGTCTTATCTCAGAATTCTTTTGTTTCTGATGGATCATAATCATAAGCTTCCCCAGCCTTAACAAATCTACCTTTAACTCGTCTTCTGGTATCTGCCCTAGCCTTACGCGACTCATATCTTATTTGCTTACCAAACCTGCATGTCATAAATAATACCAATTGAAGGGAAAGATTTGTATTCACATGAAATAAAGCTTTCTGATGAAAATAACCACTTAGTAATTTGGTATCGAAATTGTTGAAAAATCATACCCAAGGAACGAAAAGAACCTACGAGAAGTCTAATTAAGGGGAACATCAAGAAATGTAAAGAACATTTAAGGGACTCTAAATGAAAGACTTGCAAAAGATGCAAGTATGCTGTCCAAGTTACCGACTTTAAAAATAAGCAAGCCATGACTGCTCAAATGTAAAAGAGTATCGATCAACTTACGTTCTACTTTTCTTTTTCTCATTGTATCTCATCTTGGCTTCATGCCTCTTCTGTGGACTTTTTCCTAAATTCAAATCCCAGGGCTCACCATTAAGGAACACTGGTGACAATCCACAATCTTGATAGTCGGTTGTTGCACTACTTTCTCCAGTGATGTTGGAGAGTGATAATGACATGCTTGAATGGATTGGTGCAGGTAGAAAGGGTAAGCCGATGCTTCCATTGCAACTCGGATTCATAAGCATGCAATTAGCAGTGGCGCTCATCGTCTGAAACAGATTCGTTGAACTCGCAGCTGCAGCCATTTGTGACGCCTGCAATCCCATATACTCTTGTGGTCCTGATGATGTAGCCTAACAAAATACAAAGGGAAATTAAAAGCTTAACCCCAAAAAGGCACATAATAATACTTAACAGTCATTTACAGATTAAAACATGTCACAAGAACCTCAAGAGATGTTTCCACATGACTATTAGATCCCGTAACGGATGAATTTTTCTCCATGACGAGGCAATCCAATTCCTTGTCTTCACTAGAGTATATTGGATGACTCTGTTGTGAACTGCCCAAAAGTTCATAATTACCACAGTCGAAACTCAATGTCACGTCATCAAAATTGACACCTTTTGCGAGATCATCACCTTCCTGAAATCCGAGATCCTTAATTGGACAATCTTGCTGCATTTTGAGTAAACAAAGAAAGTAGCATCATTAGTGCCTACCAGACAACATATTCAACAAGAAAACATGGTCTTATGTTGTATATATGAAGCTGAAGGAGGAATCTAAGGGTTCAACTGAACTCGTTGTTTTTGCTTGAACTATGTATACATATGAGAAAAACGGATACATATAACAAGATTACACTCATTCCGAACACATTGACTCTAGATCCTGAATTCACCTCTAATTTATGAAGCCATTGCCTAGGATATGTCATACTCCTGATGTACCTGATCTAGTCCAATAGCATTGCCAGTTGATATTAAAACAACTCAACAAGAACCAAGTGGAATTGGGAGGTAGAGATGTTGTCTTCGAAAGACCCTCGGCTCGAGAGGAAGAATGATATTAAAACAACTCAAACAAACAAAAAGGAAATATGAGAAAATTAAGAGCAGTATATAACCTTAGAAAGGCCAGATCCCTCTGAAATGGGCACTGGATCTCTGTTGTAGGAAGTCAAGTAACTAAGATTTGAAGGGACGGCCCATTGATCAAACTTATAATTAGAAGCTAACTCATTAAGCTTATTAGCAACCAATGAACCTCCACTTCCTTTAGTCTCCAAACTGCTACTCTCATTGATACTCAATGAGCTACAAGGAGTACCAAAGCTACCAAAATTAGTGTCATTACTAACAGGAAATTCAAGAACTTCAGACAACATCCTTTTGAACTCAGTAGGAGATAAACTTCCATTATACGGATTCAACTGTTTGAGTCGATGCCCTGTCCCCGTACATCCATTTTCGTTCCAATCACAGCTTTCACACAAGCAGATTTCTTCATCCATGCATCTAACAACTGCTGGCTGTGAACTGCATTTGTCACAAATGAGAGAACGAGAATGCCTTCGCGATAAAGAATTTGCTGAATGCACATCTTCATCACATTGCAAGCAAAGCCTTGCTGAATCTGATTTACAATACACTACTCCCCTCACCACCCCACATAATTCACATACAGGATCCATTAAAACCTAGTTATTTTCCTCCAACAACTCCCTTACCTAGTATAATCAATATTCTTCTCCTTATTTATTGTTGTAATTTATTTCTTTGGCATATCTAAGTGGATACCGTATCCAAACAAGATAAAATAGAATTCTAGGTCACGAAGAGTGATTCGATTAATGATGAAGAAAGAGATTTCTTGATATAAACAGGTTGGACTTCTCTTGATCCTACACCTTGTATAAATTTTTTATCAGAATCAAGGACTTCATCTGCTACAACAAAAATATAAGATTGAAACAACGTATATACCTGATGAACTAAATATGAAACTAGAGCTCTTAAATTCTATGACAAATTGTATTAAAACTACTGATTAGAACAAAAACCTCGTTCAATGTTGATCCAGATGGATGCAAATGTTATGGTCACTAAGCACATAAGGTTGTAGGAAAAAATTGAAAGGAAATAAAAAAATCTAGTGAAATGTAAATTTTATATTTTTCTTTGGTTTCAGTGAAGAACGTATATTGGTATTTATGGACGTGTGCCACGTGGAGAGATGCGAGAAGTGAAACTTGATACGGCTTTACTGGAAATGCTTATCTGGAATGGAATATGCTTCTTGCTCAACTGATTGTGATTACTGTCCTGAGGACTCGCTCTCTATAAACTCACTTCGTTGATGATAAAAAAGTTGACCAGAAAAGAACTACGAATTAATTTACCCGCTTTCTTCTATATCAAAATAAAAAAAATAAGTAACATGTCTTTATTATTTTTTCTTATAAAAACTTTGATCACTTAACAAGATCAAAGACGAAATATTGTGAAGAAATTAAACACTTCAAAATTGGATTCATGATCAAGGGAAAAAATACGTTAAACCGTAAGTTGTGAGAACGAAACAAGTCATGCGTTAGAATAGCTCAGCTTATACGAGTTCAATTTATAGCTCAACATTATCGTTCCACCATTTTACTTGTTCACTCATTTCGTTCGATTGGTTAATTTCCAGCTAATTAAGCATAATTAGTTTTTATATATAGCATTAATAATATAGTTGTTCGAATTTATTTAATGTATTGGTAAAAAAAGATATTACACGCGGATTTATATGAATGGCTGATATGACAAGACAGCTGGATATATGCACTAAAGGGGGCACGAGTCGTAATAGATACGAGCAAATCACCCACGAGAGGAGAATGATATCGGTGCTCAAGTTTAAATGTTTACATGAGGAGGTATCGACGGAAGGAATCAAGACAGTAAAAAGGAAAAATTCATGAATCATCAATTAATGAGCGTGAGTGATATATCTCAAACGTTACAGAATCTTCATGAACAGTTACGATTACCAATTGTAACGTCTCATTAATATCATTAATGCTCATAATAATTCAGTCATAAAAGGGGAAAGATACTTATAGATTCCTGTATAAGGGAAAGGGATATCATTTGTACAGACGCATTCTGATTGTTACTGGAATGCAATTACTTTCTTTTGCTTTCTCTACTATTTCATATTCCAGGTTCCTTCTCATCACTGCGAGAATATTGAATTTCTTGATTTTCAGTAGCCCGAGTACTTCTAAAATAGGCTTTCACTGAAATACTCATTTTTTGGTTCAACAAATTGGTTCCGTTACCGGAAAACTGATAGTCTTTTCACTTATTAAATTTATTTTTCTATCAAAAAAAATCATGCTGACTGCTAACGACTTCAACCAACAAAACCAATAAAACCAGCAAAAACAGTTGAACCAATAGAATCAACAAGAGAATGACACCCAATCCTTTCACCCCAAAATTCTCCTCGACACTCTCGAGAAAACTCACCTGACAGATCAACATCACATGTGAATAATCAACTAGGGGACGATCAAACTGTTGAAGATGCATTGAAGCAGCTAATTGTAGAACATGTCAATAATTCTCTCCAAGCTTTCATTAGTTGTTTGCCAACTGCACCACCAACCCCACTTCCAAATAACACCACAACTATAGAAAATTCACGCTCGGGACTCGCTAATTCGGGCAGTGGAGAACTCCTAGTGAATCTCGCGATGGAAGGTCAGATATTTCAACTAATTCTGATTTACAAAATTTCGTACTAACTTTGAAAAAATAGTTTAAGGAGCAGAACAATTGCAAGAGTAGATACCATGTGTTTCAACTGTAATCAACGCGGCGAATATTGATCAAACCCTGGAAGCCAAGTGCCGCTCCTTTGCCAATTCTAAAAAAGTTTAAGATTCCCGCTATTCGGAAGTATGATAGGACAATTGACCCATGAGATCATGTAACTACATTTACGACTAGAGTGAAAGGCAACGACCTGACCAAGCAAGAGATTGAGTCAATGCTGGTCAAAAAATTTGGTCAAACACTCATAAAAGGAGCACTAACATGGTATTCTCTTTAACAGAAAAATTCTATTGATTATTTTGTTGAGCTTGCCGATTCATTTATAAAAGCACACTCGGTAGCTCAAAAAGTTGTAAATAAAAAAAAGGAGACACAATGCAATTTAGGGAATTCATGGATATCTTCCCGCGTGAATGGATGATGTTACCACGTGTACCAGATAATTAGGCAGCTATGGAATTTGCAAGTAACCTAATGGAAAAAAGCTCAGAAGCCATGAGTAGACTCCAATAAAGTTTACAAGAATTCATTGCAAAAAATTGGAATGATGTTTACAACAGGTATAATACGAAGCTACGGATAGAAAAAGATACTATCACTCAGTCATAGGGAGATGAAAGAGTAAGTTCGAGGAAACCAAAAACTAAAAAAAGCCCGGTAAGAACAGATATAAACCTTACATGGGAGAAGCAAGAATGGATTCACTTTCTAAACAGGAAAACTCGAGGTACAGTTCCCTATCAAGAGATAAAGAGCGTGTTTGCCACCTAATTTGGAAAAGAGCGAAACACGCGGTACAATGACAAAAGTACAAAGCGAAGATTGGTGGTTACAGTTTCAATGTTAGAATATATGAATTAATAGTTGTTTTATAAGCATGGGAGATAAGATGCGGTGACCAAAAGAAATGAGATCAAATCCCAACAAAAAAAACCTAGATTTCTAGTAAGAATTTCATAATGATCACGTTCATAAAACAACAGAATGCAGATTGTTACAAGGTGAAATATAGCACTTATTATAACAAGGCTACTTAACTGATTTATTTAGTGAGAAGAATAAGTAAGCATATATGAAGAATATACAACATCCACCAAAACCTTCGTCACCAAAAAGAATGGTTAATGTCATAAGCAGAGGGGAGGAGGTCAATGGTGTGACATTTACGGCTGCAAAAAAGTGTCAAAAGTGAAAGTCACGCACGGAAAGCGAATTCTCTAACTTTTGGAAGAAGACAGTATAACATTTGATGATGCATATGCAGATGGTGTGTTGATCCCACATAATGATGCACTGGTAGTATCTTTACTTGTGCATGAATATTAATGTGAAATGAGTTTTGATTTATCAAGGTAGCTCTATAAATATCATTATTTTAAGAGTGGTAAACGAGATGCAAGTTAATGACAAATTGGTTTCCAAAGCACGTACATTATCTGGATTTGACAGTTCAAGTGTTATCATAAAAAGGGAGATAATGCTCAACACATTCGCAGAAGGAGTAGTCAAAGATACAAAATTTCAAGTAATAGAAATGGAAATGACATATAATATGATCCTCGACAGACTTTGGATTCACTAGATGGATGTTGTTCCATCTACTTTACATCGAGTTATAAAATGAGCTCAAAGTCTAAAATAAGAACTTAAATATCTACCCAACAATATTCTTCCCGATCACAAAGAACAAAACCTCAACTACCACCAGATAACCCTACGCGAACACAACCTTTGTTCCGCCATTGTGTTTCACCAGCACCTAGGCTTATACGAACGCGGTGGCCTTCTATGAACACGAAGGCTAAACCAGCTGCCTTTCCCAGCCTGACACAAAGCTACGTGAACACGCCCCTAATCGCAAATGTGAAGCTTCAGCTCTCAAACAACCTGATATCGTGCGAAGAAAAACTACTAGCTACCAAAACATATACAGCAAGAGTATGACTCCTTCCGTGATCGCGATGAAGGCCTCGACACAAGAAAACTAGCAATCCCAATTGTGACAGAAATAGTCTAAAACCCATCTGAAATATATGGGAGACCCCTAGGACCCCATTCAAATACATCAATAAGTCATAAAACACATACAAACCTACTACAGGCCACAAATCACAAAAAATAACATCAAAACTATGAATCGCCCTTCAATTCAAGCCTGATAGACTAATCAAATTTTAAACTTCCAAAACTCATGTCAAACCACGTCTAGCCAATTCAGAATAATCCCAAATTTGTGGATAAGTTCCAAATGACATAACGAACATATTGCAACTCCCAGAACAACAATCCATGATACCAAGGTCAACCTCCAGTCAAATCTATGAACCTTCCAACCATTCAAATTTTCAACTTTAGCCAAAAAGGATAAAATATACCTAGGAACCTTTAAATGCAAATCCGGACATACGCCTAAGCCCTAAATCGCCATACGAACGTCTTTGACCATCAAAACACAATTCTAATGTTGTTTACGCAAAAGCCAAACCTCGGTCAAGTCTTATGGCGTAAGTGTCCAACCTTAGAACTAAATATTCTAATTCCATCCAAAATATTCCATAAAAAAAATTCAACCATACCCGCAAGTCGTGTAAAAAAAAATACACATACGATGAGCAACAAATAGGAAAACAAAGATGAAATACACAAAACAATCGGCGAAGTCGTTACATTTAGTCTCCCAAATTTTGCATATACTTGACATAAATCTATAAGAATTATTTTTTGAGATTTATACATATAAGTTGTTCTATACTTTGTAACACATAGTGAGGGAAGGTCTTACAATTAGGGGTATTCATAGTTTGAATTGGATTTTTTTTCCTTAAAAAAATCTAACCAAGTAAATCGATTTTTCTGTTATTGAATCAAACCAATTAAATTGATTTTTTATCGCTTTAATTTATGTCAATTTTGGTTGGTCTTTCGACTTTATGGATCTATTAATGATTTTTTCTCAAAGATGAGACATACACTACCAAACACATATTTTAAAGACTATATTTTTAACGTGACATTATCAAACCAATTGTTCTTTGAGAAATCTATCTAATTGCTAAGATATATTGATATTAATTGAATAAAATAGTAATGAATAATAAGGGCTCGAATAAAAAATAAATTATTTTTAGCATGAAACAAATTATTGTACTTAGCAAAGAGAAAACTACAACTAGAAAGTAAAAGCAAAGAACTATATTATTATCACAGCAAGTGCAACCGATTAATATTTATCATATATATATATATATATATATATATATATATATATATATAGAGAGAGAGAGAGAGAGAGAGAGATGTCAATGTTTCGTTTCGGCTAGTTATTTTATAATGTTGGTACCATATCTATTTTTCGATTATTCTATTTTGTATAACCAAAATTAGACTTTTCAAAACCATCTCAATCATATCGGTTTCTCTTCGGTATCAGCGCGTTCAGTTAAATTTCAATATTTTTTTGAATGTCATGTAAAAGTTACTAGTAGAAATATAACGCAATAATATATGTACTTTTATAAGACTTAGCAAAGCTCTCTATTACACTTTTACAATCTAAAAAGTGATCAATTAAAGAAAACATGAAAGATGACTAGTATATGAATCCATCAACTATTCTATAACAACTTCAAAGAACCTAAGCAAATACAATAAAAATATAAATTTCACAGACAGAAAGATGTTAACAAGTTGGAACTCAAAAATAAAATCTATAGAAGATTAACTGCTTAAAAAGATAAATTCAAATCATACGAAAGGAAACATATTCAATATATTGTAGTTTCTAGTACTTTTGCTAGTAAATAATAGTTTCTGAATTAGGATTATGAGACCCAAGAAAAAATTTAATGCTTTATTATTTTAAAGTGTTTATACGCTAAAAATTCATAAGTTAGGGATGACTAGCTTATGGCTTATTTTTGACTTATAAACACTTAGTTCATAAAGTACTTTAAACTTTATCAAATACATAAATAAACAAAAAAAAACTTATAAGATAGTTTGACCAACTTATAAGCATAGCCAAACATCCTCAAAATAAAAAAGAATTAAAGAAATGGGCTTGAGTGTCTGTAACAATCAGATCATTGATAGTTAGATCTCACTGAAATCCGCTAAGATAATTGTAGTTATCACCATAAGCCTCTCTGTGCTGAAACACAATTACATAGAAGTTCTTTAAGCATCAAATTTTCAGAAATGCAAAAATGAAAAAAATGAAATTTTATAGAGAAGATAGTGTGCTCAGACAGCCAAGGGTTTGTCTTCATCCATTGGGGGTTTGAAACCCCAGATCAAAAACTCTAGTCCACATATTTGCTTCCTCACCGCACGTAATCTTTAATAAAACAAAATCAAGAAGAAAAAGAAACACAAAACTGAATGTTCAAGTCACATAAAAGAGGAACTGAATATTAAGAAAGAAAATGAAGGAACTTAGCTACATCCAGAAGAAGATGAAACAAGATGTACAGGGGTCAAATAATTAGGAGGTATCGATATTTGATAATGCGGGAATTTTCTTTGGCCCAGGGCTAGTTGTTATAAGAGGTATCAGTATAGGATGGTTATGCATTGCTGAAGCTCCATGGACAATTTTCTCATTCGGGCTGAACTGAACTGAATTCAGACGACTCGTGCTAGGGATTTCCTTGCCAAGCAGATTTCAACATGGGAATATGAAATTCCCTGTTTTTTGGTTGTCATTCTGGTAGCTTAACGGAAATAGTGAAGACAAACTAGCAGCTATGACCTTGAGACATGTACTTTACACGTTGATAATTTGCAGTAGGGTTTGTCCATTTTGATTGGAAGAAGAAATTTAAGTGAATGTATATTCTGGCAACAGCTCCGGTTTCATCTGTCATTTTAATACCACAATAGTGGATATGGAAGTCATTTTTCACGAAATGCAAGTGTAATTTCCAGGATACAATAGAACTGGTAAATAAAACCATTGATCAAGATAACCACTCTAACACAGTGTCAATCTAGCATCTGAGCCATTATGCCGAGAGGAATTGTTTGTCCCCCAGAATTCGTAACAGAAGCATCAGCCAGGCCAATCTACTCTTGTCTTCATATATTCTCTGTTAATATATACTCTGTTGTCTGTACCATTAGACTTAAATTTTGCATCCACCTCTACCAACTATTTCAACGTTTAAGATCTTCAACTCGAAATTTGAAGATGGAGAAAGGGAAAAATGCTCAGTGGAAGGAGAAGTCATTAATTAAAATGGGCTCACGGAGAAGGCTATAGAACCTCACTTCCACTGCCCTATAACACCATATGGTGCTCACCTCATCACAGCATGGCTTTTCCGTCAATCTTTTATTATTCCAATTATATATACTAAGAGCATTAATACTTGTATATTCATAAGAAAACTTTTGGTACTTGATAAAACAACCATGAAAAGGGCCTCAGTGTGTGTAACAATCAGATCATTGATAGTTAAATCTCACTGAAATCCGCTAAGATAATTTTAATTTATCATCATATGCCTCTCTCTGTCTTACAACAGAACAAAAATGGCAGGAAAAAAAAGGAATGATTACTCACTCCAAAAAAGTTAAATAAATTTAACAAATTCCATACATATATAAAATCCTGCACCCACATGGTTAAACATCAAATTTTAAAAAAACAAACCTTTGTAACAGAACGTTTTTTGAAATCCAAAATGAAAAGAGTAAGAAATTTTTATAGAGAAGAGAGTGTGCTCAGACAGCCAAGGGTTTGTCTTCAACCATGAGAGGTTAGAAACCCCAGATCAGAAACTCTAGTCCACAAATTGTATCATCACCGCACAAAGTTTTATCAAACAAAATCAAGAAGAGGAAAAAAAAGGATAAAGCTAAAAGATAAAGTCATATAAAAGAGGAACTGAATAAGAAAAGAAGATACGACCACAACAGCCAAATGAATCTGATGAAAGCAGGTGGGAAGAGGGTTGAATATATAGGTGTGATCAGTATTTGAAGCTGCTAGGGTTTTGCGCGGCGGGGGACTGTTTGTAGTTAGTATTGACATAGGGCTTTTCGATCACCTTTCACGTTTCGGTACAAAACGTACGGAATATTTACACAAATAACCTATTAAATTCATTATTTTATTTTATTTTTAGCTAGTATATTTAGATTATAATAATTTTATATATATATATATATATTACATTTTTTTTTAATTAAATGGTTGAGAGGAAAACTATTTAGGTTAATTCTACAAAATGTATTGTTGACTCAACTAGGCCCATCATACATATTATTATTCCAGCAAAATCCAAATATTTTATTTATGAGAGTTTTTCATTCATATACCATATATAAAGTTTTATTATTAAAAATGTGCATAGTTTTATATTCATCAATCATGTTCACTATTATTCTAACACATATATATCATTCATTAAATACCAATTATTAGGAGCTGATTCCTGCCTAATTGGGCACGCTACAAATACCGAATTAAAGATTATTGTAGATATTCCTATTTAGGCGCGCTACAATTATGGAAGTAAATATTCTTCCAGATATTTTCTACCATTGGCAGCTATTAAACAATTTTAAAGCTTTGAATTTTCAAAGTCATTATTTGTTTGGATTGGGTGTCGTTGAAAATAATCGAGAATACGGTTTGGAGTTTATATTTCAATTTTGAGGGGGTTTGGTGAAGACTAGACTTGGTTTTAACTGAATTTCAAAAGAAGAAGAAGAAGAAGAAGAAGAAGAAGACATATTGCAAAAATTGTAGATAAATTGTAGATTATTTGTATTCTAATTGTAGATGCTTTATTTTCTGTTTTCACAAATAAAAAACGGCTAAAAGTTCTACAAATCTTCTGAAAAAACGTAACTATGTCAAAAATTTTAATTATTCTACAATTGAATGGGAATTGGGATATAAAAATTTAATGTACCCAGTTTGTAGATATTTTATAGATATGTTATAGATAAATTGTAGATTATGTGTATTCTAATTGTAGATGTGAGCATATGATTTTTACCCTATTGAAACGGCTCCTACAGGACTCTCAAAGTTTAGGATTTTCTTTAAATATTTATTTTTAGAATTTTAATTTTAGAATTTAATTGCGTGCCAGCGTGTTTTCTTCAATGCGTGCTTTAAAATCATTTAGGATTTAAGTTCATATTTTTGTTGAAATAATTGTTAATTAGGGTCTTTTTTATAAATAGAAAATACAAAAAAATATGTGCAAGTCGTACTTCCGGCATTTTTAATTATTTTTGTTTAATTTCAACTTGTTACATTTTTATTTGTGTTAATTAGGAATTTTAGTTTTAAATAAAATAGGGAATTAATTATTAAAAAGAAAGAGAGAAGAAAACAAAGCACAAAAATATACGTGTATACATATAGCCACCCAGGCTGGCCATAATTGGGCCAGACCTGGGTGGCCCAAACCTTTTTTCCCTTTAAAATACATAGACCCAGCCCACAAAACCCTTCTCTGACCCAGCCTACCTGTAACCAACCGAAAACGACGTCGTCCCAGGAAGGGCCATCACAACCATTGATCGCCTGATCATCCAACGGTCACGAAACTCCCACCAAAATAATACAAATATGTCTAAACGTTCCTAATACACTCAGAGACCAAACAAGCCACTTGCTCGTACATACACTCCGGTGTATCGACCACCCTTGACGACCCCTTGACCACCTTTGACCACCCCTTGACCACCCAGTAGCCACCCTAACACCAACAACAATAACAACAACAACTACCTAGTATACTCCCACCAGGTGGGGTCTGGGGAGGGTATTATGTAGACGAGCCTTACCCCTACCCGAAAGGGCAGAGAGCATGTTTCCAAATGACCCTCGGTGCATAGGATAAAATGTAAAGCTGCATTGGAACAAAGACAAAATTAGGAACCAAAGCAAGACAAAACAAAATAATAAAGCATAAGTAATCCCGCAGAAATAACGTAAATAATTATGCAAACATAAGAAACATAAATACAGTCGCATGCAATAATAACAAGCAGTAACTACCATACTAACAACCAAAAGGGGACCTAAGCTAAAACACTAGTCATCTATGGGTAACCCTACTATCCCACACCCATCCCCGGGTGAGGCGAACGAAGGACTCTAAGAGCCCCTAGCCTGCAACCCTGATTCTAGACCTCCAGACTCCCCTATCAAGGGTCATGTCCTCGGTAACCTGCATTCTAGTCATGTCCTGCCTAATCACCTCTCCCCAATGCTTCTTAGGCCTCCCTCTACCTCGCCGACCACCAACAATCACCAACCGCTCGCAGCTCCTCACGGGGGCATCAGGGCCCCTCCTCCGTACATGCCCGAACCACCTCAGCCTCGCTTCCCCCATCTTCTCGTCCACCGGGGCCACCCCTACCTTCTGTCGAATAACTTCGTTCTTAATCTTATCTAGCCTGGTGTGCCCACACATCCACCTAAGCATCCTCATCTCCGCAACCTTCATTCTCTGAACATGAGAGTTCTTCACGGGCCAGCACTCCGCCCCATACAACATCGCAGGTCTAACCACGGCTCTGTAGAATTTCCCCTTGAGTTTGTGTGGAATTTTCTTGTCACACAGGACCCCTGAAGCAAGCCTCCACTTCGACCACCCTGCTCCTATCCGTTGGGTGACGTCCCCGTCAATCTCCCCGTCCCCCTGAATCACAGACCCCAGATAACGGACACTGTCCCTCTTAGCGATGGCCTGAGAACCAAGCATCACTTTCCTGCCTACCCCGCTCGGCTCGTCGCTAAACTTGCACTCCAGATATTCTGTCTTAGATCTGCTTATTTTGAAACCCTTAGACTCGAGGGTCTGTCTCCATACCTCTAACCTCTCACTAACACCGGCCCTCGTCTCGTCTATCAATATTATATCATCAGCAAAGAGCATACACCAAGGCACATCCCCTTGGATATGACGGGTTAGAGCATCTATCACTAAGGCGAACAACAGGGGGCTCAGCGCCGATCCTTGGTGGAGCCCCATTACCACAGGAAAATGGTCTGATTCGCCACCCGCCGTCCTCACCCTAGTCTTAGCTCCATCGTACATGTCCTTGATTACTCTTATATAGGCTTCTGGCACACTTTTCGCCTCCAAGCACCTCCATAGCACCTCCATCGGGACCTTGTCATACGCCTTCTCCAAGTCGATAAGCACCATATGAAGGTCCTTCTTCTTATCCCTGAATTGTTCCGCCAGCCGCCTGACTAGGTGAATAGCCTCTGTGGTGGAGCGGCCCGGCATGAAACCGAACTGGTTCCCAGATATAGTTGTCGCCTCCCTCACTCGCGCCTCAATCGCCCTCTCCCAAACCTTCATCGTGTGGCTTATTAGTTTAATACCCCTATAGTTGTGCAGCACTGGATGTCCCCTTTGTTCTTGTACAAGGGCACCACTGTACTCCACCGCCACTCATCCGGCATCCTCTTAGCCTTGAAGATCACGTTAAACAGCCTAGAGAGCCACTCCCCTCCAGATCTATCCATGCACTTCCAGAACTCCACCGGGATCTCGTCAGGCCCGGTTGCTCGACCCCTACTCATCCTACGCAACGCCCCTATGACCTCCTCCACCCTAATGCGCCTGCAGTACCCAAGGTCTCTATGTCGCTCTGAATGCCCCAACTCCCCTAGCTCTATGATCCGATCCCCCTCCTCGTTAAGAAGGTCCCGAAAGTACGCCTGCCACCTCTGTTTGATTTGCGATTCCCCCATCAGAACTCTACCATCCTCGTCCTTGATACACCTGACTTGGTCTAGTTCACGAGCCTTCCTTTCCCTTGCTTTAGCCAGCCGGAATAACTTCTTATCCCCACCTCTCTCCCCTAGTTCCTCGTACATGCGACCGAACGCCGCGTTTTTAGCTTCCGTGACTGCCATCTTAGCTTCTCTTCTCGCCTCCCTGTAGATCATCATGTTCGCTCTCCGCTCCTTCTCGCTTGTGCTCCTTGCCAACCTAGCAAACGCTGCCTTCTTCGCCTTCACTTTTCCTTTGACTACCTCGTTCCACCACCAATCACCCTGATGTCTGCCTGAATATCCCTTAGTTACCCCGAGCACGTCCCGTGCTACCCTCCTAACCAAGTTTGCTGTCACTGACCACATCGCGTCCGCTTCCCCATAACTTCTCCAAGGTCCGCCCTCCTCTAACCTCCTTTCCAACTCCTGTGCTTTCTCCTTAGACAAAGCTCCCCATCTAATCCGCGGTTGACCCAGGGCGCCCCTCCTCTTCTTCTTCACCCAGAGATCGACATCCATCACTAGAAGTCTATGCAGAGTTGAAAGAGACTCTCCCGGAATAACCTTGCAGTCCTTGCACAGACCCCTGTCGCTCCTTCTGATGAGGATGTAATCAATTTGAGTCCTCGCCGCCGAACTCTTGAAGGTGACCAAATGCTCCTCCCTTTTCCGGAATGTCGAGTTCGCAATCAGGAGCTCGGAAGCCCTGGCGAAATCAAGCAGCGAAGTGCTTCCTCCGTTCCTGGCCCCAAAGCCAAAGCCACCGTGCACCTCATCATAGCCACCAGCCTCAGCCCCAATATGACCATTAAAGTCCCCTCCAATAACTAACTTCTCAGATTGGGGAATACTCCCTACCAGATCATCCAAGTCCTCCCAAAAGTGCCTTTTAACCTCCTCGTTTAAGCCTACTTGCGGCGCGTAAGCGCTGATGACGTTGAGGGCGCCACCCCCAATAACCAGCTTAATAGACATTAACCTATCATTCACTCGCCTAACCTCGACCACGGACTCCCTTAGGTCCCTATCAACCAAGATGCCCACTCCATTCTTACCCCTCACGAGCCCAGAGTACCATAGCTTAAACCCATCAACATTCCGCGCCTTTGTCCCTTTCCACCTAGTCTCCTGCACGCACGCTATGTTAACCCACTTCTGCTGAAGAACCTTTGCCAACTCAATGGACTTACCCATCAGAGTGCCTATGTTCCAAGACTCAATCCTTAGCCGATGGGCGTCCGCTGCCCTCTTCCCGCCCTTACCTCCTGCCCTGCCCGAAGGCCCACCCCCTGCTCCCCTACTTACCCTCGCGACCACCCCCACCCCCTGAGGACATGACCTTACGCTATCATCCCCCGCTAACACCGCCATCGGAAATCGCCTAACACCGCCGTCGGAAATCGCCTCACGTCAGCGGCCGGTCACCAAACCTCCCCAAGTTTACACCATTAAACCACCACAACCTCCTCTTTCCCGTCTTGTGGTTGATTTCCGTCATACAAATCCCTAGCTTCTGGAATATTCAAAATCAGAGTCGCCGGATCCACCGCCTCCGGCGACCTTGTTCAAAATCACCCAACTTTACACCGTAGGACCATCAGGATCTCCCCTTCCCCGTCCTGCAATCCATTCCCTTCAAACAACCCCCATCATCTCGAATCTTCAAAAGAAAGGTCGTCGGAACCCCCATCTCCGGCGACTCAACTCCAAACCCTTCCTAAATTACACCCCTGAAACAACTCACCCTCCACTTTCCAACCATGTATGTTACACCTTTCGAATCCATTCGAAGCGTCTCGAGTATTGATCGGAAGACTAACCCTATAACTCAAACTCCATCGGATTCCGGTCAAGCTCATCTCAGACAGTCCCCGTCTATTCCCTTCCCCAACTATGCCACTCACAACCCCCAAATACCATTAACCACTGAGGAAACTCAAATCTGAGACCTCACAGGGTCACAGAATCATATATAATTAGAGATATTACCAGTGCGTTGTTATGAGGAGTTAACAAGTCATATGAATCTGCATCTGCATCATTGAATGTAATGTTGTCTTTCTCTAAGACATGCCGCACCCGTTTCCCTTGGGTAATTGTAATATTGGAAATTTTGTTAGCTGCAGTATATGATACGCCATTTATGTCTTCACCCCCACTTATAACGTTGACAGTCCTTTTGGGAGAAGGTGGTTTTGGGGGCTCCTTCTTGTTTTTCAATTAAGCTAGCTTACCTTCTCACTGAACAACTCTGTGAGATATCCTTGTTTTAGTAGATGATCAACTTCACTTTGTAAAAAAATGTAGTCTGCTATTTTATGCTCGTGGTCATTAAGAAACTCGCACCGATGATCAGGATTGCGTCTATTTGGATTTGATCTCATATCTTTTGGCCATCATACCTTATCTCCCATTCTTCTCAAAACATCTACTAGTTTGGATGTGCTCACGTTGAGATTATAACCACCAAATCTCGCTTTCAAATTTCTATCATCATCTCATGACTCATAGTTGTTTTGATCGTTCCTAATTCTTGATGAAGAGCCTGATTATCTATTCCTTGATATGTGATCATACCTTTGATTGTCCTGCTTTGACCGTAAGTCTTTTCCCGCAGGTCCCATGTATGGCTCGTACCTATTTTTACCGGGTCTTTTTCGGTCTCTCCACATCTCGAACTTACCCTTTTCTTCTTTTTAAAATCGTGAAACAATATCTTCTTCTATTCTCAGCTTCGTGCTATACCTGTAAATGGCATTCCACGTTGTGGCTGGGAATTCACGAAGGCTTTCCTTGAGCCACCTTGTACCTTCTGAACTCTTTTCATTCAAATTGCTCGTGAAAGCTATAGCTGCCCAATTATCAGGTACGCGCGGTAATGTCATTCTTTCACGTTGAAATCTATCCACGAATTCCCTAAGCAATTCTGAGTCCCCTTGCTTGATCTTAAAAATATCTTCCATTCCTTTTTCTTCTTTTTGAGCTCTCAAGTGTGCTTTGATGAAAGATCTACAAGCTCAGCAGCAGAATTTATAGATCGAGTAAAAGAGAATACCATATTAGCGGCTCCCTTGGTGAGTGTTTCACTAAATTTTTTGACTAATATTAATTCAATCTCCTGCTGAGTCAAAGCGTTGCCTTCAACGCATGTTGTGAATGCAGTCACGTGGATTTGTTGTTCCATCATATTTTGGAATATCAGGCATATTGAAAATCTTCGGAATTGGAAGGGGAGCAGCACTTGGCTTCCAGGGATTTTATGAATATTTATCCATATCTACCCCCTTGGTCATGGGTGGCACCTCGGTTATTTGTTCTATGCGTTCACTTTGCTCCTTGAGCTGTTTCTGCAATGTTAGTTCTAAATTTTGTAAATTCAAATTAATTAAATTACATGTTTCTCCCTTTTGTGATTCACTGGGAGTTTCACCTCTACCTGAGTTAACAAGCCCGGAACTGGGGTTCTCCAAAGTGTTATTATTTGGAGTGGGTGTGGGGTTTGTAGCTGGTAACTGGTTAACAAATGCGTCAGAGCCTTACTGACTTGTGTAGAAATTAATTTTTGCAAAACTTCATCGATAGTGTCAGCATTTTCAAATTGAGCATGTTCATTTGTATGAGATCCATCAGGAGAACCCTCACGAGATCATCATGGAGAGCCTCGGGACCGGAGTGTTAATATTCAGTGGATCTGCCTGATTGTTGGTTCTCTTGGTTTCCTCGAATGTTTTCATTGTTAGTCAACATAGTTAATGCAACAAGAGAAGTTAGGCTAAAAGAAAATAGATTATCAGATTCCCGATAATGGAACCAATTTGTTTAACAAAAAAATAGAAATTCGATTAAAGCTATAATTTAGAAGAATGTGGGTTACTGATAATCGAATGAATGTATAAAAGAAAGCAATTTGGATAGCTAGAATATATCAAGAGAAAAATAAGTAAATCAAAGTATATTCAGATAATGTTTCGTGTCCTTACAATTAATCAGCTATCTCCCTTTTATAAGTACCTTGGAGATATGCGTTTTACCTATCTCATAATAAGGCTTTTATGAGTAATTAAAGATATTGAATGCTACATTACATAATCATTATATTTAATACAGATTCTCTAATGTATTCTACATTTAAAGCTTATTAAATATTGTATCTGCACTCTTATATATTTTCATATTCATTCTCCTTGATTCTCGGATCTAAATGGCTTAATTAGGTATGTGTGATGAGTCTTTTGAATAACTGTCTGTGCCTCTCCCTTTGCCCTTGCTCGTATCTATTACTATTCGTGTCTCTTTGCCAGTTGTAACTCTTTGACCAGTGTACGTATCTTGGCACGTCATCTTTATATGTATACTTAATTTCTCTCAATACAACCATATATGTGATATGGAAAAGCTTCATCTTCATCTTCAGCGTCATCTTCATCTTCAGCGTCATCTTCATCTTCATCTTAATAGAAATACTAATAATCCTACCCCACCCTCACCCACCCATATCTTCCATATAATGCTTATGTTCTGCTTTATTCCACAATACTATCGTCCCAGTTTATAACCGATGTCGGTGAAAGCAAAAGACTTATGTTGTTTAGTGTTAAAGAGTGACGAAAAGTGCAAAGAAGAAGAAGTAGGTTTTCTTTGTTTATATGTACTAGATGGTGCTGGCCCATGCCAACATGGACCCAAATATTATAAAAGTTGTTCATTTGTTTTAATTTATGTGAATTTATTTGACTGCGTATAGAGTTTAAGAAAAAAAATAAAGGTTTTTATAATTTGTGGTCATAAATAAGTTCAAATGGGGCTTAGAGAATTTCTGTGATTATAAAAACTTCTCATTAAGGGTAGAGTTGTAAGTTTAAGCTAAATTGTTACCAAATTTAGAAAGGGTTCATTCTTCTTGGAACGGACCAAAAAGGAAATAGATTCACATAAATTGAAATAGATAGAGTATTTTTTATCACCTTTGTTTTGACATAAAATGGCAGAGAGGAGAGCATCACACATCTTTTTTTTTTTGTTTTGATATAAAAGAGAAATAGATGTATGTAACGGATTACGTGATTTAAACTATTGTAATATTTGCAAGAACCAAAACTTAGATGAGTATAAAACACATATTACTCTTTTGGAATTGTAAAATAAATACTTATTAGATAACTTTAATGGAGGTTTGCACTCATATAATATATTTAAATGCTTTGAACTGTCCTTCATATTTTAGGTGCAAACATAATTGCCCACCCTGAATAAAAATAGCTAACTGCAATGAAAAAAGTGCTCTGTATACATAAGTATGATATAGTTCTTTTCTAACAAAATGTGCAAAAAATATCATAAGAACGGTGTTCTTCCTATTACCCTTCAGAGCAATGGCTACTGCATTTTTTCAGCTTTGCTCTATGTTCGTGCAAGGATATTCCATGCATTCTGTTGAAAAATAAATTAATTTGTAAAATCTAGAAAAATACACACAAAAAAAGAAATATGTGTATCCATGAAACTTTCAAAATTTATAGAAACTAAATAAAAAATGGGTCCATCTCTAAGATGAAATTGATATCAGCTTTCACAAATGCTCACAAACCTGTACAAAAACAATTAACAGAAGAAGCACATATGCTAAAAAATAAATTCTAGCAAGCAGTAGCAATTAGTTACTCCATAACCAAAGTGAAAGTTACCATACCAAACATTATGAAATTTGACAATAAAGATTCAGAAGAGAACATGCAGGAGCAGAATCAAGAAATTTCTTCAAATTTAATTGGTAATGTTTGACATTATTTGCCATAAAGTTACTATTTCCATCCTAATAGTTATCAACAACTTTCAGCTGTTAAAGATATGTTAGACAACGTAACTGGTTTTAATTGATAACCCCTTCCACATGATTTTTAAGCTTAATATTTCATACGACAAAGATTATCAGCATATAGTATTGGTAAATACCCTGAGCAACAATCATGCTCTGTTATAGAGTCAGAGAGCATTAACATGCATCCTTTATCTAGAAATAACATCTCCTATTTTTGAACTTACATTGAGCTTATAAAACTCTTAGCAAGTAAAGGAAAGAATAGAGGACGAAGTCAGTCAATGCACCATGCTTACTTAAACCATAATATAGAGAAAAAATATATAAAAGAAGTATGTAACCATTGATATTATGAAGTTATGTCATGTTCTTTTAAACCATAATCCGAAGAAAAGGAAATTACAGATATGAAATCAGTAATCTTAGTATATCAACTCAAATAATCTGATAAGAAGAGCTAACTATACTGTAGAAACTTTCATGGAACTATATACTCATACCTAATTTAAACCACCACAGTCTCTCGTGGCTAAAAAGTAAAGATGCTAAACAAAAAGATCAAATTAGAATCAAGAATGAGCATTTTAGTGGAATTCAAATGCACTTATAACTCATTTGTAATGACCACAACCTTAGATGGCTCGAAAATAAGGTAGACTAAGCATGGAAAATTGAAGACAAAGCTAACAGCGGACAGTTTTCTTCTTTCTCGTATGGAAGCTTAGTCGCTTCATTTCAGGATATGCAGATTTAAATACCGAGTAGAAAAAACTCTCAGTTATTTATGTTAGCAGTGATTGATAATTAATGAAGTTGTTACAGAAATAGTTCTTTGAGACTATTTGTATGATGTGGTTATGAATGGTTACTGACATGTGCTCTCCCTCTGTCCAAGGAATATATCCGTCTGCGGCTGCAAATCTTACCTTGTAGATATACCTTCATCATTTCGCATTATCAGATGGGCTAAAGTTTGCAGGAAACAGCTTGAATAACTTCTACTTGTCAGTTCTTATACACCACTGAAAATGGTACAAGTATAAGAGATCAATTTATTTCAAGAAAACAGAAAGCTTTGGGCAAACCAAAATTAAAGTACATTTTGACTCAACGATTCAGTAAAATGAATTAAGTACACACTGGATACAAAATTTGAAAGGAAAAGTAGGCAAAGTTTAATATTTTCAAATCATGTACTACAAACGCGGCGTTTGGTCGCATGTACGAGGAATTAGGGGAGAAAGGAGGGGACAGGAAGTTATTCCGGTTAGCTAAAGCAAGGGAAAGGAAAGCGCGTGATCTTGACCAAGTTAGGTGCATTAAGGGCGAGGATGGTAGAGTTCTGATGGGGAGTCTCAAGTCAAGTAGAGGTGGCAGGCATACTTTCGAGACTTACTTAACAAGGAGGGGATCGTAACATAGAGCTAGGGGAGTTGGGGCATTCAGAGCAACATAGAGACCTTGGGTATTGTAGGCGCATTAGGGCGGAGGAGGTCATGGGGTCTTTGCGTAGGATGAGTAGGGGTCGAGCGACCGGGCCTGACGAGATCCCGGTGGAGTTTTGGAAATGCATGGGTAGGTCAGAAGTGGAGTGGCTTTCTAGGTTGTTCAATGCGATCTTCAGGACCAAAAGGATGCCGGAGGAGTGGAGGTGGAGTACAGTGGTGCCCTTGTACAAGAACAAATGGGATATCCAGTGCTCCAACAACTATAGGGGTATCAAATTAATAAGTCACACCATGAAGGTTTGGGAGCGAGTGATCGAGGCGAGGGTGAGGGAGATGACAGTTATATGTGTGAATCAGTTCGGTTTCATACCCGGTCGCTCCACTACAGAAGCTATCCACCTTGTCAGGAGGCTGGTGGAGCAGTTCAGGGATAAGAAGAAGGACCTGCACATGGTGCTTATCGACTTGGAGAAGGCGTATGACAAGGTCCCAAGGAAGGTGCTATGGAGGTGCTTGGAGGCGAAGAGCGTGCCGGAAGCCTACATCAGAGTAATCAAGGACATATACGATGGAGCTAAGACTAGGGTTAGGACGGTGGGTGGCGACTCAGACCATTTTTCAATGGTTATGGGGCTCCATCAAGGATCGACGCTTAGCCCTCTCTTGTTTGCCTTGGTGATGGATGCTCTAACCCGGCATATTCAAGGGGTTGTGCCTGGGTGTATGCTATTTGCTGATGACATAGTCTTGATAGACGAGACGAGGGTCAGTGTTATTGAGAGGTTAGATGTATGGAGACAGACTCTCGAGTCTAAGGGTTTCAAAATAAGCAGATCTAAGACAGAATACCTGGAGTGCAAGTTTAGCGCCGAGCCAAGCGAAGTAGGCAGGGACGTGATGATTGGATCTCAGGTCATATCGCCAAGAGGGACAGTGTCCCATATCTTGGATCGGTGATTCAGGGGGATGGAGAGATTGACGGGGACGTCACTCATCGCATAGGAGCGGGGTGGTCAAAGTGGAGGCTTGCACCAGGAGTCCTGTGTGACAAGAAAGTTCCACAGAAACTCAAGGGGAAATTTTATAGAGTTGTGGTTAGACCTGCCATGTTGTATGGGGCGGAGTGCTGACTAGAGAAGAACTCTCATGTACAGAGAATGAAGGTTGCGGAGATGAGGATGCTCAGGTGGATGTGCGAGCTCACCAGGTTAGATTAGATTAAGAATGAAGTTATTCGAGAGAAGGTGGGGGTGGCCCGGGTGGATGAGAAGATGCGAGAAGCGAGGCTGAGGTGATTCGGGCATGTGCAGAGGAGAATTCCTGATTCCCCGGTGAGGAGTTGTGAGCGGCTGGCGATGGTCGGTGTACGGCGAGGCAGAGGGAGGCCTAAGAGGTATTAGGGAGAGGTGATTAGGCATGACATGGCTAGAATGCGGGTTTTCGAGGACATGACCCTTGATAGGAAAGTCTGGAGGTCTAGTATCAGGATTGTAGGATAGGGGCTCCTAGAGTTTTTCGTACTCCTCACTCGGGGTTGGGTGAGGCTTGGCAGAGCTATCCATAGATGATTTGTGTATTGTATTGTGTCTCCCTTATGGTAGTTATTTATGGTAGTTACTCTCTGATATTATTGCAGGCTATTTTATTTATGGTTCTTGTGTTTAGTTAATTATTTACGCTATTTCCGCTGGAGTTACTAATGCTCTTTCGTTTTTGTTTTTTTATTTTTATTTTTGTTTTTCCTTGCCTTCACTGAGCCGAGGGCCGATTGGAAACAGCCTCTCTGCCCTTTCGGATAGAGGTAAGGCCCGTCTAAATATTATCTCCCGAGACCCACTTTGTGGGACTATATTGGGTAATTGTTATTGTTGTAGTACTACAAAGCTACATGAACAATCATTAATAATTGTGAAATGAAGTATTATAAGGTATGTTGGTTTATGACACACCAAAAGTAATTAGAATTATCGGCAAAACAACAATTAATTTCACATAATATTTTTGACCTTGGAACCAAAAATTACTCAAAACAGCTAGAAATTGAGTATGCCAAAGATATAATTAACTGAAAACCAAAATTTAGCTTTCAAGCCAACATCAAAATCACATAAAAGTCCAATAGATTACCTTGAATGAGCAGTCACGCAGATAATATGATCGCAGAAGAGACTTGGCCTTAATAAGTAAGTTTAAGCTACATAAGAAAAAGAGAATAAAATAAAATAAGGAAGATAAAAACAAAAATGAAAAAATGAAAAAGAGTAGACGTTGTCAAACTACTGAAGAAGTCCTCTGAATTTAGGGAAACACATTGAAGCTGAAAAACCAAAGGATTGACGATCCAAGTATTCTTCATGTGTCTGCCATTTATCCGTAGGTTAATTTCAGCAAACCAGTAGCCAACAAAATATACCCTAAACGTTGGCCAAATTTCAGTAATACGAAGCAAAGGAAATAGAACAATATATTTATTATTGACAGTTATTAAAAAGTTTTGAAGCTTTGAATTCGAATTTGGGTTTTCAAAAATTATTATTTATTTGGATTGAGTATTGTTGAAAATAATAGGGAATATAGTTTGGAGTTTATATCTCAATTTTGAGGAGTTTTGTGAATATTAGACTTGGTTTTGACTGAATTTCGGATTGAAACTCAAAGAAGAAGAAAAAGACATGACATACATTATATTGCAGAAATTGTAGAAAAATTATAGAAAAATCATAAAAAATTGTAAACTAATGTTTTTATCTTTTATTCATTTAGCTATTGTATGAAAATTGAATAATATTATAGAAAAATTATATTTAAGTGGATAATTTAGTACTGTTTGGACAAACATATATATCAAAAACGTGAAACATACATTTAAGGGAAGCATGTCGAGTCCAACTATGTACCCAGTTTCTAGATGCTTTATTTTCTGTTTTCACAAATAAAAAACGAATAAAACTTCTAAAAAAATACAATTATGTCAAAAATCTCAATTATGCTACAATCGAATGGAAATTAGGATATTAACGTTAAATGTACCCATTTTGTAAATAAATTATAGATTATTTGTTTTCTATTTTCACAAATAAAAAATGACTAAAACTTCTCAAAACTTCTGCAAAAAAATGCAATTATGTCGAAAATATCAATTATGCTACAATTGAATGAGAATTGGGATATTAAAATTTAATGTAACCAGTTTGTAGATAGTTTGTCGATAAATTATAAACTAATATTACTGCAAACAAATGTCTATAATAATTATGACTAATTTATGCAGACTATCAATCTACTGCGACCTTTCTCCTTTAGTTAATTAGAGCCGACAGGTAATGAGACCTAACATCGAACGCGAAGCTTACTTAGGTAAAATTTGATATGAAAAATTTACATAAAATCAGTTCCAACTAGTTTGAAATTAAAACATTGATTTTTTTAAAAATGAGAGTAGATACTCAATTTTTTTTTTATGAATATATCATGAAATAGTTTTAGTTACTGTGACATTATTTCTGTTTTTCTTCATTTCCTTTATGTCAAGTACTGTCCAGTCCAGTTGCCCTCAAAGTCACTTATGTACTTGGATCCCGTTACAAAATGACAATATCGTCAAACTCATCTCACACATACTTGGACAGGTCTATAATTTATATTGGCTCACTTTTCTTATATATTATATTCGACGAGATTAATTATCTAGAGGGAAGTCAATTATCACAAAAGTACATATAAAGAAGCACAAAAAAGTCAAAAAAAATATTTTTCACACGATAAAAGTAAAGTCATTAGAAAAAGAAGAAAAAAAAAACTATACTTTCACTAGTAAAAGGCCTTTACTTTTGTGATAATTGGCACTTTTCTAATTAAGCCGTCATGGATATATGTTACACAGTTAGGTAGACCTAATTATTTAAGGTTCAAAACATGAATGCATAAAGAAGGATGTCCGTACTTAACTAGGAGACTTGTTATTGTGAAAGACCATATCAGCCTATATTATGCTATGCTATATTTATTATAATTGTAATAATGATAATAATGTTATGAAATAATGTAAAAGACAAGAACAATAACTCAAGAACAAGAGCAAATAGAGAGAAGAGTAGAGAGAGTTCTTCTTATTGATACTTAGAGAATGTTAGGAGTTATTTACAATGGTAGAGGGCACCTCTATTTATAGGGAGGAGGATGATTTAGCTACCAAGAATAGAACTCTAGAATCTCTCTAATTAAAGACATTCACCTTAAATAGAAGTGTATTTATAACACTCCCCCTTGAATGTCTATTCAATGATGTGCCTCGTTAAAACCTTAAAACAAAACCCAATGGGAAAAATTAAAGTAAGGAAAAGAGTACACATATTTGAATATGCGCCTATTGGTTGCCTCGTTAAAAACCTCGCAAGGAAAATCCGGTGGGACAAAACCTTGTAAGGGAAAAAGAGTGCAACGCGCCTTAACTCCCCCTGATAAGAACATCAATTTATGTCCTTAAGTCTTCACATCTCGATCTTGTGAACTAGCTTCTTGAAGGTTGACTTTGGTAGAGATTTTGTAAACAAATCAGCCATATTTTCGCTTGAACGAATCTGTTGAACATTGATATCACCATTCTTTTGAAGATCATGTGTGAAGAATAACTTTGGTGAAATATGCTTCGTTCTATCTCCTTTTATGAATCCTCCCTTCAATTGAGCTATACATGCTGCGTTATCTTCATACAAAGTTGTGGGTAGTTTATCACACTTCAAACCACATTTGTCTTGGATATGATGTATTATCGACCTTAACCACACACACTCCCGACTTGCTTCATGAATAGCAATTATCTCGGCATGATTAGATGAAGTAGCCACAATTGATTGCTTAGTCGATCGCCAAGATATGGCGGTTTCTCCACAGGTAAACACATAACCCGTTTGAGATCGAGCCTTGTGTGGGTCGGACAAATATCCAGCATCAGCATAACCAACAAGATCCGGGCTGCAATTCTTGCCATAAAATAAGCCCATATCGGTAGTTCCCTTTAGGTACCGCAATATGTGTTTGATCCCATTCCAATGTCTCCTCATAGGAGCCGAGCTAAATCTTGCTAAGACATTAACTGAAAAGGATATGTCAGGTCTTGTAGTATTTGCAAGATACATTAGTGCGCCAATTGCGCTAAGATATGGTACTTCAGGACCAAGTAGCTCTTCATTCCTTTCTTGTGGTCGGAATGGATCTTTGTTCACATCAAGTGATCGAACAACCATCGGTGTACTTAAAGGATGTGCTTCATCCATGTAAAACCGTTTCAATACCTTTTCTGTATAGGTAGATTGATGAACAAAAATTCCGTTTGCCAAATATTCAATTTACAAACCAAGACATAGTTTAGTCTTTCCGAGATCTTTCATCTCGAATTCATCCTTTAGATAATCAATTGCCTTTTGGAGTTCTTTAGGGGTTCCAATAAGGTTTATGTCATCAACATATACGGCAAGTACAACAAATTCCGATGTTGTTTTCTTTATAAAAACACACGGGCAAATGGCGTCATTTATATAGCCTTCTTTTAACAAGTACTCACTAAGACGATTATACCACATTCGTCCAGATTGCTTTAGACCATACAAGGATCTTTGCAATTTAATTGAGAACATTTCCCGAGATTTTGAGTTGTGCGCGTTTGGCACCTTGAGTCCATCGGGAATTTTCATGTATATCTCATTATCAAGTGAGCCATAAAGATAGGCAGTAACCACATCCATTAAGTGCATGTCGAGCTTTTCATGGACAGCAAAACTTATGAGATAACGAAAGGTTATCGCATCCATTACAGGCGAATATGTCTCTTCATAATCGACACCAGGCCTTTGAGAAAAACCTTGTGCAACAAGGCGTGCCTTATATCTTTGTACCTCGTTTTTCTCATTTCTTTTGCGTACAAAGACCCATTTATAGCCGACAGGCTTAACACCATTAGGTGTTTTAACTATAGGGCCAAAAACTTCACGTTTTGCCAGCGAATTCAATTCTGATTGAATTGCTTCTTGCCACTTTGGCCAATCCTGTCTTTTTCGACATTCTTCAACAGATTGAGGTTCGAGATCCTCACATTCTTGCATAATGCTAGATGCTACATTATAAGCAAAGGCATTATCCACCACAATATCCACTCGATTAATATTTGCCTCAATATTAATTGGATTTAGGGATAGTTCCGTATTTTCCAGAGTCTCGGGCTCAATGGATTCTTCATGAATCTCAGAATTTGTTAAATCATGAGATTCTTTCGTGGTGTCATTTTGATCGTTCTTTTTCCTCTCTCTAGGATTTCGATCTTTGGAACCTAATGGTCTGCCACGCTTCAGGCGTGCATTTGACTCATTGGATATGACACTAGATGATTGTCCAACAGGGACATCAATACGGATTGGAACATTTTCCGCGGGAATGTGGGATTTCGTTATCCTTTTCAAGTCCGTAAATGCGTCAGGCATTTGATTTGCTATTCTTTGCAAATGGATAATCTTTTGTACCTCTCTTTCACAAATAGAGGTATGTGGATCAAGATGAGATAATGATGCATTTTTCCACAAAATTTCCCGTTTGGTTTCACCAACTTCTCCCCCTAATTTTGGAAAAAGTGTCTCATCAAATCGACAGTCTGCAAATCGTGCAGTAAACAAGTCGCCTGTCAATGTTTCGAGGTAGCGAATGATGGAGGGCGATTCAAACCCAACATATATTCCTAACCTTCTTTGCGGACCCAATTTGGTGCGGGATGGCGGTGCAATAGGCACATATACAGCGCATCCAAAAATCCTTAAATGGGATATATTGGGTTCATGACCCAAAACCAATTGCAACGGGGAATACTTGTGGTAATTCGTCGGTCTGAGACGAATTAGCATTGCTGCATGTAAGATGGCGTGACCCCATACCGAAGTGGGCAGCCTCGTTCTCATAAGTAATGGCCTTGCAATTAATTGCAGGCGTTTAATTAACAATTCTGCAAGACCGTTTTGAGTGTGAACATGAGCTACAGAATGTTCAACTTTTATCCCGATTGATAAGCAATAATCATTAAATGCTTGGGATGTAAACTCAGCAGCATTATCCAGTCTAATGGACTTGATTGGATTATCTGGAAATTGTGCTCGTAGTCGAATTATTTGTGCCATTAATTTCGCAAACGCAAGGTTGCGTGATGACAACAGGCACACATGAGACCATCTACAGGATGCGTCTATCAAGACCATGAAATACCTAAACGACCCACTAGGTGGGTGAATAGGTCCACAAATGTCCCCTTGTATACGTTCCAGAAACGTGGGTGACTCAGTCCCAACCTTTGTTGGTGATGGCCTGATAATCAACTTGCCTTGATAACACGAAGTGCAAGGATATTCATTATTCGAAAGAATTTTGAAATTCTTTAACGGATGCCCATATGAGCTTTCTATAATCCGTCTCATCATGACCGATCCTGGGTGTCCCAATCGATCATGCCAAAGTACAAAGGTATTGGAATCAGTAACCCTTTGGTTTACTGTTGAATGTGCCTCAATTGCACTAATTCTTGTCCAATACAGGCCACAAGATAAAGACGGGAATTTCTCAATAACCCTCTTTTGGCCGAAGACATTCTTTGTGATGACGAGATATTCAATATTATCTTCATCCATTGTCTCAATATGATAGCCATTCCGGCGTACATCTTTAAAACTCAACAAGTTTCTTTTAGACTTGGAGGAGAACATTGCATTCTCTATGATTAACGTCGTGCCCTTGGGCAGAGTTATAATTGCTCTTCCGGAGCCTTCAATCAATTTACTACTTCCAGAGATTGTAGTAACGTTTGCCTTACACATATTTAGTTGGGAGAAATACTTCCTTTCTTTGAGTATTGTATGTGTAGTACATGAATCAATTAGGCAAATACTTTTACAGTTGGATGTTGATCCAAGTTCGCTTTGTGAGATATCCATATTTGCTATCCCATAGTTTGACATACAAAAGAGATACAAGAACATAAGAATAAACAAGTTCAATTCTTTTGTGTCACATAATATTTTCAAAATCTGCTGCTAACAGTTGACTAACAAAATCAGATATGTTATCCATTACTTTGCAGTTTGAAAATTTCAGTTTAAAAGTTTTCTTCAAACAATCGATTGTTAAACACAAACAATCGATTGTTGAACATTGACAATCGATTGTTAAACACACACAATCGATTATTTGCTATTTTGAAAAACTTCAGAGCACACTGTTTTAAGACAATCGATTGTCATGCATAGACAATCGATTGTTGGCTATTTTGAAAAATTCCAGACCTCACTGTTTCAAGACAATCGATTGTTATGCATAGACAATCGATTGTTGGCTATTTTGAAAAATTCCAGAACACACTGTTTCAAGACAATCGATTGTTATGCATAGACAATCGATTGTTGGATATTTTGAAAAATTTCAGATTACACTGTCTTAATGACAATCGATTGTTAGACAAAGACAATCGATTGTGGATGATTTTTGAAAAATTCCAGATTACACTGTCTTAATGACAATCGATTGTTAGACAAAGACAATCGATTGTTGATCAATTGTTTTTCAGCTTTAATGCGAAAATAGTAGATAATCGACTAGTTTTTCAGGCTAGTCGATTACCCCTACTGGAAAATAAAAATTTTATTGATATTTGAGCATATTGAAGATATTCTAAAGAACTACTGCTAACATTGTATCATGAACTAACTAATACGAGCTAATACTAATGACTATTAGTTTATTCACTGACTAATACAAATAAGTAGAACAAAATCAAATAACTCCATCTTCTTTCATCACGGACCCATCGCCGATTAGGTGGTCTATTTTCCCCTCGGGTTGCTCAAAGAAGTCTGCCACATCTAGGTGGGTGATGTCCTCATTGTCGTCATAGACAAAATTTGTTTCAGGGCCTTTTCTCTTTCGAGATGCTTGATAAAGGTCAACCAAGTGTCTTGGTATACGGCAAGTCTTTGACCAGTGCCCTTTCCCACCGCAACGATAACATACAGTTTCTGAACCATTTTCCTTAGGATCTTCATGACCCCGTTTCTGCTTTCGGCGGTTATCTCTCTTTGGGGGGTGACGGACTTCTTTGGAATTTCTTCCTTGTCTACGTCCCTGGCTATGACCCCGTTTACGACCATGACCATGGTCCTTTTCATGTTTGGCATAATGAGAGTGCACCTTATCTGCTTCAGGCAGTGGTGTAGACCCAGTGGGTCGATTTTCATGATTTCTCATGAGCAGGTCATTATTTCGCTCAGCCACTAGTAGAAGAGAAATCAGTTCAGAGTACTTTGTAAAGCCTTTCTCTCTGTACTGTTGTTGCAGTACTATATTGGAGGCATGAAACGTTGTAAACGTTTTCTCAAGCATATCATAATCGGAGATATTATCCCCGCATAGCTTCAATTTAGAAGTAATTCTGAACATAGCAGAATTATATTTAGAAACGGACTTAAAGTCCTGGAGCCTCAGATGAGCCCAATCATATCGTGCTTGTGGCAGAGTGACCTACTTCAGGTTGTCATATCTCTCCTTTAAGCCGTTCCACAAGACGAGTGGATCCTTGACGGTGAGATATTCAATCTTCAAACCTTCATCAAGGTGGTGGCGCAAGAAAATCAAGGCCTTCGCACATTCTTGGGTGGATGCTTTTTCTCTATCTTTGATGGTGTCTCCGAGACCCATAGCATCTAAGTGGATTTCAGCATCCAATACCCATGTCATATAGTTCTTGCCCGAAATTTCAAGGGCAACGAACTTTCTTTTCGTAATGTCAGACATAATCGAAAATTAAATTAGGAAGAGGAAAATACTTTAGATTTCTCGAGAATGGTTCTTGAGACGGTAGAGTCTCGTGCTGATAACGTGTTATGAAATAATGTAAAAGACAAGAACAATTACTCAAGAACAAGAGCAAATAGAGAGAAGAGTAGAGAGGGTTCTTCTTATTGATACTTAGAGAATGTTAGGAGTTATTTACAATGGTAGAGGGCACCTCTATTTATAGGGAGGATGATGATTTAGCTACCAAGAATAGAACTCTAGAATCTCTCTAATTAAAGACATTCACCTTAAATAGAAGTATATTTATAACAAATAATTTTTAATTATTATTATTGTTCCAATAATTAGAGCCGGCAGACGGCAGATGATTGAATCCATACTTCCTTTCTCCATCCAATCTTGTTTTAAAAAAACATAGAAAATTCCACATCTAAAGATACGAGATATGATCAAGATTTTGTTCTTCTGCTGAATTATAATATATTCAGAAGTTTGTTAGAATTTTATTTTCTTAAAGAAAATAGTCAAAAGAAAACCAAAACTCAAATTGAGACATTTAAAACTGTGCTTATTCTTAAGAAATGTTCCAAATTTCAGATCAAAAAGCTATCGTGTCACGGGTATATATAGACGACAAATAAAATGCTAAATAGTTTCGTAGTAAAAAGCATGTTTTTATGAAGTCAATTTTGTTAAGCAGTATATTATCTAAATTCAGTGAATGGAATACATAATAACCGACATTATCGTCAATGAATAATTATTGTTTCATAAGTGTGTGATTAGTGGGAAACCTGAGAGTAATTATCTCATAAACGATTCCTCGTATGTGTTGACAACACACGAGAGATGCACTAATCACGGGAACACAACAAAAACCGTCAGCCTCAGGCTACAAAGTAGAAGTATCATTTATATCTTTTACGACTAATATGGTGATTAGCAACATGACCTCTCTTATCAAGAATTGATTAGGTAGGCATGCAGGGTTAAAGTGTTTTAGATAAGATAAAAGAAAAATACTCTATATATTATCCTTATAAAAAGGATTTCAGGGTATAATAGAAGGTTAACGCGTTAAGTTTTTCAATTTAAGGGTGTTCATGGATCTTTGGATCGGTTTTTATCAAAATATAGTTGGTTTGATCTGTTCGGTCCTGAGATTTTGACGGTGCTTTTACTTTTTTGTCATATAATATATAAATTTAATTTCTCTTTGTTTAAGTTATGAATAAAAATTTTGAGGAATCAATTATGTTTATGTTATGAAATAATATAAGAACAAGTAGAATAATGCAAGAACAAGAACAATATAGAGAGAATAGGGAGAGGAGTATTTTTATTGATACTTTGGGGATTGTTAGGGATGTATTACAATGGTAGAAGACCCCTTTATTTATAGGGAGGTAGTGACTTAGCTACCAAGAATAAAACTCTAGAATCTCTCTAATTATAAACATTCACCTTAAATAGAAGTCTATTTATAACGCTCCCCCTTGAATGTCTATTCAACAATGTGCCTCGTTAAAACCTTAAAACCAAAACCCACTGGGAAAAATTAAAGAAAGGAAAAAGAGTACACATGTTTGAATATGCGCCTATTGGTTGACTCATTAAAAACCTCGCAAGGAAAACCCAATTGGGACAAAACCTTGTAAGGGAAAAAGAGTGCAACTCGCATTAACTCCCTCTAATGAGTACATCAATTTATATCCTTGAGCATTTGCATTCCAATCTTGTGCATCATCTTCAAAACGATCTTTGGTAGACGTTTGACAAATCAACCATATTGACTTGAATAAATATTCCGCACCTTGAAATCATCATTCTTGATAGATATGAACATCTTCATATAATGTCGTGGAATAACTCTTCAATATCTCCATAGATGCATTCTCAATGCCATCATGCTTATAGTTATAGCAAGATACATATGTACACAAATTGTACTTAGGATGTGGTACTTCAGGACCAAGAATTGCATATGCTTCAAGCAACTTAAATCTTTCAAGTTAAGTCATGTAAGTCACATAATAGACTTTAGCTGCATATCAAGTTTTCATGTCATGCTAAACAAATAAGATATCGAAAACTGATTATACATACCTTTGACTTTATACTTTCAAGCATTTAAACTATAGGTTCAAAACTACATGTCTTTCATATGGAATCAAGTATTTGTCTATACACTTCAATCGTATCCAAGACCTTGTCCTTCAGGGACTTTTGTAGTGAGAATATAGTTACATTCTTTGGGTCAGCAAATGCGTATAGCATGCTTTGCAATATGTTGCAATTGAATTATCCTTTTATGAACTTCAGGTTCATATCATGATATTTGGGGATTTACATATACAAATGATAATTCTTCCCATGTAACATTTTCTCAAGTGTTTATCATGTCTCCCCCTCATGTTAGTAAAGCTAACTTGTTTCCTCAATTTTGGGAAATCATCTTTGTGCATTATCATGTCAATATACACGGCACATTAATAATAAGATGAAACTATTTGGTTCCTGACCCTGAACCACTTGTGAGGGGAGAATATAATATACTCTCGTATACAACGTATATCAAACTGATGTATATAACTTTGTTCTCATAAGAAACAGTTTAGCTATTAAGTGGAAGCACTCAATAATTATCTTGCTAAACCAACTTTGATATAAACCAACTTATCAAGATGAACTATCTTGAGTAGAGAATCTGGAAATTATGGTCGAAGTTAGATTACTGAGCAATTTACCTCGCAAGCACCGGCCAGGCTGCGGGTTAATAACAATTGCGCATGTAACCATTTCATAGATGCATCATATGTGGTATACATGGCAGGTGAATGGGCCCATATTCACCTTTGATAATTCCAGAATTTATGGGCTTCAACCCGAACTCTTTAGTTGGTCAGTTCATTAATGAGAACAAGTGATACAAGAGAATTCGTAAAGAACTTTCTAGTTCTTTAATATTCACTTATGTGAATTTGCACATCATACTTAAAATGAGATGGCTAACACGAATGCCAACTGAATAAATTATCAATATTGGTAAACTTCAAATTTACACCATGATATGTGCACTTATCAATAAACTTCAGGTTTATTATGACATGGGTTTTATACCAATAGATATCCACTTTATTGTGGCATTCTTTCGTTTGTGTAGTACAAACTGGAGAACAAAGCGGGTAGCTTTTCATATACAAATTACCCCGCTACAAGTTGTAGTAATAGGAGATATCAAACCCTTCCTTTATTTATAGTCTCAATATAATCAATCGCTTTTGCGTGTACTTTGGAAACTGAATAAGTTTCTTTGAGACTTACTACAGCACAATACTCAATTGTGTTTCTCCAACATAGTAATAATTGGCTCTTCTAGAGCTCTCAATTAATTTTGTACTACCACAGATTCATCAACATCCATGTGGTGAATATCTTTCTTAAAGAGAAAGTTATACCATTATGGTCATGTCAAACTTATATGCAAGATATGTTTCTTGCATTATCGTTGTCCTTTAATAGTCATATTTCCAAAATACTTTGGCGTACAATAGGTACGTGACCAACGATCATTCATGCCATATATATAGCCAACAGGCTTGACACCATTAGGTGTTTCAACTATAGGGCCAAAAACTTCACGTTTTGCCAGCGAATTTAATTCTGATTGAATTGCTTCTTGCCACTTTGGCCAATCATGTCTTTTTCGACATTCTTCAACAGATTGAGGTTCGAGATCCTCACATTCCTGCATAATGCTAGATGCAACATTATAAGCAAAGACATTATCCACCACTATATCCACTCGATTAATATTTGCCTCAATATTGATTGGATTTATGGATAGTTCCGTATTTTCCAGAGCCTCGGGCTCAATGGATTCTTCATGAATCTCAGAATTTGTTAAATCATGAATTTCCTCATGAGATTCTTTCGTAGTGTCATTTTGATCATTTGCTTTCCTCTTTCTAGGATTTCGATCTTTGGAACCTAATGGTCTGCCACGCTTCAGGCGTGCATTTGACTCATTGAATATGACACTAGATGATTGTCCAACAGGGACATCAATACGGATTAGGACATTTTCCGCGGGGATGTGGGATTTCGTTATCCTTTTCAAGTCCGTAAATGCGTCAGGCATTTGATTTGCTATTCTTTGCAAATGGATAATCTTTTGTTCCTCTCTTTCACAAATAGAGGTATGTGGATCAAGATGAGATAGTGATGCATTTTTTCACAACATTTTCCGTTTGGTTTCACCAACTTCTCCCCCTAATTTTGGAAAAAGTGTCTCATCAAATTGACAGTCTGCAAATTGTGCAAATCTCCTGTCAATGTTTCGAGGTAGCGAATTAATGGAGGGCGATTCAAACTCAACATATATTCCTAACCTTCTTTGCGGACCCATTTTGGTGCGGGATGGCGGTGCTATAGGCACATATACTGCGCATCCAAAGATTCTTAAATAGGATATATTAGGTTCATGACCCAAAACCAATTGCAACGGGGAATATTTGTGTCAATTCGTCAGTCAGAGACGAGCTAGCATTGCTGTATGCAAAATGGCGTGACCCCAAACCGAAGTGGGCAGCCGACGAACTAGCATTGCTGCATGCGAAATGGTGTGACCCTAAACCGAAGTGGGCAGCTGACGAACTAGCATTGCTGCATGCAAAATGGCGTGACCCCAAACCGAAGTGGGCAGCCTCGTTTTCATGAGTAAATGAGGTATTCAAGATTATACTCATGTATTGTCTCGATCTGATATCCATTTTGAATGATATCTCTAAAACTCAACAAGTTCCTTTTAGACTTGGAGGAGAACATTTTGACTGATATCATTAAAACTCAACAAGTTCCTCTTTAGACTTGGAGGAGAACATTGCATTCTCTATGATAAACATCGTGCCTTTGGGCAGAGTTACAGTTGCTCTTCAGGAGCCTTCAATCAATTTAATTCCCATGGTTTGACATACAAAAGAAATACACGAACATAAGAATAAACAAGTTCAATTCGTTTGTGTCACATAATATTTTCAAAATCTGCTGATGTCAGTTGACTAAATAAATCAGATAGTCGATTATATGTTTTCCATAATCGATTACTATGCAGCTTGAAAATTTTCAGTTTAAGCATTTTTCACACACAATCGATTGTTTAACATTGACAATCGATTGTTGATTAATTTTGAAAAATTCCGGATCACACTTTCTAACGACAATCGATTGTTAGACATAGACAATCGATTGTGGATGATTTTTGAAAAATTCCAGATTACACTGTCTAACGACAATCGATTGTTAGACATAGACAATCGATTGTGGATGATTTTTGAAAAATTCCAGATTACACTGTCTAACGACAATCGATTGTTAGACATAGACAATCGATTGTTGGACATTAACAATCGATTGTTGAACATTGACAATCGATCGTTTTGCAGTTTTAATGCGAAATATTAGATAATCGACTAACTGTTAGGTTAGTCGATTACCTCTACTGGAAAATAAAAATATTATTGAAATCTGAGCATATTGAAACATACTAAAGAACTAATACTAACATTATATCATAAACTAACTAATACGAGCTGATACTAATGACTATTAGTTTATTCACTAACTATTACAAATAAGTGAAGTAAAATCAAACAACTCCATCTTCTTTCATCAAGGTGATGGTGCAAGAGAATCAAGGCCATTGGCACAGTTTCAAACCTTCATCAAGGCGATGACGCAAGAAAATCAAGGCCTTAGCGTAGTCTTGGGTGGATGCATTATTTCTGTCTTTAATGGCGTCTCCAAGACCCATAGCATCTAAGTGGATTTCAGCATCCAACACCCATGCCATATAGTTCTTGCCCGAAATTTCAAGGGCAACGAACTTTCTTTTCATAATGTCAGACATAAAACAAAATTACATCAAGAGCGTGTTCATACTTACGGGCTCTATTACAATTATCACATTCACTTCAGGGAATGGATCATAATCATGTGCTTTACACAATCTCATGTCAAATATTACTTTCATAAAGTGAAAGATTATTTTGAGAATCTTTATTATTCTCATTATCACAATAATGACGATTATAATTTCGTCTATTGCCACGTCCACATCCATTGATACCTTTACGGTAATAATTTTGTCTTCTTTCAGACTTATCACATACTGCTACCACATTCTCTAAAGGGAATGGAGCAAATTCAATTGGACGGAATTCTTTGCCACGTCCACATTCATTGATACCTTCATGGTAATAATTTTGTCTTCTTTCAGACTTATCATATACTGCTTCCACATTCTCTAAAGGGAATGGAGCAAATTCAATTGGACGGATTTTTAATTCTTTGCCCACAATCATACATGAATTTAATTATGGCAGGACATAGAGATTTAACCACTTCATGTGATTATAATTTCTTACACACTCCATTAGAGTTATAATCAACCTTTGTTGTCTATGTTTGTATATAAAATCAAATTATAGAATTCCAAGAATTTGAAAGAGAAAAGTAAAATACTTACCTTAATTTTCTCAAGAAGATTCTTGAGACGGTAGAGTCTCGTGCCTTTTAGAATCACGAACACGGAACCGAGATCGAAATCTCGAATTTCTGTTTCCAATCTTTCTTTCACGTTTTCTATTTCTGTTTTCTTCCTTTTCTCTCTTCCGTTTCTGTTTCCTTTTTTTTTCTTTTTTTTTTCCTTCTTTCTTCATTCTTTCTTTGAAGCAAAACCCTACACAAACAAAAGTTAAGACAATCGAAAATATCAATTGGTTAGAGACTCGTGCTGATAACGTGTTATGAAATAATATAAGAACAAGTAGAATAATGCAAGAACAAGAACAATATAGAGAGAATAGGGAGAGGAGTATTCTTATTGATACTTTGGGGATTGTTAGGGATGTATTACAATGGTAGAAGACCCCTTTATTTATAGGGAGGTAGTGACTTAGCTACCAAGAATAAAACTCTAGAATCTCTCTAATTATAAACATTCACCTTAAATATAAGTCTATTTATAACAGTTTAGTAAAACTCAAGCAAATTAACAAACATATAACCTATTAAACTAGTCTTGTGAGAGAACGTTTTTCGTAACACGCATTGATAATCTAACAATAATCTTCAATTAGGGTTTTCAAGCTTAAAATTTTAATCATATTAAAAATATCAGCACGAAACTTAGATAATGATATGCTCTTTCGTTAAGTTTTTAAAATTACCATAAAACGCATCTCATATAAACAGAAGAAAAAAGAGTTTAATAGATCTAGACTTGTGAATGTGAAGAATAAAGAGATTGATGAAATATTTCAACAATATTTGATAAGATAGTAATCATACACGTACAAATTAAGAATTATTTAAAGTAAATAAAATGAATGCACTTTAATATATATATATATATATATATATATATATATATATATATATATATATATATATATATATAATGTCTAGATAAAATCTTAAAAATATATATATAAACACTTATATATTGATTTGGTTCGATTTTTTCTTGCTCAATACCATATCAAACCAAATCAAATATATATATTTTTAATTGATTTGACTTAATTTTTCAATTTGATTTGAATACCCCTATTGTTTTTTTTGGTCAAAAATCAATCTTTATTCAATCATCTCAAACCAAACATAAAGATTTCACATCATTCTTTTCTCTATCCTTTCTGCCATTTTTATACCTCAGCTATATTCCAATCTATCTATATGTTCCTATACATTTCATATTTATATATCTATATAGTTTCTCGATCGAACTTATCTCTTTCTTGATCTTCTTCTTCTATCTCCATTTCTATACCTCAGCTTACCCCTATTTCTCGGTGTAAATTTAAGTGTTGATTTCTTAGTGTTTTCTTTAACTATTTTAATTAAATTTACATACTTAAATTGTCAAGACTCAATTTCTGTCTTGTGATGATGGCGTCTATCGATGATACTAGGCAAGCCAACATTTAAAAATATTTTAAATATTTCACCGAAAGATAAATCAATATTTCTTAAATAAACAGTTTGTAAACATGGGTTAAACCTAAAATACAAGTGCGGAAAATAGCTCAACATCGAGTGTCACTAAGTCATGAGCAACTAAACATAGCTAGTCTAGAAAATAAAATGACTATCACGGTATGAATTTGAATACAATGATAGAAAAGATAAGGAAGAAGAAAGACAAAATATGCGAACGTCAAGAAGCTACTTCGCTATTTTCAACGGTCCGCTATGTAATAAATCAACACTAGCCGCCCACAGTAACTCCTGGATCTACACATGAAGTGCAGCGTGCACTGTGAGTATAACTAATTCAGTAAGTAACAATAATAAGGAACTAAAAGATAGTGACGAGCTACGCAGTTAAAATACATTTTCAATAGTCTAAACAAGGAAAATTGACATGCTTTTCAAATCCGATAAATAAAGTCAAATCAGTTTGTAAATGCCAAAGTTCAAGTAAATTTAGATAGAGATATCTTTTTAGAGGTTTCCAAAATAGTGATATAAGGCAACTATGTGCAACAAAAAGGAAATCATATATAGCCTCCCAGGGCAACGGTCAATCATTCCTCCCATTGACTCTAATCTCAAAATCACTCATTTCCTCACAGTCACTCATTCCTCATAATCGATCAGCACTCGGTACTCGCACTGATCAGTAGGTACCTGCACTATTGGGGGTGTGTACAAACTTCGAGGAACCTTCTACAACCCAAGCACTATATCAAGCCAATCATGGCATAAATCAGTGAAACATGTTTCGGCGTGCAGCCCGATCCCATAAACATCCTCACAATTAGACATTTGGCCTCACTCAGTCATCAACCTCTCCAGTCTCTCATGGTCCCAGAAAATATCAAGCAATTCAGCCCAAACAGCAATAATATGATGTATCAATAACAATTATAGAGACTGAGATATGATATGCATGTAAAAATTGAGACCGAGTACAAATAGAATATAACAGGTAATTCAACAAGTAACACGGCCTCTGTGGGTTCCAACAATACCAACACATAGCTTAAACATGGTTTCTAACATGATTCACTGTCAGAATTCTGTAATACATGAAGGATATATAGCTAACAGCAAGTTTATTCAACTTTCAATTTTATGGAATGGACCAAGTCACAATTGTCACAATGCACTCCCACACGCCCATCACCTAGCATGTGTTGTCATCTCCAATACATTCACTAACACAAGTTTTGGGGTTTTATACTATCAAGATCATATTTAAAATTGTTACTTACCTTAGTTAGAGCAAAACTCTACTCCAAAATATCTTTGCCTTGCGAGTCGGACTTCAAATGTCCATATTCTAGCCACAAGCAGTACAATACAATCAATTTAGGCTAAAGGAATCAATTTCACAACGAAAGTACGAACTTAAATCTCAAAATTTAAAATCGGCTCAAACTCGGCCCGTGGGCCTATGTCTCGAAATCTGACAAAATTCACAAAATCGGAAAGCTCATTTACTCACGTGTCTATCCATACCAAATTTATCAAACTCTGACACTAAATGACCATTCAACCCCCAAAACTCACTCTCCAAATCCCCAGCCTCAAACTCCGAATTTCGCCTAAAAACACACCAACTAGATGGAAAATCAGTGGGAAAATATCATTATTGAAGAAACATGAACACATGGGGCTTATCTGATTAATCTTTTCGAAAACTCTCTCAAAATTCTCCAAAGCCCGAGCTCCAAATGATAAAAATGGTGAAAACTCTCGAAGCCCCGTTTTTATAGTTTCTGTCCAGGCCTTCCGCACATGTGACAACTTAGTCGCTTCTGTGGTCTCGCGTGTGCGCCCAGAGACCGCTTTTGTGGTTAACTCCGCACCTGCATCCAAATATCCGCTTCTGCGAAACCAATCTCCACTTCTACGGAGTCGAGCTTCAAGGTCAAAGTCGTTTCTTCGTCCCTTTTGTCGCATCTCCAATTACACAGGTGCAGGAATACCATCGCACCGGCGACCTTTTACTGCTACACACCCTTGGCCGTTTCTGCGGCTTACCTCCCGTTTTTGCGGGCATGCACTGTGGTTCCCACTCTATAGGTGCGATTACACAAGCAATGATCAGTCTTTAGTAACCTTCAAACTTCAAAACTTGGACCGTTAATCGCCCGAATTCAAGCCGAAGCCCCCGAGACCTCAACCAAACATACCAACAAATCTTGGAACTCCGTACGAATTTAGCCGAATCCTCAAATCACCTCAAACAACATAAAAAAACACAGATTACACACGAATTCAATCTTAATAAACTTTGAAATATCTAAATTCTACAAATGACGTTGAAACTTATAAAATCACATCCGATTGACCTCAAATTTCGAACACAAGTCATAACGACACCACGAACCTATTCCAACTTCAAGAATCGGAATCCGACCGCGATATCAAAAAGTCCACCCCGATCAAACTTTTCAAAATTCTTACTTTTGCCAATTTAAGCCTAATTATACTACGGGCTTCTAAATCACAATCCGGACACGCTCCAGATTCCAAAATCACCTAACTGAGCTAACATAACCATCAAATTTCAAATCTAAGGTCGTTTACACATATGTCGACATCCAGTCAATTTTTCCAAATTAAGCTTTCAATTAAGAGACTAAGTGACTCAATTCACTCTGAAATCTCTCCGAACCCGAATCAACCATCGCGGTAAGTCATGTAACAATTGTGGAACAGAAAAATAGAGATAAATGGGGAAACATCGACTCTCAAAATAACCGATCGAGTCATTACATAAATGAAGTACTATTAACATATTTTTTTCATACTAGAAAAATCATTAAAATGTTGAAAATTTGTAGTAAAAGAACCGATGATTCCCCATATAATAATATTTTAAGTCTTTCTTCTGGGAGGAGGGACTAGAATTTTCTGGCGACCCTATCTCTTCTTATTTCTATTTCTTTTTACCCTTTTCATTTCACTTTAGAGAAAATCAATCCAAAAGTTAGTTTTCTGTGTGAACTTTCAAGGTCCAAGGAAATATTTTAGGAATAACAGAAAAAATAAATAAATAAATATATATATATATATGTTCATTGTACAGCAAAGAATATCTCTTTTCTAATATTGGTACAATAGTGTTCCAGACGGAGTTGGAATTTAAAATTTATGAGTCAAGAATTATAATTATTTTAGGTCATTAAGTTATATATTAATAATTTATATATATTTAATAAAATATTTTAGACTAATACAAAATTAAAATCAAAATTATTAGATTCAGTCGTCTCTCAACACACTAGCTTCGTCTCCGGCAACACCCCATGTTCCTAGTCCCTAGTTATATGATTAGGGAGCGGTTAAGAATATGATCGACCAACTAATGGCCATTTGCCACCCATTTAACGCAATTACTTGATGAGAACAACATCTTTTTGGCTTTAATATTCCTAGTCCTACTTTAACTTCTATCCCATCTACACGGGAGTATACTAACAAAGCGACTGAACTCAATTCTTACCATTTATGCATGTTATCTCGAAAAAAGTTGTGAGTACATTGTATCTGCACCTACTGATTTTAATGTTCAATCTAGACCTACATCCACAAAACCATTTGCAAGTTGCAATATAATCTTCTTCAATTTCAAAAAATATTATTAGAAGCTTACTAATCAGAGAGTGACACTGGTTGGAAACTAAACTAAGATTAGTTAGTATTACTAAGTTGTATAAGATTTGATATTTTGGGTGTGTTCTGTACGAAGGAAAATATTTTTCGGAAAATGTTTCCAATTTTCCCATGTTTGATTGGCTTAAATATTTTGAAAAATATTTATTTATGAACTCATTTTCCTCCAATTAGAGGAAAATATTTTCCTTATCAAGAGAAGGAAAAATATTTTCCAAACTCCTTTTCAACCTTCCTCACCCTTACTAACCCACCCCACCTCCTCTCTCCAAGAGGTTTTTTTTTTCAAATTTCTTTTTTTCGTTACCACCCAACCTACTACCCCTTCACCCCATACCCCTCCCACAATTTTTTTTATTTTTTTACCTTAATTTTTGTCTTTTGCAATTTTAAATTTTTATTTTTTTATTTTTCTGTAGCACCCCCACCCCCACAACAAATTTTTTTACTTTTTTTTTGTAATTTAAATTTATGTTTTTTTCGTTTTACTACCCCCACCCCCCCACCCCCCCACAAAAATATTTTTAAAATATATTTTTCTATTTTAATTTTTTTATTTATCGTTTTAAAGGTTCAAAATTTTACTAATTCCAAAATTAAGAGTTCGGAGGTTTGCTTTGAAAGTTTACGAGTTTAGAAATACGGGTTCGAAATTCTGCGGTTTTGAAAGTTTAGTGGTTCGAAAGTTTATGAAATTTGTGGGTTTGAAAGGTTGTCGGTTTGAAAGTTTATGGCTTCATGTTTATTATATCTAAATTATTTATGAATACTCTTGAGAAGTCATTTTTTCTTAATTTGCGTATTAAACACCTTGAAATAAATAAAATTACTACTTATTTTCGTGGAAAATATTTTTCATGGAAATATTTTTCTTCATACCAAACATACCCCTAGTAGTTTATTTAATTCATGTCTAGTTAGGTTTTGTTAATCAAATTTATATTGGATTAGGTTTTTGATTTTGTAGTATTGTAAATAGAGGTGCTAGTACTTGTTTTTTCTTATAGAGAATTCAAGAGTTTATGAATTGTAAAAAATTCTTATACCAAGTTCTCTTCCCAGTTTAACAAATTTCTTCTATATAGCTTTTGCTAAATTTTTTGCTCGTATCTAAATTGTTCTTCGATGTTTTCAATCCTTGAATACTTGACTATATCTTGAAGCTAATTCATGGAATTTGAACTGATGATGTTAATCATGTGCCTAATCTTAGATTTATTATGTACATAGTAGCTGGACCTTCATCAAATTTATAAAGATTAATAATGAGAGAGTTTGGGAAAATAAGAGCAGATATTCTTTTGCTATTTTATTCTTGCTTATATAGATTCTGTACATCTTTGAAGATAAATATAAAATTTTGAAATTCTTTTCTAATACATATTCTAAAGGAAGAGTAAATATTTTGTTACAATGGATAAGCTATAACAATAGAGTTCTAGATATACAACAATGTGAATTCAAAAAGCAGATGATATACTCTAATAGCTCCCTGCAAGATCATTTGCGGGTTCGAACCATGAGCTTGGATTGAAGGTTGAGGAAACGAGTTGTTCCAACAGTTTTAGTAAAATATCTGCTATTTTATTTTGAGATAAAACATAGCGAACCACTAAAGATTGATCTTCAACCTTCTCACATACAAAGTGATAATCAAGATGGATATGCTTTGACCGTTGATGGATAATAGGATTTCGAGATAAAAACTGTGCACTGAGATTATCACAAAGAACTATGGAAGGTGAAGTGAGAGGAACACGTAGCTCACTGATAAGTTGCTGCACCCAAATTAATTAAGTAGTTTTTCAAAGGCTAAAGCACGATACTCAGCTTCAGTGCTTGAGCGGGCTACTGCCTTTTGTTTTCGGGAAGACCAACTAATCAAGTTACCGCCATAAAATAATGCAAAACCATGTTGGGAGCGACTATCATCAAGGTCAGAGATCCAGCCAGCATCCGAGAAAGCCACAAGGCTAGAATCAGACATAGGTCATAGTAAGAGACCATCATTAATGGATCATTTTAGATATCGAAGTATGTGTTTGACAGTTCACAAATGAGTAATGGTAGGGGATTGCATACATTCACATACTCGATTGACTGCGTAGGATATCTCTGGGCTACTGATGGTAACATATTGAAGAGCTCCAACAACACTACGATATAAATGAGCATCAAGTAAGGGATCACCGGAAAGAGTAAGTCTAGATCCAGGTTCAGTCGGACTAGAAATTGGTTTAGCATCAGCCATGTTGGGTCGGCGAAGTAAGTCTCGAATGTACTTGCCTTGAGATAAAAGAATCCCTTTTGATGTTGGAGATACTTCAATACCAAGAAAATAATTTAAGGAGCCAAGATCTTTGAGTGAGAACTGTTGATCAAGAGAGCAAATGAATGTAGTAATGAAATTACTATCACTGGCAGTTATAATAAGATCATCCACATAAACAGGAATATATGTTGTATGCTCAAAAGCTTGCTGCACAAAAAGGGAAGTATTAGATAAATAAGAGCGAAATCCAAGGCCGACGAGAAAAACCTTTAACTTGTTAAACCAAGCACGTGGTGCTTGTTTGAGGCCATATAAGGCCTTGTTCAGTTTGCATACAAAATGCGGCCGATGAGGATAAACAAAACCTTTTGGTTGCACTATAAATACTTGTTCAAAGAGATCACCATTTAAGAAAGCATTGTCAATGTCAAGTTGTCGAATGAGCCACTTATTTGTCATAGCTAAAGATAAGATAAGCTGGATAATTACGGGCTTAACAACGGGACTGAAAGTCTCAAAGTAATCAACACCCTCCTCTTGGTGAAAACCTTTAGCTACAAGGCGAGCTTTGTAATGCTCAATTGATCCATCAAATTTCCTCTTAATCATGTAAACCCATACAACTAACAAAGTTAGGATTAGATGGTGGGGGAACCAATGTCCATGTCCTATTTCGCATAAGAGCTAAATATTTATGTCTCCATAGCATGGTGCCATTCAAGAAATTTGGAGGCTTGGTGATAGGTTGTAGGTTTGGGAATGTGAGAGGGATCAGGAGGAAGAGAACGGCGAGATGTTATAGGAGCTTTTAGTTTCAATGAATTAGTTTTACTTCGAACAACCATAGGATGGTGAGAGGTGTCTGAGGGGAAAAAATAGGAAGGATTTATGGTCTGGTAAGAGCAGATGTTCTTCTGCTATTCCACATCATGATGATTTTAGGGTCGAAGATAAGGATAACAAAGGCAACCAAAAACTTTGAGAAAACCATAGTCAAGAGAACTCTTATAAAGTAATTGATATGTTGACTTAAAGGATAAAGAGGAAGATATGGTTATATTGGATAAGTATGTGGCAGTGTTAAGCGAATGCTCCCAAAATTGATAGAAGCGTGAGAAAGAAGAGTGAGTCCTTTTTCAATTATAATTTGATTTTGCCGTTTTGATGTACCATTTTGTTGAGGTGTATAAGGGCAAGAGATACGATGATGAATACCATGAATTTTAAAAAGGATGATACATTTTGGTACTCACCTCCCCAATCAGTTTGGACTGATTTTATTTTAATGTCAAACTGAGTCTCAACAAAAATTTTGAAATGAGCGAAAAGTTGAAAAACTTGCGATTTATGAGACATAAAATATATCCAAATAAATTTGGTGCAGTCATCAATTAATAAAACAAAGTAGCGAGATCCATTAATAGAAGGAACATGGGAAGGCCCCATACATCGGAATAAACTAATTGAAATAGACTACTACTAGAAACATGGGAATGGGAAAAGGGAAAGTGTCAACTTTTTCCTAGTTGACAAGGTTGGCAAACATTAGGAAAATCAAATTAGAAATAGGTAGCCTAAAGTTAGACACGAGACGTCAAAGAAGAGCTTCATTTGGATGAGCCACTCTATGGTGCCAACCAACAAGAGATGTGCGTTCATCAAGAAAGACAGAAGGTAGGGAAGATCGAGAATAAGGTGATGAAAGTTGAAGACAGTAAAGGCCATCATCAAGTGTTCCTCGAAGTAGTTTACTTACCTGAAAATCATTCACATAATAATCATAAGGATGAAAGTCCATATGGACATTATTATCACGAGTTATTCACTAAGTAAATTCTTGGAAATTTGTGGGACGTGAAGAATATTGTTAAGATAAATAGGTCGAGTGGATGTAGACAAAATTGATGAGTCAATGTGTGAAATAGGAAGTTTCATACCATTGCCCACCTCCAAACCATCATTGTCGGTGTAGTCAGCCTGTAAGAAGAGGTTAGCCATGTCAGAGGTCACATGATATGTAGCACCAGAATCGAAGTACCAAGCAAGATCAACAATACCTTAAGAAGAAGCAAGATGTGCTTGTTAAGAAGTTGCTCTAGACGGTGGCTGCCTTGTTGGTGGAAAATATTTTTTGTTGGAATGATTGTAGCAGTTAAGAGCATCATGATTATTTTTGCCATATATTTGGCATTTCACATGACGCTTGGACCGATGATTATTGGAGAGAATGAGGGATGTGAATGTTGTTGAGATACTGTAGATTTAGCATGATTATGAGGATTATAGGTAAGGTGATTAAAGGATGGGGAAGGGCCAAGAGTAGAATACTGATTGGTGTTAAGGGGTGAGGCTGGATAAGATGAATTGTGTGTCAAGAGGGCATGAGAAGGAGCAGAGCCAAAGTGAGTGTTAACAGTGATAGAGCGAAGTTCTTCGGCTAAACATTCCTCTTCTTGAAGGAGGAGTTCAAATAGTTCTTCTGGAGTGATAAAACCGGAGCGCATATTGAATGCACCCTTGAAAATACTAAATGAAGAATCAAGGCTATTAAGAACAAATGAGATGAAGTCATCATCTTGTAGAAAGTACAAGCTTTCGGCTAGAGAGTCAGCAATTGCAATTTTCTTCTTAAAATACTCTGTGATGGAAAGATTGCCTTTAGGAAGGTTTTGAAGTTGGGATTTAAGTTACATAAGTCGGGCACGTGTCTATGACTGAAACATGTGCTCGATTTTGGTCCAGGCATTATATGAAGAGATGGCGCGAGTGATGTTACCAAGAAGAGGATGAGAAATGATTTGACGAAGCCAAACGAGAATAAGAAGATCGCTACGTCACCATTCCTTATATGTAGGGTAAGAAGTAACTACTGATTATGCTTGAGGGGGGGGGGGGGGAGGAATCTGTATTAGAGGGTGGATTTTTAGCGGTAGTGACTGCAGTAGAGGCGACAGTAATAGTTTCTGGAGGAGGATTATAACCGAGAACAAAGGAATCAAGCAAAAAGGCTTTGAGTATGTCCAAGGTATTTTGTTTCCAAAAACAATAGTTATTTCGGTCAAGTTTGAGAGAGAGATTTGGTAGTTGAATAGTGGTGGAAGAACTGGACTGTTTTGCTAGGGTCAACAGGTTGCTAGAATTTTGAGAAGAGGCTATGGGATCGATGTATACCATATAAAGATTAATAATGAGAAAGAGTTTTGGAAAGTAAGAGCAGATGTTCTTCTGCTATTTTTATTCTTGTTTATATAGATTCTGCATATCTTTGAAGATAAATACAAAATTTTGAAATTATTATCTAATACCTATTCTAAAGAAAGAGTAAGCAATTTAGTACAATGTATAAGCTACAACGATAGAGTTCTAGATAGACTACAATGTGAACTGAAAAAACAAATGATACACTCTAATAATATTTAAGATGATTAATTTCACCAATTATCTGCTCTATTTAACTCATTGGCCTAGTTAATTTTGGTTAGCACTAATTGGTTTTCAGCATTTTAACCAATAACTTCACCTAAACTTAAAGTTGCGTAATATATACCCAAGACTTGTGTAACTTCATGATTAAAGAGTTAATTAACTTCATCAAGTTTATCGAGAAGTTTGAACTTTTTTGTAATTTACTGATCATATGTCAGACAACTAAGACAAGTACATGAAAAATCTTGAAAATAGTAAAAATGTTAACTTCAAAATTCAGTAACCATTTGACACAACTATTTTGTTAGTCCGTGACTCATTAGTTACTTTATACGAGATCAAGTGTACTCATTATACATTAAGTAGCTACACCAAGCAGTCAGAGAGCACGGTTGAGTGTCGCAACGCGCACATACTGCATGCAGTGCACACAAGTGGCAAAGCCACGGGAGTCCTTGGGCGAAATCGTGAGTGCTTTAAGCTTCAAGTGCACGAAGCGTGCATGACCGTGACGAGTTGTTAATTTTGGAACTTTTTCTATTTTATTCATTTGGTATTTATAATAGCTCAGATTTATCTCATTAGTCAGTTAGCACATTTTAACATAAAAAGACTCTTGAAAGAGATTTAGAATCTCTTGGTTCGAATTCAACTTTAATTTACCTGTTTTCAACAATTTGGTCCTCGAGGCTAATCTCCTTCTTCTTTTCTTATATCCATGGTTTCTATTTTTGTCGTCTTTGGAGGCGATCAGACTAGCTTTGGTTGTTGCTTGAGATGGTCTAGTTTCCCTCTGCGTTTTGATTATTCAGATTATTTTTAATTGATTTAATCGAAATCTATCTTTAATTTTTATATTCAATTATTGATTTTATATTCTAATGTTCTGTTTAACTCGAATTATATCAAGCAGCCATTATCCATTAATATTAATTTTCTTTATAATTGGTTCTTTAGAACATTTCTTTATTGGCAACTTGCATTGACTAGTGAAAATTGACTTTACATTTATTGAATTATTTAAGGATGACACGTCATGATGTGAATGTTGGTTAGAGAATGATGATTAGCAAAGAAGTGCGAGTTGCAACAAATACGAGCACTGACACGAACAAAGGTATGAGCAGAGGCACGAGTAGACTAAACGCTCGTATCTATTTAAATCCAAGAATTCAAGAGAATAAACCTCACAGTACAAGGAAGTACAGATACAATATTTAATGAGCATTAAATATTGAAAACATTAGAAAATCTGTATTAAATACAATGATGATGTAATGTAGCATTTGATGTCTTTAATTGTCTATAATGACCTTATTATTAAAAAGGCAAAATGCATATCTCCGAGATAGCTATAAAAAGGAGAGAATGGATAAATTGTAGGAACACGAAATACTATCGGAATACACTTGTTTACTATTTTATTAATGACAAAATCATTCTTCTTTATTTATTCTTTAATTATCAATAACTCGAATTCTTCTAAATATATCGCTTTAATCGAAATTTATTTTTTGGTTAAAACAATTTCCGAGTGATTTCTTCACTATTTTTTAGGATTATATTAAAGATAATCGTTAAGAGTAGTTGTTACTTTATATGTCTTTTTTAATCCATTTTTTAGTTAAAATGTCAGCATCGGAGTCATTAGTCTGACTATCAAAGTCATTATTCAATATAATCTGAAGAAGAAGAAACAAGAAACAGAGGAAATAATCAAAACAATTGTGACAAAGAGTGGTATACGTGTGTGCACATGGAGGGGTCTTCTATTTGCAGTCCTTTATGAATTTTAACTGAAAATGACAAGCAACTAGTATTACTAACAATTGATCCTTTAAGTTAACTAACTTGTCGCTCTAAACATTTCCTCCTAATTAATTGGTACTATTTAGTTACACTTTTCATTTCAATTTATGTAAACTTTGTTAACTGCACACAAAGTTTAAGAAATAATAAAAATTAAAACTTGTGATATTAAAAAAGTCATAACTTTTGTATTATTACAATTTTTTTTTGGGAAACTGCCTAAGCATATCCCAACTTATTGCTATTTGTATTTACAACTATATATTTTTTCTTTATGGAGATTGATCACACCCAACTTTAGCCCTAAAAAGAATACACGATCGTTGCAAATATAATCCGGTCTAAAAATTTAGAGTCGAATCCCACAGAGAACTAAAGTATAGCTACAACTCTTGACTATCACTAAGAAGTCAAGCTCAAACAATTCTTAAGTTAAAAATATAATATCCTTATATCTAATTAACTAATAAATTAAAGTAGTAGATTAACAACTAAAGATACTAGGGTTGGAGGAAAGATTAAGGAGGTCTAGAGTTATAATTTTTCCCATTGTCGGAAATATTCCCGCTACGTCTTCTATAATATTGCGTAAGTTGTTAAACCAAAAAACAGGAATTTCGGTCAAAGCTTTATTTTAGAAGAACTCGGGCTACTGATAATCAAATATATAATGAATAAAAGAAAATTGACTTTAATAAGCAGAAAAAAGCAAAATAGATCAGTATATTGCAATAGTATTTCGTGTCCTTACAAATGTTCAATCTTCCTCTTTTTAAGCTATCTCAAAGTAATATATTTTTTCGTTATCATAATAGATTCTTTAAGACAATTAATGTCATTAGTGTAACGTTATAATTAATAATCATAATCGATTCATTACAAAATTCATAACGCTTTTACGTAATTAATATCTATTAATTACCAATAGTATATATCTGTACTTCTTTTGCTATTTAAGTTCATTCTTCTGATATAACTGTCGAATAGGTATGAGCATTCAGTCTTTCTAACTTCCTTGGACCTCTGATCGTGCCTGTTGAAGCTCGTACCTCTTTACTTTGCTAATAAGTCACTTTTCTACTAGTCCACGTTTCATGATATATCACCTCATATTTAATTCTATACATGAACTCAATTTTCCCACTACAAATAGTCCCTCCACTTGCCATTAATTTTTCAATAGAATATTTGGGATATGATCTCATTAAAGCGTAAATACTTGCCGCCATTATTTCTTCTCTGGATTTGACGCTTCATATGTCACTTTCATTTAATGCTCATGACATGTGGCATCCCCCGATTGGTTCTGCAACTATTCAGTGCCTTTTAAGGCTTTTTTACAGCTTCATTAATTATAAAATTATAGCTTCCATCATGATGTTTCTATCGTTGCGTCTTTTCTTTTGACAATTGCTTCTAAATATAAATATAAGTTTACACCTTTGTCTTTCTCATAAAAGGTTCAAAATATTCAACTCTAGTTTTCTTTTTCCTCGTACTACTATGTCTTCTTCAAACTCTAACCCTTGGAGAGTCTCTATTGTTGACAATCTTTCCGTTGCTCCAATTAGAAGTAGAAGAGGAGGAAGACTTCGTAGTTTAGGTTCTTCATCTTCTTGAGGTCCTTCTACGAGTTCAACTCCACCCTCTAGAACCAGAGGTTATTTTTCCCAAAGGTCTTCATCTAGAAATAAAGAACCTAATGAACCTCTTCGTGAATCTTTGGTTGATGAAATTATTCCTGCTAAACTATGTTTTTACAAGGATGGTAGAGTTCTGATGGGGGACTCGCAAATCAAACAGAGGTGGCAGGCGTACTTTCGGGACCTTCTTAACGAGGAGGGGGATCGGAGCATAGAGCTAGGGGAGTTGGGGCAGTCAGAGCGCCATAGAGACCTTGGGTACTGCAGGCGCATTAGGGTAGAGGAGGTCTTAGGGGCGTTGCGTAGGATGAGTAGGGGTCGAGCGACCGGGCCTGACGAGATCCCGGTGGAATTCTGGAAGTGCATGGGTAAAGCTGGAGGGGAGTGGCTCACTAGGCTGTTCAATGCAATTTTCAGGACTAAAAAGATGCCGGATGAGTGGAGGTGGAGTACAGTGGTGCCCCTGTACAAGAACAAAGGGGACATCCAGTGTTGCAACAATTACAGGGGCATCAAATTAATAAGCCACACGATGAAGGTTTGGGAGAAGGTGATTGAGGCGCGTGTGAGGGAGGCGACAACTATATCTGGGAACCAGTTCGGTTTCATGCCGGGTCGCTCCACCACAGAGGCGATTCACTTAGTCAGGCGGATGGCGGAACAATTCAGGGATAAGAAGAAGGACCTTCACATGGTGCTTATCGACTTGGAGAAGGCGTATGACAAGGTCCCGAGGGAGGTGCTTGGAGGCGAAGAGTGTGCCAGAAGCCTATATCAGAGTAATCAAGGACATGTACAATGGAGCTAAGTCTAGGGTTAGGACGGTGGGGGGCGTATCAGACCATTTTCCTGTGGTAATGGGGCTCCATCAAGGATCGGCGCTGAGCCCCCTGTTGTTCGCCTTAGTGATGGATGCTCTGACCCGACATATCCAAGGGGATGTGCCTTGGTGTATGCTCTTTGCTGATGATATAATATTGATAGACGAGACGAGGGCCGGTGTTAGTGAAAGGTTAGAGATTTGGAGACAGACCCTTGAGTCTAAGGGTTTCAAGATTAGCAGATCTAAGACAGAATATCTGGAGTGCAAGTTTGGCGACGAGCCGAGTGGGGTAAGCGGGGAAGTGATGCTTGGTTCTCAGGCTATCGCCAAGAGGGACAGTGTGAGACATCTTGGGTCTGTGATCTAGGGGGACGGAGAGATTGACGGGGACGTCACCCATCGGATAGGAGCGGGGTGGTCAAAGTGGAGGCTTGCTTCAGGGGTCCTGTGTGACAAGAAAATCCCGCACAAACTAAAGGGGAAATTCTACAGAGCCGTGGTTAGACCTGCAATGTTGTATGGGCGGAGTGCTGGCCCGTGAAGAACTCGCATGTTCAGAGAATGAAGGTTGCGGAGATGAGGATGCTTAGGTGGATGTGTGGGCACACCAGGCTGGATAAGATCAAGAATGAAGTTATTCGACAGAAGGTAGGGGTGGCCCCGGTGGACGAAAAGATGCGGGAAGCGAGGCTGAGGTGGTTCGGGCATGTTCAGAGGAGGGGCCCCGATGCCCCGGTAAGGAGCTGCGAGCGGTTGGAGATTGTTGGTGGTCGGCGAGGGAGAGGGAGGCCCAAGAAGCATTGGGGAGAGGTGATTAGGCAGGACATGGCCAGAATGCAGGTTACCGAGGACATGACTCTTGATAGGGGAGTCTGGAGGTCTAGAATCAAGATTGTAGGTTAGGGGCTCATAGGTGATTAGTGTTTTAGTATGGTAGTTCCTGCTTGATATTACTGCATGCGACTGTATTTATGTTGCTTATGTTTTCATAACTATTTACGTTACTTTTGTGGGAGTACCTATGCTTTATTATTTGATTTTGTCTTGCTTGTATTTCTAATTTTATCTCTGTTTCTTAATGCAGCTTTCCCATTTTTACTCTACTCGCCGAGGGTCGATTGGAAGCAGCCTCTCTGCCCTTTCGGGCAGGGGTAAGGCTCGTCTACATATTACCCTCCCCAGACCCCACCTGGTGGGAGTATACTGGGTAGTTGTTGTTGTTGTTGTTGTTGTTGTTGTTGTTGTAAAGTATGTTTTTACAATGATAGAGAGTCCATCAGAAACCAAGTTTCCTCTATGACTTCATTAGATTGTGCTGATTAACCCAACTCAGATCACTGAAGGTATGATTTTTATGGTTTGTAGAGATTGCCATTGGAGTCGTGATTTACCAATTATACTTTCCAATGCAAACCAAAGAATCACTTCTTACTTGACTGGGTTTTCTTTCGTACATACATACCCTTTTACATTGAATTTCAAGCCCCCTATTGACCCGGTTATCATCGAATTCTGTCATTGTTTTGATGTTTGCTTAGAAAAAATTGACCCCATCATATGGAGGGCTATTGCTTCTTTGAGGCATTTGGCCAACATGGCTGGCTTGCCTTTTACTTTCTTCTATTTAATCCACCTTTCTTCTCCCAAAATTTTTCATCATGGAATTTTTAATTTAGTAGCCCGAAGCAAGAGAGTTCTGGTCAGCCCATAGGACGATAAAGACCGTGGCTGGTATGTCAGGTTTGTTGCCGCCTCTCTATTTGTTTAGTGGGTGAAGAGAATGTTCCATTTTTGAGAATTGGAGTTTTGCACATAAGATTTCTTTTCATAACTTTTCTATTCCCTCTTTTTTTTGTTTAATTTTGATAGTTGTCATTTTAACTTCTCTTCTTTTTCAGCAACCATGGGAACTATTGATGAGATTCTCAATTTTCGTGGTTGGGTAGGAAAATTTTTAAGTATTGCTCCAATAGAAGGTAGATCCTGAAAAAACATGTCTCATCGGTTTGGTTGGATAGTGAAAACTCACGGTAAGTGCTTTTTCCTTTATATCCTTCGTGTTTCCATTCACTTCTTTCCTTAAAACGTACTTTGATCCTTCTTTTTATCATGATTTTCCATTCGAGGCATAAGTGTAGAGGTCATCATAGCTTCCAAAGTTTCTTTAGAAAGAGCCCAAGAGATACTTTTGGGGTTTTTATCGAAAAGGAAGGCTTTTGCTTTTCAAGATTCTAAAGAAGAGGAAGGACAAGATAGGGGTTCTTTTATAAAAAGGCCACGAGCTAGAAGACGCATTATTTCCGATGATGAAGCATCTCCTCATCATTTTGTTCCTTTAATCAATCCTGTTGAAGCTACCTTGGTAATTTTTGATGATGACACGCCTGCGACTGCTCATGATTCAGTTGATTAGTTTTTTGCTCGTGGGTTTGATAGTGAAATTTTGGTTCCGATTTTTTATGAAGCGCCCCTTGCCTCTTTTTCCATGCCCACTACTGTGACATCTTTTTTACCAGTTATGACCATTTCCATATCTTTGGAACTTGTCACATTTAGCTACAAAGTTTTCCACTTCTTCTTTCATTTTGGGCCAATAATAGCCTGCTCTAATCATGATTTTTACAAAAGATCTTCCTCCTGCATTATTTCCACAATATTTCTCGTGTATTTCTCTCATCACATAATCTGTTTGAGAAGGTCTGAGGTATCTTCCTAAAGGACCACCAAATATTTTTCGATAAAGATTGCCTTGTTTTAAGCAGTACCGAACAACTTTTTTGCGAAGCGTGTAAGCCTTTTTCTTATCTTTAGGGATGGTTCCGTACTGCAAAAAAGTGACAATCTCGTTCCTCCAATCCCAAGTTAAATTATTAAAATTTACCTTATTTCTATCTTAATCGAGTACTGAATGAAATAGATGTGTTACTGAGACATTTTCATCATTTTCACTTCTACCGCAGACGCAAGATTAGCTAAGACATCTGCCTCAACATTCTCCTCTCGTGGTATTTGCACAGCCTTCTAGGTTTGGAATTGTCTAACCAGATTTCGCGCCTTCTCCAGATATTGCTGCATTCTTGCTTCCCTGGCTGTATAAGTCCCTAGCATTTGGTTAACTACAAGTTGTGAATCGCTTTTAATTACGACCTTATCTATGCCAAGTTCGTGTGCTAGTTCTAAACCTGCAATCATATCTTTATACTCTGCCTCATTGTTAGTCACAGGATGACATTTTATAGCCTGTCGTATGGTTTCACCCGTAGGTGGTACTTAAACAATTCCTAGACCTGCCCCTTTCACATTCGATGAGCCATCAGTAAATAAGGTTTAGGTTCCTAGATTAGATCTATTGAATACTCGTCATTCTTTTTCTGCTTCTAGTTGCATCTCTTGGCTAAAATCGGCCAAAAATATGTTAACATCTGTGACTTTATTGCAGTTCTCGGTTGATATGTGATGTCATATTCACTCAATTGTATGGCCCACTTGGCTAACATATCCTATACTTCCTACTTGTATAATATATTACGTAGGGGATAAGCAGTCACTATAGAGATAGGGTGGCATTGAAAATAAGGCCTTAATTTCCTAGATACCATGATTAATGCAAATTCAAGTTTTTCTAGTTGAGGATACTGTGTCTCCACATCTAATAACGATTTGCCAACATAATAAATTGGAGACTTTACCTTGGTCTTCGCGAACCAGAACAACACTCACCGCTACTTCTCAAACAGCAAGGTAGATAAGCAACCTTTCTTCATCTTTTGTTTTTGCAAGCAACGATGGATTTGATAAGTAGACTTTCAGGTTTTTGAGCGCTTTTTGACATTCCTCAAACCATTCGAATTCATCTTGCTTTTTAATAGCTGAAAAGAACTTAAAGCATTTTATTGATGACTTGGAAATCAATCTTCCCAAGGCCGCAATACTTCCCGTATATGTCACGGCGTTAATTTCTTTGCCCCCACTTATAATATTAATGGTCCTTTTTGGAGAAGGAGGTTTAGGGGGATCCTGTCTGTTCTTCATGTATGCTTGCTTATCTTTTTCACTAAATAGCTTGGTAAGATATCATTGCTTTAATATATGGACTACTTCACCCTGTAGCAATCTACAATCTGCCATTTATGGCCATGATCATTGTGAAACTCGTACCAGTGATAAGGATTATGCCTATTTGGATTTGATCTCGTTTCCTTTGGCCACCACATCTTATCACCCACGCTTGTTAATACTGCTACTAACTCTTAAGTACTGATATTAGAATTAAAACCGTCAAATCTTGCCTTCAAACTTCTATCATCATCTCGCGTCTTTCGTGTGTTTCGATCTTTTTATAACCTTGATAATGAACCCGAATCTCTATTTTTCGATCTATGATCATACCTTGAATTGTCTTCTTTTAAACGTAAGTCTCTTCTCGCGGGCTTATGTAGGGTTCGTATCTAATTTTACCGGATCTTTTTTCAATTTCAGCATGTCTCAAACTCACCTTCTCCTCTTTCTGAGATCGGGAGATGGTATCTTCTTCTCTCCTTAGCTTCGTGCTGTATCTGTTGTAAAAACCATTCCAGGTTGTTGCTGGAAATTCACGTAGACTTTCTTTGATTCGTCTCGTGGCTTCTGAGCTATTTTTATTCAAATTACTAGAAAAATCCATAGCTTCCCAATTATCAGATACGAGTGGTAACATCATCCTTTCCCGTTGAAATATATCTACGAATTCTCCATATTGATCTCTCAGACACGCTAGGAGTGATGTTGTTCAATAACTACCTAAATATGTACCATCTCTCAAGCAATACAAACTAAATAGAGATAGTTAGTTGATGATCATTTAATCAACAATAGTAAACACATAATTGAACAAGTAGAGAAATCTAACGGTTCAATTATATAAAAACATAACGAGAATTTATCTTACAAAAGGTTCCATCAAAACCATATATAAGAAATTAGTTATTCATAATAGTATGCAAAACTATAATACTAGAATTCATAACCAATAAAGAAAATAGGAAGAAGAAAATGAAAAACTTGTAGAAGAATTCTCCTCCTTGCTCCTAGCGTGTTCTTATTTCATTGGGTCGAATCCCCTCTCTAAAAATGTCTTCTGTCTTCAAAAACTAAAAATTTAAGAGGTATTTATAGGGTTGGTGCCGAAGTCTACATGTCCAAAACTAGTTAGGAATTAAAATTGGCTCGGATAGCATCATCGCCGCGAGGCATTGTCTGGGGCACCAATATTTCTGTGAGAGGCACTGTCTATGGCACCAATGTTTTAGCGCAAGGCACTGTCCCAGGCGCCAATGACTGCCCTGGACAATGCCTTTCACTGTCTATGGTCATGACTATTCGTTGCCTTGGAATCTTTTTTAATTTCTCCATTTTGTAGCTCTGAGGTAAATTTCATGTATATTTTCTCCAATTCATGTCCAAGCATTCATACACATGAAATAAGCTCTATTAAGTGTAGTTGTCGCACAAATTAGCATCCAAACAACAAGCAAGTCGGGTAAATAACGTCAAAATATATGAAATTATCGCACGACATCAAGGATCCTATTACCTCATCTAAACTATTTTTAAATGAAATTAGTATACCCGTAGTGCTGATGTAACAGAAGAGAGTGCATGCCACCCTATTTTGGAGATGAGAAAGAGAGACGGTGTTGAAATATTATTTTTATAAAATGTAATATTTTTCTATTTTTATGTTCTCTTGTTTTTGTTTTCCTTTTTATTTTTCTTTTCTTTCCTCCAGTTTTATTATTGATAGATAGGCCGAAAATTAGCTTCGGCATTCACCATATTCTCCAGCAAGATTGAATTGAACATTTTATACTTTCATCTCCTTATTTCACTATACTTTATAGAGGATTACTGTAGAGAGTTTTGGGAGAATTAATTTTCTCGTATTGCTCACAAAAGTATATATAGAGTATAGAGAGATATCAAATCCTACCATCTATAGGACTGTACAATAATGAAAGAAATCAAATCCTACCAACTATAGGACTGTACAATAATGAAAGAATATTCTACCAATAATAAAAAGATACACACAATATATTCTAATACGGCCCCTCAAGATGGAGGGCCGGAGGACACGCTAATCTTGGACATCAGCAGAAGAAGCCGAGGACGAGATAAGTGCTTGGTGAGAGCATCAGCAAGCTGATCATAAGAGGATACGTGAGCAACACGAAGAGACCCATTCTGAACCAATTGACGAACAAAGTGATAATCAATGGAGATGTGTTTCATGCGCGAATGAAAACAGGGTTGGCACAGAGGTAAGTGGCGCCAATGTTGTCGCTGTAAATGACAGGAGCAGCCAGAAGAGGTACATGAAGCTCGCGCAGCAGGGAATGAAGACAATGGACTTCAGTGGAAGCAGAAACAATGGCACTATATTCAGCCTCAATAGAAGATCGTGCAACGGAACGCTGCTTTTTGGAGCTCCAGGAAATAGGATTAGGCCCCAGAAAGACAACATAGGCACTAGTTGAGGAGCGTTCATCACAGTTTCCATCCCAATCAGCATCAGAGAAACAATGCAGAGGTATAGCAGATGAAGGACGCAGCCAGACTCCGAAGTCACGCGTCCCATTCAGATACCGGAAGAGGCGCTTAACTGCACCCCAATGAGTGACAGTAGGAGCGTGCATGAACTGTGAGAGTTTATTCACAGTAAAGGAGATATCACGACGAGTGAAAGAGAGATACTGGAGGCCCCCAAGGGCCTGACGATAGGTGGATGCGTCGGCAGGAGCCGAGCCGTCGGCTAGATGAAGGCGGGTGGACGCCGCTGTTGGCGTCTGAACAGGGTTGGATTCCAGCATATTATGACGAGTTAAAAGATCAACAACATATTTACGTTGAGAAAGAAAACACCCCTTGGAGCTGCGCAGAACTTCAACACCAAGAAAGTAGCTTAGATCACCCATGTCTTTAAGAGAAAATTTAGTCCCAAGAGAGTCAATCACACTGTTCAAGAAAGCAGAGTCATTACCTGTCAATATGAGATCATCAACATATACCAAAAAATAGGCTGTAATACCAGAATGCTGAAAGACGAAGAGCGAAGTGTCAGAGGTAGTGTTGACGAAACCCATGGCCAAAAGGCATTGGCGGAGCTCACTGTACCATGCCCGGGGTGCCTGTTTGAGACCATAAATAGCTTTCTGTAACTTACGACATAAGATGGATAGGCTTTGTCAACAAAACCCGGTGGTTGTGCCATATAAACATCCTCTGTAAGTCTCCCGTGGAGAAAGGCATTGTTCACATCCATTTGACGAAGAGGCCAGCCCTTGGATACAGCTAGACTGAGAACCAAACGCACAGTTGCCGACTTAATAACCGGACTGAAGTTCTCCTAGAAGTCTACACCTGGTTGCTGATGAAAGCCTTTCACAACAAGCCGGGCTTTGAACTTGTCCATAGTACCGTCAAGCTTTCGTTTGATACGATAAACCCACTTGCAGCCCACAACATTCTGTGAAGAATCAGGCGAAATAAGATCCCAGGTGCCATTCCGAAGAAGGCATCAAACTCCAATGACATAGCAGCGCGCCAGCGCTCATCAGACATAGCACTAGACAAAGTCTAAGGTTCTATAATAGCTGGAGAGGTGATAGCAGACATACCAAACTTCTTGTTGGGCGTAAAGATGTTATTTTTGCTGCGAGTTTGCATGTGATGACCACCCTGAGAGGATGAAGGTGGCGGCAAAGGGGGTGAAGCGGCGGCGGGGGCCGCTGGCGGTGCCGTAAGAGGCACTGGTGGCTCGGGCGTTGGAGCCGGCGGTGCGTCCGCTGAAAGATCGCTAGTGGGAGCGGCGGCAGGTACTGGCGGAGGCATCAGAAGGACTTCTAGGGAGTCCGGAATGGGTACGGGTGGAGAATCGGGGTTAGACAATTTGGAGAACGGGAAGATATCTTCATGGAAGGTGACATGACGCGAGACGAAGATTTTAGACATTGAGGGATTAAAGCATAGATTTACGCTTTGAGTAGTAGAGTAGCCGAAGAGGACACAAGCACGAGATCTGGGTTCCATTTTGTGTGAGGTGTAGGGCCGAAGCCAAGGGAAGCATGTACAGCGGAAGACACGCAGTTTGGCAAGGTTGGGGCGCTTATGGAAGAGAGACTCAAATGAGGAAAGTATCGAGAGATTTGTCTTGGGAAGACGACTAATGAGATAGATTGCTGTGGCAAAGGCATAAGGCCGGTAAATGAGAGGTACAGAGGCATAATGAAGGAGAGTGAGACCAGTATCGACAATATGACGGTGACGACGTTCAGCATAGCCATTGTGTGGAGGTGTATGAGGAGGTGAAGTGAGATGGAAATGCCATGATAGGAAAGAAAAGAGCGTAAAGCTAGGAATTCACCCCCATTATCAGTATAGAGAGTAATGATTTTAGTAGAGAAATATTTTTCTACAATGGACTTAAAAGTGGGGAAGGTTTGTAAGACATCAGATTTACGGCGTAAAGGAAAAAACCAAACGTACTTAGAAAAATGATCAACAAAAATGACATAATATTTGAATCATTCATTAGAAATAATTGCAGAGGTCCATACATCAGAAAAAATAAGCTCCAGCGGAGCAGTAGAAGATAAACTTGACTCAGAAAGAGGTAACTTATGACACTTATGAAGTTTGCAAGAGACACAAGCAAAATCAGACACACTACTGGACGCTATACTGCTAGAAGACACTAAATGATGCAGGATTTTAGCTGACGGATGACCAAGCCGAGAATGCCACAATGACGCAGGGAGCTTTTGTGCCGTGAGGGCAAACGGTAGATGGGAAGCCGCCGGCCAGTAGTAGGCGTTGTCCCTACGTGGGCCGCTGACGAGTGTTTCCCACGTGCGACGATCCTTCACCTGAAAATCAGTATAAGAAAAGACAACATTAACATAATTGTGACGACATAATTGAGCAACAGAGATCAAATTTTTACGAATATGTGGAACACAAAGAGCCCCAGGCAATAAAAGAGAGGAATAACTGAAAAGTTGTCCAGTATGTGTAATTTTTAAACCTTCACCGTTACCAATAACTGTTGGAAACACGTTCTCAAGGCTTTATACTAAAACGTGTGTTCTTATGTGTAGGTTTTGATGAATGACAAACGAAGCCCAAAGTGATATATGACGAAGTTCAAGTACAAGCGCATAATTGGTGGATAACGAGATTCAAGCACAAGACAAAGTTTTATAGTTTAAATGAGTCGTTCTTAATTGTGATCTTGATCCGACAACTTGACTCATGACATGGCTTCTCTCGTAAAATTATTTTTACAAAATCATGCATATTTAATTTAATGCTAAATCATTTTAAATCATGCTTATTTACTTCAGTCAAAATGATTTTTAAACATGCCTCTAAAATCTGGACGAAGATAATCGATTATGTACTTATGATAATCGATTATGTTAAGCCAAGACTGCATGACAATCGATTGTGAACTAATGATAATCGATTGTATTAAGGCAGTGAGCATCAGGTTTTTCAAAACCTGCATGACAATCGATTGTGAACCTTATGACAATCGATTGTGATGAGGCAGTGTCCATCAAAGTTTTTCAAAACTCAGAATAATCGATTGTGAAGCGAATGACAACCGATTGTGATGAGGCAGTGAAGCGAATGACAACCGATTGTGATGAGGCAGTGTCCATCAAAGTTTTTCAAAACTCAGAATCATCGATTGTGAAGCTAATGACAATCGATTGTGAAGAGACAGTGTCCATCAGATTTTTAAAAGTCACAAAATAATCGATTGTGAACATATGACAATCGATTGTGTTGAGGCAGTGACTTCCAGACTTTTTCAAAATTATTAAATAATCGATTGTGAGTATATAACAATTGATTGTCACGAGGCAGTGTCTAAAATGATTTTCAAAGTCTGATAAATAATCGGTTGTTAACATTGCACAATCGATTGTGAAGCTGACCATTGTCGTAAAATTTACAAATACCGTCAGGTAATCGATTGTTGATTTTGTACAATCGATTGTTGATATTGAAATCTGAAAAAGATTTTTTGAACGTTGCTAAATAATCGATTATTCATTTGGTATAATCGATTGTTTTACGTAAAATCTGGAAATGATTTTTTGAACGTTGCCAATAATCGATTGTTGATCTTGGACAATCGATTGTTAAGCGTAAAATCTGGGATTGATTTTTGGAATGATTGGCAAACAATCGATTGTGGCTTCCTGACAATCGATTGTCACAGAGTAAAATCAGCAACTCTTAATTGGCAATTAGGCAACGGTAATGCCAAGTTTTTCAACTATAAATACAGCTTCATTTCAGTGTTTTAAACACAACAACACACAACAACTGATCATTCTATTGCTATAAGCTTGCATATTATTGTTTATCATTTTATATTCATTTCATAAAGCTTTTGAGAGCCAAAGTCTTGTCCATAGTTATTGTAATCTTGAGCCTACTTCTTTTACTCATATCTACTCATTAAGGAGTATTTTGTTTGAGTGCTTAGTGTTTTGTACACTTGTAAGAGAATTGTGATTCTCTTGTTGTAAGGAACTTGTGTTTCCTTGGTTGAAGTCTTGGAGTGTTGTATCTCCGAGCAAAGGTGTTAAGGCTTGTGTCCTTAAGTTGTAATGGTTTGTTGAGCACCCGTAAGCTTGACAAGTTAGTGGAAAATCTCGAGAGAGTCTCTCGGGGACTGGACTAGCCACGTGTTGTGGTGAACCAGAATACATCGGTGCGTTCTTTCCTTTTGTTTATTTAACGCACTTAATTATTTCCTGCAAATTTTAATTTCCGCAAGTTTACGCTAAATTTTATTATAACGCTATTCCCCTCTAGCGTTAAGCGTATTATCTAACAATTGGTATCAGAGCCCAACTCTCTGAAGACTTAACAGTTTGAGAGAACCATGCATGGCTTCTACTCGTGACACTTTTGCAGGAATTGAAGAAAGACAATGCTCCACACGACAACCTCTATTCAACGGTACAAACTACACGTACTGGAAGGAGAGGATGAAAATTTTCGTTCAAGCAAAAAACTTTCATCTCTGGAAGGTGATAACGAAGGGAAATCAAATTCCAACCAAAAAGGTTGAAAACGAATGGGTTCCCAAGTCCGAAGAAGAATATGACGCGGATGATATCCGAAAGGTTCAAAATAATGCTAAAGCAATTAATTTATTATATTGTGCTGTAAATGCTGACGATTACAGGAAAATATCGTGTTGCACAACGGCAAAGAAAATGTGGGACAAGCTGGAAATTACGTACGAAGGTACGGACCAGGTAAGGGAAGCTAAAATTGATTTCCTAACCCATGCTTATGAATTATTTCACATGAAGGAAGGTGAAAAGGTGGATGAAATGTTCGAACGATTTTCAATAATCATAAATGACCTACATGCCCTCAAGAAGACATTCACGGACAGAGAACTGGTTCGAAAAATTCTTAGAAGTCTCACTCCGGCATGGCGATCAAAGGCCGACGCAATTCCAGAATCCATTGGCGTCTCAAATGTCACAATCGACGCATTAAGAGGTAACCTTAAGACTTATGAATCTACAATACTTAACCCTCTTGTTGATGATCAAAGGAGGCAAAGAATAGCGCTTAAGGCAAGCACAAGCCAACCTCAAGTTGATGAGGACGGAGACAACGAGTTTGGACTCGTTATCAAAAGATTTCAAAAGTTACTGCGAAAGGAGTATGAACGAAAGGGCAAAAAGCAAGGCGAGCAAATAAAGTGCTATGAATGCGGTGAAACCGGGCACATCAAATCAAATTGCCCAAACATCAAAAAGGAGAAGAAACCTTTTAAGAAGCAACGTGCATACATTTCTTGGGGAGGAGACTCCGGAGATGAGTCAAGCGAAGAAGAAGAAGACGAAGCCGCAAACCTTTGTCTTATGGCGCAAGAAGACAAGCAAGATGAGGTATGTCAAATCTCTTCTAAAAACCTCTTTACTCTTGAAGAAATGCGAACTGCTTTTGATGAGCTATATACTGAATTTATTAAAGCTTCAAAAACTGTCAAGAGCATAAAAGAAAATGCTTCTCTAAAAGAAAAAGATTTTCAAAAACAGCTTTCTTTAAAAGAAAAGGATTTAGAAAAACTGGTTTTAGAAAATGAAAAGCTGAAAGAGGAAAACAAATTTTTCGAAAAAAGAAGCGCCGACAAGCCCGAAAGTTCTATTAAAAATTGCTCTTCTTGCATGCATCTTGAAAATGAGGTAGATAGACTTAAAGGTACCTTAGATATGTTTAATTCTTCTCACAAAAACTTGAATGAGGTCCTTGTTAATTTGAAGTCAACCAAACATGGCATAGGTTTTAAGAATGAGCCTAAAGAAAAGGTTGAAGCCAAACCCCAACCACCTAAGGCTCAACCTAGGATTAATAAAACAAATGCTTATCCTAGAAAGAGCAATCTTAGAACAAATATGCATGTTAGACCAAATGTTGAACATTTTAGAAGACCTAGAAATGACTTACCACCTAGAAAAGACTACCCTAGAAATGATGCATATTTTAGGCCAAACACTAGAAGAAGTTTTGAACCTCCTAGAACATCTAGACATGACCATTAATCTAGAAACGCTGCTCATTTTAGAACTAATAGTAGGAGAAATGGTTCTCATGAAATGTGCAATAGTCATAATGAAAATAGAGTAATTCATTTTCGTCCATCAAGTTACTATGAACCTAGAAGGATGCATAACCCCAATGTGACTTGTCATTATTGTAGACGCATTGGTCATATTGCCCCTGCATGCTTTACACGACATAGATATATCACTCAATCGCATCATTATAATATGCCTAACCCTCAAGGACCCAAAATGGCATGGGTACGTAAAACGCATTAACTTGTTTTGTAGGTATATTTGAAGGGATCAAGTGTACTATGGTACCTTGATAGTGGATGCTCCAAACATATGACGGGAGACGAATCCAAATTCCTTCAACTAGAACACAAAGAAGGAGGAAGTGTGATTTTTGGGGATAACAATAAAGGAAAGATCATTGGCATCGGATCAGTCGGTAAGGATGAAAATTCCTCTATTAAGCATATATTACTTGTGAAAGGCTTAAAGCATAATCTCTTGAGCATAAGTCAATTATGTGACAAGGGAAATCTTGCCCTATTTGATTCGGATGAATGCTTAGTGTTTAGACGTAGTGATTTCAAAATTATCCTTCGTGGTTTTAGAGTGGATAATATTTACATGGTTGATCTTGCTAATTCCTCACCCGAATATGTGGATTGCCTTATGAGCAAAGAGGATGATACTTGGCTATGGCATCGTAGAGTTGCTTATATAAACATGCATCTTTTGAACAAATTTTCTCAAAACTTAGTTATTGGCCTTCCCAATTTGAAATTTGAAAATGACTCTATCTGTGATTCTTGTCAAAAAGGGAAGCAAACAAAAGCATCTTTCAAATCCAAAAATATTGTTTCCACTTCTAGACCATTGCAATTGCTTCACATGGATTTATTTGGACCATCTCGCATTGAAAGTCTAGGAAGAAATCGTTATGCTTTTGTGATTGTTGATGATTATTCTAGATTTACTTGGACTTTATTTCTTGCCAATAAAAGTGATGCTTTTCAGAATTTTAAATATTTTCTTAAGCGTGTTCAAAACGAGAAGGAAAGAACCGTCACTTCAATTAGAAGTGATCATGGGGGAGAGTTTGATCACAATCTCTTTGCGGACTTTTGTGACGAACTCGGTATCGAGCATACCTTTTCCGCTCCACGTACACCACAACAAAATGGGTGGTGGAAAGGAAAAATAGGTGTCTCGAAGAGATGGCTAGAACCATGCTCGAAAAGGCTAAGATTCCCAAACATTTTTGGGCGGATGCCGTGAGTACCGCATGCTACATCTTAAATAGAGTAGTTATAAGGCCAATACTCATGAAGACCCCTTACGAACTCTACAAGGGAAGGAAACCAAATATCTCCCATTTTAGAGTATTCGGATGTAAATGTTTTATTCATAACAATGGCAAAGATCAATTGGGAAAGTTTGATGCTAAGTCCATTGGTTATTCCTCACGTAGCAAAGCATATAGGGTTTTTAATAAAAGAACCGAAACTGTGGAGGAATCCCCTCATATTGTATTTGCCGAAAATAATGCTCGCTTGGCGAGAAAGGATTCCGGTTTTGATCTTGTAGGAATTTTAGATAGCTTGAAAGACAAAATACAAGTGGAAACGCCTAAGGAAAATAAAGATGAAATCTTGGAACAACCAACGGAGGAAGCGCCACAATTGGAGAATGAAACGAAAATGCCTAACGAGTGGAGGACAATTAAAGATCACCCTCTCGAATAGGTAATTGGCGATGTCGGAGAAAAGGTAAGTACCCGAAACTCCCTTAAGAACACCTTAGGACATACTGCTTTTGTGTCTCAAATTGAACCAACAACCATCTCCGAAGCAATTGGGGATGAATTTTGGACCTTGGCAATGCAAGAGGAGCTTAACCAATTCAAACGGAATGACGTTTGGGATTTGGTGCCAAGACCCGAAAATCATACCATAATTGGTACGAAATGGGTTTTTCGAAACAAACTAGATGAAAATGGTGTAATCACTAGAAACAAAGCTAGGCTTGTATCAAAAGGCTATAATCAAGAAGAGGGTATTGACTATGAAGAAACATATGCTCCCGTAGCTAGATTAGAAGCTATTCGTCTATTGCTCGCGTTTGCCTCTTCTATGAATTTCAATTTATATCAAATGGATGTGAAAAGTGCTTTTCTAAATGGTGTTATTCAAGAAGAAGTTTATGTTGAACAACCCCCCGGTTTTGAAGATTTTAAATCTCCCGATCATATTTTCAAAATCAAAAAGGCTCTCTATGGTTTAAAACAAGCTCCCCGAGCTTGGTATGAAAGATTGAGTAAATTTCTATTGGAAAATGATTTCATTAGGGGGAATGTTGACACCACCCTTTTTGTTAAGCATAAAAACAATGATATTTTATTAGTTCAAATATACGTGGATGATATCATATTTGGTGCTACTAACAATGTCTTATGCAAGGAATTTTCCGACTTAATGACAAGCGAATTTGAGATGTCTATGATGGGTGAGATAACATTCTTTTTGGAATTACAAGTAAAGCAAATGAAAGAAGGTACGTTCATTTCCCAAGCCAAATATTGCAAAGAATTGCTGAAACGATTTGAAATGAACAATGCAAAAGCAATGGCGACTCCGATGAGCACATCCGATCATCTAGACAAAGATGAGAAAGGTAAGGAAGTCGACACTAAGAAGTATCGAGGTATGATTGGCTCTCTTCTCTATCTTACTGCTAGTCGTCCGGACATCATGTTTAACGTGTGCATATGCGCCCGTTATCAATCGTGTCCGAAGGAGTCTCACCTTACTGCGGTAAAATGGATTTTGAAGTACCTTGTTGGTACTACAAATGTGGGTCTATGGTACCCCAAAGGTTCTTCATGCCAACTCGTTGGCTATTCCGACTCTGATTTTGCTGGATGCAAATTGGACCGCAAAAGCACCAGTGGCACTTGCCATTTGCTCGGTAGCTCTCTCGTTTCTTGGTTTAGCAAGAAACAAGTAAGTGTTGCGTTGTGCACAACCGAGGCTGAATATGTAGCCGCGGGGAGTTGTTGCGCTCAAATCCTCTGGATGAAACAACAACTCTTGGACTATGGCCAAAGTCTTGATCATATCCCTCTTAGATGTGATAATACTAGTGCCATATGCTTGACGAAGAACCCCGTTCTTCATTCGCGAACAAAACACATTGAAATTAGACATCATTTTATAAGAGATCACGTTCTCAAGGGCGATGTCGAAATAGAATTTGTTGAAACCAAAGACCAATTGGCCGACATCTTTACTAAACCCTTAGAGAAAGAGTCCTTCTTCCGAATTCGTAGTGAACTCGGGATTCTTGACTCCACGTTGATCTAAGTCATGCATTGCATCATTTTTATCTTACATGATTTCTAACTTGAGCGTCGAAGACGTCTAACAAATTTTTGCAGGTATCGCCCTAAAGGTAGGGAGAATTATAAAGCATGACGCGCAATAATCAAGTCTTCTTCAGAAAATTCGGTCTCTGTCGTCTAAATAATCGATTATCTCGTATCAATAATCGATTATTCTGCTATTACTTGAGTTATTGTACTCTCTTTAAGTAATCACGTTTTCTTTCCAATAAATAAACAAGTTTTATTTACACTTTTGGCATCTTCTTATATTATTTTTGCAAATGGCAAAAGGGGGAAGATAACGGGTATGCACTCTCAATATTTATAAGCTTAAATTGAGGGGGAATTCATATATTGAGGGGGAACTAATCGCATACTTATTGCATATCTTTACGTGTCTTGAATCGTCATTATAAATTGTTTAAGTTGCATATCCCGCTTAAAGTTTGCCATTATCAAAAAGGGGGAAATTGTTGGAAACACGTTCTCAAGGCTTTATACTAAAACGTGTGTTCTTATGTGTAGGTTTTGATGAATGACAAACGAAGTGCAAAGTGATATATGACGAAGTTCAAGTACAAGCGCATAATTGGTGGATAACGAGATTCAAGCACAAGACAAAGTTTTATAGTTTAAATGAGTCGTTCTTAATTGTGATCTTGATCCGACAACTTGACTCATGACATGGCTTCTCTCGTAAAATTATTTTTACAAAATCATGCATATTTAATTTAATACTAAATGATATTAAATCATGCTTATTTACTTCAGTCAAAATGATTTTTAAACATGCCTTTAAAATCTGGACGAAGATAATCGATTATGTACTTATGATAATCGATTATGTTAAGCCAAGACTGCATGACAATCGATTGTGAACTAATGATAATCGATTGTATTAAGGCAGTGAGCATCAGGTTTTTCAAAACCTGCATGACAATCGATTGTGAACCTTATGCCAATCGATTGTGATGAGGCAGTGTCCATCAAAGTTTTTCAAAACTCAGAATAATCGATTGTGAAGCTAATGACAATCAATTGTGATGAGGCAGTGTCCATCAAAGTTTTTCAAAACTCAGAATCATCGATTGTGAAGCTAATGACAATCGATTGTGAAGAGACAGTGTCCATCAGATTTTTAAAAGTCACAAAATAATCGATTGTAAACATATGACAATCGATTGTATTGAGGCAGTGACTTCCAGACTTTTTCAAAATTATTAAATAATCGATTGTGAGTATATAACAATCGATTGTCACGAGGCAGTGTCTAAAATAATTTTCAAAGTCTGATAAATGATCGGTTGTTAACATTGCACAATCGATTGTGAAGCTGACCGTTGTCGTAAAATTTTCAAATACCGTCAGGTAATCGATTGTTGATTTTGTACAATCGATTGTTGATATTGAAATCTGAAAAAGATTTTTTGAACGTTGCTAAATAATCGATTATTCATTTGGTATAATCGATTGTTTTACGTAAAATCTGGAAATGATTTTTTGAACGTTGCCAATAATCGATTGTTGATCTTGGACAATCGATTGTTAAGCGTAAAATCTGGGATTGATTTTTGGAATGATTGGCAAACAATCGATTGTGGCTTCCTGACAATCGATTGTCACAGAGTAAAATCAGCAACTCTTAATTGGCAATTAGGCAACGGTAATGCCAAGTTTTTCAACTATAAATACAGCTTCATTTCAGTGTTTTAAACATAACAACACACAACAACTGATCATTCTATTGCTATAAGCTTGCATATTATTGTTTATCATTTTATATTCATTTCATAAAGCTTTTGAGAGCCAAAGTCTTGTCCATAGTTGTTGTAATCTTGAGCCTACTTCTTTTACTCATATCTACTCATTAAGGAGTATTTTGTTTGAGTGCTTAGTGTTTTGTACACTTGTAAGAGAATTGTGATTCTCTTGTTGTAAGGAACTTGTGTTTCCTTGGTTGAAGTCTTGGAGTGTTGTATCTCCGAGCAAAGGTGTAAGGCTTGTGTTCTTAAGTTGTAAAGGTTTGTTGAGCACCCGTAAGCTTTTCAAGTTAGTGGAAAATCTTGAGAGAGTCTCTCGGGACTGGACTAGCCACGTGTTGTGGTGAACCAGAATACATTGGTGCGTTCTTTCCTTTTGTTTATTTAACGCACTTAATTATTTCCTGCAAATTTTAATTTCCGCAAGTTTACGCTAAATTTTATTATAACGCTATTCACCCCCCTCTAGCGTTAAGCGTATTATCTAACAATAACCACATCATCGAAACCAGTGTAAGGATTGTGAAGAGACATGTTGGCAAGATCATTGGTTATGTGATGAGAGGCACTAGAGTCCAGGATCCAATCGGATGTAGAGGGAATTGTCGGAGAGTGATGGGATTTGTGAGTAGCCGGATAGGATGGCGGAGCGTATGCTGGCCGAGGCAGTGGTCCACCGTAAGGGGGCTGATTAGCGCCGGAGATAGGATATGATGGACAGCGGCGTGCGGAGTGGCCAAATTCACTGCAGAGCTGGCACTTCCCATTGTACCACGAGATTGGCCATTGTTGGAGTAACCACCGTGACCGGAGGATGAACCGCGGCTGCCACTGCCGCGACTTCGGCCTCCGAAACGGTTACGACCAGGCTGCTGTCCAGCGACGAAGGCAGCCGACGGAGCCAAATTAGATGCGGTGGAGGTGGCCGGCGCACGAGCAGTAATCTGAGCCTCCATGCTCAATAGCTTTTCATGTAATTCAGCAAAAGAGATGGGAGATTCGCGGGCTTGGATGGCATGAGAGAGCTCCATATACGGATCATCAAGACCATTGAGAGCCTTGATGACAAGATCCTCAGAATCAGCAGTAACACCAGGAGAGATAATTCATCCACAATCACGCGAATACCGTGCATAAAATCAGTAACAGATTTAGAATCTTTTACCGAATTATGGAGTTGCTGTTTGAGAGCCATGATACGACCACGAGAAGCAGTGCCGTATGTGCGTGCGAGGATGTCCCAGGCCTCTTTAGAGGTTTCCGCAGCGGCAATAAAGGATATGATCGTCGGTGTAATCGACGAGATGATGGCACTGAGAATAAGATTGTCCTGGCGAATTCAGTAAGGATATGCTGGATTGGGGGAAGTCACCTCCTTGTCGACGATAGTAGCTGGTGGGCACGGCTTCGATCCGTCTAAGAAGCCGAGGAGGTCGTAACCCGTAAGAAGGGTTCGAAATTGGAATTTCCACGCCAGGTAATTAGTGGAATCCAATTTGAGTGGGATCTGAGCCGATGCATTGATGGCAATCGGCTGGAGAAGATCGTTTGATGTCGTAGCGGCCATGAAGCGCGAGGCAAAAGAGAGGAGGCGCTGATCGACGTCGAGAAAGAGGGCTGCCGATTAGTGCAGCGGCGCCGGCGGCGAGCTGCCGATAAGTGCAGCAGCGGCGGCGGCGCGGGTAGGGAAGAATTAGGGTTTCTTTGGCGATAAGCCACTGGCGTATGATAACATGTAGAGAGTTTGGGAGAATTAATTTTCTCGTATTTCTCACAAAAATATATATAAAATACAGAGAGATATCAAATCCTACCAACTATAGGACTGTACAATAATGAAAGAATATTCTATCAATAACAAAAAAATACACACAATATATTTTAATAATTACTGCTATTTCTAATCTATCCATTCACCATTTTTAAACTTCCAAATCCAATTGCTTCTTCTAAACAGGAATGAAAAAATTTCGTCCAAAGATCAATTTTCGAACCAAAAAAAAAAAAAAACAGCCGACTAAATACTAAACAAGATGAAGGGTTTTGATTGTTAATTACAAAAAGATTATTCTCACCATGCTTGTCATTTCCAATTCGGTCTTTCCGCCTTTCACTGCTTCAGGTAATGAGGTGAGGAACGAAAATTTTATTTTTTTGATTAATCAAATTTACATAAAAGAGCGAATGAGGAAGAAGAATTTAGTTGTTGATTGTTGATTGCTAGAAATCTTTTTTAGGAGCTTCGCTTGTTGATATGCTTCTCCGACCAATAAAATTTCACTGCGCGCTTCACGTGGGTTGGTGGATGGGATTTGTGAAAAGGGAAACGAAATTTTAAAAAATACAAACTTTGAGTTGGGAAACGAAGTAAATGAAACAAAAACGATTTTAGTAGAAAATGCATATGTCATGTATGCCCGTGTATTTCACCATCGAACACAAATGTGCTACTTGCATTTCAGTGTGATACTAATTCCATTTAAAAATAATTCAGAGGAGTAATAGGAGCCTCGTGGGCACAAATAAAATATGTAGTGAAAAATCCGACTATAGGTAATGATGGTATATATATATTTTTCCTAATTTTATTAAAAATATAGCATAAGCTTAAACAAGTTATAATAATTGTGGTGGCTATAAAAATTTCGAGAGAAAAAAATTAGAAAGGCCAATTGCAGACCCCATATTTTTTTAGATTGTGTGCGCTCAACTGCCTTTAATCTAGAATTATTTTCTAAGATTGGGGGCGTAGACTGTACCTTTATATGTTATTATTAGTTTTCAATATATACTGTAGTGTTTGGATAAATTAATGTAGGTTTACCATTGAGAAAGTAATTTCTTTTAAGAAATTAAAAAGAAAATAAATTCACATAAACTAATAAAGAGAGTTTTACGTAATATTAAAAAATTGTGTATTTTATAAAACAAAAAAAAGAAGAAGAGCAATATTGCAGAGAAAAAGAGAGAGAAAATTCTTATTGAATTTTGGAGTGATTTACAATGGGGTAAGACCCCTATATTTATAGGAGGAAAAATGACATAACCTCAAAGTAAAACTCTCTACAAGATGGACATTCACTCAAATTAGAATTCTATTCTTAACATTCCCCCTTGAATATCTACTCAATAAGTAATGTGCCTCATTAAAACCTTAACTAAAATAAAACCCAATGGGAGAAAAAATTCTAGAAAAGGAAAAAGAGTACACATGTTTAGAAATGCGCCTATTAGTTGCCTCGTTAAAAAACCTTGCAAGGAAAATCCAGTGGGACAAAACCTTGTAAGGGAAAAAGAGTGCAACACGCATTAACTCCCCTTGAAGAGAGCATCAATTCACATCCTTGAGCATTTGCATTCCAATATTGTGCACCATCTTCAAAACGATCTTTGGTAGAGATTTGTTAAATAAATCAGCTATATTAACTTGAATAAATATGTTGCACCTTGAAATTATCATACTTTATAGATATGTAATATCTTTATAAAGTGTCGTGGAATGGTCTTTTCAATATCTCCATAGATATTCTCGCTATCATATTATCATGCTTATAGTTATAGCAAGATACAAATCTGCACAAATTGTACTGAGAAAGTGGTACTTAAGGATAAAGAATTGTATATGCTTTAAGCAACTTAATTCCTTCATGGATTGTCATATAAGTTAAGCCATCTAAAGAGGCTTTATTGCATATCAAGTTTTTATGTCTTGCATAGACATATAAGATATCGAAAACTGATTGCACATACCATTGACTTTATACTTTCAAGTATTTGAACTACATGTCTTTCATATGGAATCAATTCTACTTGAATTGTATCTCTTCCATTTGGCCAATACTTTTCTGTCTATGTTCGATAGACTTAAGATCCTCATCTATACTTTGCGCTATGATAGATATCTTCGACAAACATGTTATATCCGTTCCAATAAATTTTCATAAAGACATAACATAGAGATCTCTTCATTCATATATTCAGGTACCTGAATCTCTCATGAGATTTTATGAAGTGTTATGTCATGTGACCTTCTAGATCACTTGCCTCCTTTATTATGATCACTTTGATCATTTGCTCATCTTCTTTATCAACAAGTTCTATTTGAAACCGATTTGTCTATACGCTTTAGTGTACCATAGACTTTGTCCTTCTAGGACTTAATATGAGCATTTGCAATGAGAATATAGTTACTTTCTTTGGGTTAGCAAATGCGCATGGCATGCTTTTGCAATATGTTGCAAATGAATTATCTTTTTATGAACTTCAAGTTCATATTATCGTATTCGAGGATCTATATCTATGAATAATAATTCATTCCATGTAACCTTTTTCTTAACTATTGTCATGTCTCCCACTCATGTTAGAAAAACTAACTTGTTTCCTCATCCATCTTTGTGCATTATCGTGTTAATATACATTGCATATCATTATTTGGTTCCTGACCCTGAACCACTTGTGAGGGGAGAATATAATATATTCTTGTATATAACAAATATCAAATTGATATAGATAACTTTGCTCTCATAAGCAATAGTTTAGCTATTAAGTGGATGCACTCAATAAATTATTTTGCTAAATCAGCTGTGATAAACCAACTTATCAAGATGAATTCTTGAATAAAAAATCTGGAAATTATGCTCGAAATTAAACTACTGAGCAAGTTACTTCGCAAGCACCGGTCATGTTGCGGGTTAATAATAATCACGCATGTAACCATCTAATAGATGCATCTTATGTGGTATACATGACGTGTGAATGGGCCCATATTCACCTTTGATATTTCCAGCATTCATGGGATTCAATCCAATTTTAGTTGGTCTATTAATTAATGAGAACAAGTAATACAAGAGAATTCGTAAAAAACTTTCTAGTTCTTTAATATTTACCCATGTGAATTCTCTATTATTGTTGCACATCATACTTAAATTGATATGGCTAACCCGAATGTCAACTGATTAAATTATCAATATTGATAAAATTCAGGTTTACATCATGACATGTGCAATTATCGATAAACTCTAAGTTTATTATGATATGGGTTTTTGTATCAATAAACATCCACTTTATTATGATATTCTTTTGTTTGTGTTGTACAAATTGAAGAATAAAGCGGGTAGCTTTTCACTTACAGATTATCCCGCTACAAGTTGTAGTAATAGAAGATATCAAATATTTCCTTTATTCATTATCTCATATAATCAACCGCTTTCGCGTATACTTTGGAAACTGAATAAGTTTCTTTGAGACTTACTACAAAACAATACCTTATTGGTAATCAAATGTGTTTCTCCAAAATATTATAATTGGCTCTTGCAGAGTTCTCAATAAATTTGGTACTACCACGTATTCATGAACGTCCATATGGTGAATATCTCTTTTAAAGAGAAAGTTATACTATTATAGTCATGGTCAAAATTATATGCAAGATATGTTTCTTGCATTATTGTTGTCCTTTAATAATCACATTGCCAAAATATTTTGGCGTACAATAAATACGTGATCAGTGGCCATTCATGCCATAATAATGACATTATTTTCTTATATCATCTCAAACCTCCTTCTAGAGGCGAGAGTGGTATATTCACTACCAGTAGCACGTTCATATTCTTTCAAGAATGAATATCTATTCTAAATTAGATGTTGTCACACTCACACCTTGAATGGACCATAATAATCTGTATGTGCTATATAAGATCTTATGTCAAATTACTTTCACAGAGTGAAGGATTATTTTGAGAATCCTTATTATCTTCATTATCACAATGATGACGATAATAGTTTCGTCTATTGCCACGTCCACATCCGTTGATACCTTCACGGTAATAATTTTGTCTTCTTTCAGACTTATCACATACTGCTATCACATTCTCTATTGGGAATGAGAATGGAGCAAATTTAATGGGACGGATTTTCAATTCTTTGCCTATAATCATACGTGATTTTGATCATGGCAAGGCATAATAATTTTACCACTTTGGGTGGTTATAATTTCTTTCAAACTCCATTAGAGTTGCAATCAAAATTTATTGTCTTTACTTGTATTTAAAGTTAAATTATAGAATGACAAGAATTAGAAAGAGAAAAGTAAAATACTTACCTTAAATCTTGAATTTAATCCTGAAGGAAGTTCATAGAACAATTAACAATCATTATGCTCAATCCCAAAATTTAGGCTGTAGCCAAAGTACTACTGTGAAGACGGGGAATACCTCAGCATTTCTTTACTGCCAAATTTCGGTAGCAAAAGCTAGTATACTCTCTCCACAAAAATAGAGCTTTCATCTCTCTGAAGAGTTGCTTCTTGGGAAATCTCAGTGGCATTGCAGCTTTCATGCTCATTTTTTCGCTAGGATAACACGTTCAGTGCCTATTTTCTCTGTTGTCATAATGGCATATAAAGTCTTCCCTCCAGAGCAAATTCTTAGACTCACAGGACATGATATACCCCGATGGACCTGTTAACGTTATGATTGTATTCTGAAGGAGTGAATTTGAATGACGAAATTTCGTGGGTATATGCTTAATCTTCTCAAAATAACTTCTTGAAACGGTAAAGTCTCGTGCTGATAACGTGTTATAAAATAATAAAAGAAGAAGAACAATATTGCAGAGAAAGAGAGAGAGAAAATTCTTATTGAATTTTGGGGTTATTTATAATGGAGTAAGACCCCTCTATTTATAGGAGAAAAAGAACTTAACCTCAAAGTAAAACTCTTTACAAAATAAACATTCACTCTAATTAGAATTCTATTCTTAACAGTGTGCATACATTTTCATAATGTAGCACTTGAATGAGATGGAACCTGGAACTTTCAGGGTGTGTTTTGGTACAAGGAAAACTAATTTTCCGAAAAACTTTCATAAAAAAAGTCATTTTCTAATTTAATGTGATGTAAATCATTTTTCATTAAAAAGAAAACATTTCCATCAAAATGCAAAAAAAGGGCTACCTTCACTTAATAAGGGAAGTTATTCTCCATATAACTATCCTAACGTTTAACTTCATATTACTTACTTCAACTGACTTGTATATTTATTATTAATCTTTGTTACTCAAGCATTTTATCAAAACATCTCCGATTTGCTAATATATTATTACTTTTTAATATATACTTTTTAAAAGAATATTTCTCATTCACCCACAAAAAAGACGATTACATTTTCGAAGCAAATATTCTTCAACAAACATTTTTTCTAGAAAATATTTAAATGATAATTATACGCAGAGCATGCACCAACTTTCTGGTATTAATTAAGGTTGGACGATAATTAATTGTCTGTTAACTACATTGAATTTGAAGCAGTTTTCGTGTGTTAGTTGTGTTACCTTCCTTGGCTATAGTTCGGACCGAGAACCTCATATTCTCCTCTAAAATTAATGGCATTAATTAGTTCCATAACTAATTGAGCAAGTGTTCCATCCCTAAATTTAGCAAGAACTAATCGGAAAAATAAGCAAAACTTCTACTGGCATATATATTAAAAATAATTTTTATTTTTACTTGTCAGTGTATGCATATTAAGATAAGAAAATATTTTTTTTACGTATAGTATTTATTCCCCATTTTAAATTATTTTCTCAAATTCAATAAAATTTGTATTAATTAATATGAGTATCATGGTCCATTATGCACTTCATTTATTATTTTTTAAAGAACATAAAAAATCGAAATGTATTAAGTAAAAGTAAACGGGGGAGTAATTTAAAATCCATGTTTAATTAAAAGAGTTTTGTAGCTAGCTTGCTGTGGTCACAAGTTAAACAGCAAATTAAACCTATGTCATAAAATAAATGCTAAATCAAATCATTCTCAAGTATGAAGTATAAGAAAATATAAGAATGGTATGAAAATTTAATATCATCTTAATATTATATTTGATTAGCAAATAAAGTATAAATCATCCCGGTGTTAATTTTAATATTTGGATAACTTATACGTTATATAAGGTGGGTTAATTACCACAGATATAACTTATACCTTCTTCTTAGAAATTGTACAATTGTTATTCTTAATGCAACATACTAAACAATGAATGAATAATAATTCTAGTATAATTAATTCCAATATAATTTATTTAACAATATAATTTATACCGGTATAAATTGTATTCCGATCAAACGACTCCTCAATCTTTTAACAGAAAATATGAAAAAGCCAACAACATTTTCTTTTGGTAAATCGAGCGTGATTTGTTTCTGTCATTAACAGATTTCCGAAAATACAAACATTTCAACAGCAGCTATAAACGTTAATACTTTACTATTTCCCATAATACGTGTCTAAGAGAAAGAGAAGCTCTATTTACAAATTTTGCTTCCTCATTTCTCTTTTTTTCCTTTTGTAACAATAATAATGGTAGGAACAATTTTACATTTCACAATTCACTTACCATGTTTTCACACCTCTTCTTCCTTCTCCTCCTACCCATTAAAAAAAAATGAAAAGAAAACAACAAAAAAAAAGAAGAATTTTTGCATCAGCCACGGTGGTTGACTATCATGGACCAAGGTACCAAGCAAAGTCCCTTCTTCTTTAGTTCTATGTAGCCATTGTTTTTTCCATCAAAAGATATGCTGTTTTTCTCAACTGTTTGCATTTCTTGGATTTGTCCAGAACCACCTTCATTTCCCTACACAACAATCAAACACCCAAAAAGTAGCCTTTTAGACATGGTTCCAGTCTTCTGGGGGAAACCCCACAAACCATAGTTTTTATTTTCCATAAAGATCAATATATAAGTGGAAAATGTTGGGATTTGTAAAGGAAAAGATTAATTACCAGGAAATATCCACTACTATTTTCAGTTCTGTAATTGGTGTCCATCTGCTTAAAACTACTTACCTGTCGTAATAAAGCAACATATCTCAATACAAAATGAATAATTAAAAATCTGCGCCCATCCAATCGCCCTACCTAATCGCTTAAACAAAACATAGCTGGTAGATATATAATATATATATATATATATATATATATATATATATATATATTTATATATATATATATATATATATATATATATATATATATATATAATATGTGTATAACCGTAGATAATTAGTATATACATAATTTATACATAATTTTGTGGGACTATACTGGGTAGTTGTTATTATATATATCGGTAGAAAAATAAATAGTAATTCATCTAGCTATTTATATAAAGATACCATACAAAATATTGTGGAGAAAAACAAACAAACAAACAATAAAGAATATGAAACATAAAGAAAAATTAGGGAGATGGTTGTAGGTAACCTTTGGACTATTGACAGGTGAGCTAGCAGTGTCTTCCAAATCAGGATCAGAAATTTTCTTGTTTCTTTTTTTCTTAAAATTCAACCTCTTAAGAAAAGGTGAGCCACCCATGGGAGGAGAACACGAATTAGTATTTGTGTTACAATTAAGGTTCCATGCAGCATGAGAAGCAGCATCAGATAACAAAGAAGGGCTGCCAAAACTATCAGAATTACATGAGCTATTATTTTCCCTTTGCTTCATTGAAAAATCCTCCAAATAAGTTGTCCATCCACTTTCTTCAGCTGCTGCTTCCATCTCAAAATTTGAATTGTTTGGGCCTTCCATGTTTCTCGAAGTAGTGGTTTGAGGGATATATTCATCTCATTTATAATATAGGGATTGTGTATAAATAAGAAAAATAGGAAACTAGGTGGGACCCATGATGTGGAATCTTGGAGGTGGGGCCAGGTGGGGAAGTTAAAATCAACCGTTCTAATGTGACAGACGTGCAGAAAGGAAAAGAAATTTCAAGGGAGAGATGAGGTTATTTGTTGACCTTTGTTGTTTAAATAAGGAGCCGGACTTCATGAATTCTAAATTATAGGGAGAGCTTTAGCCCAATAAGACTTTCCTATGCAAATTTGAATTTAGTCAGACTTTAAAGTGAGTATTGAACACCGATAGTAAAGTCTTATAAAATTACTAGATTTGATTGAACTCACGGCTAATATTCTAGCTTGGCACCTATTTAAATGATATTGCCTAATATTAAAGCCTTTTCTGGTTACCCATTGGTATAAACAGAAAGGTGTTTAGCCTCTTATGACATTTTATTTATCTACAAATATGAAATTTAACTACTATTAATATTTTGAGGGAGGCATTAATTAATTAGATTACTTGGGAATAGGTTCATGAACTATTTCAAATTAAATGTGTACTAGTGTTCACACTATTATTCTTAAGCAGTTTATACGTGGAAAGAATTGGCCAGCGATTTGTTTTTAACTCATTTTAAGAAAATGAAGAGGAAGAACTTAGAGAAGGGGAATGTTTGTTGGTTTATATAATATATTCAATGACTTTAACCTACTAAAAGATATCATTAATACAAAACTAGAAAGAGCTTTAGTTAACTAAGAAAAGATCGTCATATATGGAGTTCAAGGAACTTGTCATGTTATGGATTCAGAGTTCAGCCTTTGTCAAGTTTGAACTGGCCGGCAATTAATTAGAAATAAAGGAGCTAGTATATATATTTGTAAAGGATGAAGTTAGCTAGTTAACTTAACTACAGTTAGTACATCTAGCAAAGATTAAGCGATTAGTTTTAGTTATATACAATAGCTTGTCTCGTTCATTTTGTACTGTGTATGAATAACAAAGCAAAATTTCTCTCTCTATCGAATTCTCTCTACTTTCTTCAACTTTGTTTCTTTCACTTTAGCTGTATGTTGAAGATAAATTAATCACGGTATCAGAGCAGTTAATCGAGTGATTCTAAGAGATTTGTCGTGCAAATGAAGAAAAATTTGAGAGAATCTACTCAATTTTAGAAGCTTTGGGCCATAATTATACACTTTTCAATGACGATTCATGAACATTTGACTATTAACGGGAATATTGCAGCTGAAGCGAGCACTGGAACAATTGCTTGCTCAGTTGTTCTCGATCACAACCATCCTCTTTACCTGCACCCATCTGATGGTCCAGGATCTATGTTGGTGGGGCTCTTCTTGACTGGAATGGAGAAATACACTCTTTGGAGTCGTGCGATGAAGGTTGCATTATTATTAGTAGACGGATCGAGATCAAAGCAAGATTTTGATTTTAATTTGGGAAGTCAGTGAGATCGATGTAACGCTATTGTGACTTCATGGCTTATGAGCAATGTAAGTAGAGAATTGGTAACATGAGTGCTATTTTCTTCTAATGCACAGAAGGTATGGACTGCTTTTAAGGAGCAACTTGAAAAAGTGAACGGATCGAGGTTGTACATAAGGAAATATTCACCCTAAAATAGGGGATTTAATCAGTGTCAGCTTATTTCACCAAGCTGAAAGATCTCTAGGCAAAATATGACTTGATAGTGCCACCTCCACCATCAACTACATAGTATGTTGATCAATTGGAATATCATCAACTGTTATAATTTTTGATGGGATTGAATGATAATTGAGCAAGCAAGGAGCCAAATATTATTAATGTCAACCTTACCATCTATCAATAAGGATTATGCTATAGTAGTTCAGGATGAACGCAGAAAGTTGATTACTGGTGGTACCTATGAGCAAGCTGCGCATAATGACCCCACTGCCTTGTTTATTGCCCATTCCACGTCTAGACCAAGAAGAAATTATTGTCTAGAATGTGATTTTTTCCATTTGAAAGGTCATATTAGAAATGAATGTTACAAACTAATGAAGTGTGAATTTTGTAACAAGACAAGGATTTAAAGGAAAATTGCTACAAGATTGTTGGATATCCATCTCATTTCAAGCAGAAGAAGAAAGAAAATGCAGTCACAGTTGATACTACTGGAAAGCAAGGATTGACGATCTCATCAACTGCATATCAACAAAGAAACAATGTCGAACCTGCTCAATTCTTCACTAAGGAGCAGTACAATTAGTTGCTGCAATTGCTGAATAAAAGTTTTATTGGAGAAGCAAGTACCAACATGGCAGGTAAATATTTATGTGGTAATGTAACATTATGTGAAAACTTAGAACTGTGTAAGTTGATAGTTAAAAGTGATGCTACTAACAATATGACTGGTGACAAAAGTTTGCTGAAAAATGAAACTTCAGTAGGAAATTCAGGGCAAGTTCAATTGCCTACAGGAGATTCAACACCAATTTCTCATATAGGAGAATATCAGCTCACTGAAGGTGATGTACTGAAAGATGTGCTATGTGTACCAGCTTTCAAATTCAATCTCATGTCAGTTTCAAAAGTGACAAAAAATCTCAAATGTAGTATTACATTCTTTCCTTAATGTTGTGTATTTCAGGACCTCTTTTCTGGGAGGGTGAAGGAGATTGGTAAAAAGAAGGAATGTTTACATATTATCAGCAGCATTAGAAATAGAGCCTTTACAGTAAATAGTAAAGCAAGCATGAAGATATGACATAAAAGAAAAGGACATATTCCAATTCAAGTTCTAAGGAGGATTCATAGCCTACAAGATTATAGTGGTAGCTTACATAATAATCCATTTTCTAAATATGCAATTTGTCCTTTAGCTTGAAAAACTAGAGTGCCATTTCCAACTAGCACTATGAGGAGTTTACATAGTTTTGATTTGATTCATATGGACTCGTGAGGACCTTATAAAGTTGCTACTCAAAATAGAATAAGATACTTTCTCATATTAGTTGATGATTTTACTAGGTGGATTTGGGTGTTCCTTATAAGACTTAAAATTAATGTTATTTTCTTACTTAAGAACTTCATTACTATGATCAAGACACAGTTCAGCAAACGATTTAAAGTGTTTAGATCAGAAAATGATAGTGAATTTTTTCATAGTGCCTGCAAAGACCTATTTGAGCTACATGGAATTGTCCATTAATGTTCTTGTCCATATACTCCTCAACAGAATGGAGTCGTAGAAAGAAGACATAGACATATACTTGAAACTGCTGGGGCAATCAAATTTCAAGTCCATTTACCTGTCAGATATTGGGGGAACTGTATAGATGCTGCTGTATACATTATTAACATGATTCTTTCTTCTATTTTGACATATAAATCACCCTATGAAATACTCCTTGGTAAGCCACATTCACTGACACACTTAAAAATTATTGGATGCCTGTGTTTTGCTACTAACTTGACAAGCCATGATAGATTTGCACCTTGAGCTGTGAGGTCAATTTTGATGGGATATGATGTACATCAGAAAGGTTACGGACTATTGGACTTGTAAAATAAAGTGTTCTTCATCAGTCGAGGTATAGTCTTCTATGAAGACACGTTTCCTTTTCATACAGCTGAAAACTCATCAGAATCATTATTCCTGGATACAACTTTAGTGCCAAGAAAGGATTTCATTGTAGGACCAGTTGCAGTAGATAGTTCTATTACTGCTAGTTATCCTAATGCATCTAGTATGCCATGTTCACCTCTTATAATTCTTGTTCCTTTAGTTGAATAGGACATTCATCTTCTGCTGAGCATAATAGTGTTGATATCCCAACTGATTCTTCTGCTACTCCTCATGTTGAGGAAACAACAAAATCAACTAGAGTGTCTAAGCCTCCAATATGGCTTAAGGATTATGTTAGAAATGACAGGATAAGTTCTATAAGCTCATGCAAATATCAAATTTTAGAACTTATTGGGTATGAAGCAATCTCTCTAAAATGTCAAACCTACTTAGCTGGCTTTTTTGTTGAAGTGGAACCTAGGCGGTCAAAGACAAGCGATAGGTAATGCAGGCAAAAATTAAAGCACTAGAGGATAAAAAAACTTGGGAATTGGTGTCCTTGCCACAAGGACAGAAGGTAATAGGATGCAAGTAGGTTTATAAAATCAAATATAAGGCATCAAGAGAGGTAGAAAGGTCAAAGCTTGATGAGTATCCAAAGGGTATAATCAAAGAAGGACTAGACTATCAAGAAGCCTTTTACTCTATGGTAAAAATGGTTACGTTAGGAGTGTATTGTCTGTTGTAGCCTCAAGAATTGGTCCATCCATCAAATGGATGTTTATAATGCCTTCCTGCAAGGTGATCTAACTAAGGAGGTGTACATGATAATACCTCCAGGTTTCAATGGATTAATTATGTTTATTGTTTGCAAACTACTCAATTCTCTATATGGACTTAAGCGGTCATTTAGATAATGAAAAATCATGTTAACTTCAGCCTTAGCAGATGCTGGTTTTCAGCAGAGTCATTTGGATTATTCATTGTTTATCAAAAGAGCAGCAGATCATATGGTGGTAGTCTTGGTCTATGTTGATGGTTTCCTTATCACTAGTGATAGTCTTGTATTGATTCAACTGACCAAGGATGATCTACAAGATTCATTCTAGGTCAAGGACCTAGGAGATCGTAAGTACTTCCTAGGCATAAACTTTTCCAGAAATGGTAATGGTATATTAATGCACCAACGCAAATATGCTCTAGAACTTATTGCTGAATTAGGGCTCTCAAGTTCCAAGCCTGTAGCTTGCCATTTAACCCAATGTGAAGCTTACACATTCTGAATTTGATACTTATACAGAATCAACTGGTGATATGTTGCTGACTGATCCTGGGCCATATCAAAGGCTCACAAGGCCAGACATTTCATTTTTTGTTCAAAGTATCAGCCATTTCATACACAGTCCTAAAGTTGCTCATTTGGAAGCTGAACTCAAGTTGGTCAAGTATATAAAAAATAGTCTCAGATTGGGGATCTTTTTGACTGCCTATTATTCTGAGTCAATCACAACATTTTGCGATGTAGATTGCACTGCATGTCCTAATACACGTAAGTTATTTATTAGATATTTTGTTAAGCTTGGTACTTTTGTCATATCTTGGAAATCTAAGAAACAATCTACCATTTCTAGAAGCTCAGCTGAAGCTAAATATCGCAGCCTTGCTTCAACTATTGCTGAGGTTGTGTGGATTCACGGTCTACTCAAAGATCTTGGAGTTGAGCATCATTCCCCTGTGCCTATCTACTGTGATATCAAGTCAGCTCTTGCCATTGCTGCAATCTTGTCTTCTACGAGCACACAAAATGTATTGATATTTTGTCCTTTCATCCGTGAGAAGATTCAACAAGGCCTTATCTTCACTCTCTATTGTGCTATAGCAGAACAAGAAGCTGACATTCTTACTAAAGAAACTTGGTCGACCTCAACATTCATACTTGATGTCCAAGCTAGGACATCCGAACATTTTTCTTAGTCCTATCTTGAGGGGAGTGTAAAGGATATAGTTAGTTAGTTAACATAACTATAGTTAGCATGATACTTAATACAAATGACAAAGATTAGGTAGTTAGTTTTAGTCGTATACAATAGCTTGTCTCTTTTATTTTGTACTGTATAGAAATAATAGAGCAAAAGTTCTCTGTCTATCGAATTCTCTCTACTTTTTTCAACTTTGTTTATTTCTCTTTAGCTACATGTTGATGATAAATTCATCAATATTGGGGGTTGGGGGGGAGGGGGACTTTACACAAGAACATGGGATTCTAAGTTAATTACACATGTCCACCTTCTTACACCTATGTTTGAAAGTTTGAAATGCACAAGTGTATCCTCTTTCTCTTCTATTTTACTGTGTAAAAATAACAGAAATAAAACAGATGGAAAGAGGACATTTATCCTGAACAAATACAAATGCAAATTTGAAACTAAACCTTTAGCTTTATTACTGGCTTCCACTCAAAGCACGAGGGAAAAAATCAAGTTATTTAGTAGAGTATCTATTTACTAAGTTGAGTTTCAATCACAATAATTTATTTATTTTATCCACAAAATTTAATGGAGTAGTTATAATGACACAAATTTTGTAGGATAAATAATGTCCTGCTTTTATCTTGTTATTCTGTAAAATGTACTGGAGATGATTCATGTTAGGCATTTTTCCTGATTTTCTTATCATATGTTTATTTTTTAAGGAAATCCAACATGCTTACCACAATTGATATTTCTTTTCTTGAAAGAAAATTATAAATCTTTTATATTTGCCTAGTTTTTTTTCTTGAAAGAAATGGTTTTAAGCCTCTATAAATTGAGGATTCTTCCTCCTAGGGTTGGCATTTTGAGCCCATGGACAATAACCAACCCAACAATTAATAGTTTAGACATGAAAGAATTTTATTGATCGGTCGTTCTGAGCTGAGACCATTTCAACCCATAAAAATAATTAGCCCAACTAAGCACGTTTAGATATCCCAAACATGACCCATCAAACTCTTTAAACCAAAAAATAATCCATACAAACAAGACACATGCTTTTTCTCTGTGCAATCTCTACACTTCAAAAACGAGCTAGCCTTTCTCTCTGGTGCAGTGCCTTTTCTCTGGCGGCTTCATTTTCTTCGGAGATTTCCTTCTCTCTAGCGAACTCTTTGTTGGAGATTTTTATTATCTCGAATTCTGGCCATTAGAAAAGGTGAGTGTGCAAATCCTCTTTCCTTTTTGTTTTCTTGTAATATATGAAATTTCATCATTGTTGAAGATGATAAATTGGACTTGAATATGTTGATTTAAACAAAGGTTGTATTATGGTAGAAACTACACAATTGCTCTTGCTCTTCTTCTTCTTCTTCCTCTTCTTCTTCTTCTTCTTCTTCTTCTTCTTCTTCCTCTTCTTCTTCTTCTTCTTCTTCTTCTTCTTCTTCTATACATGGGATTCAACAGAGAGTTCCCTAGGATAATTGATAATATGCTAGAATTACATGTAATTGGATATGTTTACCCCTACTTTCATGTGTTTTAGGTATTTTGAATGTTGAAAAATGACCAATTGAGCTTAATTGTTGCAGTTTGTTATGTAGGAAGCCAAGAGTGAAGAATAGAGGTGATTTGAGCAATAATGAAGCTAAAAGAAAATTTTTGAAGAAAAAAAAATCGAACCAGGTAGTGATGTAACTTCAAAAAGCATAGGGAAAGCACAAAAAATCTGGAAAACACAACCAGCCCCTCTACGAAGAACTACTGTAGCACAAGAGCAAATTTTGCCTGCTTTTTATGTTGAGGGGCAACTTAGTCATTGGATTAGGGACATGATATAAAAGCTTTCAACCCTTATTTTAGCCATAGGCTTGACGTGGGAAGGCAAGGAACACCATTGTTGATGTAAAGTTAAGTCCGAAAGACCCTCAAGTTCATTCAAGAAGACGTATCGAAGAGTTTCTCTCCATATTTCTATCTTTATTTCTATGAATATTAGTTTTGATAATGGTTTATGTATTTTTGAGTATGTTATGAGTAGCTAAACTCGTCATCTAGGATTGATGGAACTGATTATTGAATGAATTCTTGATTGCATATTAATATAATTGAGCCATTTTTACTCTCTAATTGTTCAACTATTCCGTTGATTAATCATGTCTAGTTATCTTGTGTTGCTTGAAAGAGAATACTTGGTTAGATTGTTGTTGAATAACACCAGTTTCAGGTAAGCTAAGAGATTAATTACTAGAATTTAAAAGTAGAATTAGAGATAACAAACCTTTGGCGGTACCTTTTTTAGTTGTATGAATTATCATCTAGAACAATTTGAGAGAATACTTCTAGTAAATTATCATAATTGATCAAAAAATAATTGCTGTAAATAAGAACTCATCATCCTTAGAGAGTGGTGGGGCTACATTATAGCTAGCGTGTTCGAAATTAATCCAGCAATTGCGGAAATCAAAAACCCTAGATCTTTTTATTCCTATTCAACCTTATTCTTGCTAGTTGAAAGTTTTTATTATCTTCTTTCTTAGTTAAGTAATTTTTGTTAACTCAAAAACCAAGTCATAAATTCTGGGAGTTATCTGAGCTTATCTTTAGTGATACTAAAAAGTTATAGTAAATAGGTAGGTTATCTGTAGAATTCTACTGTAGACTCTTGAATTGGATTATTTTTGCAACAACCAATTAGTCCTTTTTATAAAGCATAGTTGGGCGTGATAAAATTTCGTCTTCATTGTCAGGGAACTGGTAACGACCCAATAGGTTGATTTGAGAAAATCAAGCTCTGTTCGGTAGCGTAAGGTCTGGAAACGCTTCATAATATGAGTATTAACTTACGTACATGGTTGAATTTAGTTAACAGATGATTCAGAGTTGAAATAGAAGAAGGAATCTAGTTTTGGAAGCTTAAACGGTGAGAATTTGACCAGAATTGAACTTTCATTTAAACGGCTTTGGAATGGATTTTGGATGATCTTAATAGCTTCATATGATTTGGACTTAGGCACGCATCCATATTTGGATTTGGAAGTCGATAGGTTAATTTGAGGCAAATCGGCGAAAGTTAGAAAAGCTAAAGTTTGGAAAAATAGAAAAGCTCGACCCACAGCTGAATTTTGTGCTATCGGGGTTGGAATGCATTTCAAGAGTTGGAAAAGCTTCGTCTTTTCTTTTGGGACTTGTCTGCAAAATTTGGCATCATTCCGGGTTAATTTGTTTAGTTTCACATGAGTTTTCAAAGTTGGAAGATTTGAAATTTCATAGTTTGATTCATGGAGCGAATTAAATTTTCGGTGTTTGTTGATAGGAATTGACACCTTGAGAGAGTTCGTTTTAGGTTATGAGATTCTTCATGTGTTTAGATGGGGTCCCGGGAGCCTCGAGTGTGTTCCAGACGAGTTCCGAATGTTTTGCATAATTTTAAGCATGTCTGATTTCTGGTGTTTTTACACCTGTGACCTTTGAGCGTAGGTATGGCTCCTCTTCTGTGTGAGCCTGGTCGCATCTCCTATCTTTGAGTCCTGGAAGCCAGTTGCTTCTGCGAGTGCTGGAACGCGTGTTCGTAATCGCTTCTGTGGCTGATGAATCGCACCTGCGAAGGATCCCCTCTTCTTCGCTCTTGGTATCTCTTCTAGGGCGTGATTGATTTTGCTATGTATCTTCAGATGCGGACCTAGGCCTGTAATTAAAGTTCACAAATGTGAATGTTTGCCCACAAATGCGATAGGGATGATGCGCTTATATATCAGCAAATACGGAAGTGCTCGCAAAATCCTATATATCGAGGGTTTGGCCATTTTCTTTATATTTTGAGTTTTTGACTTCTATTTTGGGAGCGTTTTTTCAGGTTTTTCAAGCAAATCGATTGGGTAAGTGTTCCTCACCTAGAATTTAACCTATTCCATTATTTTATCTTCATTTTCATCATTTAATTTGTGTTTGGAGTAAAGAAAAATGTTGGTTTTTGAAGAAAGTTTACAAAATGAAAATTATGATTTGGGGGACCAAATGGTATCAGAATTTAATAAATTTTGCATGGTTGAACTCGTATTGGAATGGTAAAGCTTATCGGGTTCCAATGTGCGGGCACGGGGGTCGACTTTTGGACTGATTGTTGGACTTTATTAAAGATTGAGACTTTGTAATCCAGAATTATTTCTTATGTGTTTTATTTGTATTTTGAAGTTAATTTGGTTGGATTTGAGTCGTCCGAAGTTCTTTTCACCTAAGAAGTGCATTTTTGAGTATCGATTTGTCGTCTTTGAGGTAAGTATCTTGTCTAACCTTATGTGGGGAACTTTCCCTTAGAATTTGAGTCTTCTTTGTTGATTGTAGTTCGTATACATGAGGTGATGCGTGCGTACTCAGAGTTATTTGTGAGAAATTGTCCTTTTAGGGTTCTTAGGTCCTTATATTCATAAAGTTAGATTTTTTCTTGCTGTGATTGAGTTTCTACTTGCTAAGTTTTAACTCTACATGTTTTAATTGGAAGCTATTGTTTCATGATCCACTCTTATTTCCTACTTGAATCTTATTTGACTTTAACTGAAGACTTTTACCTTTCCTATTGTCACGCTATGTTTTGTCCATAGATGCTGGTCTTTAAATAAGAATTTCATTATTATCTCGCAGTAATTGTTTAGTCTTAAATGAAGTTATTCTTATCTCCCCACTGCTTATCCAAAACTTAAGTTGTGTAAACCCTGAGTAATTGCCCAACCTTAAAAGGAGATTAGGCACCCTATTTTCTAGTTTACATGACCTTATTTGTAATTATCTGACTTATGTTAGCATCCTTTTTATTGGATTGTATATTGTGAAAACATTGTTACGTATTATTTTCTCTCTTGTTGAGTTGTTCTTATTTATGCATATTATTCTTTACCGTGGTTATTCCTTGTGAACCGGTTCAACCGCATCCTTTGTTATTTAAAGTTCTTGAGTTGATTTACTCATCGTACGTTGTATTACTATCATTGTACTGTTGTTACTTTTTGTGTTGGTGCACGAGATTTCTGCCGTATGAGTGTTGTTATGGGATTGCACAAGGTTTCTGCCGTGGTTTGTCACTATAGATTTATGCAGAAGCATCATGACAAAACAGGGTGTTATATATATATATATATATATATATATATATATATATATATATATATATATATATATATATATATATATATATATATATATATATATATATATATATATATATATATATGTTGCACATGTGGCGAAACAAAGTGGGAACATTATGATGTACGTATGGCGAAACAATGCGGGCACTTATTATATCATTATTGCACACGTGGTGATATAAGGTTGGCTATGTCAGGGATTGATTATATGCTTTATGATGGCCTAGGGGCATTCTTATTGTTGACATTGTGTTATGGTACGTTTACCTATATGAGATTTACCTCGTGAAATTTGTGAAAAAATGCCTTACGTGTTGTTCGCTCTTTTCCTTACATAGCTAGTATGATCTATGTTAGAATACTTGCACAAGTATACACGTAGCTAAATACTCTTATTGGTTAAGAAGTTTTCCCTTGGTATTGTTAAGTATAGATGTCCACCCTCGTTTGCTTGTCATATATGTGAGAGTGGCTCTAGTTAGTTAGTGAGTTGTCAGCAAGATCATGAGGTGTAACGAGCACACATGATCCCAAGTGTTAGGGTTCAGGTATTAAAACCAATGATATGTAATTTTGTTTGATATTCGGTACTTCGAGGAATTGTTGGCTAACACCCGATGTGAACAATGTTGTAGCTTCTGAGTTATTACTTTCCTTTACTATATTGTGATTTGGGATTTGGGTTTTGTATTTTCGCTCACTATTTTATGTCATCATTATGGTGTTTCCGCTATCATTTGCTGTTTTCTTCCATATTGTGATTGTTGTATTGTTAGCCATACCGTGTAGCCATTATATATACATTATGTTCTGTTGTTCCTATGCTTATATTTGTACAGATTATTGGACTAGTAGGTGTCTTGACTATTCCTCGTCACAACTCTATCAAGATTAGTCTTGATACTTACGTGGCAACACTGTGGTGTGCTCATGCTACACATCTGCATATTTTTTTGTATAGATCCAAGTATTGATCATTAGTCACTGTGCAGATCATTACTGAGGAGATCAAGGTAAACCTAATGCTGCATTCGCAGGCTTTGGAGTCACCTTTTTACTTGTATTCAACTATTTCACTCATTTCCAAACAGTTATATTCAGAAGTAGTAGCTATCTCTATAATGCTTATGATTTGTACTACTGGGTTTTAGGAATATGTTTATTGTATAAAGAATTCATTTCAGAAGAATTTTAGATATTATTCATTATTGTTGTTATTCTGTAAATATTACGCTTACCTAGTCCTTAAGACTAGGTGCCATCACGAAATCCAATGGACAAGAAATTGGATCGTAACAAGTGGGTATCAAGCTCTAGGTTCATAGGTGCTACCAGTCTATAAGTGAGTTTAGTAGAGTCTTGCAAATCGGTAAGGAGACGTCTGTACTTATTTTATTATTCCATTCTCTCACACATGGTGAAGACACGCACTGTAGTTACTGACTACACTTCTATCGAAGGGGGTGCCAATGGAGTTGGAGGCAGAAGCCCACGAGGAGTACATGCCACAGCTAGAGAACCCGCCAGAGCAGCTATTATGGAGCTGCCAGTAGCTCCAGTTGGTCGGCAGGTACCGAAGACGCCTGCTGTTGTGCTCAGGACTTCAAGAGAGCTTAGCACAATTCCTGAGCATGTTTGGTACATTGGCTCAGGCGCGGTTAATTCCGGTTGCACCAGCTACCTCATAGATTAGGGGAAGGACTCAAACTCAAACCGCCCATACCATAGAGCAATGAGTTTTTGTTCGTCAGGTTCCAGGCGTCTTGGCGGCACAACCTGTGGTTCTAATTCAGCCCGTAGTCGGGGAAGCAACATCTTAAGAAGAGCAGCTTAGTCTTGCAAGGTTCAACAAATACGACTCTCCTATATTTAGTGGTTTGGCATCAGAGAGTGCACTTGGTTTTCTGATGGAGTGGCATCGCATTTTCCTCATTATGGAATTGTTGAGTCGATTGGAGCTGCTTGTTCTATGTTCCAGCCTAGGGGAGCGAAATATCAGTGTTGGCGGACATATGAGTTGGGTAGCCCGGCGAATCAGTTTCACTTACATTGGTTCAGTTTTTAGAGATATTCCTGAGAGAGTTCGTACCTCAGTCCCTTTAGGATGCATGACATGCGGAGTTTGAGCAGTTGCACCTGGGCACTATGTTAGTATCAGGGTACGCCGTTAGATTCAGTTTTTGTCAAGACATGGAACAACCTTGGTTACTACTGTTAGAGAGAGGGTCCGCTTTTTTATTGGGGGACTCCATCCCAACATCAAGACTAGTATGGCCCTGGAGTTGGAGATGGATATTTTGTATCAGCAGTTCGTGAATATTTCTAGGGGGTGAAGGGTCATGTTGGCTCGAGAGCGAGAGGAGAGAGGTCTCAGGCGGGGCTATGAGAGATAGGTCAAGCTAGCTCAAGAAGGAGATTACATGGAGGCAAGGGAGCCTCGTATACCGGGGAGATCCGCTGTCCTTATTATGAAGGAAGGGTGCGACATTGTAGAGGTTTTGTGGGTTTGCTAGTTCAGTTTTGCTTCAGTTTTTGTGTAGTGATTCAGATGTTTATGGGTCTTGGACTACCCATACGGCACTATTCCCACAACCTCGTTTGCAGAAAGGTTGCTTTGAGTGTGGAGATACTAGCCATATGGTGAGAGATTATCCCAGACTTTGGGCCAATGTGCCACAATGAGGTATTCATGCGGGTAGAGGGTGCCCAAAAGGGGGAGGCCCGACCCGTTGATGTGTTTCATATGGTAGGCTTGAGGCTGCTGTGCTAAATGATGTCATTCAGGTATGATTTTGATTTGTTATAAAGGAGCACCATTCGTTGTTCATTACAGTTCTGCTTTTCGAGGCGAGTTCCCCTATTTATTGCTCCACTTATGAGTGCAATTCATGATTTGCACTCTGTTGTATGTTACCCTTTTGGGAGGTTCTATGAGTGATTGCTCATGTCTATCATCTGTTTTTATTCCTTAGTGAGGGTTATGAGACTAGTAGTAAATTCCTATTGTCCATTACGGTAGGTCTGATGTGATTTATGAGTATTTTGGCTATGAGCTGTGATTTTTTTTTGATCCATCAGTGTGGGAGCTAGAATGTGTTGTAATTTTGTTGACGAGATTGATTTAGTGAGAGGTTCCAGCCAGTTGATGTATACTCTACTTGTGATTCCTAGTTGATGGTAGGACCCTCGTGATTTCATATGATTTGATGTGTTTGAACCGGGCGGTGTACCATGGTGGAAGTTATATCAATATGAGATCCTTGTGATTTTTTATGTGCTTTAATTCTTTTCTTGTTATATTGTTTTGTCGGTTGGTACTAATAGAGAGTTTTTCTTGTCGGACATGTTTGATAGTTTCCTTATGTGCTTCTCTTTCAATGTTTAGTCATTATCGTTCTGTGCTTCTTGAGTTTTAGTTTGCGGGGTGTGCGGCCGATGGGTTTAGTTGTGACTTTTTGATTTGGGTGTTAGTCATGAGATTTTTGTGGTTCTTGTATCATCATCAGTGTTGTGGAGGTTTGAAACGGGATCTTATTGAATATGAGGCTTGTGGCCGTTGCTGGATTTGATTTCAGGCGGATATTGTGATCAGAAATGTTACCGGGGGCCTATGTGTGATGTGTCATGTTGTGTGGTTATACTCTAGTAGTGTTGGTATGAGTTGATGCAGCTAGTTGAGACTGATGCTAGATATGGATTTAGAATCAGGTCTTTTCGAAAGAGAATGGAATGTGAGAATTCTGGCTCAAAGGCTTATTAGTATTGCTAGAAGAGCTAAATTTCAGTAAAGATGGTGTTTTTAGGTATATGCGGATTGAGGTGACATTGGATCATCCGTGGTTGCACGTTGGAAGTCTGTAGTCATCTATAGAGGGGGAGGATATAACAACATGTTCGGTTGTTTTGAGAAAATCAAGCTCCGCTCGGTGGTGTAAGGACTAGAATGGCTTCATAATATAGGTATCGACTTACGTGCATGGTTGAATTTAGTTAACGAATGATTCAGAGTCGAAATGGGAGAAGGAATCTAGTTTTGAAAGTTTAAGCAATGAGAATTTGACCAGAATCAGACTTTGAGTAAACAGCTCCGGAATGGAATTTGGATGATCTTAAAAGCTTCCTATGGTGATTTTTAACTTAGACGCGGGTTCAGATTTTGATTTGAAGGTTCATAGAGTAATTTGAGGCAAATCAGCAAAAGTTGGAAAAGTTGAAGTTTGGAAAAATGAAGAAGATTGACCCATAGTTGAATTTTTAGCTTAAGGGGTCGGAATTTGATTCAAGAGTTGGAGCATATCCATCTTGTCCTTTGAAACTTGTGTGCAAAATTTGGCGCCATTTCGGATTGATTTGATTGGTTTCGGCACGAGTTCACAAAGTTGGAAGATATGGATGTTCATAGTTCGATTCATGGTGCGAATTGCATGTCTGTTGTTGTTTGATATAATTTTAGACCATGAGCAAATTCATTTTAGGTTGTATAACTTGTTCATGTTTTTATATGGGGTCCTGGGGGCCTTGAGTGTGTTTCGAACAAGTTGCGGATGTTTTGCATCATTTTGAGCATGTTTGATTTCAGGTGTTTCGTACCTGCGACCTTGGAGCGCATGTGTGGCTCCACTTCTGCGTGAGCCTAGTCGCATATGTGATCTTTGAGGCCTGGAAGCCAGCTAGCTTCTGCTAGTGCTAGAACGCAGGTGCATAACTACTTCTGCGGTTGATGAATCACACCTGCAAAGGATCCCCGCTTCTGCGCTCTTGATATCGCTTCTATGACACCGATGATGTGGCTGTTTGTCCGCAGATTCTGACCTAGGCCTTTAAGTGAAGTTGGCAAATGCTAACGTCTACCTGCAAATGCAAAGCGCAGATGCGCTTATATATCCGCAGATGCGGAAGTACTGGGTAGAATCCTTTAAATCAAGGGTTTGGCCATTTTCTTCATATTTTCAGTTTTGGACTTATTTTTGGGGAGCTTCTTTCGAGTTTTTTCAAGAAAATAAATTGGGTATGTGTTCTTTACCTAGAATCTAACCTTTTCCATAATCTTGCTGTGATTGAGTTTCTATTTGCTAAGTTTTACCTCTACATGTTTCAATTGGAAGTTATTGTTTTATGATCCATTCTTGTTGTCTATTTAATTCTTGTTTGACTTAACTGACGACTTTTTCCTCTCCTATTGTCATGCTACCTTTTTTCCATAGCTGCTGGTCATTAAATTGGAATTTAATTTTTATCTCCCTTGTAATTTTTTAGTCTTAATTGAAGTTATTCTTATCTCCCCACTACATATCCTAAACTGAAGCTACATCAACCCTTAGTAGTTGCCCAGCCTTAAAAGGAATATAGGCATCCTATATTCTAGTTGACATGTCCTTATTTATAATTATATGACTCGTCTTAGCTTCCTTTTTGTTGGGCTGTATCTTGTGAAATCATTTTTACATATTATTTTCTCCCTTGTTGAGCTATTTTAATTATGCCTATTATTCTTTACCATAGTTATTCCTTGTGAACTGGTTCTACTGCATCCTTTGTAATTTAAAGTTCTTGAGTTGATTTATTCGACATACGTTGTATTATTGTCATTGTAATTTTTTACTTTTGGTGTTGGTGCATGAGGATTTCAGCCGTGCGGTTGTTGGTATGGGATTGTACGAGGTTTATGTCGTGTTGTTGTCACTATTGATTTATGCACATGCAGCGTCACAAGGCGGGAATATATATATAAGGTTTCTTCCATGCTGTTGTCACAATAGATTTATGCACATGCAGCGTGACAAGGTGGGATTATATATGTGTATATATGTGTGTGTTGGGGGGAGGGTTGTTCATGTGGAGAGACAAGGTGGGAACATTATGATGCACGTGTGGCTTATCATTATTGCACAAGTGGCGAGACAAGGTTGCCTATGTTAGGGATTGATTGTGATGCTTTGTGATGGCCTGAGGGCATTCTTATTGTTGACATTGTGTTATGGTATGTTTACCTGTATGAGCTTTACCTCGTGAAAATTGTGAGAAAATGCCTTACGTGCTGTCCACTCTTTGCCTTACATTTTTCGTTGGTATGATCTATGTTAGAGTACTTGCAAAAGTATACTCATAGCTAAATACTCCTATTGGTTGAGAAGTTTTCCCTTCGTATTGTTAAGTATTGACGCACACCCTCGTTTTCTTGTCATATATGCGAGAGTGGCTCTAGTTAGTTAGTGAGTTTTCAGCAAGATCATGAGGTGTAATGAGCGCACATGATGCCAAGTGTTAGGGTTCAGGTATTGAAACCAATGATATGTAATTTTGTTTGATATTCGGTACTTACGAGGATTTGTTGGCTAAGACCCGATGTGAACACTGTTGCTTCTGAGTCATTACTTGCCTTTACTGTATTGTGATTTGGGATTTGGGTTTGTATTTTTTCTCACTCTTTTACGTCATTATTATGGTGTTTTCAATGTCACTTGCTGTTTTCTTCCATATTGTGATTGTTGTATTGTTATCCATATCGTGTAGCCTTTATATATACATCATGTTCTATTGTTCGCATGCTTAATTTATATAATTTATTGGACTAGTAGGTGTCTTGAGTGTTCCTCTTCAGTAGTCTAGCGAGGTTAGTCTTGATACTTACTGGTCACCGTTGTGATGTGCTCATGCTACTCTTCCGCACATTCTTTTGCGCAGATCCAGGTATTGGTCGTTATCAATTGTGCGAATCATTGCTGAGGAGAGTCAAGGTAAACCTGCTGCTGCATTCGTAGGCTTCGGTGTCACCTTCTTACTTATATTCAACTATTTTCACTCATTTCCAAACAGTTATATATAGAAGTGGTAGCTAACTTTGTAGAGCTTATGACTTTTACTACCAAATTTTGGGAATATGTTTATTGTATAAAGAATTCATTTTTGAAGAATTTTAGATGTTATTTATTATTGTTGTTATTCCGTAAATATTAGGCTTAATTAGTCCTTAAGACAAGGTGCCATCACGAAACCCAACAAAAGGGAAATTGGGAAATGCTAGGATTTTTGTTTATATCAATTTTCCGTGGTGCTAAAAGTATTTTCATTGACATTCTCACGTTTGATCTCTTCTGTGCCTCAAGTGGATGCCTAGAAGCTCATTGAGAACTGGTGAACACTTTGAAATGCTCTCAGATCCCGAGAAAGAATTCAGGACATTGAATCGGGCTAACAAGAAAGGAAAACAACTAAACAAAATGAGCAACTCGAAATTGAAATGGGTGACATTGATAACATCAACAGGAAAATTAGGAATAATCAGGTTGGCCAAAACATTGAACTAGTAGCACCCCTGGTGCCAGAGGCTGCTGTATATGATTGGCCACAACCTACTACTGACAATTTGGCAACTGCAATTGCAGTCCATCCGATACAAGCAGAAACATTTCATATTACAAACAACATGCTGCACTTGCTGCAGAACAAAGGATTGTTCTCCATGTCTTACATCAAAGACTCACAGCAACATGTGAAAAATTTCCTATCAATTTGTGTCACTCAAAGATAGCCTAATGTGACACCCGAAGTGATCATATTATTACTAATTCTCATTGACTGGGGAGGCTCAAAATTGGCTAAATTCGCACCATATAAACTCCATGCTATATGGGAGGAACTAGTCAAGCAATTATTAAACAAGTTTTATCCACCCAATCAGACTGCAAGGAAAATTGATAAGATATTGTAGTTTAGGCAGAAATCAATTGAAACTTTTCGAGAAACGTGGGAGAGATTTAAGGGTATGTTGGTGAAGTGTCCACACCATGACATCTCGGATTCAATGCTAGGATAGAGATTCCAAATAGATTTGGCTGACAGTTTGAAGGCCAATGTAGATGCTTCAAGCGGAGGTGCATTCTTGTGCAAATCATTCATAGAATGTAAGATTCTTTTTGACAAGATTGCTCAAAATTCAGGCTCGATGACGGCAGATACAACACTGACTCTAATAGTGAATTTTGTTGCTCTTTACCCAAATAATACAAATACAAAAAACATATTCATTCTAATGACCTGGACGAGTTTTCTGACAACAATGATTGACGAGATGAGCACAAAATAGGTTCATATTTTTGACACAACAAATGGAGGCCTATGCACTCACTGTATCAATAAGTCGTATGTTTGCTCGTGGTGTGGAGAAAACAATAACCAGGAATTCAGAGAAGACGTGAATTATGTAAATAATTGTATGGGTCAAAGGCAAGGTGGACAACAATGAGGACCTCAAAATCAGTAGTACATACATGCCCAACAACAATACAATACCAACCTGTAGGAGCATGACCACAAGGCCAAGTTGTGCCCTATCAAACGCAACCGGGTTACAATCAACAACACATACAATAGTTGGACTACCAACAACCTCATCAAGAGAAGGTGACCAGACAGAAAGACAGTAATATGATAGAAATCAAGTGCATGCTGCAACAAATCATTAAGACGATTGGAAAGATGCATGAAAAGTTAGCTGCACATGACTCAAATATTAAAGGCATTGAAAGTCAGTTAGGCTAGTTGGCTATGGCTTTGAACAATCACCTTCAAGGAACATTACCAGCAGACACATACAAAAATCTAAAATAGCAAAACCAGAATCATTTAACTGCAACGAGTCTGTGGAATTGAAGGGATTTTGATAGAGAGAAAGGATTTGCTCAATCCGATCATGAGTCAGTGCCATCTAATCAAGTTCCATTTTAGATCGATGAGTTGATTAGGATAAAAAAGGTTGTAATTGAACAATCACAAGTTGAAAAAGGCAAAGAGATGAATTGACAACTCCGAAAACAAGTGGTGGAAAAGACTTCTAATCAGGAAAAGACACAAAGCAGTGGGTAGAAGATAATTCTTTCAACATTCCCCCAAAGGTTGGCAAGGAAAAAGAAGGATGATCAATACAGCAAATTCATGGAAATGCTCAGACAAAATCAATTGAACATTCCACAGATGGATGCTTAGAGGGTAATGCCAGGCTATGCGATATGATGAAGGATTTGATGCCTTGAAAGTTTGACTTAGAAATTGTCTACTGTAACTCTGACACAAACTTGTAGTGCGGTAGTGAGGAATCCTATGGTTCACTAAGTGTCTGATCTCGATAGTTTTAATATCCCATGCACTATTGGAAGTTATGCTTTTTCTAGAGTATTATGTGACTTGGGAGCCATTATTAACTTGATGCCCTTGGAAATATACACAAAGTTAGGAATTGGTAGAGACATGGAAATATATAACTAGAAATTCTGAGAAGACATTAATTACGTAAATAATTTTTGGGGTCAAAGGCAAGGTGGACAGCAGTAAGGATCTCAAAATCAGTAGTACATACATGCCAACCAACAATACAATACCAACCTGTGGGAGCACGACCAAAAGGCCAAGTTGTGCCCTATCAAATGCAACCGGGTTACAATCAGCAACACACCCAACAGTTGGATTACCAACAACCTCATCAACACCAGGTGACCAGACATGAAGACAGTAATATGATAGAAATCAAGAGCATGCTGCAACAAATCATTAAGACTATTGGAAAGATGCAAGAAAAGTTAGCGCACATGACTCAACTATTAAAGGCATTGAAACTCAGTTAGGCTAGTTGTCCATGGTTTTGAACAATCACCTGCAAGGAACATTGCCCGCAGAAACATATATAAATTTAAAATAGCAAAACCAGAATCAGTTAAAGGTAGCGAGTCTCGTGAATTGAAGGGATTTGGACAGAGAGAAAGGATTTGCTCAATCCGATAGTGAGTCAGTGCCATCTACTCAAGTTCCATTTGAGATCGATGCATCGACAACGCTAAAAGGGTTGTGATTGAACAATCACAAGTTGAAAAAGGCAAAGAGAAGAATTGAATAACTCCCAAAACAAGTGGTGGAAAATACATCTAATAAGGAAAAGACACAAAATAGTGGGTAGAAGCTAGTTCTTTGACCATTACCTCAAAGGTTGACAAGGAAAAAGAAGGATGATCAATACAGGAAATTCATGGAAATGCTCAGACAAATTCAATTTAATATTCCACTGATGGATGCTTTGAGGGTAACGCCAGGCTATGCGAAATGATGAATGATTTGATATCTCAAAAGTTTGACTTAGAACTTGTCTACTGTGACTCTAACACAAAGTTGTAGTGCGGTATTGACAAATTCTGTTGTTCAAAAAGTGTTTGATCCCGATAGTTTTAATATCCCATGCACTATTTGAAGCTATGCTTTTTCTAGAGTATTGTGTGACTTGGGAGGCATTATTAACTTGATGCCTTTGGCAATATACACAAAGTTAGGCATTGGTAGAGCTAGACCAGCCTCAATGTTGTTGCAACTAGTTGATCACACAGTAAAAGGCTGGCAGGCATTTTGAATGATGTGCTAGTCCAAGTGGGGAAGTTTGTATTTCCTACTGAATTTGTGATTCTTGACTGCCGGGTTGATTAGGAAATAACTATAATTTTTGGAAGGCCTTTCTTAGCCTGGGAGAGCTTTGATTCACTGTGAGGCTGGAGAGTTAAAAATAAGGTTGAATAATGAAGAAATAATATTCAATGTTTAACAGTTTATGAGGAAACCCAGCAAATTTGCAAATTGTTCACTAGCTGAGGTAGTTGATGTGATACTACAAGAGGAGGATGCATATCTTAATGTCTGAGACCCATTAGAAGCGTGTTTGATGAATTTGAACGAAATGTATGGTGAAGTGTTGGCAGAGTGGGGTTATGTCTCTCGAAGGTCAATGGTGTTGGAAAAGGGAGCCAATTCGAGCCACTACACTTAGAATAAAGAGAAACAAAATCTGCAAAGCCGTCAATAGAGGAGCCACCATAGTTGGTCCTGAAATCGTTTCCAGATCACCTCCGGTATGCTTTCTTAGGGCCTAACTCTACCTTACATGTTATTATATTATCTAGTTTGTTAGCTGTGCAGGTAGAACAACTTCTATAGGTTTTATAGGAATGTAAGACTGCTATTGGTTGGACAATAGCAGACATTAAGAGTATCAGCCAGACCTTTTGCATATACAAGATTTTCTTAGAAGAGGGGCACAAATCTTCCTGGGAACATCAAAGAAAGATGAACCCAAACATGAAGGAAGTGGTGTAGAAGGAAGTTATTAAGTGGCTGGATACGGGCATCATATTACCGATCTTGGATAGCGTCTGGGTAATCCCAGTCCAATGAGTTTCGAAGAAAGGTGGCATTACTGCTGTACAAAATGAGAATATTGAGTTGATCTCTACTCGTACGGTCACGGGTTGGTGAATTTGCATGGATTACAGAAAACATAACAACGCCACCAAGAAAGACCATTTTTCCATACCGTTCATTGACTAAATATTGGATAGATTGGCAAGAAGCTCTCACTTCTACATTTTGGATGGATATTCGAGGTACAATAAGATCATAATAGCCCACCAGGACAGGGAGAAAATGTCATTCACTTGTCTGTATGGCATCTTTGCTTTTCAAAAAATGTTGTTTGGCCTATGCAATGCACTGACCTGTTTTCAAAGGTGTATGCTGTCCACTTTCACTATCATGGTTGATGATACTATGAAATCTTTATGAATGATTTCTTATTGGTGGTAAATTCATTCGATGACTGTCTCAAAAATTTGAAAAGTGTTGAACAGGTGTATGGAGACGAATTTGGTGCTAAATTTGGAGAAGTGCCATTATATGGTACAAGAAGGTATAGTTTTAGGGCATCGAGTGTCAACTAATGGTATTGAGTTTGACCATGCTAAGGTTGACGTAATAGAGAAGTTGACGCCGCCCACTTCGATCAAGGCAGTAAGAAGTTTTCTTGGCATGCCGGTTTCTGCAAGCAATTTATAAAGGGTTTCTCTAAAATTTCTTATCCATTATGTAGATTTCTTGAAAAGGATCACCCCTTTGTGTTTTCTAATAATTGCAGGTTAGCATTTCAAGAACTGAAGAAGAGACTGGTGACTGCACCAATGACTGTTGTACCTGACTTGGAGTAGCCATTTGAGATCACGTGTGATGCGAGCGATTATGCTATAGGAGTAGTTTTGGGGCTCCAATCTACTATGCAAGCAGAACGCTAAGCAGTGCACAACTCAATTATAGCATAACTGAGAAATATATGCTAGATGTGGTGTTTGCATTCGGCAAATTAAAATCTTATTTGACAGGTTCAAAAGTGATTATTTATAGTGTCCATGGAGCACTTAGGTACCTGATAACAAAGAAGGAGTCAAAGCCATGTATAATTCGTTAGGTTCTTTTGCTGCAAGATTTTGATTTAGAGATCCACGATAGGAAAGGAACAGAGAACCAAGTGGCAGACCATCTTTCAAGGTTGGAGGGAGATGAAAAGAAAGTAGAGGTTGAAGGCATATCAGAGACTTTCCCAGATGATCAATTACTAGCAGTAACAATGGAGGAGACACCTTGGTATGTTGATATTGCTAAATATTTGGCAAGAGGTATTGTACCTTATTAACTTTATTCGATTGGAAAAAAGTTCTTTCGTAATTGTCGGTCTTATTATTTCAAAATCTGTATGGATAACATGATCCGGAGTTGTATCCCCGAGAAAGATCAAACTTCTGTTTTGCAGGCCTGTCACACTTCACCATATGGTGGGAACTTTGGGGGAATTAGGATAGCTGCACAAGTGTTGGGTTAGGTTTGTATTGTCCAACTCTATTCTAGGATGCCCATGCCAGGGGGGGAAGTTGTGATGAGTCCCAAAGAACCGACAATATATATAACCGTCATGAGATGTCGATGACTACAATTCAAGAGGTGGAAGTGTTTGATGTATAGGTAATTGATTTTACGGGACCATTTGTCAGCTCGTTGAATAACAAGTACATATTGGTAGTAATTGACTATGTCTCCAAATAAATCGAAGTTGTGGTTCTTCTAACAAATGATGCAAAATGAGCAATAGGATATTTTAGCGAAAAAATATTTTCACATGATATGGCACTCCGAGAGATATAATCAGTAATGGTGGAACTCATTTACGCAATAGAGCTTTTACATGGCTACTCGAAAAGTATGGAGTTCGCCATAAGTTTTCCATGCCTTACCCCCTGCAAACGAGCGGGCAAATGGAAGTGTCTAACAAAGAAATAAAATGTGTCATGACAAAGATAGGGAATGTGACTCGGACTGATTGGGCAAGGAAGTTAGACGATGCATTATGGGCTTACCGTACAACATTTAAAACTCCAATCGATATGTATCTGTACAAGTGGTTTTGGGAAAAAGTGCTATCTTCCGGTGGATCTTGAGCATAAGACTTATGGGCATTATGGCAGTTAAATTGTTATATTGAAACCACGGGAACAAGTAGAATTACAATGTTGTATAAACTCGAGGAATTTCGGTTCTAGGCATTCTTGAGTACATGATTGTATAAGGAGTGGATGAAGATGATGCATGATAAATACATTATAGATAGGAACTTCAAACCCAGAGATTTGGTGTTGTTATACAACTCCAGATTCAGATTATTTTTGGGTAAGCTTAAATTTAGATGGTGGGGACCATTTAGAGTTGTCCAAGTGTTCCCAAATGGAGCTGTAAAAATTGATTCCAAAGGTAGAACTAACAAGCTTAAAGTGAATGGGCGAAGTTTGAAACACTAACTTGGAATGATTGAAGAAAAATGAGAGAAAGATATGATGTACTTGAAAGAGCCTCAATATGCCAGCGAAACGGAATGCTGAAAGCCTGCGACGCTCCATGACGTTAACTAAGGCGCTTCATGGGAGGCAATCCACAGCTTGAAGTCATTATTTGTATTTTATTTCCTTTTTTGTTAGAAAAAATTAATTTTAGTTAGTTTGTTTTGTTTGTTTTGCAGGAGTAATACACAGCTGCGAAGTTTGTGGAGCAAGTAAGGTCACCCTAGAAAGGACTAGCTTGAAAGTTTCACTAATCGTTGTAACTATTATAAAAGAAATATGTGTCATAGTGCTAAGAGAATATAGCACATGGATAGCACAACAAGGTAGGAATTTTTCTTCCCTTAACAATGTGCTAAGAGAGTATAGCACAAGGATAGTGTCGACGCCCCCTCTTTCTGGGAGTTGAAATCGGGTTTACAACATTTGGGAGGACAACTCTATTCTTTTCGAGAATTGGGTTTTAGGAATTGAAGAGCCACCACTTAATGATTATAGTGCATTAGGACACTTTATGAAGGGTTTGAGTTGAAAAAACTAAAGCTCGGGTAAGGGCTAGAAATTATCTCGAGGGGAAGGTGTTAGGCACCCCTCAAGATCCACTAGTATAGTCCCGGACATGTTACAATTGTAACTTTAATGCAAACAAACATCCAAATAATTGCACACGTAAGGGTAGCAAATAGATATGTGACAAGCATATTGGAGTCTACAATTTGTTTGAGGGAGGGTATAGACGCTGAAAATCAATTAAGACATTGAATAAACAAATAAGAAGAAATTTAGAAGGAATAGGTAGTTGAAAAGAAAGAATTTATCGATATTAAACAAAGTTACATAAAGAGAGGGGTCCTAGGTTTAGGAAACACATAGATCATCCACACAACACCATTAACCAATCATATGCGTACTGTTATCGTGTAATCATCATCTCCATGTCTACCCTTCCCACCTCGTTAAGGTATTAAGCGCAGAATACTATCAATACCTACGTCATGCTATTACCCGTCCCGCGTATCAGTTCCTGAGGCGTTTAGGACTACTAATCCTAAAGGGAGGGAGCTTTGGTTTTTCAGAGGTTTTAAAAAGGATAAAATACTAGGGCGACAATCAAAACACATAAAGAAGTTAATGGGGAGATAAAATCAATTAAAGCTCAAATATTCCTCCTCACTTAAAGAAACAAATTTTTAGCACGTCGTGCACATCCTGTTTAGGTCCTTGATTAAAATTAGCATAGCAAGAATTGACCTAACATATATTTTGCAGTTGGGAGTCCGAATTAGTCTTGCTTAGATGTAGTTGCAGAAAACTGACGATTGATTAATTATTCAACTATTTATATATGTTAAACATGACTTATAGGCATGATACCTATTAATTCAGATATGGGGGAGAACAAGCTGATTGAAAACTTACTAATAAATTCCGCGAGCATTTAAACGAATTACTACTGATCTTAAAAGGCAAGTGAGCAATTCAGATCTGATTGATCACTCCTATAGGCATGCTTTCTAGGTGTTACGGATTTGGTTATGTAGAAATCCTCTAAGCAGGTCATAGATGTGATTGGTTTATTTTAGATCCTATAAGTAAATTTGCCTAATGACAGATACACACGCAAAAAATGCAGGAAATCCTATAGGCATGTCATCTATATGATGTACAGAATTTTAGCAATGATCTATTGATATGGTATATATTACAAGATGTAGAAAACTTGTGGGCATAGTATCTATATGAAGAATGCAGAATTTGAAAGTGCTAACTCTATGATCATGATTTCTAGGTGAAGGTGCAGAATTTTGAAAGTATTAATCCTATAGACATGGTTTCTATGTGAAGAATGCAGAATTTGAAAGAGTAAATATCCTCTAGACGTAGTTTCTATGTGAAAAATGCATAATTGAAAGTATTAATCCTATACACATGGTTTATAGGCGGAATTTGAAAAGTATACATCCTATAGGTATGGTATCTACCCGTTATTTAAACTAAGTGTGCACAACCTCCTCCCAATTTCACTATAATCCCAATCAGTTGTTTACAAATTATTACAAAACTTATTACTGACCAAGTGAATCAAAAGAAATAATAAAAAATACATCAGTGATTACATCTACATCTAATCAGCCTAATCCAGACTTAAAGTCTAATAATATGGGATAAACTAACTTCTAGGGTCGGATTTCAAAGCCTTTCTCTTATTTTGGATGTGTAAAAGTTCCAAGGAACTTCAAGAGTTCCAGGCAGTGATCACACCCCAAATATCATTGCAGAACAAATTATATTGCAGTTTGAAAGGGCCAGTCGTCGAGTGTCCAAGTTCAAAGTGAACTGAAGGTCTCAAGGCAAGGCCCACAAGAGGGGACAGGACTTAAGGACTAGGAGTAAGTGTAAGTACAATGAAAAGGAATTAGGGGGGAGCTAGGGCAGGCTGGTGTTCATACCTAACAACTGAGCTGCTGGCACACCCCTGACCAGCTTGTCAGCTTAAAAATTAGAGAGTTAGGACCCGTTCAAGGTCAGGTTTAGCCATGGGCAACAAATTAGATACTGCCAGGCTATACATTAACTCTATACACATAAGGGAATGGGGTATGGGAGATTGAAAAAGGCTAGGATCCAAAGGACCCAATCTTAATCCATGACAATAACTTTGTATGCTGCCATATCTTAAATTACAACCCAAGCACGTAAAAGGAAATGGGGAGAAGGATTCATTGCATCAACAAATAGCAAGAAATAAGCAATTATTTTAAAGTAGGCATGGGCGTAAAAGCTTGTAAGTAAACACATTGGATTTGATGCTAGAATCAAAAGTAAGACATACCAGTTCAGTGAAACAAGTAGGGAGAAACAACAGATTTTGGAAAGCCAAAATGCAATAAAGAAGCAAAAGTGTAGGTTCTAGAAGAGAGTTGTGATGCTTAAAAGTTATCTATGTGTTAATGCAAGATCATGGTATTTATAATTGAAAACAAGTGTAGAAAATAAGGCAAGAATCACAGTTTAGTAGCAATTAAGGAAGTATGCACCAATTAAAATAAATCAACATATAGACTTCCATTAATTATTGAGTCCAAATTCAAACAGTAACGGGAAAAAGTTATTTAAGAAAGGAAATCAAGTAAATATCTCGTGCAAAGCAGGCAAAATAAGGGTAAATACATAGAAGACATTTAAGGTAAAAATCTAGTGGCACTTGGTTTGTTATAACAAGGAAAGGGAATTAGTAAAATAGCAAGTAAAGAAACAAATTGAAAGCCTTGTTCGAGTCAGAAAAGAAGTAAAGGAAAGCTTTACTTTAGGAAAAAATCAATAACAATCAAATGAGCAACATTAAAGGGATCTAGAATCAATTAATAGTTGGCAAAACTCTTAAAAGAGAAGTTCTCATATATAAAACACATAGACATGTCAAGCAAGAAGGTTACAAAATCGCAAACGCAGAAAAAATTCAAATTAAATTCATAAACTCGGAGTGAGTCTAAGAGTTCAAGGTTTCAAAGTAGAACCCTTGTCCAAACACAAAACTAAATTTACCAAAGAAATCCCCAAATCCTAGGGTTTTTAAACTTGAATTTGATACAGAGATGAAAAGGCAAGCTATTGAGGCAGGCTCAGAGGCCTCTTTTGGAGTCTCATGAGAAGCATAAAAGTACGATAGCAAGTTCAAAAGCAACTAGAACATAGAAATTAGTACAGGAAACAAGTTTTAAGAAAGAGATTAAAATTGAAATGATTTCATGTAGTGTAAACTTAAAGAAACAGTCGATAAAACACATCTAAAAAGAATCCAAGCAAAGTCCGGTAAAGGAAACAAAAGAAATAAAACTCAATAGAAAACACAGTAGAGAAACACACGAGATAGCCATGTGAAAGCATGGTATTGAAACCAGTAGGGGACAGAACAAAGCATAATAGAAAAAACTTCATAATACAACAAACATATGAACACATGAAAGAGCATGCGAGTCAAAAAAGAGCAAATAGAACATAGTAAGGATCGATTCACACTAGGAAAAGAAGAAGAAGAGTCAAAAATATTTTTTAAGAGCCTTCCATAAACCCTAATCGAAAAGAAGTGATTTTTGAAAGAAAAATCGAAGAAAACGGTTAAGAAACTTAAGAAATAGTGCAAATAGAGCAGATCTAAAAAAAAAATCGGAAAGAACCTCGATAGGTAGGGTTTCAGAGGAACCTTAGAGATGAGAAAGGCTTCGAAAATATCCTATCTAAGTCGAATAATGTCATAATCAGGCATAAATATACCAAGAACCACCAGAGCAAGGCCGAAATCCTCAAATCAGTAAGGGTCTGAGTGAAGAACCTAGAGGTCTGGCCTCGAACATTCGAACAACAGGCATGTATGAGCCGTAGAAGGTAGGTATAGGTTGTCCATGGCCTGAGAAACCATGGACTCGGTGAAATACGGTGGAAAAAGCTAGAGGGAGGCTAGGGTTCCAGGGAACCTTGAGAGTGTTAGGGGATTCAAGGGCGGCTGAAGGGGGGGGGGGAATGAATCAGGCTATGGGTAGGCTGTGAATTAAAAAGGAAATATTTAATTTAAGCCGTTGATCTTCTAGATCAACGGCTGTGATTCGAAAGGGGGGATCCGGTCGTATTTTAATTGGGTTATGGATTTAGTTGGTTTTAAAATTGGGCTGGTTGCAATTGGGTTCAAATTGTGGTCAAATTGAAGTGCAAAGGGGTTATAATTGAAATGGGTGAGGCTAAATGTTAAACAACCATTTCTTTACTTTTTTTAATAAAAGTAGTTAAAAGGATTTTAAAAATAGATTAAAAACAATGAACTAATTAATAATATATAAAACTTAATCTAAAAATACTGGAAATGATTTTATAATTATAAAAATGCAATTAATTTTAAAATAGGCTATAATTGCAATTATATACAATTTAGCTTTAAAAATACCAAATAAATGTGTAAAAATATACCAAATTTATTTTAACTATGTTTTAGTATAAATATAAGATAAAATGAATTATTCACCAAAATAATAATTTTGGGAATAATTATTGAATTTTATAATATTAAAATAGAAAGTAAATTGGTTTTAAATAATCTTTAGAAATTTGGAAAAATACCAAAACACTTGGGTATGCTCATATATGCATATATATGTTATTTTGAAAGTATTGGGTATAAAAATACCTAGAGAAAAATTGGGTATGAATAGCTGCCCCTCTTTACCCGGGAAGGATGAAAGAGTTGTCTGGTAAAGGCATGATGGCCAATTTTGACCGAAAGAGGCGATTTGCAAAGAATTTTGACCAAGCTCTGGTCCCTAAGCTGCCTGCATATCCCTGGTCTTGAAGGAATCAGGCCATATGTAATTCAGAGTCCATTGACGGAATATGTCGATGGAGATTTTGAAAGGCGGATGCGATATTTACGTTGAGACAAGTGGTTTAAATCTGATATGCTGCGGGAACCAAAGCGGGATCGCTCCTGCTGAGATGGCCGCTGCAAGCCAGTATACCTATAAATGAGCAATACAAACCATATATTGTACATACATTTAAACGTGATGCAAGTTCCCTTTGGACCATGAATGATGTCTTCGGACGGTTAGGATGACGTCCTTGGACCATGAAATCCTGGGCCATGAAGCGTATGATAAAGGATTTGCAGGCTATGAAATGGTGTTCTCGGGCTATGAGGATGATGCATCCGAACCATGATGCCTTTGAATAATGATATGCAAAAGAATAAAATAGGGTCCTTAAGCCATGGCATGGCGTTCTCGGGCTATGAAAATGCTGCCCCCGAACAACGACAGATGTGGACGATTTGACGATCTTTCAGCCCATGAAATTCAATAAGGCGGCAATCTTTCAGCCAATGCAAGATTTAAATAAAGGTGACAATATTCCAGCCGATGAAATGCAATAAGGTGGCGATCTTTCAGCCAATGCAAGATGTAAATAAAGGTGGCGATATTTCAGCCGATGCAAGATAGAGACAGAGCTTAGTCTCGAAAGGCAGAAAGGTAACCTTATGCAATGCATAAATATTGAGATAGAGCTTAGTCTCGAAAGGCAGGAAGGTAGCCTTATACAAAATGCAGAAGATGCAGATGGAGGTAGAGCTTAACCTCGGAAGGCAGAAAACTAGTCCTATGCAATGCAAAAATGCAGATGGAGACAATGCTTAGTCTTGGAAGACAGAAAAGTAGTCCTATGCAATGCAGAAGATGCAGGTGGAGACAGTGCTTAGTCTCAGAAGGCAGAAAAGTAGCCTTATGCAATGAAGAAGATGCAGATGGAGGTAGAGCTTAACCTCGAAAGGCAGAAAAGTAACCTTATGCAACGCAAAAATGCAGATGGAGATAATTCTTAGTCTCAGAAGGCAGAAAAGTAGCCTTATGCAATGTAGAAGATGCATGTGGAGACACTGCTTAACCTCTGAAGGAAGAAAATTAGCCTTATGCAATGCAAGACTGCAGATGGAGATAGAGCTTAACCTCGGAAGGCAGAAACGTAGCCTTACACAAAATGCTGAGAATGCAGGATAGAGGTAGAGATTAACCTCGGAAGTCAGAAAGGTATCCTTATGCAATGCGAGAAATGCAGATGGAGGTAGAGCTTAACCGCGGAAGGCAGAAAGTTTAAATGAAGTTATGGGATATATTGGTAGGTTTGGTTAAGCTCCTGGGGGGACCTCGGGTGTGTTTCTGATGCTCAATGGACCATTTTTTGACTTGGAAAGATTGCAGATTTTTTGCTGTTATATTACCATATCTTGGCTCTCTTTTGTCTTCATTGATAACATTCGGGTATATTACCAAAGTTGGGAATATCATGAGCAACACCTCAGGACATCGCTTCAGACTCTGAGGGAAAAGACGTTATATGAAAAGTTCTCAAAATGTGAGTTTTGGTTGGAGTCTATGGCCTTCTTAGGCCACATGGTATCGAGTGAGGGTATTCAGGTGGATCTGAAGAAGGTAGAGGTAGTGCAGAGTTGGCCCAGACCATCCTCAGCTATAGACATCCACAGTTTTCTCAGTTTGGCGGGTTAATACAATCTTTTTGTGGAGGGGTTTTCATTGATTGTAGCCCCTATGACTAGACTGGCCCACAAGGGTGCTCAATTCAAGTGGATGGAAAAGTGTGAGGCAAGCTTTTAGAAGCTCAAAATAGCTTTGACTACGACGCCAGTTTTGATATTGCCTATAGGTTTGAGGTGTTATACGGTTTATTATGATGCCTCGAGGATTGGCCTCGAAGTGATGTTGATGCAGGATGGTAGGGTGATTGACTACGTGTCCAAACAGTTGAAGATACATGAGAAGAATTACCCTATTCACGACCTTGAGTTAGTTGCCATTAATCACGCCCTAAAATTTTGGTGCCATTATCTGTACGGTGTGGCTTGTGAGATTTATATTGACCCTCGAAGCATTCAGCACCTATTCATGCAAAAGGATCTAAATTTGCATCAGAGGAGGTGGTAAGAGTTGCTGAAGGACTATAATATCACTATTCTGTATCTCCCGGGTAAGGCCAATATAGTGGTCGATGCTTTGAGTCAGCAGGCAGAGAGTTTAGGAAGTTTTTCTTATCTACCAGCATCAGAGAGGCCTATGGCAATGGATGCTCAGGCCTTAGCTAGCCACTTTGTGAGATTGGATCTTTCGGAGCCTAGTCGGGTTCTAGCTTGCATGGTTTCTCAGTCTTCCTTATTTGATCGTATAAGGGAGTGGTAGTATGATGACCCTCATTTGCTTGTCCTCAAGGACAAGGTCAAGCATGGTGAAACCAGAGATATGACCATTGGCGAGCAAGGAGTATTGAGGATGCAGGGTCAGGACTATGTACCCAATGTTGATGGGCTTCAGGAGTTGCTTCTAGAGGAGGCCCATAGTTTGCGGTATTCTATTCATCTGGGTGCCGCGAAGATGTACCAGGATTTGAGGCAGCACTATTGGTGGAGGCAGATGATGAAAGATATAGTTGGGTTTGTAGCTCGGTGCCTCAACTGTCACCAGGTGAAGTATGAGCACTAGAGGCCGGGTAGGTTGCTTCAGTAGATAGAGATTTTGGAGTGGAAGTGGGAGCGGATCACCATGGATGTTGTAGTTGGGCTCCCGCGGACTTTGAGAAAGTTTGATGTTGTTTGGGTGATTGTGAATCGGCTGACCAAGTCCATTCACTTTAATCCTATCTGACTACTAATTCTTCAATGTGGTTGGCGGAGATCCATATCCGGGAGATTGTTCGTCTGCATGGTATTCCAGTTTCCATCATTTTGGATAGAGGTACTCACACATCATTGTTATGGAGGGTCTTTCAGCATGAGTTGGGTACTCGGGTGGAGTTGAGTACAACATTTCACCCTCAAATAAACGGACAGTCTGAGGGCACTAATCAGATTCTTGAGAATATGCTCCATGCATATATGATCGAGTTTGGAGGGTATTCGGATCAGTTCATGCCATTGGCAGAGTTTGTATAAAACTCAGTCCAGCATTCAGATAGCACCCCATGAGGCTTTATATGGTAGGCAGTGTAGATTTCTTGTGGGTTGGTTCAAGCCGAGTGAGGCTAGGCTTTTGGGCACAGACTTAGTTTGGGATGCTTTGGAGAAGGTTAAGGTAATTTAGGATAGACTCCGTACCCCCAATCTAGACAGAAGAGCTAAGTGGACCAGAAGGTTCGTGATGTTTCCTTTATGGTTGGAGAGCAGGTTTTTCTTTGGGTTTCGCCTATGAAGGGCGTTATGAGATTTGGGAAGAAAGGGAAGTTGAGTTCGAGGTTTATTGGACTTTTGAGATATTGAAGCATGTTGGGGAGGTTGCTTATGAGCTTGCCTTACCTCCCAGCTTAGAGAGAGTTCATCCGGTATTTCATGTTTTGATGCTTAGGAGGTATCACGGTGATCGGCCGCACGTGTTAGATTTCAATTTAGTCTAGTCGTACAAGGATCTATCTTATGCTAAGGAGCCAGTGGCAATATTGGACAGGTAGGTTAGAAAGCTGAGGTCAAAGAACATTGCATCCGTGAAGGTTTAGCGGCGAGGTCAGCGGGTCGAGAAGGCGACCTTGGAGACTGAGTAAGATATGCGTAGCCGTTACCCTCATCTTTTTACTATTTCAGGTATGTCTCTATGGTCGTTTGAGGATGACGGAATGTTTAAATGTAGGAGGATGTGATGACCCAGCCGGTCGTCTTAATAATTAACACCCCGATCTCCTATTAACTGCTTTCTCTGTGTTTATTCTTGCTATTTTGATTTTCTGTGATGTTGAGTTTTAAGTTTAAGAGAGTTTCCGGGACACTTAGTCCCTAAATAAGAGCTTATGTGTTAAAAAGTTGACCGTAGTTGGAACACTGTGAAGATCACCTCGGAATAGAAATCTAATGGTTTCGTTACCTTCGTTAGGTGATTTCGGGCTTAAGGGCGTGTTCGAATTGTGTTTTGGAGGTCCGTAGGTAATTTAGGCTTGAAATGACAAAAGTTGAATTTCAAAAGTTTCCGGTCTGATAGTGAGATTTTGATCCGAAGGTCGGAATAGAACACCGAAAGTTACAATAGTTCCGTTGTGTCATTTGGGATGTGTATGTTAAATTTCAGGTCATTCGGATGTGGTTTGGTAGGATTTTTTATCAAAAGCGTAATTTAGAAGATTTTGGACTTATTAGGCTTGAATCCAATGCGAAATAGTTGTTTTGATGTTGTTTTGAGCATTACGAAGGTTGGATCAAGTTTGAATGAAGTTATGGGATATGTTGGTAGGTTTGATTGAACTCTCCGGGGCCTCGGGTGTGTTTCCGATGCTCAACAGACCCTTTTTAGACTTGGAAAGATTGCAGATTTTCTGCTGTTGTGTCGTAGAGAAAATACTCATCGCGTTCACGAGAGGGTCTCACGTTCGCCTAGAGCATCTGGGTAAAGCTGCTATTTCGTGATAATGTCCCGCATTCGCGAATGTAAGGGCACGTTGGTCTTAAGTTCGTGACACGATCCTTACGTTCATGTAGGGTCTGCTAGTGTAAGCTACGCGTTCGCGATAGAGGCAATTACCCAGTAGGATCTTTTTGCATCGCATTTGTGTGATTCCCATCGCATTTGCAAAGGTTGGTAAAGCTGAGGCATCATGCTCGCGATGGTATGATCATGTTCGCAAAAGATAGTTTTGTTCAATCAAATTTTTGTGATTCGCGAATGCGAGGCTTTGACCCCGTTCGTGAAGAAGGATTTAAATGCCTGGGAAGAATGATTTAAAGGGTCTATTTCCCGATTTTTAGCCTAGATTCCTCCAATTTTAGGTAATTTTGAAGCTTTTTGAAGAGGGTTGAAGAAGGATTATATGAAAATCACTTGGAGGTAACATTTTTGACTTCATAACTCATTTTTATGTGTTAACAACCTAATTAGTGGTGGAAAATTTTGAAAAAATGGGTAATTAGGGCTTGAGATTTAAAGACCTTAAAAGAGGATTTTTGAGGGGCCAATTAAACTCTGATTTCAGTTTTCTTGTTATGCATAGACTTGTGAGAGTATGAGGATTCCAAAAATATAAACTTTTCCCAATTTCGCGAAGTGGGCCTGAGGGGCATTTTTTTTATTTTACCTAATTTCACGTATTATCTTAGAATTTAATTGTAGAATCAGTTAATTGAAGTGTTATTTAAAATATACAATTTTAGTTGAATACATTTGGGCCATTTGGAGTCGAATACTCGTGGCAAGAGCATTGTTTCGGGTTGATTTGACCTTATTTTAGGTAAGTTGTTTGCCTAACCTTGTATGGGAGATATTTCCCTTAGAGTTTGGCATATTTGATAATTGAAATACCTTGTACGTAAGGTGATGAGTGCGTACTTGTGCTAACTGTTAGAAGTTCGATTTTCATTAAGTAACTACTGATATGTTTTCTTTTCTGTTTTATTACTTGTACTATTTAAGCCGTGTTAGCTTAGATAAGCACTAGGCTCCTCTTTCCACCACTTCACTTGGCCTTTGATACCTGAGCAGGTTTCACCCCGTTTTGAGCCAATCTTTGACATTTGGTCACTTTGTCGCTCAAACCTGCAATCAAGCACAACCTGTAACTATTTTGGGGCTATTTTGTAGCAAATTATACTCAAAGCGTAGGCAAGTAGGGGCATAAAACACGTTAAAATCCTACTTATCAACTCCCCCAAACGTAAACCTTTGTTTCTCCTCAAGCAAACAAAATAAGACCCATCCCTTAAGGAAAATATCCAAGTAATTCCAGCTATCCTAAGGTAACCTCAACAAGCATCAATTGGGACTAACAATTTCCCTTAATACGAGTGAATCATTAACACATTTGACTTTGAAAACTTGTGGATCAAGTACGACACAAGAGCATCAAGAGTTGACACATTTCATCAAGGAACTTCTCTCAATAACTTTGGTCATTGTGGAACCCAAACTCACACATCCTCAATTCTCCCTAAGCAAATCTCACCTTTTAGAGTATTGACACACAAACCAAGGTTGATGGACTTCCACTCATCTCTCTCAAGAAGAAAGTCACAAGTCCGGCTCCAAGTACCATACGCTTTCCCCTTATATAAGTATCCACTAATGTAGGTTCCCTTCAACTCAAGATCATATAGGGATTTTGTAGAGTCATTGTGAAGGCTTTTAGGTAAGATATTGATTCATTTTGGCACACTTTCTTGAAACACTGTCGCTTTTTCTTATGCAATTCAAAACATTTCTCCTTTTTCTACTTGTTTCACGCCTTTTTCACTTTTGTTTTTCTTAACCCCCCCCCCCTCCCCCTCCTTTTATCCTTGTTCACATTGGATTTCCTTTTCGTATTTTTCTCTCTTTTTCATTGCATTCCTTTTCTTTTTCTTTGTACCTTTTTCCACTTTGTTTCCTTTCTTGTCTCCCCCCCCCCCCCAAACTTAGACATTTGCCATTACTCAAAGGAAGATTTGGGTGCCAAGAGAGGATATCATTAAGAACGAGTATAGACGTGTAGCATTGGTTCTTGAAAGAAAAAGGTTCAAGGCTCAAAAGGGTTAACTAAGGATCATTTCATTGGCAGACCATGGAATTGTTAAACTTAGCATTTGGTTCTAGGAGAGCCTATAATCACTTCTCAAGTCAAATTTCACCTAGGGTTTCGCCTCAACGAACATTCAGGGCAAGTTCTAGACCATCGGCTCCGGACTTGGACTCATAATTCGAGTTCTCACCACACACACACTCAAGGAATTCTAAAGACATCGAGTCGAGGGTCCACAATGACCTTAGTTTGGCTTCAAGTGTACAATGGTCCAAAAGGACCACATGATAATAGTTTGGTCAACACAAGAGCCTCAAGGCCACGACTTTCACCATTCTAAATACAACATTATGTCTTTGATCATGGGATCAAAGGCAAATGTGTTGGGCCTTGCCTGAGGTACCCTTAATACAAAATATCAAAATCAAAAGAAAAAATAAAAAACAGACTCAAATTCTTAAGAAGGTTGTTACGCCATCTATCAGTTGGAAGAGCCACGCGGTTCGCACAACCCTTCACCCTTTGAAAGAACCGTGGCACTAAGAAAACCAAGGGCTTATTAAAAACGCCTAACAAAACAAAAGGATACGAGCCTATTTATGAAGTTAAAATCGAATTTTTTTTACAACAATAGAAAAACCAAATGAATATGTACAATGGGGGAGTAGAATATACAACGAGGGATGAATATATACATACAGTAACTTTATATACAAACCAAGATACAAATTACGAGAAAAATAGCTAAAATGTAAAATTTTCTACAGATCAACTAGAAAATCAAATTAGAAACATAAAAGGAGTATCTAATATATACAATCATCCAAATAGATAAACAGCAGGGCGTGCCCCACGAATAACAGTTGGCATTGTCGCCAATGTCAACTGCCGAAATAAGCATAAAGTATCAAAATAAAAGATATGGAGGGCTCCCTAGGCTTGGTCCGTAGGCATGGGATCATAAGTGGTCCCCTGATCCTCTATATGGGCGGGAACCTTAGACTGGTCCCCAGCCTACTGTTGCTCTGCTACTGGGATAGGGTCCTGCTGCTGGACCGGGTGAATATCAGGTGCATCACTCTAGGGAGTCTACTGAATCTTGGCAAGTTGAATTACTATACCCTCAGTACTAGGAAGCTTCCTCTTCTTCCTCGGAGGCCTGGATGTTTGCTACTGTTGTGACTCTAGTACTGGTGCTGCTGCTGGAGGGGCTGATTCCCCAAATAACACGTCTAAAGGCTGCTAATCCGCTAATAGATTGTTCACATCTATTCGAAGCACCTTCACCGACTCCTTGGATGCCCTTGTCTTTCTCATCTTTTTGTGCTCTCGGGCGAGCTCTTTCAGAGCTACGCCTGAGAATCTACCGCCTTAGCCAAGGTGGCCTGAGTCTTTATAATCTTCTCTTAGTTGGACAGGAGCTTCTTCAATGTTTCCTCAATAGACCGGGGAATTTGGACAGAGGCTGGTGCAGAGTGGGCCTCAATTGAAGTGGCCAATGTGGACAACTTTGATGTCGCAGCTGACATCCAGTTGTTTAAACTAGCTAAGGTCTTTGCTAAGTGCTAGGCCGTCAAAGGGTTGATCCGGGAAGATGGGACTGTTGGGCCAGCTGAAGAACTAGGACCCGCAGAGGAGGAGGGCACATCATTTGGGACAGAGATAACTGGAATGGAGGAGAGCACAGTAAACGGCTTGACAGTAGACTCTACCGCAACTGGCTCCTCAGACTGGCCATTCGGGGCAGGGGTGGATGCCTTGTGCTTTTTGTCCTTTGGGTTGTCCGAGCCCTCAATGGTGAACCATTAGAACGGGGACATTGGGCGGACTGTCATATCATAGGACTTTTTCTTCACCTTCAAGTCCTGGAAATACATAGTGAGAGTGTTGGGGTATGCGTAGTTCCAAGTGTTGTCAACCCCATTGAAGTGATCGCCATGTACATTACATTTCCCACATTTATAGGGAGGCCAGCCATGATGGATGCAATCAGCACAGCCCCGGGGAGTGTGATAGTCTGGTCATGGGAAGTGGGGTCAAGCTTGTTTTATACAAAAGTGATCCACCCTCTAGCTTCGAAATTCAAGTTCTTCCTCAAAATCTTTACCCCCGCCTGTATCCAATACAGAGCAACGCCCGGATGAGCCAAATATTCAGCCTACCACGAAAGAACCTCCTCATTCATCTCAACCTTCTCATTGTATTGGGTCACATCTTCATCATCGAAACCCAAATATCTATTGAGTGCCTTCCCCGAAACACCCTTTTTGTCGCGCACTTTGGTCACAGCAGAGTACTTTTTAGTATAGGCTACGTTGCAATAGAACTCCTTGACCATGTGCTCGTTTGCATTAACCAGATCATCTCTAAAATGCATCCAACCGACTTTGGTGTGAAATTGCTCGTGCACGTTGGGGAGAATGGGCAATAAGTCTCGGGTGATTATGCTCCTCTCTGAAATCAATCTTTGTTTTGGCCACATCTCTCTGAATTTGTGAAGGCCACTTGACTAACAAAACGGTCCTCCCACACTTTTGCTTTTCTTGTTCTTTCTACTCCACCAGCCTCGGGCAACCCACTACCTGGGACCTCATCATTACTATTGTTACCACATGCCGCACTCTCCCCGGATATTGAAGTTGTAGGGGAGGTGGAGTATTCACTGCTACCCGCTGTTGAGCCATCAGATGACTCAGAATGTACAACTAGTGGAGCTTGAGCTGAAAGTAGGGCTAGGACTGAGGGGGCTTGCCCCGAGTCAGCTGAGATGTCCTTAGAGGGCAGGTACTCAATACCCGACTTGTCATCATCACTCACTACTTGCTTTCTTTTTTTAAGTTTTGGTTGGGGCGTGAGTTTTGTTTGTTTGCCTTTTCCTCCCCGAGGGGAGTCCCCTCAGCCGGGTTGTTTGGTATCACGTCCTCTTAGTTTAACCATTTTCTGCAAGCAAACACGCCTAAATTTGTTAGTTGAAGCATAAGTAGTGTACAAAGTGTTCGAAACAAGTGCAGAATAACAACACGAACAATTGCAGAACACATCTCAGAACAAGCCACCACGGACCGCACATTCTGGGGCGCGGCCACGTGGGAGGCACCGCGGGCCGCGTGATCACGACCGCGGGCCTCAATGACCAACCAACAAAAACACCTTCTCTGAATCTCACTAACGTGTGCCACATAAAAAGAGGGTGCGGTCGTGTTGGTCTAACGCGGACCGCGAAAATACGGATGCCGCCGCGCTCGAAATAGATAGTTTTTTAGATCAAGGTCCATCGTGGACCGCGAAATTAGTAGTGCGCCCGTGTTACCATCATGCGGACCGCGTAAGAATAACTATGGGTCGCGCTGGGTGAAAAGTTTGGAACAAACTAGGGTTTTACACATTTGCCAATTTTGTTCAAGTTTTACATCCTAATTTGTTCCTACTCGATTACCTACTATGAAAATCATGCCCAACATCTAAAACCAAAAAATAAAATAACCTAAATATTTAATTTAAGCAAATACGGAAGAACAAAGAAGCTACATTACTGGGAAATAACAAAAATTTAAATTAACAACTAATTAATGATCATTGTGAGAATTTGTTACCAGGAATATGGAGAATCTACTCTTGATGCAAGCACACAACTAGAGTCTTAGAGGTGAACGGTAAAATTTTTAGGGCTCTAATTTTCGATTTGGCGAAAATTTTAAACAGAGGCCCTAAGTCCCTATTTATAGAAAACTTGTAGGACCCTATACTTACCCTCCAGCGTGGCCGCATAAAACTGATTATGGACAGCGCTAGGTTTTACCCTGTGCCTTTGCAAAAAGAATCCCCCTGCGAGCCGCACAAAAAAAAAAGCGGCCGTGCGAGACCACCGCGGACCACTTAATCTTGATCGCGGCCACGTGGTAACCTTCAAAGGCCAACCACCTTCAGCTTATGCTGGTGCGGACCACACAAATCTTACCACGACCGCGCTGATAATTTGCAGAGACTGTGCATTTTTACACTTTTTTTTTACACTTCTTCACCACAAGTCTTGCCATATCTCAATAAACAATTAACTCAAAAATCCTAATCTAAGAAGAAAATCAAAGAGAAAGGAAAATACATGGGTTGCCTCCCAATAAGCGCCTGATTTAACGTCGCGGAATGACGCATGTTACAACCACATCACTTTAAATGAATGAGCACCACCACGTGGCTCTCATATAACTTTCCCAAATAGTGCTTGACACGGTGCCCATTGACCCGGAAAATTTCACCATTCTTGTTCTTGAGATCAAGATCACCAAAAGAAGTCACACATACAACTTCGAATGGCCCACTCCACTTTGACTTGAGCTTTCTCGGGAATAACCTCAACCGAGAGTTGAAAAGAAGAACCACATCACTAACCTTGAATTCCTTCCCCTGAGCATATTTTTCATGGAGATACTTCATCTTGTCCTTATACAAGGACGAGCTGGAGTATGTATGAAATCTAAACTCATCAAGCTCATGAAGTTGCTCAACACAGAGATTTGCTACGACAATCCATTCAGAGTTCAACTTCTTCAAGGCCCACATAGCTTTGTACTCCATTTCCACCGGTAAGTGACATGCTTTCCCAAATACCAAACACTACGGAGACATACCAATTGGGGTCTTGTACGCGGTCCGGTAGGCCCATAGAGCATCATCTAAATTTTTTGACCAATTGTTCCAATTTGTATTGACTGTTTTGGATAAGATACTCTTTATTTATCAGTTCCCAATAAAAATCCAAACTATCTCGCTTGATTTTCTTCCTTTGATTGGGAGAGAGCTCACACGGGACAATTCCAGCCACAATGAAGTTTACAATGTCCTCCAACCATGGTATGACACCAATTGACACCGAAAGAAGTTGCTCGTCAGGGAATGTGTCATTTATTTCAAGGCTGTCACATGGTCTCCCTTCTTCCTCCAACCGAGAAAAATGATCCGCAACTTGATTCTCACTTCCCTTCCAGTCCACTATTTCTAATTTAAATTCTTGGAGAAGTAAAACCCATCTCATCAATCTCGCCTTGGAATCCTTCTTGGTCATCAAATACCTCAAGGCGGCATGGTCTGTGTGCACAATGACCATGGCCCCATAAGATATGGCCTAAATTTTTCCATGGAAAATACAATAGCCAATAGTTCCTTCTCCGTCACCATGTAATTATGTTGAGCTTCATTCATCGTCTTGCTTGCATAGTACACATGATGAAAAATTTTGCTAAGTCGTTGACCCAACACTTCCCCGGCCGCAACATCACTTGCATTGCACATTAGTTCAAAGGGAAAACTCCAATTAGGCGCGGTGGTGATAGGAGTTGTGGTCAACTTGTGCTTCAAGAGTTCAAAGGCCTCCATGTATTTATCGTCAAAAACAAACTTGGAATCTTTCTCTAGCAACTTGCAAAGTGGATTCACAACCTGTGAGAAATCTTTGATGAATCGCCAGTAGAACCCGACATGCCCAAGAAAACTCCTCACAGCTTTTATAGAAGTAGGGGGAGGAAGCCTCGAGATCACCTGAGTTTTCGCTTTGTCTACCTCAATCCAATGCCTAGAAATCTTGTGACCCAATATTATACCTTCCTTCACCATAAAGTGGCACTTTTCCCAATTGAGAACAATATTAGTTTCTTCACATCGGGCCAAGAATCTATCCAAGTTTTCCAAGCATTCTTCAAATGAGACACCAACCACACTAAGGTCGTCCATGAAGACCTCCAATATGTGTTCCACCATGTTGGTGAAAATGGCCATCATGCAATGTAGGAAGGTCGCTGGAGCATTGCATAGCCCAAATGGTATCCGGGAAAAGGCAAATGTACCATATAGGCATGTGAAAGTGGTCTTTTCTTGGTCTTCCGGGGTAATTAGGATTTGAATATAGCCCGAATACCCATCCAAAAAATAATAGAAAGCTCGTCCAGCAAGGCGGTCAAGCATTTGGTCAAAGAACGGCAGTGGGAAATGATCCTTCCGAGTTACCTTGTTGAGTTTCTGGTAGTCCATACAAACTCTCCACCCGGTAATGGTACGAGTGGAAATAAGCTCATTGTTGGAATTTTTTACCACCGTCATTCCTCCTTTCTTTGGCACACATTTTTCTGGAGAGGTCCATGAGCTATCGGAGATTGGATAAGCCACACTGGCGTCAAGCCACTTGATAACCTTTTTCTTTACCACTTCTTGCATTGCTTCATTTAATCTTCTTCGATGTTCAATTAAAGGCATTGCATCCTCCTCTAAGATGATTTTATGCATGCAAAATGCGGGGATAATTTCCCGAATATCGGCAAATGTCCACCCAATTGCCTTTTTGCACTTTTGAAGAACCGCCAAAATGGAATCAACCTGCATGTTAGTTAAGCAAGACGAAAGGATAATAGGTAAAGTGGAATTTGAACCCAAGAATTCATACCTGTGGTATGGAGGAAGGGTCTTCAACTCCAACACTGGTGGCTCCTCGAATCGATGGCTTTGTTGGTGGAGTTTTGCAGTTTTCAAGATCCAAAGATAACTTTCTAGGCTCATATGAATCTGACCCCACGCAATGCATTCACGCACTCCACTCTACCAGCATCCTCATTGAAATCCATATTAAGAAGCACAACCTCAATAGGATCTTCAACATTTATCATGAAACTTGTGTCATCCACGATCACAGTTGTGACAATGTCCACAAATGAAGACACCTCTCTGTTATTGGGTTGTCTCATCGATTTGCAAAATGGAATACCACATCCTCATCACTCACATGAATGTCAACTCTCCCGCTTTAACATCAACCAATGTCTTCCCCGTAGCTAGGAAAGGTCTTTCCAGAATAATCGGCACTTCAAAGTCCACCTCGCGATCCAATATGACAAAGTCGGCCAGCAATATGAATTTATCAGCAGGAACAAGAACATCATCAATTATGCCTAAAAGTTATTTCATCGATCGATCCACCATTTGAAGTCTCATGGAGGTTGGTCTAGGTTGCCCGATTCCCAAGGTCTTGAAAACCAAATAAGGCATCAAATTAATACTAACCCCACAGTCACAAAGGGCTTTTGCAAAGTCGGCACTTCCAATGGTACAAGGGATAGTAAATGCACCGGGGCACTCAAGTTTGGAGCCATAGAATGTACAATTGTGCTCACTTGATGAGTCATCTTGATTATCTCACACTCCATTGACCTCTTTTTTGTAACCAAATCCTTTATGAACTTTGCGTATCCAGGCATTTGCTCGAGTGCCTCCACCAGAGGCACGCTGATAGTTAGACTCTTCATCGTCTCAATGAATTTCTTGAATTGGTTTTCACCCTTTTGCTTGGCCAGCTGTTGAGGATAGGGCGGAGAAGGTCTAGGAAAGGGTGCCTTGGGTTGGGGAACCATCGGCTCGGGCATATCAATCTCATGTTCCCTAGACGGGTTCACGGCTTCTTGTGTCTCCTCCTCAACCTCATTAATATCAATCCGCACATCTTTGTTCATATTGGGTTCCACTACATCCTTAACCACCAAAGGCATATCATCATCTCGCAACTCATCCTTATCAACCAAGACTTGATTTCCTCTTGAGGCATGCACATCACCGCCTCTTCCACTTCGTGTTGTCACCTCCATCATATGATTTTTGTGCCCACCCTTAGGGTTTACTACCGTATCACTTGGTAGAGACCCTTCGGGCGAGTATTTAACGATTGAGAGATTTTGCCTAGTTGCACCTCCAAATTCTGAATAGAGGTATTATGGGAGGCCAATTGAGCATCGGAGTCTTGGTTCTTCTTCATCATTTGTTCGAATATTATTTCTATTCTTGCCATATCACTACCCGATGAACTAGACTCTTGAGATTGAAAAGGGGGTGGATTGTTCGGTTGTTGGTACATGGGGGAATTTGTGAACCTTGCCCCGGTTTCTTTGGTTTCCACTATTATTCCACCCTCCTTGATTGTTATTATTGCTCCAATTATTGTTGTTCCCATTCCAATTGCCTTGATTGTTACGTTGATTACCCTAATTGTTGCTTTGATTGTTGTTGTTCCAATTGCCACCACCTTGTTGTTGGTCGTTACTATTCCAATTTCCACGGCCTTGTTGGTTACCCCAATTTTTGCTTTGATTATTCTAGTTCCAATTGCCACCACCTTGTTGTTGGTTGTGACTATTCCAATTTCCGCTTCCTTGTTTGATTTCCCCAATTTCCTTGTGGACGCCATTGTTGATTCCCTTGATTTCCTCTATTTCCTTGGTAGTTATTGACATATTGACATTCTTCGCTTTGATCATCATAACACTCATTTGAATAACCACCACCACTGTTGTTGTTGTCAAATTGTTCATAATTACTTTAAGGTTGGTGTTTCCCTTTTTCCCTCCTTTTCAACATAGAAACACCTTCCATTGCATTGACTTGGCGTGGGTTTTGGACTTGTTGCAATTGCACCTTTTCCAATTGATTCATAGTTGTTGTAAGCTTGGCAATAGTGTGGCCATGATCGTGAAATTCCTTGTGAAAATGTATGACATTAGGGTCACCTTGAGGAACGTTTGCTTGGCTTTGCCATGCCGACGAAGTATCGTCCATTTCATTTAAAACATCACAAGCTTCATTGTAGGGAAGCTTCATAAAATTTCCTCCGGCCAATTGGTTCACAATACATTGGTTGGTTGTGTTAATGCCCCTATAGAACGTTTGTTGAATCATCGCCTCAGTCATGTGATTATTAGGGCATTCATTCACCATTGTTCTATATCTCTCCCATATTTCATGCAAAGGTTCTATTGGCTCTTGCTTGAAGGCTAAAATTTCATCCCGAAGTGCCGCCATATGACTTAGTGAGAAAAACTTGCGAATAAATTTATCCGCCAACTCATCCCAAGTTGTGATAGAATGATTGGAAGCCTTTCTAACCAATCCAATGCTTTACCCCGAAGAGAGAATGGGAAGAGCCTCAATCTCAAAGCATCCTTGGATACGTTTGTTTGCTTGCTACCCCAACATGCATCAAAGAACCCCTTAAAGTGCTTGTATGCATTTTGATCAGAGGCGCATGTAAAATACCCTCTTTGCTCTAGCAAGGTTAACATGACATTTGTAATTTGGAAGTTCCCCGCCAGGATTCGGGAAGGAACGATGGCACTTGCATATCCTTGCTTCAGGAGTACTCTTGGAGCCACTCTTGGTGGTGGTGGAATAGGGTCTGGAATATTCTCATTCAGATTCACGTTTGCATTGGCATTTATACCTCTATGTGGAGCTTGAGGTATAAGTTCATCTTGATCAATATCTTCAACCTCCACCCTCGCCATGGCATTGCCAAGAGGGTCATTTTCATTGAGAGCTATTTGAACCTGATTGATTGACACAACAAAATCAGTAAACAAGAAGGAAAGAGAAGCAAAACACAAAACAAGCTAAAAAGATAGTCAACGCCGTAAGCGCCCCGACAACGACGCTAAAAAGTGATCGCTGCCAACTCAACGCTACAGGAATGTAGGGAGAGTGGACCGCTACATCTTTTACCCGAATAGTGGTTCAGAGTCGAATTTCCACAGAGAGCTTAGAACGGAGTTGTATTGTCTGTTTAGCCTAGATTTGCGTTTGTACTTCTAATTGCACTCCTAACATTTTTTGGTTTTCTTTGTATTAACAACTACTATTATGAACTAAATATGAAGACTAAATTATTCTAAGGAAATATTACTTGGTTGTAATTAATAGGAAGAAAGGCACTAGGGTCATGGCATCACCTAGGTGGTTAATTAACGGGTAGAAACTACTAAGAATAGATTGGCATATTCGGAATTTATGCAATAACCATTGCACAATCGTACCCACTCTCACACCTCTCGGTAGAGAGAGTGATTTTGCCCGATTGACTCTCGAGAGACCAATTGCGTAGGCCAATTAGAACAAGCAACTAGGGTTCAAGTAGGGTGATTACTCTCTCGAGATTTAACTCATTAATTGGAACTACCATTTCTCATGGGTCCATCCCAATTCCTTGTTGGGTCAATTTTAGGGTCATAGACTCTCTTTCTCAAGAAGAGTCAAAACCCACTAAGCTAGAATCAATGTTTGCAACCACCAATCCTTAGTTTAAGAATAAAATTAACCCAAATAACAAATACTTAATAGCAATCTATCATTAGAAAGCAACACCCATAAATTACCCACACTAGGGTTGAGCCACTACCCTAGATAACGGGTTTAGCTAGACATAATTGAAGAAGAAACAGAAGATATAGAAGGATAAATAGACATAATAATTAATGACTAAGATTAAACTACAAGAATCTATGGAGAAATTAATGTTAAAATTCCAAAATAGGCTAAAACTTTCGTCCTCACGAGCGCAGCTCCGTTCAGTAAAAAACCCTCTAAAAATGGTAAATGTTCTATTTATAGTGGGCTGGAAAAGCTGGACCAAATTTCCCCAATCGGGTCAGTGCGGGCTGCACAATTACTACCGCGGTCGTACTGGCTCTTTGGCTTCAATTTCTATCTTCTATTAAGTGGCTGGAGCGGACCGCGTAAAGGTGTGGCGCGGCCGCGTGAAGGTCTGGCGCGGACCGCGTAATGGTGACTGCGGTCGCATGGCTTGCCTTTGCTCAAATATCCATTTTCTCTGAACCTTGTGAAACGGGCCACATGCCATAATAGCGTGGCCGGGTGAGCTGAACGCGGGCTGCACATTTCCAACCGCGGTCGCAATGTGCAAGACCTGATAATACTTTTATCTGAAACCCCTAGTGCGGCCGCATGCACAATTGCGCAGTCCGTACTAGGCTCCTCTTTCCACCACTTCACTTGGCCTTTGATACCTGAGCAGGTTTCACTATGTTTTGAGCCAATCTTTGACACTTCGTCACTTTGTCGCTCAAACCTTCAATCAAGCACAACTTGTAAGCATTTTGGGCTATTTTGCAGCTAATTATACTCAAAGCATTGGCAAGTAGGGGCATAAAACACATTAACATCCTACTTATCAGTGTTCTTTAGATCACACTCCCAGTAGAGTAATTTCTTTCCTTAAAGCTCAACGTATGGTTGAGAATGGGTGTGACATATATCTAGTATGTGTGAGAGATGTAGTATTGATACCCCTTCAATTGATTCAGTTCTAGTAGTATAGGACCTTTTCCATTTCTTTCTAGCTGATCTTCCAGGCACACCACCTGATAGAGATATTGATTTTGGCATTGATTTGTTGTCGGGCACTCAACCATTTCTATTCCTCCTTATCACATGGCTCCTCCTGAGTTGAATGATTAGTTGTAGTAATTCGTTAATAAGGGTTTATTCTACCTAGTGTATCACCTTGGGGTGCTCCAATCTTGTTTGTGAAGAAAAAGGACGGTTCTATGCATATATGTATTGATTTTGCCAGTTGAACAAGGTTACAGTAAAGAACTGTTATCCTTTGCCTCTTATTGATGATTTGTTTGACCAGCATCAGGGCGAATGATTATTTTCTAACATTGACTAGTGCTCAGGTTACCATCAGTTTAATATTTGGAAGCCAGATATCCCTAAGACTGCATTCAGGACTGGGTATGTCATTACGAGTTCCTTGTTATGTCATTTGGGCTGACCAATGCCCCAACAACCTTTATGAATTTGATGCATAGTATATTCCCATATCTTGGCTCTTTTTTTATTGTCTATTCTGGTATATTCCCGAAGTTGGGAATATCATGAACAACACCTGAGGATAGCGCTTCAGACTCTGAGGGAAAAGACGTTTTATGCAAAGTTATCAAAATGTGAGTTTTGGTTGGATTCTATGGCATTCTTAGGCTACATGGCATCGAGTGAGGGTATTCAAGTGGATCCGAAGAAGGTATAAGTAGTGCAGAGTTGGCCCATACCATCCTCAGCTATAGAGATCCACAATTTTCTCAGTTTGGCGGGTTAATACCATCTTTTTGTAGAGGGTTTTTCATTGATTGGAGCCCTTATGACCAGACTGACCGAGAAGGGTTCTCTATTCTAGTGGATGGAAGAGTGTGAGGCGAGCTTTCAGAAGCTCAACATAGCTTTGACTACTACCCCAGTTTTGATATTGCCTACAGGTTTGAGGTCTTATATGGTCTATTATGAAGCATCGAGGATTGGCCTCGAAGCGGTGTTGATGCAGGATGCTAGGGTTATTGCCTACGTGTCCAAACAGTTGAAGATACATGAGAAAAATTGCCCTATTCACGACCTTGAGTTATTTGCCATTAATCACGCCCTAAAATTTTGGCGCCATTATCTATACGGTGTGGCTTGTGAGATTTATATTGACCATCGAAGCTTTCAGCACCTATTCATGCAAAAGGATCTAAATTTGCATCAGAGGAGGTGGTAAGAGTTGCTGAAGGACTATAATATCACTATTCTGTATCACCCGAGCAAGGCCAATATAGTGGCCGATGCTTTGAGTCAGCAGGCAGAGAGTTTAGGAATTTTTTCTTATCTACCAGCATCAGAGAGGCCTATGACAATGGATGCTCAGGCCTCAGCTAGCCACTTTGTGAGATATGATCTTTCGGAGCCTAGTCGGGTTCTAGCTTGCATGGTTTCTCAGTCTTCCTTATTTGATCGTATAAGGGAGTGGTAGTATGATAACCCTCATTTGCTTGTCCTCAAGGACAAGGTCAAGCATGGTGATAACAGAGATATGACCATTGGCAGGAAATGAGTATTAAGGATGCAGGGTCAGGTCTATGTACCCAATGTTGATGGGCTTCAGGAGTTGATTCTAGAGGAGGCCCACAGTTTGTGGTATTCCATTCATCCGGGTGCCACAAAGATGTACCAGGATTTGAGGCAGCACTATTGGTGGAGGCAGATGATGAAAGATATAGTTGGGTTTATAGCTCGGTGCCTCAACTGTCACCAGGTGAAGTATGAGCACCAGAGGCCGGGTAGGTTACTTCAGCAGATAGAGATTCTGGAGTGGAAGTGGGAGCGGATCACCATGGACGTTGTAGCTTGGCTCCTGTGGACATTGAGAAAGCTTGATGCTGTTTGGGTGATTGTGCATCGCTGACCAAGTCCATTCACTTTATTCCTGTGTGTACTACTAATTCTTCGGTGTGATTGGAGAAGATCTATATGGGGATATTGTTTGTCTGCATTGTATTCCAGTTTCCATCATTTTGGATAGAGGTACTCACACATCATTGTTCTGGAGGGTCGTTCAGCATGAGTTGGGTACTCGGGTGGAGTTATTATTCAAATTCTTAAGGATATGCCCCATGTATATGTGATCGAGTTTGAAGGGTATTGGGATCAGTTCATGCCATTGGCGGGAGTTTGTATACAACAACAGTTATCAGTCCAGCATTCAGATGGCACCACATGAGGCTTTATATGGTAGGTGATGTAGATCTCTTGTGGGTTGGTTCGAGCCGAGTGAGGCTAGGTTATCGGGCACAGACTTAGTTCGGGATGCTTTGGAGAAGGTTAAGGTAATTTAGGATAGACTCCGTACAGCCCAATCTAGATAGAAGATCTATGCGGACCAGAAGGTTCATGATGTTTCCTTTATGGTTGGAGAGCGGTTTTTGCATCGGGTTTCGCCTATGAAGGGCGTTATGAGTTTTGGGAAGAAAGGGAAGTTGAGTTCGAGGTTTATTGGACTTTTGAGATATTGAGTCATGTTAGGGAGGTTGCTTATGAGCTTGCCTTAGCTCACAGATTGGCAAGAGTTCATCCGGTATTTCATGTTTCGATGCTCCGGAGGTATCACTCTGCTCGGTCGCACGTGTTAGATTTCAGTTTAGTCTAGTCGGACAAGGATCTATCTTATGTTGAGAAGCCAGTGGCAATATTGGACAGGTAGGTTAGAAAGCTGAGGTCAAAGAACATTGCATTCGTGAAGGTTTGGCGGTGAGTTCAGCCGGTCGAAAAGGCGACCTTAGAGACCGAGAAGGATATGCGTAGCTATTACCCTCATCTTTTTACTACTTCAGATATGTCTCTATGCTCGTTCGAGGAAGAAGGAATGTTTAAATGTAAGAGGATGTGACGACCAGGCCGGTCGTTTTAATAACTATCACCCCAATCTCCTACTAACTGCTTTCTCCGTGTTTATTCTTGCTATTTTGATCTGCCGCGATGTTCGATTTTATGTTTCGAAGAGTTTTTGGGACACTTAGTCCCTAAATAAGAGCTTAAGTGTTAGAAAGTTGACCGTAGTCGGAATAGTGTGAAGATTACCTCGGAATATAAGTCTAATGGTTTCGTTAGCTCTGTTAGGTGATTTCGGGCTTAAGGGCGTGTTCGAATTGTGTTTTGGAGGTCCGTAGGTAATTTATGCTTGAAATAACAAAAGTTGAATTTTTAAAGTTTCCAGTCTGATAGTGAGATTTTGATCTGAAGGTCAGAATGGAACACCGTAAGTTACAGTAGTTCCTTTACATAATTTGGGATGTGTATGCAAAATTTCAGGTGATTCGGATGTGTTTTGGTTGGGTTTTTTATCAAGAGCGTAATTTAGAAGATTTTGGAATTCTTAGGCTTGAATCTGATGCGAAACAGGTGTTTTGATGTTGTTTTGAGTATTTCGAAGGTTGGATCAAGTTTGAATGAAGTTATGAGATATGTTGGTAGGTTTGATTGAGCTCCCCGGGGCCTCGGGTGTGTTTCCGATGCTCAACAGACCATTTTTAGAGTTGGAAAGATGCAGATTTTCTGCTGTTGTGTCGTAGAGAAAATACTCATCGCGTTCACGAGAAGGTCTCGCGTTCGCATAGAGCATCTGGGTAAAGCAACTATTTCGTGATAATGTCCCGCATTCGCGAAGGTAAGGGCACGTTGGTCTTCACGCTCGTGACACGGTCCTCACGTTCACGTAGGGTCTGCTAGTGTAAGCTACGCGTTCGTGAAAGAGGCAATTGCCCAGTAGGTTCTTTGTGCATCGCGTTCGCTTGATGCCCGTCGCGTTCGCGAAGGTTGGTAAAGCTGAGGCATCACGCTCGCAATGGTGTGATCATGTTCGCAAAATATAGTTTTGGTCAATCAAATTTTTGTGATTCGCGAATGCGAGGCTTTGACCGCGTTCGTGAAGAAGGATTTAAATGCCTAGGAAGAATGATTTAAAGGGTCTATTTCCCGATTTTTAGCCTAGATTCCTACATTTTTAGGTAATTTTGAAGCTTTCTGAAGAGGGTTGAAGAAGGATTCAATGAGCACTTGGAAGTAACATTTTTGATTTCATAACTCATTTTTATGTGATTAAAAACCTAATTAGTGGTGGAAATTTTTGAAAAAATGGGTAATTAGCGCTTGAGATTTAGAGACCTTAAAAGAAGGTAATTGAGGGGCCAGTTGAACTCCGATTTCAGTTTTCTTGTTATACATAGACTCGTGAGAATATGATGATTCCAAAAATATAAATTTTGCCCAATTTCGCGAAGTGGGCATGAGGGGCATTTTGGTTATTTTGCCTAATTTCACGTATTATCTTAGAATTTATTTGTAGAATCAGTTAATTAAAGTGTTATTTACAATATAAAATTTTAATTGAATAGACTTGGGCCATTTGGTGTCGAATATATCGAACTAGGGAAATGCACCCGGTAGATTCCCTCAGTACTGGGTATTTATATTTGGGACTATGGAATGGGATTCGGGTAGATCCATATGTACTATGAGTTGGACTATAGGACAGTATCCCGAAAAACTTATTGGATATTTTCTTCTAGTTTAGGTTGTATGTTATGTATATATATTCTCGTATATATTTTCTTGTAGTATATATATATATATATATATATATATATATATATATATATATATATATTGTAGCTTATAAATAATTCGAAGTAAAGACAAAGAAATATTGAGAAAAAAGATATTCAAGGATATGTCTTATAATATTTATTACCCAAAATGGCATATCTTTCTTAGACTTCCTTCCCCCAATGGAATGAACACAACAAGGTACTAATACCACCATTAAAAGGAAAAAAACTAAAAGAAGATGTGCCAATGTACAAGTTACATCATAATCTACATTGTATCTCTAACAAATCTCATAAATCCGTCATGAACAAGCTTCGATTCCACGACCACCAAATTCTCACAAGGCCGATATTTATGAACAATACCTAATCGCTATTTATTTACTCATATACCTAATCGGATTTCTATTACTATTGATATAGGTAGAAGTGGTAATGATTGTGATTATCTAACTGTTACAAATCCTGCATTTACTAAGAGAATATATATATATATATATATATACACAAAATATACAATATACACTAATTACTATAACACAATATACTAATTACTAGTACAACCATTGGCACATCTTCTTTTAATTTTTTTTCCTTTTAATGGTGGTACTAGTACCTTGTTGTGCTCATTCCATTGGGGGAAGGAAGACTAAGAAAGATATGTCATTTTGGGTAATTAAAATTATAAGGCATATCATTGAATATCTTTTTTCTCAATATTTCTTTGTCTTTACTTAGAATTATTTATAAGCTACAATATATATATATATATATATATATATATATATATATATATATATATATATATATATATATAATACAACGTAAACTACAAGAAAATATATAAGTAATGACATATATACATAAGATACAATATATACTACAAGAAAATATATAAGGGAATATACATATATACAAAATATACTAATTAGTATAACACAACATACTAATTACTAGTACCACCATTGGCATATCTTCTTTTAGTGTTTTTCCTTTTAATGATGCTATTAGTACCTTGTTATGCCCATTCCATTGGGGGAAGGAAGACTAAAAAAGATATGACATTTTGGGTAATAATATATACATAATATACACTATATATACAAAATAAAAAATTTAAAAACCACCAGTCCCGCCAGGCCCGTGACCACTGTGGGCTTAGGCCCGTCACGGGCTGGTCTCAACCGCCAGGACCGCCAGACCTGGCACACGACGCCCGGGACCGTGAAGACCGGCCCGTTTAGGCCCGAGCCCGGGCCAAAATACAACTCTAGTGCGACATGTCACGCTAATACACACGTCATATATGTCGTCACAGTGATGTTATCAAGTCGATTTCGCTTCAACTTTTGACTCAAACTAAAATCATCTTCAATCTTTCTTAGATTCTATATAAGCTTCGTTTATGCATTTGTAACGAGTTTCAACCACACCCATTCAAAAAATTAAAAAAAAAGTACTTTTACATGGAAAAATTAAATCAATCTTGGAAAAGAATTGTGTTGGAAATTGGATTTATTAGCGACTTCCATTTTTTCTGATGACAGAGGACTACCTTGAGAATTATGCGTTTATTGAGGGGTTGTTGAAGAAGAGAAGTGGAGTAAGTTGAGAAAAATATGAAAAAGAGAAATAAAGTTGTAGGAGTTTCTTGTTGCCAAATATTTTTTGAGCTATAGATGTCAATGTTAATTGTTGGCTAAGTGGCTGCAGTAGTTCCGAAAGGCTATATACGAGTGTCAATTTTCCCATGAGATTAGGATCTTCATACAAATATCCGATTAAATTTTGTAATGTATTTTTTTTAATCATTACGTATAAATTATATACGGATTGGACACGATTTTATATATATATATATATATATATATATATATATATATATATATATATTAACATATTCAGTCAAACCTCTTCATAATAGCATTTGACAGTTAAAAAAATTTTGGCTGTTACAAACCAAAAATTATCCAAAAATTAGTTTTATCCCTTTCTTGATGTTACATATAATAGACAAAAAATTTATTCAAATTTAAAATCTCAAAAAATATGCATGTTTCACTAATTAAATATCAAAGAATACTAATATATTATTAATGAATTCATAACTAAATGTACAAAGGTTAAACTCTAAGTCACACGTTTTAAAGCTACTAGAAAAATAAATTCTTTCGGGATTAATCGAAAAACTTTGCAATTGTCGCTCTTTCATAAATTTCATTCCCTTACTGGTGATAATACTTGTATCGGCGAATATTTACGTCCAAATTTTTAGCGTAAAGACATCCAATAACTTTCCTTGAAGGAAATCTAAGTGCTTAAAAGTTGAATCTTCGAATTGCATATATTATGCAAGATGAAAACTTTGTTCAATGGAAAATATGGTGGTGCATATTCTTAGAATTATTAATAATAATCCTAGAAATTATATATGGCTGTTATAGAGGGGTCAATTTTATAAAAAGCGATCTACTATAAATATGGCCGTTGTTATTATAGATAAAAAGCCGTTATAGAGAGGTTAAATGTAACTTAAAAATCGGTTCTAAGAAAAACGTAACTTTTATAGTGAATAACTGACATATATAGATATTGTTATAGAGAGGTCTGATATACACATTCACTAGCTAATTTTAATTTAGAGATTTTTTTTTCATATACCATATATGAAATCTTATTACCAAAAATGTGCATAGTTTCTACTTTACTCGACCTATTCATATTTTTCTACAGTTATTATATCAATCATTAAATATTAATTAATAGTAGCTGAATCTTCCTAATTTGTCGAGATAAAATTGAGGAACAAAATATTCTAAAAAGATTTGGCGTCAATCAAATCAAATCATAGTCTTCCAGATATTTCTATTTAGGTGTGCTACAATTATGGAAGTAAATATTTTTTTCCAAATATTTTTCCACCATTGATAGCCATTAAAAAGCTTGAACACTTTAAATTCAAATTAGAGTTTCAAAAATCATTATTTGTTTGGATTGGGTGTTGTTGAAAATAATCGAAAATATGGTTTGGAGTTTATATCTCAATTTTGAGGGATTTTGTTAAATATTAGACTTGGTTTTGACTAAATTTCATATTGAAAGAAGAAGAATAAGAAGAAGAAGACATATTGCAGAAATTGTAGATAAATTATAAATAAATTATAGATTATTATATTCTAATTATGGATGCGTTATTTTCTGTTTTCACAAATAAAAAATGGCTAAAACTTCTAAAAATCTTCTGAAAAATAAAATTATGTGTAAAATCACAATTATGCTATAATTTAATGAGAATTGGGATATAGAAATCTAATATACCCAGTTTGTAAATATTTTATAGATAAATTATAGATTATTTATATTCTAATTGTAGATGCTTTGTTTTCTAGTTGTAGATGCTTTGTTTTCTGTTTTCACAAATCAAAAATGATTAAAACATCTATAAATCTTCTGCAAAAAATACAATTATGTCTAAAATCCCAATTAAACTACAATCGAATGAGAATTGAGATATTAAAATTCAATGTATCCTGTTTGTAGGTATTTTGTAGATAAATTGTAGATTATTTGTATTCTAATTGTAGATGCATTGTTTTCTGTTTTCACAAATCCAAAAAGACTAGAACTTCTATAAAAAGTAGTCTATTTTCTATAATTTAACTACAATTTATACAATATCTCCTCTTCTTCTTCTTCTTCTTCTTCTTGTTGTTGTTGTTGTTGTTGTTGTTCTTCTTCTTCTTCTTCTTCTTCTTTTAATATGAATTTCAGTCAAAACCAAGTCGAATCTTCACCAAAACCCCTCAAAATTGAGATATAAATTTCAAAACATATTCCTAATTATTTTCAACAACACCCAATCAAAACAAATAATAATTTTTGAAAACCAAAATTTGAATTCAAAGCTTCAAAGCTTTTTAATGGCTGTCAATGATGGAATTGCTGCTCTCTTATCTCTTTGAAGGTTTGTTCTTATTCATCGAGAAAATTTGAAGTTGGAGGTAAATGTGTGTATGAACTTTGAAGATTTGACTTCAATTTTGATGAATTTTGTTGTTCTTCATTGATGAACTTCAACTGGAGTAAAATGGGGAACCAACTTTGTTGAAGGGTTTCTTCAATTCTCTGTGAATTTAGAGGGAGAATTTATTTTCAGAAGATGGAAAAATGGTATAAAGAACGTGGGTATGGATAAACCGTGGGTGTGATTGAGTGGTTATGAGAGAGAAACGTACAGATTCCTTTAATTAAGGAGTAAAAAATTGTACAAGTAATTATATCCTTAACTAATTATGGTATAAAATTTGTAATTTGATATACTAAGTATAATTAAATCAAGCCTTAAACATTAAAGGTAATATGGTTTCCTATGACATAAAAATGTAAAAAATCTATTTAATTTAAGCAATTGAGTCGATAACTATTTAAGTTAATTTTTCTCAATTAAGTTTTATTATCAAACAGTCCTTTAACAAACAGGCCCATTTCGCTATAGGCCCAATAGTCAATTTGCCATGCTAAAGAGTGTCAAGCCTTGCCATTGGTAACTGTTAGTGGCTCCTAGCCCCCGCTTCGATGCATAATTATAAGGATTAGTTACTTTATATAGGTAAGGTTTGATATTTTATTTATATTAAATAAATATTTTTAAAAAAATTATATTTTATAGCTACCTTTTAATTTTTTAGCTAAATATCTATTTATGATCACTTCCTACTGTCAAGTCATAAAATAAGTTTTGTATTATTTTTTTCTCTCCACTTAAATTTCTCATATCCCCTCAAATTTCTCGTATTCCCTGCCCCCCCTCCCCCCCCTCTCTGTCTCATCTTCCACCTTCATCTTACTACCAAAACTCTGTGGCAAAGCATCAAATCCATCCAGTTGAAGGAAGGGATACATTTAATGTATTTCCCCTCTAGAACCGGTTTTTGAATGGGCTTGTAATAAGCGTTAACTTAGTTTTGTTAGCTTGATGTGTTAGTTCTATTGAACTTTATACTTTATTGGTTTTAATGTTGTTGTTAATATTGTTGTTGATGTTGTTGTTGTTGTATTATTGCTAGTTTTGCTGTTGGTACTTGTTGTTGTTGTTGCTTGTAATAAAGAAATTGGTATGCTGGCAGGTGGTGCAGCTGCCAAAAAAGGCAGTTTTTGTCAAAATTATACCCAGAAAAGCAAATAACTATGGTCCCTTGTTGGTCGCTTTTTTATTTAATAAAAAATATTTTGTGGGGAATAGCGACCAAGGTTGGTTGTTACGCAACCTAGATTTCCTGAAGGGCAACTAACTTTGGTTGCTATTTTATTAAAAAAAAAAAATCGGGACAATTGCTACCAACATTGGTCGCGTAAGTTTAAAAAATAATTAAATTCTTGGAATTAGCGACCATCATTGGTTACTATTGCCCAGAAATTTTTTGAAAAATTGAAAAAGAGCGATCAATTTGGTCGCTATTTTCTATATATTTAATTTATAATATTTGATTTTCAAACCAAAGTTGGTCGTTTTCTTTTATTAATAATATATAAAGAATGTAATTTAAATTTAGAGACCGACTTTGGTCGTCAAATTTATATTATTAAAATGTTAATGCGACAAAAGTTGGTCAGTATGTTGTTTACCCAGAATATTTGGTTCTTTTATCTTAGAGACCAAAGTTGATCGCTAATTAGCGACAAGCTTTAGTCTCCAAGGTAAAGGAACCAGCAAAATAGCAATTAACCCCATTTGGATGCTTTTTGACGTGAAAGTGACCAATTGTGGTCGTTTTTTTCTGAATTTTTAGTAGTCTATTTCTGTCCTCGGAGGCATGGCTCCCTGAGCCAAAGCTTGTCATTTCTTTCGATTCTAGTCGCTAAGTCTTACTTTTAATCTAATTCATTTATCATTTTGGTTCAAATCAGTTCGCTTGTCTATAATCACGTAACAAATTCAACCGTACCGTTTTACAGGTAAATAATTCCAAATATGAAATAGAGCTATTCATTAATATTTAGAATTTATAATCATTGATCACTTCATACAATATATTCTCATATTAATCTACACTAGAAATGTTGATAGAAATTCTTGAATGCGTGTTGCAGCTTGGATGAGGCAGCATTTTGGTTTTCTTAACGTTTCCAGTCATTTGCTAGGAAGGAAAAGTAATAGACACTGAAATACATGATCTTATCTCATCTACAACAACTGTTAGTCTAGTGCTGTCCATTTTTTACTTCCACCTCTTTCTTTTCATTTACCTCGCCAAACTTCACTTACTGCTTAGCCTGCAATAACCAAAGAAGAAAAACAAATTTAGCTCTAGTTTTTATGAGTGAATCAAGTGTTTCTTTTGAGTGGTCACTATCCTTCTGGTTGTCTAAGCATGGGGTGCAGTGATAACTCTAGGATGAAGTAACAAGTTGCCATATGCTAGATTGATCATTTGATGGATCTTTATTGGTCCCCAAGTAAATATGAAAAGAAACTGACACTGACAATATCAAATAATATAAGTACTGTTTGAATATATTTACCTGTGAGTAGAGGAAAGTTCCAAAGATTGCAATGGCAGCACCAAGGGCATTAACTGGTTGAATTGGAATTTGGAAGATTATGATGGATGAGACTATGACAGAAATTCTCTTCATAGTGTTACCAATGCTAAATGTGAGTGGAGAGATCTCATTTAGAGACATGTAAGAGACTTGATTGTACAAGTGATAGAACACACTTTGGGCCACCATCCACCTACCAAAAAAACAGCAATTAAACAGATATCAGTCTACATAATCTTTCAGATCTTCAGTTTGCGGTATTTATTAAGCTCTTGTGAGTTTTTTGGACCACTTTTACTGTGCAAACAGAAGGGGAGCCTCGGCGTAATCGGTAAAGTTGCTGTCATGTGACTAGGAGGTCACGGGTTCAAGCCGTGAAAACAGCTTCTTACATAAATGTAGGTTAAGGCTGTATACAATTAGCCTTTTTGGTCCAGTCCTTTCCCGGACCCTGCGCATAGCGGAAGATTAGTACACCGGACTGCTTTTTCTTTTATACTATGCAAACCAGAACCACACATATGAGCATGATTCCAAAGGGAAACATGTGGGATTACGTACACTGCTTCAAACAAACTGAAAGTGACATGGTATCTTTCATTCAATTCAGTACCTTTACATGATTTTTTGTGTTATTTATTAATGTCAATTCTGGAGATCTACAAATATAAAGTGATGTTATGAGTTATCGCTAAAAACTATCTACTTACCATATGAAATTTGGGCCAATTTGAGAGACTGCAGTCTGCCATCCAAGTGCCCATACTTGTGGACCCTCAACAGCAATAGCAAAAGGAGTCAGAATCAAAAGAGACATCATTGAAAGACAAGCATAGTAATTCATCCCTCCTACTGACTTCCCCTTCATCCCTTTCTTTGAGAATATATTTCTGAATACAAATGCCAAGTTTGATATCATTGCCCCCATAAAACCTGCATGTTATCAAGATTAAAAACAACAGAAATATTCTAAGATATAGATTTGTAATTGAAGGGTGAAACATGCATTTTGTTCTTACCTGTTAGATTGAAGTTGAGCTCAGTAATAGCAGCAAGTGCACAACCACCAATAATAGGCATAAGTGAAAGGTATACTGGCAATGGGAAAGTTTCACCTAAAAGTAAACTTGAAACCAAAACACTGAAAGCAGGCTCTCCACTCTTAATTATGTGAGTAAATGAAACTGCAACTTTTGACATGCTCACTGTTGCAGCCACATGTCCAATTGTGTGTGCCACAGCAACCTAGAAACAGTACAAGAAACATTTAGAACCTGAGTTTCAATGTCCAAAAATGAACTTTTAAAGATTCATAATTTACTTACAGGAAACAAGGCTTTCCAAAAATCAAAGTCAGTCTTTGGAGTTTCAGCAATTCTAGTAGCCCAAGAAACCAACATCATTAGAGAACCAGCAGCAAGAGAAAGAGTGGAAGTAAGCCATGGAAATGGAAATGCATTCAACACCTTCTTGTTGTAAATGTTGAAGACAACATTCAAAGCCCACCAAGTTGCAAAGTATAGCCCAATCTTGAGCTTCTGAGCAGCAGCAACCTGAGCTTCTTGCCCAAACTCAATGCTGATTGGTATCGAACGACTAGCTTCGTATGCATTGCACTGGACTAAAAGTTCTTTAGATTTGGACTCCTTTGATTCATCAACATGCCCAAATCCACTTACTGCTGATATATAGAGAGGCTTTCTTGATAAGACGTTGGACTTGTCACATTTTCCAAAGGTGATGTAGTTGAAGGAACATGCTGAAATATGAGGCTTAGGACCCCAGGAATTTTGTTGCAAGGGATCAAAAGTTGTGGAAACTGCATAAGATTGCCCAGCAGAGAAGGCCATTACTGTTAATAATTGAATTATAGTGCTAAAGCAACTCACTTACTACTACAATGGAAAGAACACTAGTAAGGCTAGTAGTAGTAGTAGTTTAGTCATAAACTTATAGTGCAATATTCAGTGTAGAGAGATTCAAATTGAGGACTTGAATTTATAGTATTTCTGAAAGGTGATGGCAGGGGACTGTTTAGTTGGGGTTTCCTTTTTCTTTTCTTTTTTTCGGGGGGTTGCTTGAGTCCGGAACCCAATTATTGGGTTTTTGGACAAGTGTGACGTTAATAAGTTAAAAAAATAAAGAGCTACCAAAGTATATATAACGCGATTATAAATCGTGCTATACTATAACGATGTTTTATCCGTTAAAATACTTCGCGGTTTATAATCACGTTAAAGGTATAGCGCACAGATATTCCACGCTATATATGTATAGCGCATATATTACCGCACTATACCCTGATGACACATCCTTCCCTGATGAGGGTGATGAGGAGGAGGAAGTGAATGTCGAACCTGAGCTGATGAGGGAGCATGCTTCTCCGCCTCCCGTTAGACCAAAATTGTATGAGTCCCATGTGCCGTTTTATGAGTGGAATATTTCCTACTTTGATAATTTCCCAAGTATACCGGACGCGGATTCCCTCACAAGGGATGATGAGGAATTTCGGTCAGCAATGTCGGATGAGTCTAGACTACTGGCGCTGGCAAAGGACATGTATTTCTCCAATAAAGCTCGCCTAATCAAAGCTGTAAAAATCTACAACGTAAGAGAGTGCAGTGAGATGATGGTAAGGGAGTCAACTATAGATGTATACAAGGCCGTATGCCGTAGAGACATTATAAGTTGTCACTGGATATTATGTGCAGAAAGAAGAAATCAGGATTGTCGAAAGTGAGTTAATATATTAGTACCCATAGATATCAAAATTACCCATTCATTGAGAATCACTTCAACCTTGATGTAAACTTGATTTCTCTTGTCTTGATTTCATACTTGAAAGTGTCCATTAGGTTCAAGATTAAAGAATGTATTACAGCTGTTAAGGTATTACCATATTAAAGATATAGCGCACAAATTTTTCGTGTTATATATGTATTGCGCATATAATAACCACGCTATACCCCATTTTCTAATCCCTTCTTCTTTCCCATGGCAGAACACCCACTTCCCTCATTTTTAAATCCCCAAACAGAACGGTCACCCCTTTTTCTTCCCTATAAAAACTATTGTGGCCCTACCCGTCAGACAAACGACAAGAACATAGGTCTCATAATGTGGCAATGCATTATGTTGCTGTGGTTTCACTGTTTTGAACTTAAATTTTCAATTAATTCACTTTTCGAAAATCATAAATCGTGGTATTACAATTTAGTTTATATCGAAACTCGTATAATAAAATATATTAGTTGATTTAAATGTGTTTTCATGTCATTTTGTATTTTGTTTGCGGAACTAGTATATTATATTTATCCGCACTTAGATATTAGTGCTCTAAAAACCATGTAAAAATTGAGAAATTATTTTTTTCTGTGAATAAAAATGTTAATTAATACTTTCCATGTTCCAATTTATGTGAACATGTTCGACTGGACACGGGGTTCAAGAAAAAATCAAGACTTTTGAAATTTGTAGTCCAACAAGTCGATATGGGCCCAGAGTAATTGTGTGGTTGCAAACGCTTCTGATTAAGGGTAGAATTGGAAGTTCAATTTAAATTGTTTCAAAATTTAGAAAGGGTTTATTCTTTTCGGAACGAACTAAAAAGGAAATAAGTTCACATAAACTTGAGCAGAAGTAGTATTTTTTATTGTTTTATACATATTTTTGTGAATGTTATGTGATTAAAATGTATTTGTTGTTTATATTTAGTTTAGATTATTTATTACCTTAGCAAAATATAGAATCTTTTAGCAGAGTAAAATGTACAGTATTTTAGCATAGAATCCCTGTAGTTTAAGTATCTCTTATACTGATAGATGAAATACAAGCTCTGTCCAATTTACAAAAATTAATTATTTAATTTAAAAAACAAATACACATAAATGAAAATATTAGAATTGACACACATAAGAATTCATGATACGTTGGTGCTACGGGGCCTCAAATATCGATCCTAGAACCCATATGTATATACTATATCCAATTTATAAAAATTAATAATTTAATTTATAAAACAAACATACAAAATTATAAAAATATTGAAATTGATATACATAAGAATTCATGATAGTTTTGTGCTACTAGGCCTTAAATATTGAGTCTCGAACCCAAGGTATATATTCTGTCGTGGGAAAGAAGAAGGGATTTAAAAAATGGGGTATAGCGTGGTTAATATATACACTATACATATATAGCGTGGAATAACTGTGTGCTATATGTATCTGTCCCATCGTGCCGGCATAGCACGATTTATCCATGCGCTATATATATATATATATATATATATATATATATATATATATATATATATATATATATGTTGTTATAAACCGCGCTATACTTTAACGAATAAAATACCGTTAAAGCATAGCACAGTTTATTACATACTTTTTTGGATCTATTATGTAAATGTGCTGCCCATATGCATAATGCGAAAGACAGGTAAATATCAAGAGTTACAAATGTTGGGTTTTAAACATTAATTTGACTTAAAAGAGGGTGAATAGAAATTGAAGGGAAATAAAAAAGTTAAGTGGAATTTTAAGTTTTTCCACCTTGATGAAGGAACATTGTCCCATATTAGAAGAGGAAGAGGATTTTAATGGTTATATAAGCAATTGCTCTTCTTCTAGCTCTTAAAGAGTTAAGAAGAAGGCAAGTTTCACTCCGTCGTCGTCGTCGCTTGTTCGGCTCGGCTTCGGTTAACCGTTTCTATTTTCTGTTTTGGTAACAGAAACTTAACTACCCTCTTCAATTTTTTCTCTTTATTGTTAAGTAAATAGTCATTTATGTTGCGGCCGTTTTGTATAAACAACCATTCTGAAGAGTTTCACCTATTCAAATTTCAGCTTAACATTGGATATAAATACAAGTCCATTCTCTCATATTTTTTATACGATTTTTGGAGTTTCTCCTCCTTCTTGTGTATTGTTTTAACCTCAAAGAAAGCAACAACAAGTGTGATTTACTATCGAACTTTATGTTCGTTGAAACACTAAGGTTTGAAGTAACACAACACCAGTGTGTAATCCGCTCTATTTTGGGATGAAATAATCAAAAACCTTGGTTACTAAGAGGGGATTAAATTTCTTAAAGAAACACTATGAATTCAATGGACTCGGATTAACTTTTCTGTCTTTATATTTCTATTTACATGTTATTCTATTTCCATAATTTACCGCGTTACTAGTCATAAAACCATTTGCTGTATAACAAAGACTAGCTCTTTTCCTTTGTTTTCTTCTCTTTATTCCTATAATAATATAATTGAAACGGTCACAACTACATAAAAAATGCAGTTTCTTATAGTCAGACGAAGGCGAATCTACAATTAGGATTAGAATCTATCGGTCGAAAATACTGTGATTTATTACATTTATATTTTTTTTAAGCAACTTGAAAACAAATCAGAACAAAAAACACTCTCTTCTCTCTCTAAAAAGAACCAACAGCTATTTCTAAAACCAGCGTCTCCCTTTCACGCGCCCACCGATAGACCCGCTAATCCAGCACCATTCTGGCACGTCTCGAAGGTCAATCGATTCCATCTCACATGTCGAACCAACCCTCTGAGCTAAGTGACACATGTTAGCTGCCATGGACAAAGATCTGAAGCTCAGCTAGAAGATGAACTGAAGCAGTAAAGAAGAAAAGGAAGGGAACACTATTACATTGAATTTTGAGAAAAAAACAAACTATTGTACATTTGAGCTAAGAGAAGAAGATATTTATATCTTCTTAAGACTACTAACTATCTACCTTACCAAATAACTAACCAATTTAGTTAGTGACTACAATAATAGTTAATTACAGTTAATAATCAGCTTTTCTACTTAATCCTTCAACACTCCCCCTCAAGATGATGATTGATACGCACTCTTCAACCCAAAATTATTCAACAGATGCTCCTGTTGAGCTTTTTAAAGACTCTTAGTTTGTAGGTCTGCCAATTGATCTTCTGTATGTACGTATTCAGTCTTCAACATTCCTTCACATAGTTTTTTCCTTACAAAGTGACAATCAATGTCAATATGCTTTGCTCTCTCATGAAAGATTGATTTGCAGCAATTTGAATTGCTGCCTTGCTGTCACATACCAACTTCACAGGCAAACAAACTTTGATTCCTAGTTTTGCATATATTCCTATCAATCAAGTGACCTCTACTAAACAAGGCCATACTCCTGAACTCTACTTAATCTAAGCTTTTGGAGACAGGGCGTTGCTTCTTGTACTTCCAGGATACTAAAGCATTTCCAAACTTCACCAGATAGCTAGTTACTGATCTTTTTGTTTCCACACAAGCTCCCCAATCAGAGTCACAGTAGGCAGTCAGATTCTTTGTGTCTTCTGCAGGCATAAACAGTCCAAGGCCAGGTGCTTGCTTTATGTATCTCACTACTCTTGATGCAGCCTCCATATGGGACATTCTAGGACAATGCATGAATTGACTTAAGACCTGTACTACAAAAGGAGATATCAGGTCTGGTCATAGTTAGATATAGTAATTTCCCAACTAGTCTTTGATTGACACTAGGATCTCTTAGTACTTCATCAGCAGTAGCATTTCCTCTGTTAAAAGATAGATCATATTCTACGATAGTTAGCTTCTGGTTGAGCTCCATAGGTGTATTAGCTGGCTTTGCTCCACTAAGACATGTTTCAGAAATCAGCTCTAGAGCATATTTCCTCTGACTCATTAGGAGCCCTTCGTTAGACCTTGAAAATTCAGTACCTAGAAAGAACTTTAGCTCTCCCAGATCTTTCATTTTGGACCTGCTTTGAAGATCCAGTCTTGTGTCACATAGCAACTTGTGATTGCTGCCAGTAATTAAGAGATCATCTACATATACCAGTATGATCACCATATTATCCCTAGCTCTCCTAACAAATAGTGAGTAATCATAGTGACTCTGCTAAAATCCCATATGTACAAGTGCTTCTGTAAGCTTTAGATTCCACTGCCTGGGTGCTTGCTTGAGGCCATACAAGGTTTTTGAAGTTTGAAGTTTTAGATTCCACTCCCCCTGTCTAGAAAACCCTTCATGCAACACAAAATATATCTTTTCATCTAAATCTTCATTAATAAATTCATTATAGACATCCATTTGATAAATGTAGCACTGTTTTGAGGCAGCAACAGCAACAACAGATCTCACAGTGGCCATCTTGGCAACTGGTGAGGAATTTTCCCCATAGTCTAGGCACTTTTTTAACTGTACTCCTTAGCTACCAGTCTAGCCTTAAATCTGTCAACTTCACCTGTAGCCTTATACTTAATCTTGAATACCCACCTACAACCAATAGGTGTCTTTCCAGGAGGTAGGTCTACAACAGACCAAGTATTGTTATCTTCCAACACCTGTAACTTAAGCTTCGTAGCTTCTAGCCACTTAGGAACAGATACAACTTCCTTGAAGTTGAATGGTTCAGATACTGCTGAAATAAACTGAGATTGCCTTCCTGTAAGTAGGGGAGAGATGATTGTAGTTCACATGGGCAGGGATAGGGAAGTTGCAGTTAACCCTTTTAGTCTTTGTTACATAGTCTTATAGCCAAATAGGAGGCTTGCTTGGTCTGGAAGATCTTCTACAGCTTATAGAAGGTTCATCACTTACTACAATAGGAATGGTTGCTTCGGAAAGAGGTGAAGGAACATCAAGAATCCTTTGGCTCAAAGATGTGAAGTTAATGTATATGCTCATCCAGATCAGAAATTTTTTGTAGTTCAACATCTGAGCAATGATTGACCTATAAATTCAAGGAAGGTGATAATAAAGGAGCTGGTGCAGCAGTACCAACTATAGAGCTTTCACGAATCACTAGGGAGAATAAATCTAAAACAAGAAATACAGGGTTGCCATATGACTTCACATGTTTGAAAGGGAAAACATCTTCCCTGAATATGACATTTCTGCTCAGCAGAAATGTTTTAGAGTGTAGTTCATACAGAAGGTAACCCTTTTGTGTTGAAAAGTATCCCCTAAGCACAGCAGGAACAGCTTTGGGTAAGAACTTGTCTAGTACTCTAGGAGTTGCAACATAACACAGGCAACCAAAGACTCTCAAGTGAGCCAAAGGGGGAGAGTGCAAATAAAGCATCTCAAATGGTGATTTGTAGTCAATAACTTTAGAAGGAAGTCTATTCAGTATGTAAGCAGCTGCGGTGACACACTCACCCCAAAACTTTAAAGGAAAAGAAGCTTGAATCTGAGTGCCCTTGCCATATTAATAATTGTTCTATGTTTCCTTTCTACCACTCCATTTTGTTGGGGTGAATATATTCATGAGCTTTCATGCACAATATCAAGGCTAGACAACAAATTTTTGAAATCAGTGCTGAAAAAAATCACTTCCATTGTCAGTTCTCAAGACCTTAATTGTGGTAGAGAATACATTTTGAACCTGAATGAGAAAACTCTTTGGAACAACATAGGCTTCGGACGTAGATGTTAAAAGGAATATCCAAGTATATCTACTATAGACATCAACTATAGTAACAAAGAATCTTTTTTCATACATGAATTTAGTGTTAGTATTGCTAAGCTGAAAAGGAAGTTTACTTTGCTTGGCTAGTGGGCATACAGTACAGTGTTGACTGTCACTAGTAGTCAACTTGTCTACTTTTTTTATTACATCTAAAGGAGCATGTCCCAATCTCTTGTTCCATAAGTAGCTTGAGCCTGCAAGAGAGGGAGGTGCACTCTTAGTTGTCATTTGAACAAGGAATTGTTCTGAAATGTCTCCTTTAAGAACATAAATTCCATGTTCCTCTCTACCAATCCCCTTCCCTTGACCAATGTAAAGATTTCGCAAAATAAAAAAGTCAAGAAAGAAGTCTACCATACACTTTAGTTCCTTGGTGAGTTGTGAAACTGAGAGTGAATTGAACTTAAAATCTAGAATGTAGAGCACATTAGAAATCTTCTGATTGTCCAAAATAGATGTACTCCCTGGGTGAAATTTGCACTACATTACCATTAGGAAGAGGAACTGTATTTTTTGTGTTGTAAGAAGTGACTTATGTATTTCTAATAACTTAAGTCTAGATGTCATGTGATTTTAGGCTCCGGTATCAATTATCCAATCACCATTGATACACTGAGACACAAATGCATTCACATGAGTTAGAATACCTACAGCAGCTATTTTACTAGATCAGCCAGAACTTTCTGCACTTCCTTTGGAAAGCATTTGAGCAATCTGCTAGCATTGTTCCTGAGTAAAGAAGGTTGTGTCTTTGTCATTTGTGGTGGTACAAAATTAGCTGAAGTGAATCTCTTTTGAAAATGAGAGCTAGTGTCCAGTTGACTTTCATAGCTGGTGTGCTCATCCTCTGCTGCAAACTTTGAATTACCTGCAAAATTAGCATAAAGTCCAGGTGCACTTCCCTTTCTTTTTGACTTAAAATTAGGTGGATAGCCTATTAGCTTGAAGAAATTCTCTTTAGTATGCTTTTTTTAATGATAGTAATCACACTGAACATTATTCTTTCTTTGTCTATAACCTCCACTAGTGACATTTGAACCATTGTTCCCATACAGGGCAATGCTCTCTAGACCTTCTGCAAGCTGTGTAACCTGGGCCATGCTTGCCAGATTTCTTTGACTCTCTTGATCAACAAGAAGTGAATAAGCGTTGTTGATAGTGGGTACTAAAGTCATCATTATAATTTGACTTCTGGATTGTGCATAGGAATTATTCAAGCTAGTAAGAAATTGCAGCAATCTCTGAGCCTTAAAGGGCTGAGCATATAGCTTGGACTTAGACATGGTATGGGTGCCTAACAGGCTTGGTCAACCCATTTTCGGACCGGTCCAGATAGTTTAAAACCATAATCGGTCCGGACCGGTACAAGAGGGCTGAATTGGGCTGGATTAAAGTGGTAAGAGGTTGGTCTGTAAATCCTACCAATTAACCGAACTGGTCAAACCCGGTCAACCAAAATTCCTGTAGAACCTGTTAACATGCCCGGTCTGGTCCGGCCCGTACTGGTTTAAAGGCAAGATTTTAATTATTTTTTTTATTTTTTGAGTTTTTAGAGTCTAAGGCAATGTAAAATCTTTGAATTTATTCTTATCGTTAATTTACTTGTTGTTAAACGTAAACCTTTCATTGTAAGTTTGAATTTTGAAAAAATGTAGCACTTTCAATTTATAAGTGTATTATTTTTCCATCTTTGTTGTATTCTTTATATTTTTTACTTTATAGTAATAAAAATTACAATAATCATACAAAAATACAAAACAAAACAAAAAAAAACACTAACCCGGCCCGGACCCTTGTACCCGTAACTTTTACGGTTCATTTTTTATCTAGATGAACCTGAACCAGTTAAGCCCGGTAATCCCTAACCTGTAACCGGCCCGGTTCCAAAACCGTACAGTTCAAAATTTTCCTACCCAACAGAGCCCGGCCCACCCGTTCGACACCCTTAGGACATGGACACCCTGGGAAAGGCATTAGAGCATCAAACTCATCCGATAAATCTCTAAATTTTGAGAAGTAATCTAACATAGTCATGGTTCCTTGAGTCAAATTGTGCATTTCTCTATGAAGAAATAGTACTCTAGAGCCATTTACTTTGTCGAACCTTTCTTTTAGATCTTCCCACACCTTATGAGCACTAGATGAATATAGAATACTACTCAACAGACCAGGTCTTATTGCATTCATTATCTATGACTACACAACAACATTGACCTTTTCCCACAGATCATGAAGTTTTGGTTTGAATTTAGGCTTTTGAAACCTTCCATCAACAAAATCTAACTTACTTTTACCTAACAGACCAATTCTCAAAGAACGACTCCACAAGGCATAGTTATCAGATCCAGTTAATTGAATAGAGACTATAGAACTACCAGGAGTGTCAGTTGGTTGTGGGTACATGGGTGATTATGATCTATAGACAGAAATGGCGAACCAAAACCAGTAACTGATGTACGAGCTGTTGTATTATCTTCTTCAGTGCTATTCGTCATTGTAAACTTTACTTTGAAATAAGAAATACAAACCCTAGCTTCGATTTTATGATTACTCTAAGACAATTCTACACCTAATTTTGCAAAAATTGAAGTAATCTAGAAGAAGAGAGTAGAAATCAAAAGAGAGAATTTAGACGATGATAGCCTAGATCATTGACAGTGGCTCTGATGCCATGTTAGTTGCCATGGATAAAGATCTGAAGCTCGGATAGAAGATCAACTGAAGCAGGAAATAAGAGAAGGAAGGGAACACTTTTCCATCGAATTTTGAGAAAAAAATAACTGATGTACATTTAAGCTAAGAGAAGAAGATATTTATATCTTCTTAAGACTACTAACTAACTACCTTACCAACTAACTAACCAATTTAGTTAGTGACTATAATAACAGTTAACTACAGTTAATTATCAGCTTGTCTACTTAATCCTTCAACAACACAAAATTGACATACACTACCAAAATCATCTCCTCCTCGAACACTCGGAATCCTCCAATTCTCCATGACAGAGACTTTGTCACTGCAACTCATCCTACACACAACAGAAAGCCGACATTTCTCTTCAAATCTTCAGACTACTATGGCGGTATGGCTTAAGAGTTTAAATTCACAATTGTTGGCTGGTTCCTAAAATCAAGGTCCCAGTTTGACAAAATTATATTAAAATTGAAAGAGCTAATCTCAATTAAAGGTTCCATCAAGATTGGGGTGTTTGATAATTACAATATTTTTCTTGATTTCACCAATGAAGATGATTTTAGTACTGTTTGGTTTAGAAGAGTAACTAAAATCAAAGGACAACAGATATGGCTCCAGAAATGGTCATCGGATTTCAAGCCGGAGGAAGACCTTCCTATTGCTCTGGTTTAGGTTCTCCTTGCTGATTTACCTTTTCATATGCACATATAGAATTATGTTAAAAAAGTGGTGAGTGCAATTGGTACTCCCCTTGAAATGGATTTGGCTACTAAAGGAAGAACCAGGCCTAGTATGGCCAACGTGAGTGTTGAAGTTAACTTGCTTAAGGACCAACCGAATTCTTTTTATGTTCGACCAATATTTGACGATGCTCCTCAAAAAGGATTTGTACAAATAATTGAATATGAATGAGTCCCTAAATATTTCAAATTCTGTCGAAAACTTGGTCAAAATATGATCAATTGTAGAGCATTATAGAGGAAAAAGGTTGTTGAAAATAGAGTTTTAGATGATCAAAAAACTATTGATAATCAGGGTTGAAAAAATAGAGTTTTGGAAACTCAATAACTTGAAGAAAATTGGATGAATACAGTTGCAAATCAGAATGGGGAGAACATTGAATTAGACTGCCAAAAAGTTGATGAGACTAGAAAGACCAATGATGAACATCACAAGCTTGATGCACAGCAGACTAGATGAAAGAATGATGGACCAAGCCTAGCTAGATAGAATTTTGTCTCAAAACAGAATGAGGAAAACAGAATTCTTGTACATCAGAATTTTATATCAAAATAGAATGAGGAAAACAAAGGCATGAGAGAGTATACCAGCCCAAGTCAATTGAAGCACAAGAATGGACATGAATCTGATAATTACCAGCAATAATGAAGCAACATCATAGTCATATCCAAAAGGAATTCTATGAAAAACAAGCATAGGAAACATCCTAAGAAGAAAGCTACTGATACTTTCAATCCTATGTTCAATCTATCTTATGACTCTAATGGGAGAAAGATGTATAACAAGGTGAGAACCTTGGCATTACAAAGTCTCATCCAAGATAGCAATCCGGATGTGACTGTGAATGGGCAAAAGTAGTCAACTGAATTGAATGAGGAAGATCAAATTGGAGCTTTTACTAATAAGGCTCGATCGAATATCAACTCAGACAAGCAAGAAAAGACTCATAACAAGGAGATATCCTTGTCTGCCCAAAATCTTAACCAAGAAAGTATTGTTGGTGTAAGTGTGAGTTCTCAAGGGCAGTCAACTAACTATGGAAAGGGGGATGAAGTTGGAGTTGTGTGTAAACAAAGCTCACTCGAATTCAAACATAAACAGACAGAAATAGAATGGTTACAACAGTGTTTAGGATACCAAAGAAGATCAGCAAGAGTCTATTCAAGATAATGATAGTACAAACGAAAATGAGGATATGGAAAATAGAAAAAAGCAAAAGAAAGATCTTTATATGAATGACTATGTCATTGAGTCAACCAGTGTATCTTTAGAATTTAAAAACCTCTCTGGGATTGATTTTATTATTGATCAGAACATGGAATCCAAATCAAAACAAGACAAATATGTTACTTTCCAACAAATTGAAGTAACCTCCCCTAATAGGGTGATAGTTATGGTCCCTCAGGAGAAGCTTCAAACAGACTCGAACGAGGAGTTCTTTCTGATCATAAGTGGAAAAGATAAAAGGAATAAAAAAAGAAAAAAGAACAAAAGCAAATATAATATACTTCCTAAAGCAGGATACTCATGCTAACCTTGAATATTGTTTCCATGATAAAAGCTTTATTTTGGAATGTTAGGGGAGTAAATACCAAAAAAGCCTTACTAGCTAAGGCTAAAAAAAATTGATTTCCATTTATAAGGTGGAGCTTCTTGCTATTATGGAACCTTCTGTAAGTATCAATCAAATTGAAAGGTGCAGGAGATTCCTTGGATATAAACGCTGTATTTCTAATACAAACAGTCAGATTTAGATCATGTGGTCAGGCAACAACACAACTACTATATTAAACAACCACGATCAACAACTTACTATCAAATTGCATTATGGGGCTACCAAGAGTGGCCTTTACTTTACATAAATATATGCTAAATATACTCCCGAAGAAAGGAGAGAGTTATGAAATAGTCTAGAGTTAATCAATCTTCAAGTGAATAGTCCATGGTGCATTGGACGTGATTTAAATGTCATTTTGGATCCAGATGAGAAAAAAGGTGGCAGAACTCACAGAATGAACAGAAGTCTTGAATTCAGCACTTGCATGGATAACTGTGGTATGATGGACTTGGTTTTTGTTGGACCAAAATACACATGGTGTACAATTGGGAGCCAAAAAGAAGAATATGGAATAGATTCAATATAAATTTTATCAATGATGATTGGTCCCTTATTTTTCAAAAATAATATTGTCAATCACTTGGCTAGAATTGGCTCTGACCGCAGACATATTCTAACTCAATGCAAGGACACTAATCAGTAGGAGATTAGATACTTCAAGTTTTTAAAATTTTGGACTAATCAATCTACTTTTTGTAGTTGAAGAAGTTTTGAAGAAGCATGTCAATGGAAATCCTCTGTGGAGACTTCAACAAAATCATAAAATTTTGAGCAGAACATTGACTCAATAGTCCAAATACAACAATGGAAATGTTTTCAATAAAGTTTAATACTGGGAAGATAAATGAATGACCTTGAACAAATCGATCTTATGAATAGTAATGATACAACCAGAACTAAACTGAACAAAGTACAAGTTGATTACATTAGATGGATGGGGATGCAAGATGATATTCTTAGACAAAAAGATAGAGCGAAGTGGTTTGAGGAAGGAGATGCTAACACTAAATACTTTCATAGCACCATTAGAGGGAGAAGGAGAAGGCTGCAAATTCTAAAAGTCAAAGACCATAAGGACCACTGGATTGAGGGGATGCTAATATTGGCAAGGAGGCTATTATCATTTTCAACAGCTCTTTAACATCAATCACTACTACAATGATCATGACATTATCAACTATAATCCTCAATGTGTAACTGATACAGATAATGAAAGTCTCACTGCCATTCCTGATACAGAAGCGGTTAGAGATGATGTCTTCAACACGATTCCTGATAGTGCAGCAGGGTTGGATGGATATAATAGAAAATTCTTTCAATCTTGTTAGGATATCATCAAGGAAGATATCAATAATTTGTTTAAGCTATTTTCAATGTCAGGAGGCTCACTAAAGTTTTTTCTCATACTTGATTAGTTCTTATTCCTGAAGCTGACTCTCCTAGTAGTTTCTCAGATTTGAGACCTATTAGTTTAAGTAATTTTACAGCCAACATTATCTCCAAGATCCTTTGTAGAAGGCTGTATCCTATTCTTGGAAAGCTTATATCAAAGAATCAAAGTGGCTTTGTGAAAGGAAAATTGATTATTGAAAATATCCTTTTAACTCAGGAGATTTCTCTGGGAGTTAACAAAAAGAACAAAGGAGACAATGTTATAATAAACTTGACATGGTAAAAGCTTATGACAGAATTTTCTGGACCTTTCTGATAGTAGTTATGAGGAAATTTAATTTCTCTTATAATTGGATTGACATAATTTGGGACTTCTACAACATATGTGGTACTCTATCATTATTAATGAGGCTAGAACATGTTTTTTCATATCTACTCAGGGCCTCAAACAAGGAGATCTCTTATCCCCCTTCTTTGTTTATTATTGGAGCGGAGGTTCTCTATGGATCTCTTAATGCTCTGAATGACTTTATTGGCTTCACTCCTTCTAGCATAGATCTAAAAGGTCCAATGACCGATCATTTAGCCTATGATGATGACATTGTTGTATTTTTTGGTGGAAACAACATGACTCTAAAATTAATGAAAAAGGCTATTGACATGTATAAAAAGGCTTCTGGGCAGAAAGTTAACAATAATAAGAGCTTCTTTATTACAGTCCATCACACCTGTGTTGCAAGAATCAATAGAATTACAAATGCTACAGGTTATATGGATAAGCCTTTCCCTTTCTCTTATCTGGGATGCCCCATTTATTTTGGAAGGAATACTAACAATATTTTTGACGGTATGCACTCTAAAGTGATCAAGAAACTTAATGGATGACAAGAGAATATGGTGTCCTCTGGAGAGAGAATAATTTTGATTAAACATGTCTTACAGTCCCTCCTCACATACATCCTATCTGCTATGAACCCTCCAAAAGAAATTACTAAGCTCATGGAGAAACACTTTGAAAACTTCTTTTAGGGTACAAATGAAGATAGTAACAAATAGGGAAAAGGGTCAGAACTGCCCCTAACGTATTGCCTCCAGTTTAAAAATGCCCTCCGTTAACCTATTTTGAAAAAAATGCCCCTACCGTTTAAAATTTGGCATATTTGTGCCCCTAAGTCTAACAGCTGACTGTACTTATATTTAAAATGGTAGGGGTATTTTTTTAAAAATAGGTTAACGGTAGGGGCATTTTTAATCTGGAGTCAATACATTAGGGGTATAAATATGCCAGAATTTTAACGGTATGGGCATTTTTTTTCAAAATAGGTTAACGGAGGGCATTTTTAAACTGTCGTCAATACGTTAGGGCAGTTCTGACCCTTTTCCGTAACAAATGTCATTGGTCTTCATGGAAGAACCTTTTTCTCCCCAAAGATGAGGGAGGAGCTAATATCAGAAAAATAAAGGATATCATAAATACTCTTAGCATTAAAAGATAGTGGAGATTCATAACTCATCCTTCCATTTGGGCCAACTTTCTCACGAATCAATATTGCAAAAGAGCTCATCCATTGAACAAAAAGCCAAATCCCACTGATTCTAATATTTTGAGAAACATGCTCAAAATCAAAGAAAAACCTTAGGAAAACATTAGATGGGAAATAAAGAAAGGTAATTGTAGCTTTTGGTGGGATAACTGGACAGGTAAAGATGCATTATCCAACATCTTACAAGGTAGTGGGAGATCTTTTAAAGTATAGTTTAAAGACTTCATAAATAATGGAGAATGGAATATTGGCAAACTCAACAATGTTCTTCCTACGCATATTATGGATAATATTATTTCACTGGAAATAGGAGACCCAAATGAGAATGATTTCCCTATTTGGACTACGTCTAATGATGGAAGATTTTCTTCTAAATCAGCATGGCATTCTATTAGATTCAATAAATAGAAGAATATCTTCATAAACAAAATTTGGTGTAAATCTCTCCCCTTTAAAATGTACTTTATATCTTGGAGAATTTTCAAAAATAGACTTCCATATGATGATGTTATTTATAGATATTGTATTAACATTATTTCCAGATGTTCTTGTTGTTCTTCTGTGAAAGTAGAACAGTTCAACATGTCTTCAATAATAGTGAAGTCGTCATCTCATATAGAACAACATAGGAAATGCATTCAGAATCAAACATCAACATGGGCCTATTATTGCTACCTTCAAAAGATGCTGGAGGACAAAGGCGAACAATAAAGTGCACTATCAAATGATTCAAATAGCTCCCACAATCATATGCTGGGAACTTTGGAAACAAAGAAATGCATGCAGATATGGAAAACATAAGAAGTTTTAGTTGAACTCTACAAGACACCAAATCACATAGACATTGAAAGTAGCTATCTCCAACATTGTACCTGATGAATGCACTCGGATGAAATGGCCCTTATTATGTGATAAGATCGAGAGACTCAGACCATCTCAGAAATGGATATAAGTTACATCGAAATTTCCTCTGCCGGGCACTGTCAAAGTTAATACGGATGGAAGCTTCTACAATGAAAGTGGTAAGGCAGGCATTAGAGGGGTGGTCAGGGATAGTCAAAGGGACCTTATTACAACTTTTTCTATTCTTACCAGCTGTGATGATAATACCATGGCAGTGGCTAAAGCAGTAGAGTTTGGAGGGAAATGGTGTAGTCAAAATGGTTACACTAATTTCTCTATAGAACTAGACTCAAAGATCATAGTCCATTCTTATAGATGGAAATTCTAACAACATGAAGATTAAAGAGGTGATAGACATAGTCTCCCTCATTATTAAACAAACTCGAGCTACAGTCAGACATTATTTCATAGAGGGGAATCAGGTAGCGGATTGTATTGCTAAATGGCTATCTCCAAAAATTAGAGAAGGGTGTATCACTCACTCCACGAACTACCTAGCTATGCAAAAGGACCATTTCTCCTTGATAAATGGCAACTTCCTAGTTTAAGAGCACAGTATGAGAAATTTAATTTCTTTGTCATTCAATCTTGTTCATAAGTCTTAGGAAGGAGGGTGTATATATGAACCTTCTGTCCTTCTCTTGGGATGGTATCACCATTATTGTATTTTATGAGGTCAGGTCTGCCCATATTGTCCTATAACTTGTTTTTGACCGTTTATTTCGCGAACTGAATTGCTAGATTATACACTATCACATGATTCATACGAACGTATATTTTTTATGAGTTCCGGTCTTCCGGACTTTGAGATTTCTATATATTGAAGATTCATTTACTTTTCATGGGAATCAACCTAAGAGCTGACTATTGTGGTAATACTTTAGAAACAAAGACATATCAAAACTTGGATACTAAAGTTTACTTGGCGTAATGTCCAAACTGTCTTGAATTTTACGGTTCAAAATTGAGTAGTACATCCAATCAATTAATGTGGCCCCAATGTGTTCTAAATCAAATAATCAGATCACTACCAACCCTTGATTCCCAAAAGTACTGCGTCTGTTTCTTTCTCCAAATTCTGATGTGAATTTAGCTTTCCATTTTTGAAAGCCTGAATGTGACTGGTGAAGGGTGTTCTCATGGTTCATATTCAACGGCTAGATTTTCCTTGCACAAGTCGCACCTCACACCAAAATATCTCAATCAAAATTGAGAGTAGTGGACAATGCAAATTGTCACTTGTTTGTTTGTACCTTGGCATCGTTCAAATTTCCTCTCCAGACAACTGACTGTGGAAGATCAATTCTCAAAGATCCCATATGAGATCTCGTGGGGTTGTTGGTGTAATAGAACATGATGAGGGTAAAGAGTGCTTTGTCCAATAGTTACTTGATCAAGGTTCTATAAGAATTCTTGGAAAATTTTATTGTGTGTCTCGTACCACTAACACTAATTATATGAAATATTTTTTATCTCACAGTTTTGTGGACCCAGAAGTGTAAGATTGAGATCCATAAATTTATGAGATAAAAAGGAGTCTCACGTGTGAGGCACACAATAAAATTTCTCGAACTTCTTAGTCGGTAGCATAATGTCTTTCCTCCATAAACTTGGTTTAGCAAAGGATAGAGTGATGAGTATAAAGAAATTTTATACAGTACCACCAAAATAGGCTTCGCCCGTGAGTAAAGCTGCATTCTGAGCGGGGCCCGAGCCAAACGAGCCTAAACGGGCCGGTCCTGCGGGTCCCGGACTTTAGGCGGGCCAGTCTTGGCTATCCCGGGCCAAACAGTCCCGGTCTTCACGGTCCCAATGGGTGAAACCGGCCCATGGTGGTCCTAAGCCCACATGGTCCCGGGCTAAATGGACCGGGCTCGTGGGCCTAAACGGGCATTTTTCCGTTCCGGACTATTTTTTTAAAATTTTTTTTATCTAAGGCACTTTCTTGTAAACTATATATATACTAGTAGAAATTGCTTACATATAGCTGTAAAAATATATAATATATATCGTATGTAGAGCATATATATATATATGGGTGTATTATGTGTGTGTATATATATATATATATATATATATATATATATATATATATATATATATATATATATATATATATATATATATATATATATATATATATATATATATATATATATATATATATATATATATATATATATATATATATATATATATATATACATATAGTATGTTATGTGTATATATAATAGCTTATAAAGAATTGCAAGTTAAAGACAAAAAAAAAAAAATTTGCAAAGACATATTTAAGGGAATGTCTTATAATTTTTATTACCAAAAATGACATATCTTTCTTAGTCTTCTTCCCCCCAATATGAGCACAACAAGATGTTAATACCACCATTAAAAGGAAAAAAACTAAAGAAGATGTGCCAAAGTACAAGTTATATCATAATCTACATTGTATCTATAACAAATCTCATAAATCTTTCAAGGTTCGGAGGAGGTTCCGTTGGTAGTGGCAGAAAAGAAGCTTGTCCATCACCGCTTCCGGGCGAAGCAGCATCCTCTGCAAGTTCCGCTATCATTTCTTCATAAGCTTCGTCTATATCCAGTTGTGATTCTGCAAGTCCAAAGTTTCTTCTTTCTGCGGTTTCCCAGCTCTCCCTCATAGACGCTCTATGGTCACCTATTTGACGTCTTGCTTGACTGAAAGCGTTCTCTGATGCAACTGTTGAAGCTTGAATAGATCAAATATCCCGAGCCATCCTTTCAAGTACCGGAAAATATTTTTTCCTTGCCTTCCACCATTCCAAAAAATCAAAGGTGCCGTCTGGATTCTCCTTTTCAAGTCCCTGCAACAAATAAACTTGAAGCTCATTTAGATGTGAAGTCTCATCAAAATTATCACCTTGAGAACCCCTGAACTCCCTCCAAGATTTAAGTGTTTTTAGGCCCGCAACCCTTTTAGACGATTGTGAACTAGACGAAGTAGGGGTCGGAACATTTGGCCTAGCATGATGTAAGTCAAGTTTATAAGCATTATAAAATGTTTGAGTATTTATTTTAATTGAGGCTTTTGCATCTCTAAGTGTAGCAAATTCCTCATCTGAAAGATCTAAACTCTTATAAATATTTGAGTACCAAAAGTAAGGACCTCCTATTTTCATTGTAGGATTTAACATTGCAGCAACACCATCAATAGGGGGATAGGGAAAAATTTTTTTAAACTTTTCTTTCATTGTATTTATAGCAAGTTGATAAATTTCCCCACCCTCCGAAAATTCTACAAGCAAATCACATAGTGCTGTAATATAAACTAAACAGTTTGAAATAGTAGGATAATATTGCCCAGAAAATGCATTAGTAGCAATTTGAAAATATTCTAAAAAATCTATAAGAATTTTAACATTCGTCCAATCTTGATTTTTAACGATTTCATCATCATCCTCACCACCAACACGAGCATTAAACGTTGCATTAATTGGGATTCTATATTCATATGCAACGACTAAACTTTCGTACATATAATTCTATCTAGTCGGACATGGTTTAGGAACCTTTCCTTTTCTAATGTTATATTCATCATATTTTTTAAAATACTCTCCAAGTCTACTTCTACGTTTTGAATAAAAAATCAAATTAAGAGCCATTAAATTTAAATTCTCAAGCCATCACCGACAATTAAATGGTAAATATGACAAATACATCTCATATGGAAACAATTACTAAATGCAGGATTTAGTGTTGTTTTAAGTATGCCTATAGCACTAGTGTTACTAGAAGCATTGTCCATAGAAATTGCCATTATTTTATCTCTTATGCAAAAATATCTACAAATATCTGAAACAGTGGTAGCAATAAACTTGCCTGTGTGACGTGAATTAATTATTCTATAAACAATAATGCGTTTTTGCATTATCCACTCCTTATCTATCCAATGACTTGTAATAGTTATATAATCACAGTCATTATTACTTCTACCAATATCAGTAGTAATTAAAATCCAATTAGTTATATGAGTAAATAAATACTGCAAATATTGTTCATATTCATATTTATATTTGTAAATATTGCTCGTAACTGTTGCGCGAGGCCAACCTTTATAAGTAGGATTAAAAATTCTTCTAATATAATGCACAAAATGAGGTTAGAAGGAAAACTAAAGGGTAAGCACATAACGGTAATCATCTTTGCTAATTCTTCATGATCTTTATTGGATCGTAATATAAAATACCATCGGTCACAGTGCTAATTCCTAGTTGAACTAGATTTGAACCAGTACTAGAGTTAACCGCAGTATCTACACTTGTCCCTTTTTGCTGCGCTTTCATTTCTAAATATTTAACTTTATCTCTAGGATATTTTTTATGTGCCTAGCCAAATTACCCGTACCGCTACAGTCTCTGGTATATTTATGCGCTAGCAATTTCTCACAATTTTTACACTTAATCTTATTTTGTTCTCTTACTTGAGTAAAAAAATTTCAAATAATTGATATTTCAAGGCATTTAGAAGGGTGTATATTAAAAGTAGGGGGTTCTACAGGTGGATCAGGCGGGGCATCAGTTGGGTTACTAGCAGGACTAGTAGGTGTATCATCTAAATTCGGTTGGATTTCATCTACATCCTCATTTTTCTCATCATTTTCTAAGATAGTTTCATTAGGATAAAGAATATTCATAACTTCTTCATTTAATTGTTGACCTGGTGCAACATTATGGCAAAATTGACTATCGAAAAATTGAAAATAAGGGTTATCACTATCAAGAATAACAGGAGCAGCAAGATGGGTAAATGAAGAAGGTCGGGGAGCGGGGGGAAGGATAGTAAGTTGGCGACTACTTTAACCAATTTTAGCTTTTTCCTTACCACCAAATATTTTATTTTTTTAAAAATGCCATATTAATTACAATTATGCAAACTAAAACACATCAAAAATACATTCTTAAAACTTAAGAGTTGGAACGAGTTTACTGAACTGCGAACTTCTTGAATATTAAAATCATTGAAGACTTGAATACTTCAATTCACCAGCTTCACAATTTTTTACGAAATTGCAATAATGAAGTACACAATTATAGAAGAGAAATTAGATACAGATTGAGAGAGATTGACAGAGATTGAGAGAGCTTGAGAGAGATTGAGAGATTGATGAATTTGTGAGTAAAAATGAAAGAAAGGGGTATTTATAGTTGAGAATTGGGAAAAAATTTAATTATAAAAAGTTTGAGGTTAAAATAAAGTTTGGGGGCCAAATGACTATTTTTTAGAGTGCCCAACAGATCAATTTTGAAGGCCAACGGCTATATTTTAAAAATCTGATCGTTGGCCATTTATTAAATAATTTTTAAAAAAATATTACCGTTAGAGCCCATTAGGCCCGTTGGGCCCGGTTGAACCGGCACAGGCTCGCCTGCCGGTTCCGGGCCTAACGGTCCCGGACTCACGGGTTTTTTGTGCTGAACGGGACCACAACGGGCTTTTGCACCACTAGAGCCCAGCCCACTAGAACTGACCCGCTAGGCCCGTTAGGACCGCGGTCCTGGTCCATGCCCGGACCACAATACAACCCTACCCGTGGGGTCAACTCAACTCAGCTCGCTATTTGAATAGGGTGAGTTTAGGATTATTTTTATCTCATTTAAAATTGAGGCATATAAACTTGACCTGAGTTAGCATGTTGGCCCTTGACACTTGACTGAGACTGGGTTTGGGTCGACTTGTGGGCCAAAAGTTTTGTTAACTTTAAAGAGCAAACTCTATTTGTAGCCATCCGGAAAAAATATTGAAAATAGCTAGCCACAAAAAAACCCATACAATTAACAGCCCAAAACTAATTAAAAAGCTAGCCCTCATGTACTTTCCTCCTCGCATTTCTCGCTATCTCTCTTCTCTTCTATGTATTTTTGGGGGGGCTCTTTTCTTAAATGTTTAATTTATAAATATAAAAAATATAAAAAAAAACAAAAAATAATAACTAAAATCTATAATCCTCAATCTTAGATTTTTCATTTGCTCTTCCATGTCAACAATTAATGGATGATATTAGAATTTCTATTTTTGATGCATGTAGTATCAAAAGAAAATACGATCATTGATCCGCTTAGATTATTTCAATATAGCATAAATAATTAAAGTGCTCTTAATTGCAGGAGAAAAAATAATTTTCAATACCCAAAAAAATGTGACAATAGTAGCGAACATCATCAATTTTAAAAAATTCATGGACTATAATGATAAAATTATCAATTGATCTTAAACCCAATTTTATACCTCATCATAAAATTTATTGAAGCAGGAGGTTGAGGAATTTGAAAAGACAAGTACTAAAAATATGGAATTTCTTGTCAAATATCAAGAACTTGTACGGCTCTAAGGAAATAGAAGTTGTTCGCATGATTAGGTGATTATGTCACAAAGTAATCCTTAAAGATTTGAAAACAAAATGAAGGGTCTGTCCGTCCTAGCCCACGGCCTTCTTAGAGTTGGGTTGGGCTAGCCATTTTAAGGTATCACCAAATTCAAAGGCATGTGCGAGGCTTGAGCTGGGCTAACATGTTTTGACAACTCTTTCTTAATCTAATTACGAGCAATGATTTGTAGTATCAATTTAGGTGAGTTGATATAACTTTTACAATACTAATATATAGTAGCTAAACTCTTAGGAAAAAAAGGGATAGAAATGACACCATGTAGCCACTTTAAAAGGCTACTACTTAGCAATTAGCCAATGAATCATGAATTTTTATTTTTCAGTTTAATTTTTTGAGACACAAAAATCCTAAATTGTCTTGTAAATAAAGGAGTAGTAGTTGAACTCTTAGGAAAAAAGGGATAGAAATAACACCATGTAGCCACTCTAAAGGGCTGTTATTTAGCAACTAGTCAATGTATCTTGAATTTTGATATTTCAATTTAATTTTTGGCATACAAATTATCTTGAATTATCCTGTAGATAAATAAATACTTGCTAAACTCTAAATAGTATCTCCTAAGAATGGTTGTTTGTGCACTTTCTCCAAAAAGGGTATTTTCCTAACCTAAATAATAAGCAGAACACGAACTAGAATAAGTAAAACAAGTACTAATATATTGAGTTTCGTTACCAGATAGAGAAAGACCAACGTCTCTCCAACTAGATACTAACCCCGAGGCAACCAGGCATGGCCACATCCCTACTCCCAACCAGCGATCCTCCTCCCTAATAAGAAAACCATTGGAACCCCCCGATACACCACAAATAGCTCCAAATACTGCTGTGGAGGGAGACAAAACACATAAAAGTTCTTCCAAAGAAGTCCTACTTGATTAAAAACATGTGTCTTATGACCCGCTTCAATCCAGTACTCACACACGCCATTGAGTTAAATCCGGGGAACATACCAATCCTTTTGTCAATAAGGATAAAATTAGACTATACAAACCATGGAAATACTCCATAATCATTAACTGTTTGGGCAAAAATCCCACACCACATACTCAAGGCTAAACTCTCCAATCTATGGAAACTAGCAGAACCCTTTACCCTAATTGACCTAGGATAGGATTATTCATCGCTAAATTCAAGAGTATGAGCAAATTTCTAAGTGAGGGACTATGGTTTGTAGCAGGGAACTTTATATCAATCCGCATATGGGCACCAAAGTTTGTTCCGACAGCATCTAAGCTTATTATAATGACAGTTTGGATACGATTCCCATAATTGCCAACAGAATTTTACGACATAGCCATTTTAGAACAAGAAGGCAATAGAGTGCTCATGCTTATGAAAATCGATACATGCACCTCCTCTATCCTAAGATGAATATATGCAAGAATATGTGTCCAGGTTCCTATGAACACTTCAGCAACAATAAAAGACATTATTGGCACACACTACAAGTGTTAGTCTACGCAGGGGAACAAATTCTTTGTAAGGGGTGTGGGAGAATTGGCCATACCCTGAGAAGTTGTAAATTCCTATCAACTATCACCCAAGGAATACATACCGGCGGCACCAACAGTGAAGATAACATAAAGGAACATATCTCTAAGTGGCGCAATGTCTTTTTTTGAAAACACATACGCCATACAAACAAGGCTACCCAAGTCAAACCCAGGTAAAGAGGTTCAATGCCTCCTCTGATAAGTTTTTTTTACCCCAAACCATATTCAGGCACAAATTTCGACAACCGAATCTAAAACAGAAATGGACCATAGATGCCATGGGCCCCAATGGACAGTCATCACACAATGTCCAAAACATTGATTCCATGAGGCCTAATGGACATTCAAAACACATTGTCAAAAATGGAAGACAAGGACAACAAAATTTGGGTCTGGGCCACATCGGCCCATCACCTACCAACTCCAAAAGCCAAACACACGCTAGTCTAAACAAACGAATCTCTAAGCTAAAAAGGCAATTGGATGCGTTTGATCCATTTACCAAAAATCCCTTCCTTGGGATTAGGGGAAAGTGTAAGGAAAATAGGGAAAGGATGTGTCAGGAACAAGTGGAAAGGTTGGATCTCACCATCAATTTAGAAAATTCCCCCCCCCCCCCCCCAAATCTAGTAGTATCTTAGCATCTGATACCTAGCCAGATTTGGGTAATTATACCCTGATAAACAAACCCCATATTAAACACTCTACAGTGGGCCACCCACTCAACTCAATAGCTTAACCACACTCTTCCCCATACTCACACTCAAATAATGAACAAACCCACCCCGATTGCACCCTCTCAATATATGAAATCAAATGCCTTAGGAAAATCGAATTAAACTCCTTATTAGTGGAGTGACACTGAGTGTCAATCCCTTAAGATTGAGCAAAGATCTTAATTGACACAATACGAATTCCACCAACCCCTAAATGAATTATATCCAGGCAACTGAAGAGATGTCTTCAATTCCTAGTTTAACCGAAAATCTTTCCCTAAAATCTCCCCTCAATGGTGACTCCAAAGAACCCCAAATCTCCACCAAACAATGACTCTCTCACTATGTCCACCCTCCCACTACCACCAAACTTGATGATGGAGTCATGGATGAAGATTGACTAACATGGCCTCTCCTAAAACTTGCAAATGATGGTTGGGCCAATACCAATCTCCATCACCACCCAAGACCCTCTCTACTTGGCACAACTTGCAACCTACCTTCTCCACCAGGGTTTGTACAATTTCGGCCATCAGCTATGGCTATCTACCCTCCTCCAAGCCTAGTTGATGGGCAAATAAATACCCATATCAATGGAGGAGCTCAACTCTCTCATGGGGAAACTCTGCCAAAGAATGCCCTTTTCCCAATAATAGACCTCAACACCCCTCTCCCGTTACCGACCTTCACAATGTGGCGACAAGTGAACCAACCCACTTCCCCACTAGTGAAGCAACAAAATTTCCTACTAAAAACTCAGACTGTAGCGATGGACATGCTAATAAAGGAGAAGAACCAAACCCTAGTCTACCTCAAAGAGTCCAATGCAAACCTAGAACATCTTGGAAAAGCTAGGAGTTCCAAAAACAACAGTCCTTCTTATACATGAATCCATGGTGATCGAATTCAAAGATTTGTTCAACATCATGCTTATTGCTCTCTACCCAAGAAAGCTAGTAAGTTGCAAGCTTTCTGGTTGTGGAGAGTTGAAAGGGCCCTCAACTATCTGTTCCTATTTCTTATGTATCTACTTGAGAGAGAGTGCATATATAGGTGATTGAATGAACTATATCACTCCCAGAGTATAGACGAGAGTCATAGCCAAGGGTTTAGAGGTTGGATTAGAGATAACGATACCTCGGGTGCAATCTAAGTGAACTGCATTGTGGATCTAGCTAGTGAGAGAGTGCGTCTAGTAAATTGTCATAATTACTTGAGAAAGATTTATGATAGATGGAGTGTTCATGATTGATAGAGATAACTAAATCATAGTTATAAGGCATATACAACCAAGGAAATTACCAACAGGGGAAACCAGTACCTTAGACTTTATTCCGACTGTTTACACATCAAGTTTAGTTAATTTTTTGAAGTTAATTATTTTTAGTCTTTAGTTGTTAGAAAAATCATTACTTGTGAATCAAAAAGTCTGCAAAAACATATTGTGTGAATTTAGTAAATCTGACAATATTAATTGATAGGTTAGTTCCATGTGTTCAACTCTGGGCATAAATACTCAGATTATATTTGCAACGCCTGCGTAGCCTTTTGTGAGACACAGTTGAGCGTGATAAAATTTTGGCGCCGTTGCCGGAGAACTAACGGTGTTATCAATTACAATTGAAAGAAGTATCAAAAAATTCTAAGAGTAGTCAGTTTTCTCTATACCCAATCTTTTCATTGAAATTCTAACATTTGATATTTTGTGAAAAACAGGTGTATGCCTAGAAATTCTTCGAGGACTGAAGAACTACTAGAAGGATTCTCATACCCCGAGAAAACATTCAGGGCATTGAACCGTGCCAACAAAAGACTTCAACAACCTCAACAAACACACCAACTCGAATTTGACATGGGTGACGTAGACAACGCCAACGTAAACATCAGGAATGAGCCAACTGACTTAAATGTCAGAGAAGTGTCACCTCTTGTGCCCGATGCTGCACTTTATGACTAGACAAAACCTACAGCTGAAAATCTAGCCACTGTCATAGTTGTGCCCGCAATTCAAGCGGAGACATTCCAGATCACCAACAACATGCTGCATCTGCTGAAGAATAAGGGATTGTTCTTCGGGTCACATCTTGAAGACCCACAACAACACTTGAAGAAATTTTTGTCAATTTTTATGACCTAGAGGCAGCCAAATGCAACTCCGGAAGTTATCAAACTGTTATTGTTCCCATTCTTAGTAACCAGGACAACTCAGACTTGGCTAAATTCGCTTCTTATCAACTCTATTACCACTTGGGAAGAATTAATCAAGCAGTTCCTGAACAAGTTCTATCCGCCTAACAAGACTGCACAACATATTGATGACATATTGCAGTATAGGCAGCATTCCATAGAGTCCTTGTAAGAAACTTGGGAAAGATTCAAAGGGATGCTAGCGAAGTGTCCTCATCATGGCATTCCAGACCAGATGCTCGGCCAGAGATTCTACATGGGTTTAGCTGAAAACTTGAAAGAAAAAGTGGATGATTCATCTGAAGGTGCTTTCTTAAGCAAAACATTCACCGAGTGCAAAATTCTTCTTGATAAAATGTCACAAAATGTGGGGTGGATGACTAGAGGTGCAATACTGGAACCCATAGTGCGCTCAGTTTCGCTTGATCCGAAAAATTCACAGCAAGAGAACATGGCCACACTCATGACCCAAATGAGATTACTGACAAAGAAGATTGATGAGATAGGTACAAAACAGGTGCATATCATTGATACAATGAATGGAGGACTATGTACACCGTGTATTAATCAGTATTATGTGTTCTCATGGAGCGGAGAAGGTGAACATTAAGGGATTCGGGAAGATATGAATTACGTCAACAACTATGGGGGTCAGAGACAAGGAGCACAATAGTGGAGACCGCAGCAAAATCAGCAGTACAGGCCTAATATGCAGCAGCCTAGGGGCATGCACCCTTAAAACCAATTAGTGCCAGTACCTTATTAGAAACCACAGGGTTATCCACAGCAAAATCAGCAGCAATTAGCTTATCAACCACCCCCTCAGCAGCACGATAACAACATGGTGGAAATCAGGGGTATGCTTCAGCAACTCATTGGATCAAATAATAAAGTGCAGGAAAAATTGGCAGTACATGATTCAACCATAAAGAATATTGAAACTCAGTTGGGTCAGCTATCCATGGCTTTGAACAATCGTCCTTTGGGAGCTTTACCTGCAGACACAAATATAAACCCCAAGGAGAAAAACCCGAATCAGCTGATGGCAGTCAGTCTCCAGAATGGTAGAGATTTAGATAGAGAGTAGGAAATTTCACAAGCCATCAAGAATACTACACCAGCCACTCCAGTTCAATTAGTGGTAGAAGAACCAACATAACTTACTGAAGTGGTGGTTGAGAAGAGCGGGGAGGAAAAAGGCAAGAAAAAAGAGAACGAGCAAGTTGCATAACAGGGGGCACCTCTTGTGCCAGAAAATCCTGACAGACATAACCCAGTAAGCAATGCACAAAGGGTGATACCTGCATCCTTCCCTCAGAGACTGGTCAAACAAAAGAAGGCAGACCAACACAAAAAGTTCATGGAAATGCTGCGTCAAATTCAGTTGAATATTCCTCTGATGGATGCCTTGAGGGAGATGCCCGGTTATGCCAAGATGATGAAAGATCTAATGTCAAGGAAGTTGATTTTCAGGATCTATCCACCGTAACTATGACAAAAACCTGTAGTGCAGTGGTGGAAAAATCGATGGCACAAAAAATGTCTAATCTAGGTAGCTTCACTATTCCAGCACAATTGGAAGCTATGCCTTTGCAAAGGCGCTATGTGACTTGGGAGCTAGCATAAATCTAATGCCGCTGGCAGTGTACACTAAATTGGGCATCGGCCGATCTAGACCGAATTCTATGCTGCTACACTTGGCTGATCGCACTGTGAAAATACCAATTGGTATTCTTGATGATATGTTGGTGCAAGTGGGGAAGTTCGTGTTCCCTGCAGACTTTGTGATTCTGGATTGTCAAGTGGGTGAGGAGATACCCCTTATTTTAGGGAGACCATTTTTAGCCACTGGGAGAGCACTGATAGACTGTGAGACTAGGGAACTAAAAATGAGATTGAACGAAGAAGAAGTCATATTCAATGTTCAGTCAATCAATAAAGAGGCCTAGTGAATATGCTAATTGCTCTCTAGTGGAGGCAGTGGATGTAATCCTGCAAGAAGATGATAGGCCCCTGACTGTGAAAGATCCATTGGATGCATGTCCGACGAATTTAGAAGAAATGGATGGTGAAGGGTTAGATGAATGGGTTATGGCACTGGAAAGCCGAGGGTTTTGGTCAAGGGAACCTCAGTTCGAGTCCCTTGAGCTGGAAAAAAGGGCCATTCCTCCAGCAAAGCTATCAATAGAGGAACAACCCAAGCTGGAGCTGAAGCCACTCTCAGATCACCTCAGGTATGTATTCTTAGGCTCTTATTCGACCTTGCATGTTATTATATCATCCTATTTGCTAGATGTGCAGGTAGAACGACTTTTACAGGTACTGCAGGATAACAACATTGCCATTGGTTGGACCATGACAGACACAAAGGGTATCAACCCAGCCTTCTGTATGCATAAGATTCTCCTGGAGGAGGGGCACAGACCTTCCAGGGAACATCAGCGAAGGCTGAAACCCTAATATGAAAGAGGTTGTAAAGAAAAAGATCAAATGGTTATATGCGGGAATCATATTCCCTATCTCTGATAGTAATTGGGTCAGCCCTGTCCAATGTGTTCCGAAAAAGGGGGAATGATTGTTGTGAAAAATGGAAACAATAAGTTGATCTCAACTCGTATAGTCACAGGGTGGTGAATCTGCATGGTTAACCGGAAATTGAACACCGCCACCCGAAAGGACCACTTTCCCTTGCCTTTTGTTGACCAAATGTTGGACAGGCTGGCCGAAAGATCACACTTCAATTTCTTGGACGGATATTCGGGGTACAACCAGATATTAATATCCCCTGAATATAGAGAGAAGACATCATTCACCTGTCTATATGGCATATTTGCCTTTCAGAGCATTCCTTTTGGGCTTTGCAATGCACCAGTGACATTTTAACGCTGCGCTAGCCATTTTCACAGATATGGTGGAGGACATTATGGAAGTCTTTATGGATGATTTCTCCATGGTGGGAGATTCATTCGAAGAATGTCTTCACAACTTAAGCAGAGTGCTCAAAAGATATGTGAAGACAAACTTAGGGCTAAACTGGGAGAAGTGCCATTTTGTGGTACAAGAAGGGATAGTCCTAGAACATCGAGTGTCCCGAAAAGGAATTGAGGTCGACCATGCTAAGGTTTACGTGATTGAGAAGTTTCCACCACCCAGTTCATTCAAGGCGGTGAGAAGTTTCCTTGGTCACGTCGAATTCTACCGGTGTTTCATCAAAGATTTTTCCAAAATTGCTAACCCATTACGCAAACTCCTTGAAAAGGATCAGCCCTTTGTGCTTTCTACTGATTAGAGGTTGGCATTTGAGGAACTGAAGAAGAAGTTGATACCTGCCCCCATCGTTGTTGCTCCCAACTGGGAGCAACCATTTGAGCTCATGTGTGTGCCAGCGACTATGCTATAGGAGCAGTCTTGGGCAGCAAAAAGATAAGCTGGTGCACCCGATTTACTACGCAAGCAGGACGTTAGGCGGTGCATAACTCAACTGCACAGTGACAGAGAAAGAGATGTTGGCAGTTTGTTTGCTTTTGACAAGTTCCGATCATATCTGATTGGTTCCACGGTAATTGTGTATACTGACCTTGCAGCTCTTAGGTACCTAATTGAGAAAAAGGAGTCTAAGCCACGCCTGATTCATTGGGTGCTGCTGTTGCAAGAATCTGACCTTGAAATTCGTGACTGTAAGGACACAAAAAATCAAGTCGTTGATCATCTATCACGACTTGAAGGTGATGAAAGATTAGTCGAGGTCGAAGAGATTCTAGAAACCTTTCCAGACAAGCAGCTGCTCGCCACTAGTCTTGAGGATGCGCCATGGTATACAGATTTTGCAAAATACCTTGTTTGCGGTACTGTTCCCTATGACCTTTCAAATGTCCAAAAGAAAATGTTCTTTCGTGATTGCCGCACGTATTATTAGGATGAACCTTATTTGTTTCGAATATGTGTTGATAATATTATCCGGAGGTGTGTCCCCGAGATAGAACAATCTTCGATTTTACATGTTTGCCACACATCATCTTATTGAGGACATTTTGGAGGGGTCAGAATAGCTGCGAAAGTGCTAGAGGCCGGATTCCTTTGGCTAATTGTGCTTAGAGATGCCCACCTCTAGGTAAATGGCTGCAATGAATGCCAGAGGGCGGGAAGCATTTCCCGTCGCCATGAGATGCCAATGAAACCAATTCAAGAAGTAGAGGTGTTTGAGGTGTGGGGGATTGACTTCATGGGTCCCTTCGTAGCTTATTTGGCAATAAGTACACCCTTGTTGCAGTGGACTATGTGTCTAAATGCGTAGAGGCTGTAGCATTGCCCCAAAAATGATGCAAGAGTGGTGGTCGGAATTCTAAAAAAGAACATATTCACCTGGTTTGGGACACCAAGAGCGATCATCAGTGATGGAGGCATTCACTTCTGCAATAGAGCCTTTGAGAAATTACTTGCTAAGTACGATGTACGCCGCAAGGTGGCTACTCCTTACCACCCGCAGACCAGTGGGCAGGTTGAAGTGTCCAACATGGAGATAAAGAGTGTACTAACAAAGAAGGTGAATGCCACACGAACTGATGGCGCAAAGAAGGTTGATGATGCGCTATGGGCTTATAGAACTGCGTTCAAAACACCAATAGGTATGTCACCATACAAGTAGGTATTTAGGAAGGCATGTCACCTGCTGGTGGAGCTAGAACATCGAGCTTGGTGGGCACTAAAGCAACTGAACATAGTTCTTGAAACAGCCGGACACAATCGACTAACAGAATTGCATGAGCTGGAGGAATTCAGCAACCAAGCCTTTGAAAGCACGAGGCTCTACAAAGAAAGAATGAAGAAGATGCATGACAAGCACTTTGTGGACATAGACTTTAAACCCAATGACAAGGTATTATTGTATAATTCATGATTAAGATTATTTTCGGGTAAATTAAAGTCCCGATGGTCAGGGTCATCTGGAGTGGTGCAAAGGTTTGCAAGTGGAGTTGTTGAGATTGAGTCGGAAGATGGGACAAACAAATTCTCAGTCAATGGTCAAAGGTTGAAACATTACCTTGGAATAGCTGAACAAAAAGGGGACACAGTGGTGACCAATTTTAAAGAACCCCAGTATGCGAATGAGGAGTAACGTGTCAACTATTTGCGTCGTGCCGCGAAGTTAAAATAGGTGCTGCGTGGGAGGAAAACCACCAATTTGTTGTAAGTGTAGTATGTACTTCATTTTTAGAAGACAAAAAAAAATAACGCCCTCCACGACCGAGGCTCGACCGCGGGAGCTTCTGCCCCAAACCGCGGAGCGCACCGCGAATGCGACTGCGGTCGGCCACCGGGTTTGAATTTTTTTTGTTTTTTTTCTTTATCTTTCTTCAACTTCTTTTAATTTTAACAAAACATAACAAAAACACAAAACACCTCCCCTTCCAAAACATAGCACACGAACTCCCCCCCCCCCCCCACCCCCCCCTCAAATCCTCAAATCCTCAAATCTCTTCTAAGCAATAACTCCCCACTCTCCATACTCATCTTCTCCATTTTCCTTCCTCACAAGACCTATCATCTTCTCCCCCCAAGGTTTGATTCTGACCCCCCTTCTCTTTTCTTTCTATTTTGTTATGTTGAACGAGAATAATGTTTTTAATGTAGTATAGTGATAGATTTTGTTCTTGTTTAGTTTTTATTATTAGATTAGAGGGTAATTTTGTTTTGGGCATATGTTTGATGAAGGGGCCATGTTTGCAATGTTTGAGCTGGTGTTGTTGGGGGTGATGGCTTTGAGCAAGTGTGGGGTGCGTGAGTGTGTGAATAATTGAAGTGGGGAAGTTGTTATTGATTCCCTTGAGCAATGAATATAAAAGAATAATGCCTTGCACAATGTGTTTGACAAATTGCTTCAATGTGAATATAAGTAGAGGTTGTGACATGGGTGTGGTGAAGTCTGAGTAGCCACCCATAGTCACCATTCTAGGTTCATACTAATACGCAATTCTTTGTTTTTACAGGTCATATGAGTTCTTCACATAAGCGACGGAACACCGGGGCCTCTGCTAGTGGCACATGAGGCTCCTCAAGAGCCAGGGGCTGCACCACTGTATCAAAATTTGATAGCACTCGGTTCGCTCTAAAGAAGCTGAGACGAGGTACAATCAAAAACTTACCAAGAAGTTACTCCATGAGGTTCATATTGATAAGCAAGCATTGATGAGGGAATGCCCCCCTATGTTTGAGGAGCTAAGGAGGTGTCAGCTGGCAATCTTCTTTGCGACTCCCGAGGAAGATAATATTCAGTTAGTACGGAAGTTCTATGCAAACCTGCCAGAACATTAGGACAGAGTGGTAACAATGCGCAACACACGAGTTAGTGCTTCTTCAGAGGTAATCTGTCGAGTGTATTGTCTCTCGCTTTCTCGGGTACCGATCACTACCTCCAATCCAGTCGCCCACCGGTTGATAGGGACAGACTTGTGGAAGTGATTGGTGTACCTAGAAAACAACCCAAATGGGTGGCACAACCGATGACTATGCGTTCTAAGTCTCTTTCTTGAAAGGCCAAATGTTGGCTCACTGTCATCAACACTCGGTTGTTACCTTCTAGCAATACCACCAATGTAAATAGGCCACGGGGCTGCTATGATATACTGCTTCATGACTCACCAAGGGTTTGATGTCACCCGAGTCCTCTCTAAAGAAATGTTCATCTGATCGCCCGAACTAATCAAAGGCCACTACTTCCATTCGCTTGTCACCGGTCTCTGCCGCTTGGCTAATGTTCTCGAGAACTCTTGATTTGATGGGAAGCTACCAATAAAAACCCCGTTTCGGGCTAGCAAAATTAGGCAAGAGGGACGTGTGCCGGAACGTCACAATGATGACTCGTCTGATGAGTCTAAGTCTGAGGATGATGGTGATGTTGCATATGCTAATGAGATCACCGCCCTTCCTAGAGGGGACGAGGCAGGATCATCACAGCCTCGCCGAAGCAATCGCCTTAATAATTTGGAGCAGCGGATGATGGGACTGTAGACCTCCATCGCTGACATGGGGACCTGCATTGATGTTGTGGCTGACCGACAAGTGAAGTTAGAAAAGAAGTTCATGGGCTGGTTGAGAGCTCTGGGTCGTGCCTTTAGCATAAACCCAGACACAGTTTTGGATCAGGAGTGACCCTTCAGGGAAGTTCCTTTACCTCACTGATTTTTTTTATTGTTAAGCCATGGGGACATGTCTTATTTTTAAGTGTAGGGTCGGGGAATTTCGTTGTATGTTATACTTGTGAATATTATTTTTTGTTTGTTCTTGGTTTTTGTTTTGTGTTTTATGTTAGTTGTTTAGGAATGGGGTAGCAGTTATTATGATTTAGCAAATTAAAAATAGAAGCGACTTGTCCCTACGATGGATCTCTGTAGGCGGGTTCTTGAGGGACTAAGTAAAAAAGAAAAAAAAAAGAACAAATTTGGAAATATAAAGACTCTTCCTAATAAAGGACTCTTTAGACAACTTTCTTGAGGGAAGCTAATCTACAGAAGACACCAAAAAGATTTTTTTTAAAATTTTTTAGGTAGTGTAGTAACTGCCCCTTGGTTTTTCTTTGGGCCACGATTCTTTTCCAAGGGTTTATCTTGAACCGGGTGCAGTTAGATTTTATTAGGTTAGGATTAATGGGCGAAGAGCCAAAAGTCCGAAGAAGGAAAACTCGTAGCATTTTTATACTTGAACATGATAGATGCTAGAGTGTAGCACTTAGCTTCAAGGGTTGAATCTTGTTTGAGTGCCTTAAAAATTGTATGTTTGTACCTAAATTAGCCACTCAAAAGAGCATCTGTTGATAAACTAATCCATAGTGAATCATGTGGTGAGTATTATTTGTATTCCATGTTGTATATTTGATGCCTAGAACTTGCCCTGTGTGTTTGCAAAGCGAAATAATAGCATCATTCAGTTTTAGAAATGATATAGGCATTTTTTTGTTGAGCCAGATATAAAAAGTGAACCCACCTCAGTGCATTACATTTTAGTTAATCCCGTTGAGACTATAAGCCTGTTTCTTTGGCAACCATAATGTGAACCTTACCCAATTGATTGAATAGCCTGCTGTTTGAACCAGTTTGCCCCCTCTCACTAAGCACTAGAATGGTATTGAGATTATGCAAAGGCAAAAGTGTGGGGTGGTGGTTTAGTTTTCGAAGTGGAACTATGGAAATAGAGAAAATGTGCGGAATGTGAAACATAAAAGAGAAGCCCCACGAGAAAACAAAATATACATACATATATTCATGTATTCTATAGTGATTAATAAGTGGTAGCTGGTATAAATTGCACCTAAGGTATGGGGATCTTTTTTAAATAAATGTGGTGGAGTAATGGCTTACAAAATGACGATCTTAAAGTTCACTGTAATTGTATTAATAGTGCTTAGGGAGATTAGTCACTATACCCAAATGTATCCTACCCGTCCCTTAGCCTACATGACAACCAAATAAGGTCCTATTGATCTTAGACTGAGTGGAGCTTGATTATTCGAGTACTATACTAGGGCAAGCCCATGGTGCGTCTTTGTTGCATGCGAATGTTTATTTTGGAGAGTGAGTGAATTCTGTCTATTGAGTTCCTAGTTGTTACCAGTATCATTATATATATGGAATGAAACTATTGTGTGATGTGAGGGCATGTGATTCACGAAGGAAAGGTACGTCTTGACTATTTTGTAGAGTGGGTTGAGTAAGTGCAGATGTTGCGGGGTACAAAAAACTTGATTCTCGAGGTAAAAGATGCTCACTACTAGGTGTAACTCTTGTAAAATTTTCATAGTGTGAGACGTTGAGGGAAAAGCATAGGAAATGAATTTTTATGGAGTGTGGTGAATTGTTCGAGGACCAGAAATAATTTAAGTGTGGGGTGTTGATAATAGGCTATATCGTTGTTATTTACACCATAATTGCCCATGCTTTGTTGTTGTTGTTGTTTTTTAATGTGAGTTGCCAATAAGATACTTTAATTGATTCGAATTGGTGTCGCAGGGAATACAAGAAGCGAGGAAGCGAAATGAAGTGTTCAAAGGCAATAACGTGAAGAAATCACCCACTCAAGAAGAACCCGAATTCCAAAGAGCAAATGAGAGAAGTAACGCGGAGAAAAAAAAACCTCCAGTGGATTTCGCGGTCGGCGACGCGATTTGGGACAGAAGCTCCCGTGGTCGGCGCCGCAGCCGCGGTGGCACGTGCCCAGTTCAGAAAATTGAGGGGTTGAAGTGTCAATTCGGAAAAGCTTTTGTAAAACCCTTATAATATGTAGGGAACAACTTGCTTTTGGGGATTACTTTGGGAAGAGAAACAAGTGTGAGAGATCATGGAAAGCATCATTGCTCTTATTCTCTTTTATAGTTTTCTTGCAATTTACAATTATGAATCTTTTTGTAGTTTATTTATCCATTGTTATGAGTAGCTAAATACCTTAATCTAAGCTTTTGGTGGAACCCGTTGAGATGACTTGGTTGTTTTAATAATATAATTGGATTTTGCTATTAATCTCTATTTGTTCATCCATGTTTTGTTTGTGGAGAGTTGAAAGGGCCCTCAACTATCTGTTCCTATTTCTTATGTATCTACTTGAGAGAGAGTGAATATCTAGGTGATTCTATGAACAAAAGCACTCCCAGAGTATAGACGAGAGTCATAACCTAAGGTTTAGAGGTTGGATTAGAGATAACGATACCTCGGGTGCAATCTAAGTGAACTGCATTGTGAATCTAGCTAGCGCCACTTGAGAGAGTACGTCTAGTAAATTATCATAATTACCTGAATAAGATTTATGATAGCTGGAGCGTTCGTGATTGATAGAGACAACTAAATCATAGTTATAAGGCATATGCAACCAAGGAAATTACCAATGGGGGAAACTAGTATCTTAGACTTTATTCCAACTGTTTACACATCAAATTTAGTTAATTTGCTGAAGTTAATTATTTTCAGTCTTTAGTTGTTAGAAAAATCATTACTTGTGAATCAAAAAGTTTGAGAAAAAAGATTATGTGAATTTAGTAAATCTGACAATAGTAATTAATAGGTTAGTTCCATGCGGTTCGACTCTGGGCATAAATACTCAGATTATATTTGCAACGTCCGCATAATTTTTTGTGAGACTCAGTTGAGTGTGATCAAAGACCAAGTGAATCTTGAAGAGATTTATACCACACCCTAGGGCGTGGATGTCATGATTAAGGTAAATACCAACCATTCTAAATGGATTTTCTCTGCTATCTATGATAGTACACACTTACATGATAGAATTAGTTTATGACAGTCTTTTGAGGACATGGCCTATATTTACAAAGGTAGCTAGCTTGCATAAGGTGACTTTAATATAGTCCTAAAGTAATGGAAAATCATGGGGGAATATCATTAGTACCAATTGAATTAATCACTTGTGTAGTTGTCTGAACCGATTCAAATTAGTTGACTTAGGCTTCAAAAGCTCAAAGTATACATTGAACAACAAAAGATACACCAACAAGCATGACCCTATCCTTGAAAGGCTGGACATGTACTTTTCCATCGATGACTGGATTAATTCATACACAAAAGCCACATTTACCCACCTCCCAGTACCCACTCTAACCATTGCCCTCTTCTTCTATGCATTGCTTGTTACTAGCACAGTGATCATAGTAGACCATTTAGGCTAGAGACAATTTGGTGTGTCCACCCTGACTTTCCCAAAATTATGCAAAACAACTTTAACTCCACTAATGACTCGTTGGGAGAATACCAACATTTTTAAGGCAAATGTGACCACGTGGAATAAGGTAGTGTTTGGGAACATCTTCTGCAAGAAGAAGCATATTCTAGCTAGACTGAATGGCATTCAAAAAGCTAATGCTTATCCATTCATCACCTTCCTGCAAAACTTAGAATCCAATCTCCAAGCTGAATTCTCAGCTATCCTCCAAAATGAGGAGGACTTTTGGAAACATAAATCCAGAGTCAGTTGGCTATGTAAAGGTGATACTAACACCAAATTCTTCCATACAACCACTGTTAACAGAAGGAGTAATATGATTATTAGTTGAATAGATAAGGTGGGTAATCAAATCACAAACCATAAACTCATCAAGGAGACTACCAAAGACTTTTTTAAGAACCTCTTCAACACATCCCACACATCATCCATTCACAAGAGAAGCTATAGTGAGAATGTTCCTATAGTACTTACTGATAGCTTGAGAGTGTCCCTAGACCAACCACTTAGAATATCTGAAATCAAATAAGCCATGAATTCCTTTAAGCCGCTAAAGGCACCTAATCCAGATGGGTTGCACCCTTTTTTCTACCAAAAATACTGGTCCATCCTATCCACCCATGTCAATTATTTTGCCACAAAGTCTTTACCTCCTCGACCATGCCCCTTCAAGTTAACAGGATCCTCATGTGCTTGATCCCTAAATGCTAGAATGCTTCCCTTATAAAGAGCTTTAGAACTATAGGGTTGTGCAACACAATATGCAAACTTGTCACAAAAATAATAGTAAACAAGATCAAACATATCCTTTAGACTATTATTGGGCCATCTCAGGCTAGCTTCCTCTCTAACAGAAGGGCTTCTAACAGTGCCATAATTTTTCAAAAATATGTACGAGTGTCTAACGGCCGAGTCAGCCCATTTTTGGATTGGCCCAGAACGGTTAAAATCGGAATCGGCCGGGACCGGTACAAGGGGCCCGAGTTGGGCTGGGTTAAAACGGGTAGGGGGTTGGTTCGTTTACTTAAATTCTACAGGTTAACTGGACCAGTCAAACCCGGTCAACCAAAATCCCAGTAGATTCAATTAATCAGCCTTGTCCGGCACGGCCCGGCTCGGCCCCGACTGGTTCAAAAGCTAAATTTCAATTATTTTTTTATTTTTTTAAAGATTTTAGAGTCTAAGGCAATGTAAAACCTTTTAATGTACTCTTTTTTATTAATTTACTTGTTGTTAAATGTAAACCTTTCAATTTGTAAGTTGAATTTTTAAATAAATGTAGAACTTTGTAATTTATAAGTGTAATTTTTTTATCTTAACTGTATTCTTTATATTTGTTACTTTATATTAATATAAATTACAATAGTTACACAAAATACAAAAAAAATGAAAAATAAAAAAACACTAACCCGTCCCGGCCCTTTGTACACATAACTCTTACGGTTTATTTTTTACCTGGATGAGCCCGAACCCGTTAAGGCTGGTAACCCCTAACCCACAACCGGCCTAGTTACAAACCCGTACGACTCAAAAAAGTTCCTGCCCGGCCCGGCCCACCCGTTAGACACCCTTAAGAATACGTCAACTATTTCCGAAAGATGAAAGGAAAAAATGCAAATATGATCCTTAGATAGACCTAGAAAAAGCCTTTGACACACTTGAGTAGTCATTCATCATGGAGTCCCTCATATTCTTCATCTTACCTCTTAAGCTAATCAGCCTGATCTTCTCTTGCATCCCTACCTCTTCTATATCAATCCTAGTCAGTGGAAGCAAAATTGAACCTTTTAACCCAACAATAGGCATTAGGCAGGGAGACCTCATCTCCTCCTACCTTTTCATCCTTTGCATGGAAGGGCTATCAAGGAATATTGACCCGGCAGTCCTAAGAATAGAATGGCTTCCAGTGACCATCGGTAGGAATGGCCCAAAAATCTCCCTCATATTTTTAACTGATGACCTTACTCTGCTTGGTAGAGCTAGCAGAAAAAGAGATGAAGCAATCCTGGCTACCTTAGAAGAGTTTAACAATGCTTCAAGCCAAAAGGTCAACTTTCAAAAATCTAAGGTTATCTTTTCTAGAAATTTCCATGAGGATTGGGCAAGCACTTATAGCTTAATTTTAGGAATTAGGAAAAGCAAAGATTTTGGTAAATACCTATGTTTCCCCATCTTTCATAAAAGGCCTACCAACATGGGCTTCCAATTCATTATTGACAGTATGAACACCAAGCTGGCAGGGTAAAAAACCAAAATGCTGAACATGACTGGGCGTACAACTTTAGTTAAATCAAGCCTAGGGAGAATTCCCAGTCATGTCATGAGCTACATTAAGTTACTATCTCAAATCGCGAACCAAATTGATAAAATCTAAAGGAATTTTATATAGGGAACAACTGCTGAAAAAAAAAGTTTCATATGATTAAATGAGATACCATCACTAAACCTAAAAAAATAGTGGTGGGAAGGGGGGGGGGGCATTTAGCAAGCCCACATAAAAAACAAAGGTAGCATGGCCAGCCTAGCTTAGAGGTTCTACGATAACACTTATACCAAATGGGCTAGAGTTCTAATTGGAAAATACTGTAATGGAAACCAAACTAGAGCTAAACATAAAATCAGGACTTGGCATATATTTATGAAGGTTGGAAGATATGCCTTAAGGCCTATAGATAGATTGTCAACAAATGGGATAGTGTGAACCTCCTCTCTGAAAATTAGATCCCAAATATGTATCTCCTCAATACAATCCTCCAAGGGCCTTGCCAAAACCATGGTCTTACTATCAAGATAAACTCTATCCTCAGCATGGGAAATGAAATTTTGATGCTATCCACTACCCCATCACCATGGACGTCAAGAGTGTGATCCAATCTACATTCATCCCTCTATCTACCAACTCCGAGGATCAATTTATCTGGAACCTTAACAGCAATGGCCTTTTTAGCTCAAAATCTTTCTACAACCTGCTTAGTTCTAAGACCAACCTCAATTCTAAACATGATGATACCTTCAGTTGGTCGTTGTGTGTCACCACCTCCCACCTATTCTACACATTCGATTAAGGTTGTCATTGCGAAGCTATAGTTCAGGTGCACGGGGTCTTACCGTCTAGTCGTTGGTACTCCTCATCTTCACAGAGAATTCAATTTCTCCGGGTCCATGTCGGAGAATTTGTCATTGTCCCCTCCAGCTATTGGCTCCATGCAGATTGCTGGAAGCAATGGCTTTGGCCATAACATGGAGTTCATGTCTCAAAATCTGGAAGCTAAGAGTCCCTAACAAAATTAAATTCTTCACCTTGATGATGCAACACAACAGACTCTCAACTGCCATGCACTTAAACAACATGGGCTTAAATGTTAGCCCATTATATCACTTCTGCTCCTCTGATTTTGGAAGACATCAACCACATCTTCTTTGAATGCATCAAATCTAGGGCTTTGGCACTCCTTAACTATGGAGTGTACCAATGGATCCTCCAACCCACACCTTATGTTCTTAATGACCCACTGGGAGGATAGCCGGCACAAGGTTAAGAGCATGCAGTTTAACAATGCTATCACCTGGAATTCACTTCTACCCTTCTATTTTTAGGACATGGCTCACTAGGAACAATTACTTTTTGAGAACAGAAAGAACATTGTCTCATACAAACAAACCATTGCTAGAGCCACAAAATACTACCATGTTGCAGTGCAACATAAGGAAAATGCTGAAAGGACTAAAATCCATATTAAGCGGATGCTACCCCTACTGGCATATAAAAGCTCAACAGTGATGGGGCAATTTACCCAATATCAAGAGTAGGTGGAATTGGGGGAGTAATTAGGAATAGCATGGGTGACTGGGTTCATGGTTATATGAGATGCCTATCCCATAGCACAGTCCTAGTGGCTGAAATTCAAGCTCTATAGCAAGGGCTCACACTAGTACTTCAACACAAGCCCACATCCTTCAAATCTCCACGGACTCAAAACAGGTTATCAGAATGATAAAGGAGGAAAATATGCAAGTTAACTCTATTATTTTTTAATGCAGTTCATCGATGGAGCACCTGGGGAATCCAGCATTGGAGCATGATTTCAGAGAACAAAATCAGGTGGCGGACCTTCTCACAAAGGAAGGAGAAGGGAAAAAGGCTTTTGGCTGGACATAAGTTTTGACAGTTCCTTCGGTGTTTGTAAATAAGGTACTATGGACATATATTCTAGGAACTGTGTTTGTACGTAATGTAAGGATGAACCCTTTTGTAAGACAAGACAATGGTAACGAAACAATACGGAGACGGCTCCGAACAAACAATACTGTAACTATTTTTGGTATTTATATATAATTATCTAGTTAATAACAAACAAACAAAAAGGTAGTAGCTGCAAACATGCTAATATGATTGTAACAACTGTTATTTGGCTACTAGAAATTAGATAAGTAATTGGTGGCTGAAATCTTTTAAATAGTTGCAGAAGTGTGAAGTAGCAGTGGTCAATAATACAAATCCCGACTCCTGTGTGTCATGGTTTAGCAACGGCTTCGTTTAGACTTGTTAGAGCTTAGAAGTTGAACTCGATTCTTCCCCCTCTTTCTACCACCTAGTTCCAATAATAAAATACGTTCACTTCACTTGAGCGAAGGGTATATTTCTTCTGCCTCAATTTATATATCATATTCATTTTAGTTTGTTCGAAAAAAGAATATCAGAATTTATAAATAATTTAGTTTTAATCTTTTAATTTATCCTTAATAAAATAAATTATAGTTAAACGGATGTTTACAACTTATTTTAAAGTTAAAGTTTCAAAAGTCATTTTTACTTTCTTAAACTCCATGCATAGTCAAACATCATTGTATACACTGAGACGACTCTGAAATTGTTTGTTCCAATGATGAAGTAACTGAAAACAAGCAGAAAGTTTTGGAATGAAATAGATGCATTTCCAGTAAAGTATACCATTTATCTCTAGCAATTATAATGGGACTTCAAAATTGGGAGGGCCCGACACAATTAAACAAGGTAAATCCTCTGTTCAAAAATTGGTAAACGTCATTGTCCAGTAGAAAGAAAACAAGAAAAATGTTGTCGATTGCAGAGATTTCTCCATTTTCCAAAATGACATACCGATTTTTCACTGGTAGTAGCAACACTAACAAGATCCAGTGAGCGGCTGACAATGCAGAGTCATTTGTTTTTATAGGAGATTTACAAATTTTCTTTAAAATATGTTTTTCTTTTCTTGTTTTCTTCTTTGGGAAAATCTAGTAGTCTATAATGGGCTCTCCAATGATGAGATTACGCTCCAATGTCCATGGTAAGTTGAAGATCTTGGCTGTAATGAACTTGAAGATTTTATTCACACTTATATTGTATGTTGAACTTGAGAAGAATAAGGTTGCATTTAGTGCCTTAGCATATGCTCTTGCCTGTTCAAAGAATCATTGGGGAACATAATGAGCACAAAATAAGTTAAGCTTAAGCAAATTAAGTTAATTACAAGTAAATTTTTATGAAAAGTATCAAGGGGTAACCTAATAAAAATGATAACTAATATGCTTGAAATTGATTATGCGAAAATCTTTAATGTTATCGATCAGTACATATTATATCGATCAGTACCCACGATGGGAAGGTTCAAAGGTCGATGATTAAGATTGTAGGTTGTTAGATAGTAGTGTTCCTCCTAGGTTTACCAGTAGTACTAGGACTATTTTTGTAATTTCTTATTCATGATTCTTTATTATTACATATTATGGTATTCGCGCCTGTTACCATATTACATTATTGTAACTAATCTTTGCTACTTGGTTGTTCTATATTCACAGTTTGCTTGATTGGTGCCACCCATAAATTAAGAGAAGGATACCTGTAAAGCTAGTCCATTGGACATCTAATGGTAATTGTGCAAAATCATCAAACTTGGTCCCGATTAGAACTGGAATTGCCGTCTGAAAACAAAAATAAAAAATCAAAAAGAAAATCACATTAACATATACTCCACCCTTTAACATTTCATCTAGAAAGAATAAATTACAGGAAACATAAATCATGAAAATAAAAAAAATAACTTTTCCATCTTAATTACCTGATTCCATTTCCGTGCTTGTTGATACCAGCGAATGACACTGTTATTGACCAAGATAATGACCCTTTAGTTAATTTCACGTTCTTAAAAAGCAAAAAAAGAAAAGAGTCGTACCTATTCAACGTACACCGACTGTGAGATAAAACATAAACAACATTGCTACTGAGTCTTTACAAGCTACTGGAATATGAGAAACGTCACCTGCATTATAATTATTGTCAAGATTAATTTATAAAATTTCTCCTTAAACAAATTAATTAACTCTTATTCACATTGTTGTATCTTTAGAATGCTACTGCTTAAAATATAAAATAAAGAAACGAAGGAATTGGATGTATATACCTTCGACTTCCCAAATGTTATAGGAGATGCTAGCACCTCTAACACACAGAGTTTTGTCCATATGGTTCAACCCTGTTATTGAAAAACCTTCTTCCCCTTTTTCTCCTTTCCTACATACTTCGTTTGCATTAAACAAAACACAGAAAACTATAATTAGAGATCCAATATATAAACTCGAATTGTAAGAAATAAGAATACACACGGATATAGAATACTAGAAAAGTTGTTCTTGAGTTGTCCCACATCGGAGGGATTTGAGGTCCTTGGTCTCCTTATATGGCTTGGGCAATCCTCACCTTATAAGCTAGCTTTTGGGGTTGAGTTAGGCCCAAGGTCCATTCTTTTCAAGGTATCAGAGCCAGGCCCGTCCCAATTATTGTTACCGATGATGGGTCCCCATTTATGTTGTCCACGCTCCAGAGATTTGGGCCCCATTTATGTTGTCCACGCTCCAGAGATTTGGGCATGAGGGGGTGTTGAGTTGTCCCACATCGGAGGGAGTTCGGGTCCTTGGTCTCCTTATATGGCTTGAAATCAGGAATTTATGTAAGGGCAATCCAATGGTTGATATATAATTCAAAAAATTATTTTTCTCCTATTCCTGCAATCTAATTTTCCCGCAAAGGAAATTCGTTAAATCTATTGCCTTCTTTACTTCCGCCCCTTGGTGCACCTATTACGTACATTAAAACCCGATATCTGCCTCTGCATGCCGATAATATTGTATGGAAAGATAATTCTAGTAGTAATAACTAACCAAAAAACTAGTCTTTCCAATGTGATAATCACCCAAGAGGTTGATCTTCAAGGCAACTAAATCCTCCATGGAATCCTTTGAGTTATTGGTGCAACAAGGGGAGGCTAAACTACCAGAAAAAACGTTATTTGAGGTGGCGACACCGACCGAGGAAGACGACATTATATGACGCCGGTGGTGGTGGTGATTGGTGATGATGATAATGATTCGTAATTTGTGTGTTGTGATAATTCTTGGAAGCTAACTAGTTTTTTGGACGAGTAACGGTTGACCGATACCGTGGGGAGAAAAGTGTGTATTTGGTTTGTATATATATTCAAAAAGATTAGTGTTGAATCCGTGGCTAATTCTTGGGAATGAGTGAATCTCTCAAAGTTAGTGTTGATTTCTCACGATTGAGAAATTCTTGGGAAATGAGTGAATATGTGAATGTTTGGTGGTTTGTTTTAGACTTTACTACTAAGGAAGGTAGATTGTAAAACCTTCTAGATACTTGATATTTTATCCGGTCTAAAATAAATAATTTTTTAATTATTTTAAATTTACATTTTAATATTAATTAGTTATAAAATTGATCAGATCAATCTTTACTATCTCTTCACATAAATATTCCTAACACAAGCTTCAAAATATTAATTAATCCATTAATAATGTAGAAAAAAATAATTAATCTATTCTTGAAACCTGAAAAAATTACTTGTTTTAGATCACAAAAAGATAAAAAATCACTTATTTTGGACCGGAAGGAGTATTGTTCTACAACCAATATATTTTGGGATAAGTCATACAACATTTCTGTAATATTATTCAGTTATAAATACAACTTAATATACTTTAAAATCAAATACTTACACCCTTGTATTTGGAAATTCTCGTACAAATAGTAAGGATGAAACATTGAGGTAATTTCATTAACTAAATATTGGTGGATGTGCGGTAGGTGTGCAAACTGCTAGGCATTTTGACATTAGACAGTTCAACAGAAGTAGGTTCTCCGCCACCAACAACAACAACAACCCAGTATAATCTCACATAATGGGGTATGGGGAGGATAGTATGTACGTAGATCTTACCTCTACCCTGGGGTAGAGAGGCTGTTTCCAAATAGAAACCCGGCATCCTTCCCTCCAAGAACTTCCCACCTTGCTTTTGGGGAGACTCGAACTCACAACCTCTCGGTTGGAAGTGGAGGTTACTTACCATCAGAGCAACCCTGTCTTAAGGTTCTCCACCAAATATTTTTCTATTTAAGCCAAAAAAAAAAAAAAAAAAAAAAAGAATTACAACATTTGTATGATGTTCAAGTGCATGCAAACATGTAATGAATCATACTTTTGACTTTCCCTTTGGGATCATTCGATGATCAAGAACTTACAATTGAAATCACGATATTAAGAGTTTAGCCTTTAGTGCTTCTTAACCAGTGTTGTGCGATTAACTTTGCTTTTCCTATGTTAACTGTGTAAATGAAAATATCATATTTTGATTATTATAATCTTTTTTTCTGGTTTTATGATGTTGTTATTATTTCTATGATTCTGTTAATGGTCTTTCGACCCTTTACTTTTCAGGTAGGGGCAGAGGCGGATTTAGAATTTTTATAATATGGGTGCTCCATTAAAAAAGGAAAAAGAAAACAAAGTATTAAGTGAGATTTGATCCCTAGTCCTCTAGGTAAATAACTCAACATTTAACTAAGTGCACCTTTAACGTCTTTGGAACATGAATGACAGCAGTTAATGCTAGACCAATTATAAAAAGATATGTACATAAAATATCTAATTTGATGGAAAGACCATGGGTTTACGTGTCCTATGTATTTGCCTATAAATCAGTATCTGAATAGGGGTAAGGTTAACATGTACTCTATTTTTCTTAGACCTCACTTATGAGAACTCATTGGGTTGTTGTTGTTGATAAGTATAATTTTCCCAACATAGAAGAATGAAAAAATCTCATAAAACTCTTTCTTAATTCTCATATGATGATATCAAGATTAAACAGCCAACTTATTCGTTAAATAAATTGGTTACATTTGAAGATTACTTGTATATACAGGAGCATTATGTTAGTATGACATCTTAATACGTGTACTACTCGATGATTATTTACATTAGTCTTGTTTTAGAAAGATTTGATCTGATAACTATGTTTTTCTACTTGGTTAACGTGCACTACTTGAATATACATTAGTCTGTGCCCAAGCAAGTCAACTGCAAGCAAATCGATTTAATAATATTGATTAATAACTTAGTATAAATATGTTTTAAGGGCCGTTTGGTTGGAATATGATTTATACCGGTACAAATTATGCCGCTATAAGTTATATTGGGATAAGTTATGATGAGATTTGTTATGCTGGGATTGTTGTTTATTCAATTGTTTCGTATGTTGTATTAAGAATTACAATTGCATAATTTCTAAGAAGAAGGTATATGCTATATCGATGCTAATTACCTCACCTTCTATAAGGTATAAGTTATCACGTTATTAAAATTAACATTGAAATAATTTATACTTAATTTGCTAATCAAATAAAATATTTAGGTGATATTAAATTTTTATACTTATTCTCGTACCAAACGATCCCTTAACGTGTATAAAGTAAATCTACTTAGTCATTGCGAACAAATAAAGGAATGCTTACATGAGATACTTTTGTTAATTAATATCTATTCCCTTCGGACCATTTTAAGTAACTTTCTAACATTTCATATTTACTCCAAAACAAGTATCATTTTGAAACAGAACTCGAATCCCTTTCTATTTCTGGAAGTGGCAATTTAGGGTCAAAGATGAAACGCCTCTTCATATTAGGTAATGACAAACAAAAAGAGGAGATACTTCATTTGTATGATATTGTTAGTCCAAGTCAACAATTTTGATTCATATATAACGCATTTCCCTTTGCATTGGTTAGAACTTAAAAGTGGATTGCGCAATGAATATATTACAATGAGATTTTTATATTTTTATATTATATAGAAAATCTTATTATCCTTAATATTTATGGTTCGATATAATTACATTTAGTATATTAAATTTATTATTTTTATAACATAGTATATTTTAAGAGTATAATTAATGCAACGTATATCCTTCCTTAGTTCAAGGTACCGTATATCCCATCTCTGCCATGTTCTCTCTCCTAAATCCTTACCCTCGCTCAGGTTTTACCATATTTCTTCCTCTGTTTCTTCTTTACCCTTTAAGGTCCTGGGAACTGCATTTTATCGTGGCATTCAGGTAATAAAATTTCAACAGTATATGCAGATTAGGATTGATGGACAAACTAATGAGATTGACTGTTCGTAAACTACAGGCTCGTGATCGAATATATGCTATGTTAGACTCGATAATTGACAGGAGAAGTGGGAAAAGCTTGAAACAAGATTTCTTGCAATCCCTGGTAAAGAAGCATGCAACAGAAGGAAATGACGATGACAAACTCACTGATAAACAACTAAAGGATAACATATGAACACTGACACTCTTGTTTTGCGTCGGAGATTTTTGCACTTGTCACAAGCTTTAACTTAGCTACATGTGTTATTTTAATATTTATTTTTCTTAAATCATAAAGATTCGTCCAATCTCATAAATGGAATTTTCGACATAATTGTATTTTTTGTAGAAGATTTTGTAGAAGTTTTGATCGTTTTAGATTTGTGAAAACATAAACATCTGCAATCTGAATACAGATAATCTACAATTCATCTACAAAATATCTACAAACTGATATATTGAATTTTAATATCCAATTTTCATTCGATTGTAGTTTAATTGGGATTTTCAACATAATTACTTTTTTTGCAGAAGATTTGCAGAAGTTTTAGTAGTTTTTGATTTGTGAAAATAGAAAACAAGCATCTACAATTAGAATACAAATAATCTATAATTTATCTACAAAATATCTACAAACTAGGTACGTTGAATTTTTATATTTCAATTCTCATTTAATTGTAGTATAATGGGATTTTCGACATAATTGCATTTTTTAGAATATTTGTAGAAGTTTCAGCCATTTTTTATTTGTGAAAACAGAAAATAAAGTATCCACAATCAGAATATAAATAATCTACAATTTCTGTAATATGTCGTCGTCGTCTTCTTCTTGTTCTTCTTCTTCTTAGAGTTTTAATTTGAAATTCACTCAAAACTAAGTCTAATTTTCACCAATACCCCTCAAAATTGAGATATAAACTCCAAACCATATTCTTGATTATTTTAAACAACAACCAATCCAAACAAACAATGATTTTTGAAAACCCAAATTTAAATTTAAAGCTTTCAAGCTTTTTAATAGCTGTCAATGGTGAAATTGCTGCTCTTTTTTCAATTGCTTTGTATTACTGAAATTTCTAATTGAGAAATAGAGAGAGATGTAGAGAGAATCTCGACGAACTGAGCTTTTGCTTAACTAATTTCTACAATTTGATTAGAATTTGTTGACGATTTAGTTTTTTTATTTGTGGCCTAAGGAAAAATATCAAAGAACAGAGGTTTTGCAGAAAAGAGTCTATGTAATTTGATTTTAAATTGAAGATATAGAATTTGCGTGTTAAATTTGATCTGAAGGTCGCTAAATCAATTAGAGTATTCTGTTCCAGATTTGTAGCGTGCCTAATTAGGAAGGAATCAGCTCCTAATAATTAGTATTTAATGAATGATATAATATCAATTGAAAACTCTGAACATGGCGGATAAATATGTAACTACACACATTTTTGATAATAAGATTTCATATATGATATAAGAAGAAAAAAGTCTCTATTACATTTCCCTTTGTACTGGTTAGAACTTAAAAGAGCATAGTGCAATGACGGTGATATTTGGAAGAGATACTTATTTAAGTTGAACTCAGTCTACAGCAACTACCTCTTCTAAGAGACACTTCCCTTCACGTAGCAACTTAAGTTTAGTAGTTAAAAATTAAAATGGGAATACATATTGTCGTGCTCCTTTTTTTCCCCTTCATAGAGAGAGAAGTTCGGGTTTCAATATTTATAGGGTAATAACTCACTTCCTTTTGAGAATTGGGTATTTGAAGGGTCGCCACCTTACGGGTTATGGTGCATTGGGGCACGTAAAGTGATTAACTCTTGATTGGTTTGTATTACCAGAGATTAGGGTAAGGGCTCAAAATGACTTAGAGGGAAAAGTGTTAGGCACTCTTCTTGGTCCACAACTGCATATCCCGATCGGGCTTATATTTACGAATTGGTCTAACAAATAATTACAAATAAAGCACGTTTGTATAACCCAAATAATAAGATAAGGATTTAGACAAGCTGTATAAAACATAAACAAAGGAATTTTGGAAAAAGGGAGGAGTCCTAGGTTGGTTAGCCTATAGGATCATCCCACTCAATGTCCGGTAAACACTCCTCAATGAGGGGCTATACATGACATTAGCGTGTACTCATCATATCCCATATCTACTCTTCCCACCCCTTTAGTGGTCATTTAAGCGAGTGTTAGTCAGTGATATCAATTGCGTGTTGTTACCTGTCCCTTCTTAATGGTCGTGGAGGATTTTTTAGGACCTCCACCTATAGGTAGTTCTAGACAGACCCCTAACGATTTAAGGGTGAAAATACTAAGGCGACATGCAAGAACAATTAGGACCTTAGCACATAAAGGGGAGCAATTAGAGGCTCAAGTTTACCTCCTGAAACAATACATATAAGCAGCACGACTCGAGCACAAATAAGGGCTTTTTGTTAAATAGTATCCTGAGGCATGATGTCTAAGTGAATATCAAGACACAAAAGACAGGCAGTTTATTTTTATAAACCCAGAAGTAATGAACCTATCAGTTGCCTACTGATTTTTTTAAAGCCTGTTTTTAAAAATCAGAAAGACATTAAGAAGTAGAAATAGTTTTAGAGTTGTAAGATTTGGAAAACGCCCTATAGGCTTGCCTATACGCGGAATATTGATGACTGTCGCACCTCCTTTTGGACCACTACACCCCGTGAAGGGCGTAGTTAAGGGAGTTTTTCCAATTAAAGGACAATCGAAATAAGATTTATTTATTTAATAATTTCTGAGTCGCCACTTGGGATAATTAATGGTGTCCCCAGCTACCGTTTAGAATCCCGAATCGAGGAAAGAATGAATCTGTTTAATAGTCCGCGAACCAGAAATCCTGGTAAGAAATTCTTTTAACCCGGGAGAAGGTGTTAGGCATTCCCGATTTCCGTGGTTCTAGCATGGTCGTCAACTGTTATATTTAGCTTGGATTATCTGATTTTGTACAATTATGAACCTACGTACATTTTGAATCTTTAACCACTTTTATTATTATTTTTAAAGAAAATTGTAACGTCGTTAAAATATACATCGAACCACGTCACATAAATGCACCCGCAGTTTTTAACACATTCTAACTCCGTTGAGATTTGGATATGGGTCACATAAATGCGCACCCGGGTTTAAGAAGATAAAATTATTAAAGGCGTGCCTAAAAGAAACTATCGTGTTATTATCTTTACGGGAAGCCGTAAAATTTGCTAATTGGCATGTCCCAAGTCTCTAAACATTTTAATAGACATTCCACGAGGGCCACGTAATTTATAGGTTCTGCTTGACGTGTCACGCTTCGTTGTTATTTTTTAAGGTCATCCCTAAGATGAACTAATATTTTTCTACACTTGTTATCTCAGATGAATGAGGGGAACACATTGTGTTGGGCCTTTGCTATATGCATTACTAGGCCCAAGCTTAGATATGGGGATGTCCAATTTTGAATGAGGCGAGTCAACCTCCAGTTTATTGAGTCCAATATGGACTTCCGGCAACACATGACTAAACGAGCTAAGTTAGAGCTGCATAATTAGTTCAATTTCAATACAAACAAGCAATTCCTTTGTCAATCCAACTTTGACTCAGTACGTGTAAGTCAATATCAATTATGGCTAATGAAAATTCTAGGACTACTGGAAATTCCTGCTACTTCTATGGCTATTAAAAAAATCAGTTATGAATCAAATTTATGTATAGATCAATATCAAATACGCTGACAATCTCTAGCTGAACAAAATCAAAAAGACACTTTTATGATCAAATTATACTACACTAAGACCAACTGTAGGCTCGATCAACACCTTAACAGTTCAGTCCGATTTACATGCCTGATTAATATCCACCTTTGCATTAGTACAAATAAAAGGACATCACACTACAAAAGGTATTTACAATGAATGACACAATCACATCTTCAAGCAATAAACAGTAGTGCCATTAACCATTTGCTAATTTGTATTTCCAATCATCACACATAGCTTTGGCATAAGTAATACTTGGAATCAAAATGCAAAAAGGGAGTGAGGAGTCAGCAGTAGTTTTCAGTGATCACCAGCAATACTCAGCTTGGTCACCAAGCTTACTCAGAGAAAACCACACACGGTTTTAAAAATGAACTAAAATGACTGTCAAATGCAACCAAGAGCCCCAGTATTAACCAAACACAAATCAAACAATGCAAAAACACATAAAACAAAATCAAATTAACCCAAAACTTTACCCAGGACCAATGCTGGAAACTTAGCTCATTAAATATATGATATTCATGCTAATTTTCAACTTTTATATGGTTAAATTCCTACTTGACAATTGAGATTAAGAATTTATAAAATATGAAACCCAATGGAACAGTAAAAATCTTGGATTTTGGAGGTTTTCAGGACATTTTTTTAGAGATTTTGGGCTTCATAAGTCTAGGATTTTGAGATAGTTTTCAGACTGTGTAAAAACCTCCTTCTGAATGCATTGTAGCCAAAGGCTAGGGCAACCCTTTAATTCTATTTAACTAGTAGTCCCTCTTTCAATTTTCAGACTTTACCTACTTAGTCCTTCATTTTTTGACTTGTTTCCCTAGCTACTACACTAAACTACTGATTTTTAAACTAAAATCCCCTTCTAGAAGGGCCTAAAAGATTCTAGCATTGCTATTGTTAATAAGATACCTATACTACCCTAGTTTTAATCCTAAAACTACCAACACTAACTTAAAACCCTATATTACCCTCATTTTATTCTAAAAACTACCAGAACTAAGTTAAAACTCTATATTACCCATATTTAATTCTAAAAACTACTAGAACTAAGTTGGAACCCTATATTATCCTTTAGTACCGAAATTACTGGTTTACAAAACTATCTTCAAGCTAACAGCTATAACCACCATCCTAATCAAATTGAACCAATAACCAAAAAATTGAATTACAAATCAGAAGTTAATGACTAATCAACTAATTACTGCTATAAGCTAAGAGGGATTCAAGTAAAAAAAACAAAAGATGAAATTAAGACATTAAAGAAAACTATTGGAAGATGTATTAACTTGTAATCTAACTCAAATCATCAATTAACACATGGCAAGTCACAAAATCAAACACTGAATAGTCTAAAAAATAAAAACCTAAAACTAATGCGGCCAAATGAAATATGTACAAACAGGAGTGGGATGGATTTTAGTTAGATTAACTAGAGCAAAGTTATAATCGAAAAGGGTAACCAAACAAAACCAAATTTGAATCAATATTTCCAATTAACAAACGACTAATCACAATACAAATTGCCAACAAAGGAGCAGGAAATAAAAATGAACACAAAAAAAATAACAGAACAAAGGAGGCACTTACTAATTGGGTCTTCAATTAGTCCGCTATCTTTAATTTGAGTCTCCAAATGGAGATACATGCTTGTTTTGACCAAAACAAGCATGCAACTCCATTTAAAAATTCAATCGGCCTTGAAAAACTTGTTTCCAAATTTTAGGTCAAACTTAGATTGGAAATTCGACGAGTTGGGGAGTTATTTGAAAGGAGTTGGGCTTGTGTTTTGGGTTTAGGAGGGCAAGGGGGTGGGTGGAGTTAATTTTGATGCCATTGGCAACCGGTCGCCGCCGTAGACGACGGAGCTGCCAAGTTTCAAATGAATATTCGACAAGTCTATGTGGGTTTTGAGGGGTGATCTTAGGGGGGTTGGAAAGAGGGGAGCAGCATGGGGATTCCGGGGTGTAATTTTGGGGTCCATCAGAGTTACGTCGCCGCCGCCGGTGATTTCTGGCCAGCAGCTGGCAGTGCTGATACGGCAGAGGCGGGGCGGAGGTGAGGCGGTGTTACACCGGCTAATTTAGGGTTCATTTTTTACAGGATACGAGGTTAGACTGGTAGCGGGTTATTTCGACACTTGAATAGGGTAAAGACCTTTGCATCTTGACCGTTTTATCAGGGATGGCCAACGACTCAGATGCCTCGGCAAAAACGGCATCGTTTTATTTCTTGGGGGCTTGAACCGGGCAAGGAAATTGGGTATGGGTTCATTTGGGTGGGCTTGGTTATTTGGGCTAGGTTTAATGGAATACTTGGCCCAAAATTAAGCCAATAATTATATACCACAATTATTCTATATTTTTTGTATTGTGTTTTACTATTATTATGTACTTTATATATATATTTTTCAGATATTATAATAATAAAAATAAAAATAGCAGTAAAAATAGCGAAAACATATTCAATCAATAAATAAACTAAATAAACTCTTATATTCTAAATTTTAAATAAAGTTAACCAATTTTTGTTATTTTTCCCTCATTTTCGATATTAACTTAATTAATAACCTAAAAATGTAAAATTTAAATCCTAGATGCAGACATGCCTTTTGTTTATATTTTTATGGATTATGCAAATTAAAACGTGCGACATGCAAATAAACACAAAATTATTCAATTAATCCATAAAATTCAAGCAAACACAAAATCACACGAATAAATCCTAATAATTCAAATAATAAAAGAAATACGTAAATAAACACAAAATCACATAATTAATTCCTAAAATGTAAATAATAAAAGAAAAATGTGAATAAACACAGAATCACTCAATTAATTCCTAAAAAATTCATATAGTAAAAGAAATTCCTAATTTAATGAATTTTATAGGAACATGTCAAGCAAGGTAAAAATCATGTGCTCACAACTGCCCCTCTTTGCTCGGAGACACGAAGGGTTTTCGGGCAAAGATAAATGAGCATCTGAGAGGTTTTTTGCCTGATTGCATTCCATGAGAAGCATTTTGAAAATTGTCTGACCGAACCATGCTTCAAGGGTTGCATGCATATCCTTGGCTATAAAGGAATCAGGTCAATGTAGTTCTAGAGTGTTTGGTAGCTGGGACCACCATGAGCTATGATTTCACTGCTGACGCTGCTGTTACTACTTGCTGATCTCCTTATTACACCTTGTGAAAAACAAAAACAAACTAGACTAAGCTATGAACTACAAAGAAAAACATATCTATGTCTTCAATCTTGCTCTTGATCCTTGATGCTTTGTTGCCTGGTATTTCTTCTTGTGAACTCCTTATTGCCGTGTTGACTCCTTGCCTTTTCTTCTTCCATGTTTGATGCCGAATTATTGGACTTGACGTGTATTCCCTTGTTTTGCAGGTGGGTGCCTTACTACAAAACTTTGCAACTTGAAATTCATTCCCTTGTTCTACAGTTGGGCGCCTGCTTACTAAGACTTGAATTTTGAAAGATATTCCCTTGTTCTACAGGTGGACGCCTGATTACAAAAACTTGCAATTTTGAAAAAATTTCCCTTGTTCTCCAGGTGGGCGCCTGATTACCAGGACTGAATGTTGACAAATATTCACTTGTTCTCCAAGCGGGCGCCTGATTACCAAGATTTTAATTGTGAAAATATTCCCTTGTTATACAGGTGGGCTCCTAATTTCCAAAACTTGCAATTTTGAAAAATATTCCCTTGTTCTCTAGGTGGGTGCCTGATTACCAGGACTTGAATGTTGAAAAATATTCCCTTGTTCTCCAGGCGGGCGCCTGATTACCAAGAATTGAATTGTGAAAAATATTCCCTTGTTATACAGGTGGGCGCCTAATTGTCAAAACTTGAAATTTAAAAACTATTCCCTTGTTCTACAAGTGGGCGCCTGATTACCAAAACCTAAATTTAGAAAAGTTTTCCCTTGTTCTACAGGTGGGCGCCTGCTTACCAAAACTTGAAATTGTGAAAATTATTCCCTTGTTCTACAGGTGGGCGCCTGTTTACCAAAACTTGAATTTTGAAAAGTATTCCCTTATTCTACAGGTGGACGCCTGCTTACTAAAACTTGAAATTGTGAAAACTCTTCTCTTGTTCTACAGGTAGGCGCCTCATAACCTAAACTTGAATTTTGAAAAATATTCCCTTGTTCTATAAGTGGGTGTCTGATTACCAAAACTTGAAATTGTGAAAAATATTCTCTTGTTCTACAAGTGGGCGCCTGATTACCAAAACTTGAATTTTGAAAAATATTCTCATGTCCTACAGGTGGGCGCCTGATTACCAAAACTCGAAATTTTGAAAACTATTCCCTTGCTCTACAGGTGGGCGCATGATTACCAAAACTTGAATTTTGAAAAATATTCTCTTGTTCTACATGTGGGCGCCCGATTGCCAAAACTTGAAGCTTGAAATTTTTTTCAGGAGATTGCTGTCTGTGCACCTGATCACAACAAAACAAACAAAACACAAGAAATTCTTTTTGCCCCAGTTTGGTGCTAGGCGGACCTATGCCTGTATATATCTAAATCTAAGCTAAGTCCCATTATCCAGGAGGGTCCTGAGAATTCTTAACTGATGACAACTTTAAGACTATGTTATGTTTCTGAAAAGGTATTATTTTCTACTATGTCTTGTTATGAGTTATATATGTTGGGGGTCTGCTGGTTACTGGTGATTAAAACTACCTCCCATTATCTAGGCGAGTCCTGACAACTCTTAATTTGATGACAAAATGTGTCTGTTAGGGGTTAGTATTTAGAGCCACGTCCCATTATCCAGGGGGGTCCTGACAACTCCTACTGTTAGATCCCACTATCCAAGCGAGTCCTGATGACTCTTATTGGGGAAGTATTTGGGTTTGACCATGCCACCCAACTGTTTGTGTCGTAAGCGAAGTCCCATTTTAGGAGGGTCCTAACAACTCTTACGATTAAATCCCGTTATCCAGGAGGGTCCTGATGACTCTTGTTAGGGGAAGTATTTGGGTTTGACCATGCCACCTGACTGTTTGTGTTCCAAGCTAAGTCCCATTTTCAGGAGGGTCCTGAAGGTTCCAACTTAAAATGCCAATTCTAATTTCTAGTTGTTTCTCCTAATGATTATTGTATAGGAGGGTTTCTGCGACTTTTACTGGGGAGGTGTTGGTGCTTGCCCATGATACCCGCACCAATTTGAGTTTTAAACTGTGTTCCATCTCAACTTCCATGCCTTTTTTAACCCTCAGTTGTTAGTGTTGGGGTTTGCTAGTTAAAGTTTGTCCCCTTGTGCTCTTTTCATACCTTCCATGTGCCTGCGGATGGCCTCCCTTAGGCTTCTCTGGAATTTTTCTGCCCATGTGTCAATCAAAGAAAACTAGTCAGTTTGAAAAGTGGTGACTGGCTTGCGGCATTCTTGTTGGAGGCGGGCTCTCCACTATTATGTTCCGTTGTGTTCCATTGCCCATGTTGATGATGAGTCTCTTGAACTGTTGAGATGTCCCCTCGAAACCTTTACGCTTTACTTTGCTCCCCATCATTGTATTACATTTCTAATATTTTGCCAGAATTCTTTATGTCCTTTCCCGATAATTGATGAATTAATGTATTATGCTTTGGCCAATCCTCTGAATCTTGTGGATTCACTTTGTTCTTCATTTTTTGTGTTACATTTCCGCCTTTTTGCCAAAATCATTGCACAATTCCTTGCAGTCGCTCGGTCCGTCTATGACTTTTGGTTGGACCTTGCCCTTGTGCCTTTACTTTTCTTACTACTTTGTGTTGCACCTCCTACCTTTTGCCAAAATTCTTTATGCCCCTTTCCGACGATTTATGAGTTGATATATCATGCTGGGTCAACCCTCATGACCGTTTCCACCCTTGTGTTGCGCTTTTGCCTCTTTTTCCAGAAGTCTTATACCCTTCTCTGACGATTGCTAAGTTAGGGTGTTATGCTTGGCTGATCCTCTGACCCTTGTGGCTTTGTTTTGTTTCCCTTTTCGAGCCTTTTCTAAGATCTTTACACCCTTCCCTGAGATTACCCGGTCCATTTATGATGCTTGACTGACTCTTGATCTTTGTGGTTTTACTTTGTATCCACATTTTGTGTGGTGTTCCTTTGCTTTGCTTAATCTTGTCTCTTCCATCAATTATAGTTTTGTGAATCCCTCCCCTTGTTGTTCCACACTTGTTATGTTTGTTACGCTTTTGGGCGTCATGCGCTTTGTCTCTTTAGGAGCTGATAATCGGCTTGGAAATTCCTCTCGTTTGCTTAAACAAAAACTTTAGAGACTCGAAAGAAAAATGAAGAGCAATGACTCCAAACAGTATTTAGGGTAAGTAATTCCAGATACATTGACTGTCGGAAAGAAGAGAAAGAAAACTTATCTGAAGAGGAACAAGTGGTTTTCATGATCATGCCATGCACTTCGGCCTAGTCGACCCAGTCCGTTTCGATGTCTGACCTTGTGCTGTTGTGCTTTTGTAGTTGTGACCCTTCTAATCTAATTCCTTTAACCAAACCCTAGCTCCGCTTGCCTTACAGCGTTCATCCACCAACAGCCCCTTCGTCTCACGGCGCCCGTGAGAGTTTTCACCAATGAAGCTCCCTCATTTTTATTTCTCTCAACTCTCGTCGCCTTAAGGTGCCCGTGAGGGTTTTCACCACTAAGACTCTCTCATTTTATTAATTTCAGCTCCCGTCGCCTTATGGTTCCCGCAGGGGTTTTCACCAATAAGACTCTTCTCATTTTATTACGTTTAGCTCCTGTCGCCTTGTGGTGCCCGCAGGGGTTTTCACCAATAAGACTCTCTCATTTTTATTATCTTTTCTGCTTAGACCGGAGCGCTGCCCCTGACATGAATTACCTCTACTTTCTCAACTTGGCATTTTGAAGACTGATTCGAAGATCTTTCTTTGGACCGTAACGTGGGATTTCGGATAGGGTTAGAAAGAAATGGTATCAAAGGCTCAACACAATTCAAATGGGTTTAAAACTACAACTTTCGAAATCAAATTCTTACAACAACCACAACTTCTGCCCCAGTTTCTTGCTTTGGGACTTTTGAATTTTTATTTTGATAGGACCGAACTGTGAGGCTGCCTACGTATCCTTAAAAGAAATCAGGTCAAAATAGGCTGCCTAGCAGAATAAAATGCTTTCGTCATTCCAATTTTCAAAATAGGCCAAGTACAAACAAATGCCAAGTATAGACAATGATCTAAAAAATCATATAATATCTTTTGACAACATCTGAATTGATAGCCATTTCCACACATTTCCCTTTCACATATGTCAGATACAATGCTCCATTAGACAACACTCTTGATACGACGAACGGCCCTTTCCAGTTCGGAGCGAACTTGCCCTTTGCCTCGTCCTAGTGAGGACGGATGCGCTTTGATACCAATTTACCTACTTCGAACTTTTTAAGACGCACTTTTTTATTATATGCCCTGGCCATACTTAGTTGATACAACTGGCCATGTCAAACCGTCGCCAATCTTTTCTCATCAATCAAACTCAATTGCTCCAAGCGAGCTTTGACCCATTCTTCATCGTCGATTCCTACTTCGGCCACGATTCGAAAAGAGGGGACTTCAATTTCGGCTGGGATTACCACCTATGTGCCATATATCAACAAGTATGGGGTTGCCGCTACTGAAGTGCGGACGGTGGTACGATAGCCTAACAATGCAAAGGTTAGCTTCTTATGCCACGGCCTGGACCCTTCCACTTTTTTTCGAAGTATCTTCTTTATGTTCTTATTGGCCACCTCAACTACTCCATTTGCCTTGGGGCGGTACGGGGCAGAATTTCGATATGTGATCTTGAACTGCTGACATACTTCTCTCATTAAATGATTGTTGAGATTTGCCTCATTGTCCGTGATGAGCGTCTTTGGGATTCAGAACCGACAAATGGTATTCTCATGCACGAAGTCGACAACGGTCTTCTTGGTCACTGCCTTGAAGGTTTTGGCTTCAACCCATTTAGTGAAATAGTCAATAGCAACCAGCATAAATCTGTGCCCGTTAGAAGCTGCTGGCTCGATGGGCCCGATGACGTCCATGCCCCAGCAATGAAGGGCCATGGTGCAGACATCGTATGCAATTCAGATAGCAGAGAGTGAATTAAGTCTCCATGCACCTGACATTGGTGACATTTGAAGCCGATACAATCCCGCTACATGGCGAGCCAATTATATTCTGTCCGGAGAATTTTCTTTGCCAAAACATATCCGCTCATGTGTGGCCCGCAGACGCCATCATGCACCTCATTCATGATAGTTGTTGCTGCCAAGCATCTGTGCATCTTAGCAAACCAAGATTTGGCATTCTTTTGTATAATATTCCTCCACTGAAGAAAAACCCATTTGATAGACGACGGATTGCTCTCTTTTGTTCACTCGTGGCTTGTGCCGGGTAGATACCTCTCCTGATATATTCCTTGATGTCGTGGAACCAAGGCTCGCGGTCAAGTTCTTCTTCAACAATTTTGCAATAAGCATGTTGATCATGGACCCAGATATGTATCAGGTTAAAATAAGTTTTATCCGGGTGATGTAGCATTGATGCCAGAGTAGCTAGGGCATCAGAAACCTCATTGTGAATTCTAGGGATGTGCCTGAACTCTATTAACCGGAATCGTTGGCAGAGATCATGCAAGCATTGCCGGTATGGTATGAGCTTTAAGTATCTTGTTTCCCACTCTCCTTGAATCTGGTGTACCAGAAGGTCCGAGTTTCCCAAGACCAAGACTTCATGGACACCCATGTCTGCTGCTAATCGCAGACCCAAAATGCATTCCTCATATCCTGCCATGTTGTTGGTGCAATAGAAGCGGAGCTGAGCAATTACTGGGTAATGATGCCCTTCTTTAGAAATGAGCACTACTCCTATCCCAACTCCTTTCATGTTGGCAGCCCCATCGAAGAACAATTTCCATCCCGATCCTTCATCCTGTTCCACCTCATCAATGAGCATCACTTCTTCGTCCGGGAAGTATGTGTTCAAGGGATCATATTATTCATCTATCGGATTCTCAGCTAAATGATCCGCCAAGTCTTGCGCTTTCATGACAGTCCTAGTCACGTAGATAATGTCAAACTCTGTGTGTAAGATTTTCCATTTCGCGAGCCTTCATGTGGGCATGGGCTTCTGGAAAATATACTTCAATGAGTCCAAACTTGAGATGAGATAAGTGGTGTATGATGAAAGTAATGCTTTAACTTTTGGGCTAACCACGTCAAGGCGCAGCACGTCCTTTCAAGATGAGTATACTTAACCTCGTAGGCTGTAAATTTCTTGATGAGGTAGTATATGGCATGCTCTTTTCTCCCAGTGACATTGTGCTGACCTAATACGCACCCAAATGAGTTGTCCAAGACTTACAAATATAAGATCAAGGGACTTTCTAGTTCTGGGGGGACCAATACCAGTGGGTTTGACAAATACTCCTTTATCTTGTCAAAAGCTTCCTGGCACTCTCCTGTACATTTCACCGCAACATCCTTTTTCAACAGCTTAAAAATGGGCTCGCGGATGGTTGTGAGCTGAGCAATGAACCGACTGATGTGATTCAATCTTCCCAGTAGACTCATCACTTATGTTTTATTCCTCGGCGGCGGCCACTCTTGTATATCTTTGATCTTTGATGGGTCTAGTTCGATGCCTCGGCGGCTGACTATAAACCCTAACAACTTTCCCGAGGGGACCCCAAATGCCCATTTCGCCAAGTTGAGTTTGAGGTCATACATGCGGAGCCTTTGAAAGGATTTCCTTAGGTCTTTGACATGATCAGATTGCTTTCTGGACTTGACTATCATATCATCCACACAGACCTCAATTTCCTTATGTATCATATTATGAAATATGGTTGTCATGGCCCTCATGTATGTTGCCGCGACATTTTTCAAACCAAAAGGCATGACTCTATAACAGTATATCCCCCATGGTGTGATGAATGTTGTTTTCTCCACATCTTCTTCATCCATTAAAATCTGGTGGTAGCCTGGGTAACAATCCATGAACGACCCGATCTCATGCTTCGCGCAATTGTCAATCAGTATGTGAATGTTCGGTAGGGGAAAGTTGTCCCTCGGACTTGCTTTATTGAGGTCGCGATAATCGACACACACTTTGATTTTACCATCCTTCTTTGGTGCAGGTACAACATTAGCTAACCACGTGGGATATTGTGTGACTCGGATGACTTTTGCCTCAAACTTCTTAGTAACTTCCTCTTTAATTTTCACGCTCACATCAGTTTTGAACTTTTTCAACTTCTGCTTGACAGGAGGGCGGGCTGGGTCAGTGGGTGACTTGTGAACCACCAAGTCAGTGCTCAATTCGGGCATGTCGTCGTAGGACCATGCAAAGACATTTTAATATTCAAACAGTACTTCAATTATTTCTTTCCTAAGTTGTGGCTCTAGATGGACACTTATTTTTGTTTCTCTGACCTTATCCGGGCTCCCTAAATTGACTGCCTCTGTATCATTCAGGTTTGGTTTGGGTTTCTCTTCAAATTTGTTCAACTCTTTACTAATCTCATCCCATACCCCTTCCTCATCATACTCTAGTTCATCCTCATGTTCTATTTCCTTAATTATTATTTCCTCCCTATACCAGTTTTGAAAACTGGGCCGAGGAGTCCATATGCATGTCAGATCACTGGAACCAACATAAAAATAACTGTACAAAAGAGAAAAGAAAGGGAAGTAAAGAGAAATGGAAACTATCAGCACTACTGAAAGGGAAATTGCATGTCATTAGAATTAAAGATAACAGAGTTTACACATCCAAACAGACGAAAATAACAACTGAATTAACAACTCTGAAGCTAATCTAAACTAGACTGAATGGAAAATCAAATCCAACTACCACGACTCCCTACGAGTGGGAAGAGGAGTAGCTTCCCAGTTATTGATTTTTGTGTGTGCTCCCACAAACTGCACATCTGCTCTGCTCGACCCTTCTCCTGCCTCGACCACATTCACCTCGTTGAACACCCTTTCTAACCCCTTATCAAGGTCCCCGTCCGCGTCGATCAGTGGGCCGGAAATCCTTGGTACGTGGCCATTGCTAGTACTAGGCTTGACGAACAATTTGGACAACCTTCAGATGGGCTTTGGGAGAGCCCAAGCCTTCTGTCCTAGCTTCCTGGCTTGCCTTATGCCTGCGACTGTAGGCTTGAATCCTAGGCCAAAAGTGTACAGATTTTTGGTGAGGGATATTGGTTGCACAATGCCTTGGAGAGAAGCACCCAACCCCTTCCCGGGCATAAAATCGTTCTTCAATATTTTTGTAGCTACCATGACTGACGCGGTAGCTATCTTTGGGTTCATGATAACCTCACCTTCTGGGATTTTCTAAACTGACACCATATCAAACACCTGCTAGACCCATGGCCCTTTGGTGTCCTCAAATTCAATAAAAGGTATGATTGTGTCACTTGAAACGCATTGATTGTCTTCACCATGCACCACGATCTCTTTCTTGTTCCATTCAAATTTGACCATCTGATGCAGCTTAGAAGACACTGCTTTGGCTGCATGAATCCAGGGCCTACCTAACAATAGGTTATAAGAGACTACTATACCCAGCACTTGGAATTCCATGGTGAAATCAAGGGGCCCTATTGTCACTTCCAACACTATGTCTCCCACAGTGTCTTTGCCTACACCATCGAAACCTCGAACACAGATGTTATTCTTGTGGACCCTTTGATTCTCCATCTTCATCTTGGTCAATGTGGAGAGTGGACAAAAATTTACGTTGGACCCGTTGTCGACTAGAACTCGGGTGACCATGACATTTTCACACTTCACAGTCAGATAAAGAGCCCGGTTGTAGTCAGTTCCCTCCATGGGTAATTCATCATCAGAGAACGTGACCCGATCTACTTTGAATATCTTGTTTGAAATCTTTTCCAAATGATTCACGGTTATCTTGTCTGGGACATGGGCTTCATTCAATATCTTCATCAGCGCCCGGCGGTGTTCATCTGAGTGGATTAGTAAGGATAATAAAGAAATATGAGCTGGTGTCTTCCTCAACTGCTCTATGATGGAGTAGTCCTGCATTTTCATATTCTTCAAAAATTCCTACGCCTCTTCTTCTGACGCAGCTTTCTTCACGGATTTCGGGCTATCTTTAGAGATTCTGCCTTTTCTCAATTCTTCCAGGTCAAAGTACCTCCCCGATCGGGTTAAACCCCGGGCCTTATATACTTCTTCCCTAACCTCTTTTCCTTTATACATCACTATTGCTTGCTCATATCTCTTATAACGGCTTTACTGTTGATGATTGGTGGTTGGATTACTGGTTTTACAATGACTGGCTCTGTGCGAACACCTTCCACTACCACAACAGGTTCTCTAGCTGCCCCATGCACTGTTACTTTTGCATGTTCCTGTTTTGGCGCAATCGTGCTTGCTGAGCTCCCCTGAACTATGACAAGTTTGTTGCTTCTTCCTTTTGCCTCGATTAACAACTACTCACTGCTTGCATTCTCGGCTGACTTAACTTCAACAGACTTAATCATCATTACTGTCTGTAAGGGCCTTTTGGACTCTCCCCTTCTTTCCACGGTCTCAATCATGTTAGTTTCCTGATGGGCCGGCAACGGGTTTTGGTCAATATTGGGTACCTATGAGTCAGCACCTCAATCCGGTGGGAGTCAATAAGTTCCTGGATAACGTTCTTTAAATGCCAACACTTTTTGGTGTCATGCCCTGGTGCACCGGAACATTATTCACAGCTGACGGAATAATCTAGATTCTTCGGAGGAGGATTTGGCAGTTTCACTTCGATTGGTCTCATTATATCCAGTTGTCGCATCCTGTGGAATAACCAAGTGTAGGATTCTCCCAGCGGAGTGAAAGTCTTCTTCTTCTGCACCCTTTCATTTCTCAAGACTGGATTGGCTCGGAAGATGGGTTTCGGGGTTGTTGGTGGACTCTTGGGGTGGGTAATGATTTCGTAGAGTTTGGGTAGGTATTTTTTGAGGCTGGCGCACGCCATTGTGCATAAGTGGGAGGTTGGGTATACGCTTGCGCGCGATGGACTGAGAAGCGAGGTTCTGATGGTCGATAGTAATGTTTTAGTGGCCCGTATGGAGTGTGTGAGTATGTTTGGTGGTAAGGAAGAGGTTGGGCATAATGGGATGGCGCCCGAGGCCTAAACCAAGTTCCCGACTCCACTGTCGCTACTTCCTCCTTCTTCTTCTTTCCGAATGTCCCCCCAGCTCCACCTTGGATGGCCTGAGTAGTTGCCTTAATTGCAGAGTAGCTCACGATTTTATTGGATTTGAGACTTTCCTCTATCATACTTCCCATCTTGACTACCTCGTTGAAAGACTTTCCCACTGCTGACACCAAATTTCCAAAATAGGTAGGTTCCAGAGCCTGTAGAAAATAATCAACCATCTCATTCTCCTTCATGGGAGGATCAACTCTAGCTGCTTGTTCCCTCCACCGGAAACTGTATTCCCTGAAACTCTCATTGTGTTTCTCTTGCATCTTCGTTAGAGATAGGCGATCCAGGATAATCTCAAGATTATATTGAAAGTGGAAAGCAAACGCTTGTGCCAAGTCATCCCACGTATACCACCGATTGTGATCCTGCCGAGTGTACTACTCCAATGCCGACCCACTTAAACTCTGGCTAAAGTATGCCATTAGAAATTCATCTTTTCCCCCATATCCCCTCATTTTGCTGCAAAACCCCCTTAAATGCGCCACCGGAAAGCCATGCCCATCATATATGTCAAATTTAGGCATTTTGAAACCTGGAGCCAACTGCACGTCTGGAAATAGACAAAGATCCTTGAACGCCACGCTCACCTGGCCACCTAATCCCTGCATGTCCCTGAATGATGTTCTAGACTTTGGACCATTCTAACCATCTCTTCCTGCTCAGGATTTTTGATTGGTTTTTCAACTCCTTCCGGGATTTCGGGACAGGGAGCATAAGAGTAAGGCTCATGGGTCTTGTAAGTAGGTTCTGGTGGATAGTATGAGGGTCATAAGCTTGAAGCAGGGGCTCACTTGATGACCTATGGAGTGCAGGAGGTGTAGGTGCCACATAGATGTGGGCAATTGGAGGATGAGGTTGAGGAGTGACTTTAGGCAGTGGAGTGGGTGGTGGTTGAGAGGTAGTACCCTGATGTTGTGAATAGATAGGAAAACTTAAGAGTGGATCAGTAGTGGACTGGTCAGGTGCTTGGGCCAGTGGCGGGATGAAGGTTGGATTAGCCGGATAGGTCGGGGGTGGCTGTCATCTTGCCCATGCCTAGTATACATTTCCTCCTTCATGGAATTAACGTCCAGTTCCTCTACTTCTTTCGAGGGGTCAATAATGCTAACATCAGTTTCCTGATTGGCCATGACTTGCTTGCTCTTAGACCGCGTGTTGTAGGAGTGGGTTTCTAAAATGCCGCAAGTACTAATCACTTGTCTAGTCTGAAACTGGATTAACACCAAAACTCGTTAATGGTTAGGTTCTAACATATAAGCGGCCATATATTGGGTATTAATGCACCAAAATAACAATTGATCACTACATGAATTGGTTGCTTGCATAATCTCGGCTTTTATTTCTTTGCTTGCGAAGCCCCTTTGTTTTAGCCTTATTCTCTCCCTCTCTCCCATTTTTATTCAACTATGGTTGAATCCTATGTAGATTACGTACGTATCAAGACCCAGTATGAACTAGATCGAGCGTAGTTCTTGCAAATAAAAAGCAAACCATAAGATATTTTGGGATTTTCCGTTTTTATAATAACAAAGTACAGTTACAAGGACTCGAAAGGCTGACAGATTAAACAAGGAACTAACAAGCTCTGATGAAGAACAAACTACAGACTCAAAGAAAAACTAACTATGCATAAAGAAAAATACAGACTCCAGGTTTAACTGAAAGACTTTTAAATATATTTTTGACAAAAGGAAATGCAATATTCATGAATACATTAATGCTTCAAGTGCTCCTGGGCCCCGCAAGGCATCATTCGGCCTTGCAGCAGGCTTGTGTGCTAAACTCCCTTGGAGGTGGTGGAGGTCTTCCATCACTTGCTGAACAAAGGTCATGGCGGTGGCAAAGAACACGGATCTTGTCATATCCGTCCGTACTCTCTCCCTGATAACACCTTTTCCTTGCAATAACCACCCAATTTGCTCGGCCCTTGCCTCTAGAGTTCACTTGGCTACCTGATTCAGCTCTTGGAGTTGCCACAAATCCATCTCCAACCTTGTTATTGCTGCATAACAATGTTCTCTCTCGGCTTTGAAATCCCTGGCTTGCTTGGCCACTTTTTTCTCAGCCATGATGACCTTCCTTTTTAACCCAACAACCTCATCGCCATGCCTTTCTTTTAATTGCTCAATGATGCAGATCGTTCCTCCGCATTTTTAGCTAATTGTTTCTGAATCCCTGATAGCTCACCTTCTGCTTTATTCAAGTCAAACAAATACTTGGTTACTTTTTGCCTTAAATTGTCTACGACCTTTTCATCCTTCACGCTCCTGGGGGGATTTTCCACGGTTGTTTTTATCTTTTTTGATTTGGTCTCACAACGCTTCGTTTCCTTTGGTTAATCTTTTCTTTTCCCTTTCATCTGCTTCGGCTTGCAAATAATTTTCAAATTGTAGTTCTTTGACTTGTTTTTCTAATTTTCCTATGGTGGCCAGGTTTTCATTTTCCTTGGCTAGCCAATCCCATTGTTCGTGTGACGTTTCATTCTTGGAGGTGAGGTATCTTAGCTGGCCTTCCGGACTCTATTTATTTTTTATACCAAGCAATGTACGCCGGTGCAACCTCGCCTTTAGATATGTCGCGTACTCGGGTACCCACCGTCAAGTATTGATATTCGCTCCAAATTTGACGAATGACGGCTTCAGGGAATTGACCATTGAGACTAATCTCAACCGTATGGCGGCTAATATCCTCGTCCCTGGGAATCACTTGGCACCTACCTAATTTCCTTAGTACTCTGTATGGCGCATAGGGTTGGATACTTTGGAGACCCATCAGCAGGAAATGAGGCCTGATGGCTGGCATCTACGCGATTTCATCCACAGGGAGCCACCCGAATGTCCACTCTATCTTATTTGCAGTGATAATCCGGAGATGCGACACCTATTTTGTGACACCCTTAGGTAACCTAACCCCATCAACCCTATTGTAAAACTCTTCTATGCAGCTATTTGTTGGTGACCCATAATTCATGAACCGAGGTTGGTGGCGTAAGTGCTCGATCATCCATATTTGTAACAATAGGTTACATCCTTCAAAGAAGTCTCCTCCCGCTTTACAGGAGGTGATAGCACGGGAGATTTCGGATAAGATCATGGGAGTGAGGGTGCTCTTGGCCTGAGTTATTAAAGTGCTGACAACCCCTGCTATCCATATGTCAATATTTCCATCCTTCCGCGAAAATACCAAAAGGCCTAAGAAGAATACCATGAATGTAAAACATCTATGCTCCTCCCATTTGAGTTGGTTTCATTTGCTACAATAAGGTTTTCCGGGTTTTTGATTCCCCATATGTTCCCATACCTTTGATATATAAATTGCGGGGTACAGAAATCGCCTGACAGGTCCGGGTTGTGAACCTTCCAATTGATTTTTAAGGAGTCCATGAACTTGTGCACGGCGAGGGCTCTTGGCGCAATCATGTATTGGTGCCTAAGGGGAATCGTAGGGACCCCAATATATCCAGTTATTTCTTCCTATATCGTTGTGAGTTTGAAATCCGAGAAATAGAATACATTGTGAGCCGAGTCAAAGCCTTTATGATATCTCCCCTCGGGTTAATTTTCAGCAACCCAGTAAGTCCTCCAAAATGCATGTTGACCCTTTTTTGCCCCGATTCACCCATTTCATTCCACCACATGTGTAGCTCCAAGCGAATTTTGTTCATGAATGTTATTGGCAAATGCTGATTCGTGCTCATTCTGCAATTTTATTAGGGTGAATTAGTATCTCAAGACTTTGTTTTGTTTGACTCCACAAAACATTAAAAATGACCTCCTCCTTTTATAATATTTATTTTCTTAAACCAAGGCCCAGCTTTGTAAATACGTCCTTTCAGCACTTCCGAAGGAAGATTTTAAGGCTGTGCCTGCTAACCGGCCAAAAATAAAACCCAGAGGTGGCCATTTGTACAAAATCAGCCTTCCAGCATCCCTTGCGGTAAAATTCAGTTGTTCTTGGCAGTAATGACATCACCCTATTAATTTAGGAAAATAAATAAAAATTGGACATTTGTTTTGGTTATTTTTGCAAAAGGGAGGTTGGACCCTACGGCGGTTGCCTACGTATCTCGTACCTGACGAGAATCACTTGTGTAGTTCGGGCAAAACTATTTGTCAAACCCAAAACTTTTGTGAAAATCCTTTTTATTTTATTTTATTTTCTCCTTTTTTTTCTTTTCCCCTTTTCTTTTTTCAAAAGCGCTGCAGCATTTCTGCACTTATTTGAGTATCGTTTTACAAAACAAGTGATTAGCCCTAGTAAAACGTATTTTCTCAATTCTCTTTCCTTATTCGCAAGCTGGTCAACATGAAAATCCAAAGCAATTAAATGCACAAGTAGCACATAATATGCATCAGGATGGTCTTTTCATTTCAATCACCTGTCCTAGACGGACACAACCCCTGTGTTAAGTCCCCTAAGTCAAATGCATGATGCAAATTAGCGTTCCTACTAGGGATCCGGCATGAGGTCAAGTTATTCTAAGTTCAAAAAGCCGAGTATGTGTTCTAGAGAGTGTACCCGAGCGGACAACTCGAGTCGAGGAGGGGGCTACGTACCGGGAACCAAAAGGCCATCCGGCTTAGTAACTTGTCCGGCCTCTTTCTTATTTTAGGATATGACAGTAGTAGAATAGGGAGTCTCAACCAATAAGCACATCCCTGGAGGTGACAAGAGAAGGGTTTTGTAGAAGTTTATATGTACAGTTCAGATAATATCAAAGCGGTAAACGCATCATTTTGCACATTAAGCCAACATGTAAAATCAGATAATAAACGAATCCAAATACAACAATTATTCTAAGCTCAAATTCTTGAACGCTGAACCAGAGATTCCGGGTTCGATCCCCAGCAGAGTCGCCAGAGCTGCCACACCTCCTTTTGAACCACTACACCTTGCGAATGGCGTAGTTAAAGGAGTTTTTCCAATTAAAAGACAATCAAAATGGGATTTATTTATTTAATAATTTCATATTCGCCACATAGGATAATTAATGGTATCCCAAGTCACCGTTTAGAATCCCGAATCGAGGAAAGAACGACTCTGTTTAATAGTCCGCGAACCAAAAATCCTTGTAAGGAATTCTGTTAACCTGGGAGAAGGTGTTAGGCATTCCCGGGTTCCGTGGTTCTAGAACAGTCTCTCAACTACTACATTTAGCTTGGATTATCTGATTTTGTACAATTATGAACCTACGTGCATTTTGACTCTTTAACCACTTTTATTATTGTTTTTAAAGAAAATTGTAATGCCGTTAAAACGTGCCTCGAACCACGTCACATAAATGGACCTGCGGTTTTTAACATATTCTAACTCCGTTGAGATTTGGATATGGGTCACATAAATGCGTACCTGGGTTTAAGGAGATAAAATTATAAAAGACGTGCCTAAAAGCGACTATCGTGTTATTATCTTTGCGGGAAGTCGTGGAATTCACTAAAAGGCATATCCCAAGTCTCTAAACATTTTAATAGACATTCCACGAGGGCCGCGCAATTTATAGATTCCGTTTGGTGCGGCACGCCTCGTTGTTATATTTTAAGGCCATCCCTAAGATGAACTACTACTTTTCTACACTTGTTATCTCGAATGAATGAGGGGAACACATTGTGTTGGGCTTTTGGTATATGTATTACCAGGCCCAAGCTTAGATATGGGGATGTCCAATTTTGACCTAGGCGAGTCAACATCCAGTTATTGAGTCCAATATAGTCTTTCGGAAACACATGACTAAACGAGCTAAGCCGGAGCTGCATAATTAGTTTAATTTCAATACAAACAAGCAATTCCTTTGTTAATCTAACTTTGACTCAATACGTGTAAGTCAATATCAATTATGGCTACTGAAAATTCTAGGACTACTCAAAATTCCTGCTACTTCTATGGCTATTAAAAAAATCAGTTATGAATCACATGTATGTATAGATCAATATCAAATACACTGACAATCTCTAGTTGAACAAAATCAAAAGGACACTTCTATGATCAAACTATACTACACTAAGACCAACTACAGGCTCGATCAACAGTTTAAAAATACAGTCTGATTTACATGCCTGATTAATATCCACAGTTGCATTAGTACAAATAAAAGGACATCACACTACAAAAGGTATTTACAATGAATGACACAATCACATCTTCAAGCAATAAACAATAGTGCCATTAACCATTTGCTGAATTTGTATTTCCAATCATCACACATAGCTTTGGCTTATGTAATACCTGGAATCAAAACGTAAAAAGGGAGTGAGGAGTCAGCAGTAGTTTTCAGTGATCAGCAGCAATACTCAGCTTGGTCACCAAGCTTACTCAGAGAAAACCACACACAGCTTTAAAAATGAACTAAAATGACTGTCAAATACAACCAAGAGCTCCAGCAGTAACCAAACCCAAATCAAACAATGCAAAAACCAAGAAAACAAAACCAAATCAACCCAAAACTGTACCCAGGACCAATGTTGGAAACTTAGCTCCTTAAATATGTGCTTTTCAGGCCAATTTTCTACTTTTATATGGTTAAATTCCTACTGGACAATTGAGATTAAGAGTTTACAAAAGACAAAACCCAATGGAACAGTAAAAAACTTGGATTCTGGAGGATTTCAGGACATTTTTGAGAGATTTTGGGCTTTATAATTCTAGGATTTTTGAGATAGTTTTCAGACTACGTAAAAACTCCCTTCTGAATGCATTGAGGTCCCTTTTTATATCCAAAGGCTAGGGAAACCCTTTAATTCTATTTTAACTAGTAATCCCTCTTTCAATTTTCAAACTGTACCTACTTAAACCTTCATTTTTTGACTTGTTTCCCTAGTTACTACACTAAACTACTGATTGTTAAACTAAAATCCCCTTCTAGAAAGGTCTAAAAGATTCTAGCGTTGCTCTTGTTAATAAGATACCTATACTACCCTTGTTTTAATCCTGAAACTACCATCACTAACTTAAAACCATATATTACCCTCATTTTATTCTAAAAACTACCAGAACTAAGTTAAAACTCTAAATTACCCGTATTTGATTCTAAAAACTACTAGAACTAAGTTGGAACCGTATATTACCCTTTAGTACTGAAATTACTGGTTTACTAAACTAATGATCTTCCAGCTAACAGCTATAACCAACATCCTAATCAAATTGAACCAATAACCAAAAAATTGAATTAAAAATCCGATACTAATGACTAATCAACTAATTACTGCTATAAGCTAACAGGGATTCAAGTAAGAAAACAAAATCTGAAATTAAGACACTAAAGAAAACTATTCAAAGCTGTATTTACTTGTAATCTGACTCAAATCATCAATTAACACATGGCAAGTCACAAAATCAAACACTGAATTAGTCTAAAAAACAAAAAAAAACTAAAACTAATGCGGCCAAATGAAATATGTACAAACAGGAGTGGGGATGGATTTTAGTTAGACTAACTAGAGCAATGTTATAATCGGAAAGGGCAACCAAAAAAACCAAATTTGAATCAACATTTTCAATTAACAAAAGACTAATCACAATGCAAATTGCCAACAAAGGAGCAAGAAAATAAAAATCAACACAAAAAATAACAGAACAAATGAGGCACTTACTAATTGGGTCTTCAATTAGTCCGCTGTCTTTAATATAAATCTCCAAACTGAGTTACATGCTTGTTTTGACCAAAACAAGAAAGCATTTCCATTTAAAAATTCAATCGGCCTTGAAAAACTTGTTTCCAGATTTTAGGTCAAACTTAGATTAGAAATTCGACGAGTTGGGGAGTTATTTAAAAGGAGTTGGGCTTGTTTTTGGGTAGAGTTGGACAAGGGGGATGGGCGGTATTAATTTTGAGGCCATTGGCAACAGGTCGTTGCCGTGGACAACGGAGCTGCCAAGTTTCAAATGAATATTTGATAGGTCTGGGTGGGTTTTGAGGGGTGATCTTAGGGGGGTTGGAAAGGGGGGAGCACCATGGGGATTCCGGTGTGTAATTTTTGGGGTCCATCAGAGTTACGCCGCCTTCGCCGGTGATTTCTGGCCAGCAGCGGGTGGTGGTGATACGGCGGAGGCAGGGCGGAGGTGAGGCTGCGTTAGACCGGCTAATTTAGAGTTCATTTTTGGATAGGGTACGAGGTTAGAGTGGTAGGGGGTTATTTCAACACTTAAATAGGGTAAAGACACTTGCATCTTGAATGTTTGATCTGGGATGGCCAACCACTCAGATGCCTTGGCAAAAACGGCGTCGTTTTATTTCTTAGGGGCTTGAACCGGGGAAGAAAATTGGGTCTGGGTTCATTTGGGTGGGTTTGGTTATTTGAGCTAGGTTTAATGCAAGACTTGGCCCAAAATAAAGCCAATGTTGTATACCACAATTAATCTATATTTTTTGTATTTTATTTTATTATATATATATATATATATATATATATATATATATATATATATATATATATATATATATATATATATATATATATATATATATATATATATATATATATATATATATATATATATATATATATATATATATATATATATATTTTTTAAAATTTTATAATAATAAAAAGAAAAATATTAGTAAAATAGCCAAAACATATTCAATCAAGAAATAAACTAAATAAACTCTTAAATTCTAAATTTCAAAGAAAACTAACCAACTTTTGTTATTTTTCCCTCATTTTCTATATTAACTTAATCAATAACCATAAAATAAAAAATTTTAATCCTAGATGCAGACATGCCTTTTTTATATTTTTATGAATTATGCAAATAATAACGTGCGACATGCAAATAAAGACAAAATTATTCAATTAATTCACAAAATTCGAGCAAACACAACACGCAAATAAATCCTAACAATTCAAATAATAAAAGAAACAACCAAATAAAACAAAATCACACAATTAATTCCTAAAAATTATAATAATAAAAGAAAAATGTGAATAAACACAAAATCACACAATTAATTCCTAAAAAATTCAAATAGCAAAAGAAAAATCCTAATTTAATGAATTGTATATGAACATGTCAAGCGAGGCGAAAATCACGTCTTGGGTATTTGTCTCATGCTTTGTGCCGGTTAACCAAATAAGGTATGAAAATAAAATTAAGTTGCAGAATATGAAAATAATCGAAAATCAGCATATAGTAGATCATGAAATCAAGGGATTCGAAATTACTGATTTAAGAAGGGGAACATGGGTTCCCAAGTTTAAACGTGAAGTTTTAAATCAAGTAAAGAAATAAGGAGCTCAGAGTCAATCAAAGAGAAAGTTTTAGCATATAAAAAGAGTGAGATAGTAATAACCAAACACAGCAAGCAAAGGGGCAAGTATTGGCCAGCCAAGATGGACACAAACACACAGAAGTAATATAAATTACTCTAAGAACATAATAAGAACATATTCGAGGAAAGATAGTCACAGAAACCCAAACAAGCAGCGATTAATCATGCTAGTACACAGACCCAAACAAAGAAAATCTAGAAAATTAGGAATTTTAACATAGGCAAGTTGAAGAGGTAGTAAACTCACATCCGTCGAAGTATGCAAGAAATAGAATTTTAAACAATAAAAATTAGTTTAAATTAAAGTTTTAAAAGAAGTTCCGAAAATCCTAATTTTAGTAGAAGGCGAAAACACTTGAAATCACATGGTTCTTGTAAAGAATACCAAGGATAGTATAAAATATCAAAGAAACAAACTCAAATTATTTTAAAATTGTATATATCTAGGATGTAGGCAGAAATTAGGGTTTCAGAAGAAACCCAAAGAGAGATGAAAGAATATGTCTAGAATCCCAAGGATCCTAACAAGTACAACATGATTTCGCTCGAAATCACACTGAAGTAGCCAAGAACAGACAAATGACAAACCTTAGATGCAAGTCAACATGGCCATGGGCCCTTGAAGACCTTAAAGAAGGCAAGCATAGCATTAGAGGAGTCATTGGAGGCTTAGGAGTTGATGGGATATCACTGGAGAAGATCGGGGAAAGAGAGGTTGGCAGTTGAAAGAGCTAGGGTTAAGTCGAGTTATTGAGAGAGAGAGAAGATGAGAGAATAGAGAGGCGGCGGATTTGGAAAATGATTTAGGGTTGGGGGTCGTTTGGAATAAGAAAGGAAGGGGTTAATACGGCCTGTTGACTCTTAGATCAACGACCATGATTCAATTGATTTCGGGTCGGGTAGGCAGGTTTAGGGTTTGGGTCGAGTAGTTAATACGAAATAGGATTAGGGTTGGGTTAAAATTGAGCGAAATTGAAATGAAAATCTGGCTATATTTTAAATGGTCAATTTTCCCTATATAATTTATAATAAATAACAAAAAAATTCATAGTACTAAAATATTTTAAAAATAGATTTTTAATATTTTAAAAATATAGAAGGTCAATTTTATGCATATAAATGTAATTATACATTAATGGGAATATTGTAATTATGTACAATTTAGTTTTTAAAATGCAAAATGAAATTATAAAAATGCATAAAAAATATTTTAACCATGGCAGTAGCTTTTTTTGTTGTACTTCATGTGTAGTAGCAATAGCATAAGCATTTTGCACTCCATCATTTGAAACTGTAGGAATTGTATTATTAATTCCTTCGAGTTGACCCTTTTGAAACTGTGCGTTACATCTTATAGTCGCGAGTGCGTCATTCAAATGGCTCGTTGAAACAACTGCAAAATGTTTCTTTTTTTCAAAATCACCTTGGACCGCATCATGGCCCTCATTTTTGTCAACTTTTTCGGCCCTCTTTTTCATTTTATCAAAATTTTCGGTCACATGTGGAAGACTTTGTTCCTTCGCAACTTTTGTCTTCTTATTCTCTGCAGAATCATCAATCACCAAACATAAATGGCCCACTGACTTGTTATTTAATTGTTGCAAACCATTATTCCCATCTTTTTTTCCATGTGACCCTACCCCAAATGAATCTTTCATTACATTCAAATCATGGCCCGCCTGTACTACAATTTGTTGCAAATTTTTAGAATTTTGCACATAAACATGGTCGTTGCACTCTTTCCTTAACAAAAAAAGGTACATGGCCCATAGGCATGTTTATGCCACTTTTGCCCATTTCCTTTTGCTTTTCCTCAAAATCACTTTGCCAAGATGGCCCACTCCCTTTTCCATTTGCTGCACTTTAATAATGTTTCCATTTCCACTATGTCTATTTTTGCCCACAGAATAATTTTGGACTTCTTTTCCAGCTGTAGCGTCCGACTGGTCTTCATTCAGACGACCATCCGCTGCATTTTTTACGCTTTCCTTCACAAAAGCTGAAGCAGATTCACGACCCCACTGTCCCATGTGCAGTGTGCCATTTCCTTTTTGACCAAATAATCCCACATCAATAACATTGTTGCCAGCTTTTATATTCTCTCAATTGCTTTTGATATTGATTTTCACGTACGACACTAACAATCTCGTCTAATGTACGGAGAGGACCTCATATGGCAGATAGTAGCCACACGAATATCGATTGCTTAGCGGCTTTCCAAGAAATTTTAGGAAGGCGCTGTGTAACAGTACTCTTGATTTGGTATAAGAATTTGACTTGAGCACAGAAGCTTTTACCATTCATGTATATGAGCTTTATTTGTACCTCTTTATAGGATTCATCATATTATGACTTCATTTAAGTTGAACGTCCATCTACAGCAAAACTGTTCATTTATCGTTTTAGAGACGGACAAAACTACATTCCCAGTACCCAGAGTTGTTATGCGACGGTGAAACTATATAAATTCCATAGGTCAATCTTTCAACGGCTATTATTTTTGCAAATCTAAGTTCGGGGAACAAAGATGACCACACATTCTCTTTCCACAAATGTGGTGACACAAGGAAAAAGAGAAATGGAAGATAATTGATTAAACTTTAAATACTGATGTCCATCTATAACGTACATTTATACATAATCTATCCATGTTTTTCAATCTATGTTATTTTTTCCAACTAAATAGCATACAAAGACATTTTTATTCTAATCTACCACTTAGCCTTTTGCATGACTAAAAAAGGTTATCAAGGCAAGGAATTGTATGTCATATACATAGGAGGGCAGATGCATTGAACAAAAGAACACCAACCTAAGAACAAATCAAGCAGGAGAGCTCGGCTGCATTTCGGAGCTGTGACTTATCTGTTTCTTGTTGTCACTGTTCTTACGCTTGAGTATTTCTTTAAGCTCGGTTTCTCTTTTATCAAAAACTTCAATCAAGTCCTTGAAGCTACGTGAGCGTAGGGAACGCCTACTTGACCTTGCAGATTCAGGTTCACTGATCTCCGGCCCCTCTGTCTCGGTGGCATACCTGAGGAATTGACAGTAAACCCTGCAGAAAAACACTATAAGTGCAATGGCACAAGCTGCACCACAGATCACATACAGGCCCCAGAAGCTCTTGAGAGAAAGCCGAGTGTCATCAACTTGGTTATTTTGCGAAGAGCGTCCGTTGTTAGATAGCCATTTGTCATGGATCCTTTGTAGTTCGCCATTTTCTGACAGTTGAAGGATCGCCGTAGACAAATCAACAGCCAGCGGGGAGTCCCTTTGAAATGCCTGACCAAGGAAAGTTAAAATCAGTCTTCTCAGACGACAGGATTGCCCGTATAACATTCTTTTTCTTTCTTTTTTTTTTTGGAAGTTATATTTACAGTTTTGTGGCTAATTGTCTGCTCTACTCGTTATGGCAAAGCAAAGGAACTACTTACGAAGCCCCATCCGCTCTTTGTGAACTCCTGCCCCACAGTCCTGAATCTGCATTTGTTATTGGACAAAAACAGCTCAACATAAGGGAGCTCGTCAACAATGGCAGCTATGTCACCACCTTGGGGACCTATCCGGAGGACACTGACATATTCATCTTCGCTTTTTATTATTCGGAGTCGTGACTCTGAAACACCTAGCTCTGCAATGAGATAATTATATGCAAATGACCCATCCTGGACTCCTATAGGATCAGAGCTTGAGATTAAACTGTCAATTCCTCAATTCCCGAAGAGAGCTGCTGTACTTTAAGGATAGATGTCAAGCTAGCTGTATAGCTCGAATTGATAATTAAAACCACAAAGATCCATAAGATCAGCACTAAGCGACCCAAGGTGCTCAATGTGTTCTGTCCTGTATTCATTCACAACGGAGAGTGTGAGCCATGGAAAGGAAGTAACTATCATAATAGCAACTTGCTAGAAAATCTCAAGGAGGCTATACTTACTGTGTGCGAAAAACATGGTTGAGAAACTAAACCTGAAAGAAAAAATAGATCTTAGCACCAGTGTTAATATATGCATACGGACTTGTATTTCATAGTAGAGGAAATACAATGCAACTGGTTTTCATGATTGATGCTTTTATAATTAGCTTCATGCTAGAACATCCATATAGAAGACAAAACTTTTAACTTAAACATCTCACTGATAATTGTTTCCAGAGAGCTTTTAGCAGAGAGAGGTGCTAACCAGAAGACTGTAACGAGTTGTTGCCACGGTGGACCACGGAATTCAGGATTCAACCGGTGCTCAAGAATCCAAACAACAAAGCCAACAAAGAGGAAGAATGCCCCAGTTACACACCACATTTGAAATGTAAATGGCCTAAGGAAAGCCCATGGGCTGGATTTGATCTCTTTGACAGGAGTAACCACGACAAGCCCAGATTCCATGTAAGGCTGTGTGAAGTCCACAATCCTTGTCCGATTTGTCTTAACTGAAATATCCCCAACAGCTGCATCATATTTCTAACGAACATAGTGAATCCTGATACCGGGAGTAGGGCGCATCAAAGCACACTTTTAGGTTTTTCCACCGGGAGTTGGTACCTCCCGCTCTCTTGTTTACTTTGTGCACCTTTTTATGTATTTTAGCTAGCATTTCGAGTGTGGTCTATTCTGTTGTTATCTAGTTTGCACCTTTTGCGTTTTTCGCTATAGTGCGTGTGTGTGCCACTGTACCCCATAGTCGGTTGGTGGGATAGTGGCCGCGGCGGGGGATGATAGCGTAAGGTCATGTCCTCAGGGGGTGGGGGTGGTAGCGGGGGTGAGTAGGGGAGCAGGCGGTGGTCCTACGGGTAGGGCGGGAGGTAAGGGTGGGAAGAGGGCAGCGGACGCCCATAGATTAAGGATTGGGTCATGGAACATAGGTACTCTGACGGGTAAGTCCATAGAGTTGGCGAAGGTTCTTCAGAAGAAGAGGGTTAACATAGCGTGCGTCCAGGAGACTAGGTGGAAAGGGTCGAACGCGCGGAATGTAGATGGGTTTAAGCTGTGGTATTCTGGGGTCGTGAGGGGTAAGAATGGAGTGGGCATCTTGGTTGATAGGGACCTAAGGGAGTCCGTGGTCGAGGTTAGGCGAGTGAATGATAGGTTAATGTCTATTAAGCTGGTTATTGGGGTGGCGTCCTCAACGTCATCAGCGCTTACGCGCCGCAAGCAGGCTTAGACGAGGAGGCTAAAAGGCGCTTTTGGGAGGACTTGGATGATCTGGTGGGTAGTATTCCCCAATCTGAGAAGTTAGTTATTGGAGGGGACTTTAATGGCCATATTGGGGTTGAGGCTGGTGGCTATGATGAGGTGCACGGTGGCTTCGGCTTTGGGGCCAGGAACGGAGGAGGCACTTCGCTGCTTGATTTCGCCAGGGCTTCCGAGCTTCTGATTGCGAACTCGACATTCCGGAAGAGGGAGGAGCATTTGGTCACCTTCAAGAGTTCGGCGGCGAGGATTCAGATTGATTACATCCTCATCAGAAGGAGCGATAGGGGTTTGTGCAAGGACTGCAAGGTTATTCCGGGAGAGTCTCTTTCAACTCCTCATAGACTCCTAGTGATGGATGTCGATCTCTGGGTGAAGAGGAAGAGGAGGGGCGCCCCGGGTCAACCGCGGATTAGATGGGGTGCTTTGTCTAAGGAGAAAGCACAGGAGTTGGAAAGGAGGTTAGTGGAGGGCGGAGCTTGGAGAAGTTATGGGGATGCGGACGCTATGTGGACAGTGACGGAGAACTTGGTTAGGGGGGTAGCACAGGACGTGCTCGGGGTAGCTAAGGGATATTCAGGCAGACATCAGGGTGACTGGTGGTGGAACGAGGTAGTCAAAGGTAAAGTGGAGGTGAAGAAGGCGGCGTTCGCTAGGTTGGCAGGGAGCACAAGCGAGGAGGAGCGGAGAGCGAGCAGGTTGATCTACAAGGAGGCAAGAAGAGAAGCTAAGATGGCAGTCACGGAAGCTAAAAACGCGGCGTTCGGTCGCATGTATGAGGAACTAGGGGAGAGAGGTAGGGATAAGAAGTTATTGCGGTTGGCTAAAGTAAGGGAAAGGAAGGCTAGACCAAGTTAGGTGTATCAAGGACGAGGATGGTAGAGTTCTGATGGGGGAATCTCAAATCAAACAGAGGTGGCAGGTGTACTTTCGGGACCTTCTTAACGAAAAGGGGGATCGAAGCATAGAGCTAGGGGAGTTGGGGCATTCAGAGCAACATAGAGACCTTGGGTACCGCAGGCGCATTAGGGTGGAGGAGGTCTTAGGGGCGTTGCGTAGGATGAGTAGGGGTCGAGCGACCGGGCCTGACGAGATCCCGGTGGAGTTCTGGAAGTGCATGGGAAAGTCTGGAGGGGAGTGGCTCTCTAGGCTGTTCAATGCGATCTTCAAGACTAAGAGGATGCCGGATGAGTGGGGGTGGAGTACAGTGGTGCCCTTGTACAAGAACAAAGGGGACATCCAGTGCTGCAACAACTATAGGGGTATCAAATTAATAAGCCACACGATGAAGGTTTGGGAGAGGGTGATTGAGGCGCGGGTGAGGGAGGCGTCATCTATAGCTGGGAACCAGTTCGGTTTCATGCCGGGCCGCTCCACCACAGAGGCTATTCACCTAGTCAGGCGGCTGGCGGAGCAATTCAGGGATAAGAAGAAGGACCTTCACATGGTTCTTATCGACTTGGAGAAGGCGTATGACAAGGTCCCGAGGGAGGTGCTATGGAGGTGCTTGGAGGCGAAGAGCGTGCCGGAAGCCTATATCAGAGTAATCAAGGACATGTATAATGGAGCTAAGACTAGGGTTAGGACGGTGGGTGGCGAATCAGACCATTTTCCTGTGGTAATGGGGCTCCATCAAGGATCGGCGCTGAGCCCCCTCTTGTTTGCCTTAGTGATAGATGCTCTAACCCGACATATCCAAGGGGATGTGCTTTGGTGTATGCTTTTTGCTGATGATATAGTATTGATAGACGAGACGAGGGTCGGTGTTAGTGAAAGGTTAGAGGTGTGGAGACAGACCCTCGAGTCTAAAGGTTTCAAAATAAGCAGATCTAAGACAGAATACCTGGAGTGCAAGTTTGGCGACGAGCTGAGCGAGGTAGGCAGGGACGTGATGATTGGTTCTCAGGCCATCGCCAAGAGGGACAGTGTCCGATATCTTGGGTCTGTGATTCAGGGGGACGGAGAGATTGACGGGGACGTCACCCATCGAATAGGAGCGGGGTGGTCAAAGTGGAGGCTTGCTTCAGGGGTCCTGTGTGACAAGAAAATTCCACACAAACTCAAGGGGAAATTCTACAGAGCCGTGGTTAGACCTGCGATGTTGTATGGGGCGGAGTGCTGGCCCGTGAAGAATTCCCATGTTCAGAGAATGAATGTTGCGGAGATGAGGATGCTTCGGTGGATGTGTGGGCACACCAGGCTAGATAAGATTAAGAATGAAGTTATTCGACAGAAGGTAGGGGTGGGCCCGGTGGATGAGAAGATGCGGGAAGCGAAGCTGAGGTGGTTCGGGCATGTACGGAGGAGGGGTCCCGATGCCCCGGTGAGGAGCTGCGAGCGGCTGGAGATTGTTGGCGGTCGGCGAGGCAGAGGGAGTCCTAAGAAGCATTGGGGAGAGGTGATTAGGCAGGACATGACTAGAATGCAGGTTTCCGAGGACATGACCCTTGATAGGGGAGTCTGGAGGTCTAGAATCAGTGTTGTAGGCTAGGGGCTCATAGAGTGCTTCGTACGCCTCTCCCGGGGTTGGGTGTGGGACAGCAAGGTTACCCATAGATGATTTGTGTTTTAGCTTATGTCCCCCTTATGGTTGTTAGTATGGTAGTTACTGTTTGTTTTTATTGCATGCGATTGTATTTATGTTTCTTATGTTTACATAATCATTTACGTTATTTCTGCGGGATTTACTAATGCTTTATTGTTTTGTTTTGTTTTGTTTTGTTTTTGTTTCTAATTTTGTCTTTGTTTTTGTTTTAATGCTGCTTTCCATTTTATCCTATGCACCGAGGGTCGATTGAAAACAGCCTCTCTGCCCTTTCGGGTAGGGGTAAGGCTCGTCTACATATTACCCTCCCCAGACCCCACCTGCTGGGAATATACTGGGTAGTTGTTGTTGTTGTTGATAGTGAATCATGATAAGTGCTCTAGAAAAGTTCTCAATATTTTATGTATTATGTCATACTATAGAGTAGGACAGAATCGTCCTTACTTGAAGGGGGAGACACGATATTACATTGGTAATGAATGCAGAAACAAGTGAATTTTCTAGGACTAGTCTCTCAATCCATCTTTAAGAAGTTTATGACATGATTGTACTCAATAACTGAATGTACCATATTCACCATTGCGATTGAACTAATTCATTTCAATAACTTATTTCTTGATCTTACTGTGTTATATCATGTTAGCAACATTTACAAACACATTAACTAATATCAGACTGTACCAAAAATTTAAGTTATTCATAACTAACTATTTGAGTATAAAACTAAGTTGCTCCGACACGGTAGTTTAGGTGCCGCACCCGTATCAACAAGACACTAGTGTGTGTGTTGGTACGGATCCGTACCGGATGTGGTCAAATAATTTTAGGTACTTTGACCATGATTGACTTAAAAATTCGAGATGAGATGCAAATTGATTCCCGAAATCAGAACTAAACTATGGTAAATTTGAAGAAAATCATATCTAGGAAATCAATTCATTACTTATCTATAATTTTAGAATAAAAAATAAATTACGTTTTGCAATTTACACCTAAGTATTCCACAAAATTTCTTATAATTTAGAGATATTTTTATATTTTTGAATTATTTTTAGCCGGATCTCTGCACCGGTATTCATACTAAGATCCATATCCCTGAATTTTAGAATTTACATCTCGAAAGATCCGACATCTAGATCCGCACCCGTATCCGAGCAACTTAGGTATAAAATCTACTTCTTTGTCATGCATATTCACTTATCCTCTCAACAACTATGATCCTTTTAATAGGCACGAAGGATCTATATCACATTTCATGTATGTGAAATAGCAACCAGTTTAATTTCAAAATTTAGCTAGTGATCGCATTGCAGCAAATTGTGATACATAGATATAAAATCTTAGTACATGCAGTCAGACCGGCAAGATGATTTCTGTCATAAAAACTAATTGTTTGGAAGTAGACTGTAAGTTCAAGTACTCACATTTTGTGCAACATCATACACTATGTTGTTGAATGAGGGGTTTCTTTTTCCATCTCCATATAAAATGTAGACATGAGGGACAGGGTAAGCCAACAAGTCTATTGCAGCCTCAAACACATCAATGCAATATCCTTTCACTCCAGAAGGTCCTTTGTCTTTATTCACAAACTCTTCAAAAGTAACACGGAAAGGAACGGCAATATGCAGGGGTTTGCCATTATTGGGGAACACCCATCCTCGAGGTTGCTTTACAGTCTCCTGGCCATATAGCATTATATAGATGTTGGTTACTTGTTGAAGTGTTTGCAGGCATTGTGTATAAAACCTCTGGAGTTATAACGGAGAGACAAGAATAGTTTGACCAGTAACCTATCGTGCGTAATCCAGTGCCACCTAGATTAAGAACATCATATGCTGAATGAATCAAATTCTTCTGAGAATCAAACTGAATCTGACCAGTTAGACCAGTGCAGTTCAGGCCCGTAAGTATCTCAAGTAACTTGGGTCCTTGGTCGAAAACTCGGAGGGATGACAAATTCAGAGTACTTCCATTAGTGCCAAGCAAACTGGGAACATCAGAAAAGGTGACATTTCCGCCATCCATGAAGAAAAGGTCAAGAGCACGGGCAACCAACCAAACTGTATCATAAGCATAGAGTGCATAAGAATTAAAATTTGAAGTCCTTACACCCTTAAAATTTTTCCATCGAGCTGCAAATGTCTTTTTCTGATTAGAATACGGAGTGTGATGGCGAAGCGCGAACAACCCCCTGTATTAGGTCCATAGTATCTGCATTAACTGAATCTGATGAATCCAAAACAGATGGAAGCCAATCAGTGGCAATCCAAACATAGCCACTGGTCATCATACCCAGATTCTTTGCCTTAGAGAAAAATGATAGTCCAGTATAAGGATTTACATGAACAATATAAACTAGCGCCTCCATAAGGTTTACACTGGCTAACAAGTCATCGATCTCACTCCTGCTAGCTCCAGGAGTTAAGGCTGCTTTATAAGAGATCTTGGCCCGCTTCTTTGCAAGGGCATCGCCTAACACAGATATCCCATTTCTGCCATTATCATCATCGACAAATATGGCTATAACCTCCTTCCATCCATAATAATCGACCATATCAGCAATAGCATACATCTGGAAGTAATCATTTGTGACAGTTCTAAGGAAATAAGGGTACTGCATAGAGGAAAGAGTAGGATCAGTCGCAAAAGACAAAAGTGGGACACGAAGTTCATTCACGACATGAGAAATGACATGTGCTATTCTTGAGGTTTGCGGACCCACTGCAGCAACCACTTCTTTCTCCATCAGCTGCAAAGCTGCAAATCAAGGATGCCTATCAAATATTAAGAGGGGGTGCAGGAAGAAAGCAATAGATACAGGAAAGGTAAATAACTCAAATGTGATGGGAACAGTAGCATCTGTTAGGCTTTTAACCGAGATTCTTGTCTATAACAATCTTTTATTAAGATATTGAACTATTCCAAAATTCAGAAACAGGCCACGAACTAAACTAGCTTCTGCATTTCCTAACAGTGGAAGTACTGCCTCATGGTCCGTGTCGAGTCTAAATCCATTCGTGATAGTTTACACTTCTCAAAATACTCAATTGCATCCTTCTCCTCGGTGCCATAAGGCACACAATGTCTTACAATTAAGGATTTAGAAGGAAAGAAAACCCTCGCCCCTTATATATGAGCAATTTAATTAAGCAAGAGAATGACAAGAGGGGTTGCTCTGATGGTAAGCAACCCCTACTTCCAACCGAGAGGTTGTGAGTTCGAGTCTCCCCAAGAGCAAGGTGGGAAGGTCTTGGAGGGAAAGATGCCGGAGGTCTATTTGGAAACAGCCTCTCTACCCAAGGGTAGGGGTAAGGTCTGCGTACACACTACCCTCCCCAGACCCCACTAAGTGGGATTATACTGGGTTGTTGTTGTTGTAATTAAGCAAGAGAATGGGACTGACACGAGCACATCTCAGTCTCAAATTTATACATAGAACGGGAAACAACATAATTATGGATACTACAGCAGTTAACGAAATTGGCCATAAGATATCATTTAGCAAATTAAAAGATGCTAATACTGCTGAGTGCCTGAGAAAGTAGTTAAAATAAGAGACATAATTTGCTTTAATACAAACAAGAATATTATCGTGGACAAAAAGCTTTTACCATTAACAGTGCCAATGAATCTGCTGCAATTTATATCCTGCATTACGATGTTCAATCTGGTCCCACTGAGTACGGTAGAATCAGCATTAATATCATCAACTGCAGCTAGAATGGCTGGCATTATAGAACTGCCGATGACTGAATTAACTGTGAATAAAGCTCCAATATTCACCACTCTTGACCTACTAAACAAGGAAGAAGGTGAAGAGGAAGAGACTCTGGAATTCCTAGTCCCACCAAAAGCTGCCATAGGCATCCATATACATAAAACCAACAAGAGTAATGCTCTCCTCTCCACTCTGGCCTCCATTTCTACTTGCCAGAAAATGGCTGAAGATCAATTCTACCTCACTGTTTCTCCAAGAAACCAAGCTCCTGTCAACAGATGGAATATAAAGATAAGCTTAAATCTCAAATTTTGAAGATAAAAATCCAAACTTTTCAGCTAGGGTCCTCAAAAGATAAGAACTTGACCTAATAAGGAGTTTCAATGTGATTATCAGCAGGTGTCTTAATTTGTAAAACCTCTTCTAAATCCAATAGCCAAAACAGGAAAGGGGAAATGAGCAAGAAAGAGGAAAATCCATCACAAGAAAACAACAAAAGTACAATTATTCTGAACCTAAATATCAAGGCTACAGCAGGCTGACCCAATATGATTTGATTCCCACTTGAGACAACAACAACAACTACCCAGTATAGTCCCACAAAGTGGGGTCTGGGGAGGGTAATATGTAGACGAGCCTTACCCCTACCCAAAAGGGCAGAGAGGCTGTTTCCAATCGACCTCGGCTCAGTGAAGGAAGGAAAAACAAAAACAAAAACAAAAGGGCATTAGTAACTCCAGCAGAAATAGCGTAAATAATTATCTAAACATAAGAAACATAAATAAAATAGCATGCAATAATATAATACAGTAACTACCATAAATAACTACCATAAGAGAGACACAAGCCAAAACACAAATCATCTATGGATAGCCCTGCCAAGCCTCACCCAACCCCCGGTGAGGAGTACGAAAAACTCTAGGAGCCCCTATCCTACAACCCTGATACTAGACCTCCAGACTTTCCTATCAAGGGTCATGTCCTCGGAAACCCGCATTCTAGCCATGTCATGCCTAATCACCTCTCCCCAATACTTCTTAGGCCTCCCTCTGCCTCGCCGAACACCGACAATCGCCAGCCGCTCACAACTCCTCACCGGGGCATCAGGACTTCTCCTCCGCACATGCCCGAACCACCTCAACCTCGCTTCTCGCATCTTCTCATCCACCGAGGCCACCCCCACCTTCTCTCGAATAACTACATTCTTAATCTTATCTAACCTGGTGAGCCCGCACATCCACCTGAGCATCCTCATCTCCGCAACCTTCATTCTCTGAGCATGAGAGTTCTTCACGGGCTAGCACTCCGCCCCATACAACATTGCAGGTCTAACCACACCTCTATAAAATTTCCCCTTGAGTTTATGTGGAACTTTCTTGTCACACAGGACTCATGATGCAAGCCTCCATTTTGACCACCCCGCTCCTATACGATGAGTGACGTCCCCGTCAATCTCTCCGTCCCCCTGAATCACCGACCCAAGATATCTGACACTGTCCCTCTTGGCGTTGACCTGAGATCCAATCATCACGTCCCTGCCTACTTCGCTCGGCTCGGCGCTAAACTTGCACTCCAGGTATTCTGTGATCTGCTTATTTTGAAACCTTTAGACTCAAGAGTCTGTCTCCATACCTCTAACCTCTCAATAACACCGACCCTCGACTCATCTATCAAGACTATGTCATCAGCAAATAGCATACACCAAGGCATATCCCCTAGAATATGTCAGGTTAGAGCATCCATCACCAAGGCAAACAAGAGAGGGCTAAGCACCGATCCTTGATGGAGCCCCATAACCACTGGAAAATGGTCCGAGTCGCCACCCACCGTCCTAACCCTAGTCTTAGCTCCATCGTAAATGTCCTTGATTACTCTGATGTAGGCTTCCGGCACGCTCTTCGCCTCCAAGCACCTCCATAGCACCTCCCTTGGGTCCTTGTCATACGCCTTCTCCAAGTCAATAAACATCATGTGCAGGTCCTTCTTCTTATCCCTAAACTGCTCCACCAGCCGCCTGACAAGATGGATAGCTTCTGTAGTGGAGCGACCCGGCATGAAACTGAACTGGTTCCCAGATATAGATGTCCTCTCCCTCACCCTCGCCTCGATCACCCGCTCCCAGACCTTCATGGTGTGACTAATTAATTTGATACCCCTATAGTTGTTGCAGCACTGGATGTCCCCTTTGTTCTTGTACAAGGGCACCACTGTACTCCACCTCCACTCATCCGGCATCCTTTTTGGTCCTGAAGATCGCATTGAACAACCTGGAGAGCCACTCCACTCTTGTCCTACCCATGCACTTCCAGAACTCCACCAGGATCTCGTCAGGCCCGGTCGCTCGACCCCTACTCATCCTACGCAAAGCCCCCATGACATCCTCTGCCCTAATGCGCCTGCAGTACCCAAGGTCTCTATGTTGCTCTGAATGCCCCAACTCCCCTAGCTCTATGTTACGATCCCCCTCCTCGTTAAGTAAGTCTCGAAAGTACGCCTGCCACCTCTGCTTGACTTGAGATTCCCCCATCAGAATTCTACCATCCTCGCCCTTGACTAACTTGGTCAAGATCACGTGCCTTCCTTTCCCTTTCTTTAGCTAACCGGAATAACTTCCTGTCCCCGCTTCTCCCCTAGTTCCTCGTACATGCGACCAAACACCGCGTTTTTAGCTTCCGTAACCGCCAGCTTTGCTTCTTTCCTCTCCACTTTGTAGATCTCCCTGTTCGCTCTCTGTTCTTCCTCGCTTGTGCTCCCTGCCAACTTAGCAAACGCCACCTTCTTCACCTCAACTTTTCCTTCAACTACATCGTTCCACCACCAGTCACCCTGATGTCTGCCTGAATAGCCCTTGGCTACCCCGAGCACGTCTCGTGCTACCTCTCTAACCAAGTTCGCTGTCTCTGACCACATAGCGTCCGCTTCCCCAGAACTTCTCCAAGCTCCTCCCTCAGCTAACCTCCTCTCCAACTCATGTGCTTTCTCCTTAGTCAAAACACCCCATCTAATCCACGGTTGTCCCCGAGCACCCCTCCTCTTCCTCTTCACCCAGAGACCGACATCCATCACTAGGAGTCTATGAAGAGTCGAAAGGACTCTCCAGGAATAACCTTGCAGTCCTCGCACATACCCCTATCGCTCCTTCTGAGGAGGATGTAATTAATCTGAGTCCTCGCCGCCGAACTCTTGAAGGTGACCAAATGCTCCTCCCTCTTCTGAAATGTAGAGTTCGCAATCAGAAGCTCGGAAGCCCTGGCGAAATCAAGCACTGAAGTGCCTCCTCCGTTCCTAACCCCAAAGCCGAAGCCACCGTGCACCTCACCATAACCACCAGCATCAGCCCCAATATGACCATTAAAGTCCCCTCCAATAACAAACTTATCAGATTGGGGAATACTACTCACCAGATCATCCAAGTCCTCCCAAAAGCGCCTCTTAGTCTCCTCGTCTAAGCCCGGTTGCGGCGCGTAAGCGCTGATGACGTTGAGGACGCAACCCCCAATAACCAACTTAATAGACATTAACCTATCATTCACTCGCCTAACCTCGACCACGGACTCCCTTAGATCCCTATCTACCAAGATGCCCACTCCATTCTACCTCTCACGACCCCAGAATACCACAGCTTAAACCCGTCTACATTCCTCGCTTCGACCCTTTCCACCTAGTCTCCTAGACACATGCTATGTTAACCCTTTCTTCTGAAGAACCTTCGCCAACTCAATGGACTTACCCGTCAGAGTGCCTATGTTCCATGACCCAATCCTTAATCTATGAGCGTCCGCTACCCTCTTCCCACCCTTACCTCCCGCCCTACCCGCAGGACCACTCCCTGCCCCCCTACTCACCCCCGCCACCGCCCCCACCTCCCGAGAACATGACCTTACGCTATCATCCCTCGTCGCGGCCACTATCCCTCCAACCGACTATGGAGAATAGTGACGCACACACGCACTATAGTGGAATACGCAAAAAGATGCAAACTAGATAGCAACAGAGCAAACCTCACACGGAATGCTAGCTAAAATACGTAAAAAGGTGTACAAAGTAAACAAGAGAGCGGGAGGTACCAACTCCCGGTGGAAAAACCTGAAAGTAGGCTCTGATGCGCCCAAGGTCAACTGCTACCGACTCTTGCACGTCCTGGCCGGTGTTGCTTAGCTCTTCACTCCCAAACGCAGCAAACTGGCATCGCCGCCGCGACTAGTACCTGGGGCAAGTTTTCCTGAAGCTTATCGGAACGTGTAGTTCTATTGCGTCCTGCCGAAAGTCTGAACGGGAGTCGCCGGAAGTACTGTAGCTTGCCAGAAATCCTCGTGTAAAACGTAAATCTCTCTTTCAGGATCTTGAGAAAACAGAGTCTATGGAGAATCGGGCAGAGCTTCACACACGACCAGATTCAGAATATGTTTTTGAGAAAACACAGATAAACCGCCGGAGATTTCGGCAGAGTTCACACACGACCAGATTCCCACTTGAGAAAGGATAAAAATCACCCCAAACACAAACTGAAAAAAAAAGGTAATTTTCAATAAGCCAACCAGTCCAGTCAACCACCATAGTCATACAAGATAGCCACATGCATAGACTAATTTAAAAAATTAATTAAAGAACAAGGCTAATAAAATAAGGAGGAAAAATGTTCAGTGACTTGGGATTCATGTTAAATAAACAAAAGGATAAAGGGAGTAACAATAAACAGATGATGGGGAATATGTTGGGCAATTGTGATTACCTGAAATGTATTCATGGATACAGCAATAAAACCTTGAACAGGAATTTATCTTCCCATATATAGTCAATGAGTGTTTGTGAGAGTGGACAAGGAACAATTTAGTACGCTAATTAATCTGTAAGGAATAATTGAGAAAGTGGAAGCAGGTGGGAATATACTGGGCAGTTGTTGTTATTGAAAGCAGCTTTCAAAGAGACTTTAGACAGATGAAAAGACTAGCAACATTTTACAACAACAACCTACTATAATATTTAATAGGATCTGGTGTGTATGCAGAACTTAGTTCTATCCTTAGAAGAAAGACTGTTTCCAAATAAAAACCTGTCAACCTTCCTTCAAGAATTTTTCATCTTGATCTTGGGGAACTTACAACCTCTCTCGATTAGAAGTAACGTTGCTTACCATCAGAACAGCAACATTCTTCCAAGGTCAGTAAAGAATAATTATTTTCTTCTAGGTGCCTCTCCTCTTTACTTCTCATTTCACTTTATAACATGACCGCATCAAATTACACTAACAGTAGAAAAATACTGCTACCATAGATAGCTAATTTTTATAATTAAAACTTTTTATAAATAAATTTATTAATTTTATACTTATTATTGATTTGAAATTGGGGATCCCTCCCTCTATACAATATAACTAATCTTCCTAATATGTTTAGCGAGATGGCAAAATATCCTATTTAAAGTTTTCGTGGTTCAGATACTGCCACGTCATCGACCAGATGAGAAGAGCAACGTTATTGGGAAGTTTTATTTTGAATCATGTTATGAAATAATATAAAAGACAAGAACAATAACTCAAGAACAAGAGCAAATAGAGAGAGAATAGGGAGAGAGAGAAGTATTCTTATTAATACTTGGGGTGATTTACAATGGTAGAGAGCACCTCTATTTATAGGAAGATGAATGACTTAGCTTCAAGCTAAAACTCTTAGACATTCACTCTAAATAGACTTCTATTTTATAACACTCCCCCTTGAATGTCTATTCAATAATGTGCCTCATAAAACCTTAAAACCAAAACCCATTGGGAAAAATTAAAGAAAGGAAAAAGAGTACACATGTTTGAATATGCGCCTATTGGTTGCCTCGTTAAAAACCTTGCAAGGAAAACCCAGTGGGAAAAAACCTTGTAAGGGAAAAAGAGTGCAACGCGCATTGACTCCCCCTAATGAGTACATCAATTTATATCCTTGAGCATTTGCATTCCAATCTTGTGCATCATCTTCAAAACGATCTTTGATAGAGATTTGATAAATATTGAAATAAATATTCCGCACCTTGAAATCATCATTCTTGATAGATATGAACATCTTCATATAATGTCGTGGAATAACTCTTCAATATCTCCATAGATGCATTCTCAATGCCATCATGCTTATAGTTATAGCAAGATACATATGTACACAAATTGTACTTGGGATGTGGTACTTCAAGACCAAGAATTGCATATGCTTCAAGCAACTTAAATCTTTCAAGTTAAGTCATATAAGCCATATAATAGACTTTAGATGCATATCAAGTTTTCCATGTCATGCTAAACAAATAAGATATTGAAAATGATTATACATACCTTTGACTTTATACTTTCAAGCATTTGAACTATAGGTTCAAAACTACATGTCTTTCATATGGAATCAATTCTTCTTGAATTGTATCTCTTCCATTTAGTTGCTTTCTTTGGGTCAGCAAATGCGTATAGCATGCTTTGCAATATGTTGCAATTGAATTATCCCTTTTTATGAACTTCAGGTTTATATCATGATATTCGGGGATATACATATACAAATGATAATTCATCCCATGTAACCTTTTCTCAAGTGTTTATCATGTCTCCCCCTCATGTTAGTAAAGCTAACTTGTTTCCTCAACTTTGGGAAATCATCTTTGTGCATTATCATGTCAATATACACGGCACATTAATAATAAGATGAAATTATTTGGTTCCTGACCTTGAACCACTTGTGAGGGAGAATATACTCTCGTATACAACGTATATCAAATTGATATATATAACTTTGTTCTCATAAGAAACAGTTTAGCTATTAAGTGGAAGCACTCAATAATTATCTTGCTAAACCAACTTTGATATAAACCAACTTATCAAGATGAACTGTCTTGAGTAGAGAATCTGGAAATTATGCTCGAAGTTAGATTACTGAGCGATTTACCTCGCAAGCACCGGCCAAGCTGCGGGTTAATAACAATTGCGCATGTAACCATTTCATAGATGCATCATATGTGGTATACATGGCAGGTGAATGGGCCCATATTCACCTTTGATATTTCCAGAATTTATGGGCTTCAACCCGAACTCTTTAGTTGGTCAGTTCATTAATGAGAACAAGTGATACAAGAGAATTCGTAAAGAACTTTCTAGTTCTTTGATATTCACCTATGTGAATTTGCACATCATACATAAAATGAGATGGCTAACACGAATGTCAACTGAATAAATTATCAATATTGGTAAACTTCAAATTTACACCATGACATGTGCACTTATCAATAAACTTCAGGTTTATTATGACATGGATTTTTATACCAATAGATATCCACTTTATTGTGGTATTCTTTCGTTTGTGTAGTACAAACTGGAGAACAAAGCGGGTAGCTTTTCATATACAAATTACCCCGCTACAAGTTGTAGTAGTAGGAGATATCAAAGCCTTCCTTTATAGTCTCAATATAATCAATCGCTTTCGCGTGTACTTTGGAAACTGAATAAGTTTCTTTGAGACTTACTACAGCACAATACTCAATTGTGTTTCTCCAACATAGTAATAATTGGCTCTTCTAGAGCTCTCAATTAATTTTGTACTACCACAGATTCATCAACATCCATGTGGTGAATATCTTTCTTAAAGAGAAAGTTATACCATTATGGTCATGTCAAACTTATATGCAAGATATGTTTCTTGCATTATCGTTGTCCTTTAATAGTCATATTTCCAAAATACTTTGGCGTACAATAGGTACGTGACCAACGATCATTCATGCCATATATCATCTCAAACCTCCTTCTAGGGTGAGTGTGGTATCATCTCAAACCTCCTTCTAGGGGTGAGTGTGGTATATTTAATACCAATTTCATGTTCATATTCTTCCAATAATGAATATGTATTCGTGAATCAAATGTTGTCACATTCACTTCGAGGATATGTGATTTTGTTATCCTTTTCAAATCTATAAATGCGTCAGGCATTTGATTTGATATTCTTTGCAAATGGATAATCTTTTGTGCCTCTTTCTCACAAATAGAGGTGTGTGGATCAAGATGAGATAATGATGCATTTTTCCACAAAATTTCCGGTTTGGTTTCACCAACTTCTCCCCCTAATTTTGGGAAAAGTGTCTCATCAAATTGACAGTCTGCAAATCGTGCAGTGAACAAATCTCCTGTCAATGTTTCGAGGTAGTGAATAATGGAGGGTGATTCAACCTCAACATATATTCCTAACCTTCTTTGTAGACCCATTTTGGTGCGGGATGGCGGTGCTAAAGGCACATATACTGCGCATCCAAAGATTCTTAAATGGGATATATTGGGTCCATGACCCAAAACCAATTGCAACGGGGAATATTTGTGTCAAATCGTCAGTCAGAGACGAACTAGCATTGTTGTATGCAAAATGGCGTGACCCCAAACCGAAGTGGGCAACCTACGAACTAGCATTGCTGCATGCAAAATGGCGTGAACCCAAACCAAAGTGGGCAGCCGACGAACTAGCATTGCTGCATGCAAAATGGCGTGAACCCAAACCGAAATGGGCAGCCTCGTTTTCATGAAGAATTCAAGATTATTCTCATCTATTGTCTCAATATGATATCCATTTTGAATGATATCTTTAAAACTCAACAAGTTCTTCTTAGACTTGGAGGAGAATATTGCAGTCTCTAAGATAAACGTCGTGCCTTTGGGCAGAGTTACAGTTGCTCTTCCGGAGCCTTCAATCAATTTACTTCCCATGGTTTGACATATAAAAGAAAATATACGAACATGAGAATAAACAACTTCAATCCGTTTGTGTCACATAATATTTTCAAACTCTGCTGATGTCAGTTGACTAAATAAATCAGATAGTCGATTATATGTTTTCCATAATCGATTACTATGCAGTTTGAAAATTTCAGTTTAAGCATTTTCACAAAACAATCGATTGTTAAACACACACAATCGATTGTTGAGCATTGACAATCGATTGTTAAACATAGACAATCGATTGTTGACAATTTTTGAAAAATTCCAGATCACTGTTTTAAGACAATCGATTGTTAAACATAGACAATCGATTGTTGGCTATTTTTGAAATTTCATATCACTGTCTTAAGACAATCGATTGTTGACTATTTTGAAAAACTTCAGGATCACTGTCTTACGACAATCGATTGTTAAACATAGACAATCGATTGTTGAACATTGACAATCGATTGTTGAACATTGACAATCGATTGTTTTGCAGTTTTAATGTGAAATATTAGATAATCGACTAACTGTTAGGTTAGCCGATTACCTCTACTGGAAAATAAAAATATTATTGAAATCTGAGCATATTGAAACATTTTAAAGAACTAATACTAACATTATATCATAAACTAACTAATACGAGCTGATACTAATGACTATTAGTTTATTCACTACCTATTACAAATAAGTGAAATAAAATCAAACAACTCTATCTTCTTTCATCAAGGTGATGGTGCAAGAGAATCAAGGCCATTGGCACAATTTCAAACCTTCATTAAGGTGATGGCGCAAGAAAAACGAGGCCTTAGCATACTCTTGGGTGGATGCATTATTTCTGTCTTTAATGGCGTCTCCGGGACCTATTGCATCCAAATGGATTCCAGCATTCAACACCCATGTCATATAGTTCTTGCCCGAAATTTCAAGTGCAACGAACTTTCTTTTCATAATGTCAGACATAAGACAAAATTACATCAAGAGCGTGTTCATACTTACGGGCTCTATTACAATTATCACATTCACTTCAGGGAAAGGATCATAATCATGTGCTTTACACAATCTCATGTCAAATATTACTTTCATAAAGTGAAAGATTATTTTGAGAATCTTTATTATTCTCATTATCACAATAATGACGATTATAATTTCGTCTATTGCCACGTCCACATCCATTGATACCTTTACGGTAATAATTTTGTCTTCTTTCAGACTTATCACATACTGCTACCACATTCTCTAAAGGGAATGGAGCAAATTCAATTGGACGGAATTCTTTGCCACGTCCACATTCATTGATACCTTCATGGTAATAATTTTGTCTTCTTTCAGACTTATCATATACTGCTTCCACATTCTCTAAAGGGAATGGAGCAAATTCAATGGGACGGATTTTCAATTATTTGCCCACAATCATACATGAATTTAATCATGGCAGGACATAGAGATTTTACCACTTCACGTGGTTATAATTTCTTACAAACTCCATTAGAGTTATAATCAAACTTTGTTGTCTTTGTTTGTATATAAAATCAAATCGTAGAATTTCAAGAATTTGAAAGGGAAAAGTAAATTACTTACCTTTAAGGTATACCAATTATATTTTCAATGTTTTCTCTTCTTGTTTTCTCAACGTTTTTCCCTCTTTGTTTCCGCCTCTTCTTTGTTTTCAATGTTTTTCTTCTTTCGTTCCTTCTGTTTTCTTTTCAAGGTTTTTCTTCTATTTTCCGTATAGAAGATTTTGGGATTTGGTTGCGGCAGAACCTCATGTGAAACCCTACACAAACAAAAGTTAAGACAATCGAAAATTTCAATTGGTTAGAGACTCGTGCTGATAACGTGTTATGAAATAATATAAAAGACAAGAACAATAACTCAAGAACAAGAGCAAATAGAGAGAGAATAGGGAGAGAGAGAAGTATTCTTATTAATACTTGGGGTGATTTACAATGGTAGAGAGCACCTCTATTTATAGGAAGAGGAATAACTTAGCTTCAAGCTAAAACTCTTAGACATTCACTCTAAATAGACTTCTATTTTATAACAGATCATACAATTTTGACACTAATTGCACGACCGTCTCACAAATTGGTGAACTTTTAATTTATACTTTTTAAATTTATAAAAAATTAAATTTATAAAATTATGAGATAAAAAATTGCCTTATATAACTAGTATTAGCATATATAAAATAAAATCTTCCAACCTTATTGAAGGAGACAGACCTTCCATCTCATAATGTTTTAGGTGGGACCTACTTAACTTTATGAAACACGTGAATTTCCCAGGCTTACAATGCGATACACATTGATTGGAGCTCTTCCAAAAAATCTGGGTAGCTCTCTATATTTGGAATAATTAACTTAAATAGCCCACTAAAGTGTTAAATTTAAAATAAGCAGGTGAATATATAATATTTATATAATTTCTATATAATTTGTATATGATTATATATATTTAGTATATAATTTATGTATATCGTTTAAAAAATACAATAAATATAATTGACTATCTGGCCATTTGCATCTATCCTCGCTTTTTGTGTCACATTTTAATTTGTACCCGCTTTATAAAAAAAATTACAAGCGTATCATTTTTTCGCATAACTTCAGCACACATGGCTGAAGTAGCAAAGGCAATCATACAAAACTTCAGCATAGTAGCAAGGGTGCTAAAGTTTTCATTTGTAATTGTTGAACTTAAGCATAGTACGTGAAGTTTTATTCTCTATTTGCTGAAGTTTTTGTTTGTAATTGCTACTGGCAAACTTGAGCTCTAGAGCTGATGTTTTTGTTTTGTATCTGGCAAAGTTTTTATTTTTGTAACTGGCGAACTTCAGCTCTAGAGCTGAAGTTTTTGTTTTGTAACTAGCGAAGTTTTTATTTTGTAACTGGCAAACTTCAGCTCTAGAGAAAGAGAACCTAAGTCTAACAAGGCTAGTGCGGCCGCACACTATTCTATGAGGTCCGCACAAGTGAGGTTCAGAAAGTATGCAACTCAGGCAAATCAGGAAATGCGGTTCGTAGTGGATTTAATGCGGTCCGCACTGAAGTTACTGCAGTCGCACTCAATTTAGTATGGTACGCACAACCAAGGATCAGAGAGTTGCTTTTTGGAGATTGAAGCTAATGTGGTCCGCGCTCCATTTTATGCAGACAGTATTAGAAACCATTGCGGCTGCAGTCCATTATGTGCGGTCCCGCATTATCCAAGTTCAGAGAACAGTTTTGTAAAGTTCAAAGCCCTAGTACGACCGCACATGATTTTGTGTGATCCACACTAACCTCGCCGGGGTATTTTTGTTCAAAATTATCAGCTTAGTATAAATAGCTTCTTTTCCATTTTTTAGGCCAGGCAGGTAGTTTTATCCATAAGTTGCGCTCGTGGGTTCGAATATTTTAACTATTTTAGGCAATTTTATCTTCATTTCAATATTGAATCCTCTAGTTTATATTAGAAATTAATTAATATGAGTTGTTCTTCATATTTCTTTATTTTCTTCTTCAACTATAAGTAGCTAGACACACAAGTTAGGGTTGTGGCTCAACCCTACTGTGGGTAATTAATTGGTTTTGTGTTTTAGGGCTAGATTGACTATGACTGTTTGATATTTGGACTAATTTCATGTTTAATTGCTGAATTAGTAGTTGCAAACACTAGTTTGTGTTTAGTTGATTTTGGCTCTTCTTGAGAAAGAGAACCTAAGTCTCTAAAATTAGTCCAACAAGGAATTGGGGCGTACTCAAGAGATTGATAGCCCCAATTAAAGGGTTAAACCTAGAGATAGTAATACCTTATTTGAACCATGTTTTCTTGTGCAAATTTGCATACCCAATTGGTCTTGAGAAAGTCAATTCGGGCAAAATTACTCGAACTACCGAGAGATATAGAATGAGTAAAATCGTGCAAATATTATATCATACTCTCCAAATATGTCAATCGTACCTTAAACTCAAGTATCGGTTAATTGACCACCTAGGCTAAAGTCACTATCCTAGTGCCTTTTAACCATTTGAACAACCCATAATATCTTATTCTTAGCTTATTCTAGTTCAAATTAGCATTGTAGTTGATAAAATTAGAAGTTAAAAATCCCCAAAAATGTTTAGAAGTGCAATTAAGAACAATTACACAACTCTAAATTATGTAGATACTCGACTCCAACTTCTAGCTCTCTATGGAAATCAATCCCAACCTTAATCGGGTAAAAGTTGCATCGATCCTATCTCGCTACTCAATGGTAGTGCATGGTAGGCCTCGATCACTTTTTGGCGTCGTTGTCGGTGATCTAATAGTTTTTGCTATCTATCTAAGTAGTTTTGTGTTTTGTTCTTCTTTCCTTTTTTTGTTACTAATTTGTATGTGTCAATACTTTAGGTACAAAATGGCATTAAATGCTAATGACCCTCTTGGAAACGTGATTGGTGGGGAGGAGTTTGATTACAATGGAAGAGGATGAGGTGCTTCTTGTACCTCCAGGACAACGAAAAGGTGGCCAGGCCAATGTTAAATACAATGTTCCAGGCCCTCCCCCGCAACCTCCAAGAGCGGTTCCTAGAGTGATATCAAACCAAGGCTATGCAAGTGCAGTTGTCCCACCCTGAATCCGGGCAGGCAACTTTCAAATTACTAATATGATGCTCACATTGTTTGAGCAGCGTGGGTACTTCACTGGCGCTGCCACTCAAAATGCTTACAAACATCTCAAGGGGTTCGTTGATACATATTGGGGAGCAAGCAAACCAATGTTTCCAAAGATGTACTCCGGTTGAGACTCTTCCCATTTTCACTTAGAGGGAAGGCTTTATATTGGCTTGAGCGACTTCCCAACCATTCCATCACTAGTTGGAATGAGTTGGCGGACAAGTTTATTACAAATTTCTTTTCACTGGGACATATAGCAGCATTGCGAAATATCTTGTCTTTCAAGCAGGAGCCTACCGAACCATTGTATGAGATTTGAGAGAGATATAGAACTATGGTGCAGGAATGCCCCAACAATGATATGACGGAGAATATGTTGCAACAAACTTTCTACCGGGGAATCAATACGATAAATCAATGCATAGTAAATCAACTTGTTGGGGGTAATTTTATGAAATTGACGTATGATGGAGCTTGTGCCATTCTTGACGAGATGGTTGACACGTCCTTCGCTTGGCAAAGTAGAGCCAATGTTCCCCAGGATGACCCCACAGTCACATATTTGCCCAAAGAATTACATGGTCATGGGCAGGCGATAGCGGAGTTGACCAGGTCGCTCCATAAACGAGAAAAGGCAATAGGGGATAGATGTAGGTGGGGGTCTGGTAAGCCCTTTGGCGAGACGTAGCTTTGCTTTCCCTTCAAGGCGAAATATGGAGTCACAGAGCCAACAATCGTGAACCAACTATCGAAGGCACAGTTGCAACAAGTCCAAAATTCTGACCAAGTGAATGCCATGGCGGGTGTTAACATGTTAGTGAACCAAAGAAGACAAAGAGGTCAACAGAACCAAGGGAATTCAAATCAATTTGACAATGATGGTAGTGGATTTCAAGATGATGGTTATGATGGGAAAAATGAATAGGTACAATATATAAACAATTATCAAGGCCAAAGAGGCAATTTTTCCAACAAACAGCAACAATGGAGATCCTAAGGTAATTGGAGCAATCAACAACAAGGCAACAACAATTGGAACAATCACCAACAAGGGAACAACAATTGGGGAAACAATAATCAAAATTTGAATTGGGGTAATCAAAACAACAATCAGAGCAATCAAGGAAACTGGGGGAACAACAACAATCAGGATGGATGGAACAACAACCAGGGAAATCAGGAGCAAGGTTTTCAAGGGCCACCAATGTACCAACAATCGTGCAATCCTCTACCTTTTCCATCCTAGGTTACTAGTTCTTCTAACAATGATATGGGTAAAATTGAAATGATGTTCAAATAAATGATGAAGAAGAATGTGGATATGGATGCTCTATTGTCTTTTCACAATACTTCCATTAGAAATTTGGAGGTGCAACTACGCCAAATCTCTCAGTCTTTGAATACACGCCCTAAGGGTGCTATACCAAGTAATTCGATAGTGAACCCAAAGGGTGGGAACAATCATGTTATGGCGGTGACCATTAGGAGTGGACGAAGCGGTGATGTGAATGCATCCAAACAAAAGCAAGTTTTAGGTGATGATGTTGAGTTGCAAGAAGAAAAAGTTCCTTTGGTAGTTGTGAGTGTGGTTGATGAAAACGTGAACGAAGAAGTGAGTATTGATATTCAAGATGCCGAGGTGGATATGCAAAATAACGTGAACCCGTCTAGGGAACATGTAATAGACATGCTGGAGCTGGTTGTGCCAAAAGCCAAGGCACCCTTGCCTGGACCACCTCCACCTTATCATCAAAGTCTAGTCAAGCAGAAAAATGAGAATCAATTCAAAAAATTCATTGACATGATGAAGAGCTTATCTATCAATGTGCCTTTGGTGGAGGCTTTGGAGCAAATGCCTGCGGCAAGGCCGAGTGATGCCCCGCGAGCTCGAAAAGCAGTTGAAGTCTTAATGTATTCATGATTTCTGAAAATTGTATTTTCCTTAAAAGAGTATGTCAGTCTGTATTTTCTTTTACGCATTATTCGAGTCTGTAGGTTTTATTACGTCTAAGTCGGTTCACTGCCTTTAACTTTGCTAGTTTTTGTAACCAAAGTTTTATCTTTATAAGAATTAAAAATTCTGAAATATCCTATTATTTTCATCGCACTTTTAATGAAATACGTTCGGTCTGATTCATGCGAGGTATGATACGCAGGCAATCTTCATAGGATTCGACCGTACAATTAAAAGAGGAAAACCAAATCAAGGAAACAAAGAGCATAAACCAAACGGAAGTTTGGAATAAATGTCGGGATGACACATATGACCATTGCAAACATATAGACACCCGTTAACTATATAGGTGCATCACACCCAACATGCGATTTCCTGTTTGTTATCTATCTCACCTAACTATTTGTTTAATCCCAGTTTCCAGTCACAGGATTTTCGAACAGTGTTTGGTTTATGGTAAACTGGAATCGCATCGATATTTCACCAGATCAAAAGGAAGCGCAGAAATGTCATCCGAAATGAAGCTCGATTGCAGGGATCCCAGCCTCGGAATCTGAAACTGGCATCGCATCGATATTTCACCAAATCAAAAGGAAGCCCGACTGCAGGGATTCCAGCCTCGGAATCTGCGACAACTAAAGAAAATATGATCGTTCGAGTTAGAGTCATGGAGATGTGGGACTCTTGGGCAAACGAAAAAGAGCCTCTGAGCGCCATCCCTCGATTTCCTAAGCTCTTACCAAGGTCGGGGGTACCTCCAGTGTTCCTATTAGCCACCCAAACATCCTCTTGGGACATCCTACCATACCAGCCAATTTTGTCGGAGCACCTTCTGAAGCCCGTCCTCAAGTGTTCACCTCTGGCACAATTCCTAATATTTTTACAGCTCCCCCATGTGCAACCACCATGCGGCCTGCACTACCGAAACCCATGTTGATCCCACGGCTTTCACATTTAAAACTCCCAACTACCAAACTGAGCCTCCCTCATACCCCACATACACTTATCCTCAACCATCGAATGAGCTCACACCAGTGCAGGATAAAACTCCTAAAATGCATGAACAAGATGAGATAGCAAGAAGGATGAAAACCCTTGAGCAGAGCTTGAAGAACATGCAGGGCTTGAGTGGGCAAAAGAGCATTTCTTACATGGATATGTGCATGTTACCGCATGTACATCTTCCCCTGGGATTTAAAACGCCAAAGTTTGAAAAGTACGATGGTCATGGCGACCCCATTGATCATTTGAAAAGTACTGCAACCAATGTCATGGGGCAGGTGGAAAAGAAGAACTATTGATGGCATACTTCGGGGGGATTTTGGTAGAAATCGCTTCTGAATGGTACATGGATCAAGATATCACACGATGGCATATTTGGGATGATCTTGCCCGAGATTTTATAAGGCAATTCTAGTATAACATTGACATTGCCCCGGACAGAAATTCTTTGGCCAACTTGAAAAAGAAACCATTAGAAAGTTTTAGAGAATATGTTGTCAAGTGGCGCGAACAAGTGTCGAGAGTAAAGCCGCCCATGGAAGAGACAGAGATGGTCACTGTTTTTCTCCAGGCACAGGAAACGGATTATTTTCAGAATATGATGTCAGCAATGGGCAAACCTTTTCACGGAAACATAAATATCGGCGAGATGGTAGAGAATGGCTTGAAAACGGGAAGAATTCTGAGCTAGTCAGCCATAAGGACAACCTCCTAGGTCATCCAAAGTAGGGCAGGAGGAGTCGTAAGAAACAAAAAGAAAGAAGAAGCTTTAATGGCAGCCTCCGGCATGAGAAGACACCATTCCCACAGGCCCATGTTCTCAGAAAGGACCTCTCAACACTACTATCCACATAAAGACATGCATTATGTTCCCTAACCTTATGCAGTTAAGAATTCTCAGCCATTCGCTCGACCACAACAACAGATCAAAAGAAACCAGGCCCCGAGAAATCAACCTCCCCAAAACCACTATAATTCCCGCCCTCCCTAAAATACTTTCCGTCCTAGGGAGCCCAGAAGACAAAACTTTACACCGATAGGAGAGCCTTATTCAATCTTATTCCCAAAACTGGTCCAGATGGGTCTCTTGCAACCCGTGCCCCCGAACAGGCAGAACCTTGAGTCACCTTCTTATCTACGGGGTGTACGTTGTGCTTATTATTCAGGAGCCAAAAGACACGACACTGAAAACTGTTGGACTCTAAAGCGAGCTGTGGAGGATCTAATAGAATAAAGGAAAATAGTGTTGAGAGATGAACACGTCCCGAACGTAACTAATAACCCATTACCGACTCACAACAGTGGGTCAGTCATCAGGATAATTTGTGATGACAAAGAATTTGACCCTGCTTTGAAAGCCATAATAGCCATTGCTGATGCAGACAGAAAACCAAAGGTTACCCCCTATAAGGTTGAAGAAAAGGAAATGAGTGAAGCCAAGCACCCGGAAGCAAAGAAGAAGGTTGAAATTAAAACTGAGACGGCACCTACCAAGGAAACCATCCTTTACATCCAACGGGGTCGTCAAGAAAAACAGCCAACTCTGAGTCTCCCAAGAAGATTTGAGTTGAACAGGATGATATACGTACCCAAGGGAGCTTATGTGGTGCGGGGGACCGATTAAACCACCAAGGCTGAATGAGCCTGTGGTAATCAGTCGCGCGCCTCATAAGCCAATGACAGACCCTTGTGCATTCCCGTGGAACTACCAAGAAACAATAGTAACACACAAAGGCAAAGAGATCACTGGGGAAATTTAAAAAGTCCATCCTGCAAAGAAGTATTCGGACCTGGAAGAAGTGAACAATGCCACCAAAAGGCGATCCCCCCCAAAAGCCCTGTAAATGCTGAAGAGACGGAGGCCTTCAATTGAAAGATGAAAATGCCAGATTATGAGGTAGTGGACCAGCTCCGAAAGTCTCCCGAGCAAGTCTCTTTATTATCATTTCTGATGAATTCTCCATAGCACCAGAAAGTGTTAGCCAAAACTTTAAATGAAGCTTACGTGCTGGTTCAAACCTTCGTGGAACAACTAGAGAAAATGGTGGAAAGATTCTTTGCTATTAATCAGGTTACATTCAGCAAGAATGATTTTCCTCCAGAGGGAGCTGCCCACAACAAACCCTTGCATCTCACCGTCAAATGCAAAGGTTATTACGTCAAAAGAGTAATGATAGATGGAGGTTCCGGGGTGGGCATATGCCCACTGTCAACTTTGCGAAGAATGGAAATTGAAACAGAGGGGATCTATCCCAACAATGTGTGTGTCCGAGCTTTTGATGGAAATAAAAGAGATACCATAGGAGAAATTGACTTGGTATTGACCATTGGTCTGGTCTATTTTGAGGTCACATTTCAAGTATTAGATATAGACACATCCTACAACTATCTCCTAGGAAGACCATGGATTCACGCAGCAGGAGCTGTGCCTTCTACTTTGTACCAAATGTTGAAGTTTGAACATGAGAACCAGGAAATTGTGGTCCATGAGACGAATAGTCAATTTACCGCGATCCCTCTGTCCCCTGCCTCAAAGCTAAAGAAGGAAGTGATCATATAGTTTACCAGGCTTTTGAAATCGTGGTAGCTGATCAACACGAAGAAGGAAAACCATTTCCCTAGCCTTTCCTCTCCAATGCCTCAATCATGGTGGCAGGAGAGATTATACGTCAAAGGATTAAACCAGGCAAGGGACTTGGAAGTTCTCTACAAGGCATAACTGAGCCTATCGCAAAGAAGTTTTTAGGCTACGTTTCCACCCAACACCAGGGGATATAACTTGGGCCAACCATAGGAAACGTCATGGATGGGATTTACCACAACCCCTACCCCACTGGTATGAAACATTTGTGACGCCAAAGTAAAGTGAGGAAGAAAAAAACGATACCTTCACGGTGGAGGAAATTGAAGAGATATGTAGGGACATGAGGAAATTATTGTATAAAGCCAACATGGTCCAGCTTGGGGAAGGCTCAACCACTGCTGAGGTGCTCTATATGGGACCGGATGCCAATTTTCAAAACTGGAAGGCTACGCCTTTCCAGTCAGGCCGGAGGCCCGGTAGTCCTACCTTGCCACTTTTTCTTGCATCACGAGTTATTTTAGGGTGTAGCTCAGATGTTTTTCGTTTAGTATTTTGTCCTTTAAATTTCAAATGTAAACCCTGTTATCTTACAATTTAGAAGAAATGAAATCAATATTTTATCGTCTGCACTCATATATTTTTTCTAATTTTGTTTTTCTTCTACTTTATTTTTCTTTCAGTTCCAATAATGCGGCTTTAAATAATATGACATGCTCACAAACTTCATGCCCTAACCCGAACATGCTGCCTATTTGTGAAATAATGAATCAAGAACCAGAGTATGATGAAGAAGAGGCTTTTAGGGAAATCAACCGAGAGTTGGAACATTTTGAAAATAAACTTAAGCCAGACTTAAAAGATACCAAACCAGTTAACTTGGGTGGTCTCGGCGAAACCAGGGAAACTAATAAGCATCCATATGAATAAAGATATCCGGGACTCACTGGTTCAACTTCTTTTTGAATTTAAAGACGTGTTTGCTTGGTCTTATGATGATATGTCTGGACTGGGTGTTGATTTGGTGGTTCATAAGCTTTCCACGTACCCCGAATGCCCTCCATTCAAAAATAAAGAAAGTTCAAACCTGATATCAGCGATAAGATCAAAGAGGAGATCACAAAACAGTTAGAGGCGGGGGTAATCTGAGTGGTTTGATACACCACATGGTTGGCCAATGTGGTCCAGGTACCGAAGAAAGATGGGAAAACCCGAGTATGTGTAGACTATAGAGATTTGAACAAGGCGAGTCCCAAAGACAACTTCCCTTTGCCTAACATCAACATCCTTGTTGACAACTGTGCCAAATATGAGATACAGTCCTTTGTAGATTGTTACGCAGGATACTACCAAGTGTTGATGGATGAGGAAGACTTCTAGAAAACTGCCTTTACCACACCTTGGGGGACTTATTATTACAGAGTTATGCCTTTTGGTTTAAGGAACGTCGGGGCAATATATATGAGGTCTATGACAACCATTTTCCATGACATGATGCATTAGGAGATAGAAGTATATGTGGACGATGTGATTATCATGTCTAAGACTCAGGGTGATCATGTACGGGACATAAGAAAGTTCTTTGAAAGGCTTCGCAAGTATGATTTGAAGTTAAATCCAGCCAAGTGTGCATTCGGGGTCCCTTCAGGAAAACTTCTGGGATTCATTGTCAGTAGAAGAGGTATTGAGATGGATCCCACCAAGATAAAATCCATTCGAGAGCTACCTCCTCCAAAAACCAAGAAGGATGTAATGAGCCTGTTAGGAAGACTGCATTACATCAGCCGATTCTTTGCCCAGTTGACTTCTACATGCGAGCCCATATTCAAGCTATTGAAAAAGGACGCAGCAATTAAATGGACCAACGAGTGTCAAGAGGCTTTTGACAGAATCAAGAGCTACCTGTCCAACCCACCAGTCTTGGTCTCGCCGGAACCGGGAAGGACATTTTTTCTTTATTTAACGGTCCTGGAAAGATTTTTTGGTTGCATTCTCGGGCAGCATGATGCCACGGGAAAGGAGGAGCAATCCATCTATTATTTGAGCAAGAAGTTTACTAGTTACGAGGCTAAATACACGCTCCTAGAAAGAACATGTTGTGCTTTGACATGGGTGGCACAGAAGTTGAGACATTACTTGCAAGCCCACACCACCTACATCATAACCAGGATGGACCATTGAGGTATATATTCCAAAAATCGATGCCCACAGGGCGATTGGTAAAATGGCAAATCCTGCTCACCGAGTTCGACATAGTCTATGTCACTCGTACCGCAATGAAGGCTCAAGCATTAGAATATCATCTGGCTGAGAATCCACTTGACGATGAATATCAACCTTTGAGTACCTATTTTCCTGATGAAGAAGTGAATTCGGTGGAGGTAACATCTGAAGAAATTTCTGCTTGGAAAATGTTTTTCGATGGAGTAGTAAATGCGAAAAGCGTAGGAATTGGGGCAATTTTAATCTCACCCACTGGTCAACATTACCTGGCTACAGCAAGGCTCCGGTTCTTCTGCACCAACAATACAGCTTAGTATGAGGCTTGCATCATGGGCATAATATGGCCATCGACCAAGACATTGAGGAATTATTAATCATGGGGGATTCAGATTTGATCATCTGGCAAGCCCAAGGAGAGTGGGAGACAAGAGACGTCAAACTCATCCCCCATCGACAGCATGTGGAGGATCTCAGCAAATGGTTCAATTCGGTAAAATTCAGGTACATCCCTCGTTGTCACAATGAGTTAGCATATACACTCGCAACTCTGGCTTCCATGTTGCCTTACCCTGGAAACGCCTACGTCGACCCTTTGGAAATCCAAATTAAATAAAGGCATGTGTATTGTAATGTGACCAAGGCTGAATCCAGCACCCATACCTTGTATTATGACATCAAGAAATTTCTGAACACACAAGAGTACCCTGAGCAGGCTACCGGGGAGCAAAAGAAAACCATCGGACGGCACGCGAATAGTTTCTTCTTGAGTGGTGATACCTTCTACAAGAGGACCCCAGATCTTAACCTGTTGAGATGTGTTGATGCCGAGGAAGCCGGGAGAATTATGCATGAGGTACACGCGGGAGTATGTGGACTTCATATGAACGGGTATGTACTCGCAAAGAAAATACGTCGGGCAAGTTATTACTGGATAACCATGGATAAAGATTGCTTTAGTTTCGTACATAAATGTCATCAATGTCAGGTGCACGGTGATTTGATTCATGCACCGCCAACCGAATTGTATCCTATGTCAGCACCCTAGCCATTCGCTGCCTGGGCATGGATGTCATTCGGCCGATTGAGCCAAAATCCTCAAATATACATAGATTTATATTGGTTGCTATTGACTACTTCACAAAATGGGTTGAAGCCATCACACTTAAGTCTGTCATCAAAAAATCTGTGGTAGATTTTGTGCATTCCAACATCATTTGCCGCTTTGGTATTCCGGCAACCATCATTACGGACAACGCGGCCAATCTGAATAGTTGTCTGATGGAAGAAATGTGTGAGCAATTCAAAATAACACAGAGAACTCCACCCCTTACCGGCCCAAAGCCAATGGTGTTGTCAAAGCAGCTAACAAGAACATCAAGAAGATTTTGAGAAAAATGATTCAAAATTCAAGACAATGGCATGAAAAGCTACCTTTTGCATTGTTGGGATATCGCACCACAGTGCACACATCGGTAGGGGCAACTCCATATCTACTGGTCTATGGGACTAAGCCGTCATACCCGCAGAAGTACAAATCCCTTCACTCCGAGTAATTTGTGAAGCAGAAATTCAGGATAGCAAGCGGGTTAAGACTCGGTTGGAACAGTTGTCATTAATTGATGAAAAACCAATGCGGTTTGTCACCGGAAGTTGTACCAACAAAAAATGGCCCGTGCATACGAAGTGTACCCCAGGAATTTTGAACTCGGACAGCTGGTATTGAGGCGCATTCTCCCTCACCATCAGGAAGCTAAAGGAAAGTTTGCTCTGAACTGGAAAGGTCCATACATTATCAGAAAGATACTGCCCAAAGGAGCATTGTACCTGGGTGGCGTTGAAGGAGACGAGCCCGAGACAGCAGTAAACGCAGATGCAGTAAAAAGGTATTACTTTTGAACTCCCTACCGCAATGATTCCGGCCGGTTGAAATGACGAAGGATTTCTTTCCCGCTACCCTAAACACTACCAGTCCTTCGCGAACCCCTCGAGCCGATCGCATTTATTTGTCTACCCTCTTTGGAACCCAGAATTGCTATTCAAAATAAATAATAAAAAAAGAAACAAGAAGAAGAAAGTTTGAAAAAAACAAAAGAAAAAGAAAAAAAAAGGAAAAGAAACAAAAAAAAGAATAGGAAGAAAAATGAATGATTGAAAACAAAAGAAACAACAAACAAATTAGTTTAGGAAACACTTCCTGAACTACGTCTGACTTGATTCTGAAAGGATACGTAGGCAGCCTCTCAGTCACATCAAAATAAAACCCTAGTTCCCAAAAAATAAAACCGGGGCAGAAATGTATTGGTTCGGCCATGAACTCACCGGAGTGGTTCCGAAGTTGTAAATTTCCATCCAATTTCCTTTACTCAAGAGCCTGGTCAAAGTCCTTCCTATCAATTGGCAAAAACAGGGACGCGACAAGAACCATTGTTGGGATTTGTCACGACTCAAACTGAGAGAAATAAAATGGAAGTCTTATCGGTAAAAACATTCGGGCACCATAAGGCGACGGTGAGAAGAGAGATAAAAATGAGAGAGTCCGTTTAGTGAAAACTCGTAAAGAGCACTATCGGACGACGGGAGAAGAGGAATGAGAGAGGCCGATTGGCAAAAATCCACGAAGGGCGTCGTCGGTCGAAAAGAGACAATATCACCATCCAAGCCCAAACAAGTTCCCATTGTTTTTGAAAGATTTAAATATGGATCACAAGAAGCATAAATGGATCTGGGCCGACATCTAGTCCAAGAAGCGTGTCATTTCCATTTAAAGTCGGCACGCATCCCAGATAAGTCCTTCCCTTTTCTCCAAAAAGGACATTTTTTTCTAAATCCACATGTTTACTCTTGTTGTTTCCACACTCCCATTCGGCTTAACTTTGAGCTCCTGATTATTCCACAAAGAGAAGGTGGTAAGACCGGTCTCATGGGTTTTTCTCCTGGCAAGAACCAAACGAAATATCCGGTATCAGCAAGCGCATTTAGCCAATCATGGCTGACCATGACGGTTGACGCTTCAAAAGCAGGAAGGTACAAAGAATATAAATTCAAAGTCGAGAGCTCATAAAGGCAAATGAGGATTGGAAAGGTTATGCCCGAGCGGGCTAATTGTTCTCACAAAATTCTCAAAAGGAAGTCCCCGAAGCAGAGTCGGGACAAAAATCATAACTAAGGACCTGTAAAAAAAAGAAACCAATCTGAAAGATGAGGACCCCCCCGACCAACCTACGAGGCGAAGTTTGGAAGTCAAGCGTTTCTCCCAACAGAAATGAGGCTGGAATGAAGCAAAACAAGGCTACAAACCAATCACTGTTCGAACTGACAAATTGTTTTTGTTTAAAAATTTTAAAAAGGTGTAATCCAAAAACAATGGGGACCAATAGCAAATGCAATCAAAAGAACGGCACAAAGGCTAAGAATAGTGTTGCACCAAGGACCAACAAAAGAGGAGTTTTTTTTTACATTTTTTCTGCAGTTTTTTAAATAAAAAAGAGAGAGAAGAAAAAGAAAGAAGGGAGAATCATAAAATAGGATAGCCTAAGACTCCGATCCCAGACCCCTTCCCCAGATTTAGGGCCACATACCTAGTCTTCCCCAACACACCTTGTGGACCTCCTTGGCACAACCCAAGGATCGCACTCCACCCTCCCCAGTATAGACTGAGAAAATTTCTTTCTTTCCCTCCCCGGCATAACCCGAAGGCTTTTCTCTATGTCCCCAACATAACCTGAGGAACCTTTTCTTCTTTCCGTCCCCAGCATAACTTGAGGGCCCCTCTTTTCCCTTCACTCCACAGCATAATCTGAAGGCTAAATCCCTTCTATCCCTAGCATAACCTAAGGGTCCTTCATTTCTCTATCTATTCCTAGCATAACCAGAAGGACTTTTGTGGCCTTTCTTTCCTCACATTTCCCCAGCATAACCTGAGGGTCTTTCTCATTTCCTCCCCAACAAGAGTCTTCTCTTTTTTAATCCTGGCATAACCCGCGGATTCCCCTGGCATAACCCGCAAATTCCCCTGGCATAACCCAGGAATCTTTCCCTTCTAATCCTGGCACAACCCGTGGATTTCCCTAGCATAACTTAAGAGTCTTTCCCTTCTAATCCCGGTATAACCCATGGATTTCCCTAGCATAACCTAAGAGTGTTTCCTTTCAAATCCCGGCATAACCCGCGGATATCCCTAGCATAACCTGGGATTTCTCTTCAAATCCTGGCATAATCCACGGATCTCCCTAGCATAACCTAGGATTTTTTCAAATCCCGGCATAACCCGTGGATCTCCCTAGCATAATCTAGAAAGTTTTTCTTTCAATCCCGGTATAACCCGCGGATTCCCTTAGCATAACCTAGGATTCTTCTTCCAATCCCCGCATAACCCGCGAATCCCCCTGGCATAACCCAGGAATTTCTCTTTCAAATCCCGGCATAACCCGTAGATCTCCCTATCATAACCTAGGAAGTTTTTCTTTCAATCCCGACATAACCCGCGGATTCCCTTGGCATAACCAAGAAATTTCTCTTTCAAATCCCGGCGTAACCCGCGGATCTCTCTAACATAACCAGGATTCTTCTTCCAATCCCGGCATAACCCGCGGATCCCCCTGGCATAACCCAGGAATTTCTCTTTCAAATGCCGGCATTACCCGCGGATCTCCCAAGCATAACATAAGATTCTTCTTCCAATCCCAGCATAACCCGCGGATCCCCCTGGAATAACCCATGAATATCTCTTTCAAATACTGGTATAACCCGCGGATCTCCCCAGCATAACCTAGGATTCTTCTTCAAATCCTGGCATAACCCGCGGATCCCCCTGGCATAACCTAGGAATTTCTCTTTCAAATCCAGGCATAACTCGCGGATCTCCCTAGCATAACCTAGGATTCTTCTTCCAATCCCGGCATAACTCGTGGAATCCCCTGGCATAACCAGGAATTTCTCTTTCAATCCCGGCATAACCCGAGGATCATCTTTTCTTTCCCCCGACATAGCCCGAGGGTCCTTCTTTCTTTTATCCCCAGCATAACCTGAGGATATTTTTCTTTCCTTCCCTCGCATAACCCGATGATCATTTTCCTTTCATCCCTAGCAGGGACCCTTCATTCTCATCCCGTCATAACCCGTGGATCCTCCTTTTATCCCTAGCAGGGACCCTTTCTCCTTCCCAACATAACCTGGAAATCTTTCCAAAGGATACACAATCCCGAATTTTATTGTGTTCAGTAAAGAAATAGGCCAGATTTGTGTTGCAAATAACTCACAAAATTTTCCCAGTGAAAACTGGGGAAGAAAATTTCGTTCGTTTGTTTGTTTTAGTGTCTGAACAGTTTTTACCTCAAGACACAGGATTCTAGGTGACCAAGAGTGTAAAATCTCAGTCAAAGAAAAGAAGAAAGAGCAAATATGCGAATTCAGAATGTTCAAAGAAGTAAAGGATGCAGACACTCAAAGTTTGATTAAAGTCACAAGTCTCGTGTGTCCTACTCAAGACCAATGCTAAAAAAGAACCATCACCCACAACGTGCGAGCGTCAAGATTCAGATTGAGGTCTATAGCGAAATCAGCTAAGACTCAAGATCACGCTTCAAGAGATGTATATATAGGAATCTTGTAACCCGTAGTTGATAGGACTAGCTAGCTTAGCTTTTGACTTTCTTTTGATGTAATAAAGGGTCAGCAAGCAGTAGCAGCAACATCAGTAGTGAAATCACCGCTCATGGTAGTCCCAACTACCAAACACTCTAGAACTACACTGACATGATTCCTTTATAGCCAAGGATATGTAGGCAACCTTTGAAGCGAGGTTCGGTCAGACATATTTTCAAAAATGCTTCTCCTGGAGTTCTGAGCAGGCAAAAACACCGCATGACGCTCAATTATCTTTGACCGAAAACCCTTTGTGTTTCCGGGTAAAGAGGGGCAGCTGTGAGCACGTGATTTTTGCCTCGTTAAAATTACTCTTATAGAATTCCCAGAGTTAGGTTTTCTCCTTTTATTATCCAATTTTTAGTATTTAATTGTGCATGTTTTTTATTGGTTCATGCACGATAAGTCATAAAAAATACAAAAAAAAGTTTGCATGAGCATTTTAGGATTTGGTTTTTACATAATTCTGTTAGAATTAATTAGTAATTAGGTTTTTCTTTTACACAATATAAAAATCACTTTGATATGTTTTAATTTTTCTTTTTCTGAATAATAGTAGTTTAATAATTTTGAATAACTTTTCAGGTTTAATTATACTTCAATTTTTTTAAAAATGGAAACAATAATTGAATAATAGGTAATTAAAAAATGATGAAAAGAAAAGAATTAAAGAAAGAAAGAGATAAATTAGGCTTGGCCTCTCAATTTGGGCCAAAGCTGGATGGCCCAAACACCCCTACCCGTCCAAACCACCCTAAAACCGGCCCAAACTCGTCCCTAACCCGGTCTGTCATTAGAGACGCCTCAAAATAACGTTGTTTTGGGGCCAGCAACCTCAACTATTCATTAGCCATGATCCAATTGCTTGGGTTCGATGTGAGTGTTACATAAAAGTGTCCGAATTTTGTGTCAAACTTAGAGACCAAATGTCCCTTGCACGTACCTTCGTTTCCATTGATACGCCGCCTCACAGTCGCCGACCTAAAATCGTCGCCGCCGCTGCTGGCGACTCTCCGATGCCTCCCAAAAATACACCCCCAGACCGCCTTCCTCTCATCTCTCCAAATCTACAACCCCAATTCCCAAAAGCCTCACCCATCACCTCGAATATTCAAATCAATGGTCACCACCGCCACCGCCCACGTTGGCGCCACCTCCAAACCCTTCCAAATCAACACCCCTAAATCACCATTCCCTCCTATTTCCAATGCCCTAATAAATAGCCTTCAACTATGAGCCAAACCCTTCGAATAAAGGATTTTGTGGACGTCGTCTCCGCCGTGTCCAGCGGTGGCCACTCAAACCGCTCCCAATTTTACACCCCACAACCCCCTCAACACTCTCTTACCAAATCCCAAGTCAAAACTCTTCAAATCTAAATAAAACTCCCCAAATTTCAGATCTTGGGTTCAAGGTTCAACATGTTTTGGAAGCTTCAAGTGTGCGGTTGATTTTAAATTAATGTTATATGTCTATCTCGGACAAAATAAACATATAACATCAATTGAAAATCAAGTTTGAAATCAGTCTGGCCGAAGGCCAGAATCAGTGAGTTTTATTTCTTATTCGATTTTATTTTTCTCATTTTGTTCGATGAGTCTGCTTTGTGTCGATTCTTTCGAATTACTTCTTCTTCTTGCATGAATCAATTGAGTCGTTTGCTCTCTTGCATAGCAAATTCATTAGTTACTATGTTCAAATTTGTCCTTCTTTGTTTGTTTTTTTCTCTTTTGTTGATCGTTTAGTCGATTGTGAATTCCATTAATAGATAGCAGGAATTAGACCAATTAGAATTTGATTCCGGGTATATTTAGGTTGTGAGACTTCTTGTTCTAAATCAGCTAGGGTTTCCATGTATTAGATTAGTTCTTCTTCATGTTAGTTAATTTAGAAGCTCAGGGCTCTAATTGATTCCCTTTTATGACTAGCTCTATTTTGTTTGACTTGCGTGCCAAGGATTTCATGTTTTTACTGATTCAACCTCTGTTAGTTCTCGATCAATGATTATTGATTTTGTTTATTTGTTAGTTGCATATCTATTTGTGTAGCTATAGGTCCTCGATACAATTTAGGTTAGCCCTAGGATATCAGTGAGAGTCTATTTCAGCCTTGGTAAATTGGTTCAGTGGTTGGGGTCTCTAGTTCAATAACCATGGTTATCTTCTGACCAAGGTAATAAAGTTGGGGAAGGGTTGGTCTACTTAGTTTGGTAATTCAGAATAAATAAAAGGGTAATATATATATTTAGACAATGTGAATCTTGCAGAAAACCCCTGGAACCTTCTAGTTGGAGGTTAAAATATAATTTCTGGTAATTTTTCTAATAAACTTGAGGCACAAGCCAGAAAATGAGGGACTAATTGAGCAATCCTGAGAAATAGGAAAGGGACTAGTGAATAAAACATAAATAAAAGGGTTGCCCTAAGGTTGGGTTATAAATAGGTAAGTTTATGCCTTTATTGACAAGTTTTTGAGTCCCTGGAAAATTTCCACAAGTTTAAGATCTGAAAAAATCCAAAAATCCTACTCTCCTATTTTGCATAATTCCTCAACTATTTTAACCCATAGTCATTATTAGAGCCATTAAGAGAAAGATGGTGTGAAATACTTTGTAGTTAGGATATTGGAGTTGGACAAGTTCGAGTAGATCCAATTTAGGTTGAATTTGGGTCTAAAGCAAGTTGTTTAGTTCATTTTGGGTGTTAATTGCTGAATGTTTCTTCTCCTGATTATTTGATGATTGTTTCCTGGGTATTGTCGAGGGTGATACTGCTGATGTGTGTTTAATCGCTGAAGTTTCAAACTGCTGCTGATTTTCTCCTTGTTTTGTTATCAATCCCAGGTATTTATTTTCATTCAAGAGACCTGGGAATGCACAGCTACATGTATAAATGGTCGCATTTTGATGTTGAAGGCATATTCCTTTTATGTTAATTTTGTAGTTGTAATCACTGTTAGTCTAGTAATACTTAAACAATCATTTCAATAGATTTGTGTTGTAATAAATAAACACTTGGACTGTGATGGACTGTTTTGAATTATTTGGACTATCAATTTCGAATTGTTTTAAATTTCAGTAGGGTGAAAACATGGTAGTCAATAATATGCTTGATCCTCATGTCTGATTCAATAATAGGAGCATCATGTGTATACATATGTTGATTCGTATTGATAGGTTCATCAGATTACATATGTCGAATTTACACTTGAGTTTTGATATATTGATTCACAAGTAAGAAAAGGTCACACTGTCAGACGTCTTTGAATCGTTAAAATGATCAAAACATAAGTGATTGTAAATAGCTGTGACATGATAATTGGTGGAGTGCTACCCTTGCTTCATGGTTAAATTGTAGTTTCAAATTTGTGGGCTCAAACTGAAGGCCCAAACCTTTGTAGTTTGAAAGCACATGAAATCATATACCCCCTGAGCTGGTTACCTCTAATAATGAGCCCAATTGCAGAAATCAGCCATAAAAACATGCTGGCATTTGAATTAATTAGGACTTCCCTTTTATTTTAGAGATGATGTATAATAAAAATTATAGTTTCTTTAGGTTGCCTTTCTAAAATAAAACGAGTGTGCCACGCTAAACAAAATCATATGTTGTGTGGCCCTCCAATTATAGTAAAATGCTTAGAAATCTGGGAGATGCCGTTTAGCGAATTTCACGGTTTTTCCCACGAAGTTAAAAATACGTAGTTATTTTAGCCACGTTATTTTAATAATTCATCTTCCTAAATTCGGGTGCGCATTTATGTGATCCAAATCCAAAATCTCAACGATGTTAAAATATGTCAAAAACTGCAGGTGCATTTATGTGACGTTGTTCGAGATGTATTTTAATAGTGTTGCAATATTTCTAAAAATGTTAAAAGCGGTAAAAATGATTTAAAACTACACTATAGGATGAACATGTGTAAAATTAGAATTTTAGCCAATTATAGTAGTTTAAGCGACCGTGCTATAACCACGGGATCCGGGGGTGCCTAACACCTTCCTCGGGTCAACAGAATTCCTTACTTAGAATTTTTGGTTCGCATACTCCATTTGGGTAGTAAAAAATTTCTTCGATTTGGGATTCTAAATATACCGGTGACTTGGGACACCAAAAACCAAACCTATCCCAAGTATGACTCTAAAATTAAATAAATAATCTCTCGAATAATGTCAGTTTAATTGAAAAAATTCCATTATACGTGTTATCCCCCGGGGTAGCCGTGTAAAAGGGAGGTGTGACAGTCATAGAGATGCATAAGTTTTATTTGATTTGGGCCCTACTTATAGATATGAGTCATCCCATTTTATTTCATATTTGAGTATGTTTCATAATTCTTGTACTCAGTTTTTAGAGATTAAAGTCTTCAGATTTTCTACTCCATTTTTATATTCGTTTTGAAGATATAAAAACTTCACCGATTTACTAATTTCTAGTTGTGTCAATTTCTTTTACAAGAAAATGACAACATATGCAGAATATAAGAATGATTCTATTATAGTGACTAATGTTGCAAATACTGCTACAATGGTGACAACGACTTCAATTCGCACAATGCATGCACCGACAAAAAGCCCGAAAAAAATTTTCGCTACCAATTTAAGTGTTGGCAGCTCAAGATGCTCTTCTACCTGAGTTTGGAGCTATTTATCAATGAGGGTGTTCCGTTCTTGGCAGAAGAAACTCCTAACAATGAGCGATTCGTGGTCATGGAAGCATGGAAGCATTCTAACTTCTTGTGCAAAAATGATATTTTAAGTTGCTTGAAAGACGACTTGTACAATGTTTATAGAATCATAAAAACATCAAGAGAGTTGTGAAATTCTTTTGAAAAGAAGTGCAAGATTGAAGATGATGGACCTAAAATCTTTATCGCCGCCAAATTTCTGGACTTCAAAATGGTTGATGGCCAATATGTCATAACGCAAGTCCAAGAACTACAAGTTATTGTTCATGGACTCCTTGATGAAGATATGTTCATAAATGAAATGTTTCAAGTTGCAGCACTTATTGAAAAACTGTCTCCGCCGTGGAAGAACTTTAAGAATTACTTGAAACATAAGCACAAAGAGATAACGCTTGAAGATCTTATTGTTCATCTACAGATTGAAGAGGACAGGAAGGCTGATGAAAAGAAGCCCCATGAAAACTCAATAATAGTGGGAGCAAATATTGTTGAGGACGTGTCTACAAGCAACAAAAAGAGAAAGAATCCATCTGGACCAAAGAGTTACCCGATCAAGAAAAAGTTCAAAGGTAATTGCTTGGTGTCACGACCCAAAATCCAACTTGCCGTGATGGCACCTAACCCAGCCCATTAGGTAGCCAATTAACAATAAACCAATTCCAATGAATTTTTATGAGGCAATAATGATGAAATAACTTAGCTTTTATACAAAATCCTAAGGACTGGTAATAGAAATCATAAGCTTCAAAGATTTAGAGTTTATAAAGCTGATATGAAATAAATACATCATCTGTCTGAAATATACATGAACAGATTAAAATTCTAAAGCAACCAAGATCAATAGGCAGTTATGATCGAAATGTAGGTACACCTTCAATGCCAGCTCCCGCAAAACACAACAACATCAACATAAAAAATCTGCACGTAAGGTGCAGAAGTGTAGTATGAGTACAACCAATTCCATGTACTCAATAAGTAACAAATCTAACCTTAGGTTGAAAGTAGTGACGAGCCGGGACAAAGGTCGGAGTCCAATACCAATAGCCAACAACAGTTCATAACAATATAATAAAAGTGATAAAAGAAATAACTCAGAGATGTGATGTGATGCTCGTTAACAATTACGGAAAAATAGTCATGGTTTTCAGGTACAATAGTAAAACCTAAATCCTTCACCAAAATTACCAAAATATGAGTGAGTCAGAAAAAAATTGTGATTTTTTCCAAAACTTTTCAACAATAAATAAGAAGTTTCAATATTAGATAGCATGAGAAAAGTACTTTTCTATACCTACATATAAGTGTGCACGTGAAATCTTGAATGTCACCAAAATCGCATAACATGAGGAAATGTATCTCTATGCTTGTATGCCTAATGCAATGCATCAAGTGATGTACTCGTGTACTCATACTCTCAAAGTACTCAATCTCTTTATCTCACACTTTCTACTCATCACGCTCAATCACTCGACATACTTAGTCACTCAGAACTGAACAGGAAGATCCAGCTCTCAACACTCTCAGTCATCAGCACTGTACAGCGCAGATCCACCCCGAATGAATCAATAGAAACTGCACTCACTGTGGGTGTACTAACTCCGGAGAGGCAGATCCAGCCCGAAAGCCAATCATGACATGAATCAATAAAGTCAGTTGCAGCGTGCAGCCCAATCCCATCGTGAACCAATAATACATGTTGCGGTATGCACCCCGATCTCATCAATATCACTCACAATCAGGCTCTCATGCCTCAACTTAATCATCAATCTCTCCAGTCTCTCGGGCTCACAATGTCATTAAGATAAGCCCAAAAATGATAATATGAAGTATCAATAAATGGCAACAGAAATCGAGATATGATATACAAATGAATGAGTATGACTGCATATGTAGTTGCAGTGTAAGTAGATAACTCAACAATATAAATGATCCTCGAGGGTCCCAACAATATGAGCATATAGCCTAAATATAGTTTCCAATACAGATCACAGCTCAATTACTCTAGCATGTAAAAATTTTCATGAATTGAAATAAGATTAGATTTATACACAGTACCACAGAATTAATTGAGTCATAATTCATATGGTGCACCACACACCCGTCACCTAGCATGTGTTACCTCAACACCAAACATATATCATGTAGATTCAGGGTTTCATACCTTCATCACCAAGTTTAGACGTACTACTTACCTCAAACAAGCCAAATCCAATACCCAGCAAGCCACACAATATTCTAGAAATGCCATCCCACGCTACCGGCCTCTGAACGACTCGAAACTAGTCAAAAGCAATACAACAATATCAAATAATACCAAAGGAATCAAACCCATTCGATAAAGGGTCAAATCTCAACGTAAAGCCTAATTTCGACTAAAAAGTTAAATCTGGCACTCACCTCAGAACCCGACAAAACTCAGAAAATCCGACAACCTTTTCAGTTATGAGTTCCACCATACAAGGTTTCATTCAAATTCGACTCCAAATCGATGTTCAAAATTTGAAAATTCACTCTATGAAACTTTAGAAAAAATTCCCAATTTCTCTCGTTAAAATTCACAATCCAATTACCAAAAATAAGATAGATTTAGGAAATATAACCAAAACCAAGTAGAGAATACTTACCCCAATCCATATGGTAAATATTACCTCAAAATTACTTCGATCCGAGCTCCATAGTTCCAAATATGTTGAAATGCCAAAACCTCCAAAACATTGTACTTTATATTTAGTGGAAAAATTAATGAATCATGATCACAGAAATATCATCGCGACAACGAAGAAGGAAAATGCATTGTCCCAGAAATACATTATGTGATCGCGTAAAAACCTTCACTATCGCGATGAACAAACAACACTGCTTCCACAAATACTATAGGCGATCGCGAATTAAACCATGCGAACGTGAAGCACACTGGCTATTACACTTCGCAAACGCGTTACCTCTTACACGAATGCATTGAAGAAATTCTAGTTCCCAAGTTTTGTAGTCTCAATACTATGCGAACACAACCTCCATTGTGCGAACGCATACAATATCCACACCAAGCTATACGACCGCATCCGTCAAATCGCAATCACGATTAAGAAATTACCTAGCTCAAATCTATCATCTACGCGATCGCATCTCCTATTCCGCGACTGCAAAGAACACTTAGTGCACAGACTTCAGCATAAACCAACAATGCAATATAAAGAAGAAATGGTCCTAAATCGATCCAAAACATGTTTGAGCCCCTCGGATAACGTTCGAATATTCCAACAAGTTCCATAACATAACACGAACCTACTCGTGGCCTCAAATCATGCATAAAAATATCAAAATCATGAATCGCTCCTTAAATCGTACTTAATAAACTTTAAATCGTTCAACTTCCATAACTCTTGCCATATTTCGCGCAACCAGATATGGCATGCCCCCAGATTTATCTTTCATCTTCTTTTAGCATTGAATCGTCCTATTTCGATCATCTCTCTTCCAAACTCAGTTCTTACACACAAAAAAACACACAATGAGCAAAATTCACTTAAATAATCATTTGATCTTCCATAACTCACATAAGAAATAAGATGAAAATACACTCAAAATTATGCATTTTTGGTCCAAAGTCGACTTTTACATTATTTTCATAATTTTGAAAGGTCATATAAGTAATTAACTCAAATTATTTGATGAGTTTGACTAATTGATGAGAATGATGTCTAAATTTGGTTAACACTGCATTTATTAAAGGTTTCTTTGACCTTCTCCAGAGCTTCAATAAAACTGTGGGCAACTGCTAGTTAAGGAAAGGCAGTATTGAAACTAAACTTGAAATTTTCTTTCTTCCTTACACTACGGATCAATTAGAGATGCACGATCTACTTCCTTCTCTATTTATTAGTCAACTAAGTAACTTAATTGACAGCAATAATATTTATTATGGATTCCAACATTCTTTTGAAAGAGACTATTTAGAGACCATCCAGTTATTCCTTTTGAAAAACAAAATTAAGATTACAAATATGGAAATATTAATATAGTTGCATATTTTGCTATCACCAAATTGAACCCCTAACTATTATTAAACCAAATAAATAAGTAAAATATGAGGGACATAATATTTGTCTCCAATAAAGAGAACAACCTTGTCGTTGGGCAATCTTAGGTCAACAAAAGTTTGGTTATAGATGGAGAATCTGGATCGAGTTTCACAATAATATGTGTTTGTCGTGAATGAAAACACCTTCCTTTGTCATTCTTTTTAAGACGTTTCATCTAACTTTACTCACTTAAAGAGATGAGAAAATCACATAAAACATCTAAAGTCAGTTCTTTAAGTATGAACTAAAAAGATTATTATAGTATTAGCTTTACATAGTGGCGGAGCCACGTACAATGAATTCGTACTCTGAAGTTACCGAATTAGGATTAAAATTAATTCTTTTATACAAATATAAAGTTTTGAATTTCCCTTATATAAAAAGTGAAGGTCCAAATCTTAGTTATGAATTTTTAAATATCATTATCATTTCGACACTAATTAAATAATCACACAATAATTGTAAATATTTAGAAATATCTCTATCTTTATAAGATTGAAGTAAGATCTACTGTACACACTGTTAAGATATATATTATTAACCATGAATTTGGTTTAGATATAGTATTTATTATGAAATAACTATTTATTTAGTTTTAATAAAATTTTAAATAGATCATATATTAGTCTGTGTCCTTTGCTTATATAGTAGATGATTTAGTGTATAGAGTTTAGCTTATACACGGAAGATTAAATCATCGGTTCTTATAAGTATAAAGTTTGAGTTCACAATCTAATCATGGAGTTGGACAAGATTGAGTTCACAATCTATAAAGTTTGAACACGGAAGATTTTTGCACAAGATTAAATGTAATTTATCTTGATTATGGGAATAGTTTAATTCTAACTTCTTGTGCTATATGTATTGAACGGACCACGTAGAGATAAATATTTTATACCGACTTAATAGAATAAACTCTCTAGCCATTAAATGTACTTATACTCTTAATCTTGATATAATTATTTTTAATTGTGTATATTATTATTGTTTTGATTTATTAAAAGGCGAGATTCTTTTGTGGGTCAATATGCATGGTAAATTGGATAATAATAATAATGTACATTAGCGAAGTAATAATTAGTTGATGGAATTCATGTCTCGGTTTAGAGATTGATGATACACCTTTATGAAAGCATATAAGTTTTCATGTATAAACCCGACCGATAATTTTGTATCCAACACATGAAATAAAGTAAGCGAAAGTCTAAAGGAAATAATCAATAAATTAAATTACAGTAATTTAATTTATTTGATTAGTATCTGAGTCTTAATATGAGGAATTAAATAAGATTTAATGGATGAATTTCAAAATTGGATAAGGAGTGCAGTTACGGATTTTTAGTGGTATAATTCGTAATTAATTATAGTAGATATTGATTTCAAAAATTAGAAATTAATTCCATAATTGGAGCCTTGTTAATTAAATTATGTGGTCCCTGTTGTGCCTAAATAATAGAAAATAAATGAATTATTTTTCTAGTGGAAGAGAAAACCCAACATGTTTTGGAAAAGGTCTTAACCCTTAAAACGTGTGCTATAAATACATAAGGTTTTCCATTTAGGGAGAGAAGAAGATGGTGGCTGAAATTTTTCGCCAAGTTTTTCTAGAAATTTCGCCCACACGAAATTGCTATTTTCGGTTATTATTTGGGTAACACAGTAGAAGACTGTGGAACGTTCGAGATCAAGATTGTGCGGGTGATGGAGATTCCATTGGAGAAGTTATGGAACAGAAGGCTCACGTGGTAGAAGAAATATGTTCACGCTTCAAGAGGTAACCCGTGAAATCTCGTTTATGCTAGTTGTCTAGATTACATGTGATTATGATACTGGGATTGCGTCCGCTGCTTATTATAATCCAACAATTGGTATTAGAGCCCACTCACATCTAATTAGATAAGTAAGTTTTTTCATGAAACAAGAATATGGTGTTTATGTGCGTTTTTTGAATTACATATTGGATTATTCTTGTAATCATAAGATATCTGTTTTCTTATTGATATTTGATTGAGATTATCAAAATTGTTTGGGGTAAACCCTAGAAAAACGCAAAATCTGTTTTTGACCGAATAGCCGGTATTTTCGGAGGTCAGCGAACTTGACAGACTACGATTGAGTTGAAATTTGGAGGGTCCATCAAAAACCTGTTTTTTCGGCGTTTTTAGGTCGTTTGGACTGTGTTTTGGACGTGTTTCTATTTTCTAAAAGTTATTTCTTAATAATTTTAATTTCTTTTTAATTCAATAGTGGTGGGGCTGACTCCCCATGGTCCCCATGATTAAATACTAGTCATATATACACATTGGCTATTAGCAAATAGATGTATTGTTGTATTAAATTCAATAATAAATGTGTAGGATTTTAATTGACTATGTCTTACAAGGTATAATTGATATTGTGTGATGATATAATTATTTTGTAAGAAAGTAAAATTCTCTATTTGATATTCTGGATGACTAATGATTGGAGCATTTGGCATATTTGTGCATAAAAAAATCTCAAATTTAAGTTTATGTTTTCATGCCCTAAGTGATTACTAGTTTGAATTTTCGATGAAGAATTTTATTCTCTGATTGGAGGTTCTAATTAAGTGAAATATGACGGTATTTTGTATAAGTTTTATATTGTTGGTATGGCTTTTTAAGCTATGGTCTACCATAACATAATTTTATGAGCTAAATATATAGTCATTTATAAATTGAGAATTTTATGAGTAATAAATAGTTACCGCTGAAGTGGTTTGTTTATTTGAACTCATGAAAAATTCTTAGTAAATTTTTACATGTGAAATTATATCTATTCATCGATTGAGCATTATGATTAATAAGTAGGATCCACAAAATGGTCTATTTATTTGAGTCATTGAAATATGTTTAATATACCATGTGAAAATTATCCTTGAGAAATCTACATTAGTGATGGAGGTTCTTAACTAGAAAAAGAGTTTTATCTTTGGGTACTAGTGAAACTAACTCCACCCATGAGAAGAAATATTGGGCTTTTCAGCGAACGGGAGAAAATATTATATCTCACGTTCTTATGTGTTTAATAAAAGGATAATTTATTGCAAAAGGAGATATTATATATCCTACAAATAGGAAAAACATAATATATGCCTTGAGCTCATAGTGTAATTATAAGGAGAATAAAAATCAATTTCGTCATATGAACTTTAAGGTGTATGAAGTTTCATATTTTATTTTTTCAGCAAAACGATAGAGACTTCATTTAACTTAGGTTGGTCTAGGCCAGAGACAGACCTACGTCAAGATAATCCCACCTTTGAAACACTTTGGTAATGCTCCCAAATAATGAATCAGAGCACATGGAGCCATTTCCTTATTTTTTTCTGTCAAGAAAAAAATGGCAGACTAACTGATATTTATATCAGTTAATGAAAGAGCCCAATGCAAAAAAAAAATGCATGTTGGGTCTTTGAAACAGTTCAGATCATTTGAATAATAATAAGTTTGACCTATTTTACCGAGAAGGTTTACAGTTCGAGTCTGTATAGCCCTATAAAAATGCAAAATCAAAAAAAATCTTATAATTTTCATTTCTTCATTATTATTTCTTACTCATATTAATTTTAATTCATGAGACTACTTAAAACGGTTATTCTCCGAGTTTGGTTAAAGGTTGGTGGTCATGAATTTGGCGGACTCTGATTGACCTGAAACTTGGTAAGTTCATCAAAAACAATCTAATGAGAAAAACTCACTGTTATGCAATGAATCATGTTAAGTTTTGGCATTTTGAGGTCGTTTAGATGGGTTCTCAAGCAGTTTATTAAATTGAATTTATTATAAATATGAAAAATTATTCTTTATATATAGGCTATATTTGTGTTAAATCTGAAACATGTGATTTAACTTGATATGATATATGTGAAGAATGCAAATCACATGGATTTAATCCTAACTACGCCAAAAATAATTTATTCGAATTTGGTGCAGTTTTGGCGACCATGAATTTTACAATCTCCAAATGACCTGAAATTCGGTAAGATCATCGGAAACGGTCATTTAAGAAGAACTCACTGCTATGAAGTGAATCACATTGTATTCTGACTATTCGGAATCATTTAAATAAATTTTTTTGGAGGTTTGACGGATTAAAATGTGTACATACGAAAAGTCATTCTTTCTATCATTTTATTTATGTCTAATCTGGAACATGATAACACATGTTGATTTGATATGAATTGATATATGATAAAAAAATACATGTCATATTTTAAATTCTTAAAAAATGCTTAAAATGATAATTTTTCAAATTTGGTCGCAACTTTTGGAGATCGTGACTTTAACGATCTCCGATTGATATGAAATTTGGTAGATTTATCAGAAATAGTTCAATGAACAATAATCGATGTTATGCAGTGTAAATATTAATTTTAGAATTTTAAGACTGTTTAAATGGGGTATTGAGCATTGTTTTTTTTAATTGTGGAACTTAATACTCAGAGAAAAGTTTGTGGTTGTGATAAAGTGGTGATAGGAATTAACTCCTATGGTCTCCATATTTTTATTTATAGTGAGATAGTAAATTTACGCATTGACATTAGATCTTCCTCCATATCGGATAAATTTATTATGAACTCACTGGATATAGTTACTAGTTATTGATAATTTATGTTAGCTCTCCATATGAGTTTAATGGTTAAATCAATTTTGTAACTAAAATACAATCATGATTAAATGGTGATAGAATTATATTTCTATGGTCTTTCACTATTAATTTCAAGTGAGTAATAAATTTTCGCGTTGACTTTAGGTCTTTCTCCATATCGGATAAATCTATACAAGCTCACTAGGTGAAATACTAGTAATTGATATCGTGTACTTACTCTCCATCAGAGTATACATGTTGGATCAATGGAACTAGAGCTATTAAAAATGATGTTCAATTCACTTAAATTAACAGTATACTCTCCATCTGAGTTGGGTCTGTTTTAATTATTAGAATGAATAATCTGGCATTGCATATGTATGTTGCATGAGTAGTTCTTTTCCCATCGAAATTGCTATCCAAAATGCATGACATATATGTGTAGTGTGTTTAAAATTTTTGTATTAGAAAGTTATATACAATTGACTGAAAATAATAGTATGCTCTCCATCTGAGTTGGTTCTATTTATTTTTAAATTGTATAATTCTTGCATTATATAATATACTTTGCATGAATGATTCTTTTCCTATCGAAATTTATTATTCCAAATTCATATATGTATATAAATATTGAATGCAGTCTGAATTTTACTATTCAGTGTTTTGACTTATTATGATCTATTTAATGTTTTTATCTCAACTCCACAATGATTATATGGAACTGATCATATTACGTGTTAAAATTTTTTAGTGATAAGGCATTAATTTTAAGGATGCAATATGTGTACTTTTGTTAGAAGGAATTTAATTCTGGTTTCTAGGGAAAATAAGAGATGAATATTTATTTTATTTTTCGAATAACTCTTGAGTTATTGAGCTTAATAAACATTTTATCTCTTATGGTACATGAATGCATGAGCTTTTTGTTGTATATTGATGTCTCTCCTGAACAGAACAATATCATCCTATCTCATAAGAGAATATGTTCTTCAAAATTAGGTAAAACTTATCTGTGCACTTTTGTCTAAATCATATTAATCTGGATAGGATTTCAAGTTGGTCAAAGATGGACCCTAAGGTTCATTGAAAGTAGAGGCACTACCAACTTGTAGATCCTATTTGGAAGGAAATTTGACTAAAAGATGTTTCCTTTTAAAAGGAAATAAAACTAGTGATATGGTTAAATGAACATACTCGTAAGAGATAGATTTTGAGAATTTTGTAACGTTCATAAATGATTACTCAAAATATTAATATATTTATTTGACTCACTGTAAGTTTTAATGAATTAAGTGATTCAAGATTTTTAAGACTTGAAAGGGAGAAGCATCAAAGAAATATATTAAGTTACTACAATTTGATTCTAGTGGCGAGCACATCTCTAAGAAGTTCTTTTGTTACATATTAAAATAAGGAATTGTTAGATACTACGCTTAACGCTAGAGGGGAGGTGAATAGCGTTATAATAAAAATTAGCGTAAACTTGCGGAATTTAAAAATTGCAGGAAATAAATAAGTGCGATAAGTAAATAAATTAGAACAAACGCACCGATGTATCCTGGTTCACCACAACTCGTGGCTAGTCCAGTCCCCGAGAGATTCTCTCGAGATTTCCACTAACTTGTTAAGCTTACGGGTGCTCAACAAACCGTTACAACTTGAGGACACAAGCCTCAACAACCTTTGCTCGGAGATACAACACTCCAAGACTTCAACCAAGGAAACACAAGTTCCTTCTTACAACACAAGGGACTAACACTTCCCTTCAAGTGTACAAAAACACTTAGCACTCAAACAAGACACTCCTTTAAGAGTAGATATGAGTAAAAAGAATACGCTCAAGATCGCAACAACTTTCGACAAGAATTTGGCTCTCAAAAGCATATGTAATGAATATAAAATGATAAGCAATAAAGTATGCAAGCTTTAGCAATTGTATGATCAGTTGTTGTGTTTAGAAGACTGAATTGAAGCTGTATTTTATAGTTGAAAAACTTTGTATTACCGTTGCCTAATTGCCAATTAAGAGTTGCTGATTTTACTCTGTGACAATCGATTGTCAAATTACCACAATCGATTGTTTGCCAGTTCTTCCAAAAATCAATCCCAGATTTTACGCATAACAATCGATTATCTAAGATCAATAATCGATTACTGGCAACATTCAAAAAATTATTTCCAGATTTTACTTAAAATAATCGATTATAGGAAATCAATAATCGATTACCTGACGGTATTTGAAAACATTTTGGCAACGGTCAGTTATACAATCGATTATATTAAGTTAACAATCGATTATATATCAGTCTTGAAAAATCTATTTAGACACTGCCTCTTGACAATCGATTTTTATAGGTTCACAATCGATTATTTAATAACTTTGAAAAAGTCTGGAAGACACTGCCTCAACACAATCGACTGTCATAAGTTCACAATCGATTATTTTGTGACTTTGAAAAATCTGATGGACACTGTCTCTTCACAATCGATTGTCATTAGCTTCACAATCGATTATTTTGAGCTTTGAAAAACTTTGATGGACACTGCATCATCACAATCGATTGTCATAAGGTTCACAATCTATTGTCATGCAGATTTTGAAAAATCTGATGCTCACTGCCTTAACACAATCGATTGTCATAAGTTCACAATCGATTGTGAAGCAGCTGACTTAAACATAATCGATTATCATAAGTACATAATCGATTATCTTAGTCCAGATTTTACAGGCATGTTTAAAATCATTTTGACTAAAGTAAATATGCATTATTTAAAATCATTTTGCTCTAAATTAAATATGCATGATTTGTTAAAAATATTTTTACGAGAGAAGCCAAGTCTTGAGTTTAAGTTGTCGGATCAAGATCACAATTAAATACCGACTCATATAAAACTTAATCTCGATCTTTGTCTTGTGCTTGAATCTCGTTATATATCAATTTTGCGCTTGTGCTTGGACCTCGTCATATGTCAATTTGCACATAGTTTGTCATTCATCAAAACCTACAAATATGAACACACGTTTAGTATAATGCCTTGAGAACGTGTTTCCAACAATTTCCCCCTTTTTGATAATGCCAAACTTTAAACGGGATATGCATACGATTCAAGACAAGTAAAGATATGCAACAAGTATATAGATATGCAATTAGTTCCCCCTCAATATATGAATTCCCCCTCTTTTTATGCCGATAAGTATTGAGAGTGCATACCCGTTATCCTCCCCCTTTTGCCATTAGCAAAAAAATATAAAATAATTAAAAAAACTTGTTTATTTATTAAATCTGCAATTTCAGAAATAATAACGCAAATAATGTCAAGACAATCGATTATTGATACTGGATAATTGATTATATAAAAGAGAAATCGATTGTTCTGTGCGTCAAGCTTTATAATTCCCCCTGCCTTTAGGGCGATACCAGCAAAAATACGCTAGACGTCTCCAACGCTCAAGTTAGAAAACATGTGAAAGGGAAAATGCAATGCATGACTTAGATCAACGTGGAGTCAAGGATCCCGAGTTCACTACGAATTCGGAAGAAGGACTCTTTCTCTAAGGGCTTTGTAAAGATGTCGGCCAATTGATCTTTGGTTTCAACAAATTCAATTTCGACATCGCCCTTGAGAACGTGATCTCTTATAAAATGATGTCTGATTTCAATGTGTTTTGTTCGCGAATGAAGAACGGGGTTCTTCGTCAAGCATATGGCACTAGTATTATCACATCTAAGAGGGATATGATCAAGACTTAGGCCATAGTCCAAGAGTTGTTGTTTCATCCAAAGGATTTGAGCGCAACAACTCCCCGCGGCTGCATATTCAGCCTCGGTTGTGGACAACGCCACACTTACTTGTTTCTTGCTAAACCAAGAAACAAGAGAGCTACCGAGCAAATGGCAAGTGCCACTAGTGCTCTTGCGGTCCAATTTGCATCCAGCAAAATCGGAATTGGAATAGCCAACAAGTTGGCATGAGAACTTTTGGGGTACCATAGACCCACATTTACAGTACCAACAAGATACTTCAATATCCGTTTCACCGCATTTAGGTGAGACTCCTTCAGACACGATTGATAACGAGCGCATAAGCACACGCTAAACATGATGTCCGGACGACTAACAGTAAGATAAAGGAGAGAGCCAATCATACCTCGATACTTTTTGATGTCGACTTCCTTACCTTTCTCATCTTTGTCTAGATGATCGGATGTGCTCATGGGGGTTGCCATTGCTTTTGCATTGGTCATTTCAAATCGTTTCAGCAATTCTTTGCAATATTTTGCTTGGCAAATGAACGTACCTTCTTTCATTTGCTTTACTTGTAATCCCAAAAAGAATGTTAACTCACCCATCATAGACATCTCAAATTCGCGTGTCATTAAATCGGAAAATTCCTTGCACAAAACATTGTTAGTAGCACCAAATATAATATCATCCACATAGATTTGAACTAATAAAATATCATTGTTTTTATGCTTAACAAAAAGAGTGGTGTCAACTTTCCCCCCAATGAAATCATTTTCCAATAGAAATTTACTCAATCTTTCATACCAAGCTCGGGGAGCTTGTTTTAAACCATAAAGAGCCTTTTTAAGTTTGAAAACATGATCGGGATATTTAAAATCTTCAAAACCGGGGGGTTGTTCAACATAAACTTCTTCTTGAATAACACCATTTAGAAAAGCACTTTTCACATCCATTTGATATAAATTGAAATTCATAGAAGAGGCAAAAGCAAGCAATAAACGAATAGCTTCTATTCTAGCTACGGGAGCATATGTTTCTTCATAGTCAATACCCTCTTCTTGATTATAGCCTTTTGCTACAAGCCTAGCTTTGTTTCTAGTGATTACACCATTTTCATCTAGTTTGTTTCGAAAAACCCATTTCGTACCAACTATGGTATGATTTTCGGGTTTTGGCACCAAATCCCAAACGTCACTCCGTTTGAATTGGTTAAGCTCCTCTTGCATTGCCAAGGTCCAAAATTCATCCCCAATTGCTTCGGAGATGGTTGTTGGTTCAATTTGAGAAACAAAAGCAGTATGTCCTAAGGTGTTCTTAATGAGTTTCGGGTACTTACCTTTTCTCCGACGTCGCCAATTACCTGTTCGAGAGGGTGATCTTTGATTGTCCTCCACTCGTTAGGCATTTTCGTTTCTTTCTCCAATTGTGGCGTTTCCTCCGTTGATTGTTCCAAGATTTCATCTTGAATTTCCTTAGGAGTTTCCTCTTATACTTTGTCTTTTAAACTATTTAAAATACCTGCAAGATCAGAACAAGAATCCTTTCTCGCCAAGCGAGCATTATTTTCGGAAAACACAATATGAGGGGATTCCTCCACAGTTTGGGTTCTATTATTAAATACCCTATATGCTTTGCTACGTGAAGAATACCCAATAAAAATTCCCTCATCGGATTTGGCATCAAATTTTCCCAATTGATCTTTTCCATTGTTATGAATAAAAGACTTACAACCGAATACTCTAAAATGGGAGATATTTGGTTTCCTTCCCTTGTAGAGTTCATAAGGGGTTTTCATGAGTATTGGCCTTATGACTACTCTATTTAAAACGTAGCATGCGGTACTCACGGCATCCGCCCAAAAATGTTTGGGAATCTTAGCCTCTTCGAGCATGGTTCTAGCTATCTCTTCGAGACACCTATTTTTCCTTTCCACCACCCCATTTTGTTGTGGTGTTCGTGGAGCGGAAAAGGTATGCTCGATACCGAGTTCGTCACAAAAGTCCGCAAAGAGATTGTGATCAAACTCTCCCCCATGATCACTTCTGATTGAAGTGACGGTTGTTTTCTTTTCGTTTTGAACACGTTTAAGAAAATATTTTAAATTCTGAAAAGCATCACTTTTATGGGCAAGAAATAAAGTCCAAGTAAATCTGGAATAATCATCAACAATAACAAAATTAACGATTTCTACCTAGACTTTCAATGCGAGATGGTCCAAATAAGTCCATGTGAAGCAATTGCAATGGTCTAGTAGTTGAAACAATATTTTTCGATTTAAAAGATGCTTTTGTTTGCTTCCCTTTTTGACAAGAATCACAAATAGAGTCATTTTCAAATTTCAAATTTGGAAGACCAACAACTAAATTTTGTGAAACCAATTTGTTCAAAAGATGCATGTTGATGTGAGCTACCCTACGATGCCATAACCAAGAATCATCCTCTTTGCTCATTAAACAATTCACAAATTCGGGTGAAGAATTTGCAAGATCAACCATATAAATGTTATCCATTCTAAAACCACGAAGGATAATTTTAAAATCGCTACGTCTAAAAACTAAGCATTCATCCGAATCAAATAAAACAAGATTTCCCTTGTCACATAATTGACTTATGCTCAAGAGATTATATTTTAAACCTTTCACAAGTAGTATATGCTTAATGGAAGAAATTTCATCCTTACCGATCGATCCGATGCCGATAATTTTTCATTTGTTGTTATCACCAAAAATAACACTTCCCCCTTCCTTGTGTTCTAGTTGAAGGAATTTGGATTCGTCTCCCGTCATGTGCTTGGAGCATCCACTATCAAGGTACCATAGTACACTTGATCCCTTCAAACATACCTACAAAACAGATTAATGAGTTTTAGGTACCCATGCCATTTTGGGTCCTTGGGGGTTAGGCAAATCATAGTGATGTGATTGAGTGTTATGTCTATGTCGTGTAAAACAAGCAGGAGCAATATGTCCAATTCATCTACAATAATGACAAGTCACGTTAGGATTATGCATCCTTCTAGGTTGATAGTAATTGGACGGATGAAATTCATTTACTCTATTCTTGACAATATAACTATTGCGCAAATCATGAAAATCATTTCTCCTACCATTTGTTCTAGGATATGCATCATTTCTAGAATAGTTGTTTCTAGGTTGGAAGTCATTTCTAGGTGTTCTAAAAGGTTCAAAATTCCTTCTAGTGTGTGGCCTAGAATGTGCATTATTTCTAGCATGATTATTTCTAGGTTGCGATTGATGAAAACCATTTCTAGGTTTGTTGTATCTAGGATGAACATTTGTTTTATTTATCCTAGGTTGAGCCTTAGGTGGTTGGGGGTTGGCTTCAACTTTCTCTTTAGGCTCGTTTCTAAAACCTATGCCATGCTTGGTCGACTTCAAATTAACAAGCACTTCATTCAAATTTTTATGAGAAGAGTTAAACTTATCTAAGGTGCCCTTAAGCCTTTCTACTTCATTTTTGAGATGCATGCAAGAAGTACAATTTCTAGAACTCTCGGGCTTGTCGGCGCTTCTCTTGCCAAAAAATTGTTTTCCTCTTTCAACTTCTCATTTTCTAAAATCAGTTTTTCCAATTCCTTTTCTTTAAAAGAGAGTTGTTTTTGAAAATCTTTTTCTTTTAAAGAAGCATTTTCTTTTATACTCTTAACAGTTTTTGAAGCTTTAATAAATTCGCTATACAACTCATCAAAAGCATTATGCATTTCTTCAAGGGAAAAGAAATTTTTGGAAGAAATTTGACATACCTTTTCTTTGTTGTCTTCTTGTGCCATAAGACAAAGATTTGCGGCTTCGTCTTCTTCTTCCTCACTTGACTCGTCACCGGAGTCGCCTCCCCAAGATATGTATGCTCGTTGCTTCTTGAAGGGTTTCTTCTCCTTTTTAGCATTTGGGCAATTTGATTAATGTGCCCGGTTTCTCCGCACTCATAGCACTTTATTTGATCTCCTTGCTTTTTGCCCTTTCGTTCATACTCTTTTCATGAACTTTTGAAATCTCTTGATAACGAGTCCAAACTCGTTGTCTCCGTCCTCATCATTTTGAGGTTGGCTTGTGCTTGCCTTGAGAGCGATTCTTTGCTTCCTTTGATCATCAACAAGAGGGTTAAGTATAGTAGATTCACAAGTTTTAAGATTACCTCCTAATGCATCGATGGTGACATTTGAAATGCCAATGGATTCTTGAATCGCGTCGGCCTTGGATCGCCATTCTGGAGTGAGACTTCGGAGAATTTTTCGGACAAGTTCCTTATCCGTGAAGGTCTTCTTAAGAGCATGTAAATCATTTACGATTTTTGAAAATCGTTCAAACATCTCATCGACCTTTTCGCCTTCCTTCATGTGAAACAATTCATATGCATGGGTTAGGAAATCAATGTTGGCTTCCCTTACCTGGTCCGTACCTTCGTACGTAATTTCCAGCTTGTCCCACATTTGCTTTGCCGTTGTGCAACAAGATATCTTCCTGTAATCATCAGCATTTACAGCACAATATAATAAATTAATAGCTTTAGCATTATTTTGCACCTTTCGGATATCATCCGCATCGTATTCATCTTCGGACTTTGGGACCCATTCATTTTCAACCTTCTTGGTTGGAATTTGTTCTCCATTCGTTATGACCTTCCAAAGATGACAACTATTTGATTGTACAAATATTCTCATCCTCTCCTTCCAGTATGTATAATTTGTACCATCGAATAGCGGTGGTCGGGTGGAGCATTGTCCTTCACCTATTCCTGCAAAAGAATCACGAGTAGAAGCCATGGATGTTTCTCTCAAACGGTTAAGTCTTCAGAGAGTTGGGCTCTGATACCAATTGTTAGATACTACGCTTAACGGTAGAGGGGGGGGGTGAATAGCGTTATAATAAAAATTAGCGTAAACTTGTGGAATTTAAAAATTGCAGGAAATAAATAAGTGCGATAAGTAAATAAATTAGAACAAACGCACCGATGTATCCTGGTTCACCACAACCCGTGGCTAGTCCAGTCCCCGAGAGACTCTCTCGAGATTTCACTAACTTGTTAAGCTTACGGGTGCTCAACAAACCGTTACAACTTGAGGACACAAGCCTCAACAACCTTTGCTCGGAGATACAACACTCCAAGACTTCAACCAAGGAAACACAAGTTCCTTCATACAACACAAGGGACTAACACTTCCCTTCAAGTGTACAAAAACACTTAGCACTCAAACAAGACACTCCTTTAAGAGTAGATATGAGTAAAAAGAATACGCTCAAGATCGCAACAACTTTCGACAAGAATTTGGCTCTCAAAAGCTTATGTAATGAATATAAAATGATAAGCAATAAAGTATGCAAGCTTTAGCAATTGTATGATCAGTTGTTGTGTTTAGAAGACTGAATTGAAGCTGTATTTATAGTTGAAAAACTTTGTATTACCGTTGCCTAATTGCCAATTAAGAGTTGCTGATTTTACTCTGTGACAATCGATTGTCAAATTACCACAATCGATTGTTTGCCAGTTCTTCCAAAAATCAATCCCAGATTTTACGCATAACAATCGATTATCTAAGGTCAATAATCGATTACTGGCAACGTTCAAAAAATTATTTCCAGATTTTACTTAAAATAATCGATTATAGGAAATCAATAATCGACTACCTGACGGTATTTGAAAACATTTTGGCAACGGTCAGTTATACAATCGATTATATTAAGTTAACAATCGATTATATATCAGTCTTGAAAAATCAATTTAGACACTGCCTCTTGACAATCGATTGTTATAGGTTCACAATCGATTATTCAATAACTTTGAAAAAGTCTGGAAGACACTGCCTCAACACAATCGATTGTCATAAGTTCACAATCGATTATTTTGTGACTTTGAAAAATCTGATGGACACTGTCTCTTCACAATCGATTGTCATTAGCTTCACAATCGATTATTTTGAGCTTTGAAAAACTTTGGTGGACACTGCCTCATCACAATCGATTGTCATAAGGTTCACAATCGATTGTCATGCAGATTTTGAAAAATCTAATGCTCACTGCCTTAACACAATCGATTGTCATAAGTTCACAGTCGATTGTCAAGCAGCTGACTTAAACATAATCGATTATCATAAGTACATAATCGATTATCTTAGTCCAGATTTTAGAGGCATGTTTAAAAATCATTTTGACTAAAGTAAATATGCATTATTTAAAATCATTTTGCTCTAAATTAAATATGCATGATTTGTTAAAAATATTTTTACGAGAGAAGCCAAGTCTTGAGTTTAAGTTGTCGGATCAAGATCACAATTAAATACCGACTCATATAAAAATTAATCTCGATCTTTGTCTTGTGCTTGAATCTCGTTATATATCAAATTTGCGCTTGTGCTATGTCAATTTGCGCATAGTTTGTCATTCATCAAAACCTACAAATATGAACACACGTTTAGTATAATGCCTTGAGAACGTGTTTCCAACAGGGATTATATCTCGATTGACTACACTATAAACTCCATAATAGAGTGGTGTAGTAGAAAGACGAAATAAGTCTCTTTTGGATATGGATAGACTAATGGCATGTTATTCAGATTTGCCTTATTTATTTTTGGAATATTTTCTGGAAACTGCAAATTACATTCTGAATTTAGTTCCTTCTAAGCTAGTACCTGGGACATCTATAGAACTACTGAATGTAAGCTTGGTCTGTGGCATGTTCAGATATAGGATAGTTCGCATATGTCCTGAAAGGAAAGCAGGTATGTAAGTTGGAACTAAGAATGGATAGGTGCATGTTTATCGAATATCCAAAAAAAAAAAGACAAATGGAGCTTTATTTTATTGTCCTAAAGAAAATAAGGCAATTGTTAAAATAATTGTATTTTTCTAGATACAGACTGTTCATAAAATATGTTCCTAAAAGTAAACTATTTTTACAGGAACTGGGCAAAAGAAATAACTAGATGTTCAAGAACATCAAAACTCACACGTCAGAATTGACGTTTATAAGTAGTGGGAGAACGTTAATAGACATGATATGCCTTTATCGAGTGGGAGTGATGTTTGAACATTGAACACTATAGTTAGAAGTCACTAATATTTTAATGTCGTGAGGTAATGAATGTAATATTAGTAGTACTTCGTCGTAGTGGGAGAAAGCTAAAGAAAATCACAGTTCAGTGTACATTCTTAGGATAGTTTCGGTAATAGGATCCCCGAAGAGTTTAATACCAAACTAGATAGTTACGACAAAGAACTACATGACAAATATTGCATCAGATATAACTTGGAAAGATTCTTTAACAAAACCTTATTTGGTGAAGACTTTTAATAGTTATGTAAAAGATTGCGTGAGAAAGTTGTAGATGCATGGTTATGAGTCTAAGTGGGAGGGGGGCATATACTATTAACCATGCATTTGGCTATAAATATTATAATAATTAACATGGTTAAAAGTCTAAGTGGGAGATTGTTGGGATATATACTATTAACCACGAGTTTGGTTCAGATATAATATTTATTATGAAAAACTGTTTTATTCAGTTTTAATAAAGTTTTAAATAGATCATATATTAGTCTGTGTCCTTTGCTTATATAGTAGATGATTTAGTGTATAGAGTTTAGCTCATACACGGAAGGTTAAATCATCGATTCTTATAAGTATAAAGTTTGAGTTCACAATCTAATCATGGAGTTGGACAAACCATCAGGAATGATTGTAGCACAAGATTAAATATAATTTATCTTGATTATGGGATTGGTTTAATTCCAACTTCCTGTGCTAGTACATTTTATATGTATTGAACAGACCAGGTAGAGATAAATATTTTATACTGACTTAACTAGCTATTAAATGTACTTATACTCTTAATCTTGATATAATTATTATTAGTTGTGCATATTATTATTGTTTTGATTAATTAAAAGGCGAGATTCTTTCGTGGGCCAATATACCTGTTAAATTGGATAATAATAATAATGTACATTGGCAAAGTAATAATTAGTTAATGGAATCCATGTCTCGGTTTAGAGAATGATGATACACCTTTATGAAAGTTTATAAGTTTTCATGTGTAAACCCGGCCGGTGGATTTTGTATCCGACAGATAAAATAAGTTAAGCGAAAGTCTAAAGAAAATAATCGATAAATTAATCGTCAGTAATTTAATTTATTTGATTTGTATCTGAGTCTTAACATGGGGAATTAAATAAGATTTAATGGATGATATCGAAATTGGATAAGGAGTGCAATTACGTATTTTTAGTGGAATAATACGTAATTAATTAAGGTAGATATTAATTTCAAAAATTAGAAATTAATTCCATAATTGGAACCTTGTAAATTAAATTCTGTGATCCTACTGTACCTAAATAATAGGAAATAAAGGAATCTTTTTTCTAGTGGAAGAGAAAACCCAACAGGTTTTGGAAAATGGTCTTAACCCTTAAAATTTGTGCTATAAATACATAAGGTTTTCCATTTAGGGAGAGAAGAAGATGGTGGCTGAAATTTTCAGCCAAGATTTCCTAGAAATTTCGCCCACACGAAATTGCTATTTCCGGTTATTATTTGGGTGACACAGTAGAAGACCGTGGAACGTTCGAGGATCACGATTGTGCGGGTGATGGAGATTCCATTGAGAAGTTATGGAACAGAAGACTCACGTGGTAGAAGAAATATGTTCACGCTTCAAGAGGTTATCCGTGAAATCTCATTTATACTAGTTGTCATGTGATTTTGATACTGAAATTACTTCTGCTACTTATTATAAACGATCACTCACTATTTTCTCTAGAATGATATCGTAAAAATATAAAGGTTAGTGTTGTTTGTTGTATAAAAGAATTAATAGAACAGAACAAAGAATGCATGAAAAAGCACAATATTCATCCATCAAAATTCAAAAAATCCATTATGACAAAGTATATGTAGTCCTTTGATACAGCTGAGAAACTAATTAAAAAATCCTTCACCAATCATTCATCCCCTTATCTATTTTCTCTTTGTTTTTTTACCTCAATTTACTTTGTAGAGTTGCCCTTTTGGCACTTGTCCTTAATCCATTTAAACCCAAGAGAAGTACCACTCTTCACCTTCTTTGCACCAACCACAGCCGCAGACTTTGCCTTGTCAGCCCCCACTGCCGCCGCCGCCTTCGCCTTGTCGAAACTAGCCGATGCCGCCGCCGTCACCTTCTCCATCTTCTTGCCGCTGCTTTTTCCTTTGCGAACATCATCTTCATATCCGACGTTGTTTTGACTGCCCCACTGATCCGCCCAACTATTTCCGTTACTTCCCATTCTTGAGAAAAAAAATGAATCTTTAACAACCAATCACAACAAAGTTAGAATCTTTAGCAATCAATAAATAAATTTTGAATATTTAACAATCAAACAAAAGTTGGAATATATAGCAACTAAAACAAGAAAGAAGTACAATTTTTGGCCCAAAAAAATAACAACAAAAGGTGCAATCTTTGGCAACCAGACACGATAAATTTACAATCTTCTTTTTTTGGATCAGTCAATAAAATTAGAATCTTTGGCAACCAAAAAGTGTGAAACAGAAGAGAAGATTTTACCAGAGAGATTGGTGGTGGGAAGTGATGGGGTTGCAAGATTTTAATATATGTGAACACAGACCAATTTGTAAGAAAGGTTTTTGTGTGAACAGAATATAAAGGGACATTCAATGTAAGAAAGGAATTTAAGGCAGTTAGCTATTGTAAATTGTAATATCATTGGGATTGTTGCCCAAAAAGAAAAAGAATACAAAATCCCATTCGGATTCAACGCCATGCTGTCAGGAATCTTGTTATGTTACGTTTCAGTAAATTAACGCTAAACTTTGTCGTATTTCTATTTTGAACCATATACTCTTATCTTTGAGGATTTTTTATTAATATTTGGCCGAATAACCTAATAGACCCCTGATGTTTGCCAAAATCCCTCTAACATTAGTTAAACTTGATACATTTCACAAGTACGTAAAATCAAAGAAGGTTTTAAATGTAAAACTCACTCATTATATGATCTGTGTATATAATTTAAATTCTAACAAATTACATGTGATCTTAACAAAGCATATACTGTTGCTACTATTGGAGTAAGTGAGTAACCTATTAAAATTGGGGTAAATTTCATAAATGGACTTATAATTATGACTCTTTTTCACCAAAGTCATATAACTTTATTTTCTCACACAATAATCATAAAATTTGCTAATTCACCAAACAATCATAGTGGTCGGAAAATATATTTTTTGATAGTATTTTCTTATTTTTTATTTTTTATTTTTTGTTTTTCGTCTAATAAATAATTACCCAATTAAAATAGAAGAAATATGATTATATTTTTAGTCGTTCCTAAAATAATAGCCGAATTTTTTATATATATATATATATAGTGTGTGTGTGTGTGAGTATTATATGCTGATAGGCTATAATTATGTATTTTAATCGCTTATTACGCTCTAATTTACTGTACTTTAATTGAGTTTGAGCTTTAATCGCTAGTGTTTTACGTTAATTATGTGTTTTATCCTTCGTAGGAGTCATTCCGAGCTATATGGATGTTATGGAATGAATTTAAGTAATTTGTAACTTTGAAATCTGAGTAAAAGCCCAAGGAATTAAGCCACGATCGTGTTCAGGGATCAACGGATGATAATTAGAACGAACGAAGAATCCAATATGTATATTACGCACTGTCTAGTAAAATGAACATAAAATTTCGTTCAAAACTCTATTTGGGCTCTACAATATATAGTTAGAAAGCTAACTCAAAGGGCTACAACTTTTATGTTTTACGTATTTCCAAAACTCTAAAAGAACAGGGTTAAAAGTGCGCGTCAAGTGCGCTCAGGCCGCGCTCATCAGGCGGAATCAAAGTTATGTGTTGTCCAAGCGCGTCAGCGCCATCCTGTTCGAAAAATGTATCCTTTTTCGCGTAGGAGAAAGTGTAATTATTTTGGACCAACCCTACTTGGTATATATACATGGAAAAACAGTATTTTGAAGACTTTGGAGCAGTCGCTTAGTCTTTTTCATAAGGCATAATTAGGCGCTATCAAATTTTGGCGCTGTTACCGAGGAACTAACGGTATAGCTGTAGGTGTACATATTTCTAGGTTGTAAGTTTGAACTTTTATTTTATTTTTGTGTATTTGCTTATTTATTTATTTTTGATCTGAGAGACATGGCATCTTGGAATTATGAGAGTTTTAATGTTGGTAATTCTATTTTTGATCCTCGTTATGCTTATTGTGGAGGAAATCACGCTGGGCAAAATTATCAAAATATTTCCGAGAGCGAGTTATGTGCACCAACTCAATCTTATGTGTGGAATGTGTGTGATATGTGTAATTGTCACTTTCATGATTGTGTTTATATTTCTTATCTTCCTCAAACCCCTTACTTTGATGGTTCTTCTTTTTCTTGTGAAGTTAATAGGGATAAAGAACTCAAGTATGAGGACCTGACAGAGATCGAGGATATTCTAAAGTTCCTTATGGAACAATATGATGAGATACAATTGCAGGTACAAAGGCAATAGACAACTATTCACAACTTGGAGGTTCAAGCGAATAAATTAATTAAGCCTTGTAAAGCACAATAAGTTGATATTGTAAATAGTAGCCAATACGAGTATGAATTGACTGCAGAAATTGCCATTATACTGGAGGATTTAAAAACATACGAGGATGAGCTAGAGGAGAAGGCATAGTAGAATACCAACAACCAATCTAACTAGATTTTGAGGATGCCGATGTCGTAAAAGAGATAGTAGAGTCAACCAATGATATTGATGATACATATTTAGTTGACTCTAGTGTCATTAGTACTAAGGATGTTTACAATCCCAATGTTTGTGTAGTTGAGCGCACTGGTGTTTTCAAAATTTATGCAGAGAAAAATAAAACTGCAATCACAAATAACTATAAATAAAAAAGGATTTTATTGATAAACATTGTAGGATACAACTCTGTTCATCTCATGATTCTTCCCTCCGATTTATTTTACGTGATTCGAGGGACTTAGAAACGTATTTCTTGAATGTAGAATGATATGTATATCTGCTTGATGTATTTGATGATCAAGAAACATATAGCAGCATTCCGTTTGGATCTTGAATGTTGTTAGAAATTTTAGCAAGACATATTGGGCATGTCTTTGATTTATTAATAAATATTCCAAGAATTTTATGGAATTTCAGAGATCTCATATTTTGATATCTTTGTGTATATTCTGAGAGTTTATGGAATTGATGAGAGCCCCTTTGAAGAAAATATGTAGCTTTATTTATAGGCATGAATTAGGGTTAGGGTGGAGTAGCCACCAAGTAACCTTTATAGATTCCTATTATTTCAAGAGTTGTCTTGAATTTATGATTTATCTTGATCTGTTAAAATTTCAGTGTCTACAACTGGTCCATACTCCAAGTATTTTTCCATATTGTGTATGGATTATGATATGAAAATAGAGTCGTTTGAGCCACTTTAGGAGTCAAGAAGTACGGAACAAGATGCCTACATTCTGGAATTCTTCGTGCCAAAAAGTCGGGAATACACATCTCATCCAAAGGCAAAGAAGTGCAGAATAATATATCATTTTATTGGGCCAGTCAGATTTATTCTACCACCCCAGGAGCATCATCACATAGCAGAATCAAAAGTTGGGATCCAATTCATAAGTTTGAAGTGGAGGCACAAAAGTGATTCACGTCGTGCCGCAACGTTAAATCAAATGCTTGTCGGGAGGCAATCCAACTTTACTGATTTTTTTTAATTATATTATTTTTGTAGTGTCGACCTTTTATTTTCTAGAAGCATGGAAAGAAAAGCTATTGGAAGGATGCAACAACAAACTAGATAGTTTGAAATAATGTATGAGGTACCCGCACGAAGGACCAAGCCTAGGAGAAGTCTGAGTATGCATGAGTTGCTAGTGCTTCGACCTTTGGCCTAACAGAGAGCTTCATTTACCATCTTATTAATATGGTGTGCATTGGGGATAATACACAATTTTAAGTGTGAAGAGAGCAGATTGTCTAGGGGACTTTATATACTACTTTAGCTATGTTAATTTAATTAAATAATTTTTTAAAAAAAAAGATAGGACTTTTACCCTACGATGGATCTAATAGACAATTTTCTTGAGGGATTTAAGTCTAAAGATAAAGACAAAAAGATTTTATGTTGTTAGGTAGTGTAGCAATTACCCCTTGATTTTTCTTTCTGCGGTTCTTTTCCAAGGGTTTTATTTGAATCGGGTGTAGTTAGTCTGTTTATTAGGAATGTGAGCCATTATGTTGTATTTTGAATTGAAGAAATATCTCTTGACTTTGTTATGACTTCAGAATAGTTAGTAATTTGGTTGTGAAGCTTAGGCTCAATTTATTACTCTTGAAGAAGTACCTTAAATTGTATATTCTTGACTTTGCTTAACTGCTTTGACTAGAGTGTCTTGATGATCCAATCTTGAGTGAGTCAAGAACCATGTACGTGTGAGGTTTGGGTGTTATTCTGTGCATTTCATTTGATACCTAAAACGTGCCCCGTGTGTTTGCAAAGCGAAATAGTAGTTGTTCAATCTTAGAAGTGATATAGGTATTTCTTTGTTGAGCCATCCCCCTAAATTATTATGTATAGTAATTAACCCCTTTAAGCATGCAATCATGTTTCTTTGGAAACCACATTACAAGCCTTACCCAATTGTATGAATTAATCATCTATTTGAACCATTATAACCTCTCATGAGCACTTGAATTTTTAATGAACTGTGTAAAAGTTAAAGTGTGGGGTGGCTGGTTTGACTTTTGAGTGGAACTAATAAAATAAGGAGAAAGGTTCACTGTTTTGAACAAGTAAGAGCCACTTGAATTGAAAAAAATAGTTGTATTGCTATAAAAAAATCCTTGATAAATGGTGACTCTTGATATAGTTATGTTTGCTCTTAAAGAAGTATGGGGTAAAATACATTAATGTGAAGGCGAAGTTTGATTTTACATAAGTATGAGGTTTGAATGTTAAAGTATATGTATTAAAGTGCTTAGGAAGTGTAGTCACTCTTATATCTAAATGTATCATATCCGTCCCGCAGCCTACATTACAACTAAATAAAGCCATACTTGATCTTAGACTGAATAAGCTCGATTAGTAGCGTAGTATACTACTGGCAAGCCTATGGTGCATCTTTTGTGGCATATGAACGTTATCTCAGAGAGTGAGTGAATTCTTTCTATCTTGAGTTTCTAAGTGTTCCTAAATTTTATTTGGTTGAATTACTCTCTTTTAGTTATGTGGGGGAACTTGATTCACTAAGGAAAGGTAATGTCAGTGATCTCTATGTTAGAGTAAGTGAGTGAGTTGTGAATGATGCGTGGTACTTGTGAGTCAAATCTTGAGATAAAGATGTTACACTTTTGTGCTTAGTCTATTTTAAATATTCTTGGTATGATGAGTTAGGAGAATTGTTTCAAAAAAATCGTATCTATTTAAAGTGTAGTTTTCTTACTCGAGGATGAGCATTATTTTAAATGTTATGTGTTGATGATAGGAAATAATTGTGTATTTTAGTCGCTTATAACACTCTAATTTATTACACTTTAATTGAGTTTGAGCTTTAATCGCTAGTGTTTCGTACTAATCGTGTTGTAGGAGAGATTCCAAGCTATATGGATATTATGGAATGAATTTCAGTGATTTGTAGCTTTGAAGTCTAATTAAAAGGCCAAGTAATTAAGTCGGGATCATGTTTGTGGATCAACAGATTATAGTTAGAATGAACGAAGAATCGAGTGGGCATATTGCGCATTGTATAGTAAAATATAAATAATTTTTCACTCAAAACTCCATCATGGCTCCAAAAAATATGGTTGGAAAGTTAACTCAAAGAGGTACAACTTTCATGTTTTATGTTTTTACAAATTCCTAACAAAAAGGGTTAAAAGTGCACGACCGCTCTCAGGCCGGTCATCAAGAAGAATCAAAGTGGATATGCGCGGTCTGAGCGCGGCTGCGCACGTCCTGTCCGGAAAATATGTCCTTTTTTATGTAGGAGAAGGTGTAATTATTTAGGACCAACCCTACTTGGTATATATACATGGAAAATGATATTTTGAAGACATACTTTTGACATAATTTAGACCTAAGAATGCTAAGGAGGCCGGGGATTTGACCTAAGGAGGCAACAACACACTAGGAAAAAGGCGAAGAATTCTTCTACGAGTTTTTCACTTCATTCTTCATATTTTCATTATTGGTTATGAATTCTAGTATTATAGTTATGCATACTATTATGAATAGCTAATTGTTATCTAGGGTTTTGATGGAACTTATTGGAAGATGATTTTCATGTTACATTAATATAGTTTTGCTGTAGTATTTTCTCTATTTGTTTAACTACATTATTATTGTGGTTGGCTAAAGAGCTCTCAATTGACTGTGCCTATTTAGTATGTATTATTCGGGAGAGAGTGCATATTTAGGTAGTTGTTGAACAACATCACTCCTAACGTATATGAGGGATCAATGCGAAAGGCTTAAAGGTGAGATTAGGGATAATGATACCTTGGGTGCAATTTGAGCGAGCCGTACTTAATATCAGCTAGCATAATTCGGGAGAATATATCTGGTAAATTGTGATAATTAATCAGGAGAGAGCTACGACAGTCAGAGCGCTCATGATCGGTATAGAATACTTAGGCGAATGTATAGAAAATGTAGCGGGAAGGATTCCGACAATAGGAGAAATCATAACTCTAGACCTCCTGAATCTTGTTTCTAACCCTTAGTATGTTTAGTTGTTAATTTACTATTTTAATTTGTTAGTTAATTAGTAAACACAAGAATCCTAATATCTAAGTTAGTAATTGTTCAAGCTTTTCTTCTTGGTGATATTGAACAGTTGTAGCTAAGACTTAGTTCTCTGTGGGATTCGACTTCAGACTTGTAAGTCGGATTATATTTGCAAAGACCGTTTATTCTTTTTTATAAGGCATAGCTAGGAGTGATCATATACATATAACACATACGTTTTATATATATATATATTTATATTTATATATATATATATATATATATATATATATATATATATATATATATATATATATATATATATATATATATTTGGCTAGCAAATACAATTAGTTTCGATCGACTGGTAAATTTTATATTTTTGTCCTTTAAATTAGGATTGACCCAACCCAGCCTAACCCAATAACCATATATGTAAGTTAATATAATACGAAAAGTGAATTCTTCCCCCATAAAAAATTTAGTTTGGAATGCGTGAGGTTCTGAAGGAAAAAAAGGTACAATTAGAGAGCACTTGAAATAAAAATTCTTTCAATTTGAACAAAAATCTTGAAAAGAATAATAAAAGATAGAAGTATCATGTTTTGAAGGATTTACTATTGATTTTTAGTATTATTTTAATTTTATATATATGACTATTAGGTTGCGTGTTAGGTCGGGTTGAGTCATTCCTATTTTAATTTGATTATTATTCCGACTAAAAATAAAAAATAAAAAAATGCAAGATAAAAGAAAATACTACTAAAATCTATATTTTTCTATCATTATAATTTTTGTGTGAGTTAGTAAAAACTTTATAATTTTTGTGTAAGAAAACATAATTATGTGACTTTGATGGAGAAAAAGATAGCCGTAGTTATATGAATATCGTGTGAGAAAACAACGTTAGATGACTTTGGTGAAAAAAAATCTTAATTATATGTCCATTTACGAAATTTACCTGTTAAAATTGTATGCGTAAAGATCTTTTGACCGTTTGTGGTTATAAATATTATTTCCTTGTTCTAGTTTACGTGAACTTTTTGGAGTATAAGAGTTGAATTTACATATAGAATTTGTAAATTTATAGAACAAATTATGTATATTTAGCAATTATGCTATAAGTCACAATAACTAATAATCTAAAATATGTTAAAAAGTATTTATAAAATGTATTCACAATAACTAATAGTTAGCCTTTAACTATCTTAGCTGACGCACCATAATTTTATATTAAGTTTCTATTAAACATATTTCCTATAGCTAAGGGACCATTCCTGCATAGTTGTGGGTTTCAAGTAACTAACTGCCTTTATGTGTTTGGAAGCGAAGTTAAAATTTGAAATTTATGCGTTTTAAATTCATCATCGAACATATAGTTTGCCTTAATTATTGGGTTCATAATTAAATATTTATATATATCTTATAAATTTATTAATGCAAATATAATGTTTAAGCAAAAGCTACTTGTGACGATCCGGCGGGTCGTCGTAAAAATTAACGCCTGATCCCCTATTAACTGATTTTCCCAAGTCTATTTCTGCTAATTTGATTTGCCAAGATGTTCTGTTTTGAGTTTCAGAGAGTTTTGGGACACTTAATCCCTAAATGAGAGCTTAAGTGTTGAAAAGTTATCCGTAGTCGGAACAATGTGAAGATGATCTCGGAATAGAAATCTGATGGTTCTGTTAGCTTTGTTAGGTGATTTCGGGGTTGGGAGCGTGTTCGGAATGTATTTTGGAAGTCCGTCGCTAAATTAGGCTTGAAATGACAAAGTTTGAATTTTTGAAGTTTCCGTTCCGATAGTGAGATTTTGATCCGAGGGTCGGAATAGAATTCCGAAAGCTGCAGTAAATCTGTCATGTCATTGGGATGTGTGTGTAAAATTTCAGGTCATTCGGACGAGGTTTGATAGACTTTTGACCGAAAACATGTTTTTAGAGTTTTTGAAGTTCTTAAGGTTGAATTCAATAAAAATAGGTATTTTGATGTTATTTTGAGTGTTTCGAAGGTGGGAACAAGTTTGAATGATGTTATGGGATATGTCCGTAGGATTGGTTGAGGTCCCGGGGGCCTCGGGTGTGTTTTGGATACTTAACGGGTCATTTTTGGAACTTGTTAAATTGCAGAAGTCTGGTATCTGGTATCCTCATATACGATCGCAATAGTGGGGTTCCGATCGCATAAGGTTGTTAGTGAGGAGGCATAAATCGTTCTATGCGATCGCAAGGAGCGGTCTGCGATGGCGAAGTGTGAGAGACCAAAGTAGTGCGGTCGCATGAGAATGCATGCGAATGCATAATGCTGACGCATGTGGTATTGAGTCGAGTGTTTACTCTATGTGAACGCGGTTGAGTATATGCGATCACGTAGAGGGATGAGAGCCAGCTCAATGCGAACGCGTGTGTGGGACCCGATCGTAGAGAAGGATTTTATTAAGTCGCTGGTCAGTATTTTAAAGCTCAATCCCCGACCCTTCGTCCTTTTGCCAAAAATGTTTGAACGCGATTGGAGCTTTTGAAGATTATTTTTGAGGGAACCAAAGAGGAATCACTTGGAGGTAATATTTTTGACTTCATAACTCATTATTATGTGATTAAATACCTAATTAATTGTGAGAAATTTGGAAAAAGGGATAATTAGGGCTCGAGTTTAAGAGACCTTTAAGAAAGATTTGAAGGGTTATTTTGATTTTGGTTTTTGTGTTCTTGCTATGCATAAACTCGTGAGAGTACGAGGTTTCTGAAAATATTAATTCACCTGATTCCGAGACGTTGCCCTTAGGGGAATTTTGGTTATTTCACCTAATTTCACGTCTTAGCTTTGAATTAAATCATAGAATCAGTTGTTTGAGATGTTATTTACGATATGTAATTGAATTAAATTGATTTTGGCCATTTGGAGTTGGATACGCATAGAAAAGGCGTGATTTGTAGTTGATTTATAGCAGATTCGAGTTAAGTGGCTCATCTAACCTTGTGTGGGGGAACTTCTCCTTAGGATATGATATTTGGTAACCGAATGCCGTGTATGTGAGGTGACAAGTGCGTACATGAGATTATTGTTAAAAATTCGGTTTTGCTTCATGTATTTAAAACCGAGTTCCTTTCTTATCTGCTTTCTTTTATACTTGCAAATTTTAGCATGTTGTTAGTTAGAAAAGCATGTTTAGTTGATTTAAAATTGCCTATTTGCTAAATTGCCTTGATTTCATTACGTGAAGTATGTTAGGCTAGAATTACTTGTTGCCTTGGGATGGAATTTTATTTCTGAACATCTCATTGTTGTTACTTTGTATTTACATTGGGACTACGAATGTGAGATTCCGGTAGCTCCCCCTTGTCTATATACTTTGGAACTGCAGGTTCGATTCCCGATAGATCCCCCTTGCACATATACTTTGAGACTGCAGGTTAGATTCCCGATAGATCCCACTACATATTTACTTTGGGACTGTAGGTTAGATTCCCGATAGATCCCCCTGTATATTTACTTTGGGATTGTGGGTAAGATTCCCGATAGATCCCCCTGCACATTTACTTTAGGACTGCAGGTTCAATTCCTGATAGATCCCATTGTACAGTTATATGGAACTACTGGGTATTTAAATTTGGGACTACGGACCGGGGGTTCCGGTAGATCCCTGCGCATTGATAGCTGGACTACGAGATGGTATCCCAGGAGATCCTTCGGATATATACATATGATGGACTACGAGATGGTATCCCGAGAGATCCACTGGACAACTGAAAAAAGGGACTACATGATGGTATCCTAGAAGATCCTCGTGTTACTATTAGTATTGAGCTGCTCTGCTTTTCGATTTTTACTCTGTTATTGGTATTATTGTTGCTGCATGGTATAATCTATCTTATTTCATTGTCGTTCTCATTTATATGGTTTATTTCATATTGTTGAAGCTTATTATAATGTTTAACCTCAGTAGGGCCCTGACCTTCCTCGTCACTACCCGACCGAGGTTAGGTTTGACACTTACTGAGTATCGTTATGGTGTACTCCTTCCCTTCCTGGGCATGTTTTCCATGTGCTGATCCAGGTAACGCTACTCAGGCATATCACCCTTGAGTCAGGGAGAGCATTTGGACACCTCGAGTTACTTCTGCCGCATCCGCAGACCGAAGAATCTCCATCTTTATTCTGTATTGTAATGTGAGCCCTTCTATAGTATTGTTGATTTAGATACTCTAGAGATTAGATCACTTTACTGTATTTTTCTTCTAGCTTGTGTTCCCGTGAGTTTCTGAGTTTTGGGACAGTATTGTAGTATTTGAGATATTTTGTTGTATGTGCCGAGTGGCATTTTACATTCCGTTCTCCATTTTGGTAAATCTTGATTTGAGGTATAATTTCCGCAAGTTATTTGTTTCCACATTTTTAGACTTACCTAGTCGTAGGGACTAGGTGCCATCACGACATGTTCACGAAGGGCGAACTGGGATTGTGAAAAGTTGGTATCAGAGCTCTAGGTTCGTATGAGTTACGGAACACAGACCGGTTTATTAGAGTCTTATTGATTGGTACAGAGACATCTATACTTATCTACGAGAGGCTATGTAACTATTAGGAAAATTCCACTTCATTTGATTTCCATGTCGTGCGAGATTTTGACATCACAATCCTTAATTTTTGCCTTCTATTCTCTCACAGATGGTGAGGACACATGCTACTCGAGATGATTAGGCACCCGCGCAGTCTATTGTAGCCGTCAGAGGTCAGGGTCAGGGCCAGGGTAGAGGCCGAAGACGTTCACATGGTGCGGCAAGAGCACCCACACGAGCTGCCGTCGAGGCACCACCAGCAGATCCAGCCAGAGTCCAGGCACTTGACACGCCTGCTACTAGTACTCTTGCACTTCAGGAGACATTTGCACAGTTCCTGAGCATGTTCAGTACATTAATTCAGGCGGGATTGATCCAAGTTGTACCGGCTACTTCACAGGACGGGGGAGGTACCCAGACTACCTCCGCCCCGACTCCAGAGCAGCGAGTACCCATTGATTAGGTTCCAGGTGCTATGGCGACACAACGTGTAGTCCCAGTTCAACGGGTGGTGAGGACCTCTTTCCTAGTAGGGGACAGGTGGGTCCAGGAGAGAGATGATAGACGAGGTTAGGAGGGAGAGTATAGAGGAGTGAGTAGACCTTGCAGATTGGGGAGACCCACTGGTCCTTAATTTGGAGGAAGAGTACGAGATGGTAGAGGTTTCATGGGTCAGCCAGCTCAGTTTGTATCTCCGATTTCACATAAGGCTTCATGTGTTCAAGGGTTTCAGAGTACCCGTACCCTTCAGTTTCCACTGCCACATCAGTCGCGAGGTTGCTTTGAGTGTGGTGATATATACCATGTGGTGAGGTATTGCCCTAGAATTGGGATGAGTGCACCTCCACAGATTTCTCGACCACAACATGACCCGTAGAGTTCCCAGGCCATGGTTATTGCCCTAGTTGCTACCCCACCTGCCCATACCGAGGCTATTTCCTCCGATTCTTTCATCACAGGTATTGTCATGGTTTGTCATAGAGGTGTACCTATTCTATTCTATCTAGGCTCCACTTATTCTTATGTGTCTTCTTATTTTGCTCTTCATTTGGGTGTACCTCGGGATTTCCTTGAGTTTCCCTATTTATGTTTCTACTCCTGTAGGGGATTTACTTGTTGTAGACCACGTTTATCGGTCATGTTTGGTTACTATTCGTGATTTTGAGACCAGAGCAGACTTATTGCTACTCAGCATGGTTGATTTTGATATTATTTCAGGCATGAACTGGTTGTCGCTCCAATATGCTATTTTTAATTTTCACGCCAAAACCATGATGTTGTCTATGCCAGGTGTACTGCGTGTTGAGTGGAGTGGTACTTTTGATCACACTCCCAGTAGAGTTATCTCTTCTCTTAAATCTCAACGTATGGTTGAGAAGGGGTGTGCCGTGTATTTAGCTTATATGAGAGATGTCAGTGTCCCCCGTTTGTTGATTCAGTACCAGTGGTACGAGATTATCCCAATGTATTTCCAGCTGATCTTCTGGGCATGCCACCTAATAGAGACATTGATTTATTGCCGGGCAATCAACCCATTTCTGTTCCTCCATAACGTATGGCTCCTCCCGAGTTGAAGGAGTTGAAGGATCATTTACAGAAATTCCTTGATAAGGGCTTTATCCAGCCAAGTGTTTCACCTTGGGGTGCTCTTGTCTTGTTTGTAAAGAAAAAAGATGGTTCTATGCGTATGTGTATTGATTATCGCCAGTTGAACAAGGTCACAGTGAAGAATCGTTATCCTTTACCTCATATTGATGATTTGTTTGACCAGTTTCAAGGTGCACGGGGATTTCCTAAGATTGATTTGTGCTCAAGTTACCATCAATTCAAGATTCGGGAGCCAGATATCCCGAAGACTGCTTTCAGGACTCGGTACGATCATTACGAGTTTCTTGTTATTACTGCTTTCAGGACTCGGTACGATCATTACGAGTTTCTTGTTATGTCATTTAGGCTGACAAATGACCCAGCAGCCTTCATGCATTTGATGCATAGTATACTTCAGTCATATATAGACTCTTTTGTCATTGTCTTTATTGATGATATTCTGGTGTATTCCCGGAGTCGGGAAGATCATGAGCAACATCTGAGGACAGTGCTTCAGACTCTGAGAGAGAAAAAGTTATATGCAAAGTTCTCAAAATGTGACTTTTGGTTGGATTCAATGGCATTCTTAGGCCACGTAGTATCAATTGATGGCATTTGGGTGGATCCGAAGAAGGTAAAAGTTGTGCAGAGTTGGCCCAGGCCGTCCTCAGCTATAGAGATTCGTAGTTTCCTTGGTGTGGCGAGCTACTACTATCGTTTTGTGGAGGGGTTTTTATCGATTGCAGACCCTATGACAAGATTGACCCAAAAGGGTGCCCCATTTCAAGGGATAGAGGACTGTGAAGCGATCTTTCAGAAGCTCAAGACAACTTTGACTACAACCCCACTTTTGGTATTGCCTACAGGTTTAGGGTCTTATACCATCTATTGTGATGCCTCAAGAGTTAGCCTTGGAGCAGTATTGATGCAAGAAAGTAGGGTGATTGCCTACGCATCCAGACAGTTGAAGATACACGAGAAGAATTATCATGTCCATGATCTTGAGTTAGCTGTCATAGTTCACGCCTTGAAGATTTGGTGTCATTATCTATATGGTGTTCCTTGTGAGATTTATACTGATCATAGGAGTTTGCAGCATTTGTTCAAGCAGAAGGATCTAAATTTGCGCCAGAGGAGGTGGTCAGAGTTGCTGAAGGATTATGACAACACTATTTTGTATTACCCGGGAAAGGCCAATGTAGTGGCTGATACCTTGAGTCGCAGGGTGGAGAGTTTGAGGAGTTTGGCCTATTTACCAGTATCGGAGAGGCCTATGGCAATGGATGTTCAGGCCTTAGCCAGTCAGTTTGTGAGATTGGATCTTTCGGAGCTCAGTCGGGTTCTAGCTTGTATGGTTTCTCGGTCTTCATTATTTGATCGTATCAGGGAGCAACAGTATGATGACCCTCATTTGCTTGTCCTTAAGGACAGGGTTCAGCATGGTGATGCCAGAGATGTGACCATTAGCGAGGATAGAGTATTGAGGATGCAGGGTCGGGTTGTGTACCCAATGTCGATAGGCTACGGGAGCTGATTCTAGAGAAGGCCCACAGTTCGCGATACTCCAAACATCTGGGTGCCGCAAAGATGTACCAGGACTTGAGCCAACACTATTGGTGGAGGCAGATGAAAGGATATAGTTGGATTTGTAGCTAGATGCCTCAACTGCCAGCAGGTGAAGTATGAGCACCAGGGACCGGGTGGGTTGCTTCAGCAGATAGAGATTTCAAAGTGGAAGTGAGAGCGTATCACCATCGATTTTGTATCTGGGCTCCCACAGAATTTGAAGAAGTTTGATGCTATCTGGTTTATTATGGATTGGCTGACCAAGTCCGCTACTTACTCTTCGGAGCGATTAGCGGAAATATATATCCAGGAGATTATCCGTCTGCATGGTATTCCAGTTTATATTATTCAAACAGAGGTGCTCAGTTCACATCATGGTTTTAGAGGGCCATTCAGTAGGGGTTGGGTACTCGGGTGGAGTTGAACACAACATTTAACCCCAAGACAGATGGATAGTCCAAGCGTACTATTCAGATTCTTGAGGACATGCTCTGTGCTGTTGTGATTGAGTTTGGAGGGTCTTGGAATCAGTTCTTACCATTGGCGGAGTTTTCTTACAATGACAGCTATTAGTCCACCATTCAGATGGAAGTGTGTGAGGCTTTGTGTAGTAGGCGATATAGATCTCCGGTGGGTTGGTTTGAGCGGGGTAAGGCCAGAATATTGGGCACAGATTTGGTTCAGGATGCTTTGGAGAAAGTTAAGGTAATTCAGGATAGACTCCGTACAACCCAGTCTAGACAGAAGAGCTACGCGGATCGCAAAGTTCGTGATGTTTCCTTTATGGTTGGAGAGCGGGTTCTGCTTTGGGTTTTGCCTATGAAGGGTGTTATGAGATTTGGGAAGAAAGGGAAGTTGAGTTTGAGGTTTATTGGTCCTTTTGAGATATTGAGGCATGTTGGGGTTGCTTATGATCTTGCCTTACCTCCCAGTATGGCAGGGGTTCATTCGGTATTTCATGTTTCGATGCTCCGGAGATATCACGGTGATCCGTCGCACGTGTTGGATTTCAGTTCAGTCCAGCTGGACAAGGACCTATCTTATGTTGAGGAGCCAATTTCTATATTGGACAGGCAGATCAGAAAGTTGAGGTCAAAGATGTAAGGCCCTGTGTAAACTTGTACTCAAAACCTAGTAGCTTGTAGTGCCAAGTTTCGAATATGTGTTAAAAATGTGTAAAATTCTTCGCGGCGAGCTTGCGAGAGGTGGTTCGGACCCTTTGTACTGATCTAGCATTTCAAAATCAAGAATTAATGTCTTCCATAAAAGTGCTATTATACGATCCAGAATGCGGTATCAAATCAGGTATGCGGACTGCATTTTTGTCGCAAAGTGAGTCGGGGTATATTAGTCAAAATTGAGGTCAAAATGCGGTCCATTATGCGATCGTATAACTGATATACGGATCGCATAATCATTGCATATTTATCTTGGGATTTTGCAAAGGGGTAGTTCTGCGGTGCATTATGCGACCACATATTAGGTATACAGACCGTATTTCTGCCGCAAATCCAAATAGAAGTGTTCAAAGTTTAGGAGCACTTTTGCGGTCCATTCTGTGGACCGCATTTCCTTTTTGTGATCGCATACCTGACTCGGGGCTCTAATTTTATTACTTTTAAACCCGAACTCTTCTTCAATAAACACCCCCAACCCCTCATTTTAACACATTTTCTGAACAAAACTAGAGAGTGGGAAGAGAGAATTCTTGAGAGAGAAAGTCTTACCTTCATCAATTTGATTTTCAAAGTCACCCAGCAGGGAAATTTCAAGTAGTTGTCTTCATCTCCATTCTTGCAGGTAAAATCCCCAACCCTTTTTCATTGGTTTTCAGATTTAAACAAAAAGGGAGATTCTCATGCATTGATTCTTGAAAATATAAGTTGCAACACACATGCATGTTATTTAATACCTAAAATCTAGTAAGAGGAATTGGGTAGGAGTAAAGATTTGCAAAAAAGAGGGGTTGGTGACCTAAATAAGTTCGGGTTGTATTTGTGAACTTCTATTCTAAGACATATGTGTTAACTTGTGATTTAGATTGATGATACTAGGTTGTTTGGTGAATTGAAAGTAAGAGTTAAAAAGGAAACTCGACTCCAGGTATGTATGGCTAAATTTCCTTTGTGAAGTCACCCTATTTGGTGTACAAGTAATTGGTACGTGTTATTTATGTGGACTATTTTTAAAGTTTGGTTGTTTCATGGGTGTTAAGGCAAGATGGCCTATACGTTCCAATATGATGGTGTGAATAAATGAAAACAAACCAAGTGTGTGTGTAAATGTGTTGATGTGGTAAGGGTTGTGTAATAAATGATGGAAAGAAGTTGTAATTGATGCAAATGAAAACTCTTTGTGAATTGCTATTGTTGCTGTGGAATGATATTCTGGATGACTTAAAGCCGTGTGATTGAACTGGGAACTACTGTTGATGTGTGAAATGTGATTGTCTGGTGGGATCGTGTTGCGCGCTGCAACACGAAGTTATAAGGTATGGGTTGTGCTGATAAGGGTGGCCGAGGTAATAAGGGTGGAAAAGTGATCATAATCACTATTGAAATGAGAATGTATGAAACTCTTGAGTATGAAATGATGTATGAAGGGGAAAAAGAGAGATTGTGAAACTTGTTGGCTTCGGTTGATTCCTTTCATGTGCATTTGATTGTTGATTCTATTACTATTTGTTATCTGTGTATTGATTGATTTTACTTGGGGTAAAGTTTGAACATACATACCAGTACAATTCAAATGTACTGTCGTCCGTTTTGCTGGGGGCGCTACATTCTTGTTATGATTGTAGGTAGCTATATAGCAGGTGCTCCAGTCCACCGACAGTAGAACCCCCTCACTTTCCGTGAGCTGAATTGGTGAGCCCCTTTCCTCTCGGGCCCCTGCGTGGCTCATGCCGCTTTTCTTTCGGAGTCTTATTTTGGCATTTGTGTAAGGTATAGACGCAGCCTTGTTACCGGCAAGTATTGTAACACTCTTTTGTATCCCTAGAGGCTCCTTAGATAAGAAATGTGGGTTATGAACTTATGTAAGTATGTATATATGTATTTGGGTAGTGTAACTTGTAAACTATACAAAGTAACCATGTATGTTATATATATCTCGTAATAATATGTTAAATTATAAATAGCTATTTCACTTGATTAATAAGTAATGAAAACACAGGGTAACACTTGGGATAGGAAAGGCACCCAGGTTCCTTAACTGGGGCTACCCGATCGAGCACCGGTCATGTCCCTCGGTTTTGGGGCATGACAAAAGAACATTGCAACAATAATGGATCAGTGGCGGGGTCAGCCAGCCGAGAAGGCAACGTTAAAGATCGAACAAGATATACGCAGCCATTACCCTCATCTTTTTACTACTTCAGGTATGTCTCTATGCTCGTTCGAGGATGAACGAATGTTAAAGTATAGAAAGATGTGATGACCTGCTCGGTCGTCTTAGAATTAACGCTCAATCCCCTATTAATTACTTTCCCAAGTCTATTTTTGCTAATTTGACTAGCTGGGATGTTCGATTTTGAGTTTCGGAGAGTTTTGGGACACTTAGTCCCTAAATAAGAGCTTAAGTGTTGGAAAGTTTCCCTTAGTTGGAACAATGTGAAGATGGCCTCGGAATGGAAATCTGATGGTTTCATTAGCTTTGTTAGGTTATTTTGGGGTTGGGAGCATGTTCGGAATGTATTTTGGAGGTTCGTAGCTAATTTAGGCTTGAAATGCCGAAGTTTGTATTTTTGAAGTTTCCCGTTTGATAGTGCGTTTTTGATCCGAGGGTTGGAAGGGAATTCCAGAAGTTTCAGTAGTTCCATTATTTCATTTGAGATGTGTGTGTAAAATTTCAGGTCATTCATACGAGGTTTGATAGACTTTTGACCGAAAATGTTTTTTTAGAGTTTTTGCAGTTCTTAAGGTTGAATTCAATGAAAAATAGGTGTTTTGATGTTATTTTGAGTGTTCCAAAAGTTGAATTATGTTATGGGATATGTCGGTAGGTTTGGTTGAGGTCCAGGTAGCCTCGGGTGTGTTTCGGATGCTCAATGGGTCATTTTTGGAACTTGTAAAATTGCAGAAATCAGGTATCTGGTATCCTTAAATGAAATTGCAATAAAGTTGTTAGTGAGGAGGTAGGAATCGTTCTATGCGATCGCAAGGAGCTGTCTGCGATCGTGAAGTGTAAGAGACCAAAGTAGTGCGGTCGCGTGAGGATGCATGCGAACGCATAGTGCGGACACATGTGGCATTGGGTCGAGTGTTTAGTCTATGTGAATGCGGTTAGGTGTAAGAGATCTTGTAGTAGGATGAGATCCAGCTCTATGCGAACGCGTGTGTGGGATCGCGATCGCAGAGAAGGATTTTATTAAGTCGCTGGTCAGTATTTTAAAGCTCAATCCGCGACCCTTCTTCATTTTTCCACCATTTTTTGAATGGGATTGGAGCTTTTGAAGATGATTTTTGAGGGAACCAAAGAGGAATCACTTGGAGGTAATATTTTTGACTTCATAACTCGTTTTTATGTGATTAAATACCTAATTAATGGTGAGAAATTTGGGAAAAGGTAATTAGCGCTTGAGTTTAAGAGGCATTTATGTGAGGATTGAGGGGTCATTTGGACTCTGATTATTGTGTTCTTAGTGTGCATAGACTCGTAAGAGTAAGAGGTTTTTGAAAATATTAATTTCACCCAATTCCGAGACATTGGTTTGAGGGGCATTTTAGTTATTTTACCTAATTTCGCGTCTTAGCTTTGAATTAAATCGTAAGATTAGTTGCTTGAGATGTTATTTACGATATTTAATTGAATTGAATAGATTTGGGCCATTTGGAGTCGGATACCCGTGGCAATGGCATGATTTCTAGTTGATTTTGAGTCGGTTCGAGATAAGTGACTTGTCTAACCTTGTGTGGGGGACCTTCCCCTTAGGATATGATATTTGGCAATTGAATGTCGTGAATGTGAGGTGACAAGAGCATACATGAACTAATTGTTAAAAATCTGATTTTGCATTAAGTATTTAAAACTGAGTTGCTTTCTTATCTACTTCCTTTTATACTTGCAAATTTTAGCATGTTGTTAGTTAAAAGAGCATGTTTAGTTGATTTAAAATTGCCTATTTGCTAAATTGCATTGGTTTCATTACGTGAAGTATGTTAGGCTAGAATTACTTGTTGCCTTGGGATGGAATTTCATTTCTGAACATCTCCTTGTTGTTGCTATGTATTTACATTGGGACTACGGATGTGAGATTTCGGTAGCTCCCCCTTGTCTGTTTACTTTAGGACTGCGGGTTCGATCCACGATAGATCCCCCTTGCACATTTACTTTGGGACTGCGGGTTAGATTCCAATAGATCCCCATGCATATTTAGTTTGGGACTGCAGGTTAGATTCCCGATAGATCTCCTTTGCATATTTACTTTAGGACTGCGAGTTAGATTCCCGATAGATCCCCCTGCACATTTACTTTGGGACTGCAGGTTTGATTCCTGATAGATCCCCTTGTACAGTTATATGGAACTACTGTGTATTTACATTTGGGACTATGGATTGGGGGTTCCGGTAGATCACCCCGCATTGATAGCTGGACTACGGGACGGTATCCCGGGAGATCCTTCGGATATATACATATGATATACTATGGGACAGTATCCCGAGAGATCCACTGGAACGTTGATGAAAGGGACTACAAAATGGTATCCTAGGAGATCCTCGTATTACTATTGGTATTTAGCTGCTCTGCTTTTCGATTTTTACTCTGTTATTGGTATAATTGTTGTTGACTGGTATAACCTATCTTATTTCATTATTGTTCCCATTTATATCATTTATTTCATATTGTTGAAGCTTATTATTATGTTTAACCTCATTAGGACCCTGACCTTCCTCGTCACTACCCGATCGAGGTTAGGCTTGGCACTTACTGAGTACCGCTATAGTGTGCTAATGCCCTTCCTGTACATATTTTTCATGTGCAGATCCAGGTACCGCCACTCAGGCATATCAACCTTGAGGCAGGGAGAGCATTTGGAGGCTTCGAGGTACTTCTGCCGCATCCGTAGACCGAAGAGTCTCCATCTTTATTCTGTCTTGTAGTGTTATCCCTTCTATCTTACTATTTATTTAGATACTCTAGAGATTAGAGCACCTTACTGTATTTTTCTTCTAGCTTGTGTTCCCGTGAGTTTCCGGATTTTGGGACAGTATTGTAGTAGTTGAAATATTGTGTTGTATGCGCCGAGTGGCATTTTACATTCCGTTCTCCATTTTGGTAAATCTTGATTTGAGTTATAATTTTCGCAAGTTATTTGTTTTCTCATTGTTAGGCTTACCTAGTCGTAGGGACTAGGTGCTGTCACGACATGTTCATGGAGGGAGAACTGAGCTCATGACACTACTGGATTCATGTGAACTCACGGCTAATGCTCCCCTCTGCCCCTTCTCTTTGCTACAAAAGCCAAGAGAAGTTCAGCTGAGTTTCACGGAGCGTTTACATTTTTGTACCTGGAAACGCAAGAAAATACATATGACTTCACGGCAGAACAAAAAATGGCCCATGTGTTTTAAGTTTTACTTGACCTAGCCTATATTGTACATATTTTAAAAGTAATAGCAAATTTAATAATTATGTTCTTACACCCATTGCTTCACTCCCTCTTCTTCTCATATCTTCTACATATGTTTCAAGGGGCTGCGTATTCTGCTTCTCCTCCTATTTCATCTGATTGTAATGTAAGAAATTCAATAGCAGAAGTCCACCATTGAACGCTATTCAAAGCTTTGCTTTCAAATATAGGATTTTTTGAGTTTGTTAGTTGTTTGGATTGGGTGTTGTTCCAATTGATTGAAAATATCAAAAGAAGCTCAAAATTTAAATTTAAAGTGATTTGGTCTAGATTTGAGCAAGATTTGCGTTAAATTTCAGAAAAGACGCAAGAAAGAAGACGAAGTTAGTTTTTGTATAATTATGTGTAATCTTGTATAATACTCCATCTATTTCATATTAATTAGGGTATTTTGACTTGGCACGGAGTTTAAGAAAAAATAAGACTTTAAGAACTTGTAGTCTTAAAAGCTTAAGGGGTAAAAAATTATAGGGCCATGACATTTGTGTGGTTATAAAAGCTTCTCATTAAAAGTAAATGGGTAAAATGAAAGAGCTTATAGTTGAATTATATCTAAATTTAGAAATGTGTCATTTATTTTGGAACATACTAAAAAGAAAATACCTCATTTAATATGAAACTGAGGGAGTAGTATATATGAGTGTATAAACACATATTATACATTATATACACTTTTATACACCTTTATACAAGCGTATGTAGACGAACTTCTTCTACAATTTTCAGTTGTAATTCTTGTTCCAAAACCACTCCAAATCTCCATTAAATGACTTCAAATTTTATATACAACCTCCTTATACTATTTCTAACAAGTCTAAATAACACACATCCAAATTTCTCACAAAATCAAATTTGAAATATAAACCGATATATTTAAGCTTGTTAAAAAATCTTATTTTTACCACCCAAATAGATTTGGTTTGTTGAAGTAATATTTGAGTCACATTTACTGATTCAATAATTAACTTAAAAGTTGAATTTTTTTTAAAATTAAATAGTAATTTCGAGAACCTATTTGAGTTGGATGCTGAATCTTAGGGAGAAATTCAAAAATAACCAGATTTATAACTGGTCGTTCAAAAATTGTACAATTTTAAAAATAATCGAAATTTAGCCTATCTATGTAAAGATAAATCTGAGCGAAAATACTGTTTAAAACTCGAAAAATACTCCAGTATATTATGCTGGAGTTCCAGCATAAACATAGTTGAACTCCAACATATTATACTGGAGTTCCAGGATAAGTATGTTGGAACTCCAGCATAAGTACACTAGAACTCCAGCATAATATACTGGAGTTCCAGCAAGTATACTGGTCCAATATAATATACTAGAGTTTGGAGCACTGGTGCTCCAATCTCCAGTATATTATACTAGAGCCAGCAAAGTATATCGGTCCAGCATAATATGCTGGAGTTCATACACATGTGCACCGAACTCCGGTATATTATACTGGACCGGTCGCTATTACAGCAAAATAGTGACTATTTTTCATTGACTTTGTAAACGATGGCTATTTTTGAAGGAATTTTTACATTCCTATACCATATAGAAAACTTGATTACCCTCAATGTTTAAGGTTTGATATTTAGTATAATAAATTACCAATTCTATACCTTAATATATTTTAAGAGTACAATTAATGCAACAAATAAAGACTAAAAACTATATATTTTTTCGATAATAATAAAATCTGAATAGAGATTAGTTTCGTTCTTAAAACTGTCAAATTCGTATCAATTCCATTATTTCAATTGTGCCTTTTGTTTTTAATATTTTGATATTATATAATTTAAGAGTGGGTGGCTGAATTATATAATGTGTCCCCTTTGTTAAGAGAATGCTCCTTATAGTGAAACATAGCTGCTGCCAAATAGTGCTTTTGCCACTTGGCCTTACAAAGGAGTCATCGACGTCAATTGCAATTCAAGTTGTAGATGATCAAATGACTAATTAAACTTTTTCGTATTTATACTACTATTTCTGTTCAACAATAAATACGAAATATAACAATAATATTAATAATAATTTATAATCTAAAACAAACATGAATATTACCATGACAGTGATAACAAATATACTTGGTATGAATTAAAGAAAGGAGCTCTTTCTCTTTGTCTTTTTTTAGAAAATCCAAAAAAGAAGAAATGGGTTCCATCATTGTGCCGTTTTTTCTGCTTCTTTTTAGGGAGCGTTTTTTCTGCTTTCGATTTTTTGGAAGGGAGCCGATGGAGCCGTTTCTAGGTAAGGCATTTAGGATTTGATGGATCTGCTATTTTTTAGGTTTTCTAATTGTGTTTTTATATGTAGAAGGTAGGATAAAGAGTAATAGGTATTTGGGTAGTGGTATTAGAATTGGATTGTGAAAAAAGAAAACAATGCATCTACGATCAGAATTTAAATAATCTATAATTCATCTACAAAATATCTACAAATTGGGTATATTTTGAATTTAAATATCCCTATTCCCATTCGATTGTAGTTTAATTGGGATTTTCGATATAGCTGTGTTTTTTGTAGAAGGTTTGTAGAAGTTTTAGTCGTTTTTTATTTGTAAAAATGGAAAATAAAGCATCTACAATCATAATATAAATATAATTTTATCTATAATTTAACTGCAATTTCTGCAATATGTCTTCTTCTTCTTCTTCTTCTTCTTCTTCTTCTTCTTCTTCTTCTTCTTCTTCTTCTTCTTCTTCTTCTTCTTCTTCTTCGAGTTTCAATATGAAATTCAGTCAAAACCAAGTCTAATCTTCACCAAAACCCCTCAAAATTGAGATATAAAGTGTAAACTCTATTCCCGATTATTTTCTACACCCAATCCTAGGGGTGTGCATTTGACTTATCGATTCGGTTTTTATCCTTATCGATAATTACTTATCGATTATCGATTTTTACATATGCTTATCGTTATCGTTTCAATAAGGTTTCGATTTTTTCGATTTCGATTTATCGATTTTTGGGGCTTATCGATTCGGTTATCGATAACACAAATAAGCCAAGAGGCGGGCTGCACACTTTGTAAACTTTTAAAGCCCAAGCAATAATTTGAGTTGTTGTAGACCAATCACGCAGGCAGCACCAGCCATGAAACCAATAATAGCAGCATGTGACAGAAAATCAACTAGAAATCCTAACCTGTAATTTACTTGCGATACGCAGCTCATTTACTTGCGATGATAACTGTGGTAGCAATGGTACATCAAAAGAAATTGAAGTTCCAACAACTTGCGAATCACCAGTTGATGGGCAGCAAATCAACGTCCATGTTATAGCTATAATGGGCAGCAAATCAAGAATCAACCCTCAAGTTATTAAAGAGAAAAATATTAAGAACTTTGTAATACATCACATTCTTTTACAAGTATATTATTTAAAATAGAAAACTTACATAGCAACTAACAATCTCTAGCAAACATCGTCGGTGGAAGCTTTTTTGCCAAGATTAGTAAAATCTAATAAGAAAATATATTAACAAGTCAAGCAATTAATATATTATTTAACTATCTTAAGCAATACAATAAAATTTATTAAAATATACATACCTTCCTCAAGTGTCTCAAGAATATCTAAATCTTCCTTTTTTGACAACCATCGTTTCTGTTCCGCTTCGGCCAAAACCAAAATACTAGAGCAGATCATTATTTCTGCTCCAGAATACCCAAGTTTCCTCGCAAGGAAAAAGGTCAATACCAAATACTAGACCAGAACATAATTATTGTTCCAGAACAACCAAGTTTCCTTTTTTTCCGTATTAAGTTAATAAGTTTTCCATGAAGAAGATTAATGAAAGAAGCTGCCTAGATAAAACAACAACCCTAAGAAGGACCCTAGCTGCAGAATTCTATGTGTTGCTCTTTAGTTTTACTCTGTCTACAAGCATAACACTCCCTTAAAGCACTGCTCCAAATGAGAAACAATTTCCAGCACCATTCAGCGTGAAGTTGAAGAGATACTATTGTTCCTCATGACTAACAAGATCTCCTAGCAATATGGTTAAAAAATATACATCTGTGTCTTATTCTATATTTGAAATACAAACATAATTTAATCCAAGTCAAAAGCCTCGATAACAGACTCATAAAATAAAGACCTAAGAGAACAATCTTTAATATTGTACTTAGATTTAAAATTCATCATAAGCCTATGGTGGGTGTAGTCCTTGATATTAGCGGATATGCTGAGATGGGCTTTGACAAATTCAGAGGTACATATTAAAGCAAGCCAAGATTTTGAAATACACCTGAACCGCAACAGGGATTCCACGGGAAGCCTTAACAGGATTTCAGTGATGAGTTATGCTGGAAAAATAGAGATTTTAAAGCTTGAATCTTGCACAGAAGTTGATGGAAATCGAGAATGTTTTATGCGTTTGCTCTGTTTTTCCAATTGGGTCGCTGAGTTTGACGAGGTAGAAGAGGGTTTTGACGAGGTTTTGTGCAGGACAGTGGAGAAGATTTTTAAGGGCAAGCCATGGCTGCGAGCCTGCGAATTGCGATGCTGAACTGCTGAAGGAAATACTGAAATAGTAGGGTATTAGGGATTTTATTTAGGGTTAAGTGAAGGAAAGGGTAGTAATAATATTATAAAATAAGGGTATATTTGTCTTTTTAATATATCTTATCGGTTTATCGATAAACCGATAAACCGAAGAGGACAAATCGAAATCGAAATCGATAAATTGATAAGGAAAATTTCAAAAACGAAATCGAAATCGATAATAAATAATCGATTCGATTTATCGATAAACCGATTCGAATGCACACCCCTACCCACACCCCTACCCAATCCAAACAAATAATGATTTTTGAAAATTTAAATTTGAATACAAAGCTTTCAAGCTTTTTAATGGCTGTCAATAGTAAAAAATATCTGAAAGAATATTTACTTCCATAATTATAGTGCGCCTAAATAGGAATATTTGGAAGAATTTTTAGTTCCAGAACCTTATTGCAAAATGAGCATGAAATGAATATGACCATATGATAGAAAACATGCAAACAATTCAAAGTTCAAGAGAAACATGCATTTAGCAAACATAAAGTTCTGGAAAATGGCATATTAGACATAGATATCCGAGCAATGTAGCATAAATATGTCTATATTGAAAAGCAACCTAAGATAAAGGAAGAGGATTTGAGACAGATTGATGACCAACATTGCAATAGTCTATTATGATGAATTTTCAGAAGAGCCATAACAGATACAAAAGATATTGGATAATTCATATAACTGACTGAATTAGTTTGTAAATATACATGATTTATTAATTAGAACAAGATTTTCTCATTCTGCCCTTAGTTATAGATGGAACAAGGAAAAAAGAGTATTCTTTATTCATGACTACTATAAATATGTTTAATCTTTTAATTTTGGGCAAGAAGAGTATATGTAGTTATAACTGATTATTGTGTTCAAAGATCAATTACGAGAGATCAGAATGGCAGAGGTAATCGATTCATACAGAGAAAAGAAAGGTAATGAATGGTATATATTCTGTAGAATTACTGAGAACATGGCAGATAAATATGAAACTATGCACATTTTTGTAATAAGGTCTCATATATGGTATAGGAAGGAAAAAGTAATGACCAGTCTGAAAACTGATTATACCGTGCTATTTTTACTGAATCTTAGCCTATTATTTTTCGGCTAATCGATTGTAAATTGAAATATGAACTATGAAATTAAAAAATAAGGAGCCCAATTATTCTTAGATAAAATTTATCCCTTTTTTTTTGGTTTCTTGCAATAGCATTACACAAGGTAACCTAACTTTTTCATTGTCGTTAAACAATAAGGTATCATCCTAACAATTTTAAATTTTGGATACAATAAAGTCATGTGCAACAAATTTGCTTGCCATTTAAAGGCCTCAAAGTTTTTCTCTTATTTATTATCCAATTTTTGAAGATACAATTCATAAGTTAAAATCAAAACTCTAATATGAACATAAATCCTGTAAAAACAGTATAAAACGATACCTTTTTTTAGATGATACTTAGAATAGAGTTATTTACGTTGCATCTTTTATGCAAAATAAACTATAATCTAAACTAACTAACAAATTAATCAACTGTAATTTATTATTAAATACTCGAGTAACCAAAAAAAAATAATATTATCCCTGCACAAAATGTTGTAAAATTTAACTAAGGAAAAATGAAAGCCGCTTTTAAATATAGTAAGTGAAAAGACAACATAAGAGTGAAAACGTGTCCAAACCACATCCATTCCCTCTAAATAACTGCCTTACAATGACAATCTACCAACGCCCAACTTGAGACAAAGGATTCGAAACTCCATTTGGTTGCAGTCACATTTCTATTGACTGATCATCGTACCAGGTACTCATTTTTCACCATCACTCTTCCTTTTAACTCCCAGAAATTTCTTTAATGATTAAACATATAAAAATTAATGATTGAAAGATAGTTGATACGAATATTGTTTTCAATATACAGTTTGAATTATTGTATATTGTGAACTTTATATATGCTAATACTATTAATAATATGATGGAGTCAAACATCTTGAGACGTTAAAGATGACAAAAGTGTCAATTAAAATTTGAACAGTAAAATGAATTTAAATTGTTGACAATTTTGAAAGTTATATAGGGATATGTCATATAGAAAATGTTGAGACTGAGGCGTTGTCGTTGTTGTTGTTGTTGTTGAATGGAACGATTTTAATACCATGGAACATCCAAAGTCAGCATATGAATTGGAACCGAGCATGAAAGTTTTTTTGTTGGTTTGGAAGGTGGATTGCAGGAGAAGAGGTAAAATCAATTGTGGCTTAGGATTTCAGAAAATTCTTTCACTTGAGGGCATTATGTTGGGGTGTACGGGTGTGCGTGGAGTGGGGTGGGGGGAGGGGGGAGAGAGAGTTATAGTATAAGCAGAAGGGTACAACAACAACATACCCGGTGAAATCCTACAAGTGGAGTATGGGGATGATATGTGTGGGCAGACCTTAACCTTACCTTAGTAAGATAGAGATGTTGTTTCCAATAGAATCTCATGATATAAGCAGAAGGGTATTAAATAATTTATTCCTATTTCAATTTCTTGCCAAGGGTCTTTCGAAAATAGCCTCTCTACCTTCCAAAGGTAGGGGTAAAGCCTGCGAAAACAATCCTTCCCAGACCTCATTCGTGAGATTCCAATGGGTTGTTGTTGTTAATTTCTTGGTAATCATGGCTGATTAAACACTGGTCTTTTCCTACTTGGTAAGTTGTAGTTCTAACTCAGTTGGAACCATGTGCTCCAGGAATATACTCAAGAAAATGAGCCCTCAAACTTGGTGATGATACTTTGAATACATTATGTTTGCAATTTCAACCCAAATGCAAGGTCTCAAACCGACACTGTCATCATCAGCTAGCCATTCATCAGAACGGTTCTCTCCTGCCTCGACTTCCTTTCCAAAGGTATTACCCTCGTTATGTTTGTTAATAGTAATGTCAAACATATCTTGCTAACTCGTGTCATAGGACGAATGTTGTAATCAGCATATTGTAGGGTAATGTTACCTTAGTTTCAGACACAATTATGTACTTCTGCACTTGTGTATGTAAATTCTTCTCTGCATAATGAGATTCTTCAATGGTTACATTAATCAAGGAAGTTTGTAACTTAACTCACCTTGCAAAACATATTTACCCAATGGACTTGTTTTGATATAAAATTGTTCTCCTCGTTTCCACAATTTTGTGTTTCTGATTACGCTGTTAAATTGTGTATATCTGAAGAAATATTCTATATTTTCCTTGAAGGAATGTTGATGTCAATATCTCTTGATAGAACTGTGTTTCACAGGGCAGTCCATTTTCGTCAAAGCAAAGTTCTTTTCAAAGAGGTCAATTTCATGTTAGACTATTCCTTGGGCCTAATCAAACTGGTAAAAGAAGAAATAATGCAGGTAAATGATGCTGATTCATCTCATTTAGTTTTTACTGTTTGTTTAAATTTAGAGGCAGCTGATTGTCTTGTTTCTTTTTCGGCTGAAATTACTACCGCTACTGAAAGACTTCAACACTTTAAGCAAGAAATACCTGCCTTCAATTTTTGCCTTTTATTTTATTCAGAGTTATCAACTCAGTAATGTTCTGTGAATTCCTGGTATCATCTTTGTAATTTTTTCCTTCAGAATCCAATGAAATTATTGAAACTAACTTACATCATTTCTTGTCTTAATCTATCTTGTTAAGGTCTTATTTTTCGCGATGCATCTCCTGAGATTGTTATGTGTTAGTAATTACTCTGCTCCATGGAATTGTGTTATTGTCGTATAATCCTGTTCCATTTACTAATGTACCTAAACTAATCGTCATATTTTTGTTTGTTGATACTGTAGGTATTGTAGTGTCACCAGGTTGTGTCCTTCCACTAACCGAGGAAAATGTTGAGAAGGTTCTAGATGAAGTCAGGCCAGGCCTAATGGCAGATGGAGGGAATGTTGTACTACATGAGATCGATGGCCTAGTAGTAATTCTTAAGCTTCAGGGAGCATGTGGATCTTGTCCAAGTTCAACAATGACGCTAAAAATGGGAATTGAAACTCGCCTTCGGGACAAAATCCCTGAAATAATGGAAGTAGAGCAGATTCAGGACTCTGAGACTGGCCTTGAATTAAATGAGGAAAATATTGAGAAGGTACAAGACACATGGCCTCTGCAGATTTATTTCCAATAATTTATTAACATGTGTGATTACTGTTAGCTTGTTCTAAGTAGTACTTAGACACAAAAATAATGCATTATTTCCAATAATGTCAGCTTCTTGGAGAGATTAGACCATATCTGGTAGGAGCAGGTGGGGGAGAGCTTGAGCTTGTTCAGATTAATGACTACGTTGTTAAGGTTCGACTGAGTGGACCGGCAGCTTTCGTGATGACAGTTCGTGTAGCTCTTATTCAAAAATTAAGAGATGCAATACCATCTATTGCTGCAGTTCAATTGATAGAATGAAGGAAATGCTCAGCCATAGGACGACGTTTTCCTGCAAGAATTTCAGCAGATTTGTAGACACAGTATGGCTACATGTTCTCTCTTTACAGTAGCATCATTTTTGGTATAAATGTAGTATTCTTTATCCCTTGACTACATGTTAACCTATTGTATGTAACATAGAGGAGCTTCATGAAGTTTTCTTGAACTTATAATGTGCCAAGTAATGGGAGACTTCTCACCTGAACATTCTTCCAAATTGTAAGTAAAATGAACTAAAAAGATACATGATGATTTTCATACTGATGGGAATACTGTGGTAATGGATAACGTAGTATAAGTTTAGCATAATTCATATTGATGGGAACATTGATGTCTTCTGTGGTCATGTCAGTCATATCACATATGAATATGCTCAGCAGTCAGCACCAATAGCAGCAGCAAATGGAAGGTTAGCTACTTTTAATATACCCATTTTACTTGGATTCTCATTCAGTAATATAATTCTCCAAATTTGACTTTCCATTGAAAATATTTACTTCAGTGATTATAATAATATCTGAGACAAGAGGGGTTGCTCTGATGGTAAGCAACCCCCACTTCCAACCGAGAGGTTGTGAGTTCGAGTCTCCCCAAGAGCAAGGTGGGAAGTTCTTGGAGGGAACGATGCCGGGGGTCTATTTGGAAACAGCCTCTCTACCCAAGGGTAGAACTCACTAAGTGAGATTATACTGGATTGTTGTTGTTGGTATTGCATCAGCAACTCAAAAGATAGCATTCCACATTTTCTTCTTTTCTTTTGTGTTCTCTTTCGAAAGCGAAAAAAATAGACGTGAGTTGACCGTGAACATTGTGATGCACAGCGCTGCACAGGGTTAGGCTAGTGACAGGCAAACAACTCTTCCTCTAACTTATACGATGTGTGAAGAGTACATTATATCACTTGAAAAAATTAAAAAGAAGGAAGCAAAACTAAGATGATGCATCAATGATAGTGTGTTAAAAGTATTTGAAATTAGTTTATTTATACTGTACCAGACAACTAGTTTTAAATTTTGAACAAGCTCTTTGATCACTTTATGCTGTCCACTAATAAAGTACGTATATTTAATTGGGCAGTAAAAGTTAAAAGTAAAATAAGAGAAGTTGATTGAGTTTTTTTGTTAATTTTAATCGAACAAACCAGAAAACAAGTGAATGTTTGATCTGAAAAGAGAGAGCATAAGACTAGTACAGAACAAAGAAACTTTTCATTGTAATTTAAGATACAATTTATAAGAAAGATTTAACTACTAACTTCATGGTCTTTAATATCAGTACATTATCTACTTTAAAAAAACTAACAAAGATACTCGAAAAAGTAATAACTGCAAAATTAAACTTAGTAATTACAGTTAAAGTAACTGCAATTATTCACAGCTAAACTGCAGTCCTAAAACATAGCAACTAACTCATCCTTGCTTTAGGATCTGCAGATACGAAGCTTCGATCTCAAAAACTCAGAACTTGTGAAATGACACTTTGGTAAAAGCATCAGTTTATTGGTCATCTGATTTGCAATAAATGAGAGCCACCTCCCCATTCTTCTGGACTTCTCTCAAGAAAAACAACTTGATATTAAAGTGTTTCGTCTTCCCATGAAAAACTGGATTAGAAGAAATAGATATTGCATCCTGATTGTCAACAAATATCTCGGTTTCTTCTTTCTGCACAAGATAAAGATCTTCCAATATTTTCCTCAACTAGTTTTAAATTTTGAACAAGCTCTTTGATCACTTTATGCTGTCCACTAATAAAGTACGTATATTTAATTGGGCAGTAAAAGTTAAAAGTAAAATAAGAGAAGTTGATTGAGTTTTTTGTTAATTTCAATCAAACAAACCAGAAAACAAGTGAATGTTTGATCTGAAAAGAGAGAGCATAAGACCAGTACAGAACAAAGAAACTTTTCATTGTAATTTAAGATATAATTTATAAGAAAGATTTAACTACTAACTTCATGGTCTTTAATATCAGTACGTTATCTACTTTAAAAAAAACTAACAAAGATACTCGAAAAAGTAATAACTGCAAAATTAAACTTAGTAATTACAGTTAAAGTAACTGCAATTTTTCACAGCTAAACTGTAGTCCTAAAACATAGCAACTAACTCATCCTTGCTTTAGGATCTGCAGGCACGAAGCTTCGATCTCAAAGACTCAGAACTTGTGAAATGACACTTTGGTAAAAGCATCAGTCAATTGGTCATCTGATTTGCAATAAATGAGAGCCACCTCCCCATTCTTCTGGACTTCTCTCAAGAAAAACAACTTGATATTAAAGTGTTTCGTCTTCCTATGGAAAACTGGATTAGAAGAAATAGATATTGCATCCTGATTGTCAACAAATATCTCGGTTTCTTCTTTCTGCACAAGATAAAGATCTTCCAATATTTTCCTCAACCACAATACTTGATTCACCGCAGTTGCTGCCACAAATTCTGCTTTCGCTATCGATTGAGCTATTGTATCCTGCGTTTTGGAACTCCATTAAAAGACACTTGAAGCAATAGTGAAACAGTATCCAGAAGTGTTATTCATGTAATCAACTGAACTACCCCAATCACTGTCGGAAAAATCAGTTAGTTTGAGTTGTTCACAACTTTTAAACTTGATTCCAAAATCAGTCGTTCTTTGATATATCTAATCACCCTTTTTGCCGCCTTTAAATGCACTTCACTTGCACAATGCTTGAAGTGAGGTAGAATACTTACAATATTGAGGATGTCAGGCCTTGTTGCTGTTAGATACATCAGACACCCAACCAAAATTTTGAAATATGACTCATCAACTTTCTGTGCTCCGTCTTCTTTGCTCAGTTTTTCTTTTTGATTCATCAGAGTGATCATCTCTTTTCGGTCTTCCTTGCAGAACCTTTTTTAGTATCTCTTTTGCATTTTTTTCTGACAAATGAATACTTCACTCGGATCTTGTTTAATCTCCATGCCAAGGAAGTAAGACATAAGCCCAAGTTCTGTCAATTCAAAAACTTTCATCATATCTTGTTTGAAATCTTCAATTTGATGTGCACAACTTCTTATAACTAGAATACCATCCAAATAAAGTGAAATATTTAGTGTATCATTTATACTATATTTGACATATGAAGTGGACTCAGATAAGCTTTTTTCAAAGCCTAAACTGAGTAAACAATCATCAGTTATACTATTTCAAGTCTTGGAGCTTGTTTCAATCCATAGAGTGCCTTTTGAAGAAAATAGACTTCATCTTCTTCTCCTTCTTTCACATAGCCTTTCGGTTGTTCGACATAGATCCCCTCCTGCAGAAAACCATTCAGGAATGTTGATTTGACATCTAGTTGGTATACTTTCTATTTCTTTTGTGCTACAATAGCGAGTAAAAGCCTAATAGTGTCAAGTCTCACTATTGGTGCAAAGGTATCTGAGTAGTCCACACCAAATATTTGAGCATATCCTTTGACCACGATCCTAGATTTATGCTTATTGATTGAGCCATAAACATTAAGATTAGTTCTGCACACCCGTTTGACTCCAATCACCTTTCTGTTTTGAGGTCGATCAACTAACTCCCATGTTTTATTCTTTTCAATCATGAGCAACACCTCTTTCATTGCAGCACTCCAATCTTCATTCTTTTTGGCTTCTTCATAATGAGTAGGTTCACAAATTGCAATGTTACTTCTCCAATAAATATCAGAAAGTAATCTTGTGTCTCGAATATGAATGTGATCCACCAAATCATTTTGCCCATCTCTTATGTACTTTGATCTAATGTATTTGGAGCAAGCAACTTGAATTTTAAAGTCAGATTCTTCTTATTTGCATCGTCCCAGTTCCACCCTTCATCTTCCATAAAGTGCACATCTCTACTTACAATCATCTTTCCCGTTTGTGGCTGAAACACTTTATAAGATTTTGCAGCAGAACTATAGCCAATAAAGATGCATGTAAGTGCTCTTTTATCTAATTTATCTCTCTTGATATGTGGAACGTGAGTGATGCACAAACATCCAAATATTCTAAGAAAATTCAGAGATGGTTTATAATCATACCATGCTTCGAAATGCGTTAGATTCTTCAATGCTCTTGTGGGAAGCCTGTTTTGTAAAACAACAGTTGTATGGATTGCTTCTGCCTAGAACTGTTTGGGTAGATTCTTCTAAGTAACATGCATCATGTCATCTCTAGGATATATCTATTTCTTCTTTCACTAACTCTATTGTTGGCCCAAGTTCAGTTGAAGTTTTGAAGAATGACAAATGAACTTAGTGAAGGACTAGGTCCATCTTAGGAGACACAATTATTACAACCTATGCACATGAGATGCATGTAAAGAAGATAAGCCTTTGGGATCGAGCAGCAATATCTTCTAAATATCTTCTGAACTGATCAAAAATATTGCATATGAGATAAGGAGAAGAGGGCTCCTTATATAAAGAGAACCATATCCGGATCTAGGATAAGGAATTGGAGTTTGAATTGTTTTAGGACTCAAACTTGATAAAGGATCAGCAATTCGAGTTTTCATTAAAATCTGATTACTAACTCTATTAAAGCAATATTGTTCTCTTGTACAGGCACGCACATATACAAAGAAGTTAGAGATAAATTGAGAGCAAAAGAGAAAGACTATTTTGCAAGCAATTTACGTGAATCAAGTGTGCACGCCTGCAGCTACTTGAACGAGATTGAAGAACCAGTTCCATTGTGTTTTTCTTATTCTAATTCTATTTGTAGTAGGTGATTTAAAATTGTACTTTTCCAGCTTTCATAGAAGCAAATTATATTAGGTACTTTGAGTATTCAAGTTAGAGTTAACTTGAAAGTGTCGCAGCAGTTGAGGTTGTATGTCACACTGGAATTAGAGTTAATTCTTAGGTTTACAAAAGTTTTGTAAATGTTGTTTTGGCTCATTGAGTTTAGTGGATGTTTGGGAAAATCTTACTGAGAAGTAGGTTGTGGTTTTTCACCTTTTGAGCAAGGTGTTTTCCACGTAAAAATCTCTGTGTTCTTTATTTTATGCACTCTTAATTCTGCAAACAGTTATAGTTCGTACACCTAGAAGAACCAGGTTCTTCAAATGTGAAAATTGGGCACCACATAATTCACCGCCCCTTTTGCGGTAAGACTGGTCATTACACTGCGGTAAGACTGGTCATTACAAATATGAATGTATTGCAAAAGAAATGGCCAGTAAAATGAACAAAATCGTTGTTAAAGAAAAGAATAAGTTGCCAGGATGGGAAAAAAGGAATTTGATACATCCTTTTGCTTATAGAAAGGGACCCAAACTAGTTTGGGTTCCTAAGACTAACCCCGGATTTCCATTTTGCTGGTCCAAGTGAAAGGGAGAAACCAAATATGGTATATGGATAGTGGCTGCTTGAAACACATGATTGGGGACAAGGACCAGTTCCTTTCACTTGAGAACCTAAAAGAAGGTAATGTCTCATTTGGTAATGGAAAGAAAGGTGAGCTCATTGGGGTTGGAAAGGTAGGCAAGACTAATTCTCAGTCCATAGAGAATGTCTACCCAATAGATGGTTTAAAATACATATTAATAAGCGTGTCACAATTGTTTGACAAAGGCAACCTTGTGGCTTTTACTTCTACCTAGGGAATGTGTGATCCTAAAAGCAAATTGTAAAGGTCTAGAGTCTAGAGCAAATGAGAGTGATAACAAAACTGCTGAGTTGAAGAACCAGGTTCTTCAACTTGACAACAGTGTCTTAGAATTTAGGTCTGAGAATCTGAAATCAAAGTTTTAAAAAAAAAGATCTAGGAAAGGTAAAACATGAACTAGACAGAACTTGCAAGTGGAACCAAGCCTCAGATGCTCTCTCCTGGTTGCAAGAGTAGCACATCAGTAACAAAAAAGGACTTGGCTATGGAACTCAAGCTCCTAAATGGGACCCAAAAAGCAAGTATCTCACTCTTCCTGAAAACAAAATTTGCACACACTGCGGTAAGACTGGTCATTACAAATATGAATGTATTGCAAAAGAAATGGCCAGTCAAATGAACAAAATCATTGTTAGAAAAAGAATAAGTTGCCAGGATGGGCAAAAAGGAATTTAATACATCCTTTTGCTAATAGAAAGGGACCCAAACTAGTTTAGGTTCCTAAGACTAACCCCTGATTCCCATTTTGCTGGTCCAAGTGAAAGGGAGAAACCAAAATGTGGTATATGGATAGTGGCTGCTCGAAACACATGATTGGGGACAAGGACCAGTTCCTTTCACTTGAAAACCTAAAAGAAGGTAATGTCTCATTTGGTAATGGAAAGAAAGGTGAGATCATTGGGGTTGGAAAGGTAGGCAAGACTAATTCTCATCCCATAGAGAATGTCTACCCAATAGATGGTTTAAAATACAGATTAATAAGCGTTTCACAATTGTTTGACAAAGGCAACCTTGTGGCTTTTACTTCTACCTAGGGAGTGTGTGATCCTAAAAGCAAATTGTAAAGGTCTAGAGTCTAGAGCAAATGAGAGTGATAACAAAACTGCTGAGTTGAAGAACCAGGTTCTTCAACTTGACAACAGTGTTTTAGAACTTAGGTCTGAGAATCTGAAATCAAAGTTTTAAAAAAAAGATCTAGGAAAGGAAAAACATGAACTAGACAGAACTTGCAAGTGGAACCAAGCCTCAGATGCTCTCTCCTGGTTGCAAGAACATCACATCAGTAACAGAAGAGGACTTGGCTATGGGACTCAAGCTCCTAAATGGGACCCAAAAAGCAAGTACCTCACTCTTCCTGAAAACAAAATTTGCACACACTGCGGTAAGACTGGTCATTATAAATATGAATGTATTGCAAAAGAAATGGCCAGTCAAAGGAACAAAATCTTTGTTAAAGAAAAGAATAAGTTTCCAGGATGGGAAAAAAGGAATTTGATACATCCATTTGCTTATTGAAAGGGACCCAAACTAGTTTGGGTTTCTAAGACTAACCCCTGATTTCCATTTTGCTGGTCCAAGTGAAAAGGAGAAACCAAATATGGTATATGGATAGTGGATGCTTGAAGCACATGATTGGGGACAAGGACTAGTTCCTTTCCCTTGAGAACCTAAAAGAAGGTAATGTCTCATTTGGCAATGGAAAGAACGGTGAGATCATTGGGGTTGGAAAGGTAGGCAAGACTAATTCTCAGTCCATAGAGAATGTCTACCCAATAGATGGTTTAAAATACAGATTAATAAGCGTGTCACAATTGTTTGACAGAGGCAACCTTGTGGCTTTTGCTTATACCAAATATTTTTTGATTAAACTTATCACTGACAAGGTTGTTTTGCAGGGAAAAAGAGTTAACAATGTTTACACCATAGATTTGTCAACTCTTTTAAAAAATGAACTCACTTGCTAAAGTGTGTTTGGCAATGATCCCCTCCTGTGGCAAAAAATACTTGGCCATGCCAATCTAAATAAGCTAAACAAATTATCTTGGCCATGCCAATCTAAATAAGCTAAACAAATTATTCTCCAAGGACTTGGTAATAGGATTACCTAATATCAAGTTCAAGGAAGACAAAGTTTGTGAGGCATGTACAAGGGGGAAGTATGTAAGGTCATCCTTCAAATCCAAGAAAATGTAAGTACGTCAAAGACATTGGAACTAATTCATATGGATCTCTGTAGTCCAATGAGAACCATGAGCAGAGGCGGAAAGAAATTTGTGTTGGTGCTTGTTGTTGATTACTCTAGATTTACCTGGGTACTGTTTCTGACATCTAAAGATAAGGCCTTTGAAATGTTTACTGCTTTTGTTAGAAAAAATTAGGAAATCAACTTGCATCTATTAGGTCTGATCATGGAACTGAATTTGAAAATGCAAAATTTGTTGAGTATTGTGATGAAAATGGTATAGATCACAACTTCTCTGCCCCTAAGACTCCTCAGCAAAATGGAGTAGTTGAAAGAAAGAATAGGACTCTTGAGGATATGGCAAGGACTATGCTTTTCTCAAGTAAATTACCCCACAGTTTCTGGGAAAAGGTTGTAAATACTGCAGGTTACATATAAATAGATGCATGACTAGACCTCTAGTTGATAAGACTCGCTATGAGTTACGTAAAGGGATAAAAACAAACATATCCCAGCTTAGGGAATTTGGTTGCAAGTGCTATGTGCACAATAATGGAAAAGACTCCCTAGGTAAGTTTGATCCCAGAAGTGATAAGGGAGTATTCTTGGGATATTCTTCACATAGCAAAGCATATAAAGTGTTTAATAAAAGAACTTTGTGTGTAGAAGAAAGTGTGCATGTTGTGTTTGATGAAACTAACATTATTTCTGAAGGACAAGAACATGAAGATGAAGCCATCAGACTGGTCAAAGACCTGGTAGAAGCATCAGCTCAAGTCAAAGAAGCACCTACAAAAGGAACATGTGATGGAACAGATTCTTCCTTACAGGGCAACTTGACAGGGGGAAGAAATCAAAGAGGAATTGAAATACACCCTTTGAAGGAACCTTTTCATGAACCTGACTCTCAAAAATAGCTGAAACATTCAGCAGAAACAAGTTGGTCGTGAAACCTCACAAGTATCAAAGTTCTCATCCCATTGAGAACATTCTCACTGATCCAACATCTGGAGTCAAAACCAGATCACCACTAAATAATCTATGTGTATTCGATGCTTTTGTATCTCTTACTGAACCTAAAAATGTTGCTGAGGCTTTGCAGGATGCAGATTGGATCAATGTTATGCAGGAGGAACTCAACCAATTTGAAAGAAGTCAAGTCTGGCATCTAGTTCCAAGACCCAAGGACAGATCAGTCATTGCCACCAAATGGGTCTTCGGGAACAAACTTGATGAGGATGGAACTGTCACAAGAAACAAGGCAAGGCTGGTGGTTCAAGGCTACAACCAAGAGGAAGGCATTTACTATGATGAGAACTTTGATCTAGTTGCTAGATTAGAAGAAATCAGACTCCTCATTACCTTTGCAGCACATATGGAATTCACTCACCATCAGATGGATGTCTAAAGTGCCTTCTTAAATGGCTACCTCAAGGAAGAACTGTTTTTAAAACAACCTCCAGGATTTGAAAGCAAGGAAGGGGCTCAAACAGGCCCCAAGAGCATGGTATGAGCGGCTATCAAAATTCCTACTGGAGCATGGGTACAAAAGAGGTAAAATTGACAGCACCTTGTTCCTAAAAGAAAAAGGTAAAGACCTTCTTGTTGTACAAATATATGTTGATGACATAATATTTGGGGCTACTACTGATAAGTTGAGTAAGGACTTTGCAAAACTAATGGTGAGTGATTTTGAAATGAATATGATGGATGAATTAAACTTCTTCCTAGGCCTGCAGATCAAACAAAGTCCACATGGGACCATGATCCACCAGCAGAACTATATAAGAGAACTAATCAAAAGGTTTAAAATGGAGGATGCTAAAGAAATAGATACACCTATTGCAACTGCCACTAAATTAGATATTGATGAACATGGTTCATCAGTTGATCAAAAGTTGTATAGGGGGATGATTGGTTCACTCTTGTATCTTACTGCTAGTAGACCAGAGATTGTTTTCAGTGTAGGGCTTTGTGCTCGTTTCCAGGGAAGTCCAAAGGAGTCACATTTGACAGCTGTCAAGAGGATTTTGAGATATCTGAAAGGCACCACTGATTTGTGTCTTTGGTATCCCAAAGGTAGTAACTTTGATCTAGTAGGATTTGCTGATGCTGATTATGTAGGTTACTTGGTGGACAGGAGTAGTACTTCAGGTATGGCACATTTCCTAGGGTCATTTCTAGTGTCATGGGCTACCAAAAAGCAAACTCAGTAGCCCTATCTACTGCTGAAGCTGAATATGTTGCGGCTGCTTCTTGTTGTACTCAATTGCTATGGATCAAACAATAGTTTGTAGATTTTGGAATTGAAGTGGGATGTATTCTAATATTTTGAAATAACACTAGTGTTATATGTATGACAAAGAACCATGTTCATCATAAAAGGACAAAGCACATAGATGTTAGACACCACTTCTTGAGAGATAACTATGAGAAAGGGTTAAACTCCATAAAATTTTGTGCTACTGATAAACAAAATTCTGACATCTTCACTAAAGCACCAATTAGAGAAAACATTGAAAGGAACAAGTTAGAATTAGGGATGATTAAGATCACCAAATCAGGTCCAGTTCAGAATGCAATAAAATAAATGGAATTTTACTTTGTTTGGTTAGAAGATATGATTTTATGTGAATTCTAGACTAATTCTTACTCAATCGCATACTCTAATCAGTATATTCCTGTGACATGTTTCTTTCAATTCGTTGATCTCTTACAAAGTTTTTTTGCTATTTAGATACATGAGGCATACTCAAGAGAAGTTCTACTTGAAGAACCTGGTTCATCAAGTCTATGCTCAAATGAAAAGGCCAGGTACGTTTATATACTTGAACAATTAGAAAATTAAATATTCCAAATATGAGCAGAAGTCTCATTCTAACCAAACTCCCAAAAATATAACTGCCAAGCATTGGACCAGTTTTCCTCTCCCAGAACTCTAAAGAATAACGGGACTTTTTCCTTAAAAACTAGTGCAAACTAAAGTGAAGATTTAATAGGACTAGACTCCTGATTGACCACTGCAAAAGGTTGCAGTTACAAATCATGCCCTTTTAAAACACTCCACGCCTAATTTAATCAATACCCACCTTTAAGTTCTGATCATCCCTCTTCTTCTAAATCACCAAAAATCCCCAAAATCTTCCAAATCATTCTCCATGTATAACCCTCAAGCAAATCTAGGGACACCTTTACTGGAATCTACCAATACGTCTTTGTCTCCACCCCCTAGCGACAACCCTAAAACCAGATTCCGCCGGCAAACGATGCTGGCGAGAAAAAATATAGCCACTGGTTCTCTGAGAACAGCTTTAAACGAAAAATTAAGAGCCAGTTGAAAAGGGGAGGACTCTACGAAGGAATCATCTGACTCGGTTTCTGAGTCTGACATCTTCGTGTCTGCAAGTGACGGAGAAGAACGAGGGTTTTCTGACGCGATAAAAATCAAGAATACCCTAGGAAAATGAATACATGCGATGGTTCTTCTGATGCAGCCGATAAAGTGGAAAATAAGTTTGTTTTAGTCGGCCCATTAAGAGATGTGAAGGGGGATGAATCTAGTCGAAGAGAAAGGAAAAAGAAAGACGAGATTCTTGCGATTTGTGGAAATATTGAGGGAAGTGGCAACAAGTCAAGGGGAAATAGCTCTGGGGATACTGCAGAAGGTCTTCTTCATCTAAGTAAACAACAAGTTAGAAGTGGTTCATCTGGTGAGGAAACCCTAGCTGATCTTCTAAAGAAAATTGGGGTCAGTTATGATCCAAAGAAGCGTAAGGCTTCTTCCTTAAAAGCCGCAACTACTTCCAAGCCAACAAATAAAACAAAGACATAAACCCCTAAGTCTACTGTCCCCTCAAGAGCAACTAGAAGCAGGGTCAAACAAAGTTAGGAACAATTGCAGAAAGCACTGGAAGAAAGCAGGAGGAAAAAGAGAGAAAAAGAGAAGGCGAAAGTTGTGGAGAGTATCGAGGTAGAAAAGGAGATGGACCTGGTCCATCAAGAAAGAGAAACAACTGAAAAGGTAACATAACCTAATCCAAAAGGTTCCAAGACTTCGACCAAAAAGACATCCTCTGTACCCATATCTACCGAATCCTCGTTGGCTAAAAGAGCCAGGTCTGCTCGGAAAAGAAAATAAAAGAAGATTATTGAAGAAGAAGAGGAAGAATGGAGTGGAGAAGAAAAGGAGGAGGAATCTGAAAAGGAACATGATAGATTTGTCATCTTTGGCAGAAGAAAGAGCTTGAAAGGGAGAATTTTGAAAGACCTGGAGGAGCCAGGTAAGAAAGGATTGGTTAATGCTCTGAATGCACAAGGGTGGAAGAACATGGTTCTTCAACTAGATGGCAAACGGGCAAGAAGATAGTTGACCGAGTTTATGGCAAATGCCATAGTGGTGAATGGGGTTGTTACTAGTCTGGTGAGAGGACTCAAGGTACATTTTGATGCTCCTAAGTTAGGTGAGATTCTGGAGATTCCCTGTGCAGATATGATTGTACAAGGCAAAGGTGGCCTTTCCTGGACTCTGTTCCTAACGACTCCAAATCACCAGAAATTTTTTGTGATTCTGCAACTCCTGAAGGTGTGTCTGAAGCTCGATTTTTTTAGAAAAGTGAGATTAGGGCTGAGCACAAGGTGCTTTTTGAGTTTGTGAACAAATGTTTGCTTCCCATACAGGATAAAAGACACACAACCAACTACATGGATCTGGTTCTTCTCGAGCGTCTTGTGAAAAGAAAGCAGATTAAATGGCCTTCATTCATTGTAATACTACTGGATAGAGTGATCAACGGCTCTAAGGCTCATGCCATACCCTTTTGGTTGCTATTGAATACTATTCTGGAAAAGCTATATGTGCCGTTGAAGAAATGGGAGATGTCATCTAGCAAAGAGCACTTTGGTGTAAAGACTCTCATGGCCTGCGACTATCCAGTGAATGCCAACCCAGTTGAACCAGGTTCATCTCAAAAGACTTCGAGAAATAGCAAGGTCAGGGATTTGGTCCAGGAGTGTGGAACAAAAGATGTTGAGATTGCCAGGCTGAAAGCTCATGTTGTTGAATTAGAAACTGAGCGAGATGGACTTAGAATTGAACTAGCAAAGGAAAAGGAGAAGAGTGATGGAATGCTTCAAAATATGTTCAATCTTCTCCAAACCCAGCCCTCTCGTACCTCCAAGCCCTAAAGCCAGCTTAAACTACCCCTTCAGTGACCCAGATTCGAGATTTTTTTTGTTATGCTTTTGCTCATGGTTGGATGTTAATTTTCTTTTTGTGGTTTGTATTGTACAAACATCTCCCAAATCAATGACAATGTGCTATTTTCTCTTGTTCTATGAAACTTCTAATCTTAATAGTTACATTCTTTGTCTTGATTGATTGGTGCTGGTTAACTGAAACTTGTTTTCACTTGCAGTTTCCCCTGTGGCCATGAATACTAATTAATATCTGGATGTCATATAATATGTAACTTTTGGATGATGCCAAAATGGGGAAGAGATATTGTGCTTTAGTTAGTTTTTGTATTCTGATATAAAGTGATATTTATAACCTGATTTAACCTGGTCCTTAATGATAAGTTAACTTAAAATATGTGACTATGTGAAAAAATTAAGCTAAGATCCACAGGTTCTCTGAGTAGTAAAATCACAGAGTTTGTCATCATCAAAAAGAGGGAATTTTTTGGCCCAAGTTCAGTTGAAGTTTTGAAGAATGACAAATGAGCTCAGTGAAGGACCAGGTCCATCTTAGGAGACACAGTTGTTACAGCCTATGCACGTGAGATACATGTGACGAAGATAAACCCTTGGGATCGAGCAACAATATCTTCTAAATATCTTCTGAACTGATCAAAAAGATTGCATAGGAGATAAGGAAAAGAGGCCTCCTTATATGAAGAGAACCATATCCGGATCTAGGATAAGGAATTAGAGTTTGAATTGTTTTAAGACTCAAACTTGATAAAGGATCAGCAATTCAAGTTTTCATCAAACTCTGATTACTAACTCTATGAAAGTAATATGATTCTCTTGTACAAGCACACACATACACAAAGAAGTTAGAGCTAAATTGAGAGCAAAAGAGCAAGACTATTTTGCAAGCAATTTACGTGAGATCAAGTGTGCACGCCTGCAGCTACTTGAATAAGATTGAAGAATCAGTTCAATTGTGTTTTTCTTATTCTAGTTCTATTGTAGTACGTGACTTAAAATTGTACCTTTCCAGCTTTCATAGAAACAAATTGTATTAGGTACTTTGAGTATTCAAGTTAGAGTTAACTTGAAAGTGTCGCAGCAGTCAAGGCTATATACCATACTGGAATTACAGTTAACCCTTAGGTCTACAAGAGTTTTGTAAATGTTGTTTTGGCTCATTGAGTTTAGTGGGTGTTTGGGAAAATCCTACTGAGAAGTAGGTCGTGGTTTTTCACCTTTTGAGCCAGGTGTTTTCCACGTAAAAATCCCTGTGTTCTTTATTTTATGCACTCTTAATTCCGCAAACAATTATAGTTCGTACACGTAGAAGAACCAGGTTCTTCTAGTGCGAAAATTGGACACCACACAAATCACCCCCCTCTTGTGTGGTAATTAAGTTTCGAACATCTTCTATGTTGTTGCAGAGTATAAGGAGCAATAAGCTAGTGTTCAATTCCAGATTCCTCACAAAAAATTAGATTCTTCTAAAGTGTATCCTTTTCCATCTTCTGACCTTAGAACCTGAATTTTGCAACCACTTTGGTTTTCCGCCATTTTCTGGAACTTCCAAAATACTCTAGCTACTTTTGATTTGAATTTCAAGAAACAAATCCAGCACAGTCTTGTAAAATCATCAATAAAAATAATATTGACTACCTACTAATGACGAAGTTCTTTGGGGGGGGGGGGGCAGATACATCTGTATGGATCAATTGCAACTTGTGAGTGGCTCTCCAGGTTGACTTAGGAAAGGATTTCCTATTTTGCTTTGCAAACTGTCAAGCTCTACAGTTTGGAATGGAATTATCAAACTCTAGAAGATCATTGGCCATCCTGTTAGATTTCATCTGCAACAGCCCCTCATGATGATAGTGCCCGAGCCTCTTATGCCAAACTTTTGTGATACTTTCTTGACTTAAAAAGCAGTTTGCTCATGGCCTTATGGATCTTCTATCACATATGCTTTATTTATGAAGTGAAGTCAATATCCTTTCTCTATCAATTGACCAACACGTAGCAGATTTTGATCTATATCTGGGACATACAGAATATCTATGATAAACGTAGTTCCTGGACAACTTGCTATGGCTATGGTGCCCTTGCTTGTAGCAGGAATATACACACAATTTCCAATTGTAACATTATTCCTCTCGGTGCTCCTTAACTCTTGAACAATGCCTTATATCATATGTCATTTGATTAGTGCAACCACTATTGTTTATTCAATTTTCACTTGAATCGCGGCTTGTGAAAACAAGTTGCAAAAAAGAGTTGATCGTCTTCTTTTTGTTCAACAACTTGAGCATCAACTTCATGTAGTTGAGTTTTGCTCAAATTATAGCTTCGTGACTTACCGATTGCACTTGCTGCACTTTGCATCAGGTCTCCTCCAACATTTGAAAAGAGGGTGACATTTTTTACCACAATGTTGACAAGGCAAAAAGTTGTCTTCTTGCTTCCAGTCTTGATTTTGTTGTTATTTCTAACATTCTCATTGTTTGCTCCTTGGATCTTTTTGTTCTGCTTCTTCTACTGTCTTGATTCTTCACTGGTAAGGCCCTTCTTGTCTCAATACACATCGTTGATCTTGTGCTTGAAAAGCACTCAAGAGCTCTTCTAGTGTGATTTTGGACAAGTCCTTACTATTTTCTAAGGTTGTAATGGTAGCCTCAAATCTTTCGGGCACCGTTACAAGGATTTTCTCAACAGTATTTGAATCGTTTAAAGTGTAAACCAACAACCTGACACGAGTTGCTATGTTAAGAAGTCTATCAGAATACTCCTTTATAGTTTCACTGCCTTTCATCCTTTGCAACTCAAATGCAATAACAATAACAATAACAACAATAGCCCAGTATAATCCCACAAGTGGGGTCTAGGGAGGGTAACATGTACGCAGACCTTACCCCCTACCCCGGGGCCAGAGAGGCCGTTTCCAGGAGATCTTCGGCTCAAGAAAGCAACAAGAGATGATATATTAGTACTATCAATAGACTCATAATAAAATAACATAAAATAACATAAAATAACACAAAATACATAACAAAATATAAAATAATAAAATAACAGCAATATAAGAAATATATGAAATACGAAAAAGATGGAAGGTATACTAATATCCAACAGATAAAGCCCTGCCTCAGTAGCTGATCAATAGTATCCTAAGATTAACTCCTAACTGGTTAGTCTCACTCTAGTACACTGTGAAAATATTCACAACTTCCCCCTAACCGACAATCTTAGTGCTCCACCTCCACAATTCCCTGTCAATAGTCATGTCCTCAATAATCCTAACTCGCGCCATATCCTGCCCGATCACCTCTCCTTAATACCTCTTAGGTCTCCATCTACCTCTCATCGTGTCTATCATAGCCAGTCGCTCACACCTTCTCATTGGTGCATCAATTCTCCTCCTCTGAATGTGCCCGAACTATCTGAGTCTTGCTTCCCGCATCTTGTCCTCCATGAGGGCCATGCCTACCTTCTCTTGAATATCTTCATTCCTAATCTTATCTATACTTGAATTCCTGCACATCTACTTCAACATCCTCATCTTTGCTACCTTTATTTTCTGGATGTGTGAGTTCTTAATCGGCCAACATTATGTCCCATACAATATGGCAGGCTTAACCACTACTTTATAAAACTTACCTTTTAGTAATGGTAGCACTTTCTTGTCACACAGGACTCTTGTCGCTAACCTCCACTTCATCCACCCCACCCCTATATGATGTGTGACATCCTCGTCTATCTCCCCGATCCCCTGAATAAGTGACCCAAGGTACTTGAAACTACCCCTCTTAGGGATGACTTGAGAGTCAAGCCTCACTTTCACTCCCACTTCCGTCGGCTCAGCCCTAAATTTACATTCGAGGTATTCTGTCTTCGTCCTCCTCAGCCTGAAACCTTTAGACTCAAGGGCATGTCTCCAAACCTCTAGCCTCTCTTTGACGCTATATCGTGTCTCGTCAATTAGGACTATGTCATCGGCAAATAGCATGCACCATGGCACCTCTCCTTGAATATGATGCGTTATGGCATCCATCACCAGGGCAAATAGGAAAGGGCTGACGCAGACCCTTGGTGCAACCCCATGACAACCAGAAAATGCTCGGAGTCGCCTCCTACTGTCCTAACCCAAGTCTTAGCTCCATCATACATGTCTTTAATCACCCTAATGTAGGTAACTGAGACCCCTTTAACCTCTAAGCAACTCCGCAAGACCTCCCTAAGGACCTTGTCATACGCTTTCTCTATATCGATAAACACCATATCGAGATGCTTCTATCCCTGTATTGTTCTACCATCCTCCTAATAAGGTGGATAGCTTCTATAGTAGATCGCCCCGGCATGAACCCGAAATGGTTGTCTGAAATAGGCGTCGTCCTTCACACTCTTATTTCTACCATTCTCTCCCAGACTTTCATGGTATGACTCAGTAATTTGATACCCTTATAGTTGTTACAATTCTGGATATCGCCTTTGTTCTTATACAACAGAACTATTGTACTCCACCTCCACTATTCAGGCATCATATTAGTCTTGAATATAACATTAAACTACCCAATAAGGCACTCCAAGCCTGCTCTACCCACACACCTCCAAATTTCAATTAAAATTTCGCCCGGCCCCGGTAACTCTGCCCCTCCTCATCTTACGCATTGCCTCTATGACTCATCAACCTTAATGTCTCTACAACAACTTAAATCATGAGGCATGTCGACATTCCTCAATTCACCTAGTACAATATCCTGATCCCCTTCTTCATTTAGAAGTTGATGAAAGTATGTCTACCATCTCCTCTTAATCTGGTCATCCCCCATCAAAACTTTGCCATCATAATTTTTTATGCACCTCACTTGATCCAGATCTCGAGCCGTATTCTCTCTCACCTTAGCGAGTCGGTATAACTTCTTCTACCCGCCTTTGTTCCCTAGTTCCTTGTATAGACGAGCAAAAGATGTCGTCTTAGCCTCCGTTAATGCCATCTTCGCCTCCTTCCTAGCTACCTTATATATCTCACTGTTCCATCTTTTCTCTTCCTCACTAATGCTCCCTACTAACCATAGGTAAACCGCCTTCTTCGCTTCCACTTTACCTTGGACAACTGCATTCCACCAGCTGTCTCATTTGTGGCCACTGGTGTGGCCCAAAGATATCCCTAACACCTCCCTCGCCGCCTTACTTATACAGCCCGCCATCGTCGACCACATAGTGTTTGCTTCCCACTACTTCTCCAAGCTCTCACTGCCGATAACCTTCCTTCCAACTCTTGAGCTTTATCCTTAGTCAAGGCGCCCCACCTAATCCCCGAGAGGCCTCGTACTAACCTCTTCTTCCTCCTTATATAATACCAATGTCCATCACCAAAAGCCTATGTTATTTGCAAGGGTCTCACCAGGGATAACTTTGCAATCCTTGCACAACCTTCTATCGCATCTCCTGAGGAGGAGTTATTAATCTAAGTCTTCGCCACCGAACTTTGTTAAGTAACTAAATGCTCCTCCTGCTTCGGAAAACTTAAGTTCGCAATCAGTAGATCGAATGCCTTGCCAAAGTCCAACAGCGAAGTTCCCCCTTCCGTTCTGCTCCCCGAAACCAAAGCCACCACGCACCTTAGTATGACCACCTGCAAACAACCCCATATGACCATTGAAATCTCCTCCTATGAATAACCTCTCGAAAGGCGGAATACTACGAACGATGGCATCCAATCCCTCCCAAAAGTGCCTTTTAATCTCCTCATCCAAGCCTACTTGCGACGTGTACACGCTAATGACATTTAAAGTACACTCACCCACCACAAATTTAATATTCATTAGTCTATCATTCACCCGCCTGACCTCTACCACTGACTCTCTAAGATGGCTATCTACCAGGGTACCCACTCCATTCTTAGCCCTCAGGACTCTAGAGTACCATAACTTATACCCATCCGTATTTTTTGCCCTCGATCTGACCCACCTAGTCTCCTGGACACCCACTATATTTATCTTCCTCTTCTGAAGGATCTTCACCAACTCTATAGACTTAACTCGTTAACGAACCTATATTCCATGACCCGATTCTCAACCTGTAGGCTCCCTTGCCCCCTCTACCTCACCTGCCTACCGTCCCACACAATGACCCCGACCCCACGCTCTGCCCCAACCGAGTACATGCCCTTAATTTATCATCCCAGACTGCAGCCACTACACCTACGAAAAATCTAAAGAAGGCTCGCTAGTGCAAAATGGACAATGAATCAAACTAAAAGCAAACAAGTGACTACAAGTACACTAGTTGAATGATTGAACTATTGTGAACTAAAGTAACATCAATTTAGTTAACACTAAAAGGGAAACCGTAAAACGGGAGGTACCAACTCCCGAGAACCAAACCTGTGTTAATTTTTTTTATTTTATGTAATTGTACGCTCACGCACCGCTTTCTACCGCCCTTTGCTGACGCTTGTCCAGGTTGCTCTCCTTTGCTAGTGCTAGTGCATCCAACTTGGCTCCAACAACTTCGAGAATTTCCCAAAGAAAAGCTTTCTTTAATCCAAATCTTCAGTCAGATATCCAACATTAATAGATCTTGCTAGAAAGTTTATGGAAATGAATCAGCGTCAAAGAAACGGTATTGATCCAATCAGTGACGTAATTCTACTTTGCAAGTGAAATGCATACACCAAATTCAGCACTTACACTCCTCGAACTTTTTCATCTCCTTCATATTCAGTCTTGAGATAATCTCATACCTCTTCTGCTTACTTCAGAGACATGATACGAGTGAAGATAGTGGATGAAACTGCAGCAAACAAGCCTGCCTTGGACTTTGACTTTCTGGTTTTCCTCTCCTTTGTGATCTGAGCCATCATGGGATTGTTTGGAAATGGACAAATCTCGTAATCATCTTCTACATCCTCCCAAGGACATAACCATTCTAAATAGGTTTTCATTCTATATGCCCGAATCTAATAACTTTCTCCATCAAAGGTTGGTGGTGCGATTGAAGAAAAACTTATTTCTTCATCCATGGAATCTACAGAATCTGCTTGCACTTACACCGTTCCCTCAATAAAAAAACTCTGATACCAATTGTTGTTAATTTTAATCAATAAACAAGTAAACAAGTGAATGTTTGTGATTAATTAAAGAGAAAAATATTAAAGGAATGGAGACCAGAGAAAAAATCTGGAAAGAGAGAGCATAAGAATATTATAGAACAAGGATCTTAACTACTAACTTCACAGTCGTGAATATCAGCACATGATCTACTTTTAAAAAAATTAATAAAGATACTGGGAAAAGTAATAACTGCAGAATTCATATTAAGTAAATGCAGTCAAAGTAACTGCAACTATTCACAACTGAACTGCAGCCCTAAAATATAGCAACTAACAGAGTTAGATTGTTCCACTGGGTTAGAACTTAGAATACTCCAATTTTCATTTAATAAGTTATGAGTTCGAGTAAATAATGAACAAAGTAAAAATAGATAAATGTTGATTGACTTCTAGTTAGTTTTAGAAGTACAAGATAAGGCTACTCACATAACACACAATATGGTCCAGGCTTTTTCTGAATTCGTGCATAGCAGAGCTTAGTGCATAGGACTGCTCTTTTATTTATATTACACAAGACATTTTCCTTGCATCAAAGGGATACAAAAACTTATACGGAGCGCCTTAAAGAAATCAAGAATTAAGGTCCATCGAAAATAACATGGCTAATGATTCATATTGAGTTGTTAAAAATGATATAGAGCAATACAAAAGGAACAAAAAGTAACAACTCAGAAAGATGATGGCCAAGATCATCTACAAAGGAACTAAAATACAAGCAAATTAAGATTCATATTCAGTTGCTTACCGAAGCTAGACTCATCTTTCAGAATAAAACATAGTGTTTATTGTAATGGAGCAATCTCGTAATCATCTTCAACATCCTCCCAAAGACTTAACCGTTCTAAAAAGGTTTGCATTCTAAGTGCCCGAATCTAATAACTTTCTCCATCAAAGGTTGGTGGTGCGATTGAAGAAAAACTTATTTCTCCATCCATGGAGTCTACAGAATCAGCTTGCACTTACACAGTTCCCTCAATAAAAAAGCTCTGATACCAATTGTTGTTAATTTTAATCAATAAACAAGAAAACAAGTGAATGTTTGTGATTAATTAAAGAGAAAAATATTAAAGGAATGGAGACCAGAAAAGAAATCTGGAAAGAGAGAGCATAAGACTATTATAGAACGAGGATCTTAACTACTAACTTCACAGTCGTGAATATCAACACATGATCTACTTTTAAAAAAATAATAAAGATACTGGGAAAAGTAATAACTGTAGAATTCACACTAAGTAACTGCAGTCAAAGTAACTGCAACTATCACAACTGAACTGCAACCCTAAAATATAGCAACTAACAGAGTTAGATTGTTCCACTGGGTTAGAACTTAGAACGCTCTGATTTTCAATTAATAAGTTATGAGTTCAAGTAAATAATGAACAAAGTAAAAATAGATTAATGTTGATTGACTTCTAGTTAGTTGTAGAAATACAAGATAAGGCTACTCACATAACATACAATATGGTCCAGCCTTTTTCCGAATTCGTGCATAGCAGAACTTAGTGCACATGACTGCTTTTTAATTTATATTACACAAGACATTTTCCTTTCATCAAAGGGATACAAAAATTTATACGGAGCGCCTTAAAGCAATCAAGAATTAAGGTCCATCGAAAATAGCATGGCTGATGATTCATATTCAGTTGTTAAAGATGATATAGAGCAATACAAAAAGAACAAAAAGAACAAAAAGTAACAACTCAGAAAGATGATGGCCAAAATCAGCTACAAATAAGAACTGAAAGACAAGCAAATTAAGATTCATATTCAGTTGCTTACCGAAGCTAGACTCATCTTTCAGAATAAAACATAATGTTTATCGGCTGAATCAAAAACCACATGGTTACTGATTTATAATAATGTCTTGCAACGACCATAGTGTTTATCGGTTAAAGTCTCCTAATATTATTGTCTCAATATAAAAGGAATTGCTTCTAATGGCACTATCCAAACAAAGATGAGCTCATCACGAGCATCAACTATGCCTTTATTCATGAAACGTTGTTATAATTTGTAGCACTTTGATAAACTCTAGGCACTAATTTGAGGTTGAAGTTTTAACTAATACTTAATACTATCCAACATAGGTACCACTAATAGATCTTTGCTTAAAATCAAAATTGGTCTTTAGTTAGCCGAACATGTGGTAGAAGTCTAAAGCAACATTTGAATTAATCAAGCAAGACCACTAGCAACTCATGTACAATGTACGTATTAGATTGTTCGAAATTACAGTTAAATATTTTATATATGATCCAATAATACCATGTGCACGTTTGCATTTTGAATTACCCCTATGTGACCTAGAACATATTTTAGATTTTAATTTGAATATTTAATTTCCATTCATTTTCTCTTTTGAAATGTATACCTTTTTAAACAGTTCAATAATTCATCATATCTCTATATGATTTTAAATGTTACTTTTAATTTAAAATAGTCCATCCATTTTATTTTATACGCTATTATTATCACATGCGGATCTTGTCGGACTTTATCTATTTTACAATCACGCACTTTAAATTTACATGGGTCATTAAACCCGTTAAACTTGTTCAAAATGATATAAGTACCAACTTTGAAACTCATGTGGCATGAGCAGTGTCTACACGGTCTATGCAACACCTGAAATGGAAAAAAAACTTAAAATTTTATTTTTTTCTAGTTATAAATATGTATTTTCTACTTTATTTATTTTCTTTTGTGTTATTTTAGTTTAATTTGATTTTAATATTTTAAAAACTAACGTTTGGTCATGGTTTAACGAAAAAATAGACAAAATCGAACTGTGAACACACCTATTTTGACCATTTTCACCTTGTTTCTATCACAATGCCCTTTGAACCCAAGTAATTTGATCAAAGAGAAATATAATTGGCTTCTGAAGTTAGTACTAGTATTTTTGTGATGATCCAATAGGTCATTTTAAGGTTTATTCTCTATTCTCGTATTTCGAGATCTTGAATAGTTTCGTTTAGCGTTTTTCAATTTGTATGCGGAGTCCCAGTCTTTTCTGAAAAAAATTATGTGAAAAGAAAATGTGATTTTTTATCTTTAAAATTACTTGGGTTGACTACGGTCAACCTGGGTCAGTATTTTGACAGTACCGTTGGGTTCATATCGTAATTTGAAAATTGTGTATATGCCCGGATTTGAATTCGGAAGTCCCTACATTGTTTTGACTCATTTTGTCAAAAACTAGCATTTTTGAAAGTTGAAGAATTACTAAGTTTGACTATAAGTTAACTTCTTAGCTAACGAGTTCAGATTTTGATATTAAAACTTGGAATATTTCTGTATTGCAATTTAAAACTTGTCTGCAAAATTTAGTCCAATTCAAAATTGATTGACATGATTCAGACACTTCAACGTGATTCTAGTGTTCTTGAGTTTCACTTTAATAGTTCATTCGTTTTAAGGATTGATGCATAGATTTAGATATTATTTTGGTGATTTGATTGCTCGAGCAAATTCATATAATATTATTACACTTGTATGCATGTTTGGTTTGGAGTCTGAGGGACTCGGGTGAGTTTCAGATAGGCTACGAATTGATTTTGGACTTTGGAGAATAGCCGATGCCTTCTCTATTGCTGGTGTGGTCTGCAAATCTCGCATTTGTAAAGTTTGGCTCACAATTATGAGCCTCGCTTTGCGACCATGTGCTAGGTTGGGTAAACCTCGCATTTGCGGATACTGGACCTTCGCAATTGCAAAGGATGTGGTCATAATTGCGATCAATGGTTATTGGGTACTTCTTCGCTTTTGTGAAGTGTTTGGTCGCATTTGCGATGGCTCTAGGTTCACATTTGTGACCAAAATATCGCATTTGCTATGGTTGTTCTTTTGTGACAGGGTTCACATTTGCGACCCTTATCTCGCAATTTCGATGTTTGCAATTGCAAACAAGACATCACAATTGCGACATCTGCAATTAGATAAAAGGAGGGGAAACAGGACTTGGCTCTTCTAACATTTTCTTATCCCTAAGCACCCTAGAAGCAATTTTCCAAGAGATTTTTCATTCTAAATTCATTGGTAATTGACTTTAATCTATTTATTTTAAATTACCCATTACATTTCATGAGATTTGAACATCAAATGTAGGAATTTATTATAGAAATTAGGGATTTGGGCAGAATAAGAGATTTTTTTAAAAATTGAGATTTAGACCTCAAATTAAGGTCAGATTTCGAAATAAATTACATAATCGGGCTTGGGAGTGAATGGCTAATGTTTTGGACCGAATCTAGATTTTGAGCAAGCGGGCCCAGGGTTGACTTTTGTTGATATTTTTAAAAATGATCTAAATTGAACCTCTTTCATTCGTGGGTAGTTTCTCAAGCTTATGTTGAATCATTTGGTCAATAAATCACAAGATTTAGTAGGTTTAGAGGCTTGTTTGAAAGGCAAGACCGTGGTTGAGCTTTGAGTTGATTGCGGAGTGAGGTAACTGTTGGGTTTAATCTTTACTTGAGGGAATTAAGGACCCTTGAACTGCATGTTATGTCAATTATCTGGAAAATGATGCATATGCGAGGTGACGGTTATATATGTGTCATTATGTTACTTGCCTCCATTTGTATGTTACTACATAACCTATATCCTGTCTCATCCCTTAATTGCTACATGCTTATTTGACTTTCATGTCATATTTGCTACTTGCCATTTATTATTCTTTGTATTAAATTGTCCGATCCTTCCATAATTTTATGCTTATTTACTACTCGTCTCTATTTCCTTCTCTTGCATATATGAATTTTCTTATCCCTTGTTTCTCTTATAGTTTTGTATCATATGTTTCCTTCAATAATATAGTTTCATTTGTACAAATTCTTAGTCGGTAGATACCGTCGAGTTGGTAAAGTTGAGACATTCGAGTTGTTCGAGATTCTTTGATTACCATGTTATTCTCCATTGCTCGTACATTTATTCTCTTGATGTAGAAATTCTTGTAAATCTTGGTTATTGAATTGCTATTATTGATTAAAATTGTTTGGGTCGGGGGTTGCACACCGCGACAGAATTTGAAAGGTAATGAGTTAAAATGGTGGAATAAGGATAGATTATGATATTGATAGTTGACGATATGGTAGGATAGTGCTGCGCGCGCACAACGAATTATATAAAATTATATTTCTTGTGACTGTTGGTTTTGCACCGGTAATTGAGATGAGTTATATGATTAGTTATTCTAGACTATCTACTAGTTGGATTTGAGTTTATTGTTATGAATTAACTGCTTTACTTCCATTACTGTCTTTTCTGTTATTATCGTTATTATTATTATTATTATTATTATTATTATTATTATTATTATTATTATTATTATTATTATTATGTACAGGTTAATGTAAGTGACATGCGTTAGCCACGTCGCTACTTCATAAAACTTAGGCTCGGCACTTACAGATTATATGAAATCGGTTGTACTCGTACTACACTATGCTCTTCTTGTAGAGATATTGGAGTTGGTCACATAAATGTTCAATAGACTTGCTTGAATACAGCTATTCAATGGAGACTTCAGGTATATTTGCACATCCACAACCCTAAAGTCCCCTTATACTTCATTTAGTTCATTACTTTGATTCAGACAGTTATATTTATTTAAGACTTTTATCTGTGATATTCTAGACGGCAATGTATTTGTGATACCAGTTCCGGGATTTTGTATTTGAATTTCGTCACTTATTAGTTTAATGTTGTATTTCAGGCTATTCAGTTTCATTACTGTCATTAAATTTGGAAAATTTTAAAAATTGATAATAACTATATCTAAGCATTCGTTTTCCTACACAGTAAAATGTTAGGTGCTATCACAATCTTGAAGGTGGGAATTCTAGGTCGTGACGAGTTGGTATCAGAGCACTAGGTTTTCTAGATCTCACAAGTCATGAGCCAACTTAGTAGAGTCTGGAGACCCGGTAGGGAGACATCTGTACTTATCTTCTAGAGGTGATGGAGTTTTGTAAGAAATTCACTTCTTTCTTTGTCTATTATGTGATTTCATTTTATCATTGATTATTGAACCATTGTATTCTTGTTCTCTCACAGATGGAGAGAATACGCACAATATTAGCAGCCGAACAGGAGCCAGCGCCCCCTATGGCAACTACTACTAGAGGAAGAGGCCAAGCCAATGGTAGAGCTTAGCCTAGAGCTTAAGCATAACCACCAACAGTGGAGCCTCAGATTGATCATGAGGAGGAGGTCCCAGTTCATACCGTACTTGTCGGACTAGCTCAGGTCCCGAAGGGATTTATAGTCACTCTAGTGCTTTAGGATGCTCTAGTTCTCTTGTTGGGCCATATGGAGAGTGTGGACCAGGCTGGTGCATTTTCGTAGCACCAGCTGTCTCTCGGACTAGGAAAGGCACACAGACTCCCACGACTCATACTCCAAAGTAGGTGGCTCCCCTATACCAAACTCCAGCATCCCAACCAGTTGGGGGTGATTCAGCCGGTTGTTGCGGTACATGCCTCGGATAGGACTATTATGTCTTCTGGGTCCTTGTTGAGGATAGATAAGTTTAGCAAGCTATTTCTTGTTCATTTCAGTGGTGCACCTCATGAGGACCCAGAGGATTACCTGAACCATTGCCACAAGGTATTGCATAACATGGGTATAGCTGAGACCAATGGAGTCGACTTTGTAGTGTTTCAGATGACCAGTTTTGCCAAGAGATGGTGGAGAGATTATATGTTGACCACAATAGCCGGTTTACCTGCACTTACCCAGTATCAGTTTTCACAACATTTTTAGAGAAGTTCATTCCTTTCACTAGGAGAGAGGATTACCGCAGGCAGTTTGAGCATCTTCAGCAAGGTAGCATGTCCGTCACCCAATATGAGACTCGATTTGTTGACCTAGCTTGCCATGCCATAGTTGTAATCCCTACTTAGAGGGGATGAGTAAGGAGATTAATTGGCAGACTCACCTTCAATATCAGGATACAGATGGCCAAGGAGACTGGGGACAATATTTCTTTCTAGAGAGCCATAAATATTGCTAGAGAGATCGAGATGGTTCGTGGTCAGGAAAGGGGGTGGTGTCTGATAAGAAGACTCGTCATTTCGGTGGTTTCAATAGTGTCTCATCTAGAGGCATGGGTTCTTTTGGTAGAGGCCATCCTCCTAGGCCGATTCAGTTAGCTCTCTAGGTATCCTACAGTGTTTTGGTCGGTCGTGGTTCTTATGGGTCTCTTACTGAGCAGCCAACATTCAGTTCACTACCGCTTCATAGTTACTACAATAGCTATTCGGGCCGTCAGGGTCAGTCTTTATTTTTACACCATCGTCCCAGAAAAGTGACAAAAATTTTGATTCAAAATTTGGGGCAATTCATATCATTAAAGTGGAAGGAAAAGTGGTGAAAGTGATAGCGTCGTGCCGCGACGTTAAATAAGGCGCTTGGTTGGAGACAACTCAATTCTATTTTTTCCTTTTACTTTTTGTTTATTGTTTTTATTGTGTTATTTTTAGAGTATTATTTTTGTGTTTGTAGGAGTAGAAGCATGAATTCAAAGCCAATAGGCATGTGCAAAATCGAGCAGGTGGTGGAAATTAAGTGTGAGGTACCCGCACAAGGAATCATACCTGGAAGAAGTCCGAGTATCCCATGAGCTGCTAATGCTTCGGCCTTTGGCCTTCCAGAGAGTCTCTTATACCCTCTTGTTATTTTCAGTGTGCATTGAGAACATTATGTTAGAAAATACGCTTAACGCTAGAGGGGGGTGAATAGCGTTATAATAAAATTTAGCGTAAACTTGCGGAAATTAAAATTTGCAGGAAATAAATAAGTGCGTTAAATAAACAAAAAGGAAAGAACGCACCGATATATTCTGGTTCACCACAACACGTGGCTAGTCCAGTCCCCGAGAGACTCTCTCGAGATTTTCCACTAACTTGTTAAGCTTACGGGTGCTCAACAAACCTTTACAACTTAAGGACACAAGCCTTAACACCTTTGCTCGGAGATACAACACTCCAAGACTTCAACCAAGGAAACACAAGTTCCTTACAACAAGAGAATTACAATTCTCTTACAAGTGTGTAATACACTAAACACTCAAACAAAATACTCCTTAATGAGTAGATAGAGTAAAAGAAGTAAGATCTAGATCACAACAACTTTGGACAAGAATATGGCTCTCAAAAAGCTTTATGAAATTGAATATAAAATGATAAACAAAAGTATGCGAGCTTATAGCAATGTAATGATCAGTTGTAGTATGTTGTTGTGTTTAAAACACTGAATTGAAGCTGTATTTATAGTTGAAAAACTTGGCATTACCGTTGCCTAATTGCCAATTAAGAGTTGCTGATTTTACTCACTGACAATCGATTGTCAAACCCCAACAATCGATTGTCTGCCAGTCAGATCAAAATTCAATCCCAGATTTTACGCTTGATAATCGATTACTTACAATCCATAATCGATTACTGGCAACGTTCAAAAAAACCTTTCCAGATTTTACCACAAACAATCGATTGTCTAGAATCAACAATCGATTACTCAGCAACGTTCAAAAAATCTTTTCCGGATTTTAATCAAAACAATCGATTATACCAAATCAATAATCGATTACCCAATAACGTTCAAAAAATCTTTTCCGGATTTTAATCAAAACAATCGATTATACAGAGTCAATAATCGATTACCTGACGGTATTTGAAAACTTTACGACAACGGTCAGCTTCACAATCGATTGCACAAAGTCAACAATCGATTACTTATCAGCTTTTGAAAAACATTTTAGACACTGTCTCTTTGACAATCGATTGTCCAATGTAACAATCGATTATTTAATAAATTTGAAAATCACTGGAAGTACTGTCTCAACATAATCGATTACCATTAGTTCATAATCGATTATTCTGAGTTTTGAAAAACTTTGATGGACACTGCCTCAGTCACAATCGATTGTCATTAGTTCACAATCGATTGTCATGCAGGTTTGAAAAACCTGATGCTCACTGTGTTACTCACAATCGATTGTCATTAGTTCACAATCGACTGTCATGCAGTCTTGGCTTAAAACAATCGATTATCATAAGTACATAATCGATTATCTTAGTCCAGATTTTTAAGGCATGTCTAGAAATTATTTTGACTACTATAAATATGCATGATTTAAAATCAATTGACATTAAATTAAATATGCATGATTTTGGAAAATAGTTTTATGAGAGAAGCCATGTTACGAGTCAAGTTGTAGGATCAAGATCACAAATAAGAATGACTCAATTAAACTTATAAAACTTTGTCCTGAGCTTGAATCTCGTTGTATATCAATTGTGCGCTTGTTTCTTGAACTTCGTCATATATCAATTTTCGCTTCGTTTGTCATTCATCAAAACCTACACAAAAGAACACACGTTTTAGTATATTGCATTGAGAACGTGTTTCCAACAATTTCCCCCTTTTTGATAATGGCAAACATTAAGCGGGATATGCAAGACAAGCAATTTGTATTGATGATTCAAGACAAGTATATACATGTAACAAGTATGCAATTTGTTCCCCCTCAATTTGAGAATTCCCCCTCAATTTAAGCTTATAAATACTGAGAGTGCATACCCGTTATCTTCCCCCTTTTGCCATTAGCAAAAATAATAATAAGATGCCAAAGATGAAATAAACCTTGTTCATTTATTGGAAAGAAATTATAGCAACATCAACCCGAATAATAGCAACATAATCGATTATTGATACGAAATAATCGATTTTTAGATGACGGAAACCGATTGTTGCACGTCATGCTTTATAATTCCTCTTTCCTTTGGGGCGATACCTGCAAAAATCGTTAGACGTCTCCGACGCTCAAGTTAGAAATTTTGTAATAAAAAATGCAATGCATGACTTAGATCAACGTGGAGTCAAGGATCCCGAGTTCACTGCGAATTCGGAAGAAGGACTCTTTCTCTAAAGGCTTTGTAAAGATGTCTACCAATTGGTTTTTGGTTTCAACAAATTCAATTTCGACATCGCCTTTGAGAACGTGATCTCTAATAAAATTATGTCTAATTTCAATGTGTTTCATTCGCGAATGAAGAACGGGGTTCTTCGTCAAGCATATGGCACTAGTATTATCACATCTAAGAGGGATATGATCAAGAGTTAGGCCATAGTCCAAGAGTTGTTGTTTCATCCACAGGATTTGAGCGCAACAACTCCCCGCGGCTACATATTCAGCCTCGGTTGTGGACAACGCAACACTTACTTGTTTCTTGCTAAACCAAGAAACGAGAGAGCTACCGAGCAAATGGCAAGTGCCACTAGTGCTCTTGCGGTCCAATTTGCATCCAGCAAAATCAGAATCGGAGTAGCCAACAAGTTGGCATGAAGAGCCTTTGGGGTACCATAGACCCACATTTGTAGTACCAACAAGATACCTTAAAAGATACCTCAAGAGATACCTCAAGAGATTATGCTTTAATCCTTTAACAAGTAATATATGCTTAATAGAGGATTTTTCATCCTTACCGACCGAGCCGATACCGATGATCTTTCCTTTATTGTTATCACCGAAGATAACACTTCCTCCTTCTTTGTGCTCTAATTGAAGGAATTTGGATTCATCTCCCGTCATATTCTTGGAGCATCCACTATCAAGGTAACACAGTACACTTGATCCCTTCAAGCACACCTACAAAACAAATTAATGTTCTTTAGGTACCCATGCCATCTTGGGTCCTTGGGGGTTAGGCATATTATAATGATGCAATTGAGTAATATGTCTATGACGTGTAAAGCATGCAGGAGCAATATGACCAATACGTCTACAATAATGACAATTCACATTTGGGTTATGCATCCTTCTAGGTTCATAGTAACTAGACGGATGAAAATTTCTTACTCTATTTTGAACACTGTGACTATTTCGCATTTCATGAGAATTATTTCTCCTACTATGAGCTCTAGGATGGGCAGCATTTCTAGAGTGATTGTTTCTCGGTTGAAGGCCGTTTCTAGGTCTTCTCAAAGGTTCAACATTTGGGCTAAAATATGCATCATTTCTAGGGTAACTATTTCTAGGTGGTAAGTCATTTCTAGGTCTCCTAAAATGTTCAACATTTTGTCTAGCATGCATACTGGTTCTAGGATTGCTATTTCTAGGATAAGCATTTGTTTTATTAGTCCTAGGTTGAGCCTTAGGTGGTTGGGGTTTGGCTTCAACCTTTTCTTTAACCTCATTCTTAAATCCTATGCCATGCTTGGTTGATTTCAAATTTACAAGGACCTCATTCAATTCTTGTGGGAAGAATTAAACTTATCTAAGGTACCTTTGAGTCTATCTACCTCATTTTTGAGATGCAAGCAAGAAGAACAATTTTTAGTAGAACTTTCGGGCTTATCGGCGCTTCTTTTTCCAAAAAACTTGTTTTCCTCTTTCAGCTTTTCATTTTCTAAACCAGTTTTTCTAAATCCTTTTCTTTCAAAGAAAGCTGTTTTTGAAAATCCTTTTCTTTTAATGAAGCATTTTCTTTTATGCCCTTAACAGTTTTTGAAGCCTTAATAAATTCAGTATATAATTCATCAAAAGCAGTTCGCATTTCTTCAAGAGTAAAGAAGTTTTTTGACGAGATTTGACATACCTCATCTTTGTTGTCTTCTTGTGCCATAAGGCAAAGATTTGCTGCTTCGTCTTCTTCTCCTTCGCTTGACTCATCTCCGGAGTCGCCTCCCCAGGAAATGTATGCACGTTGCTTTTTAAAAGGTTTCTTCTCCTTTTTGATGTTTGGGCAATTTGATTTGATGTGCCCGGTTTCACCACATTCATAGCACTTGATTTGTTCGCCTTGCTTTTTGCCCTTGTGTTCATACTCCTTGCGCATGAACTTTTGAAATCTTTTGATAACGAGTCCAAACTCGTTGTCTCCTTCCTCATCAATTTGCGGTTGGCTTGTGCTCGCCTTTAGAGCTATTCTTTGCCTCCTTTGATCATCAACAAAAGGGTTAAGAATAGTAGATTCATAGGTCTTAAGGTTACCTCTTAGTGCGTCGATGGTGACGTTTGAAACGCCAATGGATTCTTGAATTGCATCGGCCTTTGATCTCCATGCCGGTGTGAGACTTCTAAGAATTTTTCGCACGAGCTCTCTATCCGTGAATGTTTTCTTGAGAGCATGTAGGTCATTTACGATTATTGAAAATCGCTCAAACATTTCGTCCACCTTTTCACCTTCCTTCATGTGAAATAATTCATAAGAATGGGTTAGGAAATCAATTTTTGCTTCCCTTACCTGGTCCGTACCTTCGTACGTAACTTCTAGTTTGTCCCGCATCTCCTTTGCCATTGTGCAACACGATATTTTCCTGTAATCGTCAGCATTAACAGCACAATATAATAAATTAATTGCTTTAGCATTATTTTGAACCTTTCGGATGTCATCCGCGTCATACTCATCCTCGGACTTGGGAACCCATTCGTTTTCCACCTTCTTTGTTGGAATTTGGTTTCCCTTCATTATCACCTTCCAAAGGTGAAAGCTGTTGGACTGAACGAAGATCTTCATCCTCTCCTTCCAGTACGTGTAATTTGTACCGTTGAATAGAGGTGGTCGTGTGGAGCACTGTCCTTCATCAATTCCTGCAAAAGAATCACGAGTAGAAGCCATGGATGGTTCTCTCAAACTGTTAAGTTTTCAGAGAGTTGGGCTCGGATACCAATTGTTAGAAAATATGCCTAACGCTAGAGGGGGGTGAATAGCGTTATAATAAAATTTAGCGTAAACTTGCGAAAATTAAAATTTGCAGGAAATAAATAAGTGCGTTAAATAAACAAAAAGAAAAGAACGCATCGATATATTCTGGTTCACCACAACACGTGGCTAGTCCAGTCCCCGAGAGACTCTCTCGAGATTTTCCACTAACTTGTTAAGCTTACGGGTGCTCAACAAACCTTTACAACTTAAGGACACAAGCCTTAACACCTTTGCTCGGAGATACAACACTCCAAGACTTCAACCAAGGAAACACAAGTTCCTTACAACAAGAGAATTACAATTCTCTTACAAGTGTGTAAAACAATAAACACTCACACAAAATACTCCTTAATGAGTAGATATGAGTAAAAGAAGTAAGATCTAGATCACAACAACTTTGGACAAGAATATGGCTCTCAAAAAGCTTTATGAAATTGAATATAAAATGATAAACAAAAGTATGCAAGCTTATAGCAATGTAATGATCAGTTGTAGTATGTTGTTGTGTTTAAAACACTGAATTGAAGCTGTATTTATAGTTGAAAAACTTGGCATTACCGTTGCCTAATTGCCAATTAAGAGTTGCTGATTTTACTCACTGACAATCGATTGTCAAACCCCAACAATCGATTGTCTGCCAGTCAGATCAAAATTCAATCCCAGATTTTACGCTTGATAATCGATTACTTACAATCCATAATCGATTACTGGCAACGTTCAAAAAAACCTTTCCAGATTTTACCACAAACAATCGATTGTCTAGAATCAACAATCGATTACTCAGCAACGTTCAAAAAATCTTTTCCGGATTTTAATCAAAACAATCGATTATACCAAATCAATAATCGATTACCCAATAACGTTCAAAAGATCTTTTTCAGATTTTAATCAAAACAATCGATTATACAGAGTCAATAATCGATTACCTGACGGTATTTGAAAACTTTACGACAACGGTCAGCTTCACAATCGATTGCACAAAGTCAACAATCGATTACTTATCAGTTTTTGAAAAACATTTTAGACACTGTCTCTTTGACAATCGATTGTCCAATGTAACAATCGATTATTTAATAAATTTGATAATCACTGGAAGACACTGTCTCAACATAATCGATTACCATTAGTTCATAATCGATTATTCTGAGTTTTGAAAAACTTTGATGGACACTGCCTCAGTCACAATCGATTGTCATTAGTTCACAATCGATTGTCATGCAGGTTTGAAAAACCTGATGCTCACTGTCTTACTCACAATCGATTGTCATTAGTTCACAATCGATTGTCATGCAGTCTTGGCTTAAAACAATCGATTATCATAAGTACATAATCGATTATCTTAGTCCAGATTTTTAAGGCATGTCTAAAAATTATTTTGACTACTGTAAATATGCATGATTTAAAATCATTTGACATTAAATTGAATATGCATGATTTTGGAAAATAGTTTTATGAGAGAAGCCATGTTACGAGTCAAGTTGTAGGATCAAGATCACTAATAAGAATGACTCAATTAAACTTATAAAACTTTGTCTTGAGCTTGAATCTCGTTGTATATCAATTGTGCGCTTGTTTCTTGAACTTTGTCATATATCAATTTTCGCTTCGTTTGTCATTCATCAAAACCTACACAAAAGAACACACGTTTTAGTATATTGCATTGAGAACGTGTTTCCAACACATTACACAATTTTATGTCTGCGCTGAGGAGACTGTTTGCGTGATTTTCTATGCTATCTTATCTTAGTTGTAGTATTGGTTCTTAGTGTAGATGTTTTTGTTAAAAAGATAAAAGAAAAAAAAATAAAAATAGGACTTTTTCCGACGATGAATTTTGTGGACAACTTTCTTGAGGAACTAAAGTCCAATAAAAATCCAAAAAGATTTTTTTTGTTCTAGTTAGTTTTAGTTAAATAATAATACCCCTTAGTTTTTTTTAATCGGTTCTTTTTCCGGGGATGTAATTTGAACCGGGTTAACTTTTTTATTTTTAGAATTAATTTTTTTTCCTTAGGAGAAGAAAATTTTTTGTGACTTGTGTGATACTAGCTCATTTAGGCATAAGTTTGAGTAGTACTTCCTTTGAGTGCTTGAGTAATGCATAAAATAGGAGGCTTTTTGATAACTGAGCTCATGGTTATGACTTTGTATATATATTATTCTTATTTTTCGCTATGGCCATATATGTCTTACAGTGGAATTGATCCATCTTGATTGATACTTGTGACATGTGGGGTTAGGACTTCTTACATATATTCTATATTTTGCATCTTAGTCTAGAACTTGCCTTGTATGTTATTGAAGCAACATAAAAGTGTTGCTCTATTTAGAAGATGATAATAGGCTTTCTTTGTTATGTCTTGAAAATTTTAGCTTTTTCAGATATTGTACCATTAGTTAGCCCTTTGAACCTGTAGCCTTTTGGTTAGAAGCTGTATTTTTGCCCTGATCCTTTTGTTTGAATCCCTAGGTTTTCCTTGAGCATTGTTTCTTAGACTATGATATAAATTGATAGATTTTAAGAATGAGATGGTTGAGTGAAAAATGGTAAACAACGGTAGCTGAAAAGTGATGAAAAGGCTCTTTTGAAAAGAATGTGACATGAAAAAAAAAGAATGACGAGAATTGGTTTGAAAAAAAAAATGAAACGTTCTTGATATGAGGGAAATACTTGTGAAATAATAGACGAAGACGTAGCTGAAAAATAAAGTAGAGCAGGAAATAATGGGTGATAAAGTCTAAAAGTGCAAAGTGCTTAGGGAAGAAGTCATTATTATATAATTCTCCTACCCGTCCCCTATCCAACATTACAACCCGTTAAAGTCCTATTTGATTCTATTCAAGCATACTTAATTAGTAGAGATGTATATAATAGGCAAGCTTATGATTCTTTGTGCATACATGTGAATTTCTTTGTGAGTGCGAGGGTTTTTTTTTTATGCTAAGTCCTTAAATTATATTCACTCTTTGATTTGAGTGTATGGACTATTTATTCTTGTGAGGGTGCTTGATTCATAATAGATAGGTGATGCTATTAGATTCTTTGATAGATTACGTGAGCGAGCTTAAATTTGGTAAGTTAGAGTCCCTCTCTGAGGTTAGGAGGCTAGAAGTTTATTGTTTGTTTGTGACTTGTATATCTTGAATGATGATGGGGAAGTGTGTATATGATGATTTGAGTGCAATAAGACCTAATTGTTAGTATCAATCGAAGTGTTAGTGTTTCTAGGCTTGATTTATTAAGAGTGATTTTAATGCTTACTCAAGGACGAGCAAGAGTCTAAGTGTGAGGTGTTGATATTCGATCAAAATACATATATTTACCTATTATTATATCATATTCTAGTACTTTTAATCGTCATTTGAGTATTAGTTATATTATCTTTTACTTAATATTATATTTTAACTATGTAGGAATAAAGTTGTATGAAGATAAAAAGATTTGAAGAAAAACTAAATAAAATACGAAAGAACAGGAAAAAACTTTAAAAAGAATAAAAAAGGGGGGACACTCTTTAGGTTTTGTCCCCCCAAGTGCAAGACAGAGAGTTGAAATTGAAATCAACCAAGAAAATAAAATCCTGGCAGCGCAAGAATTGAAGGATTTCAACGTGAAAACATTCTATTTTCAGCACCTGGACCAGCGCTTGGCGCAGGCCTGGATGCTGAGTACGGGATTTTTTTCAGCTTCGCCCGGGAAAAGTATATTTCGGCCCAAGACCACCCCCGAAAGCATATAAAAGGGAATACGTCACTTTACTGAGAACTAACATTCTTTGAAGGGGAATTCACGTAGGGGAAAACACACCATTCTTGAAGGAGGCTTCTAACTAGTATTTCTTCTCTTCTCTTCTCTTCTTCTAATCTCATAGTTCATTAGTTCTAGATTTTTTGGTGCTACATGAAAGTTGTGGTCTGAAGCTTAAATTGTTCTTATTATTTTATCGTATTAGTTTAATTATTCAATCTTGTGCTTAATTATTTGATTGTTTGATCACCAATTGAATACTATCGACGAATCTAGGATTGAACTCGGGAGAGGGAATTTTAGATTGCATATAAGATTGAGTAGAGCGAGATATTAATTTTGAATAAAGGCGGATTTGCGGTTAGTATAGGGATATACCTACTCGCCTTGCTTAGCTACAATACAGGAATTATTAATGCGTTCTTGTTAATTGTAATTTTATAGAAATATAGGCGTTAGATTAGCATGAATAGGAGAGTTGTACTTCGGGAGAAGGCTACGATCAATATTAACCATGCTAACCAATAAACCAGATAAATTTAATTAGACGATTTAAGTGAAAAACTCAACGGGATTGTTAGATAACACATAGCTCTAGAATATTCACTTATATTTAATTCATCTTTAAGCTTGTCATTGTTTTCTTTAATCTCTTAATTTGTTACTCTAGATTAAATTTTAGTTAAATATTTATACTTTAGGATTCGCTTGAATAGATTAATTGCTTGGTGTAATTTAGTTGATAGTTAATCACAAGTCCCTGCGGATACGATATCTGGACTTATAATTCTATATTACCTATTGACCATAGATACTTACGTGTGCGTTTGGGAGAAACAAGAGCATTTCATCCCAGATGGATAGACAATCCGAACATACCATTCAGATATTGGAGGATATGTTTCATGCTTGCATCATGGATTTCAGGGGTTCTCAGGATTAGTTCTTGTCACTTGCGGAGTTTTCCTACAACAACATCTGCCAGTCGAGTATTCAGATAGCTTCCTATGAGACATTATATGAGAGGCAGTGTCGTTCTCCTATTAGTTGGTTCGAGCTGAGAAAGGCTCGATTGTTGGGTGCCAATTTGGTTGAGAATGCCTTGGAAAAGGTCAAGATGATTCAAGATCGACTTTTCACAACTCAGTCTAAGTAGAAGAGTTATGTCGATCGAAGAGTTCGCGATGTTGCATTCATGGTTGGAGAGAGAGTATTGCTTTGGGTTTCACTCATGAAGGGTATAATGAGGTTCGGAAATACGGGAAAGTTGAGCTTTAGGTATATCGGGCACTCTGAATACTTGAGAAAGTGGGTAATGTGGCCTACAGGTTTGCCCTGCTACCTAGCTTATCAGTAGTTCATCTGATGTTACATGTCTCCATACTCCGAAAGTATCACGGTGATCCGTCCCATGTGTTAGATTTTAGCTTAGTCCAGTTGGATAAAGATTTGATTTATGAGGAGAAGTCGGTGGCTATTCTAGCCTGCCAGGTCTAGAAGTTAAGGTCTAAGAGTTATCCTTCAGTTAGAGTTCAGTGGAGCGGTCAGCCAATCGAGGCAGCCATGTAGGAGTCTGATTCCGACATACATAGTAGATACCCACACCTTTTAACCAGTCCAGGTACTTTTCTATGTCCGTTCAAGAACGAACATTTATTTTAAAGGTGGAGAAGGTGATTACAAGATAGGTTATTTTGACATTCAGCCTTTATTCGTGTATTTTGAGACCTTGAATAGTTCCATTTAGCGTTCTCAATTTGCACGCGTAGTCCGAGTCTTTTCCAGAAAATTTTTATGTGAAAATTTTAAGAAAATGTGAATTTTTGTCTTTAAAATGACTTGAGTTGACTATAGTCAATATTTTATGTAAGTGGATCTAGATCAATATTTAGACAGTCCTGATGGGCCCATATCATGATTTGAGACTTGGTATATGCTAGAAATTGAATTTGGAAGTCCCTAACAAGTTTTGACTCATTTTGCCTAAAATTAGCATTTCTGAAAGTTGAAGAACTACTAAGTTCGACCGTAACTTGACTTCTCAGCTAACAAGTTCAGATTGATGTTAAACTTGGAATAGTTCCTTATTGCTATTTGAAACTTGTCTGCAAAATTTAGTCCAATTCGGAATTAATTAGACATGATTTGGACACTTAAATGTGATTCTAGTGTTCTTGAATTTCACTTTGAAATCCATTCATTCTGTAACGACCCGACCAGTCGTCTTGAGCTCTAGCGCATTGTTCGGCGATTTGAGGCTATGAGCAGCTTCATTTCAGGCATAATTACTTGTACGCGTGGTCGGAATTGAATTTCAGGAAGTTCGGAGTTGATTTGGAAAGAGAATTCTCATTTCGGAAGCTTAAAAGTGAAACGATTAACTAGGATTGAAGTTTTTAGTAAATGACCTCCGAATCGAGATTTGAAGGTTCCAGTAGGTTCATATGAAGATTTTGGACTTAGGCATATGCCCGATTCGAGTTTTGGATAACCCGAGAGTGTTTTGGCGCCTATTGTGTAAGTTAGCATTTCGGAAGAAATTTCATAAGTTTGGCCTAAAGTGCATTTCAGTTTTATCGATGTCCGTTTGGGATTCTGGGGCTGGGAGTAGCTCTTTATAGTAATTATGGAGTTTGGAGTGCGATCAAAAGTGAATTAATAGGTTCATAGGTCACTTTAGAGTCGTTTGGCTAAAGATAGAAATTTAAAGGTTTTTGAGAATTTTGACCGGAAGTGGACTTGTTTGCAAAATTTGGGATCAATTGGACGTGGTTTTATAGGTTTAAACATCGAGAGTAGAATATTGAAGTTCTATATTCATAAAGCTTGGATTGGAGGTCGATTTGTGGTTTTAGCGTTGTTTGTTATGATTTGAGGCCTCAAGCAAGTCTGTAATGTATGTTGGGACCGGTTGGTATGATTAGTTGGGGCCCCGGGGGCCTCGAGTGGATTCCGGGTGATTAACGGATTGAAAATGGAATTTTTGGAAAGTTGAAGTTGTTGGTTGTTGTCATAACTACACCTGCGAGAATTGGACCGCAGATGTGGAGCTGTAGAAACGGCCAGAGGAGCCGCATATGTGGTATTTGGCAGAAGAGAGATGGATGTAGATGCTGTCGTTTTGTTGCAGATGCGGCACCGTATATGCGGAAGAGAGGGAGCAGAAGCGGACAATGGGAGCCTGGAGGAAACCACAGAAGCGGTAGTGTCGCTCACAGCTGTGGAACCGCAAAAGCGGTCAAGGGACCGCATGTGCAAAATGTTGGAGGCAGTGAGGTTCTTTTAAATAGAGGGTTGGGTTCATTTCGACCCCATCTTCTTCCATTGGAGCCGATTTTGGAGAAACTTTGAGGTGCTATTTTCACCACCAAGCATAAGGTAAGTAATTTATGCTAATTTTGAGTTAAATACATGATTATATACGGATTTGAGCATGAAAATTTGTAGAAAACTTGGGGTTTGAGGGAAAACCTAAAAAAATTGATAATCTTGGATTTTGACCACGATTTTTGATTTTGAATTAAGAGAAAATCATATATTTGAGTTCGTGAGCTCATGGGCAAACTTTATCTTTGAAAAATTTCGGAATCGGGGCACGTAGGCCCTAGAACAATTTTGTCAACTTTTCCATCGGGGTTAGGAATTGCTATAAATTGGACTGTAATGAGTAATGATCATATATTAATGGATTCGTATAATCATTGGCTAGTTTGGAGAATTGTGCATCAATTTGAACTTCGGAGGAGTGTGGAGTGCCGGTTATGGATCTTCATAGCGAGGTGAGTCTCCTTTCTAACCTTGTAACATGGAAGTATCCCCATAGGAAAAAAATAATTGGTTTTGTGCTCCTATTTGTGGGGGCTATATGCGCAGAGGTGACGAGAGTCTATGCATAGCTACTATATTGTTTAAATCCGGGTAGTCTAGGACCCAAAAGCATGCTATATTTGGGATAGTTGTGATCTTATCGACGTTTGAATTGGGTTAAATCTTATCGATTGGTAAACGAATTTCAAAAAGGATTAAATTTTATTTTTCTTAAATTGTGAAAAGTGAATTGGCTTTTACTGGGATAAATATTTCCAGACAAATTCTTAAATGGCTGTTTGAATATGTGACTCTATGTGTACCTGCGTTGCATGTATGATTCGCGATCAGGGTGTGTTTTTTATTTTATGTTGACCACGTCGCATGGATGATGCGCGAGCGGGGTAAAAGATGCATCTATGGTTCGAACCGTACGACCCTCGGCATTTCTATTGGATCGGGACATACGACCTCAGCATGATTGTGCATGCTTGTATTGCTTGCCTTGAGATTTGTTGACATTGATATTTGTCATCCCTGACTTGAGATAATTGAAAACTAATGGTATATGAATCCGGAGACCTTTAATATAAAAAGGAACTTTCACATGTTCGTGACTTACTTAGAATTACTGTCACTCTTAATAAATCCATGACTATTCGCATTAATAATATATCATTATTGGACCACTAGTAAGTGTCAAAGTCGACCATCTCATCTCTGCTTCTTCAAGATTAGACGGGATACTTATCGGGTACACATTGTTTTCATACTCATACTACACTTCTATGCATTTTTGTTGCACAGGCACATGCATCTCCAGTGGCCTACTGGACGTAGCAGCATGGTTGATACGGAGACTTAGGTGAGCTGCACTTCTCGAGGTGACCTGCAGACAATAGAGTCTCTTCCAGTTATCTGCATTTATTTTTTGTCCAATACTATATTCCATACGGTTGTTGTAATATGTTATTTTCTAGAAATTGCTCGTGCACTTGTAATACCGGGTTTTGAGATGGTTATAGGATTTTTCCATACTAAATTGGTTAAAGAGATTTCCTTATTTCAATGTTATTTACTTGATGTTTAAACATATAAAAAGAATGATTTCAATAAGTTTTAAAACAACAATTTTCTAGTTATTGGTTGTTGGCTTGCCTGACAATGGTGTCCGGCGCCATCACGATCCTTAGTGGATTTTGGGTCGTGACACATTTTGAGGATTAATCCGTAAATTTAGAAATTATTTTGGTAATTTTATTTCGGACACAAGTTTGTATGATGTTATTATACTTGTGTGTAGGTTTGATTTGGAGCCTGAGGGGCTCGGGTGAGTTTCGGATAGGCTACGATTGATTTTGGACTTTGGAGAATAGCCTATGCCTTCTCTGTTGCTGGTGTGTTAGGTCCTTTCTTCACATATGCGGACATTGGAGCTTCGGGTTTTGAAGGATGCGGTCACAATTGCAATCACTGGTTAGTGGGTATTGGTTCACTTTTGTGAAGTGCTTGGTCGCATTTGCGGCAGATGATCTTCTGTGAAAGAGTTCGCATTTGCACCCCTTGTCTCGAAATTTTGATATTCGCAATTGCGAATAAGACATGGCAATTGCGGCATTTGCAGCTGGGTGAAAAGGGGCTGAATGGGACTTAGCTCATTTTTCACATTTCTCAACCGTAAACAACCTGGAGACGATTTTTCAAGAGATTTTTCTTCCTAAATTCACCGATAAGTGACTTTAATCTACTTATTTTTAATTATCCATTACATTTCATTTACAACATCAAATTTACAAATTTCATGGTAGAGATTAGGGATTCCAGCAGAATTACAGATTTTCTATAATATTGAGATTTAGACCTCGAATTGAGGTTGAATTTTGAAATAAGTTACATAATCGGGCTCGGGGGTGAATGGGTAATCGAGTTTTAGTTAGAATCTCAATTTTGACCTAGCGAGCTCGGGGTTGACTTTTTCAAAAAAGGATATAAATTGAACCTCTTTCATTCATTGGTAGTTTATAAAGCTTATTTTGAATCATTTGGTCAATAAATTGCTAGATTTAGTTGGTTTGGAGTCTTGTTCGAAAGGAAAGACCATGGTTGAGCTTTGAGTTGATGAGGTAAGTATTGGGTCTAACCATAATTTGAGGGAATTAGGGATCCTTGAACTATATGCTATATGAATTATGCGGGAAACGGCGTATATGCTAGGTGACGAGTGTATAAGCGTCGATATGTTACTTGCTTTCGTGTTGATGTTACTTCATAACCTATATCTTGTCTCATGCCTTATTTGCTACATGCTTATTTGACTTCCATTCCATATTTGCTACTTTCCATTTAGTATTCCTTGTGTTAAATTGTCCACTCCTTCCATAATTCCGTGCTTATTTACTACTTGTCTCTATTTGCTTTTCTTACATATTTACATTGTCTTATGTCTTTGTCTTATAGTTTCGAATCATTTTTTTCCTTCAATAATGGAGTTTCATTTGTACGAATTTTTAGTTAGTAGACACCGTTGATTTGGTAAAGTTGAGACACCCGAGTTGTTCGAGATTCTTTGATTACCATGTTATTCTCCACTGCTCGTACATTTGTTCTCTCGATATAGAACTTCTTTTAAATCTTGGTTGTTGAATTGCTATTATTGATTGAAATTGTTTGGGGAGCGAGTTTCACGCCACAACAAAAATTAAAAATTAATAAGTTGAAATGGTGGAATAAGGACAGATTATGATATTGGTAGTTGATGAAATGGTGGGATTGAGTTGTGCACCACTACGGATTGTATAAAGTTATATTTGTTGTGATTGTTGGTTTTGCCTCGGTAATTGAGGTGAGTAATATAATTTGTTATTCTGGATTCTATTCCTGTCTTTTTTATTATTATTATATTCCGTACAAGTTAATGTAAGTGACCCGTCTTAGCCACGTCACTACTTCGTCGAGGTTAGGATCGACACTTACAGTCTACATAGGGCCGGTTATGCTCATATTACACTCTGAACTTCTTGTACAAATACTCAATTTGGTCATAGCGGCATTAAGTATACTTGCTCGGATCCAGCTATTCAGTAGAAATTTGAGGTATAGCTGCATGGCACCCGCAACCTTAAAGTCCCCTTCTACTTCATTTTAGCTGTTTACTTTGATTCAGACAATTATGTTTATTTTAGACTTTTATCTGTAGTATTCACGACGCTTATGTATTTGTGACACCACTTTCGGGATTTTGTATTCAGATTTCTTCACTTATTAGTTTATTACCTTTTTTCAGGCTATTCAGTTTCATTACTGTCATTAAATTTGAAAATTGTTAAAAATAGTTTATATATACATCTAACATTATCTTATCTAACAAGTGAAATGTTAGGCATTACCACAGTCTCGAAGATGGAAATTTTGGATCGAAGATGGAAAAGTTTGGATCGTGTTTTTTTACCTTGTAAAATTTCGTACAACTAAGTTGGTTTAGAAACAAGAACTGAGTATGGATAATATTATTTTATTATTTTATTATTTTATGATCATACTTTTTAACCATTTGATATTAAAAAGTATTGACCAAATTTATCTAAATTTGTATCGTGTACACTACTAAAAAAAGTAGGAAAAATGACTGCCAAAAATCGATCGATTAGGTAATTATGTTGTTGGTAGATTTAACCGACCGACTTCAATTAAATTTTACAAATGATCATAAAAATATATTGAAAAAATCGATCGAAATCGGTCGATACTTTTAATTATGTAATTAAAAAAATACACCATATGAGAATTGAGCTGATGTATGTACTATAGACGTATCACTAAAGCATTGGTGCATTTTGATTTGGACTTTCTTTTAATTTATTTATACTACTTAATTACATTTCACGCCAACATAACCGATAGATTTCGGTTGGTTAAAAAATAAAATACTGACCGAAATCGGTTGATTTTAAAAATGACCGATCGCTTCCGATCGATTTTTTGAATATTAATTTTAGTTTATTTTAAATAAAAAATCACCAAAGTTAATCGATTTCTTAAAAATAAATTTTGTTGGGTGAAAAATAATTTTTATTTTTGCGCCAAAAAGATCGATCAAAGTTGGTCTGTTTCGTAAAGGAAACTTGAAAAATAAAAAATTTTGAGAAATCGACCAACTTCGATCGATTATTCGGCCAATTTTTGACCGATCGACGCAATTAATTTTGACCGAAGCTTTAGTAGTGGTAGGACCTACTTAAGTGAGAAGTGATCCTTATAGGGAATTTCTCCATTGTTAAAGTATAAGAATAGACGAATTTTATCTGTCCCAACACATTCTTAGTTGTAGTTCAAACTCTTTTTAAAAGAAAGCTAGCCGGACAAAACAATGATATCTTTTGCCTTAATATATTAAAATAAAACAATTTATAAATACTTAATAATAATCTAATTTAAACCTAAATATAAGTTAAACTTTAATTAGTTAAGTAAATTATTTAGAGATGTTTTAATAAAGAAAAGTTCCACACTAATCATTTTACATGGCATAAAGTTTCATGCATGAGTAAAACTCCAGACATAACGTAATCAATAAATTCAAGATGTACTTCTACAAGTGAAGGAGTCACCACCCAAATTCCATAATAGATCGTGATAGCGTTTAACGATTTTATTTGGTTAGTCAACTCGTGTACCTCCAAAGATAGTGATCCTCTTTAACTTTTTAAACCAGAAACTTCATTAAAGAAATAGTATTAAATTCTGATCTCATAGAAACATATGTTATTCTTTAGTAAATTATCGAGTATGAATAAATCATAAAGCAAAGTGATAATAATAATATTAAGTATAATCGTGAGCATACATTAAAAACCTCCCAAAATCCGGTGTCACAAGTGCATGAATATCTACTCGGGAGTACAATACTAATACAACATCTGTCTAGAATATGAGAACAGGCAGGATAAATAAATGAATATGATGGAGACTCCGTGGGTTGCAGATCGTAGCATGGAATGCAGCTCACTGTAAAATCCCCAAGGCATATGTGCCTATCTACCAAGATGGCCACCAAATGGACATGTCTCAGTACCTACACAATTAATGAAGAAGTGTAGCATGAGTGTGTAAATTAATACTTATCTAGTAAATGTATAGTCTAACCCTGAAGAAATTATGACGAGGGGCCGATATTGATACTTACCAGTAGTCTGGTAAATCAAGTATAATAAAAGTATACATGAATGAGGCATAGCAAAAAACATAATGAAACAAATATATGTGCATAACAATCTCCCCAACGGAAGAATAAATACTAGATTCTCGATGACCGAATACAGAACAGGCAGGATAAATAAATGAATATGATGGAGACTCCGTGGGTTGCAGATCGTAGCATGGAATGCAGCTCACTGTAAAATCCCCAAGGCATATGTGCCTATCTACCAAGATGGCCACCAAATGGACATGTCTCAGTACCTACACAATTAATGAAGAAGTGTAGCATGAGTGTGTAAATTAATACTTATCTAGTAAATGTATAGTCTAACCCTGAAGAAATTATGACGAGGGGTCGATATTGATACTTACCAGTAGTCTGGTAAATCAAGTATAATAAAAGTATACATGAATGAGGCATAGCAAAAAACATAATGAAACAAATATATGTGCATAACAATCTCCCCAACGGAAGAATAAATACTAAATTCTCGATGACCGAATACAACCTCGAATGGAATACATAATAGTCAACACCAGATAAAATGTCACTTCTCAAGTCAGGAAAACTCTTAGGTACACTGAATCCTTATCAAATATTACGCACGATTCTACAGAGGCGAGCATCCCAATCCCGTAAAAGTAATGGCACGATTTTCTACCTTGGCATACGGCCCATATAAATTGAGGCATTCATCCCGATTCCATAATCGTGTACATTGTTGAGGGTCGACTGAGATAAACCATAGATGTATCTCATAATATTGCCGAGGTCATACAACCCCATCCATAATAGTACTGTTGAGGCGTCCAGACCGATCCCATAGGAATAGTAGAACTTGACGAGTCACTGGCCCCACTCATATATATATATATATATATATATATATATATATATATATATATATATATATGACTTATAAAGTTCAAGAAGCTTTTCGGACAATTTTGTACAACGTTGGAGAAATCCAAATAAAAGTACATATTATACTTTTAATCGGGTAGCTCACCAAATATCTCAAATAGCAATCTGATAGTTTATGCAAGTCTAGTTCCAGGCAAAAATGTGAATTAAGGCATTTAAACATGTAAGAATAACTCAAGTATTACAATTAAAGCATGTCGTGAGTCTAAGTCTGCCCGGTCCTAATCAGGAATTCTAGTATACACATGACACTCATCACCTCATACGTACGTGACTCTCACAATATTAGCACATAACAAATATAATACCTACGTGATAAATTCCCCTTCACTAGGGGAAACATGAACTTACCTCACTCCGAAATTTGATAACCGGTTTCTATGCCTCTCTAACACCTCAAACCGATGCCAAACGATCTGAAACTAACCAAACAACATGTAAACCAATCAAAACATATTTCAATACTCGTAATTTAATAATTAGACATAAATTCCCAACTCCTCATGAAAAGTTAACAAAGTGAACCCCTAGGCCAACGCGCCCAAATTTTAGAAATTATCAAAAATAAATATTACACATAACTTATATAGTGTATATCCAGAAAATTATTCAATTCCATTCATGAATTTACCCTTAAGTCAAACAGAGCTCTAAAACTTAAAATATGCTCAAAATACTAAACACTCGGTTTAAAACACTGCTCTGATTTTTGTTCATCGCCTTCGCGGGATACCTTTGCATTCATGAAGAGAAAATTTTCGCATTGACTAGTCAACCCAAAATTCCTTCTTCATGCTCGCGAGACCTCCCTCGCATTCCCGAAGAACAAAGGTTTGTACCAAAAACCAGCAATCATTTTTTATACGGAACGGGCATAACTCTTTTATATGACCTCGAAATTAGATGACTCTTGTTGCTATGACTTCATAATTATGATACAGATCTAGAGGTCAAACCAATTACAAATAAAAGATTATTTTCTCAATATGGTGCCCTCTATGCCAAAAGAAACGACATTGAAACATCACATGAGAGCGCGATCCAATCCAAACACATCTGAATCACCGAAATTTAAACAAAACTTGCTGACAAGTCTAAAATTATCATACAAACTTGCTAAAACTTTTAATCATGAATCCAAACTCGTTAAGTCCAATAGTTCACCATCGTCAACTCATTTTCTTAAACTTAACTTGTATGCAACTTAAGAATCTGAATCACTCTTAAACATTCTTGATCATGACCAAATTTCACAAGCAAGTTCCAATCAATAAAAGTGAACCAATCAAAGATCCTGAATTCCGATAACACTAAAGTACACTTTAAGTCAAACATAAAAAATTCCAAACCTTCAAATCTAACTTTCTGATAATAAGCGTGGAATCGCTCCCATACCATCTGATACTCAACTCGAACATATGCGCAAGTTCAAAATCACCTTATGAACATATATGAATCTTCAAATCCTCATTCAGAAGTTGTTTACTTAGAAGTCAAACCTTGGTCAACTCTTCCTACTTAAAGCTTTAAAATTGAGAATTATTCTTCTGAATAAACTCCGAACTTCTCAAAAATTAAATCCGACTACGCGTGCAAGTCATAATACATGAAGTAAAGCTACTCAAGGTCTCAAACTACAAAACGACATGCTAGAGTTCAATACGACCGCTCATATCGTTACATAAGGAATTTCAAAGTGAGATTGACAGTGCCTAAAAAATTATGAATCAATTTACAAGTCCAATGCATATGTCTTGGTTGAACCCATTAATCTAAAATTTCAATTTTGATCTAAAACTACATATGTAATGTAAATCAACTCTGCATCGGCAGTATTTAGAATTATAATCAATATAAGATATATATGAGTATTAGTCTCTATTTCACGTGCCTCATACGTGTAGCCTTAGCAAGTACTGTAAAACTTATGTTTAAAGATAATGAACTTTTTGTCATGACCCGAAATTCCCATCCTCAGAATTGTGATGGCGCCTAAGATTTCACTTGCTAGGTAAGTTCATGTTAGAAATGATTATTAATCATTTTTAATAATTCAAGTCAAATAAAAATCAATAAGCTAAATGAACTTAAATAAAGTAAATAAATCTGATAGACAACGATAATCTAAGTACACATCTCAGAACTGGTGTCACAAGGCATAATTGTCTGAAACAAAATAAGCAACTAGAGTAATGTAGAGGTAGACTTCAGGACTGTGAATATTGTGCAATTATACCTTAAGTCTCCATATAGCAACGGATCCGAGCAACTACTACCGCCGCTAGGACCTACTCCAAAATATGCACAAGAAGTTCAACATGTAGTACGAGTACAACCGATCTCATGAACTCTGTAATCACTGAGCCTAACCCAGAAGAAGTAGTGATGCAGTTAAGACGGACATACAATAATCTATACGCAATATAATAATAATAATAATAATAATAATAATAATAATACATGAAATGACGGCAAAGCAATTAACTAATGAAAACAAACTCAATCATCAAAATCAATGAATCTAGAAATATCAGTCCTCAGAATCTCATATGAATACAAAAATGACTACGACACACACACAGTCCATTACGGCACACAACTGGATCCTACCGTACAAACATAACTTCTCTTATTTCACCATATCAATATCAAGAATATCATATAAAATTTGTTGTGGCGTGCAACCTGATTCTCCCATATGATCAGAATCAATATCATAATTCTCTCTTATTTCACCATATTAATATCAAAATCACATATAAAATCCGCAACGGCGTGCAATCTGATCACACCATATCAATATTAAATCCTCCTCTATTCCACCATATCAAAACTGGTGTGACGTGCAACCCGATCTACAAACAAATTTAATAAATGTAATCAATCCAACAACTCCTCAATTCACAAGAATCTTTATGATTAAAGAATATGAAGCAAAGTAATAAAGGAACCTCATACCAAATAAATAAATGCTAGAATTACTACAAAGCAACAAAACAAGCCTAATATATGGCAGTTAAAGTGTACAAATAAACCAATAAATGCAAGTAAAAAATAATCATGGAATCATAGAAGAAATGAATATTTCAATACACGAGTAATTAATGACAAGTAACAAGTTATGATATAAAAAGCAATTAAAGCATGTAACAGTTAAGACAAGGAATAAGATAATTAACGAAATATGGAAAAGCATGGAAAGAATTATATTGACGGCGGATATACACTAGTTACCTCGCATATACGTTGTTACATACGTAATTCACATAACATATAGTTCAAGGGTTCTTAATTCCCTCAAATCAAGGTTAGACCCAATTTAATATCAACAAACAATAACACGAACATCAATTAAAATGCAGAATGTAGAGCAAATGTTATGCAATGGTCTTGGCTGTCAGCTAGGCCAATGAATATCACAAGTGACAGAGAAGCACAGAGAGAGAGAGAGAGAGAGCTTTTTAGAGTGTAAGTGTAATGGTGAACTAATGTATGTGTCCAGAAGTAAAAATACAGGAGCGTATATATAGTAGTTAGGAATTAAACAGAATAAGCTAAAGAATCAATTATGTAGCAATTAGGGAAATTTACAGAATCAGTCCCACGTAAAATCAGTAAAATCTCCCCTTAATCAAGGGGTAATCAATCAACTCTGAAGAGTAGGACCGATATTTAAGGAGAGAAACCAAGACAGACTTAAGTACAGAGTAGGCAATTAGGGGTGAATAAAAAGGAGTTTAATTAAGAAAATAATTAGTAAGAATCATCAAGTATCACAGTTAATTCAAATAAGGTAAGAAAACTAATTAAGGTCGTAACTAAAGGAAATAATCAAGAATCAACACATAGTCTTTTAAAAGAGCCAATAAGTGAATCAGAAATTCATACAGTACTGATTTAAGGGAGAAAATATTGGTTTTCCACAAATATACAAATAGGTTAGAATTAGAATTTCATAAACATATAGAAATTAGCCGAGAAATCGAATCAAAAAGCTAATAGAGATGAACTAGGGTAAAAAAAAAATCAAAGACATTGAATTAGACTACAGGAAAATCATGAAAATCAAAGCATAGGCCAAACAATGTAACTAATAACACGGAAAGACTCAGAATCGAAGAAAAATATAAGAAATTAGGGCTTTAGCATAAATTGATTAGGGTCCAAATAATTTTAGCAAAAATCAATCAATAATACTTAAGAACAGACGATTAACATTCGAACAATGAGAAAAACTTTGAGAAGACAAGTTTCAGTAAACCTTAGTGGAAAAATGGCAAATCACTTGGAAACCCAAAAAACATTCAAGAAAGCATGTGAAGTACGTTCAATCCGTCTCAGATATGTATAGATTTGAGAAGATCAAAGATAAAATCAGGGTTTTTTATAAGTAAAACAGAGATGAGAACATAGACTTGGGAATCCACGGATAAAATGAGAAAGATCTTACTCAAGATCGAGTCAAATGGCCTGAAATAGGCAAGAAAACCCCAAGGTGTAAACAGACCGCCTAGGTCCCTTGAGAATCTCCTCAAGGATCCAAGAAATGGAGATACCACAGCAAGCAAGAGGCTAGACCTAAGACGACAGAGAAACATCGTAGAATAGAGGGCTAAGTCGGTGACAGCGCTGAAAACTAGGGTTTAGGTGGATAGCATTTTAGAGAAAGGGGAACAGGTGACGGCGGGGTATGGTGGGAAATGATTAGGCTTTGGGGGGTTTAGGCGGGTTTAATTATGGTAGGAAATATCTTGACAGTTGATCAAAAATGATCAACGACCTGGATTGGCCAAAGGGTTTGGGTCGGGCAAATAGGTATTGGACCTGGGATCTTTTGGGCTAGTTTTTGGTTTAATATTAAGGGGGTTTTGGGCTGGTATAAAAAAGGGTTAAAACTGAAATATAAGAGGATATTTGTTAAATACCCCAAATAATTGATTAAAAATAATTTGTAAAATAATTACTAATTATAAAACATGAATTTCATGCATATAAATGTTTTAAAATAGTTATTTACTATTTAAAAATGCAAATGACTAATTTCCGATAAATAATACAAAAATGTATGGATGGGCTATAGTTGTAAAATTATTGCAATTATAGCCAAAATGTGCCAATTTGGCTATTTATGAAATAATTTGGACTTAATAGGACCATAATAAAAACAATAACAACAACAACAGTATACCTAGTAAAATCCCACTAGTGGGGTCTAGGGAGAGCAGAGTCTACGCAGACCTTATCCCTACCCCGAAAAGGGTAGAGAGGCTGTTTCCAGGAGACTATCGGCTCTGCACGAAAGGCAATAATATCAAAAAAGAAATAACAATAAAAGATACAAGAAAGAAAATAACAAAAAATAATAAGTGAAAGGATAATAACACAAACCAATGCAAACACCAATGTGAATACAACAAAGATCGTTAACAAACCTAACGAAACTCTAAAAGACTACCCAGGACAAGGAGGGAAGAACTCTCGACTACCTCCTAGCCTACCACCCTAATGCTTGACCTCCACATGTTCCTATCAAGAGCCATGTCCTCAGAAATCTGAAGTCGCTCCATATCTTCCCTGATCACCTCGCCCAATACTTCCTAAGCCGCCCTCTGCCTCTTCTCGTATCTACCAATGTCAACCGCTCACACCTCCTAACCGGTGTATCTAGGCTTCTCCTCCAAATTCGTTTGTGATGCTATTTCACAATGATTTATATAAAGAAAATTTTGAGATAAATTAATTTGAAAAAGTAAAAATTATGGGAAAACACCCGCTGATGTTAATGCATAGTTTTAAAGATATATAAGCATTTCAAAAATATTATAGGAAAAAATTAGGTATTCAAATATAAGATGCGTGAAGCAAGGCTTAGATGATTCGGGCGTGTGAGAAGGAGAAGCGTAGATGCTCCAGTGAGGGGGTGTGAATGACTTGCACAAACAAGTAGGAGAAGAGGTAGGAAGCGGCCTAAGAAGAACTGGGAGAGGTGATCAGACAGTACATGACAAGATTTCATCTTAACAAGGACATGTCCATTGACAAGAAGGTGTGGAGGTCGAAGATTAAGGTAGAAGGATAGTAGTTCGTCGTGTTTTTTCTGATTTGTTCCATGTTTATTAGGGCTAGCTTCCTAGCACATTGTCTTCGATTATTAGAATGCCAGTATTAGGGTTGTTTCAGTACTATCTTCCGCTTCGGTTTTTTTGTACCATGTTGTGATACTGCGTGTGCCTATTACCTTTGCTATTACTATTGCTATTGCTTTCTGTCATTTATTTTTCTTCGGACCTTACATTGTTCATATCATTTTCTAGCTTTGTTATTGTTATTTACTTGTTCCTATTCTTCCTCTCGAGCCGAGGTGTCACGTCCCGGATTTTCCACCCTCGGGAGCCGTGATGGTGCCTACTCGTGAAAGCTAGGCAAGCCAAGTGTTACAGATTTTATTACTCTTTTTCCTTAACCTTTAACATTTACAAGTCATATATGATCAACAAAGGAATACAAATACGAAAGACGAAATGTAACAATTTAACTTAATACAAATATGACTCCATAATAATAATTCACCCAGAACTGGTGTCACAATCTAAAGGACCCTCTATGAATACGACAAATAGGGTTTGAACGAAGAAAATACATGATTCTCTCAAAACTGGATAAAACAGAATGGAAAGGACAGAAGAGGACGCCAAGGCCTGCGGACGTCTATAGGACTACCTCAGGTCTCTGCTGAACTGAAGGCAACAACCTTTCTATGGTCCAAATGCTCCAGTACCGGGATCTACACACAGTGCAAAGTGTAGTATCAACACAACTGACTCCATGTGCTGGTGAATGTCGAGCCTAACCTCGGCGTAGTAGTGACGAGACTTGGACAAGACTACTAAATAAACCTGTGCAGTTAAATCATATACAGAAAATAACAATAAAAGAAACTAGCAGTTAAAGATGGGAAGGGTGAACATGTTGCAGGGACTATCAAGTACTAAAAAAATTTCACTAGAGAAGCATAAAGAACATCATAATTCAATTATAATCAAGAATAAGGAAAACAGTAACAAGTGTATGGCATCACCCTTCATGCTTCTACTCTCATTCTCATCATAAGAATCAATAGATTCGTCACGATATCACCCTTCGTGCTTTTACATCACATAATCATGGTACAACATTATACTTTGTGTATTATCACTCATATCGTGGCAAGGTATCACCCTTCATGCTTTTATATTTATAATATTGGCACGACATCACCCTTCGTGCATTAACACTCACTCACAAATATCACGCACGGCATCACCCTTCGTGCTTTAAACTCTTCCTTACCCAAAAAAACAACTAGAAAGTAATTCGGGCAAGGGAATAAATAAAATCACAATAAAATCTCGGCAAAGAAACAATATTATAACAATAATATCCCGGCAAGAGAAACAGTATCATAAGCAATAACATCACAGGAAGGGAAACAATATCATAAATAATAACATCCTGATAAAGGAATCAACAATATATCTCATCTCATTTTCACAATCACTTCACAACATAAATCTCAACTTGAGCCAATTCTCAATAATGGTCAATTACTAAGAATACTTTCGTAAGCCTTGTCCAATATTGATAATCATCATACTAAGCATGGATAATACATAAAAGAGTCACAACAATCATGGTATAAGACTTACAGTCATGCTTGACACCAGCGTATAGATACTCGTCACCACACCTAAACGTCGTACTCAACACTCAGCACGTAGCAAATAAGACCAAAACTCCTATTACCTCAAGCTAAGGTTAGACCACACACTTACCTCAATGCCACGAACACAAGCAAGCCTCAACTACCGCTTTACCTCTTGATTCCACCACAACCCGCTTATATCTAGACACAATTTACTTAATAACATTAAAAATGCTAAATAAACTAATCTAATGCATGAAAATAGGTTTTTCAATGCTTTCCCCAAAAAGTCAAACCCCGACCCCATACCCACTTGGTCAAAACCCGAAATTCGAACCAAAATCTGATCAACCATTCATTCACGAACTCAAATATATAATTTATTTTGAAATCGGACCTCAAATCGAGGTCCAAATCCCTAAAAATTAAAAATCCTAAGTTCTACTCAGGATCACCAGATTTCCCATGAAAAACACTTGATTTTGAAATGAAATCATGTAAAAAGATATAATAGGTTGAAGAAAATAAGTTAGAAATTACTTATTAATGACTTGGAGAAGAATCTTTCTTTGGAAAATTGTACAAGAGAGTTTAGGTTTGAAGGAGTTTGAAAAATGGGTGAAATCCCGTCAAAAGTCTCATTTAGCAGGTCTCAAATGTCACAATTGCGACCAGCGTTCGCAACTGCGATAGAAAATATCGCATTTGCGATGGGCAGGCTTTGCAATTCCCACCCAGTGATCGCATTTGCAAAGAGGGCATGCCTAGGCTTGGTTTGCATTTGTGACACCGGGGTCACATTTCCTAAACCTGAGCAACTCGCATTTGTGAGGCCCGATCTCGCAATTGCGAGATCAGAGGCCTGTTACACACCTGCAACATACCAACAATTTTTCAAAGTCCAAATTCACTCTGTGGCCTATCCAAAACTCATTTGAGCCCCCGGGGCTGCAAACCACTCATGCACGCAAGTCAAAAAACATCATACGGACTTGCTCGTCTAATCAAATTATTTAAATAACATCAACAACTACGAATTAAACCTCAAATTCATGTAATCACTCAAGAACATTGAAATTTCTATTTTCTTAACTATAGGTCTGTTTTGTACCAAACCAATTCCGATTCTTGCCAAACTTCACATATTCCTTTGAAACTAAAATACAGGCCTGATACCATCAAAAATGCGCATCATTTCATTTCTAATAGCCTTTATACTTTTCAGCAAATAATTTTTCTTTAAAAATTCTTTTCTCGGGCTTGGAAGCTCGGAATTTGATTCCAGGCATATGCCCAAGTCCCATATTTTACTTCGAATCTTACGAGACCGTCGGTTCACGGATCCGGGTCCGTTTACCAAGGATGTTGACCACTTTAACCAATTTTAAAGGCCAAATTCATAAACTTTTTTTATATATCACATAAAAGCTTTCGGGAAGTGCGCCCCAATTATGCGCGCAAATCGAGGTAAGACAAATTGAGGCTTCTAAGGCCTTGGAATGAAATTTTGACTTCTAAAACAAGAGATGGCCTTTTGGGTCATCACATTCTCCACTTTTAAAATAATCGTTTGTCCTCGAACGGGCATAAGAAAAGTACCTGAGTCGGTAAAAAGATAGGGATATCGGCTCCGCATATCGAATTCTGACTCTCAGGTTGCTGACTCAACAGGCTGACCTCTCCACTGCATACGAACTGAAGGGAAATTCTTCGATCTCACTAACGAACCTATAGGTCTAGGATAGTTACCGGCTCCTCCTTATAAGTAAAGTCCTTGTCCAACTGGACAGTGCTGAATTCTAACACATATGATGGATCGTCGTGATACTTCTGAAGGATGGACACATGAAATATTGGATACACGATTGATAAAACTCGATTACAATGCAAGTTTGTAAGCCATCTCTCCCACTCGATCAATAATCTCAAAAAGACCAATGAATCTAGAGCTTAGCTTGCCCTTCTTCCCAAATCTCATCACACCCTTCATGGGGGACACCCTAAGCAACAATCGCTCTCCGACCATGAATACCACATCAGGAACCTTGCTGTCAGCGTAACTCTTTTGCCTAGACTGAGTTGTAGGAAGCCTATCCTGAATGATCATAACTTTATCCAAGGCATCCTGTACTAGATTTGTACCCAACAACTGAGCCTCTCCCAGCTCAAACCACCCAACCGGTGTCCGACACTGCCTACCATATAATGCTTGATAGGGAGCCATCAGGATGGTCGACTGATAGTTGTTAGTGTAGGCAAACTCTGCTAAAGGCAAGAACTGATCCCACGAGCTGCTAAAGTCAATACAAGCTCGGAGCATATCCTCCAAAATCTGAATAGTACGCTTGGACTGTCCGTCCGTCAGAAGATGAAATAAATGTGATCAACTCGAACCGTGTGCCCAATTCACGCTGAACTACCTCCAAAAATGTGAGGTAAACTATAGACGTCGGTCATAAATGATTTACACAGGCATACCATGAAAACGAACAATCTCCTGGAATATAGATCTATGCTTACCTTTATGAAGAATAGGAGACCGCCATAGGAATGAAATGCGCTGAGTTGGTCAGCCTATCAACAATAACTCATATTTTATCGAACTTCCTCTAAGTCTACGGGAGTCCAAAAACAAAGTCCATAGTGATATATTCCCACTTCCACTCAGGAATCTCAATCCTCTGAAACAAACCAACAGGTCTCTAATGCTCGTACTTTACCTGTTGACAATTCAAACACCAAGCCACATATGCAACAATATCCTTCTTCATCATCTTCCATCAATAATGCTACCGCAAGTCATGATACATCTTAGTGGCGCCCGGATGAATAGAGTACCGGGAACTATAAGCCCCCTCTAGAATCAACTCTCGAAGTCCATCCATATTAGGCACACATACTCGACTCTGAATCCTCAAAACTCCATCATCCCCATATTTAACCTACTTGGCACCACCATGTCACACTGTGTCCCTAAGGACACATAAATGAGGTTCATCATACTGCCAATCTCTAATACACTCAACTAATGAAGAATAAGCGATTGTACAAGCTAAAACACGATTAGGCTTAGAAACATCCAACCTCGGGAACTGATTGGCCAAAGCCTGAACATCTAAAGTAAGCAATCTCTCACCGACCGGTATATAAGCAAGACTATTCATATTGACTGGCTTTCTACTCAAAGGATCAACCACTATATTGGCCTTCCCCGGATAATATAAGATAGTGATATGATAGTCTTTCAATAGATCCAACCACCTTCTCTGCCTCAAATTCAGCTCCTTCTCCTTGAATAAGTACTGCAAACTCTTGTGATCTGTGAACACCTTACATGACACGCCATATAAATAGTGCATCCAAATCTTCAATTCATGAATAATGGCTGCTAATTCAAAATTATGAACTGGATAATTCTTCTCATGAATCTTAAACTACCGCGAAGCATAGAAAATGACCTTGCCATACTGCATCAACATCGCACCAAGACAAATACGAGATGCGTCACAATACACAGTATATGGGCCGATCCTATGGACAAAGCCAATACAGGCACCATAGTCAAAGCTGTCTTGAGCTCCTAAAAGCTTGCCTCGCACTTGTTTGATCACCTAAACTAGGCACCTTTCTGGGTCAACCTAGTCATCGAGGCTGCAATAGATGAAAACCCCTCCACAAACGACGATAGTAACCCGCCAACCTAAGAAACTCCAGATTTTTATAGCTGATGTAGGTCTAGGTCAGTCTTGACTACCTCTATCTTCTTCGGATCCACCTGAATACCCTCTGTTGACACAACGTGACCCAAGAAAATAACTGATCCAAACCAAATCTCACACTTAGAAAACTTAGCATACATCTGACTATCTCTCAAAGTTTGAAGAACGACTCGAAGATGCTACTCATGCTCCTCCCAGCTGTGGGAATATATCAAAACATCGTCAATGAAGACAATCACAAAGGAATCAAGGCAAGGCTTGAACACTCGGTTCATCAAGTCCATAAAAGTTGTTGGGGCATTCGTTAAACTAAATGACATTACCAAGAACTCAAAATGGTTGTACCGAGCGTAGAAAGTTGTCTTAGGAACATCTGATGCCCTAATCCTCAACTGATGGTAGTCAGATCTCAGATTGATCTTCAAAAACACTTTAGCACCCTGAAGCTGATCAAACAAATCATCAATCTTTGGAAATGAATACTTATTCTTGATTTTGACCTCGTTAAACTGCCGATAATCTATACACATCCTTATCGACCCATCCTTCTTCTTCACAAATAACATTGGCGCACCCTATGGCAATACACTAGGTCTTATAAAGCCCTTATCAAGAAAGTCTTGCAACTGCTCCTTCAATTCTTTTAACTATGGCGGAGCCATGCAATATGGAGGAATAGAAATGGGCGGAGTGCCCAGAGCCAAATCAATGCAAAAGTCAATATCCCTGTCGGGTGGAATACCTTGCAGGTATGAAGGAAACACCACAAGAAACTCACGAATTATAGGCACAGAATCCATAGAAGGAACCTCGGCAATAGAATCACGAACATATTCCAAATAGGCCAAACATCCCTTATCAACCATACGCCGAGCCTTCACATATGAGGTAATAACCAGGAGTCCCTCTCCACTCTAAATGAGGTAAACCCGGCAAGACTAAGGCCATGGTCATGGCATGACAGTCCAAGATAGCGTGGAAGGTGATAATCAATCCATCCCCAATATGAAATCAAAATCAACATTATCCAAAAGTAACAAATCTACTCGGGTCTCAAGACCCCCAATCATAACTATACATGAATGATGGACACGATCTACCACAATAGAATCATTCGTCAGTGTAAACACATATACAAGAGCACTCAAGGAATCATTAGGCATGACCAAATACGGTGCAAAATAAGATGACACATAGGATTATGTGGATCCTGGATCAAATAGAAATAAAGCATCTCTGTTGGGCCCTACCAATCTGAACTATATCTTTAAGACGACGTCCTGCTAGCTTGACTCCATCTCTAGCGGCCTGACCTCCACCTCTTACACCTCTACATCCACCTCTAGCACCTCTACCTCCACATCTAGCTGGCTGAGCGGGCGGTGGAACCCTCGGTGCTTGAACCATGGCACGGGAACCCTGATGTTGAGATCTGTTCGGTGCTCGAGGAAAAAATCTAGCAATATGCCTCATGTCGCCACAAGTATAACAAGCCCTCAATTGTTGGGACTGACGGCCCTAAAAACTCTAAAGCAGAGGTGCACTGATAGGAGCTGGCGATGCACTATGGGGCAACTAATCAGACTACTGCATATGAGAACCACAACCACCTGGATCACCGTGAGAAGCCTGTAGTGCCGAAAGAAACGGCCTGGAACGATGGCTATTACAAAAAGAATCCATGCCTCCAGACGAGACACCACTGAACCTTCCTGAATGATGAGGCCTCTTGTCAGACCCCTGACTACTCCCCTGGGATAGAACTATCTCAACTATCTTGGCCACATTGGCTGCATCCTGAAAAACAAATCTCGCTTCATGTCTCCTTAGCCATCTATAATCGAATAGGCTGAAAGAGTCCCTCAATGAACCTCTTCACTCTCTCTCTCTCTCTCTCTCTCTCTCTTTCTCTCTCTCGGTGGGAAGTATAAGAATAACATGACGATCCAAGTAAATAAATTTGGTCTCGTACTGAGTGACAGTCATAGAACCCTGCTAGAGATGCTTAAACTGCCTCTGATAGTTTCCCTCTAAATGATAAGAAGAAACTTCTCCAAAATAGCTTAAAGAACTTATCCCAAGTCAAAGCCGGTGACCCAGCTAGTCTAGCCAAACAATAATCCCTCCACAAATTCTTAGAGGATCCAGACAGATGAAAAGTAGCAAAGTCGACCACATTGGTCTCCACTATCCCCATGTTCCGTAGAACCTCATGACAGCTGTCCAAATAATTCTAGGGATCCTCAGAAGATGTACCATCAAAACTGGTAGTAAAAAGATTGGTAAACCTGTCCAACCTCCACAAGGCATCAGCAAACAAAGCTGGCCTTTCATCGGTCTGTGGCACAACACCTGGCTGAATACTCCAAATGGCTAAGCTGCTGGAGTCTGGTACTGGGGAGACATCTGCTTCGGAGTGCGGGTAGCAGGAGTCTAGGATCCTCTTCTAGCATAAGAGACATCTGGTGCTACATGAAATACGCCTGCCTTAGTGAAACTCTCTATAAGGCCCACTAGACGGTTCAGAGCATCCTGAAGTACTGGGGTGGCGATGAACCCCTATGGCACCTGAGCTGGTCCTGCTGGAACTGACTGGCTGGAATATCATCGTCAAACTCAATCTGAGGCTCCGTTGCTGGTGCTGCTACTTGAGCTTTGGGCTGAGCTCTGCCTCGGGCCCTAGCACGGCCTCAGCCTTTGCCCTTCGTAGGAGGTGCTGCTGGGGCCTCGGGTTGCTGGTCAGCTGATGAAGCGATGCGTATTCTCACCATATCAAAAGAATAGAGTGGAAGTTCAAAGCATTGAGAAATCAAGTCGCACAACATGAAAGAATAGATGTGAAATTTTCCTACACTCCGTAGCTTTTGGGGGATAAACGCAAACGTCTCCATATCGATCCCCCAGGCTCTACTGAGCTTGTCCGTAAATTGTGAAACCTAAGAAACCTAGAGCTTTGATACCAACTTGTCACGCCCTGTATTTTTCACCATTGGGAGTCGTGATGGCACCTATTAGTGAAATCTAGGCAAGCCGAGTGTTACAAATTTTATTACCCTTTTTCCTTGACCTTTAACATTTACAAGTTAATATATGATCAACAGTGGAATACAAATGCGGTAGACGAAATGTAACAATTTAACTTAATACAAATACGAATCCATACTAATAATTCACCAAGAACTGGTATCACAATCTCACGGACCATCTATGAATACTGCAAATAGGGGCTGAACGAAGAAAATACATTATTGTCTCAGAAGTAGATAAAACATAATGAAAAGGATAGAAGGGGACGCCAAGGCCTGGGGACATCTGTAGGACTACCTCGAATCTCTGCTAGACTGAAGGCAACAACCTTTTTATGGTCCAAATGCTCCAATACTGAGATATGTACACTGAATAGAGTGTAGTATCAGCACAACTGACCCCATGTGTTGGTAAATGTCGAGCCTAACCTCAGGGAAGTAGTGAAGAGGCTAGGACAAGACTACAAAATAAACATGTGCAGTTAAATCATATATGGAAAATAATAATAATAATAATAATAAAAGAAACTAGTAGTTAAAGGTGTGAAGGGGGAATATGCTGCAGGGAATATCAAGTACTAATAGAATTTCAGTACAGAAGCATAAAGAACACCACAATTCATTTATAAGCAAGAATAAGTAAAACAGTAACAAGTGCACGGCATCACCCTTCGTGCTTTTACTCTCATTCTCACCATAACAATTAATAGATTCGGCATGGCATCACCCTCCGTGTTTTTACCTTACATAACCATAGCACGACATTATCATTCGTGCATTATCACTCATATCGTGGCACGGCATCACCATTCGTGCTTTTACATTTACAATATCGGCACGACATCACCCTTCATGCATTAACACTCACTCACAAATGTCATGCACGACATCACTCTTTGTGCTTTACACTCTCCCTTACCGAGCAACAACCACAAAGCAATTCGGGCAAGAGAATGAATAAAATCCCGACAAGGAAACAATAATATCCCGACAAGGGAAACAACATCATAAGCAATAACATCCTGGCAAGGGGAACAATATCACAAACAATAACATCCCGTCAAGGGAAACAACAATATATCTCATCTCATTTCCACAATCACTTCACAATATAAATCTCAACTTGAGCCAATGCTCAACAATGGTCAGTTACCAAGAATATTTTCATAAGCCTTGCCCAATATTGCTAATCATCATAATAAGCATGGTCAATACATAAAGGAGTCACAACAATCATGGTATGAGACTCACGGGCATGCTTGACACTAATGTATAGATACTCATCACCACACCTATACGTCGTACTCAACACTTAAAGCATAGCAAATAAGACCATAACTCATATTCCCGCAAGATAAGGTTAGACCAAATACTTACCTCAATGCCACAAACACAATCAAGCCTCAACTACCACTTTACCTATTGATTCCACCGCCAACCCGCTTGTATATAGCCACAATTTACTTAATAATATTAATAAATGCTAAATAAACCAATTCTAAAATATATTTCCCAATATTTTCCCAAAAGTCAAAACCCAACCCCAGGCCCACTTAGTCAAAACCCAAAGTTCGAACCAAAACCTGATTACCCATTCACTCACGAACTCAAATGTATAATTTGATTAAAAATTGAACCTCAAATCGAGGTTCAAATTCCCAAAATCTGAAAATCCTAAGTTCTCCCTAAAATCACCCAATTTTCCATGAACACCCCTTGATTTTGAAATGAAATCATGTAAAAAGATGTTATAGATTAAATAAAATAAGTTAGAAATTAGTTACTAATAATTTGGACAAAAATCTTTCTTTGGAAAATTGCCTAGGAGAGTTTAGGGTTTGAAAGAGTTTGAAAAAAGGGTGAAATCCCGTCAAAAATCTCATTTGGCAGGTCTCAGATGTCACAAACTTTGTAATCTTGTCTTCTTCGCAATTGCGAAGGGAAACATCGCATTTGCGATGGGCAGGCTTCGCAATCCCCACCTAGAGCTCGTATTTGCAAAGAGGGTCTGCCCAAGCTTGGTTCGCATTTGCGTCACTGAGGTCACTCTTCCCAAACCTGAGCACCTTGCATTTGCGAGGTCTGATCTTGCAATTGCGAGATCAGAGGCCTGTTACATAGCTGTAATATACCAATAATTTTCCTAACTCCCAATTCACTCCCTGCCATATCCAAAACTCACTCGAGTCTCCAAGGCTCAAAATCAATCATGCACGCAAGTCTAAAAACATCATCTGGACTTGCACGTATGATTAAATCATTATAATAACATCAACAATTACGAATTAGACCTCAAATTCATAAAATCAGTCAAGAACATTATAATTTAATTTTCTCAGCTATAGGTCTGTTTTTTACCAAACCAATTCTGATTCTTATCGAACTTCACAGATTCAACTTAATTATTACATTAAACTGTACCGGGCTCTGAAACTAAAATACGGGCACGATACCATAAAAATGCACATAATTTCATTTCTAAAAGCCTTTATACTTTCCAGCAAATAATTTTTATTTAAAAATTCTTTTCTCAGGTTTGGGACCTCGGAATTCGATTCCCGGCATACCCCCCAAGTCCCATATTTTACTATGACTCTTACGAGACTGTCGGGTCACAGGTCCGGGTCCGTTTACCAAGAATGTTGACCGAAGTCGACTGTAACCAATTATAAAGTCCAAATTCTCGATGAGTTTCTAGGCATGCACCAGTACAACCAAGTCAACAAACGTTAAAATTTCAATGTATAGATTGGGTATAGAGAAAATTGACTACACTATGAATTTTTGTATTTCTTTCAAGTGTAATTGATAACACCATTAATTCCCAAACAACGGCGCCAAAATTTGATCACGCCCAATGCCTTATAAAAAGGACTAAGAGGACGTTGCAAATATAATCCGAGTATTTACCAAAACCGAACCCACAAGGAATTAACCTATCAATTACTCTCGTTAGATTTACGAAATTCTATGTAATACACTTTCCAAATGTTCTTAATAACAAGTGAGGATGTTTATAATACTAAGACTGATGGTAGTTAAGCAAATAAAGACTAACTATGCTTAAGGTGTAAACAGTTAAGAAAATGATCTAATATTAAGATTTTCCCTATTGATGGAACCCCTTCTGGTTATGCTTCACATAGAATTGCCTGATTGTCTCTACCAATCATGAGCACTCTTATTACCGTAAATCTCGCCCGAGTAATCAGGATAATTTACTAGATGCACTCTCCCAAGTTACGCTAGCTGGGTTTGTTTATTACAGCTCACTTTAGATTGCAACCAAGGCTTCGTTATCCCTAATCCCGCCTTTAAACCCTCGGTTGTTGATCCCTCATACTCTTTGGGAGTGGTAATGTTCAACAATTACCTAAATATAAACTCGCTCCCGAGTTATGCATACTAAATAGGTGCAACTAATTGAGTATCATGTTAAGTAACTACAACTAGAACGTAGTTGAACAAATAGAGATTAAATCGGGCTTAACTATATTAACATAAAAAGAAGTTCATCCTTCAATAGGTTCCATCAAAACCCTAGACTAAGGAATTAGCTACTCATAACAAAACAAGATGAAACTACTAAATTATTCATAATGTGTAATTGCAAGAAATAAAAGGATATAGAAAAACTCTAATGTTTGGTTGATCTTCTCACACTTGTTCTTGCCTCCAAAGTAGTCTAAAAACAAGCTTGATACTTTCTTAGGCGAGCTTAAGGATTTGGAATAAGTTTTTCCGATTTACACTTTGGTCTCAAAAGTTCTGACAACAGCATAGTTCACCGCGGCCACGACGCGACCGCAGTGAGAGGCCAACATTCTGCCTCGCGTTTTGGCCTGTCGCGGTCCAACCACGGTCCACCGTGGTCGCGGTGGATTCCAACCCAGTACACTTCTTGCTTCGTTCCATTCAAGTGCTTCTTGATTTGATGTTTTCTTCATGCTATTGACTCCAAAACACTCCATAGTTCTTCCTAACTTGGATTAGTCCCTGCAAAGCAAAAGAACACCAATTAGAGCATTTTGTTATCATTTGGCTTATAAAACACAATATAGCACGGTATAATTAATGTGTAAATATCGTCTATATAGTCTAATATCAACGCTCACTCTTAAATCATTGCTAGTCCTTGAGCAATCCATCATGCTCTATCAGAGTTCCTTCCCTAAGCTTTTCTTTTAACGAATCACTCTAAGAACAAATCACTAACGTTGCACCTAGTAGTGAACAACCTTTGCCTCAAAAGTCGACTCTCACATGCCGTGCAATATTCGTCCTCACTCAAGTCACTTTATACAGAAGTCAAAATTTACCTTTCTTTAATGAATTACATGCCCTCAAGTCACATAAGAGAGTAGTTTTACAAAATATTGTCTAGAACAACTAGGACTCAGATGGGCAATATTCGCTCACTCTCAAAAAGAATATTCATATGCCACATAGATGCACCATAGGCTTGCCCATAGTGTGCTACTCTACTAATCGAACCTATTCAGTCTAAAATAAATTAGTACTTCACTTGGTTGGGACGGGTAGAATATACTTGTGGATAGTGACTATCCTCCCTAAGCACTTTTAATATAGTCACATTAACCTTCAAAATCACACATACGTCAACCAGATGTCCCCCTATATTTTTATTGATTACATTCCCCTTCCTTCGGGTGCATTTGTATCAAACCACCACTTACCAACTACTATATTTATTCATTTCTCTTCTCTTTATTTTTTTAAGTGGTGCTTTTTTTTTTCTTTCCAAAAACTGCACCTTTCCTCTATTTCACTGATTCCACTCAAAAACCAAACCACGACCCCACACTTTAACTTTTGCATATTTTCAGTCCATTCAAGTGATGATGAGAGGTAAACAGGGTTCAAATACATGGCTATTCAAACAATTGGATAAGGTTTTCAATGTGGTTACCAAAGAAACAAGCTTATAGACTCAACGGGGTTAACTACGATGTATTATATTTAGGTGGATTTGCTTTATATATCTAGCTTAACAAAGAAATTCCTATATCATTTCTAAAACTGAATGAAGCTATTATTTTGCTTTGCAGACACATAGGGCAAGTCGATGTAAAGCATAGAATACAGTACAACTCACACACACATAGCACATGACTCACTCCAGATTGGTTTATCAAGACACTCTCTTTTGAGTGTTTAAGCCAGTTACAAACATACAACTTTAAGGTACTTTAGCAAGATTCAACCCCTGAGACTAAGCGTTCAACTCTAGTATCGATTGTGTTCAAGTGAAGCAACGCCAAGGGTTTCTCTTTCTATTTCAGCTCGTAACCCATTAATATTAACTAAAAACTAAAAAACAAAATTAAAAAAATTACCTATATTCGGTTCAAGCTAAACCACTGGATAAGAACCATGGCCTAAAGAAAAACCAAGGGTGAGTTACTACACTACCTAAAAAAAAAACTTTTTTTGTCTTTTCTCTAGACTTACTTCTCTCAAGAAAATTGTCTAAAGGATCCGTCATCAGGAAGAATCTCCATATTCTTTTTTTTTTAGATTTTTACGTTAACTTAGTCCCTCAAGAACCCCGTCGAAAGAGATCTCTTGCCGGGACAAGTCAATTTTCCTACTTTAAGCTTACCTAAAATTAACTATTACTCAAACCACAAAATGGTCAAGCAAGAAGAAACACCAAATAATCAAATTGTTACATATACATACACACATTGAAGTAGCCCTCACCTCACACTTAAAAGGTAGTTATGTCCTCATGGCATAAAAAAATAAGGAACAGTGAGGTAAAGGAACTTCCCTGAAAGATCACTCATGATCGGAGATGGCGTCTGGGTTCAAATTGCAAGCACGACCCAGAGCTCTCAGCCAACCTAAAATTTTCTTCTCCAACTTGGACTGTTGAGTGGCCAGAGTGTCAACTCTGGTGCCCAGGTCAGTGGCAGAAGTGCACAGACCATGCATTTCCTGCTCCAGGCCTATCAGGTGGGTACTTCGGCGGGGCTGTGATGGGCCCGCCTCATCAACTCTCGTGGGTAGTGAGACATCAGCTTCCTCAACATCATCATCAGATTCATCATCATCCTCAACTATCACCGCCGGCTGTCTTCCAATTTTGATTTTGCTTGCCTAGAACGGGGATTTCAATGGTAATTTCCCATCATTAATTGGATTGATAATATTATATTTTATAATTAATTTAGGTGAGTTATTTTAGAAGTGTATCCCATTAAATTAACAGCTTTCTGTTATTAAACAGCTGGGGAAACCTATTATTATATTCTATTCATGAATACATGGCATGAATACATTCATCGACAGCTGAATTGTCTTATTTTTTAGCCAACTTTTATTACTGTATTCATGAATACAATAACTCAAATATATAAAATATAATACCATAACAACTGTAAAATAATTACAGAAAGTAATTATACATATAATAGTTATAAAAAGTTATTAATCGCTTAACAATAATTATTTCTGAAAGTTCCTCTTAAAGAAACTACGGAGGGCCCATTTGAGAGAGGGCTACCCATTTCAGTTGTGAAAGTTCGCCTCGTTTTGGTTGAAGGATGGTGTATTTTTACCCCGTTAAATCTGAATTCCATTCTATTCTTCTTTTTTCTTTTTTGGCATAGTTCAGTAATTCTGTTTCCTTTCACATATTGAAATTTGAAGGAAGAAAAACGCAACTAAGGATAAATAAGATTATTTTGGTATTACCAGTTAAGGAAAAAAGATCACCTTAGCGAAGGAACCGGGTCGAAACTTATACCCATTGTTATTCTCAACTTGCCAATACTCTTCTTCTCCTTATTCTAGAAAATAAACCGAAGGAAGAGTAAATTTATGAGTACTATTTATCTTTGATTCGTCCGTATTAAAAATCACTGAAGTAAAGAGCTTTCAAATTAGGCCAAAGCCACTCTCCAGTTCTTCTTTCAATCAAGGTAATCTCATGCCTCAGTTTCTTAGTTCCATGGTAGAATTCGTGCTAGGTTTTCTGATTGAAGCATTTTTTAACTTTTGACCTTGGGATTTTGAAGAATTGATTTCGTATTTGTTAATTTATGATTGGAATTCTGGTATTTCGTATTGATTTTGGTCTTATTCCTGATCTTTTGATTTTTCGAACCTTTCTTGTATTCAATAGCAACTGCTGGGTTTTGGTTTATTGGAATGCTCTTTGTGTTTATACATGATAGTAATGGTTTTAGCTTTGAATTACTACTTGAGGTCTTCTCCTTCTTGTTCTTCACTGATCCATATTCAAATTTCCCTACACATTTCTGCTTAATTCAAGTTTACGGATCTACATGATCTATATGTACATACTAAGTTAGCCCATCTGTTTTTTATAGATTAATTGAGGTGTGTTCAAGCTAATTCAAACTGTAGAGTTCTAAAAGAAAGTGTAAATAAACTTACATAGTCTCTATGTGTGTATTCATGAAGTTACAATGTCTCACAAAATCCTAGATTCATGTCACGCCATTGAATCCTGTACATCCATTCTTGGATGCCCTTTCAGCTTCAAATCCAAACCCTAGATTCTGATTCCCCAAAACTCTACTCTACATAATCCCATGGGCTTCAAACTAGGCGCCAATGTCCAGCTGACCGAGCCACTTTCTTTCCCATTTAAGCCTTTGACACGTCCAAACTCAGTTTATATGATAGTGATCGCTGATAACAAAAGGAAAGATCTCGGTTTGATAGTGGCTGGGGGGGGGTCTGGTTTAATCCCAAACTAGTTGGGGTCGTTTAATGAATCTGTGTATCCATTCAGCTTCATTTGGGTCCATTGAGTTGATTGTTCTATTATACTAAAATTTCCTTGAAGTATTTGTCTTTTGAGACAAGCATTTAAATGGTCAATCTGCAAAAAAAGATAAACAGAAAAGAGAGGAGGAAGTGCTTAATCTGTTTTAGTTGAGTCAATATTAATTCAATGCAAGTATGTCATTGAAATGTGAAATCTTTGGCTCAAGTGGGTTTTAGGTGATATTGTGGGATCTCTTGACTCTGTTAACATGGACACTGTATAGGCTAATGGAGTTATAAGAGTTAGTCCTATTACTTCGGAAAAAATTAAACAATTAGTGAATTAAAATTTTCTGTCAGAAAGGTCAGTTTCATCCTGTCCCAAGCTTAGATGGCTGCATTGTAGCCTCTGAAATAGCATGTAAATAGCTCCTCTTTAAGGGTGTACGGCAGTCTGATCCACTCCTTCAGCATATATATATATAATGGAATTTATTGCCTTTTCTGTAAATTTCTTATTGTTCACTAGTATAAAATATGGGTTCCAGTACCACCTAACTACAGAATATTGCAGGTTTTAATTAATGTGTGGATAATTTGGATTGTGATCTGTTTTATTTTGTGCTTCCAACTTGTCAAAAATGTTATTTTTTGTGTTCCCTATTTATTTGAAGTGCTAATTTGCTGCCTTTATAAAACCCTCTTGTTATCTTGTTCTGTTTCCTACTAGTGCTATTGGATTTGTTGAATGCAGAAGTTAATCTCTTCGAAATGAATAAGATTTTGTTGGCTTCTTTATTTGGTTTTGATGTGTTTCTACTGTCGGGTTTGTCGTTCTGAGCAGTGATTTTTCAGGTTGTAGATTTTGGTTTCTCTTTGAGTTTTTTCTTTCTTTGTTGAAATTTCGTTTCCCTTAATTTCTCCTGCGACTAAGCAACTTATGTTTTGCAACTGTAAGTTATATAGCCTTTGACTTGTGTTCATTCAGAGTTCATATATCACACATAATTTAGATATTCATTGTCTCTGAAATTCTAGCTAATTATGTCCCTAACTTAAGTAGAGGTATTCAGTTATTCAAACTCTACACCTACGATAGCCTTCTAGATCTTCTACCTTGTATAGATCTCCTTTATCATAAACTAATTTCATTGGACCTTGTTTACAGGGCCAAAGAGCTAATTGGTTTTGCATCATAGATAAAATCAGTAGTGAGTGAAGACTTGAAATGGAGCTTGACCTCGATTCGTTTTTAGAGTCACATGCTGATGACGACGACGATGATCACTTACTACATCATTGCACTGTGGATGAAATTCTCCTCAACCACTCCTCCTCCTCTTCTTCTTCACCTTCTCCTCCTTCTTCGCCATCTGCTGCACATGGACACAATTATCTAGATCGCCACAATCGCTCTGTAGACTCGTCTTCCCAATCTACAGAGCCAAGAGCTGAGTCAATTAGTAGCAAACAATCCGGTGAATTTTCTTCACCACCGGTAGGCCAGAGTGTGTTGCCACCATTTTTTAACGGGGTCATCAGATCGAATTCAAAGCCCGGGGATGCCTTGGCTGCGGCTGTCGCGGCATCACGCTCCATTCCTGCACCTCGTGCAGCAGCCATCAAATCCAGAAGAGCCAGCTCTGCAGTGTTACAAAGGGCTTTGGAAAGTGATGCATCGCCCTCAGTAGCTCCTCCAAACCGTAATGAAACCAATGTTACGGACAAAAATCTTAATACGTTTGGGCGCTCAGGTTTTTTTACACGAGATTGGTTCTGAGAATATTGACTTGGAAGTTGACAGAAAGGATCAGTTTCAAGATGCTCAAGCTCAACTAAGTGATATAGACGAGACTAGTAGGGAGGTTTCTACCGTGGATGCAGGTCAGGATAATACGAGCTTTGCTGGAGATAATGTTTCTGAGATGGAAGAATTTTCAAATAAAAGTAATTTGAAGGAAGCTCCAAATTATACTGGAACTCTAGTGGAATTTCCTGCTAGAACTGAAAAAGACTTGATTTTTGGTGAGAGCTCTGGGTTGGATGAGATTGAAGATAGGCAAGTTCAATCTTTATCTGGAGGTAAAGATAATGTTGCAAGTGCTGATAGCAGTGAAGAAGCTGCTACAAATGAGATACTCTCTTCTCCAGTTTATGGAAGTCTTTCTGACGAAGATTCGACTGAAAAGGATGGTGCTAAACATGAGCTTGAGAATGTAATTTTTCAATCTAAAGAGGAGGATATCAGTTCCCATGGAGATGAAAACGATTCTCTAAATGATGCTGCAAGTATCATTGAGGAGTTAGTTCTACAAGGGGAAAGTATGAGGGATAGTACAACGCCTCTGAAAAAATATCACTCTGCCTTGAAGCCCCTAGAATTGGCTGAGGAAGCTGAAAAGAAGCAGGCCTTCACGGCTATGCACTTGGAAGAGGGTGCTGCTGCTCAACCAATGAGGCTTGATAGAGTTCATAGGGGTTCTAATGTCTTGGGTTACTTTGACGTAGATGATAACAACACTATTAGTCAAACCCTGTTATCTCAAGCTTTCAGGCGAGAACATGGATCTTCACAGGTCTTGGCTGTTCACCTCAACTACATTGCTGTGGGAATGTCCAGAGGATCGATTCTTGTGATGCCAAGCAGATACTCTCCACATCATGCTGATGACATGGATGCTCAGGTTTGTTTTTGTGCTAATTAGCTTTGTGCACCAGTACCTTATTACAGGGACTGACCACATTCTGAGTTAGGTTTCAACAAAAAGTATTTGTCTGTTCCAAAGTATATTATTCCTTCTTTCTTCTTATGTGAATTTAATTTAACAAATATTTAGCTATATGCGCTTCTGAGAAGGAAATTACTCATTGCTTATTGTAGAATCTCTATGTCTGTATTGTGGATATTTACTTGTTACTTAAAGTTAAAGCTTTTAGATGCTACTGAATTATTAAATATGTTTCTTTCTGATGGCAGATATGTCTATATCTTTCAGATGTTGATTTTTGGGTTGCCGAGAGATAGACCTCAAGTCCCTGTAACTTCCTTGAGCTTTAATCAGCAAGGGGACTTGCTCTTTGCAGGATATGGTGATGGGCATTATACTGTATGGGATGTGCAAAGGGCCTCTGTGCTTAAAGTTGTCACTGAACATAAAGCTCCAGTGGTGCACCTTTTATATTTAGGGCAGGATTCTCAAGTTGCTCGTCAGTTTAATGTGCTCAGCGGTGATACTAAAGGTGTAGTTAAGTTAAGCCGGTTTAAAGTGCTTCCCTTGATCAACATGATCTCCCTTTCGAAGTCACAGGTAAAAATATCCTTTTCATGCTTCTCAATTGACATGAATAACGTGAATGGCTAGATTGAATAATATACTTTAATACATTTAATCAGGAAATACTAACGGAAAACAATAGCACTACAATATGTGCTGTGCCACTACTATCTGGTGAAAGTTATGGAGGTGCAATGATGGCTTCTCTAGATGGAGGCAACCCTTCTTTGATTGAGGAAGGTGTGGTCATATTTGGCACACACCAATATGCTCTCGTGGTATGAAGTTTTTAGAAGATTCATTTCCTTGGAAGGACCTCACAAACTCCTCAAAACCCAAAATCTTTTTAAAAATGATCAGTTTAACCTTCATTCCTACTTCTTGCTCAGGACTATTGTTTCACTGTGTATTGCAGGCAAAAATAAGCCCCATGTTTAAAGTTTATGCTAAAATCGCACGCTCTGATGGTGTTAGGGAGGGTTCAATGCCATATGCTGCTTGGAAGAAATGTATGGGATCACTTATTTCTTCAGTTGTTATGTGTGAATTCACCTATGGTTACTTTGCATCGAGGCTTGCTAAGATTGTTTTTCTTGCAGCAGAAAGTATGTCAGTTGAAACATCAGAAAATGTTTCACTGCTTGCAATTGCTTGGGATCGAAGAGTTCAGGTGGCTAAGCTGGTGAAATCAGAGCTAAAAGTTTGTTGGAAATGGACTACAGATAGCTCAGCAGTTGGGCTGGCATGGTTGGATGAACAGGTGTATAAATTTCTTGGTGCTTTATCAGGAACTTACTTTTTTGGTCATTTATCTGCAATATGTGGCGTACTTGCATTTAGTTTTTGACAGAAGTACAAAGATTACAAGGGTCTTTTACTTGTCCAGATTTTGGTAATTCTCACGGCAACTGGACGACTTTGTTTGTTTTCAAAAGATGGGAACTTGATCCACCAGAGAAGTCTTGCTATGGATGGATCTTGTGGAGATGATCTCATGTCATACCATACCTACTTCAGCAATGCTTTTGGAAACCCTGAGAAAGCGCATCACAATTGTTTAGGTGTCAGGGGGGCAACTTTGTACATTCTGCGGCCATCCCAGCTTGTTGTTTCACGCCTTCTTTCCTGGAAGGAACGAATAGAGGTTTTGCATAAAGGAGGTGACTGGACGAGTGCTCTGAACATGGCAATGTCTCTTTATGATGGTCGAGCACAAGCAGTTATTGACCTTCCAAGTAATTTGGATGCTGTTCAGAAGACTCTTATACCATATCTTGTACAGTTGCTGCTGTCATATGTAGATGAGGTATTCTCCTACATAGCAGTGGCATCTGGCAACCAACATGGGCAGTCAGGCCAATCAAATGAATCTAAGTACGACGCTGACTTTGTGCATCCTGATATTAAGGAGCAGTACACTGTGGTTGGTGGTGTTTCTGTTGAATTCTGTCTTCATATCAAGAGACTTGATGTTCTATTTGATGAAATTTTTCCGAAGTTTGATGCTGTGAATCACAAGGGTATGTTGCAATGTGTTTAGACTTCAACTTCCTGCAGTATGTCTCATGTCAACTATTTGCAAGTTTACTTCTGCTTTTGATGCCTCCTTGATGAAAAAGAAAATTGCTTATCATAGCAAAACTGTAAAATATTAGTGATGCCTCCAGTATCATAGTGGATGAACTAGGTTAACGATTTATGAGGAACTGATTATAATAGGGTGAGCATATTGTTAAGCAGAAAGTTTGAATCGAAGGGACAAACCATAGTTTGAATGAACAATTATTTCACATCTGTTTGAATGAACAATTAGGTACTGAGCTAGTTTCAGCAACTCCTTGTCCTCTTCTGCTTCCTTAACTATGTTTTAAATTGCTGAGAATTCAACTCTTAAGACAAGAGGGGTTGCTCTGATGATAAGCAACCCCCACTTTCAACCGAGAGGTTGTGAGTTCGAGTCTCCCCAAGAGCAAGGTAGGAAGTTCTTGGAGGGAAGAATGCCGGGGGTCTATTTGGAAACAACCTCTCTACCCAAGGGTAGGGGTAAGGTCTGCGTACATACTACCCTCTCCAAGACCCCACTAAGTGGGATTATACTGGGTTGTTGTTGTTGTTTGGTAACTTTTTCTTTCTCCCCCAGTCCTCTCCTCTCTCCTGCCTACTAAACTCTGGAACTCAACTTTCTGCCTATGTTGCTCGGACTCTCCAAAAATGTCATTGGGTGCGTGTCGGATCCTCCAAAAATAGTGCATTTTTGGAGGATCCGACACGGGTGTGGCAGCATTTTGGAGAGTCCCCGCAACATACCTTTCTGTAGTAACTGACATCCAATATGTTAGAAAACCTACAATATCCGTTTTTATGGCTGTATAAAACAAATTAATTTTTTTTTCCAGAAACTAGTTATATATGGATAAGAAAAATAAGGAAAACTGATGCATATTGGAGCCCCAGCAGATTGGCCTAGTAGTCCCTAGTCTGACAACCTTGAAAGTTCAATTTCTGACAGAGGTTCTCATCTGCTTAAGACTTAGCCGGCAAAGTTACCGGTTCCTGTGCTGGTGGGAGTTAGTAGGTACATGAAAGATTAGTTGGTCTGCTCAGGCTAGTTTGGACACCACTGTTGTTAGAAAAATAGAGACGTTTAACAGATTGTTATTTAATCCTTTAATTCCATTCGTGTTCCCCTAAATGAAGTCTGGGCTTTTACTCTTCTTATTTTGCTTCAATTTGCAACATGTGTTATCATGATGAAGTTTATAGTCTGTTCAAACTGATGTTTTCATGTACAGATTCTTTTTTGGAGCTTCTGGAGCCATATATTTTGAAAGACATGCTAGGATCTTTACCACCTGAGGTATTTCCGTGGTTTTGATCTGTGATGAACTTTTGAATTGGGTTTTTAAGTCTTATTACTTTACTGTGTCACTGTTGCACACTTGCTTTGTGGTTCATTTATGAAAGTTTATAATATTGCTGTTAATCTACTTTGATCTGTTATGCTGAAGATAATGCAAGCACTAGTGGAGCACTACAGCACTAAAGGTTGGTTACAGTGTGTCCTCCACATGGACATGTTGTCCCTGGATTTCAATCAGGTATTGCTGCATGTTTTATACCCGTCATTTAAGTTGCTCGGACACAGGGGCGGGTGTCCGATGGGGTGAGGATCCTTCGAGATGTAAATTGTAAGATTCGGGGATACGGATCCTAGTATGGATACAGGTACACGGGAATCTGGCTAAAAATAATTCAAATAAAAAATAAAAAATAAAAATATCTCTAAATTATGAGAAATTTTGTGGAATACTTACGTATAGCTTGTAAAGTATGGACTTCTTTTTATTCTCAAATTATAGATAAGTAATGGATTGATTTCCTAGGCAAGATATGCTATTTTCTTCAAATTTACCCTAGTTTTGGTCCTGATTTCAGGAATCAAATTGCATCTCGTCTCGGATTTTTTCGTCCGTCATGATCAAAGTACCCAAAATTGTTTGACCAAATTCGGTACGGATCCCATGCCCATACCCATACTAGTGTCGTATCGACACGGATGCTGCACCTAAACTGCCGTGTCGAAGCAACTTAGCCCCTCATGAATGTTTTGGTTAATAAGACAGAAGCGCAAAGGAGATTGTCCTTAAACAGGGAAAATATTGCATATAAAAAGTTGCATGAATGAAATAGAGCTTGCATTATAGGCTTGATCTGCAATTGTTTTTTTTCTCTCTTTCCTGTGGATTTGTTGGACTTTAACATATTAAATTTTAATCTACTTTGTAGGTTGTTCGCCTATGCAGGGAGCATAGGCTGCATGGTGCATTGATCTACTTGTTCAACAAAGGTCTTGATGATTTTAAGACTCCTTTGGAAGATCTCTTTTTAATTTTGCGAGATAGCAAAAGAGAAAGTGCTATAGCTGTTGGGTAAGTTGATAAATGTGTATAATTGTTTGAACATGTCTCATAACTTCTACAAATTTAATGCCCCCATCTAATGTAAATTTATGCTTAAATAGGTGATCCGATTCCTAAAGTTTCATCTATTTTTTGACATCTTTTGAAATGTGCTTGGTGTTTCAAGTAAACAAACTTCACTTTCTTTGTGGAAACAGGTATAAGATGCTCGTTTACCTCAAGTACTGCTTCCAAGGTCTTGCTTTTCCTCCAGGTTGGTCTGCAGTATGCTATATGTAACTTATACACAATAAAATTTGAGATGGTTTACCTTGAACATTAAACTGCGTTAATTATTCCGTGCTTTAATAGATTGATAACAGAAGAAAAAGGGTTATATTTTGGGTTTCACTTCCTAGCAGCTCTATTATTTCTATATTGTGGTGGTCGATTCTTGTGATATCAGTTAAATTTGAAAGATTTGACGGTTAGTTCAACTGAGGAAATGAGCTAGATTAAAAGAAATATGGAACTGTCAAATATTGTATGCACATGTGATGTTAAAACAGTCAGCTTCACGTATTTTAAGGGCAATTGAGTGCATTTGACGTTTCCCTTGTTTTTGTGAGCATCAGAGCCGTCCAGGTGACAATTACTTCGGTTGGTATATGGTTGTGTTGGTTTCTTTTGTTTGAAGAAGTTGAAGTACTTCAAGGAGAAGTTTTTGGATAGATAGTAGTTCACGGAGAAGTTGAGGGATAGGAGCAAGAGATTTTGGGGACGTAAAAAATGGGATAAAGAAGTGTTAGAGAATCTTGAGGAAGTTAAAAGATGAGAGGAATATTCCCTCAAGACATATGGGGTTATTCTCAAAATCAATTTCCATATTTTCCCACAATATCCACCGTGACATGTTGCGTTGTCTATATTCTGTTCTATTTTCATATTTAGTCTTTGGAGACTGGCACAGTAGATGTGTTAGAATATGTAAATAGTAGTAAAATAACCCTAATCCAATATGTATTAGGAGTAGGATAGGTTGTGTATATATGTGCTTTCTCACATGGTATCAGAGCTACGGTGAGAATATTATAGCTGTGCGTCATTCCAGCAACTTCCGGGAAGAAAAACCTCGTCGCCGTGCAATTTTCCGGGCTGTCCGTAACTAAATCGCCTTTTTGTTGGTGTTGTGCAAAAACCAACACCACTACAGGGTTCCCAAGGCTCCGGCGACCAAACCCCAGTAAACCCCACCGGAATATTCCTCCTCATGCGCCCTCACGTGCCAGAAGACTCTCGGCAGTTCCGACTCATGCGCCCCACGCGCCGGCGCGTGAGCATTGTTCCGGTCAAAATTTCAAAATTTTTCTTCAGGACAGTTGGATCGTCCTCAAATTTCGAGCCTACCCATATTTTTATTTTTCAATTCCGACCACTTTGAATTTTTTCCGGCAACTACATTAATTTTCCGGCAAAAACAGTATTTCCTTTATCTGTTTCAGCAAGTTTTCACGATGTCTTTGGGAGTCGATGCTTTCGGGCCTAAAAACTTGGCTTCTGGCAATTCCGGTGTTATGATTACCTCAGAACCTTTAATGGGAGGCTCCAACTACTTAGCTTGGGCTTCGTTTGTCGTTGGGTGTATGCAGTCAAGGTTGGTCAAGATGGTAAGGTTGATCGTCTTAAGGCCCGTCTTGTTGCCAAGGAATATACTCAGATATTTGGGCTTGATTACAGTGATACCTTTTCTCCCGTGGCTAAGATAGCATCAGTCCGCTTTTTTCTATCCATGGCTGCTGTTCGCCATTGGCCCCTGTATCAGCTGGACATTGAAAATGTGTTTTTACACGGTGACCTTGAGGATGAAGTTTATACGGAGCAACCACCTGAGTTTATTGCTCAGGGGGAGTCTCGTGGCCTTGTATGTCGCTTGCGCCGATCACTTTATGGTCTAAAGCAGTCTTCTCGAGCCTGGTTTGGTAAGTTTAGCACTGTTATCCAGGACTTTGGCATGACTCGGAGTGAAGCTGATCACTCTGTATTCTATCGGCATTCTGATTCGAGTCTCTGTATTTATCTGGTGGTCTATGTTGACGACATTGTTATTACCGGCAATGACCAGGATGGTATTACTAAATTGAAGCAACATATCTTTCAACACTTCCAGACTAAGGATCTGGGCACACTAAAGTATTTTTTGGGTATTGAGGTCGCACAGTCTAGCTCAAGTATTGTGATCTCACAACGGAAGTATGCCTTAGATATTCATGAGGAGACAGGAATGACAGGTTTTAAACCTGTTGACACTGCGATGGATCCGAATTCTAAACTTCTTCCAGGGCAGGGGTCCCTCTTAGCGATCCTGCAAGATATAGGCGGTTAGTTGGTAAATTAAATTATCTTACAGTGACAAGACCTGACATTTCCTTTCCTGTGAGTGTTGTGAGCCAGTTTATGGGTTCTCCGTGTGATAGTCATTGGGATACACTTGTTCGCATTCTTCGGTATATAAAATCAACTCCAGGTAAAGGTTTATTGTTTGAGGATCGAGGCCATGAGCAGATCGTTGGATACTCCGATGCTGATTGGGCAGGATCGCCTTCTGATAGACGTTCTACTTCTGGATATTGTGTCTTAGTTGGAGGAAATTTGGTATCTTGAAAAAGCAAGAAACATAATGTGGTTGCTCGGTCTAGTGCAGAAGCAGAATATCGAGCAATGGCTATGGCGACATGTGAGCTAGCTTGGATCAAACAATTGCTCAAAGAGCTGAAATTTGGTGATGTTAGTCAGAGGAGACTTGTGTGTGATAATCAAGCTGCTCTTCATATTGCGTCAGATCCAGTGTTCCATGAGAGAACTAAGCACATTGAGATTGACTGTCACTTTGTCAGAGAAAAGATACTCTCGGGAGATATTGTTACAAAGTTTGTAAAGTCAAATGATCAGCTTGCAAACATTTTCACCAAGTCTCTCATTGGTCCTCGTATTAACTACATATGTAACAAGCTCGGTACATATGATTTATATGCACCAGCTTGAGAGGGAGCGTTAAAATATGTAAATAGTAGTAAAATAACCCTAATCTAATATGTATTAGGAGTAGGATAGGTTATGTGTATATATATGGCTCATTGTATCATGTTTAATAATCAATTATATATTTCTCCCGTGCTTTCTCACAATATGCACCTCGTGATCTTGTCCAAGGGAGAAACAAGGACAGGAGATGGGGAGTTTATGCTGAAGATAATGAAACTTTAATTAGAAAGATTTTTTAGCTATTCTGCATTTCTGCCTTTTTTTTTCTAAGGAAGTGGAAAAGAGCCATATATGGCAGTGAACTATGCGAATTAGGACAGATATGCCCGTCGTTAATAGTTTGGCACATATATGCCCAACCCGTCCGATACTTGCGCATTCATGCCCTTAGTTTAACAGAACCACTATTTTGTCTTTCTTAACTAATTAATAATTGGACCCAACCAAAATATGCTGACCCTCTCCGTTAGGACTCGACCCACCCTTATTTCAAAGATATTTTTTGATATATTATTTTTGTTTGATTGAGAATTGTGTGATAATCATATTTATTTATCTGAGTAACTTGATAATCGATTTTTTTTTGTTATATATCATTTTGGGAAGTAATCCTACTAAAAGTATTACTTGATATTATTTATTATTTTAATAATATAATATTCGAACTAGTTTGTGCTTTCTTCAATTTACCATCAATTTTTATTTTTCTCACAATCTATTTGGATTTTTCACCAATACAAATACAAATTAAATAACTCCATATTCACTATAACTTAACCTGATGGGTCCGTTTTTTTAGATAAGTGATCATTGTATGATTGATTATTAGTTTATTGGATTATTTTCTGCATTACAAATTTGTTATGAAATAAGTAATAAATTGTTAAAACAATGGTGCTTCTTTTCCATTTTTATTAATAAATTATTTCATAACAAGCACCACTTTTAAAACAATGGTACTTCTTTTCCATTTTTATTAATTAATTATTTTAAATATCAATTTGTTACTTTAAGTAGGATTATTTCCCGAAATGATGTATAACAAAAAAAATTGATTATCAAATTACTCAAATAAATAAATATGATTATCACGCAATTTCTCAATTAAATAGAAATAATATATCAAAAAATATCTTTGAAATAAGGGTGGGTGGGGTCCTAACAGATTGGGTCAGCACATTTTGGTTGGGTCCGGCTATTAGTTATTTAAGAAAGATAAAATAGCGGTTCCGTTAAACTAAGGGCATGAACGAGCAAGTATTGGACGATTGGGCATATCTGTTCCAAACTATTAACGACGAGCATATCTGTTGTAATTCGCATAGTTCGCTGGCATATATGACCCTTTTCTGTTTTTTCTATATGAGAAAGTTGTATTGAAAAACAACACAAAGGCTGTGCAGGAGCCATATTTGCAATACAAAACATTAGGAAGATGTGGCATTGTTTATCTTACAAGGACTCAATAATCTCTATTAAAGGCTGAGCATCTTCTAAAAAGCTTTCTTTACACCAGAAGTGAAACAGAAATATGTAATTCATTTTGATTTTCTGTATTAAATTACCGCTTCCTTCAGAGCATCTTGCATTTTTTTCCCTCCATATCGTCCACCATATGCATGCGGGAGTTGTCTTCCATCACTTCTCTCTGATTCTTGTGTGGACCTTCCTGTGGTATTTTCACACACTATCTTTTACTTAGCTGTGCTTTTTGTGTTTAGCCTTAAGCAATTGATGATGAACTGTGTTGCAGGGCGTGGAACTCTCCCTCCCACACGTGTGGCGTCTCTTAAAAGAGAGCTTGTGCAATTTTTGTTGGAGGAAGTGAGTTCTCCAAATTCTTCTACAGCAATGTGCTTACCATACAGTGGACCGCACCCAAACCTGCTCTCTCTGTTAGAGCTCAACACAGAGGCCACCTTAGATGTTTTCCGATATGCATTTGTAGAAGGTGGAAACGAAAGTTTCAGTCCTGCATGGAATCCAGCTAATTTAAAGACGGAAACAACTGAAATAGACATTTTAGCTATTGAAGGCGAAAACTTAGTTCAGAAAGTAGTAGATGTTCTTGCTGCCATTCTTGATATAAGTTATTTCCAAACTGGTGGTTCTTTTAACAGTAAAGACGAAAGATGTACCGACATTTGGCCTACAAAGAAAGATATTGAGTACATATTAGATTTTATTTCCTTTTTTATTACCTTTGAAAAAGCTACGGTTTCAAAAGATACCCTTTGTCAAATTCTTGAGTACCTAACACTGGGGAAAGAAACTTACCCCAATGTGTCTGGGCGGATTGTCGAAACCTTCAACAGAAGACAGAAGCAACTGACTGCACTGTTAGAAGTTTTGCCAGAGGAAGACTGGGATGCACATTACTTACTGAATTTATGTGAGAGGGGTCAACTGCATCAGGTACTTTTCATTGTTAACTGTTTCTTTTCCTTTCTCTTCTATCATGTATCATCTAATTCTATTTGTTTAAGAGGACATGCTTATTATTTTAGGTCTGTGGCTTAATTCATGCCATCCGACATCAGTATCTTTCTGCTTTGGACTGTTATATGAAAGCTGTTGATGAGCCTATTCTTGCTTTCGTATTTATTGATGGCATTTTGCGGCAACCGAGAGGCAAAGAATTTGATGCTTTTCGATCAGCAGTCATTTGTCGAATCCCAGATCTACTCAAGTTGAACAGGTTGCTGTACAATTCCATAAAGCTTGTCCTTCATAGTCAAGCTGGATTTTCATGAAATGAAGTTCAATTCTATGCAAGCGACAAGTTATTTAACCTATTATTTTAGAGGAGAATCACATGGTGCTGGAATATCTTTGCTAATTTTGGTATTCTGTAGGGAAGGAACCTTTTTTCTGATTGTCAATCATTTAGGAGAGGAGAAGGATTACATTTTGTCTCAGCTGCGGTCCAATCCTGAAAGTCTTTTCCTTTATCTGAAGACGCTCGTTGAAGTTCATTCAACAGGCACCCTAAATTTCTCTTCTCTAAGAAAAGATAATGCTTCAGACTTTCGTGGAAGCAAGAGAGTTATGTCCTCTGAAGTCTACCTGGAAAGCTTGTCTGACTTACCTAAGCTCCTGCAGAATTATCCAATTCACATAACTGATGAAATGACAGAGCTTTATATTGAGGTGAGTATTGTTCTAAACTGAGTAATGCGTACATGGAAACTTGTTCAGGGGCATCTTTTGCTCCTTCGCATGAATATAAGTTACATTTTGCTTTTATTACAGTTACATATTTTCAGCCTTCTGTCACTCTCTCCTGTATATATAAGTTTGGCTTATGTGCTTGTTTGTGCTGTCCTAATTCCAAGTCTTTCCTAGGTGCCCTCCCTTGTTTATTTACATCCTTACTCCTATCCTGTACCTTCCGCAAAATAATTCAACATATTATCAGAAAAGCTGCCTTTGGATGTTCTGAGCGACAGCCAAATGTTGTCTAAACATAGAAGAAAGTTTGTTTCGTACTGCCTTTTTGGTCTGGTACTCATACATTGGTAAAAACGCTCCATATTAGAGGTCTACCCTTTATCCTATATAGGTAACAGAGGCTTTCTACTTCACTTTCTTTTCTTCAACTTTAGCTTATCAAGCATGAACTTTTCTCCTGATATGCCCTGTCTTGATGGAATACCTCCTCTCTATTTTTTTAATCAAGTAATTGGAGTTTCACCCGGGTTTCTAGAGTTTTTCGTACTCCTCACCCGGGTTTGGGTGAGGCTTGACAGGGCTATCCATAGATGATCTGTGTTTTGGACTGTGTCTCCCTTATGGTAGTTAATTATGATAGTTACTGTATGATATTATTGCATGCAATTTTATTTATGGTTCTTATGTTTAGATAATTATTTACACTATTTCTACTGGAGTTACTAATGTTCTTTTGTTTGTTTTGTTTTTCCTTCCTTCATTGAGCCGAGGGTCGATTGGAAACAGCCTCTCTGCCCTTTCGGGTAGGGGTAAGGCTCGTCTACATATTACCCTCCCCAGACCCCGCTTTGTAGGACTATACTGGGTAGTTGTTGTTGTTGTTGTTAATTGGAGTTTCACTGAAAATGCATCAAGAGGATGCTAAAAATTACAGCAGAGAGCAAAAGAGAAAAGCTCCTATTTGGTGCTTTGCTGTACGTGGTCTAAGGAGCTCAAAGTAAAAAAACTGATAAAAATTAATAGCATGGAATCTACACCAGCGAAAAACATTTGTAAGGCATCTAGTTTTTAGAATATTTTTTTATAAGGACCATCGAATCATCTGCAATTTCTTTCAGTCCATAAGCACCAAAAAGTGCAAGCTGGTACCATCTGCCATATCTTCCGGATGGACTTACTTTCCACTACTTCCAACTTCTGTAGGCTTCTTTGATTTAAAAGGGCATTAGCCAGCATACCCCAAAAGGCAGAGGAGCATACTTCATATCTCTCTCGCTATCTGACAGTGAAGAGGAGGTGATCATATAGCATCTACTGCTGAGAGGAATCTTATCAAATTTTCATGTGTTAAACAACAACCAGATAAGGCTATCCAACTGAGCAAGCTATTTTGGTAGGATTTTTGACCCTCCACACTATCTTCCATGTCAATCTTCTATGACTCTGCTGCTGCTGGACATATTGAAGTAGCATCATTTCACAGTAAACATACCACTGTTACCACAACTCCACCCCAACTTACATCATGAGGGGGTTGACTGTTACTTCTAGCCTTGATAGAAGATTTACTACTTCCTCCAGTTCCCTGTCATGAATATTTTTTCTGAATAGTACGTTCCAGTTGCCTTCTACTCTACAATGACTTACAGCAGCATGTGGGGATGAGGGCAAAAGGTATAGGTGCTGGAAATTCCTCTTTTAAAGAGTTATTTTTTAAGCCATCTATCTTCCCAGACCTGGCATATTTACTATGACATGTTGAATAAGTGTTTGCCTAAATTCATCCCACAACTAACTGGTGTATTTTCCATGGACCCTCTCTTTTGCCTCCAGCAGATATGATCGACTACTTGTCAGCCTATTTCTTTAGAGCTATCTTAGTTTTATATTCTCAGTCAGTGTTTTATTGCATCTACATATAGTAATCTGGCGGTTTTGGTACAATTCCCTGCTGTTAGTAGTGATAATAACTACCAGACTGTGTGTTGTAAAAACCAGAGTATATAGCTGTTCCTAAAAGTCTACTTCAGAATATAGAGCTCTGCTGGACCTTCATGCTTCACAACTAAGGCTTTTAATGAAAGTTGCTTCTTTCCATGTCAAAAAGAAGCCACTTCCATTTAGAGCCTTAGTGTGAAGCACGACTTAGGTCCTGCAGATGCAGTTTAGCTTATACTGCCATTTAAGTCCAATATTTTCCTTATACAATTTCTTTTGTGTAGCTGTTATGTAGGTATGAGCCTAAGTCAGTCCTTGGATTTTTGGAGACTTTTGAAAGCTATAGGGTGGAACGCTGCTTGCGTTTGTGCCAGGAGTATGGAATTTTAGATGCAGCTGCTTTCTTGTTAGAAAGGGTCGGTGACATTGGAAGTGCCCTTTTACTTGTTATATCTTCACTTAATGAAAAACTCATCCTGCTTGATACTGCTGTTGAAAGTAAACACTGTGATGCAGCTCCCGAGCATTTCCAAGCTACTTTAAGCAAGAGAGAGGTTTGTTTCCTCTAATACCCTTTTATGATAAGGTTTGTCCTGTTAGGTCTAGTCCTTCAACATCTTGTTCTCTTGCAGGTCACTGACATACTAGATATTTTGCGCACTTGTATTGGATTGTGCCAGAGAAACAGCCCCCGATTGGACCCTGATGAAGCAGAGAGTCTCTGGTTTCAATTGCTTGATTCGTAAGCCAATTTCCTTTATTTGCTAATTTTCTTCCTTACCTTTACCATTCATGTTCGCCCAGTTTCACTATAACGGGGCTGCAAATGAAAGAGGCAACTGCTTCCCTTTCAGGTCACTTGAAATCTTTAGTTCCATTTTTCATTTACTTCGACAGGTTTGTATTCCCGTTGGTAGCTTTACACCTGAACATTGATCTCTTACTTTATGTGAAAATATCAAGATTCTTAATTAGTAATCTCCATTTTTAGCCATTTCACTGAAATTGAACATAGAAACAAGGTCTTTAACAATATCTAACTACTTAATGTTTTTTGTCCATAATTATCTTTTCTATTTACCCAATGGATTTCAAATCGCCTGAACAAAAATGGATCCTTACATAAATGTTACCTTCTCAAAAAAAAAAAGGATCCTTACATCACCTGATTATTGATTCCCTCTTTTTATTCCTGGTACAGTTTTTGTGAGCCTTTGATGGATTCACATGATCATAGTAAAATAAGGTACAAAGAAGAAGAATGCATGCAAGAAGGTCAGCAGGCTTGCAAAATTCAGTGGAAGGTATCAAAATCTCATAGAAATGCTCACATCCTCAGGAAACTGCTTTCTGTGTTTATCAAAGAGATTGTCGAAGGAATGATTGGATATGTAAGCCTCCCAAGGATCATTCTAAAACTTCTTTCAGATAATGAGACACAGGAATATGGTGATTTTAAACCTACTATACTGGGGATGCTTGGAACATATGATTTTGAGAGGCGGATTTTGGTAGGTTTCCTTTTATGTTTCTTCCTCATCTCTCCTATCTTGTGAGTACGGCGTGTCAATAAGATTATCATTTAACATCATTCGTTTACTCTATGTAAATTGCTTGTGATTTTTACTCAAATACGGTTTTCCTTGTTGTTTGGTGTCATTGTCAATGTATATCCTTTGGCCTACACCTTTTTCTTCATTTGGCTGCAGAAGAATTCCCATATGCTAATCAATGTGTTGAACTCTTCAAGCCTGTGAGTTCTCTCAAGCAAAGATTTTGATTAATTGATGGAAATATGAAAAGGTGAAAAAAAAAATAAATGTACACTTATGCATGAGCCATCGAAGTCCATTTTCTTCCTTTTTTGTTGTTCATTTTAAAGGTTGTATTCTTGCGTCAGTGACATCCTGTGCAAGTAACTCTTTCTGTTGCTTGGATCCCAATTTCAAAACATCTCTAACTTCTAGAAACCTCAATGTGGAAAACTGATTTGCTTCACTACTTGAAGTATTTTGTTTGAATAACTTGAGAGGCGGAGAAACCATCAATCCTGACTTCTAAGTTCTAACCAGAACAGCTAACTTGAAAAGGAAAAAAGAAAAAGAAAAAAAGGGTAATTTTCTGTAGAATTAGTTGTTCATATCAGCAAAGTAATACCACTGCATTAAACTTGCCACTTGCCATTTTATCCTGTTAAGGTTTTCAGGGTTTTCCTTTCTTTTTCTTGGGGGGGTTGGGGGGGGGGGGATGGGGAAATAAGGTCTAGGTCTTCAAGGCTCCACTTTTTCTGATAAAGGGATTAGACCTGGACTCTTAAAGTAACTTTACTTACCTATGACTCTGTGATTCTTAGTCAAAGCTGTCATGCAGTATTTTCATAGTGACAACTTCCCTACTCTGTTACAGGACACTGCTAAATCATTGATTGAAGATGATACTTATTCCTCCTTGAGCTTACTTAAGAGAGGAGCTTCTCATGGTTTTGCACTGCGGAGCCTCCTATGTTGCATTTGTAACTGTCCCCTCACAAAAGATTTCTCAGCTTCTAGCATTCAAATTTTCAGTTGTGGTCATGCAGTACATCTCCAATGCGAACCTCAGGGAAATGAAGCTTCATGCAGGGGCAACTCAGCTGGATGTCCTACTTGTATGCCAAGAAAGAATTCAGAGAGGTTGAGAAGTAAATCCGTGCTTGTGGAGAATGGATTGGTGAAGACTCTATCAAAATCCCATCAAACACATGGGATGACTGCTCTTCATCCCCATGAGAATGATGGTATCGACAACTTCTATGGACTCCAGTCCATTTCAAGGGTATGCAAATATTTCACTTTGTTATAATTGTGTGGTTGATATTTCCATGTGCTTCCCTCCTCTTCAGCACGCACCCCAAAATTTAAGCTCCACTGATCGCATGTGAAACTTTTACAGTTTGACCTCCTGCTTAATCTTCAAAAGAACCATCAGTCAATGCAAATAGAGAATATTCCTCAGTTGAGGCTTGCACCACCTGCTGTGTACCATGAAAAGGTTAAGAAAAGAAATGTTCCCTCAGCTGGAGAAAGCAGCAATGGTCTGCCAAAAATGGAGAAACCCAGCAGGAGCAAGCATCTCAGAGATGTAAAACTTAAAGGATCATCTTTAAGATTCCCCCTAAAATCAAACATATTTGGTGAGATTGCTGTTCACACATGCTTGATCCTTAGATGTGTACCTCTAATTTCTAAAGCTTGTTTAAATGTCTGTAGGAAAAGAGAAGAACATTAAGCTGTGACCAGCTCATGGATGGCCAAGGTTAGGTGATTTTCCTCTCTGGAAGCTACTAATCTGATCATTATTTTCTGGGTTTATCTTCATTAAGCTTGTTGTTATAGCAGAAATTGAATTGGCGAGAGGAACAAACTGTGGCTAGTACTGAGCCTGAGGTTAGATATTAGGATGTTTCTGCTCTGTACATTTGGTATCTGCCCCATTTTATTTATGAGATAGGGGGACAAATGAATTGGAACTGAACTCAAGTTTTGAATTTTAAGATGTTGAATTGGTCAAATAAAGTAGGTTCCCTGAAAGATAATACAACTACTTATCATCGACACCATGAACTAATATGTTTATTGGTAACAGCAATTTCACCAGAATGATTATCGACTTCTCAACGTATGACCTCTCTTAGCCAAGACAAATTTTAGCTAAGCATCTTCGAGCTCCTATATTCAACTGAATTTGATGGATAATGTAGGAACTAAATGGTAAAGATAAGGAGAACTATATCCTAATAGTGGCATTCTATTAAGACATGTTAAGTCACACAGATTTACTATAGCAAGCTTTAGGAAGAATATTACCACACAAATGGCTGGATCTTGAATGGGTTTCAAATTTAAATGAAGCGATAAAGATCTATTATGCAAGCTTTATAAGGATGGTTGGATCTTCAATGAGTTTCATTGGGCCCCACCGCAGAGTACTGAGAACACTTCCACTATTGAGAAATGGACTGCCTGAAACCAAAACGAACTCCAAAAAAAGAGGATGACAATTACCTTATGGGACTTCTTTGTTTGTTTTTATGTCATTTTCGATGTTAGTTTGAGCTTAATAGTCATAGTAAAGGTTTGACACATGTTATGGTAATGATGGGAGCTCATCATTTTGGTCGGTGAGATTATTAGTGGAAATCTTGAATGTAATGTAAAAAGCATATGGACATTGAGTTGCAGTAGATAGAGCAGTACCGACAACTTACCAGGTACAACTTACCATTGCTGGACTTCTATTGGTTTCCTCTGCTATTTATGTTCCCAACCTGAACATAGGAAAAAATAAAGCTTCTGAAAGCAACAATAATTTAATTATATGAAATGGATGAAATGTTTTTGAAGAATAATTTATAATTAAGCTAGGCTAGCACATCAAGATAGAACAGCAGGAAATACAATCTTCTAGCTAATACGTTTGACAAGTTATTCCTAGCCCCTAGGATAATATCTTGGGTGATTCAGAGATCGAGAATCTAGTTGGTGCTATTTGAACTAATTCAAAGCAGTGGGGATGCTTAAGTAAAGGACGATGCTGGAAAACAGCCTATAGGAAAGAATATGAAAATAGCAGTTTTAAAAGTTTTCTGGAGTGACTTCTAGTAATCACATTATGTGTTGCAGTACAATCCAACTTCATCTCTTGAATGAACTTGCCAATTTCATTCCAAATCCATCCATCCATGGACATTGAATTCGTTACAAGACCCTTTCTCTATGTATGTTGATTTTGATCACTCACATACCATATGGCAGCCGTATTTCCAAGCAGCAATGTATAGTTGATGTTGATCATTTCATAAGTCCAGAACCTGAAAACATAATTGAACATTTTGCTATGTGACACCGCCATCCTTCTAGTGGTGATATCTCCATCCGCTGATGTCCTGAGTTCCGGCCAAGGCCCGACATACCTGTGCAACATTACCCCCTACATGTCGTTGAGTTGTTTTTGGAAAAGGGTCATATTACCCCCCTACTTTCAAATATTATCCTCCGTTTCACTATTCCACTATAAAAACCCCTACTGTTATACTTCGGTCCAAATATACCCCCTATCCGTTAAATAATTTGGTCCCAACCTAAAAATAGACACGTGGAGTGCTAGGGATTAGTTTAAAGGACCCTTTCATTTTTGCCCAAATCAACACCCAAAATTCCCATAACCCAACCCATTTGAACCCATTTAATCACCGAAGAAGGGTCTTCTTCACGAAAGACTTTAGCTTTTCACTCTTCCCCTATATTTCTCGTCCCAAGTGGAGCTGCTGCTTACATTGTCATCTTCTTCAGAGGAAGAAAGATTAGTGCTTGTGGGGTGGTCTTGTTGAGGTTGGGATGGATAAAGGCGAAGAAAAATGGTTGAATTGAAATGGATTTTGCTTGGATTTGAAGATAGTGATGAGTTCAATGTCCTAAAAATCTTAAGGCTTTCATATCAAAATTTCCACAAAACTTTTCAACTTGAGTTATGCAGAAACCAAATGGTTGAATTGAAATGCTTTTTGCTTTATTCTGCTGGAGAGGATGTTGGTGCATCAGCGTGGGTGGTTGCAGAGAGGGTGTGTTGAACTGTGAAATCGAGAAAGGGTTTTTTGAAGAAGTGGATTAATGGGGATTTGTTTTGTCATTTTGAAATTGTTCGAGTTTGGGCTTATGATCAAATTCAAATTTGCTTTTTTGCTTTTACTTGTTTTTTTGTTTGAATTAATGGGCTGGATTAAGAGAGTATTTTAAGGGAGGTTATGGGGTCGGGTTATGAAAATTTTGGGTGTTGATTTGAGCAACATGAATGGGTCCTTTAAATAAATGTCTAGCCCTCCGTGTCTATTTTTAGGCTGGGACCGGGTTATTTAATGGATAAGGGGTATACTTGGACCGAAGTATACAATAGTGGTTTTTATAGTCGAATAGTGAAATGGCGGGTAAATACTAATAATATTTGAAAGTCAAAGGGTAAATATGACCTTTTTCCTTTTCTACTATATACTTCACATCCCTTCTAAACTTGCCAACCTCACTTCTTCCTCTTCCTTGCCCTATTTCTACTATGTACTTCACATCCCTTCCCTCACTTCTTCCTCTTCCTCATCCTTGTAAAGTTTCCCATGCTTCTTTTTCCCTTCATGGAAAAGTAAGCAAATTTTTTCTTCTGATATAAACTCAGTTGGGACGTGTAATATTGGAAAATCACTAGAAAAACAGCAAACTTGAGATGATAACACAGCTAAGGTCAGGAAAAGTGGGCAAAGAAAAAGATGGACTTGTGTTTTTTCCCCATTTGTCAGTAACATTAACCGATAAATGATTTTGAGGCATTTCCGTTTCTTCTTATTTTTATATATAGTTGGAGAAGGTGACCTTTAAGGATTCTGATCAGTCAACGCAGGATATTAATGAAAACTGTGGAAGCAGTGACTTTACGTGAAGGCTAGGAAGGTTCTTCTACTTGAATTAATCTCCAACTCTATAATTGAACTTCAGGCCACTCGTCGAATTGAGTGTCCCGAAGTTCGAACTTCAGGACATTTTATAGGTGGACTAGTGTATTCAATGATGGGTGTATCTGTTGTTTTTATGTGTTTTGTGATGCTGTTATAATAAACAATGGAGGCAGACTTGAGGAGACGGATCTGTCATCGAGAAGGTTTAGTGGGAGTAAATGTGAATCTAGCTTGTGACGAAAAAAAACTCATGGTGTGAACATTTGTTACTCGGTTAGTGCTTTTACTAGAGAACTGCTCCTGTTTCTGATTATTTTCTGTTGCATCCTTGCAACACCAAGTAAGTATCCATAACAACTTGGTTGAACAGATCCTGGAATTACCACTGCAAAAAAAGTTATTGGACTGGTTTCAGTCTCTTTTTTCCCGTGAGCTTTCTTGGAGTAAAGCGAGCTTTGTGTGTGTGAAACTGTAAGTAGCTCTGTGAGAAAGTTAGATGTTTTGAAGTTTGAAAGAAAGAAGAAAGTAGAAGAAGAATTGAAGAAGAGGGAAGAAGAAGGTATAGCGGAAGAAGCAGTAGAAGTGTTTTCCGTGTTTGGCAATTTTCAACACATTGCAAATGCTGGATATCTTTTTCACAGCCGTTTTTTGAAGTGGCTATTGCTGCACTTAGCCCTTGTTACCATGGTTAAGTTATAAAATTAAAGTAAGAATGGGTCTGAATTAAATGCTATTAGGTGGTAAAAATGCATGTAAATATACATGATATATTTTGGTGTACAATAGGTGCGAATAAGTTTTCTTTTGTGAGCCATATATAATAGTTAGGCAGCTTTGATTACTTTGATCTGTTACTGTGCTAAAATTGGACGAGTTCATCATCATATTGTTGCATTCTGGCCGTACAAGTGTTTAAAACTTTCTATTCTTCTCTAGTAAAATGGTTTGCGGTTTAGCAACTAGGGCTTTTGCTCCTTTTCTTCTACTGAAGGAGTGGTCCCAGTGCTTACCCATTTCCATTTTTACTGTTGTCATCTCCAAAATAGTTTCTTTTCTTAGTGGATCATTGATTTTCATTAAAGAAGTGGGAAAAAAGACCGAGTCTTTATTGTAAAAACAAAAAGAAATTTCTGGGTTTTGATGAGTGAGTTGAAAGATTGATAGCTGAGACTAACCTGGGAAGAAAGACCTTGATTCTTTAAACTTAAGGGCACCAACGTTAGACCTGGTGATTGTGTTAATGAGACTCTTATTCTGATAAGCCTCCGTATGTGGTCGGAGAAGCTTGTGGTTGACCACCACAACAATGGGATAATGAGATTTAGATGGTATTACTTGACCTGAGGAGTCTATTGGTGGTGGCAGATAGTTACATGGGGCCAAAGAGCTGTTCTTGTCAGATCACTTTGATATGCAGAGTGCACACACCATTGAAAGGAAGTGCATAATTCTCTCGTTTTAGTACTAAACCAAATTGGAGAAGCAACAGGGTATAAAGCTACCACAATGCGGATGATGCAAAGACGGGTTCCATCCCTCTTGTATGGGTACCATTGAAGAAGCAAACAAATTAGGGCATTTATTTTTGTTTTGACTCTTCCTCAGAAGATGGTGTTGAACGTCCTTTGAACTCATTTCATGTTTCACCACCTGTTGAGCCAAAGGTGGAGTCAAAACGCAGGAATAGATAAATGGCTGACCTTGATGCAGGATGTAGGATGTCTTGGTTAGATGGGAAGCCGTATGTATGATGACAAGCCTCTAAGAACTGATCAAGAATAGGCTTGACAAGTAAGAACTTAGCGTGATCTTGAGTTGCAAGAATCTCTGGACTTTTTGGAATTTTTACCTCCTATAGCAAAGGTTAACACCTTATTTATTTTAAATAAATACTATTTAAAAAATTATATTCTATAGATTGAGGGTAGAACCAATCTCTCAAGGCGACAGCAAGTGCACTATGCATCTATTAAGTTGAGATGTCAGTTACTCTTTAAGGAGCTGGCTTCTACTCGAAATTTACTGATTTTCTTCTCTAAGATATATATATATATATATAGTAGCCCGTGCAGTGCACCGGTCCAATTTCGGATGGTTGACTCTGACTTTGCAAATTAAGATATAATTAATAATTTTGATTATGATATTTAGAAAACTCAAGATAATGTCTATTTTGCTATTTGTCTATAAGTTCAAAAGTTATTCCCTCGTTACCAAACTTAATTATTACCTTTCTAAATATTAGCTTGTTATTTTAAATTTTAATTTGATTTCCGTGTATTCATAAGTTAACATAGTGTATTACATGATATAACAAACATTAATTATGGGTAATAATAATATTTTCATGATTTTTTCAATATCAAACCTATCCGGCCCTTTTCTTAAAATAAATTACAAACCTTTTCAACATCCTTAGAAAGAAACTGGGAAGATGTTAGAAATCTGTTTTTCAACACTCCGCAAAGTCATGAAAAAAGTCAGCATTTGTAGTACAAAAAAGTTCTTTCTAAATTAAATATTATTTGGATCTTGAACAAAGATAAAAGCAAAGATTTATTTTGCTCTTCAAAGTTTAAGATCTAAAGTTTGTAGTTCATATGCTTTCTGAGTTTATTAACATGCATTTGTTTTCCAAATTAACCATAGGCAAGACCGGCAATACGCACTTTAAGAATGATAGTTAAAATATAGGTGTAACTTTGAAATCTTTTGACGGATGAGTAAAACAACCTTTATGCAACTAGCTTAAGTAGTGATGTTGACCCAAAAATAAAGTTTTACCTATTTAAATATATTTCTTTGTAGATGTACTTATTACATATTAATTTTTTTTTTATGTAACAAGAATATAATTCTACAATTATTTTACTCCTTTTACAGTTTTATGAGTATATCTTACCCCTTCAATGCAAAAGTAAAAATCATGACTACAATAAGAATAGAAAAGGTGAATCATTTTCCTGATTTGTTGAACGGAGTAAACGTCAATGAGGAGTAAACACTATTCAATGATGGGGTAGCATTTGGAGTTGGTGATGTAGGTTCCAGGTGTCACAATTTTATTTAATATGCGTAATAATAATATAATATAATATAAGTAACAAGAAGTTCTTACTTAAACATAGTCATATATCAATGGTGTAGTTTTTGTACACGTGGTCCCTGACAAAGACCCTATACGATTTACGAAAAGATTCATGGAGAAAATCTTGATATTTTTATTAACTTAGTAAAGAATACAACTTTTACTACGAACCATATACCACCTTAAGCATATTGGGAGCACAATTTTAACTTAACTTAAAAGCTCAGCTGAGCATGATTTTACCAAAATACTCTGAACGACAGGAAGCTCCTCTCTTAGTCACTTTTATAATAGTAGTAAAGTAATAGTAAAATAAAGTGAAGTAAAATGAAAATATTTACGATAGGAATTGTGGGTTGGAGATGATGAAATTACATTAAATAAGAACAATTGTAGCTTTGACAAAAAAAAGAAAAAAAAAAGTGGGGCCCTCTAGTGGGGCCCGCAGGTTCACTGATTTTTAGCCATGTGTATATGTATTTTGAGATACAGTAAGGAACCAATGAGATTGCACTGTCTGGAGCATGGCAGAGATAGAAAAATCAGAGATAACATGTGTCCATAAAACCAAATGCTATTTCGAAACTAACCTTACTACCCCAACCTGTTTTCCTTATTCTCTTCTATAATAGTAGTAATATATATATATATATATATATATATATATATATATATATATATATATATATATATATATATATATATATATATATAAATAACCGTCTTAGATTAATTATTATCTTAAATTATTTATATATAAACTTATTGTCTTGAATAAGAATAGTGAGAGAGACTAGATAAATGTATTTGTAGTATTCTATTTATAAGATATAACTGCTTATTAAATAAATCTATACAAAATCTATTATTTTCTGTTATATAAATAAAATGTATAGCGTAGTCTACGATAGAATAGAATCCTGTGTCTACGTCCCAAATAAATTCTCCTAAGCTTAAACTAAGACTTATTGCAAAGCTTTCTGGATATGTATAATTATTGCGATTATCAAACATTAACAGCTTAGTAGAATTATTTTAAAACCTTATGTTTGTAAAAATCCTACTCGGTACTCTCCCTCTCTTATATGTAAACTTATAATGTTATAGTGTATCCATAATTATGTACTAAGATTACCCCTTCTATACTCTTTTCTTTTTTTTTTTTTTTTTACTCTGTTCATCTCTTCTTCCCAATTTTTGATAGACATGAATCTATTCTTAACTCTTTTTTCTTTAACCTCACCCCGGCCATGGTTAAGTTCACCTGCCACTCGGTTTATCTTAACCAGCTTTTTCCTAGGAATTTACAGGTTAATCCATCAAAATTGTTAAGAAATTGGAAAGATAATCATATACTATGAGTAGTTTTTTTAACAATTTACAGAATAACAAAACTATACATAATAAAACATAAAGGAAATCAAAACATAGGGGTAATATCTTAGAACATAACATAGATAAACATAGTAACTTACATGTTTACAAGAGATGGGATTTCCTTTTCGGGAAACCCGAAAACTTTTGACTGAACTTCTGAATTGAAAACGATCAACTCCTAAGCATACAAACTTTATTTATTTTACATGCTTAGAAGAATAAGTACTAGGGTATTCATAAAGGGAATATTTTACAAGGTGGTTTTAGAAATGGTTTTTGGGATGGAAAGTTGGCTTAAGGTTTTCAGAGGATTTCTTGCTTTGTGTTTTTTCTCGATGATTTTTCTTCTCCTATGGTCTGCCTTTTATAGCTGAATTTCTGAGCGGATCTGAAATGCGGACTTCAAAATTTTTTGAAATCTTTGCCTTCTAGCCTTGTAGGGTACTTCATTGGGCCCCATCTTCACATGGCTGGTGCAGAGATTCCATTTTATGTCGTCCACGTATTTCTCACTTACTTGTCTTTATATCACGTCTGGCCCCACTTATTGTCTCCTCCATTATTGTTCTTTTTCCGTTACATCTGGCCCCACTTATTGTCTCTTCCATTATTGTTCTTCTGTCTCCTTCTTGATTCAATATTTCCGAATTATTTTTATGTGTCTAAATTATGGAGTGCTATTGAATCAAAACTCATTCCTGAATCATAATCTTCGTATGGATCTTGAGCATCTTGATAATTTAGATTGTCTTCATTATCATCTCTTCTTGAGCTTTGAGACCTTACTGGACTAGATCTTGATCTCTCTGGACTGGGACTAGGACTAGGATTTTTAATCATATGTTTGTCTTGTTTTTCTTTTTGCTGGAAGAAATTTTCTAATGTCTGTTTAATTACATCTTCTATTTTTTCATTTTTTTTCTTTTTAACACTTATACTCTTTTTCTTTAATATGTCTCCATGTGTTAATGTTCTGGGCAGTCTTCTTCTTGATGATGATCCTTCGTCTTTACTTTTTGGCAAAGTGACAGCCATAAACGGATTTGATTTGTCTTTACCGATCACCGTTTGAACCGGACTAGCTGTATCACCATCCGATACAGTGGATTTTTCTGCATTCATTGGGGAACGCCACCCTTCTCATCCATTTTTTCTTGAGATGGAAAACTCGTATCTTGTTGCAAAACAACTTGAGTCTGAGATTGTGCTAACATCTGCATCTTTTGTTCTAAAACTTTTACATGCTCCATAAGTCTTAACTTTTTCTTTCTCCAAGCTTTCATTCTTTTGGTTCAATCTTCTGAAAGCTTCGGTCATGGATGAGCAGTGGTCACAAAATATTATTTTGTCTGTGTCTTTTTGGATTTTGTATTGGATTTTTTCTGGATTTTGTCTGAGTGCTGGGGAGATATAGTAATTTGGTCTTAGTATTCCTCTTGCATAGTCTAGAGCTTCAGTAAAATCATTAAAACCTTTAAAAAGTGGTTTTTGTATGTCTTTAATAGAGTCTAATACTTCTATCCATGTTTGAAAAATACCATTTGTCTTACCGTGTATAACTACATAGTATTTAAACTTCTTCTCTTGATTTTTGTCTGTAAAATATTGCCCTAAAGCGTTAAGAGCAGCTATAACATATTTAGTGTCTTTCTTATTATATGCTATCCATAAATTATCAATTAAGCATCTTTGGGGTCTATCTATAACACATTCTGGTAAAACTCTAAATGAAATATTTGATGGTGGGAAAAATATTAAATTATGCTTTCCAAAATTTATTCTTTCTAAATTATTTTGTTATGTGATAGTCTGTGGCTTAAAATGAAGATTACCTAATACTGTCTGAGAGTATCTGTCTGAGGGTGAGGCTTGAACGCCTTTTCCCTTGTCTTCAGTCTTTGAAACTGTTGGTCTCATTCTGTACATATAAGATATTTTTGTTAATTAACAATAATTTTTAACCTACTTAAAGTGTCTGCTAAATTATTATCTTTTCCTTTAATATGTTCAAAGACTAAATTATATATTGATATTGTATCAATAAAATTCAACCATCTTCTTCTACTACTATTTGTTGAATTTATCTTTTGGTGGAACTTAACAATGGCTTCACAATCAGTTCTAATTGTTACTTCTTGTTTGTTTAATATGTATAATCTGAAACTATTTAATCCGTATATTACAGCTAAGATTTCTGCATCTATACTACTCATATTTCCTTTTTCTTTATATTTTCCACTTTGGTATGCACATATTTTTTCTGTATTTTTATCACTATATTTATTCGGTTTTGCTTTTAAAACTGCTCCCCATCCTTCAAAACTTCCATCTGTTTCTATAATTAAATAATCAGTTTCTAATGGCATAGTTAAATCAGGAATATTCTTTATTTTTTCTTTAATTTTTTGTACTAATTTAATATCTTCTGTATTAAAATGTTTTTGCCCTGTAGATCCTGTCTTAGCATATAAAGGTCCTGCTATTTTTCCTAAGTCTTTTATAAAATTTCTTGCATAATTTACTATTCCTAGAAACTTTTGTAATTCTTTAATATTGTCTAGTTTGTCTGGCATTTCTAAAGCTTTTTTAGCTATATGCGGTTGTAACTTAATTTTCCCTTCTCCTAAAACTACTCCTAAAAAGTTTATATAACTTTTACATAATTCCATTTTCTTTTTACTAATAATTATTCTATTATCTACAAATAATCTAAATACTGTTTGTAAATGTCCTAAATGTTCTTTAATATCTTTACTAAATACTAATATATCATCTACATATACTAAGACAAATCTTTTATCTTCTCCAAATATATTATCCATTTTTCTCTGAAAAATTGGTGGAGCTGTTTTTAATCCAAACGGCATGACTAACCATTCGAAATGCCTTCTGGACAAGTAAATGCTGTCCATTCTATACTATCTTCATGCATTTTTACTTGCCAATATCCTGATTTACAATCAAATTTACTAAATATCTTTTTACCTTGTATTCTATTTATTAATTCTGTTTTATCAGGTAGTTTATATCCATCTGTTCTAGTCTTATCATTAAGTCTCTTATAATTTATTACCATTCTCGCTTTTCCTCTTACCATTTCACTGTGATTTCTAACCATAAAAGCTGCTGATCTATGTTTAGAAATAGATCTCCTTATTACACCTAAATCCATAAGTTCTTTAATTTGAGTTTTAAAGTCATTAAGGTCTTCATTTGTAGCTTCTATCGAAGCCATTTTAATTATATATTCTGGGTTTATTATATCTAATTTACACATTACTTTATTATTCTCCCAGTGCTTTAAAGGTTTTTCTCCTATTATTTCTATCTCATCTAAAATTTTTATTATATTTTCTAGATCTTTTTCGTTCTTTATTATTCCTATTCTTTGTAATCCTGTTTTAAAATTGTATACTTCTGTTTCAATATCTATTAGTGTATAATCTTTTTCTATTATATCTTTATCTTCATTTTCTTCTAATATTAGATTTTTTGTTTCTTCTTTAGTCCTACAACATGTTTTATTATCTTTACATTCTTTACAACATTCTTTCTCATTTTCTTGCAAGTCTATCTGATTTTCATTTAATCTTGTCCTTATCCTAGTTGCGGCTTCTATTGTTTGTACTGGTGTTTGGGTAATATTTTTAAAGAATATTACTCCATCTCTACTAAGTAAACAACTACCATTATTATGTAACTTAAAACTTAAACCTAACACAAAATCGACATTTATATTTAAGTCTCTTACCCAAATTTTATCTACCTTATAACTAGGTTTGTAAAAATCTAAACATGTATTTACAAAACTAATCTGTGATTTATCTATATAATGTTTATAAATATTATGAGTTCCATCCATTTGCATGGCTGCTACTGGCTTATCTAATGTTTTTATTAAATTAGGTGGAACTATCCTTTTATTTATTATACATCTCGTGCATCCTGAGTCTACTAGAGCTAATGTTTCTATTTCATAATCTTCTATTTTAATTCTTGCTAAAATTTTTATCGTAGATAATTTTTTATCTTCGTTACATATTAAGACATCATAATTTTCTATACTCATCAGTTCTCTTTCTTCTTCATTTCTTATATCTTCTAATTTTTCTTTCCCTTTTTCTATTTTTTGTATTCTTTTTTCTAATTCATTTATTCTATTTTTGAATGTAATTATTCATAAATTTATAACAGAATTAGTTGTCTCTTGATAAATTTCTTCTTTATTTATTTTTATTTCAAAATCTTTTTGTATACATACAATACATCCTTCTAAATAACATAATTTACATTTAGCTCTTTTATTTCTACTAGGATACCATTTACATTTAAAACACTGATTGCTATCTAACCCTTTATTAATTTCAAACTCATGAGTACATTCTTCTGATATATTTACAAAGTTATTTTCTTCTAAGTCTAATTTTTATAATCCTATTTCATTTATTAATTCTTCTTCTTCTGATTCTGATGTTTCTATTTGAGTTTCGTCTACACCTACACTTACTATAGAATATATATTCTCGTTGTCTGACATATATTCGTCTACATTTATTAAAGTTTCTTGAAAATCTTCTATTAACTGTGAATTTCTTGTTTTATTATTAATTCTTTTTGGACAGGTGTTGGCTAAATGTTCTACACTACCACAAGTAAAACATTCTAGTTTATTTTTATAATTTCTATCTGTTCTATATTTTCTAACATGCCTATTTCTATTTAAATAAGGCTTTCTAGCTGATGACTTTCTAAGATAATAATTTTTTCTATTGTATTCTTTATTGTATTGGGGTTTATATCTTTTGTATTTTTTCTTTTTGTATTCATTTTTATCATAACTTTGAGTTGTATATACGGTTGACTTACAGAAACTCATATTGTTCTGTTTTAGTTGTTTTTGTATTTGTAAGTTTGTACATTTTTCTTGTAATATTTCCATAATATGTTGTACTTTGTGCCCTATAGACCATTTTGTATTTGGATTTTGTATTACGTCTTCTCTTTTATACCATCGTTCTTCTATTTCTCTTCCTAATACTCCTGGTAATTTGTTGAATAATTTTTTACCTAATTCTTGATCAAAAGCATTTCAACTAATAGTACAATAATAAAAATAATCATTTAAAAACTTCTTTATATGGAACCAACTACTTATACTTAATTGTTCTAATTTTATTAAAGCATTCTTTTGTAACACTACTAATCCACTATTTGGATCTTCCCCTGTAATCAAACTATGTATTTTATTTGTAAAATTATAAGGATTTGCACCCATTGCTATTAAATTTTGAAAATCTTGAGGAAATTCTGATTTATAGGCTTCCCATAAACCCTTTGTTGATTCTCCTAAAAAGGTTTCCATATATTTATACATTGTTTCTGCATCTGTATCATTATAAGTTTTTATAAAGTCTGCTACCACTATTCCTTTCCATAGGTCTATTACTGAGTTCCACATTTGTGGATCATGGGCTGCTATATTTAATATTTTACCTTTACTTCCCCCTTCTTGTAATCTTATAGGTTCTTCTATTGGCATCCTTTTTCCTGATGGTCTTACATTTTCTATTTCTGTTTCTTGGTCTATCCTGTATACTCTTCTTCTAGGTACATTCCCCGTACTAGTATCTACTGTACTTTGGTATGTTGTTCTTTGAAATGGACTTGGGCTAGAACTAACTGATTCCATTAATTCTTTTAAGCTAATTACTGAATCCGTTTCTGTTTCATGGCTATCTTGTATTTCTTCAAAGATTTGGTCAAATTTATCTGATTTTTCTTGTATCCTATATTCTTTTCTATATCCTAAATTATCTGTTCTTAATTCACATTTTTTAAAATGTTCTTCTACATCGCTTAAAGTTAATTTTCCTAGTTTACATCCTTTACATTGGAAAGTCTTATTCTTATTTTCTCTAACTAATTTTCTTGCTTCTTCTAATGCTATGTCTACTTCAAATTCTTCATGTATTATTTCAACATTCATACATTTAGTTTCTTCAACTTTATTTTCATCTTCATCATCTATATCTTTATGAGTAGAGTAATTATAATCAGTAAACCTAATTGATGTTTCTCCTTTAGAATTTGTATATATTAAATGAGATTCTGGTTTAAATATTTTTGGTTTTGAAAAATCTTCTAAATTCCATTCTAATCCTGCATATTCTTCTGGGTCTATTTTAATAGGTTTTAATAATTTTATACCTTTATTTCCCATTACTTCAACTACATCGTCTACTTTAATTTTAAATTTTGTATTGCTATTTGTTGCCATTTTTCCTATAAAACCTACACATATTAATAGATTATTTTCATTATTCATTTCTTCATACCCTTTAGTCTGTATTCCTATTTTTATACTTTTTCCGAATTCTGCTAGATTTATCATAAAATCTGGACTGATATAAAATATTCCTCCGTTATTTGTCATATCTACTTCTGTTAAACCTATTATAGATTTCTTCTGATCTGACCATCTATCATCATATACTACTATCAATACTTTAGTCCCTAAGTTCTTTCTTGTTAATCATTTTAATCCAATTACTATTAATCCCATATGCATTAAATTTCTTTTATAATTTTTTATTTGTTTTACTGATTCTGGATTGATTAAGTTTAATGTTTCTACTTTACTTCCTATAGCTGACAATTGTTCTTCTCTATAATGTCTATATAATTGAGAATTGGTGGAAAATATCCTGTATTATATAATATTTTTGGATCTAATAATCTTAATTGGTTTTGCTGAAAAATTTGTATATCCTTATCTATATCTATTATTTCTTCTAGTTTTTGATCTTCCTCTTGTCTTTTTCTGGTTAAAATTCTAGCTAACATATTATTTCCTATTCTATTTTCTGAAAAACTTATTCTTGATCTTTCTTGGTTTGTTCTTCTTGACCCACTTGAAAAAAGATCCATTTTTGTGGTTTTCTTACTTTTATTTTTTCTTTTTGTGGTGTTATTTCAACTCTTTTTAATTGTTCTATTAAATCGTCTACCTTTGGAATTTCAGTCTGAATTTCTTTTTCCTTAATAATTTTATCTAGTTTTCTATTAACTTCTAATAATAAAATTATTAATGTATTATTCTGCTTTATTATTATTTGATCAGCTTTACTTTGAGGAGTATAATTACTTAGTCCTTCTGGATTTGGTTGAATTTTTGCTGTTAATTTTAACACTTCTTCATATATCTGATCTAATTCTATTAGTGTATCACTCATGAAAGAGCGATTTCTTTTATAGTGTCTATTTTTTCTTTAAGTGCGCTTATCTCTCCTTTTAATACTTCTACTTGTTCAGTTATTTTTTCTACTAATTTGGTTGTTTGTATTTCTAATTCTTTAGGCTTTTCTGTAATAGTCTTAATTAACTTTTCTATTTCGATTTTAGTAGGTATTTTTTCTATATTAAATTTGTTATTTAAAATTTGTATTTTTCTGTCTATTTCTAATTGTTGTGATTTTATAAAGTCTAAATTTTGTTCTAATTTTTCTAAAGTCTTTCTTTGTTTGATATGTCCAACCTCTACTAATTCTAATTCTTATTATGTTTTTATTATTTTCTTGAGTTTTTTCTCCAAAATTTATTATTAAGTCTATTAAAGTATTATATTGTTTATCTTCAGTATGTAATATATGCTCTCCACTACTAATATTATACTTTATTACTATATTATCTTTTAATATTCTATATTTCTTTTCTGGATAGATTTTTAAGTCTAAATATTCTAGATGTTTTAAATTAGCTATGATTTTATCCTAATGGTATCCAAACTTTTCTCTCCTTATGATATTTTATTAATCTATTATAAGAATCTATTTGACCTTCTAGATATTGTATATCCCACTGTAGAGCTGATATAGTTTGTGGATTAATAATACACTTTACTATATAACTTGGTTCGCTATTATATCTTAATTCTGATACTTCTACTTGTTTAGCTAAGTCTAGAATTGATACTAACAAAGCTTTAGTCTTTTTTATTTCTTTCTTTAAATCCTGCTTTGCTGTTATATCTCTTCTTAACCACCAATAATTACACCTTATTACTTTAGTTACTGGATGTTGTCTTAACATATATTCTATCCTAATGGAATATATTTTATTTTATTCTTAATTGATCTAAGATAAATTCTTTCTTGTTCTATTTCAAAATTAATTCTTTGTAATTCAAAAAGTAAAAAATTATTAAAATCACTTAGTTCTGGTGTACTAAAATTATTTTGATATTGTTCTAAAGTCTTTTTATATTCAATATGAATTTTATATTTTCTATAGTAATGTAGATTATATGATTATAACAGCTTATATGTTTAGAAATATATTGTTGTCTCATAAAATAGTGGTCCGAAAATCTTCTGGCTCTGATACCAAAATAAAAGGGAAATAAGAAAATAACCGTCTTAGATTAATTATTATCTTAAATTATTTATATATAAACTTATTGTCTTGAATAAGAATAGTGAGAGAGGCTAGATAAATGTATTTGTAGTATTCTATTTATAAGATATAACTGCTTATTAAATAAATCTACACAAAATCTATTATTTTCTGTTATATAAATAAAATGTATAGTGTAGTCTACGATAGAATAGAATCCTGTGTCTACGTCCCAAATAAATTCCTAAGCTTAAACTAAGACTTCTTGCAAAGCTTTCTGGATATGTATAATTATTGCGATTATCAAACATTAACAGCTTAGTAGAATTATTTTAAAACCTTATGTTTGTAAAAATCCTACTCGGTACTCTCCCTCTCTTATATGTAAACTTATAATGTTATAGTGTATCCATAATTATGTACTAAGATTACCCCTTCTATACTCTTTTCTTTTTTTTTTTTTTTTTACTCTGTTCATCTCTTCTTCCCAATTTTTGATAGACATGAATCTATTCTTAACTCTTTTTTCTTTAACCTCACCCCGGCCATGGTTAAGTTCACCTGCCACTCGGTTTATCTTAACCAGCTTTTTCCTAGGAATTTACAGGTTAATCCATCAAAATTGTTAAGAAATTGGAAAGATAACCATATACTATGAGTAGTTTTTTTAACAATTTACAGAATAACAAAACTATACATAATAAAACATAAAGGAAATCAAAACATAGGGGTAATATCTTAGAACATAACATAGATAAACATAGTAACTTACATGTTTACAAGAGATGGGATTTCCTTTTCGGGAAACCCGAAAACTTTTGACTGAACTTCTGAATTGAAAACGATCAACTCCTAAGCATACAAACTTTATTTATTTTACATGCTTAGAAGAATAAGTACTAGGGTATTCATAAAGGGAATATTTTACAAGGTGATTTTTGGGATGGAAAGTTGGCTTAAGGTTTTCAGAGGATTTCTTGCTTTGTGTTTTTTCTCGATAATCACAACTTTCTATAATAGTAGTAATATATATATATATATATATATATATATATATATATATATATATATATATATATATATATTTGTTTAAATTTTATATCTAAGGTATTTTCTTGTAAATTATATTATATAATTGTGACTGAAAAGTTAATAATTTAAATTTAAAATATAAAATATTGTAAAAAGATATCCAAAAGAATGCGTTATAATTTCTATTATTATAACATTTAGAAAACATGGCTCAATCTTTCTTAGCTTTCACCCCCCGTCCCCTCCCCCTAAATGGAATGAGCATAATCAAGGTGCTAATATCACCATTGAGAAGAAAAAGAAACTAATCAAGATGTGCCAAAATACAAGTTATATATTTATTTACACGGTATTTCTTACAAATTTCTTAAATCCATCAAGGTTCGGAGGAGCTTTCGTTGGTGGTGGTGGAAAAGAAGCTTTTTCATCACCGCTTCCGGGCGTAGCTGCTTCCTCCGCAAGTTCAGCTAGCATTTTTTCGTAAGCTTCGCCTACCTTTGGTTGTGATTCAGAAACTCCAAAATTTCTTTGTCCCAAACGGATCCAATCTCTGAAATGTACTAATTTTTTCAAGTTCTCCCTCATAGACGCTCTATAATCATTGAGTTGTTGTCTCTTGACTGAAAGCGTTCTTCGATTCTTCGATTCCACAATTGAAGCCTGAATGGTCAAAATGTCTCGGGCCATCCTTGAAAGGATTGGAAAGTATTTTTCTTTGCCATTCCACTATTCCAAAAGATTAAATAAGGATTCTCCTACTCAAGTCCATGTGACCAATAAACTTCAAGCTCATTTAGTTGTGAACAATCACTAGTGGTAAAACCTTGAGAACCCTTGAACTCGGTCCAAGAACTAAGTGCTCTTACTCCTGCAGTTTTTTTAGATGATTGAGAACTGGGAGAAGAAGGAGTTGGAATATCTGGTCTAGCATTATCTAGTGTAATTTGATAAGCACTATAAATAATTAGAGCATTTATTTTAATTGTGCGTTCGAAAGTGTAGAGAACTCCTCATGTACAAGTGCTAAATCATTATAAATATCACTATAACATTAGTGTTACTAGAAGCATTATCAATAGAAATTGCCATTATTTTATTGCTAAAGCAAAAATATCCACAAATATCTGAAACAATACTAGCTATAAACTTACATGTGTGACGTGAATTAATTATTCTATACGCAATTATACGTTTTTGCATTGTCCCGTCCTCATCTATTTAATACCTTGTAACAGTTAGATAATCGCAATCATTACCACTTCTACCGATATCAGTAGTAATAGAAATTCGATTAGGTATATGAGTAAATAAATAGCGCAAAGATTGTTCATATTCATGTTTGAATTGATAAATATCGGCCTTAACTGTTGCGCGAGGCCAACCTTATAAGTAGGATTAATAACTCTTCTAATATAATGAACCCAATAAGGATTAGAAGTAAAAGTATAAGGTAAGCACATAGCAGTAATCATCTTTGCTAATTCTTCACGATCTCTATTTGGATCATAATATAAAATACCTCCGGTGACGGTGTTAATTCTTGGTTGAACTAGATTTGAACATGTGCTAGGGTTAACCGCAGAATCTACACTTGTCCCCTCTTGCTGCGCTTGCATTTGAAAAAATCTAGCCTTATCTCTAGGGTGTGTTTTTATGTGCCTAGTCAAACTACCCGTGTCGCGACGGTCTCCAATAAATTTATGAACCAGTAATTTCCCTCAAGTTTTACACTTAGCCTTATTTAGTTCTCTTACTTGAGTAAAAAAATTTCAAACTAATGATGTTTCTTGACGTTTAGCAGGTTGTCTATTAAAAGTTGGAGTTTCTACAGGTGGGTCGGCCGGTGCATTACTTGAGTTATGAACAGGACTAGTAGGTGTATCACCTAAATCTGGTGTTTGGGTTTCATCATCATCATCCTCATTTTCCTCTAAGATAGGTTCATTAGGATAAAGAACATTCATAATTTCATCATCTAATCTATCACCTACAGCAACATCATGTAGAAATTCACTATCGGTAAATTGAAAACAAGGGTGATCACTATCAAGCATTACGGGAGGAGGAGGACGTCTAGGTTGGCGACTACTTTCAACTTGCTTATCTTTTGTAGGTCGGGGAGACGGGGGAAGGGTAGTGTTATGGCCACTACTTTCACCGGTTTTACCTTTTCCTTTATCAAATATTTTCTTCAAAGAAAATGCCATATTAATTATAATTATGCAAACTAAACCACACAAAAATATATTATTAAAACGTAAGAGTTGAAACGAGTTTACCGGATTGCCGAACAACTTTTTCAAAATTAAAAATCGTTGAACACTTGAAAACTTCAATTCAACAACTTGGGTATTTATAGTTGAGAAATGAGAAAAAGTGTAATTATATAAAGTTTGGGGTTAAATTAAAGTTTAGGGGATAAATGACCATTTTGTAAACTTCCAAACGGCCATATTCTCAGCCCAAACGACTATATTTTAAATATGGCCGTTGCTGATTTTTAAAACACTTTTTAAAAAAAAAAATAGCCGTTTGGCTCGTTTAGGCCCGCCAGGACCGGCCCAGGCCTGGCTGACGGTCCCGGGCCTAGCGCTCCCGGGCTAATAGTCTTGGACCGGCCCGTCACGGGCCTACATGTAACACCAGGCCCAGGACCACCAAGCCCGTTGGGCCCGCCAGGACCACGGGCCCGGTCCTGTCCGGTTCAGGCCCGGGCCATAGTGCAGTCTTAGTATAAACCAATCAGGTGCGTATTTGTGTTTCTTCAACCTGCTATGCCATTGAAAAGGAGCTTATTGCTGTTTTCTCATATCTAGGATTGTGAGGTTTGTGATTGAGAATACAATTGAGGAGAGTATCTTTCTCAGATGCATCTCTCCTCGAATCTCATTTGGACAGAAACGATTGACCTTTTCCCGTTTTACTCTTAGCTCCTGATTTCTCTCTTTTACTTGGCCACCCCTCCTTTTCTCTCTGATGTCCTGACATTCAATATTAATGCTTTTGCAGGACGGTTGGTGAGCCTTGGGAAAACTAACAGACGCAGACTTGAAATTCTTGTTCGTAACCTAATTAGATTATGTTCCGTTAGTTTGTTCAGTAAGAAATCTCATTTGATCTTGTTTCGTTTCTTGCTCGAATCTTGTACCTAGTGTTCTACCTTTTGCAAGTAGGAAAAGGCAATACTGCTTTTGATGTATCCAGAGGGAACATCAAAAGCACCGTTTGTTTTCGTCTAATGGAGTTATTTGTTCTTTTTCTTTTTTAGCTTTTAATAGGTTGGACGTTATATAGTTAAAGATTTCTGTGAATGTGATTAATTGTTTATTCGCATATCCATTGCGACCGCAAGCCTCAAGCGAGCAATCACCATTGTTAACTACCACCCACCGAGTACCATTGTACAATCATCATTAGCAGCTATCTTCATCAACTTTTGCCGCATAACCAAAATCCTTCATCAACTTTTGCCGCATAACCAAAATCCTTCATCGACCTCCGATTATTGACTACCACCACCAACCACCGTGATCTGCTAACTACCTTTGTCAGCCTCCAGAAGCCACCCCCATTGCCGTCCTCCATCCCCAACGGAACACCATTACTATTGCTAACCATCACTAATTACCACCCACCAACCATTATCATCTCCAGCCATGTCCATCATCAGTATGGCTAACGATCACTCTCACTAGCTTTTAAAGTGTATTTGATCAAATAAACAGCTTAAAATACAATGCAAATTAGTATTTTCACTAATATTTTGTTGATATAGTATTTAATTACATATTTTAAATTTTATAGTCATTAATAAGTTTTAATAATGATAAATTAAAGACTCATATGTTCAGAAAACAAAAAAATATTAATTATACAGTATAGATTTAGTCATCTTAATAATCATAAGTTTTCAGATTTATACATATTAATCCAACATTCCTAATAAAACAAAGTCTAAGTCTATCTATCTTTAAAATATTGAACGAAAAATAATTTTCTCTTTCAAAAAAATTGAGGAATTAAATAGAGAGAAATTATATCTATATTCACTTTTTGTGAAGTGTGCATTTAAATATTAATTTTTAAAGAGTTGACAGAGAAAATTTATCTTCACCAACAACAATTGCACCTAAATTTCAAACAAATTGGGTGATGATATGATTCCTCACTATTTACTTTCCTCCTTTTAAGTTCATCTCAATATAATATTATATGAATATAAAAATAAAAACTAAGAAAAAGAACATCTGCACAAAAGTTCCTTATATTCTACTGTTATACAAATTTTCAATTAATTGGTGTGGCTCATATAGACTTCTTTTTTTTCATTATATCATTTTTTTTTATTTCTCATGGAATCCAGAAGATTGTAGGCTTCGAAGAAAATTTCTCTTCATGCGATCTTACCTTATTCCTTTTTAATATTTTCACTCATCATACTTTTACACCTATCAATAAGTATAGTTAAAATCGATGTAAGACATAATCAAACCAGAATTGGGTTGGAATGACAAGCAATTCTAGATTCAGGGACTTTTGCTATAGCCGAACGTAAGAAAAGGATCGTTTAAATCACTGACAGAATTCTTTTAGCAAATAATAAAGATATTCTAAACATTCCATTAGTTATATATCAACGTTCCAATAAAAACACTCAAAACTCCAAGTTCCTCGCGAAGTAAATGCACTAAAAAAGGATATTCGAGCTAGTTTTTGTTTCTCTCATTTTATTCTCTATGTGTGCTACTTATATACCTTTACAAATCTGGCTATTTTTAGACTGTTTTTCATACGTCCACTTTACAATTCGAATAAGTATGACACTCATCTATATATATAACAAAGCTGGGATAATGAAAGATGATGTGGCATGTTTCTTTGGCCAAGAATCTCAATTATCTTTTTTCTCCTTTTTTTGACTTTTCCCTTCATTTCTTCATTTTTCTAATTATAATTAATATTTCAAAAAGTCTTCAAATGCTATTGATTAACTTTTCACCCAATTAATTTAAAAAATGACTGAAAATAAAAACTCTGCATCAGTTACAATTTGAGTAAAATCATTATAACTATAATGTACTAATAAAGGCTCATTAATCTAGACAAAAGAAATAATGGCTTATTGATTTTAGAATTAATAACTGAAATCACACGATAGGCTGTATATCATAAATTCTCCTCCTCTATCTTTTCCTATTCCCTCAAATTCACATATTACATGCTCTTATGCCCATTTGTTTCCACCTTTTGGTGCTAGCTAGGTTGGTAAATGACTCAATATAATATTTTTAATTAGTTTATTCTATATATTTATATCATACTATTTCAGCTCTCACATAATAATGTTATTTTTATTGTCCGAAATATTGCATGGCGTGGTTGCTTTTAACAAATATTAAAACATGGAACATGCATGATGTGCTTCTTTTTATTTTATTTTATCAGTTTAAACTCTAATCCTGATCAGTTATTCTTTGTCTATGGCTTTCTTTTAAATGGAAAATAATTATATCGAACATGTAACGTGTCCGGCTCTTGAATATCTCCCATTTTATTGTCTTTTCTTTTTGTTTAATTTTATTCATTTTCTTTTTATGTATTGCTGTCTTTTTCTTGGTGTTGTCTAAGGAAAAATAATGGTGTATAGCCGTTATGAAAATAATAGTCGAAAAATATATATTTTTGTATATATATTCTGTATGTTATATATAAAAACTATTCAAATTTTATCGACTTTTATATAAATAGTTTCTGATTTCGGCTAAAAGTGATAATATCCCATTTTTCTTCTTTAGTAGTTCTATTGTGATAAGCTATTCAGAGGAATGAACATAAAGATATATCTCTTCGCACTTTTTTATTGTATGTTGAATCTATACGAGAAACTGTCAAAGGAATTTAACATATTTTTTAAATCTGAGAAATATTAGAAAATTTAATGACTTTGAGGATGAAAATAAATTATTTTATAATAAAAGGTTGGTAGATATTTCTTTTTTATTTTTAAAACTAAACGAGCAAGGTAGATTAATTTGATTTTGCATTTATATATTTCATTCTTCTTATTTTATGAAAGCATTAATATTTGAAGAGAAAACTTAATTTACATTCACATATTAAATGTACAGATTACAAAATCGTATTTTAAATTAATACAGATATGCACGTAAAGAGATCAAGTTTTCTTGATCATTTTCTTTCTTTACTGTTTTTTTATAAGAAAACTAAGAAAAAATATTTCACTTTCATTAATTTATTGGATTCGAAGACTAATAAAAGTATTTAAAATTTTAATTTGAAATATCATAATATTTGGAAATTATAAAAAGTTAATTAAGTTAATTGAATGATATTTTTTATTACCGCGCAAAGCGTGGACAAATTACCTAGTTTTATGGATATGTTCGACTTAAAATGCCCAACATTCACTCCATATACTGCTGCTAGTTTTACAACCGATCTATAAGACTTGTCTTTTACTTTGGTTGATATCGTTTTATCACACAAAACTTTAGTGAAACTTGCATTTTGACTATCATATTTTCAATTTATGTAATGTCTTCATCTATCATATAAACTTTTTGAAACATCAAGCCTAAATATTTTGAATTATTTGCATTTCGGTAAAGCGATTTCGTATAATCTCACTTTTTTATTTTTCCTATACTGACTAAACTTATATTTACGTATATTCAATCTTACTTCTACTTATCCTAATATCCTCATACTCAAAAGTGTTTCTCCTAGTTCAAATTTTTGGTGGATACCCTCATTGGATTCACTAATGAACATAATAGCAAATATCATGCATCATGAGAGAGCATGTTTGGATTGACTTATTTTAAGTGTTTTTAAGTTAAAATGATTTTTAAGCTATTTTGTATTGTTTGGATAAAGGCAAAAAGTGTTTTTAAGTACTTATTTTTAAACTAAAATAACAAAAATAAGTTAAAAGTAAAAAATTAAAATTCCTAACTTATGACTTTTGACTTAACAATCACTTATATTAAGCCCATTCAAACGAACTCTTTGTTCTGTATAGAGTTGGTTAGCTCATTCATAACTTAATGTCACGGGCTGAGAGTCCGGCGCAGCACACAGCGCCCGTGCGGCGTCCCAAGGCCGCCCACTACCTTGAGACAAGCCTTTCCACACGCGGAAGCCAACCGGTTTCGCCCTGCCTTGGGCTCATCAGGGGAGCGGCACTAGCCCCCGACCAGTTGATCCCTTAGGTCTACTTCGGTCCCCTTCATTGTCAAGTCCATGACCAGCGACAAGCACCCCAAACTTAACCGGATCGGCCTGCCTGACTCGGCCAGATCGAAACATCTAAGGGAGAACAACGCCTTAATGTTAATGTCGTCCCCATAACCCAACGCGAAGTTCCAGATGGCCCTCTCTTTCCTTTGGACTACACGGTCACGACAAACGGGTCATGACATTCTCCCCCACCAAAATCCAGCACGTCCTCGTGCTGTTGGGGAGAAGGACTCCGCCCAGGAACCCGCAAAATACTGCTAATGTGCCGCGTTTTTTCGGTCAGTCGCACCTCACCTCGTGCAACCAGACCTTGCTGATGGCCATCCAGGTCTTACCCCAGACCTTTGCAGGATGGGCAGTCATCGGCACGAGCCCCCCGCCTAGGCAACGCACCCGCACAGTCCTCTCCTCTAGGACCCCACCATAACGTGCAACAGCAGCAAGTACGTCCCGCTCTGATACCACTTGTCACGGGCTGAGAGTCCGGCGCAGCACACAGCGCCCGTATGGCGTCCCAAGGCCGCCCACTACCTCGAGACAAGCCTTTCCACACGCGGAAGCCAACTGGTTTCGCCCTGCCTTGGGCTCATCAGGGGAGCGGCACTAGCCCCCGACTAGTTGATCCCTTAGGTCTACTTCGGTCCCCTGCATTGTCAAGTCCATGACCAGCGACAAGCACCCCAAACTTAACCGGGTCGGCCTGCCTGACTCGGCCAGATCGAAGCATCTAAGGGAGAACAACGCCTTAATGCTAATGTCGTCCCCATAACCCAACACGAAGTTCCAGATGGCCCGCTCTTTCCTTTGGACTACACGGTCACAACAAACGGATCGTGACATTAAGGTATATAACCATGAGCTTAACCCGTTAAGAATTTTTACCCCTATATATATTAAATATTTATTTCACTATCTGACAAAATAGCAGTTACTATTCACTTTCAGAAGGTTCACTAAGACATTAACTATTATTATTTTATCACAGATACTACCTTAGTGGTATATATTAGACTATTGAAATTTTACTTTCAAATTCTTGTGACTTCTGCCAGTTGTGGAAACGCGCTTGCATATGGCTATATCCATTTTTGACAAGATCTTCTAAGAGAAAACATAAATTTCCAGTTAGTCACTTAGCTTCTGGAACTGCGAGCATGTTATATACACGGGTTGAATTTACGATATAAATTTGGTGATTTAATGTTAAGTGGTACATGCACTCACTATTATATAATTTCGCCAATAAATCTCCTGATAACGAATTGCGAAACTAATACCAACGCGCTCGATACCTACATTTACGAGCCGATAACCGATAACTCAACTAGTAAACGTAACAATTCGTCTGATCCGCCTAATAAGCAGCCCTACCACACACTAATAACAACTCCTTCATACATGTTCTTTATAGTATTCTGTATATTTAACATCAATTCATGTCTTCTCCACTATTTACTAAATATCTCACTACTAGAAATCTGGTAATAAGCAATCATAAAAATCGACCGACGTTGGTCGATTTTGGTATATTACCGATTAAAACGCGTCCAAACACGCCTGGTCGTTATTTTGATGGTCGTTTAAGTATACACACCAAGGTTGGTCGCTAATTACCAACCAAGGTTGGTCGCAAAGGTAAAAGGACCAATTGTACAATTTAAAGCACATACCGACCAACTTTGATCGGTAACATATTTATATAATTTAATTGTACCAAAAATTGGTCGGTATATTTAAATTACATTATTTTATTAATTATTTAAATTTAAAAATTAGCGACAAAACTTGATCGGCAAAGTAATATATATATTTTTAAAAAAAATTAAAATTTAACCATACTGATCAAAGTTTGTTAATAAAGTAGAAATTTGGGTAATCCTTGTTCACTAACCAACCAACTTTGATCGGTAATTTTTTATTTTTTATTTTTTTAAACTTTAGTGACCAAGGTTGGTCACTAATCACCAGAAAATTATTTTTTAATTAGAAACAGACCAACTATGGTCGATTTTTTGGGTTTTAATTTTGGCATAATATGCCTGCTTTGGCTGCCACACCACCTGCCAGCATACCAAAATCCTTAAATAACATCACAACCACAACAAAAACAACAACAATAACAACAACACAATTCAATAAATACAGTAAACTAACAAATTAAAGTTCAATAGAACTAAAAAATTCAAAACCAAGTTAAAACTTATTACAACTAATTCAAAATCGATTCTATTTGTCTAGTTCAAAGTCCATAAAAGTCAAGAATTTTTTTGTACAACATCATCATCACCGTTTAATGAACTTTCATCTAAAAGATGATGTCGAGAAGGGTCTTGTGGAGGAAGAGAAGAACGACCACAGGGAGGACGAGAGGAACAATCACAGGGAGGACGGAAGGAACACTCACGTTCAAGTCGAGCCTCTGGCGATGACTCATGATATCGGGGCAATGGAAAAGCTCCAGTAGATCGGAGAGTTCTGATCTGAGCTTGCATGCTAAGTAATTGAGTATATCTAATCATTTTCTTTCCTTGGTCGTTTCTAGCTCGGATGTGAGCTTTGTCATAGTCTTCCGCATAGCAGAGAGGCTCTCCCCATTAAGGTGTTCGCCTTGCGAGGAAGTCTCTATTCCATGAATTCCACATTTATAGCGATGGAACTTTTCAGTAGGAAGCTCATATACCTTATCCCCTTTTGGACCGCTAGCAGACTCTATCCATATTCTTTCAGCATCCTCGTCCGAAGTTTTGGTTGGCTCGCTCGATTCACCAGTTGGCTGAGTGCGGATGAATTTCTCCATGTTAGTTTAGTAGCGGCCCAATACGAAAATTTAAATTGAATTAATATTTTAAAATTTATATAAAAGTAAATTAAAATACTTAAAGAAAAGTGAAAGCTTACAAGTTGAGGCCCGGTCCTTGACCCACCTTTCTTGATCCGTCTCTTTCTTCTTTTTTACGATATGCGTCTCCTTGAATAGACCATCATGGTTCATTGGATGCCCCAAATTCTTTTCCTGAAAACAAATTAATTTAGCTAATAAACAGAATAGATATACTTTGAAAATTAAAATAATTAAGCAATTACGTACTAATCTTCTTATTATTGTCCCTAGGTTGATCGCACCTCCAGTGTGCAAGGAGCCTCCCTTCTCAGATGCACGAACCTTCTTTCCTTTTTCGCTCTTCTCTGAGAACTTTGCGGTAAGCCATTGCTTTTGAAAATCATCCCATAAATTTTGAAGTAATCAGTCAGGCTTCTTGTTCTCTTTCTAGCTCCAGAGAAAGTATGCGACAATCAATTGCGAGCTTTGTGATGAAAATTTACAGCCACTTCCGTGTTATAGCGGTGTTTCTATACACACTTGCTCTGTATTTAAAAAGTTAAATATTATATGGAAATATCATAAATATAAAGTATTAAACTGCTTAAAAGAACATTTATAGTAATTAGTATATATAATTTATCATCAAATATATCTATTGGTAAATTGATTCATCGACTTATAACTTACTTAGGTGCATCGTTGAATATCAAATATAAAACGTCTGACCTATATCTATATCTATATAGATAAAGGTCGGGTTCTTTTAGGGATTGATAGACTTGTGAAAATTCCAATTAGTATATATAATTTTTCATCAAATATATCTGTTTATAAATTAAGTCATCGACTTATAACTTACTTAGATGCATCGTTAAATATTAAAAACAAAACGTGACACACACACACATATATATGCATATATATATAAAGAGAGAAAGAGAGAGAAAGAGAGAGAGAGAGAGAGAGAGAGAGAGAGAGAGAGAGAGAGAGAGAGAGAGAGAGAGAGAGAGAGAGAGAGAGAGAGAGAGAGAGAGAGAGAGAGAGAGAGAGAGAACACGCTTCGTTGTACTACTTTAACTACATATATAGCATGTTATAGTATATATTAGTACATTCATTCCTTGTTACAAATGTGTTAACGGGTCACATTTATATTATTTAGATAGTAAATATAAAAGTGATCTTAAATTTTGATCAATGTTGACCTAATAACTGACCAACTTTGGTCGATTATTTTTTAGAAATTAAAGTATAGCGACCAAAGTTGGTCGGTAAATGCTTCACCCTGTATTACCGACCAATTTTGATCACTAATTACTGAATTTTTAATAATGTCTTATCTTGGCATACTATTATATGCTTTTTCTATGTCACTAAACACGATACCTAAATCTTTCTTCTTCTCATAGTAAATTGTCATTAACTTAGAAAGAATATAACCTTCATTATAGATCTAATATGTACAAATTCAAGATGGTTCCTAACTAGTTCTTGAGCAAAAATACGCTATCAATGTTTCTCAAAGTTTCTATCATATAGCTCATAAGTTTAAATGTTTAATATTAAGGTAGTTCACATAACTTTGAATATTTTCATCGTTGTTGTACATTCACATCAATATACTCTTTATCTACTCGTAGGACATACTAACCATTTCTTTATATATACCACTAATTAATTTGGTAAGTTATATTGCTCCAACTTCCTTGAAAAAGCTATATTTATTATAAAGTGTTCAAAAAATTACACTTTCTTAGAAAATATAGATAGTTATTGGATCGACTTTGATATCTCACCCCTGATCTCTACGGTTGGTTGAAGGTGTCTTGGAAGACGGGTCGAAATCAGATCTGAATAGAAGATTCATCTATTAACTATATGAAATATATTAATTATTTTTTTTATACCATTCTTGAGGTGCCATTGAATTCTAAAATAGTCATGAAGCAAAGTAATAACTCACATTTATGGTAAAATAAATAAATGTTGAGACAATGAATGGATTTTTGGATATGACTTAACTCTTTTACAACTACTTGAACTCTTATTTAGTGTGTTGATATCTCTTAAAATGTATTTCTTTCTTAAAATTTCAGTTTAAGAAACATTATTTTTCAATAATAATTATTTTTTATAATAATGTAATTGAAAATATTATTCTTAATTCAAAACTCATTTAAGTTGGCTATCTAAAAAATATAAAAAATTCTTTAGCTATTGCATTGTTTTTACTCCATTTTGATATTTGACATTAATCATATTAAATATCTAAGTTATTTGAATTATATGTAAATAACCTTAACATTTAAATTTTCTAAATAATTATAAATAATCATCATGTATTAATTAATAAATACTACATGAAAAATGACTAACATTTTTTTAATTTTCGTAGTGATAATTTTATTTTTTGCATTATTCTCATAGGTGTCATTGGAACCTAAAAACAACTACATTGTGAAATAATAACTCATATTTATGGCAAAGCAGTTGACACAATATAAACGATTGTTTGGTTACGATGTGATTCTTATACTACGACTTGAACTCTGATTTGGTATGATTTTATCTTTAAAAAAATATTTCTATTACGATATATATATATATATATATATATATATATATATATATATATATATATATATATATATCCTTAATTTAAAATTCACTTTAATCGGCTATCTACAAATTTAAATGATTCTTTATCTAGATTTATTTCAATATGACTCCATTTTAAGTTTATCGATATCTCTAGCACCAGAATTTAAATATTTGATACCCTATATATACAAAAATTTTGTTCTTTGAATCACTAAATGTTAAATTAGTTGATTATTATTATTATTATAAAATATTGCATATATTGTCTTAAAAATATCAACTAGTTTATTTTTCGAAACCATACTTATCTTAACTTCAATGCAAATTACTCAAATTTCATTCCAATTTAAATTCGAATAACTTATCAGTTTGTTAGTAATAATAATTTTTTAAAAATGATACATAATATAAATTTAAAAACTATTCGAAGATGTTCTTATCTTATAATCTATGTATTTGAGCTGAATTTTTTTTTAAAATCGTTGAGATTAACTTTCAAATTTTTTATACTCAACAAAGATGAAATATAAGAAGAAATTTGTTGTCATCTTTTATTTCTCGTTTTTACATCTTTATAAATAAATTTCAATATTTATTTTCTTAATCTTATTTTTTATGTTATTATTTCTTTTTTTACAAAAAATTAATTTATTTCACTAAACGGATGAGGTTTGATAAAAATTGTCTATATGTGAACTTTAGTTATATTTTTAGTCCTTTGCTGAAATTATTTCATTTTTTCTTTTGGCTTTATCTAATCAGCTTAAATTGGTGTTCACCCGAACACTTAAATTAAAAAATTAAAAAATTTGTAATTTATATATAATCCATATATAATATGTGTATAATCGTGTTTTGTCAGTATATCATCTATTTATATTAGCTATAAAAAATAAATAATAATTATGGACGGATATTATGTAAATATTCCATAAGATTTCGATTTTTTAAGTTTATCCATGATATAACTTTTATTATAATTATTTTAAAACCCTCTACTAATGTTAAAAAATATCTTATCTTTTTATTATTTTTGAATTTAAAAGGTAAAGAGTTTTTCCGAAATAATTTGTTTACAATTTAAAAAAAAATCTCGTCTTACCAATATTTTCTTTATATATGCTCTTTGTTACACTTAAAAGTCGCTATAGAAACTATCAATTAAAAATTAATTTATCTCTTGTGGAGTTTGGAAAAAAAACCTTTCACATAATCTAATTATTCAACACTAATATTCTTCAACGAAAAAATATTATACCCTTACAGTATTGACTTGACTATAACTAAATGAAGGGGTTTCAGTAAGGGGTTTCAGTTTATACCATTCAATTCCTTGAATGTGCTAAACTGAAATTAATGATAACAATTGTATATTTAAGATTTTGTTATTTGTTTGATGTCCATTTATACAAATTGACTCTTCAAACAAATATTCTTTAAGAAGAAAAAAGAAATAATTTTTATTTTTATATTGACTGATTTTGTGATATTTCTTTCTCTAGCATGCATGTTACTTTATTATATATGCAATATATTTTTATTTAGTTTTGTGCACTCTTTTTTGTTATTTAGATAAACATAGACGTGTACATATATACGACATTTAATTTAAAAAAAATTCGTTTTATTCAAATCTAGTTATTATGTTTTAAAGAATTATACTTATAGGATTTTAATGTGAAAGAGTTTTATAGTTATATAGAGTAGTTCTTTTTCTTTTTTCACTAAAGACGAAGTAGTATTTAAATAATTTTAAAAATAGAAAAAGTTCCTAACATGACTGCGTATGATCATATAATGATAAAAAAAGACAAATTTTATTTTTTATTAAATTTGAATTTTAAAACTTTATAAATTCAACTCTCTCTCTCTCTCTCTCTCTCTCTCTCTCTCTCTATATATATATATATATATATATATATATATATATATATATATATATATATATATATATAATATTCAACTAAAATAATCAAATATAGAATAAAGTTACCATATATTTTGACATTTATTAACTTGCTTTGACTTAACCATAATGTCAATTATATATAGTAACTTTCTTGCATATATATATATATATATATATAGATTATTTTAGATAATTAAATATTATTACAATGGCAAATGACTAATAAAACCTTCAATAATTGAATATTGTAGTTTCATATGTAATTGATGGCAAAATCCCCTCTGGAATGTCGTTTGATGTCAGATTGTCACCAATTCTTGATTTCAGCAGCATAAACTGAAACGAAGGAAATAAACACCATGGGACCTTAGTCCCCTTACCTTTTTCGTAAACAAAATTCTTCTCTCGGTCGCAATTGAAGAACACAAGATGTTGGCCCCATATATGCTATTGTTCATACTCGCTTCCCTAATTTTGGGCGAAACACTTGTGTTCTTGGGGATATGGTTCCACATCTCATTTCAAGAATCAATTATTGTGGCTTTGTCTCACCTTCACAAAGGAAAAGGCCCTTTGATTGTAAGAGGGATACGGATATTGATGTTCTACGTTTTGCTGTACTGGCTATACAGCACTAGTGTCATATTTTATAGCCGGTGGATTTTTCATGGCCCCATCAATTGGAGAGATGATGTTGCTCTCTATCTCCTAACTCTGCAGGTTTCTCTCCTGGGTAATGCTTTGATTTCTTGTTTTTTTTTCTTTCAATATACTGAAAGCACAATCCTTGTTTAATATACTGCTCCATAGCGCACATAGAGTGGATGTCTTGATTAACAGCTTTTGGAATATATTGTTAAAGTCTCACTTAAAGTGCGCTTAGGCCATGAAGCTGGGTGAACCTCAGTGAACCTCATGCTGTGTGCTATGCCTTAATTGGTGCTTTAGTGTAGCTGTGAAGGTGCTAAGGCGTGTGCAAACGTAGAAAAGCTACAATTTTAGGTCTAATGAGATAGACCTAAAATCACGTGGAATGGAGTTGTCTCGAAAAGCTACAATTTATTGGAATCCATGCAAACTTAGCGAAAGATAGAGCACAATAAAAGCTAAAAGATATATGTAAGCAATATTAATTAGTTGGAGATATGTTTTTGTCATGTTCGTACGTTTTTTTTAGGTCATATGCTTTTTGGGATCTTTTAGCCCTATCATAGATCAAATATTCTCCCTTTTTTGCTTTTACTTTTAGTTTGTAATATATTGGACTTGGATGAGTTTAAACGGAGAAACATAGTCAGAGGATTCATATAGCCGATCCAACCTGGTTGGAACAGGCATAGTAGTTGTAGGAGTAGTTTGCATCTTCTTCTCTTTTCTTTATTCTTTTGGGGTACGGACATTAGGAGCCAACTTTGTTTTTAGTTTATTATCAACGTGGATTTCCTTATCCTAAAACAGCTTTGAGCTTCTGTTTCATTCGTCTCCTCAGACCTGGTAATGACGCTCAGGAGTCAATTAGCTGCTTATTGAAATGCTCCGAACACATATATTACCTTCTAAGAATGCGCTATGATGTTTTTTTGGCAATGAATCCGCTATGATGCCTTTAATACTATTATTCATATTATCTTTCATGATCTTGTCGAGCTGTTACTTTCACCTGACATGAGTTGCATCCACAATAATAAACATGACATTTCTGCTAATTTGCTCTCTTCTTCTTTAGTAATTCATCTCAAACTTGTTCCACTTTCTCAAAATGAACATTACTTGTTTAATATGATTTCATAGAAATTTTAATACTGATTTTGAACTCCATATCAAATTATTATCACATAAATAGATAGAAAATGATCCCTGCCAAAGGATAGTTGGTGTATTGTGATGAGCAACAAATACGGTCAATTATGTTTTTTTAAGCAATCAATTAATTCCTTTACATTCCCCCCTCTCCCCCCCTCCCCCTCCCCCTCCCCCTCCTCCTCCTCCTCTTCTCTACCCTCTCCAGTACACTGACTTCCAAGTTTCAAATGGTAAGCATTAAATATCTTTCCTCCCCCAGCCTGATTGAACCATATAAATGCCCAACTACAGTGGTCATATTGCTAATAAGATGCTTTAAAGAAGAAACTACTTTTCAAAAAAGAAATGATTTAACACATCTTGATCAAAATGAAATTACAACGGCAACGATCCAATGAAACAAAATGAAATTACGTAACACATTATTGTGCAATGCTAACTTTACCTATTTGAGCTTCGCCCTATCATATGTAGTCCCGGACTCGCATAAAAGACAGTTACAGTAGGCTGACCGCTGACGACTAGCTTATAAAATATTCTATAAATGAATTCTCTGAGTATAAATTAGAGTGAAAAGGATGCAAATGATGCATATAACCACCCCATATAATTTGTGATTGAAACGTAGTGGATTGATTCATTGTGGCTTTTCGAGTTTTTAAGCAAAAGAGAACTGTGAACCCCATGTTAAGACTTAGTGGTTTCTTTGTTGTGAATAAACCAACTCATAGGAAAAAGAAACTGTAGTAGTCTTCTATCAAACTGTAGAATTGTATTTAGTTTAGTCTAAGAAAAAGGAAGCATAAAATGTCAGGGTAATCTCCTGTATGCCCAAGAGTTTGATATGATATAGAGTTGCAGAACACCGTAAAGATATCTTCAAGGCTTGCTAAGCCTCATGCTTGTTCTCATTTCCCCCTCCTTTTATCATAGTTAACGGAACCACCTCTTTCAGTTCTCATATCAGTGCTTTTAAAAGTGAGTGCAAAAAGTAATTACAACAAACAGTGTTTTTCTCTATGAGGAGTGAAAATAAGTTTAGTACAGTCATAACGAAGTTCCAATTAAAATAACTCTTTGTTTTTTAAGAAGGAATTAAAATAACTCTTTTTGTTGTTAATGCAATTAAAATAACTAATTCAGCATCTAATTATTTTTCTCTAAAAAATAACTAATTTCAGTATCAAATGTAAAATGATGCTGATTCTAGTCTCCTCAAAGTTGAGATTCAACAAACCGACAGTTTCTTGTTTGATCACTTTGCAGATCATTGTTTGAAGCCCGCATTTCTTTGAAGTAGGACTGAACTGAAATTTTTGGTTTTCCGGTTTCGGTTTCTCCATTTATTTGGTTGGTTCATTGTTTAATTGTTTCGATATGTCTGTTCTTCGGTTCGATTCTCGGTTTAGTGGAAGTTTTTAGAAAAGAATTTCTGGGCCATCCTTCTTCCTGTTTCTTTCTCCTGACGGATGATATGATAACTGCAATAATAAAAGTTTTAATCCTTTTGACTGATGATATGTTAACTGCAGCATACTATTCTTGTAATGTTTGATATGGGTTTGGGTCCAAAGAATTGAAAAAAGCTATTTCAATAGTGTTTGACTGATGATATGTCGGCAGTTTTATTTCTTGACATGGTTTTCTCTCAAAGTTGGTACTTTTGATGTTCTCTGGCTTTCCTGATAGACTCTTACGGTAATATTTCATTTCAAAATTTTATTTTTTCCTTCTTATTGTTTCTTATGATGCTCGTTCTTATTGAGATTTCTGTTTTACTTTTTTCCTTACTATTTTGATATTTACAGAACTGAAAAATAAAAGCTACTCCTAAATAAATAGTTTATGACTGATGATATGTCAACTGATTCTTGAGAGATTCTTTTACTACGTTTTTAGTTTCAGTCTTATTCGTGAAGCACAAAATATGTAAAGATACATTTTGTGAGAACGCACGGGAGAGAATATTATTGATTAATTATGACAATGATACAATTAGCCCTATTATATATAATACATGTCCTACTCCTAATACATATGGGATTAGGGTTGTTTACTACTATTTAACTATCAAACTAACACTCCCCCTCAAGCTGGTACATATAAAACGAATATACCGAGCTTTTACATATATAACTAATACGAAAACCAGTGAGGGACTAGGTGAAAATATCAGCAAGCTAATTATTCGACTTCACAAACTTTGTAGCAATATCTCCCGAGAGTATCTTTTCTCTAACAAAATAATAATCAAACTCGATGTGTTTAGTTCTCTTATAGAACGTTGGATTTGACGCTATATGAAGAGCAACTTGATTATCACATACAAGTCCTATTTGACTAATCTCACCAAATTTCAACTTTTTTTGAGCAACTGTTTGATCCAAATTAGCTCACATGTCGCCATAGCCATTGCTCGATATTCTGCTTCTGCACTAAACCGAGCAACCACATTCTGTTTCTTGCTCTTTCAAGACACCAAATTTCCTCCCACTAAGACACAATATCCACACGTAAAACGTCTATTAGAAGGTGGTCCTGCCCAATCAGCATATGAGTATCCAACGATCTGCTCATGACCTCGATCCTCAAACAATAAGCCTTTGCGTGGAGCTGATTTTATATACCGAAGAATGCAGATAACTGCATCCCAATGATTATCACAGGGAGAATCCATAAGCTGACTCACAACATGCACAGGAAAGGAAATGTCAGGTCTTGTCACTGTGAGGTAATTTAATTTGCCAACCAACCGCCTATATTTTGCAGGATTGCTAAGAAGCTCCCACTGTCCTGGCAGAAGTTTAAAATTCGGATCTTTCAGAGTGTCAACAGGTCTACAACCTGTCATTCCTGTCTCCTCAAGAATATCTAAGGCATACTTCCGTTGTGAGATCACAATACCTGAGCTAGACTGAGCGACCTCAATACCCAAAATACTTTAATCTGCCCAGATCCTTAGTATGAATGTGCTGAAAGAGATGTTGCTTCAACTTACTAATACCATCCTGATCACTGTCAGTAATAACAATATCGTCAACATAAACGACCAAAAAAATACAGAGATTTGAAGCAGAATGTCGATAAAATACAGCGTGATCAGCTTCACGACGAGTCATATCAAGCTCCTGAATAACTGTGCTGAACTTACCAAACCAGACTCGAGTAGACTGCTTTAGACCATAGAGGGACCGGTGCAATTGACATACAAGTCCACTAGGCTCCCCCTGAGCAACTAAACCAGGTTGTTGCTCCATATAAACCTCGTCCTCAAGGTCACCGTGAAGAAAAACATTCTTAATGTCCAACTGATAGAGAGGCCAATGGCGAACAACAACCATGGATAAAGAAAAGCGGACTGATGCAATTTTAGCCACATGAGAGAAAGTATCACTGTAATCGAGTCCAAATATCTGAGTATATCCTTTGGCAACAAGACGAGCCTTAAATCGATCAACCTGGCCATCTGGACCAACTTTGAATGCATACGCTCAACGACAACCAACAATCAGTTTACCTGAAGAAAGAGGAATAAGCTCCCAAGTACCACTCGTATGTAAAGCAGACATCTCGTCAATTATAGCCTGTCGCCATCCGGGATGAGACAATGCTTCACCTGTAGACTTAGGGATGGAAACAGAGGACAAAGATGACGCAAATGCACAATGGGACGGTGCGAGACGATGGTAACTTAAACCGACATAGTGAGGATTAGGATTAAGTGTGGACTGTATACCTTTTCGTAGTGCAATCAGTTGACTAAGAGGAGACAAGTTCATAGTATTAGCAGGGTCAGGTGCAGGACGTGATTCAGTTGGGCCTGATACTGGCTGCGGATGACGATGATAAGTCAGGTCAGGAGTGATGGAGCTGTAGAAGGTTGAACTGGACTAGGTGGTGACACTAGACTTGGTGGTGGGACTAGAGTTATAGGTGGTGGAGCTGCAACTGGAATTGTAGGTGGTGGAGCTATCGAGGAAGATGAATGGGGGATAGGGACTGAATCTCCAAAAGAAGGAACTGTAGCACCTCTGAAATAATTAAGTGATTAACTGGACCTGTGAAGTATGATTGAGTTTCAAAGAAGGTAACATCAGCAGATATAAGAAATTGTTGAAGGTCAGGAGAATAACATCGATACCCCTTTTGCATTCTCGGGTAACCCAGAAATATGCACTTAAGAGCACGATGAGCTAACTTATCTTTTCCTGGAGTAAGGTCATGAACAAAGCACGTACTCCTAAAGATACGGGGTGGAAGAGAGAACAAAGGTAAGTGGGAAAACATGACGGAAAATGGAACTTGATTTTGGATAGCTGAAGATGGCATACGATTAATGAGATAACAATATGTAACAACTGCATCTCGCCAAAAACGCAGCGGAACATGAGATTGTATGAGTAAGGTATGAGCAATTTCAATATGATGTCTGTTCTTTCTTTCAGCTACCCGAATTTGTTGGGATGTGTATGGACAAGATGTTTGATGAATAATCCCACGGGAGTTCATAAACTGCTGAAATGGGAAAGTCAAATACTCTAGGACATTATCACTACGAAATGTGCGGATAGAAACCCCAAATTGATTCTGAATTTCAGCCTGGAAGGTTTGAAAAATATAAAACAACTTGGATCAATTTTTCATCAAAAATATCTGAGTGCACCTGGAATAATCATCCTTGAAGCTGACCAAGTAGCGGAGCGGAATCCCAAGGTAGAACTGACCTGACTAGGACCCCAAACATCTGAATGGACTAAAGTAAAAGGTGACTCTGCTCGATTATAAAGACGCCACGGGAAATGGGAGCGGGTGCTTACTGAGCTGACATGACTCACACTCTAGAGTGGACAAGTGAGATAAGCTAGGTACTATTTTCTGATGTTTTGACTAACTAGGACGTCATAATCGTTTATGTAATAAATCTGGTGAATCAGTAACAAAACAAATTATTGGAGGAAGACAAGATGCGAGTCCATGTGATTTTGCGAGGATAAGGTAATAAAGTCCATCTGATTCATGTCTGGTACCAATGATCTGCCCTGTACTGGGTTCCTGTATAAAAACAAGGTCATCAAAAAATAAAACAGCAGATTTAAGGGATTTGGCTAAGTGACTAACGTCTATGAGATTAAAAGGACTACTAGGAACATAAAGAACGGATTCTAAAGGTAAGGAAGGAAGTGAACTTACTTGACCTATTGCAGTTTGTCATGGCTTGAGACCCATTGACCATTGTGACAGTTGGAAGAGATTGAGAATATGAAATACTAGTGAAAAGAGATTTGTTACCAGAAATATGATTAGATGCACCTGAATCAATGACCCAAGACTCAGAAGGTGAATATTGGGAGACGTAAGTCATGCTACTATTTGTCGGAACAACGGAGGCTAATCTGAAGATGTCTGTTTACGTGCTTTGTAAGAACTCAATATAATCCGGTAAAGAAACCATCTGGATGAGATTCAATGCATTGGATCCAACAGAATGTAAGTTAAAGGCTTCCGATACGAATGCCATTATAATATCGTGCCGGAAAAAGCAAAATATTTTTGGGGATCACTATTCACGCCGGAAAAATAAATGTAGCTCGCCGGAAATAAAACTCAAAGTGGTCTGAATTTGATTTGAACTAGATAGGCAGGCTCGGAATTATGAGGAGAGCAAGCTGTCCTGAAGGAAGTTTGTGAAAAAGTGGCCGGAAACACTATGGGCGTCGGAGCTTCGCCGGAAAATTTCTTCCGGCAACGCGTGGGGGCTTTTCTGACGGAGAATTTTTTATGGGTTGGTTGCCGGAGGCCGATCTACTTCGTGGTGCTGTTGGTTTTTGCACAATACCGGCGAAAATTGGCTTTTTTACGGACCTCTTAAGTCGCCGAAAAATTGCACGGCAACGAGGTCTTTATTTCCGAAGACTGCTGGAATGATGCACAACGATACTTTTCTCACTGAAGCTCTGATACCATGTGATAATACACAGGAGAAAATATTATTGATTAATTATGACAATAATACAATAAGCCCTATTTATATATAATACATGTTCTACTCTTAATACATATAGGATTAGGGTTATTTACAACTATTTAACTATCAAACTAACACATTTCTTGGAGATGGAAAAACATAGTACTGAATTTCTTATGACTGTGATGATATGAAGTAGAAAAAGTAATATAGGAAATGAACTAGGCAGGTTGTTCTAAGCTAATTCGCTTGTGTAGACCGATGACAAGTCTCTATTAATGTGTCAAAATGGAACCTGTAAAAAATTAGGATAATTCCACAAGTGGAGTTTGGGAATGGTAGTCTGTATGCAGACCTTACCCCTACTTTGTGAAGGTAGACAGGCAGTTTCTGATAGACATTGCTCAAGAACAAATAAAAGAAGAAGAAGCTGTGCATGTAAATACCATTAGGAAAAAAGGTTGTTCTTTGCTTAGATTAGTAAAAAGGGAATCATAAAAATTAATGGTTGCCCATTTTAATGAGAAAACGTGAAAAGGGTTTGGGAGCAAGTACTTGCTAATGCAGTCCATTGCAAAAGTTTAATTCTGACCCATTTTGTGTCCGGGGAAAAACCTCTATCTGATAGGTCCAAACCCAAAAAAGCGAATTGATTAAACTGAAGTGAACATGACTGAACCAAAATTACTACAGTTCAGTTTTGGTTACCGAAATGACAAACCGAAAACGGAAAAACACACACAGAGTTTTTGCTAAACCGAACCAAACCTACCGACACCCTCCCCTACTTTGAAGCGCATGGCTTCACCCATGAAGCTAACCCCTCGTTTCACATTGCTTCACCGCTTTAAACAACGAAGCTATGGCTTATAACAATGCTGTCGGCAAAGCTCTCAACAACTATCTTCTGTTTTTACTATATTACACTCTTTCTTCCATCTGAATATCAAGCTCCTCACCAGGAACTCCTATTTGGGAACCTATCATTCTACTGGTGAAATGCCACTAAATTTATTATTGACAAGTTACAATCATATTAACTACCTGCAGTGGCTCTTTGACTTGACGAGTAACAAACAACAATAACATTATGCCCAGTCTTATCCTACACTGTGGGGTCTGGGACGGGTAGTGTGTACGCAAACCTTATCCCTACCTTGTACGCAGACCTTACCTACCTTGACTTGGCGAGTGAGCACATGAAATGTCCTGACGGGATGTGTGTGTTTCATCTGAATTACTACTGATCTACTATTCACAAGCATTTGGAAATAGTGTTTAGCTTTTCATCCCTTTTGTTACTAGGCCTCTTCCTCCAATGGGTGGTTTCCCCATTTCTTGTGTTTCTCCAGTGTCTTATGGGATGGAAGCATACATTGCGAGTACTTTAACTACTAAGTATAACTTTTATGCTTTCTGCATCCGCTCCTAACCATCACAGATGGTATTTATATATGGTTCTGTTAATTCACTGTTCACTGGATCCCTAAATAAGTCTAAGAAAGGCTAATTTCTTAGTAATGAAGAATACTGAATCCGTTTATACTGATATGAGTTACTAAATAGAGTTTGAAGCTTATAGGTAGCTTCTCACATATCCACCAATAATGCATGTGATTCTCGTTCTCCTGTCTTACACATACAGAGATTGTGACCCATTAATCCTTAAGATCTCTTAATTAATCAAGACAAAAGGGTAAGTGCTGCATCCCTCATAGGTAATACTGAAGGTGGAGTTTGCCAATAGGAGTAACATATATCGAGGTTATGCCGATGCATATACTTAGACAACTGATTTATGTCAGATGTACAACAACAACAACAACCCAGTATAATCCCACATAGGGTAGTGTGTACGCAGACCTTACCCCTACACTTGGGTAGAGAGGCTGTTTCCAAATAGACCCCCGGCATCCTGCCCTCCAAGAACTTCCCACCTTACTCTTGGGGAGACTTGAACTCACAACCTCTCGGTTGGAAGTGGGGATTGCTTACCATCAGAGCTTGGGGAGGGTGATTTATGTCAGATGTGTTTTTCAAATTTCTTGGTTTTAAATTTTAACACTAAACCTGTGCATTGCAGGATTTTCGCTATTTGCCTGGTTGGTGTTGGACATATTGTACCCTGTAATAATGGAGCATCATTCTGTTAGGAAGATTATCCAGGCTGAAGAAATACTTCTTCAGGAAAGAAAATTGCTTATGGAGGATCATGGTAGAGTTTTACAGGGCAAGATTGCCGAATTGAGAGCTAAAATGAAGAAGCTGGAAACGGATTGTAAGATGAAAGCTACTAAGGCTCAGGCTGCAGGAGCTGTTGTTTTGAAATTAAAAAACCAGTTTGAAGAACTCCATTTTAAATATGATCGTTTGTTTGAATACAATCAGACACTTCGAAACCAGTTGCAGTCAATAAGCCATGAGGTCCAGATTATTGATGAGTCAGATGGATGGTCTAACTTGAAAATTAAGTCGGGACAAAGTGTCGATTTTAAGAATGTAATGGAGGCAACTACAAAATGTGGTGAGTACCTTGTCTCTGACAATCAGTCATTGTCCTCGCCCAGACATCGCAGGCCAATTTATCAGTGTTGAGGACAAATAACCAACTTGGTTCCTTTGAAAGATGCTTGTCTCTGTAAGTAAAACTTTTGTAAATTCTCAAAGAGAACTGATGGCAGAATGTTGTATATGCATAGCCTTGAGCTTTATTTTCTTTCCTCTTTATGCTGGGTAGTTGTTGTTGTTGTTGTTGTTTTTCTCGGTACTGTTGGCTACTTCAAAGGAGAATAAAATAGTGGAATTCACAATCTTACCTTTTTTTCGTGTTGCCGAATGAACAAAGATTTAAGAATATCATGTTGCTTCCTTTGTATGGAGTCATTTTTTATTTTCCCATGACATAAAACTCAATTGAACAGTCCTCCATTTTGCTTCTTAGGCCATCTTCCAACTTTACCCCCTTTTTTGTTCTTAAAATGGGGATTTTTCCATTTTAGAGACAACTTACTCCAACCATTTCTTCATTTTTTTTCCCAAACTTTTCTCTCTCTTCTATATTATATTATTATCTTTCATTTCAATTTAATTTTTAATTTTATTAATTTATAATTTCCATAATTAAAATAATTTCATAAAATATTAAATAATATAATTTGTAAGCAATTATTATAGATTAATTAATATTTCAAATAAAAGGAAAACCATTGCGATACAAGATTAATGTATTTTTAATTTTAATGAATTTTCATTTAATGTATTTTCAATCTCCATTTTTCAACTTTAGCAACATCTAATATTTTATATTCGCATCTTTCAATTTTAGCCACATCTAATATTTTATATTTGCACCATTCATTTTTTGGGATAAGTATATATGTTTTGTACAATTATAACTTATAATAAAATTAACTCATAATTTTACATAAAAATAATAAATGCAAGAAAATTAATTTATCAAAATTATATACCGAAGTTAAGATATAATATTAATATTATAAAAACATTACATAAACATAATTAAGTGTATATAAAAAATAAAAATAAAAATAAAAAATGATGAATAGTAACATGGAAGATAAATAATGTACCCCATATTTGAGTGAACACTATTCATCTCCTATTTTGGGGACAAAAATAGGGAAAGGTTGGTGTAAAATTTCCCAAAAAATTGCCCCCATTACAGAGTATGGAGGCAAGGTCGGAGATGCCCTTACCACATTTATTGGTGAGGTGGGGCAAATACCACCGGAAGTCCAGACACTAACATGCCTTACTGAGGGCCTTTAAACTTTGTTAAGGCAGAAATGATCCAATTATAGAAGCTAAGCTAAGGTTATAAGAACCTTCAGCTTTGAAGGGTACCATTGCTCTTTTTTGTATCGTTTCAAATGTTTCGACAACGACCTTTACCTTATATTACTTTAATTCTCGCAAATAAATTACTTGTGTTTGGGTTGTTTCATTTTTATTTTACTTGATGAGTAGGTGGAGAGGTTGAGAAAGCATTAGCCCAACAAAAGCATCTATACCTTCAAAAATCTCCTCTTCAGGACAATCACATGTCGACTGTGACATGTTTATATTATGACTTTGCAAGGGAAATCTCGTTAGGTTGGATTTTTGTCATTTCCTTTCAATTAAGGCCTTTTTCTTCCTTGGCATCACCATGGAAGTGTTGAATTTTTTTTTAATTTCATAACATCTATTATTGATTATTTGTTTCATTAATTTCGGTTTCCAACTGACTTAAAGTTTCTCTAAACCCTGTTTAAATGGTTAAAACGTTTTGCAATAGAAGGGACATGATAGTGTTGGAACCGAAAAAGCGGGTGTCATGCGAAAACTAGCTAAGCAAACTCTGAACGGCGATAAATTATACAACAAAATAAAAATTTATCAAAAAAGGCACAAATATTTAACGTGGTTCAATAAATCAACCTATGTTCACGGCGGGGATGAGTAATCCACTGGATAAAAAGAGAGTACAAAATATAATTAGAATAACCTCATGAAGAGGCAAACACAAGTGATACGCTGACACTCGTCCCTTAAAGTTATCACCCTAAACATGACTCTCAAATCTCATATGGCTAGATTGTGGATGCTACTGAAAGAGAAGGGTGAATCCTCAATTTATAGAACTCCAAATCTTTTCTTACAAGAAAAAAGACTAGCCAAATATGGAAGAATTATATTTTACTTCTAAGAAAAGAAAAACCCAAGTATGGTAAATATTTTATCCTTTCCTTTATGAAACAGAAAAACTAATTATAGTAAGAAAATCTAGACAAAGACCTAACAAACAAGTCGTCATTCTCCGTGGAATTTATGAAGCATGTGGCATGTTTTGATTTTACCATTCTTGTGGCTATAATATATAATGTATTGAGAAATTATCTTAGGCCGCTGAATTTTGTTTGTGTACTAATCACTTTATGCAAATAAAAAAAATGTTTTATGTGTGTCAAAACTGAAATTGCTAATTATAGCTCTCTGCTGTATACTACAAGTACTGCAATAGAAAATGTTATCTTGGCAATAACAGCTTTCCAGCTCCATTTCATGCCTGGTTGACAAAGCTGTCATGCCAGAAACTACCTTGCTATCATCATCTTCGTTATCTTCACTGTAATTTCTAACTGTGATCCAACTCTCATCCCATCTCCAATCTGGTTTTCCTGATTGCGCACACAATTTTGTTACCCTTTGCAGAGGAGAATCCATTGAGCTAATTGTTTGCCTTGAATCTTCGATGGTTTCTGATTCCTCCACTGAATTCCAAATGGCTTGATCAAGAATGGTTGTTGGGGAACTTGTGATGAAATCTTGATTTACAGTGTCATATGAATTGGGCTCTTCAAGAAACGGATGCTTGAATAGCTGTTTAGCTGACCATCTCTGTTTTGGATCTCTTCTCAAGCATTTACTTACAAAATCCCTTGCTTGTGAAGACAAAAATTCTGGAATTTCTGGTTTTTGGCCAGAAAATGCAATATGGTAAAGCAATGAAGCAGGGTTGTTGGTAACAGTAGTCCAGGGTGAGGCAGCAGTGGCCATTTCTATAATAGTGCATCCTAATGCCCATATATCAGCTGCAAATCCTTGTTCTTCCCCTCGAGCTACTTCTGGTGCCATGAAACATAGGCGTGCCACAGTTCCATTTAGCCTGATCGACTGACCTAGCACAACCAAAATCTGCAATTTTGACACCGGTTTTACATAACAGAATGTTGCGTCCCTTAATGTCGCAATGCACGATCCCATTCGAATGTAGGTAGTCTAATCCATGAACAATTTGCTTCGTGTAATATCCGATCAACTGCTCGTCGAGTCGTCCTCCCTGTCTCTGTATTTCATCGGTGAGTGTTCCGTCGGGCATGTACTCCATCATAAGATTGAAGACGTCCTTGTTGTTCTCTTGGGTTACATCGTACCCTTTATAGCCAACTATATAAGGGGAGTTCAAAGTTGTCAAAATTTTCTGCTCCTTCTGCAAGAATTCAGACCGGGATAACTCAGTGGATTTGACAGCAAACATCTCGCCGGAGCAGCACGACATGGCGACCGAGACGGCAGCGGTGGCGCCGCGGCCTATAATGTGGCCTCTGGTCCAGTCCATTTTGGAGAAGAACTTGTGAGGAGCTAGTTAGAAAATGTAACTTAAGTTTAGGACATGTTCAGTTACAAGAAGTTTCATATCAACTGCAGATTATTATATGACTTGATTACTTTCTTAACAATACGCTAATTCAAGATCCTTAAATGACCTTCTAGAACCAATGTTGGAATTGCTTTTCATTTTGCCAAAGAATGTCTTTGGAAAAACTTGAGGTTTAAACCATTTCAAAATAGTGGTCCGTAACTTGTAAATCAAGAATCTCAAACTCCTCTAGTGTGGCAAAGTGTTCTCTCATTTCAACCATTGCTAAATCTTGAATACATATAGGGTATAAATATGGGATTACAGTTTCAATAACATTGTATTTCTTCTCTTTTCCAATTTATAACAATGGAATTTACCTAACTTTACTCTAAATTCATGTATCCTAATTTCACCAGAATATAAATAACTCTTTGCATTAATTCCAACCTACTAATTGTGCTTGCAGTGGACTGCCAGGGAGTCAGTTGCATTTCTAATAAAATAATGAATTTTTAAAAGATATTGAATTGTCAAGTGTAACAAACTATCTTTTAATTGGATGTGATTCTTTATCTTTTTCAAGTAATAGATCTAATAAAAAAATCTAATTAGATAACAAACTGGATTATTGACATTAGACTCGTGATATTATAGTTTGAATTGTATTATTCTAGTTAATAATTCCAGCAAGAAAAGTTGGATTTCACTTCAAGGAAGAGGAAAACGGACAGAAAGTTACTATAAAATGCAAAAGGGTGTGAACGAAAAGTTAAATTCAGTGAAAAGAAAGAAGTTGACTGTTTTAAATGAATTACTTAAATAATGCAATATGTGGGGTTTCGCGTCAAAGTAAAAACCAACAATTAAAAAGGTTTCCTAATTAATTAGCCTTAAGTCTTCTCAAAACGTAGCAGACTAGCAGTACTAAGAGTTGGTTGGGGGCAAGAGAAAGTATTACTAAATTAATAAGCATTAATTATACGGAAAATAGTTTAAAATACCCCTAAACTATTGAAAAAGGTTTAAAAATTCACATTATTCACCTATTAGTATAAAAATACTCTTCCACTCACTTTTTCGGTTCACTTATATTCTTTAACCATTAGGTTAATGCTAAATTAAAAATAATTATTATTCTTTTTGTAAACTTTAAAAAAAAATTTATAGAATATTTTTCGTTTTTTAAACTAATGCACCAACACTCTGATAATTTAGTAAAGTCTTCTTTTTTTCTTTAGTTTTTACAAAAAACAATTCAATTTTTACAGAAAAATATTTTGTTCCACTTTTTTAAAGCATTTTTTTTGTAAAAAATTGAATTCAAAATTGTAAAAACAGAAAAAAAATATTTATAAAATATTTTGTTTTTTAGAAACTGAAAAAAGTATTTTCGAAAAATATTTTCGGTTTTTAAAAAACACTGAAAAAATTATTTTTAAAAATGAAAATATTTTGTCGAAAATATTCTTTTCAGTTTTATTAAACAAAAATATTTTATTAAAAATATTTTTTTCTGTTTTACAATTTTTTTCAGTTTTCAGAAAAAAATGCTTTAAGAAAACTGGAACTTTTGTTTTTGTATAAACCGAATTGCTTTTAGTAAAAAAAAAAAAAAAAGAAGACTTCACTAAATTAGTGGACTATTGGCGCATTAGTTTATAAAAAATAAAAATATTTTGTGAAATATCTTTTTTAAGTTTTACAAAAAAAAGAAAATAATTGTTAAATCAGTATTAACCTAACGGTCAAACGACATAAGTGAACCAAAAAGATGAATGAAGAGATATTTTTAGCCCAATAATTAGATGAAAGTTATTTTTAAACCTTTTCCAATAATTTAGAAGAAATTTTTAACCCTTTTCTGTTAATTATACTAAAGTAAACAAGTATAGTTAATTTTACTCAATCGTTTCCATGCCACCAATATATGGAGGCGTGGCCTTTAAGTTTGCTAAAGATTAAGACAGGCTCTCCCACTTCAAGTCATGCCAAAGAATTTTACATACATATCCTTTGAAGTTGTCAACAACGATCAATTTAATACCCTAATTTGTTAAATGGCCAACTAAACACCCGTGATTGTGCTTCAAAAACACACACAGCTAACCTGGTATCTACTTGAGTTACACTTATATTTGAGCGCTTAATAGCCTCTTTTTTTCCCACATCACTTGATAGCCTTAAACAAGCTTTTTTCATTTTCTTTTACAAATAACTTAAATGTTTTATGTGGACCCCTTATCAATATAACTATTTTAATCAAAAGTAAGTATTTTCTTACCTTTTCCACTTTAATAAGAGAAGAGATCACGAAATGTTATTTAAATATGTGCAATGTGCCCTTCCCCCGAAATCATTATTCCTAATTGAACATCACGTTTTATTTTCTTAAGAATTTGGCCTATATATCCATCACAAGTGGCACTAGCAGTTGTACTAGTAGAGTAGTATTTGTTTAGACAACTAACATCTGTATTTATGTAAAAGAAAGGAAGTCAGCGCTGAAATTTTGCCAAGTATCGTGTTCATAAATGCCAAATAGCAATTTTAGGACAAATTAGTTATTTTAGGTAAAATTAGTTTTTCTTTTTAAAATTTGAATTTGAATAGATATATAATTTATATAGAATAACAAAGGCAAAACGATGTTAGGCTGACAAGTATTGATTTCAAATTTTTCTTATACCTTTTTAAATTTTTTACAGGTGAAAACTATTATATTTGCATAACTCAATACATTTCTGTTTCACTTATTTTTTTCATCTTGACAAGCACAAAACAAGATACTGCGATCAAGAGTAGGAAATAGAGACGCCAAGGTAAATTTGGTTGACATCAAGTCTACAAGTTATTCTTAAAATTTTCAATACTCTATGTGCCACTAACATTTTTATTTCTTCGTGCAAGTAAGCAAAGACTTATCTGTTTTGTGCTTAAGCCCCAAAATTCTGTTTTACAACATTTGCGTGTACCCTTAAGTAAATATTATTTATGATATAGCTTGATTTTCTCTTTGTTTGAAACATTTAATTAATATGTGTGGATTATGTACTTAAATATTATAAAGACAAAAAACTTCACAATATATAACAAGTCATAAAATATTATAAAACCAGATTTTTATCATGATTCTTTGTGAGTTGTGACTATCGTATTATTCAAGTAAATTTTGTTACTATTTTTATTTTAATAAATCTCTGTGCAACGCGCGGGTACAAATACCAGTAATATAATAAAAGGAGAGGCAAAAGTACATTATTAAGAAAAGTAGCATAGTCACAAAAAGCCAAGTGACATTGTTAAAACAAAATAAACTACATTTTTAACTTAAAAAAACCTTCTTATATTTTGAATTAATTGGTTACTCTATTTGAATTAATAAATATAGTTCAAAATTATTTTAAAATAAAAAATGAAAATAAGAAAAAATTAAATTAGCTACAATAAAAAATGAAAATAAGGAAAAAATTAAATTAGCTACAATGAAAACTACCAATTCAAATTGGGAATAGTTTCAAGTTGGAGTTATACAATTATTTTAAAATAAAAAATAAAATAAAGAAAAAAAATGCCAATTCAAATTCGGGTGTAGTTTCAATTTGGAGTTTTAAAATTATTTTAAAATAAAAAACTGGAAACAAAAAATAAAAAAAAATTGCCAATTTAAATTGGATAATAGTTTCTTTCTAATATAATAGTCTTTATAAGTGTGATTCCATTGTGGATCACTTTCCCTCGCTAACCTTTGGGTTTCTGGTCAACTGAAGCTTTAAGTAAGTTAGCTAGTGTAGTTGGAAAGCCTTTGTATACTGATAAGTTTACAACAAAACTAGAGAAAGTGTCCTATGCCAGAGTGTTGGTTGAAATGATATATCCAAGCCTTTACCAGACAGTTTAGAGCATCAAACAAAAAGGGGGATCATAGTCCAACAAATAGACTATGTATGGAAACCAAAAAAATTGTGATAACTGTATTAGATTTGGGCACAATTTTGATGAGTGTTGGTATAAGGAAGAGCAAGATACCTCAAAGGAAGACAGAAACAAACCAAAAATATCATGATAGTTGAAACAGATTTTCAGAGGAACCATGAGATGGATTCCAAATGCAAAGAGCAAGAATGTGGCAATTCAACTGGAAAAGAAGACTAAGGATACGACAGAGCCAGATGGAAATGTCATTGCTAAGGTTGTGGAAAATGGGAAAAGAAAGGCAAAAATGTACAGCAAACAGAAGCTAGTATCCTGAACTCAAACAATGATTCTATGCACCTGGAATATTAGGGGTCTGAACAAGGGCCATAAGCAGAAAGAGTTAATACTCTTTTTGAGAAAGAATAAAGTGGATGTCATGGATTGTTTAGAAACTAGAGTAAAGGAAGGTAAGGCTAGAAGGATACTAAACACAGTTTGTGGAGATTGGAGGAATTGCTGTAATTATAATGACCATTCCAATGGGAGGATTTGATTAATGTGGAAACAAAGCATTGAGGTTAAAATACTGTTGACTGATGAACAATTCATTCATTGTGAAGTTCAGGAAAGAGGTACCACTTTCAAGACTCTTCTTACAGTGGTATATACAAGTAATGATGTAAATAAAAGACATCAGTTATGGGATAGACTAGTGCATCTAGGTGCATCTGTTCAGGAAAGCTGGTTGCTTAGCGGGGACTTTAACAATGTTCTTCATACAGATGACAAAATTGGCTCACTAGTTAAACAGAGTGAGCTCAAAGGTTTTCAAGAGGCAATAAACACTCTTAAACTTACTCAATTGAAAAGCTTGGGATGGTATTTCTCTTGGTGCAACAAACAACTGTTGGAAACACGTTCTCAATGCGATATACTAAACGTGTATTCTTTTGTAGGTTTTGATGAATGACAAACAAAGCACAAATTGATATATGACGGAGTTCAAGTACAAGAGCACAAATGTTGAGATTGAAGCTCAAGACGTTGTTTTTAATTGTTATTATTGAGTTATTCTTAAATGTGATCTTGATCCTATAACTTGACTCCATAACATGGCTTCTCTCATAAAACTATTTTCCAAAATCATGCATACTTATTTCTGTATCAAATAATTTCAAATGATGCATATTTACATTAGACAAAATGTTTTCTAAACATGCCTCAAAAATCTGGGCTAAAATAATCGATTATGAACTTATGATAATCGATTGTTTCTGAGCCAAGACTGCATGACAATCGATTATGAATTAATGGTAATCGATTGTGAGTAAGACAGTGAACATCAGGTTTTTCCAAATCTGCATGATAATCGATTGTGATCAAATGCCAATCGATTGTTGTTGAGGTAAAGTTTTTCAATACTCAAAATAATCGATTATGAACTAATGGTGATCGATTATGTTGAGACAATGTCTTCCAGTGATTTTAAATTTAATTAAGTAATCGATTATGTCTTTAGATAATCGATTATCACTGAGACAGTAAGTTTCATGATTTTCAGAAAATAACAAGTAATCGATTGTTGCAAAGGACAATCGATTGTTGAAGCTGACCGTTGTCAAATGATTTTCAAATACCTCAAAGTAATCGATTATTGGTTTTCATATAATCGATGTTTTGCTTAAAATCCGGAAATGATTTTCAGAACGTTGCCAATGTAATCGATTATGGATTTGGTATAATCGATTATCTGTTTTTGAATTTTGCCAGTAATCGATTATGGATTGTAAGTAATCGATTATGAAGCGTAAAATCTAGGATTGATTTTTGATCTGACTGGCAGATAATCGATTGTTCGGTCTTGACAATCGATTGTCACTGAGTAAATTCAGCAATTCTTAATTGGCAATTAGACAACGGTAAGACCAAGTTTTGCACCTATAAATACAGCTTCAACTCAGTGTTTTAAACACAACAACATACACTAACTAATCATTACATTGCTTTAAGCTTTCATTCAATTGTTCATCATTTTCTACTCATTTCATAAAGCTTTGAGAGCCATATTATTGTTCAAAGTTGTTGTGATCTTGAGCGTATTATTTTACTCATATCTACTCATCAAGGAGTACCTTTGTTAAGTGAGTGTTCAAGTATTTCAAATACTTGTAAGAGAATTTTGATTCTCTTGTGTTGAGGAACTTGTGCTTCCTCTGTTGAAGTCTTTGGGATTGTATCCCCGAGCAAGTGAAGTCTTTGGGATTGTATCCCCGAGCAAGTGAAGTCTTTGAGGTGAGGAACCTCCGAGCAAGTGAAGTCTTTGAGATTGTATCTCCGAGCAACTGTAAAGGTTTGTTAAGCACCCGTAAGCTTAACAAGTTAGTAGAAAATCTCGAGAGAGTCTCTCGGGGACTGGACTAACCACTGTTGTGGCCAACCAGGATATATCCTTGTGTAAGTTATTTTTATTGCACTTATTTACTTCCTGTAAAATTTAAATTCCGCAAGAAAATGCTAAATTTCATTAAAACGCTATTCACCCCCCCTCTAGCGTTAAGCGTGGTTTCTAACAATTGGTATCAGAGCCCAACTCTCTGAAAAACTTAACAGTTTGAGAGAACCATCCATGGCTTCTACTCTAGATTCTTTTGCAGGAATTGAAGAAGGACAATGCCCTACACGACCTCCTCTATTCAATGGCACAAATTATTCATACTGGAAGGAGAGGATGGAAATCTTCATTCGGTCAAATTGTCCCTACCTTTGGAAGGTGTACACAAAGGGAAATGAAATTCCAGTCAAGAAAGTGGAAGGCGAATGGATTCCCAAATCCGAAGAGGAGTACACCACAGAAGACAATAGAATGATTCAAAATAATTATAAAGCTGTAAATTTATTGTATTGTGCTATTAACGCTAACGATTACAGGAAACTTTCATGTTGCAAAACAGCAAAAGAAATGTGGGACAAATTAGAAGTCACTTACGAAGGAACTGACCAGGTAAGAGAAGCAAAAATTGATTTTCTTACTCATGCTTACGAATTGTTTCATATGAAGGAAGGAGAAAAAGTAGATGAGATGTTTGAGCGCTTTTCAACAATAGTAAATGATCTACACGTCCTCAAGAAGACGTTCACGGATAGAGAACTTGTTCGAAAAGTTCTTAGAAGCCTCACACCGGCATGGCGATCCAAAGCCGATGCTATCCAAGAATCAATTGGAGTCTCAAACGTCACCATCGACGCACTAAGAGGTAATCTTAAAACCTATGAATCTACTATTCTTAACCCGTTTGTTGATGATCAAAGAAGGCAAAAGATTGCTCTAAAAGCAAGCACAAGCCAACCAAAGATTGAAGAGGAAGAAGACAACGAGTTTGGATTAGTCATTAAAAGATTCCAAAAGTTTATGCGCAAGGAATATGAGCGCAAAGGGAAAAAACAAGGTGAGCAAATAAAATGCTATGAATGTGGAGAAACTGGACACATCAAAACAAATTGCCCAAACATCAAAAAGGAGAAGAAATCCTTTAAAAAGCAACGGGCATATATCTCGTGGGGAGGCGACTCCGGAGATGAATCAAGTGAAGAAGAAAACGACGAAGCTGCAAACCTTTGTCTCATGGTACAAGAAGACAACCAAAATGAGGTACGTCAAATTTCGTCTGAAAACTTTTCACTTGATGAAATGCGTAATGCTTTTGATGAGTTATATACTGAATTTTTAAAGGCTTCAAAAACTGTCACTAGCTTAAGAGAAAACGCTTCTCTAAAAGAAACGGATTTTCAAAAACAGATTTCTTTAAAAGAAAAGGAATTAGAAAAACTGGTTTTGGAAAATGAGAAGCTACACGAACAAAACAAGTTTTATGGAAAGAGAAGTGCCGACAAACCTGAAAGTTCTACTAAAGGTTGTGTTTCTTGTGTGATCCTTAAGAATGAAGTAGGTAGACTTAAAGGCACACTAGATAAGTTTAATTCCTCGCATAAAAACTTGAATGTTGTTCTTGATAACCTAAAATCAACTAAGCACGGAATAGGTTTTAAAAATGAAGAAAAGGTTGATGCTAAACCTCAAAAACCTAGAGCTCAACCTAGGAACAACAACAAAAATGTGTATCCTAAAAATAGCTATCCTAGAACAAATTTGCATGCTAGACCAAGAAATGACCCTCCGCCTAGAAATAGTCACCATAGACATGATGCATATTTTAGGCAAAATTGTGAACCTCCTAGAAGACCCCTAAATGGTCCTCAACCTAGATATCATCACTCTAGAAACACTACCCATCCTAGAGATCAAAGTAGGAGAAATGATAGCGTTCAAAATAAGGTAAGCAACCTTCATTCATCTAGCTACTATGAACCTAGACGAATGCATAATCCGAATGTGACATGTCATTATTGTAGACGCATTGGTCATATTGCTCCCGCATGTTTTACTCGTCATAGACATGCTACTCAAACATATTATTACAATATGCCTAACCCTCAAGGACCCAAGATGGCATGGGTACCCAAAGAAAATTAATTTGTTTTGTAGGTGTGCTTGAAGGGATCAAGCGTACTATGGTACCTTGATAGTGGATGCTCCAAACACATGACGGGAGATGAATCCAAATCCCTTCAACTAGAGCACAAAGAAGGAGGAAGCGTCATATTTGGAAACAATCATATTCAGATCGGTTGATATTTTAAGCAATTTGAAAAACAAAATACAAGAAAAGGCATCGAAGGAAATCAATGATGAAATTGTGGAACAATCAACGGAAGAAGCTTCACATTTGGGGAGTGAAACAAAAGAACAAAATGAATGGAAAACGATCAAAGATCACCCTCTTGATCAGGTAATTGGCGACGTCGGAAGAAAGGTAAGTACCCGAAACTCTCTTAAGAACACTCTAGGACACAATTCTTAAGAGTTCACGATATCACTTGATAACACTAGTGTAATTTATTCACGTCACTAAAAATTACTGACTTGAGCGTCGGAGACGTTTAATTCCATTTTGCAGGTACTTCCCCAAAGATAAGATAAATTATGAAGTCTTAGCACACCGCAATCGATTATCCCAAGAAAATAATCGATTATCTACTGTGCAGTACATCGATTATCAGTATCAATAATCGATTGTTTCGACTGATTAGTTTTATTATGCAAATGTGTTTAATTTGTTAACTCCTTATATTGCATAATCGATTTCCGTCTCAGTCATTCAGCAATACTTTTCCAGACAATCGATTATTTCTTCCTATAATCGATTAGTTTTCATATTCAGAAATTCTCCGAGTTCTCTGTATCAACCATATTTCAATAATAATCGATTACCAATATTGACAATCGATTATTTCTTGTTTAAACTTTGTTACCGTTTGGCTCCAACATCGATTGCTGTCAGGACATAAATGCTCCATAATCGATTATTTTGTGTTGATAATCGATTATCTCATTCAAATTTTTTTACCGTTTGTCTCTTAAATCGATTTGTCAGTTTCAAAATTCAATCCAACAGTAAATGCAATCGATTATCTCTGCCAAATAATCGATTATCTAACGGTCAGTAAATTTATTTCTTACCGTTTTTGACTATTCCAACTTTCAATTCTCAGCAGGTATCTTTAGTAAATGGCTGATCACTCCTTCTCCTATAAATAGCCCTCATATAGGATCATTCTCACTCACTCAAGCACCATTTCTAAAAATCAAAGGTCAATTCCTTGCATCTTAGTCTCAAAAATTCAGCAGTAAAAATTTTCCAATATGTCTGGACGCTCCTCCAAACGTTCTCGTTCCAGGCAAGGTGCCTCAGCCTCAACAGTCCCTCCTCCTCTAAACTTCCCATATGAAGACGGGTCCGTTTTGTTCTTCGAAACTCAAGCTGAACTTTCTAGGTTTCTCTCCAAGTTTGAGAAGCGATTTATTCTTCCTCCTCGCTTCTCAACAAGCAAGCTCCTTGAACCTTTCGCCCCTGCCGCCAACATGCTCAAAGAGTGTCAACTCTATGATTTCTTGCTCCTTACCCATCCTCATATTAACACAACCTTAGTTGAAGCATTCTATTCAAATCTTCACAAAGATGAAGATGGTGAGGTGGTCACCTCCATCAATGGCATTCACATTCTCCTCTCTGACGAGAACCTTCACACCATCGCCCGCATTCCAAATGATGGTGAAAATCTTATCCGGTATATTAATGAGGCCGGCTCTCTCTTTGATGAATCCATTTTTTTTCGCCAAGCCGGAATCTCTTATGATCAAGCTTCTTCTCGTCGTCCTACCATCTCGGGCATGGACCCAAATTATCGATTTCTCCTCTACTTCATCACGCGTGTCCTAAGACCTCGTAGGCACAATCATACCACCATATCCCAAGAGGACTCCAAGCTCTTACATGCCATTGTCACTGGAGCCAAGATCAATTGGTGTCGGCTCATTAAAATGCACATGCTCGATGCCGTCGCCGATAACATGCCCCTTCCTTATTCTCTCCTCATCATGAATTTTCTTGAAGCATCCGGATTTGTCACTGAAAATGGTCCTCTCAAAAGGAGTACCAAAATCTGGGAAATCTCGGAATCATCCTTCCATCATGATGGTGATCATGCTCCAGCTCCTCCTCCTACCCGTCCTGCCCGTCGTGCTCGTCCATCTCAGGAGCCCACTCTCCAAACTATATCCGACCAGCTCTCTCAATTGACACACGAGATCCATGGTTATTTTGACCATGTCCATTATCCCTATGCGGGTCTCGTTCCCTTTGAAGCTGCGCCGGATGACGAGGCGGATCGTGACGGAGATAATTGATATTGTATTTTTTTTTTGGTTTTAAATTGTATTGTTGGATGTCCCTCTGCTGTACCCCTTTAATTTTCAATAAATAAACTTTGTTTTATTTCGTCTTTGTGTATCTTTCCTTACTATTTTTTTGCTAATGGCAAAAGGGGGAAGATAACGGGATAACGGGTATGCACCACCTCTAAATTATTGCTTAATTGCTTATAAGCTTAAATTGAGGGGGAATTCTTAAATTGAGGGGGAACAAGAACAAATATGCATACTTGTTACTTGTCTTGAATCGTCAATATTATTTGTCAAAATTGCATATCCCGCTTAATGTTTGCCATTATCAAAAAGGGGGAAATTGTTGGAAACACGTTCTCAATGCGATATACTAAACGTGTATTCTTTTGTAGGTTTTGATGAATGACAAACAAAGCACAAATTGATATATGACGGAGTTCAAGTACAAGAGCACAAATGTTGAGATTGAAGCTCAAGACGTTGTTTTTAATTGTTATTATTGAGTTATTCTTAAATGTGATCTTGATCCTATAACTTGACTCCATAACATGGCTTCTCTCATAAAACTATTTTCCAAAATCATGCATACTTATTTCTGTATCAAATAATTTCAAATGATGCATATTTACATTAGACAAAATGTTTTCTAAACATGCCTCAAAAATCTGGGCTAAAATAATCGATTATGAACTTATGATAATCGATTGTTTCTGAGCCAAGACTGCATGACAATCGATTATGAATTAATGGTAATCGATTGTGAGTAAGACAGTGAACATCAGGTTTTTCCAAATCTGCATGATAATCGATTGTGATCAAATGCCAATCGATTGTTGTTGAGGTAAAGTTTTTCAATACTCAAAATAATCGATTATGAACTAATGGTGATCGATTATGTTGAGACAATGTCTTCCAGTGATTTTAAATTTAATTAAGTAATCGATTATGTCTTTAGATAATCGATTATCACTGAGACAGTAAGTTTCATGATTTTCAGAAAATAACAAGTAATCGATTGTTGCAAAGGACAATCGATTGTTGAAGCTGACCGTTGTCAAATGATTTTCAAATACCTCAAAGTAATCGATTATTGGTTTTCATATAATCGATGTTTTGCTTAAAATCCGGAAATGATTTTCAGAACGTTGCCAATGTAATCGATTATGGATTTGGTATAATCGATTATCTGTTTTTGAATTTTGCCAGTAATCGATTATGGATTGTAAGTAATCGATTATGAAGCGTAAAATCTGGGATTGATTTTTGATCTGACTGGCAGATAATCGATTGTCAGGTCTTGACAATCGATTGTCACTGAGTAAATTCAGCAATTCTTAATTGGCAATTAGACAACGGTAAGACCAAGTTTTGCACCTATAAATACAGCTTCAACTCAGTGTTTTAAACACAACAACATACACTAACTAATCATTACATTGCTTTAAGCTTTCATTCAATTGTTCATCATTTTCTACTCATTTCATAAAGCTTTTGAGAGCCATATTATTGTTCAAAGTTGTTGTGATCTTGAGCGTATTATTTTACTCATATCTACTCATCAAGGAGTACCTTTGTTAAGTGAGTGTTCAAGTATTTCAAATACTTGTAAGAGAATTTTGATTCTCTTGTGTTGAGGAACTTGTGCTTCCTCTGTTGAAGTCTTTGGGATTGTATCCCCGAGCAAGTGAAGTCTTTGGGATTGTATCCCCGAGCAAGTGAAGTCTTTGAGGTGAGGAACCTCCGAGCAAGTGAAGTCTTTGAGATTGTATCTCCGAGCAACTGTAAAGGTTTGTTAAGCACCCGTAAGCTTAACAAGTTAGTAGAAAATCTCGAGAGAGTCTCTCGGGGACTGGACTAACCACTGTTGTGGCCAACCAGGATATATCCTTGTGTAAGTTATTTTTATTGCACTTATTTACTTCCTGTAAAATTTAAATTCCGCAAGAAAACGCTAAATTTCATTAAAACGCTATTCACCCCCCCCTCTAGCGTTAAGCGTGGTTTCTAACAACAACAACCAGGCAGAAGGGTGTATAGCAGGATAGACTCGGCTTTTGGCAATATGGTATGGATGCAGCATTACGGCCACCTTGAAGCTGATTATCTATATCTAGAGGCATCAAATCATTCCCCTATTCTAATTCAATGCAAAGCTGGGTTCCAGAGGAAGAATATGCGCCCCAAACCTTTTAAACTGTACAAACCTGTGATGGAGCATGCTGACTTTGCTGGTATAGTGGAAAAGGTTTGGAAACAGAAAGGAGTGATGGAATTGGGAGCATGCAAAGGATATGGAATAAGCTCAAAACCTTGAAATGGGAATTGAAGGAACTGAATACTTATATGGCATCCTATAGAACTCATCTCAATGCAGCAAGACAGAAACTTGAAACCATTCAGATAGAACTGAGAAGGAACAATATGGACCAGGAGCTGATAGATCAAGAAAATAGGACCTTAATAGAAGTAGAGAAATGGAGTATCATAGAGGAATAGATTCTTCATCAGAAATCCAGGGCACAGTGGAGCACTTGTGGAGACTCAAACTCCAAGTACTTCCATGCACAGATGAAGATGAGGACAAACATGAACACTATTAACTCTATCTACACCGATTTAGGGTAGAGATTGTTTGACCCTAAACTAGTGGAGGAAGAGTTTATAGAGTCTTTCAGCAAGATCCTGGGGGACAGTAACTCTTTATCTCAATGTCCAAATACTGAAATTATTCAAAAGGGACCATGTCTTAGCATGCAGCAGAAGCAATCACTGATCAGGCCAGTTGCAAGGGAGGAAGTTTCTCAGGCAATCAAAGATATGACCCATGATAAGGCACGAGAGTAGATGGCTTCCCAATTGAATTCTTCACAAGACACTGGGAAATTGTTGGTGATAATATATATGAGGCAGTGAAGGAATTCTTTGCAACAAGCAAACTGCATAAGGGAGTGAGTAGCACAACAGTAACATTGCTACCAAAAGTACAAAATCCTACTACAGTAAAAGACTATAGGCCCATTGCTTGTTGTACAGCTCTTTATAAAATAATCACTAAAATCCTTACAGCAAGGATCAAAACAGTCATAGGTGGATTGATTGGTAATTCACAGTCAGCTTTCATTGAAGGTAGGAGCATTAACAGATAACATCCTATTTACCTAGGAGCTATTCAAAGGGTACAATAGGAAAGGAGTATCCCCAAGGTGTGTATTAAAAGGTGACCCGAGTAAGGCATATGACACAGTGGGGTGATGTTTTATTGAGAGACTACTGCTGGACATGGGTTTCCCCTAAAAATTCACAGGCTGGATAATGGAATGCATAGCTTCTGTAGCATATTCTTTAAGTCTAAATGGTGGGCTCACACATCCATTTAAAGGAAAAAGAGGTATAAGGCAGGGAGACCCAATGTCCCCATATCTCTTTGTCATAGTTATGGAATATTTGTACAGGGAACTCAAGCATATGATGGAAAGAAAGGAGTTCAAATTTCATCATAGGTGAAAGAAGCTGGGAGTGGCTCATATTTGCTTTGCTGATGATCTTCTATTATTCTGCAAGGATGATACTGAATCTGTAAGATTTTTAAAACAGACTCTCCAAAAATTTGCAGAAACTTCAGGACTTCAAGCAAATGCAAAAAAAAATGCAGTTTACATAGCAGGGGTTTCAAACTGGCTCAAGGAGGAAATATTACATGAAATGGACTTCCCTGAAGGCTCATTTCCTTTCAAATATCTTGGTGTACCTTTGGACTCCAAGAAATTATCAATTACACAATGCTGGCCAATAGTAGAGAAGATAACACTGAAAATTAACTGCTGGACATCAAGACTTCTATCTTATGCAGCCAGACTCCAGTTGATCAAATCAGTATTATTTGGAATGCAGTCGTATTAGTCTCAGATCTTCTAGCCGCCTAAGAAAGTAATGAAGATGATCGAGGAAATCTGCAGATCCTTCTTGTGGACTGGTACAACAAATGTGTCAAAGAAAGCATTAGTAGCATGGGAAACTATATGTTTACCATATAGTGCTGGAGGCCTCAATGTAATAAATCTGCCACACTAGAATAAGGCAGCTGTTGCAAAGCATCTATGTGCAGTGACAATGAAGAAAGACAGCTTATGGATCAAATGGCTACACACTTATTACATAAAGAACAATGCTGCAGAAGATGTGCTTACTCCTAGGAATTCTGCTTGGGCTGTGAGGAAAATCTTTGAGACAAGATCACTGATAACAAATATCCAGGGTATACAAGGCAATCTGAAATGCAGATTAATCCAACTACATAGGGGTAATCTATTTAGCATAAAAAAGCTCTAAAATATGCAATTCCCTCAATTCCAAAAAGTACACTGGAAAAGTATTATTCTGTAGAAAAAACTACACCCAAGATTCAAATTTATCCTATGGCTTGCATTGCACAAAAGAATGGCAATAGTGAAGAGGCTAATGCAACTTGGAATTCAGATTCCAAAACAGTGTTTATTTTGCAGGCAAGCAGATGAATCTTTTGACCACCTATTTTTTGCTTGCCCGACATCTTTGGAGCTATTGAATAGACTGTTATTATGGATGGGACACCAGAGGTCCATTTGGGACTGGAACAGGGAAGTAGAATGGGTCAGCAAAACTGCAAGAAGGAGAAATGGACAAGCTGGATTAACCACCTGTGTGTTTGGGATGCTAGTGTATATTCTATGGAGAGAAATGAACAAGATTAGGTTCCAAGGAGGAAGAATCATTATCAGTGATATATGCAAAGAGATAGCAATTCACATACATATACAGGAAAACTGAATTGACCACTGGAAGACTGTTTTGCGAAGGCTGGATAACTACCCTTAGATATAGAGTCGAAGTAAATAGTTTTGAGCTTAAGTAGTATATTTTTTATTGATGTATATATAGTTTAAGGGAGTGAATCCTTTTAGAATGGTAGAGAGCAGCAGCTGGTCAGCAACTACTGGATTCTGTAAATGACTTTCTGGATGAACTGAAAATTTATACTTTTGAATTTTAAAATTTGAATTAATTAGAATATTAAAAATATTTTGAAATAAAGAACAAATTAAAAAATAAAATTAGCTATAATAAAAAATGGAGATATATAAATAAAAGAATACTCATTCAAATTGGGGGAATAGTTTCAAGTTGGAGTTTTAAAATTATTTTAAAATAAAAATGAAACTAAAAAAAAATAAAGAAATTTTCAATTCAAATAAACAACACAAAAATAAAAATATACTACTAGGATATCATACATTATATATATACTTTTGATGACGTTAAAGCTATAACTAGTTAAAAGAATATTGCATTATCTATATTTTTAATAAACTACAAAATTTAAAAATTAATCAAACAAATATTACAACAGAAGTGAATGTACGAAAAGAGGAGGATAGAGATCATTTTATGATATTTATATTTTAAATTAATTAAAATATTAAAGATAAATAAATAACACTCAAGAAAATTATCAGTAGCACCAAGTACTTGATAATTTAATAATAAAAAATAAAAAGGAACAAATAATTTATTTGAATACTATATGATGTGTATCCCTTAATTTTATATAGATTGTATTATATTTCTCTACACTATATTAAATAATAAAATATAGCTAATATTATTAAATTAATATGACATATTAGATTATAATTTTATAAGATTAATATTCAATCAAATTATCCGCGCATCACACAAATTGTTATACTAGTTTAGAAAGAACAATTCTAAAAGACTCCTATTCTATCCGTTGACAATTCGAAATCATGCAGTATCCAATATAATACTATATCCTTAGATTAAGATTTTGTTGACAGTTCGACATCATGCAGTATCCAATATAATACTATATCCTTAGATTAAGATTTTGTTGACAATTTAGGTGTCTCAAGTGAAAGTACAATAAGTATTGGAGTAATAATTATTTATTACACGACTAATATAATTTGGCTTTTAAGATATACTCTCTTTGTATTAATTTATGTGAATTTATTTAACTGGACATAAATTTAAAAAAAGAAAAGAAGACTTTTAAACTTATGGTGTAAAATGAAGCACATATATTTTGTGTGGCTATAAATCGTTGCGTGAAAATAAATTATTCCAAATAATAAAAGAATTAATCTTTTTAATATGAACTAAAAGAAAATACATTCACATAAATTGAATGAAGAGAGTATCTAATAGTCCGAGTGGTTGAGTGTTTCAAAGTTATTATCATCCAAAGTAATATATAAGAGCCTATTTGCTTCAGATGCTTTTGATTACTTTATTCGATTCGTTTCACAATATATAATCATTTATTAAATACCATAAACCTATAACCTTCTGAAAAATAAACAATTGAAATTGACTTTCAAATTTTTTTTTATTGTTTATTTAATAATTTGAAGACATAAATTTTGTGTTTGGCGAAAACAGAAACGAGAACGATGAACCGAAATAGGTTACCAAACTTTGGCCACAAGCTAGGCACGTGCGAATATTTTCTCTCGTTTTCTAGTTCACTTAGGAACATGGAATACATTATGTTGCAGTGGGTGGAAGTGGGGGTGGGGGGCGTGGGGGGTGGGGGTAAAAAAATGGAACGTGGAGTATATTCTATTTGTTATGAAATAGAAGATTCTTACACTTCTATTTAAGGTGAATGTCTTTAATGTATTTAATTAGAGAGATTTTAGAGTTCTATTAGTGGTAGCTAAATCTTCCTATCCCCTATAAATAGAGGTGCTCCCTACCATTGTAGATCATCCCTTGAGACCCCTCTCAACTCAATAAGAAGAACTCTCTCTACTCTTCTCTCTATTGCTATTGTTCTTGCATTATTGTTCTTGTCTTTACTTTAGTTTATAACACGTTATCAGCACGAGTCTCTAACCAATTGAAATTTTCGATTGTCTTAACTTTTGTTTGTACAAGGTTTTGCTTCAAAGAAAGAATGAAAAAAAAAAAGGGGACAAACGAAAAACAAAGGAAAAGAAACGGAAACAGAAACAGGAAAGCAAAAGGAGAAAAACGAAAAAAGTTGAAAAGAAAATTTAAAGAAAGAAGGGAAACAGAAACGAAAAAGGAAGAAAGGAGAAAACATTGAAAATAGAATTGGTATACCTTAAAGGTAAGTGTTTTACTTTTTCCTTTCAAATTCTTGAAATTCTATAGTTTGATTTTATATACAAATATAGACAAAATTATTACCATGGACGTGACAAAGAATTCCGTCCCATTGAATTTGCTCCATTCCCTTTAGAGAATGTGGAAGCAGTATATGATAAGTCTGAAAGAAGACTAATTACCATGAAGGTATCAATGAATGTGGACGTGACAAAGAATTCCGTCCAAATTGAATTTGCTCCATTCCCTTTAGAGAATGTGGTAGCAGCTTGTGTAAAGCACATGATTTTGATCCATTCCCTGAAGTGAATGTGATAATTGTAATAGAGCCCGTAAGTATGAACACGCTCTTGATGTAATTGTGTCATATGAAAAGAAAGTTCGTTGCCCTCGAAATTTCGGGCAAGAACTATATGACATGGGTGTTGGATGATGAAATCCACTTAGATGCTATGGGTCTTGGAGACGCCATTAAAGACAGAAATAGTGCATCTACCCAAAACTATGCTAAGGCCTTGATTTTCTTGCGCCATTACCTTAATGAAGGTTTGAAACTATGCTAAGGCCTTGATTTTCTTGCGCCATTACCTTAATGAAGGTTTGAAACTGTATGAAGGCCTTGATTTTCTTGCGCCATCACCTTGATGAAAGTTTGAAGATTGAATATCTCAACATCAAGGATTCACCCATCTTGTGGAAAGGCTTATAGAAGAGAGATGACAACATGAAGTTGGTCACTCTGCCACAAGCACGATACGATAAGAATCCAAAAGCAAATAGTTTATAAACTATATATTATCGTTGCGGTGGAAACGGGCACTGGTCTAAGTCTTGCCGTATACCAAGACATTTGGTTGACCTTTATTAAGCATCTCGAAAGAGTAAACGCCCCATAACGAATTTTGTCTCTGACGACAACTTGAATGTGGCAGACTTCTTTGAGCAACCCGATGGAAAGATAGACCACCTAATCGGTGACGGAACCGTGATGAAAGAAGATGGAGCTGTTTGATTCTACTTGTATTAGTCAATGAATAAATTAATAGTCATTAGCATTAGCTCGTATTAGTTAGTTCATGATGTGATGTTTGTAGTAGTTCATTAGAATGTTTTCAATATGCTCAAATATCAATAAAATCTTTATTTTCCAGTAGAGGTAATCGACTAGCCTGAAAAACTAGTCGGTTATCTCACGTTTCGCATAAAACTGCAAAATAATCGATTGTCAATGATCAACAATCGATTGTCTTTAAAAATAGTGGCCTGGAATTTTTCAAAAATGATCAACAATCGATTGTCTATGTCTGAACAATCGATTGTCTTATCCAGTGAGGTCCAGAATTTTTCAAAAATGACCAACAATCGATTGTCTATATTTGACAATCGATTGTCAGATACAGTGAGGTCCGGAATTTTTCAAAAATGACCAACAATCGATTGTCTATATCTAACAATCGATTGTCTTAAACAGAGTTTTTCAAAAATAACAAATAATCGATTGTGTATGTCTAACAATCGATTGTCTATGTTCCAACAATCGATTGTGTGTGTTTAATAATCGATTGTCTTATGAAAAACGCTGAAATTTTCAAACTGCAAAGGAATTGATTATGGATAACATATCTGATTTTGTTAGCCAACTGTTAGTAGCAGATTTTGAAAATATTATGTGACACAAAAGAATTGAACTTGTTTATTCTTATGTTCGTGTATTTCTTTTGTATGTTAAACTATGGGATAGCAAATATGGATATCTCACAAAGCGAACTTGGACCAACGTCCAATTGTAAAAGTATTTGCCTAGTTGATTCATGTACTACACATACAATACTCAAAGAAAAGAAGAGTAATTGTGTAAGGCAAACATTACTACAATCTATGGAAGTAGTAAATTGATTGAAGGCTCCGGAAGAGCAATTGTAACTCTGCCCAAAGGCATGACGTTAATCATAGAGAATGCAATGTTCTCCTCCAAGTCTAAGAAGGACTTGTTGAGTTTTAATGATATCAATCAAAGTGTTCTCCTCCAAGTCTAAAAGGAACTTGTTGAGTTTTAAAGATATCATTCAAAATAGATATCATATTGAGACAATAGATGAGAATAATCTTGAATTTTTCATGAAAACGAGGCTGCCCATTTCGGTTTGGGTTCACGCCATTTTGAATGCAACAATGCTAGTTTGTCGGCTGCCCGCTTCGACTTGGGTTCACGCCATTTTGCATGCAACAATACTAGTTTGTCGGCTGCCCACTTCGGTTTGGGGTCACGCCATTTTGCATGAAGCAATGCTAGTTCGTCGGCTGCCCACTTCGGTTTGGGGTCACGCCATGTTGCATGCAGCAATGCTAGTTCGTCTCTAACTGACGAATTGACACAAATATTCCCCATTGCAATTGGTTTTGGGTCATGAACCCAATATATCCCATTTAAGAAGCTTTGGATGCGCAGTATATGTGCCTGTAGCACCGCCATCCCGCACCAAAATGGATTTGCAGAGGAGGTTAGGAATATATGTTGAGTTTGACGCGTCCTCCATTATTCGCTACCTCGAAACATTGACAGGAGATTTGTTCACTGCACTATTTGCAGACTGTCAATTTGATGAGACACTTTTCCCAAAATTAGGGGGAGAAGTTGGTGAAACCAAACGGGAAATTTTGTGGAAAAATGCATCATTATCTCATCTTGATCCACATACCTCTATTTGAAAGAAAGAGGTACAAAAGACTATCTATTTGCAAAGAATAGCAAATCAAATGCCTGACGCATTTACGGACTTGAAGAGGATAACGAAATCCTACATTCACGCGGAAAATGTTCCGATCCGTATTGAAGTCCCTATTGGACAAATATCTAGTGTCATATCCAATGAGTCAAATGCACGCCAGAAGCGTGGCAGACCATTAGGTTCCAAAGATCGAAATCCTAGAAAGAGGAAAAAGAACGATCTAAATGACACTATGAAAGAATCACATGAGGACGCTCATGATTTGATTAATTCCGAGATTCACGAAGAATCTATTGAGCCTGAGACTCTTGAAAATACGGAATGCAAGAATGTGAGGATCTCGAACCTCAGTCTGTGGTAGTACAAAATTAATTGAGAGCTCTCGAAGAGCCAATTATTACTATGTTGGAGAAACACAATTGAGTATTGTGCTGTAGTAAGTCTCAAAGAAACTTATTCAGTTTCCAAAGTACACGCGAAAGCGATTGATTATATTGAGACTATAAATAAAGGAAGGCTTTGATTCTCCTATTACTACAACTTGTAGCGGGGTAATTTGTATATGAAAAGCTACCCGCTTTGTTCTCCAGTTTGTACTACACAAACGAAAGAATGCCACAATAAAGTGGATATCTAAGTATAAAACCCATGTCATAATAAACCCGAAATTTATTGATAAGTGCACATGTCATGGTGTAAATTTGAAGTTTACCAATATTGATAATTTATTCAGTTGGCATTCATGTTAGCCATCTCATTTTAAGTATGATGTGCAAATTCACATAGGTGAATATTAAAGAACTAGAAAGTTCTTTACGAATACTCTTGTATCACTTGTTCTCATTAATGAACGGACCAACTAAAGAGTTCGGGTTGAAGCCCATAAATTCTGGAAATATGAAAGGTGAGTATGGGCCCATTCACCTGCCATGTATACCACATATGATGCATCTATGATATGGTTACATGCGCCATTGTTATTAACCCGCAGCCTGGCAGTGCTTGCGAGGTAAATCGCTCAGTAATCTAACTTCGAGCATAGTTTCCAGATTCTCTACTCAAGACAGTTCATCTTGATAAGTTGGTTTATATTAAAGTTGGTTTAGCAAGATAATTATTGAGTGCTTCCACTTAATAGCTAAACTGTTTCTTATGAGAACTAAGTTATATATATATCAGTTTGATATAAGTTGTATACGAGAGTATATTCTCCCCTCACAAGTGGTTCAAGGTCAGGAACCAACTAATTTCATCTTATTATTAGTGTGCCGTGTATATTGACATGATAATGCACAAAGATGATTTCCCAAAGTTGAGGAAACATGTTAGCTTTACTAACATGAGGGGGAGACATGATAAACACTTGAGAAAATGTTACATGGGATGAATTCTCATTTGTATATGTATATCCCCGAATATCATGATATGAACCTGAAGTTCATAAAAGGGATAATTCAATTGCAACATATTGCAAAGCATGCTATACGCATTTGCTGACCCAAAGAAAGTAACTAAATGGAAGAGATACAATTCAAGAAGAATTGATTCCATATGAAAGACATGTAGCTTTGAACCTATAGTTCATATGCTTGAAAGTATAAAGTCAAAGGTATGTATAATCAATTTTCGATACCTTATTTGTTTAGCATGACATGAAACTTTGATATGCAGCTAAAGTCTATTATGTGACTTATATGACTTAACTTGAAAGATTTAAGTTGCTTGAAGCATATGCAATTCTTGGTCCTGAAGTACCGCATCCTAAGTACAATTTGTGTACATATGAATCTTGCTATAACTATAAGCATGATGGCATTGAGAATGCATCTATGGAGATATTGAAGAGCTATTCCACGACATTATATGAAGATGTTTATATCTATCAAGAATGATGATTTCAAGGTGCAGTATATTTATTCAAGTCAATATGGTTGATTTGTCAAATCTCTACCAAAGATCGTTTTGAAGATGATGCACAAGATTGGAATGCAAATGCTCAAGGATATAAATTGATGTACTCATTAGGGGGAGTCAATGCGCGTTGCACTCTTTTTCCCTTACAAGGTTTTTTCCCACTGGGTTTTCCTTGCAAGGTTTTTAACGAGGCAACCAATAGGCGCATATTCAAACATGTGTACTCTTTTTCCTTACTTTAATTTTTCCCATTGGGTTTTGGTTTTAAGGTTTTATGAGGCACATCATTGAATAGACATTCAAGGGGGAGTGTTATGAAATAGAAGATTCTTACACTTCTATTTAAGGTGAATGTCTTTAATGTATTTAATTAGAGAGATTTTAGAGTTCTATTAGTGGTAGCTAAATCTTCCTATCCCCTATAAATAGAGGTGCTCCCTACCATTGTAGATCATCCCTTGAGACCCCTCTCAACTCAATAAGAAGAACTCTCTCTACTCTTCTCTCTATTGCTATTGTTCTTGCATTATTGTTCTTGTCTTTACTTTAGTTTATAACACTATTTATTTATTTTATTTGAAGTGAGGTGCGTCTGGAAGTTATGATAATTTTTGAAGAAAACTGTTGTTAATAACATGTGTACGAAATTTTTTTTTACAAAAATAAAACAATAACAGAAAGAGAAGAAAAAGAATAAAAAGTCCTGAGCCCAACATTAAATTTTTCCTTAAAAAGTTTAATTCCCTTAATATTGCCCAAAGTTATTGGATTAATTCCTTCCATGATAAAATGAAATAATTTTTCTATAATACCGGTAATGAAAATTATAAAATGTTATTTGATACTTATTCATTTTGAGGTATTTGTTCGCCAGATTGTTAGGCACGAATCTGATCGTTGGAAAAATTTCCGCTGTGAAATTTGAATTAAAATATTCCGCGAAGAAATATCAGAAAAAAAATAAATTGGGTCCAAAAAATTATCAATCATGTCAAGCGACAATGACGAGACGCCACTTTTTCGCAGCTCTTTAAGAGCTAAAAGATATGCTTCTCTATATAAGCATAAAAAATTTCTTTCCATTTTGGGATCGGACGAGGGACAAAGTACATTAATAAAATGAATACTGCAAACTTTTCGTTCCCTCCATTTTTCATTCACAACTTTTTATTTAAGTAAGATTAAAAGAACCCACAACAAATGTGAACCCACTAGGTACTATCAATTTAAAAGAAATATTTAGGTAGTGGGAAATATATATAGTAAGATGTTGAATTCAAACATAAGGAATTGGTTTGAAGAAGTTTGGATAATGGAATTCAAAGGAAAAAGTGAAAGTTGGTTTAGAGAAGCTGCAACTAATTGCACCATACAAACACCACCACCAATAGCCAATAGGTTGAGCTTATTCCCAAAGTGCAAACCAACAAACTTTTAAGTATTACTATATGGAAGTCACAATTCTATATCTTTTTCTTAAGTTAGTTTGATTAGTTGGGAAAAAGTATTTTTCAAGTCTTATACAAGTATTTGTCACAATATGATTCATTCCCTCTTTCTCGCATTAGCATACGTGAAGATATATGCGTGATTTCAAAGGCTTGTGATTACTTAATAGACTTGTTCTCTCCCTCCACCCTCAAAGAGTTTCATAAATTTCTTCAATTATTAATTAAAATACCTATAGTTGGTAGGTTTTGATTTCTGTTGAATAATTTCTCAACCATGTGAAAAGGTGCAGCCACAATTTTGTGTTCAAATTGGTAGGTCACCAACCCCATCAACCATGTGAAAAGGTGCTAGCCGACTTATGTGTTCAAATTGGTAAGTCACCAACCTCATCAACCATGTGAAAAGGTGCTGGCCGACTTATGTGTTCAAATTGGTAGGTCACCAACCCCACCAACCATGTTTCTTTCTTTGCCTATATAAAGGCCATTGGGGAGAGCAAGCTAAATGGAACACACCAACACAAAAACAATTCTTTTGTGTGTTATATCCGAGAGAGAATTTTGAGAGTTACTCACAATTTGGTGAGTGGTAGTTAGTGTCCAAAAATTAGAGTGTATATTATACAAGAGTGTTTGTGAGGTTTCTTTGGGTACAATATTTGTCCCAAAGGGTGTTCTTGTATCGTCTCTATTTTTGGTGTTTCTCAAGTTGGTCACTTGAGATTTTGGTGTACCATTATTTTTATAGTGGATATTTCTCGGAGTTTGGCCCGTGGTTTTTCCCTCTAAATTTGGGAGGGTTTTCCACGTAAATTTTGGTGTTCCGATTGCTTGTGTTATTTTCATATTGTTCAACGACCGAGTAAAGTGGGAATTAATATTTTATTCCCAACAAGTGGTATCAGAGCCAGGTTCATCCGTTACTGGGTTACTGTTCACGAGACTGATTTCTATACTATTTTTTTGGTGTAGTCAGCAGTGTTGTTGAACTGTCACTTCTGTGATGAAAACTAATACAAGCAGAATGGTTAATTTGACCGGTTCAAATTATCATATTTGGAAAGGCAAAATGGAAGATCTTCTTTATGTGAAGGGCTATCATTTACCGGTATTTGCTACGGAGAAGCCTGAGGACAAAACGGATGTGGAATGGAATTTACTTCATCGACAAGTTTGTGGATACATCAGGCAATGGGTGGATGATAATGTGTTAAACCACATAAGTGGAGAAACATATGCACGTACACTGTGGAGTAAACTCGAACAGTTGTATGCCCAGAAGACCGGGAATAGTGAATTATTCCTAATAAAGCAAATGATGGGATTGAAGTATCAAGAAGGGACTTCCATGGCAGATCATTTGAATACATTTCAGGGAGTATTCAATCAACTCTCTGAAATGGGTATCAAGTTTGAAGACGAGATACAAGGATTGTGGCTACTCGGTACATTACCGAATTCGTGGGAGACATTCAGAACCTCCCTGTCAAATTCAGCCCCCAATGGTATAGTCACAATGGATCTAGCCAAGAGCAGTGTTCTGAACGAGGAGATGAGGAGAAAGAGTCAAGGTTCATCATTTTCACAATCAGAGGTCTTAGTCACTGAGTTCAGGGGGAGGAGCAAAAGTCGAGGTCTTTCAAAGAGAGGCAAAAGTAGGAGCGGAAGCAAGTCTGCCAGATTTGCAAATATTGAGTGCTACTACTGTCATGAGAAAGGACATACAAAGAAGTTCTGTCCTAAGTTACAAAAGAAGAAAGGTCATCCAGCAGAGGAGAAGAAAGACAACGATGAAATTAACAAAGTCGGTGATGATTATTTCATTGTCTGTGACGGAGATGCTATAAATCTTGCAAGTGAGGAAACAACTTGGGTAATTGATAGCGGTGCCTCTACTCATGCAACAGCTCATCGTGATCTGTTCATATCTTATACAGCCGGTGATTTTGGGCCTGTTAAGATGGGGAACAATGGTATTTCCAACGTTATTGGAATTGGAGATGTTTGTTTGGAAACGAACAACGGGACGAAGCTGGTGCTTAAAGGTGTTAAGCACATTCCTGATATTCGATTTAATTTGATTTCTGCTGGAAGACTTGATGAAGATGGCTTTTGTAATGTGTTCCACGCTGGTAAGTGGAAGCTTACTAAGGGATCTATGATCGTGGCTAGAGGTCAGAAGCAGTCAAGCCTGTACGTGATGGAAGCAAGGCATTCCAAAGGGGTTATCAATGCACTGGATAACCAGGAGAAAACTGATCTGTGGCACCAAAGGTTGAGCCATATGAGTGTGAAGGGCTTGGCATTATTGGCAAAGAAGAATCGTTTGCCGGGTATAAAGAAAGCTCATTTGAAAAAATGTGCTCATTGTCTGGAAGGGAAGCAGCATAGAGTTTCATTTAGAAGCTCTCCTCCGAAGAGATGGTCGAGTGTATTGGAGCTTGTACATTCTGACGTATGCGGTCCTATAAAGACAAGAACGCTTGGCGGATCTGTCTATTTTGTGAGTTTTATTGATGACTACTCACGGAAGATTTGGGTGTATCCTTTGAAAACAAAAGATCAAGTATTGGATATGTTCAAGCAGTTTCAAGCATCAGTTGAAAGGGAGACTGGTAAGAAACTGAAGTGCATCCGGATAGATAATGGAGGAGAATATATTGGTCCTTTTGAGGACTACTGCAAGGAGCAAGGAATTCGACATCAAAAGACACCGCCAAAGACACCACAGCTTAATGGTTTAGCTGAAAGGCTGAATCGAACGCTTCTGGAGAGAGTCAGATGTTTGCTTTCACAAGCAACGTTGCCAAAGTCCTTTTGGGGTGAGGCATTAAATACAGTTGTGTATGTTTTGAATCTGACACCATGTGTTCCACTACAGTTCGAAGTGCCAAACGAGGTATGGTCAGGGAAAGATGTTTCTTATGATCATTTGAAGGTCTTTGGGTGCAAGGTTTTTGTGCACATTCCTAAAGATGAGAGATCCAAGCTTGATGTAAAGTCAAGACAATGTATTTTTCTGGGTTATGGCCAAGATGAGTTTGGCTATAGGTTATATGATCCTATCTCCAAGAAGTTAATTAGGAGCAGAGATGTAGTCTTCATGGAAGATCAAACCATTGAAGACATTGACAAGGCAGAAAAGACATCATCACAGGAGTTAAGTGATGGGCTAATGGATTTGGATCCGGTCCCTTTAGATGCTGTGCAGAGACATGTTGAAAATGATCAACATGTTCCACCAACTGAAGAAGACGTCGGAGAGGAAGTCGAATAAGTTCCTGTTGAAACACCTGATGATACTCAGGATCAGACTGAGATACCAGCGGTTCCACTTAGGAGATCTACCAGAGATCGTCAACCATCCAGGAGATACTCTCCCCAAGAGTATGTGTTATTAACTGACGGGGGAGAACCCGAATGTTATGAGAAAGCTGTAAACGACGAGCACAGTAAGAAGTGGATGGACGCCATGCAAGATGAGATGAAATCCTTGCATGATAATCATACATTTGAGCTAGTGAAGTTGCCGAAAGGTAAAAGGGCCTTGAAGAACAAATGGGTCTTTAAGGTAAAGCATGAAGAATGATCTTCACAACCCAGGTATAAAGCCAGACTGGTGGTGAAAGGCTTTAGTCAACAGAAGGGTATTGACTTTGATGAGATATTTTCCCCGGTTGTGAAGATGTCATCTGTTCGTGTGGTACTTGGTTTAGCTGCAAGTCTTGATTTGGAGATTGAACAGATGGATGTAAAGACTGCATTTCTCAATGGAGATTTGGAGGAGGAGATCTACATGGAACAGCCAGAAGGCTTCAGGGTTAAAGGGAAAGAGAATTATGTGTGTCGGTTGAATAAGAGTCTTTATGGGCTCAAACAGGCACCGAGACAGTGGTACAAGAAATTTGAGTCTGTCATAGAGGCTCAAGGCTATAAGAAGACTAGTGCGGATCACTGTGTATTTATGCAGAAGTTCTCTGATGATGATTTTGTCATCCTTTTACTCTATGTGGATGATATGCTGATAGTTGGCAAGAATATTTCAAGAATTGAGAAATTGAAGAAGCAGTTGAGCAAGTCTTTTGCAATGAAAGATTTGGGGCCATCAAGACAGATTCTCGGGATGAGAATTACCCGAGATCGAGGAGCTAGAAAGCTGTTTATGTCGCAAGAGAAGTATATTGAAAAGGTACTCGAAAGGTTCAATATGAAGAATGCTAAAGCAGCTAGCACGCCTCTTGCTAATCATTTTAAGTTGAGCACCAAACAGAGTCCTCGACGGAAGGTGAGAAGAAGAGTATGGAAAAGGTTCCATATGCGTCAGCAGTGGGAAGCTTAATGTATGCAATGGTGTGTACGAGGCCGGATATAGCTCATGCAGTGGGTATAGTTAGTCGATTCATTTCCAATCCTGGAATTGAACATTGGAAAGCCGTGAAGTGGATCTTGAGGTACCTTCGAGGTACAACAGATTTGGAACTCACATTTGGGAGTGATAAATCTGTGTTAGTTGGCTATACAGATGCTGATATGGCTGGAGATGTTGATTCTCGTAAGTCTACTTCAGGTTATTTGGTTACCTTTGCAGGGGGGAGCTGTTTCTTGGCAGTCAAAGTTACAGAAATGTTTTGCGCTTTCTACAACGGAAGCGGAGTCCATTGCAACGACAGAAGCTTGTAAGGAATTGTTATGGATGAAGAAGTATCATCAGGAGCTTGGGTTCGAACAAAGCAAGTATGGGTTATATTGTGATAGTCAAAGTGCCATACACCTTGCGAAGAGTTCTTCATTCCATGCAAAGTCGAAGCACATCGACGTGAGGTATCATTGGATTCGAAATGTATTGGAATCTAAGTTGTTACTACTTGAGAAGATTCATACCGATGAGAATCCGTCAGACATGCTGACGAAAGTGGTGACTCGGGAGAAATTTGAGTTCTGTAGAAACGTTGCAGGTATACGCTCCAAGTAATGGAGTCATATTAACATGGATGAGAGAGGGGGAGATTGTTGAATAATCTCTCAACCATGTGAAAAGGTGCAGCCACAATTTAGTGTTCAAATTGGTAGGTCACCAACCCCATCAACCATGTGAAAAGGTGCTGGCCGACTTATGTGTTCAAATTGGTAGGTCACCAACTCCACCAACCATGTTTCTTTCTTTGCCTATATAAAGGCCATTGGGGAGAGCAAGCTAAATGGAACACACCAACACAAAAACAATTCTTTTGTGTGTTATATCCGAGAGAGAATTTTGAGAGTTACTCACAATTTGGTGAGTGGTAGTTAGTGTCCAAAAATTAGAGTGTATATTATACAAGAGTGTTTGTGAGGTTTCTTTGGGTACAATATTTGTCCCAAAGGGTGTTCTTGTATCGTCTCTATTTTTGGTGTTTCTCAAGTTGGTCACTTGAGATTTTGGTGTACCATTATTTTTATAGTGGATATTTCTCGGAGTTTGGCCCGTGGTTTTTCCCTCTAAATTTGGGAGGGTTTTCCACGTAAATTTTGGTGTTCCGATTGCTTGTGTTATTTTCATATTGTTCAACGACCGAGTAAAGTGGGAATTAATATTTTATTCCCAACAATTTCCTTATACTATATATATACCATTGTAAGCAATATATTTTAATCAGAAGCCTCAAACCAATTAACTTCTCCAAAACTCTCTACAGTTAGCTCTTCCTCATCCTCCACTCAGTAAAAACATACCGGCATCGGCACCAAACTCATGATAATATGATATTTGTATTTCATATATTCATTTATTAACTAACTATTGGTAACTAATCTGCATTTTATCTCATTTAATACTTAATCACAGTAAAGTACGTTAGTATGATATAAACGCCGAATACGAATAAATATTCAGACTCACCCACTATAACCTCGAGTAAATAATTTAATTTATGATAGCAAGATATTTTCTATCATAGCCATTTTCCAGCGTGCTTTTGGTTGTTCAAGAGATCAAGACTCTTACCTTTTGGCTGTAGCCCTCAAACAACCGTCCAACAAGAAAGTAACGCTGACTTTTTTTAAAAAATTTTAAAATTAAATTTATACGCTACTATGCTTAACATGCTGTTTGACCCTTTAAAATGCAAACGAGAAATGAAATTAAAAAGATTATGTCAACAAAGGTAAAAGAGGAGAACTTAATTAACAGTGAATTACTGAGTAATTTTATTTACTGAACTTCTAATATGTCTGTCAAAATTGAGACTGCTAATTATAGCTCTATGTTGCACCGTAAAAGCACTACAACAAAAAAGGCTATCTATGCAATTTATTTCCAACATCTTACTAACTAAATAGCCATCATCTCCTCTGTTATCTTCACTGCAATTTCGAACTGTGATCCATCTCTCAACCCATCTCCACTCTGGTTTTCCTGATTGCATACACAATTTTGTTACCCTTTGCAGAGGAGAATCCATTGAACTACTTGTTTGCGTTGAATCGACGACGGTTTCTGATTCCTCCGCTGAACTCCAAATGCGTTGATCAAGAATGCTTGTTGGGGAACTTGTGATGAAATCTTCATTTATCTTGCTGTTTGAATCTGATTCCTCAAGAAACGGATGACTGAGGAGCTGTTTCGCTGACCATCTCCGTTTTGGATCTCTTCTCAAGCATTTACTAACGAAATCCCTTGCTCGTGAGGAGAGAAACTTTGGAATTTCTGGGATTTGGCCAGAAAATGCAATATGGTAAAGCAATGAAGCAGGGTTGTTGTTAACAGTAGTCCAGGGTGAGGCAGCAGTGGCCATTTCTATAATAGTGCATCCTAATGCCCATATATCAGCTGCAAATCCTTGTTCTTCCCCTCGAGCTACTTCTGGTGCCATGAACATAGGCGTGCCACAGTTCCATTTAGCCTGATCGACTGACCTAGCACAACCAAAATCTGCAATTTTGACACCGGTTTTACATAACAGAATGTTGCGTCCCTTAATGTCGCAATGCACGATCCCATTCGAATGTAGGTAGTCTAATCCATGAACAATTTGCTTCGTGTAATATCCGATCAACTGCTCGTCGAGTCGTCCTCCCTCTCTTTGTATTTCATCGGTGAGTGTTCCGCGGGGCATGTACTCCATCATAAGATTGAACATGTCCTTGTTTTTCTCTCTAGTTACATCGTACCCCTTGTAGCCAACTATATAAGGGGAGCTCAAAGTGGACAAAATTTTCTGCTCCTTTTGCAAATACTCTGACCGTGACAGCTTCACGGATTTGACAGCAAAAATCTCGCCCGAGCAGCGTGACACGGCGAACGAGACGCAAGCAGAGGAGCCGTGGCCGATGGTGGCGCCTCTTGTCCAGTTCATTTTAAGAAGAATTTGGTAAGTAGCAAGTTAGGAAGTGAAAGAAGTTGTGGACATGTTCTGTTTTTCTTGTTTGGTTGGACACTACAAAGAGGTTTATATAACAGTGAATGTTCAAATTAGTTTGGTAACGCTTAGGTGGGCCTTTTTTTCTCTTAAAGACTTGAAAAGTTTGACGATTCCTTTAACGTGGACAAATGCTTTGTGGCCTTTAGGCAGCTTTGAGTAGGCCGGAGGACATCGCTTACTTGGCAAATCGGTCTGCTGCCACGTGGAAATAGCTTAGAATGAGAAAGTGAAAAATACTCAATTTAATTCCAATTACATTTTTAAAACAAGTTTGAAACTTGTTTGATTAGGTTAGATGCTTTGTTTAGTATTGGGGGTGTAACGACTTTTGAAGATAAAATTTGGGAGTTAGGGAAGGTGTGAGAGTGGGTTTAACCACCCAAAAATGTCTGCTATTGATATTTCTTCCAATTATATTCCACCTTTTGGTAGTCAGTGAATTCAAGTGGAGGTATGAACTAATATTTTACTCCTTCACATGATGAAAGTTTGTCAGCAATATTAAACTTCTTGGTATAAAAGAAAAGCAGAAAGTCAATAATTTTATAATTAAAATCTATGGAGAAGAATAAGCAGGAGACCATGGACAGAGAATCAATTTTTTCTTTTCAATTAAGAAGAGGGTTAATGTTCTTAAATTGATGGTCTATCGGAAATAATATTTTTATCTCCATAAGATAAGAATAAAGATCTGCATACATTTTACTTTCCATATACCTCACCTATGTAAATACATTGGGTATGCCAGTGGCAGAGCCACGATAACACCCTTTGGGGAAAAAATTACATGTATTACAATATATATTGATTTCCTTTAATTTTTTAATATATTTACTCTTATATATTTTGACACCCTTTAATAAAAATTCTGGCTCCGCTACTAGGGTATGCTATTGTTGTTGTAGTGAATGCATCGAATAACGAGATAAACTGGTGATTATTTCATATAATTACTTTCTTAATGCTATTTCAAGATTCAATCACCTTTACTTACCTTCTAGAAATTATAATATGATAGTAATTGCTTTTCAACGTGCCAAAGCAAGAATCATATACTTGGAAAATCTTGAGATTTAAACCATTCCAAGACAGTGACCATAGGGACTATTAGTAATGGTTCGTAACTTGTAAATCAAGACTCTGGAAATCCTCCATTGTGGCAAAGTGTTAAGCAAAAGTGCACCCAAATCATACCTCTCATTTTACACACCAGTTTCCACCCAATGCTGACTTTCAGTTTCTGCTGCCTTCTTTTCTGGTTTTCCCTAACTTTCCTTCTATAAAATGGGACATAATTTTTTCGAATATAATTTCTTGAATTCAATCATTGATAAGTAGAAATCTTGAATACATGTAGGGTGAATGTACACAATAAAGAGAGGATTAGACAGTTTCAGAATCACTGCATTTTTTTTATACATATTATTTTAATTAGCTATGCACGTACCAAACCAAGTGTATCTGAATTTCATTCTAATGTGACTATTACTACTAACTGTTTACATTGATTTCCTATGTATTAATTATCATTGCAATGGACTGCCAGGATTGACTTTTTTAATTTTTTTTCCAATAACTAAACAAATAGGCAAATGGGGAAGTTCAAACTCGGGAAATTTAAAAAGTGAATTGAATCTCTTTTGCTAATGAGTAGTATTTTTTTTTTTTGGTTGTAAATATGCAACTTTGTTATAAAACTAAGTAACATTACATAAGACCCTATCAGCCATTTCACTGGGATCGAAACTGAAAGAGCTTACAAAAGTACAAAAATTTTGCATGGCATTTACATTTCCCGTACTAGCCAAATTATTACAAACTTCTTCTGAAACATATCTAAAGTACTGTTTTCCCACAGCATCATTCTTCAAAGTTGCCTCCACCTCCTAGGAAGGTGCATGATGAATGCCAGTTTCATTCATAGACTTTAGCTTCTTACTATTTTTTGCCAAAAGATGAGCTACAGAGTTTGCTTCACGGAAGTTATGTATGGGCATTGTTGCTCCCAGTTGTGCTATTAACCACCTGCATGAGGAGATAATGTGATCATAAATTTGGTGGTCTTTCTCAAAGAGAGATAATACCTCAGTGAAATCTGTTTCTATTTCCATAGGAAAAAGTCTGAATTGGACCGCCACTTTGAGATTTGTTTCTAGAGCCAGAAGTTCCGCATGAGTGTTGCTAATGGCACTAGCTAATTTTTGGCATCCCACTATCCATTTTCCATGGCTGTTATGAGTGACTCCTTCTAAGCCACAAATATTGGAGTTATTAGTGTAAGCACTATCGCAATTAAGCTTATAAAAGTCCTCGGGGGGTTTTGCCATTTGATAGGTACAGTAATGGTATTTAAAGGAGTATGATTGTATCTAGTAAGGTATTTGAATTCCGCAGCTTTGTTGAGAGTCAGAGTGACTGAGACCTCTGACTACTATTTGATAGGTACAGTAATGATAATATAAGGTATTTGGGGCTAAACGTCGTGTTTGGGCCTCGTGCCGAATGTTGGAACCTTAGGGGCTTTTTACTACTATTTTATCACTATATTGGTTTAATATTTACACTCAATCATGCTATGTGTTTACTGATTTCATAACTTGGTTCTATTTGCTCCGTTTTGATTCTATAAAAGATATTTTGGACTGAGCACATGTTTTATTGTTAGCTCAGTGACTTGAATGGTTAATTGACGGAGTGAGGTCGAGGGCCTGTATTGTGAGGATATTATGGGATCGGGCTGCACGCTGCAACAAGTTGTACTGATTTGTGATATACGAGAGGAAATTATGGGATCGGGCTGCACGCCACGATAAGTTGTTACTGATTCATGATATTGTGAGGCCGTGGGCCTGATTGATTTATGCCACGAGGTGGCTTGTTATTATGAGGCCGTGGACTTGACTGATTATGCCACGAGATGGATTGTTAAAGCGCTTGGGCTGTAAGAGCCTCTCTGGAGTCTGAACACCCCCAGTGAGCACGAGTACGCAGTGTGAGAGATGTGATGTTGCCCGAGGGGCTATTTTTGATTTATGTTGTTGCATGATGGGATGATTATGAGCGAATATGAGATAGTCCGAGGGGCCGATTCTGTTGGTATTTTTCTCGAGGGGCGGTTTATGATTCATTTTTCCCGAGGGGCTGTGTATGAGTGAGTTTTTGCCTGAAGAGCCGACTATATTTTCATCATTTCTATTCACTGTTTCATCATTTTTGAAAATTGTTGAAAAGATATTTTAAATCAATTTCACACATCTTCAAATGATTTCTATAGAAAACTGAATTTTAAAATATGATACACACATATATATACACACACACATACTGTTTTGGAAATACACTGTGCTTACTGTGGTGTTGTGACGTGGATTATGTGTTTTCTTACTGTTCAGTATTTATTTATTCTTATTACTTACTGAGTTGACGTACTCACATTACTTTCTGCATTTTATGTGCAGATTCAAGTATTTCTGAACTCGGTAGCAAGTGTTGGTTACTCAATGCCAGGTTTATCGGAGATAGAAAAGTAGATGCTTGTTGTCCACACCCCTGCTCTTCTCCTTCTTATCCTCCTTAGACTATTATAGTATATTTTTAGACTCTTCATTCTATTCAGATCTTAGTAGAAGTTCGTGACTTGTCACACCTCAATGTCGGACTTGTGTTGTTTTTCTTCCGCACTAGTTATCTAGAATTATATTATGAGATTTTGTTAATTAATGGCTTAAAATGACTTTTATTGAGTAATGGTTTGATTTAGGAATTGTCGGTTGGCCTAATTTCATGATAGGCGCCATCACGACCGGGTCGGTTTTAAGGTCGTGACACCCAATTACATATACAATTAAAGCACATTACCACTTCTTAGTATGATTATCAACGTCATCCCTATAAGGTTTCACCACAATATTACCATCAATAATCTCTAGAGGATCTAAGAGAGCGCCATACCATTTTCTAAAGAACTACTGCAAGCAAATTGACCCATGGTTTTTCCGGCTGTTGTGGCTCCACATACACCAACTGTAGTCGAATTGCCTCCTTCTCATGTACTATTCTATTGGTTTTTGGCTCCATATTTTAATTGTTCCATGAAGCTTTGGTACCTCTATGGATTCGGCTACTTTGTTCACTTGTGTACCTTCACAGGATGACGATGCTATATTCAGCTGAATTGCACTTAGGTTTAGCCATTTCGTCGGTCCTGTTGTAGTGCTTGAAGATCCAAATTTCAGGGAGCTAGGTTGAAATTGGCTACAATTGGTGTGGCTACTTGTTTCCTATTGCCTCTAGCTAGTGTATCTGCTACTACTGTTGCGCTTATAGCTTCTCCGAGCGTCACGAGTTGGTCTCGTTTTGGTCATCCTCGCTTTCTCGCCATGGCTAGTCCTCCCCCTTTCTCTCCTTATATTTCTTCTTCTATCTCTTATTTTTCTCTCTCATGGTTTAGCGAAATTTATTGCAAATGATGCACAAATCAGTGGGATGAACGGTAAGGTTGATCTCATACTAGAGAAAATAAGAAGCAAAAATTAAGAAAGAAAATAGAAAAAATAGAGTCAAAATTTTTTTCTTCTCTTTTTTTCGATTGGATTGAACATGTGTGTATGATTGAAAGCATCTAAACAATGCTAGATATAACATTTGGGAAAGATTGGACGTGAATTAGACTTGTTTCGGGTAAAAAATTAGACCTAATAATCTAACTGCGACATGTGTATATTACATATATATGTGTATATCAGCATATATCGCATATAGTTTTTATTGACGTCTGCGTATATCCTATTGTATATCATATATATAAAACACATATGTTTATGGACGTCTGTGTATCACATTGTATATCACGTGTATAACACACATTTTCATGGATATACATGAGATACCACTGATGTACATGTGAATATACACGAGATATAATAAGGAGTACACAAATAGAATCGTCTTGGAACTTGAGTTTTCAATTTGAAATGTGTTATATAAAAAAGAAAAATAAAATTTTGATATATACATTATTATTATGCTATGCATTGTCATATACAATAATACAATTATTACCGTGTTATATATATTTGGAAGATAAAAAATAAGAAAAATAATTTAGAAAAAATTAGGAAATTTTTCGGATATTATTAAAGGAAATGTAACCTAATTTCAAGGATGATGGTTTCTATAAGAGAAGAGACGGAAGGTTTTGAATACTTTTTACTATTTTTAAGAAAAAAATAATATTAATAGATCTTATTTTTTGGAGTGCTCAAACACGGGCTTTTCTATGCCAATTGTTGAAACTAGTTATCATGCCATGCCATGTCAAATTCCCTTAAATATATAGCAGAAATTTTAAAGATAAAATGACGAGTCAAGCTATAACATTAAGAAATTTTGAATTACTGTGGAGGACAATTATTCGTTCGTTTTTTCTTTGGTTTCCAGCTGAGGAAAACAAATATTTGAACTGTTTCATATTGAATATCTTTTCGTAGAAAAAACATAATTATTTTAAATATTTCAAAGAATACTAAGCACCATTAGTATTTGAAGAAGTTGACTTCTATAAAAAAACAGACGGAGTTTTGTTAACCTATTAATAATATAGGTGCAGTTGCTTAGTTTAAGTTCGTGGAAGCCTGCAAGGTGAAAAATCAATGTCCATCAAAATGAAAATCTAACAAATATAGGTAAATCTCTAGCATTAGGACCAACAGATCTGTGTGAAGTCCTACTTACTTTTCCTTATAAATTTGGACTTAAGTTTTTTACCCTTCTAAATTATATTTATTCCAAAATTCCAATGAACGAGGATTCACGAAAGGGGAATATAATAATCGATATGAGAAGTTATGACCCTTTTGCGATGGGTAATTAGTTTTAGGATCGAAAAAAAACCAGCGTCGTGTGGTAGTTAGTATCGTAGCATTTGAACGACGATAAATCAGATAACGGAAGAAAAATATACTAAAGACATATAGACATATAAACATATAATATGGTTCTGTCGGTTTGACCTACGTCTACGGCGGAGATGAGCAATTCACTATAAAAGAGAGTACAAAATATCGACAAACAACCTCACAAAGAGACAAGCGTTGCCCCAAAAAGTTCTTCCTCTAAACAAGTGTCATGACCCAAAATTCCATCGTAGGTGTCTGACGATACCTAGTCTCTAAGACTAGGTAAGCCGATTACTTACAACAGTTAAACCAATTAAATATGGTATTTTAAAAATGAGTTTAATATAGATAATGAAATAAATATGGTACAAGCCTACACAACAATAATCAGAATAATCCTCCCAAAACTAGGTAGTATATAGTCACGAACTCTAGATGAATATATAGAAACATCTCAAAAATAAAATACAATATTTTTCGGATAATGAGTTAAATATTAATCAAAAGGAAAAGGACTCCAAGAGACTATGGCGACTAATCAGTCCTACCTAGAATCAGCACGATCAAGGAGCTCACTTTGCCTATGTCTAATATATCCAATACTTGGGCCTGCACAAAAATATATAAAAGTGTAGTATAAGTACATCACGATTGGTTTTCAGTAAGTATAAAAACTAACCTCGGTGGAGTAGTGACAATGTATAAGCTAAGACACCTATTAGTCATAATAACATGTGCAATATACAAGTATAAAGCTAATAATAAAAGCATGAATCAGTAAATGGCAACAAGGAATAAACATGTGATATAAACAGTAAAGTAATCAGAACACGAGGAGAAGACATGTTTTGCATGAAAAACCCTAAACTTGATGCTAAGCATAGCTTCCATGGCTGCTCCAGCCATTGGCCAGCCTCCTCCTGATGTTGGTCACTCGTCAAACACTCCATTATAGTTATTCCTAACCACTACAAGCCTTAGTTCTTTCAAATATTATAACAACTTCTACAACCTAAAGCATTAAATGCTCCTATGAAATCCCCGGCCCACGTTCCTAATATTATAACAACTTCTACAACCTAAAGCATTAAATGCTCCTATGATATCCCTACCCCAAGTTCCTATCAAACCAGTAGAGTGTCCACATGGAGAACCAATTATCAAGTGGAAGAAGAATGAAGTTAAGAAATCTATAGTACAACAAGGACTACAATTAGCAGTTCTAGGAAATTTTTTGTATGGGAAGCCTGTTATTGAAGAACTATGTAACGTGATTCAATTCAATGTGAATTAAAAGGTTCATACTCGATTGGTTTAGTTGAAGATGCACACGTCCTTATTAAGTTGTATTTGACAGAGTACTACTTTCACTTGCTATTCAAACCTGCATTATACTTGAAGGCTCAACGAGATATGTGGAAGATGGGATTTACTAAGTGGAGTCCTTGGTGAAATCCGGAAAAGGAAACACCCATAGCCATCGCTTGGATCTCGTTTCATGATCGGCCTCCTAACTTTTTGGGTAAGGAGTTTGTTTTCTCTTTAGCTAGAGATATGGGTAAGCCCTTACATATTGATATGGCTACAAAAAGTAGCACAAGACCAAGCTATACTAAGGTAAAATTGAGGTGAAATTATTAGCTAATCTACCACAAAGAATTAAGATTATAGAAGAAGAAGAAGATGAAACTGGCCCGGAAGGATCGAAGTGGACTAAGACTAAATATGATTACATGCCTAAGTATTGCAAAACTGGTAAAAAACAAGGGCATAATAAATACGAGTGCTGGATCGCTCATCCCAAGCTTCACAAGAAGTTAGAGGAGGCTGTTGATGGATGTCAAGGGAAAGGAAGTTGTGGGAACAACTACTAATACAACTAAGGTATTGTTGTTAAAGCTAGTTAATAATTAAAGCTAGCTAAGTTGGTGTGAATAAGAAATGGAGGGAAGAAGACAATAGAAGGAAAATGAAGTTTCAAAGCAAAGTTCCCTTGAAAAGGAGCTTTGTACCACATTGGTGGTAGAAAGGGAAAGTTATGTGCTTATATTAGAAAGCACTTCTTCTAGCTCTTAAAGGGTTAAGAAGAGGGACTCCCCTCGCGCCGTCGTCGTCGCTCGGCTCGGCTTCGGATTCGGATTCGGATTCGGATTCGGTCAAATAAGAACTTCCCAACGTTCTTATTTTTCAGAAAAAGGCATGGCCTTTCCCGAACAGGCACCAAGCCTTTCCGAACAGTCACAATTCGAGGCTATATAAACTGAGGCAATGCCTCATTTTCGAGTACTGAAAAAAGAAAAAAAAAATTATTCATGCATTAAAAATTCTGCATTCTTTTCTGCAAACTGAAACATATCGAGTCATAGTGTGATTTCGTTCCCGAATTTGAGTTCGTCGAAGTCGTAGGCGTTTGAGGTACCGCCACTCCTATGACAGGTATATCCGTTATATCCTGGGAGGAAATAATCCACAACCTCGGGTACAGTGAGGGGATTAAATTCCTTAAGGACACACAGTGAATTCTGTGGTCTCGGATTTCTTCATTTCTGTGATTTTTTTTTGTCTCTTCTTCTTACTGGTTTCCAGTTTCTCGTTGCTTTGAACACGGACAATCGATAACAAGCTTAAGGAATTTAAGTTATTATTTCCGTGTTCATCTGCTGTTGATTAAAACGTTACAGAACGATACAACAGTACAGAAGAAAAAAAAAATTCTTACATAAAACAGTGATTACATACAGTTTTTCCTAACATAAAATTGTGACTGTCCAGAAAATAAAAGAAACTTGTAATTTTTTTGTTTGCATGTAACGAACTTGTATGTTGTTTGGAGACTAAATCTTCGGATTTTCTACTCCGGTTGAGATTAAAGTTTTCAGAACTTTCTACTCATTTGGGTACTTGATTTGAAGATATAAAAACTTCATCAAGTATACTACATACAGTTTATTACATTCTATTTGAAGTTTGTTTTAATTCTGTTTGTGTAAATTTGATTCGGTTTGAAGAAATAAAATCTTCACCGATTATTAAAGTGTTCTGTTATTTCCTACGACAGAAATGGGAGACCAAACTCCAAATTTGAATGCTACTGCTACTGTTACTGCCACACCAGCCCCCGTGGTTGGTTCTACGAGCAATGCTGCGTCCTCCAGTCGTACTGCACCAGCACCGGCTCCGGCAGAGAAGCCCGGAAAATTCACCGGGATTGATTTCAAACGATGGCAACAAAAGATGTTCTTCTATCTAACTACTTTAAGCCTTCAAAAGTTTATTAAGGAGGATATTCCGGTTCCGCCGGAATCAACACCTGAAAATGAACGATTTGTTGTAATTGAGGCGTGGAAGCACTCAGATTTTTTGTGCAAGAATTACATTCTTAGCGGACTGGAGGATGATCTTTACAACGTCTATAGTAATGTGGGAACATCAAAAGAACTATGGGATGCGTTGGAAAAGAAATATAAAACAGAAGATGCTGGCTTAAAGAAGTTTATCGCTGCCAAGTTTTTGGACTACAAAATGGTAGATGGCAAGTCTGTTGTCACTCAAGTTCAAGAGTTGCAGGTTATCATCCATGATCTCCTCGCTGAAGGTATAAATTTAATTAATGCCTTTGTCAAAAGTATTCAGTGCCCCGTCACTTACATGTTGTTTGTTGTAGGTTTGGTGATTAGTGGGGCGTTTCAAGTTGCGGCAGTGATAGAGAAGTTGCCTCCTTCATGGAAGGACTTCAAAAATTACTTGAAACATAAGCGAAAGGAGATGACATTGGAAGATCTCATCGTCCGATTGAGAATCGAGGAAGATAACAAGGCAGCGGAGAAAAAGGCAAATGGGAGATCAACCATAGGGGGAGCACATATAGTTGAAACTGCCCCAACTAATATGAAAAAGAGGAAAAAGGCATCGGGACCAAGGAACTATCCCAACAAGAAGAAATTCAAGGGAAACTGCCATAATTGTGGAAAAATCGGACACAAAGCTGCAGACTGTCGTGCTCCGAAAAAGGAAAAGAAGAAGGGTCAGGCTAATATGGTTGAAACAAACGAGGAGGTTGATGACTTGTGCGCTATGTTGTCCGAGTGCAACCTAGTGGGAAGTCCGAAAGAGTGGTGGATTGACTCTGGCGCCACTCGCCAAATTTGTGCTGTTAGAGAAGCCTTTGCTTCATATGCTCCCGCCGGGCCCGACGAAACAATATATATGGGAAATTCTGCAACGGCCAAGATTGAAGGTTATGGAAAGATACTGCTGAAGATGACCTCTGGCAAGGTGGTGACTCTCAACAACGTCTGTCATGTTCCTGAAATTAGGAAAAATCTTGTATCTACCGGACTTCTAGTGAAGAACGGTTTTAAATGTGTTTATGTTTCTGACAAGGTTGTAATAAGTAAGAAAGAAATGTACATAGGAAAAGGCTACCTCACAGAGGGCCTTTTCAAACTGAATGTAATGGTTGTTGCTAATAATAATAAAGTTTCTGCTTCGTCTTACTTGCTTGAGTCAAATGATTTATGGCATTCACGTTTAGGACATGTCAATTATAGAACCTTGCGAAAAATGATTAGTTTGGAAGTATTGCCTAAGTTTAAATGCAATCAATCAAAATGTCAAATCTGTGTTGAATCTAAGTATGCTAAACATCCTTATAAGTCAGTTGAAAGGAATTCAAGTCCTTTAGACTTAATCCATACAGATATTTGTGACATGAAGTCAATTCCATCTCGCGGTGGAAAGAAGTATTTCATAACTTTTATTGACGATAGTACGCGGTATTGCTACGTTTATTTACTTAATAGTAAAGATGAAGCAATTGAAGCGTTCAGGCAATACAAAACTGAAGTTGAGACTCAACTTAACAAAAAGATTAAAATGATAAGGAGTGATAGGGGCGGTGAATATGAATCTCCTTTTGAACAAATATGTTTGGAATATGGCATTATTCATCAAACAACTGCTCCTTACTCGCCACAATCAAACAGAATTGCGGAAAGAAAAAAATAGAACACTGAAAGAAATGATGAATGCCCTGTTAATAAGTTCTGGTTTACCCCAGAACTTGTGGGGGGAAGCCATTCTAACAGCTAGCCGAATACTCAATCGAGTGCCCCATAGCAAAACAAAATCTATTCCATACGAAAAGTGGAAAGGAAGGAAGCCCAATTTGGAATACTTCAAAGTGTGGGGGTGTTTGGCCAAGGTGCAAGTTCCTAAACCCAAAAGGGTAAAACTAGGACCTAAAACCGTTGATTGTGTTTTCATAGGATATGCCACAAATAGTAAGGCATATAGATTTCTGGTTCACAAATCAGAAAATCCCGACATTCAGGTGAATACGGTAATTGAATCAGATAATGCTGACTTCTTTGAAACCATATATTCGTATAAAAAGGAATGTGCGTCGTCTAGCAAAGAATCTAAACGACCTCGGGAAGAAATAAAGGAAAACATTCCTGATGAGGAAAATCCAAGACGTAGCAAACGTCAAAGGACGACTACTTCCTTTGGACCAGAATTTTTAACATTTTTGTTGGAAAATGAGCCTCGAACGTTCAACGAAGCTACGTCTTCATCGGAAGCTCAATTTTGGAAAGAGGCAATCAATAGTGAGATAGAATCCATATTGAACAACCATACTTGGGAATTGGTTGATCTTCCTCCAGGGAATAAACCTTTAGGTTCCAAATGGATTTTCAAGCGGAAAATGAAAGCTGATGGCACTATTGAAAAATATAAGGCAAGACTAGTTGTTAAAGGGTTTAGACAACGAGAAGGTCTTGATTACTTTGATACATACTCGCCGGTAACGAGGATTACATCTATTCGGGTGTTAGTAGCATTAGCCGCCGTATACGGTCTTGAAATCCATCAAATGGATGTGAAAACAGCCTTCTTAAATGGAGAGTTGGAGGAAGAAATTTACATGGAACAACCCGAAGGGTTTGTAGTTCCAGGGAAAGAGAAGAAGGTATGTAGACTTGTTAAGTCTCTTTATGGACTAAAACAAGCACCAAAACAGTGGCATGCAAAATTTGACCATACGATGCTGTCAAATGGATTCAAGATAAATGAATGTGATAAATGTGTCTACATTAAGAACACTCCGAACCACGTCGTCATTGTTTGTTTATACGTGGATGATATGTTAATAATGAGTAACAACATTGCTAACATAAATGCTACTAAGCGCATGCTTGCTAGTAAGTTTGATATGAAAGACTTAGGAGTTGCCGATTTAATTCTGGGAATTAAAATCCATAAGATTCCTCAAGGTCTAGCATTGTCTCAATCTCATTATATTGAAAAAGTACTTGAAAAGTTCAAGTATTTGGACTTTAAAGTTGCAAAGACGCCAATTGATATGAACCTTGCTCTTGCAAAGAATAAAGGTGAAAGTCATTCTCAATTGGATTATGCCAGAGTGTTGGGAAGTTTGATGTATATTATGAACTGTACGCGACCTGATATTGTGTGTGCTATAAGTAAACTAAGTCGCTACACGAGTAATCTCGACCAAAATCATTGGCTGGCAATGAAACGAGTTTTGGGGTATGTGAAACATACTCAAAACTTTGTTTTGCATTATAACAGGTATCCTGCAGTTATTGAAGGATACAGTGATGCAAATTGGATCACCGGTTCAACTGAAACTAAATCCACAAGTGGATACGTTTTTACTATAGGTGGAGGAGCAGTGTCTTGGAAGTCATCCAAACAGACATGTATCGCCCGCTCTACAATGGAATCTGAGTTCATAGCTCTAGACAAAGCCGGTGAAGAAGCTGAATGGCTCCGGAATTTCTTAGAAGATATTCCATTTTGGCCCAAACCGTTGGCTCCTATATGCATACATTGCGATAGCCAAGCGGCAATAGGAAGAGCCGGGAGCGTTATGTACAACGGAAAGTCTCGTCACATACGACGAAGACATAATACCGTTAGACAACTACTCTCTAGTGGAATTATCACAATTGACTATGTTAAGTCAAGAGATAATGTGTCGGATCCACTAACTAAAGGCCTAACTAGAGAAGTGGTTGAAAGATCATCGAGGGGAATGGGACTATGGCCGAGGACAAGTCATCGTGGCGGTAACTCTACCTAGAAGACATGAGATCCCAAGATCTAGGTTCAAAGAGATCAAACAAAGTCATTGATGACGGTTCAACATTGTCACAATAACTTTTTGGTCCATTCTCGTGATGAGTCAATGTTCAGTACCAGGATAAAGCATTAAGGCTTTTTAATGGTTTCTAAGTTTGATACGGGGTATATCAAATAGTGTATCTACGGGATGACACATTTAGGAATCACCTATGTAAGTGTGAAGTGTAAGCCGCTTCAAGGAGAACTCTGTAAGGCCAGCTCTCTACGCACTTATGAACCAGGAAGTGTTCATGGCTGAAACGAACAAAACAATGAGAACCAAAAACGGTTAAAGGGTTAATTGTGTGACATGTGGTTGTCTAGGTATACACAAAAGCTCGACGGTTCAAAGATATCAAATCTACCGATTGACCGAGTATATCCGACATATGCTCACTACGGAAAGTTCAAAGAGAAATCTACTTATCCAGATGCAATTAATCCTTGCTTACGAATCACACAGTTTTTTTTTTTTGTCATGCATGTTTTTCATCATATAGCCATTCCCCATTCATGTGGGGGATTGTTAAAGCTAGTTAATAATTAAAGCTAGCTAAGTTGGTGTGAATGAGAAATGGAGGGAAGAAGACAATAGAAGGAAAATGAAGTTTCAAAGCAAAGTTCCTTTGAAAAGGAGCTTTGTACCACATTGGTGGTAGAAAGGGAAAGTTATGTGCTTATATTAGAAAGCACTTCTTCTAGCTCTTAAAGGGTTAAGAAGAGGGACTCCCCTCGCGCCGTCGTCGTCGCTCGGCTCGGCTTCGGCTTTGGATTTGGATTTGGATTTGGATTTGGATTTGGTCAAATGATCTGATTGATTGATAATCTTTTTGGACCAAATTTATTTAAAATTCAATCTTCATTTTCTGAAATTATTTTTAATTCCCGCGGGAAAAATATTAATTTGTTAACTGTAAACTTCCCAACGTTCTTATTTTTCAGAAAAAGGCATGGCCTTTCCCAAATAGGCACCAAGCCTTTCCGAACAGTCACAATTCGAGGCTATATAAACTGAGGCAATGCCTCATTTTCGAGTACTGAAAAAAGAAAAAAAAAATTATTCATGCATTAAAAATTCTGCATTCTTTTCTGCAAACTGAAACATATCGAGTCATAGTGTGATTTCGTTCCCGAATTTGAGTTCGTCGAAGTCGTAGGCGTTTGAGGTACCGCCACTTCTACGACAGGTATATCCGTTATATCCTGGGAGGAAATAATCCACAACCTCGGGTACAGTGAGGGGGTTAAATTCCTTAAGGACACACAGTGAATTCTGTGGTCTCGGATTTCTTCATTTCTGTGATTTTTTTTTGTCTCTTCTTCTTACTGGTTTCCAGTTTCTCGTTGCTTTGAACACGGACAATCGATAACAAGTGGTCGTAGGCGTTTGAGGTACCGCCACTCCTACGACAGGTATATCCGTTATATCCTGGGAGGAAATAATCCACAACCTCGGGTACAGTGAGGGGGTTAAATTCCTTAAGGACACACAGTGAATTCTGTGGTCTCGGATTTCTTCATTTCTGTGATTTTTTTTTTGTCTCTTCTTCTTACTGGTTTCCAGTTTCTCGTTGCTTTGAACACGGACAATCGATAACAATTGTCTAGTGGAAAGGTCCTTGGGAAGCCTATTCCTAATCAATCTAGGTAGGAATGGATCGAAAGAAGGCAAAATAAATACCAAATAGATAAGCGAGGTTTATGATATTTTGGGACAACTCTTTCTTTTTGGGAAAAAAAGGGTTTTACAATTTTGAAGAGTCACCACCTAACGATTTTAAGGCGCATTAGGGCACCTATAAGGTCCATTTCTAACTATGTTGGATAACCAGAGACAGGGTAAGAGCTTGCGATTATCCCAAGAGGAAGATGTTAAGCACCTATCAGGATCAACTAGTGTGATTCCCAGGTAGACAGCTTTCGTGAATTTATGCAATTAGAAAATAAACAAGTAAGGTTAAAATAGGAGGATTTAAGTTCACATACACATAAGCGTAAGAAAACAACTAATTAAAAAAATGAAGATAAATTTTGAAAAGAGTTACGATCTAAGCATGCTTGGGAATGTAAAAGGGGTGTTCTAGGTTTTTGTAATATAGATCACGTCAATGCAAATACCTGGTATGACACTCCTCAAAAGAGGAGCTACACGTGGTATTAGTGTATCGATCATTATATACATATCTACCTTTTCCACCACGTAAAGGTAATTAAAGCGAGGGTTGGTCTTGACCCCGATTGCATACTGTTACCTGTCCTTTCCTATCAGTCCCAGAGGAATTTAGGACTTCTATACCTATAAGAAAGAGGTTCTAGGCAGACCCTTAGGTTTAAAGGCAAAAATACTAAAGCGACATACAAAACATATAAGACTGCACTTGGGTTGGGGGGGGGGGGGCATATAAGCAAGTTGAAGTCTCATGTATACCTCCACAAACAATTCATAGTGATATCATGACTTATGCACAACTAAATTTTGAATTCAGAATCCTAAAGCAGGGTGTCTAAGTGATAACATCAGAACCAGATTTATTACACGACTTAGAAAAGAAGTCTGAATCAGGTTTGCCTACTGACTTTAGCAGTTAATAATTAGACAAAGGCAGTTCCAATGTTATTTAAGTTATTACCTAAGGCTTGCCTAGGCGTAAAGCGATGTGCAATAGTTGTTCCAAGTCATTAAGACAGTTGACGTTATTTTTTACCCTAAGAGAATGTTGTTCGAGATTGTTACCAATTTTATTCGGAAACATCAAATGTGAAAATTATTACTTTACTACATTTTCATGAATCAGTAATTACTAGGTGTTTTAAACAAAAATGCAAACAAGATCTGAGGACATGATTGTTAGATAATACGCTTAACGCTAGAGGGGGGGGGGTGAATAGCGTTATAATAAAAATAGTGTAAACTTGCGGAATTTAAAAATTGCAGGAAATAAATAAGTGCGATAAGTAAATAAATAAGAACGAGCGCACCGATATATCCTGGTTCACCACAACCCGTAGCTAGTCCAGTCCCCGAGAGACTCTCTCGAGATTTCCACTATCTTCGTCAAGCTTACGGGTGCTTAACAAACCGTTACAGTTGCTCAAGGATACCGCACCTTAAGACTTCACTTGCTTGAGGATACCTTACCCCAAGACTTCAACCACTAAGACTTTGGGTACTTAGCAAACCCGACAAATGAGAAGATATGTTCTTCTCAAAACAACTCTCTTTTACAACAAATACTCTCTCAATAGAGTGGATAAAGAGAAACAAAATAAGCTCTATGAACAACACAAAGTTGTCTATCAAATGGCTCAACAAAAGCTCTAAAATGATGCTTGAAAATGATCAATATGTATATCAATATATGCAAGAGTTGTGTGTTTAAAATCAGCTCAAAAGACCTCTTTTTATAGGTGAAAAAGTAGTGCTGACCGTTGCTTAATTGACAAATAAAATCCCTGATTCTGTGCTCAAACAATCGATTGTTTGGAGGTGACAATCAATTGTCTGACCAACGTTCAAAAAACAGATTCCTGATTTTAGGCTAAACAATTGATTGTTAAACCTGAATAATCGATTGTTCTTCAACGTTCAAAAATCAATTTAGGATTGTGGAAACGGTCAAAATATAATCAATTGTATGAAGGTGAAAATCGATTGTTGATAATCGATTGTATGACAAGACAATCGATTGGTTTGATGTTTAAAAACTTCGGTTGCACAGTCTCAAAATAATCGATTGTTAAAAGTAGACAATCGATAGTTGACTTCATATAATCGATTGTGTACTTCATATAATCGATTATGTTGTTCCAGTGTTCAAAACTGGCAACGGATCGATTATATACCATTGATATACACTTGATATACACTGTGTATACCAGAATTGAAAACTTACTTCAAAACCCATTTTGGTTAAAAATGAAAACGTTAAAATCATTTTGTTTGAAGTATATTAAAAATATTTATGATATATATGATTTAATAAAATTATTTACTTTAATAAAATGATTTTATGCATATTTATGATGACCTAATGTTGAGCCAAAAGATAAGATAACTTAAACGTTGTTCTTACATTGGTTCTACCTAACGACCTACGTCTTGGGTCTTCGGTCTTGAACTCTTTGTCTCGACTTGGCTTGTCTATGCAATCCCGTCATCAATATGCTTCTCGCCATTTGATAGTTTGTCATATTATATCGTTGTTTGACGCTTGACTTCATTGTTTGTCATTCATCAAAACCTATACCTGAAAATCATGCTCATACAACCAAAGCGCACACATCATAGATATACATGATTTCCAACAATGATGTCTAATATGCACATGCAAATGGAAGAGTCCCTAAGGCATGACTTCTAAATGTACATAAGAGTTGCAGAATCGTTGAAATGCGACTTCATGAATACCAATTTTTATGCCAGTGTTGTTATTATCCTAGGAGAAGGATTTCTAAGTGGTAAAACATCGATTAGTGATGAATGAGATGCTGAAGCAGGAAAGAAAGGTCCTAAGAGCATGATTTATAATGCATAATTAGGAATATAACTCTAGTAACATGTTTGCTACCCTTTAACAACTATAGCATGAACATTCCCCATCCCTTTTTAATAGCCATCCTAATACTTGTTTACAACATGTGATTGAATTACATGAGAAATGCAAAATAAGAAGTTACAACTATAGGAAGCCTGATTCTGACTTTCTCTCTGAGTTATCTAATAAACCAACTCAAATTCCAATATTGTTCATACCTTTTCTCATATCTGGGTGTGTCAGAATTCCCTAAGGACCTTCAAGGATCCTGGGCAGTGCTCTCACCTAGATTGCAGAACCAAGCAGAGTGAGTATAGTGTGGAAGGGCCATCTCTTATGTGTCCGAGTTTAGATGGAGCTCAAGGGTCCCAAGGCAAAGTTCTCACAAATGGGGTAGAACCTAATATTCTACGAGTATTTGTGAGAATACTTGACACATATTTAAAGGAGTTGGTTGGAAAACAGTTTTGAAAACAGCAAGTTTGAAATAAGTTTGTAAAATAGCAGAAAGAGACAAGGATTAACAAACAAGGGAACATATAGAGTTGAATTTTAGAATTTAAACCAAGAACATACTAGTTGAAGACGCAAAGTATAGAAAAAGTTGAGCAATCACAAGTCAAGTCTAGCCTTGGCTTTCAGCCGGGTAGACAAAGTAGTAGCACAAGTAGTAGAGAAAGAAAAGGGAGTTTAAATGTGTATGTGCGTGTTCTGAACTAGTTGTTTGTGTGTTTAAAAAAGAGAGGATAGAGTATTTATAGTTTTGAAAACAAGCAGGAAAATAAGGTAACAAGTACTGACTTATCATAATTATAGAAATAATACAACATAGAATCAATTAAAGACCTGAACTCCCTTTAATTAAAGAGTCGTAGTTCAAATGGGTATAAGTTGTATCAAATAAGGAAAAACATTATTTGTAAGATTGATTTTCCAATAATAGGATTAGTAAAAGCACGAAGCATGTAATAGGGTCTTAGTGCAGAATAGTTTCAACATAAGGAAAGCATACAATAATTAACAGCACAAAAAAAAGGTCGAGTACAATTTGAATCTGAAAATCAGTTAAAAGAATCACGGATGAGATGGAAAATCATAGGGAATCTACACTAACTAAGGAAATTATCACAAAAGTAAGGAAGCAATTTCGAAAAAATCAGTATAGAATTACAAGAAAAATACACAAAATCAAAGTTGTAGGTTTAAGGACATTACACAAAATCACCATAAATTATGTGAATAATCAGTAAAACAAATGGTTGGACCTATAAATAATACGGGTTTGGTAGAATCAAAGAAACCTTAAGAACAAATCAAAACAGGAAGCACAATAGCATATAGAACACACATAAAGCCTAGAACGTTCCTGATAGTCATGCAAACACATTGCAAACGAATACAAACTTCAAAATATTAGGGTTTCTTGACAAAAATGAATGGAGCAAAAAGGAAAGACTCAGGTAGTGTTTAAACATGCTAAAATCATAGTAATAAGAAAGAAATCATTTTTTTGCAAAAGGGTTTTAAAACCATACTTTGAAAATAAAGAAACTATCTGAAATCAGAAAAACATTTGAGGAAAATAAGTGAAAACCTTAAGAAACCCATAGATCTATCACAGATCTAAAAGATCGGAAGGTTTTTAGCTAGGGTTTCCAAAAATAATAAATACAAAGAAAGAATTGGTTAAAACTCATTCATACATCTAGATTGAAGTCAGATCTTAATGAAAAGTAAAAGATCTCAAGAGCTAGGGATTCAGATAACCCAAAGAGGATGAGAAAACAACAGATCGTTATCGGTTTTAGCCGTAAAAGCCATGTATTTGACTCGGACGGCCATGGATGGCCGGAAAAAGACCATGGATAGAAGTTGAGCAAGGACTAGACTAGATCTCTTCGAGATCTTTCCACGAAATCACAAAAACTGGCCACCAGGAGATGTAGGAGACAAGTACACGTCTCAAACAACCATGTGAGTCCATGGATTAGGTGGGGATCGAAGGGAACTAGGGTTAGTTTGGATAGCGGCGGCTAGGGTTTGAGTAAGTTTGCAGAGAGAATTGGAGAGGAAAGGGGATTCAAGGGTGACAGGTAGGTAGGGAATGTATTAGGTTAGGGGGTCGTTCAGATTGAATGGGGTAGGTAGGTCGGGTTATAAAATTGGGTCTAGGAATTGGTCTGATGGGTTTAATTGGGTCGGGAATTGGGTTTGATTTAGGCGACAATTGCAATAAAAATGGGCTAATATTTAAATAGCCAGTTTTCTCTTTTAATTTTTATAAAAATAGCAAATAGTTTCTGAAAAATAAAAGAACTAAAGTGATTTATAACACATAATTACGATTTAAAAATACAGGATCCAATTTTATGCGTATAAAACATAAGTAAATCTTAACATGGCTTATATTAGAATTATGTGCAATTTAGATTTAAAAATACTAAATAAAATTATAAAAATGTGTAAAAATTATTTTAGCCATATTTTGGAATAAATATAAAAATTTAGTAGATGAATTATCCAAATAATAATTTTGGAAATAATCATTGAAGATTTTATGGACAAAAAAGGGAAAAAATAAATTAATTTAAACCTTTAAAATTATAAAAAAATTAATAAAACACTTGTACATGCTTTTATATATATATATATATACAAGTTTGATGCATTGGGAGTTAAAGAGGCTGACCAACCTACTTTGATGATCATTGATGGCAAGGGATGGGGGAATAACAATGAGAAAATCAATAAGCTGCATGAGGATCAATCAAAGAAGGTCTAGGAGAATCGGAGGCGAATTACATATTCATATCCACAATAAAATAATTTGTGAGACTCCCTTTCTTTTGATATCCCCAATCTTATTGAGTTGTGAAAGTCAAATCATTTCACGGGCCTGGTGAAATGAAAAACGGGAGCAGCTATGCAATGTTGAATATTCCATCTCAAATATAAGGAAAGCTAGAACTAATGTAACGTCTAATCAGGTCGATGCTAATCCCAGTACTACATGTTGAAAATAAAAATAAACTTGATTTTGTAATAATTATTTGGGCTTAAGAAATTATGAAAAATAAAGAGTCCAATTAGCCTATTTTCTAGAATGTGAGGCCATTTGGCCCATGTTCTAGAAATGTGCTCTAGAAATATCTTTAGAATAGTAGAATGATATAGATAAGTATGGAGTGATCTAGAGAGTGGATATTTTTGTAGAATTGTATAGAAGGTGATTTGTAGCCATTAGATTAAAGTTGTGTTGGATAAATCTTGGCCATTGATTGAGGAAGTGGCCAACATGAAAAATAATATATTGAGTTTGGGGTAACTCTTAGAGAAGGGCTATGACATTCACATGAAAGATCATAGTCTTTCCATAAGAGATAATAAAAATAATTTAATCACTAAGGTGCCTATGTCCAAAAATAGAATGTTCTTGTTGAACATTCAAAATAATGTTGAAAAGTGTCTTAAAGCTTGCTACAAAGATGTATCTTGGCTTTGGCATCTTCGATTTGGGCACTTGAATTTTGGAGGCTTGGAGCTACTATCCAAAAAGGACATGGTGCGAGGACTACCATCCATTAGCCACCCCGATCAATTCTGCGAAGGATGCCTACTCGTAAAGCAATTTCGGAAGAGTTTTCCGAAGGAGTCAAGCTCGAGAGCCCGAAAGCCATTGGAGCTCATACATACCGACATATGTGGTCCTATAAAGCCAAGCTCCCTTCGTAAAAGCAACTATTTCCTTCTATTTATTGATGATTTTTCTAGAAAGACATGGGTGTATTTCTTGAAGCAAAAATCGGAGGCATTTGAAATATTCAAGAAATTCAAAGCGGCAGTGGAGAAAGAAAGTGGACTACACATAAAGGCCATGAGATCCGATCGTGGAGGCGAGTTCACTTCTAGAGAGTTCCAGAATTTTTGCGAGGAGCATGGAATAAGGCGTGCACTAACGGTACCAAGGTCCCCCCAACAAAATGGAGTGGCGGAAAGGAAGAACCGGACAATTCTAGACATGGCGGGGAGTATGCTAAAGAGCAAGAAGCTACCAAAGGAATTCTGGGCCGAAGCAGTAGCGTGTGCAGTCTATCTACTCAACCGATCACCAACAAGGAGCGTGTGAGGAAAGACACACCTCAAGAAGCTTGGAGTGGAAGGAAGCCAGGAATCTCCCATCTAAGAGTCTTTGGAAGCAAAGCATACGCACATGTACCTGACGAGACACGGAGCAAGCTCGATGAAAAAAGTAAGGCGTTCATCTTTATCGGGTATGATTCCAACTCAAAGGCTACAAATTATATAATCCAGATACTAACAAGCTTGTGATAAGTCGGGACGTGGAGTTTGATGAAGATGGAGAATGGAATTTTGGTTCTCTCGAGGACTTTAATTCCATTATTCCAACCGAAGAAGAAGAACAAAGATCTACAGCAGAGGATGCCCAGCTAGAGCTAACTACTCCACCTACCTCGCCAACAGCAGTTCAAGATGACTCGCCACCATCGTTTCTGAATGAAAGGAGCGAGGAACGCGCAAGGAGTTTGGAAGACATTTATGAAGACACTAAAAGGTTAGAGGACCTAACTCTTCTTTGTCTATTTGCTGATTGTGAACCAGTTACCTTTGAAGAAGCCGTACAAAGTAAGAAATGGCGAGATGCAATGGATGAGGAGATCTAGTCCATCGAAAAGAACGACACCTGTGAGCTGACTTCACTTCCAAAAGGGCAAAAGGCGATCCACATCAAGTGGGTGTACAAGGCAAAGAAAAACTGTAAGGGAGAAATCGAAAGATACAAGGCGAGGCTTGTTGCAAAAGGATACAGTCAAAGAGCCGGCATCGACTATGACGAGGTATTTGCCCCTGTAGCCCGTTTAGAAACTGTAAGACTAATCATTTCTCTGGCAGCTCAAAATAAATGGAAGATATACCAAATGGATGTAAAGTCGGCGTTCTTGAATGGAGTCCTTGAGGAAGAAGTTTACATCCGACAACCTATGGGCTATGAGGTGAAGACGTAGGAAGACAAAGTCTTAAGATTGAAGAAGGCGTTATATGGACCAAAGCAAGCACCAAGGGCGTGGACCAGTAGGATCGACAAGTACTTGCAAGAAAATGACTTCGCCAAATGCCCCCATGAGCATGCGCTCTATGCCAAGATGAATGATGGAGATATCTTGATCGTTTGCTTGTACGTGGATGGTTTAATCTTTGCAGGAAATAACCGAATGATGATCGATGAGTTCAAGCAAAGGATGGCTAAAGAGTTCGAGATGACCGACATTGGGCTTATGGCGTACTATCTTGGCATTGAAGTCAAACAACTTGAGGATGGAATTTTCATCTCACAGGAGGGCTATGCGAAGGAGATCCTAAAGAAGTTCCAGATGGATGATTGTAACCCAGTCAACACACCGGTGGAGTGCGGGATCAAGTTGTCGAAGCATGATGAAGCTGAGAAAGTGGACACGACGATGTTCAAGAGCTTAGTTGGGAGCTTACGATATTTTACTTGCACGAGACCCGACATTCTCTACTCCACCGGCCTCATAAGTCGCTACATGGAGAATCCAACTACTACACACTTGAAGGCTGCAAGAAGAATTCTCCGCTACCTCAAAGGTACAATCAACTTTGGCTTGTTCTATTCAACTTCTAATGATTATAAGCTTGTTGGTTATAGCGATAGCGATTGGGCCGGAGACATTGATGATAGAAAAAGTACCACGGGCTTCGTGTTCTTCATGGGAGACACCGCCTTCACTTGGATGTCCAAGAAACAACCAATTGTCACTCTATCCACATGTGAAGCTGAGTACGTTGCCGCTACCTCCTGTGTATGTCATGCAATTTGGATGCAAAGCTCGCTAAAGGATCTCGGATGGCCACAAGAAGATCCAACTACAATTTGCGTGGATAATAAGTCGACGTTGGCGTTGGCGAAAAATTCGGTGTTCCATGATCGAAGCAAGCATATTGACACACGCTATCACTACATAAGAGAGTGCATCACAAGAAAGAATGTACAAGTAGAGTACGTGAAGTCCAAAGACCAAGTTACGGATATCTTCACCAAGCCACTCAAGCAAGAGGACTTCATCAAGTTAAGAAGTTTGCTTGGAATGATAAATCAAGTTTAAGGGGGGGTGTTGAAAATAAAAATAAAGTTGATTTTGTAATAATTATTTGGGCTTAAGAAATTATGAAAAATAAAGAGCCCAATTGGCCTATTTTCTAGAATGTGAGCCCATTTGGCCCATGTTCTAGAAATGTGCTCTAGAAATATCTTTAGAATAGTAGAATGATATAGATAAGTATGGAGTGATCTAGAGAGTGGATATTTTTGTAGAATTGTGTAGAAGGTGATTTGTAGCCATTAGATTAAAGTTGTGTTGGATAAATCTTGGCCATTGATTGAGGAAGTGGCCAAGTATAAATAGGTGTAGGATTGCCCATTTTGTATTAAGCCAAAAAAAATCAAAAACAAGTTTGAGTAATAAAAGTTTCTCTTCTTCAAAATCTTTCTACTCTTCCAAATTTCCCTTAGCCTAAAAGCCTCCCTCCAAATATTAATAGCAATCCTCTTCCAACACTACAGGGATTAGAGGCGAGGGGAGGAAAGACCCGGAACAAGAGAGCAAAGCCCTAATCCTTGTGGTACTGGGACTGTAGAATTAACTAATAAAGATAGAACAACTGACTAGGTTCAAAGAAGATTTGGCACGACAAAGGAAGCACCTAATGCTACACTTAACCATTCAAGCCAGGAGATATCTTCTCAAACTATAGAGAAGTCACCAAGGGAAAATAGAATCAACTGGAGTTATCAACTAACTAATACTATATGGAGTGATGAGGTATAGGCTTTGGAGGATAATGTATAGGCAAACATGAGTACAAGAATACGAGAGCAAATAAGAAACTCAACAACCGCACATGCACAGTTAAAAATATTGCTACAGAAAAAAGTAAGGTAGATGAACCTAGGGTTGGTAATTTATAGATTACTACAATGCAGAACGTGAGGAAATCAATTGGAGTAGGTGCAGGGTCATGGGAAGAAACTAGAAACATAGAGGATCAAACTAGGGAAGATATAAGGAAGAGAAAGGCAATGGAACAGTAAACACTAGGAAAACTGCCGAGGTTTCTAGCCTAGATTCGGGTGATCTGGTGGAATTTTTAGTAGATCGGTGATCAAACAGCTGAGGTCAGGTGATACATTAGAAGATACAGTGAGGCCAGGTGATGAAATAGCGGGTGACATGCCCTCAGATTTCAATTGAACAGTAACTCCTGCAGGTGTAGCTACAATAAACCCTAGCCTAGGTAATGTGTATGAGCTTCAATTTAAAGTGATGTAGGAGGTTTTGGGCGCTATGAAACATAATTCTAGTACGATAGATGAGGCAAAAATAATGTCTAAAGATCAGAATGATCGGGCTATAGTACCAAAAGCAACATGAGTCGTGGAACCAATTCATTTGGCTTGTGCATCAGGAACTGGGCAGGTTATGCAACTTTAGGCTAACGTTCATTTTAAGACTTCTATTCAGACCTTACATGATCTATTCACACATAATGTGGCTCTTGTGGTGATTGATAAAGCCTTAAAGGAACAATAACAATATGAGGATGAAGGAGATGATGAGTCCACAACTGAAAAATTCAAAAAGTGGCAAGAGAGGCTGACTATCTCTTAGAGCTAGTGCTAAGGTAGGTAAGAAAAGCAAGAGGCAGGTACAAAACAAGGAAGCACCACAACCTATATGAGTAATGCCTAGAAGGGCACTTCCACAAACTAAATGATGATCATAACACTTATTTGGAATATAAGGTCTGTAAATACACAACAGGCCATTCCTGGGATGATCAACATGCAAAGAGAGCATAGTTTCTTTGTTATTGTATTGATGGAACCATTTCAGAATCAAGACACATGCAAAGGTACAGAAGAAGGTCGAACATGGAAGTTGTTATGTCAAATATTAATGGGAAGATCTAGTTATTTTTTTATGTTAATGTGGAATGGGAATTGACCATAAAAACTGCACAACATGTTACTGTTAAGGTGTTTCATCATGACATTGGACCATATGTTATGATGGCTTTTGTATATGCAAAATATTCAGCCCTTGAGAGGTTAGAATTTTGGGATAGTTAGTATTGAAAAATGACATGGAGATTCCTTGGATGGTAGGTGGAGACTTCAATGTGGTACTTTATGAAGATAAAAAGATTGGTAGCCTTCAAATGTACCCCTCTGAATATGAAGACTTTGCTTTTTGCATCAATTCAAGTGCATTGTCTTATCTAGGTTACAAAGGGAGTTCATTAACTTGGTGGAATGGAAGACCTAATGCTGAATGTATCTTTAATAGACTAGATAGGATATTGGTAAATCTTCCTTTCCAGGACTTTTTCCTACTATTGAGATTGAGAATTTGATAAGAAATGGATCAGATCATGCCCCATTGTTCATTAGTTGTGGAGAACAATCTGCAAACTATGTGAAACCATTTAGGTTTCTCAACTTTTGGACAAAACATGAGACTTTTAAAGAGGTGGTGAGGTAGTATTGACAAGCAAACTTCATTGGTGATCATTTTCTTATGTTCAAGCACAAGATGAAGAATTGGAATGCTACATTATCCAAATAGAGTAAAGTCACATTTGGTGACATCTTCAAGCAGTTGGCAATCTTAGAGGACATTGTAAAGGTGAAGGAGATGATGTTTGAGAAGGACCCAACAATAGCTAATAGAATAGTGCTTCAACAGGCCTAGGAAAAATTGAAGAAGTATTTGAGTATTGAGGAGCAGTTTAGGAAGAAAAAATCTGGGATGACTTGGTATGTTGAGGGTGATAAAAATACTAGCTTCTTTCATAATTATGTGAATGTCAGAAGGAAGAAGCTGCGACTGAAGAGGATTCAAAATGGAGATGGGAATTGGATTGGTGATCAAATTCAATTGGCCGCTGGTGCTGTGGACTTTCAGAATCAGTTTATTAAATAAGGCGATCTGATAGATTTTGATTTGCCTGACAATGTGCCTTCCATGGTGACTGTAGAGCAGAATATGGAGTTGAGTAGATATCCAACACTACAAGAGGTCAAGGATACAGTTTTTTGAGTTTAGTGGAGACAGTGGCAGTGATCCAGATGGATTTACTGGAAAATTTTGTCCAGACTGCTCAGAGATTATTGGATTTGATATGCATAATATTGTATTACATTTTTATGGAGGTAATACACTACCTAAGTCCATTACACACACTAATTTTTTTGTTGTTGCCTAAGATATATTGTGCAAACATTTTCTGATCTTAGACCAATAAATTTGAGAAACTTCATCAACAAGGTGATATCCATACTGCAACATGATAGGCTGGAGAAGAGTATATCTCCTAATAAATCTGGATTTGTGAGGGTAAGAGTATATTTAAAAACATCCTTATTACATAGGAGATAATCATAGATATAAGACTAGAGCCAAGCTAGCTAATGTGGTGATTAAGCTGGACATGGCTAAGGTCTATGATAGGGTCTCTGGGAAGTATTTGCTACATGTTTTATGAAATATAGGGGTTGAAGAGTTCATCAATATGGTGTGGAACTTGATATAAAATAATTGGTAATCAGTGTTGGTGAATGGTCAAGCTTCAGGAATCTTCAAATCTACAAGATTGTTGAAGCAAGGCGATCCATTATATTAGCAAAAGTGCTATCTAGATCTTTGAAAAAGTTATTTGATAACAAAGCCTTCGCAGGATTTGGTATGCCTAAGTGTTCTCAACCTTTGAATCATTTGGAATATGTTGATGACACTATCATCTTTGCCTTAGCTCAACCAGAATCTTTGAAGAAGGTAATGACAGTGTTAGGGAGTTATGAGAGGATTTCAGGACAGTTGATCAACAAAGCTAATAGTTCATTCTATATGCATGCTAATGTTTCCTATGCATTGTTTCAGGCAGTAGGAGACGCCACAGGTTTTGCAATAGGGGATTATATTTTACCTACTTAGGGTACCCTATCTTCTACACTAGAAGAAGGAAAGATTACTAATCTCATAGTGAAAGCTAAACTGCACTCTTGGAAAGGGAAGTTTTTATCATTTGGAGGTAAAACAACACTCATAATTAATGTGTTGCAAAACATGCCACTACATATGTTATCAATGATTTATCCCCCAAAATAATGTTATTGAACACTTGTACAAAATGTTTTCAAGGTTCTTTTGGAATACAAAGGAGGAAGGCAGGAGTAGGCATTGGGCATCCTGGCAAAAATTATGTCGGCCTAAGGAAGAGGATGGATTAGGGTTCACATCTCTTCATGATGTTTCTAGATATTTGTTTGCTAAGATTTTGTGGAGATTCAGAACAACCAAATAACTATGGTCTAACATTATGTGGAACAAGTACTGGAAGAAAAAGATTTCTACATTAGTGTAGTTTAAGTCAGGGTCTCATATGTTGAGGCAGATGATGAATGCAACGGAAGATGTAGAGCATGAGATACTATGGGAGATGAAGAGTGGTATAACAAATGTATGACATGAAAACTGGACAGGTATAGGGGCACTATACCACTTGGTGCCACCTGAATTTCATATCAATGAGGAGCTAGAAGAGGTAGCGAAGTTGAGCGAGAAGATAGATGGAATAAAGAGCTAATTGACCAGACTTCTGCAGAAGATATAACTAAAATATTATACAAAAGGTGAAGTTTGAAGGAAGCTCTGGTTACTGGGATAACCTTTGTAGAAACCTACTGCATCAGGTAAGTTCAGAGTGAGTAGTGCTTAGCACATAATGAGACATAGAGCACACCTTGATCCAGTATACAAGCATATGTGGATTAAGGGGTTGCCATTCAAGATTCCATTCTTCATTTGGAGGCTATGGAGGGGAAAACTGGCTACTGATGACATATGGAGAAGGAAAGGATACATATGTGTTTCTAGGTGTTGGTGTTGCCAACGTACACGAGTTGAAACCTTTTGGCATTTGGTCTTGACAGGTTACTACTAGGTTTTGGAAGACATTTATGAATGATGCAGGTATTAATGTTCCACTAATACAGGTGCATCATGCTATTAGAGCATGGTGGAATGCTTCATGCTGTCCAAAACGAAAGCCATTATTCCAAGAAGTGCCGACAGTTGTAACTTAGGAGCTGTGGAAGATGAGAAACACAAATAGGAATAGAGGTTCAATGTCAATGAATAGGGTAATACATGGGATCAACAAGATGATATATTTCTTGGAAAAGGATAAATATAATTTTCTTACTCATATTTCATATCTTTGGCTAGACATGATAAAGTTCTTTGAGTAGTATAGGCCAATGATTGTAACTAAAAGAGTAACATGGCAATTTCCTTATATTGACTCGTACAAGTGCAATACTAAATGGGCATCAGGAGGCAATCTAGGTCTTAGTTCTATTGGATTTTGTCTGAGAAATGAAGAAGGTGATTTTGTGTAGGCAAAGGCACAAGAACTGGAGGAAACAACTACATTGTGGTTGAAGCAAAGACAATAGAAGAAGGTCTATCTTATTGTATTGCTCATGACCTACATCCTCTCATTTTGAAGACAGATTTCCTACGTATGTAGAATATTATTGAAGGAGGATAGAATCCTCCATGGTGCATTGGGGATGAAGTTAAGAGAATCAGAGAGATAAAGGAGAACTTCAATATGTTGTTTCAGCATGTCTTAAGGGAGGGAAACAAAGTGGCTTGTTATTTAACTAACCTTGTATTCTCTTTTGTAGTACAGTTCAATATGACTCATTCTCTGAACTTCCAAGTGCAGGAAAGTGGTTAATCAACCTTGAAAAATCACAAACGTCTAACCTTAGGGTTAGAGTTGCAAAAAGAAAAGCTCCGGATTGATGTCTCTTTATAAAAGATCACAACATGCTTGTTCCATTTGTCGCTGGATTTTTTGTGTGTTAATGGCGACATACCAGTGGTATTATCATGGTTATATGATCATTCTGGTGGTGGCCTAAAGTCACATGGAACATGTAAACTAAGAAGGCATTACACTTCAACACATGTAAGTTCAAATGGTTACATGAAATTGCTAGAGCAAGCTTGGTCTGTCTTATGGTTTACAAATGCCTTCAAGGATGGCTTACTAAGATGCTGTTGCATTCTACATTGTGGGTGCAACAAATGGTACATTATTACAAATCTGGTTTGGATCTGCTTGTGGCAGTGGCTATATATTGTTGTACCATCACGAAAGGGTATTAGCATGATTACATGCTCAATCTGGAGAAGGTGAAATGGTGTATGATCTGGTAAATGTAGGCAAGAGTACTATGTTGTTCTCCATACCTCCGTGGGGTACTATCCTGCCTCCATTGAGTTGCATTGGTACTCTACTGTTCAAGCTGCTTCATAAGGATATTTACTATGTTATACACAGTTTCCATGCAATGTTTAGGTTAATTAACTACTACATTTTCATGTACGTAGAGGAATTCAGAAGTCTTGTCATGTGAGGAAATTAAGTCCAACTTGGGAAGGATCTTACAAGATTCACGGTATGCAGGAAAGGAGCATACGAACTGGAAACAACGGATGGAAAGATATTACCCTCACACTGGAATGTTGTTCACCTAAAGAGATATTATTTCTAAGGAGTACCCACGGGCAGGTATCCTCATTTTAAAATTTTATTTTTGAATTGTTAAAATTTTACTAACGATTTTAGATGATAGGAAAAAAGATAACCCGTACTAAATGATGAGTCACGACCTGCAAGGCATGTGGAATTGATTAAAATTTCCGGTCTAGGGTTACAATTATTCCGATAGAAATGGAGACGGGTTAAGCACTCTTCATCTATAATCGTACCTCCGAGTCCCGTATTATTTTATTCTTTTATAGGAAAGGACCAAATAAGAGGAATAATGAAGTGCTCAAGACTTCATACTTTAAAGCTCAACGTTTGGGGGACTATATGATATATACATAGACAAATGTATAAAAAAGGCAAAGAAGATTGATAAATAATCAAAAGTTCAAGCCTAAAAAGTCAACTCATTAAAAGAGTCAAGTGCAGAGAAAAAATCAAGTACAGAGCAAAGTTACAAGCGAAAGCCAAAGAAAAACTTACCTTATCTTAGTTAGGTTAAAACGCAATATAATGAAAATTTTGTGTATTATTCAAGTGAAACGAGGTTATGAATAAAAACCTTATGTATTATTCAAAATACTGAAACAATTTACAAATAACAACCTTGTGTTTTATTTCCTTTTTTGAAATCTATTGTAAGAAAAACAGTTACAAAAAAGTTTTAGAAGTTAATCAAATAAATGTAAGATGTTATTTAAATCTTGACAAAGTTCAAATAAAAACTTGTTGACGTTATTCCAAAAAAACGTGTGTATTCCTATTTCTTTTATCGTACATTAACATCATTATGAAGTTAAGAAGCCTTCTTCATTAAGTGTTGAAATATAAAAGGGCCTTCTTTTATAAACTTCATGATTGATTCAAGTATTCATGAAGTAAAAACAAAAGCATTTTGTAAAATAAAAATGTAAGTTATTCAGTAAGTCCTTAAAATATAAAGGCAAGAATAAATAAGACAGAAGTTCAAAAATAGCCACAAAAACTTCTTAATATTAAAAGTTTAGACTAAGTATGAACTTAGTCATAAACTAAGAGTTGCTTATATAAAATGCCCAAAAAAGGTCTGGAGACTTAATGTTTTCAAACCCTCATAAAGGACCAAGGGTTGCAACCACATTCCACCAAAGAAAAAAGAAGAATAAAAGAGTCTCACATCATTTAACTTTTCACTGAGGAGTTGAAGAAGGAATCAAAGCAGGGTCATCAGCAGCAATAGGCTTAACTTGACTTTGAGTGGGAATACTCATATCATCTTGAGCATTTCCAGAAGCTTCAGCCATGGGAGAAGGAAAATCTTGACTCTGCTGAGTTTTTGCAATAGTCTTTTTGATTTTGGCTAACTCAGATTCCAAGTTAAAATACTCCTGGCTAACTTCAACAAGGGTGTCATGGCGAGAATTTAAAAACGTCCAACTTACTTCAATTGTGGTTTTGTCTTCAATCTCATAATCTCTTTCCCAATCAGAAATTTCACTTTTTAACTTCTCATTCTCAGCCAAGGCAGAATCACAAGAAGTTTGAAGAGAAGCATGTGAACTCTCTAAGGAATGAACTTTTTCAGAAGACTCCTGGAAGGTTCTTGAGTTTGAGTCAGAGTCTCCACGAGTTCACCTGCATATCACCTGCATATGCTTCTTTTTTGCCTAAGAGAGCCTTCAACTCTTTGATCTCTTCACTTGCCTTGGAGAGTTTCTCGGAGAAAGAGGTTTCAAGATGATTTTTTTCCATACTTGCTTGGTTTGAGGAAGCTTTTTCAATCGCCAAATTCTGAAGTCAAATCCCTTACCTGCTACTCTAAGGTACATTTACTTTCTTCTAATATTTTTATGTCGATTTGAAGACTTTCACACTGTTCCTTCTAATTATCTACCTCTACTTGTTAATCATGCACTAATTGCTCTGAGAGGATAACCTTCTTTATCATCTCCGTGCCAATTAGATTGACCTAAAAAAAGAGGGGAAAAATGAGAACCCTGAAAATAGAAAATGGATAAAGTAAAGTTTGAAAAAAGGATACCTTTAAAGAAGCATGCACTATATCGTTCATCAAAGTCAAAGAAATATGTCTATCAAGCTTAGCTCTCTCAACTAGACCAATCAAAGGCTTTACCACACGTCAGCTTGACCTGATTTTCCACAAAAGGTTACCCTAAGCAGGAACTTCAAATGATAACTTGCCTCATAGCTTCACCGCTACTTGAGGAACCAACCTCAGTATGATGAACAGTTGAAGGAGGAGTAGTCGAGGGAGGAATGGTAGAAGCAGTCAAAAGAGCCTGGGGAGGAACATCAGCCATGATCAACAAAAAAAGGTATCACGAGAACGGGAGTAAAAAAAGAAGCAGAGGATGTTGCATAAGTAATCGAACCTAAATATTCGCTACCAAACCCGCGGTTAACAAGCTGCTCAACAAAAGCATGAGCAGCAACGGGAACATCATCATCGGGGATCATCACCGAGGCTTCAACAGACTTGGTAAGAGGAATAGAACGAGGGGGAGATGCTTCATCATCATAAATGATTCTTCTACGAGCTTGTTGCCTTTTTATCAAGGAACCCCCGTTTTCCTCTTCTTCAGAGTCTTGGTTAGCAGTAGCTTTTCTTTTCGATGAAGAGCAAAAAATTATCTCTTAGGCCCTTTCTAAAGAAATTCGAGAACTATGACCGCCTCAACACTAATACCTCGAACAGAAAATCCTGATAAAAAGAAGGATTAAAATAAGTTCTGAAAAATCTATATAAAAAAAGAGGTTATAAAAAAAACTCTTACCATGAGTTTTCATTTTCCAGCCAAATCGTTGGGAAAGAGTTTTTCAAGATCTACCCTCCATTAGAACTATGTTTAATAATTTTCCTACCCAACTACGAAAATTGAGAATTTCATCAACAACACCCATGATTGCTGAAAAATAAAAGGAATATTAAAACAACGATCATCAGAATTGGAAAAAAGGTACGAGAAAGTTATTAAAAAAAAACTCATGTGAAAAATTCTACTTCACAGGAAAGGGAACATTTTCATCACCCAGTAAACCAACAGTGGGAGCAACAACAAACCTGGTATACCAGCTACAGTATTTGTCATCTTCTGGAATGACAAAAACTCTTTTTCTTCTTGCTACTAAAGTAAAAACACCTTGGTGAAAGAGTATGGGAATTAAAGGTGAATTAAATGAGAAAAAGTAAAAGGCACGCTGGCCATGTTGGTCAAATGCCTCAAACAGGCAACAACCCTCCATACTATGAGGCCAATTTAACCTAAACAAGCATAAAAAAATCGACATAATTCGAGGATAACAGGGTCAATAGTAGGTTTAAAAACTAATGTGAAAAGGTATGTATAAACAAAAGAAAACCCAATTAAATAGAAGGTGCTTCTCTGATTCGCATTGGAAATTATAATAGGGAAGTCAAGACTCCAATGACTGTCTTTACGAATTAAAAAAAATCAGACCTTCAGTAAGCTGAGTTGGGTACATATCACCACGATCTAAAGAGTTCACTTAGTTTCTAAGAAATTCTCCGTCATTAGAAAAAGATAGTTCCATAAAAACTATTTCCTCCACTAAAGGTTCACGAAGAGGCTCAGAGATTCCTTACCTCTAGAAGAAGACCTTTGAGAAAGAGAACCTCTGATTCTAGAAGAGAGACTGGAACTAGATGGATGAAGACCCTAAATTACGCAGTCTACCTCCTCTTCTGCTCCTACTAGGGACAAGAGAAAAGTTATCAACTATGGGGACTCTCCGCATAATTGGTGAAACCATAAAAAAGCCTTAAAAGGCGCTGGGAAATTGTAGAACCAATCATAAGATGTCATGTGTAATAAGTATTAAATGGAAGTGATAAATGAAGTGTCATGGGAATTAATGGGGCGGAAACTATTCTCACTTTAATAAAATCCACTTCCCTAATATTCTATTGATGAATAAATGGCAAGTACGGGGACTATCTATATTGGAAAAAATTAAGTTCATGTATATTGGATTTAATTTTTAAAGTGACGTGACATGACACGTAGATTGGTCAAAGAATGAAGGCCAACAAGGAATAAAGAGGCACGAATTACAATAGACACGAGCAAAGATTCAAAAAATTCGATGCTCGCACCTTTACAGACTCAATGCTCATACCTCTTTATAGTCAAGAATCAAGACAAGGGAATGCACCTGATAACACTACAAGAAATCTGTCTATTAGTGGTGACCAAAGTCGCCCACTAAATGTCTATAGTAGCGACTATGGGACTGCTGCAAGTACTTTCATTACTGAATGTTACTAGTGGCGACAAAATGAGGTTGCCCCAGAATATATACATTTTGTGACGACCTTATTGCTACACAAACTAAATGTACTCGCCACAAGAAAGAGTTCCACCAAACGATTCCATTGAAGTCGCTATTGAAGAGTAACATTTAGTGGTGACTTAGTCGCCACTAAAACAATTAATCATCAGTGGGAACTCTAATAGCACTACTGTAGAGTGATATTCAGTAGCGACATAGTTGCCACAAAAATGGTTAGCCATCCGTTACAACTCAAATACCGCTATCACATTTAGTGACGACTTAGTTGCTACAAAATGATTTTTCATTAGTGGCAACACTAATAGCACTAATGTAGAGTGACATTTAATAGCGACCTAGTTGCCACAAAAATGATTAATCATTAGTGGCAACTCGAATAATGCCACTGAATAGTGATTATTTGTGGCAACTCTATATCGCTACTGAATAGTGATTTTTTGTGGCAAATGAAACTCGCCATTAATATTACTTTAGTAGCAACTGAATACTAGAGTTTATATCAATATATATAAGTTTAAGGTCATCCAATAGTATTTAATAAACACCAAAAGAATTTCCTAAACCAAATACTAAACACTTCTATTACAAAAGTTAGAGTTACAATACTTCATTTCATTGTACGCATATACATATAACCAAAATGCAAAATATTGAGTGCTATAGCTTCAAGCTCCTCTGCATATACACTACGTAGTACATCATTGTACATATATACATATAGCCAAAAGGCAAAATATTGAGTGCCTTAGCCTTAAGTTCCTCCGCATATGTACTACGTAATACTTCATTGTCATTGTACGCATTTACAAATAACCAAAAAGCAAAACAGTGAGTGCCTTATCTTCAAGCTCCTCCTTCATTGTCACCACTGTTTAAGAACCTTGTCCCCATTAATTAATAACCAAATAGAAAATTACATTGTTAGAGCTTGAAGATAACATCAAGGTGAAAAAAGATACATATAAGAACATTACCTTCAGAAGATTTCTAAAGTAGGATAGCTGAACTCTTCAAAGTTCTGGAACAATTTCAAGGAACTACAGCAAATGAAGACAGAATAGTTTGGAAGCATCACGGTAAAGGCATCAAACACAATAAGTTTGTTTATATAGCCTTCAATGATACTGGACAACAGATCATTTGACCTAAGAAGCATATGTGGTAAGTTAAATTCCATAAAAGGTAGATGCTTTCTCTTGGTTGGTTATTGAAGATGCATGTTTAACTCAAGAGAATTTGAGGAATGGAAATGTGCTCAAATGCCATTTATGTGAACGAGCATTAATCATCTTTATACACCGTGAAGTCAGTGATCAACTATGTCAACTATTTCTAAGTTTGAAAGGAATCAAATGCGTTATGCCAAAGTCTATGGAACCACATGGGAGGGACTATGAGGTAGAAGAGATGATGGTGAACAATTCCTGATTAATGTTCACATATTGCTAAATACCATTTTCTGCACACATCATTCTGAATCAAAATTGTATCAAGCAAGCAAATACAGGAAATCAAGGAGTTATAGCTAGTTATTCGCCGGACTCAAAACTTTGACAGTACAAAGAACCAGTTGGGAAACCATATAAATGAAGGAAAGCCCCTAAAGACACATTATCAAAGTATATATGGTACAATCATTATCATGTCCTACAAAAGAAACTTTGCAAAACACTCTAAATCTTGTCACAAGAAAAAGCATCTTTAGGTAATCGATCACAAACTACAAGCACAGCTAACTCAGAAAAAGGCTTACAACGAAACTCAAATGGCCTAGAGGAATTGTGAATATCGTTCAAGAAATCTTAAGTTTATAAGGATATTTTAACATACAGTGCATCTGCACTTGGCTACACCAAATTTATTCAGCCTAAGATCAGCAGAAACTGTGCCTTACTTCTTGAAACAAGACAGACACAGAAGAAGCAAAAAAGAGCCACATGAATGCATGCCCTTTGGTCTCAGATTAGAATAGCTCTCTTTTTGCTTGCTCTTTATAGACTTCTTAATCTACAACTATCCAACTATCCAAAATGCAAGCAGATTGCATTGTTAAGCACTTATAAAGACCATAAGAGCAGAAGATTGCAAATAACTTCATGCTTAACTTGAAGAAGGTGCAAGCCAAAACAACACCAGCACAAAACTAAAAGTTTTCAAACTGAAGTAGAACAGGCATCTAGCCATGTTCAAACTGACAACTGTAGAAATTAAGCTAATAAATTTCTAACATAAATATCAATTGTAAAATGCTAGATACATATGTGATGGTTGACATTTTATAGTGAACTAAATACGCTCAAATTGTATAAGGATTAAAGAAAAATTAGATTGCTTGAGAACTAGAGATATAGTAGATAAATGTGATAACATGAACAACTATCCAACTGTAGGAAAATTTCAGCTACAAAACATAGCTAAAATATGAACTTCAAGAAAAAAATAAGAAGAATAGTCAAGAAGGAAGGAAGAGTACCGAAACATTAAGAGTAGATCACATGTTGCATTCCAGTCATGATCGCAGCCAGTTGTTCTTGAATCCTCATGGCTACTTCTACACTGATCCGGTTGTCTACTTTCGCATTCACGTGCTCAAGTTGCTCTTCCAACTTCCTTTGCAACTTTTGTTCCATGTTACTTTTTAATTCGGCAGCCATTTGTTCACGTTGTTCTTGCAACTTTCGACTCACCTCGGCTTGCATTTCTTGACGTACAGTTACCATAGCAGAAGACACACTAACCTCTTCCTCTCTAATATATATATTTTTACCGTCAATTCCTCTACTTCTGCAAAAGATCTTGTACCACAAGTATGCTTAGTTATCTGCTTTTCCCTGTTCTTTCTATTTCTCTCGCTTACATCCTGCACTAAGTCAACAGATTATGAAACCATTATTCAAATAGTAGTGAACCAAACACTATTATTAAGTTACCTTTAATTCAGAACTTCCAAAATACTTTACTAGGTATTTCCCGTCCTCGAGCTCAACATCTTCAGGTCGATGAGATAATATATTTTCATCAGCAATGTAGCGAGAGTAGTGACTGCTCCATCGAGCTTTCCATGCTCTAAAAAGCCTTTGCATAGTACTGATGAAAAAGGCTTGCAACACAGGCTCTCGCACACTACCAAGAACTTCAAACTTATCCTAAACATATACAAATGTAACATTATATTGATTTTAACTACAATAATAAACCATGTAATTTGAAGCCAACACAATATTGAAAATAACTTGTTACCTTAACCCTTAACCACATTGTTACTCCATATTTTGAAGCAATCTTTTGCCAATTCCCATCCTGGAATAGTGCTCTTTACGATCAAACTACAGTAATTAATAATATCTTTTACCCCAGCACCTACTGCTCTATCAATATCATCTGGAATCGTAATTGTGATTTTTCTGCCGTACTTAGTTTTAATATATACAGTTTTAGATTTATATTTTCCTCTTCCTCTCTTTTTGTTCCTGGAAGAAACTGCAAAGGAAAAAAATATACTGAGAAAGTATAATACTGATACTTGTACCAGTCAATTTAAGAAAAGATATATGTGGCCAATATATATATGTGCAGTAATTGTCTGTATTTTCATGCCTAGAATAAAGTGTCTAATTAGTGTGGCTATCCACTTCTCTTTTAGTTTAAGCTACTTGGCTTGTGTTTTATACGTGTATTTGCTACATCTCACTTGGTTTTAATAGATATCACTTGGCTGAAGTAGAGTGCAATGAGGAATATCCTACTTTTCGTTTAAATGTTGTGTTTTATAAGTTTCCAAATAACTCAACGAAAATTATTAGCTGAAATTATATTCTGTCAACTCACTAGCATTCACATACAGGACACGCCTCTGCCTTGTAGTAAAATAAACCTTAATGGTGTTCAAGGTTCGTCATCTATAGTTAAGCTGCATAGAAGTCATCGGTCTAAGAAGGTTGTGGAAAAAAGGCAAAATTGAGATTGTAGAGCTGTTAAACAACAACCATAAAAGGAGAAGAAGTAATTTAATGACTGAAAATGGAGCAGTTACAAGGTTAAATCCTGGTTTAATCAGTTTTCATCCGGTTCATGCAAATGTAAATGCTGATGTTGGAGTATGCAGAGGCTATATCCCTCACTTATGTAATGGTAAAGTGAACAACACTGAGATGACTCAAGTTCAGAAGCTACACTTCAAACTGTTCGGCAATTTAAAACAAAGTCAGCAGAAACCATCAAATGGAGGTAGTTACACTAAAGGGAAAAATAAAAAACTAACATGCACTACCACTTTCAGCTTCTAGAGAAGTATACACACTTCTGTCAAGATTTCTTGATGAAACTGTCTCTACAGAAGGTCTCTGCAAAAGGTTGCTTGATATTTGTCCTTTCTCTGTAGGTTCTTGACAAGGATTATTTGATTCTCCTGTCTCTAGGGATGCTCTACTATTTCCCCTTAGTTGCAATTGTGGCTGAGACGTCGCTTCAGAATTGCCACAACGACCTTCCTATTGTCAACTTAATGGGAAAAATTTTCTTATGAACTTACTGACAAAGATGAGGTTTATTTATTAAGTATGTTCGAAATTTAAAAATTTGTAAACAGCACACCGACCAAATAACCAATTAAATCGAACAATCGAAAAAAATATAAATAAAAATGAAGACCCATAACACCTAATATCACATTTCACGGTTTTGGGTGAAATACCAAACATGCATTCATCAAAAAGTCTAAAATTTCAGAAAGAAGTTCTCAACTTACCAACGAAAGAGCAGTCGACACTGAGAAAGAGCTTTAGGAGATGGCTATTCAAGAAAAATTACTTCTGATTCCTGCATATTTTCAAATGGGTTAGAGAAATTAAAGGTGAAATAGAAAAAATATTCATTCTCGCTAGCTGCATGTACCTAAAAACGTAACTGTAAAAGCTGTTTTTGCATTTGGAGATTCAATTGTGGATCAAAAATCAAATCAAAATCAAAATTAGGGATTTGCTAGTACCCCAATTATCTCGATAATCAAAGCATAAACCTAAAAGCAAATCGAAAGCTACAGCCTTAATAAGCACAGTAAAAAGAACCCAGAATTATTTTTAGGATTTGTAGATTAAGATTTAAAGACCAAAACCCCAAAAATCAGAAACAAAAGAAAATTAAGTAAAAAACTTGCTTAAAGTTTTGTTTTACCTTAATGTTTGCTAGTCCCCTCTTCTTTTTAAGGTTTAGTTGTTACACGTAAATATAAGGACAGCTTGGGAAAATTAGTTTTAACAAACTTCTGATTTAGTCTTTAAGGTAGATACTTTATCAGGCTTCACCGAAATCGAAAGCTCAAATCAGAAAAATCCAGAATTATTTTTAGGATTCAAACACATATCTAATTTGAGAATATAATTTCTAATTACGGCTTTGGGTATCGGTTTACATTTGAGATTTAAGGATAGATACAAGATAATTGAGGAAATTGGATGGATAATTTTTAATCAGAGCGGAAGAAAACCCCTTTTGTTGAGAGAGATTGAGGGAAGTATCCAATGTTTGTTGTCTGTAAATGTGTTTTTGTTTTCTTTCTTTGCTTTCTTTTTATTTAATAAATGTTAACTAAAATTTTTAACTATAGTAGCGACCTAGTTGCTCCAAAAGACCTACAGGGCGATATTTTTTAAGTCGCTAAAATATTGGAGTCAAATCTTTATGAATAGTGGGAACTGAAAATTCAGATTTAGTGGCACATAGTAAAGGTCCCACAAGCAGAAGGCCCACATGGAACATAAGGGGATCAACAAGCCCCACAAGCAGAAGGAGCTAAAGCTCTTTCTGAGAAGGCACAAGATAGGCTGTTTTGGATGTATTGAAATCAGAGTAAAGCAAACAAGGGTCCAAAAAATTATCACCAAGTTGGGCCGTCACTGGAACCATCATGCCAATTATGATGAACACCCAAATGGAAGAATTTGGCTACTTTTGAACTCAAATGTGGAGATTAAGATACTGATGGCAGATGAACAATTTATACACTACGAGACAAAGGATAAAAACTCAAATTTCAGAATACTTCTAACAGATGTGTATGCCATAAATGAATTGAACAGGAGGCAACAATTATGGGCAAAACCGATCAACCTAGGAGCATCCATTCAACAACCATGGCTGTTGTGTGGTGACTTCAATAATGTGCTGCACACGGAGGATAGAATAGGAGCACCAGTGTTACAGTAAGAGATACAAGGATTCCAAGACACAATCTGTACTCTTCAGCTAAATCAGGTGAAGAGCATGGGCAGCTTCTACACCTGGTCAAATAAACAAAAACCAGAAACTAGAGTATATAGCAGGATAGATTGGGCACTGGGCAACATGAGTTGGATGCATGAATTTGTTCACATAGTAGCTCATGTTCTAAATCCTGGAGTGTCGGATCACTCCCCCATCCTACTGGTGTGTAACCCAGAGCAACAAAGAAGAACACTTCACCCAAAGCCTTTCAAACTGTATATATCAGTAATGGACCATACAGAGTTCCCTTCAATTGTGGAAAAGGTCTGGAAACAGGGTCAGATAGAAGGAAAAATGCATAGAGTCTGGAGCAAACTGAAGGCCCTTAGAGTGGGGTTGAGGAGTCTGAATACATATATGTTAAACTATAGAATTCACCTCACTGAAGCAAGACAGAGACTGGAAACCATACAATCTCAGCTGCAACTTAATTGTATGGACCAAGGGCTTCTTACTCAGGAGAAACAGCTACTGGATGCTGTGGAAAAATGGAGTCATATAGAGGAGAAAATCCTACAACAGAAATCTAGAGCTAGGTGGATTGTATGTGGTGACTCTAACACTTTCTTGATCAGATGAAGATGAGAATAGCAAGGAACACTATCAGTTCTATATACACTGAAGAGGGAGTGAAAGTGACTGATCCCTGGGAAGTGGAAGCAGAATTTGTTACTGGCTTCAAGAGGTTACTGGGAGAGAACAACACCTTTCTCCAATGTCCAAACATTGCAGTAATTCAGAAGGGCCAATGCCTAACACTGCAACAAAAAGAAGACTTGATACAACCAGTAACAAGAGAGGAGATCCTACATGCAGTTAGGATTATGCCTCATGAAAAAGCTCCAGGGGTGGATGGCTTCCCGGTTTAATTCTTTCTAAGGCACTGGCAGGTGGTCGGGGAAGACATATATGAAGCTGTAGAAGAATTTTTCATCTCTGGGCACATATATCAAGGAGTGAGTAGTACTGCACTCACACTAATTCCCAAGGTGCAGAATCCAACTACTGTAAAGGATTACAGACCAATAGCTTGTTGTACAACACTTTACAAAATAATTACCAAAATCATTACAGCAAGACTGAAAGAAGTAACAGACTGCCTAGTTGGAAGGTCACAGTCAGCCTTCATTGAGGGTCGCAACATTGTTGACAACATATTATTCACACAGGAGCTACTCAAAGGATACTCTAGATCATCCTTTGGTTATTTCCTGCAAAGATTAAATCATCCACGTACAAGCAAACGATCAAGATATCTCCATCTTTCATCTTGGCATAGAGCGCATGCTCATGTGGGCATTTGGCGAAGTCATTTTCTTGCAAGTACTTGTCGATCCTACTGTTCCACGCCCTTGGTGCTTGCTTTAGTCCATATAACGCCTTCTTCAATCTTAAGACTTTGTCTTCCTGCGTCTTCACCTCATAGCCTATAGGTTGTCGGATGTAAACTTCTTCCTCAAGGACTCCATTCAAGAACGCCGACTTTACATCCATTTGGTGTATCTTCTATTTATTTTGAGCTGCCATAGAAATGATTAGTCTTACAGTTTCTAAACGGGCTACAGGGGCAAATACCTCGTCATTGTCGATTCCGGCTCTTTGACTATATCCTTTTGCAACAAGCCTCGCCTTGTATCTTTCGATTTCTCCCTTGCAATTTTTCTTTGCCTTGTACACCCACTTGACGTTGATCGCCTTTTGCCCTTTTGGAAGTGAAGTCAGATCCCAGGTGTCGTTTTTTTCGATGGACTGGATCTCCTCATCCATTGCATCTCGCCATTTCTTACTTTGTACGGCTTCTTCAAAAGTAACTGGTTCACAATCAGCAAATAGACAAAGAAGAGTTAGGTCCTCTAACCTTTCAGTGTCTTCAAAAATGTCTTCCAAACTCCTTGAGCGTTCCTCGCTCCTTTCATTCAGAAACGATGGTGGTGAGTCTTCTTGAACTGCTGTTGGCGAGGTAGGTGGAGTAGTTAGCTCTTGCTGGGCATCCTCTGCTGTAGATCTTTGTTCTTCTTCTTCGGTTGGAATTATGGAATTAAAGTCCTCGTGAGAACCAAATTTCCATTCTCCTTCTTCATCAAACTCCACGTCCCGACTTATCACAAGCTTGTTAGTATCTGGATTATATAATTTGTAGCCTTTGGAGTTGGAATCATACCCGATAAAGATGAACGCCTTACTTTTATCATCGAGCTTGCTCCGTGTCTCGTCAGGTACATGTGCGTATGCTTTGCTTCCAAAGACTCTTAGATGGGAGATTCCTGGCTTCCTTCCACTCCAAGCTTCTTGTGGAGTCTTTCCCCACACGCTCCTTGTTGGTGATCGGTTGAGTAGATAGACTGCACCCGCTACTGCTTCGGCCCAGAATTCCTTTGGTAGCTTCTTGCTCTTTAGCATACTCCGTGCCATGTCTAGAATTGTCCGGTTCTTCCTTTCCGCCACTCCATTTTGTTGGGGGGACCTTGGTACCGTTAGTGGACGCCTTATTCCATGCTCCTCGCAAAAATTCTGGAACTCTCTAGAAGTGAACTCGCCTCCACGATCGGATCTCATGGCCTTTATGTGTAGTCCACTTTCTTTCTCCACTGCCGCTTTGAATTTCTTGAATACTTCAAATGCCTCCGATTTTTGCTTCAAGAAATACACCCATGTCTTTCTAGAAAAACCATCAATAAATAGAAGGAAATAGTTGTTTTTACCGAAGGAGCTTGGCTTGATCGGACCACATATGTCGGTATGTATGAGCTCCAATGGCTTTTGGGCTCTCGAGCTTGACTCCTTTGGAAAACTCTTCCGGAATTGCTTTCCGAGTAGGCATCCTTCGCATAATTGATCGGGGTGTCTAATGGATGGTAGTCCTCGCACCATGTCCTTCTTGGATAGTAGCTCCAAGCCTCCAAAATTCAAGTGCCCAAATCGAAGATGCCAAAGCCAAGATACATCTTTGTAGCAAGCTTTAAGACACTTTGCAACATCATTTTGAATGTTCAACAAGAACATTCTATTTTTGGACATAGGCACCTTAGTGATTAAATTATTTTTATTATCTCTTATGGAAAGATTATGATCTTTCATGTGAATGGCATAGTCCTTCTCTAAGAGTTGCCCCAAACTCAATATATTATTTTTCATGTTGGGCACATAGTAGACATTTGAGATAAATTGGTGATTTCCATTCTTCAAGCGGATTAGGATGTTACCTTTGCCTTTCACTGGTATTTTGGATTCATCACCAAAAGAAACATTACCACTCACCGATTCGTCGAGCTCCACGAACATGCTCCTCTTTCCACACATATGGTTGCTCGCCCCGGTGTCAAGGTACCAAGTGTTGTCTTGTCTCCCTTCTTCTCCTTTGTATGCTACAAGTAGGGTCACGTCTTTTTGGCCCTTATCCTCCACAAGGTTGGCGGTCTCTTCGACTTTGGTTTGAGACCCTCTACATTGTGAAGCATAGTGTCCATATTTTTGACAATAATAACATTTGATTTGAGATTTATCGTACCTTGCACCTTGGTTGCCTCTCCCACGACTTGGGTATTCTCTTCTTTCTTCATTGTTGTTGAAACCTCCTCGTCCACGTCCATAGCCTCGACCTCGTCCACGACCACGACCTCTTCCATATTGACCTCGTCCATTTCCGATATTTTCTTCCTTATCTTTTATTTGCATCTTGAATAATTGCTCCACTATATCTTGTTTTTTCTTATGCTTTTCTTCATATGCTTGTAAGGATCCCATTAATTGATCAATTGACATCTCCTCCAAATTTTTAGTTTCTTCAATTGTTATGACAATATGCTCGAATTTGGAAGTTAATGACCGGAGTATCTTCTCAATAATTCTAACATCTTCCAATTTTTCACCATTTCTTTTCATTTGATTTGAAACCACCAAAACTCTTGAAAAATAGTCGGAAATTGACTCCCCTTCTTTCATATGTAAAGACTCAAATTCTCCTCTTAAAGTTTGGAGACGTACCTTCTTTACTTGCTCGGCACCTTTGCAAGACGTTTGGAGTTTCTCCCACGCTTCCTTAGCAGTGGTTGCACTTGAGATCTTCTCGAACCCATCATCATCCAATGCTTGGTAGATGAGGTAGAGAGCTTTCTTGTCTCTCTTTCTTGAATCCTTCACACCATCCTTTTGAGTTTGGGATAATGTAGATTCATCTAGGGGCTCATTGTAGCCTTTCTCTACAATATCCCAAACATCATGTGCACCTAGGAGAGCCTTCATCTTGATACTCCAATTATCATAGTTGCTCTTGTTGAGCATAGGAACTTGGAAGGATGCAACACCATTTGCCATGATTTTAGAAATTTTTTGGTTAGAATCTTGTGGCTCTGATACCACTTTGTTGGAAGAGGATTGCTATTAATATTTGGAGGGAGGCTTTTAGGCTAAGGGAATTTTGGAAGAGTAGAAAGATTTTGGAGAAGAGAAACTTTTATTGCTCAAACTTGTTTTTGATTTTTTTGGCTTGATATGTTATGTGTTGTGTGTTATACAAATGCCAAATGCCATCCCATATTTATAGGGCAGGCTTGCCAAGCTCTAGAGTGTCTAGAGAGTTCTACCATTTCCTAGCTATGTACATGTGCTAGAATTCTATGGAGAATTCTAGAGAGTCTAGAGAGTTCTATTACTTTCTAGCTAGGTACATGTGCTAGAATTCTATGGAGAATTCTAGAGTATTTCCAAGCTCAAATGGACTAGAGTTCTCTAGAACATTCCGGAATCTAGAGTTGCGTAGAATGTTCCGGAATTGGGCTATTTATTTTTTATAATTTCTTAAGCCCAAATAATTATAACAAAATCAAGTTTATTTTATTTTCAACAGTATGCACCTTATTGGACCTTATGTGGTGGATTTAGTGAGATTTGTCATTCATATGCCAAATTGCTAAAGGACAAGTCCAAATAAGACAAGGGACCAAATCTCTTGATTCCCCCACCCCCCCCCCCCACTCCCCCCAACCCCCACACCAAGTCCCCACCCCTATTCTTTTTGGTTTTTGGAATGAGAGGAGAGAAAGGTAGAGAACCTATAATGATGCGAGATAAAGTAATGTTAGATGAAGCTACAAATGAATCCTACCATTCTCTTCAATTCCAAGTTAGAATATTTCAATCATTTTGTCAACTGTTTGTGTAACCTTCTGCCTTCACGTTAAGAAAGACATACTCCCTTTCAATTTACATGAATTTATTTAATTTGGCACATAATTTTAAGAAAATAGAAGACTTTTAAATTTGTGGTGGAAAATGAAGCACATATATTTTGTATAATTAAAAATTATTGTATAATAATAAATTATTTTCAAATATAAAAAATAATTATATTTTTTTAAAACGTACTAAAAAGGAAATTAGGTTCATATAAATTTGAAATGGGAGGAGTACAAAGAATATTGACACTCATGTTTGCAAGAAATTAAAAGAATTGCATTTCAACTTATTCCCCAACATATATCTCTTGTATTGACTAGTGATTTTAATTACATTATTCAACCAAGAAAAGAATTAATGAAAGATGTAGGTTTCAGCCACCTATAAAACCAAAAAATAATTGATATGTATAACAATTTCATTTTCCCCGTGCTAAATAAGGAAAAGACATAAGTTGGAAAAATTAATATAATTAAGGAGATCTTTAAAAAAAAGATAAAAAATAGAAGGTAAAAATGAGCAACATGGCTTGCTATCAATATGCTGGAGAATACTTGAACGTTTGACTTTATTGTTGCCAGTACTACTGTTTATTGTCGTCATTATTGTTGCTTGGAGTCGTTGCGGCTGCAGTATTGTTAATAATAACATTGTTGCAATGGTGTGAATTGCCAATTAAAGAAGTGACGGCTGCTGCTAATGCTGCTGCAAAATATGGATCAGCAGTAAGAGCATTCACTGTGTCACCAATTGAAGGCAATATTGACAGATTTTGGGACATTTGGAGGCCAGAGAATTTTGATTGGTTATATAAAGCTTGGCCAAAAATCTGAGGTAAAAGTGCAATTGGATTTCCAGGGGAATTTTGGTGTGGATTTTGGAAAGGAAATTGGAATTGATTAGAGGGTGCTTTAAATGGCGAAGAATTTGAGGTTTGAGTTAGATCCAATGTAATGGTAGGAAATTGTGCGGAGGCTGAAATTGTGGCCATACAAGAGGAACAAGGAAGGAGAGTTCTGGCTAGGATATTTGAGCTCATTAAGCCATCTGCACTTGGCATGGAACCTGAGAGCAGCATTCTTGCTGCTGAGGAAGTAGTTGAGGCCATTGCCGCCGCGGCCGGCGGCAAAGGGTGGTTGTGATTACCTTCATAAGTTGTGATCAAGATTGTTTTGTCCTCTGCACATCTTTGAACCTGTCAATGCCATAAAATACACTTCTTGTTACCTTTGCTATAATTTTGTGTTATATATTACACTGTTTTTCTCACAAGAATCAAAATATTTTAAATATATAGATAATACTTTCTACTCGAGGAACTTTCTTGATTGACTATTATTGTTTTTAATTGAGTATTATAAAATCTATTTTGTCTTTGATCAAGATAGGGTAATAGCGACTTCATGCCAACAAGTTGTGACAATCAGTGGTGGATATCAAGTGAACAACTGCACAAGGCTTGCAAGTGACACATTTTTCTTTTTCAAGTGTAAACGCTAAAATTAGAGAGATTGCTAACTATTTAATTTGACTAATATATTCTTGAAAAACAAAAACACAGAATCTAATCATGGATGAAGTTATGTAAAATTTAAAAAAGAAAGACATACTTGCTTCCTAACAGGACAACCAGCTGCCATGGTGCAGCGATAATAAGCCCGAGGACACGGGTTTCCCTTCGCCATTTTTTGCCCATATTTCCGCCATTGGCAACCATCTGTGATCTATATAAGTGCATCAAAAAAGAAAAGGCATCCATTTATTCTACGTATCAAAGTTTGAACTGATTTAACAATTATCAAGCAAGGAATATAAATGATTCATATAATTCATCTAACTAGTTTAAGATTATGATTGATTTTAAAGACTATCAAGGCTAAAATTAATGGTTGTAACAATTTATATGGCTTACTTAAACTCATATGGAGCTTTAAATATACCAGTAGTAAAACTTTTAAACTTGTGGTCAACAGTTATAAAAACAAATCAAGTGTAATTCTTTTCTTAACGGATTAATTAATTAGAATGGAATAGAATGAGTAAACCAATCTAAGTTCATACCATGGGAGCTTCGGATCGAGCCCTGACAGAGACACGAGCCTTCCTTATGGTAGCCTCAGTGGCTTGATCAACAGTAGTACTACTCTTGGACTCATTGCCCGCTACTCTAGGAACCTTATTAGGACCCCAACAAGATAAAACTTTAGCAGGACCATCCTCTCCATCACTTGAACCAGACTCGACGATATTCATCGGTGGTGATCGTGACTGTTCCCAGCTTCTTCGCCCCTCGGACGATGACAATGAAGGCTCATCTGCTAGACGGCCAAGATCCATAAACTTCCTAGGTCTCATTTGACTACTTTGGTGGTATTGCTGCTTGATTTCTTCTCCTTTGTCATCTTGCTCATTATGATCATGTTGTTGTTTCTGTTTAATCATTGTCAATTGCATCTGTAGAGTACTACAATTTGATGTTACCTGATTTAACATGTCCCTTAAATGTCGATTTTCACCGTTCGTTCTCTCCAATTCAGCTTGAAGAACTGCCAACTATATATAACATATAATTGCAAAAATGTCAGCATCTTGAATTATATGACTATATATCTCATTTAAAAGGTCAAGTTGTTCGAAAGAGGATAGGGTAGGCCAGTATACTAAGCTTTCACTGTGCATGGGGTTTAGTGAAAGGCCGAACCACAAGGGTCTATTGTTTGCGGCCTTACGCTGCATTTTTGTTCGTTATAACCTCCTAATCACATCGCAGCAATATTATTAATTATGCCCAGACTCCCTTAAATGAGAATACTTTTATTTACTTATTTACTATGTTAAAGATCTAATTATTCTTACCTCAGTTTTTGTTCTTGTATCTTCAGAAGAAGCTGGGGATAAACCATCTTCCACTATGGACTGATCAGTACTAGTGTTTGCAGTGAGAAGTTGCAAACCAGTCTACAAAAGGATGAGAATTGGATTAGAATTCACTTATACAAACTAAACGAAACTGATGAAAAAGAATAAATTTGATAAAGGTAGCTTACATTTATGTTGAAATCTAATTCAAGAGGTTTGTTGAATTCTTTTCCTTCGTCAGTATCGTTACATGAATTGACATCTTCTTTAGCAGCAAAGAAGTCCATCTCATCAAGAACTGGTCTTTTTTGGTCATGACCATTAATAAGATTCACTGGGAATTGAATAGTAGTGGGAGGTGGTGATGATGACATGTTCTTGGTTGGGGATTCAATAATATTATTATTGGATGATAAAAAAGGTTCAAGCTTGTGTAATTTGTAGAAAAAATGGTGGTCTTTTGATGAAGGATATTGAAGAGAGAGTGATGTGGGATCTGGATCAAAGAAGAGTCCACTACCATTGGCCATATATGAATTTCAATGGAAACAGAAAAAGAGATAGGCTTTGAATACAGCAATGGACTCGGCAATAAAAAGGGAAAGAAGGAAGACCAAATACTTGGGGGGGGGGGGGGGGGGGGTAAAGTAGGGGTTGTGGTGGTGTGTGTGGAATTAAATGAAGACTTAAGAGTGGTGTATTTGTATATTTGTTTGAAGAGAAATTGATGGGAATTGATTTTTGAGGACTTAGGTGAAAGGCATGGTCCCTCTATCTTCTAATATTATAATGCTAGTTATGATCTAGTTTAGCCAAGAAGTCGCCTTTGTCAACCTAATGTAAATGCATAAATGCATGTAGCATGCAAGTGTACGTGTGTACACACATATTCATACACGTAAATACATATATTATCCTATATTATGAGGTAAGCGTGTGTTTGATATTACTTCGTAATTAAAATCATTACTTCCTCTAACCTAATTTGTATGACATTTTTTACTTTTTCAGATTCAAACTTTTTAATTTTAATTGTGCATCTCGATAGAGAATTTTTTCATTTTTTAAAATAAAATTTATATATTTAAAATCACGTAAAAAGTATTATAAATCACTATTATTAATAATTTAAAATTTTTAAAATATGTTGAATATTGCAATCAATGAATGATTCATATGGCTCTCGAATTTAACACTATCACATAAATTGAGACAGAGGAGGTATATTTAATATCATAATATAAAAAAGAAGAAAAAAGAATTGTCCAGTGCATTAGACTCTCATTATGTGTATATATATATATATATATATATATATATATATATATATATATATATATATATATATATATATATATATATATATATATATATATATATAATACAAAAAAGATTACTTAACCATAAAATAAAGACCACTAGTGATTTGATTAGCGTGGTTTTGAACTTAAACGCTACTCCCTCTGGTCCACAATAAGTGGTCAATTTATTTATTTTTTATTTTGGTCCAAAATAAGTGTCTATTTATATAATCAAGAAAAAATTTATTTTATTTTTCCAAAATTACCCTTATGTACATATCCTTAAAAAGTTATTTACTCTTCACATTTGAGAAGAGAAGTAAGTGCTATTATAACTATGCTGTAATATTTAATTAAGAATAATTTAATAATACTAATTATTTATATTTAAAAATTAATATTTTTTTAATGGATATACTCAAATCAAACTGGTCATTTATTGTGAATCGGAAGTAAAATTAGTAAGGATCTTATCCGTCCTAATAGAAGAAATGAAGAAGGTAAGTTATCATTACATGTTCGAACTTGGAGATAATAAATGAGGTTTTACTTATTTATTTATTATATTTGCTTCCGAGGGCTGAGCCAAAGCCTCAAACAAGTTAATGCATGTGCAGTTGTGGACTTATTAGGTTTTTTAGATTTTTTTTTTTTGAGCATGCGGGTTTTCCTATGTTTAATAACGGGGAAAATTTCATATTAGAATAACTAGGCTTCATATTTTTTAATTTTATAGCTTATATTTTAATTTATAATTAATTTAAGATTCAACACTAACTTCAATAGGTTCTTAAAATTACTATTTAATTTTTAAAAAAGTTTCTCAAGCTTTTAAATTAATTTTTCGAATCAGTAAGAGTCACTCAAATAGTAATTTGACAAACCAAATTCATTTGGGTGATAAAAAATTAAATTTTTAACAAGCTTATATATGTGAATTTAAATTTTCAATTTGATTTTATGAGAAATATGGAGTGGGTGTTAATTAGATTTGTTAGAAATAATATAAGGAGGTTGTATGTAAAATTTGAAGTTATTTAATGGAGATTTGGAATGGTTTTAACTGAAAATCGTGGAAGAAGTTTGTCTACAGACGCTTGTATAAAGGTGTATAAAAGTGTATAATAGTGTATAAATTGAGTTTTTAAACTCATATACAATATTATACACAATTATACAAAAAACTGACTTCGTCTTTTTCCTTGCGTCTTTTCTGAAATTTAACTCAAATCTTGCTCAAATCTACTCCAAATCACTTCAAATTTAAATTTTGAACCCATTTTGATATTTTCAATCAATTAGAACAATACCCAATCCAAACAACTAACAAATTAAAAATACACATTTTCAAAAGCAAAGCTTTGAATGGTTTTCAATGGTGGACTTCTATTCTTCAATTTTTTTCCATTGCAAGCACGTGACACACGAGGAGAAGCAGAAAATACATGGCCTTTTGAAACATATGTAAAAGATGTGAGAAGAAGAGAGAGTGAAAGCAATAATTGCGAGAACAAAGAATTAACTCTATAATTTTTAGAAACAGTAGTTGTAAAAATAAATACTTTGAATCTGCAAGTGCTTTTAAAATATGTACAATGTGGATTAGCTTGGGTAAAATTTAAAAATATGAACCATTTTTTGTTATAGTGTGAAGTCATGTGTATTTTCTTGTAATTCACTTATATTTATATGTGAAATATACATTTAAAATTATTAAAAGCTATTTATTTATGCACCGGCTGCGCATTTGTAAAACTTGCTCAATTATAGAATGTGAATTCAGTAAAACCCTCAAATTTAATCTACACAATGACTATATATGTATAACGATAATGAAAACGATTAAAAGTCAATAGGATAAATATATATCGACCAAGTATGGATTGATATTCTAGAAATGATTAATGACTAGTGGAACCAGAGAAATTACAACCTAAACCTGTAGAAATAAAACTTAAATTCCACAAATAAATGTTTCTTGCTTCCTTCAAATTGTTGTGTTAAGGAGAAGTAAATATATAGGAGTAATAATTTTCTTAAAAATGGAAAGAAATAGCCAGAATAGGAAGGGAAGTCAAATGACCCCAGTTGAGGTGAACTGGCCAAGTTGAGACCTTCTTGGGACCAATTAAAAGAAGCCACGTAAACACGTTAAAGAAACTGAGGAGTAGAATGATTCTGGGTTTGGTCAAAGGCGAGTGAGATTGACGCGTTCCAACAAATTCATCGCCCCAAAATGCCCGGCACTTGCTCGTGACGACCGCTCAGCTGAATCTTAAATTTTGGCCTTCTTTTCTTCAGTTAAAGAGTCAACGAACTTTCAGGGGCTACACCACGTTATGACAAATTGTGGGTCCATTCCTCGCCAAATTTGGAGTTTCGTCTTTTCTCTTTTTGTTAGGTTGTATTTGTAAAGATGAAAATAGCAAAAGAAAAGTATTATTTGAAAATATTTTGCTAGCCCAAATTGGTTAACTAAAATAAAAAGATTTAATTAAGGAAGAGGACGTTTTTCAAAAGAGGAGAGAGATTTTTTTAAAGGATTATTTTATTATTAAAGAAGATTTTTTTGAATTTAGCACAAATGTTAAGGATACTTATATTTATATTGTATATGGATGGTTTTAGATACAAGAATAATCTAGACAATTATGTCATCTTCTACTAATATATTCCTTAAATAACCAAGACTCTATAATATTCAGATTTTTCTTAAGTATCACAAATATCAAAGATATTACTCAATAGCATTTTAGAACTTTCTTCTAATTATAATTTTTACTCTTTCAGAAAATCAATTTTATTTTTTCACATCCCCCCTTGAAGTGATTTTTTGGAAGCTATCTCAAGCTTGTCGCGGAAGAACTCAATTGATACTTTAGGACGTGTCTTGGTGAAGATCTCAACACTATTTTTCCAGCTGCTCTTTCTTGCCTAAAAACTGAAAGTTTTTCTATTGATATTGCAAAGAAACATGAGTATGTTCTGATGAAATTGTCATCTCTGAAACGAGCTGGTTTTACAATAGGTCTTTTAGGCCTTCCTGAAATACTTGAATCATCCCCTTTTTGAGTTTCATATCGTTGGTTCTCGGGCTTCCCCTTTTCTCTTAGCTCCTCGATGACTGTATTATCTAAAGAAGTACTTATAATGGGTAGATTTGATGCTTCAGGGTTGAAGAGTTTAGAACATGCCCTTCTTGTGCAACTCCATAACACTACTTCATCGAATATGACATCCCTTGAAACAACAAAGACATGAGTTTAGTATTCATGCACTTCCGTCCCTTTTTTCTTTCATAACATCAAACAAAGATGCATTTCCTTGCCTTGGCATCCATCTTGCTCCGTTGAGAATCTGAAATGTGGACATAACAGATAGAGATAAAAATGATGAGGTGTTTAACGCTAGGCTTTTCTCCAAGCATTAATTCATACGGAGACTTCATATTGTTTGGAGAAAGCGGTATTTTGTTAATCACGTACGTTGCACATTTCATACCTTCAGCCCACAAGTCTTTAGGTAATCTTGGCATGAAGCCAAATCTTACATGTCTCAGTTAAGAGTCAGATCTTCCTTTCAGCCACTCCATTTTGTTGTGGCGTATCAGCGCATGTGAGTTCTCTTTTAATGCCATGCTGACAACAAAAGGAAAGAAACTTTTCTGACGTAAACTTACCGCCATTGTTAATTCGTAGCCGCCTTATTCTAGAATCGAGTTTGCCATCAACTTTTCTTTGAACTCTATAAACTTATTGAAAACTTCTAACTTGTGCTTCACAAAATAAACCCAAGTTAATCTAGTAAAATCATCAATGAAAATTATCATATAAGAATAGCATGAGAATGAATGAGTTCTCGTCCGCCCCATCAAGTCACTGTGAATAAGTTCTAGTGAGGTATTGCACCTTGACAAGGGTCTATCAAATGGAAGACGACGTGCCTTTTCTATAATAACATCCTTCACAAACCTCACCTCCACCAGAATTTCTTAAGTTAGGTAATCCTTTACTAGATTCAAGTTTACCGGCTTTTAATTTATTGATACTAAGATGTCCAAGTCTAGCATGCTAAAGATATGTATTATCATTGCTACTGATCTTCTCAATATATTAATTAGAGGCAGATAAGACATAAATTGTTAACTCTCTTACCTAAGTGAAAGATATATTCCTTGAGCACCTTGATATTTCAGAGGACCTTCACATTACGTGGGCCAAATAGCAAATAGTTTCCAGCATCTACAACATTTGTAACTGCAAATAGTTTTTTCTTCACATTGGAACGTGAAAGACATTGTTGAGAGCAGTAGTATCTCTTTGCTTCTTCTTGATCATAACAGTGCCATTCTTCTCCACACTATGGATTGTATTATTTGTCGTGACAATGGCATCATGTCCATTGTATTCGCAAAAGGTGTAGAATTTGGATTGATCTCCAGTGAGATGGTGCCAACATCCTGAATCCATGATCCAGTCTCTTTCAAAATTATGGAAGCCATAGCATATATAGCTCGAGTCTCCACTACGAAGCACTTTCTCTAGTCTTCTTCTGTTTCTTCTTCTTTAGTAACTTTCTTGGTTTGATCCATATTGTTCTCTTTGGCTCAACAATATCTTTTTATATGTCCAACTTTGCCACAACGGTAACACTTTAAAGGCTTTTTACCGGTGCTAGAAGACTCCCCCTTCTTTTTTGGCGAGCTTGAACCACTAGAGGATCGAAAGTGTGTGTTATCTCTTGATTTTTCTTTAAGGTTTCTCTTATCAGTGTCAAGAGCATTCCCTCCTCGTTGTTTAATAGATATACCAGCCATTTGTTTGGCTAGTAACTTTTGTGACGATAACAAATTCTCAGATTCTTCCAAACATAATTGTTGAACCCATCCTTGAATCGATGTAGCAAAGGTAATATATTCTGGTTTTAAACCACAAACAATAATTCTTCTTATTCATACTTCAGAGATAACCTCGTCCAGATTCAATAGAGAAATTTTGGAACACGGATTTTTAACCTTCAAAAATATTCAACGATAGAGAGATTACCTTGAGCGATGTTAGCTAACTCATTCTCCAAAATCTATAGCCGAGATTCATCCTTCTTGTTGAACAACCGACTGAAGGTCCTCTATATTTTATGAGTTTATTTACACCTCATAATATGATCAAAGAAATTAGGAGAGATAAATCTCTTCAGGATAAACTCCGCCTTAGCATTAATCTGCTTCCACTTTTTGCGCGCATTGTTATTTTTTGGAGCATCAGCAGGAGGACTTTTGTTACTCCCATTGACAACTTCCTACAAATCCTCACCAACAAGGTAGGACTCCATACATGTCTTACATACCTTGTAGTTGGACTGATTCAATAATTCCATCTCTGATCCATTAGCACGACCACTCAAATCCATTTAGGTAGACTAGTTTAATCGACCACTAACCCGACCTTGCAAATATATCTAGAAGCCAACCTGACTCTGATACCATGTAAAGAATAGAAGAAAAAAAGTATTATTTGGAGACCTTCTGCTAGCCCGAGATCGTTAACTAAGATTGGAGGATGCAACTAAAAAAGAGAAAGCTTGAAAAGAGAAGAGAGATTTTTTGAAAATAGAACTTTGTTATTGAAGAAGACTTTATTAAATTTGTCTTGGTTACAAATGCCTAAGGCTACTTCTATTTATACTTATCTAGGGATGATTCTAGATACAAAAATAATCTAGACAACTCAATTGTCTTCTACTAGTATCTTCCTTAAATATTCAAGTCTCCAGAATGTCTATGTATTTCTTAAGTACCACAAATATCTTTTTTTTTAAATCCCTCCCAAATTAGGAGGATCTATAGTGCTTCCACACTTCCCCTCCCTGGTTACTCGAACCCAGGACCTTACCACAAATATTAAAGATATTACTCCATAGCTTTTCTAGAACTTTCTGCTAATTATAATTTTTACTCTTCCAAAAAATCAACTTTATTTTTTTACAGAATTGGGATGAGATTGCACTCGCTTCAACTAACTATGTAGAGTACATGTTACTTTTTATCGATATTGGTATCAGATGGTTAGACTGGCACACAATGTTTATATCTCAATCATACTAGTTAAGTGATAAATTAAGGTGTTGATATGTATTAGTTAACAAGAGCGGCCCAATATGCTTGATGGCCTAAAGTCGAACTTTAATGAGAGGTCTTATTTAAAAACTTTCAATTTATTTTTTATTGAAGTCTTATGTTTTTAGCATTTTCATATGTAAAGTTGTAAATATTGTTTATAATCAATTTATTCTACTAGTTTTCTAATTGATAATATAGCCAATCCATTTATCAACATCAGTTCATTGGCTAAGTTACTGTAACAACCCCACCCGTCGTTTTGATAATTTACACCCTGATCCCCTATTAACCGACTCCCTTGAGTCGTTTTCTGCTATTATGATTTGCCGAGATGATTCATTTTGAGTTTCGAAGCGTTTTGAGTCACTTAGTCCCTAAATGAGAGCTTAGTTCTTAGAAACCCTAGTCGGAACAGTGTGAAGATTGCTCCAAATAGAATTCCGTCAATTTCATTATCTCCTTTTGGTCATTTTGGGCTAAGGGGCAGGTCCAGATTGTATTTTGAGGTCCGTAACTCATTTTGGCTTGAAATGGCAAAATTCGAATTTTTGGAGTTTCGGGTCGATAATGGAATTTTTGGTTTTGGGGTCAAAATTCGATGCCAGAAGTTGGAATAGGTCTGTAGTGTTTAATATGACTTGTATGTAAAATTTGGGATAAATTGGATATGGTTTGGTCAGGTTCCACATCGGTTGTAGAATTTTAAAATTTCATTAAGATTGGATTGGAGGGTAATTCATGATTTTAACGTTGTCTGATGTGATAGTTGATATATTTGGTTGAGGTCCTGAAGGTCTCAGGTGTGTTACAAATGCTTAACGAATGCGCTTAGGACTTTTACCTTTGCTGAATTTGTTGCACCTGTTGTTTTCGCACCTGCAAATTTTGCACTGCAAGTGGTGCTGCACAAACATCTAGGGAGCCGCAAAAGTGGATATGGACCTTGGTAGCTAAGACCGCAGGTGTGGCTGGGGGACCGTAAAAGCGGGCTCGATAATGCGGCCCAATGCCCGCAGATGCAGCCCCAGCCCAGTTAAGTGGATTTTGCATTACAATGATTCTTCCGGGGGTGCAGGACCATAGATACGGTTCTATAAGCGCAGAAGTGGAAATTACTAGGCAGAAAAGGGAATTTTGAGGGTTTGAAATTTCATAACACAAAATTTAATTTGGAGCTCGGTGGAAGGAAATTTTTTGAATTTAGAAGGAGAGCTAATGGGTAACTACTTAATATTAGACTATATAGATGATATTTACACCTTAATTATACCATGCTTTATTGTTGTTTTATAAGCGAAATGATAGCAAAATATTCTAATTGGTGCTCTGTTGCTTCGCAGGGACTAATCCAAGTTAGGAAGAACTATGGAGCGTTCTGGAGTCAATAATGTAAAGAAAACATCAAATCAAAAAGCACCTGAGGGGAATGGAGCAAGAACTGGACTGGGTTGGAATCCACCACGACCGCGGTGGACCGCAGTTGGACCGCGGCAGACCAAAAAGTGAGGCAGAATGTTCGCCTCTCACCGCAGTCCCGCCGCAGTCGCGCCACGGCCGGGTGAACTGTGTTGTTGCCCAGAACTTTTGGGTCAAAAGTGTAAATCGGGAAACACTTATTCCAAACCCTTAATAGCTAAAGAAGCTCGCCCAAGAAAGTATCAAGTTTGTTTTTAGACTACCTTGGCAGCAAGAACAAGTGTGAGAAGATCAACCAAACATTAGAGTTTTTTCTATCTCCTTTTATTTCTTGCGATTACACATTATGAATAATTTTGTAGTTTTATATTGCTTTGTTATGAGTAGCTAAACAATTATTCTAGGGTTGATGAAACCAATTGTTGGATGAAGTTTTGACTCAATTTTGTTATAATCGAGCAGTATTTATTATGTTATTGTTCTACTATATTTTATATGGTGATTAATTTAATGGGCCCTTGATTAATCGTGTCTAATTTCCTTATGTTGTTTGAGAAAGAATATTATGTTAGACTGTTGTTGAACATCATCACTTTTGGGTAATTCAAGAGATTCATTACTTGAAATTAAAAGTGGGGTTAGAGATAACAAAACTTTGGTGGGATAACTCAGAGCTGCACATATTGTAGAGTAGTTCGAGAGAATGCTCTAGTAAATTATCGTAGTTAATAGAAAGATAATTACGATAACCCATACCTCATAATCCTCATAGAGCACTACAACGAGATTATAGCAAAAGAGTTTTGTTCATCTAGCCAGCCAATATTGCCCTTTTTCTGAATTTGTTGTTGATCACAGATCGGTTAAACAAGGTAATAAGGTTGTAGCTCAGTGCTTAACTAAATGGACTGGCATAGATTCTTCTTATTCAACCTGGGAGTTGGCTTCTACTTTGAAAGCTCTATTTCCTTACCGCTGAAGTACAAGAAAGAGGTAATGAGTTTCCTGGGGAGACTCAAATATATCAGCCGGTTCATAGGTCAGTCTACCAACATCAGCGAACCTATCTTCAAGATGCTGAAGAAGGATGCGGCCACCAAATGGACCGATGAATGTCAAAAGCCACTTAAAGTAGCAATTGGAGAAATCAATGCCCTAGACCTTTTTACCATTGAATTATCTTTGATTCAGCATATTGTTGTTTCTAATATCAGTTGAAGTAGTTAATCAAAAACCCAACCTTTATTGATAAACATCTTGCATTTGGAAATTGTTTGAGTTGATAATAGCATTGCCAAGAGTCGTAATAGAAAGGTTAGTTCCCTGAGGATTTGACTCCGGACTTAAAATCAGATTATATTTGTAACGACTGCTTTGTATTTTGGAGGCATAGTTGGGTGTCATCATATTTTGGCCGTTGCCGAGGAATTAACGGTGTTACTTATTACAACTTAGAAGTAGCGCTAGAATTATTAGTAGATTACTTTTTGAAGGTGTTAAACAATTTTTTTCATTGAAATTTTCACGTTTGAACTCTTGTGGGATTCAGGTGTATGCCTAGAAATTCTTCGACGACTGGAGAACTGCTTGAAGGACTCTCAGACCCTGAGAAAACATTCAAGGAATTGAACCATGCTAACAAGAGGATCCAACTATCACAACAAACACACCAACCTGAATTTTACATGGGTGACGTAGATAACATCAGCGGAAATATTAGGGATGAGCCAACTGACCCAAACGTCAGAGTGGTGGCACCTTTTGTGCAAGAAGCTGCACTTTATGATCGAGCATAACTGACATCTAACAACCTGGCCACTGCCATAGTTGTGCCCCCAATACAAGCAGAGACATTCCAGATCACCAACAACATACTGCATCTTCTGCAGAATAAGGGATTGTTCTCCGGGTTACACATTGAAGACCCTTAACAACACTTGAAAAACTTTTTGTTGATTTATGTGACACAAAGAAACTATCAAGCTATTACTGTTCTCGTTCTCTATGACTGGGGAAGCTCATACTTGGCTGAATTTGCTCCCAATAAATTCCATTGTCACCTGGGAGGAATTAGTCAAGTAGTTCCTAAATAAGTTTACCCGCCCAACAAGACTGCAAGGCAGATTGATGAAATATTACAATACAAGCAGCAGCCTACTGAGGCATTGCAGGAAACTTAGGAAAAATTAAAAGGGTTGTTATGAAGTGTCCCACCATGGTATTCCAGACCAGATACTCGACCAGAGATTCTACATGGGGTTAGCTGAGAATCTAAAAGCCAATGTAGATGCTTCAGCTGGGGGCGTATTTTTGAGTAAGACATTCACCGAGTGCAAAATCCTTCTTGACAAGATGTCCCAGAATTCGGGATGGATGATAAGAGGTACAACGTTGGCACCAATAGTGCATTCAGTTCCTCTTGACCCAAATAATTGGCATGCAGATAACATAGCCACACTCATGATTCATATGAGTACATTAACAAAAACGATTGATGAGATGGGTACAAAGCAAGTGCATTTTGTTAACACAACAAATGGAGGACTGTGTACACCCTGCGTTAATCAGTCTTATGTGTGTTCATGGAGTGGAGAAGGTGAAAAATGAGGGTTAAGAGAAGATATGAATTATGTCAACAACTTTGGGGTCAGAGACAAGGAGGAAAATAGTGGAGACCGGTACCAAATCAGCAATACATACCAAACATGCCACAAACTGGAGGTATGTAACCCCAAGGGCAAATGGTGCCATATCAGAGACAACAGGGCTATCCACAGCAGAATCAGCAGTAGTTGACATATTAGCCACCTCCTCATCAATAAGATAACAACATGGTAGAGATCAAGGATATGCTTCAACAACTCATTGGAGCAAATGATAAGATGCAGTAAAAGTTGGCAGTGCATGACTCAGCAATAAAGAACATTGAGACTCAGTTGGGGCAACTGTCTATGGCCTTAAACAACTAGCCCCGGGGAACATTACCAACAGACATGAACATTTACCCCAAGAATCAAAACCAAAATTAGCTAATGGCAGTAAGTCTCTGGAATAGGAGAGATTTAGATAGGGAGCAAGAAGTTGCACAAGCCAGCAAAGAGACTATGTCAGCCACTCCAGTTCCATTGGAGGTAGATGAATCATCAGAAATTACTGAAGTGGTGGTTGACCAAGTTCTGGCTGATAAGGGTAAAGCAAAAGAGAGTGAACAAGCTACAGAAAATGTAGTACCTCTTGTGCCACAGAACCCCAACGGAGAGAAGCCAGCAAACAGTGCATAAAGAGTGATACCTGCACCATTCCCTCAGATATTGGTAAAACAAAAAAAAAAGAGGATCAATACAGGAAATTCATGGAGATGTTGCGTCAAATTCAATTGAATATTCCTTTGATGGATGTTTGAGGGAGATGCCAGTCTATGCAAAGATAATGAAGGACCTAATGTCATGTAAGTTTGATTTTCAATATCTATCCAGAGTAACTCTGACATAGACATGCAGTGCAGTAGTGACAAGACACATGGATCAAAAGATGTTTGACCAAGGAAGCTTTAGTATTCCATGCACTATTGGTAATTATGCCTTTGCAAAGACATTATGTGACATAGGAGCCAGCATAAACTTTATGCTGCTGGCCATACATACCAAACTGGGCATTTGTAATGCTAGAACGACTTTGATACTTTTGCAACTGCCTAACCGCATGATTAAAAGGCTGTCATGGATTCTTGATGATGTGTTGGTACAAGTAGGGGAAGTTTGTGTTCCTTGCAGACTTTGTTATTCTAGATTTCCAGGTAGGTGAAGAGATACCTCTCATTTTAGGAAGTCCATTCTTAGCCACTGGGAGAGCATTGATCGATTGTGAATCTGGGGAATTAAAAATAAGGTTGAACGATGAAGAAGTCATATTCAAGATTCAACAATCCATAAAGAGACCCAGTGAATATGCTAATTGCTCACTAGTGGAGGTAGTGGATGTGATCCTGCACGAAGATGATGTGACCCTAGCTATTAAAGATCCATTAGATGCTTGCTTGACAAATTTAGAGGAGATGGATGGTGTAGGGTTGGCTGAGTGGGTCATGGAACTCGAAGGCCAAGGATTCCGGAAGAGGGAACCTCAGTTCGAGTCCCTTGAGTTAAAAAAGAGGGCTACACCACTGGCAAAACCATCAGTAGAGGAACCACCCAAACTGGAGCTGAAACCGCTCTCAAGTCACCTCAGGTACGTTTCCTTAGGGCCTGATTCTACTTTGCATGTTATTATATCATCCTGTTTGCTAGATGTGCAGGTAGAGCAACTCTTACAGGTGCTACAGGAATGTAAGACTGCCATTGGTTGGACCATGGAAGACATAAAGGGTATCATCCCAGCTTTTTGTATGCACAAGATTCTCTTAGAAGAAGGGCATAAACCTTCTAGAGAACACCAACAAAGGCTAAACCCAAATATGAAAGAGCTGGTGAAGAAGGAAGTGATCAAATGGTTAGATGCGAGTATCATCTTATTGGGTCAGCCATGTTCAGTGTGTGCCAAAAAGGGAGAAATGAAGGTCGTACAAAATAAGAATAATGAGTTGATCTCGACTCATATAGTCACGAGATGGCAGATTTGCATGGATTACCAAAAATTGAACAAAACCACCTAGAAGGACCACTTCCCCCTGTCATTCATTGACCAAATATTGGACAGACTGGTCGGGCGATCTCACTTTTGTTTCTTGGATGGATATTCGGGGTACAATCAGATCTCAATAGCCCCCGAATACATAGAGAAAACATTATTCACTTGTCCGCATGGCATCTTTGCCTTTCGGAGAATGCCTTTTGGGCTTTATAATCCACCGGAAACATTTCAACGGTGCATGTTAGCCATTTTCACGGACATGGTGGAGGGTATTAAAGAGGTATTTATGGATGATTTCTCTGTGGTGGGGGATTCATTTGAGGACTATATTCACAACTTAAGAAGAGTGCTCAGAAGATGTGTGGAGACACATTTAGTGTTGAACTCGGAAATATGCCATTTTATGGTACAAGAAGGGATAGTCTTGAGGCATAGGGTGTCCAGTAAGGGAATCGAGGTTGACCATGCTGAGGCTGACGTGATTGAGAAGTTTCCACCGCCTAATTTAGTCAAGGCGGTGAGAAGTTTCCTTGGGCACACCAGGTTCTACAGGTGATTCATAAAAGATTTCTCTAAGATTCCTAACCCTTTACGCAAATCCTTGAAAAATATCACCCCTTGGTATTTTCTAATGATTGCAGGTTGGCATTTGAGGAGCTGAAGGAGAGATTAGTGACTGAAACCATCATTGTTTCATGCAACTGGGAGAAACCATTTGAGCTCATGTGCGATGCGAGTGACTATGCTATAGGAGCAGTCTTGGGGCAGCGAAAGGATAAACTGATGTACCTAATTTACTATGCAAGAAAAACATTAAGCGGTACATAACTCAATTACACTGTGACAGAAAAGGAGATGTTGTCTATCGTTTTTGCATTCGACAAATTCAGGTCATACTTTATTGGCTCGAAATTTTTTTTTTATACTGACCATGCAAGAATTAGGCACCTTATAGAAAAGAAGGAGTGAAAGCCACACTTGATTTGCTGGGTTCTTCTATTACAAGAATTTGATCTAGATATCCATGACATTAAAGGGACAAAGAACCAAGTAGCTGACACATCTCAAGGTTGGAAAGAGCTAAAAAGAATGTACAGGATGAGGATATAATAGAGACATACTCGGATGAACCGTTACTAGCAATGAAAATAGAGGAGGCATTGTGCTATGCTAATATTGCTAGTTACTTAGCAAGTGGTATTATACCTTATGAACTCTTTTCAATTCAAAAGAAAAATTTCTTTTGTGATTGTCAGTCTTATTATTGAGATAAACCTCTATTGATTAAAATATATTTAGATAACATGATCCAGTGGTGTATCCCCGAGAAAGATCAACATTTTGTTTTGCAGGCTTTCCATGCTTCACTATATGGTGGACACTTTGGAAGAATTTGCACATCAACTAAGATTTTGGAATCAAGCTTCTATTAGCCAACTCTATTCAAGGATGCCCATGCATTGGTCAAAAGTTTCGATGAATGCCAAAGGACATACAATATATCTCGTGGACACGAGATTCCAATGACAACAATTCAAGAGGTGGAGGTTTTTGACATGTGGAGGATCGACTTCATGGGGCTATATGTCAGCTCGTATGGTAACAAGTACATATTGGTAGCTATTGACTACATTTCCAAGTGGGTCGAAGCAGTAGCTCTCCCAACCAATGATGCTAAAGTGGTAACATGCGTTCTAAAGAAGAATATTTTTCACACATTTTGGCACCCCGAGAGCTATATTCAGTGATGGAAGAACCTATTTTTGCAATAGAGCATTCCCACAGTTGTTGGAATAGTATGGAATTCGTCATAAAGTGACAACTTCGAACCACCCACAGTCGAGAGAGCAAGTTGAAGTGTCCAACAGGGAGATTAAAAGTATCCTTAAAAAAATAGTGAATGCAACAAGGACCGACTGGGAAAAGAATCTTGATGATGCATTATGGGTGTACCGCACAACCTTCAAAACTCCAATTGGTATGTCTCCGTACAAGTTGGTGTTTGGAAAGGCATGCCATCTTTTGGTAGAGCTAAAGCATAAAGTATGTTGGGCATTACGACAGTTGAACTTGGACATGGAGACATCACGCACTAACAGAGTCACTGGGTTACATGAGCTAGAGGAATTCAGGTTCCAAGCATTTGAGAGTGCTAGATTATACAAAGAACGGATGAAACTAATGCATGACAAGCACATCGTGGAGCGTAACTTCAAATGCGGAGAGCTAGTGTTGTTATACAACTCAAGATTGAGATTGTTTCCTGGTAAGTTGAAGTCTCGATGGTCAGTACCCTTCAGAGTGTTGCGAATGTTATCAAGTGGAGCTATTAAATGAATCAGAAGACGGGATGAATAAGTTCACAGTGAACAGGCAAAGGTTGAAACATCACCTTGTCATGGTAGATAAGAAAGGGGATAGAGAGATAATAACATTGGAAGAGACCTAGTATACGAATGAGAAGTGATGATCTTTGCCGGTGTCGTGCCATGACGTTAAATAAGGCACTATGTGGGAGGCAACCCACGAATGTTGCTGCTTTTTTGTTTTCTTACGTTTAAATAAAAAAACACAATAATTTTGTAAGGCCCCATGAAAACGTATAGTCAAAACCTAGTAGCTCATAGTGCCAAGTTACAAATATGTGTTAGGAATGGGTAAAAGCTCGCCGCGGTTCGGACCCTTTGCACTTATCTAAGAAGTTGAAAAAATCAAGAATCAAATTTTTCCAGAAAAGTGCTATTATGCAGTCCAGAATGCAGTCGCAAATCAAGTATGTGGACCGCATTTCTATCATAAAGTGAGTCAGTATCTTAGTCAAATTTGGGGTAAAAAACGATGTCTATTATGCGATCACATAATTGATATGCGGACTGCATAATCGTCGGATAATTATCCTGGAATTTCGTATAGGGTAATTCTGCAATGCATTATGCAACCGCAGAACGAGTATGCAGATCGCATTTCTGTTGTAAACCCAGTCAGAAGTATTAGATTTTGGGACCACTTTTGTGGTCCATTCTGCTGGCCGCATTTCCACTTTGCGATTGCAAATGTGATCCCAAACCTGACTCGGGGCTCCAATTTTCTAATTTTTAAACTCGATCCTATATCGATATATTCGGTGTTATAGCTCATTTTGAGCATATTATCTAATACTTTTAGAGAGATTCATCACCTCAGCTCGTATTTATATACTTAGCTATGAATGGGTCAGTAGTGATGCAACTTATGAGTATAAGAATGAAACTCTTGCATTCATATCACACCATAGGATATTGGAAGGTAGAAAACTAATAAATAAGGCAATTGGGGGCATAAAATGATCGAAATTCCTCACAAAAATGGCCGAAGAACACAACGCATCTTTAGGGTTTGATGATATGCTCGAAACGAGTTAGAATCTTCATTTCGTCTCTAATTCTCCATCCAATTTGTAATTGTTACACCATAGATCAAAGCGCTAAGAGTTCGGAATTTCGTAAAGAATAAGGAAAGCTATATTGAGGTATGTATGGCTAAAATCCCCTTTTTAGTAGAAATTGAGCTTCGTGGTGTCTACGCAAATATGGTATACTAGAACTTGTTGATGTACCAATTGTTCTTTCATATGAACTGGTTTGCAATTATATATATACCAACATGAAGAATGTGCCTCAACGCGTGTAATAAACTATCCTTCACATTTAAAGATGCGTGAAGAATACAAATCATGTATTGACCTGCTAGGGCTATAAGCCAAGATTAAAACTGACAGTTGTCATGCTAACTATGTGGAATCTTGCTTATGTTTGCAACTTGAATTGCTTTTATATGTGCCTATGATCACAAATGGCAAGGTGGACTTTGAAAATGGAAAAGATATGATAATTGTGGCCCTAAGTGCCAGTGAATGGATGTGATATATGTAAAATAAATATTCAAGTGAGATGATTGATAAGGAAGAAAAAATGCCTAGGTAAGGCACCTAGACGATCGGGCCGTGATTGAACACCATGCCACACACATGGTGGTGATGTGCTAATATTGAATCCTGGAAAAAAAAGAGGGAAAGGAAATGATGATTGAGTTATATGTCTCGACTGAGATGACCTAGTCAATTGGGTCGTGATCGGACTCCACTCAGGTTAGCGGTGGTATTAAGGACAGTGATAAACATATGAAAGAAATTCCCAAACTAAGTTGTGAAAATTATGTGAAATATTATATGATCTGTTTATTTGATGATGTGATATCAAGTTAAAATCTTTGAATTGCTCTTGTGATTTCCTTGTTCTTGCCTGATAGTTCTTTCTAGCAAAATGGTATTTAATCATACATACTAGTACTATTCTATGGTACTAACGTCCCTTTTTACGGAGGCGCTACATTTTTAAATGAATGTAGGTGGCTCTGTAGCGGATAGTGTCGATCACGCGTAGCAGGATATATTCTCCTCAAGGTCCGCGGCGAGTCGCACCAAGTATTTTTTTTATTTTCTTTCTTTTCTTCTTCTTTTATTTTCTAATTATTTAACCCCTCCCACCTCCTAATAGTATCATATCATAACCACCACCCACACCCTACACTTTCCCCAAATTTCTTTGTTTCTCTAAACCCTACCCAAAATTACCCTATCTCTTGTTTTCTTCTTCTTCACTTTTATCTTGTTCACTCCCATCTCCCACACTCACTCCACATCCATTCCTCTCCCTCTCCACTCATCCCAGGTACATGTTTCTCTCTATATTTTCTTATATTTTGTTTTAGTTTTATGTAGTTTATTGTTTAATAGTGTACTATTTTTTGTAGAGGTTTTCTTTTAATTTTCCTTTTGCTTTGCAATGGGTTTTGGGCCTAATGTGTAGTGAAAGGTGTGCACTATGTTGTAGAGATGGGTGTGCTTGTGTGTGTAAGACTGGTGTTGAGGGTGGAATGGTGGAGTATAAATTATGATAGGGGGAGGCATTGATGTATTCGTATGGGCTATATGTGTTAGAAAAGTGTCTTGACCACAATATGTTTGTAGAATAGCCCCAATGGACCTATAAGGGATAATGTGACCATTGTTGCGATGCAGTTTGAGTAACAACCCATAGTGCACAGCATTCATACCCTTAATGATAGGAGATTCTTTGTTTGACAGGTACAATGCAAACATCTAGAAAGAGAGGCACAACAGGGTCCTCCGCTAGTGGACCAGACAGTTCCTCGAGAGCTTAGGGCCAAGCTAGTGTGACAAAGTTTGACCATAGCAGGGTTGTCTCTAAGCAAGCTGAGGATCGATATAATGTCAAAGCGTCAAAGAAATTGTTACCGGAGGTGCACATTGACCAGATAGCTTTGCAAGTGGAATGACTGAATATCTTTGTTGAGTTGAGACGGTGTCAGCTGGACATATTCTTTGAGGAATTGGAGGAGGCCAATGTCCAGATGGTGAGGGAATTTTATGCTAACTGCCCAGTATATGAGAATGGGATTGTTACTGTATGCACACACATATGTATGCAATACCAGCCACCAGTATTCACAAGGGATATAGATTCTTACCTTGTTAATAATTGTCCAAGGGTCAATTGGGCATCAATGATTGATGTCATATGTGTGCATGACAGGGAGTTTACATGGATAAAGCATCTGATCACGTTGAACTTACAATCTCTTAATTGGGAGGCTAAGTGTTGGTTCACCATTATCAATATCCGCTTGCTACCCTCCAGCAATACGACTTATCAATGGGCCATGGGCATCGGCTACCTACAATCTTATGACCCACCGGGATTTTGATGTAGCCCAACTGAATCAAAATAGAAAGAGAAACCCCCGTCGTTGATTCACCTGAATACAGTAGACACTAGAGTATAATGTTTAGTCTTAGGGGTTGAATCTTGCTAAAGTGGCATAAATTTGTATGTTTGTAACTGACTTGAACACTAAAAAGAGAATGTCTTGATAAACCAATCTGGAGTAAGTCATGTGCCATGGGTTTGTGAGTTGTACTATATTTTAAGTTTTATATTTGATGCCTAGAACTTGCCCTGTGTGTCTGCAAAGCGAAATAGTAGCTTCATTCAGTCTTAGAAGTGATATAGGCATTTCTATGTTAAGCCAGATATATAAAGCAAACTCACCTAAATGTAATACATCGTAGTTAACCCCGTTGAGCTTATAAGCCTTTTTTTTGGCAACCAAATTACAAACCTTACCTAATTGTTTGAATAGCCGTCTATTTGAACCTTGTTTACCTCCCATGAGCACTTGAATGGACTGGAAATATACAAAGATTAAAGTGTGGGGTTGTGGTTTGGTTTTTGAGTGGAATCAATGAAATAGAGAAAAGGTGCATCTTTTGGAAAAGAAAAAAGAAAAAGCACCACATAAAAGGAAAAGAAAGAGAAGAGAATTGAATAAAAGTATTAGTAGGTAAGTGGTGGTTTGACACAAATGCACCTGAATAAAGGGGAATGTTATAAATAAAAATGTGGGGGAACATTTGGTTGACATAAGTGTGATCTCGAAGGTTAATGTGACAATATTAAAAGTGCTTGAGGAGGCTAGTCACTATCCACAAATATATCCTACCTGTCCCTTAGCTTACGGTACAACCAAGTGAAGTCCTAATTGATCTTAGATGGAATAGGCTCGATTAGTAGAGTAGTACACTACGGCAAGCCTATGGTGCATCTATGTGGCATATGAATGTTCTTTCTGAGAGTGAGCGAATATTTCCTATCCGAGTTCCTAATTGTTCTTAATAGTATTATTTGTGGAACTACTCTCTTGTGTGATGTGAGGGCATGTGATTCATGAAAGAAAGGTAAATCTTGACTTTTGTATAGAGTGGTTTGAGTGAGTACAAATATTGCACAGCACGTGAGAGTCGACTTTTGAGGCAAAGGTTGTTCACTACTAGGTACAACATTATTGATTTGTTCTTGGCGTGATTCGTTAAGGGAAAAGCTTAGGGAAGGAAATTTGATAGAGTGTGGTGGATTGCTCGAGGACTAGCAATGACTTAAATGAAGGGTGTTGATATTAGGCTATATAGACGATATTTACACCTTAATTATACCATGCTTTATAGTTGTTTTATTAAGAGAAATGATAACAAAATGCTCTATTTGGTATTATTTTGCTTCGCAGGGACTAATCTAAGTTAGGAAGAACTATGGAGTGTTTTGGAGTAATAACGTGAAGAAAACATCAAATCAAGAAGCACCCGAGCGGAATGAAGCAAGAAGTGGACTGGGTTGGAATCCACCGCGACCACGGTGGACTAAGGTTGGACCGCGGCAGGCCAAAAAGTGAGGCAGAACATTTTCCTCTCATCGCAGTTGCGCCATGGTAGCGCCACAGCTGCGGTGAACTGTGCTATTTCCTAAAACTTTTGAGACCAAAGTGTAACTCGGGAAAAACTTATTCTAAACCTTTAATAGCTAGAGAAGCTCGTCCAAGAAAGTATCAAGCTTGTTTTTAGACTACTTTTAGGCACGAACAAGTGTGAGAAGATCATCCAAACATTAGATTTTTTTCTATCTTCTTTTATTTCTTGCAATTGCACATTATGAACAATTTTGTAGTTTTATCTTGCTTTGTTATGAGTAGCTAAACAATTATTCTAGGGTTGATGGAACCAATTGTTGGATGAAGTTTTGACTCAAATTTATTATAATCAAGTCAGATTTATTATATGATTGTTCAACTACGTTTTGTATGGTGATTAATTGAATGGGCCCTTGATTAATCGTTTCTAATTGTCTTTTGTTGCTTGAGAAAGAATATTAGGTTAGACTGCTATTGAACAACGTCACTTTTGGGTAATTGAGGAGATTAATTTCTTGAACCTAAAAGTGGGGTTAGAGATAATGAAACTTTGGTGGGATAATTCAGAGCTACACATATTGTCCGCTAGAGTAGTTCGACAGAATGCTCTAGTAAATTATCGTAATTGATGAAGAGATAATTACGATAACCCATAACTCATAATCCACATAGAGAATTACGACGAGATTATGGAAAAAGAGTTAAGACCTAAACTAGAAATTGGGGAAATCAATGCCCTATATCGTTTTACCATTGAATTATCTTTGATTCAGCATATTATTATTATTAATGTCTGTTGAATTAGTTAAACAAAAACCCGACCTTTATTGATAAAAAACTTGTATCTAAAAATTGTTAGAGTTGATAATAGCATTTCCAAGGGTTGTAATAGATAGAGTAGTTCCATGAGGATTCAACTTCGGACTTAAAATCAGAATTTATTTGCAACGACCGCTTTATCTTTTAGAAGGCATAGTTGGGCGTGATCACTAATCCCAATCGATTTTTATCATAATATATTAATCTATTTTTGTATTCTTCATCTAATTAAGGAATTTGAGGGTGGAAGTTTGAAAAATGGTGGAAACGTTCCTCAATCAAAATTCTGAGCTTTGAGTAGGAATTAGGCGTCGGTTTTGGATAATTTTTGTATGATTGAACTCGTGTGTAAATGAGTGTTCATAATTTGTGAATTTTACCCGATTCAGAGACGTGGGCTCGAGGAGGATTTTTGGCCGTTTTTTATTTTCTTACCATAGCTTTGATTTTATTAGCTAAATTAGTTGCTTGTAGCTATATTTACGTTATGTAATTGATTTGATTAGATTTGGGCCACTCGGAGTTGGATACTCATGGAAAGAGCGTGATTTCGGATTGATTTTGAGCTTGGTTCGAGGTAAGTGGCTTGTCTAACCTTGTGTAGGGAAATTCTCCTTAGAATTTGGTATTGTTTGATATATGAATGCCGTGTACGTGAGGTGACGAGTGCGTACACGGGCTATATGTTGAAAACCCCCGTTTTCATAAAGTAAATATCTATATTTTTCCTTTAATTAAGCAATACAAGTATATGTAGTCATCCTGTTTAGCTTATGAAAGCATGCTTACCCACCTTAAGCGCCTATCTAGACTCTGTGCAACATGTTTAAAGTAAGTATTACATGGCTTCTTTTATATGACTTTAATCTAACCAATCATCATATCGGTCCCTAGGCCCCATTGCTGGAAAGGCTCGGCTTCAAAACCGTACGTGGAGCTTCCGCCTCATACGGCTCCTCTAGGGATGGAGGTAGGCCAAACTGTAAAATTTTTTGTTGGAACTGTTATTTACATTGATTGAGTTGTATATTTACTTTCGGACTACGGAACGCTATTCCGGGAGATCCCCTGCACGTTTATGTTTAGGACTAAGGGATGGTATCCTTGAAGATTCTCTATAATAGATATATTTACTTTTGGACTATGAAACGGTATTCCAGAAGATCCCTTCTTCCCCCTCCCCCCACACATTTATATTTGGGACGGTGCAGTATCCTAGGAGATCCCCTGTATATTTACATTTGGAACTATGGGACAGTATCCCGGGAGATTCCCTATTTGCTATCTTTGTGTACTGAGTTATTATTTTTCTGTGATTCCATTCTAGCTAACTATTAGTATATATCTTCACTGCGATATTTCATGCTGTTTTATCTTATTATACATATATACTTGCAGGGCCCTGACCTGATCTCATAACTAATCGTTGTGGTGTACTCATGCCCTTTCCTGCATGTATTTTTTGTGTGCTGATCCAGGTTCATCGTACCAACCCATCACTAGTTGAAGTCGTTGCTGCCTATTGGAGATTTCAAGTACATCTGCTCGGCCCGCAGATCCTCGAAGTCCCCTGCTATCCCCTTATATTCATTTCTCTTTCTTTCTGTAGGGATGATGTATAGAACAGTTAGAACATTTTAGTAGCTTGTGACCTGCGAGTTTCTGGATTTTGGGTATTGTTCGGTACTTTTTCTAAAGTGTTAACTGTATGCTGATTGCCATTTAGTAGCTAAATAGATATTTGTGTTGCCAATAGTTAATATGCATACTGTTTTTTCATGTCTGCAATGTGTTAGGCTTACCTAGTCGTAGAGAGTAGGTGCTATCATGAACTGAGGGAGGAATTGGATCGCGACAGTTACAAAGATATATTCTTTGAAAGGTCTTTGCCAGTTGAATTGGTCCCTTGTACTAATATAGCTCTTAAATTTGTACTAATTTTCATTTATTGCTAAAATTACATATATTTCTAGGAATGCGGTTATATTTTTAGTTGATATATTTACATTACAATAGATAATGAAAAACGAAATAAATACTTCTGAAGTTAAATTATCAAAAATACAAGCTTTAGAGAAAAACTAAAAAATTAAAATAAGTAATAAAATATGATTTTGGAAGTTGATTACAAATGATGTGTTGCACCTTCTGATGGGAAGGGTATAAAAGGATATTGATTATTTAGAAATATCAAGAAAGGGATTATAAAATATACATATATTCAACTGGGGAAAAGTGAAGAGAGAAACTAATTATACTCATACATACTCATTCCTCAATTTTTTCACACGTAAAAGGTTTAGGGGGAAATTACATCACCGGTTTTTTGCTGAAACAACAAAATCAATCACAAAATAATTAAAATGTTACTTTATCTTTGTTATTTAGTAAGAATTGTACCCTTTTACATAAAATAGTTAATATGTTATGAAATAATGTAAAAGACAAGAACAATAACTCAAGAACAAGAGCAAATAGAGAGAAGAGTAGAGAGAAGAGTAGAGAGAAGTATTCTTATTAATACTTGGGGGTGATTTACAATGGTAGAGGGCACCTCTATTTATAGGGAGGAGGATGATTTATCTACCAAGAATAGAACTCTAGAATCTCTCTAATTAAAGACATTCACCTTAAATAGAAGTGTATTTATAACACTCCCCCTTGAATGTCTATTCAATGATGTGCCTCGTTAAAACCTTAAAACAAAACCCAATGGGAAAAATTAAAGTAAGGAAAAAGAGTACACATGTTTGAATATGCGCCTATTGGTTGCCTCGTTAAAAACCTTGCAAGGAAAACCCGGTGGGACAAAACCTTGTAAGGGAAAAAGAGTGCAACGCGCCTTAAACTCCCCCTGATAAGAACATCAATTTATGTCCTTAAGTCTTCGCATCCCGATCTTGTGAACTAGCTTCTTGAAGGTTGACTTTGGTAGAGATTTTGTGAACAAATCAGCAATATTGTCGCTTGAACGAATATGTTGAACATTGATATCACCATTCTTTTGAAGATCATGTGTGAAGAATAACTTTGGTGAAATATGCTTCGTTCTATCTCCTTTTATGAATCCTCCCTTCAATTGAGCTATACATGCTGCATTGTCTTCATACAAAGTTGTGGGTAGTTTATCACACTTCAAACCACATTTGTCTTGGATATGATGTATTATCGACCTTAACCACACACACTCCCGACTTGCTTCATGAATAGCAATTATCTCGGCATGATTAGATGAAGTAGCCACAATTGATTGCTTAGTCGATCGCCAAGATATGGCGGTTTCTCCACAGGTAAACACATAACCCGTTTGAGATCGAGCCTTGTGTGGATCGGACAAATATCCAGCATCAGCATAACCAACAAGATCCGGGCTGCAATTCTAGCCATAAAATAAGCCCATATCGGTAGTTCCCTTTAGGTACCGCAATATGTGTTTGATCCCATTCCAATGTCTCCTCGTAGGAGCCGAGCTAAATCTTGCTAAGACATTAACTGAAAAGGATATGTCAGGTCTTGTAGTATTTGCAAGATACATTAGTGCGCCAATTGCGCTAAGATATGGTACTTCAGGACCAAGTAGCTCTTCATTCCTTTCTTGTGGTCAGAATGGATCTTTGTTCACATCAAGTGATCAAACAACCATCGGTGTACTTAAAGGATGTGCTTCATCCATGTAAAACCGTTTCAGTACCTTTTCTGTATAGGTAGATTGATGAACAAAAATTCCGTTTGCCAAATATTCAATTTGCAAACCAAGACATAGTTTAGTCTTTCCGAGATCTTTCATCTCGAATTCATCCTTTAGATAATCAATTGCCTTTTGGAGTTCTTTAGTGGTTCCAATAAGGTTTATGTCATCAACATATACGGCAAGTACAACAAATTCTGATGTTGTTTTCTTTATAAAAACACACGGGCAAATGGCGTCATTTAAATAGCCTTCTTTTAACAAGTACTCACTAAGACGATTATACCACATTCGTCCAGATTGCTTTAGACCATACAAGGACCTTTGCAATTTAATTGAGAACATTTCCCGAGATTTTGAGTTGTGCGCGTTTGGCACCTTGAGTCCATCGGGAATTTTCATGTATATCTCATTATCAAGTGAGCCATAAAGATAGGCAGTAACTACATCCATTAAGTGCATGTCAAGCTTTTCATGGACAGCATAACTTATGAGATAACGAAAGGTTATCGCATCCATTACAGGCGAATATGTCTCTTCATAATCGACACCAGGCCTTTGAGAAAAACCTTGTGCAACAAGGCGTGCCTTATATCTTTGTACCTCGTTTTTCTCATTTCTTTTGCGTACAAAGACCCATTTATAGCCGACAGGCTTAACACCATTAGGTGTTTCAACTATAGGGCCAAAAACTTCACGTTTTGCCAGCGAATTCAATTCTGATTGAATTGCTTCTTGCCACTTTGGCCAATCCTGTCTTTTTCGACATTCTTCAACAGATTGAGGTTCGAGATCCTCACATTCTTGCATAATGCTAGATGCTACATTATAAGCAAAGGCATTATCCACCACAATATCCACTCGATTAATATTTGCCTCAATATTAATTGGATTTAGGGATAGTTCCGTATTTTCCAGAGTCTCGGGCTCAATGGATTCTTCATGAATCTCAGGATTTGTTAAATCATGAATTTCCTCATGAGATTCTTTCGTAGTGTCATCTCGATCGTTCTTTTTCCTCTTTCTAGGATTTCGATCTTTGGAACCTAATGGTCTGCCACGCTTCAGGCGTGCATTCGACTCATTGGATATGACACTAGATGATTGTCCAACAGGGACATCAATACGGATTGGAACATTTTCCGCGGGAATGTGGGATTTCGTTATCCTTTTCAAGTCCGTAAATGCATCAGGCATTTGATTTGCTATTCTTTGCAAATGGATAATCTTTTGTACCTCTCTTTCACAAATAGAGGTATGTGGATCAAGATGAGATAATGATGCATTTTTCCACAAAATTTCCCGTTTGGTTTCACCAACTTCTCCCCCTAATTTTGGGAAAAGTGTCTCATCAAATCGACAGTCTGCAAATCGTGCAGTAAACAAGTCGCCTGTCAATGTTTCGAGGTAGCGAATGATGGAGGGCGATTCAAACCCAACATATATTCCTAACCTTCTTTGTGGACCCATTTTGGTGCGGGATGGCGGTGCAATAGGCACATATACTGCGCATCCAAAAATCCTTAAATGGGATATATTGGGTTCATGACCCAAAACCAATTGCAACGGGGAATACTTGTGGTAATTCGTCGGTCTGAGACGAATTAGCATTGCTGCATGTAAGATGGCGTGACCCCATACCGAAGTGGGCAGCCTCGTTCTCATAAGTAATGGCCTTGCAATCAATTGTAGGCGTTTAATTAACGATTCTGCAAGACCGTTTTGAGTGTGAACATGAGCTACAGAATGTTCAACTTTTATCCCGATTGATAAGCAATAATCATTAAATGCTTGGGATGTAAACTCAGCAGCATTATCCAGTCTAATGGACTTGATTGGATTATCTGGAAATTGTGCTCGTAGTCGAATTATTTGTGCCATTAATTTCGCAAACGCAAGGTTGCGTGATGACAACAGGCACACATGAGACCATCTACAGGATGCGTCTATCAAGACCATGAAATACCTAAACGACCCACTAGGTGGGTGAATAGGTCCACAAATGTCCCCTTGTATACGTTCCAGAAACGTAGGTGACTCAGTCCCAACCTTTGTTGGTGATGGCCTGATAATCAACTTGCCTTGATAACACGAAGTGCAAGGATATTCATTATTCGAAAGAATTTTGAAATTCTTTAACGGATGCCCATAGGAGCTTTCTATAATCCGTCTCATCATGACCGATCCTGGATGTCCCAATCGATCATGCCAAAGTACAAAGGTATTGGAATCAGTAACCCTTTGGTTTACTGTTGAATGTGCCTCAATTGCACTAATTCTTGTCCAATACAGGCCACAAGATAAAGACGGGAATTTCTCAATAACCCTCTTTTGGCCGGAGACATTCTTTGTGATGACGAGATATTCAAGATTATCTTCATCCATTGTCTCAATATGATAGCCATTCCGGCGTACATCTTTAAAACTCAACAAGTTTCTCATAGACTTGGAGGAGAACATTGCATTCTCTATGATTAACGTCGTGCCTTTGGGCAGAGTTACAATTGCTCTTCCGGAGCCTTCAATCAATTTACTACTTCCAGAGATTGTAGTAACGTTTGCCTTACACATATTTAGTTGAGAGAAATACTTCCTTTCTTTGAGTATTGTATGTGTAGTACATGAATCAATTAGGCAAATACTTTTACAGTTGGATGTTGATCCAAGTTCGCTTTGTGAGATATCCATATTTGCTATCCCATAGTTTGACATACAAAAGAGATACAAGAACATAAGAATAAACAAGTTCAATTCTTTTGTGTCACATAATATTTTCAAAATCTGCTACTAACAGTTGACTAACAAAATCATATATGTTATCCATTACTTTGCAGTTTGAAAATTTCAGCGTTTTTCATAAGACAATCGATTATTAAACACACACAATCGATTGTTTGAACATAGACAATCGATTGTTAAACACACACAATCGATTATTTGTTATTTTTGAAAAACTTCAGATCACACTGTCTTAAGACAATCGATTGTTATGCATTGACAATCGATTGTTGGCTATTTTTGAAAAATTCCAGACCTCACTGTTTCAAGACAATCGATTGTTAGACAAAGACAATCGATTGTGGATGATTTTTGAAAAATTCCAGATTACACTGTCTTAATGACAATCGATTGTTAGTCAACGACAATCGATTGTTGATCAATTGTTTTTCAACTTTAATGCGAAAATAGTTGATAATCGACTAGTTTTTCAGGCTAGTCGATTACCCCCACTGGAAAATAAAAGTTTTATTGATATTTGAGCATATTGAAGATATTCTAAAGAACTACTGCTAACATTGCATCATGAACTAACTAATACGAGCTAATACTAATGACTATTAGTTTATTCACTAACTAATACAAATAAGTAGAACAAAATCAAATAACTCCATCTTCTTTCATTACGGACCCATCGCCGATTAGGTGGTCTATTTTCCCTTCGGGTTGCTCAAAGAAGTCTGCCACATCTAGGTGGGTGATGTCCTCATTGTCGTCATAGACAAAATTTGTTTCAGGGCCTTTTCTCTTTCGAGATGCTTGATAAAGGTCAACCAAGTGTCTTGGTATACGGCAAGTCTTTGACCAGTGCCCTTTCCCACCGCAACGATAACATATCGTTTCTGAACCATTTTCCTTAGGATCTTCATGACCCCGTTTCTGCTTTCGGCGGTTATCTCTCCTTGGGGGTTGACGGACTTCATTGGAATTTCTTCCTTGTCTACGTCCCTGGTTATGACCCCGTTTACGACCATGACCATGGTCCTTTTCATGTTTGGCATAATGAGAGTGCACCTTATCTGCTTCAGGCAGTGGTGTAGACCCAGTGGGTCGATTTTCATGATTTCTCATGAGCAGGTCATTATTTCGCTCAGCCACTAGTAGAAGAGAAATCAGTTCAGAGTACTTTGTAAAGCCTTTCTCTCTGTACTGTTGTTGCAGTACTATATTGGAGGCATGAAACGTTGTAAACGTTTTCTCAAGCATATCATAATCGGAGATATTATCCCTGCATAGCTTCAATTTAGAAGTAATTCTGAACATAGCAGAATTATATTCAGAAACGGACTTAAAGTCCTGGAGCCTCAGATGAGCCCAATCATATCGTGCTTGTGGCAGAGTGACCAACTTCAGGTTGTCATATCTCTCCTTTAAGCCGTTCCACAAGATGAGTGGATCCTTGACGGTGAGATATTCAATCTTCAAACCTTCATCAAGGTGGTGGCGCAAGAAAATCAAGGCCTTTGCACATTCTTGGGTGGATGCTTTTTCTCTATCTTTGATGGTGTCTCCGAGACCCATAGCATCTAAGTGGATTTCAGCATCCAACACCCAAGTCATATAGTTCTTGCCCGAAATTTCAAGGGCAACGAACTTTCTTTTCGTAATGTCAGACATAATCGAAAATTAAATTAGGAAGAGGGAAATACCTTAGATTTCTCGAGAATGGTTCTTGAGACGGTAGAGTCTCGTGCTGATAACGTGTTATGAAATAATGTAAAAGACAAGAACAATAACTCAAGAACAAGAGCAAATAGAGAGAAGAGTAGAGAGAAGTATTCTTATTAATACTTGGGGGTGATTTACAATAGTAGAGGGCACCTCTATTTATAGGGAGGAGGATAATTTATCTACCAAGAATAGAACTCTAGAATCTCTCTAATTAAAGACATTCACCTTAAATAGAAGTGTATTTATAACATAATACTCATATTTAACTAATTGTACTATGGGTAAACTTTAGGGCCCCTAAAAAAGTGAGGCCTAAAGCAAATGCTTAGTTACTTCACCCATCAGCCGCTCTGTTAGTCAATTAACTACTCTATAATAATAATAATGCATATAAAACCATATGTCATATATTAATGGATTGGTGTAGACACTGCATATAAACATAATTTTTTCGTCTACTAAGTAAAAACTAATCTTTTGTAATTTCTAATATTGATTCGATTAAATAAAATACTTTTTTCCAGAATCAATGTAAATCGTTTAACTCTAAAGAGAGTTAAACATCTTTTTACGGACTTCAAATTTGTATTTGGTTTATGATAACTTTCGTCCGTTAAAGATGCAGTTTAAGCTACGCTCTGAATCGAGTCTTCCGGGATCCATTAGGATTTTGGTAGCAACAAAAAAAAATAGGGACTTTTAACACAAATAGATTGAATTATATATATATATATATATATATATATATATATATATATATATATATATTATATAGCGTCAATTATTTTTAATTTAACAATTTAAAATGAACAGATATTTGTGTTTATTCTTCAAAAATATATTCAATTTCTTTGTTTCGGAATAACGATCCACCGGTCTTTTGGAGCCCTAGCGCGTTGCTTGGTAGCCTTAGGCCCTGAATAGCTTCATTTCAGATGTTATGACTTGTACACGTGGCGTAATTGAATTCGAGAAGTTCAGGGTTGATTTGGGAAGAGAATTCTCATTTCGGAAGCTTTAAGTTGAAAGAATTAACTAAGATTGGATTTTAGAGTAAACGACCTCAGAATCGGGATCTGAAGGTTCCAGCAAGTTTGTATGATGATTTCTGACGTGGGCGTATGACCGGATCGGGTTTTGGATAACTCGGGAGCGTTTTGGCGCCTATTGTGGAAGTTAGCATTTTTAAAGGAATTTCATAAGTTTGGGTTAAAGTGCATTTAAGTGATATCGATTTTCGTTTGGGATATCGAGTCTAGGAGTAGCTGCGTATGGTAATTTTGACTTGGGAGCGCGATCGGAAGTGAATTCAGAGGTCCGCAGGTCGTTTTGGAGTCATTTGTCTAAAGATAGAAAATTGAAGGTTTTTGAGAAGTTTGACCGGAAGTGGAATTTTTGATATCGAAGTCGTAATCCAATTCCAAAAGTTGGAATAGGTCCGTAATATTGAATATGACTTGTCTGCAAAATTTAAAGTCAATCGGACGTGATTTGATAGGTTTAAACATCGAAAATAGAAGTTGGAAATTTCAAAGTTCATTAAGATTTGGATTGGGGCGCGATTCATGGTTCTAGCAATGTTTGATGTGATTTGAGGCTTCGATCAAGTCTGTGTTGTGTTTTTGGACTTGTGCGGGTGTTTGGTTTGAAGCCCCGGGGGCTTGAGTTAGATTTGGGATAGCTTCGGAGTGATTTGCTAAGGAATATGGGTGTTGGTATTAGTATGATCGCAATTGCGATGCATGGGTTGCAAATGCGACCTCGCATTTGCAAGCTCCTTCTCCCACTTGTGAGCCTAGGCTCTATGAGGGAAAGTTCTAAATTGCGATGTGTTGGTCGCAAATGCGACATCGCATTTGCGAGGTCTTGTTCGCATTTGCGAATCCGGGGCGGCTGGGGGCGTTCGCATTTGCGACACTTTGGGTCGCTTTTGCTTGGCCTGAAGGGTTCGCAATTGCAAAACCCTTATAGCATTTGCAAAGTAGGCCAGTTTAGTCGGGGGTCACATTTGCGATGAAATCTTCGCTTTTGTGAAGTTGCATTTGCGGTTCCTCTGTGAGAAATGTGACATATGAGGGTTGTGTCCAATTATTAAATTCGAAACTTAGCCCATTTCCCTCCTTTTCCACTTGGCCTTAGGTGATTTTTGAGAGCATATAAGGAGGTATTCCATCATCATCAAATAGGTAAGTAATTTCTATGCATCTTAAGTTAAATACATAGACTATGGGTAGATTAACATGTAAAAATTAAGAAAAATCAAGGGGTTTAGATGAAAACCTAGAAAATTGATGTTCTTGAAATTTGACCACGATTTTGGGTATGAATTTAAGAGTAAATCATATATTTGAGTTCGTGAGGTTATGGGTGAACTTGTTCTTTGAAAATCTTGGAATCCGCGCACGTGGACCCGCGGGCGTTTTCGTTAGTTTTTTCGATTGGGGTTAGAAATTACTGTAAATTGGATTCTAATGAATAATTGAGTATATATTAATGGATTGGTATCATTATTGGCTAGTTTTGGAGCTTTGTTCATCAATTAGAGTGTTCGAAAGGGCGTGGAATGCCGGTTGTGGATCTTCGAAGCGAGGTGAGTCTCCCTTCTAACCTTGTAAGAGGGAATTGTCCCCATAGGTGAAATAATCGGTTATGTGCTCCTAATTGTGGGGGCTACATATGTACGAGGTGACAAGAGTCCGTGCGTGGCTACTATTATGCCACTGTCCAGGTAGTTAGGACCCAAAAGCATGCTATACTTGGATTAATTGTAAACTTATTGACAACTTGACTTGCTTAAATCACATTAAATTAGTAAACAAATTTCTAACAGGATTTAAACTTCATTTTCTTAAATTATTAAATGAGAATGGGCTATTCTTCGAAAAAGTTTTCCATGATGACTTCTTGATTGACAGCCTGTGTGTGTTTATTTCCTGTTGGAGCGGGTTAAACGCCTCGGCATATTAAACCAATGCATCTATGGTTCGTGCTATTTGACCCTCGACGGTGCACGGTTTATTTTCTGTTAGAGCGGGCCGTCGACCTCGGCATGACTTGCGCATGCTTGTATTGCTGCCTTGAACTTATTAAAGTTGTTATTGCATCGTTATTGCTTGAGAATATTTGGATAAATAATGAAAAAGGAATTTTCGAAATCCTATAAAAGAAATAATTGTTTGCTTGTTTCCTTCTATTGGATAAAAAATCATGTTTATAGAAATCCATGATTTAATGTATTATTGACATCACATTATTTGACCTATAGTAAGTGTCGAAGTTGACCTCTCGTCTCTACTTCTTCGGGATTAGACGTGATAGTCATTGGATATATGTTGTTTTCGTACTCATACTACACTTCTGTTTATTTCTGTTGCACAGATTCATATGTTACTAGTGGCCTATTGGGCATAACAGCACGGATGATTCTGGGACTAGGTGAGTTGTATTGTTCAAGACGGCCCGCGGCTAGTATAGTCCCTTTCCTGCATAATATATTTACTTTCTGTCCACTATATTCTGGATGGATATTGTATTTTATTACTGTCTTAGTAGATACTCATGCACTTGTGACACCAGGTTTTGGGATGATTTTGAAATATTTTTGTATTAGTTACCTATTATTTAATTCGAATCGAAGCGGTTATCTTTCTTTTTATTTATAAAAGTTGAAGGAAAAGCTCAATTTTCAAGATTGTTAAAAGGAGAACTTCAACAAGTAATTTGGTTGCCTTGTTTGACAGCGGTGTCCAGCGCCACCACAACCCTTAGTGGATTTTGGGGTATGACAACATGGTATTAGAGCACTAGGTTCGTAGGGCCTCACGAGTCATGAGCAAGTCTAGTAGAGTTTCGCAGATCGGTACGGAGATGTCTATACTTATCTTCGGTGGGCTACAAAGCTGTTAGGGGTGCTTCCCTTCTTGATTCCTTATCCTGCGATTTGTTTCCTGGGAGGCTTAAGCCCGTGCTTCCAGCCTATTCAATCTTGCGCGACGCGAACTGCTGGTTATAAATCGACAATTAAAGAATTGTAATGGCACTATGAATGTGGTGTGGGATGTTACTCCCGGTATAGTTGATTAGACCATTATCATCACCTTGTGAAAGGATATTCTACTATTTTGACTCACTAGCAGCACTTCAGAGAGCCTTGAGGCCAGTCGCAGGTTACAATGATGCTTATGAGCGATTATTCGGCAGTATTGTTATAATAGCAGTATGTTTGCCTGTGTGTCGAGGCAGTGAATGACTTAAATAGAGGTTTACTCAGTGCATGATCAGTAGATTCGGTATTTTATTTCCAGCAGGGGAAAAACAATCAGGCGGAGAATGTTCAGGTTTGGGTTGACAAGGTATCGAGACTCTGTATTTTCTAGCGTGGCAGAATCTTCTTCTATGATGAGGTGTTTTTGTCCTTATTGAATGTACCAGATTCGCCGGTGTTATGATCTTCTAAAATTCGCCTTCGAAGCAGAATATTGCATCTCAGTATTGAACAAACGACTGTTAGATGTCGCGAGGCAAGGTGGTTAAGTGTTAGATTGGCATTTATAATATAGGCAACTCGAGAGAGATGATCTCTGCTAAAATTTAAAGTTAGTAGCGATTTGTTTATTCAAGTGCGACAAAGATAGATTTTAGTAAGGCAATAACTGAGTAGCAAAGGATGAGGAGAGATGTGTGGAAAGTGTCAGACGGTGGCTAAAATTCCTAGAAGGCCAGGTGTATGAAGCAAAGGTCACGTAGATGATTAATGAAGCGAGCTTGCCCAAAGTGGAAGAGTGGCGGATGTTGCATATGGGCTTGGTGGTAGGATGATTATGCACCTTAAGGAGAGTTTGGAATGATTTGGGCTTTCAGTGGCTGGCGATTGAAGTCTATGGGTTTAATTGGAAGTATGGGATAATATGCAGCAAAGAGATCGGCCGTGCGAATATGGTTGATGATTCAGAGTATAAAAAGGGGGATTTACAGAAAGAATCCGAGAATTTAGGCGATTGATTGTGCAAGGTTATGTCAATAAGAGATAAAGAATCCCGGTGAGTTCCAGAGTTGTGTAATAGTGGCTTCAAGCTAAGTGGGAGAGTCCTACCGCCTATGATTGGCTCGCATGGTTAACCACTTGCGAGGTTTTTTGGTTATTAGCATATTTCTGGGTTATTTTGGCTACGGAAAAAGAACATAAGTGGTTATGTTTTGAGCAGAGGAATTGTTAAAGGGTGCTATGGTTGGCCTTATTGGCTCATGTTCAGACTTAGGAAAGGACTCAGGACTTATGCCTTGTATGGATGTGGATTTAGAGGATTATGATTCCATCGGGTCCCTCGTCGAGAGGGTATTCATGTGTTATAAGATTTGTGGAGTTGATTATATTCGGGACCAAGTCAGAGCAGGTGGCTCTCAGCAACGTTCCTACTGGATTCAAAAAGAGGAAAAACATGGTGCCTAATGATTTCGAGCTTATAAGTACTTTTAAGAATCAAGCTTTTGCAACAGCTTATCAGTGGAGGCCACGAAGGTTCTATGATGTTTTGACTTGCAGTTTAGCACTTGAGAGAAAGATGAGGAAGGACTTCAGATTCATAAAAGTATTAGCAGAATGGGCATATCAGTTGAGGGTGCGAATGTGCGCATAAGCAAGGTATGAAATGATTCATGGGATTTGAGACGGCATGGTCTCCTAGTTCCAAGTCATTCGGGGTGAGTGCGGATAAAGTGTGTTATGTGGTAAAAGGAGTTATTGTTATTAATAAGGAAATTGGGGTAAATCGAAGGAATATATATTGGTTAACCATAGTTGAGTTGGCATATTGGTTGTAGAGGTCAGTTTCTTCAGCGCGATAAAGTTATGCATAAGATTTGTGGCGGTATGTGTGAGGCTTGTCGGTCACGTAATTAATGTTGTTTAGAAGTCTTCTTCTGTTATGTCCTGTTATGTGTAGGTAGATCCCAAAAGCGCTATGGTGGCTTAGACCACTACTTAGATGTTGTCCTATACTACGGTTATGAGGATTCACATGTGTATTGCTATGGTTCTCTTGAAGTGAGTCTAGTGAAAAGCATTTATTGGCACATTGGGTGCAGTGAGCGGTATGGAATTTGAAGTGAGGGTCAAGGTTGCAGTTTGGTGCTGACAAGGATGTCACGAGCTCGGATGAGAAGGAAATGAGTTTTGATGTTTAAAGTAAGTTGAGATTGTCGTCAGTGTCACCTGAGATCGGTGTATTGTGAAAAAGGCCTTGCATCCTAGTTAAGGATTCTTGATCGCTTTTCAACGTTAGTGCAGTCGGTGGTATCCCAGGTAAGATCGGTTCAGGATCATGGGATCCTTTTCTATCAGATAGGAAGGGTTGTAGCACAAAATGTACTTCTAAGTAATTGCCCCATAGATCCTATATCTATCTATATGAAGAAGAATCATGCAACGAAGGGGATGTGCGGACCTGTTATTTGTTTCGGAGGGTTGTGGGGGGGCGTGTCCCACAGGAATATTGTATAAGTGTGACATGTAGTCCCATAATTGATTAAATATTTAAACTAAGTATGGGGATTTTGGTAATATCATCGATTTTGAGAATTTATGCCTGGAGGACACTCTATTTATTGGGTTATGGACGGTGAAGGTTGCTTTGGTTATGATGGTTGTTCTTATATGTTATGAGAAAAAGGGAGTTATTTTGGACCTTTGAAAGGTGTTAGCCTAGTTGGTGCAATCAGAAATTGGCTTGAGATCAATGGATGGATTTAAATGTGAACAGGGGATTTATATCAGGCCAGATGTGTTCATCTCAGCAATACGCTCCTTACGAAAGGGAGTCGAGGTGTTATTTCATTGTCAACTATTTCATGTAATGATGTATTGCATCGTGCGAGTTGTGAGACGGCTTGGTGAATTTCGTATGTGTTGAGGTTCCGCATAGAGATAACACTATATGAGCAGGATGGATCTTGAGATTCAGATCATATATCATACCTCATATGTGCTCGAGTTTGTGGATTATAGCGTTATATGTCTTCCGAGGGAATGGTATTATGCACTCAGCATGTTTGTGACTGATATTCAGTGTTTTGTTATAATTAACAATTTAGCTCGATGTACATCTCCTTATGTGAGTTCCATGTAAGGATCGGGTGGCACACCGCCATGGGTATGTTATTTGGATGGGGTGGAACACCACCATGGTTATGTTGCATGGATCGGGTGGCATGACGCCATGGTTATGATTGCTCGGATCGAGTTGTGCATCGCAACTGTGTGATGTTCAGTACAATTCCCCATATCTATTTATTGTGTTTTGTTTCCTATTTTCTAAAGGAAGATCATATTAGTTGTGCGTCCGTGTTGCATGTATGATTCGCAAGCAGGGTAATTGAAATTCCTTTTCAGAGTTCATTTTCCTTTTTGTATCGCATTCTAATTGGTAGCCTATTGGCACATTGTGGCATTATATGGGACATTTGGTCATGTTGGGTGGCTTCTTGCCTGACTAGTTCGTACTGGGTGAGACGAGATTGTTGGATTTAGGATCAGTGCAATCTAATTACGTGAAATATATTAAAGATCAAAGATCATTATTTGGTTCAGAATGAGGTAATGTTTCTTGTCAGAAATATAGACTCAATGATTGGTTGACTCAACAGTTGATTATGAATTTCTACTCATCTCTTCCGTCATGGAGGTATTGTTAGTTAGAGTAAGACCTATGTATGTCACGAGGTGCAATGGGAGCATTAGATTTGTTGAATTTTGACTAAGTTGACCAGAAAGTGTTATTGTGGTCAGGTGAGTAAAACGGTGTGGTGTGAATTCAGCGAAGGTATGCAGTAATGTTTCGGATTCACCATATAGTGATTGATATGGTGTTCCTGTGTTGGAAACGGTTCTAACATAGAATTTTGGATATTCAAATTGGGCCCTAAGGCTTATTTGCTTAAGCGAAAAAGGATATCTTCAGATTGATCGCGCAAATGTACTCAACTGAGTTGGGGTAGCACGGGAAGGTGCATGAGGTGTTAAACAGTAATTACAGGCTACTTCAATGTAGTTCTCAACACATTCGAGGATGAACGTATGTTTAAGTGGGAGAGAATGTAACGACCCGACCAATTGTTTTGAGCCCTAACGCGTTGTTTAGTAGTCATAGGCCATGAGTAGCTTCATTTAAGATGTTATGACTTGTACACGTGGTCGAAACTGAATTTCGGGAAGTTCAAGGTTGATTTGGGAAGAGAATTCTCATTTCAGAAGCTTTAAGTTGAAAGAATTAACTAAGATTGGATTTTAGAGTAAACAACCTCGGAATAGGGATCTGAAGGTTCCAGCAAGTTCGTATGATGATTTAAGACTTGGGCTATGCCCGTATTGGGTTTTGGATAATCCGGGAGCATTTTGGCACCTATTGTGGAAGTTCGCCTTCTGGAAGGAATTTCATAAGTTTGGGTTGAAGTGCATTTCAGTGAGATCGATGTCCGTTTGGTATTTCAAGTCTGGGAGTAGCTATGTATGGTGATTCTAGAGTTGGGAGCGCGATCGAAAGTGAATTTGGATCTCCGTAGATCTTTTTGGAGTCATTTGGCTAAAGATAGAAAATTGAAGGTTTTTGAGAAGTTTGACCGGAAGTGGACTTTTTGATATCGGGGTCGAAATCTAATTCTGAAAGTTGGAGTAGGTCCATAATGTCGAATATGATTGGATTGGGGCGTAATTCATGGTTCTAGCATTGTTTGATGTGATTTGAAGCTTCGAACAAGTTCGTGTTATATTTTTGGACTTATGCAGGTGTTTGGTTTGAAGCCGCGGGGCTCGGGTGAGATTCAGGATAGCTTCAGAGAGATTTGCTAAGGAATATTGGTACTGGTACTAGTATGATCGCAATTGCGATGCATGCGTTGCAAATGCAACCTCACATTTGCGAGTTCCTTCTCACATAGGCGAGCCTGGGCTCTAGGGGGGAAGTTCGCAGTTGTGATGTATTTTCGCATTTGCGAGGTCTTGTTCGCATTTGCGAATCTGGGGGGGGCTGGGGGGTCGTTCGCATTAGCGACTCTTTGGGTCGCTTTTACGAGGCCTGAAGGGTTCGCAATTGCGAAACCTTTATCGCATTTGCGAAGTAGGCCAGTTCAGTCAGGGGTCGCATTTGCGATGAAATCTTTGCTTTTGCGAATTCGCATTTGCGGTCCCCCTGTCGAAAACGTGACATCTGAGGGCTGTGTCCAGTTATTAAATTCAAAACTTAGCCCATTTCCCTCATTTCCCACTTGGCCTTAGGCGATTTTTGAGATCATTTGAAGAAGAATTCCATCATCATCAAGGTGGTAAGTAATTTCTATGCATCTTAAGTTAAATACATAGATTATGGGTAGATTAACATGTAAAAATTAAGAAAAATCAAGGGGTTTAGATGAAAACCTAGAAAATTGATGTTCTTGGAATTTGACTACGATTTTGGGTATGAATTAAGACTAAATCATATATTTGAGTTCGTGAGGTTATGGGTAATCTTATTCTTCAAAAATTTTATAAATCCGGGCACGTGGGCCCGAGAGCGTTTTCATCAACTTTTCGATCGGATGTTAGAAATTGTTGTAAAATGGGTTGCAATGAATAATTGAGTATAAATTAATGGATCGGTATCATTATTGGCTAGCTTTGGAGCTTTGTTCATCAATAAGAGTGTTCGGAAGGGCGTGGAATGCCAGTTGTGGATCTTCAAAGTGAGGTGAGTCTCCTTTCTAACCTTGTAAGAGGGAATTGTCCCCATAGGTGAAATAATTGGTTATGTGCTCCTAATTTTGAGGGCTACGTACGCACGAGGTGATGAGAGTCCATGTGTAGCTACTATTATTTCATTGTCCTGGTAATTAGGACCCAAAAGCATGTTATACTTGGATTAATTGTAAACTTATTGACAACTTGACTTGCTTAAATCACATTATATTAGTAAACGAATTTCTAACCGGATTTAAAATTCACTTTCTTAAATTATAAAATAAGAATTGGCTTTTCTTCAAAAACTTTTTCCATGATGACTTCTTGATTGACTGCCCGCGTGTGTTTATTTCCTGTTGGAGCAGGCTAAATGCCTCGGCAGATTAAATAGATGTATCTATGGCTCGCGTCGTTCGACCCCCGGCAGTGCACAGTTTATTTTCTTTCGGAGCGGGCTGTCGACCTCGACATGATTTGCACATGCTTGTATTATTGCCTTGAACTTATTAAAGTTGTTATTGCCTCTTTATGGCTTGAGAATATTTGGATAAATAATAAAAAGGGAATTTTTGAAGTCCTATAAAAGAAATAATTGTTTACTTGTTTCCTTTTATTTGATTAAAAATCATGTTTATAGAAATCCACGATTTAATGTATTATTGACATCACAATACTGGACCTTTAGTAAGTGTCGAAGTCGACCTCTCATCTCTACTTCTTCGAGATTAGATGGGATACTCACTGGGTACACGTCATTTTCATACTCATACTATACTTCTGTGCATTTTTGTTGCACATGTTCATATGTTACTAGTGGCCTATTGGATGTAACAACACGGATGATTCTGGGACTAGGTGAGCTGCGTTTTTCAAGACGGGCCGCAGCTAGTATAGCCCCTTTCTAGCATAATATATTTACTTTATGTTTACTGTATTCCGGACGGATATTGTATTTTATTACTGTCTTAGTAGATACTCGTTCACTTGTGACACCGGGTTTTGGGATGATTTTGAAATATTTTTGTATTAATTACCTATTATTTAATTCGAATCGAAGCAGTTTTCTTTCTTTTTATTTAAAAAAATTGAAGAAAAAACTCAGTTTTCAACATTATTAAAAGGAGAACTTCAACAAGTAATTTGGTTGGCTTGCCTGACAGCGGTGTCCGGCGCCACCACAATCCTTAGTGAATTTTGGGTCGTGACAGAGGTCCCCTAAAATTTTCGATCTAATTTTGGATTCAAATCGGGTTAACAGGTGTTAATAAATCTAATTGTTTATTTCAACATCCAGCTTATATTTTAATAATAATATGCTCAATATATTTTCAGAATATAGGATCTGAGAAAACATTTTCACTTTGTATTCCAATAAACAAATGAATGAGCGGTATATCTCATACATTTTTATTCAGTGAGGCAGTTTTGATAATTTTTTAGTGTAAATCCTGTTATGTAATAGAGAACATAAATTATTATTAATATCTCAAAAGGCAAGGACAGTCGGTTTTAATGACAAGTTGAAAAAAAAGAGAAATAGAACTAGCATATATACTCCTAGTTTTAATTTTTTTGGTTTATGCATAAGACCCATTAAACGGAAAGTACTTTAACTCTATTCCACCATAACCCTTAACTCTACCTTTTTGGCTTGAAAAATCAATCTATTACGTAAATTTTTACCTTCCCTTTTGGAATATTCAACTATTTTGCAGAATCAATTCCTTTCTAGCTAAATCAAAACATATTCGTTGTTTTTCAAATTCATATTACACCAAAACATGACCTATTTTTATATCCAAAAGGCAACACGCAAGTTAACGGGAAAGCAACTTTTGTAATAGAGTGTTGGGTGATCAAGGATTGTCCATTCCAATGTATGGGTTGGATTTTTCTTCTTTTGTATTTTTTTTCGATCAACAATAGTGGCAAAATAAATGAGCTCAAGATTATTGTTATTTTCATGAAAAAGAGGCTCGAGAAAATAAATTTTCAAAGCTAATAATGAGAAATTTTTGTCCCAACCTGTAAACACAGGCCCTTACCTCACTCAAGCTTGAGGTGAGCTACAACGGAGAGAGACAGAGTTTGCATAATGAAGAGAGAGAGGAAGGAAGAATCTGGAATAGGCCTACCGATTTTTCTTACATCTATAGTATCAATATATACAAAATATCCTAATTAAAATGAATAAAAAAATAGCCTCCTAACAAATTAACTAACTAGCCACTTTACAAGTATATAATTACTTTTACGTAATTAGCCATCTCAACACATACACATGCACACACACATCCAAGTTGGTGGTGTAGCAAACACTCCCAACTTGTACAAAGTTGTTTAATGCTTGACTTCTGTCAATGCTTTAGTTAAAACATCTGCAAGTTGATCTGTGGTTCCCACATGTTGTAATGAAATTAGCCCTTCTTGTAGCTTGCTTCTGACAAAGCGACAGTCCACCTCTTTGGTTCTTTTATGGAACACTAGGTTTCTTACGATGTAAATGGTAGATTGGCTATCACAAAATACTGTAATGGACTTAGGGAAAGGAATTGTGAGCTCCTCAAATAGCCTACTAAGCCACACCAATTCCCCCACTACCTTCCATAGAGCTCTATACTCAGCTTCTGCAGAGGATAATGAAATGGTGTCTTATTTCTTTGATTTCTAGCTAATAGGGATGCTCCATAAAAGTACAAGATACCCACTCATAGATTTTTGAGAATCTGGGCATGCTTTCCAGCCAGAATCATAGTAGGCCTTGATAGAATAATCTGCATCCTTGGATAGGAAAATACCTAGAATTGGGTCCCCCTTCAAGTATCTAAGAAGATGAAAATCTTCTTTCAAGTGAGGTTGTATCGGGTCATCCATGAACTGGCTTCTGTACATTGTAGGCTATATCCAATCTAGTGTTTGTGAGGAAGTTAAGCTTTTCTTCTAGTTTTCTATAGTAGGTAGGATAAGTCAGAACCTCTCCTTCTTTTGCCCTGAGTTTGATTGTCGGATCCAGTGGTGAAGCGAAGTTGTTGTAATCCATGCACTGATATTCTTTGAGCAAGTCAAGAGTGAACTTCCTCTGAGATATTATCACGCCTTCGGCTTTGTAAAGAACTCTAGTACCAGAAAATAGTGTAGCCTACCCAAATCTTTATCTTAATGTTTTCATTCAGAAAAGCTTTCAATTCTTTAATCTCCATTGTATTAGTGCATGTTGCCACAATTTCATCTACATACATTTCTATATAGACAGTTGAGTTTTCAGCTTTCTTGTAAAATAAGGAGTAGTCATATATAGAGTGTGCATAACCCATTGAACATAAAGCTTTAGTGAGCTTGGCATACCATTCCCTACTGGATTGTTTCATCCCATAAAGTGACTTTTTGACCTTGCAAACTAACTCTGAATTATATACAGCCAGGCCTTGAGCAACCCCTATGTAGACTTCTGTATTTAGGTCACCATGTAGGAAGGCATTATTCAGATTCGATTGCGACATGTGCCACCCTTTCTTCATAGCAATAGCTATTAGAGACCTCATAGTAGTCATCTTGACTACAAGGGAGAATGTCTGTAAATAATCAATGCATGCTTGTTGGGTATACCGTCATAACTAGCATAGATTTGAGTCTTTCTACACTCCTGTCTGTTTTGTGTTTTATCTTATACACTCATTTACATCATATTGTATTCTTCCTAACTTGGAGGGGAACTAGGTCCCAAGTATGGTTCGCATGTAATGCTTTAAATTCTTGGTTCATAGCTGATATCTAGGTAGGATTCATACCTGACTCCTCATATGATGAAGATGTCTCCTACGAGACTTTGGCTTTCAGTAATCAGAGTATTAGGAGAAATATGATGATTCTTGGAAAATAGAGCATTAAGAGAGAATGGTATAGCTGAATTACAATGATCAGCAGGGGATGGTGACTTCAATTTTGGAAGTGAGTGTATGTAATCTTGTAAATATAGTGGTGTTTTGAGAGGTCTTTGTGACTTCTTTAGGGAAATGAGGGTGTGGCTTGGTTGACCCCCAACATGTGATGTGTTGTGGTTTGAAGACGGTGTGTCAATTGGCAAGGAGGGAGAAGGTTCAGATGAAATAGAAGGTATGTGAGGTGTTAAAGGAATATCACGTTCTAAAGGTTGATTGTGTGCAATACTCGTGCCATTATCACTATCATAGAGATGTCTATCATTCTGAGGAGAACAATCAATGACGGGAATAGAAAAGACATAGAGGAAAGATGCAGTTGGAGATGTTAGAGTAAATAGAAATATACTTTCAATAAAGACAAGATCCCTGGAGATATGTATCTTTTTAGTGGTAAGACTTAGGACCTTGTACCCTTTGTCCATAAGGATAACCAATGAATATATGTGTGGATGTTCTGGGTTCAAATTTGTCCCTATGCACCTTAGGCACAGAGGGATAACACAGATATCCAAAACTTTTCATGTGGGAGTATGTTAGTCTTCGTTTGTAAAGTAGATCAAATAGGGATTTAGGGTGACTATGAGAAAAAGGTAGTCTATTTATAATGTAGGTTTCACACAGAATATATCCACCCCAATAGTTTACAGAAAAGATTGAATGGAATAATAAGGCTCTAGTAGTTTCGAAGATGTATTTATATTTTCTTTCTTCTATGCCATTATATTGTAATGTGTAGAGGCAACTCCTTTGAAGGATGATACCTTTGGATTTAAAGAATAGGTTTTCCTCTAAACTAGTAAATTTTGAATCATTGTCAAATCTGATAGTTTTGATTTTGGTGTTGAAGTGAGCCTCAACCATGGAAATAATTACTTTTATAACTTGTAGGGTAGTGCTTTTGGAGGTTAGAAGGTTGGTCCAAGAGCATGTACTGTAATCATCCACCATTGTAAGGAAATATTTGTAATTATCATGTGTTGTCACATGATAAGGTCCCCATATGTCTATGTGGAGTAATTGAAAATTTTCACTTGTGAAGTTGGTCTTCTAAGGGAATAGTAGTCTCCATGTTTGGCCATTGGACAAATGGAACACAGGAAAGGTTGTTTGGATGGGAAGGAGACAAGGATAAAGGAGATCCCTCTCATTTTAACAAAAGGTACATGACATAATCTATGGTGCCACAAAATATTCATATCATAACCAGTGGATGTACAAGAATTAAAAATAGAAACAAAACTCTTATTTTTATTGCTTGAACTTGAACTATTTACTAGGGAAAATATACACACTTATTTCTAGAGATTGGACTTTGTACAAATGAATGACCATGACAAGGTGAATTGTGTGTGCAGTGAATCCTATCACTAAAGTAAGAAACTGAATTGTTGACTATAGAATTTGTATATCGGTTCCTCAAACACTTTGGACAAAGGAAGTACATACCATCATAGGCCTTACCAATCTCTAGAGACCTCTTCGTTAAAGGAACCTGCAGAATGCAAAGGTGATCAGTAATGGTTATTATACTTTTAGGGTCAGAATTGGCTAGATAGTGAATGGAAATAAGGTTGTATTCAAAATATGGTATAAACATTACTCTATGCAAAATGATATTAGGCACAAGTATTACACTACCAATTTTTGTTACATTTACTTTATAGCCATTTGGGAGGACAACTAGAAGTGGATAAGGTAGTGTCACAATATTGGTAAGAAAGGATTTATTAAAAGTCATATGATTTGAGGCTCTTAAGTCTAATATCCAGGAATCAATCTTGTTTTTGAAACACTCACAAGATAGTTTATCAAAACCAATAGAGGAGTTGTAGACTACTATACCTGCGAAGTTCACAGCTCCATTGGTGGAATTTCCAACATTCATATGTTCTGCTCCATTCCCAGCTTGGAAGTGTTATAGAAGGCTGACGATCTGTCCATATTGCTCTTTTGCTAGGCTGATATTTTGGTCTTCATCCAAGTCGGTGTCTTTCTCTACCTTGTCGCAAGGTTTGTCATAGTGAACATTAGCCACCGCCTTTTTTCCTCTATTGAAACTCTAACCTCAATTAAAGCTTTGATCTTGATTAAAACTTTGATTAGGATTGTGATTTTGATTGTATGAGTAGCTAGAATTATTAGTATAGTTGTGTAATTTGTAACACTTGTCTTTACTGTGATCGAGCTTTTTGCAGTAGTCACACATAGGTCTTTCACTACCATAGCCACTGTAATTGCCATTGTGTGGGTAGTAATTACTTCTATAGGCATTTGACCTAGAGTTGGTGGCATTCAGTGATGTGGAATCAATGAACATTTGAGTGTTTTCAATTATTCCTCTCTGTTTCTGTCTTGTATCAGTAAAGAAAAGGCTTGAGCCAATTTTGGCAATGGATTCCTCATCAGGATACTTTCTCGAATCACAGTGTATGTCTCATTCAATCCCATAAGGAGCTGAATTAGTCACCTATCTTATTCAGGTTTGTAGAAGTTTTCCTTGGCACCACAAGTACAACTACAACTGCACTGAGATCTCTTGCTCAAAGTTCTCAATTCCTCTCAAAGCTTTTTCAATTTAGTATAGTAGCTGGTGATATCAAGGGTCTCCTGGGATGTATCATTGATTTCCTTCTGAATTTGATACAATCTAGCTCCATTTGTTTGATCATATCGATCCTCTAACTCAATCCATAACTCCACAGTATCATTCGCGTATTCAACACTATATGCAATGTCTTCTGAGAGAGAATTTAGGATCTTGGAGGTCACCATATCATCATATCGCTCCCAATGACAGAATGTAGGCGAGTTGGGATCTGGGCGCTTGCATTCACTATTTATGAACCCAAGTTTATTTTTGATTGAGATAACTCACAATACACTGCACCTTCATGATTGATAACCAACTCCGCTGAAAGGAGTTGACACAAGCATAGAACCAGGGTTATCTAACGGTTGTAGATAAAAAGGATCGCTAGTATCGATTCCGAAATTTCCTTGAGTTCCTATATTACTGTTGTAGTATCTATGTCATTAAATTCATACACAGACATGAGATGTTGAAGCTAATTATGCTAGTGTTTCACTGTTGGAAGAAGAAACCTTTGATTAGGCATTCAAATTAAGGCAAATCGAACATACCTAAAAGATCGAGCAAAATTAGGGGTAAATCGAAGAGATGATGGAATGAAGATAGTAACATAACAAATAGATTATCGCAGTGGGATAGTCGGACTTTGATACCATGTAAAACACAGGTCCTCACCTCGCTCAAGCATTAGGTGAGCTACAATGGATATCGAAGATAGTCAGAGTTTGCATAATGAAGAGAGAGAAGAAGAAAGAATCTGAAAAGGCCCAACTGACCTTTCTTACATCTGTAGTATCAATATATAAAAAATATCCTAACTAAAATGAATAACAAAAGTAGTCTCCTAATAAATTAACTAACTAGCTATTTTACAAGTATATAGTCATGTTTACATAATTAGTCATCTCAACACAACCCGATGTAATATCGCCACCACTCCGAATGTTTGTAGAATATTTAGTTCTTTATTTATATTTATTTTACTTTTACATGAGGTCGCAAATGAAATTATTGAGTTGAGCATGAAATTGTGTTTTGGTGATAAACAAACCATATCAGAGAAATAGGTTTCATGTTTCGAATTGGTGTGCTACTTGATTTTTATGCAGATAAATCGCCAAGTGAACCAAGTTCATATCAGACCAGTGGTTCCCTAAATTGATCCTAAAAAGGGAACTTAAAAGGACGTGTTTGATAAGGAGACTTTGAATGAGTGTAACTATACTGTGAAAACCACTGGACTAAGAGTAAAAGTATTTTCACTAACCTTTTGGAAGAGCTGGCTGCTGCTAATAAGTAAAAAGAGGAAATGAGAGAGAATAAGTTATCTTAATGAAGGAAGAAAACAAGAGGCTGAAAGAGGAGATGAACAAATAGTGGGAGGTTTATGCGGATAGGTTTGATAGATTTCTAGGACTTATTCACGGAGATTCCTCTTCATGCAAAGAAAATGATCCTCAGTCCTCTTAGATTTCCTAGTATGTCCTTATCCCGTCCCTTGATATATTCCCTGTATGACCAGTGTTTGGAATATTTTTATTTTTGATGTTTTTTAAGCAATCCACTACGCATGGCCTAGGGCTAATTTTTATTTATATGAAATATAAAAGCACAAAGTGTTTTGAGTCCTACGAAATGTAGAGAATAAACTCTGAAAAATACATGTATCCTATTATCAAAATTGAGCAATGCATCCAACGTTGATATCACAATACTACTACTAACCATTTTATAATAAACATTAGCCCATGAAATCAGGCATGTGCGTCCTTGAGAGCCTAGTTAATTTTTGTGCACTTGTAGCCCGTATAAAAGCCCAAATCACCGATCCATAGTTCTTGTCTGTGTATCCACTTACCGTCCAAATGCTGCCCAACTCCTTACATTGCAAATGCAACCCCTCTTCTTGCATCATTGTCAATGTACACGTGTTGCTTGTTATTATTCCTGTCATTACACTCCTTATATCCATATAGTCGCTCATGTATGTGCCATAGATATTAACGACCGGCCAATTTTTCTCTTTGAAGCTCATTTTTGCTCCAGCTTTGCCATGTATTCTTCGCCATTGTTTTCTTGTTGATCTCCTTGATTGAATCATCAGTTGTGCCTCTATATCTATTATAGATTGTTGCATGTGAGTGTTGTGATTCCTTTGTGCCTGGAGATAATTCTGCTCCATCCTGTCTGATGAATTTGCTATGATGATAGAACATAGATTGCCAAGCTTTGTATGTGATGCTACTAAGCAGTAGAATGCCCTGCTTTGCATCATTCTTGTTGCATGTTGATGCTCGAGTCAATTGTGCTGCATTACTGCCCAACATTCTTGACAAAGACCTTTGATTCCTGCAGATGTGATGAGGATAAAGATCTTCACTGCCTCCTGTTGTTGTATCTTGTATATATATTTTTTTAGGATACTGAGTCCTCAAGTATGCCAGACTCCCTGTATGTGTTGCATTGTATCCCTCCTTATGTTTTGCTGTGTTTTTCCACAGGTGCATCATCCAGCTGAGTTTCCTCATGTAGGATGGGAATTCTCCTGTCTACAGGCTTTGTACCTGTGTACCTCCATAACTTTGCTTGCTTTCATTTTGTATTTGTTGTTGTTGTCCTCTTCTGTGGGTTCTAACTTGACCTGAGGTCGAGGTCCAATGCAGCTCACAAAAATATTGGACATGTCCTGCTCTCCTTTGAGTATTATCATGCTTGTGCCTACCCATGTTTCCCTCTCCTTGGATTGAGTACATAGTACTGATACCACAAGTGAGAACTGTTCACGGGACAGGGCATGATCACAGTAGCATTTCCTGCAAAAACTAAAACTAGGTTAGTAATAAGCAAGATCACCATACCTTTCTCCAAATGGATTTGAGTATGGTTTTCAATTATGGATCCAGTTTTCCTCCTACTCCTGCTAATCTTTTTCTCCTCACCTCCTCGCTTTTGCGACGTTGATTCTGATGTACGGACATAATTTGATCCTGTATTTGAACCATATTTTCCACCAGTTTTGTCTCCATTCTCTTCATTCTATCTGATCTCCTACTCCACTAAGCAGTTAGTACACCATGTGTTCACCATGCTCTCCTCGGTAAAGATTTGAGCATGGTGTTGACTTAGTTTCCCTCCTGCTACCTCAATTCCCTCCTCTTCTCCATCTAGTTCCTTGAAACTTTTATTCTGATATATGGGCATTGTAATTTATCTTCATTCACTATCCTCCTTCCTTTTGAGTCTAGATTCGAAAATTCATAACACTCAATTCTTCCATGATCCAATACATAGTTTGCCAAGTGGTCAGCTAATTTGTTACCTTCTCTGAATATATGTGACACCTTTGTATAACACCCTTCCGTCAGCTTCATGATTTCCTCCAGATATTCAACAATAAACCAAGGGTTTCCATGTTCCTTCCATAATGCTTTTCATCAACATAGAATCTGTTTGAAACCATATTTGAGAGTAATTTAGGGCACCACTGCATATTCTTAATGCCTCCAATATTTCTATTGCCTCTGCTTCATTGTTAGATCCTTCAGTAATCTCTCTTCCCAAAGCATATGTCACCTCTCTTACTGCATCTCTTAAACACACACCTATGGCACTTCTTCCAGGATTCCCTTTTGATGCCCCATCTATGTTGACTTTTATCCAGCCCTCCACAAGAAATTCCCAGATTACTTTATCATATTTAAGTCTTGGTGTATAATTCTCTATCATGCTAAATAGACCAGTCCATCTGTGAGGCACTTGAAACCCAAGTTTTCTTGTTTGTACTGATTTTTAAATTGTAGATAACACCTGATAAATGACCCTACTTACTGACACGACTTTACTATACTTTAGGCTATTCCTTCTTTTCCAAAGTTCCCATGCTATGCACGAAGGTAATGCCTGCATAACTAGCTTCAATCCAGGAACAACAGGTGTAGTCCAGCATTTTGTTATAGCTTGATGAAAAGTCAATCCTTGTATAGCAATTCTTGCTCTTGGTAAGAAGTATTTCCATACAGTTTCAGCAGCCTTTGATGTAAAGAATAAGTGTACTAGTGATTCCTCCTTAGATGCAGAACAACAACATCATTTAGATGGCGTAAGATAGCCCAGCCTCTTCATAAAATCATCCAGAGGTAGTCTAGCTTTCCAAACTTTCCACATAAAGAAGACAATTTTGAAAGGAAGCCCCTTTACCCAAATCATCTTGTATGCTATCCTAGGATTGTCCCTCCTTCTCAAATATTCCCAGGCTGTCTTCACTAAAAAATGACCTTTAGTTTCCAACATCCATAGGGAATGTCCAGCAAATTATCTTGATGTGGAGGCCTAATGTTTTCAATAATGTGCATTGTCAAGTCTTCTAGTATAACTTGCATTATCCAATCGACATTCCAAGCCCCATCCTCCACTAGATCATTCACATTATATATATCATCATCTATGCCAAAATCTGGTGGCACTAGGAAATAAAGTGCTCCTAGGCCTGTCCAGTTATCATACCAACATAGTGAAGAACCCATTTCAACTTCCAGATAATCCGATGCTCTATTAGATCTCTACATTCAAGAATTTTCCTCCATACATGAGATCCCCTCCTCCATGGAAAAATTACTGCATTCAGTTTTTTGCAATATTTCTGGCTCATGAAGGCACTCCATAAGCTTGGCTTAGTCCTGAAGTTCCACCAAAGCTTGCAAAATAATGCCTTGGACACATCATGTAGGGATTTGAATCCTATTCGTCCTTCTTCACATGGCATACATAATGTGTTCCATGTTTCCCAATGCCTACTATTACCACCCACAGCACTGCTCTAAAAAAATTGAGCAAATATCTTTTGTAGCCCATTTATCACATTGTTAGGAGGATTGACAGCTGAGAGCAAGTGAACTGGCATGCTCTGCAGCATACTGGAGATCAAAACAACCATGCCTCCTATAGAAAGAAACTTCCCTTTCTATGCCTGCAATCTCTCAAGAACCTTAGTAATCACCGGCTGATAGTATTCTAATTTTCTCCTAGCATAAAAAATTAGACATCCAAATATGTGAAGGGAAACTCCTGTCTCCCTATGCCTGCTATCCTCTACAATTTTCTCACAACCTCCAAGTCTGTCGAATGATGCAAATAGATAGCTCATTTACTCTTGTTTATCAACTGTCCAAAAGCAACCTCATATAGATACAGAATTTCCATCACAAGTCTTAATAATGTAGCATCTGATGAGAAAAATATGATGGTATCATCTGCATATGCTAGGTGATTAATTTTTGTGCTCCATTTAGGAAGTCCAAATCCACAGAAGTGTAAGTTTAAATGCAGAGAATTGAGGCCTCTTGATAGAGCTTCTGGAGTTAGGATGAATAAAGTTGGAGACAAAGTATCTCCCTGAGATGCCTAACTTCCTAAGCATCTTGGTGAGGAACCGCCATGAGAGCATGCCATAAGGCCTTTGTCATATCTAGTTTCACAACATTAGGACCTGCTTTAGTTCTAACCCTTATATCAGTAATGATCTCCTGTGGTAAGTAATACATTTTCAACTATGCTCCTTGCCTTCAGAAATCATGTTTGTTCCTCAGAGATCAAATTAGGAAGTAGTTCCACCAGTCTTTCATGTATCACCCTCGAGAATATTTTATTTATGAATTACTTAGACTAATTGGCCCCGAATCGAAAAATGTTCTAACCTCTTTTTTCATTGGTAAGAGCACCAAGTTTGTGTGAGTAACACGTTTTGGCAGTTGTTGACCACTGAAAAATGCTAACACCATTGCGTAAACATCTTCCTCTATTATGTCCCAACATGTTTGAAACAAATCTCCAGTATATCCATCTGAACCATCAGCTGAGTCTCCATTTAGCCCGAAGACTGCCTTTTTCACTTTATCTCTTGTGGGATTTACTGTCAGCTTTGCATTATGTTCCCTTCCAATTAGGCTAGGTACATGCTCCAGTATATGGAAATTAGAAGGTACCGATGTCTCAATAAATTGATCCTTGTAGAAAATTATGGCCTCTCCTGCAATTTGATCATCTTCCTCAATCTAGTTATTCGTACTGTCTTTGATCCTTTTCAGCTGAAGTCTCTTTCTTCTGCCTCTTAATTGTGCATGAAAAAATTTGGTAATTCTATCTCCATCCTTGAACCATGCCATGCATGCCTTTTGTTTCCATAATTCCTCTTCTAATTCCAAATATCTAATCATTTCAGCTTGAACTTTCTGCAGTCTCACTCTATTCATCTGAGTAGGGAATGCTTCAAATTGTCTTTTATGAACTATAATCACTTGTTCTAGGCTTCAAATCTTCTGAAGATATCCCCAAAGGTTGCTTTACTCCGTGCAGATAAAACCTTCTTCATTTTCTTCAATTTATGGTTGAACAAAACAAAAGGATTTTCACAGAAGTATGCTGTCCAGTTTTCCTTCACCACTGACTTGAAGAAATCATGTTTGGTCCACAAGTTAAGAAACCTAAATGGTTTCTTAATAACATGAGCTTCAATATCATATTTCAATAGCATGGGACAATGATCTAAGCCAATTTTTGACAAATGTGTAACCACCAGACCAGGGAAAGTTTGTTGCAGTTCCATGTTTCCCAAACACCTATCTAATCTCTTGAAAATACAATCTCTTCTAATCTCTCATTCCACCAGGTGAATATACTCCCTTTGAATCTCAAGTCTGACAGATTTCAAGTGTTGATGCAATGCCTAAAATCATCTACTTCATTTAGGGATACAGGCTGACCTTCAAATTTCTCTTCTTCATCCCATATGACATTGAAATCTCTACCTACCAACCATGTGCTATTCATACTTGGAGCCATTGCATATAAAGAATCCCAGAGTTTTATCCTCTCTATTGAGTCACATTTGGCATAAACCAGTGTGAGTATAAGCTCTACATGAGTTTCAATGTGAAAAAGTTTCAGTGTCAGCTGCTGGACCATGTTGTACAAAATGGTCACCTCAAATACTTCATCAATAAAGGCCCAGATCTTATCTAAAATATTAACCATTTCTTGAGCCAAGCCTATTCTACTCATGTACCTTTCTATATTGTGAGATGGTTGCTTAGGCTCTATGACTCCTATGAATTTAAAATGATGTTATCTACGCATAAGAATTAATCTTTCAAAGACCTGCATTGTATTCACAGACTTGACGTTCCATATTATTGCATCCATCAATGATTAATGGATTTGGATAAGGTTCTTCTTGTTTGAACTCTATATGCTCGGACAGTTGGAGTTTCTTTTTGTTGCTTCTTCTTACCATTGGCTGCAGATTTAACTTGTTTAATATGCATGGGGGACATACTTGTCTAGCAGTATTGACAAAATTTTGTATTGTGGATTCTTCATCTAAATCTTTTGCTTTGTTTTCTTCTACTTCTCCTTCTGCAAAACTTGTAGCCTTTAGTATATTAGAGACCTTCTGATTAAGGACACTAGTATTTTTAAGTGCCAATGTAACATCTATTGCCACCTATTTCAGTTGATTCCACTATGATGTTGCATTTGTATTTCCCTCAGTTTTGGATATATTAATAGGATCTGCAATTTTCCTTTCTCTTGTTCCTCCAGGATCAATGTTGTTACTTTCTATCTCCTTAGTAGCCACTTTTTCTGCCACACTACCCTCATTGTTATTGTCTATCACATTGTTGCTCCTCTGATTATTACATACACCTGCTGTATCATTCTTATCTATACCTTCTGAAGTATTAGCATCTTTAGCCTTACCATTCACACTTTGATCATCATCCTCCACTTTGTCTTCCACATTTTCTTTCTCACTTTGCATTACATCAGGTATCAATCCTTTCTCTGCATCTTCTTCTGCCTGGTCAAACGATAGCTTGCCTCCCTTCCACTTCACTTTTTCATTACTTTGAAAGATTTCAAAGTCTGTATCATCTATATTCTCTTTGTCATTCTCCTTTGCAAGTGCTTACTCAACTCTGGTATCATGTGACAGAATATCTTCTGCTGATGTATTTGTAGCAACTGTATTGCTGGTAAAGGCCCTTTGTACCCGTGCTGCAGTAGATTCTTGGACATGTTGCTCATATGTTTTCTTTTCCTTATTCTTTGCTTCCTCTCTTTCTCTTGGTCTGCTAAATCCTACAGGTGTAGAACTAGCAGTTAGTACAACAGTTGTTTTTTTCTTTCCACACTTCTTTCCCTTGTCAGTCCCAAGAGAACTACGCTTAAAAACTGGAGTTGCCGGATTTAAAACACCAATTCCCTCTGTATTGGGCATTACACTTTGATCCCTTTGTTCCTCCACCAAAGCCAACTGTTTGTTGGCATTATCTTCACTATTCTCATCCTCTAGTATTTCAAATTTATTGTTTGTCTGCATCTGCTGAGAGAGTACTTTTTCAACAGGCACTATTTCTTTCCCAGAGTTTGTCCCTTCAGCATTCTATTAATCTTTACCTTGCACCCTTCTATTTCTTACCTCTTCCCATTGTGCACCTACATTAACAACAACCCTTCCACTTTATAAGATCATCAGTGAAGCATTGTTCTTCTCTTTTTCATTACTTCCTTGCACAGTACCATCTGACAGACTTCTTCTCTTCATTCTTATTTGCCATAAGCTCAGGATGCAGCCTCCAATACTCCAAACTGTTATGACCTTGGATTTTGCATTCGTTGCAGTATTTAGGCAAATAGTCATACTTGATATTTACCCATTCAGTTCCTATATCCCCATTACTTTCATCAACAATCTCCCTCCTAACTTTCTTGGGGAGGTCAGCTAACAAGTCAACCAACACCTTCACACGTGCACAACTAGGGCTTGTTTTGTTAACAGTTGTTTGATCAAGGTGTAATGGTTTTCCAACAGCTGACGCAAAAAAAAACACTCCTTAACAAAGTAAGTGGGCAACAGATTTAGGAAAGATATCCAGGGCAATACCTTTGGAGTTTCCCCTCCCGCTTTGAACTTACAATTATAAATCAAAGTACGGAACTGATACTCCTCCCATATTTATCCTTAACATAATGTACTCCTTTAGATGGAAAATCAACAAGCTTGCCATAGTGTTAATCTATCAATACATGCATGTCCCTCAAGTACCCAATATTGCACTCACCTTGATTCTGCATTGATCCGACGTAATTCATTGAGTTCTGGGTATCCAAATGAAAACTTGCATACAACTGCGTATTGAAAACCTTCTATAATATTCATATGCTCGACTTCTGATTCAATAAAAAGAACCAAAGGTTGTCCTTGGAAGAATGTAGCACGTCTAAAGGTAATTAGCTCAACAACGGTTGCTCGATCCTGCATGGCAATATTACTTAACGTAGGTTTCACTGCATTTGCATAGTTCATGGCTTGTGGATTGTCATTGGAGGGAAATGCAGGCTGCAAATTGTTGTAAGTAGTTGTTGGAGGTTGGGCAGAGGTGAGGGGAGGCTGACCAGCTGGAGTTGATGGCTGCCGCCGGCCGAAGAGGCCATATAGCTGCTGCGACAACTGTCTCTCTCTAGTCGCATGTTTTTTCGCTAGAGCCTCTCTCTCTCTAACCCTAGGTATTTTTTCTTGCTCCTCCATTTTTTGATGTTGTTGGTAGTTTACAGGTTTATTCAACCGATTTTTGGTTCGAACCTCTTATGGGCTTAGTGTGGTAAAATGATAATGACAAATGAATATAATTTCCTTGTTTTGGCTGAATATTGTATTTTTTGTCATGAAAACTTTTTATTGGATTACTTATATGTGTTCTTGATGATACGTACATGTTAGTGTAGCTCCATCGTCCATGATTTTTACATTGTTATAATCTCTCTTAACTCCATTGATTTTTTATTTTTTTAATAATACCTTAAAGAAAAGTTCAGTATGTGCATCCTCACAGATCCATTAACTTGGGTTTTTACTTACTTTTGGACTAATAAAGGAAGATGTTGTTGAGTTGTCTGTTTGCAAGTCTTATAATGAATCATGCCTAACCATCTTTAGGTTTATGATGAATGAAAATCCAATCCCATATTGTGATGACTCAATAAGGTCAATTCTCAATTCTAGCATTTATTTTGATGTTCTGAGACCTCAATTAGCTCCAGTTATTATGTTGCTCCTTTATTGTTCAAAGACGCATACCTTTGAGTAAAGGCATGTGGTCAGTGCTAGTGGACGGGAACATTTTCCATCGACATGAGAAGCCCGTGAACCCAATTCAAGAGGTGGAAGCATTTGAGGTGTGGGAATTTAATTTTATCGGATCACTTTTGAGCTCATATAGCAACAAATACATACTGGTAGTTATGGACTATGTATAGAAATGGGTAAAAGCCATGGAACTCCCAACGAACGATGCAAAGGGTGTTGATTCTCTAAGAAAAAATATCTTCACCCAATTTGGCACTCCAAGAACGATCATCAGTGATGGGGGTACCCACTTTTGCAACTAAGCCTTCGCAAAGTTGTTAGACAAATATATAGTCTCATATTGTTGCCACTCCGTATCATCCACAAATAAGTGGGCAAGTGGAGGTATCAAATAGAGAAATTAAAAGTATTTTTACCAAGACTATAAATGCTACTCGGACTGATTAGGCGAGAAAATTAGATGATGCATTATGGGCTTACCGCACTGCATTCAAAAAGTCAATTGGTAATTGTTGTTTGGCAAGGCGTGTTACCTACCGGTGGAGTTAGAGGGTAAGGCTTTCTCGGCATTAAGGCAACTAAATCATGACTTGGAGGCCATTGGGCTGAGTAGAATCACAGAGATGCATGAACTTCATGAGTTTTGTTATCATGCTCTTGAGAGAACCAAGCTATACAAAGGAAGGACGAAGATGATGCACGATAAGCATATTCTAGAGATAATTTCAAACAAGGAAAATTGAAACTATCTTCGGGTAAGCTAATATCTAAATAGTCGGAACCATTCAGAATTGTACAAATGTTCCCAAGTGGAGCTGTAGAAATCGAATCCAAGATTGGAATGAACAAGTTTAGAGCTAATGGGTAAAGGTTGACGCACTACCTTGGCATGGATGAGGAAATAGTTGTGTAGGTGATTTATTTGAAGGAGCCCCAAGTGTTGAGTGAACCTTGAGTTTGATTGAATTTTTTGTACCGCGACGTCAAATCAAGCACTTTATGGGAGGCAACCCATTGTAATGTTATATTCACCATGTCGTGACGTCAAGTAAGGTGCATGAAAGAAGACAACCCAATTTATAATTTATTTTAGCTTCATTAGACTTTTATTATTATTTTTATTTTTTAGGTACTAACAAGTTATTGGTTAAGTCTTGGTGTTTGAATAGGTATCAGACCATGTTGGGAAGTCAAGAACACATGAAGAAATCCAAAAGATGGAGCTGACATCAGTCAGGTACGCTCTGGACCTCGCCAAGCGAGGCAAGCAACACGCCACAGACCAGGATCCACACATTCTATGGCGCAATGGACCTCGTGGCATACTTCGCAGCGCCTAAATCCTAGAGCTCTCTTCCTCACGACACATCTTTTGTTGCTCGGTCCCCTGATTGCTACCCACCTCGCGTCGCCTAGCTATAATGAGATCCACCTGCAGAACCAAGCAAGAATTTCTTTTCTTTCCTTCTTATTTCCCTTTCATTAACACACACCACACCCCCTCCCCCCCTATAAAATAAAATAACTACCCAACCCCCTTCCTTACACTGTCGTAAACACACACATACACGCACGCTCTCACCTTTCCCAAACTTCAGTCAACCTCCTTCACCCCACCTTTCTTCCTTTCACTCACTACTGTCCTAATTCCCCTCCCATACATTCATCCCTCAAAAAATTCACAACTAACTGAAAAATAATCCTCGTTCTCAATTATCTAAGGCATGAATTTTTCTCCTTCTCTTTCCTTTATTTAGGGTTGATTGAGGTAAAACTACATCATAAAAATTTATGAATGTCTTGAATGAGAAATTATGCATGCTTGTCCCAACGCCATGAAACCCATAAGAATTTTATTCTTGTTGTTTACATGAGTGATATCACTAAATTCCCAAGCAAATTTGGGAGGGTAAGGCAATCCCTCTTCCACACAAGCACTTCCATGGCACTAGTGCACGCCAAATGTTTTTCAAAATAACTCAAAAGCATTCTTTGTCCCCATTGGTGCATGAGTCCCATGGATTATTACACTAGTGCTATATCTTCTTTAAACCCTTTAAGTATTAAGTGTGGGTAGCTCATCGGAGCCGAGATTAATATCTATATGCATCAAAATTGTGGTATTCATCTTTGTGACATTGATTGATTTTCATTCTGAAATAATGAGGTGAAGTCTGATTAGCCTCAAATTTGTTGAATATCATGTGCTGAACTCCTAAGTGTGCTATCGTAAAAATAATTTTTGAATTGATTCAATGCCTCTAAGATTGACTATCAACTATTTGTGTATGTATAAATATGGTACTTTCGACGGATAAAGGAAAGGGCAAAGCTACTGCCCCTGCCAAAAGGCAGAGCTTCCTCCGTTCTCCCCCTGAAAAAGAGGAAAAAACGGGAGGCCACTTCGAGTCATATTGAGGGGTTCAAACCAGTAATAGCTATGGAAGCCTCATGCCAAATGCCTGTGGGGCAGCGAGAGTATGGAATTAGGAGTATACCCCCCCCCCCCCCCGTCCTCCAAGAAATTATACAAGATTTGTCGGCTGAAACATATACACCCCGATTCGGTTGTTAATGAAAACCATCTAAAATCTAAGTATAAAGACATTTACAAGGGTGTTCATGATCTTGGGTTGAGCTGCGTGTTTGGAAATACTAGGGACATCAAATGTCGGATATGATCCGGATGATCCAGAGCAGTATGTGCCTATTCAGGGTCGATTGACTCATTTTTTTTGCAGGAGTTATATGCAATGACTTGGGAGTTTTGGATGTTCTCCATGAGCCCCCAGGTAACTTCATTGACCGCCCAACATATCAGTCGTTGAGACAGACTCTCGGTGGTGTCAATTCTATGGCAGCCTGGGTCCGTGACGGGAAAACCCGATGCTATAGGAAATTTCCGAAAAAGAAAATGAAGCCAGTAGCTCAGGTGTGGTTGAAATTGATCAACACGCGGCTACTACTATGAAACCATGAGACGATGATCAGCCACGAAAGGGTATGCCTGCTTTACTTCCTAATGCCTGGCCAAAAGGTGAATGTGGGCCAGTTGATATACTACCAGATAGCATAGGTAATAACAAGCAAAAGAGTTAATAGGTTATTTTTTGGCAACATGCTAACACAGTAACTGCGAAAAGAGGAGGTAGAGGAGGACCGAGATTTTGATGTAGTCATTCCAGCACCCCTCCGAAAGACGGACATCACCAACATCCGGTCAAAGGAGGAGAGCGATATGTCTTCACTGAAAGGTGAAAGCACAATTCTCGCAATGAAAAATTTATAGTCTATTTATATAGATGATGGACATGCAGCTTCGGATTGGACGGAGACCGGCTATTCCGGAAGAGAGGGCCAACTTGGATGAGTGTTTTCCGCTCAATACTCATTCCTAACGTCTGGTTGGACTTGGTGAGAGCCAGAGACTCCTTGAGGACGAGGATTCCAACACGCTGGAGTGTTCAGAGGCTGAGCCAGAGCAATATGAGTAGGAGGTTGAGGATGATAAGGGGGCAAAGGATGAAGAATGGACATATGTGGATGGGACCTTTGACAATGAGGGCGATGATGATGACTAATGAACGAATTCTTCGTACTACCTTACTAATTTTTATTGCTTTACATATGTGCTGAGAACAATAGATGAATTAAGTGTACGGTGGGGGATTCTATATTCCGTGTTGCTTTTTCTTGTTTTATTTTATATATATATATATCAGTTTTCATGAGGGACTAAAGTCTAACCAAAAGTATACAAAAAGTTAAAAAACAGAAAAAAGATAGAAAAAATGAGATTGATAGGCGCCTTTTGACTTGTTTGATAGTAGCATATTTAGGCTTTGAAATGTGTATTACCTTTCATATAATTTGAAATTCTTATGATGCTGTGCTGAATAGATAGCATATTTATTGACATATATATCTCCTTTTTTGGCTTGTGTCACTTAGTGCTTAATGCTTAATATTTTATGGTTTTGTGAATACTTGTAATTATTGAGAGATTGATAAAACCATCCTTAATTGATAAAATCATCCTTATTGAGTCATGTTCAATATGTGGTGAGAAGTTGTATAGCCTGTATCATAGTCTTAGAGTTTATAACTTTCCCATCAAGTGAGTTGAAGCAAAATTTTAGGTTTTGCTTGGTTTGAAAATGATAGGCATTCTTTGATATTTTTAAGCTTAATATTTACCACAAATAAAAATTATACCTAATTAACCCTTTTGAGCATATAGACTTTTATTTGGAAAGCACATTACAAGCATGTACCCTTTTGTTCTCAAATGTGTTATTTTTATCATTTTACTTCTTAAAGCACTTTAATTGTAAAATAAACACTAGAAGAAGTAGGGAGAAAATTTGGATGGCTTTTGAGTGGAACCAATAAAAAAAGTTGCACTTGTGTTGTTAGGAATACACCACTCGCATGAATGGTAGAAGAAAAACAAATATTGCTAAAAAACCTTTAAGAAGAAGAAGAAGAAGAAGAAGAAGAAGAAGAAGAAGAAGAAGAAGAAGAAGAAGAAGAAGAAGAAGAAGAAGAAGAATATATAGCAAAGAAAAATAAGCATATCGTGTCCTTTCTAGTGAGTATGAATTAAAGTAGTATTTAAGAAAATGGATGATATTATTTGTGAAAATCGAAGTTGGGATTGAAGAGTTTGCGCATGAAGAAATATGTTAAAGTTCTTGGGAGAGTTAGTTAATATTCCAAAAATAAGTCATATCCATCATGTAAATCACATTGCAACTATAAAAAAGTGTTAATTAATTTTAGATTGAGTAAACCTACATTAGTATATGTTTACATAAAGGACAAGCATATGGCATTTTGTGCATGCACGTGACTTCTATGTGAGACTGAGAAATTTTTTTGATATATATGAGACCTTAAAATATATTTGAGAATTTGATTCGAATGTGTGGATTCAGCTTACACTTTTATTCTTGTTGTGAAAGCACATGATTTTTCTAGGGATAGGTGACATTATTAGATTTCTCAATAATGTTAAGTGTTCAAGCCATAAATTCATTGTGATATTAAGTCAATTTGTAAGGCTAGGATTATAATAAGCATGTTTTCTTGGTGTTGAAATTTTTTGAATTATGGCATAAAAAGAGAAGTGTGTGTTAAAGGCATATGCTAAAGTTTATTTGTTGCTGTCAATCATAGTCATAGGTATGATGTGCTTCGGATGTGCTAAAAGAAAATAAAGTGCTCTAAGTTAGTGTGAATTGGTGGTTGACTCGAGGACGAGCAAAGTGTGAGGTGGTGATATTTGGTCAAAATGCTATACTTTTAGTACATTACTCGCCCTATATGTTATTGGTTTAGTGATTAATTGTGTGACATTTGATCTAAATTATGTCGTTTTATGTATAGGAGCATTAGAATAAAGAGTCTAATGAAAGGTGCATGATAACAGGACAAAAATGCAAGAAAATAGCACAAAAATACAAAGTTCCCAAGCCTGGCTATAGGCCAAGCATAGCCAACTCTATAGCTAGCTTGTCCGCGCTACAGGCCAGGCGTAGCTAGCTTGGCCAAGCTATAAGCCTAGCCTCGCGAGGTCAGGCTCCCGGTGGTCAAAAGTTCGTGAATTAAAATACTCCGACTCGGATCGGACTCAAGGACCATAACCCTAACATATAAATACTCCCTAAATGAGTTGAAAAGGGGTTGGGTATTATTTTGGAGAAGAAAAAGTATACAAAACATCGTGGAGCAAGGAACCAAATGAGTTTTTTCTCTCTGTTTCTTTTTTACTTTGTAATTTAATGTCTTTGAACACCATGATGATTGTTTATACATTTATGAGTAGCTAAACTCTCTTCTCTAGGATTTGATGGAACCTATTGAAGGATGATTTTTTACTGCGTTTAATATAAATTTATAGTTGATCTTTCTCTACTTGTTCAACAATATTTTCGTTGTTGTTTATTGAAGAGCTCTGAATTAGTTGTGCCTATTTAATGTGTACTACTCGAGAGAGAGTATGCATCTAGGAAGTCATTGAACAACATCACTCCTAATGTATTTGATTAAAGATGGGACTAGAAATAATGAAATTGTGGTGTGATTGTTGTGAGCGGTGAATTAATGCCAGCTCGATAGTAGCCGTGGTAGTAATGCCCCGGAGCCCAGCTACCGACCCGAGGCGCCGATCGGGAAAGTCATAAAGGGACGTTAAACGTAATTCTAGAAGGGCCTTCCCGCAAAAAAACCGAGTAAGTGAAAGTTTTTTAGACTAGTCCCACTAAGATGGCGAGGAAACTGACTTCCGAGAGAGCTGCTTTCGCCTCGGTAATTACCTAACGAGAGAGAGCCGATGCAAAAGTAGTCCTTTACGCGAGGAAACGCCAGACTGACCTCTGCTAACTACGTTTTATATAGACTGGAAGCTAGAGAGATACTAAGGTATAGTGCTGCTACCAGAGAAGGCTCTTTCATGCTAGGCGTCCAGACCTACTATACCCGAGCCGCATCCCTAGTTCGAGAAAATACGTCTAGTAAATTGTGGTAATTGCTCAAGAGAGAACTACGACACCCAAATTACTCACGGTAGGTAGAGAATACTTACGCGAATTAATAGGAAATATAGCGAATGGGATTTCGAAAATTGGGAAAATTAAAACCCTAGACTTTTTCAATCTTTTCTGCAATATTTGCTCTGTTAGTTATAAATTACTGCATTTTAATTGTTGTGCTCTTAGTTAGTAAGCACTCACATCGTTCTTCAATATTTTTGAAGGTTGATTACTTAAATTCTTGCGAAACTAGTGGTTGTAATGTAGGTTAATTCCATGTGAGATTCGACTCTAGACTTATAAATCGGATAATATTTACAACAACACTTAAACCTCTTAGGAGGCATAGTTTGGGGTGATTATTGCTGCAATATCAAATAATCTATTTGTTATTTATATATGGAAATAGAAATAAAACGTTATTCACTTAACAAATGTTGCTTCTAATCACCATCTTACCGTCTTATAGCCTGTTTGACCAAGCTTCTTTTTAGCCAAAAGTTTTTTTTTTTTTTGCCAAAAGCACTTTTCGCCAAAAATTGAGGTATTTGGTCAAACTTTTGGAAGAAAAAAAAAGTGTTTTTAAGGAGAAGCAGAAGAAGTTTTGGAGAAGCAAAAAAAAGTAGTTTCTCTCCAAAACTAATTTTTGAGAAGTACTTTGAGAAAAATACACTTAAAAGCAGTTTTTTACAGCTTGGCAAACACTAATTGCTGCTTAGAAGTATTTTTCAATCTAATTAGCCAAATATAAACTACTCTCACCAAAAATACTTTTGATAAAAGCACTTTTAAAAAAAATATTTTTTCAATAAGCTAATTTTTGCAGCTTGACCAAACGGACTATTAATCAGTTGGTCCCAACTAAAAAAAAAAAAGAAAAGAAAAGAGTGCATTTTCATTACATGCTTAAAAACATGTCAAAATCAAAGTGAGCGAAAGACTAACAGACCGGCTAAACAAGCGTCGGTCCATATGAAAAACTAAAAGTAAAATGAAAATCATATTCAACCACTTATGCTTTTTATTAAAAGCTTAATTTTGCAATTGGACTGTAAGTTTATAATATAATTTGAAAGAACATGTTAGAAAGAAATTAGGGACAAGTTTGCAGTTAGGTTGACAACAGATGAAACATTTTATTCATAATTAATTGGGATACGCATTTTGCTTTCTCCACTAGTGATTTTATATCCGATTGGTGTCCCAACAATCGTTGATTCTTTAGATATATCCTTTCAAACTTAAGCTTGATGTTTGACCTATCAAATATTTATATAAATAAATATTAAGTTAGATATATTGTATATTTTTCACGTCTCTGGGCCGAATGATAAATAATGTTTGAGTCAAGTATCTCCTTCTGAATATGAGGTCTCCATGGGGCGTTTTTCTTTTCCTTTCATTTTATTTTATTCAGTCGGTTATTTGTTAAAAAATGAGTAATTTTTTGTTTTTAATTATAAATAATGTTAGCTTGAAGTCTACTTTGTCAAGATTTTCAACTTGCGGTGATTAAATATATTAATGGTGGAAGCACTAATATGCTGGTGTATTATCGACATCGTCATGAAGATCTCAGTCTTCTTCGAGCTAGTCCTGTCTTTTTTAAATAATGAAAGAAAATACTTTTAATTAGCGTTAATGTTTATGCTAAATCAACGAATGCATAATATTTATACTGCATACTAGTTTTTAGTACTTAATCATAATTAAGCGACATTATTTTTTCTTTAAAAGAGATGTATATTTTTAATTTCCAAAAATAATAGCCGACAATATATATATATATATATATATATATATATATATATATATATATTGCATGAACACTAAAAGTTCCATACTTGGTACATTGATAATAATGGATATATTGATAATAATGGATATATGAGTAAGAAAAGTATAAAAGAGCCCCAAGCGTAGGAATATGGTAAAATTGAGAAATAATTCTTGATTAATGCCACACTGAGACTAGTCTAGTCATAATTGGATATTTTAACCATTTCAGTCAAGGCTTAAATTTCTTTCCAATATCTTATAACTTATTGTTGAATTGCCTCCGTCGCTATGAGTTTTTTGTTCTTGGTCTGATTAAATTTGGTCCAAATGTTTAAATGCTGCTAACTAGGCAATGAGAAGGTAAACGTGTTTTAACTTGAATATATAATCAATAGCTTTTTTAGACACTTAGGAAAAATGTGTGTGTCTTTGAGACGAATTTATTTTTGTCCATTTTGATAAGCATCTTCAGGCTTAGGTCTACTACACTATTAAGGGAGGACTATTAAATTGAAGAGGAAAAAGTGAATTAGAGAAGAACTCAGACAAATTTTTAACTTGCACCAACACCTTTATCCACAATCTCTACCTCAATTCTTCTTGTCTTGGGAGAATCGAGTTGTTTGGCCCGATAACTTGTTAGGTTACACCTTTTAGCCCATTCTAGTCCTAATTTTTTATTGGAATTACGTCACATAAAAAAATTTACTACCCTTAATATTTAAGATTTAACTTAATTATACTTAATATACCAAATTATCAATTTTATATCATAATTAAGGATATAATTAATCGTACACTTTTTACTCCTTAATTAAAGAAATCTGCAAAAAAATATTTGTAAAAACATCTTGGTCGCTACTATTTATGATCAGACAAAATTGGGACCAATGCTGAAGACTAGCACTAACGTAAAAAGAGGAAATTTTCAGCTTTAATTTAACAAAATTAGAAATTAAAAATTAATTAAGTTTTTCTTCTATTGCCCAATTTTATAAAATAACAGCTGAAGCTTTTTCACTTTGCGGTTCTCAGATTCCAGCATCTGTAGTATTCTTCATATAAGATGGAAAAAAGATTCCATCTGTGTAAACTTAGGATTTGGCATTATCCTGTTTGCGGTAGGGTTTTTCCTAAACGAATGCTCGTAGAACTGTGATAGTCAAAATTTTGGGTGAGAATATGTATCAGCTTTATAGAGGCAGCTACTGTTCGTCCTCTCCTTTTTTTTTTCTCCCTCGAACAACTAATAAAAAGAAAGTTGCATTTTGCAGGTAGATGTGGTTTTACATGTAGTATCTCTGCTTATACAGTTGTTGCGATGCTTATATATTGTTTATGAATCCTGTATAATGAATGTTTTACTCGTTCTGAATTTGTGAAAACAGAAAATAATACATCTACGATCAGAATACAAATATTCTACAATTCATCTACAAAATATCTACAAGCTGGGTATATTAAATTTTAATATCTCAATTCCCATTCGATTGTAATTTAATTGAAATTTTTGACATAATTGCGTCTTTTGCATAAGATTTGTAGAAGTTTTAGTCATTTTTAATTTGTGAAAACAGAAAACAAAGCATCTATAATTGGAATACAAATAATCTATAATTTATCTACAAAATATTTATAAACTGGGTACATTGAATTTTTATATCTCAATTCTCATTCAACTGCAGCAAAATTCATTTTTTCAGAAGATTTGTAGAAGTTTTAGCCATTTTTTATTTGTGAAACAGAAAATAAAGCATTTACAATCAGAATACAAATAATCTACAATTTATCCACAATTTCTGTAATATGTCGTCTTATTCTTCTTGTTCGAGTTTCAATGTGAAATTCAGTCAAAACCAAGTCTAATCTTCACCAAAAACCCTCAAAATTATGATATAAACTCCAAACTATATTCCCGATTATTTTCAACAATACCCAATCTAAACAAATAATGATTTTTGAAAATCCAAATTTGAATTCAAAGCTTTCAAGCTTTTTAATGGCTGTCAATGGTGAAAAATATCTGAATCGGCCATAATTTCGGCATGCGGCAAGGTAACATCTCAAAATTGGTCCCAAAAGAACACACTTCTCATTGTTAACAATCTCCTTTTATTTTTCTCCTAAAATCTACAAGCATTTGCAACAGATCTTAAAATCCTTTTTTAAGACTTTGTAGCATCGTCTTCTCTCTAGCCAAATTAAAAGTTACTGCCATATTGTAACATGAAGTCTGCATAAGTTTATGGATGTTTGAAGATCAATCATGATTCATAGCTTTGAGTTGAAACGCATTGTAGCTTCATCAGGGAAGATTCTGTCCTATTAATTCCTAATAAACGAATGGTACAGAAATTTTAGGAAAAATATGGATTAGACGGATAATTTAGATACTATGCACATATTTGATAATAAAATTTCATATATGATATAGGAATGAAAAAAATCTCTCTTTTATAGGCCAACCAAACCTCAACCCAATTATTACATTCTTTAATTAATCCCCCGGAACCTACCTGTCAAACTTTAAACAGTTGACAAGTTAAGTGAAGTATGATTAAATTTGATAACCCTAGAATAAATTACTCAATGGCTAAAATGATGTTTAATGAACGGACATATCTACAATTTCTCAGTAAAATGAGAAAGTGGAAATTAAACATATTCAGTACAAGAAACATTTTCTAATTAATCACGTTTACAATAAATACCATTTCCCACGTACATCAACTTTTGTGCAATCACAATTCAGCAGCAGCACCATATCTTTGGAATTAGATCTTCCTTTTGTTTTGTGCTAGCTTTATACCCTACTGTTTGGAACTCTGAATTGTTCCTTCCTTGTTCCTGCGGTTTCTGTATCAAGTACTCACCTTCTACTAACTACAAATGCACTACTCATCCTCCTTTAGAGTCGCTCCAAGTAGTGACAACATTTCCTAGTATATGATTTTCCTAGAGTTGAGAAAAATGTTTGTAGTGTACACGACAATCGAGTCCAATACGCGTCTGCTGCCAATAAGATACACTCTTCCAACAATATACATTTATCCTGCCACCAATTAGTTTTCTCCACTAAGCAGCAGAACTTCTGCAATATCGGTGTCGCATCACCGCCGTGCAAGGCCACTTAAGTTTGCAGCAAATTGATTTATTTTATTTTTTTTGTAAAATTGCCAGGAAAACCCGCAATCACTGCCCTTCGAGTTCGCTCTAGGTAACTTGTTCAACTATAGTGCATAGAAGATATAAATCGTACAAGGCAAACCCGATGCAACAAGCTCTGACAGAAGAGGTTGCCAGTGAAAAGAATAAATCTCGAAGTCTCCCATATTGAAAACCACCCATCTATCCAACTCAGTCAACTCTTACGGGCAAAAATTGATTTTTTGTTTAGCTTTCCATTAAGCAGCAAGTTCAATTAATTCGGCTGTGAGATTTTCGGGATATAGTGTTAAAATGAAGTATTGGAACGTCTGTCCAAGCTTAAAAGACAACTCTAGTTTCTGATTGTGCATGTATTCAGTCGTTATTCTATTTTATGAATAACTTACAATTGATTCGGCTGTCCTTTTAATATACCACCTAGCCTATAACTCAGGGAATGCCTCGATCTTCATATGAAGTTGACTTGAAAAAATGAACCACAAGGAGAGAAACGGAGATGGAGAAAGAGTTATCTAGCTCGATAACGATGGTTATTCTACATACACTGACATGCCAGCTACAAGGGCAATGAGAAATCGAGCTTATTTTTAAGTGCACAATACTTTGTTTTCCTGGTCATAATAACACAGTGTACTAATTTGGAATACTCCAAAGATCCCTATAGACAACACGTATATCCGATCTCCAGAATACCGAGTTTTATATGTGAACAGTAAAAACCGAGTTCCGGAAACATTCTGGAGAATCAAAACACATCAACTTATTGTCAAGGGACAACCTACTATAGAATCAGAAAACAAATACCACAGCTTAGGCAGACAAGAAGCGACTCATCCATGACCGGAAGCGGGTCCAAGCTTGCTCGACAGCAGCATCTTCTACATCAGGCATCCCCATTTTCTTCCTCCTCTCAACACCCTCCGGCGACTTGTTCATGAATGCATGTCCAGTCTGTGGATAGAAGTAAACCTCATGTGGAACTCCTGATGTCTTCAGTTTTTCCTCTAGAGCTTTCCCAGTCTAGAAATCATATCGAAGATAAGTTAAATTTACAAATTGTACTCGCGTTCACATGAACTGTATGTATATTTTTTTTTGTGGGTCTTGGAGAGCCTATATGAAATCAAAAGCAACTCACAACTCTCTGTTGATAGTAGAACAAAGGCCATAATACTTGTATAGATGTCTGTATCAACATAGTGGTGCAATAACATGAGTAATGATAGACAACCATGCCTTTAGCCACAAACCCCTCCCAATATCCCATAAATAGTTGCAATAACCATGCACCATGGTAAGCGCAACGCCAAATAGGGCCATGGAAAGCAGGATAGACTAAATTAGTAAATAGTTGAAGAAATTAACTGACTGTTCAAAAATCACTATCACACAGTACAATAATGCTTCATGATCATGACATGAAAACAGGATCATGCAGATAATAGAAGCCAAAGAGGCCACAAGCCAACAACCCCAGTAAGCTTTAAAGAAGAGACTCTTTTTAGTTGAATATACCTTTACATCTGAAAATCCAACAAAACCATCATCTTCCCCAAAATGTGCCTGCACAGGTGCCTTAGCAGTAATAGGATCAGCAAGTTCTGGTGAAGGAACTCCATAGAAGGCTACAACTGCATCGACACCTGGGACCAGAACAGAACTTGCAATGGCAAGAGCACCACCCATGCAGTATCCAGTAACACCAACCTAATACACATATATGTAAATCATAAGCACTCACATGACAAAAACAGTTGAACAATGTTGATAACTCTTGATAATCTACAGAACTCATCAAACTTATAATCAGGTAAAACAATTAGAAGCACCACTTGATGAATTCCACACAATGCATGCTACAGAGGTAAGCAGTTCGATGAAAACCAACAAGACAGAGTATGCTTAAGAACTTAAGGAAAACCCCAGGAAACACAAAAAATGGTTTACAACATATCATGCTTAAATTTCTAGCATGATTTGGCAAATCAGTGCATCATTTGGCAAGCTTTTCGGGTATGCGCGGATTTAAGAAAAGAACAGAGGAAGGGAGAAAAGTGGAAAAGAGAAGAGCATTGACTTCACATCTTTGGTTAGATAAGGGGACAAAAAATACTAGGGATATTTAACGTTAATACTGCTAGAACTATTTTATATTTTCATAGTGCATGTCACTACTTTGGCAATAAGGAATCTCCATTTCCTCCAAGAATCTACTTATCGTCTCTTATGACAACCTAACCTCCAATTAATTTCACTAAAATGAAGAGTGTTCTATAGCTACATCATAAGGAAAAAAGTCAGTTTATGTGTCAAAGACTCTTGGTTCTTTGTGAAAGACGCCACTACAAGATTCCCTCACTTTATTATCTAACAAATGCTAATACATGGTTGAACATGGAGGTCTAAGCTGACCATGTTACTCATCAGAGATGATGAGTGGACTAGCTTTGAAATATTTCATTTTAGCAGTTTAATATGTTGTCAATTAGCGGCCAATTAACACTTAGCAACCAACTAGACTTTTTGAAGATTGTCGCTGAAGGAGGGGGTCATTCAGCATATTCTGGGGTAGGAGAGCACAAGAGAAACTAGAAGAGAGGGATTGACATGCTTGAGAGAGATTGATGGTATAAGAGAAACAAGGGTTAAACATGAAAATGGAAGCTTGCGAAACAGAGGTAATAATATTTGGTGGTTTTCATTGAAAATAAACAAGGAAAGGTTTCAGTGGTTACTTGGCAGACACCTTCAAGCTCCCAACTCATATTGATTGCTCAGTGAGAATTTTGATCAATTTGGCAAGTTTCTTTATAAAGTATGCTCTTTCTAAATAGTTAGGAAGCAAAGTCATACTGCCATTTAAAATTTGGTAGGCATAATTTAGGATTAAAGGTGAACAGAGTAAAATAGGTTGTATGTAATTGCTGAGCTTCATTCACCAAACAGAAATGGAGGAGAAACTATAAAATATCCCCAGAAAATATTCGAATTACCTTGAGATAGGTCAAAAGAATGACACAATTAACTTTGGATAAAGAGTATATCAAACTCACTAATCCAAACTCCAAAGTCTAGAGGCGTTCAAACTATGCTGCAGGAGAACTAAACTGCTTACCTAGAAACAACTGATATTAAGTTTCACAGGGAAACAACTAAATATATGGTCAAATAAGTCATATCTTCTTTGCTTTTAAGTAACTATAGGTTGTTTCCTTGTTAATGTTCAAGGATTAAAGACAGTGGAATAAGGAGAAGAACATAAGAACTAGTTGAGGAATTACACTGGCAGAACCTTTGTGTACCAACATCAACTCACATCAATTAACGATACTTATTTCCTTATTCATTTTTTGACAAAATTCCAATTGGAGGTGCAATTAGATAAGTTGCCAGCACATAGCTAGCTACCATTTATAAGAAGAGACAAATTGTGAACTTCAACCATGAATAATAAAGGAGAACTACTATCCTGTATCAGAAAGAATTATCAACACCACGCGCAGATGCAACTTTAAACTTATAGTCCAGCTACTCCAGACAATATTCCTGTCTCTAAATGGTGTCTATCTAATTAGTCAAACTTTACACTCTAAAACATTCACAGCTCTCGATAACTGAGAAACTAAACAGGTGCATGAACCCATAGCTTCATGTAAGACCATCTCGGTTGACACATTTGACTGTAGAATAAACACCTAGTACCTTGTTGGAACCATTTGACTTAAGCCAGTTAATTGAAGCCTGAATATCTTTGACAGCGCCTTGCCAATCAAGACCATCCATCAGATGTTGTGCTTCTGCAACATCTAACCCAACTTTTCCACGGTACAAACTGAAATCTCATAAAAAAGAAAAAGAAAAATATTACATTAACCATCAGCTACAATGTGATATGACATTCATCAAGTGAAAGTTCATGTGCAGAAAAGGAGTCTTACTCAGGGATAAGTGCCTTGTAACCAGAATCAAATTGAGAAATTTTCTGAGCATGGTTTTTAATCTCAAAATCAACACCCCACCACTCCTGAAGCACAACGATTCCTGGGGCATCATCCTTTCCAATTACATATGCATCAAATGTCTGCATGATAAGATCACTCAAATGAATCAGTAATAAGAAGAAAGAATATTTTCCACTCTACAGGTCAGGTTAAGAAACAATTCTCGTCTCCAGATGAGGCCTTCTAATACGTGAAATCAAGTGAGATAAAGATATACAGCATGTCAGAACAAAGAAACATCAAAGACATCTCGAATATCATTACACAGATGAGCTCTTTTTTTAAAAAAAATGTGGTGTCAAGGCCAACTTGTGCTCACCGCGACTAAATCGACCGGGTACCTGCTACCTCCCACCGGGCTAGTACCACCTAACTCTACCAACCAAGCAGTGGGAAAGCTAGGAATTTGCCCAAAGGTGTTCAAATTTAAAAGAAATAAAAAAGAATCCGACAAAGGATGTTGAATATGTGTTATATACTTTTAAAACGTAATATTTTACCTATGTACACAGTATAATTTTTCAACGAAGAATGGTTAATTGACCACCATTATCACCATGTCGCTTCGCCACTGCCACAAAGGCCTGAACAGATGGGAAGAAATCACCTATTGCTTTTTGCCTCCGCTGAAATTTGAACCTTGAGATCTAATGATTCTCCTCTCACTTTATTAACCACTAGGCCACACCCTTGGTTTCCATTACACAGATGATCAATCATTCAACTGTGCCCCAATCCCAAATTAGTTGCAACAGGTAATATGTATTAAATCGACGCCTATTCAAGTCTGTAACATCTGTTGCCACCTGTTTCGGTTGATTTTACTGTGATGCTGCATTTGTATTTCCCTCAGTTTTGGATATATTAATAGGATCTGCAATTTTCCTTTCTCCTGTTCCTCCAGGATCAATGTTGTTACTTTCTATCTCCTTAGTAGCCACTTTTTCTGCCACACTACCCTCATTGTTACTGTCTATCACATTGTTGCTCCTCTGATTATTGCCTACACCTGCTGTAGCATTCTTATCTATACCTTCTGAAGTATTAGCATCTTTGGCCTTACCATTCACACTTTGATCATCATCCTCCACTTTGTCATCCACATTTTCTCTCTCACTTTGCATTACATCAGGTATCAATACTTTCTCTGCATCTTCTTCTGCCTGGTCAAACCATAGCTTGCCTCTCTTCCACTTCACTTTTTCATTACTTTGAAAGATTTCAAAGTCTGTATCATCTATATTCTCTTTGTCACTCTCCTTTGCAAGTGCTTCCTCAACTCTGGTATCATGCGACGGAATATCTTGTGCTGATGTATTTGTAGCAACTATATTGCTGGTAAAGGCCCTTTGTACCCGTGCTGCAGTACATTCTTGGACCTGTTGCTCATATGTTTTCTTTTCCTTATTTTTTGCTTCCTTTCTTTCTCTTGGTCTGCTAAATCCTACAGGTGTAGAACTAGCAGTTGGTATAATAGTTGTGTTTTTCTTTCCACCCTTCTTTCCCTTGTTAGTCCCAGGAGAACTAGGCTTAAAAACTGGAGCTGCAGGATTTAAAACACCAATACCCTCTGTATTGGGCAGTACACTTTGATCCCTTTGTTCCTCCACCAAAGCCAACTGTTTGTTGGCATTATCTTCACTATTCTCAACCTCTAGTATTTCAAATTTATTGTTTGTCTGCATCTGCTGAGAGAGTACTTTTTCAACAGGCACTATTTCTTTCCCAGAGTTTGTCCCTTCAACATTCTCTTAATCTTTACCTTGCATCCTTCTATCTCTTACCTCTTCCCATTCTGCACCTACATTGCCAACAACCCTTCCACTTTATAAGATCATCACTGAAGCATTGTTCTTCTCTTTTTCATTATTTCCTTGCACAGTACCATATGAACCAGACTTCTTCTCTGCATTCTTATTTGCCATAATCTCACGATGCAACCTCAATAGTCCAAACTGTTATGACCTTGGATTTTGCATTCCTTGCAGTATTTAGGCAAATAGTCATACTTACTCATTCAGTTCTTATATCCCCATTACTTTCATCAACAATATCCATCCTAACTTTCTTAGGGAAGTCAGCTAACAAGTCAACCAACACCTTCACACGTGCACAACTAGGTCTCGTTTTGTTAACAGTTGTTTGATCAAGGTGTAATGGTTTTCCAACAGTTGACGCTAAAGGAAAAAAACACTCCTTAACAAAGTAAGTGGGAAACAGATTTAGGAAAGATATCCAGGCCATTACCTTTGGAGTTTCCCCTCCTACTTTGAACTTAGAACTATAAATCAAAGTACGGAACTGGTACTCCTCATATTTATCCTTAACATAACATACTCCTTTAGATGAAAAATCAACAAAGTCTTGAAATAGTGTTAATCTAATCAATACATGCATGTCCCTCAAGTACCCAATGTTGCACTCACCCTTGATTCTGCATTGATCCGACGTAATTCATTGAGTTCTGGGTATCCATACGAAAACTTGTATACAACTGCGTATTGAAAATCTTCTATAATATTCATATGCTCGACTTCTGATTCAATCAAACAAACCAAAGGTTTTCCTTGGAAGAATGTAGCACGTATAAAGGTAATTGGCTCAACAACTGATGCTCGATCCTGCATGGCAATGTTACTTGACGTAGGTTTCACTGCTTTTGCATAGTTCATGGCTTATGGATTGTCGTTGGAGGGAAATGCAGGCTGAGAATTGTTGTAAGTAGTTGTTGGAGGTTGGGCAGAGGTGAGGGGAGGCTGACCAGCCTGAGTTGATGGCCGGCCGCCGGCCGAAGAGGCCATAAAGCTTCTGCGACAACTGTCTCTCTCTAGCCGCACGTTTTTTCGCTAGAGCCTCTCTCTCTCTCTAACCCTAGGTATTTTTTTTTTGCTCCTCTATTTTTTTATGTTGTTGGTAGTTTGACAGGTTTATTCAACCGATTTTTGGTTCCAACCTCTTATGTGCTTAGTGTGGTAAAATGATAATGACAAATGAATATAATTTCCTTGTTTTGGCTAAATATTGTACTTTTGTCATGGAAACTCTTTATTAGATTACTTATATGTGTTCTTGATGATATGTACAAGTTAGTGTAGCTCCATCGGCCATGATTTTTACATTGTTATATTCTCTCTTAACTCCATTGACTTTTTATTTTTTTAATAATACCTTAGAGAAAAGTTCAGTATGTGCATCCTCATTGATCCATAAACTTGGTTTTTTACTTACTTTTGAACTAATAAAGGAAGATGTTGTTGAGTTGTCTGTTTCCAAGTCTTATAATGAATCATGCATAACCATCTTTAGAGTTACGATGAATGGAAATCCAATCCCTTATTGTGATGACTCAATAGGTCATTCTAAGCTTTAGCATTTATTTGATGTTCCGAGACCTCGATTAGCTCCATTTATTATGTTGCTCCTTTATTGTTCAAAGATGCATACCTTTGGTTAAAGGCATGTTATGAGTGCCAGTGGGCGGGAACATTTTCCATCGACATGAGAAGCCCATGAACATAATTCAAGAAGTGGAAGCATTTGAGGTGTGTGAAGTTAATTTTATGGGATCACTTTTCAGCTCATATAGCAACAAATACATACTGGTAGTTATGGACTATGTCTAGAAATGGGTAGAAGCCATGGCACTCCCAACGAACGATGCAAGGGGAGTTAATTCTCTAAGAAAAATATCTTCACACAATTTGGCACTCCAAGAACGATCATCAGTGATGGGGTACCCACTTTTGCAACTATGCCTTTGCAAAATGTTAGATGTAGTCTCATATGGTTGCCACTCCGTATCACCCACAAATAAGTGGGCAAGTGGAGGTATCAAATAGAGAAATTAAAAGTATTTTTACCAAGACTACAAATGCTACTCGGACTGATTAGGCGAGAAAATTGGTATGTGGCTATACAAATTGGTGTTTGGCAAGGCGTGTTACCTACCGGTGGAGTTAGAGCGTAAGGCTTTCTCGGCATTAAGGCAATTAAATTTTGACTTGGAGGCCATTGGGCTGAGTAGAATCACAGAGCTGCATGAACTTGATGAGTTTTATTATCATGCTCTTGAGAGCACCAAGCTATACAAAGAAAGGACGAAGATGATGCACGATAAGCATATTCTAGAGATAATTTCAAACCAGGAAAATTGAAACTATTTTCGGGTCAGCTAATATCTAAATAGTCGGGACCATTCAGAATTGTACAAATGTTCCCAAGTGGAGCTGCAGAAATCGAATCCAAGGATGGAATGAACAAGTTTAGAGTTAATGGGTAAAGGTTGACGCACTACCTTGGCATGGATGAGGAAATAGTTGTGTAGGTGATTTATTTGAAGGAGCCCCAAGTGTTGAGTGAACCTTGAGTTTGATTGATTGTTTTGTACCGCGACGTCAAATCGGGCACTTTATAGGAGGCAACCCATTGTAAAGTTATATTCATCATGTCGTGACGTCAAGTAAGGTGCTTGAAAGGAGACAACCCAATTTATAATTTATTTTAGCTTTATTAGAATTTTATTTTTATTTTTATTTTTTAGGTACTAACAAGTTATTGGTTAAGTCTTGGTGTTTGATACAAGTTATTGGTTAAGTCTTGGTGTTTGATAGGTATCAGACCATGTTGGGAAGTCAAGAACACATGAAGAAATCCAAAAGATGGAGCTGACATCAGTTAGGTACGCTCTGGACCTCGCCAAGCGAGGCAAGCAACACGCCACAGATCTGGATCCACACATTCTAAGGCGCAATGGACCTCGTGGCATACTTCGCAGCGCCTAAATCCTAGAGCTCTCTTCCTCACGACACATCTTCTGTTGCTCGGTCCCCTGATTGCTACCCACCTCGCGTCGCCTAGCTGTAATGAGATCCACCTGCAGAACCAAGCAAGAATTTCTTTTCTTTTCTTCTTCTTTCCCTTTCTTTAACACACACCACACCCCCCCCCCCCCCATAAAATAAAATAACTACCCAACCCCCTCCCTCACACTGTCGTAAACACACACATACACGCACGCTCTCACCTTTCCCAAACTTCAGTCAACCTCCCCCACCCCACCTTTCTTCCTTTCACTCACAACTTTCCTAACTCCCCTCCCATACATTCATCCCTCAAAAAATTCACAACTAATTGAAAAATAATCCTCGTTCTCAATTATCTAAGGTATGAATTTTTCTCCTTCTCTTTCCTTTATTTGGGGTTGATTGAGGTAAAATTACATCATAAAAATTTATGAATGTCTTGAATGAGATGTTATGCATGCTTGTCCCAACGCCATGAAACCCATAAGAATGTTATTCTTATTGTTTATATGAGTGATATCATTCAATTCCCAAGCAAATTTGGGAGGGTAAGGCAATCCCTCTTCCACACAAGCACTTCCATGGCACTAGTGCACGTCAAGTGTTTGTCAAAATAACTCAAAGGCATTCTTTGTCCCCGTTGGTACCTGAGTCCCATGGATTATTACACTAGTGCTATATCTTCTTTAAACCCTTTAAGTATTAAGTGTGGGGCAGCTCATTGGAGCCGAGATTAGTATCTATATGCATCAAAATTGTGGTATACATCTTTGTGACATTGATTGATTTTCATGCTAAAATAAAGAGGTGAAGTTTGATTAGCCTCAAATTTGTTGAATATCATGTGTTGAACTCTTAAGGGTGCCATCGTAAGAACAATTTTTGAATTGATTCAATGCCTCTAAGATTGACTAGCGACTATTTGTGTATGTACAAATATGGTACTTCCGACGGATAAAGGAAAGGGCAAAGCTACTGCCCCTGCCAAAGGCAGAGCTTCCTCCGTACTCCCCCCGAAAAAGAGGAAAGAACAGGAGGCCACTTCGAGTCATATTGAGGGGTTGAAACCATTTATAGCTATGGAAGCCTCATGCCAACAGCCAGTGGCGCAGCGAGAGTTATTAAGGACACTAGTACTTTTAAGTGCCAATGTAACATCTGTTGCCACCTGTTTCAGTTGATTCTACTATGATGCTGCATTTGTATTTCCCTCAGTTGAGCTATGGAAGCCTCATGCCAACAGATGAGCTCTTTTTTTTAAATAATTGTGGTGTCAAGGCCAACTTGTGCTCACCGCGACTAAATCGACCGAGTACCTGCTACCTCCCACCGGGCTAGTACCAGCTAACTCTACCAACCAAGCAGTGGGAAAGCTAGGAATTTGCCCAAAGGTGTTCAAATTTAAAACAAATAAAAAAAATCCGACAAAGGATGTTGAATATGTGTTATATACTATTAAAACGTAATATTTCACCTATGTATACAGTACAATTTTTCAACGAAGAATGGTTAATTGACCACCATTATCACCGTGTGGCGACGCCACCAAGGCCTGAACAGATGGGAAGAAATCACCTATTGCTTTTTGCTTCCGCTGAAATTTGAACCTTGAGATCTAATGATTCTCCTCTCACTTTATTAACCACTAGGCCACACCCTTGGTTGCCATTACACAGATGATCAATCATTCAACTGTGCCCCAATCCCAAATTAGTTGCAACAGGTAATATGTATTAAATCGACGCCTATTCAAGTCTATTCCAGATGAGCACTTTTTGATCAGAACCAATAATTATCCAAACACTAAACAAGCAAAATGCTAATTCTTCCATCTTTCAGAATCTAAATCAGCAAGCCCTAAGCTAAAATTTGCTCGTTACAACAATGTCTCATCAAAAGCAATTCTCAATGAAATTTGCGAACTACGCTATATCAGGCTCTCCCATTAATCTAATTCAAACAAAAAAATTATTCCGAGTCCTCTAATTTCTTCTCCCTTCCACGTCCGGGTACGGAAAATTAAAATATCATCAATCAATCAACAATCAACTACACCTCAATCCTACACTCATTCAGGACAAGCGATGCAAATAGTAACCTCTCATTTTATGATTGAAGAGAGGCAAGTGGATAAATGAAACTGAAAATGAAAGAAATACTTACAATATCATCCCTTTGAATCTGAACTTTTTTGAAGGGAGTCGCAGAGTCAGCCATAGCACGAACCTGAAAGCGAGAACCGGAGAGACAAGGCGAGAGTGTTCGAGATACAGTGAAAACTGGTGTAGTAGTATGTGCAGGTTTGACTATGAGAAAGCTGTGCTTGCGAATATTCTAGAACAAGTCGATATCATGGTTTCCACCAATATGGTCAAGTTTGAACTGGTCAAGTTGGCAATGTACTACTTTAGCTAAGCGGAAATTATAACAATAAAATTTGTATTAATTTTCTAGTTTCTCATTTGCTTTTTAGTATCAGCTTTATCCTAATTAATTTGGATTAGAAAATTAAGGGAGAAATCGCAGCCTATTATAATTCTTTTCATTCTCAATGTAGGGATGTGCATTCAAATCGGTTTATGGATAAATCGAATCGATTATTTATTATCCAAATCGAAATCGAAATAATCGAAATCTTATTGAAACGATAATGATAAGTATATGTACAAATCGATAAGTAATATCAATAAGGGTCAAAGTCGAATGCACAGCCCTAAACTGTAGACACTTGTTAAATGAGTAATTAATTATCTATTTGTATAAATTAATATAACATACATAATGTGTATATATGCCGGTACTATTTTGAAAGCGGTTATTCAATATTATTTTGCCTAATTTATACCATTTCCTTTACCTTAAGTCCTTACCCTATTATTTCCTCTACCACATTTACGAAATTATCATATTTAAAGATCAAGGAAATGAAGTTCAAATTAATGGAAAACAGAATTAGCCGTGATGATGTGTTTTGTTTTATTTTTTATACCGTTAGAGTGTTGGTGGCATATATTTGATCCTTTACTTTAGTTTTGTTGCATGTGCTTGTTGACACAATTTTTATATTATAAATGGTGTTCGTCTTATTTTTGCTTATTTTTGTACATATTAGTTAGACGCGTTTATAGCGATATACTTTCCGTGGAGTTCTACAATTTTATTATTGGTGCAACCGATAACTGTATCGATAAGCCCCCAAAATCCGAAAAAATCGAAATCTTATTGAAACAATAACGATAAGTATATGTAAAAATCGATAATCAATAAGTAATTATCGATAAGGATCAAAATCAAATCGATAAATCGAATGCACACTCCTATTCTCATAGCTCGAAATCAAGGCTCTAAATATGAATGAAAGGACTTTATATATTCTCCATAACTTTGACAAAATTGTCACTTCTGATACTTTTTGCTTAGACTTCTAAACATCTTGGATTGTAATACACTTTAAAATAATTCATAATTCACCAAATCAAAATTTCCACCAAAATATAACATGTGAGCAAATCTATTTAATTTACTAAAATTCGGCTTTTCACATCCCATATTTTAGACTATAAAAAGTAAAGAAACAATAATGCTAAAAGAGAAAAATATAAATTAAAAAAATACATATTTTAGAGAACTAGTTTTAGTGTACGCACTTTGCATGTGTACCCATATTAATGAATGTAACCTTTTTTGAAAATTATGTAAATATATTAGATAATTATATAAAATCAAAAAAATAAAAGTTACAGATTTTCTTTTTTGAAAATAATAGATATTTTTTTTATTTTTCTAGCTCAATAGATGATGAAATCATGTCCAACGTAAGTCTTTAAATGCCTTTATTTTGATATGTGAGGATCTATGTTGAAATATCTTATGAAAATTATTTTTATTTCTATGATTAATATTAAAACAAATTATGAAAATATTTTTTTCACTATTGTTATATTAATCTTTTGGTCTTTTAGAATTCGAGAATGAAAAACTGTCCTTGTACCCCCTAAAAATTAATAATAAAATGTAAAATTCTTAAATTTGACTAATGTTGGGTTAATATTTTGTGACAAATAACTTAAAATATGAAAAATATAGGGAGTTGTCCTTCGTCGGAATAAATTCATAAAAGAATAAAAATGAAGAACAACTCATTTAGAATACATATTTTAAAAGAAAAAATAATTAACGATAATTCATTAAGAATACATTTGTACTTACAAATAATGAGCGCAAAAATTTGAATATCACTTAAATATTATTAAAGTAATATATTTGAGTGATAAAATAAAAATTAAGAAAAATAATTTAAATTTCTAAATAAATATTTATCCAATTTAATTAATTTAGTAAAAAGTAAATAAATTCCAAGTGAATTGCAGGCCTCTAGCCAATAAAAATATCACCGAAGTATTTGAAAATGATACAAGATTTTACAAAAAAAATATATTACTATCAAACTAAATTACAATTAGGGGCTCTCAACTTTTTGTTGTTCCTTTTTTCTCCCAAAATTAACTTTTTATTTGCTATAATATATTGTTAAAAGATAAGAATTGTTATAAACTAAAGCAAAAGACAAGAACAATAGAACAAGAACAATAGCAATAGAGAGAAGAGTAGAGAGAGTTCTTCTTATTGAGTTGAGAGGGGTCTCAAGGGATGATTTACAATGGTAGGGGGCACCTCTATTTATAGGGGAGAGGAAGATTTAGCTACCACTAATAGAACTCTAAAATCTCTCTAATTAGATACATTAAAGACATTCACCTTAAATAGAAGTGTAAGAATCTTCTATTTCATAACACTCCCCCTTGAATGTCTATTCAATGATGTGCCTCATAAAACCTTAAAACCAAAACCCATTGGGAAAAATTAAAGAAAGAAAAAAGAGTACACATGTTTGAATATGCGCCTATTGGTTGCCTCGTTAAAAACCTTGCAAGGAAAACCCAGTGGGACAAAACCTTGTAAGGGAAAAAGAGTGCAACGCGCATTGACTCCCCCTAATGAGTACATCAATTTATATCCTTGAGCATTTGCATTCCAATCTTGTGCATCATCTTCAGAACGATCTTTGGTAGAGATTTGACAAATCAATCATATTGACTTGAATAAATATTCCGTACCTTGAAATCATCATTCTTGATAGATATGAACATCTTCATATATTGTCGTGGAATAACTCTTCAATATCTCCATAGATGCATTCTCAATGCCATCATGCTTATAGTTATAGCAAGATACATATGTACACAAATTGCACTTAGGATGTGGTACTTCAGGACCAAGAATTGCATATGCTTCAAGCAACTTAAATCTTTCAAGTTAAGTCATGTAAGTCACATAATAGACTTTAGCTGCATATCAAAGTTTCATGTCATGCTAAACAAATAAGATATCGAAAATTGACTATACATACCTTTGCCTTTATACTTTCAAGCATTTGAACTATAGGTTCAAAACTTCATGTCTTTCATATGGAATCAATTCTTCTTGAATTGTATCTCTTCCATTTAGTTACTTTCTTTGAGTCAGCAAATGCGTATAGCATGCTTTGCAATATGTTGCAATTGCATTTCCTTTTTATGAACTACAGGTTCATATCATGATATTCGGGGATATACATATACAAATGAAAATTCATCCCATGTAACACTTTCTCAAATGTTTATCATGTCTCCCCCTCATGTTAGTAAAGCTAACATGTTTCCTCAACTTTGGGAAATCATCTTTGTGCATTATGTCAATATACACAGCACCTTAGTAATAAGATGAAATTATTTGGTTCCTGACCTTGAACCACTTGTGAGGGGAGAATATACTCTCGTATACAACTTATATCAAACTGATATATACAACTTCGTTCTCATAAGGAACAGTTTAGCTATTAAGTGGAAGCACTCAATAATTATCTTGCTAAACCAACTTTGATATAAACCAACTTATCAAGATGAACTGTCTTGAGTAGAGAATCTGGAAACTATGCTCGAAGTTAGATTACTGAGCGATTTACCTCGCAAGCACTGCCAGGCTGCGGGTTAATAACAATGGCGCATGTAACCATATCATAGATGCATCATATGTGGTATACATGGCAGGTGAATGGGCCCATATTCACCTTTGATATTTCCAGAATCAAGGGGCTTCAACCCGAACTCTTTAGTTGGTCAGTTCATTACTGAGAACAAGAACTTCTAGTTCTTTGATATTCACCTATGTGAATTTGCACATCATACTTCAAATGAGATGGCTAACACGAATGTCAACTGAATAAATTATCAATATTGGTAAATTTCAAATTTACACCATGACATGTGCACTTATCAATAAACTTCGGGTTTATTATGACATGGGTTTTATACCAATAGATATCCACTTTATTGTGGCATTCTTTCGTTTGTGTAGTACAAACTGGAGAACAAAGCGGGTAGCTTTTCATATACAAATTACCCCGCTACAAGTTGTAGTAATAGGAGAATCAAAGCCTTCCTTTATTTATAGTCTCAATATCATCAATCGCCTTCGCGTGTACTTTTGGAAACTGGATAAGTTTCTTTGAGACTTACTACAGCACAATAGTAAATTGTGTTTCTCCAACATAGTAATAATTGGCTCTTCGAGAGCTCTCAATTAACTTTGTACTACCACAGGTTCATCAACATCCGTGTGGTGAATATCTTTTTTAAAGAGAAAGTTATACCATTATGGTCATGTCAAACTTATATGCAAGATATGTTTCTTGCATTATCGTTGTCCTTTAATGGTCATATTTCCAAAATACTTTGGCGTACAATAGGTACGCGACCAACGATCATTCATGCCATATATCATCTCAAACCTCCTTCTAGGGGTGAGGGTGGTATCATCTCAAGCCTCCTTCTAGGAGTGAGTGTGGTATATTCAATACCAATTTCATGTTCATATTCTTCCAACATTGAATATGTATTTGTGAATCACATTCACTTCGAGGATATGTGATTTTGTTATCCTTTTCAAATCTATAAATGCTTCAGGCATTTGATTTGCTATTCTTTGCAAATGGATAATCTTTTGTGCCTCTTTCTTTCAAATAGAGGTATGTGGATCAAGATGAGATAATGATGCATTTTTCCACAAAATTTCCCGTTTGGTTTCACCAACTTCTCCCCCTAATTTTGGGAAAAGTGTCTCATCAAATTGATAGTCTGCAAATAGTGCAGTGAACAAATCTCCTGTCAATGTTTCGAGGTAGCGAATAATGGAGGACGCGTCAAACTCAACATATATTCCTAACCTCCTTTGCAAACCCATTTTGGTGCGGGATGGCGGTGCTACAGGCACATATACTGCGCATCCAAAGCTTCTTAAATGGGATATATTGGATTCATGACCCAAAACCAATTGCAATGGGGAATATTTGTGTCAATTCGTCAGTCAGAGACGAACTAGCATTGCTGCATGCAACATGGCGTGACCCCAAACCGAAGTGGGCAGCCGACGAACTAGCATTGCTTCATGCAAAATGGCGTGTCCCCAAACCGAAGTGGGCAGCCGACAAACTAGTATTGTTGCATGCAAAATGGCGTGAACCCAAGTCGAAGCGGGCAGCCGACAAACTAGCATTGTTGCATTCAAAATGGCGTGAACCCAAACCGAAATGGGCAGCCTCGTTTTCATGAAGAATTCAAGATTATTCTCATCTACTGTCTCAATATGATATCCATTTTGAATGATATCTTTAAAACTCAACAAGTTCCTTTTAGACTTGGAGGAGAACACTTTGATTGATATCATTAAAACTCAACAAGTCCTTCTTAGACTTGGAGGAGAACATTGCATTCTCTATGATTAACGTCATGCCTTTGGGCAGAGTTACAATTGCTCTTCCGGAGCCTTTAATCAATTTACTACTTCCATAGATTGTAGTAATGTTTGCCTTACACAATTACTCTTCTTTTCTTTGAGTATTGTATGTGTAGTACATGAATCAACTAGGCAAATACTTTTACAATTGGACGTTGGTCCAAGTTCGCTTTGTGAGATATCCATATTTGCTATCCCATAGTTTAACATACAAAAGAAATACACGAACATAAGAATAAACAAGTTCAATTCTTTTGTGTCACATAATATTTTCAAAATCTGCTACTAACAGTTGGCTAACAAAATCAGATATGTTATCCATAATCAATTCCTTTGCAGTTTGAAAGTTTCAGCGTTTTTCATAAGACAATCGATTATTAAACACACACAATCGATTGTTGGAACATAGACAATCGATTGTTAGAATACACAATCGATCATTTGTTATTTTTGAAAAACTTAATCACTGTTTAAGACAATCGATTGTTAGATATAGACAATCGATTGTTGGTCATTTTTGAAAAATTCCGGACCTCACTGTATCTGACAATCGATTGTCAAATATAGACAATCGATTGTTGGTCATTTTTGAAAAATTCTGGACCTCACTGGATAAGACAATCGATTGTTCAGACATAGACAATCGATTGTTGATCATTTTTGAAAAATTCCAGGCCACTATTTTTAAAGACAATCGATTGTTGATCATTGACAATCGATTGTTTTGCAGTTTTATGCGAAACGTGAGAACCGACTAGTTTTTCAGGCTAGTCGATTACCTCTACTGGAAAATAAAGATTTTATTGATATTTGAGCATATTGAAAACATTCTAATGAACTACTACAAACATCACATCATGAACTAACTAATACGAGCTAATGCTAATGACTATTAATTTATTCATTGACTAATACAAGTAGAATCAAACAGCTCCATCTTCTTTCATCACGGTTCCGTCACCGATTAGGTGGTCTATCTTTCCATCGGGTTGCTCAAAGAAGTCTGCCACATTCAAGTTGTCGTCAGAGACAAAATTCGTTATGGGGCGTTTACTCTTTCGAGATGCTTAATAAAGGTCAACCAAATGTCTTGGTATACGGCAAGACTTAGACCAGTGCCCGTTTCCACCGCAACGATAATATATAGTTTATAAACTATTTGCTTTTGGATTCTTATCGTATCGTGCTTGTGGCAGAGTGACCAACTTCATGTTGTCATCTCTCTTCTTTAAGCCTTTCCACAAGATGGGTGAATCCTTGATGTTGAGATATTCAATCTTCAAACTTTCATCAAGGTGATGGCGCAAGAAAATCAAGGCCTTCATACAGTTTCAAACCTTCATTAAGGTGATGGCGCAAGAAAATCAAGGCCTTAGCATAGTTTTGGGTAGATGCACTATTTCTGTCTTTAATGGCGTCTCCAAGACCCATAGCATCAAAGTGGATTTCATCATCCAACACCCATGTCATATAGTTCTTGCCCGAAATTCGAGGGCAACGAACTTTCTTTTCATATGACACAATTACATCAAGAGCGTGTTCATACTTACGGGCTCTATTACAATTATCACATTCACTTCAGGGAATGGATCAAAATCATGTGCTTTACACAAGCTTATGTCAATTTGTGATAACCGTGCACAATGATAAAACAAGAAGTCCTATATACACAATGCGCTTTTGTACTGAAAATCGTAAATAACTCTGACTGTCCGTAATGAAAACATTATTCTATATCAAGGATCCATTACACAAAGCGCACTTTGTGCGCCGCTTATGTTTGTTAAGTTACACAACTCCAACATTAACAGTATTAACATCTTCTATAAACAATAATTATAAAGTTCATACGTACCAGAAAAGGTTAGTCCATTAGAATCAACTTATAGTCTTTCACCAATAAAACCTTGCGCCGTCACTGTTGTCTTAGAAATTCTGTTTGACGGAAGAAATCAAATTTAATTGGTTAGAGACTCGTGTTGATAACGTGTTATAAACTAAAGCAAAAGACAAGAACAATAGAACAAGAACAATAGCAATAGAGAGAAGAGTAGAGAGAGTTCTTCTTATTGAGTTGAGAGGGGTCTCAAGGGATGATTTACAATGGTAGGGGGCACCTCTATTTATAGGGGAGAGGAAGATTTAGCTACCACTAATAGAACTCTAAAATCTCTCTAATTAGATACATTAAAGACATTCACCTTAAATAGAAGTGTAAGAATCTTCTATTTCATAACAAGAATAACATACTTGTACAATTTAGTTTGTTTGCAAAGTAGAAAAGATTAGCAGAGATTGAGAGAATACGGCATGCGGGAATTTATGTCCAGGCTGTAAAGTCTTTTTATGCTTTATTACTAATATTAACACCCGTGCGGATGTGCCAAAATTAACCATATTAGATATTGAGTTATTTTAATTATATGTAAATAATTTTAAAACTTAAACTTTTTAGATAAATATAAATAATCATTTGATATTAATTAAGAAAGACTACTTTGAAAAAGATTAACTATTTCTAAAATCTCCTAGTTATAATTCTATTTTCTTTTTTGATACCATTCTCATTGGTGTCATTAGATCCTAAAAATAGTCATGAAGAAAAATAATAACTAATATTTATGACAAAATAATCAAAGATTGAGACTATGAAGGACTCTTTGGATACGACTTGACTCTTTTACTACTACTTCAACTCTTATTTCGTGTATTGTTATATTTCAAAAAATATTTCTATTTTAAAATTTCAGTTTCTAAAACTTTATTTTTCATTAATAATTATTAAAGAATTTTTTAGTCGGGACAAAAGGGGTTGCTCTGATGGTAAGCAACCTCCACTTCCATCCGAGAAGTCGTGATTTCGAGTCTCCCCAAGAACAAGGTGGGAAGTTCTTGGAGGGAAGAATGCTAAGGGTTTATTTGGATATAACCTCTCTACCCCAGGGTAAGGGTAAGGCCTGCGTACACACCTTCCGCAGACCCCACTAAGTGAGATTATAATGGACTATTATTATATTGTTGTTGTTTAGCCAACAATTTTTTTCTCAGTATGTTCCTATTTTTATATTTGACACTAACCATGCTAAATAACTGAATTGTTCAAATTATATGTGAATAACCTTAAAATTTAAACCTTCAAGAAAATTATAGATAATCGTTAGATATTAATTAAGAAACGCTATATGAAAAAAGACTAATATTTTTCTCATAGTGATAAATTTTTTTTTTTTGCACCATTCTCACTGTCGTCATTAAGACCTGAAAATAGTCACGAAGCGAAGTAATAACTCATATGTATGGCAAAGCACAAAGGTTGACACAATATGAACGACTTTTTAATTACAATATGACTCATTTACTGAGCCTAAACTCTTATTTAGTATGTTATTATCTTTCAATAATTTGTTTACATTTAAAAAAAATATTTCACGTCATACCAATTTCTTTTAAGATACACTTTTTGTTACAATTGAAAATTGATAAAAAAATTTATCAATTGGAAACCAATATTTGTGACGACCCAAAGGATCATCACCTATTTTTAATCAATTATGTGCATCCGAGGCCTTAAAACCCTCATTTAGAATCGCATCGATTTGTATATGTAGTCCGGGCACCTAGCCGGAAAGCTTAAATATGAAATTTTGTGAAAAATGCTAAGTATTGATTTTAAAATGAATAAATTTGACTTTGATCAATATTCTGGGTAAACGGATACGGACCCATAATTTGAAGGTCCCAGAGGGTCCGTAGAAAAATATGGGACTTGATCGTATTCCCGGAATCAAATTCTAAGGTCCCAAGCTCGAGAAATGAATTTTTCTGTAAAATTATTTTTTGAAAATGTTTAGGGAAAATTGACAGAAAATCTGATTAGAAAGCGATAGTATTGGGCCCGTATTTTAGTTCCAGCATTCAGTACAGGTCTTATATATGGTTTAAGTCCTTTCTGTAAAATTTGGTTAAAATTGGACATCGTTTGACGTGATTCAGACTTGAATTCCAAAATTTGAAACTTGATAAAGTTTGTGAGAAACTCTTGATTTTGAGGTTTGCTTCATTATTTTAGAGGTTATTTTGGCGATTTGATCACATAGATAAGTCCGTATGATGCTGATGAGTTGGTACGTGTGTTTGGTTAGGAGCTCCGAGGGTTCGGGTGAGTTTTGGATAGGTGTCGGAGTGTTTTGAACTTAGAAAAATATGTTTTTTTCTGTAGCTTATGGTGTCTACTGATTTGTACAATGCGATCACATAAGTAGGCTCGCGATCGGATGGTGTAATTTTTAGGGGCTCAGTTTTATTCTATGTGATTGCATAGTGTCTCCCGTGATCGCATAATGTTAAGTCTGAGAGGCCCTATATTTTTCTCTATGTGATCGCATACTGCTATTCGCGATTGCGATGCGCAGCCTATTTCTTATATGCGATCGCAGTGCTCTGTTCATGATCACAATGACCATTTTTCTCTTACTCTATGCGGTTGCATTACATTCTTCGCGATGCATAGACCATTTTCGCCTAGTTAAATTTTTAAAACTTCATAACAGTAGCCTTACGGGATGTATAAAAATTTCATAAAACCTCTTCTTCTCGCAATCTCTTAGGCGATCCCTGAAGCGATTCTTCACCATAATCTCTTGAGTTAGTAATCTTTAGCTTATTTTCTTCCATTTTATCACCATTTGTTGAAATTCTAAGGCTAAAACATGTGATTAAGGGTAGAAAATTGGGCATTTGGGTAGAGTTAGGGCTTTTTGATTATTTTTTATTTAGACCTCATTTTTGGGTCAAATTTCAAAACAAATTATATATTCGAGCTCGTAGGTAATTGGTAATTTGATTTTAGTCTGAATCTCGTATTTTGACCAAGCGGGTCCGGATCGTTTTTTGAGCTTTTGGAAAAAATATTTGGAAAGCTATAATCAGGCATGGGATTCAAATTGCTTAGCATTTATTGATGTTGTAAAGTCATTTATGTATAGATACGAACGATTTAGGGCCAAATTCGAGAGGAAAAGCAATGTTTGAGGCTTGAGTTGGTCGTGAAAATTCGAGGTAAGTGTTCAGTCTAACCTTAACTTGAGGGATTAAGAGTTGGGTCATATTTGCCACTTGCTTCTTATTTAGTACGACATATATGCATGGTGACGAGTATCTATACGTTAGTGTCAAGCATGACCGTGAGTCTTAAACTGAAAGTTGTTGTGTTCTTAAATGATATTCCAGATGCCTTAACTAGTGATCTAGTATATTGAGCAAAGATTTGTTTTATCCTCATAGATCTTATTTATGATTGAGAATTTTCATTAATTGAGCTGAGTACAAGCTAAGTTAAGGTTGGTTATAGTTGATTCTCCCTTGCCAGGATGACTGTTTCGATGTAGTTTTTCCCTTGTCGGGAAATTATTATATCGCTTTTGTTCCATTGCCGGAAATTATTATATTGCTTTGTTCCCTTGCTGGGATTTCTTGTGATTATGTGATGATATGAAATGGGAGCGGGTGGTACGCCTACCACAAGATATGATAAAATGAGTGTGAGGGTACGCCTACCATAAGATATGATGAAATGGGAGCGGGTGGTATGCCTACCACAAGATGCGATAAAATGGGAGCGGGTGGTACACCTATCACAAGATATGAGAAATGGGAGTAGGTGGTACATCTACCACAAAATATAAGAAATGGGATCGGGTTGCACGCCTGCAACAAGATGAAATTAAAAGTGAAAGTTGCATTTATTCTCTTATGCGTGTTAGAAGTTAAATCATAGTTTCCTTATTGTTTTTTGATAATCTATTTTATCTGCTAACCCTGCAGCATGTTCCCCTTCCCAGCTTTAATTGCTTGTTACATGTTTAATTTTCTGCTATATATTATATAACTTCATAGGTTTATCTGGAGTCCTGTTCTAGCCTCGTCACTACCTCGTTGGGGTTAGGCCAGACACTTACCAGCACATGGGGTCGGTTGCGCTGGTGCAACACTCTTCACTATGTGCAGATTCCGAAGCAGCATTTGATCATCAGCAGTAGTTTGGGAGCTAGCCTTCAGTTCACCGAGACTCCGAGGTAGCCATGCAGGCATCCGTAGGCCCGACGTCTCCTCTATCTTATATTTCATTTTGTTAGCTCATGTATTCGAGATAAATAGTGTTTATTTCTTTCAAATGGTTGTATTTAGTACTCTTAGTAGTCCGTGGATGTTATGACACTAGTTCTTGGGTAGAGGCATATGATGATTTCCGTAGTATTACTTAGCTTATTTAATTTAATTCTTCCACTTTAACTTCATATCCCATTGTTATTGAAATATTTAATACTTGTCGTTATGATTCATAAAAGGATTTAAAATAAAAGAGTTAGGAGTTTATGATTTCGTAGCTTGCCTAGCTTCCACGAGTAGGCACCATCACGACCCCTGAAGGTAGAAAATCCGGGTCACGGCAAGTTGGTATCAGAGCTCTAGGTTGCATAGGTCTCACAACTCACGGACAAGCTTAGTAGAATCTGAGGGATCGGCACAGAGACGTCTGTATTTATCCCCCAGAGGCTATAGGGTTAGGAAAACTTCACATTTGTTCTTTCTTGTCGTGCGATTCTGTTTCTCAAATGATAATTGAATCTCTACTCTGTTATTTCGCAGATGGCAAGAACACGCGCTTCCTTATCTACAGCTCAGCGGCCGTATCCCCTAGCAGGAGCTTTTACTAGGGGCAGAAGGCGAAACTGAGGCCGTGTTAGAGGCCGGGGTAGGGTCAGAGCTAGGCTCTGAGCAGCAGCACCAGTGGCGGAGCCTCATGTTGATTTTGAGAAGGAGGTTCCGGCCTTATCAGTTTCTGTAGGCCCAACTCAGATCCCAGAGGGGTTTATTGCTACCCCAATTCTTTAGGATGCTCTGGTCCGATTGGTGGGCCTTATGGAGAGTGTCCCCCAAGTAGGTTTGCTTCCTGTAGCACCAACCACTTCTCAGGCTAGAGGAGGGGCTCAAACTCCTACTATCGGACTCCGTAGTAGGTAGCTCCCCAGATTCAGACTCCAACAGTTCTGTTAGTTGGAGCAATTCAGCCGGGTGTAGTGGTTCAGGCCGGCGATGGAGCGGCGATATCTGTCGATGCTTTGTGGAGGCTGGATAGGTTCACCAAGCTCTTCACTACTACTTTCAACGGTGCTTCTTCTGAAGATCCCTAGTATTTCCTATATAGCTGCCACGAGGTTATCAGGAACATGGGCATTGTTGAGACCAATAGGTTCGATTTTGCAACATTCTGCTTGTCTAGATCTGCCAAGACTTGGTGGAGGAGGTTATTGCTTAGCTAGGTCAGCTAGATCGCCATCTTTGACTTGGGAGCAGTTTACAGTGTTGTTTCTGGAGAAGTTTCTCCTTGTGACTCAGAGAGAGGCCTACCGGAGGCAATTGGAGCGCCTCTAGTAGGGTTCCATAATGGTTACCCTGTATGAGACCAGGTTCATTGACTTAGCTCGTCTTGCTCTTGTTATACTCCCCATTGAGAGGGAGAGAGTGAGACGGTTTGTTGATGGACTCATCTAGTCGATTTATTTCCAGATGGTTAGAGAGCCGGGAGTGAGATCACTTTTCAGGAAGCAACCAATGTGGCCGGTAGAGTTAAGATGATTGTGTCACAGGGAGGTGGTCATGGGTCGGACAAGAGGCCCCGTCATTCAAGAAAATTTAGTGGTACCTCATATGGAGGTAGAGATTCACGTGGTAGAGGCCATCCTCCTAGTCCCTTTTAGTCAGCTTTTCAGGTTTCTCAGGATGCTTGAGGTAGATGTGGTCCTCGGATGTAGTATCCCAATCAATAGTCCTTCAGTGCACCACCAGCACCTATCAGTGCACTATTGCATAAGAGTTTCCAGGGCCGTCAGCTGAGGGCTTCTTTTACTTATGGTGAAGGCACATTGCTAGGCATTGCCCTCGAGCTTCGAGCAGTTCTCTGCATCAGGGTTTTTTTGCTATGGTACAGGCACCATATGTTCCAAAGCCCGCCTAACCAGCTAGGGTAGGGGTAGAGGTGCTAGAGGTGGAGGTATAGGTCCTAGAGGTGGAGTTTAGGCCATAAAAGGTGGATGCTAGCTAGCAGCAGGCCATCCCAGAAGGTAGATCAGGGTGGTAACCCCAATGTTTTGCCCTTCCAGCTAGGCTTGAGGTAGAGGCTTCTGATGCAGTCATTACAGGTACCATTCTGGTTTGTGATAGAGATGCTTCAGTGCTATTTGATCCCGGTCCACCTATTCGTACGTTTCATCTTATTTTGCAGCGTACTTTATCTTTCCTAGTGATGCATTGAGTGTTCTTATTTATATGTCTACATCGGTGGGGGATTCTATTGTGGTCGATTGAATCCGTCGTTCTTGTATTGTGGTGTGTATTTGTTGCTTTTAGACAAAGTTGACTTTGATGTTATATTGGGAATTGGTTATCAACTTACCATGCTATTTTTTATTGCCATGCCAAGACTCTGACCTTAGCTTTACCGGGTATGCCTCGTTTAGAGTGGAGAGGGACTTCTGATCATTCTACCCGCGGTGTTATCTCATGTGTGAAGGCTCGACGTATGGTCAAGAAGGGGTGTTTGGTCTATTTGGCATATGTTTGTGATTCTAATGCGGAGGTCCCTTTTATTGATTTTGTGCATGTTGTTCGTGAGTTCCCCGATACTTTTCCTTCAAACCTGCCGGGTATGCCGCCTGACAGGGATATTGACTTTTTCATTGATGTGGCTCCGGTCACCCAACCCATTTCTATCCCGCCATATCGTATGGCCATCGCCTGAGTTGAAAGAGTTAAAGGAACAATTGTAAGACTTTCTTGAGAAGGGTTTCACTAGACATAATGTATCGCCTTGGGGTGCGCTAGTGTTGTTCGTTAAGAAAAAGGATAGTTCGATGAGAATGTGCATTGATTACCGACAGTTGTAATAAGGTAACAATCAAGAATAGGTATCCACTGTCGAGGATTGATGATTTGTTCGATCAACTTCAGGGTGCCAAGGTATTTTCAAAGATTGACTTGAGATCTGGCTACCATCAGTTGAGGATTAGGGCATCCTATGTCCCTAAGATAGCATTCCGCACTCGGTACGGACATTATGAGTTCTTGGTTATATCATTCGGGTTGAAAAATGCCCCAGCAGCTTTTATGTATTTGATGAACCGAGTGTTCAGGCCTTATTTGGACTCATTCATGATAGTCTTTATTGATGATATTTTGATATATTCCTGCAGCCGGGAGGAGCACGAGCAACATCTCAAGGTGGTTCTTCAAACTTTGAGGGATAGTCAACTATATGCTAAATTTTCGAATTGTGAGTTCTAGTTGAGTTTAGTTGCATTCCTGGGTCATGTTGTATCAGCAGAGGGTATTCAGGTTGATTCGAAGAAGATTGAGGCACTCAAGAACTGGCCTAGACCAGCATAATCTACAGAGGTTTGATAGTTCTGTCACAGGGAGGTGGTCATGGGTCGGACAAGAGGCCCCGTCATTCAGGCAGATTCAATGATACCTCGTCTGGAGGTAAGATTCACGTGGTAGAGGCCATCCTCCTAGGACCTTTCAGTCAGCTCTTCAGGTTTCTTATGGTGCTTCAGGTAGTTGTGGTCCTCAGATGCAGTATCCCAATCAACAGTCCTCCAGTGCACCACCAACACCTATCAGTACACCACCGCTTCAGAGTTTCCAGGGCCGTCAGCCGAGGGCTTATTTTACTTGTGGTGATATGAGGCACATTGCTAGGTATTTCCTTTGAGCTTCGAGCAGTTCTCCGAATTTCCCACCCTCTGGGGTCGTGATAGCGCCTACTTGTAGAAGCTAGGCAAGCTACAAAATCATAAACTTCTAACTATTTTATTTTAGGTCCCTTTTTTTATTCATTACAACAATCATTGGATATTTCAATAACAACGGGATATGAAATTAAAGCGGAAGACTTATATTAAATAAGCAAAATAATACTGCAGAAATCAATATATGCCTCTACCAAGAACTGGTATCACAACATCCACGGACTACTAATGAGTACTAAATACAATCATATGAAAGAAATAAACACTGTTTGTCTCAAATACATGAGATAACAGAATGAAGTATAAGATAGAAAAGACGTCGGGCCTGCGGACGCCTGCAAGGCTACCTCGGTGTCTCAGTGGACTGAAGGCTGGCTCCTAAGCTACTACTATGCACCAAATGCTACTCCGAGATCTGCACACAGTGCAGAGTGTAGTATCAGCACAACCGACCCCATGTGCTGGTAAATGCGTAGCCTAACCTCAGCGAAGTAGTAACAAGGCTAGACCAGACTACCATATAAACATGTGTAGTTATACATATATATAGAATGGAACAGAGATACAGAGATAACCAATCAATATGGGAGGGGGAGAATGATATAGGGAAGGTAACAATTCCAAATAAAAGTCATCAATAAAGAATCAGAAATCAATAAGTGCAGGACATCACCCTTCATGCTTTTACTCTCGTCCTCACCAAGCAATAATATAATAAAAACATGCACGGCATCACCCTTCGTGCTTTTACTCTCTTTCCTCACCAAAGAAATTATATGATAAAATGTGCACGGCATCAGCCTTCGTGCTTTTACTCTCTTTCCTAATGTATAATCAATAGAATCAGCATGGAATAGTACATCGTGCGGCATCTGAAAAACTCGCGAGCCCTCGGGGCTCCTAACCAAACACTCGTACTAACTCAAAAACATCATACGAACTTATCCGTGCGATTAAATCGCCTAAATAACTTGAAAAACAATAAATCAAACCTCAAAATCATGAATTTTCCTCAAATAGCATCAAGTTTCAAATTTAGAAATTCAAGTACGAAACTCGTCAAACGACACCCGTTTTCAACCAATTTTTTTAGGAAGGACTTAAAACATATATAAGAACTGTACCGGGTGCCGAAACCAAAATAGAGGCCCGATAGTATCGCTTTCTATTCAGATTTCATATCTAATTTTCTTCAACATTACTAGAAAATAATTGTTTTTGAAAATTCATTTATTGTGCTCGGGATCTCGGAATTCGATTCCGAGCATACGCCCAAGTCCCATATTTTCCTACGAACCCTCCGAAACTATCAGATCAAAGGTCTGAGTCCATTTGCCCAATATATCTACCAAAGTCTTATTTATTTATTTTAACATTAAAACTTAGCGTTTTCACAGAATTTCATATTTAAGCTTTCCGGCTACGCGCCCGAACTGCATGCAAATTGAGGCAACTCTAAATGAGGTTTAAAAGGTCTAGGAGTCATAGAATTTAATTTAAAGTAATTGATGACTGTTTAGGTCATCACATTCTCCATCTCTAAAAGAACTGTTCGCCCTTGAACGGACATAAGAAGGAAGTACATGAGTCGGGAAAAAGATAGGGATAATGGCTCCACATATCGGACTCGGACTCCCCGGTCGATGCCGTAGCAAGCTGACCTCTCCACTGAACACGAACAGAAGTAAAACTCTTCAACCTCAACTGACGAACTTGCCGGTCTAGAATAGCCAACTGCTCCTCCTCGTAAGTCAAGTCCTTGTCCAACTGGATAGTGCTGGAATCTAACACGTGGGATGGATCGCCGTGATACCTCCGAAGCATGGACACATGAAACATTGGATGCACAACTTATAAGATCGGCGACAATGCAAGTCTATAAACCACCTCTACCACCCGATCAAGAATCTCAAATGGACCAATGAACCTAGGGCTAAGCTTGCTCTTCTTCCTAAATCTCATCACGCCCTTCATAGGCAATACTTAGAGCAATACCTGCTCACCAACCATAAAAGTTGTATCTCGAACCGTGTGATCAGAATAACTCTTTTGCCTAGACTAAGCTGTACGAAGCCTATATTAAATGATCCTGACCTTGTCCATGTTCTCCTAAACCAGATCCGTACCTAACAACCGAACCTCTCCTAGATCAAACCATCTAATCGAAGACCGATACCGCCTACCATATAAAGCCTCAAAAGGAGCCATCTGGATGCCCGAATGGTAGATGTTGTTGTAAGCAAACTCTGCTAAAGGCAAAAACTAATCCCACAAACCTCCAAAGTCAATGACACAAGCTTGGAGCTTATCCTCCAAAATCTGAATAGTCCGCTCTGACTGACTGTCCGTCTGGGATGAAATGTTGTGCTCAACTCAACCTATTTACCCAACTCTCACTAAACTGCTCTCTAGAAGTGCGAGGTAAACTGTGTACCCAGGTCCGAAATGATAGATATGGGCATACCATGAAGGCGAACAATCTCCCGAATATAAATCTCAACTAACCTCTCATAAGAATAGGAGATTGCCACAAGAATAAAACGCACTGACTTGGTCAGCCTATCAACAATGACCCAAACTGCGTCGAACTTCTTCCGACTCTATGAGAGTCCGGTAACAAAGTCCATAGTGATCCGCTCCCACTTCCACTCGGGAAGCTCAATCCTCTGAAACAAACCATCAGGCCTCCGATGCTCATACTTAACATGTTGATAATTCAAACACCGATCCACATATCAACAATATCATTCTTCATTCTATGCTGCCAATAATGCTGCCACAAGTCCTGATACATCTTTGCGGTGCTTGGATGAATAGAGTACTGGGAGCTATGGGCTTCCTCCAAAATAAACTCTCGGAGCCCAGCCACATTAGGCACACACACTCGACCCTACAATCTCAAAATCCCATCATCATCTAAACTAACATGCTTGGCATCTCTACGCTGCACCATGTCTCTTAGGACACATAAATGGGATCATCAAACTGCCGATCACAGATATGATCCAATAATGAAGAACGAGCAACTGTGCAAGCTAATACTTGACTAGGCTTAGAAATATCCAACCTCACAAATCAATTGGCTAAAGCCTGAACATCCAAAGCAAGTGGCCTCTCGTTGACCGGAATGTAAGCAAGACTATACATACTGGCTGACTTTCTACTCAAGGCGTCGGCCACCACATTGGCGTTTCCAGGGTGATATAAGACAGTGACATCATAATCCTTCAACAACTCCAACCATCTCCTCTGCCTCAAATTCAACTCCTTTTGCTTGAACAAATACGGAAGACTCTTGTGGTCAGTGAACACCTCAAATGCCATGCCATATAAATAGTGCCTCTAAATATTTAATGCGTGAACAATGGATATCAACTCTAAATCATGAACCGGATAGTTTTCTCATGAATCCTCAACTGTCGTGAAGCATAGGCAATGACCTTCATCCTGCATCAACACTGCACCAAGCCCAATACGGGGAAGCATCACAATAAATTGTATAAGGTTCTGAACCTATGGGAAAACCAACGCCAATGTTGTAGTCAGATCTGTCTTGAGCTTCTAAAAGCTCACCTCATACTCGTCCGACCATCTGAACTAGACACCCTTCTGGGTCAACCTAGTCATCGGGGATGCAATAAATGAAAACCCCTCAACAAAATGATGATAGTAGCCTATCAATCCTAAGAAACTCCGAATCTCTATAGTTGATGCTGGTCTAGGCCAGTTCTTGACTACCTGAATCTTCTCCGGATCAACCTGAATACCCTCTGCTGATACAACATGACCCAGAAATGCAACTGAACTCAACCAAAACTCACACTTCGAGAACTTAGCATATAATTGACTATCCCTTAGAGTTTGAAGAACCACCCTGAGATACTTCCTGTGCTCCTCCCGGCTGCAGGAATATATAGAAATATCATCAATAAAGACTATCACGAACGAATCTAAATAGGGCCTGAACACTCAGTTCATCAATTCCATAAAAGCTGTTGGGGCTTTTGTCAACCCGAATGACATAACCAAGAACTCATAATGCTCACACCGAGTGCAGAAAGCTATCGTAGGGACGCCGGATGCCCTAATACTCAAGTGATGGTAGTCAGATCTCAAGTCAATCTCGGAAAATACCTTGGCACCCTAAACCCGATCGAACAAATCATCAATCCTTGGAAGCGGATATTTATTCTTGATTGTTGCCTTGCTGAACTGCCGATAATCAATGCACATTCTCATTTAACCATCCTTTTTCTTAACGAACAACATCGGAGCACCTAGATACGATACACTAGGTCTAATAAAACCCTTCTCAAGCAAGTCCTACAACTGTTCTTTTAACTCTGTCAACTTAGGCGGGGCCATACGGTATGACGGGATAGAAATGGGCTGGATGCCTGGAACCACATCAATGTAAAAGTCAATATCCTTGTCGGGGGGCATACCAGGTAGGTCTGAAGGGAAAACATCAGGGAACTTACGAACAACAGGCACATATTCAATAGAAGGGACCTCAGTACTAGAATCACAAACATATGCCAAATAGGCCAAACACCCCTTATCGATCATACGCCGAGCCTTCACATACGAGATGACCCTGCGGGTAGAATGACCAGGAGTCTCTCTCCACTCTAAACAAGGCATACCTGGTAAAGCGAAAGTCATAGTCTTGGCATGACAGTCCAAGATAGCATGGTAAGGTGATAACTAGTCCATCCCCAACATAATATCGAAGTCAACCATGTCTAAAAGCAACAAATTCACACGAGTCTCAAGACCCCCAATCACCATAATACAAGAACGATGAACTCGATCGACCATAATAGAATCACCCACCGATGTAGACACATAAATAGGAACACTGAATGCATCACTAAGCAAGACCAAGTACGGGACAAAATAAGATGACACATAAGAATACACACACCCCGGATCAAACAACACCGAAGCACCTCTATAACAAACCAGAGCCGTACCTATAATAACTGTATCTGAAGCCTCAACCTTGGGCCTGGCCTAATGAGAATAACATCGATGCTAGGCCCCACCACCCTGATCTACCTATTTAGGACGGCCTGTAGCTGGCTAGCCTCCACCTCTAACGGCCTGAGCTCCACCATTAACACCTCTACCTCAACCTCTAGTACCTCTACCCCACCTCTAGTTGGTTGGGTGGGCTGTGGAACACCTGGTGCCTGAACCATGGCATGAGAACCCTGATGTTGAGAGTTACTCGGTGCTCGAGGGCAAAATCTAGCAATGTGACCCGGATCACCACATGTGTAACAAGCCTATGGTTGTTGAGACTGCTTGCCCTATCGACCTGAATGACCACCTCGGAAACTCTGAAGCGGCAGTGCACTGATGGGAGCTGGTGGTGCATTGTAAGGTTGCTGATCCGAATAATGTGTCTGAGAACCAGACCACCTGGAGCACCGTGAGAAACCTGGAGTGCTGACTGGAAGGCCTTAGGAGGATGACCCCTATCATACAAACATGCGCCTCTAGATGAGGCACCACTGAACCTGCCTGACTGACGGGGTCTCTTATCTGCCTTATGACCACCCTTGTAATAATACCATCTCAACTCCCTGGGCCATATTGGCCGCCTCTTGGAAGGATTTCTCACTCCCAGCATCCCTAGCCATCTGGAGAAAAAATTGCTGAATAAGCCCGTCAATAAATCGTCTCATTCTCTCCCTCTCAGTGGAAAGTATAATAAGAGCATGGCAAGCCAAATCAATGAACATGGTCTCGTACTAAGTGACTATCATGGATCCCTACTGGAGATGCCGGAACTGTCTCCGATAAGCCTCTCGTTGTGTAATAGGTAAGAAATTCTCCAGAATAGCTCTGTTAACTGCTTCTATGTCAAGGCTGGTGATTCTGCTAGTCTGGCTAAAGAATAATCTCTACACCAAGTCTTGGCGGATCCAGACAAGCAAAATGTATCAAAATCAATCCCATTGGTCTCAACAATACCCATGTTCCAAAGAACCTCGTGGCAGCTGTCTAGATAATAATGAGGATCCTCGGTAGATGAACCACTGAAGGTAGCAGTGAAAAGCTTGGTGAACCTGTCCAACCTTCACAAAGCATCGGTAGACATAGCTGCTCCATCATCGACCTGGGATACCATGCCTAGCCGAGCTGCTCAAACTAGAAGAACTGCTGGAGTCTGAATTTAGGAAGCTACCTGCTCCAGAGTGCGAGTAGCAGGAGTCTGGGCTCCTCTTCCAGCCTGAGAGATGGTTGGTGCTACACGAAGTAAACCTGCTCTGGTGACACTCTCCATAAGGCCCACTAGACGGACCAGAGCATCCTGAAGAACTGGAGTGGCAATAAATCCATGTGGGACCTGAGCTGGGCCCACCAGAACTGATAAGGCTAGAACCTCATCATCAAAATCGACTTGAGGCTCCGCTATGGGTGCTGCTACCCTAGGCTGAGCTTTGCCTCTGCCTCGGCCTCCAGCACATCCTCGTCCTTGCCCTCTGCCCCTCGTGGGAGCTGCTGGGGGCTTTGACTACTGATTGGTAGATGAGGAAGCACGTGTTTTCTCCTTCTGCGAAAGAACAGAGTAGAAATACAATTAGCATTGAGAAACCAAACTGCACGACAAGAAAGAACAAATGTGAAATTTTCCTAATTCTGTAGCCTCTTGGGATAAATACACACGTCTTTGTACTGATTCCTCAAACTCTAGTAAGCTTGTACGCAAATTTTGAGACCTACGTAACCTAGAGCTTTGGTACCAACTTGACGTGACTCGGATTTTTCACCCTCTAGGATCGTGATGGCGCCTACTCGTAGAAGCTAGGCAAGCCATGAAATTATAAACTCCTAATTCTTTTATTTTAAATCCTTTTTTTAATTCATAACAACAAGCTAACTTAAGTGACCTTCACATTCATGATAAATGGTTCGCGTTCGTGGAGCATCAGTGCCTAGAACCTTCGCGTTCGCATAGGTTTAATACACCTGCCTAGGCTCACAAGCCATCACGTTCGTGTGTTGTGTCGTGTTCGCGAAAGGTATTCCATTTTTAGCCTCATATTCGCAGCTCCAGCTTCATGTTTGTGAAGAAGAGGTTTGGCACCTGGGAGATATGCCTTACGCGTTCACGAGAGGGCCCACGCTAACGCGAAGAGCAAAATCCCTGGGCACTGAACAACAAAAACCTACAATTTTTGATAAGTTCAAAACCTCCCGAAACACTCCTGAGCCCTCGGGGCTCCTAACCAAATACTCGTACTAACTCAATAACATCATACGAACTTATCCGTACTATTAAATTACGTAAATAACCTCAACAAGATGAATAAAACCTCAAAATAATGAATTTTTTCTCAAACTTCATCAAGTTTCAAACTTAGAAATTCAAGTCTGAAACATGTCACACGACATCCGTTTTCAATTAAATTTTACATAAAGGACTTAAAACATATATAAGACCTGTACCGAGCACCGGAACCAAATTACGGGCCGGGTACCATTGCTTTCTAATCAAATATCATTTCAAATTATCTTAAACATTTCTAGAAAATAATTTTTCTAAAAAATTTATTTCTCGTACTTGGGACCTCGAAATTCGATTCCGGGTACATGCCCAAGTTCCATAATTTCCTATGGACCCTGTGGGACCGTCGGATCATAGGTACGGGTCCGTTTACCTAAAATGCTGATCAAAGTCAAATTAATTCATTTTAATATCAAAATTTAGCATTCTTCACAAAATTTCATTTTAACCTTTCCGTCTACACGCCCAGACCGCACATGCAAATATAGGCGACTTTATATGAGATTTTTAAGACCTTGGAGTCATAGAACTTAATTTAATACAAGTGAGGACCGTTTGGGTCATCAGAGCCTATGCCATAGTATAAAGGAACAGAGGAAGAGACTCCAAGAAAGCAAACTAAACCATAGATAAGAAAGTTTTCCTACAAAAGGGGCTGGCTTTAACAACCCATAAGGGACGGCTTGCCAAGCTACACAAACAGTTAATTTGTTTATAGTCGCAAAAGTTTTCCTACAAAAGGGGCTAGCTTCAACAACTCATAAGGGACGGCTTGCCAAGACACACAACTTAGAAAACTTTGTACTATAACCAATGTTAGATATTCATAACTCATAAAACTTTCGTACTACAATAAGCTAACTTTCTTAGAGTATTCTTACCCTATTTATTCATACATGGACCGGACTTTCCATCCATTCGAAAGAAAGAACAAGAGAGAAATTTAGAAAGCACTCATATGTAGTATATCATAAAAGATTTACAAGGATGATTGAAAGATTCTAAGATTGAAAGATTCTAAGCTTCTAAGATGATCCTACTACTACTGCAAGGCCTGCTTTATATAGTGCTAGGAGGTTATTACAAGAAAAACTAACATAATAAAATAAACCTATCTTACATGACAAACTTATCTTACAAGTGGGTCCTTCTAAGCATGTGAAGGACTTTAGGAAATCTCCTTTATTTCCTTTATTTCCTTGACTGCATCATCTTGTTTCTTTCCCTATGTCAGAGCATTTTTCTTGAGCATCTCTGTGAGTGGAGAAATGGATGTAGAGATATTCGAGATAAAATCTGTCACATAATTTTACTATACCCAAGAATTGTTGGATCTGCTTTGTTGTGAGGCTACTATCCGGGAATTTGAGTAATTCTTGACATATATGTGGTCCTGGACTGTATTCACTTTGGAAAAATCAATCTCATTTTGAGCAAGAACCACCTTTTTAGCTGAGAGCATGATTCCGTACTTTGTTACCAATGCCTCAAATTGACGAGGCAAGTTGATATGCTCCTCTAATGTATGGCTAAATAACAGTATGTCATTAGTGTAAACTAAAGAGGTATGGAGGATGGATTGGAATATTTTTATCATGGCTTTTTGGCACAAGGAAGGTGCAATTTTTAATCCGAAGGGCATGACTTTCCACTGGAAGTGATGATCGGGGATACAAAATCCTGTTTTGGGTCTTTCTTCATGGTGGATTCCCAATTTCCAATCCAGACTTTAAATCAAACTTAGAAAAATATTTGGCCTTGGCTAAGTGGAAGAAAAGAGTGAGTTTATTTCGAGAATTTATCATCTTGGAGAAAATGGTTAAGTGGCTGGTAATTGATGACTAACTTGAGTTTTCCTCTTGTCTGCTCAGCACTTTTGTTGACATAAAATGCTTCGCATGCCCATTGTGAATCAGATGGAATTATCATATCAAATTCCAAAAGTTCTTCGCATTCTTTCTTTGCAAGATGAAGGTGATTTGGATTCATCCTTGAATGACTGGATTTTGTTGGATTGATATTTTCATTGTTTTTGAAAGGGAGCTTGATAAAAAAACTCTTCATTTTTCCATAACGGGCGTTTCCCTTTCTTCATGAAATCCTTGTGTGATTCAGCACATGAATGTTCATTGAGATTTTGTTCAATCTCTTTGATTTGTTCGTCATTGGTGATTTGGAATAGCCTCGGAATCTCAGAATAAGGTCAGAACTGCTTTTTGAAAGCTATCCTGTTAGCCTTGATCTGGAATTGTTCTCTGAGTTTTCTGTAAATGTCGAATCCAATAATAAGATCCTTTCCTGGTACATCAAATCCTAGCAGCTTCGTTCTGTACTTCAATCCTGGAAAGAACTCAATCATGACGGGGTGCTTTGTGATGACAGTTGTGGTCAAGATTGCAGTTGATGCAGTGTTGAAATTCTTAAAATGCGGCATCCATTGATCTTCAGGGAGAACATCATGATTTATGAGTGAGGAAGCAGCTCCGGTATCGATGAAAGCAATAACTCGAGTTGGTTTCTCCCATTTGGATGAATAGACTTTGAGTTCTACTTGAGGAACAACTAGGAGTACATTGATATTTTCCTGAGCTTCGATCACTGGTACTGAAATTTGGTAGTGATCACTGCCTTGATCTTCATAGATATCAAGAGAGAATAATGTTTCTTCATTAGGTTCATCATCTACAAAGAATATGGATTCAAGGTCCTCCTCCTTTCCAAGATGTATACCAGTGTAGTCTTCAATTTCTTCAATGAGTTTGACAGATCTTCTTGATTATGGATAATATTTTGCGAAATGTCCAATCTTGTGGCAAATAAAACATCTGTTTTTCTTGTGAAAATTTCCTGGTCTTCTACGTCTGAAATATTTTGTACGTCTCTTTGACCTTTCTTTTCTGTCTGGAAATCTTGGCATTTGAACCTCCTTAAATCTCTCCTTCGCCTAGATGTGTGGCATGAACATCCTGATCTGGTGATTAGATCAGATTTGCGGCATGCTTTGTCAAGCGCTGGATTGTGTTTGATAATTTGCTTTAGGATAGAGCGCTATGTATAGATATCATCCAATTCAATGAAAATAGCTTGTCTGATATAACCAATTTGTGGGATTGTTATGGACTGAAACATTTCTTTAATGATGGTCATGGTTCGACTTGCCAGCAACTTTGGATGAGAAGATACAAAGGCTTGCTTCAGATTAATGTCTCCTCCGATCTCGAAGTATATTGTTTGCCATTTTTTGAAAATGTCTACCAATGTCATTTCTGTCTAATAACACAGACTTCATCTCAAAGAGTTGTCTTCACAGTTTCTCCTGTCTTTGGCCAGTATCTCCGTAGAAAGCTTTATGTAGGATCTTGATGTTGAAGGCAAAATCTTGGGAAGTAAGAAAAGTATTTTTTTTCTTGAATTCAAGTGAGTTCCACCAATCTTTGAGGATTCCTGAGAACCGGGAAGTTAGCTCTGACCGAATGATATACTTTTCTCGTTCCTCCAGATTTTTGGTCACCATCCGAGTATCGAAGTCTTGGATCCTTTGGGGCCATTTTGAAACCTTGACATCGTCTAAGGTGAAAGTGTGGAAACCTGTTCTAACTGGTTTTGACGCCATGGGCTCATTTCTTCTTTCTAGGATTGGTTCATCAGTCATGCCTTCTTGTTCCTCATCCACTTCAGATAGTTTTTTGTCTCTTGGCTAGTTTACAAATATTGGGGGATCATCTTTCTCGGAAGTGTTTGCTGAGGATTCACTGCTTGATAAAGAGCTATCTTCCATTGTTTCATCTTCTGATGGGTTTAGAGATTCCGACCATGGTGTATCTTCTTCTGATGTGTATCTTGGCTGGGAGACATAGAGGTCTGGAGCCTTTTAGTCAGAAATCATCAGATTTTTGGGGTTCGACCCTTGTGAGGTATATGGAAAGGTAGAGAAGGTGTAGTCTAATTTAGGCGGGGAATATGCTTGGGGAGACATAGGGAAAAAGGTAGGTTTTGAAGGGAAAATTGGGGTTTTTTGCGGCTTAAAGTGCTCATTTCTCAAAAGTTGGATTTGTTCCTTAACAGAAATCATCTCCTTTTGCTAGAAAAATTGGAAAAGTGAAGTTCCTCGGAGAAATCTCTTATTGTAAATTTGCTAACCTTAGGTCCAAGGCTTTGATTAGTCTCGCATGCTGAGACTATGTTTGCTCCATCTTCTTCTCAATCGTTTCTACTTTGCTCATCATTTTGTTCTATGTATGAGCCGCGTTCCTTATGGTGTTGCCAATTTTTTTCATCACTTTGTTTTGGCAGATGAAATTTTCAGATTGCAAGTTCATTGTTGCTTCAATGTCAATTTTTGGGGGGTTTTTCTCTAGAAGGTAGTACTATGTTCTTTTTGGGGATTTTTGAAGCATAACTGATACCCTCTTTTTCAAAAGGTTGAAGTGGAGGAAAATCTTGGGAGTGGCTGGAGCTTGTAGGGCTCATCATGAATATTTGTGGGCGTGTGGACTTTTGAGTTGATATAGTGTTAGGTTCAGGTGGTTTTTTGAGATGGGAATGGTTAAAGCTTATGGAAACTGTTTTGTCACTTCTTTTGGTAAAAGTTGGTTCACTAGATTGCAAGGATTCCTCCGATTCTCTTAGCTTCTCGTAATTTGTGATCCAAGAATCAGGTAGGATTTTTACAAGCTCATCTCTGGGAATCTGTCTGGGTATTTGGGTGCACATGGTGTTTCCTTTGGTAACATCAATATTTAAGTGTAAGGCATTTTCTCCTCCGGGTTGGCAAAGATCCATGGCATGATTTTGGACTCGCCACGCAATTTGGTGATGAAGGGTAGCTTGGATGGAATCTCTTACTTGTGGGGCTCCCTAGTTTTGGACTTGGATTTTTAGGGCTTCGGTTAGGTACGGGTCATAAAGGGACATGTTGAAATTTGGAAAGATAGTTATGAAGACAGTTCCAGCATTCAGGGTAACTTGGGCAGTACCCAAATTTGCATGTTGGTACTCCAATTATCTCGTGTCTAGAAGAGAAAGTCGAGATACAACAGGTTGATCTTTTCTTCCATGATATGTTAAATCGATTCGGATGGCACCCAAGTGGATATGGGTAAAACTATGATCTCTCCATTGTCTGGGAAAATCATCTGGTATTTGAAGGGTGATAAATTGTTCCTCTCGAGTGGCAAATAGGATGTTGGTCAAGTTTTGAGGCAGCAACATATTCTTTGACTCCTTTTGGTCGGTGTTGGACTAAGGAACGAATTTGGGTCTATGGTGCAAAAGATTTTTTGGCAAAAGAAGAGTATGGGTTTATGAGGGGTAGTTCAGTAGAGGATACTTTTTGTTCATCAGGTAGTATGTCCACTTCGTAGAGATAATCATATTTTTTGGATAGGGTTTTATATAGAGTAGGTGACATATTCATTTTTGCAAGGGAAGAGGATGATGGAAATGACTCAGACATATTTAGTAAAACCGTTCCTCCCTCTGAAAGGATGGGCTGGCTCTTATACCACAGTACATAGGAAACAGAGGAACAGACTCCAAGAAAGAAAACTAAACCGTAGATACGAAAGTTTTTATCCCAAATATCTCTATATACATTTCCACTCACAGAGTGCTCAATAAAAATGCTCCATCATGGGGAAAGAAGCAAGATTATGCAGTCAAGGAAATAAAGGAGATTTCCAAAAATGTCAAGTCTCATTATATCCCTTCGGACGGTAAGAAGATATTGCAAAAGGATGCCAAGAATGAATACTGGAGTGTTGTTCTATTTGAAGAAAAAGATGGCAGAGGGAAATATGCAGACACGCTAGTGGAAGGTTCAAAGATGCCGAGCAACATTATAACTCCATTTTCAAGGAAATCCTTGCAGTAAAGAATAGAATCAAGAAATTCATATTTACCTGGACGGCTTAATGAGCCAATTGAAGGATCTTTATTTTCATATTTGGCTTAAAAAATTTTTCAGTGGTTTTCCCTTTTTTCTTTGATTTTGTTTTGGTTTTGTTAAGGCCGAACCTTTCGCAATGAAGTTGGTGGTGTTCATCATATTCTTCAATTGGATCTTTCAAACAATGGCAATCGCAATCAAGATCCCATGGGCACTGTCCGGTGAAGGGGCATTTGAACCACCAAACTCTTTTTTCCTTCTCTGTCAAAATGTTGACACCAGTAATGTTCTTCCATGATGTTTTGTATATTCCAGAGAAACTCTCCGTCAGGTTCTGGGTATGTGTCTGTTGTATCTTTGGGTTGAATCATTTGGCAAGAGAAGATGGTTTTATTGGGTTTTTTGAGATGGGAATGGTCAAAGCTTATGGAAACGGTTTTGTCACTTCTTTTGGTAAAAGTTGGTTCACTAGATTGCAAGGATTCCTCCAATTCTCTTAGATTTTCGTAATTTGTGATCCAGGAATCAGGAAGGATTTTTACAAGCTCATCTCTAGGAATTTTTCTGGGTATTTGGGTGCACATAGTGTTTCCTCTGGTAGCATCAATATTTAAGAGTAAGGCGTTTTCTCCTTCGGCTAGGCAAAGATCCATGGCCTGATTTTGGACTCGCCACGCAATTTGGTGATGAAGGGTATCTTGGATGAAACCTTTTGCTTGTGGGGATCCCTGGATTTGGACTTGGATTTGTAGGGTTTCGGTTAGGTATGGGTCATAAAGGGACATGTTAAAATTTGGAAAGATAGTTATGAAGACAGTTCCAACATTCAGGGTAAGTTCGGCAGTACAATTTGCATGTTGGTACTCCAAATATCTCGTGTCTAGAAGAGAAAGTCGAGCTACAACAGGTTGACCTTTTCTTCCATGATATGTTAAAACGATTCGGATAGCATCAAAATGGATATGGGTAAAACCATGATCTCTCCATTGTCTGGGAAAATCATCATGTATTTGAAGGGTCATAAATTGTTCCTCTCGAGTGGCAAGAATAGGATGTCGGTCAAGTTTTGAGGCAGCAACATATTCTTTGACTCCTTTTGGTCGGTGTTGGACTAAGGAACAAATTTGGGTCCATGGTGCAAAAGATTTTTTGGCAAAAGTAGAGTAAGGGTTTATGAGGGGTAGTTCAGTGGAGGATACTTTTTGTTCATCAGGTAGTATGTCTACTTCATAGAGATAATCATATTTTTTGGACAAGGTTTTATATAGAGTAGGTGACATATTCATTTTTGCAAGGGAAGAGGATGATGGAAATGACTCAAATATATTTAGTAAATTGTTCCTCCCTCTGAAAGGATGGGCAAATGGAAAACTTAAGAATAACATGACTACACTTTCTCTAACTTTCCATCTACCTCACAAAATCAAATCTCATTCACCCAACCACCAAAAGAAGAAAATGATTTTGACATCGCAAAAATTGGTTTGGGAAAGAAAAGATGCCCTTGCAGCACAGAAACAAACCAAGAAAAGACGAGACCAAGGAGAAAGTTCAAAAGGGTTGAACCCCAAAAATCTGATGATTTCTAACCAAAAGGCTCCAGACCTCTATGTCTCCCAGCCAAGATACACATCAGAAGAATATACACCATGGTCGGAATCTCTTAACCCATCAGAAGATGAAACAATGGAAGATAGCTCTCAATCAAGCAATGAATCCTCAGCAAACTCTTCCGAGAAAGATGATCCCCTAATATTTGTAAATCAGCCAAGAGACTAAAAAATATCTGAAGTGGATGAGGAACAAGAAGGCATGACAGATGAACCAATCCGAGAAAGAAAAAATGAGCCCATGGCGTCAAAACCAGTTAGAACGGGTTTCCACACTTTCACCTTAAATGATGTCAAGGTTTCAAAATGGCCCCAAAGGATCCAAGACTTCTATACTTGGATGGTGACCAAAAATCTGGTGGAACGAGAAAAGTATATCATTCTTTCAGAACTAACTTCCCAGTTCTCAGGAATCCTCAAAGACTGGTGGAACTCACTTGGAATTCAAGACAAAAATACTTTTCTTACTTCCCAAGATTTTGCCTTCAACATCAAGATCCCACATGAAGTTTTCTGTGGAGATACTGGCCAAAGACAGGAGAAAATGCGAAGATATCTCTTCGAGATGAAGTGTGTGTCATTCAACAGAAATGACATTAATAGACATTTTCAAAAAATGGCAAAGATATACTTCGAGATCGGAGGAGACATCAATCTGAAGCAAGCCTTTGTATCTTCCCTTCCAAAGTCAATAGCAAATTGAACCATGACCATCATTGAAGAAAGTTTCAGTCCATAACAATCCCACAAATTGGTTATATCAGACAAGCTATTTTCGTTGCATTGGATGATATCTGTAAAAAGCGCTCTATCGTAAAGCATATTATCAAATACAATCCAACGCTTGACAACGCATGCCGCAAATCTGATCTAATCACCGGATCAGGATGTTCATGCCACACATCTAGGGGAAGGAGAGATTTCAGGAGGTTCAAATGGCCAAGATTTCAAAAATAAAGGTCAAGGAGACATACAAAATATTTCAAACGGAGAAGGCCAGGAAATTTTCACAAGAAAAATAGATGTTTTATTTGCCACAAGATTGGACATTTCGCAAAAATTGTCTACAATCAAGAAGATCTGTCAAACTCATTGAAGAAATTGAAGACTACACTGGCATACATTTTTGAAAGGAGGAGTACCTTGAATCCATATTCTCTGTAGATGATGGACCTAATAAAGAAACATTATTCTCTCTTGATATGTATGAATATCAAGGCAGTGATCACTACCCAATTTCATAACTAGTGATCGAAGCTCGGAATGAGATCAATGCTCTCGTAGTTGTTGCTCAAATAGAACTCAAAGTCTATTAGTCCAAATGGGACAAACCAACTCGAGTTATTGCTTTCATCGACACCGGAGCTGCTTCCTCACTCATAAATCCTATTGTTCTCCTTAAAGATCAACGGATGCCACATTTTAAGGATTTCAACACTGCATCAAATGCAATCTTGACCACAACTATCATTACAAAGCACCATGTCACAATTGAGTTCTTTCCAGGATTGAAGTACAGAAGGAAGATGCTAGGATCTGATGTACCAGGAAAGAATCTTATTATTGGATTCGATATTTACAGACAACTCAGAGATCAACTCCAAATCAAGGCCAACGGGATAGATTTCAAAAAGTAGTTCAGACCTTATTCTGAAATTCTGAGGCTATTCCAAATCACCAATGACGAACAAATCAAAGAGATTGAACAAAATCTCATTGAACATTCATGTGCTGAATCACACAAGGATTTCATGAAGAAAGGGACACGCCCGTTATGGAAAAATTAAGAGTTTTTTATCAAGCTCCCTTTCAAAAAGAGGGAAAATATCAATCCAAAAAAAGCCAGTCATTCAGGGATGAATCTAGATTACCTTCAGTTTGCAAAGAAAGAATGTGAAGAACTTTTAGAATTTGATGTGATAGAGCCATCTGATTCACAATGGGCATGCGAAGCATTTTATGTCAACAAAAGAGCTGAGCAGACAAGAGGAAAACTCTGGTTAGTTATCAATTACCAGCCACTTAACCATTTCCTCCAAGATGATAAATTCCCTATCTCAAATAAACTCACTCTTTTCTCCCACTTAGCCAAGGTCAAATATTTTACTAAGTTTGATTTAAAGTCTGGATTTTGGCAATTGGGAATCCACCCTGAAGAAAGACCCAAAACAGGATCTTGCATCCCCGATCATCACTCCACTGGAAAGTCACGCCCTTCGGATTAAAACTGCACATTTCTTGTTCCAGAAAGTCATGATAAAAATATTCCAACCCATCCTCCATACCTCTTTAGTTTGCATTGATGACATCCTGTTATTTAGCCATATATTGGAGGAACATATCAACTTGCTTCGTCAATTTGAGGCATTAGTAACAAAGTACAGAATCATGCTCTCAGCTAAAAAGATGGCTCTTGCTCAAAAGGAGATTGATTTTCTTGGAATATATTTTTTCCAAGGTGAATACAGTCCATGACCACATATATGTCAAGAATTAGTCAAATTCCCGGATAACAGCCTCACCAAAAAGCAGATCCAACAATTCGTGGATATAGTAAATTATGTGAGAGATTTTATCCCGAATATCTCTACATACATTTCTCCACTCACAGAGATGCTCAAGGAAAATGCTCCGACATGGGAAAAGAAACAAGATGATGCAGTCAAGGAAATAAAGGAGATTTCCAAAAATGTCAAGTCTCTTTATATCCCTTTGAACGGTAAGAACATATTGCAAACTAATGCCAATAATAAATACTAGAGTGTTGTTCTATTTGAAGAAAAAGATCGCCAGAGAAAAATATGTGGATACGCTAGTGGAAGGTTCAAAGATGCCGAGCAACACTATCACTCTACTTTCAAGGAAATTCTTGCAGTAAAGAATGGAATCAAGAAATTTAATTTCTTCCTTATTCATACAGAATTTCTAATAGAAATGGACATGAAGGCCTTCCCAAAAATGATTCAGCTAATTGCAAAAATTATTCCCAATCCTCAGATTCTCAGGTGGGCTCAATGATTCTCTCCATATAAGTTTCAAGTCAGGCACCTAAAAGGAAAAGATAATATTCTCGCGGATTTTTTTCTCGACCAGAAGAATTCACAAAGAGATTTCCCCAGCAAAAGTGAAGCCGAAGCAACAGATAATCAACAACTTCTTCATGCTCTCAAGTATGCCAGGAACAAGTTCATCACAGCAAACAGATCATCCACCTGAGTTATTCAACCTCATGGATCCATTTGACCCGTCAATTATTATGGAAAGAAGATATTATTATGAGCTCCAAGTTTTCGGCAACATGGAGGATCCATTCTTACGCCATATGGTGTCAATCCAGAATATCCATTCTGCCACATATTCATATCTCAAGCCAAGGATTTTCCACAAGAATTATTATGATTTTCCTGGTACCTATGCCATCAGCATTATATTTTTATGGAATTCAAATGCAACGTCTTCAAGGATTTTGATAGCATTGCACCGGCTCTTAAAGTATTTTTGTTATGGTTCAAACCTAGAAGATATTGGTTAAAATGCTTCAATGATTCCTACTCAGCAAAGGTATTTATGTTTCATAGGCTAGTGATGATTATTAATGGAAAAGTCCAAGCGCAAGCAGAGGCATCGTTCTGGTGGAAATTTCCATTTTCAATTTTATCAATGGAAGCAGAATATAGCGAGGCACAAAGAATCCTTTATTAACAAAACAGGTGCATCCCGAGAGAGATATGGCCAAAAGATTGGGCTGGAATTACACAAGCAATCATCCTCACTGGGAAAGAGTCCGGGAAGCAGCAAAAGAATATCAAACGCCATACGAAGTCATCCGAGAAAAGATCACTGAAGACTTTTCCAGACTAAGGTTGCGGATTATATCTCTCAACCCAGAGGAGAAGAACATAGCAAGGAAGGGCCGTTAAATTTCAGACGTTACTACACAAGGTCCTTGAAAAGATGCCTAGCAGACAACCCTGGAATCAATGAAGGATAATTACCTAAATCCCCGCTAAAAATACCATAATCCTATATTAGCCAACAAAAAACCCTAAATAAGATCCTACCCATGGCAAGACAAATTTTCACATCTTTCCATACTATCCGGACCCCACTTAAACTTGTTGTCACATGTTTCCACATGCTTCGTCACATGCCACACCCTACTTTCACATGGCGTCATATGCTCCCACATGCTTTCACATGCTAAACCATGTATACTTTACCCTTTGTCACATGTTTTCAGCTGTTTTTTAGTTATTTGCCTAAAGTCCTTCACATGCTTAGAAGGACCCACTTGTAAGATAAGTTTCCATGTAAGATAGGTTTATTTTATTATGTCAGTTTGTCTTGTAATAACCTCCTAGACTTATATAAAGGAGGCATTGCAGTAGTAGTAGGATGATCTTAGGATCTTAGAATCTTTCATCTTAGAATTTTTCATGAAAAACCTCATTAGTTGAAATGAAAAAAAAATTAACATGAAAAGAATGTACTATTAATAATATTTTTATTTAGGATGAGGGTGGGGCGAGGATGGGGTTAGGGTAGGTGTGGGGATGGATTGGTGGGGATGGGCAATAGGATTGGGAAGGTTGAAAAAGAGTTTTGAAAAATGTTTTCCCTTCTCTTGATAGGGAAAACATTGAGTTCACGAGAAAAATATTTTCTAAAACATTTAAACCAGCCAAATATGGAAAAATTAGAAAATATTTTTCGAAAAATATTTCCTTCATACCAAATGTAGACCTGTGATTTTTTACCTTCCCCGAGAATTTTTATGTTTTAGCATGTAAATATTTATTTTAGGCCTAATATCACTATTTCAACTAATTTTAACTCTTTTGATTTATTTTATTATATGAAATTAAAAATTACAAAAATAGTTTCATTAATATTTTGTAGTCATTTTTAATCTTGAAAAATATCACAAATAGTTTTATTTTAATAGTCAGTGTTATTTTAATAGCTATGTACTTGCGTAAGATTAATTAATAAATGAGATCCTATTTTTAGCCTCGTTCACAGGGAAAGAATAAAATTTGGGCTCAAGCGACCATTTTTAGACCTAATTTTCAAATTTAGCCATAATTCCTTGGCCTATGCCCCTTAACCCAAAAAATGCTACAAAAACCTAGACCTAGACACACATTTTTAGAATTAGTCATTTTTATGAAGAACCTAACACTGAGTAATGTGCTCAGTACAAAGTTCATGATGCAGAACTCATTTGGTTCATCCTATTGGTGTGACCCATCCGAAATAAGTATCTTACAAATAAATGTGAGAATATTGTCTTTTTTTGTTAACCTATCGATAATTCCCTAAATTAGACCTGCTTAATCTAGAACAGAACGTGCAATCCTTGAATATCTGAAATTGTCTAAGTGGAAATAGCTTTCTTATCATTCAATGAGCATCTTGTAATTCATAAAAATTGGGGGCAATATAATCCATACGTAAGGGCCATCCTATCCAACTTTCAGGCATTAAGATACGTTTCAATCGTGGATGATTATCATAAGAGATTCTCAACATATCATATGATTCTCGTTCTTGAAAGTCCACACTTTTCCAAACCCATAAAACAGACGGTATTCTAGGATTCCTCCTGGAGGCAAATACTTTTATCCATACCTCCTCGGGTTGATCCACACCATCCTCAATTCTCATAAGATGATACACACTAGCTAATAGCCCGCCAGGCGCTACATCATAGGCACATTGAGAGCGGAGATAGTTGTACCCATATACATAAAAAAAATGACAGCAATGGAATGCCAATCCTTGGGCTTTATTTGTAAAGTCTCTATTCCTTGGTAATCAAAGCCCAAAGATCTATGAATTAGCCCATGCTTGACTAGCCAAGCAGACAAACGACCCTGCATCTTTTTTATCTCTCCCGCATTTTTATTTATATAAGTATTTCACATTTACGATGAAATTTCTGAAAATTGACCCACCACTTTTTGTTCTGGACAAAGGAATCCTGTCTAATTCACTAATTCGGGGGAAGATACTGAATTTTTGTATTTGAAAAAGATTTTCGTAGGGATCTCTGAAGTAGATGGCGGTTGATAAAGAACTATTTGATCATAATTTCCCGTATGAATATTGTGTTGAACATGAAACTTGTGATTGGTAGTAAAACACCGATTCACTCGTTGAGACCTAATTCGATCTTCATAGAGTTCTTGAGATATTTTATTAAGAAGTTTTGTTATAGCATCTGTAACCGCTTCCGGTTTAGGTGGGCAACCTGGCAAATATACATCTACAGGAATTAGCTAATCGACTCCCCGAACAGTACTATAAGAATCAGTACTGAACATCCCGCCTGTAATTGTACAGGCTCCCATAGCAATAACATATTTTGGTTCAGGCATTTGCTTATATAATCTCACTAAAGAGGGGGCCATTTTCATTGTTACTGTTCCGGTTGTTAAAATTAGATCCGTTTGTCTAGGACTCGATCTTGGTACTAGTCCATAACGATCAAAGTCGAAGCGTGAGCCTATTAGTGAAGAAAATTCAATGAAGCAACAACAGGTACCATAGACAAGCGGCCATAAACTAGGGAGTCTTGACCAATATGAATGATCATTTAATGTAGTTGAAATAACTGAATTTTGGGTTGTTCGATCAAGTAAAGGAAGCTGATTGGAATTCATAACTGTCTCAATCTTACTTTTTCCGTTTTTCTTTTTATTGTCTGAATATTCAGGAGCTAAGACCATTCCAATGCCCCCTTTCGCCATGCATAAACTAAACCAATAATAAAGATAAGCACGAAAATAAAAGCTTCTATAAATACTGATACACCCAATACGTCGAAACTCATTGCAAAAGACTCTGGAAAAAGGAACAAAAAAGCTGACCAGCTCTGTATCCAAGGGACCCCCCCCCCCCAAATCGTTTCTATCTCTTCAACTAAGGAAGACCTGTCGTTCTTCTTGGGGATTATAGCTTACTTATACAAAAATGAAAATCTAATAGGCCATAAGCTAACAACCTAATGGTGGGAGGGGAAAAGGAATCACGTTTTTGGGGCTGAAACAAAAAGCAAGGAGGGTAGAAATTTTTAAAAAAACTTTAGAAATCTTTCTTTGTAAAAATTCTGGAAAAAAATCAAAATCCAAAAATATTTTCTTTCTTCTTTATTAGCCTTTCTTTCAGAAATAAAAAAAGTGTTAGTTTATTCACTTTATTTCTGATCTTCCAAATCTACGTAAAGATCTTATTCATGCGGCGTTATGATGTGTATGCAATCTACATCAGCTTCGATCGACTGATTAAAAACAAAAAAAAAACAAAAACAAAAATAAAAAAAGGAAAAAAAAGAGAAAGGAAAGGGAAAACAGAGAAAAGAGAATGAAAAAAAGGAAAAAAAGAAATAGTGTTTATTCTAACATGGTTATTATTTTGAAACAAAAGCTAGTCAAAGATGCTCGGTTTGTAGGTTTGCAATGGAGAGTCATAAGAAAAATCCAAGATCTCTCTAAAATAAGAGCATCTTCTCAACCAATGGAACAAACACCTTTGTTGTTGATCCAAAGTCGCGAAAAGGCAAGTAGGCAAGTTGGCAGTGAAAAATTAAAAATTAAGACAAATGTGACGTTGACTTTACCAAATTTGAGCAATAGGACATGTGTTGCTCGGGATGATCGTCAAAATTTGAGTATTGAATCCAAAGCAATCAAAATGGTTAAATTTCATAATAATGCTAATGTGTGAATGTGTGGCTAAGATGTTACTTAGTAACTGAAAAGTCACTCCTCTTTTAGCCATAGTAGCTTATTTTGTCATTTTTTCTTTTTTCTTTTTGTTATCAGACCCTTCTATCCTTTATTCAATAAAAAAAGGCAGTCAACAATTTTGTGCATAGTTCTTTTCACGCTAGTTCAAGTGACATTACATGCATCTAAAATTTTTGGCCAGATCTTAGAAAATTAATTTAGTCTTGAATTGCATAAGTGAGAAAGAGACATTTTTGAAGAAGAATAGACACGTAAAATATTTGGATATAAACATAAGCTAAGTTTACATAGAACCAAAGTAGTCATGCTCATGGAAATTAAGGATCTCTACCTTTTGAATCATTTGAGAAGATCAGGCTTAAGAATAATCAAACGGGTTGAAGTCTATTTAGCACTAAGAAATAGAAGTGTTTTTCAATAGAAGGTGTATTTAGACAATTTGAAATAGATCAGTTAGTGACAAAATACATCTTCTACATCAAGAAAAAATCCAAGAGAAGTCATCCAAATTGACAAAGGTCATTCATAGAGAGGAGAGTTTGCTCATACAACTTTACACTAAAAAGACTCAATAATATAGGCATGTTCATCAATAATGTGATCGCGATATAATACTATAATTGGTATTCTCGAGGCTAGGAGGCCTTTTTTCTGCTACCAAAATACTTCATACTCTTTGTCACCCTTTTGAGCCAGTGTTATTTCTTTGTCTATCCTCTTTTAGAATCAAATTTAGAGTCAAAAGTCAAAAAAATAAAAAAAGGAAAAAGAAAAAGAAAAAAAATTTCATGTCCCAAGAGTACAAACTAGTATAATTCTTACAAAGTTCAAATAAAAAAAATGAAGAAGAAAAGAACTGTCTCAAGTCCATTCCCTCAAAAGATAGAAGCTGGAAAAAACAAAAAAAAAGAGAAAAAAAGAGGCAAAAAAAAAAGAAGAAGAAGAAAAAAGTGAAAGGAATGAAAGTTGAAAAATAATTAGGTCAAATGTTTGAACTAAGTTCAACTTGATTCCTTAAAAAATGATATGTAGGCAGCCTCACGGTTCGGTCAACCAAATAAAAATTCAGAAAAATCCAAAAATCTCTAGTATCTAAAACTGGGATAAAGATTTTATTTTACTTTTGAAAGAGTCGATTCCAAAAGTTGTAAGTCTACACCCTCCCCCCTCTTTATTTTCAGCCTACATTAAGCCTTCAAGCCGACCCTTCTGTCCAACCCTATCCAAAAACCTTCAAAATAAAGACCTCCTGATATTTCTTCAAGAATGCCAAAATAAGCATGCAATGAGCAACTGTTATCACACGCATAGAACACTGTCAAGTTGCTCGAAAAAGAAAGAAAAAGAAAAAGAAAAAGAAAAAAAATGAGAGCCTTGCTAGTGAAAATCCTAACAAACACTGTAAGGTGACAGTAAGCAAAGATAAATAAATGAGAGAGGCTTGTTAGTGAAAACCCCTCGGGGCACCACTAGTCAAAAGTGAGTTATGAAGCTGACGCAAAGTATTAACACTAACAAGCCCAACTTCAAAGGAAATAAGAATGGTAAAAGAGAATATTGGATTAGTTTGGTAGATCGGTCTTTAAGTCCAAAATGCCTGTCATGACCATTAAGGCTAGTTATTGAAAAAAGAGAGGAAAAAAAAAGAAAAAAGCCTCATTCTTCTGTCCTTTAGAGAGGGGCATTTCTTGTTAATACTTGATTCATTGCATCATTGTGTCCTTCACTCTGAGTCAATCCCTGTCATGCAAGAAAATATTTCAAAATTTGCTATCAGCTTTTCAATTGCACAAATAAAATTTGGCCAGCGCACTCAGTTTTTACTGTCAACATGCCTTGAGGATTCACGCAAAGGCTTCCCCAAAAAGACACTTGTCAGCTTACTTGGTGCAAGAAAGATAACTGGTGATTCTCTCTGACAGACAAATTGTTCAAAAAGCAAGAAGTCAATCAAGATATCAAAAAAGGTCACTTAAGCGAAGATATCCAATTGGGATAAGGCTGATTGAGCTGCCAATACAAATGATACTAGGTTTAAAACATTCAGAGTTGATGCAGAATAAAAATCTTTTAAGACTGATCAAGCTGATCGAGTAGAAGCTAAGCTGCTCAAGACTCAAGGCCACAAACTGACTACCATTTTCAAAAATGATAAAATTTTCTTTTGAAATAGGAACAAAGTAGTATGAGGAAAGTGATTCAAAAAGAGGAAAACAAACAAAAAAAAAACAAAAAAAAAACGAAAAAAGAGAAGAAAATGAATGAAGAGAAGAGCCGACAAAGGGAAGTTTCTCAAATCTTTACCTTTATTTTTCTTGCTATTATGCATTAAATAGTTCCATTGATCTTCACATTTTTTTCTCCTAGGATAAAAATCCTAGTCGATGGATTTTTCCCAATCAAAATCTTAGTGTGATGAATATTTCTCCTAAGATAACAAAAAAGAGGACCTAGTTTGATGAATTTTTCTCCTAAGATAAGAAAACCTAATATGATGAACTTTCTTCTAGGATAGAAATCTTAGTCCGATGAATTTTTCTCCTAAGATAAGAAAACATAGTATGATGAACTTTCTCATTAAATCAAAATCTTAGTCTGATGAATTTTCTCCTAAGATAGAAGACCTAGTCTGATGAATTTTCTCGTTGTATAGAAATTTTAGTCTAATGAATTTTTCTCCTAAGGTAAGAAACCTAGTCTGATAAACTTTCTCCTAAGATAGAAATCTTAGTATGACGAATTTTTCTCCTAAGATAAGAAATCTAGTCTGATGAACTTTCTCCTAGGATCAAAATCTTTGTCTGATAAATCTTTCTCCTAAGATAGAAGACCTAGTCTGATGAACTTTCTCCTAGGATAGAAATCTTAGTCTGATGAATTTTTCTCCTAAGATAAGAAAACATAGTCTGATGAATTTTTTCCTAGGATCCAAATCTTAGTCTGATGAATCTTTCTCCTAAGATAACAAAAAGAAGACCTAGTCTGATGAATTTTCTCCTAAGATAGAAAACTAAGTCTGATAAATATTCTCCTAGGATAAACATCTTAGTAAGATGAATTTTTCTTCTAAGATAACAAAAACAAAAAACAAAAGAGAAAAAAAGGACCTAGTTTGATGCGTTTTCTTCTAGGATAAATGTTTTAGTCTGATGAATCTTTCTCCTAAAATAGAAATATTAGTTTGACGAATTTTCTCCTAGGATAATTTGAAAAAACGGAAGTCTAGATTTGGAAAAAAAAGAGAAAAAAAGAGAATGAGGTCAATTTTAGTTTTCTTAAGTTATCAATCTTTAGTTGTCTTACAATCAGGACCATCATGGATAATAGAATGTAGATTTAAGTTTTTGGGATCCTCATAGAAAATAAGATTTAGAGTAAGTTTTACCTTTAGGAAATAAAATTTTTCTTTCAAATTGTCACTCTTAAGTTAAGATTTAATTTTAGTTTTAGGACCCTCCTGGATAATGAGATTTAGCTTTTAAATCTATAGCACTCTTTTGGATAACAAAATTCGATTAACACTCACATATTTCGATACCAAACTAGGGCAGAAAAGTTTCTTTTATTTTTTCTGTTTTATTGTGGTATCAGGAGCCCACCTGGAGAATAAGGGAAGATAGTTCAAATTTCAAGGAAAGATATGTCAAAATTCAAGGGAAAGCAGTTTCGAAGGAAGACGGTTCAAGTTTCAAGGGAAAATGGTTCAAGGTGCAAGAGAAAACGGTTTCAAGTAACAAGAAAAGACGGTTCAAGTTCAGCAATCAGGTGCTCACCTGAAAAACAAGGAAATTAGTTTTAAGTTACAGTAAGAGATAGTGGGATCCCTCCTGAATAATAAGGGCAACCTCTAGTCTTGTTCAAGTTAGATGTATCAAAATCTTGCCTCAAGAATGCAGGACGACCTTGGGTTTGAGATAACCAAAGGAAGTCTTAATCAAGTAAAATAAGTGATTCCAAAATGCAGAAGTAGAAAAAAAATGGGAATTGATCAAGACATGATTGAGGTCGTGAGTGTTACATGTCCAGTCTTGATCCAAAAGTTGAAGAAGAATGAACTAGTACCTGCAGCTAGCAAGCACTAAGGTTCAAATCTGAAGTCCGCGTGAAGAACCATTCAAGACTCAAGATCAAGCTTCAGAAGACTCATAGATAGGAATCTTGTAACTCGTAGCTGAAAGGTTTAGCTAGTCTTTTTTATTTTTTGATTTTTGATATAATAATAGGACCGCAGACCGGAACCTCGACGGAATGGCACCTCGATCGGCTCTCCACCTCAGTATACTCCATCATCTCACTCACTTCTGAACTACATGTGGCCTGATTTCTTTATAGCCAAGAATATGTAGGCAGCTCAGATACCAGGGCTCAGTGATATTCTTCTTTTTTTTTAGCTTTTGGTATTTTTCGATAAGGGTCGGGTCAAAACCTGTCTACTCGTTCTTTGTCTAAAATACTTCGTACTTCCAGTCAAAGAGGGGCAGTTGTAGACATGTGATTTTTTACCCTTCCTAAGATTTTTTATATTTTAGCATGTAAATATTTAATTTAGGCATAATATCACTATTTCAACTAATTTTAACTCTTTTTCTTTATTTTATTACAATAAAATAAAATTTTAAAAAATAGTTTCATTAATATTTTGTAGTTATTTTTAATCTTGAAAAATACTAAAAATAGTTTTGTTTTAACGGTAAATCTTATTTTAATAGTCATTTTACTTACATAGGATTAATTAATAAATGAGATCGTATCTTTAGTCTCGTTTGCGAGAAAAGAATAAAATCTGGGCTCAAGCGACCTATTTTTAGGTCTATTTTCGAACCTAATCCATAATTCTCAAGCCCATAATTACTAGGCTCATACCCCTTAACCCAAAAAACCTAGAAAAACCTAGATCTAGAGACACATTTTTGGAACTAGCCATTTTTTATGAAGAACCTAATGCTGAAATACAAACAAAAAAGGGAATAGACTCCAAGACACAAAAATACGCTAGCAGCTAAAGACTATGGAGAAAGGAACAAAAAAGCTGATCACCGTCGTTTTCAAGGGACCCCCCATCGTTTCTATCTCCTTTAACTAAGAAAGTTACCCGTCGTTCTTCTTGGGGATTAGGACTAACTTATAAAAAAAATGAAAATCTAAAAATCCAGAAGCTAACAACCTGACCGGTGGGAGGGGAAAAGGAATCATGTTTTTGGGGTTGAAACAAAAAGCAAGTAGGGTCACGGACAGAATAAAAAAAACGGAGGAGCATTTGGGGTTGAAAAAAACACAAATGAAATGCTAAAGAAAGGGCTAAAGGGTTTAGAGTTGCCGACGAAATTTAAATACAGGCAAACAAAATTTTCCTTCTGCCATACCCTTTTCTTGCCGTTGATGCACCCAGTGACATGGGATATGATGTTTGAGGCTCGAACGCCATAGTTGTAGCTTGAGGCACTGTCCGTCGAATTTTTGGTTTTTAAAATGGAGGTCATCCGATGTGGTATTTGATTCGAGCTTTCCAGTACCAATTCGAGTTTCAATATGTGGTTCGTTACATCTCGAGTTCAAAGCAATAAAACAATCAATTGTCCAGCTATATTGGGGTTCAACTCTTTCATCCTCTATTCATTTTATATAAGCTTGATATTAATTATAGGTTTGGTGATATGATTTCGTTGATTCTATAATTGTTCTCCATAGTTTTGAATTTGCTCACTTAGCTATATGCTCGTATGTTTACTCGAATTGGTTATAGCTGAACATAATTTTGTCACAACATAGAGATTGGGTTGCTATTCTTCAACTGAACTATGTCAAATTAGATTAAAGGGGCTCGGGTGTGCATTTCATGTGACCCTGCTATAATTTGGAGTAATAATAATAAAAATAAACATATTGCAAACTCGAATGTACATTTCATGTGACCCGATTTCAATTTTCAACAAGGTTAAATAGAACGTGTCGTGACTCGCTGGTGCATTTCATGTAGTGTGACTTGCGATATGTTTTAAATAACCTTGAATTTTTCTTAAATAAATAAAAGCGGTTCAAAAGACAAAATGCATATAGGTTTAAAAGTGTTTTAAAATCTGATAATTAGGCCAATAATAATAGTTGAACGACCGTACTAAAACCATGGAACCTGGGAATGCCTAACACCTTCTCCCGAGTTAACAATTCCTTACGTGGATTTCTGTGTTCGCGGACTATAAAATAGAGTCAATTTTTCTTGATTCGGGATTATAAATCGGTGACTTGGAAACCATAAATTATCTCAAGCGGAGATTCTGAATAATTAAATAAATTCCATTTTGATTGTCACTTTAATTGAAAAAACTTTCTTATAACCCTTACGGGGTAGTAGAAAAGGATGTATGACACCAAACACACCCTAAGTGTATTACATTTATTTTAATTTTCCAAAAAAAAATTAATAAAAATGATTAAATTACTATATTATACCATAATTGTTCTTCAGTGATTAATTAACTTTAGAGAATTAGGGCTTTGAGGATTAATAAAGTGTGCTAAGAACCAGGTCCTCAAGGTAGTTGCTTAAGGTTCTTACAAGGCAATAACTTTTACACAAAGTTAATAGTCCGAGATTGCTGGAAAGAGCTATTGGTATGACAAGGACTGTTGTCCAAGAATATCTTCTCGCATAAGTGATAGACAAGAGTCACAAGATTCGTGGAGTCCTTGTAACTTTAGGATTGCTGTCAAACAAGAAGTTGAATGTATGTAGGATCCCAAAGATCACGGAGCATTGGAAAGTTAGATACTTTCCCCATGGACTGAGAAGACTATTCTTTTGCACATCAACTGTGGAACAAAACACTATATTTCAAGTTCAACGCTCAATGTGATCATCAGTGTCAGTGTTCTTCTAGAGTCTGTTAGTTCATGTGTATTAGAAAATTGAGTAGTAATCATGTTGTTATTCAAAGCTTGTCAGTTCGAGTAGTTGTTTGAGTGTGCAAGATAGAGTAACTTGTAGTTCATTCAAATAGTTGAAGTAGGAGAATTATTTTGGTATTGGATTACAAGTCTTGTAATCAGTACATTTGGTTCATTAGTTCTAGTGAATTTGAAGTTAAATCCTTCATGGCAGGTCATGATTTTTGTACTTTTGAGACGAATGTTTTTTCACGTAAAAATTGTTGTTCTTATTTTTTACTATTTATTTTATTTATGCATAAGGAGAAAGGAAAAAAATCAAGTACTTTAGTAATTTAGGAAGACACTCAAATTAACAATTGGTATCAAAGCTGGTTCTCTTAAACATGATTAACACCTAGAAAGATTTTGGAAGCAAAATGAGTGTTCCACCTGGAATTAATGAAGGACACTCAACTAATAGACCACCTCTGTTCAACAAAAAATATTATAGTTGGGGGAAGGTAAGAATGGAGGATTTCCTAATAGCTGAGGACTATGAACTATGGACAATAGTGAATCAAGGACCACTAACTCCCACCAAAAAAAATGGAAAAAATGAAACTGTCCCAAGACCCCTTTGAATATATTGCAATAGTTTTTAGGATGATGTAAAAGAATACAAAGGCCAAGAAGATCCTTATAAGTGGACTTGGTCCTGATGAGTACAATAAGAAATCTGCATGCTCCAATGCAAAAGAGATTTACGATGCACTTCAAACTGCTCATGAAGTTCTGATGAGTACAACAAGAAATCTGCATGCTCCAAAAAAACAATGCAAAAGAGATTTATGATGCACTTCAAACACCTCATGAAGGAATAAATCAAGTGAAGAGATCAAGGATTGAGTTGCTCCTAAGGATCTATGAACTCTTCTCTATGAATGAGTCTAAACCTATTGGGGAGATAATGACTAGGTTCACTATAATAACAAATGAACTGAAGTCATTGAGAAAATTTCAAAAAATATTATTTTTATACTCCGTGCCCAGTCAAATAGGTTTAAATAAATTGGAACAGAGGGATTATTGATTTTAAGATGAATTACAATGGGATAAAACCCCTTTATTTATAGGAAAAGTAACTTAGCCACGATGTTACGACCCAAACTCGAACCTAGTCGTGATGGCGCCTCTCGTGGGGACAAGTCCAGCTAACTAAACCCAATTTGTCTTTTCAAAAATAGTTAAACATAAATAAACAGCTTAAATATGACTTAAAATATTAATTAACGAAAATACAACCTAACACAGCCCTAATCGGGGTGTCACAAGTCACGAGCATCTATCAGAATATAAATCCACTACAAGGTTTTAAGCATACAAAACCGGAATAATGAAAAAAAGAGAGGAACATGGTGCTGCGAACGCTGGCACTCACCTTCTTACTCATGTAACTCTGCCTCTGATAGGCCAAAATCCGCTACCGGGTGAATAGATACATGCATCTGCACATGAGGTGTAGGGAGTAAAGTGAGTAGTTCCAACTCAGTGAGTAATAAAGATAAATAACAACTGAGCAATAAGAAAACACGTATAGAAAATCATCATGCTATATAGAAGCAGTGTAAACCCTTTTTCAAAAAAACAGTTAAGCTATGAGAATCTTTAGTGAAACACCTTAGTTCAGTTTAAACCTCTTTAAATAAATGGCCTTTTTCAGCGATTACACAAACAAATGCAAAACAAATAGTGTAGATAAGCACAGAATTTCTGCCCCGCGGGCACAACACTCAGTTATCAAGGAAGGCCAGAGTATCAGGTCTATATTGCAAGAAGTAGCACCAAAACAACAAATAATAGCAGACAAATAAGATAATGCAAACACATCAAACAATACCTGTACCGCTGTGGCGTGCAACCCGCTCCACATATCGCTGCGGCATGCATCCCACTCCATTTATCATCGACGGTGCTCACTGGGGGTGTGCAGACTCCGGGAGGGGCCCCTTACGGCCCAAGCGAAATAATAAGCCAATCTCGTGGCATTAACTAGGCCCTCGACCTCATATCAATATCAATATAATACTGTTGTGGTGCGCAACACGCTCCCATACTCAGTCTAGAATTACTTAAGCCCCTCGGGCACAATAATATATAAGTATTCAGCCCAAACTTCAGTAAAAATATTAATTAAGTTTTCAAGTTTGAGAAAAAGGTAGTTGAGTTTGCAAAATAATATTAAATACTAGGACTAAGTTCAATAATATGTAAATGGTAAGAGATCAATAATAACAATCCCTAAAGGATTCAATCAATTGGAACGAAGCCCAAATATATAATCAGCTCAAATTATAATGATAATAAGTGAATTTTAGTAAAATACGCAGTATATTTATCTACCGGGACGGACCAAGTCACAATCCTTAATGGTGCTCTACCCCACGCTTGCTATCCAGCATGCAAGTCACCTCAATACAGCATTACAATGTGCAAATACGGGGTTTCAAATCCTCAAAATATCATTTATAATCATTACTCACCTTGAACCGGCGATATCTCTAGGTCACGGCGCCTTTACCTCTCAAATTGACCTCCTCGCACATCAAAAATGACCAAAACCACAACGAATATGTCACAATAGGCTAAGGGAACAATACACAATCGAAAACAATCAAAAAATATCAAAAATTCCAAAATTGGCAAAAACCCGAGCCTTGGGCCCGCTTCTCGAAACTTAGAAATTCTTATACCAACAGGTTTCTTATCTCGTGACGAGTCTATACATATAAAGAACTCCAAAATCAGAGTCCAAATGACCCCTCAAATCCTAATTTGAAATATCAAAAACTCAAGCCCTAGTTCTTCCCCTTTTTCCTAAGTTTACATGGATTTCAAGGTTAATTTCATAATAAAACCGTGTTTTTAGGTTCATAGGACTTACCTTCTATCACTCCCAATCGAAACCCTCTTCAATTCCCGTCCAAAAGCTCCCAAGGATGCTCAACAATGGTGAAAATAAGGCTTAGTTCGCGGATGAAATATTATTAAAACCCTTATGTCCAGGTCCGTTTTTCCTCTATGCGATCGCAGCCAATCCTTTGCGATCGCGAAATACCAAATCCCTGCTCAAATTTTTTGACCCTACGTGATCGCATATATATCCCTGCGATCGCAATGCACAAGTTCTTTAACCTATGCTATCGCATATCTATACCCACGATTGCAGTAAACAATTTTTCTACTCAATTCTTAGATCCACTTCACACTGTGCGATCACAAGCTTTCCTTTGTGATCACATTTAACAACCAAACACCCCTGCAAATGGATCGCGTATATCCATGTGTGATCGCAGAGAAAAAAATGCTTTGCAATAACTGATGAATTTTCTGCAATGTTTCATAGTCAAAATTCCACGTTAGCCATCCGAAATCACCCTGAGGCTCCAAGGACCTCAACCAAAAGCATCAACACATCCTAAAACATCATCCAAACTTGTTCCAATCTTCAAAACACCTCAAAAAGCATCAAAACCATCAAATTGCATCAAATTAAAGCCTAAGTTCTTCTAAAATTTTCGAAACATGCTTTTGATAAAAAACCCGACCAAATCACCTCCGAATGACCTGAAATTTTTACACGCACATCCCAATTGCCTAATGAAGCTACAACAACTCGCAGAATTCCATTCCGACCCTCAGATCAATATCTCACCTATCAACCGGAATTCGCCAAAAGACTAACTTCGTCAATTCAAGCTTAATTCTACATCGGACCTCGAAAATCACTTCCAATCACACTCCTAAATCACAAATCATTCCTTGAGGCTAACAGATCATCAGAATTCATATGCAAGCCCTCTAACACATAAGTCAATGTCCGGTTGACTTTTTCAAAATAAACCTTCCTTAAAGAGACTAAGTGTCTAATTTCCTTCTAAAACCAATTCAAATCAACTCGTTCGCACAAGATTCTTATAATGAAGCACAAAAAAGCAAAAAATAGGGGGAACGGAGCGGTAACTCATAAGACGACGGGTCGGGTCGTCACATCCTCCCCAACTTAAACAAACGCTCGTCCTCGAGCATACCCAGAGTCGTTCTAGAAGCCAAATAATAGCTGAATAATTTTACATTGCATATCCCCGGGGGTGATCCCTCGTCACCCTATCTCACATAGGTCTGATTACACATTGTCACTGCAATTTCATAATCCAAACTAGCCCATAAACCTTAGAACCACATTTCCATTTCCGAAATCGTACACAAGTCCAGAACCTCCCATCTACATTCAAAACAAGTCCGAACTAGCTATAGTAACCCATGCCTGCAAACCTCAGGTGCAATTATATGTTATATCATATAACTCAAACACACGAAGCGATAAGTCCCATCCACAGCAGCTACAAAAATCAACCGAATAACGATAGGAGACCTCTTAACAACTAAAGTCTCATTCCAACACTTCCATATACTGTCAATGATAAATGAAACACGCAGTAAATCATAGCCATTCCTCATTTCAGCCATCCATAAGACTACTTCTCCTTTGGCAAGGACCATAGCTAATTTCTGAACGAAGCTTGATATTATCCCTCCAACATACTGAAATCGAATATGATCGTACTCATTAAAGATCCCAATAATCGCATCTAATCAACACTCTACTCTGGTGACATTACACATTAGTATAGGACTAAGCCACAACTCACACAAAACGCACACCAATAAGCAACAGTCTGAACATACTTAATTCATGAAAATGACTCAAATGAAGGAGTTGTACTTCAAGCTCCCATGTACCACCACAACACAAGACGAAGAATCCTCTCCCATCATAGAGACAGAACACACAAATCTAACCCTCAGGGTCATATCTCGGTATAGCTTCACTGCAATGTACAATTCTATCCAAACACTGCTCCACATGGAACCATGGAAAATCATTACGCCTATGGCGAAACAAATAACACATACCATGCAACCCAATAGGACATAACCGATACGCCATTCGGCGAATAACACCCAATTACTTTTACCTGCTTGAATTCTACTAAGATACCCCAATAGAACCGCATTATATGTGCCCATAACCAACAAATCATAACGTCTTGCAGCACGAAAACAACTCATAAATCTCCCCAGGTCGCTAACAAGCTCACTAACGATCGAATCAACCTATCCCTCAATAATACAACTCGGGGCCAACCAAGCCGACTCAAGCTAGAACACACATACAATATTGACCTACCAACGAACTCATCATCAAGGAAGCCTGAAGTTGCTACTCCACTACTACAGCTCCTACCGGAGCTATAGATACGGTGCCCGACACCAAATCAATACCGAAATCCACAACCTCGCCCGGCGACATGCCCGACCTTAAGAAATGCATCCGAAAAATCCCTCAACACCAGAACTGAATCAACATCAGGGCCTCAGTGCTAACACTCGTCACAAGGGCCCAATCATTCCACAGAGGATATGAAATTCCCCTGTGCCTTCAAGCAACTCGGATATCAGCAGTCGATCTAACAAGAAAGCACCGCAGTACTACCATAGTTCTATCAACTTAATCACATTGCCTTTTTTTTGAAACATATACCCTTATAAAATCACTCTGATTAGCAATACCGTTTTCTTAATCATCTGAAGATCATTCACTTTAATCACCTGAAGTTCGTTTCTCTAATCACGTACAGCTGCCCGTGCTGCCTAAGAATTTCATGACATCCCATTCGAAACCAAACCAAAACCTTACACATGTAAATCCCAATCCTCCACAACATATCGCATATACCACACCATCCTAGGATAACATGAGAATTGCATCTCTCCTCCGAGCCACGGACACTAATGTACTCAACTAGTCAAGAACTTCCATTGATCCCATTTATAAGAAAATCATTAGACATCCCATGCCTCTCATATTCGTAGAAAATACATCTCTCCAACCATGGTAAAAATTATCAAGGACTCTCCCAATTCCATTTGCACAAATTAAACTGCCAGGACTGAATCCTTCTAACTAGACCAAGCTAAGCAAGCCATCAAACCCCAAGAGCATTGCTGCAAAATACCTGCAAGAACCCATTACCTCTAACACATACAAAGAATTAATCATATCCTTACCATATCGATTCGATCTACTATCAAGCCATACCATATATCTATTTCCCTTCTGATTCATCTTCAATTGGAAATTTCCTCTTGCTGTAGCACCACAATTCCTCAACCTAGGCTCACTATACGAGACCCAAGCACAAGACTACACTATCTAAGACCCATAAGCCACTGAAGACCCTCTTATGTATTACCGGAAACATCACACTCCCAAATACTTTAATATAAAAATTGCCTGTGAATTCGAATCCATTACCTTTACTTTCCTGATACTAATACATAGAACCCTATAATTAACATAGAAATACCACAAATCTGAACCTTTTCCAATGAAAACACAGTTTCTAACTACACATGCAACTTTAAAACACCCGATTGTTTCCTGTAGAATCTTTAACACATTAGAGTCATTCTCGAGAGTCGTTTACTCTTCTTCAAACTGCAATTTACCTGGTCACACGAATAGAACCATCCATGCCTCATTAGCACTCTAACACCGCAGGATATGACATCATCCCAATACAAACAAAAATCTCCATGCTCCATGTGCCGAGCATTCTTTACCAATGATACCCTAGACATCCTGTGATTCTCACACATCCACGAAACACCATATAACCTTTGTCAATAATTTTCCTTCACTCGAGCCATCCTCGGCTAAATTCCCGCAACTAGAACTGATTCACCAGCATATCTTAAATCGGAACCAACATAGCACATAACCGTGCAATCAGCTAATTAATAGTAACCTCCCCAACTTGGCTCAAAGCCATAGATCAAAATGCACAATAACCTATAACACATATACTTTATTGCTTCCTTAATACCATAGTGAGATTAAACTCAATCCTTCATAAGCTTGTGGAAACACAAATCATCTAGATTTTTTTTAAACTTTTTTGCAAATCTCGCATTCACTTACATAACAGTTAAGCCCACTCTCTAGGCGATCCAATCTAGATTACAACACATTTTCTTCACTTGTAAATGAGATCTCCTAACATACACATAAGGATCACACCACTTTAGAACACTCCGCATGAGATAACCCATCTGTTCCGCCTCAACATAACCTTTCTGTATTCCTTCCATTGTCATACACATTACACAGTTACTCTGTCTTCCTGAGTCTGAACTCATACTGCAACATGAAATTTACTTCACTCCTAATTAGAAGACATGAAAAGATTCTTCACGCGCCCATAACTCGGGGCTACACATCCAGTCACAATGGAAATCAAGCACTTATTAGTTCACCTATCATCCAACAGACCTCCCTCGTCTCTTCCAAGACAGTTACATACATCTCGCAGTACTAACATACTCATCATGTGGCTATCCATCCGTCACTTCCACTAATTGAGACAATACCGAACGTATAAGTTCGAAACACTTGATCACACAATCAGCACCTCGGTGCTCAAGCCATATGCCTAGATACGGCCTCAAGTCCTCCATACTGGCCCAATATAAACTCACAGATATTACATCTCGCCCCTTGATCGGGGAATCACAAGCCATCAAGGCACATCTGATACTGAGCGCTCATGCGCGCGTACAAACGCGTGGAAGGAATTTCAAGAGTTTCTTTTTCAAGCTGATCAAGGACACGCGATAAGAACTTAAGAATGTGAAGTTTCCTAAAGGTTGTGCAGCCTCTCGGGGATAAATACAGATGTCTACGTACCGATCCGCGAGACTCTACTAAACCTGCCCATGACTCGTGAGACCTAGTAATCTAGGCTCTGATACCAACTTTTCACAACCCAAACCCGAATCCGGTCGTGATGGCGCCTCTCGTGGGGACAAGGCCAGCCAACTAAACCTAGTTCATCTTTTCAAAAATAGTTAAACATAAATAAACAGCTTAAATATGACTTAAAATATTAATTAACGGAAATACAACCTAACACAGCCCTAATCGAGGTGTCACAAGTTACGAGCATCTATCAGAATGTAAATCCACTACAAGGTCTAAAGTATACAAAACCGGAATAATGAACAAAAGAGAGGAACATGGTGCTGCGAACGCTTGCAGTCACCATCTTACTCATGTAACTCTGCTTTTGATCGGCTAACTCGCTACCGGGTGAATAGATACATGCATCTGCACACGAGGTGTAGGGAGTAAAATGAGTACTTCCAACTCAGTGATTAATAAAGGTATATAAGAACTAAGCGATAAGAAAACACGTATGACAAATTATCATGCTATATAGAAGCTGTGTAAACCCTTTTTAGAAAAATTGTTAAGCTATGAGAATCTTTAGTGAAACACCTTAGCTCAGTTTAAAACCTCTTTAAAAAATCACCTTTTCAGCGATTACGCAAACAAATTCAAAATAAATAGTGCTAATAAGCATAAAATTTCTGCCCCGTGGGGCACAACACTCAGTTATCAAGGAACGCCAGAGTATCAGGTCTATATTTGTAAGAAGTAGCACCAAAACAACAGATAATAGCAGGAAAATAAGATAATGCAAACACATTAAATAGTACTGGTACCGCTGCGACGTGCAACCTGCTCCACATATCGCTGCGGCGTGCAGCCCACTCCATTTATCATCGATGGCACTCACTAAGGGTGTGCAGACTCCGGGAGGGGCCCCTTACGTCCCAAGCGCAATAATAAGTCATCTCGTGACATCAACTAGGCTCTCGGCCTCATATCAATATCAATACAATATCGCTGCGGCGCGCAACCCGATCTCATACTCAATCCAGAATCTCTTAAGCCCCTCGGGCACAATCATATATATAAGTATTCACCCCAAACTTCAGTAAAAATATTAATTATGTTTTCAAGTTTGAGAAAAGGTGGTTGAGTTTACAAAATAATATTAAGTACTAGGACTGAGTTCAATAATATGTAAATAGTAAGAAACCAGTAATAGCAATCCCTGAAGGATTCAATCAATTGGCACGAAGCCCAAATATAGCAATTAGCTCAAATTTGTAATGATAATAAGTGAATTTCAGCCAAATACACAGTATATTCATCTACCGGGATGGACCAAGTCACAATCCCCAAAGGTGCTCTACCCCACGCTCGCTATCCGGCATGCAAGTAACCTCAATATAGCACTATGATGGGCAAATACGGGGTTTCAAACCCTCAAAATATCATTTACAATCATTACTCATCTCGAACTGGCGATCTCTAGCTCACGACGCCTTTGCCTCTCAAATTGATATCCTCGCACATCAAATCTGACCAAAACCACAATGAATATGTCACAATAGGCTAAGGGAACAATACCCAATCGAAAACAGTCGAAAAATATCAAAAATTTCGAAATTGGCAAAAAACCGTGCCCCGTGCGCACTTCTTGAAACTCAGAAATTCTTATACCAACGGGTTCCTTATCGTCCCACGAGTCTGTACATATAAAGAATACCAAAATCGGAGTCCAAATGACGCCTCAAATCCTAATTTGAATATCAAAAACTCAAGCCCTAGTTCTTCCCTTTTTTGCTAAGTTTACATGGATTTCAAGGTCAATTTCACAATAAAATCGTATTTTTAGGTTCATAGGACTTACCTCCAATCACTCCCAGTCGAAACCCTCTTCAATTCCCGTCAAAAATCTCTCAAGGATGCTCAACAATGGTAAAAATAAGGCTTAGTTCGCTGATGAAATATTATTAAAACCCTTATGTCCATGTCCGTTTTTCCTCTATGCGATCGTAGCCAATCCTTTGTGATCATGAAATACAAAATCCCTGCTCAAAATTTTTAACCCTATGCGATCGCAATGCACAAGTTCTTTAACCTATGTGATCGCATACTTATACCTGCGATCGCAATGAATAATTTTTCTACTCAATTCTTAGATCAACTTCACACTGTGCGATCGCAACCCTTTCTCTGTGATCACATTGAACAACCAAACACCCCCGCAAAAATCCTCTTACGCGATCACGTATATCCACGTGCGATCGCAGAGAACAAAAATGCTCTCCAATAGCTGATGCATTTTCTGCAACTTTTCATAGTCCAAAATTCCCTGTCAGCCATCCGAAATCACCTCGAGGCTCTCGGGACCTCAACCAAAAGCATCAACACATCCTAAAATATCACCAAACTTATTCCAATCTTTAAAACACCTCAAACAATATCAAAACCATCAAATTGCATCAAATTTAAGCCTAAATTCTTCTAAAAATTCCGAAACACACTTTTGATCAAAAACCCGACCAAATCACCTTCGAATGGCCTAGAATTTTACACACACATCCCAAATCGCCTAACGAAGCTACAACAACTCTTGGAATTCTATTCCGACCCTCAGATCAAAATCTCACCTATCAACCGAAATTCACCAAAATACTAACTTCGCCATTTCAAGCCTAATTCTACACTGGACTTCCAAAATCACGTCCGATGGCACTCCTAAGTCACAAATCATCCTCCGAAGCTAACCGAATCATCGGAATTCATATCCGGGCCATTTAACACATAAGTCCACGTCCGATTGATTTTTCCAAAATAAACCTTCCTTAAAGAGACTAAGTGTCTCATTTCCTTCTAAACCAATCCAAATCAACTTTTTCACACAAGAATCTTATAATGAAGCACAAATAAGAAAAACATGAAAGAAACATAGCGGTAACTCATAAGACGACGGGTCGATTCGTCACATACAAAGTAACAAACTTTCTAAGAAATAGACATTCACCTAGAATACAACTTTATTTACAACATACCAGAATTTTTGTAGATTATTTTTTTATATCTCTTTAATGTCTCAGAGTTGGAGGCATACTTTACTTTTTAATTTAATTGTATGATATTTGAATTACTGAAGAGAATAAATCACTTATTACAAGAATGTTCTTCATTCTTAAAAGGATATTTAATTATTTTATTGGAGTTGTACCAAAGTTTCAATTGTACCTTTCAGAATATGATGTTCTATGACCCCTACATTCATAAGCAATGTAAGAAGTATCACATTTTCAAGCCATCCCCAGTTTCAAAATAAGAAATACAAATCACGTGCCAATCTTTACTTACCATATGTCAAAATTTCATTTTGTTTTTAATTTCTAGTTTACCTTTTCATTTATCTTTTTAATCTTATTTTATTCTTTTTCTTTTGCTTTTTTTTTCTCTATCTCTCTTTCTTCACCATTTCTCCCCTTTGTACCCATAAGCTTCTGACCACCCCCTACTTCTTGTTGATGGCCACCCTACACCATCCACCAAAAAACACTTATCTTAGATCAAAAAGCTACCGGAGATAATAGACAAGATAAAATTTGCGAGGCTCTTTGAATAGTGTGAAAATGATCTTCTTGTTGCATCTCATATTTTCATACGTGAAAGTATGCCATAAGTAAATTTATATAAGCTCGCTCGAAAATAAAATATTGCATCCCGTATTTTTATACGTTAAAGTTTCTTCATAAGTTAATTGACTTAAGCTTGAGAATGAGATTATTTTGAGATTATAAGTATTATGTTATTTCAAACAAGTGGTAAGTAAATTTATAAAGGTGAAAGGGAAGAAAGTGAATTTCGACGAAGTTTGTTAATTTTTGATAAAATATTGTCCGAGCTGTAATATCTGACATCTATGAACTAGTGTCTTGCAAGGTATCACATGACCATGATTGTAAGGTGTATAAGGTATGTTCAAAGTAAGTAATATTTTAAGTAATTTAAAATAATTCTTAATTATGTGTGTAATTATTTAGTTATTAATTTTAATGAAAAATTAATTAATTAATTAAGGCTTTTGGATAAGCCTTCACGTGGCAGCCAAAATTGTGACTCCTAAGTCCATATTATAAGGTGACATACTAAGAGAGATTGGTGGCTTAGTAATCTTATCAAAGTGGGGCCCATACCATCAAGACTTAAAAGTTTCTCTAATTCACAAATGGAAATGTTTACATCTCTACTAAGTTAGCTAACAGATAGAAATCTCAAAACAAGGAGTTTATATGAAATCTTCAGCAAAAGCCAACAGTTTTAAGAGATTTCTTACATTATTAAGGTATGATGCTAGGTGTGCCAAGAGATAGATGAAACTTCAATAAAATTTCACACGAAGTTATACCGTGTAATAGCAACGAGCTGCAATTCTAAGAGAGTATAGTACAATCTTTCTCAACAATATCATACAATTTTTTTTACTTCGATCCGCTGTTACGTATTTTGTCTCAATTGACATGTGTAGAGGGATTGTCAAAAGAATCCACTCAGGTATGTTAATGCTATCCTTTCCTTCCTTTTGGTATGGTCAACGATACAAACGAAACAAGCAAATGCACAACTTTCATAAATAACTTTATTCATAGAAATATTAGAGATGCCTATATTGTCGGTTCCCCATATATCCTATTATCCTATCATCTGTTCATGAGTCTCAGAAAATACATAAGTTGATAAAGTTTACCTGTGAAATTAATCAAAAACATAATGGTCTTACGATGTTCCGAGGGATTTTATTGACACATTCCTCATCATCACATTCATTTATACGTGTACATTAAATCATGACCAGATGGTGTTATATACGCGTATATATATATATATATATATATATATATGAAAAAAGGTTATGACGTTATATACGCACCATACCTGATCATCTGGTATACGTTGATGATTTTTCCCATAGTGGCTGATATGGTATGATGGGATGCCTCATAGGCTTGATGGTGTTACGTACACATATCCCTATGCATGGTATGATATTTATAAGCATATGCCTATGTATGATATGACATTTATATGCATATACTTGCTATTATAAATATAAATGGTTCACATAGTTATTCAGGCTTACATGTTGAGTCTTTACTCTATATTTCTCTTATGTCTATTTTTTACTAATTTTCATTCCTTACATACTCGGTACATTATTTGTACTGATGTCCCTTTTTCCTGAGGATGCTGCATTTCATGCCTGCAGGTCCTGATAGACAGGTTGAGAGTCCTCCAAAGTAGGCTATCAGCTCAACGGAAGATATTGGTGCGCTCTATTTGCTCCGGAGTTGCGTATTTAGTTAGTGTAATTAGTACATGTATTGATTGGTATGGTGGGTCCTGTCCCGACCTCTATAATATTATGTACTCTTCGAGACTTGTAGATAGATGTCATGTATACAAATACTTGTATGGCCTTATCGGCCTATGTTTTGAGTTTACAAATGATCATGTTGGCCTTATATGCCCGTATGTCATATGTATAAGTTTGTATTATATGTTGAGTCACCCTGTGTCGATATTCCCTCTTGTTTCATTCTAGTTATATCACATTAGCCTTTCCATTTCATTTATCTATGATCGTACGATACGAAAGATATGTTACTTTGGTATTCGGTTGAGTAAAGTACCTGTTGCCCGTCGTGGGCCATCCATATGTGTCGTGAAAATTTCTGGGGAACAAGATAATAAATGATGGGGTTAAGTTGGCAGAAAAATGATGTCGCCGGAATCACCAATTTTTTCCGATAAGAAACATTGTTAAAAAAAAATGGGGAACACGAAAGAAGAAAGGAAGGAAAGAAAAAATGAAAAGAAAAATATTAAAAAAAGTAAAAATGAAAAGAAGAAAACGTAATTGTAAAACAAAATTTACTTCTCACCAGAATCATCAACTTATCCGGCGATCCGATTGCTAAAAAAGCTTGATCACTTTATTGAATAAAGCAAATTGACTTGGTGATTGAATCTGATAAAGTGTCGCTACTTGGCTAGCGTTACCAAAAAAGGTTTTGTTTTCTTAGCCTTTCTTAGGCATTTTTTGTAGTCTACTTAATTTATCTGAGTGGGTTTGGTTGGCAAGGTCAGGGTCCGAAGAAGACAAATTTAAAAATACAAAAAAAAGAGAAAAAAATCAATGCATTAATAAATAATGGATAGAAGAAAAGAGAAAAAAGAAAAGAAAAAGAAAAGGGAAGAAGCTAGCCCGTGGTGTGAAAACGGTGGATGGAGTTTTAAGGGAGAAAAAAGTAGGAGAAAAAAGAAAAAAAAATCAAAATTTTAGGACTTTCACGCACAATAAGTGTAAATCTAAGCAAGTGTCATGTCAGCTCAAAAAGTAATGTTAATCTCATTTCAAATAAATACAGGGTCATAGGTCACCCGTATATTAAGGGATGCAAGTAAAACTTTCGTATAACTCAATAGAATAATTATGCATTATGTCTTCTTCTTAAAACACAACTAGACTAAAGTTCTTCCCGTTGAATTTAACTTTTACTCCTTCATAGTGTGAAAAAGATTTATACGAATTAATATATAGAAATAGACCCTTATAGTATTATTCTTCCTCGACCGCACATATCAAAGCTTAATGCGGACGGTCCTTAGTATATATTTTTTTTCAATCCAAAATAAGTAATTTTTAGTTATTTTCTTGTGATCTAAAATAAATAATTTTTCAAGATTCGAATTAATTAATTATTGTTTACCTTATAATATTCTTATAGTAAACAGTGTTAGAATATGTATTAAGAATGTTTACGTAAGATAATAAAAGTCAATATAATCAATTCAATTACTAATTAATACTAAAAAATAATTTTTTTTAAATATGAAAATATTCAAAGAAAAATTACTTATTTTAAACCGGTGGGACTATAACTTAAAGTCTTATGTGGTCATTTAATTCTTCTTTCTTTTTAATTTCTTTTCTCGAAATTTTACTTTTTTAAACTCTTTCTAAAACAGTGCTCCTATAATATCGAGATTCTGCATGAAATACACAACCCTTCCGCCCCTCCATTCTTCCCGCTCGCTTGGAATCCCAAAAAGCCAAAGCCGTAGACAGCAAGGAAAAGCTTTTTGAGGAAATTATCACTACCCTTTCTCTATCACAAAAGCAATTTCAAGATTTTCTCCAAGAATTTGAAAGGGCAAGAAAAAGTTGGGTACAGTTGCAAGTACGTTTTACTCTGAATGGATAATTTGCCAAAGCCGCCGCCATTTGTGGACCAACTCCGCCGTAGCGCATTGTTGGTCGCACAGAAGCCTCCTGACTGGGCAACGGCCTCGCCGGAGCAGTTGATAGCGTTGCTTCACGACAGTAATCTGCGTGAAGCGGTTCTTAGACAACTCAACGCTGTCATCAAACAGGTAAAGTTAATTTTCTTTTTTGGTTTTGGCGTTACCAAGAAAAAGTACTTTTGACTATTGGATACCAAAGACCTTCCAGTTTTTTGAATTTCTCGTAATGTATGTTGTTTTTGTACTATTGGATACCAAAGACCTTCCAGTTTTTTTTTTTTTTTTCGGTTGATGGGCAGAGGTGTATCTAGATACGTACCTGATCTTATTATACGGGGAGTAGTATATTTTATAAAATGTTCAATTACATATATTTATGGAGATAAAGGCGATACAGAATTTGAATATTATGGATGATTCGAGTTGGGAATATATTATACCACAATTCATCCAATTTACTGGATTCAAAATCAATTATTGTACTTAGTGAAATTTTAGGTCTACTGGAAAAGGACGAGAAGTTGGAGGTTCCTCTCCATGAGAGTGAAAACGGGAGAAAAATCACTATTGATGCTTGGGCGGATGGTTATCAAAGAGTGGTGTTTGTGTTTTTTTTGGTGTGTGCCTGTGCGCGCGCACACGCATGTGTGTCGAGGTGAAAAATGTATCAGCTACCATGTTACTATATATATGCTACAGTTGGAGGATGGCGTCTTTTAATGCTGTCAGTGTCACTCCCCCAGTATGTAGGAAGGAGCACCAATGAGAAAAATATAAGCAAAGTAGTCTCCAAAGGGCTGGCCTGTGACTGAGACATGGAAGTAACAACCTACAGATTTTAGTTTTAAGTAAATCCAGCAACAATACTTGGTGTGAGCCCAACTACTCCAGTTCTGGTGAGCAGAATTACCTTGGCAATGGATGGTTGTGGGCTGGACAACAGTAGTTGCCTTATAGATTAGTTGAGGTGAGCATAAGCTAACCCTCGTATATGTGTGTAGTTTTATATGTTGATCACATCAGGATAAATTTGTACTCATATAATGTTACAGCAATTTCCCTAATCAATTAAAAGCACTCAGATCAATCTTTTAGTAGTTGTAGAAATAACACCACACCAACTACTATTATGTGGCAATGGCCAAGAAGAACACACTGTGATCGCACTGGTGGGTAACTGATATAATCCATCTTGATTTCTCCTTAATATATACAGCTGATTGACTTCTTCATTTCTATGTTAATTTCTTAAAGGAGATACTAATAAATTAACTGAAGAATGAACTTAACTTTGATACAGTTCAACATGATAAAAAGACCATCTTGTCTTTGTTTATTTCCAATCATCTTTTGATTTGTCTCTCATTTATCCTGTCTAACATGGTAAATTTTTTGTGGTAATTTTATTTTATTTTGTTAGAAACGAGAAATGTGCAGCAATCTGGCTTTGCTGTTGTGGAACTCCTTTAATACAGTCTACATACTTTTACAGGTATACCTTTTTTAGTTTTTGCCAATCTTTTGTCAACTACACTTCAAATTATGCTTAAGCTGGATTTTTTAGTTTTTCACCTCGAGGTCTGCTTGCGAAAGGCAAAGTTTCCACATTGATCCGCAGGAGGCATATCTAAATTAGAGTTTTTTTGTATTTGGTTTCCCCTACCAGATAATATTGATATTGATAGTAATACAGAAACTGAATTATGCAAACTTATTATTCCAAAATATCTAAGTTAGCTTATCAAACCAAAGCCTTCAGGACAGTTTTTTTAATTGTTTTGTGAATGTTCGTGGTAAAGAAGAAATGAACTCGCTTTGCAGATGCAAACGCTTAACAGCAATGAAAATGTAAAACCTCTTGAATTAAATCTCAGTCTTTGTGAGATGGTTCAACTGGATATCTGCTTTATCACTTTGCTACAATATGACAAAAATGGCCAACTACTGTTGTATTCAATAAAAGAAACGGATATGTAATGTATTATGCTCATGATATTTGTTTGAGTTGCTGCATTGTAAGTTAGCTCTTTGACTGTATATGAGTTTAGTATATTCTAAATTATTTTTCTGGGGTGCATGAAATCTTGAATATAGAATTGATTTAAGGTCCATACGTTCTGGTCATATAGCCATAACAGTAATTTTTCAAGAGATTTATAAAGCAATAGGATTTGAGATAGATTGAGAATGGCTGCAATTAGCCTGGCACATTGAAATTAAGATTTAAAACTGATAAATTTTGTGCAAATACATGATTTCATTTCAATGAATCAATATGGAGCCCTTTCTATAAGCAGCAAAGCAAATATGTGAGGCACTTAATCTGCAGACAGGACAAGCCATATACATCGAATGTTATGGCAAGAGATGTAAATGGATCAGGAGTTCTAAGTTGCTACAATTTTTTGGAACCTAACTTTTATCTTCACTTTTCCTTGTCAAAAAACAAAAAAACCTTTCTCTTCACTATTAGCAGTACTGTATCCGAAGGTTTAACTTTCTCTTTACTTCAGGAAGTACTAGCAGTGTACCCGAAGTTGTCAACCTCAACATTAACCATGAAGGAATCTACCCGAGTTTGTGATGCTCTTACTTTACTTCAGGTCAATATATCCTATTATACCACTGTACTTCTCCCTGTGTGGTTGCATATAATCTTGGTTTGGCGTGTATCATAAACTTCTACATCTCGTATATGCATATCATATTTACATATTTGCTATTAGATAAGGAGAAAGTGCTAATCAATAAGAATAAGCTTGCTTTCGACTGCCTTCTTAATGCTCTTGCTTGAAAACTTGTTCGACTAGAATGTGCTCCATCCTAGATTAGGTTCACGGCTAAACTTAAAATAATTTGGTAATACAGCCTGAATGTTGCCTTCTTTCTCGTGGTCTCGTGATTTTTCAATGTTATGATGATAAGAGGTTATAGCATCAAAACTATGCATGAGAGTTGCAATATTTGATGATCATAGCCTAGGAGAGGGAAAGAATACTCTAGGAATAAAGGTCCTAGTCTTTCCCGCTTGAAATATCCATAAAACATTGAATCACCTGAATAAATGCAGAAATCAGTTTATATTTCTCCACAGATATATTACAATCAGTATTATTAGATGGAGCACAGTTAAATGAGTAGCAAACTGCTTTAATATTTTTGGAATAACTTCAGTTCTGTCGATAGTCAAGTGTAATGTTTAAGCAGTGTCATCTGTCTAATGCTAGTTGCACTAAACTGGGTTTAAAAAGCAGGTGAAGGGAAAAATTATCAGAATATAATATGAACACAGGATTTTTGTGGACGGTTTCGTGGAAATTGTATACACGATGTATAATTCTCACCAAGTGAAATTTTCTCACTGAATTCATAATTTCATAGTCAGTGGTCTTCCAGAATCAGGAGGAAGAAGTTATAAAATGAACTTGATGGAATCCGATTGTAGTCTACTATTTTCACCACCTTCTGCCTCTTCATGATATGTACCAACCACTCTTTTATGGCTTTATGAATGCAGTGTATGGCCTCTCACCCAGAAACAAGGAAGGGGCTAGTCAAAGGTAGCGTGATTCTTTAATGCTCCACACATAAATAAATATTTAGCTAAATCTTTGTCAATCTACTCTTAAAAGTAAGTAGATTAGTACATATGCCAATGGGTATGCATGTATCTACCAAAATAACAGGTTCAACTTATTAGTTTCAAATGGATGAGTTTTTCCCGATTTACATTTTCATTGACCTAAGTGTTATTACAATATTACATTTTATCCGCTTTTTCTTGGCATATCTTCCATTCTCGTTTTCTGCAAATGTCAGATTGCGTATAAGAATAAATTCTGCCCACTGCAGTCTTTTTTTTTTTTTTAAATTTAAAAGTCTGTTAGTTTATATGGTTTCTAATGTTTTGCGAACATGAGTTACAAAATGTTCGCGCCGCTATCAATTTTTGTGGTGAGTGTGTACATTGTGCCTGCAAAGACCTTTGTTAAGAAGCATTGTCCATCTGCTGGTCTAGTTATCCTCAAACATTTAATTTGCATTCACTTCTTCAATAGTTTTCATCCTCTGCCTTTTACCCTCCTAGTTTTCTTCATGGATTATGATAGAGCACAAGTAAAAGGAATCATAGACTGATTGCTGAGAACGGGAAATTGTTTTTGTCTCCTGTTATCTCAGAAGTAGTTTATTCTTCTAATACTTCTTTGTATGCAGCCAATATACCATTTTATCTTTACCCATTTCTCAGAGCTTCAGTGAATGAGAAGCCTTTGGGATTTGTAAGGCTTAGCAGCTTGGGTGTTATTGGTTCCCTAGCAAAGGTGATTATATAACTTAAAAGAATTATGCACATGTTTTGTCCCTAATTCTCAATTCTCATTACATTGCTTTCATCCATTTTTTTTTTTTCAATTTCTTCAACTTGGACTGGATAACGTAGTTCAGTCTAGCATGAATAACTGCATTGCATGGATATTATGTGAAAGCCAATTTTTCTCTTAGAAAACTAGAAGCTATTTCTGCAGCTACTGTCCCTGTTAATGCAGCAGAAGCATGAGTGTTTTAATTTCCTTTTACATACTCCCTCCATTTCAATTTATGTGATACACTTTCCTTATTCGTTCGTCTAAAACAGGACACATTTCTATATTTGAATATTTAACTTTTGATGTTACATCTTACCTGTTTTACCGTTAATGAGATGCTTTTATTACGGCTCCACAAAGCTTTTACCCTTAATGCTTTTAAGAAGACAAGTTTCAAAAGTTTTTTCCTTCTTCTTAAACTCCGTATTGAGTCAAACTACGTCACATAAATTGAAAACAAGGGAGTACAACAAACTTATAGATGCATTAATATGGGTTCAAGTATGAAATATCAAGTCATGACTCTTCTCCACTTCTATTGTGAAAGTCAAAATTGGCATGCAAGTAAATTCCAACGTTCTCCTGATCTCATCTCGTACTAATTAGCAAAATGCCAATCTGATTTCGTGAAGTATTAACTCTTTGTAATTTATGGACTTTCGTATGGAAATGTGGCCACTGATCTTACACTCTATGTAGTTATCCTATGCAATGGCAGATCTACATGACAATTGTGGGTGCTCAAGCACCCATTGCCCTCGACTAGAACTAATAAATTTGTTTAGGTAATTAAAAAAATATTCAGTGCGAGCACCCATAATTAAACTCTTTTTTCCTTTTCTTTTGGAATTTTTATCGACCAGCACTCATGACTTTAAATTCCTGGATCCGCCACTGATTCTAAGAAATAATACTATCTCTGAATTCACTTTGTTGTGCAGTTTGATGATCCATATGGACCAGAAATTCTTAATTTTTTTCTAGAAACACAACTATTTCCTTTGTGCCTGTGCTGCATGGATCAGGAAGATGAACTGTCACGGAAGGTTAGGCCTGCCTACATTTTCATCTTTTGCAAAACTATTACTTAATTGTCATTACATTTAGTTCAAATGAAAATTTGAATTCTGAAGTAAATTAAATGAATTTACAAAGAATGAAAGATCACACTATCAAGATCAAAGCAGAGGAAGGAGGGGTTTTGCCAAGAAGGTTATTCAGAGGAAAATTAATATATAGGATTTTGTTACTTCAAATTAAAGCTTGAGACAGGAGAAAGGAAGATATGACCTAGCATATTCAGAAGAACAGCAAAAATTTTTGTCAGACGGCCAAAAATAGATGGAGTTGGTTACATAGAGCTTGAGGCAGGGAAAGTGCTGGTCCTCAAAATCAATAGTCATCATCTCACAAGGAACTCTGATAATTATTATCATAGTCATTGTTTAGTGTAGATATAATACACATCATAGTGCCATCACTCTTGGGGATTTAGTATGGTAAAACGTCAGCTAAAATGTAATGCATGAACATCCTGGTAGCTGATGCTCTTGACTGTTGAAACAGTTCTACCGAGGTAATTCATTGGCTTTTGCAGCAGAGTCAGAACAAGACAGATTTATATTCCTTCATTGTTTTTGGGGTTAGATTCTTGGATAACAACTATGAAACCATAATACAGCTACGACTTATATTTTGCTATATTGTTTTGCATAAGGAAAGATCTAGCTCTCAAGGCAGTAGCAAGTTCAGTGGCTGATCTCCGATATCATCAAATGTGGACGTTCAGCAAAAGCACTGTTACACATGCAGCTATTACCTCCTGCTTGAGCTATACTTATTTTTACATGAAAATGTAAAAATTAGATACTTGATATTAGAGAACAGTGCGAGGATTGGCACAGGTATTGCCCCATAAAGCTCCCGTGCATAAGAAACTCTTAAGTTTGAGCCTTCTGCGAAGCTTTGCTGGTGCTTCTTTCACTCTCTTTTCTCCCTTTTCTATATTTTCGCAGCTGCTCCTTTTTGTGTTTACTTTTTCTCTTCTTCTCTTTCTTCATCTGTCCCGAAGCTAGCTGCGAAATTGAAGTGAACTTGTTTCTCACGTTCTTGCTCACCAAATGCCCGTATCTCACCACCAAAGGATGTGGTGCAGCAGCTGGGGCTGCTCTTCCCTTAACCAGAGGTCTCGGGTTTGAGCCTTGGGTATGAAAAAATACTTGGTAGGGAGCGCTTTACCCAATGGGACCCTATGCGGCGAGATTTCGGATATAGTCTGGCTCTAATGCGGGGACCGGACATCGGGAGGGAACCCCCAAAAACATGCCCATGTCTCATCTCTCACAAATTCCAGATCAGGCATACTCCAAATAACAAATTACCTCTGGGTTTCTTTCGACATTCACTATTCATGTTCTCTTTTCATTCTCCTCTGTTTTTCTTTTACAGTAATGTCTTATTCCTTCAATTTGCATTCTCTATTAGTACATGATTCTCCAAGAAAATATATGGTTCTTTCACATAATTGATTCTACTCCTCACCTCCTTTCCCATTCCCTTCCAGGGTATTTTCCAACTATGTATCTCTTCTACTATGAGTCCAAACAGAGCTTTGATCTCTAAATTCTTGTTCCATGATCCGAAGCAATGGAAATTAATCTAGAATGCTATTATCATTTAAGTATGCTTTTTATCAATCTTTAGAGCACTCATCGTAATTTGACTTTTTATATTGGTGTCAATCTACCGAACCTCTCTTTCTTTATTCTGTTTTAGGACTTGATATGCTTCACGAACATAACGGAGTCATTTTACTATGCTTCTATACAGTAGAAAGTTGGTGATGATCCACCACTGCTTTTGATGATCGTGTCATCATATATGTAATAACTAGTGGTGGCTTTCTTTTCCACCTGATGATAACTTCATGGGGTGTTACTCGGCTTATCTTGATTTGAAATTTTCCAGTAACAGTAATAATAGTTTAGCAATTTGTTCTCTCGCATATACTGGTTTTTAGTACATTCGTTTTTCAGTGTCATTAAATGAAAATAGTGTTATGGTTGTACAGGTTGCAACACTCATAGTTATGAAAATCTTGATGCAAGAGGAAGGGCTGGACTATTGTTGTGCTTTTACTGAACGTTTTCTGGCAGTGGTACAAGTCTTGAGTCGACTGGTTGAAAAACTTTCTGTAAACCCTTGTTTACAGCTGCTAAAATATGTTGTTCAATGTTATCTCAGTCTTTCGCAAGTATCAAGGTTAGGCGAGTAAAACTTTTTCCCTTGCTGATGGTTATTTCAATGCTAATGATCCATTGTATTTTATGCGAATTATTGTTTGATCTTCTTTTTAATACAGGGTATGTGATGTATTGAGATACAATTTTCCTCCGCAGCTAATTGACAACACTTTTCACATTCTTCTTCGTGTGAGTCCATCAGCTTCTTTCTTCCACTCACTTATAAACTGATTGCAATCTCTTAAGCTAATGTTGCAGGTACACTGTTTGAAATTACTGGCACGGCCTCACCTTCATAATTATTATTTTTTGCATATGCAGGAAGATCCAGATACCCTAAATATGCTACGTCAAATATTTTTCAATATAACTTCGTGGGGATCTAGACCGTAATTGCTGGGAAGAAGAGTGAAGCATAGACTAGCAGGTACAGATAGCTGCAACATCTAAAAAGTCTTGGATAAGATTTCAACCAACTTACTTTAGAACAACCCATCCTTGTATACTAGTAGTAGGAAGAGGTAATTTGGGAAAGGGAAGGAGGAGCTTGTTGGGTAACTGATATTGTAATATGCTGCTACCATAGATAGCTTGAAAACTTTTTGAAGAGGAGTAGTAGTTTTGCCTAGGTTGTTTACTACAATTTTGCAGTTCTTATCAGTTAAAGTGAAGCCGTCCTATGTCTTTGTCTTTTAGAGAAGAGGGGTTGCTCTGGTAAGCAACCCCCACTTCCAACCGAGAGGTTGTGAGTTCAAGCCTCCCCAAGAGCAAGGTGGGAAGTTCTTGGAGGGAAGGATGTCGGGGGTCTATTTGGAAACAGCCTCTCTACCCAACGGTAAGGGTAAGGTCTGCGTACACACTACCCTCCTCAGACCCGACTAAGTGGAATTATACTGGGTTGTTGTTGTTGTTGTTGCTGTTGTTGTCCTGTCTCTTTGTCTTTTCTTTTTCTTGGCGATCAGTTGTTATTTAATTCAAATAGGAGCCCCTGATCGAGAGAATACTAATTGCCAATCATATGGTTGTTTTTCTCTTTTTGCATTTACATAGGCCTAAGATGAGTAGACGGAGTAACATGGTTAGCGAGGATTTATATAGTCGAACTCAACTTGTTTTACATAGCTGTTGTCTTAGATAAGGGCAGATGGAGAGTAGAATTAGGGCGGGACAAGATTGTGATGGTTTATATGTGGAGAAGAAGTTTAAGTCCACATCTCCAAGCCCATTCCAGGATAAAGTATTCGTGAAAACTCAAATGTCCAGATATGGGGTCAATAGTTAAAGTCGTTTCTACTCAATAATCTTTCACTTCTCACCATTGTAACCCCACACCAAATGAAATGCTGCGTTTTCAACTTGGCACTATATTAGGGTGATGTCTACCATCGTCTTTGAAAATGTCATTTGGCTGTGACAAATTCCAAGGCTCGTTTCTTGATCTCAAATGCAATGGCACAATTTATTCCATAATAGTAACTCGACTAAGATTATTTGATATTGAGGTCAAACAAAGCGACCAAAAACCATTCAGCTTGGACAGAAACCAGAAAAAAAATATTTTACATTTATTTTTAAAACATACCGACTAAAGTTGGTCGGTAAATTGGTCAAAAAGTTGACCGAGCTGGCCAAACTTACTCAGTCAAAGAAACTTTCACATTATAGACCAATTTTGGTCGGTAATGTGGACCCAATTTTTAAAATTTTAATAATTATATTATTATTAAAAATATTTTATTAAATTTAAATAATTTTTATTTAAATTTACGGACCAACATTGGTTGGTTAATGCAGGGGAAGCATCTACCAGCTAACTTTGGTCGGTATATTTTAATTTCTGAAAAATGACCGACCAAAGTTGGTCGGTTAGTCGGTTATTAGATCAACATTGGACCAAATTATGAATCAATTTTATATTTACTACCTAAATAATATAAATGTAATCCGTTAATACTTTTGTAATACAAATAATGAATACACTAATATATATTATATCGTGTATGCTGAGCTATGTAGTACATAATTTTCCAGAATACTATAAATATTAGTAGAATAATGATTTGAGTAAATGATTAGATATTACAAGAAGTATAATTTTTGTGAAAAATCACGCGCTTGTATAGGAAGGATAACAAGTTTTTAAACAATACACTAAGACAATATTTGAAATTTTATGAATAACATCATTTAATGTAATCCTTTAAATGGTCTAATTTCGTAAGGGATACTATATATTTTGTTTAACATCATTAAAAACTAATGCGCCTATGAACAATGTGATATTCTATAATTTTGCATCAAAGCTCATCAATGGAATCTTAATTGAATGAAACTTCTTTATCGTTTCATTTTTGCATTTAAATTTTAATGTGCCTAGAAAAAACCTAACTATTAGGACTTTAAAGAAATACTCTTCCATTTTTTAAAGATTTTTAGAATATCTCTTAAACCATGTTGTAGGAAAATTAAAGAGATGGTTCAATTGTAAATTAATACATGCATGCTTGGATAACAAGAAATTTTTCAACAGCCAAAATAAGAATAAGTAGCACTAATTTTCACTTTCACAATCAGAAATATTTTTTATACTGTAAATATAAAACTTCATCGAGGTAAATATAAAATAAAGTTCATCAATTTGATCTAACAAACAAGCATAACATCTCTCATTCCCACCAATGAACATGATAGGGTATTAGAAAAAAAATGTGGGGAGAATTGATTATTTAAGGAGAATGACATTTTATTTTATATAGCCGGGGAAAAAGAACTATGAAAAACTTAAGGGAAAAACTATTCTTTTGTGTCACTAATTGTCGGTCAAAAATGCAATTAAATAGAAAGAGTTTTTTTTTTCGAGAAATGACATTTAAATCAATTAGTTTTCATTTTTGTATTTCTCTTTCTACTTTTCGGAAATATTGTCACCAGAAATCTTTCTATGTTCTTTTATTTATTTTCCAGATTATAGTTCAACTTTTTAATTTTCAATCATGAATTAGGTATTTAACTTACTATCTGGAAAAAAATATTGTCAATTCAATTTAACTTGCTAATTCCATTATTTTATGTAATTTATATTAATTACCTTTCAAATGATCTATTCTAGTATTTAATCTAGAAACTATTGTGTATTATACAATATCCATGGATAAAAGCAAAATTTTATCTACATGTGATTCTTGGAAGTTCTATATGCCCTATTTCTTCCATAAGCGGAATTTTATGTTGAAATAGTAAATAATTAAATAATCAAAAGCAGTCGGAAATTTAAAAAATTTAACAAAAGATATTAAAACATATGATGCTTGTTCTTTTCTTAAAATTGACGTAAGAAATTATAAAATCACATGACATTTTGTTAGTTGAATGACGAAACCCTCCGTAGGGATCAAACCAAAGATAATATCTTTTTATCCCTTCTACTTGTGCTTCCATTTTTATACAAATTTATTCGAAACAGGCTTTTCCTCTAAGCAAGTAAGCAACGTGAATATATTTAATAAAGATACTTAGTTACTTATTAAAAAGTCACAACCTTTTAGAATGGACACTTCAAAATAAATTAATTTTTTTCTTTTTAAAAAATATTACCATTATTTTTTAATTTTCTATAAATAGGGTACTTAAGATTTTATGAAGGATATTTTGATAATTTAATTTTTTTACTTAAGAACTTTCTACTTTTAATATATATATATATATATATATATATATATATATATATATGTCAAATATTTTATTTTTAATATTTAACGATGCATCTAAGTAAGTTATAAATCGATGAATTAATTTACAAATAGATATATTTGATGATAAATTATATACACTAATTAGGATCTTCACAAGTCTATCCCTAAAAGAAATTTGTCACGACCCAAGTTCTCCCTCCGTGAACTGTCGTAACGGCACCTAGTCTCTACGACTAGGTAAGCCTAACAATCTGCGGAAAAGGAAATAAAGATACGAAATTTAGTCCAACCCTCAAATAGCATCAAACAATGTTAAACCACGAATCATCCTCTATTCCAAGCCTAATGAACTTGAAATCCCAAAATTTCTACAACCGATACCGAAATCAACCAAACCACGTTTGATTGACCCCAAATTTTGCACATATGTCACATTCAACACCTTTGAACTATTTCAACTTTCGAAATTAAATTTCAACCCCGATATCAAAATCTCACATTGATCTAGAAACTTAAAAAATTTAACTTTCGGCATTTCAAAAACCTAAATAAGCTACGGACCTCCAAAACACAATCCGAACATGCCCCTAAGTCCGAAAATACCAATGGAGCTAATGAAATCAACAGAATTTCATTCCGAAACCGTCTTCACACTGTTCTGACTACGGTCTAAATTCTAAAGCTTGAGCTCTCATTTCGGGACTAAGTGTCACAAAACACTCTGAAACTCAAAATGAATCTTCCCGGTAAATCACAATAGTAGAAATAAAACGGAGAAAGCAGTTAATAGGGGGACCAAGACGTAAATTTTCAAAACGATAAGCTTGTGAAGATCCTAATTAGAATATATAATTTATCATCAAATGTATCTATTTTTAAATTAACACATCGACCTATAACTTACTTAGATGCATAGTCGAATATTAAAAAGTACGTTTGACCTATATCTATTAATACTAAAACAAAATGTCTCGACCTATATCGGTTAATCTATGTCACGTATTATTAGTGATGAATATATGAAAATTAGAAGAATTAATACTAAACATCTTTGACATATATATATATATATATATATATATATATATATATATATATATATATATATATATATATATATATATATATATATATAGATCACAAACTAAAGAAACAAAAGAAGTTATTAGTATTAGGTAAACTAGTTAATTTAATAGGTCAAACATGGTCAAATTTTAAATTTGAATCGCATTAATATTTAAAATCTAAATAATATAAATGTTACACGGTAACTCTTTTGTAATACAAATAATGAATACACTAACATATACAACATGCTATATATGTGGTTAAAGTAGCACAATGAAGTGTGTGTTATATATATACACACACTAACATATACTATAACAAGCTATATAAATAGTTAAAATATTACAATGAAGTGTCTCTCCGTGCGTGTGTGTGTGTAATATATATATATATATATATAAACACGAAGCGCTATGAATACATGATCGGGTTCTTTTAGGGATATCACTTATGAATATCCTAATTAGTATATATAATTTATCATCAAATATATCTATTTGTAAATTGATTCATCGACTTATAAATTATTTAGATGCATCGATGAATATTAAAAACAAAACGTTTTGACCTATATCGGTTAATATAAAAAATAAAATGTCTTGACCTAAAATAGAATAATATTATATTGGTTTATCAATTGATAAATTATCCGTATGTAGTAATGTATAAGATTGATCATCAATTACAATGTAGTGTAAGAGTTTTTGTGTGAGATTACTCATATACTTAAATATAACTTAGAAAGATTTACTTAGATAGATTCTATTATAATTTATTAAAAGTAATTACCTAGTTAATATAATTTTGTGTAAACAATATGCTTATGGTTTATAATTATTTATAATAATTTATAGTTCAATAAAATAAATGTTTATAGTTAATAATAATTTTTTATAACTTATAATATTTTAAGAAATAAAAACAAGAAAAAAGCAATTTGTTTTTTCTAAAAACAGTAACCGACCAACGTTGGCCGGTATTTGGTCAAACGGTCAATACATAATGTACCGACCTGCATTGGTCGGTATGTCTGAAACCAGATCTAAAATATACAGTATTCCCCACATTTTTTCATATCTCTCTTCTTAAAATTCTTAAACTCCTGATTGTATAGCGCTACCAGTTTGAACAATATCCATTCTCTTTAGGAAATGGATCCCCAACCCTATGAATAACAACACTCAATACCTCCTAAACCCCCAGAAGTTAATCAAAGCATGATCAAACCTAGCTTCAAAAATATGCTTACTACTTCGAACCCTTTGCTCTTCACCACTATTGAAAATCATCAAGATATAGACCCCCTAATAATGGATTTAGAAGACCATGTAGTTGATCAACAAACCTTACCAACCTCAAAGGGCATCAAATTCATAACACTCTTTGATGAGGAAAAGGTACGAATCTATGAGCCATGGAAAAATTCCATCATGGTAAAGCTAGCGGGCAAGCGGATGTTACACCAATATCTAAAGAGAAAAATTCAAGAACTATGGAAACCAACTAAGGATTTCCAGCTGATTGACCTTGGAATAGACAACTACATAATCAAATTCAAGAAAAAGGAAAATATAGACAAGGCAATGCATCAAGACCCTTGGTTCATTAACGTATATTTCTTTTCTATTACTAGATGGAAATCAAACTTCGTTGCCACTCAAGAGAAGGTCACAAACTCAGCACTATGGATTAGATTTCCTCTATTACCTACAGAATTTTACGATGGAAAAATTTTGAAAAAAATTGGTAATGCAATTGGCCGATTCCTAAAAATTGATGTTTCCACATCAAAAGCTCTGAGAGCTCTCTATGCAAGATTATGTGTGGAATTACAATTGGAAGTCCCAGTTCAACCGTTCATCTATGTTGGCCACCATAAATAGGAATACACTGTGAAGGTGAAAGTTTTCTTTGTAAAAACTGTGGACGATTTGGGCATATAGCACAATAATGCTCCTTTATTAATCAGAAGAATGGAGATAGAAATAATGAAGATACAACCAAGGAATTATCAATAATAAAAAATGATGGGGAAAAAGAACAGTGGACAACAGTTTCTTTTTCCAAAAGAAGACATCAAGGTGCAAAAGGCCCTAAAAATAACCTATTGCAAATCCAATTAAGCAAGATAATGGCCTAAGTATCTCTGCCAAGCTTTTCAATACAAACACCGGTAAGTATCTAGACACTTAACTATTACAATATAAATCGAAAGATCGTAAAAATACTACACCATCAACACACACCAACAATCTTCAATCTTCGATTTCTTTGCTTGGTGATCAAAACAAATTGACTACAAAAAACAACTTTTCTATCTTATTTGAAATGCCTATGGTTTTGAAAAAAACCACTAAAGATACTAATAATCAAAATATTATTTTTAATAAATCATATGCAAGTGAACAAATGTCTCAAACTACAAAGGATATTGACATGCTAGACACAAACGAGTCTACTATTACAAATCCTACAAAAACGTTAGTTAAGGTGGCCATGCAAAATAACATCTACAATGACCCTACTACCCCTACTAAAAAAGACAATACTATTAACAATACTACCCTTCCTAGTGGGCAAATTAGTAACAATCCGTCCATTAACCACAATCTCAAGCAAGATCTTTTATCAAGATCTTCTTATCCTCCAAAGCCCAAGCATGTTAGCCAAATGGCAACGAAAGAAGAACAACTAAGCCAAATGGCTGACAATCCAATACACGCAGCGGATTTGGAAGCTCAACCTATAAACTCTTCCCTGGGGGACTCAAACGATATGCAAAAGATATCCCCAATCATTACCCTATAAACCAATCCCCCCCCTTATACCTGATAGCTCCCCCCCGCCTGACTTAGAGTCATTAAGTAACCTAAACACCGATTATAATTCCAACCTTACCATCATCCCTAAGGAGAAGACAAAGACTCCTCCAAATCCTTCGTCAAAGCAGAATCACCATGGAAAATCTCCCACCTCACCAACCTCAAGCAGTAAATCTTCAAATAATATACCATTCAACTACCTCAAGCCCAAAACTACCAACTAGTGTCATGGATGGAGATGGTTCTGATGGGCTATGCATTCTTGTTCAATATCCAGATAAATGGTCAGGACTTAGTTATCATCCTCCACGACACCAGGTATCTAGACCAGCTAGTGATAGAAGGCATAAGGTTGGCCCTGAAGAACTACCTCAATCAAGCATGGCTCAAAAAGATTCCTTAACCCTTAGCACCATCAAGTGAACCCCCACCTGGTCCATGCAATGAGGAACCAGTGGAACATTCCTCCACATTTCAATCCAATCTATCCTCAAAATGCTTTAATGGACATGCCATTTTTCATGCCGGAAAATATCTCTCAACTGAACCCTATATTTCTTCCATGGGAACAACCCCAACCAGTTCAAAAGCCTCAAATACCACAACAACCTCCCTCCCTACCCCACAATCCAGTGCATATGCCAGAACCAGTAGAAGAATAAATGGAAGAGGAGGAGGAACCCCTAATCCTTCTCTTAGAAAGAGTCCTAGAAATCTGAAGTCTTGACAGAGTAAAAGTGTTTCTCTTTTGGGAGAGGCAAGAGAAGAGGCATGTTCTCAGCTGGCCACTAGCATTATACAAATGCTCGATGAGCATAAGACCTCCATAGGATCCAACTGTAGGCAATCGATCCATGATCCTAGTTCCATCATTACGGAGGAACCCTGTGATAGAGGAAGTGAGGGAGAATGGGAATCCAACCAACCAAAACCTTAATATTTCCATGAATCGACCTACTAACATCATCATTTGAAATATCAGAAGGGGAAACAACGATAACTTTAGAAGGAACATCAGGGAAATGGTGGACACACAAAGACACTATATGGCAACCTTATTAGAAGCTAGGATGGAAAATCACTTGGAGATTCTAGATGACTATGGTTTTACGGAGTTCATTGAAGTACCAACAGAAGGCCAGACATGTGGAATTGTGGTACTTTACAATCACAAAATTGTCACTGTCCAGAACTTTGTTCAAACGGATTAGGAGATTCATGCTACAATTGAGGTAATCCTAATGTCTTTTTAGTGCTATCTATGCTAGTACGAATATACTTCTTAGAAATAAGATGCTGGATAACATTGAAAGCATTAGCAATAGTTATATGGACCTTAGTTATTAGGAGGAGATTTCAATGATATATTTTGCTTAAATGAGAAATTTGGTGGCAACAGTATAAGAGATAGTAGGGCTAAATATCTTTGGTCTATGATTAATAACTGTAATTTAATTGATTTAGGTTATAAAGGATGCAAGTATACTTGATCTAACCATAGGAACAAGAACAATCATTTGATTATGGAAAGATTGAATAAAGTATTAGGCAATAGGGATCGGATTAAGATTTTTCCCAAAAGCTCCATTATTCATCTGCCAAAAACCCACTCGTATCATACTCCCATTTTAGTAGAATTAATTCCTAAAAATAATGTTCTTTATAAGCCTCTTTTTCGACTTGAAATCTATTGGTGTAAACACCCCTCTTTCAAAATTCTAGTCCAAGAAAATTGGTCTAATAATGACTATAATAGGGCTAGTAATTTATTTATGGAAAAATCTAAGATTTGGAAACACCAAACGTTTGGTGATATTATGGGTAAAAAAAAGGAAAATACTAGCACGGCTTCCAGGGATTGAAAAATCAAAATATTACCCTTACAGTTTTTTCCTCCAAAACCTAAATACTAGCCTAAAAAGGACTACAATGACCTATTACTAATAGAGGAAAATTACTGAAAGTTAATGTCAAGAGTTTTATGGCTTAACTAGGGAGATGCAAATACCAAATCCTTCTACATCTCGGCTACTAATAGGCAAAGTGTAAACACCTAATTTTTGACCACACCCAAATTCTATACTAGTTTAGTGTAAATATTTCTTTACGTCTAATCTTAATATTTTAAAACTTTTATCTTACTCTTAATAGGTTTTTTTAAAAAAAAAAATATACTAACTATATATTCACATTCTTAGAGTATACGTTTTACCCCTAGTTTTAAATAAAAAAAATTAAAAAAAAATCTAATTAGAATTTTAAATGTAAGCTATAGTATTTTTCTTAGTATAAATTAAACTACAATATAAATATTTAATTTTCTTATGTATATAATGTTTAAGTATAAGGTAACTAACTAATATTTTTAACTATGCATTTTACTTTCTAATTTCTTCATTAATAAAGAATAAGTAAAAGTTATAAAAAAAAAAGAAAAAAAACCTAGCGAAAAGAAAAAAGAAATAACAAAAAAGGGATAAATCTTGAAAGATCTTCTCAACCCCATTCTTCTACTCCAACTCCAACTCCAACTTTAACTCTTTTATATATCACCCACATTTCCTTTATAAAAGGAATACATATCACAAACTAAAAAAAGAAGAAAGGAAAAAACAAAAAGAACAAAAAAAGCAGCAAAACGTAAACCAAAAAAAGAAGAAGCAAAGAAAGAAACAAAACTAGAAAAAAAGAAAGAAAACAGAGAGAAAAAGAGTAAAAAGCAACGAAAAAAAAGAAGAGACAAAATAAAAGAACGAAAAGGTTGAACGTGAAAGAAAGGAAGAGAGTTTTGGAGATAGAAGTTAAAGATTTCATTCGCGGTTCTGAGTTCAAGGTTCTAAAAAAGTTAGCATTGTTAATTTTGGAAATCAGTAGATTGTGGCCGTAATTTTATTATAAAGAAGTTTCACACTACATGTTTTTTTCTAATCTTTTATTTAATCTATTTTAATGTGTTTATTGGAACATAAACTGTAAATTATTATATTATAAGAATTAAGATCTATTATGAAGTTGTTGCGTTTCTATAGTTTACATCTCATTTATTATTGAAGTGGTATTTGAGTTTAGTTTTCTCTTAATCCCTGTGGCGTATTTAAAATATTATTTCTTGAATTTTAGTATGTAAGTATTTTTTAAAATTTATTTACTGTTTTGGCTAAAACATTGTCTTAAATTTTTGATGTTATAATAATATCATGGTTAAATGGGTAAGAATAGTCCAAACAATAAAGTTATATCTTATACTATAAAAATTATTGATAAAAAGTACTGAACCTAAAAATTAAATCCATCATGAGTTTTTACTTTTAAGTTTATTAATTTGAGGCAATAGCACTTCTAAAAAAAACAAAAAAAAACAAAAAGTTTACTTCCCTTAAAGAGTTCATGTAAAATCCTTGTAGTATGTTTTGGGTATGGAATTTATTTGAAAATTTTCTTTTATGTGTTATTTTAAAATTTTCATTTTCGTAAATTTTTGCATACAAAAATCACGTCACACATTTTAATGTAAAGTGTGATATTTTCATCGATTAGTTTTCTTAGTTTTATTTTGAACTTTGTTTTTCAATGTGACTAGTAGAAACTATCTTATTTGGTTCAATTTGTAATGTAGTTTCCCTTTTTTTTCTTCTTCTTGATATTCGTTTATTTTATCATGCTTGGATTCTGATTTAGAATTGTTGGGGCGTTTATTCTTTTATTTGTGTGTGATGTTGATACCAAAAGAATGGGTTTATATGAAAATTTAGCCCATTAAAACATTTCAAGGATTGTATATAAAAAATAATTGTGAAAGGGTAAAATGATTCATGAACTAATTCAAGACTAGTTCCCATAATAAAAACATACAATTATGTATCTCGAATCTTAAAGAGACAAAATAATTGATATATTGTAAAATATGCTATTAGCCCATGTGTTCATACTCGAACTTTGGATTGATATGCTTAAATAATAAAAGGATCATGTGCGCATTACGCGTCTTGATACCTTTTTAATTTCAAATAATTATGTTATAACCATGTGTACATTCGGTACCTTGATTTAATATTTAATTTCAAGGAAGTACCTTGTGTGCGTATCGCATCTTGGTCAAAATAATTAATAAAAATATAATAAATTAAGTGAAGCGGTAAAAAATAAGCCATAATCAATAAAATACAGGAATTGCTAAAAATTGATTTAAGCCTTACATTAATCAATTAAAGCGACCGTGCTAGAACCACGAGACTCGAGGGGTGCCTTACACCTTCCTCTCGGTCAACAGAATTCCTTACTCAGTCTTCTATTTTCGTAGACCATAAATTAAGAGTCAAACCTTTCTTTTAAAAATGGATTCAAATAAAAGGTGACTTGGAACACCAAAACTCAATTCCAAGTGGCGACTCTAAATAATAAATAATCCCTTTTCAAAACGTCACTTTAATTAAAAAAACTCTTCTAACTCAACCTCATAATAGGGTTGTAGGGGAAAAAGGGATGTGACAGCCGCGACGACTCTGCTGGAGACAATTAATAAGAATTCGAGCTTTGTGTATTAATTCTTATTTGGCTTTATCATTTTGGATATTATTGTGTTTTGAAGCCTAATGTGCTATTTGTTGTTTATTTACCGCCTTAATACTTATTTGAACCGTGATATAAATTATATCCTCTCTCGCACCACTCTGAGTCTTCATATAAGTAGTTATGTTGTGTTTGCCTACCAGCATCAAAAAACTTCTGTCTTGAGATAAAGCCAGTTAACCTACCAGCTTCTGGTGAAGGATTTAGTCACACATGTTTAGGCGGTAGAGCCATTAGCTAGCCAATGCTGTTCTACTACTTGCAACGCTTGACGCTCCTCGGCTCGGGTTGTCCACCCGAGTAATCCAGGTATAGATACCATCTCCTTTAGGATTTGAAAACTTAGAAGAACAAGCCACAATTAATGAATATCCCTAGTATATTACAGTTTATTTGCATCATGTGCATTGAACTTAGCGGGGCTCGGGACAGGGGCCGGGCCCGTCTAGGACATGTACCAATTTTTCGGACAGACATGTTCATATTTATGTGCTATATGTAATGTTATTTGGTAGGATTCACTTAAATGTTGACCGGCTTTAAGATAGAATTAAACAAGGATAAAGTAATATGAAATTTCCAAGTTTTCATAAAATACCTTTTTTTATAAAAAATTTTGAAAATTTTTGGTATATAAACTAACAATTTTCAAAATAGTTTTCTTTTTTAGTTATTTTAACCAAACTACACGGGTTTGATTCTCACCGGATGTGACATAGGTAGGCAACCTTTATCAGGTTCAACCCCGTTTTAAATAAACATAAAAACAAGGTAGTAAAAAACGGTTTTTATGGACTATTAGTTTTTGTTTTTTACTTTTTTCAAATAATGATAATATAGTCACTTTGTCAAGTTTTTAACCAGTTTTACCCTTGCATCCGGTCTTTTTGTCGAAATAGCCTTGAAACCAACATCGAAAATGCGAAATGGGAGGCCAATTTTATTTTTTATTAGTTTTATTTACAAAACAAAAAACAATTATTTGGGCCTTTTGTTTTTAATGACTATTACTAATTTAATTTTTTTAGTCCCACAGTTTGGTTTTTATTTTTTTGTAGAATCAAACCCGAGAAATCAGAATTTTGTGTCAATAGTATATTTAACTAAAACCTATCCCCATGTCTGGATAAACAGGTGCACCATGAGTGGAGAATGATGTAAGTCTGAAAAGAGGCCCAGGTCAGAAGGGATACCAGATTTTCTTATTGTTTATCAGATACCACAATTATTGTGGGAATAGTGGAGAGATTTTAAGGAATATGAGCGAAACCAGATAAAGAAGTACTTGGGACATTTCGTTCACATGATGACGATCAAGTCTAAGAGGGATGTGATCGAAGCTTTGATTCCGCATTGGGATCCTGAAAATAATGTGTTCCATTTTACTGACTGTGAGATGACTCCGACCTTGGAGGAAATCGCCCATTTCTAGGGTGGGGCCGTAATCTTTACCGCCAGAGACCCATAGTGCCAAAAAATATGAATGAGGGTAAGTTTCTGAAGCTCTTGAACATAAACTATGGACATTATGAAGGTTTATGAGGCAATTGGGTTAAGTTGGGATTTTTGTTCATTTGTATGGCCTCGAATGCAATTTCTAAAGGAATATGGTAAAACATAAATCAAAGGAAGACAAGGAAACATGGAAGATACACAGAAGGTTTGCATTTATGGTTGCTTTTTTGGGGCGTGTAATTTTTCCGGAAAGGGAAGGACGCATTGACATCCGGTTGGGAGGTGTAGTTGAGGCGCTGACCTCAAAAGGGGATAATTATACTTTGATCACTAGGATTCTTTCTTCCATTTTTCATGATTTAATTGGATGTAAATTGGGCGCACGAAACTTTGATGGCTGCAACATTTTGCTACAAATATGGTTTTTGGAGCATTTTTATTGTCATCCTACGATCTCTAATTTTAGTGAACTCTGGCCCAATCATACTTTTGATCACCAGAAAAGAATTGACAAATGTGACTTACCTGAAGGGATTAACTTCTGGAAAGAACTACTTCTTACTTTGTATGCCAAACAGATCACATGGAATTACGATTGGTTTTCCTCGAAATAGGTCATTTGTGTATCAGCATACCGTTCTTATTTGGTACTTATGGGATTGGATGGTGTTCAGCCTTATACTCCACTTAGGGTAATGCGCCAGCTTCCACGACGAGAGGATGTGACACCACACGAGATATGAGCAAGTTCTGTTATGATTTTGGTAAAGATCAACCTCATGATGAAGGGTAAATTACGAAAATTTGGTATGCAAGTAAAGTTTCAGAATTCAATGAGATGGTAGAGAATCGAGATCGTGGACAGGTGATCCCTGTAAATATTACTTGGTTTCATGATCCTTCGTCGCTTAGAGATAAGCCCGAGGGCCCGAACAGGAGGAGAAATGATCAAAGACCTATAGAAAAGCTGAAAGAGGAATTGGAGCATGCTCAAATGATTATAGCCAAACAATAAGCCCAGCATCAGGCCGGAGTCCCTCATATTCGTTTAATCAATGGGAAAGATTATCAATCGGCGTTGCGTGTCATGGATAAAGATTTAAAGCATGCTAAAAATGAGGCAGCTCGCTTAGAAGAAGAACTGCAAACACGATTGGATTAGTCAGAAGAGTTGAGGCGAACAAAAATGCTGAAATACATAAGTTGCAAGAAGACTTGAGTATCATTGAACAGGATGCGCACCAGCAACAACTGGAGTTTGATAAGCAGAAAGAGCAGTTTGAAACAGAAAGGGCCCACTGGATATGCTCAAAGAGTTAGCTTTATGCATAATTAGAAGAAATAAAAAGGTAGAAGAGGGGTCATAAACACACAGATTTTGAGGAAGAGCGGCGTCAGTGGATGATTGAGAGGGGTGTGTTAAACTATCGCATTGAAGAATATGAGGGACGTGAGGCTCAGATGGGGCACGCCCTCAACACTACCCAGATGTGGTTGCAGAATTGTCACATGAGTATGGGGAAAGCTAAAGGATAGGTACTTCGATTGGCAGAAAAGCAGCATATGTTCATGATGATCATCGTCGTCTAAACAATGAGGAAGTTGGTCAACAAGCACGTGTCCTCGTTCCACAATTACCGATGGTGTTTCAGAATTAAATGTACGAGACTTTAGGAGGACAGTGGTGGTCAAGAGATGCAGACAGTTAATGAAATTAGTTTAAGCAAGAAGACTATTGAAGATTAATTTTTTAGTGCAGTCCATTAGTTCTTAGTTTCATTTATTTGTCGCATTTTTAATTTTGGAGACTTTTTTTTTATTATTATAAAAGTTTATTTTATTCCAGTCATATTTATGTCTTTATAGTCACTAGAGTCAGTTTGTATATATTTCCTTTTCTCTCATTCTATATAAAAAATATAATTGAATATATTTTAGTTTTTTTTATTTTAAAAAAAGGAAGAAGTCATTAGAATTGTTATTATTTCTCCTGAACTATGTCATAGTCTGATTCATGTGGCGTCATGATACGTAGGCAATACCCATCGGATGCGATCACAACCATAATTAAAATGAATAAAATAAAATAAAATAAAATAAAGTAAAAGAGCAGTAAGTTCAAATGGAAATAAACCAACAAGCTGGGACGAAGCATGAAGCCTTCCAAAATCATTTTAGAAATGAAAATGGCATTAGGTGCATGGCATACAATGTGTGATTAATATCTGAAAAATGCCTAACTCTAACACGTTTGTTGTTTGTTATTTCTAAAGAGATAAGGTTAAACAGAGGTGGTTGGTCTGTGGTTTAAACTGGCGACACACCCTTACAACACGAGGTCAAAAGGAAAAAGTAGAATGGGAAACAACAGTGAGAATGAGTCAGATAATAATGATGTCCATGGACACTTGGTCTAACAAGGTTCGAGACTGGTTGAAGAAGTAAGATGTTGAAACAACAATTGGTAGATATGTACCAAGCCTGGGTGAATGGACATGCACCGCCCTCACTACCCATGGGGCCTTCGGATAATCTTCATAATGTGTCAGTTGCAAATCAAGTGCATATCTCTATAATAAGTAACCCATTGTACCAACCTGGATTCAGTCCGAGAATTAACCTCCACACTATCCCCAGTGCCTCCATTCCACGTCCTCCAGCAGCACCCTTCAGAAATGACCACATACTTTACCTATTGTCCCTACTTTCACCGTTCCTCAACTGGCTCTCACTCAAAAGCTCGACAATGGTCCACAATTGAATGCTCATGATACCCAACATTACTCTCCAGAGCTGATTTTAAAGGTTCCAGATTCATACAAGCATACTCCTCAGAACATGTTTCCAGTCGAGGTCGAAAAGCCCAACAAGAATATGGAATAAGAGGAAATGACCAGAAAAGTGAAGAGTTTCGAACAAACCATGAGAAACATACAGGGTTTGGGAGGCCATAAGAATGTTTCGTTCAATAATTTATGCATGTTTCCTCATGTTAATTTGCCATCTGGATTCAAGACCCCTAAGTTTGAGAAGTATGATGGTCACGGTGATCCTGTGGCCCACTTGAAGAGATATTGTAACCAATTGAGGGGAGCAGGGGGGCAAAGATGAATTACGTATGGCTTATTCTGGGGAAAGTTTGACAAGAATTGCTTTAGAGTGGTTCATAGATCAAGACATATCTCACTGACACGTTTGGAATGACATGGCTCAAGATTTTGTCCAACAATTTCAGTACAATATAGATATAGTACCAGACCGCTCCTCTCTTGTCAACATATATAAGAAATCTACAGAAAGCTTAAGAGAATATGCAATCAAGTTGAGAGAGTAGGCGGCTAGGGTCAAACCACCAATGAAAGAGGAAGAAAGGATTGACTACCTTCTCCAAGCTCAGGATCCTGATTACCTCCATTATATGTTGGCCGCCATTGGTAAGCCTTTTGCCGAGGCGATTAAGATTGGGGAAATAGTTGAGAATGGCATGAAGTTAGGAAAAATGGTGAGTCAGGCAGCCCTTAAGGCGACCACGTAAGCAATTCAAAGCGGGTCAGGAAGTTTCGGAAATCGAAAAAAGAAGGAGGAGGGATCCATGATGGTGTCTGGATTCGGGGGAGTTCAAAGAGGAATAGTTCCTTCATACGTGCAATTCCAACAAGGACAATCCAATTCTCCTCAATATTATTATCTTCCTCAGGGTCCCCGATACTCATTTCCCTCGCAACAATATACAATGTATAATGCTTAAGCTAATGCTAGGCCTCCCAATCACCAACAATGGCGAGCATCGATTCCACAAGGCTTCCGTCAACTCCGGCAAAATTTTCAGGCACCATATAATCCTCGTCCCAGATAGGAATATGTGAGAGAGAAGGAGCCAATGAAAGAGTTCACCCCAATTGGAGAATCGTATGCAAGCCTATTTCGAAAGTTGATGCAACTAAAATTGATTGAACCTATAATTCCAAGTTACGTGAATCCAAATTCAAAAGGTTTTGACTCCAATGCGAGACCTGAGTATCATTCTAAAACCTTAGGTCATAGTACCGAAAATTGTTGGACATTATAGAAAGCCATTGAAAATTTGATTGAAGCAAAGTCAATTGTGGTGACAAACAATGAAGATACTCCTAATATCAAAAACAATCCGCTCCCAGCTCATGATAATACACATTTTATTGGGATGATTTGTGATGATCGTGATTATAAGCAATCTGGCAAGACAGAGATGATTGTTGGAACCGTAGGGCCAAAGCCAAAAGTGATAGTAAGCCCGCCACAATTGGTACCGCTAATTGTGAAAGGTGCGAGTTCTAGTTCAAACTTGGCAGGTTCTGAAAAAACGGTTCTCTATGTCCCTGGAAGAACAAAAAAGATTGAGGTTCAATTGGGTTGGCCAAAACTTTATATTCCTGGAGACATTCATAATATTATTCCGAATAATGCTTTGATAAATATAATAGAGCTAGTTGTGATCCGACCTGTTGCACAACTTTTAGTGTCGAACCCAAAAGCTATTCCCTGGAACTATAACAAGACTGCCATGACATACAAAGGAACTGAGATAGTGGAAGAAACAAGATGAAATGTGAGGTTTGACCCACTCTGGAAGGTGCTACTCGCCAGAGTAGTTGAGAAATGCTAAGCACCAAGGAAAATCGCTTTCCAATGAAAGAAACTATTTTAGAAAAAGAAGCGGAGGAATTCCTTAAGAAGTTGAAAATGCAAGACTACTCAATTATTGATCAACTAAGGAAAACCCCTGCTCAGATATCTTTGTTATCTCTGATTTTGCACTCGAAAGAACATCGCTGTGTGTTGATCAAAACTTTGAACGAGGCATATGTCTCAGAAAAGACAATGGTGAATAAGCTAGAAAAAATAGTTGAAAGATTCTTTCAGGTGAACGAAATTTCTTTCAGCGATTATGATTTACCTTAGGAAGGGGTTGGGTATAATAAATCTTTGCATCTTATTGTCAAATGTGAAGGCATTACGTAAAAGTGGACATGATTGACGGACGCTCAAGTGTAGATGTATGCCCTCTTTCTAATCTACAACAACTGAACATTGACACTAACAGAATATGAACTAGTAGTGTCAGCATCAGGGCTTTTGATGGTTCAAAAAGAGACACTATTGGGGAAATTGAACTCACCATGACAATTGGCCTGGTTGATTTTAACATTTTCTTTTAGGTTATGGATAACTTCCTATTATTTTCTTCTGGGAAGGCCGTGGATCCATATGGCCAGTGCTATACCATCCACCCTGCATCAAATGGTCAAATTCGGATATGAGAGGCAAGAAGTTGTTGTTCATGGGGAGGATGACTCGTCCGTCTAGAATGACCCGTCCATTCCATGTATCGAGGCCAATAAAGGATGTGAATCCCTCGTATATCAAACATTTGAGGTGATTGAGGTAGACCAAGTGGAAGAAGGAAAACCAATTCTACATCCCCATATTTCATCCACATCTATGATGGTAGCTTCACTGATGTTGAGGAATGGCTATGAACCAGGAAATGGATTAGGATCATTTCTGCAAGGAATTGTGAACCTCATTGCTCCTTTTTCGAAGAAAGATACCTTTGGATTGGGTTTTAAACCAACATAAGTTGACATAAATAGAGCCAAGGCCCACAAAGAGAATGGTTGGAATTTGTCAAAACCAATCCCTCACATTGCCTACTCTTTTGTCAAGCCACAATTTGAAGAAGTCCAAAATCTCTCTAGTCAATATGACATTGATGATGTTTGCCAGGGTCTCAAGGAGATATTCTATGGAATCAATATGGTTAAAGTTGGTGAGGGCCCTAGCCGTGCAAGTGTTCAACTGATTGGCCTAGATACCTCGCTCAACAACTGGGAAGAAACTCCTCTTCCCATTAGGAAGGAGTCTTGGTAGTCTGTTTTGTTGCTTTTTCTGTATTTGGATTATTTTCAGGGTTGTAATCCATATACTTTAGTTTAATTGCTTTGCTTTGATGTTAACCCTTCTATCCTTTCAAATTCAATGAAATGAAGTTCCAGTTTCATATTAGAATTCTATCTTTCCTTTCCCTAATTTTTGTTAATTTCTCATCATTTTCAATTTCGTTAATGCTGGCTTTAAAAACATGACATGCACGAGGAATTCATGCCCAGATCTTAAAAAGTTGTCTAATCTTGAAATAATGAAATAAGAAGTTGAGTATGATGATGATGAGGCCTTTAAGGAAATAAAAATATAATTGAATCAATTTGAGAATAAGCCTAAGCCTAACTTAAATGAAACCGAGGCAATTAACCCGGGAAGTTCCGAAGAAATCAGAGAAACAAAAATAAGCATTCATACTGAACGAAGGACGAGAGATGCCATAATTCAAGTTTTGTTAGAGTATAAAGATGTATTTGCTTTGTCATATGATGACATACCGGGTTTGAGTGCTGATTTAGTGGTCTATAAGCTTCCCACGTATCCTAAGTTTCCACTAATACAACAAAAACAAAGGTAGTTTTAAGACAGATATGAGTGATAAAAGTAAGGAGGAAGTCACGAAGCAACTAAGTGAAAATGTTATCAGGGTCTTCCGATATATTACATGGTTAGAAAATGTTGTGCTAGTGCCAAAGAAGGATGGGAAAAATTAGAGTTTGTGTTGAATATAGGGATTCAAACAAAGCAAGTCCAAAAGACAACTTTCCTTTACCCAACATTCATATCCTTATTGACAATTGTGCTAAACATGAGATCCAATCTTTTGTGGATTGTTATGCCGGGTATCACAAAATTATGATGGATGAGGAAGATGCAGAAAAGAATGCCTTCACCACTATGTGGGGAACCTATTGTTATAGGGTCATGCCATTTAGTTTGAAGAATGCAGGAGCAACTTACATGAGGGTAATAAATACCATATTCCATGACATGATGCACAAAGAGATTGAGGTGTATGTTGATGATGTGATCATTAAGTCTAGAACATGAGATGATCATGTGCAAGACTTGAAAAAGTTCTTTGAAAGGCTACGAAAGTACAATCTCAAACTCAATCTAGCCAAATGTGCATTCGGAGTTCCTTCTGGGAAGCATTTGGGTTTAATAGTTAGTCGAAGAGGCATTGTGTTAGATCCCTCCAAGATAAAGACCATTCGAGAGCTGCCTCCCCCGAAGAATAAAAAAAAAGTCATGAGTTTGCTCGGGAGGTTGAACTACATCGGCAGGTTCATTGCACAGCTTACAACCACATGCGAGCCTATTTTCAAGTTGTTGAAAAAGAATGCCGCTATCAAGTGGACAGATGAGTGCCAAGAAGCTTTTGATAAGATCAAGGAATATTTGTCAAATCCTCCTGTTTTGGTCCTGCAAGAACCTGGTAGGCTTTAATTTTTATGTCTGTCAGTAACAGATAGTTCTTTTGGTTTTGTTCTGGGTCAACATGATGCCACAGGAAAAAAGGAACAAGCAATATATTATCTGAACAAAAAGTTTACCACTTATGAGGCCAAATACACTCTTTTAGAAAGGAGTGTATACAACATAGGCATTATCTTTTGGCCTATACAACTTACCTCATATCCCGAATGGATCCCCTGAAGTATATGTTTCAGAAGCCGATGCCAACTGGCAGATTGGAAAAGTGGTAAATCTTGCTCATAAAGTTTGATATTGTTTATGTCACTCGCACTGCCATGAAGGCACAAGCTTGGCTGATCATCTAGCAGAAAACCCAATGGATGATGAGTATGATCTTTGAACACCTACTTCCCAGATGAAGAGGTTAATTTAGTGGAAGAAGAAGTCCAAGATGAAAGTCAAGTTTGGAAACTATACTTTGATGGGGCTGCCAACATTAAAGGCGTAGGGATTGGGAAATTCTCGTATCACCTACTGGGCAACACCACCCTACCAGAACACGACTTTGTTTCTTCTATACAAACAACAAGACAGAATATGAAGCTTGCATCATGGGTTTGAACATGGCAATAAACCTAAATATGCATGAACTGTTGGTGATGGGAGATTCAGATTTGCTTACTCAGTAGGCTCAAGGTGATTGGGAGACTCCAGACATCAAGCTCATTCCACATATATAATATGTGAAAGATCTTAGCAAGAGATTCAAGTCCATCGAGTTCAGATACATTTCCAGGTTTCACAATGAGATAGCTGATGCCTTGGCCACCCTGGCCTCAATGCTTCCATATCCGGGTAATACTCACATTGACCCATTGGAAATTCAAATTCGGGATTAATATGGTTATTGCAATACAATTGAAGCGGAACTAGATGGTGAACCATGGTACCGTGATATTAAAAAGTTTTTGAAAACAAGAGAGTATCCAGATCATGCTAATAGGGATCAAAAGAGAACTATTAGGCGACTCTCTAATGGTTTCTTTTTGAGTGGGGAAATCCTATACGAAAGAACCCCAGATTTAAATTTATTGAGGTATGTGGATGCCAAAGAAGCTGAAATGATTATGAACGAGGTGCATTCGGGAGTTTGTGGTCCGCACATGAATGGATATGTTCTAGCAAACAAGATCCTTCGGGCAGGATATTATTAGCTTACTATGGAGTGAGATTGCTTTCGTTTTGTTCGCAAGTGCCACCAGTGTCAGATCCACAGTGATTTGATTCACTCGCCTCCTTCAGAGTTGTATCCTATGTCAGCTCCTTGGCCTTTTGTTTCTTGGGGAATGGATGTCATTGGACCAATCGAGCCAAAAGCTTCAAATGGGCACAAATTCATCTTTGTTGCATTTGATTACTTCACCAAATGGGTGGAGGATATTACATTGAAAGCAGTTACCAAGAGAGCAGTAGTAGACTTCCTGTACTACAACATCATCTATCGTTTCGGTATTCCAAAAACCATTATTACAGATAATGCTGCTAATTTGAATAGTCATCTGTGAAAGGCGTATGTGAACAATTTAAAATTGAGCATTGACATTCTACTCCTTACCGACCCAAAGCTAATGGAGCTGTTGAAGCTGCAAATAAGAACGTGAAAAATATTCATAGGAAGATGGTCCAAGGGTCTAGACAATGGCACGAGAAATTGCCTTTTGCTCTTTTGGGATTCCGGACAACTGTCTGTACATCATTTGCTGCAACACCCTACTTGTTAGTTTATGGCACCGAAGCGGTCATACCTGCTGAATTTGAGATTCCCTTGTCACACCTCCTTTTGGCTACTACAACCCGGCGAAGGGCGTAGACAAGGGAGTTTTTACAAGTAAAGGAAAATCAAAAGGGGATTCAATTATTTAAGAGAATTTTAGAGTCGCCACTCGGGAGATTGATGGTGTCCCGAATCACCGATTAGAATGCCGAATCGAGGAAAGAATGACTCTGTTTAACAGTCCGCGAACCAGAAATCCGGGTAAGGAATTCTGTTAACCCAGGAAAAGGTGTTAGGCACTCCCGAATTCCCTGGTTCTAGCACTGTTGCTCAACTGTTATATTTGGCTTAAATTATTTGATTATACAATTATGAACCTATGTGCATTTTGAATCTTCAACCATTTTTATTATTATTCTTAAAGAGAAATGCAACATTTTTAAAACATGCCTCGCACCACGTCACATAAATGCACCAGCATATTTTGACATATTTCAACTTCGCTGAGATTTAGATTTGGGTCACATAAATGTGCACCCGAATTTAGGAAATGTAAATTATTAAAGATGCGTCCTAAGGCGACTAGAGCGTTGTTATGTTTGTGAGAAGCCGTAAATATTCGCTAAACGACTCGTCTCAAGTTCTAAGTACTTTAGACTCGGCATTTTAAAAGAGATAATCTAAAGGACTTTTTGTTTCTAATAATGATTCTAAAAAAAGTTGACTACAAGGGTTTAGTGTCGATGCCACATCTGACCGGACTGAATTCATATATCAGCTGGGCCTCAAGCAAAGCCCAGCCTAGCAGCCTGATACTTGGGTCCAAGAGCAACCCTTTCACTTAAGCCTTCAGTTGAAGTGGGTTATTATTGGTTACCATATTTTGGGCCCTATCATGGACCCAAGCGGAGACGCAAGGAACATGTGTGTAAAACAACTGAAGCTGGTTTTCCATGTTGCCCAATAAGCCCAAACATGCTTAGTATTGCACAAATAGCTGTTACTGCCAGCTTGTATCACAAAATGGATGTAAACAGAATCATCTATCCAACTCGGATTTAGTTAACACAAATCATCTATCAAACTCAAATTTATTTAACACAAATCTTCTATAAAATTCCAATTTAACTAACATTTAGGAAATCTGGAAGGAAATTGCACTACTAACAATAATCATATAACGAATTTAACAGTCCAAACAGTCCCATAGTCTTTTATAATGAGTATTAAAATGAAATAAAACTATTTAAAAATTAAACGGCAGATTTTGAAAAATAATGTAGTGCAACAGCTTTATTTCATCTCATAATGGCTTGTACATGGATGAGCTTTATGTAATGTACCTCGAAATCACAATGCAATTGGAAAAGAGGGAAGTTAGTAGATTTGGCCACATCAATCAACAACAGAGACGACTTATAACCCAGACGTATACCCCAAAAACTAATAGAACCCCAGCAACTTCAGATTTTTAACTTTCAAACCCCAATGGAAGCAATGCAGTAGTGAAAACAATGACATTCCAAACATGCTAGGACTACAACAACTTCAGAACCAAATTTCTAAAAGCCAAACTCGATTATTTCCATGCTAATTGAGGCAAAAATGGTCTCAAAACATGATGTGACCAAAGGCTATTAAATATGAGCAATGTCTCAGTAAAATTGCTGATGTTTCAGGAATTCTAGCTCTAGGATTTTGAGAGAGTTATAGGGATACTTTTTCAGATTTTTCCAACCCCCTTTTTTGAGTGATTTTAACCCTTTTATATAGCGAAGTACTAGGGCATCATTTTTATTGTGCTTTACCCTTAAGTCCCTCTTTAATTTTCAGTTATTACTTATTTGAACCCTCATTTCATGACTTGTTTCCCAAGTTATAACAAACAAAGGTCTAAATTTCAACTTGACCCCTTATTCTAGAAGTTTCCAGGGATAGTGACTACATGCTTCTCATGCTGAATTACTTATACTACCCCTACCCCTTCCCAGAATTAACTAAATGATATTTTTGCATTTCAGCTCGCTTTCACTCAAGTCAACTAACCATGGTTAATTTGCTCATGACCTAGAAACTTCTTAACTATAACCAGAATTCAGATTGACTAATCCTAGCTAAACCAATTGAGATTAAACTCTAATGAGTTTTACTTGTATCAAAGAACCAAAATTAACCCACCCAACAAGAAGAACAATTGAAATTTATTATGCAGAATAAACGAAAACAACTCAAAAATACGAAGCAGCATTGGATCAAATCAAACCTATTTGCATGACTATTGAATCTAAACTATATGGTAAGAAAAGAAGCAGAAAATTGAAACGAAGTCGTAAACTAACCACAGAGATCATAATGGAACGAAAAATAAGAATGAAATCACAAATAGAAGCAGATATATAAAAAAATACCTCAAATTCTGAATCAGACTGGCGAACTTCTTGGCATCATTTGGGGCCCAGTCACCCTTTGTAATGTGTTTTCTACTAGAAAACACAAGACTAAGGGTTATTAAAGCCCAAAAACCAAAGATACCCTTAACTTTGGCAACTAGGGCTCCAGACCAAATTTTGATTTGGAATTTGAACTAAACGGGAAAGATTCTAGGATTAAGGGTCGTGGATTCAAGGTGAGGGAAGTGAGGAGAGTGCATGACACTAATTTAGTGGATTTTTGGAAAAGCCGTATTTTGGCATGCTGGTTCAAATTGAAATCGAGGAGCTGCAGTATGATTCGAGCCTAAATGATTATAGGAATGAGAAGGGGAGGTCAAGGGGGTGTAGGGGTGTGAAACTGAGGTTATTTGGTGGTGGTGGTGCCCTTGGCAGCGAAGGCGGCGTCCATATTTTAAAAGATTCGAGGAACTGGGCCGTTATTTGTGGAACTGTACGAGGAAGACCTGATTTGTCTCTAAAGCTTATACACAGTTTTTGGACATTTTTATGTAAATTGCTAGGCTTCACGTGATCCGTTAGATCAAGGCCATGGATGGCCAAGATCTACTGCCACCAGACAGCGTCGTTTGGGTACGGGGCTGGTTGGACCGGGTTGAGGAACAGGGGGTAGAGACTGGGCGTTTGGTTTGGGCTTAGGAGTTAAATTAAATGGCCCAATTTTCCTATTCTTGTTCATTTTATTTCAAAACAAACAATTCCATTTTCTTTTTCTCTTTGTCATTTTTTTTGTTCAAGATTAAAATCAAAATTAATTCCTAGAGCTAAATTAACTACTAAAAAAACTTAATTAAACCTAAAATGGTAATTGACACAAATGATTAAAAGAAAATTAATAGAAAACTTATTCGTAAATCAAAGCTAACATTAAAAGTGCAAATTAACTATTTTTGAATTTTCTTTCTCATAAAATGAACCAATTACTAATTAATATTCAAAGTGCAAGATTGAATCCTAACGCAAATGACACTTATCTTTGTGTTTTTTCATTAAGATAAATATAAATAAATGCAAGCAGGAGAAATTTAGGCCAGGCAAAAATCACATGCTCACAGCTGCCCCTCTTTGCTCGGAGACACGAAGAGTTTTCGGGCAAAGACAAGTGAGCAACCATGAGAGATTTTTGCCTGCTTAACACTCTATGAGAAGCATTTTTAAAAAGCTTTGACCGCACCCTGCTTCAGAAGTTTCCTACATATCCTCGGCTAAAGAGGAATCAGGTTAGTGTAGTTCAAGAGTGTTTGGTAGCTGTGACTACTGAGGCTGTGATTACACTGTTGCTGTTGCTGCTACAGCTCCAGACCCCCTTATTACACCTTGTGAAATACAAAGAATCTATACTAAGCTATGAACTAAGGATTACAAAAGAACCTATCTATATCTTCCGACTTTCTCTGAACCATCGTGGCTTTGTTGTCTTGTATTTCTTGCTGTGGACTCCTTGTTGCCTTGTTGACTGGTATTTATTCCTGTAGAACTTCTTGTTGCATTGTTGACTGGCATTTCTTTCTGTAAACTTCTTGTTGCCTTGTTGACTTTTATTTCTTTCTGTAAACTCCCTGTTGCCTTATGGACTTCTTGTTTTCTCTTCTTCAATGTTGGATGCCGAATTGCTGGACTTGAGATGTATTCCCTTGAAAAACATTCCCTTGTTCTACAGGTGAGCTCCTTATTACCAAAACTTGAAGCTTGAAAAATATTCCCTTGTTCTACAGGTGGGCGCCTGATTACAAAAACTTGGATTTTGAAGAATATTCTCTTGTTCTACGAGTGGGCGCCTGATTACCAAAACTTGAAATTTTGAAAAATAGTCCCCTGTTCTACAGGTGGGCGCCTGATTGTAAAACTTGAAAATTTGAAAAATATTCCCTTGTTCTACAGGTGGGCGCCTGATGGCAAAAACTTAAAAATTTGAAAAATATTGTTCTACAGATGGGCGCTTGATTGCAAAAACTTAAAATTTTGAAAAATATTCCCTTGTTCTACAGGTGGGGCCTGATTACCTAAAGTTGAAATTTTAAAAATATTCCCTTGTTCTACAGGTGGACGCCTGATTGCACAAATTTAAAATTTGGAAAATATTCCCTTGTTTTACTGGTGGATGCCTGATTACAAAAACGTAAAATTTTGAAAAATATTCACATGTTCTACAGGTGGGCGCCTGATTGCAACAAAACCAAACAAACAAAACACAAGAAATTCTTCCTGGCCCAGTTTGGTGCTGGGCGGATCCGTGAGTGTTAATCAAACCTCCTTACCAAATATCTCTAAAGCTAAGTCCCATTATCCAGGAGGGTCCTGACAATTCTTAACTGTTGACAACTTTAAGACTATGTTATGTTTCTGAAAAGGTATTATATTCCACTATGCCTTTTTATGAGTTGTATCTGCTGTGGATCTGCTGATGGCTGTTGATTAAGACTACTTCCCATTGTCCAATCGGGTCCTGACAACTTCTAATTAGATGACAAAATGTGACTGCTGGGGTTAGTATTTAGAGCTACGTCCCATTATCCAGCGGGGTCCTGATAACTTTTGTTGACTCTTGTTGGGGAAGTATCTAATCTATGTCCTATTTTTCAGGAGGGTTCTGATGACTCTTATTGACTTTTGTTGGGGAAATATCTAATCTAAGTCCCATTTTTCAGGAGGGTCCTGATGACTCTTGTTGACTCTTATTGACTCTGGCTGGGGAAATATTGTCTCTAAGTCCCATTTTTCAGGAGGGTCCTGATGACTTTTATTTACTCTGGCTGGGGAAATATTTGCTCTAAGTCCCATTTTCAGGAGGGTCCTGATGATTCTTATTGGCTCTTTTTGGGGGAAATATTTGCTCTAAGTCCCGTTTTTCAGGAGGGTCCTCATGAATTTTATTGATTTTTATTGACTCAAATGTTTGCTCTAAGTCCCATTTTTCAGGAGGGTCCTGAGGGCTCCGACTTAAATGCCAATTCTAATATCTTGTTGTTTCTGCGACTCTTACTGAGGAGGTGTTGGTACTTGACCATGTTACTCTCACCTGTTTAAGTTTTAGATTGCGTTCCATCTCAACTTCTATGCCTCTTTTAACCCTCGATTGTTTCTATTGGGTTTTTCTAGTTAAAGCTTTTCCTATTGTGCTCTTTGCTGGGGAGGGCATTTATGGAAGACTGTGTTCCCTTTGAGTTTTATCTAAGTCCCACTTCCAGGTGGACCCTGAGATTTAGATCATACCTGCTGTGTGCCTGCCCTCACCTATGGACGGCTGCCTTTAGGCTCTTCTTGAATTTTTTGCCCCTGCGACAATCAAAGAAAACTTGTCAGTTTGTAAAGTGATGGTTAGCTCGCGGCATTCTTTTTGGAAGCGGCCTCCTTACTGTCATGTTCCATTTTGTTCAAATTTCCCTGTTGATGATGAGTCGCTTGAACTGCTCAGCTGACCCCTCGAGACCTCTAGGCTTTATTTTGCTCCCCATTATTGTATTACATTTCTACCCTTTTTTCCAGAATCCTTTATGTCCCTCCCCGATGATTGACGAGTTGTTGTATTATGCTTTGGTCAACCCTCTGAACCTTGCGGATTCACTTTGTTCTTTATCTCGTGTTACCTTTATGAGCCTTTGCTAAAATCCCTACAAACCATTTTTTTTGTGAAACCATCCAATCTGTATCTGGTGTTTAGTTGACCTTTTCCCTTTGTATCTTTACTTGGCACTTCCCACTCTTTACCGGAATTCTCTTTTGCCTCTTCCCGAAGATTGACGAGTTGATATATCACGCAGGATAAACTCTCATGGCCATTTCCGCCTCTGTGTTGTGCTTGTTTCCTCTTTTACTAGAATCCCTATATCCCTTTTAAATGATTACCGAGTTACGATGTTATGCTTGGCTAGTCCCCTGATCCTTGTGGTTTTATTTTGTTTCTCATCTTGGTGTTACATTTCTGATCCTTCGCCACAAATACTTATCCCTTTCTTGAGATTACCTGGTCCTTTTGTGATGCTTGACTGACTCTTAATTTTTACTTTCTCGCCACCTTGTATTGCACTCTCGATTCTCACCTGAATTCTTTATGTATTTCCCGACGACTGAGGTATTATGTTTAGTCAAACCTTGCGACCTTTCCTGTTTTCGTGTTGTGCCAACTTTACTTCCATCCAAAACAGCCCAATTGGTGTATGACGCGCAGCTGACCCTAGAATATTTGTGGTTTCACTTTGCATACCCTTTTCTGTGTGGTGCTCCTTCACTTTGCCGATTCTTGTCTTTTCCATCGATTGCAGTTTTATGAATCTTTCCGTTTGCTGTTCCACTCTTGTTATATTTGTTACACCTTTGGGCGTCATGCGCTTTGTTCCTTTGGGAGTTGTTAATTGGCTTTGACATTCCTTTCATTTGCTTAAACAAGATACTTTAGACTCGAAAGAAAAATGAAATGCAAGGACTCCAAACGGTATTTAGGGTGAAGAATTCCAGACTTGCTGACTGTTGAAAAGACAAGGAAGAAGACTTATCTGAAAAGGAACCGCTGGTTTTTGCAATCATGACATGCACTTCGGCCTATTCGACCCAATCTATTTCGATGACCGGCCTTCTGTTACTGTGCTTTTGTCGTTGTGACCTTCCTAAACCAATCCTTTTAACCAAACCCTAACTCGTCTTGCTCTGCAGTGTTCATCCATCAATAGCCCTTTTCTGAGTTTTGCTTTATCTTACCTTCGCCTCACGGTGCCTGTGAAGGTTTTCACCTATAAGATTCTCTTATTTTATTTTCTCTCAAACTCTCGTCGCCTTATGGTGCCCGTGAAGGTTTTCCCCGATAAGACTCTCTCATTTTGTTATCTCTCCGGCTTGGCTCAGAGTGCTGTCCTTGACATGAATACCCTCTACCTGCTCGGCTCGGCATTTTTGAAGACTAATCAAAAGGTCTTTCTTTGGACCGTAACATAGGCTTTTGGATAGGGTTAGAAAGACAGGGTATCAAAGGCTCGAAATAACTCAAATGGGTTCGTTTACAACTTTTGGAACCACATTCTTATAACAAACACAACTTCTGCCCCAGTTTCTTGCTTGGAGGCTTTTAGATTTTAATTTTGATGAGACCGAACCGTGAGGCTGCCTACGTATCCTTTTAAAAGGAATCAAGTCAAACGTAGTTCATAATGATTCCTTGTTTTTGTTTTTTTTTCTTCACCCCTTTTTTTCTATTTTTCTTCTCTCTTTTTTCTTTGTTTTCTTCTCTTTTTCTTTCTTTGTTTCTTTTTCTCTTTTCTCTTTTCTTTTTTTATTTTCTTCTTTTTATTTTTTCTCTTTTTCTTTTTTTCCCTTTTTCATTATTTTCATTCTTTCCTTTCCTTTCCTTCTACTGCCTTCTCACACTTGCGTTTCTGACTTTTTTACCAATTCCGAAAGAGGGGTATGAAAGAAAATAATTAAAGTTCAAAAGGGTTAGCAAAGGATAAAGTGCTTAGATAGCAGAATAAAATGCCTTCCTCAATTAAATTTTCAAAATTTGCCAAGTACAAACAGATGTCAAGTATAAACAATGATATAAAAAATCATACATAATATCTTTTGACAACATCTGCATTGATAGCCATTTCCGCACATTTCCCTTCCACATCCGTCAGATAGAACTCCCCATTGGACAATACTCTTGATACGATGAATTGCCCCTGCCAATTTGGAGAGAACTTGCCTTTCACCTCGGCCAGGTGAGGGTGGATGCGCTTTAGTACCAGCTGACATACTTCGAACTTCCTGAGGCGCACTTTCTTGTTATATGCCCTAGCCATCTTTTGTTGATACAATTGGCCGTGACAGACCGCTGCCAATCTTTTCTCATCAATCAAATTCAATTGTTCCAAATGAGCTTTGACCATTCTTAGTTGTCGATTCGTGGTTCCGCCGCGATTCTAAGAGAGAGGTTTTCAATCTCGGCCGAGATTAGCGTCTCCGTACCATATACCAATAAGTATGGAGTGGCTTCCATTGAAGTGTGGACAGTGGTACAATAGCCTAACAATGCAAAAGGAAACTTCTGATGCCACTGCCTGGATCCTTTCACCATTTTACGAAGTATCTTTTTTATGTTTTTATTGGCTACCTGAACCGCTCCGTTTGCCTTTGGGCGGTACGTGGTAGAGTTTCAATGTGTGATCTTGAACTGCTGACATACCTCCCTCATTAGGTGACTATTGAGGTTTGCCCCATTGTCAGTGATGAGCGTTTTAGGGATCCCGGACCCACAAATAATGTTTGTGTGCAAAAAATCGACCACGGCCTTCTTGGTTACTACCTTGAAGGTTTTGGCTTCAAACCATTTAGTGAAATAGTCAATAGCAACAAGGATAAATCTGTGTCCGTTAGTAGCTACTGGCTCAATGGGCCCAATAACATCCATGCCCCAAGCAACGAAGGGCCATGGTGCCGACATCGTATGCAATTCAGACGGAGGAGAGTGAATTGGGTCTCCGTGTAACAGACACTGGTGGCATTTGCACACAAAGCTGATACAATCCCCTCCATGGTAAGCCAATAGTATCCTGCACGGAGACTCTTCTTTGCCAAAATATATCTGCTCATGTGTGGCCCATAGACGCCATCATGCACCTCATTCATGCTGATCTTCGCCTGCTTAGCATCTACTCATCTTAGCAAACCAAGATCTGGCGTTCTTTTGTATAATATCCCTCCACTGAAGAAGAACCCACTTGCCAAACGACGAATTGTTCTCTTCTGGTCACTTGTGGCTTGTACCTGGTACACACCTCTCCCGATATATTCCTTGATGTCGTGGAACCAAGGCTCGCCGTCAAGCTCGTTTTCCACCATGTTGCAATAAGCATGTTGATCAGGGACCCGGATATGTATCGGCTCAATATAAGCCTTGTCCGGGTGATGTAACATTGACACCAAAGTATCCAGGGCATCGACAACCTCGTTGTGAATTCTGGGGATGTGCTTAAACTCTATTGACCAGAATCGTTGACAGAGATCATGCAAGCATTTCTGGTATGGTATGAGTTCTAAATCTCTTGTCTCCCACTCCCTTTGAATCTAGTGTACCAGACGATTCAAGTCTCCCAAGACCAAGACTTCCTGGACACCCATATTCGCTGCTAATCTCAAACCCAAAATGCATGCGTCATATTCAACTATGTTATTGGTGCAATAGAAGCAGAGTTGAGCTGTGACTGGGTAATGATGCCCTTCTTCATAAATGAGTACCGCTCCTATCCCGACGCCTTTCATGTTGGAAGCCTCATCGAAGAACAATTTCCATACCGACTTCTCATCCCGTTCCGTTTCATTGATAAGCATCACTTCCTCATCCGAGAAATAAGTGTTCAATGGCTCATATTCTTCATCTATGGGATTCTCTGCTAAATGGTCCGCCAATGCTTGTGCCTTCATAGCAGTCTTGGTCATGTAGACAGTGTCGAACTCAGTGAGCAAGATTTTCCACTTTGCGAGCCTCCCTATGGGCATGGGTTTCTGGAAATTGTATTTCAATGGGTCCAGTCGTGAGATAAGATAAGTGGTATAAAATGACATGTAATGCTTCATTTTTGGGCCACCCACGTCAAGGCGCATCATGTCCTTTCAAGATGAGTATACTTAACCTCGTAAGCTTTGAATTTCTTGCTGAGGTAGTATATGGCCTGCTCTTTTCTCTCAGTAACATCGTGCTGACCCAACACACACCCAAATGAGTTGTCCAGGACTATCAAATATAAGTTCAGAGGCCTTCTTGGTTCCGGAGGGACCAATACCGGTGGGTTTGACAAATATTCCTTTATATAAAAGGCCCTAGCACTCTCCCGTCCATTTTACCGCAACATCCTTCTTCAATAGCTTAAAGATGGGCTCGCAGATGGTTGTGACCTAGCGATGAATCAACTGATGTAATTCAATCTCCCTAGTAGACTCATTACTTCTGTTTTGTTTCTGGGTGGTGTATAGCTTTGATTTTTTATGGGTCTAGTTCGATGCCTCGGCAGCTGACTATGAACCCTAACAACTTTCCCGAAGGGACCCCAAATGCACATTTTACCGGATTGAGCTTGAGGTCATACCTACGGAGGCTCTGGAAGAATTTCCTCAGGTCTTTGACATGATCAGATAGCTTCCTAGACTTGATTATTACATCATCGACATATAACTCAACTTCATCGTGTATCATATCATAGAAAATGGTTGTGATAGCCCTCATGTATGTGGCCCCAGTGTTTTTCAAGCCAAAAGGCATGACTCTATAACAGTACATCCCCCACGGCGTGATGAATGCCGTTTTCTACGCATCTTGTTCGTCTACTAAAATCTGGTGGTACCCGGCATAACAATCCATGCATGACCCGATCTCATGCTTCGCATAGTTGTCAATCAATATGTGGATGTACGGCAAGGGAAAATTGTCTTTTGGACATGCTTTGTTGAGGTCGCGGTAATCAACACACACCCTAGTTTTACCATCCATTTTCGGCACTAGCACAACATTAGCTAGCCAAGTGGGGTATCGTATGACGCGAATGACTTTTACCTCAAACTGCTTGGTCACTTCCTCTTTAATATTCACTCTCACATCAGTTTTGAATTTCCTCAACTTTTGCTTAACATGCGGGCAAGATGGGTCAGTAGGTAACTTATGGACTACCAGATCAGTGCTCAATCTGGGCATGTCATTGTAGGACCATGCAAAGGCATCTTTGTATTCAAGCAACACTTCGATTATTTCTTCCCTAAATTGTGGCTCCAGATGGACACTTATTTTTGTTTCTCTGACATTATCCAGGCTTCCTAATTTGACTGCTTCAGTGTCATTCAGGTTTGGTTTGGGTTTCTCTTCGAACTAGGTCACCTCTTTACTAATCTCATCCCATGACCCTTCCTCATCATACCCTGGTTGATCTTCGTGTTCTATTTCTTGAATTATTATTTATGAACTAGACCCGTTTTGAAGACTGGGCCGGGGAGTCCTTATGCATGTCAGATCAATAGAACCAACATAAAAAACACTGTACAAAAGAGAAAAGAAAGAAAAGTAAAGAGAAATGGAAACTATTAGTATTGCTGAAAGGGAAATTGCATTTCATTAGAATCAAAGATAGCATAGTTTACACATCCAAACGACCGAAATTACAACTGAATTGACAACTCTGACGCCAATACAAACTAAACTTAACGGAAAATCAAAGCCGGCTACCACGACTCCCTCCGAGTGGGAAGATGAGTGGATTCCCAATTATTGAGCTTTGCTCGTGTTCCAACAAATTGCATATCCGCCCTGCTTGATCCTTCTCCTGCCTTAACCATATTCACCTCTTCGAACAGTCTTTCCAACCCTTTATCAAGATCTCCGTTCGCGTCAATCAGCGAGCTAGAAATCTTTGGTCTGGGGCCCTTGCTAACAGTGGATTTGACAAATGATTTAGACAAACTTGGGATAGGTTTTGGGAGAACCCAAGCTTTCTGTCTCATCTTCCTGGCTTGCCTTATGGGGCTGTGGGCTTGAACCCTAAGCCAAAAGTGTTTAGATTCTTTGGAAGGAACACTGGTTGCACAATGCCTTGTAGAGAAGCTCCCAACCCCTTGTCGGGCATAAAACCATTTTTCAACATTTTGAAGCAACCATGACCGATGCAGTTGCTATCTTTGGGGTTATGACGACTTCACCTTCTGGGATTTTCCGTATAGACACTGTATTAGACACCTGGTAGACCCATGGCCCTTTGCTGTCCTAAGATTCAATGAAAGGTATGATTGCATCACATGAAGTACACTGGTTATCTTCTCCATGCGCGAAAATCTCTTGCCTGACCCATTCAATTTTGACCATCTGATGCAGTGTAGATGGCAATGCTTTGGGTGCATGAATCCATGGCCTGCCCAACAATAGATTATAGGTGACTAATACATTCAGCACTTGGAATTCCATGGTGAACTCAACGGGCCCTATAGTCACTTCCAGCATTATAGCCCCTATGGTGTCTTTGCCTCCGTCATAGAAGCCTCGAACAAAAATGTTATTCTTGCTGACCCTTTAATTTTCCACGTTCAGTTTGGTTAATGTGGATAGTGGACAAATGTTTGCACTGGACCCGTTGTCGACCAAAACTCGGGTGATCACAACATCTTCACATTTCACAGTCAGGTAAAGAGCCCGGTTGTGTTCAGTACCCTCCATAGGCAATTCATCGTCAGAGAATGTGACCCGGTTTACCTCGAATATCTTGTTTGCAATCTTTTCCAAATGGTTCACCATTATCTTGTTTGGTACATGGGCCTCATTCAAAATCTTCATCAGCGCCCGGCGGTGTTCGTCTGCGTGGATTTGCAAGGACAACAAAAAAATCAGAGCCGGTGTCTTCCTCAACTGCTCTATGATGAAGTAGTCTTGCATTTTAATTTTCTTCAAAAATTCTGTTACCTCTTCTTCTGACACAACCTTCTTTATTGGTTCGGGGTTATCTTTAGCTATTTTTCTCTTCCTCAATTCTTCTGGGCAAAGTACCTTCCTGAACGAGTTAAACCCCATGCCTCACACACTTCCTCTCTCACTTCTTTCCCCTTGTACATTATTATTGCATGTTCGTATCTATAAGGAACAACTTTTCTGTTAATGATGGGCGGTTGGATCACTAGTTTCACAATAACGGGCTCTATGCAGGCACTTCCACAACTATGGCAGGTTCCCTAGCTGCTCCACATACTGTTACTTTTGCCTGTTCCCGCTTTGGCGTAACTGAGCAAGTTGAGCCCCCCTAAACTATGCCAGCTTTACTGCCTCCTTTTGCCTCGATTACCAGCTTTTCACTGCTTGCAACCTCGGTTGGCTTACACCCACTGGCCTTTATCATCATTACCGTTTATGAAGGCCTTCTGGACCCTCCCTTTCTCTCTACAATTTCAATCATGTTGGTTTCCTGATGGGCCGGCAACGAGTTTTGGTTAATATTAGGAGCCTCCGGAGTCTGCACCTCAATCCTGTTGGATTCAATAAGTTCTTGGATAGTGTTCTTTAAATGCTAATATTTTTCGGTGTCATGCCCAGGTGCGGCAGAACAGTATTCACAGCTGACTGAATAATATAAATTCTTTTGGGGAGGATTTGGCAGTTTCGCTTCAACAGGTCTCAACATGTCCAATTGTCACAACCTGTGGAATAAGCTAGTGTAATATTCTCCTAGCGGAGTGAAAGTCTTCTTTTTCTGTACCCTATTATTTCTCAAGGTCGGATTGCCTCGGAAGGCGGGCCTCGAGGGCTGTTGGTAAGCTCTCAGAGGCAGGTAGTGACTTTGAGGAGTTGGGTAAGTGTTTTGAGAGGGTGGTGCATGCCATTATGTGTGAGTGGGAGGTTGGGTATATGCTTGCGTGTGATGGACTGAGAATCGCGGTTCTGGTGGTGGATAGTAATGTTGTGGCGGGCCATATGAAGTGTGTTGGTATGTCTGGTGGTGAGGACGGTGCTGGGCGTAATGGGATAGTGCTCGAGGCCCGAACCAAGTTCATGACTCAACTGTCGCTACTTCCTCCTTCTTCTTTTTCCTGAGAGCTCCCCCAGCTCCACCCTGGATGGCTTAAGTAGTTGCCTTAATGGAAGAGTAGCTCATAATTTTAATGGATTTGAGGCCTTCCTTAACCATACTTCCCATCTTGACCACTTCGTTGAAAGACTTCCCTACTGCTGATACCAAATGCCTAAAGTAGGTAGGTTCCAGAGCACGCAGAAAATAGTCAACCATCTCACTCTCCTTCATGGAAGGATCAACTTTAGCTGCTTGTTCCCTCCACCGGAAACCATACTCCATGAAACTCTCGTTGTGTTTCTTCTCCACCTTTGTCAGAGATAGATGATCCTGGACAATCTCGAGATTATATTGAAAGTGGCATGCAAATCCGTATACGACCTATTGGGATCTTGACGAGTATACCACTCCCAAGCCGATCCACTCAAACTCTGACTAAAGTACGCCATTAGCAATTCATCTTTTCCCCCTACTCCCCTCATTTTGCTGCAAAACCCTCTCAAATGCATGACTGGATCACCGTGACCATCATATAAGTCAAATTTAGGCATTTTGAAATGCGGAGGCAACTGCACGGCCGGGAATAAATAAAGATCCTTGAATGCCACGCTCACCTGGCCACCTAATCCCCGCATGTCTCTGAAGGATTGTTCCAGACTCCGGACCTTTCTAAGCATCTCTTCCTGCTTAGGATTTTTGGATAATTTTTCAAGTCCCGTTAGGATCTCAGGACGGGGAGCATAGGAATAAGGTTCCTCGGTTCTGTAAGCAGGTTCTGGTGGATAGCATTAAGGGTCGTAAGCTTGAAGCAGTTGTTCACTTGATGACCTGTGTAGTGTAGGAGGAGGAGGTGCCGCATAAATAGGAGTGATTGGAGGGGGAGGGTGAGGAGTGACTTTGGGTAGTGGGGCTGGTGGCTGAGAGGTAGCACCCTGATGTTGTGAATATATAGGAAAACTTGGAGGCAGACCAGTGGCGGACTAGTCAGGTGCTTTGGCCAATGGCGGGATGAAGGTTGGGTTGGTAGGATAGGTCGGGGTGGCTGTCCTCTTGCCCATGCCTGGTACATCTCAGCCATTTGGTGTTTAAGCTTATACATTTCCTTCTTTATAGCATTAACGTCCAATTCCTCTGCCTCCTTCGAGGGGTCACTAATGCTGACATCAGCTTCTTGATTGGCCACGACTTATTTTCTTATCAACCGCGTGTCATAGGAGTGGGTTGCTAGAATGCCGTGAATACTAGTCATGCGTCTAATTTGAAACTGGAAATCACCAAAAACTCGTTAATGGTTAAGTTCTGACACATAAGTGGCCATATATTGGGTATGAATGCACACAAATGACAGTTGGTCCCTACATGCCTTGGTTGCTCGCGTCATTCCGGCTTTTATTTGCGAAGCTCCCTTTTCTTTTATTCTTATTCTCTCCCTATTTTCTATTTCATTCACTTTCTCTTATATTTTATTCAATTATGGTCGAATCCTATGTAGATTTCCTACATATCATGTCCCTACATGAATCAGACCGAGCGTAGTTCTTGCAAGTAAAAAGCGTAGCTAAAGTATTTGGGAAAATTTCCATTTGCATAATAGCATACTTCAATTACAAGGACTCGAAAGGTGATAGATTGAACAAGATTTTAACAAGCTTTGATAAAACGAACTACATACTTGAAAAACTACTAACTATGCATAAAGAAAATACAGACTCCCGGTTAAACTAATAGACTTTAAAACATATTTTGACAATAGGCAGTGCAATCTTTATGAATATATTAATGCTCCAAGTGCTCCTGGGCCTCGTGGGGCATCATTCGGCCTTGCTGCTGGCTTGCGTGCTTGACTCCCTTGGAGGTGGTGGAGGTCTTCCATCACTTATTGGACAAAAGTCATGGCGGTGGCAAAGAACATGGATTTTATCATAACCTCGCAATGGATGCAACTTGTGGTGATGTATTCTGCGATCGCCCGTACTCTTTCCCTAATTACACCCTTTCTTGCAACAACAACCCGATTTTTTCAGCCCTCGCCTCTAAAGTTCGCCTGACTACTTGATTCAGTTCCTGGAATTGCCTAAAATCTATCTCCAACCTTTCTATCGCTGCATAACAATGTTCTCTCTCGACCTTGAGGTCCTCAACTTTCTTGGCTACTCTGCTCTCAACCATGATGACCCTCCGTTTAAACCTAGCGACCTCATCATCATGCTTTTCCTTTAATTGCTCAATGATGCGGCCTCGTTCCTCCGCACTTTTAGCGATTGTTTTTGAACCCTGGATAGCTCACCTTCCGCCTTGTACAAGTCAAAAATCCATATTCGGTTACTTTTTGCCTCAAATTATCTATGAGTTTTTCATCCTTCGCGCTCCTGGGAGGATTTTCTGTGGTTGCTTTCATTTTTTGGATTTGGGCTCGTAGAGCCTCATTTTCTTTGGTTAATCTTTTCTTTTCTCCCTTATCTGCCACGGCTTGCAAACCATTTTCAAATTACAGTTCTTGGACTTGCTTTTCCCATCTTCCTATGGTGGCCTTATGTTCATTTTTCTTGACTAGCGAACCCAATTGCTCTTGTGACGTTTCAACAAATTCTTGGAGATGCGGTCTTTTAGCTGGCCTTACGGGATCTATTTCTTTTTTATAACAAGAAATGTATCCTGGTTCAACCTCGCCATTAGATCGCGTAGTCGAGTACTCGCTATCAAGTATTGATGTTCGCTCCAGATTTGACGTACGATAGCTTCGGGGAATTGTCCATTGGGGCTAATCTCAACCGCATGGCGACTAATTTCCTCGTCCAGGGGAATCATTTGGCATCTACCCAATTGCCTTAGCACTCTGTATGGCGCATAGGGTTGGATACTTCGGAGACCCATCAGAAGGAAATGCGGTCTAGTAGGTGGCATATACACATTTTCATACTCAGGGAGCCACCCGAATGTCCATTCTATTTGATTTGCAGTGACAACCCGGAGATGCGACACCCATTCTGTGACACCTTCAGGTAACCTAAACACATCAACTCTGTTGTAGAATTATTCTATGCAACTTTTTGTTGGTGACCCATAATTCATGAACCGATGCCAGTGGCATAAATTCTCAATCATCCATATTTGTAACAATAGGTTACATCCCTCAAAGAAGTCTCCTCCCACTTTACAGGTGGTTAGAGCACGGAAGATTTCAGATAAGATCTTAGGAGCCAGGGTGCTCTTGGACCGAGTCATTAAAGTGCTGACGACCCGTGCTATCCGTATGTCAATATTTCTGTCCTTCAACGGAAACACCGGAAGACCCAAGAAAAATACCATGAATGCAAAACATCGATACTCCTCATATTTGAGTGGATTTACATTGCTACAAATATAATTTTCCGGGTTGTTGAATCCTCCTATATGCCCGTACCTCTGATATATAAACTGCGGAGCACAGAAGCCGACTGATAGGTCCGGATTGTGAACCTTCCTATTGATTTTTCAGGAGTCCAGGAACTTGTGCAAGGCAAGGGATCTCGGTGTGAGCTCAAAATCCGAGAAATGGAAGACATTGTGAGCCGAGTCCCAGAATGTGATCAGTGCCTTTATGATATCTCCCCTCAGGTTAATTTTTAGCAGCCTAGTAAGTCCTCCCAAATGCGTGTTGACCATGTGTTGCCTGCTTCCCCCAGGTCATTCCACCACATGTGCAGCTCCAAGGAAATTTTGTTCATGAACATTATCGTGCTCATTTTGCACATTTATTAAGGTGAATTAGTATCTCAAATTTGACAATTTAACTCCACAGAATATTAAAGTCAGTATTTGTCTTTATGAAATTAATTTCCTAAAATCAGGGCCTAGCTTTGCGAATACGACCTTGAAGGACTTCCGAAGGAAGGTTTTAAGGCTGTGCTCATTCGTCGGCCAAAATAAGACTCAAAGACGGCCATTTGTGCTAAATCAGCCTTCCGGCATCACTTTTCAGTAATGTTTGGCTATTTCTAGCAGTAACGACGTCACCCGATTATTTTGAAAAATAAAAAAAATCGGACATTTGTTTTTCTTGTTTAGGTTATCTTTGCAAAAGAGAGGTTGGACCCGATGAGGGTTGCCTACGTATCTCTCTCCTGAGGAGAATCAAACTGGCATAATTCGGGCAAAATAATTTATCAAAACTTTAAAGAGCCTCCCTTTTGTTTGTTTTTTCTTTTGTTTTTTGCTTCTTATTTTTTCTTTGTTTGTTTTTGTTTTCGGAAATTCGGCAGCATTTCGGTGCTATTTGAGCATGGTTTTACAAGATAAAGGACTAATCTCAACCCACCTTAATGATGCAATTCTTCTCAATTTTCTTTCCTTATTTGCAAGCCGGTTACCATGCAAATCCCAAGCAGTTAAATGCATAAGTAATACGTAGCATGCATCAGGAAGGTCTTTTCATTTCGGGTTACCTGTCCTAGACGGACCCAACCCCTGTGTCGAGTCCCCTAAGTCAAATGCATGATGCAGATAAGCATTCCTACTAGGGATCAAGCATGATGTCAAGTTATTCTAGTTTAAAACCTTGGTATAGGATCTAGATTGTGTACCCGAGCGGACGACTCGAGTCGAATAGGTGGCTACGTACTGGGAACCAAACGGCCATCCAGCTTCGTAACTTGTCCGTCCCCTTTCTTATTTCAGGGTATGACACTAACAGAATAGGGAGTCTCAACCAGTAAGCACATCCCCGGAGGTGAGAAGAGTAGGGTTTCGTAGCAGTTTATATGTACAGTTCAGATATCAAAGGGGTAAAAGCATCATTTTGAACATTAAGCCAACATGTGAAATCAGATAATAAACAGAGCCAGCTACAACAATTATTCTAAGCTCGAATTCTTGAACCCCGAACCAAAGATTCTGGGTTCGATCTCCAGCAGAGTCGCCAGAGCTGTCACACCTCCTTTTGGCTACTACAACCGGGTGAAGGGCATAGACAAGGGAGTTTTTACAAGTAAAGGACAATCAAAACATGATTCAATTATTTAAGAGAATTTTAGAGTCGCCACTCGGGATATTTATGGTGTCGTGAGTGACTGGTTAGAATGCCGAATCGAGGAAAGAATGAATCTATTTAACAGTCTGTTAACAAGAAATTCGGGTAAGGAATTCTGTTAACCCGGGAGAAGGAGTTAGGCACTCCCGAATTCCATGGTTCTAGCAGGGTCGCTCAACTGTTATATTTTCCTTAAATTATCTGATTTTATACAATTATAAACATATGTGCATTCTGAATCTTCAACCATTTATTATTATTATTCTTAAAGATAAATGCAACGCCGTTAAAACATGCCTCGCACCACGTCACATAAATGCACCAGCATATTTTGACATATTTCAACTTCGCTGAGATTTAGATTTGGGTCACATAAATGTGCACCCGAATTTAGGAAATGTAAATTATTAAAGATGCATCCTAAGGCGACTAGAGTGTTGCTATCTTTGTGAGAAGCAATAAGTATTCGCTAAACGGCTCGTCTCAAGTTTTAAGTATTTTAGACTATGCATATTACAAGAGATAATCTAAAGGACTGTTTGTTACTAATAGTGATTCTAAAAAAAAGTTAACTACAAGGGTTTAGTGTCGATGCCTCATCTGAGTGGACTGAATTCATGTATCAGCTGGGCCTCAATTAAAGGCCAGCCTGGCAGTCCGATCCTTGGGTCCAAGAGCAACCCTTTCACTTAAGCCTTCAGTTGAAGTGGGTTATTATTGGTTACCATATTTTGGGCCCTATCGTGGACCCAAGCGGAGACGCATAGAACATGTGTGTAAAATAACTGAAGCTGGTTTGCCATGTTGCCCAATAAGCCCAAACATGCTTAGTATTGCACAAATAGCTGTTACTGCCAGCTTGTATCACAAAATGGATGTAAACAAAATCATCTATCCAACTCGGATTTAGTTAACACAAATCATCTATCAAACTCAAATTTATTTAACACAAATCTTCTATCAAATTCGAATTTAACTAACATTTAGGAAATCTGGAAGGAAATTACACTACTAACAATAATCATATAGCGAATTTAACAATCCAAACAGTCCCATAGTCTTTTATAATGAGTATTAAAATGAAATAAAACTATTTAAAAATTAAACGGCAGATTTTGAAAAATAATGTAGTGCAACAGCTTTATTTCATCTCATAATGGCTTGTACATGGATGAGCTTTATGTAATGTACCTCGAAATCACAATGCAATAGGAAAAGAGGGAAGTGAGGAGATTCATCCACATCAATCAACAACAGAGACAACTTATAGCCCAAACATATACCCCAAAAACCAATAGAACCCCAGCAACTTCAGATTTTAAACATTCAAACCCCAGGGAAGCAATGCAGCAGTGAAAACACTGAGAATCCAAACAATCAGGACTACAAAAACTTGAGAACAAAATTTCTAAAAGCTAAACTCGATTATTTACGTACTAATTGAGGCAAAAATGGTCTCAAAACATGATGTGACCGAAGGCTACTAAAAATGAGCAACGGCTCAGTAAAATTGCTGATGTTTCAGGAACTCTAGCTCCAGGATTCTGAGACAGTTATAGGGATACTTTTCATAATTTTTCCAACCCCCTTTTTTTGAGTGATTTTAACCCCTTTATATAGCCAAGGACTAGGGCATCATTTTTATTGTGCTTTACCCTTAAGTCCCTCTTTAGTTTTTAGATATTACTTATTTGAACTCTCATTTCATGACTTGTTTCCCAAGTTATAACAAACAAAGGTCTAAATTTCAACTTGACCCCTTATTCTAGAAGTTTGCAGGGATACTGACTACATGCTTTTCATGCTGAATTACTTATACTACATCCTACCACTTTCTACAATTAACTAAACGATATGTTTGTATTTCAGCTCCCTTTCACTCTATTTAAACTAACCATGGTTATGTGGCTCATGACCTAGAAACTTTTAACTATAACCAGAATTCAGATTGACTAATCCCAGCTAAGCATTTTAGATTAAACTCTAATGAGTTTTACTTGTATCGAAGAACTAAAATTAACCCACCCAACAAGAAGAACAATTGATATTTATTATGCAGAATAAACGAACACAACTCAAAAAATAAAAAGAAGCATGGGATCAAATCAAACCTATTTGCATGACTAATGAATCTAAACTATATGGTAAGAAAAGAAGCAAAAAATTGACACGAAGTCCTAAACTAACCACATAGATCACAATGGAATGAAAAATTAGAATGAAATCACAAATAAAATAAGATATATATATATATATATATATATATATATATATATATATATATATATATATATATATAGAAAACAAAATACCTCTAATTCTGAATCAGACTGGAGAACTTCTTGGCATCATTTGGGGTCCAATTGCCCTTAGTAATGTGTTTTCTACTAAAAAACACAAGACTAAGGGTTATTAAAACCCAAAAACCAAAGATACCCTAAACTTTGGCAACTAGGGCTCCAGACCAACTTTCGATTTGAAATTTGAAATAAACGGGAAAGATTCGAGGACGAAGGGTCGTCGATTCAAGGTGAGGTATGTAAGGAGAGTGCATGGCACTAATTTGGTGAATTTTGGGAGAAGCTGTATTTTGGCCGGCCGGTTCAAATTGAAATTCAAGGAGCTGCGGTATGATTCGAGCCCAAATGATTATAGGAATGAGAAGGGGAGGTCAAGGGGTGCAGGGGTGTGAAACTGAGGTTATTTGGTAGTGGCGCTGCCGTAGGCGGTGTCCATATTTTCGAAGATTCGAGGAACTGGGCCGTTATTTGAGAGATGATCTCTATGGGATTGGGAAGAGGAGAGTGAGGGGGTTCTAGGGTGTAAATCTGGGAGGCATTGGCGTTACACCGGCGGCGGCGGAAATTTCCGGTCTGCAACGGGTGGTGATGTTACGGTGGTTCGAAGATTATTGTGGAACTGTACGAGGAAGACCTGATATGTCTCTAAAACTTATACACAACTTTTGGATATGTTTAGGTAAATTTCTAGGCTTCACGTGATCCATTAGATCAAGGCCATGGATGGCCAAGATTGACTGCCACCAAATAGCATCGTTTGGGTACAGGGCTGGTTGGAGCAGGTTGAGGAAAGGGTGAGCTAGAGACTGCACGTTTGGTTTGGGCCTGGGAGTTAAATTAAAATGGCCCGATTTTCCTCTTCTCTTCATTTTATATTAAAACAAACAATTCCATTTCTTTTTCTCTTTCTTGTTTTTTTGTTCAAGATTAAAGTCAAAATTAATTCCTAGAGCTAAATTAACACCAACAAAGAAAGGCACGCGCTTACAATAAGAAAGTGCGTCGAAGAAAATTTGAGGTAGGACAACTTGTTTTGAAATGCATCTTTCCACACCAGGAAGAAGCAAAAGGAAAGTTCACCCCGAATTGGTAAGATCCTTACCTCGTCAAGAAAGTATTGTCGAAAGGAGCTTTACACTTGGCAGATATAGAAGGAAAGGTGACAGACATATCCGTCAATGCAGATGCGGTCAAGAGATACTATGTCTGACATGCTTCTATTGGAGCATTTGGTTTATACTTAGCATTCTCAGGTTGGGATGACGAAAGGCTATCATTCTCGCTACCCAAACACTGGTCAACCCTAGTTGGCCCTTTGAAGCCTTGTTTATATTTCTTTGTGATTACCCTCTTTTGAAACCACTTAAAAAATCATCAAAACAAGTTCATGTTGTCCTGAACTACGTTCGACTTGATTCTGAAAGGATACGTAGGCAGCCTCTCACTGAGGTTCAGTCACACCAAACAAAAACCCACATTTCCCCAATATTCAAAGAAACTGGGGCATGTTTTTATTTTATTTTCGATGGTTGTTCCATCAAATGGTTCCAAAAGTTATAATTCAGTTGAGTAGTTCTTTTTACCTTTCCTTTTAAGTCCTTTTGATCACCTTTTGAGCAGGCTAAGTCAGTACACTGCGGGTGGCGCTTCAACCATTGTAAAGAGAGAAAAACAAATGAGAGAATCTTATCGGTGAAAACCTCAAGGGCACTAAAAGGTGATGGCGAGTTGAGAAAAAAAATGAGAGAGTCTTATTGGTGAAAACCTTCACGGGCACTATAAGGTGATGGTAAGTTGAGAAAAAGGCAAATGAGAGAGGTCAATTGGTGAAAACCCACAAAGGGCATCGTTGATCTATTTTAGGTCTTCTTATATCCAGGCACAAGCATGGTTAAAGAACTTAGTTTCAAGGAGAAGTTTACAACAGATTTTGAGAATTAGACGGTTTTGACGGATCGGGCATCCACTCCAAAGTGCATGTCGTGTTCATTGAAGTCAGCATATTCCTCTAGATAAGTCCTTTCGTATTCTTCCTATGAAAGGGACGCTTCTCGACTAAGTTGTAATGCTTATTAGTTCACCTACTGTTTTCTTCTTCTTTTTATTTTCTTCTTTCATACTATTATTTTTTGAGTCCCTTTCAATTTAATTTTGTCAAAGCAAAGCAAAGAAAAATTCCACAAAATTGGTTATAGATTCCCCGTTATATGAAGCAAAAATTTCTGGGCATAAACAGTATGGGCAAAGACATAAAACCAACTTTTATATTCCTTATCAAGCAAAAGGCTTGAAGGACTTAACAATGTTTCAAGGGAAACAAAAGTTACTCATCAAAAGTTATTTTGCCGAACAAAGTTGTTTGCACCATAGACACAAATGGTGATAGGCGCAAAATAGTCAGGTATTGATGTTGAAAAAAAATATCTTCAGAAAATAAAGTCAGAATCTCCTGTAAATTTGTAGGATCATCGACAGGGTCCTAACAAGGGCAATGTACACAAGGTCAAGTCGCCCAAGAAGTCAAGGCCACAAACTGACCACCATTTTTAAAAAACAGGAACAAATTTGTTTATTGAAGTAGTTCGTGGAAAGACGAACACTACCAAGTGAAATTCTTAAATCCATAATTTCCTTCCAATATTCATGTAAGAATGTTATTTTAGTTTCATTATAGGGGATCGACACCCTATCTTCAACAAAGGGTACTACATCCCCTGGTTGCATTATTTTCTACATAGGGTACGACATCCCCTAGTAGCATTTTAGAGTGCCACGAGCCTCATTTTATTGCCAAAATAGGGAACTATATCCCCTGACTGAATTATTTTCTACATAGGGTACGACATCCCCTAGTAGCATTTCACAGTGCCACGAGCCTCATTTTATTGCCAAAACAAGGAACTATATCCCATGGCTGCATTATTTTCTACATAGGGTACGACATCCCCTAGTAGCATTTCAGAGTGCCACGAGCCTCATTTTATTGCCAACACAGGGTACTACATCCCCTGGCTGCATTATTTTCTACATAGGGTACGACATCGCCTAGTAGCATTTCAGAGTGTCAGGAGCCTCATTTTATTGCCAACGCATGGTACTACATCCCATGGCTGCATTATTTTCTACATAGGGTACGACATTCCTTAGTTGCATTTCAGAGTGCCACGAGACTCATTTTATTGCCAAAACAGGGAACTACATCCCATGGCTGCATTATTTTCTACATAGGGTATGACATCCCTAGTAGAATTTCAGATTGCCTTGAGCCTCATTTTATTGCCAATACAGGGTACTACATCCCCTGGATGCATTATTTTCTACATAGGGTACGACATCCCATAAAGCATTTCAGAGTGCAACGAGCCTCATTTTATTGCCAACACAGGGAACTACATCCCCTGGCTGCATTATTTTCTACATAGGGTACGACATCCCCTAGTAGCATTTCAGAGTGTCACGAGCCTCATCTTATTGCCGACACATGGTACTACATTCCTTGTTCGCATTATTTTCTACATAGGGTACGACATTCCTTAGTAGCATTTTAGAGTGCCACGAGTCTCCTTTTAATTGCCAAAATAGGGAACTACATCCCCTGGGTGCATTATTTTCTACATAGGGTACGATATTCCTTAGTAGCATTTCAGAGTGCCACAAGCCTCATTTTATTTCCAACATAGGGTACTACATCTCCTGGATGCATTATTTTCTTCATAGGGTACGAAAATCCCCTAGTAGCATTTAAGAGTGCCACGAGCCTCATTTTATTGCCAAAACAGGGAACTACATCCCCTAGCTGCATTATTTTCTACATAGGGTACGACATTCCTTAGTAGCATTTCAGAGTGCCACGAGCCTCATTTTATTTCCAACATAGGGTACTACATCCCCTGGCTGTATTATTTTCTACATAGGGTACGACATCCGCTAGTAGCATTTCAGAGTGTCACGAGCCTCATCTTATTGCCGACACATGGTACTACATCCCTTGGTCGCATTACTTTCTACCTACATAGGGTACGACATCCCCTAGATGATTACACGGGCCTCATCTTGTTGTCAGCACAGGGTACTGCACCCCCTGGTTGCCTCCTTCTTGTAACACAAGGTATAACATTCCCTATTATTAAATAAAAAATATCTTTTCTCAATTCTTTATTCTTCAATAGCAATGATAGTTTAATGTGTTTTCAATAACTCACAAAAATGTCCTAGTGCAAACTGGGGCAAAAATCTTTTTTTCGTTTTGTTTGTTTGTGTTAGCTTGTAGGTTTTCTGCAAAGCAAAGATTTGATGTGCAAAAATAAGATTTCAGTTCTTTCCAGATAAAGTGGAACGTTTGATCTCAATATCAGTCGCAACCAACGTTGGCGTAATGCATGCAGAGACATATGGTCAAGATCTTTTTTCCCAGCTTTGGATCAAGAAACAAGCATGCAAGAGTATTTCATAGTCTGTTGCATCGAGTGCATCAAGTTTCAATCCAAAGTCACTGGGAGAAGCAAATCAAGAATCAAGACAAGACTCCATATGGCATTTAGATAGGAATTTGTAACTCTTAGATTTCAAGAGTATGTAATCTTCTTTTCATTTTGATGTAATAGTAGGAACCGCGGATCAGAACGTCGACGGAACCTCAGTGGACTCTCCATCTAAGTATATTCCATCACTCTTCTTTCTACTTGAACTACAAGTGATCCGATTCTCATATAACCCGAGATATGTTGGCTGCCTAAAACCAAGGCTCGGTCGCACCTTTTTCTTCTATCTTGTTTTCTTATTCAAATGATAGTAAGGTCAAAAATCAGTCATCTTGTTCAGTTTTCTTTATCTGAAAACTCTTTATGTTTCCAAGCAAACAAGGTCATGCTGCGAACACCTAATTTTTTACCACACCCAAATTCTATACTAGTTTAGTGTAAATATTTCTTTTACGTCTAATCTTAATATTTTAAGACTTTTATCTTACTCTTAATAGGTTTTATCTTTTATAAAAACTATACTAACTAGATATTCAAATTCTTAGAGTATAAGTTTAAATGTAAGCTATAGTATTTTTCTTAGTATAATTTAAACTACGATGTCAATATTTAATTTTCTTATGCATATAATATTTAAGTATAAGGTAGCTAACTAGTATTTTTAACTATGCATTTTACTTTCTAATTTCTTCATTAATAAAATTAAGTAGAAGTTATTAAACAAAAAAAAAACAAAAAGAAAAAAACTAACAAAAAGAAAAAAAACAAAAAATAATAATATAACAAAAAAGGGATAAATCTTGCAAGATTCAACAAAAATTATCCTAACTACTCATCATGATCTTTTCAACACCATTTTTTCACTCCAACTCCAACTCTAACTCCTTTACATACCACCTACATTTCCTTTATAAAAGGGATACATATCATAAACTAAAAAAAAGAAGAAAGAAAAAAACAAAAAGAACGAAAAAAAAAAAAGCAGCAAAACGTAAAACAAAAAAAGAAGAAACAAAGAAAGAAACGGAAGAAACGAAACTACAATGAAAGAAAGAAAATAGAGAGAGAAAAGAGTAAAAAGCAACGAAAAAAAGAAGAGACAAAATAAAAGAACGAAAAGATTGAATGTGAAAGAAAGGAAGAGAGTTTTGGAGACCGTGTTCGGGTTTTGATTCGCAGTTCTGAGTTCAAGGTTCTAAAAAGGTTAGCATTGCTAATTTTAGAAATCATTAGACTGTGGATGTAATTTTATTATATAAAAGCTTTACGTTATAAGTTTTATTCTAATCTTTTATTTAATCCATTTTAATGTGTTTGTTGGAACATAAACTATGATTATGAAGTTGTTGCGTTGCTATAGTTTACATCTCATTTATTATTGGAGTGGTATTTGATTTTTTATTTTTCTCTTAATCCATGTGGTGTATTTAAAATATTATTCCTTGAATCTTGAGTATGTAAGTATTTTTTTTAATTTTTTTACTATTTTAGTAAAAAGATTGTCTTAAATTTTTGATGTTATAATAATATCATTATTAAATGGGTAAGAATAGTTCAAACAATAAAATTATATTTTATACTATAAAAGTTATTGATAAGAAGTACTGAACCTAAAAATTAAATCCATCATGAGTTTTTACTTTTAAGTATATTAATTTACGGCAATACCACTTCAAAAAATAAAAAAAATAATAAAAAGTTTACTTCCCTTAAAGAGTTCATATAAAATCCATGTAATATATTTTGGGTTTGGAGTTTATTTGAAAATTTTCTTTTATTTGTTATTTTAATATTTTCATTTTCTTAAATTTTTGCATAAAAAATCACGTCACTCATTTTAATGTAAAGTGTGATATTTTCATCGATTAGTTTTCTTAGTTTTATGTTGACATTTGTTTTTCAATGTGCCTAATAGAAAATATCTTATTTGGTTCAATTTGTGATGTAGTTTCCTTTTTTTCTTCTTCTTAATATTTTTTTATTTTATCATACTTGGATTCTGATTTAGACTTATTTGAACATTTATTCTTTTATTTGTGTGTGATGTTAATACTGAAAGAATGAGTTTATGAGAAAATTCAGCCCATTAAAACATTTCGAGGATTGTATATAAAAAATAATTGTGAAAGGGTAAAATGATTCATAAACTAATTCAAGACTAGTTTCCATAATAAAAACATACAATTATATATCTCGAATCTAAAAGAGACAAAATAATTGATATATTGTAAAGTATGCTATTAGCCCATGTGTTCATACCCGAACATTGGATTGATATGCTTAAATAATAAAAGGATCATGTGCGCATTCCGCGTCTTGATACCTTTTTTAATTTAAATAGTTATGTTATAACCATGTGTACATTCCGTACCTTGGTTTAATATTTAATTTCAAGGAAGTACCTTGTGTGCGTATCGCATCTTGGTCAAAAAAAATAATAAAAATATAATAAATTAAGTGAAGCGGTAATAAATAAGCCATAATCAATAAAATACAAGAATGGATAAAAATTGATTTAAGCCTTACATTAATCAATAGAAGCGACCATGCTAGAATCACAGGACTCGAGGGGTGCATTACACCTTCCCCTCGGTCAACAGAATTCCTTACTCGGTATTCTGTTTTTATAAACCATAAATTAAGAGTCAAACCTTCCTTTTGAAAAGGGATTCAAATAAAATGTGACTTGGAACACCAAAACTCAATTCCTATGGCGACTCTAAATAATAAATAATCCTTTTTCAAAACGTCACTTTAATTGGAAAAACTCTTCTAACTCAACCTCGTAATAGGGTTGCGGGGGAAAAAGGGAGTGTGACACAAAGAAGAAATATGATCATTTTCTTCAAAGATAATTCTAGGAACTGATATTAATGATCCTAATCTAGTCACCTCCTATGCTTGCTACTACTTTAATTCTATTTTTACCACCTCCCACAATAACTCTAGTAGAATTAGTCTTTTAAACAATATTTCTCAAAATGGCCTTAAACCTCAGTAGCCTTGATAACCCCCTCCTAAGTATTGAGATTAAAAAGACCATCTTTTCTTTTAAACCCTTTAAAGCACCCAGACCGGACGGTCTACACCCATTTCTTTTTTCAAAAGTATGGAGACATAATTGGTCCCTCTATCACAAAATTGTGCCATAACATCTTTGAAACCCAAGAGATCCTCCATGATATCAAACAAACTTACTTGTGTCTTATTCCAAAGATTCCCAATGCAAATAATATAAAATATTTAGACACATTGGTCTTTGCAACACTATTTATGAAGTCATCACAATTTTTCTTTCTAATAAACTTAAACTTTTCCTTGACCAACTTATTTGCACTTACCAAGCTAGCTTTATAAATAATAGAAGGGTTGCAGATAATGCTATTATCATACATGAGTTTATTTCAAAACTTCATAAGTTAAAAGGGAAACAAGGTCATATGCTTCTAAAAATCAAACTTGGAAAAGTATTTGACATTAGAATGGTCATTTGTGCACCACACCCTAACTTATTTTAATTTTCCTCCAAAATTTAAGAAAATTATCTTAAATTGTGTGATGACCCCTTGAAAGGTAAAAAATGCCCCTGGGAGGGTCCGGATTTGATTGTCCCGGAGGAGGAAAATATGGGACTTGGACGTATGCCCGGAATAGGATTCCGAGGTCCCAAGCTCGAGATATGAATTTTTAAGTGAAATTGCTTTCTGAAAATGTTTGAAGAGAATTGAAGTGAAATCTAATTTGAATGTAATGTTAACGGGACCGTATTTTAGTTCCGGCACCGGGTACGAGTCTCATATATGTTTTGGATCACTCCTGTAAAGTGTGGTTAAAAACCGGACGTCGTTCGACACGATTCGTACCCTAATTGTAAAATTTATGCTTAAAAGGGGGGTTTTGAGAAATTTCGTTGATCTTGAGGTTCAATTCAATGTTCATGATATTATACTGGTGATTTAATCGTACAAATATGTTCGTAAGATGTTTTTGAGGTTGTGTGTATACTTGGATTAGAGTTTGGAGGCTCGGGTGAGCTTCGAGTAGGTTCCGAGATGCCTTAGGCTTAAAAAGATCAGATGTTGCAGGTTCGGGAAATTGAAAGGTCTCTGAACCGTCTTGCACGACCCGCGAGAAAGCGCGTGCGGCCGTGGTCGCCTTTGGTCGGTCCGTGGTTGGTGTTGTGCGACCGCATTCGGCTGGTGCGGTACGCATTGGGCAATGATTTGCAGGTCTTCAAAAAGCCTGTGCGGCTGCGAACCTTTTTGCGCAGTCCACACAGGGAACTTCAGAGGGGTATAAATACACATGAATTTCAGTTATTTTACATTTTCAAAACCCCAAAATAAGAGGCGATTTTCCAAACAACTCTTTTTCTCCAAAATGATTGGTAAGTGATTTCTAACTCATTTTCTTCACTCCCTAACATCTTTTAACATGATTCTCAAATTCAAATCAAAATATTTTATGGAGAAATGGGTGTTTTGGGTAGAACCTAGGTTTTCAAAAATATTCAAGAGTTGGACATCAATTAGAGGCCCGATTTCAAAACAAATCATATATTTAGATTCGTGGGGGAATGAGTAATCAGAATTTGGTCCAAACTTCGAGTTTTGACCACGTGGGCCCAGGGGCATTTTTGACCATTTAGGGTAAAACCTTGTAAAACTTATTTTCATGCATTGGGGTTTATTCATTTAGCATTTTTTAATATGATTAAGTAACTTATGACTATATTCGAGTGGATTGCTGGTGGAACCGAGGGGTAAAGCTATAATTGAGGCTTGAGTTGAATTGAAGGCATTGAGGTAATTGTTCGGTCTAACCTTAGCTTGACGGATTAGGAGTTGAGTCTTATGTGCTAATTTCTCTTTGTTGAGTATGATGTGTAGGCATGGTGACGAGTATCTATACTTTGGTATCAAGCATGACAGTGAGTCCTAGGTTGGGAGTTGTTGTGTTCTTAAATGACATCATGTATGCCTTAACCAATGATTTACCGTATCAGGCAAAGATTTGTTTATCCTTGTAGATCCTATTTATGAATGAGCATCTCCATTAATTAAAATTGAGTTAAGGTTGGTTATAGCTGATTCTCCCTTGCCGGGACGATTATTTCTATATAGTTGTTCCCTTGTCAGGAAGTTATTATGTTACTTTGTTCCTGTGCCTAGATTTCTTGTGATTATGTGATAATATGAAATGGGATTGGGTGGTACGCATACCACAAGATTATGAAATGGGAGCAGGTGGTACGCCTGCCACAAGATATTGAAATGAGAGTGGGTGGTACGCCTACCATAAGATATTGAAATGGGAGCGGGTGCTACGCCTTCCACGAGATGCAATGAAATGGATTGGTGGTACGCCTACCACGAGATATGATGAAATGGGATTGGGTGGTACGCCTACCACGAGATATGATAAAATGGGATCGGTTGGTATGCCTACCACGAGATATAATGAAATAGGATCGGATGGTACACCTACCACGAGACTATATAAAATAGGAGGAGGTAGTACGCCTACCACAAGATATGAGAAATGGGAACGGGTTGCAAGCCTGTAACAAGATTGAAATTGAGAGTGGAAGTTGTATTTACTTCTCCTTACTTGTGTTAGAAGTTAAATTACAATTCTTTTCCCTTATTGTTCTTGATATTCTGTTTATCTTTCATCCCCACAGCGTGTTCCCCTTCCCTAGCTTTAAGTGCTTATTACTTGTTTACTTTTTTGCTATATATTATATATTACACCGACATATCTGGAGTCTGGTGCTAGCCTCATCACTACTTCCCCGGGGTTAGGCCAGACACTTACCAACATATAGGGTCGGTTGTACCGATGCCATTCTCTGTGCTCTTTTGCATAGATCCAGGTGTCGAAGTAGCATTTGAGTAGAAGTATTAGACTGGGAGCTTGCCTTTAGTCCACCGAGATACCGAGGTAGCCTTGTAGATGTTCGTAGGCTCGGATTCTTCTCTATCTTGATTTTTCATTTTGTTATCTCATGTATTCCTAGACAAACAATGTTATATTCTTTTCAAACAGTTGTGTGTAGTACTCTTAGTGGTTCGTGAGTATGTGACACCAGTTCTTGTGTAGAGATTATGTTGATTTTCTACATTATTGTTCAGATTCTTTACTTTAAGACTTATGCTTATTTTCTTTTTTTCGTTATTTTATGATATTACCAAAAGTTGATAAAAGGAGTAAATCAGTTATGAAAAAGGCGGTTAAAGGTTTACTTGTCTAGCTCTCATCAGTAGGCGTCATCACGACTCTTGAGGTTGGGAATTATGGGTCGTGACAAGTTGGTATAAGAGCTCTAGCTTGCATAGGTCTCACAATCACACACAAGCTTAGTAGAGTCTGTGGGATAGGTACGGAGACGTCTATATTTATCCCCAAAGTCTACGGAGTGGAAAATTTCACATATGTTCTTTCTTGTCGTGCTAATTGGTTTCTCAATGCTAATTGAAATTGTACTCCATTCTATCACAGATGGAGAGAATACGTGCTTCCTCATCTTCTGATAAGCAGCTCGAGCCCCAGAAAGCTCCCACTAGGGGCAGAGGGCGGGGCCGAGGCCGTGCTAGAGACTGAGGTAGGGGCAGAGTTCATCCCCAAGTAGCAGCACCAGTGGCGGAGCCTTAGGTTAACTTTGACGAGGAGATTCATGCCTCAGCCCTAGCAGTTTCGGTGGGCCTCAGGTCCTAAAGAGGTTTATTTCTACCCCAGTTCTTCAGGACGCTCTGGTCCGATTGGTGGGCCTCACGGAGAGTGTTACCCAAGAAGGTGTGCTTCAAGTAGCACCAGGAGGTGCCCAGACTCCTGCTACTCGTACTCCGGAGCAGGTAGCTCCTCAGATTCAGACTTCTGAAGTTTCGCTAGTTGGAGCAGCTTAGCTGGGTGTGGTAAGACAGGCCGGGCATGGGGCAGCTATGAGTGCTGATGCTTTATGGAGGTTAGATAGGTTCACCAAACTTTTCACTACTACCTTCAGCGATGTATCTACTGAGGATCCTCATGATTATTTAAATAGCTGCCACAGTTCTTCGAAACATAGGTATTGAGACGAATGGGGTTGATTTTGCTTAATTTCGATTGTCTGGGTCTGCCAAGACTTGGTAGAGGGATTATTGCCTAGCTAGACTAGTAGGGTCACCAGCCTTGACCTGGGAGCAGTTCACTCACCTGTTTCTGGAGAATTTTCTCCCTATTACACAGCGAGAGGCCTATCGGAGGCAGTTCGAACATCTCCATCAGGGATCCATGATGGTTACCCAGTATGAGACCAGGTTTATTGATTTGGTTTACCATGCTCTTGTTATACTTCCCACTGAGAGGGAGAGAGTGATACAGTTTATCGATGGACTCATTCAGCCTATTCATCTCCAGATGGCTAGAGAGGCTGGGAGCGAGATATCCTTTCAGGAGGCAGCCAATATGGCCCGGAGGATTGAGATGGTATTGTCGCATTGGGATGGTCATAGAGAAGACAAGAGACCCCGTCAGTCAGGTCGATTTAGTGGTGTCTGGTCTGGAGGTAGAGATTTGTATGATAGGGGCCAGCCTTCTTGGACTTTCCAGTCAGCCCTCCAGGTTTCTCACGGTGATTTTGGTAGTTGTGGTCCTCAGATGCAGTATTCTGATCATTAGTCCTTCAGTGCACCACCACTTTAGAGTCTCCACGGTCGCCAGTCCCAGTAGCCGAGAGCTTGTTTTACTTGTGGTGACACGAGGCACATTGCTAGGTATTTCCCTCACGTGCTAGGTAGCTCTCAACATCAGAGTTCTCGTGCCATAATTCAGGCACCAGGTGTCCCACAACCCACCCAGCCAGCTAGAGGTGGGGGTAGAGTTGCCAGAGGTAGAGGTATAGGTCATAAAGTGGGAGCTCAGACCGCTAGGGGTAGAGGCCAGCTAGCAGCAGGCCATCCTAGAGAGGTAGATTAGAGTGGTGGGGCCCAACCCTGATTTTATGCTCTTCAGGCTAGGCCCGAGGCAGAGGCTTCAAATGCGGTTATTACAGGTATGGTTCTGGTAGGTGATAAAGATGCTTCAGTGTTGTTTGATCCTGTGTCTACGTATTCATATGTGTCATCCTATTTTGCCCTGTATTTGGTCATGCCTAGTTATGCATTAGGTATTCATGTCTATGTGTCTATGCCAGTGGGTGATTCTATCATTGTCGATCGAGTCCATCGTTCCTGTGTTATAATGATTGGGGGTCTGGAGACTTATGTAGATTAGTTGCTTTTAGATATGGTCGACTTTGATATTGTATTGGGGATGGACTGGTTATCACTTTATCACACTATCTTGGACTGTCATGCCAAGACTATGACCTTAGCTTTACCAGGTATGCCTCGTTTAGAGTGGAGAGGGACTCCTGGTCATTCTATCCGCGGTATTATATCGTATGTGAAGGCTAGGCGTATGGTCGAGAAGAGGTGTTTGACCTATTTAGCCTATGTTCGGGAGTCCAGTGCTGGGGTTTCGTCTATTGATTATGTGCCCGTTTTCTGTGTTTCTTCATGTTTTCCTTCAGACCTGCCAGGTATGCCACCCGACATGGATATTGATTTCTACATTGATCTTGTTCTGGGCACTTAGTCCATTTCTATCCCGCCATATCGTATAGGCCTGCCTGAGTTGAAAGAGTTAAAGGAATAGTTGCAAGATTCGATTGAGAAGGGTTTCATTAGACCCAGTGTCTCACCTTGGGGTGAGCTAGTGTTATTTGTCAAAAAGAAGGATGGGTCAATAAGAATGTTTATGATTACCGGCAATTGAAAAAGGTAACGATTAAAAATAAGTATCCACTACCGAGGATTGATGATTTGTTCGAGCTTCAGGGTGCCAGGGTATTTTCCAAGATTGACTTGCGATCTGGCTACCATCAGTTGAGGATTAGGGCATCTGATGTCCCTAAGATAACTTTCTACACTCGGTATAGGCACTATGAGTTCTTGGTTATGTCATTTGGGTTGACAAATGCCCCAGAAGCTTTCATGGACTTGATGAACCGAGTGTTCAAGCCTTATTTGGACTCATTCCTTAGTTTTCATTGATGATATATTGGTATACTTCCACAGCCAGGAGGAGCACGAGCAACACCTTAGAGTAGTTCTTCAGACTTTGAAGGATAGTGGGTTATATGCTAAGTTCTGAAAGTGTGAGTTATGTCTGAGTTTAGTTGCGTTTCTAGGTCATGTTGTATCAGCAAAGGGTATTCAGGTGGACCCAAAGAAGATCGAGGTAGTCAAGAACTGGCCTAGACCAGCATCAACCATAGAGATCCGGAGTTTCCCGAGAATGGCAGGCTACTATCGTCGGTTCGTGGAGGGTTCGCATCTATCGCATCCCCAATAACCAGATTAACCCAGAAGGGTTCCCGGTTCAGATGGTCAGATGAGTGTGAGGCGAGCTTTTAGAATTTCAAGACAGCTCTGACTACGACACCGGTGTGGTTTTGCCCACAGGTTTAGGGCCCTATACAATCTACTGTGATGCTTCCCGTATTGGGCTTGGTGCACTGTTGATGCAGGATGGCAAGGTCATTTCCCATGCTTTGAGACAGTTGAAGATTCACGAGAAGAATTATCCGATTCATGACCTACAGTTGGAAGACATCATTCATGCATTGAATATCTGGAGGGATTATCTATACGGCGTGGCGTGTGAGGTGTACACTGATCACAAGAGTATCCAGTACTTGTTCAAGCAAAAGGAGTTGAATTTGAGACAAAGGAGGTGGTTGGAGTTGTTGAAGGATTATGATATCACTATCTTATATCATCAGGGAAAGGCCAATGTGGTGGTTGATGCTTTGAGTAGGAAGTCAACCAGCAGGGGCAATCTTGCTTATATCCCGGTTATCTTGCACGGTCGCTCGTTCTTCATTATTGGAGAATATCCGTGATCAGCAGTTCGATGATCCCCATTTGTGTGTTTTTAGAGACACGGTGCAACAAGGAGGTGCCAAGCAGGTTACGTTAGATGATGATGGAGTCTTGAGATTGCAGGGGCAGGTTTGGGTGCCCAATGTGGATAGGCTTTGAGAGTTGATTTTAGATGAGGCCCATAGTTCTCGATACTCTATTCATCCGGTCACCGCAAAGATGTATTAGGATTTACGGAAGCATAATTGGTGGCGTAGAATGAAGAGAGACATTGTGGCATATGTGGCGTGATGTTTGAATTGTCAGCAGGTTAAGTATGAGCATCAGATACCTGGTGGGTTTTCTCAGAGGATTGAGCTTTCTGGGTGGAAGTGGTAACGGATCACTATGGACTTTTTTACTGGACTTCAGTTGACTCGGAAGAAGTTCGACGCAGTTTGGGTCATTGTTGATAGGCTGACCAAGTCAATATATTTCATTCCTCTGGTAGTCTCTTATTCACCCGAGAGGTTAGCTGAGATCTATATCCGGGAGATTGTTCGCCTTCATTGTGTGCCGATATATATCATTTCGGACCGATGACACAGATCACCTCATGTTTCTGGAGAGCAGTTCAGCGAGAGTTAGGCACCCAGGTAGAGTTGAGTACAACTTTTCATCCTTAGACGGACGGTCAGTCCGAGCGAACTATTTAGATATTGAAGGATATGCTCCGAGCTTGTGTTACTGACTTTGGAGTTTCATGGGATCAGTTATTACCTTTAGCAGAGTTTGCCTACAATAACAACTACCAGTTGAGCATCCAGATGGCTCCTTATAAGGCTTTATATGGTAGGCGATTTCGATCTCCGGTTGGATGGTTTGAGCTGGGAGAGGCTCGGTTGTTGGGTACAGATTTGGTCCAGAAAGCCTTAGACAAGGTCAGGATTATTCAAGATAGGATTCGTGTAGCTCAGTAAAGGCAAAAGAGCTATGCATATCGTAAGGTTCGAGATGTGGATTTCATGGTTGGTGAGCGGGTATTTCTCCAAGTGTCACCTATGAAGGGCGTGATGAGATTTGGGAATAAGGGCAAGCTTAGCCCTAGGTTTATTGGCCTATTTGAGATTCATGACAGAATGGGAGAGGTGGCTTATTGACTTGAATCGCCGGCTAGCTTATCATCCGTACATCCAGTTTTTCATGTGTCCATGCTTCGGAGGTATTACGGCGATCCAGCCCACGTGTTAGATTTCAGCACTATTCGACAGTTATTCTAGACCAACAAGTTTGTCAGTTGAGATCCAAGAGTTTCCCTTCTGTTCTTGTTCAGTGGAGAGGTCAGCCTCCTGAGGCATCGACCTAGGAGTCCGAGTCCGATATACGGAGCTGTTATCCCCATCTTTTCCCCGATTTAGGTACTTTCTTCTTCTGTCTTTTCCAGGACGAACGGTTTTTTTAGAGGTGGAGAACATGATGAACCAAGGGGTCATCACCTTTTTTATCGAATTTTGTGTCTTTGAGGCCTTGAAAACCTCATTTAGGGTTGCCTCAATTGGCGTGCATAGTCCGTGCGCATAGCCAGAAAGTTAATGTGTGAAATTATGTGAAAAAATCCATATTTTGATATTAAAATGAATAGATTTGACTTTGGTCAACATTTTGGTAATCAGACTCGGACCCGTGATTTGACGGTCCTGGAGGGTCCGTAGGAAAATATGGGACTTGGGTGCATTCCTGGAAATGAATTTTGAGATCCCAAGCCTGAGATATGAAATTTTTAGGTGAAATTGCTACCATCGAGACACCGAGGTAGCCTTAGAGATATCCGCAGGCCCAGAGTCTCCTCTATCTTGCTTTTTTATTTTGTTATCTCATGTTTTCCGAGACAACCAATGTTATATTCTTTTCAAACGGTTGTGTATAGTACACTTAGTGGTTCGTGAGTATGTCACACCATTTCTTGGGTAGAGATTATGTTGATTTTTTCGCATTATTGTTCAGATTTTTTAATTTAAGACTTCCGCTTATTTACTTTACTTCGTTGTTTCATGGTATTACCGAAAATTGCAAAAAGGAGTAAATCAGTTATAAAAAAGGTAGTTAAACGTTGGCTTGCCTAGCTCTCATCAGCCGGCGCCATCAGGACTCCCAAGGGTGGGATTTCCAGGTCGTGACAAATTGCATCTCAACAAGCTCTATAGCTATTCTAGTAAACGACTCTATTACTAGATTTTTTCACCCTAACTGGGGAATTATGTAAGGTGATCCTATATCTCCTTAAATATTCATCCTCTGCCTAGAAATGTTATCACGTTACATAAACCATCAAGTTGACGTTAGAAACAGAGATCCTATTACCCTAGGAAAAAAACGTCCTAATATCTCTCACCTTTTCTTTGTTGATGACCTTACCTTAATGGCCAGAGCCAATCTAAAATCAAGCCATACAATTAAAAAAAGGTCTAAACCCTTTTTGTAACCTCTCAGCTCAAAATATTAACACCACCAAGTCTAAAATTATCATCTCCACAAATTGTCCTCCAACTCTTACTAATGAAATTACCAATATTCTTGATATTAAAAAGCGTGATTCCTTTGGTAACTATCTGGGCTTCCCTATCCTTAATAAACATCCTAGACCAAAAGACTATCAATTTATCATTGACAAAATAAGAGCCAAACTAACGGCTTCGAAAATAAAATTCCTGAATATAGCAGGCCAGACAACTCTCTCTCATTCCTATCTAAACTCAATTCCAAACCACAATATACAATTTTCCCTTCTCCCTACGAACAACATCAAAAAAAATTTGATAAGGTTCAAAGGGAATTCATATGGGGTACTACTAATGAGAAACGAAAAATGCACCTCATTAATAGGTCAACCTTTTGTCAACCAAAAAACATGAGAGGCCTTGGTCTCCATAAGGCTAAAGACAAAAACTTTTGTAATCTTTCTAACTTTGCTTGGAGGACTATTACAAACCCTACCACTCTATAGGCTTAACTCATCATTAATACCTATGCAAACTCTAAGAACACTAGGAATACTTCTTTCATATGGAAAAGTATTCAAAAGGGGTGGGAAATATGCTCCAAGGGTGTCAATTGGATACTTCATCACCATTCTAACATGAATATTTGGGAGACCAGTTGGATCCCTAACCTAGGAAGCCTTAGAAATACTATAGAAGACCCTTTATCAAAAAAAGACTATTACCTCAAACTAAGAAATATTTTTGATGGCCAGAAGTGGCACCTTGATAAAATATCCTTTAATCTTCTTGATGATACCAAGGATTCTATATCAACAATAAAAATTCGTGTTAAATGGCCTAATAGTGATATCCCTATCCCTCAATACAAAAGGCAGTTTCACAACCAAAACTTGTTACTCCTTAATCAACACTAATGAGAATAATAATTTGGATTTTCAGTGGATTTGGAGCTTGCCATGTACTAATAAGATTAAATTTTTTCTCTAGAAATGCCTTCACAATAGAATTCCTTGTAGACAATATCTCACAAAAATTAGCCTTAATATAGATCCTCATTGCCATATATGTAGAAATCATATTGATGAATCTATCACTCATTCTTCCTTAAATGCGATGAAAACAATCATATATGGGAAACCATTGGATGGAATAATTTCTATAAGGAGGATGGGGAACACAAGCTAACACAATTAAAAAAACTTTAATTACCTCTTTAACAACAATTTGTTATATTGGAATCTTTTCTTCCCTATTGCAATTTGGCATATTTGGATCAATAGAAATAATAATAACCAAAATAATACCAAATTTCTAATAAACATTGACTTCATCTCAAGTAGAGCTATGGAATTCCGTCTTTTAACTGAAACTAATGTGTTACATGCTCCAAAGCTCTACATTAAGGTTAGAATGCAAATATGAATGAGTAGTTGGTAGTCCAAACAACTACTATAGGGACACTTTGTAAATTTGTTTTGCTATATATAAATATAAGGTTTAACTGGAAAAAAAAAGATTAGATGGCATAAACCTCCAATAGGATGGTTTAAATTGAACATTGATGCTAGCTTCCACAAAGACATGCAAACTTGTGACCTAGGTGGTATAATTAGAAATACTAAAGGTGACTGGATTGTTGGCTACAACAAATCTGCTTATGCAAACAGTTTTCTACAAGCACAAATCAAAGCTCTACTAGAAGGATTAAAAACAGCTCACGAGTGGGGTTTATTTCCACTTCAAATTGAAAACAAATTCCACGGAGGTAATTCTATCAATAAAACAAGGTAATAATATATATGCTAACATTATTCTAATATACAGATCGTTAATGTACCAGCAGAAGTAAGTAATCCTCCAGCACGAATTTCGGCAAGGGAATAGGATAGCTCACCAGCTAGGACACATGGTAATTGCTAATACAAAAAAGAAGAAGAAAGTTTTTTGCCCCACCTGAAGATGTTTAATTCCTAGTAGAATATGATGTACTAGAACAATGTGGTTTTGAAAAACCCTTATCATATGATGCTTGTAATTCTTTAGCAAGCCTAGGTAATCAAATGGTTCTATGTGACACTAACTACAAATCCCATGTAATGCATGTTCCGTAACTTTTAATATATATATAATTCCTGTTTGCTCAAAAAAAATTCCTTAAGCTCCTACTCAATACCTCCCCCTCTCCCTCTCTATTTCCCTCACATAAATCCCATTTCCCACCCTGCATCGCCACTGCCCAGCTGCCGCCGCATTGTCGCTGTCGCCGCTACCACTGCCAGTACTGCTGCAATTCTCCTTCTCCACCTCCTAAAAATTCTAGGTTTGAATTACAACTTATATCTTTTGTGCATAAATATAATATTTTTTGTATTAGCTATGAATTAGTTTCAATTGATTATATAACATTGTATTTTATGAGAATCTAGGGTTTAAGTCTTTTTAATTGAATTGATTACATATGGTAGATATTGAATGTTTGAGTTTGCATTGTCTTGAACAGTTTTGTTAGAATAGAATTATTAACTTTGTATTGTCATGAATTGTTTAGTTAGAATCTAGGACTTAGAATTTGTTCTCGTGAATAGAACTATTAGGGTACGAGTTGAATTCCTAACTTTTATTTTATGTTTAAACTCGTAGAATATGAAAAGAACTTTAGTTTTATCATGACCCGAATTTCCCATATCTGGTACAGTGATGTTAGAAGCCCATAATTACAGGTATTCTATCCGCCTAGGTTTCCCAAAAATTTATCATGATCTTAAGGACATTTACTGGTGGAACGACATGAAAAAGAAAGTTGTAGACCTTGTGGCCAAGTATTTGAATTGTCAGCGAGTGAAAGTCAAGCAGTAGAAAACCAAGTTTTTATCTCTGAACACAACATCCTTTAGTGGAGATAGTAAATATTTACCTTATACTTGGATTATCTCGCTCATTTGAAAGCATGATTTTTTCTAGGTTCGATCCCCTACAAAGACATATGTTTGTTGGGATCAAACTGGGTTTTTTGTTGTTGTTGTTGTTGTTGTTGTTGTTGTTCTATTTTGAAAGCATGATTTTTATGGACGAAGGTGTAGATTACCAACTAGTTGGTTCGAAGTTGGCGAAGCAGAGTTGTTTGGACTAGATTAGGTCAATCGGCCTATAGAGAAAGTCAAGTTGATTCAAAAGCATTTCAAAATAGCTCAGAGTTGCCAAAAGTCCTATTTGAACATGCAACATAGATGCTTAGAATTTCAAGTTGATGATTGGGTGTCTCTAAATGTTTTACCTATGAAAGGTATTATAATATTTGGGAAGAAAGGAAGGCTCAATCCCAGATACATCGGCCCATATAGGATTTATGAAGGACCGAGTAAGTAACTTATGAGTTCTAATTTCCACCATAATTAGCGGGTATACACCAGTATTTCACGTGTCATGTTATATCATTCAAGTTTACAGTAGTCAAATCTCATGTCATGACATTTATGTTTCCAGTTTTCAAATCTCATGTCATGAAATTAATGATTCCAGTATTCAGATCTTATGTTAGAACATTCAAGTCAGTTCAGTACTCAGATACTCATGTCTGTGTAGTACTCAGATATTCATGCCACCTTAATACTTAGATATTGATGTGAGATCAATGAGCATATATTCACGTCAGTTCAACACTTGATTATTCTTGCCAGTTCAGTATTAATATATCCACATTAGTTCAGAATTCACGTACCCATAACAAATAAGTATTCATGTATATGTATCATGTTATAAGTATTATTATGCCCTATGGAGCGATTGTTATGCTATGTTAGATAGTAGGTGGTTTGGAGAAATGTCGAAGGTATCTAACCTTCTCATTCAGGCCTTATAATACAATCTCCATGTTTTTCAGTGTTTAGCCAGTTTAGTAGCCATTCAGTCTACTACCTATTTCGTTCAGTATATCATCAGTTCAATAATCGTGTATTCATTCAGTTTAGTATGCAAGTGTTAATGGAAGTTCATATTCCCACCAGACCAATTTAAGGTCCGGAGTTAGCCTAAGATACCTCCAGAATAATCATTCGAGGATGAATGATCCCAAGGGGGAGATAATGTAACACCCTATAAATCTGGATTAATTGTGGATGTTTTAGATGAGTATTAATATGATCTTTTAGACATGTGAAGCCCTATCGGGATGAGTATTGGTAATGAAACACTCAGTAAATATGAATCAGCTGTGTGCGGACAAGGACTATTTATATGATGGTTATCAATTGTATATTTTAATAAGTAAGGTATATCATAAGTGATTTGGGGTTCAATGAGATACATAAAATGTAAACCAAGTTTGAAAACTACATGAAAGACTAATATTCCAAATGGGTAAGCGCAAGACCATACTTTTGATGGGCATATCTACATATATATAAGATGTTAGATGATTAAAAACCTATTAAATGAAAGGCCTTTGAGTCTAGTTTCTACCTCTTCAAACCGTTCATCATTTAAACTTTCCTACAAGACGTTTTTACCAAATTACCAAAGGCATGCAGAGGACTGCGCAGATGCGAAGCATCCGAGGCCATGTCCGAAAAGATGGGATGGCAGTGAACTGCTGCCATAGCATCCGAGATCCTGAGCGGAGGACTTCTCGGATGGGAAGCATCCATGTATGCGTCCGAAATTTGGGCTTATAAACACAATTTCGGGGTTCGTTTGCCCCCATTTCTTTTGGACGACTTTTAGGGTTTTCCTCCACTCTCTCAAGACCTCCAACCCCTCTCATCGTCAAGGTTCGCAACATCCATTATCTTGGTATGAATTATATCATTTATACACTAGTATTGATTAAATCTATACATAAAATACTTAGATTTTCAAGAAATTTCTTTAAGAACTCAAAGGTAGGTTTTACGAGATTTCTTCCAAAAAGGTAATAGTACACTATTAGACTTACATGTATGGATTTATTAAGGGAATATGAGTATGAAAAGTAATAGAACTCTTGTTACGGTGATTGGAATACATAAGTTCTCAATTTAATTAAATAACTATATTAGAGATTGAAAAATGAATATTAGATGGAATTTTATTGGTTGGGTGTAGATGGATTGTCATATATGCGATGTTGGAAGTAAGTTAATCATGATTGTGGGATAAATTATTGACGAATGGTGGTAATTAGATGAACTAACTATATGGTGATGAGATGTAGAGATTTATGCCTACAAGGTATTTGATAATATTCTTAAATGGCATAAGTTATGGAATTTGTTACAAATATTGGTTCCATTGGATGTTCTATTGAAGATTGAAGGTTCTTAGTGTTGTGGATCATTGTAGTATCACTAAGGAGTGAAATTTAGGTATGTGAGGCTAACTCTCTATGTTTGGAAATGTTAATTCTTCTCCCTATACTATGTTTCTTTTACCACATTACTAATTGCCTCAGAAATATAGTTTAGCCTAGTTCCCTAAATAGTTGTAGAACTTCTATTCTTTAGCTTCATAACTCGCTCGTGACTTTAATTCTGAACATTGTGAGAACTGTGCGTATTCAATGTGGACTTGGGTTTCATTCCCCGAGTCTTAGTATACATTACTCAGTATGCCAAAAACAATTGAAGTTTCAGTGTTCATAATAAGTTCAAGAATACATGTTTCAGTCTAATCCTATTCAGTATTCCAGTATTATGTAACTCAGTGTGATCCAATATTCCAATATCATGTAACTCAGTATGATTCAATATTTCACTATCATGTATTGCAGTAGGATTATCAGTTCCTGATTTTAAATGCCTAAATGTTGAACACATGTGTTTGGGCCTGAGGCTGCAGTTAATGCTTTATGCATATTTGGGCCTGAGGCTGCACTTTATGCTTTATGCATCTTTGGGCCTGAGGCCGCAGTTATGTATACGTATACTTGGGCCTGAGGCCTCAATTTGTGCATAGATATATTGGGCCTGAGGTTGCAGTTTAATATACAGATAAACATGTTATTCATCATTCATAAGGGGGAGTATTCATATCCTTACTTCATTCGTTCCGTTCAATTATCACTTATCATTTCAGTTGCCATGTTCAATTATCATATCATTTCAGTTTCAGCTTCAATAGTTATCATTTCAGTTATCAATTATGAAATTTAAGTTATCAGCTCAATTTATGTTTTAGCATTTATAATTCTTTTTTTAGTTTCTTTACATACTAGTGCAATTCAAATGTACTTGCCCGGGGCCTTTATCTCACAATGCATGTAATGATTTACAGGTTGACGATTAAGAGCGCTAGGATTCTTGTACCAGCTATTTGGTGATCCTAGTTCTTTTAGGGCATTATCATTGCCTTACGGTCTTCAGTATTTTCAGACATTCAATGTTTTAAGTACTTCATTAGATGCTTCATAGATTAGGGTATCAAATAGACAGATTCACAAGCTTTTTTGTGTTAAGCAATGTTTGCTACATACATGTTTCAGACTTGTATTAGTGTTTCCACATTTTGATTTTTATCATTCAGACTTTTAATATATCACCATATGTTACTTTATCTTCTGCATTTAGTATATTATGATATCACATGTTGATTCATCCATCTAGTTGGTTCGCTCGGTCACATGTAGTCAGGCATTGAGTGTCGTGTTATGTCCAAGCTCAGGTTCGGGTCATGACAATGATGACACCTAACATTGTACCCGATAGGCAAGCCAACGTTACAGAATATTACAATTTTTTCCTTATTCTTTTATAATTAAAATTTAACAAAATTGTTCAGCAAAAATAAAAGTAAAAGTACACAATTTAACTAATTGCTCATTTACTATTAATAAAAGCCGAAGTAGATACCACCCAGAAACTGGTGTCACCACTCACGAACTCTCTGCAGATTACTACAAATATTAGCCTGAAATATAAGAATACATCTTCCTCTAAAATAAATAAAATAGAAATGAAGTAAAGATAGGAGGGGACGCCAGCGCCTGCAGACGCCTGCAAGACTACCTTGGGTCTCCTGATTGCAGTAACAACAACCAACCTCTCGATTAGCCACTAGCTCCGAAATCTTCACAGGAAGTGCTGAGTGCAGTATCAGCACAATCTACCATATGTACTGGTAAGTGCCGAGCCTAACCTCGACTAGGTAGTAACGAGGCTACGACGAGGCATAAAAACATATATAACCGCAACAGTGAATACTAAAACCGAAAGGAAATATAAAATGAAATATAATAGTAACTTCCATTAAATAAATATGGAACCCAGTCTTCTGCCGGTACATAGCTATAACCAATCCTTAAGATATTTTCAACACTACAATGGTGAATTTCAGCAGAAAGAATACATAAATAACACTTGATGCGGTGCACATCCCGATCCCACCATATAATCAATAGTAGTTTAAACATTCACCCTTTTTACTCCTTGTTGCGGCGTGCAACCCGATCCCACCAGCTCACCCTTATTACTCCTCAATACATATCACTTTTATTTCTCATATTGTGGCGTGCAACCTGATCCACCTGTCCACCGTTATTACTCCTTATTGCAGCATGCAACCCGATCCCACTAGCCATTCACATTTCACACTTATTCCTCATGTTGCGGCGTGCAACCAGATCACAACATAGCAGTACCAATCACAACACAAGAACAAGTGTTTCACAATTTAACTTAAAACCTTCTACAAATTTATACCTCAAATCATAACAATGAGAAGTCTATGCCATTATGAAACTTCAACAGCTAGTACTACTCAGCAAGACCAACAAAAGTATACAATGAAGCACCAACAACCAACTTCAACCAACAAGGTAATAAAATGAAACTATGAAACTATGAAATAATTTGTACTTCAATAGAGAAAACAACAGTTAAAATGAAGCAACTTAGACATGGAAATATTTATGAGCAAGTAGCATATAAGACAAGAAACAATATACTAGGAAACATGGAAGGGAACAAGCAAAAATGGTAATTTTGTGGTGCATTGGTACTCGTCACCACACCCATACGCCACATACATTGACTTTCACATATCAAATAGGTGGGGGATTCCTAATCCCTCAAGTCAAGGTTAGACCAAACACTTACCACAAGCCAACAAGTATCTCAAAGCTCAATCACCGCTTTACCTCTCGATTTCACCACCAATTCACTCGTATCTTATCATAATTAACATAATAATATCAATATATGCTAAAGAAATCAATTCCAATGCACAATTATAGGTTTTCCTAAATTTTAACAAAAGGTCAAAACCCGACCTCGGGCTCGCTTGGTCCAAACTCGAAATTCGGACCAAAGCCCAATGATCCATTCACCCCCGAGCCTGGATATACAATTAGTTTTTGAATCCAACATCAAATTGAGGTCTAAATCCCTAATTCAATCCAAACCCCCAATTTGTACCATAAAAAGTTTAGATTTTTGGTTGGAGATTCGTGAAATGTGATGGGAAAGTGAAAGAAAGTGGCTTAGGATCACTTACCAACGTTTTGGGAAAGATTTGGACTTGGGAGAATCGCCTCTAGAGTTATAGTATTTGAGAAATTTGAATTTGGGCGTATGCCCAGGTCATTTATTTTTCTACAGACCCTTCGGGACCATCGAAACACGAGTCCGGATCAGTTTACCCAAAACGATGACCAAAGTGAACGAAAATCATCATTTTAAGACAAAAATAATTATTTCTTAAATTTTTCGTGTAAAAACTTTCTGGAATTTGCGCTCGAATTGTGTACTCACATCGAGGAGAGATCAAAGAAGATTTTTAAGGTCTCAGAACACGATTTCAACTTCTAAAATAAGAGATGACCTTTTAGGTCATCACATTCTCCAACTCTAAAACAATTGTTTGTCCTTGAACGAACATAGAAAAGTACTTGAGTCGGTGAAAATATGGGGATATTTGCTCCATATATTGGTCTCGGACTCCTAGGTAGCTGGTTCAACAGGTTGACCTTTCTAGTGCACACGAACCGAAGGGAAACTCTTTGATCTCAAATGATGAACCTACCGGTCTAGAATAGCTACCGACTCCTCCTCATAGGTCAAATCCTGGTCCAACTTGAAAGTGCTGAAGTCTAACACGTGTGATTGATCGTCATGATACTTCCGCAGCATGGAAACACGAAACACTGGATGCAGAGCTGATAAACCTGGTGGCAATGCAAATTTGTAAGCCGCCTCTCCCACTCGATCAAGGATCTCAAAAGGTCCGTTAAACCTAGGGCTTAGCTTGCTCTTCTTCCCAAATTTCATTATTCCCTTCATAGGTGACACCTAAAGCAACACTCGCTATTCGACCATGAATGCCTCATTAGGAACCTTACAGTCAGCATAACTCTTTTGCCTGGACTGAGTTGTAGAAGCCTATCCTAAATAATCTTAAATTTGTCCGAGGCATCCTATACTAAATTTGCACCAAACAACCGATCCTCCCCCGGCTCAAACCATCCAACTAGCGTTCGATACAATCTACCATATAATGTCTCATAAGGAGCCATCTGGATGCTCGACTGTCAGCTAGTGTTGTAGGCAAACTCTGCTAATGGCATAAACTATCCTAAGAACCTTTTAAGTCACTAATACAGGCGCGGAGAAATCCTTTAATATCTAAATAGTACGTTTAGACTGTCCGTCCATCTGAGGATAAAATACTGTGCTCAACTCGACCTGCATACCCAAATTACGTTGTACTGACCTCCAAAAATACAAGGTCAACTGCGTACCTCGATCAGAAATGATAGACACGGGCACACTATAAAGATAAATGATCTCACAGATATAGATCTCTGCCATCCGCTCCGAAGAATAAGAAACTACCACAGTAATGAAATGCACTGACTTTGTCATCATATCCACAGTAACCCATACTGCGTCGAACTTCCTCTGAGTCCATATGAGTCCAACAACGCAATCCAAGTGATACACTCCCACTTCCACTCAGGAATCTTAATAATTTGAAACAAACCTCCAGGTTTCTAATGTTCATACTTTACCTGTCGACAATTCAAACTTTAAGCTACATATGCAACAATATCCTTCTTCATCATCCTCCACCAATAATGCTTCCGCAAGTCCTGATATATCTTAGCGACACTCGGATGAATAGAATATCGGGAACTATGGGCTTTCTCTATAATCAACTAAGTAGGCACACAAACACGACCCTGCATCCTCAAAACTCCATAATCTCCAACTCTAACCTCCATGGCACCACCGTTCCACACTGTGTCCCTAATGTCACGACCCCAGTTCACCCTCCGTGAACTATCATGACGACACCTAGTCTCTACGACTAGGTAAGCCTAACAATGCAAAAAAATAAAATAAACTTATGGAATAAATAGTCAAAAGCCAAGAATAACATAAGGAAAAAAGATTTAAATGCCGTCCGAAATATACACACAAATCCTCAATAAATATGATACACTATCCCAAAACCCGTAAACTCACGGTTCCACAAGCTGAGAAAAACACTACATAGCTCTAATCTCCAAAATGTCTATTAAGAGCAGAAAGTGCAGAAGGGCTAAATACAAGAAGAGAAAGAGACTCCTCGATCTACGGACGTGGAAAATATACCTCGTAGTCCTATAGAATCGCCTCGCCTCAAGAATGGTAAGCCTGAGTAGAGGTACCTGGATTAGCAAATGAAAAATATGCGTAGAAAGGGCATGAGTACACCACAATGGACTCATTAAGGTCGGGGCCCTACTAAGGTTAACTAAAAGATATAATTTGATAGTATAGAACTGAAAATAGCATAAGTATGATCAACAGTTAAAATAACACAAGTGTAAAGGACAAAAATAACTACACAGAAACAATGTAAACACCGAGGGAGAATACAGCTCAACTCTAACAATATCAACCGGGGATCTTCCAGGGTACCCTCATGAAGTCCCAAATATACATATCCAATAAGTCTCTCAGAATACTGTCCCATAGTCCAACTCATAGTACATGAGGATCTACCGGAATCCCGTTCTGTAGTCCCAAACATAAATACCCAGAACTGGGGGAATCTACTGGGGAATCTACCAGGTGCATTCCCGTAGTCCCATATCACTATGCAGGGGGATCTACTGGAATCCCACATCCATAGTCTCAAATATAAATAGAAAAGGGCGGAGCTACCGGAATCCCACATCCGTAGTCCCAATGTAAATACACAGCAACAACACGAGAAATGCTCAGAAATATCAAACTTCATATTAAGGCAAACAAATAGTCTAGCCTAGCATGCTGCACATAATTCAGGTAAAGAAGTTAATAGATAAGGATATTTAATCACTCAGACATGCTTTCCCTAAGATGACATAGGCATAAATAGTACAAACAGTAAAATAGGGAAGTAATCATACTAGTAGTACTTAATGAAAAATCGAATTTCCATCAATTAGAACAAGTACGCACTTGTTGCCTTACATATAAGGCATTTTAATTAAAAAATTATATCAAATCCTAAGGAAAAGTCCCCCACACAATGTTAGACAAGCCACTTACCTCGAACAAGTGTAAGTCAACATGAAACCACGCTTTTTCCATGAGTATCCCACTCCAAAAGGTCCAAGTATATTCAATTCAAACGCATATTGTAAATAACTCCTCCAATAACGGGTTCCACCATTAAATTCTAAGCTAATATGTAAAATTAGGTAAAATGACCAAAACGGCCCTCAAGACCACATCTTGAAATCATGTAAAATATATATTTTCAGAATCCTCATACTCTCACAAGTCTATGCATAACAAAAAAAACTAAAATCGAAGTTCAATTGACCCCTAAAATACCCCTTTTCGGTTCTCTTAGACTCAAGCCATAACTACCCATTTCTCCAAAAAATTTCACCACTAATCAGATATTTAATCACATAAAAACGAGTTATGAAGTCAATAGTATTACCTCCAAGTGATTCCCCTTGAATTCCTCTTCAACCCTCTTTAAAAAGTTTCAAAATCGCCCAACAATGGAGGAAACTAGGCTAAAATTTGTGAAATAACCCTTTTAAAACATTCTGCCTGGATATTTTAATTTCTTCTTCGTGAACGCGGTCAAAGCCTTGCGTTCGCAAAGCACAAACTAATGTTGACCATTTTTCCTTTTTAGTGAACATGTCCCTTATTCTGCGAATGCGACGCACAAAACTCCACTGGGCCAAATCCTCTTACGGGAACGTGTAGCATAACCACCCAGCCTCTTCGCAAATGCAGAGGCCCTATCACGGACGCAAAGGCAAACTCTTCCCCAACCCCAACTCCTCTTCACAAATGCAAGGAACCACTCGCGAACCTGAAGAAGGACACCAGAACTGACTGCTGCAACATTTTCTTCAATTTCCTAAGTCCCAAGTATGACCCGTTGAGCATCCGAAGCACGCCCGAGGCCCCCAAGACCTCAACCAAATATGCCAACCAATCCTAAAACATCATTCAAACTTTTACCAGTCTTCAAAACACTTCAAACAACATCAAATTCCCAAAACACATCGGATTCAAGCCTAAGTTTCTAAAAATCTTCCGAATTCCGTTTTTGATAAAAAAAAAAACCCCCCAATCAAACCACCTCTGAATAACTTGAATTTTCACACACATCCAAAATAACATAAAAGAAATTCTGAAACTCACAGAATTCCATTCTGATCCTCGGATCCAAATCTCACTGTCGAACCGGAAACATCAAAAATTCAACTTACGGTATTTCAAGCCTAAATTAGCTACGAACCTCCAAAACACTATCCAAACATACCCCAAAGCTCAAAATCACCAAACAGAGCTAATGGAATGCTCAAATTTCCATTACGAGGGAATCTTTGCACTTTTCTGACTATGGCCAACTTTTGAATATTTAAGCTCTCATTTAGGGACTAAGTGTCCCAAAACTCTCCAATACTTAAAATCGAACATCCCGAAAACTCAAAATAGAAGAAATAAACTTGGGGGAAGCACTTAATGGGGGATCAGGGCGTTAATTCTTAAGACGAAAGGCCGGGTCATCACATCCTCCTACACTTAAACATTCGTTCGTCCTCAAGTGAGCATAAAGACATACCTGAAGTAGTGAAAAGATAAGGGTAACGGCTGTGCAAATCTTGCTTGGTATCCCAAGTCGCCTCCTCGATTGGCTGACCCCGCCATTGAATCTTCACTGATGCAATGTTCTTTGACCTCAACTTTCTAACCTGGCTGTCTAATATTGCCACTGGCTCCTCAACATGGTATAGATCCTTGTCCAACTGGACTAGACTGAAATCCAACAAGTGCCATGGTTCACAGTTATACCTCCGGAGCATCAAAGCATGAAATACCGAATGAACTTATTCCATGCTAGGAGGTAAGGCAAGCTGATAAGAAACCTCCCCAACTTGCCTCGATATCTCAAAAGGACCAATAAATCTCGGACTCAACTTCACGTTCTTCGCAAATCTCATAACACCCTTCATAGGCAAAATCGAAGCAGAACCCGCTCTCAAACCACATAGGAAATATCACAAACCTTCTGGTTTGCATAGCTCTTTTATCTGGACTAGGCTATACAGAGTCTATCCCGAATTACCTTATCCTTCTCCAAGGAATCCTGAACTAAGTCTGTGCCCAATAACCTAGCCTCACTCGGCTCAAACCAACCCACCTGAGATCTACACTGCCTACCATATAGAGCCTCATACGGATCCATCTGAATCATGGACTGATAATTGTTGTTGTAAGCAAACTCTGCCAATGGCAAGAACTGATCCCAAGATCCTCCAAACTCGATCACACACACACGAAGCATATCCTCAAGAATCTAAATTATGCTCTCGAACTGCCCGCCCATCTGGGGGTAAAATACTGTACTCAACTTAACCCGAGTACCCAACTCATGTTGAAGACCTCCAATCGTGATGTAAACTGAGTACCTCTATCTGAAATGGTGGAAACTGGAAGACCATGCAGACGAACGATCTCCCGGATATAAATCTCTGTCAACCACTCCGAAGAATAAGTAGTATATACAGGAATGAAATGAGCGGACTTGGTCAGCTAATCCACAATCCCACAAATAGCGTCAAACATTCTCAAAGTCCATAGAAGCCTAACTACAAAGTCCACGGTGATCTACTCTCACTTCCACTTCAGAATCCCTATCTGCTGAAGCAATCCACCCGGTCTCTAGTGCTCATACTTCACCTGCTGGCAGTTGAGGCTCTAATCTACAAACCCAACTATATCTTTCTTAATCTGCATCCACAAATAGTGCTATCTCAAATCCTAGTACATCTTCGTGGCACTCGGATGGATGGAGTACCAAAAACTGTGGGCCTCCTCTAGAATCAGCTCCCGAAGCCCATCAACATTAGGTACACAAACCCGACCCTACATCCTCAATACTCCGTCCACGCCAATTGTCACATCTTTGACATTACTATGTTGAACCTTTTCCTTAAGGAAAAGCAAATGAGGGTCATCATATTGTCGCTCCGTGATACAATAAAATAAGGAAGACTGAGAAACCACGCAAGCTAGAACCCGACTAGGCTCTGAAAGATCCAATCTCACAAGCTGCCTGGCTAAGGCATTAACATCCATCACAATAGGCCTCTCTGATGCTGGTAGATAAGCCAAACTCCCTAAACTCTCCGCCTTGTGACTCAAAGCATCGGCCACAATATTAGCCTTGCTCGAGTGATACAGAATAGTGATATCATAGTCATTCAACAACTCTAACCACCTCCTCTAGTGAAAATTTAGATCCATTTACTTGAACAGGTGATGATTAATATAAATCTCACAAGGCACCCAGTATAGATAATGGCGCCAAATATTTAGAGCATGAAAAATGGCAGCTAATTCAAGGTCATGGATAAGGTAATTCCTTTTATGTATTTTCAAATGTCTAGACGCGTAGGCAATCACCTTACCGTCTTGCATCAAAACCGCTCCAAGGCCAACCCTCTAGGCTACACAATAGATCGTATAAGACCTCGAACTTATATGCAATATCAAAATTGGGGCTGTAGTTAAAGTTGTCGTAAGCTTCTAAAATCTTGCCTCCACTCTTCCATCCACTGGAACGGAGCACCCTTCTGGGTCAGTCTGGTCATAGGGGCTGCAATCGATGAAAATCCCTCCACAAAGCGACGGTAGTAACCCGCCAAACAAAGAAAAATGTGGATCTTTGTAGCTGAGGATGGTCTGGGCCAACTCTACACTGCCTCTACCCTCTTTGGATCCACCCGAATACCCTCACTCGATATCACGTGGCCTAAGAATGCCACGAAATCCAACCAAAACTCACATTTTGAAAACATTGCATATAACTTCTTTTCCCTCATAGTCTGAAGCACTATCCTTTAGTGCTGCTCCTAATCTTACCGATTCTGGGAATATACCAGAATGTTATCAATAAAGACAATGACAAAAGAGTCTAGATATGTCCAGAATACAGTGAGCATCCTTCTGGGACGTTGTTCACCCTAAATGACATAACAAGAAACTCGTAATGACCATACCGAGTCCTCAAAGTAGTCTTCGCGATATCTGGCTCCTGAATCTTCAACTGATTGTAACATGAGCGCAAGTCAATCTTAGAAAACACATGTGCACCCTGAAGCTGGTCAAATAGATCATCAATACAAGGCAAATGATAATGGTTTTTCACTGTAGCCCTGTTCAACTAGCGATAGTCAATGCACATACGCATAGAACCATCCTTTTTCTTCACAAACAAGACGGGAGCACCCCAAGGTGATACACTAGGTCGAATGAAACCCTTATCAAGCAATTCCTACAAATGATCCTTCAACTCCTTCAAGTTAGGAGGAGCCATACGATATAGAGGGATAGAAATGAGCTGAGTGCTCAGCAACAAATCAATGCCAAAATCAATATCTGTATCATGAGGCATGCCTGGAAGATCAACTAGAAAAACATTGGAAAAGTCCCATGCTACTAGAACTGAATCAACTGACGGGGTATCAATATTGACATCCCTCACATAGGCTAGATACGCGTCACACCCCTTCTCAACCATACACTGAGCTTTAAGGAAAGAAATAAATCTACTGGGAGTGTGATCTAAAGCTCTCTCCACTCAACATATGGCACACCGGGCATAGCCAGCGTCACAGTCTTGGCGTGAAAATCAAGAATAGTATAATAGGGAAACAACCAGTCTATGCCAAAGATAATATCAAAGTCTACCATGCTGAGCAACAATAAATTAGCTCTAGTCTCAAAACCACTAAGAGCAACCAAACACGACTGATAAATAGTGTCCACAATAAGAGAATCTCCCACAGGAGTAGAAACATAAACAGGACAACTCAAAGAATCCCGAGATACACCCAATGCAGAGAGAAATAAGAAGATACATAAGAATAAGTGGAGCCTGGATACTGATGCATCTCTGTGACAAACCAGTATAATACATGTGATGACAGAATCAGAGGCAACATCCTCGATTTCGGTAGGAAGGGCATAGTATCAGGCTTGGCCTCCCCCTCTAGGGTGACCTCTACCTCCCCAATCTCCATCTCTAGCTGGATAAGTAGGTGAGTTAGCAACTGGAGCTATAACCACAGCTTGAGAACTCTACAGGGCACGTTGTGGCTAAGAAGTCTGTGGAGGTGCACCCCTCCCAAGTCTGTGGCAATCCCTCAACATATGGCGTGTATCACCATAATCAAAAAAGCTCTGAGAGGATGTGGTAGCTGTGACTGGCTCGGACCAGGTTTGCTGGATTGATCTCTGAAAGCACATCGCGCATGATACGTGCTAGAAACTAGAGGTGCATAATAAGGCTCATGAGACCTAGGAGTAGCGGAGCACTACTAGATGCTGAAAGAGCTAAATGAATAGAGCGACTCTTATAACCCCAACCATGATGACTTGCAGCTGAGATACGGGCACCAGAATAATGGCTCGATTCTCGAGACCTCTTGGCCTCCCTCTCCTCTCTCTCACTCGTATGCATACCCTCTATCCTCCTAACAATGCCTACCACCTGCTAATAAGAAATATCCATCTCCAACTCATAATCCATGCTGGACTTGATGCTGGGAATAAGCCCCTCAATAAACCGGTGAACCCTCTTGCGAACAGTAAAAACCATGGCCAATGCATGCCTAGCCAAGCTAGTATAATGGGCAACATACTCTGAGGCAGTCATAGCACCCTGGCACAAATTCTTAAACTCGGCACACTATGCATCTCAAAGGATCAGAGGAACAAACTCTCTCAGAAACAGATCTAAAAATTGGGTCCAAGTCAGCGAAGCAGCCTCGTCCGGACTGTCTAACTCATAGGTGCGCCACCACTCATAGGTGGCTCCTCGAAGCTGGAAAGTAGAGAATGAAACCCCGCTCGATCCTAATATATTGTAGTACAGCGGATACAGTAGCACTCCTCCAGAAATCCCAAGGCATCCTCTGATGCTAATCCATTGAATACCGGAGGATCATATCTCCTGAACTTCTCAAGCCTCCGCTGCTCGTCCTCTAAAGCCGCTGCCCTATCCTCGGGCTGAAATGGCACTTCGGGAGGCATATGAATAATCTCTGGGACCTGATCAATATGCACTCGCTACTCATGAGTACGAGCGATGGGAGTATGTGCTTCTCTCCCAGCTTGGGATGTGGCTGCAGTAAGGGAAAGTAACCCTGCCAGAGACAAAGTGGTGTACATGCTCATAAACTGTGCCAAAGTCTCCTGAAGTGATGGTGTGGTAGTAGCAGTAGGTGTGTCAGGTGCCTGGACCCTTGTTAGCACTGCTGGTGGCTCCTCGGTGGCAGCTCGCGCAGGTGCTCTGGCTACACATCCGCATCCTCGACCTCTACCTCGGCCTCTGAAGGCTGCAGTAGGGGTTGCGTGTGCCTGATCCTCTCGGATAGTACGTGTCCTCACCATCTGTGAGAGAATAAAAGACAAAAGTTTAGAATTGTGATATCAAAAATCTAGCAGGACAAGAAAATCAAATGAAGTGGAATTTTCCTAACAATTACATAGCCTCTCGTAGATAAGTACAGATGTCTCTATACCGATCAGTGAGACTTTAATAATCCAGCTTATGATCCATGGCTCCTATGAACCTAGATCTATGATAACAACTTGTCACGACCCTAGTTCGCCGTTTGTGAACTATTGTAACGTCACCTAGTCTCTACGACTAGGTAAGCCTAACAATGTGGAAAAATAAACTAAACTTGCGAAATAAATAGTCAAAAGCCAAGAATAACTGAAGGGAATAATATTTAAATGCTGCCGGGAATATACACACAACTCCTTCATAAATTTGATACAATATCCCAAAACCTGGAAACTCACGGATCCACAAGCTGAGAAAAACACTACATAGCTCTAATCTCTGGAATGGCTAACTAGAGTAGAAAGTACAGAAGGGCTAAATTCTAAATAAAGGAATAGAAAGAAACTCCTCGGTCTATGAACGCGGCAGATATACCTCGAAGTCCCATAAAATCATCTCGCCTCAAGAATGGTAAGCCTGAGTAGAGGTACCTGGATTTGTATATGAAAATATGTGCAAAAAGGGCATGAGTACACCGTAACAGTACTCAGTAAATGCCAAGCCTAACCTTGGCTGAGTAGTGATGAGGAAGGTCAGGGTCCTACTGAGGTTAAATAAAAGATATCATTTGACAGTATAGAATAGAAAACAGTATATGTATGAGCAACAGTGAAAATAACGCAGGTTAAAGGGCAACAACAACTACACAGAAACAATGTAAACACCAAAAGAAAATATAGCTCAACTCCAACAATATCAACTAGGGATCTTCCAGGATACTATCCTAAAGTCCCAAATATACATATCCAATAAGTCTCTCGAGATACCATCCCGTGGTCCAACTCATAGTACATGAGGATCTACCAGAATCCCGTTCTGCAGTCTCAAGCATAAATACCCAATACTGGGGGAATCTACCTGGTGCAATCATGTAATTCCATATCACTGTGCTGGGGGATCTACCAGAATCCCACATCTATGTCCTAATGTATATACACAGCAGCAACAAGAGAAATGCTCAGAAATATCAAACTTCATATTAAGGCAAACAAATAGTCTAGCCTAGTATGCTGCATAGAATTCAGGTAAAGCAGTTAACAGATAAGGCAATTTTATGACTCCGACATGCTTTCCCTAAGCTAACATATGCTTAAATAGTATAAGCAGTAAAATAGGGAAGTAATCATACTAGTAGTACTTAATGAAAAATCAGATTTTCAAAATTAGCACAAGTACACACTGTTCACCTTACGAATAAGGCATTTCAATTAACAATTATATTAAATCCTAAGGGAAAAGTCCCCCACACAAGGTTAGACAAGCCACTTACCTCGAACAAGTGCAAGTCAACCTGAATCCATGATTTTACCACGAGTATCCGACTTTAAATGGCTCAAATCTATTCAATTCAATTGCATATTGGAAATAACACCTCAAGTAACTGAGTCCACAATAAAATTCTAAGCTAATACGCGAAATTAAGTAAAATGACCAAAAGGCCCCTCAATCCCACATCACGGAATCAAGGAAAATTTATATTTTTAGAATCCTTATACTCTCACGAGTCTATGCATAACAAGAACACTAAAATCGGATTTCGATTGACCGCTCAAATACCCCTTTTTGGTTCTCTTAAACTCAAGCCCTAACTACCCATTTCTCTTAAATTTTCCAGCACTAATAAGGTATTTAATCACATAAAAACAAGTTATGAAATCAAAAATGTTATTTACAAGTGATTCCCCTTGAATCCCTCTTCAACCCTCTTCAAAAAGCTTCAAAATCGCCTAACAATGGAGGAAAGAGGCTAAAATTCGCGAATTAATCCTTTTAAAACATTCTGCCCAGGTATTTTAATTCCTTCTTCGCGAACGCGGTCAAAGCCTCGCATTTGGAAGCAAAAAATAAATTTGACCTTTTTTCCTTCTTCGAGAATGCATCCCCTATTCCAGGAATGTCATGCACACAACTACACTAGGCCAAATCCTCTTACGCGAAGCCCAATTGCGAACTCATAGCACAACCACCCAGCCTCTTCGCGAACTCAGAGGCCTTCTCATGAACGCGAAGGCCAAACTCTTGCCAGTCCTAGATTCTCTCCACGAACGCGAGGACCTACTCGTGAATGCGAAGAAGGAAACCAGAACTGACTGCTAGTTTTTTACAATTTTCTGAGTTCCAAAAATGACTCGTTGAGCATCTGAAACACACCCGAGGTAGCTGGGATCTCAACCAAACATTCCAACCAATCCTAAAACATCATTAAAACTTCTACCAATCTTCAAAATACTTCAAACAACATCAAATTCCCAAAAACACATCGGATTCAAGCTAAGTTTCTAAAAATCTTCCGAATGTTTCTTTTCATCAAAAACCCAACCAAACCACTTTCGAATGACCTGAAATTTTGCACACACATTCCAAATGACATAAAAAAACTATTGCAACTCATAGAATTCCATTCCAACCCTCGGATCAAAATCTCACTGTCGAACCGAAAACTTGAGAAATTCAACTTGCACCATTTCAAGGCTAAATTAGCTACGAACCTCCAACACACAATACGAACACACCTCTAAACCTAAATTCACCTAAAGGAGCAAAGGAAACCCTCAGTTTTCCATTCCGAGGCTGTCTTCACAATGTTCTGACTAAGGTAAACTTTCCAACATTTAAGCTTATATTTAAGGACTAAGTATCCCAAAACACTCAAAAACATAAAATTGAACATCCCGACAACTCATAATAGCAGATATAAAATTTGGGAAGAAGTTAATAGGGGTTCAAGGAAAGAATTCTTAAGATGACCGGCGGGGTCGTCACACCTAAGGACCACCAAATGGGGGTCATCATACTGTCGATTTCTGATACGCTCAAATAATAAAAACTGACTGGCTGTTCAAGCTAAAACATGGTTGGGCTCAGAAAACATCCAACCTCACAAACTGATCGGCCAAATCCTTGACATCCAAAGCAAGTGGTCTCTCATTGACTGGAGTGTACGCAAAGCTAGCCATACTAGTCTACTTCTTACTCAAAGCATCGCCCACTACATTAGCCTTTCAAGGATGATACAAGATGGTGATATCATAGTCTTTTAATAGCTACAACCACCTTCTCTGCCTCAAGTTTAACTCCTTCTGGTTGAACAAATACTGCAAACTCTTATCATCCATGAAATGACTTGCCATATAAATAATCCCTCCAAATCTTTAGCACGTGAACATTGGCTGCTAGCTCAAAATAATGAACTAGATAATTCTTCTTGTGAATCTTCAAGACTTCAACTGTCGCGAAGCATATTCAATAACCTTGCCATTCTACATCAACACCGCGTCATGTCCAATACGATATGTGTCACAATGTACTCTATATGGCCCTGAACCTATAGGCAATACCAGCACCGAATCTGTTGTCAAAGTTGTCATGAGCCTTTGAAAGCTCGTCTCACACTCGTCCACCCACCTGAACGGGCACCGTTCTGGGTCAACCTGGTTATTGAAGCTGCTATAGTTGAAAACCCCTCCACAAACCAACGGTAATAACCCGCAAAACCCAAGAAACTCTAGATCTCTGTAGCTGATGTGGTTCTAGGCCAGTCCTTGACTACCTCAATTTTCTTAGGATCCACCTGAATATCCTATGATTATATGATGTGACCAGGAATGCAACTGAACTCAACCAAAACTCACATTTCGAAAACTTAGCATACAACTGGCTGTCTCTTAGAGTCCGAAGAATGACTCAAAGATGTTGCTCATGGTCCTCTTTGCTGCGGGAGTAGATTAAAATATCATCAATGAAGATGATTATAAAGGAATATAGATAGGGATTGAACACACGGTTCATCGAATCCATAAATGTTGTTGTGGCATTTATCAACCTAAATGACATCACTGAGAACTCATAACGCCTATATCAGATACCATAATCCTCAATTGATGGTAGACAAGTCTCAAATCAATCGTCGAAAATACCTTGGCATCCTGAAGCTGATCAAACAAATCATCAATCCTCGGTAATGGATACTCGTTCTCGATGGTAACTTTGTTCAACTGCCAGTAATATATGCACATCCTCATCGATCTATCCTTCTTTATAACAAATAACAGCAGCACACCCCAAGGTGAGACACTAGGCCTAATAAAGCCTTATCAAGCAAGTCTTGCAACTACTCCTTCAAGTCCTTCAATTCTGGCGGGGCCTTGCGGTATGGCGGGTGTCACACCTCCTTTTTCCTACACCCCCGTAAGGGTATAAGGGAGTTTTTCCAATTAAATGAAAATCAAAACAGGATCATTTATTAGATTCAGAGTCGCCACTTGGGATAATTTATGGTGTCCCAAGTCACCGGTTCAATTCCCGAATTGAGGAAAACATTGACTCTGTTTCACAGTCCGCAAACACAGAAATACGGGTAAGGAATTATGTTAACCTGAAAGAAGGAGTTAGGAATTTTTTATTTTCATGGTTCTAGCATGGTCGCTCAACTGTTATAATTGGATCCATTATATGATTTTAATGCACTTTTAAGCTTATGTGCATTTTTAGCTTTAAAGAACTTTTAAACAATTAATTTTTTAAGAAAAATTCAACGTTATCAAAAATACGTCTTGAACCACGTCACATAAATACACCCTCAGTCCGCAATACATTTTACATAACACTGTTGAGATTGAATTTGGGTCACATAAATGCACATCCGAGTTTAGGAATGTAAATTAATATAACGCGCCTAAAGCAACTACGCATTTTTAACTTTGCGAGGGTCATGAAAATTCTACGCGTTTTTAACTTTACGAGGGTCATGAAAATTTGCTAAATGGCACGACTCAAATTCTAAGGCTTTTAAAAGAAATAATTAAATAAGGGCCACACATTGCGATTTTTGTTTGGCATGACATACTTCGAGTTATTCTAATTAAAGGATTTCTAAAATTAAGAGTAAGTGAGGTTCATCCTATAACAATTCCAGAATTTGGCTTAGCCTAAAGCTAGACCCAATGGCTCAATGGAATCACCATGGGGCAAAGTGTTGGGCTCTGCAACAAATTTCGTTTGAGCCGAAGCGGAAAGCCCAGCTCTGGTGAGGCACGCTCAAGTCGAATATCAAAAGGGTCGCGTATCGAAGACATAGAATAGCAAAATCAAAAAAAATTCGGAATGTGATGCAAGCATAGAAATGAGAATGTAAACAAAAGAGTGGAGGGATTTCGTATTTGCCAACCAAAAAAAGCTAATGTTGCCATATGATTGATTAAAGTCTCACAAACAAGAAAAAAATTGAAGAATTCATGAACCCCTCTTTAAAACTGACAATATGCCCTATTAAATTATAACGACCCTCCAGCCCAAAAACTCTTAAGTCAATCACATCCAAATTCATAAACATTATGACACATTAACCAAATAATCATGCTTGCACTTTAATTTCTAAGCCAACCTTCACAAATTAACATTAGGAATTCAAAACTCATACAGACCATGGCGGTTCGTAGTTGAATATGATAATGTAAAGCTCCCTAAATTACAGATTAAAATCCATACAATGCTATAGCATGACAACTCCTAATTTCGAGCTATAGAAACATCAAACTGACGTGCTCAAGCGATCTGCCCTTATAGTATGTTTAACAGCACATACATATATCAAATTTCATTTTTTATTATAGAGCCAATGTTCTGAATCCAACCACTTATCCTAAATAACAAAACATCCTTAAACCATTGAACATGAATAAACAGACTACCACTCTCGAAAGAAAAACAAACTTATTGCAGAGCAGCGAAATTTAATGACATAAAACAGCTAAATTTAACAACCGTTCAGCAATAACCAGTGCTTCTACTTAAATTCTAGCTCAAGTGCTCAAATCTTTACACGGATTCAGTCTGGTTCAAACTTGTAGCATATCATTTGTTAATAATAGTGTGGAGAAATACATGTTATGGCAAATAGGAATAAAGGACTTTGAGAATGATTTTAAAACAAAACCAATCTAGCAGGTACAACAACAACAATCAGCAATAAGAATCAATCAAGCAGTCTCCGAAAATGCAACCAATTTCCCTCTTTAAACCATATTTTTATCCAGGTAAAGGCGGAGTTCTTCAGAAATTGAAAACCTTCAAAATTGTAGTAGAAAGCAATGGAACATTCTTTTTGTTTTTTAGCCGTCTGATTTTCCTGAACTTTTATCACTCCCCCTTCTCTGCCTTGAAAAGTAAGGAAGTGTGCATTTATAGGCAAGCTATTAGGGCAGCCTAAGGGATCAGTCTTTTGCACTTTGCACATTTCTAATTTTTATTTTTGCTGCTTGGCCCTTAGTCTAAAAATGGGTAAGTCCAAAAGTCTAGCAGGGATTGGCATGGCAGGGATTGTTATCAAAGAAAATGGATATGTGGTTCCAGCAGCCCTTGGGCTTCCTCAACCTTTGAAGCCCAAATTGTGGTTCAACACGATACAGGCTACAAATGGATAAGTCCAAAAGTCTGCCATTCCGGCATTAAAAAAGAACTAACAGAAAAACAAAGAAGAAAGGCCATTGATGCAAAGGCAAACATGAAATTAAAGATACAAATTACCCTAATTATGCTGATAATTACTAATAACCTAAATCTGCATCATGCTACAAACCAATTACTAAGTAAAGAAAAGAGGCGAATCATCAGAAGCAGTTATACAAAATAAAGGAAAATCAAAAAAAGAAAGGAAGACAACTAATCCGAACAAATGACTCAAAATGTGAGAGAGCAGGAGCCGGCCAAGATAGCTAAGTCTCTCAAAATCGAGCCAAAATTTGAATTACTAGAGCTTTCGAAACGAAAACTTGGTTAACACGAATCTTGATTCGTAATTGAACTCCAAGAGTTAGAGAGTCTTGAATTACAGAACTAGGGTTTTCTGGTTCGAGACTCAAGGGGTTTGAAAGTGTTATTTCGGGAATTAATGACGGCTTTAGTGGGAAATAGCGAGAGTAGTTATGAGGGAGTGTTTTGAAAATGTTTGAAGGAGTTAGAGCTTGAGCATTTCGGTCTTCAACATGAGAATTGCAGAGCTCAACTACGATTCGAAGGCAAACGGTTTAGGATTTGTACTGAGGGGGTGAGGAAGATTCTAGGGTGTGGTTTTGAGGCTATTCTGAGGCGGCATCGCCGGTGCGTGGGTATGGAGGCATTAGGGTTCTCATGATGAAGAAGATGAAAGAGGGAGATGAAGGACTTGTTTGGACAAATGTTTAATCTGGGTATTTGTAAAATAATATGAAATATGGGAGAAGTGTCAATAGCCTTCGGATGAAATGAAATAGAGGGCCAAGATTGTCCAATTCTAACGAACTCCAAACGACGTCGTTTTATTTAAAAGAGGGTAGGGAAGTTTGGACTGGGTATAGGCAGGTTTGGACTCGTGAAGTGGGTCTCGGGGGGGGGGGAGGGGATGACTTGGGCCGGTGTAAAACTTCTAAAAACTTGTCCCAAATCTGATTGATTCAATCTTTTTCTTTGTCCTATTTCAAATCAATTTCCAAAAATTGTTTTCATCCCTTTTTTGTCTTTTTTTTTCAAAATTAAAATAAAATTTAAACTAAATCCTAGAACCTAATTAACCTATCACAAACACTAATTAACCTATATAATAGTTGTCACAAATTAAAAGAAAATCTATTCAAAAATAAAAATTAAAATTAAAAGTGCAAATTAAACTATATTTTTTAATGATTTTTTCCATTTTTATAAAACAACTAATTTGCTAATTACTCCTAAAATATATAATTAAATCCTAAATGTAAATTCCATGTATTTTGTATTTTTTATTAATCAAATAAAATAAATATGCACAGATAAATACAAACAATTGGCAGAAAATGCCACGAAAATCCACAAAATTGCAAACAATAGAAAAATTATTTTGTTTTTAAATTATGTGAGTAATTCATATAGGGCAAAAGTCACGTGCTCACAGCTGCCGCTCTTTGCTCGGATACACGAATAGTTTTCGTGCAAAGATAATGTGAGCGAATGTGAGCGATTTTTTCCCGTTTGAATACTTTGTGGAAGCATTTTGAAATAATTGATGCACCCTGCTTTTGAGGTTGCCTACATATCCTTTGCTATAAAGGAAACCGGTCAGTGTAATTCAGGAAGTTTTGGTAGCTGGGACTATCATAAGATGTGATTTCACTATTGCTGCTGCTACTGCTGCTTCTACTGCTTACTGAACCCCCTTATTACACCATGAAAAAATTTAAAAAAATTTAGAATAAACTATGATCTATGAATTATAAAAACCTAGCTATATCTCCAGACTTGATCTTGCAGTTCTTGTTGCTTTGTTGACTTATGTTCTCCTTGTGAAGTCCCTTTGTTGTCGACTTGAATTATAATCTGAGATATTTTCCTTTCTGCAAGTGGACGCTTGACTACTGAACTTGAATTGTATTCCTGTGCTCTCTAGGTGGGCGCCTAATTGCTGAACTTGAATTGTATTCCCATGCTCTCCAGGTGGGCGCCTAACTGCTGAACTTGACTCTACTCGCGGTACACCTGGCATAACCAGTGTCACGATTTTGGCATGACAATCAAGAATAGCATAATGGGGCAACTAGTCTATGCCCAAAATAACATCGAAACCCACTATACTAATCAATAATAAATCATCTATGGTCTCGAAACCACTAAGGGCAACTAAACACGACCAATAAACACTATCAACAACAAGAAAATCATTCATTGAGTAGAAACATAAATAGGGATACCTAAAGAATCTCGAGGTACACCCAAGTGAGGGAAAAATAAGAGGACACATAAGAATAAGTGGAGCCTTGATTGAATAGAACCGATGCATCTCTATGACAAACCAGGATAATATTTATGATGATGGAATCAGAGGCAACAACCTCAATACGGGTAGGAAGGGAATAATATATGGCTTGGACTCCCCCTCTAGGACGACCTCTACCTCCCCGACCTCCACCTCTAGTTGGCTGATCAGGTGGGATAGCAATTGGTGCTGTAATTATAGCCTGGGAGCTCTGTGGGGCACGCTATTGCTGAGAAGTCTGTGGAGGAGCACCCCACCTAAACCTGGGGCAATTCCACACTATATGGCGTGTGTCACCACACTCAAAACAAGATCTAGGAGGAGGTGGCGGCTGTGACTAGCTCGAGCAAGGTCTGCTAGAGTGAACACTAAAAGCACCACGTGCAGGAGGCGCACTAGATATTGGAGGTGCATAATAAGACTCCTGAGGTCTAGGAGGAGCTAGAATACCACTAGCTACGGGATGAGCTGAATGAACGAGGTGATTCATATAACCCCTACCATGACGAACTGTAGATAGGGCACGACACCAGAATAATGGCCCGACTCTCGAGACCTCTTGGCCTCCCTCTTCTCTCTATCTCGAGCATGCATACCCTCTATATCCTAGCAATGCCATCACCTACTTATAATAAATATCCATCTCCAACTCCCGACCCATACCAGACCTGATGCTGAGAATGAGCCCATCAATAAACCGGCGAAAGCTCTCATGAACTGTAAAAACTAAGGTTGGTGTATGCCTAGCCAAGTTAGTGAAACAGATAGCATATTCTGAGTCAATCGTAGTGCCCTAACGCAAATGCTCAAACTCTGCGCACCATACGTCCCTAAGGTTCTGAGGGACAAACTATCTCAAGAACATATCTAAAATTGAGTCCAAGAAGGGGAAGTTGCCTCAGCTGGACTGTCCAACTCAAAAGTATGCCAGCACTTATAGGCTGCTCCTCGAAGCGGGAAGGTAGTGAAAGAAATGCCACTTGATCCTGATATACTCATCGTGCGGAGGATAAAGTAGCACTCCTCCAAAAATCCCAAGGCATTATCTGATGCTAAACCACTAAATACAGGAGGCTTGTGTTTCTTGAACCTTTCAAGCCTCTGTTGCTCATCCTCGGAAGTTGTCATCATGTCCTCGGCCTGAATTGGGGCTACAGACGATACCGGTATAACCTCTGTGATTTGATCAACCTGGACCCTCTGCTTAAGAGTGTGGGTGGCGGGAGTCTGTCCTCCTCCTTGGCCTAGTATATGGCTGCAGCAAGGGGAATCAACCATGCCTAAGCTAGAGTTGTGTACATGCTCAAGAACTGTGCAAGAGTCTCCTAAAGAGCTGGAATAGTAGCAGCAGTAGACGTATCAGGTGTCTGGGCTCCGACTAGAGCTGGTCGTGGCTCCTATGTGGTAGCTCACACGGCTGCTCTTGCTGTACCATGTGCACGTCCTCGGCCTCTACCCGAGTCCAACCTCTAACAGCTCTAGCAGGCGGTGCATGTGCATGATCATCTCCGGTACCACGTGTCCTCACAATCTATGAGAGAATAGAAGATAGATGTTTAGAATTGTGATATAAAAATCTCGCACGACAAGGACATCAAATGAAGTGAAATTTTCCTTACAGTTACATAGCCTCTCGTAGATAAGTACACATGTCTCTGCACTGATAATATGATTGTGCCTAAGAATCTGGGTCTGCACACAAAAAACATGTATATGAAAGGGCATGAGTACACCACAGTGGTACGTAGTAAGTGGTCGAGTAGTGACGAGGAAGGTTAGGGTCCTACTGGTTATAGATAAAAATCAAGGTAAACAGTATGGAATACAACAATATAATTAGAATACTAACAGTCTAAAATGAACAATAATCACATAAGGAATCTACTCAGTATGCAGCAATAGCAATAAAGGATCTCCCGTGATATCGTCCCGTAGTCCGAATCATAAAGATACAGGGGAAACTACCGGAATTCAAATCCATAATTCCAGAGTAAATATCCAGTATGGAGAATATGTTGGGTGATGTATCGTAGTCCCAAATATAAATGTGCAGGGGGATCTACCGAAATATCTATCTGTAGTCCCAAAGTAAACATATAGGGGGATCTCCCGGGATATTTTTTCGTAGTCCCAAGGTAAAAGACACAACCATATCAGAAGAATATGCAAGTCTATTTGAGAATTAAATAGGAAATTCTACTCCAACATGCTGCACAAAGTACAAGCAGGCAATTAAAGCAGGTGAGACAGTTGAATCATATAGGCATGTTTTTCCCTAAACTAAGCAAGAGGCTTCAAGTACAAGTATTTACTGAATTACAAGAAAACATAGGTATTAGCATATTGAAAATGGGATTTTCAATAATTAGTACGTGTGCGCACTCGTCACAAACATAAACGACACTTATATAACAATAATACTAAATCCTAAGGGGAGTTCCCCCATAAAATGTTAGGCAAACCACTTATGTCGAATCAGCTCAATCAACTCGAAATCACGTTCTAGCCACGAGTACCCAACTCCAAATGGCCCAAATTTATTCAAATTAATTGCATAATGTAAATATAACTCCAAATAACTAATTTAACTAATAAATTCGAAGATATCACACAAATTTAAGAAAATCACCCAAAAGGTCTCCCCGTCCTACGTATCGAAATCGGTTAAAATTCACAAATTCAGAAACCTCAACTCACAAACATACTTGAACAAAAATCACAGAAATCTGACGTCAAAATCTCCCTCAAATCCCGGATTTTCAATTGGGGAACTTTTCTACCATTTCACAACTTATACCCCCAAATTTCTTAATTAGAAGAGGAAAACAACAATAGATTACCATGCTAAGATCAAAATCAATATATAAATCTTTACCCTATGCTTCTCCTTCAAAAACCAGCGAGAAATCGCCCTCCACTGAGCTCCAAATCATTTTTCCAACTTATGAACTCAAACCCTCGATTTTTCCTTTTTCCGCCCAACAATTTTCACACCTATGAGGGCCTTTCCGCACCTGCGGTCCTGCTTCTGCAACCTTTTATCCACACCTATGAATTTTCAAAACGGACATATGTCACACATGCGACCCAATAATCGCGGATGCCATCCGCTTCTGCGGTTCTTGGGCTGCATTTGCGACCAACTCCACTTGGGCCTCAGACCGCACCTGCGGTCCTCATACTGCTTCTGTGGGGCCGCACCTACAGTCGTACACCCACAGGTGTGCTTATGACAGGTTTAGCAACTCAGATTATTGCCTAAGTCCAAATTCCAATCCGCTCGACATCCAAAACTCACCCGAGGCCCTCGGGTCTCGGCCAAGCATGACAATCAATCCTAAAACATCATACAAACATATTCCAACTCTCGAATCACATCAAACAGCTAAAATCATGAATCACCCTCCAATCCAAGTCTTATGAACTAATCTCAAGAATCCTACACCTGATAATAAAACCATCCAAACCAAGTCCAATTGACCTCAAACTTCACACACAATTCCTATGCAACACTACAGAGCTATTTCAACTTTCAAATAGGATTTCGAACCCGATATCAAATTTTCACTATCGAACTGGAAACATCAAAAGTTCAACATTCGGTAATTCAAACCTAAATAATTAAAAAGTGTGGCCAAACATTTTATATTTAGGAAAAATTTAGAAAATATTTTCGGTACAATTAAACGGAATTCTTTATAAGTGTTATGTTAAAAAACATGGCCAAAGACCCTACACAAAGGTCATGCCTAAAAAGTGTTCTTACAAATACTTTTGTCAATATTTTTTGAGCGTCACTTAAATTAGTGTGATTATAAGCCAAATATATTGTAGTCAACTCGTTACTTTTGTTTTGTAACTTTTCTCATGGAAAAAGATGCACAACAAAGTTAAAAAATTGAATAGTTTTTTTGTGATTAATGCAAATTTATATTATGAAATTGAGAAACTTTTTTATCTGAAATTGGCATTGAGGAGGTTGAAGGAAAATGATGATGCAAATATCACCACTTTAATTAAATGTAGGAGAAAAGGCTTGCATCTGAAAAATGAACAACTTGAAGAAAAGCACCAATAATCAAAATGAAAACAAAACATTCAACAAACAGAAAATAAACGTCGATAGATTGGTAGGTACCCTAATAATTCGAATTTCCTTATCGAGAAGGCTAGAAGCCCTAATAATATCATCAGTGGATATAGCATGGGACTGGTCATCTTCGAAGTTGTTATCCCCTGCCATCGTCGTAACCATCGTATCTTCTATCTTGTGTTTGTATGAGGATCCTGGGAGAAAACGAAATTAGAGAGTCAATATGGGTAGCTTGTGCAATCAGAAAGCTTTCTTGAAGATTCCGTTAATATATTTCAATGTATTTTGCTGTATTTCATTTTATTCATTCTCTTTTTTCCCATTGTATTTCAATGTATCTCGTTGGATTTTATTGTATTCACTGTTTCATTGTATTCCATGAATGTATTCATATATATTTTTAATTTATATAATTTATATATTCAAATTACTCTATTTTTGTTGTATTTATCGGTTGGGAAAATATTCAGCATAATTTGCGTCAAATACAGATTATTGGTGATGTAATTGAGTTAGTTAAGTTATAGTACCAGCCTATTATGCTAATTGATTCATTTTTCTTTTAAAATAAGCTGAATAGACCATGGTTTGCGCTATTTACGTTACTGTATTCACAATTATATATCATGAATACAATCGAATACAATATATGTCTAGCTGTAATCCCTTATTTTTAGGCCGTGAATATAGTCGAATACAAAAATCTGTCTAACTGTAATCTCATGTTTCACGCGTAAAAATGCTACTATATTCATGAATACAGTAGTTTAAATACATCAAATACACTTTAAAAACTTAAAAATATAGCTATATGAAGTAATATAATAGTAAATAATAGCTACAATTAGCTAATAACCACTAAACAATATTGGTTTGTAGAAATTTATCTTTTAAAGGTTGTGTAATCTGCATAGGCTGGTGTGGCATCCTAGAGTTTTATACCCTAACAAATCAACATCTACAAAATAGGATTAACAAGATCAATTGGCACATTGATAACTCAAATTTAAAAGAAGTTCAAATTTTCACAAATTTATACAGTTGATAAATTTAAAATTATTAAATTCAATTATTGGAGTAAACAAAAACTACTTATTATAATATCTAAAGTAGGCAATGTAACATAAAGCAGTCCCATAAACTATCACGCATATAATTTAAGTATTTCGTAGAATCCATTATCAAGTCAGACCAGATTACAATGAATCAACCTTCACTACTGGATGTAATGGAGCGATGTTGTGAATACTATCGATATATCATTTAGGTGGTTCAATAACAACTAAATTTAATAAGATACCTTAAACGTTTTTACAAGGCATCACTACAACAAATTTGGCCTACAAACATACTAATTTTAGACAACGCTTTAAAAATATTGTCAAAAGTACTTGTGGCAATATTTTTTTAGGGGTAATCTTTGCTGGGAGCTTTAGGCTACAAAATTCGGGCAATACTTTTAAAGAGTTCTCTTTTAATATAAAGACTACGCTATTTAAGTGTTGCCAAAACATGAAATAATTGGTAACGCTTTTTAACCTATAATACAACACTTTTGGAGGTGCTATTTTTTCATTCTAAAAGCAACACTTATAAAGTGTTGCTCTAAATATTTCTTTAAAAAGTTTTCCACTCCCTCTCCCTCTCCCCCTCCCCCCAAAAAAAGTTCTGAAAAGGCAAAAAGATACCCGCTGAAATAGTTTGCCCAATTGCAAATTTTCCACCATTAAAATATTTCGCCAAATTCTAAATTTTCCACTGCTGAAATTGTTCGCCCTTTCCGAATTTCCCTCCGTTGTTTTACCGCCACTGCAACAAAAATTTCTCTAATGGATTCTTGAATATAGATCCTATTAGGGATCATTTTGCCCTAATTTCAAAAAACGTCCTTGACTAGAGAACTTGCTCTGCCTCCATCTCTTTCTCTGGCGAACTCATTCGGCGAGATCGAATTTGTAACTTATAGGTTTGTTTCCTTGCCACTTATTATCTCTATTAAGAGCATAAAATTATGCCACTCTGGTACTTTCTCATTTTATAATCACTAATTTTGTTCTTTAGTTTTGCGATTTCCTCTTCCATCACGGTTGCTTGCTAAGGTGTTGGTTATTATGTCATACTTATATTCTGTTTCTTATTTTTTGAGATATAGGTCAGCCATAGCTAGTCATATGTATGCTAATTTTGGTTTCTATTGTTGTGGGTTTGGTGATTCGGACATTGTTATTACACTTCTGCTAAACACTTTGAGATTTGTTCATGTTGGTGCATATTTTATATTTTGTCTGCAATAAGTCTCAAATGTGGTTTATAGGATTGCTAAAGTGAAGAAGAAAGCATTAGTTGCTCCGCGACCCCAGGAAACGCAAGGTACTTGAACTTGAACTGCTTTTTATTTTGTGGATGCTTTTAAATTCTAGTAAAACAAAACTTTGTCTGTATAAGTATCTGCTTTCAATTTTCAAATTCTTATATTATTTGAATTCATAAAGTCTCTTAGTTGCATTTTTTTTTTATTCACATCTTGTATTTGTATACTTTTTATGAATAGAATGAAGGAACATGATATTGATCTATTAGTCCATCATCTTTTCTTTGGTGTAATAGTTACATTAGAAGCTTTATTTTAGGTAGAATGAAGAAGTGCATAATATTGGTGTAATAGTTACATTAGAAGCTTTATTTTAGGTAGTATGACAATATTATTGGACTAAAGTTAATTGGGTACACTAATTGCAGTTAATGTCTCTCTGTATTCTAATATTATAGTATAGTATTCTTACTAAAAGTAAAGCGTAGTACTTGTAGTGTAGCATTCGTACTAGAAATAAAGCGTCTAAGTTCACAATAAACGTCTTATTGTAATATTATTATTTTTTATTGGTAAGGGTTAATTCAAGTAATGAAATGTCAGTCATGTGGTTATAATACATTACCTTGGATTATGTTGTAAAAACAAATTATCCTTTACTATAAAAATTTGAGTATTTTAATACAAAGTTATAAAATATCTCTATTATTAAAAAAACAGTTAATCTATTTTTTTTTTTTTAGTTTATAAAGATTTTGTCCTTTGTTTTGGAACAAACTTCAATATTATCTAAAAAGAAATAAAGTTATAAAATATACTTTTAGAACTTGTAGTGCCCCAAAGTTTTTGGAGCCTAAAGCAAAATTTACTAGGTTCCTCCTTCGACTTTTCACTTCTTTGAATTTCAAATATTTTAGCTTGTGCGCGTATGTAGTGGCGGAGCCACGTGCACTTAAAACAGTGTCAACAAACACTTTTTTATTGATAAATTATACTGTATAGTTAAATAATTTCTTTTTGTAATATATATATATATATAATGATACTCTTTGACTTTTAGGTGAGTTGGTTTTTTTATATGCTCGCACGGGTAGTCAAGTTTCTTGACATAAGGGATCATCCTTCTTAATTTCATCTTTGCCACCCAAACAACAATACACAAACCACCCATGAAGGAAGCTTAATATAGGGAAGTGATACACGCATATAACTGTTGAGGTTTTAAGCTAAATTATGCTTAAAAGAGGGTGAATGGAAAATGGAGGGAAAATAAAATATTTGAGTTTCATTTGAGATTTCCTCCTTGACAAAGGGGCTTTCTTCCATATTGGAAGAGGAAAAGATTTTTGATGGGTATATATACAATAGCACTTTTTCTAGCTCTTAAAGAGTTAAGAAGAAGGCAAGCATTGCACTATCGTCATTTCACTTGGTTCGGTTCGACTCGGCTTCGGCTTCGATCAAATAATTGATTTATTAATTTTGGATCAAATTTGTGTAAATAGTAAATATTAACAAAAATTCAACGAAATATTAATATTAAATCCAAACGAAAATATTAAACATTTTTTCGTTAACCGTTTTCAGTTTTTCGATTTTGTAACTAAAAGTTAACCTCCCTCTTCAATCCATGTTTATAGTTGCGTAAATAGTCATTTATGTTATGACATTTATATTATAGCCATTTTACATTAAAACCCATTCTAGAGAGTTGCACCTCTTCAGTTTTGAGCTCAACATTTGCTGTAAATACTAGTTTAATCTCTCAGATTTTTCATACGATTTTCTGAGTTCTCCTCCTTTCTTCTGCATTGTCTTAACTTCAAAGAAAGTAACAGTAAGTGTGATTTGCTATCGAATTTTGTGTTCAGTGAAACACTGGGGTTTGAAGTACCACTACACCAGTGTGTAATTCGTTCTATCCTAGGAGGAAATAATCCACAACCTTAGGTACAAGGAGTGGGTTAAATTCCTTGAGAAAACACTGTGAATTTAGTGGGCTTGGATAAATATTTTTTCGTTTATATGTCTATTTATATGTTATTTTATTTTCTCTAGAATTATTTTACAAATACATTATACTAACAATAACTAGACCAGCAAGTTGCAAATTCTACAAGAGTATCTCTCCTATAGTATACGAGAGAAGAAAGCCAATCTGATTGCATCCATTTGTCAGTAAAGATATTAGTTAAATCTAACCATCAACCTTAGGCGTGAGAGAAGATAGCACATTGCAGTAAGTAAATGACATAATGGAGTTTTACTTGGAAAACTTCCAGCTTATGGGATTAAAAACCACGATCTACCATTGTAGGATTTCAACTTCACTATTGAGCAAACTTTAGATTACAACTTATTGTAACATAGGAACTAAACTTTTAATCCCTTACTAACTTGTAGCAATTCTATTACAAGCTTCTTTGTGATAACTTTATTACAAAGCTTACAACTCGACTAACTCTAGCCAAAACACAAAAATAATATTTATGATTTTACAAATGGTTTCCTACACTATGCTTCTAACTAAGATAAGTAGGAATTACAAGTAAAGTACTCTAACAAAGGTGCAACATAAATAAGGACATGTAGTGACTCAACACAGGAAACTGGTCCTTCATTATGTTGTTCTTTGTTCTTCATGCCATTGAGTATCACTTGCAGGATTGACACAGACTTGAGAGAATGCTTGATTGATGCTTGAATGTGCAAGTATTTTGTTTTGTGTTTACTTGATGTTAATATTACATATGTGACATCACTTGAACGATGCAAGCATGTTAGGCAAAAGGGCATTTCCCATAAAGTTGACTGCTACACTGTTTCTGTACTGTTGCATGGGCAAGCAGCAACTTTACAGTTGTGAGAAGTTGACTTGTACAGTCACCAACGGAACTGGTAGCCATTTGTTCCTTTTGTTGTTCCTTTGACTCTGAAGAGTTAAACCACGTCCCCAACTTGAGACTTGTTTTTCTTAAATACTTGAGAATGTGTAACAAGTTCCTCATATGGTTCTTATCATTAAGTTTGTTAGATCATCAAAACATAACAAGAATGCATATAGCCTATCAATTTTCCCCTTTTTGATGATGACAAACTTATAGTTGAAGTTTCCCCCTAAGAACCAGAATGCCACACATATTTCCTCTATTCCCCCTAAATATGTTCCCTATCGTGTTCCCCCTCAATTAATTTTCCCCCTTTTGGCATCATAAAAATATCAGTAGCAAGCAATAAGCAAAAAGAAGTTTAGCTTGGTTAACTCAGGCCACATGTGTGCACATAAATATGACTAAAAATAAAGTAGAGGAGCAATGCATGCACAACAAAAGGATGAAATTTTCATTAATTTTTGGAAATAAAATAGGGAGCAGTTCCATTGTTTCCAAATCACCTAAAAATAAAAACAACAAAAAGGTACCAATCATAAAAGAAACATATCTAACATACGGGACTCAGAACAGATTTCAGACACTTGAACTTGACACAGGGAAGGGAACGACATTCAAGGAGAACTGGAAGGGGAAGGCCTAGATGAAGAGGCAAGGGTTCTAAAAAGTATATACATTCGAGCATTTGTTGACACCTGCTCCTTGAGCAGCCTCTCCTTCAGGTCCTCAACCTATTTCTTGAGATCAGCATTTTGCTATGTCAGACGGGCAACCTCTATGCTTTGGGAGCTGCTGGAACCATGTGCCTCCTGAACTTGACCGAGCTGACCTTCGAGAATGACATTTCGTGCCTTCAGCTTCCTTATGTCCTCAGTGGAACTATTCTGAGTGGTGATCAGGTGAGAGATAGAGGAATTGTTGCGAACCCCTCAACTCCTATCAATGCACTCACACTCTTCTAGGGTGGTCTTGGAGAAGGTTTTCTTGCGAGTACCCGCTTTAGCCTTCCCAAAGGTACTTTGAAGAATTCAAATACTATAGTGAGGAGGAACCCGTAAGGTAGCCCATGATTACCATCCTTTAACTTTGCCACTTTCTTCATGTGTTCAATCATATGACCAGGCAGGTTTATAGTAGTGTAGACATCCAGGCCTCCATGAGTACTAAGTCTACTCATAATGTACTAGAACGTCTTTCTACACGTGGGAGCAAAACTTTGTTCACCATTTCAAATACAATTGGTACATGGGAAGGAGGGCCTTCTTGTGTACTTGTTCCCCTTGTTGTACTACCCTATCTATCAAGATGGAATTTCTGAAGTTAGAAGAACAAGTCCCCTTAATGGAGGACATTCCCCTAGTAGGAACGCCCAAGATGGTTCCCAGTACAGTAAAATCAATCACAAAATCAATATCATTCACTTTCATACAGATGTTATCATTCTCAACTGTGAAGAAGTCGGCATAGAAATTATGCACTTCTACCTCATACACTTTGGCACTATCACTTGTGAACAAATGTGTCCACTATCGAAATTCACACATACCAGCTAGTTGGCACATTCCTGAAATGTCAAGAATGTCAAGGGAAAATGTGCGGCCCCACAGTACCTTCCGATTTCTCAAATTCTCCCTTTCCTCATCCCTGATCATATTCACTTTGGCCTTCTTGGAGGAATCATGTTCCTCATTAGCACTAGCCTTTCGCTTCAATGATTTTCTCACACTTTTTCCTTTGTCTGTAGATTTCTTGGACACCTTCTCAGCAGACTCCTCAGCCAATCCATCACCAAACTGCTTAAGTACTCTCTCAATAGATTTTTTAACTACTTTCTCTCCAGATTTTCATACTCAACATTTCTCAAATCCACCTCACTCACAGATGACACCCTCACGAGTTCGGTTTTGAAGGGATCATTGTTATTGTCGTTACCTACTTTACTACTGATCCTCTCGACTTCGTCGAAGCCAACCTCACCCCTCGGTGTGTTATTATCTAGACTTTGAGTTGTTTGTTTTGCGGGAGTGCCCGAAAGAACATGGCCTCTTCCATTCGCATTGTTGTAAGCGCCTGACAACACCTAATTTAGTTCCATCATACCCTGGTCTTGCATCTAGAGATGGCCCATGATGGCCTTTTGCTGCTCTCTTAATATCCTTATTGTTTCTGCAACATGCTCGTCCTCAGCATCATCAAGAGTTGTCTCTCGCACATGTCAGGGATATCGCCCGCCATGGACCAGAGTCACTACGTCCCCCTCATTGCAGGTGTCCCTAATCAAATCCTTATGTTGAGGCAGATTTCTTGTGCCTCAATGTTGTGTGTGATGTTGACATCGTTAGCTTCCATTATTTTTTATTTTTGCTATTAACAAAGAATCAAACAAGTTACTAATAGATGCAAGGATCAACTCTATTACACAATTATGCAAGCCCCACGGTGGATGCCAATCTATTACCTGTAAAATGCTATGGTTGAATTTGTTATGTGGTTTATAGATAAGCAAACTGATTCGATCCAAAAATAATACATAAATTACAAGAAAATATAAGACTTAGAGTTGAAAATAAATAGCAGGCAACCTGATTTTGGGAGCAAGGCTTCCGAAGACAGTGATAAGAACAATATTTGACAGAAAATAAGTATTCATTAGCTTGAGAATAATGTGTAGCATAAGTTTTGTCAGAGATTTCGTGTCCTACACTGGTTGTTGAAGTCAATTTATAGTTGTACCTAGGGACACGATCCTAGGATCAAGCCCCCTTTAAATGAAAATAATGGAGGTCGTTGATAAATATGTAACGCCAGGTCATGAATGCCAAAATTCTCTATAACAGCTTCATACTTAATATTGAGGAATATTATTCATTAAATGTTTCTCCGATGACAAACATTAGTTTGCTTCCATTGACAGCGTTCCTTCGAGATCTACCCGATATCAACCAGATTTGTTGTCCCCGGTCTTGGTTTTCACTCGCTTCATATTCCATCCACCTCTGATTCCACGTGTCATGTACTCATTCAAGCATTTAATATAAACAGATTTCACCCTATGTGTGTGTAAACGTAGAAGTTACAGTATCTACATTCTGAATATGTTGTTGGAGTTAAAGGTAATATTTAGAATTTAAATTCAATGAAGTAAAAGCCAGTTTAAAATTATTATAAAAGAGTGAATGTAGTTACATCATCAAAACCTAAATCTACCTAAGCTTAGAGTTCACTCTAGCCATATTATCTAAATTTCATAATGCTCGGCTCTTGTATGAGATTCTCTAACTGATAATCATTTTTGGAAATAGTAAATCAAGTATAGAAAAGTAGAAAGAAATTTGAGGCAGAGAGACTTAGCCTGAATTATTGTTTTCGTGATGTACAATGAATCAAGTATTATACCCAATAAGATAGCCACAACTAGTTTAATTATTAACCAAAAGTAAAGACTTCATAAGTAGAAAAGATTAATAATCAAAGATATGTGTGATGACCCGTCACGTCATCATGCCACACCAACACCATTTTGGCGTATATTAATGTCATATGGAAGCTTACATAAGAGGAAGGCTAGCATTTGTGAGAGAAGATCTACCGAAGTATGGGCATTTTCTTAGGAAGACCTTAGATCCTTATAGATTTGCTAGGAAAGTCCTTGGAATCTTATAGCTTGTAGAAAATTCTAGAGATAGCCCTTATCTTGTAAATATTAAGGACATGTGTAACAATTAGTATTTACGTACTAGCCCCTAGGGGACTAGTATATAAATGGGTCATTCATTTGTAATTCACCAAGTAATATTTCAAGTTCTCTCTAATACAAAGCTTCATTTAACAATTCTCTTGTGTTCTTTCTACCATTCTCTTATGATCTTGAGTGTAGTAAGGCTGAATTGGAATAGCAAGAACGTGAGAAATTTGTGCAAGACCATGAGCAAGTTGTCAAGTTCCGCACATGTCCTTAGTTAACAACTAAGAACGTGACAACGTGGTATCCGAGAAAAGGTTTAAAATAAGGGAATGGCAAACGAAGGAGAAATTAATACTGCCAACACCCAAGCCAACATCATCTAGGATGCTGACGGCAAGAGCGGTCGTAACAAAAAGAGGAATGCCACCAACAAGAGCTAAGCGGTCCCGATCGAGATTGTGCCAGCCAAACAATGGGCTTAGAACAGAAGAACCATCTGCCACTAAGGAGAGAGAAGATGAAGTAGAGGTCATGCTCGAGGAAGTATCACTTGGTAAAGAGTGGGTGATGAAGATGAATACGGGGATGGACATCATGGAGATCTTTGGCCAACGCTTGGGGAGGTGTAAGGCACCCTTAACGTTCTTGAGGGGCACACTCTTGAAGAGATTGAGATATAACTTAGAGGGATATACGTAGACCGAGATGTAACTAAGGTAAACCATCACTGCCTTATAGTGCAGACTCATAGAGGCTTTGAGTACTATCAATTCCTTGAAGGCACAGATAGAGTCAATCGAGGAGCATGTCGATATTGGCGTGACCGAGGCAGCCAGATATGTTGTGGTGACGAGGGAAGCTAAGATCGAGGCTCCTAAACCCCCGGTGTTCAAAGGTGTTCGTTATGCATAAGAAACGGAAAACTTCCTTTGGCACTTGGAGAACTACTTCAGGCACAAAACAGTGATAGACGATGAGGCCATGATCACCACTGTTGTGTTGTAATTCTTAGAGACTTCCATACTATGGTGGAGAAGGAATATAGCTGATGTAAATAAATGTCTATTTATTATTAGTACGTGGGATCAGTTCAAAGCCGAGTTCAAGCAATAATTCTTTCAAAAGAATGTCTTGTACGAGGCAAGGCGCAAGCTTAGGGAGTTGAAGCAAACATGGAGCATACATTACTATGTCAAGGAGTGCACTAACCTTATGCTTTAAATCCCAACCCGACCAATAATGACTTGTTGTTCCACTTCATGGACAGATTCCAAAATTGGGCTAAGCAGCATAGGCAAGTCGCTGATATACACCAAGCAATAGTGGAGGCCTAATCATTGATGGATTTATATGACAAGCACAATAAAGGCGATGGTAAGGATTCAAAGTTTAACAATGCCAAAGATAGGGGAGACCGTGGAAAAGACAAGGACATACAACAATAATACTCCAAGACTCAAGATTCCGGAAGTCAAGTTGATGGGCTTAAGGTTTTTTAATCTATGTTTTGATGATCTAACAAACTTTATGTATAGAACCAGATAAAGGACCTGAAACATGTATGATACAATCATTCAAGTTAATCAATTCAAGATAAGCTTGGCATTGTGCCTTTAGATTCACAAGAACCAGATTAGGGACCTGATCCCTTGGTGTTCCATGACAGAAGTATTTACAGCAGGAAAGTAACTACAGAAAGTGATTGCCTGCAATTGTACACACGATAGTGAAGTAGACAGTGCAACAGTTACTTCAAATTGGGAAGAGGCATGTACTAACCAACAATTGACATCACCATTGTGAATTGACATCACCATGGTGATACCTTTTGTAGTATAACATTCGCGTGCAAAGCACAAGACAATTACTTGGCATTTTTAGTGATATTTTTTCAAGTGCTAGAAACACCTCTCTCAAGAACAAAGCTACTGCAACCTCAAGGACCAGATCCAAAGATTGAAGATATCTTAAGTCCTTAGGTTTGTTAAGTCTTTGTTATTTTTTCTTCACTGTAACTCCTATCTTGCTTTATTAGAAGATTTGTTTTAGGAAACTCAAAATCAGAAACCATCTAAGTTTGTGTTGTTACTAGAGTTAGTCATAGGTTAAAGACTTTGTAACTAGTGAATGACAAAGTGGCTTGTGATAAGTGTATTACAAGTTAGAGTGATTAAATCCTTTTTAACTAGTGAATGACAAAGTGGCTTTCGATAAGTGTATTACAAGTTAGAGTGGTCGAAGTCTTTGTAACTAGTTAGTGACAAAGTGGCTTGTGATTACTGTATCACGAGTTAGATTGATTGAAGTCTTTGTAATATAATTATTACAAAGTGGCTTGTAATCGAGTGTTTACAAGTTAGTGAAGTGGAAAACCTACAAGTGTAGGTCGTGGTTGTTTATCCCCTTGAGTGAGATTTTTCCACATAAAAATCATGTGTCTCATTTACATATTGATTAAGTAGTTAGCAGTGTTGGAACTGATATAGGACTAGATCTTTATACAGTTTGGTTTATTAGCATTTTCAGTGGAAACTCATAGAGGACTAGGCACTATATAGTGTGGTGGATTCATATAAACTAACAATTGGTATTAGAGCGGGTTTTTTCTAAAAGATTAACACCTAGAAAGGATCTCAATGGTTGCTCCACCTAACTTTCAGGAAGGACAATCAATCTACAGATCCCCTAGATTCAATGGTCAGTATTACGGCTGGTGGAAGACTCGTATGCATGATTTTATAATGGAAAAAGATTCAAAGTTGTGGGACCTCATTTGTGATAGTCCACATGTTCCTATGAAGAAGCTTGGAGAACTGGACCAATGGTGCCAAAAAACAGAAAATAATATAGTGATATTGACAGAAAAACTATAGAAAAGAACTTTCCTGCCAAGAAACTCTTGGTATGTGGCATAGGACTAATGAGTACAATAGAATCTCAACATGTGATTCTGCCAAGGAAATATAAGAAGCATTGCAAACGGCACATGAAGGAACTACTAAGGTTAAAAGTCCAAGATTGACATGCTCACCATCGAGTATGAGCTCTTCAGGATGAAGGATGATGATTTATACAAGATATGCACACTAGATTCACATCTATCGTAAATGAGCTTCATTCACTTGGAGAAGTTATTTCTAGAAACAAGCTTGTAAGGAAAGTTCTCAGTATTCTACCTGCTCTTGGGAGAGTAAGCTGAATGCTATCACCAAAGCTAAAGATTTACAAACTCTAACCATGGATGAGCTGATTGGAAATCTGAAAACATACGAGATGAAAAGACGGAGAGACAGTGAAAGAAGAGATTCAAAGAAGGAGAAGAACCTGGTGCTCAAGGCTTAAAACATTGACTCAAGTGAAGAAGATAGTGATATGGCCTATCTCACTAAAAGATTTCAAAATATGGTTCGAATAAATGGTGGTATACCTAAGAGAGGTAGTACGAGCAAACCAAGAAACTATGATCTCCGTCACAAGTGCGGAAATACAGGGCATCTCATCAAAGACTGCCCACTTCTGAAACAGGAGCATTACAAACAAAACTCTAACAAATCAGCAAAAAGGAACCTGGTTCCTGACAAACAATTCAGCCGAAAAAGTGCAACTGACAATGTTGTGAAGCAAGCTTTTGCTGCTTGGGGAGACTCCTCTAGTGAATCAGAATGGGAACCAAATGCAGAAAACAGTTCCATGATGGCAGTGGAACATGAAGCAAAGGAATATAATTCACTGTTTGCATTAATGGCTTAGTCTGATGATGATGAAGAGGATGATAATGATGAGGTAAATTTCAGGGGTGTTCAGAGAAATCTGAAGTCCTACTCTTCTAAGAAATTGATGTCATTAGCAAATGTTCTTCTTGATGCATATTATAGTCTTGTTAATGATAAGTATATCTTGACCATAGAGCTAGGTGATGTTAAATAATCTAGAGATGATCTGGTGGTTTGTGTGGTGGATTTAAATAAGACCATAGCTAATATTGAAAAAGAAAAGGAATCTCTAACTGAAAAAATAAATAGTCTAGAAAATGAGAGAGATGACTTGATGGGTAGTGGTTTCTGACTTGAAGGAAACCATAGAAAACCCAAGCAAAGAAAAGAATGCCCTATAAGAGAAAATTGTTAACTGAGCAAGCAAGGATGATTTTTAGTCGTTATCCCAGATCTAGAGGAAACCATTGAGGGACTCAAATATGAACATAGACATGTAAGTTTCAAAAAAGGGAAGAGAGTAGCTAGTGAGACACGCATCAAGCTTGAAAAAGAATTAAATGATGTGAGAACTAGTCTATGTGGTGAATTTGAGAAAAAATAGGCAGCTTCAAGCTGAACTGAAGAAAGTAAAAATTGATCTTGAGAAATCTCTCAAGTGGACCTGGTCCTCAGATGCTGTCACTGTCATATACTTCAACAATAGTGGAAACGGGCAGGGAATCGGGTTCCAAAAGGAGAAAACTCCTTACAAACCTCACAATAGGGTACATCACAGTTCCTGATAACCGGCTTTGTACCCACTGTGGGAAAAATGGGCACTTCAAAGAAAATTGCCGTGCCATGATTCAATCTATACAGAAAAATAAAATGTGTTTGCTAAAAAAGTGACTACTAAAGAGGACCAGGTACCACTCGAAAAAATAAATACTATCTGCATGGACTAGAAAATCTCTTATTCATCCTTTTCTCATTACAAAGGACTCAAACTAGTTTGGGTTCTTAAATATAACCCATAATTTACATGTGCAGGGAACAGTGAGAGGAAGGGACTGCAATGTTCATGTTCTATTCAACGAGACACCCTCCTCTAACAAAGGAGGAAATAATGATGATCAAGATAATAAACCATTTTTGGTCCCTGGGAAATATCTGATGTTTAAATGGAAATGCTGATATGATAAGTCAAATGGAGATAGGTGAAGACAATGCAACGTCCTCTTCCACTTCTTAAGAGGAACCTAGTACTTCAATTACTACAACTGAAGCTGAAGAAAGAGTTGGAGATGCAGTGCAAGGCACTCCACAAGTAACAGAATAAGGAGTGCAGGGAAATCCATTTGACTTACCCAGTTCATCTACCAATCAAACTTTAGTCCCAAATTGGAAACACAAAAGCTCCCATACACTTGATAATATAATCACCCCTTTATTCTGGAGTTCAGACAAGATTAAAATCACAAATTCCCTAGCCTTCTCAGCATTTCTATCCTAAATATAACCCCAAACTATTAAGAAAGTCTTGAAGGATGCAGACTGGATTACTGCAATGCAAGAGGAACTACATCAATTTGAAAGAAACAAGGTATAACACCTGGTACCTAGACCCTCAGAAAGAACCATCATAGAGACCAGGTGGGTATTCAGGAATAAGCTGGATGAACATGGAAATACTACAAGGAACAAAGCAAGGCTTGCTGTCCGAGGATACAATCAGGAGGAAGGGATCAATTGTGATGAGACTTTTGCCCTATTAGCTCGCATGGAAGCTATTTGGATCCCCATTGACTTTGCTTCACATATAGAATTCACTCTATTCCTAATGGATGTGAAAAATGCCGCTTTAAATTGTTTTCTCAAGGAAGAAGTCTATATCAAGCTACCACCCTAATTATGTGAAGAATTTGCTAAACTCACGGGAAGTAAGTTTGAAATGAGTATGATGGGTGAACTAAATGTCTTCCTAAGTCTTCGAGTGAAGTAGTACATAAAGTAAACGTGTATTAGTCAGCAGAAATACATTAAAAAACTCTTGAAAAAGTTTGATATGGAAGCATCAAAGGTGCTACCCCTATTGCTACTGCTACTAAGCTGGACATGGATGATTCTAGATAACCTATATATCAAACAATGTATATGGGAATCATTTTATCTCTACTATACCTTACTGCCAGCAGTCTAAACATTGTATTTAGTGTGCAATTATGTGCAAGGTTCCAATCAAATTCTAAGACATCTTTAAAGGCTGCTAAGAGAATTCTGAGATATTTTAAGGGCACAATGAACCTTGTTCTGCACTATCCTTCAGGTGAAAATTTCAACCTTATTGGTTATGCTGACACCGATTATGTAGGCTATCTAGTGGATAGGAAAAGAACATCCGGAATGATTCATTTCCTTGGATCATGTTTTATCTCATGGGGTAGAAGGAAAGAAAACTCAGTAGCTCTCTCAACAGCTGAAGCATAATATGTTGCAGCTGCCTCGTGATGTGCTCATTCACTATAGATCAAGCAACAATTGGACAATTTTGGTGTATTCTTAACATGCAAAAGAACCTGGTTCAACACAAGAGAGCCAAGCACATTAATGTCAGACGCCATTTTCTCAAGGACAATGTGGAAAATGGTCTTATTTGTATAAGATTTTGTTGCATAGAAGATGAAGTTGCAGATATCTTCACCAAAGCTCTGAGCAGGGAACACTTTGAGAAACAGGATGGCACTGGGTTAATTAAACCGAATTGAGAACCTGGTTCTGCTGACGTGACTATGATAGTCACACTAATGTAAAGTTGGCTACACTATTTTATGACTAGGCCTAACTCACATCTATACCATTGTAGGTAAACACACATGATGATTATAGAAGGCAAAGGTACAGTGTTGAACTTCATAGGAGAGCTGCAAAACCCTTTTACAAAAACAAATCAAGAACCTGGTTCTTGTACCACAGGTCAATAGTAGAGTGTTTTTCGCATGCATATTCAAAAGGATAGCAAAAGTAATTCAACTTCCACATCATCTGACTTTTCAGAGTATGCTTAACAAGTCTTGTCTCTCAAATGCTTTCACTTCCTTTGAACGTTATTATTCCCGAAAACCTACCGTCGTTTAAAATCTCTTCCAAATATGTTCCTCTCCCTTCTCATCATTATCTCTTCCTTCCATAAAACCCTCACACTCCCAGAAGTTCTGAAAAATTATTTCCCTTTTCATCTCTTTAATTTTTCCTTTAGAACTCTCTACCACTTCTCTCACGATGGCCAACTAACAATCGTCTCCTTCTCCTAACACCAACACCACTCCCACATCTTCACCTCCCTTAACACCACCACCAGAAACCCACTTCTTCACAATACCTGATACTACTGCACCCATACTAATTTTCTCTTCATCTCCAATAACGTCTACTCCTCCGTCAATCTCTGTCTCACTTCCATGTGTTGTAAACCCTACTTCTTCTCCTTTTTTTGAAAAAACCAAAAGTGGTACTCCTCGGGCGTCAGAGGTCTCTGAGGAAGATCCCAATCAATACTTTAACTCCTTCACTCTAGGCTTAGTGTCTCCCACTGAGTGACCAAAAAAGGAAGTGTCACTAAATATCACGGCTATCTCTACTAAGAGTCTTATGAATGAAGGAGCCTCCCCTCTGCCTGAATCTCAGGGGGGAAGAAACTCCATTCTTAGGGGATGAAAGGACTCTAGTGCTTTTTGAGTCTCTGGTTCATGACAACGTCACAAAAAAACATGTTGAAGAACCTTATTCTCGTTCAACTGAAACAAACCAGGAGGTTGCAGAAGAAAGGGACTTTTGAGTCTGCCTTGCAGAAGATTAAGCAGAATATTAAGAAAAAGAACAAGAGGTTGATAAAATAGGTGAAGTTGAAGCTGACAAACACATTCCAGTGGTTGATGTTGATAAAGATGTTGTGGAGGAACCTAGTTCCTTAGTGAAAAAGATCTACAAAAGTCCAAAAGTTGTGGTCGAGAAAGATTTGTTTGAAGGTGAAATTGTGGCTGTTGCAAGCAGGAACATGATGTTTGTTGAAATGTCTAGAAAACAAAAGTGGGAAACTATGGGAGGACCTGGTTCAATGAAGACCATTTCAAGTGACATTGGCATTGGGTAGGAAAGTTTGAGAACTCAGAAAAGTCTTGTGGGGTCGCACGTTTGACCCAACAATCTCGGAGATGGTAGTTATGAGACAAGTTCTGGACTTAGGAAACAAGTGGAGAAACTGCAGGAGTAACTATTGTCTGTAAATGCCCGCATGGACCTGGTTCTTAAAACCATTGTTGCCTCCTCTTCCAATCCTCCCTTATCTAGTGTCCCCTAGGATCCTCTCAGTGGCTAGTAATCTTTTTCCCTGATGTTTTGTGGCTATTGTTTTTGTTTGTCTTTTTGTGATGGCATGTTGGATTTCACCCTTGCTGCTCCTATTGAAACAGTCTATTTTCTTATCAATGAAACATCTCTTCTTTTGCTTGTACAATGCTTGTTTTCCTTTTGTCTTCTCTTTCTATCATGTTGTGTGCACATATGTGGCATGAGTTAGCTTTGTTAGACTTCTTTATATCGTTTTGTCTGACTGTGTCTTTTTGTTGATGCTAAAAGGGAGAAGAATTGATTAAACTAAAATTGTAGTAAGTAATTAAGGGGGAAGCATAGAGCCAGGGGTAACATTTGCGGTTGCTGGTACCTTATGTGGTTAAATCAAATAGTTATCAATGTTAAAAGTTTGTCATCATCAAAAATGGGGAAATTGAGCTTAAGATCTATTAATCTATGTTTTGATGATCTAACAAACTTTCTGTATAGAACCAGATAAAGGACATGAAGCATACCTGGTACAATCATTCAAGTTAATCAACTCAAGATAATTTGGGCACCATGCCTTTAGATTCACAAGAACTAGATTACGGACCTGATCCCTTTGTGTTTCCCCTGATAGAAGTATAAGTTAATTATATAGCTGGAAAGGAACTGCACAAAGTGACTGCTTGCAACTGTACACGCGACAATGCAACAGTCACTTCCCATTGGGAAAAGGCATGTACTAACCAAGAATTGACATCACCATGGTGATGTCTTTTGTAGTATAACTTTCGCGTGCAAAGCACAAGACAATTACTTGGCATTTTTAGTGATATTCTTTCAAGTGCTAGAAACACCTCTCTCAAGAACAAAGCTACTGCAACCTCAAGGACCAGATCCAAAGATTGAAGATATCTTAAGTCCTTAGGTTTGTTAAGTCTTTTTTATTTTATCTTCACTGTAACTCCTATCTTGCTTTATTAGAAGCTTTGTTTTAGGAAACTCAAAATCAGAAACCATCTGAGTTTATGTGACCAGAGTTTATCATAGGTTGAAGTCTTTGTAACTAGTGAATGACAAAGTGGCTTGTGATAAGTGTATTACAAGTTAGAGTTATTAAACCCTCTATAAATAGTGAGTGACAAAGTGGCTTGCGATAAGTGTATTACAAGTTAGAGTGATCGAAGTCTTTGTAACTAGTGAGTGACAAAGTGGCTTGTGATTAGTGTATCACAAGTTAGAGATATTGAAGTCTTTGTAATAGAGTCATTACAAAGTGGCTTATAATCGAGTGTTTACAAGTTCGTGAAGTTGAAAGCCTACAAGTGTAGGTCGTGGTTTTTTATCCCCTTGAGTGGGATTTTTCCACGTAAAAATCATGTGCCTTATTTACATACTAGTTTAGGAGTTAGCACTGTAGGAACTGATATAGGACCAGATCTCTATACAGTTTAATTCATTAGTAGTTTTAGTAGAAACTCATAGAGGACCAGGTACTCTGTAGTGTGGTGGATCCTATAAACTAACACAAGTGGTCGTCAAGGCTACGCCAAGAAGAAGGCTCAAGCCGAGAAAAAAGGATACTACATATTGGAAGGGCTGCACCACTTCAGGAATTGTCCCGACCTAAAGAGCCTCAACACCATAGTCCATGAACAAAAGGAGCAGCTGCAATAAGAGAGTTCAGGAACACCACGGTTGTGTATGATCAGATTATGTGGTGCTGTCACAAAGCAAGATATCCAACCTACCAAGAATGGCAATCAGTATGTAGATCTCACCATCAACAATAAGCCCACTCGTGCAATGGTGTATATTGGAGCAACCCATAATTTCTTGACTGAGGCTGGCCCAAAGAGACTAGGATTGAAGCTTGCTCCAACCAACTCTCGCTTCAAGACCGTGAATGCTGAGGTAAAAAATGCTCGTGGGTGGCTAATGGAATAGGTGTCAAATTGGGAGCTTGGAAAGGTATGACAACCTTTACTGTCACCACTATGGATATCTTTCACATCATATTGGAGCAAGAGTTCTTTAGACATTGTCATACTATGATCAACCCCAACCTCTAATATCTGTTAGTTATGGAGCGAGAAGGAGCTTGAATGGTACCTACAATGACTATGCCACACGGATCAACTCTCTGCTATGCAGGTTGTCAAGGGGATCAAGAAGCAGGAGCCGACGTTCGTGGAAACCATTACAAGTCTAGAGGAAGACAAGAGTTTTCAAGACACACTACCGCCTTGCATAGATAAGTTACTTGAGGAAAACAAAGATTTCATACCCGGGGAGTTGCCTAAGCACTTCCCACATAGGCGAGAGGTGGATCACAAGATTGAGTTGGAGACAGGGGCTAAGCCACCCACATTTGCCCCATATCGTATGGCACCTCCCGAGCTAGAAGAGCTCAAGAAAATATAAAGAGTTACTGGATGTTGCTCATATTCGCCTATCAAAGGCACCTTTCGCCAGTATTGTTCGAGAAGAAGAAGAATGGATCGCTGCACTTATGCATAGACTACCGAGAACTTAATAAGATAACAGTGAAGAATAAATACATAATTCCACTCATTACTGACTTTTTCGATAGACTTGGGCAAGCTAAATACTTTACCAAGGTGAATCTTCGCAAGGTCTACTACCAGGTTCGCATTGTAGAAGGGGATGAGCCGAAGACCAATATGTGTGATGAGATATGAAGCCTTTGAGCCGTTAGTGGTTCCCTTCGGCTTAACCAAACACGACCACATTTTCTACCCTTATGAACAATATTTTCCTTTCCTACCTTGATCAGTTTGTGGTAGTCTAACTAGACGACATAGTCATCCACAACAACGCTTGGAGGAGCACATGGAGCACATAAGGAAGGTTTTCCAAGTCTTGCGGGAGAAAGAGCTATACATCAAGTGTGAGTAATGTGAATTCGCACAATCAAAGGTGTAATTCTTGGGCAATGTCATTAGCAATGGCGAGCTACGCATGGATGAGGCTAAGGTATGTGTTATCCAGGAGTGAGAGGCACCTACAAAGGTAAAAGAGTTGAGATCCTTCCTTGCCCTTGTTAACTACTATCGTCAGTTCATAAGTGGCTACTCAGCAAAGGCTGCAGTATTAATTAGGTTGATAAAGAACAACAAGCCATGGGTCTGGATGAAGCATTGTCAAAAGGCGTTTGAAGAACTTAAGGCAACTATAATAGAGGAGCCAGTCTTGGCGTTACCTGAATTTGCCAAGACATTTGAGGTGCACAAAGATGCCTCATACTTCTCCATTTGGGGTGTCCTAATGCAGGATAAACATCCCATAACGTTTGAGAGCCGCAAGTTAAATCACACAGAGTGGCGTCACACGGTGCAAGAGAAGGAAATGACTGCCATTACATGATGACATTATCTGCTTGGGTCTTGGTTCGTGGTCAAGACCGACAATGTGGCTATTAGCTACTTTCAGATGTAGAAGAAGCTCATACCAAAATAGGCAAGGTGGCAGGATTTCTTAGTTGAGTTTGATTATGCGCTGGAGATAAGTCGGGCAAAGGTAATGTTGTAGTCGATGCCTTGTGCCGGAAAGACGATCTTGTTACAATCACTTCAGCAAGATGGGACATTCGGGAGGTTGTAAAAGAAGGCATGCATCATGATCCAACAGCCAAACAGCTTATCAAGTTAGCAACAAAGGCAAGACGATACAGTTTTGAATAGAAGATGGCCTACTACTTACCATAGGTCGGCGGGTTTACGTGCCTAAGTTTGGAGACATTAGGCGACGGATCGTAAGGGAGAGTTATGACACAATGTGGGCTGGTCATCCAGGTCAACATCGCACTAGGGCCTTGGTTGAGTCAGTCTGCTATTTGCTACATATATGAGATGACATAGAGTTTTATATTCATACTTGCCTTGTCTGTCAATAGGACAAGGTTGAACAACAACAACCTGGAGGACTTTTGGAGATAGTGACAGATGCAGAGCATCCATGGGAGAGCGTCACTATGGACTTTATCACTTACCTACCGAAGTCCGATGGTTATGGTACTATTATAGTGGTCGTGGACAAATTTTCGAAATATGCCACCTTCATGCCCATCTCACTAGGTTGCACTGCCAAGGAAGCCGCCAAGCTATTCCTTAAGAACGTGTTTATGTATTGGGGCTTACCAAGGCATATTATCAGTGATCGAGACCCCCATTTTACTGGAAATTTTTGGAGAGAGTTATTTGACATACTTGGTGCGGAACTGCACTTTTCCACTAGTTTCCACCCACAAACAGATGGAAAAACGGAATGGGTGAATGACATACTAGAATGGGCTACTTGAGGCATTATGTAAGCGCACATCAGAAAGATTGGGCAAGGTTCCTAGACATTGCCCAATTCTCTTATAATTTGTAGTGGATTGAGTCCATGGGGCAGATACCATTTGAGCTAGCTACAGGCCAACAACCACAAACTCCACATTCCTTACCAGCAATGTTCAAGGGAAAGCGCTTGGGGGCTTATCATATGGCCAAATGATGTGAGGCGCAGCTTGATACTACTAAGGCCTACTTGGATAGGGTAGCTAAGAAGATGAAGAAGTTTGCGAACCGTAAGCGCCATCCCACAAGCTATAGAGATGGAGACATAGTCATGGTGAAGTTTAACCTAAGACAGTTCAAGGTATTACGGAGCATGCATCGGAATATGATTCACAAGTATGAGGGGACATTTAAGATCGTCACCAAGGTAGGAAAGATATCGTACAAGCTTGGCATGCCATCGTATCTTAAGATCTACCATGTCTTTCGTGCCAACATGCTTAAGCCATATCATGAAGATAAAGATGATCCGAGTAGGGGTCAATCAAGTCAAACTCCTATGACTATCACCTCCTCGCATGATCGAGAGATTGAGGCTATACCAGGCCAAGCAAAAACATGGGCAAAAGGCCACCGCTATGTTCCTCGCCATTGGAAAGGGCAATCACTGGATGAGGCCACGTGGGTACGATTTTAAGACTTGTGGCAATTTAAAGATAAGATCCGAGAGTTTATGCAGCGCATTGCGTCGCGGTCGTCGCAATATTTGGTGGGGGAGAGTGTGATTATCCGCCACATCATCATGCCATATAAGCATCACTTTGGCGTATATTAATGCCATGTGAAAACTTACATAAGAGGAAGGCTAGTATTTATGAGAAGATTCTAGAGAAGTATAGATTTTTCTTAGGAAGACCTTAGATCCTTATGGATTTGCTAGAAAAGTCTTTGGAATCTTCTAGTCGTGTAGAAAACTCTAGAGAAAGCCCTTATCTTGTAATTATTAAGGATTTGTGTAACAATTAATATTTACACACTAACCCATAGGAGATTAGTATATAAAATGGGCATTTATTTGTAATGCACCAAGCAAACAACTCAAGATCTGTCTAATACAAAGCTTCCTTTAATAATTCTCTTGTGTTCTTTCTACCATTCTCTTAGCTATCTTGAATGCAGTAAGGCTGACTTGGCATAGCAAGAGCGTGAGCAAGCTGTGCAAGATCGTGAGCAAGTTGTCAAGTGCCGCACGTGTACTTAATTAACAAGTAAGGATGTTACATATGTCTCTTGTAATGAGTAGAGTATCTCTGCACCTACTGCTCCTTTGTAACAAAAAGTATTTCCTCTAGTTTTAACTATCCAAATAATGAAGTACTAGAAAAGGATAAATTTAAAAAATTATAGCATATACTTAAGCGGTATAAAGTTCTCGTATTAAAATTACATTACTTCAGAGTTAGAACTCAGACTAATTCAGTTAAGTGTCTAACATTTTTCTTTATAAACTCTAAAACGATCTAGAAAGAAAAAGAGTTATAGTTGTTCTGTTTCTTTTACTAATAGTTTACAAAGTCACGAGCCTTTCGTTTATTGTCAAAAAGTGAAAAGAAACAATCACAAATTCTGTGTTTCATGAGTCCCACCTTCTTTCTAAAAATAAAGGTACAGATACCTAATTAATTTAGCTACTTTCCTTGATGGATTAACTCAAGTTGTTTGCTAAAAAGCAAAGACAAACACACAAATTGTATGTAATAATTGTCTCCTCCGGTCATATGAGTATATCTGACCCCCTAAATATAAACGATTAATTAATAATTTGCACTTACTATTAGTTTGTTAGGTATCCAATCATTCGTCCACAATCTTAGAAAAATCTAATAGTGTTATAAAATGAAAGTAATTTAGTAAAACATAAACAAGAAATATAAGCAATTTAGTAAAACATGAACAAGAAATGTAGATAGAGAGAAGGAAGAGATTTTCTTCTTCAATTGTGTGTATTTTCCTATCTATTACAAGGGCTTTATATAGGCATAAAAAGTGGAAAAAATATGTCATTGAACATATAAAATATGTCATTGAATATGTCATTATGCATTTGAGATGAAGATCATGGAAGATGAGTAGACATCCAACATAATATGATATTTATCATAATACTCCCCCTTTGGATGTCCATAGATAATGTGCCTCATTAAAACCTTACTAGAAAAAAACCCTATGGGAAAAAATTCTAGTGAAGGAAAAAGAAGTACACATGTATAGAAATATGCCCTTTTGTTGCCTCATTAAAAACCTTGTAAGGAAAACCCAGTGGGACAAAACCTTGTAAGGGAAAAAGAGTGCAACGCGCATTAACTCCCCCTGAAGAAAGCATCAATTCACCTCCTTGAGCCTTCACATCCCAATCTTGTGCACCATCTTCAAGAGATCGTTGGTAGAGATTTGATAAATAAATCAGCCATATTAACTATAATGAATATTTGCACCTTGAAATCATAGCTTGTGATAGATATATAATGTCTTCACGAACATCGTCGAATGACTCTTCAATATCTCCATAAAGGTATCCTTGCTATCACATTATCATGCTTATAGTTATAGCAAGATACATTTGTGCATAAATTGCACTGAGGAAGTGGTACCTCAAGATCAAGAATTCTAGATGCTTCAAGCAACTTAAATCCTTCATGGATTGTCATGTAAGTTAAGTCATATAAGACATATTATAGACTTTAGATGCATATCAAGTTTTTTTATGTCATGCTAGACATATAAGATATCGAAAACTGATTGCACATATCATTGACTTTATATTTTCAAGTATTTGAACTACATGTCCAAAACTACATGTCTTTCATATAGAATCAATTCTACTTGAATTGTATCTCTTCCATTTTGCCAATATATTTGTCTGTATTCGACAAACCTAAGATCCTCATCGATATTTAGCGCTATCATAGATGTCGTCGACGAACACTTTATATCAGTTCCATTAAATTTTCATAAAGACATAAAATATAGATTTTTTCATTCATATATTCAGGTACCTGAATCTCTCATGAGATTTTATGAAGTGTTATGTCACATGACCTTCTAGATCACTTGCCTCATTAATTATGATCACTTTGATCATTTGCTCATCTTCTTTATCAAGAAGTTCTATTTGAAAGTGATTTGTCTATACGCTTTAAGCGTACCATAGATTTTGTCCTTCTAGGACTTAATAGCAATGAGAATATAGTTACTTTAATTAGATCAATAAATGCATATGGAATGCTTTGCAATATGTTGCAAATTAATTATCTTTTTATGAACTTTAAGTTCATATTATTTTATTCGAGCATCTAGTTGTACAAATGATAATTCATTCCACGTAACATTTTCTCAATTGTTTATCATGTCTCCCCCTCATGTTAGAAAAACTAACTTGCTTCCTCAACTTTGAGAACCTATCTTTGTGCTTTATGGTGTTAATCAAAATATACACCGCACATCAATAATATTGAGATGGAATTATTTCGTTCCTGACCCTGAACCACTTGTGAGGGGAGAATGTAATATACTTTCATATAAAACATATATCAAACAGAGATAGATAACTTTGTTCGCATAATTAATAGTTTAGCTATTAAGTGGAGGCACTCAATAAATTATCTTGTTAAACCAACTATGATATAAACCAACTTATTAAGAAGAACTATCTTGAATAAAAAAAATTGAAAATTATGCTCTATATTATTGAGCAAGTTACCTCGCAAAATACCATGTTGCGGGTTAATAATAATCACGCATGTAACCATCTCATAGATGCATCTTATGTGGTATACATGGCAGATGAATGGGCTCATATTCACCTTTGATATTTCCAGCATTCATGGGATTCAATCCCAACTTTAGTTGGTCTATTAGTTAATAAGAACAAGCAATGTAAGAGAATTCGTAAAGAACTTTCTAGTTCTTTAATATTTACCCATGTGAATTCTCTATTATTTTTGCACATCATACTTAAATTGATATGGCTAACCCAAATGTCAACTGAATAAGTTATCAATATGATAAAGTTCATATTTACATGTGCAATTATCAGTAAACTCCAAGTTTATTATGATATGGGGTTTTATATCAATAAACATCAACTTTATTGTGGTATTCTTTTATTTGTGTAGTACAAACTGGAGAATAAAGCGGGTAGTTTCTCATATACAGATTATCCCGCTACAAGTTGTGGTAAAAGAAGATATCAAATCTTTCCTTTATTTATTTTCTCAATATAGTCAATCGCTTTCGCATATACTTTGGAAACTGAATAAGTTTCTTTGAGACTTACTACAACACAATACCTTATTGGTAATCAATTGTGTTTCTCCAAAATAGTATAATTGGCTCTTGCAGAGTTCTCAATTAATTTGGTACTACCACATATTCATGAACATCCATATGGTGAATATCTCTTTTAAATATAATTTTATACCATTATAGTCATGGTCAAAATTATATGCAAGATATGTTTCTTGCATTATTATTGTTCTTTAATAATCACATTGCCAAAATATTTTGTGTACAATAGGTACGTGACCAATGACCATTCATGCCATAATAAAGATATTATTTTCTTATATCATCTCAACCCTCCTTCTAGATGTGAGTGTGGTATATTCAATACCAATAGCATGTTCATATTCTTCCAAGAATGAATATGTATTCATAAATTAGATGTTGTCACACTCACACCATGAATGGACCATAATCATCTATTTATGCTTTATAAAATCTTATATTGTCAAATTGATGACAAATATTACTTTCACAGAGTGAAGGATTATTTTGAGAATCCTTATTATCTTCATTATCACAATGATGACGATTATAATTTCGTCTATTTCCACGTTCATAAGTGTGTCTGGTATTTGATTTGCTGTTCTTTGCAAATGGATAATCTTTTGCACCTCTTTTTCACAAATAGAGGCACGTGGATCAAGATGAGATAATGATGCATTTTTCCACAAAATTTCCCGTTTGGTTTCACCAACTTCTCCCCCAATTTTGGGAAAAGTGTCTCATCGAATCGACAGTCTGCAAATCGTGCAGTGAACAAATCCCCTGTCAATGTTTCGAGGTAGCGAATAATGGAGGGCCATTCAAACTCAACATATATTCCTAACCTTCTTGGGGACCCATTTTGGTGCGATATTGGCGGTGCTACAGGTACATATACTGCGCATCCAAATATTCTTAAATGGGATATATTAGGTTCATGACCCAAAACTAATTGCAACGGGGAATATTTGTGATAATTTGTCGGCCTGAGACGAACTAGCATTGCTACATGCACAATGCCGTGACCCCAAACCGAAGTGGGCAGCCTCATTTTCATGAGTAACGGTCTTGCTATCAACTGCAGACGTTTAATTAAAGATTCTGCAAGATCATGTTGAGTTTGAACATGAGCTACAAGATATTCCACTTTTATCCCAATTGATAAGCAATAATCATTAAATGCTTGGGATGAAAACTCAACAGCATTATCTAGTCTAATAGACTTAATTGGATTATCGGGAAATTGTGCCCCTAATCGAATTATTTGTACCATTAATTTTGCAAACGGAAGGTTGCGAGGTGACAATAGGCACACATGAGACCATCTAAAAGATGCGTCTATTAAGACCATGAAATATATAAACGATCCACTTGGTGGGTGAATAGGTCCACAAATATCCCCTTGTATACGTTCCAAAAACGCAGGTGACTTAATTCCAATATTTGTTGGTGATGGTCTAATAATTAACTTGTCTTGATAACAAGAAGTGCAAGAAAATTCATTATTTAAAAGAATCTTTAAATTCTTTAATGGATGCTCATTTGAGTTTTCTATAATCCGTCTCATCGTAGTTGATCCAGGATGTCCCAATCGATCATGCCAAAGTACGAAAGTATTGGAATCAGTAACCTTTTGGTTTACGGTAGAATGTGCCTCAATTGCACTAATTCTTGTCCAATACAGGCCACAAGATAAAGATGGGAACTTCTCAATAATCCTCTTTTGGCCAGAGACATTCTTTGTAATGATGAGATATTCAAGATTATTCTCATCTATTGTCTCAATATGATATCCATTTTGACAAATATTTTTAAAACTCAACAAGTTCCTCTTGGACTTGGAGGAGAACATTGCATTCTCAATGATAAATATTGTTCCTTTAGGTAGAGTTATAGTAGCTCTTCAAGAGCCTTCAATTAATTTACTACTACCAGAAATTGTAGTAACATCTGCCTTACACATACTTAAATGAGAGAAATATTTCTTCTCTTTGAATATTGTATGTGTGGTACATGAATCAATTAAACAAATAATTTTACAATTGAATTTTGATCCAAGTTTGTTTTGTGAGATATCCATACTTAATCTTGTATGTCTAGTTAGTGCATGCATCATTAAATTATTTAAGTTAATTAGCATGACTTAAAGTGTACTAAATACGTGTAGGACAATACCGGCTAATATGAATACCCTTATTGCACTAAGATCTTTATCAAGCAATTTTCGTAATAATTTGGCTAAGTGATTTGACATGCTACATAACTAGTATTGTTACTTTTCTAGATTAACCATATAAAATAATTATATGTGCACCTAAAAAATATAAAATTTTTAATATCGTAAAATCTATACCTACATAGTATCTCCATGTGTACTAATAATCTGTATGTAAGGTTGTCAAAATGAATAGTTAAATGTAGCTAGTGTAGTATATCATGTTATACTGCACAATAATGTATAATCACATATTATGTTAGGAGTACCCAAGTACTTAAGCATATAACTAGATATACTTGAATTCGATAAGAAAATAGACTTGAAAACAAAAACAATTTCAAGTAACCTTATTATTACTAACATGTTTTATTTCTACAAAGAAGAAGTTGAATAATCAATAAAAACTTCTTGGATTTAGTCAAAGTATGATGTAATATTTTAATGATGCAAATACTATTTATATTCATATTTTGGATACGTACTACTGTCAAGAAAATATTATTGTTATCTAAGTCTATTGTTGATTACTTCTATTTATATTTTAATAATGCAAATTAATTAAGAAGTAGTTTATTAAAATAATTACATCGTTATTCATAAATAAAGAGATCATGGTGAAGTATGAGTATATTTCTCTTTCTATTTTTTGTTTAGAAACATAATTGAGAAAAACTAAGTATCCAACAAAACATATCATTATTCTTACAAAAAAAAAAGAAACATGTTGTACCCGATAATTTTAAATCAGAGTCGAGAACTTTAAAAGAAGATAACTTACCGTGATGGTTAGAGACTCGTGTTGATAACGTGTTATAAAATGAAAGTAATTTAGTAAAACATAAACAAGAAATATAAGCAACTTAGTGAAACATGAACAAGAAATGTAGATAGAGAGAAGAAAGAGATTTTCTTCTTCAATTGTGTGTATTTTTCTATCTATTACAAGACCTTTATATAGGCATAAAAAGTGAAGAAAATATGTCATTGAACATACAAAATATGTCATTGAATATGTCATTAAACATTTGAGATAAAGATCATGGAAAATGAGTAGACGTTCAACATAATATGATATTTATCATAATAGGAAAATGAAAACTCCACCATTTATAATAATCTTGATGTATGTAGCTACACAACCAGCCATATCCCCTAAAGAATTGGAGTATCACTCTTTACTATAGACTCTGTTCGATATAGCTGACTCATTACTCGAAGAAACGCGTTAAACTAAATACATTGGTTAACGTGTAAATTATAAAACAAGAATTTACTTATTCGATTAGCGGAAGTAGAAGGAACGGATGAACCGCAGCTAAACTTACTGATTGTCACAGTGTGTTAGATCAACCTATAATTTCACAATCTAATTTTAGGAGAAGAGAGTAAAAAATATCGAGAGAGTATTTTATTGTACTCTATAAGTGTACTTATATAAAAAATATTAGGATTAATTAATAATCCTATTAAGCCTTAAATCACCAACTTATTGATGACACAAAATTTCCAAATTAGTATATACTGTTTGTTTGGAATGGTCGATTAAAAGTCGCTGAAGATCATCAAATGTTGAACAACAATTTTAAAGTGGCAATCATCCCGGGTTTATTTGTACTGCATTGCCAAAAAGTAGAGTAATTTTGAAGTATAGCTTCACAATCAGACAGCATTCTTGAAACAAGAAAGATTCAGTACACTCAACAAAATCTTAAAGAATGATATATATATATATATATATATATATATATATATATATATATATATAGCTACTTACAAGTATAACCCTTGTGTTGAAATCAGAAAAAAGTAAACAATCCGACTCTTAGTACAATTGAAAATAACAAGATGGGACAAAAAAGAAATTACTTACTATTATTTTTGAAATATGACAAAAACAATAATGTAAGAAAAAAAGTAAAAAAATATCATGGGGATGAACATTTTGGTAGATCTGGTGGAGGTGGAGGTAGGCTAGTTGATGGTGTTGACCCATTGTCAACAACAAATGCTGTTGCTAAACCCCAAGGCAAATGCACATCCAAATGACAATGCATCAACCATACACCTGTTAATAGCCAAACAAGAAAAAAAAAAGTCAATCTTCACCAACATGACTATTTGTTATCCCTTCATAAAGTTCATTTAATTCTTATTAGGTTAGTTTGTCCATATCCAATGGTCACTTTTCGATAATTAATTTATCCCTTTTGCTAATGGAATCAAATAAATGCTGAAGTATATATTTTACCTGGATTGTTAGCTCGGAATCTAACAACAGCCCATCCTCCAACCGGGACAGCTATAGTGTTGCGCTCTTGTGGATTAAAAATATTAAATTTCTTTCGGTCAATTGTGGGATTATAGTTGCCAAAACCTTGAGCCAAGACATGGAAGTTGAATCCATGCAAGTGAATTGGATGGTTTTCTACACCAATCAAAGCAGTGTTTTGCATTACAATTTCAACTGTGGCATTGAACCTCAGTTTCTTCACCTTTGTCGACTTTGTAGTCATTATAATAGCAGGGTTAAAGCTATTATTTGGATTTGTATAGTCAAACTTAAACGGTGGTTGGTCTGGAAAATCTGTAGTGTAAATTCCAGTCACATTGTTGAAAAATGCTTCTAACATAGACATCTTGGTTGGGAATTGGAAAGATGCATTGTTCATGCTTGCAGCTAATCGTTGCCCATTTGGGCCTGCACATGTTGTGTTTCCTGCTTTTCCACAAGTAACTAGGCCCAGCCCAATAGTGATAAACATTTGCTCGTCTACTTGGCGAGGGGGAGGAACCCAAAATGGCCCAGTTATAAGCCCAGTCAAATTGGTGAAAAACTTATGGGCTGTTGGTGTGTCGTTGAAAGCTGGCAAGATTGGCATTTTTGGAGTTGATGATGTTTTTGCACCTTCATACAAACAAAAAATTCTTAGCAAAACAACTCTGAGGTGAGAAAAATTTTAATTACCTACGGTTTTGAAAATATTTACATAATTTGGTCAATTATAAGATAATTATAGGCAAATTTCTATAATACTTGAAAAACAAAACCGGGCTGCTACTCTAATGGGCTGCTATTTATGAATTAGCCAATGTGTCTTGAACTTTAGTTTTTCAATTCAATTTTTCAGGATATTTGTGTCCTGAATTGTCCTGAAATTAAGAGTTTTAGTTCAAAAATTTTATGACATAATAAGTACTAGTTAACCCCTAAATAGCAGTCCTAAGAATGGCTATTTGTGTACTTCCAGTTACATGCTATAATATGTTAAACTACGTTAAATAGGTTTTAAAAAAATTCGGACCGAAAGGATGACGATATCAATATACCTTCATAGACAATGATTCCGGTGGTAGTAGTGTTGTCGAATGGTACCCCGACGATGCTAACATAGGGATTTGCAGCCATGTAGTAGGATGTAGGTGCTTGATTGGCAGATAGGAGGACATCAGTCGTTTGGCCAGGTGCAACAACAACTACATCTGTTATATATGGGTTGGTGTAAGCAGCATCTACCGCGACAACTTTCATGTTATGATTGGCGATCTTGAAAAAGAGCTGATTATTGAGTGCAGCATTGATGATACGAAGGAGATATGTTTTCCCTTGTTTCACTATTAGCTTATATGTTTCTAAAAATGGAAATGAAAAACAAAACCCAAGTTAGCCACATTGGAAAAAGAAAACAAGATTATGTTCTAAAGAAAATGAAATATTCATTCATGGTATATAATTTCTTACTATTAGAGGAGCAAGGGTAAAGATCGCCAGGCTGGCCATTAATGGTGTAAGCATCTGAGTTGTTAGGTGCAGCCCCAGTAGCTAGCCCTTCATTCTCCACATCCACAACATTGGCATTCCACCATTCTCCTACAACCACATTTTAAATATTTTTTATGAGAAGATAATTTATAGGAGCTGATTCAATCAAGTAACATATATATTAAAAGTAATTAAATTAACTTTTACGATGTAAACTTGCTTTCAAATGCCAATGCATATAACTTAAACCCGACATAATATAAACTAGTAATTTTTTTTTTAAAAAAATAAGAGTAGGAAAAGGGTTAATTACCTAAGAGGATGGGGACTTCTCTATAAGGTTTAGGGAAAGGAAAAGAGCGACCATTTTTGGGACGAATAATAAGGGCGCCATGAACCGTGGCTCGTAGCCATGACACGTGTGCGTGCCACCACAGAGTTCCTTCCTGTCCCGTTAGGTTAAACCTGTAAGTGTAGCTTTTCCCGGGTCTGATCGCGCACTGGGTCGCAAACTCGGGTCCATCTGCCCACCCACTCAATAGCTGGAAAACTCCATGCCTACGTACGTATAACACACATAAATTTTTAGAGTTTATTATTTATAAAGCAGCGGTTAAAATGTTTTATCTTCTTATAACAAGAAGTTATTTACTATTTATAAAAGTTAATTAACTACAACCATGTTTGAATCAATAACCGGGAAAAGAATGAAATCATCCTACCAAACTTGGTTATACAACACTAATGGACTATAGTTTTATTAAAATTCTGTAAGCATTTTCCTAATACATATTAAATTAATTAAATAGCAAGTGATACAAATTAATTACGTCAGTCCATGCATGTAACAAGATAGTACTTTTAAGTTTGGCTCTTTTAAATAGTTTCTTTAACTAATTATAAAGTAAATTATTGACTAGTGACGTTATCTTAGATGATATTTTTAAATTTCACCCACTAAGATTTGATTCCGTGAATCCACCGTGTATCAATGAATAAGATCAGTAAATTAATATCAATGTTCAAATTCTCCTTGTTTTTACATATATAAAAGCCAACTTCTTTGCACGATTGATACATACCAATGAATAGTGAGATCATATGGTGATTTATTGAAGACATGAACAACAAGGGTGTCGCCCTCTCGAACACGCAGCGTTGGGCCAGGAAGACTTCCATTTACTGCAGTTATCACTTGTCTACGGCATAACCTGGTTACAGTAAGGTTTTGCACCTACAACAACGAAACACATAAACATATCATTCATAGAACTTTTACCAAGTAAACGCAAAAGTCCCATATTTTTTCTTTTCCTTCGCACAGTTAAACGAGCTTTAACGTAACCAATAAAGTTATTGTCATATGACCAGAAAATCATAGTTTTAAGCCGTGGAAATTGCTTCTTGCATAAATACATGATAAGATTGCATACAATAAACCCTTTGTAGTCCTGTCATTCCCCGTACCACTCGTACAGCAGGGGCTTATTGCACCAGGCTTCCATTCGTACAGTTAAATGAGGTGAAAAGAGTATGACATGTAACAACAAATGGTTGTATAAATAAACTGGATGCATGCATCGAAATTAGTATTATGAAGAAAAATCTTATAGGGTGGAAGAGAAAGGGAAAAAGAAAAAGCTTTATGAAAGAAATGATGGAAATGTACTTATTTAAACTATCAATTGCATGCCTAAGATATCGATGATTCGTATGGTGCAAGGCTAAAAAACCAACAAGCCGATAACCAGAGTGTTCGAAGAAGGCAGTTTTGATTGTAGACAAGGTAAAAGAAACTTTTGGCACATATCAAAAGTATCCTTAAACTATGTGATTTTAAACGTGAGATTTGTATGACGATAAGAACATGCAATTAAGAATAAAATTAAAAAAAGGTTACTACATATAAAAAGTGTTACTCTTTTTTAAACAGAAAGAGTGCCCTATAAGATAGAACAACGACGTATAAGCCAATTTCTGTGAACACAATGTGCAAAATTCATGCTTGATGTCTCAATACAAGAGGGTGATTATGAAAAATGGAGAACCTAGTTTGCATGCGAATAAAGAAGATAGAATTACATGAAAAGAATGCTCGATAACTTCAGAAGAAACCATTGATAAAGAAGCCACTAGAGCAATGGCGCATGCAAACAAGAAAACCTGATGAGACGCCATTGCCAAAAAGAGGAAAAATCACAACTCAAATATGAGTTAACAGAATATGATGGAGACAAGAATCAGAAGTGATCCTTTTATATAGTAATGGTCTTGTAAACTTAAGAAAGCCATAAGAAAGCCACAAGGCGGCAATATTTTATTTCATTTTTTGTTTTAAAAAGAAAAGGTTTACCATCTGTCTTAGCTAGATTTTCTTTTTCTTCTATTTATTTTAAAATAGAAATAATACATCTTTGAATATGGTCTCTAATTATTAGCCAAAACACACCCTCACGATTGCATGAAAGACTAATTTAAGGCAAAGAGGAGAAGTGTTTGAAACATGGTATCTGCAAAATGTGGTGACGGCAATAGTTGGCACAAGGCTCGTTATAGAACAGTTTGAGTTGGCCATCAAATAAATAGAATGAATAAGATTTTCAAGCCTCGTACGAAATTTTAATGATAGATATCCTTTTTTATTGTTAGTTAATTCAATTTTTAGCGCATTGAACTTCTAAGTAGTTGCATTTGACTGATTATATCTATATATCGATTTCCATGACACGAATCTTACTCTAGGGATAGAAATAAAAGGTAAAATACTCCTTATACGTAATTAAACCCACTAATCATCATATCTTTTTTACCATGTTTGATTTGCAGAATGGGAATATTCGAATCCGGTCCTTCTGACATATCTGCATCCCCATGTATAGTAAGAGTCTTTCCAACAAGGAACTTCACTATCGTATAGTTGACTCGACTCGAATGCCCTCTTAGCAATAGCATCCGTAGCTATTGAGTCTGCTGTGGGAATAAGCGCCGCAGAATAGGCAGCTATTGACTCCCTCTTGACACGACTTAGTTCTCTAAATGTTACAGCTATCTTCTTTACGCAGGTTGTTTCAATTTTCATCTGATTTAATTGACATTCATATATTATAATTAACTTTAATTAAGTGAAAAGCGCCATGCAAAGAAGTGGCTTTACCTGTTTTAATGCAGAAGTTACCTTCCGTTGTCGGTGGATGAGCAAATAGAAGATCATCGCATTACAAATAGGGGGGATGCCACAAATATATAGGATGTTTTTTTGTCACGATTGATTTTTTTTTGACCCCGATAACAGAAGTTTTGCAAATATTGTTGACATTACTTAGATGTTTGAGTAGTTGTACAACTTATTTTGTATGTGTGATGTATATAAAGCGTATATAGTATAGGAGTATGGGCTGTGATGTTGAATTGATGTGGGCTGTGATGTTGAATATGAGCCCAGCCACTTTCTGAGCCCAAACACTCACCTGAACCGGTCCGCTGCGCCCAGGTAACCGACCCGGTCCGCCCAGGTAAGTATATTTGTATATACTCTGTAAGGTTAGAAAGATCCAGAAGATCAGATTTTACTTTTCCTTTTCCCAAAGCTGGCTCTTCGTTTCTCTCAATTTTCTCCTCCTTCTCTCTACTCTTTCTCTCTAACTTTCTGTGATTTCTCTCGTATAATCTCAACATTCACATGGTATCAGAGCCTAACATCGTTCCGATCATGTTTATCTGCATGCCGGTGTTAATTTTAGGCTCTTGTTCGACGATTTTTGAAGGTTTTTCTGAGACCAAACGGTCTGTGATGATTCCGATCTTCATCGGATATGGTTCAAAGTGTTTTCTACCATTATGTCCAAGTGTATCTTCTCAACCTCAGCGTTTAACAACATTTTGATCGCTTTTGTGGTGGTTTTGGTGAGTTGTCGGTGATTAGGGTTTTCGGTGACTTTGTTTTAGTGTTTTACTGCATTCTGGTGGTCCGATTCTTATCTTGTGGATGTTTGGGTAACTTTCCGACATCGTTTCTCGGTTTTTTGGTGACTGAATCGACGTCTGAACCTAGGGATTCATACCTAGGGTTTTCACTGCTGTCTGAAGGCCGATCTTCTTCCGGTAGCGAAGAAGGAGGGTAACCTTGGTTTAAAATTGTGCATCTGGTTTGTGTATCTCGATTTTGATTTTGTGTTTGAATATTTGGCTTTGTGTGTAGCTATTTGATTGGTTGTAATTTTGGTTGCTGAATCTGTTCTTCCTTGTTGATATATCATGGCTGCTAACACCAGTACTACTACCACCAACACTGGTATTTTGGACTCTTCAAGTCCTTTATTTCTATACTCCTCCGATGTTCCCGGGGTATCTCTCGTCCCCACACCTTTCTCAGGTGATGGTTTTGGGGGATGGAGAAGAAAAATGATTGTTGCTTTGACTGCTAAAAATAAAATTGGCTTTATAGATGGAACTTGTCCTCGACCAGCTATTAATGCTGCTCAACAGAGATTATGGGACAAGTGTAATAGTATGGTAATTTCATGGTTAACTGCTTCTATTTCTCCTGCGATTGGTGAGTCTGTGCATTATTCTGATACTGCTGAAAGTATATGGTCACAACTTCAGGCGCGTTATGGTACTGCTAATAGGACCAAAATTTATGAATTAAAAAGAGAGCTGTGTAACACTTCTCAAGGGTCCCTTGATATAGCATCCTATTTTAATAGACTTAAAGGTTTATGGGATGAAATTGAGTCTATGTGTGTTAACCATGGTCAAAGATGTGTATGTGCTGCTAAGGAAGGTATGGTAAAGGAAAATGATGATTCTAAAGTGTTTCAGTTTTTAATGGGCCTCAATGACACTTACATGGGGGTGAGGAGCAATATTCTGATGATGCAGCCCCCTCCAAACCTTGACAATGTGTATAATATCCTCCTGAATGATGAGAAACAAAGGCATATTCAGTCTCCCTCTCATTTTAATCCGGATTCTGTATCTTTTAATGCCTACTCTAACAGGAAGCCTGTTGACTCTAATAAGGCTACAATGCCCAATACTTTTTCTCCATTCAAACAAAGAGTCAACTTTGATCAAGGTAGAGGGTCGTTGTTCTGTAGATACTGTAAGAAGTCTGGACATTTAATTGATAAATGCTTCAAACTTCATGGGTATCCACAAAATACAACTTTCAAAGGGAGGAAATCTGGTGTTGCTAATGCTGCTGTTGCTTCAAATTCTGATGGTCATTTGTCTGTTCCTCAAGGGAATCCTGCTGCCAACCATGATTCTGTTTCTAAAACAGATGGTCAGTCTTCTGTGATACCTGGGTTGAGCAGTCAGCATTATGATCAACTGATGAATCTTTTACAACAATCCCAGTTAGGGGGTTCCACTGCTCCAAACCCTTCTCCCATGTGTGCTGTCAATTTTGCTGGTACTATGCTAACTGAGAGTCCAGTTTCTGATTCCAAAGTTTGCATGCTTACTAGTATTAATTCTGTGTCTTGGAAATTGATTCTGGTGCATCTAATCACATGACCTATAACAAACAACTACTTTTTAATCTTACACCTTTATCTGTTCCTTATCTTGTGTCCCTTCCTAATGGTTACAAAGTAAAAGTAACTTGCATTGGTTCTTTTCAATTGACTTCTTCTATTGTTCTTCATAATGTACTGCTGATTCCTTCTTTCACACACAACTTAATTTCTGTCCATAAGTTGGTGAAGGAATTACATTGCATAGTCCTATTTTCTGAACATTCATGTTTCCTCCAAATGTTACAGGGCCCTTCTCTGAAGAAGCCACTAGATCTTGGTAACCAAACTGATGGATTGTATCAGTTGACATGGGTCCCTCCTTCATCTTCCCCTTCTTCAACAAGTTCTGTTTGTGCTGCTTCTACTTCATGTGATACTAGCAAGTTTAGTGTTTTGTCTTCTATACCTATTACTTGTAATGATACACTTCTATCTGATAATAAAGCTGTTTCATCTTCCTTACATGCAACTAGTCTCAATTGTAATAATGATTTAAATCATGATATGAATTACATTTGGCATTTGAGACTTGGTCATATTCCTTTTGCTCACATGAAATGTATTTCTGGTTTATCATTCCCTTTTGCTTCTAAACAACCTTTCCCTTGTTCTGTTTGCCCTATGGCTAGACAAACTAGGATCCCTTTCCCTGACAGTTCCATTAAATCCTCTAAACCATTCCAACTGATTCATGTTGACACCTGGGGTCCCTATCACACTCCAACTTTCTCTGGATGTAGATACTTTCTCACAATAGTTGATGATTTTTCAAGAGCAACATGGACTCATCTGTTAGGTTCTAAAGGCAATGCCTTTTCAATGCTCAAGTCCTTTATCTCTATGGTTAAGACCCAGTTTCATACTGTGGTCCAAACTGTTAGAAGTGATAATGCTTTGGAATTGGGTTCTAGTAATGAAGGTATTTCCTATTTTAGTAGCCAAGGCATCCTTCACCAAACATCTTGTTCCCACACTCCTCAACAAAATGGAGTTGTTGAAAGGAAACATAGAACCCTTCTTGAGACTTGTAGAGCTTTACTCTTTCAGTCTGGGCTGCCTACTTCTTTCTGGGGGGATTGTCTACTCACTGCTACATATTTGATTAATAAATTACCTACCAGACTGTTACATAACAAATCTCCTCATGAATTGTTGTATGGGAAACCTCCTACTTTCCTTCATTTAAGGGCTTTTGGATGTCTTGCTTATGCAACTGTACCAATTCCTCAAAGGGACAAATTGAAGCCTAGAGCTATCCCTTGTGTTTTCTTAGGCTATCCTTTTGGCAAAAAAGGTTACAAATTGTATGATCTTAATTCCAAACATTATTTGGTCTCCAGGGATGTTATTTTTCATGAATCAGTTTTTCCTTTTAAATCTTCCTCTTCTGTTATTCCACCATCTGTTTCCTCCTTTCCTTATATTCCTCCTGGAGAAGATGATGTTATTTCTGATTCTCCCATACCTACTGCTTCTTCCTTACCTTCTAGAGAAAATGATGTCCTTTCTGATTCTCCTCCATCTATCACTCCACCTTCTCCTCCCATTCTGCCCCCTTCTTCTCCTGCTCCTGTTCTCAGAAAATCTACCAGAACTCATCATCCTCCATCCTACCTTAAAGACTATATGTGTCAACTTCCAGCCTTTTCTGGCTCTTCTTCTTCCACGTTGGAATCTGAACCACTGTATTATTCTCAAGCAGCTTCAGTTCCAGCTTGGCAGGATGCCATGAGAAAGGAATTTGAGGCTTTGGACACCAACCAAACTTGGGATGTTGTCCATCTTTCTCCTGGTAAGAAGCCAATTGGTTGCAAATGAGTTTATAAAATAAAGTACAGGGCTGATGGTTCCATTGAAAGGTATAAAGCCAGACTTGTGATTAGGGGGGATACTCAAGTTGAAGGGGTTGATTTCACAGAAACTTTTTCTCCTGTGGTCAAAATGTGTACGGTAAAATGTTTGATTGCTGTTGCTGTGAAAAGGAATTGGAAGTTATTTCAATTGGATGTCAATAATGCTTTTTTACATGGTGATTTGGATGAGGAGGTGTACATGAAATTGCCTCCTGGTTTAACTGTATCTGCTTCTGTTTCTGATTCTATTTCCTCTCCTCTGGTTTGCAAACTTAAAAAATCACTTTATGGGCTGAGACAGGCTTCCAGACAATGGTATGCCAAGTTGTATCATGCTCTTTCTCTCAGAGGATACAAACACTCTTTGAATGATTATTCTTTATTCATCAAAGGTACAACTGGGTCTTTAGTTATCCTGGCTGTGTATATGGATGATATTATTATCACTGGTGAAGACAATGATGAAATCTCTGCTCTGAAACTGTTTCTTGATGAACAGTTTAAAATCAAGGACCTTGGGTCCTTGCATTATTTCTTGGGGATTCAGATGTCTCATGTTCCTGGTGGAATGATCCTCAATCAGCAGAAATATATTTCTGACCTGTTGCATCAGTTTGACTGTTCTGGTGTATCTTCTGTTGTTTGTCCTTTAGATACAATTGTCAAACTTCTTGCTGATTGTGGTGACCCATTACCCTCTCCTGATCAATATAGGAGTTTGGTGGGTAAGCTTTTATTTTTGACACATACCAGACCTGACATATGCTTTGCTGTACAGCATCTAAGTCAATTTCTCAAATGCCCCAGAGTACCTCATATGAATGCTGCTTTTCATGTGTTGAGATATCTTAAAGGCACTTCCTCTATGGGCCTCTTCTACTCTGCCAATGATGTTTTTTCTTTGAGTGGTTATTCTGACAGTGATTGGGCTGCCTGCCCTGATACCAGAAGGTCTGTTACTGGATTTTCTGTTCTTCTGGGAGATTCTTTGGTTAGCTGGAAATCCAAGAAACAACCTGTTGTATCTTTATCATCTGCTGAGGCAGAATATCGGGCTTTGAGCAAACTGGTGGCTGAACTTTCCTGGTTATCTCGTTTATTATCTGATCTTGGTGTTACTGTCCCTCTCCCTATATCTGTTTATTGTGATAGTCAATCTGCCATACACATTGCTACTAATCCAGTTTTTCATGAACGCACAAAGCACATTGAGGTGGACTGTCATTTTGTACGTGATCAGGTCAATGCTGGCTTCATTCAGTTGCTTCATGTTTCCACTTCTCGACAACTAGCTGATTTTCTCACAAAGCCCATTACTGGGACTGCTCTTCATCCTTTGCTGTCCAAGTTGAAGGTGGTGTCCCCCTCCAACTTGAGGGGGGGTGTTGACATTACTTAGATGTTTGAGTAGTTGTACAACTTATTTTGTATGTGTGATGTATATAAAGTGTATATAGTATAGGAGTATGGGCTGTGATGTTGAATTGATGTGGGCTGTGATGTTGAATATGAGCCCAGCCACTTTCTGAGCCCAAACACTCACCTGACCCGGTCCGCTGCGCCCAGGTAACCGACCCGGTCCGCCCAGGTAAGTATATTTGTATATACTCTGTAAGGTTAGAAAGATCCAGAAGATCAGATTTTACTTTTCCTTTTCCCAAAGCTGGCTCTTCGTTTCTCTCAATTTTCTCCTCCTTCTTTCTACTCTTTCTCTCTAACTTTCTGTGATTTCTCTCGTATAATCTCAACATTCACAAATATAGCCGACGTTAGAATTTATAAGTTATATATGTTGATCCATTAGGATTTATGACAAAATCCTAACTATCTATCCCCAGAAATTTGAGCCACAATGTTAAAAAAATAATTTGGATTACCAGAAATTTATAGCATTAATGTAGTTGAATACTTGGTATTACAAATTTTGGCGATTACCATGACCACTTCCCAAAAATTTGACCAGCGTACTTCAATAGTTTGGACGAAGCTTATTTTCCTAAGACTTTCTTAATGGTGATCCTAAGAAGGTCCGTCCAACATAATTTCTTATTAAAAATATTGAGTCACAAGGCCCCGAAAATAACAACAAATAAAAAGAAAAGAGAAAAGGAATAATACTATTGTTATTATTGTTGTAATATCATTTTCATTCTTATTGCGGTTAGAAGTGGTTTGTTAGCTACATAGCTGTCCATTCATTTAGTGATTGTTTATAATATTTACCCACAACTTGGGGGAGGAAGAACTTTGAATATTGGACCGTGGCTTATTCTTATAAAAATATGTGTTCCAAATTCTGGAGAGAATGAGAACTAGGAAGACAGTTGAAATATCAACACGTTGCTCCCACTTCTCAACCAATAATAATTTTCTTTTCAAGCTAAAATAAAATAAAAGAGTTGACAATTAGGTAAAATCAGAGAAAATCGATGTTAGGTACGAATACAATCGTAAAATAAATAAGGAAAGAACAAAAATAACTTGATATATCACTAAAGGATGGGGAACAAAGAATTCGAGCCCCGAGGATAAGAATTTTTTAGTAGGGAGCATTTTTTTTTTGAATGGGACCTTATTCGACATCAATTCAATTATAATCGAATTTCAATACTAACATAGAACTAAAAAAAAATTGATATCCTAATTCCAAATCTCACTTATTCTTAAGAGAGACACAAAAGGAAGTTGGAACACATCATTCCAGCTGTTCAATCTAATCAGCAACTTGGCAAAAGTCATAGGACCTCATAAATTAATAAATAAAAAGATAAATCTATAGGATTAAATTTGAACAGTACTTAGGGGTAAGGAAAGTGCATGATTGTATATGTGCATGTTATTACACGCTTTTCGATCGGGTAAATCCTGAGTACCCCGAAACTATGTAATAATAAACTTGAGAGAAAGCGGGTTACTCTGATGATAATAAATGATAAGTATTCTTTACTTTTAAGTTGTGAGTTCAAGTCATCCTAAAAGTAAGGTGTAGAGGCGGATCTAACCTATCATCTACGATTTCTAGTGAACCCAGTAACTTTTGTCCAAACAGTATAAATATGTTCTAAAAATTCATTAAATATATATAAACATTTAAATGTGAACTCAGTTACTATTGAAAATTTACTCGAAGTCATCGCATCAACTCATAAATATTAAATCCAAGATCCGCCTCTAATAAGGTGGGGAGTTCTTGGAGGGAAGGATGCCAAGGGTCTATTGGAAACAACCTCTCTACCCTAACATAAGGGTAATGTCTGCGTACACACTACTCTTTCAGACTTCAATTGTAAAATTATACTGGGTTATTATTGTTGTTGTTTATCTTCTCGTTTTGTTGAGCTCCAAATGTTTGACGCTATAATATTTTTCTAAATATCTTTCAATTTTCAAAAAATTTAAATTCATTAAATCATTTATATTTTAACTTTGATCTGATGTTAACTTTCAGCTTCTACTTTATATTCTCTTTCATCATTATTAATTTATATATATATATATATATATATATATATATATATATATATATATATATATATATATATATATATATATATATATATATGCGCGTGAGAAATAAATGTCTACGGTCTGTTCAAGTGTCCATAATCAAATACCCACATAAAATAAAATGAAAAGAATCACATTTTAAGCAAAAGCCATCTTATAAATGGCAGAGGTTAGACAAACTTCTAGTAGTATAGTAAGAACGTGAAGTGATTATCAATCGAAAATAGCAACATGAGGAAATTAGGACTAAAGATGATTAAAGAAATACTTGTTTAGCTAGTCACTTAAAAGTTTATACGTCATTTTCCTTTACCTTTAATGAAGTAATGAGATAACGTTGTAGGGCATCATACTAGCTCATTCGACTTTTATTAAGTACTTTATGGGGTAAAGAAAAACAAGCGTTAATATTTTTGGTTAAAGACTTTGATGTTTCTTTTCTTTTTCATTCCTCCACCAGTTCCAAGATAAACATTTGTATTTTGTCCTTTGAATTCGTCAACCATCATAAAAGAGACATTAAAGGTTCATGCATGGCTCACATAATGCTGATCAAATTAGTTTAGATCTCTCAGTTTAGTCGTTAATCTATTTAGATACTATCACATATTTAGCGCTGCATGCAGAGTAAAGAGCTAAAAAAAAGGCAGACAAGACTATAGGTTAAATTGGTTCGATTTCTCCTCACAAAGGAAGTAATAACTAACGTTTTCTGTTTTCGTTATATACTCAAAATAGAATTCCTGTTGTAATATTTCTATAATTTTTGATTGGCTATGGAAAGAAACATTTAGGGGGTATCCATATTCGTTTTGTGTTTGGTAGACGAAAAATAGATAGCCAAATGTGATGGATGATGGTGTAAACTGTAGAAATTGGAGAGCTCGATTTCTAGGACTGGATTACACCCTAGTCCGAGTTCTGGAAGCTTGAAGTAAGAATCAAGTCAGGCCTATATAAGCGCACCTCGATAAGTAAATTGGGGACCCATCGTGACCCGTCTCGAGGAACATATAATTTTGAAAAGTCTTAAGAAAGAGCGGGAATTTCTCAAGAACACGTGGGTCAGGACATAAATGATAGGATAAGATTTTTTATCATAATTGAAAATGTATCATATCAGGATTTTTCACTCCTATGTAAAAGGGGACCCCAATCATTTGTAAGGGGTGTCTCATTCTCTGCAATAGAACATCCTACTCTACTTTTCTTATTTAACGTGCTCAATAATTGTTCTTCAGCTTTATTGACTTTACTTTATTGTTCATACTTTATTTTTCTTAACTCACCTCGAGGCCTATGAGATAATTGAGCTCGAGGTCTTTATTGCCCTAACAATACTGGTTTGGTCCATCAATTCTTTTTACTAAATTTAATATTATTCGCAATTTCACTAGTATTGGAATAAATCACAAATTATATTTAATTATTACTCGCATTTTTCGAGGTAAGCAATTTGACGCCCACAGTGGGGCTAAAGATAATAGTGATTATTTTAGTGCTAGTTTTCTGATAACACAAGTTATTCTTCACACTTTCTTTGAATTCAGGTTAAGATATGTCTAGACCAAAAAATGCACTAGCTCATGACAGTGAGGGACTTGGAGAAAATAGCGGTATAGGGGTCGGTGTACCACCCATAAACCCTGAGGGAGTGCCAAATTTGAAGAAAGTTGATCTCGATTCACATAACGCACTAAACATGGACGCAGGCACGGACTCCGTAAGGAAGCCCGAGCCAGAGGCCAGGAAGCCTGAGGAATGGAAGAAGGAAGAGTCAGCCTCCAAGTGATATTCCAGATGCTGCAAGCTCAGAAAGTCTCCATCGCTCAACTTCACAGTCACATTAGAACTCCAAACACAGTAGAACCATTGGAAGCCCGACATGCTGAACCAACGCCTGAAAGGCCCGATGAAAATAGCTCAAGTAATGACCCCACTATTATGAAAATACTCGAAGAACTAACCAAAAGGATCGAATTCGGAGAAAAGAAAATTGAGGAAAATGATTTAAAAAAAGTAGAGATAAACAATTCAAGGTTTGACCATATACCAGGAGCACCTCCAATTTTCAATGGACTGGACTCGAAAAAAATAATAAAAAAATCTTTCCCCCCAAGTGCGAATCCAATGCCCATTTATTAAGAAGTTATGTATGCCCGATATACCAAAATATAATAGAGCAATTGACAGTAAATAACATATTACTTGATACACTTGTGAATCAAAGGAAATGACTTGAATGACGATAAAATCGAGTCAGTATTATTGAAAAATTTTGGGGAAACACTATCAAAGAGAGCTATGATCTAGTATCACAACTTAACTCCTAACTCTATTGATTCGTTCATTATGTTAGCGGGCATCTTGGTGAAGCACACGACGGGGCTATAAAGGTGTCCATAAGGAAATCGAACGTAATCAAAATAAAACAAAGGGATGACAAGACGCTAAGGGAGTATATCTCCCAGTTTCAAATGGAAAGAATGGAATTACTTGCGGTCTCCGAGGACTGGGTAGTTCATGTCTTTATGCAAGATTTGAATGCAAGAAGCTCGATTGCAATACTTGATCGAATATCCAACTGTGACGTGTTCGAATGTGCACAATTGTTATCAATCAAAAATTAGGCCGAGGACGACCAACTGGGAGCTCCTTCGGGCTTAGTTCATCCTAACATGTTCGCAGCCAAACCCCTTAGGGATACGGACGGGGGATCAAGGTTCAACAAATAATGGATAAACTATACGTTGAAGATCGAAGGAACATTTCAAGGCGTAAAATACCCCAGAATGACCGAGGAGCAGATTAAGACCAAGTTCTCAGGGACTAGTGAGCAAAACCGAGTTTGATAGGCATATAAGTATCGATGCCTCGGGTATCGTCTCAACCATTGGCAAAATTAGAGATGTTAGATGGCCCAAACCTATACTGACCGATCCTTCTTAGAAGAACTCAAACTTAATGTGTAAGTATCATAGTACTCATAGGCATAGGACCGAGGATCGCAGGTAGCTCAAAGAAAAGGTAGCCCAATTGTTTAACGAGGGGCACCTTCATGAGTTTCTCAACGGCCGCGCCAAGAATCATCTCGGAGAAAGAGATGCAATCATAAAGAGTGAACCCGAAAAACCTCAAAATATCATTCACATGATCATCGGTGGAGTCGACGACCCATAGAGACCTATATTCAAACGTACCAAGGTATCAATCACAAAGAAAAAATGGACTCGAAACAATGTACCCGAGGACGCACTATCATTTTTCAATGAGGAGGAAGAAGATGTATCCCAACCTCACAACGATGTCGTGGTAATCTTTATCCTTTTAAATAAAGTTCGGGTTAAACGTGTTTTGGTATATCTAGGTAGCTCTGCGAACATAACCAGATCGAAGGTCGTGAAACAACTCGGCCTACAAAATTAGATTGAACATGTGTCCCGGGTGCTGAATGGATTCAATATTGCAAGTGAAACAACAAAAGGAGAAATTATCTTGCTAGTAAACGTAGTCGGGCAATACAAGACACCAGGTTCCATGTCATTGAAGGTAATATGAGGTATAATCCACTCTTCGGAAGGCTGTGGATACACAACATAAGGGCAGATTCAACTCTTCATCAGATGATAAGTTCCCGACAGAGGAAGGAGTGAAAACAGCCAACGGAGAACATCATGTTGCAAAAGTTATATTTGCAATCGAGGAAGTGGTCTTGATACCGGAACCTTTGACCTCGGAGAAGATAATCCTCAAAGGTAAACAGGTGGCTAACTAGAAATCATAGCTCCAAGCCTAGACAGAAGTAGGATAATAGGTAACTGGACGCGAAGAAGGGAACTCTCAAGCTTCTCAAACCTTCAAAGTTCCCAACAAGACTGATGCTACCAAGTCAATCGCTCAAGAGAAAGGTACACCTGGGAATGGGGTTAACCCCCGAACTCGCAAAAAAACTCGTTTAGTTTCTTATTGATAATATGGATTGCATTGCTTGGTCCCGTTTAGGTATGACAGGGATTCCATCAAAAACTATCATACGTGGGCTAAGAAATAGTTCCAAGTTTATATCAATAAAACAAAAGGGATTTCCTCAGTTCGAAAAGCCTCGTATCAACATCCATTCAACAGGATGTTCGAAGAAAAAAAGGGTAAAATAACAAGACTTTATTGATGATATGACTTATTAGGTCCCTGTGGGCATAGGAATATTTTAATTCATTTGCAGGAAATAGTCAATGTTTCGGGGCGATATGACCTGAAGCTCAACCTAGAGTAACGTACCTTTAGAGTTGGTGCGGGTAAGTTTCTCGACTTCATGGAGTCAAATCAGGGTGTCTGAATCATTCCCAACCAGGCCAAGGCTATCGAAGATATCACAATCAAGGATAGCGAGATAGGACCTCATTAAGCCCTCAGAGTCATTGGTAAAGTATCTTACAAGCTCGGAATGATGGACAATCTCAGAGGCTCGTGATCTCGAAAACACCCCTTCTTACACAAAGGCCTTAGGTCTTGAAACATGCGTTGTACTCTTTTTCCCTTGCCCCAAATGGGTTTTAGAGGCAATGTATTTAACGAGGAAACAATTGTGTGTTGCCTAAGGAAAGCTCGACAGTATCCAAGGTTTCCTTTTAATCAATCCCGAATACTAGGGGCATTACCCTCGGAGGTTGTATTTTCAGGAAAAATACTTCATAACTAAGAGAACTTCGGAAGGAAAACTTTAAGATGGGCCAAATAGTCAAATGATGCCCATATAGTAGTCAAGCCGCGACAACAAAGCATGTACACATATATCAATTTTGTTCATATATAAAACACTTGGTGTTTCAGAGAAGTCTACTATTACACGAACTCTGCATCCTATGGGAAATTGCTTAGGAGCAAAAGCATAGAAGCACCCCGAACTTCGGCGACTATCATCGACAGTCAATACACTCGAGTCATCAAAATTCGGACTAATAAGACCTCAAAAGAGGCATCCCCTCGAAACAAAGGCCAAGGATAATATACCGGGAACTAACTTCTCAAACAAATTTGAAAAATTATGGGGAAACACATCAAAGTGACATAGCCAAAGGCTACGAACATACTAAAGATTACGGTCATATAAAGGTTGTGTCCAAATACTGCAACTTGGAGACGTCTGACTTTCGCTATAAATTAAAGGCTTTCAAACACTTTGTAAAAATCGGTTAAATCAGGCTACCCTCGGCAAAAGCAAAATATAAAAGGCTTCGATAAATTCAACTCTCAAAAACTCCAAGGGCTTCGATAATATCGGTCTTCGAAAATACCTCAAGGGGTATTCGATTATGTTTACACAAACAAATTACTAATAAGATTCTGATATGTCAAACCTTCGAAAAAACCTTCAGGTGCAAAAAAACACATGCTAAGGCATAATTAAAATTTCACTAAGTCTTTTAAGCCGAAATGAGGGAAACATATGTAGCCATTCTAAGAGGCTGAATCGGCCCAACTTAAAGAGCCTAAGGGCCTACATAAGAACCCAGGGCCAACATAAATAGAACTAAGGGTCAATATATAAGAGCCTAAGGGCCAAAAAAGTATTATACGAGACTCCATTCTCACTCAACCCGGACTCAAGGGTCACGGTATCCCGAGCTTTAGTCGAATCAATTTAAACTTAGCTCAATGATGACTATTTATGTCAACAAGAATCTAAGGGTTTATTATCCCAAGCCCAAACCCATTTTAGGACAAATCATTTAAGTTATGCAAAAGAAGCATTCCATAAATCAATATAGTATGAAATCCAGTACAAATAGGAAATGAGATGAAGAGTTCCTATGATATTTCCAAAAGATGGTTACAGAGAATGTTTTCACAAGGGATACCTACAAAAAAACAAAATAAAGAAACCTAAAACTACTTTAGAGTCACATCTTTGGCAGTTGCATCCCCAGGATCCGCATCTTCGAAAGCCTTATCCTCGAAGACTTCGTCCTTGTCTCCTACACTCTCGGTGCCACTGACTCAATCATCCTCATTAGAAAGTACAGTGATATCATACTCTTCTAAAATCTTTTCCTTTTCAATATCAGTTGAGAGATCGAAGCAGCGAGCATGCACCTCCTCGAGGATTACCCTCTGAGATTGACGCCAGGTATAGTCAAGTGCACTTGATAACTTGACTTCTACTGCAGAAGAGATATCATTTGCCCGAACATTAGCTGCTTCAGCATAGGCTCGGCACAAAGACATAATTGCCTTCGCTTCAAATCTGGCTTTAGCCAACTCAGCAAATTTAGATTTGAGCTTCTCAATGTCATGGCCTCGAGCTAGGCTCTTCTCCTTCACACTTTAACACTGACGTTCGAGGGAAGCCAGTTGTTCTCGCAGTGTTTCTTTCTCAGAGGCGAGCTTATCCATGCTTTGCCTCCACCCCAATGTCTCGGCCTCTTTCATATGTAGCTCCTCTTGAAGCCGCACCACCAAATCGGCCTTCTCATAAAGCTGCAAAATTAAAGGTATTAGACATCAAGACAAGCAAGTTCATAACAGGTCCTCAAAGGTTATGCTATCTTCTCAACATACTCAACTCGTCCTTGGTCCTGTGCCAATTCAACGCGAAGATCGTTGATCTCTACCTCTTTCTTAGCATAGAGGGCTTTAAGACCGTCCCTCTCTTTCGAGACCTTTTTTAGCTCGGCCTTACATCGAGCAAGATTGGTTTGAGATTTGGAAAATTCATTTTTTGTGGAGCACCACGACCTTCATAAAAAATGAGGAAAAATGGATTCAGAAACAACAAAGGCGCAGGAGCAGGCATAACAAACAGAAAACCCACTTGTTTGAAGAGTCTACGAGCTTCATCAAAAATGAAAGAAGTGTCTGGGTCGGGGCCACATTCAAGCCCTACAAGGCATTCTCGAAAGATGTCATGTCACACATGGCTTTCTTCCACTATAGAAGACCTCATATTCTAAGCATCTCGGGTTTGCCCATCGAAAAACTTGGGGCAGAGAGGCGAGTCATCTACATTTATTACCCCAAATGATACACTTGGAGAGTTATCTTTATTTTGAAGAGGCTCGTGACTAGGCCGTTCAGTCTCACCCTCTAGATGACCTCCTAGGCGAGGTGCCTTTTTTCTACATGACAGTTCGAGGGCTTTATTTGAACTTTCCTCGTAAATTTCTTTGATTCTAGAAGGCGCCGCATTGACCTTTACCGGCTCAACGGACTTTGAAGCACCGACATTTCTTCTTTTACGGGCTATTAACAGGTAGTCGTCATTTTCTTCTTCCTCTTGATCTCGAAGACGTTGGACTATTTCCAGAGATAAAGTCAATATATCAACCTTGGACCTTCGAGCCACGCACTTCTTAGGCTTCGAGGGATTGGCGGGCATCTCTCTTTTTCTCTTTCCTTCTTTGGGGGACTTCAAAACTTCTTCTTCATCATCTGGGGAAGGCCGCAAATCAACGGCATCTCTAAGACTTACATAAAACCTAGGTAAATATCCCATGGCAAAAATACAAGAAAACAAACAAGAGAACTTACTATTATTTTTGGCCTCCCATCGACCCTTGGCAAGATCTCGCCAGCAACTCCTAATAAGAGGAGGCAGAGACCAGGTTACGGACCCAACTGTCGAGGTTCGACATCCCACCAGGAAATCCAATAGTGGCTACACCATCGTAAAGGGGTTAGACCAATAAAAAATATAAAGCCAGGGGAAAGGAAAGAAAGCATGGTGTAAGCATGCTATGTACTCACGTTTCATGTTCCACTCCCTGGGGAACAGCATCCAATCAGCAGGAACCAGATCGGAGGTCCTAACTTGGACGAACTGGACCGTCCATCCATGTTCTTTGTCCTCATCGATACAAAAGAAGAGAGATATTAAGGATCGGCATTGCAGTTTTATCAAATCCGACAATAAAGTCGGGAACCGTAAAATCTGATCAGTTTATCGAGGGTAAAGGACACCCCCTCAACTTGGACCGAAAAGAACCCGATTAATTAAATGATTCGCCAGAAGGAGGGATAGATCTGGCCGAGTGTCACTTGGTATCATTGGTAGAAGTCAAGAATAACTGGATTTGTGGGACCTTGATCCAAAATTGCAATACCCAGCATAAATAGGTTGGTATATACGCTTAAGTACCCTGCTTTGTATGTAGTAATGTCCTCCTTGGAGGAAGGGGTCACTATTTCTTTGTTTTACCACTTGCAATCCTCCTTTACTTTCTCGAGCTCGGCCTTGGTCACCAAAAAAAACATATTGAAATATGGGCTCGCATTACCCGGTATCGATGGAGGTTTCTCAATTTTGAAATCAGATGTTATTTCACATGGTGGGGGATGCACTCTTCAATAAGAGGGGGCACTACCACTTTACTCTTGGTCGATAAAGAAGAGGAGAAAGCTTTTCCTTTTTGGGAAACCTGTACAGAGGTTTTAGCCATTGCAATGTGAAGGAGCCAGGAAAATGAAGAGTATTGATAGTGAAGCGAAGGGAGAGTTCAAGAAAGTTGAAAAGAGATAATGAGACTTTGAGAGAAATATGAGAATAAAGTTTTTAAAGTTGTGAAATTCGTCTATTTATAGAGTTCATTTATGCATGCTGAGGAAGCTAAAAAGGCCAACTGTCAGCCACCTCCAATTAATGATTTTGGAAATCTCACAAAAAGCAACTTTTCAATCACTCCAACCACTGATGTCACGATATTGGCATCAAGACCAAGACATCAAGGACTAATTCATCAAAAATCATTAATGACAACCTATAAGTTGAGTTTGACTATTCGAGATTAAGGATTTTTCTCGCTCGAGAATTGTGAAAAAGCCTAAGAGATATCCTTATTACAAGTTCAGATGAATGCTCGCTCGATCGCAAAGCCTAAGGGTTTTCTCACTCGCGGACTACAAAAGATCTAAGGATTAACATCATTTCGAGATCTCACTCTCACCTAACTCGGGCTTGTGATCCACGATGTTTTGAGTTCACATTCGAGCTCAGCTCGAGGATTAACGAGGACCTCGAGGGATATTATATTGATCAATTGATAACCTAAGAATTTACTATGTCATGCGCTCGATATTTAAGCTAGCCATTGAAACCGTATTATTGAGTCTTTTATGAATAAAGATAGAATAAAATTCAGCATAGACCAAAACTCATAAAAGATCCTTTAATAATTTCAAGAAACATTTACAAAGTATAGATATGCCACCTATGAAAGATACTTACACAGGAACAAAGAAGCAAAAAATAAAAGCCAAAGAACCTAATCTACTTTTAAGATTGCGTCCTCGAGAGCATCGTCTTTTGAAGTTCTCTTCTTGAGGGCACTATTTCAGATCTTAGGAAACGTTTATATAGGGCAGAAGGCCCTCAATAGATGCAATTAAATTCCCAGCAGCCGAGACTAAGCATTCCGTTGAAGTTTTGGGCCACAATACATTAAGAAAGAACCAGCAAAAGGAAAAACCCAAAGGGGATTGCAAGATGCACTAGCAACAATCCAAGAGTGTCTATCCTCGGAACTCTTTTCAGTTGTAGGATGCAAAAGTTAGTAGATGATAGTGCCACCTTATTCCATGGAAAGCAATATGAATGAAGCGCCACACCAGGTAGAAGTTAAGAGAGATGAGCAACAATGTAAAATTCGCATATTTTGGGAAGGATTATGTGCCTTTCTCTCATTGTCTCGAGCTGAAGCTGTGAAAAAAGAAGCCTTGGTGTAACTGGTAAAGTCGTTGCCATGGCAACTAATTTGAACCATGGAAATTGGTGATTAGAAGAAGAGGTAGAAAAAGGATAGGACTAAAAGTAGATGAAGAAGGAATAAGTGTAGTTGTTGTTCAGCCAACTAGCCTCTTATTTATAGAAAGTCGACGACGGAATCGGTGGCGCAAGTGGGCCGACAAAGGCTGAAACATATTTGACGTTTTGGGAAAGCACACTGACATGACATTTTCGATCACATCAAGCTCCTATGCTACGGGCATGACGTCATCTCGAGTGGTTTCAAAAAATCGAGGTTCAAATCGTTTCTTATCATCCTATTATAAGAAACGTGAAGACTATCTGTAACGATAAAAATCGGATAGCTTAATTTCTAGGACTAGATTACACCCCGAGTCTGAGTTCTAGAAGCTCCAAATAAGAATCAAGCCAAGGCCAGATAAGCGCATCTCGAGAAGCAAATCGGGGACCCGTCATGACCTATCTCGAGGGCAGTACAATCTTGAAGACACTCAAGAAAGACCAGAAATTTCTTAAGGACACGTGGGTCAGTGCATAAATTATAGGATAAGATTTGTACGAAATAGTACAAGTCCGTACTAGGTCATTATACAGCTGTACCAATAGATTTTTTTTATCATAATTGAAAATGTACTATATTAAGGTTTTTCCCTCCTATATAAAGGGGACCCCAATCATTTGTAAGGAGGATCTCATTCTCTGCAATAGAACATTCTACTATGCTTTTCTTGTTTAACGTGCTTAACAATTGTTTTTCAGCTTTATTGTCTTTACTTTATTGTTCATACTTTATTGTTCTAAGCTTACCTCGAGGCCGCTGAGATAACCGAGCTTGAGGTCCTTATTGCTCTGACAACACTTGTTTGATTCATAAATTCTTTTTATTTAAATTTAATATTATTTACACTTTCACTAGTATTAGAAAAAATCACATATTTTTAAAATCAAAAACTATATTTAATTGTTACTCGTATTTTTCGAGATAAACAGATGGACTGTCACTTGTATAAGATTTGAGTACTTCAATTTATGCCTGTTTGATGCGTGTGCTTTTTTTTCCCTTCCTTTTTCCTCTTTTTTTTTCCTTTAAATTTTGGCTCGAGGAGTGGGGGGTTGATTGGAAGCTCCAAGAAGATAGGCAGAAACAACTACTGTCCAACTTCCAAAACGACAGCAGGAAAAACTAGCATCCAATTAATTGCTAGAGTTTCATTTGTATCACAAAATATTGGGGAATATGCAACAAGTTTTATTTTTAAAAGTCTAAGTGGCAACTGCTTCTTTTAAATATATCCCCAACAATATGTGGGAGTCCATATCGTCATGGAACATGACACGTAAAAATGTGTCTTGAGTGGTTATGTTATGTTGTCTTTAGTTTGATTTTTTTCTTCTCCCCTTCTTTCCTCTTTTGCGAGCTCACTAAGGCAAGCGGTGCCTCATTTTTTTATGTTTGTGATCGTGTCTATCTAGGATTATTCAGGTTGTTATGTTTGTCTCACCCTTTACAAAAATAACTCCAAAGTCCAAATATCTCCGATAGATAACCATCAATTCAAGTAGCTACGGTTTTAGAAGGATAATGTAGAGAGAGATTAGGCTATGAACCGTTGATAGTGGAACAACCGTAACTTGTGTCCATGCATTTACAGTCCTTATAGCCTATAGGCTTTATATTTAATACTCATGATTTCCTAATCCGTTTGCGCGCACTCTGGTAACTGCATTCTCTTTCCAGTACTTGTACCTGAGTAGGTGTAGCAAACTAACGGGTCGAATATAATTCGAACCAAATATAGGTAATAAAAAACGAATTAATTATTCAATCCGACCTATATTTAACACGGATAAAAAAGGACTAACCGTCGGATAATATGAGTTACCCATATTATTTATGACTTCTGGTATATGATCACCTTTTGGAAAATTTTTAGTCTCTCTAAATTAAGGAACCTCCAATTTGAGGCTTTACAAATATAAATATTAAACTCATTAGTTATCCATTGGTTATTCATTTTCTAAATGAATAATATAGTTCTTATTCATATTTGAACCGTTTTTAAATAGTTGATTATCCAACATATTTTTTAATGGATAATATGGGTGGATAATTATTTTCTTTGAACCATTTTACCCCCCCCCCCCCCCCCCCCCCGTGCCGAGGTAACTAAGCTCACCAAGTTTAGCCATATTCTTTGCCTTTCAATTGAAATTTGAAACCTAATGTCCCATGGTTTTTCTTACACCTTTATGACTGTAAGGCCACATTCTTGGTGCTCCTCATAGGTATTACTTACTCTAAATGGGTGCGACATGCACATAGTTGCGATGTTTCAGCACCCACATTCAAAATTTGACATATTCAGAATGATGAACAAATCTTATGCTTAAAAAGAAGAAAGAATTTACAAGTAACTGAAACAACTTAAATCTAATAGCCCAAAAGAAACAGCGGAAGATGAGGGCATCCTTTCACATTACAGTTGCTAAATTGAGAAACTACTGTCCAACTCTAGTTCCCATCACCTCAATGAATTTAAAATGTGCCATTTGTCCGTCAGTTGTATGCTATGCTCATATTCTGGCCCTTGTTTAGACTTCTCAAATGGAAGTAGACGTAAAACCAATTTACATTTCACATGAAGACCCTATCATGTACATTCTCTGATTTGAACTACCATACCTCAGCAGAATACATAAAAGAGAGCTTTTCTTTGAATATCGCTTAGAATCATTGGACATAGAAGGCTCCTGAAGCGGGGAAAAAAACTGATAGCTTACCTTATCGAGGTTAAGAGAGATCTGACACAGGTACACTCCTAGCTGTAGCAACCGAAAAGCTAACTGTAACCGTAACTGAACGCTCAGTAACATATACTTTCTATTCTCCGTAAGCACTCTTTCCGCAGAGGTGAATCTGCAAATATGGCCCTGATGAAGTCTTCAACCTGTAAAACCAACTAGCTAATGAATATGACATGACAATTCAAGAACAAGAGAAGAGACCCATAATGCTCCAAACAAGACAATGCTTTAGGCCAATAGTTAGCAAATTACAATTGTGTTACAGTTTTTTCTTTCTTTAGGATGTTTTGCTAAAGATCCTCATTGTAGCTGCGAAGCACAGTGCAAACAACCCAACCAAATATATAACTCCCTCCGGTTCACAATAAGTGACCAATTTGCTATATCATTTTGGTTCAAAATAAGTGTCCAGTTATGTAATCAAGAAAAAATTCAATTTATTTTTACAAAATAACCCCTATGTACGTTATCCCTAAAAAGTTTTCTTACTCCTCACATTAAAAGTTTAATTAGGGGTAGTTTACTCATAGTCGGTATTTTTGTATAGAATTTAATATTTTCTTAATGGGCATGCTAAAAGTAAATTGGTCACTTATTGTGAACTGGAGGGAGTACCTTGTAACTAGCTTAATTAATGTCTGGTTTCTTTATACATACCTCTGTTTGCGTAAAACCGCAGTTGACAAGTTCACCGGCCTCCCAAGCTTCAGTAATGGAGTTCAGTGGCATGTCCAGGAGATCTATTCACATTGTCCAGCGGAAAAAAAATGGTAAGGTTGAGAATCATTTCCTTCTGGAATAAGCACTTCCAACAAAGCGAATACCTGCTAGCTTGCGTAATTTCCGGAGGGATGGTATAAGATCATCAAGAGTTTGTGTAGGAGACTCCTGCAACTTTCCCGACTGGTTGATAACCACAACAGAGTCTAACAAAGAAGACAGATTCTCGAATAGCAGATGAATCAGCCTTTGGAGCTGTAAACAAACAAATCATCCTATAAGGTCAAAGAACTGTAAGAAACCGCTTGCTTTTTTATGTTTTTTTGGATGAAGAACTGAAGGAAGAAGAAAAATAGCAGGCAGTCTTCATCCTTTAAAAAGTAGCAGGCAGTAATCTGGTCACTTATTCCTGCACACAATTTGATGGCTTAATACATGCAGAGTCCGGAGCTTCCTGGTCAAATAACAGAAACAGTTTTGTTCCTCACCTGCAATGTTTCTTCTGCAGCAATATCATCTAGAAGGAGGATATCATTTGCTATTCTAGAAAAGACTGCCTCCAGCACCATGCTCATACTTCTCTTGTAGGCAGAAGCTAGGAGTAAATGGTGCCATATAATATATACTTTCTCAAGTATGAAAATCACCTGCAAGGAAATGCTTAAGCCCTATTGTTAGGATTAATATTTAATGTAAAAACCATTTCCAGCAGGAAGTACAACTCCCTAAACTGTACCTGGTCAATGCTCAACTTAGCGGATTCATATTGCTTCATTTGGTGAGTATTTTGAAATCCATCAGCCCCATCGATAGCCTAGAATCACGTCATTGCCAGCAAATATAATCACTGAGATGTATACAACTTGTAGGGAACCAAAATGTGCTTGTGTAAGCTCTGGGGGAAAAGTTACCTGTTTTAGGTTATAAATGACAAGTTTCATTTGTCTTCGTAAAACTTCTTCTGCAACCAGCTGGAATCTTGGAGCCAAATCCGCAAAAACAACAAGTTCCTTTATTGAAGCTGGAAAGTCTGAGCGATACTGAAACAATTTACTGTCAGCTTTAACCAATAATGAAAAGAAAGAGCAGATGGAAACACAAGTGCACAAATACTAGTAGTACAATCAAGAAAGAGATGGAAGCTTGAGCTTTAATGCCTTTCAATTCTTCAAAAACTATGTTGTTGCTGTTGCTCATGTCATATTCAAACCATATATGGTGCAAAGTTAATTAGCATTAGAAAATCCATGGTTAGTGTGTGCATGCAAAGGAAAAAGCTCAGGCTCTCTACCTCAGCCAAGCTAAATATAGTAGAACTTGGGGCACTTCACTTCTTAATTATGCTATAGTATCCAAAGTAATGAATGCAGCAGACAAAGCTCTGGGTCCAGATGGCTACACCATGGGTCTTTTTATTCAATGCTGGGATGTGTAATGAATACTTTTCAAAACTTCCACTCACAGGAATAAGTAGCATTAATTCCAAAGAAGGCTGGGCGATGGAACTAAAAGATTATAGAACTGTAAGAAGCATAAGTAGTGTGTATAAGATCATTTCAAAGGTGTTCACAGAGAGATTGAAGACTGTAATTCACAAACTGGTTGACATTCAACAAATGGTTTTTATCAAAGGTAGGCAGATCATGGATGCAGCCCTAATAGCAAACGAATGTGTTGATTCCAGGGTTAAAAGTAAGATTCCTGGAATCCTTGGCAAACTGGATATTGAGAAGGTATGACGACCATATAAACTGGAACTATTTGCTGAAAACACCGAAGAATATGGGCTTTGGAAGGAAGTGGATCAAATGGATAGGATTCTGCATCAGCACTGTTACGTTTTCCATTCTAGTTAATGGTTTTCCAGAGTGTTTCTTTTCCTCACAGAGAGGGCTAAGGCAAGGAGACCCTCTGGCTTCCTTCCTTTTTATAATTGTAATGGAAGGTCTGAATAGTATGATTAAGAAGGAAACTTAGGAGAGGTTGATAAGGGGTTTCAAGGCAGTGAATAATGTCAGTAGCAATCTAGAGATTACTCATCTGCTTTATGCGGACGATTCTTTGGTGTTCTGTGATGCTAAAGAAGAGCAAGTTAAACTCTGAGGTTGATCTTATCTGTCTTTGAAGCTGTCTTACATGTCAACTGGAGTAAGTCACAGGTGTACAGAGTTAATGAGGTCACCAACATTCAAAGATTGGCAGGGGTGCTGGGCTGTCAAGTGGGAAATCTCCCAACAACATATGAAAATAGATCCCAGGAGTTATGGAATGAGGTTCTTGAGAGATGTAAAAGAAGCTTGCTATGTGCAAAAGAAATTATCTTTCTCTGGGAGGGAGGATTACTTTAGTCAATAGTGTACTAGATGCTCTTCCTACTTACATGATGTCTCTTTTCCCAATTCCTGTAAAAGTTGAGAAAAGAGTGGATGCTTTAAGGAGGAAATTCATATGTCAAGGGAAAAAGGAGAAGAAGGCCTACAATTTGGTAAAATGGAGCACTTTGCTAAAAAGCAAGAGGGATGGAGGTTTGGGAATCAGAAATTTGAGACTACAAAAACAAGAGTTTACTTATGAAGTGGCTATGGAGATTTTCTCTGGAGGATCAAGCTTTATGGAGGAAGGTTATCTGTGAAAAATATGGGGCAGGTGGTGTACAGCAGGAGCTTCTGGACCCTGTGGTGTAAGAGTATGGAAGTCGATTAGAAATTTATGGCCAGGATTTATCAGCAATGTCAGTATCAAAGTGGGGAATGGCAATAAAACCTCTTTCTGGAATGCTGATTGGATTGGTAATGGACCTCTTAAAGAGGCTTTTCCAGATTTGTTTACCATAGTGCAGCAACCTCAAGCTACTGTGCCTGAGGTATGGAGTACGCAGGGATGGAATGTTACGTTCAGAAGGTTCCTCAATGACTGGGAGGTTACGAGAGACTAAATTCTACAAATTGTTGGATGGCTTTAAGGGCATCACAGAGGAAGAGGACAGACTTATATGGGAAAGAAACAACGGAGGAGTATATACTGTAAAGTCGGCATATGGAATCCTGAATAGCTCTGGTCACATGAACAATGGGACATGGCACGGGAAGCACATCCGGAAGGTGAGAATCCCTTTTAAAGTGGCTTGCTTTTGTTGGCTTGTAGTGAGAGGCTGTTCTAACTCATGACAGTTTAATGAGGAGAGGAATGCTTATGTGTTCCAAATGTTTCTTGTGTGGAAAAGAGATTGAAACAAACAGCCACCTCTTTTTACATTGCAAAGTAACTAGTAGGTTGTGGTATCTTTTCATGAGTATAAAAGATGTAAAATGGGCAATACCTAGGACAACTGCAGAAATGTTAGGTTGCTGGAATGATCCAGGTATTCTACTGAGGCAGAAGCATTGGTGGAGGTTGATCTCAGAATGTATTTGGAGGACTATTTGGTTGGAGAGAAATTCAAGATGCTTTGAAGATAGAGCTAACTCTGAACAGAAGATCAAGACAAATTGTATATTTTGGTTTCACTTTTGGTTTAAAGAAGCTCTGGTAGAGAATGTAGAGTCTATAGTGTATATTATTGGGTCTTTGTAACTACCACAAGTCTGGGTTTGCGTTTTTGCTCTTTTCCGAGGGTCTTGTAACTATCTTTAACCTTTAGCATAATCTTTATGCTAAAGGTTTCTCTACTTAATTTATAAAACTTGTTACCTTCTCAAAAAATAAAAGAGTAATGAATGCAAACGACGTTTACCATAGATCTATGCAGCTACTATTGGATCACCCATCACACCTGTATCATACAGTGCTAATTTTTTCTCGAGAAAGGAAAAAAGAAAACCAGCACTGTATCACAGTGATAGTTTTTGAAAGACCAAATATGTCCTCTGGAACTCTTTTTACCCATAAAAAACCCTAGGGTGCTCTCATGAAGAATCAGAAATGGCTGGGTTCAGACAGAAGGTCATGCTGGAAGACACACAATTACCTTGGAAAATCATTATTCATAAAGTAATAAGATTTTATTGAAAGTTTGGGCAGAAACAGCCTTATATAAGAAGTATACCAAAAAGTATAAAACCTACCAAAAGAGATGGTTTTCTAAGAGTGACAACAAACAATCTTTTAAACATAAAGGAATCTCATGGGAGCACCAAAAAGAAACAAGGGATAAGAGGCTATTCCTCGACCTTGTAAGATCATGTAAAGATACGGTGTTGTTTTTTTTTTTTTTTTGCTCCTATCCTAAAATTAAATGAAAGTTTACCATATACTATATGACACAAAAAGTCAAGACATGGCATTTTAACTAACCCAACTTCTAAAATCCTTTTTTTTTAAATTTTGAAACTAAAAAGATAAGTGGGTGCCAAGTTAAGACTAAAGAAAGCATATTTCTTATTTTTCTCCTGATCACATCAAATCAAACTGGAGACCTAATTCGGATTGTGGGACTATTTTTTTGCTTGCAATAGCACATGCGAAACCAGAGCAAATTAAATCAACTAAAACAGAATGAAGATATTTTTCCATCCATGATTACCTCAAATGCAAGTCCAAGAATCTCCTGAGAGAGATAGTGACAATCATTGTGAATAAGAACGGCAGAATGGTTGATGGAATCAAGCTGCCTTTCAAACTTTCCAAGTCAAAACAAGGGGAGGAAACCAGAAAAAAAAAAAAGAATAACCATTAAAAATATAGGAATTATGATCATGAAAAAAGCACAAAAAACAGACACCAAACTGCCCTTGCCCTGAAGGCTCAGAAGGTTGTAATAAAGAAAGAAAAAGGAAACATTTTTCTGAGACGGAGAAAAAGAAGCATTTTGCTAGATGCATTCACATATGTGCAGGAGATTGAAAAAGGTCGGATAGAAAGGAAAAGCATGTGCTGCACGGGTAAGCTTCTTTATGATGCAGCTCTCTTTAGCAGTTACCTTGACAAGTATGACAGCTTCATAAAGAAGTAGAGAATCCCTAGCAGCATGATAGAATTCCAATCCCACTCTAGGAGATGACAAGCAGACATCCTGCATGATCGGACCATTTTCCACAGGGGGTCATTAGATGAAAGCATGTGCGAGAAAGTACAAGGTAAAATTAAAAAGTAAGAATGGGCAGAAGAGCCAGAGAAGCAAGACTAGTAAAATTTCTTCTACTGATGACTATCAAATATAAAAGACATGCAAAATATATTCCATTGGTTTCAACTGAATCTGCAGCTTAAAAACACAATGTAGCCTTCATCCATTAAACAAAGGACTTGCACATCAGAAACAATTGAAATATGAACACAATATAAATAAGTTAGTATACTTTTGGGTTTTGTTTTACTAGAATGAGTTAATCAATGCTATTGAGGTCAATTACCCTGTTGAAGACATAAACAAGTAAAAATAAGTGAGGTGCTATGAAGGTGCTTGGAGGCGAAGAGCATGCCAGAAGCCTACATCAGAGCAATCAAGGACACGTACGATGGAGCTAAGACTAGGGTTAGGACGGTGGGTGGCGACTCAGACCATTTTCCAGTGGTTATGGGACTCCATCAAGGATCGGCGCTTAGCCCTCTCTTGTTTGCCTTGGTGATGGATGCTCTAACCCGACATATTCAAGGGAATGTGCCTTGGTGTATGCTATTTGCTGATGACATAGTCTTGATAGACGAGACGAGGGTCGGTGTTAATGAGAGGTTAGAGGTATCGAGACAGACTCTCGAGTCTAAGAGTTTCAAAATAAGCAGATCTAAGACAGAATACCTGGAGTGCAAGTTTAGCGCCGAGCCGAGTGAAGTAGGCAGAGACGTGATGATTGGATCTCAGGCCGTCGCCAAGAGGGACAGTGTCAGATATCTTGGGTCGGTGATTCAGGGGGACGGAGAGATTGACGGGGACGTCACTCATCGTATAGGAGCGGGGTGGTCAAAGTGGAGGCTTGCATCAGGAGTCCTGTATGACAAGAAAGTTCCACAGAAACTCAAGGGAAAATTTTATAGAGCTGTGGTTAGACCTGCCATGTTGTATGGGACGGAGTGTTGGCCAGTGAAAAACTCTCATGTTCAAAGAATGAAGGTTGCGGAGATGAGGATGCTTAGGTGGATGTGCGCGCTCACCAGGTTAGATAAGATTAAGAATGAAGTTATTCGAGAGAAGGTGGGGATGGCCCCGGTGGATGAGAAGATGCGAGAAGCGAGGCTGAGGTGGTTCCGGCATGTGCGGAGGAGAAGTCCTGATGCCCCAGTGAGGAGTTGTGAGCGGCTGGCGATAGTCGGCGTTCGGCGAGGCAGAGGTAGGCCTAAGAGGTATTGGGAGAGGTGATTAGGCATGACATGGCTAGAATGCGGGTTTCTGAGGACATGACCCTTGATAGGAAAGTCTGGAGGTCTAGTATCAGGGTTGTAGGATAGGAGCCCCTAGGGTTTTTCGTACTACTCACCCGGGGTTGGGTGAGGCTTGGCAGGGCTATCCATAGATGATTTGTGTATTGGATTGTGTCTCCCTTATGGTAGTTATTTGTTGTTGTTGTCTGATATTATTGCATGCTATTTTATTTATGGTTCTTATGTTTAGATAATTATTTACGCTATTCCTGTTGAAGTTACTAATGCTCTTTTATTTTTTGTTTTTGTTTTTGTTGTTCCTTTCCTTCACTGAGCCGAGGGTCGATTGGAAACAGCCTCTCTGCCCTTTCGGGTAGGGGTAAGGCATGTCTACATATTACCCTCCCCAGACCCCACTTGTGGGACTATACTGGGTAGTAGTTGTTGTTGTTCCCTCTAACAACTTAAACTTTTAGATAAGATGGTCCCACACTTCAACATGGTATCATAGCAAGCAGAGGTCCTGGTTTGAAGTCTCAGCACCACTTATTATAAAAAGAATTCTCACACGCTTGACGCGTGGAAAAGACTTGAGGGGGCATGTAGAACACATAATTAAGTAAAAAAAGTGTGCTCTCTAACCGCTTAAGCTTTTACGTAAGATGATCACACACTTCAATAACCCCAATTTTCACCATGCACTCCCTACACAGTGATAAAGAGTTCAGGCGAACAATTCTTTTGGAAGAACATGCCTTCGATGACAAAATTCAGTAAAACACGGTACTAAAAATGCCTCCTAGTTAATGACATTGCTTTGGCAATTACTGAAAAGCATTTTTTAAGTTCAAAACACAGCAAGCATAATCAATCAGGGCTGGCAGAAATATTTCGATCTCTGCAAGATAGCTGATGGCGCACAACTGTTCTTTCTTTGCTCATACAGGAAAGGGGGAAAGAAAATGAACTCATGCAAGGGAGCCAGTCACAACTAATTTGGGATTAAAATGAGATTAACCCTGGACTTCATTGACTTGACGGTGGACAATAACACCTTTTTTAGGATAACCAAGAAATCCACAAGGGTCAGTGGCGCACACTTTGAAACTCGTGGATATCCGCCCCTCTACCTTTCTCTACTTAAATAGCAGTTTTATACGCAGAGGCGGAGCTAGAATTTAAAGTTTATGGGTTCTGAATTTGCCTCGGAACCCATAGGTTACCTTAATTTCTAGGTTCGCAATTAGATATTTATACATATGTAATGGATTTCTTAATGTAAATACACAGTTTAAGCAAAAGTGACTGGGTTCAGCTGAACCCGCACATATAAGGCTAGCTCCGCCTCTGTTTATGCGGCAGGGTTCAAACCCGTGACGCGCCTAATCAATATCACGCATTTTGCTCTTACCACTAGACAAAACCTTGGGGCTGGACAATAACATCTTAAGTATTAATGCTATTCGACTTAACCTCTCACATCAAAATTTCACCCGTCCAATATTTCATTCAGTAATACTGGAATAGAAGCTAAATATAAAGCACCTTTATTTGGTAAGTCAATTCAGAGGCATCTATATAAGATACTTCATGATACTAAAGGATGTACATTAATAGTGAAGACGAGTTGATAACCTAATTATTACATGAAAAATACAGAAAATAAAGCCAAAAGAAGTAAACAAACCTTGGCCCGATGAGTTGGCTAAAAAGGGAAAGAAAAGGAGACAGAGGGGAGAGAGGTGAAAGTAAAACAATTTGGTTGTGCCAACATGTAAACAAAACTCTGTATGATTTTTTAAGCTTCAGTGAACTGACCTTGAGTGTTCCGTGAACCAACTTCATTAGACCTGAAGCTGCTTCGGACGCCACACATCTCTCAGATGTAAAAAGCAAATCGACAACAAGGTCAGATGAACTTTCAGCCTTTTTATCATCCTTAACTTTAGAGCGTCTCCTGGTACCATCCTGCAGAAAGAGCTCTACAGCACATTCAAAAGCTAAAATATTGACAATTCAAAATGCAAAAGTATAACACTTTGTACTTACTTCTGGAAGGCGGAAGTCAGATTGTAAAAGTAGATTTCTAGCCTTGGCCAAAATCTCAACCTTCTTCCTGGATGCAAAATGGACCTCCACGTTATCAGCGAATTTGCTCAATCTGTCATCCTTGCCATCAGAGGAAGCAATGAACATTAACTCCTTTAAACTTTCCTCAAAGTCAGATGTGCATTTTATGATTTTCTGGAAGTCGGCCAGTTTGGAAGCATCATCAGGCACGTTCTGAAACAAGAAATATCAAAATTGTGAATTCAACAATAAGATATACCTATCATTAACTTGTATTTTTTTTTTCTCAAAAAAAAAAGAAGATAGACCTAAGCATCTAATAAAACATAGTCAACAATGAGAATTAAGAATCCTAATCAGCTGTTTTCTTTATCAAGTGCTATCCTGAAGAATAAAAACGAGTAACATTTGATGCTTCATTAGTCTGACAATGCATCGCAATATTCCTAAGACTAAGGAAAAGAGAAGAATCCACACAAGCATGCCATTAAAACACTTGATTGTTCAAACTGGTTCTTAACCGCATTGCTAAGTATCTCTGACCTAAGTTGCTCCGACATGGTAGTTTAGGTGCCGCATATGTGTCGACATGACACTAGTATGGGTGTGGATATGTGATCCATAGTGGATCTGATCAAATAATTTTGGATATTTTGACCCCGATGGATGAAAAAATTCTAGACGAGTTACAATATGATTCCCGAAATCAGAACCAAACCTAGTGTAAATTTGAAGAAAATAGCATACCTTATCTAGAAAATTAACCTTTCACTCATCTACAGCTTTAGAATAAAAAAGAAGTCCATACTTTACAAGGTATACGAAAGTATTCCACAAAATTTCTCATAATTTGGAGAGAATTTTATTTTTTTGAATTATTTTTATCAAGATCCCCCACCCGTATGCGTACTAGGATCTGTATCCCGAATCTTAGAATTTACAATCCAAGGAGTCGCTCTAGATCTGTCCAAGAAACATAGTGGGCGTTTGGACATAAGAATTGTACAATTCCAAAAAAAATGAAATTTTTTCAAGTGAAAATGGTATTTAAAAATTAGAGTTGTGTTTGGACATGAATATTATTTTGGGTTGTTTTTTGAAGTTTTGTGAGTGATTTGAGTGAATATTTGGAAAAAAGCTTTCTGGAATTTTTCAAATTTTGAAAAGTTCCAAAATTCATCTTCTAAGTGAAAATTGAAAATTATATGGCAAAACACTGATTTCGAAAAAAAAAATTCATCTTCTTAGCTTTCTTCAGAGTAATTGTAGCTACTTTATCTAAATCCATCTAGTAAAGATCTCTTTTAACAATATATATCTTATTATCTTTAAATAACTGTCTCAAAAAAATCTTTTGAAAAGTCAGCGAATCAAATGGCACCCAAAAATTGCCACAATTACCTATCCTTTCATCCAATACAAAGAGCCACCTACCTTGCTACTACATGAAAGGGTGAAGTACCCAAACTAACACATCAATTGATATATTTAGTGTTTAGTAATAAGAGTACTAGCAGCTGCAGGGATATATACAAAGTTAACAGTTCATTATAAGCAATTTCTAGTGAAGGATCTCAACAATATCAAAGCATTCATAATTAGCACAGAGGAAAGATGACTTCTAATAATTCAGATTGCAAAGAGCGTCCCCTATGTTAAGGCACAAGGACATTGAATTGGACCTTGGAGAGGAAGTTGGATATTATCAAATCTGACATCCTTGGCCATGTTAATCTTCCAAAGCAAAGCATCCATGCACTATTTCCAAAGCACAAGGTTTTACTAATAAACTTGACGATATCAACAAGAACAGAGTACATGTTTCCACCATCCATACTGTCAACCTGCATGTTGATACAGGAACTGGGTTACTATGAATTTTACTAATTAAAACCCTAGTACCAATTAGAGTCCCTCTTTTATGTCAAAGCATAAGGGGGTGGATTTGTTTGTTTTCATTTTATAGGTAAAGCAAATTGGGTTCTGCAACTTATAGAACAAAAAGTAACGCAATAAACCCAAAAACAGGTTAAAAGGTAGTTCGAAGAACTCACAACCATGTCCAAGTAAGTGGATTATGTTATCAGTTATCCAGACAAAACAAATTTAACTTTTGATAAAAATACTCAGTTCTTCTCAGAATGTCAAAGAAATTGAGCTCTCTCAATGTAAAACATGTTTGTTCAAATTGAACTGATGCTTTTGCATAAACAGACAAGTATAACTAGCCGAGAGGAAAAACTGCAGTATCGGCATCAAACATTACATTTGGGTCAGCAGATGGAAGTATCTTCAGATTTGCCGCGGCACCATTCCCAGACTCCTGATTAGTCTCTTCCACCACAATAGTTGATCTAAAACTCACCACTGGCGCAATTACATGTTTAATCATCAAATCTGCTACTTTCGCCAGCCCATAATCCATAATACCAACTGCCTAAAAACGTAAAAATAACACTAAAAGTTAATCACATTTGCACTAAGATTTACAAGAAATATAAATATATTCCAGGGTCACCCTCAGATAAAGTGAAAAGGGAGAGGCATAGTTCAAACTCACATCCATCGCTTTTAAAACTGTTTGGAGCTCAATCCTATCAATGCCTTTGATGTTCAACTGATGCTTGAGGTGAACTGTATTGTTTTCTTGCTCAAACCACACTGCATTGTCCATACATCGCAGAAGCACCTCTTGCATCTACACACCCAAATCCAATTCCTCTAAACAAGAATCACAGAAACTAAATAAAGATCACCAGTATATCATCTTCTGTCAACCCCCCGCCCCACAACAAACTCCCAAAACACATAATTACAAAACAAACACAGGAAACACACAGACATACACATTACCAAAAAAAATGATTAGTGACATTACAAAAAAATCTTCAGCAATGTCTTGGCTAGCTTTCTTCACAAATATAGCTCATTAACAAACTAATTGCAAAAGCGAGGAAAAAGAGATTGCTGAAGACTGATATGGAAACTGACAAATTTAAATCAGTTTCATTGCTCCCACATCTAGATGATACAATAAACAGAAAATACAACTGCACCAGACTGGACATAGAGAAGATCCGACAAACTGCTTATATTATTTGTAAGGCTGATAAACTGCTTATATATCATCAATCAACTGTGCCTCAATGCTAAACTACGTGGTATCAGCTATAAGAATCCTTCGGAACACTTCCTACCTATTCAGAACTATTTCAAAATTAAAAATCGAAATCACTCTCCTTACTCAATCCCATACAATTGCTACTTCAAAATGAAAAGACTAACCTTTAGTACATCTAAATAATTTAGTCGATAAACTAGCTTAAATTCACAAACTAGTTAGTCACACTCTCTATTCAGGCTCATTTCTTTCCAATGTATCTCCATACGGACATCGAAATCCCTACTCCAGAATAAAAAGACTACTTCTTTTATAATAATTGTCTCAATATATTTTCATTTTCAGTAAAAAGACTTCATTTATTATCTGTCTCAATCAAAATTACAATAACTATCGGGGTATCAAGCTACTTGGCCATACTATAAAAGTCTGAGAGAGAGTGGTAGAGCAAAGGGCGGGGAGGAGGGTGTCTATTTCTGAGAACCAGTTTGGGTTTATGCCGGAATGTTCGACTACAGAAGTCATCCACCATGTTAGCAGATTGATGGAGCTTGGTGTTCACCGACTTAGAAAAACGCGTACGATAAAGTTCCGAGAGAGATTTTGTGGAGATGTTTGGAGACTAGAGGTGTACCTATTGCCTATGTTAGGTTGATTAAGGATATGTATGATGGAGTAAAGACTTGAGTGAGGATGGTAGGTGGACACTAGGACCATTTTTCGGTTATGATGGAGTTGCATCAAGGGTGGGCACTCAGCCCTTTTTTGTTTGCTCTGGTGATAGACGTACTAACGCGCCACATCCAAAGGGGGATGCCGTGGTGCATGCTATTTGCAAATGATATTGTATTGATTAACGAGAGGCGAGATGGTGTGAAAGCGCAACTACAGGTATGGAGGCAAATCCTGAAATCTAAAGGTTTCAAGTTGAGCAGGACCAAGACAGAATACTTTGAGTTTAAGTTCGGTGACGAGACTCAAGGGGGGAAGGGGAGGTGAGGCTGGATTCGTAGGTCATTCCTACGAGAGGGAGCTTTAAGTACCTTGGGTCTATTATTCAGGAGGTCGGGAGATTGATGAAGATGTCACACATCGTATTGGGGCGGGATGGACGAAATGAAGACTCGCTTTCGGTGTTTTATGTGATAAGAGGGTGCCACCGAAACTTAGGGTAAATTCTATCGAGTGGTGGTCAGACCAACAATGTTGTATGGGGCTGAGTGTTGGCTAGTCAAGATCGCTCATATCCAGAAGATGAAGGTAGCAGAGATGAGGGTGTTGGATAGAATCAGAAATAAGGTTATTCGCGACAAGGTGGGTGTGGCCCCTATTGAGGATAAGATGCGGGATGTGCGGCTTAGGTGGCTTGGTCATCTGATGAGGAGGAGCATAGACACCCAGCGAGGAGATGTGAGAGGTTGACACTGGAGTGCCTACGAGAGGTAGGCCAAAGAAAAGGTGGGAAGAGGTGACTAGGCAAGACATGGCGCAGCTTCAACTGACCAAGGACAATCCTCGACCCTTATAGGAAGGTATGGAGGTCGAGTATTAGGGTAGTAAAGTAGGTAGTCTAGAGTGTTCATACCAGTAGTATTGGCACGGAGTCTCGCTTAATATGGGTAGAAGGTTTTTATGACTAACCGTAGTTTTCTTTCATTGTTGATTATCTTACAATATTTTTATTCTGCTTTTATATGGCTTTATGGTAATATTTCTTTTTGTTTATATTTTTATTAATGTGGTGCTTAGGCTTTCCTGAGCCAGGGGTCTACTGGAAGCCTCTCTATCCTCACAAGGTGGGGGTAAGGTCCATATACACTACCCTCCCCAGACCCGTGTAGCATAATAGTGGGTATGTTGTTATTATCTGTCTCAACATATTTTCAGTAAAAATCCCAAATATTCCACCAAACACCCTATTACAATAACAATGACAACTCACAATGAGCCTCAATCCCAAAATAGTTGTTAGCTATAAGAATCACCAATTTCTAACACCAAAGCACAAAATGTTTCACAAAAAACATAACAGAGAAAAGAATTTAAGCAAATTCATTTCCTTTAATCCTCTTAACAATCAGACAATCATACACAAAAACAATATCCAAATATTACCTCCTCAAAACACTCGTTCCACTCATCCTTTAACAATCCGTAAACCAAAGGCTGCCCCTCCTCAAACACCATCGTTTCATCACTACTCGTTACCAACACTGCCTTTAACTCCCTTAACGCTTCCGCCGCTTGCTCAACTCTCCCTACCTTAATCTCCTCCTTCACAAACCTGAGTTTATCACTCAATTCCAATATCACAGCAAGTAAGCCGAACAATTCCCTCTTTTCCTTCAACTCTCTGTTTCTTATCACAATGTCATCAGTTACGACTTTGGTTTCTACTTCAACTGGATGATCCGAGATGAGCTGGATCAAATTGGATACTTCAGAAGAAAGATGCTCGGATCTCGAAACGACGTCGGAGCACTGGGAGAAGAGTGTGGAGAAATCGGAGTAATGTGAGCGAATATATTGCCGGACTTTGGATTTTATATCGACGGAACGAACTTGTAGACGGTCGATGAGAAGACGGAGATCCGGGGCGGATAACGGCGAAGTTACATCGTCGATGTTCGGTGATGAGAGTAGATCGCGAACGTCGATTGAATTGAACAGGACATCCATGGCTCGCCGGGAAACCCCTCTCTCTTCCTCTCTATAATGTAGAGTGATCGGTAAATATGACCCGTCAAACCGGTTTCGGGTATCTTCCGTTTTTCTTATATATTATATGTTATATCCTATGTAGTTTGGAAAAGGGCCAGGTATGCCCTCAATCATGCCCGTTATTATGGGAAAAAGGTCAGAACTGCCCATAACATATTGACTCCAGATTAAAAATGCCCTTCGTTAACTTATTTTAAAGAAAATGACCATACCATTAAAATTGTGGCATATTTGTGCCCCTAAGTCTAACAACTGACTATACTTATATTTAAAACGGTAGGGGCATTTTTTTCAAAATAGGTTAACGGTAGGGGCATTTTTAAACTGGAGTCAATACGTTAGGGGCACAAATATGCCAGAATTTTAACGGTAGCGACATTTTCTTCAAAATAGATTAACAGAAGGCATTTTTAATCTGACGTCAATACGCTAGGGGCAGTTCTGACCCTTTTCCGTATTTTCTATTCAGATATATTCCGGTCATCCATCAAAATTATATATTTATTCCATTTTAACTATTAATATAGGTGATGTCTTTTAAAAGATTTAACCAACCCGACATTAAAGAAACACTTTTTACTCTTTCTAAATACAAAACCCCCCATAAAACTAAATAATCAAGCACACTCCTCTTTTATTTTCAGTAAGTGAAAAAACAAATTGCAGCTAGAATTTTTTTGCGATGATGAAATTTTCGATTAAAGACTTTACTGTTATAAATACACTTCTATTTAAGGTGAATGTCTTTAATTAGAGAGATTCTACAGTTCTATTCTTGGTAGCTAAATCATCCTCCTCCCTATAAATAGAGGTGCCCTCTACCATTGTAAATCACTCCTAACATTCTCTAAGTATCAATAAGAAGAACTCTCTCTACTCTTCTCTCTATTTGCTCTTATTCTTGCATTATTGTTCTTGTCGTTTATATTATTTCATAACACGTTATCAGCACGAGACTCTACCGTCTCAAGAACCATTCTCGAAAAATCTAAGGTATTTCCCTCTTCCTAATTTAAATTTCGATTATGTCTGACATTACGAAAAGAAAGTTCGTTGCCCTTGAAATTTCCGGCAAGAACTATATGACATGGGTGTTGGATGCTGAAATCCACTTAGATGCTATGGGTCTCGGAGACACCATCAAAGATAGAGAAAAAGCATCCACCCAAGAATGTGCGAAGGCCTTGATTTTCTTGCGCCATCACCTTGATGAAGGTTTGAAGATTGAATATCTCACCGTCAAGGATCCACTCATCTTGTGGAACGACTTAAAGGAGAGATATGACAACCTGAAGTTGGTCACTCTGCCACAAGCACGATATGATTGGGCTCATCTGAGGCTCCAGGACTTTAAGTCCGTTTCTGAATATAATTCTGCAATGTTCAGAATTACTTCTAAATTGAAGCTATGCGGGGATAATATCTCCGATTATGATATGCTTGAGAAAACGTTTACAACGTTTCATGCCTCCAATATAGTACTGCAACAACAGTACAGAGAGAAAGGCTTTACAAAGTACTCTGAACTGATTTCTCTTCTACTAGTGGCTGAGCGAAATAATGACCTGCTCATGAGAAATCACGAAAATCGACCCACTGGGTCTACACCACTGCCTGAAGCAGATAAGGTGCACTCTCATTATGCCAAACATGAAAAGGGCCATGGTCATGGTCGTAAACGGGGTCATAGCCAGGGACGTAGACAATGAAGTCCGTCAACCCCCAAGGAGAGATAACCGCCGAAAGCAGAAACGGGGTCATGAAGATCCTAAGGCAAATGGTTCAGAAACTATATGTTATCGTTGCGGTGGGAAAGGGCACTGGTCAAAGACTTGCCGTATACCAAGACACTTGGTTGACCTTTATCAAGCATCTCGAAAGAGAAAAGGCCCTGAAACAAATTTTGTCTATGACGACGATGAGGACATTACCCACCTGGATGTGGTAGACTTCTTTGAGCAACCCAAGGGGAAAATAGACCACCTAATCGGCGATGGGTCCGTGATGAAAGAAGATGGAGTTATTTGATTTTATTCTACTTATTTGTATTAGTTAGTGAATAAACTAATAGTCATTAGTATTAGCTCGTATTAGTTAGTTCATGATGCAATGTTAGCAGTAGTTCTTTCGAATATCTTCAATATGCTCAAATATCAATAAAATTTTTATTTTCCAGTAGGGGTAATCGACTAGCCTGAAAAACTAGTCGATTATCTACTATTTTCGCATTAAAGCTGAAAAATAATTGATCAATAATCGATTGTCTTTGTCTAACAATCGATTGTCGTTGAGACAGTGTAATCTGGAATTTTTCAAAAATCATCCAGAATCGATTGTCTTTGTCTAACAATCGATTGTCGTTAAGATAGTGTAATCTGGAATTTTTCAAAAATCATCCACAATCGATTGTCTATGCATAACAATCGATTGTCTTAAAACAGTGTGTTCTGGAATTTTTCAAAATAGCCAACAATCGATTGTCTATGCATAACAATCGATTGTCTTAAGACAGTATGATCTGAAGTTTTTCAAAATAGCAAATAACCGATTGTGTGTGTTTAACAATCGATTGTCAATGTTTAACAATCGATTGTTTGTGTTTAACAATCGATTGTTTGAAGAAAATGTTTAAACTGAAATTTTCAAACTGCAAAGTAATCAATTATGGATAACATATCTGATTTTGTTAGTCAACTGTTAGCAGCAGATTTTGAAAATATTATGTGACACAAACGAATTGAACTTGTTTATTCTTATGTTCGTGTATCTCTTTTGTATGTCAAACTATGGGATAGCAAATATGGATATCTCACAAAGCGAACTTGGATCAACGTCCAACTGTAAAAGTATTTGCCTAGTTGATTCATGTACTACACATACAATACTCAAAGAAAGGAAATATTTCTCTCAACTAAATATGTGTAAGGCAAACGTTACTACAATCTCTGGAAGTAGTAAATTGATTGAAGGCTCCGGAAGAGCAATTGTAACTCTGCCCAAAGGCACGACGTTAATCATAGAGAATGCAATGTTCTCCTCCAAGTCTAAGAGAAACTTGTTGAGTTTTAAAGATGTACGCCGGAATGGCTATCATATTGAGACAATGGATGAAGATAATCTTGAATATCTCGTCATCACAAAGAATGTCTCCGGCCAAAAGAGGGTTATTGAGAAATTCCCGTCTTTATCTTGTGGCCTGTATTGGACAAGAATTAATGCAATTGAGGCACATTCAACAGTAAATCAAAGGGTTACTGATTCCAATACCTTTGTACTTTGGCATGATCGATTGGGACACCCAGGATCGGTCATGATGAGACGGATTATAGAAAGCTCATATGGGCATTCGTTAAAGAATTTCAAAATTCTTTCGAATAATGAATATCCTTGCACTTCGTGTTATCAAGGCAAGTTGATTATCAGGCCATCACCAACAAAGGTTGGAACTGAGTCACCCACGTTTCTGGAACGTATACAAGGGGACATTTGTGGACCTATTCACCCACCCAGTGGGTCGTTTAGGTATTTCATGGTCTTGATAGACGCATCCTGTAGATGGTCTCATGTGTGCCTGTTGTCATCACGCAACCTTGCGTTTGCGAAGTTAATGGCACAAATAATTCGACTACGAGCACAATTTTCAGATAATCCAATCAAGTCCATTAGACTGGATAATGCTGCTGAGTTTACATCCCAAGCATTTGATGATTATTGCTTATCAATCGGGATAAAAGTTGAACATTCTGTAGCTCATGTTCACACTCAAAACGGTCTTGCAGAATCGTTAATCAAACGCCTGCAGTTGATTGCAAGCCCATTACTTATGAGAACGAGGCTGCCCACTTCGGTATGGGGTCACGCCATCTTACATGCGGCAATGCTAATTCGTCTCAGACCGACGAATTACCACAAGTATTCCCTGTTGCAATTGGTTTTGGGTCATGAACCCAATATATCCCATTTAAGAATTTTTGGATGCGCAGTATATGTGCCTATAGCACCGCCATCCCGTACCAAAATGGGTCCGCAAAGAAGGTTAGGAATATATATTGGGTTTGAATCGCCCTCCATCATTCGCTACCTCAAAACATTGACAGGCGACTTGTTTACTACACGATTTGCAGACTGTTGATTTGATGAGACACTTTTCCCAAAATTAGGGGGAGAAGTTGGTGAAACCAAACGGGAAATTTTGTGGAAAAATGCATCATTATCTCATCTTGATCCACATACCTCTATTTGTGAAAGAGAGGTACAAAAGATTATCCATTTGCAAAGAATAGCAAATCAAATGCCTGACGCATTTACGGACTTGAAAAGGATAACGAAATCCCACATTCCCGCGGAAAATGTTCCAATCCGTATTGATGTCCCTGTTGGACAATCATCTAGTGTCATATCCAATGAGTCGAATGCACGCCTGAAGCGTGGCAGACCATTAGGTTCCAAAGATCGAAATCCTAGAAAGAGGAAAAAGAACGATCAAAATGACACCACGAAAGAATCTCATGATTTAACAAATTCTGAGATTCATGAAGAATCCATTGAGCCCGAGACTCTGGAAAATACGGAACTATCCCTAAATCCAATTAATATTGAGGCATAATATTAATCGAGTGGATATTATGGTGGATAATGCCTTTGCTTATAATGTAGCATCTAGCATTATGCAAGAATGTGAGGATCTCGAACCTCAATCTGTTGAAGAATGTCGAAAAAGACAGGATTGGCCAAAGTGGCAAGAAGCAATTCAATCAGAATTGAATTCGCTGGCAAAACGTGAAGTTTTTGGCCCTATAGTTGAAACACCTAATGGTGTTAAGCCTGTCGGCTATAAATGGGTTTTTGTACGCAAAAGAAATGAGAAAAACGAGGTACAAAGATATAAGGCACGCCTTGTTGCACAAGGTTTTTCTCAAAGGCCTGGTGTCGATTATGAAGAGACATATTCGCCTGTAATGGATGCGATAACCTTTCGTTATCTCATAAGTTTTGCTGTCCATGAAAAGCTTGACATGCACTTAATGGATGTGGTTACTGCCTATCTTTATGGCTCACTTGATAATGAGATATACATGAAAATTCCCGATGGACTCAAGATGCCAAACGCGCATAATTCGAAATCTCGGAAAATGTTCTCAATTAAATTGCAAAGATCCTTGTATGGTCTAAAGCAATCTGGACGAATGTGGTATAATCGTCTTAGTGAGTACTTGTTAAAAGAAGGCTATATAAATGACGCCATTTGCCCGTGTGTTTTTATAAAGAAAACAACATCGGAATTTGTTGTACTTGCCGTATATGTCGATGACATAAACCTTATTGGAACCCCTATAGAACTCCAAAAGGCAATTGATTATCTAAAGGATGAATTCGAGATGAAAGATCTCGGAAAGACTAAACTATGTCTTGGTTTGCAAATTGAATATTTGGCAAACGGAATTTTCGTTCATCAATCTACCTATACAGAAAAGGTACTGAAACGGTTTTACATGAATGAAGCACATCCTTTAAGTACACCGATGGTTGTTCGATCACTTGATGTGAACAAAGATCCATTCCGACCACAAGAAAGGAATGAAGAGCTACTTGGTCCTGAAGTACCATATCTTAGCGCAATTGGCGCACTAATGTATCTTGCAAATACTACAAGACTTGACATATCCTTTTCAGTTAATGTCTTAGCAAGATTTAGCTCGGCTCCTACGAGGAGACATTGGAATGGGATCAAACACATATTGCGGTACCTAAAGGGAACTACCGATATGGGCTTATTTTATGGCAAGAATTGCAGCCCGGATCTTGTTGGTTATGCTGATGCTGGATATTTGTCCGACCCACACAAGACTCGATCTCAAACGGGTTATATGTTTACCTGTGGAGAAACCACCATATCGTGGCGATCGACTAAGCAATCAATTGTGGCTACTTCATCTAATCATGCCGAGATAATTGCTATTCATGAAGCAAGTCGAGAGTGTGTGTGGTTAAGGTCGATAATACATCATATCCAAGACAAATGTGGTTTGAAGTGTGATAAACTACCCACAACTTTGTATGAAGACAATGCAGCATGTATAGCTCAATTGAAGGGAGGATTCATAAAAGGAGATAGAACGAAGCATATTTCACCAAAGTTATTCTTCACACATGATCTTCAAAAGAATGGTGATATCAATGTTCAACAGATTCGTTCAAGCGACAATATGGCTGATTTGTTCACAAAATCTCTACCAAAGTCAACCTTCAAGAAGCTAGTTCACAAGATCGGGATGCGAAGACTTAAGAACATAAATTGATGTTCTTATCAGGGGGAGTTAATGCGCGTTGCACTCTTTTTCCCTTACAAGGTTTTGTCCCACCGGGTTTTCCTTGCGAGGTTTTTAACGAGGCAACCAATAGGCGCATATTCAAACATGTGTACTCTTTTTCCTTACTTTAATTTTTCCCATTGGGTTTTGTTTTAAGGTTTTAACGAGGCACATCATTGAATAAGACATTCAAGGGGGAGTGTTATAAATACACTTCTATTTAAGGTGAATGTCTTTAATTAGAGAGATTCTAGAGTTCTATTCTTGGTAGCTAAATCATCCTCCTCCCTATAAATAGAGGTGCCCTCTACCATTGTAAATCACTCCTAACATTCTCTAAGTATCAATAAGAAGAACTCTCTCTACTCTCCTCTCTATTTGCTCTTGTTCTTGCATTATTGTTCTTGTCTTTTATATTATTTCATAACATTTACAATTTTAAAGGTGCTTTCTTTCTTCAAAAAGTTATTGATCCAGTTTAGTCTAGCTGTATTTTGTTGAATTTAGTTGGAGAATATGCATATCTATTTCTTGATTCGAATTAGAATTCAGTGGCTCTTAAGGGTGAGCATAAAATCTAAAAAATTAGATTTCGAATTGATCTGAACTAATTTAGTATTTCGGTATTCTTTTATTTGGTATTTAATATTCTTCTGTATAATTTTTTTGGTATTATGGTATTTCGATATTTTGATACGATATTTGGCATTGAGTTTATATATTTTAATATACCAAAATAACAAAATATTTAAGGGAAAATTACCAGCTATATCCATTTATAAGTAGCTCATTATAAAAATTAGTCAATTGATAAAATATTATTAATATTAGCCAAATTAGTCAATTAGCTATTTATCGCAAAAAAATATCAAATTTTTGCTTTGTTTTTAGTGGGTATTATTAGAATAGATTGGGCACAACTTAAGGATCTTGAATCTCAGTTTTGGGATAATTTGGTAAAGTTTGAGGTGGTTTGAATTGAAAATTCGAAGTAAAAGCTGAAAATAAAAAAAAATGATGTGTATCATTTGTATATCACATATGTATCTTATTTGTATCAATTGTGTATCACATGTATATTCATGTATATTTATGTGTGAAATACATAGGTGATACATGTATCGCAGAAGACTTTTTTGAACTCGATTTAGTTACGGATTTTGATACAAAACTAGTCCAAAACATCTCCAATCTTTCTCAAAATTTGTATTTTGACTTATCTATATATTTTCGATGAATTTCAACTATACACCAAAAGTTTCTTTTTTGTTTAATTTTTAGAATATTCTATAGATTATTGTATTTCATCACCTTATTTGCTATTTCTTCCATAAAATTTCCTTTCACTCTTGTATCTAATGTTGCTAATCACATTTAAAAATATAAAAGGTGATTTTTATATGTGATTCTTTGATAGAAACAACCTTATTATTTGGTTTTTTAATTTTTAATAAATGTATAACTTATGGCTAAAGATTATTAAGTTGAAACTTATTTGGGATATTTGTATAAATTTGCCAATATTTAAATGCTACACTAACCAGCGCTGGCAGCCACCCTAATTCTATTTTCCCGCCCAACACTTACACCCCAATTGCCCAACATCCCAAGCCCCAACCTAGTACATATTTCCTTTCCCTAATTCCCTTAGTCATTTCCCTCATTTTTCTAATCTTATGTTTCTCTCAAAAAGCAACAAACCAACATCGGCAAATTCGCAATTCACGACTACGGACTACCAACAGCGCGAGTGCATGTGAACTTCGAGAGTGAGTATGACGGCTTATCGGACGGATTGAGCAATTATTTAATTTTAATAATTTGGCTTATTGATTATCAGTTTCTAAATATATGAATCCGCTAGCCACCCGATAAGACATCGGGCGGATTGACATCGGTTTTAATCTTATCGGACGGTTATCGAGCGATTTATCGATCAAATTCAATCAAAATACAATAAAATTTAGTCTCTGTATGTATAAATAGCTGGTCGATGTACTAAGAGGGACGAAATAGAACAGACACCGTAATGGATAAATCATCTATCTAGAATCTCATTTATGATTATGTACATTGGCCTTAATCCATGTGAAAGATTGCCAATTGACAATTCCAGGGTTTCTGATGAGCTGGAGAAATCCAAAATTTGATAATTGACTGAAATTAGTAAACATGCTCAAATTCGTTCCTCGAGGCTTCCAGATAGTCTACTATCTGTGAGAGTAAGCATAGGGTTCCTTTCTATTGCTTATTTATTTTATTTCTTTGCTTGGGGGTGAGGTGTCTAGGAGTTTACTGTTAGCTAGTTGTTTCCGAACAAATTTTTGTCCGATGATTTTATTTTATTGGAGAAAAAAATATGTAACTACACTAGTTCTGTAAATTAGTAAACCTGCTCAAGTTCGTTCCTCAAGGCTTCCAGATAGTCTACTATTCCGTGATAGTAAGCATATGGATCCTTTTTATTGCTTATTTATTTTGTTTCTTCTACTTGGGGGTGAAGTGTCTAGGAGTTCATTGTTAGCTAGTTGCTCCCGAATAAGTTTTTGTTCGATCATTTTATTTTATTGGAGAGAAAAAATATGTAACTATATTAGTTTTTTAAATTAGGTTTCATAACTACTTCAGTGTTGTTAAAGAAGGGTCAGGACCTATTATCCTTAACTTTTGAGCTTGTTAGTGTAAGTTCATGTCACGACCTAAATTTTCATATCGTGAAGACAGGGCCAGCCAACAACCTCAAATCCTCTTTAAGCAGTTAAACAGTATGTAACATATCGAATTTAGATTTATGACATTAGTTAATGTGATTACCAATACAACCCGACTGGGGTGTCACAAGTCACGAGCATCTAATGAATAGGGACACTACTACTGGCCCAACAATGTATATATATATATATATATATACAAGATAAAAATTGGAATAAAAAGATGGAGTGTGGTGTCGCAAACGCTGGCGGTCACCTTGCTCAATTACCAGAATATGGCCTTCGGTCCTGCTAATAACCCGCTATCAGGTGAACAATACCTATAATTGCACGCAAGGTGCAGGGAGTAAAGTGAGTACTTTCAACTCAGTGGTAATAAGAGAGAATAATATCTGAGCGATAAGAAAACACGTAGTAGCACACCAAACCGCTATAAAAGACAGAACAACCCTTTTTGAGAAAAATCGAAATACTATGAAAAATCCCTTTAGAAAAATCCCAAGTTCAGTTCAAAATCACTTTTGGAAATATGTTTTTTCAACAATGACAAAATAAACTTCAATCAGTGTAAAATAATCAAAAACCTGCCCCTCGGGCTCCATATCAGCCTTTCAGTACAGTACCAGCCCCCTGCGGGCTCAATCTCAACTCACAATATCCATCGTCAGCCTCTCAGGATCAGCACTCTTCAACATATTACACCAGGGTATCTGGTCAACAAGGCAAGTAACAGATGTATGCCAATGATATATCAGTGTTAAATGTCGTGCCACGTAGTAAAAACAGGAGTAATGCATGAATACAATGCAATGCAATGCATGACCACTGTGGAACGTGCAGCCCGATCCATTTGGGTACCCACGCTCACTGTGGGGGTTCAAGCTCCGGAGGGGCTACTACAGCCCAAGCGCAATATCAATATCACACCGCTGCGGGTCGTGCAACCTGATCCTTGCAATATTCCATTGCGGCGTGTAGTCCGATCCATGCATGTATATGCACATGTAAACATATCACTCGAGGATTGCAAGCCTCCCTACCTCATATTCATGCCCTCACATATGGCCCTCAGCCTCAATCAATCTAAAATAGTTAAAGCCCATCGGGCATCTATAAGACAAATATGCTCAGCTCAAATGATGGTTCAAATATCGTTTAAAACTCCAAGTTTGAGTAAAAAGATAGCTGAGTTCGTAAAATAGTGTAAATCACACGACTAAGTTCAAATAGTATTTCAAATAGTGAGGAAAACAATGATAGCAGCTCACATAGAGTTCAAAAAATCGGCAATAAGCCCCAATTATGACAATAAGCCCAATAAATGATGATAATAACAAATGGTTTGCAAATACGCGGTGAAAACCAACAACCGGGACGGACCAAGTCGTGATCCCCAACGGTGCTCTACCCCACGCTCAGGTCCAGCGTGCAAGTCACCACAATACAGCACTAAGATGTGCAAATCCGGGGTTTCAAACCCTCAGGATATCATTCCCAAATATTACTCACCACGAACCGGCGAAAACTCAATCTCGCGACGCCTTTGCCTCTCAAATCGGCCTCCACGCGCGTCGAATCTAGCCAAAAACAGAGCGAATACATCACAATATGCAAATTGGACAATACCCAATAAAAAAACAATCGAGAAATAGCAAGAATCTCGAAACTAGCAAAACCCGAGCCCCGGGCCCGCTTTTCAAAAAATTACGAAACTTATATTTTTGGAATTCTCGTCTCGCTACGAGTCCGTACATATAAAATTCATCAAAATCGGAGTCCAATTGCTTCTCCAAATCCCCAATTTCCATTTGAAATTTCAAGCCCTGGTTCATCAACTTTTTCACCCAATTTCAGAGGATTAATGGTTGATTCTTCGATAAAATGACATATTTAGACCACGAGACTTACCTCTAATCACTTTCCGTCGAAATCCCCTTCAAAATCCGTCAACAAGCTCTCAAGGTAGTGCAAAAATGGTGAAAGAATGAATAGGCTCGCAGATGAAATTTTCCTTAAAACTCTCTGCCCAGACATATTTATCCCTATGCGAACGCACAAGAGACCCGCGAACGCACAATGAAAACTCAGCCCCTTCAGAAACCTCCTACGCGAACGCAATAGAGCTACGCGTTCGCATAACACAAACTCCGCTTCTCCTGAAAACCTTCAATGCGAATGCACTCGAGACCCACGTTCTCATAGCATAACCAGGTGGCCCCTTCCAACCTTCTATGCGATCGCATTGCACTTCCGCGATCGCATAGAGCAAAAACTCTGCAACAACTGAAACCTAAACATCTGCAACTCCACACACCGAAAACATTATGTTTAACCATCCGAAATCACCCCGAGGCCCCCGGGACCTCAACCAAAATCACAAGCACAACCTATTACCTCATTCAAACTTGCTCGGTCCATAACAACATTAACATTAACATCAAAAATCACCAAATTCTTCGAATTCGAACTTAAATTAAACTTGAACTTTCCAAAATCGCATTTGATGCCGAAACCAATCAAAGGAAGTCCAAATGACCTGAAATTTTACACACATATCCAAATTCACCTAACGAAGCTACTGCAACTCTCGGAATTCCATTCCGACCCTCGAACCAAATTCTTGCGTACCAACCGGATTTCTCCGAAATTCTAACTTCGCCAAAATAGGCTAACTCTCACACCAGACCTCCGAATTCACTTCCGTTTTCACTCCTAAGTCATAAATCATCCCCCAAAACCAGTCGAATCATCGGAAATCCATTCCGAGCCATCTAACTCACAAGAGAACTTCTAGTTGACTTTTTCAACTTAAGCTTTCCTTAAAGAGACTATTTGTCTCATTTCTATCCAAATTCGATCCGAAACACTTCAAACTCACCAAATACATATATTAACACATGAAGAAGCAATCAAATGGGATAAACGGGACGGAGATACCGGAGACGACGGGTCAGGTCGTCACATCCTCCCTAACTTAAACAAACGCTCGTCCTCGAGCGAACCCAGAGTTGTACTAGAAGCAACCCAATAGCTGAAAGACCTTACCAAGAATAAACCCGGGTGATCCCACGTCACCCTATCTCACATAGGTCCGATTACCCAACATAGCTGGAATTTCACAGTCCATTAAAACTATAAACCACATTGCACTTCCCGAAATCGTGCACCAGATCAGAACCTCTATCTATACTTTGAGTTAACCTGAACCAGCTGTAATAACCCACACCTGCAACCTCAGGTAAATTCATACAATATACCACACATTTCAACACTTGGAACGATAGCCTTTATTTACAACAGTTGCCCACAATAATCGAATATTGATAGAAAAACCTTTATATTAGCTAAATTCTTATCCCAACACCTTCATATACCGCCAACGGCAAATGAAACACGCGATAAACCGAACCCACCTCTCAGATCACCCATTCACGAGTTTGTTCCCTTTCTGACTAACACTACAACCAATTTCGGAGCCAAACCTCGATATTACCTTTCTAACAAGCTGAAATCAAATATGCTCGTACTCATTAATGACTCCAACGATCATCTCAACTGCTACACGCCACTCTGATGATATGACACCACAACACCGGCCTAAGCCACGACGTGCTCAACACATGCACCAGCAAAAAAATGGTCTGAACACACTCAAATCACGACAACTGACTCAAACAAAAGAGCTGTAATTCAAATTCCTCCGTACGATCACAACACATAACTGAGATCCTATCTCACATAATAGAAATAGAGTAACTAAATCCTCCTCGAATGGTCATAACATCACATGGCCTTGCCATAACGCGCGATTCTATCCAAACACTATCACCCATGAAGCACCTCAAGTCACCATGCTCAACACGATCAGCACACACAGATTGGGGTCTGAAACCTCGCAATCCATCACATCCACGGTGAAACAAGTATTATACACTATTCAATCCTGAAAGGACACAACCGAAATGCTATTCGCGTAGCAACACCCAATACGGATTTTCCTCATAAACCAGGAAATAAGGCATACAAAGTAACATATAGAAAAACTATTTTCCACATCACGCTGTTGCGGCGTGCAACCCGGTCCAGATAACATACTCGTGGCGGCGTGCCACCTGATCCAGATAACATACCCGTGGAGGCGTGCCACCCGATCCGCACATATATCTCACAAACGGAGATGCACAACGAGTCAAATTTTCTCATTAAAATAAACACATATAGCCACATGCCCGGCCGCAAGAAACGCATGTGAAAAGTCCTTCAATACTGAAACTGAATCAATGGTAGAAACTTCTGCACTGACATCCGCCACGAAGGCCCAATTAAACAAGAAATACTTGCCAGTCGTCCTTCTGGTCTCTGGAGTACAAGCTACCTGCTAGAACATAACCCCACGTGCCTTGCCACACAGCCTGTGGCATTTTATGACATAGCCTATAACACATTAGTCTAGACAACGAATCCCCCGAACAACCAGTCTGCCATCAAATATCATGACTCAGATTTAACATACGACGCAAAGAAAGATCCACTCGGACCTCTAATTTCCAACAACTGCTAGACGATGTCGATACACACGACCCCCAACCACCGCATGGTCGGATCACGGGAATTTCTAGTTCCCAACACATATAGCGCATGAATCACTATGCCTGATCCCACACTCCGCCGTAAAAACACGTAGCACACATCAAGTATCCATTCATACTAGAAAGATATTCAAAATTTCCTGTGCCATCAACAAACTCAAATATCCGCAGTCGATCCAACAAGAAAAATGTCGCGATACTATTGACGTATCATCAATTTACATTACCTTAAACATTTGAAGATCGATTATTTACTCACATGTAGCTGACCGTGCTACTCAAGAATTTAATGATTTCCCATTATGAACTGAACCAAAACCTTGAACACGCAAATCTCAATTCTCCATATCATAACACATAGACCCTATCACACTAGGATAACATGAGGACTCCTATCTCTCTCCTGTACCGCAGACATCGACGCACTCAACTTGTCAAGAACTTTCATGATCCCATATAGGAGAAAAATTATTACACACTCCATGCTTCGCATACCCATAGGAAATATACTCATCTTCAAATCAAGGTCTCTTTCTCCCAATTCCCTTACACAAGCTACATTGCCAGGACTGAGTCCTTCTATCTAGATCAAGTTAAGCAAACTGCTAACACTTAAAAGCTTTGCTGTATAAGTCCTGCAAGACTCATTATCTCAAACACATACAAGAACTAATCATATCCTTACCATAACGATTTGGTTTATTATCAGGCTATTTTATTTATATAATTTCCTTCCTGATTCACCATTAATTTGATATACTCCCTTGCTGAGTGGCTGTGTGTATATATACATATATTTATTTTTTGTCTTTTTCCTTTAATTTAAACTAATCTCTAACTTTATTTAAAAACCATAAATTTCTAATTATCACAAATAAAACTACACCAAGTCAAAATTAAACAAAAATAATTTCAAATGTCGGACATATATATATATTTTAATTTGTATTTTAATTTGTAAAATAAATTTATTTAACAATTAAATCCTAATCAATCTTAAACATGCAGTAATAAACATGCGCATACAATTAAATCCTAAAAATAAATTCCTAATATTTTAAAGAAAACTCTAACTTTAAGAGTTCTGTAGAAGCTTGTTTCAATCGGGTAAAAATCATATGCTCATACTCTAATATTATCTTTCCTAGCAAATACAATGTTAGGGGTCATCGCGATCCCAAGGATATGATTTCTAGGTTGTGACAATTCTTTAATCCTTTTAGAAATCTAGGCATGCTAAAGACCGCGGATGATTAAAAAGAGAATCATTGTTCCTACATTAGTTAAATATCTTCAATATGCTTAATCACTTTCTCTGCTATACAATTTTCACCTTCATTCATACTGATAATTTCCATGGAATTCTTTGAAGTTTAAGAAAGATTTGAGAAGCATGCAACTCCCCTCTTTAAAAGGCTAGAATCAAGAAATTTATTTTCAAGACAGTTTTTACAAACAAAACGAAAGCCAGTCACAACCAAGGAATACTTCAAACAATATTTCTTCTAAACTTGAATACAAAGTTTTAAATCAATACTTAAGGTATACAAATATAACGAATTTTAAACCTAGCTACATTTCACAAAGTTTACAAATATAAACACTATATATGCACTTCCAAAATCCTTTCAATTATTTAGACATTTTTTAAAGGCTTTTACAAATGAAAACTATACCTTTTCTTTTTTAAAAAGTACATACATTATTTTTCAAGTGATAAGCTTTAAACAAGAGATAGAATAAGCTATACACTTTTAAGCACTAACTAAGTAGAATCTAGACATTTAACTCCCTGAACCTAATCTAAGTCATATGGAGCTACCTCAGGTAGATTTTAGGGGTGCCTAATGCCATCACCTGAGAAGAACAAGAACCCTTACTCAAATCTCACTGATGAGCAAACTAATAGGATAATGATTTAATAACTGAATAGATACCCTAGTATAACATTAATATTAGGTCGCGACTCTCTTTCATCAATAGCAGGGAAACTACTAGTTGAATCTTTTTCTGACTCGTATAAAATAGGGTGCAACAATGAGGAGCAGAAGAGATTAGAGCGAGTTGGGAGGCTGAAGCCCTCAGAGTTTAGTGGAGCATCATTAGAGGATGCTCAGGATTTTATAGACCAATGTTAGCAAAGTCTTCTTGCAAAGGGTATTCTGGACGCTAGTATGGTTTTGTTTACTACTTTTCAGCTGACAGGGGCAGCTTACTGATGTGGCAGGCTAATGAGTTCAGCAGGTCATCCGATGCAGTTCCACTATATTGCACGAGTCCTACGTTATTTTTCTAGAGAAGTTTTCCCCATAGATTCACAAAGAGGAGTTGTGTAGATAGTTTAAGTAGATACACAATGAGGGTATGACAGTGAATCAATATGAGATGAGGTTTGTAGAGGTTTCTTGTCACGCAGTATGGTTGGTTCCCATTGAGAGGGGGAAGATTAAAAGGTTCATTGATTGGACTCAACTATGATTTGCATTTCATTATGGATCAAGAGGTTGTGACAGATGCTAGGTTTGACTAGGTAGTCGAGATTGCGAAACGCTTAGAGGTGGTTCGCAGGCAGGAGAGTGAGGAACATGAGGCCAAGAGGCCTTGAGTTCAGGTGGCTTTAGTAATGCTTCATCTGGGAATCAATCCCATTATAGGAGAGTTCATTCTTCTAGACCAATTTAGGTTCCTCATGGTTATTTAGTTATCCACATTTCCTGCAGTGCACATCCAACTTAGTCATCATTAAGTGCATTGCCAACACAGACTTCTTACCGTACTCCATCTGCCCAGGTTTCCATAGGTAGTTCTTCAAGCTATTAAGGTTAGCAACCTGTCAGTAGAAGTTACTATGAGTGTGGAGACTTGAGTCATCTCAAGAGAGATTGCCCTAGACTATTGATTAGGGTTCCATGGCAGAGCTCTCTGCCTATAATTTCAGCACCAATAGTTGTACCACCGAGATAGCCAACCTAGGTAGGGCATAGTCGTCTTGAGGCTACCATGGGGAGGAGGGGTTGATCAGGTGGTGGTTATGCCTGTTACAATGCACCTCTAGCTAGGCCAGAGGCAGTTGCTTCTGATACTATGATTACAGGTATTGTTTAAGTATTCTATAGGGATGCTTTGGTATTATCTGATTCTAGTTCCACATACTCATATGTATCATCACACTTTGCTCGTTATTGGATATGCACTGTGATCCTTTAGTGATTCATGTCCATGTATCTACATTAGTGGGTGATTCTATTATAGTAGACCATGTGTATCAGTCATTTGTGGTGACTCTTGGGGATTAGAGATGATAGTTGATCTTTTATTGCTTAGCATGGTTGATTTTGACGTGATTTTAGGCATGGATTAGTTGTCACTATGTCATGTTATTTTGTATTGTCACGCTAAAACCCTGATATTGGCGATGGCTAGGTTGCATAGGGTTGAGTGGATAGATTCCTTGCATTATGCTCCTAGTAGAGTAATTTCATATTTGAAGGCTCGGCGGATTGTGGGAAATAGATGTCTGGCATATTTGGCCTTTGTGAGAGATGCTAGTGTTGATGCTCCTACCGTTGAGTTGGTTACACTCTTGAGAGACTTTGTAGATATGTTTCATGTAGACTTGCGAGGCATGCCACCCGATAGGGGCAATGACTTTGGTATTGACTTGGTGTTGGGCACTCAACCCATCTCTATTCCAGTGTATCATATGGCACCAGTAGAGTTGAAAGAATGAAGAAACAACTTTAGGCGTTAATTGATAAAGGGCTTCATCAGGCATAGTGTGTTTCCTGCATGTGCACCGATTTTAGTTTTGAAGAAGAAGGATGGTACTATGCAGATTTGTATTGATTAGAAGAAGTTGAACAAAATTGCAACCAATAACTAGTACCCATTACCACACATTGATGACTTTTTTAACTAGCTTCCGAGTGTTAGAGTGTTTTTGAAGGCTGATTTGAGGTAAAGGTATCATCAGCTGAAGATTTGGGATTCTGATATTTTGAATATGGCATTCAGGGCCTACTATGGTCACTATGAGTTTCTTGTAATGTCGTTTGGCCTTAACAATGCCCCTGCAACCTTTATGCACTTGATGAACAGTTTACTCCAGCTATATCTTGATTATTTCATCATAGTATTCATTGATGATACATTGGTATACTCACACAACCAAGAGGATAATGAGCAACATATAAGTATTGTACTCCAGACATTAAGGGAGAAGAAGTTATATGCTAAATTCTCCAAGTGTGAGTTTTGGCTTGATTCAGTGGCATTCTTTGGGCACATGGTGTCCACTGAAGGGATCAAGGTGAACCCAAAGAATATTGAGGCAGTTTAGAGTTCGCCTAAATCGTCTTCAACTACAGAGATTTGGAGCTTCCTGGGTTTGGTAGGCTATTATCACTGTTTTGTAGAGGGTTTCTCCATCCATTTCTACACTTTTTACTATATTGACCCAAAAGGGTACCCTATGCAGATCGTTTAAGGAGTGTGAGGAGAGTTTTCAGAAGCTCAAGACTGTATTGACCAAAGCCCATTGTTGGTATTACCTACAGGTTTGGGATCTTACATATTGTATTATGATGCATAGCGTATTGGGCTTTGCGTGGTGTTGATGCAGTATGGTAGGGTGATTGCCTATGCTTCTTGGTAGTGAAAGTTTCATGAGAAGAATTGCCATGTGCATGACTTGGAGTTGGCAGTTATTGTTCACGGATTAAAGACTTGGAGGCACTATCATTAAGATGTTCATTTTAAGGCCCATGCCGACCATCGGAATCTCTAGCACCAGTTCAACCATAAGGATCTTAATTTCCGTCAGCAGAGATTGTTAGATTTGCTTAAAGAATATGATATCACTATATTATATCATACGGCGAAGGCCAATATGGTGGCAGATCCTTTGAGTATCATCGGAATCTCTATTACCTATTCAAGTAGAAGAATCTTAGTTTTTGCAAGCAGAGATGCTTAGAGTTTCTGAAAGACTATGATATTATATCATCCATGGAAGGCCAATATAATGGTTAATACTTTCAGTAGAAAGGAGGATTATAGCAACTAGCATATTTACCAATAGCAGAGAGGCCACTAGCCATGGATGTTTAGGCCTTGGCCAAGTAGTTTGTGAGATCAGATGTCTCAGAGCCTAGTCGTGTTCTTGTTTGTATTGTGGCACAATTATCATTGTTGGAGAATATCAAGGCTCACCAGTTTGATGATCCTCACTGTTGGAAACACGTTCTTAAGGCATTATACTAAACGTGTGTTCATATTTTTAGGTTTTAATGAATGACAAACTATGCGCAAATTGACATATGACGAGGTCCAAGCACAAGCGCAAAATTGATATATAACGAGATTCAAGCACAAGACAAAGATCGAGATTAAGTTTTATATGAGTCGGTATTTAATTGTGATCTTGATCCGACAACTTAAACTCAAGACCTGGCTTCTCTCGTAAAAATATTTTTAACAAATCATGCATATTTAATTTAGAGCAAAAATGATTTTAAATAATGCATATTTACTTTAGCCAAAATGTTTTCAAATACCGTCAGGTAATCGATTATTGATTTCCTATAATCGATTGTTTTAATTAAAATCTGGAAAGGATTTTTTGAACGTTGCTGAGTATTCGATTATTGATTTCTTATAATCGATTGTTTTAATTAAAATCCGGAAAGGATTTTTTGAACGTTGCTGAGTAATCGATTGTAGATTTCTGACAATCGATTGTTTTACGTAAAATCTGGAAATGATTTTCTGAACTTTGCCAGTAATCAATTATTGATCTTAGATAATCGATTGTTAAGCGTAAAATCTGGGATTGATTTTTGGAAGAACTGGCAAACAATCGATTGTGGTAATTTGACAATCGATTGTCACTGAGTAAAATCAGCAATTCTTAATTGGCAATTACGCAACGGTAATACAAAGTTTTTCAGCTATAAATACAGCTTCAATTCAGTCTTTTAAGATATATAACACACAACAACTGATCATACAATTGCTAAAGCTTGCATACTTTATTGCTTATCATTTTATATTCATTACATAAGCTTTTGAGAGCCAAATTCTTGTCGAAAGTTGTTGCGATATTGAGCGTATTCTTTTTACTCATATCTACTCTTAAAGGAGTGTCTTGTTTGAGTGCTAAGTGTTTTTGTACACTTGAAGGGAAGTGTTAGTCCCTTGTGTTGTAAGAAGGAACTAGTGTTTCCTTGGTTGAAGTCTTGGAGTGTTGTATCTCCGAGCAAAGGTTGTTGAGGCTTGTGTCCTCAAGTTGTAACGGTTTGTTGAGCACCCGTAAGCTTAACAAGTTAGTGGAAATCTCGAGAGAGTCTCTCGGGGACTGGACTAGCCACGGGTTGTGGTGAACCAGGATATATCGGTGCGTTTGTTCTAATTTATTTACTTATCGCACTTATTTATTTCCTGCAATTTTTAAATTCCGCAAGTTTACGCTAATTTTTATTATAACGCTATTCACCCCCCCCCTCTAGCGTTAAGCGTATTATCTAACAATTGGTATCAGAGCCCAACTCTCTGAAGACTTAACCGTTTGAGAGAAACATCCATGGCTTCTACTCGTGATTCTTTTGCAGGAATAGGTGAAGGACAGTGCTCCACCCGACCACCGCTATTCGATGGTAGAAATTATACATACTGGAAGGAGAGGATGAGAATATTTGTACAATCAAATAGTTTTCATCTTTGGAAGGTCATAATGAATGGAGAACAAATTCCAACCAAGAAGGTTGAAAATGAATGGGTCCCAAAGTCCGAAGATGAATACGATGCAGATGATATCCGAAAGGTGCAAAATAATGCTAAAGCTATTAATTTATTATATTGTGCTATAAATGCTGATGATTACAGGAAGATATCTTGTTGCACTACGGCGAAGCAAATGTGGGACAAGCTGGAAATTACGTACGAAGGTACGGACCAGGTAAGGGAAGCCAAAATTGATTTCCTAACCCATGCATATGAATTGTTTCACATGAAGGAAGGCAAAAAGGTCGATGAGATGTTTGAACGATTTTCAAAAATCGTAAATGACTTACATGCTCTTAAGAAGACCTTCACGGATAAGGAACTTGTCTGAAAAATTCTCCGAAGTCTCACTCCGGAATGGCGATCCAAGGCCGACGCGATTCAAGAATCCATTGGCATTTCAAATGTCACCATCGACGCATTAAGAGGTAATCTTAAAACTTATGAATCTACTATACTTAACCCTCTTGTTGATGATCAAAGGAAGCAAAGAATCGCTCTCAAGGCAAGCACAAGCCAACCTCAAAATGATGAGGACGGAGACAACGAGTTCGGACTCATTATCAAGAGATTTCAAAAGTTCATGCGAAAAGAGTATGAGCGAAAGGGCAAAAAGCAAGGAGATAAAATAAAGTGCTATGAGTGCGGAGAAACCGGGCACATTAAATCAAATTGCCCAAATGCTAAAAAGGAGAAGAAACCCTTCAAGAAGCAACGAGCATACATATCTTGGGGAGGCGACTCCAGTGACGAGTCAAGTGAGGAAGAAGAAGACGAAGCCGCAAATCTTTGTCTTATGGCACAAGAAGACAACAAAGAAGAGGTATGTCAAATTTCTTCCAAAAATTTCTTTTCCCTTGAAGAAATGCAAAATGCTTTTGATGAGTTGTATAGCGAATTTATTAAAGCTTCAAAAAGTGTTATGAGTATAAAAGAAAATGCTTCTTTAAAAGAAAAAGATTTTCAAAAACAACTCTCTTTCAAAGAAAAGGAATTGGAAAAATTGATTTTAGAAAATGAGAAGTTGAAAGAGGAAAACAAATTTTTTGGCAAGAGAAGCGCCGACAAGCCCGAGAGTTCTAGAAATTGTACTTCTTGCATGCATCTCAAAAATGAAGTAGAAAGGCTTAAGGGCACCTTAGATAAGTTTAACTCTTCTCATAAAAGTTTGAATGAAGTGCTTGTTAATTTGAAGTCGACCAAGCATGGCATAGGTTTTAGAAACGAGCCTAAAGAGAAAGTTGAAGCCAACCCCCAATCACCTAAGGCTCAACCTAGGATAAATAAAACAAATGTTCATCCTAGATACAACAAACCTAGAAATGGTTTTCATCAATCGTAACCTAGAAATAATCATGCTAGAAATAATGCACATTCTAGGCCAAACACTAGAAGGAATTTTGAACCTTTTAGAACACCTAGAAATGACTTCCAACCTAAAAACAACTATTCTAGAAATGATGCATATCCTAGAACAAACGGTAGTAGAAATGACTTTCATGATTTGCGCAATAGTTATATTGTCAAGAATAGAGTAAATGAATTTCGTCTGTCCAATTACTATCAACCTAGAAGGATGCATAATCCTAACGTGACTTGTCATTATTGTAGACGAATTGGACATATTGCTCCTGCTTGTTTTACACGACATAGACATAACACTCAATCACATCACTATGATTTGCCTAACCCCCAAGGACCCAAAATGGCATGGGTACCTAAAACTCATTAATCTGTTTTATAGGTATGTTTGAAGGGATCAAGTGTACTATGGTACCTTGATAGTGGATGCTCCAAGCACATGACGGGAGACGAATCCAAATTCCTTCAACTAGAACACAAGGAAGGGGGAAGTGTTATTTTTGGTGATAACAACAAAGGAAAGATTATCGGCATCGGATCGGTCGGTAAGGACGAAATTTCTTCCATTAAGCATATATTACTTGTGAAAGGTTTAAAACATTATCTCTTGAGCATAAGTCAATTATGTGACAAGGGAAATCTTATTTTATTTGATTCGGATGAATGCTTAGTTTTTAGACGTAGCGATTTTAAAATTATCCTTCGTGGTTTTAGAATGGATAACATTTATATGGTTGATCTTTCAAATTCTTCACCCGAATATGTGAATTGTTTAATGAGCAAAGAGGATGATTCTTGGTTATGGCATCGTAGAGTAGCTCACATCAACATGCATCTTTTGAACAAATTGGTTTCACAAAATTTAGTTGTTGGTCTTCCAAATTTGAAATTTGAAAATGACTCTATTTGTGATTCTTGTCAAAAAGGGAAGCAAACAAAAGCATCTTTTAAATCGAAAAATATTATTTCAACTACTAGACCATTGCAATTGCTTCACATGGATTTGTTTGGACCATCTCGCATTGAAAGTCTTGGTAGAAATCGTTATGCGTTTGTTATTGTTGATGATTATTCCAGATTTACTTGGACTTTATTTCTTGCCCATAAAAGTGATGCTTTTCAGAATTTTAAATATTTTCTTAAACGTGTAACTTCAATTAGAAGTGATCATGGGGGAGAGTTTGATCACAATCTCTTTGAGGACTTTTGTGACGAACTCGGTATCGAGCATACCTTTTCCGCTCCACGAACACCACAACAAAATGGGGTGGTGGAAAGGAAAAATAGGTGTCTCGAAGAGATGGCTAGAACCATGCTCGAAGAGGCTAAGATTCCAAAACATATTTTGGCGGATGCCGTGAGTATCGCATGCTACGTTTTGAATAGAGTAGTCATAAGGCCAATACTCATGAAAACCCCTTATGAACTCTACAAGGGAAGGAAACCAAATATCTCCCATTTTAGAGTATTCGGTTGTAAAGTTTTTATTCATAACAATGGAAAAGATCAATTGGGAAAATTTGATGCCAAATCCGATGAGGGAATTTTTATTGGGTATTCTTCACGTAGCAAAGCATATAGGGTATTTAATAATAGAACCCAAACTGTGGAGGAATCCCCTCATATTGTGTTTTCCGAAAATAATGCTCGCTTGGCGAGAAAGGATTCTTGTTCTGATCTTGCAGGTATTTTAAATAGTTTAAAAGACAAAGTACAAGAGGAAACTCCTAAGGATATTCAAGATGAAATCTTGGAACAATCAACGGAGGAAACGCCACAATTGGAGAAAGAAACGAAAATGCCTAACGAGTGGAGGACAATCAAAGATCACCCTCTCGAACAGGTAATTGGCGACGTCGGAGAAAAGGTAAGTACCCGAAACTCTCTTAAGAACACCTTAGGACACACTTATTAAGAGATCACGTTCTTATTGCATTATTTCGTTACAAATTACTAACTTGAGCGTCGGAGACGTCTAATTCTCTTTTGCAGGTATCGCCCTAAAGGCAGGGGGAATTATAAAGAAATGGCATAGAACAATCGATTGTTACAGCAAATAATCGATTATTTTACTGTGCGGAAAATCGATTAGCAAGTATCACTAATCGATTATTTATGTTTGATGCTTATTATGCATTTGTGTTTAATAATCGATTTTTTGACTGTATAATCGATTACCGTCTCAGCCATTCAGTACTGCTTTCCTAAAACAATCGATTGTTTCATAAATATAATCGATTATTTTCCGAGTTAGAAAATCACCGTGCTCATTGTATCACAACAATCGATTATCATAATTCAACAATCGATTATTTTTTTGTCAGAAATTCAAATATTTGTTACCGTTTGGGCCCTGCAATCGATTTTGTGTTAGTTCCGAGTTCAAGTCAAAATCTGCTCAACAATCGATTATTTCGTTTCAATAATCGATTGTCCAACGGTCAGTATAATTTATTTTTACCGTTTCTGACTGTTTTGGCTCATAAATTTCTGCAGATTTTCATCATAAACGAAATGCCATTCTTCCCATTATAAATAGGCATCATAAGTCTTCAATTTTATTCACTCAAGCATCAATCTTTGCTCCCAAACCTTCAAAAATCTTCCAATTTTCTTACAAAGTTCATTACTACTTTTTGAAAATGTCGGGAAGACACTGAAACGTTCCCGTTCAGGTAGACAAGGTGCATCTTCTTCTGCTCCTCCACCTCCAAATTTCCCTTATCAAGATGGGTCTATTTTACAATTCAATACTGAAACCGAGCTTACTAGATTTTTGACAAAATTCGAAAAGCGTGACATTCTTCCTCCTCGCTTTTCAACAAGCAAGTATCTGGAATCATATGCCCCCGCTGCAAACATGCTTAAGGAATGTCAACTTCTTGACTTCTTATATCTTACCTATCCTTATATTAATCCTCCATTGATTCAAGCGTTTTACTCAAACCTTCATGAGGATGACGATGGTGAGCTTGTGTCAAATATTAATGGTGTTCAAATTCTTTTGTCCAATGAAAACTTGCATTCCATTGCCCATTTTCCTCGAAGTGGCGAAAACATTACTCGCTACATTAGAGAGGCCGGCGCCTTATTTGATGAGAAAACTCTCCTAAACCAAATAGGACTTGGAGCTTATGATCCTAATCTATCTACTCGACGTCCTACCATTACGGGAATGCTCCCCGAATATCGTTTGATTTTCTATTTCATCACCCGAGTCCTCAAGCCTCGGAAGCATAATCATACCACTCTTTCCCAAGAGGACGCTAAGCTCATGCATGCCATTATAACCAGAGCTCACATCAATTGGTGTACGTTCGTCAAAATTCACATGCGTGATGCCATCAGAGATGATAGACCTCTTCCCTATGCCCTCCTTATTATGAATTTTCTTGAAGCTTCCGGGTTCAACACTTCCATCGGTCCTCTCAAAAAGAGCACCAAGAAGTGGGAAATTTCCGAATTCTCCTTTCCCCATAACGGCGATCATGTAGCTCCTGCTCCTCCTCCAACTCGTCAATCGCGTCAGCCTCAAGAACCTACTCTTCAATCCATTTCCGACCAAATTGCTTCATTGACCACCTCTGTCGGTCAATTGACACATGAAATTCATGGATATTTTGACCATGTTCATTATCCATATGCCGGTCTTGTTCCCTATGAAGCAGTGCCGGATGATGAGGCGGGAAATGATGATGAATAATTTCTTTATTTGTTTTTCTATTGTTCTATGTTTTTATTGTTCCCGTTATGTAACCGTTTTTTTTAATAAATAAACAAGTTTTTTAATTATTCTATATTTTTTTTGCTAATGTCAAAAGGGGGAAGATAACGGGTATGCACTCTCAATACTTATCGGCATATATTGAGGGGGAATTCATATATTGAGGGGGAAAAAATTGCATATACATATACTTGTTGCATATCTTTACTTATCTTGAATCGTCATTATGAATTGCCTAATATGCATATCCCGCTTAAAGTTTGCCATTATCAAAAAGGGGAAAATTGTTGGAAACACGTTCTCAAGGCATTATACTAAACGTGTGTTCATATTTGTAGGTTTTGATGAATGGCAAACTATGCGCAAATTGACATATGACGAGGTCCAAGCACAACCGCAAAATTGATATATAACGAGATTCAAGCACAAGACAAAGATCGAGATTAAGTTTTATATGAGTCGGTATTTAATTGTGATCTTGATCAGACAACTTAAACTCAAGACCTGGCTTCTCTCGTAAAAATATTTTTAACAAATCATGCATATTTAATTTAGAGCAAAATGATTTTAAATAATGCATATTTACTTTAGCCAAAATGTTTCCAAATACCGGCAGGTAATCGATTATTGATTTCCTATAATCGATTATTTTAATTAAAATCTGGAAAGGATTTTTTGAACGTTGCTGAGTAATCGATTATTGATTTCTTATAATCGATTGTTTTAATTATAATCTGGAAAGGATTTTTTGAACGTTGCTGAGTAATCGATTGTAGATTTCTGACAATCGATTGTTTTACGTAAAATCTGGAAATGATTTTCTGAACGTTGCCAGTAATCGATTATTGATCTTAGATAATCGATTGTTAAGCGTAAAATCTGGGATTGATTTTTGGAAGAACTGGCAAACAATCGATTGTGGTAATTTGACAATCGATTGTCACTGAGTAAAATCAGCAATTCTTAATTGGCAATTAGGCAACGGTAATACAAAGTTTTTCAGCTATAAATACAGCTTCAATTCAGTCTTTTAAGATATATAACACACAACAACTGATCATACAATTGCTAAAGCTTGCATACTTTATTGCTTATCATTTTATATTCATTACATAAGCTTTTGAGAGCCAAATTCTTGTCGAAAGTTGTTGCGATCTTGAGCATATTCTTTTTTCATATCTACTCTTAAAGGAGTGTCTTGTTTGAGTGCTAAGTGTTTTTGTACACTTGAAGGGAAGTGTTAGTCCCTTGTGTTGTAAGAAGGAACTTGTGTTTCCTTGGTTGAAGTCTTGGAGTGTTGTATCTCCGAGCAAAGGTTGTTGAGGCTTGTGTCCTCAAGTTGTAACGGTTTGTTGAGCACCCGTAAGCTTAACAAGTTAGTGGAAGTCTCGAGAGAGTCTCTTGGGGACTGGACTAGCCACGGGTTGTGGTGAACCAGGATATATCGGTGCGTTTGTTCTAATTTATTTACTTATCGCACTTATTTATTTCCTGCAATTTTTAAATTCCGCAAGTTTACGCTAATTTTTATTATAACGCTATTCACCCCCCTCTAGCGTTAAGCGTATTATCTAACACTCACTTGTTAGTGTTAAAAGATATGGTGCAGGGGGATGGTGACAAGGAGATTATGATTGATGATGATGGTTTTATGCGGCTTCAAGGCTAGATTTGTGTTCCAAATATTGATGGGTTGAGAGATGTCATACTTATGGAGGCTCATAGATTGCATTATTCCATTCACATATGTGTTATGTAGATGTAACATGACTTAAAACAACATTATTGGTGGTAGAGAATGAAGAAATATATCGTTGCTTATGTCTCTTAGTGTTTGAATTTTCAACAAGTATGAATATCAGAAATCGGGAGGGTTGATTCAGAGATTGGAGATATCGGAGTAAATATGGGAGCGCATTACCATGAATTTTGTTGTTGGCCTCCCCTGGTATTTGGAGAAGTATGCCACAGTCTAGGTTATTGTGGACCGGTTGATTAAGTCCGCACACTTCATTTCGATAGTGACTTCATATTCTGCGGAGCGGTTGGCTCATATCTATATCCAGGAGATTATACATTTTCATGGCGTGCCGGTTTCTGTCATTTCTAACTGAGGCACACTGTTCACATCACAGTTTAAGAGTGCAATGCAGTGGTATTTGGGCATACGGGTTAAGTTGAGTACAACATTCATCTTCAGACAGACGGGTAGTCTGAATGCACTATTTAGATCTTGTAGGACATGTTATGTGGCTGTGTTATGGACTTTGGAGTTTCATGGTATTATTTTCTTCTGTGAGTAGTGTTCGCTTACAATAATCGGTTTCAATCGAGTATCTATATGGTTCTTTATGAGATCTTATACGGGAAGAGATGTCGTTTTTTAGTTGGTTGGTTTGTGCCAGGGGATGCTAACTTGTTGGGGCCTGATTTGGTATATGATGTCATAGATCCAGGAGCATCTCCGTTCAGCATAGTCCAGACAGAAGTGTTATGATGATAGGTAGGTTCGTGATGTTGCTTATATGGTGGGTGAGAAGGTTTCACTAAGATATTCACCCATAAAGGGTGTGCTGATGTTAAGGAATAATAGCAAGTTTAGCCCTCAATACATTGGACCTTTTGAGGTGCTTGAGAGGATTGGAGAGGTGGTTTACAAACTTTCCATGCCACCCGGTTTATTGGGGTGTTTACCCAGTGTTTTATGTTTCTATGCTCTAGAAGTATTATCGTGATTCGTCACATATTTTAGACTTCAGCATGATTCAGTGAGATGGGAATTTGACTTAAGATGTGGATCTAGACATTTTAGATCGGCATGTTCGAAAGTTAAGAGCAAAGAATGTATCAGAGAAAGTTCAATGGAAAGGTCAGCTGGTCGAGGAGGCTACTTGGGAGACCGAGCGGGAGATGCAGAGAGGTTATCCACATATATTTGAGACTTTAAGTATGATTCTAGATTGGTTCGAGGACGAAAATTTGTTTAAGAGGAGGTGAATGCAACGACCCAACCGTTCGTTTTGTGTATTATATCCCTGTTCCTATGTTTATTGCTTATTATATGTTCATTTGTGGTTATATGACTTGTCATGGTTTTTTGTTTAGTTCCGAGGATGTTTCAAAGTGAATTGAGGCACTTAATCCCAATATTGGAAGCTTAAGTTGGAAGAGTTCATTAGAGTTTGACTTTTGTAGACGACTCAAGAATGGAGTTTTGATTGTTCCAATAGCTTTATATGGCAATTTGGACTTAGGCATATGTCCGAATATAGATTTGGAGGTCCGTAGGTTGATTTGTTGCGTTTTGGCGAAAGTTGAAAAGTTGAATGTTTGGAAGGTTGAGGGGTTTAATCAATAGTTGAATTTATTGATATTGGGTTTGAATTTTGGTTCCGGGAGTTCGAGTAGGTCAGTTATGTCATTTATGACATGTGTACAAAATTTGAGGTCAAATTGGTTTGATATAATTCAACATTAGTTTTAGAAGTTGGAAATTTATTATTTTCATTAGGCTTGAATCGATGTGCGATTTGTGGGTTTTTTTTTGGTTAAACGATTCTTTCCATTGATATCCTAAAAAATATTTACAATTTGAGGTTCGGTAAGAGTTTGGACTACTCCTACTCATTTACATCATTTCCTATACTAAGTTCTAATTTGCTCTAAGTACATTGTACGATTTGTGGTTTTGGTATTGGTTGATGTGATATAAGGCTTCGAGCGAGTTTATATTGTATTTTAGAACTTGTTAGTATGTTTGGATAGGCCGAGGGCCTTGGCTGAGTTTTTGGAAGGTTATCAGATCAATTTTTGGACTTAATGCATTGCTAAAGGTGTAAGGCTTCTAGTGTAATCACATCTGCGGTGGGCTAGACCGTATCCGATGTGTGACTATAGATCCGGAGAAGCGACACATGGAGGCATAGAGGAAGTCCTCAGGTGTGGACAAATTTATCGCATGTGCAGAGATAGCTAGGGCTGTTGAAGTTTGCAGGCAAATATGGACCGCATCTATAAGTCTACAGATGCAGATTTGGACCGCAGAAGTGGAGAAGGTCAGTCAAGGCCAGGGACCACAGGTGCGGAGGATTCTGCAGGAGCAGACCTATAGAAGTGGGACTTAAATCGAAAAAGTGGAAGGTCGAGGCCTTAAAGTGAATTGCGCAGGTGGGCAACTTTGACCCCATAAGCTCGCAAGTGTGAGAATGTTAGATAGGTTAATAAAATCGAGGGTTTTTATTGTTTTCTTATTTCTAGAATTGTGGGACTCGGTCTAAGATGATTTTGGGAGCATTTTTCATCCCAACTGAATAGGTAACTGATGTTTATTCAGTTTTGGTATTAGATATTGAATATCCGTTGATTATTACACATATTTTCATGAATATATGAAAACATTTGGGGATTTTTGGACTATGTCACTAGAGAGTGAAATTTGTGGATTTGAGAGTCGATTTGTAGGTGGAATTGGATGATTTTAGTATGGTTGAACTAAAAATTGAATGAGTGTTCAGAATTAGTGAATTTTGTCGTGTTTCAAGGTGAGGACCTGGGGTGCCTTTTTGGGTTAACTTTTTGACTTGAGTTAAAGATACTAACTTTGTCTTTTGGAATCGCTACCTATCGAGCTAGATTCGAGTTGTCGGGAGATTGAGGCACTAGTTGCCTGAATTATTTGTAATTGTTATGTGCTATTGGTGCGCATATGTGGGGTTCGAGCCCATGTGCTACCCCTGGTTTACTTATTCATGTTCGGGGTAATACTTAGGCTATAATAACCTTGAGTTGAATGCTAAGATTTAAGCTGTAATATTTCTCATATTTAAAATTGTTGTGACCTATTTGAGCCACGTTTGAGGCTACATAGAGGCTAAATCACATAATAAACTTGAGAAATTCTATTTTTGTGACCACGCCGGACAGATTGTATTGTTATGCCTGTAACTATACCTAGAGAATTGTGTTGTTATGCATGTGACTACGCCATGCAAATTGTGATATAACATGTGACCAGGCTGGTGACTCCGTAATATTAAGTCTGTGACTATGCCGGGCTGATTATGATATTTAGTCTAGAACCATGTTGGGCTGTTAGCACATTGAATTGGCCGTGCTTGCATATGAATATGAATCCATCCCCACAAGGATTACCCTCTCATGTTTTTCTCTTGATGGTGTACTCACGGATATTGAGAAAAAATGTTCATTGGTTTGGTACGGAGATGGAAGTGTTGAGGAAATCTGGCAATGCTTTGTTTTGGATTTTGCATTTCTTTTATACTTGAAAATTTTCGTGGTTAATTACCTGATTCATGTACATATCATCATTATATGTTATATCATTGACTGAACAGAGAGTTTGAGAAATTGCACACGCCTACACAGAAGGTTATTTTCGTGTGTTATGACTTGATTACGTTATTTCTTTGTACTTCTTAAATGGATAAAACTATATAGGTTAACAAGTATCATTTATAATTCTCGCTTTTTCTTACCTCGTCGAAGTTAGTTACGATACTTATTGAGTATATTAGATCGGTTGTACTTATACTATACTCTGCACTTAATTGTATAGATCCAAGTGTAAATGCCGGCGATTAGTAGCAGAGTTGCTTGTTGACTGGAGTATTGAGAGACGAGGTAGAGCTGTATTTCCAGCCGCAATCTTGATTTGTCTTTTCTTATGTACTGTTATTTCAGTTCATTATGGTATTGCTATTTAGTTTTCAGATTTTTATTCCATTGTAGAGCTCACTATTATGTAATTACTAGTTTTTGGGTGATTTACCTTGCATTAGCAGTATTTTATTATGTTGAGATTTCACTTATGTTATTCCTACAAATTTTGTTATTTGGTCCTTTATTATTATGTTCGGCTTACTTATTAAGTGTGTTAGAAGCCATCATAAAAAATGGGATTTAGGTCGTGACAATGCAAGCTTTACCATGTTGTCATAATTTTACAACTACGAATTAAGAAGATGAACAACACATGTCAGAAAGGTAGAAGTTGGATTCTAGCTGTAGGCAGAGAAATTACCTTTCTCTATCTTTTTATCTGTCTTTTTTCTTTTCAATAGTTCGTATGCTGTCGTACTGAATGCCGTATTTATCGTTGCTTTCTAGGAGTCGATCGAAATAAAAATAGATATAGATATGGGACAAAGAAATACAGAAAATAATTTTGTTTGGTAGTAGTTAGGTCTACATCTAATTTTAGAAGCAATATCAGTGTTGTAATTTCTGCTTTGGAGGTCCACAAATTCATACCATCCGCAAAAATCTAGAAGGAAATGGAGTACATATATATGATGCAGCTTGAGAGAATTGTCACATTTGGTTAAGAAACAGCTGCTATAAATTTCGTAGTACCAACTACTCACCGAAAGAATGAAGACTGAAAATAGATTTGACAACTACAGTATTAATATTCTCTGTTGAGCAGAAATGGAGGTGGTGGTTGATACCCTTTATATCTTCAAATATTTGGTGACAAACATTACATCAGAGTTCATTTCTTTTTCTTTTCTTTCTCTTTTCTGATGATAACTGAAAATAGACAAGAGGGGTTGCTCTGATGGTAAGCAACTATCACTTCCAACCGAGAGATTGTGAGTTCGAGTCTCCCCAAGAGCAAGGTGGGAAGTTCTTGGAGAGAAGGATGTCGGGGGTCTATTTGGAAACAGCCTCTCTACCCCAGGGTAAAGGTAAGGTCTGCGTACATACTACCCTCCTCAGACCCCACTGTGTGGGATTATACTGTGTTGTTGTTGTTGTTGTTGTTGTTGTTGTTGTTGTTGTTGTTGTTGTATCGTCAATGCCTTATATACGAAGGAAAGAGTTTATTTGTTGTGCACAAATAATGCAGAGATAGAACCAAAATTTATTAAAGTTTGTGAGTTCGGTATATAGTGTTTTTAAATTATTTGATTCTAAATCAGTAATTTATATATATTTAATAAATTTCTTAAGATAAATACAAAATATAGACCAAAACTATTGCATTTAGCTAAACCGATAATTACTCCGTATAATAGCTCAGCCCTCCAACAAAGTAATAGAATTTTGCATTATTAGGTTAAATTAGCCTAAAGAAACATGTACAATCTAATACCAAGCTTAATTAAGTTAATCTAGAAAATAAATAATTAATTTATTATAAAAAATGTAGCCCGATGCATAAAGTATTACGCATTTATGCAGAGCTCGAATACGGACCGCACCACAACGGATGTAATGTAATTATAAATGACCTATTATACTAAAATTGCCTCCTATGGTTAAATAAATCGATAATAAATAAAAATTCTTACTATGTCAGACATATATCCTTAAAACTCTGTAGGGTATTTTGGTAGATTGATAAGCAAAAGTAATCTTGAGATAATAGTGTCTTACATTTATTTGGCCACTAATCTTGGAATAAGTAGAATAATATCAGCTAAAAGGTTGAATAATAATTTCAGGATAAAGCAATAAAATAATCAATCTAAAGATTAACACAATATATCAAACAATAAATAAAAAATAATATTAAAATAAACAATTTCAATATAACTAATCTTCCAATCAAACAACCCCTAAAAGAAAAGGTTAAGATTAGTGCCATTGTCCTTGTTGCCCTCATAGTTTACCACATTAGAAGCACTGAAGCAGAAGCAAATACAACTTATACAGGACAAAATCATTTACTTTCCTTTTTGGCTACTCACAATTAAGTGAATTTGGCAGATACTTTTTTGGAAGTTTCGTGGATGTTAGAAACCTACTTTAAACACATATAAAATTAAGTTTGATGGATTTGTAGCACACATAATAGCACGTGGACAGGGGCGGAAGAAGAATAGAAATTACGGGTTTGGCCGATATATATATTTATTTAATAAATTAATTAAATATATATAAATTATTAATTTACAACCTAATAATTTAAAAGTTTTATAATCCGATTCCTGTTATGAAATAGAAGATTCTTACACTTCTATTTAAGGTGAATGTCTTTAATGTATTTAATTAGAGAGATTTTAGAGTCCTATTATTGGTAGCAAGATCTTCCTCCTCCCTATAAATAGAGGTGCTCTCTACCATTGTAATTCAACCCCTCTCAACTCAATAAGAAGAACTCTCTCTACTCTTCTCTCTATTGCTATAGCTCTTGCATAATTGTTCTTGTCTTTACTTTAGTTTATAACACGTTATCAGCACGAGACTCTACCGTCTCAAGTATCATTCTCGAAAATCCAAGGTATTTTCCCTCTTCCTAATTTAATTTTCGAGTATGTCTGACATTATGAAAAGAAAGTTCGTTGCCCTTGAAATTTCGGGCAAGAACTATATGACATGGGTGTTGGATGCTGAAATCCACCTAGATGCTATGGGTCTCGGAGACACCCTCAAAGATAAAGAAAAAGCATCCACCCAAGATTGTGCGAAGGCCTTGATTTTCTTGCGCCACCACCTTGACGAAGGTTTGAAGATTGAATATCTCACCGTCAAGGATCCACTCGTTTTGTGGAACAGCTTAAAGGAGAGATATGACAACCTGAAGTTGGTCACTCTGCCACAAGCACGATATGATTGGGCCCATCTGAGGCTACAGGACTTTAAGTCCGTTTCTGAATATAATTCTGCTATGTTCAGAATTACTTCTAAACTGAAGCTATGTGGAGATAACATCTCCGATTACGATATGCTTGAGAAAACGTTTACAACGTTTGATGCCTCCAATATGGTACTGCAGCAACAGTACCGAGAGAAAGGCTTTACGAAGTACTCTGAACTGATTTCTCTCTTACTAGTGGCTGAGCGAAATAATGATCTGCTCATGAGAAATCACAAAAATAGACCAACTAGGTCTACACCACTGCCTGAAGCAGATATGGTGCACTCGCATTATGCCAAACATAAAAGGGACCATGATCACGGTCATAAACGGGGTCAAAGCCAAGGACGTGGACAAGGAAGAAATTCCAAAGAAGTCCGTCACCCCCCAAAGAGAGATAACCACCGAAAGCAGAAACGGGATCCCGAAGATCCTAAGGCAAATAGTTCAGAAACTATATGTTATCGTTGCGGTGGGAAAGGGCACTGGTCAAAGATTTGCCGTATACCAAGACACTTGGTTGACCTTTATCAAGCATCTCGAAAGAGAAAAGGCCCTGAAACAAACTTTGTCTATGACGACAATGAGGACATCACCCACCTGGATGTGGCAGACTTCTTTGAGCAACCCGAGGGGAAAATAGACCACCTAATCGGCGATGGGACCATGATGAAAGAAGATGGAGTTATTTGATTTTGTTCTACTTATTTGTATTAGTTAGTGAATAATCTAATAGTCATTAGTATTAGCTCGTATTAGCTAGTTCATAAAGCAATGTTAGCAGTAGTTCTTTAGAATATCTTCAATATGTTCAAATATCAATAAAACTTTTATTTTCCAGTGGGGGTAATCGACTAGCCTGAAAAACTAGTCGATTATCAACTATTTCCGCATTAAAGCTGAAAAACAATTGATCAACAATCGATTGTCTTTGGCTAACAATCGATTGTCTTAAAACAGTGTGTTCTGGATTTTTTCAAAAATAGCCAACAATCGATTGTCTTTGTCTAACAGTCGATTGTCTTGAAACAGTGAGGTCTGGAATTTTTCAAAAATCACCCACAATCGATTGTCTATATCTAACAATCGATTGTCGTTAGGCAGTGTAATCTGGAACTTTTCAAAAATCATCCACAATCGATTGTCTATGTTTAACAATCGATTGTCTTAAACAGTGTGATCTGAAGTTTTTCAAAAATAACAAATAATCGATTGTGTATGTCTAACAATCGATTGTCTATGTTCAAACAATCGATTGTGTGTGTTTAATAATCGATTGTCTTATGAAAAACGCTGAAATTTTCAAACTGCAAAGTAATTGATTATGGACAACATATCTTATTTTGTTTGTCAACTGTTAGTAGCAGATTTTGAAAATATTATGTGACACAAAAGGAATTGAACTTGCTTATTCTTATGTTCCTGTATTTCTTTTGTATGTCATACCATGGGAAGTAAATTGATTGAAAGGCTCCGGAAGAGCAAATGTAACTCTGCCCAAAGGCATGACGTTTATCTTAGAGAATGCAATATTCTCCTCCAAGTCTAAGAAGAAACTTGTTGAGTTTTAAAGATGTACGCCGGAATGGCTACAATATTGAGACAATGGATGAAGATAATCTTGAATATCTCGTCCTCACTTCAAAGAATGTCTCCGGCCAAAAGAGGGTTATTGAGAAATTCCCGTCTTTATCTTGTGGCCTGTATTGGACAAGAATTAGTGCAATTGAGGCACATTCAACAGTAAATCTAAAGAATACTGAGTCCAATACATTTGTACTTTGGCATGATCGACTGGGTCACCCAGGATCAACCATGATGAGACGGATTATAGAAAGCTCATATGGGCATCCGTTAAAGAATTTCAAAATTCTTTCAAGTAATGAATATCCTTGCACTTCGTGTCATCAAGGCAAGCTGATTATCAAACCATCCCCCACAAAGGTTGGGACCGAGTCACCCCCGTTTCTGGAACGTATACAAGGGGACATTTGTGGACCTATTCACCCACCTAGTAGGTCGTTTAGGTATTTCATGGTCTTGATAGACGCATCCTGTAGATGGTCTAATGTGTGCTTGTTGCCATCACGCAACCTTGCGTTTGCAAAGTTAATGGATAATAGATGAGAATAATCTTGAATTCTTCATGAAAACGAGGCTGCCCATTTCGGTTTGGGTTCACGCCATTTTGCATGCAGCAATGCTACTTTGTCGGCTGCCCGCTTCGGCTTAGGGTCACGCCATTTCGCATGCAGCAATGCTAGTTCGTCTTTGACTGACGAATTATCACAAATATTCCCCATTGCAATTGGTTTTGGGTCATGAACCCAATATATCCCATTTAAGAAGCTTTGGATGCGCAGTATATGTGCCTGTAGCACCGCCATCCCGCACCAAAATGGGTTTGCAAAGGAGGTTAGGAATATATGTTGAGTTTGACGCGTCCTCCATTATTCGCTACCTCGAAACATTGACAGGAGATTTTTTCACTGCACTATTTGCAGACTGTCAATTGGATGAGACACTTTTCCCAAAATTAGGGGGAGAAGTTGGTGAAACCAAACGGGAAATTTTGTGGAAAAATGCATCATTATCTCATCTTGATCCACATACCTCTATTTGAAAGAAAGAGGTACAAAAGATTATCCATTTGCAAAGAATAGCAAATCAAATGCCTGACGCATTTACGGACTTGAAGAGGATAACGAAATCACACATTCACGCGGGAAAATGCTCCGATCCGTATTGAAGTCCCTATTGGACAAATATCTAGTGTCATATCCAATGAGTCAAATGCACGCCAGAAGCGTGGCAGACCATTAGGTTCCAAAGATCGAAATCCTAGAAAGAGGAAAAAGAACGATCTAAATGACACTATGAAAGAATCACATGAGGACGCTCATGATTTGATTAATTCCGAGATTCACGAAGAATCTATTGAGCCTGAGACTCTTGAAAATACGGAATGCAAGAATGTGAGGATCTCGAACCTCAGTCTGTGGTAGTACAAAATCAATTGAGAGCTCTCGAAGAGCCAATTATTACTATGTTGGAGAAACACAATTGAGTATTGTGCTGTAGTAAGTCTCAAAGAAACTTATTCAGTTTCCAAAGTACACGCGAAAGCGATTGATTATATTGAGACTATAATAAAGGAAGGCTTTGATTCTCCTATTACTACAACTTGTAGCGGGGTAATTTGTATATGAAAAGTTACCCGCTTTGTTCTCCAGTTTGTACTACACAAAAGAAATAATGCCACAATAAAGTGGATATCTATTGGTATAAAACCCATGTCATAATAAACCCGAAGTTTATTGATAAGTGCACATGTCATGGTGTAAATTTGAAGTTTACCAATATTGATAATTTAGTCAGTTGACATTCGTGTTAGCCATCTCATTTGAAGTATGATGTGCAAATTCACATAGGTGAATATCAAAGAACTAGAAGTTCTTGTTCTCAGTAATGAACTGACCAACTAAAGAGTTCGGGTTGAAGCCCCTAAATTCTGGAAATATCAAAGGTGAATATGGGCCCATTCACCTGCCATGTATACCACATATGATGCATCTATGATATGGTTACATGCGCCATTGTTATTAACCCGCAGCCTGGCAGTGCTTGCGAGGTAAATCGCTCAGTAATCTAACTTCGAGCATAGTTTCCAGATTCTCTACTCAAGACAGTTCATCTTGATAAGTTGGTTTATATTAAAGTTGGTTTAGCAAGATAATTATTGAGTGCTTCCACTTAATAGCTAAACTGTTTCTTATGAGAACTAAGTTATATATATATCAGTTTGATATAAGTTGTATACGAGAGTATATTCTCCCCTCACAAGTGGTTCAGGGTCAGGAACCAAATAATTTCATCTTATTATTAAGGTACTGTGTATATTGACATAATGCACAAAGATGATTTTCCAAAGTTGAGGAAACATGTTAGTTTTACTAACATGAGGGGGAGACATGATAAACACTTGAGAAAGTGTTACATGGGATGAATTTTCATTTGTATATGTATATCCCCGAATATCATGATATGAACCTGTAGTTCATAAAAAGGGAAATGCAATTGCAACATATTACAAAGCATGCTATACGCATTTGCTGACTCAAAGAAAGCAACTAAATGGAAGAGATACAATTCAAGAAGAATTGATTCCATATGAAAGACATGTAGCTTTGAACCTGTAGTTCATATGCTTGAAACTATAAAGTCAAAGGTATGTATAATCAATTTTCGATACCTTATTTGTTTAGCATGACATGAAACTTTGATGTGCAGCTAAAGTCTATTATGTGACTTACATGACTTAACTTGAAAGATTTAAGTTGCTTGAAGCATATGCAATTCTTGGTCCTGAAGTACCACATCCTAAGTACAATTTGTGTACATATGTATCTTGCTATAACTATAAGCATGATGGCATTGAGAATGCATCTATGGAGATATTGAAGAGCTATTCCACGACATTATATGAAGATGTTCATATCTATCAAGAGTGATGATTTCAAGGTGCGGAATATTTATTCAAGTCAACATGGTTGATTTATTTATCAAATATCTACCAAAGATCGTTTTGAAGATGATGCACAAGGTTGGAATGCAAATGCTCAAGGATATAAATTGATGTACTCATTAGGGGGAGTTAATGCGCGTTGCACTCTTTTTCCCTTACAAGGTTTTGTCCCAATTGGGTTTTCCTTGCAAGGTTTTTAACGAGGCAACCAATAGGCGCATATTCAAACATGTGTACTCTTTCCTTACTTTAATTTTTCCCACTGGGTTTTGTTTTAAGGTTTTAACGAGGCACATCATTGAATAGACATTCAAGGGGGAGTGTTATGAAATAGAAGATTCTTACACTTCTATTTAAGGTGAATGTCTTTAATGTATTTAATTAGAGAGATTTTAGAGTCCTATTATTGGTAGCAAGATCTTCCTCCTCCCTATAAATAGAGGTGCTCTCTACCATTGTAATTCAACCCCTCTCAACTCAATAAGAAGAACTCTCTCTACTCTTCTCTCTATTGCTATTGCTCTTGCATAATTGTTCTTGTCTTTACTTTAGTTTATAACAATTCCTAATTAATAAGTTTCAAATCTTAACTTTATCTCTGTTTGTGTACGTTTTTGTGTGTGTGTTTTAAACTTTTCTTCGATCTTAAATTAGAAGTTAAGTTTTGTGCAACATTGCCTACATATTTATACTATCAGGTTGAAGTAACATGCAGCAATAAATATTTGTTGCTAATAAACTTAATTTATAAACTTAAAAAGTAAAGAAAATAACTTGCTAGTATGATAAAAACACACCAATAATGTAAAAAACTATATACAAAATTATTGCATATAACTTAATCCATTAAGTTATCATATGCTGCATTAATAATTGGCCGTACAATTAATGAAAATGAGAGTCATGACTTCGGCCGCAACTGCAAAACTCAATTAGCCCAAAAGATTAGGTATATCTGTCACTAAAATACACGACAATATATATGAGTGCATTCTTTGTTATAAATAAAGTTAATTGTCAATGTGATATTATGACAATGAAAGGTTAGACTTTAGATTTCGATTATTTTAATCCTTTATGATAATGTGACCACCGTACCATTATTCTTTTTTTTTTTTCTAACAAGAAAATTAACCGATTTGATGATCTATCGATCTTGGCATTATCGACATATTATTGTGGAGTCTTGAGAGCGTAAATCTTAATTATTTCAAGGAGAAAATAAGAAAATTAGAATAACTTATAATATCTTTAAACAAAGAAACAAAAAACATTAAAATATAAATAAGACAATCAAGAATCTAAGACAAATTACATTACTTAACGTATCGAAAATGAAAAGTACAGATATCATCATCTGATTGAGATGACTAACATATATACAAATATTTGTTTTCAAACCTTGGATATTACATAATATTCTCGAAATTAAATAAACTAATTAATTAAAAGCAAGAAAACATATAAATAATGCTTCGAAAATCTATATAGGTACAAAATCCTTGATATGAATTTCCAATTGTTGAACTATAAAAATACAGCAAGGACATTTTTCATCAAGAAATTGGTGATAATGAGGTTTGTTTTCTCAGTGAGATGGAAAGAATCCCAAAACACGTACTTGTTTGCGTCTGTGCATGTAAATGGATTTAACTTATCGCACAAGTAACTCATTTCAAATAATCCTGTGCCACAACATGCTATCCCTGCCACCTCAAATCCTGATTTAATTGCAAGTAAAAGGCAGCCATTTATTCATTAGATAATCACCCCAAAAATATCAAAGAGATGATCATGAGAATTGAAGACCGTCAAATAATCAATCCAAAGAAATGTATAATTCTTTTCAAATTATATGGCATAGTTTGATTCCTATAGAGTTAAAGAAATAAAAAGGGAGGAATACTTTGATAAATGGTACTAATAAATATGTCCTAACATTTGTATGTCCATAAGAATTATTATTAAAAGTAAAATGAAAAATTTAAGTTACATTATTTATGAATTATGAAAAGTGTTATTATTTTGGAAGAATTAAAAGAAAATAATATCACATAAACAAGAATGGAGAGAATTATATATATTGAAAAAGCTGGCTCCTTTGGAAGAAATGAAGAATTACCTTGAGATCTTTTAAGAATTACGAGTAGCTAGCTAGATATTACTTATTTGTGGAAGAACAATTGTGACAATAAAATATTACCTAAGAGGAACAAAATAGGATTTGAAGGATTAGCTACTTGTAGGAGCAATGCATTATTACTTAGGCAACAAGAATTGGAAGGTCCAATTAATTAAGCTTAAAAGTATTTATCGCCCACTTCAATATATAATTGAAACGAGTAGGGAAAAAACAACAATAAAGAACACTCTCATGATCTTATATTATTGTTATAACTGGGTGACTATGGGAAAATCTTGTGAAAATAGCACGAGTTAGCTGGTTTTGGATTGATAATCGAAAAATAGTAAGCGTTTGCAAAGTCATTGAAAAATAATCATTGTTTACTGAAACATGAAATATTCTAGCATAATATGTTGGATTATGGAGCTCGTCGATAAAATTTCCTGCATATTATGTTGGAACCCTTGCACACGAAGAGTTCCAATATAATATGTTGGATTATGAAGCTCCTGCATCTAAACTTCCAGCATATATTATGTTGCAACTCCAGCACATTATGAAATTCCAGCACACTATGTCAGAATCCCATATGCTATGGGATGCCAACTCGAGCTCCAACATATTATGCTGGAATATTTTCAAATTTTTAAGAATATTTTGTTCAAATTTTATATTTATATGAAAAAGTGACTAAATTTTGATTATATTTGAAGTTGTGGCTACTTTTTATTTAGCAAGCGTAAATCTGACTATTTTTGAATTTTTTTTTCCGGAAAATCCTGACATGTAAAAGTTAGAAAGTTAACCTAATTTTTATGAGTCAATTATTTAACGGAAAAATGGATAAATAAAAGAGGAGTTGAAAGAAAAAACTTACCAAATGAGGAAGGATTTTTGATCATTTGAAGCAAGAGATCATAGGTATCAGAAAAAACAAGTCTAATTCCAGGAAGCTCCTGATCATTTATCTTCTGAACCAAACCCTTCAACATCACATTAAAATGTACAGCCACTTCATTATATTTCTCATTGCAACCATCTCCACTTCCTCTTATATAATTAGTTGCTCTTTCTAAAGGTAAACAACCCATAGGAGGAAGTCCACCTAAGGAAATTTTCCTAGCTCCTAAATCATAAATTTGCTTCACAAACTTCTCTGCAAGTTCAAGAAGGAAGCTCTGAAACTGTTCTATTGTGTATTGAGATGCACGTTTGCTTTGCATTGAATAATAATTTTCCAAGAAATCGTTTGTTCCCATGCTGATAAGATATAAGGATTCCTCTATTATGTATTTTGCTTTTCTTGTGCCTGCATATGCTTCTAGTTTCTTCTGATAATCCTTGTAGTTTTCTACTTCTTTCCACAGAGGTAACACATTCTGTGAAAAGGAACAACATATTGAAGCCAATCACATATTTTACCCATAAAAGAATTATACTATTAATGACGGATTTACGCTATATCATGTTACCCAAAGGAAATATGCAAGTAAGCCTACTTAAAATGGTGTCATAAAAATAAGACTAATAACATGCTACATCATATAAATGTCCTGCTGGTGTAAAAAAAATTAGACTGACAGTATATATGACTTAATTAAATTCTTGAAATATACATATACACATAGTTGTGTTGTAATTGGACAATTAATTATTGGTAAAATGCATACAATATTGTCTTCTAAGTTTTAAATTGTTAAATTGTTATATTATACTACCCGGCCCATAAGAAAACTTGTTTCAGTAGTTTGATATTGTCTACTAAGTTTTAAATTAATTAAATTTGGTGCAAAGATTTGGGGTGCGGCCAGTAAGTTTTTCATGTACTCATCGCATTATTTATCAGTTTATCCTTCCCGAAGAGCAGATGAGACCTAATAATATATAATACTCCAAAACTGTACTTTCTGTTGATATATGCTAAACTTTTACTACCACTTTTCTTCAAAATAATATTGTAACAAGAAGTACTACACAATCAATAAAATATGTACGCGCTCACCTATTTATGTGGATAATAAATATATTTTGACACTATCTTCCATCGATCGACAAAATTCAACGGAGGTAATTAGAATGTTAACTAATGAAAACTTATTTTGATCCTATTATTTATGAATGCAGGTCAATCGTTCAAAAACTAGGTAATGTGGTGGTGAAGCACGACTACATAAAAACCAACAAACTTGCTGACATACTGGCAAAGGAAGTGACGAGGAAAAAGTTTTTGGAGACGTTTTTGTAATATTAGTTCCTTTAGTGTTTATCAACAATGTATTTTAGGCGAATATAGAAACTTTATTTGAAAAAAAACAATGGCCTGTAATAGTGATAGTTACAGTATGCTAGAGGGAGGTATCACGTACCCACCCACAAACAATATTTTTGCACGCTCTAATGGATAATTTGGTGTTAATTATAATATGCATCCGTTTTAACCCCCCCCAAAAAAAAGACAAACACGAATATTCAATTCGGAGCAACATTTTTCGACTTTAATGATTAAAAAGGCTTTTTCTTTTCTTTTTAAAGCAACCCCGTGTGCGCACGAGAGCGGCTGACGAATGCCCCATCCACCCAACAACGATAACAATATAAAATCACTATTCTTTTTTCCATTTAATATCGAGTTAGAATATAAAGTTTATAAATTTGAAGTTTTAGTTATGTTAAGTCCATGAGTTCTATATAATAACAATAATTTATATATATTAAATAAAAAATTTAAAATATTAAAAGATTTAAATTAAAATTATTAAATTCGATCAAATCTGTATCTTGCACTATAAAAATCCGTTATGCCTCGTATAAACATTAGGTACGTTTATGCCGATCACAGTATTATAAGAAAATCACATAATAGAGATTACATCATTTTCTAGAAAAGTGAAATTAATAACTTGAAAATAAAATATATTATACTACAGCATATTAAAATAAACATACACTGCTAATGTGCATATAAAATTAAATTCGACCATAAATAATACTCTCTTTGTTATGTTTTATGTGGTATTCGAAAATTTTAGTTTTAATACGAGGTAATAGGTGTGATAAGAGTTGAAATTAAATTTATACCTTATTTGATTGGAGGTAAAAATTTATTTTGAGATAAATTTATACCTTTAACGAAAAAAGGTATAATCCCAAATTTTATTCCACTATATACCATCAATTGTGGAATTATATTATTCCATCTTTTATGTAGAATAAATTAGTATGGGGATTATAATGCCGATACTATTTTGTCCACCTGCCAAACAACCCATAAATTTCTTATTTACCCCTTTAGCTACACAAGAATTTCTTTATCAATAAACATTACCTTACCTCATAACTAATTAACTCGAGGGAATAAGAATGGAGTAGCAAATAAGTAGAATAAGAAAGAGAGCTTACAAGAACATCAGAAGTAGAATTATCATAACCAGTACCAGCAGAAGCAAAGCAAACACCACCAGCAAAATCAGAAATTTTATACATGGGATCCAAATAAGCTGGCACAAATGGCCTCAAACCAAAAGCCTCAGATATAAAATCTGGGGGAATACGTCCATTGCAGAACCTTCCTGTTGGTCTTTTGTCATAAAAGTCACGGCCATAAGGCTCGAAATTGCTCTTAAGAAGAGTGGAAATTTGGTTGTTGTTGCCAGCATCAACGGAGGAGTCACCGAATACTATAATTGCTGGAACTTTTCCTGCTAAAGAATTAGTGATTAGTAGCAAGAATTCGACAAGAATTAGTATCAGCCATGGAATATTGAAGTTGTGAGCTTCCATTCTTTTGCTTTTGTTTTGGTGATTTAGTTAAGGTTATGGGGATCTGAGTGAAGCATATTAACTTTTTATACAGGTGAATTGGGTGGGAAAGAGGGTCCTTTGGCAGGAGTTTGTTGGCATCATTAATGACGAAGGAAAAATTATATACTTATTAACATGCATTTGATAGGAAGGAAAATACTTATTTCATGAAATATACATATCGTGGGATATCTTAAAAAAATAATTTTATAGATGTGATGGGTGACAATCGTACGAGGTGAAGTGATTGTACTTTGGCAATATTTATAACTACTCCGTGTCGAAGGTTAATGACCATGAGTCAACTTGAGTTAGGTAACGGTAAATATACTCCCCAATCCCTTTCATCCACTATAATTGATTTTTAAGGTTTTGACGTACCAATTAAGAGAATCACTTAATAATATTAATTAAAAAAGTTATTTAGATTATTCTTTATCATGCGTCAATATTAAATATGAAGTAGGGATGGACATTTGATATTTTGATCCGGTATTTAAGAACTACATATCAAAGTAAATTGTTACGTTTTGACATTTCTTGTTTGATTCGCTATGATTACGATACTGTTTCGATAGCCAACCAAATATTATTTTAATAATTACAATCAAGACATTCACATATTCAAATTCTATAAAATCGATTATGCAAGAAACATTAGCGACAAACAATCATCGAATAGACAATAGGGCAATAAACGTCTCAGCAACCAAGAATCACTAAAGTAAAACAAGTTATAAGAAACACAGCTAACAAACATTAGAAACAAATTCATTATTAAGTAACAGATACGTATTCAACAATTTGAACTTTAAACAAACGTCAATATTTTGATTTTTGAGAATGAGGAGAATAAGAAGTAATTTTAAAGAATATTCAACTGTATTAACTATGTCATTGTGTAATGAATTTGACATAATTTATCCATCTCAATAAGGATTTGACAATAATGCTGTGACAAAGTGGGTCAGGAGCTGTTTACCATATTCTTTTCCACAGTAAATAAGAAATTGTTTCTCCACTAATATATTCCTTCTAATCCAAAATAAATAATTTTTTGATTGTTTTCACACATATTAAGAAACTCACATTTTAATATTAATTAGCATAAAATTGATCATACTAATATTTAATGTCTCTTCATATAAACATTCCTAATACATACTCAAACATCATTTACTCCAATGACAATATAAGAAAATCATAATTAATTTATTTTTAAAATCTAAAAAAATTATTAATTTTGAATCCCAAAAAAGCTAAAAAAATTATTTATTATGGATTGAAGGAAATACTAAACAGAGAACAACAATATTTTGTAGAGAGTTTTGGGAGAAGTAATTTTCTCGTATTGCTCGCAAAAGTATATATAGAGTACAAGGGTATCAAATCCTACCAACTATAGGACTATACAATAATGAAGGAAATCAAATCCTACCAACTATAGGACTGTACAATAATGCGAGAATATTCTACCAATAATAAAAAGATACACAAAAGATATTCACAATATTTTCTAATACGCCCCCTCAAGATGGAGGGCCGGAGGACACGCCAATCTTGGACATCAGCAGATGAAGCCGAGGACGAGATAAGTGCTTGGTGAGAGCATCAGCAAGCTGATCAGCAGAGGATACGTGAGCAACACGAAGGGACCCATTCTGAACCAATTGACGAACAAAGTGATAATCAATGGAGATGTGTTTCATGCGCGAATGAAACACAGGATTGGCACAGAGGTAAGTGGCGCCAATGTTGTCGCTGTAAATGACGGGAGCAGCCGGAAGAGGGACATGAAGCTCGCGCAGCAAGGAATGAAGCCAACGTACTTCAGCGGCAGCAGAAGCAATGGCATGATACTCAGCCTTAGTAGATGATCGTGCAATGGGACGCTGCTTTTTGGAGCTCCAGGAAATAGGATTAGGCCTTAGAAAGACAACATAGGCACCAGTTGAGGAGCGGTTATCACTGTTTCCACCCCAATCAGCATCAGAGAAACAATGCAGAGGTATAGCAGAAGAAGGACGCAGCCAGACGCCAAAGTCACGCGTCCCATTCAGATACCGGAAGAGGCGCTTAACTGCACCCCAATGAGTGACAGTAGGAGCGTGCATGAACTGTAAGAGTTTATTCACAGCAAAGGAGATATCAGACGAGTGAAGGAGAGATACTGGAGGCCCCCAAGGGCCTGTCGATAGGCGGATGCGTCGGTAGGGGCCGAGCCATCGGACAGATGAAGGCGGGTTGACGCCGCTGTTGGCGTCTGAACAGGGTTTGACTCCATCATATTATGACGAGTCAAAAGATCAACAACATATTTACGCTGAGAAAGAAAACACCCCTTGGAGTTGCGCAGAACTTCAACACCAAGAAAGTAGCTTAGATCAACCATGTCTTTAAGAGAAAACTGAGTCCCAAGAGAGTCAATCACACGGTTCAAGAAAGCAGAATCATTACCATTCAATATGAGATCATCAACATATACCAAAAAATAGGCCGTAATACCAGAGTGCTGTAAGACGAAGAGCGAAGTATCAGAGGACGAAACCCATGGTCAGAAGACATTGGCGGAGCGCACTGTACCATGCCCGGGGTGCCTGTTTGAACCATAAATAGCTTTCTGTAACTTACAGACATAAGATGGATAGGCTTTGTCAACAAAACCCGGTGGTTGTGCCATATAAACATCCTCTGTAAGCCTTCCATGGAGAAAGGCATTGTTCACATCCATTTGACAAAGAGGCCAGCCCTTGGATACAGCTATACTGAGAACCAAATGCACAGTTGCTGGCTTAACAACCGGACTGAAAGTCTCCTGGAAGTCTACACCTGGACGCTGATGAAAGCCCTTTGCAACAAGCCGGGCTTTGAACTTATCCACAGTACAGTCAAGCTTTCGTTTGATACGATAAACCCACTTGCAACCCACAACATTCTGCGAAGAATCAGGCGGAACAAGATCCCAGGTGCCATTCCGTAGTAGAGCATCAAACTCTGATGACATAGCAGCGCGCCAGCGCTCATCAGACATAGCAGTAGACAAAGTCTGTGGTTCAGTAATAGCAGGAGAGGTGACATCATACATACCAAACTTCTTGTTGGGCGTAAAGATGTTATTTTTGATGCGAGTTTGCATATAATGACCACCATGAGAGGATACAGGTGGTGGCAAAATGGGTGTAGCGGCGGCAGGGGCCGCTGGCGGTGCCGGAAGGGGCGCTGGTGGCGCGGGCGTTGGCGCCGGCAGTGCGTCCGGTGAAGGATCGCTAGTGGGAGCGGCGGCAGGTACTGGTAGCGGCAGCGGAAGGACTTCTAGGGAGACCGGAATGGGTACAGGGAGAGACTCGGGGTTAGACAATTTAGAGAACGGGAAGACATCTTCATGGAAGGTGACATGATGCGAGACGAAGATTTTAGACGTTGAGGGATCAATGCAGAGATAGGCGCTTTGAGTAGTAGAGTAGCCGAAGAGGACACAGTTACGAGATCTGGGTTCCATTTTGTTTGAGGTGTAGGGCCGAAGCCAAGGGAAGCATTGACAGCCGAAGACACGTAGTTTGGCAAGGTTGGGGCGCTTATGGAAGAGAGACTCAAAGGAGGAGAGCATCGAGATATTTGTCTTGGGAAGACGATTAATAAGATAGACTGCTGTAGCAAAGGCATAAGGCCAGTAAATAAGAGGTACAGAGGCATGATGAAGGAGAGTGAGACCAGTATCGAGAATATGACGGTGACGGCATTCAGCATAGCCATTGTGCTGAGGAGTATGAGGAGGTGAAGTGAGATGTGAGATGCCATTGGAGGTAAGAAAAGAGCGTAAAGCGAGGAATTCACCCCCATTGTCAGTATACAGAGTAACGATTTTAGCAGAGAAATATTTTTCTACAATGGATTTAAAAATGGGAAAGGTTTGTAAGACATCAGATTTACTGCGTAAAGGAAAAAACCAAACATACTTAGAAAAATGATCAACAAAGATGACATAATATTTAAATCCTTCATTAGAAATAATCAGAGAGGTCCATACATCGGAGAAAATAAGCTCCAGGGGAGCAGTAGAAGATAAACTTGACTCAGAAAAAGGTAACTTATGACACTTATGAAGCTTGCAAGATACACAAGCAAGATCAGACACATTATTGGACGCTATACTGTTAGAAGACACTAAATGACACAGGATTTTAGCAGACGGGTGACCAAACCGAGAATTCCACAATGACGCAGAGAGCTTTTGTGCAGTGAGGGCGGACGAGAGACTGGGAGCTGTCGGCCAGTAGTAGGTGTTGCCCCTAAGTGGGCCGCGAACGAGCGTTGCCCACATGCGACGATCCTTCACCTGAAAATCATTATCAGAAAGAATAACATTAACATTATTGTGACGACATAATTGGGCAACAGAGATCAAATTTTTACACATATGTGGAACACAGAGAGCCCCAAGTAATAAAAGAGAGGAATGACTATTAAGTTGTCCAGTATGTGTAATTGCCAAACCTTCACCGCTACCAATAACCACATTATCGAAACCAGTGTAAGGACTGTAAAGAGACATGTTGGCAAGATCAGAGGTTATGTGATGGGAGGCACCAGAGTCCAGGATCCAATTGGATGCAGAGGGAATCATCGGAGAGTGATGGGCTGTGTGAGCAGCCGGATAAGGTGGCGAAGCATAAGCTTGCCGCGGCAGTGGTCCACCGTAAGGGGGCTGATTGGCGCCAGAGATGGGATAGGACGGGCAGCGGCGCGCGGAGTGGCCAAATTCACTGCAGAGCTGGCACTTCCCCTTGTACCCGCGAGATTGGCCATTGCTGGAGTAACCACCACGACCGGAGACTGAACCGCGGCTGCTACGGCCGCGCCCGCGGCTACCGAAGCGGTTACGACCTGGCTGCTGTCCGGCGATGAAGGCATCCGACGGAGCCAAATCAGATGCGGCGGAGGTGGCCGGCACACGAGCAGTAATCTGAGCCTCCATGCTTAATAGTTTGTCATGTAATTCAGCAAAAGAGATGGGAGATTCACGGGCTTGGATGGCATGAGAGAGTTCCATATACGGATCATCAAGACCATTTAGAACCTTAATGACAAGATCCTCAAAATCAACAGTAACACCCAGGAGAGATAATTCATCCACAATCACGCGAATACCGTGCATAAAATCGTAACAGATTTTAGAACCTTTTACCGGATTATGGAGTTGTTGTTTGCGAGCCATGATACGACCACAAGAAGCAGAGCGCGAGGATGTCCCAGGCCTCTTTAGAGGTTTCCGCAGCAGCAATAAAGGAGATGATCGTCGGTGTGATCGACGAGATGATGGCACTGAGAATAAGATTGTCCTGGCGAATCCAGTAAGAATATGCTGGATTGGGGGAAGTCACGTCCTTGTTGACGATAGTGGCTGGTGGGCACGGCTTCGATCCGTCCAAGAAGCCGAGGAGGTCGTAACCCGTAAGAAGGGTTCGAAATTGGAATTTTTACGCCAGGTAATTAGTGGAATCCAATTTGAGTGGAATTTGAGCCGATGCATTGATGGCAATCGGCTGGAGAGGCTCGGTTGACATCGTAGCGGCCATGAAGCGCGAGGCAAAGGAGAGGAGGCGCTGAACGACGTCGAGAAAGAGAGGGCTGCCGATTAGTGCAGCGGCGGCGGCGGTGGCGACAGGCTGCCAGTAAGAGCAGCGGCGGCGGCGCGGGTAGGATAGAATTAGGGTTTGTTTGGCGATATGCCACTGGCGTATGATACCATGTAGAGAGTTTTGGGAGAAGTAATTTTCTCGTATTGCTCACAAAAGTATGTATAGAGTACCAGGGTATCAAATCCTACCAACTATAGGACTGTACAATAATGAAGGATATCAAATCCTACCAACTATAGGAATGTACAATAATGAGAGAATATTCTACCAATAATAAAAAGATACACAAAAGATATTTACAATATTTCCTAATATATTTAACCACTTAAGGTAATAACAATAAGTAATAACAGGTTGAGGAGATATCCTTAGCAAAAGTTATAGATCAATAGCAAGTTAACAAACAAAATGTTGTTGGGTAACGTTGGCAACTTTGGTATTTCGGTATTTCCGAAAATCGAAATATTGAAACTTCAATATCGAATACCGAAGAAGTACCGAACTTTTGAAAAGTTTATATCGAGTTAGTACCAAAATGTTGAAGAATCGTTCCCGAAATACAGAATTTATTCGGTTCGATTTAATTCGAATTTTATGCCCACCTCTATTAAGATGTACTAAAAGATTTTCCAAAATTTTGCTCAGATCGTTTATTAAACAAAGGTAAATGTGGAATATATATATATATATATATATATATATATATATTATATATATATATATATATATATATATATATGCTTTTAAATGAATCACTTACTCCGTATTTCCATATCTATGAGTGACGAACATCATCTTTTTTTCCTTTTTGGTGAAATGGTTTTAACGAGATACTAGTTGTATAAGGTTTTTTTTTTATCTTACAAATTTGTGGAGCCCAATTTTATATTTCTGAGTCTATAGAAATTTGTGTCCAAAAAACTATAAGATAAAAAGATTGCGTCAGTTATAGGTGTTAAACGGGTCAGGTTGACCCAGTTCCGGACAGCCCAAATCGGTTAAACCCAGAATCGGCCTGGATCGGTTAGAGGGGGCTGGGCTAGGCTGGGGGTTAGGGGGGTTAGTCCGTTTAATTTTTTAAAACGGGTAATCGGCCCATTTGAACCCGGAAGAGTGAAAAGTAACTCTTACCGGGTTAACCGACCCGGTTCAAACAGCTAGTTTTTTTTTTGTTTTTTTAAAATTTTTGAAATTTGTGGGCCCCACTGATTGTTGGCGACGATCAGACCTTGATTTGGCCCGTTGGCCAACGGAAATATTGCATAAATAGTCCTTTTTTTTAATTTTTAACCCTTTTTCATTTAACAAAACTAACCTTCTCTACAACAACAACAACAACAACAACAACAACAACAACAATCCAGTATAATCCCACTTAGTGGGGTCTGGGGAGGGTAGTGTGTACACAGACCTTACCCCTACCCTGGGGTAGAGAGGCTGTTTCCAAATAGACCCTCGGCATCCTTCCCTCCAAGAACTTCCGACCTTGCTCTTGGGGAGACTCGAACTTACAACCTCTCGTTTGGAAGTGGGGGTTGCTTACCATCAGAGCAACCCCACTTGTCAAAACTAACCTTCTATAAAACTATAAATATCCCCCCTCCCCGGCCTCTTCTTCATTTCTTCACCCAATACTAATTTCTCGATCTCAATTTCTCTCATTCACCAAGTTGCAAGACTTTAAGTCTTCAATTCATTATTTCATCTTCTAATTTTGTTTGGCTCTATTTTCTTGAATTTAATTTATCATTTTTTATCATTCGAATTTTGAAGTTTGAACAATTGAAGTTCAACTTTAAAATTCTTGCTTGACGTTTGTTCGTGATAACATCGGAATTACGTAATCAAGTGCTCAATTCATTGTCGCATTCGGTGCACTCCCTCCAACTACCCTCCAACTATTTCTCTTACCTACTATTTTAATTACATATTTAATTTTAACTTATACTTTAATTTCTACAATATGTTTAGTGCTGCTAAAAGAGCGTGCAAAAGAGTTACTAGTAGGGAAAATAAAAAAGAGGCAGTCCTTCAACATCTGGTAGTAATAATAATAACACATTATCATTTACACATGTTTCCGAAACATCACCTAATGATAATATAGATATAGATTATGAACAATTACAAGCAGATTTTGGAATAGAAGATAATGTAATAGGAATGCAAGATGAGATACCAGCTCAAGAAGTGGTGGTCGTGGCACTAGGAATACACCACTTGTGGCTCCGACTACTAATCGTAGAAAAAGAAGTAAGGTTTGAATATTTTTTGAAAATAATAGAAGATACTGATAGAGTTAAATGAAAACTTTGTAACGGTGATTTTAAATATATTTGACTGGAGGAAATTTAGGGAAGACTGGGACGCTTAGTAGACATATAGGAACTGAGCATCCTATAGAATGGGGCGCTGATGGTGATGGAAATCAAACAACTCTTAACCCTACTACTGGAGGTCTAGTGAAATACGATAAATTGAAGGATCATGAGGAGTTAGCAAAAATGATTTCTTTGAGTTGTCTACATTTTTCTTTTGCTTCTTCATCATATCTTATTATGTATATTCAAAGGATTTATAATCCTTTATTTAAAGGTATCCCTAGAAGTACTTGTAGAGCTGATATCTTTAGACTTCATGGACAATATAAAACATACATACGTTATTTGTTTAGCCACCTTCCTTGTAGAGTTTCTCTAACTTCTGATATTGGCAATGCTATTAATGGAAATGATTATTTGATAATTACATGTCATTGGATAGATGATACTACTTGTATGCAAAAACATATTATCGTTTTTAGATATGATGAAAATTAGAGTCATACTGTTACGTTAATAAGTAGTACTATTTTGTGAAATTGTTGAATTTTAAAATCTAAAGCAAAATATATTGTGTATGTCTTTTGATAATGCTTCTAACAATAATGCCGCAATTTTAATATTAAAACTGCATTTGCAGCCACCTCTTGATGACATTTTTCATGTTAAGTGCATGTCATGTTTATAATTTAATTGTTAAAAGTGGTCTTGATTTATTTTCAACTGAGATTACTCATGTTAGAAGAGCAGTTGGTGTTATTCAAGGAAATAATAGACAATTTAGAATAAATAAATTTAAGAATAAGGCCAAGGAAATAATAGACAATCTAGAATAAAGGAATTTAAGATAAGTGTGTCCAGTATCACCTTAAACTCAGATTCATGTCAGACGAAATTAATACTAGATGGAATTATACGTATATATTTTTAAAATGTTGCTATAAATATAGATTCCCAATAACGGAAGTTGCTAATGTGCATTGTACTGATCCAAACCGTATGTTAACAACTAGTACTTAGGAGGTCATTAATGATGTTGTTAAATTTTACATAAATTTTATACATCTACTGTTGAGTTTTCTAAAGCATATTACCCTACTGTTACTATGACTTTAGTACATATAACTGAAATTTCTTTTCTACTCTTTGAATTTAAGAAGAAAGAAAAATATAAGGATGTTGAAAAAATGCAAGCAAAATTTTAAAAATATTTCTTTTCAATTCCTTGGATCTACTTAATTGGAGTTGTTTTAAATCCTTCTATTAAGATGTCTGATTGAATCAATTAATGAATGTTTTATATACTTATATGGAGGTTTGACCAACTAAAACCCCAAATTTATATGTTTCTATGAACAAGCTAAATAATTATTAACAACAATTATATAATTATTATGCAAATGCAATTGATGATGCTGCTCATGCTGTATGCAATGTTAATCCTACTATACACTATTCCACTTCTGCTACTGTGAATGATGAAGAAGACCTTGATAATTTTGATATTTTTTCTACATTTTCTAACATTCAAACCAGTAACAGGAACATCGATGAACTTCAATTGTACTTGCAGAAGCAAAAAGAGCCTCGTGCAAAAATTTTTTTACCGTTGGAATAATAGCATGAGAATGAAAAGCAATTTTCTATTCTTTCTGCTTGGCTTGGACCGTAACTCATACGGATTCAAAAAATAAAAATCTGGCCGGACTCAACCCATCCATTTAATACTTTTAATATTATTTGTACGAGAGAGAAAATAAATTTTTTCGGTTTCAACAAGTTTGTCAGCGGGAAGGGCAGTAGAGTTTGATTGTGGCAATTAATGGGACCGATAAGGACGTACGTAAATGACCGGCTCAGTCATTTCTTATTTCTCAACAACACTGTCTGTTTCTCGACTGTACAACTTTCTTTAATTTGAATCGGAAATCGCACTTCTGTATCTGTCCATGCACTCCATCGGTGAATGCTTCGCTTTGATGACACAAATACTCCTATATTTTAAAGCTATCTCTATGTTTTTATTAAATGCTATAAAAAAGAAAGAAAACAGCAAATTTTAGTAAGAAAGTAGAATTTGAACCTAATTTAATTCTAAAAATTAGCTCATGAATGAGTATCATAAAAAACAATTAATATATAGAAGGAAATAATAATTCATTCCTTTAATTAATAGGAAACAATCTATGAGGGCGTTTGGACATCAGAATTGTAAAAATTCAAAAAAGTAAACAAAGAATTCAAATGAAAATCGTATTTGAAAATTGGAGTTGTAATTAGATATGAGTATAATTTAGGCTATTTTTGAAGTTTTGGGAGTGATCCAAGTAAAAATTTAAAAAAACTACTTTTTGGAGTTTTTCGAAATTTCGAAAATTCTAAACTAGACCTTCAAGTGAAAATTGAAAATTTTATAAATAAATACTGATTTCAAGAAAAATCAAAAAACAAAAATTCTTATGTCCAAACGGGCTCTAACAGCAGCGTGCATAACATCATATGCAGATTCATTATTAGGTTAAATAAAAAAACTCTGATAACTTTAACTTTGATATCATGATAAATAAGAATCATAGAATAACTTAACTGTAAAGTTTGCTCATCGTATGCAAATCAGCCAAAATCATACAAAGATCAACATACCGTCCCTTCAACTAATATGGAACAATCCAACTAGTTATATTCGGACTCAGCCTAGAAGTATGCAATTTGGTTGTTTATTAGTAGGCTTCAAGTTAAGTATATTTCTATTCAAATTTAATAGAACTTTTCTTTTTTCCTGTTAAAAGATAAGACTTCCAAATTTATGAGAGTAAGCTTAATAAATATTCCATCGAACTTCAATTTATGTAAACTTATTTCTTTTTTAATCTGTGTTAAAAAATAATTTATTTTCTTATTTGGAAATAATTTACCTTTATACAATGATTGATAGCCACACAAAAATATGTGACTTATTATACACCACAAGTTCAAAACATTTTCTCTCTTTTCTTAAACTCCGTACCTAATCAAATATATTAACATCAATTGAAAGAGAGGGAATAGTACTAGTAACTACTATTTGTGTGGGGGTAAAATTGATAAACGACATGTGAATGCTCGATGAATTGGCACGTCAAAGCAAAGACAAGTAAGATATGAGTCAGCAAATATCTGCATCGATAACAACACATGATCGGTGCAAGGTGAGTTCTGAAGACAATGAAACGAGGACGGGCATTTGAAGGGAAGTTATCGGTTGGAAAATACAACATTCAATGAACAACCATTATAAAGAATTTTTTCAATAATACCCACCCGTTATTCAGCCATCAAGATGGATTTTATTCGTATTAAAGAAAGGTTTGATTTGAGAATCTTGTTTCCTGAATTTAAGCTATAAATAGAAATATTTATATTAATTATAGGCAAGAGACATTTTGTATACTAATGGTCAAAACTAGCACTTATTCCATAAAAGAATATTCTATTCTTTATTCTTCGTATTGCTCTTGTATTGCTTTCCGAGAAGTCCAACCCACAGTCAGGCTTGTGTTTTCTTTCAATTTATTTTTAATAATTTATTTATATTCTTGGATCAAATTAATTTGCGTGTCTATAAGTAAAATCTATTCACATGTTACTAATGTAGTTTGATACTTTTCTTTACTAAAATAAAAATCAGATATAACATCTAACGATGCTAACAACTCTTATAATGTTGTAACAAACAACGAGCGTAAGGATGTGTTACAGCATGATGCTTTAACTAGTGAAACTCGCAACGAAGGAGAAGAAATAACTCTGGTTCGTGAAGAACGAAATCATCGGAATGTGAGAAGTCCAACTCCTGAAGATATGGACGATGAACTTGTTGTTGAAACAATAAAAATGTTGTGAGCGCAACAAAGGAATATTATGAATAATCTCTTAATACAAGATCTGATAATGACGGAGTTGAGGCAGACGTTTTTGGTTGCTTTCAATAATTCCAATGGAGGTGTTCAAGTTCCTCCCAGCGTGCTTGCAAATCAAACAGTGCAGATAACCGGCAACATTTCTCCAATGGAGGAGTTTGATTTTAATGAAAATGAGGCATGTTGTGAAGGTCTTGGATCCGGGAAGGACAACAATGCTATTGATCCTTTTAAAACCGAGCTTATGGGATTCATGAGAAAAATGAATGAATAATTGAATGGACCAAAATACTAAAAACAATCCATGCTCGGATATATCAGATACGGGGGCACCATTGCTTGGAAAGGACGGGATTTAAAGAAGTATACATAGTTGCTGTACAAAACAAGCGCGACCCCGAAATTAATTCTAAAATGATTCAAGATGCACAATATTCCTAAGTACGATGGAATCTCGGATCCACAAAAGCATATCACAACTTATATTATGGCTATAAAGGAAAATGACTTGGCCCTAAATGAGATTGGATCTGTTTTGTTGAAGAAATTTAACGAAACCTTAACGAATGGTGCTTTACCATGATATTCTCATTTACTTAAGCATTCTATTGAATCTTTTGAAATGCTTGCAGATTCTTTAATTAAAGCTCATGCGGGGGCATGGAAAGTCCAAGCTAGGAAGGCAGATGTATTCCAAGTAGCTCAAAGGAGAGTCTGAACTGTTGCAAGAGTTCGTAATCCAATTTCAAAAGGAGAGGATGTTGTTGCCGGCGTTACCGTATGATTGGAAAGTTAAAGAATTCACCAAATGTCTTAAAGTAGTACCATATGAGTTGGCAGTTGAAGCGTTCACCAAAGGTATCAATCTGTCGAGCTCTGATACCTCCAGGAAATTGAAGGAATGCATGTTGGAGTTTCAGGAAACCATATGGGCAGATGTCCAAAACCGTTATGAATAAAAAATCCGAATTGAAAATACTTAATTGAGCTCTTCAATGTTATATAAGGGACGCAATCGCAATTAGAACCAGGAAACGTTCAAAACTGATTTCGATGCAGAGTGGAGGTCTTCCTGGAATCATTATCAACCTTACAAAAGAGCTTATGGGCATGAAAATAAAGGTTTTCAATCATTGGACAAGTTTGTTTTTGATAGAAGGGCAGATCGTGGTCGGAGTAGCAGAGCTTTACAGGAGAAGGAACCATCAGGGTCCTGGGATTCAACATATCTCTAGTTATCCGATTACAATTTCAATGTCTGTTTGGTAGAACTGGTTTGAGAAACATTAAGGAGATAAAATTTTCAAAACAAATTCGATCAGATCCTAGTCAAAAGGATCCTAATTTACAACATGAATTTCATGGAACACATAGCCACAGGGCTGAGGACTGCCAACACCTTCAGGAAGAGGTTACAATGTTATTGAAGAATAGTCACCTTCGAGACTTTTTAAGTGATCAGGCCAAGAACAATTACGGGATGAATCGAGATGCTGCAAAACTAGCCAAACCGGCTGTAGGGTCGGCTCGCCTAACGACAAACATGATCTTTGGTGGTGTTAAGGTAAATGAAGTGAATTTTCTGTACCGAAGAAGACAAAGATCGATATTTCATGGCAAGAGGATCCGAGAAACATTAGAAGAATATGAAATCACCTTCACGGAATAAGACACTTACGGCCTTATTTTACCACACAACGATGCTCTAGTAATACCAATTAATATTTTAGATTTTAGAATTATATGTGTGTTGGCTGGTCCATGTAGTTCAGCCAATATCATTCAGTTGAGAGTTCTGAAACAAGCAAAGTTAATTGGAACATAGTTCCCGCAACAAAGCTTCTGGCCGGGTTCAACCTAACTACTGTGACAACCCGAGGAGAGATTTTACTGCCCACAAATGTCGAAGGCGTAATAAAGATCAGTTTGTTTGAAGCGGTGGATGGCGATATGTGATACAACATGATTCTTGAAAGGCCATGGATTCATGAAATGAAGTTTGTGCCATTGAATTACCATCAACTGCTGAAGTTCCCCACATTGAAGGGGATCACACATGTTAGAGGAGACAAACCAACTGCGAGAGAAATGAATACAGTTACCTTGCCCAGGCTCAAGGTAGAAGGAATAAGCAAATAGTAACTACATGGACCAGAGCCTTCTTCCATCCTGATTGAAGGTAATGGGGAAGAGGGCTCATCAAATTTCTATTAGGTACCGAGGTCATTCTAGGTACTGAAGGAAAAGGATGCAATAAATTCAACTGTAGAGGTGCTCAGAGAAGTTGCTTTGTTCACAGAGTTCTTACAAAGCAAGTTCCATTTGAGAATGGGGTTGAACCTTGAACTAAGACTTAACATTATTGATTTTTTTAAAACTAACATTGATTTTTAGGTATTCCATTGGAAGTGACTGTCCACAAACTAAGTTTGTACACTAACGTTCCTCTGGTAAAGCAGAACAAAATAACTGACAGCCAAGGTCAAAAATAGGTTTTTTAAGGAAGAGGTAACTCGATTACTGAATATAGGTTCTATGCAAGAGGTATATTATCCTAATTGGTTAGCTAACATAGTGGTTGTTCCTAAAAAGAATAATAAATTTAGGATGTGTATAGATTATAAAGATTTAGATAAGGTATGCCCTAAAGTTATTTTTTTTCCAATGCCGAACATTGACCAAATGACGAAGCTACGGCCGGACATGAATTATGAGCTTTCTTGATGCATATTCTGGGCATAATAAAATTATATTGCACCCGAAATATCAAGACAAAACCTATCTTATCACAAATTTTGGCATGTACTACTGATGCCTTTTGGTCTTAAGAATGTCAGAGCCACTTACCAAAAGCTAGTTAATAAGATGTTCGAACGTAAAATTGGTAAAACAATGGAAGTTTAGGTTGGCCATATTTTGATTAAGTATCTTAATATAGGAGATCATTTGGTTCATCTATAAGAGACATTTGATAATCGAAGAAAATATAACATGAAGCTCAATCCTGAGAAATGCGCTTTTGGGGTTAGTTTTGGAAGTTTTTTGGTTTCACAACGAGTAATTGAAGAGAATCCTACAATATTAAGGTCATAAAAGATATCCCTGATCAATTGACAAGTGTAAAGGAGGTTTAGAGGTTAACTGGCCAATTGGTAGCACTTAGTAGTTTCATTTCTTTTCATTCTTGAAAAAGAGAAAAAATTAATTTCGTGGACTTCAAAATTTCAGCAAGCATTAAAAGACCTAAAAAGGTAAATTGAAGGAAGATGAACAATTGTTAATTTATTTTGCGATTTCGGATGTTTTGTTGAGTGCATTTCTAATATGAGAGGAGGAAGGTAAGAAATTTCCTATTTATTTGAGTAAAGTTTTATCAGGAGTAGAGACACATTATCCACATCTCTAAAAGTTGGCTCTAGTAGTCATAGTCGGCTCTCGAAAGCGTAGGCCTTACTTTCAATTTCATCCCATAGCCGTTGTGACGACTTTTCCCCTTAGGACCATCCTTCATATACCTGGATTATGGGGTCGATTAGATAAATGGGCAGTCGAAGTTAGCAAATATGACATTGAATATAAACCCAGGACTGCAATTAAATCACAAGTTTTGGCCGGCTTAGTGGCTGAGTTTAGTCTTGGCATGATGCCTTTAGTTGCCTGGGAAGCAGCTATAGTATCGAAAACTATTTTGATTTATGGAATTTATTTATCGACAGAGCCTCGAATGTAATCTGGTCTTGGGATTTTATCGATCACTCCTTTGGGATAAACCCTAATCCAAACCACTAGAACTATTCCTTTGACTAATAGTTAGGCTGTGCACGAAGCTTTAGTTGCATGACTTGAATTAGCACGGGGACTAGGCTCCAAGGTGATTGAAGTAAATGCGATTCCCAACTCATAGTAGGAGTGGCAAACAGGTGGATCGGGTCGAATATGGTTTGGGTTGAAAACAATAATGAAAAAACAGATAAATTATCCGACCCAAATCACATTTAATACGGATATAAGATGGTTTAACCGATAGATAATATAGGTAACAACATTATCCATGACTTCTTGAATATGATCACTTTTGGGAGAATTCCTAGTCTCCCAAACTTGAGAAACCCCCAATTTGAGGTTTTATAAATGTAAAAGTTAAACTTATTGGTTATCCATTTTCTAAATGGATAATATGGTTCTTATTATACAACCCATATTTTAGTGGATAATATGGGTAATAACTATTTTCTTTTAACCATTTTTCCACCATTAGCTGGTAGTGAACCAAGTATATGGAGTCTTTGTCAACAAAGATGAGCTCATGCAACAATACTTGAATAAGGTACAAGTTCTACTTTCCTAGTTCAAGGAGTGGTCAATTATTTATATTCCAAGCAAAGATAACATGAAGAAAACACATTGGCCAAATTGGGATCGTCCACAAAAAATGAAGGGAGTTGATTCTGGTGCAGTTGTTCAACTTTTGCATTCGGTCCTAGATGTGGATGGGTATTGTGAAGTTAACTCAACCAACTAAATTGGGATTGGAGAAATTAGTTTATAGAGTATATAAGGAATAGAAAATTACCTGAAGATCCTAAGACTTCCTGAAGGCAACGAACAAAAATTGTTTATTATTGCCTTGTTGACGATCAAAATACTGAAGGTTTCTCAAGGACCATTGGCTCAGTGTTTAGCTATATTTGAGGCTGATTATGTGATGAGAGAAGTTCATTAAGGTGTCTATGGAAATTATTATGGTACAGACTCGTTGGTTCTTAAACTGATAAAAGCCGATTACTATTGGCCCCGAATGGAATAAGAGCAAAGATATTTGTGCAAAAATATGATAAATGTCAGTGTCATGCCTAGTTAGTGCATCAGCCGATATACCTTTTGAGTTTGATGGTTTCGTCGTAGACATTCATGAAATGGGGGATGAACGTAGTTGGATCTTTACCTCAAAGGCTTGGGCAGGTAAAATTTCTTTTGGTTTTAATTTATTATTTCACTAAAAGGGTTGAAACAGGTGCTTACTAAAAAATTGGAGAGCGAAAAGTGATTGGTTTCATATGGGATCACATCATTATACGATTTGGGGTACCAAAAGAAATTACTTGTGATCATGGACCACAATTTATAGGTTTTAAAGTCACACAATGTTTGGAAAGACTGAAGATCAAACGTATCACATCTTCTATATATCATCTAAAGTGCTAACGAACAAGAGGAGTCAACCAACGAATTTATAATCCAAAACCTAAAAAACAAATTAGAGGATGCAGAAGGTAATTGGCCAGAAGAGCTACCGGGAGTGTTATGGGCATATCAAACAATGATGAAGTCGAGCACATGAGAAACACCATTTTCACTTGTGTACAGTGTAGAAGCTTTAATTTCGGTGATAGTGCAAAACGAACAATAAGGCATTCCCCGGCAAACAAGGAGGCAAATAATGAAGCAATGCTGATTAAGCTTGAATTGCTTGTAGAACATTGGAGTTTAGAATATGTGAGGATGGTGGAACAAAAGCAAAGAATAGATACTCATTAAAACCATAGATTAAATCTTTGATACTTCAAAGCAGGATATTTGGTTTTAGAAAAAGTAACTCAAAGCACTCGATATTTCAATGTTGGAAAGCTTGGAACGACATAGGAAGAGTCTTAGTGGATTTAAACTATATTTCATAAAGGTTCATATCGGTTGGAAAGAGTAAAATTTCTAGGAAATTGGAACGTGAATCACCTCAAAAGTTATTACCATTAAAGATCCATATTGATACTGAAAAAGTATATGTTGAACTTTTTTTCCCTTCGTCTAGTTTTTGTCTCAATTAGGTTTTACTGGCAAGGTTTTTAATGAACAGCAACGTAAAGCATACTACAAGGAACGATCATCAACGATAGAAAAAACTCCAGTGTTCGAATTCTCATACTTAGCTTCCAAATATTGGGGGGAACTATTTTGTATCAAAACACCAAAAGTGTCATGAAGATCGCAAACTGTTAGAATTGGAAGCTTTATCTTATCAAGACCAGGATTGCATGTTCAGCTCCGCAGAAATAAGTGGTAGATGTTAGCCTCATGTATTGACGACTTTATTTACTTAAGAAAATAAAAGTTTATGTAAATCTACTTTTAGAAATGGAAGGAATAAATCAAAGTCCTTTTGTTTTTATCGTATTTTTTTGTCCAAATGATAGGTTAAGTCTTTTCGATTTGAAAGTTAGTTAAACCTAAAATGCTTGTGCTGTAATAAACATGAGATGTCCTATTCAAAAACATTATAAACATAAGATCCTTCTCTTATGAAACCATCATAGTCAAAAGGTAGGCACAAAAAGTATGAATGCATGAAATTAAAGTCACAAGATATTAAAATTCTCGAACTTATTAAATAAACACAAAAAAGGTTATTCACAGATGGTGGGCAAAAGATGTCTTTTATTTCTTAAATTGTCAAACTCAATAGAAGTTTTAGCATAATTACAAGAAAGATATATATTGCAAAAATTGGTTTTCCCGGCGGGGTTCGAAGGAAGAGAGGTATATTCTGCATCTTTTACAAACGAAAGTTGCTCTGATTCCGGTTGAATACCTTCATCCTTGCCTTTTTCTTCTGCTTCCTCTTCGATTCCTTGGTATTCAGAAGTCGTTCTTCAGAAACTTGAAGTAGTGGGCCGAGCAGGAATGTTGTTGAAGGTAGGTGTCTCCAATTCGAGAGCTTCAGTGATACAACCATATATATTTGTAATGCCTTCTTTGGCCTCCTCCAAAGTGTTCCTCCTTATTTGATAAATTGTATAAGTTTTCTTGAGGAGGAGAGAATCTTCTTGATCTTAGATTTTGGCTCGAAGTCTTTTAATTTTGGGTTGTAGTTGTTCGTTTTCGTCCCTCATGATGTCATAGGTTTGGTTAAGGTCAGTATTTGTCCTCACATGTTCATTATGCTCAATGACCTTTTTCAACCTTTCTTCCATTCTAGCTCTTTTCGGCTCAACAAAAGTAGCCTCATTGGTTTTGGAATGCAAGCTTGCTTTTGATTTATTGATTCTCTACATGGAAGAGGACTCTCATTCGGCTGCAACAGTTACAACATCCTGTAGCTCAGCCCACTTGGCTTTCAACTCCTTAAGCTCTTTATGTCGGTAAGCAGCCTCTCAGCTGCGAACCGTATTCTCTTAATCACATTGCTCTAATCGAGCTTTGAACTCACCCATTTGAGCAATGTTTTCCTATGACACCGGGAGGCGCTCAACAAGTTGATCTCGTTCAGTGACAAGCTAATATCATTTAGCGGTAAGTCTTTTCTTATCCAAGATCATCTTTTGTAGTACCTCAGAGGAAAGGAGGTTAGCCTAAAAAGTTAAAAATTATAGTTATAAGGATATTATCTAGGAAGAAAAAGCAAAAAAAGCTTAAATTGTTACCTGTGCAAAAAGGTGCATGATATTATTAATCAGACATCAATAGAAAAGAACATATATTTTTCTCCTCCTTGTCAGAAGCTGGAGGCTCCAAGTAATTGCCAACTTTCAGTGGCTTGGAGAGTAAGTGACCCTCATTTTAAACCAAATGAGTGATGCTACGTTCCTATTGGGGTTTTAAATGGGTGGTGGGAAAGAGTTCTCTATATTTCCATGATTGGGTGACCGTGAGGAGCGAACATTTTCCCTTTCTTCAGTTGAGGCCGATAGAGAGGTAGTAGTTGGTGGTGTAGAAACTTGTGTAGAAGTTTACGTTGGGAGAACTTCAAGGGTAGAACTCCTCTGAGCAGAAGCAACAATAGAGATCGGTAGCGTGACTCAGCATTTTCCACTATTTCTATTTCCATGAATGAGCAGGGAGATATTTTCTTTTCCTTTGAAGATAAATCATTTCATCGTCCTCGGTTTCTTCTTCATCATCAAGGACCACTATGGTTGGTTCAATCTGCGGTATCTTTCACTAAAAGCTTCTCTTGAATCTCAACTATAGATGTATGTTTTTTTTTTGCTTTTTTGTCCTTAGGCTGGAGACTCAAGGAAGATGGACCTTTAGTAAAAGCTATAGCGGCATCACATGCCCTCTTCTAGTCAAGGATTGTTGAATTTGTTGATGCACCATTGTTGGGTCACGAGAAACCTCAACAAATAGAAGACCATTTCGGAAGGCTTGTGTATTGAAAAAAAGAGTCAACAAATTGGTTCTAAATCTTTGTGAATATCGAATTGCAAAAAAAAAAAAGAACTTTTACTTACCATGATTCTCGGCTTTCCAATTATATTTGGGTGAAATTGCTTACCACCTATGAAAATTCAGTGTGAAAATATTTAAAATTTTTTGTACCCATTATGTCATGTTCTTAACATTGGTATAACCCAATGGGTAGCTGAAATAAGAAAAGAAAAAGTTAACAAAGAAGAGAATTTTCTTTAACACAATGGAAAAAAGATATCTACAACTTACGAGCAAAATTCCAAGATTAAGGGATAGATCGTATTGTTGCTGAAAGGATGTCCCTTGTAGCAATTATAACAAATTGTTCCATATAACCATGGTCATTATTGTCATTGACTCTAGTAATGCTAGCATGGTGGCTTCATTCCTTGAGTTTGATCACGCCTCCACAGAAAAATCATTAAGGAGTAGAGGTTAATCAAATGGGTAAGAGTGAGGGTTTCTCCAACCTGGGAATATAATGCCCGAAGGCAAGGCACCGTAAACCATATATATAGTCTTACTTGAGCCAAGTAGAATTAGTATTGGTGGCAAAATTCTAAAATAATGGGATAAATTTCTTGACCCAATCTTAAGGTAAAAGAGTATGTATAAACATGCATAAATCCTGGTTTGCTAAAAAATTCCCTCTCCACTTCGGTGGGAGCTAAGATTTTGATGTTTTTCCAGTCGCAATATTCTTTTACAATAGGAATGCTAACAGGACGAATGGAAGAAATATAGCTACAGACAAGCCAATTTCTGTCATTTTTGGGGTTGAACATTAAGGTCTATATGAGAGGGAAGTTGAGAAGGTATGATCGTGTTGACTATAGGAGGTTTGGTATCGACTTCCTTAGTTTTGTTCTTTTTGAAAGGGCCACTACGGATGCGAAGGCTAGAGTTTTTGGGGACAGTGGTAGTAGAAGACATGATGATAGAAAATCTGAGTAAGGAAATTTTAGTGAAAAAAGAAGGAGTTTGTAGAAACAATCTAAGGAAATTCGAAGAATAAGAGTTTGAAAAGTAATGAGTACTGGAGAATCTTATAGGTGGCAGAATTCATGGTTATGATTACCTTGGAAATTGGCAAAAATATTTGCCGAATTGCTAGATAACACTTGTTCGGCTAATTGATTGCAAGGAAACGTGCATCCTTTCAAGTGTTAGAAATCATTCAGGAACTTTTTATCCAAGGAAATAGGTCTTATCAATTTCCGAATAACACCAAAGTGTTGTCACAAGAAAGTAGGGAGATTATTTGTATGAGATAAAATTGATAAACGATGGGTGAATGCTCAACGAATTGACATATAAAAATAAAGACAAGTAAGATATGTGTCAGCAAATAGCTGTCACTGGTGACAATATGTGATCAATGCTGGGTAAATTTTTAAAGACACCGAAATCGAGGACTAACACTTGAAGGAAAGATATCGTTAAGAGAGTACAACATTTAATGAGCAACCATTATAAAGAAGTTTTTCATTAATATCCAACGGTTATTCATACATCAAAAGAGGTTTTATTATTATTAAAGAAATGCTTGATTTAGGGATATTGTCTTTCTAAATTGAGCTATAAATAGGAGAAGTTACATTCATTACAGGGCATAAGACATTCTGTATACTAAAAGGTCAAAACTAGCTCTTATTCTTTAAAACAATGTTCTTGTCTTTGTTCCTCGTGTTGCTTTTATTATTGACCACGGTCAGGCTTGTATTTTTTTAAAAATTTGTTTTGTTTACTTATTTTTGTTCTTGATTATTTTATATTCTTGGATTACATTAATTCACATGTATAAACTATACGTTACAAATTTAATTATATTGTTTTATGAGTAAACACTGCTTATCACCACGTTAGATATATTTGTAACCTAGGTATAGGAAGTGAAAGTATATTTAATTTTATCACCATAAAATAATCATTCACCGATGCCACGGTCATTCAATACATTGATATGAACATGGTGGGAAGACAAACAAATGAAAATATCCTTTGTATAATACAAGGTATTATTACGAATAAGTAATGATATTTTGTGTTGTGCTAAACATGTATTATGTTTTGATAATTAACAAACAAACATCAACTATTTGAAAGAAGCAGGTTTCATGATCCAGGACAACGTGCTACATAAGTAGTGTGCAAGAGAGATACAACTGACAAATGAACCAAGTTCGTATCAAATTTAAGTCTAGCGCTGATAAGATGCGATATGTCAGAATACTTGTACAAGTTAAATTCCTCAAGCAAGTTATGTTCATACTCTACAAGGAATGCATTAATTTGGAGGAGTCCGTAATTAGAAGAAATTTTGTAAGGTAAACCTGCATGTAGAGAGAAGGCTGAAGAGTTAGAAAAAGATAAGGAAACCAAATAAAAATAGTAGAGGTTTTCCTTAGCCGCAATATTCTAGGTTGTGAAACATTAATTGAAGAAGATTTTTAGCTAACTTTGCAACTATAAAAGGAGAGTTTTTGTCATAGTTCAAGGTTAACCTTGTTGAATGAAATCACATATAACTACTCCTGGCAATAGCAATCAAGGCAAGAAGATACTCTTAAAGACTCAAGCTGTTCAACTGAAGAACATGTTCCTAAAGAAGAAACTCTTGAAGTTCTTTAGTTGTTAAGTAGAGTAAAGTGATTCAAATTGTAAACTATTTGCTTTCGAGAAGTGTAATAGTTGGTTAATGCAGAAATTTTTAGTTTTTGTAAGCTTTCTATACAAGCATTAGTTTGGGAACGGATATCTACAATTGAGTTGATTATAGGGGTTAGGGTACTAGAGTTAGTACCCTTGATTATAGAGTTGTAACCTAAAATTGATCTTTAAAGTTTAGTGGAGTTTCGAGGAAATCCTACTGGGGTACTAGTGTTTACTCCCTTGAGCAAGAAGCTTTACTGTGTGTCATTTAAATTTCGCAACTTTTTCTGTGTGTGCTTTTCTGCCTAGTTCAAAGAACCAGATTCATTAAAATCACGAAAATCGGGTAAGATACAATTCAACCCTCCTCCTTCCTTCTTGTATTTGGTTCAACTCTAAAGTAATAATTGGTATTAGAGGAGGTTCTCTCATTAGAGGCTAAGATCTTATAAGGATCTATAATAGTGCATCATCAGATGCTCAAGAAGGACATTTAACTATAAGACCACCATTGTATAATAGGAAACACTATGGTTAGTGGAAGGGGAGGATACGTGATTTTCTGGAAGGAGAAGACTTGGAGCCTTGGGATATTCTTGAAAAAGGAACAATATCCCAATCCTGATTGATAACAAATTAAGGTATCATTGTTGGACCAAACCCTAAAGAAAATATTCTAAGGAAGATGTAAAATGAGTTCAAAAAAATGTTAAGGCCAACAAGATTTTTATATGTGGTATTGGTCCGGATGAATATAATAGGATCTCAGTACACATAGATGCAAAATCTATATGGGATGCCTTGCAGTGTCCACATGAAGGCATGTCTCAAGTGAAGCAGTCAATGTTGATATGCTAACTAAGCAATATGAACTGTTTAAGATGGAAGAGGGATAAACCATTCTGGAGATGTATACAAGGCTTACATCAATTATCAATAAATTGGTATCTCTTGGATAAGTTATCTTTCGAAACAAATTGTGAGAAAGATGCTAAGCATACTGCCTCCCTCGTGGAATACCAAGGTCAATGGAATCATTAAAGCAAGAAATCATGATACAGTGACTCTTGCTGATCTTATTGGTAATATGGAAACATATGAGTTAAAGCTTAATCAATATTGAATGGATCAACAATATATTAAACCCCAAAAGCCAATAACCTATTTCAAATCCACGTGCAATACGTTGAAGAAGATGACATGACACTGCTCACTAGATGTTTCAAATCCACCCAGAAGAGAAAAATAATAATGATGGATGCTACAAGAGTGAAAAGAAAGATAACTTCATTAAAGATTGCCCATTTTGCAAATTTGAGTGGAAGTGAAACAATACTGAGAAGGCAAAATAGCAGAAAAGAGACTGAATTCCTTGACGAAGGATGAAAAATAAGGATGTGGACAGGATTATGAAAAGAGATATGGTTTCTATGAAATCATCTTCAATAGATGAGTCTGATGATGATGAAGAAAGTGATGAAGATGATCAGTCAGTTATGGACAAAAAAAGATAGTAATTCAGAACCTGAGGATCTCCTGGCACTAATGGCGAGTTCAGACTCTAATATTGATGAGGAAGAAGAACCTAAGGTAAGTTTTCTAGAGATCAAAGAAAAAATTCATACTTACTCTATCAAGGGCCAGGTTCTCTCTTAAGAAGGTGAAAAGGCAATCTTAGAATATGAAAACAAGAAACTTCGTGATGCTCTTGTCAAAGTAAAGGAGTTGGCCATAAAAATCCAGGAGAAACTAGAAAGTGATTTAAAGAAGGCTAATACAAATCTCGTAGTTGAATCAGAGAAGGCCATGTTTGCTACAAGAGAACCTAGATAAGGCTAACTATGAACTAAAGATCAATCTCAAGTAGACCAGGTCTTCAAAAATAATGTTTAAGATGCATGAAAATTAAGGTAATAACAAGATCATAAAGGTAGTAAGGGTTTCCAAGCAAGGTCCTAGAAGCATCAAAGTTCCCATCCACTCACCAATGTGCTAATGCAGTTAACTCGGGGATGGGAACAAGATCAATATTTAGAAAAATGATTGCATTCACAGCCTACATTTATTTGGTTGAGCTAAGAATATTAAAGAAGTATTTGATGATGTAGAGTGGATAGTATGGCGCCATGTTCCTGTCCCAAAAGACAAAAAAGCCAGTGGAATCAGATGTGTGTTTAAGAATAGTATAGATGATCAAGGAAATATTACCAGAAACAAAGAAAGATTGCTTGTTCATGGATACAATCAAGAAGAAGGCATCGATAATGATGAGATGTTTGCTCCAGTTGCAAGAATGGAAGAAATTCGAATGCTCATTATCTTTGAATCCTATATGGGTTTCAAACTATATCAAATATGAAAAGTACCTTTTTAAATTAGTATTTGAAAGAGGAAGTTTTTATGCGCCAACCTTCAGGATTTTAGAGTCATGAATTCCTAGATTATGTGTACAGGACACATTGTATGTTTTAAAAGAGGCTCCAAGGGAATGGTATGAAAACTTGTCAAAATTTCTCATAGAGAATGGGTTCTTAATAAGTAAATTGACAACACTGTCATGACCCACATATCGCACCCTCAGAACCGTGATGGCTCTAATATTTTACTTGCTAGGTAAGCCAACGTTAGATTATTTTATCCATTTTTATTGGTTAAGATTAAATAATAATAAAAATCGAAATAATTGAAATCAATTTAAAGTAAATTACAGAAAACCATAACAACTGAAATATCTAATGCAAACCCGAATCTGGTGTCACAAGTCCACGAGCTACTAGAATAATACAGATAGATGTATGAATGAAAGTAAAACTATCTAAATGACAATATAAAATTAAAATAAAGAAGAATAGGACTTCAGGGCTGTAAACACCGAGCAGTTGTACCTCAAGTCTATATCAAATAGTCAACCCGAGCAATCTACTGACCGCCGCTGAGACCAACTCTAAAATCTGCACAAGAAGTATAGAGTTTAGTATGAGTACAACCGACCCATATACTTTGTAAATGTTGAACCTAACCTCGACGAGTAGTGTCGAGGCTAAGGCGGGTCACTTACAATAACCTATACGCGTTATAAAATAATGACATGAAAGAAAAATGCAGAAACAGAATGAAGCAGTTAACTCATGAAAATCATTAAATCCTCAAGAAAACCAGTAAATACCAGATATACCATTCCTTAGAGTCTTGTACGCAAGTACCGAAGCCAACAAAATACAATAAGGAATAGAAAATCCACAAACTCTTGCAGTGTGCAATCCGATCTCACCGTACAACACTGTCCTCCCTTACTATACCATATAAACATCAATATTAATAAGTAAATATATGTTGTGACACGCAATCCACTCCCACTATAGAATGAGAGTCACTATCATAAGTCACTTTTTTCTCACATATCAATCTACCTTTATTTCACTTGTTGGCGGCGTGCAACTCAATCCCACAGTATTAATATAAATTCTCCCTTATTTTACCTTATCAATCCACCCTTATTTTATCTATTGTGATGCGCAACCCCATTCCACCGTATTAATATAATAAATCAATAAGTGCGATCAATTTAACAACTCAAACCACAAAAATCTCTACGATTACGAATATTAGAGCTAAAAATCAAGAAGGAATCTCGTACCAAGTCATGAAAGGCTACAATTAATACTGTGCAACAAGGCAATTAAAATATATGACAATTAAGGAGTACAAGTAAGACAATTACGACAAGTATACATCAATCATGGGAGCGTGGAAGAAGTTAATATTTTTAATGCGAGAATAATAATTGACAAGTAGCAAGTCAAAACATATGAAGCAATTAAGCAAAATAACAATCAAGACATAGAATGCTGCGATTAATGAAATACAGGTAGACATGGAAACAGGTAATTGATGGCGTATCGACACTCGTCACCTCTCATATACGCCGCTACTCATGAAATTCACATACCTTAAGGGTTGCTAATTCCCTCAAATCAAGGTTATAGCCAACACGTACCTCGCTTCGCAAGCAAATCAAAGCTCTACTAGGGCCTTTCCTCTTAATTCCACCTTTGAACCAACCGAATCTAACAAAAATCATCTCAATGACATCAAATAATGCTGAGGAAAAATTTTAAAATCCATAAAGCTAATATCTTTATGCTTTTTCTATATACTCAACAAAAGTCAACACCGGGCTCGCTTGATAAAAAATAGAGATTCGAACCAAAACTTATTGACCCATTCACCCATGAGCCTGATAATATAATTAGTTTCCAAAATCGACCACAATTTGAGGTCTATATCCAAAATTTGTAAAAATCCCTAATTTCCTACCATGAAAAACAAAGATTAAAGATAGAAATTAAAGGGTGATGGTGGAAATGGAAGAAAATAAGTTAAAGTATACAAACCTATGAAAGGGTGATGAAATTTCTCCTCCAAATCGCCTCTAGGCCGAGCTCTAATGAGAATATGGTGAAAAATGGGTGAAATATTGTGTTTGGAAATATTTAAGGTCTGGGCTTCAGGCCTTCTTCGCCTTCGCTAATGGCCTGCCGCGTTAGCGATACACAGTGGATCAGATGGCCTACACGTTTGCGAGTTTACTCACGCTTTCCCGAAGGCTTCTTCCCCAAGGCCTTCGCGTTTGCAAAGAGTGGAATCCACTCAAGTCCCGACTATATTTGAGATCACAGGAGTGTCTTCGTTATCGGAAAAAATGATTTATTAGACACAAGCAAAAGTCAAGAAAACCAGAAATTTCCAAGTTCAAAACCTCTGCAACATATCTGAAACTCACCCGAGCCCTCAGGGCTCCAAATCAGACATGCACGCAAGTCCAAAAATATCATATGAACTCGCTCGCATGATCAAAATACCGAAATAATGCCTAGAACTATGAATCAGACACCAAAATGAAGAAAATTTTCAATGAAACTTAAGAACATGAAACTTTTCAACCGGACGTCAGAATCACGTCAAATCAACTCATTTTTGCACCAAATTTTGCAGATAAGTCATAAAAACTGTAATGAACTTATACCAAGTTCTGGAACCAAAATTCACACTAGGTAGCAACAAAGTCAAACTACAGTCAAAATTAAAATTTCTTTAAACCATCAAAATTCTAGTTTTCAACAAATGGCGATAATCCAAGATAGGAACTTCTGAATTCGATTCCAATCATACGTCCAAGTCCCAAATAACGCTACAACCCACCAAGACCTTCAAAATACTAATCCAAGTTCGTTTGCTCAAAACATTAATCGAAGTCAACTCAAATGAGTTTTAAGGCATGATTTCATTTTTTCGTTAAATGTTTCACATAAAAACCTTCTAGCAAAAGACACAAACTATGCATGAAATCAAGGAAGGTTAAAAGAAGCTAATCGAGGTTTTGAAACAGAGAATTATGCTTTAAATCTATAAATGACATATCGGGTCAATACATTCTCTACCTAAAAAACAAATGTTCGTCCTCGAACAAACATAGAAAAGCACATGGATTGGTGAAAAGGTGTGGATATCTACTCTGCATGTTTGACTCGGACTACCACATGGATGCCTCAGTTGGCTGATCTCTTCACTACACTCGAACTGAAGGATAACTCTTAGACCTCTACTGCCGGACCTACCGGGCTAGAATAGCTATTGTCTCCTCCTCATAACTTAAATCCTTGTCCAACTAGACTGAGCTGAAATCTAATACATGGGAAGGATCATCGGGATACTTCCAAAGACACGGAACACTGGATGAACTGCTGATAAATAGAGTGGCAATGCGATCTTGTAGGCCACCTCACCCACTCTTTGAAGAATCTAGTGTTCTATATATCTAGGTTTCACTTGCCCTTCTTTCTGAACCTAAACACCCTTCATGAGTGAAAGCCAGAGCAATACCCTTTCTCTGACCATGAATATAATATCACGAACTTTACGATCGACACAACTCTTCTGCCTAGACGGACTGGTGCGTAGTCAATCTTGAATAATCTTGACCTTATCCAAGGCATCACGTACCAAATATGTACCCAATAACCGAGCCTCCCTTGGCTCAAACCATCCAATATGAGAACGATATCACTTCTTGTATAGTGCCTTTTAAGGAGCCATCTGAATGCTCGACTAGTAGCTATTGTTGTAGGCAAACTCCTCAAGATGCAAGAAGTGATCCCAAGAACTCCTGAAATCTAGAACACATGCGTGAAGTATATCTTCCAATATCTGAATAGTGTGCTTAGACTATCCATCCATAAGGGAGTGAAATGATATACTCAACACAACTTGCATACCCAACTTACATTGTACGGTTATCCAAAAGTTCAAAGTGAACTATGGATGATCTTGCGAAGTCCTGATACATCTTGGCGGTACCCAGATGAATAGAGTCCTAGGAATTGTGGGCCTCCTCAAGAATCAACTCACGAAGTCCATCCACATTAGGCACACAAATATTACTCTGCATTCCAAAAATCCCATCATATCCAACAGTAACCTTCTTGTTACCACTATGACACACCGTGTCCCTAAGGACAAGCAAATGGGGATCATCATACTGGCGCCTTCTGGTGCACTCACACAAGGAAAAACGAGCAACTCTGCAAGCTAGTAAACGACTAGGCTCTGAAACATCTAACCTCACAAACTGATTGGCCAAAGATTGAACATCTGCAGCAAGGGGCCTTTCACCAACTAAGATATATGAATGGCTGCCTATACTCATAGTCTTTATACTCAAGTCATCAACCACCACATTGACCTTCCCGGGATGATAAAAAATAGTGATATCATATTCTTTCAATAGCTCGAACCACCTCCCCTAACTCAAATTGATATCGTTCTGTTTGACCAAGTACTTCAGACTTTGATGACCTGTGAATATCTCACATGACACGGTGTAAATATAGTGCCTCCAAATCTTCAACGCATGAACAATGGATGCCAATCTAAGTCAAGAACTGTCAATTCTTCTCATTAACCTTCAACTGTTGCGATGCATAAGGAATCACCCTGCCATCATGCATCAATACTGCACCAAGCCCAACACGAGATGCATCACAATACATCATGTAGATTTCAAACCAGTGGTTAATACCAACATTGGCGTCGTAGTCAAAGCAATCTCGAGCTTCTGAAATCTTAACTCACACTCGTACGACCATCTACACGGGGCACCCTTCTGGGTCAATCTAGTCATTGGGGATACTATAGATGAAAACCCCTCCACGAGCTGACAATAATATCCTACAAAACCTAGGAAGTACTAGATCTTCGTAGCTAAAGTAGGTCTAGGCTAGTTCTGAACTACCTCAAAGATCTTAGGATCTACCTTTATGCCCTCTGTCAATATAACATGTCATAAAAAGGAGATCGAGTGTAACCAAAACTTACACTTTGAAAACTTGGCATATAACTAGTTATCTTTGAGAGTTTGAAGTACGATCCAAAGATGCTGCTCATGCTCCTCTCGACTATGGGAGTGCATCAAGATATCATCAATGAATACAATCAAGAAATAATCCAGGTAGGTCTTGAACACCCGGTTCATCAAATCACGAACAACTAGCACTGAATCTATGGAATGAACCTCCACACTAGAATCACGGACACATGTCAAATAAGTTAGACACCTTTTCTCAACCAGAAGTTGAGCCTTCACATAAGAAATAAACAAATACTAGTGGAATGGCCAGGAGTCCCCCTCTATCTAATCGAGGCAACCCCGACATGGTTAAGCTCACCGTCTTGGTGTGCCAGTCTAATATAGCATGATAAGGTGACAATAAATCCATACCCAAGATGACATCAAAATCTATGATACCAAGTAGTAGAAGGTCTACAATATTCTCATGACTCCTAATAGTAACCACACACGAACGATAGACATAATATGCTATAATAGAATCTCTCAATGGCGTGGACACATAAACAGGAGCACTCAAAGAATCAGGAGGCACAACCAGATATGAAGAAAAATAGAATGACACGTAGGAATAAATAGATCAAATATCAAATAGAATTGAGGAATCTCTTTGGAAAATGGTTAAATTACATGTAATAACACTGTTAGATGACTTGGCCAGAAGCCTAGTTGGGAAAGTATAGCATCAGGGTTGGGCCCCTCCACTTTGAACTATAGTTGTGGATTACCTCTGGCTGGCTGGCCCCATTTCTAATGTCCTGACCTCCACCTCTAACGGTTTGACCTCTACCTCTAGCTGCCCGAACCCTACCTCTAGATGGGTGAGGGAGCATTGGAACAACCGATGCCAGAACTATGGCACAAAAACTCTGTTGTGGCATGCCGCCCAATAATATTGGACAAGACCCCATGATATGCCTAATACCACAACACTCAAAACACCCATCCTGTTGATATGGTTGCTGAAGCTGAAACTAACCCGAACATGCCAGATAACCACGGTAGTAACTTTGAATTAGAGGCACGTTGATAGGAATTGATGGTGCACAATAGTTTGGTTGCATAGAATAAGGCACATAAGGATCGTGACTCCCTAAAGCACTGTTAGATGCCTAAAGTGATGAATGAAATGGCCTTATGGATGGCCTCAACCAAAAGAACTACTACCTCCAGACGAGGCACTACTAAAACTACCAGAACGACAGGGCCTCTTATCTGACACCGGTCCCCTCTTGTGAACATGAACCAACTCAATACTTCTGACAATAGCAATAATCATTTGCAAGAAAATATCACTCCATCTCTCCTTGGCCATCTGAAGCCTGATATTGTAAGTAAACCAATCAATAAATCTGCTAACTCAGTTTTTCTCAGTACGAAGCAATATAATGGCATGGCAAGCTAGGTCCACCAAAACGAGTCACGTATTGGGTAACGATGATACTACCCTACTAGAGACACTAAAAATTCCAAGGGTACTCCTATCTCAGTGTGACATAGATAAACATCTCTAGAAATAGCCGTGAGAACTGATCCCAATTAAGTGCAGGCGACCCAGCTGGTCTAGTCAACATATAATCTCTCTACCATCTTTGGGCAGAACTAGTCATCTCAAATGTTGCAGAATCGACTTTATTGGTCTCAACTATACCCATATTATGCAATACCTCGTGGCAACAGTCCAAAAAATCATATGGGTCCTGAGAAGATGCACCACTGAATGAACATGAAAGAGCTTAGTGAAATTATCCAACCTCAACATATCTTAAAAAACGTTCTTATCAACGGCCTGTGCCGCAACAACCGGCTGAATGATCCTAACCGGAGGGGCTAATAGAGTCTAAAACTGGGGAGCCATCTGCTCTAGAGTGTGAATAGCAGGAGTCTTTGCTCCACCCACAGCCTGAGAGACCATTGGTGCCTCCAGAAAGGTTTCGGTCTGGGCTACACTCTCCATATGGTCCACCAAATGGAATAGAACGTCTTGAAGTACTGGAGTTGCTTTGAATCCCTCTGAAACCTGAGCTGGTTTGACGGGAACAGTTTGAGCTGGAACCTCCTCCTTAAAATCTACCTGAGGCTCTATTGCGGGTGTTATTGCTCGAGCTCTAAGCTAAGCTCTGCCTCTGCCTCTACCTCTGCCTCGGCCTCTGGCACGACCTTGACCCCAACGTATGCCCCTAGTTGTAGCTACCACAGGGGGCTCCGTGTCACAACCCAAATTGGAGGGCCAAGACTAGCACCCAACCATACTTGCCAAGCACTAACGTACATTTTATCTAACCTTCTTTATTATCTGTTAGGGATGATGAGGTAAATATAATTGGTGGACATGGATCATGGACAAATAATAATAGAAGATGATGGCATGAACATACATAACATTGGATGGTTGGAAAATCAAGAAATTACATATAAGGTATGAGCTACCATGCTACAATGAAAGACTATACAACAAAAACTAGCCGACAAGGCATACCACACTATACATGAGTTGACACCTATTTATGAGCCTCTAAAGGAACATAAGTGTTGCAACATTGCCGAAGTAGGGATCCTACATACCCATAATATCTATAACAAAAATGCATACCAAGACCACGGCAAGTCCGAAGAATGGATCTCGCCAATCACCGTTAAACTGGACAGACTACTGTGGTGGGGGAGTGACGCCCGCCAGTCTATCAGGACTTGCAGAATGACATGCATCGTCCACAAATAAAAGGATGTCAGAAAGAAAAAGTACTGAGTATGTAAGGCATGGAACCATAAGTACGAACAATAAAGTAAGCATGGATAGAGAATATACAACCTGCTACATATGGGTACCTCTGAAGGCTATTGACATGCAATGGATGATACATATGTATATATACATAAACTTTTAAAACATACGCCTCTATGGGTATCATCATCATCATCATCATCATATTGTACGTGGCCATAATATTCTCGATAAGACGTACCCGGCCATTATAAGGCTCGGTAGATTCGAACCCGGCCACATGGAGCTCGGTAAAACCCAACTGATCAGTTGTTACACAATAAGTGCCCTATCTGGCCAACTATAGCGTGGCTCAGCAGAGTAAAATATATATATATATATATATATATATATATATATATATATATATATATATATATATATATATATATATATATATATATATATATATATATATATATATATATATATATATATATATATAGCTCTACTCATGGAATCACTTTCTGAACCTTTCGGAGTGACATAAGATCAGTATCCTCTGTACACGTTATTAGGACTAACTCTTCAGTATGAACCTTATAAGATTAAGGAAGTGCCAATAACATTGATAACATAAGAATAAGAGAAGCAACATCAACATTAATCATTCCATAAGCGGGGAAAAAATGCAAGTATTGCTAGCTTCTAAGAGTAGAGTATCTTTGGAAACTCGTTCATTACATTATGCGGAGTCGTGCAAAAGAAGGAAAGGGATAGGCTCACTTACCTTGTACATATTTCCCAACCTCAAGCTATGCAAATTTCGCGACTCCTTAGTCTACAATAGGAGAAATGACACCATCGTTAACATTTAAGCGTCGTAACTATTATGTACCAACCAAACCCTATTTTACAATGAAACGGACAACACCTCCCATATTTATATGACTTCCCACAAGTGAAACCAATCACCAAACATCCGGAAAAACATCAATGTTAATCATATTAAACCTCCCAAAATAGTCCACCAACAGATAACATTACTACCAAGCCTTTCGATATATATTTCACAAGTTCTAGCTTCAATTACTTAGCCGAAAATGGGATAATCTTAAATAGATTTAGAGTGAGAGGATCCTTACCTTTATACAGAAAGAACAACCCCAATTTTCCCTTAATCATTCATGAAATATCCCCCAGTGCTGCCACGACTACAAGGAAGCAAAACTAGCAATCAAATAGGGTTTTTCGGTACTAGAATAACTTTAGAAGGATTGAAATCACCTAGGGTTGATATTAAGAACTTGAGGGAGTATCTATAGAACATAAACCCCCGAAAACAACCTTCCACACGAGCTGGAACAACACAGAAAAGAGCAACTATAAGAAGAACATGAAACTTACTAGTGCCACGAGATTCCCAACACTTGATTTATGTTGTTTGCCCTTTGTTTGGGTCTTGAATCTTGAGAGAACCTTTAGAGGATGTTCCTAAGGTTCTATTTTCTGAATATAGTGAAATGAAATGACTTAAAACTGGTTGGAGGCATCATATATATATATATATATATATATATATAAATACATATCCAAAAGTCATAAACTGCCTAAGTGGACCCCATAGAGAGGTGCTTGGTGCTGTCTCGCAATAGCAGGAATATCTTTCTACCCCAAAATCATATTAACAAACGGTTTGATGCGTTGGAAAATAGACTCATAGATGTCAAATTTTGTGGGTAGATTACCCCATAATTCTAAGTAAATTGGAACAAAAGCTTAGTAATATTTGACCTAATATTTTAGTAAAATTATGAACCGAAGTTGTGACAACTTTTGTCGACTTTTGTCTCATAACTTATTTGACTTCAAGACTTATGATACAGATATTACATGATTCAAATACCTTGAAACATGACCTCTTGAGTGTGTTAATTACCTCTAGTTTTACTCAGAAATACGAGTTACAACATCCTTGATTCGTTTAACTATTAATACTTGTTAATCACCCTTATACACCTTTGTGTCTCTTAAGACCTATAGAATTAACTTCTTATCATCTCAAAGATAATTCCTCTTGGATTTATGTTAACTAACATATGACATGAACTAAAGCGTGGGGATATGGTTTGTAACACCCCCCTAGGAACATTTGTCCTCGAATGTAAGGTTTCATGGGGAGTTTAAATCATCATGGATCCGACCGAGCTTCTCCTATATATAGAGGATAAATTTGCAAGAAGTTAACTCAATGTGTGGACTTACAATGGTATGCAAAGAATTATAGACATATACATTATCTACATATTAGTATTTTGTACTAAGGAAGAGTATTCTCAAGTTATTGCTTACCTCATCGAGCCGTTCCACCTTCAATGCATCCTGCATTCCCTTAGCATCCTTGTTATCTTTATTCTGGAAAAAGTAAGGGTATTTAGACTCCATCTCCTCTTCTGCTTCCTATGTCATTTCTTCCATATTCTTGTTCCTCCACAATACTTTAACGGAAGATACATCTTTTGTTCTTAACCTGCGGACTTGTCGTTCTAGTATAGCCACTAGCCCTTCTTCATATGATAGATCCCCTATAATTTGTACATCTTTTATAGGGACAACCCGAGAAGGGTCTGCAATTTCAACATAGATACATGGAATACCGGGTGGACATAGTCCAATTCGGATGGCAATTCTAACTCATAAGCAACTTTTCCAATTCTTTAAAGAACCTTATATGGCCCGATAACCGCAGACTCAGCTTACCTTTCTTCCTGAAATGCATAACACCCTTCATCGTTGAGATTCTCAGGAAAACCCAATCACTAACCTTGAACTCCAGATCATGACATCGAACATCGGAATAAGACTTTTGCCTGCTTTGTGTCGTCCTCAATTGCTTTTGTATCACTTTTACCTTCTCAATGGCTTGGTGAATCAAATCTGGCCCACATAATTCTCTTTCACCGACTCCAAACCATCCAACTGGTGATTTACATCTCCTCCTGTATAGTGCCTATGGGGCCATTTTAATACTGAAATGATAGAATTATTGTAGGCGAATTGTATGAGTGGAAGATGGTCATCCCAATTCCCTTTGGAATCTAGAACACATGCTCGTAGCATATCTTCAAGTGCCTAAATGGTACGTTCGGCCTATTCGTCAGTCTGTGGATGAAATGCAGTGCTGAGATTTACTTGTGCTTAAACCCTTTTGAAAATACCTCCAAAAGTTATCTGTAAATTGAGATCCTCGGTCTGATATAATAGACACCGACACAACATGAAGCATAACAATCTCTTTGATATATAACTTCGCATAATCTTCAGGCGTGTAAGTTAGCTTAACAAGCAGAAATTGGTCACATTTTATAAGTCGATCAAATAGCATCCAAATAGAGTCAAACTTATGATAAGAGCGAGGTAATCCAATAATGAAGTCCATATTAATCACATCCCATTTCCAGGTCGAAATTTCTATATTCTGAAGCAATCCAATGGGTTTCTGATGTTCTATCTATACTTATTGACAATTGGGACGTTGGGCTACAAATTCTGCAATAGACTTCTTCATGTTATCCCACCAATACTGCTCTTTGACATCATGATACATCTTTGTCGAGCCGGGATGGACGGAATATCGGGATTGATGAATCTTATTCATAATCTTCTCTCGCAACCCTGACACATTAGGCACACATAATTGGACCTGGTATCTCAGTGCCCCATCTCCTCCATTCTCAAAAGACGTAATTTTACACTATTGAATGCTCTCTCTCAATCGTACTAAGATAGGATATTCATATTGTTGTGCTTTTACCTCGCATACCAAAGATGATTCTGATGTATTCTGTACAGTAACACCTCCGTCATCAAAGTCTTACAATCTGATTCTCATATTGGGTAGCTAATAAAGTTCTTTAGTCATCCCCCCTCTAGCTGCTTCAATGTGTACTAAGCTTCAAATTGACATAGGCTGAGAGCATCTGCCACAACATTGGCTTTACCGGGATGATACAATATCTTGACGTCGTAGTCTTTCACTAATTCAAGCCATCTGCGCTGCCTCAAATTCAACTCTTTATTCTTGAAGACATAGTGTAAACTCGTATGATCTATGTAAATGTCAACCTGGATGCCGTATAAGTAGTTCCGCTACATCTTCAAAGCACATATTACTTTAGCCAATTCTAAATCATGGGTTGGATAATTCTTTTCATGCTTCTTCAATCCTCTTGATGCATAAGCAATTACCTTCCCACGCTGTATCTATACGCACCCCAAACCTATACCTATGGCATCATAATATACCACATAACCTTCTGTTCCGTTAGGAAGAGTAAGCACTAGTGCAAATGTCAATCGATTCTTCAGCTCCTAAAAACTACGTTCACAAATGTCAGACTACTAGAACTTGGAAGCCTTCTATGTTAACTTAGTCAATGGTGGTGATATAGAGGAAAACCCTAATATAACCTGCCTATAATATTCTGTTAGCCCCAGGAAGCTGCGGACTTCAGATAGTGTTGTAGGTCTCGGCCAATTCTTTACTGCATCGATCTTTGGAGTGTCGACACTAATACCCTCGTCATATATCACATGGCTAAGGAATGCTACTGAGTTCAGCTAGAATTCACATTTGGAGAGCTTAGCATATAACTTATGATCCTGAAGAGTCTGTAATACTATCCGCAATTGGACAGCAAGTTCCCCTTCGAACGAGAATACACTAGAATGTCATCAATGAAAACAATCACCAACATATAAAGATAGGGCCTAAATACAGTATTCATGAGATCTATAAATGTAGCTGGGGAATTTGTTAGCCCGAACAACATCACCAAGAACTTAATGTGCCCATATTTTGTCCGGAAGGCCGTCTTTGGAATATCCTTCTCCTTAACCATCACCTGATGGTACCCTGAACGTAAGTCAATCTTGGAGAAATACTTGGCACCCTAGAGTTGGTCAAATAGGTCATCAATTCTTGGAAGTGGATAATTGTTCTTTATAGTAAACTTATTCAACCATCGATAGTCGATACACATCCGTAATGACCCATCTTTCTTCTGCACGAATAGGACTAGTGCACCCCAAGGTTAAGTGCTAGGCCTAATGAAGCCCTTATCTAACAGTCATACAACTCTCGCAACTCTGCCGGGGCCATTCTGTTTGGAGGGATAAAGATCGGTTGAGTGTCAGGCAACACATCAATGCTAAACTCAATCTCCTATGAGGAAGGCATGGGAGTTCATCTGGGAAAACATCTGAAAATTCATTGACCATGGGGATTGATTGTAGAGTAGATAGCTTCGCCTAAGCATCCCTAATGCGAACCAGATGTAAATGTAACCTTTTGAAATCATTTGCCTTGCCTTAGATAGGAAATAAACCCACCTTTCAGTGTAGCAATGTTCCCCTTCCATTCAATGACGGGTTCTCCAGAAAATTGAAACCTAACCATCTTCGTACGACAGTCAACATTTGCATAGCATGAGGCCAACCAGTCCATTCCTATTATCACGTAACAATCAACCATTTCTAACTAAAATAAATTTGTGAGATTTGACAACTACAAAATAATCATAGTGCAACCTCTATACCCTTCTGGCAATCACAGAATCTCCCATCGGAGTAGATACCGCAAGGGGTTTACTTATCAATTCAGGTTCAATGCCAAACTTATTAGCCACAAAGGGTGTAACATATGATAATGTAGATCCCAGATCAATCAGTGCGTACACATCATAAGAAAACATAGACAATATACATGTAACAAAATCTAAAGATGACTCGAGATCCTGTTGACCTACTAGAGCATAGGTTCGATTTTGAGCACCACTCGAACTCGGCACTGCACCTCTTCCTCTACCATAACTTGTTGACTTCGGAAAATCCCGTTTTGGAGTTCGAACTGATAAGGAAGAACCGGACACAAATCTAGTCGGTTGAGCCATTCCATCACATATTCTATTAGGACAATCGGGCATCATATGGACAGGCTTTCCACAAGAATAACATGCATCAGAACCTCGACGGCACATTCCAAAGTGGGCCTTACCACACTGATCACAATGTGGTGTTGGGGGTCTCGTCTGACTAGTATCCCTCTGATGTTGCGAGCCTGATGCTCGCGAACTCTGACCTGGACCAGCATAGGTAAATCGATCATATCGAGGACTATGAAACTATGGAGGAGAAATAGCTATAGGTGGCGCCAAACTTCTCAAGACTGGGGCCTGACGCTACCTCTTAAGTCATTAGAATACCCTGCAAATATCGCCCTCTTATGCTGGGCCCTATCCTGCTCCCTATCCACTCTTTGCTGGCACTTACAATCCTTTAGGATCTGGGCATAAGCCTGAATACGGGAAAGATCCATGCCCTCCACCAAGGAGGCTATTATGCACTCATTTATCAAATGTGGTTCCAACTCATTCACGAACATATGCACCCTATCACTTATCTTGGCAACCATATAGGGAGCATACCTTCCTAAAGAATCAAACTGCATACTATACTCTCGCACTTTCATATTACCTTTTCGAAGGTTAAAGAACTTATTTGATCTAGCTCGTCGTATCTCAACCGGCAAGTAGTGACAAAGAAAGGCGTCAAAAAATTCCTTCCACATAGCTGGAGGAGTGTTGAGACCGCTTGATCTCTCCCAACTATCATACCAATAAAATCACTAAATCCCGTAATTGATAAGAAGTCAACTCTACTGCCTCTATACCACTAGCATGTGTAACCCACAATGTACGATGGACCTGGTCAATAAAAGTCTGCGGATCCTCTTGGGGTCTGATCCGATAAACACTGGAGGGTCTAAATTAATAAAATCACAAACTCTCATACTAAGTGGTTATCAGCAACACCTTTATTCTGCCTCTGAGCCTGAGCAGCTACCAAGCTAGTCAATAACTGCAAAGCACTCTACATATCCTGGTCTTTAGTGCCAAAAGGAGGAACTAGAGGTGCTGGGTGCCTCGTAATATCATCTAGAGGAGACAGAGTAAATGGGATATGAGAGGGTATGTCACTTTGAGCCTCACTTTAGCCTGCTCTGGCTAGGGGCACCTGACTAGTACCCTCTTCTATTGCTGTGTCAAGCCGTCTACTAATCATTTGATTCTTAGTCGAAGGCATCAATAAAAGAAAACAAGGTGAATATTAGAGACGAACACCTACGACTCGACTCTACGCACGATCTAGATTTGGGAAGAAGGTAACAACCCTAGATGTTATGCAGCCTCCTGATTATAAATGTGGCGCGCTACACATCTATAATTATGACTCTACTAGACATGGCTCACAGACAACCCCTAGGACACACTTGCTCTGATACCAAGTTTGTCATGACCCAAACTGGAGGGCCATGACTAGTACCCAGCCATTTTTGCCGAGCACCAACATATATTGTATCTAACCTTCTTTATTATCTTTTAGGCTAACGAGATAAATGTAATTGGTAGACATAGATCATGGACAACTAACAATAAAAGATGATGGCATGAATATACATAATATGGGATACCCGGACAATCAAGAAATAAATATAAGGTACGAGCTACCATGCTACAATGAAAGAATATATAATAAAAACAGCCGACAAGGCATACCAAACTATACATGAGTCGACACCTGTCTATGAGCCTCTAAATGAAGATAAGTGTTGCAACATTGCCAGAACAGGGCCCCGACATACCCATAATATCTATAACAAAAATTTATACCAAGACCACGGCAAGTCCGAAGAAAGGATCTCGTCTATCAACGCTGAATTGGAATGCCTACTGTGTTGGGGGAATGGCACCTGCTTGTGTATCAAGACCTGCAGCACGACATGCAATGTCCACAAATAAAAGGACGTGAGTACGAATAAAGTACTGAGTATATAAGGCAGGGAACCATAAGTACGAACAATAATATAAGCAGGGACAGAGAATATACAACCTGTAACATCTGGGTACCTCTGAGGGCTACTGACATACAATGCATGATATATATATATATATATATATATATATATATATATATATATATATAAACTTATAAAACAGATGCCTCAGTAGGCATCATCATCATATCCTCGTCGGCCTTAATATGGTCGGTAAAGACGTACCCCACCATCATAAGGCTCGGTAGAATCGTATCCGGACACATGGAGCTCGGTAAAACCCAACTGATCAGTGGTTGCAAAATAGGTGTCGTACCTGGCCGACTATATCGCGGCTCGGTAGAGTAAAATATATACATATATATAATACATGCTCGACTCATAGAATCACATTCTAAACCTTACGGAGTGACATAAGGTCAGTATCCTCTGTACAAGTTATTAGGACTAACTCTTCACTATGAACCTTATAAGATTAAGGAAGTACCAACAACATTGATAACATAAGAATAAGAGAAGCAACATCAATATTAATCATTCCATAAGAGGTGAAACAATGCAAGTACTACTAGCTTCTAAGAGTAAAGTATCGTTGGAAGCTCATTCATTATATTATGTACAATCAGAGTCGTGCAAAAGAATGAAAGGGATAGCCTCTCATGCCTTATATATACCGCCCAACCTTAAGCTATGAAAATGTCAGGACTCTTTAGTCTACAATAGGAGAAATGACACTATCATTAATATTTAAGCGTCGTAACTATTATGTACCAACCACACTATTTTATGATGAAACAGACACCAACTCCCTATTTGTATGACTTCCCACAAGTGAAATCAATCACCAACAGCCCGAACAACATCAATGTTAATCATATTAAACCTCCCAAAATAGTCCACCAACCGATAACATTACTACCAAGCCTTTCGATATATATTTCACAAGTTCGAGCTTCAATGACTTAGCCGAAAATGGGATAATCTTAAATAGATTTAGAGTGAGAGGTTCCTTACCTTTATACAGAAAGAACAACCCCAATTTGCCCTTAATCATTCATGAAATATCCCTCAGTGCTTCCACGACTACAAGGAAGTGAAATGTGCAATCAATTAGGAATTTTTGGTACTAGGATCACTTTAGAAGGATTGAAATTAACTAGGGTTGATATTACGAACTTGAGGGAGTATCTACAGAACATAAACCCTAAAAAAAACCTTCCACACGAGCTAGAACAACACAAAAAGGAGCAACAACAATAAGAACAGGAAACTTACTAGCACCACGGGATTTCCGACACTTGATTTATGTTGTTTGCCCTTTGTTTGGGTCTTGAATCTTGAGAGAATCTTTAGAGGATGTTCCTCTAAGGTCTGAATATAGTGAACTGAAATGACTAAAAACGGGTTGGAGGCATCATATATATATATATATATATATATATATATATATATATATATATATATATATATATATATATATATATATATATATATATATATATATATATATATCCCACAAATCTTAAACCACCTAGGTGGGCCCCATAGAGAGGTGTTTGGCGCAGTCTCGCGAAAACGCGTATATCTTTCTACTCCAATATCGTATTGATAATTGGTTTAATGCAGTAGAAAATAGACTCGTAGATATTCAATTTGGTTGGTAGATCACCCCATAATTCTAAGTAAATTTTTAGAAATGCTTAGTAACATTTAACTTAATGTTTAAGTAAAATTATGAACCTAAGTTATGACAACTTTTGGCGACTTTTGTCTCATAACTCTCTTGAATTCAAGACTTATGATATGGATAAAATATGATTAAAATACCTTAAAACATGAAATATTTAGTGTATTAATCACCTCTAGGTTTACCCGAAAATACGAGTTACAACATCATTGATTTGTTTAACTTTTAATACTTCTTAATCACCCTTATACACCCTTGTATCACTTAAGACCAATAGGACTAACTTCTTATCAGTCTCAAAGATAATTCCTTCTTGGATTTATGTTAACTAACATATGGCGTGAACTAATGCATGTGGATATGGTTGTAACACTCCGACTCATGTTCGACAGTTGATACAATGCGCATTTTCGCCATCTGCGAGAGAAAGATTAGAAGGGTTCAATATTCAATGATAGAATAAAATAACATGATAGAGTAAGAAATAAGTCACATTTTTGCTAAACTCTTTATCCTCTGAAGAATAAGTATTGACGTCTTCGTACTGATCCTCTAAACTGTACTAAACTTGCACATGACTTGTGAGGCCTAGAGAACCTTGTGCTCTAATACCAACTTGTCACGACCCAAATATCTCACTCTTGGGACCGTGATAGCGCCTAGTATTTCATTTTCTAGGAAAGCTAATGTTAAAATAGTTTATCCATTTTTAACGGTTCGGATTAAATAATAATAAAGAAATCAAAATAACTAAAATAAACCTGAAGTAAAGTGCAGAAAACCATAACTACTGAAATATTTTATACAAACCCTAATCGGCTCCGCAAGTGCACGAGTTAATAGAATAATACAGATAAAGGTTTGAATGAAAGTAAAGATATTTGAATGAACATACACAACTAAAATAAAGCAGACGGGACTTCAGGGCTACAAAACTCGAGCTGTTGTACCTCAAAACTCTGTCCAATAGTTAACCCGAGAAAAATACAGACTACTGGTTGGACCGACTCCAAAATCTGCACAAGAAATACAAATCATAGTATGAATACAATCGACCACATGTATTCTGTAAGTTTCGATCCTAACCTCGACAAAGTAGTGACGAGTCTAAGGTGGGTAACTTACAATAACATGTACGTGTTATAAAGTAATGACGGGAAAGGAAACTACAAAAATAAAATAAAGTATTTAACCTATGAAAATAACTCAATCATCAAGAAAACTAGTAAATACCAAATATATCAAACCTTAGAGTCTCGTACGCAAGTACCGAAGCTAATACAATGCAATAAGGAATAGAAAACCCATAAATTATTGCGACTCTGTTGCTCCCAAACAACAAGTAATACAATGATAAGTTATCTATCGAACCCACAGAGACTTATGTAAAATACTCACTAATTCACTAAGATTGTGATTCAATCCAGCTAAAATCAAAGTCCAATAATATGATTATATGATACCACGTATCTAAATAATAACTAAATTATCAAGTAACAAGTTGATTGTTATGTATTCAGTAGAGACTAGTATTCCAAGATTGTGATCGATTCACAATTCTTATTGTGTTATAATTAACTCTCACTTTCATATAATTCATTCATGGTTGCTAATTAATCGATAAATAATGTCATAGCCTTTTCCCGAATTACTATTCACCTTTTATCAATAGATTAACGCCTATATTCCTATGAAATCAATCTATTAAGAACATATTAAGATCATGATAATTAATTAAGCACAGTGACTAGGTATATTCCCATCCTAACCACAAATCTTCTCCCCCTAAGGGTTAAGATCTTCTCTCTTCAATTCTTCTCGAATCTAAACATGGCTTTCCCAAGCATAGCCTAGATAGTCAATAAAATATAATTGCTGGCCAGACAATTAAGCAATTAAACACAGAATTAAAGAAACAACCATATAGTGGTGAATTATAATCAAGGTTAAGTTAATGTTAAATAACAATATTCATGGCTAAATCACAGCACAGAACAATTGGTGCTTAGCCACTCATGATGTAATCAAACAATTGCATAATTTTTGATTAATTGAAAAATACTAGAAAAGATGAATAATTCCGAGATGTTCTTGCTCCTCAATGTTTCTTACATGTATTTTTTCTTTAAAGTGTTTCTCTCCCACAAAATTAGGCTTAGTCTTCCTTTTATACGTGTTGGATAGGTCTAGGTCTGAATAAACCGTGTCTTGGGAAAAATAGGAGATAATTCGCATCACCGATGCCCAGCCCGGTGCCAGGCACGCTCAATTGCGCCCCAACTTTGTGCATACTGCTTTCAGTGCCACATGTGGCGCTAGGCGCTGCCTATGGCACCAAATGGACTTTTTTCCAGTTTTGTTCGTTTTTGCTCAAACCTTGCATGTTCCGCACCAATTGCTCCCGGATCATACCTACAATAAAATATATTTCAAATTTAATATAAATCATAGCATTTAACATCCCAAATTTATGAAACATGATTAAAATATGAGGCGATATACATAGAAATATATATACTTTAAGCTAAACATCAACTTGCTGCTCAAAATGCACACACAAGTATACGTGATCGACAAGTAATATAATGATAAGTTGAGTGCCGAATGTTGATACCCAATTTATTCCACATAAATGTATATATGCGAAATACTATAAAAATAATATATATATATATATATATATATATATATATATATATATATATATATATATATATATATATATATATATATATATATATATATATATATATATGTGTGTGTGTGTGTGTGTGTGTGTGTGTGTGTGTGTGTGTGTGTATATATATGTGTGTATATATATATATATATATCATGTCCAAGTATTTTACAACTTTGTCCAATATTTTTTTAAGATTTTAAACATTTTTATTACCTTATTTTAACAGTATAAAACCAATAATTATTTCCAAAATTATCATTTTATTGGTTTAGTTATTGTATTCTCATATTTATATTAAAATATAGCTAAGGTAAGTTTTACTCATTTTTACAAATTATTTAGTATTTTAAAGCTAAAATGCATACAATTGCAATTTTAGCCTATCTTGAGATTTAATAGCATTTTATAATTACAAAATTGGTTTTCGTATTTTTATTCCAATATTTATATATTATTAATTAATTTAATACCTTTAATTTATTTTTAAATTATCTTACTATTTTTCATAAATAAAAAAGGCAAAAGTGGCTATTTAAATTTAGCCCCATTTCATTTCAATTTTGGCCAAATTGACCACCCCAGTAATTCAGTTTTAATTTTATCGCCACCCAACCCAATTCTCAAACTATATCTGACCCAACCTTCTTTTAATCTGAGCTGTTGATTAATACAAATCAACGTCCCAAATTAAAACCTACCATTCATAACACCTAAAGACTACCCTCCCCTCTCTGTTCATTTCCCCATTATTTATAACTCAACTGCCTCTCTCTCTCTATCTCTCTTTTATACTCTCTCTAGAACCTTCCACCCGTTGAGCTATGTCTTTCCTTCTCCAACCACCTCCCCTGCCGGAAATTATGGAGTTTCACTCTCCTTGACCATAGGGCTTCGCCTTTCATGTTCGTATCCTGATGTAGGATTTCAAGCGACCCTGAGGCAATACACTCCCATCTCTGATGTCATGCATGTTTTCCTACCTGCTATGGCCTTTCGAGTAAGGTCCTTGCATTTTTCGGGCAAACACCGGTAATATCTAAGCCTCTTCTCTTTTTTCGAGTTTACTTGGGAGACCCTAGTTTGCTCTTTTTAGATCTGTGATAGATCTAAGCCTCCTTTTATATTTTTTTCCCGAAAAAATCTTTTTTTTAACTCGACTTCGTCACTCTGAAGTTAGGGTTTCTTGACCCCTTTTTAAAACGATTTTTTATCTAATTCTTGGTGATTTCTACTAAGTTTTGAGCGATTTTCTTATATTTCCTTTTTGTTTGAGTTATTATGCTAAAAAGACCTAATTGCTTAGTCCATCTTTGATTATGTATTTATGTGTGCTCATCACTTGTGAAATTATCTATGAGTTTTCCATGTTGCTTGAACTTTGTTGTTAGGGTTTCGAACCTTCTACTGTTTCTATGATTCTTGCTTAGTGTTATTTGATTTTCGTGCCTATTGTGTTTCATAGGTCCAATATTTCATTGTTTACCAAATATTTTGTTGATTCTGTGCATCTCTTCGAATCCGTGATTTTGCATATGTTTTCTTTAGAAGCTTTTCATTGATTTTGAATCACTTCCTTATTTGTGAGATGCTTTCCTTAATTAGAACTAATTCCTTGTGCTTTTAGTCTCACCCGTGGTTCTTTGATTAATTTTCAGAATTAATTTATACTTTTACCATATTTATGCGCATAAACATATTTTCAAATATTCAGTATATTTTCCTTATTTGAAATATTATGTATCTGGCCGTTATTACATGTTACATGCTTTACTAGTCCTATTATGGTAGTCAGTAGTCTAAGTGATTCTTTCCTTGTCTGATATAACTTGCACCCATTTGAACCATGATCCCTAATTAAAAGGAGTTTGGTCCTGTGATTGATTCCAATTGGCACTGTTTCTATTATTATGTTACGTCAGTACTTGTTACCTTATTCTCTACTTGTTTTCAAAACTATAAATACTTTAGCATAGACGTGAAAAAACACACAAGCATACTCATTGCTCTCTCTTACTTTCCTACACATTCTCTCTTGCTTCTCTTATTGACTACTGACTGAGTAACTTGTTACTCTACTGTTCTATTGCTCTATACATTACTTCTTTCTTGCTTTGCACACTACTGTCCTATTGCTCTACTTCCCCTCACACTACTGTTCTATTCTCTCACTCTTGAATGGTACGTCTTCTATTTGATTTACACATCCAAAACGACATATTTTTATTCGTATTGCACTTTCTTTTATTTTTTTATGCTTCTACTTATGGTTCTGCTGTTTACCTTGCAATTAGCATGCCTCTTTGCTAGTTCATCCATATGATTACCTTTCCCTTATTTTAGTATGTCTACTGTTTCCCCTACTTGTTTACTACAATTCTGACTTATTCCCTAACCTCAGTACATTATTAGCATGTATTCATGACCCTCCTAGCTACCAAGTAATCCTAAACCCCTTCCATAAACTTGATGTGTGAACCTGTTTGGCGTCCCTTAATCTAATGCTATTAAGCTCCTGGAATGAAAGGTTTGTGCTGAAATGTGTTGTGACTGTTTAAGTCCTGAAATGCTTTCTCTAATGTCTACCTATGTGCAAATATGCTCTTACAAGTGAACTACTTGTCCCCATTTCCCCTTTTCCCTATTTGTGTTTGCTTTCCTGAACTATGTGTGCTATTCTGGTTCTGAGATTTTCCTACTTACCTTCTTCCAAAACTATTAAACTCTCCTATTGTTTTCTTTCAAGAACCGATTCTAGATGGATCATTTCCAAACTGTTTTTCTCAACTCAATTCCTTTAAAACGATATCAAGCACTCTCACATACTCTTAGAAGTCTAGGTTCTGCCCCTTTGGTGTGTGACTGCTTTGGGACCTTGTGAGCTCCTTCCAAACTCTGACACACTAAGCCTGGCCCTTCCACACTACACTTACTCAAACTTGGTTGTAACTCTAGGTGTGAGCACTGCCTAGGATCCCTTGAGATCCTTAGGGAACTCTGACACATCTGGATCATGTGAAAGGTTGTGAACCAATGACATTTAGGCATTTTGGAGATCCTGAGCCTATAAGTAGATTCCCTATGGTATAACTTATTATTTTCTTATTTTAGTTATTTAATTTGTGCCCAATGGTCTATAATAATATTTGTAAACAACTCTGGGGCTGGATAGTGAAAAAGGAAAGGCAATATAAATATTTTAGTTTATTAAAGGGTAGATACCATGCTCCTAGGTTTACATTCCCTATCTGTGTACTAGGATCCATGCTTAGGACTGATGTATGCAAGCATATAATGCATTTGGTATCCTACTCTTGGTCCATATTTACTCATTAGCATCTCATTTGGTATTATCGTTTGTCACTTAGAAAATCATATAGGATTAAAACATGCTATTCATGTAAACCAGGTGTAGTATTTTTGTAATATTGTAGTACTCTTAAATATCCTACTTAGGATAACAATGCGATAATAAACAGGTCATTCTCATAATCGCCACATATTTTTAAAGCATGTTCAAATTTTTTAACTTTATGCATTTAGAAAATCCTCCCTAGGAATTCTGTATATGCATATTGGATATCTCGTTCTACATCTAGGTTAACTACTGATGAACGGAAAAAGGACTAAAATTGTTTCATCATAAACAATTGGTAGTAATTCTGCATTTTGCATGCACCTAGGTACAACATGTTTAGGCAAAGCAATTCAAACTGTTTCTTTAATAAATCTGGATAACTACTGAGCATTCTCCCACACCTATGAAAGCCTTAGGTTATTAAGGTATTTAAAATTGGAAATATGCCTCTTTTTATGTGCACTGCCTAACTATCCACATGTTTAAAATCATAGGCAAAACTGATTAAGACTTCCTCTTTGAGTTATGAAACAGATCTGCCTCGTAGTTATTGTTACTTAGATACCATGCTTTGGATCTGAATTAAAATCTAAGACCTTAATTGTGTTTGAGTCATGCAGTTTGTTTGCATTATCTGTGGAGGTATCTGATCCTTTCTTTGTTTATATGTTTATCCCCCTAATACATTATTATATGTTCTTGATTGTTGCCTTAGAATTTTTTCCCTTGAAACAATAAAGCCTCATACCCCTTCTCTATAAGCTTAGTAGTCCAAATAGCTCCGGGACTGATAGGATTAGGACGGGTAGTAGCATGCAATAAGTAACGAGACTATTCCGTACTTTAATACCTTAACGGGGTAGAAAAGTGTAGACATAGACATGATGACCACATAATAACATCACATGTATAAGGGGCTACTGGGTGTTGTTTGGGGTGATCCATATTGTTTATAAACCTAGGACCCCTCTCTTTTACTTGTTTGTTTCATTGTATATTTTTAAACTTATTCAAAGTATTTTTCTTTCTCAAAATTCAGCTTTTCTTTTGTTTCTTTTAACTCCATCTATTTGCAACCATTATGTGAAATTCCCTCTTCTTTGAAAGTCCTAGTTGCTAACAAGTTATTTACATTTAATGTCACAATAATAGTATGGCCGGGAACCACACTAGTGGATCTCGAGGGGTGCCTAACACTTCCCTTGGGATAATTTCGAGCCCTTACCCAGTCTTTGGTTCTCTAAATCAAAATTCTTCTTAGTGTCCTAACGAACTTAATCATTAGGTGGTGACTCTTCAATTCAAACCCAATTTCTAAAAGAGAACGAGTTGTCCTCCCAAATGTCATAAACCCGAATTTCACGGAAAAAAGGGCATCGACATCATGGCTACTCCGCTGGGGATTTCTTTAAGGATTTTAATATTTCATGCTATTTGTGACTTTATGCTTCTTTATATATCTTTGTTTGTTTAAATGCCTTTAAGTACTTTTCCCTTTCTACCTCGAAACTGACTTGGCACATTGTTTCTTTTTCTTATTTCTCTAAATGCTTTCCTTTATCTCTTTCCTTTAATAATGTTGTAAATTATGAGAAACTGTTGTTATTATTACTTTATGAACGTGCAAATATGTGACAACTTGTTAATTATTATAATTGCATATTCAATATCATATTCCACTCGTGCCAAACAAAATACCATAGAAACACTTCTAATGAGTGGTTGCGCCCTTCCGATATTATCACCCCTAAATGAGGAAAATGCATATTTGCGGTAAAACTATTCGATCAACAGTGTATTCGAAGGTTCCATGCCTTTCCCTCTTGAGTTTTCTGCTCAAGGGTACCGGTCTAATCATGCATGCATCACTGTCAAAACCTAGTCAAGTCAGTTATGTTGTCTGCATAATGACTTTTTAAGATAGCCGTGTCCAAAGTCCACTGGATTTCCTTGAAACCTAAACGGACACTACCACGTTCTGTGCATTTATTTGGAGAAGTAAATGATTTTATGCCAATTATTGGTATTAGTCAAGTCCGGTGGAGATAAGGGCCTAACAATTTTGTCTTGCAGAAAATGAGGCACGAAGTCCCCAAATTCGGCATGGTCACCAACATCCATCCAAAACTGCTAAACTGGTGGGAAACTCTTCATTCTAGTGATCAGACTCTTATCCAAAAGTACTTGGGAAATTTACCTTTCCTTCTGGGAATCCAACCCAACAACAAAATTATTGAATCTGCTACCCTGTTCTGGGATTGCGGTAGGTCTGTGTTTCATTTCGGGGAGATTGAGATGACACCCATTCTAGAGGAAATAGGAGGACTGGCTGGTATACCGTGGGAAACTCCGCGTATGTTAATGCTAGAAAATTGCAAGGGTAGATGTTTTCTCAAGATGATGGGTCTAAAGAAGAGTCCAGACTTAACCTCTTTGAAGAAGTTGTATATTCCCTTTGACTACTTGTATGGGAGGTACGGTCATAACAAATCTTACCGTACTTATCCTAACGAATTCTCCCTTACATCATTGGGGCATATTCATCAAAGAGTATTTGTCTTCATGTTCTGTTTCTTAGGGATGATAGTGTTTCTAATGAAGAAAGCAAGAATCCGGACCAGGCTAGCCATGGTCACCAAAACCTTAATGGAGGGAATTGGTGGGCAACCATTTAGCCTAGTGACCATGATCGTCGCAGAAATATATCGAGCTTTCAAGAAATGTCAACAGGGAGCCAAAAACTTCGAGAGTTGCAACTTGCTACTCCAACTCTGTCTTTTGGAGCACCTCCAAAAGGGTGAATATAGACTTGAGATTCAGTGTAGGAACTGGGACGATCATATGGCCTTCCACCAGCTAAGGAGGATGAACTACATGCCCAGTATGTTTGCTCAGCCAGAAGATGCCAATAGAACTGTTTGAAAATATGAAAGAGGACCAAGTAGAATGGATGTTCGAATGGTTCCCTACTGAAGAGTTTATTGCCCGATCTCGGGATGCACCGTTTCTAATACTTATTGGTTTGGGAGGAACTTATCCTTATGTCCCTCTTCGAATTATGAGACAAGCTGGCAGGAAGCAGGTTGTACCAAGGTTTGACAAGATGAGTCACTTCCGGGCCGAGTTTCAAGATGATGATAGCCCTCACAAGTGCCAAGCTCAACACATGTGGCACTGTAAAATCATCATGGGAAGGGACACTATTTAGCCAGACAGGTACCATGCTGGTTATGCTCCATACTATCCCAGCTGGTTAGAAGATAATCATAATGGTCTGGGTCAACCCGGGTTTGCTCGAGGTCATAGGATCATCGATGAAAGGCTGAAGCACAGGTCAAGTACAACCAATTGTGCAAAAAGATTCAAGAATGTGAAAGTGAGCACCATGAAATTCAAGAAGCCAACCAAAAGCTGATTGAGAAATGGAAAGACATGGCTGTTAGCGCCAACAAACGATTGAGATACTTAGAACAGGGTTTAGTAGAGCTGAAAATAAATTCGTCAGAAGGGTCGAGGACTGCCAGAATGCTGAGGGAAATGAAGAGGAGCGCGTAGCTAGAGCCTACTTATTGCTGGGACTTTGCGAGCTGGTACAGCTGTTCGATGGAACCAAAGATGCCGAATCTAGGGAAGGTCTTTCTGGATCCAAATAGATAGGAATTTACCATTTTGTCTATGAATGTAATAATGCCAATGGCCATTAGTGACATTTAATTTCCTGTTACTTAGTGTCATTTTTGGATTCGCCTTATTTTCTATCAATAAAATGAGGCATTTAGCATTATAAGTTCTCTAAATTAATTCATCGCTAGTCCTGCCTCGGGCGCAACGAGGCTACCAAATTAGGACACGATTTACATTCCTGCACTTTGTGTTTAAATATCGCAACATCTTCTCGTATAATCCTCATTAACTTGTTACCTTTTTGTTTTTATTTTTTGTTTTATTCCCCTCCCCCAACGGTTAGTTCGTGCACTCTGGCATCATCATCATACTCTACAAGATCCAAGGGCCATCCACCCACTCCTCCTCCTAGTCCTATCAAAAACAGGAACAATGGAAGAATTGAGAAAGGAAAGCTGAGCCGAACGTTCAGAGATCACTCAGGGTACTCAGGTTTCCAAAGAAAGCGCGTCCCTACTCGAACAAAAGCTATCGAGATTTCATGAAGAACTTGCTGAAATCCGAAGTTTGGTAAGTCTGTCATTTTCGCTCGCCCTCCAGAGGTTACTTTCCCAACTACTTATAATCATTTACCTCCATAAAACGTCCCAAAGCAACAAAACGATCCCGCTCCTCACCATCACTGCAATACTTGCCACACTCCCAACAATACTCCACTATTCATCCCGGAACCTTTGAACTCCACAAATGACCCCAGCCACACCCAACATAACACCCCCATCTACGTGGAGACCGTGCCACACCCCACCCAACCCATCTCAATCACGATCGAGTCTTATGATAAGGACTTGCTCATCAGAAATTTGGCCGAAGAGCTTAAGATGTTGACCACCAGAATTCAAAGCGTTGAAGGAAGTAAGGTATTGGAGGGGCTAAACTATGAAGATACTGTGCATAAAACTTGATGTTGAACTACCCGAGGGATACCCCCTCCATATAGGATTAGTAGTCCAAATACCCCCGGGACTGATAGAATTGGGACGGGTAGTAGCATGCAATAAGTAAAGAGATGATTCTGCGCTTTCATACCTTAACGGGGTGGGAAAGCATAGATATGGATATGATGACCATACAATAACACCACGTGTATAAGTGGTTACCGGGTATTATGTGGGGTGATCCATATTGTTTATAAACCTAGGATCCCTCTCTTTTACTTGTTTGTTTCATTATTTATTTTTAAATTTATTCAAACTATTTTTTTCTCAAAAGTCAGCTTTTCTTTTGTTTCTTTTAACTCCATATATTTGCAACCATTATGTGAAATTCCCTCTTGTTTGAAAGTCCTACTTTCTACATGTTATTTATATTTAAAGTCACAACTAGGTATGGCCGGGAACCACACTAGTGGATATCGAGGGGTGTCTAACACCTTCCCCTGGGATAATTTCGAGCCCTTACCCAGTCTGTAGTTGACTAAATCAAAATTGTTCTTAGTGTCCTAATGCAATTAATCATTAGGCGGCGACTCTTCAATTCAAACTCAATTCCCAAAAGGAAATGAGTTGTCCTCCAAAATATTGTAAACTCGATTTCTGTAGAGGAAAAAGGGGGCATCGACATCGAACCCACAGACACCTCTGTAAATTACTCACTAATTTGCTAAAATTGTTATTCAATCCAGCTAAAATCAAACTCGAATAATATGATTATATGATACTACGATTCTAAATAACAACTAAATTATCACGTAACAAGTTGATTGTTGTGTATTCGGTAGAGACAAGTATTCCAGAATAGTGATCGATTCACCATTCGTATTTTGTTTTAATTAAATCTCCCTTTCATATAATTCACTAATTGTTGCTAATTAATTGATAAATGCTCTCGTGGCCTTTTCCCGAAGTACTACTCACCTATTCTCAATAGATTAATGCCTATATTCCTATGAAATCAATCTATTAAGAACGCATTAAGATCATGATAATTAATTAAGCACGGTGACTAGGTATATTCCTATCCTCTCAACAAATCTGCTCCCCATAAGGGTTAAGATAATTCTCTCCTCAATTCTTCTCTAATATAAACACGAATTTCCCAAGCATAGCATAGATAGTCAATGAAACCTAACCGCTCGCTAGAAAATTAAGAAATTAAACACAAAATTGAAGAAACAACCATATAATGGTGAATTATAATCAAGGTTAAGTTAATTTCAAACAACAATATTCATGGCGAAATCACAGCCCAGAACAATGGGTGTTTAGCCACTCATGATGTAATCAAACAATTGCATAAGTTTTGATTAATTGAAAAATACTAGAAAAGATGAAGAATTCCGAGATGTTCTTGCTCCTCAATGTTTCTTGCATGTATTTTTGGTCCAAAGTGTTTTTATCCCACAAAATTAGGCTTAGTCTTCCTTTTATACGTGTTGGATAGGTCTAGGGTTAAATAAACCGTGTCCTGGGAAAAATAGGAGATAATTCGTGTCACCAGCGCCCAACCTGGCGCCAGGCGTGCTCAATTGCGCCCCAACTTTGTGCATACTTTTTTCAGTGCCACAGGTGGTGCCAGGCACTGTCTATGGCACCCAAATGGCCTTTTTTCAGGTTTGTTCGTTTTAGCTCAAATCTTGCACGTTTCGCCCCAATTGCTCCCGGATCATACCTACAATAAAAAACACTTCAAATTAATATAAATCATAGCATTTAACATCCCAAATTCACAAAGAAAGAGTAAAATATTAGATGACATACATAGATATATATACACTTTAAGCTAAACATCAAGCTCGCAATCTGATCCCACTGTACAATACTGTCCTCCCTTATTACACCATATAGATATAAAAAATAATAAGTAAATATATGTTGCAACGTGCAACTTTATCCCACCATATAATCAAACTCAATATCATAATTCACCCTCATCTCACCTATTGCGGCGTACAACTCGATCCCATCTTATGAATATAAATCCTCCCTTATTTCATCTTATCAATTCACTCTTATTTCACCCGTTGCGGTGTGCAATCCGATATCAATATAAATAAATCAATAAGAGGAATCAATTTAACAACTTGAACCACAAGAATATCTATGATTAACGAATATTATAGCTACAAATCAAGAAGGAATCTTGTACCAAGTCATGAAAGGTTACAATTGATATTGTGCAACAAGGCTAGTAAAAAATATGACAGATAAAGGGTACAACTAAGACGATTATGGAAATTAAAATTAATTAAGGGAGCATGGAAGATATTAACATTTATAATACGAGAATACTAATTGATAAGTAGCAAGTTTAAGCATAGGAAGAAATTAAGGCAAATAACAATCAAGACATGAAATGCTATAATTAATGAAATACAAGTAGACATGGAAACAGGTAATTGACGGCATATATACACTTTCCACCTCGTATATACGCCGCCACACATTAAATTCACTTAGCACATAGCTCAAGGGTTCCTAGTTCTCTCAAATCAAGGTTACACCCAACATTTATGTCGCTCCGCAAGCAAATTAAAGCTCTACCGGGGCCTTTCCTCTTAAATCTACCTCTGAATCAAGCAAATCTAACCAAAATCGACTCAATAAAATCAAATAATTCTAGGAAAATCAATTACAATACATAAAGCTAAGATATTTATATTTTTCTCAAAAAGACAACAAAAGTCAACCCCGGGCTCGCTTTGTCAAAACTCGAGATTCGGACCAAAACGCATTTACCCATTCACCCCAGAGTCCGATTATATTATTAATTTCTAAATTCGTCCCTTATTTAAGGTCTATTTCCAAAATTTACAATCCTTCCTCCCCTCCCCTACCCCCCCCCCCCTCCAATTCTTCCAAAATCCCTAATTCCTACCATGAAAGAACAAACATTAAGGCTAGAAATTAATGAATGGTGATGGAATTAGAAGAATATCAGTCAAAGTATACTAACCTATGAGAAGGCGATGAAATTTCTCCTCCAAATTGCCTCTAGATCGAGCTCTAATGAAAAGATGGTAAAAATGGATAAAATTCCGTGTTTGGAAATATTTATGGTCTGGGCATCATTCCTTCTTCACATTCGCGAAGGGCCTGCTGTGTTCGCGATACACAGCTGCCTAGATGGCCACGCGTTCGCGAAGGCTTCTCCCTCAGGCCTTCGCATTCCGAGGTAGGCTCTCATTCGCATAGATAAAATCACTTATCCCTCTCCCCAGCTCCCTCAATGCTACACATTTATAATGTGTTGTCTGCGTTCGCGAAGGGCAACCCCCTTCCACTTTGAGTTTGCGCCCAGTGCTTCGCGTTTACAAGAGTAAAATTCACTCATGTCCTAACTACCTTTCGTGATCGTGGGAGTTGCTTTGAGATCGCGAAGAAGAATTTATCAAACACTAGCCGAAGTCAAGAAAACTAGAATTTTTCAAGTTCAGAACCTTCGTAACCTATCCGAAACTCATTTGAGCCCTCGGGGATCCAAACCAAACATGAACATATGTCCAAAAACATAGTACGAACGCAATCGCGTGATCCAAACATCAAACTAATACCTAGAATTACACCAAAATGAAGGAAATTTAATGAAATTTAAAAACATAAATGAAACTTCTAACTGGACGTCCGAATCACGTCAAATCAACTTCATTTTGCACCAAATTTTGCAGATAAGTCATAAAACCTGCGATGAACTTATACCAAGTTTCGGAGCCTGAATCTCGACCTGGTAGAAACAAAGTCAATCTTGGGTCAAACTTAGAATTTTGTTAAACCTTTAAACTTCTAATCTTAACAAATGGAGATAATTCAAGCTAAGGACTTCCGAATTTGATTCCGAGTATATGCCCAAGTCCCAGATCACGATACAGACCCACTAAAATCGTCAATATACTGATATGGGTTTGTTTTCTTAAAACATTGATCGAAGTCAACTCAAATAAAGTATTAAGGCACGATTTCACCTGTTCATCATTTTTTCACAAAAAAACCTTCCGATAAAAGACATTGACTGCGCACACAAATTGAATAAGGATAAATGGAGCTAATAGAGGTTTCGAAACACATAATTAAGGGTTAAAACTGTAAATGATATATCGGTTCATCACATAAAGAGTGACAAAAACATGTTGATTATTCAAATATATGTTGTTGACATCAATTTTGGATCCACAAATGAAGTCCTATGCAGTGAGTTTGTTCAGTTAAAGGGTAGTGAATTCAACTGATCATGATGGAGAAATTGAATTTCTTCCTTAGGATTCAAGTAAGTAGACTGCTAAAGGAACCATGATACATCAACAAAAGTACATTAAGGAGCTACTCAAAAGGTTTGTTATGGAAAATACAAAGACAATTGATACTTCAATCGCTATAGAAACTAGGTTGAATATGGATGAACCTGGTCCGTCCATTGATAAAAAGTAATATAGAGATATGATTGGGTCTTTGCTCTACCTAACTCCAAGCATGCTAGATATTGTTTAGTATGAGGTTGTGGGAAAGATTCCAGTCCAGTCCCAAGGAGTTGCACTTGAAGATTGTCAGAAGGATCTTGATATATCTTAGGGTACTCAAGACCTGGTTCCTTAGTATCTGCCTGGAGACTCATTTAATTTGATTTTGTATACAGATACAGACTATGCTGGACAACTGGTGTATAGGAAGACAAAATCAGGAATGGCTCACTTCATGGGGTCATGTTTGATCTCATGGGCCTCATAGAAGCAAAATTTTATAGATTTATCATATCTAAAAGCTTAGTATGTAGTTTTTGCTTCATATTGTGCATATCTATTATGTATTAAGAAATAACTGGAGGTCTATAGAGTAATGATTGAACGGGTTCTCATATTTTTGATAACACGAGTGCAATGAACATGGCAAATAACTTGGTTCATCACAAGAGAAACAAATACATTTATATGAGATGAATTTTTGTTTGGTGTTGTTGGAAGTTTGATGGGTATTTTCAACTGTCTTTTGATTTGGGCCCTTTGGGCTAATGTTGTGCATTGCTAGTTCAATAAATTCTCCTTGGTTTGGCTACTAGTTGTGCAATCACATTTGGATAATTAGTTGGATTAAACTTTTTGAGTTGTTGACCTAGTGATTTGTGTGGTGTAGCTCTAGTGACCATGAGTTTTGTATTTATTTCAAAATACTCTCTTTTGATTCTACAAAAGATTTGCTTTTTCGATGATGCTAAAATTGAAAGGTTAAGTATGTATTTATTAGCTACTGATCACTAAACCTAGTTATTTTGTTGAGTTTTTTATTTACAGGGTCTAAATATCAATTGAATTATGCATAGCCCTCTTTAAGTTTGCAATGAGTGGAAGGCGAGTCCCTCACACTTAGTGCAAGCACGGACATATCAAAGAGAAGTATTGAAGAATGTAATTGGTTCTTATGCTCCAGGCTGATAAACACTGGGCAAGCTACTAATTGATTTGCGCATGAGTTTATCATCATAAAAATTGAATAATTGTTGCGCTAAGCATACATTATATTTGATGATTAACAAACCAAGATCAACTATGTGAAAGAACCACATTTCATGTTTTAGGGTAATGTTCTACATAACTAGTGTACATGAGTGGGATACAACTCTCAAATGAACCAAGTTTGTAGCAGACTAAAGTCTAGAGTTGATCAGACGCGGAATGCCAGAATACTTGCCCAAGTAAAATTCCTCAAGAAAGTTATGTTCGTACTCTTTAAGGAATGCATTAATTGAGAGGAGTCCGTGATGAAAATGAATCTTGTAAATAAATAAAAAACTTATGTGGAATGGTAAGGTTGAAGAGTTGGAAAAAGACTAAGGAAATCAAATCAAAATATGAGAGGTTTTTGTTAACCGACATATTCTAGGTTGTGGAGCATAATCGAAGAAGATCTTCGGCCAATTTTAAAACTATAAAAGGATACTTTTTGCCGCAGTTCAAGGTTAACATTATTGAACGAAATTGCACAAAACAACTCCTGGCAGGTGCAAACAAGGCAAGGAGATACACTTGAAGATTCAAGTTGCTCAATTGGAGAATATTTTTCTAAAGAACAAGCTATTGAAGTTCTTTAATTGTTAGGTTGAGTCAACTGTGTCATATTGTAACTTATTTGCTTTGGAGAAGTGTAATACTCCTTCTGGAGTTATATTCCTTTCTAGCTTGTTCCAAAATAAATAACATACTTTTAAATTTGGAAATAATTCAACTTTAAATTCTTCAATTTACTCTTAATGAGAAGATTTTATAACCAAACAAATATCATGGTCCCTCAAAGGTTTTTTCTCCTCAAGTTTTTAAGATCACAAGTTTCAAAAGTATTCTTATTTTTCTTAAATTGCGTGTCAAATCAAACTACCTCATCTAAATTGAAATGGAGGTAGTAATAGGTTAGTGCAGAAACTTCAAGTTTTTGTAAGCTTCCCGGGCTAGAGTTATTATCCATTTGGATGAGCTTATTTTAAGTAGCTTTTAGATCAAAATAACTTTTAATCCATAAGTTAGGAATTCTAACTTTTACCTTTTGATTTATTTTTATCATTTAATTTGGAAAGTGATAGCTACAATTAAGTTGATTGTAGGGTTTGCGGTATTAGAGTTACTCCCCTTAATTATAAAGTTATTACTTAAAATTGGTCTTTAAGAATTAGTGGAGTTTTCAAGAAATCCTACTTGGTGGGTCATGATTTTTAATCCTCGAATAAGTTTTTCAGGTAAAAATCTCCTGTAATTATTTCTGTTTGTATATATCTACTTAGTTCAAAGAAGCGATTTTTAAAAATCTCAAAAATCTAATAAAACAGAATTCAACTCCTTCTAGGACCTGGTTCAATACTAAAATAACAATGTACTTGAAATATTTAAAAGTTAGAATCCAGCTTTAAAAGATTGTGTAGGGTTACGAAGTATTTTAACTTTTAAACAACCACCTAACTTGGGACTCACGTGGGTCCTTTCACTAGTAGAAGAAACCACGTTATCAAACCACAGAAACTAAAAGGTGTGTTTGGTATACTAAAAAAAGTAAGTGGTAATTTTATTTATTTTTCAGTTTTTGATATATAAATTAGGGAAAATAATTTTTTATAAGTATTTATAAATAATTTAGATATAATAAATATGAGGTTATACATTTTCAAAGCACTAACTTTTCGAACCTATAAATTTTATAAACTTTCGAACCGCTAAATTTTAAAAACCGAAAAATTTCGAACCTGTAAACTTCTAAACACATAAACCCCGAACTCATAATTTTGAAACTTGTAAAATTTTAAACTTTTAAACCGACAAATAAAAAAATAAAAACTGAAAAAATATATTTCAAAAATATATTTTTGGGAGGGGGGGAGGGGGGGAACGGGGGCAGGACTGGGTGGGGGGAGAACAGTTAAAAAAATAGATATTTAAATTACAGAAAAAAGTGATTTATTTTTTGTGAGGGGGAGGGGTTGGGGTGGGGGTGGGCCGGTTGGGGATGAAGGGGCAGTAGGTTCGGATGGTAATAGAAAACTAAAACTAAAAAAAAAAATTTTTTGAAGAGGGAGTGAAGTGAGTTGGCAAGGGTAGAGAAAGTTGAGAAAGAGATTTGAAAAATATTTTTTCTTTTCTTGATAAGAAAATATTTTCCTCCAATTAAATAAAAATAAATTCACTAAATTTTTTTTAAAAAAAATATTTAAACTAATCAAACATGATAAATTTAAAAATATTTTTTAATATCAAACGCACTCTAAAATTACTTTGCTTTCAAGTATATGAGATCTAAGAATTGGACATGCTTTCTCTGTTACCTTCATTAGGGCCACCAGGTGGATTTTACGAAGCTTGCACTCTTCCTCTCATTTAAAATATACGATTAGAATTCAGAATTAGTAACTCAAATATGTTATAAACTAAAGCAAAAGACAAGAACAATAGAACAAGAACAATAGCAATAGAGAGAAGAGTAGAGAGAGTTCTTCTTATTGAGTTGAGAGGGGTCTCAAGGGATGATTTACAATGGTAGGGGGCACCTCTATTTATAGGGGAGAGGAAGACTTAGCTACCACTAATAGAACTCTAAAATCTCTCTAATTAGATACATTAAAGACATTCACCTTAAATAGAAGTGTAAGAATCTTCTATTTCATAACACTCCCCCTTGAATGTCTATTCAATGATGTGCCTCATAAAACCTTAAAACCAAAACCCAATGGGAAAAATTAAAGTAAGGAAAAAGAGTACACATGTTTGAATATGCGCCTATTGGTTGCCTCATTAAATACCTTGCAAGGAAAACCCAGTGGGACAAAACCTTGTAAGGGAAAAAGAGTGCAACGCGCATTGACTCCCCCTAATGAGTACATCGATTTATATCCTTGAGCATTTGCATTCCAATCTTGTGCATCATCTTGAAATCATCATTCTTGATAGATATGAACATCTTCATATAATGTCGTGGAATAACTCTTCAATATCTCCATAGATGCATTCTCAATGCCATCATGCTTATAGTTATAGCAAGATACATATGTACACAAATTGCACTTAGGATGTGGTACTTCAGGACCAAGAATTGCATATGCTTCAAGCAACTTAAATCTTTCAAGTTAAGTCATATAAGTCGCATAATAGACTTTAGCTGCATATCAAGTTTTCATTAGTGATACTAAACAAATAAGATATCGAAAACTGACTATACATACCTTTGACGTTTATACTTTCAAGCATTTGAACTATAGGTTCAAAACTTCATGTCTTTCATATGGAATCAATTCTTCTTGAATTGTATCTCTTCCATTTAGTTGCTTTCTTTGAGTCAGCAAATGCGTATAGCATGCTTTGCAATATGTTACAATTTGAATTATCCCTTTTATGAACTTCAGGTTCATATCATGATATTCGGGGATATACATATACAAATGAAAATTCATCCCATGTAATACTTTCTCAAGTGTTTATCATGTCTCCCCCTCATGTTAGTAAAGCTAACATGTTTCCTCAACTTTGGGAAATCATCTTTGTGCATTATGTCAATATACACAGCACCTTAATAATAAGATGAAATTATTTGGTTCCTGACCCTGAACCACTTGTGAGGGGAGAATATACTCTCGTATACAACTTATATCAAACTGATATATATATAACTTAGTTCTCATAAGAAACAGTTTAGCTATTAAGTGGAAGCACTCAATAATTATCTTGCTAAACCAACTTTAATATAAACCAACTTATCAAGATGAACTGTCTTGAGTAGAGAATCTGGAAACTATGCTCGAAGTTAGATTACTGAGCGATTTACCTCGCAAGCACTGCCAGGCTGCGGGTTAATAACAATGGCGCATGTAACCATATCATAGATGCATCATATGTGGTATACATGGCAGGTGAATGGGCCCATATTCACCTTTCATATTTCCAGAATTTAGGGGCTTCAACCCGAACTCTTTAGTTGGTCCGTTCAATTAATGAGAACAAGTGATACAAGAGTATTCGTAAAGAACTTTCTAGTTCTTTAATATTCACCTATGTGAATTTGCACATCATACTTCAAATGAGATGGCTAACATAAATTATCAATATTGGTAAACTTCAAATTTACACCATGACATGTGCACTTATCAATAAACTTCGGGTTTATTATGACATGGGTTTTATACCAATAGATATCCACTTTATTGTGGCATTCTTTCGTTTGTGTAGTACAAACTGGAGAACAAAGCGGGTAGCTTTTCATATACAAATTACCCCGCTACAAGTTGTAGTAATAGGAGAATCAAAGCCTTCCTTTATTTATAGTCTCAATATAATCAATCGCTTTCGCGTGTACTTTGGAAACTGAATAAGTTTCTTTGAGACTTACTACAGCACAATACTCAATCGTGTTTCTCCAACATAGTAATAATTGGCTCTTCGAGAGCTCTCAATTAATTTTGTACTACCACAGACTGAGGTTCAAGATCCTCACATTCTTGCATTCCGTATTTTCAAGAGTCTCAGGCTCAATAGATTCTTCGTGAATCTCGGAATTAATCAAATCATGAGCGTCCTCATGTGATTCTTTCATAGTGTCATTTAGATCGTTCTTTTTCCTCTTTCTAGGATTTCGATCTTTGGAACCTAATGGTCTGCCACGCTTCTGGCGTGCATTTGACTCATTGGATATGACACTAGATATTCGTCCAATAGGGACTTCAATACGGATCGGAACATTTTCCGCGTGAATGTGGGATTTCGTTATCCTCTTCAAGTCCGTAAATTCGTCAGGCATTTGATTTGCTATTCTTTGCAAATGGATAATCTTTTGTACCTCCTTCTTTCAAATAGAGGTATGTGGATCAAGATGAGATAATGATACATTTTTCCACAAAATTTCCCGTTTGGTTTCACCAACTTCTCCCCCTAATTTTGGGAAAAGTGTCTCATCAAATTGACAGTCTGCAAATAGTGCAGTGAACAAATCTCCTGTCAATGTTTCGAGGTAGCGAATAATGGAGGACGCGTCAAACTCAACATATATTCCTAACCTCCTTTGCAAACCCATTTTGGTGCGGGATGGCGGTGCTACAGGCACATATACTGCGCATCCAAAGCTTCTTAAATGGGATATATTGGGTTCATGACCCAAAACCAATTGCAATGGGGAATATTTGTGTCAATTCGTCAGTCAGAGACGAACTAGCATTGCTGCATGCAACATGGCGTGACCCCAAACCGAAGTGGGCAGCCGACGAACTAGCATTGCTTCATGCAAAATGGCGTGACCCCAAACCGAAGGTGGGCAGCCGACAAACTAGTATTGTTGCATGCAAAATGGCGTGAACCCAAACCGAAATGGGCAGCCTCGTTTTCATGAAGAGTTCAAGATTATTCTCATCTATTATCCATTAACTTTGCAAACGCAAGGTTGCGTGATGGCAACAAGCACACATTAGACCATCTACAGGATGCGTCTATCAAGACCATGAAATACCTAAACTACCCACTAGGTGGGTGAATAGGTCCACAAATGTCCCCTTGTATACGTTCCAGAAACTGGGGTAACTCAGTCCCAACCTTTGTTGGGGATGGTCTGATAATCAGCTTGCCTTGATAACACGAAGTGCAAGGATATTCATTACTTGAAAGAATTTTGAAATTCTTTAACGGATGCCCATATGAGCTTTCTATAATCCGTCTCATCATGGTTGGTCCTGGGTGACCCAGTCGATCATGCCAAAGTACAAATGTATTGGACTCAGTATTCTTTAGATTTACTGTTGAATGTGCCTCAATTGCACTAATGCTTGTCCAATACAGGCCACAAGATAAAGACGGGAATTTCTCAATAACCCTCTTTTGGCCGGAGACATTCTTTGAAGTGAGGACGAGATATTCGAGATTATCTTCATCCATTGTCTCAATATTGTAGCCATTCCGGCGTACATCTTTAAAACTCAACAAGTTTCTCATAGACTTGGAGGAGAACATAGCATTCTCTATGATTAACGTCGTGCCCTTGGGCAGAGTTACAATGGCTCTTCCGGAGCCTTCGATCAATTTACTTTCCATGGTATGACATACAAAAGAAATACAGGAACATAAGAATAAGCAAGTTCAATTCTTTTGTGTCACATAATATTTTCAAAATCTGCTACTAACAGTTGGCTAACAAAATCAGATATGTTATCCATAATCAATTCCTTTGCAGTTTGAAAATTTCAGCGTTTTTCATAAGACAATCGATTATTAAACCCACACAATCGATTGTTGGAACATAGACAATCGATTGTTTTACATAGACAATCGATTGTGGATGATTTTTGAAAAATTCCAGATTACACTGCCTAACGACAATCGATTGTTAGATATAGACAATCGATTGTGGGTGATTTTTGAAAAATTCCAGACCTCACTGTTTCAAGACAATCGATTGTTAGACAAAGACAATCGATTGTTGGCTATTTTTGAAAATTTCCAGACCTCACTGTTTCAAGACAATCGATTGTTAGTCAACGACAATCGATTGTTGATCAATTGTTTTTCAACTTTAATGCGAAAATAGTTGATAATCGACTAGTTTTTCAGGCTAGTCGATTACCCCCACTGGAAAATAAAAGTTTTATTGATATTTGAGCATATTGAAGATATTCTAAAGAACTACTGCTAACATTGCTTCATGAACTAACTAATACGAGCTAATGCTAATGACTATTAGTTTATTCATTGACTAATACAAGTAGAATCAAACAGCTCCATCTTCTTTCATCACGGTTCCGTCACCGATTAGGTGGTCTATCTTTCCATCGGGTTGCTCAAAGAAGTCTGCCACATCCAGGTGGGTGATATCCTCATTGTCGTCATAGACAAAATTTGTTTCAGGGCCTTTTCTCTTTCGAGATGCTTGATAAAGGTCAACCAAGTGTCTTGGTATACGGCAAGACTTAGACCAGTGCCTGTTTTCACCGCAACGATAATATATAGTTTATAAACTATTTGCTTTTGGATTCTTATCGTATCGTGCTTGTGGCAGAGTGACCAACTTCAGGTTGTCATCTTCTTTAAGCCTTTCCACAAGATGGGTGAATCCTTGATGTTGAGATATTCAATCTTCAAACTTTCATCAAGGTGATGGCGCAAGAAAATCAAGGCCTTCATACAGTTTCAAACCTTCCTTAAGGTAATGGCGCAAGAAAATCAAGGCCTTAGCATAGGTTCAAACCTTCATCAAGGTGATGGTGCAAGAGAATCAAGGCCTTAGTATAGTTTTGGGTGGATGCACTATTTCTGTTTTTAATGGCGTCTTCGAGACCCATAGCATCAAAGTGGATTTCATCATCCAACACCATAGTTCTTGCCCGAAATTTCGAGGGCAACGAACTTTCTTTTCATATGACACAATTACATCAAGAGCGTGTTCATACTTACGGGCTCTATTACAATTATCACATTCACTTCAGGGAATGGATCAAAATCATGTGCTTTACACAAGCTGCTACCACATTCTCTAAAGGGAATGGAGCAAATTCAATTGGACGGAATTCTTTGTCACGTCCACAATCATACATGAATTTAATCATGGCAGGACATAGAGATTTTACCACTTCGTGTGGTTATAATTTCTCGCAAACTCTATTAGAGTTATAATCAAACTTTGTATATAAAATTTATAGAATTCCAAGAATTTGAAAAGAAAAAGTAAATTACTTACCTTTAAGGTATACCAAATATATTTTCAATATTTTCTTCCTTTCTTCCTTTCCTTTCTTTCTTTCCTTTTTCTTTTCAACTTTTCGTTTCTTTCTGCCTCCTCCTTTTTTTTTTTCTTTTTCTTTCTTCATTTTTTTCTTTGAAGAAAAACCCTACACAAGTAAAAGTTAAGACAATCGAAAATTAAATTAGGAAGAGGGAAATACCTTGGATTTTCGAGAATGATACTTGAGACGGTAGAGTCTCGTGCTGATAACGTGTTATAAACTAAAGCAAAAGACAAGAACAATAGAACAAGAACAATAGCAATAGAGAGAAGAGTAGAGAGAGTTCTTCTTATTGAGTTGAGAGGGGTCTCAAGGGATGATTTACAATGGTAGGGGGCACCTCTATTTATAGGGGAGAGGAAGACTTAGCTACCACTAATAGAACTCTAAAATCTCTCTAATTAGATACATTAAAGACATTCACCTTAAATAGAAGTGTAAGAATCTTCTATTTCATAACAAAATACTATTATTTCCGTTTTATTTTAGACACTGACTTTTTTAGATTATATTAATATTGGTTTGGTCATTCATATTGCAAACATTAATATTAGTTATGTTTCATATAAATGAGATATTTTCCTTTTTAGTTTGTTCTTAAACAAATAAAATATTTATAAATTTGAAAATAATTCAACATTAAACTTTTTTATTTTACTAATTTATTTTTAATGAGAAGCTTTTATAGCCACACAAATATCAAAACCTAATAAACCTTTTACCCCCTAAACTTTTAAGACCACAAGTTTCAAATATTTTTATTTTCTTTTTTATAAATTTCGTATCGAATCAAACTATCACATATAATATGAAACTGAAGGAATACCGAGTTGAGGAAGATGCCAAGCGAAATGATGGTCCACTAACAAGTTTTCCATTCTATGACCCTTTTCAAATTAAAATTCGCATTAAGACGTAATTACTTCAATCACATACCCGTTTTCAGCCTCAACTTCAATAATAGGAATAATTTTTCCACCAACAACATAATAATTATTCAAACAAACACATTTAGCTGTACTTTGAATTTTTCTTTTTAACATGAATAGACATGGTTCGAATCCATAGGACCCATTGCTTCTCTATTTGGATCCGTCCACGTAGTTCGTGGGTGACTTTAACTGCCATCCAATGAAACAGCAATCTCCTCTCCTAAATTGGACGGCCCAATTAATTTAACAACAAGTTTGTCAGTGTGAAGGACGTTCAAAAAGATTGATGTGTTAATTAATTCGTTTTCAATAGCACTGCTGTAGAAATTAAGGGTATCAAGGGTAATGTCTAGCTGCATTGGCTATGAGAGTCTTAAATTTGATCGGATAGTCTCCCTATAACATATTTCTTCCGATTCGCAACAAGTGTGTAATTTGCTTTTAGCATATTTATTAAGAAAATAGTAAATTCTATATAAAAATACCCTATATGACTACACTACTCCTAATTAAACATTTAATATAAGGAGTAAGAAAACTTTTTAGGAATATATACATAGAGATTGTTTTGTAAAAATAAATTGATTTTTTTCTTGATTATATAACTGGCCACTTATTTTGAATCAAAACTAAAAAGCAAATTAAACGCTTATTGTAAACCGAAAAAAGTGATATTCAACGCTCATGAACTTGGACATGGTAATTTCGTAGCTAGCTAGATTCCAAACTTTAATACTTTGCGTGATATTTCAAAGGTACTTTTTTTTTCTTATTTTTTGATAAAGGTGCTTGGGGGCTCTGATTATTATTAATTAGCATTAAACGGGAGGAGATTTATTATGATGCTAGACCGATCTTATCGAAAGAGTCCGTAATTTGTCTTTGCGGAAAATAGAGAAAGAAAAAAAGGTGGTTTACTCCTGTGACGAGTCAAAGGGTCATCACTTATTTTCTTACCCATTCTGTACTTTCGAGGACTTGAAAAGCCCCTCTAGGTTGCCTCGATTTGTGTGCGCAGTCCGGCCACGTAGCCGAATAGATGAAATATGAATTCTGTGGGAAAAATTACTAATTTTTCTATATTAACTTGAATAAATTTGACTTCGCTTAATATTTTGGGAAATAGGACCGGACCCATGATTTGCCGGTCCCGGAGGGTCCATAGAAAAATATGGGATCTGGGCGTATGCCCAAAATAGAATTTCGAGGTACCAAGTCCGAGGAATGAATTTTTGTATGAAATTATTTTCTGAAAATAATTAAGGTAATTGGAAATGAAATTTGACTAGAAGACTATGGTATCAGGCCCGTATTTTGGTTCCCGCGCCCGGCACTAGTCTTATATATCTTTAAGCACTTTATGTACAGTTTGGTTGAAAATGGATGTCGTTTGATGTGTTTTGGTCTTAAAATGGGAATTCGATGTTTTATGAAAACTTAGAAAAAATCCCGAGTTTTGAGACTTGATTCGACGTATATGATGTCATTTTGGCAATTTGATCGCATGGATAAGTACGTAGGATATTTTGAGGTTGTGTATATGTTTGGTTCGGATCCCCAAGGGCTCGTGTGAGTTTTGAGTAGGTTACGGGATGCTATAGATTTAAAATATCAGCTGTTGCAGGTTCAGAAAAATATTTTAGACTCTGAACCCTCCAACACAGTTCGCGAGGAATCGCGTGCGGACGCGGAGGGACCAGCGTGGCCGTGGTCGCCTTTGCATGGTCTGCGGTGGGTGCTGTGCGGCCGCGATCGGTTTTGTACGATCCGTGTAGGTTTAGGACCCGCATGTCTTCAGGCAAGTCGGCGCAGCCGCAGTCCTTTTTGCACGGTCCGTGCTAGGGACTTCAGATGGTATAAATATAGAGGAATTTCAGTTATTTTTCACTTTTCAAAAACCCAAAACATAAGAGGCGATTTTTCAAGCAATCATTCTTCTTCAAAACGATTGATAAGTGATTTCTAACTTATTTTCTTCACTCCTTAAGGGACATTTTGGTTAATTTACCTGAATTTGCGTCATAGCTTTAAATTAAATAGTAGAATTCGTTGCTTGAGATGTTATTTACGAGATTTAATTGAAATGGATAGATTTGGGCCATTTGGAGTCAGATACTCGTGACAAAATTGTGGTTTCGAGTTGATTTTGGAGCCTGTTTGAGGTAAGTGGCTTGTCTAACCTTGTGTGGGGGACTTCCTCCACTTAGGACATGATATTTTATATTTGAATGCCTCGTACGTGAGGTGACGAGTGCGTACTTGAGCTAATTGTTGGAAATCCGTTTATTTTACTTGAAGTATTTAAATTGAGTTTTCTTGCTTACTTTCTTATTTTAAATTGCAAGTTTATTCTATGCTAGTTTAGCGAAGCACGTTTATTTGACTTACTTGTCTAAGTGCTTAAACTGTCTTGTTTGTACTCCCTGTAGTATGTTTGACTAGGATTTTCTATTACTCGTCCTGAATTTAGTATCTATCCTAATGTTTGGGTTGTTATTTTGTGTTTTTTTAAATTGGGACTATGGGATGGCATCCTCGGAGATTTCCCTGCACTTGATATGTTCTGGACTGAGGGTGCGAGATACCAAGAGATTCCTGGCACATGAAATTGTATGTTTTGAGGATACCAAGAGATCCCTTGTGTATATGGTGAGGATACCAAGAGATCCTCGAGATACCAAGAGATCCCTCGTGTATATGGTGAGGATACCAAGAGATCATCGGAATACCAAGAGATCCCTCGTGTATAAGGTGAGGATACCAAGAGATCCTCGAGATACCAAGAGATCCCTCGTGTATATGGTGAGGATACCAAGAGATCCTCGGGATACCAAGAGATCCCTCGTGTATATGGTGAGGATACCACGAGATCCTCGGAATACCAAGAGATCCCTCGTGTATATGGTGAAGATACCAAGAGATCCCCGGGATACCTAGAGAACCTGGTTGTTGTTTCTTTTTGTGAGAAGTATTTATTAGTATTATCCTGTTTCTTCTTTCTATTACGGTTTCTGTATTTACCCTGCTTAGATTCTCGCTATAGACTTTTTCTATTTTATTTTTTTTCTCTCATCTTATCAGTTAATATGTTATATCTAAGTAGGGCCCTGACCTTTCCTCGTCACTACCCAACCGAGGTTAGGCTTGGCACTTATTGAGTACCACTGTGGTGTACTTATGCCTCTGCTGCGCATGTTTTTCATGTGCAGATCAAGGTACTTCATCTTAGTCACACTATCCTTGAGGCAGGAAGAGCTACAGAGACTTCAAGGTACATCAGCAGCGTCCGCAGATCGAAAAGTCTCCTTCTTAACTCTATATGTAATTTTTGCTTTAGATATTCTGGAGTTAGAGCAATGCATTACTTTAGCTTGTGTCCCCACGAGTTTTCGAGTTTTGGGGGTGATATTGTAGACTTCTGCATTTTTTAGTTGTATATGCCGAGTGACGTTTATATGCAGTTTTCTTGTAGTTGTTCAGTTTTATTTATTTTCTGTGCATTTTTAGGCTTACATAATTATAGGAACTAGGTGCCATCACGACATATTCATGGAGGGAGAACTGGGGTCATGAGAAGTTGGTATCAGAGCTCTAGGTTCATAGGAGTCACGGAACACAAGCCGGTTTATTAGAGTCTCACTGATCTGTACGGAGACGTCCGCACTTATCTACAAGAGTCTATGTAACTGTTAGGATAATTTCCACTTTATTTTATTTCCTTATCGTGCGATATTTTGACATCACAAATCCTAAACTTTCTTCTTCTATCCTTTCATAGATGGTGAGGATACGTGCTACTCGAGATGATTAGGCACTTGTGCACCCTATTGCATCCGTCAGAGGTCGGGGCTGGGGTAGAGGTCGATGATGCGTATGCGGTGCAGCCAGAGCACTTGTGCGAGCTGCTGCCGAGGCACTACCAGCAGATCCATCCGGAGCCCAGGCACCTGGCACGCCTACTGCTGCCACTACTACTCCAGTCCTTCAGGAGACATTGGCTCAATTCATGAGTATGTATACCACCTTGGCTCAGGCAGGGTTGCTTCCCCTTGCTGCAGCTACATCCCAGGCTGGGGGAGGAGCACAGACTCCCGCTATCCGCACTCTCGATCAGCGAGTGCAGTTTGAGCAGGTTCCTGAGATTATTCCTGCACCGCCTGTAGTGCCAGTTTAGCTTGAGGACGGGTCAACAGCTTCAGATGATGAGCAGCGGAGACTTGAGAGGAGTGTCACCTCATTCTTCACACTATGGGCCTGGTAGAGTCCAGTGGGACTTCCTTCACTGCCTTCCAGCTTCGTGGATCCGCCTAAGATTGGTGGTGCACTTATGAGATAGACAGTCTAGCCAAGGTGAGATAGACAGTCTAGCCGAGGTTGCCTCACTGACCTGGACCTAGTTCTCAGATATGTTCATGAGAGAGTTTGTACCCCAGAGTCTCAGGGACGCATGGCGTGCAGAGTTTGAGCATTTACACCAGGGTGCTATGACTGTTTCGCAGTATGCTATCCGCTACACCAGGTTTTCTAGGTATGCACCGGCCTTGGTTTTGCTACAGTCCGTGAGAGAGTTCGCAGGTTCATGGATAGTCATATCCCACCCATCAGATCTAGCATGGCTCAAGAGTTAGAGACGGACATTCCTTATCAGCAGGTAGTGAGCATTGCTAGGAGGATTGAGGGTATGATCGCCACAGAGCGAGAGGAGAGGGAGGCCAAGAGGTCTCAAGAGTCGCGTCACTACTGTGGAGCCCGTACCCCAGCAGCAGGTCATTATGGTAGGAGTTATGTAGGTTTCCCCATTTACTCAGCTCTTACAACAGCCAGCAGTGCTCCAGCTCTTCCTTACCTCAGGAGCCTTACTATGCACCTCCAATTTCTAGTGCGCATACTGCCCGGGGTGCTTTCAGAGGCCAATCTAGCAGATCTAGCCCGAGCCAGTCACATCCACTGCACCCTCCCAGAGCTTGTTTTGAGTGTGGAGACACCCGCTATATGGTAAGGGATTGCCCTAGACTTGGGAGGAGTGCACCCCCACAAACTTTTCAGCCATAACGTGCTCAATAGAGTTCTCAAGACATGATCACAGCTCCAACTTCTACCCCATCTGCTCAGCCGGATAGGGGCGAAGGTCGGGGGATCGAGGTCGTCCTCGAGAGAGGGGCCGTGACAGATATTATGCTCTTCCTGCTCGTACTGAGGTTGTTGCCTCCGACTCCATCATTACAGGTATTATACTAGTCTATCACAGAGAGGCATCAAATCTATTGATCCTGTCTCTACTTATTCTTATGTGTCTTCTTATTTTGCTCCGTATTTGGGTGTACCTCGGGATTATTTGAGTGACCCAGTTTATTTTTCTACTCCTGTGGGGGATTCTCTTGTTGCAGACCGCGTTTATTGGTCATGTTTGTTACTATTCGTGGGTTTGAGACCAGTGCGTATTTATTGTTACTCGTATGGTTGATTTTGACATTATTTTGGGCATGAAGTGGTTGTCGCCCCATTTTGCTATTCTTGATTGTCATGCGAAGACCGTGACGCTGGGTATGCCATGTATTTTACGTATTGAGTGGAGTAGTACTTTAGATCACACTCCCAGTAGAGTTATCTCTTTTCTTAAAGCTCAACTTATGGTTAAGAAGGGGTGTGCCATGTATTAAGCTTATGTGAGAGATGTCAGTGCTAATACCCCTTCTGTTGTTTCAGTCCTAGTGGTACGGGATTATACCGATGTGTTTTAGGCTGATCTTCCAGGCATGTCGCCCTATAGAGACATTGATTTTAGCATTGATCTATTGTCGGGCACTCAGCCTATTTCCATTCCTTCGTATCGTATGGCCCCTCCTGAGTTGAAGGAGTTGAAGGATCAGTTGCAGGAATTGCTTGATAAGGGTTTTATTCGACCTAGTGTTTCGCCAGTTGAAAAAGGTTACATTGAAGAACCGTTATCCTTTGCCTCGTATTGATGATCTGTTTGACCAACTTCAGGGTGCACAAGTGTTTTCTAAGATTGACTTGCGCTCAGGTTACCATTAGTTGAAGATTCGGGAGCCAGATATCCCAAAGACTGCTTTTGGGACTCGGTATAGTCATTGCGAGTTCCTTGTTATGTCATTTTGGATGACCAATGCCCCGGCAACTTTCATGCATTTGATGCACATTTTGTGTAGCCCATATCTTGACTCGTTTGATATTATTTTTATTAATGATATCCTGGTGTATTCTCGAAGTCGGGAAGATCATGAGAAACTCCTGGTGATCGTGCTTCAGACCCCGAGAGAGAAGAAGCTATATGCAAAGTTCTCAAAATGTGAGTTTTGGTTGAGTTTGGTGGCATTCTTAGGCCATGTGATTTCGAGTGAGGGCATTCAGGTGGATTCGAGGAGATAGAGGCCGTGCTGAGTTGGCCCAGGCCGTCCTCAGCTACAGAGATTCACAGTTTCCTTTATTTGGCAGGCTACTACCATCGTTTTGTAGAGGGATTTTCATCGATTGCGGCCCCAATGACTAGATTGACCTAGAAGGGTGCTCCATTTTTGTGGACGAAAGAGTTTGAGGCGAGATTTCAGAAGCTCCAGACAAATTTGACCACAACCCTAATTTTGATGTTGCCTACCGGTTCAGGGTCTTATATTATCTATTGTGACGCCTTGAGAGTTGGCCTCGGAGCGGTATTGATGTAGGAAAATAAGGTTATTGGTTACGCGTCCAGACAATTGAAGATACATGAGAAGAACTACCCTGTCCACGACCTTGAGCTAGCTGATATTGTTCATGCCTTAAAGATCTGGCACCGTTATTTGTATGGCGTGCCTTGTGAGATCAATGGTGACCACCAGAGTTTGCAGCACTTGTTCAAGAAAAAGGATCTAAATTTGTGCCAGAGGAGATGGTTAGAGTTGCTGAAGAACTATGACATTACTATTCTATATCAACTGTGCAAGGCCAATGTGGTGGCAGATGCCTTGCGTTGCCGGGCGGAGAGCTAGGGAGTTTGGCTTATTTACCAGCTTCAGAGAGGGCTATGGCGATGGATGTTCAGGCCTTAGCCAGCCAGTTTGTAAGATTGGACCTTTTGAATCGTAGTCGGGTTCTAGCTTGTGTGGTTTCTGGGTCTTCCCTATTTGATCGTATTAGGGAGCAACATTATGACGACCTTCATTTGTTTGTCCTTAAGGACAATGTTCACCGTGGTGATGCCAGAGACGTGACCACTGGAGATGACGGGGTATTGAAGATGCATGGCCGAATTTTTGTTCCCAATGTTGATGAACTTCGAGAATCGATTTTAGTATAGGCCCATAATTTGCGGTATTCCATCCATCCGGGTGCCGAGAAGATGTATCAGGACTTGAGGCAACACTACTGGTTGAGGCAGATGAAGAAAGATATAGTTAAGTATGTGTCTAGATGCCTTAACTGCCAGCAGGTGAAGTATGAGCACTAGCGACCGGGTGGGTTGCTCTAGCAAATAGAGATTAAGGAGTGGAAATAGGAGCTCAATACCATGGACTTCGTATCTGGACTCCCAGGGACCTTGAAGAAGTTTTATGCCATTTGGGTTATCGTGGATCAGCTGACCAAGTCCGCTTATTTCATTTTTGTGTGTACCACTTATTTCTCGGAGGAATTGGCAGAGATTTATATCCAGGAGATCTTCCGTTTGCATGGTATTCAAGTTTCTATTATTTCAGATAGAGGTACTCAGTTTACATCAGGGTTCTGGATAGCCATACAATAAGAGTTAGGTACTCGGGTGGAGTTGAGCACAACATTTCACACCAAAACGGATAGACAGTCCAAGCACACTATCTAAATTCTTGAGGATATGCTCCGTGCTTGTGTGATTGAGTTTGGAGGGTCTTGGGATTAGTTCTTGTCTTTAGCAGAGTTTGCCCACAACAACAGCTACCAGTCGAGCATCCAGATAAATCCTTATGAAGCTTTATATGGTAGAATGTGTCGATCTCCGGTTGGATGGTTCGAGCTTGGAGAGGCTCGGTTGTTAGGTACGGATTAGGTTCAGAAGGCCTTGGACAAGGTCAAGATCATTCAGGATAGGCATCATTGAGCTTAGTCAAGGCAGAAGAGTTATGCAGATCGCAAGGTTCGACATGTACCATTAATGATTGGTTAGCGGGTATTGCTCCGAGTATCGCCTATGAAGGGCATAATGAGATTTGAGAAGAAAGGCAAGCATAGCCCTAGGTTCATTGGTTGGTTTGAGATTCTTGATCGAGTGGGACAGGTGGCTTATAGACTTGTATTGCCACCTAGCTTCTCCACCTCCAAATTTTCAAGTATCCATGCTCCGGACGTATCATGGCAATCCAACCCACGTGTTGGATTTCAGCACTGTCCGGTTGGACAAGCACTTTTCTTATGAGGAGCCGGTAGCTATTCTAGACCACTAGGTTCATCAGTTGAGGTCCAAGAGATTTCCCTCTGTTCGTGTCCAGTGGAGGGGTCAGCCTCCTGAAGTATCGACCTGGAAGTCCGAGTCTGATATGAGGAGCTGTTATTGTCATCTTTTTCCCGACTGAGGTACTTCTTTCTTTTGTCCATTCAAGGACGAATAATTGTATTAGTAGTGGAGGATGTGATGACCCAAAGGGATCATCACTTATTTTCTTACCCATTCTGTACTTTCGAGGCATTGAAACCCCATCTAGGTTGCTTCGATTTGCGTTCAAAGTCCGGGCGCATAGCAGAAAAGCTGAAATATGAATTTTGTGGGAAACGAAAATGCTAATTTTTGATATTAAATTGAATAAATATGACTTTGGTCAATATTTCGGGAAAAAGGACCCGGACCCGTGATTTTTCGGTCCCGGAGGGTCCGTAAGAAAATATAAGACCTGGGCGGATGTCCCGAATCAAACTCTGAGGTCCCAAGTCTGGGGAATAAATTTTTGTGGGAAATTATTTTCAGGAAATAATTAAGGTAATTGAAAATGAATTTGATTAGAATACTATGAACCGGGCCCATATTTAGTTCTGGTGTCCGATACAAGTCTTATATGTGTTTTAAGCACTTCTGTAAAGTTTGGTTAAAAACGGACGCTGTTTGGCATGTTTTAGACTTAAAATGGGAATTCGATGTTATATGAAAATTTGGACGAAATCACGAGTTTTGAGGATTGATTCGATGTATATGATGTTAGTTTGGCGATTTGATTCCACGGATAAGTCCGTAGGATGTTTTTGAGGTTTTGTGTATGTTTGGTTCGGAGCCCCGAGGGCTCGGGTGAGTTTTGAGTAGGTTCTAGGTTGCATTAGAATTAAAATATCAGCTGTTACAGGTTCAGGAAAATGGTTCAAACTCTGAACCCTCCAGTGCGGTCCGCAAGGAATCGTGTGCGGATTCGGAGGGGCCAGCGCAGCTGTGGTCGCCTTTGAGCGGTCTGCGGTGGGTGCTGTGCAGCCGCGATCGGCTATGCAGGATCCGTGCAGGACTAGAACCCGCAGTTCTTCAGGCAGGTCGGCACAGCTGCAGTCCTTTTTGTGCCGTCTGCACTGGGACTTCAGAGGGTATAAATACACGGTTAAGTTATTTTTCACTTTTAAAAAACCCAAAACATACGAGGCTATTTTCCAAGCAATCCTTCTTCTTCAAAACGATTGGTAAATGATTTCTAACATGTTTTCTTCACTCCTTATCATCTTTTAACATAATTTTAACTTCAAATCAAAGATTTTAATGGGGAAATTTGGGGATGTTGGGTAGAACATAGTTTTTGCTAAAATTGGGGGATTTGACCTCCATTTGAGGCCCGATTTCAAAACAAATCATATATTTGGGCTCGTGTGGGAATGGGAAACTAGGTTTTGGTTCGAACCTCGAGTTTTGACCACGTTGGCCTGAGAGGAATTTTGGTTATTTTACCTAAATATGCGTCTTAGCTTTAAATTAAATAGTAGAATTAGTTGCTTGCGATGTTATTTACGAGATGTAATTGAAATGAATAGATCTGGGCCATTTGGAGTCAAATACTCGTGAAAAAATTGTGGTTTTGAGTTGATTTAGGAGCCGCCTTGAGGTAAGTGGCTTGTCTAACCTTGCGTGGGAGATTTCTTCCCCTTAAGATATGATATTTAGTATTTCAATGCCTCGTACGTGAGGTGACGAGTACGTCCTTGAGCTAATTGTTGCAAATCCGTTTTTTTACTTGAAGTATTTAAATTGAGTCTTCTTGTTTACTTGTTTATTTTAAATTGCAAGTTTATTCTATGCTAGTTTAGAGAAGCACATTTATTTGACTTACTTGTCTAAGTGCTTAAACTATCTTGTTTGTACTCCCTATAGTATGTTTGACTAGGATTTTCAATTACTCGTCCTGAATTTAGTATCTATCATAATGTTTGGGTTGTTGTTGTGTGATTTTTTTAAAATTGGGACTACGGGATGGCTTCCTTGGAGATTCCCCAACACTTGATATGTTCTGGACTGAGGGTGCGGGATACCAAGAGATTCCTGCCACATGAAATTGTATGTTTTGAGGATACCAAGAGATCCCTTGTGTATATGGTGAGGATACCAAGAGATCCTCGGAATACCAAGAGATCCCTCGTGTATAAGGTAAGGATACCAAGAGATCCTCGGAATACCAAGAGATCCCTCGTTTATATGGTGAGGATACCAAGAGATCCTCGCGATACCAAATGATCCCTCGTGTATATGGTGAGGATACCAAGAGATCCTCGGAATATCAAGAGATCCCTCGTGTATATGGTGAATATACCAAGAGATCCCGGGATATCTAGAGAACCTGGTAGTTGTTCCTTTTGTGAGAGTATTTATTAGTATTGTCCTGTTTCTGCTTTCTATTACGGTTTCTGTATTTACCCTGTTTAGATTCTCGCTAGACTTTTTCTATTTTATTTTTTTCTCTCATCTTATTAGTTATTATGTTATATCTAAGTAAGGCCCTGACCTTTCCTCTTCACTACCCAATCGAGGTTAGGCTTATCACTTATTGAGTACCTCTATGGTGTACTTATGCCTCTCCTGCGCATGTTTTTCATGTGCAGATCAAGGTACTTCATCTTAGTCACACTATCCTTGAGGCAGGAAGAGCTACTGAGACTTCAAGGTACATCTGTAGCGTCCACAGATTGAAGAGTCTCCTTCTTTATTCTATCTGTAGTGTTAAGCCTTCTTCCATACTTTTTCTTTAAATATTCTGGAGTTAGAACCATGTATTACTTTAGCTTGTGTCCCCATGAGTTTCCGAGTTTTGGGGGTGATGTTGTAGACTTCTGCATCTTTGAGTTGTATATGCTGAGCGACGTTTATATGCAGTTTTCTTGTAGTTGTTCAGTTTTATTTAATTTTTATGCATTGTGAGGCTTACCTAATTATAGGAACTAGGTTCCATCACGACATATTCACAGAGGGAGAACAGGGGTCATGAAAACTTGGTATCAGAGGTCTAGGTTCATAGGAGTCACGGAACACAAGCCAGTTTATTTGAGTCTCACTGATCAGTACGGAGACGTCTGTACTTATCTACGAGAGTCTATGTAGCTGTTAGGAAAATTTCCACTTTATTTGATTTCCTTATCGTGCGATATTTTGACATCACAAATTCTAAACTTTCTTATTCAATCCTTTCACAGATGGTGATGATACGTGCTACTCGGGATGATTAGGGACCAGCGCACCCTACTGCATCCGTCAGAGGCCGAGGCCGGGGTAGAGGTTGAGGATGCGTATTTGGTGCAGTCAGAGCACCTGCTCGAGCTGCCGCCGAGGCACTACCAGCAGATCCATCCGGATCCCAGGCACCTGGCACGCCTACTACTTCCACTACTACTCCAGTCCTTCAGGGGACATTGGCTAAGTTCATTAGTATGTATACCACCTTGGCTCATACAGAGTTACTTCCCATTGCTGTAACCACATCCCAGGCCGGGGGAGGAGCACAGGCTCACGCTATCGGCACTCCCGATCAGCGAGTGCAGGTTGAGCAGGTTCTTGAGATTATTCCCGCACCGCCTGTAGTGCAAGTTTAGCCTGAGTCGGCATTAGAGGGCGAACTGGGTCGTGAAAACTTAGAAGTGTTTGCCACACTCGGCATTAGTATGTGGGGAAGAATTAATCCTAAACTTTGCTAATGTATGAGTTACTTTGCCACACTCGGCATTAGTTGATCTAATTATTTTAATAGGAACCTGCAATCATGAAGAAGATTAACAATAGCTTTAGCATGATAATTGTCGTGTAGTAGTTGTGGTAATACCTGGAAATCTATTTTCACTATAATCGGTATTCAATTTTTTGTGAACGCAAGTTCCAATCCTTTTAGTAGAGCGATCATTTCAATTTGGATGGGTGATGAGACCATTGTATGATAAGAGAATCCATCGATCCATTGACCTTTGGAATCTATGATTCCGCCTGCTCCTCCTTTGTTGGAGTTTTGTTTTGGTGTGCTCTATTTATATTGTGTTTATAGACGTTTGGGGGTGGTTTATTCCGTTTTATTGGTGTTTTTGTCATTATTGTGTGTTTGAAGTTCTGATATGTAAGGCAGAGATATTTTGAGCGTAATTATTTTCCTGATATCGATGTGATGAGATTCATTATTGAAAAGGTTGTGGTTGTAATTTAACTAAATATGCAAAAGGATAATAGAGGTTATTATTTTCAAAGGTTCGGAGAGATTATTTGGAAATCTAACTAAATATGCAAAAGGATAATAGAGGTTATTATTTTCAAAGGTTCGGAGAGATTATTTGGAAATCAGGTGCACACATCTGTGTTACAATTTTCTTTTATCTAGTCCAGATGGTTTGAATTGGTTGGTGGAGTAATGTTTAGTCCCCCCATATGTTGCTGACGAGGGGACATTAAAAGAGGAGGTGGTATATATTTTTCTCTATTTCTAAGCGTTTGCAAGAGTTATTTTCTAAATGAGCTACTTTTCTTTTTAGTCTGTTCCAAAATAAATGATATATTTTTAAATTTGGAAATAATTCAACTTTAAACTCTTCATTTTACCTTTTTCCCTCGATGATAAGCTTTTATAGCCACACAAACAGTATGTCCCGACAAACGTTTTACCCGTTAAACTTTTAAGACCACAAGCTTCAAAAGTCTTCTTCTTTTTTCTTAAAATACGTATCAAGTTAAACTAGCTTAGACAATATGAGTAGTATTTTTCTTTGGTAGAGTGCGTGTGCAGTGGGTAGCCGTTGGTGTAGTAGAAGCCAAAGGAATATTTTTTATGGAAATGTGCTTTTCATAACCATAAGTGGGGAGAAAGGCTCCTATTATCGGTTATTCCATGTTATTTTAGGGACGAGATTGTAAGCTTATTTCACTATAAAGTTCCCATCCTCTGTTTCTGTCCAGAAGAATGAGCAATTTAGGTTTTAAGAGAAAGGGATATATGTTGTTGCATGAGATGAGAGATCGTACTTGGTAGGTCATGTTCTACTGTTTACTGTTTTAAAAAGATCCTCCTTTTGGAGAGGTCCCTGAATTAATTTTCGTAGTTTGTGGCTACGAGTAATCCATCTAATGTCCCATAGTCATACTTTTGATCCGTTTTCAATGTTTCAGGCTATGCTTTTTGAGAAGAAATCTGATGTTTTTGCAACACTTTTCCGGATGTAGCTATCGTTATTCTTGAAAATCGTGCTCTTTCTTCTTTGTGTATTGGTTTATTTTGCTTTCAGAGTTTTATCCCAAAGGGAGTCAGGGTTTATGTGTGATCTCCATAGTAGGTTAGAAAGGAGTGCAATATTCTTTCCTGTTTATTTATACAGTCACATGCCACCTTCTTTATTTTTTTTTTGGGGAAGCCATTGTATTCCAATTGATATGGTGGACTCTTCGATTTTTCGTTGTTGACCTTAATACAAAGTTGCACCGGATGCGATCAATATTTTTACTAATTTTTTATGGTAGAAATTTTATTTGCATGGAGTGTGTTGATATTACTAAGAGCGTAGATTGTATGTGTTACTTTGCCAGATAAGTTCAGTAAGATGGCTTTCCAACCGTTTTGGCTAGTGTTGATCCTGTCTAGGATGAATTGGTAGTCAGAGATTTTGGGTTGCATGTTAGTAATTGGAAAACCTGGATACTTACCTACATTTATTTTTATTTTAATGTTTAATGTTGTAGCCAATGTTGCTTCTTTGTAAGGTGGTACATTGGATGAAAAATGATTTATTATATCTAAAAATTTATTTTTTGCCAGATTGGTGGGCAATCAAGTTGAATATGTTAATGATAGAGGTTGCACCAGAGTTGTCAGCCTCAGGAAATAGAATTAGGTTATCTCCAATGTAACAATCCGGATGGTCGTTCTGAGAGTTAGAGCCCTGATCCCCTATTAATTTCTTCCCCCGTATCTTTTTCTGCTTTTGTGACTTGCTGAAAGGTCTAGTTGTGGTTTTTGAAGTATTTTGAGACACTTAGTCTTTAAATGGAGGCTTAAGTCTTAGAATTTGGACCATAGTTAGAACCAGATGAAGATGACTCCGAAATGTATTTCCATCGGATGCCTTAACTGTGTTAGATGATTTTTGGCTTAAGGGCGCATTGAGATTGTGTTTTGGAGGTCCTTAGCTTGTTTAGACTTGAAATGGCAGAAGTCCAATTTTGGTGTTTTGAGCCGGTAGCGGAATTTTTGATATCGGGGTCCGAATTTGATTTCGGAAGTTGGAGTTGCTTTGTAATGTTGTTTATGACTATTGTTCAAACTTTGGGGACAATCGGACGTGGTTGGTTGGTTTCGACATAGGTTGTCAAACTTGAAAGTTTCAAGTTCATTAGGTTTAAATTGGAGGATAAATTGTGTTTTTAGCGTTATTTGATGTGATTTGAGGGCTCAGTTGAGTTCGTATGGTATTTGAGGATTGGTTGAGTTTTCAGAGGCCTCATGTGAGTTTCGGGTGCTTAACGGATTGGTTTGAGGCTTGTGCAATTTGCTGAAGCTGCTGCACCTGGTGTTTTTGCATCTGTGCACTTGGGGCCGCATTTGCGGTGCCACAGAAGCGGCCATGGAGCCGCAGAATAAAATTTTTCCTCGTTCAGCTGGGACCGTAGGTGCAGAAATTTTTTCGTAGGAATAGATGCGCAAAACCGATAGGGGAACGCAGGAGCGGGCTCGCCTATGCGGTCCCGACCCATTTCAGATGTCTTCGCACCTGCAATGGATTATCCGCATGTGCGGTTAGAGGTTATCAAATGTAGTTTGACTGGCAGAAAAAGGGCAAAAAAACCAAGGGTTTGATTCATTTTACCATTTTTTGACTTGGGAGCTCGGGATTTGGCAATTCCTTGAGGGATTTGAGAGAGAGCTTTGGGCTAATGATTTCTAACTCGAATTTGGTTATATTTCACTAATGTATTTTTGTTTCTTTTTAATTGAATTAAGGAATTTGAGTAAGAAAATTGCGAAAATGGGGGAAAAGTTCCTGCAATCAAATTTCTGAGTTTTGAGTGAGATTTAGATATTGGATTGGGATAATTTTGGTACCATTGAACTCGTGAGTGAATGAGTACTCATAATTTATGACTGATGGGTTTTCAATGTCTTTGAATTATGCTTCTTATGTTTTGATTATCTAAGAAACTTCTTATCATGGACCAGATAGAGAACCTAACCCACATGGTATATATTTCAAATGAACAATGTCCAGTCTGATCTCCAACAAATAAGTGAACAACCACAAGGAGGAATACAATTGGACCTGGTCCCATAGGGTTCTTCGATAGAAGTACAATTCAACTGTATAGTTGAAACATAACAACAGAAAATGACTGTCCGCAACTATTATAAAGAGGAACACAATAGGGACCTGGTCCCATAGGGTTCTCTGACAGAAGTACAAGTCAACTAAACAGCTGGAACGCAACTGCAGAAAGTGACTATCCACAACTGTACACGCAACAGTGCAACAGACAATGCAGTAGTCACTTCTCATTGGGAAGAAGCGTGTACCAAGAATTGACATAACCATTGTGATGTATTTTGTAGTATAACAATGTGGAGCAAGGCACAACATATTCACTTGTGCATTTAGTGATATTCTCTCAAGAATTAAAGTGTTTATCTGGCATTGAGGCCACTGGCGTGTCAAGAAAAAGAAGACAACTCTACTAAAGGATTAGTTTCACAATAAGTCTATATGTATCCGTAGTTGAGTTATAATCTTGTTTTGTTCTTCATTGTAAATCCTATCTTTCTTACTTTGAATCTATGTTTTAGGAAACCAAAAATACATAAACGTTTTGATGTGACTAGGTTTAGTAATAAGTTGAAAGTCTTTGTAACAAGAGAATCACAAAGTGACTTGTGGTAAGAATATCACGAGTTAGTTAAGTTGAAGTCTTTGTAATAGAGTTATTATAAAGTGGCTTGTAATAGTAATATTAAAAGCTTGTGAAGTTGTTCCCTTATGTGGAATTTTTCCACGTAGGAATCTCTTATCTCATTTACTTACTGCTTCGTAAGTATTCTCAGTAGAAACTCATAAAGGATCATGTGCTCTATAGTTTGGTGGACTCATATAAGCTAACAATTATTATCAGAGCAGGTTCTTTCTAAAAAGTTAACACCTTGAAAGGATCTCAATATCTGATCCACCCAAATTTGAGAAGGGACAATCAACCTATAGACCTCCTAGATTCAATGGTTAGTACTACGGTTGGTGGAAGACTCCCATGCATGATTTTATGATAGCCGAAGATTCAGAACTGTGGGACAACATCTGTGATGATCCATATGTTCCTATGAATAAGTTTGAAGAAACTGGACTAGTGGTGCCGAAAGACAGAAAAAAGTATAGTGATATTGATAGAAAAGCTGTAGAAAAAAACTATCGCGCAAAGAAAATCTTGGTATGTGGTATAAGACCCGATGAGTACAATAAAGTCTCAACTTGTGATACTGCCAAACAAATATGGAAAGCATTGCAAACCGCGCATGAAGGAACTACTTAGGTTAAACAGTCCAAGATTGGCATGCTCACCACAGAATATGAGCTCTTCAGGATGAAGGATGATGAGTTTATAAAAGATATTAACCCCAGATTTACATCTATTATAAATGAGCTTCTTACTAGGAGATGTTATTTCCAGAAATAAGCTTGTAAGGAAAATCCTCAGTGTTATACCTGGTTCATGGAAAAAGTATGGTAAATGCCATCATTAAAGCTAAGGATCTACAAACTCTAACCATGGATGAGCTGATTGGTAATCTGAAGACATACAAGATGAAAAGATAGAAAGACAGTGAAAAGAGAGAGCCAAAGAGGGAAAAGAACTTGGTACTCAAGGCTGAAAGCACTACTCAAGTGAATAAGATAGTGATATGACATATCTTACTAAAATATTTCAAAAGATTGTTCGAAGGAATGGTGGTATACCAAAGAGGAGCAGTCCAAGCAAGGTAAGGAACAATGATCTTTGTCATAGGTGCATAAAGCAGGGCATTTCATCAAAGACTGTCCACCTGTGAAACAAAATCAATACAAACAAAGCCGTGAGAAAGCAACAAAAAGGAACCTGATTCCAGACAAACGATTCAGCCAAAAAAGTAGAGCTAACAATATTATGCAGCAGACTCTTACTGCTTGGGGAGACTCCTCCAGTGAATCAGAAAGGGAACAATATGCAAAAAACAGTTCCATAATGGCTATGGAAACTGAAGCAACAAAGTATGACTCACTATTCGCGCTGATGGCTTAGTTTGATGATGATGAAGAAGATGAAGATGAAGATGATGAGGTAAATTTTAGGGATATTCAGAGAAATCTGAAATCCTATTCTTCTAAGAAGTTAAGTGCTACATCTCGCGATTTTTGTACATTAAAAGTTTTATCTTCGGTTAATTAATGTAGACTCGATATGAGATAATCTTGACGTTAACGTACTTATGCTATTTATAGCAAGCGATGAATAAGTGTTATGAAGGATAAAGAGATACACGAATTAAACGAAACGAGTTACATTGAAACTGGACAATTTAAAATACAATGCGAGTCGAACAATAAACCCGATAATTAAAACTAGTAACATGCATGGTACCATATGACCACGGTAGTATTATATATAAAATATATATGAAGTATTTTAATAATTAATTAAAAATTTAAGTAATTTATGATAATTTTTAGATTATAAAAATAATTATTTGATTATAGAATAACATAACATTACCCAATTAATTAATAAGTGAATAAAAAATTAAATAAATAATCCACCCCTACTCCCCACATGGCAGTGTGCCACCATATGACTCATAGTCACATGTGTTGCATGACAAGTAATGTGTAAAGTTACTACAAGACTTGTTAGGATGAGTCATTTTAATGGAAAAGCTTTATTGATTTAATATAAATCTTGAATATTGGTATAACATTTAATCTTTTCTAGAAGTGCCAAAATAGAAGCAGAAACTTAAAAAAAACGTTGGGAAAAAATCACAGCTAAAATCTAATCTTTGGATTGTTTAAATCCATGCTTTTAAGTTACAAAACAATAGTAGCAGAAACAAACTTTTAAAGTTCAACATTTAGGATTAAATTCATTTATGCTTTTCGTATACAAGAATGTTAAAATAGAGCAAGTTCGTTCCAATTTTAAGAAATCCAGTATAAATTTCGTTCTAAAATTTTGCAAAACATATATGTTAAGGTTAAATGTTTCCTTCATTTTAACATAATATCGTAATTAAAGCCGTTACATTCTAGGTAGTCTACAAGCTGTATCTAGTAGGGTTTTATTTATAGATTTGTGGTGCATCAAATTGTATAATAAGGGGATTATCGGGCATTTAGGAGTTAGTTACCCTTATAGCACCGAGTTATAGAAAATTTGAGTTAAACTTACGTGTTGACGTTTGTATGCACAAATAATAGTAACTAGAAAGATTAAGGCTAGCCAGCGGAGAGAAACATCCGTAGGTAAGGGACTAGTAGGGTACCCCCAGCAGAAGGGGCCCAATCAGAGTCGCAAGGGAGAGAACCCTACCCAGCGATAACCGACTCCTACGCCACCTGAGGAGATTCCTAAGGAGACCGCATATCCATTACCCCCTCCGCTTCCATTAGATCAGGACTTGAGGAGTGCGGTACATTTGTTGGCACAATTGGTAGTTACCCAGCAATAGGCTACGCCATCTGCTAGTGCAGGACCTTCTGAGGAATATAGGAGTTCAAGGTTTCGAGAGTTCATTGCTTTGAATCCCGTAGAGTTCACAGGGATAGATTAGAGGGAGGACCTGCAGGATTTCATAGATCAACTTCATAGGATCTTTCGGATTATGCATGTCACGAAGAATGAGGCAGTTGAGTTAGCAGCTTTTCAACTCCGAGATATAGCCATCCTTTGGTATTGAGGGATGGGAAAGGTCCAGGGGATGTGATTCACCTCCTGCTATTTGAGAGAATTTTTTATATGCCTTCCATGACCAGTACTTACGACGGGAGATCCGATAGAACCGACTCAATTAGTTTCTAGCCCTCAAGCTGGGCAATATGAGTGTTCGAGAATATAGTCTCCGTTTTGACTCACCGGCCAGATATGCACCATCCATTATTGCTACTATGCGGGATAAGATCCACAAGTTTATAGTAGGGTTTGCCTCAGAGTTGACTGATGCATGTGCCAGCCTTGCACTACAGGATAGTATAGATATCTCGCTGATTTCAGGCATTTGCCTAGAATATAGAGAGGGGTAGGTGTCGGCAGCAGAGTATCGAGAGGACTGAGTCAGGGCAGTGTATGAGGATGAGATTTGCCAGGTCTCAGGAGCAGTCTTAGAGTAGTTACAAGACCCAGTACTTCAAATGAACACCTAGACCTCCGCCACCTCAGCTACAGGGTTACAGGTATGACCGCTATACTCAATCAGTATTAGGTGAGAGCTCCCAAGCGTCAAGTTTGCAGTGACAACGAGGTTCAAGACAAACAGGGCCATTTCTGCCGCGGTGTTCCATCTTCGATCGAGGACACTTGGGCTAATGCCGAGCCGGTTATGATGCTTGTTATACATGTTGATGTCTAGGGCATATGATGCGATATTTCCAAAATGTATCCAGATGGACTTCCTGGTATTCCTCTAGAGCTAGAGATTGATTTTGAAATGGATTTCCATCCGGGAATGCAACCAATATCCATCCTCCGTATAGAATGTTACCTGCTGAATTAAAGGAGTTGAAGGGGCAGTTAAACATTTACTGGAGAAAGGTTTCATCAGATCCAGTAGCATACCTTGGGGTGCATTGGTATTGTTTGTATGGATGAAAAACGGCTTGCTAAGGATGTGTATCAACTATAGACAACTGAACAAGGTAACTATTAAGAATAAGCACCCCCTTCTAAGGATAAATGACTTGTTTGATCAGTTGCAAGGAGCTAGATGATTTTCCAAAATATATTTGAGGTCGGGGTACCACCAGGTCAGAGTTTCGGAGAAAGATATTCCAAAGACACCCGTTAGGACCCGATATGGAAACTTTGAGTTCCTTGTTATATCATTCGGGTTGAAAAATGCAACTTTCATATTTATGGACTTGATGAATAACCTATTTCAGCCATATTTGGATCTGTTCTTGATAGTCTTTATTGATGATGTTCTTGTTTATTCATGTTTAGAGGATGAGCATATGGATCACCTGCGAGCACTACTCCAAACACTCCGCGATAATAAATTTTATGATAAGTTTTCTAAGTGTGAGTTATGGTTTAAGTCTGTAACATTCTTGGGGCATATTGTATCAGATGGAGGTAAAAGGTAGACACTCAGAAGAATGAGGCTGTGAAATCCTGGCTTAGACTTACCACTCCGAAAGAGATTCGTAGCTTTCTAGGCTTACCACGATATTGCCGGAGGTTAGTAGAGGGTTTTTCTTCTCTTAACACCATTAATAAAGTTGATGTAGAAAGAGAATAAGTTTCAGTGGACAGAGGAAGGTGAACAGAGATTCCAAGAGCTTAAGAACATGTTGACCTCAGCACCCGTTCTAGCACTTCTAGAAGGTCCTGATGGTTATGCCATGTATTGTGATACCTCAGGTGTCGGGTTAGGCTATGTCCTGATTTAACATGGGAAAGTAATTGCATATGCTTCAAGGCAGTTAAGGAAGCATAAGCAGAATTATCTGACACACGACCTCGAATTAGTTGCAATTGTCCATGCACTTAAGATATGACGACATTATTTTTATGGTGTTCATGTTGATGTGTTCACAGATCATAAAAGCCTGCAATATATCTTCATGCAATAAGAGTTTAATTTGCAACATAGGTGATGGTTTGAGTTATCGAAAGATTACGATTTTAACATTCTCTACCACCCAGGTAAAGCTACCGTTGTAGTAAATTCCTTAATGAGCCGATCTATGGGTACCTTAGCACATGTAGAGGCTGAAAAAACACAATTAACCAGAGAGATTCATCAATTGGCTTGCTTGGGGGTTCGATTAGTAGACTTTGGAAATGGAGGATTTGTACTCCAAAATACTTCCAAATTATCTCTTATAGCCGAAGTAAAGGAAAGGTAGTACGTGGATCCAGAGTTAGTCAAGGTGAAAGAGCAGATTCCACAATAGAAGAAGCCGTTGTTAGAACTCAAAGGAGATGAGGTTCTCAGATAGGGCTACAAGATAGGATTATGCAAGAGGAAAATTATTCATGGTACTCCATTCACCCTGGGTCGACAAAGATGTATATGATATTAATGATGTGCATTTGTGGAACGATATGAAGAAGAACATTGCTGGGTATGTCGCTTAATGCCCTAGTTGCCAACAGGTTGTATTTTAGAGCACCAGAAGTCCGGAGGGCTAATTCAGACTATAGAAGATCCTGACATGAAAATGGGAGGCGATAAACATGGACTCTATCGCAAGTTTACCTCGTTCCCGTCGTAAGTTTTATTCCATATGGGTGATAGTCGATAGGCTCACGAAATCAGCTCTTATTCTGGTTAGATCTACATATACCACATAAGATTATGCAAAATTATATATTAAAGAGATAGTGCGACTATACGGGGTACCGATATCTATTATATCTGATCGTGGGGTCCAGTTTACAACATATTTTTGGAGGTCATTTCAGAGAGGTCTAGGAACTCAAGTGAATCCCAGCACGTCTTTTCATTCACAAACGGATGCACAAGCTGAGCGCACGATTTAGGTGCTCGAGGATATGTTTCGAGCGTGTGTGCTAGATTTTAAAAGAAGTTAGGATGAACATCTACCTCTTTTGAGTTTGCTTATAATAACAGTTATCACTCCAGTATCCAGTTGGCTCCATACGAGACTTTTTATGGGTACAGATATAGATCTCCCATAAGGTGGTTTGATGTTGGTGAACTTACACTACATAGGCCAGACCTGGTTTAGTAGGCCATAAACAAACTAAAGCTTATCCAGGAGTGACTGTTAACAGCTTAACGGCGTCAGAAGTCATATTCTGACATGCGGCAACAACATTTAGAAGTCGGGGTTGATGATTGGGGATTCTTAAAGGTGTCCCCAATGAAAAGTGTGATGAGGTTTGACAAGAAAGACAAGCGTAGCCCACCGTATAGTGGGCCTTATAGGATCATTTGGAGAGCGGGCCAAGTAGCTTTTGATTTAGAATTGCCATCTGAATTAGATATAGTCATCCAATTTTTCACGTATTTATGTTACGGAAGTGCGTTCGTGATCCTACCCGAGTAGTGCCTACGGATGATGTACAGATTATGGAGAACTTATAATACGAGAAAGTTTTGATTTCCATCCTATACCGACAAATCCGAAAGCTGCGGAATAAGGAGGTAGCCTCCGTGAAAGTACTTTGAAGTAACAACAATGTGGAAGAAATGACTTGGGAGGCCGAGAAAAATATGAAGTCTAGATACCCCTACTTATTTCCTCCTCCAGAGAAGGGTCCGATTGAGACGTTATAATTATAAGGTACGTGTATAAATTCTTGTGTTGGTTATTATCATTGGTCATGTGAGGCCATTGCCGTTATTTATAATTGTAGTCCGGTGTGGCATTAGATTATGAAGCTTCTACAGGGAGAGTTGGTAGTAGTATTCTTATAAAGGCGACCCTACCAAAGTTATATGGATCACGGAGAGCGGAACATTCGAGGACGAATGTTTCTATGGGGGAAAGGATGTTACATCTCACGATTTTCGTATTTTAAAAGTTTCATCTTCGATTAATTGACGTAGAATCGGGATTAGATCATCTTGATGTTAACGTACTTACGCAATTTATAGCAAGTGGTGAATAAGTGTTATGAAGGATAAATGGATACATAAATTAAAGGAAACGAGTTATGTTGAAATTAAAGTGGAAAATTTAGAATAAAATATTGGTCGAATAATAATACCCTATAATATAAATTAGTACCATGCAAGGTACCATATGAACACGGTAGTATTATATATAAAGTATTTTAAAAATAAATAGAATTTTAAGTAATTGTGATAATTTTTAAATTATACAAATAATTAATTAATCATCATATAATAAGATATTACCCGATTAACTAATAAATAAATAAAAAATTAATAAAATAACCCACCCCTACTCCCTACGTGGCAGTGTGCCACCATATGACTCATATGAATATGTGTTGCATGACAAGTAATGTGTAAAGTTACTACAAGACTCATTAGGATGAGTCATTTTAATGAAAAGGTTTACTGACTTAAGATAAGTCTTGAACATTGGTATAACATTTAATCTTTTCTGAAAGTGCCAAACTAGAAACAGAAACTTCAAACCAACTTTAAAAAAACCGTTGGGAAAAATTTAGCTAAAATCATTCTTTGGACAGCTTAAATACATTCTTCGAATTCACGAAACGATAGAAGCAGAAGCAAACTTTCAAATTTTACCATATTGGATTAAATCCATTTCCGCTTTTATTATAGAAGAACGTTAGAAACATAACAAGTTCGTTCCAATCTCAAGGAATTCAGTACAAATTTCGTTCTAAAATTTTTAGTACAGGTATACTAAGGCTAAGCTTTTTCTTTATTTTAGCATAATATTATAATTATATAAGTTTAATAATGACACATAAAGAAAAATTTATATCATGGAATTTATATATATTTTACTAGTTATGTAAATTACATATATTTTTCTAGTTTTGTAAGTTACTATATTTTTCTTAGCAGGAATGTATATTCAGTTGAGTATTTCTTATTCCGGTCGAAAGAGCAGAGAGTTTACCTATATACAGTATCAAAGTTTTTCATTACCATCGAGCTATAATCGATGGGCAGGCCTCTATTGGGCAACCTCTGACCAGATGGTAAGTTATGTACCGAGTCTGCTGTGGCTGCGCGCCTATAAACGAGCCAAGTTGGTCGAGATACAGAGCCTAGTATGGCCGAGCGCTTATAAGCGAGCCTACTATGACACCAGACAACTATTTTACTCACTATATTGAGAGAGTTAAGTCAGTACCACCACATAAATATATCTTCATATTTTTCTTGACTCTCTGTTATTTTCAGTTATTATATTATCAGTTCAGTTTCAGCTTCAGTATAATGCCTTACATATTTGGTACATTATTTTGTACTGACGTCCATTTTGGGGGTGCTGCATTTCATGCTTGCAGGTTCAGATAGACAGACGGGTAGACTTTCTCAGTAGGTGTTTCCCGAGTTCAGCATTATTGGTAAGCTCCCCTTCTTTCAGAGTTGATGTGTCTAGTAATGTGGTGTATATCTTGCGTATATATTCAGATAAGTTATAGGTAGGTCGGGTCCCTGTTCCGATCACAATACATCTATCAATAGAGGTTTTAAACATATATTATCGGTTAGTGCAACATGTTGGGCTTGTAGGTGTTTTACGTATATTTTGTTGGCTGATCAGTTGTAGAAACTATAACGGTATTGCCAACCCAGCTTTATGTTAACATCAGTCAGCGTTAGTCTCCATTTAGTTTTATATTTTATATCGCACATTATCTTATAATGTGACCCATAGCCAAAGTATGACATAACATGTTCAGAGTCTCTTAGTTGCAAATGGCACGCAAGGATAGATGAGGCACTAGGTGCCGGTCTCGCCCTCGGGTTCAGGGCATGACTTTAAGATCATTAGCAAATGTTTTAATTGATGCTTATTATAGCCTTAACAATGATAAGGAGATCCTGACCATAGAACTAGGAGAAGCCAAACAATCTAGAGATGATCTGGTGTTCTGTGTAGTGGACTTAAATTAGACCGTAGCTAATCTTGAAAAAGGAAAGGAAGTTCTGAATGAAAAAATAACTAGTGTAGAAAAAAAGAGAGATGACCTGATGGTAGTGGTTGTTAACTTGAAGAAAGAATAGAAGTTTTTAACAATGAGAAACACATTTTAGAAGAAATTTTTTTAGCTACTGAGCAAGAGAGGGATGATTATTTAGTACTAATCACTGACATAAAGGAAACCATCGAGGGACTAAATAGAGAACATATGATTGTTAGTCTCGGGAAAGAGAAGGAAGTAGCTAGTGAGACACACATCAAGTTTCAAAAGGAATTAGCTGATGTGAAAACTAGTCTATGTTGTGAACTTGAGAAAAATTGGCAACTTCAAGCTGAATTAGAGAAAGTAAAAATTGATCTTTGAGAAATCTCTAAAGTGGACCAGGTCTTTAGATACTATCACTACCATGTATTTTAACAATAGTGAAAACAGGAAGGGAATCAGATTCCAAAGAAAGAGAACTCTTTAAGACCCTCACAGCAAGTACGTCACTGTTCTTGATAACTAGTTGTGTACCCACTATGGGAACAATGAGAACTTTAAAGAAAATTGCCAAGCCAGGGTTCAATCTAATTAGAAAAAATAAAGTGTTTACTGACAACATTACTACTAACAAGGGACTAGGTACCGCTCATAAGATATGAATGTTGTCTGCATGGACTAGAAAAGTCCTTATCCATCTTTTTTTATCATAACAAGGGACCTAAACTAGTTTGGGTTCTTAAATCTAACCCATAATTCGCATGTGGAGGGAACAATGAGACGAAGCGGATTGCAATGGACCATGGACAGTGAATGCTCAAAGCACGTGACTGGAAGCACCATGGATTTCTTCTCACTGAAAGCCCTGCAGGAAGGGAATGCATCCTTTGGAAAAAAAGAGGGGGTACATTCTCGGTGTTGGAAAAATTGGAAAGTCTCTTTAACACTTAATTGAGAACGTGTACTATAAAGATGGCCTGAAGTATAGTCTCTTCAGTGTTTTTGGCAACTGGCAAGGTGGTCTTAGTGGCTAAAAGAAACAAGAACATCTACATTGCTGACTTTGAATCTTTACAAGCTGGTGATATGAGATGCTTGAAGTCAGTTGATGATGACGGAGAACTTTCTCATGGAAGATTGGGGCATGCAAGCTTCTCACTTTTGAACAAATTGATTTAGAAGGACCTGGTTCGTGAAATGAAAAATTCAAGACTCACCCAACCCTTGTTTTTAGAACAAAGGATGAGACTTTCGAGGTATTCATGGCCTTTGTCATGAAGATCCAAGTGATGAAAAAAAATTGAAGGTAGTATGCATCAGATCTGACCACCGAAAAAAATTTACAACGCCAAATGTGATGAACTTGCAATAAAAATGGAATCACACACAACTTCTTAGCACCAAGGACTCCACAACAAAATGGTATTGCTGAAAGAAAAGAACAAAAATCTGGAAGACATAGCAGAGATAATGCTCATCAATAGTGGAATCGCCAAAAATTTATGAGCAAAAGCAGTAAACATTGCTTGCTACTTGATGAACATGTGTATGATTAGGTCCCTTCTTAACAAAACCCTCTATGAACTGCCAAATAGAAGAAAACCAAAGACAACTCATCTGAGAACCTTTTTGAATTAAAATACCATGTTTTCAACAATGGGAAGGACCATCTTGGAAAATTTGATGCAAAAGGCGATGAAGAAATCCTTCTAGGATACTTCCCACAAAGCAAAAGCCACAAAGTCTACAACAAAAGGGCACACTGGGTGGAAGGAAGTGTTTATGTGCTATTTAACGAGACACCTTCCTCTAACAAAGGAGAAAACCGTGATGATCAATATAATGATCCATCTGTGATCCTTGGAAATTATCCGAGGATTCAAATGGGAAGGTTGATATGACGAGTAAGATGAATGAGACAAGTGAAAGATAATGCAACATCCTCTTTTCACTTTTCACAAGGAACCTGGTAGTTCAATTACTATCACTAAAGCTGAAGAAAGAGAAGAGATGCAGTGCAAGGCACTCCACAATATAGAACAAGAAGTGCAGGGAAATCTAATTAAGCTACCAAGTTCCTCCACTAATCAAACCTCAGTCCTAAACTGGAAACACAAAAGCTCCCATCTACTGATAACATAATCGCTCCCCTTCATTCTGGATTTAGACAAAAATAAAAAATTTAAAAAAATTCCCTAGTCCCTTCTGTATTTCCACTCCAAAATAGAATCCAAAATGAAGTAAGGAATCCTAATTGAAGGCTGCCAAAAGAAGTTTGAGATACCTTAAGGCAACGCAGAACTTGGTGGCACACCTCCATTTTTAATACACCACCCCCGAAGGGATATTGTATGAGGGAGTTTTTCTACTTTAAGTGACATTATTTGAAATGAAATTATTTGTTCAATTTTATTCAAAGTCTACACTTGGGATAAGTTTGTTTTCTGGTTTCCAAGTCACCGGATTATTTTAAATCTCAAATTGTGGAAAATTTTACTTTCCTTGTGAAGTCTGCGAACCAGATTCTGTTAACCCGAGAGAAGGTGTTAGACCCCCCCGAATTTCGTGGTTCTAGCACAGTCGCTTAAACATTTCAATTGGCCTATTATACGTTTAATTAATTGTTTTAGCTTATGGTGCATTTTAAACTTATTAAACCGCTTTTAATTATTTTTAGGAAGATTTCAACGTCATCTAAAATACGTCTTTGGACCGCGCCATATGAAATGCACCCGCAGACCAAGACATATTTTATTTATCATTGTGAGATGGATTTGGGTTACATGAAATGCACACCCGAATTTAGGAAGATAAATTATTAAAATAACGTTCCTATAACAACTAGGTGTTGTTAACTTTATGAGGGTCATTGAAATTTTGCTAAAGAGCATGCCTCGAATTCAAGGAGAAACAAGACTAATTAAACGAGGGCCATGCATTTTTCATTTTATTTTGCATGCCGCACCTCAATCTATTCTAATCAAGAGGTTTCTAAACTAAGTTACGGGGGCCATACTTTATTCAATTGGTTATTATGGCGCACCTCCAGTCTTCCCAATTAACTAAAGGAAGGATTTATCAATACTTTGGACTAAGAAGTTGAGCTAATTAACAGACCAGTTGTGAAAAAAGAACAAGAAGCACGTGGATTAAAAATGGACATTGAAGAGCTTTGGGCTCGAACCGCCGGCTCTATATGTTAAGAAAGGCAGTTGACTTTTAGCTCAGGCCCAATCGTGAGCCCCAAATCCTTGGAGGATTGAGCATCAGCGGGAATAAGACTCGATTCGAGTCCCAAAACGTGCAAACAACGGATTATTTGATGTAGCAAAGTAAGTCCAATTCCTTTATACATTACTGCCCTTTGCAACTTGAATTACTCTAGCATGGATTTTCCCTCTTAAAAAATGTACTAAGCAAATAATGACAGTGGGAGAATCAAGTTTTGATAGATCATGAAACTAACTTTTTTATCAAGCTACCTCACTGAATATAACTAAGTTATTTTAAGAAAACTAGCCAATAACATGAAAGCTATTATTATCTATGGATTAATAAAGAAGCATACACATTACAAACCAACAAACAAAATAAAGAAAGCTTGCTCGAACAGTAATGAAATTGAACCATGATTCTCATAACTCTTCACGCTGTGAATACTGAACTCCGACTTCCAAATTAAAAACATCCACACATTTGCTATCAAAACTTAACAATTATAACTTATGCAATGTCTGACTCCAACCAATAAGTTTAACTAGATCATACATGATTAGCTAGTCTTAAAGAAAATGAAACCAAGTCTAGGCATGGGATTTGCCAAGTCTGAATCAGATTCAATCTTTGAAAAGTCATTTTCAGAAATTCAAAAAAAAAAAAAAAAAAAAAAAAAAAAAAAACTCAAAACACACATTGAAGGAGAACCAGTGATAGACTATGAGAATACTGAACCATGGTTCACACCGTATGGATGCAAAACTGAGCATAATTACTATGAAAACAAAGTGATGCTAAATTCATGAGACCAAATATTCTGAATTAACATACATTTAGCCCATTGATATGACAAACACAAACCAAAGACCAATTAATTTCCAGTAATCAATTAAAACATCCAAGTCCTTAAATATTACAAGTTTCATCTAAAGTACCATTGAACCTCTAACATCCAAGCTAGACAAACCCAACACCTAATACCAAATGCATATGACTGGGACATCCAAAGCAAGCTAGACTGAATCAGGGAAGGAATATGGCAAATGCAGCAACAATCACAATAAAAAATACTGCGTTTCATTCAAAACATATAGTTCATAAACCTTTACACAAGACTCAACAATCAAGCTCAATTTCCAACCATAGTTTCAGAAAGGGAACCTGTAGATGGAAAGAAACAGAAGGTGAAGTCTCAGAAGTAACAATAGTATTAGGCATCGGCAGAGATGAACAAGAGAACCAGCTTTAAACAAAGGAATGATATGCAACAATCAACCAAAATCAACCTCAACTTCAAACCAAACCTTTTTTTAAGAAAACACAATACATTTTGGATCCCAGATAAATTGGAAGATGTTTCAGAATTCGAAAACTTCAAAACATCACCAAAGAAAGCCAATGGAACAATGTTTCACTAGAATTTTTTCAGCCATTTGTTTTATTTCTGGATTTTCTCTCTTATGGTATCTCTAGCTCTCTAAGTTCTCTAAAGTCTAAAAATATATGCTCTCGATCCCCCCTTTTGGCTTCATTTAACAATGCCTTTATAGGCAAGGAAGTAGGGCAACTAATGTGAATCAGATTTGCACCTTAGTCACTTTCTGTATTTTCATTTTTGGTTAAAAGTCCTTAAATTACTGACTTGTTGGCCAAGCAAGTCTTTTTTCAGCTTCTAAGAAGCTTCCTAAGGTGGTTACACATAGCTTCTTTACCTAGACTACCCAATTCACCTTTAGTTACACCTGAAATTGTTGTAGGACCGCATCCTTGGTCAAATTTACATATGGAAAATCAGACTTGGGCCTTTAACCAAATTGGAATTAATCTCTTTCTTTGGGTTTTGATTTTTTTTAATTTTAATTTGGCTTTTATTGATATCAACAAATTTACAATGAGGAGTTCTTAGTAGTAGCATAGACTAACTACTACTGTACAAATCATACTATGTTACTACATTCCTTAACAACTACGACTAAGGGTAATGATTGAGCTGTCGCAATCCCATTTGCCATCGCTTACATTTCCTGTCCTGAACATGTATAAGCATTGCTACCTCTCGACAGAACTGATTTTCATCAAATGATTTCCCCTCAAATCTAATGACATTTCTACTTCTCCAGATGAGTGAAACTGTGGTAACAAAAGCAGTAGCCACCACAGCCTTGTGCCACAATTTGCTTCTAGCTAGGCAGCAAATCCACTGGATTTCATCATTCCAACTTCCAATTGATCTACTATATCCCAGCCAACAACATATTCTATGCCATAGTCTATTAGTAACTGAACAATTGAAGTATAGATGGCCAAAATCTTCTACATATTGATGACAGAAAACACATTGCTCCTCCACATTCACTCCAAACTTCAGTAATCTGTCGACAGTAGGGAGTCGACCTTGAGCAGCCAGCCAGGTAGTGAATTTATGTCTTGCAGGACATTGGTTGTCACCATAATATTCTTCCATTCCACCCTAGGGAAGATTGGAAGCATAGTATGATATAGTGACTGTATTTGAAATTTGCCAAATCTGCACATTCCAGCCAGTCTATACATAAGATCCCCCTGCATTCTGTGATCAGCCAGAAGAGGATTTCTGCATTCTATTATTTTCCTGACCACCCAAGAAGCACTCTTGGGAATGGCCATTATAGCAATGTCACAACTCTTTATATAATAGTAGTGAATCCATTTGATCCATAGACAGTCCTTTTTCCTTGCCAAATCCCACAGCAGCTTAGTGATGGCAGCCTTGTTCCATATCTGTATATCAATAATATTGAGACTCCAGCAGTGATAGGTCTACATATCCTTTCCCATGCTACCAGTGATCTTCTAGATACTGTTGCATTACCAGTCCAAAGAAAAGATCTTCAAACAGCTTCAATTACTTTCACCACTTTCTTAGGCAGGATGAATATTTGTCCAGTAGGTTTGGATCCCAAATATAACAGTTTTGATCAATTGACTCCTACCTGCATAAGACACCAGCTTGGGAGACCAACAGGTAATTCTGTCAGTTGTCCTCTCGATCAGTGGCATGTAATGGTGGATATTAAGTTTCTTTGAGTGGAGAGGAATGCCTAAGTATTTGAAAGGGAGTTGTCCCTCACTGAATCCCAAAGCCTCAAGGATAGCATCTTTGTCATTCTGGTGTACCCCAGCCTGATACACAACACTCTTAATGTTGTTAGCAGATAGCCCAGAAGCTGCAGAAAATGTAAGGAATGCATCATGCAATATCTGAATAGATATAAAATCAGCTCGACAAAATAAGATCAGATCATCTGCAAAGCAAATATGGGCACAATTCAGCTTCCTGCATCTAGGATGGAAGTTGAAATCACCATTTCTATGCAACTGAGCCAATATCCTGTTTAAGTATTCCATAGCGGGGACAAATAAGTAAGGTGACATAGGATCTCCTAGTCGAATACCCCTTCTAGCAGGAAAAGGCTTAGTGAGACCACCATTCATCACTAAAGAGTAAGTCACAGTAGATACACAAGCCATAGTCCATTCAATAAACTTGGCAGGGAATCCTAGATCAATAAGCAGTTGTTTGAGGAACCTCCATTCAAGAGTGTCATATGCCTTCCTCAAATCCACCTTTAACACACACCTAGGAGATATACCTTTTCTGGAGTATCCCTTGAATAATTCATGATTGAGCAAGACATTATCAATTATGCTTCTCCCTTCAATAAATGCTGACTGGGCTTTACCAACAATGTCATCAATAACAGCTTTCAGCCTCCTAGTAAAGACCTTAGATATGATTTTATAAATAGTGGTACAGCATGCAATAGGTCTATAATCTTTCACTGTTTTAGGAACTTTAACCTTGGGAACAAGGGCAATGGCAGTGGTATTGACCATGTGAGGCAACTGACAAGTAGAAAAGAAGTCCTTTGTAGCAGCATATACATCCTCCTTGACAATCTCCCAGGTACTGGTAAATAATTTCACAGGGAATCTATCTACACCTGGAGCTTTATCTTTAGGCATATCATTAATAGCATCAGAGATTTCATCCAGAGTAACATCCTTAATAAGAGATCTTTGCTGGGCTAGAGTAAGACATTGTCCTTCCTTAACAATAGAAGTGTTAATACAATGCAATTCATCAGCACTCTCACCCATTAATGACTTGAATACCTCAATAAACTCCTGCTCCACAGCCACTGGTTCTGTTAACTTCATACCCGCTTCAGTGTAAATGGAAATTATTCTGACTAGTTCTAATCCTCCACTGAGCATGAGAGTATTTGGTGTTGGCATCTCCACCATCAATCCAACATGCCTTTGATTTCTGTCTTATGATTTGTTCTTCTACATTACTCCACTTCTACATGTCATTAAGAACTTCTTTCTCCTCTTTAAACTGTTGTTCTGAAAATGGATTCTGTAGTAGCTGGTTCTGAATAATATCCAATAATTCTCTAGCATGGATCAGCTTCTGTTTATAGGAAGCCATATGCCTGTTCATTTCTTTTAAATGCTGCTTCAAATTCTTCAATTTATACCATATCTGTTGTAGAGGTGAACCTTCACACTTGTGAGACCATACATGCTGCAATATAGAAGAGAACTGAGGATCCTCCATAATAGCATGATATAATCTGAATGGTTTAGGATGCAAAAACTTTTGCCTCCCAAACTGTATGAGGATAGGGGAGTGGTCAGAGACTGAGGGATTCATAAAGTCTGCTTCTAGATGGCCAAACTGTTGAATCCACTGGAAATTACCAAGTGCCCAATCAATCTTGCTATAAACCTGCTTATTAGTCCATGAATACTTCCATCCTTTTGATCTGAGGGGGGGTCACTTGAAGATCAGAGATAAGCTCCTTGAACTCCCTAACTTCAGCATTTGTAACAGGAGGACCAATCCTATCATCAGAGTGTAAGACAGAATTGAAATCACCACTGATCAACCATACATCTTGACTTGGAACATTTATGCCTCTCAGGTCATTCCAGAGCTGCTACCTCAGAGTTGCAGTATTGTAAGCATAAATGACACTCAATTGCAATCTGATTTTATTAACAGGATCCTCTACTAGACAATGGATAAACTGATCAGTTACACAGGAAATATGTAACTGAATGTGTGGTTTCCAGATTATCCAAATTCTCCCATTGACAGCATTCGTGTAGTTGTGTTGGACCTTCCAACCATTAGCAATCTTATCAACAATCCTATGTGCTTTGTGTTCTTTGACCCTAGTTTCAAGGCACCCCAGTACATCAACTTTATTCCTAACCAGAAAGTTTTTCAGTTCTTTCTATTTATGGGCTTTATTAAGCCCTCTAATATTCCATGTAACTATGATCATGAGATATTAGGAAGCATACTCAAAGAAGGACCAGGATCCTTCTGCTGCCCCTTTCTGCCATCATCAATAAATCCAGCAACAACATTACCTTTTTCTTGCTCCATCAATACCCCAGTATCACCACTATCAACATTTTCCTGGTTGCCATGATCATCATCAGACCTCTGACTGCAGACATATCAGTATTGATTTGGATCCTCTGCATCCTCTCAACAGGTTGATTAGCATGCACTGGCAAGCTAGACAATGTATTAGTAGGCATTGCTTCACTTTCCAGTGAAACTGTCTTAGATCCAGGTTGAACAGATTGCACTGGCAAGCTAGGCAATGTGTTAGTGGTCATTACTTCACTTTCCAGTGTGTCTATGTTAGCTTTAGGAATCCATTCCTCCCTTGATTGTTTCCCTAATTTCTTAACTCGAGGCCTTTTCCTAAGTTCCTTTCCTTGCTCTTGCAACTCCTGTTCCCCTTCCTTATGGCCATTATACCAGCAGTCAAGAGAGTTATGACCAAACTTCAAGCAGTGATTACAGAATACAGGTTTCCAGTCATACTCAATCCCTTGAATCTTCATCCCAAAAGGAGTTCCAATTTCAATTTCCTCAAGCAAAGGAAAGGCAGCATCAACTTCAACCAGAACTCTGGCATATGAAATCTTCTCAAAATGAGCTGTGAATTTATCAGTGTACAGAGGTTTACCAATTGCACTAGCTAATTTGCTAAGAATTTCAGATGACCAGTAGCCCACTGGTAAGCCAGGGAATCGAACCCATACAGGTATAGTACTAAGAACATCATTTTGAAAAGAAAAATCTACATCCCATGGTTTCAACACCATTGGCTTGTTCCTGTATGAGTATGGACCATATTGGATCACTAAATTCTTATCCTCAACACATTTAAAACGAAAAATACAATAACCATCAAAGTGCATTATAATATGTGGTTTAGCCACAAAATTCCAAACATGCAGAACAAAATTCTCCAAGGATTTCACAGTAGGATTGTATCCGATGATGTAACCAATTAATGAAGCACTCCAGTACTCCGACTGGGGCTTCAATTCGTCAGCATTGATTTTAACAACCTTTTTTCCATCCCTATCATTTGGCGGAACAAACGATAGAGCCTTACCCATATTATGATTACCTCTGACGACCTCGGCCATAGTAGGGGATGAATGTTCAGATATGTCAATATCAGAAAATTGCAATTTCCTAGCAGCCAAATTAGCAGGATCTGCATCATTTACATTTAATTGAGGCTCAACACTCACAATTTCATCTTCATGCAAAGTGGCTTTAGCTTGAAATTTCTCAGGTAGGAAGTTCCCAAAAGTTAACGGTTCCAGTTCTTTGGTTACTCCTGGAGCTGGGGTAACGATTTGCGAAGTGGATGATGCTGGTTGTCGCCGGCGACACGCCATTATCGGTGAGAAAGCGTCTTGCTAACCTACGCCGCGAAGATACTGTTACATTGCCTAAACGTGCGCCGAGAGCTCTTTTTTTTTTGGAGAAGAAGGGGTTTTGATTTCCCATGGCCCAATTCACAATCAAAGACTTCTAATTTCAACATCCACAATTTAAAACTAATCAGAGTTTTTTTTTTCAAAAGGAGACCCGAAAAACCTTAAAATGCAGTCAAAACAACACAAAGAAAATGATCTAATTAACTAATTAAGAAAAGATCCTGAAATTAACCATGCATGGACGACAAAACTCGGGAACAACTAAAACAATCGAAGAAGAGGATCTGGAATAGAAACATAGAAGAAAAGATAAATAAATAAACAAACAAACACACTAAGAAAATACCTAAAAACGAGCAGAAGCAAACTCGACAAACCTTGAAGGACTTCTTCGATTTCTCAACCGGAATAGCCCTTAATCGTGTGTTTTCATGTAATGACATACGAATAAAGTCTATTACATCCTAAAATCTTCAACATGCCCGTTGATTTGGACTTTAGGATTTAAACGATTTTTCTCTCAAATATATATTCAAAGGGTTTCAGAGGTGTTCAAAGGAATCTAAGTGAAGAATTGGAATGAGGAAGGGAAAGAGGTTCTAGGGTGTAATTTTGGGGTTGAACAGAGGTGGCGCCACCACCGGAGGAACTCCGGTGACGCTAGCGTTTCCAATTTTATATTGGATATTTGACCGGATTTGGGGGAAAGTGGTTGGGGATTTGGGAAGTGGGGTTAATGGGAGTTTATGGTATAAATTTGGGTGTACGGCTACCGCAGTGGGCAATTTCGGATGGCGGCGGATGGTGGTCCAAGGCGGTGTTACGCTGGGTTTATTTGAGGGCTGTTTAAGATAGGGCTTTGGGGGGGGGGGGTAAGGATGTTTAGGATATTTTTATATTATGGGGGTGCTAAGTTCCGAGCCTTTGGATCATTGGAATCCAACGGTTGAGATGACAAGGGCTCAAAACAGGGTCGCTGTTTAGAGAATGGGGCTGGACCGGGTTGTGGCGGATTTGGTCGGGTTTGAAGGAATTAAAATTGGGCCTGATAACTTTGGGTATGATTGGCCCAAATTTGAGTTCTTGATTTCCTCTTTTTTTTTTATTTTCTCTTCATAAATCATTTTATTTTCAAAAATTCTTTTTATCTTTTTCTTTATTTTCAGTAATTAAAATCTAACATAGATTAATTCCTAAATCACAATTATCCTATCCGAGCACTAATTAAGTCCAAATAATAATTAACACGAACAATTAGCAGCAAATTGAAAAAAACAACCAGAATAAAAAAATAAAAATTAAAAATGCAAAAAGACGCTATATTTGTGATTTTTAATTTCTTTTTTTTCTAAAATGACTCATTTTCTAACAAATGCAAAGTGAAATCCTAAATGCAAATGCAACATCTTTTTGTATTTTTTATTAATTAAACAAAATAAATATGCACAAACAAATGCAAATAATTGACACAAAAATCCACAAAGCTGCAAACAATGGAAATTTTTTTGTTTAGAATTTGTGGGATTCATTCATATGGGAAAAAATCACGTACTCACACTTGGTCTTATATTGCCCCTCAAGTGATAGTTTTAACCTTTTTGAGTATGCGGAGGTTAACTAAACTCCTACACCTCCTGATCATCCTAAACTCTTAGAATTCTCCTCCAAGTCACCCACTATCAGGTCGCATATAAAAGGGGGATTTGAGTTTACATTGCAATAAAGTAGTAGGAGTGTCAAGATAAGAAATAAAAAGGATGATTAATCAAGGGGAATTTGTTACTAATAAGAGCATTCTAGTAGGTGGTGTTGGTATAAATTATCCAAGGAACCTGGTTCCTTTGTGAAACAATCTATAAAAGCTTAAAAGTTTGTGGATAAAGCTTCCAATGAAACATTTGAGAAATAAAATGGTGCATCCATGAAGAGCAACATTAAGTCTAAGAAGAGTACAGTTGAGCACACCATGTATGAAGATGATACTGTGGGGCTAGTAACCTGGAAAAGAAAGTTTGTTAAAGGATATTGAAAGCAAAAACAGGAAAATGTAAGGGAACCGGTTCTGTGAGGACCATGCCCAGTGATAGAGGTCTTTGGCAAAAGAGATTAAGAATGTAGAAATTATTGTGGGGTCGTTGGTTTAACGAAACAATTTTAGAGATGGCTGGTATGAGACAAATTCTGAAGATAGTGTAATTTCCGTAATGAGAGTATTTATTTCAGGGATCATGTATTTGGTGTACGAAGATGTGGAAAAAACTCCTACGCATCTCTCTTCACTCCTAAGGGAGATCACATTTGTGCGCTAGTAAATGGAGTAGACATTGTACTCGGCGCTTTAGAATTGGGAAATGTTCTTAAAATTCCATATGAATGTACTTAGTCAAATGTGTTTGTAGTGTCAACTTTAGGAGAGCTATCATGAAAGAGAAAGCTATTTAGTAGGGAAAATAGGTGCATAAGAAGGTATTACTTCCTGAGTATCAACTTCTTCTGAACTGGTTAATAAGGTGCTCTTACCTCGTTCTGAGAGGCGGTCTATTGCTACAAAATTGGATATGGTCATAATTGAGGCGCTTGATGATTTTGTCCAAATCAATCTTCCAGTAGTCATGATAGATCGTATACAAAAGGTAGAAAACTTTAAAGATTGGAGTCATGGGCTACCATATGGTTTTCTCATCACTCAAATATTCAGATTTTACAAGGTCCCTTTTGGTATTCCCATAGTGGGCACACACAAGCAAACCTTCTCTAAAATCACACTAGAAGAATGTGAGTGCATAAAAAGAGTTGGTGGAAGCATATCGACCATTTCTTATATGATCAACGCTCAAAATGCAACTTTTGAAGAGATCATAAGGTTGATGGCTCAAAATGCCAAACTTGAAACTCAACTAAGTCAAGCAGTTAATGGACACGATTCCGTTAATGAAGAAGTTGCCCGCCTAACAATGGGAATTAATAAGCTTCACGAAAAATGCTTGAAGAACAACCATATTCAAATGTCTAACTAGACCTGGTTCTCAAAACTATTGCTGCCTCCTCTTCCAAGCCTACCTTTTCTAGTGCCCCCAGGATCCTCTCAGTGACCATTTTTTTTGCCCTAATGTTTTGTTGTTGGTGTTTTCTTTTGTTTGTATTTTTGTGATGACATGCTGGATTTCACCATTATTGCTCCTGTTTTGCTCAGTCCACTGTTAATATTAAAGAAATAGCTCATCTTTTTGCCAGTACAATGTTGTTTTCCTCTAGCTTCTCTTTTCTGTAATGTTGTGTGCTCATATATGGATTGAGTTGGTTGTGTTAGACTTCTTTGTGCTGCTTGCCTGCTTTTGTATCTTTTTATTGATTTCAAAAGGGGGAAAAGGTCAGGGGGTCAAGGTAATCTTATAGGGGATCTGATTAAGGGGGAATCAAAACTTGATGCAAATAAAGGGGATCTAATTAAGGGGGAATCAAAGGCAAAATGTCAGGGGGAACTTGTGTAGTTTCTGGTACCTCATCTGGTTATGTCAACTCTAAGCAAATTCTATCAATGCCTAATTTTTTGAATATTAAAAGAGAGAAAATGATGCGTTTTCAGTGTCTTTTCCTAATGCTTCTTATGTTTTGATGATCTAACGAACATCTTGTTGAGAACTAGATCGAAAACCTAACCCACCTGGTATAAATTTCAGATGAACAATGTCCAATCTAATCTCTAGCAAATAAGTGAACAATCAGAAGGAGGAAAACAATAAGGACCTGGTCCTTTAGGGTTCTTCGACAAAAGACCAAGTCAACTGTACAGTTGGAATGTAATAGCCATAAGTGATTGTCCACAACTGTTACATAGAGGAACACAAGAAGGACCTGCTCTTTTAGGATTCTCTGACGGAAGTATAAGTCAACTATATAGCTGGAGCACAACTGTAGAAAGTGATTGTCCGCAACTGTACAAGCGATAGTGCAGCAGTTACTTCTTATTGGGAAAAAACGTATACCAAGAATTGACATCACCATTGTGATGTGTTTTGTAGTATAACAACCTGGTGCAAGGAACAACATATTCACTTATGCATTTCGTGATATTCTATCAAGCATTAAATTGTTCATACGACATTGAAGTTACTAGTTAAGAACAAGAAGACAACCCCATTAAAGGATCAATTTCACAATGAGTCTACATGTATCCATAGTTGAGTTGTAATCTTTTTATTTGTTCTTCATTGTAACTCCTATCTTACTTTCTTAAAGCTATGTTTTAGGAAACCCAAAATTCATAAACTTTCTGAGTTTATGCTGTGACTAGGTTTAGTCATAAATTTAAAGTCTTTGTAACTAGAGAGTTAAAAAGTTATTTGTCGTAAGAGTATAACAAGTTAGTTAAGTTGAAGTCGTTGTAATAGAGTTATTACAGAGTAGCTTGTAATAGCGAGATTACAAGTTAATGAAGTTGAAAGACCACAAGTGTAGGTCGTGATTTTTTGTAACCTTGTGTGAGATTTTTCCACGTAAAATCTCTTGTCTATTTTACTTACTACTTCATAAGTATTCTCACTATAAACTCATAAAGGATCACGTTCTCTATAGCTTGGTGGACTCATATAAGCTAACAATGACTTTTACCTCATTCCAAGACGTGGGTCCGAGGAGTCTTTTGGGGAATTTTTCTAATTTCTTGTCATAGATTTGATTTTGTTAGCTAGATTAGATTCTTATAGCTATATACACATTATGTAATTGGTTTTGGCTAGATTTGGGCCATCCGGAGCCAGTTATTTGTGGAAAGAGCATTGTGACTAATTGATTGAGCTTGGTTTGAGGCAAGTAGATTGACTAAGCTTGTGTGGAGGAACTCCCCTTATGATTCGGTACAATTTGATATATGAGGGCTGTGTACATGAGGAAACGAGTGCGTACACAGACTATTTGTTGAAAAACTCTCTTTTTATAAATAAAAATATTGGTTTACCTTTAACTGAGCTACACTAGCATATGTAATTATCATGTTTAGTTTAGAATAGCATGACTATGTGTCTTATTGGCTTACCTAAACTCTGTGCAATATACTTAGTGAATTTCATGCTTCTTGTTGACTTGAACTTGGTCTAAATCATAGAATTTCGTGTTGTAGTTGTAATTTTATTGTTTTCACTGCTTAATTACTTTGGAACAACGGAAAGTTATTCGGGGAGATCCCATGTACTGTATATATACTTTGGGACTGTGGAACAGTATTCGTAGAGATCCTCATGTGTTGCTTATTTACTTTGGGACTAAGAAACGGTATTTCACAAGATCCCCCAGCACTGTATATTTACTTTAGGAAAATGAAACGGTATTCTAGGAGATCCTCTATTGCTATTAATGTATTCGTAGTTGTCGGCTTTCTTGGAATTCAATTCCTGTTAGGTTTCTGCAATTATTTTAATATAATACTTCTTTTTGTATTATATTTATTATATTTATACCAGTAAGTCCCTGACCTGATCTCCTCACTACTCGCTCGAGGTTAGGGTTGGCATTTTCTACGTACCATTGTGGTTTACTCATGCCCTTTCATGCACATTTTTTGTGTGTGCAGATCCAGGTACTAGCTATCATCCTTAAGTCTAGCTATATGGTTGCTGCCTTAGGAGTCTTCAAGGAAAATCTATCGTGTTCGTATACCTCGGAGTCCCCTTTTATCCCTTATGTTAATTTTCCTTTGTTTTCTTCAGTCATGGTTTTATATCAGTTAGAAACTCTTCTAAGCTTGTGACATTGCGGCATTCCAGACTTTGGGAAAGATGATTATTGTGTATGCCGAGTGATATCATTTTTGCTTATTAATTATAACTGTTAGCTGTGATCCTTGTGTTTTATTTCATTTCTGCAATATTAGGCTTACCTAGTCACTAAGACTAGGTACCTTCACGACAGTTCACGGAGGGAGAAATTAGGTCGTGACATTCAAAGAGGACATATGATATCTTTCGTCTGTGGCTTATTTTAATAGATTTCAATTCAAGATATTCACTTGGTGGTCAATACATCATGTTAGTGATTACATGTAGATGATGAAGAGATAAGGAGACAATAGGTCCCCTTGACGGATGCCTCTTGATGGTTTAATAAATTCGGTAGGCTTGCTATTCAAGATGATTGAGGTTGTGGTGGTGGCTATACAATCCATATTAAGCGCTATTATATTATGTAGGAAATTTAGAGCAATCGTTAAGCTTCTAACGGAGGACCATTCAAGTCGGTTAAAAGCCTTTCTAAGGTCAATTTTAGCATTATTTTTCCGGTACGAACTTACAAGTCTTGAAAGTGTGAATTGCTTCTTGTACAATTATTGCATTGCCAGTTGCTCTTTATCCTGGAATAAAATTGCATTGTTTAGGACTGTTAATGTTATTAAGGAAGGGGCTTAATTATGATAATTTTTGTTATAGTTTTGTAAATAATATTACAAAGACTTATGGATCCATATTGGAAGATATTTTGTGGGTGTTTTACCTTAGGAGAGTTACATGTGTTTTATTAATGTCAGGAGGTATAGTAAGTGTATCGAAAGCTTAAGTACAAGTATGGGTGATAACTGCTTAAGTGTCTGCCCAATACTTTTAGAAGAAGATTGGATATATAACATCCAGACCAAGAGCCTTGAAAGGTTTGAAACTATTGATAGCTTTCTAATTTCAGTTGTTGTGAGAGGCCGATTGAGTGTTTTTTTTGTCTTGTTGTAAGAGGGTATTTAGGTTGCTTTGATTAGTTAGAGTAGAAATTAAACATGATTCCAGGCCATTAATGTAGATATTTTGAAAATAATATATAATAATATGACTAATTTCCTTAGGGTCAAAAGTAAGTTCCCAACAGTATCGATTAGTCCTTGTATTCTGTTTTTCCTACTTCTGTGGATAGCTAAGAGATGGAAGAATTTTGTATTTGTATCCCTATTATTTATCTATCATACTTTTAATTTTTAGTTACCAAAAATCTTGTTCATTTTGGAGAATAATGTTATAATCATGAATAAGGTTGGAGCCCCCGATTACGTGCTAAAAGAAGTCTTCTTCTTTTTAGACTTATTCCATTCTTCAACATATCCAACTATTCTCTTAAGCTACAGAAATACTAATGTTCAAACTATATATGATCCGAACTAAAAGTAAAACAAAGTTTAATTTTATTCATGTATTAACAATGTAAATAATTTTAATATGACTAGTCTTAAGATACACACTTTATTCGTATTTCTCATGTCAATAAGTAAATAATTTTTATAAAAAATCAGATAAGTATTGAACAATATGTTAGAATTATTAAAAAACTATATATAATTTTCTAATACTAGGAATATTAGTCTCATTTAGCTACTTAAAAGAATGACGAAATCTTATCCAATGGAAATCCTTAGAGTTTTATAAGAATGTCTCATCAAATTTATTGTCAAATACCGAATCAAACAAGTAAATTAATATTTTGTATCACGATAATTTTATCAAATTGAAGGGGAGCCTTGAAGTAGCTGAAAAGATGCTTTCATGTAACTAAGAGGTCACAGGTTCGAACAGTGAAAATAACCTCTTGCAGAAAAGTAGGGTAAGGGGTTGCAGACAATAGGCCTTGTGGTTGGGCCCTTTGTTTTCCCAAGTAAAGGTGAAGTTTTGAAGACTGACAAAGGAACTAAGACATGGACCAGGTCCATCTTGTAAAGCACAGTTATAATCAACTCAAACATGTGAGATGCACGTGAAGAAGAAAAACCTAACTTATCAGAAGTGATATCTCCTGATACGATCGAAAAATATTGCATATTGGATAAGGAAAAAGACTCCTTACTCAAAGAGAACACGGTTTAATTAAAGGATAGAGTTAGAGTATGAGATCAACTAGAATTTCTCAACCATGGAAGAGTAGCATCCGAATTTTAGTTAATCGTTATTTACTAACATCATATATATTAGTGTTGTTTTTTTTATAGGTAATGCACACAAGAAAAAGTTAAAGGTGAATCGAGAGCAATATATTGAGGAATTTTTACAAGCAATTCGTGTGTGATTCAAGCGTGCAAACCAGAAGCTACTTGAACAAGATAGAAGAACCTGTTCCAAGTGTCTATCTTTTATTCTAGTTCAATTGTACTAGGTGATTTCACATTGTACCTTTCAGCTTACATAAAAGTATTTGTATTAGGTACTTAGAGTTTTCAAGTTAGAGTTAACTTGAAGTTGTCTCAATAGTTGATGTTGTGTGCCACAACGGGATTAGAGTTAATCCTAGGTTTACAAAAGAGTTTTTGTAAATGAAGTTTTTAGCTCAGTGATTTTAGTGGAAAAGTTTTGAAAACTCCTCCTGGAAGGTAGGCCGTGATTTTTTCACCTTTTGAGCCAGGTGTTTTTCACGTAATAATTTTGATGTTCTTTATTTTATGCATTTATTATTCTGCAACAGTTGTAGTTGGAACACATAAAAAAAACTAGGTCCTTCTATAACCGAGTTAAGAAAAAATTGGGTACCACACAAATCACCCCCCTTTTGTATAGTATTAAAGTATAAAACATCAATTGGTATCAGAGCAAGTTATCCTTAAAGAGGCTAATACCTTAGGAGTTGATCAAGATGAGTGCACCACCTTAAAATTTGGGAAGGACAATACACTACTAGGCCTTCACTCTTCAATGGTCAGTATTATTCCTAGTGAAAGAACATGATGAGACAACACATCATCGGAGAAGACTATGAACTTTAGGATATTGTTCCTGATGGTCCCCTGACTACTACAAAAAAGAATGCTGAAGGAGTTGATGTGCCAAAGACTAGAGCTGACTGTATTGCTGAACATTTTAAGAAATGGCAAAAGAATACCAAGGCTAAGAAATGTCTTATGTGTGTACTAGATCCAAATGAGTACAACATAATTTAAGGTTGTATTACTACTAAGGAGATCCGGGACACTCTACAAATGGCCCATGAAGGAACTGCTCATGTAAAGTGATCAAGAGGAACATATTGTTGTATTCTCAATATGAGAATTTTACCATGAAGAAAGGGGAAACCATCCAAGAGATGTACACAATATTGACTACACTATCAAATGAACTTAAGTCTCTTGGAAGAATTATCCTTGAAAAAGACAAGGTTGAGAAAATCTTGACAAGGGACTTGCCAGTAAATTGGGAAAGAAAAATCACTGCTATTCAGGAATCAAAGAACATTACTACTCTCAAGTTAGATGAGCTGATTGGAAATCTCACTGCCTATGAATTGAGAAGGCAAATCATGAAGATGGATGCTCCGAAGAAGGAAAGAAATCTGGATCTGAGAATAGATGAAGGTGAAAACATAAAGTATGATGAAATGTCTATGATCACAAGGGATTTCAAGAAGTACCTAATGAGAGGAAATGGTTCTTCAAGAGGTGAAACCTTTAACAAACCAAGGGCCCCTATTAACCAGACCAGCGAGGGCTACTAATAATGTGGTAAGACTGGCCATATGATCAAGAATTATTCTCAGTGGGAAATCTAATGGAAGAAAGAAAGGGTTGATTGAAGAAATAGGAAGGAAAAACATGCTCAACCCAAGAAGAACTAAGGATCAACAAAGGCTAAGGTTGCTGCTTGGGAAGAAAGATTATATGAGGATTCAGAAGATGAAGCCAGAGATGAACAAGCACTTATGGAAATTAGAGAATCATATGATGAACAAGAGGTCAAAGTGAATGGGAGTAGCCAAATAACGTACATGGACAATGGCTTCTCAAAGAATATGGTAGCACGAACTAGTTCCTTTCACTTGAGGATCTCAAAGGAGGTAATTCTCCTTTGGAAATGGTAAGAAGGGTGAGATCATTAAGGTTGGAAAATTTGGTAAGACAGACACACATTTCATTGAGAATGTCAACTTGATAGATGCTTGAAATATAGCCTAATCAGTGTATCACAATTGTGTGATAGAGGTAACTTAGTAGCATTCACTTCTACCAAATGCTTTGTGATAAACCTTATCACTAACAAAATTGTTTTGTAGGGAAAATATAGTAAACATTATTTACATCGTAGACCAGTCCACTCTTTCAGAAAATAAGCTCACTTGCTTAAGTAAGTTGGACAATTCTCCGCTCCTTTGGCACAAAAGACTTGGATATGCAAGTCTAGGTCAACTCAACAAATTAGTCCCCAAGGACCTGGTGATAGGGCTTCGTAACATTAAGTTTAAGGAAGACAAAGTTTGTGAGGCTTGTGCAGGGGGAAAGCAGGTAAGATCCTCTTTTTAAAGTAAGAAAGTGGTAAGCACGACCAGGACGGCGGAACTGGTTCATATGGATCTCTGTGGTCTAATGAGAACATTGAGCAAATGTGGTCAGAAATATGAGATGGTGCTTGTTGAATTATACTAGGTTTGCTTGGACATTGTTTTAAACATCTAAGCATGAAGCATTTGACATGTTCACTGCCTTTTTTATAGAAAAATTCAGAAACAACTATGCAATTAACTTGCATCAATTAGGTATCATCATGGAACTGAATTTGAAAATACTATGTTTGCTGAATTTTGTGATGAACATGGAATAGATCACAATTTTTCTGCCTCTAGGACTCCACAATAAAATGGTATAGTTGAAAGAAGAAAAGGCCACTTGAAGATAAGTTTAGGACTATGCTTCTTTCTAGTAAAATACCTCACAGCTTCTGGTCAGAAGCTAAATACACTGCATGCTACATCATAAATAGGTGCATGACTAGACCTCTTGTAGAGAAGACTCCCTATGAGCTACTTAGAAGGAGAAAGCCGAATATATCCCATATTAGGCCATTTGGATGAAAGTGCATTTTGCACAATAATGGAAATGACTCCCTAGATAAGTTTCATCCAGAAATGATGAGGGAATTTTCTTCGGATATTCTTCACATTGCAAAGATTATAAAGTGTACAACAAAAGAACAGTATGTGTAGCAGAAAGTGTACAAGTAGTTTTTTATGAAACTAACACTCTTTCTGAGAGATGGGAACATGAAGATAAAACTATTGAGTGGTAAAAGAATTGAGTAAAGTCATAGCTCAAGCTGAAGCTGCACCAAAAAAAGGAAAAGGTGATGGAATATGTTCTTCTATCCAGGGCAACCTGACAGGGGAATTGAAAAAAGGAGAAGTGAATCTAACTCCCAAATGGAACCTGTCCATGAGCCTATTCCTCAGAAATAGACCATGGGAGAAACTCTAAATATAAATTAGCTAGTTGTGAAAACAAGTGTCAAAGTCCTCATCTTATTGAGAACATCCTTACTGATCCAACTTCTAGAGTTAAAACTAGATATCTATTAATGAATCTATGTGATTTTGATGCATTCTTATCTCTTATTGAAACTAAAAATGTTGTTGAGGCTTTGCACCATGCAGATTAGGTGAATGCAATCTAAGATGAAATTGATTAGTTTGAAAGAAGTCAAGTGTGGCTTCTAGTCATAAGACCCAAGGACATATCAGTAATTGGCCATAAATGGCTCATTAGAAACAAACTTGGTGAAGATGAAGCGGTTACAAAGAACAAGGAAAGGTTGATGGTCCAAGGTTATGTCCAAGAGGAGGGCATAGACAATGATGAGACCTTTGCTCCAGTTACAATACTGGAGGCAATAAGACCCCTCATAGATTTTGTAACACATATGGAATTTACTCTTCACCAAATGGATGTGAAGAGTGACTTCCTTAATGTCTACTTAAAGGAAGAAGTTTTTGTCAAAAAACCTCCAGGGTTTGAAACAAAGGAGTGTCCAGATCATGTATACAAACTGGACAAGGCCCTATATGGACTTAAGTAGGCTCCTAGTGCATGGTATGACCGCCTATCCAAATTATTGCTTGAATGTAGATACAAAATAGGTAAGATTGACAACATTTTTTTTCTTGAGGGAAAAGGTAAGGATATACTAGTAGTACAAATATATGTTGATGGCATAATTTTTGGGGCAACCACCGAAAAAATTAGTAAGGAATTTTTGAAATTAATGGGGAGTGAATTTGAAATTAGTATGATGGTTGAGCTTAACTTATTCTTAGGCTTACATATCAAAATTACCCAAATGGAACCATGATCCACAACATAAATATGCATACAAGTTGACTTAGAAGTTTAAAATGGATGAATCAAAGGAAATAGACACACCCTTTACAACAACTACTAAATTAGACATAGACAAACATGGTTCCTCATTTGATCAGAAGTTGTATAGGGGTATGATTAGTTCAGTTTTGCATCTTGCTGCTAGCAGTCTTGACATTGTCTTCAGGATAGGGCTTTGTGCTCGTTTTCAAGTAAATCCTAAGGAATCCCACTTGACTACTATCAAGGTGATACTGAGATATTTTAAAGGCACTACCGGTCTTTGCCTTTTGTACCCTAAAGGTAATACATTTAATCTAGTAGGATATGCTGATGCTGACCATGGAGGTTTCTTGGTTCATCTTCTAAGTTAATGTATGGCATCATGGGCCACGAAAAAGCAGAATTCAGTGGCCTTATCCAATGATGAGGCTGAGTATGTTGTTACTGCTTTTTGTTGTGCTTAAATATTGTGGATCAAATAGCAGCTGATGGATTTTTGCATTGAAGTTGGTTGCATCCCTATTTTTTGTGATAATATTAGCGCTATTAGTGTGGCTAAGAACCTAGTTCATCAAATGAGAGTGAGGGTGCAAGTTGTGATGTGAGGGGAACATGGATAGAAGTAGCTGATTCATCACCCAACTCTGAGAATGTTAGACTAGCACTTCGTTGGACTGATGATGAAATTGTAGAAGAAAAAGGCAACAAAACACGGGGAAGTGGATCAAGTGAGGCTGCTGAGGGTTTGGTAAATTTAAGTTCTTATGTGGATGAATCCAATTTATCTATTGAAGAAAACCTATCAGACCTTCTAATGAAAGTAAGTATGTGCCAGCTATAATCGCAAGAAAAGGAGAACACCAACACCTAAGGTTCCCGGCATTACAAAGAATACCAAGAAAAGAAAGTCTAATTCCCTAAGACCTGCTGAAATTCCCTTGCCAAAAGTGAGAGCGACAAGGAGTATGGTGAAACAAAGTAAGAAAGAATTATAAAAGGCTTTGGCTAAAAGCAACAAGAAGATGATAAATAAAGGAAACGGTAAGGTTGCAGAGTGTTCTAAGGCTGTTGATATTGAAGAGATGGAATAGGTCCATCAAGAGGAACATACAACTATAGAGGTTAAGACCCCCAAGCCTAAAAAGACCAAGACTTCTTCTAAGAAGTCTTCATAGGGTCTAAGGCTGCCGAACCTTTATTGGACAAGAGGACAAGGTCTATAGTGAAAAATAAACAAGTTAGAATTGCTAAGGATGAAGAATGGAGTGGTGAAGAAGAGAGTGAGTCTAATGGTGAACATGACTAGATAGACAATTTTGGATAAATAAATCCCTCATATCGTAGGGATCCGTGATTGGCCAAGTGTTTGAAAGAATTTGGGCCAGTTGTTCCTTCGACTGGTAATTTTCTTTCTCTGACGTTGGACGCTCCATTTTCTTTTATGAATTGATTTGTTTTGCTGACTTGACACAGTTATTTCCTTAGGTAAGGGTTCTCGAAAGAGACGGGAACCAGTTCCCTCTTTTCGATGAGCAGCAACTACGTCTTCAGATTTGGCTCCTGTTGTAACTACATCATTAATGTCAGGCTCAACCTTAGAAGCCATGGTTTAAAGGCCCGTCTTCATTCTATCTACAACTCTTTCTCCCCAAATTCTCTCATTAGTTGATGAGGACGCCATCTTTCGTGATAATGGTAGGCTGAAACCTCAAAAGAGGAGAGCTGTGGACATAAGAGATAGAGGCAGATGGCCGAGGATATGGGAGTTTGTGGCTTTGTCCTTCGAGAGATAGCCATAGTACATATTAGAGAGAACCCCGAGGCCCCCCACTTGGAGAAAACGAGTATGTGCCTTGTAAGGGGAGTGATTGAGGGTGTGATGCATATTAATGATCCTGCCCTTCAGAGCCGCGATGATGTCTCTCCTTCTAGGGTTACGACAGACGTGCCTTCTTGAACTAATGATAGGGGTAGGTCCATTGCTGAGGAAGATATTGGATCCAACTCTTACATGGGTATGGACGAGTTGAGGATGATTGATGAGGGGATATCTCAACTCGAATTGAGGTTAGAAGTGGGTTCAAGAACTATTGTGATTCTGATGAATCGTAACCTTCTTGTGAAGAATGAGGAGATAGTCCTCTCACCTTGACCTCTTTGTTTTTAAATACAGGGTACGACCCTAGGGACTATGAGTGATAGTGACATGTCAACTAACATTCCTAATCTTGCCCTTCTGGCGAGTACATTTGTTATTCGTTATTTTCTTTATGTTTTGATCGTTTGTAGGCTCAAATTCTGTTTGTTTGTTTTGTAGACGGTTATCCTGTAGATTTAAAACACTCGTATGGAGTAGAGAAGTAAAAATATTTATGTGAATTTGAGGGATAAATACTTCAAATGCCTTGAGAAATACCAAGATCTTCGGTGCCTGCTCCACTAAAGTGGCAATGTGCACCACTGGTGCAAGTAGTTGGTAAATGTAGCATCCTAGAGGGGACATTGAGGAGTAAAGAAGAAGAGTTTGAGATTAGCAGAGGGGTAGAAGCCTAGTGTAATGATCTCCAAGCTCAGGTTGTCCCGCTGTGAGGGTAGCTTGAGGATTATCAATTTTGGGTAGTGGCCATCTATTTATATAGGTTGAGTGTGTTTCTTTGTTAAGTTATGAATGAGGGCCGATGGTTTTTGTTTGGAGTTAGTCAATTTTGATCTTTGTTAAGTTGCGGCCGAAGTTCGGTAGGTGTTTGTTCAAGCAAGGTTGAACATATCCTTTCGTTAGATCACGGATGAGGGCTGTAGGTGATTATTCGAGCAAGGTCGAACATAACCTTTTCATTAAGCCACGGCTAAGGGCCATAGATTTTTTTCGAGCGAGGTTGAACATAACATTGATCGAAAAATTGATACATGTAAGTTTCTTTTTACATTGACGTTGTTGCTTTGGTTAAACTACAAAGTTACATTCATGGAGTTACAGATTATGGGTGTTGTCTGGCATTCCAGTGACAGTCCTAGTCTACCTAGTCCCTTCATTATATGACTTGGAGAGTATTGAGGAGTCGAGCAATAAAAATAACAAGTCAGACCCTTGTGTTCCCTTCATCGTCACATTAAAAACATATTTGAGAAAATCCAAATGGCACAAAACTCAAGTAAAGGAAAAAGAGTACGACTTGGGGACACTTTCTCTTAGAAGTTGAAGTATATGAGGTAGCTGATGTTCCAAATATTTTGCAGTAGCTTTCCTTCCATCGCTCCTAGCTGGAATGAACTCTTGCTTGCTTGTGCTGTGATTATGTACATACCATCCTAGTTTGATCCTAGCTTGCCTTAACAAGGGTCTTTACTCGCTTGAGTTTTGTAATGACTTGACTAGTTTTACTGTTTTGAACTCCATTCCCCTAAATAAGACTTCCCGCGCTTGCTTTATCTAATTTACAACCTGCGGGGATAGTTGGTATTTGGAAGAGTTTGGTTTAAAAAAGGCACACATGATTCCCTAAGATTTTCTTAACAGGCTAAGTGTGACTTTGGTCAACATTTTTAGTGAACTGACCTGGACTCATGTTTTGAATGTCCTGGAAGATTCATAGGAAAATATGGGACATGGGCACCTGCCCGGAATCAAATTCCGAGGTCCCTAGCCCGAGTACTGAGATTTTGTTAAAAAATGGTTAAACTTAAAATACTAATGATTTAATTGAGTAATACTTGACCGTGTTGGTATCAGGCCCGTATGTTGGTTCCAGAGCCTAGTACATGTTTAATGACTTGCCCCTAAAATTTGGTGTCAATCCGAGTAGCATAAGAACTTCGGCGCGTTAAGTGTAAATTTAAGAACATGAAGTTCATAAATTTGATTCAATTGGTTTTAGGGTGTGATTCTTACGTTTGGCATTTTGTTGGGTGTTCCGAGTGTTCAAGCGAGTTTGTTTTATGATTTCTAACGTGTCGGTATGTTCGTGAGGTGCCCTGGGGATTCAAGCGTCAATTAGGCATGGTTTGAGTGAAGTGGAAATTTTGGAAAGGAGCTGAAGCTCCAGTTTTCAGTCATAACTATACCTAGGGTTGTTCAGCCACATGTGCGAGACTTCAGAAGTTCCTGACTTTCCTCACGTAGATGAGCGGTCGTCCTCTCGCAGATGCGTCCAAGCCTAAAGACGCAGAAGTGCCTGACTTTCCGAAGAAATGGAGCCGCAAATGTGGCTTGTCCCTCGAAGAAGCGGGAATATTTCTGTAGATGCGGCGGTCGCAGGTTCGACCCAGAACCGTAGATGAAGGAATCACTGAAGTAGTGAGCTTTATTTATTATTGGATCATCAATACTTGAGTCTTGGGTAGATTAGCACACAAGATTAGGGAAAATTCATGGGGTTAGAGAAAATCTTAGGGTTTTGATAAAACTTAGATTTTACCACTAAATTTGTTAGGGAATGAAGTAAAAATAATATATTAGTGATTCTTAGGTGATAGAGAATAACTTCTTTAGAAAAGTTTCAGAATACAGTCACGTGGGCCCGGAGTCGTATTTTAGGAAACTTATGTTTAAGGTTGGGAAATTTCTTTAGTAATTAAAATGCAAACTCTTGAACTTTTATTGACTAGTTCCTACTACGTTTAATTAGTTTTTGACTATGAGGCTCCGAATTGAGTGTTTGAGCACGTTCTTGGTATTGGAAGCACACTTTGGGGTGAGGTAAGTCTCATTTCTAACCTTGTAAGAGGGAATTGTCCGCATAGGTATAATAATTGAATAAATTGCCACTAAATGCGAGTGCTACAAATGCACTAGGTGACACGTGTCCATGCGTAGCTACTACTATGTTAATTGTCCAGATAGTTTAGGACTCGCATCATGCCATATTTGCAAATGTTTATATCCTTTCATGCTAATGCGATCACTTAGGATATGCTAGAGACTTGGAAGAACCTATGTGAATATACGCACTTGATCATACATGTGTATGAACTATTTTAACATAAATGCGCCTTTATGCACTTTCTTGATGATAATTCCTATTTATAGATCAGGCCGATTGACTCGGTAGAAATAGATGCATCTAGGGTTCATGCCATTTGACCCTCTAGCAGTGCACAATTTCTTTTCTGTTGCACCAGGCCGTACGACCTCGGCATAACGTGCGCATGATATTTATGTGAAAGCTTATTCATGATTTGCTTTGTTAAAAGGTCTGAAATGTAAATGGCTAATTGTGATACTATCTAGGCATGACTTCTCACTTCCTGCTATAAACTGATATTATCTATGACTACCATGTTTAGAATAAAGCTCTATTATATTTTATGACCCTAGTAAGTATCAAGTCAACCTCTCGTCTCTACTTCTTTAAGATTAGATGATATACTTAGTGGGTACATATTGTTTATGTTCTCATACTATGTTTCTGTACTTAATTGTACATGATCTGAGGCAGGTACATTCGACTATCAGTCTGGTGTGAGTTACTGATCATAGTGTGAGACTTCCACGGTGAGCTGCTCCCTTCATATGCCATTCCGTAGCATGATGGAGTCTCTCTTTACTTTTGGCTATCTACTGTAGGACAAATTTACTCTTTTGTACATTCTACTAGATGCCTTCATACTTATGACACCAGGTCATGGAACAAACATTAGTAGACTATTCTTTTGAGAATTGTATAATTATTTTTGGTACGGTTCTAATTATAACTTATTTTTAAATTCAAATGAAGAAATTGCTATACTTGTTTGGTAAAGTAAAAAAATAAGAAATTATTAATACTTCCGTGTTAGCTTTCCTGATAATGGTGTTGGGTACCATCAAGACTTGAAGTGAAATTGGGCTGTGAAAATATGGTATCATAGCACTAGGTTAATGTAGGTCTCACAAGTTATGGGAAAACCGAATAGAGTCGTGTGGATCAATACACAGACGTCTCTATTTATATTCGAGAGGCAATAGGGTGTGAGGAAACTACTCTTTATTTATTTTCTATCATGCTATGGATAGTATACTAAATTCCCTCTTATATTCTCTCATAGATGGTGAGAACACGCACGACATATGTTCCAGACCCGGGAGGAGCTGCTCCCCCTATTGTTAGAGGCCGAGGCAGTGGCCGGGGGAGGGGAACGGCTCGAGGCAGGGGACGAGGACGTTCTAGAGCTATTCCATTAATATCACTAGCATATCTTGGGGAGATCCTACCATTAAAGAGCAGGGTGAGGTTCTCGCAATTGAGCCTACCTAGACAGATTTTATGACAACAACGGGTTTTCAGGAGGTCATGGGCCATATGCTATGGTTCATGGACACCATGACTCAAGATTGTTTATTTTCAGCATATCCAACTACACCACAGGTAGAATGGGGAGCCCAGAACCCTATTGCTCAGGCTTCTTGTCATACACCTGTAGTGTATCAGACTCCGAGTGCACTAACCATATATGAGGCTCAACCAGTTGCTGCTGTGGTGCCTAAGCCTAGACAAGCTGCGGATGGTGACCCACAAAAATTGTTGGATATGTGTACTAGACTTCACACTCCTGTCTTCGCGGGTGAGCATCATGAGGATGCCCAGGATTTCATTGATAGGTTCAGGGACATACTGCACAACATGAGGAGATTGGAGTCGCATAGGGTTCACTTCAATACTTTTCTGCTAGAGGGCAGCGCCCGTAGATGGTGGTAGTTCTATGTTCTTGGTAGACCAACAGGTTTTCCTCCCATCACAAAGGGCCATTTCACATTGTTATTCTTGGAGATGTATATTCCACCATCTTAGAGGGAAGAGCTGCGGTATTAGTTTAAGTAGCTTAAGTAGAGATAGATGTTCGTGACCGACTACGAGGCGAGGTTTTATGAGTTATCCTGCAATGCATTGATGATACTTTCTACTGACGCAGAGAGGGTGCTGAGGTTCATTGCAAGGTTGCATACTGGCAATTGGGCCAATATGGCCCGAGAGGTGGAGATGTGGACTTCTTATTAGCTAGTAGTGGAGATTGCTCGTAGGAACAAGGGCTACCATCTGAGGGGCAAGGAGTAGGTGCAGTAGGATAAGAGGGCTAGGTTCTCTGAGGAGTTCATATGTGCCCGGCTAGGGGTACAGGTTAGTTTGTGAGGGGTCAGCGCAGCATACCCCTATATTCAGTACCAGCACCTATTCGAGGTGCTCTAGTGCGCCCCTATTTTAGCACCATGCCAGGGAGTTCTTATCGCCCACTAGCTATATAAGATTTCTCTAGTGAGTAATCAGGTCCTTAGGGTTCTTCTGGTCCTTATTTCAATGTTATGCCGGAGGGTTCATATCGTCCACTAGCTATTCAGGCTTCTTCTAGTGGGTCTACAGGCGATCAAGTTCATCTATCGGAACAACATGCCTCCTCACGGCAAGGTTGTTTTGAGTGCGGAGACCTTGGTCATATGAGGATATACTACCCCAGGATTTGGGGTAAGGCAGTACAGTAGAATCAACAATCTATAATTTCAACACCGGTTGCCCAACTGCCTAGAGGAGGAGGACATAGTGGTAGAGGTTGTCCTAATGGTGGAAGCCAGAAAGGTAGAGGTCAGCCAACTACTGCTCAGTCATGTAGAGGCCATCCAGCTGGAACTTCAGTAAGATTCTATGCCCTTCCGACCAGACCAGATGCATTGGCCTCAATGCCTTCATCACATGTATTCTTTTTGCCTGTGGCAGGTATGGTTCGATATTATTTGATCCAGGGTCTACCTATTCATATTTGTCATCTCTGTTTGCTCTTTTTTTGGTTGTTTATTAGTAGCCATTAGGCACTCATATTCATTTGTCCACTCCTATGGGCAATTCTGTGGTGGTGGATCGGGTATACCAATCTTGTGTGGTCACATTATGTGGTTTCAGGACTAGAGCAGACCTTATGTTGCTTGATATGATTGACTTTGAGGTCACCCAGGGCATGGATTGGTTATCCCCATACCACGACATCCTCGATTCCCATGCCAAGATTGTTACATTAGCAATGCTGTGGTTACTAGGGTTGAAGTGGAAGGGTTCCGCACTTGATACATCTAGCCACTTTATCTCTTTCCCGAAGGCTCAGTATATGGTCAAGAAGGGGAGTTTGGAATATCTAGCTTATGTTCAGGACACCACTGGAGAGTCTCCAACGATTGATTCGGTTCTAGTAGTTCGGGAGTTTGCCAATGTGTTTCCTTCTGATCTTTATGGCATGCCATCAGATCACGACATTGATTTCTGTATTGATTTGGCTCAAAGTACCCAGCCTATACTTATTCCACTGTACCGCATGGCTCTAAACAAATTGTAAGAGTTGAAGGAGAAGCTTGACGAGTTGTTGGAAAAGGGGTTTATTAGAGCCAGTGCATCACCTGGGGTGCACCGGTGTTGTTTGTGAAGAAGAAGGATGGCACCATGCAGATGTGCATTGACTACCACTAGTTGAACAAGCCAACAAGAATAAGTACATGTTTCTGCACATCGATGATTTATTCAACCAATTGCAGGATACTAGGGTCTTCTCTAAGGTTGACTTAAGGTCAGGGTACCATCAGTTAAGGATTCAGCGCTCAAATGTTCTGAAGATTGCTTTGCGTACTAGATATGGTCATTACGAGTGCTTGGTGATTCCCTTTGGTTTGACTAATTCCCCATCGGCATATATGGACTTGATGAACAAGGTGTTCAGGCCTTATATTGATTATATTTTAATCGTCTTCATTGACGACATTTTAATATAGTCATGTAGCCTAGAGGAGCACGAGGAACATTTGAGAGTAGTGCTTCAGACCTTGCAAGAGAAAAAGCTATATGCTAAGTTCTCCAAGTGTGAGATTTAGCTGGAGTCAGTGGTATTCCTGGGCCATATTGCGTCTGGAGAGGGTATTTAGGTAATATCCAAGAAGATCGAGGTAGTTCAGAGACTGCCACGTCCTACTTCGGCGACCGAGATCAGGAGTTTGCTGGGCTTAGGAGGTTACTACAGGTGATTCGTGTAGGGCTTTTCATCTATTGCATCACCTATGACTAGACTGACCTAGAACGGTGCTGCTTTTTGTTTGTCCGATGATTGTAACGAGAGCTTTCCGAAGCTTAAGATAGCTTTGACTACGGCACCAGATCTTGTGTTACCTTTCAGTGCAAGGATGTAAATGGTATATTGTGACGCTTCACGCGTTGATTTGGATTTCGTATTGATGTAATAGGGTCGAGTTATTTCATATGCTTCACGCCAACTGAAGATTCATGAGAAGAATTATCATGTGCATGATCTAGAGTTGGCGACGATTGTTCATGCTCATAAGATATGAAGGCATTATCTGTATGGGGCATCATGTGACGTTTACATTGATCATCGCAGCTTACAACATTTGTTCAAAAACAGAGATCTCAATTTGAGGCAGCTAATTAGTTTGAGTTACTAAAGTATTACAACATCACCATTCTCTATCAATCGGGCAAGGCAAATGTGGCCGCAGATGCCTTAAGTAGGAAATCAGAGAGTATGGGTAGCTTGGTATTCATTATTGCGAAGAGAGACCACTAGCTTTGGACATTCAATCCTTGGCTAACAGACTTCTGAGGTTGGACATCTCAGAGCTCAATTGAGTCGTTGCATATGTTGTTGCCTAGTCTTTATTATTGGGGGAGATCAAGGCTCGGTAGTTCGATGATATGCATTTGGCAGTTCTCAGAGAGGTGGTGCTGCAGGATAGTTCTAAAGACGTTTCTATTGGCGAAGATGGTATCTTACAACTCCAGGATCGCCTGTTTATTCCTAATGTTGATGGCTTGAGGGAGAGGATTCTACCGAAAGCCCATAGTTTGTGGTATTCTATTCACCCAAGTGTTATGAAGATGTATCTTTACCTGAGACAACATTTTTGGTTGCTACGGATGAAGAAGGACATAGTTGAGTATGTGGCTAAGTGTTTGAATTCCCAGCAGGTTAAGTATGAACACTAGAGACCTGGTGGCCTACTTCGATGTATGCCCATTCCTGAGTAGAAGTGGAGCGCATCACTATGGTCTTTGTAGTAGGATTGCCCTAGACGTTTCAGAAGTTTGATGCAGTGTAAGTCATTGTTGACAGGTTGACCAAGTCAGCACACTTTATACCGATTGTGATTATGTTCACTTTAGAGAGATTGGATCAGATTTACATTAGGGAGATAGTCCGGTTGCATAGTGTGCCTACTTCCATCATATCAGATAGAGGCCCTCAGTTCACTTTCCCTTTCTGAAGAGCCGTTCAAAGTGAGTTAGGGACCCACGTGAAGCTTAGAACAACATTCCATCCTCAGACCGATGAACAATCAGAACGGATAATTCAAATTTTGGATAACATGCTTAGAGCATGTGTTATTTACTTTTGAGGATAGTAGGATTAGTTCTTGCCCTTGGAAGAGTTTGCTTACAACAACAACTACTACTCCAGCATAGAGATCGCTCCATTTGAGGCTTTATATGGTTGACGATGTCATTCTCCTATAGGATGGTTCAAGCCTGGTGAGGCTAAATTGTACGGTACAGACTTGGTCAAAGGTGCCTTGTATAAGTTCAATTTGATTTAGGAGAGGCTTCGCACATCACAGTCCAGACATAAGATTTACACGGATCAAAAGCACACGGTCTATCATTCATGGTCGGCGAGAAAGACCTCTTGAAAGCCTCCCTGATAAAGGGTATCATGAGATTCGGGAAGAAGTGCAAGTTGAGCCCAAGGTTTATGGCCCATTTGAGGAATTGAAGTGAGATAAGGAGGTGGCATATAAGCTTGCCTTACCTCGAAGCTTATAGGGAATCCATCCAGTATTTTATATAACTATATTTCGGAGGTATCATGCCGACTGGTCTCACGTGTTGGACTTAAGCACCATTAATCTAGACAAGAGGCTGAGCTACAAGGAGGAGCCAATTTCCACTATTGATAGGTAGGAGCGTCAGTTAAGATCCGAGAGGGTTTCTATAGTAAAGGTCCAGTAAAAGGGCCAACCAGTCAAGGAGGTGACCTAGGAGTCCGAGGAGGACATACCAAGTAGATATCCACACTTATTCAGTGCTTTGGGTATGAATCTAAACACCTTCAAGGAGAAACATTTGGTTAAAGCTAAGTTTTACTTTGGTCAACATTTTTAGTGAACGGATCCAAACTCATATTTTGACAGTTCTGGAGGGTCCGTAGGAAAATATGAGACCTGGGCATATGCTCGGAATCGAATTCCAAGTATACCTAGCCCGATAATGAATTTTTATTAAAAATTATTAAACTTATAATTCTAAGGAATTAATGAAATTAAGTAATGCTTGATCGTGTTGGTATCGGGCCCGTATGTTTCTTCCGAAGCCTGGTACAGGTCCAATATAATGTTTAAGAATTACTCGTAAAATATGGTGTCAATCGGAGTAGCATAAGTACGTTTCGGCGCGTTTGGAGTGAATTTAAGAACTTGCAGTTTATAAGTTTGATTCAAATGGTTTTAGGGGGTGATTATCAGATTTAGCATTGTTTTGGGCATTTGAGGGGTTCGAGAAAGTCTGTTTTATGATTTCAAACATGTCCGTATGTTCGGGAGGGACCCGGGGGTCCCATGCATCAATCAGGCAAGACTCAAGTGAAGTGGAAATTTTTGGAAGGAGATGAAGCCCCAGTTTTCTATCACAACTGCACTTGCGATTGTTCAGCCGCAGGTTCAAGATCGTAGAAGTGGTTGTCCTCTCGCAGATACGGCCAGGCTCGGCCAATCCCAAAGCCGCTGAAGTGGCTAACTTTCTGCAAAAGCGGAGTCACAAAAACAATTTGTCCCTCATAGAAGAGGCATAGCGTTCCAGTTGAAATTCCGCATATGCGATCACAGTTCTGCAGATGCAGTGGTCGCAGGTGCGATCCAAAACTGCAGATGCAGAAATCACTAGAGAGCTTTATTTATTATAGGCTCAAGGCCATTTTTGCTCATTTTCACTTCTTCATTGAGTGATTTTGGAACTCTTGGGAGAGGACTTTCACCTAGCATGTTCAGGTAAGTTCATCCTAATTATTTCTAAGTTCAATTCTTGAGTCTTGGGTAGATTGACACACAAGATTAGGGAAAATTCATGGGGTTAGAGCAAAGCCTAGGTTTTTGATAAAACCTAGATTTTACCACGAAATGCTTAAGGGAATAAACTAGAAATCATATATTATTGATACTTAGGTAATAGAGAACAACTTCTTTCGAAAAATTTCAAAATCCGAGCAATGGGCTCGGGGTCGGATTTGAGAAAACTTGTGCTTAAGGTTGGAAAATTTCTTTAGTAATTAAAATGTGAACTCTTGAACTTTTAATGACTAGTTCCTACCTCGTTTAATTAGTTTTGGATCGTTCAGCTCCGAATTGAGGGTTTGAGCACATTCTTGGTATTGGAGGCACGCTTTGGGGTGAGGTAAGTCTCCTTTCTTACCTTATCAGAGAGAATTGTCCCATGGTGGTAGTAATTGAATAAATTGCCATTAAATGCGTTTCCTACGTATGCACTAGGTGACGAGAGTCTGTGCGTATCTGCTACTATGTTAATTGTCCGAGTAGTTTAGGACCCATATCATGCAATATTTGCAAATGTTTATATCGTTTCATGCTAATGAGATCACTTAGGATGTGCTAGGGACTTGGAAATGAACCTATGTGAACGTACGCACTTGATTGTACAGTTGCATGAATTATTTGGATATAAGTATGCCTTTATGCACTATTTGTATGATAACTGATATTTGTGGATTGGGACGATCGCCTCGGTAGAAATAGATGCATCTATGGTACGCGCCATTCAACCCTCAAGCAGTGCACAGTTTCTCTTATGTTGGATCGGACGGTACGATCTCGGCATAATGTGTACATGATATTTATGTGAAATCTTATTCATGACTTTCTTTGTTTAATGTTCTAAAATGTAAATGGCTAACTCTGATTCTATCTAGGCATGACTTATCACTCCTTGCTATAAACTAATATTATATGTGACTACTATGTTTAGAATTGAACTCTATTATATTGTTTGACCCTAGTAAGCATCATGTCGACCTCTTGTATCTACTTCTTCGATATTTGATGAGATATTTATTGGGTATATATTATTTATGTACTCATACTACGCTTCTGTACTTAGTTGTACAGGATATGGGGCAGGTACATCTGGCTATCAGTCTGGTGCGCGTTCCTTATCATAGTCCGAGACTTCCACAGTGATCTGCTCCCTTCCTATGCCATTCCGCATCTTAATGGAGTCTCTCCTTAATTTTATCTATCTGCTCTTATTCATATAGTAGGATAGATTTACTCTTTTATATATTTTACTAGATGCCGACATATTTGTGACACCAGGTCATGGCACAAACATTAGTAGACTATTCTTTTGGGAATTGTATAATTATTTTGATATGTTGCGAACTTTTGGGTCATGACAAGTTTTGGCTTTCAGCAAGTAATCCCCAGTTTTAAGCATCCGGACATTTTTTTTTGTATTAATAGTGTTATTCTTGTTGTTTTTGAATGACCATTCTTATGAACACAATATCTCTTCGTTAGTCTGTTTCATCGAGTTCCTGTCTTTTGCTCTCATTCTTACTTGTACCACTTTCACGGCAGTATCTTATGTTGGTTTCTATGACTTTGATCGGTATTATTACCTCGGTCCTATTGGTGTTCTCCTGCTTGGTGATTCATTCTAGCTTACTTTTGGCACTGTTTGCATTTCCTCATGAAGTCTACGGCGTCCTTTTTCATGGCGGGCCAATAGTATCCCGCCCATATGAGGCATCATACTAGTGCTTGATTGCAGGAGTGAGCACCGCAATGGCCATGATATACTTATTCGTGGACGCACTGGGAATAGTTGGAGTGCAAAAATTTTGCTAGAGGGCTGCAATAAATCCACTTGTACATTTCACTATGAAGAAAGCTGTATCTGGACGCTTGCATTCTTAGTTTCTTAGATTCTTTATTTTCTTCTAGAAGTGCGCCATCCTACAAATATGAGATAATAAAATTTCACCAATTCTAAGTCAAGTTTATGGTTCTTACCTCAATTTGGTCAAGTGATGAATTGAGGAGGTGGAATGCTCTTTTATCACCTATTGTGATGTTTTTGGTGGTTGCGGCCAATTTGGCGAGGCTATCTCTTTTGGTATTTTGCGCCTGTGGGATCTAGTCGAGTTGGTGTTTTCAAACATAGATAATAGCTTGCAGATCTTGGTCTGGTATTTTTTTATCCTTTTCTCCTTGATTTGGGAAGCCCCTATGACTTGGTTGACTATGAGCTGGGAATCACATCGGAGTTTCAACCATTTTTCCCTATACTTGGGTGCTAACCTCAATCGTACTATTACGAACTCATAGGTAGCCTCATTATTTGTCACATTTGGGCACCTAATGGACTGGAAAATCTCTTCATTTCTAGGGACCTTGAGTAGGAGTTCTAGTTCGGACCCTGATGCGTTGGGTATGCCATTGGTGTATAGGACCCATAGGTCTTATGTTTAGAGGGAATCTTGGACAACTTCCTTTTTGACTGAGGCATTAATTTTGCACTGAGAGTCTATGCAAGGTCGTTGTCCTTATTGAGTATGATAAAACATTTGTTACATCTACTAGGCGAACGTGAGATGAATCGTGATAGAGGAACGATTCCACAAGTAATTCTTTGGACTTGCTTCTTGGTGGTCAGGAGTTCCAGTATCCCCTCGATAGCTTTGGTTTGGTCTGGGTTGACTTCGATCCCCCGTTTCATCACATAAAACCCCAAAAACTTTCTCGAGACTATGCCAAATGTGCACTTTTCCGGAATTCAATTTCATTTTGGACTATCTTAGTATGTTGAATGTTTCCTTCAAATGATCGATGTGATCATCTGCCTTTATGGATTTGACCAAAATGTCATCTATATATATATTTCCATGGTGGTATTTAACTATTTTAATGACCAATCTCTGATACATAGCCCCCATATTTCTCAGCCCAAACGATATGATCCTATAACAATAGGTTCCTTGATGGGTGATAAGCGTGGTCTTCTCCTGGTATTCTTCTTCCATAAGTATTTGGTTTTAATCTGAGTACACGTCCAAGAAGTTCAGTAGTTCGTGCCCGGCTGTTGCATTGATGAGTTGGTCGATGTGAGGTAACGGGAACGAATCCTATAGACATGCTCTGTTCAGTTCTATGAAATCCATGCACATTCGCCATTTTCCATTTTTCTTTTTGACCATCGCTACATTGGCGATCCACATAGGATACTTAGACACCCTGGTGGAGCCATTCTCGAATAGTTTCTCCACCTCCTCATGGATTTCATTGTTGATGGCGTGGTTGAATTTATGCCTGACCATTCTTACTGGGGCAGAAATGATCGACGTTTAATTTATTCGTGGAAATTTCCCTTGGGATGTCATACATATCTTCATGGATGAAGGGAAAAAAATCTACTTTAGTTATTAAGAATTAACTGATTTACCGAGTTCTCAGAGTTTGCAGCAGATGTAAGTTTTTTTTCTATAATCATTGAGGTCCAATTGAACGGGGTCGAGGTCTTCCATGGGCGAATCTGCAGCCTCGACTGTTTTGGGATCCAAGATGACGTCCCTGGTCTCTCTGTGTCGACCTCAACCCTTTTGATTGTTATGTTTCTTTTCCCTCATCCTTTTTTCTAGTGGATTATCGTGCTATCTAAGGCCACACAGTAGCATTTTCAGGATGTACGCTTCTCTCTGCATATGCTGAATATTATCCATGGTACTGGAAATTATGTTACTTGGTAATGGCTAGATGGGATCTTATATGGGATTTATCCATGTTCGTCCCGCTATGGCATTATATGTAATAGGGTGGTCTATGATGTGGAATGTCGTCTCCAGAGTCATGCCACTTGCCCAAATGGGAAGTCTATTTTCCATTATCGTCTACTCAACTTCATTATTAAAATAGGTTAGCATGATGTAGTGTAACATTATCTTATCTCGAGTCTCATTTGGGCGAGGACTCGGGGATGGATAATGTACACTCCACTCCCATCGTTCGCTATGATACTTTTGACATCAGTATCTAAAATGCATAAAGTAATGACGAGTGCATCTTTATGAGGGAATGTCAAAGCGTTGGCATCTGACTCATCCAAGATGATACTTTCTTAGAGTTTGTCATACCGTTCGCGTGGTGATAGAACACTTGAGAATGTGAATGGTGGTGAACTTAACGCTGTTGACAAAGGCGTCATCGCTGTTGCCAATAATCATGTTGATAGAATGAGATAGTGATGCCAGCTTCAGTGGACCTTGGTGATCACATCCTCTGCTGAAGTTGTTTCCCCCCTTGTCACTTAGCAGCTTTCTGAGGTGTCTGTGCCGCAACATGTTTTATGACTTCTTGTATAAGGGTGACGCAGTCTTCTATTTTGTGCCCACATTCCTGTTAGAACTCATAGAAGGGGTCAGATATTTTGGTATTTGGGTCCGATTTCATCTTTGATGGCCACTTCACCTTTGTCCCGAGTTTCTCAAGGGTGTAGACTGTTTTTATGGGTGACAAACAAAAATATTTAGCAGCTAATAAATGGGGCATACCTCTTTCATTCCGGTGAGTCCCTATCTTTAGGTTGGATGGGCATTCTTTATAGCGGGGAGAGGGTTTGACTTCCTCCCTGACATATGATTGGTGTCGTTCCTTGTTGGGTTCCAAAACCTGATTATCCCGCCCGATGTTTTCTCTTTTTTCTTTTCTGGATTTGTTTTGTACCGAGGTCAGCTGGTGAGTGGTCATGTTGAGGTCGTCTTTGTCTGCTCGAACCTCAACACAATAAGCATATGGATTTCATCTCAAGTGTTTGGAGGATATTTCATCGGTCGGCTTAGCAGTTTTCTAGTTTCCCTTTAACCGTCTTTACTTAACCTCTTCTGGAAATTCACAACCGCCATCCATTCTGATACGTTTGGCAGAGCATCCTTATTCTGTTGAATCGGGAAATGAAGTCCTTTAATCCCTCTCTCAAGGATTGTTTGATAGCGATAATGTTGTTTACTCTTGCTTCAGACTTCTTGGATCAAGCATGGGAAATTAAGAACTTATCGGCCATTTCCTCAAAAATTTCTATGGAGCAGGCTGGTAGTTTCAAATATGCTAATGCCCCTCTTATATGGATTTCTCCAAACTTATTCGGCAAAATAGATGATACTTTTTCCTTGGCGAGGATGTTGCCTTTCACAGAGCTAACATAATGGATCACATGATCTTCAGCATTGGTCGTTTCGTCATATATCATGAGGTAGGGTAGCATTTTGAAGGTTTTGATATGGCATGCGGGGCTGCATCATCGTTGTATGACTGATCTACGAACCGGTTGGCTTCCCTTTTTGGCAACAACTTAGGAGCGCCTGGTATCTTGTTGACACGTTCTTGGTGTTCTTTCATATGGTATCTGAGTGCTTTGGTTTCATTCTCCATTTATTCCATCCTTTTCATAATGGCAGCAAGGGCGCTGTCACATGCACTATTAGTAATATTATGAGTTATACTTGTCATCAGAGGGCTCGATCGGTTGCACTACTCGTCCATTTCTTATACCATGCAAGCTCTGGGATTTCTATAGCCGTGCCTGGAGCGGTCCTATTGAGTACTCTAACTAGCATTTCGGTTAGCCATGCTTCGAGAACCTTATTCACAGCCGCTAGCTCCCTTTTTTCTGTGGACGTGGAAGCTCCTCTTCCGCTGGGTTTTGTTATGCTACAATTGGGGGGAGGGGGGGATGAGATATCATGCGCCAATGGGAGGCAGTGGGCATCACTCTTTGCCAAGGATTTTACAGCTCTCATTGATAACATTTTTGAGGTTTCCAGGGAGATCCCCTTTTACCTTCCTCCTCTCTCCTTGGTTACCTACCATGTAGGTTTTTGTTCGCACAAGGAAATAAAAAGATCTTGGGCTTTGTGATGCTAGTGACTTGTGTATCTCTTAGAACTAAATGAAACTAGAAAAAATTAACTAAGAAGTCTCCAAGAGAGTGTTAAATTATTTGATTAAAAAATATTTATCTTGGCTTAACTAATTAAAGTTATATAAACTAGGGCTACTCTTAGTCAATAATAAAATTTCAAAGATGAAATCCTCGGAACAATGATGTTTAACATGCGGATCTATCCCAAACACTATGAGAACATGCAACAACTGATAAAATAAAAGCTATATGACATTAAATAGTGATGAACAACAATAAATGGCATTTATGCAAATAAATGCAAAGAAGTCATTAAAAAAAGGGTTAAATTAATGAATATTCCATCTGACAATCGAGAATGATGGATAATCTCGGATCTAGAGGAAAAGGTATAAGCAAGAATCCTAGCAAAAAGGTTATTTTTGTGCACTTGTAATTAGACCATATTTTATCTTTCTAAAGTCAAATTCTATTTTACAAATGATATTTTATGCCATCTATCATTATGTCTTTTTTTTATTTATAGGCAACATATTTCTGAAAACCCTGATAGTACAAGTGCAAAGAATATCTACTAGAATATTCTCTTTCATGTCGTATCTTGAAACTAGTTGTTATAGCTCTATCTAGGGTATTCGACCTCGGCCTCGATTATTGACGACTCCTTGACTTCAATCTTTGTTGACTCTTCGACCACGGCCTTCTTTTTTTATTAGATCACTTCGATTCGTGGTTGTTTGGGGATGTCTCACCGATCTTTGACTTATATTCTAGAAATAGATTTTGACCCGTACAACAGTCATTTTATTAGTTTTATAATATTCAACACCTTAAAAACAATTAAAACTTTGCTTATTAAAGTTATTTCAGTTACTGTATAAAAAATCCTTATATTTAGGGTATAAAAATCGACTAAAATTAATTTATACAAATCAAACAATTTGTTTATAAATTTTTCTAATTTTTATTGGATACGCACACGTTAGGAATGTGCATATCATAATTTTAAAGTATTTCACAGTTCCATTCAACATATACTTTTCTCTGGAATGAATTTGTATAATTATTCTCCTGAAAGTAATGCTTATATCATTAACAGTATAGTCTATTTTTTGACTATAGTACCTTCTATTAATTTTTCTTATATTTACAGCTTTAGAGTCAGCTAAAATTTTATTTGCTAAATGTTTTTCGTATAATATTTGACAACTACACTGTAAAATCATTTCAACCTTTAAATATCAAACACAAGATAAATAAAAATATGTATTCTAAATGAGTAGAAACTTTTTCAATATTTGTTAAACTTCATGCACTTATTAGTTATTTTTTTGAAAGGTAAAGGATAATTATATTAGTAATAATAATAATACTAATCACATGATATTTTCCAAAGGGATATGTCCCATGGGACCGCTATGGTTACATAGTTGTTCTATGCCACTCAGGGCATTGTCGTTTTCAGGTGATGCTAAAATATTACATACCAACAAAGTACATTTCCTAACATTATTCCTACCCTCCTTGTCCGTGAAGTACATATTTTCCACAAAATTAGGAGGTTCCCTAAGAAAACTAGTCATATTATAGGTAGGTTGAAGTAAAGCTTTCTTGGCCAAGGGTGTGCCATCTTGTTTCCATCACGAAAATTATGCTATATTCTGGTCTCCCCCCTCTCCATTAGCTTCTCCATTAAGGACCTGCATTCATCAAGCAAACTCTTGTAAGTAGGGTAGTCTTCTTCTAAAAAACGTATTACCTCCATAACATCTGTCTCTATTTCACATGGTATGAAATTTCCCTACATGGTTATGTGCAAAGCTTGCCGAATAGCTAGTAACTCCGAATGTATTGGTGAGGAACATTTACACTTTGCATTGAACCACGGTATCCAATATCCATTATTATTTGGTATGACACCACTAAGGCCACCTTGCATGTATTCTTCATTGAAAGCACCATCAATATTAATTTTGTACCAATCCTTAGGAGGTGGATGCCATTTTACCTTTACTTTGATAGAGGAGTTAACATTGGGTTTCGTAGTGGCTAATAACTAGTATTCTAGTGCAAGCTTAAAAACTTTGCTAGTGTTTATTTTGTTAGCAGTGTTGTTGGTATTATTTTCATTCCTAGTATTCCATAAAGACCATAAAACAAATGGAAAGCCGACTTTCCAGTTGGTAAGACTATTTTGAGCTTTAGGGGATTTGTCCCTTAGAAAATCTACCAAATGTTCTTGAGGCCGAGGGGAGTTCAAAGAAACTCCTATAGATGCCAAAAATATTTTTGCCACTTTTCATTCCAAAAATATGTGTAGTAGGGATTCATTTGTTTTATAAATAGGGCAATTTGTATCAATGTTGACATCTATTTTCCCAAGGTATTCTCTAGTAGGAAGCCTGGAGTGCTAATATTTCCATATAAAAAATTTAATTTTCCTAGGGCACTCTAACTTCTATATCCAATCAAAATCGTTGCCTTTGTAGTTGTGTGTATCAGAAATATGATTATCAATAAGTTTATAATAAGAAGAGGTTGTGAATATACCACTAGTGTTTATAGACCAAATAATTGTGCTCTTTAGATTGTTGGATGTGGTTAGAGAGTGGAAGCTATTAAGGATATTGATGGAGAGATTAAAAGAAATTTGAGACATATCTCATGAATTTTGGTTCTTTATGTCTTTGAGAGTAAGATCACGTTCCTTTTTATTGAGAGGGCCTATAATGTTCTTCCTTTGCGATCCAAACATAAGGATCCAGTTTGTGTCCCAAATGGACATGTTGTGATTTTTATCCACTCGCCATCTAATGCCCTCTCTACAATAGTTTCAACCTTTTAAGAGAATTTTCCAATTGTGAGAGGCCTTTTTTGTTGATTTTGTTTGATTGTAACAACTGCTAATAACGCGTACCCAAGTAGAAGAGTGGTTATTAGGAGCCTCCACACTGGACTTGTTAGTAGGGATAGGTTCTTGTTCTTAGATTTTGTAATTCCTAATTCCCCTATCTCTTTGGGCATTGTCACCTTATCCCAATTTATTAAGTGAATCTTCTTTTTTTGAATAGTAGTACTCCATAGGAAATCCCTTTGAATTTTGTTAATTCTTGAAGGGTTATACTAGGGAGCATTGATAACTGCATTTGATTGTTAGGGATTGTGTTAAGAGTGGATCTGATAAGGGTACACATTCCTGCTATATTGAGCCAATTGACATTCCAAACGTTTAGCCTGGCCCTCATTTTCTCTATTAGATGTAAATAGTCCTTATTCATAGGAGGGGTGCTACTCATTGGGAAAAATAGGTAGCTACCAAAGTCCTTACTGACCTTAATATCCAACAAGGAAGTGATCCAATTACACATGCCCTTTGTGCAATTCTTAGATAGAAGTAATTTAGACTTTTCTTTGTTGATGTTTAGGCCAGATTAATGGCAAAAGATATCCAAATTGTTTTTCATAATAGTAAGTGTATTCTTATTAGCTCTACCCATTAATGTTAGATCACCAGCAAAAAATAAATGGGATTGGGGGAGGGGGGCTTTTCCTATTTAATAGTATTGGATCCCATCGAAGAGTGTCAACTTGGGTCTCCTTGCCTAATCCCCCCTGAAGGGCAGAAATCCGTAGTCTTATTGCCATTAACAAGGATTGAGATAGACGTAGAAGAAATACAACTCAGAATAAGAGATGAAATATTAGGAGTGGAATCGTGGAACCTTAGAGCCTGATAAACAAATGACCATTCCAATTTATCGAGAGCCTTTTCTAGGTCCAACTTTAGGAGCCAATTTCCTTTCCTTGTTTATTTATTAAAATGTTTGAGGACCCCCTGAATAATGATAGCATTATCACTAGGTTGTCTATGTTTCACAAAGATAGTTTGGTGGTCACTAACCATTCTACTTAGTAAAGGCTTAAGCCTATTTGCAATTATATTAATAATTACTTTATAAAGGGTGTTACAAAAACTGATAGATCTAATGTTTTGTAGTTTGTTAGCATTGTTGAATTTTGGTATTAAACAAACATATGTCTTGTTAAGTTCACTTGGGATTTTTCTCGAGCTGAAAATCCCTTGACATAGTTTAATGACTTTATGACCTAGAGTAAGCCAAACTTTTTGGGCAAAAAATGGGTGTAGTCCGTCAAGGCCAGGTGCCTTGCTGGGGTTTTAAGAGAAAATAACTCTTCTCACCTCATAATTTCTAAATGGTTTCTCAAGGCAAGATAAGTCTAATTTGCTAAAATTAGACCTAGCATCATTAAACTGCTTCCAACTATTGACTTCATGGGAAGTAGTAAAGATTTTTTTGAAATAATTGGTCACATGATCCATGATAGCATTTTGGTTTTCAATCCAGCAACCATTGTTATCTTTAAAGAAAATAATGTTCTTTTTTCTTCTCCAGTTTGTGGCTTGTGTATGAAAATATTTCGTACTAGCATCTCCTTCATTTAGCCCATTTACCCAAGAACGAAGTTTTCAATAATCCTCCTCTATTTTAAGAATAGAGTCATAGTCATTTATGAGATTAATTTCTAGGTTCCTAAGAAATTGACTATATTGGTATTAGGAGAGTTTTGTATTCCTATTATACGTTTTAAAAGGTTTCTTTTTGTTTTGGGAAAAATATTCCCAAATGTCTCCTTTTTCCTTTCCAAGATAATTTTTTGGAAGTGCATTGTACCTTCGAAAATATCCTTATTAGCTCAACTTTCTACAACTAACCTAGGGAAACCAGGATGAGAGCACAATTAAGTTTCCATTCTAAAAGGTTTAGAGTTATTGTTGTTAATATTGTTATTAATATTAACAAGTCTAGGATTATGGTCAGAGTGTAATCTAGGAAGGTGGCTGACAGTAACTTTATTGAGCTCTTGTAACCAATTGTGATTAGCATAAATCCTATCTAATCTTTTCATAATCAGGCCCCTATTTTTTCTATGGTGATTAGACCAAATATATTTATAACCGTTGTAACCAAGGTTCATTAGGTGACAATGTTCAATGTATTCCATGAATGAACTAGCTCTTTTTTGATTGGTAGGTCTCCCCCAAATTTGTCAGTAGAGTTTGTAATTTCATTAAAGTCACCCGTTACTAGCCATGGCCCTTATCATATATGAATTTAAAATCCTCCCATAATAATATTCTTTTATCATTATTTTTAATAGCATAAACAGTAGAAAAAGGCCAAGTTAGATTTTTAGGATTTACCTCTATCATTGCATGGATGGATTGGCCATTTCTTGTGAAGTTGTACACCTCTCACTATAGCCGTGTTCCAATGGAGCACCATTCCACAAGAATTTCTCTCAGCTTGGATCTCTACCATTTCATTAAAATTTTAATCTTCCTAGATAGAAATACGGCTATCCATTTTAGTTTCTACCAAAGGCAAGTAGACTGGGTCGATGAGTATCCATTATTTCACAAAAATACCTTTTGCAATTACCATTTTTGGCCCCTTACATTCCAAACAATTACATTGCTAGGCTGACTCATTGTGGGGTTGGGGGATGTTGTTTGGATTCCTCCTTAAGGAAGGGATTAAGATTACCACATTCTTGCCTACTGTGGGATCGTGGGGAGGACATATGTCCAAAGAGCACTTGTAGAGTGTCGTTGGGCAGCTAAAGATACACTTCCTATCTAGCACTTCTTTGAATATGAGTATTTTTACCTCGTTTAGGTTTGAAAAATCCACTGGTGACTCCAACAGTATTTCTAGGTCGTCTTCCTCCTCCTCTTCCCCCTGAGTCCCTTGCTGACCCTGTATGTTTGGCACTAGAGGTTACACCTCCATTGGCTTTGGTTGTGGACCTAGTGGCTGGTCTTGCCTGCACTGCTGTGGTGTCCATTGTATGGAAATGGGATTTAATATCATTTTATCCTCCGGGGCAAAAAATGGTAGCACTTATTAATTATTTTTCAACTAAATATTTAAAATCCGAAGAAATAAGGATGAAACGGTGGATGTTAGTACATATTTAATGAATTACCATAAATAGTTTTTCTTTTTGAAATATTCCAGCAAATGACAACTCTTTATATTTTATATATTTTAATTTATTTGTTGTAAACTATTAACTTGACATTAGTCATTATAAAAGTTTATATTAGCTCTCATTTATCAAATTTTTTGTAGGAGTTACATGCTAACATCTTCATTCGATTCACACTTGTAATTTTTAATATTCGATAAATTATAAAAAAATATAACCAACGCGGTGCATAAAGCTCCAACTATATGGCAAAAACTACTCGGGACGTCCTATTTGCTCGCTCCCATTTAACCTATATCTATTTTTTAAAACAGTTTTAACTTGTACCCATTTTTTAAACAACTTCAGCCCCCTTCCTCATCCTCCTTCTCTTTCCTCCTCCTCCTCCTCCTCCTCCTCCTCCTCCTCCTCCTCCTTCTTCTTCTTCTTCTTCTTCTTCTCCTTCTCCTTCTCCTTCTTCTTCTCCTCCTTCTTCTTCTTCTTCATCTTCTTATTCTTCTTCTTTCTTCACCTGTTGTTGGTGCTGCTATGAAATATTTTTCATGAGATGATTTCCATAAGTATGGTTATCAGATTATTTAAAAATAAATTATAAATAATTACTTAAGTTAGTATACAATAATTTGTGCATATTTTCACGTGCGGGAAGTTTAAGGTCACACTATGTGATTCTTTTCATGATAATTATGTTCTTTTTGCGTTTACTATTTTTAAAATTGATGATTTAGATACCGTTGGAAATATGATTATTTATAATAGTAATACACTATGAAAGAATACGGTGATTATTTATCTAGTATGTTAGAAAGCTTTATTTCAAAAACTTTAGTTAACATAGTGCTAATGTTTTACTAATAAACTAAATAACTTCAGCATCTTCCGCTGAAGTTTTTGAAAAAGCTTTATGACAAAACTAATAAATCTAGGATAAAATTTTTTTCGCTTATTTAGTGTTGAAGTTTTTACAAATGAACTAATTAACTTCAGCATCTTCTGCTGAAGTTTTTGAAAAAGCTATATGAAGAAACTAATGAATCCAGGACTAAAAAACTTTTGCTTATTTAGTGTTGAAGTTCTTATAAATGAACTAAATAACGTCAGCATCTTCTGTAGAAGTTTTTGAAAAGGCTTAATGACAAGTATAATGAATCCAGGACAAAAAAAAAACTTTCAGCAATTACAAAAAAAAACTTCAGCAAATAGAGAACAAAACTTCAACATTAGAATACTTAAGTTCAGAAATTACAAACAAAAACTTCAGCATACTTGGATTAACAAGTTTTGCTACTTCAGGCCCGTCTACTACAATGCTGAAGTTTGCGTGATTACCTTTGCTACTTCAGGTCCGTTTTCTAAAGTTATGCGAAAAGCATAAAATGTTTTTGCAAAGAGGGTACAAGTTAAAACGTGAACCAAAAAGCGAGTATAGATGCAAATGCTTCCACTATGTGCCCGGGTTCAGGGAGGGTAAAAATTTATACTTCAATACCACAAAAAGAGGGGGCGGGGGTGATTTGTGTGGCACCCAATTTTCGCTTAACTAGAGTATAGAAGGACATAGTTCTTCTATGTGCTCCAACTACTACTGTTATGGAATAATAAATACAAAAAATAAAGAATACATAAATGTTTACGTGGAAAATACCTAACTCAAAAGGTGAAAAACTATGAACTACCTTCCAGTAAGATTTTCCCTAACTCTCCAGAGCCAAAAACTGCATTTACCGAAACTCTTGTGTAAATCTAGGATTAACTCTACTCCCATTGTTGCACATAACCTCAACAGTTGCGACAACTTCAAGTTAACTCTAACTTGAAAACTCTAAGTACCAAATACAATTGCTTCTAGATTATCTGAAAGGTACAATGTAAAATCACCTACTACAATTAAACTATAACAAAATATAGACACTTGGAACTGGTTCTTCAATATGGTTCAAGTTGCTTCATGTTCGCATGCGTGAATCACACACAAATTGCTTGCAAATTTTCCTTGATATTTTGCTCTCAATTCACATTTAACTTTTGCTTGTATGTGTTACCTATAAAAGAGAATAACTCTGATATTTATGGTGTTAGTAAAAAGAGATTAACTAGAATTTCCATTATACTCTTCTATAGTGGAAGAGTTGTAGTTGATCTCATATTCTAACCCCATCCTTTTCCTAAACTACATTCTCTTTGAGTAATGATTCTTTCTCCTTATCCAATATGCAACCTTTTCGGCCATGATCAAGAGATATCACTTATGATAAGTTAAGTTTATCTCCTTCATTGGCATCTCACACGTTTGAGTTAATGATAACTGTGTTTCACAAGATGGATCTAGTCCGTGTATGAGTTCATTTGTCAGTCATCAAAACTTCACCTTTACTTGGGCCGAAACATTTCTCCTTTTTGATGATGACAAGCTCTGTGCTTTTCACTCACTTAGGATTTGTCAAAAATTAGCTTATTCATCAATAAAAATTTAGAAACTTTTACTTATCTTCAAGGATCAGGTTCATTAAGTTATAAACATCAATTATTCAGAATATATAAAGCTCAATATCTCGTCCCCTTTTTGGCATCATCAAAGAGTTGCATAAACAAAACGTGATTCCCTGAATTTTAACAATTACTCATGGCCATTCGGGAAACTGCAAGTGCAATCATGGATTAATCATCAGTAATTAAGCAAACACATTCAAACTATCAACGAATATTAATCAATAAACAAGTGCAAAAAATAGTAGATTTCATTGATAGGAGATATGTTGCTACCACAATCAACAAAAAGAAAGAAAAAATATTCAAAACATGAGAAAAATAAAGATAAATCCCTAATCTCGGTCGCTGGTGGTATTAGAGAGCTTCAGGAGATGAAGGATAGAAGTCGTGAGTCTTGATAGCGCTACATAGTTGTTTTTGGGCTTAGAGAAGGTTTAACATATTTTGAAGAATACCATCATTCTTCTCATTTTCCTTGATGAAGTCAATTTTGAGAGCATCCCTCTAAGATTCAACCTCTGCTAAGCGAGCCTTCAGCCTAGCTATTTTAGCATCATTGGTCCCACTTTCCTAAACTAGAACCCTAACCTTACTATTGATAGGTGTCTTGTTGGATGAACCGGGTTCATTTGAAATAGCAGTGACTGTATCATTACAAGAATCAAAGTATTAATGCCAAAAGGATTTTTCTTTTATTCATTTCCCACTTCTCCAGAGGCAACTTTCAACGATCTAGAATAGTAGTAAGAATAAATCAATAAGGGGTGGCACGGGCCTTGCGGCTATTGATAACCCTGTCCAGTAGCTTAATGACGAATGTTGGCCAGTTGATTTTCTTTCCTCTTTCGAGACTCTCCATTAGAACTAAGTCCAAGTAGTCAGGAATGTTCCTTCTTTCATTCCTGGGCAGTAGACACTTGTTGACATTTTACCTGTTATAGTGTGGTATTTTTGATCGAGGGGTGGATTTTTTGTGCTTATCGACACTAATATTTTGCATTCATTTGCGTAACTGTTTAAAAAGTCATTTTCAAGAAGGGGCTTAAACTAAACTAAGATGTTTCTAAAGATTTCACAGCTTCATTGTTTTTCTTCTCAAAGGTTTTTACACTGGTTCTATACATCATGTTTATTTTCCATATGTGATTTCTTATTGCTCAGTTGTTATTTACCTTTATTACTCACTAAGTTGGAGTGCTCACTTTACTCCATGCACCTTGTGTGCAGATGCAGCTATTTATACACCCGGTAGCTATTTTTGGCTAATCGCTGGCATAGTTATTAGAGTTTAGCAAGGTGGCTTCCAGCGTTCGCATCACCGTTTTTTCCCCTTTTGTTCATCAGTACAGTTTTGTATATTTTAGACATTGTAGTTGTAGTTATACTCTAATAGATGCTCGTGACTTGTACACCCCGGTATCGGGTTGTGTTTTGGATTACATTCCGTACATTATAAAAATCTTTTTCTTAGTTTATGGTTATCAAGTCATACATAAACTGTTTATAACTATGTAACTATTTTTTAAAAAGTGAGATGGGTTAGTTGGTTGGCCTTGTCTTCACGAGAGGCGCTATCACGATCGGATCGGGGTTTGGGTCGTGACAAGTTGGACAAGAGCCTAGGTTAGATAGGTCTCACAAGTCATGAGCGGGCTTAGTAGAGTCTCAGAGATCAATACATAAACGTCTATATTTATCCTCGAGAAGCTGCAAAACCTTTAGGAAAAACTTCATATTCTTAAATTCTTATGCGCACATGAGCTCTCGGTATCAAATGCGCATCGATGTCTTGTGGTTCCTGATTAATGGGTGAGATGTGATCTCTGTGTGTCAATGTTGGGCCAGTCTAGAGGACTTGAGGTTGGATCTTTTCCCATAACTTGAGCACCATGGTGCTAATTGTGTAAGCAAGTATTATTGAACTTATATGTTCGGTAGTGTCCCTATTAGTGGAAGTAATGGCTGCATGGCTATGCGATGAGTATGTTGTAACTGCGAGCGGTACTCTTATGAATTGGAAGTGATGGGGAGGGTGTGCTGGAGGAACGAGGAACTATTAGGTGCTAGAATTCTATCTTGATTCGAGGTATAGCCCCGAGTTAGGGGCGTGTGAAGGATCTTTTCATGTTTCCCAGTTGAGAGTGAAGTAAATTTTATGTTGTGGTATGAGTTCAGACTCGAGAAGATTAAGTGATTGCGTAGAGTTATGATGGTGGAAGGTATATAGAAATGATAATTGAAGGCAAAGCAGGTAGGATATCTCTTTCGAAGAATTTTGGGGTTGTGTGACCGTTATGTGACTGTTAGAGGATATCATGTGCAAGTGAAATTTAAGTGTTGAAATTTGAATTTTGGATCGCTTAAGAGAGTGGGCTTATCTATTGTGGGAATGAGTGTGAGTTTTGCCGAAGATTTATAATACTAGATGATCTGTGTTTTTAAAAGCTTACAAAGTATTTGAGTTTAATCTCACTATGGTATTGTGGCATCAATAGAGCATAAGTGTTATGAGTTATTGAGTGTACTTTGATCTATGGCTTCGAGTTAAGTGGGGAAGTCTACTGTGAGTAGTTGATAACACGGTTAAGTGCTAGGTTGGTTCCGGCTTGACACGCTCGGGTGATCAATTATGGACTACGGAGGTTGAGAACGATGATGGCTCGGGAAACGGAAAATTTTTGACAAAGGTTATATTATGCTTTATAAGGTAAGAGAATCAGGACATGTCTTGAGTTGTTGGTAATGGATGTTCGGTGCATAGAGTAGGAAGTAGCTTGGTTGTTCTAGAGGTTACATTCTGCGTTTTCAGAGTGCTAGTAAGGCGCAGATTGTTCGATTCTTTTGATCAGACTAATTGCAATAGGAATAGAGTGAATGATTCCCGAGAATGGTTCTAATGTGTTGAAGATTCTACATGTAATAAACGAGTATTTCAGAGTTGTATATGTGGTTAGAAGCTGAGTTTTCGTTTGGAAGAGATCAAGATTTGTGGTATTTCTATGTTAATTATGAGATTATGTATTAGTATCAGAGAAAGTAAAGGTAACATATTCAAATTCACAGGTAGTTCTTTAGAGTAAAATATTCTTGAATGTGGTGTTTTTGGGAATATTTGAGAGAGTATTCAGCGGCTTATGATCATAGACATTGTGGCTTGAGTCTCGTGTGGTAAGCCTGGGTTGAGGAATTGTGGTGCTACAACAAGAGGGAATATCAAGTTGAATATGAGTCAGAAAGAAATTTAGATAGATAGGGTAGCTTGATAGTAGACCGGACCGGTATGGTAAGGATATGATTAACTCCGTGCGTGTGTTCAAGGTAATGAGCTCTTACAGGTATTTTACAACAATTCTCTTAGTTGTTGATGACCACCTTAGGTTGGTCGAGTTAGAAGGATTCAGTCTGGGCGGGTTTGATTTATGCAAAGGGAACTCGGAGAATTCTTGATGTTTTCTACTGCTGTTTGGAGATGTATATTTTCTCTGGGCGTAAGGAGAATGGGATGTATAGCGATTTTGTTATTGATGTGATCAATTTGGATAGTTGAATACATAGATGTTTGTGGCTCAGAAGGAAGATGAAGTTCTCATGTTATCCTGAGATGGAATCGTAGATGCGGTAGGTTGTGGAGGATTGAGAATTATGTGCGAAAGTTACGGTTCAGTTCTGAATGGAAAAGCATGAATTCTTAGGTAGCACGAGGCAATTCAGATGATTAAGGATGTAGTATTGCTAATAGGCGCAATTTGACGAGTGTATATGTTTCAGAAAAGACAATGTGATGACGTTGACGACACTTCGATAGTATTACATCTCTTTCTTGGTAGATCAACTAGTGATATTCTAGTTTTCTTGGTGGTATAGGGAAATTTTAGAGTGTCAATCGTTGACTGATTGGGTATTTGAGGTGTGGTATGCATTCGGATCACAAAATCGAGATTAGGAATGGTGATTCATGTGCCGTGTGAATTCGGATGTAGCAATTCTCATATTCAGGCTATATTGTGGTTGTGAGTCATGTGTGTCAGCACTATTTAGTGACTATTGGGGTTTGGAAACTAGAGCGGGTTATTTGTGCTTGGCATGTTAGATTTTTGATGGGATATTGGTTCAGACTGGTTGTCTCCGTGTTATGTCATTTTGGACAATTGCGCTCTGGGCTAAGCCGGTAATACCACGGATTGAGTGGGGAGGTGTGATGGATTATGTCCTAGTAGAGTGGTTTAAGATTTCAAAGACCTAGCGGACAGTTGGGAATGGACTTGTCTTTCTTATTTGGGCTCTTGTGATGAGTGTCAATGTTAAGGCTCCTCATATTGATTCAGCTTCGGTGGTGAGGGACTTCTCGGATGTGTTTCTTCTGGTCGGTCATGTCATTGGCAGGGTTGTTGATTTTAATACTGATTTGGTGCCTTGCACAGTATCATATGGAACTGGCAGAGTTAAGGATTTGAAGAAATAGCTTCAGGATTTCCTTTCAAAGGAGTTCATTGGCAGGCCAATGTGGATGCGTGTTCTATGTAGAGCCGCCTGGGTTGGCCCATAATTGTATGGTTGGGGGATGTGTTGATTCGACTATTATTGAGCTTTTTAGTGGTCCGGGGAGATCTATGAGTTGCCTCTTGTTTTCGCGAGGCGATATGATTTGTTGGTTATGGGCACATATGGTGGGGTTTATTTGGGGTCTCATAGTGGAAGTCGAATGGGAAGAGTAATTGGATGTTTCTCGGTGAATGGCATTTCAGTTATGTCCTATCGGATTTTCGTGGTGTATATTATTTGTGTCACCGTTGGTATGATGATTTGCTTCGGTTCCAGACATCAAATGGTGCATGGTTGTTCTTTCGCGTGTAGTGACTTGACGTGTTTCATATGGAGCGGTATTTGTTAGGATCGCACATTTCAGCGAAGCTGCATAGAGGTATGACCTTGCGGGTTAGATTCATATGATCAATTTCTATGATGTAAGATGGGTTCTCAGCCTTGTGGTGATAGTACTGGTGAGCTTGGGGGACAACTCTTTCATTTGGGTAATTTTCATGAATTGAGTATGTTCGGACCAAGCTCTTATTGGCGCGCACATTATGCTAGTTGTGGCGTAGGCCTATATTGATGTGTCATGTCACCAGAGTGGTGTGTTGGATTAGAGGAGATCTTTGGGATCATTAATGAATACAAACGGATTCGATTTTAGCATGTTGGAAGGATAATATCGAGGTTCGGCTTGGGAATTTGCTATGGTATTTGCCCAAAGAGAAGTGGCTTCATGAATGGGTGATCTGAGAAATTGTTATTGTTTATTGCATGTTTCATTTATCATTGGAAATATATGAAAGTGATCGAATGAGACTTTAGATGATAAGAGGATTCCTACTAGTATTCGGTTGTTGTGGCCAGCTACTGTGGACAGATGTTATTGCTACGAGTTATGTGGTATATCATGGGATTGCTCTCAAGGTTGCAGGCATGGGTTATTGGTTCGGGTCTATTCAGAGTATAATTGTGAGGTTTTGATCGTATTTATTGTTCCGAAGTAAAAATGTGGTTTTATCTCTTATGGGCTATATTAGATTGTGCGATTTCAGTTGCAGTGTGTTATCGGACCTATATGAGATAGGGTAACATGGAATCACCCCCGGCTATATGCATGGTAAGGTTATTCAGTGATTAGTTGGCTTTTAAAACAACTTTTGGCACGTTCGAGGACGAACGTATGTTTAAGTGGGGGATGATGTAACGACCCGATCGGTCATTTTGAGCTTTTGCACTTTGCTTGCTAGTTTTTGGCATGACTTGTCCTGTGTGGTGTAGTATGACTTATGTATATCATTGATTTTGGTTTTAGGTTAATCAGAATGTATTTGGAAGAATAGTCCTCAGCTTAAAGCTTAGAATTTGAAAAAAAAAAGTTTGACCAATATTTGACTTGTTTGTATATGATCTCGGATTAGAATATTTATGATTTGGTTAGCTCCATTAGTTGATTTGGGACTTAGGAGCGTGATTAGAATGCATTTTGAAAGTTCGTGGAAGGTTTTGGCTTGAATTGACGAAATTGAGATTTTGGCATTTTCCGATTTATATGTGAGATTTTGATATAGGTATCAGAATGGAATTTTGAAAGTTGCAGTAGCTTCATTGCGCCATTTGTGACATGTGTGCGAAATTTCAGATCTTTCAGACATGGTTTGGTTGGGTTTTTGATCAAATGAAAATTTTGGAAGTTATCAAAATTCTTAGGCTTGAATCCGATGTTATTTTGTTATTTTGATGTTGTTTTGAGTGTTCCGAAGAATGGAACAATTTTGAATGATGTTATGGGATATGTTGGCATGTGTGGTTAAATTCTCGTTGGCCTCGGGTGAGTTTCGGGTGGTCAATCGGACTATTTTTTCGTTCGAGGAATTGCAGAAAATCAGCCCACCAGTTGCAGGTATTTTGGCCTTCACGTTTGCGAAGGGGAGCTCACATTCCCGAAGGGCTGAGTTTAGTGAAATAGACATTCGCGAGGGTCTAGGACATGTTTGCAAGGGCTAGAGAAAGGATCTCATTGGTTTCGCGAGTGGGTTACACGATCGCGAATAAGGATTGTAGCCAGATTGGTCTAAGGCGATTCTATTCAATGCGTTCCCGTGAAGGCTTCCGTGTTCGCAAAGGTTTAAGCAGAATGGGCATTATGTTTGCATTTGGTACGTTGTTTTCGCGTAAGGCAATTATTGGTAAATGTGATTTTGTGCATCGTGATCGCGAGGTGTTGACTGCGATTGTGAAGAAGGAAAGGTCAGACCTGGGTAGAATATTTTTTGCCGGTTCGAGGTGATTAATGATTTTATATGATGCTCTGAGAATTTGGAACCTTGGATTGCACATCATTGTGCTATGTTGAGGACACACGCTTGATGATAAGCGTGGGGTCGTTTACTATTAGGGATTGTGACTTGGTTCGTCCTGATTGATGACTTTACCGCGTATTTGACTGAAACTTATTTGTTATCAGCATGATTGGGCTGATTGTCATATTTGGTCTTCATGGCAACTATTTGAACCCTCTGAGATTTTTTATCACTATTTCTTCATTGTATTGATTTATTACTTGAAATCAATCCTGTTGTTTTCCACTGTTTTACAACTCAGCCACTTTTACTCAGTTTTGAGACTTAAATGATATTTCTAAATGATGTTTTGGGATGAGAACTAATGTTTTACTAATGCTCTAGGGGCTTGTGATGATTTTTAAGACCGAGTGCGATCGAGGGCCAGATGTGAGGATATACTGAGTGATATGAGGCCGAGGGCCCTTGATAACTTTATACGCCATGATGTAGCTTGGCTGATGTGAGGGGGAGAGTTGATTCCACGAGATGGCTAGATATTGCGCTTGGGCCGTAAGGGGCCCCTCCAGAGTTTGCACACCCATAGTGAGTGCGGGTACCCATTGTGATCTGTGAGTGAGCTGAGGGACTGATATATTTCTTAGAGGGAGCCCGAGGGGCTGGTACTATTTTAAGATATTGCCCGAGGGGAAAACCTTATGTGTTCATTTTTTCATATTTACTTGACATTTTACATGTTATACTGTGGTATTTATGCCCGAGGGGCAGATTTTCTATGCTTATCGGTACTAACTATGTTGCATACATTTGCTTAACTGTTGAAAAATGTCATTTTCAAAAATGGGTTGAAACTGAACTAAGATGTTTCTAAAGATTTCACAACTTCATTATTTTTCTTCTCAAAGGGTTTTACACTGCTTCTATACAGCATGTTGATTTGTTCTACATGATTTCTTACTGCTCAATTGTTATTTACCTTTATTACTCACTGAGCTGGAGTACTCACTTTACTCCCTGCACCATGTGTGCAGTTGCAGGTATTTATACACCCGGTAGCGGGTTTTGGCTAATCGCAGGTAGAGTTATCGAAGATTAGCAAGGTGGCTGCCAGCGTTCGCAACACCATTTTTCTCTTTTTTCGTTCATCAATCATGTTTTGTATATTTCAGACTTTGCAGTTGTAGTTATACTCTAATAGATGCTCATGACTTGTGACACCCCGGTCTTGGGCTATGTTTTGGGCTATTTTTCGCACATTATAATTTTTTTTGCTTAGTTTGTGGTTATCCATTCATACTTAAACTGTTTATAACTATGTAAAGAACAACAACAACAACCCAGTATAATCCCACTTAGTAGGGTGTGGGGAGGGTAGTATGTACACAGACCTTACCCCTACCCTTGGGTAGAGAGGCTGTTTCCAAATAGACCCCCGGCATCCTTCCCTCCAAGAACTTCCCACCTTGCTCTTGGGGAGACTCGAACTCACAACCTCTCGGTTGGAAGTGGGGGTTGCTTACAATCAGAGCAACCCCTCTTGTCTTGTTTATAACTATGTAACTATTTTAAAAATGTGAGATGGGTTAGTTGGCTGGACTTGTCTTCACGAGAGGAGCCATCATGATCGGATCGGGGTTTGGGCCGTGACACATTTGGGTAATGTTTGATCTATAAACTAAGAATAAGTTAAGCTCAACCATCATACTCATTTCAAATTCACTCCCATTAATTTAGAAAAATCCTTACTAAGTTTTTCAGTAGTTGCCCCAGAAATTATGTCATGAACATATATTTGTACTACTAGTAGATCCTTTCCTTTTTCCCTCAAGAATAAAATGATGTCAATCTTACCTCTTTTGTATCCATGTTCAAGAAAGAATTTGGATAGACGTTCATACCATGCTCTAGGAGCGTGCTTGAGTCCATATAGGGCCTTGTCTAGTTTGTATAAATGATCCGGACACTTCTTACTTTCAAATCCTTGAGGTTGTTTGACAAAGACTTCTCTCTTTAAGTATCCATTTAGGGAAGGCACTCTTCACATCCATTTGGTGATGAGTATATTCCATCTGTGTTGCAAAGGTTATGAGGAGTCTTATTGTCTCTAGTCTTGCAACTCGAGTAAACATCTCATCATAGTCTATGCCCTCCTCTTGGCTATAACTTGGACCGACAACCTTGCCTTATTCCTTGCAACCGTTTCATCTTCAGAAAGTTTGCTTCTGAAGAACCATCTAGTGCCAATTATGAGCTGTTATTCGGTCTTGTGACCAGATTCCACACTTGACTTCTTTCAAACTCATTGAGTTCTTCTTATATTGCATTCACCTAGTATACATCGTGCAAACGCTCAGCAACATTTTTAGGTTCAATAAGAGATAAGAATGCATTAAAAGCTCATAGATTCTTTAATAGAGATCTAGTTTTAACTCCAGAAGTTGGGTCAATAAGGATGTTCTGAATGGGATGAGAACTTTGACACTAGTAAGGTTTCACAACCAACTAATTTATGTTTACAGTTTCTCCCATGTTCTGTTGTTGATGAACAGGCTCGTGGACATGTTCCATTTGGGAGTTAGATTCACTTCTTCGGTGTTCAGCTCCCCTTACCACGTTTCCCTAGATAGAAGAACATGTTCCATCAAATGTTCTTTCTTTTGGTGCAACTTGAGTTGTGACTTCACTCAATTCTTTTACTAGCCCAATAACTTCATCTTCATATTCCTATTCCTCAGAAATAATGTTAGTTTCATAAAAAAACTACATGTACACTTTCTTCTTCACACAAAGTTCTTTTGTTGTACACTCTATAAGCTTTGCTATGTGAAGAATATCCCATAATACTCCCTCATCACTTGTGGGATCAAACATACCTTGGGAGTCCTTTCCACTATTATGCACATAGCACTTGCATCCAAATGCCCTAAGATGGGATATATTTGTATTTCTTCCTTTAAGTAACTCATTAGAAGTCTTCTCTACATGAGGTCTCATCATGCACCTATTTATGATATAGCATGCAGTGTTTACAGCTTCTGCGCAAAAGCTATGAGGCAGTTTACTAGAAAGAAGCATAGTACTAGCCATATCTTCAAGTGTCCTATTCTTTCTTTCAACTATTCCATTTTTTTGTGGAGTCCTAGGGGAAGAAAAATTGTTATCTGTGTCGTGTTCTTCACAAAATGTAGCAAACTTAGCATTTTTAAATTCAGCTCCATGATCAGACCTAATTTATGCAAATTTATTACCTAGTTGTTTCTTAGTTTTTCTAAAAAAGGAAATAAACATGTCAAATTCTAAATCCTTAGATGCTAGAAACAATGTCTAAGTAAACCTAAAATAATTCAACAACCACCATCACATATTGCTTACCACCTCTGCTCAATGTTCTTATTAGACTACAAAGATCCATATGAACTAGTTCCATTAACTTGGTCGTGCTTACTACTTTATTTCTTTTAAAAGAGGATCTTACCTTCTTTCCCCTTGCACAAGCCTCACAAACTTTGTCTTTATTAAACTTGATGTTAAGCAGGCTTATCTCCAGGTCCTTGGAGACTAATTTGTTGGGTTGACTTAGACTTGCATGCCCAAGTCTTTTATTGCCAAATGAGAGGATCATTTTCTGAAAGAGTGGACATATCTAGAATGTATATATTGTTTATTCTTTTTCCCTAGAAAATAATCTTGTCAGTAGTAAGGTTTATCATAAAACATTTGGTAGAGGTGAATGCTACCATGTTTCATCTGTCACACAATTATGATTCACTGATTAGGCTATATTTCAAGCCATCTATAAAGTAGATATTCTAAATAAAATGTGAGTCTATCTTACCTACTTTTCTAACCCCAATGATCTCACCTTCCTTACCATTTCCAAATGAGACATTACCTCTTTTGAGATCCTCAAGTTAAAGGAACTAGTTCTTACTACCAGTCATATGCTTTGGGCAACCACTATCCATGTACCATATTTGGCTACTCCCCTTCACTTTGACCTCTTGTTCATCATCTGATTCTCTAATGGCTATATGTTATTATTTATCTCCAGCTTCATCTTCTGAATTTTGATCTGATTTTTCTCTCCAAGCAGCAACCATAGCCTATGTTGGTCCTTTCTTCTTCTTGGGTTGAACCAATTCATTTTTCCAGTTTTATCATTCAACCCTTTTTTTCTTCCATTCAATTTCCCACTGAGAACAATTCTTGATCATGCAATCATTCTTACCATATTTGTATCAGCCCTCGTTGGTCTGTTTTTAAAGGGCCCTTAGTTTTTTAAGGTTTCACCTCTTGAAGAACCCATTCCTCTCATTATGTACTTCTTGAAATCCCTTGTGATCATAGCCATTTCATCATCCTCTAGGTTTTCACCTTCATCTATTTTGAGATCCAGGATTTTTTCCTTCTTGGGTGCATCTATCTTCATGCTTTGCCTTGTGAAGTGATAAGTAGTGAGATTCCCAATCAACTCATCCAACTTGAGAGTAGCAATATTCTTTGATTCCTGAATAGCAATGATTTTTCTTTCCCAAGTTATTGGAAAGACCTTTGTTAAGATTTTCTCAACCTTTTGTCTTTATCAAGGATAATTCTTCCAAGAGACTTAAGATCATTCGTCAGTGTATTTAACCTTGTTTACATCTCTTCGATGGTTTTTCCTTCCGTCATGGTAAAAATCTCATATTGAGAATACAACAGTGTTCCTTTTGATCTCTTTACTTTAGAAGTTCCTTCATGGGTCACTTGTAGAGTGTCTCAAATCTCCTTTGTAGTAATACATGTTTGAATTATGTTGTACTTGTCTTGACCTAGTCCACACACAAGCCATTTCTTATCCTTGGCGTTCTTTTCCCACTTCCTCATATCTTCAGCAAAATATCCAGCTTTAGTCTTTGGCTCATCCGCTCCTTCAGCATTCTTCGTTGTAGCATCCAGGGGAACATAAGTAATAATGTCCTAAAGTTCATAGTCTTCTCCTATGATGTGGTCTCTCATCTAGTTCTTCAACCAGGAATAGCACTGACCATTGAAGAGTGGAGGCATAGCAGTGGATTGTCTTTCCCAGTTTCCACGTGGTGCACTCATCTTGATCTGCTGCTAATGTGTTAGGCTCATTATGGATAACCTGCTCTAATACCAATAGATGTTTTATACTTCAATACCACACAAGAGAGAGGGTGATTTGTGTGGTACCTAATTATTGCTTAGCTTGATTATAGATGGAATTGTATCTTCTATGTGTTCCAACTACTACTATTACGAAATAATTAACATAGAAAATAAAAACATACAGATTTTTACGTGAAAAACACCTGGATCAAAAGGTGAAAAAATCACGACCAACCTTCCAATAAAATTTTCCCGAACTCTCTGCTAAAATCACTGAGCCAAAAACTGCATTTACAAAAACTCTTTTGTAAACCTAGGATTAACTCTAATCCTGTTGTGGCACACAACGTCAACTATTGTGACAACTTCAAGTTAAATCTATCTTGAAGTCTTTAAGTACCTAATACATTGCTGCTAGACAAGCTGAAAGGTACAATATAAATTACCTGCTACAATTGATCTATAATGAAAGATAGACACTTGGAACGGGTTGTCATATCTCGTTCAAGTAGCTTCTGGTTTTCACACTTGAATCATATATGAATTGCTTGAAAAATTGCCTCGCTATTTTTCTCTCTATTCACGTTTAACTTCTGCTTGTGTTGTTACTTGAAAAAGAGAATAATACTGATATTTATGATGTTAGTAAATTAAGATTAACTAGAATTCGGATGCTATTCTTCCATGGTGGAAAAGTTCTAGGTAATCTCATATTCTAACTCCATCCTTTTCCTAAATCGTGTTCTCTTTGAGTAATGATTCTTTCTTCTTATCTAATATTCAACCTTATCGATCCTGATCAGGATATATCACTTTTGAGAAAATAGTTTTATCTCCTTCATGTGCATCTCACATGTTTGAGTTAATCATAACTGTGCTTCACAAGATGGACCCGATCCGTGTCTAAGTCATTGTCGATCTTAAAAACTTTTACCTTTACTTGGACCAACAAATTCTCCCTTTTTGATGATGACAAGCTCTATGCTTTTCACTCACTTAGGCTTTGCTTGAACGCGCCTTATTCATAAGTACAAAGTTAGAGACATTTATTTATAATCAAAGACCAGGTTCATTAAGTTATAAACATCACTTATTCAAAATATAAAGCACAATATCTCTTCCCCTTTTTGACATCAACGAAAAGTAGCATAAACAAAGTGTGATTTCCAAAATATTTGCAATTACTCATGTCCACTGGGGCAACTGCAAGTGCAATTATGGATTAATCATCAGTAATCAAGAAAATGCATTCAAAATATCAAGGAAATATTAACAATCAACAAGAGAAAAAATAGTATATTTCATTGATAGGCCATATGTTGCTACAACAATCCAAAAAAAAGAAATAAATAATATTCAAAACACGACAAAAAGAAAGAGAAATCCCTAATCTGGGTCACTGGTGGTACTAGACAGGTTCAGGAGATGAAGGCTAGAAGCACTAAGGCTTGGGAGAGCTAGAGTGTTAGTTTTGGGCTTGGAGAAGGTTAAACATATTTTGAAAATTTTCATCATTTTTATCCTTTTCCTTTGTGAGCTCAGTTCTGAAAGCATCCCTTACAGATTCAACCTCTACTAAGCGATCCATTAGGCTATCTATCTCAGCATCCTTGGCCCCATTTTCCTGAACTAGAACCCTCACTTTACTATTGATAGGTGTCTTCTTGGATGAATCAGGTTCATTGGGAATGACATTGACTTGGTAATGACAAGCAATCAAAGTATTTATGCCAAAATGGTCCTTGCTTCTGGCCATTTCCAACTTCTTCAGAGGCACTTTGCAATGATCCAGAACAATAGAAGAATAAATCTGTAAGGGATGGCATGGGCCTTGGAGCCATTGATAGCCATGTCAAGTATCTTGATGATAAATGCAGGCCAGTTGATTTGCCTTCCACATTAGAGACACTCCATCAGAACTAAGTCCATATAGTTAGCAATGTGCCTTCATTCCAGCCTGGGCAATAAGCACTTATTAAGAAATTCAAATAGGCTTTGTGGCAACAATTTATATCACTCTTGTACACAAGCTTGGCCTTATTCATCTCTTCAACATCATAGAATCTCATAGTGAATTCAAGAGCAGGAGAAAGGGAATCCAGACTTGGCCATCTTTACCTAGTATAGTCATTATTTCTCATCAGCAAGAATGTCAAGAATCTCATGCAACTTCTCTGCATCGAAGGTCACTTGAACCCTTTTCACTTGGCTGGTAACTCTGCCATCCTTGACCTCTATATTAGCCATGAGTCTCATGATTTCATTCCTAGCTAGCCTTCCACACATTTGAAGGACCATGTCTTTCCAGCCATAAATAGCTAGTGCATCAACCAATCAAACCATTCTTGGCTCAACCAAGTCTTTCAGCAATCTACCCTTCGAAATTTGTGCCGCGCAACCAAATTAGAAATATGAACAATAAAGGAAGAGAAAAGATCTTGGCTACAAGAGAACAGAGGGTAGAAGACAAATTCGTGTTCGAACACAGAAGAGAAATCAGGTACTTACGAGAACAATTTCAAACTTTAGGAAAGCCATCGATGATAGCCACAATGTCCTTAGTTCTGAAAAAAAGAAGTTGAACTAGAATTGATGACAAGCATTATCGTCCATTTTCACCACAAAAAATTTTCCTCCTCGGTGGGAGAGGTTCTGCATCATTCCCCTATAAAAGATAGGGGAAAAAATGTATTAAGTGCCGCAGTATCACGTCAACCCTGGCTAGCTCGGCAAACTTAGTGAGCATCTCTATTATTTGATTAATGTACAGTGCAAACAGGGTAAGGCAAATTTCAAAGTGGCGATAGAGCTTCTCAACCAACGGAAGGAGAGGAAAGAAATAACCAACTTGGCAAAGCTAAATTTTTCCTTGAAATCTACTAATTCCTTTATTTCCATACTGATCGAAAAACTCCAGGAGTGGCCTCTGGTGCTTTGGTAAAATTAGATCTAGAATCACGATTGTGAGGGTTTATTTCCTCCACCAACGAGAAAGTTTCCTTCTCAACGGTGGTGGAAATTCTACCCCACAAGATTGTAATGCCACCACTAAGGGAGAAACATGGCCCTCTCCATCATTAGAAGATACATCAGACATGATTCAATGTAATAAAGTAACAAACAAGAGGAAATGAAGAGCAGTATAGGTCACTGAAAACAGAGAAAATGTAGTCAAAGCATTCAAGGAAGTACACGACATGATTGATGGGGTGACAGTCTCAGATAATGCCAGTTTTGAATGGCTGAAGGAGGTAATTTGCAACACTCTTACTTACTTCTTGCATCGTTAGTATGGATGTTTTAATTAATTTTTCGTGTTTTGCTAATTTGGACTAGATAACCAGTCACTTGATACTTTTTTTTAATCTATGCTATACATTTGCATGCCTATAATACCTATAAATCTTTGATTTAGTATATAGGATATGCTTATTTTTACATAGGTTGTTTTAGAATCCATATATCCCCTCTTTGTTGATGCCAGAAAACGGGAGAAAGTCTGTATATATATTGCAGGTACAGGTTGGAATAGACAGTCAACTAAACTACTATGTCGCACTCATTGAGGGGGAGTCAATTGTATATCATTGAGGAGGAGTTGACCGAATTATTCCGCACTCATTAAGGGGGAGTTAACTACAAGAACTACTAGGAAGTCAACTGTTCTTTATACATATCTTATTTTTGTCATAATCAAAAAGGTGAGATTTGTTAGTTATAAGTTTCAATGATGAAAAATAATATATTACACTTAATGTAGGATCACAAAGAATAAAGGGATTAAAGAAGCATCACTGGTCAGGAATAGATCAATGAACAAAATAAATGATTAGCAATAAAAAAGGAAGAAGCAATGAAGAGCCCACAAGAATAAGTTAATCAAAGATTAACAGAAGCTAACAAGGAAAGAATCAATGATTAGAAAGGCAGAAGTATGAGAAATATGGAAAGAGAAATCAATCAAAGATTAACAGAAGCTATTATTGGAAGGCTCCAATATCAAACGGATTTGAGATCAACGAATATCAATGAAAGCGGAAATCAAGGGATTCAGTGGATATCCTAGTAGGTGGAAAGCTCGTCAAAGCCATTTCAAGGAAGATCAACGAGAACTTGACCTTATGCTTGAAAAGAATCAATCTATATTTCCTTTCCAAGATCAAATCCCTTGTGTTTGCAATCTCTCAAGATTCTTGAAGGCCTCATATATATATATATATATATATATATATATATATATATATATATATATATATATATATACATATTCTTCTAATGTGACAACATATACTTTGATCGAGCTATCTACCATCTTTTTGTTCTACTCCAAACAAGCATTCCAGTTCCTTTAGATCTATTATGTAACTAGTGAGGGAAGAAAAATAGACAAATGCTGAAAGAGACATACATAATAAGTTATTGGTGTAAATCTACGCTATTCATTGTGTACATAAGAAATATTGATAACTGAAAGAGAACACCTTTGCAACCCAAGGGAACTGAACTAGGATTCACATTGAATCTGAACGAGTATAAATAGTCTGGTGTCTTTATTTCCTGCATTTCATTTTTGTATTTATTGTTATCCTTTCTTATTTCAAGTCAACTAATTGGTAAACTGGTCAACTAGTTATAAAAGTTTTAAAAATAAGCAATTCACCCCCCTCTTGTACTTTCAATTGGTATCTGAGCTTTTCTTATATTATTTGCTTAACAGCTTGTGAGAAAAGATCATGTCAAATAAAGTAATTGTTGGATCACTCTTTCAAGAAGAAACACCACCAGTTAGGCCACCATTTTTAATAGGAAACACTTTTCTCGCGGTAAGTGCGTATGGAAATGTAGGCAATGTCCTTGACGTCAAAGTTTAGCGAGTTATCTAAAAAGGAAACTATCCACTACAAATAGCTGCTCAACGACCTGTTATTCCAAAAGATATAGATGAATACACAGACAAGCAAATGATACTTGTTCAAGTCAATGCTAAAGAAATAAACTTACTTTATAATGCTATAAGTGGAGAGAAATATCAGAAAATCTCTAGTGGTAATACATCCAAAAAAATATGGGATAAACAATAAGTTACTTATGAAGGAACCAATAGTGAAAAAGACCCACATAAACATGTTGGTTCATCACTACGAACTTTCTTAGATGAAATGAGGAGAATCCATTGAAAAAATATTTGTGAGGTTCAGCAAAATCATTAGCAATCTAAAAGCTTTTAACAATATTCAAGTGGTGATCAAGTTCGGAAAATTCTGAGAAATCTACCTACCACTTGGCATACAAAAGTAGTTGCACAGTCACAAAATCTGAATAAACTATCTTATGATGAGCTTTCAGCACATTCGAGAAAACTCACTTCAAGAAAACAATCCATCAAGAAAATAAGAAAACAATCACTTTCAGAGCTACAACAAAAATGATAGACAATGATATTGATGACAACCCTGAATCTCATGAAGAAGAAATTGCCATGGTATTAAGGAACATGGATAGAATAATTAGGAGATACAGAAACACAAGAAGAGGTAGGATACTACCTAGGCAAACTAGGCAATGTAATGAACAAGACAAAATGATGGTAAATACTATGAGTGTGGAAGATATGGGCATGTTCGAGCTGAATGCGCAAATCTTAAAACAAAGGTTTCCATAGATTTTAACTAGAACAAATCATTAGGAAGCTGGAGTGATGAAGACATTTCAAAACATGAAGAGATAGCAAATCTATGCTTCATGACAATCCTGGAAAATGACATGAACAAACTCTGAGGGTGTTGGACAGATGATGATACATCAGACGGCGAATGCAAAGAAAATAATAAGAACAGTTTCATGGCACAAGGTGAAATAAGTGAGGTAAAATCTTACAATTGTTAAAGATGTAATGAATTACAGGACACTCTTGACCTTACTATAAAAGAGTCCCAAAAAATAATGAAAGAACTAAAGAGATCAACAAAGAAAAGAAAGACTGAGAAGTTAAGCTTGAAGTATGTGAAATTGAAAAGAAAGTACTTCAAGATGAGTTTGAGGAATTGCAAATGCAACTCAATGGCATGCGCAAATCCACCAGTCATAGTTTTATCAAGTCGAACCAGGCGACTTACAAGTCAACTGGAAAAGGACCAGCTAAAACAGAGTCCACTACTACTAATACAAATGGAAGATCCAAGAATGGATCAGGACCCATATGTCACTAATGTAATGAAAGTGGACATAAATACTATTTTTGTCAATTTTGTAAATATAATGTATTAGGGTGGATTTGGAAGATCAAAAACAATCCTAATCCTAGTAATACTAACCAACAAGGACCCAAGCAAGCTTGGGTACCTAAAAGGAAGTCATTTATATTTGTAGGAACACCACAATAAGATCCGCAAAGGAATATGGTACTTAGATAGTGCATGTTCCAGTCACATGATAAATGAAAAAAATGTATTCAAAGAAGTTACAAAGATAGACGGAGGAAGTGTTTATGACTCAAAAGGAAAAATAGTTGGCACTGGCATAGTTCCATTCAATAAAAGTTGTGATATTACTGAGGTTTATCTTGTAGATGTACTTAACTACAATCTTCTGAGTGTAAGTCAGTTATGCGACTCGGAGTATGAAGTAAAGCTCAAGAAAATAGGTTGTGCTATTAAATATGAGACAAGTAAAATAATCCTCCTAGGAAAAAGGTATGAAAATATTTATATTCTTGATTGTTTTTTAAATCTATATGGTCATATTTGCTTTATATCCATATCCGTCGATCCATAGTTATAGCATAAGAATCTTGGTCATGCAAGCTGCAACTTATAGAGAAACTCTCCAAGCATGATTTAGTTATCGGTTTACCTAAACTCAGTTTTTCTAGAAATTATATATGCGATACATGTCAGATTGGTAAACAAACTAGAATCTATTTAAAAAATAAAGACATTGTGTCTACATCAAAGACTTTACAATTGCTTCATATAGACTTGTTTGGACCCACTAGAACTGCTAGCATAGGAGGTAAATGATATGCTTTTGTTATTGTTGGTGACTACTCACATTTTACATGGGTGATTTTTCTATCCAACAAACATGAAGCTTTGAGAAACTTTGAGTGCTTGAAAGTTCAAAAAAAGGTATCTTGTTATTACTATTCAAAGAGATCATGGAGGAGAATTTGAAAGCAAAGCATTCAAAGAATTCTGCAATGACCAAGGATACACTTACAATTTCTAAGCTCTAAGATCGCCTCAACAAAATGGATTAGTTGAGCAGAAAAACAAATCTCGGCAAGATATGACGAGAACTATGATAGTGGAATACTCCTTGCTAAATCACCTTTGTGCTTAAGGAGTAGGCACAACTTGCCACATTCTCAACAGATATCTCATATGACCTATCTTGAAGAAGACTCCATGTGAACTATGGAAAGGTAAATGATCCAGTATAAGTTATTTCCACCCGTTTGGGAGTAAGTGTTTCATCCATAATATTGGTATGACAATATTGGAAAATTTCATCCAAGAAGCGATGAAGGTATTTTTCTAGGTTATTTCATAAACAGTTGATTTTTTATCGTTTATAATAAAAGTACTATGTCTGTAGAAGAATCAATTCATGTTATATTTGATGAAAATAACACTACGACCGAGAAAGGAATTACTGCAGGTAATGAAGATCAAAGTCAAGAAAATCCTAAGTTAAGCAAATATCAAAAGTTGACTAATTGACCTGACGGTGTCATGGGGTTAACTAATGAGATTAGCAACAGTCAATCACAATCACAGAAGGAGTGAACTATTCATAAGAGTGTAACTAGTCCAAATAAATGGAGAAATGAACCAAAATATCCTCAAAAGTTTATCATAGGAGACCCACGAGAAGGAATGAAAACCAGGGGAGCCCTCAAGAAGAAGGCAAATATAACATTGATTTCTCAAATTGAACCAAAGAAAATAGAGGAGCTTTAAAAGTATCAAGGTGGTTACAAGAAATGCAGGAAGAACTGGATCAATTTGACAAAAATCAAGTGCGAAAACTACTGCCTAAGCTTGCAGACGCTACTGTAATTGGAAAAAAATGTATTTTCGAAAATAACCTTAATGAGGATAGAAAGTTTGTGAGAAACAAAGCAAAATTAGTAGCTCAAGGTTACTCACAGCACGAAGGAATAAACTACAATGAAACCTTTGCTCTTCTAGCTCGGCTGGAGTTAGTACGAATTCATTTTGCCTACGCATATTTCAAAAGATTTAGGCTTTTTTAGATGGATTCAAAAGTGCATTCATAAATCATTTCATTGAGAAGGAAGTATGTGTAAAAGAACCTTATTTGAAGACTCAAAGTTCCCCTACCGTATGTATAATTTGACCAGAGCACTGTATGGACTTAAACAAGCTCCACGAGCATGGTGCGATAGACTTATCTCATTTCTACTTGATCATGGTTTTTCAAGAGATAAATCAGATACTACATTATTCATCAAAAAATCGTTGGAAGGTAATCTTATCATTTAAGTTTACGTTGATGATATTATTTTGGTAGTGCTAACCCTCTTTATGCAGAGTGAGTTTGAAATGACTATGATGGGAGAGCTAAATTTCTTTTTTGGACTTCAAATCCAACAATCTATAGAAGGAACTTTTATATGCTAGACGAAATACACAAAACAGAAAATTCAGCAGTTTGGTATGAGCAGTGCTAAAGTTATTGACACACAAATGAGTTCGTCAGCAAATCTTGACAAAGCTAAAAAGGGAAATCATGTCGATAAAACCAAATATCATGGACTGATTAGCTCTCTACTTTATCTAATTGCCAGTCGACTAGATACTATGTTTAGTGTATGTAAATGTGACAGGTTTCAGTCAGCTCCTAAGAATCACATCTAACTGGCTTAAAGTGAATATTTGTTATCTCATTGGAACTATTTCTTACGGAGGGTACCCGCCTTCTAACAATTTTAACTAGAAGGTTTTTCATATGGTGATCTTACAGGTGATAAGGAAGAAATAAAAAGCACCAACGGACACGTCAATTACTTGGAATAGAACTGATATGTTGGAACAACAAGAAACAAGTATCGGTTGCACTATCCACAATGAGGGTTGAATATATCGCCATTAGACAATGTTTTGCACAGTTATTATGGCTGACTTATCAATTGGGTGACTATGAACTATTCTTTAAACCTATTCAAATATTATGTGATAACTCTAGTGCTATATGTCTTTCAAGGAATCATGTCCATCACTCTAATAATACGCATATAGACATCAAACATCATTTCATTAGAGATCATGTTCTTAAGAAAGATATAGAATTATCAATTTTTACCACTACAGATCAATTAGAAAATATTTTCACTAACCCTTTACTTGAAGATAGGTTTTTCTCTCTAAGAGTACTTCGCATTATTTCTCTTGATCATAAAAGTTAGGACCTATGTGATATTGTTAATTCTTTCATGCCTAATGTTTTAATTTTGCATGTTTAAATTCATCAATGTAGTGCCTCCAAGTTCCCTCTCTTTTCCTATCTATTGCAGCTTTCAAGAAAGGAAAACCAATCATTATGACTTTTCACTAACACCCTTTACTTTCTAGTAATCAACCTTTAGAATTCTCTTTTAATCTCTTAACCACTTCTTTCACTCTCCATCGTTTCTATCGCTCAAAAACCCTCTTCAAGAATCTTTCAACCTCTCTCTCCTAATAGTTTATTCCATGGCTAACACTCTAAAAATCCTTGTGCCTCTACCAGGAGAAGTACTCTTTCGAGAGGAAAACCCCCTTCTCAGCCTCCAGAACAAGTAGACCTAGGGTCCGATCACTCAGAAGGTTTTGGTTCTTTTCAGGCAGAACACTTAGATCACTTTCATCAGTTAGGACAAAAAGCCCTAGGAATATGGCTTTTGTAAGACCCCCATAATCCTTTACCCTAAAGAAAAAGAAAATATAACTGTCAAAATCCTTTGAGCCAGACTTTAATTTCTAGGATACCCCTACCAAGGATCTGTTTGTTGCCTTGAAAGACAAGCCGGTTGCTCATGGCATAATAATCGACGTTGATGACATGGAAGCCATAAACTGGAAGGTAAAGAATTTGTTTGGTTTTCAAGGATGGTCAAAATTCCTCTATGTCCCCCCTTCTGAAGTCTATGAACCCTTAGTAAGAATGATTTATGCAAATCTTTGCTCTAGCAAGTCTGACAAATTGGAATCCGTAGTATTAGGTAAGCACATTGTTCTTGATTATGCTATCCTCGACTATATTTTTAAATGTTAATGTTATGGTTTTCCCATGCTTTCCAAAAATTCTTGGTCTAATGATTTTGAAATCTCTTTTGATCAAGCAAAATGTTGTATTGCTGAGTGTCCATTTGATTTCCTCCCTAGCGAGTTAGGTCATGGTGATGTTAGCTTTGAAACCCGAGTTCTAGACTATATTACCGCAACCACTCTTTTTACTCATACTGAATCATTCTCCACCTTCTCTCAACGAGATACCTTTCTTGTTTACTATCTTGTGACCAAACTCAAGATTAAAATATCCTCTTGGGTCATAAACTTTATGACAGAAAATGCTGATGATCCAACCAGTTTTTCTTATGGTATGGATATCTCTCACATCCTGGAAACTCACAACATCTCTATCTCAGAATACCTTTTTTGTCTCTGTTTCAAAATTCTACAATTCAAAGATGTTTTATAGTATGGGGTATGTGTATGTGAAGGGATCCTGGGTTAAGAAACAGGAAGGTCATGTCAAGTAATTTCAACGTGATACCAAGACCAAAGTCTTTGTTTCACATCATAATGTAAGTGATCCTAATCTTGTTGAGAAACTGACTGCCATTGATAACAAGCTGACCATTATCATGGATTCCCCTCTGCTACTCAGTCTACTGTAGGGGACGTCCATGCAATCTCCAAGGGACACAAGGTCTGATGTTTCAAAGATAAGGATTATAATTCTCAGACTTAGTGAAGACGCAGTCAATGCACTTAAAGAAGTATGATATGATTGATGGGGTGAAAGTCTCAGTCAATGCCAACTTTTCACGATTGAAGGAGATGATTTGCAACACTCTTACTTATTTCTTTCATAGTTAGTGCGAAATTTTCAAACATTTTTTTGTGTTTTACTGCTTTGGTAACCAATTGTTGGATACTTTTTCTTATTCTATACTATAACTCTGCATGCCTATAAAGATTAGTTTAGTATCTTGGATGTGTTTGTTTTTACATTGTTTGTTTTAGAATCTGTGTATAACCTCTTTGATGATGTCAAAAAAGGGAAGAAAGACTGTACATACATTGCAGAAACAGGTTGGAGTCAACACTTAAATAAATTTCTAAGTCGTACTCATTAAAGAGGAGTTGGCTGTAGAACATTAAGGAGGAGTCAACTGAATTATGCCGCACTCATTGAGGGAGAATTCAGTACAGGAACAATAGGGAAGTCAACTATAGTTTATACATATATTATTTTGGTCATCATAAAAAAGGAAAAGATTGTTAGTTATAAGTTTCAATGATAGAAAATAATATATTACATTTGATGTAGGATCACAAGGAATAAAGAGAACAAAGAAGTAGCACTGGTCAGGAATAGATCAACGAACATATTCAATGATTAGTGATAAAAAGGTGGAAGTAGTGAAGATCCGACAAGAATAAGTCAATCAAAGATTGATCGAAGCTAACAAGGAAGAGAATCAATTATCACCAAGGAAGAAGTCGCGAAAATTTGGCAAGAGAAAACAATCAGAAATTGATGAATCTATAAATGGAAGGTCCCAAAATCAAAGGGAATCAAGATCACTGAAAATCAATGAAAGCGGAAATCAAGGGACCCAGCGGATATGTCTAGCTGATGGAAAGCTCATAAAAGTCATTAATCAAGGAAGATCAATGGGAACTTGACCTTATTCTTGGAAAGAATAAATCTATGACTCCTTTCAAGTATCAACTCTCTCGGGTTTGCAGTCTCTCAAGATTCTTGAAGGCCTCATAAAAAGTATATACACAGATGCTTCTGACGTGACAACACATAATTTGATCGAATCATCTACCCTCATTTTGTTCTACTCCAAACAAGCATTATAGCTCCTTTAGATCTGTTGTGCAACTAGTAAGAGAAGAAAAAGAGATAAACTTTAGTGAGGCTTCGTATCAAGGAAAGAAAAGATACATAGAGACTAAGCTATTGGTGTAAAGCTACACCATTCATTCCGTACTCAAGAAACATCGATAATTGAAAGGGAACACCCCTGCCAACCAAGGGGACTGGACTAGGATTCACATTGAATCCAAACCAGTATAAAACTTTTGGTGTCTTTATTTACTGCATTTATTATTATCATGTTTTTATTTCAAGTCGCCTAACTGGTAAACTAGTTAACTGCTTATAAAATTTTAAAAATAATCAATTCAGCCCTCTCCCCCTCTCCCCTCCTCCTCTTGTACTTTCAGCTTTCATCCTTTCTCAGGTGACTCCTTTGCATGTATTTACTTAAACGCCATTTAGTGTTGTTTCTCATTATTTAATGCCATATTATTTTTGTTTGGATTCTAAAATATCAATTACTGCACGTTCTCATAGCTTTTAAGACAGATCTGCATGTTAGTTGTTATAATTCCGAGAATTTCATATTTGGGATATTATTATTAACTGATATTAGCTTTCAATTATGTGAATTTTTTTAGTTGAGCCAAGATAAATATTTTTTTGGTCAAACATATGTTATATAATGTATACTCTATTTTAATGGAAAATAAAATAAATGATATTATATTTAAGACCTTGGGCCTTTTAATATAATATATAGTATACACAGATAAATTAGATCAATTAAAAACAAGCTACGTATATGTAACTACCTGCAAAATGTGTCTGGTAACTCAAAAAAGAATCTAGAAATCCGCAATTACCATTAAATTATACTAATGGTGTAAAAATAACTAATTATATTGTATGGGGCAATCTTTTATCCAAATTATATTAGTATTAATGGTGTAATTTAAAGGGTCAAATTAACGTACACACGAGCAATTTTGTTGGTGCAGCGACATACTCCTTAAAACAAGTTCATCGTCATGTTTTCATATTCAGTCCTTAATTTTCTCAAACTACTCAGTAAAACTTCTCTATAAATTCCAATTTACTAAAGACCTAAGACAAACCAAGAAAGAAAGCAAGTAAATAAAAGAAGAAAATTCTCAAATTTTGAACCAATTAACAGAGTTCAGGGAAAACAAACGAAATGGATAGAAGAAGAATCCTTGGTTTGTCTGTCCTAACACTCATGCTTTGCTCTCTCCTTGTTACAAAAACATTCGCCGATGAGGAAGAAAACCCCGAAGCGGCGGCAAGCCAAAATCCAAATCCAGAAGTCGTAACTCCAAAAACACCGGCGGGCGATGATGCAGATTCCAACCATGATGGCGACGAGAATTACGCCTTTGGTGGCAGCTTCAATGAGGCTGAAGATCAGTTTGGTCCAGAAGTCGTCGTTGTTGGTCATTAAATTATTTGTACGTTCAGAGGCTGATTTTGGTTAAAACGTAACATGAATGACTTTTAATATTTGTAAGTTCTCACCTTGCTGTTGGGAAGACTCGAACTCACTTTCTGTTGATTGGAAGTAAATGTTAGCTTACCATCCGAACAACCTCTCTTGTCTCGCATGCATACACGATGTTCCCTTAAATTAATACTCTACAAAAGTTTTTAATATTTATTATAGAGATAACAAATTAATTAAAATTAGTATTAAAATTTTGTATTTTCAAGTGAAGATAAATTTACAAAGAGTTCAAGTAGACCAGTAAAAGAGAATTTTACAAAACTTGATATGAGTTGTACCATATAAGATTAGTGTTAGATCGAATTTTAATTACATTACCATTCTTATGTGGACAAAATATTTTGTCCTAATTGAGAAATAAAAATAATTCACAACAAAAAATGAAGTTCCCTTTTGATTGATGCATTCGTACAAACTATTGCATAAAAGATGAAAAGCTAAAAACAACAAAAGAACATATAAATGAATCATTAAAATTTAAAATAAACAATCAATTATGGAGAAGGAGAAAAGTTGAATAATTGTAGACGTTACACTTAGATAAATGAGAAAAGTGAGGAAAATGGCAAAAACGAAAAAAACGGTAAGAAATTTGTCATGTCACGCTGACATACACGACGCTGTTTTTGTTTAATAGTATATATCAAAAAGATACATTAACCAAAAAAAAGGGAGAAAAAGAACTCATTGGGCAGCTACCCTCTTTTTTTTTTAGAAGAAATTTTGATTTTATTTCAACTATATGACAAATTTACATTATACGTTCTTTTGGACTCTAAAACAGATCTCAAGAGTACAATCATTCTAAAAACTTTACAACTATTCTTGTGAAAACTAATATCCTATTACATAAAATCGCTACAATTATGTATACTCGCACAAAGAATAGCTATTAATGTTCTGTAAGATGAGCGACCATTTAGGTAGCTTTACGCCAGTGAAGTGCACTTGAATTATAATCTCCTTTGCTCGGTCTTTGGCGTCTCTGGTTGTCTGTTGAAACCTTCTATTGTTCCTTTCCATCCAGATGTTGTATACTACTGCTGCAAACACCACTCCTAGGATGGTTTTCTTGGGATTTCTGCTATTAACATTAGCTGTTAGCCATTGGATTTCTGTTTCCCATGTGCCTGTCGTTCTTTGATATTTCAACCATTGTAACATAGCTTGCCACAGTGTTTTGGAATATAAGCAGTCAAAGAATAAATGGTCATGAGTTTCTTCAGTATCTCTTCCACACAAAATGCAGGATTGATTAGTGTGAATTCCCCATTTAGCTAATCTGTCAACCGTCGCCAAGCGTCTATGCAACGCCATCCATGAGATGTATTTCTGTTTTGGGAGCATGCCAGTCACCATTAATAATTTTTTCCAGGTAACCTTGGGATATTGAGGAGTGGTCTGAATGTATGCCTTTCTGATACTAAATTGCCCATTATTTGTACATATTTGCAGTCCCGCACCATCAGTTGCCCACCATTCTCTTGCGCCAAAAAATTTCCTAACGAGCCAGCTAGCTTGTTTAGGAATTTTCATTGTATTAATATCTTTTTTCTTTATGTAGTGACAATGTATCAATTTGATCCAGAGTTTGTCTTTTTTTGCCATTAAGGCCCAGAAGAGTTTTGATAGAGCTGATTTATTCCATCTTTCATATGAGATAATGTTCAGCCCTCCTGCCGCCATTGGTTTACACAGTGTTTCCCAGGCGATTGGATTCCTATGACTAGTTTCATGACTACCAGTCCATAGGTAATTCCTGCAAATTCCATTTACCAGTTTTATAATTATTTTTGGAATGAGGAATACATGGGCCCAATAAGTCTGCGTTTCAAACAGGACGTTTTTGATGAGTTGGACTCTGCCAGCATAAGAGAGGAGTTTTGATGTCCAGTTTCGGATTTTATAAACTATCTTCTCTACTAGGGCATTCATTGTGATATGGTGATCTTTTTTGTAGATAACGGAACTACTAGATATTTGAAAGGGAGGGTGCCCACTGTGAGGTGGAGTTCAGAGCATATTTTCTCCCTGAAATTAGGTGATACACATGCTATATACAAGGAGATTTTATCTAAATTGGCTTGGAGGCCTGAGACCAGAGAGAACTGTTCAAATTCATTTATCAGTAACTTTATGGAAGTTTCATCAGCCCGACAACACATCAAAAGGTCATCTGCAAAGCATATGTGTGTGATTTGTAGTTTGGAGTATTTGGGGTGGAAATTGACGTCCGGGTTTCTGTGTAGCCTTTTAAGGATCTAGTTAGGTATTCCATGGCTAGCACAAATAAGTAGGGGGACATTGGGTCCCCCTGTCTTAGTCCTTTCCTTGCATCTAATCTCTTGGTCAGTCCTCCATTTGTCAAAAGGGAATAAATGACGGTGGAGACGCACTTTATTATTAGTACTACTATTTTATAAGGAATTCCAAATTCAAGTAGTGTTGCCTTAAGAAAGTCTCATTTAACAGAGTTGTAGGCCTTCCTAATGTCAACTTTAATTAGGCATCTAGGGGATACTGTCTTGCGATTATAGCCTTTGATTAGCTCATGTGCCATAATAACATTATCCAGTATGTTTCTCCCCTCTATGAAGGCCGATTGGGACTGCCCAACTAAATAATCGACGACCAGTTTTAGCCTATTTGTTAGGATCTTAGAGATGATTTTATAAAGAGTTGAAGAGCAGGCAATGGGTCGATATTCTTTGACATAGCTGGGATTTTGCACTTTTGGAATCGAAGTGACAGTTGTGTAGTTAATCTGTTTCGACAGTTTTCCAGTTTTGAAAAACTGTTGCACTGCCTGAGTAACTCCCCCCCCCCCCCCCCCCACAATAGGCCAAATTTCGTTAAAGAATTCTACAGGTTGTTGGAAACACGTTTCAAATGCAATATACTAAACGTGTGTTCTTTTGTAGGTTTTGATGAATGTCAAACAAAGCAAAAAGCGATATACAGCAATGCTCAAGGACAAGCACAAAATGGATGCATTACAAGAAGCTCAAGACAAAGTTTAGAAATGTTATAATTGAGTCAATATTAATTGTGATCTTGATTCCTCAACTTGGCTCATAACATGGCTTCTCTACTAAAATTATTTTTCCAAAATCATGCATATTTAAATTAAGTGTCAAATGATTTTAAACTATACATATTTACATTTGTTAAAATGTTTTCCAAACATGCCTCAAAAATCTGGGCTAAGATAATCGATTATGTTCTTATGATAATCGAGTATCTCTAAGCCAAGACTGCATGACAATCGATTGTGAATTAATGATAATCGATTGTGAGTAAGTCAGTTAACATCAGGCTTTTGCAAACTGCATAACAATCGATTGTGTACTTATGATAATCGATTGTTAACTGAGGCAAAGTTTTCAAAACTCATAAAAATTGATTATGAACTAATGGTAGTCGATTAGAATGAGAAAAATGTCTCCCAGTGATTTTAAATAAAATGATAATCGATTGTGGCTTTTGATAATCGATTATATATGAGACAGAGAGTTTTGAAATTAATTAATAATCGATTATCCCATTTGATAATCGATTGTTGAAGCTGACCGTTGTCATATATTTTCAATTACCGTCAGGTAATCGATTGTTGATATTTAACAATCGATATTTTGCGTAAAATCTGGAAAAGATTTTCTGAACGTTGTTAAAATAATCGATTGTTGATTTCCGGACAATCGATGTTTTATGCCAAAAATTGGAAAGGATTTCTTAACGTCATAAATAATCGATTATTGATTTGAAGTAATCGATTGTTGACGTAAAATCTGGGATTGAATTTTTTATCTGATAGGCAAACAATCGATTGTTTAGTCTTGACAATCGATTGTCACTGAGTAATTTCAGCAATCCTTAATTGGCAATTAGACAACGGTAAGACTGAGTTTCTCACCTATAAATACAGCTTCAACTCAGTGTTTTCACAACAACAACATATACACTTTGAGTATTTTCATTGCTAAAAGCTTTCTTACATTGATCATCATTTTCCATTCATCCATAAAGCTTTTTGAAGAGCCATTCTATTGAGCTAAGTTGTTGTGATCTTGAGCGTACTATTTCTACTCATATCTACTCATTAAGGAGTGCTTTGTAAAGTGAGTGTGTTTTGTGTTTGTAAGAGAATTGCGATTCTCGTTTGTTGAGGAACTTGTGATTCCTCGGTTGAAGTCTTTGGGATTGTTATCCCCGAGCGGTTGAAGTCTTTGGGATTGTTATCCCTGGGATTGTTATCCCCGAGCAGTTGAAGTCTTTAGGATTGTTATCCCCGAGCAGTTGAAGTCTTTGGGATTGTTATCCCCGAGCAATTGAAGTCTTTGGGATTGGTATCCCCGAGCAATTGAAGTCTTTGGGATTGTGATCCCCGAGCACCTAAGTGAGGCTTGTGTCCTCAGCTGTAACGGTTTGTTAAGCACCCGTAAGCTTGACAAGTTTAGTGGAAATCTCGAGAGAGTCTCTCGGGGACTGGACTAACCACGTTTGTGGCCAACCAGGATACATCATTGTGTAAGTTTATTCTACTGCACTTGTTTTAATTTCTGCAAAGTTTTTAAATTCCGCACTAAAACGCTTAATAATTTTAAAACGCTATTCACCCCCCCCCCTCTAGCGTAAAGCGTATTGTCCAACAATTGGTATCAGAGCCATACTCTCTGAAAGACTTAACCGTTTGAGAGAATCTTTCCATGGCTTCTACTCTAGACTCTTTTGCAGGTATTGATGAAGGACAGTGCCCCACAAGACCTCCTTTGTTTAACGGGACTAATTATTCATATTGGAAAGAAAGGATGCAGATATTCGTCAGATCAAACAGCCCTTACTTGTGGAAGGTGTACACCAAAGGAAATGAGGTTCCTGTCAAAAAGGTGGGAGAAGAATGGGCGCCAAAATCAGAAGAGGAATTCAACGCCGAGGATAATCGAATGGTTCAAAATAACTTTAAAGCTATTAATTTATTACTTTGTGCTGTTAATGCTAATGATTACAGGAAAATCTCCTGCTGCAAAACAGCGAAAGAAATGTGGGACAAGCTTGAGGTCACTTACGAAGGGACTGACCAGGTAAGAGAAGCTAAAATTGACTTTTTAACTCATGCTTACGAACTGTTCCATATGAAGGAAGGCGAAAAGGTAGACGAGATGTTCGAGCGGTTCTCATCAATAGTGAATGATCTCCACGCGCTCAAGAAGACGTTCACAGACAAAGAACTAGTTCGAAAAATCCTTAGGAGTCTAACACCGGCATGGCGATCAAAGGCCGATGCGATTCAAGAGTCAATCGGAATCACGAACGTCACCATAGACGCTCTTAGAGGTAATCTTAAAACTTATGAATCCACTATTCTTAACCCTGTTATTGATGAACAAAGAAGGCAAAAGATTGCTCTAAAGGCGAGCACAAGTCAATCACCAATTGAAGAGGATGGAGATAGCGAATTCGGACTCATCATCAAAAAGTTCCAAAAATTCATGCGAAAAGAATATGACCGCAAAGGGAAAAAGCAAGGTGAGCAAGTTAAATGTTATTAATGTGGTGAAACAGGGCATATCAAAACAAACTGCCCAAATCTTAAAAAGGAGAAGAAACCCTTCAAGAAGCAACGAGCATACATATCTTGGGGAGGAGATTCCGGAGACGAATCCAGTGAAGAAGAAAATGAAGAAGCGGCAAATCTCTGCCTCATGGCACAGGAAGAAAATCAAAGTGAAGTAAGTCAAATCTCTTCTCAAAATTTTTATACTCTTGATGACATGAGAAATGCCTTTGATGAATTGTATGCTGAATTTCTCAAAGTTACAAAAACCGTCACTAGCTTAAGAGAAAGTGCTTCTCTAAAAGAACAAGATTTTCAAAAACAGTTTTCATTAAAAGAAAAAGAATTAGAAAAATTGGTTTTGGAAAATGAGAAGCTACTAGAACAAAACAAGTTTTATGGGAAAAGAAGTACTGACAAGCCCGAGAGTTCTAAAAAAAATTGTGCTTCTTGTGTAGACCCTAAGAATGAAGTAAGTAGATTAAAAGGCACACTAGATAAATTCAACTCCTCTCATAAAAACTTGAATGTGGTGCTTGATAACTTGAAATCAACCAAGCATGGAATAGGCTTCATAAATGAAGAAGAGGTTGATGCAAAAACCCAACCACCTAGAGCTCAATCTAGGATTAATAACAAAAATGCCTTTCCTAAAACAAACATGCTTGCTAGACAAAATATTAGGAGACCTAGACATGACCTTCCGCCTAGCAATCGTCACCATAGACATGATGCATATTCTAGGCACAACAGTGATCATGCTAGAAGATCCAGAAATGTTCAACCTAGAAATGATTATGGTGCTCAAATTAGGAGAAATGAAAATAGAGTAAACAATGTGCATTATTCTAGCTACTATGAGCCTAGACGCATGCATAATCCAAATGTGACATGTCATTATTGTAGACGAATTGGTCATATTGCTCCCGCATGCTTTACTAGACATAGACATGCCACTCAAACATATTATTATAGTATGCATAACCCTCAAGGACCCAAAATGGCATGGGTACCAAAAGAGCACTGATTTGTTCTGCAGGTGTGCTTGAAGGAATCAAGTGTAGTGGATGCTCTAAACACTTGACGGGAGACGAATTCAAAATTCCTTCAATTAAAGCACAAAGAAGGAGGAAGAGACGGAAAAATCGATTTAGGCATTTTCAAAATCGGAAGTATTTTCGAAAAATTTAAAAAGACAAAATACAAGGAAAACAAAGGCAAAATTGTGGAAGAAGCTTCTTAAATTGAAGAATGAGCCAAAAGACCAAAATGAACGGAGGATGTTCAAAATCAGGTAATTGGCAAAGTCGAAGGGAAGGTAAGTACCCTAAACCCTCTTAAGAACATCTTAAGACAAAATTCTTAAGAGTTCACGTCTTTCACCCGACTACACCAGTTTCAAAGTTATTATTTCATTTATAGATTACTGACTTGAGCGTCGGAGATGTTTAATTCTATTTTGCAGGTATCCCCCAAAAGGTAAGAGGAAAGTATAAATTGTCTTGATAACAAGAAAAATCGATCATAATCGATTATTTATTCGTACAATCGATTATCAGTATCAATAATCGATTATTTGTTGATTCAATTTTTTTTTTCATGAAATCTTGTTGAATGTTTACATTGCTTGATAGAATTAAGTCTCATCATTTTAGCATCCCCCTTCCAAACAATCGATTATTTGTTCTGCCAATCGATTATTTGCCAAAATCCAAACTCTCTGTGAGTGAAATAATCGATTACTATATATTGACAATCGATTATCTGTTTTAAACTTATGTTACCGTTTTGGCTCTACAATCGATTCCTGTCAGGTCATAAATATGAAAAACAATCGATTACCAAGATTGACAATCGACTATCTTTTTCAATTTTTTTTACCGTTCTGGCGTGTAATCGATGTGTCAGATCATTTTTCATTAATGACAATCGATTATTCTATTCAAACAATCGATTGTTGAACGGTCAGTGAATTTATTTTTACCGTTTCAGACTTCAAAGCTCTTCAAATCTTTTCAAATAAGTGTAAGATTCATTCCTTCTCTATATATAGGCTGCACATATGCTCTTGTATACTCACTCAAGCCTCCCAAGCATCAAATTATCTTGTTATCTTTAGCACATCTGTTTCAAAAATGTCAAGCCGCAACTCCAAACATGCTCGTTCCAAACAAGGTGCTTCTTCTTCTCGCCATCCATATCAAGATGGATCGGTTCTATTCTTTGAATCCGATGAAGAGCTCACGCGTTTCTTAACCAAATTTGAGAAACGCCTTATTCTCCCTCCTCGCTTTTCAACAAACGCTCTTGTTGCACCATTCATTCCAGCCGCGAATATGCTAAGAGAGTGCCAACTTTTCAATTTCCTACTCCTTACTCACCCCTACTACAACATTACTCTGGTTGAAGCTTTTTACTCCAACCTTCACAAAGATGATGAGGGTGAACTCGTTACCAATGTTAACGGCATTTCCATTCTAATTTCTGAAGATAACCTCCACCTCATTGCCGGCATTCCGCATGATGGTGAAGACATCTACCAGTACATAAATGATGCCGGGGACATGATTGATGAAGCTAATCTCTTTCGCCAAGCCGGAGTCGCCTATGATGAGTCTTCTTCCCGTCGTCCCACCATAAAGGGTATGGACCCGAATTATCGTTTCATTCTCTATTTCATCACTCGTGTTCTCAAACCCCGAAAACTCAATCACACCACCATTTCCCAAGAGGATGCCAAATTTCTTCATGCCATTATCACCGGTGTTAAAATCAATTGGTGCAAGCTTATTCAATCTCATATGTTCAATGCCACCAGAGATGACATACCTCTCCCCTATGCCCTCTTAATAATGAAATTTCTTGAAGCATCCGGGGTCAATATTGCTAATGGTTCTCTCAAAAAGAGCACCAAAATCTAGGAAATTTCGGAGTCTTCCTTTCATCATGATGGTGATCATGCTCCCGCTCCTCCTCAAAATCGACAAGCCCGTCGTGCTCATCCTTCTCAGGAGCCTACCCTCCTGACTATCTCTGACCAAATTACTCAATTAACCCGTGAGGTCCATGGTTACTTTGATCACGTGCATTATGCCTATGCTCAGGTGGTGCCATATCAAGCGCCTCCCAATGATGATGAAGGGGATGGGGGTGATGAATGATGAAATTGTTGTTCTTCTTGATGATGTGAAATTGTTGTTTCTGATTTGTTTTTCCTTGGTTGGTTAGTTGTCGTTCGTTTTATTGTGTTTGGCTCCACCCATGTATCTTTATTTTCCAATAAATAAACTTTTGTTTAGTTCATATGTTTTTTTTTTTGCATATTCTTCCCTTATATATTTTTTTGCTAATGGCAAAAGGGGGAAGAAACGGGATATCAAGAAGTATGCTATATCACTCTCAACTTCATTTATGCTTAAAGTGAGGGGGAACATGAATTAAGGGGGAACATCAAATTGCATACTTTACACTTGTCTTGGATCATCAAAATAATTATTGCATATATCCCGCTTATGTTTGCCATTATCAAAAAGGGGGAAATTGTTGGAAACACGTTTCAAATGCAATATACTAAACGTGTGTTCTTTTGTAGGTTTTGATGAATGTCAAACAAAGCAAAAAGCGATATACAGCAATGCTCAAGGACAAGCACAAAATGGATGCATTACAAGAAGCTCAAGACAAAGTTTAGAAATGTTATAATTGAGTCAATATTAATTGTGATCTTGATTCCTCAACTTGGCTCATAACATGGCTTCTCTACTAAAATTATTTTTCCAAAATCATGCATATTTAAATTAAGTGTCAAATGATTTTAAACTATACATATTTACATTTGTTAAAATGTTTTCCAAACATGCCTCAAAAATCTGGGCTAAGATAATCGATTATGTTCTTATGATAATCGAGTATCTCTAAGCCAAGACTGCATGACAATCGATTGTGAATTAATGATAATCGATTGTGAGTAAGTCAGTTAACATCAGGCTTTTGCAAACTGCATAACAATCGATTGTGTACTTATGATAATCGATTGTTAACTGAGGCAAAGTTTTCAAAACTCATAAAAATTGATTATGAACTAATGGTAATCGATTAGAATGAGAAAAATGTCTCCCAGTGATTTTAAATAAAATGATAATCGATTGTGGCTTTTGATAATCGATTATATATGAGACAGAGAGTTTTGAAATTAATTAATAATCGATTATCCCATTTGATAATCGATTGTTGAAGCTGACCGTTGTCATATATTTTCAATTACCGTCAGGTAATCGATTGTTGATATTTAACAATCGATGTATTGCGTAAAATCTGGAAAAGATTTTCTGAACGTTGTTAAAATAATCGATTGTTGATTTCCGGACAATCGATGTTTTATGCCAAAAATTGGAAAGGATTTCTTAACGTTATAAATAATCGATTATTGATTTGAAGTAATCGATTGTTGACGTAAAATCTGGGATTGAATTTTTGATCTGATAGGCAAACAATCGATTGTTTAGTCTTGACAATCGATTGTCACTGAGTAATTTCAGCAATCCTTAATTGGCAATTAGACAACGGTAAGACTGAGTTTCTCACCTATAAATACAGCTTCAACTCAGTGTTTTCACAACAACAACATATACACTTTGAGTATTTTCATTGCTAAAAGCTTTCTTACATTGATCATCATTTTCCATTCATCCATAAAGCTTTTTGAAGAGCCATTCTATTGAGCTAAGTTGTTGTGATCTTGAGCGTACTATTTCTACTCATATCTACTCATTAAGGAGTGCTTTGTAAAGTGAGTGTGTTTTGTGTTTGTAAGAGAATTGCGATTCTCGTTTGTTGAGGAACTTGTGATTCCTCGGTTGAAGTCTTTGGGATTGTTATCCCCGAGCGGTTGAAGTCTTTGGGATTGTTATCCCCGAGCAGTTGAAGTCTTTGGGATTGTTATCCCCGAGCAGTTGAAGTCTTTGGGATTGTTATCCCCGAGCAATTGAAGTCTTTGGGATTGGTATCCCCGAGCAATTGAAGTCTTTGGGATTGTGATCCCCGAGCACCTAAGTGAGGCTTGTGTCCTCAGCTGTAACGGTTTGTTAAGCACCCGTAAGCTTGACAAGTTTAGTGGAAATCTCGAGAGAGTCTCTCGGGGACTGGACTAACCACGTTTGTGGCCAACCAGGATACATCATTGTGTAAGTTTATTCTACTGCACTTGTTTTAATTTCTGCAAAGTTTTTAAATTCCGCACTAAAACGCTTAATAATTTTAAAACGCTATTCACCCCCCCCCCCTCTAGCGTAAAGCGTATTGTCCAACACAGGTTAGCCATTAATATCTGGTATCTTATCTGGAGGGAGCTTCTGCACAATCTGGTGAATTTCCTGTTCTGTTACTGGAGACAATAGTTGCTGTTGTTGGTACAGGGTGAGGCAGGGTCCATCTCCGACCACTGTGATGTCAATGCCTGATAACTGTGTTGCTGCTGTACCCTCTTGTTCTTCCTCTGTTTATCCTTTCCAATGTATATCACCTTATTCCTAAAAAAGAAAAATCTCATTTTTTTGTAATTATTTTGTTTCCACATGCAGTCGAAACAATCAGATTAACATGAATTTTCCTCCTTGTTTTCATTCTTCTATTTCTCATTAAAAAAAAAGAAATATTTTTTATAGCAACTTATTGACTCTCACATATGAGGAACCAAGACCCACAAGAAGTTTATATAACTATCAAATAATTCTTCTCAAAGAAAAAATGAAAAAATTACATGAGCTCTTCTGAAGACACAAACAATATATAATTTTTCTTCTCGCTTTTAACATGTGCTAATTATTGGAGGACATAAAATTCTAACTCAACATAACATGAGTTGCACGAAGAAGAAAAAGAAAAAGAAGAGGAAAGAGAAAATAATTCTTCCCTTATAAGCTATAAAGAAAATAGCAATTTCATCTTCTACCTTCCCCCATGTCAACAACCATTATAGAAAGATAATCCAACAAAAATTATTAACTTTATAAGTATAGTGAGCATGTAATTTTTAGCTCGCTTGAAATATTCCTATAAAATTCTTAAAATTAGAATTTTTTATTATTACAATTTATAGGAATTGATTGCATGATTTTTTGTTTGTTTGCATTTCGTGCATTTTAAATTGATATAATAAAAAATAACACACTTGCCTTTAGGACCCAATTTTTGAATTTTTGTATTAGGATTATTAGTATTTGGCATTATGAAAATAAGAAAAAATAACAAAAAATATTAGTCATGTTTACATGTGCTTAGTTTTCTTTTTAAAACTAGGATTTAGTTTTTTTAGAAATTAATTAATTTTAATTATAGAATTTAAATCTGGTTTTTGTATTTGAAGAATTAATTAGTAAACAAATACAAGAAGGAAGTTGGGCCAGTTTTGGATACAAATCACCATCCCAAACCTTCAAACCCAGCAAAACCCAAGCCCAAACATACCACACCTGGTCCAGCCTTATAACGCCTAAAACGACGCCGTTTAGATCCAAACTCACCTCAACCATTCATTTCTCATTATCCAATGGCCTTGGTTCGACTGTGTTTTAAAATAACACTGTCCAAATGTAATACAAACCCTAGATACAGCCCTTTTTTTCCTCGTGCCTATCCTCCACCGCCCTAAAGCCACCGTCTCTCGGCCGTCCACCGCCGGCCGAAAATTGGCGCTGCCGGCAGCCTGTTCCCAATAAACCCTAAAATACATCCTTGAATCCCCTTCTCCTCTTTCCAATGCCCCAAGTCCAGCCTCCAAATCCTAACCAATCGCTTCGAATATTCAGATAAATTCAAGGCTGTTCCGCCCTCCACGGTGGCGCCGGCTTAGACACCCACAAAAATACAACATAGAATCCCCTTTCCAACATCGTCACGAATCAAACACCAGATGCCTTCGAATCATAGTCCAACGACTTGAATATTAATTTGAAATCCGACCAAAAATTACCTCAACATCTGAATCAAACCGAAACGGTACCCTGACTCACCCTCACCCTCCTCACCACAAAAACAAGATTATATGCCGTCGAATGCCTCCACAGCCTCTCCGAGTCAAAATCAGGGTTTCCGGAACCCTTTAACTGATGCTTGTAGATTCCTGATCCTCTAGAAGTTCAAGTTAAGTCTTTTAGTCTCTCTATTAATTTTAGTTTAAATTACAGTTTTATAAGTCATTTTTTTAGTCTAAACATGGTTTCCTTAGTTTTCATGATTTCTTCTTTCTTGTTTTGTTCTGGCCTTAGTCTATGCTTCATTTTTTTGTTTATGTTAAGTTAGTCTTCAGTATTGTGATCTCTCGCTTGTGTTTGACGTAATAGGAATAAGTTTGTGAACCATTACTACTCTTTGGTCTTACTTGTTAAATACATGTTCCATTGTTAATTGCATGTTAGATTAATGATTTTAATTGGTTGAGATTCATTTAGGGTTTGGAAAAATGGACTTGATTGAAAATCACTTTTTGGATATTACTGTTCTCTTGTTTCACCTGTCTATAGTTCGAATTCTTGTTGATGTTAGTTAAATGCCAGGTTTGGCTTCAGAATAGTAGGATTAAATTTGGTTTGAATTGGTTCAATTGCTAGAATTCTCTAGATTGGTTTAGACATAGCTGATTAGTCTAATTTTAGTTAGTGTTAAAACTAAGGATAAGTAGTTTTGAAAGTTAGCTTGGGTGGTGTAGGAATTTCAGTGGATTAGAAGGATAGTATATGTCTTGGATAAAATGAATATTGCATAAAACCGATTTGGAAACCCCTAGAACATTCTAGATGGGATTCCAATTAAATTTTTTAAAATTACAATGAAATAACTTGGCTAGCAAGTCAGGAATACAGGGACTAACTAATAAAATTTGGAAAATTTGAAAGGACTAACGGTAAAATAAAAGCTGAAACTTTGCCCTAACTTACTTGCCTATAAAGGCATGGGTATCTTGACTGAAAAGGTATGGAAAAAACCCTCTAAAAAATCCTTCAAAATTAGTCCTAAACACAAGAGCAAAAAAATAAAAATAGTAGATCTGATTCGATGGAAATCTGCTGAAAACTTGAAAACACAAAAAGCAAAAGGGGCAAAAATTATTGTTCCATTAGCATCAACCACTTCTGAACTCTTTCTTGAATCATTTGTGTTAAAGTTACGGGGATCCTAGTTTATTTTGAGAGAAACTCTTTCTTTGTTCCTGGGTTCGAGCTTGGTTTATTACTGCATATGTTGGTGGATTTGCTATTGTTATTGTCTCTTGTTTACCTACTCATAGCTGCTTCATCATTGCAAAATTTCCAGGTACACAATTGAACTCAACTTGATGTAGATTTGAGATGAACATGGAATGAAAATGCCCAAGCACCTGCTTCCTGAATTATACCTGTTTGGATTGCTGTGTTTAATAGTAAAATAGGTCTTAAATGCTATGTAATGGGTTACTATAGTTTAAATTTTGATGCGCTTTTATATAAACTTTGGACTATATAATTTAGACTAAACATGACTATTTCGAATTTATGGTTTGAACTGATTGTAAGTGACATGATTCTAGGATCATTATTGATTTATTTCCAGGTCATCGTTAGTTGTATTCAAATGTGAAACTCAGGAGTTGGTTTACAATTTATTCTCAGTGTTTATAATGCCTTTCATGATGGCTGTAGGATTCATTAATTACTTTAAATTTCTATTAAATTCTTAATTAAGTCTGTAGGGTATACAAATACGCTGAACAATGTAATGAGATTTGAATTCAAATTGTGTCTCACCTTCGGTTTGAATAATCGTTGCTTTTCCTTTGTTTTAAGCATTGTTAGGACTAGCTTGTTTAAAATTGGTACAATTGAGAAATAAGTAACATCATATGTTGGGTTTAGGCTCATTCAGGAGCCCTGCGTGACAGGTTCTCATGAAAATGAGACTTGGGCCCAGCTATGTGCTAATGATCCTAAGTATCAGTAGCCCACTCAGCCCATATAATTTGCTGAGTAGTCTCTTATTAATGCTGAATAATCTCACCCTTTCTTCTTGCGCCAATTTTGTGACCCAATATGTTGTAGCTCAAAACATATTAAAAGTGTTAGTTTAATTTTGCAATGTAAGCTTGGGTGTTCGAGTTAGGTAGCTAGTTCAGGTTAGGAGGTTCTTCCCTTTATTTGAATCCGGACTTGAACTCAAGGTCTGAATTTCATAATATTATTTTATTAGGTCTTATTAAAGACACACCTCAATAGAAAAACCTAGTTGGCTCCATAGTGTCCTTTAAATAACAAAATAAGGTGTACCACACCAAACAAAACCTATAAATTGTGTGGCCCTCTTTAAATGCTCGTATTAAAATGCTTAGACATTCGGGACACGTCGTTTAGCGAACTTCAGTGCTTCCCGCAAAGATAATAGTACGGTAGTCACTTTAGGCACGTCGTTTAATGATTTTACTTTTTTGAATACGGGTGTGCATTTGATGTGACCAAATCCAAATCCTAAAACGTCGAATAAAATTTGTTTCGGATCCCGGTGCATTTTATGTGACGCGATCCAAAGTTATGTTTTAAATGACGTGCACATTCCTAAATTTCAATTAAAAGCTATAAATAGTTTAAAATTGCACCATATGATGAACATTTATAGAAATCAGAATTTTAGCCAATTGTAATAGTTTAAGCGACCATGCTAGAAACACGGGATACGAGGTTGCTTAACACCTTCCCTCGGGTCAACAAAATTCCTTACTTAGAATTTCTGGTTCGGAGACTCCATTTGGGCAGTCAAAATTTTATCAATTGGGAATTCAAAACAAACGGATGACTTGGGACACCAAAAGCCAAGCCTATCCCAAGTGCCGACTCTAAATAAATAAATAATCCCATTTCGAATAATGTCACTTTACATGGAAAAACTCCCTTATATGTTTTATCCTTCGGGGTAGCTGTGTAAAAAGAAGGTGTGACAGCTCTGGCCACTCTGCTGGGGATAAAACCCATAATCTCTGGTGCAAGGTTCAAGAACTCAAGCTTAGAATAACTGTTATATCTAGATTTTCTGATTTTATTACATGTTCATACCTAATGTGCTAAATGTTTTACCGATTTGATATTTGGTGAATTGTATACATATACTATTACGAATCTCTTCCTCTCTCTGAGTCTTCTACATCATGGAGAAGGGTGCACTTCATGTGACTTCTCTTCTTTTTAGAGACTTTTTTTTATTTAGAATGAGGTTTGGATAAGCTGCTAAGCCGATGGAGCTTCTGTATCCCCGGTACGCTGCCCCATCCCCCCGACTCGAGTTGTCCGCTCGTGTAAGCCAGGTCTAGAACAATAAACCCAGGGTTTAACCCTAGTAAAATAAAACATCATGCCGTATCCCTAGTAGGAATGTTTGTTTGCTTCACATGCATTTGACTTAGGGGATTTAACATAGGGGTTGGGTCCGTCTAGTACAGATGACCCAAAATGAAAATACCATCCGGATGCATCTTACGTGCTACTTGTGCATTTATTTACCTTGGATTTGCATGTTGACCAGATTGCAAAGAATGAGAAAAATTGAGAAAATACATGTTTTATGGTTAAATGAGAGTAATCACTCATTTCGGAAAACCAATGCCCAAATAGCACTGAAATGCTGCAGGATTGTTTATTGAAAAAAAAAACAAAGAGACCTTTACAAAATTTGGTTTAATAAAACATTTTTCCCGAACTATGCTGGTTTGATTTTCACTAGGTGTGAGATATGTAGGCAACCCCTCCCGGGGTCCAACCTCCCTTTTGCAAAAAATAGCCAAAAAATGTCAAAATTTTTATTGTTGTCCTGAATAAATCGGGTGATGATGTTCTTGTTAAAAGAAGACAAATGTCCTCAAAAGGATGTCGGAAGGCTGTTTTTGCAAGAACAACCGTCCTGAGTCATTTTAAATGGTTTGCGGTCACATCCTTAAAATCTTCCTTTCAGAAGTGCTAAAATCCTGAAAGGCTGTATCGGCAAAACCAAGTCTTTGTCTTCATAAAAAAAGAAATTTTGCAAAAACAACAATTTTTCTCTTTTAGGTCAAAATAAATCAATAATTCCCCTTTAAATAAATGTGCAGGATGAATACTTTTGACATCGAACCTTTCTCAGTCCTGAGTGAGATCCCTTTGCAGCTCCACATGTGGTGGAATGACCTAGGAAAAGGTAGCAAAGAAACCATGGTCAAGATTTTGGGTGGTCTCATCGGATTGTTAATCATCAAACCAAGAACAGATATTATTGAGTCATTGATACCATTTTGGGATCCAACCTATAATGTATTCCAGTTCTCAGATTTTGAGCTTGCACCCATACTAGAGGAGATTGCGAGATATGCAGGTTTTAACGGGAACGTCCAGAGTAGCTATCAATTGGCACCGATACCGATAACCATCCACAGATTCTTGGACTTCTTGAGCGTTCATCGGGACATTCAAGATAAGCATCTATCAGAAGGTTGTTGCACGTTTTATTTCTTATACCACCGATATGGCAACCCGAAAGGATTTTAGGAGCCCAATACCGGGTTGATATATCCCGGGAACAAAGATAAATGGGAGGCCAGGCATGGATTTGAATTCCTAGTAGCTTTCCTGGATTCGTGGTTTGTCCAAGAAAAAGACGGTCACATAGACATTGGCCTTGTAGGAATGTTGGATGTTGCCTTAAAGAAGACTACTAGCACAGTGGTACCTTTGATTGTGGCGGAAATGTATCGAGCCTTAACCATGTGTCGAGAGGTATGAAATTCTCTCAAGGTTCAAAATGTTGCAACAACTGTGGATCCAAGAGCACATTTGTCATCGCACGAGGTACATGAACTATGGTTTGACCGGGTTGATTTGCATTGAAGAGTTTGAGACCCGGGTAGCAGGTATTGAATTCCCCGAGGGCATTGAAGCTTGGTTGTCATGCTTGAGATCTTTGATGGCGGATAAAATTGAATGGACTTTCGGATAGCTCCCCCTACTGAGATTTTGTACATATTAGCAGAAGTGCCTTATATTCTTTTAATGGGCATTCGAAGCATCCAACCTTATGCTCCTTATCGAGTCCTGCGGCAGCTTGGGAGATTCCAAACCGTCCACAGCGACAACGATCTGAGTAAACAAGTCATCGAATTAGCCCAAAAGTTGGCTTCCCATAAGGAAAGATTCGCCAAATATGGAATGAATGCAGGTACCCTGAACCTAAAACCATAGTGCAGGATCAGGCTAAGGGCAAAGTATACCCTAAATACTTGGTTTGGTCTGGTAAAATATTTCAAATTCCTGAAAGGACCGCCAAGAGACCGCATGTTCAACACTTCACTGACAAAGCGCAAGTGCAGTGGGATTGATTAGCTAAAGAAAAGGAGCACATGACCTAAATAGGAGCATTGGAGAAACAGGTTGAGGATCTCCGGTTAGAAAATAGCTTGCAAGCCGCGGCCGATGAAGGTTACAAAAGAAGTTGACCCAAGAAAATGAAGCCCTCAAGGCCCAAATCCAACAAATGAGAATAGATGCTAAAACCCAAGAGAGAAGCTAGTGCAATGAGAGACTGATAAAAGAGCTAAAGAAGCAAGGCTTAGAATGTCAGGACAAATTGGAGAAATTTGAAGGGAATATGGCAAAGCTTCGGGCACAATGGGCAAAGAAGACAGTGGAAAAAGGCTTGTTTGTGCAAAAAATGAAAAGGAAATATGAGGGGACCATTGCTAGTATGAGGAGAAAAATGAATACCTTTAAAGATAAGGTAGCCTGACAAGACAAATAATTTCAGGCGGAGAGAGAACAATGCTATATGTTAATCGCCAAAATGGAGAAGGAAATAAAACTATTGCGAGACCATCAGTTCCGTGAATCTCAGGTGCTAGAATCCCGTATCAAACAGATAAGCCGACTACTCCAAGAAAAAGGTCGGATCAGGGAAAGAATTATAGGCATCACAGATTATATTGTCATGAAATGTCAGGCCGGTGAACAAATGGGCCGTACCACGTTCTTTGCTGGAATAATGAAATTTGTTCTTCAGGTGATGAATGATTTGGAGCACTTACAAAAGGGTCTTTCACGTAGGCCCTCGGCGATGTCGAATGACGCCCGCACAGGATTTGAACTTTTAATGTACTATTGACCTAATGTATACTCTATTTTTAAAGGTAAATATAATAAATGATATTACATTTAAGACCTTCGGCCGTTTAATATAGTAACAGATAAATTAGATCAATTAAAAACAAGCTAGGCATATGTAACTGCATGCAAAATGTGTCTGGTAACTCAAAAAAGATCTAGAAATCCGCAATTACCATTAAATTATATTAATGGTGTAAAAATAACTAGTTATATTGTATGGGGCAATTTTTTATCCAAATTATATTAGAATTAATGGTGTAATTTAAAGGGTCAAATTAACGTAAACACGAGCAATTTTGTAAAGCTGCACCATTCATTCCGTACTCAAGAAACATCGATAATTGAAAGGGAACACCCCTTCCAACCAAGGGGACTGGACTAGGATTCACATTGAATCCAAACCAGTATAAAACTTTTGGTGTCTTTATTTACTGCATTTATTATTATCATGTTTTTATTTCAAGTTGCCTAACTGGTAAACTTGTTAACTGCTTATAAAATCTAAAAATAATCAATTCACCCCTCTCCCCCTCCCCCCTCCTCCTCTTGTACTTTCAGCTTTCACCCTTTCTCAGGTGACTCCTTTGCATGAATTTACTTAAACGCCATTTAGTGTTGTTTCTCACTATTTAATGCCATATTATTTTTGTTTGGATTCTTAATTATCAATTATTGCACGTTCTCATAGCTTTTAAGACAGATCTGCATGTTACTTGTTATAATTCCGAGAATTTCATATTTGGGATATTATTATTAACTAAGATTAGCTTTCAATTATGTGAATTTTTTTAGTTGAGCCAAGATAAATATTTTTTTGGTCAAACATATGTTATCTAATGTATACTCTATTTTTAAAGGTAAATATAATAAATGATATTACATTTAAGACCTTCGGCCGTTTAATATAGTATATAGTATACACAGATAAATTAGATCAATTAAAAACAAGCTAGGCATATGTAACTGCATGCAAAATGTGTCTAGTAACTCAAAAAATATCTAGAAATCCGCAATTACCATTAAATTATATTAATGGTGTAAAAATAACTAGTTATATTGTATGGGGCAATTTTTTATCCAAATTATATTAGAATTAATGGTGTAATTTAGAGGGTCAAATTAACGTAAACACGAGCAATTTTGTAAAGCTGCACCATTCATTCCGTACTCAAGAAACATCGATAATTGAAAGGGAACACCCCTTCCAACCAAGGGGACTGGACTAGGATTCACATTGAATCCAAACCAGTATTAAACTTTTGGTGTCTTTATTTACTGCATTTATTATTATCATGTTTTTATTTCAAGTCGCCTAACTGGTAAACTTGTTAACTGCATATAAAATCTAAAAATAATCAATTCACCCCTCTCCCCCTCCCCCCTCCTCCTATTGTACTTTCAGCTTTCACCCTTTCTCAGGTGACTCCTTTGCATGAATTTGCTTAAACGCCATTTAGTGTTGTTTCTCACTATTTAATGCCATATTATTTTTGTTTGGATTCTTAAATATCAATTATTGCACGTTCTCATAGCTTTTAAGACAGATCTGCATGTTAGTTGTTATAATTCCGAGAATTTCATATTTGGGATATTATTATTAACTAAGATTAGCTTTCAATTATGTGAATTTTTTTAGTTGAGCCAAGATAAATATTTTTTTGGTCAAACATATGTTATCTAATGTATACTCTATTTTTAAAGGTAAATATAATAAATGATATTACATTTAAGACCTTCGGCCGTTTAATATAGTATATAGTATACACAGATAAATTAGATCAATTAAAAACAAGCTAGGCATATGTAACTGCATGCAAAATGTGTCTGGTAACTCAAAAAAGATCTAGAAATCCGCAATTACCATTAAATTATATTAATGGTGTAAAAATAACTAGTTATATTGTATGGGGCAATTTTTTATCCAAATTATATTAGAAGTAATGGTGTAATTTTAAGGGTCAAATTAACGTAAACACGAGCAATTTTGTAAAGCTGAACCATTCATTCCGTACTCAAGAAACATCGATAATTGAAAGGGAACACCCCTTCCAACCAAGGGGACTGGACTAGGATTCACATTGAATCCAAACCAGTATAAAACTTTTGGTGTCTTTATTTACTGCATTTATTATTATCATGTTTTTATTTCAAGTCGCCTAACTGGTAAACTTGTTAACTGCTTATAAAATCTAAAAAATAATCAATTCACCCCTCTCCCCCTCCCCCCTCCTCCTCTTGTACTTTCAGCTTTCACCCTTTCTCAGGTGACTCCTTTGCATGAATTTACTTAAACGCCATTTAGTGTTGTTTCTCACTATTTAATGCCATATTATTTTTGTTTGGATTCTTAAATATCAATTACTGCACGTTCTCATAGCTTTTAAGACAGATCTGCATGTTACTTGTTATAATTCCGAGAATTTCATATTTGGGATATTATTATTAACTAAGATTAGCTTTCAATTATGTGAATTTTTTTAGTTGAGCCAAGATAAATATTTTTTTGGTCAAACATATGTTATCTAATGTATACTCTATTTTAATGGTAAATAAAATAAATGATATTATATTTAAGACCTTGGGCCTTTTAATATAATATATAGTATACACAGATAAATTAGATCAATTAAAAACAAGCTAGGTATATGTAACTACCTGCAAAATGTGTCTGGTAACTCAAAAATGGTTCTAGAAATCCGCAATTACCATTAAATTATACTAATGGTGTAAAAATAACTAGATATATTGTATGGCGCAATTTTTTATCCAAATTATATTAGAATTAATGGTGTAATTTAAAGGGTCAAATTAACGTAAACACGAGCAATTTTGAAAAGCTACACCATTCATTCCGTACTCAAGAAACATCGATAATTGAAAGGGAACACCCCTGCCAACCAAGGGGACTCGACTAGGATTCACATTGAATCCAAACCAGTATAAAACTTTTGGTGTCTTTATTTACTGCATTTATTATTATCATGTTTTTATTTCAAGTCGCCTAACTGGTAAACTAGTTAACTGCATATAAAATCTAAAAAATAATCAATTCACCCCGCTCCCCCTCCCCCCTCCTCCTCTTGTACTTTCAGCTTTCACCCTTTCTCAGGTGATTCCTTTGCATGTATTTACTTAAACGCCATTTAGTGTTATTTCTCATTATTTAATGCCATATTATTTTTGTTTGGATTCTTAAATATCAATTACTGCATGTTCTCATAGCTTTTAAGACAGATTTGCATGTTACTTGCTATAATTCAGAGAATTTCATATTTGGGATATTATTATTAACTAAGATTAGCTTTCAATTATGTGAATTTTTTTAGTTGAGCCAAGATAAATATTTTTTTGGTCAAACATATGTTATCTAATGTATACTTTATTTTAATGGTAAATAAAATAAATGATATTATATTTAAGACCTTGGGCCTTTTAATATAATATATAGTATACACAGATAAATTAGATCAATTAAAAACAAGCTAGGTATATGTAACTACCGGTCTCGTAACTCAAAAAAGTTTCTAGAAATCCGCAATTACCATTAAATTATACTAATGGTGTAAAAATAACTAATTATATTGTATGGGGCAATCTTTTAATCAAATTATATTAGTATTAATGGTGTAATTTAAAGGGTCAAATTAACGTACACACGAGCAATTTTGTTGGTGCAGCGACATACTCCTTAAAACAAGCTCATCGTCATGTTTTCATATTCAGTCCTTAATTTTCTCAAACCACTCAGTAAAACTTCTCTATAAATTCCAATTTGCTAAAGACCTAAGACAAACCAAGAAAGAAAGCAAGTAAATAAAAGAAGAAAATTCTCAAATTTTGAACCAATTAACAGAGTTCAGGGAAAACAAACGAAATGGATAGAAGAAGAATCCTTGGTTTGTCTGGCCTAACACTCATGCTTTGCTCTCTCCTTGTTACAATAACGTTCGCCGATGAGGAAGAAAACCCCGAAGCGGCGGCAAGCCAAAATCCAAATCCAGAAGTCGTAACTCCAAAAACACCGGCGGGCGATGATGCAGATTCCAACCATGATGGCGACGAGAATTACGCCTTTGGTGACAGCTTCAATGAGGCTGAAGATCAGTTTGGTCCAGAAGTCGTCGTTGTTGGTCATTAAGTTATTTGTACGTTCAGAGGCTGATTTTGGTTAAAACGTAACATGAATGACTTTTAATATTTCTAAGTTCTCACCTTGCTGTTGGGAAGATTCGAACTCACAATCTATTGATTGGAAGTGGATGTTGCTTACCATCCGAACAACCTCTCTTGTCTCGCATGCATACACGAATGTACCCTTAAATTAATACTCTACAAAATTTTTTAATATTTATTACAGAGATAACAAATTAATTAAAATTAGTATTAATATTTTGTATTTGCAAGTGAAGATAAATTTACAAAGAGTTCAAGTAGACCAGTAAAAGAGAATTTTACAAAACTTGATATAAGTTGTACCATATAAGATTAGTGTTAGATCGAATTTTAATTACATTACCATTCTTATGTGGACAAAATATTTTGTCCTTATTGAGAAATAAAAAAAATTCACAACAAAAAATGACGTTCCCTTTTGATTGATGCATTCGTACAAACTATTGCATAAAAGATGAAAAGCTAAAAACAACAAAAGAACATATAAATGAATCATTAGAATTTATAATAAACAATCAATTATGGAGAAGGAAAAAAGTTGAATAATTGTAGACGTTACACTTAGATAAATGAGAAAAGTGAGGAAAATGGCAAAAACGAAAAAAACGGTAAAAAATATGTTATGTCACGCTGACATACACGATGTTGTTTTTGTTTAATAGTATATATCAAAAATATACATTAACCAAAAAAAAGGGAGAAAAAGAACTCATTGGGCAGCTACCATCTTTTTTTTTAGAAGAAATTTTGATTTTATTTTAACTATATGGCAAATTTACATTATCTGTTCTTTTGGACTCTAGAACACATCTCAAGAGTACAATCATTCTGAAAACGCTACAACTATTGTTGTTAAAACTAATATCCTATTTTATAAAATTGCTACAATTATGGATACTCGCACAAAGGATAGCTATTAATGTTCTGTAAAATGGGCGACCATTTAGGTAGCTTCACACCTGTGAAGTGCACTTGAATTGTAATCTCCTTTACTCGGTCTTTGGCGTTTCTGGTTGTCTGTTGAAACCTTCTGTTGTTCCTTTCCATCCAGATGTTGTATACTACTGCTGTAAACACCACACATAGGATGATTTTCCTGGGATTTCTGCTGTTAACATTAGCTGTTAGCCATTGGATTTCTGTTTCCCATGTGCCTGTCGTTCTTTGATATTTCAACCATTGTAACATAGCTTGCCAAAGTGTTTTGGAATATAAGCAGTCAAAGAATAAATGGTCGTGAGTTTCTTCAGTATCTCTTCCACACAAAATGCAGGATTAATTAGTGTGAATCCCCCATTTAGCTAATCTGTCAACCGTCGCCAAGCGTCTATGCAGCGCAATCCATAAGATGTATTTCTGTTTTGGGAGCATGCCAGTCACCATTAATAATTTTTTCCAGGTAACCTTGGGATATTGAGGAGTGGTCTGAATGTATGCCTTTCTGATACTAAATTTCCCATTATTTGTACATGTTTGCAGTCCCGCACCATCAGTTGCCCACCATTCTCTTGCGCCAAATAATTTCCTAACGAGCCAGCTAGCTTATTTAGGAATTATTATTGTATTAATATATTTTTTATTTATGTAGTGACAATGTATCCATTTAATCCAGAGTTTGTCTTTTTTTGCCATTAAGACCCAGAGGAGTTTTGATAGAGCCGCTTTATTCTATCTTTCATAGGAGATAATGTTCAGCCCTCCTGCCGCCATTGCTTTACACAGTGTTTCCCAGGCGATTGGATTCCTATGACTAGTTCCATGACTACCAGTCCATAGGTAATTCCTGCAAATTCCATTTACCAGTTTTATAATTTTTTTTGGAATGAGGAATACCTGGGCCCAATAAGTCTGCATTTCAAACAGGACGCTTTTGATGAGTTGGACTCTGCCAGCATAAGAGAGGAGTTTTGATGTCCAGTTTCGGATTTTGTCCACTATCTTCTCTTCTAGGGGCATACATTGTGATATGGTGATCTTTTTTGTGGATGACGGAACTACTAGATATTTGAAAGGGAGGGTGCCCATTGTGGGGTGGAGTTCAGAGCATATTTTCTCCCTGAAATTAGATGATACACCTGCTGTATACAAGGAGCTTTTATCCAAATTGGCTTGGAGGCCTGAGACCAGAGAGAACTGTTCAAATTCATTCATCAGTTACTTCATGGAAGTTTCATCAGCCCGACAACACATCAAAAGGTCGTCTGCAAAGCATATGTGTGTGATTTGTAGTTTGGAGCATTTGGCGGTGGAAATTGAAGTCCGGGTTTCTGTGTAGCCTTTTTAAGGATCTAGTTAGGTATTCCATGGCTAGCACAAATAAGTAGGGGGACATTGGGTCCCCCTGTCTTAGTCCTTTCCTTGCGTCTAATCTCTTGGTCAATCCTCCATTTGTCAAAAGGGAATAACTGACGGTGGGAGATATACTTTATTATTAGTACTACTATTTTATAAGGAATTCCAAATTCAAGTAGTACTGCATTAATAAAATCTCATTCAACAGAGTCGTAGGCCTTCCTAATGTCAACTTCAATCAGGCATCTAGGGGATACTGTCTTGTGATTATAGCCTTTGATTAGCTCATGTGCCATAATAACATTATCCAGTATGTTTCTCCCCTCTATGAAGGCATTGGGAGTGCCCATGTTTATCGACAACCAGTTTTAGCCTATTTGTTAGGATCTTAGATATGATTTTATAAAGAGTTGAAGAGCAGGCAATGGGTCGATATTCTTTGACATAGCTGGGATTTTGCACTTTTGGAATCGAAGTGACAGTTGTGCAGTTAATTTGTTTCAACAGTTTTCCAGTTTGGAAAAACTGTTGCACTGCCTGAGTAACATTCCTCCCCCCCCCCCCCCCCACAATAGGCCAAAATTCGTTAAAGAATTATGCAGGATAGCCATCAATGCCTGGTGTCTTATCTGGAGGGAGCTTCTGCACAATATGGTGAATTTCCTGTTCTGTTACTGGAGACAGTAGTTGCTGCTGTTGGTGCAGGGTGAGGCAGGGTCCATCTCTGGCCACTCTGATGTCGATGCCTGGTAATTGTGTTGCTGCTGTACCCTCTTGTTCTTCCTCTGTTTATCCTTTACAATGTATGTCACCTTATTCGTAAAAAAGAAAAATCTCATTTTTTTGTAATTATTTTTTTTCCACATCCAGTTTAAAACAATCAGCTTAACATGAATTTTCCTCCTTGTTTTCATACTTCTATTTCTCTTTAAAAAAAAAGCAATATTTTTTATAGCAACTTATTGACTCTCACATATGAGGAACCAAGACCCACAAGAAGTTTATATAACTATCAAATAATTCTTCTCAAAGAAAAAATAAAAAAATTACATGAGCTCTTCTGAAGACACAAACAATATATAATTTTTCTTCTCACTTTTAACATGTGCTAATTATTGGAGGACATAAAATTCTAACTCAACATAACATGAGTTGCACGAAGATGAAAAAGAAAAAGAAGAGGAAAGAGAAAATAATTCTTCCCTTATAAGCTATAAAGAAAATAGCAATTTCATCTTCTACCTTCCCCATGTCATCAACCATTATAGAAAGATAATCCAACAAAAATTATTAACTTTATAAGTACTCCTCTTTCCGTGTATATATATATATATATATAGTGAACAATTAATTTTTTGCTCGCTTGAATCACTCCTATAAAATTCTTAAATTAGGATTTTTTATTATTTGAATTTATAGGAATTGATTGCATGTTTTTTTATTTATTTGCATTTTGTGCATTTTAAATTGATATATTACAAAAATAATACACTTGTATTTAGGACCCAATTTTTGCATTTTTGTATTAGGATAATTAGTATTTGACAATATAAAAATAAGAAAAAAATAACAAAAAATATTAGTCATGTTTACATGTGCTTAGTTTTCTTTTTAAAACTAGGATTTAGTTTTTTTAGAAATTAATTAATTTTAATTATAGAATTTAAATCTGGTTTTTGTATTTGAAGAATTAATTAGAAAACAAATAAAAGAAGGAAATTTGGCCAGTTTTGGATACAAATCACTAGCCCAAACCTTCAAACCCAGCAAAACCCAAGCCCAAACATACCACACCTGGTCCAGCCTTATAACGCCTAAAACGACGTCGTTTAGATCCAAACTCACCTCAACCATTCATTTCTCATTATCCAACGGCCCTGGTTTAACTGTGTTTTAAAATAAAACTGTCCAAATATACTACAAACCCTAGAGACAACCCTTCTCTTCCTCGTGCCTATCCTCCACCACCCAAAAGCCACCGTCTCTCAGCCGTCCACCGCCAGCCGAAAATCGGCGCCGCCGCCGGCCTGTCCCCAATAAACCCTAAAATACATCTTTGAATCCCCTTCTCCTCTTTCCAGTTCCCCAAGTCCCAGCCTCCAAATCCTAACCAATCGCTTCGAATATTCAGATAAATTCAAGGTTGTTCCGCCCTCCACGGTGGCGCCGGCTTAGACGCCCACAAAACTACAACATAGAATCTCCTTTCCAACCTCGTCACGAATCTAACACCAGATGCCTTCGAATCATAGTCCAACAACATAAATATTAATTTGAAATCCGACCAAAAATTACCCCAACTTCTGAATCAAAACGAAACGGTACCCTCACTCACCCTCACTCTCCTCACCACAACAACAAGGTAATATGCCATCGAATGCCTCCACGGCCTCTCCGAGTCAAAATCAGGGTTTCCGGAACCCTTTAAGTGATGCATGTAGATTCGTGATCCTCTAGAAGTTTAAGTTAAGTCTTTTAGTCTCTCTGTTAATTGTAGTTTTAGTTATAGTTTTGTAAGTTTTTAAGTCTAAACATGGTTTTCCTTAGTTTTCATGATTTCTTCTTTCTTGTTCTGTTCTGGCCTTAGTCTATGCTTCATTTTTTTGTTTAAGTTAAGTTAGTCTTCAGTATTGTGATCTCTCGCTTGTGTTTGACGTAATAGGAATAAGTTTGTGAACCATTATCGCTCTTTGGTCTTACTTGTTAAATACATGTTCCATTGATAATTGCATGTTAGTTTAATGATTTTATTTGGTAGAGATTCGTTTAGGGTTAGGAAAAATGGACTTGATTGAAAATCACTTTTTGGATATTACTGTTCTCTTGTTTCACCTGTCTCTAGTTCGAATTCTTGTGGATGTTAGTTAAATGCCAGATTTGGCTTCAGAATAGTAGGATTAAATTTGGTTTGAATTGGTTCAATTGCTAGAATTTCTCTAGATTGGTTTAGACATTGCTGATTAGTCTAATTTTTGTTAGTGCTAAAACTAAGGATAATTAGTTTTGAAAGTTAGCTTGGGTGGTGTAGGAATTTCAGTGGATTAGAAGGATAGTATATGTCTTGGATAAAATGAATCTTACACAAAATCGATTTGGAAACCCCTAGAAAATTCTAAATGGGATTCCAATTAAATTTTTGAAAATTACAATGCAATATCTTGGCTAGCAAGTCAGGAATACAGGGACTAACTAATAAAATTTGGAAATTTTGAAAGGAGTAACGGTAAAATAAAAGCTGAAACTTTTCCCTAACTTACTTGCCTATAAAGGCATGGGTATTTTGACTAAAAAGGTATGGAAACAACCCTCCAAAAAATCCTTCAAAATTAGTCCTAAACACAAGAGCAAAAAATCTAAAAAGTAGATCTGATTCGATGGAAATCTGCTGAAAACTTGAAAACACAAAAAGCAAAAGGGGCAAAAATTATTGTTCCATTAGCATCAACCACTTCTGAACTCTTTCTTGAATCATTTGTGTTAAAGCTACGGGGATCCTAGTTTATTTTGAGAAAAACTCTTTCTTTTTTCCTAGGTTTCGAGCTTGGTTTATTACTGCATATGTTGGTGGATTTGCTGTTGTTATTATCTCTTGTTTACCTACTCATAGGTGCTTCATCTTTGCGACAATTCCAGGTACACAATTGAACTCAAACTTATGTAGATTTGAGATGAACATGGAATGAAAATGCCCAAGCACCTGCTTCCTGAATTATACCTGTTTGGATTGCTGTGTTTAATAGTAAAATAGGTCTTAAATGCTATGTAATGGGTTACTATAGTTTAAATTTTGATGCGCTCTTATATAAACTTTGGACTATATAATTTAGACTAAGCATGACTATTTCGAATTTATGGTTTGAACTGTTTGTAAGTGACATGATTCTAGGATCATTATTGATTTATTTCCAGGTCTTCATTAGTTGTATTCAAATGTGAAACTCAGGAGTTGGTTTACAATTTATTCTCAGTGTTTATAATGCCTTTCATGATAGCAGGAGGATTCATTAATTACTTTAAATTTCTATTAAATTCTTTATTAAGTCTGTAGGGTATACAAATACGCTGAACAATGTAGTGAGATTTGAATTCAAATTGTGTCTCACCTACTGTTTAATAATCGTTGCTTTTCCTTTGTTTTAAGCATTGTTAGGACTAGCTTGTTAAAATTGGTACAATTGAGAAATAAGTAACATCATATGTTGGGTTTAGGCTCCTAGCCCAGCGTGACAGGTTCTCATGAAAATGAGACTTGGGCCCAGCTATGTGCTAATGATCCTAAGTATCAGTAGCCCACTCAGCCCATATAATTTGCTGAGTAGTCTCTTATAAATGTCGAATAAGCTCACCCTTTCTTCTTGGGCCAATTTTGTGACCCAATATGTTGTAGCTCAAAACATATTAAAAGTGTTAGTTTAATTTTGCAATGTAAGCTTGGGCGTTCGAGTTAGGTAGCTAGTTCAGGTAAGGAGGTTCTTCCCTTTTATTTGAATCCAGACTTGAACTCAAGGTCTGAATTTCATAATATTAATTTATTAGGTCTTATTAGAGACACACCTCAATAGAAAAACCTAGTTGGCTCCATAGTGGCCTTTAAATAATAAAATGAGGTGCACCGCACCAAACAAAACCTATAAATTGCGTGGACCTCTTTAAATGCTTCTATTAAAATGCTTAGACATTCGGGACACGCCGTTTAGTGAACTTCAAGGCTTCCCGAAAAGATAATAGTACGGTAGCTGCTTTAGGCGCGTCGTTTTAATGATTTTACTTTAATAAATACGGGTGTGCATTTGATGTGACCAAATCCAAATCCTAAAACGTCGAATAAAATTGTTTCGGATACGGGTGCATTTTATGTGACGCGATCCAAAGACATGTTTTAAACGACGTTCACATTCCTAAAATTCAACTAAAAGCAATAAATAGTTTCAAATTGCACCATATAATGAACATGTATAGAAATCAGAATTTTAGCCAATTGTAATAGTTTAAGCGACCATGCTAGAACCACGGGATACGAGATTGCATAACACCTTTCCTCCGGTCAAAAAAATTCCTTACTTAGAATTTATGGTTCGCAGACTCCATTTGAGGAGTCGAAATTTTCTCAATTGGGAATTCAAAATAAACGGGTGGCTTGGGACACCAAAAGCCAAGCCTATCCCAAGTGCCGACTGTAGATAAATAAATAATCCCATTTCGAATAATGTCACTTAACATGGAAAAACTCCCTTATATGTTTTATCCTTCGGGGTATCTGTGTAAAAAGAAGGTGTGACAACTCGGGCCACTCTGCTGGGGATAAAACCCAGAATCTCTGGTGCAGGGTTCAGGAACTCAAGCTTAGAATAACTGTTATATCTAGATTTTCTGATTTTATTACATGTTCATACCTAATGTGCTAAATGTTTTACCGATTTGATATTTCGTGAATTGTATATATATACTGTTACGAATCTCTTCCTCTCTTTGAGTCTTCTACATCATGGAGAAGAGTTCACTTCATGTGACTTCTCTTCTTTTTTGAGACTTTTTATTTAGAATGAGGTTTGGATAAGCTGCTAAGCCGACAGAGCTTCTGTATCCTCGATACGCTGCCATATCCCCCCAACTCGAGTTGTCCGCTCGTGTAAGCCAGGTCTAGAACAATAAACCCCGAATTTAACCGTAGTAAAACAAAACATCATGCCATATCCCTAGTAGGAATGTTTGTTTGCATCACGTGCATTTGACTTAGGGGACATAACACAGGGGTTGGGTCCGTCTAGTACAGGTGACCCGAAATGAAAATACCATCCGGATGCATCTTACGTGCTACTTGTGCATTTATTTACCGTGGATTTTCATGTTGGCCGGCTTGCAAATAATGAGAAAAATTGAGAAAATAGAAGTTCTAGGGATAAATGAGGGTAATCACTCATTTCGGAAAACCAATGCCCAAATAGCATCGAACTGATGCCGGATAGTTTATTGAAAAAAAAAACAAAGAGACCTTTACAAAATTTGGTTTGACAAAACATTTTTCCGGAACTACGCTGGTTTGATTTTCACTAGGTGTGAGATATGTAGGCAACCCCTCCGGGTCCAACCTCCTTTTTGCCAAAAATAGCCAAAAAATGTCAAAATTTTAATTGTTGTCCTGAATAAATCGGGTGATGCTGTTCTTGTTAATAGAAGAAATGTCCTCAAAAGGATGTCGGAAGGCTGTTTTTGCAAGAACAACCATCCTGAGTCATTTTAAATGGTTTGCGGTCACAGCCTTAAAATCTTCCTTTCAGAAGTGCTGAAAGCCTGAAAGGCCGTATTGGCAAAACCAAGTCATTATCTTCATAAAGGTAGCAAAGAAACCTTGGTCAAGATTTTGGGTGGTCTCATCGGATTATTAAACATCAAACCAAGAACAGATATTATTGAGTCATTGATACCATTTTGGGATCCAACATGTAATGTGTTCCGGTTCTCAGACTTTGAGCTTGCACCCATACTAGAGGAGATTGCGAGATATGCAGGTTCTAACGGGAACCTCCAAAGTAGATATCCATTGGTACCGATACCGATAACCATCCACAGATTCTTGGACTTCTTGAGCGTTCATCGGGACATTCAAGATAAGCATCTATCAGAAGGGTGTTGCACGTTTTATTTCTTATACCACCGATATGGCAACCCGAAAGGATTATAGGAGCCCAATACCGGTTTGACACATCCCGCCAACAAAGATAAATGGGAGGCCCGATAGGGATTTGAATTCCGGGTAGCTTTCCTGGGATTCGCGGTTTGTCCAAGAAAAAGACGGTCACATAGACATTGGCCTTGTAGGAATATTGGATGTTGCCATAAAGAAGCCTACTAGCACAGTGGTTCCCTTGATTGTGGCGGAAATGTATCAAGCCTTAACCATGTGCCGAGAGGGTATGAAATTCACTCAGGGTTGCAATATGTTGCTACAACTGTGGATCAAAGAGCACATTTGTAATCACACGAGGTACATGAACTATGGTTTGACGGGGTTGATTTTCATTGAAGAGTTTGAGACCCGGGTAACAGGTATTGAGTTCCCCAAAGGCACTGAAGCTTGGTTGTCCTGCTTGAGATCTTTGATGGCGGATAAAGTTGAATGGGCTTTCAGATGGATCCCCCCTACTGAGATTGTGTACATATTAGCAGAAGTGCCTTATATTCTTTTAATGGGCATTTGAAGCATTCAACCTTACGCTCCTTATCGAGTCCTGCGGCAGCTTGGGAGATTCCAAACCGTCCACAGTGACAACGATCTGAGTAAACAAGTCATCGAATTACACCCAAAAGTTGTCTTCCCATAAGGAAAGATTCGCCAAATATGGAATGAATGCAGGTACCTTGAGCCTAAAACCATAGTGCATGATCAGGCAAAGGGCGAAGTAGACCCTAAATACTTGGTATGGTTTGGCAAAATATTTCAAATTCCTGAAAGGACCGCCAAGAGACCGCATGTTCAACACTTCACTGACAAAGCACAAGTGCAGTGGGATTGGTTAGGTATAGAAAAGGAGCACATGACCTGAATAGGAGCATTGGAAAAACAGGTTGAGGATCTTCGGTTAAAAAATAGCTTGCAAGCCGCGGCCGATGAAGGTGACAAAAGAAGTTGACCCAAGAAAATGAAGCCCTTAAGGCCCAAATCCAAAAATGATAATAGATGCAAAAACCCAAGAGAGAAGCCACTGCAATGAGAGACTGATAAAAGGGCTAAAGAAGCAAGGCTTAGAATGCCAGGACGAATTGGAGAAATTTGAAGGGAACATGGCAAAGCTTCGGGCACAATGGGCAAAGAAGACAGAGGAAAAAGGCTAGTTTGTGCAAAAAATGAAAAGGAAATATGAGGGGACCATTGCTAGTATGAGGAGAAAAATGAATACCTTTAAAGATAAGGTAGCCCGACAAGACAAATAATTTCAGGCGGAGAGAGAACAATGATATAGGTTAATCGCCAAAATGGAGAAGGAGATAAAACTATTGCGAGACCATCAGTTTCGTGAATCTCAGGTGCTAAAATCCCGTAACCAACAGATAAGCCGACTACTCCAAGAAAAGGGTCGGATCAGGGAAAGAATTATAAGCATCGTAGATTATATTGTCATGAAATGTCAGGCCGGTGAACAAATGGGCAATACCACGTTCTTTGCTAGAATAATGATATTCGTTCGTCAGGTGATAAATGATTTGGAGCAGTTACAAAAGGGTCTTGCACGTAGGCCCTCGACGATGTCGAATGACGCCCCGCAGGCCCCAGGATTTGAATTTTTAATGTACTATTGACCTAATGTATACTCTATTTTTATATTATATTTATGACCTTCGGCCGTTTAATATAGTATATAATATACACAGATAAATTAGATCAATTAAAAACAAGCTAGGCATATGTAACTACCTGCAAAATGTGTCTGGTAACTCAAAAAATAATCTAGAAATCCGCAATTACCATTAAAAGAAGGCTTCGAGTTTACATTGCAGAAAAGTAGTAGGAGTGTCAGGACAAGAAAAAGAAGGTTGATTAATCAAGGGTAATTGTTTACTAATAAGAGCATTCTACTAGGTGGTATTGGTATAAATGATCCAAAGGAACCTTTCCTTTGTGAAACAATCTATAAAAGCTTAAAAGTTTTTGGATAAAGCTTCCAATGAAACATTTAAGAAACAAAATGGTGCATCCATGAAGAGCAGCATTAAGTCTAAGAAGAGTCCAGTTGAGCGTACCATGTATGAAGATGATGCTGTGGGGCTAGTAACCTGGAAAAGAAAGTCTGTTAAAGGATATTGAAAGCAAAAACAGGAAAATGTAAGGGAACCAGTTCTCTGAGGACCATGCCCAGTGATAGTGGTCTTTGGAAAAAGAGATTAAGAATGTAGAATGTATTGTGGGGTCGTAGGTTTAACCAAATAATTTTTGAGATGGCTGGTATGAGACAAATTCTGGAGATAGTGCAATTTCAATAATGGGAGAATTTTTTTCAGGGATCATTTATTTGGTGTACAAAGATGTGGCAAAAAACTCCTACGTATCTCTCTTCACTGATAAGGGATATCACATTTGTGCACTAGTAAATGGAGTAGACATTGTACTCAGCGCTTTAGCATTGGGAAATGTTCTTAAAATTCCATGTGAATGTGCTCAGTCAAATGTGTTTGTAGTGTCAACTTTAGGAGGGCTATCATGAAAGAGCAAGCTATTTAGTAGAGAAAACAGGTGCATAAGAAGGTATTACTTCCTAAGTATCAACTTCTTCTGAACTGGTTAATAAGGTGCTCTTACCTCGTTCTGAGAGGCGGTCTATTGCTATAAAATTGGATATGATCATAATTGAGGCGCTTGATGAGTTTGTCCAAATCAATCTACCAGCAGTCATGATAAATCATATGCAAAAGGTGGAAAACTTTAAAGATTGGAGTCATGGGCTACCATATGGATTTCTCCACATTCAAATGTTCACATTTTACAAGGTCCCTTTGGGTATTCCCAGAGTGGGCACACACAAGAAAACCTTTTCTAAAATCACACTAGAAGAATGTGAGTGCGTAAAAGAGTTGGTGGAAGCATATCGACCATTTCTTAGCTGATCAATGCTCAAAATGCAAATTTGAAGAGATCATAAGGTTGATGGCTCAAAATGCCAAACTAGAAACTCAAATAAGTCAAGCAGTTAAAGGACACGATTCCGTTAATAAAAGAATTCGCCGCCTAACAAAGGGAATTGATAAGCTTCACGAAAAATGCTTGAAGAACAACTATATGGAAATGTCTAACTAGACCTGGTTCTCAAAACTATTGTTGCCTCCTCTTCCAAGCCTCCCTGTTCTAGTTCCCCCATGATCCTCTCAGTGGCCAGTTTTATTTTGCTCAAATGTTTTGTGGTTGGTGTTTTCTTTTGTTTTTTGTGATGACATGCTGGATTTCACCATTATTGCTCTTGTTTTGCTCAGTCCATTGTTAATATTAATGAAATAGCTCATCTGTTTGCCTATACAATGTTGTTTTCCTCTACCTTCTCTTTTCTCTCATGTTGTGTGCACATATATGGCATGAGTTGGTTGTAATAGACTTCTTTGTGCTTCTTGCCTACTTTTGTATCTTTTTAATGATTTCAATAGGGGGAAAAGGTCAGGGGGTCAGGGGAATCTTATAGGGGATCTGATTAAGGGGGAATCAAAAATTGATTCAAATAAAGGGGATCTAATTAAGAGGGAATCAAAAGCAAAAGGTCAGGGGGAACTTTGTGTAGTTTCTAGTACCTCATCTGGTTATATCAGCTCTAAACAAATACTACCAATGCCTCCTTTTTTCGATATGAAAAGGGAGAAAATGATGCATTTTCAGTGTCTTTTCCTTATGCTTCTTATGTTTTGATGATCAAACGAACATCTTGTCGAGAACTAGATCGAAAACCTAACCCACCCGGTATACATTTCAAATGAAAATTGTCCAATATAATCTCTAGCAAATAAGTGAACAATCACAAGGAGGAACACAATAAGGACCTGGTCCCTTAGGGTTCTTCGATAAAAGACCAAGTCAACTGTACAGTTGGAATGCAATAGCCATAAGTAATTGTCCACAACTGTTACATAGAGGAACACAACAAGGACCCGATCTTTTAGGATTCTCTGACATAAGAATAAGTCAACTATATAGCTGGAGCACAATTGTAGAAAGTGACTGTCCGCAACTGTACACGCGACAGTGCAGCAGTTACTTCTTATTGGGAAGAAATGTATACCAAGAATTGACATCACCATTGTGATGTGTTTTGTAGCATAACAACCTGGTGCAAGGAACAACATATTCACTGATGCATTTAGTGATATTCTTTCAAGCATTAAATTGTTCATCCGACATTAAAGTCACTAGTTGTTAAGAACAAGAAGACAACCCCATTAATAGATCATATTCACAATGAGCCTACATGTATCCATAGTTGATTTGTAATCTTTTTAGTTGTTCTTCATTGTAACTCCTATCTTTCCTTCTTAAAGCTATGTTTTAGGAAACCCACAATTCATAAACTTTCTGAGTTTATGATGTGACTAGGTTTAGTCATAAATTTAAAGTCTTTGTAACTAGAGAGTCACAAAGTGATTTGTCGTAAGAGTATAGCAAGTTAGTTAAGTTGAAGTCGTTGTAATAGAATTATTACAAAGTGGCGTGTAATAGTGAGATTACAAGTTAATGAAGTTGAAAGCCCACAAGTGTAGGTCGTGATTTTTTGTAACCTTGTGTGAGATTTTTCCACGTAAAATCTCTTATCTCTTTTACTTACTACTTCATATATATTCTCAGTATAAACTCATAAAGTATCACGTGCTCTATAGTTTGGTGGACTCATATAAGCTAACAATGACTTTTACCTCATTCCAAGACGTGGGTCTGAGGAGTCTTTTGGGGCATTTTTCTAATTTCTTGTCTTAGATTTGATTTTGTTAGCTAGATTAGCTTCTTATAGCTATATATACATTATGTAATTGGTGTTGGCTAGATTTGGGCCATCCGGAGCCGGTTATTTGTTGAAAGAGCGTTGTGACTAATTGATTGAGCTTGGTTTGAGGCAAGTGGATTGACCAACCTTGTGTGGAGGAACTCCCCTTATGGTTTGGTATAATTTGATATATGAGGGCTGTGTACATGAGGTAACGAGTGCGTACACAGGCTATTTGTTGAAAAACTCTCTTTTTTTAAATAAAAATATCGGTTTACCTTTAACTCAGCTACACTAGCATATGTAATTATCATGTTTAGTTTAGAATAGCATGACTATGTGTCTTATTTGCTTACCTATACTCTGTGCAATATACTTAGTGAATTTCCTGCTTCTTGTTGACTTGGACTTTGTCTAAATCATAGAATTACGTGTTGTAGTTTTAATTCTATTGTTTTCACCGCTTAATTACTTTGGAACAATGGAAAGTTATTCCGGGAGATCCCCATTACTGTATATATACTTTGGGACTATGGAACGGTATTCCTAGAGATCCTTATGTGTTGCTTATTTACTTTGGGACTAAGAAACGGTATTTCACGAGATCTCCCAACACAGTATATTTACTTTAGGCTTATGAAACGGTATTCTGGGAGATCCTCTATTGCTATTAATGTGTGCGCTGTTGTCGGCTTTCTTGGAATTCAATTCCTATTAGGTTTCTGCAATTATTTACTGTAATACTTCTTTTTGTATTATATTCATTATATTTATACCAGTAAGGCCCTGACCTGATCTCGTCACTACTCAATCGAGGTTAGGGTTGGTATTTTCTAGGTACCGTTGTGGTGTACTCATGCCCTTTCATGCACATGTTTTTCTGTGTGCAGATCCAGGTACTAGCTCTCAGCCTTAAGTTTAGCTGTATGGTTGCTACCTTAGGAGTCTTCAAGGCAAACCTGTCGTGCCTGTATACCTCGGAGTCCCCTTTTATCCCTTATGTTAATTTTCCCTTTTTTTATTCAGTCATGGTTTTATAGATCAATTAGAAACTCTTCGAAGCATGTGACATTGCGGTATTCCGGACTTTGGAAAGATGATTATTGTGTATGCCGAGTGATATTTTTTTGCTTATAAATTATAACTGTTAGCTGTGATCCTTGTGTTTTCATTTCATTTATGCAATATTAGGCTTACCTAGTCACTGAGACTAGGTACCTTCACGACAGTTCACGGAGGGAGAAATTAGGTTGTGACATTCAAAGAGGACATGCGATATCTTAGGTCCATTGTGGCTTATTTTAATAGATTTCAATTCAAGATATTCACTTGGTGGTCAATACATCATGTTTGTGATTACATGTAGATGATGAACAGATAAGGAGACAATAGGTCCCCTTGACGGATGCCTCTTGATGGTTTAATAAATTCGGTAGGCTTGCCATTCAAGATGATTGAGGTTATGGTGGTGGCTATACAATCCATATTAAGCGCTATTATATTATGTAGGAAATTTAGAGCAATCGCTAAGCTTCTAACGGAGGACCATTTAAGTCGGTTAAAAGCCTTTTTAAGGTCAATTTTAGCATTATTTTTCCGGTACGAGCCTTACAAGTCTTGAAAGTGTGAATTGCTTCTTGTATAATTATTGCATTGTCAGTTGCTCTTTTTCCTGAAATAAAGTTGCGTTGATTAGGACTGTTAATGTTATTAAGAAAGGGGCGAATACTAATTATGATAATTTTTGTTATAGTTTTGTAAATAATATTACAAAGACTTATGGATCCATATTGGAAGATATTTTGTGGGTGTTTTACCTTAGGAGAGTTACATGTGTTTTATTAATGTTAGGAGGTATAGTTAGTGTATTAAAAGCTTGAATACAATTATGGGTGATAGCAGCTTAAGTGTCTGCCCAATATTTTTAGAAGAATATTGGATATATACCATCCAGACCAAGAGCCTTGAGAGGTTTGAAACTATTGATAGCTTTCTAATTTCAGTTGTTGTGGGAGGCCAATTGAGTGTTTTTTTTGTCTTGTTCTAAGAGGGTATTTAGGTTGCTTGAATTAGTTAGACTAGAAATTAAACATGATTCCAGGCCAGTAGTGTAGATATTTTGAAAATACTTTATAATAATATCACTAATTTCCTTAGGGTCAAAAGTAAGTTCCCAACAGTATCGATTAGTCCTAATATTCTGTTTTTCCTCTTCTTTGGATAGCTAAAAGATGGAAAAATTTTGTATTTGTATCCCCATTATTTATCTATTATACTCTTAATTTTAGTTACCAAAAATCTTGTTCATTTTGGAAAATAATGTTATAATCATGAATAAGGTTGTAAACATTAGTGTGGAAATTAGTCATATACTAGGAATCCATGTTTTGGAGCCCCCGATTACGTGCTAAAAGAAGTCTTATTCTTTTTAAAGATGTTCCCGAAAATAGACTTATTCCGTTCTTCAACATATTCAACTATTCTCATAAGCTACAGAAATAATAATGTTCAAACAATATATAATCCGAACTAAAAGTAAAACAAAGTTTAATTTTATTCATGCATTAACAATGTAAATAAATTTAATATGACTAGTCTTAGGATACACACTTTATTCGTATTCTCATGTCAATAAGTAAATAATTTTTATAAAAAATCAGATAAGTATTAAACAATATGTTAGAATTATTAGAAAAACGATATATAATTTTCTAATACTAGGAATATTATTCTCATTTAGCTAGTTAAAAGAATGAGGAAATCTTGTCCAATGGAAATCCTCGGAGTTTTATAAGAATGTTTTATCAAATTTATTGTCAAATACCGAATCAAACAAGTAAATAAATATTTTTTATCACGATAATTTTATCAAATTGAAGGGGAGCCTTGACGTAACTGGAAAGATGCTGTCATGTAACTAAGAGGTCACAGGTTCGAACAGTGAAAATAACCTCTTGCAGAAACGTAGGATAAGAGGTTGGAGACAATAGGCCTTGTGGTTGGGCCCTTTGTTTTTCCAAGTAAAGGTGAAGTTTTGAAGACTGACAAAGGAACTCAGACATGGACCAGGTCCATCTTGTAAAGCACAGTTATAATCAACTCAAACATGTGAGATGCACGTGAAGAAGATAAACCTAGCTTATATGAAATGATATCTCCTGATAAGATCGAAAAATATTTCATATTGGATGAGGAAAAAGAAACCTTACTCAAAGAGAACACGGTTTAATTAAATGATAGAGTTAGAGTATGAGATCAACTAGAATTTTTCAACCATGGAAGAGTAGCATCTGAATTCTAGTTAATCGTTATTTACTAACATCATAAATATTAGTGTTGTTCTTTTTTATAGGTAATGCAGACAAGAAAAAGTTAAACGTGAATCGAGAGCAATATATCGAGGAAATTTTACAAGCAATTCGTGTGTGATTCAAGTGTGCAAACCAAAAGCTACTTGAACAAGATAGAAGAACATGTTCCAAGTGTCTATCTTTTATTCTAGTTCAATTGTAGTAGCTGATTTCACATTGTACATTTCTGCTTATCTAAAAGCAATTGTATTAGGTACTAAGAATTTTCAAGTTAGAGTTAACTTGAAGTTGTCTCAATAGTTGATATTGTGTGCCACAACGGGATTAGAGTTAATCCCATGTTTAAAAAGAAGTTTTTGTAAATGAAGTTTTGGCTGAGTGATTTTAGTGAAAAAGTTTGGAAAATCTTACTGGAAGATAGGCCGTGATTTTTTCACCTTTTGAGCCAGGTGTTTTTCACGTAAAAAATTTTGATGTTCTTTATTTTATGCATTTATTATTCTGCAATAGTTGTAGTTGGAACACATAGTAAAAAACTAGGTCCTTCTATAATCGAGTTAAGGAAAAATTGGGTACCACACAAATCACCCCCCTTTTGTACAGTATTAAAGTACAAAACATCAATTGGTATCAAAGCAAGTTATCCTTAAAGAGACTAATACCTTAGGAGTAGATCAATAAGAGTGCACCATCATAAAATTGGGAAGGACAATCCACTACTAGGCCACCACTCTTCAATGGTCAGTATTATTCCTAGTGAAAGAACATAATGAGACACCACATCATCGGAGAAGACTATGAACTATAGGTCATTGTTCCTGATGGTCCCCTGACTACTACAAAAAAGAATGCTGAAGGAGCTTATGTGCCAAAGACTAGAGCTGACTGTACTGCTGAAGATTTTAACAAATGACAAAAGAATGCCAAGGCTAAGGAATGTCTTATGTGTGGACTAGATCCGAACGAGTACAATATAATTTAAGGATGTATTACTACTAAGGAGATCAGGGACACTCTACAAATGGCCATGGAGGAACTCCTCAAGTAAAGAGATCAAGAGGAACATTGTTGTATTCTCAATATGAGAATTTCACCATGAAGGAAGGGGAAACCATCAAAGAGATTTACACAATATTAACTACACTATCAAATGAACTTAAGTCTCTTGGAAGAATTGTCCTTGAAAAGGACAAGGTTGAGAAAATCTTGACAAGGGTCTTGCCAGTAATTGGGAAAGAAAAATCACTGCTATTCAGGAATCAAATAACATTGCTACTCTCAAATTAGATGAGCTGATTGGAAATCTCACTGCCTATGAACTGAGAAGGCAAATCATGAAGATGGATGCTCCGAAGAAGGAAAGAAATCTGGCTCTAAGAATAGATGAAGGTGAAAACATAAAGGATGATGAAATGGCTATGATCACAAGGGATTTCAAGAAGTAGCTAATGAGAGAAAATGATTCTTCAAGAGGTAAAACCTTTGACAAACCAAGGGCCCCTCAAAAACAGACCAGCGAGGGCTACTAAAAATGTGGTAAGACCGACCATATGATCAAGAATTGTTCTCAGTGGGAAATCTAATGGAATAAATAAAGGGTTGATTGATCAAATAGGAAGAAAAAACAAGCTCAACCCAAGAAGAACAAAAGATCAACAAAGTCTAAGGTTGCTGCTTGGGAAGAAAGCTTATATGATGATTCAGAAGATGAAGCTGGACATTAGAGAATAAGATGATGAACAAGAGGTCAAAGTAAATGGGAGTAGCCAAATAAGGTACATTGACAATGGCTTCTCAAAGCATATGACTGGTAGCAAGAACTAGTTCCTTTCACTTGATGATCTCAAAAGAGGTAATGTCTCCTTTGGAAATGGTAGAAGGGTGAGATCATTAAGGTTGGAAAATTAGGTAAGACAGACACACATTTCATTGAGAATGTCAACTTGATAGATGCTTGAAATATAGCCTAATCAGTGTATCACAATTGTGTGATAGAGGTAACTTAGTAGCATTCACTTCTACCAAATGTTTTGTGATAAACCTTATCACTAACAAGATTGTTCTGCGGGGAAAATATAGTAAACATTATATACATCGTAGATTAGTACACTCTTTCAGAAAATAAACTCACTTGCTTAAGTGTGTTGGACAATTTTCCTCTCCTTTGGCACAAAAGACTTGGATATGCAAGTCTGGGTCAACTCAACAAATTAGTCCCCAATGACCTGGTGATAGGGCTTCCTAACATTAAGTTTAAGCAAGACAAAGTTTGTGAGGCTTGTGTAGGGGGAAAGCAGGTAAGATCCTCTATTAAAAGCAAGAAAGGGGTAAGCAACACCTGGCCGATGGAATTGGTTCATATGGATCTTTGTGGTCTAATGAGAACACTGAGCAAATGTGGTCAGAAATATGTGATGGTGCTTGTTGAATTATACTAGGCTTTCTTGGACATTGTTTTGAACATCTAAGCATGAAGCATTTGACATGTTTACTGCCTTTTTTCATAGAAAAATTCAAAAACAACTAGGCAATCAACTTGCATCAATTAGGTATCATCATGGAACTGAATTTGAAAATACTATGTTTGCTGAATTTTGTGATGAACATGGAATAGATAACAATTTTTATGCCTCTAGGACTCCACAAATAAATGGAATAGTTGAAAGAAGAAAAGGACACTTGAAGATAAGGCTAGGACTATGCTTCTTTCTAGTAAAATGCCTCACAGCTTCTGGGCAGAAGCTAAAAACACTGCATGGTACATCATAACTAGGTGCATGACTAGACCTCTTGTAGAGAAGACTCCCTATGAGATACTTAGAAGGAGAAAGCCGAATATATCCCATATTAGGGCATTTGGATGAAAGTGCATTTTGCACAATAATGGAAATGACTCCCTCGATAAGTTTCATCCAGAAATGATGAGGGAATTTTCTTCGGATATTTTTCACATAGCAAAGCTTACAAAGTGTACAACAAAAGAACATTATGTGTAGAAGAAAGTGTACAAGTAGTTCTTTATGAAACTAACATTCTTTCTGAGAGATGGGAACATGAAGATAAAGCTATTGGGTGGTAAAAGAATTGAGTAAACACATGGCTCAAGCTGAAGCTTCACCAAAAAAAGGAAAAGGTGATGGAATATGTTCTTCTATCCAGGGAAACCTGACAGGGGAATTGAAAAAAGGAGAAGTGAATTTAACTCCCAAATGGAACCTGTCCATGAGCCTATTCCTCAGCAATAGACCATGGGAGAAACTCCAAACATAAATTATCTAGTTGGGAAAACAAGTGTCAATGTTCTCATCTTATTGAGAACATCCTTACTGATCCAACTTCTAGAGTTAAAACTAGATCTCTATTAATGAATCTGTGTGATTTTGATGCATTCTTATCTCTTATTGAACCTAAAAATGTTGTTGAGGCTTTGCACCATGCAGATTAGGTGAATGCAATCCAAGATGAACTTGATTAGTTTGAAAGAAGTCAAGTGTGGCTTCTGGTCAAAAGACCCAATGACATATTAGTTATTGGCCCTAAATGGCTCTTTGGAAACAAACTTGGTGAAGATGAAGCGGTTACAAAGAACAAGGAAAGGTTGATAGTCCAAGGTTATATCCAAGAGGAGGGCATAGACTATGATGAGACCTTTGCTCCAGTTACAATACTGGAGGCAATAAGACTCCTCATAGATTTTGCAACACACATGGAATTTACTCTTCACCAAATGGATGTGAATACTACCTTCCTTAATGTCTACATAAAGAAAGAAGTCTTTGTCAAACAACCTCCAGGGTTTGAAAGTAAGGAGTGTCCAAATCATGTATACAAACTGGACAAGGCCCTAAATGGACTTAAGTAGGATCCGAGAGGATGGTATGAACGCCTTTCCAAATTATTACTTGAACATGGATACAAAATAGGTAAGATTGACAGCATTTTATTCTTGAGGGAAAAGGTAACGATCTACTAGTAGTACAAATATATGTTGATGGCATTATTTTTGGGGCAACCATCGAAAACATTAGTAGGGAATTTTTGAAATAAATGGGGAGTGAATTCGAAATTTGTATGATGGTTGAGCTTAACTTATCTTAGGCTTAAAGATCAAAATTACCCAAATGGAACCATGATCCACAACAGAAATATGCAATAACGTTGACTTAGAAGTTTAAAATGGATGAATCGAAGGAAATAGACACATCCTTTACAACAACTACTAAATTAAACATAGACGAACCTGGTTCATTAGATCAGAAGTTGTATAGGGGTATCATTAGTTCACTTTTGTATCTTGCTGCTAGCAGTCTTGACATTGTCTTCAGTATAGGGCTTTGTGCTCGTTTTCAAGAAAATCCTATGGAATCCCACTTGACTACTATCAAGGTGATACTGAGATATTTAAAGGCACCACTGGCCTTTGCCTTTTGTACCCTAAAGGTAATACATTTAATCTAGTAGGATATGCTGATGCTGACCATGGAGGTTTCTTGGTTCATCTTCTTAGTTAATGTATGGCATCATGGGCCACGAAAAAACATAATTCAGTGGCCTTATCCAATGATGAGGCTGAGTATGTTGTTACTGCCTTTTGTTGTGCTTAACTATTGTGGATCAAATAGCAGCTGATGGATTTTTGCATTGAAGTTGGTTGAATCCTTATTTTTTGTGATAATTTTAGTGCTATTAGTGTGACTAAGAACCTAGTTCATCAAAGTAGGTGATTCATCACCCAACTCTGAGAAGGTTAGACTAGAAATTTGTGGGACTGATGATGAAATTGTAGATTTAAAAGGCAAGAAATCACGGGGAAGTGGATCAGGTGAGGCTGCTCAGGGTTTGGTAAACTTAAGTTATTATGTGGACGAATCAAATTTATCTATTGAAGAAAGCCTAGCAGACCTTCTAATTAAAGTATGTGCCAGCTATAATCGCAAGAAAGGAGAACACCAACACCTATGGTTCCCGGCACTACAAAGAATACCAAGAAAGGAAAGTCCAATTTCCTAAGACCTGCTGAAATTCCCTTGCCAAAAGTGAGAGCCACAAGGAGTATGGTGAAAAAAAGTAAGAAAAATTTTTAAAAGGCTTTGGCTGAAAGCAAGAAAAAGATGATAGATAAAGGAAATGGTAAGGTTGCAGAGTCTTCTAAGGCTGTTGATATTGAGGAGATGGAACAGGTCCATCAAGAGGAACATACAACTGTAGAGGTTAAAACCCCCAAGCCTAAAAAGACCAAGACTTCTTCTAAGAAGTCTTCATAAGGTCTAAGGTTGCTGAACTTTTATTGGCCAAGAGGAGAAGGTCTATAGTGAAAAATAAACAAGTTTGAATTGCTAAGGATGAAGAATGGAGTGGTGAAGAAGAGAGTGAGTCTGATGGTGAACAAGACTAGATAGACAAGTTTGGAAAACGAAATCCCTCATATCGTAGGGATCCGTGATTGGCCAAGTGTTTGCAAGAAATTTAGGACAGTTGTTCCTTCGACTGGTAATTTTCTTTCTCTGACCTTGGACGCTCCATATTCTTTTATGAATTGATTTGTTTTGCTGACTTGACACAGTCATTTCCTCGGGTAAGGGTTATTGAAAGAGCCGGGCACCAGTTCCCTCTTTTTGGAGCAGCAACTACGTCTCCAGATTTGGCTCCTGTTGTAACTACATCATCCATGTCAGGATTAACCTTAGAAGACATGGTTTAAAGGCCCGTCTTCATTCTATCTACAACTCTTTCTCCCCAAATTCTCTCACTAGTTGATGAGGGTGCCATCTTTCATGATAATGGTAGGCTGAAACCTCATAAGAGGAGAGCCGTGGACATAAGAGATAGAGGCAGATGGCCGAGGATATGGGAGGTTGTGGATTTGTCCTTCGAGAAATAGCCATAGTATATATTAGAGAGAACCCCGAGGTCCCCCACTTGGAGGCAATGATTATGTGCCTTGTAAGGGGAGTGATCGAGGGTGTGATGCATATTAATGATCCTGCCCTTCAGAGGCGCGATGATGCCTCTCCTTCTTGGGTTGCGGAGGACGTGCCTACTTCGACTAATGATAGGGGTAGGTCCATTGCTGAGGAAGATATTGGATCCAACTCTGACATGGATATAGACGAGTAAAGGATGATTGATGAGAGGCTATCTCAACTCGAAATGAGGTTAGAAGTGGGTTCAAGAACTATTGTGATTCTGATGGATTGTAACCTTCTTGTGTAGAATGAGGTGATAGTCCTCTCCCCTTGCCCTCTTTGTTTTTTGATAAAGGGTACGACCCTTGGTACTATGAGTGATGGTGACATGTCAACTAACATTCCTAATCTTGCCTTTCAGGCGAGTACATATGTTATCCGTTATTTTCTTTATGTTTTGATCGTTTGTAGGCTCTAATTCCATTTGTTTTTTTGTAGACGGTTATCCTTTAGATTTAAAACACTCGTAGGGAGTAGAGAAGTAAAAATATTTATGTTATTTTGAAGGATAAATACTTCAAATGCCTTGAGAAATACCAAAATCTTCGGTGCCTGCACTGCTAAAGTGGCAATGTGTGCCACTGGTGCAAGTAGTTGGGAAATGTAGCATCCTAGAGCGGACATTGAGGAGTAAAGAAGAAGAGTTCGATATTAGCAGAGGGGTAGAAGCCTAGTGTAGTGATCTCCAAGCTCAGATTGTCCCGTTGTGAGGGTAGCTTGAGGATTATCAATTTAGGGTAGTGGCCATCTGTTAATATTGGTTGAGTGTGTTTCTCTATTAAGTTATGAATGAGGGCCGATGGTTTTTGTTTGGAGTTAGTCAATTTTGATCTTTGTTAAGTTGCGGCTAAAGTTCGGTGGGTGTTTGTTTGAGCAAGGTTGAACATATCCTTTCATTAGATCACGGACGAGGGCTGTAGGTGTTTATTCGAGAAAGGTCAAACATAACCTTTTCATTAAACCACGGCTAAGGGCCAATAGATTTTTTTTCGAGCGAGGTTGAACAGAACCTTGATCCAAAAACTGATACATGTAAGTTTCTTATTACTTTGATGTTGTTGCTTTGGTTAAACCCTAGAGTTACATTCATGGAGTTACAGATTGTGGGTGTTGTCTGGAATTCCAGTGATAGTCCTAGTCTACCTAGTCCCTTCATTATATGACTTGGAGAGTATTGAGGAGTCGAGCAATAAAAATAACGAGTCAGTCCCTTGCGTTCCCTTCTTTTTCACATTAAAAACATCTTTGAGAAAATCCAAATGGGACAAAACTCAAGCAATGGAAAAAGAGTACGACTTGGGGACATTTTCTCTTAGAAGTTGAAGTTTTTGAGGTAGCTGATGTTCCAATTATTTTTGCAGTAGCTTTCCTTCCATCGCTCCTAGCTGGAATGAAATCTTGCTTGCTTTTGCTGTGATTATGTACATGCCATCCTAGTTTGATCCTAGATTGCCTAAACAAGGGTCTTTACTCGCTTGAGTTTTGTAATGACTTGACTAGTTTTACTGTTTAGAACTATGTTCCCCTACATAAGACTTTCTGCGCTTGCTTTAACTAATTTACAACCTGCGGGGATATTTGGTTTGGTATTTGGAAGTGTTTGAGTTAAAATAGGCACACATGATTCCCTAAGATTTTCTTAAAAGGCTAAGTGTGAGTTTGGTCAACATTTTTAGTGAACAGATCTGGACACATGTTTTGAATGTCCTGGAGGATTCGTAGGAAAATATGGGACCTGGGCACCTGCTCGGAATCAACTTTCGAGGTCCCTAGCCCGAGTAATGAAATTTTGTTAAAAAATGGTTAAACTTAAAATTCTAATGATTTAATTGATTAATACTTGATCGTGTTGGTACCAGGTTCGTTTGTTGGTTCCAAAGCCGAGTACATGTTCAATATATCGTTTATGACTTGACCCTAAAATTTGGTGTCAATCTGAGTAGCATAAATACGTTTCGGCGCGTTAAGAGTAAATTTAAGAACATGAACTTCATAAATTTGATTCAATTGGTTTTAGGGTGTGATTCTTAGGTTTAGCATTTTGTTGTGTGTTCCGAGTGTTCAAGCGAGTTTGTTTTATGATTTCTAACCTGCCGGCATGTTCGTGAGGTGCCCAGGGGCATCGAGCGTCCATTAGGCAAGGTTTGAGTGAAGTGGAAATGTTTGAAACGAGATAAAGCTCCAGTTTTCTGTCATAACTGTACCTACGGTTGTTCAGCCACATGTGCGAGACTGCACAAGTTCCTGACTTTCCTCTCGTAGATGAGCGGTCGTCCTCTTGCAGATGCGGCCAAGCCTAATGCCGCAGAAGTTCATGACTTTCCGAATAAATGGAGCCGCAAAATGGGCTTGTCCCTCGCAGAAGCGGGCACATTTCTGTAGATGTGGCGGTCGCAGGTTCGACCGAGAACCGCAGATGCAGGAATCACTGAAGTAGTGAGCTTTATTTGTTATGGGATCATCAATACTTCAGTCTTTGGTAGATTAACACACAGGATTATGGAAAATTCATGGGGTTAGAGAAAATCTTAGGGTTCTGACAAAACTTAGATTTTACCATGAAATTTGTTAGGGAATGAAGTAGAAATCATATATTAGTGATTCTTTGGTGATAGAGAATAACTTCTTTCGAAAAGTTTCAGAATATGGTCACGTGGGCCCGGAGTCGGATTTTAGGAAACTTATGTTTAAGGTTGGGACATTTCTTTAGTAATTAAAATGCAAACTCTTTAACTTTTATTGACTAGTTCCTACTACGTTTAATTAGTTTTTGATTATGAGGCTCCGAATTGAGTGTTTGAGCACGTTCTATGTATTGGAAGCACGCTTTGGGGCGAGGTAAGTCTTCTTTCTAACCTTATAATAGGGAATTGTCCGTATAGACATAATAATTGAATAAATTGCCACTAAATTCGGGGGCTATAAATGCACTAGGTGACACGTGTCCATGCGTAGCTACTACTATGTTAATTGTGCGTATAGATTAGGACTCGTATCATGCCATATTTGCAAATGTTTATATCCTTTCATACTAATGAGATCACTTGGGATATGCTAGAGACTTGGAAATGAGCCTTGTGAATATACGCACTTGATCGTACACTTGTATGAATTATTTTAACATAAATGCGCCTTTATGCACTTTATTGATGATAATTCCTATTTTTAGATCAGGTCGATTGACTCGGTAGTAATAGATGCATCTACAGTTCATGCCATTTGACCCTCTAGCAGTGCACAATTTCTTTTCTGTTGCACCGGGCCGTACGACCTCGGCGTAACGTGCGCATGATATTTATGTGAAATCTCATTCATGATTTGCTTTGTTAAAAGCTCTGAAATGTGAATGGCTAATTGTGATATTATCTAGGCATGACTTATCACTTGTTTCAATAAACTTATAATATCTATGACTACCATGTTTAGAATAAAGATCAATTATATTGTTTGACCCTAGTAAGTATCAAGTCGACCTCTCGTCTCTACTTCTTTAAGATTAGATGAGATACTTAGCGGGTACATATTGTTTATGTACTCATACTATGCTTCTGTACTTAATTTTACAGGATCTGAGGCAGGTACATTCGACTATCAGTCTGGTGTGCGTTACTGATCATAGTATGAGACTTCCATGGTGAGATGCTCCCTTCCTATTCCATTCCGTATCTTGACTGAGTCTCTCTTTACTTTTGGTTGTCTACTGTAGGACATATTTACTCTTTTGTACATTCTACTAGATGCCCACATACTTATGACATTAGATCATGGCACACACACTAGTAGACTATTCTTTTGGGAATTGTATAATTATTTTTTGTACGGTTCTAATTATCACTTATTTTGAAATTCAAATTAAGAAATTGCTATACTTGTTTGCTAAAGTAAAAAACTGAGAAATTATTAATACTTTCGTGTTAGCTTGCCTGATAATGGTGTTGGGTACCATCAGGATTTGAAGTGAAATTGGGCTGTGAAAACATGGTATCAGAGCACTAGGTTAATGTAGGTCTCCTAAGATATGGGAAAACCTAATAGAGTCTTGTGGATCAATACACATACGTCTTTATTTATATTCGAGAGGATATAATGTGTTAGGAAACTACTCTTTATTTATTTTCTATCATGCTATGGTTAGTATACTATATTCCCTCTTATATTCTCTCATAGATGGTTAGAATACGCACGACATATGTTCCAGACCCGGTAGGAGCTGCTCCCCCTATTGTTAGAGGCCGAAGCAGTGGCCGGGGAAGGGTAACGACCCGAGGCAGGGGACGAGGACGTTCTAGAGCTATTCCATTAATACCACTAGCACATCTTGGGGAGATCTTACCATTAAAGAGCAGGGGGGTGCTCGCAATTGAGCCTACCCAGACGGATTTTATGACAACAACGGGTTTTCAGGAGGTCATGGGCCATATGCTTGTGTTCATGGACACCATGACTCAGGCTTGTTTATTTTTAGCATATCCAACTACACCATAGGTAGAAATGGGATCCCAGACCCCTATCGCTCAGGCTTCTGGTCATGCAACTGTAGTGTATCAGACTCCGAGTGCTCTACCCGTAGATGAGGCTCAACCAGTTGCTGCTGTAGTGCCCGAGCCTAGACCAGCTGCGGATTCTGACCCACAAAAATTGTTGGATATGTGTACTAGACTTCACCCTCCTATCTTTAGGGTGAGAGTCATGAGGATGCCCAGGATTTCATTGATAGGTTCAGGGACATACTGCACAACATGAAGATATTGGAGTCGCATAGGGTTCACTTCAATACTTTTCAGCTAGAGGGCAGCGCCCAAAGAGGGTGGTAGTCCTATGTTCTTTGTAGACCACAAGGTTTTCCTCCCATCACTAAGGGACATTTCACATTGTTATTCTTGGACATGTATATTCCATAGTCTGAGAGGGAAGAGCTGTGGTATTAGTTTAAGTAGCTTAAGTAGATAAAGATGTCCGTGACCGTCTACGAGGTGAGGTTTTGTGGGTTATCCCGCCATGCATTTATGATACTTTCTACTGACGCAGAGAGGGTGTTGAGGTTCATTGCAGGGTTGCATACTGGCATTAGGGCAAACATGGCCCGAGAGGTGGAGATGTGAACTTCTTATTAGCTAGTAGTGGAGATTTCTCGTAGGAACACGGGCTACCATCTGAGGGGCAGGGAGTAGATGCAGTAGGATAAGAGGGTTAGGTTCTCTGAGGAGTTCACATGTGCCCCGGCTAGGGGTACAGGTTAGTTTGGGAGGGGTCAGCGCAGCAAACCCCTACAGTACCACCACCTGTTCGGGGTGCTCTAGCGCGCCCCTATTTTAGCACCATGCCAGGGAGTTCTTATCTCCCAATAGCTATTTAGGATTTCTCTAGTGAGTAATCAGGTCCCTAGAGTTCTTGTGGACGTTATTTTAGTGTTATGCCGGAGGGTTCATATCGTCCACTAATTATTCAAGCTTCTTCTAGTGGGTCTATAAGCGATCAAGTTCATCTATCGGAACAACATGCCTCCTCACTGCAAGGTTTTTTTGAGTGTGGAGACCTTGGTCATATGAGGAAATACTACCCTACGCTTCGGGGAAAGGCAGTACAGTAGAATCAACAATCTATAATTTCAACACCGGTTGCCCAGCTGCCTGGAGGCGGAGGAAATAGTGGTAGAGGTTGTCCTAATGGTTGAAGCCAGAAAGGGAAAGGTCAACCAACTACTGCTCAGTCAAGTAGAGGCCATCCAGCTGGCACTTCAGTGAGATTCTATGCCCTTCCGACCAGATCAGATGCATTGGCCTCAATGCCTTCATCACATGTATTCTTTTTGCCTGTGGCAGGTATGGATCGATATTATTTGATCCAGGGTCTACCTATTCATATTTGTCATCTCTGTTTCCTCGTTTTTTGGTTACTGCTCCTTAGCCTTTGGGCACTCATATTCATTTGTCCACTCCTATGGGCAATTCTGTGGTGGTGGATCGAGTATACCAGTCTTGTGTGGTCACATTATGCAGTTTCAAGACTAGAACAGACCTCATGTTGCTTGATATGATTGACTTTGAGGTCCTCTTGGGCATGGATTGGTTATCCCCATACTACGACATCCTCGATTCACGTGCCAAGAATGTTACATTAGCAATGCGATGGTTACTAGGGTTTAGGTGGAAGGGTTCCGCAGTTGATACGTCTAGTCGGTTTATCCATTTCCCGAAGGCTCGGTATATGGTCAAGTAGGGGAGTTTGGAATATCTAGCCTATGTTCAAGACACCACCGGAGAGTCTCCAATGATTGATTCAGTTCTAGTATTTCGGGAGTTTTCTAATGTGTTTCCTTCTGATCTTTCTAGCATGCCACCGGATCACGACATTGATTTCTGTATTGATTTGGCTAAAATTACCCAGCCTATGCTTATTCCACTGTACCGTATGGCTCTAAACAAATTGAAAAAGTTGAAGGAGAAGCTTGACGAGTTGTTGGAAAAGCGGTTTATTAGAGCCAGTGCATCACCTTGGGGTGCACAGGTGTTGTTTGTGAAGAAGAAGGATGGCACCATGCAGATTGGCATTGACTACCACTAGTTGAACAAGCCATCAAGAATAAGTACATGTTTCTGCACATTGATGATTTGATCAACCAATTACTGGATGCTAGGGTGTTCTCCAAGGTTGACTTAAGGTCAGCGTACCATCAGTCGAGGATTCAGGGCTCAAATGTTCTGAAGATTGCTTTGCGTACTAGATATGGTCATTACGAGTGCTTGGTGATTCACTTTGCTTGACTAATGCCCCATCGGCATTTATGGACTTGATGAACAAGGTGTTCAAGCCTTATATTGATTCCATTGTCATCGTCTTCATTGACGACATTTTGATATAATCATGTAGCCTAGGGGAGCACGAGCAACATTTGAGAGTAGTGCTTCAGACCTTGCGAGAGAAAAAGCTATATGCTAAGTTCTCCAAGTGTGAGATTTAGCTGGAATCAGTGGTATTCCTGGGCCATATTGTGTTTGGAGAGGGTATTAAGGTAATATCAAAGAAGATCGAGGTAGTTCAGAGTTTGCCACGTCCTATTTCGGCGACCGAGATCAGGAGTTTCCTAGTCTTAGAAGGTTACTACAGGCGATTCATGTAGGGCTTTTCATCTATTGCATCACCTCTCACTAGATTGACCTAGAAGGGTGCTTCTTTTTGTTTGTCCGATGATTGTAAGGCGAGCTTTCAGAAGCTTAAGATAGCTTTGACTACGGCACCAGATCTTGTGTTACATTTCAGTGCAAGGATGTATATGGTATATTGTGACGCTTCACGCGTTGGTTTGGGTTGTGTATTGATTTAAGAGGGGCGAGTTATTTCATATGCTTCACGCCAACTGAAGATTCATGAGAAGAATTATCATGTGCATGATCTAGAGTTGGCGACGATTGTTCATGCTCTTAAGATATGAAGGCATTATCTGTATGGGGCATGTGACGTTTACATTAATCATCGCAGCTTACAACATTTGTTCAAAAAGAGGGATCTCAATTTAAGGAAGCTAGATAGTTTGAGTTACTGAAGTATTACAACATCACCATTCTTTGTCAATCAGGCAAGGCAAATGTGGACGCAGATGCCTTAAGAAAGAGATCAGAGAGTATGGGTAGCTTGACATTCATTATTGCGGAAGAGAGACCACTAGCTTTGGACATTCAGTCCTTTGCTAACTGACTTGTCAGGTTGGACATCTTAGAGCTCAACTGAGTCGTTGCGTATGTTGTTGCCCAGTCTTTATTATTTGGGGAGATCAAGGCCCGGTAGTTTGATTATCCGCATTTGGCAGTTCTCAGAGAGACGGTGCTGCAGGGTAGTGCTAAAGACATTTCTATTGGCGAAGATGGTGTTCTACAACTCCAGGGTCGCCTATTTGTTCCTAATATTGATGGCTTGAGGGAGAGTATTCAAGCGAAAGCCCATATTTTGTGGTATTCTATTCACCCAGGTGTTATGAAGATGTATCTTTACCTGAGACAACATTTTTGGTTGCTACGGATGAAGAAGGACATACTTGAATATGTGGCTAAGTGTTTGAATTGCCAGCAGGTTAAGTATGAACACTAGAGACCTGGTGGCCTACTTCGATAGATGCCCATTCCTGAGTAGAAGTGGGAGCGCATCACTATGGACTTTGTAGTAGGATTGCCCCAGACGTTGCAGAAGTTTGATGCAGTGTAGGTCATTGTGACAGGTTGACCAAGTCATCACACTTTATTCTGATTGTGATTATGTTCACTTTAGAGAGATTGGATCAGATTTACATTAGGGAGATAGTCTGGTTGCATGGTGTGCCTATTTCCATCATATCGGATAGAGGCCCTCAGTTCACTTTCCCTTTCTGAAGAGCCGTTCAAATTGAGTTAGGGACCCACGTGGAGCTTAGAACAACATTCCATCCTCAAACCGATGGACAATCAGAACGGATAATTCATTTGGATAACATGCTTATAGCATGTGTTATTTACTTTTGAGGACAGTAGGATTATTTCTTGCCCTTGGAGGAGTTTGCTTACAGCAACAGCTACTACTCCAGCATAGAGATGGCTCCATTTGAGGCTTTATATGGTTGACAATGTCATTGTCCTATTGGATGGTTCAATCCTGGTGAGGCTAAGTTGTACGGTGCAGACTTGGTCAAAAGGTGCCTTGGAAAAGGTCAATTTGATTCAGGAGAGGCTTCGCATAGCACAGTCCAGACAGAAGATTTACACGGATCAAAAGCACACGATCTATCATTCATGGTCGGCGAGAAAGACCTCTTGAAAGTCTCCCCGATAAAGGGTATCATGAGGTTCGGGAAGAAGGGCAAGTTGAGCCCAAGGTTTATTGGACCATTTGAGGTATTGAAGTGAGTTAAGGAGGTGGCATATAAGCTTGCCTTACCTCCAAGCTTATCTGGAATCCATCTAATATTTTATATATCTCTATTTCAGAGGTATCATGCCGACTGGTCTCACGTGTTGTACTTAAGCACCATTAAAATAGACAAGAGTTTGAGCTACAAGGAGGAGCCAGTTGCCATTATTTATAGGCAGGAGCGTCAGTTAAGATCCGAGAGCGTTTCTATAGTAAATTTCCAGTAAAGGGGCCAACCAGTCAAGGAGGTGACCTAGGAGTCCGAGGAGGACATACCGAGTAGATATCCACACTTATTCAGTGCTTTGGGTATGAATCTAAACCCCTTCGAGGACAAACATTTGGTTAAAGCTAAGTTTTACTTTGGTCAACATTTTTAGTGAATGGATCAAAACTCATATTTTGATAGTTCTGGAGGGTCCGTAGGAAAATATGAGGCCTGGGCATATGCTCGGAATCGAATTCCAAGTATCCCTAGCCCGAGTAATGAATTTTTGTTAAAAACTATTAAACTTATAATTCTAAGGATCTAATGAAATTGAGTAATGCTTGATCATGTTGGTATCGGGCCCGTATGTTTCTTTCGAAGCCTGGTACAGGTCCAATATAATGTCTAAGAATTACCCGTAAAATATGGTGTCAATCCGAGTAGCATAAGTACGTTTCGGCGCGTTTGGAGAAAATTTAAGAACTTGAAGTTTATAAGTTTGATTCAAATAAATTTAGGGGGTGATTATTAGATTTAGCATTGTTTTGAAGAGTTCAAGGCTTCGAGCAAGTATGTTTTATGATTTTAAACTTGTCTGTATGTTCGGGAGGGACCCGGGCGTCCCATGCCTCAATCAGGAAAGGATCAAGTGAAGTGGAAACTTTTGGAAGGAGATGAAGCTCCAGTTTTCTATCATAACTGCACTTGCGGTTGTTCAGTCGCAGGTGCGAGATCGTAGAAATAGTCATCCTCTCGTAGATACGGCCAGGCTAGGCCAATCCCGAAGCCGTAGAAGTGGCTAACTTTCTGCAGAAGCGGAGTCACAAAAACAGCTTATCCCTCCTAGAAGCGGCACAACGAGCCAGTTGAAATTTCAGAGAAGCGGTCACAGTTCTGCAGATGCAGTAGTCGAAGGTGCGATCCAGAACTGCAGATGCAGAAATCACTAAAGAGCTTTATTTATTAAGGGCTCAACGTCATTTTTGCTCATTTTCACTTCTTTATTGAGCAAGTTTGGAGCTCTTGGGAGAGGACTTTCACCTAGAATGTTGAGGTAAGTTCATCCTAATTATTTCTAAGTTCAATACTTGAGTCTTGGGTAGATTGACACACAAGACTAGGGAAAATTCATGGGGTTAGAGCAAACCCTAGGTTTTTGATAAAACTTATATTTTACCACGAAACGTTTTAGGGAATAAACTAGAAATCATATATTATTGATCCTTAGGTTATAGAGAACAACTTCTTTCTAAACATTTCAAAATCCGGGCAGTGGGCTCGGGGTCGGATTTTAGGAAACTTGAGTTTAAGGTTGGAAAATTTCTTTAGAAATTAAAATGTGAACTCTTGAACTTTTAATGACTAGTTCCTGCCTCGTTTAATTTGTTTTGGATCGTTCAGCTCCGAATTGAGGGTTTGAGCATATTCTTGGTATTGGAGGCACGCTTTGGGGTGAGGTAAGTCTCCTTTCTTATGTTATATGAGAGAATTGTCCCATAAGTGTAATAATTGAATAAATTGCCACTAAATACGTTTCCTACTTACGCGCTAGGTGACGAGAGTCCGTGCGTATCTGCTACTATGTTAATTGTTCAGGGAGTTTAGGACACATATCATGCAATATTTGCAAATGTTTATATCGTTTCATGCTGATGAGATCACTTAGGATGTGCTAGGGACTTTGAAATGAACCTATGTGAACGTACGCACTTGATTGTACAGTTGTATGAATTATTTGGATATAAATATGCCTTTATGCTCTTTTTGTATGATAATTGATATTTGTGGATTGGGCCGATCGCCTCGGTAGAAATAGATGCATCTATGGTACGCGCCATTCAACCCTCAAGCAGTACACAGTTTCTCTTCTGTTGGATCAGACCGTACGATCTCGGCATAATGTGCACATGATATTTATGTGAAATCTTATTCATGACTTGCTTTTTTTAAAGCTCTAAAATTTAAATGGCTAACTCTGATACTATCTAGGCATGACTTATTACTCCTTGCTATAAACTGATATTATCTGTGACTACTATGTTTATAATTAAACTCTATTATATTGTTTGACCCTAGTAAGCATCATGTCGACCTCTTGTATCTACTTATTTGATATTAGATGAGATCCTTATTGGGTATATATTATTTGTATAGTCATACTACGCTTCTATACTTAATTGTACAGGATCTGGGCAGGTACATCTGGCTATCCGCCTGGTGCGCGTTCCTTATCATAGTCTGAGACTTCCACAGTGAGCTGCTCCCTTCCTATGCCATTCCGCATCTTAATGGAGTCTCTCTTTAGTTTTATCTATCTACTCTTATTCAGATAATAGGATAGATTTACTCTTTTATACATTTTACTAGATGTCGACATATTTGTGACACCAGGTCTTGGCACACACATTAGTAGACTATTCTTTTGGGAATTGTATGATTTTTTTTATATGTTGCTAACTTTTGGGTCATGACAAGTTTTGGCTTTCAGCAAGTAGTCCCCTGTTTTAAGCATCCGGACCTTTCATTTTTTGTTTTAGTAGATTTATTCTTGTTGTTTTTGAATTACCATTCTTATGAACGCCATATCTCTTTGTTAGTCTATTTCATCGAGTTCCTGTCTTTTGCTCTCATTGTTACTTGTACAACTTTCACGGCACTATCTGATGTTGGTTTCTATGACTTTGATCGATATTATTACCTCGGTCCAGTAGGTGTTCTCCTGCTTGGTTATTCATTCTAGCTTACTTTTGGCACTGTTTGCATTTCCTCATGAAGTCTACGACGTCCTTTTTCATGGCGGGCTAATAGTATCCCACCCATATGAGGCATCTGACTAGTGTCCTATTGCAGGAGTGAGCACCTCAATGGCCATCATATACTTCTTCGCGGACGCACTGGGAATGGTTGGAGTGAAAAAGTTTTGCTACAGGGCTGCAATAAATGCACTTGTACATTTCACTATGAAGTAAGCTGTATCTGAACGCTTGCATTCTTAGTTTCTTAGCTTTTTTATTTTCGTCTAGAAGTGCGCCATCCTACAAATATGAGATAATACAATTTGACCAATCCTAAGTCAAGTATATGGTTCTTACCTCAATTTGGTCAAGTGATGTGTTGAGGAGGTGGAATGCTCTTTTATCACCTATCGTTACGTTTTTGGTGGCTGCGGAAAATTTGGCGAGGCTGACTCTTTTAGTATTTTGTGCCTGTGTAATCTGGTCGAGTTGGTGTTTGTCAAACATACATAATAGCTTGCAGATCTAGGTCTGGTATTTTTGTATCCTTTTCTCCTTGATTTGGGAAACCCATATGACTTGGTTGACTATGAGCTGGGAATCACACCCGATTTTCAACAATTTTTCCCTATACTTGGGTGCTAACCTCAGTCGTACTATTACGAACTCATAGGCGGCCTCATTATTAGTCAAACTTTGGCACCTAAGTGACTGGAAAATCTCTTCACCTCTAGGGACCTTGAGTAGGAGTTCTAGTCCGGACCCTGATGCGTTGGGTATGCCATCTGTGTATAAGACCGAGAGGTCATATGTTTAGAGGGAAGCTTGGACAACATCCCTTTTGACTTAGGCATAAATATTGCACTGAGATTATGCTAAAACATTTGTGACATTTACTAGGCGAACGTGAGATGAATCGTGATATAGCAACGATTCCAAAAGTCAATCTTTAGACTTGCTTCTTGGTGGTCAGGAGTTCCGGTAACCCCTTGATAGCTTTTGTTTGGTCTGGGTTAACCTCGATCCCCTGTTTCAGCACTAAAACCCCCAAAAACCTTCTCGAGTCTATGCCAAACGTGCACTTTTCCGAATTTAATTTAATTTTGTACTATCTTAGTATGTTGAGCGTTTCCTTCAAATGATCGATGTGATCATCTGTCTTTATGGATTTGACCAAAATTTCATCTATATATACTTCCATGGCCTTGCCGATCTGGTTTTTAACAATTTTAATGACCAATTCTAATACGTGGCCCCCATATTTTTCAGCCCAAACGACATGACCCTATAATAATATGTTCCTTAATGGGTGATAAGCGTGGTCTTCTCCTGGTATTCTTCTTCCATAAGTATTTTTTTTTAATCTAAGTACACGTCCAAGAAGTTCAGTAGTTCGTGCCCGGCTATTGCATTGACGAGTCGGTCGATGTGAGGTAATGGGAATGAATCCTTGAGACATGCTTTGTTCAATTCTGTGAAATCCATGCACATTCGCCCTTTTCCATTTTTCTTTTTGACCATCGCTACATTGGCGATCCACTTAGGATACTTAGACTCCATTTTGGAGCCATTCTCTAATAGTTTATCCACCTCTTCATGGATTTCAATGTTGATGGCGTGGTTTAATTTATGCCTGACCATTCTTAATGGGGTAGAAATGATCGACGTTTAATTTATGCGTGGAAAATTCCCTTGGGATGTCATACATATCTGCATGGATGAAGGGAATAAAATCTACTTTAGTTATTAAGAGTTAACTGAATTTACCGAGTTACCAAAGTTTTGCAGCCGATGTAAGCTTTTTTCTATATTCATTGAGGTCCAATTGAACGGGGTTGAGGTCTTCTATGGGTGAATCTGCAGCCTCGACCATTTGGGGATCCATGATGACGTCCCTGGTCTCTCTGTGTCGACCTCAACCCTTTTGATTGATATGCTTCTTTTCCCTCATCCTTTTTTCTAGTGGATTACCGCGCTATCTAAGGCAATGCAGTAGCATTCTCAGGATGTATGCTTCTCTCTTTATATGCTGAATATTCTCCATGGTACTGGGAATTATATTACTTGGTAAAGTCTAGAGGGGATCTTATATGGGATTTATCCATGTTCGTCCCGCTATGGCATGATATGTAATGACCTGGTCTATGATGTGGAATGTCGTCTCAAGAGTCATGCCACTAGCCCAAATGGGAAGTCTAATTTCCATTGTCGTCTGCTCAACTGCATTATTAAAACCTATTAGCATGATGTAGTGTAACATTATCTTATCTCGAGTCTCATTTGGGCGCGGACTCGAGGATGGATAGTGTACACTCCACTCCCATCGTCCGCTATGATACATTTTACATAGTATCTAAAATGCATAAAGTAATGATGAGTGCATCTTTATGAGGGAATGTCAAAGCGTTGGCATCTTACTCATCCAAGATGATACTTTCTTCGAGTTCGTCATACCGTTCGCTGGGTGATAGAACACTTGAGATTGTGAGTGGTGGTGAACTTCACGCTATTGACAAAGGCGTCATCGTTGTTGCCAATAATCATGTGTATAGTATGAGATAGTGATGCCAGCTTCAGCGGACCCTGGTGATCACATCCTCTGCTGAAGTTGATTCCTCCATTGTCACTTAGCAGCTCTTTAAGGTGTCTGTGCCGCAACATGTTTATGACTTCTTGTCTAAGGGTGATGCAGTCTTTTATTTTGTGCCCACGTTCCTGGTGGAACTCGTAGAAGGGGTCAGATTGTTTGGTGTTTGGATCCGATTTCATCTTTGACGACCACTTCACCTTTGTCCCGAGTTTCTCAAGGGTGTAGACTGTTTCTGTGGGTGACAAACAAAAATATTTTGCAGCTAATAAATGGGGCATACCTCTTTCATTCCGGTGAGTCCCGATCATTAGGTTGTATGGGAATTCTTTATAGCGGGGTTTGACTTCCTCCCTGACATATGATTGGTGTCGTTCCTTGTTGGGTTGCAAAATCTGATGATCCCGCCCGATGTTGTCTCTTTTTTCTTTTCTTGATTTGTTTTGTACCGAGGTCAGCTGGTGAGTGGTCATGTTGAGGTCGTCTTGGTCTGCTCAAACCTCACCACGATAAGCATATGGATTTCATCCCCAGTGTTTGGAGGATATTTCATCGGTCGGCTTAGCAGTTTTCTGGTTTCCCTTGAACAGTCTTTACTAAACCTCTTCTGGAAATTCAACACCGCCATCCCTTCGGATACGTTTGGCAGAGTCATCCATATTCTGTTGAATCGGGCAATGAAGTCCTTTAATCAATCTCTCAGGTATTGTTTGATAGCGATGGTGTTGTTTACTCTTGCTTCGGACTTCTTGGCTCAAGCACGGGGAATTAAGAACTTATCGGCCATTTCCTCAAAATTTTCTATGGAGCAGGCTGGTAGCTTCGAATATGCTAATGCCCCTCCTGTAAGGATTTCCCCAAACTTATTCAGCAAAATAAAGGATACGTTTTCCTTGGAAATGATGTTGCCTTTCACATCGGTGACATAATGGATCACATGATCTTCAGCATTGTTCGTTTTGTCATATATTCTGAGGTAGGGCAATAATTTGAAGGTCTTTGATATGGCATGCGGGGCTACATCATTGTTGTATGACTACTCTACGAACCGGTTGGCTTCCCTTTTTGGCAACAACTTAGGAGCGCCCGGTATCTTGTTGACTCATTCTTGGTGTTCTTTCATATAGTCTCTGAGTGCCTTGGTTTCATTCTCCGTTTCTTCCATCCTTTTTATAATTGCAGCAAGGGCGCTGTAACATGCACTATTAGTAATAGTATGAGATATACCTGTCATCATAAGCCTCGGTCGGGTGCACTGCTCGTCCATTTTTTGTAACATGCAAGCTCAGGGATTTCTATAGCCATGCCTGGAGCGGTCCTATTGAGTACTTTAACTAGAATTTCGGTTAGCCATGCTTCGAGAACCTTTTTCACAGCCGCTAGCGCCCTTTTTTCTGTGGACGTGGAAGCTCCTCTTCCTTTGGGTTTTGTGATGCTACAATTGGTGGGGGGGATGAGACATATTGCGCCAATGCGCGGTAGTGGGCATCACGTCTTCGCCTAGGATTTTACAGCTCTCATTGATAACATTTTTGAGGTTTACAGGGAGATCTCCTTTTACCTGTCTCCTCTCTCCTTGGTTACCTACCATGTAGGTTTTTGTACGCACAAGGAAATAAAAAGATCTTGGGCTTTGTGATGCTAGTGACTTGTGTATCTTTTAGAACTAATGAAACTAGAAAAATTAACTAAGAAGTCTCCAAGATAATATTAAATTATTTGACTAAAAAATATTTATCTTGGCTTAACTAATTAAAGTTATATAAATTAGGGCTACTCTTAGTCAATAATAATATTTCAAAGATGAAATCCTCGGAACAATGATAAATAACATGCGGATCTATCCCAAAAGCTATGAGAACGTGCAACAACTGACAAAACAAAAGCAATATGGCATTAAATAGTGATGAACAACAATAAATGCCATTTATGCAAATAAATGCAAAGAAGTCATCAAAGAAAGGGTTAAATTAATGAATATTCCATCTCACTATCGAGAATGATGGATAATCTCGGATCTAGATGAAAAAGTATAAGCAAGAATCTTAGCGAAAAGGTTATTTTTGTGCACTTGTAACTAGACCATATTTTCTCTTTCTAAAGTCCAAGTCTATTTTACAAATGATATTTTATGTCATCTATCATTATGTCTTTTTTTATTTATAGGCAACATATTTCTGAAAACCCTGATAGTACAAATGCAAAGAATATCTACTAGAATATTCTCTTTCATGTCGTATCTTGAAACTAGTTGTTATAACTCTATCTAGGGTATTCGACCTCGGCCTCGATTATTGACAACTCCTTCACTTCAATCTTTGTTGACTCTTTGACCACGGCCTTCTTTTTTTATTAGATCACTTCGATTCGTGGTTGTTTGGGGATGTCTCACCAATCTTTGATTTATATTCTAGAAATAGATTTTGACATGTACAACAGTCATTTTATTAGTTTTATAATATTCAACACTTTAAAAACAACTAAAACTTTGCTTATTGAAGTTTTTCTTATTTGAGTTACTATATAGAAAATTCTAATATTTAGGGTATCAAAATCGACTAAAATTAATTTATAAAAATCAAAAAATTTGTTTATAAATTTTTCTAAATTGTTTTGGATACGCACACGGTAGGAATGTGCATATCATAATTTTAAAGTATTTCAGAGTTCCATTCAACATATACTTTTCTCTGGAATGAATTTGTATAATTATTCTCCTGCAAGTAATACTTATATCATTAAAAGTATAGTCTATTTTTTTTACTATAGTACCTTCTATTAATTTTTCTTATATTTACAGCTTTAGAATCAGCTAAAATTTTATTTGTTAAATTTTTTTCGTATAATATATGACAACTACACTGCAAAATCATTTCAACCTTTAAAAATCATACACAAGATAAATAAAAATATGTATTCTAAACGAGTAGAAACTTTTTCAATAATTGTTATACTTCATGCACTTATTAGTTATATTTTTGAGAGGTAAAGGATAATCATATTATGAATAATAATAATGCTAATCCCATGATATTGTCCCAAGGAACATATCCCATAGGGCCGCGATGGTTACATACTTGTTCTATGCCACTCAGGGCATTGTCGTTTTCAGGTGATGCCAAAACATTACATACCAACAAAGTACATTTCCTAACATTATTCCTACCCTCCTTGTCTTTGAAGTACATATTTTCCACAAAATTAGGAGGTTCCCTAAGAAAACTAGTTATATTATAGGTAGGTTGAAGTAAAGCTTTCTTGGCCAAGGGTGTGGCATCTTGTTTCCATCACGAAAATTGTGCTTCATTCTGGTCTCCCCCTTCTCCATTAGCTTCTCCATTAAGTACCTGCATTCATCAAGCAAATTCTTGTAAGTAGGGTAGTTTTCTTCTAAAAAACGTATTACCTTCGTAACATCTGTCTCTATTTCACATGGTATGAAATTTCCCTACATGGCTATGTGCAAAGCTTGCCAAAAAGCTAGTAACTCCGAATGTATTGGTGAGGTACATTTACACCTTGCATGGAACCCCGGTATCCAATCTCCATTATTATTTCGAGTGACACCACTAAGGCCACCTTGCATGTTTTCTTCATTGAAAGCACCATCAATGTTAATTTTGTACCAATCCTTAGGAGGTGGATGTCATTTTACCTTTACTTTGATAGAGGAGTTAACATTGGGTTTCGTAGTGGCTAATAACTGGTATTCCAGTGCAAGCTTAAACACTTTGCTAGTTTGTATTTTGTTAGCACTATTGTTGGTATTATTTTCATTCCTAGTATTCCATATACACCATAAAACAAATGGAAAGGGAACTTTCCAGTTGGTAAGACTGTTTTGAGCTTTAGGGGATTTGTCCCTTAGAAAATCTACCTAATGTTCTTGAGGCCGATGGGAGTTCAAATAAACTCCTATAGATGCCCAATGTATTTTTGCCATTTTTCATTCCAAAAATATGTGTAGTAGGGATTCATTGGTTTTATAAATAGGAAAATTTGTATCAATGTTGACACATATTTTCCCAAGGTACTCTCTAGTAGGTAGCTTGGAGTGATAATATTTCCATATAAAAATTTATTTTTCCTAGGGCACTCTAACTTCTCTATCCAATCAAAATTGTAGCATGTGTAGTTGTGTGTGTCAGAAATATTATTATCAATAAGTTTATAACAAGAAGAGGTTCTGAATATACCACTAGTGTTTATAGACCAAATAATTATGCTATTTTTATTGTTGGATGTGGTTAGAGAGTGGATGCTACTAAGGATATTGATGGAGAGATTAAAAGAAATTTGAGACGTATCTCATGCATTTTGGTTCTTTATGTCTTTGAGAGTAAGCTCATGTTCCTTTTTATTGAGGGGGCCTACAATATTCTTCCTTAGTGATCCAAGCATAAGGATCCAGTTTGTGTCCCAAATGGACATGATGGGATTTTTATCCACTGGCCATCTAATGCCCTCTATACAATAGTTTCAACCTTTTAAGACGCTTTTCCAATTGTGTGAGGCCTTTTTTGTCGATTTTGTTTGATTGTAACAATAACGCGTACCCAAGTAGAAGAGTGGTTATTAGGAGCCTCCACACTGGACTTGTTAGTAGGGATAGGTTCTTGTTCTTAGCTTTTCTAATTCCTAATCCCCCTATCTCTTTGGGCATTGTTACCTTATCCAAATTTATTAAGTGAATCTTCTTTTTTTCAGCAGTAGTCCATAGGAAATCCCTTTGAATTTTGCCAATTCTTGGAGGGTTATACTAGGGAGCATTGATAACTTCATTTGATGGTTAGGGATTGTGTTAAGAGTTATCTGATAAGGGTACACCTTCCTGCTATATTGAGCCAATTAACATTCCAAAAGTTTAGCCGGGCCCTCATTTTCTCTATTAGAGGTAAATAGTCCTAATTCTTAGGAGGGGTGCTGCTCATTGAGAAACATAGGTAGCTACCAAAGTCCTTACTGACCTTAATCTCTAACAAGGATGTGATCCAATTACAGATGCCCTTTGTGCAATTCTTAGATAGAAGTAATTTAGACTTTTCTTTGTTGATGTTTATGCAAGATTAATGGCAAAAGATATCCAGATTCTTTTTCATGATAGTAATTGTATTCTTATTAGCTCTACCCATTAATGATAGATCACCAGCAAAAAATAAATGGGATTGGGGGAAGGGGGCTTTTCCTATTTAATAGTATTAGATCCCATCGAAGAGTGTCAACTTAATGTTTAATATTTTTGGATAGCATGTCCATACATAAAATAAAAATGTAGGTTGACATTGGGTCTCCTTGCCTGATACCCGTTGAAGGGCAGAAATCCTTAGTCTTATTGCCATTAATAAGGATTGAGATAGACGTAGAAGAAATACAACTCAGAATAAGAGATGAAATATTAGGAGGGGAATTGTGGAACCTTAGATCTTGATAAACAAATGACCATTCCAATTTATCGAGAGCCTTTTCTAGGTCCAACTTTAGGAGCCAATTTCCTTTCCTTGTTTATTTATTAAAATGTTTGAGGACCTCCTGAATAATAATAGCATTATCACTAGGTTGTCTATGTTTCACAAAGCTAGTTTGGTGTTCACTAACCATTCTACTTAGTAAAGGCTTAAGCCTATTAGCAATTATTTTGATAATTACTTTATAAAGGGTGTTACAAAATCTGATAGATCTAAAGTTTTGTAGTTTATTAGCATTGTAGAATTTTGGTATTAAACAAACATATGTCTTGTTAAGTTCACTAGGGATTTTTCTCGAGCTGAAAATCCCTTGACATAGTTTAATGACTATATGACCTAGAGTAGGCCAAAATATTTGGGCAAAAAAGGGGTGTAGTCCGTCAGGGCCTGGTGCCTTGCTGGGGTTGAAAGAGAAAATAACTCTTCTTACCTCATTATTTCTAAAGGGTTTCTCAAGTCAAGATAAGTCTACTTTGCTAATATTAGACCTAGCATCATTTAACTGCTTCCAACTACTGACTTCATGGGAAGCAGTAATGATGTTTTGGAAATAATTGGTCACACGATCCATGATAGCCTTTTTGTTTTCAATCCATCAACAACTGTTATCTATAACGAAAATAATGTTGTTTTTTCTTCTCCAGTTTGTGGCTTGTGTATGAAAATATTTCGTATTAGCATCTACTTCATTTAGCCAATTTACCCTTGAATGAAGTTTTCAATAATCCTCCTCTATTTTAAGAATAGAGTTATAATCATTTATGAGAGTAGTTTCTAGGTTCCTAAGAAATTGACTATATTGGTATTAAGAGAGTTTTGTATTACTATTATACGTTTTAAATGGTTTCTTTTTTTTTTTGCAAAAATATTCCCAAATGTCTCCTTTTTCCTTTCCAAGATATTTTTTTGGAACTGCATTGTACCTTCTAAAATATCCTTATTAGCCTAACTTTCTACAACTAACTTAGGGAAATCAGGATGAGAGCACCAATAGGTTTCCATTCTAAAAGGTCTAGAGTTATTGTTGTTAATATTAACACATATAGGATTATTGTCAGAGTGTAATCTAGGAAGGTGGCTGACACTAACTTTATTGCGCTCTTGTAACCAATTGTGGTTAGCATAATCCCTATCTAATCTTTTCATAATCAGGCCCCGATTTTTTATATGGTGATTAAACCAAGTATATTTATAACCCTTGTAACCAAGGTCCATTAGGTGACAGTGTTCAATGCATTCCATGACAGAACTAGCTCTTTTTTGATTGATAGGTCTCCCCCAAATTGGTCCGTAGAGTTTGTAATTTCATTAAAGTCACTCATTACTAGCCATGACCCTTTATGTTTATCATATATGAATTTAAAATCCTCCCATAAAAACAATCTATTATCAATATTTTTACTAGCATAAACAGTAGAAAAAAGTCAAGTTAGATTTTTAGGCTTTACCTATATCATTGCATTGATGAATTGGCCATTTCTTGTGAAGTTGTACACCTTCACTATAGCCGTGTTCCAAAGGAGCACCATTCCACAAGAATTTCTCTCAGTTGGGATCTCTACCAATTCATTAAAATTGTAACCTTCCAAGATAGAAATATGAAAATTGTAACCTTCCAAGATAGAAATATGGCTATTCATTTTAGTTTCTAGCAAGGCAACTAGACTGGGTCGATGAGTATCCATTATTTCACGAAAATACCTTTTGAAATTGCTATTTTTTGGCCTCTTACAATCCAAACAATTATATTTCTAGGCTGACTCATTGGACTCATTGTGGGGTTGGGGGGATGTTGTTTGGATTCCTCCTTAAGGAAGGGATTACAATTATCACATTCTTGCCTACTGTAGGATCGTGGGGAGGACAGATGTCCAAGGAGCACTTGTAAAGTGTCGTTGGGCAGCTGAAGATACATTTCCTGTCTAGCACTTCCTTGAATATGAGTATTTTTACCTCGCTTAGGTTTGAAAAATTCACTGGTGACTCCAACAGTATTTCTAGGTCGTCTTCCTGCCCTTCTTCCCCCTTAGCCCCTTGCTGACACTTTATATTTTGCACTAGATGTTGCACCTCCATTGACTCTGGTTGTGCACCTAGTGGTTGGTCTTGCCTGTGCTGATGTGGTGTCCATTGTGTGAAAATGGGATTCAATATCATTTTATCCTCCGGGGCAAAGAATGGTAGCACTTATTAATTATTTTTCAACTAACGATTTAAAATCCGAAGAAATAAGGATGAAACAGTGGAAGTTAAAACATATTTAATGATTACCATAAAAAAATTTCTTTTTGAGATATTCCAGAAAATGACAACTCTATATATTTTCTATATTTTAATTTATTTGTTGTAAACTATTAACTTGACATTAGTCATTTTTAAAATTTATATTAGCTCTCATTTATCAATTTTTTGTAGGAGTTACATGCCAACATCTTAATTCGATTCACATTTGTAATATTTAATATTCGATAAATTATAGAAAATTAATAGCAACTCGATGCATAAATCTCCCACTATGTCGTAAAAATTACTCGGGACGTCCTATTTGCTCGCCCCCATTTAAACTATATCTATTTTTTAAAACAGTTTTAACTTGTACCCATTTTTTAAAACAGTCTTCTTCTTCTTCTTCTTATTCTTCTTCTTCTTCACCTAATGTTGGTGCTGCTATGAAATATCAATTCATGGGATGATTGCCATAAGTATGTTTATCAGATTATTTAAAAATAAATAATAAATAATTACTTAAGTTAGTATACAATAATTTGTGCATATTTTCACGTGCGGGAAGTTTAAGGTCACACTATGTAATTCTTTTCATGATAATTATGTTCTTTTTGCGTTTATTATTTTTTAAATTAATGATTTAGATACCGTTGGAAATAAAATCATTTTATAGTAGTAATATACGATGAAAGAATAAGGTGATTATTTATCTAGTATGTTAGAAAGCTTTATTTCAAAAACTTTAGTTTACATAGTGCTAATGTTTTTACAAATAAACTAAATAACTTCAGCATCTTCCGCTGAAGTTTTTGAAAAATCTTTATGACCAAACTAATAAATCTAGGATAAATTTTTTTCGCTTATTTAGTGTTGAAGTTTTTACAAATGAACTAAATAACTTCAGCATCTTCTGCTGAAGTTTTTGAAAAAGCTTTATGAAGAAATTAATGAATCCAGGACAAAAAACCTTCTGCTTGTTTAGTGTTGAAGTTCTTATAAATGAACTAAATTACTTCAGCATCTTCTATAGAAGTTTTTGAAAAAGCTTAATGACAAATATAATGAATCCACGACAAATAAAACTTCAGCAATTACAAATAAAAACTTCAGCAAATAGAGAACAAAACTTCAGCATTAGAATAATTAAGTTCAGAAATTACAAACAAAAACTTCAGCATACTTGGTTTAGCAATTTTTGCTACTACAGGCCCGTCTACTACAATGCTGAAGTTTGCGTGATTACCTTTGCTACTTCAGGTCCGTTTTCTAAAGTTATGCGAAAAGCATACAATGTTTTTGCAAAGCGGGTACAAGTTAAAACGTGAACCAAAAAGTGAGTATAGATGCAAATGCCCACACTATGTGCTCGAGTTCAGGGAGGGTAATAATTTATACTTTAATACCACTAAAAAGAGGGGGCGGGGGTTATTTGTGTGGCACAAAATTTTTGATTAACTAGAGTGTAGAAGGACATAGTTCTTCTATGTGTTCCAACTACTACTGTTGTGGAATTATAAATACAGAAAATAAAGAATACATAAATTTTTACGTGGAAAATACCTAGCTCAAGAGTTGAAAAAACTATGAACTACCTTCCAGTAAGATTTTCCCAAACTCTCCATTAAAATCACTTAGCCAAAAACTGCATTTACAGAAACTCTTTTGCAAATCTAGGATTAACTCTACTCCCATTGTGGCACACAACCTCAGTAGTTGCGACAACTTCAAGTTAACTCTAACTTGAAAACTCTAAGTACCTAATACAATTGCTTCTAGATTTTCTGAAAGGTACAATATAAAACCGCCGACTACAATTGAACTATAATAAAAGATAGACACTTGGAACTGGTTCTTCTATATGGTTCAAGTAGCTTCAGGTTCGCATGCGTGAATCACAAACAAATAGCTTGCAAATTTTCCTTGATATTTGCTCTTAATTCATGTTTAACTTTTGCTTGTATGTGTTACCTATAAAAGAGAATAACACTGATATTTATGGTGTTAGTAAAAAGAGATTAACTAGAATTTCCATTCTACTCTTCTATAAGTGGAAGAATTCTAGTTGACCTTATATTCTAACTCCATCCTTTTCCTAAGCTACATTCTCTTTGATTAAGGATTATTTCTCCTTATCCAATATGCAACCTTTTCTGTCATTATCAAGAGATATCACTTATGATAAGTTAAGTTTATCTCCTTCACGTGCATCTCACATGTTTGAGTTAATGATAACTATGCTTCACAAGATGGATATGTTCCGTGTATGAGTTCATTTGTCAGTCATGAAAACTTCACCTTTACTTGGGCAAAAAAATTCCTTCTTTTAGATGATGACAAGCTCTGTGCTTTTCACTCACTTAGGCCTTGTCAAAACTTAGCTTATTCATCAAGAAAAATATAGAAACATTTACTTATCTTCAAGGATCAGGTTCATTAAGTTATAAACATCAATTATTCAAATATATAAAGCACAATATCTCGTCCCCTTTTTGGCATCATCAAAAAGTTGCATAAACAAAACGTGATTCCCATAATATTAACAATTACTCATGGCCATTTGGGAAACTGCAAATGCAATCATGGATTAATCATCAGTAATGAAGCAAACATATTCAAACTATCAAGGAAATATCAATCAACAAGTGCAAAAATACTATATTTCATTGATAGGAGATATGTTGCTACCACAATCAACAAAAAGAAAGAAAAAATAATCAAAACATGAGAAAAATAAAGATAAATCCCTAATCTCGGTCGCTGGTGGTATTAGAGAGCTTCAGGAGATGAAGAATAGAAGTCCTAACGCTTGATAGCATTACATTGCTGTTTTTGGGCTTAGAGAAGGGTTAACATATTTTGAAGAATGACATCATTCTTCTCATTTTCCTTGTTGAGGTTAATTTTGAGAGCATCCCTCTAAGATTCAACCTCTGCTAAGCGAGCCTTCAGCCTAGCTATTTTAGCATCATTGGTCCCACTTTCCTAAACTAGAACCCTAACTTTACTATTGATAGGTGTCTTGTTGGATGAACCGGGTTCTTTTGAAATAGCAGTGACTGTATCATTAAAAGCAATCAAAGTATTAATGCCTAAAGGGTTTTTCTTGTAGTCATTTCCCACTCCTTCAGAGGTAACTTTCAACGATCTAGAGTAGTAGTAAGTATAAATCAATAAGGGGTGGCACGGGCCTTGGGGCTATTGATAACCATGTCCAGTAGCTTAATGATGAATATTGGCCAGTTGATTTGCTTTCCTCTTTCGAGACACACCATTAGAACTAAGTCCATATAGTCAGGAATGTTTCTTCTTTCCTTCTTGGGCAGTAGACACTTGTTGACATTTTACCTGTTATAGTGTGGTATCTGTGATCGAGGGGTGGATTTTTTGTGCTTATCAACACTAACTATTTGGCATTCATTTGTGTAACTGTTGAAAAAGTCATTTTCAAGAAGTGTTTTAAACTAAACTAAGATGTTTCTAAAGATTTCACAGCTTCATTGTCTTTCTTCTCAAAGGGTTTTAAACTGCTTCTATACAGCATGTTGATTTTCCTTATGTGATTTCTTATTTCTTAGTTGTTATTTACATTTATTACACACTGAGTTGGAATGCTCATTACTCCATGCACCTTGTGTGCAGATGCAACTATTTATACACCAGGTAGCTATTTTTGGCAAATCGTTGGCATAGTTATTAGAGATTAGCAAGGTGGCTTCCAGCATTAGCATCACCGCTTTTCTCCCTTTTTGTTCATAAGTACAGTTTTGTATATTTTAGACCTTGTAGTTGTAGTTATACTCTAATAGATACTCGTGACTTGTACACCCCGGTATCGCGCTGTGTTTTGGGTTATTTTCTGTACCTTATAAAAATCTTTTTCTTAACTTATGGTTATCCATTCATACATAAACTGTTTATAACTACGTAACTATTTTTAAAAAGTGAGATGGGTTAGTTGGTTTGCCTTGTCTTCACGAGAGGCGCCATCACGATCGGATCGGGGTTTGGGTCGTGACAAGTTGGTATCAGAGCCTAGGTTAGATATGTCTCACAAGTCATGAGCGGGTTTAGTAGAGTCTCGTAGATTGATACGTAAATGTCTATATTTATCCTCGAGAAGGTGCAAAACCTTTTGGAAAAACTTCATATTCTAAAATTATTATGTGTGCATGAGCGCTCGGTATCAAATGTGCATCAATGTCTTGTGGTTCCTGATTAAGGGGTGAGATTTGATCTCTGTGTGTCGATGTTGGGCTACTCTAGAGGACTTGAGGCTGGATCTATTCCCATAACTTGAGCATCGTGTTACTGATTGTGTAAGCAAGTATTTTTGAACTTATTTGTTCGGTAGTGTCCCTATTAGTGGAAGTGATGGTTGTATGGCTACGTGATAAGTATGTTGTGACTGCTAGAAGTATTCTTATGAATTTGAAGTGATGTGGGGGGTCTGCTGGATAATAGATTAACTATTAGGTGCCAGAATTCTATCTTGGTTCGAGGTATAGCCCCGAGTTAGGGCGTGTGAAGGATATTTTCATGTTTCCCAGTTGAGAGTGAAGTAAATTTTATGTTGTAATATGAGTTCAGAATCGAGAAGATTAAGTGATTGCATAGAGTTATGATGGTGGAAGGTTTATAGAAATGATAATTGAAGGCAAAGCTTGTGGGATATCTCTTGCGAAGACTTTTAAGGTTGTGTTACCGTTATGTAACTGTTAGAAGATCTCATGTGCAAGTGAAATTTAAGTGTTGAAATTTGAATTTTGGATCGCTTAAGTGAGTGGGCTTAACTATTGTGTGAATGAGTGTGAGTTTTGCCGAAGATTTATAATACTAGATGATCTGTGTTTTCACAAGCTTACAAAGGATTTGAGTTTAATCTGACAATGGTATTGTGGAATCAATAGAGCATAAGTGTTATGAGTTATTGAGTGTATTTTGATCTATGGCTTCGTGCTAAGTGGGGAAGTCTACTGTGAGTAGTTGATTGCACAGTTAAGTGCTAGGTTGGTTTCGGCTTGACACGTTCGGGTGAATCAATTATGGAATACAGAGGTTGAGAACGATGATGGCTCAGGAAACGGAAAAATTTTGACAAATGTTATATTATGCTTTATAGGGTAAGAGAATCACGACATGTCTTGAGTTGTTGGTAATGGATTTTCTGTGCATAGAGTAGGAAGTGGCTTGGTTGTTCTAGAGGTTACATTCTGCGGTGTCGGAGTGCTAGTGAGGCACGGGTTTTTCGATTCTTTTGATCAGACTAATTGCAATTTGAATAGAGTGAATGATTCTTGAGAATGGTTCTTATGTGTTAAAGATTCTACATGTAACAAACGAGTATATCAGAGTTGTATATATGGTTAGAAGCTGAGTTTTCGTTTGGAAGAGGTCAAGATTTGTGGTATTTCTATGTTAATTATGGGATTCTATCTATTAGTATCAGGAAAGTAAAGGTAACAGATTCAAATTTGCAGGTAGTTCTTTAGAGTAAAGTATTCTGGAATGTGGTGTTTTTAGGAATATTTGAGAGAGTATTCAGCGGCTTATGGTCATAGACATTGTGGCTTGAGTCTCGTGTGGTAAGCCTGGGTTGAGGAATTGTGGTGCTACAACAAGAGGGAATATCAAGTTGAATATGAGTCAGAAGGAAATTTAGACAGATAGGGAAGCTTGATAGTGGACCGGACCGGTATGGTAAGGATATGATTAACTCCGTGCGTGTGTTCAAGGTAATGAGTTCTTACAGGTATTTTACAACAATGCTCTAAGTTGTTGATGACTTGCTTAGGTTGCTCGAGTTAGAAGGATTCAGTCTGGGCGGGTCTGATTTATGCAAAAGGAACTCGGAGAATTCTTGATGTTTTTTACTGCGGCTTCGAGATGTATATTTTCTATGGGCGTAAGGAGCATGGGATGTATAGAAATTTTCTTATAGATGTGATCAATGGAAATTTCTTGGTTAGTTGAGTACATAGATGTTTGTGGCTCGGAAGGAAGATGAAGTTCTCATGTTATCCTGAGATGGTATCGTAGATGCGGTAGGTTGTGGAGGATTGAGAATTATGTGTGAAAGTTCCGGTTCAGTTCCGAATGGAAAATCATGAATTCTTAGGAAGCACGAGGCATTTCAGATGATTAAGGATGTGGTATTGCTAATAGGGGCGATTTGACGAGTGTATATGTTTCAGAAAAGACAATGTGATTATGTTGACGTCACTTCGATAGTGTTGCATCATTTTCTAGGTAGATCGACTAGTGATATTCGAGTTTTCTTGGTGGTATAGGGAAATTTTAGAGTGTCAATCATGGAATGATTGGGTATTTGAGGTGTGGTATGCATTCGGATCGCAAAATCGAGATTAGGTATGGTGATTCATGTGCCGTCTGAATTTGGAGATAGTAGTTCTCGTATTAAGGCTATATTGTGGTTGTGAGTCGTGTGTATCAGCACTATTTAGTGATTATCGGGGTTTGGAAACTCGAGCGCATCTTTTGTGCTTGGCATGTTACATTTTTTATGGGATATTGGGTTCAGACTGGTTGTCACCGTGTTATGTCATTCTGGACTATTGTGCTCTGGGCTAAGCCGGTAATACCATGGATTGAGTGGCGAGGTGTGATGGATTATGTCCTAGTAGAGTGGTTTTATATTTCAAAGACCTAGCGGACAGTTGGGCATGGATTTGTCTTTCTTATTTGGGCTCTTGTGATGAGTGTCAGTGTTAAGGCTCCTCATATTGATTCAGCTCCGGTGGTGAGGGACTTCTCGGATGTGTTTCTTGTGGTCGGTCATGTCACTAGCAGGGTTGTTTATTTTAATACTGATTTGGTGCCTTGCACAGTATCGTATGGAACTGGCAGAGTTAAGGATTTGAAGAAATAGCTTCAGGATTTCCTTGCTAAAGAGTTCATTGGCTGGCCAATGTGGATGCGTGTTCTATCTAGAGCCAGCTGGGTTGGCCCAAAATTGTATGGTTGAGGGATGTGTTGATTCGACTATTATTGAGCTTATTAGTGGTCCGAGGAGATCTATGAGTTGCCTCTTGGTTTTGCGAGGCGATATGATTTGTTTGTTATGGGCACATATGGTGAGGTTCATTTGGGGTCTCATAGTGGAACTTGAACGGGAAGAGTAATTGGATATTGCTCGATGAATGGCATATCTGTTATGTCCTATCGGATTTGTGTGGTGTATATTATTTGTGTCACCGTGGGTATGATGATGTGCTTCGGTTCGAGACATCAAATGGTGCATGGTTGTTGCTTTCGCGTGTAGTGACTTGAGGTGTTTCATATGGAGCGGTATTTGTTAGGATCGCACATTTCAGAGAAGCTACGTAGAGGTATGACCTTGCGGGTTAGATTCATGTGCTCAATTTCTATGATGTAAGACGGGTTCTCAGCCTAGTGGTGATAGTACTGATGAGCTTGGGGGACAACTCTTTCATCTGGATTGTTTTCATGAATTGAGTATGTTCGGACCAAATGCTTATTGGCGCGCGCATTATACTAGTTGTGGCTCACGCCTATATTGATGTGTCATGTCACCAGAGTGGTGTGTTGGATTAGAGGAGATCGTTGGGATCATTAATGAATACAAACGGATTCGGTTTCAGCATGTTGGAAGGATAATATTGACGTTTAGCTTGGAATTTGCTATGGTATTTTCCCAAAGAGAAGTGGCTTCATGAATGGGTGATCTGAGAAATGGTTATGGTTTATTGCATGTTTCATTTATCATTGGAAGTATATGAAAGTGATGGAATGAGACTTTAGATAATAAGAGGTTTCCTACGAGTATTTGGTTGTTGTGGGCTGCTACTGTGGATAGATGTTATTGCTACGAGTGTTTGAGTTATGTGATATATCATGGGATTGCTCCCGAGGTTGCAGGCATGGGTTATTAGAGCTGGTTCGGGTCTATTCAGAGTATAACTGTGAGGTTTTGATCGTATTTATGGTTCCGAAGTGAAAATGATATGCTATGGCTTATGGGCTAGATTGGATTGTGCGATTTCAGTTGCAGTGTGTTATCGGACCTATATGGGATAGGGTAACATGGAATCACCCCCGGGTATATGCATGGTAAGGTTATTCAGTGATTGGTTGGCTTTTAAAACAAATTTGGGCACGTTCGAGGACGAATGTATGTTTAAGTGGGGGATGATGTAATGACCCGATAAGTCATTTTTAGCTTTTGGACTTTGCTCCCTAGTTTTTGGGCATGACGTGGCTCGTGTGGTATAATATGACTTATTTAAATCATTGATTTTGGTTTTAGGTTAATCAGAATGAATTTGGAAGAATAGTTCTCAGTTTAAAGATTAGAATTTGAAAAAAAAAAGTTTGACCAATATTTAACTTGTTTGTATATGATCTCGGATTAGAACTTTTTATGATTTTTTAGCTCCTTTAGGTGATTTGGGACTTAGGAGTGTGATCGGAATGCATTTTGTAAGTTCGTGGAAGGTTTAGGCTTGAATTGGCGAAATAGATATTTTGGCATTTTCCGATTAATATGTGAGATTTTGATATGGGTGTCAGAATGGAATTCCAAAAGTTGCAGTAGCTTCATTGCGCCATTTGTGACATGTGTACAAAATTTCAGGTTATTCAGACATGGTTTGGTTGGGTTTTTTATCAAATGCATAATTTGGAAGTTATTGAAATTCTTAGGGTTGAATCCGATGTGATTTTGGTGTTTTGATGTTGTTTTGAGTGTTCCGAAGAATGGAAAAATTTTGAATGATGTTATGGGATATGTTGGCATGTTTGGTTAAAGTCTCGAGGGCCTCGGGTGTGTTTCGGGTGGTCAATCAGACTATTTTTGCGTTCGAGGAATTGTAGAAAATCAGCCCAGCAGTTGCAGGTATTTTGGCCTTCACATTCGCGAAGGGGAGCTCGCGTTCCCGAAGGGCTGAGTTCAGTGAAATACACATTCGCGAGGGTCTAGGCCGTGTTTGCAAGGGCTAGAGAAAGGATCTCATTGGGTTCGCAAGTGGGTTACACGATCGCGAAGAAGTATTGAAGCCAGATTGATCCAAGGAGATTCTATTCAATGCGTTACCGTGATGGCTTCCGTGTTCGCAAAGGTTTAAGCGGAATGGGCATTGCGTTTGCATTTGGTACATCGCTTTCGCGTAAGGCAATTATTGGTCAATGTGATTTTGTGCATCGTGATCGCGAGGTCTTGACTGCGATCGTGTAGAAGGAAGGGTCAGACCTGGGCAGAACATTTTTTGCCGATTCGAGGTGATTAATGATTGTAAATGATGCTCATAGAGTTTGGAACCTTGGATTGCACATTGTAGTGCTATGTTGAGGATACACGCTTGATGATGAGCGTGGGGTCGTTTACTATTAGGGATTGTGACTTGGTCCGTCCTGATTGATGATTTTACTGTGTATTTGACTGAAACTTATTTGTTATCATCATGATTGGGCTGATTGTCATATTTGGTCTTCCTGGCAACTATTTGAACCCTACGAAATATTTTTATCACTATTTCTTCACTATATTGATTTATTACTTGAAATCAGTCCTGTTGTTTTCCAATGTTTTACAACTCAGCCACTTTTACTCAATTTTGTGACTTAAATGATATTTCTAAATGATCTTTTGGGATGAGAACTAATGTTTTACGAATGCCCTGGGGCTTGTGATGATTTTTAACCGAGTGCGGTCGAGTGCCAGATGTGAGGATATACTGAGTGATATGAGGACGAGGGCCCTAGATACCTTTATATGCCATGAGGTAGCTTGGGTGATGTGAGGTCGAGAGTTGATTCCACGAGATGGCTAGATATTGCGCTTGGGCCGTAAGGGGCCCCTCCAGAGTTTGCACACCCATAATGAGTGCGGGTACACAGTGATCTGAGAGTGAGCCTGAGGGGCTAATATTGTTCTGAGAGTGAGCCCGAGGGGCTAGTACTATTTTAAGATATTTCCCGAGGGGCAAACCTATATGTGTCCATATTTCATATTTACTTGAACTTTTACATGTTATACTATGGTATTTATGCCCTATGGGCAGATTTTCTACGCTTATCGGTACTAACTGTGTTGCATACATTAGCTTATTTGTGGAAAAAGTCATTTTCAAAAATTGGTTGAAACTGAACTAAGATGTTTCTAAAGATTTCACAACTTCATTATTTTTCTTCTCAAATGGTTTTACACTGCTTCTATACAGCATGTTTATTTGTTTTACATGATTTCTTACTGCTCAATTGTTATTTACCGTTATTACTTACTGAATTTGAGTACTCGCTTTACTCCGTGCACCTTGTGTGCAGATGCAGGTATTTATACACCCATTAGCGGATTTTGGCTAATCGCAGGTAGAGTTATCGAAGTTTAGCAAGGTGGCTGCCAGCGCTTGTAGCACCGTTTTTCTCTTTTTTTGTTCATCAGTCCTGTTTTGTATATTTCAGACTTTGCAGTTGTAGTTATACTCTAATAGATGCTCATGACTTGTGACACCCCGGTATTGGGCTATGTTTTGGGCTGTTTTTTGCACATTATAAATTTTTTTAGCTTAGTTTGTGGTTATCCATTCATACTTAAACTGTTTATAACTATGTAACTATTTTAAAAATGTGAGATGGGTTAGTTGGCTGGCCTTGTCTTCACGAGAGGAGCCATCATGATCGGATCGAGGTTTGGGTCATGACACATTTGGGTAATGTTTGATCTGTAAACTAGGAATAAGTTAAGCACAACCATCATACTCATTTCAAATTCACTCCCATTAATTCAAAAAAATCCTTACTAAGTTTTTCAGTAGTTGCCCCAAAAATTATGTCATCAACATATAGTTGTATTACTAGTAGATCCTTACCTTTTTCCCTAAAGAATAAATGATGTCAATCTTACCTCTTTTGTATCCATGTTCAAGAAAGAATTTGGAAAGACGTTCATACAATGCTCTAGGAGCCTGCTTGAGTCCATATAGGGCCTTGTCCAGTTTGTATACATGATCTGGACACTCCTTACTTTCAAATCTTGGAGGTTGTTTGACAAAGACTTCTTCCTTTAAGTATCTATTTAGGGAAGGCACTCTTCACATCCATTTGGTGAGGAGTAAATTCCATATGTGTTGCAAAGGTTATGAGGAGTCTTATTGTCTCCAGTCTTGCAACTAATACTATTGCGAAATAATTAATATAGAAGATAAAGAACATACAGATTTTTACGTAAAAAACACGTGGATCAAAAGGTGAAAAAATCACGACCAACCTTCCAATAGAATTTTTCCGAACTCTCTGCTAAAATCACTGAGCCAAAAACTACATTTACAAAAACTCTTTTGTAAACCTAGGATTAACTCTAATCCCGTTGTGGCACACAACGTCAACTGTTGTGACAACTTCAAGTTAAATCTAACTTGAAGTCTCTAAGTACCTAATACATTTTTTCTAGATAAGCTAAGAGGTACAATATAAGTTACCTACTATAATTGAACTATAATGAAAGATAGACACTTGGACGGGTTTTTATATCTCGTTCAAGTAGCTTCTGGTTTTCACACTTGAATCATATATGAATTGCTTGAAAAATTACCTCGCTATTTCGCTCTCTATTCACGTTTAACTTCTGCTTGTGTTGTTACTTGTAAAAGAGAATAATACTGATATTTAAGATGTTGGTAAACTAAGATTAACTAAAATTCGGATGCTACTCTTCCATGGTGGAAAAGTTCTAGGTAATCTCATATTCTAACTCCATCTTTTTCCTAAATCGTGTTCTCTTTGAGTAATGATTCTTTCTCCTTATCTAATATGCAACCTTATCGATCATGATCAGGAGATATCACTTTTGAGAAAATAGGTTTATCTCCATCATGTGCATCTCACATGTTTGAGTTAATCATAATTGTGCTTCACAAGATGGACCTGATCCGTGTCTGAGTTCATTGTCAATCTTAAAAACTTTTACCTTTACTTGGGCCAACATATTCTCCCTTTTTGATGATGACAAGCTCTATGCTTTTCACTTACTTAGGCCTTGCCAGAACTCACCTTATTCATCAATACAAAGTTAGAGATATTTATTTAGGTTCATTAAGTTATAAACATTACTTATTCAGAATATAAAGCACAATATCTCTTCCCCCTTTTGACATAATCGAAATGTTGCATAAACAAAGTGTGATTTCAAAATTTTTTGCAATTACTCATGTCCACTGGGGTAACTGCAAGTGCAATTATGGATTAATCATCAGTAATCAAGAAAATACATTAAAACTATCAAGTAAATATTAACAATCAACAAGAGAAAAAATAGTAGATTTCATCGATAGGACATATGTTGCTACCACAATCCAAAAAAAGAATGAAAAACTATTCAAAATACGAGAAAAAGAAAGAGAAATCCCTAATTTGTGTCACCGGTGGTACTAGACATGTTCAGGAGATGAAGGCTAGAAGTACTAAGGCTTGGGAGAGCTAGAGTGTTAGTTTTGGGCTTGGAGAAGGTTCAACATATTTTTAAAAATTCCATCATTATTCTCCTTTTCCTTTGTGAGCTCAGTTCTGAGAGCATCCCTTTCAGATTCAACCTCTTCTAAGCGATTGTTTAGGCTAGCTATCTCAGCATCCTTGGCCCCATTTTCCCGAACTAGAACCCTCACTTACTATTGATAGGTGTATTCTTGGATGAATCAGGTTCATTCGGAATGGCATTGACTTGATAATGACAAGCAATCAAAGTATTTATGCCAAAATGGTCCTTGCTTCTGCCCATTTCCAACTTCTTCAGAGGAACTTTGCAATGATCCAGAACAATAGAAGAATAAATCTATAAGGGATGGCATGGGCCTTGGAGCCATTGATAACCATGTCAAGTATCTTGATGATAAATGCAGGCCAGTTGATTTTCCTTCCACTTTTGAGACACTCCATCAAAACTAAGTCCATATAGTTAGCAATGTGCCTTCATTCCTGCGTGGGCAATAAACACTTATTAACAAATTCAAATAGGACTTTGTGGCAACAGTTTGTCTTACTCTTGTGCAAAAACTTGGCCTCATTCATTTCTTCAACATCATAGAATCTCATATTGATTTCAAGAGCAGAAGAAGGGGAATCCAGAGTTGGCCATCTTTACCTAGTATAGTCATCATTTCCCGTCAACAGGAATGTCAAGAACCTCATGCAACTTCTCTGCATCGAAGGTCACTTGAACCCTTTTCACTTGGCTAGTAACTCTGCCATCCTTGACCTCTGTATTGGCCATGAGTCTAATGATTTCATTCCTAGCTAGCCTTCCACACATCTGAATGACCATGTCCTTCCAGCCATGAATAGCTAGTGCATCAACCAATCAAACCATTCCTGGCTCCACCAAGTCTTTTAGCAATCTACCCTTCGAAATTTGTGCCGCTCAACCAAATTAGAAATATGAGCAATAAAGGAAGAGAAAAGATCTTGGCTACAAGAGAACAAAGGGTAGAAGACAAATTCGTGTTCGAACACAAAAGAAAAATCATGTAGTTACGAGTATAGTTTCAAGCTTTTGGAAAGCCATCGATGATAGCCACAATGTCCTTAGTTCTGACAAAAAAGAAGTTGAACTAGAATTGACGACAAGCCTTATCGTCCATTTTCACCACAAAATATTTTCCTCCTCGGTGGGAGAGGTTCTGCGTCATTCCCCTATAAAAGATAGGGGAAACAGATGTAATAAGTGTTGCAGTGTCACGTCAACCCTGTATAGCTCAGCAAACTGAGTGAGTATCTCAAAAATTGTATTAATGTACAGTGCAAACTGGGTAAGGAAAATTTCAAAGTGGCGATAGAGCTTCTCAACCAACGGAAGGAGAGGAAAGAAATAACCAACTTAGGAAGGCTAAAATTTTCCTTGAAATCTACTAATTCCTTTATTTCCATTCTGATCGAAAAGCTCCAGGAGTGGCCTCTGGTGCTTTGGTAAAACCAGATCTAGAATCACGGTTGTGAGGGTTTATTTCCTCCACCAACGAGAATGTTTCCTTCTCAATAGTGGTGGAAATTCTCCCCCAGAAAAGGGTAATGCCACTACCAAGGGAGAAGCATGGCTCCCCTATCCATCATTAGAAGATACATCAGACATGATTCAATGTAATAAAGTAACAAACAAGAGGAAATGAAGAGAAGTATAGGTCACTGAAAACAGAGAAAATGTAGTCAAAGCATTCAAGGAAGTACACGACAAGATTGATGGGGTGACAGTCTCAGCCAATGCCAGTTTTGAATGACTGAAGGAGGTAATTTGCAACACTCTTACTTACTTCTTCCATCGTTAGTATGGATGTTTTAAATAATTTTTCATGTTTTGCTATTTTGGACTGGATAACTAGTCGCTGGATACTTTTTTCTTAATCTCTGCTATAAATTGGCATGCCTATAATACCTATAAAGCTTTGCTTTAGTATATAGGATATTCTTATTTTTACAGTGGTTGTTTTAGAATCCATATATCCCCTATTTGTTGATGCCAGAAAACGTGATAAAGACTGTAGATATATTGCAGGTATAGGTTGGAATTGACAGTCAACTAAACTACTATGTCGCACTCATTGAGGGGGAGTCAATAGTAGATCATTGAGGAGGAGTTGACCGAATTATTCTGCACTCATTAAGGGGGAGTTAACTACAAGAACTACTAGGAAGTCAATTGTTCTTTATACATATCTTATTTTTGTCATCATCAAAAAGGTGAGATTGTTAGTTATAAGTTTCAATGATGAAAAATAATATACTACACTTAATGTAGGATCACATACAATAAAGGGAATAAAAAGCAGCATTGGTCAAGAATAGATCAAGGAACATAAGAATGATCAACAATAAAAAAGGAAGAAGCAGTGAAGATCCCACAAGAATAAGTTAATCAATGATTGACAGAAGCTAACAAGGAAAAGAATCAATGATTAGAAAGGAAGAAGTATTAGAAATATGGAAAGAGAAATCAATCAAAGATTGACAGAAGCTATTATTGGAAGGCCCCAATATCAAACAGATTTGAGACCAACGAATATCAATGAGCGGAAATAAAGGGATCCAGCGGATATCCTAGTGGGTGGAAAGCACGTCAAAGCCATTAATCAAGGAAGATCAACGAGAACTTGACCCTTTTCTTCGAAAGAATCAATCTATATTTCCTTTCCAAGATCAAATCCCTTGTGTTTGCAATCTCTCAAGATTCTTGAAGGCCTCATGGAAAGAGTCTGTGTGTGTGTGTGTGTATATATATATATATATATATATATATATATATATATATATATATATATATATATATATATATATATATATATATATATATATATTCTTCTAATGTGACAACATATACTTTGATCGAGCTATCTACCCTCTTTTTGTTCTACTCCAAACAAGCATTGCAATTTCTTTAGATCTGTTATGTAACTAGTGAGAGAAGAAAAATAGATAAATGCTGGTGAGGCACTGTATCAAGAAAATAAAAGAGACATAAAGACTAAGTTATTGGTGTAAATCACTGAAAGAGAACGCCTTTGCAACCCAAGGGAACTGGACTAGGATTCACATTGAATCTGAACGAGTATAAATAGTCTGGTGTCTTTATTTCCTGCATTTCATTTTTGTATTTATTGTTATCCTTTCTTATTTCAAGTCAACTAATTGGTAAACTGGTCAACAAGTTATAAAAGTTTTAAAAATAAGCAATTCACCCCCCCCCCCTCTTGTACTTTCAATTGGTATCTGAGCTTTTCTTATATTTTTTGCTTAACAGCTTGTGAGAAAAGATCATGTCAAATAAAGTTATTGTTGGATCACTCTTTCAAGAAGAAACACCGCCAGTTAGGCCACCATTTTTCAATAGGAAACACTTTTCTCGCGGGAAGATCGTATGGAAATGTAGGCAATGTCCTTGACGTCAAAGTTTAGTGAGTTATCCAAAAAGGAAACTATCCACTACCAATATCTCCTCAACGACCTGTTACTCCAAAAGATATAGATGAATACACAGACAAGCAAATGATACTTGTTCAAGTCAATGCTAAAGAAAGAAACTTACTTTATAATGCTATAAGTAGAGAGAAATATCATAAAATCTCTAGTGGCAATACATCCAAAAAAAATATGGGATAAACTATAAGTTACTTATGAAGGAACCAATAGTGAAAAGGACCCACATAAACATGTTGGTTCATCACCACGAACTTTCTTAGATGAAAGAAGGAGATTCCATTGAAAAATTATTTGTGAGGTTCAGCAAAATCATTAGCAATCTAAAAGCTTTTGGTAAACCATATTCAAGTGGTGATAAAGTTCGGAAAATTCTAAGAAATCTACCTACCACTTGGAATACAAAAGTAGTTGCACAATCACAAGATCTGAATAAACTATCTTATGATGAGCTTTGAGGGACCTTATAGCATTCGAGAAAACTCACTTCAAGAAAACAATCCAGCAAGAAAAGAAGAAAACAATCACCTTCAAAGCTACAACTAAAAGGATAGACAATGATATTGATGACGACCTTGAAGCTCATGAAGAAGAAACTGCCATGGTTTCAAGGAACATGAATAGTATAATTAGGAGATACTGAAACACAAGAAGAGGTAGGATACTACCTAGGCAAACCAGGCAATGCAATGAACAAGACAAAAATGATGGTAAATGCTATGAGTGTGGAAGATATGGGCATGTTCGAGCTGAATGCGCAGATCTTAAAACAAAGGCTTCCATAGATATTAACTAGAACAAATCATTTGGAAGCTGGAGTGATGAAGACATTTCAAAAGATGAAGAGATAGAAAATCTATGCTTCATGACAATCCTGGAAAATGACATGAAAAAACTCTGAGGGTGTTGGACAGATGAGGATACATCAAACGGCGAATGCAAAGACAATAATAAGAACTGTTTCATGGCACGAGGTGAAACAAGTGAGGTAAGATCTTACAATTGTGAAAGATGTAATGAATTACAGGACATTCTTGACCTTACTATAAAAGAGTCCCAAAATATTATGAATGAACTAAAGAGATCAACAAAGAAACGAAAGACTGAGAACTTAAGCTAGAAGTATGTGAAATTCAAAAGAAAGAACTTCAAGATGAGTTTGAGGAATTGCAAATGCAACTCAATGGCATGCGCAAATCCACCAGCCATAGTTCTATCAAGTCGAACCAGGCGACTTACAAGTCAACTGGAAAAGGACCAGCTAAAACAGAGTCCACTAGTACTAATACAAATGGAAGATCCAAGAATGGATCAGGACCTATGTGTCAATAATGTAATAAAAGTGGACATAAATGTTCTTCTTCTCAATTTTGTAAATCTAATGTTTCAGGGTGGATTTGGAATATCAAAAACAATCCTAATCCTAGTAATACTGATAAACTAGGACCCAAGCAAGCTTGGGTACCTAAAAGGAAGTCATAATTATATTTGTCGGAACACCACAGAAAGATATGCAAAGGAATATGGTACTTAGATAGTGCATGTTCCAGTCACATGATAGGTGACAAAAATGTATTCAAATAAGTTACAAAGAAAGACGGAGGAAGTGTTTATGACTAAAAAGGAAAAATAGTTGGCAGTGGCATAGTTCCATTCAATAACAGTTGTGATATTATCGAGGTTTATCTTGTAGATGTACTTAACTACAATATTCTGAGTGTATGTCAGTTATGCGACTCGGAGTATGAAGTAAAGTTCAAGAAAATAGGTTGTGCTATTAAATATGAGACAAGTAAAATAATCCTCCTAGGAAAAAGGTATGGAAATGTTTATATTATTGATTGTTTTTGAAATATATATGGTCATATTTGCTTAACATCCATATCCGTCGATCCATTGTTATAGCATAAGAATCTTGGTCAACCAAGCATGCACCTTACAAAGAAACTCTCCAAGCATGATTTAGTTATCGGTTTACCTAAACTCAGTTTTTCTATAAATTATATATGTGATACATGTCAGATTGGTAAACGAACTAGAAACTCTTTAAAAAATAAAGACATTGTGTCTACATCAAAGCCTTTGCAATTGCTTCATATAGACTTGTTTGGACCCACTAGAACTGCTAGTATAGGAGGAAAATGATATGCTTTTGTTATTGTTGGTGACTACTCACATTTTACATGGGTGATTTTTCTATCCCACAAACATGATGCTTTGAGAAACTTTGAGAGCTTCTGTAAAAAGTTCAAAAAAAAGGTATCTTATATTCAAAGTAATCATGGATGAGAATTTGAAAGCAAAGCATTCAAAGACTTCTGCAAAGACCAAGGATACACTCACAATTTCTCAACTGTAATATCGCCTCAACAAAATGGAGTAGTTGAGCAGAAAAACAAATCTTGGCAAGATATAGCGAGAACTATGATACTGGAATGCTCCTTGCTAAATCACCTTTGGGCTTAAGGAGTAGGCACAACTTGACACATTCTCAAGAGATGTCTTATATGACCTATCATGAAGAAGACTCCATGTGAACTATGGTAAGGTAAATGATCCAGTATAAGTTATTTCCACCCGTTTGGGAGTAAGTGTTTCATCGACAATAATGGTAATGACAATCTTAAAAAATTTCATCCAAGAAGAGATGAAGGTATTTTTCTAGGTTATTTCATAAACAGTAGATCTTTTACAGTCTATAATAAAGCACCATATCTGTAGAAGAATCAGTACATGTTATATTTGATGAAAATACCACTACGACCGAGAAAGGAATTACTGCGGGTAATGAAGATCAAAGTCAAGAAACTCCTAAGTTAAGCAAATCTCAAAAGTTGACTAATAGGCCTGACGGTGTCATGGGGTCAACTAATGAGATTAGCAACATTCAATCACTATCACTGAAGGAGTCAACTATTCATAAGAGTGTAACTAGTCCAAATAAATGGAGAAATGAACCAAATATCCTCAAAAGTTTATCATAGGAGACCCACGAGAAGGAATGAAAACCAGGGGAGCTCTCAAGAAGAAGAAAAATATAACACTGATTTCTCAAATTGAACCAAAGAAAATAGAGGAGCTTTAAAAGTATCAAGATGGTTACAAGCAATGAAAGGAAAAACAGGATCAATTTGACAAAAATCAAGTGTAAAAACTTCTGCCTAAGCTTGCAGACGCTACTGTAATTGGAAAAAATGTATTTTCGAAAATAAGCTTAATGAGGATAGGAAGGCTGTGAGCAACAAAGCAAAATTAGTAGCTCAATGTTACTCACAGCACGAAGGAATAAAAAACAATGAAACCTTTTCTCTTCTAGCTCGGCTGGAGTTAGTACTAATTCATTTTGCATACGCATATTTCAAAAGATTTAGGCTTTTTCAGATGGATGTCAAAAGTGCAATCTTAAATCATTTCATAGAGAAGGAAGTATGTGTAAAAGAACCTCATTGATTTGAAGACTCAAAGTTCCCCTACCGTATGTATAATTTGACCAGAGCACTGTATGGACTTAAACAAGCTCCACGAGCATGGTACGATAGACTTAGCTTATTTCTACTTGATCATGAATTTATAAGAGATAAATCAGATACTACATTATTCATCAAAAAATCGTTGGAAGGTAATCTTATTATTTAAATTTACCTTGATAATATTATTTTGGTAGTGCTAACCCTCTTTTATGCAAGGATTTGCCAATATTATGCATAGTGAGTTTGAAATGAGTGTGATGGTAGAGCTAACTTTCTTTTTTGGACTTCAAATCCAACAATCTATAGAAGGAACTTGTATATGCTAGACGAAATACACAAAGGAGATAATTCAGCAGTTTTGTGTGATGAGGGCTAAAGTTATTGACACACCAATGATTTTGTCAACAAATCTTGACAAAGCTAAAAAGGGAAATCATGTCGATGAAACAAAATATCATGGACTCATGGCTCTTTACTTTATCTAACTTCCAGTCGACTAGATACTATGTTTAGTGTATGTAAATGTGACAGGCTTCAGTCAGCTTCTAAGAATCACATCTAACTGGCTTAAAGTGAATAATTTGTTGTCTCATTGGAACTATTTCTTACGGATGGTACCCACTTTCTAACAATTTTAACTAGAAGGTTTTTCATATGGTGATCTTACAGGTGATAAGGAAGAAATAAAAAGCAGCAGCGGACACGTCAATTACTTGGAATAGAACTGATATGTTGGAACATCAAGAACAAGGATCGGTTGCACTATCCACAATGAGGGCTGAATATATCTCCATTGGACAATGTTGTGCACAGTTATTATGGACGACTTATCAATTGGGTGACTATGAACTATTCTTTAAACCTATTCAAATACTATGTGATAACTCTAGTGCTATATGTCTTTCAAGGAATCATGTGCATCACTCTAATGATTAGCATATAGACATCAAACATCATTTCATTAGAGATCATGTTCTTAAGAAAATTATAGAATTATCATTTGTTACCACTACTGATCAATTAGTAAATTTTTTCACTAACCCTTTACTTGAAGATAGGTTTTTCTCTCTAAGAGTACTTCGCATTATTTCTCTTGATCATAAAAATTAGGACCTATGTGATATTTTTAATTCTTTCACGCCTAATGTTTTAATTTTGCATGTTTAAATTCATCAATGTAGTGCCTCCGATTTCTCTCTCGTTTCCTATCTATTGAAGCTTTCAAGAAATGAAAACCAATCATTATGACTTTTCACTAACACTGTTTCCTTTCTAGTACTCAACCGTTAGAATTCACTTTTAATCTTTGAACCACTTCTTTCAATCTGCATCGTTTCTATCGCTCAAAAACCCTCTTCAAGTATCCTTCAACCTCTCTCTCCTAATAGTTTATTCCATGGCTAAGCACTCTAATAATCCTTGTGCCTCTACCAGGAGAAGTACTCGTTCGAGAGAAAAACCCTCTTCTCAGCCTCCAGAACAAGTAGACCTAGGGTCCGTCCACTCAGAAGGTTTTGCCTCTTTTCAGGCAGAACACTCAGATCACTCCCATCACTTAGGACAAAAAGCCCTAGGAATATGGCTTTTGTAAGACACCCCAGAATCCTTTACCCCAAAGAAATAAAAAATATAACTTTCAAAATCCTTTGAGCCAGACCTTAATTTCTGGAATACCCCTACCAAGGATCTCTTTGTTGCTCTGAAAGACAAGCCGATTGCTCATGGCAGAATAATCGACGTGGATGAAATGGAAGCCATAAACTGCAAGGTAAAGAATTTGTTTGCTTTTCACGGATGGTCAAATTCCTCCATGTCCCCCCTCCTAAAGTCTATGAACCCTTAGTGAGAATGTTTTATGCAAATCTTTGCTCTAGCAAGTCTGACAAACGGGAATTCGTAGTATTAGGTAAGCACATTGTTCTTGATTATGCTATGCTCGACTATATTTTTCAATGTAAGTGCTATGGTTTTCCTATGCATTTCAAAAATTCTTGGCCTAATGATTTTGAAATTTCTTTTGATCGAGCAAAACGTTGTATTGCTGAGTGTCCATCTGATTTCCTCCCTAGCGAGTTAGGTCATAGTGATGTTAGCTTTGAAACCCGAGTTCTAGACTATATTGTTGCAACCACTCTTTTTCCTCATACTAAATCATTCTCCACCTTCTCTCAACGAGATACCTTTTCTTGTTTACTGTATTGTGACCAAATTCAAGATTAAACTATCCTCTTGGGTCATAAACGTTATGACAGAAAATGTTGATGATCCCACCAGTTTTACTTATCGTATATATATCTCTCACATCCTGGAAACTCACAACATCTCTATCTTAGAATACCTTTTTTGTCTCTGTTTCAAAATTCTACAATTCCAAAAGGTTTGATAGTATGGGTTATGTGTATGTGAAGGGATCCTGGGTTAAGAAATATGAACGTCATGTCAAGCAAATTCAACGTGATACCAAGACCAAAGTCTTTGTTTCACATCATAATGTAAGTGATCCTGATCTTGTTGAGAAACTGACTGCCATTGATAAAGAGTTGACCATTATCATGGACTTCCCCTCTGCTACTTAGTCTATTGTAGGGGATGTCCATGCAATCCCCAAGGGACACAAGGTCTGATGTTTCAAATATAAGGATTACAATTCTCAGACTTAGTGAAAATGCAGTCAATGCACTTAAAGAAGTATGATAGGATTGATGGGTGAAAGTCTCAGTCAATGCCAACTTTTAATGACTGAAAGAGATGATTTGCAATGCTCTTACTTATTTCTTACATCGTTAGTGCATAATTTTCAAACAATTTTTTGTGTTTTACTGCTTTGGTAACCAATAGTTGGATTCTTTTTCTTATTCTATACTAAAACTCTGCATGCCTATAAAGCCTACTTTAGTATCTTGGATGTGTTTGTTTTTACATTGGCTGTTTTAGAATCTTTATATTACCTCTTTGATGATTTCAAAAAGGGGAAGAAAGACTGTACATACATTGCAAGTGCAGGTTGGAGTCAACAGCCAAATAAATTACTAAGTCGTACTCATTAAAGAGGAGTCGGCTGTAGAACATTAAGGATGAGTCAACTGAATTATGTCGCACTCATTGAGGGAGAATTCGGTACAGGAACAATAGGGAAGTCAACTATAGTTTATACATATATTATTTTGGTCATCATAAAAAAGGAAAAGATTGTTAGTTATAAGTTTCAATGATGAAAAATAATATAATAGATTTGATGTAGGATCACAAGGAATAAAGAGAACAAAGAAGTAGCACTGGTCGGGAATAGATCAAGGAACATAATCAATGATTAGCGATTAAAAGGTGGAAGTAGTGAAGATCCGACAAGAATAAGTCAATCAAAGAATTATGGAAGCTAACAAGGAAGAGAATCAATTATCAGCAAGGAAGAAGTAGCGAAAATTTGGCAAGAGAAATCAATCAGAAATTGATGGAATCTATAAATGGAAGGTCTCAAAATCAAAGGGAATCAAGATCACTGAAAAAAAATAAAAGCGAAAATCAAGGGTTCTAGCGGATATGCCTAGGTGATGGAAACCTCGTCAAAGTCATTAATCAAGGAAAATCAAAGGGAACTTAACCTTATTCTTGGAAAGAATAAATCTATGACTCCTTTCAAGGATCAACTCTCTTGGGTTTGCACTCTCTCAAGATTCTTGAAGGCCTCATAAAAAGTATATATACAGATGCTTCTGACGTGACAACACATAATTTGATCAAACCATCTACCCTCTTTTTGTTCTACTCCAAACAAGCATTGTAGCTCCTTTAGATCTGTTGTGCAACTATTAAGAGAAGTAAAAGAGATAAACATTAGTGAGGAATCGTATCAAGAAAAGAAAAGAGACATAGAGACTAAGCTATTGGTGTAATCTACATCATTCATTCCGTACTCAAGAAACATCGATAATTGAAAGGGAACACCCCTGCGAACCAAGGGGATTGGACTAGGATTCACATTGAATCCAAACCAGTATAAAACTTTTGGTGTCTTTATTTACTGCATTTCATTTCTGCATGTATTATTATCATGTTCTTATTTCAAGTCGCCTAATTGGTAAACTAGTTAACTGCTTATAATATTTTTAAAAATAATCAATTCACCCCTCTCCCCCTACCCCTTCCTCCTCTTGTACTTTCAGCTTTCACCCTTTCTCAGGTGACTCCTTTGCATGTATTTACTTAAACGCCATTTAGTGTTGTTTCTCATTATTTAAGGCCATATTATTTTTGTTTGAATTCTTAAATATCAATTACTGCACGTTCTCGTAGCTTTTAAGACAGATCCGCATGTTATTTTTTATAGCTCTGAGAATTTCATCTTTGGGATATTATTATTAACTAATATTAGCTTTCAATTATGTGAATTTTTTTGGTTGAGCCAAGATAAATATTTTTTTGGTCAAACATATGTTATCTAATGTTTACTCTATTTTTAAAGGTGAATAAAATAAATTATATTATATTTAAGACCTTCGGCCTTTTAATATAGTATATAGTATACACAGATAAATTAGATCAATTAAAAACAAGCTAGGCATATATAACTACCTGCAAAATGTGTCTGGTAACTCAAAAAAGAATCTAGAAATTCGCAATTACCATTAAATTATACTAATGGTGTAAAAATAACTAATTATATTGTATGGGGCAATCTTTTATCCAAATTATAATAGTATTAATGGTTAATTTAAAGGGTCAAATTAACGTACACACGAGCAATTTTGTTGGTGCAGCGACATACTCCTTAAAACAAGCTCATCGTCATGTTTTCATATTCAGTCCTTAATTTTCTCGAACCACTCGGTAAAACTTCTCTATAAATTCCAATTTGCTAAAGACCTAAGACAAAGCAAGAAAGAAAGCAAGAAAGAAAGCAAGTAAATAAAAGAAGAAAATTCTCAACTTTTGAACCATTTAACAGAGTTCGAGGAAAACAAACGAAATGGATAGAAGAAGAATCCTTGGTTTGTCTGTCCTAACACTCATGCTTTGCTCTCTCCTTGTTACAAAAACATTCGCCGATGAGGAAGAAAACCCCGAAGCGGCGGCAAGCCAAAATCCAAATCCAGAAGTCGTAACTCCAAAATCACCGGCGGGCGATGATGCAGATTCCAACCATGATGGCGACGAGAATTACGCCTTTGGTGGCAGCTTCAATGAGGCTGAAGATCAGTTTGCTCCTGAAGTCGTCGTTGTTGGTCATTAAGTTATTTGTACGTTCAGAGGCTGATTTTGGTTTAAACGTAACATGAATGACTTTTAATATTTGTATGCATATTTTTATACAAACACTTACAGTTCCAGTTTGAAACAATATGGGTACATATACATTTCATTGTTTATTTGTTTGTTATTCGATCTCTTCTTTCAGTTTTCTTTTGAAGCTGAACCCTATATATAAAGCCAGCGCTTCGAAGTCGCATATTATATTCCTACCCTGAAATAGAGAGGTTGTTTCATAATAGACCATTGGTATCCTTCCCTCCAAGAAGTTCCCACCTTGCTGTTGAACGAAGAAGAAAAAGAAAAAGAAGAGGAAAGAGAAAATAATTCTTCCCTTATAAGCTATAGAGAATATAGCAATTTTATCTTCTACCTTTCCCCCGTCAACAACCATTATAGAAAGATAATCCAACAAAAAATAGTAACTTTATAAGTACTCCTCTTTCCGTGAGTGTGTATATATATATATATATATATAGTGAGCATGTAATTTTTGGCTCGATTGAAATATTCCAACAAAATTATTATAATTAGTTTTTTTTTTTTTTGAATTTATAGGAATTGATTGCATGATTTTTTGTTTGTTTACATTTTGTGCATTTTAAATTATATAATACAAAAATCGTACACTTGCATTTAGGACCCAATTTTTACATTTTTGTCTTAGGATTATTAGTATTTGACATTATTAAAATAAGAAAAGATAACAAAAAATAGTAGTCATGTTTACATGTGCTTACTTTTCTTTTTAAAACTAGGATTTAGGTTTTTTTTAGAAATTAATTAATTTCAATAATAGAATTTAAATCTGGTTTTTGTATTTGAAGAATTAATTAGAAAACAAATAAAAGAAGGAAATTGGGCCAGTTTTGGATACAAATCACCAGCCCAAACCTTCAAACCCATACAAATCACCAGCCCAACCATCCCACACCCGGTCCAGCCTTATAACGCCTAAAACGACGTCGTTTAGACCCAAACTCACCTCAGCCGTTCATTTCTCATTATCCAACGGCCCTGGTTGGACTGTGTTTTAAAATAAAGCTGTCCAAATATACTACAAACCCTAGAGACAGCCCTTCTCTTCCTCGTTCCTATCCTCCACCACCCTAAAGCCACCGTCTCTCGGCCGTCCACCGCCGGTCGGAAATCGACGCCGCCGTCGGCCTGTCCCCAATCAACCCTAAAAATACATCCTTGAATTCCCTTATCCTCTTTCCAATGCCCCAAGTCCCAGCCTCCAAATCCCAACCAATCGCTTCGAATATCCAGTTAAATTCAAGGTTGTTCCGCCGTCCATGGTGGCGCCGGCTTAGACGCCCACAAAAACTACAACATAGCATCCCCTTTCCATCCTAGTCACAAATCTAACACTAGCTCCCTTCGAATCATAGTCCAACGACTTGAATATTAATTTGAATCCGACCAAAAACTACCCTAACTTCTGAATCAAACTGAAACGGTACCCTGAGTCACCCTCACTCTCCTCACCACAAAAACAAGGTTATATGCCCTCGAATCCCTCCACAGTTCTCCGAGTCAAAATCAGGGTTTCCGGAACCCTTTAAGTGATGCATGTAGATTCCTAAGCCTCTAGAAGTTTAAGTTAAGTCTTTTAGTCTCTCTGTTAATTTTAGTTTTAATTATCGTTTTCTAAGTCATTTTTTTAGTCTAAACATGTTCTTCCTTAGTTTTCATGATTTCTTCTTTCTTATTCTATTCTAGCCTTAGTCTATGCTTAATTTTTTTGTTTAAGTTAAGTTAATCTTCAGTATTGTGATCTCTCGCTAGGTGCATTGCACGCAATGTGATATTTTTGTTATTAAATGCCCTAATGCTAACGGGATACCCCCATTTTGTTCCTTTGATATCTTTGTAGCAGAAAGGTGGCTTGTTTGCGATTCTAAAAGTAGTAACTCCTCTCCACAACATAAAATCAAAAGGCAATGGTGGACAATAATGAAATTGGGTTGGTTCATACCAGTGCCCGAAAGTCGTTGGTTGAACAGGACACTGGTTTGGCTGATGAGGTAGAGATGTTAAGACAACACATGACAGACATGTATTAGGCCTAGATGAATGGGAAGGCACCACCCCCCCCCCAACCACCTAGCTTCTTAGATGTTACCCATAGAAACTCCGGTCATAGTGCCGGATGAACCCCCGTATTCTCTGATCCACCCGTTTATCATAGCTTTTCCAACCACCCTAGTATCACTATCACTCATCCTCCAAGTACCTCTCCCCAAAATTTCCCTCATGTCATCTCTACTATCCCCAACAACGAATACCCACTCAAAGCTCATGATGCCTAATATTACCCCTCAAAGGTTGCCCACAAGATTCCTGACTCCTATAAGAAGAGCCCTCGGGATAAGCTTGATGCTAAAAATGAAAAGGTCACCGTAAAAGATGGTCGAGATGAGATATTCCGGATGCTGAAAAGCATGTAACACTCCGTAAAGAACAAGCAAGGAATGGGAGGCCAGGGTAACATGTCTTATAAAGAATTGTCTGTGTCCCCTGAAGTTCACCTGCCCCCGGGATGTAAAGTACTATAATTTAACTTGTATGATAGGTGTGGACATCCGGTGGCACACCTGAGGGTTTATTGCAATGAAACGAGAAGTGTTGGAGAGCACGCTGACTTGTTGATGGCCTATTTCCGTAGGAGCTTAACTGGGGCAGCTTTGGAATGGCATAATCGTCAAAATGCTAGTAAGTGGACAACATTAGGTGACATGGCTCAATATTTTGTTTGATACTTTCAATACAAATCAAGCGTTACCCCAGACCGCTCCTCCCTATCTAAAATGGGAAAGAAGTCGGAGGAAAGTTTTAGGGATTTTGGACTCGGATGGAGAAAGCAAGATGCTTGAGTCAGTACCCCGATTGGCGAAGAAGAAATGGTTGAGCTTTTCCTACAAGCCTAGGGGCCCACCTACTTCAGTCATTTGATCCCGTTCTTGAGAAAGCCTTTCAATGATGTGCTAAAAATAGGGGAGATGGTAGAATAAGGAATCAAGTCAGGAAAAATCATGAGTTTTTTGGCATTGAAAAATACTACGAAAGATATTCAAAACATCCCAGTAAGTTTGGGTGGAGGAAAGAGAAATAGAAAAGATGATCCGTTGGTCATTCCTGATAAACTCTTTCAGCCTCGACATCAGCCCCATGGATATCCTTGCACACCTGATGACCCTCCCCAATGCTACTTCTCTCCACAGAACTCCCAAAGTCGTACATCACTTTCCCAGTACCATATCCATGAGGCACCACCATATGCTCCACACCCACAAGGCTCACGATGGCCCACACCACTTCCCCAAATGTCTTGCCCATCCCCAAGAGCCTACCAAACCCTCCTGGATTGGGTTTCCGTCCCAATTAAGCATTTAAGAGTGAGAGGTTGCAGAGAAAGAATTGGAGAGTCATATGCCAGTCTGTTCCATAGGCTAAGGAAATTGGGCATGTTGAAGCCGATTCTAATAAAAATGCCAAACTCTCTTTCAAAGAAGTTTGATTTTTCTCAAAGGTGCGCATATTGCTCAATGCCTCGGGGCATGACATAAAGAAGTGTTAGAATATGAAAAAAGAAATTCAGAAGCTTATTGATGCAGGTGACATTGCCGTGCAAAATCCATATGCAGCAGACACTAGCCAAAGTCTATCGCCTGTACATAATGAGACGCATATGGTGGGTATGCATTATTCTGAAAAGGAATATGAGAATTCTTCTGAGATCCTCAGAGTTTCCACGTGCTACGAAGCTATTAGCTATCAGAGGTTGATCCAAAGAACGAGCAGGCAAAGGGAACCCAAAAGTAATTTGTTAAGAACAACGTGATGGAGACTTGTGAAGGTCCTAGTACTGTTGATGCAGATGTCAGTGGATAAGATGTTGACTTTGGTGGTTGGAAGGATGCTCTTTCTTAGTTAGCCAGAGAGGAGTTTTGGTGGTTTATTTTGTTGTCATTTCTGTTGTCCGGATTATTTCAGGGTTGTAATCTGTATATCATCTTGTGACTCAAACCGTTCTATCCTTTTATTTTGCCTGGTTTGTTTAGTTGTAGTAACTCATTTAGTATTGTCTATGTTTGTTCCAAGGTTGTAACCCTAATTTAATTTTCTTGTTTTGTTGTTCGAATCATTTTACTGTCTGTCTGATGTAAATTCCTATCTTTTGTTATTTTTAGTCATTTTTGTTTGTTTACTTCTCTTCTATCTTTTCATTTTGTCTTTTGTCTGGTGCTGGTTCTAGTGACAAGACATGCATGCAAAACTCTAGGCCTAGTCTTGAAGTTAGTCTAATCATGAGGCAATGAAACAATTTTGAAGATGACGGGGGCACTTGAGGGAAATAACAACATATTTGGACTTTGAGATCATCCAAGCCCGAACCATGTGAAAATTGGGGCAGATAGAGCATAAAGAAATACCATTTGAATGCATCATGCCGCATCAAATTGAATATGAAGGAAAGTTTGCCCAAATTGGTAGGAGCCGTTCATGGTAATGAGAGTAAGAGTGGTGTCCAATAGTTCTTTATATGCAAACGATGTAGAAGGCGATGTGTAGATTTGGTTTTAAATTCTGGCACAATCAAAATATGTCAAAAATGTTTTTCGTGGTTTGTTTAGTTGTGTTGTTTGTACTTTGCATGTTTTGAAGATTGGAATGACGAAGGCAATTTGTTCTCGTATCTAAACACCTTATCCATTTTTACCTCTTTTTTAGCCTTATTTTTTTCTTTTCATACCCCTCTTTCCGAATTAGTAGCAAAGATCAGAAACACAAGCGTGAAGGATAAAAAAGAGAATGAAAAGTGAAAGGTAAAAAAAGAGAAAAAACAAAAAGAAGAAAAAAAGAGAAAGAAATAGAAATAAAAATTCATACTAAATAAAGTAATTCATTTGTCATGAAATACGTTTGACCTGATTTCTTTTAAGGATACGTAGGCAGTCTCACGATTCAGTCACATCAAAATAAAAATTCAAAAGTCCCCAAGAAAAGAAACTAGGGCAGAAGTTGTGGTTATGTAAAAGATCTTATTCCAAAAGTTATAAGTTTGAACCCATTCGAGTTGTTTTGAGTCTTTCTGATATTCTTTCTTTCTAACCCTATCCAAAAGCTCACATTACAGTCCAAAGAAAGACTTATTGGATCAGTCTTTAAGAGATGCCAAGTCAAGCAAGTAGAGGTGATTCATATGAGGGGCAACACTACGATCTAAATGGGAAAAATAAAAATGAGAGAATCTTATTGATGAAAACCCTCACGGTCACCAAAAGATGATGGAAGCATGAGTGATCAAAATGAGAGAATCTTATCGGCGAAAACCTTCACGGTAACCATAAGGTGATGGTGAGTTACGAAAAAGAACAAAATGACAGAGGCTTGATGGTGAAAACCCTTTGGGCACCACACGTCGAATAAGGATTGCGAATCACATTGGATAATCGAAGCATTGAAGACGTTTTAAAGGTACAACACGAGTTGAACATCAGGTTTGCTTGACGGAATAGGGCACATGTGCATATCATAGTCATTAGTGTTGGTATCCACATCTGATAGGTTGCTACTTTGTAGTTTTCTTATTAGTCGCTCACCTAGAGAGCACGGGAATACAGTTCAAATTTAGCAATCAAGCGCCCCCCTAAAGAGCTAGGGAATAGAGTTAAATTATTTTGCAATCAGGCATCCACCTGAAGAAAAGGAAAGCATCTCAAATTATAATTCGAGTTCAGCAATTAGTCCCCCACCTTAAGAAAAGAAAAGCATCCCACATTACAATTCAAGTCAGCAACAAAGGAACTTCACATGGAAGACACAAGTCAACAAGGTAAAAGGAACTGCAAGATCAAGTTTGAAGATATAGATAAGAATCTTGTAACTCGTAGTTGGAAAGCTTAGCTGGTTTTTTTTATTTTTTCATTTTGATGTAACAACAGGACCGCAGACCGGAACTTCGGCTGAATGGAACCTCGACCGGCTCTCCACTTCGGCATACTCCATTATCTCACTCACCTCTAAAATACACGTGGCATGATTCCTTTATAGCCAAGGATGTGTAGGAAGCTCAGATACCAGGGCTCGGTCACGTTCCCCTTCTCTCTTAATTTTAGTCTCTCCAAATAAGGGTCAGGTCAAAAAAACCTTTCTAGTCGTTTTCTGTTTGAAAATACTTCGTATTTCCAGCCAAAGAGGGGCAGTTGTAGACATGTAAGTTTTGACCCTCCCCAAGATTTTTTATATTTTAGCATGTAAATATTTAATTTAGGCCTAATGTAGCAATTTTCAACTCATTTTGACTCTTTTACTTTATTTTATTACAAGAAAAATTAAAATTACAAAAAATATTTTAGTTTATGTATTTTTCATAAAAACATTTTTAAAAAAAATAGTACCTTATTTTTATCTTTATATAATTTCGAAAATACAAAAATAGTTTCATGTTCAGTTTAATTAATTAGAATTAGCTTTGGCATTGTGTAGTATATCTTATTTTAAAAGGCATTATGTTGTCTAGAGACCCTTCTAGACTCGTCTTTTGGAACAAAAATAAATCAAAAGACCCTAAGGACTTAGCACAAAAAGACCTAGGGACTAATTGAAAAAATATACAAAATATAAACCTAGACTCTAGACGTATAAGACCCAAGAGCTGAAAAATACACGGGGGGAGAACAAAAAAATAACGCCCAAAAAATCTGAATGAAGGGGCGCAACTTTTCAACACAGAAGACCCGATCTCTCCCCTATCCTTCATCTTTCTCATCAATCTACAGGCAACCATCAACTCAAATTCCAAGAACAACATCACAGTAGCCCTTCACCAGTACAACGAACACAGCCACCTCGTCGTTCACATTTCACCTCTAAACCTTAGAGCCATTGGAACCTTTGTTTTCTCGACTGAACACAACTGGCGACACCACTATCGTCTCCAACCAAAGCTCACCGAAAAAACAAACTATAGAAGAAAATCAGCAAACTCGGAGTTGCCGTAGATCACCACCAAAACAGGTCGGAATCCAGCATTAACCTTCGAACAATACCCCACGAAACCGGCCAGATCTCCACCTGAACTGAAAAGCCAGCTGCCACCCTCACAAAAGAGAACGAGCAGATTCTGTCTAACAAAGAAGCTCTTTATTTGTTTCCGTTGTTAGATCTCCGAGTTTTTAGTTTTTGTTTAAATTCAAGAAAATTCCAAAAAATACAAACATTAAAGAAATATTATGATTCTAATTTTAATTCTTGGATTTTTGTGCTAAATCATGTGGGCTCGTTTGAATTTGGAGTCATCTTGCGTCCGGATCACGTGAGGATTGCCCGTGTGTATCGAGTTCCATCCCGGTTCTAGCATTTTGAGGTCTATTTTTCCCTTATTTTGATGTTCTGCCTAATATTGTGTTTTCCTTTATTTCAGAGATTGTTTTTTTTCCTTATTAATCGTTTGAATTGATATTCTACTGTTCTGTTTGGTGGCATCTAAGTTTAACGCTTTGTATGAGTTCACTAATTTAGATGTTATTGAATCTTGTTCATTTTGAAGTTTCATGAATTGCGTGGTTCGAGTGGAAACGAATTTATACGTGTTGCCAATGTTTTGGGAAGGGAAATTGCTTTACTTGTGAAAAATAGTCGTTAATTATGTTTAAGGATTCATGTTGTGCTTTTAACTGTTTGATCTAAGTTTATTTCTGAAATTCAATGGCTAAAGTTGGTGACTGAAGCTGGTTGTTTTCTTTTGTGATTTTTGGCCTAAAATAAAAGGGAAGAACAATTCATGATCATCCGCAGGTTGTTTAATTTAGTACAAATCTTTTTAAATTAGATCGGAGACGTGCTATATTAGGCAAGACATAGTTTATGGCCCTCCTAAATTTAGTTTTAATCATTATTCCTTAGAACTCGAGGCGTGCCATTTAGTTGAATTTTCATGGACCTCGCAAACTTAAGAATGCGTAGTTGCTTTAGGCGCATTACATTAATATTTTACCTTCCTAAACTCGGGTGCACATTTATGTGACCAAAATCCAAATCTCGAAAATGTTATATACAATGTATTGTGGGCCGTGGGTGCATTTATGTGATGTGGTTCAAGACATATTTTAAGTGACGTTGCAAATATTTTTTTAAAATAATTAAAAGGGGTTATAAAGTCAAAATTGCACCATAGGCTAAAACAGTTACTAAAAGTAGATAATAGGCCAAGAATAATAGTTGAGCAACCGTGCTAGAACCACGGAACTCGTAAATGCCTAATACCTTCTCCTAGGTTAACATAATTCCTTACCCGGATTTCTGGTTCGTGGACTGTAAAACAGAGTCAATCGTTTCATTGATTTGAGATTTGAACCGGTGACTTGGGGCACCATAAATTATCCCAAGTGGCGACTCTGAATTTGAATAAATATAATCCTATTTTGATTGTCACTTAAGTTGGAAAAAACTCTCTTATACCTCCCCCCCCCCCCCCACGGGCGTGTAGGAAAAAGGAGGTGTGACAAAACTGTATTCACTTCTTGGAATTTATTAGTTTACTTTATTATGTATTCTTTCTACTTTTATTATACACTATATGCAGGTTATATTGTGATTGACATGCCGTAGCCTTGTCACTCATTCGTCGAGGTTAGGTCGACACTTACCAGTAGATGTGATCGGTTGTACTGATATTGTACTTTGCATTTCCTACAGATTTTTGAGCGGGTTCGGGCTGATCGAGAGGTTGGTTCTAGTATTCACTTGCTTGGAGACCCAAGGTAGTTTTGTTAGCGTCTGCAGTCCTTGGCGTCCCCTTCTACACTCCATACTTTACTGTTTTCCTTATTTTTTAGGCAGTTATATTTTCTTTCTGATAAATACTTGTAGTACAATCTTAGAATGTTCGTAAATTGTGAGTCCAAATTTTGGGTAGTAATAGTATATAATCAAAGTGGCTATTTATTCACTCTCACATTCATTTCAACTTGTTTTAGCTTGTTTATTGTTAATCACTAAAGCTTATTATTAAGCACTGAAATGTAAAGGAATTGGCTAAAACGAACTCTAACGTTGGTTTGCCTAACAAGTGTAATGTTAGGTGCCATCATAGTCGCGATGGTAGGGATTTTGGGACGTGACATATCAGAGCACTAGGTTTCCTATGTCTCACAATTCATGAATAGGCTTAGTAGAGTCTGAGGAATTAGTACGAAGATGTTTGTACTTATCTCCCTGAGGCTACAAAATTTAGGATTAATTTCACTTTTTTTCTTCTTTGTTGTGCAATTTTTGTTCTTTCAGTACTAATCAAACTTTTCTACTCTTGTTCTTGCAGATATCATGAACACGTATTGCATTTTTAGCCTAGAAGCAGCCAGAGTCCCTAGTGGCAGCTCATACGAGAGGCACATATTGAGGTCGAGGCCGTGCTAGAGGCCGAGGCAAGGGTAGGGCTCAGCCCAGAGCTCAAGCAGCAGCACCAATAGTGGATCCTTAGGTAGAGTTTAATAAGGAAGCTCCAGCCCAGACCGTTTCAGCAGGACCATCTCAGGTCCTAGAAGGGTTCATCACTAACCTGATACTTCAGGATACTTTGGTCCATCTAGTGGGACTCATAGAGAGTGTGGCATAGGCCGACATATTTCCTGTAGCAACAGCCATCTCTCAGACTGGAGGAGGAGCATAAACTCCCACTACCCACACTTCATAGTAGATGGTTCCTCAGTTTCAGACTCTAGGAGTGTAGCCTATTGGGGTAGTTCATCCAGGTATTGCAACACATACCGGTAATAGATCGGCTATGTCGTCTGAGTCTTAGTGGAGATTGGATACGTTTACCAAGATTTTCTAGGTTCATCATAGCGGTAAATCTTTAGAGGATCCCCAGGATTATCTGGATAGTTGTCATGAGGTGATACAGAACATGAGGATAGTGGAGACCAATGGAGTCGACTTTGTTGCATTTCTTTTGTTAGGTTCCACCAAGAAATAGTGGAAGGATAATATGTTGGCTAGACCAGCTAACTCACCAGCTCTTACTTAGGACTAGTTCTCTAAGATATTTCTTGAGAAGTATCTTCTTATCACTCAGAGAAAGGACTACAGGAGGCAGTTCGAGCTTCGGCAGTAGGGTTCTACAATTGTCACTTAGTATGAGACTCAATTTATGGATCGGGCCTGTCATGCTATTCTTCTGCTTCCTACCAATAGAGAGAGGGTTAGGAGTTTTATTGATGGACTTGCTCATCCTATCAGATTGTAGATGGCTAAGGAGACTATGAGTGAGATTTTTTTAGGTAGCAGCAAATATTGCTAGGCAAGTCGAGATTTTTTTATCTTAGAGGAGAAGTCGGGGGCCTGCAAGAGATCGCGCCACTTCTTTGGATTTTGTGGGACCTCATCTGAAGGTCGATGTAATTTTGGTATTGGTCATCCTCCCAGACAGTTTTATTCAGCCCTCCTGGCATCCCAAGGTTCTTCAGGTGGTAGTAGTCCTCATATGCATTATTCAAATAATCTACCCTACAATGCACTATCAACTCTTATCAGTGCACCTCATATTCAGAGTTATTACTGTGGTTACCCAGCTCGCTCGGGTCAGCCTGAGCTTCTACGGCCATATTATCAAGATGAATGTTTCGAATGCGGTGGTTATAGTCAGCCAGCCTGCTCAGCTAGCCACAGGTATATTTCAGGTAGCTAGAGGTAGAGGTTAGGCTGTTAGAGGTAGAGGCCGTGCCATTAGAGTCGGAGGCCCTGCCATTAGAGGTGGAGGTCAGGCCACTAGATATGGAGGCCAACAAACAAGTGCCCGTCCCAAGCATATGGTTTAGAGTGGCGGGGCCCAGCCCCGATGTTATATTTTTCCAGCCAGGCCTAACGCTGAGTCATCAATATTGTTATCACAGGTACTGTTTCAGTTAGCAGTAGAGATGCTTCAGCTCTATTTGATCCAGGGTCTACCTACTTCTATGTGTCATCTTATTTTTCTTAATATTTGGTTGCGCCCCATGATTCTTTGAGTGCCCTTATATATCTATCCTCACATGTGATGGATTCTATTATTGTAGATCATGTCTATCATTTATGTGGGGTTATTATTGGAGATCTTGAGACTAGTGTAGATCTTCTAATTCTCAATATGGTCGATTTTAATGTCATGTTTTGGATGGATCGGTTGTCATCTTGTCATGCTATATTGGACTGTAATGCCAACATAGTGACCTTAGCCTTGTTGTGTAGCCTCAATTAGAGTGGAGAGGGACTCCTAGTCATTCTACCAACAAGGTTATCTCTTATATGAGGCCTCGTCGTATGATCGAGCAGAGGTGTCTAGCTTATTTGTCTTAAGTCCGTGATTTTAGTAATGAGGTTCCTTCCATGGATTCTGTATCAGTTGTTCGAGAGTTTCTAGTGGTATTTCCTGCAAACCTATCGGGGATGCCACCCGAGAGATAGTAACTTCTGTATTAATTTGGTTTTGGGCACTCAACCCATTTTAATTATGTCGTATCGTATGGCCCCGCTAGAGTTGAAAGATTTGAAGGAGCAACTATAAGATTTTCTTGATAATGGCTTCATTAGACCAAGTGTCTCACCTTGCGGTGTTCCCGTGTTATTTGTGAAGAGGAATGATGGGTCGATAAAGATGTGCATTGACTACCAGCAGTTAAACAAAGTCACTATTGATGACAAGTATCCATAGCTGAGGATTGATGACTTACTTTATCAGCTTCAGTGTGCCAAAGTATTTTTAAAGATCGATCTGAGTTCGAGCTACTATCAGCTGAGGATTAGGGTGTCTGATGTCCCTAAGACAGCATTTCAGACTCGATGTGGGCATTATGAGTTCCTAGTGATGTCATTTAGCTTGACAAATGTCGCAGCAACATTTATGGATTTGATGAATTAGGTGTTCAAGCCTTATCTAGATACCTTTGTGATTGTATTTATTAATTGATCTACTCTGGCAGTTGAGAGGAGTATGAGCAGCATCTTGGAATTGTACTTCATATACTGAGAGGCAGCCAATTGTATGATAAGTTTTCAAAATGCAAGTTTTGGTTGGACTCAGTCGCTTTCTTGGGGCGCTTTGTATCGTAGAGAGAATTCAGGTAGATCCTAAGAAGATTAAGGCAATTTAGAATTGGCCTAGGCCTACTTCAACCACAATATATGTAGTTTCTTGGGATTGGTAGGTTATTATCGTCTGTTTGTGGAGGGGTTTTCATCTATAGCATCCCCATTGACCACGTTGACCTAGAAGGGTACCCGTTCAGATGGTCAGGCGAGTACGAGGGAGCTTTTAGAAGCTCAAGACAGCTTTGACTACAACACCGGTATTGGTGTTGCCCAAAGGTTCAGAGCCTTATACAGCATATTGTGACGCATCTTGTATTGGACTTGGTGTAGTACTGATGGAGAGTGGAAAGGTTATTGTATATGCTTCATGGAAGCTAAAGGTTCACGAGAAGAATTATCTTGGTAATGATATGGAGCTGGCAACCATTGTTCACGCTCTGAAGATTTGGAGGCACTATCCTTATGGCGTGTCATATGAGGTGTTGATGGATCATCAAAGTCTACAGTATTTATTCAAGAAAAAGGAGCTCAATTTGAGACTGATGAGGTGGTTGAGCTATTGAAAGACTATGATATCACCATCTTGTATAATCCTGTGAAGGCCATTGTGGTGGCATATGCTTTGAGAAGGAAGTCAGGTATTAGGGGTAGCCTTACATACATTTTTTCTGTGAGAGATCGCTTGCATTAGATGTTCATGCCTTAGCCAATCAGTTCGTTAGGTTTGATGTTTCTGAGCCTAGTAATGTATTAGCTTACAAAGTCGCTCGGTGTTCTTTATTTGAGTGCATCAGAGAGCGGTAGTATGATGTCCCTCATTTGCTTTTCCTTAGGGACATGATGCGACATGGTGATGCAAAGCAGGTTATGGTTAGAGATGATGGAATTTTGAGGATGCAGGTCCGTATTTTGTGTGCCTAATATGGATGGACTTCATGAGTTGATTCTAGAAGAGTCCTACAGCTCCTTGTATTCCATTTATCCAGACGCCGCCAAGATGTATTAGGACTTGCGGTAGCATTATTGGTGGAGGAACATGAAGAAGGATATAGTTGCATATATAGCTCGGTGTCTAAATTGCCAACAAGTAAAGTACAAGCATTAATATCCTGGTGGTTTGCTTCAGAAGATAGAGATTCTTGAGCAGAAGTGGGAGTGTATCACTATGGATTTTATTATTGGACTCTCACAGACCCGGAGAAAGTTTGATTCCATTTTGGCTATTATGGATAGACTGACCAAATCAGCGCATTTCATTCATGTGGCAGTTACCTATTCTTTAGAGTGGTTTCCAGAGTTTTATATCTATGATATCGTTCATCTTTATGGTATGCCTGTGTCTATCATTTCGTATCGAGGTACGTAGTTTACCTTGCATTTTTGGAAGATGGTGCAGCGTGAGATGGAAATGTAGGTGGAGCTGAGCACAATTTCATCCTCATATGGACAGACAATCTAAGCGTAATCTTCAGATCTTGGAGGATATACTCGCGCATGTGCCATAGACTTTGGAGGATTGTGGGATCAGTTTTTGCCTCTTGCGAAGTTCGCCTACAACAACAACTACCAGTCAATCATCCAAATGGCTCCCTATGAGGCATTATATGGTAGATAGTGTCGATCACCGGTTGGATTATTTGAGTCGGGGGAGGCTTGGTTATTGGGTACAGATTTGGTACAGGATGCCTTGGATAAGGTTAAGATCATTCAGGATAGACTTCGCACAGCTCAGTACAAGTAGAAGACTTATGCACACTGTAGGGTTTGTGATGTGGCATTCATTATAGAAGAGAGAGTGTTGCTTTGGGTATCACCCATGAAGGGTGTAATGAAGTCTGGAAAGAAGGGCAAGTTGAGCCCTAGGTACATCGTGCCTTTTGAGATCCTTGAGCGAGTGGGAGAGGTGGCCTAGGTGGCCTACAGACTTGCGTTGTCACCTGGTTTATCCTCAGTCCATCTAGTGTTCCATGTGTGCATGCTCCAAGAGTATCACGGCAATCCATCCCACATGCTAGACTTCAACATTGTCCAATTGGACAAGAATTTGACCTCACGAGGAGGAGCCGATAGCTGTTCTAGACCGGCAGGTTTGTCAGTTAAGGTCGAAGAGTTATCCTTCAGTTCGCAGTGGAGAGATCAACCTATTGAGACAACTACTTGGAAGTCCGAGTCCAATATACGGAGCAGATATCCCTACCTTTTCACCAGCTCAGGTACTTTGCTATGTTCGTTCGAGGATGAACGGTTGTCATCTTATACTTTAGAACTTGATTCTGCGTTCTTAAGCCATTAATATCTCATTTTTACCCTCATCGATTTACGTGCATAGTCTAGGGCTGTTTTGGAAAAGATTTTATGTTGAAAGTTGGTAAAAATAAGAAATTTTACCTTAAAAGTTGATTTTAGGTTACTTCGGTAAACGTTTCAAGTAAATGAACTCGGACCTGTATTTTGTCGGTCTTCGTGAATTTGTAATAAAATATAAGACCTGGGTGTATGCCCGAAATCGAATTTTGAGGTCCCTAGCCTGAGTTATGAAGTTTTGTTGAAAATTAAAAGTATGCAAATCTAATAGTTTTAAATAATTGATTGGTGTTTGGTCTTGTTGATATTGGGTCTTTGTTTTGGTTCCGGAGCCCAATACAGGTCCAGTATGATATTTCTAACTTATCTATGAAATTTGGTGAAAAACGAATTTGGTTTGACGTGATTCAGACGTCCAGTTGTGAAGTTAGAAGTTTTAAAGCTTTCTTGAAAATTTCATTTGATTTTATGTTCAACTCGTAGATTTAGTTTTTATTTTTGCAATTTGATCGTTCTAGCATGTTCGTATGATGTTTTAGGACTTGTGTGCATGCTTAGTTAGGAACTCTGAGGGCTCAGGTATGTCCTAGATAGGCTATGGGGTGTTTCAAAATTAAACAATCTGGTATTTTTGTTGGAGCAAATGCTCTGCTGTGTCCTTCTTAGCGTTCGCGAAGGAACTCTCGCGAGCGCAAATGGTAGGTTGGTCAGGGTGAGTTTTTCCTCTTCGCGAACGCACAGGCTTGGTCGTGAATGCGGAGTGATGGTGGCTTTACTTTTTGCGAACACAATCGGCCATCATGAACGACAAGCATTTTGGACCTGGGGAGGGGTCAGACTTTCCTTCTGCACGAACGCGAGCACGGGCTCGCTAACACAAAGGCCAGGAGGCATAGCCTTCCCGAACACAATTAGGGTTTCGCGATTGTATAAGTCTTAGCAGGGCAGCTCTTCGCGAACACGACAGTGTCTTTGCAAACGCGATGAACATTGTTGCCTAGTTTTTAAAACAGTCCCAAAACGGGACTTTGTCCATTCTTTCACATTTTCAAAAGCTCGACGGTCTAGAGGCGATTTTCAAATGATTATTTCTTCCTCAAAGTTTTGGTAAGTGATTCTAAACCACTTTATTACCCATTTCGTTTCATGAATTTTCAACCTAAAATCTAGAGCATTCATTGTAGAATTGGGGTTTCGGATAGAAACTAGATATTTGGGTAATTGGGGATTTAGACCTTGAATTTAGGTCGGATTTCAAAACCGATAATATATTTCCGAGCTCAGGGTGAATGGGCAAAAAGATTTTGGTCCAAACCTCGGATTTTGACCAAGGGGGCCCCGGGTGGGTTTTTGACTTTTTGGGGGAATGTTTGAGAAAACTAAATTTTTGCATTGTAGTTGGTTCCTTTAGCAATAATTGATTTTATTGAGTTAATTATGACTAGATACGAGTGGTTCGGAGGTGGATACTACAGGAAAAGCATTAATTGAGCATTGAGTGGCCCACTGAGCAAGGTAAGTGTCGCCCAGGAATTAAGAATTTTATAAAAAATGTCTAAGTTTGACTCGAAGGATTAGAAACACTTGACTTATTTGCTATATGAAATCCATGTGAGCGGTGTATAGGTGAGGTGATTAGTGCCAATATGCCACCAATTTATCTGTTTTTCTTGTTTCTTTCTCGTTCCTCTCATATTGTCTCATTTCATCTCATAACTACTACATGTTTTACTTGTATTTCCACGCTTAATTGCTACTTTTCAGACATTTTTTCTATTTGCTGAAAGTATTAATTATTTTGAAGTTTTATTTACTCATATTATTTGCTTAAGTTTGTTATCAATACTTTCAAGGCAGATTCTGGATTGGTCTCGGTGAGTAGTATTACTTGTGTAAATTCTCATAGTGTATAAGCTCCCTGATTGTTTTGGTTTGAAGTTGAGCCTTATAAAGAGTTATGTGATTTGAATTATGTAATTGCTATACTTGTTGAGTAGCTGATATTGATATGGTGTCGATTTTTTTTTTCATTTAAATACCTAGGCAATGCCTAGGTTAAAGTTTTATTCATACCAGAAAATAAAATTACAGAATAAAAATAAATAAGAGGTGCCAGATAACAATATGATCATCCCAGAGTTTATAACTAATCTGTGATGATGTTACATTTGGGAAAATTAAGACAGTTGATAAACTTATAAAAAAGCGTTGGATGTCATCGTAATTCATGCTTTTTTATTAGTTCTTTGTGCCAACTGTTTTTGTTTTGCGACTCTCATTGGGGGTCGTCTTATGCTTGCTTCCTCTATTACCCTGCCGTCCCAGCTTCTATCTCTTTGACGAATTTTTTTATTTGTTTTGCTGTGCATTGGGGATAAATCGCCTTTTCTTGCAGCATCTTTGCGGCATTGCGTTAACATCTCTTCTTCCTCCCCCTCTTCAAATGTTATATCCATATCATTCTGGTGATGTCTTTTGTCTGAAGAGATTTGTATAGCAAATGATTCATATTTGTTTCCACCTGTAAATGAATTAGATTTTGTAATGTAAGTTACAGCATTATGATTCAATAATCTGCTTGAACTTGCCGCAGATGGATATTTTGCATTCCAAAGTACAATTGCAGATTTTCTTTGAGATTCCAATTCTTCTCTTGAGCTATCGTAACCATCTTCTTGATCTTCCTCTGCTGATGAAAAACCTGTAGAGCCTTCATCCCAACTATCTTCATCACTAAATTGTCGTTGGTCCCAGAGTTTCGATTTAATAACCATCTCCCTCATGTTAGCTAAAACTAGCTTTTTGTTCTCTTCATTGACTATTGAAATATCTTCATGATCGTTGCTCTCTATATAAGTGTATGGAACTGGCGGATAACTTTTGACTACCTGTAACTTCCCTCCAACGACCATTCCCAATGACTTGGATCTTGGAATTAGGGCTGTATTTTCCTCTGCGATCTGCTTGCTTTGTTTCAAACCAGAAACTGGACTATTTCCTTTTTGTTGCTGAGATGCCTCATTGGCAGGCATACCAACTTTGACGACCATATCTTTTGGGAGATCCTGTTCAATTCTTTCTGCAGATATCCAGTTTGAAATCAAATTTCCAGATTGTGCATTACCCGATCCTTGGTTTTGCATGTTGTTGTTTTGCTGCATTCCTTCAATATCCTGTTAGATAATACGCTTAACGCAATAGGTGGGGGGGGGGGGGGTGAATAGCGTTATAATAAAAATTAGCGTAAACTTGCGGAATTTAAAAATTGCAGGAAATAAATAAGTGCGATAAGTAAATAAATTAGAACAAACGCATCGATGTATCCTGGTTCACCACAACCCGTGGCTAGTCCAGTCCCCGAGAGACTCTCTCGAGATTTCCACTAACTTGTTAAGCTTACGGGTGCTCAACAAACCGTTACAACTTGAGGACACAAGCCTCAACAACCTTTGCTCGGAGATACAACACTCTAAGACTTCAACCAAGGAAACACAAGTTCCTTCTTACAACACAAGGGACTAACACTTCCCTTCAAGTGTACAAAAACACTTAGCACTCAAACAAGACACTCCTTTAAGAGTAGATATGAGTAAAAAGAATATGCTCAAGATCGCAACAACTTTCGACAAGAATTTGGCTCTCAAAAGCTTATGTAATGAATATAAAATGATAAGCAATAAAGTATGCAAGCTTTAGTAATTGTATGATCAGTTGTTGTATTTAGAAGACTGAATTGAAGCTGTATTTATAGTTGAAAAACCTTGTATTACCGTTGCCTAATTGCCAATTAAGAATTGCTGATTTTACTCTGTGACAATCGATTGTCAAATTACCACAATCGATTGTTTGCCAGTTCTTCCAAAAATCAATCCCAGATTTTACGCATAACAATCGATTGTTTAAGACTCACAATCGATTACTGGCAACGCTCAAAAAATCATTTCCAGATTTTACGTAAAACAATCGATTGTCAGAAATCTACAATCGATTACTCAGCAACGTTCAAAAAATCCTTTCCAGATTTTAATTAAAACAATCGATTATAAGAAATCAATAATCGATTACCTGACGGTATTTGAAAACATTTTGGCAACGGTCAGTTATACAATCGATTATACTAAGTTAATAATCGATTATATATCAGTCTTGAAAAATCAATTTAGACACTGCCTCTTGACAATCGATTGTCATAAGTTCACAATCGATTATTTAATAACTTTGAAAAAGTTTGGAAGACACTGCCTCAACACAATCGATTGTCATATGTTCACAATCGATTATTTTGTGACTTTGAAAAATCTGATGGACATTGTCTCTTCACAATCGATTGTCATTAGCTTCACAATCGATTGTTTTGAGCTTTGAAAAACTTTGATGGTCACTGCCTCATCACAATCGATTGTCACAAGGTTCACAATCGATTGTCATGCAGATTTGAAAAATCTGATGCTCACTTCCTTAACACAATCGATTATCATAAGTTCACAATCGATTGTCAAGCAGCTGACTTAAACATAATCGATTATCATAAGTACATAATCGATTATCTTAGTCCAGATTTTAGAGGCATGTTTAAAAATCATTTTGACTAAAGTAAATATGCATTATTTAAAATCATTTTGCTCTAAATTAAATATGCATGATTTGTTAAAACTATTTTTACGAGAGAAGCCAAGTCTAGAGTTTAAGTTGTCGGATCAAGATCACAATTAAATACCGACTCATATAAAACATAATCTCGATCTTTGTCTTGTGCTTGAATCTCGTTATATATCAATTTTGCGCTTGTGCTTGGACCTCGTCATATGTCAATTTGCGCATAATTTGTCATTTATCAAAACCTACAAATATGAACACACGTTTAGCATAATGCCTTGAGAACGTGTTTCCAACAATTTCTCCCTTTTTGATAATGGCAAACTTTAAGCGGGATATGCATATTAGGCAATTCATAATGACGATTCAAGACAAATAAAGATATGCAACAAGTATATAGATATGCAATTTGTTCCCCCTCAATATATGAATTTCCCCTCAATTTATGCCGATAAGTATTGAGAGTGCATACCCGTTATCTTCCCCCTTTTGCCATTAGCAAAAAAATATAGAATAATAAAAAAACTTGTTTATTTGTTAAATCTGCAATTTCAGACATAATAACGCAAATAATGTCAAGACAATCAATTATTGATACTGGATAATCGATTATATAAAAGAGAAATCGATTGTTCTGTGCGTCAAGCTTTATAATTCCCCCTGCCTTTAGGGCGATACCTGCAAAAATACGTTAGACGTCTCCGACGCTCAAGTTAGAAAACATGTGAAAGGGAAAATGCAATGCATGACTTAGATCAACGTGGAGTCAAGGATCCCAAGTTCACTACGAATTCGGAAGAAGGACTCTTTCTCAAAGGGCTTTGTAAAGATGTCGGCCAATTGATCTTTGGTTTCAACAAATTCAATTTCGACATCGCCCTTGAGAACGCGATCTCTTATAAAATGATGTCTAATTTCAATGTGTTTTGTTCGCGAATGAAGAACGGGGTTCTTCGTCAAGCATATGGCACTAGTATTATCACAATTAAGAGGGATATGATCAAGTCTTAGGCCATAGTCCAAGAGTTGTTGTTTCATCCAAAGGATTTGAGCGCAACAACTCCCCGCGGCTACATATTCAGCCTCGGTTGTGGACAACGCAACACTTACTTGTTTCTTGCAAAACAAAGAAACAAGAGAGCTACCGAGCAAATGGCAAGTGCCACTAGTGCTCTTGCGGTCCAATTTGCATCCAGCAAAATCGGAATCGGAATAGCCAACAAGTTGGCATGAAGAACCTTTGGGGTACCATAGACCCACATTTACAGTACCAACAAGATACTTCAATATCCATTTCACCGCAGTTAGGTGAGACTCCTTTGGACACGATTGATAACGAGCGCATAAGCACACGCTAAACATGATGTCCGGACGACTAGCACTAAGATAAAGGAGAGAGCCAATCATACCTCGATACTTTTTGATGTCGACTTCCTTACCTTTCTCATCTTTGTCTAGATGATCGGATGTGCTCATGGGGGTTGCCATTGCTTTTGCATTGGTCATTTCAAATCGTTTCAGCAATTCTTTGCAATATTTCGCTTGGCAAATGAACGTACCTTCTTTCATTTGATTTGCTTGTAATCCCAAAAAGAATGTTAACTCACCCATCATAGACATCTCAAATTCGCTTGTCATTAAATCAGAAAATTCCTTGCACAAAACATTGTTAGTAGCACCAAATATAATATTATCCACATAGATTTGAACTAATAAAATATCATTGTTTTTATGCTTAACAAAAAGAGTGGTGTCAACTTTCCCCCTAATGAAATCATTTTCCATTAGAAATTTACTCAATCTTTCATACCAAGCTCGGGGAGCTTGTTTTAAACTATAAAGAGCCTTTTTGAGTTTGAAAACATGATCGGGAGATTTAAAATCTTCAAAACCGGGGGGTTGTTCAACATAAACTTCTTCTTGAATAACACCATTTAGAAAAGCACTTTTCACATCCATTTGATATAAATTGAAATTCATAGAAGAGGCAAAAGCAAGCAATAAACGAATAGCTTCTAATCTAGATACGGAAGCATATGTTTCTTCATAGTCAATACCCTCTTCTTGATTATAGCCTTTTGCTACAAGACTAGCTTTGTTTCTAGTGATTACACCATTTTCATCTAGTTTGTTTCGAAAAACCCATTTCGTACCAATTATGGTATGATTTTCGGGTCTTGGCACCAAATCCCAAACGTCATTCCGTTTGAATTGGTTAAGCTCCTCTTGCATTGCCAAGGTCCAAAATTCATCCCCAATTGCTTCGGAGATGGTTGTTGGTTCAATTTGAGAAACAAAAGCAGTATGTCCTAAGGTGTTCTTAAGGGAGTTTCGGGTACTTACCTTTTCTCCGACGTCGCCAATTACCTGTTCAAGAGGGTGATCTTTGATTGTCCTCCACTCGTTAAGCATTTTTGTTTCTTACTCCAATTGTGGCGTTTCCTCCGTTGATTGTTCCAAGATTTCATCTTGAATTTCCTTAGGAGTTTCCTCTTGTACTTTGTCTTTTAAACTATTTAAAATACATGCAAGATCAGAACAAGAATCTTTTCTCGCCAAGCGAGCATTATTTTCGGAAAACACAATATGGGGGGATTCCTCCACAGTTTGGGTTCTATTATTAAGTACCATATATGCTTTGCTACGTGAAGAATACCCAATAAAATTCCTTCATCGGATTTGGCATCAAATTTTTCCAATTGATCTTTTCCATTGTTATGAATAAAAACTTTACAACCGAATACTCTAAAATGGGAGATATTTGGTTTCCTTCCCTTGTAGTGTTCATAAGGGGTTTTCATGAGTATTGGCCTTATGACTACTCTATTTAAAACGTAGCATGCGGTACTCACGGCATCCGCCCAAAAATGTTTGGGAATCTTAGCCTCTTCGAGCATGGTTCTAGCCATCTCTTCGAGACACCTATTTTTCCTTTCCACCACCCCATTTTGTTGTGGTGTTCGTGGAGCGGAAAAGGTATGCTCGATACCGAGTTCGTCACAAAAGTCCGCAAAGAGATTGTGATTAAACTCTCCCCCATGATCACTTCTAATTGAAGTGACGGTTGTTTCCTTTTCGTTTTGAACACGTTTAAGAAAATATTTAAAATTCTGAAAAGCATCACTTTTATGGGCAAGAAATAAAGTCCAAGTAAATCTGGAATAATCATCAACAATAACAAAAGCATAACGATTTCTACCAAGACTTTCAATGCGAGATGGTCCAAACAAATCCATGTGAAGCAATTGCAATGGTCTAGTAGTTGAAACAATATTTTTCGATTTAAAAGATGCTTTTGTTTGCTTCCCTTTTTGACAAGAATCACAAATAGAGTCATTTTCAAATTTCAAATTTGGAAGACCAACAACTAAATTTTGTGAAACCAATTTGTTCAAAAGATGCATGTTGATGTGAGCTACTCTACGATGCCATAACCAAGAATCATCCTCTTTGCTCATTAAACAATTCACATATTCGGGTGAAGAATTTGCAAGATCAACCATATAAATGTTATCCATTCTAAAATCACGAAGGATAATTTTAAAATCGCTACGTCTAAAAAACTAAGCATTCATCCGAATCAAATAAAACAAGATTTCCCTTGTCACATAATTGACTTATGCTCAAGAGATTATGTTTTAAACCGTTCACAAGTAATATATTCTTAATGGAAGAAATTTCATCCTTACCGACCGATCCGATGCCGATAATCTTTCTTTTGTTGTTATCACCAAAAATAACACTTCCCCCTTCCTTGTGTTCTAGTTGAAGGAATTTGGATTCGTCTCCCATCATGTGCTTGGAGCATCCACTATCAAGGTACCATAGTACACTTGATCCCTTCAAACGTACCTACAAAACAGATTAATGAGTTTTAGGTACCCATGCCATTTTGGGTCCTTGGGGGTTAGACAAATCATAGTGATGTGATTGAGTGTTATGTCTATGTCGTGTAAAACAAGCAGGAGCAATATGTCCAATTCGTCTACAATAATGACAAGTCACGTTAGGATTATGCATCCTTCTAGGTTGATAGTAATTGGACGGACGAGATTCATTTACTCTATTCTTGACAATATGACTGTTGCGCAAATCATGAAAATCATTTCTCCTACCATTTGTTCTAGGATATGCATCATTTCTAGAATAGTTGTTTCTAGGTTGGAAGTCATTTCTAGGTGTTCTAAAAGGTTCAAAATTCCTTCTAGTGTTTGGCCTAGAATGTGCATTATTTCTAGCATGATTATTTCTAGGTTGCGATTGATGAAAACCATTTCTAGGTTTGTTGTATCTAGGATGAACATTTGTTTTATTTATCCTAGGTTGAGCCTTAGGTGGTTGGGGGTTGGCTTCAACTTTCTCTTTAGGCTCGTTTCTAAAACCTATGCCATGCTTGGTCGACTTCAAATTAACAAGCACTTCATTCAAATTTTTATGAGAAGAATTAAACTTATCTAAGGTGCCCTTAAGCCTTTCTACTTCATTTTTGAGATGCATGCAAGAAGTACAATTTTTAGAACTCTCGGGCTTGTCGGCGCTTCTCTTGCCAAAAAATTTGTTTTCCGCTTTCAACTTCTCCTTTTCTAAAATCAGTTTTTCCAATTCCTTTTCTTTAAAAGAGAGTTGTTTTTGAAAATATTTTTCTTTTAAAGAAGCATTTTCTTTTATACTCTTAACAGTTTTTGAAGCTTTAATAAATTCGCTATACAACTCATCAAAAGCATTTTGCATTTCTTTAAGGGAGAAGAAATTTTTGGAAGAAATTTGACATACCTCTTCTTTGTTGTCTTCTTGTGCCATAAGATAAAGATTTGCGGCTTCGTCTTCTTCTTCCTCACTTGACTCGTCACCGGAGTCGCCTCCCCAAGATATGTATGCTCGTTGCTTCTTGAAGGGTTTCTTCTCCTTTTTAGCATTTGGGCAATTTGATTTAATGTGCCCGGTTTCTCCGCACTCATAGCACTTTATTTGATCTCCTTGCTATTTGCCCTTTCGTTCATACTCTTTTTGCATGAACTTTTGAAATCTCTTGATAACGAGTCCGAACTCGTTGTCTCCGTCCTCGTCATTTTGAGGTTGGCTTGTGCTTGCCTTGAGAGCGATTCTTTGCTTCCTTTGATCATCAACAAGAGGGTTAAGTATAGTAGATTCATAAGTTTTAAGATTACCTCTTAATGCGTCGATGGTGACATTTGAAATGCCAATGGATTCTTGAATCGCGACGGCCTTGTATCGCCATTCCGGAGTGAGACTTTGGAGAATTTTTCGGACAAGTTCCTTATCCGTGAAGGTCTTCTTAAGAGCATGTATCATTTACGATTTTTGAAAATCGTTCAAACATCTCATCGACCTTTTCGCCTTCCTTCATGTGAAACAATTCATATGCATGGGTTAGGAAATCAATTTTGGCTTCCCTTACGTGGTCCGTACCTTCGTACGTAATTTCCAGCTTGTCCCAGATTTGCTTCGCCGTTGTGCAACAAGATATCTTCCTGTAATCATCAGCATTTACAGCACAATATAATAAATTAATAGCTTTAGCATTATTTTGCACCTTTCGGATATCATCCGCATCGTATTCATCTTCGGACTTTGGGAGCCATTCATTTTCAACCTTCTTGGTTGGAATTTGTTCTCCATTCATTATGACCTTCCAAAGATGAAAACTATTTGATTGTACAAATATTCTCATCCTCTCCTTCCAGTATGTATAATTTGTACCATCGAATAGCGGTGGTCGGGTGGAGCATTGTCCTTCACCTATTCCTGCAAAAGAATCACGAGTAGAAGCCATGGATGTTTCTCTCAAACGGTTAAGTCTTCAGAGAGTTGGGCTCTGGTACCAATTGTTAGATAATACGCTTAACGCTAGAGGGGGGGTGAATAGCGTTATAATAAAAATTAGCGTAAACTTGCGGAATTTAAAAATTGCAGGAAATAAATAAGTGCGATAACTAAATAAATTAGAACAAACGCACCGATGTATCCTGGTTCACCACAACCCGTGGCTACTCCAGTCCCCGAGAGACTCTCTCGAGATTTCCACTAACTTGTTAAGCTTACGGGTGCTCAACAAACCGTTACAACTTGAGGACACAAGCCTCAACATCCTTTGCTCGGAGATACAACACTCCAAGACTTCAACCAAGGAAACACAAGTTCCTTCTTACAACACAAGGGACTAACACTTCCCTTCAAGTGTACAAAAACACTTAGCACTCAAACAAGACACTCCTTTAAGAGTAGATATGAGTAAAAAGAATACGCTCAAGATCGCAACAACTTTCGACAAGAATTTGGCTCTCGAAAGCTTATGTAATGAATATAAAATGATAAGCAATAAAGTATGCAAGCTTTAGCAATTGTATGATCAGTTGTTGTATTTAGAAGACTGAATTGAAGCTGTATTAATAGTTGAAAAACCTTGTATTACCGTTGCCTAATTGCCAATTAAGAATTGTTGATTTTACTCTGTGACAATCGATTACCAAATTACCACAATCGATTGTTTGCCAGTTCTTCCAAAAATCAATCCCAGATTTTACGCATAACAGTCGATTGTTTAAGACTCACAATCGATTACTGGCAACGTTCAAAAAATCATTTCCAGATTTTACGTAAAACAATCGATTGTCAGAAATCTACAATCGATTACTCAGCAACGTTAAAAAAATCCTTTCCAGATTTTAATTAAAACAATCGATTATAAGAAATCAATAATCGATTACCTGACTGTATTTGAAAACATTTTGGCAACGGTCAGTTATACAATCGATATACTAAGTTAACAATCGATTATATATCAGTCTTGAAAAATCAATTTAGACACTGTCTCTTGACAATCGATTGTCATAAGTTCACAATCGATTATTTAATAACTTTGAAAAAGTTTGGAAGACACTGCCTCAACACAATCGATTGTCATATGTTCACAATCGATTATTTTGTGACTTTGAAAAATCTGATGGACATTGTCTCTTCACAATCGATTGTCATTAGCTTCACAATCGATTGTTTTGAGCTTTGAAAAACTTTGATGGTCACTGCCTTATCACAATCGATTGTCATAAGGTTCACAATCGATTGTCATGCAGATTTGAAAAATCTGATGCTCACTGCCTTAACACAATCGATTGTCATAAGTTCACAATCGATTGTCAAGCCGCTGACTTAAACATAATCGATTATCATAAGTACATAATCGATTATCTTAGTCCAGATTTTAGAGGCATGTTTAAAAATTATTTTGACTAAAGTAAATATGCATTATTTAAAATCATTTTCCTCTAAATTAAATATGCATGATTTGTTAAAAGTATTTTTACGAGAGAAGCCAAGTCTTGAGTTTAAGTTGTCGGATCAAGATCACAATTAAATACCGACTCATATAAAACTTAATCTCAATCTTTGTCTTGTGCTTGAATCTCGTTATATATCAATTTTGCGCTTGTGCTTGGACCTCGTCATATGTCAATTTGCGCATAGTTTGTCATTCATCAAAACCTACAAATATGAACACACGTTTTGTATAATTCCTTGAGAACGTGTTTCCAACATATCCTTCAGCTGCCCATCCTTTGTGTTCTGCAGTTGAACTGGAATATCACTGTGATTTGTAGCATGGATAGCATTGTGATGGGTATCCTCATTAGATGCAACAACCTCAATTACAATTGGACTAATCTCAGCCACAATTGGAATATCACTAGGAGAGTTCACTTTGGATGCAAGAAGATTAACACTTTTACATGATTGTGCAGTGTCATCATTAACTTTTATGGCTCTCTTACCAGAAATGCCTTTTACATCAGTGACTACAACCAATTTATCCAGTTCTATATTCTGCTGTGCAAAGGGATTTTTGACACCTGATACTGAACCTATTTCATATGTACTGTTTGCTACTGAGAGTTGATAATCCATCATACTGATCGATTTCAATGAAACAGTGTTCTTGATCTGTTTAGCACTATCAGAGGCATCGTTAATTGTTGCACATATTTCATTAGCTACAACTGTCATCTCCAGAACAGTGGGATCAACTTCATTTACATTGATCCTAGAGATGTAAGAATTTTGATCCACAGTATCCATATCATCTGCATTGCTTCTTACTGGATTGTGCTGGTCAAGGACTCCGTCATCAAGATCCTTGGCTTGACGACCTTTTTGAGTACTGGATTTTGCATCCACTGAAGGAATTTTTGACTGTTTCCTGGATGGTAACACACACGACTTATGTTACCTGTTAGCACTTCTTTCTGATATATCATTTGCAATATACTCCTTCTTTTTTGATTGAGCAGATACATTTGGCTGAATTTTTGGATTAGTCTGTAGAGAACCTTGACTTGATCCTGTAGGGACTGAAACAACACAGAAGTTTGCAGGGGTTAACCTCTCGGCTGATTGAATAGGATTAACCTCGGCTGTCAGTTTACTTCCTGTTTTATCTAATGAATCAACATATGCATTCGAAATTGACATTCCATTAGGAAGTGCCAATTCATCAGCTGATTTTACACCAGTTCCTGGAACCTGCTCTATTGAAGCTACTGAATTCTGTCCAGGGATATGGTCTATCAACACTTCAGTGGACTCTGCATATGCATAAACCAGTTGATCACAATTGATCAGACCTGCATTCTGCTGAATTGATATACCTTCATCCGTACTATTTTGTTGAATTACTGCAGGTGTAACTGCCAGAGGCAGTTCTGATAGAGCAGTCGAATTCTGCTGTACATTAACTGGATATGAATCTTTATGAAACTGGACAGATTCTGCAATCTTATCAGTTGCATCATCGGCATTCTTTTTGGCAACATCTTTATTTCCAGATAATTGAATCACTTCGCCTCTTCGTTCTGCTTTAATCTCATTCAATATTTCTCTGGCATCGCGCCCTGAATTTGGCATACTGCCCTTGCTTTCAGAGACGTTAGAAGTAACTGTTTTGTCATTATGATCTTCTGATATCCATCGACACAATTTTTGGCAAGTTTAGACTAGGGTTCTATTATGGGACCCTGGATTCTCTCAAGCTAAGTCTGAGCCCAAGTACTGGATTTGAACCTCTTTGTTTGTGACTCTGAACTTTTATATACTAGATTCTTTCTAATTAGCTTGATAGTTCTTTCTTGTTTGACATGTCTGTATGCTTTATATATGAGGGATTCTTCCTTCAAAAGGGGCTTTACCAATTTGTGATTGATTCATAATTCCTTTTAATAAGGATCGATTGATTGTTACTGATTTTCTTTAATTAAACATTTCCATACCTTTTCTGCTTAGATTCATTCATACCAAAACTCAAGTTCTGATTTTACTAGTTGTTGATTGATTTCCTTTCCATATTTTACCCCAACCGTGTGTACCTCTTTTGTGCTACTTTGGAAATGGGTTTCCTTGAATGATTTCTATGTATTTACCCCTTTTGTGCTACTTTGAAAAGGTTTTAATCAAAACCCATTTCCTTAATTGGTTCTCCTTATTGGGATTAGTATACCTTAACTAAAAGGAGATCGATTTCACTGAATATTCCCTTACCTTTCTTGCTTGTTTTCTGCACTATAAAATGGGGCATGACCCTTCTATGCACATCATCGATTATTGAAAACTTAAAATTCAATATTCTCATATTCTCGATTAGGATCATCTTTCAATACAATACTCTCTTCTGAGGTCTATTGAACTGTTTGCTAGCAATTTGGCTTACAAGATTCCTGCTTTTCTTTATTTGTTTCCATGAAACTAGTATGTCTCAATTTTGATTTCAACCTCTTCCCTATCCGTTTACTTTACAGTTGCTATACTCATGTCTACTTTGTTGTTCATGTTCTGCAATAAATGTGCTACTTTATCTTTGCATCTGTTATTTTTCATGAATCCCTCATACCCCCATCCCTTCTATGTGTGTGAGTTAAGGCTCATGGCCTAGCATTATACATATTGCTGCCCAGGTCTGAACCTGATCCACAATGGATCCAAACTCTTAAGATTGGCTAACAGGCTGGTTAGGGGTGTGCCGGTACTCCCAATTACTGGGCATGACCACCAACCTGCCCTAGCTTTCCCTAATTTCCTCTTTATATACTTGCACTTATTGCTCGAATCTAGCTATCTGTGGAGACTTGGGGCATAGTTGTACGAGTGTTCGCAGCCCTAAGTCCTCATCTACATCATTTGAACTCTTTATTTTGTTTTAGACAGTTATCTTTTGTTCAAACTATTACTTGCAGTACTCTAGACGCTCATGTATTCGTGATACTAGTTCTGGGGTTTTATTTGGATTTGTCGTTTATCAGTGTATTACATTATTTCAGACTATTCAGTCTTATTATTGCACATTGAGTTGAATTGTTAAAATGATTAATAATAATAATATTTAATGTTGGGTTGCCTAGCCAGTATAATGTTAGGCACCATCACAGTATAAAATATTAGCTATCGTTTAATAACTTTACAAATATTGACTTTTTTCAATTATTAGCCCAAAAATTAGCTAGCCCGTTTTTACTTTAAATTTTCATCCGCAAAGGCCAATGGACTAGTCCGAGGACCCAACCCACATGCATCTTCCAATTTTTGTTTGGGAGTTGTATAACTGCCTCTTAAAATAGTAAGTATAAAATAAAGGTAGGTAGGTATATATATATATATATATATATATATATATATATATTGTATGTTTAGTTAGCGGCTGTATTATTTTGGCCAACAGGCCTAATATGTTAGTAAGTCCTTTTGTTTGGGACAAGCAAAGGAGTTGCCTTATGTGACAGTCCGTCTTGCAAGGAATTTACATTTGAAGCTGCTCATGATTGTTAAAATTTTAATTGCTAGTGTGTTAGAATGGCAATGCACTTAATTAATAGAATGGCAGTTGTAATATTGACCATTCAGTTATTCCATCTAAATATATGCTATGTTTTATTGAACATCAGATCACACTCCATAGAATTAGTATCTATATCTTTTTGCTTTCTTCTTTTTTTCATTTCTTTTCTTTTGTTAATTTCACTTTCCTACCAAATATGCAGAAGCAAGTAATGGATTGTCTGCTATCAGAATATCTAACTTAATTTATATCGTTGAAGAACTACGAAATGTTTTATCTCCTCTTTTTGACAACCAAGAAAAAAGTTAAACCACTTACAAAATAATAAAGAGAAGTAAAATGTGAAGAATAACATTAGAAAATGTCAAGGATATCATCAATCGTGTTGTTACAAAGAGGACACAACCCTCTATTCAACCAAAGCTTTCTAGAACAAATCCTACAGTAAGTATGTCCGCAGGGAATAAAAGCCGCGCCTTTATTCCTCTCCATGCACACGCAACACACCGCATCAATACCGGCCCCTTCTATACTATGTCCCGTGCTATTGTTCATCTCATCTCTATCGTCCATTTCCTCGAATAATCTAATCAACGTCTTGAATTGCGCCGTGGGAGTCGCGCTCCCTATTCGCTCCGCCGCCAACACCATCGCCAAATTCTGTTGTCCTTCATGGGCTTCAATCATGGGCTCTTCTTCGCCAAAGAATTGGGCCTCTTCATCTCCATAAATTTGGGCTTCCTCGTCTTCTTCTTCTTCCCCGACTTCTACATCCGATACTCTCATATTCCAAGAAGGCCCACAACAGGCCAGCTCATTAAAACCTAGCCTTTTCTTCAAGATCTTCCACAACGTCTTCGGCCTGTTTTCATCGTTCATTTTTCTTTTCGTCGAATCCTGCACCCCTCTCTTTTCTCTCTAAGGTTTTGTGTCGTTTCCGAAGAATTAACCGAAATAGCAGTTTAATCAACCGTTTAAACTAAAAATAATCGGTAAAAGTATAATATGGGCATAAGTTATGTATTATATATGTATAATCTATGTATATAACTAAGAAGAGTAAACAATGAATATGACGGCTATTTAAGTAAAAAATTTCCCGTCGTTTACTCTATTCTATGTTGGCTTATATCCTTTTGGGCTTGAAAACCAAAACAAAAACAAACAAAAATAAGATTTACAAAATGAAAATTGAAAATAAGACTAAATTTAGAAAAAGCTCACCAACAAAAATATTAATCAATTATGCCTCAATTCCAAATTAATTGGTTTAAATCTTTTGATCGTTTAATTATTCCTCTTTTTGTGGGAAAAACTGGAAATCGAAAATAAGATAAAGTTTTGAAGAGAATGGCATACCTATGTGAATGACAAAAGATTTATGTGTATGGAAGAAAATAGCATGGGGAAATGATGAAAATTTGATGGTTTTCTATTTCTCCACAAAAAATACAAAAAGGATTTCTTCTTCTCTTCTTGTTTTCCTTCTCTGTGTGAGCAAGAGGAGGAGAAAGATATTGATGAAGAAGAGGAAGAAGATTAAAATGGAGGAATAAAGAGAAGGATATGTATGTATGATTATGAAGAGGTTGAAGATTTTCTTTTTTTTTTTTTAAAAGAGATTTTTGAAAATGAAAATTTGGGAAAGATTTTGTGGTTGGTAAAGAGGGGGTTACAGCTCATGCATGGACTGAAATATGAGAATTTGGCAAAGGTTTCATCATTAGAATAAGGGGCATGTGGTGAGTGCTTTAATGGACTGAATATTGAATTTGTTAAGAATTATTTTTATTTATAGCCTTTTGTTTCTGATATTTGACATAATTAACATATGATAGAGAAAATCAACAACAATCATATTTCAGAATAATTAGAGCATTTTACGCTAAAAGAGCAATATAACTAGATAAAAAGTAAAAGCTAATGTCAAATGCTCCACAAAACATACTACATGAGTTAGTAGCACAAATAAAAAGGTAAATATTTCATTCGATCCTTTATTTTATTTTTACAAAGAAAATAACCTTTTTGTCCAAAAAAAATGCTTTGCTCCCCCAAAACAGTGTAAAATTATAATAACAGAAAGAATAAATAACCGCAAGACATTAACAGCAGGAAAATAACAAATACAAAGTCGAAGAATGTCATTGGTTCAATGTAAATTAAACCTAACCTTTCATGATATTTGGACCTAAGTTTCTAATTATTCGGCAAGAAAAATAACTATTAATTTCTGATAACTTCAATTGCCATTCTGTCCATGATTGTTCTTGATTGACGGGCTGACCGTTCGTAAAAATATAATTAATTTTATCTTATTAAAAATTTAACGAAAAAGACTTAACATTCATCGCTTCGTAACTCGTCTCAAAGTGAAGTTCATAGTCATGATATAAATAAAAGTCTCTGTGTGCATTATATATATAAAAAAGTTACATGAAACTCATACTTTATTTATTTTTCATAATTTTTTATAAAAAATTGTAAGACGCAAAAAATAAACGTTGAAGTTCACTGCATTATGTATGAATTCGAAAAGAATGATTTTTGGGAGAGATTGCATCTATTAGAACGGAAGTAAAAATTACTAGCATACATTTTCTCACAAGTAAAATAAAAAATCAATCAGTCGACTTTAATCAATAATCAGATACGTTGGCGACGCAAATCTTATAAGAATTTCATCATATTGGAGCTATTTCTACAATTATACGAGTGTTATTCAGTTATAGTCAACTAATCGAAATCACCTTTCTTAACCGTACGTGGAACTAGCTATGCGGTTGGGCAAAGTTATAGATCAAACAAATCATACTATATTATATTATAAGCACGAAGCCAAAAAGTTAAAGAAATTACTAAATTACTCATTAAAAATTGAGTGACATTTTTTATCCTTTAACAAATAAATTAATCTTTCAAAATCTTCTAAAGTTTTTTCTTTACATTAGTACTTGCGGTGGAATCCAGTAGTTATGCACACGTTTTCTGAGTTAATGTTTTAGAACTACTATGCACATACCATATCATGTCTTCAATAGCCAATTGACTTTTGCAATTCCTATATATAATTGACTTTTCATATTCTAAGGGAAGAGGTCGTCCTATTTCTTTGGACCCTAATCCAAATCTGCATACTATGAAAATGAAAAATGTTGTGAGAGCTAATCAAAATATTTCTTACTTAAACGTCATATAAACAGTCTGGACATGGCTCACGCACACAACAATCAGATTTTTTTATCAAAAAAATCATGTTACATTTCATCTATCCCTTCACCACTCCACCAAAGCTTCTATCGTGATATATATTAGGTAGGCCAATCGATCGCTTTGTTGAATTTCGCTGCATAGCTTTGAGTGTGCTTTAATCTTTAAAGTTTCTATATTGTTATCTTTACATGTTCTTTTCTGTTATGCCTAATTAGGTAGTATCCTTCATTAACCTTATTCAAATATCATTTGTTTTTGCTTTTTTTTTTATTATTTAAAAATCTTAAAGAAAATTGATAAAAAATTGAATACAAATGAATCATGAAATGTAGAGGTAAAAGCTCATGTGAGTGCAACCAAGGTATGTTATTCAAGGGAAATTCGGTTTGTAACTCATTAGAATAATTGGATTATTTATATGACTTTTTACACATGACAACAATAAAAAATATACATGATATCACTAAATAAAATAGAAGATTTTTGTTAAGAATCAAAGTCGTTCTATTATATAGTCATAATCTATCAAAAGAAGGGAATCACATTCACCTCATGCATGCACACGCTTTTTTGCAGTAAAGTAAACCTTAATTTAAGAAGCCATATATCACGTAATAAAAAATATATTCACCGGTAGTGTATGCATAAAACACTGATAAGTATGACTTGTATTATCAGATACAAAGCCTTGTATGATATGCTTTTGGGCTGTGAACTGTTATTCAATTAAAGAAAATTGAATTATTCTTATGTTGAGGCATATGAAGATTCACATGACTTATCATCGAAGCGTTGAGTTGGTCATGATGGCATTGAACGTAAATATTAATTTTTTCATGTATAATTGTTGTATGAGGTAGAATTATTTATGTTGATTATATGCATGTTTATTATTTTTCATGTATATATTTATCTTTAATTTAAAGTATTATATCTGTAAAATAGAATCGACGTTTATTAGATTTTTTGACATCAATAACAAATTGTTACTTTTTAATGTTTTGATTTACATTTTAAAGCTCAAAGGAAGCTCTAAAGTGTGCACTGTTAACAATTATCATTTTGTATACACTTTTACATGTTAAATATTTTGGGTTAAACATGCAACACACGTTCTCATAAACAAGTAGCCAAATAAACTCTAACAAAGGAATGCCTATGGTGCGTCGGGGTGTACCAATATCAGATTACAACTGTTGAATTATCATATGTCCAATTGTTGCAGAATAAATAATAAGCTCAAGCATTAAAATGTCATATGGTGGAGTTGAAACTCTATATCTTAGTGGTCCAAAGTACAATTACAATCATTGTTCTGTAATTCTAATCCTTACTAAAACTAATTGGGTGCTTACCCTCAAAATCGGATAACAATTAAATTTATAAGTGGTTTTAGGATACGTAGATTAATTTAACACAAAACAATAGATTGAATTATAAATAAAGCAAAAAATAAGCAAATTCAAACTGTGTGACTTGAACAGTTGTAGCCTTGAGCAACATATCTCACTCGAACTGAATAAGATCTAATGATGTTAGAAGAATGGTAGCTTGCAAAAACAAAATAATATTATAATACTTTTTGGATGCCTGTTACAATGTGGATTACAAAGAGTCAGACCCCCTTTATATAGTAGGAGAATCCTTCTTTATATACAATTCAATAAAGTGTAAGAAATGTCATGATTTGCTAATTATTCGGTCTCTCATTGATATGTGTCAAGATTCTCATCGTGATATTTGACCAGTTGTAGATATTTCTGCCTTTCGTTATTAGATTGGATGATGTTTCCTCGAGCTTATTTGGAGTTTAGATCGATTCAGGAGTCAGGGGCTCGAAGATCTTTAAGACGTATGTTCTGACTTCGTACTTTGATTCGATGGAACCCGGGATCAATCTTAAATTCATCACGTTTCAGTCATGATCCGTCATGCAATTGATGAGCCTGGTTTCGACCGTATTCATATAGTCCCCTCATTTTTCAGATAATAAGCAACGAGAAACGAAATGAGTTCCTGATCTTGGTCTCGATACTTTGCCCCAGAAATGACAAAATAGACGAAACATCTCGCCCGTCACGTCTTAATGCAATTAAATTTGCGTCAGTCGATGGTCGACCACTACAGACATTGAACCGTCATTTGAAAACTATAAATACTCCATTCTTCATTCATTAAAACTTTACGTTCAAATATCTTCTACTCTTGTTCATAAAAAATCTTTGCACTCTGTAACACTACCAGACCTTTTGAGGTTTTTGCAAGAAATTTTTCGCTTGTCTTCATCGAACGTGACCTTTTAACCTCCTCTTCTTCATATTTATTCAAAATAAATGGGAAAAATTTCTTAAGACGGTTCCATAAAAAGAAACCTCCTCTTCATCACGGCCGGCCGGTGAGGAACCAACGGTGGAACCTCACCTTGAAGTGCGTGTTCCTGGTGGGTGCTCGACTAGTGTTGATTTTAAGGCAGAAAAACTTCCTCGGTACTGGGTCGATATGAGCCGGTCTCAAGATATATATACTCAATCACTGACAGTCTCATCTCCAAGGTCAAGGAGGATTGCAGTTGGGTTGATAAACACTTGGTGGTGCCTACGCCTGAGGAAGAGATCACTCCCTAGGTGGAGGGTTTTTTAAGTGTTTACACTTATCCCTTCATGTTCGGACCCTTAGACCCGATCATCATTGCTTTCTGTAAGAGGTACAAGGTGACCCTCGATCAAATTCATCCCTCTTTCGGTAGGATAGTAATTCTCTTTTGTTTTTTTGTAAACAAAATCAAGGGGTGTCCCTTCACCCTCAATCATCTCATGCTCATATGTATAGTCCCTAACTCTATCGAGGGGGATTAATAAAACTTTCCCGTCGAGCCAGTAAGGCCTCATTATCGAGTATAGACGAGGATCGCGACCGAGGCTAGTTGGACCGATTCATTCGAGTAAAGACCTCGAATTTAATCCTTCTCGAGGATATGCCAATTTCCAAGAAATGGAACATAAAATGTAAGTATAGCCTTGCCTTAATGATTTCGTCTATGGCTTTTCCTTTTTCTTTTCTTTTTATCGACATTATGCAGTGCAGTTGTTGCTCGGATACCGGCTGTAGTTCCTCGACTTTAGGAATGGGTCGAGGGCCTTGTGTCACAGAAACCCTATTCCAAGCAACACGTGGTGCAAACTGTCGAAGGGCTGGTGGGAGGATCTTTCCCATGATAAGTTTCCTTTTTTGAATTGATAATATTTTATTTTTTCTTTGTACTATTATGTTCTTATTTGTTCCATTTTCTTTTACAGGTCTCCCAAAGGATGTTGCTATAAGGCCTCCATCCGGTGACGAATATGTGCGTGTCGAGTCCCCTGCTCCGAGGCAGGCTGCTGAGAAGAAAACGAAGAGGGCCCCGAGTTCTTCGGTCTCGGAAAAGAAGAAAACAAAAAGAAGTCTTGTGCGTAAACCTAAGGGTAGAAACTGTGCTCGGGAGCCCTCTTCGAACTCACTCCACCGGCTCAGGGATTATTCAACTGAAGAAAAAAAACTCTGACCTGGTGGCCTGCATACGCTTAGGGATTGAGGTACGAAGGACACTCGAACTAGTGAGAGTTGAAACTGAATTGCATCGACTCGGGGAGGTCGATGAGGGAGATTTAGCCGAAGCTTCCGACCAAGAAAGAGGCAAGGCCGCTATTCGTAGAGATAGGGAGCCTGATAACAAGATCATAACCGGCTCTTCCTGGACAACGGATAGTGCTCTGAATGGCATACCCAGAGTGATAAACCTCTATAGTTCACCATTATTTACTGATTCTATGATTGTCGATGTTCAGGTGCTGAAAGATCAATCCATCGAAGATCCACAAGGGGCGTAGATTCTTTTCAAAACTTCCTTAATGGCATAAACTCCACCTCTATGTAGGACATTACCGGGTTGGGTAATATACCACTGCCGAAGAAGAGTTCATTATCGGGGACAAGTGGACCTGACACGAGTTGCAACTAGTCAACCCGTTCCAAGCCCCGAGTTTGAATCCTGAATGGAAGGGGTCAATCGTTATGTCCATTACGGAAGATGCAGGTTCATTCTAACCCCATGGGGGTGGCCAGTTACCTTCGATGATTGGTGCCGAGGAGGATCAGGCCAAGATGAATGAGGTAGAAGTGCCTTGTTTGTTCAATGAAGCCTAACGTACCACACCACAAACTTAGGAGTGCGACTGATGCTCAACCGAGCCAACTAAGCCAGCCTATTACATTCTTTCTACCCAAACTCACTCATGAACAAAGACAAGGCATATTTTCATTAATTAGATAGCAGGGATATCATATATACAATACTATATTTTTTTCATTCGTTACTTCATCTTAAAGTTTCAAAATATACACATTTTAATAGTTTGAAGTGGAATAAAATATTCAAACATAACAAAATTCTTATTGATTTTCCTAGCACCCATATATGACCCCCCACTATGTACACAGAGCCTTTAATAGATACAAAAGAGTGCTTAAAAAGTGCTGGCAACAAGTTTCCGGCTATACCTCAAGTACAACAGAAGGAAAAATGATATATGACCCCGAAATGCAATGGGGCTCACCAAGACTGCTGGGAGGAGGATGTACTGCTATCACTAATCAATGCTACCCATTGTGGAACCACCTGCAGCCATTTAAAGGTGCATCTCCGCCGGCAAAAAGGATGTTAGTGCCCTCAATAAGTACTAGTATGTATAACTAAACACCATGACTTTAATAGAAGCCTCAAACAATACCAAAACATCGAGTTAAGAATTACATAAGCTTTCAAGTTTCCACAATTTTAGGTTGGGAGTTCTTTAGTACCGATATACCATCATCCACAATACAACCATATTCTTATACGGAGTCCGATCACGACATAATCGGCTAGGTCGTCTCATTTGAGACATCTACCATAATCACAATTTCATTTATAATTTCTAGCACACTCACCACTATGTGTGCGGTGTGGCGTCCGATCACGCCCTGATCGGCTAGGCCATCTCACTCGAGACATTACCATTTCCTATCAATCACCTCATTTCATACTTCTTTCACATCTTTCAATTCGTTGACGCTAGTGGGCATAATTGTTATATCATATTTGGCACTTGGCAGTATTTTATTATTCAAGTTGTTTCTCACATTCCAACATTATTATTATCATCATCAACAACAAGGCTTTTCATTCAAGACTTTATGTATACATGTGAGCAATTCAGAATCTAAGGCACATAGAGGTCTTTCACACAATTTGGCAAAACAATTTTTATTCGAATTTGACTTGAAGTCTAGGCATTTTTAGCACATATTCTATGTTTTGAACACATCCTCAAATGATAAGATAATATGATTAAAGTATTGGGATACATTTTGCACATATATTTTTCAACCCAAGCACAATAGGAATAGCAATTTCTATAACGATCAATTTGGGACTTGAACTGATTGCATGAATACCATAGGAGTCAATATTAAGAAGATGGAGTTTAGTCAACATACCTCATTTTGGTTTCCTTAAACTCTTCAGTATTTCGGAATTCTTAGCAACTTCAATCTATTTTAGAAATATAACAAGTTGAACCAAAAATTAGAAAGATGATCATGGTTCCAATTTATTTTGGAATTTTATCAACCACTAAGTGTGTATTAAGGTTTCAAGGTCCTTTTTATGGAAGACTTTATCATCCCACAACCCATTCAACACCATTTTTATCTCACAATATTCCTACACTCTTTTATCACATATGCATGGAATATAAAAATTCCCCTGCCCAAGAATTATCTTGCTAATTACTCATTTTAGTTAATTTTTGAAATTAAAGGCTAGGGTATAAATTCTTACCTCTTAGGATGAACACGTAGTAGATTCTTCTCACAAATTCCTCAACTTTGAGCAATAGTTTATGAGTGATGAGCTTCGGGACTCCCTTCTCACTCTATGGTGTTCTCTATCTAGAAATATAAGGCTTTGCCTTCTAAAATGATCCCTAAGTGAGTTATATTACGATGGGGTTGGGTTTGTAGATTAGAAAAATAGGAGCCCTAACATAGATCTGCAATAGAATATGTGATCGCATAATGCTTCTGTGGTCCACAAAGTGGGCCGCATAATTAGCCCTCTAAAACTGATATTTTCTGCTTCAGTCTGCGACTAGTCAGCAATCCGCGGACTTGTTCTGATGTTGCATAATGCGCTGAAAAACCTCCATCTGAAAAATTTCAAGGTTGGATATGCGATCAGAGTTCAGCCCACGAAATAGTTTTGCGGTCGCATAATGGGCCATGAAAATGACACCAAAATGCCCAAAAGACTGCCTCACTCTTTGGTCATTCTGTGGCCCGCAAAGTCATTCTGCGAATGCATAGTGGGCCGTAAAATGCCTTTTCTGCCAACATTTTCCTTTAAATCCTCAATACATAGTTCAACCCAAAAATCTTGTACCACAGCAAGCATCTTTAACATATAATCCTAAGTCAACACCATAAAAAAAATTAAGTTTTTAGGTAAAATTTTACGGGGCCTTACATCCTTCTCCACTTAAGATCATTTGTCCTCGAATATGGGTCAAAGTTCACTATTAGCATCTTATACAACATAACTACCACATTATACACCAACTGTCCCAAATTTTGGGTAAATCTCAAAATTTCAATAAATTTTTCCAGAATTTCCTTTGTAACTCGGCCAATCCACCTGCTAGAGAACCCCAAAAACACATCCTAACAACATATACATAATCCAATGACGTAACACAACACAAAATAACACCAGCTGTGGATTCATAAGCAATATATGACCAAAAAGGTATGCATTTACATCAACTGAATAAGTGACACAAAATTCATAGGAAGTAACTTCACAGAAACTATTACATAGCTATTCAAACAAATGAGGGTACTTCTTTTTCATTTCTTTCTCGGCCTCCTAAGTAGCCTCTTCAACTTGCAAGTTTTGCAATAACACCTTGACGGAGGTAATTGCTTTATTCTTCAACCTTTGGACTTGCCTATTAAAAATGGCAATTAGAATTTCTTCATATGATAGTTCTTTGTTAACCTCTATAGTCTCAACTGGCACAATGGCCGACGGGTCTCCAACCACCTTCTTTAATATAGAAACATGGAATACCGGGTGCACTAATGATATTCAAGTGGTAAATCAAGCTTGTACACCACCTGACCAATCCTCTAAATGATTTTGTACGGCCCGACATACCTCGAACTCAATTTTCCTTTCTTTCCAAACTACATTATACTCTCAAGGGGGGAACCTTCAATAATACCCAATCATCTTTCTTGAACTCCAAATCTATACGATGAACATCGTAATAGGACTTTTGACGACTCTGGGCAGTTTTCAAATGCTCATTAATGATCATAACCTTTTCTATGGCTTGACGCATGAGGTCTGGTCCTATCAACTTAGCTTCCCCAATCTCGAACCACCCAATGGGATATCTACACCTCTACCATATAATGCCTCAAGTGGTGCCATCTGAATACTAGCATGATAGTTGTTGTTGTTGCAAGAAAATAATATAAGTGGTATATTGTCATCCCAGCTACCCTTGAAGTTGAGAATAGAAGCATGCAACATATCTTAAGCGACTAAACAATCCTCTTTGCCTGCACGTTAGTCCGTGGATGAAATTTTGTACTAAGATTCACCTGAGTACCCAAACCTTGCTGAAATTACTGCAAAAAGTTAGATGTGAAGTGTGTCCCTCAATGAGAAATGATAGAAACCAGAGTGCGATGCAATTTGACTATTTCCTTGATATACAATTGAGCATATTATTTTGCTATGTCGGTATATTAATTGGCAAGAAAGGTGTTATTTTTGTGAGGCGGTCCACAATCACCCAAATTGAGTCAAACTTGCACGGAGTGCATGGTACTCCTACCACAAATTCCATGTTAATCATCTCCCACTTCCACATTGGAATTTCTATTTTTGCACCAACCCACCAGGCATCTGATGCTCAGCCTTCACTTGGTGACAATTTGGACATTTGCAACAAACTACACTATGTTCCTCTTCATATCATTCCACTAGTAGACTTTTTTAAGATCATGGTACATTTAAAGAGCTCGGTTGCACGGAATACCTAGAAGTGTGAGCCTCGACTATGATTCTTTCTCGAAGGCCATCTATATCTGGAATGGATAGTTTCCCTTGGTACCAAAGTGTATCATCATCCATGCCAAGAGAAAAAGTTGTGGCCTTATATTTATGAATCCCATCCTTTAACTACACCAATAATTGATCATTCTATTGTTTCACTTTCACATCCGCCACAAGAGATAATTCAGCTCTATTTTGTACAATCACCCGCCTTAATGAGATTCCGCAAGGCAAACTCTCAAACTATTCAAACGATGAACCTCCCTGGACAATGGCCTTTGATATGTCTCCAAGTGACCCAAACTTCCCATAAATATTTGGCTAAGATAATCTGCCACAACATTGGATTTTCTCGAGTGATATAGAATATCAATATCATAATCTTTGAGTAACTCCTGCCATCTTCTCTGCCTCAAATTCAGCTCCTTCTGTTTGAAAATATATAAAATTCTCTTATGGTTTGTGAATATATCTATATGGACCCCATACAAGTAATGATGCCAAATCTTCAACGTAAAAACCAATGCCGCAATCTCTAAGTCATGTGCTGGATAGTTGTATTCATGATTCTTGAGTTTCGTAGAAGCATAGTCTATAACCTTTCCATGTTGCAATAGTACAAACCCAAGATCAATCCTTAAAGCATCGCAATATACCAGAAAATCATTTGTACCCTCTAGCAGGGTCAACACAGGGTCAACACGGTCGCCGTAGTTAACCTTGATTTCAACTCCTGGAAGGTCCTTTCACAAGCATCAGACCATTGGAACTAAACTGCTTTCTGCACCAATTTAGATAATGGAGAGGCAAGAGTAGATAACCCCTCCTCAAACTTCCTGTAATACCCCGCCAGCCCCAAGAAACTGTGAATCTCTAACAGCTGCAATTTTTTTAGGATCGACCATAATTCTTTTCTGGAGACGACGTGGCCAAAGAATATAACATATTCAAGCCAAAATTCACATTTTGAAAACTTCTCATATAATTGGTGCTGATGAATAGTCTGCTGAACTGCCCTGAGATGATCGGCATGGTCCTCTCAACTTCTAGAATATACAAGAATATCGTCAATGAACACTATTATTAATGAGTCAAGACAATACTTGAATACTCGATTCATAAGATCCATGAAAGTTGTTGGGATATTTGTTAGCCCAAAAGAATTACTAGAAATTCAAAGTGCCCATACCGGATCCTAAAAGTTGTTTTTGAAATATCATGCTTCCTGATCCTCAAATAGTGATACACTGATCATAAATTAATTTTGGAGAAGTAACTAGCACTGTCTAATTGATCAAACAAATCATCTATCCTTGGTAGTGGGTACTTATTTTTTTTTTCACTTTGTTGAGCTAGCGATAATCAATACACATATGTAGTGATCTATCTTTCTTTCTTACAAAGAGAACTAGTGTTCCCCAAGGGACACACTCGGTTGGATGAAACCCCTCTCTAATAAATACTTCAATTGCTCTTTTAGCTCCTTAAATTTTGTTAGTACCATTATGTAGGGTGGTATAGATATAGGTTGTGTGCCTGGCATCACGTCAATCCCAAAATCAATCTCCCTATCCGGTAGGACTCAGAGAGCTCATTTGGAAACATATCCGAAAATTCATTCACAACTAGTACAGACTCAAGTGTAGGTACCTTAGCATCGGTTTCCATAACCCAGACTAAATGATAGATACACCCCTTGTTAATCATCTTTGTGGCCTTAAGATAATAAATAAACCTACCTTTTGGCACCACATCATCCCCCTTCTATTGAACAAATGGCTCATCAAGAAATTCAAACCTCACAACTCTACTTCGGCAATCGGGTTTGGAAAAACATGAATAAATCCAATACATTCCAATTATTACATCAAAATTAACCATCGCCAATTCAATGAGATCGGCTATGGTATCTAGACCACGCACGGTAACAACACAATCTCTATAAACCTGCATGGCCGTAATAGACTCACCAAATATAGTAGATATAGAGAATGACTCATGATGATGTTCTAGTTCTATCCTAAATTACATAGAAACATAGGGAGTAACATAGGATAACATGGAACCGGGATCAACAAGGGCATACACATCATGAGATTGGATAGTCAATACACATATGACAACATCTTAAGAAGCCTCTACACTTTGGCAACCACTAGAGCACAGAAACGGTCGGGCCCTCCCGAACTCTGTGTGCCACCCCTAGATACACCACGCCATGCGAATGCTGGAGTGCCTCGAGTTGGATATGATACTGAGGAAGTAGTAGCTGCAGGACTAGATGGTTGTGTTGTGCCCCTGCCCGCACCCTAGCGGGCTGAATGGAACTCTCTCTTAATATGGCCCCCGAATCCGCACTCGTAGCATATGGGTAGGTTCATGTACCAAATCCTTAAGTGCACCTTCTGACACTTCGGGCATGGGGGCCTCCGCTTCTTCTGGAATCTTCCTCCTTATCGACATTGTTGGTAGGGTCCCCTGTTGCCCTGACTGGGGCTGAAATGACTCTAGTGCGACTGACTAGGCCCTGATAGCAGTACACTAGCTGAAGACTGAGCAGAAGACTAGGATGGCCCGGGTGACCCTCCTCTGAATAATGATCTACCACCACCAAATGAACCTCTAAGGTTGTGCACGGACCAAACCTTACTGTTACCCTCTCTCTCTCTCTCTCTCTCTCTCTCTCTCTCTCTCTCTCTCTCTCTATTCTGTTCTTCAACTTACGTTTCTCTGTAGCCTAAGCAAATGTCACCATCTTCCCATCATTCATATCCGAATTCATGGTAGTTATAGACGTCTCATTAATAACTAAAGAACTAAGGCCTTGAACAAACGATGCACCCTAGTCTCGATAGTGGGCAACATATGAATAGCATACTTGGACTGGCGTGTGAACTCCATGTGGTACTCCCACACACTCTTGCTACTTTGCTTTAGATTCTCAAACTTAGCTGCACGACTGCCTTTGTCTCGGCAGACAGGAAATTATCCATGAAGGCTCCAGAAAACTCACTCCGCCTCACTGGATGGCTTCCCTCCTAACGGGAGTCCTCCCACAATTCAAACCAAGAATAGACCACCCATTTCAGGAGCTAGGCGGCCAACTCTACTCCGTCTGTCTCGATAGAATGTATAACTCTAAGAGTATTGTGCATCTCATCAATGAAATCATAGGGGTCCTCTTCAGTATTGGAAGCCATAAACACTGGAGGATCTAACTGTACGAACCTTTCACCCGGGAATTAGCAGAATCTCATTGTTGGATAGAAGAAACAGGTGCAACATTTGATCTCTGGTCCTGGGAAGCCACTATCTAAGCCACATCTGTATGGCTCCCCTAAGATCCTCTCAGAAACATTGGGACCAGAGGATGGAGAGGTGGAACCGGAATATCAGTTGAAGAAATCGTTGCACCCTTAGTAGATGTAGAAACTGTTGCAGTTTGTTCAGTTGTAGTGGAATCGGGAAGTGTAGTAGTCAGGGGAATGTCCTCATCCCTCGGGTACTCACCCGCATCATCATGTAAAGAATCAACTTCTACTCTTGGAGTGGAATTGGCTCCTTGGAAAATTCTTTCTTTCTTCTTAGGTATCATGTACTGAAAATTAGAGTAATGCACGAATTAAGGGAGAACATCTCACATTCAGCTCTATCGCACGATACATAACATCAAAGAAAGGTAATATTCCAAAATGTCCAAGTAGCCTCCAACTTATAGATATGGTCGACAACACATTGATAAGAAGGACTCTACTAGACACAACTACGAGACACCCTAGGATACTTTTAAACCTTAGGCTATGATACCAAGTTTGGCATGCCCCAAACATAGGGAGCGCGACTGGCGCTCAACGGAGTGGACCCGGCTTAGTAAGCCTATTAGATTTTTTCTACCCAAACCCACTTTTGAACAAAGAGAAGACATATTTTTATTAATTAGTAATAGGGAGATCATGTATACATTACTACATCATTTCATTTGTTATTTCATCTTAAAATCTCAAAATATACACATTTTTCATAATTTGGAGTGGAATAAATGATTCAAATACAATAATATTTCATCTAACTTTCCCAACATCCATATACAACCCACAATATGTCTACAGAGCCTCTAATAGATACAAAAGAGTGCTACAAAAGTGTCGGCAATATGGCTCCGACTATACCTCAAGTACAATACATAAAGGAACAAACGATGTATGAACCCAAAACGAAATGGGGCTCACTATGACTGCTGGGAAAATGGGGTACTGTTATCAATGAGCAATGCTACCCGCTGTGGAACCAGCTGCATCCATATAAAGATGCAGTGCCCTCAGCAAAAAGAACTTTAGTACCATCGAGTAGTACTAGTATGTATAACTAAACACCATTTCAATAGAATTATCATTTATACAAGGAGGAATAATCATGAATTCAATAGAAGCCTCAAATAATACGAAAACATCAAGTTAAGAATCACATAAGCTTTCAAGTATGTTTCCATAAATTTAGGTTAGGAGATCTTTAGTACTGATATATCATCATCCATAATACCACTGCATTCTTACACGGAGTCCGATCACGACCAGATCAGCTAAATTATCTTATTTGAGACATCTACCATAATCACAATTTCATTTATAATTTCCAACACACTCACCACCATGTGTGCGGCATTTTTGTCCAATCACGGCCCAATCAGCTAGGCCGTCTGGCCCGAGACATTACCATTTTCTATCAATCACCTCATTTCATACTTCTTTCACATTTTTCAATTCATCGACACTAGTGCCCACATGGCCATATTTTATAATTCAAGTTCTTTTCCACATTCCAACATTATTATCATCAACAACAATAACAAGGCTTTTCATTCAAGGCTTTGATTACACATGTGAGCAATTGAGAATCTAATGCACATAGAGGTCTTTCCCACAATTTGGCATAACAATCTTTATTCGAACTTGACTTGAAGCCTAGTAATTTTTTTCAGAACATATTCCATGTTTTGAATACATCCTCAAATGATATGATAATATGATGAATGCATTGGAATACATGTTGCAAGTATAGTTTTCAACGCAAGCACATTAGGAATAGCAATTTCTATAGCGATAAATTTAGGACTTACACCAATTGTATAATACCATGGCATTCATTTCTAAGAAGATGGGGTTTAGCCAACATACCTAAATTGAGCTTGTAAACTCTATAATATACTGGAATTCTTAGCAACTGCAATCTATTTTATAAATATAACAAGTTGAACCAAAAATTAGAAAAATTATCATGGTTATAGTTAATTTGGACATTTTATGAACCACTAATATTGAAAATTTCATCATCCCACAACCCATTCATCACTATTTTTAGTTCACAATCTTCCTACACTCTTTTACCACACATGCATACAAGGTAAACAACTCCCCTACCTAAGCATTGTCATTATAATTACTCATTTTTAGTTACTTTTGAAATGAAGGGTTACGGTTCAAATTCTACCTCGTAGGATCAAGACCCAGTAGATTCTTCTCACAAATTCCTCAACTTTGATCTAGAGTTGATAAGTAATGAGCTTTGGTACTCCCTTTTCACTCTATGGTATTCTCTCTCTAGAAATATAAGGCTTTGACTTCTAAATTGATTCCCAAAGGATTTATTATTAGGATGGGATATGGTTTGAAAATTAGAAAATTAGGATCCCCGACATAGATCTGCTGTCACATATGCGATCGCATAATGCTTCTGTGGTCCGCAAAGTTGGCCCATTGAATCTAATATTTTCTACTTCAGTCTGCGACTAGTTTGTGGTCCACGAACTTGTTCTACGATTGCTAATGCGGTGTAGAACCTCTATCTAAAAACTTTCAAGGTTGGATAAGCGATCGGAGTGCATCCTGCAAAATAATTTTGAGGTCGTATAATAGGCCATGAAAAATGACACCACAAATGGCCCAAAAGACGGCCTCACTGCGCAGCCATTCTACGGTCAGCAAAGTGATTCAGCGGCCGTATAATGGGCCGTAGAATTGCCTTTTTCTGCCAACATTCCTTTAACTCCTCAATTCACAGTTCAACCCAAAAAGTCTGTATCGCGACAACCGATATTTAACGCATAAGCCTAACTCAGCTCCATGCAATTCTAGCTTTTAGGTAAAATTTTTTGGGGCCTTACATAACAGGCATTAAATCGGGTAACCTCAGACACCTTTTAATAATTTCTAGTGTGTGCATAGATTGTTTTGTCGATGATCGTAGCTCCTCTTTTTGTGCTTGTAGACTTCGGTACTCCACAATAAAACCTTGCTTCGTTACTAGGAAGTGCTGAACCAGTATGAGGCCGAGATCCGAGGGCTCACTGAGAAAAAATATTCTTACAAACTTCTTAGTGAGAAAGGAGAAGGGGAGGCTAAGGGCCTTCTTGCTGAGTAAGAGGTGGCTCGGAAAGAGCATTCCAACCTGGTTGAGCAGGAAAGAAGAATTTTTTAAGTTAGTGACGATAAATCATATATGGTAACTAAAGGTCCGAACCCGTAGGTCTAACAAAAGATTGACAAGATCGGGAATCTCCGAGAAGAGGTAAGTGCAATAAAGGCTGAGGCCAAAGAATGAAAAAGAATATGGACCGCCTGGCCTCAAAAAATAAAGCTATCCGCTCCCGGCTGATTTCAGCATAGGTCCAACTTCGAGGTAAAAAGGAGAAGTCCTTGGCGTAGGCAAAGAAGATTGAGGATCTTTAGTCCCAGTTGAATTTGGCTGTCTCTGATCAAGAAAGTCTCTGCACGGAGCTTGAAGTGGAAAGTCAGAGGCTAAAGTAATTAATGCCAATGCCAATGAGTTTGTGGCCGTTAACAAGGAGGATGTTGAGGCAGCTCACGTTCAACAAAAAGACATCATCAAGCATGCTAAATGGCAATCTCGAAGGGAGGCCCATGAGGAAATTCATGCTCCGGGTTTCATCCTATCAACTGATATTGAGAGCACGAAGGAGCTCGAAGCTGAGGATAAAAGTTTGGCTTATCCCAATTCCCGAGGATGATAATGACTCGGAGGGTTTAAGCGAGTCCGAAGTTGGAGGAGATCCTGAGGGTAAGATGCTTCCCCCGATAAGGACCGGGCCGCTTAGGCCTTTAGATGTTTTCTTTTTTCTTTTTTTTTTATTTTAATTGAGTTTGTTTGGCATTCATAATATTTTGTATCATGTCCATTTGGCCCTTATAAAAAGAATTTCGCATAAATATGTAAGGCTTTCTTTCCCTTTCACAGGTTTTAAATTTTTCCCTTTGCTTTATTATTTGTATTCAAAAAAATTGAAATGCCTTAGCACGAAAGTATGAGGTTATGTTTGAAGGTTCGAACAAACCTTGCTTTTATATATTCTGTTTTAAGGCATTTTAGGGGTTCGGTGTTACCGAAAACTTTCCTCCCAAAGTAAGTAGCTGAGAATATAGTTCACGTAGGGTAGCCAATAGAATTGGGTATGAAAATTTTCCTTTTGAAGGCCTTGTTTTTATTACAGGTCTCGAACATCTCTAAGCCATGTTAATATGGATGTAGCCTTTTAGTTTGGGTGTGGCCTAGTAGTCTTGCTTTACCGAGTTATCTAGGCTTGCCTAAGATAACAGTCCTGGAATGGAGGTGGTTATGGCCTTTAAAATTTGGGGGTTTCCTTATAGGTCTTATGCCCCCGAGGTCTATTTGCTTGGACCATTCGAGTTTGTTTTTGGAGATCAGTCCTTGAGTGAGAGAGGGATTGTTTTTCCCAAGTTAAAGTGGCCCAGTTAAAGTGGCCCTTCGTCTCGTTACCTTTAGGGGATCCGAAGTAGGGAATTCTGTAAGAAATGTAAATAAGAAATTTTAAAAGATAAGATGTTTGCAAGGAAGAGACTTCTCATTATTCTTGTGTAAAACTGTTATACATGCGTATATGCTTTATGCTAGGGCTTGAGCAATCTATGCAGGCACGATTCATTTGACCGTTTGGCCCTTACAATAAATCCTACCTATCGAGACCCTTCCATCATGAAGTACTTTCCTTGCTAAAGTCGATATCCGATGGTAATTCCCCCCAGTATTCGAGGTTTATCATAGAGAGAATCCTCGAATATTATTCCTATGATCTTTAACACCAATTTATGGATGGAATTTTATTCTAAGTTAGCATGATCCACTATTTCCTTGTTAACAACCTTGCCGGAAAACCCATTTGGGACAAAACCGGTTCAAGAAAAAAGAGTGTTACGCGTGCTTTCAGACCAAAAAATGTGCTCCGCTTTTTGTGGGTTTCCTACAAGTGTTAGTCCAAAAATAAGTTAAAAGAGAAATGAATGGGGTTGTACCTTTATAGTAGTAGCACTTCAAGTGAGTTATGTTACTGTTATTCGGTAGCCTTTACCTGTTCATTGCCCCGAGTTTGTATGATTCTTTTCCGGTGACCTCCAGAATTTGGTACGGTCCTTCCTAGTTCGAGCCCAACTTCCCTTCATTTGGGTTTCGGGTGTTTAGTGTGACCTTTCATAGTATAGGTCTCCGATGTTGAAGTGTCGATGGTTGGCCCTTTGATTATAGTACCTTTGGATTCGTTGTTTTTGGGCGGCCAATCGGATAAGGGTGGTTTTTCACCTTTCATTTAATAGCTCTAGGCTCATACTTATGGCCTCGACATTCAATTTCTTTATTGTATACCATAATCTGACACTTGATTCACCAACTTCGATCGGTATTAGAGCTTTAGTGCCATAAACTAGTGAGAACAGACTGGCCACGGTACAAGACTTTAAGGTCGTGCGGTATGCCCATAGGACTTTGGGTATAATTTCCTTCCATTTTCCTCTAGCGTCGGTTAACCTTTTTGGAGGTTTTGGATTATGGTTTCGTTGGTTGATTCGGCTTGTACATTCCCACTAGGATGATAAGATATTGACATGATCCTTTTGGTCTTATAATCCTCAAGAAACTTGGTAACTTTGTTGCCGATAAATTGTTTCTCATTGTTACATACAATTTCAGAAGGCATTCCGAACCGACAAATGCTATGGTCCCAAATGAAGTCGATGATTTCCTTCTCCCTGGCCTTTTTGTACGCCTGTGCTTCAACCTACTTTGAAAAATAGTCAGTCATAAATAATATAAATTGAGCCTTTATGACCGAATGCAGCAACTCCTTGGGTTGGTAAATCATCGGAGCATGATTTTCCATTTATTACATTTTCGTACGAATTACTTTGCATCTTTTTCCATGCCGATCCAGTAATAGCCGTCTCTAATTACTTTTCAAACTAATGATTTGGCACCTGAGTGATTTCTATTGGTGCCCTCGTGGACTTCTCTCATAATGTACTCGGTATCTCCCGATCCCAGATATATTGCTAGTGGGCCATCGAACATTCTTTTGAATAAGGTTCTATTTTTGAACAAGCTGAATCGGGTTGCCTTTATGCGTAGGGCCCTCGATTCTTTTGGATCTTAGGGTAGTTTCCCGTTCTTCAAATATTCTACATATTTGTTTCTCCAATCCTAAGTCAAGCTTGTGGAGTTTATTTTAGCGTGACCTTCCTCTACTATCGATCTCAAGAGCCGTACGACTACCACAATTTTATCTTCGACCGACGACCCTAAGTTCGCAAGGGCATCAACCTCGCTATTTTAATCTCGAGGTACGTGCTGCAAAGTCCACTCTTTGAACCAATGTAATGTTACCTGTAACATATCTAGGTATCTTTTCATTTTTTCTTCTCTAACTTTGAACATTCCATTAACTTGGTTCACCACAAGGAGGGTGTTGCACTTAGCTTCGATCACCTCTGCCCCCAAGCTTTTGGCTAGTTCGATACCTACAATCATGATCTCATATTCACCCTTATTGTTAGTCAATTTCATAGTTCTAATGGATTGTCTAACACTATTACATGTGCGTGGCTTTAGTACAATACCAAGTTTGGACCCCTTTACATTTGAGGCACCGTCCGTAAAGAGGGTCTAGATTCCCGAAGACATCCCTGAGTTTACCAACAACTCTCTTTCAACCTTGGATATACCGGCATAAAGTTAGCCACTAAATCTGCCTATTTGTCTGGGTTCGATACTCAATATCATACCCTCTGATTTACATGGCCTATTTGGCAAATTGCCTGAGATTTTGGTTATGCACTATATTTCGCAATGGGTAAGTTGTCACAACATATATACGATGACACTAAAAATACGATTTCAGTTTCCTAGAGACGCTTTGCAAAGTGAGGGCCAAGTTTTCTAGGTGAGGGTATCTTATTTCAGCCTCACATACGGTTCTACTAATGCAATAAATTGGAAATTACGTACCTTTTTCTTCCTAAACTAGGAATTCACTTACCACTATCTCCAATACTACCAAGTATATGTATATTTGTTCGTCTGCCTTCGGTGTATGGAGCAGTGGCCGGCTTGATAGATACGGCTTAAGCTCTTCCTAGGCTCGTTGCCATTCTAGGATCCATGTGAAATTGTTTATCTTCTTCAGTAACGATAAAAATCGGTGACTCTTATCGAAGGACCTCGAGATGAATCGCCCTAGGGCCATAATGCGCCTAGTTAACCTTTGCACGACTTTCATGTTGTCCACTACCATGATTTTCTTGATAGTTTTGATCTTGTCAGGGTTTATCTGAATTCCTCGGTTGGACATCATGAACCCGAGAAATTTACCTGATCCGACTCCGAACACATATTTCTCTGGATTTAGCTTCATATATTACTTCTTCATCATACTGAAGATTTCCTGTAAATGCTATAAGTGGTCCACAGTTTGTATGGACTTAACCAACATATCATCAATGTAAACTTCCATGGATTTCCCTATTTTTTCTTTGAACATCCGGTTTACTAGGCATTAGCAAGTGGCATCAACGTTTTTTAATCCGAATCGCATCATGTTATAGCAGTATGTGCCATACTTAGTGATGAAAGAGGTCTTTTCCTGATCATCCGGGTTCATCCGTATTTAGTTGTATCCGCAGTAGGCATCTAGAAAACTGAGGATCTCGTGGCCAATCGTGGCATAGATCATGCGATCAATGTTGGGCTTAGGGAAAGAGTCCTTGGGACATGCCTTATTTTTATCTTTATAATCTATGGACATTCTCAGTTTATTCCTTTTTTCAGAGACTACTACTACGTTTGTTAACAATTCTAGTTATTTGAATTCCCAAATGGAGAATATTTTAAGGAGTTTAGTTACCTCGTCCATGATGAGAGCATGTTCAATCTTAGACTGGGGTCTCATTTTCTGCTTGACCGGGTGGAATTTGGGGTCCAGGTTCAGCTTGTGAGTTGTTATCTCCGATAAAATCCATATCATGTCGATATAGGACCAAGAAAAACGATATATGTTAGCTATAAGAAATTGAATGAGTATCCTAAGCTTGGAGGTTAACCCTGTGCCCAGGTATAACTTCCGATCAAGTAAATGTTCGATCAATGTGACTTGCTCCAGCTCTTCAACCGTTAATTTTGTAGCATTGGAATCATCGAGTACTATGAAATATCTGGTAACCCCATAATCATAATCTTTATCGGTCCCCTTTTTACCTTATTGGGTCTCGGATGGTGTCGATAATTGCTATTTAGTTTCCTGCTTTGCATTCAAACTTGGTTCATTTGATGTTGTTAGTGGTGATACAGGATTTATTTCTTCGATTGCAAACATTTCCTTTGCAGCCGGTTGCTCCCCATAGATCATTTTAATATGTCCTTCCGTTGGAAATTTTAACACCCGGTGAAGGGTTGAGGGCACTGCCCTCATGTTGTGGATCTATGGCCTCCCAAATCATTTCTTCGACTGCAAAATTTCCTTTGCAGTCAGTTGCTCCCCGTAGAGCATTTTAATCTATCCTTCTGTTGGGAATTTTAACACCTAGTTAAGGGTTGAGGGAACTACCATCATGTTGTGGATCTATGGCCTCCGAAACATGTCATTGTACCTCATGTCCCCTTCGATCACATAAAACTTCGTTTCATGGAAGGTCCAGGCGTCATTATTTCTCCCTTAGTAGTTTCACAAGCCATGTTGAATCCATTTAGTACTCGGGTTGTAGGCACGATTTGGTCTTGTAGGCCGAGTTATTCTACGACCCTCTATCAAATGATGTTGGCCGAGCTACATGGATTAATTAACATACATTTAACTCGATATTTATTCATGAGTACAGATATTACCAGTGCATCATTATTGGGCTGCATGATTCCTTTTAGGTCATCATCGTTAAAAGACAATGTTCCTTATGGTATGAAACCCGAGTCCGTTTCTCCCTTGTTATAGATACTTTGGTGTGTTTCAACATAGGTCCTTGAGGAACATCGACCCCTCCGATAATCATGTGAATGACGTGTTGAGGTTCTTCTTGTTCAGTTTCTTATTAGAGTCCCTATTACCAAAATGATTCTTGGCTCGGCAACTCAAGAATTCTCGAAGATTCCTGTTATTAAATAACCGAGCTACCTCCTTCCTTAACTGTCGGCAATCCTCTGTTATGTGGATATGAATGCCATTATATTTTCACATCAGGTTTGAATCCCTTTAGGCTGGGTCGGATTGTAGAGGTCGAGGCCATTTGGTATGATACGCCCCATAGCCGATACGATAGTGGCAGCATCAAAGTTAAAGTAATATTTTGACAACCTCAGTGCTTCTTTGGGTTTGATAGGCCAACCTCAGTGTAATATTTCTCTCTTTGAAGAGGTCCGATTTCTATTTTGACCATGATAGCCCCGGCGTGTGCTTTCACAAAAGAGTTAGCAAGCATAGCAAATGAGTCAACAGACTTAGGGGGTAAGTTGTGATACCATATCATGGCTCCCTTTGACAAAGTTTCTCGAATTTCTTTAGTAAGATGCAATCATTCTCATCATCCTCCAAGTTGTTTCCTTTGATGGCACATGTGTATGAAGTGATGTGCTCATTTGGGTCAGTCGTTCTGTTGTACTTAGGAATCACGGGCATGCAAAATTTTTTAGGGATTGTCTTCAAAGCCACGCTCGGAGGGAAAGGTTTCTATACAAACTTCTTGGAATCCAAGCCTTTAAATTTTGGCGGCACTCCTAGGATCTAGTCGACCTAGAATTATAGGTTTCCACTTTTTGTCATTTTCTTTGATTTTCTTCTCCCCTGATTCTATTCGCTTTGTCAGCTCCACGAGCATTTTTATGATCTCGTGGTTGTTACTCGACTCATTCCCAATCAACCTTTCCATGATCAGTTCCTTCCTACAAGTGATCTATCGAGACGGGTCAGGCTTGATCTTGCTCAATACGCGGCTCTAGTTTTGTTATTGAGCTATTGCCGTCTGTTGAGCCTGCAATATTTAGAAGATTATCCGCAGATTGACCCTGTCTCCTTTATTATTTTAAATATTTTCTGATGTCGACCAGTTTCCACCACGAACTCTATTCTCGAGATCAGTAGGTAGGCTTGTGTCAATAGCCACATTCGAATTAGCGTCAAAGAGGTCCACAATTAGAACTCCGACGGGATCAACAGGCGGTACCTTATTACCGGAAGCTATGTTATTGTTTTCACTGTGGTGACTAGACTCATCGTTAGTGGGTAGAAGTGCTAATTACAAGTTTGACATTTTGAGCTTAAGCGTGAAATCAGAGTCACTTCAAAGAACAAGTGAAAAATAGTGTGTTTTATGGCAATTTGTATCAAATAACCACTACTATCCTTACTCCCACGAAGGGCGCCAAATTGATTACCCTCAAAATCGGATAATAATTAAATTTTTAAGTGGTTTTAAGGATACATGGATTAATTTTACACAAAACAATAGATTTAATTATAATTAAAACAAATAATAATAAGGCAAATTCAAATTGTGTGACTTGAACAGTTATAGCCTTGAGGAAAAGATCTCACTCGAACAGAATATGATCCAAATGATGTATAATACAGAATAACAGTAGCCTGTAGGAAGAAAATAATATTATAATACTTTTTGGATGCTTGTTACAATGTGCATTATAAAGAGTCAGATCCCCTTTATATAGTATGGGAGTCCTGCTTGGATGTCGTTGCACATATTTCGGCCTTCTGTTATTGGATATGATGATGTTTCCTCGAGCTTATTCAAAGTCGAGGTAAATTCCATAATTACGGGCTCGAAGATCTTGAAGACGTATGTTCTGACTTCATACTTTGGTTCAATGGAACCTAGGGTCAATCTTCAATAAATCACGTTTCGATCCTGATCCGTCATGCAATAGATGAACTCGGTTTCAACTGTATACATTGGTCAAAGCTAAATTAAACTTTTTACTGCTTGGATTAGGCTGGATTACTTTTAAAGAGTAAGTGATCCTATATATAATTATAGTGGAAGAATTTTCCTTTGTGGTTTTGATTTTATTGCGAACTAAAGCTTTATAAAGGTATCCATGGTCATAGAGCTTTTTTGCTGGTAACCCAAAAGTTACTTTTCTTTTTTTTTTTGTTACATAAAAATTATTTAACTTTGTATTCATTACACAAAAGTCACTTGTATTTCTTTTGTCACACAAAAATTATTTTACTTTGCTCTAGTTATCACAAAAGTCATATTTTTACTTGAAAAATCTATTGTGCCCTTGATATTATACAAACCTTCATATTTATATAATACATTATATATTATATACTATATAATATATTTTTAACTATGTATTTTACTTATAATTAATATATCTTAATATTGTTTTATTTATTATTTTTATAAAATATTCATACATTTAATTTTTTTAACATTAATTTTTAAAATATAAGTAAATGTAAGCATTTAAATTTTGTTGGATTTAAATCCATAAAATAATTTGGACCATATTAAATTCAAGACATTAGTCCAAACAAATATTTTCGCTAGTAAATTGGGCTAGTCATTTAAATCCAATGTATGTGTTGAGCTAATCCATTTAATTAATCTACGTATTAAATGATAAGTCCACTTCATTAGCCCAAGGTCCAAATGCCTTTTAGCCAATCTTAAAGCCCAGGCTCATGCCACATGTCAAGTGATGTGGTTATCCAATCCAAATAAATGAGCCGATGAAATCATGCTATGTGTCAAGTGATGTGGCAATCCAAGCCAAATGAATGGACCAATTAAATCATGCCAAGTGTATCGATGGTATTGGTCAATTCAAACAGACCAATCAAATCGCAGATCCACACCACTCCATACAACAATAAATAGAGGTCTCCATAAAGCTACAAGATACCAGAAGTGATAACAAGAAGTAAGCAGAGAGCTCGTGGATCAAACGCAGCATATTTCTCTACAAGCTACAAGATCAAGCACTCAAGCTACAATTTCAAGTTCAAGTTCATGATAAAAAACGAAGCCAAATCAAATACCAAGGCGTTCAAGATCAAATTACTTGTTCGTGATCAAATCCAAATTCAAGTTTAAGAAGGAGATTCAAGATCAATCTTTACAATCCCTTGAATCAAATCAAAGTCAAGCTCATTAAGATACTTTACATTCCTGAAGAATCGAAGGAATACCACAGAGATTGTAACACTTTCATTTATTGAAGTCAAATACTACATTTGTTATGCAATTTTTCGGTCTTGATTAATTATTTTTCTCGACACAAAAATTTGTTGTTACAAATTTCTAGCATGCCCATTGGGACAATCTCTACCTCTTATCTCTTCAAACTGCCAAATTTTAAGAACGCAGAAATGTCTCGTAAGAAGATAAACTTCAAAATCAATACTGCTAAGGCTAAAGATTCTAAGTTTTCATCAGATGTGGAAAACTTGCTGGATGCTACTATAGAAAGTGTAGGACCTGTCACTAGGAACAAAGCAAACTTGTTGGGAAAACAAGCATTTCAAATGTCGTCTGCATCAGTTCCTATCTTTGATATTCAATCCTCAAAGGGGGCAAGATCTTTTTCAACAAAATTGAAAGAAGGAGCGAACATTGTTGAAATTGTTGAAAAGGCATTGGCTCTACTTAGTCCTTCTAGATCTAAGAATATCATCACACAGGATGATGATGATAACTAGATCTGCTCCAAACACTCCATGTGAGTTGTTCCACTCAAAGTATGGTGTAAGAGAAAATATGTGCTTCGCTCCATCATCTACAATAGTTATCCAAGCAATGGTGACTAATACGTCAACTGTTAAAGAGTAACTCGCAAATTTAACAAAGGCAATTGAAGTGTCAATGAAGCATATTCAATATCAAGATAATCAAATTATCAAGATGACAGATAAAGTTGAAAGCATGTTGGAGGGAGATTCAAGTCATGCACCTGCAAAGCTCTTAATAATGCAAGATAAGGAAGATTCATTTGCAAGGCAGACAACAGCTCCTAAAGAATTACAGATTTCATTTTATGGGGTTATTCCCACTGACCAATTAAAATACTTCATTATAGGAACCGCCAAAGATAAGTACGATGTTGCTTCCAAGTCTTCTCTCGCATATGCGAAGCCATACACCGTGAGAATTGATAGTTTGAAGATGCATGCAGGTTTTCAATCCCCAAAGTTTCAACAATTTGATGGTAAAGGAAATCCAAGCAACATATTGCACACTTTGTCGAAACTTGTAATAATTTTGGAACCTATAAACATTATCTTGTCAAGTCGTTCGTGCATTCCTTAAAAGGAAATGCTTTTGATTAGTACACTGATCTAGAGGTTGGTTTCATCGATAGCTGGGAGTAACATGAACATGAATTTCTCAATTGCTTCTATAGCACAAGTCACGCAGTAATTATGGTTCAACTCACAAACACGCGTCAATAGAAGGATGAACCAGTTGTTGAATTCATCAATCGATGGAGGAATGTGAGCCTCAACTATAAAGACAGACTTAGTGAAGCTTTTGGAATAAAAATTTGTATCTAAGGAATGCATTAGGGACTTTGCTACATCCTACAGGGTATCAAACCTAAGTCTTTTGGAAGAATGTTTTGCACGTGGTCATGATATGGAGCTAAGCATGTCTTCAATTGGAAATCAAGGGCCTCCTATTTACGAACCTCGCAAAATGAAGGATAAACAAGAAATAAATAAAGGAGGCAAGTTTGTGCCGATGTCTGAGAGTAAGGAATCAATGAATGTTAATGCCTCTCCATTAAAGGTCACTACAAAAGTGAGTAAGAAGCAAAGTGTGAAGACAAATTCCTTACAGGATAAAGTTGGCCGAAAGATAACTCTGAAGGAAATGGAAGCAAAAGAATATCCATTCTTGGACTCTGATATCCCAGTCTTTGAAGAACTTCTTGAGTTGAAGCTCATCTCCCTTAAATGAAGCGGCCAGACAAAGCTGGAAATACTAATAATCCAAATTATTGCAAGTACCATCGGCTGATTGGTCACCCTATTGAAAAGTTCTTTGCCTTCAAGGAAAAGGTCATGGACTTGGCCACTGAAGAAAAAATCTTGCTTGAGGATGAGAAAGACAGTTCAAATCAAGTTTCTTTCATTTTTGGTTAACTTGATCCCATTTTCCTTTGCAATTTTGTCGAAGTGCAAGAATGTGATGGTATCCAAACTGCATCATCACCAAACATGATTAAATTTGGTGAATTTTAACCTATCGATGTGAGCAAACTATTTCTTCTTCCTATGGCATACAAACTGATAGTGGAGGAAAGATCGTAAGAGAAAGGTGGATCACGTGATAATCAAACTGATGAGGAAGGTTAGATTCTTGTGACCCGCCGGAGATGCTGCAAGATCAAATTCACAAAGGGAGTCAAATAAGAAGTTGACTAGGGTAAAATGGTGAAAAGACCCAAGAAGAAAATGATAAAGAAACACTGGAAGAAAGCTAAAATGCCGGAGAATCACTGTAAACGGCTACATCATCCAGTGACATTGGAGGAATTCTTGCTAAGTTGATTACACCTGCGAGCTTCTTGTTAATATATCAAGGCCTCATGTTGTAAGATAAAGAAGAGACAAAGAAGGAGGATCCCTCATTGCTTCCACCTCTCTTGCCTGAAAAAATCTATGGGAATTCTAAGGAAGTGGACATTTGTGATACAAAAATCACATTTACTAATGATGATCTTTTTATTGGTGAAACACATCATAATGTCCCCTATTTATTGTTGGCTTTGTGTGAGAATAGAGAATAAGTAGAATCTTGATCAATAATGGGTCTGGCATCGATATTCTCCCAATTGTACTGTCAAAGAGCTTGGCATATCGATGGATGAACTATGTGAAAGTGGTTTGATGATTCAAGGGTTCAATCAAGGGGGTCAAACAACAATATTTAGGCTACAAGGAGGCTAGTTTCCTAAATAAATTTGGTAGTTACTATTTATGCAATAACTTGATAATTTGAGTTGTGTTAGCACAATTTGCACACGCCTACACTATGGAGTGTTATTTACACTAGCCTAAGAGTATGAGAATCTTATTTCATTATCACATACATGCATACTTGTTTAATTACTCCAATATGATATGCTTGGACTGGAAGCCTGTGACCATGACAGATGGATTATGCTATAGCATGTAAGTTGTCCGTGAGTTGATGTTAACTTTAGATCTAGGAGAGCAGGTTGCCATTGTTAGATTTGTGTGTCTTGGTTCTACTATTTGTGATGAGCTCATAGCATTGCAGTTGTGGTGGTGCTTGTTGAACCCTCAAAACAACTCTCTTCTATGAGACATTTTCCATTTTGAGTGCACGGATTGCGCAGTTGTGGACTGAGTTATATTGGTGTGGCATGTCTATGGAATAAGTTACATTTGACAATATAAGGTCACTGGACCTATAATGGATGCCACACATCCTTTTTACTACCTCGAGAGGGGCATAGTGGAGTTTTTTTCAATTAAAGTGACAATAATCGAAATGAGGTTAGTTATTTAAGATTCACAGTCTCCACCTCGGATTATTTATTATTTCCCAGCTCACAAGCTCAAAATCCCAATTCGAGGAAGTTTGACTCTTATTTATGGTCTGGGAACACAGAAATTCATGTAAGGAATTCTGTTAACCCAGGAGAAGGTGTTGGGCATTCTCGGGTTCTGTGGTTTTAGCACACTCAACTATTATTATTGGCCTAATTATCTGATTAATTGCATATTTTATACCTATTATGACTTTAAATCTTTGACAGCTTTTAATTATTTATGAAATTATTCGGGAACAAGTTACGAATTGTGTACACTTATTTGTTTGGCACACACTGCGAATCGTGTCACGAGAACCATACCCACGATCTACAACATGTTTATTTTTATTAACATTATTAGAAATTGTGGTCAATTCACATAAATATACCCCCAGATTTGGAAAGTATGTATCACAACTACGTCATGAGAACCGTACACGTAGCTGGGAAATGTCATATTCTCCAGGAGTGTGCCTGTTATTATGAAAAAACAAAAGAAACTTTCCTACCCCTGTTTGGTATCGGGAACATTTGCAGGTGTTAATCGGATCCTGTTGACCAAAAACTCTCTCAGAATTTAAAAACTAAATCCCATTATCTAGAGGGTCCTAAAACTCGGAATTGAATCCCATTATCCTAGAGGGTCCTAACAACGTGACCATATTCCCATTATCCAGGAGGGTCCTGACAATGTGACCACATTCCCATTATTCAGGAGGGTCCTGAAAACTTAATTATGTCTCATTATCCAGGAGGGTCCTAACAACATTGAAATTAAATCACATTATCCAGGAGGGACCTAACAACTTAAAATTGAATCCCATTATCTAGGCTGGTCCTGACAACTTAAAACTTTATCCCATTACCAAGGCTGGTCCTGAAACTTTAAACTAGATCCCACTATCCAAGAGGGTCTTGAAATTTAATCTAGATCGCATTATCCAGGAGGGCACTGAATTTTAAACTAAACCCCATTATCTAGGAGGGTAGTGAATTATTAAACTACATCCCATAACCTAGGAGGGTCCTGAAACTTTTAAACTAGATCCCATTATTCAGGAGGGTCCTGAAACTTTAAACTAAATCTCATTATCAAGGAGGGTTCTGAACTTTAAACTAAACCCTATTATCTATGAGGGTCCTGGAACTTTAAACTAAGCCCCATTATCCATAAGGGTTCTGGAATTTTAAACTAAATCTTGTTATCCAAGAGGGTCCTGAACTTTAAACTGAATCCCATTATACATGAGGGTTCTGAAATTTTAAACTAAATCACATTATCTAGGAGGTTCCTAAAACTTTAAACTAAATCTCATTATACATGAGGGTCTTGAAACTATAAACTAAATCCCATTATCCAGGAGGGTCCTGAACTTTAAACTAAATCCCATTATCCAGGAGGGTCTTGAAACTTTATACTAAATCCCATTATCCAGGAAGGCCCTGAATTTAAACTAAATCCCATAATCCATGAAGGTACTGAACATTAAACAAAATCCCATTATCTAGGAGGATCCCAAAACTTTAAACTAAATCCCGTTATCCATGAGGGACCTGAAATTTAAAAAAAAATCCATTATTGAGGAGGGTCCTGAAATATTAAACTAATTTCCATTATCCAGGAAGGTCCTGAAACTATAAACTAAGTCCCATTTGCTAGGAGGGTCCTAAAACTTTAAACTAACTCCCATTATCCAGAAAGGTCCGGAAAATTTAAACTAAATCCTAGAGGGTCCTGAAACTTTAAACAAAACTTTAAACTAAATCTCATTATCCAAAAGGGTCCTAGAACTTTAAACCAAATCTCATTATCCAGGAGGTTCCTAAATATTTAAACTAAATCACATTATCCATGAGGGAACTGACTTTAAACTAAATCCCATTATCCATGAGGGACCTTAACTTATAACTAAATCTCATTATTCAGGTGGGTCCTGAACTTTAAACTAAATCCCATTATCCCCAAGGGTCCTAACACTTTAAACTAAATCCCATTATCCATGAGGGTTCTTTAACTTTAAACTAAATCACATATCTACGAGGGTCCTAAAACATTGTATCACAACCCATAATCCAGCAGGGTCCTGACAACTAAAAATTATATCCCATTATCCAAGAAGGTCCTAATACTTTAAACTAAATCCCTTTATCTAGGTGGGTCCTGAACTTTAAGCAAAATCCCATTATCCAGGAGTGTCCTAAAATTTAAACTAAATCCCATTATCCAGGAGGTTCCTAAAACTTTAAACAAAATCACATTATCCATGAGGGTCCGGACAGCTTAAAACAACATCTCATTATCAAGGAGGGTCCTAAAATTTTGAACTTAAATCCTATCATCCAAGAGGGCCATGAAACTTTAAACTAAATCTAATTATCCAGGAGGTTCCTGAACTTTAAACTAAATCTCATTATCTAGGAGGGTCTTGAAACTTTAATCTTAATCCTATTATCCACGGTGATCCTGAACATTAATCTAAAACTCATTATAAAAGGGGGTCCTGAAACTTTAAACTAAATCCCGTTATCCATGAGGGTCCAGAAACTTTAAACTAAATCCCACTATCTAGGAGGGTCTTGAACTTTAAACTAAATCCCATTTTCCAGGAGAGTCCTGAACTTTAATCTAAATCCCATTATCTAGGAGGGTCCTTAAACTTTAAACTGAACCACATTATCCATGAGGGTCCTAAAAATTTAATGAAATCCAGTTATCCAGGAAAGTCTTGAAACATTAAACTAAATCTCATTATCCTGGAGGGTCCTAAACTTTAAACTAAATCCCAATATCTACGACGGTCCTGAACTTTAAACTAAATCCAATTATTCAAGAGGGTCCTAAAACTTTAAACTAAATCTCATTATCTAGGAGGGTCCTAAAACATTAAACTAAATCCCATTATCCAGAAAGATTATGAACTTTAAACTAAATCCCATTATCAGAGAGGGTCCTTAAACTTTGAACTAAATCACATTATCCAGGAGGATCCTAAACTTTAATTTAAATCCCATTATCCAAGAGCGTCCTGAAATTTTTAACTAAATCCCATTACTAGGAGGGTCCTGAACTTTAAACTAAATCCCATTATCCATGAGGGTCCTGAAAATTTAAACTAAATCCCGTTATCAAGGAGGGTCTTGAAACTTTAAACTAAATCCCATTATCATGGAAGTTCCTAAACTTTCAACTAAATCCCATTATCAAGGAGGATCCTCAAACTTTAAATCAACCCCATTACAGGAGGGTCCTGAAACATTAAACTAAATCCCATTATCCAGGCGAGTCCTGAACTTTAAACTAAATCTCATTATCCATGAGGATTGTGAAACTTTAAACTAATCCCATTATTCAGGAAGGTCCGAAAACTTTAAAGTAAATCACATTATCAGGATGGTCCTGAACTTTAATATAAAACCCATTATCTAGAAGGGTTATAAACATTAAACTAAATCCCATTATCCATGAGGATTCTGAAACATTTAACTAAATCCTATTATCCAGGAGGGTCTTGAAACTTGGAATAACATCCCATTATCCAGGAGGGCCTTGATATCTTAAAACTAAATCTCATTATCCAGGACGGTCGTGAAACTTGGAATTACATCCCATTATCAGGGAGAATCCTAGTAGCTTAAAACTATATCCCATTATCTAGAAGGGTCCTGAAAACTTGAACATAAATCCCATTATCCAAGAGTGCATTGAAACTTTAGACTAAATCCAATTATCCAAGAAGCTCCTGAACTTTAAACTAAATCTCATTATCTATGAGGGCCCTGAAACTTTAAGCTGAATCCCATTATCAATGAGGGTTCTTAACTTTAAACTAAATCCCATTATATATGAGGGCCTTGAAACTTTAAACCAAATCCTATTATCGAGGAGGGTCCTGAAACTTTAAATTGAATCTCATTATCCAGGAGGCTCCTGCACATTAAACTAAATCTCATTATCCATGAGGGTTTTGAACTTTAAACTAAATCCCATTATCCAGGAGGTTCCTGAAACTTTAAACTAAACCCCCTCATCCAGGAGCGCCTTAAAACTTAAAACTACATCCCTTTATCCAGAAAGGTCCTAAACTTTAAACTAAACCTCATTATCCAGGAAGTTCCTGAAACTTTAAACTAAATCTCATAATCTAGGAGGGTCCAAAAACTTTAAACTAAATTCCACTATCCATGAGGGTTCTGAACTGTGAACTAAATCTCATTATCCAGGAGGGTCCTAAAACTATAAACTAAATCACATTATCCAGGAGGGTCCTGAAACTTTAAACTAAATCTCATTATCCATGAGGGTCCTGAAACTATAAACTAAATCCCAATATCCAGAGGGTCCTGAAACTTTAAAGTAAATCCCATTATCCAGGAGGGTCCTGAAACTTAAATTAAATCCCATTATCCAGGATGCTCCCGAAACTTTAAACTAAATCCCATTATCAAGGAGGGTCCTGAAATTTAAACTAAATCCCATTATCTACGCGTTCTTGAAACTTTAAACTAAACCCCATTGTCTATGAGGGTCCTGAAACTTTAAACTACATCCGATTATCGAGGGGCCATGAACTTTAAACTAAATCCCATTATCCAGGAGGGTCCTAAACTTTAAACTAAATCTCATTATCCAGGAGGGCACTAAACTTAAAGAAAGCTAAAAACTCTTCTGACTTGGGAGAATTCCTGGGAGGTATGGTTCTGGACTAGGGAAAATGTGCAGGAGGTAAAAACCTTCTTTACTAGGGGAATTCCTAGCAATTAAGACCTCCTCAAACTGCTTTTAGGTTACAAAATATGGGCACGACACTTGAAAAATTCAAGCTTCCAAGCTTTGATTTGGACATAGTCTTTGTCCATGTTTCAAACAAAGAAAACTTGTGAGTTTAAACATGGTGGTTGGTTTGTGACTTGACTTTGAGGGCGATTTCTCCTTCATTTGTCATGATAATTTTTATTTCAAGATGAAATACCTTACTTGTTTATTGACTAACCACTTTCTCTGTCAACCTTTATCAGTGAAAACACCTCTGATCTGTTCAAACCCCAAATCCCTCTATCTGGTGTATTATGCTCGTGAATTGACATATACCAAACCTTTACATTTCATATGAACCCCAAAACATATTGATTGTTACCAACTCGGTGTGCATAATATTCTTTCCTGCCTTATGCCATTTTGATGTGCTACCTAGATTCTATTTTGTGCAATTGGAAAGCTGGTAGCAAATTTTGATGTCATTTCTTACTTGTTCTGACTAAACAGACTCATGAACAGGAAGTAAACAAAACAAAAGGAAATGATTAAGACACAATGGGAAGAGATGATACCTAATAAGAAAATTACAAAGTAGAAACTTATAATATGTGGATACTAACTCTAATGACCATGACATGCACTTTTGGATTAAGTGGCCTAATCTTTCAAGCAAGTCAAATATTCAAATCTCGTTATACCTCTTCGTCGTGAAACTGGGCTTCAATGCTCCGATTATCCTATCTAACTCTCTATCCTTATCCGAATTGTAGTGCCCAAAGGGTTTATACCATCAAGCCTTTCTCATTTTGTTCTTTCTCTCAACTTATCATTGCCTTATGGTGCCTATGAAGGTTATCACCGATAAGACTCTCTCAATTTGTTATTTTTATTTTTATTTCCTCTGATTCTGTTGATGATAAAGCATTGACCATGGTAAAAACACGATATGCTCCTGGCATGTCTAGCTCGGCACTCTCAAAGATTATCTGGGAGGTTGTTTTTGGACTGTAGTGTCGCTTTTAGACAGGGTTAGAAAGAAAGGATATCATAAAGACTCAAATAACAAATACAGCCGAGTTAATTTACTTAAAACTGCTAGAATCCATTCTAACAACTTTGCCCCAATTTCTACAACAAGGTAATTTGATTCTTTTTTTTTTCGTTTTCTTTTCGAGATGGAATTTCTAAAAAAGACTGCCCCACTCTCGACTTCGTGGGATTATTAAATATTTTATTTTGTGTGATCGAACCGTAAGGCTTTCTATGTATTTTGTGGTGACAAGAATCAGGTCGAACATAGTTCACAAAGATACTTTTTGTTACTATTTTCCTTTTCTTTTTTCTTTTTCTTTTTTCCTTTTTTCCTTTTTTTCTTTAACTCTATTTTATTCTGTTCTTTTTCTTGAATTTTCCTTTTGGAATAGACTTTTTAAAATAAACCTATGGAGACTTGAACTTTTTTTTTCGTATGACTCTAACTCGATTCCAAAAGACGGGAGGCCAAAGAAATTAGTACAGGATCAAAAGGGTATTTAATGATATAAGTGTTTGGTAGATGAAAGAGGGCCTCCCAATCCTTGAAAATTCCAAGTACAACACGTTCAACTTGAGAATGAAAAGAATATCAAGGACAACATTTCAATCGCAACTTCGGCATCACTAATATACCTTCCACTTTTCTTTAGCGCCTTGTCAAGTACTGAACTCTCGTTGGGTAATTTCTTCTTCATAACCGATACCCTATGTCAATTTAGAGCAAAATCCCTTGGCTTTATCTTATTTCTTGAGGTGCACTAGAACTCAAACTACTCGCTTCAAATGGTATGGTATGCACTCTCCTTTAAATAATTCTTTTCACCATATTAACTTCCCAAATTATCTGCCCCAGTTTGGGCTTCAAATGATCTCAAAAGCTCCAAATCTGTACTTATCTCCCTCAAGTGTTCCTCTTCAAAACTTGTTTCATCGCTTCATTATTAGACTAACTTTTAAGACCGGGCTAAGAATTTTGCGTATATGCCATGTCATTAGAGTTAGCAGAAAAAGAACTATAAAAGGAAAAGAGAACTAATCAAAAATTAAAAAAAGTAATAAAAAACAGAAAATTGCATTAGATGGATGGTGAAAGGGTTTGAATAACAAATCAAACAAAACATACTGGGGTTACAATCCTGTAAAAACCTAAATAACACTAAAGGGGTGCTACGACTAAACAAAATAGGCAAAATAAAAGGATAGAAGGGTTTGAATCACAAGACAATATCTGGATTACAACCCTGAAATAAACCAGACAACAAAATAAACCATCAGGACTCCTCCCCGACTAACCAAGAAGGGAGCGTCTTTCCAATTGCCAAGATCGACGTCTTAGCCGTTGAGTTCCACATCAATATTACCAATACCATTACCAATTTCAATAACATTAACCTCACCAAATAACTTTTGGGTCCCTTTTGCAAACTCGTTCTTAAGATTAACTATTGGAACTGAGACTGATAGCGCTAAAAATGTTGCGACAAGTGGCCCTCCAAGAATCTCAAAAGAGTTCTCATATTCATTTTCATCACAAATCATGCCCGCCATATGCATCTCATTATGAACATGAATGGACTTTGGCTAGTATCTGTCACATCTGGATTTTGCACAGTAATGTCACTTGCATCAATATGCTTTTTGATTGCTCTTTTCAGATGTCAACACTTTTCTATATTGTGCCATGGGGCATTAGAGCAATATGCGCACCTTTGAGAAAAATCAAAATTCTTTGGAATATGGTTCGGAATTTTTATTTGAATTGGCTTCAACATGCCCAATTGCCTCAACCTTTAGAACAAACTAGCTTATGACTCTCCAATATAAGTGAAAGAGTTTTCTCTTTCCTGCTGCCTTTTCATTTTGTACCACGGCCTTGGTTGGAACCTCTTATGGGTAGGTGGTTGACATGTTTGAGGAGGCCGGTAAGATATTTGTAGAGGTGGTGCAGGACATTGCGGGTCTCGTAGGTGTGGAACACATGGCGGTACATTGTGGATAGAGTATTTGGAAGGTGAGGTATGACCTTGGGGATTTTGTGGAGGAAAGTAGCATTGGGCAAGATTACTCGGAGTATGAGGATATTCATGGGGTTGGTATTGAGGCTGAAAGCGTTTAGCAGGAATGCCCACTAAATCATGTCATTGGCTGGACTCAGCAACATCTTTTCTATCAATCGGAGAACTGACCCGAGCAACTTTTTCATTCCATATGAGCCAAAGCTCCCTAATACTTTTCTAGGGTTTCTTTTCCATCTGAGATAGGGAGGAGTGGTCTAGGATAATGTCTACAATGTACTGATAGTGCCTAACAAAATCTTGATTCATGTCACCCCATGCATCTTATTTACTGACATCTTGACGAGTATACCACTCCAAGGCTTTCCCACTCAAACTGTCACTGAATAATGCCATCAATAATTCATATTTCCTGCAAACACTTTTCATTTCACTACAATAACCCCTTAGATGGTCTCCTAGATCTCCACACACATCATAAAAATGAAACTTTGGCATCTTAAACCCAACAGGCAACTGGACGCCGGGAAACAAGAATAAATCTCTGTAAGCATGCTCATCCGTCTCCCTATCCCTTGCATGTTTCTTAAAAACTGCTTTAAGATTTTCACCTTTCTGAATATCTCATCTTGCTCCACTATCTTAGAAGGCTTTTTATTTTTACCGAGAGGCTCAAAACTAAGAGCGTGAGAGTATGGATCTGAGACCTTGAAAGTTGGTTCTAGAGCACAGTTTTGGGCGTAACGGATTTTGAACACAGTCTCGCTAGATGATCGAGGAAAGGTAGGTGGTGGATGAGCTACAAAAACATTATGGTAAAAGGAAGGAGATATGAGGTGGTTTTGGTGGGTGGTAAGTGAAAAGGTTGTGGGGAGATATCAGCAGCAGTGGAGATCTGAATTTGTGATAGTGGCAGATTGGTGACAAGGCTTTCAAGGTAGTTAGTGGAAAATAATGGTGGAGGATGCCTGTTGATACCCAACTTTTTCCTATATATTTTAAATATGCATAAATACCTTCAAAATAGCATATATACGCATGCACAAGGTTTTTATAATTTTTCCCATAATTTTAAGGGTCTAAACTGATTTATTCTTTTTTTCCTTTTATGCATAAAATTTTCAATAATTATTTCCAAAATTATTGTTACGAAATTTTATTTTGTTTGATTTCTATACTTATGCCAACATATGTCTAATATAAGTTTTATGCACATTTTATAATAACATTTAGTATTTTTTAAAGCTAAATTGCATATAAAATTGCAATGTTAGCCCATTTTTAAGGCATAACTATATTTATAATGCATAAAATTGGTAGCTATATTTTTAGAATGATAATTTTGCATTTTAAATCATTTTGGCACATTAAATTACTTTCTAGAAATTACTTACTATTTATTATAAATTAAAATGGAAAAAAATTACTTTTTTTTTTTTTGCAATCCACTAGGCAAGCGCCTAGGGCTGGTTTTTTATTAATAACTAAAAAGAAAACTACAACAATTAGGAAAAGTACAAATAAGGGGGACAATAGCACCGGTATTGTTAAACACAAACCGGGCTAACCTTAGCGTGCTAATCCTATTGAGGCTTGGCAACCTCACTTATAAACAAGAATGCATAAAATAAGAACTTGACACGACTAAATATTTTATGATCGTCACAGAGTTAATAACATACTCTGTGATAAGATTACAAATGAGGATACTAATAAAGTGATATTTGCTTTCGAATTTAGTTAGATTTGCTTTCGATTTTAGCCAAATTGAACCCACTTTCTAGTGCAATTCATTACCCAATTAACCCAGCCCAGACCCGATAAGCTCTCATCTCCTCTCTTCTCTCTTAAACTCACCCTAATCCTCTTTAACCGCCTCCTCTTTCTCTATTCATCTTCGGCAACCACCTTTCAACCCGAGCCTCCAATGTGTCCTCCATCGCCTTGCTCATTATCTTTAAGGACTTCAAGGGTTCTGGTCCATGCCGATCTGGATTTAGGGTTTCTGTTTCTGCTGTTCATAGATTCTCCAATGTGATTTTGGGTCAAACACACCATATATGTTCCGATCCTTGAAGTTTACAACAGGTTCTTTCGTTTCTATTTGGGGGTTCCTTTGAAACCCTAACTCTCATTTGAATCTCTTAGATCTGCGCTATTTTTAACGCTTTAAATCTATTTCTTCCTATATTTTGCACAAATTCTCGAATTTCTTCTAAAAGATCCTCAACTTTAAATCGTTTTAATTTCTTTAAAATTAGGGTTTCTCAGAGTTTCTTCTACACTTATTTTAACTGATTTTCTTTATGATTAAACTTATTTCCTTGCTTAGCTTGATTGATATTATGTTCTTACTATTTTTTAACTCGCCTCTATTAAAAGACTTTATTTCTTAGATCGTCTTTATTTTGTTCTATGTGTTAGCATGACAACTTGATTTTTCCAAGTTTTTGTTGGTTACCATGCTTCGAATGAGTTTTCTACCGAGTCTTTAGCCTATTTGTGTGATTGTTATTCATCTTGATTTGCTCATCTGTTGCTTCTTTCTATCGATATGGATGACCTTGCATGTTTGCTACGTTTGTTCATTCTTCTCTATATATATGTTGCAATATAGAATCATGACCCTCTCTTGATTTGATTCTAATTTTCTTATTTGATGGTTTGATTTAAAGGTTTTCTTTTAAAACCCTAAAAATATACTCGTCTGTTTAAATTGACTGATTTCATTACCTTATCTGTTATGGTACTTTATTTTGTTGAATAATTCCTTAATTGGGGTTTTCTGAACCTAGTCCTAATTGACTACCATATGCTTACTGAACACTGATTCTTTCTTATTAATCCTGTACTGATTTTCCTTTTCTTGCCTTATATGTTGTTAGTCCTTACCATTTGAACTAACTCCCTTAATTTAAGAGAATACTTCCCTGATTTTCTAATTGATTGATTCTGAGTTCCTCAAGTATTATGCTACTATGATTCTCACCTTATTATACTACATATTTTCAACTATAAGTACTCCAATCTTTCATTAATACAGACGGACACTTGGGTTCAAAAATTACCTCTCTTACTAAAATCTCTACTCTCTCTCTCTTGTGCTATTTACTAATGTTAGTCGGCTGTAAGCCAAGGCTAATCATTTGTGCTCTCTTGTTCTCTCATTCTGATTATTATTCTCTTCATTGGTATGTCCTAGTTTCAATTTGATGTTCCAACAACAACATGCTTCTGTTATTGTTTCAGTTTCTCTTATTTCTAGTTTGCTTCTACTTATGGTTCTATTGTGAAACTTGTAGTTAAGCACAGTATCAGCATGTTATTATGTCTTCCTTTTCCTTTATATTAGTGTATTTCCTTATGTGTGTTTCAAAGCATGCCTTTCTAATTGTCTTTTTCGTATTGTGTACTCACCATCCTATGAGTCCCCAAATCTCTATCACCCCTCTATGTGTTTGTGTTCTTCCTGGCTGGTTTGTAACTATGCCAGTATCAACTATTTCTGAGCATGTCTAAACCAGTCCTAAAGCCATTGTTAGATTATGCGTTTGTAACCATGACCCATGTGTGACTACTGAATTCATTTGGATTCTGTAAATTAGCTGGGTGTGATCCTACCCCAAGAAGTTTGAGATTTGTTTACTACTCCAAACTCATTTTTTCAAACAATCTCTGTTTCTTTACTAAATACTTTAAAAACAAATTCTAATACAATCTATAAGCCTTTTTCAACTAGTGTCCTGCACTTTCACTTTACTCTTAGTCAATAAATTTTACCCCGTCTAGTATGTGTACTGCCTTGGGATCCTCTTGAGAGCCCTCTGAAATCTGGCATACTAAGGATGGACTTTCCACACTATACTGGTTCAATTCTTGGTTTCTAAGTCCAGGTGTAAGTATTTTCGGGGGTCCTTGAGACCCTTAGGGAACTTTGATGTGCCTAGAATCTGATTTGTCAATAGAATTGAGGCTTATGAGACCATTGGAGGCTTTGGGAAACTTGGGCCAAATTAAAGGCTCCTTATAAAATAGCTTCTTGATTTTCTATTTTACTTATGTAATTCATTCATTGGCATGTAATAATTTGTAAACAGATATTTGGGGTATTTAGTAAAACATAGTGGGTAGATGCATACTTTCTGGGGTAATACGGGTAGAGATCCTGCTCTTAGGAAATTATTTTTAAAAGTCTCACTGCTTGCATAAATATAAACATGCTTATAGGTTTGCTCTCTTGAATCTGATTGTTGTGCCTAAATAGAAATCATGCCAATAGAATCTCACTTTTAAGTTTGTTCGCATCAAGTAGAAATCATGTTCATAAGGTTCTGCATTTTATCATGTTGGAAATCATATTTATACGTTCCAAACAATCATGTCTTAAATCAGTAGATGTCATGCCTATAAGACTCGATTCCGATTCAGTTCTAATGAGTATTCATGTATGTTGCTGCAAAACGATTAAAATTAGTAATCCGCCTAGATATCACGCCTATTGGGATCTCCATTCACCATACTTTCTGATAATTTAATTCGGCCTAATAAATCAACTTCACTACGCCTCATTCATTTTTTTAAACTGGTCTTATTAAGTATTAAACAAGTTCTTTCAAAATTGCCTCAATCTCATTAGATATTATGCCTATAGGTATTAAAGGAGTCTATTTCAAAAACCTATTTGTTTTTGCATTAACATAGGCACCCATATTTTGCATATAAGCAAGCCTTAGAGTGTTTCAAAAATTGTATTTCTCCGCAATTGTCTATGTTGCTTAACATTTCTGATTCTAACAGACTTTTGAAAGGAGTACCTAGGCAATCACTAGGGTATAACTTCTTAGTACAAAAGGTTCTGTCTGTTTCTGCATATTCACTTAGATATCCTGCTTTAAGACATTGATTAATAAGACCTTAACTGTGTTTGAGTCGTGCTGTTTGTATGTTTATTTGAGGAGGAAACTTTGAGCCTCTTAATTTCTCCCATTATATATGGAAGTCCTAAATTTTTTGACAGTCCCCTTAGAATTATTGCCTTTATAAACCTTAGCGGTACGTCTTGAACTATCCACAGGTAGAGGTCTGAACTCCCTCCGCAACCATTAAAAAGGGACGGGTACTGGCACGAATAGGAATCATTGACCAAACACTTGAAGGTATGGGAATGGTAGACATGGGATATGATGACTACGCATTAATGTCATGTGTAGCCCCTCATTGATGAGTGTTTTACCTGATAATGTGTGGAGTGATCCTATTGGATAACCAACCTAGGACCCTCTTTACCCAAATCCTCTCTTTATTTAAATCTTTGTTGTACAACTTGTTCAAACTCTTTATCTTACTACTTGAATTATCCAATGTGCTTTAATAACAACTTATTTGATTCAATTGTTTATATTGACTGATTTGTGAATATAAGTTCGGTCAGGACCAATAGTTGTGGACCAAAGGGGGTTCCTAACACCTTCCCCTTGAGGTTATTTCGAGCCCTTACCCTAATCTCTGTTAACGAAAACCAACCCAAGATTAAATCTCTCTAGGTTCCCTAATGCACCATAATCCGTTAGGTGGCTACCCTTCAAATACCCAATTCCCAAAAGGAAATGAGTCATCACACCCCGTGAATATCGAAACCCGAACCTCTTCCCCTTCAAAAAGAGGAAGAAAAAAGGGGGCGCGACAGTATGGCGACTCTGCTGGGGACATTTTTAGGCTCTTATCATAACGAACGGGTCTTTTACAAATTAGTCCAAACATTTTTATCTAATACCCTACTCCTTTATTTGAATTTAACTGCCTATTTTAAGCATTTATGTTTCTTTTATTCATGAAACTGACTTGTCTCTTTGTTTTCCTTTTTTCTGTAACTGTCTTTTTAATTATTTAAATATCATTTTTATTTTTCCTATATGAAAATACCTGACTACATGATTTTAATTGCTGCGTAGATTATACTCCATATCATATTCCACTCGTGCATATCAAATACTATAGCAACGTTATATGAGTGGTTGTGCTCGTCCTATTTACTACCCTTAAATTCGAAAAGGCTTATTTGCAGTAAAACTAGTCGATCAGTGGTGCAGTCATCAGTTTTGTCCCTTCCCATTCAATTTGTCCACTTGAGGGTACCAGTCTAAAACCCCATAGAAATGTTACTCTATTTAAATTGTGCATGCAATCATGGTCAAGCCTAGTCGGATCAGCTATGTTGTCCAGATAATGATCCTTTAGGATACGCTTTATCCAAAGTCATCGGGTTTTCCATAATCCCAACGAACACAACCGCCTTCTATGCATTAATTTGGAGGACTAAATGTTGATATGTTGACCATAAATGTACAAATAGTTACATCCAGTGGGGGTAAGGCCTAACCCTTTTGTTTTGCAGAAAAATGGGGTAGGAGGTCCCCAAATTCCGTATGGTTAGCACTGCCCTCCATTGTTGCTAGATTGGTAGGAAGATCTTTCCTCAAGTGACAAGAAGCATGTGAAAGAATACCTGGGTAACTTTCCTTCCCTGCTAGATATTGAACCAAATAACAAATTGATCGAGGCTGCTACCCTATTCTGGGATAGTGAAAGAGTTGTGTTCCGTTTTGGTGACATAGAAATGACACCGTATCTAGAGGAAATAGGTGGAATTGCTGGGTTAACTTGGGACAATCATGGGTTTTGGTGTTAGAAAACCATAAGGGCAGGGGATTATTGAAGATGATGGGGATGAAAAAGAATGTAGACCTAGTGTTCCTTAAGGACTTCTACGTACCTTTCGAGTATCTCTACGAGAGCTATAGCCACAGAAAGTCTTTCCGCACTGTCAAAGCGCAGTCAAGCAGTTCGAGTGTATTAATTTATTGCTACAGTTATGTTAGTTGGAGTATCTCCAAAAAGGCCAATATCGTCAAGAATTTTCATGAAGGGCTTGGAACGACCACATTGCCTTCCATCACCCTAAGCATATGACCTACATTCCAAATAGATTTTCTCAACCGGAAAGTGCCAGTGAATTGGTAGAGTTCTTCAACAATCTGACCAAGGGATAGGTATAGTGCATGGTTGAATGGTGTCCAGTGGACGAGTTTATTATCCAGTCTAAGGATGCTCTGCATTTAGTATTAATCAGGTTGAGAGAGATATATCCATATGTCCCTATGCAAGTTATCCGGCAAGCGGGCACAAAATAGGTCGTACCAAGGGTCATCAACATGAGCCACTTTAGGGCATACTTTCAAGACAACAATGTCCCTTGCAAGTGCCAATCTCAACATATGCAACCCTGCAAAATCATTATGGAGAAAAATACCATTGAGCCGAATAGATATCATGTAGGTTACGAGCCTCTATACCCGGCATGGTTAGGGGATGATCTAAAATGGATGGTGACACCGGGGATTGGTCGAGGAAACAGAATCATAGATGAGGAAGTTGAAACCCAAGTCAGGTACAACAGGCTACGCCAAAAGGGTTCACGACTCTGAAAATGAGCATCACAAAATACATGAAAAGAACGCAAGGTTGATTGAGGAATGGAAAGAGATGGTGGTCACTTCTAATAGGAAACTAGAATACTTGGAGCGAGGAATAGAGGAGCTAGAGGGAAAAGTCATAAAAAGGATTGAAAACTGTCAGAATGCTGAAGGAGCTGAGGGAGGACACTTGGCCCGATCCTACTTGTTGGTACATCTATATGACGGAGTCCGGAAGATTGAATCTGGATAAGGTCCTTATGCGACCAAATAGATTAGGATTATTTGATTTTCTTAAAATTTAATAAGGCCAAGGGCCAGAAGGGACTTTTTTTAATTATATTGGTGTCATTTTTGGAGTCGTGTACCTTTATATTATGAAATGAGACATTTATTGGCATTTGAAGTTCTCTAAATTTATTTGTTGCTCGGCCTACCTCAGGCACAACGAGGCTCCCAAATTAGGATACGAGTTTATAATTCTCAATATGTGTTGAAATAATACAAACATTTTGGATCCTCACTAACTTGTGACCTTTTGTTTTTGTTTATATTTATTATTATTCTCATCTCCTTAGGTTGGTTCATCCATACTGGCCTCATCAGCATATCATACCAGATCTAGAGGCCCTTCACCTCCTCCTCCTCCAAGCAACACAAAAAGCAGAGGGAAAGCAAAATTGGACGATTTAAGTGGAATACAAAAGGAAAATGGTGAGAATGCAGATGTCGTCAATGGTCATATTACCCCGGACCTGAATGACCTGGTTTTGAGACTTGAACAAAAGATACTAGAACTGCAAGGAGAACCTGAGCAGGTTCACAATTTGGCAAATTTGTCACTCACCCTCAATGTCCATGATATGCCCCAACAAAACACAAAGAATCCAACACCTCCTCAGAACACGCAAAACCAACAGCCACAAAATCCTATCGCAACTCTACCACAAAATATAAATCCATTACAGTACCGACTCCACCATAACATCATCGTCAACCGATCCCATACCTAGTATCCACCATTTACCATACTCCCCAAAATAAGCTAACACTCATCCCCGATCCACAAAAATCCACCAATGACCGTCATTATACCTAAGTCCCTGGCACCCATCAGAGTAACCCCATATAAGTGGAAACTATACCACATTCTAACCAGCCAATCTCCTATGCACCGGAACATCTGAAAAGGACATGCTCATTAAGAAAATGGCCAAAGAACTTAAGAAGATAACATGTCGAGTTCAAGGAATTGAAGGTGATAGGGTAATAGAAGGTTTTAACTATAAAGAATTGTGCATACAGCCCGATGTGGAATTGCTAGAAGGGTACAAACCTCCCAATTTTGAAATGTTCGATGGTACAGGTGATCCCAGGGTTCACCTAAGGACCTATAGTGAAAAGATTGTCAGGGTAAGAAAAGATGAAAATATTCGAACGAAGCTCTTTATGAGAAGTCTTACTAGGGACGCATTATCTTGGTATATCATCCAGAATCCCAAGAAATAGTCAAATTGGGTAAGCATGGCGTCAGATTTCATGGACCAGTTTAGTTTCAACACAGAGAATGCACTTGATGTCTTATGCATTCAGTATTTTAAGAATAAACCTACTGAGACTTTTCGTGAATATTCTACTCGTTGGAGGCCGGAACCCGCCAAGGTCAGGCCTGCTTTGGATGAAGATAGATGAATAAATTCTTCGATTAAGCACAGGATCCACAATATTATGAGAGGTTGATGGTCATCAAAAATCACAAATTCACTGATATCATCAAGCTCAGGGAAAGAATCAAGGAAGGAATCAAGTGCGGGATGGTAACCAATTTTGAGGCACTACAAGCAACGAATAAGGCGCTCCAATCAGGTGGCATATCAAATAAAAGAGATGTTGAGGTAGTAATGGTGGCCTAGGGCCCAATAACTCCACTCATATATCAAACACCTCCACCCACATACCAGATACCTCCACCTATATACCAAGCATCACCATATACGTACCAAGCATCACAACCAACATATCAACCTTCATCTCCCCGATATTCTCAACCAGCCGATGTCCATCACACCTATAATTCTCAACCATCCTACTTTCAATCACCATCAACTCGCCAAAATTACCCAAGACCAAGAGTCAACTTCGATCGCAAGCCACTCAGATAATACACCACCATTGCTGAGCCCATCGACCAATTGTATGAAAGGTTGTAGGCCGCAAGTTACGTCGCTCTTGTTCCCACTGTGGCACTAAAAAATCCATCCCAATGGGTCAATTCGAACAAAAACTATGCATACCACTCTGGTATAAAAGGGCACACCATTTCTGAGTGCCGAACATTGAAGGATAAGATCCAGACACTCATTGACAACAAGTTCATACAAGCAAAGGAAGTCGCATCGAATGTCCGCAACAATACCCTCCCAAATCATAAACAAATGAGGAATGCGACCTTGAGGGGTCAATCAGACTTATCCGAAAAAGCGATGACTCTAAGTGTCGGTTACACTTGCTTCTATTGTGGTTTAAACTCAGGTACCTATTGATATTAAGGTAACTGCATCAATTCCATTTAAGGTGCGCGTAGCTCCACTTGCAGCCACCTCTACTCCATTTGAAGTAGAAGTGGTCACACCTTTTGCTGTGACGGTATCAACCACGCCCCTATTCAACTCAAACATGATACCCTAGAATTATGTCATCGAGGGTCGGCAAAAAAGAAAGACTAAGATAGAGGAATTTGACACAGCATAAGGAATGAATAGAACTAGAAGAGTCTACACACCTGAACACCTGGGAGGTTCAAGTAAGGATGCCACTGCTAGGAATCGTGTCATTGAGACTGGGCCGGATCACCTATGGAGGAAAGTACAAGTAAAAGAGTATTCTGTTGTTGATCACTTGAACAAAGTCCTTTCTTAGGTATCTATCCTGTCACTATTACAGAATTTAGAGGCACATAAGAACGCCTTGATGAAAGTATTGAACAAGGATTATGTACAAAATAATATCATTGGTGGAGAAATGGATAACATGGTGGGTCAAGTGCTAGAGAGCCATAAGATTATCTTCCACGAAGATGAGCTACCGCCCGAAGGTCTGAATCACAATCGAGCTTTGCATATTACAGTACAATTTAAGGACAAGTTTATTGTTGGGGTCCTGGTTGATGGAGGTTCCGGTCTTCTTTTCCACTGGATACCCTGAAAAAATTGGACAAAGGTTTCCACGAAATAAGGACTAGAAGCATGAATGTAAAAGCTTTCGATGGGTCCTAGAGGGCCACGATCGGGGAAATCAACCTTTGCCTGCAGATGGGGCCAACTTGGTTCAATGTTGAATTCCAAGTGCTTGACATATCAGCCTCATATAATCTTTTGTTGGGTCACCCATAGATCCATGTTGCTGGAGTTATTCCCTCCACACTACATCAAGTCATAAAATTCTAATGAAACGTCAGTAGATAATCATCCATGGAAAAGGGAGTAACCCCATATACACTAGTCAAACGATCCTGGCCATCAGACATAGAAGGAGGCTAGGAGGAGAAACCTATCATTACATTGAATGGGTTAATGCCGTTGAGAAGGATAAGTGGTGGAGTAAAAAAATAGAAAGCATACTAGCGTGGTCCGGATATGAACCCGGAAAAGGGTTGGGGAAAAACCTCCAGGGTATCACCAAGACGATACGGCTAAAAAATCATGGTACCACCTTCGGGCTTGGATATCAGTATACATGGCAAGAATACAGGGAGTGGTCACCTCCATGGCGTGGACCATATTACCCTCTTGAGCAAGTGGTACCACATTTGGAACAAGCTTTCATCAGGTAAAATATGGGGAATTGTAGAAGAATGAGCACTAGCTGGACTAAAGGATTTGTTCATAGAAGATGAGGATATGGACTGCAATTCCATAATTGAGGAAGAGGAGGAGGAGGAAGAAGGCCTTACCATTCAGACTGTGGCAAAGAGAGTTGTTCTCAAAAATTGGACCACCACACCATCGCAAGCCCGCCGACTCCTTAGGTAGCTTGGCAGAATTTATAGTTGTTCTAGGTGCTCAAATTTTCAGCAATGTTTTTTAAGATTTCTTTGTTTCAAAATAAATGCTCGATTCACCTAGCCAAGATTTATTTGAACAATTTTCTCAGTCTTAATCAAATGCATTTATCTTTTATCGTTATTCATTACTATTTTATACTTTTCTCTTTTACAATGTTATTATTACTTTTTCTGATGAACCAGTAATTATGACATGTAATGAGGCAATGCAACATTAGAATAGTAACTCAGAAGAAGAAAAAGATGATATACTCGATGACATTATCAGAGAAGTTGAGAATTTTGAGAACAAGCCTAAATACAAATTGGATGAAACAGAAGCAGTAAATTTGGGAACCGCTTAGACCGCCATAGAGACCCGCCTCAGTATTCACTTGTTGCCAACAAAAAAAGAATAATACATCTGTTTTCTATGAGGATATCTTCACATGGACGTATGACGATATGACCAGTTTGAGCACGTCTATAGTATCTCACAAGTTTCCTACTAATCCCATGTGTCCGCCAGTCAAGCAGAAAATTAGAAAATTCAAACCAGACATGAGTTTGAAAATCAAGGAGCAAGTTACCAAGCAGATGAAAGGCAAAGTTCTTAAGGTGGTTGAGTACCCAACATGGTTAGCTAACATTGTGCCAGTTCTGAATAAAGACGGGAAGGTCCGAGTATGTGTTGATTATCCGAATTTAAATAGAGCAAGTCCCAAAGATGATTTCCAACTGCCAAATATACATCGCCAAGCATGAACTCTAATTCCTTGTAGATTGTTTTGTAGGTTATTACCAGATCTGGGTAGATGAAGAAGATGCTGAAAATACAGCTTTTATTACACCTAGGGTGTATAATGCTACAAGACGATACTGTTCGTTCTAAAGAATGATGGGGCTACTTACGTGAGGGCCATGACAATCATTTTCCATGATATAATACACAAGGAAATAGAAGTGTATGTGGACGACGTCATAATAAAATACAAAAGGTCTAAAGACCACACAGCAAGCTTGAGGAAATTCTTCAACAGCCTCAAGAGGTATAATTTGAAATTGAACCCAATGTGCCTTCGGGGTTCCTGCAGGAAATTTATTAGGATTCATTGTCAGTCGCCAAGGGATCAAGCTAGATCTAACTAAAGTCAAAGTTATTCAGAAGTGACCACTACCTAAAAGTAAGAAGGACGTGAAGAGCTTCCTAGGACGGCTCAACTACATCAGTCGATTCATAGTATAGTCTACAGTAATATATGAATCCATTTTCAAGATGATGAGGAAAGAAGCTGAGACAAGTTGGACCGAGGATTGTCAGAAAGCTTTTAACAAGACCAAGGAATACATGTCCACACCTCCAGTTCGGGTCCTGCCAGAACCAGGACGACCTCTGCTATTTTGTCAATATATTTTAGATGAAGCCTTCATATGTGATTTGGGATAACACAATCAGACATGAACAAAAGAAGCAATCCATATATTACTAGAGTAAAAAATTCACACCTTATAAGCGTGGTATTATTTACTTGAACGGGCTTGCTGTGCACTGACCTGGACAGCCCAGATATTGAGGCATTATTTATGTGCCTACACTACATACCTCATATCCAGGATGGATCCCCTAAAGTACACATTTTAGAAGCCCATGCCTACTGGGAAGTTAGCTTTCATCAGGTAAAATATGGGGAATTGTAGAAGAATGAGCACTAGCTGGACTAAAGGATTTGTTCATAGAAGATGAGGATATGGACTGCAATTCCATAATTGAGGAAGAGGAGGAGGAGGAAGAAGGCCTTACCATTCAGACTGTGGCAAAGAGAGTTGTTCTCAAAAATTGGACCACCACACCATCGCAAGCCCGCCGACTCCTTAGGTAGCTTGGCAGAATTTATAGTTGTTCTAGGTGCTCAAATTTTCAGCAATGTTTTTTAAGATTTCTTTGTTTCAAAATAAATGCTCGATTCACCTAGCCAAGATTTATTTGAACAATTTTCTCAGTCTTAATCAAATGCATTTATCTTTTATCGTTATTCATTACTATTTTATACTTTTCTCTTTTACAATGTTATTATTACTTTTTCTGATGAACCAGTAATTATGACATGTAATGAGGCAATGCAACATTAGAATAGTAACTCAGAAGAAGAAAAAGATGATATACTCGATGACATTATCAGAGAAGTTGAGAATTTTGAGAACAAGCCTAAATACAAATTGGATGAAACAGAAGCAGTAAATTTGGGAACCGCTTAGACCGCCATAGAGACCCGCCTCAGTATTCACTTGTTGCCAACAAAAAAAGAATAATACATCTGTTTTCTATGAGGATATCTTCACATGGACGTATGACGATATGACCAGTTTGAGCACGTCTATAGTATCTCACAAGTTTCCTACTAATCCCATGTGTCCGCCAGTCAAGCAGAAAATTAGAAAATTCAAACCAGACATGAGTTTGAAAATCAAGGAGCAAGTTACCAAGCAGATGAAAGGCAAAGTTCTTAAGGTGGTTGAGTACCCAACATGGTTAGCTAACATTGTGCCAGTTCTGAATAAAGACGGGAAGGTCCGAGTATGTGTTGATTATCCGAATTTAAATAGAGCAAGTCCCAAAGATGATTTCCCACTGCCAAATATACATCGCCAAGCATGAACTCTAATTCCTTGTAGATTGTTTTGTAGGTTATTACCAGATCTGAGTAGATGAAGAAGATGCTGAAAATACAGCTTTTATTACACCTAGGGTGTATAATGCTACAAGACGATACTGTTCGTTCTAAAGAATGATGGGGCTACTTACGTGAGGGCCATGACAATCATTTTCCATGATATAATACACAAGGAAATAGAAGTGTATGTGGACGACGTCATAATAAAATACAAAAGGTCTAAAGACCACACAGCAAGCTTGAGGAAATTCTTCAACAGCCTCAAGAGGTATAATTTGAAATTGAACCCAATGTGCCTTCGGGGTTCCTGCAGGAAATTTATTAGGATTCATTGTCAGTCGCCAAGGGATCAAGCTAGATCTAACTAAAGTCAAAGTTATTCAGAAGTGACCACTACCTAAAAGTAAGAAGGACGTGAAGAGCTTCCTAGGACGGCTCAACTACATCAGTCGATTCATAGTATAGTCTACAGTAATATATGAATCCATTTTCAAGATGATGAGGAAAGAAGCTGAGACAAGTTGGACCGAGGATTGTCAGAAAGCTTTTAACAAGACCAAGGAATACATGTCCACACCTCCAGTTCGGGTCCTGCCAGAACCAGGACGACCTCTGCTATTTTGTCAATATATTTTAGATGAAGCCTTCATATGTGATTTGGGATAACACAATCAGACATGAACAAAAGAAGCAATCCATATATTACTAGAGTAAAAAATTCACACCTTATAAGCGTGGTATTATTTACTTGAACGGGCTTGCTGTGCACTGACCTGGACAGCCCAGATATTGAGGCATTATTTATGTGCCTACACTACATACCTCATATCCAGGATGGATCCCCTAAAGTACACATTTCAGAAGCCCATGCCTACTGGGAAGTTAGCTTTCATCAGGTAAAATATGGGGAATTGTAGAAGAATGAGCACTAGCTGGACTAAAGGATTTGTTCATAGAAGATGAGGATATGGACTGCAATTCCATAATTGAGGAAGAGGAGGAGGAGGAAGAAGGCCTTACCATTCAGACTGTGGCAAAGAGAGTTGTTCTCAAAAATTGGACCACCACACCATCGCAAGCCCGCCGACTCCTTAGGTAGCTTGGCAGAATTTATAGTTGTTCTAGGTGCTCAAATTTTCAGCAATGTTTTTTAAGATTTCTTTGTTTCAAAATAAATGCTCGATTCACCTAGCCAAGATTTATTTGAACAATTTTCTCAGTCTTAATCAAATGCATTTATCTTTTATCATTATTCATTACTATTTTATACTTTTCTCTTTTACAATGTTATTATTACTTTTTCTGATGAACCAGTAATTATGACATGTAATGAGGCAATGCAACATTAGAATAGTAACTCAGAAGAAGAAAAAGATGATATACTCGATGACATTATCAGAGAAGTTGAGAATTTTGAGAACAAGCCTAAATACAAATTGGATGAAACAGAAGCAGTAAATTTGGGAACCGCTTAGACCGCCATAGAGACCCGCCTTAGTATTCACTTGTTGCCAACAAAAAAAGAATAATACATCTGTTTTCTATGAGGATATCTTCACATGGACGTATGACGATATGACCAGTTTGAGCACGTCTATAGTATCTCACAAGTTTCCTACTAATCCCATGTGTCCGCCAGTCAAGCAGAAAATTAGAAAATTCAAACCAGACATGAGTTTGAAAATCAAGGAGCAAGTTACCAAGCAGATGAAAGGCAAAGTTCTTAAGGTGGTTGAGTACCCAACATGGTTAGCTAACATTGTGCCAGTTCTGAATAAAGATGGGAAGGTCCGAGTATGTGTTGATTATCCGAATTTAAATAGCGCAAGTCCCAAAGATGATTTCCAACTGCCAAATATACATCGCCAAGCATGAACTCTAATTCCTTGTAGATTGTTTTGTAGGTTATTACCAGATCTGGGTAGATGAAGAAGATGCTGAAAATACAGCTTTTATTACACCTAGGGTGTATAATGCTACAAGACGATACTGTTCGTTCTAAAGAATGATGGGGCTACTTACGTGAGGGCCATGACAATCATTTTCCATGATATAATACACAAGGAAATAGAAGTGTATGTGGACGACGTCATAATAAAATACAAAAGGTCTAAAGACCACACAGCAAGCTTGAGGAAATTCTTCAACAGCCTCAAGAGGTATAATTTGAAATTGAACCCAATGTGCCTTCGGGGTTCCTGCAGGAAATTTATTAGGATTCATTGTCAGTCGCCAAGGGATCAAGCTAGATCTAACTAAAGTCAAAGTTATTCAGAAGTGACCACTACCTAAAAGTAAGAAGGACGTGAAGAGCTTCCTAGGACGGCTCAACTACATCAGTCGATTCATAGTATAGTCTACAGTAATATATGAATCCATTTTCAAGATGATGAGGAAAGAAGCTGAGACAAGTTGGACCGAGGATTGTCAGAAAGCTTTTAACAAGACCAAGGAATACATGTCCACACCTCCAGTTCGGGTCCTGCCAGAACCAGGACGACCTCTGCTATTTTATCAATATATTTTAGATGAAGCCTTCATATGTGATTTGGGATAACACAATCAGACATGAACAAAAGAAGCAAGCCATATATTACTAGAGTAAAAAATTCACACCTTATAAGCGTGGTATTCTTTACTTGAACGGGCTTGCTGTGCACTGACCTGGACAGCCCAGATATTGAGGCATTATTTATGTGCCTACACTACATACCTCATATCCAGGATGGATCCCCTAAAGTACACATTTCAGAAGCCCATGCCTACTGGGAAGTTAGCTAAATGGCAGATATTACTAAGTGAGTTTGACATTGTCTATGTAACTCAAAAGGCAATTCAGGGACAAGCATTGGCAGATCACCTCACTTAAAATCTGATGGAAGGAGAATACAAACCCTTGAAAACATATTTTCCTGAACAAAGAAGTATCATTCATAGGAGAAGACGTCATTAAAGCATATGATGGTTGGAGGATGTTCTTTGATGGAGCCGCAAATTTCAAAGCAGTAGGAATTGGAGCCGTTCATGTGTTAGAAATGGGCCAGCATTATTCGGTATCTGCAAACTCAGATTTCTTTGCACCAATAACATGGCAGAATATAAAGCCTGCATACTAGGGTTCAACATGGCAGTCGACATGAATATTCAGGAATTATTGGTGATTCGTGATTTAGATTTGAATGTGCACTAAGTACAGGAAGAGTGGGCCACCAAGAACACCAAGATATTTCCATATCTGCACCATGTGCAGGAAATGAAAAGGAGGTTCACGAAGATAAAATTCTAACATGTGCCTAGAATTCAGAATTAGTTCGCCGATGCATTAGCTAATTTGTCATCAGTGATACAACATCTAGATAAGAACTATATTAATCCCATTCCAGTGAGAATATATAATTAGCTGGCATATTCCGCTCATATAGAGGAAGAAGAATATGGAAAGCCTTGGTTCCATGATATCAAGAAGTACTTATCAAAAGGATAATATTTGGAGCATGCAAATCGTATTCAGAAACGCACGCTTCAGAGAATGTCAAATCACTTCTTCCACAACGGAGAGAACTTGTACAGAAAAACTCGGGATTTGGGTTTGCTAAGGTGTATCGATGCAAAGGAAGCTTCTAATCTACTTGACGATATGCATGACGGGACTTTCCATCCGCATATAAATGGTTTTATTCTAGCCAAGAAGATACTTAGGGTAGGTTGCTTTTGGATGACCATTGAGACATATTGTATTCAGTATGTCCGCAAATGTTTTCAGTGTCAAGTGCGTGCCGACATGATAAAAGTGCCACCAAACGAGCTCAATAAAACAAGATCACTTTTGCCATTCGCCGCCTTGGGAATGGATATTATTGGTCCGATTGAACCCCCTACTTCAAACGGACACCGATATATTTTGGTAGACATTGATTACTTAACAAAATAGGTAGAGGATGCATCTTATAAAGTTGTAACCAAGAAAGTCATCGAAAATTCTGTCAAGGATCGTATTATATGCCAATTCATAGTTCCTAAGTCCATTATTACTAACAATGCCGCCAATATCAATAGTTATCTAATGAAAGCAATATGTGAAACTTTCAAAATCAAGCATAAGAATTCCACCGCGACCTCAAATGAATGGAGCCGTAGAAGCTTCCAATAAAAACATTAAGAAGATACTAAGGAAAATGGTAGAGAATCACAAGCAGTGGCATGAGAAGTTACCCTTTGCTCTATTAGGGTACCGCACCACAATTCGCACGTCAACCGGGGAAATCCCCTATATGCTGGTTTATGGTATCAAGGTTGTCATTCCAGTCGAGGTAGAGATTCCTTCTTTAAGATTCATACTTGAAGCGGAGCTCAGTGATGAAGAATGGATAAGGAGCCACTATGAGCAATTGGCCCTTATCAATAAAAAGAGAATGAATTCAGTATATCATGGCCAACTTTATCAAAATAGAATGACCAGAGCCTTCAAAAAAAGGGTCAAACAAAGATGGTTCGCACTAGGGCAGCTGATATTGAAGAAGATTTTCCCATACCAAGATGAAGCCAGAGGGAAATTCTCTCCAACTGGCAAGGTCCATATATGGTTCATAAAGTATTAACAGGAGGAGCACTCATACTCGCAGAGATGGATGGAGAGATCTGCCCAAAACCAATCAATTCATACACAGTGAAGAGATACGGTGTATAGATTATTTCACATTTCATTTCTAATGTAATTGCACTATGCTTGACCTAATACCCATTTAAGAGGTGATACGTAGGTAGCCTTATAGGTTCATTCATACCATAATAGAATTTTCATTTCCCCCAAAATTAGAAACTGGGGCAGAATTTTGAGGAGGGTCCTCAACAATCTGGATCGATTCCATCCAGTGCCATCACATGCCAGGAAGTCAGTCATCAATCAAGAACTGAGGCAGAATTTTGAGAAGGATTCTCAAAATTCTGAAAAAGTTTCAGCGGGGTCCACCATCCGTAGACAATTAAAAATCATCTACCAAACTGGGGCAGAATTTTGAGGAGGACCCTCAGAATTCCAATATAAGAGAGTTGTAATGCCTTTGAAATGTGTCATGGTCGCTAGTCCATTAAAAATTACTTGATATCAATATGCTTCCACAAAGATTTTATTTAATCAATGATTGCAGATTTTTTGAAAACCTTATTTTCATAAAAGTCAGGTGCTACCTAGGGGAACTCGTAGGGGGCTTCTAGATCTTGCACAGTTTTCTTACAACTATAGCTACTAGTCAAGTATTCATATGGCTTCATATGAGGCTTTGTGCGGGAGGTATTGTTGATCTCCAGTTTGTTTGTTCGAGTCAGATGAGTCTAGGCTATTAGGGACAGACTAGGTGCAGGATGCTTTAGACGAGGTGAAAGTGATTCAGGAGAGGCTTCGTAACGCACAATCGAGGCAAAAGAGATATGCTGACAAGAAGGTTCGACATGTTTCTTACATGGTTGGCGAGAAGGCTCTATTGAAGGTTTCACCCATGAAGGACATTATAAGATTTAGGAAGAAAGAGAAATTGAATCCTCGGTTCATTGGGCCTTTTGAGGTGATTCGGAGGATTAGGGAGGTGCTTATGAGCTTGATTTGCCACCCAGCTTGTCAAGTGTGCATCCAGTATTTCATGTTTCTATGCTCTAGAAGTATATTGTGGATCCGTCTCATGTTTTAGATTTAAGCATGGTTCAGCTGGATGGTGATTTGACTTATGATGTAGAGCCAGCGGCTATTTAAGAACGTTAGGTTCGAAAGTTGAGGTCAAAAGATATAGCTTCGGTGAAAGTACAGTGGAGAGGTTGGCCCATCTAGTTGGCAGGTGAGATTTTGATATAGAGGTCAGAATGGAATTCTGAAAGTTTCAATATCTTTGTTATGTCATTTGGGATGTGTGCACAAAATTTCAGGTTATTCGGACGTGGTTTGGTACACGTTTTGATAAAAAGCTAAATGCAGAAGATTTTGGAACCTTAGGCTTGAATTCGATGTGTTTTGGTGATTTTGATGTTGTTTGACGCGTTTTGAAATTTAATGCAAGTTTAAATAAGGTTATGGGATATGCTTGTGCTTTTGGTTGAGGTCGCAGGGGTCTCGGGGTGATTTAGGATGGTTGATGGAGAGTTGGGAAATTTGAGAAGCTACAGATTTTGTTGCTTCTGGTATTTTCACACCCACGGATTGGGACGGCAGGTGCAATGCCGCTAGTGCATAAAAGATATCGAAAAATCGGAGACTTGGACTGCATCTGCGAGACTACAGGTGCGATACCTATGTCGCAGATGCAGAATCTGAAGGAGTAAGTGAAATCTGTAGAAGCAGGTGTTTTTCCGTAGAAGTGAGAGTACAAGTGTGCTTATTGGACCATAGATACGAAAATGCCTGGGCCAGAATGTTATATTCTCTCCTCCACAATTTTTAGATAAACACAAATTTTGGAGCTTTAGGTGATTTTGAAGAGAGAAATCAAGGAGACATCATTGAGGTAAGTTTTTGGATTATGAAAACTCATTTTTATGGTGTTAATTCACGAATTAAAGCTGTCATTAAGGGTAAAATTAGAGAAACTAGGGTTCAGAAACCTAGGCCCTTTGATTGAGGATTTGAAAGACCGTTTGTGGTCGAATTTCGAAAATTTTGATATGTATGAACTCGTAGGGAGATAACGAATCTAAAGATGTAAAATTTATCATATTCCGAGACATGAGCCCGAGGCTCGGGTTTTGGTAATTCGGGACTTGCATTGTTTTTCAATTATTTTTGACTGGACTTGGTCCCTTTAGCATATTGATGATTACTTTCTGATTTTGGTAGATTTGGAGCAATCGAAGGCCAATTCAAGGGGCAAAGGCATTGTGAGCTAGAGTTTGATACGGATTGAGGTGACTAATGATTTTAAATGTTGTCCTGAGGGTATGAAACCCCATATTACATAACGTTCGGCTATGTTAAGGTGACGTACACGCTAGATGATGAGTATGGGGTCGTGCACCATTAAGGATTGCGACTTAGTTCATCCCGAATGATTGCTTTACCGTATAGTTAATAGAAAAGTTTTTGATATTATCATGTTTTGGGCTAAATGCCATATTTGGACTTTGTGCCAACTATTTGGACCCTTTCGGGATTTTACTGATATTTTCCTCACTGTTTGATTTTGTACTTGTTCTCAGTCATGCCATATTTTTACTATTTTCAAAACTCAGCTATGTTATTATATTTAAACACCTTAAATGATATTTTTAAACAAGTTTTGAGCTGACCTGCATATTTTACTGATGCCCCAGGGGCTTATAAGATTCTGACTGAGTAAGGCCGAGAGACTGCATTGTGAGGATACTTTTGGGTCGGGTTGCACGCCGCAGCAGAGATATACTGATTATGATAATGAGGCCAAGGGCTTGAGATTGTACACCAAAATGTGTCTTGTGATTGATATGAGGCCGAGAGCCTGTTTATGATGCCACGGGATGGCTTGATACTGCGCTTGGGCTGTAAGGGGCCCCTCTCGAAGTCTGTACACCACTAGTGAGCGCGACTACCCATTGTGATATGAGATATAGCCCGAGGGGCTGGTATTATGTTGTTATATTGCTCGAGATGATGATTCAATTGTTTTTACTGAGCTCGAGGGGAAAATCTTGTGTGTTTACCTTTCTAGCTGCTTCTCCTTTAATTGTTTAACTGCTTAAAATGTGTTTTATGAGATTTCACTGTTTAATTACGTTTACTGATTTTGTTCTACCTCTTATATCTTATTGTTGCGTTTAACATGATTTTTTATTGTTCTATCTTCATTTATTGCTATTACTCACTAAGTTGAGTACTCACTTTACTCCCTGCACCCATGTGTGTAGATTCGGGCGCTACAGGTCTTGCTCCTGAGGATTGATAGTTCCAGCAGATCTTTGGAGACTTACTAAGTAGTTGTTTGGTAATTACCAGCCCAGTGCATTATCCCTCTCTTTTATTTCTTTTATATTCAGTTATGTCGTCGTGGAGTGGACTCCCTGACTTGTAGTAATGTTTTAGATGCTCATGTCAGGTGACACCCCGTAACTTATATTATTATTTGTGTTTATTTCTGTAAAGACTTAATGTTTATTATTTTAACTACTTAAAGTGAATTGGAAGTGTGTCGGCTGGCCTTGTCTTCATGAGAGTCGCCATCACAATAGGGTTTAGGTTTAGGGTCGTGACAAGTTGGTATCACAACCTAGGTTACATAGGTCTCACGAGTCATGAGCAGGTTTAGTAGAGTCTCACGGATCGATACGGAGACGTCTGCATTTATCCTCAAGACACTGTAGAACCTTTAGGAAGATTCTATATTCTTGAAATTCTTGTCGTGCAAATTTGTTGATCCGAAAACTATACTTCTGTTATTCTACTCTCTCACAGATGGTGAGGAAACGTACTACCGGTAAGGATGGACGACCATTGATACCACCAGCTGGAGCCAGTAGAGGCTGAGGACGTAGTCAAGGCCGTTGTAGGGGGTAGAGGTGCATCCTACACAGCAGATGGGGCAGCACCTGCTAATCCACCAGCCTCCCCAGTTCAGAAGCAAGTCCTGGCCATGGACACTCCAGTAGCACCAGCTCAGGCACAAGCTGTGCCTATTGTGATTTCGGGTCTTCAGGAGACTTGGGCCTAGATTTTGATAGTATGTACAAGTCTTGCTCAGGAGATTGCGGTCTCTACTGCCGCAACCACTTCTCAGGCAGGGGGAGGCTCTCAGACTCCTGCTGCCCACATACCCTATTTGATGGTTGAGGGAGTGCAGACACCTGAGGTACCACTAGCCCAGCCGGTGGCAGCTTCTCAAGGTTATGTAGCACTAGTGATGACAGAGGAAGAGAAGCGTAGATTAGAGAGGTTTGGCAGACTCAAGCCTCCTACTTCAGTGGTGTTGAGGGCGAGGATGCCTAGGGCTTCTGGGATAGATGTCAAAGGATTTTTCCCACCAAGGGTATTCTGGATACCAGCGAGGTTGCATTCATGACCTTTTAGTTTACCGAAGCTGCCTTCACTTGGTGGGAGGAATATGAGAGTCGTAGGCCTGTTTGTTCGGCACCTTTAACTTGGCAGTAGTTTTTTACTCTATTTTTGGAGAAGTATGTTCTATAGTTCCGTAGGGAGGAGATGCACAGGCAGTTCGAGCAGCTAAGACAAGGAGATATGAATGTCACTCAATGCGAGATGAGGTTCTCAGAGTTAGCTCGACATGCTATTTGGCTGGTTTCTGCGGAGGTAAGAGGATTAGGAGGTTTGTTGATGGCCTCGCCTACTAGCTTCGAGTTCTCATGACTAGGGAGCGAGTGTCAGGTGCTATATTTGAGGAAGCGGTAGACATTGCTCAAGAGATTGAGTCATTCCATCGTAGGAGCGAGAGGAGAGGGCTGCCAAGAGGCCTCGAGAATCTGTTAGTTACAGTGGTACTCCTTTGAGAGGTTAGTTTCAGCACGGCAAAGGTCGTCCATTCATCCATGCTTAGCTAGCTCCTAAGTTATCATTGGGTTTCTTCGGTTCATGACTCTCACGGTTCTCAGTAGGGCCAATTATCACTTAGTGCTCTTTTTTGCTAACAGTTTGTCCAGTGCTCCATCAGTTCAGGACTCTTCTATGCCAGGTGCATCAGGTGGTCATTTAGGTGCGAGGGGTTCCCTCTACTCCCCTTCGCCAGCACCTGGGAGTTGCTATGAGTGTGGAGAGATGGGTCATATGTGAAGGTAGTGTCCTTGTCGTCTTGCGCGTTCATCCCAGCAGAGGGGTCAGTCATCAGCTTTATCAGTAGTTACTTCATCACCACCTACCCAGCCAGCTAAGGGTGGAGGTCAGTCAGCTAAAGGTCATCCCAGAGGGAGAGGTCGATCAGGTGGTGGTTAGGCTCATTTCTATGCTCTCCCAGCTAGACCCAATATATTATTTCCGATGCTATTACTTTTGTTGTTGTTATTACAGGTATTGTTGTATTCGACCACGGAGATGCCTCTGTATTATTTGATTCAGTTCCACCTTTTCTTATATGTCATCATACTTTCTTCGTTATTGAGGTACGCCCCGTGAGTTTCTTTCTTTATATGTTCATGTATCTACCCCGGTAGGTGATACTATTGTGGTAGACCATATGTACTGGTCATGTGTGGTGACTTTTAAGACTCAGTGGATATTTTATTATTTTGTATTGTGGATTTTGACATTAATTTAGGCATGGATTGGCTATCTCCATGCCATGCTATCCTGGACTATCATGCCAAGACAATCACATCGACTATATCGAGTGTGCCATAAATTGAGTGGCGAGGTTTGTCTGATTATGTTCCCAATAAGGTAATCTCATTCTCGAATGCCCAGCATATGATTGGGAAGGGTTGTCTTTCATATCTAGCTTTTATGAGGGATGCCGCTACAAAGACTCCCAGTATTGATTCTATTCAAGTTGTGAGGGATTTTCCCGATATGTTTCCTGCAAACCTGTCGGGCATGCTGCCGGATAGGGATATTGATTTTGGTATCGATATGGTGTCGTGCACTCAGCCCATTTCTATTCCGCCATATTGTATGGCACCAGCAGAGTTGAAGCAGTTAAAGGAGCCGCTTTAGGAACTCGTTAAGAAAGAGTTCATTTGGAGCGTGCCAGTTCTATTTGTGACGAAGAAGGATGGCACTATGAGGATGTGCATTGAATTAAACAAAGTCACGGTTAAGAACAAGTATATGTTGCCTCGCATTAATGATCTATTCGACCATCTTCATGCAGCAAGAGTGTTCTCGAAGATTGCTCTTTGTTCGGGTTATCACTAGTTGAATATCAGGGACTCAGATATACTTAAGACAGGGTTCAGGACGAGATATGGCCATTATGAGTTCTTGGTAATGTCTTTCAGGCTGACCAATGCCCCAGCAGCATTCATGCATTTGATGAACAGCGTGTTCCGACCATATCTCGAATTGTTTTTCATAGTCTTCATTGATGATATTTTTGTATATTCGTGTAGTTAGGAGGAGCACGCGATGAATTTAAGAGTTGTATTGTAGAGATTGGGGGAGGAGAAGTTTTTTGCAAAGTTCTCCAAGTGTGAGTTTTGGCTCAGCTCAGTGGCATTCTTGGGGCACGTGGTGTCTAGCGAGGGTATTCGGTTTGATCCAAAGAAGATAGAGATGGTTCAGAGTTTGCCCAGACCGACCTCAACCACAAACATTCGCTATTTTCTAGGTTTGGCAGGTCATTATTGCCGGTTCGTTCAGGGATTCTCATCTATCACATTGCCCTTGACCAATTTAACTTAGAAGGGTGCTTCATTTGTATGGTCAAACGAGTGCAAGGAGAGCTTTTAGAAGCTCAAGAAAACCTTGACCATAGCTCCAGTGTTAGTTTTTCTATCAGCTTTAGGTTCATATATCATGTATTGTGATGCTTTGAGAGTTGGTATTGGTTGTGTATTGATGTAGGAGGGTAGATTTATTGCTTATGCTTCTCGTCAGTTGAAGCCCCATGATAAGAACTACTCCTTTCATGATTTGGAGTTGGCTGCCATAGTTCATGCCTTAAATGTTTGGAGGCATTACTTGTATTGTGTGTCTTGTGAAGTATTTACTGATCATTGTAGCTTCCAGCACTTGTTCAAATAGAAGGATCTTAATTTGAGGCAGTGGAGGTGGTTGGAATTATTAAAGGATTATGATATTACAATATTGTACCATCCAGGAAAGGCAAATATGGTAGCCGATGCTTTGAGCTGATAGGTGGTGAGTTTGGGGAGTTTTGCATATATTTCAGTTGGGGGCGACCTCGTATAGTTAATGTTTAGGCTTTGACTAATCAGTTCATGAGGTTAGATATTTTGGAGCCTAGTCGGGTAATAGCTTGTGTTGTTTCTCGGTCTTCCTTATATGATCGCATCAGAGAGATCCAGTATGATGATCTGTATTTGCTTGTCCTTAAGGATAGAGTTCAGCATTATGATGCCAGAGATGTGACCGTTGGTGATGATGGGATGTTAAGGAAGCAGGGCCAGATTTGTGTGCCCAATGTGGATGGGCTTCAGGAATTGATTCTGGATAAGGCCCACAGCTTGCAGTACTCCATTCATTCAGGGTTCCCTGAAGATGTATCAAGACTTGAGACAGCATTATTGGTGGAGAAGAATGAAGAAAGTCATTGTGGGAATTTTAGCTCGGTGTCTCAATTGTTAGCAGGTAAGATATAATCATAAGAGATCAGGTGGCTTGCTTCAACGGATGGATATTCCAGAGTGGAAGTTGGAGAGGATCACTATGGACTTTGTAGTTGGACTTCCACAAACTTTGAAGAAGTTCGATGATATTTGGGTGATTGTGGATCGGTTGACCAAGTCCCAGCACCATATTCATGTGTGTACTACTTATTCTTCAGAGCGGTTGGTAGAGATCTATATCCAGGAGATTGTTCATTTGCATGGTGTCCCAGTTTCCATCATTTTAGATAGGTGCACTCAATTTACATCGTAGGTTTGGAGGTCTATGCAGCGAGAGTTGGGTACTCAGGTTAAGTTGAGCACAGATTTTCATCCTCGGATGGACGGGTAGTCCAAGCTTACTATTCAGATATTGGAGGACATGTGCGTTCTTGTGTCATTAATTTCGGAGGGTCAAGGGATCAATTTATACCACTTGCAGAGTTTGCTTATAGCAAAAGGTACTAGTCGAGTATTAGATGGCTCCATAAGAGGCTTTGTATGGGAGGCGGTGTAGATCTCTAGTTGGTTGGTTCGAGCCGGGTAAGGCTAGGCTATTAGGGACAGACTTGGTGTAGGATGCTTTAGACAAGGTAAAAGTCATTCAGAAGAGGCTTCGTCCCGCGCAATCGAGGAAAAAGAGTTATGCTGACAAGAAGGTTCGATATGTATCTTACATGGTTGGCGAGAAGGTTTTGTTGAAGGTTAGAAACCATGAAGGGTGTTATGAGATTTGGGAAAAAAGGGAAGTTAAGTCCTTGGTTCATTAGGCCTTTTGAGGTGCTTCAGAGGATTCATTAGGTGGATTATGAGCCTGCTTTGCCACCCAGCTTGTCGAGTGTGCATCCGGTATTTCATGTTTCTATACTCCAAAAGTATATTGGGAATCTGTCTCATGTTCTGGATTTCAACACAATTCAACTGGATGGTGATTTGTCTTACAATGTGGAGCCAGTAGCTATTTTGGAGCGTTAGGTTTGAAAGTCCAGGTCAAAGGATATAGCTTAAGTGAAAGTGCAGCAAAGAGGTTGGACCATGGAGGAGGCTACCTGGGAGACCGAGTGAGATATGCTGAGAAGATATCATCACCTTTTTGAGGCTTCGGGTATATTTCTTGACTCGTTCGAGGACGAACGTTTTTTAAGTTGGAGAGAATGTGATAACCCTGCTAGTTGTCTCATGAGTTTCCGCTCCATTTTCCCAATTTCTATTTCTTACTGCTTTGATAATTAGTTCTATATGTGATCGGGTTAATTGGTCTAGGTCTGAAAATGATTTGGTAAGGTTTGAGACACTTAGTCTCTTTATAGGAAGCATAAGTTGGAAAAAGTCAAACGGACATTAAATTATGTGCTAGAGGTCTCGGATATGAGTTCTGATGGTTCGATTAGCTTCGTGGGGTCATTTGGGACTTACGAGCATGATGGGAGAGAGTTTTTCTGGTACGGAGTAGATTTAGGCTTGAATTGGCGAAGTTAATATTTTGGCGATTTCTAGTTAGTAGGTAAGATTTTGATAAAGGGGACGGAATGGAATTTCGAAAGTTGCAATATCTTCATTATGTCATTTGGGATGTGTGCACAAAATTTCATATTATTCGGATGTGGTTTGGTACACTTTTTTTATCAAAAGTGGAATGCGGAAGATTTTAGAACCTTAGGCTTGAATTCGATGTGTTTTGGTGGAATTGATGTTGTTTGAGGTGTTTTCAAGATTGGTACAAGTTTGAATAAGTTTATGGGATATGTTTTTGCTTTTGGTTGAGGTCCTGGGGGCTTCGGGTTGATTTCAGATGGTTGATGGAAGTTGGGAAATTTGAGAAGCTGCAGATTTTGCTGCTTCTGGTATTTCCGCCGCTGGTGCATAAAGGAGACCGAAAAAGCAGTGTTGGCTGTAGAAGCAGAGACTTGGACCAAATCTGCGATACTGCAGGTGCGGTACCTGGTTTGCAGATGCGGAATCTGAAGGAGTAAGTGAAATATGCAGAAGCGAGAGTGCAGGTGCGCTTATTGGACCACAGATGGAAAAATGCATGGGTCAGAATGTTATATTTTCTCCTTTGTGATTTTGACAGGGTTTCACTACTTTTAAAAACAAATTTTGGAGCTTTGGGCAATGTTGAAAATAGAAATCAAGGAGACATCATCGAGGTAAGGTTTTGGATTATGAAAACTCGTTTTTATGGTGTTAATTCACGGATTAGAGTTGTCATTAAGGGTAAAATTAGAGAAATTAGGGCTTAGAAACCTAGGCCTTTTGGTTGAGGATTTGAAAGACCGTTCGTGGTCAGATTCGGAACTTTTGATATGTATGAACTCGCAGGGAGATAAAGAATCTAAAGATGTAAAATTTATCGAATTCTGATATGTGGGCCCCGAGGTCGGGTTTTGGTAATTTCGAGACTCGCATTGTTTTTTGATTATTTTTGAGTGGGCTTGGTCCCTTTAGCATATTTTTGATGATTACATTTTGATTGGTAGATTCGGAGCATCCAGAGTCCAATTCGAGGGGCAAAGGCTTTGCGAGCTAGAGTTTTGGGCTGGATTGAGGTGAGTAATGATTTTATATGTTGTCCTGAGGGTATGAAACCTCGAATTACACAATGTTTGGCTATGTTGAGGTAACGCACACGCTAGATGACGAGCATAGAGTCGTGCACCATTAGGGATTGTGAATTAGTCCCTAATGACTGTTTTACTTTGTAACTAATAGCACATTGTTTGACATTGTCATGTTTTGGGCTAAATTCCATATTGGGCTTCGTGCCAACTGTTTGGACTCTTCGAGAATTTTATTGATATATTCCTCACTGTTTTATTTCATACTTGTGCTCAGTCATACCATATTTTTACTATTTTGAAAACTCAGCTATGTTATTCTATTTAAACACCTTAAATGATATTTTTAAAGATATTTTGAGCCGGGCTGCATATTTTACTGATGCCCGAGGGGCTTATGAGATTTTAATAGAGTAAGTCTGAGGGCCTGCATTGTGAGGATACTTTTGGGTCGGGCTACACGTTGCAGCAAAGATATACGGATTATGATAAAGAGGCCAAGGGCTTGAGATTGTACGTCACAAGGTGGATTTTGATTTATATGAGGCCAAGAGACTGTTTATGATGCCACGAGATGGATTGATATTGTGCTTGGTTTGTAAGGGGCCCCTCCCCGAGTCTATACACCCCCAGTAAGCATGGGTACCCATTGTGATATGAGGTATAGCCCGAGGGGCTTGTATTGTGTTGTGATATTGACCGAGGGGCTAATCCTATTTTTGATACTGAGCTCGAGGGGCCGTTCTTGTGTGTTTACCTTCCTAGTTGCCTTAACTTTAATTGTTTAACTGCTTAAAAGGTGTTTTACCGATTTTGTTTTGCCTCTTATAGCTTATTGTTGTGTTGAATATGATTTTATATCGCTCAGTATTCATTTATTGGTATTACTCACTAAGTTGGAGTACTCACTTTACTCCATGCACCCATGTGTGCAGATTTGGGCACTACAGGTCCTGCTACTGAGGGTTGATAGTTCCAACAGATCTTCGGAGACTTACTACGTAGTTTCTTGGCGATTCGTAGCCCAGTGCATTCTCCCTCTATTTTATTTCCTTTTGATTCACTTATGTAGTAGTGGAGTAGACTCTCAGAATTGTATTATTGTTTTAGATGCTCATGACTGCTGACACCCCGATGTCAGGCTGTGTGGGTTTTTAATTCCGCAACTCATACTATTATTTTGGTATTTTATTTGTGTTAAAGATTTAGTATTTATTATTTTAACTGCTTAAAGTGAATTGGAAGTGTGTCGGTTGGCCTTGTCTTTACGAGAGTGTCACGACCCCAGTTCGCCCTCCATGAACATATCGTGGGACAAATTATTTTTGTAATTAGTCCAAACTAATTGAAATAGCGATATTAGGCCTAATGTAAATATTCAAATGCTAAAATATGTAAAATCTTGGGGAAGGTGAAAATTTACATGTCTACAATGGATACTATATAGTTTGATTACAGTACAATCATGAGAATAATAGCGAAGGTCGGCTTAAAAAGTGATATTGATTCTGGTTGGGACGAGAGAGCTCCATGACTAGTTGATCTGATGAGTGGTTATGAGTTTATGGGTGTTTCTTTCATTATCGATAGTGTATAAAGGTTTTGGAACGAGTTTTTGTTTAATAATGGTATCGAATTTGTTTCAAGCAGCTATAGTGATTAGAAGTTTTTATGAGTATGCGAGTCATGTGGTATATTATGTGATTACATCTGGAGTTATGGTTAAGGCTTAATAAGGCTTGTTAAAACTCATGCAGTGGTCAGATGTGAGATTCGGGTGTTGAAAAGAAATTTTAGATGTTGGAAATTGAATTCCAGAGAAGGCGCATCATATTTTGACCGATGGATGTTCATTGGTATTTTGGTACTCGCCTGGTTGACAAACTGTTGATATTCAAATTATTTTCATGTCGCACGGAATAATTATAGAAGTATCCATCATGGTATGATCATTTATAAAAGATATGTTAGTCATACAAGTGTGGAATTAGGGTCAACTACGACGATTCATGTGTTCAATGAATTTGGAGAGTGATAGTTCTCATAAGCATATTTTTTTCAGGGTTGCGACCTGTTTGAGGTGGGCATTATTGCATTAATTATTTGTGATATTTACGCGTTGTGAGTGCGCATATATGTGAGGTTTGAGCCCATGTGCGAGCACCATGTCAATTATTCATGCTCAAGGAAAAAAAGTAGGCTATGATATGCTTACAGTTGGCTATTAAGTTCAAAGATATAATGTTTCTCGTATTCGTACCTTTGTTAAGAACTGTCTGGGCTATACTTGAGGGCCTATAGGGGATATCAAATTGGAAACAAATATGGCAGATTTGCATTCGAGTGCTTGAAATACTGCAAAGGTGGGGTCGAAAAGAAGATAGTTATTGATGATAAACCCCTTATTGAGGCTAAATCATACTTTGTCGATGAAAAATTCTACTTAAAGAATTACGTCTCAAAGGAGGTTAAGGTTGATGATGTGATGTTGACCAAATGTGTTGTAAAGAATGTTGATATCATAACTATCAAGGAAACGATTACAGTTGAAACAGATCGGGTGCTACATGATATGAAAAGATGAATAAGGCATCTTTAAGTAAGAAAGTGACTCATGTTCTCCCTCTATGTCCCAAAGGCAAAGAAAGTTGAAGATCCATCTTCTGAATTACAAGGTAAGGTGTTAGGAGACTTGACCCTTCCTATCAAGCATATTGATGCAATTATGTCGTCTGCAAAGTTGCTTAAAAGGTTTTTCAAATCATTAAACCATAATTCGTTTCAAAATCTAGCACTTCATGCAAAGCACACAGATGAGGACTTTGACCCAAATGCTTACAAGTTATTAGCAAAAGCTGGATATGATCCTAGTGAACCATCCAAGTTGGGAAAGCTCCCTCCTGAAGATTCAAACCTTAGTCAAAAGATGATGATGGATAAAAGGTACCCACTGAAGCAATCAGATGAAGGATTTGGTTACCAACAACCCCCGCCAATATGTATCTATATTAGAAGGGCAAGTTGTAACTACATTACTTCTAATGAAGTGTCGACGAAACTTAATAAGAAGCTTTATGTGTTTGATCAACTTACAAAACCAAGGGCCTTAGTCTTTGATAGTTTGGGACCATTGAAGAAGGAAAACAAGCATAGTGATAGAAGAATTGGAGCACCTATCTTCACTAAACATAGATTTTGACCATAGATTGCCCAAGTCTAATTCCTTCTAGAATGAGGCGAGAGACCAAACCTTTAGTTTCATGCGAAGAGGTCCTCAAAGCAAAAGCTCATACTATAGTCCACACTAAACACTGGGAGGAAGATGAAGAAATTGTGGGGTCATCATATCATATCACCATTCATGATGAACAAAATGCTTCATCTTATATGTAAGTTGAGGAAAAGTGCCATAATATTCATGTGTGTCATCATATATATTTCAATGATGGTAATCCTCAAAAGGATAAAGACGATAAAGATGCACTACCTAAGCTTGAAGAAGGGGTGAAGACAATGGATGATGCGCTAAAAGAAGTCAATCTAGGAGTAGTTGAAGATCCAAAGCCCACATATATAATTGCCTCTCTGACTAGTGATGAAGAGGGCAAATATATTGAGCTACTTAAGGAGTTAAAAAATGTATTTTCTTGGAGCTACAAAGAAATGCCAGGTTTAGACCCCAAGGTGGTTGTTCATCAGCTTGCTACCAAAGGAGGTGCTAATCCTGTGAAGCAAGCATAATGTCGCTTCAGACCTGAACTGGTTCCATTGATTGAAACCAAAGTTAACAAGCTTATTGAGGATGGTTTTATTCGTAAAGTTGAATATCCTAAATGGATTTCAAGCATCGTCCCTGTAAAAAAGAAGAATGGCTAAATCCAAGTTTGTGTTATCTTTAGGGACCTGAATAATACTTTTCCTAAGGATGAATTTCCTCTTCCTATCACTAAGCTCATGATTGATACAATGACTGGATACAAGGCGATGTCCTTCATGGATGGTTCATCTGGATATAACCAAATTCGCATGGCACCGTAGGATGAAGAACTTACTGCCTTTCGCACACCTAAAGGTATATTATGCTACAAGGTAATGCCTTTTGGTTTGAAGAATGATGGTGCTACATCAACATGAAATGCAAAATATTTTTGATGCCATGCTTCATAAAAATGTGGAGTGTTATATTGACGACTTGGTGGTAAAGTCAAGGAAGAAAGATGATCACTTGCAAGATTTGAGGATGGTATTAAACGGCTATTGAGATACCAATCCAGAATAAATCCATTAAAGTGCGCCTTTGGAGTTACTTCTGGAAAGTTCCTGAGTTTTATTGTTCGACACCAAGGTATCAAAATTGATCAATCTAAGGTGGATGCTCTCTTGAAAATGCCCGAGCCGCGCAAGCAGCTTCCAATGGGACCCACTTAGGCAGTGGTTGACCTACTTCAATTTATAAACGATTTGGACGCCTATTTAAGCTCATTTTTCAACTAAACTTCGTCTCCAAACTTCTCCTAACCCTTATAAATAGATACCACAAGGGTTTGAAGTGATTCCAAAGTGATTATACCATATTTTAACATCAAAAGTTAGCTCTAGTGAAGAACAACACCACTTTGAGGTTGTGTTGTCATTGAGGATTGTTGTGGGCTGTACTTGGATGAAATTCCAACTTTTTGCTGTTGTTTAAGGTGAGATAACATCCTACTAATTGTTCTTAAGATGTCTTGTATGTTGGTTAAGTTGTTAGGATGATAAGCTACAAGATAATACTTGGATTAGTTTAAGTCACTTCTATGGTGTTGTATTGCCATTGAGGGTTGTTATAAGGTGAATTTAACTTGGATTTAGACTTGAAGTTACTATAGGAGGTATGTGTATTGTGTTATTGCATGTGCTTAAGGTTATCTTGATGTTGATTAAGTTAAATGGATGGAGTAGACATAAACTAGTGAATAAAGTTACTAATTGAAGATAGTTGGAGTTGTAGATTGTTTCCTTTGTTATAAATATATGGTATGAGTGACTTCATTATCATATTAATGATACTTTTAGATTAATTTAAGAAGTCTATAAGGGGTGATATGGTTATACGGATTCCAATCGGAGCTTGCTGCTCGTCGTGAAGTAGTTGTGACTTGTTGTTGGTATATGATGTCTTGTTATCGATATTTATAGGTTGTTGGACTTCCCTGGATGTTGTTTGGTATATGGTATTGTATAAGTCCCTTGTTACAAGGGAGATGCTGCCCAAATTTAAGTAAATGAGCTACTAGCTTGTGTTATAGACTTAGCCTTTGCTCAGCACTAATTTTGAATCTCCTTATGCTATGATAGATCGAGTTTACTTGTTTGAAGAGTTGCTTGGAAGGTATTACGGGCTCAACATATTTAAGATATGTTAAGACACTTACTTCTTTCTTTTGGCATGATATAAAGTGACATTAACATAAACGGTACGTTAATTAATAAGAAATCTACTCCTAGAAACTAAGGTTGTCCATGTTGTTCTTTCCTTAGAAAGTTATTCTAAACAAGTGTGTATGATCCTTAAATCGTTCTAAGATTTATATTGATGGTAGAGACGCCCATAATGTTCTTAGTTCATTCCAAAAGGTTTAGAACTTGATTCCATGATCCGAGCATGCATTATATATATGTATATATTTTACTCTACCGAGCCACACTATAGTCGGTCGGGTACGGAACCTATTATGCAACCACTAATCAATTAGGTTTATCGAGCTCTACGTGGCCGGGTATGATTCTACCGATCCTTATGATGGTCGGGTACGTTTTAACGAGTCCTCTATGAGGCCGGGTACGATATGATGATGATGATGATGATGTCCACAGAGGCAAATGTTTTTAAAATTTTATGTATATATATGTATATATATATATATATATATAATATATGTATTATGAATTTCATGTAAGTAGTCCTCAAAGGCACTCAGATGTTATACGTTGTATCTCCTCTATCTCTCTTTACATTACTGTTCTTGTTTATGCTTCCATGCCTTACATACTCCGTACTTTATTCGTACTGACGTTCCTTTTGACTGGGAAATGCTGCGTTTCATGCCCGCGGGTCCCGATAGATAGGTTGATATTCCTCCAAGTAGGCTATCAGCTCAGTAGAAGGCGTTGGTGCACTCCACTTGCTCCAAAGTTGCCTATTTGATCAGTATGCTCTGGATATGTATTGGTTGGTATGGCGGGGACCTGTCCCGGCCTTTATGATTTTATATACTCTTAGAGGCTTGTAGACAGATGTCAGATGTATGGATATTTGTATGGCCTTGTTGGCCTATGTTTTGAATTTACAAATGGTCATGTCGGCCTTTATGCCCGTATGTCACATGTATAAGTTTGCATATCATGTTGGGTCGTCATATGTTGAGCATTCCCTTATGTTTTATTCTTGTTATCTCATGATGGGTTTCCTGACTCACTTACCCATTAAAGTATGATAAGAAAAATATGTTACCTTGGTACTCGGTCGAGTAAGGCACCGGGTGCCCGTCGCGGTCCTTCGGTTTGGGTCGTGACATAGAGGGTTGTCTTCGCCTTGGACAAAGTATAGTCTTCAGCTTAGACGGTGTAATGGTCTTAGCCTCGGACAAAGTAAAGTCTTCATCTTGGATGGTTGTCTTTGCCTTTCCAAAACAAACTTTTGGTCAGACGGTGTAATGATTTTTGCCTCAGATAAAAAGTAAATTCTTTGGCTTAGATGATGTAATGGTCTTTGCCATATATAAAGAAAGTCAAGTTTTCAAATAAAATGAAGTCTTTAGCTCAGATAATGTAACGGTCTTCGCTTTAGACAAAATAAATCTTTGGCTCAGACGGTGTAATGGTTTTTGCCTCAGATAAAAGTAAAGTCTTTGGCTTAGATGATATAATGATCTTTGCCATAGATAGAGAAAGTCAAGTTTTCAAATAAAATGAAGTCTTTGGTTTAGACGATGTAATGGTCTATCTATCCCTCTGATAAAATGAAGTTAAATCTTCAAACAAGATAAAACCGGTTTCTTGACATGTAATGATCTTCATCTAAGATAAAGTGTAATGGTCTTCATCTCAGACAAAGTAAATTTTTGGCTCAAATGGTATAATGGTCTTTGCCTCGGATGAAGTAAATCTTCAGATTAGACAACATGATAATTTTCGCATGGGACAAAGTAACGTCTTTTAAGTTAGACGGTGTAATAGTATTCACATATATCAGGCAACGTATAATCTTCGACTTAAATAATGTAATGATCTTTGTCTCGGACATTGTAAATTCTTCTGCTTGAGACATCGCAAAATTTTGGCCTTGGCCAAAGTAAAACAGTTTTTGCCTCAAACGGGATGAAGTAATTCAAAGAATTTATATAATAATTGTTGTTTCCTACTTTGAACCTGAAAAGAAAAGGCACCAAAGAGAGAACAAAAGAAATACAAAAGATGGGAAGGGATTAAATTCCTTCCCAAATTTCAACGAAAAATGCAGCATGTATAAGTGCAGCAAATTCCGCCAAAGAAGCTTTCCGCAAACAATAATGAAAGGAAAAATCCATACAAGACAAAAGAGAAATCAAGAAATCTTACATAAAAACTAATAAATAAATTTTCCTAGTTCAAAGTAGTGAACCTACAATTGTGAAGATGAACTCAAGCTTATGACATCGTCAAGGGGAAAAAATGACAGTGAGTAGAACCCGCAGAAAGATTGGAATGCGCTATGAGTTTGAAGGGACTTGACTCTTATATAGATGCCGAAAGAAGTTCTCCTAATCCATCAAAATGTGCAGTGACTATAATCTCTTCAACAGAATAAGATATTATTATCTCGTAAAAAATAGAATGGCAGTTGCATGGGGAGTTATCTGTTACCAACAAGAAAAAAACTAGATAAAGAAGGACCAGGTGATCTACTTAAAGACAGTTAGGTGATCTCCTCGTTAAACCACATGCTCGCCGAATTACGCAAGATCAGGAAACAACATAAATATATTAGTAGCTGTACATTTAAATTTTATTGGATTTAAATTTATAAAATAATTTGAATCATATTAAATTCAAGATATTAGTCCAAATAAATATTGAAGCTAGTAAATTGGGCTAGTTATTTAAATCCAATATATGTGTTAGGCTAATCCATTTAATCGATCTACGGATTAAATGTTAAGCCCACTTCATTAGCCGAAGGTCCAAATGGTTATTTGTCCATCTTAAAGTCCAGGCTCATACCACATGTCAAGTGATATGGCAATCCAAATAAAATAAATAAGCAAATAAAATCATGTCATGTGTAAGTGATATGGCAATCCAAATAAAATAAATGGGTCAATTAAATCATGCCAAGTGTGTGAATGTTATTGCTCGGTTTAAACGGACCAATCAAATCGCGAGCCACACCACCCTCTATAACTATAAATAGAGGTCTCCATAAAGATAGAAGACACCAGAAGTGATAACAAGAAGTAAGCAGAGAGCTCGTGGATCAAACACCGCAGATTTCTCTACAAGCAGTTCAAGCACTCAAGCTACAAGTTCAAGTTCAAGTTCAATTTCAAGATCAAGAACGAAGCCGAATCAAATACCAAGCGTTCAAGATCAAATTACTTTCTTGATCAAATCCAATTTCAAGTTCAAGAAGAAGATTCAAGATCAAGCTTTACAAGACCTTGAATCAAATCAAAGTCAGGCTCATTAAGATACTTTACATTCCTGAAGAATCATAGGAATATTATAGAAATTATAACTTTCATTTATAGAGATTATAACTTTCATTTATTGAAATCAAATATTTCATTTATTATGCAATTTTTCAGTCTTAATTAATTATTTTTCTCGATGCGAAAATTTATTGCTACAGTAGCGTTATTAAGTTTGTCAGTAACTTTAATATAATATATTAGTAGAGAAATAAGGCAAGTAGATTTTGGTGAGAAAATTTGCAGGTAAAAAAATAAAGAAAATGAGGAAAACAGCATATGATAATCTGAAGGAAAATTGGTAGGTAACTCTACATGCGAATTTAGCTGGGGATATACTTAGGCAATTGGTTATTTGGAAAATTATACTACTAGAAGTTCGGAAAAAACCGTCCAAAAAAATCAACTAAAGTTGGTCGGTAATGGCCAATAACCGTCCAAAACACGATCATTAACGTATGGTCGGTCTGTTAAAGGTCGGATACCGAACAAATTTGGTCGAAAATTACCGTCGAACTTTGATCGGTCAATTAAATTTAAAAAAAAAATTGCTGAAAAAAATTATTTTATAACACTACTAATATATCTTGGAAATTAAAGTTAGAAAAAATTGAATATTACGAATATATTACAAAGATAATAAATAAAATAATATTAAATTATTTTATTTATAAATAAAATACATAGGTAAAAATATATAATATAGTTTATAGTATAGAAGGTATTACATAAATATGAAGGTTTATACAATATCACGGCATAATAGATTTTTTAAGTAAAAATGTGACTTTTGTGATAATTAGAGCAAGGTAAAATGATTTTTATATAACAAAAGAAAGAAAAGTGACTTTGTACCATAAACGCAAAGTTGAATGATTGTTAAATTAGAAGGAAAAAGAAAAATAACTTTTGGAGAAAAAACACAAAAGTTCAATGACTATGGATAAAATTATATCTAATTATGATTGGATTTCGTTTCTATAAAAGATATGAAGATCTCTTATAAATTTCTTAATCAAATACCTAATTTGTCATAATGCAATTGCAAGCCTCAATTTTTTGAAAACACTGTAATCATCTGAACACGAGCGTCCCCAAGGGCCCTGCAATTTCTCTAAGTCCACCATTAGGCAGCTCTAATTACTATTCAAAATTTTCTTTTTCCGACAGATAAGTAATAGTTGCAAGATCAGTTAAATGATTTGAACTTGTGCAACTATAATTGGTATGTCGAAGGTCATTCTTCGGAAAATATATATACTGAAGATTGATAAATTTAATATTAGCATACATAATATGTTTTGATAAAACAAAATTGAGTACCAAAGACTGATGTCGAAGCAGTTAGTGATACTTAAAAATTACGACAATTATCAAGGAAAATAATTTCTCCCAAAAATGAAAGAAAAAAAAAATTATTTTCCTTTTCAAAAAAAATAAATTTTGTCTTGTGTTCAATTGATAAAAATTATTTCCCTGCATATCAAATACAACCACATCTTTCTCCGCTTCACTTCGAAAAGTTTAACCACAATTTGTTTCATTACTTTTTGTCTTTTTTTTTCGTCAATAGACTAATCATGGTATTTGCTTATAAAATTGTCTCGGGTTCGAGCCCCGATCGTTTTTGTTAGGGAATGCTTACCCCCATATGGGATTTTTCGGCACAAATCCGCATTTAGTCGGACTATGTTAGTACCGAACACGGTGGGAAATAAAAAAAGTATTTCCAAAATTTTGAGTATTTAATGTCTCAAATATTATTTTGAGAAACTTTTCAGCAACGCCACAAGAAAAAACTGCTAGTGTTTCCTTTTCCTTTTTTTGCTTTTTTTTAATTCAATTTGACTTATTGTGAACTTCTTTTGGTTAGTATCAGTAATATCAATTCATGACTTATTGTTCTAGACTAGAAACATATGGGAAATCCGATATACTATATCTTTATTTTCTAGCAATTTAATGCTCGTATTTATTTCTTTGTGAATGATTTCTGCGGGGAATGATTCCACACGCTTTTAACCTTTGCTGCTTTGCTTGTTTGGACAGAATACCATTTGATTCTCTTCCTCCTTATTCAGCAGAATTTGATTCTCATTTGTCCTTCCTGTACTCCTTGACACAGCTACATATTTTGTTCATTTTATTGCAATGGAAAAAACTGATACTTGTAAGACTATTATCCTGTGGCTTCTAACTAAAACAAAAATTAATTTCTGAACAGTTTCAACTTGATCCATCTCTGGAACTGTCATTTTGACTGTCCAAAACGCCAATAGGACAACCATATTAATTTTATCCCTCAACCAAAATCAAGTTGCATACGGAGAAACATGTTAAGTGGTAAAGAGAAATATGCTAAGAGTGAAGATATTTAGAACTACAGTGGCTCCAGAGGAGCAAAAAATACTCATAACAAACTGCAAAGCCAAGATTTTCCAATCCTCTTCCAGATTACACATACGAGAAATCAGAAAGAATTATATCAGACCAAAAGAGAGGATAATACAGTGCTTACAAAACCATCTGGCTAGCTTACCTATCAACTTTATAACTTTCTCAATATATGATGTATAAAAGAACGAGCACCCTTAAGTGAAAAATTAGAAGGAAAACAATGTTCCCAAATTGCTTTTTCCCAAGCAGATAGAGAAAATTAGATGTTCTACAACAATAAATCTCAACTTTCTTCCCCTACATATACAAATGCAGTCTTTCCTAACAGTATTTGTTAAGCCATTAGTTGTGGAAGCGCCAAAACAAAATGAGCGTCTCCGGTTGCAGAAAGGTTGTTAGAGTCTTCGTATATATGCCTTTCATAAATCAATGGTGAACATTATTCATGGATGCCCGTGTAAGTGATTCGTTGCAGGCTGATCTTCAAGGCAACAGTCTCTCTCCCTTTTTCTACACAACACCCAAAAATGAAATAATAGAATCTCCCATACCAATTGAGGAGAAAATAAAAGAAATAAATGAGGCCTCCTTCAAGTACTGAAGGGAGACCACCCGCTCCAATAAGAAAAGCACCCACGGGTGACTTCAAAAATGTACAATAGCTCTGGATGCCTCTAGGTGTATTCTTCACCATTCCAAATCTATAGTGGAGATGCTACATTACCAAAGATGGGGCGAGGTCAAAGTATAACGGATGATGAATGCGAACAATATTGCACTGAGAAAAATGTAACAGCTCCAACCAACAGTGCACTGCACATGTAACTCTGGCTCAATGAATATAGAAGAGAGAGAATCCCAGTATTCTAGAAATCAACTGTGAGTAAAAACCAACGGTGAAGCACAACTTCGAGCCAAGAAGAAACTAAAATACCTAGAACCACGCCAAGAATATGAAAAATGTCACTGATAAAAGAATCATAAGCAAGACTAGCCGTAATTAGTAAAAGGAACAACAACAACAGCAACCACCACCCAGTATAATCTCACTTAGTGGGGTCTGGGGAAGGTAGTATGTACGCAGACCTTACCCCTACCCTTGGGTAGAGAGACTGTATCCAAATAGACCCCCGGCATCCTTCCCTCCAAGAACTTCCCACCTTGCTCTTGGAGAGACTCGAACTCACAACCTCTCGGTTGGAAGTGGGGATTGCTTACCATCAAAGCAACCCCTCTTGTCAATGAAACAATATGTAGTTTATATTATAGCACCATAATTAGTAAAAGGAAATTATACTCAATTTCCCAAGGGGAAGGCCGGTTAACAGCACATTATGTCAATGAAACAACATGTAGTTTTTATTATAGCACTAGGGCTCTGGAAGCCAAGAAGCTTTGACACAAGGATATTAAGCAATATGTCAGAATGGAACGCTGATGGTTTTCCTTCTTGGGAATTCTAATCAATTCTTGTAGAAGAAAGAAAGCAGGAATATCCTTTCTTCTTCCTTCCTTCAAACTTAACCCTTGGCATTTGCAATAATATGTTTTTGATGGATATTTGGATTTAGTGGCAGGGCTACTCTCAACAGAAGACTAACCACTTATGCAGGAAAGGGTATTTACGAGTGTTTCCAAGATTAACTTACAAATTTTTTAATGATGAAAGGACAACTTCACCATTGTAAGCATGAGCTTGGCCCACCTGAAATACAGCAATAAAGAGCTCTTAGTTAGTTTTGACATCGGATGAAAGAGTTATATTCAAACCAGAATGTCGCTCCAGAAAACAAAAACTATCGAAGTCTAACCTTAAATAAAGATATATCCATCAAAATGCTTGACCAACAGTTATTAATTGACCATAGCCCTATTAGACCACATGTCGCAAATGGTATGTTAGCAACAAAAAGCATAAGGAAAACAAACTAAGGTTGAAGACGACATTTAAATTTACAATTGAATAAAAATAGCCATAGCATTCTACATTGCTTTTGTACATCATCTTAAGTCAGCAGGTGAATTACTACATAAATGTATATCAGACACCATTAACTCAGCGATTCTAGAATATAGAGAAGTGAAGTTATAACATGAATGAGACTATTCCATAGACAAATATTCACAAGACCCTTAACCAAACAAATCCTTTTAAAAGTTTCATTAGCAATTACCTTGATGAGCTACTTGTATCCAACTTCTAACATCAGATGGCGATAGCTGCGCCCCCGAATGACTCGCTGCCAAAGATGCTGGAGTGAATTCTTCAAGTTCAGTTCCATTCGCTGTTGAACAAGCCTGTATTGAAATGAAAAGAGTAAACACACGGAAGCTTCTAAGTTTTTCTAAAGCCAGGCTGAATGTAAGTACAAATCTTACCATCTAACAAGGCATCTCTGAATACCCCGAGAAACCGGACGAATGAATGATGGATCCCGTTGTGAATACAGCAGACCGACCTAAAAAGAATAATCATAGCATTTAGATAGTGTAATAGGCAGAGCGTCAATATTTTGATTCTTTTGATATCTTTTCTTTCCCCTTTGGACAGCTATTGGACAGGGTTTCGTTACATCTTTCTGCCAAACAGTGCCTTTACAAATTATAGCAATATTATTGTGCAGCAAATACTCATAGAAACAGCAGGGCCAGTCTGTTCTTAATAAGGTTAAGCCAGTACGGTAAAAAGAAGACACCGAATCAGGACAAAAATGAAAAGCATAGGTCCTGATGAAAAGGTTGAATTGACTTATACATAGATACCTCTATTAATGCAATAGCAGAGGGATCATCAAAGATTTCAAGACTACAATCAGCTAGATAGTTTACCTGCAAATTGGAGCAAAACAAAAAAGCAAGGAAAAACGAATGACTATGTTTTGCTTCATCAAAGTAAAAAGGAAGAGTGACTAAGTATCTATGGTGCTAATGACTCTAAAAACAGTAATCATATTTTATCTACAAAATTTAGGAGGCAACTTTTGGAATGTCAAACATAAAACAAGAGTACAACAAACAACAACAACAAACCTAGTGTAATCCCACAAGTGGAGTCTGGGAGGGTAATGTGCACGCGAATCTTATCCCTACCTTGAGAAGGTAAAGAGGTTGTTTTTGATAGGCCCTCGGATCAAGGAAAAATATAAAACAACAAGAGTAACATGCAAATAATAGCTCCACAGTACTTGCACAAATGGAAAGAAATGAATCTCTTTAAATTAAATAATATAGTGCAATGCTCGTATGATATAAGACAGTTACAGCTAGAACCTGCTTATATGCTTATAAAATAGAACAAGATGAATGATACCCCAAATTCTGCTTTCACAAGAGACTGAACAAAGTCCATAAGTTGAATTTTAGCCCATTGACGACAAAATACAGGATCATTAGAAGATGGAGGGTGTCTCCAGGGAGCACCAAAACATAGCTTGTCCTTTAAAATTCTTCCACTTCGTGCATCAACTGCAAACTTCTGTAGAAGTGACAATGCTCTATCCATGGCAGGATTAACTACTGTTACCTACAGTACAGATAAGAATAGCAGATGAGGACTTGGACTTCATTGAGTATTTTAAATATTTGGCAGTTCTAGAATGCTGCACTTTCAGAATGAAAAATTGAACATTGAACATTGAACAAATTTAAGAAGTCTCCTCGATTTCATTGCAGTGCTTACACACCTAATGATGACTTGGTTATTCTCTTAATTAGATTATGAGCCCCAAATCCAGAGAAACTTCCTCAACTACTCGGATGCAAATTGTCAAAACTCCGTAAAACTTTCTTCTTCAGGATAGTCTCACTATAATGTATGAGATTGCATTTTGGATCAAGCAAGTCAAGATGCAAGGCACAAATCTCTCTAGGTTATGCAATATATAACTCAAACTCTTGGACATTAAACCATACAACAACAACAACAACAACAACAACAACAACAACAACAACAACAACAACAACAACAACAACAACAACAAAAAACATAGTGTAATCTCACAAAGTGAGGTCTTGGAGGGTAGTGTATGTGCAGACCTTACCCCTACCTTGTGAAGGCAGAGAGCTTGGACGTTTAACCAATAGAAAAAAGAAAACATTTGACTTGGCAAAGATAAGAGAAGATCAACCAAATTTCTTGACATAATATACTTTCATATCAATTCTCTTTGCAGGTATTTTGCCTATTCCTAGTTGTAGAGTTGTGTATACTATGTAATGGGAGAGATATTAACAACAATGTGCCAATAAGCTTATTATTACCACAGGTCCAAGAAGTAGAGACTCAATAGCTTGCATGAAAGCTAACTTTTGACCTTGTACATGAATACAATATGGAAAACAAAATAAGACTTGCATAGTGACTCATGTGCAAGCTCAAACAGTTATAAAGTACGACGCGCCGACAGCAGAGATAGAGCCAGAATTTTAAGTGTATGGGTTCTGAATTTAGGACAGGACCGCGCTCAAGCTAATATACAAAAATTATAATACTAAGAAACGATAGCAATATTTAATACATATTTAAAAAGTAACAACCACTTAACATAATATATGAATATAAACACTATTGTTATAATTGCGGTTGACGACTTGTCATGTTTTGAAAACAGTAAATGATCACATCATTAGGTACATTTTTTTAGTTTCAAATATGTTATTCTCTGTATAACAAACTAAACAATCATTCAAAAAGTTATCACCAACGCAAAACTTCATCGAAGTAAAAGTTTTCTACCATTGCAGTAGGCAGTAGCCAAAGATAATATCAAACTTAAATCAGTAAGCAAGTCTCTATATCTTGTGAATATTTGTCTTAAAAGTTTATTGCATAATGAATACTAGATACATGGAAAAGATTTTTGCTTTCCTTTTTACTTTCTCCTTATATATGAAGAAGGTTACCGGATGACGCAAACTTCCCTCACCAGCTTAATGGCCACATCCTTTTCTGGCCTAAATATTTATTGTTGTAGTAAATGAATTTTTAATATAATATGCTGACAAAAATTAAGAGATAGGTCTAAAATTTTAGGGGAAGCCCAACAATACAAATATAAAAAGCCAAAATGAAAGATTCAACATTTGGAATCAAAAATTTAAAATCAAAGTGACATTTACTTAAAAATCAAAAGATAAAAGAAAGGCAAACAAATAAAAGAAGAAAAGAAGATGGAATAGCATGGATGGACCTTGACCAAAAACATGACCAGTTGGGAGTTGGGACTTTTGATTTAAAACAATGACAACAACATTCGAACATCGTAACTCTTTCACTCACTTTTCTTTTGATGTTAACTTGCAGAATAACTCTCTCAAATAAGTGAAAGGATAGTTGGGGCTGTTTTGGAGCTTTTGTTTTTTTTCTTTGTCTTAGTAACAAGTTTGCGGGTTTTTTATTCCAAAAAAGAAAAGGGAACATTGTTAAAAAGAAATAAAGTTGCGCTGCATCTCGGGAGAATCAAACACGCGTGATTGCCTCCAAATCCAGAACCCAAAATTTTGGCTAGCACACGAATCTAATAAATGCTAATCAATGCTCTGCCTTATCTCTACTTTCTCTCTCTAGATTGGTGATTTTCTAGAGCAAGGGCAGCCATGGCTGCTGAAAGCTCTCCCCAGCCTTTGGTTGTGGGAGAGTTAATACAAAACAATACTACAACAATTCCAAACCAAAAAGAAAAGACCATAATCCAAAACAATAAACTTTCATATGCTGCAAGTTTAGTTCATCCCAATTCAATTTTATCGAACCAAACAAACTAAAACAAGTTGAAGTTATACATGGAGTACCAACTATTCAATTTACAAAGGAAGAATGACTAGACTATGCAAAAGAGGACGAACTGCATCAAGCTATTGTGGTGAAACTATCTTCAAACAAGATGGAGTTATCAACCGTGAGGAACCTACTGCCAAAAATCCTTGGAATTAAAGGACAAGCTTTGATCAGGCAACTTGCACCAAGACAAATTCTTATCAGGATGGATCAATTTGACGATTTTTGTACATCACTTGCGAGGTCAATTCTGTACTTTTTTCACAATGGAAGGGAGCACCAAATTAGAGTACTTCCATGGTCTATTGATTTTAATGTAATGGAGGAGACGACAAAGGCTGTTATATGGATATCGATGCCAAACTTACCTCCGGAGTTATTTGCCAAAAAAGCATTATTATCAATAGCTTATGCTGCTGGTATGCCCATATCAATTGATAAAGCGACTCATATTAAATCTCGTCCTAGTATAGCAAAGGTCAAGGTGATCCTTGATTTAAAGGATAAGTTGCCTGAGAAGGTAGTCTTGCAGTTTGTCGACAAACAGACGGGCAAAATCAATGAATTTTGTCAGGAGTTAGTTTATGACAATCTTCCATTGTATTGCTTCCACTGTAAGCATCAAGGACATGATGAAAATACATGTCGAAAATTGAAAGGGGGGGCAGTAGATAATATTCAACAAGAAAAACAAAATGTTACGCAAGGAGAAGAAGAAACAGTCATGAAAGATGAAGGTGAGGTTGAAACGTTACAAGGAAATTCAATGGATCATTTGAATGATAAGAAACAACAAAGATCAATGGTGGAAAACAAAAGAAATTGTGGCGACATAGATGAACAAACATTGGTCAACGGAGTGGGCCATTTGGATCATGTGAATATGGAAAAATCATATGTTACAGCTGGAAAGGAATCCCATAATATTGATGTGGGCTCACATGGACAAGATGGGCACGATAACAATGTTAATGCTACTGCTATTATGGAGCAAATTGTGGTCAAGAAGCATGCGGGCCATAGTTTGGCTTTTGTGGAGAAACAAATTTCTGGAAAATTTGAACAAAAGGTAGCCCATGCGGGCCATGTCTTGAATGGAAAGAAAGATGATAAATTTGGAAACAAAAAAACGGCTAATGTGGAGAAAAAAGATAACAAAGTGGCGGGACATCCAAGTCATGTGAATAAGCATCATGATGCCAACACTTTTAAGCACATGGACGTGGGCCATATATGTTTGGTGACTGGCGAAAATTTGGAGCAAATTGAGGACCATGTGAAAGCAAAAGAAGCCAAAATTATAGAGCAAATTGCTGGCCATGTGACTAACGAAAATATTGAGCAAATTGCGGGCCATATGAAAGCAAAAGCTGCCGAAAATATGGAGCAAAACTTAGACAATTTCGTGGGCCATGGGAAAGCAATAACTTTGTCTAATGCTACGGCTGATTCACAGTTCTGTAACTCACACATTGCTGCTCAACTTCATTCGGATGTTGCGTTACAAGATGTTACTGCTACTCGTGCAGGAATCGAACAAACTACTGTTTGTGATGATCATGTTCAAACCAGTGCAATCATTTCACCAGAGGAAAGAAAACTATTGGATTATATGGACAAGGTGGTGTCTCGAGCCTGTGACGAACGAGGTTATGAAAGTAATGAAGAATTGAGCATACCGGAGGAAGTAGGATCTTGTAGTAACCTTAATGTCACAGATTATCTCGTCAATTCTAGGCATAAACCAATGAGGCGGAGCAATAAAACAGAATTGATATCTCATGACAGACAACTACTGCATGCAATGCTAACTGCACATCCTTTTGAAATTTTGGGTCGTGATCCTTATAGCGCTAACCATGGAAATAAGAGCAGGAATAAGGTTCACATACAACAACAAATCAAGCCAAGCGATGTTAAATCACAAGATGAACAAAACTTGGATGCACAAGGTATTTTATACATGCCAAATCAACGGACAGCAGAAGAAGGTGAAGTAATTGAAGTGCTGCCACAACACCTCAAAACAGTCCCAATTAATGCTACAGAGGAACAAAAGCCGCATACAAAGGAAAAGAGCAGGGACGACAATGTTAGGCGACCTCCAATGAGAAATGCCAAGCTTAAGCAGGCCGCCCCAACTACATCAACAAAGTCCAAACAATCTAAAAAGAAATCATGAATTTTCAATACTTCTTGAAGAATTGGGACGATGTTGATAAAGAATTACAAATTGAAGGATCGACAAAAAGGGACATCATTTTAACTCTTTCATCATTTTAATCTGCCACTTTGTTAGTATCCTCATTTGTAATCTCATCAGAGAGTAGGTTATAAACTCTGTGATGTTCATAAAATATTTGGTCCTGTCAAGTTCGTATTTTTTGCATTCCTGTTAATATGTGAGGTTGTCAAGCCTCAATAGGATTTAGTATGGTATGTTTAGCCTGGTATGTGTTATATGGGTAACAATACCGGTGCTAATGCCCCATTATTTGTACTTTTCCTAATTGTTGTATTTTTCTTTTATGCTATTAATAAAAAGCTAGCCCTAGGCACTTGCCTAGTGGATTGCCGAAAAAAAAATCTAGAACCCTTACCACTGAACCTAGAGCCTTTTTCCTACTGGATTAGTTGTTGTATATTTATATGCATTCAGTAACTTTTTCAATGCAAATACAGGGTCCGGAAAAAAGTTACTGGATTTGCCCACACTCACTATTGTAGCTCTGTCCCTTCCTACAGCTATAAGCAAGAGAAACTGTAGCATGCCTTTGCTTTCTAAAATGAAGTCAAAAGGTGCATCCTGATCAAAACCAATAGGTTTAAGATAATCCCGAGATTCAAAGGCGGGGTGCTGGAAACCATTCACGAGTTTCAGGAGAGAGAAGAATTCGAAAAAACCTCAATGCTTCTTTGATTGTCATTATCCCAAAATGGGAGGATGCAATAAGCACCAGGGATTACACACCTATTAATCTAGTGAGCATCATCTATAAGATTATATCTAAGGTGCTTTCCAATAAACTTAAGAAGGTTTAGAACGAGATTATGTCTACTTCACAAAATGCTTGTATGGAAGGTAAGACATATACTAAATGCAACATTGTTGCAAACGAAGTGGTAGATTCTAGAAGAAAGCAAGGAGTGTCGGGTACTTTGTGCAATTTGATCTTGAGAACCCCTATGACCATGTGAACTGTGAGTTTCTAGATCTTATTATGTTGCAAATGAGCTTCGGAGTCAAGTGGAGTATGTGGATCAAATTCTGCACTTCTACAGTGAGATAGTCGATTCTTGTGAGGCAGATCGAGAGGCTTGAGACAGGGTGACTCGTCATCTCCTATGCTTTTCATTGTAGTTATGGAGGTTTTGAGCAGGATGATGGATAGAGCAGCAACGGACAAATATTTTAGACGTATCATTGCAGCATTTGGGGACATGTTATCTTGCAGTCTTATCATTTATTGTTCACGGACAACACTTGGTACTTTGTGATACTAATAAGACTCAGTTTGGAATACTTAGGACGTGAGTTAACATAGTTTCAGGCGATGTCGGGCCTTAAGATCAATCTGGGTAGTGCGAGATCATACCAGTTGAAGAAGTGGAGGATTGAGACTCTAACACAGGTTTTGAATTGCAAAGTTGGGGCTCTCCCCACTTCTTGCCTTGGCTTGCCGCTAGGTGCTTCAAATAAAGATCAAGCTTCATAAAATCCGAAACTTTTAAAGAGTTGAAAGGCCTGCAGGTTGGTAGAAAATATATTGTTCCAAAGGAGGAAACTAAGTGCTTCTTAAGAGCACATTGCTGAGCATTCCCACATATTTCATGTCTTTGTTTCAGGCTCGGATCGGTTGGAAAGACTTTCAGAGGAACTTTCTATGAATCCTTTCTATGGGATTCAACAGATGGGGAGTGAAGTTTCACTTGGTGCAGTGGGAGACTATTACTTGGTGCAGTGGGAGACTGTTACGTCTCCCAAATGCTGGGGTGGGCTTGGTATTAAAAATTAGAGGCTTCTCAATAAGGCCAATGGTTGTGTAGATTTCGGAAAGAGGAAAATGCTTTGTGGAGAGATGTGATAGCGGAAAAGTACGGGGTCTTGAAAGGGCTTGGAGGACTAAAAAATAGTAATATGCCTTATGGATGCAGATTGTGGAGGAATATCCTGAAAGGATGGGAGGATTCGATTTTATGTCTTTCAGGGTAGGGGGTGAGAGGAGAGTAAAATTTTGAGGGCACAAGTGGGACAATACCTTGAGACTTGCATTCCCAAACATTTTAGAACCGAATGGAGATGACAGTCCAACTAGTCAGAAAGATACAAGATGGAGAATTTTTCTAGGATTTGAGGTTTACAAGGAACTTTCAGGATGGGGAAGTAACAATATTTCAAAACCTAGTTAAGTTGCTTCACAAACAACGAATGCTACAGGATAACCACGACGTACGGAGGTGGGGGCGGGAAACAACGGGGTATTTTCTGTTAAATCATTTTATGAGAACCCTCTGGTTAGGGAGGAGGCTGCACTTCCACATAGATCAATTTGGATACCTAAGGTTCCGAGAAAGTTGTGCTTCTTCATATAGCTAGATACAAGTGGGGTGATACTAACAGCCGAAAATCTGAGAAAGTGGAAGGTTACTTACATCAGTTGGTGCTTTATATGTAACGGCTTGGGTGAAGACGTTGACCATCTCCTCCTTCATTGTCGAGTAGCCTCAAGGTTATAGTGGAAAATTTTTTTTTGGTTTGGAATGAATTGGTGATGCCATGCCCCATGAAGAGCTCATGTTCAGTTGGAATTGCGGTAGGTGGATGAGAACATGCAAGGGTTGGAATGTTGCTCCATTTGTGCTTATGTGAGTTATAAGGAGAGGAAAAAATAGGAGAGCTTTTAAAAGAAATGAACTTTGAAGAAATAGGAGAGCTTTTAAAATAAATGAACTTTGTTCAATTAAGAAATAGCCTTTTATCCCTTGTTTCCTTTTGGTGCACCATAAGGATCCTTTTGGTATAGAAGATTGAATATCTTTTGCAGTAACCATATCTTTTTGTGGGATTTTCTACTTTTTGATATACTTCTTGTATACGGGTGTTTTTGTATCAAAATATTTCAATAAAATTATTACTTTATCAAAAAGAAAAAAAATCGAGATTTGGTTTTACATTGGTGTTCTGATTTAAATTTATCTGCCTCACAAACTTCAGCTTGTATACTTTATAAGATAAAATCTCAACCACTGAAACAAGTTAAAACCAAATGTAATGGAAATTGTAACTTATTCTGGAACTTACTTGAAGATATGCCAAGTATGCATCCACGATATCCTCAAATTTACTGCTCTTCTCACTCATGACCCTAGATTCAAATAAATATGAGAGTGACTTAGGTTGTGATAATCATTTAGTATATGGCTCAAGTAGAAAACGCAGAATACCACATATGTTTACAGAAAACGAGAATTGTTGACATATCTAACTCTTTATTTAATATCTGAGAGACACCTGAGGCTTGTGGTGCACGGTTCGAAACTCGGTGGGTAAGTCCGCTCCTCTACTCTTCTCCATTTAAATACTAGGCTTTTGTCTGCGCTATGGTTCAAACTCATGACGTGTGCATAATCCACACATCACAAGCTGCACTCTTACCACTAGACCAAAGCCTTGGAAACCAATTCAAAGAAAAAGTACCATGTAGCCCCACCAAGATATGATGACTAGTTTAGAGATCACAGCGGAAATTAAAGATAAAGAGAGCACTTGCTTTCCTCTGGAAAAAAAATGTGATGTATAGATTAAATGTTATATATAGTCTACTTCCCACGAAAACCCCTTTCTTTTTCTTCCCCAAAGGTCAAAGTAATAGGTAAATTGCAGCAGATCACATGCCATAAGAAACTGTTTTGGAAGTTCATATATCTGTCCTTGGGCATATGACAACATACAACAACAACAACATACCCATTATAGTCCTACAAGTGGGGAGGCATATGACAACTTATCATCACAAAAATGACCATTGCTCTTAGCTTCACCTAGAAAAATGGTTTATGCTAATATACCTATGAAACTGGCTAACCACATTTTTCTTCATTGTGGACTGTAGAGTGCATACCGGAATTTCTATGTCCTTATAAGAAAAGCAGCGGGGGTCTATTTGGAAACAGCCTCTCTACCCAAGGGTAGGGGTAAGGTCTGCGTACACACTACCCTCCCCAGACCCCACTAAGTGAGATTATACTGGGTTGTTGTTGTTGTTATAAGAAAAGCAGCAAGATAAGCAGCTTAATTTATTGACTGGATTTCAGATTACATGACAACTGCAAGACCCTATTGTTGCAGATCAATTATAATACATGAACAAGCAACTATAAGTACTCACTTCTGGTAGTAATTACTTAGCTTGAGTGCATAAACCTCAAATAGATGTCTCGGACTCGGCCCTAGCACCTCAACGATCACATTCCACTGCAGAATAAGTATGATCAATATACCCAACAAGAAATCATCTTATGACATAACTTGAGCTAAAAAGCATATCTTATGATTGTATTTATCTGGTGTAAAGAAGATCATACCTCTGACTGACTAAAATAGTCGTCAACCATATGCATTTTAGCTTCTGCAGGAGTCCACCCAAATGTCTGCATTTCCAACAAAGTGAGATTTACCATAGTTCACAAATAAGCTAGTTTTAGCTAGACCTGTAAGACAAACAGAAACCATTCATACACAAATTAAGTTGCAGACTAAATTTAACTACTTCAGAGAAAGATGACTCAGGCATCACTTCAACAAACCTGTCATTTAATAAGGAATATGAAGAGGTAAAGCAAAGAAAATCATGCAAGAAGCACACAATTGAGAAAATCCTTTTATATTTATAGATTCCATCAAGACAAGGCAGGAAATAGAGGTTCAAGCTGGATAAAGTGCACCTTAACAACTTTGCAATTTACAAAAGCATAATATTGAAACAAGTGCACAAAAGGTTTACATCCTTTTGTTTTCATGATAAGCTATAGGCAAAAGATTCGCACTCACTCAGACATGGATATCAAGTTTGAGTAATTCTGATGTGCTTACCTCACGTGAGATGAAAACGTCCGGAAATCCAAAATCCATATAGGCACGATATGAGTAGTAGCTGCAATAATTTTCTTGTTAAGTGTTGAATCTCTAAATTGAATTAAAAGGTAATTAAAGATAGTTCCTCAGAGCATATAACAATCACAAATCTGAAAATAACTACTGTAAGGCTGGTGAGATAGCTAGTGTAGCTTTATTCTGCAAAGGCAAGATAATTATGTCACAAGTGTAATTACATGCTGTTACTTAAAAAAGAAAACGGGCTGTTATTGATGTGTCCTACACAGGCATCAATTTGTCAGACAAAATATAGTTATGAATCCTCTTATGCTACGGTTCATGCGTTAAGTTTCATTAATGATGCTACAATGAAGTTTCGCCACCAATCCATCCTATCTTTAGACCTCTGAAGCTTACACAAAATTCACTTTTTCCATTCAAGGGATGTATGTCATGCAAATGCAGGGATGTAAATCATTCTTTTAGAACCTACTGAATGAAAAACTGCCTTATAGTTTAGCTTCCTAATTCATAAAACATATGAAGGATGCTTCCAGGTTCAAACATACATGGTATGTGCCAACGAGGATAAGTAGCACCTCAAACAGACTACCCCATGCCCAACACTACTCTACACTAAGTGCACATTCAACCACAAACAACATACTATCACTTTTTCAGCATTCCTTTTACTGAATAACGAAAAGGAAAGGAAGTTGGAGTGCTGCACTTCTTTTTATCAGTATTGTGTGAGTACTAACTTGAAATTTCTGAACTAAGACAGACAACATGCCAAATGTAATTTTTTTTGAATTATGTGGGATTCTCATTATAACATTGAGGCAAAATGCATGCATTCGAACCACATGATGCAACTAATCATTATAAAAACGAAGTTTGACAACTAGGTCCATTGAGATGCATGATAAATGCAGGTCCTAGGTAAAATAAAAAGTTCAGTTGCATTACCTATCAGATGTTACAAGAATAACTGGAAGACATCTCTCATTTGCACCCAAGGCTATCATTCTCCATATCAGACTATCGTGATACATGGACCCACAGACAGTAGAATCATCTTTCAGTATTGCATTCTTTAGGACTTCAATGTTGTTTATCACCAGCTTCGGCTACTCATTTGGACATGTCCAATAAAGAAAACATCAATATTATATAAAGCAAAAGACACAAGCTAAGTCAAAAAGAAGACCATTAACTCCGGGTCGACTTTTTACTGTGAGATCACGGGGTAAAGAACATGCTTACTAGACACATCACTTTTAGCTCCCTACTACTACTTCTCACGAGTAAACAAAAATTAGCAGCTTTTTCATGAATCCAATTTAGCTCCTGAAAATTTCATGAAAATCTAAGATCCAACTTCCAAGGGCGGAACTAGGTTCAAGCAAAGGGTTCAATTGAATACCCTTCGCCGCAAAATTATACTGTGCAAATCGAGCAAAAAGTTAATTTTTTTGGTTATATATAGATGTTGAATCCCCTTGATAAAAGGAAATGTTCTAGTGTAATGGCAAAGGCGATTCAGAAATTGCTTCAGGTCCCAGGTTTAAATCATAGGTCTGACGTCCTAGAATTTTCTTGAATCCCCTTACATGAAATCCTGGGCTCTGCCACTGCCAACTTCATTTGGATTACCTGAAAATAATCTATTTCAGCGGCAGACGAAAGGAGTTCTAATAACAAAAGGGGCCAATCCGTGGCTGAATTGGCCAAAGACCTCGAAAATCCACCAGTCTGATTCAAATGCTTGATCGCATTAGCTCTCCACTTTTGCTGCACACTTATAACCTCTTTAGCCAAATTCAAAGCCGACATTGCTTCCTTATAATACGTCTCTTCCTCCAAACTCAACCCAGAGCTCTCTTGGGCATTTAATCGAACACTTGACGCAAAAACTGCCCTTTCCCATAAATTCAACACCGAACTATTCCTAATAGAAACAGCCTTCCTGGAGTTAGAAACACTACCATTTAGGATCTGTTTAAGGGCTGTATGAAGTCCATGCCATTTACTCAAAACAGTGAAAATCTGATGAGAGCTTATAGTTCCAAGCTTAATGCCCTTTTGGGCCATCGATTCGAGGCAACATTCGAGTTGAGTTGTAAGAGAGGGCAGTAAAGGAGGTGGGCAACTGGACCAAGAAGCCCAGGGAAATGATTGACCGTGAATTGGGTGATGATCTTTTACGGATTCTGCAAAGTCCACGTAGCCTGTTACATGAGGGCCACTGTTCCATTTACCCATAAGACCTGTAAAACACAATTGTATAAGAACACAAAAGAAAACGATGAGTAATTCATGTTTGTGTAATTGATGATGCTCACGCTCGAGGATTAGAGTGGTTTTGCCGACGCCACGAGGGCCGTGAAGAATAAGGGGCTGAGGGACTCGGTGGTGTTGAGCGTGGTTGTTGAGGACGGTTTCGAGGAGAGGCCGTGGGATTATTTTCCATGCCTTCTTCACCATTTTTGCTGTACTCAAGTTGAGAATGTAATGAAAGTTTCCTCAGGGAGCAGAAGACTAGTAAAGTATAAGCAGTGTTCTTCACAGACGACAAGGAAATTGGAAGTAAAATGACTTCATCCTGTCCCCTTTAGCGAGGAAGAACAAAAAAGAAGGAAATTTAATTAAGATAATTTTTTAATTTCAATTTCCATAAAAGTATTGTTTTAGTGGATTTTAAAACAATATCTATTTTGTCAACAATTTAGATATCCCAGTTTCAAAAGTTTAAAGATCCAACAACTCTATAGAAATAGAAATTCGTTGAGTATATATACAAAATTATCAGATTCTCCACCTATAAATTTCAAATTTTTGTATTATATTAATTTGAATAAGTATACATAAAGGCTAAAATTATTTATTTTTGTTCGACGAAGGAAATTATTTTGCATGTCGATGGTGTACTCCAATGGATGATTCAACTCAATTAACACATTATGTCATGCTCAATCAAAAAATATACAAAATTAACATATTTTGTGTTTTTGAAGTATTTGACAAAATATATTGATAATCTTAATATATAGGTTAAAAAAGTTGTTGTCACAGTTCACATGAACTTTTTATATTTTTAGACCACATAAAATAATTAAAACTCAAACGAAATACTATAAAAAAATCACTCAAACACCTAACCCGACCCACTAAAGTAAAAACTCCCCCAAAAATAAATTGTTTTCGATATTCCTTGTCCTTGCTGAAAATACCATTTTAGATACATCAGTAGAAAGTAGAAACTAGAACAATTAAGCATATCACGTGGAATTACGTCAAGTAAGAAAAATTGTCTTGACTTTCTTTCGACATTTAAGTCCATGACACACGTATTGTTTCTATTTTAGACCGAGATTTGTATAAATTATTTTTCAAATTATGCCACATTAAATACCAAAAGCGCGTATTCCGTTTAAACTTGTGTCACACCGTATAAGGCTTTTCATTCACATTCCTTTCTTATTCAAACGTGAGATTCGCCTAAGATGACATGTGCACCCCTTCTTCGGAAACTTACCAAGCTAGAAGTCTATCAGCCGTGCTTGACTCGCCCTCATCAGTCTGCCCTCCATCACGAGCATCATATTCACCATCCCACTCCTTTGGAATTCATCGTCCTTGTTGAGCCCTACTATTGTACTGAAAGAGATTTGACCTTGATACCATACTCGTCACGATCCAAGCATATGGCACGTATTATCCGTTTTGGATCTAGGCTTGCACAGGTTTGTATTTTGGGATGCTCTACATCGAGCCCGAAAGCACGCATATCATGTGAACTTGTGTCGTATCTTATAAGCTTCTCCTTACTCTTCCATTCTGATATAGGATTCACCTAAAATAACATATAATAGCTCTTTTTCAAAAACTTACCAAGTTAGAAGCCTGTCGGTCTTCTTGACCCGATCTCCATTATGCATCACATTTTTTATCAATCATGATGAAATATAAACATCATACTCAATCTAAACTATATTAGTACTTTTCGTAATTAAAATTTAAGTAATTTAATTTACACACAAAGTTTTACTTCATTCTCGACCCCAACTTAATGAAAAGGTAAAAGCAGAAGACAAAACAATCAAATAACTTTCCTCAACATATAACATATGCAAAAATAAAACTAAGATTGAATAGTTTTATTTTTAATTAGACAATATGAATTACAATACAAATTGAAGATTATGTCATCCTTTTTCTGTGGACTTGCTTTAAAGAATCGGGTTAGGTGTATCAGATTTTTTTATGTTTTATTTAAGTCTTAATTATTTATGTAATTCAAAAATATTAAAATTCTTGTGGACTATCACATCAGGGGGCGGATCCACCCCTTTAAAAAGGGGTCACATGGTATCCGTAAGATGATAACTTTTTTATATACTTATATTAAGATTTTTTTAAATTAGATTAATTATTTGATCTTGCCTCCTGAAACATAAGTTAAATAAAGGTGCCATGGTTGGTAGACCTTTTTGAAAGCTTTTCTCGTGTGTAAAATTCAAACTGAATTTATTTTGAACTTTGTCTGACTTTCTCTTTTCTTTGTGATTTTATATCCTTTTGTCCGTGTCCTTTCTCTTTTTCGGCTATCACCGAATTTTCTATTTGTTGTTTTATCGTTATTATTTTATATTTTTCTTTTCTTTATTCTATTATTTTGTATGTGATCTCTATTCTCTAGCAAGGACAATCAAAAAACGGAGACTCATAGATTTTAAAATTATATAATATACGTAATCCTTTTAATTAAATTTATGAGTTTTCTTCTTTCAAATCCGAAAAACTTAGGTCTTAATGAGAATTTGGAGTGAGATCAAATTTTTTTTCATTTTTTTTATTATATCATAAAGATATGTGTTATGCGATGGTTGTTAGATATAATTTAAATCGTTTTACTATAATTTTGTAAGTAGTGCTTAAGAAATATGTGATTTATGATTTTGATTTATGATAAATTGTAATTTATCTAATTTATGCGTATGGGGGTATAATTTATCTATGACTTTTTTTTTAAAAAAAACTTATTTTGATTGATGTAATTCTCTTTTTGAAGATGTTATCTTACTTGGGTAAATTAATTTTTAATATATCCTAATGAAAATATAAATTTTACTTATATTGTTATAATAAAAGTGTTATCCTTTTTTAAAATAATAATCACGTTTGCTTTTTTATATATGAGATGCAGTTTTTAAATTTTCAAATAAAAATATCTATTAGGTTGACTCAAATCAACTCAAAAAATTGATTAAATGTTCCTAACAAATTTCGTATTAGTCATTACAAAAAAATACATTAAAAATTTATGGCATCCAAAAATTTCAAATCCTAGATCCGCCTTTGATCTCATCATTCTTTTAGTCTTTTTGTAACAATTCGGCCGGTCGTTTTAAGAATGTATGCTCCAATTTCCTATTAATTGCTTTCACCCTATTTGTTTCTGCTATTTGGATTTGCCAGGATGTTCGATTTGAGTTTTGAAGTGTTTTGAGATACTTAGTCCCTAAAAGAGGGCTTAAGCTTTAACATTTAGACCGTAGATTGAGCAGTGTGAAGACGGTCTCGAAATATAATTTCGCCGGTTCTATTAGTTTTTTTGGATGATTTTGGGCTTACAGGCGTGTTCGGATTATGTTTTGGAGGTCCATACCTAATTTAGGCTTGAAATATCAAAAGTTGAATTTTGAAGTTTTCGATTCGATAGTGAGATTTTAATATCGGGGTCGGAATAGAATTTCAAAAATTAGAATAGCTCCGTATTGTATAGTGTGACGTGCTTGCAAAATTTAAGGTCATTTGGATGAGGTTTGATAGACTTTTTGATTGAAAGCGTGATTTGAGAGTTTCTTGAGTTCTTAGGCTTGAATCTGATGTTAATTTGGTGTTTCGTGTTATTTTGAAAGTTCTGAAAGTTGGAACAAGCTTGAATGATGTTTTAGGATTGGCTGGCATGTTTGGTTGAGGTTTTGGGGCCTCGGGTGTGGTTCGGATGCTTAACGTGTCATTTTTGGACTTAGAGAATTGCAGAAAATGCAGTAGGTCTCCAGTTTTAGTTTCCTTTTTGCATTTGCGAGTGGGGTCTCGCGTTCATGAAGAGGAACTGGGTCTGGAGGAAGTTTAATGCTTCACGTTTGCTAAGGTGGTCCCGCGTTCGCGAAGCTGTAAGGTCTTATACCTACGCGTTCGCGAAGATGGTCCGGTATTCCCGTAGGAGGGGGAAATTGGCCACCGCATTCGCAACATGGACATCGCATTTGTGATACAGGAAAACTGGACCAAACGAAGTTGTGCTTCACGAACGCGAGGGACCTTCCGCGTTTGCGAGGTAAGAATTGCCTAGGCAGAATATAAAATTTCAAAGTTGAGGGTTTAGCCATTTTTATCAAAACTGGAGCTTGGGAGCTCAGATTTGAGCAAGATTTCGAGGGATTTTCAGAGATATTGATTACGTAATGATTCTTAACTTCTTTTTGCTTATAACCCATTAATTTAAACATGAATTCATTATCTAATTTCGAATTTGGGGTGAGAAATTGGGGAAAATTTTGAAAAAGTTCGTAGATCTAATTTTCGAGTTTTGATTGGGAATTTAATATTGGATTTGGATAATTTTGGTATGGTTAGACTCATGAGTGAATGAGGATTCATAATCCATAAATTTTACCCTATTCGGAGACGTGGGCCCGAGGGAAATTTTGATTATTTACCTAATTTCGCGTATTAGCTTCATATTTATTTGTAGAATCAGTCACGTGAAGTGTTATTTACATTAGCAATTAAATTGAATAGATTTGGGCCATTTAGAGTCGAGTACTCGTGGCAATTACGTGATTTCGAGTTGATTTTGAGCCGTTTCGAGGTAAGTGGCTTGCCTAACCTTGTGGGGGGAACTCCCCTTAGGATTTGGTATTGTTGATGTTTGAAATGCCTTGTATGTGAGTACTTGTGCTAATTATTGAAAATTCGATTTTCATTTAGTAACTAAAAGTGTGTTTTCCTTTTCATGTTTATACTACTAGAAAATTTAGGTATATTGTTAGCTTAGGGAAGCATATCTAATTAACTTAATTGTTTATATGCTCGACTGCTTATTTAGATTTTGTGCAACATGCTAGGTTAGAAATACCTGCTTACCTTGGTATGACATTTGAATTGAATTGGGTATTTTTTATGTTGCTGGTATGTATTTATATTTGGGACTACGAGATGGTATTACGGGAGATCCCCCTATATGTTTACTTTGGGACTACAGATTTCTATTTCGGGAGACCCACATCACTTTTATATTGGAACTATGGGACTGCACCCAGTAGATTCCCCCAGTACTAGGTATTTACATTTTGGACTATGGATCGGGATTCCGGTAAATTCCCGCGCACTATGAGTTAGACTACGGAACGGTATCTCGGGAGATCCACTGGACATATATATTTGGACTAAAAGAGGGTATTCCGGGAGATCCACTGGATATTTATATCTGGGACTACATGACGATATCCTGGAAGATACCTGCTTGTTATCTCTATGTTGAGACGTATTCCGTTCCGTGATTATTTTGTTTCTGTTATAGCTGTTATTGTCATTTCTATCATGTATTACTTCTTACTACTGCACTTACTTATATTGTCTCATTCTATACGGTTATACCTTATATTTCATTTAACCTTAGTAGAGCCTTGATTTTCCTCGTCACTACTCGACCAAGGTGCTTGGCACTTACTGAGTACCGATGTGGTGTACTCATGCCTTTTTTGCGCATGTTTTTTATGTGCAGACCCAGGTACTTCCCCTCAGTCTTATCACCCTTGAGCCGAGGCGCTTTTGTAGAGACTTCGAGGTATATCTGCGGTGTCTGCATACTGAGAAGTCCCTTTTCTATTCTTTGTACTAGTATAGCCCTTCTGTATTTTCCGTGTTGATAGACAATTTTGGAGTTAGAGATTTTTATGTATCTCTTATCTTGTGATTCATGAGGTTCCGGATTTTGGAAATATTAGGTTGAGATTCTTGTACTGTTATAGGCCATGCAACATCTTAAATAACATTGTTTCAGTTTGTTATCTCAATTTTTAATTACTTTCTTCCGCAATCGTTTCTTTTTCCATATTTTTTAGGCTTACCTAATCGTAGAGACTAGGTGCCGTCACGATAGTTCACGGAGGGCGAAGTGGGATCATAACAAGTTGGTATCAGAACTCTAGGTATAGGATTCATGAATCACAAGCCATTTTATTAGAGTCTCGCGGATCGGTATTGAGATACATGTACTTATCTGCGAGAGACTATTTAACTTTTAGGAATCTTTACTTCATTTGATTTCCTTGTCGTGCGAGACGTTTAGTATCATAATTCTAAACTTCTGTAGACAGCGAGGACATATGCTACCTTAGATGATCAGGTACCCACACCCCCTACTAGAGCCGTTAGAGGCTGGCACCGGGTTAGAGGTCGAGGTCGCGCACGTGGTGCAACCAGAGCACCCGCGCGAGCTGCCATCAAGGATCTACCCAATGCACCTAATATGCCTACTACTACTACTCCTCCAGCACTTCAGTAGACTCTGGCATAATTCAATAAGCATCTACACCACTTTGTCTCAAGTAGGGTTGTTTCTCCTTGCTGCAACTACATCCCAGGCTGGGAGAGGAGCACAGACTTCCGCCACCTGCACTCATGAGCAGCGAGTGCATGTTGAGCAGGTCCCAAAAATTATTCTTGTACAGCTTGAAGTCCCAGATCAACCCGAGGATAGGGCAGCAGCTTCCGAGGATGAGCAATTGAGGCTTGAGAGGTTCAAGAAGCACAAGCCTCGTGTATTTAGTGGTCTCGCATCAGATCATGCTCTAGGATTTCTAGATGAGTGCTACAGTATTCTCCGTACCATGGGTATATCAGGATCGACCGGGTTTTCCTTCACTACTTTCTAGCTTCGAGGAGTCGCCTATGAATGATGGCGTACTTATGAGTTAGACAGTCCGGAAGAGGTAGCTTCCCCGACTTGGACTCAGTTTTTAGATATGTTCCTGAGAGATTATGTTCCTCAGAGTCTCAAGGACGTATAACGTGCAGAGTTTGAGCATTTGCGCTAGGGACTATAACTATCTCAAAGTATGTTGTATGTTACGCCAGCTTGGCTAGACATGAACTAGCTTTGGTTTCTACTGTTCGCGAGAGGGTTCGTAGGTTTATTAAGGGGCTTATTCCCAGCATCAGGTCTAGCATGACTCATGAGTTGGAGATGGATATTTCTTATCGGCAAGTGGTGAGCATTTCTAGGTGGATTGAGGGTTTGCATGATAGTGATAGAGGGGAGAGGGAGGCCAAGAGTTCTCGAGAGTCAGGCTATGGTGCTCATGCCCTACTTGCAGGTCATTATGGTAGGGCTTATATGATTCGCCCCATTCATTCAGCTCTTCTAGCAGCCAATGGTATTCCAGCTCCTCCTAGGTCTCAAGAGCCTTATTATGCACATCCAGTATCTAGTATGCCTCCTATGCGGGGTGCTTTCAGTGGTCAGTCCAGCAGACCTGGCCTGAGCCAGTCATAACCTCCATGTCCTCCCAGAGCTTGTTTTGAGTGTGGTGACACGTGCGATATGGTGAGGGATTGCCCCAGACTTAGGAGGGGTGCACCTCCACAGACTTTTCAATAATAGCGTGCCCCCTAGAGTTCTCAAGCTATGGTTACAGCTTTAGTTGCTACCCCACCTGCTCAGCCAGCTAGATGAGGAGGTCGGTGAGGTAGAGTTCATCCTAGAAGGGGAGGCCAGGCTAGATACTATGCCTTTCCTGCCTGTACCGAGGCAGTTGCCTCTGATTCTGTCATCACAAGTATTGTCCTGGTTTGTCATATAGATGCATCGGTTATATTCGATCTAGGATCTACTTATTCTTATGTGTCTTCTTATTTTGCTCTGTATTTGGGTGTATTTCGAGATTCTTCGAGTTTTCTTGTTTATGTTTTTACTCCTGTAGAAGATTTTCTTATTGTGGAATGCGTTTATTAGTCGTGTTTGGTTGCTCTTAGTGATTTTGAGACCAAAGCCGATTTATTATTGCTCAGCATGGTAGATTTCGATATTATCTTAGGCACGGACTAATTTTCACCCCATTATGCTATTCTTGATTGTCACGCCAAAACCGTGATGCTAGCTATGCTAGGTGTACCACGTGTTGAGTGGGGTGCTTTAGATCACACTCCCAATAGAGTTATTTCTTTCCTTAAGGCTCAGTGGATGGTTGAGAAGGGGTGTGATGCGTATCTAGCTTATGTGAGAGATGTTAGTATTGATACCCCTATAATTGATTCATTCCCAGTAGTGCTGGACTTTTCTAATTTGTTTCCAACTGACCTTCCAGGCATGCTGGCCGATAGAGATATTAATCTTGGCATTGATCTATTGCCGGCCACTTAGCGCATTTCTCTTTCTTCGTATCGTATGGCTCCTTTTGAGTTGAAGGAGTTGAAGGATCAGTTATAAGAATTGCTTGATAAGGGTTTTATTAGGCCTAATGTATCACCTGGGGTTTCTTCTATCTTGTTTATGAAGAAAAAGGATGGTTTTATGCGTATGTGCATTGATTATCGCTAGTTTAACAAAGTTACAGTGAAGAATCGCTATCCTTTGCCTCTTATTGATGATTTGTTTGACCAGTTACTGGGTACACGAGTGTTTTCTAAGATTGGCTTGCGTTCAAGGTACTATCAGTTGAAGATTCGGGAGCCAGATATGGCAAAGACTGCTTTCAGGACTCTATGGTCATTACAAGTTCCTTGTTATGTCATTTGGAGTGACCAATGCCCCATCAGCCTTTATGCATTTGATGCACACTATACTCCGGCCATATCTTGACTCGTTCATCATTGTCTTTATTGATGATATTCTGGTGTATTCCCGGAGTCAAGAAGATCATGAGCAACACCCGAGGACAGTGCTTCAAATTTTGAGAGAAAAGAAGCTGTATGCCAAGTTCTCAAAATGTGAGTTTTAGTTGGATTCTGTGGCATTCTTTGGCTGTGTGGTGTCGAGTGAGGGTATTCAGGTGGATCTGAAGAAAGTGGAAGTAGTGCAGAGTTGGCCTAAACCATCCTCAGCTAGATTTACATATTCTTGGCTTGGCGATTTATTACCATTGATTTGTTGAGGGGTTTTCATCTATTGCAGCACCTATGACCAGGCTGACCCAGAAGGGTGCTCCGTTCTAGTAGAAGGAAGAGTGTGAGGCGAGCTTTCAGAAGCTCAAGACAGCTTTGACTACAACCCCAGTTTTAATATTGCCTACAGGTTTGGGGTCTTATACTGTCTATTGTGATGCCTCAAAGATTTGCCTTAGAGCGTTATTGATGCAGTACGGAAGGGTGATTGTTCGTGTGAAAAATTATCTTGTCCATAATGTCAAGTTAGTTGCTATTGTTCATGCATTAAAGATCTAGCTTAATTATTTGTACAGTGTGCTTTGTGAGATTTATACTGATCACCGGAGTTTGCAGCATCTGTTCAAGAAGAAGGATCTTAATTTGCGCCAGAGGAGGTGGTTAGAGCTACTGAAGGATTATGACATCACTATATTGTATCACCCGGGCAAGGCCAATGTGGTGGCCAATGCTTTGAGCCATCGGGCAGAAATTTTGGGCAGTTTATCTTATTTACCAGCAGCAGAGAGGCCCATGGCGATAGATGTTCAGGCCTTAGCCATCCAGTTTGTGAGATTGGATCTTTCGGATCCCAGTCGGGTTCTAGCTTGCGTGGTCTCTCAATCTTTCTTGTTTGATCGTATCCGAGAGCCTCAGTTTTATAACTCTCATTTGCTTGTCCTCAAGGATAATGTTCTGCATGGTGATGCCAGAGATGTGACTGTTAGTGATGATGGGGTATTGGAAAATCAGGGTCGAGTTTGCGTAACCAATGTTGATTGGTTTCGAGAGTTGATTCTAGAAGAGGCCTACATTTCGTGGTCTCCATCCACCCGGGTTTTGCGAAGATGTACCAGAATTTGAGTCAGCATTATTGGTGGAGGCGATGATGAAGAAAGATATAGTTGGGTTTGTAGCTTGATGCCTCAATTGTCAGTAGGTGAAATATGAGCACCAGAGACCGGGTTTATTGCATCAGCATATAGATATTCCGAAGTGAAAGCGGGAAAGGATCACCATAGACTTCATAGTTGGACCCCACGGACCTTGAGGAAGTTCGATGCTATTTGGGTGATTGTGGATTGGCTGACCAAGTCCGCACATTTCATTCCTGTGAGTACTACCTATTCTTTGGAGCGGTTGGCGGAGAGATTTATATCTGGGAGATTGTTCGTCTGCATGGTATTTCAATTTCCATCATTTTATATAGAGATACTCAGTTCACGTCACGATTCTGGAGGCCCGTACAACGTGAGTTGGGTATTGGGTTGGAGTTGAGTAAAACATTTCACCCTCAGACGAGCGTACAGTCTGAGAGCACTATTTAGATTCTTGAGGATATGCTCCGTGTGTGTGTGATTGAGTTTTGGAGGGTCTTGGAATCAGTTTTTACCATAAGTGGAGTTTGCCTACTATAACAGTTATCAGTTCAACATTCAGATGACACAGTATGAGGCTTTATATGGTAGGCGGTGTAGATCCCTGGTAGGTTAGTTTGAGTCGGGTGAGGCTAAATTATTGGGCATATACTTGGTTCAGGATGCTTTGGAGAAGGTTAAGGTGATTCAAGACAGACTCCGTATAACCCTGTCCAGATAGAAGAGTTACACAGACCGGAAGGTTCGTGATGTTTCCTATATCGTTGGAGAGTGGGTTTTGCTTCGGGTTTCGCCTATGAAGGGCGTTATAAGATTTGGGAAGAAAGGGAAGTAGAGTCAGAGTTTATTGGATCTTTTGAGATATTGCGGTGTGTTGGAGAGGTTGCATATGAGCTTGCTATACCTCCCAATTTGGCAGGAGTTCATCCAATATTTCATGTTTCGATGCTCCAGACATATCACGGTGATCCGTCGCACGTGCTGGATTTCAGTTCAGTTCTGTTGGACAAGGATCTATCTTATGTTGAGGATCCAGCTGTGATATTGGACAAGAAGGTTCGAAAGCTAAGGTCAAAGAACGTTGCATTAGTAATGATTTAGTGGTGAGGTCAGCCGGTCGAGGAGGCGACCTGGGATATTGAGTAGGATATGTACAGTTGTTCCCCTCATCTTTTTACTACTTCAGGTATGTATCTATGCGTGTTCGAGGACTAACGAATGCTGAAATATAGGACGATGTAACGACCCGGTCGGTCATTTTAAGAATTTTCTCCCCGATCCCCTATTAACTGATGTCCCCATGTTTGTTTTTGCTATTTTGATTTGCCAAGATATTCAATTTTAAGTTTCTAAGTGTGTTGGGACATTTGGTCCCTAAAAGAGAGCTTAAGCTTTAGAATTTGGACCGTACTTGGAGCTGTGTAAAGACGAACTCAGAATGGAATTACGTCAGTTCCATTAGCTATGATGGGTAATTTTCGGCTTACGGGCGTGTTCGGATTGAGTTTTGCAGGTCCGTAGCTAATTTAGGCTTGAAATGTCGAAAGTTGAATTTTTAAAGTTTTCAGTTCGATAGTGAGATTTTGAGGGGTCAGAATGGAATTCCAGAATTTGGAGTAGCTCTGTAGTTTTGAATGTGACTTACTTACAAAATTTCAGGTTATTCGGACGAGGTTTGATAGACTTTTTGATCGAAAGTGTGATTTGAGAGTTTTTGGAGTTCTTAGGCCTGAATATGATGTTAATTTGGTATTTTGATGTTATTTTGGGCGGTATGAAGGTTGGAACAAGTTTTAATTATATTTTAGAATTGGTTGGCATGATTGGTTAAGGTCCAGGGGGCCTCAGATGTGTTTCGGATGCTCAACGGGTCATTGTTGGACTTAGAGAATGGCGGAAAATGCAGCATGTCTCCATTTTTTGTTTCCTTCTTCGCGTTCACGAGTGGGGTCTTACGTTCACGAAGAGGAACTAGGGCTGGTGGAAGTTCAACGCTTAGCGTTCGCGAAGTTGGTCCCGCGTTCGCGAAGCTGTGAGGTCTTATACCTGCGCGTTCGTGAAGATGGTACCGCATTCGAGTAGGAGGGAGAAGTTGGTCACCGCCTTCGTGACATGGACATTGCATTCGCGATGAAGGAAAACTCTACCAAGCGGAGTTGTGCTTCGTGAACGCGATGGTCCTTCCGCGTTCGCGAAGAAGGAATTGCCTGGGCAGAATACAAAATTTCAAAGTCAAGGGTTTAGCCATTTTTATCAAAACTAGAGCTTGGGAGATCGTATTTGAGCGAGATTTCAAGGTATTTTCAGAGATACCGATTGGGTAATAATTCTTAATGTTTTTTCTCTTATAAAGCAGTAATCTAAACATGAATTCATCATAGGGGAAAATTTTAAAAAGGTTCTTAGACCTGATTTTCGAGTTTTGATTGGGAATTTGACATTCTATTTGGATAATTTTGGTATGGTTAGACTCGTAAGTGAATGAGGGTTCATAATCCATAAACTTTACTCGGTTTTGAAATGTGGGCTCGAGGGGTGTTTTGGTCGTTTTACCTAATTTTGCATATTATCTTAGAATTTATTTGTAGAATCAGTTACTTGAAGTGTTATGTATATTATGCAATTAGATTTAATAGATTTTTGGTCATTTGGAGTAGAGTACTCGTGGTAAGAACGTGGTTTCAGATTGATTTTGAGCCGGTTCGAGGTAAGTGATTTGCCTAACCTTATATGGGGGAACTCCTCTTAAGATTTGGTATTGTTGATATTTGAAATGCATTGTACGTGAGGTGATGAGTACGTACTTGTGCTAATTATTGAAAAACCAATTTTTATTAAGTAACTAAAATTGTGTTTTTCTTTTCCTGTTTATACTACTTGCAAATTTAAGCTTGTTGTTAGCTTAGCGAAGCATGTCTAATTGACTTAATTGCTTATTTGATCAACTGCCTTATTTGGATTATGTGCAGTATGCTAGGTTAGAAATGCATGCTTACCTTGGTATGACATTTGAGTTGAATTGAGTATTTTTTGTGTTGTTGGTTTGTATTTATATTTGGGACTATGGGACGGTATCCCGGGAGATCCCCCTGTATATTTACTTTGGAACTTCATATTTATATTCCGGGAGATCCCCATGTACTATTATTTTGGAACTATGTGACTGCACCCAATAGATACCCCAGTATTGATATTTACATTTGGGACTACGGATCGGGATTTCGGTTGATTCTGTGCACTATGAGTTAGACTACAGGACGATATCTCGGGAGATCCACTGGACATATATATTTGGACTAAGGGACGATATCCTGGGAGATCCACTGGATATTTATATTTGGGACTATAGGACGGTATCCTAGAAGATCCTTACTTGTTATCGTTATGTTGATCTGTATTCCTTTCCGTGATTAGTTTGTTTCCATTATGGTTGTTTTGATCTGTATTCCTTTCCGTGATTATTTGTTTCCGTTATGGTTGTTTTTGTCCTTTATATCATGTGTTACTTCTTACTATTGCACTTAATTATAGTGTCTCATTCTATACTTTTACACTCGACTGAGGTTAGGCTTAGCACTTACTGAGTACCGTTGTAGTGTACTCATGCCATTTATGCGCATGTTTTTCATGTACAGATCCAGGTACTTCCACTCAGTCTTATCTCCCTTGAGGTGAGACGCTTTTGTAGAGACTTCGAGGTATATATGTCGCTTCTGCAGACTGAAGAGTCATTTTCTATTCATTGTACTAGTATAACCCTTCTGTATTTTCCTTGTTGATAGATATTTCTGGAGTTAGAGCTTTTTATGTATCTCTTAGCTTGTGATTCATGGGGTTCCGGATTTTAAGAATATTAGGTTGAGATTCTTGTGATGTTATATGCCAGGCGGCATCTTAAACACTGTTTCATTTGTTATCTCGGTTTTTAATTACTTTCTTCTGCATTTGTTAGGCTTACCTTGTCGTAGAGACTAGGTGCCGTCACGATTGTTCACAAAGGGCAAACTGGGATCGTGACACTTTTAGACCAAAATGATTAAGAAATCTAGGTGAGCGATAAGAGTGCAATTGGAATAATTAAATGACTTTCTTATTACAATGAAATAAAAATAATTTTATTATTCCAATCTCTTTTGACTTAAGAAAAGAGTTCATACCCTAAACCCCTTAAGTACACACTTTTATCCATTTTCTACGTAAATTTTCATTAACTATATTGTCCTTTATATTTAAATTCCCCGTTGCTTACCTAGCATGTTCTATATAATAGCTCAACAACAACAATAACAACAATCCAGTATAATCTCACTTGGTGGAGTTTGGGGAGGGTAGTGTATATGCGGACCTTACCCCTACCCTTGGGTAGAGAGGCTGTTTCCAAATAGATCCCTGACATCCTTCCCTCCAAGAACTTCCCACCTTGCTCTTGGGGAGACTCGAACTCACAACCTCTTGGTTGGAAGTGGGAGTTGCTTACCATCAGAGCAACCCCTATTGTCTAGCTCTTCTATATAATAGCTTGTTCAGGAGAAAAAGCCATCAAATGGCCCGCATAACAAAATGTAATTATTAATTGGCCTAGCCTTCTTTCAATTTTGTTTTATTTTTAACATTCTCCTTATTTCTCTTTATATCTATCTCTCTCCCTTATTTTTCACCATTATTTCTTTCTTTTTATACTTTATTATTATTATTATTTACTTTCTTTATTCGGTCCTCTATATTCCTCTGAAAACTTTTCTTTTTATCTTGTTTCCTCTAAACTAATTTGTTCTTTTTCTTACTTTAGTCTTGTTTTATATCTTACGCATATTGCTGAAAGTACGCTTGGGTTATTAAACTCAATACCTTATAAAAAATAAAATTAAATATTTTAAACCTTTTTTAAAAAGGGTAAAAAATACCTTTTTACTATTCGTAAATATTCATTTCAATTCTTTGTTATGCTATTAGTCGATCAGAGCCCCGGATGTCATCTATTGTTAGGACCTTCACCATGACAACATTATTCAAAGTAGCCGTATATAGCACTAAGGTGGACACAATGCAGTATACCACCACCTATCCCATTTTACAACTTCTTCAATCCCACCTCCCTCTTCACTCAACCACCATTCTTTCACCTTCTTCTCGAGCGAAGAAGAATGTCTCAATTGAAGCCTTAAACATAGGGTAGGTTTGTGATCTGTCTTTATGATAAAATATTAAAGAAATAATTTTACGTATAATTGAAGGATTAATTTTCTCGTTTCGCGTATAAAACTCAAAGATTGGACTCGTTTTCTTTTAACATACTTTACTTGCCTTCATCAACAAATTAAAATGCATTTTTTATGAGTAAATTTTATGGGTGGTCATTTAATTTTATATATTTTATAAAAAAAGTTACTTTTTTTCTTTTTTGTTATGTAAAAGTTATTTAACCTTGTGTTAGTTACCCAAAAATTAATTTTTTGTTACATAAAATCATTTTACTATGCTTAGTTATTACAATAATCACTTTGATCAATTTTTACAAACTTTTTACCTGAAAAATTTATTATGTCCTTGACATAATTCTCCCATTTATGCAATATATTTGTACATTTAATTTTTCTTAATCTTAATTTTCAAGATATATAAATAGCATTATTAAATTTGTCTGTAACATAAGCGTGAACAAAGCTCAAGTTCGGGTTCTTAATTATGATTATGTTTAACGAAAATTAAATAAATCAAAGCTTATTGATTTGTCAGCAATATCTTACCCATTGTTGAGATACAAGATGTTACATGATTATATGTCGTGTATACACAATGTATATTTATTGTATTTTTGGTATACAATAGCTGGGTTGTGATGATTGTCTTATTTGGGCCACTCCGAGCCCAATTCACACTTGAGTCATATCTGAGCCCCATTTGTTTTGGGTCCTTTGACCCGATCCAGTGTATGTCTATATATTGGGGTCCCTAGATATTTTGGGACCCCCCCGGACTTCATTCTTTCATTTGTTTTGTTCTCGGTTTAATAAACTCTCTGAGTTCCAGAGACTTCTCACCTACTCCTCCTTCTCTCTACTTTCTCTCTCTATAATTTTCATAATTCATCGGCTTAATCTCGATGTTTACATGGTATCAGAGCCTCGGCGCCGATCCGATCATGTTTCTGTGTGCTTCGTGGTCCTGGATGAAGTCTGTTTCGAGGTTGTTGGGGGTGATTTCTGAGACCTCATGGTCGATGAAGATTTCAACCTATTGGAGATCTTTCTGAGTGTCTCATCGTGATATCCGAGTGTATTTTACTCTCTAGAACATTCTGGAAAGAATTTATGATGATTTTGGTTGGTTGATTTTGGGTGGCCTAGTGGCTTCTAGGGTTTCTGACGGTTTAACCTGAGGTTTTACTGTATTCCGGTGGCTCGATTATCACTTTGTGGACGCTTTGGATGCATTTCCGACGTTCCTGACCAGATTTCCGGTAAAGTTTGTAAGTTTGTTTTCAAGGTTACACCTAGGGTTTGATACCTAGGGTTTCTCCGTTGTTTGAAGGCCGATCTTCTCCAATCGCAAAGAAGGAAGGTAACTCTGTCCTTATCTTCGGCATTATATGTGATTATTTGACTCTATTCTTGTGAGCATCTGGTGTTGTCTGTGAATATTTGACCTGACTGTAGTCTATTTGTTGATTGTTGTGTTTGAATACCTGTTTTGGTAGTATTATGTTTGTTGAAAAGTTGTTCATTTAAGCCTGTTCTTTAACTATGGCTTCTAGCACAAACATTGGTCCCTCTCCTGCTGTAGACTCTTCTAATCCCCTTTTTGTGTACTCGTCTGATGTCCCTGGGGTATCACTTGTTCCCACTCCCTTCTCGGGTAGTGGTTATGGGGGCTGGAGACGTAAAATGCTTGTTTCCTTAACAGCCAAAAACAAAATCAGTTTTGTTGATGGCACATACACCCGACCTACCACCAATGTGGCTCAACAAAGGTTGTGGGATAGGTGCAACAGCATGGTGATCTATTGGTTGATTGCTTCCCTTTCCCCTGCAATTGCTGAATCTCTGCAGTATGCTGACACTGCACAGAGCATATGGTCTCAACTCCAGACCAGATATGGCATTGCAAACAGGACAAAAATCTTTGAACTGAAAAGAGAGATGTCCCACACCTCTCAAGGGTCCTCAGATATAGCTTCTTATTTCAACAAGCTGAAAGGTGTGTGGGATGAACTTGATTCTATATATGCTAATCATGGTCTAAGGTGTGTATGTGCTGCAAAAGATGGTATAGTTCAGGAATGTGATGATAATAAGGTCTTTCAGTTTTTAATGGGTCTGAATGAAGTGTATATGGGAGTCAGGAGTAATATTTTGATGATGCAGCCTCCTCCTTCCCTTGACAATGTCTATAATATTGTACTCAATGATGAGAAGCAAAGACAAGTTCAGTCTTCCTCTCAATTTGATCCAACCTCTGTCTCTTTCAATGTGCATACAAATAGGCAGCATGTTGGATTTAACAAGGCCACAGTGTCTGTTCCCCCTCCTCCTTTTAGACAGAGAGTCAATTTTGATCAAACCAGGGGACCTTTATTTTGTCGATACTGTAAAAAATCTGGACACTTAATTGATAAGTGCTTCAAGATCAATGGGTATCCACAAAGTCCCACATTTAACAAGGAAAGGAGGCCTGCTGCTGCTCATCTGAGTACTGGTCTGGATTTTCCTATTTCGGATGGAGTGTTGTCTGTTCCTCAAGGGAATCCTTCTGCTAACCATCAATCTGTTGCAAGCCTAGATGGTCAAAGCTCTGTGATTCCAGGGTTGAGCAAACATGATTATGACCAGTTGATGAACTCATTACACCAGACCAAGTTGGGGGAATCCACTGCTCAAACTCCTCCTCCCATATATGCTGCAAACTTTGCTGGTACTTTGTTAACTAAGAACCCTATTTCTGATTCCAAACTTTGCTTGCTTACTCACATTAATTCTGTCACCTGGATTATAGATTCGGGTGCCTCTAATCACTTGACACATGATAAATAACTACTTTTTAACATTATACCTCTAACTCTGCCATATCTTGTCACTCTTCCAAATGGCTATAAACTAAAAGTAACTTGCACTGGCTCCTTTGCCTTAACTCCTTCCATTACTCTTCACAATGTACTGCTAGTTCCTTCTTTTAAACACAACTTGATTTCTGTTCACAAGTTAGTGAAGCAGTTACATTGTATAGTTATGTTCACTGAACATTCCTGCTTCCTACACATGATACAGGACCCTTCTCTGAGGAGGCCACTGGATCTTGGTAGAGAAGCTGCTGGCCTGTATAAACTAGCTTGGGTTCCTTCTTCCCCTTCTCCCCGTGTTAATTGTTCTTCTACTTCTGTTTGTCCTGTATCTGTTTCTTGTAATAATAACCAAGTTGTTGCATTGCCTTCCGTGTCTTCTTGTAATGATGACATTTTGTCTGATAACAAGGCTGTTTCTATGCATTCTCATGTAAATAGTTCCACTTGTAATAATGATCTTTCATCTGATATGAATTACATTTGGCACTTAACACTTGTACATTTTCCTTTTGCAAACATGAAATGCATTTCTGGTCTGTCTTTTCCTTTTGCTTCCAAACAATCTTTTCCCTGTACAGTCTGTCCCATGGCCAGACAGACTAGGCTTCCTTTCCCTGATAGCTCAATTAGAACCTCTAGGCCTTTTCAACTGATTCATGTGGACACTTGGGGTCCTTATCATACTCCAACCTCTTCTGGTTGCAAATATTTCCTTACAATTGTTGATGATTTTTCAAGGGCAACCTGGACACACTTATTGGGATCCAAAAGTAATGCCTTTTCTATGCTTAAGTCCTTTCTTGCTATGGTCAGAACCCAATTTAATGCTGTGGACTGTTAGAAGTGACAATGCCTTAGAATTGGGCTCTAGCAATAAGGGAATTTCTTTCTTTCGTAGTCAAGGGATCATACATCAAACCTCCTGCCCTCACACCCCTCAACAAAATAGAGTTGTTGAGAGAAAGCATAGAACTCTTCTTGAAACCTGTAGAGCATTGCTCTTTCAATCTGGCTTGCCAGTATCTTTCTGGGGGGACTGCTTGTTGACTGCCACCTATCTTCTTAACAGAATACCCACCAGATTGCTTCATAATAAGTCTCCTCATGAAATTTTGTATGGCAAACTTCCTTCTTATACTCACTTGAGGGTTTTTGGTTGCCTGGCCTATGCCACTGTTCCCATCCCTCAAAGGGACAAGTTAAAGCCCAGAGTCATTCCTTGTGTTTTCCTGGGTTATCCTTTTGGCAAAAAGGGTTATAGGCTCTATGATATTGCATCTAGGAAGTATTTGGTCTCCAGGGATGTTCTATTTCATGAATCAGTTTTTCCTTTTCAACCTGCATCTCCCTCTGCTCCTCCTCTTCTTCTTTTCCCTTTATTCCCTCTGGAGAACATGATGATATCTCTGATTCTCTCATTCCACTCTCTCCTCCCTCTTCTGCCACATCTGTGCAAATGCCCTTTCCTGCTCCTCTCAGTCCTGCTGGTTCACCTCCTGTTTTAATTCCTTCTCCCTCTGTTCCTGCTCCCAGAAAGTCTAACAGATACCATAATCCTCATTCCTATCTTAAAGATTATGTCTGTCAACTCCCTGCCTTCTCTGGCTCATCTTCCTCCTCTTTGGAATCTGAGCCTCTATACTATTCTCAAGCAACATCTGTTCCAGCTTGGCAAGCTGCCATGAGACAGGAGTTTGAGGCTTTGGACACAAACCATACCTGGGATGTTGTTCCTCTTCCTCCTGGTAAGAAACCCATTGGTTGCAAATAGGTTTACAAAATTAAATACAAGGCAGATGGCAGTGTTGAAAGGTATAAGGCCAGGTTGGTCATTCGGGGTGACACACAGGTTGAGGGGATTGATTTTACTGAAACTTTCTCTCCAGTAATAAAAATGACTTCTGTAAAGTGCCTTATTGCTGTGGCTGTCAAAAATCACTGGCCTCTTTTTCAGCTGGATGTCAATAATGCCTTTCTTCATGGTGATTTGGATGAGGATGTTTACATGAAACTCCCTCCATGTTTGACAGTCTCCCCTTCTCCTTCTGGTTCTGGTTCTTCTCCTTCTTCTCCTTCTCCTCCTCTGGTCTGCAAACTCAAAAAGTCTCTGTATGGGCTGAGACAAGCATCCCGACAATGGTATGCCAAATTGTCTTCTGCTGTCTATTCCAGAGGGTATACTCATTCTTTGAAGGACTACTCCTTATTCATCAAAGGTCAACCTGGCTCTTTTGTGGTGGTAGCTGTCTATGTGGATGATATAATTCTCACTGGGGATGACAGTGATGAACTGACTGCTCTGAACTATTTCTGGATGCCCAGTTTAAAATCAAGGATTTAGGGTCCTTACATTATTTTTTGGGCCTTGAAGTGTCTGCTGTCCCTGGTGGGATGAACCTCAATCAGCACAAGTATATCTCTGATTTGCTGCACCAGTTTGACTGTGTCAGTGTGTCCTCTGTTGTGTCCCCTTTGGACATCAATGTCAAACTCCATGCTGATTCTGGTGACCTCTTGCCCTCTCCTGACCAGTACAGGAGTCTAGTTGGCAAGATGCTCTTCTTAACTTACACTAGGTCTGATATTTGTTTTGCAGTCCAGCATCTGAGTCAATTTCTCAAAACCCCCAGGCTTCCCCATATGACTGCTGCCTTGCATGTTCTGAGATACCTTAAAGGCACTCCCTCCTTGGGCTTGTTTTATTCTGATCATGCTGATATTTCTGTTGCTGGGTATTCTGATAGTGACTGGACTGCCTGCCCTGATACTAGGCGCTCTGTTACTGGGTTTTGTGTGCTCTTGGGTGGCTGTTTGATCAGTTGGAAATCGAAGAAACAGCCTGTTGTTTCTCTTTCCTCTGCTGAGGCAGAATACCGAGCCCTACGCAAGGTTGTTGCTGAATTGACTTGGCTCTCTCGCTTGTTGGTTGATCTTGGGGTCTCTGTTTCATCTCCTGTTTCTGTTTATTGTGATAGTATGGCTGCTATTCATATTGCTAACAATCCTGTTTTTCATGAATGTATGAAACATATCGAGGTGGATTGCCATTTTGTTCGGGACCTGTTGCTTTCTGGTTTTATCAAGTTGCTTCATGTGCCTACTTCTCGTCAGCTGGCAGACTTTCTCACCAAGACTTTGCCGGGCACTTTGCTGGTTCCACTGCTCACCAAGTTGCAGGTGGTTCCCCCCTCCAACTTGAGGGGGGGTGTTGAGATACAAGATGTTACATGATTATATGCAGTGTATATACACAGTGTATATTTATTGTATTTTTTGCATACAATAGCTGGGCTGTGATGATTGTCATATTTGGGCCACTCCGAGCTCAATTCACACTTGAGTCATATCTGAGCCCCATTTGTTTTGGGTCCTTTGACCCGATCCAGTGTATATCTATATATTGGGGTCCCTAGATATTTTGGGACCCCCCCGGACTTCATTCTTTCATTTGTTTTGTTCTCGGTTTAATAAACTCTCTTAGTTCCAGAGACTTCTCACCTACTCCTCCTTCTCTCTACTTTCTCTCTCTATAATTTTCATGATTCATCGGTTTAATCTCGATGTTTACACCCATTAATTTAATAAATAAAATACCCAAATTTAAAAAATGATACAACAAATTAATAATTTAGAATAAATAATATTAGCAAATAAAGATTTTAAATTTTTAATATTGAACACAAATATCTTTTACACTTTTAAAATAATTTTATGGACTATAAAAACTATCATTTGTTAGAAAATTCCATTTTTATTATTTTAAATAAATATCTTAAATAAATATTTTTAATTAATTTTATATTTTAAATATGTTCATGTTTGAATATGATTAAAAAAATTGAGTGATATGAAAAAAATTAAATTTATGGATAAGTTATTTTAATTATAAGTAAAATACCTAGGTAAAAATATATTATATGGTATATAATATAGAAGGTAGTCGATAAATGAGAGAATAATATCAAGGATAAAATAGACTTTTCAAGTAAAGTATCATAAAATCTGGCCACGATGACTTTTGTGATAAATAAAGCAAAGTAAAATAATTATGTATAACAAAAGAAAGAAAAGTGACTTTTGGGTAATGTACAGAAAGTTAAATTATTTTTACATAACAAAAAGAAAAAAATAACTTTTGTGTAATAAACACAAAGTTGAATGATCACCCATGAAATTTACTCCAACTTTTATATACCATAAAATATTTTATAATATGTGCTCACTGATTTTAAATTTTTTGTTTTTGTTGATAATGTATGCATTAATAAAGTAACAAATATATATTGATCCTTCATTTAATTTCTTTATTCTTCTTTTGTTCAGCTGTTGCAAACAAAAATATTATTTCAATTAATTATAAAACAGTTAAAGAAAATTTATAGAACTCTTTCCAATTATCTGATACTTAATATCGGCAGACAATTAGCAAGTCTAGTCGAATTTTGAGAAATAATGGAAGATCTCTCGAGAAAATGAACCTTGTTAGAGGGAGAAGAAATAACTTCAACAACTTATTTGATAAAAGTCACTGCCTCACTGGCACAATTTCAATACTCTTTTCGGTAACAATTGTGACTACTTTTTACATGGTTTTGTCATTTTTCCTGCTCTTCTAGCAAGAAACAGACATAACACTTCCATGATATTTTAATGGCAGTGTCATGATAATTGATAATCATCTGTTTCCTTCAAGGTGAAAGAATGGTAGTTGGGTGAAAAGGAAGGTGGCGGTGGAAGAAGAGTAGGGGCAGAGATATAGTCGGAATTTAAAATTTTTGGGTTTTGAATTCTTCATAAAATTTATAGCTCGTTTTTATTATTGTGTTTGTAATATTTTATATATATATATATATATAAAATTCAAATATAAATATAATATGTAAGAAAAAATAACTGGGTTCAACCGAATCCGTAAACTATACTGTAGCTCCGCCCCTGAGTAGGGGAGGAAGTAAAATGGTAGAGGGACCTAACGGGAGAGATTTTTTTTTTGTACCAGGCAATAATGAACTAATAGTATAACAAAGAATATAAATAAATATTTTTAAATAGTGAAAGAAAAGAATTAGTGAATGAAATTATTGGGCAATTGATAGCTTATTTGTGAATCTTTTTTTTTATAATCTTGTTTATGTAATATAAGATAATTTATCAGAAATACAACACTATATGTCTTCGTCTATCTGTTTTATTATGCTGTATGTGGATGTAAATAAAAATTTATTAAATTGGAGTGTAGCATAAAGTACAATCACAATGAAATATAATATTCAGAAAATTTTTACATTCCTATACACTATATGAACCCTCCATACTCAAGTTTTACTATAATTACCGTTCATACACACAATTATCATTTATATACATTTTAAGAGAATTAATGATAATAATTAGTATCCTAAAATAACTCTAACGTATCTTCCACCCCCTCCCTCCCCACGTTTCTCTCTCCACATCCCACTTCATTCACCTAAGTATCTTGCACTCACCCACAATTCCACTATTAAAAAGCTTTGAAGCTTTGCGAATTTGGGTTTTCAAAAAATATTATTTGTTTGAATTGGATGTTGCAAATAATTAGGAACTCTCTCTACGTCTTTCTCTATCTCTCAATCCTTGATTTCAGTAATATAAAACAAAGGAAAAGAGAGGAGCAACTTCACCATTGAAAGTCATTAAAAAGGTTTGAAGCTTTTAATTCGAATTTGGATTTTCAAAAATCATTATTTGTTTGGATTAGGTGTTGTTGCAAATAATTGAGAATATGGTTTGGAGTTTATATCTCAATTTTGAAGGTGTTTTGGTGAAGATTAGACTTGATTTTGGTTGATTTTTAGATTGAAACTCGAAGAAGAAGAAGAAGAAGACATGATTTACATTATATTTACGAAATTATAGTAAAATTGTAGAAAAATTGTATTATGTTGTTTGTGTATATATATATATATATATATATATATATATATATATATATATATATATATATATATATATATATATATATATATATATATATATATATATATATATATATATATATATAACTATTCTATGAAAGTTGAACAATATTGTATAAAAATTATATTTAAGATGTATGATATTTAAGTTATATATAACTGAGTAGAAATAATGTAAGAAGATTATAGATAATATTTATGCATTGCATTAGATACTTTTTGGGGTCAAATGGTTTCGTGGCCAATTACAACTTTATTTTTAGTTTTATGACTCCATCTCTTTTTTTACACATGGGAAATTTATGTTTTACATATAAGAGATCTAAAAAAGACACTTTCTTAAATTCAACATTGTAAAAAGCCATGAAGGCCCATTACCTCTACTTTATTTTGTTGCCAAAACTCCTAAATTAATCAATTATTTGAGAGTAATATATCATAAGTAAACTACATAAAAAGCTTAGTTCAAACCATAAGTTAATACAATCCGACAAACTCATCTTTAAGAATTCAAACATGAAACTTTAATATATAGGAGAATACAGTCCAGAGAGTTTTGGGGACACCATATAATTTAAATAGATAACTGACAACAAAAATAGCCTAGGAGATTTTAGGCTAAGTTAATTGTCACGATCCCAAATCTATTAAGGTTCGGGTGGTGTCGGATACCGCAGTCAGGCAAGCCAACTGAAATACTTAATTAAGTTCTTGTTTTAATAATTTTAAAAATACTTCTTTTATACAACTAAAATAATACTCAGTATATTCCTCCAAATGAATAATGAAATATTTAAACAATTTTTAAAATTTCTGATTAAACCCAAATACATCCCAGAACCCGGTATCACAAGTACATGAGCAATTACTAAGGAATCGAATAAAATACAATAACTATCCGTAATACAAGTGGACAGAAATTGAAATACAATACAATACTCTAACGAAGACTCTGCTGACTGCGATTGTCTCGATAAATGTAACACATCTAAGTCTCTGTATCAACCATGCCGCTATGCCACTAAGCCACTAGCCGCACATAAACTTGTGCAATAAAAATGCACAACAAGTGTAGTATGAGTACAAAAATAATGTGTACTCAGCAAGTATCCCATCTAATCTTGAAGAAGTAGAGACGAGAGGTCGACTTCAACACTTGCTAGTGGTCAAATAATAATATGGTGAAGATGGGAGGAAACATGAATTTATCTAGCAATTTTAACTCATAAAGCAGGAAATAGATAACACATTCTCAAATAATAAGGAAACTTCCAAGATTCACTTTTCATTATCTTTATTAGTTTATAGACGACATAAAAGGCAATATCAACTTCAATAAGTTTCAAGGTAAGCAATGCAAGCATGCGCATATTATGCTGAGGCGACGAGCGGATCCAATAAAAATAAACTGTGCACTTGCCGAGGGTCTACGGCGTGCCTATAGATGAATCTATCGAGGCATTCGACCCATTCCAAAATATAAACACACACAGATAGACAATCAATCAAGAAGTCAACATGGAGCAATTATTCAAGGAAAAGCCAATTCTCTTTAGTAATTTAAGAAAATGAAGTTTAAATCTTTTTAGGAATTCATTTACTAATTCGATGTGATTTAAACAATACAAGCTGTCAATAAGATGTAGAATATTCCAAGTATAGAATGCTTTTGGGTCCTAGACTACCCGAATGTCACGACCCAAACTGGAGGGCCATGACTAGCACCCGACCATATCTGTCGCGCACCAACGTACATTTTATCTAACCTTCTTTATTATCTTTTAAGGCTGACGAGATCAATATAAATTGTAGACATGGATCATGGACAACCAACAATAAAATATGATGGCATGAACATACATAACATGGGATGACCAGACAATCAAAAAAACTATATATATATATATATATATATGGTACGAGCTACTACACTACCATGAAAGACTATACAACAAAAACCAGCCGACAAGACTATACATGAGTCAACACTTGTCTATGAGCCTCTAAAGGAACATAAGCGCTGCAACATAGCTGGAACAGGGCCCCGACATACCCATAATGTCTATAACAAAAATGCATAAGACCAGGGCAAGTCCCGAGAAGAGATCTCGCTAATCATCGCTCAACTGGAGAGCCTACTGTGGTGGGGGAGTTGCACCTACCTATCAATCAGGACCTGCAAGACGACATGCAACGACCACAAATAAAATGACGTCAGTACGAATAAAGTATTGAGTATGTAAGGCAGGAAACCATAAATATGAACAATAATGTATGCAGGGATAGAGAATATACAACCTGTAATATCTGAGAACCTATGATGGCTACTGACATGAAATGCATGATACATATGTATAAATACATAAACTTTTAAAATAACGCCTCTATGAGAGCCATCATTATCATATCGTACCCGGCCGTAATAGGCTCGGTAAAAACATACCCGGCCATCATAAGGCTCGGTAGAATCGTACCCGGCCACATGGAGCTTGGTAAAACCCAATTGATCAGTGGTTGCACAATAGGCACCGTACCGGCCGACTATAGCGCGACTCAGTAGAGTAAAATAGATATATATATATATATATATATATATATATATATATATATATATATATATATATATATAATGCATGCTCGACTCATGGAATTACGTTCTAAACCTTTCTGAGTGACGTAAGGTCGGTATCCTCTGTACACATTATTAAGACTAACTCTTCACTATGAAACTTATAAGAATCAGGAAGTACCAACAACATTGATAACACAAGAATAAGAGAAGCAACATTAACATCAATTATTCCATAAGAGGGGAAACAATATAAGTACTGCAAGCTTCTAAGAGTAGAGTAACTTTAGAAATTCGTTCATTACATTGTGTACAATCGGAGTCGTGCAAAAGAAGGAAAGGGATAGCCTCACATACCTTGTATATACTGCCCCAATCTCAAGCTATGCAATTGTCATAACTCTTTAGTCTACAAAAAGAGAAACGATACTACCATTATTATTTAAGCGTGGACTGTCCACAAAACAGTCTGCTACAAGTGAATAACTTGAACTCTTGGCTTCCGATCACCGTCCCGTGAGTTCTTACATGTATAGAATGAATTACCATGAATTCACAGTAGAGAAAATTGTATGAAAGAGGGCATTAACTTACCTTACTTGCTGGATAACTTATCCCTTCCCTTGGTTCTTAAAACTCTAGGTTTTACCTTCAAATAGAACTTGAAAGAGAGGAAAAATCGATTAGGGTTTGTGTGGGAGTTTTGGGAAGGAGTTGCAGGGATTAAATTTGATTTTGAGGGTCTGAAATATGGGTGAAATAAGTGAGTTCATAACCCCTTAAAAGTCCTCTCTTGTCCGATTTAGGTCTTTTAATTTTGTCCTATCATTTTGGCAAGTAGGTGATGCACCTACTTGTCATCTACCAATCTGCGCAAGCTTGCAAAAATATTAATATCTCTATACTCCAAGATCATATTGACAAACGGTTTAATGCGTTGGAAACTAGACTTATATATCTTTAATTCTCCGGAATTCTTTAAAAATTGGGAGAAAATCTTAGAAACATTTGACTTAATGTTTAAGTAAACTTGTGAACCTAAGTTGCGACAACTTTTATCGACTTTTGTTTCATAACTTGTTTGACTTCAAGACTTATGATATGGATATTATATGATTCAAATACCTTAATACATGACTGCTTGAGTGTATTAAGATCCTCTAGATTTACCTGAAAATACGAGTTACAACATCCTTGATTCGTTTAACTTCTAATACTTGTTAATAACCCTCACCCTTGTATCACTTAAGACCAATAAGATTAACTTCTTATCATCTCAATCATCTCAAAGATAATTCCTTCTTGGATTTATGTTAACTAATATATGGCATGAACTAACATGTGTGGATATAGGTTGTAACACCCTCCCTCCTAGGAAAATTCGTCCTCGAATGTGAGGGTTCATAGGGAGTTTAAATCTTCGTGGATTCCGGCCGAGTTCCTCCCATAAATAGAGGACGAACTTGCAAGAAGTTAACTCAACATATGGCCTTACAAGAGTATGCGAAGCATTATGGACATGTACATTATCTGCATATCACCATTTTGTATTAAGAAAGAGTATTCTCAGGCATTTTCTTACCTTATAGAGTTGTTCGACCTTCTAATGCATTTTGTGTTTCCCTAGCATCCTCGTTATCTTTATTTTGGAACAGGTAAGGGCATTTAGACTTCATCTCCTCTTTTGCTTCCCATGTCATTTCTTCCATATTCTTGTTCCTCCACAATAATTTGACGGAAGCTACATCTTTTGTTCTCAGCTTGCGGACTTGTCGATCTAATATAGCCACCGGCACTTCTTCATATGATAGATGCCCTGTAACTTGTACATCTTTGATAGGGATGACTCGAGAAGGGTCCTCAATACATTTCCTCAACATAGATACATGGAATACTGGATGGACAAATTCCAATTCGGATGGCAATTCTAACTCATAAACAACATGTCCAATTCGTCGAAGAATTTTATACAGACCAATATACCTTGGACTCAGCTTGCCTTTCTTCCCAAAATGCATAACACCCTTCATTGGTGAGATCCTCAGGAAAACCCAATCACCAACCTCAAACTCCAGATCATGACATCGGACATCGAAATAAGACTTTTGCTTGCTTCGTGCCGTCCTCAATCATTCCTGTATCACCTTTACCTTCTCAATGGCTTGGTAAATCAAATCTGGCTCATATAATTTTGTTTCACCGACTTCGAACCATCCAACTAGTGATCTACATCTCCTCCCGTATAGTTCCTCGTATGGGGCCACTTTAATACTGGAATGGTAGCTATTATTGTAGGCAAATTCTATGAGTGAAAGATGGTCATCCCAATTTCCCTTAAAATCTAGAACAAATGCTCGTAGCATATCTTCCAGTGTCTGAATGGTACGTTTAGTCTGTCCGTCCATCTGCGGATAGAATGCAGTGCTGAGATTCACTTGTGTGCCTAAACCCTTCTGAAAAAACCTCCAAAATTTAGCCGTAAATTGAGCTCCTCAGTCTGACATAATAGGTACCAGCATGCCATGAAGCCTAATAATCTCCTTGATATACAACTTCGCATAGTCTTCAACCATGTATGTTGTCTTAACTGGCAGAAAATGGGCACATTTTGTAAGTCGATCAACAATCACCCAAATAGAGTCAAACTTATGATAAGAGCGAGGTAATCCAATAACGAAGTCCATATTAATGACCTCCCATTTCCAGGTCAAAATCTTTATATTCTGAAGCAACCCACCGGGTTTCTGATGTTCTATCTTTACTTGTTGACAATTGGGACACTAGGCTACAAATTCTGCAATAGACTTGTTCATGTTATCCCACCAATATATCTCCTTGACATCATGATACATCTTTGTCGAGCCGAGCTGGATGGAATATTGGGATTGATGAATCTCATTCATAATCTTCTCTCGCAACCCTGCCACATTAAGCGCACATAATCAGCCCTGGTATCTCAGTGCCCCATCTCTTCCGATCTCAAAAGCCATAATTTTACACTGCTAAATGCTCTATATCAATCGTACTAAGATAATCTTCATATTGTCGTGCTTTTACCTCGGTTATCAAAGATGATTCTGATGTATTATGTATAGTAACACCTCAGTCATCAGATTCTAACAATATGATTCTCATATTGGCTAGTTGATGAAGCTCTTTAGTCAACCCCCATCTACCTGCCTCAATATGTACTAAGCTTCACCATTGACTTACGGCTGAGAGCGTCTGCCACAACATTGGCTTTACCGGGATGATGCAATATCTCGACATCATAGTCTTTCAATGATTCAATCCATCTACGCTGCCTCAAATTCAAATTTTTTTGCTTGAAGATGCATTTTAAACTCTTGTGATCTATGTAGATATCAACATGGATGTCGTACAAGTAGTTCCGCCATATATTCAAAGCATATATTACTGCAGCCAGTTCCAAATCATGGTCGGATAATTCTTTTCATGCTTCTTCAATTGTCTAGATGCATAAGCAATCACCTTCCCACACTGCATCAATAAGCACCCTAAACCTATACCTGAGGCATCACAATATACCACATAACTTTCTGTTCCTTCAGGGAGAGTGATCATTGGTGTGGATGTCAATCGATTCTTCAGCTCCTGAAAACTACGTACAAGTGTCATAACACTGGAACTTGGTAGCTTTTTGGGTTAGCATAGTCAATGGTGCTGATATAGAGGAAAAACCTTCTAAAAACCTCCTATATTATCCCGCTAGGCCTAGGAAGCTGCGGACTTCTAATGCTTTTGTAGGTCTCGGCCAATTCTTTACTGCATCGATCTTTTGAGTGTCGACACTAATACCCTTGTCAGATATCACATGGCCAAGGAATGCTACTGATTTCAGCCAGAATTCACATTTGGAGAGCTTAGCATATAACTTACGATCCTAAAGCATCTTCAATAGTATCCGCAAGTGGCCCGCATGTTCCGCCTTTAATCGAGAATACGCTAGAATGTCATCAATGAATACAATAACGAACACATCAAGATAGGGCATGAATACAACATTCATAAGATCCATAAAGGTAGCGGGGGCATTTGTTATCCCGAACGACATCACCAAGAACTCAAAGTGCCCATATCTTGTCCGGAAGGTCGTCTTTGGAATATCTTTTCCTTAACTCTTACCTGATGATACCTTGAACATAAGTCAATCTTGGAGAAATACTTGGCACCCTGGAGTTGGTCAAACAGGTCATAAATTCTTGGAAGTGGATACTTGTTCTTTATAGTAAACTTATTCAACTGCCGATAGTCAATACACATCCGTAACGACCCGTCTTTCTTCCACACGAATAGGACTACCGTACCCCAAGGTGAAGTGCTAGGCCTAATAAAGCCCTTATCCAGCATGTCCTTTAACTGCGCCTTCAAATCTTGCAACTCTGCCGAGACCATTCTGTATGGAGGGGTAGAGATCGATTGAGTGTCAGGCAACACATCGCTAAACTCAATCTCCCTTTCAGGAGGAAGGCCTCGAAGTTCATTTGGGAAAACATCTGGAAATTCATTGACCACGGGGATTAATTGTAAAGTAGGCGGTTTCACCTCCGCATCCCTAACGCCGAGATGATAAATGTAACCTTTTGAGATCATTTTCCTTGCCTTAAGATAGGAAATAAACCTACCTTTCGGTATAGCAATGTTCCCCTTCCATTCAATGACGGGTTCACCAGGAAATTGAAACCTAACTATCTTCGTACGATAGTCAACATTTGCATAGCATGAGGCCAACTAGTCCATTCTTATTATCACATTAAAATCAACAATTTCTAACTCAAATAAATTTGTGGAGGTTTGGCGACTACAAATCATCATAGTGCAACCTCTATATACCCTTCTAGTAATCACAGATTCTTCTATTGGAGTAGATACCACAAGGGGTTTACTTATCAATTCAGGTTTAATGCCAAACTTATTAGCTATAAAGGTGTAACTTATGATAATGTAGAATCCGAATCAATTAGCGCATATACATCGTAAGAAAACACAGACAATATACCTATAACAACACCCAAAGACGATTCAAGATCCTATTAACCTACTAGAGCATAGGTTCGATTTTGACCACCACTCGAACTCGGCACTGCACCTCTACCTCTACCATGACCTGTCAACTACTGAAAACCCCATGTTGGAGGTCGAACTGTTGAGGAAGAATGAGACACAGATCCAGTCGGCTAAGCCATACCATCACCTCCCCTGTTAGGACAATCCCCCATCATATGGCCAAGCTATCCGCACGAATAACATGCATCAGAACCTCGACGGAACAGTCCAAAGTGGGCCTTGCCACACTGATCACAACGTGGTGTTTTAGTATCCCTGTGATGTTGCGAGCCTGATGCCCGTGAACTCTGACCTAGTCCAGAATAGGTAAATTTTATCATATCGAGGCCTCTGAAACTATGGAGGAGCACTAGCTACAGGTGGGCCGAACTCCTCGAAGACTGGGCCTGACGCTACCTTTGAAGTCACTAGAATAGCTTGTAGATCTCGCCCTCTTATGATGGCCCCTATCCTGCTCCCTATCTGCCCTCTGTTGGCGCATACGATCCTCTAAGGGTCTGGGCATAAGCCTGAATACGGGAAATATCCATGCCCTCCACCAAGGAGGCTGGCGTGCACTCATTTATCAGATGTGGTCCCAATCTGTTCACGAACAAAGGCACCCTATCACTCATCTCGACCCCCATATGGGGAGCATACCTTGCTAAAGAATCAAACTGCATACTATACTCTCGCACACTTATATTACCTTGTCTTAGGTTCAAGAGCTCTAGCTCGTGGTATCTCAACTGGCAAGTAGTGACTAATAAAGGCCTCAGAAAATTCCCTCCATATAGATGGAGGAGCGTTTAGATCCCTGGATCTCTCCCAACTATCATACCAGAGAACCGCTAAATCCCGTAGCCGATAAGAAGCCAACTCTACTGCCTCTGTATCACTAACATGCATAACCTACAGTGTACGATGAACCTGGTCAATAAAAGTCTGTAGGTCCTCCTTGGGTCTGATCCGGTAAACACTGGAGGGTCAAAATTAATAAGTCATGAACTCTCGTACTAACTAGTTTATCAGCAGCACCTGTATTCTGCCTCTGAGCCTAAGCAGCTACCAAGCTAGTCAATAATTGCAAAGCACTCTGCATATCCTGGTCTATAGTGCCAGACGGAGGAACTGGAGGTTCTGGGTGCCTCCTAATATCCTTTGGAGAAGACGGAGTAGATGAGGTATTAGACAACATCTCACACTGAGCCTTACTTGGACTGCTCTGGCTTGGGGCACCTGACTGGCACCCTTTCCCGCAGCTATGTCAAGCCGTCTACTAATTGTTTGCTTCCTAGTCGAAGGCATCGCTGAAAGAAATCAAGGTGAATATTAGAGACGAACACTTACGACTCAACTCTACGCACGATCTTGATTCAGGAAGACGGTAACAACCCTAGATGTCATGTAGCCTCGTGATTATAAATGTGGCTCGCTACACATCCATAATCAATACTCTACTAGACACATCTCATAGACAATCCCTAGGACAGACTTCTAATACTGAGTTTGTCACGACCCAAACTGGAGGTCTATGACTACCACCCGACCATACTTGGGGAGAACCATCTTACATTTTGTCTAACCTTCTTTATTATCTTTTAGGGCTGACGAGATCAATACAAATGGTAGACATGGAACATAGACAACAAACAATAAAATATGATGGCATGAACATACATAACATTGGATGACCAGACAATCAAGAAACTAGATATGAATGGTACGAGCTATCACGCTACCATGAAGCACTATACAACAAAAACCAGTCGATAAGGCATACCAAACTATACATGAGTCGACACCTATCTATGAGCTTCTAATGGAACATAAGCATTGCAACATAGCTGGAACAGGGCCCCGACATACCCATAATATCTACAATAAAAATGCATACCAAGACCAGGGAAAGTCCGGAGAAGAGACCTCGCCAATCATCGCTCAACTGGACAACCTACTGTGGTGGGCGAGTTGCATCTACCTATCTATCAGGAACTGCAGCACGACATGCAGCTTCCACAAATAAAATGACATCAGTACGAATAAAGTACTGAGTATGTATGGCAGGAAATCATAAATAGAAATAGTAATGTAAGCAGGGATAGAGAATATACAACTGTAATATCTGAGTACCTCTGAGGGCTACTTACATGAAATACATGATACACATGTATAAGTACATGAACTTTTAAAACATACGCCTCTGTGGGCATCATCATCATATCGTACCCGGCCATAATAGGCTCGGTAAAAACGTACCCGGCCACATGGAGCTCGGTAAAACCCAACTGATGGTTGCACAATAGGTATCATACTCGACCGACTATCGCGCGGCTCGGTAGAGTAATATAGATACAAATATATATAATTCATGCTCGACTCATGGAATCACGTTCTAAACCTTTCGGAGTGACGTATGGTCGATATCCTCTGTATGCGTTATTAAGACTAAATCTTCACTATGAACCTTATAAGAATCAGGAAGTACCAACAACATTGATAACATATGAATAAGAGAAGCAACATTAGCATCAATAATTCCATAAGAGGGAAAACAATATAAGTACTGCAAGCTTCTAAGAGTAGAGTAACATTGGAAGTTCGTTCATCACATTGTGTACAATCAGAGTCGTGCAAAAGAAGGAAAGGGATAGCCTCACATACCTTGTATATACTGCCCCAATCTCAAGCTATGCAATTGTCACAACTCCTTAGTCTACAATAAGAGAAACGATACTGTCGTTGCCATTTAAGCATCATAACTATTATGTATTGATCACAACCTATTTTACGATGAAACGAACAACACCTCCCCTATATATATGATTTCAGACCATTCAAAACAATCACCAAACAGCCTAAAGAACATAAATAATAAACATATTGAGCCTCCCAAAATAGTCCACGCACAACCTAATTACATCATACATATGATGGCCACCGTAGTCGTGTCAAACGACACGGAAATGTTACGAATAAATATCAGCCCACAACCATACATATATATGGTGTTTCTCCATACACTTTAACCTCCAAAACTCCACAAAAAATAGTAAAACACGCAACCCAACAACAACACAAAAACAGTCTGCTACAAGTGAATAACTCGAACTCACGACTTCCGATCACCGTCAGCGAATTACCATGAATTCACAGAAGAGAAAAATGTATAAAAAATAGGAGTAACTTTCTTTATTTGTTGGATAACTCAGATCTTCCCTTGGTTCTTCAAACTCTAGGTTTTACCTTCAAATAGAACTTGAAAGAGAGGGAAAATCGATTATGGTTTGTGTGGGATTTTTAGGAAGGAGTTGCAGGGGTTAACTTTGATTTTGTGGGTCTGAAATATGGGTGAAATAACTTAGTTCATAACCCCTTAAAGTCCTCTCTTGTCTGACTTAGGTCTTTTAATTTTGTCCTATCATTTTGGCAAGTAGGTGATGCACCTACTTGTCATCTACCAATTTGCGCAGGCTTGCGGAAATATGAATATCTCTATACTCCGAGATCGTATTGAAAAATAGTTTAATACGTTGGAAACTAGATTCATAGATCTTTAATTCCTCGTAATTCTTTGTAAATTGGGAGAAAATCTTAGAAACATTTGACTTAATGTTTCAGTAAAATTATGAACCAAAGTTGCGACAACGTTTGTCGACTTTTGTTTCATAACTCGTTTGACTTCAAGACTTATGATATGGATATTATATGATTCAAATACCTTAATACATGACCTCTTGAGTGTATTAAGCACCTCTAGATTTACCTGAAAATACGAGTTACAATATCCTTGATTCGTTTAACTTCTAATACTTGTTAATCACTTTTATACACCCTTGTATCACTTAAGACCAATAGGATTAACTTCTTATCATTTCAAAGATAATTCCTTCTTGGATTTATGTTAACTAATATATGGCATGAACTAACACATGTGGATATGGGTTGTAACACCGAACAATAGCATAATAGTAGTCATGCACGGACTCTCGTCACCTCGTGCATACGTAGCCCCCACAAATAGGAGCACATAACCAAATAAGTCACCTATGGGGACAATTCCCTATTACAAGGTTAGAAAGGAGACTCACCTCACTCCGAAGATCCATAAACGGCATTGCACGCCCTTCCGAAGACTCGAGTTGATTTACAACGCTCCAAAACTAGCCAATAATTATGGAAACCCATTAATATATGCTACTGTACTCATTATAATCTAATTTATAACAATTCCTAACCCCGATCAAAAAGTTGTCAAAAATGCTCTCGGGCCCACGTGCCCGGAACTCGAAATTTTTTGTTAGATAAAGTTTACCCATAGCCTCACGAACTCAAATATATTATTTTCTCTAAATTTCATACCCAAAATCGTGGTCAAAATCCAAGAATACTAGTTTTTGTTTTTACCTCAAACCCCAAGTTGTCTATAATTTTCCATGTCTAAATCTATATATAAACCTTGTATATACTCAAAACTAGTAGATATCACTTACCTCGTGCTTGGTGATGAAAATAGAACTCCACAGTTGCTCCAAAATCGGCTCTCATGGAAGAAATAAAGTGAAAATGAGCCAAACTTTGATTTTTAAAAGAACCCCACTACCTCCAGCACTTTTTGCATCTGCGGTAAAATGACCGCATCTGCGGTTATGGCAGCAACCAACAATTTTTCCTAACAGAAATGAGCATAACTCCCTCATACAATGTCCAAATTCGATGATTCTTTTTGCTATGGCTCCATAATTACGATACAGATCTAATGGTTCGATAAAAACTTACTTTGCAGCTCATTTGCTTAATATGGTATATTTATGTCCAAAGAAACAACGTTGAAACATCAAATAAGAGTGCGATACAACTTGAAACACACCCGAGGACCCCAAGACCCCGTCCAATCACACCAACCCACTCCATAAAATAATGCGACCTGCTCGAGGCCTTAAATCATCCTAAACAACGCCAGAATCATGAATCAACCTCCAATTCAAGCTTTATAAACTTTAGAACTTCAAACTTCTTCTTTCGATGCTAAAACCTATCAAATCACGTCCGATTGACTTCAAATTTTGCACACAAGTCATATTTGACAATAAAAACCTACTCCAACATCTGGAATCGGAATCCAACCCCGATATCAAAAAGTTCACTTTCGGTCGAACTTCTCCAAAAACCTTCATTTTTCTATCTTTAGCCAAATGGCTCCAAAATGACCTACGGACCTCCGTATTCACTTCCGATCGCGGTCCCAACTCTAGAATCACCATACAGAGCTACTCCCAGACTTGGAATCACAAACGGACATGGATAACACTGAAGTGCACTTCAATCCAAACTTATGGAATTCCTTCCAAAATGCTAACTTCCACAATAGGCACCAAAATGCTCCCGGGTTATCCGAAACCCGATCCCGGCATGCGCCCAAGTCCAAAATTATCATACAAACCTGCTGGAACCTTTAGATCCTGATTCCAAGGTCGTTTACTCTAAAATCTAGTCTTAGTTCATTCTTTCAACTTAAAGCTTCCGAAATGCTATTTCCTAATCAACTCTAAACTTCCCAAAATTTTGTTTTGACCACGCGTATAATTCATAACAACTGAAAGGAAGCTGCTCATGGTCTCATACTGCTGAACGACGCGCAAGAGCTCAAAACGACGAGTTGGGTCGTTACATTCTCTCCCACTTAAACATATGTTCGCCCTCAAACATACTGAGAACTACACTGAAGTAGTCAGAAATTACTTTTTAACATCTCAAGCACCTTCCCGTGCTACCAAAACTCAGTTGGGCACCCCAGCTCGATCATACTGAATTTATTCTTTTTCGCTTAAGCAAATAAGTTTTAGAATCCAATTCCAACATCCAGAATTCTCTACCAAATCTGCTTCCAACATAAAATCACCATATAAACCAATACACACGATACCCAAACATGACTGGATAATTTTGCTAAATTCACACCTTGCATCATTTTACTCACCGAACCATAATAACACTTTCTGATTAACTTAGTCGAAATTCCATGAACCTGATGCTCCATCCCATTGCACCTCATGACAGACATAGGTCTTACTCTAACTCTTACAATACCGCCACGATGGAAGATATGTGCAGCAATTCATAATCAACTATTGAATCAACAATTCATTAGGTCTATACTCCTGTCAAGAACCATCACTGTATTCTGAACCGAATAATGGACTTAGCTCCTTAATGTACTTCATATACTCAGATTGCAGGGATCTTAAATCCAATAATCTTGTCTTACCCAGTACGAACTGCTCAGGCAATTAGCCCCTCGAATATGATCAAAAGTCTCACATGACCCCACAATGCGCTAATAGGCTGCCAATTCGACCACGTTACAGAAGGAAGACAAACTCTATAAGGAAATACTCAACTCACACACTAATATGGACTTTTCGTAGAAAATATGAAACGAGTCATACAAAAACAACATATAGGAAAACTATACTCAACATCACACTGTTGCAGCGCACAACCCGATCCAAATAACATAGCACTCACCTAATGAGATGCACACCGAGCTAGATTACTCATTACAAAAAAATATCGAATATCGGTCATAAACACGCTAGGTGCATAATACTATCCCTGAGGTAACATATAACACTATAACCTACAAAACTCAAGCACAATCGAGGTGCGTTATACGATTTAAATCTCAAGAGCCATCCTGCTCATATAACATCATCGCTATGCGGAATCTCAACAAATAAGAAATTTACCAAGCCGTCTCGCAAGTCATACGGCGCAATATATCATTACATGAAATAGAAGACGACAAAATAACACCCTGAATATTCTTCCATAAGGAGTGCTTTGCTAAAATGAACACAGGTGGCATGACATAGAGCCCATATTCACATTTAAATCCATCTATCAACCTCGAATCGATCCTGATCGTACCCAACTAGGCCAATAACCTTTCAAAGGTCCATACTAACTTTCCTTTTCTCATGACACACAAAACAACCACCATAACCAGAGTACTCATCCATAGTCCACAACTAGTAGGCTATGTGCCCTTCATGCATCAATTCTCAAATTGAAAATATCACCTCAATATTCATACTTGGTTTAAATCTTTTATAAATCAAGTGACCACATGCCACATTTATACAACATTCCCGTGGGACACGCTCCAATCTTCAATAACAAATAACAAGCCTGAACGCTCAAACCAACGGTCGCACTAACGCTGAAAAGCGATCAAGAATCCTTAACCAGGATGCAAAGCTTCTTTCACAAAACATCGATCTCAGGTGATGCTGAAGACAATACCAACTTACTCCAAACATCCAAACCCCCCTTTCCTACTCATTCGAGCTTGTGACATCCTCGTCAACACCAAACTGCAACCTTGATCCTCACTTCAAATTTCATACCACTCACTGCACCCCAACATGCCAATGTACGATAGAACACGATCCTCATCATAACTCCAAAACTACTAATAGATTAACACTCCATTATATTTAAAAAACTCTTCACTCAACTCACTTTAGGAGAATTATAGCAACACATAGGTGAATCCTCGTAGCCGTAGAACATTCAAATCCTTAAGTAGTGGTCTTATCCACCACAACCCTTCAGGGATCCGCCCATACATAATAGGCCATAACGGCAGAATACTTCTGAATAACATCGATTAGGGCGGTTGATAGATCTCACACGTACCATCACAAATCACTTACATAACTTGATCACGCTGAAGGAACTGATCACTGACCCTGATATGCCAATTCAACTATGGTCAATCAATCTACCTTCTTCCAATTTATCCTTGATTGTCTTAGATATAATACTAACTCCATTCAACACATAACATACTCCATCTGCACTCATTCCGAGTGACCTTGAATCACGAGACCATGATGTCCCAAATCCCATGAACAATTTCATACCTTCCTCGTGCGCACATTTGCACCCTTAACTGATATGCCCATTCTGCTAATCCTTTTACGAATCCAAAATCTCTTCTCATTTTCCTCTCAAGAGTTGCACTGCAAGTCAAAATATCATAGAACATTTCTGAGCCTCCACCCATAAGCTGCTTCGAAAGCTTGATTCTCAACTGCACCTATAGGTTCAAAATTATTAGGCACCACAATTTACCTCTTTTTAATCCATTAGAGCCGTTGCTGAGAGCCACCCACTCTAACTTGGCCATGAATATAATCTACTCCATAAATTTTCTAGCACACGAAAGCACCCGGCAAAATCACTTCCTTTGAAGCCCACATTTATATAAGGCATAAATCCCGAATCCTTCCCCCAAGTCTGAACATGGACCAATCAGACCAACCATATCACACCTTTAAAAATTCCTTTGCTCGAATTACCACTTATGTTCTTTTCCCGTAGCTGAAATAACCCATCAACATGCTAATAACCGGAAACCTCGCAAGTAGTTAACCATGCAACCCAATCATAGGCGGTAGGACTCTCTCACTTCGCTTGAAGCCACTATTACACAACTCTGAAATTCACCAGGGTTCTTAATCTCTTATTGATGTCACCTTGTGCAATCAACCGCTAAAATTCTCAGAATCTTTCTGTAAAAACCCTTTTTTACTCCGAATCATTAACCACCTTCACACAACCGATCTATTCGTCGTATAACCAATAGAATTCTTTATAGAAGCTTCGCCAACAACGTGACTGAAAACCTACTCATAGGGAATAACCCACCAATGGAAATCACTTCCAAACATCTTCCAACGCTGCTGCACAGGGTACAATCACTATGACATTAATAGCCCTTCCTGAGTCCGAGCTTACTCTCTAGCTGCACAAGTTCATTCATCCTTGTGGACATCACTTAAATGCGAGGCAACAACCTTCCAATTCGAAGTTATGTTGTATCCTTCTTCATTCAAGCAGCTCCTTCCCGCTATATAAAATCCCCTGCCACATATTGGCCCATACCTCAAAATAAACCCATAGACTCCAATCACTAATCACTAAATCCCCAAGTCGTTCCGGACTCTCCTTGAGGTGCGTAGTTATCCTACCACAATTCCCATATGTAACTCCACCACTCTCTCACTTTGGTGGAACTCATCCCTTTAATCGACTACTCGACCTTTGCTTCTTATACTTGAGCTTCTAGAAATTTTAGTCACCGCCTGACACTTCTCGTATGTCTTTCCTCATCCTTTGCTGCTCAGTTGTTGCCTTACATAAATCCATCTTTGTAGCACTTGAAACCATGAATCGCTACTGACCTTAAACCTTTCCGGAGATCATCTTTCTCAAGTCGTCAAGACTAGGAGCACTAGTCCATCCTGAACCACCGCACCCCGCGATCTTTGACCGTCGCTTCTTTGACACTGCCCGCCATATCCTGCTCCAAAGGCAATCATAGAAAACCACAACACCGCCAACTTAACATATTCAATCGAGGACGATGATACCACGTCACAGATGAAAACTCCACCACACTTGAAAATACCAAGTCTCGTTCACCCATCAACCCAAACCTGAACATTCTCAGCCTGATTGTCTTTCCCCTGCCGGGAATAAAATACCGAATCTCTAGATCATGCACTGAATAAACCTCCCTTCAAGTCATTCACTGCCTCGACACGTACCGTCATAGTAATACTGCGGAACAATAGTTTATAAGCATCATGGAAACTTGTGCTTAACCTCAGAGCTCTCAGAAGTACCGCTACTGAGTCGAAACAACAGAATACCCTTCCATAAGGCGATGATAATAGCTCAATAACCACGCAGGGAGAAATACCCGCACCACATTCGTACTGCCATTACAATTTTTCAATCTCAATTTATAACCAGCGCTTCACATCACATAGCATAAAATTGAGTAGGAAAGAAACAAAGGCATAAGCCTCTCGGGAATCAAATTGCATGATAAGGAATCAATAAGGGAAGTACTCCTAACAGCCCTTTGGCCTCCCGAAGATAAGTACATACATCTCCGAATGATCCGCGAGACTCTACTAGACTTGATCATTACACGTGAGACCTATGAGAACCTAGTTCTCTGATACAATATTCTCACAACCCCAAATCCACTAAGCGTCGTGGTGGCGCCGGACACCGGTGTCAGGTAAGCCAACTGAAATACTTAATTAAATTCTTGTTTTAATGATTTTGAAAACACTTCTATTATGCGATTAAAACAATATTCAGTATATTTCTCGGAATTAATAATGAAATATTTAAACAACTTATAAAATTTCTGAATAAATCCAAATACATCCCAGAACGTGGTGTCACAAGTACATGAGCAATTACTAAGGAATCGAATAAAATACAATAACTATTCAAAATACAAGTGGACAGAAATAGAAATACAATAAAATACTCCGAAGGAGACTCTGTTGATTGCAATCGTCTCGATAAATGTATCTCACCTAAGTCTCTGTATCAACCATGCCGCTATGCTACTAAGCCACTAGCTGCACATAAACTTGTGAAACAAAAATGCACAATAAGTGTAGTATGAGTACAAAAACAATGTGTACTTAGCAAGTATCCCATCTAATCTTGAAGAAGTAGAGACGAGAGGTCGACTTCAACACTTGATAGTGGTCAAATAATTATATGGTGAAGATGGGAGGAAACACAGATTTATCTAGCAATTTTAACTCATAAAGCAGGAAACCAGTAGCACTTTCTCAAATAATAAGGAAACTTCCAAGATTCAATTTTCATTATCTTTATTAGTTTATAGAGGCCATAAAAGGAAATATCAACTTCAATAATTTTCAAGGTACGCAATGCAAGCATGCGCATATTATGCTAAGGCGATGGCTCGATCCAATAAAAATAAACTGTGCACTTGCCAAGGGTCGACGACATGCCTATAGATGCATCTATTGAATCTATCGAGGCATTCAACCCATTCCAAAATATAAACACACACAGATAGACAGTCAATCAAGAAGTCAACATGGAGCAATTATTCAAGGAAAAGCCAATTCTCTTTAGTAGTTTAAGAAAATGAAGTTTAAATCTTTTTAGGAATTCATTTTCTAATTTGATGTGATTTAAGCAAAACAAACTATCAATAAGATGGCAAATATTCCAAGTATAGCATGCTTTTGGGTCCTTGATTGCCCGAACAATAGCATAATAGTAGCTACGCACGGACTCTCGTCACCTCATGCGTACGTATCTCACACAAATAGGAGCACATAACCAAATAACTCACCTATGTGGACAATTCCCTCTTATACGATTAGAAAGGAGACTCACCTTGCTCAGAAGATCCATAACCAGCATTCCACGCCCTTCCAAAGACTCGAATCAATATACAACACTCCAAAACTAGCCAATAATTATGTAAACCCATTAATATATACTAAGGTACTCATTATAATCCAGTTTATAATAATTCCTAACCGCGATCGAAAAGTTAACAAAAATGCCCTCGGGCCCATGAGCTCGGAATCCGAAATTTTTTGAAGATAAATTTTACCCATAGCCTCACGAACTCAAATATATGATTTTGTCTAAATTCCATATCCAAAATCGTGGTCAAAATCCAAGAATACTGGTTTTTTAGGTTTTTCCTCAAACCCCAAGTTTTCTACAATTTTCCATGTCTAAATTCGTATAAACCTTGTATATACTCAAAACTAGTAGAGATCACTTATCTCATGCTTGGTGATGAAAATGGCACTCCAAAGTTGTCCCAAAATCAGCTCCCATGGAAGAAATGAAGTGAAAATGAGCAAAACTTTGATTTTTAAAAGAACCTCACTACCTCCAGCACTTTCTGCATCTGTGGAAAAATGACTGCATCTGTGAAAAAATGACCACAACTATGGTCCCGCATCTACGGAAAAATAAACCGCATCTACGGTCCTTCATCTGCAGAAAAATGATCGCATATGCGGTTATGACAACAACCAACAATTTTACCTGACACGGAAATGAGCATAACTCCCTCATGGCTCATACGATGTACAAATTCGATGATTCTTTTTGCTATGGCTCCATAATTGTGATACTTATTTAATTGTTCAATAAAAACTTAATTTTTAATATGGTACCCTTTATGTCCAAAGAAACGATGTTGAAACATCAAATAGGAGCGCGATACAACCAGAAACACCCGAGACCCCCAAGACCCCGTCGAATCGCACAAACCCATTCCATAACATAACACGGACCTGCTCGAAGCCTCAAATCATACCAAACAATGCTAAAATCATGAATCAACCTCCAATTCAAGCTTTACGAATGTTAGAACTTCAAACTTCTACTATTGATGCCAAAACCTATCAAATCATGTCCGATTGACTTCAAATTTTGCACATAAGTCGTATTTGACGTTACAGACCTACTCCAACTTACGGAATCAAAATACGACCCCGATATAAAAAAATTTCACTTTCGGCCAAACTTCTCCGAAAACCTTCTATTTTCTATCTTTAGCCAAATGGCTCCAAAATGACATACGGACCTCTGAATTTACTTTCGATCGCGCTCCCAACTCTAGAATTACCATACAAAACTACTCCCAGACTCGGAATCCCAAACAGACACCGATAACACTAAAGTGCACTTCAAACAAAACTTATAAAATTCCTTCCAAAATGCTAACTTCCACAATAAGTGCCAAAACTCTCCCGAGTCATTCAAAACAAGATCTGGGCTTATGCCCAAGTCCGAAATCATCATAAAAATTTGCTGGAACCTTCAGATCTCGATTCTAAGGTTGTTTGCTCTAAGATCCAATCTTAATTAATTCTTTCAACTTAAAGCTTTAGAAATGAGAATTCTCTTTCTAAATCAACACTGAACTTCTCAAAATTCAATTCCCACCAACTGTACAAGTCATAACATCTGAAATGAAGCTTCTCATGGCCTGAGGCTGTTGAACAACGCGCTAGAGCTCAAAACAACCGATCGAGTCGTTACACTAATTATGAAATGTAAGGGTGGAAAACGTTTCGGGCTCGGTCCCAAACGGGTTCCGCGGATCGGGCTTAAGTAGGCCCGATTTTCGTGGTCCAGGCTTAGACGGATCCGGGCTTTATAGGATTTTGGTCTAGGCTTAAACAGATCTTAGGCCGGGACCGTGTACTAATGATTCCAGGCTATGTGGGTCGGGTCGGTCCTAAACGAGCCTAAATGGGCCTTGACTATTTTTTTTAATTTTTTTTATCTAATTATAAATTATACAGCTTATATATATATATATATACATATATATATATATATATATATATATATATATATATATATATACTATATAATATGTTATATATACTATATATAAATGGGGGGGGGGGGCTATCTATTTGTTTAAAATTTTTATCTAAGGCCTTTTCTTGTAAATTATATTATAGTTGTGATTTAAAAAATTTTTAATTCAAATTTAAAACACACAATACTGTAAATATGGCCCAATCTTTCTTAGCTTCCACAATCCCTTCCCCCCCCCTCCCCCATGGAATGAGCACAACCAAGATGCTAATACCACCATTGAGAAGAAAAAAAAACTAATCAAGATGTGCCAAAATACAAGTTACATATTAATTTTACATTGTATCTCTTACAAATTTCATAAATCCATCAAGGTTCGCAAGAATTTTTGTTGGTGGTGGCAGAAAAAACAATTGTTCATTACTGCTTTCAGGCAAAGCTGGTTCCTCTGCAAGTTCAGCTAGCATTTCTTTGTAAGCTTCGTCTACCTCTGGTTGTGATTTAGCAAGTCCAAAATTTCTTCATTTCGAACGAATCCAATATCTAGAAAGTACTGATTTTTTCAAGCTCTCCCTCATAGACGCTCTATAATCACTGAGTTGTAGTCATGCTTGCTTGAAAATCTCTCCCGATTAATCACAATACTTTACTAGACACACTCTCCCGAGATACTGTAATGACCCGACAGGTCATTTTTTTTTGAATTTATGCCGCGATCCCCTATTAATTAATTTCCCCAAGTTCATTTATGCTATTTCTAATTTGTCGGGATGTTCTGTTCTGAGTTAAGAAGAGTTTTGGGTACTTGGTCCCTAAATGGGAGCTTAAGTATTGGAAAATCGATCGTAGTCAGAACAGTGTGAAGATGACCTCAAAATGGAAATACTATGGTTCCTTCAACTCCGTTGGGTGAATTTGGGGTTGGGAGCATAGTCAGATTGTGTTTTGGAGGTCCGTAGCTAATTTAAGCTTGAAATGTCGAAGTTTGAATTTTTGAAGTTTCAGGTCCGAAAGTGAGATTTTGGTTCGAGGTTTGGAATGGAATTATGGAAGTTTCAGTAGTTATGTAATGTCATTTGGAATGCGTGTGCAAAGTATTAGGTCATTTGGACATGGTTTGTTAGATTTTTTATCGAAATTGTATTTTGAGGGAAATTGGAGTTCTTAGGCTTAAATCATTGATTTATTCGAGTTTCCGATGTTGTTTTAGGTGGTTTAGGGAGTGGTACAAGTTTGAATGAGGTATTAAGTATTTTTGGTGCTATTGGTGGAGGTTCCGGGGGCCTTGGTTGTATTTCGGATGCTCAACGGATCATTTTCCCCCCATTTTGGAATTGCTGCTTTTGCTGCTTTTGATATCCTTCTTCGCGATCGCGAACATTCTCCCATGATTGCGATGCATTGTTGAAGACCACCTCGAAAACCTTCTTCGTGTTTGCATCCTTCTCCTTACGTTAACGAAGCTTTTCTTCATTCCTCATCGCGTTCGCGTCCGCCTTCACGTGTTCGCATAGCTATGGAATTCCACTCTTCGCGTTCGCGTACTAGTTCATGCATTCGCGAAGGGATAATTCTGGGCCATAATGTTTTCCTTCTTCGCATTCGCGTGCATGCTTCCGTGTTCGTGAAGAACATCTGGGCAGCCTTTATTTTTCTTCTTCGCAAACGCGAGACTTCCTCCGTGTTCGTGATGCTTTAGATATCTAGGCATAAAATAATTTCCAAATCGAGGGTTCTTTTTTTCTTTGCCTCGGTAGAATTAGTAAGGTAAGCTCCATACCTCCGTTACATGTATTATTCCTTTGTAGTTTTTATGCTTTATTATTAATAAAAAACTACTAGGCACGCCTAGTAGTATAATTTGCCCAAAGAAATCGGGGTTTCCCCATTTTTATCACATTTTGACTTCTAAAGCTCGGTCCTTGGCGATTGTTGGTGGGATTTTCATGTAATTTGATTGGGTAAGTTTTTTTTCAACTAGAATTAAATATATTCCATGAATCTTTCCTTCTTTTTATCATTTAAATTGTGTTTTGGGTTGGGGAAGGAGATGGTTTTTGAAGAAAAATTTTAAAATAAAAAATCATGGGTTGAGGTACCAAATGACATCTGATTTGGATAATTTTGGTATGGCTGGACTCGTGGTGAGTGTGAGGGTTTTGAAAATATAAATTTCACCCGATTCCGAGGCATTGGCCTTAGGGGGGTTTTGGTCATTTTACATAATTCTGTGTATTAGCTAAGAATTTAATTGTAGAATTAATTACTTGAAGTGTTATTTACGTTATGAACTTGAATGAATAGATTTTGGCCATTTGGAGTTGAGTACTCATGGAAAGAACGTGATTTCTAGTTGATTTTGAGTCGGTTCGAGGTAAGTATCTTGCCTAACCTTGTGTGGGGGACTTTCCCTTAGGACTTGAGTCTTCTCTGCTGATTGTATTCCGTGTACACGAGGTGACAAGTGCGTGCTCGGATTTATTTGAGGGAAAATTGGCCTTTTTAGGTTCTTAGGTCCTTATATTTACTTAGTATGAAGTTGTTCTTGATATGATTGAATTTATCTAGTACTAGTTCCACCTCTACATGTTTTACTTGGAATTAATTGCCTTATGGCTCATTCTTATTTCCTAATTGACTCTTACCTTACTTAACTGAAGATCTTTATCTCCTCATTGTCATGTTATCTTTCATAACTGCATGTTTTTATTGGAAATCATTATTATCTCTCAGGTACTTATTTAGTCTTAATTGAAATTGTTGTATATCCTTCGTAACCTGCCCAATATTAAAAGAAGAGTAGATATTCTGTGTGTAATTGATATTTTCTTATTTGAAATTACTTGACTCTTCTTAACTCCCTTGTTGTTGAACTAAATGCTATGGGGTCGTTGCTTCATATTATTTTCTCCCTTGTTAAGCTGTTCTTATTATATTTAGTATTCTCTATTATGATTATTCTTGTGATCTAGTCTTACCGCATCCGGTGAACGAAAGATTATTGAGTTAATTCACTTGTTGTGCTCTTGTATATATTGTATTTGTTGCAGTGGCACTTGGAGTGTTGATGCACATGGTTTGTGCCATGCGGTTATTGATATTGTGATGCATTAGGGCCTGCCATGCAGTTATTGATATTGTGTTGCGCGAGGTTTCTGTCGTACGGTTATTAATATTGTGATGCACGAGGTTTCTGTCGTGCATTTATTGATATTATGATGCACGAGGTTTTTGTTGTGCGGTTGTTGATATTGTGATGCACGAGGTTTTTGTCGTGCGATTGTTGTTGAGGGGTTGCATGAGGTCTTTGATGTTCTATTGTTGCAATTGATATATTGCACATGCGGCATAATATGGCGGGATATGTTTATATGCTTATATGGGGGTTGCGCATGTGGGGAAATAAGGTGAGAACATTATGATGCACCTATTGTGAAATAAGGCTGTACTTATTATGTTATTAATTGCATACATAGCGAAATAATGTGGGTTGTGTCAGGGATTGGTTGTAAGTATTTTGATGACCTGTGGAGGCAATCCTATTTTCATTTAATATTTGGATTTTGGCTTGCTTTTCTGCATGATCTTTATCTTGTGGATGTGATGAGGGAACAATATACGTGCTGCCTGCACTTCTTCTTACTTTTATTAGCTGGTAGAAATCTTGTTAAAGCACTCACACAAGCATATACGTAGTTGAAACACTCCTATTAGATGTGAAGTCCTCCTTATTTTGCTAAGTATAGAGGCACGTCCTCGTTTAATCATTTTATATGTGAGAGTGACCCTAGTTAGCCAGTTAGTTGTCTGTATGATCGAAAGGCTGATGGACGCACAAGATGCCAAGTGTAGATTTCAGATGCTGGGACTCATGAGTTGTGATTTGACCGAGATTCAGAAAATTTGTGGAAATTGTTAAATAAGACCTGATGTGAGCACCACCGTAGGACCTAAGTTATTGTTTTGTGTTTCCTTTTCTATATTGGGATCTTAGGGTTTGGATTGTATTTTGTCGTGATTATGAGTCATCATTCTTTAGATTTTAGTGTTACTTGTTGTTTCTTACCTCATTGTGATTGCAACATTTTTGGTCATTTCGTATAGTCTTCACATACATATATATATACATATATATATATATACATATATATATATATATATATATATATATATATATATATATATATATATATATCATGTTATGTTGCCCCTATAATTATACTGTTTATTTGATCGGAAGGTGTCTTGACTGTTCCTCGTCACCACTCCAATGAGGTTATTATTGATACTTACTAGGCACCACTGTGGTGTGCTAATGCTACCCTTCTGCACATTTTTGTTGTGCTGATTCATGTACTCCGACTTAGTTTTGTCAGCCGTGGAAGGAGGCATTTCTGTAGAGACTTCGAGGTATATCTGCTACATCTGCAGACTGAGGAGTTCCTTTCTATCGTTTTTGTAATAATTATACCCCTTTTAGTATTTTTCTTTGTTTAGACATTTCTGAAGTTAGAGCTTCTTATGTATCCCTTAGCTTGTGATTTGTGAGATTCAGGGTTTTGGGAATTTTGTTAGTTTCAAGAGGTGTTATTGTATGTGCGGAGCAGCACCTTAATCAGTGATTACCTTGCTAGTTCAGTTTTAATTATTTCTTCCGCAATTATGGTTTATATTTTGCATTTTTAGGCTTACCTAGTCGTAGAGACTAGGTGCCTTCACTATGGTTCACGGAGGGCAAACCGGGTCGTGACAAGTTGGTATTAAAGCTCTAGGTTCATAGGAGTCACGAATCACAAGCCAGTTTATTAGAGTCCCATAAATTGGTATGGAGATGTACTTATCTGCAAGAGGCTATGTAAGCATTAGAAAATTTTCATTTCATTTTATTCCCTATCGTGCGAGATTTTTGACATCACAGTCCTAAACCTCTGTCTTCTACTCTCTCACAGATGGAGAGGACACATATTACCCGAGATGATCAGGCACCCGCGCACCCTACTCCAACCGTCAGAGGTGAGGGCCGAGGTAGAGACCGAGGACGCGCACGTGGTGCAGCTAGAGCACCTGCACGAGGTGCGCCGAGGCACCACTAGCAGATCCAGCCGGAGTCCAGGCACCTGACACGCTTACTATTATTACTACTATAGTCCTTCCGGAGACTTTGGCATAATTCATGAGCATGTACACTACTTCGGCTCAGGTAGGGATGTTTCCCCTTGCTACAGCCACATCCCAGGCCGGGGGAGGAGCACAGACTCCCGTCGCCTGCACTCCTGAACAGCGAGTGCATGTTGAGCAGGTCCTTGAGATTATTCCTGCACCTTCTGCAGTGCCAGTTCAGCCCGAGGGCATAGCGTTGGCTTCCAAGCAGGAGCAACTGAGGCTAGAGAGGTTTATAAAGTACAAGCCTCATGTAGTTAGTGGTCTATTATCGGAGGATGCTTTTGGTTTTCTTGATGCGTGTTACCGCATTCTCCATACCATGGGCATCTTAGGATTTATGGGGGTTTTTTCACTACTTTGCAGCTTCGAGGAGTCACCTATGATTTGTGGCACACCTGAGTTAGACAGTCTAGACGAGGAAGCTTCACTAACTTTGACCCAATTTCCAGACATGTTCCTGAGAGAGTTTGTCCCTTAGAGCCTCAGGGATGCGTGGCGGGCGGAGTTTGAGCATCTGCGCCAGGGTGCTATGACCGTTTCGGAGTATGTTGTCTGTTACACCAGCTTGACTAGACATGCCCCAGCCTTGGTTTTTACTGTTCGCGAGAAGGTTCGTCGGTTTATTGAGGGGCTTATTCCCAGCATCAGGTCTATCATGGCTCGTGAATTGGAGATGGATATTTTGTATCAGCAGGTGGTGAACATTGCTAAAGGATAGAGGGTATACATGTCAGGGAGAGAGAGGGCAGGCAGGGTCACGAGAAAGAGAGAGCAGACGAGATCAGGAGAGGGAGTTTGAGGAGACAAGGAGGCCCCGTAGACCGGGGAGGTATACTGGTCCTTATTTTGGAGGTAGGGTGCTTCATGGTCGAGGGTGGGTCAACCAGTTTCGTTCGTGCTTCAGGCTTTGCATGATGACTCAGGTGTTCATGGATATTGGAGTACCCGTACCACACAGTTTCCACCTCCTCGTCAGTAGAGAGGGCACTTAGAGTGTGGAGATACTATCCACATGATGAGAGATTGTCCTACACTTCGGACTGATGTGCCACAGTGAGGTATTCAGGAAAGTAAAGGGCGCATAAGAGGGGGAGGCCCGACCCGCTTATGTATTTCATATAGTAAGCTTAAGGCCGCTATGACAGGTGATGTCATTCAGGTATGCCTAAGTTTTTTGTAAAGGAGCACCATCCATAGTTCGTTACAGTCTTATTTATCGGGATGAGTTCCCCTATTTTGTTGTTCCATTTATGGGTGCGTTTCATGATTTGCACTCTGTTTATGTGATATCCTGTTGGGAGGTTCTATGAGTGATAACCGTGTCTATCGTCTAGTTTTAGCCATTGTCAGGAGTTATAAGACTAGTAGTAAAATTCTTGTTGTCCATTTCGGTAGGTTTGATGCGATTCTGGGTATACTTGGTTGCAAGTTGTGATTTTTATGCTCCACCGGTGTGGGAGCCAGTCCGTGTAGTGATTTTTATCAAGTGAGAGTTTCTAGATGGCTTGATATGTACCTTAAGTATGATTCATAGTTGAGGGCAGGACCCTCATGTTTTCAGGTGATTTGATGTGTTGAGACAGGGATGTGTACCGCGGTGAGGGTTATATCAGTATAACATTCTTGTGAGTATTTTATTTGCTTTCATTATTTCTCGTTAGATTGTTTTGTAGATTAGTTATTTAGAAAATTTGTGCTTGTCCGACTTGTTTGATAGTCCCTTATGTTCCCTTCCCATATTCAGCTATTTTCATTCTATGCTTCTTGAGTTTGATCTTGTGGGGTGTGTGCCCATTGGTATTAGCTGAGATTTGGTTATTCAGGTGTTTAGTTATGTGGTTTTAGTGGTTATTAAATCATCGCCAGTTTTGTGGGGGTTTGAAAAGTTTTCCTGTTGGATGTGAGGCTTATGACGGTGCATATTTGATCTCAGGCAACTATTCTTATCAGAAATGTTATTGTGGGCTTATGTGTGATGCGTCATGTTGTATGGTCGTACCCTGTGGGTGTTGGCATAAATGTAAGTAGCTGGTTGAGACTGATACCGGATATGGATTTAGAATCGGGTCTTTGGGAAATGGATGGAAGGTGAGAATTCTGGCTTTGAGGCTTATTGGTATTGCTGGGAAAGCTTAATTTTTGTTGAGATGGTACCTTCATGCTTATGTGGATCAGTGACTTGAGTACTTCGAGGTAAATTTTAGCACTTTCGAGGACGAATGTTGGTCTTAAGAAGGGGAGGATGTAACGACCCGACCGATCGTTTTTTTAATTTACACCCCAATCCCCTATTAACTGCTTTCGCCAAGTTCATTTATGCTATTTTTAATTTTTCGAGATGTCCGATTTTGAGTTTCGGAGAGTTTTGGGAACTTGGTTCCTAAATGAGAGCTTAAGTGTTGGAAAATTAATTGTAGTCGAAATAGTGTGAAGACGGCCTCGGAATGAAAATCCGGTGGTTCCGCTAGCTCTGTTGGGTGATTTTGGGGTTGGGAGAGTGTTGGGTGATTTTGGGGTTGGGAGCGTGGTCAGGTTGTGTTTTGGAGATCCGTATCTAATTTAAAGCTTGAAATGCCGAAGTTTGAATTTTTAATATTTCTGATCCGATAATGAGATTTTGATCCGAGGGTCAAAATGGAATTCCGGAAATTGTAGTAGTTCCTTTATGTCATTTGGGATGTGTGTGTAAAATATTAGGTCATTCGTTGGTTAGGTTAGTGATCGAAATTGTATTTTAATGGAAATTGGAGATCTTAGGCTTAAATCCTTGATTCATTCGAATTTCCGATGTTGTTTTAGGGGGTTTAGTGAGTGGTACAAGTTTGAATGAGGTATTTGATGTTGTTGGTACTTTTGGTTGAGGTCCCGAGGGCCTCGGGTGTGTTTCGGATGCTCAACAAATCATTTTTTCCCTACTTTGGAACTGTTGTTTTTGCTGCTTTTGATATCCTTCTTCGCGACGCGGACATTTTCCCGCGATTGCGATGCATTATTGAAGACCACCTCGAAATCCGTCATCATATTCGCATCCTTCTCCTCGCGTTCATGAAGCTATGCGTCATTCCTTATCGTGTTCGTGTCCGCCATCAAACATTTGCGTAACTATGGAATTCCACTCTTTGCGTTCGCGTACTAGTTCACGCATTCGCGAAAAGCAAATTCTGGTTTTCCTTCTTCTCGTTCGCATGCGTGCTTCCGCGTTCGTGAAGAACATCTGGGCAGCCTTTATTTTCTTCTTCACGAATGCGAGACTTCCTCCGCGTTCGCGATGCTTTAAATGTCCGGGCAGAATATAGTTTCCAAATCGAGGGTTTCACCATTTTTATCACATTTTGACTTCTAGAGCTCGTTTCTTGGCGATATTTGGTGGAATTTTCATGTAATTCGATTGGGTAAGTGTTTTTCAACTAGGATTAAATATATTCCATGAATTTGTCATTATTTTTATCATTTAAATTGTGTTTTGGGTTGGGGAAGGAGATGCTTTTGAAGAAAATTTCTAGAATGAAAAATCATGGTTTGAGGGACCAAAAGACATCAGATTTGGATAATTTTTGTATGGTTAGACTCGTGTAAGTGTGAGGATTCTGAAAATATAATTTTCTCCCGATTCCGAGGTGTTGTCCTAAGGGAGTTTTGGTTATTTTACATAATTTCGCGTATTAGCTTAGAATTTAATTGTAAAATCAATTACTTGAAGTGTTATTTATATTATGAAGTTGAATTGAATAGATTTTGGCTATTTAGAGTCAAGTACTCGTGGCAAGAATGTGGGTTCTACTTGATTTTGAGCCGGTTCGAGGTAAGTATCTTGCCTAACCTTGTATGGGGGACTTTCCCTTAGGACTTGAGTCTTCTCTGCTGATTGCATTCCATGTACGCGAGGTGACGAGTGCGTGCTCGTATTTATTTGTGGGAAGATTGGCCTTTTTAGGTTCTTAGGTCCTTGTATTCACTGAGTATGAAGTTGTTCTTGATATGATTGAATTTTTCTATTACTAGTTCCACCTCTACATGTTTTACTTGGAATTAAATGCCTTATGGTTCATTCTTATTGCCTAATTGATTCTTACCTTACTTAATTGAAGATCTTTACCTCCTCCATTGTCGCGTTATCTTTCATAACTGCTTGTTTTTATTAGAAATCATTATTATCTCTCAGGTAATTATTTAGTCTTAATTGAAATTGTTGTATATCCTTCGTAACCTTTCCAATCTTAAAAGAAGAGTAGATATTCTATGTGTAATCGATATTTCCTTATTTGAAATTACTTGACTCTTGTTAACTCCCTTGATGTTGAACTACATACTATGGGATCGTTGCTTCATATTCTCTCTTGTTAAGTTGTTCTTATTATGTTTAGTATTCTCTATGGTGGTTATTCCTTGTGAGCTAATCTTACCGCATCCGGTGAACGAAAGATTCTTGAGTTAATTCACTTTTTGTACTCTTGTATATATTGTATTTGTTGTTGTTGTACTTAGGGTGTTGATGCACAAGATTTCTACCGTGTGGTTATTGATATTGTGATGCACGAGGGTTCTGCCGTGCGGTTATTGATATTGTGATGCGCGGCATTTCTGCCGTGCGGTTATCGATATTGTGATGCACGAGGTTTTTTCCGTGTGGTATTTCTATTGTGATGCACGATGTTTCTGCCTTGCGGTTGTTGATTTGTGATGCACGAGGTTTCTACCGTGCGGTTGTTGTTGAGGGGTTGCACAAGGTCTTTGTTGTGCTACTATTGATATTGATATATTGCACATGCGGCGTAATAAGGCGGGATATGTTTATATGCTTATATGGGGGTTGCATATGTGGAGAAATAAGGTGGGAATATTAGGATGCACGTGTGGCAAAATAAGGCGGTACTTATTATGTTATTAATTGCACACGTGGCAGAATAAGGTGGGCTATGTCTGGGATTGATTGTAAGGATTTGTGACGGCATGTGGAGGCAATCCTATTTTCGTTTAATATTTTGATTGTGGCTTGCTTTCCTGTATGAGCTTTATCTTGTGGATGTAGTGAGGGAACATTGTGCATGTTGCGTGCTCTTCTTCTTACCTTTATTAGCTGGTAGAAATCTTGTTAAAGCACCCGCACAAGTATACACGTAGTTGAAACACTCCTATTGGATGTGAAGTCCTCGTGATTTTGCTAAGTATAGAGGCACGTCCTCATTTAATCATTTTAAATGTGAGAGTGGCCCTAGCTAGCCAGTTAGTTGTCAGTATAACCGTAAGGCTGATGGAGGCACAGGATGCCAAGTGTAGATTTCAGATGCTGGGACTCGTGAATTATGATTTGTCTGAGATTCGAAAAATTTGTGGAAATTATTAAATAAGACCTGATGTGAGCACCACCGTAGGCCCGAGTTATTGTTTTGTGTTTTTTTTTTGTACTGTGATCTTAGGGTTTAGATTGTATTTTACCGTGATTACGTGTTATCATTCTTTATGTTCTTGTGTTAATTGTTGTTTCTTTCCTTATTATGATTGTAGCATTTTTGGTCATTTCGTACAGTCTTCATATATATATATATATATATATATATATATCATGTTCCATTGCCCCTATAACTATAGTGTTTATTTGACCGAGAGGTGTCTTGACTGTTCCTCGTCACTACTCCACCAAGGTTAGTCTTGATACTTACTAGGCACAGTTGTGGTGTGCTCATGCTACTCTTATGCACATCTTTGTTGTGGAGATCTAGGTACTCCCACTTAGTTCTGTCAGCCTTGGAAGAAGGCGTTTCTGTAGAGACTTCGAGTTATATCTGCTACATCCGCAACCGAGGAGTCCCTTTCTATCTTTCTGTAATAAGTAAAGCCCTTTCGGTATTTTTCCTTTGTTTAGATATTTCCGGAGTTAGAGCTTCTTATGTATCCCTTAGCTTGTGATTTTCGAGATTCCGGGTTTTAGGACTTTTGTTAGTTTCAAGAGGTGTTATTATATGTGTCGAGCGGCACCTTAACCACTGTTTTACCTTACTAGTTTAGTTTTAATTATTTCTTCCATAATTATGGTTTATATTTCGCATTTTTAGGCTTACCTAGTCGTAGAGACTAGGTGCTATCACGATGGTTCATGGAGGCCGAACGGGGTCATGACAGATACGCTAGCTCCCGTTGTTTATTACTGCTCACTTTAGATCACCCAAGGCTTTGTTATCCCTATTCCCGCCTTTAAACCCTCCGTTATTGATCCCTAATTTACTTTGAGAGTGGTGTTGTTCAATAAATACCTAAATATGCACTCTCTCCCGAGTTATTCACACTAAATAGGCATAACTAATTGAGGATCCTGTGAATTTACTACAACAAGCACATAGTTGAACAAATAGAGATTAAACTGGGCAAACTATATTAACATAAAAAGAAGTTCATCCTTCAATAGCTTCCATTAAAATCCTAGACTAGAAATTAGCTACTCATGACAAAACAAGATAAAACTACTAAATTATTCATAATGGGTAATTCAAATAATGAAAAGAAGATTGAAGAATTCTAATGTTTTGTTACTCTTCTCACATTTGTTCTTGCCTCCAACGTAGTCTAAAAACAAGCTTCAACATGTCTTGGCGAGCTTCTAGGGTTTATAAGGGTTTGGAACAAGTCTTCCCCGATTTACACTTTGGTCCCCAAATTTCTAGCACGTGAATAGTTCACTGCGGTCGCGGCTCGACCGCAATGATCACTTAACATTCTGCCTCAAGGACATTAGTAGTCGCGGTTCCACCGTGGTCATGGTGGAAGTTCACTCAGTCCATTTTTTTGCTTCTTTGTGCTCAGGTACTTCTTGATTGAGCATTTCCTTCACATTATTGACTCCAAAACACTTCATAGTGCTTCTTCACATAGATTATTCCCTGCAAAGAAAAAGAACTCCATTTAGAGCATTTTGTTGTCAATTTGCCTATTAAACAACAATAAAGCATGTCAATATTAAGGTGTCTATATCACCTATATAGCCTAATATAAACATCCTACACTTAAATCATTGCTAGTCCTTTAGCAATCCACCACACTCTATCCAAGTTCCTTCCCTAAGCTTTTCCCTTAACGAATCATACCTTGAACAGTTTACCAAAGTTGCACCTAGTAGTGAACAACCTTCGCCTCAACAGTTGAATACGTTCGAACTTACTTAAACTACTCTATACAAGAGTCAAGACTTACCTTTCCCTTGTGAATCACATGCCCTCACATCACACAAGAGAGTAATTCCACAATTTAATATGATTACAAACACTTGGGAACTTAGATTGGACAAAATCACCCACTCTCCAAAAGAAAATTCACATACCACAAAGATGCGCCATAGGATTGCCCGTAGTGAAATATTCTTCTAATCGAGCCTACACAGTCTAAGATCGATTAGGACTTTACTTGGTTATAATGTAGGCTAAAGGATGGGTAGGATATATGTGGGTATAGTGACTAGCCTCCATAAGCACTTTTAATACATAACACATTAATATTTCATAACATCCTTATGTCAAACAGACACTCCCCATAATTCATTTATAACATCCCATTCTTTTAGGTGCATTTGCGTCAAGTTACCACTTATCAGCCACTATATTTAATACCAACACATTTTTTTCTCTTATTTTTCTTTTCTCGTGGTGTTTCTTCTGTTATTCTTCAAACTCTACACCTTTTCTATATTTCAATAGTTCCACTCAAAACCAAACTGCCACCTCACACTTTTGCTTTTGCATAATTTCAATACCATTCAAGTGCCTATGAGATGAAAATGGTTCGAACAGAAGGATATTCGAACAATTGGATAAGGTTCGCAATGTGATTACCAAAGAAACATGCTTATAGGCTCAACAGCGTGAACTAAGATGTATTACATTCAGGTGAGTTTACGTTATATATATCTGGCTTAACAAAGAAATGCCTATATTACTTCTAAGACTGAATGAAGCTAATATTTCACTTTGCAAACACACATGCAAGTTCTAGGCATCAAATGTAAATCATGGAATACATTATAGCTCACACACACATGGCACATGACTCACTCCGGATTTCTTTATCAAGACATTCTCTTTTGAGTTTTCAAGTTAGATACAACATACAATTTTAAGGCACTTTAGCAATATTCAACCACTGAGACTAGGCGTTACACTCTAGTGTCGATTGTATTCAGGTGTATTAACGCCACTGAATTCTCTTTCCAATTAAGCTCTTAACCTATCGATACTAACTAAAATTAAAAACAAAATAAATAAAAACTACCTACACCCAATTCAAGCTTCCTTTAGAAAGAACCGTGGTCCAAAGAAAAACCAAAGGGGAGTTACTACACTACCTAACAAAATCTTTTTGGTATTTTTCCTAGACTAACGTCCCTCAAGAACTGTTTCCATTATCTGTCATCAGGAAGAGTCTATATATTCAATTTTTTTGTTTTTTTTCGTCGACTTAATCCCTCAAAAACCCCCATCAAAAGAGATCTATCGTCGGGACAAGTTTCCTATTTTAAGCATCCCGAATTTAATTATCAATCAAAGCACAAAACAAAACACTCAAACCAAAATACACAACAAGTAAAGAAATACATGTACATAAACACATTGAAATATCCCCCACCTCACACTTAAAAGATAGCCATGTGCTAATGGCATAAAAATTTAAGGAGCAGTGAGGTAAAGGAACTTCCCTGAAGGATCACTCCTGATTGGAGACAGTGTCTAGGTTCACACTGTAAGAATGACCCAGAGCTCTCACCCAACCTAAGAATTTCTTCTCCAATTTTACGTCCCAGTCAGCCACCGCGTTTACACGGGCACCCAAATCAGTGATTGAGGTATGCAACCTAGCCATCTCTTGCTCCATAGCGTTAATACAGATACTTCGGCGGGACTATGATGGGCCTGCCTCGTCAACTCTCGTCGGTGGTGGGACCTTAGCTGCCTCAGCATTATTATCATCAGATTCATCATCTGAGTCATTAACATTCACCATCGGCTCCATCCCAATTTTGATGTTCCTTGCTAGGAATTGGGCTTTTAGTGGTAATTTCCCATCAATTCTAAGATCTTTAGGGACTCTAGCTAGACGGCACAACCTGCTGACTAGAGAAGGGAAGTAGAAGCCTTTGAGTAACTCAGGTGATCTAATGAGCATCTCGTCATGGAGAAGCCCGACCACATCAAAATCTCTGTGTGCCATGAAACAATAGATAGCTACTGCCCGTGGAAGATTGACATCGGTCGTATTGCTAGAGGGCAATAGTCGACTGTTGATAATAGTGAGCCAACACTTAGCCTCCAAATTGAAAAATTAGGAGTTAAGTGTGATCCTAGGCTTTATCAATATGTATTCTCTGTCTCGCACATAGATAGTCTCAAGAAGAGTCCACCACAAGGCACATGTTTGGCTAGAAGTATGATAATCATCAGATTCTCCCCTGAACATTAGAAGCCAGAACACCTTGCGGATGACCTCGATGGACGCATTTAACGATGTATTGCGAACAGTAACAACTCCATCGTCATGTTTCGGGCAGTTTGCATACAACTCCCTTACCATCCGAACATTGGCAGGTACTTCGAAGAAGATGTCCAACTGACACCTCCTCAACTCATTCAAGATGTTTGGGCATTCCACCTCTAAGGCTTGACGGTTAATATGCACCTCATGTACCAATTTCTTGGCTGCCTTTGCATTGTACTTGGCCTCTGCCGGTTGAGAGACAAACCTAGTATTGTCAAACTATGGCACACTGGCTTGCCCCTAGCTCTCGAGGAGCTTCCCGGTCCACTAGCAGAAGACCCATTGTTGTGTCTCTTCCTAGATGGATTCCTTGTACATGTCAAATAGAGAAACACCTATTAGTGAGTGTGTGAAATGTCTGACTATGGTTGGTTACTCAGACTTCACCACAACCATATCACATTAGGCCTTACAGCTCCATTGGAGCAATTTTCCAAACACCTTGTGGGCAAGACAATTTCCTCATACACATAGCCCATATGGATACATCAAAGCTTCCCCCAAATCACAAGTTCTACTACACCATTACACCCTACGACAATTAGTGCAATCACCCACAACCCTTCACCTTTCCACCACATTATACACATAGCCCCTTTACTAACAAGTCTAAAACGAATTTCAAAAGAAAAAAAAAGAAGAAAACTAACACAAAACTACTAATGATTACTACACAATTACAATATTAAACTACATAAAAACTAAAATAAAATACAAAAGATGAGGGAAGGGAGCAAGGGCCATACCTTGGTGGAGGAGAGAATTACAGAAGTGAGGATGGGGGAAGTATGAGGAGTGATGAAAAAGAAGAAGAAAAAAGGAGGGATTTGGGGAGTTAGGGTTTAGAGAAAGAGAGAGATTGAGAAATAGAGAGTGGGGATTGGGTGTTTGGGGGGAGATTTAAAAAAATAAAAGAAGAAGAAAAAGAAAGAAGGCGGGAAAAAGAAATTAAATTAAAATAACAAAACAAACCTGGTACCCACCGTTGTTCCACCATAACCGGAATGGGCTAAATAATTCGGGGCAGAAAGTTTACATCTCATCACGGTTCTACCGCAGTCCTACTGTGGCCGCAGTGAGTTAACTAATTCGAGGCAGAGTGTTTGCCTCTCACAGAACTCTTGCCACAGTTCTACCGCGGTCGCGGTGCTGCCTACTTTTTTTAGGAGGTTATAGAAGAAAACAGTGACAACAAAATTCATGGGTTGCCTCCCATGCAGTGCCTGATTTAACGTGGTGACACGACGCAGTTAAGTGCATTTAAGGCTCGCTCGACCTCTAGGGTTCCGTCAGGTGGATCTCTGACACTTTCTTTGGTTTTTTCATGCCATGTATAGCTTCAATCTCTGCCCATTGACTCTAAATATTTGAGAGTCTTTCTCCAAGGCAATTTCCACGGCCCTGAAGGGAATACTTCGACCACCCAAAATGGACCAGACCATCGTGACCTAAGCTTTCCAGGGAATAACCTTAATCTTGAGTTATAGAGCAATAAATTGTCCCTAGTGTTGAAATGCAGCTCAACAATGTTCTGGTCGTGTAATCTCTTCTTTATTTCCTTATACAACCTTGTGCTCTCAAAAGCCAGATATTTGAACTCGTCGAGCTCATGCAATTCAGTGATTCTCGTTGTTCCCGCAGCCTCAATTTCTAGGTTTAGCTATTTCAGTGCCTACCAAGCTTTGTGTTCAAGTTCCACTGGAAATTGGCAAGCCTTCCTAACACAAACTTATATGGTGACATACCAATTGGTGTTTTAAAATAAGCTTTGTAAGCCCATAGTGCATCATCTAGCTTTTTCGCCTAATCAGTTCTTGTGGCATTCACTGCTTGGTCAATACACTCTTCATCTATATTGGACACTTCCACTTGTCCACTTGTCTGCGGGTGATACAGTGTTGCCACCTTTTGACGAACATCATACTTCACAAGGCTCGATTACAAAAGTAGGTGCTTCCATCACTAATAATAATTCTCGGTGTCCCAAAACAGGTAAATATGTTCTTCTTCGAAAGCCCCACCACTACTCTTGCATCATTGGTGGGAAAAGCTGCAGCTTCTACCCATTTGGACACATAATCTACTACAACAAGTATGTACATATTGTAGAAGGAGCTGACAAAGGGTCCCATGAAGTCAATCCCCTAAACATCAAATACTTCCACCTCTTGAATCAGGTTCATGGGCATTTCATGGCGACTAGAAATGTTCCCGGTTCGCTGACATTTAATACAACCCTTCACCCATTGGTGCGCATCTTTGAACACTGTTGGCCGAAAGAAAGCGGCCTCTAGAACTTTCGTAGATGTCCTGACTGCTCCAAAATTCCCTCCATACGTTGATGCATGACATACCTGCAAAACAGAAGATTATTCTATCTCGGGGAGACACCTCTGGATCACATTATCAACACATATGCGAAATAGATAAGGTTTATCCAAATAATACATGTGACAGTTACGATAAAATATTTTCTTTTGTACTGAGGAAAGATCATAAGGAACTATGCCACACGCCAGGTAGTTTGCAAAGTCTGCATACCATGGCTCTTCCTCAAGACTGTCCGCAAGCAGTTGCTTGTCTGGAAAGGTTTCCAGAATGTCCTCAACCTCATTGGAATTTCCAGCTCCCTCAAGTCGTGAAAGATGATCAGCGACTTGATTTTCTATGCCCTTATGGTCATGAATTTCAAGGTCGAACTCTTGGAGTAATAGCACCCAAAGAATTAGGCGCAGTTTAGATTCCTTCTTCTCAATCAAGTACCTGAGAGTTGCATGGTCAGTGTATACAATTATCTTAGAGCCAATTAGGTATGATCTGAATTTATCGAAAGCAAACACCACTGCCAACATCTTCTTCTACGTCACGGTGTAGTTTAGCTGTGCTCCACTCAACATTCTACTTCCATAGTAGATTGGATGCATTAGTTTGTCTTTCTCCTGTCCAAGCACTACCCCCCACTATGTAGTCACTGGCATCACACATGAGTTCAAATGACTGCTCCTAGTTGGGGGCAACAATGATTAATGTTGTGACCAACCTCATTTTCAGCTCCTCAAATGCTACCTTGCAATCATCAGAAAAAAAGAAGGGGTGATCTTTTTCTAGCAACTTACAGAGAGGGTTGGTAATTTTTGAAAATCTCTTATGAACCTCCGGTAAAAATTGGCATGCTCGAGGAAACTCCTAATTGCTTTGACTGAAGTTGGAGGTGGCTGCTTTGCTATCACGTCAACTTTAATGCAATCTACCTCAATTTCTTTACTTGACACTCGATGCCCCAAGACGGCGCCCTCTTGTACCATGAAGTTGCACTTCTCCCAATTGAGGACCAATTTAGTCTCAATACACCACTTCAACACAGAAGTCAGATTTATAAGACACTCATCAAATGAGTTCCCCACCACTGAGAAATCATCCATGAATCCATTATGTCCTCTACCATGTCAGTAAATATGGACATCATGCACCTTTGGAATGTGGCGGGTGCATTGCATATGCCAAAGGGCATTCTCCGAAAGGCATAAATGCCATATGGAGTGAAGGAGGTCTTCTCTTTGTCCTCTAGTGCAATGGATATTTGATTGTACCATGAGTACCCATCCAGAAAACAGAAGTGTGACCTCCCAGCCAATCTTTCTAGCATATGATCAATGAAGGAAAGTGGGAAGTGGTCTTTCCAGGTGGCTAGATTTAACTTTTTGTAGTCCATGCAATTTCTCCAGCCCATGACGGTTCATATTGAGATAGGTTCACTATTATTGTTTTTGATCACTGTTATGCCACCTTTCTTAGGCACACATTGCATCGTGATAACCCAACTGCTGTCAAAGATTGGGAAAATAATTCATGCATCTAACCACTTTATTACTTCTTTATTCACCACTTCCTTCATATTGGGGTTCAACCTTCTTTGATGTTCCCTAGAAGCTTTGTGTCCCTCTTCCAGCAGAATTTTATGTATACAGTAGGCGTGGCTGATCCCTTTAATGTCTGCCATGGTCCACCCAATGGAAGTCTTACAAACCTTGAGTACCTGCAAAAGTTTTTGTGCCTGCACATCTAACAAACTGGATGGGATAATAATAGGTAATGTGGAGTCAGGTCCTAGGAACTCATACCTGAGACAGGCTGGCAATGGCTTCAATTCCAGCTTTGGTGGTTCTTCAATGGATGGCTTAGCTGGAGGGGTTTCTCTATTTTCTAAGTGTAAGGGCTCAAATTCAAGAGTTCTATCCCAGAACCCTCTGCCCTCTAACGCCAACACCTATTCTGCCAGTTCTTCTCCATTCACCTCATCTAAATTCATTAGACATGCAGCTAAGGGTCCTCAATAGTCACCATCTCATCATCAGTTTCTACAATTACATCCACAACATCAATAAGAGAGCAGTTGGCGAATTCACTTGGTCGCCTCATAGATTTCTGTGCATTGAATGTTATCTTTTCATCATTCAATCTCATCTTGAGCTCCCCAGTCTCACAATCAATGAGAGCTCTCCTAGTGGCCAAGGACGACCTTCCAGAAATTATGGGCATTTCTTCATCCATCTTGCAGTCTAAGATCACAAAATCTGTAGGGAACACAAACTTCCCTACTTGAATCAACACATCATCCAAGATACCTGAAGGTCTTTTTACAGTCCTATCAGCCAGCTGCAACAACATGGAAGTGGGTCTAGCTCTTTCAATCCCCAACCTTTTATAAATCTCTAGGGGTATAAGATTTATGTTGGCTCCTAAATCACAAAAGTGCCTTGGAAAAAGCAAAGTTACCAATGGTGCAAGGAATTGTAAAGCTCCCTGAGTCAGATAGCTTCTCAGCAATTGGTCTAGTCACCACTGCATTACAGATCTGAGTAAGAGTCACCGTGGCTAAGTCTTGAAAATTGAATTTTCGGGACATTAAGCCCTTTATAATTTTTGCATACCTAGGAATCACTTTCAAAGCATCTATTAGCGGAATATTTACCCAGATTTGTGTAAGCCTCTTCAAGAATTTCTTGTATTGCTCCTCTTTTTGGTACGGCCAACCTCTGATGGAATGGTGCGAGAGGTCTCTTCTTTCCAATGATTTTGGGATTGCTCTTTATTAGCTGCCACCTCAACTACTTGTTCCTGGAGTGTCTCAGCTTCTCGCTCAACTTTATTCTAGGTGTTCGATTCTTCCTGGGCAGGTTGTACTGTCACCTCTGTTAGCTTCGCTGAATCATCCAGCTCAATGGGAATGGGTACTCAACCTATCTGCTTTCTCGAGCTCTCTCTTTCTCTATGTCTAAATCCCTGCCATTCCGTAGACTCACTGTCATCAACTTCTTTTGGCCTTGATTTTTTGGATTTATTTGAGTGTCTGCAGGTAATGTCCCATGAGGATGATTGTTTAGAGACATCGAAATCTGGCCCATCTGCACTTCAATATTCTTGATAGATGAATCATGTGCATCTACGTTTTTACTATTTTTTACATTAGACCCAATAACCTGCTGCATCATTGCCTCAAGTCTAGCAAACCCATCTTCATGTTGTTCACCATGCTACTGCTGAGGAGGATGATACCACTGCTGTTGACTCTGATTATTATATCCTTGTGGCCTTGGATTAGGTGCCATATTATTATGAAGTCTCATACCTCCCATGTTTCCATTGTTGAACTGTGACTAGACTGGCATGTACGGCTGATTTTGCTGGCCCCAATTCTGACCACCCTATCTCTGGCCTCCATAATTAGACACATAATTCATGTCTTTAGGGTAGTGATGATGATCATGTTCTGTATTCCATTGGTTACCAATTGGCTGACTAATGCAAGATGTGCACAAGCCCCCATTGGTAATATCTATAATATGTACATGCTGCTTCTGCCCTGACTCTTCCACCTTCTTGGTGATGATACTCATCGGTGTCATTAATGTGGCCATGTTTTTAGCAAGAGTATTGGACGAATATAAGGGCACTGAGTGAACCACTAGATTGATAGGTGCATTTTTGGTTGTCCACCCCGCATTCTGTGCCATCTTGCCAAGCAGACTCTGGCTTTCTCTCCGTGTTTTGCTAATAAATTCCCCACCAGCTGAAGTATCAACATTAGCTTTCACACTATTAGATAATAACATGTAAAACCGCTGCCCCAATATCAGATTTGGAATACCGTGGTGTGGACAGATAACCAGCATCCCTTTGAATTGTTCCCATGTTTCATGCAATGTCTCAATTGGTCTCCGTTTGAAACTCAGAATTTCATCAATCTGTTGAGCAGACTTGTTGGGTGGATGGAACTTGTTATGTAATTGCTTGACTAACTCCTCCCAAGTTGTTATGGAATTGATGGGGAGTGAGTTTAGCTAGGTCTAGGCAGCTCCTGTCACTGAGAATGGAAACAATAACAGCTTAATTGCTTCCTGAGTTACGTTGGGCTGCCTTTGGGCTTTGCAGATTGACAGGAAATTCTTAAAGTGCTATTGAGGATCTTTGACTTGTGACCTCGAAAATAGTCCCTTATTATGCAACAAGTGTATTATGTTGTTTGTTATTTGAAACAATTTTGCCTGTATCTGCGGGACTAAAATCGTTGTGGCCAGATTTTCAGTTATGAGTTGTGCCTAGTCATAGAGAGCAGCCTCTGGCACAAGAGGTGGCGTAGGCACTATTGGTACAACTGGGGTTTCTACGCGATCTCCCATATCTAGTTCGATTTGTTCAATTGTTTGTTGCTATTTGCTTTTCCGGTTGGCCCGGTTCAAGGCCTTAATAATTTTCTCCGGATAAAATAAAGCTTCAAATACTTCACCAGTTCTTGTTGAGTTTCTAGGCATGCACCTGTACAATCAATTCAACAAACGTTAAAATTTCAATGTAAAGATTGGTATAGAGAAAATGACTACACTAAGAATTTTTGTATTTCTTTCAATTGTTATTGATAACACCGTTAATTCTCCGACAACGATGACAAAATTTGATCACGCCCAACTATGGCTTATAAAAAGGACATGCGGACGTTGCAAATATAATATGTGTATTTATCCCAAAGTCGAACCCACAAGGAATTAACCTATCAATTACTCTTGTTGAAATTACTAAATTCTACGGAATCAGCTTCCCAAACATTTGAATAACAATTGAAGATGTTTCTACTAACTAAGAATGAATGTAAATAAGCAACTAAAAACTAACTATGATTAAGTTGTAACAATTAAGAGAAGGATCTAAGGTTATGACTTCCCCTATTGATGGAATCCCTTCCGATTATGTTTCACATAGACTTGTCTAATCTTCTCTATCAATTATAAGTACTTTTATTACCATAAATCTCTCCCAAGTAATTAAAATAATTTACTATACGCACTGTTCCGAGATACGCTAGCAGGCTTTGTTTATTACAGTTCACTTTAGATTGCACTCAAGGCTTCGTTATCCCTAATCTCACCTTTAAACCCTCAATTATTGATCTCTCATATACTCTGAGAGCGGTGTTGTTCAACAAATACCAAAATATGCACTCTCTCCCGTGTTATGCGCACTAAATAGGCACAGCTAATTGAGGATCCTGTCAGTTAACTACAACAAGCACATAGTTGAACAAATAGAGATTAAAACTGGGCAAACTATATTAACATAACAAGAAACAGGTTCTACCAAAACCCTGGGCTAGGAAATTAGCTACTCATGACAAAACAAGATAAAACTACTAAATTATTCATAATGGGTATTGAAATAATGAAAAGAAGATTGAAGAATTCTAATATTTTGTTACTTTTTTCAAACTTATTCTTGCCTCCAAAGTAGTCTAAAAACAAGCGTAAATATGTCTTGGGTGAGCATCTTAAGTTTATAAGGGTTTGGAACAAGTTTTCCCCGATCTACACTTTGGTCTCCAAATTTCTGGCACGTGAACAATTCACCTCGGTCACGGTGATCACTTAACATTCTGCCTCGAGGAATTTAGCTGGTTCCACCACAGTTCCACCACGGTCGCGGTGGGACTTCACTCAGTCTATATTTTTTTACTTCTTTGTGCTCGGGTACTTCTTTATTGAGCGTTTCTTTCATATTATTGACTCCAAAATATTTCGTAGTGCTTCCTCACTTAGATTATTCCATGCAAAGCAAAAGAACACCATTTAGAGCGTTTTATTGTCAATTTGCCTATAAAAATAACAATAAAGCATGTCAATATTAAGGTGTATATATCATTTATATATCCTAATATCACTCTCCAATTCTAATATTGAAGCTTGAATGGTTAAAATGTATCAAGCCATCCTTGAAAGGATTAAGAAGTATTTTTCTTTGCCCTTCCACTATTCCAAAAGATTAAATGACACGTAGGGATTCTCCTGCTCAAGCACCCGGGACAAATAAACTTCAAGCTAATTTAGTTGTGAACAATCACTAGTTGTGAACAATCACTAGTAGGGGTACATTTAGTTGGGACAAATATTTTTTAAATTTCTTTCTCATAGAATCAATAACTACTTCATAAATATTCTTACCCTTTCAAAAATGAGCGAATAAAGTTGCAAAATCTGCAAGATAAACTAAATAGTTTGAAATAGTAGGATAATATTGTCCAGAAATTCATTAGCAGCAACATGAAAGCTTTCTAAAAAATGTACAAGCATTTTAACTTTAGCCCAATCCACATTTGGAAAGTGCTCATCATCATCACTTACATGAGCATTAAACATTGAGTTTATGAGGTTTCTATTATATGCAACAACTAAACTTTCATGCATGTAATTCCATATAGTTGGACAAGGTTTAGGAAGCTTTCTTTCTCTTAGGTCAAATTCATCGCCTCTTTTAAAATATTCTCTAAGTCTACTTTTACGGTTTGTATATAAAAGTCAATTAAGAGTTATTTTAACCTTTTTAATTTCAACACATAAAATTCTCATACTATCACCCATAATTAAATGGTAAATATCACAAATACATCTAACATGAAAAATATTACTAAATGTAGGATTTAATGTAGTGCTAAGCAAGGCTACAACATTAGTGTTACTAGTAGCATTATTCATAGAAATTGATATTATTTTATTACTAATGCAAAAATATCTACAAATATTAGTAACCATGCTAGAAATCAATTGCCATATGTGACGTGAATTAATTATTTTATAAGAAATATTGCACTTTCGCATTATCCAGTCCTCATCAATCTAATGATGTGTAACAGTAAGATAATCACAATCATTACCACTTCTACCAATATCAGTAGTAATGGCAACACAACAATTAATATGCGTAAATAAATAGAGAAACTATTGTTCATATTCATATTTTTATTTATAAATATCACTCTTTATGGTTGTGTGAGGTCATCATTTATAAGTAGGATTAAAAACTTTTCTAATATAATACACAAAGTGGGGGTTAGACAGAAAACTGCAGGATAAGCACATAACAGTAACTATTTTTCCAAATTTTTCCTATATTTTCTCGGGTCATAATAAAAAATATCATCGATAAACAATGTTAATTTCAGTTGAAATTGATTTGATCGGTACTAGGGTCAGGCTGACTAGTTGGACTTGTCCCCTCGGCCGTAGCATTCATTTGATAATATTTAGCTTTATCTTGAGGGTGTATAATTATGTATCTCCTCAAACTTTTCATCCCCCCTCCCCCCTCCCCCCTCTCGATCAATATAGTTAAAAGCTAATGCCACAAGTTTTACGCTTAGTTCCATTTCTTTCTCTTATTTGAATAAAAAATGGACAAACAAGAGACGTTTCGACTCGTTTAGAAGGTTGTCTAGAAAAAGTAGGGGTAACAATAAGGGGTTCAACCATACATTATATGGATTACTTGGGTTAACTTGAGTAACATGACTAGTGAGTGTATCATCATCCGGTTGAGTTTCATCTAAATTTATTTCATGCTCATCTTCTTCATCAATAGTTAGATTACCATAAAGAGAATTTATATATTTATGATCAAAGTTTTCACCACCTACAACATTATGCACATATTGACTCTCCGTAAATTGTAATAAAGTATTGTCGCTATTAAGAATAGGAACAAGTGAATGGCTGGTATGGGGTTTGGGTAGGGGAGGCCGGAGAATTAGATGAGAAATAGATTGACCACTAGATTCATCACTATTGGATTTTTTTTCCATATTTTTAGTAAATATTTTTTAAGGAATATGCCATCTTAGTTATAATTATACAAAGTAATTAAATAAAACAAACAAAACTCTAATATTAAAATTAAAGAGTTGGAACGAGTTTACCAAATTGACGAATAACTTGTTGAAATTAATTATCGTTGAAGACTTGAATATTTTAATACACTAACTTCACAATTTTTTACACAAGTTGCAGCAGCAAAGTAACCAATTTTAGAAGAAAGTTATAGAGAGATTGAGAGACATTGATGATTTGGTAAGAAAAATAAAAGAATGAGGGGGGTATTTATAGTTTAAAATAGGGAAAAAGTGTAATTATAAAAAGTTTGGGATTAAAACAAAGTTGATTTGGGGGGGGGGGGGGGGAGGGGTTAAATAGCTATTTTATAAATAGCCAACGACTATTTTGTCAGCCATAACGGCTAAATTTTAAAGGTTCAACAGTCGGATTTTGATTTGAGATATTTTTGTAAAAATTAGTCGTTGGAGCCCGTGTAGGACCGTTTGGGACCGCTTGAATTGGCCCACTTAGGAGCCGATCCCAATCCTAATGGGCTTTGCTGTGAAACATCCCACATAGACCTGTATGTCTCCTTTGTGACATGCTTAAATGGATAGGATCATTTAAGCCCACTACTCAATGAGCTCGTGAGTCTAGATCAGTCCCGGGCCTAACCGTATACTTTCCACCCTTAACGCAATGCAACAAGAAAATTTTAATACGAAGTATAAATCCTGAGGTATTTTGGGGAACACCAAAAAAAATAATGAAAAAAGGTGCGTGATTTTTAAGCCAATGACTAATTGACCAAGTATTAAAAAAGCCTTGGGTGACCCAATACAAAATCGTGTCCAAATATAAAAAGATAAAACCCTCTCCCTCCTCTACGAGTTATTTGCAAATAGACCCCCATATTTTTTCCTCCAATAAATCCACCTTGCTCGGAAATGAGAACAACCCCTCCTGTCTAAACACTTCCCTCCTCTACTTTTGAAACAATAATTCTATTGCTTGCCGGAAAGAGAGAGAGAGAGGAGCTTTTTGAGAGAGAAAAATGTCGCAAGCAGAGGAAGACAAGAAGCCCAGCGGCGATCAAGTTCACATCAATCTCAAAGTCAAAGGCCAGGTTCACTGTTCTATCTCTCTTTCACACACACACACTCGTGCATATAGCATATCGAAAACCTAGGGTTTCGTTTGGTACGGGTGTTTGTAGCTTTTGAGTGTTTTGTTTAGTTTTACAATACGATTCTTTTTGAATCTTCTGATTTTTTCTTATCGCTGTTTGCGTTTCAGTAGTTTTACTTGCAGGGTATAGCTACATATAGTTTGCTAAATTGATTCCAAATATATAAAGGAAAAAGTAAAAATGAAATATCATCACATAAATTGTGAAGGAACGAGTACATATAATGGAAAGAATTTTTGGTGGTTTAATAGGTTGTAGCGGCTTATTTGTCCTCTTTTCTAGGGTCCAATTCATGATAAGTATAGACAGTTACCTGTATTTTTTGCTTTTAATTAATTTTACGTATTTTGATGTTTAGAAAAATTCTCTAACTTATCTTTTATTTAGGTTTGATAGTGAATTAGGATTCTTTTATGGTGTAGGAAGTTTTACTTCACTTTTCTTGTATCACTTATGAGGCTACATTCTTTAAGAACTTGAATTGTGTTACACCAAATCACCTAGGGTTAGGCAAATGGGTAATGGAACACTTGGTATTGTAGCCTCTGTTGAATTTGAAACCTTGGTCTCCCATTGTAGCCAATACAACTTCATCAACCTCTAGGCTACACTGTTGAGTGCAAGTATCAAAAATGATATAATGTTTTCGAGTTTTTCATAATCATAGGCTTTTAACTTCTAAGTCTTCTTGCAAGGGATTTGTGTTAACCTATTTAACAATATTGTTTTGATTCATTGCGCCTGATTTAAAACACACCCTCTAACAATTGGACTACCTCAAAATATACTTATGTTTTTCTCTTTTATGAAGTGAGAGCTGCAAGTGCCAAGGTATGAAAACCTAATTTTAAGTGTTGTTCTGCTTGGAAGTCTTAACTAAAAGGATATTTGAGTATCCTTCCTTTATAAAAGTCTTAACTAAAAGGAAGCCTCCAACAGGGATTGAATTAAAAGAAAAGAGAAAGGAAATATGGTGCAGTGTTTCATTAAGTTTTTCTATTAACTCCGAGAACTGATGAAATTACATTTTCAGGCTTCTTTTGGAAAGAATTGATTTAAGAATAATGCGTCCAGGTAGTCTTTTTGGATGAAAAAGATATTTTTCCATATAGTAAAAGTGACCTTGTTGCTTCTTTTGTTTCGGTTGATGTTATTTTCCCTCAAATATACAAGCATTTGGTGCCTGTAGAAGTGAGGATGGCAGTGGTCTACCATTTATTGGTTGTCCTGTGATAAATTTTTTCTCCTGAGAATTTTGACAAATTTTGTTTGTTCGATGCTGACAAGAGGGGTTGCTCTGATAGTAAGCAACCCCCACTTCCAACCGAGAGGTTGTGAGTTCGAGTCTCCCCAAGAGCAAGGTGGGAAGTTCTTGGAGGGAAGGATGCCGGGGGTTTATTTGGAAACAGCCTCTCTACCCCAGGGTAGGGGTAAGGTCTGCGTACACACTATCCTCCCCAAACCCCACTAAGTGGGATTATATTGGGTTGTTGTTGTTGCTGTTGTTTGTTCGATGCTAAACCATAGTATAGATTAACAACACATTGTGGATGTAAAGGATCATGGTGTGATCTCTGTAGTTGTCGGTGGTAGATTCTGGTGGTGATTGTGGGATTTCTTATAGAAAGTAATCAAAAGAATGGAACTGATGATTTGTTTCTTTGGCTTTGGTAAAAGAGGACTATCAACAATGATTTACATCTAGCCATGTGCTTTTCTGTGTTAAGACAAGGTGAACCTGGGTTGGCTGGAAAATACCATTATTTGGAAACCTACCCTCCGATTTCAAGGTTAATTTTCTTTTGCTAATTCTTACAGTCTTGCCTTTTGCCTGGAGAACTGTAGTGTGATTGACCCACATATCTGGTTGTATTAATAATCTGTATGGACATTTTGGTTCCTTTTCCCTTCTTTGATCTTTCTTTTTGTCATCATTGTATGGATTATGACAGCCTATTAAAATTTCAGAAAATGTCCATATGCACACGCTAATGAGGAAAGTGGCCAACAGTATGATTGATCTGGTTGGTTTATTTGTTGCAGGATGGGAATGAGGTCTTTTTCAGAATCAAAAGAAGCACTCAGCTAAAAAAACTGATGAATGCTTATTGTGACAGGCAGTCAGTTGATTTCAATTCAATTGCCTTCTTGTTTGATGGCCGTCGTCTCCGTGGGGAGCAGACTCCGGATGAGGTATCTCTCTCTCTGTTCCCCCCCCCCCCTCCCCACAACCACCACACACACACACACTCTGTAGAGTGAGCCAGAAAAAGGGAAGATGCGGAGGGGGGGGGGGGGGGACAGAAAACCACTCATTCTATTTTGCTTAATACTCAGTACTCAATAATAAATTTTCCCATTTTCTAACAATTTTTCATCTTTGCTTCAGCTGGAGATGGAAGATGGTGATGAAATTGATGCAATGTTGCATCAAACTGGAGGCGCAACTCTCTGAATCTTCTCCCCTTTGTTAATGGACATATTAGTATGTGTTTTCATGCTTCTGAACTTAAATGGGACGGGGTTTTGTAACTCTATGACCCCATATAATGTAATGAATATCACCTTGCTTACTTAACTTGCTCCAACTAGGTTGAACTTATCTTACTTAACTTCATAGTCGGTAACTTTGTGCTTTCTACTAGTATTAGGTTCTTAATTCTATGATAGTATAGTTTGGAAAATATGCTCAAGCGAGGATTATACTCATTACTTTGCTAAAAAAAATGGTATTTCCCTAGCCCCAACTTTACTTCTAGAGCGAACGAAACTGTTTTGGTTGTCCGAAGAACAAACGAAACGATGCAGAAGGAAGAAAATGCCCCACCACATTATAACTAGTCTTGATCGGTCCTTTTCTCATATGTTTATCATACTGTAATTTCCACCCATATTTTCTCCCCTATTGTTGTCTATTATTTTTCTTTTCCTTCTAATGCTACTCTTTTCAAAATGTAATAAAAAGTTAGTTCTTGCCTTTAACTTTTCTGATCATCATTGTTAGCCAATAAATATTGCTTTAGGGCTGTAAATAGATATAGTTTTATGAGGTTTGTTGATGGTTCTACAAAGTATTGCAATTTTATATATCGATTTACAGAAAGCATGCAGTCTAAAATACAATTATTCTCAAAAAACATTTAGAAGCGAACATTTACAAACATCTATGAATTCTATGGTCTAAACCATTTGATAACAATTCAAACAGGGTGGTCATAAAGGAGACAACTAATGATCAAGAAACAACATCACGAGTTCGAAACTTCAACAACCCCCTAACTAACAACTATTATGCGGTGAAACCTTCTTTATTCCCTCGAAAATATTAAGTCAACTCTGTAAGTCGGTGGCAGAAGTTGTCCTTCTTTTTGATGAATATTGGAAATCATCTTCCCAAATTACCTTTTAGAGTTCATACCCATTTAACATGCTATTTCCATAACAAAAGGATGATACAACATGACTTGGTTGATCACCCCAATGATCTAGCATCAAGAATGTGAAACGAAAGCTCTTAAACAAAACCATTGGGAAGATATAGCCACAGATTTTAAACCAGAGAAATGAATCTGTACTCTGGTCAAAACATGAATACGCAGCTCAGTTCAATAGAGCTGTTTGAGAAATAGGATAATTTATACTCTCTGTCCCAATTTACGTGGCAGTTGGCAAACTCTGCTTTTTAGTCCATACAAAAAAGAATGTCACATATGTATTTTCCCATATTTAGAAACAATTTAGAACAAATTGTTCACAAGTCCTTGTGTATCAGAACTTCATCCGTGTGTGAAGAAAGAAATATTGAGATCGAAAAACCCCTTACCTAAAGATTCTGATGAAAAACTAAATTTCTTTAGAGCCACTTGTAGATAATAACACTAGTAGCGTTTTGAAGACAAAGCTTATGCCAGTCAACACCAGTTGATAGTATAGCTTTCCTGTGACACGATTAAAACAAATCTAGGATTTTTGATACATTGGAGTCAAATGAAGGATCAGAAATATGAACTGCAGTTCTATTTCCTTGTTTAAAAAAAAAGAAGGAAAATTGGAACTCACTCTCCAAACCTCCCCCCCTCCCCCTTCCCCCAAGAGGCCAATGGTGGTTACCCAACTCCTTGGTTGGAAGCAAAAGCGTCTCTTTTGATAACCTCTCCCTTCACGTCCATCTTTTGAAACGTATTAAGCTATTACAAGTGCAAAAAGACGACAGAATCATTACATTTCCAATATAGGAACTCCGGTTGTACAAGCTCATGGTGACTTGTGCCTTTGCAGAAACTGGGATTCATTGCACTCATGAAGGGAAGTACCCCTTGAAGCATTGGACAGAATGGTGGAGTACATGAAAGAATTCATGAATATTGAACCATACGACGCAGGCAAATGAAAAAGAATGGTCTGACTTTGTCATTCAATCTCTTTCTCGGGTCCAATATACATGGTACAACATGCTGAAATTAAGATTATTATACATCCAAATAATCTGCCAAAAGATGGAATGATTCTTGATGAGCCCATTCCAAGAAATTGTGATAGTGCAGCCTGAAATACAAAACAATATCGTTCAGTTCAATGGCTGGTCTCTGCAGAGGAAGACGAGTTTGCAATGGCAGTGAAGTAAGTACTGTTGACAAGTCCCTATCGAAGTAGCACCTTGCATAGTTGAATTGCAAAGAGTTCCAGATACACCCAATCCAAGAATAAACCATTCAAATATTTATAACTGCTAGTTAGAGCTTGAATTATGTAACCACATCATCTAAAAGCTTGACATGTTTATTGATTTAACTGTATCCCTAACACGGCCCTCAAGTGCGAGCCAGATTTTTTGTGAGTCAAGCATACAGAAATTCTTTAACAAAGGTGTGTTGAGATTCAAACCTTTTCCTGCTTTCACTTGAAATGTGTGAGAGTAGATTGCTCAAATGGTCATTCAATTATGAGAGAATATGTTGTAAAGGCATCTTTTTTTTAAAAAAAAACAGAAAAGCCACTTGTTTATACACTTATCAATCTTAAAATCATTTGTCCGGATTTGTCCAATTTCCGGCTGCCAAATCTAGAGTGGCATTTTGTATCAGTCCACATGGACTTAACTAACGCCAAAATTAAAAATAAAACCCGACCTGCAACAACCCGATTTCAATATATAAAAACCCTAGCTCCCTCCTTAGTTTATAAAAACAGTGTCTTCCTCCTCTCTCAGGCAAAGTAGATTACGGGCATGGTTTCACTCCAGTCCAAAATTCCACTTTTGAGGTTGTTGCGGGTCGAGTTGTTGTGGGTCGGGTTTCATTTTTAGTTTTGGTATTAGTTAAGTCCATGTGGACTGATATAAAAATGTCACACAAGCTTTTGGCAGACGAAACCTAGACAAATCCGGTCAAGTGATTTTTGGTGTGACACGGTTATAGAAAAGTGACTTTTCTATTACCAAAAAAGGACTTTAATACATAATTTTCAATAGTACAATGACCATTTCAGCAACGGACTCAATTATATGAACACCTTACTTAAAAGCTCGAACTTTTAAAAAAGAAACACTTTTAATTACTTAATACTAGCAATAAGCTACTAACATAAAGAAAACTTCACCATTCCTAAATGTCATTAATTATCAATGTTGTGCTGACAAAATCAAGCAAACGGGGTAACATAACAGACCTTCGTCTACAGTTTGTGCAAATAACTTATTGAAAAAAAAATATTATGCTGTGGTATATAAAGCTACATTATACAAGAGGAAACTCAACTACTTGATCAGATCTATACCTCAATAAACTGGATATTGGCAACTCTGCTGGTTTTCTCAAGCTGAAGTCCACGTGCTAAAGTTATCTATGGAGAGTAATAGGTTATTAGCAAAAATTGGAGGACGGGTCTATGGAATCAGAGTTCCGGATATTGGATCACATGACAGAATTAGAGTTAAGAATAGTACCTCTGCAAAGAAAGCTAGTACACCAAGTACAGCCATTAGAAGGAATGAATAGAAACTAGGGAGTACAAAATTCTGCATTCGACAAAATAAGACAATTAGAAAAAAGAAACTAATGAAAGTCAAGAAGGATAATTATCTATACACTATTAAAAGGTTGCCAAGATAAGAATACCCACACTCCAATCAATGCTCATAAATCCAGAGAGATACAGGCCGCTATCAAAACAGAACTTGGAATATAACACAATCCTTTTATGTTTTTTCTTGTAGGTCACTCTTAATTTTTTTTAGTACGAGCAAAACTGCAAATCACCCTCTACGACATAATGGTAGTTGCATTAGGTAATTCTCCCACCGTTACAATTTATGTGATGTAGTTTGAATCGGAACGTAATTTAAGGAAAAAAGAGGACTTTTAAAACTCGCGGTTTTAAAAGCTTTTTGGGTCCACAATATTTGTATGGCTTAAAGTTTCTCATTAAGGATAAAATTGGTAAAATGAAAAACTTAAAGTTTTGTTTCCAAATATAGAAATGTGTGATTCATTTTCGGAACGGACTAATAAAGATAGTGTTTCACATAAATTGAAACAGAGGGAGTAACTATAACCTCTTTACCAAAAAAAATTGGATGGCAATTCAAATTATCACTTCACAAACATTTAAAGATGGCCGTCCATTTTCTGAACAATTATATTATATTCATGGAGAGGAAGTAGCCAATAAACAATTTTATCCGAAATATTTTTTACACTAGCATCAATGTACATGTCATAGTGAACTTCTGTGGATGCTTAACGAATATTTATGCTTAACATCATATGAAAGTAGCAACAGTTCTAATCTACCATGACTAAATGTATTTCCCTTTTATTTCACAAAGAATTAACGACATGTACGATATCTTACTTCAAAGGCAAATGTAGACATCACAGCAGCAGGACTAGCAAACAGGACAAATGAAAAAACTGGAAGCCTGAAAGAAAAATGTTCCTTGCTTAAGAAGCATATTATGAGAGAAAACAGTCAGCTGAATAAACCACAATACAATAGATATTATAAACAGCTAACACTTACAGATTCTTCAGTCTTTGACTAGTTAACATAGGTAAGAAGACCAAAGGAGTTTATACACTTTTAACATCTAAATTGTTCTTTTAAAGAGGACACATGATCACAATTGTTAAAAAAAGAACCCTTTGAAAAATCTTGCCAAACTACCTCTACACTTGGTGAGCTTTTCGCAATGCAACATTCGGAGTGACAGCCAGAAAGGAAAATATCTATTTTCCACACGTTGCTGCAGTTGTTTAGAATATGTTGAGGAATCTTGACTTATTGTGAGTTAACAAAAGTTGGGTGTGATCAAAGCACAAATTTGAAAATCCTATCTTCCTGGTTGTGATTCTTGGCAAGACCACTGTCTTACATAACTAACCATTTAAGTCGTGTATTGATCGGTATTCATGTCCTCCATGTGGTTTAAATCTGTAAAGAAAGTTATTCCCTATATTGACCTACAACAGATTAGAAGGCTATGTTCCTCCATATGCTACAATGAATTACTACACCTTTCCTTCTCATTAGTGAAGAGAGAGAAAGAGAAAGAATGTCAAGTCAAAGCATATTAATAATACTTATACATTGTTAAGATTAGAGAAGCAAGCCAACAATCTTACACTGGTTGATCTGCTGCCTTGGCTCCTGCTCTCGTAAGGCAGTAGGTGACTCCAGTGGCAGTAGATGAAAATAAGCCAACCAAAACAGCAAATATGTGATGGCTACCCTTGAAATGAGATTCACTGGCTTCTATAGAACTTGGGAAAGCTCCTGTGAGAAAAGCTCCAATACTTTGAGAATTCAAATAAGAAACCAAATGAGATTCTAAGTTTTTTCCCTATTGAGCAAATCCGTCTTTCCAAACATACAAGGCACAGTTCACCGTCACTCCTAGTGCAAGCAGTTCATTTCTACCTATAAGCATAGTATAAATCCAGGCCACATGCTCAATTTACAGAGGGCAGTAGGTCAGTTATCTACTAGTTCAACCATCACGCAAACTGGTCGAATCATTTAAAATATAATTTTAAAATGTAAAAGACTATAAAACCAAGTGACTTTGCTCCAACAGAATACATATGAAAATCATACAATTCATGAATGGAGGGCCTTTAGAATGAGTGGGTACAAGTAACTAAACTACAGTATGGATGGGAAATCACATCCTGGTAGAGATAAAAAGAGCCACCCTTTTTAAGGTACCACAGAGAATGGAAGAATGAGCAAGCATGAACCACTGCAGGTAGAAGAAAAGGGAGAATTGTAAGAACGAAGGTGACACAAGTCCAAGAGCAGTACTCTTAACAGAAGTCGATTGCGGTGATGGGAAGGATACGGATTTCTTTTTGGGATACTCTTTCTGAATGGGATAAGTTCCCTTCCTACAGGTCTAGCAGTTAAAATTTGAAAGCAAAACATTTTTTCCCAAGTTAATTCTCCCACACCCGCAAACAAAGGCGGACACAGGATGTAAGTGTGACGAGGCACCACTGTCTTTATATATGCTAATAACTAGCGACAAAGTTTGGGGTGTGACTCTTTGGGAACGCAATGATAGTGATAACTTATCAGCAAAGTACAAACTCTCTGTCATCATCGCCGACACCGTCAAAGTCGATAGATACTGCTCTTTGTCGAGGTGATCGTTGAAGGGAGGGACAAGGGTTTTTATTTTTCTATTTGTGGAGAAAGGAGCTACAGTTTGGGGCTTTTGATTTTGAGGGAGGGATTTGAAAGAGAATAAAATCAAGTACTAATACTAATATAAACTATAACTCAAGAAAGATAAATAAAAAACATAAACCAATTGACTACTAAGCACTAGCAGTATAAGCTACCATTAAATTCAATAAAGAAAAAGAAAAATACTAAGATGCAGGGAGCCGGGTTTCTATCCCCGGTTGCCATAGTATGGAAAGAGGGTTTTGAAGTCCAGTTGATCAAAGCTACCATCCGCCATTTAGCAATTTAGGTGGCACCAAGTAATTTATCTATGGGGTCCTCGATGTATATACAAATATATACAATATATATATATATACACATTGTTTTACAAAGGCAAACGGGTTCCAGTGACCCCCCCCCCCCTACCCCGACAGTAGGTCCGCCCCTGCCCAAAAAAGCTCTCCTTTTTAGGAGGTCTAATATCAAAAGTAGAAATGCCTATTACAGCTTTAATTGGCCTTGGGTTCATGCCTGAAGGTCAAGTAAGGAACAACCCCCCCCCCCCTCTCCCACCAAGGCCGTAGTTCATTGGGATCTCCTTTAGAAACAAGGGCGGCCGGCTGCATTTAGTTCTACTTGTTGATTTACACTTGAATCATCTGATGCCAACTCCTAATAGTTTGGTACCAACTCTCAAAAAAACTTTGTTAGTTCAGAAACAGTTACAGATATTTACTATCTTCTGTACCTTGTGGTTTGACCATTGGCTGAAAAATGAATAGCAAACCAAAGAAACTGCTCGCCAAACCTGCAATAATGCAATAGTGATAAAGAATACCCACAAAAGAAAAAGAGATACAAAATACAAGAAATGTCTTCTAAAAGCAAAAGAAACAATCTATTCAAAAAACAGCAGCTTTCTCGAAGCTAGAAACAGCAAATTTATCGGTTATCTAATAAGAGTCCTCTAACAGCATATAATTCACAATTCACAATAAAAAATCTCCATTAGACAGATATTCATCTTACAAAAGAGTACCTTGGCTTGTACAATTTTGCCATCAACACAGAAACATCTATTACTCAACGTAGAGCAGCAATAGATGGGAAAGATAGTCAAGTTTGAGAAATTGAAAGCATGGCCCAACTGATAGACAAACTGGAAGTGTTGAAGGAACTCTCAGATGATCCTGATTCTTTAAGCTGGCAGATGGTAAGAAAGGGAACCACTGAATCTAAGATTTTAAGCTTTATGGGGTGAAGAAAAGCTTCAAATTTTATGTGACCTTCTCAAAAAGGAAAATTCAACTTTTCAATCATATATTTTCCCATCCCCAGAGCACCAAAAAATAAGGGGGCTGTCAAAGAGAAGGAATACATTGTAACGGACTTGCAGTGTTGTATGGTGAACACAAGAATAATGTATTATATCCATTTATATTTCCGTTAAAGGTTCATGGGAAATTCAGATTTTCAAGCACCTCTGCTCCATTCCAAGGGATAGTCTACAACAAGAAGGAAAAGGACCGGAGTTGCACAACCAATTTACAAATGACGTGTGTACGTTCACAGTTCTCTCAGTTTCACAGGGGTTCAGAAGATTTTCAGATTTATCTGCGAGCCCCTAAAACCCAAGCGTGAATAATATGGTCTTTTTATCAGCTTAAAACAACAACAATAACAACAACCCAGTATAATCCCACTTAGTGGGGACTGGGAAGGGTAGTGTGTACGCAGACCTTACCCCTACCCTGGGGTAGAGAGGCTGTTTTAAAATAGACCCCCGACATTCTTCCCTCGAAGAACTTCCCACCTTGCGCTTGGGGAGACTCGAACTCACAACCTCTCGGTTGGAAGTGGGGGTTGCTTGCCATCAGAGCAACCCCTCTTGTCTAAAACACCTCAATCAATTTGAAATAGCAAACCATGCACACACCATACAATGTTAAATAACAAAAAAAATAAAAAATCAACCTGGAGTTCTGTAGATTGTGCATATGACCATACCTCCAATTTCTGCAATTTTTAACTTCTCATGCAATGTGACTCTAGCCACAGTTGAAGCCATAATTGGAGCAGTAAAACTCAATATGATAGCCTGAGACACAGGTAGCCGCTGGATGCTGAAAAATAAAATTGACTGTTTCATGGTTACTAGTAAATCATGTTTTATAGAACAATAAAGGGGATGTAGCATGAACGGAGGAAGGAAATAATTATGGTAAAGTACATTGACCATGAGCAGTTGCATCCATGTTAATGTAAATGAAGGAGAATTCGAACCCATGGGATCCATTTACGTGTTACATGTATATCTGGCTTTTTTTCTCCTTCCAACTTGTTAAATCCCATTAAACTTTGTCCTCAGCACTTCTAACGTATATAACTGCTAAATCAAGTGTATAAAACAGTTCACTCTTTTATTTTTATTTATTATTCTCAATTGATTCTGATAGTCTTAATTTTCAACATTGTGATTAATTTTTGTATTATTCAATTAAAACTCCATAAGTTGGTTACTTTAACAGCTACGGATGACAGGTTGGATATGTATTGCGTCTGGTCTAGCTATCTTGCATAACTGTAAACTACTTTTTCAGGTCTGCAAGATGGAGCCATGTTATTCAAACCCTCAAGTAGTCTGAACCCAGATAAGAATGAACTAATAAGTGGGACAACCTGGGAAGAATTCATCTCAAAGCTCCTAAATGTTGAAAGACTGTCTTCTTGCATCCGTAGTAAATATTCTTCTAACTTATTAATTAGATTGATACCCTCGACATTTTCTGCTTTCTGTTCCTTGTTGGAGCGCGGATTGATGGGTTTAGGGTTTCTTTTCCCAGTCTAAGAAACATTGGTTACCTGTAGATGAAACTCATCAATGAGGTGTATCCGGTGAGAGCTCTTAAGACCAAAAGTTTCCTGGTACTTGTTGGTCCAAATATTGGTTGGCCACTTCTCCTCAACCAGACAAAGGAAAGAATTAGGACTACCGTACATCTTGCAAAGGCTATCTCAAAAAGAGGTACTGATTGAGCTGCCATTTCCAAAAACAACGAAAAATCATATTAGTGTAAAAGGAGTATACAGCAAAAGCAGTCATGAAACAGTGGATACATCTTAAAGTATGTATCCACATACAAAATATGTTGACATATAACAGTAATAACATCAAAACCATACTCAAGGAACTTCCATATAGAAATGTAAAGTTGCATTGCAATTGCCAATTCAAAGGCAGAACCAAGTTAGACGCTTTTTTTTTTTTTTTTTGATTTTGCACTGGGTGTCCGAGTATCTTCGAGCCCCGACTAATCCCGGGGGTGCACAGACCCTCGGCAAGGAGTTTCCCGCAAGTACACCACAGTTAATTCAAGTTAGACGCTATTATACTAGTAGAAAGGATAAGCAATGCCAAAAGACCTCCAGGTTCTGGAATCTGAAGTGGACAATGAGCTAAAAGTTATATTGCTTTGCTCCAAAGTGAACCAACAAACACTACCCTGTCTCGCATGTAAGTGCAGGGCTCTTCTCTCGAGAATAACTGCATTCTGCTCAAACCCGTGGTCCTTTGACTACTCATTTGGCCTAGACGATGTGACATACTTGTAACTATCAGCAATAACATGGGTTTAGGTACTTCATAAGATCCTTTGATATACACTAAAAACCTACATGAGTCAGCTTCTTTGCAGAATCTTGTTCTCATATCTAAACCCATAAGATATACGCTTAAAAATTGCTGCAGTGTTTCCAAAGGAGCCTACCCTACGCCGACCATATCGATGAAACTTGTATTCTCTAAATGACATAGGAAAAACAAAGTGCTCATATCAACCCTGAAATAATCCCCTGACAACCTAGTGCAGTGGGCACTGCGAAAAGAGCTTGGATATAATATGCACTATCCTGTCTCTTTAGATATATGAATAACACAACAGCCAAGAGGAATTTGGCACCAGCCCCTCCTTCCCTGGTTTTCCTCCAAAGGAAATCCAAGCTGACTTAACAAAGAAGAAAAAGTAGTCTCTCTCTCTCTCTCTCTCTCCCCCAGGTAAAATTTTACTATCATCTTCAATTTGTGTGTATAGAATGGTAGGTTATTGTCTGAAGATCAGTTGCCCACAGATGAAAGCTTACTCTGAACTTAGCCGATTATCATCAGGCAGGAAACGGGACAATGACATCTTTGTATTGCTAAGTTATTAGTAGCTACATAGATATATGTATCTAATACACGCAAATGTTTTAAATAAGTTACTGACCGGTAAAAACATCTGAAACAACTCCCATTGTTGAGTAGATTATAGATGACAAGACCATGCATAGTAGACCAGAGTACCTCGATCCACTCCACAGCCAGACAATAAACTGCAGAAACGGCGACTTGTCTGGTTCAACTACTTTTATAACTTCCTCCTGCAAGGTGTCAGAACCTAATTAAGCATGAAAAAGTACTAGAATTATTTTGATTCAGGTCACAATATCATAAACAGTTAGAATAAATCACGAAAGCAGAACATTTATCCACACAAAAAGAAAAGCACCAGAGCAGGGAAACATAATATGCAAGTAGGCATAGGCATTATTGGGCTTGTATAAAGTACTGGGTTCGTGATAAAGAAAACAACCTAACTAAGTGCGAAAACAAACGCTGATCATTCCCTCCTTGAGGAAGTCACGGTACAGGGTAAAATAAATGCATAAATATTAGCATCACGACTAGAAGTTGCCTAAAGAAAGGTCATTCCTAGAGCCTAAGGTTGAATAAGTCAGCATGGACGTCTGATGATAGAAGCACATTCACTTAGATAGAAAAACACTTTATAGCTATATAAGAATACTGCTAAAAAGAAAAACATGCCATAGTAGTAATCATGTTACATTCTCCGGACTTAACTCAACCTCTCTCTTACCTGATGTATGTCGTGAATGCGTCTCAACTGTTTCCAAAATAGAGGATGCTCAATACATTCAAAATGCTATATGTTTCTAAATAAACAAAAAGAGCTACCTTTTTGCAGAAAACTTCAACATTCTATTGCTCTCTCTTTTTTTTCTTCTTCTTTTTGGAAATTTAACACTAGGTACTGCACTCAAAAGGGAAACAAACATACTATACTCCCTTTTGTCCCATTTGATATGACACTATTATTGTTCCGTCGGCAAAACAATTTTCTACTACAATCTTTCCAAATATTTCACCATCATACTCTAATAATTAAGGATTTAATTTATATACACTGACAATGTAAATATTTTTCTACACTATTAGCGCTTTTTAACTTGTATAGTAGGTCACTTACCATTTTTACGAGGTTACCTATATGCTTGTCATAAAATTGACCTGTAATTACCTTATTTATAACTTGATTGTGTACATATGTTAACATCATTAGGGCATAGAACTAAAACTTAATAATTAATGACTGACATTATTCGTTGTATAAAAAAAATAGATATATAAAAGTTGCATTTTGACTAGTCCTGTAACTAAGGAGCTGGTTACTGAAAATTCAGTAAAAGAGCGCATATTTACAAATTTAAAAAATAAAAAATTAATGATTTCAGAATTGGAGTTCACCTTATTGAGCTTTTGCCTAGTAGGATAAGAGATGGTGAAGATGTTGATCTTAGGTCTCTCTGATTGGGTCAACAGAGGAGCAATTTGATCATCATCACAAATGGACATTGAAGATTCAGCTGTAGAGGAAGAATCAACGGCTGTGATCGAAGACGGTCCCACCATTTCCACTACACCGATGGCATCTTCAATGTTGTTGACTCCGATTCTTGTGCTGCCGTCGCCGTTCGTCGGCTCTGCTATCGGCATTGTGCCCGTGTTTTACAATCTGGCAAAGGCGATGGGTTTGGGGTGGGAATGTTGGGTACAGTACTCAAAGTTCAGACGCCGACATAGACCCTCATTTCATTGTTTGAACTATATTTGGACGGCTAAGATGTCACCTTCGGTTGCTTCATTTTTAACTAATCTGGCTAGAGATTAAACAATTTAGGTGGAAAACATTTCATGTTACGGTTTATCGAATGAAAAATTGAATATAATAGATTAATCGAAAATATATGTGGAGTTTATAAAGGAAGTGATTCATTTACAATTTAAATAGAAAAAATAATAATTTTATTAAGATCTTTTATACAGAGTTTTTTTTTATTTATACATCTTTTGTGTTATTTTTTATGAATGAAAATGGACATATAACTAAAATAATATTTATAAAGAACTAAACTATTAGATTTAATGGAAAATGTGAAGAAAAAAATATTTAATACTTACTCACATTTGGAGGTGCAATTTTGATAGCTTTGCTCTATTTTTTGTGTTTGTTGCAGTTTTGGGGTATAATTTATGCTCTGTGTTTTATTATGTCTATTTTTGGTATGTGATCTAGTTTTAGGTGTCGCATTTTCTTGAATTTGATGGAACTTTCTTGCTACTTTTAATTAAAATTTTCTTTTCATGATTCCGTAGATTTAATGGACTAGTTTGTTAAATACTTCATGGAGGCCAAAATACTTGCTTTGAGAGAACATAAAGGATAAATTGTTCAAGTGCATAATTTCAGGAACTATTTTATATTTATTTTCAGATATAATAGATCATTTTTGTCATTTCTCATCGTTTGTTTAATCAACATGAGCGAAGATGTTCGCGGTTAGGTTTGAGTTGAGTTTTTACCTAAAACGAAATCAATAAATTTAGTTATTTTTTAAATAATTAGAACCAAACTAATTAAGTCTAATCGATTCAATTTTTGCCTGTTTCATTAACTTATTTGCTTCTTTATTAGTTTTCCCCTAGTATATATAGACTATACACATTTTCAGCGTAGTACTACCCCAATTATTCAATTAAAGAATAAACTATATATAAATGAAGTTATATACGTAGCTTTAGTCAAAAAGTGATATGCATTATCAATAAGTTTAACTATTTTTAAGGAAGTTAATAAAAAATTTACAATAAAGTTTATTTATGAAAAAACTTGAAGAGTTATCATTTACTAAGGTATTTCGATAATAATTAAACTAAATAGTAATCAAAATTTTAAGGACTCAAAGACAAATTATTTCCAATATAGAATAAATTTTGGATTTGTCAAAACAAAGAGTACAAATTAAATTAGATGTAAAGGCAATTAACTAGATTAATGTAAAGACAAAGAATCGGAGGATAAAATAAGATTGTAAATATATTAATATTGAGTGTAAATATATGAATATAAAATTATAAATTTTGATATATATATATATATATATATATATATATATATATATATATATATATATATATATATATATATATATATATATATATATATATATATATATATATATATATATATATATACTATTTTATATTTTTTTTCAAATATAATGGTCATTTTTGTCATTTCTCATCGTTCGTTTAATTGACGTGAGCGAAGATTTTTGCGATTAGGTTTGAATTGAGTTTTACCTAAAAAGAAATCAAATAAGTTTATTTATTTTTTAAATAATTAGAACCAAATTAATTAAGTCTAATCGATTTAATTTTTGCGTGTTTCATTAACTTATTTGCTTCTTTTTTTAGTTTTCCCCTAGCATACATAGATTATACACATTTTTAGCATAGTACTACCTCAATTATTCAATTAAGAATAAAATATATATACATGAAGTTAAATAGTAGCTTTAGTCCAAAAGTGATATGCATTATATATAAATTTAGCTATTTTTAAGGAAGTTATAAAAAACATTTACAATAAAGTTTATTTATGAAAAAACTTAAAAAGTTATCATTTACTAAGGTATTTTAATAATAATTAACTAAATAGTAATAAATAATTTAAGGACTCAAAGACAAATTATTTCCAATATAAAATAAATTTTGGACTTGTCAAAACAAAGAGTACAAATTAAATTAGATGTAAAGGCAATTAATTAGATTAATGTAAAGACAAAGAATCTGAGGATAAAATAAGTGTAAAAATATTAATATAATATTACAAATTTTGAATATATATATATATATATATATATATATATATATATATATATATATATATATATATATATATATATATATATATATATATATATATATATATATATATATATATATATATATATATATATATATATATCAATTCTCACAGCTATTTCTAGAGAAGTTCATCCCTGTCACCTTAAGAGAGGAGTGCCGCATGCAGTTTGAGCAACTTCAGCAAGGTGGTAGGACTATCACCCAGTACGAGACTGGATTTGTGGACCTAGCTCTCCATGCCACTATCTTGCTCTCTACTGAGAGGGAGAGAGTGGGAAGATTTATTTATGGGCTCACTAACACTATCAGACTACAGATGGCCAAGGAGACCGCTAATGGTATCTCTTTCCAAACGGTTGTAGATATTGCGAGACGAATCGAGATGGTTCATGATCAAGAGAGAGGGTAAGTGTTAGATAAGAAGCCTCGTCATTCCGGTAGTTTTAGTGGCTCCTCTTCTGGAGGCAGGGGGTACTTATGGTAGGGGCCATCCTACCAAGCTATTTCATTCAACGCTTCAAGCATCTCATAGTGCTTTAGGGGGTCGTGGTCCTTATGTGCCTTACTTTGGGCAGCCAACCTACAGTGCACTATCCGTTACTATCAGTGCGCCTCCAATTCAGAGTTATCACCCTAGTTATCCGGCATGGTCGGGGTCAGTTTCAGCTTCAGCATCCACAACAACAGGATGGGTGTTTTGAGTGTGGTGGTATTGGGTACACTAGGAGGTAATTTTCGGGATTATTGGGCAGCATGTCACAACAGAGTTTTCGTACCATAGTTCCGACATTGATTGCTCCAGTGCCCGCTCAGCTAGCTAGAGGCATAAGTCAGGCAGCCAGAGGTGGGGGTCAGTCTATTAGAGGTGGGGATCAAGCTGTTAGGGGTGGAGGCTAACCAGCTAGAGGCCTTCCAAAAGATGTGGTTCAGAGTGTTGGGGCCTAGCCCCGATTTTATGCTTTTCAGCTAGGCACGAGACTGAGTCCTACGTGTTATCTGACACTATTATCACATGTATTGTTCTAGTTTGCGATAGAGATGCTTTAGTTCTATTTCATCTGGGCACTACTTATTCCTACGTGTTATCCTATTTTGCTTCATATTTGGTTATGCCTCGTGATTCTTTGAGTGCTCATGTATATTTGTCCACGCCTGTGGGAGATTCTATTACTGTAGATTGTATCTATCGTTTAAGTGTGGTTACTATTAGGAGTTTTGAGACTAGCGCACATTTCCTACTTCTTGATAAGGTAGATTTCGATGTCACCTTGGGTATGGATTGACTGTCTCTTATTATACTATATTAGATTGTCACGCCAAGACGCTGACCTTAGCTATGCTAGGGTTGCCTATATTAGAGTGGGATGGGGGAGACTTCTGGCCATTTTATTAGCAAGGCTATCTCTTATGTGAAGGATCGACAAATGGTCAAGAAGGGGTGTCTAGCTTATTTGGCTTATATTCGCGATTCTAGTGAGGATGTTCCTTCCATGGATTAAACACCAGTTGTTCGTGAGTTCCTGAGGTGTTTCCTATAGATCTACTGGGGATGCCCCTAGTAGAGACATTGACTTATGTATTGACTTGGCTTTGGGCACTCAACCCATTTCTATTCCACTATACCGTATTGGCCTGCCAGAGTTGAAGAAGCAGTAACAAGATTTGTTTGATAAGGGCTTCGTTAGATCTAGTGTCTTGCCCTAGGAGCGCCCGTGTTGTTCGTGAAGAATAAAAATGGATCTATGAGGATGTGTATAGACTATCAGCAGTTGAACAAGGTCACTATAAGGAACAAATATCTGTTGCCAAGGATTGATGACTTATTTGATCAACTTTAGGGTGCCTGTGACGACCTAGAGGGTCATCGCCTATTTCTTTATTCTTCCTGTGTCTCCGAGGACTTAAAAACCTAATTTAGGATTGCCTCGATTTGCGTGCACAGTCCGGGCACGTAGCCGAAAAGCTTAAATATGAATTTTGTGAGAAAAATGCTAAATTTTGATATTAAAATGATTAAATTTGACTTCATTTGATATTTTGAGTAAAGGGACCCGGACTAGTAATTTATCGGTCCCATAAGGTCAGTAGGAAAATATGGGACTTGGGCGTATGCCCAGAATCGAATTCCGAGGTCCCAAGCTCGAGAAATGAATTTTTGAGTAAAATTATTTTTTGGAAATAATTATGAAAAATGGAAATAAAATTTGATTGGAAGACTATGGTATCGAGCCTATATTTTTGTTCCGGCGTCTGGTACAAGTCTTATATGTGACTTAAGCACTTTCTTTAAAGTTTGGTTAAAATCAAACATCGTTTGACGTGATCCCGACCCTAATTGGGAAATTATTCTTAAAAGGGAGATTTCAGAAATTTCATTAATCTTGAGGTTCAATTCCATGTTCATGATGTTATATTGGTCATCTGGTCCACGAATACGTTTGTAAGATGCTTTTGAGGTGTATGTATGCCATGATTAGAGTTTTGAGGGCTCGGATGAGCTTCGAGTAGGTTCCGAGATACCTTTGGCTTAAAAAGATCAGATGTTGCAGGTTCAGAAAATTGACAGGTCTCTGAACCCTCTAGCGCGGCCCGCACAATAATGTGTGCGGCCATGGAGGGGTCAACGCAGCCGCGGTCGCCTTTGCGCGGTCCGCTGTGGGTGCTGGGGGACTGCGGTCAGCTTAGCGCGTTCCGCATTGGGCAAAGACCCGCAGACCTTCAGCAAGCTTGTGCGGCCATGGTCCTTTTTGCGCGGTCTGCACCGGGGACCTCAGAGGGGTATAAATATACGTGAATTTCAGTTATTTTACACTTTTCACAAACCCCAAAACATAAGAGGCGATTTTCCAAACAACTCTTCTTCTCCAACGATTGGTAAGTGATTTCTAACTCATTTTCTTCACTCCTAAACATCTTTTAACATGATTTCAACTTCAAATCAAAGATTTTCATAGGGAAATTGGGTGTTTTGGGTAAAACCTAGGTTTTCTAAAAATTGGGGAGCTGGACCTCAATTTGAGGTTCGATTTTAAAATAAATCATATATTTGGATTCGTGGGGGGAATGGGTAGCCGAGTTCTGGTCTGAACCTTAATTTTCGACCATGTGGGCCCTGGTTTTGGTGGTGGAACCAAGGAGAAAGGCTATATTTGAGGCTTGAGTTGAATTTAAGGCATTGATGTAAGTGTTCGGTCTAACCCTAGCTTGAGGAATTAAAATTTGAGTCTTATGTGCTAATTTCTCTTTGTTGAGTACGACGTATAGGCATGGTGACGAGTATCTATACGTTGGTATCAAGCATGACAATGGGTCCTAAATTGGAAGTTGTTGTATTCTTAAATGACATCATGTATGCCTTATCTAATGATCTACCGTATCGGGCAAAGATTTGTTTATCCTCGTAGATCCTAATTGTGATTGAGTATCTTCATTAATCAAATTGAGTTACGGTTGGTTATAGTTGATTCTCCCTTGCTGGGATTTCTTGTGATTATATGATAACGTGAAATAGGATCGGGTGGTACGCCTACCACAAGATAATGAAATGGGAAACGGTTGTACGCCTACCACAAGATATTGAAATGGGAGCGGGTGGTACACCTACCACAAGATATTGAAATGGGAGCGGGTGGTACGCCTGCCACAAGATATTGAAATGGGAGCGGGTGGTATGCCTACCACAAACTATTAAAATGGGAGCGGGTGGTATGCCTACCATGAGATATAATGAAATCGGAACGGGTGGCACGCCTGCCACAAGATATTTAAATGTGAGCAGGTGGTACGCCTACCACGGGATGTAATAAAATGGGATTGGGTGGTATGCCTAACACGAGATATAATAAAATGGGATCGGGTGGTACGCCTACCATGAGATATAATAAAATGAGATCGGGTGGTACGCCTACCATGAGATATAATGAAATTGGATCGAGTTGCACGCCTGCAACAAGATTGAAAGTGCAAGTGAAAGTTGTTTTTACTTCTCTTTACCTGCGTTAGTAGTAAATTACAGTTTTTCCTTATTGTTCTTGATATTCTGTTTATCTGTCATCCCCACAACATGTTCCCCTTTCCCAGCCTTAAAGTGTTTAGTACTCGTTTACTTTTATGCTATATATTATATAATTGCAGTGACTTATCTGGAGTCTGGTCCTAGCCTCGTCACTACTTCGTCGGGGTTAAGCCAGACACTTGCCAGCACATGGGGTCGGTTGTGCTGATGCTACACTCTATGTTTTATTGCACAGATCCAGGTGTTAGAGAGACATTTGAGCAGTAGGACTAGATCGGGAGCCAGCCTTCAGTCCACTGAGACAGCGAGGTAGCCTTGCAGACGTCCGCTGGCCCGGAGGCTCCTCTATCTTGATTTTTCATCTTATTATCTTATGCATTCCGAGACAAGCAATGTTATATTCTTTTCAAACAGTTATGTGTAGTACTCTAGTGGTTCGTGAGTATGTGACACTAGTTCTTGGGTATAGATTATGTTGATTCTCTGCATTATTGTTCAGATTCTTTAATTAAGACTTACGCTTATTTATTTTATTCTGTTGTTTCATGGTATTACCACTAATTGCTAAAAGGAATAAATTCTTATGAAGAAGGTAGTTAAAGGTTGGCTTGCCTAGCTCTCATTAGTAGGCACCATCACGACTCTCGAGAGTGGGAATTCCGAGTCGTGACAAGTTTGTATCAGAGCTCTAGGTTGCATAGGTATCACGACTCACGGACAAGCTTAGTAGAGTGTGAGGGGTCGATATAGAGACGTCTGTATTTATCCCCTAGATGCTACATAGTTAGGAAAAGTTTCACATTTGTTCATTCCTATCATGTGGTTTGGTTTCTCAATACTGATTGTCTTTCTACTCTATTCTATTGCAGATGGCGAGAACACGCGCTTCCTCATCTTCTAATCAGTAGTCTCAGCCCCAGGCAGCTCCCACTAGGGGCAAAGAGCGAGGTCGAGGCCGTGCTAGAGGCCGAGGTAGGGGCGGAGCTCAGCCTCGAGCAGCAGCACCAGTGGTAGAGCGTCAAGTCGACTTTGACGAGGAGGTTTCGGCCCCAGCCCCTGCAGTTCTGGTAGGCCCAACTCAGGTCCCAGAGAGGTTTATTGCTACCCCAGTTCTTCAGGATGCTCTGGTCCGATTTGTGGGTCTTATGAAAAGTGTCAGAGTAGGTTTGCTTCTAGTAGCACCAACCGTCTCTCAGGCTGGGGGATGGGCCCAGACTCCTGCTACTCGTACTCCGGAGCTGGTAGCTCCTCAGATTCAGACTCTAGCAGTTCATCCATTTGGAGCAGCTCAACCGGGTGTGGTAGCCCAGGCCAGTGATGGGGCAGCTATGACCGCCGATACTCTATGGAGAATGGATAGGTTCACCAAGCTCTTCACTACTACCTTTAGCAGTGCATCGACTGAGGATTGTTTGGACAACTGCCACGAGGTTCTTCAGAACATGGGTATTTTTTAGGCCAATGGGGTTTATTTATATACTTTTCGGTTGTCTGGATCTGCCAAGACTTGGTGGAGGGACTATTGTTTAGCTAGGCCAGCAGAATCTCCGGCCTTGACCTAGGAGCAGTTCGCACATTTATTTCTAGAGAAGTTTCTCCCTATTACTCAGCGAGAGGCCTATCGGAGGCAGTTCGAGTGTCTCCATCAGGGATCTATGACAGTCACCTAGTACAAGACCAAGTTTATTGATTTGGCTCGCCATGCTCTTGTTATACTTCCTATTGAGAGGGAGAGAGTGAGACAGTTTATTTATGTACTCATTCAGCCTATTCGTCTCCAGATGGCTAAAGAGGCTTGGAGCGAGATATCCTTTCAAGAGGTGGCCAATGTGGCCCGAAGGATTGAGATGGTATTTTCACAGGGTGTTCACAGGGCAGATAAGAGACCTCGTCAGTCAGGCCGATTCAGCGGTGCTTCATCTGGAGGCAGAGATTCGCATGTAGGGTTCATCCAGCACTCAAGGTTTTTAATGGTACTTCATGTTGTCGTGGTTCTCAGCCGCATTATTCTGATCAGCATCCCTATAATGCACAATCAACACCCATCAATGCACCACCGCTTCAGAGTTTCTAGGGTCACCATTCCCAGCAGTCGAGAGCTTGTTTTACTTGTGGCGACACGAGGCACAGTGTTAGGCATTATCCTCGAGCTTCGAGCAGTTCTTCACAGAAGTGTTCCCATGCTATGGTACAGGTACAAGATGTTTCACAGCCTGCCCAGCCGGTTAGAGGTGGGGGAAGAGGTGGTAGAGGTGGAGGCAGAGGTCATAGAGGTGGAGCTCAGACCGCCAAAGGTGGAGGACAACCAGTAGCGAGATGTCCCAAGGATGTAGATAAGAGTGGTGTGCCCAACCCCGATGTTATGCTCTTCAGGCCAGGCCCGAGGTAGAGGCTTCTAATGCGGTTATCATAGGTACGGTTATAGTATGTGATAGAGATGCTTCAGCTTAGTTTGATCTGGGCTCTACGTATTCGTTTGTGTCATCTTATTTTGCCCCGTACTTGATCATGCATACTGATGCATTGGATATACCTGTTTATATGTCTACTCCAGTGGGTGACTCCTTTGTGGTCGATCGAGTCCATCGTTCTTGTGTTGTGGTGATTGGGGGTCTTGAGATTCGTGTAGATTTGTTACTTTTAGGTATGGTTGATTTTGACATTATATTGGGGATGGACTGTTTATCACGTTATCACGCTATCTTGGAATGTCATGCCAAGACTGTGGCCTTAGCTTTACCGGGTATGCCTCGTTTAGAGTGGAGAGGGACTCCAGGTCATTCTACACGTAGTGTTATATCGTATGTGAAGGCTTGGCGTATGGTAAAAAAGGGGTGTTTGGCTTATTTGGCTTATGTTCGAGATTACAGTGCTGGGTTTCCTCTATTGATTTTGTGCCTGTTGTTTTTGAATTCCCCAATGATTTTCCTTCGGACCTGCCGGATATGCCACCCAATAGGGATATTGATTTCTGCATTGATTTAGTTTTGGGCTCTTAGCCCATTTCTATTCTGACATATCATATGGCCCTACCTGAGTTGAAAGAGTTAAAGTAACAGTTGCAGGATTTGCTTGAGAAGGGTTTCATTAGACCCAGTGTCTCACCATGGGTGCGCCAGTGTTATTTGTCAAAAGAAGGATGGGTCAATGAGAATGTATATTGATTATCGGCAACTGAACAAGGTAACGATTAAGAATAAGTATCCACTGCCAAGGATTGATGATTTGTTTGACTAGCTTCAGGGTGCTAGGGTATTTTCCAAGATTGACTTGCGATCTGGCTACAATTAGTTGAGGATTAGGGAATCCGATGTCCGTAAGACATCTTTTCGCACTTGGTACGAGCATTACAAGTTCTTGGTTATGTCATTCGGGTTGACAAATGCACCAACAACTTTCATGGACTTGATGAACTGAGTGTTCAGGACTTATTTGGACTCATTAGTGATAGTTTTTATTGATGATATATTGATATATTCTTGCATCCAGGAGGAGCACGAGCAACACCTTAGAGTGGTTCTTCAGACTCTGCGGGATAGTCGGTTATATGCTAAGTTCTCGATATGTGAATTCTGGTTGAGTTCAGTTGCATTTATGGGTGATGTTGTATCATCAGAGGGTATTCAGGTGGACCCAAAGAAGATTGAGGCAGTCAAGAGCTGGCTTAGACCAGCATCAACTACGAAGATTCAGAGTTTCTTGGGATTGGCAGGCTACTATCGACGGTTTGTGGAGGGGTTTTCACCTATTGCAACCCCGATGACCAGATTAACCCATAAGGGTGCTCAGTTCTGATGGTCAGATGAGTGAGAGGCGAGCTTTCAGAAGCTCAAGACAGCTCTGACTATGGCATCGGTGTTGGTTTTGCCCATAGGTTCATGGACTTATACAGTCTATTGTGATGCTTCCCGTATTGGGCTTGGTATAGTGTTGATGCAGGATGGAAAGGTCATTGTCTATGCTTCGAGGTAGTTGAAGTTTCATGAGAAGAATTATCCATTACATGATTTGGAGTTGGGAGCTATTGTTCATGCATTAAAGATTTGGAGGCTCTATTTGTATGGCGTGTCATGTGAGGTGTTCACTGATCACAAGAGTCTTCAGTATCTGTTCAAGTAGAAGGAGTTGAATTTGAGGCAGAGAAGTTGGTTGGAGTTGTTGAAGGATTATGATATCATTATCTTATATCATCCGAGAAAAGCCAACGGGGTGGCCGATGCTTTGAGTAGGAAGTCAGCCAGCATGGGCAGTCTTGCTTATATTTCGATCACTCAGAGGCCGCAGGCTTTGGATGTTCATACTTTAGCCAATCGATTTGTGAGGTTGGATATTTCTGAGCCTAGTCGGGTGTTAGCTTGCACAATCGCTCGTTCTTCATTATTGGAGGGTATCCGTGATCGGTAGTTTGATGATTCCCACTTGTGTATCCTTAGAGACACGATGCAGCGAGGAGGTGCCAAGCAGGTTACATTAGATGCTGATGGAGTCTTGAGATTGCAGGGGAGAGTTTGTGTGCCCAATGTGGATGAACTTCGAGTGTTGATCCTAAAGGAGGCCCATAGTTCCCGGTACTCTATTCATCTAGGCGCCGCGAAGATGTATCAGAATTTGCGGTGGCATTATTGGTGGCGTAGAATGAAGAAGGACATTATGGAATATGTGGCGCAATGTTTGAATTGTCACCAGGTTAAGTATGAGCATCATAGGCCTGGTGGTTTATTTCAGAGGATTGAGCTTCCCGAGTGAAAGTAGGAGTGGATCACTATGGACTTTGTCACTAGACTTCCGCTAATTCGGAAGAAGTTCAACGCAGTTTGGGTTATTGTTGATAGGCTGACCAAGTCAACACATTTCATTCCTGTGGCAATCTCCTATTCTTCTTAGAGGTTATCTTAGGTCTATATTTGGGAGATTGTTTGCCTTCATGGTGTGCCGGTATCTATCATTTTGGACTAGGGTACGCAATTTACCTCACGTTTCTGGAGAGCAGTTCAACTAGAGTTAAGCACCCAAGTGGAGTTGAATATCCAAGTGCCAGATATTGGAAGATATGCTCCGAGCTTGTATTATTGACTTTGGGGGTCTGTGAGATCAGTTCTTTCCTTTAGTGGAGTTTGCCTACAACAACAGCTACCAGCCGTGCATTCAGATGGCTCTTTCTGAAGTTTTGTGTAGTTGGCGGTGTCGATCTCCGGTTGGATGGTGTGAGCCGGGAGAGGCTCGGTTGTTGGGTATCGATTTGGTTCAGGAGGCCTTGGAAAAGGTCAGGATCATTCAGGATAGGCTTCGTGCAGCTTAGTCTAGGCAAAAGAGCGATGCAGATCATAAGGTTAGAGATGTGGCTTTCATGGTTGGTGAGTGGGTATTGCTCCGAGTGTCGCCTATGAAGGGCGTGATGAGATTTGGGAAGAATGGAAAGCTCATCCCTAGGTTCATTAGCCCGTTTGAGATTCTTGACCGAGTGGGAGAGGTGGATTATAGACTTGCATTGCCGCCTAGCTTATCAGCCGTACATCTAGTTTTTCATGTATCCATATTTCGCAGGTATCACGACGATCCAGCCCACATGTTAGATTTCAGCACTGTCCGGTTGGACAAGGACTTGACTTATGAGGAAGAGCTGGTAGCTATTCTAGACCGCCAGGTTCGTTAGTTGAGATCCAAGAGTTTTCTTTCTGTTCGTGTTCAGTAGAGAGGTCAGCCTTCTGAGGCATCGACCTGGGAGTCCGAGTCTGATATGCAGGATCATTATCCCCACCTTTTCCTCGACTCAGATGCTCCCTTCTTCTATCCGTTCGAGGACGAATGGTTGTTTTATAGGTGGAGAATGTGACGACCCAGAGGGTCATCAACTATTTCTTTATTCGTTGTGTATCTCTGAGGCCTTGAAAACCTAATTTAGGGTTGCCTCGATTTGCATGCGCAGTCCGGGCGCGTAGTCAAAAAGCTTAAATATGAATTTTATGAGATAAATGCTAAACTTTAATATTTAAATGATTAAATTTGACTTTGGTCAAATTCTGAGTAAACGGACCCGGACCCGTGATTTGCTGGTCTCGAAGGGTTCGTAGGAAAATATGAGACTTGGGTGTATGCGCGGAATCGAATTACGAGGTCCCAAACGCGAGAAATGAATTTTTGAGTAAAATTATTTTCTGGAAATAATTATGGAAAAAGGAAATGAAATTCGATTGGAAGACTATGGTATCGGGCCCGTATTTTAGTTCTGGCGCCCGGTACAAGTCTTATATGTGATTTAAGCACTTTTTTTAAAGTTTGGTTAAAATCAGACGTCGTTTGACGCGATCCGAACCCTAATTGGGAATTTAGGCTTAAAAGGGAGATTTGAGAAATTTCATTGATCTTGAGGTTCAATTCCATGTTTATGATCTTATATTGGTGATTTGATCACAAGAATACGTTTGTAAGATGTTTTTGAGGTGATTATATGCCTGGATTAGAGTTTTGAGGGCTTGGGTGAGCTTCGAGTAGGTTCCGAGATGTCTTAGGCTTAAAATGATCATATGTTGCAGGTTCAGAAAATGACAGGTCTCTGAACCCTCAAGTGCGGCCCGCGAGAAAATGTATGCGGCCGTGGAGGGGCCAGCGTGGCTGCGGTCGCCTTTGTACGGTTCGCGGTGGGTACTGTGCGACCACAGTCAGCTTAGCGCGTTGCGCATTGGGCAAATACCCGCATGCCATCAGCAAGCCTGTGCAGCCACGGTCCTTTTTGCGCGGACCGCACAGGGGACCTCAGAGGGGTATAAATACACATGAATTTCTGTTATTTTAATTTTTTCAAAATCCCAAAACATAAGAGGCGATTTTCCAAACAACTCTTCTTCTCCAAAAGGATTGGTACGTGATTTATAACTCATTTTCTTCACACCCTAACATCTTTTAACATGATTTCAACTTCAAATCAAAGATTTTCATGGGAAATTTGGATGTTTTAGGTAAAATCTAGGTTTTCTAAAAATTGGAGAGTTGGACCTTAATTTGAGATCCGATTTCAAAACGAATTATATATTTGGATTCATGGAATAACCAGGTTTTGGTCTGAACCTCAAGTTTCAACCACGTGGGCCCAGGGGCATTTTTGACCTTTCGGGGTAAAACTTTGTAAAACTTATTTTTATGCATCGGTGTAGATTGATTTAGCATTTTTATTGAGATTAAGTAACTTATGATTAAATTCGAGCAGATTGGTGGTGGAACTAAGGGGAAAGGATATAATCGAGGCTTGAGTTGAATTCAAGGCATTGAGGTAAGTGTTCGGTCTAGCCCTAGCTTGAAGGATTATGATTTTAGTCTTATGTGCTAATTGCTCTTTGTTGAGTACGATGTATATGCATGGTGACGAGTATCTGTACGTTGGTGTCAAGCATGACCGTGGGTCCTAAATTGGATGTTGTTGTATTCTTAAAAACATCATGTATGCCTTAACTAATGATCTACCGTATCGGGCAAATATTTTTTTAACCTCATAGATCCTAATTTTCATTGAGTATCTTCATTAATCAAACTGAGGTAAGGTTTGTTATAGTTGATTCTCCCTTTCCGGGATTTCTTGTGATTATGTTATAACATGAAATGGGATCGGGAGGTATGCCTACCACGAGATAATGATATGGGATCGAGTGGTACGCGTACCACAAGATATTGAAATGGGAGTGGGTGGTACACATACTACAAGATGTTGAAATGGGAGCATGTGGTACGACTACGACAAGATAATGAAATGGGAGTGGGTGGTACGCCTACCACTAGATATAATAAAATTGGAACAGGTGGTACGTCTACCACAAGATATTGGAAAGGGAGCGGGTGGTACGCCTATCACGAGATGTAATGAATTAGGATTGGGTGGTATTCCTACCACGGGATATAATAAAATGGGAGAGGGTGGTATGCCTATCATGAGATATAATTAAATAGGACTGGGTGGTACGCCTACGACGAGATATAATGAAATGGGATCGGGTTGCATGCGTGCAACATGATTGAAACTGAAAGTGAAAGTTGTTTTTACTTCTCTTTACATGTGTTAGTAGTAAATTATAGTTTTTCCTTATTGTTCTTGATATTCTGTTTATTTGTCATCCCCATGGCATGTTCCCCTTCCCCATCCTTAAAGTGTTTATTACTCATTTACTTTTCCACTATATATTATATAATTGCACTGGCTTATCTGGAGTCTGGTCCTAGCCTCTTCACTACTTCACCGGGGTTAGGCCAGACACTTACTATCACACGGGATCAGTTGTGCTGATGCACACTCTGTGCTCTTTTGCACAAATCCAGGTGCCAGAGTAGCATTTGAGCAACAACACTAGATTGGGAGCCAGCCTTCAGTCCACCGAGACACCGAGGTAGCCTTGCAGACGTCCGCTGGCCTGGGTCTCTTCTATCTTGGTTTTTCATCTTGTTATCTCATGCATTCCGAGACAAATAATGTTATATTCTTTTCAAACGGTTGTGTGTAGTACTCTTACTGGTTCGTGAGTATGTGACACCAGTTCTTGGGTAGATATTATGTTGATTTCTTTACATTATTGTTCAAATTCTTTAATTTAAGACTTTTGCTTATTTATTTTATTTTGTTATTTCATGGTATTACCGATAATTGCTAAAAGGAATAAATTAGTTATGAAGAAGGTAGTTAAAGGTTGGCCGTCCTAGCTCTCATTAATAGGCGCCATCACGACTTCCGAGGGTGGAAATTCCGGGTGATGACAGTGCAAGAGTATTTTCAAAGATTGATTTGAGGTATGGCTACCATTAGTTGAAGATTAGGGCATCCGATGTCCCTAAGATGGCTTTTTAAACATGGTTAAGGCATTATGAGTTCCTAGTGATGTCTTTTGGATTGACAAATTCCCCAGCAATATTAATGGATTTGATGAACCAGGTGTTTAAGCCCTATTTGGATTCTTTTATGATTGTATTTATAAATGATATCTTAATCTACTCCAGCAGTCGAGAGAAGAATGAGCAAAACCTTCGGATTGTACTTTAGACTTTGAGGGATAGTCAGTTATATGCCAAGTTTCTGAAGTGTGAGTTTTGGTTATACTCAATCACCTTTTTAAGGCATGTCGTCTCGATAGATGGCATAAAGGTGGATCCTAAAAAGATTGAGGCGCTTTAGAACTGACCTAGTCCTACTTTAGCTACAAAGATCCAGAGTTTCCTGTGTTTGATGGGTTATTAGCGCTAGTTCATTGATGAGTTTTTATCTATAGCAGCCCTGACCTACAAGGGTACCCCATTCTGATGGTCGGACCAGTGTGAGTTGAGCTTTCAAAAGCTCAAGACTGCTTTGACTACGACGCCAATATTGATGTTGCCCCCGTGATCCTACACGGTGTATTGTGATGCATCTCGTATTGGGCTCAGTACAGTATTGATGCAGAATGGTAGGGTGATTGCATATGCATCACAACAATTGAAGTTCATGAAAAGAATTACCCTGTTCATGACGTAGAGTTGGCATCCATTGTTCATGCGCTGAAGTTTAGAGACACTATCTTTACGGGGAGTCGTGCACGGTATTCAGTGATCATCAAAGTCTACAGTATTTTTTCAAACAAAAGGATCTCAATTTGAGGCAGATGAGGTGGTTGGAGTTGTTGAAAGACTATGATATCACCATTTTGTATCATCTCAGGGAGGCCAATGTAATGGCCAATTCCTTGAGTAGAAAGGTAGTTGATGGTAGGCTATAATCTCGTGTTTTAGTCATTTATTGCACTCTAATTTACTGCACTTTAATTGCTTTTGTTCTTTAATTGCTAGTATTTTGTACTTATTTCGTGTTTTATGCCTTGTAGGAGTGATTCCAAGTGATATAGATGTTATGGAGCTAAAGTGTTTTGGAGCTTTAAAGTCTGAGTAATAGTCCAAAGGATTAAGTAGGGATCACGTTCGGGGGTTGAGGACCAAGTCTGGATATCAAAAAGCGAGGAAAACGAAAGCCTCTAAGAATTTTGGACAGTCAAGGGACGTAGAGCGGCTTCTGGGGCACTGCGGTTGCATATTTTTTGTTGCTATCGATTATGGTGCTCCCTGATAAACTCCAAATGCACCATGTGTGGCACGTTGCCCCATACGGTGCGCCTGTGCATTTCTTACAGAGCCAAAATCCAAATTCGACTAGGAAAAGGTGGTTTCATCTGGGCCCGACTCTACTTAGTATAAATACATATAAACATGTTGTTTTTGGGGCTTTTAACACATCTTAGACCTAAGGAAGCTAAGTAGGAGTTGGAGAAGCGAAGCACCAGGATTTCATCATTCAGTCCTCACTCAAGATAAGAGTTTGGATTGCTTAATGTTTTCCTTTTAACTTAAACATATTTGTGATAAATTACTCCTTATTTATGAAGTAGTTCTATTTAGGGTTTGATGGGTTTGGTGTATTGATATTTATTTGTAGATTATAATCTAGTTCTATGTATTGAATTGTTTTGAATGCTTTTATCGTTGTACCTATATTCACTTTTAATGTAATCGAGAGAGGCATAACGTGCGATATCTTTGCATTCTATTTTGTTGGTTGAATTTATTAATTCTTCTTAGAATCAAAAGAGGCTAGTAGAATTGTTGATTAAACCTAGTTAGGAGGATAATCGAGAGAGGTTGTCCTAAATACCAATCCACTACGAATTCTTGCATATCTTCATAGAGCTTAAATTGGTTCATCTTGTGAGATTGAGACTTAATCAAGAGAAGAGTTCCTATTAAACATTTGAACTAATAATCAAGTGAATTCGAGATATTCACTTGAAAATTAGAAGTGAATTAATTAGAGTTAGTCCCAAACAATTATCGTACACCTATCCTCTTAAAACCCTATCATCTCCCAATTGATAACTTTCTTTGCTCTTTACTTGCATCTATTGTCATTAGCCAATAGTTTAGACATTCAGTTAATATTAGTTTTAATCACAAAACTCTCAAGTTGGTTATATTGGATAGCAATCTAGCTACAAAGTACGATAATAATGTTTAACTCCAATTCTTGTGGATACAACATTTTATTTTACTATATATGACTAGAAAACATATTTAAGTCTGTTTTGCGCTCGTCAGTAGTGAATATGGGCAGCCTTGCGTACATTCCAGTTAGTGAGAGACCGCTTGCATCAAATGTTCATGATTTGGCCAATCAATTTATAAGGTTAGATGTTTCAGAGCCTAGTCGTGTTCTAGTTTTCACAGTCGCTCGGTCTTCTTTGTATGAGCACATAAGAGAGCGTTAGTATGATGATCCTCATATGTTTGTCCTTAATGACACAGTGCGGCACGATGGTCCCGAGCATGTTACTGTTGGAGATGATAGGCATTTGAGGATGATGGTCATATTTGTGTGCCCAATGTGGATGAACTTCTTGAGTTGATTTTCCTTGAGAAAGCCCACAATTCCTGATATTCTATTCATCTGGGCATTGACAAGATATACCAGGACTTGCAACAACATTATTAGTGGTGGAAAATGAAGAAATATATAGTTACATATGTAGCTTGGTGTCTGAATTGTCAACAACTAAAGTACGAGCATCAAAGGCCCGATGGTTTACTTCAGGAGTTGGAGATTCTTGAGTGGAAGTGAGAGTGTATCACTATGGATTTTATTGTTGGACTCCCATAGACTCAGAGGAAGTTTGACGTATTATGGGTCATTGTGGATGGGCTGACCAAGTCGGCACATTTCATTCCAGTGGCAGTTATCTATTCTTTAGAGCGGTTAGCTGAGATCTATATCTGTGAGATCGTCCATCTTCATGGTGTGCCCGTGTCTATCATTTCTGACCAAGGTACATAGTTCACGTCGCACTTTTGGAGGGCAGTAAAACGTGAGACAAGCACATAGATTGAGTTGAGTACAACATTTCATCCCCAGACGGATGAACAGTGTGAGCACACTAATTAGATATTAGAGGACATGCTTCGCTCTTATGTAATGGATTTTTTGGGTTCTTGGGATCTGTTTTTTCCGCTTGCGGAGTTTGCCTACAACAATATCTACCAATCGAGCATTCAAATGGATCCATATGAGGCATTATACGGGAGGCAGTGCCATTTTCCAATTGGTTGGTTTGAGTTTTGAGACGCTCGATTATTGTGTATAGATTTGGTACATAATGCCTTGGATAAGGTCAAGATTATTCAAGATCGAATTCGCACAACTCAGTCTAGGTAGAACAGTTATGCCAACTATAGAGTTCGTGATTTTTTATTCAAGGTTGGAGAGAGGGTGGCTGAGAACCACAACCACCTGAAGTACCCTGAGAAACCTAGTGTGCTGACTGGAAGGGTCAAGGAGGATGACCCCTATCGTATAAATCTCTACCTCCAGATGACGCACCACTAAATCGGCCTGTTTGAAGGGGTCTCTTGTCTGCTCTATGACCACCCGCCTGTGACAGAACCATCTCAACTCTGCGGGCCATTCTGGCTTTATCCTAAAGTTGATCTCACTACCAGTGTCCCTAGCCATCTGGAGATGAATTGGCTGAATCAAACCATCAATAAACCTCCTCACCCTCTCCCTCTCGGTAGGAAGTATGACAAGAGCATGTCGAGCTAGATCGATAAACCTGGTTTCATACTGAGTACTGTCATAGAACCTTACTGGAGGTGCTCAAACTGCCTCCGATAAGCATCCCTCTGAGTAATGGGGAGAAAATTTTACAGGAACAACTCTGAAAACTGATCTCAAGTCAAAGACGATGACCCTGCTGGTCTAGCTAAATAGAAATCCCTCAACCAAGTCTTGGAGGATCCAAATAGGTGAAATGCAGCAAAATCCATTCCATTGGACTCAACAATGCCCATGTTCCGAAGAACCTCGTGGCAGCTATATAAGAAATCCTGGGGGTCCTCAGAAGAAGCACCGTTGAACGTAGTAGGGAAGAGCTTGGTGAACCTATCCAACCTCCACAAAGCATCTGCGGACATAGCCGCTCCACCGCCGGTCTGAGCAACCACTCCCGGCTGAACTTCCATAGCTGGCTACACCATTGGAATTTGAACCTGGGGAGCTACCTGCTCCGGAGTTCGTGTAGTAGGAGTCTAAACTCCTTCTCTAGCCTTAGAGGTGGCTGGTTCTACTGGAAGCAAACCTGCTCGAGTGACGCTCTCTATAAGGCCTACCAATCTGACCAAGGTGCGCTGAAGAACTGGGGTGGCTATGAACCCCTCTGGGACCTGAGCTGGGTCCACCGAAACTGCTAGAGCTGGGGCCGGAACCTCCTCGTCGAAATCAACCTGAGACTCCACCACTGGTGCTGCTACTCGGGGCTGATCTCTGCCCCTACCTCGGCCTCGCCCTCTACCCCTAGCGGGGGCTACCAGGTGCTTGGATTGTTGATCAGAAGATGAGGAAGCGCGTGTTCTTGCCATCTGCAAAAAATAGAGTAGAAAGACAATCAGTATTTTAGAAACAGAACCGCACGACAAGAAAGAACAAATATGGAATTTTCCTAACTCGGTAGCCTCTTGGGGATAAATACAGACGTATTCATACCAATCCCTGAGACTCTACTAAGTTTGTCTGTGAGTTGTGAGACCTATATAACCTAGTGCTCTGATACTAACTTTTCACGATCCGGATTTCCCAACCTTCGAGGATCGTGATGGCGACTACTAAAGGGAGCTAGGCAAGCCAAATATTAGGTTCAAATCCTTAACCAAATAATCCTTTTTAATATCTATCAACAGTAAGATAAAATCAACCGATTTAACTAAACAAGCAGAAGACTTAATATTAATGAAAATGACTAACAATACGAATGTTCAACATAGCCTCTACCCAAAATCTGGTGTCATATAACTCACGAACTACTAAGATTCACTAAATACAACATCTGAAAGAAAGTGTAAACAATTTGTGTCGAAGTACATGAGATACAGACAGAAATAAAGATAGAGGAGATGCTGATGCCTGTGGACGCATGCAAGGCTACCTCAGTGTCTCACTGGAACGAAGACTCGCTCCCAGGCTACTGCTGCTGCTCAAATGCTGCTCCAATATCTGCACATAAGTGTAGAGTGTAGCATCAACACAACCAACCCCATGTGCTGGTAAGTGTTTGGCCTAACCCCGACAAAGTAGTGACGAGGCTAGGACTAGACTCCAGATAAACCTCTGCAGTTATATAATATAGGGAAAAGAAATAATAGGAAATAACAAGTAAAACTGGGGAGGGGGAGCATGCTCTGGGGATAGAAAAATGGACGAAGTCCTCAGAACTGACAAAGAACCCATTATAAATCTACTAACACAAATAAGAATATATAAAACAACTTTCTTTTATATGTTCATCTCGTTGCGGGCATGCAACCTTGATCCCATTTCTCAATTTCTCGTGGTAGGTGTACCACCCAGTCCCATTTAAATCAATATCTTGTGGTAAGCGTAACACCCGATCCCATTTCTTCAATATCTTGTGGTAGGCGTACCACCCGATTCTATTTCATCAATATCTTGTGATAGGCGTACCACTCCATCCCATTTCTTCCAACATAATACACAAAGTAAATCCCAGCAAGGGAACAAGACAATGTAATAACTTCCCGGTAAGGGAATACCATAATAACAAATGTCCCGGCAAGGCTGACTCAGCTATAACTAATCCTATTCAATTTATTCTCGGCACAGTTAAAACCAATACTCAGTATCAAGGATTATCAATCAACGCTTTTATAGGATCAATTAAGAATTCACATATATCAATTTAAGACCCACAATCATGCTCGACACCAATATGTGGATACTTGTCACCATGCCCATATGTCGTACACAACACAAGCACGTAAAAAATATGACTCAACTCGTAATCCTCAAGCTAGGGTTTAACCGAGCACTTACCTTAATTTTTTTAACTCACTCAAGCCTCAATTAAAGCTTTACCCCTCGATTCCACCACCAATTCTCTCGAATCTAGTCACAAATTACTTAAATACATCAATAAATGCTAAGTGAAACAATTTGAATGCACAAAAATGGGTTTCCCATTCCCCTATGAACTCAAATATATTGATTTATTTTGGAACTCAATATCATCATGAGGTTCGAACCAAAACGCGGTTACCCATTCCCCTATGAACTCAAATATATGATTTATTTTGGAATCGGACCTCGAATTGAGGTCCAAAACCCCCGATTTTAGAAACCTAGGTTCTACCCAAAAATTCCAAATTTTCCCATTAAAATCTTTGATTTGAAGTTGAAATCATGTTAAAAGATGCTAAAGAGTGGGGAAAATAGTTTAGAAATCACTTACCAATGGTTTTGGAGAAGAAAAGTTGTTTGAAAAATTGCCTCTTATGTTTTTGGATTTTTTGAGAAGTGTGAAATAACTGAAAATCCCATCTTTTTATACCTTCCCAAAAGTCCCAGCGCGGACCGCGCAATGAGGACCGCGGCCGTGCTGGTAGATCTGGAGGTTGCTAGTTCTCTGAGACTTGCTATGCGGACCACGCATGAACGATCGCGGCCTTGCAGCTTCTATCGCGGACCGCGCCAAATGGACTGACGACCGTGCTGGCCCCTCAGCGGCCGCACACGTTTTCATGCGGGCCGTGCCAGAGAGTTCCAAGACCTACAATACTACAACTCTTTGATTCTTCCAGCGGGACTACAGTGACAGGGAGCGCGGCCGCGCTGGTTAACCTGGAACACTGTTATTTTTAAGCCTAAAACCTTCCGGAACCTATTCAAAACTCACACGAGCCCTCTGGGCTCCAAACGAAACATATACACCACCTCAAAAATGTCATACGGACTTACTCGTGCGATAAAATCTCCAAAATAAAATCATATACATAGAATCAAGTCCCAAAGCTTAAGATTTTCCTTCAATTTTTCATGAAACACCAATTTTCCATTTTAAGTCCGAAATACATCGAATGACGTATGTGTTCAACTAAACTTTACAGAAAGCGCTTATATCACATATAAGACTGTCGGAACCAAAATACGAACCCGATACATAGAATTTTAATCAATTTTATTTTCCAATTCCTTTAGTTATTTTCAGAAAACTCGGACTTGGGACCTCGGAATCGGTTCCGGCCATACGTCCAAATCCCATATTTTTCTACGGAACCTCCGAGACCGTCAAATCAGGGGTCCGGGTCCGTTTACCTAAAATTTTAGCCGAAGTAAATATTAGTCATATTAATATCAAAATTCATCATTTTTTCACAGAATTCATATTTAAGTTTTCCGGCTACAAGCCTGGACTACGCACTCAAATCAAGGAAACCCTAAATGAGGTGTTCAAGGCCTCAAAGACACATGATGAATAAAGAAATAGGTGATGACCTTTAGGTTGTCATATTTATCGAGGTACGGCTCAACACATATAGAGTACATGAGGTCGGTTGTACTCATACTATACTTTGCACTTCTTGTACAGATTCTGGAGTTGGTCCCAGCGGCGGTCGGTAGATTGCTTGGGTTGACTATCAGTACGAAGACTTGAGGTACAGATGGTCGGCGTTCACAACCCTGAAGTCCCCTTCTACTTTATCTTAGCCGTGTATTTTTTCCAGATGGCTTTATCTTCATTTGAACCTTTATCTGTATTATTATAGTAGCTTGTGCACTTGTGATACCAGATTCAGGATTGTATTTAGATATTCCAGTTGTTATGGCTTTCCGCACTTTGTTTCAGTTTTATCTCAATTGCATCAGTTATTGACATAAGTTAAATTTGGTTTTGTTAAATATGGCTTAAGAATAGTCTAACATTGTCTGAAATATTAGACGTCATCACAACTCTGAATGCGGGAATTCCGGGTCGTCACAAGTTATATATATATATATATATATATATATATATATATATATATATATATATATATATATATATATATATATATATATATAATTGTAATTTTTAAAGATGTAAGTTGATTTGATTTCGATTTGGATCATTTTTTAGATTTTTCATGCACGCCCTAAGCTTGAGAGTTCTCTTATTTATTTCCTGAATAATCAATGAGATTTATATTAATAATAAGTATATACATGATTATGTCCTGGGGTTGTTCCATGTTACTAGTTGCTCCCTCAAATTTTGGAGGGGGTGCTATGGCCTTGTCTTTGTTCGAAAAGTAATGAGAAAGTGTGAAATGCTCATTTCTTAGTTAAGTATATATGTCGCATTTTGAGCATATTGGCATTGAGAGTGATTATCACTTTCCTGAAAAGCATGACATGCAAAAAAAAATTATTAAAATTTTAATTTATAATATGTTATCGGTTAAATTTATTATCTATTTCTTCTTTAAATTTTTTTTTAAATTTTTTTTATCTTTATCTTTTTTCTCATCTCTTTCGTGTGAGCACAAATAAGCGAAAATTATTTCCATCTGTTTTTTCGCTTCTTCATAGCCCACACCCACAACACCACCACCCTCCCACTTTTCTCCCTTTGTCATTTTATCATGATTAATTTGCAGATTTTAATATTGAAGCTACGTCAATCTCATAAAATTAAATATAGAAAAGATAAACAATAATAAGGAACGCTATTAAGATTTTAAACCAAAGGAAGTTCTCATAGCATATGAGGAAATCAATTAAGAAAAAATATGACCAGAAAAAAGAAAAAAGAAAAAAGGAGATAATTGTTACCGAAAAACATCAAAGCTAAGTTCGGATTTCAACTTTCTAGAGATACTAATTTTTACCGACTTGAATCTGGTTTGAAAAAGTTCATAGAATTTTGATGATTTTGATATCGAGCTTTGGTGGCTTCTTCCTTTGTTGGAAAGCTTTGGGTGAGGAAATGAGTATTCATCATAGGACTCACAATCCTACTCTCCTTCTCGTTCTGAAAAGTCTTCTTCTTCTCCCTCATGATCTGGATTCCTATTTTAGCTCCTTCTAAATGAAAATATAAAACTTTTAATGCCTATAATTTGAGGTTCTTGATAAGTGTGGATTTTAACCACTTACTACTACCTTGTTGCTAAAGTTTCTTGTCTGAGAGTACTGACATCTGTCTCCTAATTTAATAAAATTTGTTGAACTGCAGGTGTTATGAAAAATATAAGTTCAATGAAGAAAAAATATCTCGAAAAGTAGACTTTCTAGCCAAATTTAGCAAAAAAAAAGAGGTGCTAAGAAAAATATAGTTTGCAAAATTACACCTGCTATACCAAAAGCAAATACATCCTGCAAAAGAAGGAATGTGGCCACAGAAGAATTGAAGCTTTAGGAACTTTTGGTAGAAGTGAGGTCCGTAGACTAAAATATGTGGTCGCACTTGGTCCGCAAAATATGTTCGCACTGAGAATCTTGAAAGCTCATAGAATGAGTAGTTGAACGAATCTAAAGACTCCTCATTAGTCCGCAGAAATTAAAAATACGGTTGCGGAAGCTGAAGTGTGACTATAGAAATCATCCTAAATGAAAGCACATGCAATATCAATCTAACAAAGTGCAGACCGCAAAAGCTACATTTGGCTATAAAAGCTAAAGTGCGACCATAAAACTTGTCCTAAATGAAAGGACAAATAATATCAATCCAACAAAGTACGACCACAAAAGCTGATGTCCAACTGACAGAATCCGAAGTGCATTTTTATTAGAGATTTTGGGAGCCCTATAAATAAAATTTTATAACCTTTTTAGGATATCTTTAAATTGTAGCAGATAGGAGTTTTGTATTTTTATCTATTTAGAGCAAGTTAGAGAGCATATACTCTTTCATTTAAATTTGATTTTATGCTTTTAATTTCTTTTATATGTCATCTTTTCATTACTTTTAACATGAGTAGCTAGTATTTTTATCATCCAAACCTAGCGTTAAAATCTTATGGGTTATTAATATTATGTTTGCTATTGATTGGATTAGCGTTATTTAGTAGTGTATGTGCTTTAATGTTAAAATTGATGGTTGCAAATATTAATTCATAACTTTTTGACTTTGCTCTTACTTGAAAAAGAGAAGCTTAGTCTAGAAAGTTTGGCTAACAAGAAATCAACTAGTTGAGTTATTGATTAGTTTAATTAATGGATTCGAACCAGGGATAAGAATAATCTAACTTGGACTCATGTTCAATTGCATTTATAGCTACCCGTTTGGATTTGAAAAATCTAAATTGGGCATAATCACTCCTTAACCGAGAGGTATTGAGTGAGTACTCGAGTATTGAGAGTCATAACAACCCCAACATATTAAGCAAGCATAAATTAACTTTAATCATTAAGTTTACACCTAGTTTAGTATTACAACCTAAGGATTTTTACTATTTGATAAAACTTCAAAAATATTTTTATTTTGACTTGTTTGGTAGCTTAGTTTCAAACCCCATTAGTTAGTTAGTGAAATTGATACTCACCTTTTTTGAAAGTTAAATTTAGTTATTTCAAGTTTCTAACTTAATACTATAACACATAATATAAAATCCTTGAGGTTCGATGCCTACTTGTGTTGGGTTATTATTATTGTAATTACCATTTCATAATCCCTTATTTGGGGTGTGAATTGGACGTGATCAAATTTTAGCGCCGTTGCCGGAGAGTTACGGTGTTAAATATATACTTGAGTTTATTTCTTGAGTATCATCTTTTACTTTGTAGTTCTAACTTGTTGAAGTGATTTTAGTTTTTAATGGCGAACAACGAACTTGGAAACGTACCATTGTGAGAGGTGGATGGAGAAGAGGAGCAACTTGATAAAATGGAACAAATTCCACCCCTTTACCTCAACCACTACCACAAGACCAAGCGGCTCAACACTGGAATTTTTCCAATGAAGGGTATTCAAGTTCCATAGTACCCCTTCGTATTATAGCCGACAACTTTTAAATCACCAATGTGATGCTCACTTTGCTTGAGCAACATGGTTATTTAACCAGGGCACCATATCAAAGTACTTACAAGCATTTGAAGGGTTTGTAGATGTGTTTTGGGGAATAAAAGAAATAAATGTCTCGGACGATGCATTACGTTAAAGCTTTTTCCCTTCTATCTAAGGGAGAAGGATTTGCATTGGTTGGAATGCTTGCCTAGTCATTCTATATATATGACCAATAACATGATCCAAGAAACTTTCTGACTTGGTATAATACTACAAATCAATGTGTAGTCAGTCAATTGGCTGGAGAGAATTTCATGACAACACCTTATTAGGTGGCATGTGAGATTCTTGATGAGATGGTGGAGACCTCTTTGGCTTGGTAATCCTGAGCCAATGTCCCTCAAGGTGATCCCAACATGATTCACCTTCAAAATTGTTTTTAAGACCATGGGCAAACTATTGCAAAATTGATCACCACCATGACTCAACTTGCTAAGGCTCAACTTTATCAACTCAAGCTCCTAAAAAAGTTCATGCCGTGGAGGGGATGAGTGTTTTGGCCAACAAGAAGGGACTAAAGGTCCCTAATTTCAATCCTGGGTAGATATTTATGCACAAGATGATGGTGGTTATGATCAATATGACTCCTATCAAGTGCAAAAAGAAGAGGTACAAGTTGTGAGCAATTACCAATGGAAACAAAGCAATTTCCAAGGCTCCAATCGAAAATAATGGTATATCAAAAAAACAAGGAACAATCAAGGGAATCAGAATACCAACAATAATAACAAGAAATGAAATTTGGGAGGTACTAATTAAGTAAATTGGAGGAACAATAATGATCATGCAAATCAGATTTTGGGTTTTCAAAGACCTCAAATGTACCAATCAAGAAACCCACTCCCTATTCTTCCCTCGGTTCAAGTTCCTCAAGCATTAAATTGGATCGTATTGAGAACATGCTGAAAAAAATAATGGAAAAAAGTGATGATTCGGATGCCCAACTTGCCGCATATACCACATCGATTCGGTATCTTGAAGTTCAAATGGAGAAAATTGCTCAACCTCTTAATACTCACTTAAAAAGTGGTAACAATACGAAACATGCCATGATGGTTATCATAAGAAGTGAAAGAGACAGGAATGCACCCACCTCAAATGAAAAGCAAATTGGAGATGATGACCAAATGTTCCAAGAGAAGGAATTCCCACAAAATGATGTTCAAGTACATATGATGTTCAGATTGATATTGATGATAGTGTGGAAGAGACCCAAGGGAAGGTGAGGTGAGCCCGTCCATGGAACACATCATTGATATGCCAGATTCGCTGGTATAAAAAGCTAAGAAACCCTTGCTAAATCCTTTACCTCCTTACCCTCAAAGGCTCGCTAAGCAAAAATGGTGAGAATCAATTCAATAATTTTATTCAAATGATGAAAACACTATTAATGTTCCATTGGTGGAAGCTTTGGAGAAAATGATGGGTTATGACAAGTTTATGAAAAATCTTGTGACCAAGAAAAGTCGAAAAACTTCAAAACAATCAAGGTCACTCATCAAGTTAATGCTATTTTGACATGACTCCTAAGTTGGAGGATCTCGATGCTTTTACAATTCCTTGTACTATTGGAAGTGCTTTTGCTAAAGTTTATGTGATCTTGGGGCGAGTATAAATTTGATACGTTATTTGGTGCTCAAGACTACGAGGATTGGGAAACCAATATCCACATTTATGAGGTTACAAATGGCCGATCGCATAATGAAAAGATTGTTGGGTGTGAGTGAGGATATATTAGTCCGACATAAATTTATTCTTCCAGTGGACTTTGTTATTCTTGATTGTGAGTTTGATTATGAACTGCCTATGTTTCTCGTATGGCCTCTCCTTTCTATGGGTAAGTCCCTTTGTGATGTTGAAGCCAGAGAACTCACTTTCTGGGTTGGTGATGAACAAGTGATATTTCATGTCTGCAAGTCTATGTGTCAACAAAATAGCAATGAGGTGTGCTCTTTTGTGAATTTGGTGACCGATGCCATTATTGATGATACTAGTGCCACTATCAACGTTAATGACATGCTGGAAGCCGTTTTGCTCAACTTTGATGATGATGAGATCGATGGTTTCATGGAATGTGTGAACTCTTTGCAAGAAATAGGGTCTTACAACTATGCACCGCAAAAGTTATCATTTGGATCTTGAGAATAGGAAGACTCCTCCTATAATGCCTTCAATTGAAAAGCCATCTACCTTAGAGTTGAAGCCATTGCCATCCCCCACTTTCAGTATGAATTTCTTGGCATTCATTAGACTTTACCATTTATTCTTTATTATTTCTTGACTAACATGCAAGTAGATTCCACATTGGTGGTCTTACAAAGTTGTAAGAAAGCTATTGAATGGATTTTGACGGACATTCGGGGTATAAGCCACACATTTTGCATGCATAAGATCAAGTTGGAAGATGGTTCTATACCGTCTATTGAGCATCAAAGAAGACTCAATGAGGCTATGCAAGAGGTGGTCAGAAAGGAGATTATCAAATGGTTGGATGTCGGAGTTGTCTACCACATTTTTAGTAGTTCATAGACTTCTCCAATTTAAAGTGTCCCAAATAAGGGGGCATGGCGGTGTTACCAATGATAAGAATGAGTTGATACCTACAAGAATGGTCGCTGATTGGAGTGTTTATATATAATATCGAAACACTCAACAAAGTTACAAGGAATGACCATTTTCCTCTCTCTTTTATGGACCAAATGCTTGATAGGCTGTCCGACCGTGCTTTCTATTGCTTTCCTGATGGTTACTCAAGATACAACCAAATTGTTATTGCACTGGAAGACTAAGAGAAAAATAGATTTACATGCCCATATGGTACCTTTGCTTTCAATCAGAGCTTTTCAGATTGTTTAATGCACCGATTACTTTTCAACTATGTATGATGACTATTTTCATGGACATGGTGAAAGACTACCTTGAGGTGTTCAGGGATGAATTTTCTTTTATTGAAGATTCATTTGATGATTGTTTTGCTAATTTGGACAAAGTGTTGGCTAAATGTGAGGAAATAAATCTGGTACTCAATTGGGACAAATGTTATTTCATAGTTGAAGAAGGCATTGTCATTGGATGTAAAATATTAAAGAATGGTATAAAGTGGATAACACGAAGATTAAAGTGATTTATAAGCTTCCACCTCCTACCTCGGTAATAGGAGTGCGAAGTTTCTTGGGCCATGCGGGATTCTACAGAATATTTATCAAAGATTTATCTAAAGTGGTGCACATTTTGTACAAACTTCTAACAAAGATGCCAAGTTCCATTTCAATGGTGATTGTATGAGAGCTTTTGAACAATTGAAGCTCAAGTTGACAACAACTCCTATTATTACATCTCCAAATTGGAGTTTACCATTTAAGCTCATGTGTGTTGCAAGTGATGTAGTTTTTGGGGATATTTTGGGCAACGTATCAACAAAGTTTTTCACCCGATATACTATGCTATTAAGACTATGAATAATTCCTAAGTCAAATACTTGTTACGGAGAAGGAGCTACTTGCCGTTGTGCTTGCTATTTAGAAGTTCTACCTGTACTTGATGGGTGCCAAAGTAGTTGTGCACACAGATCATGCAACGCTTTGCTATTTTATGAATAAAAAGAAATCTATCGTTTGTTTTATGATATGGTGGCTTTTGTTGAAAGAGTTCGATATTGACATCCAAGACAAGAAGGGAAGTAAAAATAAAGTGGTGAACCACTTGTCTCGTTTGAAGGAGGATGAGATGTCACATGATGGCCTTAAGAACAATGACTCTTTTCCCGATGAGAACTCTTGGAACTTTCAATGACCGAGGTATCATGGTTCGCAAATGTAGCAAATTTCCTTGTGAGTGATATTATTTCGGAAGAGTTCACTTCAAACCAAAAGATGAAGATCAAGAGGGATTGCAAGGACTACTATTGGGATGAACCATAACTTTTTCGGATTTGTGCGATGGGGTGATTAGATGATGTGTCCTGGATGAATAACAAAGTTATATACTTGGGGATTGTCATTTTTCACCTTATTGTTGTCATCATATGGGATGAATCACTATGGATAAAGTCCTAAGTTGTGGATTCTATTGGCCTACTCTCTACAAAGATGCATATGAGTTGGTAAGAAGATGTGATGAATGTCAATGTGCTAGTGGAATTTCAAAATAAATATGAGACGCCCCTTAAAACCAAATTGGAGATTGATATCTTCGATGTTTGGGGCATTGATTTAATGAGCCCTTTTATGAGTTCTTACGGTAACACCTACATTTTGGTCGCAATGGATTATGTGTTTATATGGGTAGATGCCTTTTCTTTACCCAATAATGAGGCTAGAAATGCGGTGGCTTTCTTGAATAGGAACATTTCACAAAGTTTCAAACTTCGCGGGCAATCATAAGTGATGGAGGGTCGCACTTTTGCAACAATGCTTTTGACACTTTGCTCGGAAACTATGGTTTCACTCACAAAGTGACAACCTCCTATCATCCACAAGCAACTGTTCAAGTAGAGAATTTCATTGGTAAGATAAAGAGTATCTTGTCCAAGACGGTGAATGCAAATCGATTGGATTGGTCTAAGAAGCTTGATAATGATCTATGAGCGTATAAAATGACATACAAAATACCTATCAAAATGTCTCCATAACGATTTGTGTTCAGAAAATCTTGTCATCTTCTAGTGGAAACAAAGCAATGTATGCCTTGAAGAAACTAAACCTTGATTGGGATGTAGCCGATAACTTGTAGGTTGCAAATTTGAATGAATTGGATGAGTTGCGATAACATGCTTATTAGAGTTCATTATCGTGAAAAGAAAAGATGAAGTACCTTCATCACAAGCATATTTGGAACAAGGAGTTCAAGGCCGGTGATATACTATTGTTGTTCAACTCAAAGCTGTGAATATTTCCCGGGAAGCTTATATCGAAGTGGAGCGGTCCATTTAAAATTGTTAGTATGACACCCTTTGGTGCTTTGGACTTGAATAACAAGAACAACGAAATATTGTGAGTCAATGGTCACCGAGTGGAGCATTACTTGGGAAAAATTGATAAAAGCCACTTGGTGGCAGTTCTTTACTTCAATTGAGGATGCTATGACACTGCGTCGTGCCATGACGTTAAATAAGGTGCTTCTTGGAAGGCAACCCAAAATCTCTTCCTTCTTTTATAGCTTAGATGTTGTTTATTATTTTTTACTAGATTTGAAATGTGCTGCAGTGATCGATGTTACGTGTTGAGAGATTGTTCAAAATATCATATTTCATGGAAATCTACAAACTGTTTGTGCGGCTGCACAAGATAGAGCGTGGGCAAAAAAAAATTGACTATTGTCACAGATTCTGACTATGACCACAATTGTAGTTGTAACCCAAGTGCTAAATTGAGGAGGCTCTGAACTTTTTTTACAATAATGCATAGACAATTTTGCGGTTGCAGGAGAGCACTTTCATAGAGGTTACTGAAAATAGGTTGACAGAAGTGCGTACGCACTTGAAAAAGTGCGGACCGCACAACTACAAGCTCTCTACCACGTAAGTAATAGAGTGCGGACAGCCTACGTATAAGGTCTTTGACCTAACCCCAGAACTTGTATAAATATAGCAGTATGTGCTCCTTTATGTTTTTCACCATTTCACTCATCACTAGAGATTTTACGGAGTAACCCTTTGTACGTATATTTGAACATATACAACATTCACATTCCAATCATCCTAATTGCTCTAGCATAATGTGATATGAAACACTTTGGCCTTGTTTACTTTTTCTTTGAATTCCTTTTTTGATTTTTAACATCCTTTTAGGTCATTTATGGAATATAACTTAATTGTGCCCTATGTGGGGTAGTTTAAGAATGTGTATTTGTAAAATTATGCTTAGAATAGGTTAGGATTGTTGATATCATGCATTTAGTCTGTTACCCAATTGGATTTAACACAAGAATCACATAATCTAAACTGAGCTTCATTCTTAATTGTGTCCGTAAATTCTTGATTGTGTGGACTACACCAGTTAAACCAAGTTTGGATTGGGAAAATGGCTTTTACCCCAGCAATATAGAATAATTATTGCCACCAGAATATTCCCAACTGAGAGCATGTCTTTACCCTTAGAAAAGGTGCGATTTTATTTTCTGGTTCGATTACATTATTCAATGAATTATGAAATTTTGTGGTCCGCAATTGTTGTTTTGGTAGCCTGCTAATTCACAAGTTGTGAGGCTGCAACTTAATTCCACAGACTTTAGTAGGAATTTTGCGGCTGCAAAGAGAGGTCTTACCGTCCTTCTGAGAACTTCTTCTCTAGGACCTGAGTGCTTTTACGGTGGACCACACTTATAATTGTGCATACCGTAGTTAGAATCCCCCGATCATAAAAACATGTCCACACTGACTTTCATAGACTTCTAGCTGAAGGTCTGATGCCTTAGTACCGAGGTGCAGTCGCACTTGGATTTCTATGGACCGCACTTTAACTTTGCGGACCGTAGTTGGAATTGTGCAGACCGCACGTCCACCATGCCCTCTACATGTTTGAAAATGAACTTAGCTCTTCTTTAATGCTTTCTCCTACAATTATTGTGAATTACAAATACCTTGTACCTTATGTCAATGACTTGTATAACAATTGATATCTCTCTTGTATGTCAATAGACAATGGTGTGATCAAGAGAAAGACATCTAAAGGTCGGGGTAACCAAGGAAAAAGGTTTAGGTTGAGGCGCCTTTCCACCTAGTGTGCAGAAAATGATTGCAAAGAAGCAAAAAACTAGCCAAGGGAGAGGTTGAAGCCTATCAAACTCTGATTCCTATGTCCCGTCTAGGGAGGCCTCTGAAGGAAACTTATTATCTCAGTCTGAAGAAAATCAAGAGCAGTCTCAGCCACAGGGCAGTCTGAACCCCGAGCCGAGCCTTCCACATCTCAGGACACCTCCCAAGGCACAACTAGAACTAGACATGTGTCTATTGTAGTTGCACCAGATTGTGATTCCAATGATTCCATTGATGAAAGAAAAGGCGGGAATGTCTTAAGGGATGGGAGAGAAAGGACCAAGAAGAAGCTAGTCTAGGAATACCCGTTCTTGAGTTGCAATACGTTCACGGACTCAAATAAGCGGTCAAAAGAAAGGTCACTGACTCGTGAAAAGCAATTCCTCACCATAGACCTAGACAAGTACAATCCGGCAGTCCTTGAACAATTTATAAAAAGAAAAGGCTGGATGCAATTACTAAGGAGTTTGTTGTTTTCAAAGAGCATCTTGTCTGGCATTTTACGCCAACACTGCAACCATTGTAAAATGGGCCAATTTCACCAAAGTTCTCAACCTCAAGGTGAAATTTGATCAAAAAACTTTGAATTCCAGCCTCGGACTTGAGATGTTAAGCCAAAAAAGTACCTGGCCAATCTAGCTAAAAAGGAGGAGGTCCAACCATGGGTTGCTGAGATCTTTGCACCTGGGCCTATCCCTTCTTAGATAGGTGTCAGAGTGCTATCTTCTGCAAAACCTTGAGCTTCAAGGCGAATGGGTGGTAGACATTTGTTTTCACAAGACTTAGCCCATGCTTGAATGAAAACAACCTTCCTCTAGAGAGAGCAGTGCCTGTGGACTATCATGGCTGGGTACCCAATTAATATGGGTGCCTTGATATTAGACAATATTACTCTAGTAGAACAACATGGAAACACTTCCTACCTACACCATCACAGAGTATTGACAGATGCCAAAGTGGAGTCTAGACCATTTGATACCAAGATTAAGCCAATATGCCCCTTTGAATAGTACAAGTTACAAGACCCCAAGAACTAAAGTCGAAGAAGAGCAACCAACCTTCCACTACTACAATCCAGTCTGATGAGCCTGTAGTGGCAGCTTACGGTCCCTTAGATATCCCTTCATCTACAGTTGAGCCTTCTACCCATGCCAAGGATACTGTTTCCAAGCCACCATCAGCCACCGCTCCACTACCTACACCAGCTCTGAGGCTAGTATCTATGCCTAGTGGACCCTTATATTCTTTATGAGTTTCTCAGACATCAGTGAGTCTCAATAATTGGATGTAGACAACTACATCCAAATTGGCGGAGCCCTCTACTGTAGTTTATGGGCATTTCTCTACACAACCAGACACTTTCAACACTTCGGGGAAGCTTATTTCGATCTTGGAAAACCAGAAGGTGATTATGGACATATTGGTTTAGCATAGTGCAGTGATAGAGAGGTGATCAAACAAGTGAAGAAGATGTGAAAGACTCAGGCCAGCAACAAGTCAGTTGAGTCACCGTGAGCTGAAGTGACTAAGATACCTGAGGCAGAAAACTAGCCCTTTGACATGCTGTTTGATCTTGCCCAGCCAAGCCCCACTCAGACTTCTCAGGATTCCCTACCGCTCACATTGAGAAGCCCTGCATTTTATCCAGTACTGTTGCTGCAGTGCGTGCCATGTTCACATCTAATAACGCTGATGATACTATCTATTTAGTTGAGCTGGATCGGACTCAACCTACTGGTGATACCTTGAAGACTGAGGATGTTTAGGGAGTTTCATCTTGTATGCATTTGGTTGCTTACTTTTAACTTGGGGTGGAGAATTTGATTAGATTAGATAATTTGATGATATTGAGATGTAATAATTGAATGATTCATTTTGTTTATTTTAAATAGTGTGGAACATTTGGCAGTAATCTATAGTTTTGTTTTGGTAATGTAAATACTATTCTTTTAATTCTTGTTAATTATATTAAGCTTTTGGTTTTCTTAATGCCACAATTTTTTCCAAAGGTGGTCTCTTGTGTGAATCGGGTGAATTTTCCTGATGATGAATAATGTGACGACTTTCTTAAAGGGATTAGTCCATTGCATATTTAGGTAGTAGTATTAGTAAGTAGTAATGAATAAAAGCCCTTATAAAGCTTTTCTATGAAAACCGATTATTATGCTTCATGAAGTACCAACATACATAACTGCATGCTTATGGTTTGAGATACGGTAGTTGTGACTCATTTTTGAGAGAGTAAATCTAGTAAATTAACTTTGAGGCTCTTGAGTTGTCTTTGATAATCATTACGTGGATGAGTAGACCATAGAGATCTTTGACTCAATTGTAGTTATTGTGGGTTTTATACTCTATCTTCTTTTACGGTCTACTTACATGAGAGTTGAGGTGAAAGTTTGTTGCTAGTCCAAGTGCTTTAGTGAATAGTATAGAACTTACCCCGAATGTGCTTCAAAGAGAAATTTTGAGCTTCGTCAGTTTAAAAGATGATTGTAGGCTTTCTTTGGATTGTCATGACCCAATTCCCACTATAAGCCGTGATGGCACCCAACATCATCTCTAGGCAAGACAATGGTGAATTATCTATGTAATTGTTTATTTTAATATTCTTGAAGCCATTGATTTTATTTACTAAGAGAATGATTAATAGGTTATTGTAGTAATATATTGCATGAAATAGATGAAGAGTAAAGTAGTAAACTTAATAATAAAAATCTATGAAACATCTACTAGAATCTCCCAAAATCCATTGTCACAAGTGCATGAGCAAACTAGTAGAATATACGAAACCTCCTATGCCATTGTCTTCAGTAAGATAGAAAGAAAAATAAATGCAGTAAGAAGATACTCGGGGCGTTGCATAATAGTAATAGAGAGCAGCTCACAACTAAGTCTGTGGCTAGCGGGGGTATGCGCCTGTTTGGCCGCCATGTACCTGCTTCAGTGATGAGGGATCGACATCGCCACTTACTAAGGGTCAAATAAAGTGAAGAAATTATAAATAGGCATGGAATATATTGGTAATAACAAAATAATGAACAATAAGTAAGTGGTTTGTTAATTAAATATCAATTGAAAACCTCCAACTATCACCTACTAATTTCAACAAATAAGAGCCATCAAGTAATTATAAATTCCCAAGTCATGGAAGAAATATCAAATATAATCGGGCTCTGAGTAATATCACGCACGATTTATATCGAGGTCGTATGACCCGATCTAGAATAGCATGTACACTTTCGAGGGTCGACCGATGTGATCCACAAATGCATTTACTATACTGCCGAGGTGTTCGGCCCGATCCACAGGAAGAGAGAATACTTTACGAACTCTGATTATTAGCTACTACGTAAGAATAACACTCAAGAAAGGTATAATTTCCACCAACAACCAAGTAACCCGACCAAAACTCAAAGTAATGAAACTCAGTCTTTACAAATCCTATACCCCATTTCAAATATAATTTAAGTAATTAAATGTAATGATCCAGCCGATTGTTTTGGATATTTAGCCCCAAACCCCTATTTACTTCATATTCTATGTTATATGGTGGTCTTAGGATTTTATAGGGGTTTTGGTTTTGGTTTCGGGTGAGTTCGGAGTGGAATGGGACATATAGTCCCTAAGTCGGAGCTTTAAATTGAAAGAGTTGATCGTAGTTTGACTTTTGTCTAGCATAATCTGGAACTGAATTTTGATGGTTCCAATAGCTATGTATGATAATTTGGTCTTATGAGCATGTTCAAATGTTAATTTGGAGGTCCGTAGGTTGTTTCAGCATGAATTGGCCAAAGTTAGAAAGTTGAAGGTTAGAAAGGTTGGAAAGTTTGACTGGGAGTTGATTCTATTGATATCAAGGTTAGATTCTAATTCTAGAAGTAGGGACAGGTCCGTCATGACGTTTACGACTTGTGTGCAAAATTTAAAGTCAATCAGAGTTCTTTTGGTATGAGTCGGCATTGGTTTCAGAATTTTGAAGTTCATAGTTTCATAGGTTTGAATTGGGATTACGATTCGTAGAATCGATGTTATTTTATGTGATCTTTGGTTTCAAGTAGGTTCCTTAGGTGTTCTAAAACTTGTTGGTATGTACGGACGAGGTCCCTGGGTGCGATTCCGATCGAATCCGAAACAAGTTTGGACTTATGAGATTGCCGAAGCATTACTGCTTCAGGTGCAATTGCACCTGCGCATTTTGGGCTGTAGGTGTGGTGCTGCTGCTACATCCCTCGATCCACAAAATTTCGTTTTGTCCTGGCCAGCTGGAATCGCATGTGCGGTCCATGTTCTGCAGAACCGGACTTGTCGATGCGAGAAATGCATCATAGTAGCGGAGATGGCCAGGGAGGCCTTGGATTGTAGAAGCAGAAAATGTCCGCAGAAGCACTTATGCAGAAGCGATAAGGGGTCCGTAGGTGCGAGTTTTGTAGGTTTAAGTTGGAACCACACCTTCAATGATTTGACCACAGGTGAGGCGTCACAAGTGCGACTGAGTGACCGCAGATACGAATTCACTGCGCAGAAATGGCCTAGTTCTACAGTTTATTTCATAATCCATTTTTGGACCTAGAGATCTCAGTTTGTGGTCATTTGCAAAGAAATCATTGAGGTGAGAAATCCTAATTCAGTTTTGATTAAATTACACGAATCTATTGTTAATTTAATATTTTAATTAGTGATTTGACTTGGAAATTTAGAGGAAAATATTTGAAACTTATCAGGCTAATATTTGGGGATTTGAAAGGCAATTTGAGGTCGGATTTGAGCAATTCTTGTATGGTTGGAATCATTATCAAATGGGTGTTCGGATTTTGTAAATTTGGTCAGGTTTTGAGACCAAAACCCGCATTGACCTTTTAATTTAACTTTTTATTTCTTTACAAAGATCGTAATTTTATTTTTCGAAATAGTTTCCTATAGCTTATATTTATAGCATGAAGTTGTTTCTACTAGATTCGAGCTGTTCGGAGTTGGATAATCGAGGGATAGCCGATTAGTGGATTGAGTTAGCGTTATTTGAGGGAATGTCTAGCATAACTTTTTGTCTGTGAGAGGGGGGATTACCCCTTAGGATTGGTATTGTTTTTGATAACTATGATGTGTGAAAGCTGTGTACGCAAGATAACGAGTGTGCACAGGCTTAATGTGGAAATTTATTGGTTTTAGCTATGTAGATTCCTTTCATTCCTTAATTGAGTTACCTTAACATGTTATATTCATTGTTTCTAGTCTATTTTCATATACTCTAATTTTCTTATCTGTTATTTGTTAATTTTCCTACATATAGTCGAAGTTGTGGTTGTTTCCTCTTTTTATTATTCATTATTTAACCGTAAATTCTTTACTTGAGGCTATTATTCTTGGAAAATCTTGTTGGTGAAACCAGTACTGAGTTATAAAGGTCGTGATTCACATTGAGAAAAGCGTTAAGATGTAAAGTACTATTCTATTGAGTTATTCACTTCCAGTTTTTATTGTTGAGACTCTTATGTACATTGTGATTAATCCATGGGATCTTTATTATCAAAATACTATTATTGTTGATGTATTTGGAAAGTTGTGATAATGGGCACTTGAGATGTGATTTATGTTACATTGTGATATTAATACGCATGTGGTGGTATAAAGTTTTGGGGTTGAAATGCATGCAGTGTGATAAGGTTGGTTTGATACTTGTGGCTAGTAGGGGAACTAATATAAGTCATGTTGTGTGATAAGGTTGGCTAAAATGTGAGATGCTATTTCGGGAAAATAATTTTCAAAAACTAAATAGAAGGCTCCCCCGGTGATAAAAGGAAAGATTGTGAATTATTCTTGTGATTTGAGACTATGAGACGGTACCTCGGTAGTGATTCTTGTTCGTGTTTCTCTGTTGTTGCGATTGTCTTTGGTTGTTTTGTTTTCTTAACATATCATTCGTTTTTTTATCTGTGTTGCATTATTTGCTTTAGTCTCGTGTAGATAACCTTGATATGTATTTTTTTTAATTTCATTGCTTTCATTACTACACTTCCATACACCTGTACAGTTTTTGTTATTATTCCAGTAGGCCCTTGACCTGACTTTGCCACTACTCTATTGAGGTTAGGATTATCATATGCTGGGTACCGTTGTGGTGTACTCATGCTACGCTTTCACAACTTTTTGTGAAGATCCAGGTACCTCCTACTAGACCAGGTATTAGCAAGAGCTCAGTTGCGGAGCCTTCAAGGTATACCTGCAACGTCTGCAGGCCTTGGAGTCACCCTCTACCTAACTATTCTATTGTCCTTATCTAGTTTATACACATTTATGTATAGAATTATGCAGTACTACTATTTAGAGCTTGTGACTTGCATTCATCGAGTCTTGGGAGTTGTATATCCTGAGTTACAAAGTTTATTTTATATAGTTGCTGAGTTTTAAGACTATAATTATTATTTCAGTTAATCCTGCATGAATGTTAGGCGTACCAAGTCTTAGAGACTAAATTCCAGCATGATATCATGCGAGGGAAATTGGGGTTGTGATATTAGAGCTCTAGGTACAGAGATATTATGAGTCATAATCAAGTTCAGTAGAGTCTCGTAGATCAATACAGATATTTCTGTACTTATCTTTGGGAGGCTATGGTGAGGACTCCTATGAACCTAGAGCTATCTTTCTATTCTCTTACAAATGGTGAGGACACTCACAGCTTAATCAGATGTTCAGACATCCGCAACCCTACTAAAGCCACGAGAGGCCGAGTCGGGGCAGATGCTGAGGACGGGCATGTCGTGCAGCTAGAGCACCGACTCGAGCTGCTACAGAGGAGCCACTAATAGATCCAGTTAGAGGGTAGGCATCTTATGCGCCTGTTACTACCCATACATTCAGGAGACCCTCACCCAGTTTTAAGCATATTTGGCACTCTAGCTTAGGCACAGTTGATTCCACTTGCTCATGCCATATCTCAGGCCGAGGGAGGAGCACAAACTCCTATCGACCCTATCCCAAAGTAGAGAGTCCAGGTTGACCAGGTCCTAGAGATAATACCAGTGCAGCCAGTCATCCCAATTCACCACGAGATTAGGGTTACAGCTTCTGAAGGGGAGCAGCTTAGGCTCTAAAGGTACAAGAAGTACCACCCTCCTACTTTCAGCGGTTTGGTTCTAGAGGATTCCCGGGGTTTTCTTGAGGAGTGCCACTGTATCCTCCGTATAATAGGCATTGTGGAGTCGAGTGGGGTTTCTTACACTACGTTCCATCTTAATGGAGTGGCTTATTATTGGATGCGAGCGCATGCGTTGGGTAGCCTGGCTTCATAGAGAACGATACAACTTAGAAGGAATTGCACAACCTTATGAGAACAGACAAAATACACTCACAAATAGACAAAAATCAGAAACCCTAACAAGCAAACATAGGGCGAGATCATATGAATTAGGGATTCACATAGAGCATGGTCTTAAATTAACATGATAAATGTAATACATGCAGGATAAGTGAAGATTCAACACCTTGATGAATGACTGAATCACATAATAGGGAGGAATAATTGCAATCAGAAATCGTAACAAGCAAACATAGGGTAGAAATTACAGAATCACAGTATTCATGAGAAAACAGTATACACAATATAACATATCATCAGAAACAACTTAGAATCGTAGGATTAGAACTAAGGAAACTAGGGGTTTCAATAGAATAATCGAATAGAGGAGAAAGCTTAAACAAATGTTTTAAACATAGAGACTCGCAGATTAATACAAAAATCAGAAGAAAGAAGCATTTTGAAAAGGTGTTTATGATCCCTAGTTCGAAGATGAAGAGTCGTTTTAAAAAAATCAGGAAACCTTTAAGGGAAAATACAAGATAAATTTGGATATACCTATGTCTATCACAGATCTAAGAAAATCGAGAGTTTAGTAATTAGAGTTTCAAAGAGAACCCATAGAGAAGAAGATAGTTGAAAGAGACAACTGAGTGAATGAGAGATGGGAAAGGGGGTAGTCTTAAGGTTTTAATTATGGTAAGGGGGATCTGGACTATTGATTGAAATTAATCAACGATGCAGATTGAGTGAGGGATTGGTTCGGGTGGTATGGTGCATTAGGCTTGGGTATGTGGGTTATTAAATAGGGTTAGGGGTCCGGTTGGATTTAGGCTAAAATTTAAATAGAGAGTTGCTAATTATTAAATACCCAAATAAAATGAGCTAAAATAATTTCTAAAATAACTGATAATTGTAAAAATAAAATTGATGCTTAGTAAATTAAATTACAATGATTAATACATATTAAAAATGCAAACGATTAATTATTGGATAAAATAGTGTAAAACATATGATTAGAGTGTCAATTTGGCTAATTGTGAAATTATTTAGTTTTAATAGGACTAGAAATATACACTAAATTAAGAAATACTTTTGAAATCATTTGTAATGCGATTTTGTAATTGATTAATACAAATAAAATACTGGATAAATTAAAAATAAATTAATAAAAATATGAAAAAATTATAGAAAAGTACCAATTGCAATGAAAGTCTAATTTTGAAGGTATATATGCAAATTAAAGATAATTTAAGGAAAAATTAGGTATCAATAACTGCCCTTCTTTACCGGAAAAGGATGAAAGAGTTATCGGATAAAGATATGATGGCCAATTTGGACCGAGCAAAACTGCTGGGAAGATTTAGGTTGTACCCTGGCTTCTGAGTTGCCCATATATCCCTGGTTTTATAGGAATTAGGCCGTATATAGTTCAGAAATCATCTGCAAAGTATACCGATGGAGTTTTACAAGAACGGACGCAACATATGGGGTTAGAGGAATGAGTGATTTATGGGAATGGTTAGGGGAACTGGAGTGGGACTACTACTGCTAGGAAAATCTTTGCATGATGGTAAGTGAAAATAAGAAATACAAGCATATATTGTGCGTAAATTTAAACATGACGCAAGTTCCCGTCGGACCATGAATATTGTCTTTGGATGGTTAGGAATAATGTCCTCAGACCATGATGTCCTAGGCCATGGGTCGTTTGATGCAGGATTCACATGCCAGGATGGTTAGGAATGATGTCCTCAGACCATGATGTCCTGGGCCATGGGTCGTTTGATGCAGGATTCACAGGCCATGAAATGATGTTCTCGGGCTATGAGGATGGTGCCTCCGAACTATAACACCCTTGAATAATGATATGCAAAAGATTAAAAGAGATCCATTGGCCATGACATGGTATTCTTCGGCTATGAAGATGGTGCCTCCAAATGATGACGCCTTTGGATGAGTTGATGATATTTCAGCCCATGAAGGATGCACTAGTATGATGCGGACAAGACAAAGCTCAATTTTGCGAATAGTAGGGTAGAGCTTAGCCCATAGGAGAAGCGAGATAAATAGTGCTTGGGATAGCGCTCAGCTTCGAAGAATATTGGAGGCTGAGCTTAGCCTCGAAAGGTAGGATAGTAGCCTTATGCAAAGATGTGAATGCAGATGGAGGTAGAGCTTAACCTCGAAAGGCAGAATGGTAGCCTTATGCAGATTGGAAAGCAGAATAGTAGCCTTATGTAATGCAGATGCAGATGGAGGTAGAGCTTAACCTCAAAAGGCAGAATAGTACCCTTATGCAATGTAGATGTGGATGGAGGTAGTGCTTAACCTCGGAAGGCGCAATGGTAGACTTATGAAAACGGGAAGACGGAATAGTAGCCTTATGCAATGTGGATACAGATGGAGGTAGAGCTTAACCTCGAAACGCAGAATAGTAGTCTTATGCAAATTGGAAGGCAGAATAGTAGCCTTATACAATGCGGATGCAGATGGAGGTAGAGCTTAACCTCGGAAGGCAGAATGGTAGCCTTATGCAAATTGGAAGGCAGAATATTAACCTTATGTAATGCGGATGCAGATGGAGGCATTGTTTAGTCCCGGAAGGCAGAATGGTAGCCTTGTGCAAATTGGAAGGCAGAATGGGTAGCCTTATGCAATGAACAGGCAGATGGAGGTAGAGTTTAACCTCGGATGGCAGAATGGTAGCCTATGAAAATTGGAAGGTAGAATCGTAGCCTTATGTAATGCAAATGCAGATGGAGATATCGCTTAGTCTAGGAAGGTAGAATTATAGCCTTATGCAAGAAATAAGATAACAACTAACAGTAGAGGTTTCTTAGCTGATAGTAGATTGCGTTGTTGTGATTACTGGGAGCATTGTGACATACAGAACATCACTAGTATGTGATGATAGCAAATGTTGGAAAGTTCAACGGTTCTGAGAATCGTATTCCTAAACAGTGTTTGTCCCATGGGCGTACAATATGTTTATAGATTTCGCAATCCTAGTGCCAGCATCCAAAGAAAAATTGTGATTTTTGTAAGGGGGACGGCTAGTTCGTATCCCCGCTAGCTTTGCTTGACTCGTTCGGCTTTGATCTGGTGATACCGTCTGTATCATTGGGGTAGCATTGCTAAACAAAGCAGTTTCAATAATAATCATGCATGATTTTGTAAAATTGTGATATAAATTAAAAATATCTTTTAGATGAACCGACGACTGTGACGTAGTTCAGACATTGCAACTTCTCTTGCTACGGTGATCCACCTCAAAATTCTTCCCTAATTTGATGGGTCGATATTTCTGAATGCTGCTCATGCGTGGCTGAAATTACTTCAGAATTTTGAGGGCCCTTCTCACAATTCTTCCCCAGTTTCTAATTATAGGGGAGAATGAAACTTTATTGATTTATGACGGAACCCATAGGGCTGCCTATGTATCTCCTCTTAAATGGGAATCAGGTCATGCATAGTTCAATTTACATCATATAAGGAAAGCATTAAGATTACGCATAGTAACACTTGACTACATTTAATTGATCGACTTTGGCCACACTTCTTTGTCCATTTCTGCAAGTATGAGGGCTCCTCCTGTCAAAACCCGATGAACTATGTATGTGCCCCTCCAATTGGGAGAGAACTTTCCTTTGGCTTCATTTTGATGTGGAAATTTTTTCTTCAATACCAGCTGCTCCAGTGTGAACTGTCTTGGCTTGACTCCTTTGTTGAAAGCTCTAGACATTCTGTTTCGATAAAGTTACCTATGGCATATTGCATTCATTCTCTTTCCCTCTATATGAGCTAGTTGCTCATAACGACTTTTTACCCACTCTGCATCATCAAGCTCAGCTTCTTGTACGATTCATAGAGAAAGAATTTCCACCTCAGCAGGAATAACAACCTTTGTACTGTAAACCAGCATATAGGGGGTTGCCCCGGTTGATGTGCGGACTATGGTACAATACCCCAGAAGAGAAAGTGATAAATTCTCATGCCACTGTCTGTGATTATTTATAATTTTCCTCAATATCTTCTCGATATTGTTGTTGATGGCTTCTACAGCTCCACTCATCTGAGGCTTGTAAGTTGTGTCATTATTGTGTCTATCTTGAAAGTTTTTCACATAGCTTTCATCAAGTCATTGTTGAGGTTGGAGCCATTATCAATAACGATTGACTCTGGAATTCCGAATCGACAAACAATGCGGTCGTGGAAAAAGTCTACCACGACTTTCTTAGTAACTGCTTTATAAGATGATGCTTTGACCCATTCGGTGAAATATTCGATGGCTACTAGGATAAACTTGTGCCCGTTGGAAGAAGCAGGATCCATTGGTCCAATAACGTCCATCCTCCAAGCGGCGAATGACCATAGTGAGCTTGTTGCGTTAAGCCTGCTTGGAGGTACCATTATCATGTCTACATGTATCTGTCAGTGGTGGCAATTCTGGACCTACTGGATGCAGTCCGTTTCCATAGTCATCCAAAAGTAACCAGCATGGAGTATCTTCTTTGCTAAGACAAAACCGTTCATATATGGACCGCAAATCCCAGCATGAATTCCCTCTAGTAGCCTGGATGCTTTCTTTGTGTCATTACATCTTAGCAGCCCTAAATCGGGAGTCCTCCTCTACAGGATTTCTACGATATGAAATAAGTTGTTGGACAATCTCTGAAGTGTGCATTTCTAAGTAGGATACGCAAGCTCCGGGTACTCTCCGTTTGCCAAATAATCCTTGATATCATAAAACCAAGGCTTTTCATTTGCTTCCTCTTCAATATGGGCACAGTAAGCTGGCTAATTATGGATTTTCACTGGAATAGGATCAATGAAATTCTTGTCGAGATGTTGTATCATAGATGATAGGGTAGACAATGCATCAGCGAACTCATTCTGGATTCTAGGAACATGCTGGAATTCCGTCTTCATGAACCTCTTTCTCAATTCCTGTACGTGAGGTAGATACATGAGTATCTTGGTTGCCCATTCTCCTCGTACCTAATGTATAAGTAAGTTTGAATCTCCAATCACTAGCAGCTCTTGAACGTTCATGTCAATGGCCATTTTGATCCCTAAGATGCAGGCTTCATACTCGTCCATATTGTTGGTGCAAAGGAATCTGAGTTTAGCAGACACCGGATAATGCTGACCGATTTCTAATATTAAGACTGCTTCTATGCCAACTTCTTTGAAGTTTGCTGCTCCATCGAAGAACATTCTTCAAATGTCATATGATTTCGCAATGTCTTCTCCTATAGATATACCTCTTCATCAGAAAAATACAATTTTAGGGGTTTGCCTCCTCCATCCACGAGGTTTTCACCAAGGTGGTTTACCAGTGCCTGTCCTTTGACCGCTTTTTGAGTTACATAAATAATGTCAAACTCACTCAATAGGATTTTCCACTTGGCTAGCTTGGCAGTAGGCATGGGCTTCTGAAAGATGTACTTGAAAGGATCCATTCTCGATTTGAGATATATAGTATAGGCGCAGAAGTAATGTCTCGGCTTCTGAGCTACCCAAGTCAAAGCATAATAGGTGCGATCAAATAGAGAATACTGGGCCTCGTACGGGGTGAACTTCTTACTGGGATAATAAATGGCTTGCTTTTTCCTCCCTGTTTCATCGTGCTACCCCAGGACGCACCAGAAGCTCTATCTAGTACTGCAAGTTAGAGTAATAAGGGTCTACCTGGCTCGAGTGAGACTAAGAATGGTGGTGTTGACAGGTATTCCTTTATTTTGTCGAAGGCCTTTTGGCAGTCATCGGTCCATTTGGTGGCAACATCGTTCTTCAATATCATAAAGATTGGCTCACAGATAACTGTAGACTATGCTATGAATCGGCTAATGTAGTTAAGACTTCCCAAGAAACTCATCACATACTTCTTATTCCTTGGCGGTGTTAGTTCATTAATAGCTTTGACTTTCGATGGATCCAGTTCTATTCCTCGGTGGCTCATAATAAACCCAAGCAATTTCCCAGCAGGAACCCCAAATGCGCACTTTGCGGGGTTTAGTTTCAGGTTGTTTCTCCGCGGTCTATGGAAGAACTTACTCAGATATTCTATGTGGTCAGTGGCATTCTTGGATTTGATAATAACATCATCCAGATATATACCTATATCTCTTTGTGTAAATTATCTTGGAAAATGGTAGTCATGGCCCTCATGTAGGTGGACCCTGCATTCTTCAGGCCTAATGGCACCATCTTGTAACAGTGTACTCCATACGACATAATGAAAGCCATTTTCTCAACATCTTTCTCATCCATCCAGATCTGATGATAACCAGCAAAGAAATCTACGAATGACTATAGCTCATTCTTGGCGCAATTGTCAATCAGGATGTGTATATTTGGCAAAGGGAAGTCGTTTTCGGATTGGCCCAGTTGAGATCCCGTAGTCGACACAGACTCTAACCTTCCCATCATTCTTTTGTATTGGCACAATGTTGTCTAACTATGTCGGGTATTATACTACCCTGAGAACCTTAGTGTTGATATGCTTGGTGGCTTCTCCTTGATTTTCAAACTCATATCAGGCATGAACCTTTTGAGCTTTTGCTTTACCGGCAGATATATTGGATCGGTTGGTAGTTTGTGAGCCACAATAGATGTACTCAAACTAGTCATGTCATCATACGACCATGCAAATATGTCCTCATACTCCTTTAGAAATTCTATGTATTTTTTCTTCTCTGATGGCGATAGGTGAATGCTGATTCGCGTTTCCTTGACGTTTTTGCATCTCCCAGGTTGACAATCGGTCTCGTCCAGGTTGGACTTAGGTCTGTTCTCAAAGTTCTCAAATTCTTTGATAATCTCATCATGTATGTCATCTTATTCTAAATTCATGTCCTTTTGTTGCGTTGTCTCATTGCATGTCACAAGGATCATATCCTTGTTTTAGCCTTGCTACCCCGAGGATCATCGAGCTTTGGTTGTCCTGATGGTCAAATTCTTGAGATGTGCTCCTCTGCTCACGGCCTGTATGGAAGGGACTTTCTTCCCCTACTACTCTATAATAACGCAACAATCCATATCAGTGTCCTCTAGAAACAAGTTCTTCAATGTTGTAAGTTCTTCTTCTTCATTTGACCCATAATAATGTTGGCCTGTTGGAAGGTCTACTCTAGATGCGGTATTGGCTGCTTTAATGGGTAGTAAGGACCGACACATGGTGGTAACCAGCTATTTAATTCTTCCCAGGTGTATTTATATCCCAAATTTATGGTAGTGCCATATTTCTTGAGTTTTTTGGGTTTAGAGATTCCTTGGAGGTTCTTGCCGAGCCCTTTATCGGGTTCATACCCAATTTAACTCAGTATACTCTTAATGTCGCTATCCCACCATTTGTTTTTGTCGATATCTTTGACCCATTTGATGTGGTGGTAAGTTTCTCTACCCAGCTTCCTTCTTCCCTCAATTGCCGGAATGGTCTGGTGACTGTATATAGGGTTGCTACCGTTGTCATGAATGATCACTTCCTGGTGATTTCGTTCGAACTTTACTGCCTGATGCAGCGTAGATACTACAACTCAAGCAGTATGAATCCATGGCCGTCCCAGCAACAAGTTGTAAGACACTGGTAAATCTATCACAATCGACCTAGAACCAGGTTGGTCCCATTTGTAGGCATAGACTAATCTCACCGATGGTGGACCTCTGAGAACCATCGATGGCTTTCACATTGATTGCTACATCCTTTATCTCATGCAGCCCTTTACCCAACTTCTTGAGTGTTACCAGCGGAAAATGTTAAGACTGGAACCTCCATCGATCAGGATTCTGGTGATGAAATAATCTTCGCATTGCACGGTGACGTGCAACGCTTTATTGTGCCCCAACCCTTCAGGTGGCAGCTCATCCTCATAAAAGGTGATCTTATGGCTTTCCAACACTTGTACTACCATATTAGCCACTTCCCCGTTAGTGATGTTACTTGGTACATACGCTTCATTTAGCACCTTTAACAAAGCATTCTTATATGTCTCGGAATTTTGCAACAAAGAGAGAATGGATATTTGTGTTGGCGTCTTGTTTAACTAGTTGATGAATGAATATTCCATAGCCTGTATTTTTTTTCCAAAAGTCATCCAAACCTGTCTCAATGAGGGGCGACCGATTTGAGGCCTGCTTTTTGAATTAGCTAGATGTTCAGGGGTACAGACTCTACCAGTTCTTGTCATAACTTGTGTTGCGATAGTTTCTTTAATCCTGACCTTGCCCTTCCTTCTCAGCTGCATAGTCCCAAGGTACAATATTTGTATAGAATGGTGGCATGGTAGACATCATCACTGGGACCGGAGCGGCTATCCTTACTTCGAATGGAACATGTGCCTTGGTGGCAAGACTACAACCTTAAATGGTGCTGGTGCATTTACTGGAGACATGAATTCAACCTCAATTGGTACCAGTGTCTTGCGGGTGGCGCTAATTCAAACTCAAGAGGTATAAAAATATTCACCTCCGCGTTCTCAAACGGTTGGATATGGACTATGATTGGATTGAGAGTATATGTCGGTTACTTCGGGTCATCACTTTCCGTGATCAGCCCGATTGATCCCTCGGGATCCCAGACATCATCTACTTTAATCATGTGGATACCTCATGGGAGCACGTGATTTTAGCCTTGCATGAATTACTTCTACAGAATGCCCAAAATTAGGATTGTTCTTTTGCTTATATGATTTTTAGGAATTAATTGCATAATTTTCATGTTTGTTTGCATTTTATGTGTGCATGTTTAATTTATTTAATGCATAAATAATATATAAAAAAATACATTGCATTTGCATTTAGGATCCAATTTTCTATTTTTAGGATAATTAGTTAATTAATGTTACAATAAATAAATAAAAATAACAAAAATAGTTCATTTTGCATTTTTGACTATTTAATTTTCGAATTTATTATAGTTTCCTCATAATTAAGGACTTAATTAATTTTTGAAAAATAATTGGTTTACTTTTGGGATTTAAATTAGGTCTTTTATTTTAATTTGGTATTTAACAAAAAAAATCTGAAAATCAGAAAAGAAAAGAAAAGAGAATAAAAAGGAAAATGGGGTTAGTAATAAAAGACCAAGTTTGGGCCAAATCTGTGAGACACCCATCCAAATCCACCTCCACACCCGTCCAAATCCACCTCCACACCTGGCCCAATCACTCAAAACTCGGTACACCTCCTCCCTTTACTATCCAAACGCCCCTGTTTCGTTTAAGAGTGATCAGGACCATCGATATTCCAAGATCCAACGGCTTGGAAGTCAGGGTCTCTTAGTATATAGTTGTCCAAATGTTACCCTACCCACCCACTCATACCCCCAGGCTTCATTTCCCCCAATATTTTCTCTCAAAGACGGGTCATGAACCCTACCACCGCCCAAAAAATCCCACCGCCATTGGTGGCGGCGCCACCTCCAAATACCACCAAATTGATTCCCCAAGACCACCTTCACTTCCTCTTCCCAAATCTCTAACCCATTTCCTTCGAATCCCACTACTTTGTCTCGAATCTTCGATCGAAAACCAGACCCAAACCCTAACATTTCCCAAATCGCTCAAAACTTAGATCCCTGTATCCATAGCCTTCACTCATATTGATTTTATGGTTAACTCTAGAGTAAGACTTTGGTTCTACCTCAAGTCATGAATCCACGCCAATTTCTATGGAGTTTTCAAGCTTTGATATAGCCGGAAGTAGGGGCTAATTGGTTGTTCTCATCAAAGAACAATTGATTATCCTCAAATTTTGTTTATTTCGAGATAGTTTTAGCCATTGATTTCTATCAAGTGAGATGTGCCCTGACTCTGTTCTCAGGCACTCTTTGTACTTCATTCGTGTTCCATTACTTTTCTCATTCCCTATTAAGTTCGTGATTGAGTCACTAGTCGTTTATGTTGATTGTTTGAATAATGTTTAGTTAATAGTAATATGATTCGCGGATTTGTTTTTGTTCAAATATTTGATTAATGCTTAATTGGCTTAGCCATTCTGTAAAGTTTGCATCAGTTCGTTTTCAATTGTTGAAATTGTCAAAGTTTTTTGAGTTTGTGAGAATTTTATCTTTGATCTGCTCGAAGCCTTTGTGTTTTGATTAGTCATGTTAGTCACTCTTCATGAATCTATAGAAGAGCTAATTGTCAGGTTAAAAACTTTGAGGGGTCTCAAAGGAAGGGGCAGGGATTGTAATAACTAGTGGGGGTAGAGGTCAATTTGGGGATTTTAGGATGTGAGGGAATACAATTCTGTTAGAATAGAAGCTTCTACAGAATAGGATAAAAACTAAAATGTGAGATATTTTTTAGAGAAGGTTAGAAAGGTAAAAATAACTAAGCCAAGGGAGGATATATGGGGAATTAGCTAGTTACATTAGGGCTGCCCTAGACATGAATTTTGAAGTTTTTTCTGCCCTGAATTTTGAAGTTTTTTCTTTGATTACAAAACAATTTCTAAATCCTTTTGAGTGAAAATGGCTTGATCTTGGGTTGGAAAAGCTTTGGGTTCAGGTTGTTTTTAAGTTTTCACTGTTCCATTGATGTCTTGTTTGGATTTTCTGAAATCTTCTCAAAGTTCTGAAGCATTTTCTGGTTCACTTGAGGTCGAGTATGAGTTGATCTGGGGTTGGAAACTAGTTCGTGATTGGGTCCTGGGTTTTTTGCTTTGTGTCACTTGTTTTAAGTTTGGTTTTGCTGATTGTTGCTCAAATCTGGTTTTTGTTGCTGTTAGCTACTAGCTTTTGATCTTCCTTGGTTTTGGTTTCAATCTTATTTCTAGGTACATGACCTTGTAACCATTTGGTTGTGAAGTGAACTGGAGGAATAACATGTTGTGAAGAGAAAAATGAAGCTCTCCTGATTGTTCTCCTTTTTCTTTCCATTTTTGCCATGTTTTCTTTATCTATGGCCTTAAGTCATACTGGTTATCTAAGGTGCTTGACTCAATGAATTGATATGAACATTTGGATAGTATTATAGAATTTGTACTTGGAATTTGTGTGATATTCACTCATTCAGTAGGTGCTAGATCTATTAAGAAATCGCATGGAGTAATTTAAGGCTTTGTAGAATAGATATGTTTGCCTAGTAGTGCAAGATCAAAGTCTATATTCATTCATTTATGCATGTCATTATAGATCACATGACTTTTGTTTGGAAGGATTTGTAAGAGAAATACTTGTTATTTTTACTGGTTTGATGGCATTCAGTTTACAAAAAAAGGAATCCATATTTAGTATGAATATGTTAACTTAATGTGGCAGAACTCTAATTTTTTTTCCAATCTTTAATTTATCATTTAAGTTCTTAAGGATCCAAGCGTATTCAAATGGATGGATGAGTGCCTGTTTTTTGAAAGTGGGGTTCATGATTGTTGTTTTGTTGGTGCACATTTATTGACACTTAGTGTAAATGGATACATATGTAAGATTGAGTGTTTGAGTTGGGAGTATTTAATCAAGTTATTTACCAATCATTCCATGTTCTCAAACCTGATGGATTCTGTTGTTATTTCTCAAACCCGATGGATTCTACTGCTGTATGGGTTCGATATAGGACCGAGGAACATTCAGCTTGTGCCTTGTGTCACTCGATTCAGGCTTATTTGGCCTAATGACGAAAATGGCTGGCCTGGAATTGGGATAGGGGCATTAAGCCTTGATCCTAATCCCCCACTTCCCGCCACAGTGTGTTCAAATTGGGCCACTATCGAGGTTGGCCCAAATTATTTAAAGTCATGGGTCTATAGTTGCAATACGTTATGGGGATTAGCCTTAAAAGGAGGTAGACCATTGATTTACTTATTTCATTCTAAGTTCAAGCTTCAGCGTAAAATGTCTGTTAAGTTCCTTTGGGCTTTTCCTTTAATTAAGCTAGACCATCTCAGAACTAGATTAGAGGTGAGACATATTAGATAATACAAGTAATTTATGGCCCTCCAAAATGTAGTTTGGAATGTTTAGAAATGGAATTGAGGTGTACCGCACCAAATAAAAACTCACATGCGTGGCTCTCACTTAATTATTTCTTTTAAATCTTTCGAATTCGAGGCGTGCCATTTAGAGAATTTTCCATGCCTCCCCGACAAAGTTAAAAATACATAGTCGCTTTAGGCGCGTTGTTTTAATAATTAACTTCCTTAAACTCGGGTGTGCATTTTATGTGACCCAAATCCAAATCCTAACAACAGTAAATAGAATGTGTCTCAGGCTGTGGGTGCATTACATGTGGCATGGTCCAAAGACCTGTTTTAGATAACGTTGAAATCCTCTTAAAATTAATTAAAAGCAGTTAACAAGCTTAAAAATACACATAGATTCAAGAGTGTGTTTAAAACAAGATTATAGGCCAATTATCATAGTTGAGCGACCGTGCTAGAATCACGGAACTCGAGAATTCCTAACACCTTCTCCTGGGTTAACAGAATTCATTACTCAGATTTCTGTGTTCGCAGACTGTAATACAAAGTCAATCTTTTCCTCGATTCAGGATTTGAACTGGTGACTTGGGACACCATAAATCTATCAAGTGGCGACTCAGAATCTTCAAATAATAAATCTCGTTTTGATTGTCGTTTAATTGGAAAAACTCCTTTTATTGTACCTTCCCTGTGTGTAAGTGAAAAAGAAGGTGTGAAAACTCTAGCGACTCTGCTGGGGACAAGAACCCAGAATCTCTGGTTCAGGGTTCAAGAATTCGAGCTTAAATGAATTTTTATATTTGGATTTATTTATTATATGATTTTGTTACATGCTTGGGCCTAATGTACTAAATGTTGCTTTTACCACTTTGATATTATCTGACCTGTACATAAACTGCTATGAAACAATTCTTCTCTATAAGTCTTCTAAATCATGAAAGAGTGTGCACTTCGATTGACTTTTCTTATGTAAGAGTCATATCCCAAATTTTAGAATGAGGTTCAGACGAGTTGCAAAGCCGGCGAAGCTTCTGTATTCCCTATACGCTGCCCCTTCCCCCTGCTCTAATTGTTCGCTCGGGTAAGCTAGGTCTAGGACAATAAACCCAAGTTTTAAACTTAGAAATAACTCAGCCTCATGTCAAATCCCTAGTAGGAACGTTTGTTTGCATCATGTGCATTTGACTTAGGGTACTCAACGTAGGGGTTGGGTCCGTCTAGGATAGGTGTACCCAGAATCAAAGACCATCCTGATGCATATTTTACGTGCTACTTGTACATTTATTTGCTTTGCGTTTGCATGCTGACCGGCTTTTGAATGATGGGAGAAAGTTAGAAGAAGAAAATAGCAGTGCAATGGTTAAGTGAGTTAGTCTCCTGTTTTGAAGAAAAACCAATGTCCAAATGGTGCTGAAACTCTGGCAAATTTTTGAGAAAAATATAAAAAGGAAAAACAAAGAAGAAAAGGTTTTGTTTTAAAAAATAGTTGGTTTTGTATTATTTGCCCGAACACGCTAGTTTGATTCTCACAGGTGTAAGATATGTAGGAACCCCCCATCGTGTCCAACTTCCTTTTGCAAAAATAGCCCAAGAACAAAAATTTAATTTTATTGCAAATAAGTAAGGTGACGCCATTCTTGTAAAAATAGCCAAATGTCCCTCAAAAGGACGCCGGAAGGCTGTCTTTAGTCACTTTTCAAGGTTTTGGCCAGCTAGCCGACACAACCTTAAAATCTTCGTTTAGAAGTGCTGAAAGGTCGTATTGGCAAAGCCAGATATTTTGATTAATTTTGAAAAAATGGTCATTTTATACCCCTAAGTAAAAAATGAGTCATAGTTTGCATTTAACTAAAATCACCTAAATAAATGTGCAGCATGAGCACAATTCAAAACGAACCTTTCTCAGGTCGTGAAGAGATCCCTTTGGATCTACAAATGTGGTGGCAGGATTTTGGCGACGACAGCAGGAAGGATTTGACAAAAGCGTTGTGTGGTCTTACCGGGCTCTTGAAGGTTAAGCCGAGAAAGGACAGAATTGAGGCATTGATTCTGTCCTTTGACCAGCACATAATGTACTCCACTTTGCTGACTTTGAGTTAACTCCTACACTGGAAGAGATAGCAGGCTACGCTAGTTTCAAAGGGAATCTTAGAAACTAATACCCAGTAGCACCGAGAACAGTAACCCCTCAGAAAATTTTGGACTTGTTAAGCATCAGTCGGGACGTCCGAGACAGAAATTTGGCTAAGGGATTCTGTAGCTTCTACTTTTTGTACCAATGTTCCGGGAATCCCCGTGGCTTTGAGACGCCACACGTGGGAAACCAAGACAAGTGAGAATTTTGAAGAGATTAGCTTTTTTGATGGCGTTCCCGGGTGTTTTGATTTGCCCAAGAAAAGACGGGAATATAGAGTTGGGACTCATGGGGATAGCTGATTTTATGATGAAAAAGGCAAATGGGAACGTAGTGCCGATTATCTTGGCAGAAATTTCCCGAGCCCTATCCCTTTGCCGAGAAGGAGAAAATTTCTTCGAGGGGTGAAATACATTGTTACAATTATGGATGGATGAACACCTTTGCAATCACCCGAGATATCTGAATTGTGGTATGGCTGGTCTCGAATGCATAAAAAAACATGAAAAGCGGGTAGAGGATTACGAGCTCCCCAAGGGTACAAAAGCATCGGATGCCCACTTGAGATCTTTGACTGCAAATAAAATCGAATGGAGATTCGGGTGGCTCTCGATATGTGAAGTAATCTATATGTCGGCTGAAGAGTGTTATTTGCAATTGATGTGTCTGTGGAGTATCCAGCCTTATGCTCCGCACAGAGTCCTACGTCAGTTAGGCTGATTCCAGAACATTCCGCATTATAAAGATTTGAGTCGGCAGGTCATTGAGATAGAAAAAAATTTGCCTTTCCAGAAGAAAGAGTGCACCGAATTTGGCATCAGTGCAGATTCTTACAGCCTAAAACTCAAGTACGAGATCTATCTAGAGATGAGTTGGAGCCTGGTCACCCTGCTTGGTATGGTAAAATATCCCGAGACCAACAAGCCAGGAAGGCCTGCAAAGAAACCCCATGTCCAATAGTTCATCGACGGAGCACAAGTGCAATGGGCCTGGTTGGCCAAGGAAAATGAGTACATGGCCACAATAGGAAAGCTAGAAAGGCAAATCAAACACCTTCAATTCGAGAATGGTCTGCATGCCGTGGCAGATGAAGGTGAAAAGAAAAAGCTAGCCAAAGAGAATGAAGCCCTTTGAGCCCAAATTTAGAAAATGAAAATATCGGCAGAAATTCCACCAGAAGTGCAAAAGATGAGAAGCTCATAGACAATCTTAGGTGGAAGGTAGGGGGATATGGTTTTGACCTGAACAAAGCAGAGGGTGAACTAGCCAGGGGCCAAAATCAGCTAGCTAAAAATGCAGAAGAACGAGAACGCCTGATTGAACAGTTGAAAGAAAAGTATGACAATGAGGTTGCGAGAAGGAAGAAAAAGGTCATCACTGTTGAAAACAAAATAGTTAAGCAGGCGAACTTTGAGGCTGAAAGAGAGCACTGTTACACTGCAATAGTAGAACTAGAAAGAGATTTTCATAGATTTCAATAACTGAATCGGGTAGCCAAAAGAACTTTGGAAGCCATGGTCCAGCAAACTAGGTGATTGTTGCAAGAAAAGGGTGTCATAAGAGAGAGAGTCCGAAGGTTCGCTGACTACATCGCAATAACTTGTAGTAGTTGTACAAATATGACCTGATCCATGTTTTTTCCCACAACAACGACCTTCGTTCGTCAGGTAATGGAAGACCTCCACAACCTCCAAGGGGACTTAGCACGCAGGCCTGCGGAAAGACCGAATAATGTCCCACGGGCTCCAAGAGCATTAGCGGCACTAATGTATTCATGATTTTCACTCGCGTTTGTTAGTCTATTTGTGTAGTCTATATTTTCTTTTATTTGAGTCTGTAGTTGGTTGTCCAGCCTGTTGTTATCACCTTTCTGTTAGAGTCTGGTTGTCTTGTTTTGAGTTAGAATCTATTAATTTCTCTTCTTGGGTCTGTTAGTTTGGTGGATGTAATCAAAACTTCTTTACCAAAACTATGCTCAATCTGATTCATACAGGGTTATGATACATAGGCAATCTCCACAGGATTCGACCATAACTGAGAGAAAGGAAAAGAAATAAGCAGAAAAAAAGGAGAGAAAAGAAAAGAGAGGAAAAATAAGAAACTGTGAGAAGGAAACAATGGCAAAATAAGAGAGAGAGAATAAAAAACAAAGAGGAAGCAGGCAAAAACAAGCAGAAAAAATGAGAAAAGAACAAGAGAGAAAAAGAAAAAGAGAAGTTATATATAGTTAAAAGCCGGGATGACGCAAGTAGAAGATCACGCGCATAATAGAAACCGATAACTGCTTAGGTTCATTCATCTCCGAATATATGACTGCCTATCTGTTAAACCCCGACCGCTAACAAGTTTGTTATTGTCTATCGAATTACAGATAGGTGGTTAGTTTTGTGGCATTCTGGAAACCCACCCCTGCAACACCCGTTCAAAAAACAAGTTAACTATGGCCAACCAAGAGACTAACGCAAGTATCGTCAATCCCTCAAGAGAGATGGAAGATTTGGATGTTAATGCAATGAAAGAAGAGGTGTATAAACTAAAATAACAAATGACTGAAATGTACCAAGCAAGGGTAATGGGGCAACTACCACCAGCTTATCCCGCCAATCCGGCCTTCATCCCTCCATTAGCCCAGTCGTATGATCATCATGCCACCGATCCGCCCCCAAGATTACCCATCTACAAACACTACCAAGGCACAACTTCCCAAACACCACCAGCTCCACCACCCAAACCTGTTCCACACCCCCTCCACCAGTTGCTCCTATCTTCGTGGCACCCCCACCCGCTACAATCCACAGGTCTTCCAGCAAACCTTTGTCCCAAACCCATGATAACCAGTATTACCCCATGGAGCCCACTTTTAAAGCCCCAGAACCCTATTCATACACTTCTCGTCTTGATCTCCCTGCAAAAGCGGAGAAACTAGCCAAAAATCCTAACTAGGAGGAGATGTTCAGGAAAGTTAAAAGCTTGGAGCAATCATTCAGAGACATGCGGGGGCTGTGAGGTTAAGTAAGTGTTGTATACAAAGCTCTATGTCTGTTCCATATGTGTAGTTGCCGGAAAGATTTAAGATGCATAAAATTAATTTATACCATGGAAACGGTGATCCAGTAGCACACTTGAGAGGGTTTTGCAGCAAAATAAAGGGAGCGGGAGGTAAAGACAAGTTGCTAATGGCATATTTCAGTCAAATTCTAAGCGGTTCAGCATTGGAATGGTATACCTGGCAAGACCATGGAAGGTGTATACGTGGGATAATCTAGCCCAGACATTTGCTTGCCACATCCATACAATCTTGAAATTATTCCTGATCGTTTGTCCTTGATGAAACTTGAGAAAAAGCACAATGAGAGCGAGTATGCTTCCGTTGGAGAGAGCAGGCAGCGAGAATCGACCCTTCAATGAAAGAAAGTGAAATGGTGGATTACTTCTTGCACGCCTTGGAACCTAATTATTTAGGTCACTAGGTATCGGTTGTGGGCATGTCTTTTAATAAAGTGGTAAAAATGGGAAGCATGGTAGAGGAGGGGCTCAAGTCTAACAAAATCATGAGCTATTCATCAATCAAAGCAACTACCTAGGCCATTCAAAGCATAACTGGCGGAACAATTGTAAAGAAGAAGAATGAGGAGGTAGCAACAATTGACTCAGGAGCTTGGTTTGGATCTAGGGGTTCACCACATTACAACCAGCCTCGACCCCACCACCAAACCTACCCATGCTCTATATAGCCTACCACAACAATACTAGACACCCCTAAACCCCCATTTTTCTATCCATCACGCACACACATATACCCAATCTCTCGCCCACGAACAATGGCATGAGCCAATCCCACAAAATACTTACCCAACTCCACAAAATGCCTATCCACCCCCAAGATCCTACCAAAACCCCTCGAGACCAACTTTCTGGGCCAACCAAGCCTTTAAGAATGAGAGGTTATAGAAGAATAAAACCTTCACTTCACTGGGAGAACTCTACACTAGCTTATTCCGCAGGTTGAGACAGTTAGATATGTTGATGACGATTGAAGCAAAGTTGTTGAATACCCCCAAGGAATCTTGATTATTCGGTCAGTTGTGAATATTGTTCTGGTGCTCCATGACATGACACAGAGAAATGTTGGCATCTCAAAAACGTTATCCAAGAGCTCATTGATTCGCATTGGATTGATGTGCAAGATCCAGAAGCACCCAATATTAACCAGAACTTATTGCCCGCCCATAAAGAAACGAACATGATTGAGATAGTGCACAAAGAAGGAGAGCCCAAAAAGCTTTCACAAACTGCCATGATGATCCGAGCCAGTAAGGGAAAGCCGGTTGAAAACTAAAAAGTGATATGTCAATGCTCAAGTTGAGTGGAACAAGCAGTGAGTCTTTTGCTGTAGCCAAAAAGGGGTCCTCAAGAGATAGGACAGTGAAACAAAAAAAATGCAAAGGTGGTGGTATCAGGGGTGGCAAGATTGTGGCTGTGGAAAGTGCTCGTGCAGAGACCGTCATCATCAAACCTATAACTCAGCTACCTGTAACTCAGCTACCAATAGTCAACAGCAGGGCCGTCCCTTGGAATTACGAGCGAGTAACAGTGACTTACAAAGGAAAAGAGGTCAGATACGAAGTCTGTGAAACCCATGGATTGACCCGTTCGGGGAGGTGCTTTGCCCCCGAGGAGTTGAGAAAGACTAAAACCTCCAAAAATAACTCAGTATTGGTGAGGAAGGTTGTGACTGAAGAGGAAGCCGAGGATTTTTTGAAAAAGATGAAAGTGCAAGACTATTCTATTATGGAACAATTAAGAAAGATGCATGCTGAAATTTCACTATTGTCATTGTTAATCCATTCGGACGAGCACCATCGGGCATTGATGAAGATCTTGAATGAGGCTCAATTCCCGACAAAATCTCAGTCAATCACTTTGAAAAAGATAGCCAATAAGATTTTTGAGGTAAATGGAGTCACTTTTTCTGATGATGAGTTGCCGCAGAGGGTACTGAGCACAATAGAGCACTTTATCTCACGGTGAAGTGCGAGGATTCTGTGGTTACCCAAATATTGGTCGACAACAAATCAAGCGTGAATATTTGCCCTCTCTCCACTCTGAACAAGCTAAAAGTGGATGATGAAAGAATTCACTAGAACAATATTAGTGTATGAGGGTTCGACGATGGGGGAAAAGATTTGGTCGGTGACATAGTACTCAAGCTGACAATCGGGCCAGTTGATTTTATCATGGAATTCCAGGTGATAGATGTGGTTGTCTCCTACAATCTGCTGTTGGGGTGACCCTAGATACATGACACTAAAGAGGTCCCATATACTCTACATCAAATGGTAGAATTTGAGTGGGATAGACAAGAAATAGTTGTGCTTGGCGAGCACAATCTGTACGCTCATAGTCATGCCATCGTACCATTCATTGAGGATGAGGATGATAAGGCACCTTGGGTATATCAGGTTTATGACACGGTATCGGTAAAGAAAATTCTAGAAGGGGAGTGCGATCCAGTGCCGAAGGTAGGTGCTGGATTAGTCATGGTGGCCATTGAAATGTTGAGGAATGGTTTTGTCCCAGTAACGGGTTTGGGTGCGTCGCTTCAAGGTATCATACAACCGGTGTCTCTCCCCAAAAACATGGACACCTATGGTTTTGGATTCAAGCCCACAATTGCAGACATAATGAGATTCACAAGGATGAAGGAAAAGCATGGGTCCTTCCAAAGCTTGTGCCACATCTCTTCAGATCATTTGTTATGCCCGGCACCAAGAAGCGGTCGACAACAACAAGTTCCATTTCTGTGGTTGGTCCTGATAAGGAATTGCTTGAAAGGTTGGAGAAGTTTTGTGAAGATATGAATATGGTAGAAGCTGGAGAGGGCTTTAGCAAGGCAGATGTGCAATTTGTTGGGCCCTGTGCAAAGATCAACAATTCGGAAGCTACTCCTCTCCCGACCAGAAAGGAGTTTTGGTAGATTGCTTTGATTTTCTTTCAGTTCATCTAGATTATTCCAGGGTTGTAATTCAGATTATGTGTTCCGTCCATTTGGATGTATAAACCTTGTTATCTTTCAATTTCAATGAAATGCAATTTCCTTTTTCATCATTTCTGATAGTTTTTATTTTTCTTTGCTTTTCTTTTCCTTCTTGTACATTTCTTTTTACGCTAGTTTCAATGACATGACATGCATATGGAATCTTTGGCCCAGTATTGAACGCCAATCTAATTCTAAAATAATAATTCAAGAGACAGAATGTGATGATGAATCGGAATATGATGAGGATGGGGAACTTGAAGAAATTAGTAAAGAATTAAGCCACTTTAAGGAAAAGCCCAAGCCAAACCTGAGCAATATAGAAACAATCAATCTAGGGGACCCAGATAATATCAAAGAAAATAAAATAAGTGTCAATCTTGAGTCGCAGCTTAGGGAAGAGATAATAAAAGCATTGCTTGAATACAAAGATATTTTTGCATGGTCTTATGACGACATGCCGAGTCTAAGCACAGACTTGGTGGTTCACAAATTTCCCACTGACCCCACATGCATTCCCTTAAAATAGAAGTTAAGGAATTTTAAAATTGACATGAGCGTAAAGATCAAAGAGGAAGTCACAAAGCAGTTCGAGGCAAAGGTCATTCGAGTCACGCGGTATCCCACATGGTTAGTCAATGTTGTGCATGTGCCAAAGAAAGATGGTAAGACCAAAGTGTGTGTCGATTATCGTGATCTCAACAAGGCGAGTCCGGAGGATAATTTCTCACCGGCGAACATCCACATATTGATTGACAATTGTGCAAAACACAAGATTTGTTCTTTTGTGGATTGTTATACGGGCTATCACCAGATATTAATGGATGAGGAAAATGTAGAAAAAATGGCATTCATCATGCCGCAGGGAACATATTGCTACAGGGCCATGCCTTTCGATTTGAAAAATGTGGGGGAAACTTACATGAGGGCAATGACAACCATATTTCACGACATGATACATAAGGAGATCAAGGTTTATGTGGACGGTTTAATTGTAAAGTCCATGAAGCAGTCTAACCACATCAAGGAACTTGAGAAAATTCTTCCAAAGGCTCCGCAAGTGCAATCTTAAGTTCAATCCTGCAAAATGCATGTTCGGTGTGCCTTCTGAAAAGTTGTTGGGATTCATAGTCAGCCATCAAGTTATTGAGCTGGACCCGTCAAAGATTGAAGCTATCCAAGAATTACCGCCTCCGAGGAACAAGACTGAGGTGATGAATCTAGTGGGGAGATTGAATTACATCAACAGGTTTATTGCTCAGCTCATGACAACTTGTGAGCTTATCTTTAAGTTGTTGAAAAAGGATGTTGCGGTCAAGTTTGACGGAGGAATGTTAGGAGGCACTCGATAAGATAAAGGGGTACTGTCAAACCCACCTATTTTGGTCCCACCAGAACTTGGAAGGCCTTTAATTCTGTATCTGACGGTTTTGGACAATTCATTTGAATGTGTGCTGGGTCAGCATGATATCACTGGCAGGAAGGAGCATTCCATCTATTACCTAAGCATGAAGTTCACATCTTATGAGGTTAAGAATACTCATCTTGAGAGGACGGGTTGCACCTTAACTTGGGTAGCATAGAAGCTGAAACATTATTTGTCATATTATACTACTTACCTCATCTGTCGCATGGATCCGTCTAGGTATATCTTTCAGAAGCCTATGGACATAGGAAGGCTCGCAAAGTAGCAAATCCTGCTCACAGAATTCGACAACATCTATGTGACTCGGATTGCGATGAAAGCATAGGCTTTGGCTGACCACTTGGCTGAGAACCCGGTGGATAAAGAATATAAACCCATGAAGATATACTTCCCGTATGAGGAGGTGAGACATATTGATGAGTCAGAATAGGTCGAAAAGCCAAGACGGAAACTTTTCTTTGATGGGGCTACCAACATGAAAGGCATTGGGATATGAGCAGTACTTATTTATGAAATATGGCATCACTACCCGTTATCTCAGCTTCGTTTCTATTGCCCTAAAAATATGGCAGAATACGAGGCATGCATTTTGGGTTTGAGGTTAGCTGCATATATAGGTTTCCAGGAAGTCTTGGTCTTGGGGGACTCGGACCTCTTGGTGCATCATATTCAAGGGGAATAGGAAATACGAGATCTGAAGCTCATACCTGTACCGGTAGTGTCTGCATGATCTTTGTCAATGATTCCAATCAGTAGAGTTCGGGCATATTCCAAGAATCCAAAATGAGGTTGTTGATGTTTTGGCTACCCTGATAAGGCCTATTTTGACCCGATGCATATCTAAGTCCATGATCAACATGCTTACTGTAATGTGGTGGAAGAGGAACTCGATAGTGAACCTTGGTTTCATGATATCGAGGAATATATTAGGATGGGTGTGTATCCAGTACAAGCCACAGGCGATCAAAAGAGAACAATTCATCACCTATCAAGTGGATTTTTCTTCAGTGGAGGGGTATTGTACAAAAGAATGCCAGATCTTGGGTTATTGAGATGCATAGATGGTAGACGGGCCACAACCATTATGACCGAGGTACATTCTGGAGTTTGCGAACCGCATACGAGTGGATATGTTTTGGTGAAGAAGATTCTCTGAGCGGGTTATTATTGGCTCACCATGGAGCGAGATTATATCAGTTTCGTGTGTAAATGTCATCAATGTCAGGTGCATGGAGATTTGATTCATTCCCCACCATCTGAATTACATATAATGTCTACATCATGGCCCTTCGTTGCTTGGGGTATGGATGTCATTGGGCCCATCGAGCCGGCAGCATCCAATGGGCACAGGTTCATTCTGGTGGCCATTGATTATTTCACTAAGTGGGTTAAAGATAAAACTTTCAATTCGGTAACAAAGAAAGCCATGGTCGATTTTGTATATTCAAATATTATCTAGCGGTTTAGGATCCCAAAGTAAATCATCACGGATAATGGTGCGAATCTCAATAGTCATTTGATGAAAGAGGTATATCACCAGTTTAAGATTGCACATCGCAACTCCACCCCATATCGCCGTAAGGCGAATGGAGCAGTTGAGGCGGCTAACAAGAACATAAAGAAGATACATTGGAAAATAGTGGAGGGTTACAGGCAATGGCATGAGATGCTTCCCTTCACATTGTTGGGCTATCGCACTACTATTCGCACTTCATTAACTCCTTTTTTATTTGTGTATGGTACAAAAGCGGTGATACCAGCAGAGATTGAAATTTCATCCCTTCGGATTGTCACTGAGGAAAATATTGATGATAACGAGTGGGTCAAAACCCTCCTGGAGAAATTGAATTTGATTGATGAGAAATGATTAGCAGCAGTGTGTCATGGCCAGTTATATCAACAAAGAATGGCTAGAGCATATAACAAGAAGGTGCACCCACAGAGGTTTGAAGTGGTTCAATTGGCATTGAAACGTATCCTCCCTCATCAGGCGGAGGCAAAGGGCAAGTTCTCCCCAAATTGGTAGGGGTCTTTCATCGTGACGAGAGTGTTGTTCAATAGGGCTTTGTATTTAACAAATGTAGAAGGAAAGTGTGTAGAAATGACCATCAATTCGGATGTGGTCAAGAGATACTATGTATCATTTTCTTTGGTCATATTGTAATTGTTTGTACTTGACATATTTTGAAGATTAGAATGATGAAGGCATTTTGTTCTGCTATCTAAACACTTTATCCTTTGTTACCCCTTTGGGCCTTATTTATTTCTTTTCATGCCTATCTTTTGGAATCACTAGCAAAGATCAGAAACGCTAGCGTGAAAGATAAGTTAAGGAAAAGAGAGAAAAGAAAAGGATGAAAAAGAGAAAGACAAAAAAGAGAAAAAAAGAGAAGAAAAACAACAACGAAAAGAAAAAAAACAAAGAGAATGAAAGAAGAGAAAAGAAAAGAAAAATCACAACATATGAAGCAATTCCTATGACATGAACTACGTTCGACATGATTCCTTTTAGGGATACGTAGGCAGCCTCACGAATCGATCCCATCAAATTAAAATCCAAAAGCCCCCAAGCAAGGAAACTGGGGCAGAAGTGCGGTTGGTAAAATAAATCTGATTCCAAAAGTTGTAATTTTGAACCCATTCAAGTTGTTTTGAGCCTTTATTTCTAACCCTATCCAAAAGCCTACATTACGGCCTAAAGAAAGACCTTCCAGTCAGTCTTCGAGAGATGCAAAGTCAAGCAAGTAGAGGTGATTCATATCAAGGGCAACACTCTGGTCCAAACAGGAAAATGAAAATGAGAGAGCCTTATTGGTGAAAACCCTCACGGGCACTGTAAGGCGACAGGATTTGAGAGAAATCAAAATGAGAAAGTCTTATTGGTGAAAGCCCTCACGGGCACCGTAAGGTGACGGGAAATGAGAGAAATGAAAAATAAGAAGAGTCTTATTGGTGAAGACCCTCACAGGAACCTTAAGGCAAAAGAGAGTTGCGAGATGAACAAATGAAAGAGGTCTGTTGGTGAAAACCTTTCAGGGCACCGTAGGATGAACAAGGTCAAGGTTTGGTTGAAGAAATATAATTATGGAATTTTGGGGCAACAAAGCATGGTGACTGAGAGTTGATTGGTTGGACAGAATGGGTTGACTAATTCGAAATACATGTCATGATCACTAGTACCAGTTGTTCCACTCAAATAAATCTCTTTTTTCCCCTTTTAGCAGTCATCCAATTTTGGATTCTTCTTATCCTTAACCCTCAAAGTCATTGCATTTCATTTTCTTTCGGGTTTCTATTTCTCTAAGATGTTTCAAGGTTAATTTTGTTTGAGTAAGTAAGAAATATTTCAAAGCTTACTACCAGCTCCCAAAAGCGCAAGGCACAATGTGGCCAGAACATACCAGAGACAGCATGATGTAAAATGGGATATAAACAATCGCCGAAAGCTTAATTGGTGGAATGATTTGGTAATCTCAGGAGAAATTCAAGGATTCTGATAAAGGAGTCAGGAATATAATACAACGATCTGGGTACAGAACACTTTGCTCATCCGAGGTCATAAGGTGAAAATCAGTTAGAAAATCAGGAGGTCCAGGGCCAATTCGGGGAAGCTAGTCAAAACAAAGCACGAAAGCAGGGAGGCCACTTTCAGCAAAAATGCAACAAATTAACCACCACATTTCAAACTAACAAGATTTTTCTTTGATTAAAACAGGAGCAGAAAGGTCCAGTTGTCTCGAGAAAAGCCTCCGTAGGTAAAAATAAAGCACGAGACATGTATGACCGTAAATTTTACAGTACCCTCCTGGACAATGGGACCTAGTTTAAAATTCAAAACAATAATGAGTAACAAGATCTGGCATAAGTCTTACCCCAAGTAAATATAAGTTGGCTTCAAAGTTTTCATTTTAGGATAAGATTCAATTCGAATTTTTAAGGACCCTCCTGAATAATGGGACTTAGCTTTAGGATTTCCATTAGATAACAATATTTAGCGTGGGTTCTGTTGTAGAGTAGTATAATTCAACTATAGGGAATTGTCACTCTTAGAATGAAATTTGACTCCGTTTGTCAGGTTCCTCCTGGATAATGGGACGTAGCCTTAATATTTTCTTAGATAACAAGATGTGGTGAAAGTTGTACCTTTAGAAGATATAGCTTAGTGTTAAAATTGTCGTTAGTTAAAATTGTCAAGACCCTCCTAGATAATGGGATATAGCTTTAATACTTTCGTAAATAACAAAATATAGTGGAAGTAATACCTCAAGAAGATATAACTTAGATTTTAAATTATCATTTAATTAAGAGTTATCAGGACCCTCCTAAATAATGGGTGGTATTTTTAAGACCCTCTTAGACAACCAAACTTAGTGGAAGTCATACCTTCAGAGAACATAATTTATCTTTTAATTCTGTCATTTAACTAAGAGTTGTCAGGACCCTCCTAGATAATTGGGTCTAGCTTTCAAATTCTTAGTAATATTTGGTAACATGATTCAGTTTAGCACTCGCGTATGTGCCTAGCTACCAAACTGGGGTAGAAAAGTTTTTTGTTTTGTCTGTTTTTGTTAAAATCAGGCGCCCACTTGGAGAACAAGGGAATATAATTCAATTTTGGTAATTAGGCACCCACCGGGAAAACACGGGAATATAGTTCAAGTTTTGGCAATCAGGCGCCCACCTGGAGAACAAGGGAATATAATTCAAGTTTGGTAATTAGGAATCCACCTGGAGAATAAGGGAATACAATTCAAGTTATTGGAAATATGTGCCCACCTGGAGAACAAGGGAATACAATTCGAGTTTTGGCAATCAGGAGCCCACCTGGAGAATAAGGGAATACATTGAAGTTTTTAGCAATTAGAAATCCACATGGAGAACGAGGGAACACAATTCAAGTTTTTGGTAATCATGCATCCACCTAGAGAATAAGAGAATACAATTCAAATATTTGGCAATCAGGCACCCACATGGAGAACAAAGGAATACAATTCGAGTTTTGGCAATCAGGAGCCTACCTGGAGAATAAGGGAATACAATTCAAGTTTGTAGCAATCATGAGCCTGGCTGGAGAATGAGGGAACACAATAAGTTTTTGGCGATCAGGAGCCCACTTGGAGAACGAGGGAACACAATTCAAGTTTTTGGTGATCAGAAGCCCACTTGGATAAGAAGGGAATACAATTCAAGTTTTTAGCAATCAGGTGCCCACCTAGAGAACAAGGGAATACAATTCGAGCTTTAGAAATCAGGTGCCCACCAGGAGAATAAGGGAATACAATTCAAGTTTCTAGCAATCAGGATCCCACCTGGAGAACGAGGGAAAACAATTCAAGTTTTTGGCAATTAGGAGCCTACCTGGAGAATAAGGGAATGCAATTCAAGTTTTTAGCAATCAGGAGTCTACCTGGAGAACGATGGAATATAACTCAAGTTTGTGGCAATCAGGAGCTCAACTTGAGAACAAGGGAATACAGTTCAAGTTTTGGCAATCAGGCGCCCACCTGGAGAACAAAGGAACACAATTCGAGTTTTGGTAATCAGGCACCCACCTGGAGAGAAAGGGAGCACAATTCAAGCTTTGGTAATCAGGATCCCACCTTGAACACGAGAAGATACAATGCAAGTTTGGTAATCAGGCGCCCACCTGGAGAACGAGGAAAAAATATACAAGTTCTGAGGAGCCCACCTGGAAAACGAGGGAATACAATTTAAGTCTTGGTAATCAGGCACCCACCTGGAGAACAAACGAACACAATTCGAGTTCAGCAATCAGACATCCACCTGGAGAAAGGAAAAACATCTCAGAGTACAATTCAAGTTGGCAACAAAGGAATTTCACAAGAAGAATACACGTCAACGAGGAAACAAGGATCAAGAGCAAGTTTGAAGATATAGATAGGACATGGTGTAATAAGGGGGTTCAGAGGGCAGTAGCACCAATGCAACAATAGTGAAATCACAGCTCCCTATAGTCCCAGCTACCAAACATTCCTGAATTTCACTTACCTTATTCTTTTGAAGCCAAGGATATGTAGGTAACCTCAGAAGCAAGGTGCGGTCAAATCTTTCAAAAATGCTTCCTACGAAGTATTCATGCGGGCAAAAATTTCTTGTATACGCTCACGTTATCATTGCACTAAAACTCTTTATGTTTTCGAGCAAAGAGGGGCAGTTGTGAGCACCTGATTTTTTCCTCGCATGAATTACTCCTAATGAATTCTCAAAATTAGGATTTTTCTTTTGTTTATTTGATTTTCAGGAATTAATAGCATGATTTTCGTGTTTGTTTGCATATTTATGTGTGCATGTTTAATTTATTAATGCATAAAAAATATACAAAAATACATTGTATTTGCATTTAGGATCCAATTTCTATTTTTAGGACAATTAGCTAATTAATGTAACAAAAAATAAATGAAAATAACAAAAATAGTTCATTTTGTATTTTTGACAATTTAATTTTAGAATTTATTATAGTTTCCTCTTAATTAAAGACTTAATTATGTTTTGAAAAATAATTGGTTTACTTTTGGGATTTAAATCAGGTCTTTTATTTTAATTTTGTATTTATCAAAAAAATTTCAAAATAAAAAAGAAACGAAAAGAGAATGAAAAGGAAAATAGGGTTTATTAATAAAAGACAAAGTTTGGGTCAAATCCGTGAGACACCTGTCCAAATGCACCTCCACACCCTGTCCAATCATTCAAAACCCGATCCCTCCTTCTTTTATCATCCAAATGCCTCCATTTCGTTTAAGGGTGATCAGGACCGTCGATATTTCAAGATCCAACAGTTGGGAAGTCGGGGTGGTCTCTTAGTATAAAGCTGTCCAAACGTTACCCTACCACCTCCCAGGCTTCGTCTCCCCCAACTCTTTCTCTCAGAGATGGGTCATGAACCCTAGCTGCCGCCCAGAAAACTATTGGTGGCAGCGCCACCTCCAAATACCACCAAGTTGACATCCCAAGACCTCCTTCACTTCCTCTTCCCAAATCCCTAAAACATATCCTTCGAATCCCACTGGTTTGTCTCGAATCTTAGATCGAAACCAGACCCAAAATCTAACATTTCCCAAATCGCTCAAAACTCAAATCCAAGTATCCACAGCCTTCACTCATAGTGATTTTATAGCTATGTCTAGAGAGAGACTTTGGTGTTGTCTCAAGTCATGAATCCACGTCAGTTTCTAGGGAGTTTTCAAGCTTTTATTTAGCCGGAAGTAGAGGCTAATTGGTCGTTCTCATCAAAGAACAATTGATTGTCCTCAAATTCCATTTATTTCAAGATAGTTTTAGTCTTTGATTTCTATCTAGTGAGATTTTCCCTAACTCTGTTCTTAGGTACTTTTTGTGCTTCATTCGTGTTCCATTTCTTTTCCTATTCCCTGTTAAGTTCGTGATTGAGTCATTAGTCATTTAATTTGATTGTTTGAATCATGTTTAGTTAATTCTAATAAGTTTCGTGGATTTTTTTGTTTGTTTCTGTTCAAATATTTGAGTAATGCTTAATTAGCTTAGCAATTCTGTAAAGTTTGCATCAGTTAATTTTCTATTGTTGAAATTGTCAAAGTTTTCTGAGTTTGGGAGAATTTTATCTTTGATCTGCTCGAAGCCTTTGTGTTTTGATTAGTCCTGTTAGTCACTCTTCATGAATCTATACAGGAGCTAATTATCAGGCTAAAAACTTAGATGGGTCTCAAAGGAAGTGGCAGGGATTGTAATAACTAGTGAGGTAGAGGTCAATTTAGGGATTCTAGGAAGTGAGAGAATAAAATTCTGTTAGAATAGAAGCTTCTACAGAATAGGATAAGAACTGAAATGTGAGATATTTTTTAGAGAAGGTTAGAAAGGTAAAAACAACTAAGCCAAGGGAGGGTAAATGGGAAATTAGCTAGTTGCATTAGCGCTGCACTAGACAAGCATATATAAGTTCATTTTCCATTAATTAAATAGCAGATTTTAAAAAAGCGATAGAAAAATAAAAAAACACCAAACGACGGAAAAAATGAGGGAGAAACACTATTCCATTGGAATTCTGCCCTGAATTTTGAAGTTTTTTCTTTGATTACAAAACAATTTCTGAATCTTTGAGTGAAAATGCCTTGATCTTGTGTTGAAACATTTTAGGGTTCAAGTTGATTTGAAGTTTTCACTGTTCCATTGATTTCTTGTTTGGATTTTATTGAATTTTCTCAAAGTTCTGAAGCAATTTTTGGTTCACTTGAGGTCGAGTATGAGTTGATTTGGGGTTTGAAGCTAGTTCGTGATTGGGTTCTGGGGTTTTTCTATGTATCACATGTTTTGAGTTTGGTTTTGCTAATTGTTGCTCAAATCTGGTTGATGTAGATGTTAGTTGCTAGCTTTTGATCTTGCTTGGTTTTGGTTTCTATCTTATTTCCAGGTACATGACCTTGTAACCCTTTGGTTGTGAATTAAACTTGAGGAATAACATGTTCTGAAGACAAAAATGAAGATCTCCTGATTGTTCTCCTTTTTCTTTTCATTTTTGCCATGTTTTCTTTATCTATGGCCTTAAGTCATACTGGTTATCTAAGTTGCTTGACTCAATGTATTGCTATGAACATTTGGATTGTATTGTGGAATTGGTGCTTGGACTTTGTGTGATATTCACTCATTCAGTAGGTGCTAGATCTGTTAATAAATCGCATGGAGTAATTTAAGGCTTTGTAGAATAGATATGTTTGCCTAATAGTGCTAGACAGAAGTTTGTATCCATTCATTTATGCATGGCATTACAGATCACATGAGGTCACGTATGTTTTCATGTTTGGAAGGATTTGTAAGAGAAGTACTAGTTATTTTTACTGGTCTGATGGCAGTTCGTTTACAAAAAAGGGGTCCATATTTAGTATGAATATGTTTGCTCAATGTGGTAGAACTTTGTTGTTTTTTTCAATCTTTAATTTATCATTTTAAGTTCTAAAGGATCCAAGCGTGTTCAAATGGAAAGGATGAGTGCCTGCTCTTGAAAGTAGGGTTCATGATTGTTATTCTATTGGTGCAAATTTATTGACACTTAGTGTAAATGGTTACATATATAAAAATAAATGTTTTGAGTTGGGAGTATTTAATCAAGTTATTTATCTATTGTTGTATGGGTTCGACATATGACCCATGAACACTCAGCTTGTGCCTTGAGTCACTCGATTCAGGCTTATTGGGCCTGAACACGAAAATAACTGGCCTGGAATTGAGATGGGGCATTAAGCATTGATCCTGATCCCCCACTTCCCGCCACAGTCTGTTCAAATTGGCCGACTACTAAGGTTGGCCCAAATTATTTAAAGTCATGGGCTTTGTAGTTGCAATACATTATGGGGCTTAGCCTTAAAGGGAAGCAGACCATGGTTTACTTATTTCATTTTAAGTTCAAGCTTTAGCATAAAATATCTGTTGAGTTCCTTTGGGTTTTTCCTTTACTTAAGCTAGGCCATCCCAAAACTAGATTGGAGGTGAACCATATCAGATAATACAAGTAATTTATGGCCCTCCAAGTTATAGTTTGGAATCCTTTAAAAATGGAATTGAGGTGCACCGCGCTAAATAAAATCTCAAATGCATGGCCTCACTTAATTATTTTTTTTAATCTTTAGAATTTGAGGCATGCCATTTAGCGAATTTTCCATGCCTCCCTCCTCCCCCACAAAGTTAAAAATACGTAGTTGCTTTAGGCGCATTGTTTTAATAATTAACTTCCTTAAACTCGGGTGTGCATTTTATATGACCTAAATTCAAATCCTAACAATGTTAAATAGAATGTGCCTCGGACTGTGGGTGTATTTCATGTGGCATGGCCCAGAGACGTGTTTTACATGACGTTGAAATCCTCTTAAAATTAATTAAAAACGGTTAATAAGTTTAAAAATGCACATAGGTTCAAGAGTGTGTTTAAAATCAGATGATAGGCCAATTATAATAGTTGAGAGACCGTGCTAGAATCACAAAACTCGGGAATGCCTAACACCTTCTCCCGGGTTAACGAATTCCTTACCCGAATTTCTGCGTTCGCAAATTGTAATACATAGTCAATCATTTCCTTGATTCGGGATTTGAACCAGTGAATTGGGACACCATAAATATACCAAGTGGCAACTCTAAATCTTTAAATAATAAGTCTCATTTCAATTATCCTTTAATTGGAAAGAATCCCTTTATTATACCTTCCCGGGGTGTAAGTAAAAAAGGAGGTATGACACCTCCACCCTCATGGTCTAGCCGAGGATTGTTGCGGATGTTTGGAGCGGGTTCCTTCGCCACAATGATCTTTTTATCAATCAAGAATTCTATCTTTCAACAAGCGGCATACATCGATGGTGTGCCCTTTCATGCCGGAGTGTTATGCACGAGACTTGTTTGGGTTAACCCACTTAAGAAGGATTCTCAAGGATTGCACCATGGATGGGGGTGACATAACCAGTAACTTTGAGCCTCTCATACAGCTGGTCGATGGGTTCAGCGATGGCTGTATATTATTATGGAGGTCTGTAATTGGAATTAGGTTGGGGTCTAGGGGAATTTTAACGTTCAGGGGGTGATTGATAATGGGATGGTTGAGCATTGTACGTTTTTCAGACATGAGCGTGTTGGGAGCATTCGGGTGAAGTAGGTTGATATGTAAAAGGTGGATATGACTGACAAGTTGGTGGTGGAGCTTGCTTTGAAGGTGCTTGGTAATTTTGGGTTGGCTGGTATGCGGGTGGAGGTATTAGGTAAGCTTGGTATTTAAGGGGAGACTTGGTCCTTTGTGCAACCATCACGACCCCTACGTCCCTTTTCTTGGACACACCACTAGACTGTAAAGCCTTATTCGTAGCTTTTAATGTAGAAAATCATTCTATCCATGATATGTGTGCTTTGGTTGTATTAGCATGATTTTCAGGTATAGGTTTTGATGAATGACAAACAATGAAGTCAAGTGTCAAACAACATTATTACATGACAAACAATCAAGATTAAATGCCGAGAAGCATATTGATGAAGGGATTGCATAGACAAGCCAAGACGAGCTCAAAAGTTCAAGACTGAAGACCCAAGGCGTAGGTCGTTTGGTAGAACCAATGTAAGAGCAACGTTTAAGTTATCTCGTCTTTTGGCTCAACATAGGTCATCATAAATATGCATAAAATCATTTAATCAAATCATATTTATCATAAACATATTTCAAATACTTCAAACAAAATGATTTTAACGTTTTCATTTTAACCAAAATGGTTTTTGAAGTAAGTTTTCAATTCTGGACAGCATGAGGGAATAATCGATTATGGCAAAGTGGATAATCGATTATTCTGGGAAATTCCATATTTATTGGAAATTTCCGCAGAGTAAGATAATCGATTATCCTCTTGGACATAATCGATTATCTTGTTTCCGTTGCCTTCCCAACGTTCAGTTTTGTGAACGTTGAGAAGATAATCGATTATACAAAGTAGATAATCGATTATTTTGGCATAAAATCAGCATTATTGATTGCCAATTAAGCAACGGACATACAACCTCTACAACCTATAAATAGAGGTCTTTTTGACTCATTTGATATGAACAATATCTCTCATTATTCTTGAACATATTGATAACATTTATACATCATATTTAGAGATTTTGTTGAGCCATTTGAGAGACAACTTTGAGTTGTTCATAGAGCTTATTTTGTATCTCTTTATCTACTCTTCTTAAGAGAGTTCTTGTTGTAAAAGAGAAAGGTTCTTGAGAAGACCATATCTTCTCATTGATCGTTGGGTTTGCTAAGTACCTTCAATCTTAGTGTGTGAAGTCTTGTGGTGCGGTATCCACGAGCAAGGTGAAGTCTTGAGGTGAGGTATCCTCGAGCAAGTTGAAGTCTTGTAGAGTGTACATCTACGAGCAAGTGTAACGGTTTGTTTGGCACCAGTAAGCTTAACGGAGTTAGTGGAGGCTCGAGAGAGTCTCTCGGGGACTGGACTAACCACACGTTGTGGTGAACCAGTATAAATTCGGTGTGTCCTCTCCTTACTATTTTAATTACTGCACTTATTTTATTCCTGCAATTTTAATTCCGCAAAGTTTATCAATATTCTCGTGCCGCACTATTCACCCCTCCCTCTAGTGACGGGCATAAATCCTAACAGTTGGTATCAGAGCCTAACTCTCTGAAAGCCTTAACCGGTTGAGAGAACGATATATATTTTTTTGTTGAGAATGTTGAACGCAGGAATGATGAGCGAAGGACACTCCACCAATAGGCCTCCACTATTTGACGGAACAAATTACACATATTGGAAAGAGCGGATGAGAATTTTCATCCAATCAAATAACTTTCGCTTGTGGCAAATCATCAAGAACGGTGAGCAAATGCCGACAAAGAAAGTTGGGGAAACCATGGTTCCAAAGGAGGAAGATGAATATAATGCTGAGGACATCAAGAAGGTTGAAAATAATGCAAAGGCCGTCAATTTGTTCTATTGTGCGGTGAATCCGGATGACTATCGAAAGATTTCTTGCTGCACAACCGCCAAGGAGATGTGGGATAAGCTTGAGATCACTTATGAAGGTACGCCTCAAGTCCGAGAATCAAGAGTTGATTTTCTAACACATGAATATGAACTCTTTAGAATGAAGGACCCGGAAAGCATCGATAATATGTTTGAACGGTTCTCAATGATCATCAACGTCTCCATGCTCTCGGAAAAGTATACTCGAACAAAGATCTAGTTCGAAAAATCCTGCGGAGTCTCACTCCCGAATGGCGTTCCAAAGCCAATGCCATCCAAGAGTCGATAGGAATCACGGACGTCACAATTGATGGACTAAGAGGTAACCTCAAAACTTATGAAAGCACAATTCTTAAAAATCATTTGGAGATGAGAAAAGTCCAGTTATTGCCTTCAAAGCCTCATCGTCTAAAAGAGTAGAGGTAAGTGATTCGGAAAGCGAGGATGATAATATTTCCAACGATTTAATTGAAAAGTTTTATAAGTTTATGAAGAAGGAAGAACCAAGTCCTTCATGCCAAAATTGTGGAAAACTTGGGCACACCAAGTCACATTGTCCAAAACCCAAGGACAAGAAGAAGAAGAAACATCAAAAGCGCGTGATATGGGATTCGGACAGCTCGGGTGATGAAACTGCCGCCCTATGCTTCATGGCCAACGTGGAAGAAGAGGTAAGTACTCCTAACTCTTACTCTTATGAAGAATTACAAGAAGCTTTTCAAGATTTATATGATGAATTGAAAAAGTCTTCAAAAATCTCCAAAGAGGCCAAGGCTAAAATTAAAGTTTTAGAAGAGAAAAATAAATTTTTGGAAAATGAAAATATTGATCTTAGAAATAAAATTAAGGAGATGAATGAAACTTCTTCAATTGATCAAAATTCTAATTGTTCATCTTGTGATTCTTTGAAATTAGAAAACATAGAACTTAGGAACACATTAGAAAAACGTAGTGTAGAAAATCATAAAATAGTTGAAGAAATTAAAAAGGAAAGGCCCAGGAAAAATAAAAGGCGTAAGAAGAATATTAGAAAGGATGATAGAAATGAGGTTGGACCACCTAGAAATAATTCTAGGAACTTCATTAATGAGTCTAGAATTAATCATATTAGACCACCTAGAAACGACTCTAGGAATCTTGTTAATGAGTCTAGAATGAATCATTTTAGACCACCTAGAAATGACTCTAGGAATCTCAATACTTCTAGGAATAACGACGTTAGATCACCTAGAACGTTTTTGGCTCAACCAAGACATATGCACAACCCGAATGTTATATGTCATTATTGCAACCAGGTAGGACACATAGCACCCGTATGTTTTGCAAAACATAGGGATTTATCTTTTGGCTATGATTATTATTTGCCTAACCCCCAAGGACCCAAAAGTGGTTGGGTACCTAAAACCTATTTTTAGGTACGTTTGCAGGTGTGCTTGAAGACTACAATATCGTAGTAGATGCACCAAGCACGAAACCTTATTGCATCGAGGGGGAATTTCGGTTAATTATCATATTTTTTGATAAAAATGTAATAGTTGATATGTGTTAACGATTGATATATCTTTGTTAACAATTGGTATCAATTATTTTTGTTGATTCATGTTTTTGATAACTTTTATTTTGAATAACAATCGGTATCAATTATTTTTTATTAAAAATAATGATTGATTCATGTTTTGATGAATATTATTTTTGGTTTGAATAACAGTTGGTATATTCTTGAAAAATAAATGATTCATGTTTTTAATACAACTATTGGTGTGTTAAAAATTAACAGTTGATATGATTTTAAGAAATATGATTTGCTAAAAATAACCGTTATTATGGTTGTTATGCTTTTACTAACAATTGGTATTATTTTATGTTGGTATGATTTTTTTTTTAAAAAAACGTCAATGTATATTCCTCATTGTATTTCCTATTTTATTTTTGACACTAACAGTTGGTATACCAAAAGGGGGGAAGTGTCGAAAGGGGTAAGTAGCCTTTGTATACTCTCTTTTTGCTAATGCCAAAAGGGGGAAGAGTTTAGGCGATATGCATCAAATAAGGGGGAATGTATCTACGTTATAGTATGCCTTATTTGAGGGGGAATTATCATTAAGGGGAATAAGTGTGCATGAATTGAATGTTGATATATAGCATGAATTTAGGGGGAATCCGATATGCATATCTCCTGTTGTTTGTCATTATCAAAAAGGGGGAAATTGTAGAAAATCATTCTATCCATGATATGTGTGCTTTGGTTGTATTAGCATGATTTTCAGGTATAGGTTTTGACGAATGACAAACAATGAAGTCAAGTGTCAAACAACATTATTACATGACAAACAATAAAGATTGAATGCCGAGAAGCATATTGATGAAGGGATTGCATAGACAAGCCAAGATGAGCTCAAAAGTTCAAGACCGAAGACCCAAGGCGTAGGTCGTTTGGTAGAACCAATGTAAGAGCAACGTTTAAGTTATCTCGTCTTTTGGCTCAACATAGGTCATCATAAATATGCATAAAATCATTTAATCAAATCATATTTAACATAAACATATTTCAAATATTTCAAACAAAATGATTTTAACGTTTTCATTTTAACCAAAATAGTTTTTGAAGTAAGTTTTCAATTCTGGACAGCATGAGGGAATAATCGATTATGGCAAAGTGGATTTTCGATTATTCTGGGAAATTCCATATTTATTGGAAATTTCCGCAGAGTAAGATAATTGATTATCCTCTTGGACATAATCGATTATCTTGTATCCGTTGCCTTCCCAACGTTCAGTTTTGTGAACGTTGAGAAGATAATCGATTATACAAAGTAGATAATCGATTATTTTGGCATAAAATCAGCATTATTGATTGCCAATTAAGCAACGGACATACAACCTCTACCACCTATAAATAGAGGTCTTTTTGACTCATTTGATATGAACAATATCTCTCATTATTCTTGAACATATTGATAACATTTATACATCATATTTAGAGCTTTTGTTGAGCCATTTGAGAGACAACTTTGAGTTGTTCATAGAGCTTATTTTGTATCTCTTTATCTACTCTTCTTAAGAGAGTTCTTGTTGTAAAAGAGAAAGGTTCTTGAGAAGACCATATCTTCTCATTGATCGTTGGGTTTGCTAAGTACCTTCAATCTTAGTGTGTGAATCTTGTGGTGCGGTATCCACGAGCAAGGTGAAGTCTTGAGGTGAGGTATCCTCGAGCAAGTTGAAGTCTTATAGAGGGTACATCTACAAGCAAGTGTAACGGTTTGTTAGGCACCCGTAAGCTTAACGGAGTTAGTGGAAACTTGAGAGAGTCTCTCGGGGACTGGACTAACCACACGTTGTGGTGAACCAGTATAAATTCGGTGTGTCCTCTCCTTACTATTTTAATTACTGCACTTATTTTATTCCTGCAATTTTAATTCCGCAAAGTTTATCAATATTCTCGTGCCGCACTATTCACCCACCCCCTCTAGTGACGGGCATAAATCCTAACATTTAAGGCTTCGAAATTTGTAACCATACCACTTTTAATACCTTCATCAATTCTTTTACCTAATTTGATAATGTTGGAGAACTTGTGGTTCTCGATCATCATCAGCTTTTCACAGTACTGCGGGTTCTGAGCCCGAACAAGAACTTGTTCATTTGCTCCTCTTCAAAGGCGAGTCTGACCTTAGCAGCTTCGGATCTCCAGCAAGTAGCATACTCGCAAAACTTCTCCATGGGCTTCTTCTTCTAATTTTGGATATCGAAAACGTTTGGTGCATCTCTGTATTAAACTTAAATCTATCCATAAAATCAGATGCCATGCCTATCCAGCTGAACGTAGAACATGTCTGGTGCATCTCCTTTCAAACTCCTAATGAACAACTTCATGTGGATCCTTTCATACTTCCCTACTCCATCTAGCTTGTCGCAAAATAACCTCAGATGGACCCTTGGGTCACCAATACCATCAAACATTTTTAACTTAAGAGGTTTGTACCCCTAGGTAGTTCGACATCAGGCTGTATGTAAAGGTCCTCATAGTTCAGCCCCTCGATTCATTTGCTTACCTCGATGCCCTGAACCCGACTGGTTAGTTTCTTAAGTTCCTCTACCAAGTTCCTGATAAATAGATCCTTTTCATCAAACTCAGGTGTGCATTAGATAGGTTGGGTGGAGTGTGGCATGGTCTCCACATAGATAGGAGTGTTATGATGGCTTGGTGTATGGGTGTGGAAATGGTCCTTTGCGGAGTTCTGAGGTTTTGGGGTGATTAGTAGAGTGTTGTTTGGGGGTATGGCAGGTGTTATATTGCTTCTTTGGTAGAGCAATGTGATGGTGAGGTGCGGGATAATTCTACTATTTTGGGATATTTTCACGAGATGTAGGGTTTTGAGTATTGGGGATGTTGATATCTGGGGTGTTGAGGGAGAATGACAGGTTTTCCAGAATTCGAACATAATCGAGCTCTTCCTGGAATTTCAACTGTTTCTGTTTAAGTTTTGGCACATTCTCATTAGGAACCCGAATACCCTGGCCATCAGTGGCCTCTACCCGTTCAGTTGTGTTCTCCTTCCTGATGTTGTTTAAATCTTCCATTTTATTTTTGCCTTTGTCCTTGCCTTTAATGGCACTAAGAGGAGCAGTGGGTGGAGGGTCCCTGGATCTTTTTAAATAAGATGATGATGCCAGAGTCACGAACAAACCTTTGGGAAGGGGAATAATTAAAACAAAAATAAAACAAAAGGTATCAAGTCTGTGAGGATTATAAAAGTATTTCAATATTTAAACATATAGTGCGGGAATGTAAAGCGTGTCATAATTTGGGAACCTCTTGGTGCCCGAGGTTGGCCTAGCGACAAATAGACTTCGATAAATTTTAATACTAAATGCCTCATTTTATTGATAAAAATAGGCGAATCCCAAAACGACACTAAATAAGCAAGAAATAAAAGTCATGAATGGTCATTGCCCTTATTATATTTATAAAGAGAAAAAGTAAATTCCTATCTAGTTGGTCCCAGAAGGACCTTCCCGAAATTCAACATCCTTGGCTCCGTCGAACAGCTTCCCCAATTTACGAAGTCCCAACAACAAGTATACTCTGGCTAGATGTCCACCCTCGTTCCCTTTAGCCTTTTGACAGTCTTCAACCCCTTTAAGAAATTTTCCCTCTAATTTTACTATGCCTTGCTCCAATTATCCTAGCCTTTTGTTGGCACTAATAGTTATGTCTTTCCATTCCTTAATGAGCTTCTTCTTGGAATCTTGTATCTCATGGTGTTCGCTCTCGCAGTCATGGATCCTATTGCACAGCTGGTCGTATTTGACGTGCACCTCGGCCTTTTAATCTATAATTTTATGACCTCAAATGAACCTTGGCGAGCCTAGACCATCCCAATTATCTTCCAACCAACCCGAATAGAAAGGGGTACAACTGGCATGATATATGTCTAGCTCGATGGTGTCTTTCCCCATTACGGTCTTACAGTGCCACATGTGCTAGGCTTGGCACTTGTGGGGACTATCATCATTTTGGAAGTTAGCTTGAAGATGTCTCATCTTGTCGACTCTGGGTTTGAGTTTCTCCTTACCTACTTGCCTTATAACTCGAAGAGGAACGTAAGGGTATGTTCCTCTTAGACCAATCGGTATCAGGAAAGGTGCATCTCTGGATCGGGCGATGAACTACTCTGTTGGAAACCACTCGAACATCTATTGAACCTATTCTTCAGTCAGATTATCAAAGAGCTCAACCCATCCTTTGGCATTCTCAGGTTGAGCGAACATGTTGGGTATTTAAGTCATTTGCTTTGGATGGTGGAAAGTGATGTGATCATCCTAGGTCCTTCGCTGAATTTCTTGTCGGTATTCGCCCTTTTGGAGATGTTCCATGAGCCAAAGCTGAAGTACTATATTGCAGCCTTCAAAGTGTCTCGCTCTTTGTTGACACTTCTCTAAGGCTCGGTATATGTCTACGATGATCATGGGTACAATGCTGAATGTCTGCCCACCAATCCCCTTCATTAGGTTCTTGGTTACCGTAGCTAGCCTAGTACAGATTCTCCCTTTCTTTATTGGAAACATGATCAGATCCTGGAAGCAAAACATGAAGGCAAATACGCTACGGTGGATTTTTTCCTAGGACGTGATGGCAAACTCATCATAGTAGGTACTGTATGATTTGCTGTGTCAATACCTTTTATAAATGTAGTCAAAAGGGATGTAGGATTCCTTTAGGCATACCAATTCTGCATTTTTCTTCAAACCCATCATTTTTTGGGAACTCTTGTTTGCGCGGTTCTTAGGCATTAGCAAACCTGAGGTTTCCTACACTAGGCCGGTCAGTCCCCTTATCTCCTCTAGCAAAGGTGTCATTTCGATGTACCCAAAGTGAAACACAGCCCTTTCACAATCCCACAATAACGTAGCAGAGGCTGAATCTCCAGGAGGGGTGGTAGATTACCCAGATATTTTCTGATGAGGGTTTTGTCAGTAGAATGTAAATCTTCCCACCAACTTAGCAATCTTGGGTGGATGCTGGTGACCATGCCGAATCTGGAGACTTAGTGCCTCATATTTCTGCAATACAAACAAGGTGAGGCCCTTACCCCACCAGACTCAACTATTTAACATCAGCAATTAGCATGAAGCATTTAGTTATTCAAATAAATGCAGAGAACATGATGATGTATGTTTGGGTATAGGGAAACCCAATATACTTTTAGACAAGGATATCTTAAAAGATCATTACGTGGACAACATAGCTGATCCGACTAGGTTTGACCATGATGCATGCACAATTTTAAATAGAGTAAGGTTTCTATGGGGCTTTAGTTTGGTACCCTTGAGCGGAAAAATCGTGGGAAGGAACGAAACTGTCGACTGCACCAGTGATCGACTAGTTCTACCGTAAATAAGCCTTTCCAGATTTAGGGGTTAATAATATAGGAAGGGCGCAACCACTCATCAAGCGTTGCTATGGTATTTTTTTGCACGAGTGGAGTATGATGTTGAGCATGATTATGCAATAATTAAAAGAATCTTGACACGTATTTGCAAGTTAAGAAAGCAATAAATACAGCAGTTTTATAATTTAAAGTTGTTATGAAGAAAGGAGACAAGAAAGATATGTCAGTTTTGCTTTTGAAGAAGAAATTAAACGCTTAAAATAATTAAACAAATAAGTTCATGTATGAGGGGTACAAATTAAAAAAAAGGGTATGAAATGGTAAAATCCTCAAAGTCTCCAACGGAGTCACATGCTATTGCGCCCCCTTTCTCTCGCCAAATTGGGTTTGTGACATTTTGCTTGGGACAATTCTTCTCTTTTGGAAAGGGGGTTTGCATTTTTGAAGAGTCACCATATAAAGATTCAAGGTGCATTAGGAAACCTATAGGGTTCATTTATAACTACGTTGGGTAACCATACACAGAGTAACGACTTGAAAATCTCCTAAAGGGAAGGTGTTTGGCACCCCTCAGGATCCACTAGTGTGGTTCCTGGCCAAACACGTTTTTGTCAATTTGTACAATTAGCAAATAAACAAGTATGGCTCAAATAGTAGGGGATTTAAATTTAAATACATAGGTGTTTGAAAAGCAAATAATGAAAAAGCAAGATTTGAAAAAATTACAATGTAAGCATATTTGGGAATGTAAGGAGGCTATCCTTGGTTTGTTTATAATATGGATCACATCAATATAATACCCGGTATGAAACTCTTTAACGAGGGGCTACACGTGGGATTAACACACTGGTCATCATATCTATATCTACCTTTTCCCATCCCATGAAGGTAATTTAAAGCGAGGGTTGGTCTCGAGCACTATTGCATGATGTTACCCGTCGATTCCTATCAGTTCCGGAGGAATTTAGGACTCCTATCCTATAAAAAGGGGGTTCTAGGCAGACCCTCAATTTTAAAGGTAAAATACTAAGGCGACATATAATAAACTAGTAGGACATCAATTAAGGGGAGCATGGAAGACAAATAAAATGCTCAGATATACCTATATACACAGTACAAATGCACAGCATGACTCGTACACAATTAAGTTCTAAATTGAAATCCTAAGTATGTTATCTAAGTGATACCAGTAAAGTCAGATTTAGTGCATGACTCAGAGAAGAAGTCCTAATCAAGCTTGCCTACTAATTTAAACATGCTGACAGTTAAACATTAATCGAAATGATGGCTCTGATTTTATTTTAAGGTTGACTACCTAAGACTTACCTAAGCGTAAAATAACATGCATCAGTTACCAGAATTATTAAAAAAATAATTTGGAAGTTATTTTACCTAAAGCATGTTGTTCTAAATGTTGCAAAAGACATGCAGGGATTATGACTAGTTTTACTTAAATATGATAATCAAATACGAGATTGTTTTTCATGCATCAGTAGTTTAACAAGGTGTGATTGAGCGAGTGTGAAAATATCCTAAAAATAGGGTATCTAACATGAAGATACGAAAATGCAGAATGATGTGCCAAATTCCTAAAGCATGATTTTTAAATGCCCAAAAGTTACAACATGATTTCAAGATGTGCAGGAGCAACAATTTTATGTTGATACTATTATTTAGCCTAAAGCAGGATTTCTAAGTGGTAAAATAATGTCAAATGAGATGCTGAAACAGTAAACTAGGGGTGTACAAAGAAAACCGACAAACCGCACCTACCCGATAATCCGAGTCAAGCCGAGAAAAAAAACCCGACTATGGTTTGGTTTGACTTGGTTTGGTGTTGGAAAAAAAACCGACCATAATTGGTTTGGTTTGGTTTTAACTAAAGAAAGTCAAACCGAAACCAAGCCAACCCGACGTTACATATATAGAAATTTTAGATATATTTAATATATAAATATACTTATTGTAATGTAATTTATAAATATTTCTTAAAAAATTTCATAATTTTATTTTTTAAGGTATTATTTCAAGGTCGGATTTAGAACTTTTGAATGCTCCAATAAGTTTTATAGCCATTAATATTAGTAAATTAAATAATGCTAGCAATCAATACTAATCCAACAAAATATATTCAATTCAATATTACGAACGGGAATGTATTGAATGTCTAATTTTTGTTTTGCAATAATTTAGATAAAAATACATAGCGTATTTTTATTTTGCTTTAGCTTTTAGGCATATAATTAATACTCCCCTATTAGTCTATGTAGTTTAGCTTGAATTAGTGCTTTTAGATTATGTTTATTTTTATTATGGCTTTTTAATTAGCAATATTTATATTACATAATTTTATTGTCTTTATTGTTGAATATTTTAGGATAATGTCATGAGTCATGACATATCTCATGTTTTGTATTATTTTCTTGGAAAATACTTTATATAGTTGTATCTTACTAGGATTAAAGAAATATTTTGAGCATATGTTATATGTTTTGTTCTACGAAGATTTTACCGGAAAAGTTCCAAAAACCCTGAATAACCCGAAAACCCGAAAAAACCCGAGGAAAACCGGTATTGAAAAACCCGAATTTATTGGTTTGGTTTGATCTTTAGATTTAATAACCCGACACAATTGGTTTGGTTTGGTAATTGTAAAATCCGAACCAACCCGGTCTATGTACACCCCTACAGTAAACCTAAGGACATGATATCTTATGCATGACATGCTTTAAATGTGTTGGTTTTACACATGGATTGTAATGCGCATATAGGAAATGTAAGCCTAAGGCATGGTTTCTACCCATTGATGTTGATAACATATATAACTATCCTCCCTTTTTCACTAGCCAACCCCAATATTCGTTTACAATATATTATTACAGACCAACATTGAAATGAATTACATAAGTAGAAAAGAAAAATAAGAAGTTACACTATAGAGAGTCTGAAAACAAGCCTAGATTTCCAGAAGCTGATCAGGACTTTCTCTCTGAGTTATGAAATAAATCTAACTCCAACGCCTCAAATGCCAAGATTTTTCCATAGCCTTTCTCATATCTGGGTGTGTCATAGTTCCCTAAGGACCTCAAGAGATGATGGGCAGTGCTCACACCTAGGTTTCATAGCCAAGATAGAGTAAGTGCATTGTGGAAAGGCCAGTGTACTTATTAAAAAAAATAAGGCAGGACAAGTTTAATTACGGAAATTAGTAAGAGAGTCCTCGAATGAGGTCCTGATCACATGGAATCATTATCAATTTAGGAAAATATCACATAGTAAGGGAATACTCGAAATCAGGCAGTCTGCATTATGCAAAATTAGTGAAGTATCAATCATAGAGAATCAGAGATTCACAAATATAAAATGATACTGATTTAGGAGGAATTGGCACAAGCTTATTAGAGAAGACATAATACTCACAAATAAACAAAAATCAAAAACCCTAACAAGCAAACATAGAGCAAAATAACATGAATCAGGGATTCACATGGAGCATGGTCTTAAATTATCAGGATAAATGTAATACAGGCAGGAGAAGAGAAGATTCAACAACATTGATGAACAAGATCGAGTGAATCACATAATAGGCAGCAATAATTGCAGTCAGAAACCCTAACAAGCAAACATAGGGTAAAATTATAGAATCACAGTATTCATGAGAAAAAAATATACATAATAGAACATATCATCATAAACAAATCAGAATCCTAGAATTAGAACTAAGGAAATTAGGGTTTTTAACATAATAACTCGAATATAGGAGAAAGCTTAAAAACGTTTTAAACATAGAGACTCGCAGATTAATACAAAATCAGAAGAACGAAGCGTTTTTGAAAAGGTGTTTAAGAACTCTAGTTCGAAGATGAAGAGTCTTTTTGAGAAAATAGGAAAACCTTTAAGTGAAAATAGCAATAAAACTTTGGATATACCTAGATCTATCACAAATCAAAAAAAATCGAGGGTTAGTAGTTGGGATTTCAAAAAGAACCCAGAGAGAAGGAGAAGTAACTCAAAATCACTGGTGTTAACCAGAAAGCGGTAACAATCTTACTCGGATGGCCATGGATGGCAGGAAAATGGCATGAGAGACCATGTGAGGTAAGTGAACCGCCTCTGCTTCACTTGAAGGCCTCAAAACGATGACACACGTTCAAGGGGGAGCCATAAGGCTGGTAGGTGGTGAGACCACCATGAATTCCAGTAAGGAGACGGCCTGAGAAGGGGGGAAATGGGCCCAGTAGGTGGAGCATTTTAGAGAGAGAGATGAGAGAGTTGAGAGAGACGTTTGAGTTAATGAGAGAAGAGAAATAGGGTAGTCTTAGGGTTTAATTATGGTAAGGGAATCTGGACTATTGATTGAAATTAATCAACGGTTAGATTGAGTGAGGGATTAGGTCGGGTGGTATGGTGTATTGGGCTTGGGTGTGTGGATTATTAAATTGGGTTTGGGGTTCGGTTGAAATTAGGCTAGAATTTAAATAGAGAGTGGCTAACTATTAAATACCCAATTAACATTAACTAAAGTAATTTATAAAATAGCTGATAATTATAAAAATGAAATTGATGCTTAGTAAATTAAATTACAATGATTAATAAGTATAATAAAATGAAAATGACTAATTATTGCATAAATTAGTATAAAACATATGATAAGGCTATAATTGCAAGGTTATTGCAATTATAGCCAAAGAGTGCCAATTTGGCTAATTGTGAAATAACTTGGTCTTAATAGGATAAAAAATAACACATTAAATCAACAAATGCTTTTGAAATCATTTGTAATGCGATTTTATAATTGATAATTAGAAATAAAATACTGAATAAATTAAAAATAAATTAATAAAAATATGAATTTTTTTTAGAAAAATACCAATTCTTGTGGAAGTCTGATTTTGAAGGTATATATGTGAATTAAAGATAATGTGAGGAAAAATTGGGTATCAACATCCAGCCGACCAGACCTAAGCCAGTTTGAGCAGCCAAATCCTCTCATACCTTATTTTGAATGTGGTGACACTTGTCATATGGTGAGTGACTGCTCCAGACTCAGGAGGAGTGCACCTCCATAGACTACTCAAGCCCCACGTATTTCATAGGGCTCTCAAGCTTCTCAGGTCGTGAGGTCGTGGTTAGCACATCAATTGCCACTCCATCTGCATAACTAGCTAGAGGTGGGGTCGGGCAGGCAGAGGTCGTCCAATAGGAGGAGGCCAAGACAGATGTTATTCTATTCCTACTAAGACAGAGGAAATTGCATCTAATTCATTTATCATAGGCATTGTTCCGGTGTGTCATATAGATACATCAGTCTTATTTGATACAAGATCCATTTGTTCCTATGTATCATCTTACTTTGCTCCATATTTGGGTATATCCCCTGCTTCTTTGAGTTCTACTATCGATGTGTCCATGCCTCTGGGAGATTCCATTGTTGTTGATTGTGTATATCGGTCGTGTTTAGTTGTTCTTGGTGGTTTTGATACCAAAGCTGATATAATGTTGGTCAATATGATAGATTTTGATATTATCTTGGGTATGTAATAGTTGTCGCCCTATCATGCTATCCACGATTGTCACGCCAAGATGTGATGTTGACCATACCAGGTTTCCCGCGGTTGGAAGGGAGAGGTACCTTAGATTATGTTCCTATCAGGGTGGTGTGTTTCTATCGGATAGTTAGTAAGGGGTATGAGGCATATCTAGTCTTGGTGGGAGATGTCAGTGTTGATACTCCTATCGTTGAGTTAGTTCCGATAGTGAGAGATTATCAAGATATATTTCCGGCGGATCTTCCAGGCATACCACCTGATAGGGATATCAATGTGGTGAACCAAGTTAATGGAATGTTGGAAGTCATAGAAGAACGAATGCAAAGCTACCTAGATAAGTTGCAGGTAACATTACATTGGTTCAAAGAGTGGACTTTGCACTACGTACCATGAGATCAAAATAGCGAGGTCGATGCCCTTGCGAACTTAGGTTCGTCATTCGAAGATGACAATCTCAATTCGGGGCAGTTGTACAGTTCATGAGATCGGTATTAGAAGAAGGTCACATCGAAACAAAATACACAAGCTTGACTTGGGATTGGAGAAAAATATATGTAGAATATTTGAAAACCGGGAAACTGGCCTCAGATCCAAAAGAATCGAGGACCCTACGCACAAAGGCGGCCCGATTTAGCTTGTACGAAGATAGAACCTTGTTCATAAGAATGTTCAATGGCCCACTGAAATATGTCTAGGACCAGGAGATACCGAGTTCGGTCTAAGGGAAGTCCACGAGGACAGCTACAGAAATCATTTAGGCACTGAATCATTGGTTCGAAAGGTAATATGAGTCGGCTATTACTGGATCGACATGGAAAAAGATATGAAGGAGTTTGTACGAAATGTGACGAATGCCAAAGACATGCTCCGATGATTCACCAACTCGGGGAGCTGATGCATTTGGACTTGTCACCATGTCCATACATAAAGTGGGGAATGGACATCGTTGGCCCACTTCCATTGGCACCTCGTAAGGCTTAATTCATATTATTTATGACTAACTATTTTTCTAAGTGGATTGAAGCACAAGCTATCAAGGAGAAGGAAGTCATCGACTTCATCTGGGACCACATCATATGTCAGTTCAGAATGCCATCTAAAATCGTATGTGACAACAGGAAATAATTTATTGGCAGAAAAGTGACCAACTTTCTCGAGTATCATATGATTAAAAAGATCATGTCAACACTTTATCACCCTAGTGGGAAAGTACAATCCGAATCGACCAACAAACCCATACTCTAAAACCTCAAAAAGGTTAACCGACGCTAAAGGAAAATGGAGGGAAGTCTTACCTGAAGTCCTATGGTCATACGGTACAACCTTAAAGTCCAATACTGGGACCACCCCCATTCTCACTGGTTTACAGCATCAAAGCTCTAATATCTGTCGAAGTCGGTGAACCAAGTGTCAGATTCCTATATGCAATGAAGGAATCAAATGACAAGGCCATGAGTATGATCTTGGATCTATTAGATAAAAGGTGTGAAGCCTCCCTCATCTGGTTGGCTGCCCCCAAAAATAGCGGATCGAGAGGTATTACAATCGAATAGTCAACCCTCGAAACATAAATATCGGGGACTTGGTGCTAAGGAAGGTCACAATAAACACCCGGAATACGAACAAGGGAAGTTGCGGCCAAACTTGGAAGGATCGTAGCAAATTCTCAAAATCGTCGGTAAAGGATCGTACAAGCTCGGGGCAATGAACAGTGAAAGGCTACCAAAAAACTAGAACATAACTCACTCGAAATGATACTACTGCTAAGGTACGACCTCATTATTTCCTTTTTACTTATTTTTGGAGTAACACTTGCAGGTAACCAACAAGAAGCGAAACAGATTTTTAGGTTTGAAAGTACGCATTGCACTCTTTATTCCTTAAACCAATTTTGTTCTAAATGGGTTTTTCGGAAAGGTTTTTCACGAGGCAATAGTGGATCGTGCTAACTTAGAATAGAAGGCCGGTCATGAATCAGTGTTAAGGATCACATCAATAGTATCCTAGGCTTCTCTCTATGATCAACCTCAAATACTGGAGGGCATTACCCTCGGATATTGACTTTAGCAAGGAAAGTACTTCATGATGGAAGGGTCTCAATAGTTAGGATTTACTGTAAGGACCGGCCAAATGGTCAAACGAACTGTGCCCTCATATATTGCTCGAGCCCTAGCATAAAGCATGTATGCATGTATAGCTATTTTACATAAGAATAAAAAGAAGTCTCTCCCTTACATATAAATATTTTGTCCTTTTAAAAAAGAAGGAATTTTTTACAGTCGATCCCCTAATGGTTTCAAGCCTAAGGGACACCTTATTCTGCATTCGAACAATCACTCTCACTTGGGGACTACCATCCGAAAACAAACTCATATGGTTCGAGCCATCGGAGCTTAGGGGGATAAGACCTATCTGACATGCCCGAATCTTAAACGCCACGACCATCCCCACTCAAGGACTTTCATCCTAGAAAAGCCCAGATACTCGGGGCGATCAACCCACTGAGGGATACCCGAACTAAAAAGGCCACGGCCAAATTAAAATGGATTAGAGATGTCTGAGGAATAGTAACAAAACAACAAGGCCTTACAATTTCTAAACCGGTTCTAAAGTCTCCTTGACAGACTATGATATAAAAATAGTCTAAGTACTTAGGGGAAAGAAAACTTTCGATCACACCGAACCCCCGTGACTTAAAACGAAATAAAGTTGAAGGCAAGGCTTCTTCATGTTTCTGAACAAAACCTAACTATTTCATGCTAAGGCATTTAGATCTTTGCAAATAAAAGTACATAAGGCAAAGTGAAAAATCAAAAGCTGTTGAGCACAAAAAGACATATTCATAATTAAAGTTCTTTTTACAAGGGATAAACAGTGCAATGAATATTTTTGCAAAGGTCGAATGGCCTGGAAAAAATACAAAAAACAAAAATATCTAAAGGCCTAAGTAGCATGTTCTTCGTCGAGGGCAACATCGTCACCCTCGGGATCTTCGCCATCCTCAAACTCTCCCAATTCTTTAGGCTCTATGTCGTCTTCGGGATAGGCTAATTTTTTGGCATCGACTTCGAGCTCTTTGGAACTCTCAATCTCAGCTTATATGTTGAAACCCAAAGCATAAATTTCCTTAAGGTCCTCCTTTCGAGATTGCTTGAAACCCTAAGCATGAATTTCCTCAAGGTCCTACTTTCGAGATTGCCAGTTAGCATTCTTGATGATGTCTTTTTCTCGAACCTGAGTTGCCTTGGCATCGGCCTTATAAATGGCCTCCATCTTATCGACATCAGCCTTAATCACTTTGACCTCGGACTTGGCCGCTTCAAGCTCCGTGGAAAGATTTTCTCGATCCGAGACAGCCGAATTCAATTGGGACTGGAGCTCCTTGATATTCTTGGCCTACATCAAGGATTTCTCCTTTATACCTAGGAGCTGGACTTTAGTCAAAGCCATTTGGGCCTGGGCGGTCTCCTTTTTTAGGCCAGGTGGTCCATATTCTTTTTCTATTATTCGGCCTCAGCCTTTACTGCATCTACCTCTTCTTGGAGCTGTCAGATCTTGTCAATCTTCTGTTGGACTTGTGGGTTCATACCGTTAGTCACCATGACTGATTTATCATCACTAACTTCAAAAATGTTTCGTACCTGCTCAACAAGGTTAGCATACTCTTTCCGAGCCACCTCTAATTCAGCCTGGAGGTCCTTAGTCTCCCCTTCTCTTTACTCACTAGGAAGTTTATAAGTAGCTCTTTTCTAAGTGAGCACTCGGATCTCGACCTTGTACTGGTCCAGCTCTTCCCGATGGCGGATCCTTCTCGCGGTAGAGTACCGAGGCCTACAAACACAGAGAAAGAAGTAATGATCACCTACAAACTAATCTAAGTATAAACTAGAAATTATTAAGAAGTATATGAAGTTACCTGATTTATTGCCTGTGGAGCTTCAGTGAATAGGTAGAGTGCTTCCACCTCGTTCATCTTGGCCTGCTCCTCCTTATTCACCAAGCATCGAAGGTAACTAGCCACCCCTACGGGAGAAGAAAGACATCGGGCGTCTTTCGGGATGGATATAACGCTCGACTGCTTCTGGTCAAGATTCGCACTCGGAGACAGGAACTGATTGACACGTTTGGGACTTGAGGATGATCCACTTTTCCTCGATGATGGACTCTTCCTCGGAACCAGCAAATCACCCAAATAGGTGACATTCTCGGCAGTGGTAGAGTCTATGCTACTAAAAAGTTATGAAAGGAGTTTATCGCCCCTTATGGATCTTCATTGGGTCATCCTTTCAACACCTAAGCCTGAATAAACGTATACTCAGTAAATAAAGGCGAATTGGAAAGGTCTATCACTCTGATATGCCCTTCGAGGAACTATCCACCACCTAAAAGGTATCTGTTATGACCTCATCATCGGCCTCCCTACCTCGACGCAAAGTGGCCTCGCCCCCTTCTGGTTAAGAAACTTTAGTTAAAGCTCCTTCATCGACCTCCCCCAGTCGAGGAGATTTAGTTTTAGCTCTCCCCAGTTCGAAGTCCCCTCGTACCTCGAGACCTGACTGCACGCGGGCCACCAGTTTGGACTTTTTCTTCTTCTTCTGATTCATCCCTCAGCCAATGGAGGGAGCCCAAAGTGAGCACCCGAGCATTGGTGCTACACTTAGAATTACGCACCAGACTTCTTTTTGTTCTTTTCTTTTCCGAGCTCGAAGAACTCTAGGCCTTCTTCTATTTCTTCTCATCGCCTAGCCTCGGAGAAGGGGACTCGACAGGTACATCCTCGTCACCGGATAGAGGCCTCATAGAAAAATCTTTGGAAAGACCTGCAAAAGAAAATGGAATGAATAAGAACTCAATGCCACGAGGAAAAATCAAGTATTATTAACTTGGAAAAGGAAATTCACCATGGAAACGGGCCTCCCGCCGGCCTTTCAAATGTTCGCACCACGCACGCTCGGAATAGGGCTTCTATGACACAATGCCCTCTACCCACTCCTTGAGTCGAGGAACTACACCCGGCATCCGAGCAACAGTTAAACAACAAAACATCGATAAGAAGGAGAGAAAGGAAAATAAATAAACGAAATCGTAGTGGCAAGGTCATACTTACGTTTCATGTTTCATTTCTAGGGAAATGGAATATCCTCGGCTAGGATTAAATTTGAGGTCTTCACTCAAACGAATCGGCCCAAGCAGCTTTGGTCCCTATCCTCGTCTGCCCGACGGGAACTTTTATTAATCTTCGTCAATAGAGTCGGAGACTATACAAATGAATGAGGTGATCGACGGTGAAGGAAAACCCATCGATTTTGTTTACGAAGAAGCATGATAGATTTGACTCAGAGTCACCTCATACCTCTTACAGAAGGCGATGGTGACCGGGTCCAAGGGGCCCAACCAAAAGGGATAAGTGTAAGCACTTAATAAGCTTTCCACGTGCGTAGTAATCTCTTCTCAGCGAAGGCAACACCACGTGCCTACCAACCCAGTTGCAATCCTCCTTGACTTTGGAGAGGAGACTATCGGTGACCGAGCATATATATCTCGAGTCCAGCTCGCAACGTCCAAGTACCGAGGAAGTTTTTTTGACCTTGAAATCAGCACCAGTCGAGCATGCGCTAGGAATAAACGCAGGGTTCCACCGCCGGTTCCTCGCCAGCCGGCCGTGATGAAGAGGCAATTTCTTTTTGTGGAACTGTCAAGTCTTCGCCATATTTTCTTTTGAATAAATATGGAGAAGAGGAATTTAAAATGTTACGCTTAATGGTTTGGAGTGAAGACAAGTGAGAGTTCTTGCAGAAACCTCAAGAAATCTGGATACAAATGTTAAAGAGTGCGAAGATTTTTTTAAGATCAAGAGTAAAAGAAGTTTAGATAAAAAGTTTGAATGAATAAATGATGGGGGTTTTCAAACGACAGTTCAAAGTCTATAGTGGTCGACCAGCAACAGACGAACATTTAATGCCATTAAGACATGACAGACAGGATGTTTTTTCCATTTTTGTCATTTCTGACATAAAGTATCGAGAGGAGGATCAGGGGCTCATATCGTTTCTCCTCATTTACACTCCGAAAAACGAGGGGACTATCTGTATATGATCGAAATTGGGTTCATCTATTATATGGGGGATTAAAACGTGATGAAATGAAGATCAACCCTGGTATCTATCAAACCAGAATACAAGGTTATAAAACCGATATTCGAGGTTACCTAGTCCATAAGAGCATAATCGACCCCGATTTTGAATGAGCCTGAGGTAACGTTGTCGGACCAGATAACAGATGGACGAAATATCCGTAATCAATTGGATATCATAGCGGGAATCTCGGCATGTATCAATGAGGAACCGATTAATTAGCAAATCATGAGAATTTTTACCTTTTATAGAATTGTATCTAAAGTACGATTCCCCTACTATATAAAGAGGGTCTGTTTATTTGCAAGACATATTATAACATGCATCCCAAAGCAATATACTGATCACTAGTTCTTATTATCGCATCACTCTATTCTGATATCGATTAAGGCATTTTTGACTCGAGGGTGACCAACATTCAAGGCCAAGATTGTTCAACTTATGTGGTTTGTAATTAATTTTCTATCAACAATTTCAATATTAATTTGATTTCTCAATTTGTATCAAATAAGATCATGTATCCTTAAAACTGCGTATAAATTCAATTATTATCCAATTTTAAGGGTACACACATTCATTTCAGCTCCAATCCAACGGTCAGCCTAGTAGTTGATCAAACGCAATCTACAACCTCGATTCAAATCAGATTGGCCTAGTAGTTGATCAAACGCAATCTTCAACCTCGATTTAAATCAGATTGGCAGATGGCACACGAATGGTTTTAAGGTTCAACTTGCAACACAAAATTAGAGATATCAGAGGATTAACTGATGCATCAAGGCCTGGTGGACCAAGGAGCTATCAACTGCAGACAATGGGTTTCCTCCCAAGGAACTTGCTGATCTCGACCAGACAATGGAACAAGCTGGCCTAGCCAATTCAGTTGTCATCCACAAACTCAAGTTATTTCACATTTATGCCAATTCTAATGCAGTTACCACCACAAAAACAGATATTGATCTCTAAATGTTGAGCTTTGAGGTTGTGTTGATGTGTTCCTTGAAGCATCCTAACATTAGCTTAACCTAATCCCAAAAGCTACCTCATCAGGTGAGAATTATTCAAAACTATACAAGGAGATAATAGCTCATTCCTCAACCAATATGGGACACTAACCCTCCTCTTTGTTCAAGATTGGACAATTGGATAGTGGATAGCATAATATAGACTATAATATGAGTAAACCAAGAACTGCGATGAGTTTACCCCTTGTACCACTTAAACAAAATAATTTAAACTCCATAATCTAGATCGTAAGACAAGGATCGTCTCAGATCGAATAAGAGGACAACAATCCAGCTCCTCAATTAACACAGATTGATTAACATTTGTCTAACATTGCTTTGCATCACAAGCAACTGAACTGATCCTCCAAGAGTATAGTTTGTCCGATAAATAAGACACTTATTAATGTATTTCTACTTCCAAACAGCTTCAAATATCCTTAACTCAGTATGAATAATTGGAACAATAACCAATTTTCAAAAGCTTATCGTTCATTGTTGGGTTTACCATTAATTCAACATGTGTGTTCTGATACCAGTTGTCTTACTCTTGTGCCCACTTCCAACAAATGCATTGGAGGAAAACCAGGGCATTTAGGCGGGTAACTCAACTGGCTAATTTCGATACAAACACACCCTAATATCTAAATTTTTCCCCTTTTTCTTGTATCGATTAGACAAGAGGGGTTGGTAAACAACCCCCACTTCCAACCGAGAGGTTGTGAGTTCGAGTCTCTCCAAGAGCAAGGTGGGAAGTTCTTGGAGAGAAGGATGCTGGGGTCTATTTGGAAACAGTCTCTCTACACAAGGGTAGGGGTAAGGTCTGCATACACACTACCCTCCCCAGACCCCACTAAGTGGGCTTACACTGGATTGTTGTTGTTTTTCTTGTACCGATTGTAAAAATGGCGGGATGATGAGTAGTGAGAATCAGACTGCCCTAAAAGAATGGACACAGCTTAGATATGTATGTGTATAATAACTCACTTCGATTGCCATTTAGTTTTCCTTAATTTTTGTAGGGCATAGACCCTGCACGATTGAATTTAATTTTACTTCTATAGACGTTTTTTAGTTAGTAGAACCTTCCAAATAAATAACGCTCTTATAAGAAGTCTCTTGTTTTATCCAATACTAAATTTCAATGAATACTAATTTATGAACCAATCATTTCAATTGTACAATATACTCAATAATAAGAAGTTAGAGATTGAACCTATTTGAATTCGCTTCTAATTCATGGCTTTTGGATGCCCGAATCTTGCTCTCACTAGAATAGTCATCCTTTCACTATTAAGTTGCTCTCAAATTGAGAAGAATTCAAGTCGTCCATTTATTTAAGACAAAAATATGGTCCTTGGGACCTTGAAAAGAATATGTAATTGGAAACACAAACCGACAGGGTTACAAATATATGTTGGCGCACGAATTGCAAAGAACATTTAGATAAATGAATTGACAGCTCCTTTAACCGCCAAATTTAAACAAACTGAACTTGGTACACCAGGAAAAAACTTTACCGTACACAGCATATGCGCCAAAACATGTTTATTGACCATATTAAGGAGAAACTTTGAGGTCCAACAACAACCACCACCACCAAGGGTAGAGTGTACGGACCTTACTCCTATCCCGTCGGCTCAAGAAAATGAAAAGAGACAAGGTGAAACTTTGAGGTGAGAATACATACTAATTAATCATGATCAAGTGAAAGATTTAATGTAAAACAGACATGTCACGAAGCTACAGCCGAGGAAGTAATATTGTCGATACTTTCCATAAACAAGAGACATGGTCACTCTAAGATAAGGAAGTTATAGTTCTTAAATATGATGGTCAACCAACCCTTCCATTTTCACCCGAAATAGGTGCCAGATGCAGAAGGATCATCACTTTATAAAATAAAAATAGAAATGGAAATAGATTTAACTCTTAAATATTTCAGATTAGTAGTCCGCAATGCCCAGTTACAACTCATTTAGCTCACACAAATTGCAGTCGGACACACAATGTCACTCACTTACCCAGTCAGTTGCACACAAGCTCTCATATATAGAAAAAGTGGTTACAATAGATTAAGAAGGGTGTGAGGCTTTTGAAAGCACATTATCTTCTCAGTGCTGTACAATTTGATAGCACAACAGTACTGGAGCTTATATGGAAGAAAATGTGTACCTCCTTATACTGATGAAGGTCAAAGCTGTTATCTCTTCCTGCGCTTCGACTCCGCCTAGCAATTGAATAAGAGATGGCTTAGCTAAAATATTTACTGGCTAAAGATAAATTAGAGGCTAAGATTCATAAGAGCCTATATTTCAAGTATAGCATTTTATGATGCAGCTCCCTGAGAGCACACAGAAATATCTATGTGCATACACAAGTCTGAATACCCATCTACATGTCAGAAATAAGGTACACAATTGGATGAATATCACAGCCTATTATCATTCAGCCAGATCCCAGAACCAATCATCTCAACCCCACCTCTGTTTCTACTTAAGAACCCTAAGAGTACTTATTAAGAAAAACTTAAGAATCCCAACAGCCAGCCCAGCATGACAACCAACTAACAACCATTTTATCCATCTTATTCCCCATTAATTTCATTTAGCCAACATCCACTGTGATAGGCAGGCAAGAGATATCAATCAATAATCGGAACCAGTCTATTGTATATAACAACAACAAACCCAGTGTATCCCATGAATAGGGGGTTTTGGGAGGGTATTATGTACGCAGCCTTACCCCTACCTTATGCAGGTAGAGAGACTATTTCCGGTAGAAACCGGTCTATTGTATGTCAAACAAAATTTCCCAACCCACCCCCTTCTTATTCTGCCATCCTATGTTGCTCGGACTAACCGAAAATGTTGCCGGGCGTATGTTCAGATCTTCCAAAAGTAGCGCGATTTTGGAGGATCTGATACGGGTGTAGCAGCATTTTGGAAGGTGTGCGCGACATAGCTCCCATCAACAGCGTTTCATCTACTACCTGCAACCCTGGAGCCACTTCCCACAATTCTCTCTTTATGACTTAATGATTACATCAAATGTTCAGTGTCAAATCACACCTGACACCACAAAAACTAGAGATTTTAGGACAAGAATCAGATACAGAAACGAGTAAGCTGGTATGAAACCAATTGGCACCTGACACCACAAACTTTTACATATTACTCTGTCCAAATTAATTATCCTAGACCTTTTTTTTGAGACGGTCCCAAACTAATCATCCTAGATTTCTGTGATCGTTAATATGTCCGCTTTCCTCAAAAGGAACATCTACCAACCTATGCAATAAGGTAACACGACACCCCCAATTGTACTTACTAAAGTTCGGATTCATTAAAAAGTTCATTTTATCTTCACTAAACCATCTGTTAACATAAAATGAAACTTATCTCATGCCTCTCACCCAATTTGAATCAAATTAGGATACAAATTCGAATCAAATTATATCTCCTGGTAGTTTTACAACTGATGTTAGAGTGTGAATTCCACTAAATTTGTCGAATGACATTTTTTTAATGCTTTCCTGCTAACTTTGTTTCCAAACCAAACATAGGAGAAGATGTAAGTTTAATTCATTCAGTCCGACATCTTTCTTACTGGGTTAATTCATTCAGTCCGACATCTTTCTTACTGGGTTCTTGTGTTCAAAACCAAAGAGATTTGATCCACTTGTATTTCAGTTATCTTCATGGCTGTAAAATCGGAACTTTGCACTTGACTCACATCACGTAGTGTGGCCTGTCTTCTTACATTCTCCCAACATCTTCTCTAGCAATCTCTCAATCTTTGCAAGCTTGTTGTTTTTGGGATTCTCCTAGGGGAATTGAGGAGTGCCCTTGATTGTAGGAAGGCGGAGGGAATGGTTGCTCTGTTGATACATATGGAGCCTTTGACCATTGGTTGTTGGTGAGGACCATACTCGCCTATTTCCAACTTGACTATTAGAATTCCATCCTTGATTGCCATGATAGTTGTTTATACCTCGGTTGTTTAGCCATAGTTGGTGCAGTCTCCCTAGACTTTGATTGGGGCCTCCTTGAGAGTTGCCTCTTGGTCGATTCATTCTCCTTTGGTAATTGGTAATTACCCACATAGTTAGCCGCTTCATTTTGCACATAGTGACAATGTTCTTGAACTTGACATGCGCATGAGACAAACAATAATGGATGAGTTAAAACTGTCCACTCGTGACGTCAACCACGTGGACTTTCTTCACTCCCAATTATAAAATTTGCTTTGAAATGGGGAACGTATGAGCTGTCAACTGTGCTATAGCTTTATCTCGTGCTTCATTCTACTTGAAACTTGTTTGCTTGAGGTAATAGGTGTATCATCACTACCCCACGTGTGCCATGCATGGGCATTCTAGACTACTTTGTCTAAAATTACTCCAGCTTCCACGAATGTTAAGTCCATGGTTGTGCCATTCGCCATTCCAGGAATGTTAGGTCCATGATTGTGCCATTCGCCATTATCAACTACTGATCTTGTGACCTTGTCCAAAGCTAGGTAAAAGGTTTGTTACAATGATAAGTGAGGATCCATGATGGGACACTCCTTCAGACACCTCACCTCATATAAGGTTTCAATGGCCTTTGTTGAAAACCTAGGATGTCCGTTCTCAACTTCTCAATCCTAGTTGCCGGAAAGAATTTGGCCAAGAACACCTCAGGTACTCCTCCCAATTACAAATTGACAACGCAGGGAGCTCATCTAACCAAACTGAGGCTTCCCTTTGCAATGAGAATAGGAAAAACCTCAATCTTAAGGCATCCTCAGATACATTGGTGTTCTTATACAAAGCACAAACTAACAAAAACTTGTGAATATGTAGCTAAGGGCCTTCACGCGGGTTGGCCACCAAATAATCCATTTTTGGCTAGCATTTGGAATATCAAGGATATAACCTTAAAAGTTCGCCACTCCCATATGCGATAGAATTATGTTATAAGCACAACCATATGACATCGATTGGCTCATCCTCATCACCCAAAGGTGGTATAATAGTGTTCGGATTAGCCATTGCAAGTAGCTAACCGGAGAAAGCAAAATTAAAAAGAGAATGGCAACCAAATCAAAGTATAGTAATAGAACTACATTAGTAATCCCTAAATACCTACTGCTCCCCAACAACGCCGCCAAAATTTGGTAACATCCAACTTACTCCTAAAAAGGATAAGCGATAGTCACAAATATAGTTATCTAACAAGGGAGGAGAAAGAGACGGGTAGGGGGGGGGGGGGCGAATATACAAGGAGCAATTGATTGGTGGGATTGATTTCTAGACTAATACACTATATGAGTTTTGGGTTTATGATTTATTTAACAACTACAAAAAGTGAATAAGTAAAGCAATTAACTAAAATTGAATAAAATCAGATAGAGGAAGGCACTAGGGTTGTATCTCCTTCCTAAATTGCATTAGCTGGTGGGTATTTTCTTAATTTGCCTAATTACTTGTTTTGGGGGGGGGGGGGGGGGGGGTATACAAGGAGCAATTGATTGGTGGGATTGATTCCAGACTAATACACTATATGAGTTTTGGATTTATGATTTATTTAACTAATACAAAAAGTGAATAAGTAAAGCAATTAACTAAAATTGAATAAAATCAGATAGAGGAAGGCACTAGGGTTGTATCTCCGTCCTAAATTGCATTAGCTAGTGGGTATTTTCTTAATTTGCCTAATTACTTGGTTAATTATTATGGATCAATCTTAATTACCATAACATTTTCTAGTATTAATGGATCTATCTTAATTAAATTTTACCAAGTGTAATGAGATGCTTCAAGTCCCTACTGAGTTAAACTCAAGGAAAAATCTAGTTATTCCTAGCTTGAGCTATTCAGGTAAATAATCAGTAACTCATTAAGAAACAAATTAGTTAGGCCTACAACCCATGTTAGATGTTTAACTAGACATTCTTAAAATGAAAATAAGAACACAAATTAATGAAGCAAACACAATGGGTAGATGAAATTAAGGATAAATGATTCAGATTCAATGACTAGAGTCCACCAAGTGCTGGATCTCCAAGTAGAAAATACTCTAACACGTCTCAGCTTTTCCAACACAAGATAAGAAAAAGACCTAAAAATTAACTATTTATCAGCATCCTAAATTACAATGCGACAAGTTTCCAAACACATCCTCCAGAAAGCCCATCTTGCTGCCACACTTTGGATTCTGTAGTCACACATTACATTCAAATAGCTCAAGTTGAAGTTTCACCCAGTTTTGTTGGCCACACTTTTATTTTGCAATCGCATTTTACTTCTTCAATGTACCGGAGCTTACTTACATTCATCTTCCTATCTATACAACTAACGAATTCCTTTCAAACTGGGAGTGACGGGATATATTATCAAATTGCAAGCAATCAACGACTTGAAATCCAACACCAACTTAGTTTGGTCATTAGTCGTCGATATTATCATTAGTATGATACATTAGGTATCATCATGACTTAAACACTGACCCTTTGCTCAGTCCTAGCCTTCTCCTTCCATTAGGGTGAAGGAATCTGAGATATTTGGTATCACCATGACTAAACATGCAACTCTGCCTTCTTATTCGACCCCATCCCTCCTCTTCCTTCGGGGTAAACAAAAGATCCTAACAAACAGCTACATATAACAACATAGTGTAAGAAAGCAACCATCACCGTCCATCTCTAGAAAAGGCCGTTTACTAAATCATATTTATGATAATAAGGACAGTAACCGACTTGCTAATAGAAGTACTGCTAAAACTCTAAGGGGCTGTTTGGTTATCCCTTGTCCCGTATTTTATCCCATATCCCCAAGTCTAACAAGTGTATGAACAGATTCTTACCTTTGGCTCAACATGGAACGAGCTCAAAGGTCGTTTGGCGCCATCTTCCGATGAACAGTCAGAACACAAGAAAGGGTCTAATTTCTTTGCTTCTTCAATAGTCATTCCCATACAAGAAGGATGGAACCTGCAATGAATTAGTACAAAAGATGAAAAGACCTTACAAACATAGATATCTTTTGAAAAGTTCTTGAAAACATAGTATCCAACAATCATAATACAGAAAGCTTAATAGAACTCCATGACTGACTCAGACCTCCCTAATATACAGGATGCTGAATAACACGGCAAAAAATTGCACTCAACACCAGTAGAGGGAATTACAGACAAAAGGATTTTCAAACTTCCACTCCACACCACTCTGGCCTTCTGTTCCCTCATTTCAAGCTCCTACGAGCTCAGCTGAATAGCAACACTTAGATTCATCTTTTTATTTAATCTTCCCACTTAACAAGAAGCTTATTTTGATCATCCTTTCTTGTGTCAACCCTTACTGTTTAACCTTACATCCAACTCTTTTAGCTGATTGCTCATATCCATCTTATATCTCTCGTGATTGCCTTCAAAGGAACTTAGCCATCTATGGATCCAATTCAACCTAATACATCAATCATTCCCAGATGCTCGGCAATATATTTATCTATTAGACTCATTCTCTCTTATAAACACTGTTAGAAGTCTAACTGTATTAGAAGTCTAGTCTAAACTGTATTAGGAGTAGGCTAGGTTATGTGTATTATATATAGGGCTCATTGTATCATGTTTACATATCAATTATATATTCTTCTCCCGTGCCTTCTCACATGGTATCAGAGCTTTGGTGAGAATAGTATAGCTGTGCATCATTCCAGCTACTTCCGGGAAGAGACCTCGTCGCCGTGCAATTTTCCGGCGACTAAACAATCTGTTAGTATACCTAAACTACCTTTTCTGGTGGTGTTGTGCAAAATCCGAGACCACCACGAGGTTCGGCTCACAATTCCGACCAAACCCCAGAAATTTCTCCGGCAGAATCCCCGTCACGCGCTCCCACGCGCCACCACAGCTGTCGGCGCGTCAGACCACGCGCGGGCGCGTGGGGCTGTTTCCGGCCATTTTTTGGCTTCGCTCCTTCAGAACAGATTGCTCGGAATACAATTCCGACCCTACCCATCCACTTTTTGTTCGATTCCGACATCTTTGATTTTTTCCGGCGACCTACAGTGATTTTTCCGGCAGCTACAGTACTTTCCGGCCAAAATTTCTTCAGGACAGTTTGCTCCTACTTGAATTCCGAGCCTATCCATATTTTTACTTTTCAATTCCGACAACTTTGAATTTTTCCGGCAGCTACAGTGTTCCTGTTTTCCGGCAGCACCAGTTTTCAGTCCTCTGTTCAGTTTCAGCGAGTTTTCAGTTGATAATCCAACGATGTCTTTGGGACTAGATGCTTTCGGGCCTAAAAACCAGGGTTCTGGCAGTTCCGGTATTATGATTACCTCAGAACCTTTAATGGGAGGTTCAAACTACCTAACTTGGGCTTCGTCTGTCGAGTTGTGGTGTAAAGGCCAAGGTGTTCAGGATCATCTAACCAAAGAGTCTAGTGACGGAGATGAAAAAGCCAAAGCACATTGGGAGAAGATTGATGCTCAGTTATGCAGTATTTTGTGGCGATCTATTGATTCCAAGTTGATGCCCTTGTTTCGTCCATTCCAAAAGTGTTATTTGGTTTGGGAAAAGGCTCGTACTTTATACACTAATGACATATCTCGTTTCTATGATGTGATATCGCGGATGACAAATTTAAAGAAACAGGAATTGGATATGTCTACTTACTTGGGTCAAGTGCAGGCAGTTATGGAGGAATTTGAGACGTTGATGCCAGTTTCTGCTAGCATTGCAAAGCAGCAAGAGCAACGACAAAAGCTGTTTCTAGTTCTTACTCTTGCTGGGCTTCCTAATGATCTTGACTCAGTACGCGATCAGATTTTAGCTAGTCCGACTGTCCCCACAGTTGATGAATTATTTTCTCGCTTACTTCGCCTTGCTGCAGCACCAAGTCACCCAATGAGCTCATCACAGACACTTGATTCATCTATCCTCGTCTCCCAATCCGTGGACAATCGGGCTTCTCATACTATGGAGTATAGACGAGGAGGAGGTCGTTTTGGAAGATCTAGACCCAAGAGTTCTTATTGTTATAAACTTGGTCACACTCGTGATGTGTGTCATTCTTACATGGTCGACCAACAAAAAATGCTTATGTTGCTCAGACCGAGCCTACAGGTAACCAGGAATTTTCTGTATCTGAAAGGATAATGAGTTCCTTAAATATCGAGCAAGTAAGCAGACGTCTCCACAAGTAGCCACTGTTGCTCAGCCTGATTCTTCTGTTGCTGGTAATTCTTTTGCTTGTGTTTCCCAGTCTAGTCCTCTTGAACAATGGGTGGTGGACTCAGCTGCTTCTGATCATATCTCTGGTAATAAATCCCTTTTGTCAGATATTACGTATTCACAGTTTCTTCCCAACGTTACTTTAGCTAATGGGTCTCAAACTAAAGCAAAAGGAGTTGGACAAGCAACTCCTCTACCCTCTGTCACTCTAGATTCCGTCCTTTATGTCCCTGGTTGTCCTTTTAATCTTGCATCTGTGAGTCGTTTGACTCGTGCCCTCCATTGTGGAATATACTTTATTGATGACTCTTTTATTATGCAGGACCGCAGTACGGGACAGACGATTGGAACAGGACTTGAATCAGACGGACTCTACTACCTTAACTCTCTAACATCCTCTAAGGCCTGTCTAGCTGCAGATCCTCCAGACCTACTTCACAGTCGTTTAGGACATCCTAGCTTGTCCAAACTTCAGAAGATGGTGCCTCGTTTGTCCAGTTTATCCACATTAGAGTGTGAGTCATGTCAGCTCGGGAAACATACCCGCGCCTCCTTTCCTCGTAGTATTGAGAGTCGTGCAGAGTCTGTTTTTTCTTTAGTTCATTCGGATATATGGGGTCCTAGTAGAGTATGTTCAACCTTAGGATTTCGTTATTTTGTTAGTTTCATTGATGATCATTCAAGATGTACTTGGATTTTCTTAATGAAAGATCGTTCTGAGTTGTTTTCTATATTCCAAAATTTTTGTGCTGGAATTAAAAATCAATTTGGTGTTTCTATTCGCACCCTTCGCAGTGATAATGCCTTAGAATATTTGTCCTCTCAATTTCAGCAATTTATGTCCTCTCATGGAATTATTCATCAGACCTCTTGTCCTTATACCCCTCGGCAAAATGGGGTTGCAGAAAGAAAGAATAGGCACATTATTGAGACTGCTCGCACACTTCTCATTGCATCTCATGTTCCGCTGCGTTTTTGGGGCGATGCAGTTCTCACATCTTGTTATTTGGTTAATCGGATGCCTTCATCTCCCATCCAAAATCAGATTCCGCATGAGGTATTGTTTCCTCAGTCACCCTTATACTCTGTCCCCCTAGTGTGTTTGGGAGCACTTGTTTCGTTCATAACTTAGCTCCTGGGAAAGATAAGTTAGCTCCTCGTGCTCTCAAGTGTGTCTTCCTTGGTTATTCTCGTGTTCAGAAGGGCTATCGTTGTTATTCACCTGATATTCGTAGGTACCTTATGTCAGCCGATGTCACATTTTTTGAGTCTAAGCCTTTCTTTACCTCTTCTGACCATTCTGACCATCTGGCTATATCTGAAGTTTTACCTATACCGGCCTTTAGGGAGTCTATATCTCCTCATTCACCTTCCGCTACAGAAATCTTACCCATTCCAAACGTTGGACCACCTACTGTGGCTCCTCCTAGACTCCATGCACAAGACACTCCACTCTTGACATATCATCGTCGTCCTCGCCCAGCATCCGGCCCGGCTGATTCACTTCCTGCACCTGACCCTGCTCCTACTGCGGACTTGTCTCTTCCGATTGCACTTCGGAAAGGTATACGGACCACCCTTAATCCTAATCCCCATTATATTGGTTTAAGTTATCATCGTTTGTCATCACCCTATTATGCTTTTCTATCTTCTTTGTCCTCTGTTGCCCTCCCTAAGTCTACAGGTGAAGCATTGTCTCATCCAGGGTGGCGACAGGCTATGACTGACGAGATGTCTGCTTTACATGCGAGTGGTACTTGGGAGCTCGTCCCTCTTCCTTCGGATAAATCTACTGTTGGTTGTCGTTGGGTGTATGCAGTTAAGGTTGGTCCAGATGGTAAGGTTGATCGTCTTAAGGCTCGTCTTATGGCCAAGGGGTATACTCAGATATTTGGGCTTGATTACAGTGATACCTTCTCTCCAGTGGCTAAGATCGCATCAGTCCGCCTTTTTCTCTCTATGGCTGCTGTTCGCCATTGGCCCCTGTATCAGCTGGACATTAAAAATGCATTTTTACACGGTGACCTTGAGGATGACGTTTATATGGAGCAACCACCTGGGTTTGTTGCTCGGGGGGAGTCTCGTGGCCTTGTATGTCGCTTGCGCCGGTCACTTTATGGTCTAAAGCAGTCTCCTCGAGCCTGGTTTGGTAAGTTTAGCACTGTTATCCAGGACTTTGGCATGACTCGGAGTGAAGCTGATCACTCTGTATTCTATCGGCATTCTGATTCACGTCTCTGTATTTATCTAGTGGTCTATGTTGACGACATCGTTATTACCGGCAATGACCAGGATGGTATTACTAAATTGAAGCAACATCTCTTTCAACACTTTCAGACTAAGGATCTGGGCACACTAAAGTATTTTCTGGGTATTGAGGTCGCACAGTCTAGCTCAGGTATTGTGATCTCACAACGGAAGTATGCCTTAGATATTCTTGAGGAGACAGGAATGACAGGTTGTAAACCTGTTGACACTCCAATGGATCTGAATTCTAAACTTCTTCCAGGACAGGGGGAGCCTCTTAACGATCCTGAAAGATATAGGCGGTTAGTTGGTAAACTAAATTATCTTACAGTGACAAGACCTGACATTTCCTTTCCTGTGAGTGTTGTGAGCCAGTTTATGGGTTCGCCATGTGATAGTCATTGGGATGGCAGTTGTTCGCATTCTTCGGTATATAAAAACAACTCCAGGTAAAGGTTTATTGTTTGAGGATCGAGGCCATGAGCAGATTGTTTGATACTCCGATGCTGATTGGGCAGGATCGCCTTCTGACAGACGTTCTACTTCTGGATATTGTGTCTTAGTAGGAGGAAATTTGGTATCTTGGAAAAGCAAGAAACAGAATGTGGTTGCTCGGTCTAGTGCAGAAGCAGAATATCGAGCAATGGCTATGGCGACATGTGAGCTAGTTTGGGTCAAACGGTTGCTCAAAGAGCTGAAATTTGGTGATGTTAGTCAGATGGGACTTGTGTGTGATAATCAAGCAGCTCTTCATATTGCGTCAAATCCAGTGTTCCATGAGAGAACTAAGCACATTGAGATTGAATGTCACTTTATCAGAGAAAACATACTCTCGGGAGATATTGCTACAAAGTTTGTAAAGTCAAATGATCAGCTTGCAGACATTTTCACCAAGTCCCTCACTGGTCCTCGTATTAACTACATATGTAACAAGCTCGGTACATATGATTTATATGCACCAGCTTGAGGGGGAGTGTTAGAAGTCTAACTGTATTAGAAGTCTAGTCTAAACTGTATTAGGAGTAGGCTAGGTTATGTGTATTATATATAGGGCTCATTGTATCATGTTTATATATCAATTATATATTCTTCTCCCGTGCCTTCTCACAAACACCTAATACATATTGCCTTCAAATCCAAACTCTACCCATACAGAGGGTTCCATTTCCTGTCACAGCATTGTTTTCACTTATTGGAAGAATTTGAAAAATATAGCAAAATTATGACAAAAGCTATCAATTTGTCTTACAAATTTTAAATGCATAAATAAGGGGATAAGGTAAAAAAAGGTACAAAAGATGCAATTATAGAGCAGTTTTCCCCTAATTGTTATAGTAACACAATATGAATAGTGGAAAACAACAATGATATGACTAGTCCAAGAACAAATTCAGAAGATCATGTAATTGTGTATTAAAGAATAAAAGTTGTGCATGTAGAGATAACAAAGAGGCAGAGGGATATGACGAATCTCTTTTGCATTTTCATACTGTATGTCCTCAGATGTTGGTCATGTGACCATTTATCTGTTTTTGTTATTATTTATATATGAATTAAAGTAACTCCATTAATACATATCCTTTCTCTCTCATTTTACTTTTTTAACCTAAAGTTTAGAACACCAAGTTTGCTTGTCGGTTTCCATGAATACTAGTAAAAAAGACATGCTTATATGTAAAGGAATGAATTCAGTAATATATATACCAGTCTTTGCATCCTTCACATTGCACCATGAGATCATCCGGGTTATAGGGCATCTCACACTTACAATACCTTCAAAATCCAAACATTCGGAGATATTAGCATGTTAACAAACAATATAAGCACAACTCTAACATTCCACCAAAAATAAGAGCAATTTTCAAATTTCACAGTAAAGCTATGAGCAACTCACACAGCAACACGGTCAGGAGTAAATCCTCCTGTGGCAGCTTTGTACTCGAACCTACAAAAATAATCCTCAGGACCTACATTCTCCAGTTTGGTGTAGTTCTTGAAAGAGTGCACTATGCACTTCCCCTCGATGGTGTGTGCACTCTGCAAATCGTAGTGATCTGACAAGAACAGCTCCTTGGCCCCATGGAACTGTCTGCGGCCACCAATAGACTCCTCAGGGCGGTAATACCATCGAACTCGAACCTTCACATTGTTACGGTGGTCAGCCTCAATTTTCTCTACTCTTGCCACATATGGGGGCTTATCAGAATCAGATGGTTTCATCAACACATAATCACCAGCTGAAACAGAAACAAAAGTAAAAATAATCTCCTGTAAGCTCCAATCAAACACTTCTTCAGAAACCCCCCCCCCCCCCCCCTTTTTCCCAAATCAAAAGCAAAAAAACTGATAGTGTAAAGAGAAAACAATGCCCCAAGTTTTAGCAGGCTCATTAAAGAGTACAGTACATGAATCCATGTATGTCTATTTTGTCTCGGGACAACAAAATGTCCACATTGATTGTTAGAGAGATATTGCAAACTAAAAACGCATTTGAATAATTTAGGAGACAAAGCCCAATGAACTACAAAGGAATCAATTACAAAAGACAGTATTCCATTCCGATTTTTATGGCATTTTTTTCACTTTTTATGAAATTTCTAACACCAATAACAATGTTCTATAGAACTTGCAATTTTCAAGAATTCAAATTCATTTATCTATTCAATTTTTTTTTATCTCCATCAGTTAAGAGGTACATGGGTTCGGTTAAGAACCACATGGTTAACAACGACTTTGTTACCTAATGCATTAGATAAAAAACATGAAGGTAGATGTGCGAAGTATCAATCAGGAAAGAAAACATTTTTTTCTATTATGTCTTTATCTCCGATCTCTCTCTCTTCTCTCTGCATTATCTACTTCCTCCTTTTCTTTCATCTCTTCTCAATGTACTCTTCTCCTTCGCTGAAGCTTACATCTAAAATCCCTGCTAGAGTTAGTTGCAAGTGCTTTGTCGTGTCCATTTCAGCATAGTTTAATTTCCACATCCCCTTTTTCCACTTTGTATTTCATTACCTTTTTCCTACGAGTCTAAATGAAGCGACATGGTCTGTGAAGATTCATATAGCCTAGTACCGATGAGGAACATTTTCTCTTAATTGTATATTTTATAGGAATATATCCTCTTTGTTATATATTTGAACAGAATATATTCTCTTGGTTGTGTATTTGGCAGGAATACATTCACTTTGTTGTATATTTGGTATAAGGGAATCTTGTAGATACGGAACATATAACCAAGAGAATATATTCCTCATTAGTGCCGAACCTAACTACTTTAGGATTGAGGCAACCAGAAAGTTTAAGAGTGTTATAGTATTTCATTTCCTTTGGAACCACCATAATTGTAATTGAGTTGAATATCAATAGAATAGTCCTTCCCCTGAATTGTTCTGAATATTAGGATCATTACAACTTCTTTTTGATAAATGAGATATCCCCGAGGACCATAGGGCACCTTTCAAAACTCGGTGGATAAGACACCAGCCTCTTTACCCTTCTCTACTTAAAAACCAAACTTTTGTCAATGGCAAGTTCAAATCGGTAGCGTGCACTTAGCCCACACATCACGCGTTGCGCTCTTACCACAAGAACAAAGTCCTTGGGTTGGGAGCTATTAGACTAACTTTTCAGCCACTACTTTAGTATTTCTTACACTCTCACTAGTATAATACTCCTACATAAGTCAAATCAACATCTTACAAGATGTTTTGGATTGTGTATTCTTGTTATACTGAATTTTATTGTTATATTAAATATAATGTTTGCCATGATTGTTGCTCAAAGTTTATTGTATTGTTCACTCTCAACAAAAAAGTCTATTCTATTGTTAAATCTATTGTTAGCTAACAATAAAAAGATCCATTTTCCGTAACAACCAATCTGATGTGGTGAGATTGTTACATTATTCCTCTGTCCAATTGTCTAACTACTATCTAATAATATCATTTTATCTTATACCCTATTTTGCCATGTAACTCCACCTTCTCTATAACCATATTTTGAGCAGCCTTCCTCATTACTACTACTACTCCTTCTAGTATGTAACCATCCTTCTTCCTCTTCTTTTTTTTATTCCTTTTTTTTGAGTGTTGAATTATTGATAAATTCAATATCCATTATAATAAAGGATATTTTAGTGAACTTGTAAGGAGATTGGTGGAGCAATATAAGGGAGCAAAGAAGGATCTGCATATAATGTCCATTGACCTAGAGAAAGCATACGACAAAGTCTCGAAAGAGGCGCTATGGAGATGATTGGAGGCTAAAGGGTCCTGATAGCCTATATTAGGGTAATTTAACACATGTATGATGGTCCAAAGATTCGGGTGAGGACAGCGGGAGGAGACTCGAAGCACTTATAGGGTTGCACCAGAGATCAACTCTAAAGCCATTTTATTTTCCTTGGTGATGAACGCACTAACTCGACACATTCAAGGGGAGGAATCATGGTGTATGTTATTTGTTGGTGACATGGTTATGAATTTTGAGACGCGGGTGGTGTTAACAGGAAGCTGGAGGTTTGGAGAAGGACATTAGAGTCTAAAGGTTTTAAATTGAACAGGGCCAAGACGGAATACTTGAAATGCAAGTTGCGACGTAACCTAGGAAGAGAACATGGGGTGAGGCTCGATACACAAGTCATTCCCAAGAGAGGAAGTTTCAGTACCTTGGGTCAGTAATGAAATGGAAAAATTAATAAGGATGTCACACATCATCTCGGAGCAAGGTTGATAAAATGGAAGCTTGCTTCCATTTTCTTGTGCGATAGGAAGACGCCACTTAAACTTAAAGGTAAGTCTTATAAAGTGGTGGTTTGACCGACTATGTTATATGGGACCAAGTGTTGGCAAGTCAAAAACTCTCATGTCCAGGAGATAAAAGTAGTTCAATGAGTATGTTGAGATGATGTGTGGGCATTCTAAATTTGACAAGATTAGGAATAAGGTTATTCAAAAAAGATGGGAGTGGCACCCGTGGAGGACAAGATGCAAGAAGCGAAGCTAAAATGGTTCAAGGGAGAAACATTGATGTCCCGTTTAGGAGGTGTGAGGTTGGCCTTGAAGGGCATGAGGAGGGGTAGAGGTAGGTCTAAGAAGTATTTGGGAAAGGTGATTAGGCAGGATATGACACAGCTGAAGCTTACCGAGTACATGTTCTTAGATAGGAGGGTATGGATATCTAGGATTAGGATAAAAGGCTAGTAGGTAGTCTAAGCGTTTTGCTTTTTCTTTCTAAGACCGATAGCATTCGTATTGGCATGGTATCACTGTTACTCGAAGATTGCTATCTTTACTACTGTTTGATTGATATCTTTCGCTTTGGTTTTCTTAATTTCCGATTATTGTTGTTACTACTTATGCTTCTTTTCATCTATTCTCTAGCCGAGGGTCTATTGGAAATAACCTCCTCTCTTCCCTCTCAGGGTAGGGTAAGGTCCGCATACACATTATCCTCCCCAGACCCCACTTGTGTGAACTCACTGGGTTCGTTGTTGTTGTTGTTATTGATAGTACAATACAATCAAATCAAACAAAAAAAATTGTTAAACAACAAACAAATCTTACAATCTATCCAAACAAGGTCTTAACAACATAATACATTATAAAAAAAATAAAAAAATAAAAGAAATCGAGAAAGGTTGTTAAACTCAGTGTTCAATCAAACACTTACATAAAAATAAGCAAATGAGAGATAAATTCCTAGTTCAAAAAAATGAAAAATAAGGAAGAGTATTCGCCTCCATATACACACACAACAAAGCATTTATTTAACGTAAAAATTAAAATCCAAAGATAAATTAATAAAAGGAAAAAAGCATTATTACGTCTTACGACTTTGTTGGTACCCTTGATAGTGTAAGAATCAAGGTCCTTCTTCCCTGGTTTAGTCTTTGCCATCAATTCTCCCTCACTGGCCTAGAGTCAAGACTCAAGACCCACAAACTTCCTTCTACGGGTTACAATACTTTTTTTGCTTTTTCTTATGGTTTTTTTTCACGAAAATACAATGACCCAGCTATCAAAATCCTACGATGGTTAACACTTACTTAGCTTGTTGTAGACAGTGGAGAAGCAGAAACCCTAGTAGCTGAAAACTGGAGGTCGAACGGAGCAGGGAAAGAAGAAAGAGGTTTTGTTCCTGTACAGGTAAGTTGTTACCAATGAAACATATCTGTCCCAAGTCCCAACCATATGAATTAAGTTAATCATGATTAATAAATTAAGTAAAAACACAAATAATTAAGTACAGCTGGGAGATTAATTAAGCATTTAATTATAAGTTTGATGTAAACACAGTGTAATAATTAGGATGACTCTTGTATTTTTCTTATTTTTATACTTGCTACTATAATTTTATTTTAAGTTCACAAAAATTTAGTGGGCTCACATTCGAAGCAAGACAAGACAAAATATTCCAAAATAGTGAAGCTGAAAGGAGTGTAATTTCGGAGTGTTCTAGACGGCAATGTTTAGTTAGAAGCACTAGGCAGGTTAATTTGATTTGTTTGATTTTATTTAATTCTTGTTTGTAATTAATTTGTAACTGATTAAGTCAACACGTTGGCATCGAACTTCAAGGTGTTTTGGTTTTTCTTCTTATTTCTTTTTGGTGATATACATGGGCGTGTTTGTGCACATGCATATATATCTATTGTACTCTTTAAGGCGTACAAATCAGAAGATAAGAAAAAATTTTGAGTTTTCCTTTTAGGCTCTTTCTTTAGATCTTTCAATCTTATTATGGTTGTAAAGCTAATTCAATTGATTTTTTATTTCCCTTTTTTTTTTTGGCGAAACTGAAACTTTTATTTATTTAATACTATGAAAGTTCAAACAAAAGATCCTCATGATTATTATTGTATGAGTCAAAATTAAATCAGAAAAATTTGGCACGCGAAAATATAAGGTCTTGGTCGGACAGGTCGAGGTCAGACAAACCGAGGTCGGACAGTCATCAATAGTTGAGGTCGGACAGTCATCAATAGTCGAGGTCGGACAAGTCGAGAACGGACGATCATCAATAAGGCCGAGGTCGGACAGCAATAAAATAGCTAGTTTGCTTTGGAATCCTCAAGGGAATATATTTTACTGTATATTTCCTGTAACTTGTACTTTTTTTGGATCTTCGATAGATACCCCTTATAAATAGGAAGAGAGGACTTCCTACAAAAAGGGGCTCGCTTCCTCTCCCTCTCTCTAGAAAGTATGTAAACATACCTCTTTAAAGAAATTAGAGGACTGATGATCCCAAATCTTCATCAGATCCAAAAAGGGTCTTAAGGTTCTTGTATCAGTTATTATTCGTATTTATCAAATGAAAGAGGATCCGTTCCACCCAAGATTTGGTAAATCTTTTCCTTTATTTATATTTTATTGCCATTCAATTTTCTTGATGCATCTTTCTTTATGCTATTAAATATGGCTATAATCATGGCCAATATTTATATTTGGCTATGTTTTTCTATTCATAATATTAATCTCGGATTTGTTCAAAGGGATTCCTATATATTTTGAGTCAAATAATGTGGCACCGTCTGTGGGGATTTTCTAGTTTAAATTTTAGTTTCCTCTAGATCTGGAATTCAATTCCAGTTCCACGTTCTGTTCATGGTAGATATTTCTAGTATGGTTCTCTACCATAACATGGAAAGACGAAATAGCTTTCTTAAACTCTCTTTCGCTTCTGCAACTTCAAATTTTTAGAATACTATCCGTATAAAAGAATATTTGTACAACTTATGTGTTCTTTAAATGCCAAATCAAAGGCGTTTCTTATCAATGGATAAATTTGATTATATATTTCAATTGTAGAAAACAGATAAGTGACTTCAAGGACTTATGAGTTCAATTGTCTTAAATGAAAAGAGCTTGGACATAGAAGTTAAAAACGTCAAAGTTACAAAGATGGAAGGGCAGCTATTGCACAAAACAAACTCAAGAAAATGACAGCTCATAGAACGTCGAAGTGGAAAAAGAGGGCAGATGGAGCAATCTTAACTTTATGTTTGAAATATCATATCTTTTTATACTCGGCCCTTTTAAGTAACTCCAGTCAACTGATAAGAATATTACAGCCTCCCAAAAACACGAGACAATAGCATGGATATGCAAGAAGGGAAGTAAAAGAGAAATTTAGTTAAAGGATTAGAACTAGGAAAAAACGCTCTCTCTTCTTTCTCTCTCTAGATTTTGACATCTTTTTCTTGAGCTTGGCAGCCGTGGCTGCTGTGATCTCTCCCCAGCCATTGGCTGAGGGAGAGACAATCAAAAACACAACTGAACAGCCAACAAATTCAATTCCCAAACCATCGTACGCAGCCCAGCTTCAACTAAAACAATCTGCCGCGTCGAAGCTCGAATTAGTGCATGTAGCAGTCGCGCCTGGGGAGCTATCGATTGATTTCACCATGGACCAAGCCAAATTTACTAGAGAATAAGGACTTCATCAGGCAGTAGTGATGAAGTTTCCATACAGAGAATCAGAATTACAAGAGATTAGAAAGAGTTTTCCAGTGTAATTCGATGTTCACGGTCGATGTAATATTGGTCTGTTGAAATATCGTCATCTGCTGGTTCGTTTTGATTTATATGATGACTTTTTAAAGTTCTCATCAAGGACAACTATATATATGAAATCAAAAGGAGACGAATTATTTTATATAACATTTCCATGGACACTAAACTTCAATCCAAAGGAAGAAACATCCATGGTTATCGTATACATCTCGTTCCCAGGCCTTCCTCCTAATTTTTTTTGCCAAAAGATCGCTTTTATCTATTGCTTCTGTTGTGGGTAAACCTTTGGCTGTAGATAAGGCAACACAGGAGAGAACACGACCTAGTGCATCGAGGGTTAAAGTAATACTGGATCTTATGGACAAACATCCAAGAAAAATCAAGATTGTTATGACGGACATAATTACTGGAAAATATGTCGTCCATGAACAAGCAGTTGTATATGACAATCTCCCAAGATTTTGCACATACTGCAAACATCAAGGACATGAAGAAAAATCGTGTCGAATTTTGAAGAGACAAGCCGACGAAGAAGGGGTTGAAAAAGATATGGTAGATGTGAGTAATCTTCCTGTGATCGATACATCCATGACTAAGCATCTTCAAGGCGATGCAAGGTAATATTTTAATGCAAAAAGAAGTATGCAACTGAAAGAGATTGCAACAAAAGAAAGTCTGGGTGAGTAGCAACCTCTACAAATCGAAGGAGCTACTTTATCAACTGGTGTAGTCTCAAAAGGAGCAACAACAAGAACTGGGCAACTGGAAGATGATGTAGAAAAGATCGAACAGCAACAGTTTACACAAAATGCTACAGTACGTGATAAAATTGCAGTTGTTGACATGCCTCATTACACGGTGGGCCCAACCGCAAGAAATGGGATTCCAATGCCCATAATAAAAGTTGGCGACAATGTTATTGATGTGGGATCATTTGGTCAAAAAGGAAATGGCATGCTACACATGGGACATTGGGTCGTGAATCTGCTTCAGCTTTTGTGAAGGAAAGCGTAAAAAATGCAGCGGATGATCATCTGAATGAAGACCAATCAGACGCTACAGCTGGAAAGGATGTCCAAAATTATTTTGTGGGCAAAAATAGACATAATGGGAATGAAAACATTATTAAAGTGCAGCAAATGGAAAAGGGAGTGGGCCATCTTGGCCAAGTGATTGAGGAAAAGCAAAAGGAAATGGGCAAAAGTGGCATAAACATGCCTGTGGGCCGTGTACCTTTTTTGTAAAGGAGAGAGTGCAACGACCAAGTTTATGTGCAAAATTCTGAAAATTTGCAACAAATTGTAGTCCATGCAGGCCATGATTTGAATGTAATGAATTTGGGGTGGGATCACATGGAAAAAAAGATGGCAATAATGGTTTGCAACAATAAAATAACAAGTCAGTGGGCCATAAATGTTTCTTGATTGATGATTCTGCACAAAATAGGAAGGAAAAAGTTGCCAAGGAACAAAGTCTTCCACATGTGACCGAAAATTTTGATACAATAGGCAAGAGGGCCGAAAAAGCTGACAAAAATGAGGGCCATGATGCGGTCCAAGGTGATTTTGAAAAAAAAAAAGAAACATTTTGCAGCTATTTCAATGATCCATTTGATGACGCACTCGCGGCTACAGGATGTAACGCACAGTTTCAAAAGGGTCCACTCAAAGGAATTAATAATACAATTCCTACAGTTTCAAATGATGGGGTGCAAAATGCTTCTACTATTGCTACTACACATGAAGTACAACAAAAAAAGCTACTACTATTGGAAAAAGACTTCTGCTACTACACATGGCGTGCAACAATTTAAGAAAAAGGAGGTGGGCCATGTGGGCGTGTGATTGTGAAGGAAAAGAAGAACAAATCCAAATTTTGGTTACAACAACATGAACAGGATGACGAATACGATAATGATATTATCAAAGAAAATATGAGGAAACCAGCAATAATTTCCAAGATATGGATTCAACAATGAGAATTCGATGATGAAGAAGATTTTGGAATTGATTTTATGGATGACTCTTCAGACGATGGTGAGAAATGTAGTGGTGATGAAGAGATTCCATTAGTAGTGTCTCCAACTTCAAAAGGAGGTAGTTACGCTAAGATAGGATCTGGAAGCAGGCTCAATGCAACAGCTCCAGATTTTATCCCTAACTCAAGGCAGCAACATTGAGAAATAACCACAACTAAAACGATGCTGACAGGAGAGGCAGTACCAACGAATTCTGGGCAGCAGCAGCAGTTCACTTCATCTGTTTCTACTGCTCAACGTGGGCAGTATGTGAATGAAAATGCACTCACAACTGCTCTAATAAGTGTACCAACAATCCTTCGATGATAGAATGTTACTTTATGCGTTGGTAAGTCCCACACCTTTCAAAAATTTAAGTGCTCCTAATGTTGCTAGCACTGGAAGAATGACCAACACCAATAACAAAAATCAAACAAACGCAGTCTTGGTCACTAAAGAGGATAACACTTTGGTATCACAAGATTTTCCTGAACAAATTCCAAAACCTATAAATTTAGGCAGAGATGTTTATGAAGAAGATGAGGAAGATATAACTCTAAATCAACTCCGGGCAGCAGCAGCAAGGAAAGGTGATTTGTCGCCATTGCATAGCGGAAAAAAATGGGAAAACTAGAACAAGGGATAGAAGCTGGGATGGCAGGCTAAACAGTTATGATAGAAAAGCAACACAAGATGTTGCACTTAGGAAACCACCAATGAGAATTGCAAAGCAAAAGGCGAGTGTACCTACCACTTCCGCAAGGTCAAATAAATCCAAAAAGAAATGATAAAGTTAGAAAATTATTTGAAGAAAGCGGAAGAAGAAGCAAAAGAGCTACAAATTGGAGAATGCACAAGTTTCAACAAAGAAGATAAAGACTCAATTTGTTACATTGTATTATTTTACCATTTTATAAGTATTATCATCTGTAATATCATCACAGAGTATGCTATAAACTCTGTGATGATCACTGAACATTTAGTCTTAGCAAGTTCTTTCTTTCTGCATGCTTGCTAGTGAGGTTATTTTATGCCTCGATAGGATTAGTACAATAAGGATTGCCCGGTCGTGTTATATGGGTAATAATACCGGTGCTATTGTACCCCTTATTTGTACTTTTTTTATTTGTTGTATTTTCTTTTTCTTTTTGTTATTAATATAAAAGCCAACCCTAGGCGCTTGCCTAGTAGATTAACAAAAAAGATATGCAAGAAGGCACACAAATGAGATATGGTCATCTGGTGCCCTCTTCTTCCCCAAATGTTCCTCTATCAGATATGCTATTTTTACAACAAAAAAAATCTTTACTAAAGTGGACAGCCACGCCAAAACTGGTAGCGGCCACTAAAAGCATAACCGGAGAAGGGAATATGGTCACTTCTCTCTACTCGTCGACTGATCAAATCAAGGTAATGAATGCTTTTATTTGTTTTAACTGACTATTTCTCTAAGTGGAATAGAAGCAGGAGTAATCAGCCAGGAAATACATCATATTCTCCAATGCAAGCAAAACTAAGCAAACTGAGACTCCCCCAAGAAATACATCATATCCTCTAATGCAAGCAAAACTAAGCAAACTGGGACTCCCCCAGAAAATACATCATATCCTCCAATACAAGAAAAATTAAGCAAACTAGGACTCCTCCAGGAAATATGTCATATTCTCCAATGCAAGAAAAATTAAGCAAATTGGGACTCCTCTAGGGAACACCCCAACGACCAAGGGCCGTTACAAAAAAAAGAGGAGAACGACCTTACGGCCAAGGTCCATCGCCAAAAAAGAAGAGGTCGACCTTACGGCCAAGAGCCATCGCCAAAAAAGAATAGGTCGACATTATGGCCAAGAGTCATCACCAAAAAAGAGGAGGTCGACCTTACGGCCAAGGGATGTTGATATCCAATTTTTTTCTTACATATTCTTTATACTCAAATATTCTCAAAATAGCATGTACATACAAATATAAGCATGCCCGGTATTTTTCCTTATTTTTAAGATTTTAAAATCAATTTATTGTCTATTTCAATAGTAGAAAATTCAATAATTATTCCCAAACTAGCATGTTTGGTGAAATAACTTATTTTTCATTCTCATATTTACATCAAAATATAGTTAAGGTATTTTTTAATATATTTTTACAATTTATTTGGTAGTTTTAGAGTTAAATTGCATGTAATTGCAAGTTTAGCATATGCTAAGATTAACTTCATTTTATAATTTTAATTGGTTTCGGTATTTTTAAATTAATATTTATATATTATTTACTGACTCGGTACTTTTAATTTAATTTCAAAATCATTTTTTACTATTTTCAAAATAAAAGGGAAAACTGGCTATTTAAAATACAACCCCAATTCGTCTCAATTGTAGCCCCATTTACATTTCAATTTTAGCCTGAAACTAATCCAATTTCAAGCTCAAAATTAGGCCTGCCCAATCCCATCTAACTCAACCCAATAACCCATTTATCCTACCCGGCCCAAGGCTCTTTTAATACAGACCGTTGATCAATCTGATCAACGGTCACGATCTCATCTTTCCTTTTTTAATTTACCTAACCCATACCTAATCCCCCCATTTCCTTCTGGTAGCTGCCTTTGGATCCTCTCATATCTCAAACTCTCTCAACCTTCCACTAACCCTAGCAGCTTCTCGTCATCATCACCCGAAAACTCACCAGAATCCATGGCTTCTCGGGCCATGGAAACCCTATACTCACATTCTACTGCTCCTATATGGCTGATGTTTGAAGGATCGAGGACAGACTTTGAGGGTCTTCACTCAGATCTTCACCGATTCGAGGTTTCCGGCCATGCTTTGGCATATCCTAGTCTCTTGAGTCTGATACCAACTTTATCCGACTTAGATCAGATCTTTTTAAAGCTTTTTCTCGTCATAGGGTACTCTTGAAACCCTAGCTATTCAATGTTTTTCTCCAATTCTTTTTAGATCTGTTATTTATCTGTGCTATGCGTGAATTTCTAAATGATTTCCCTAAATTATCTTTTGAAAATTGCTTTCAAAACCCTTCTTTGCCGATTTAGGGTTTCTGGAAAGTATTCAAATGTTTTTACGATCTTCTCTTCCCTATTATTTGTATTGTTTCTCTTACTGTATTTTTATACTCGTTCTACTATTTTCTTGTGTGTTCCTATACCGAGTTTCATGCTCCTTGATTGATTGCTTTTGCTGTGTTTTCTATATTCTGTCCTAGCATATTCTCCTACTGCGTTTTCTATGCTATGATTCTCGCATGCTTTTGTTTTCACCATGTTCTACTATTTTTATCCTCTATAAGCATGTACTTCTTCTATTGTTTCTTATACTGCCAGTTGTTCATTCACTACGCCGTGAAACTAGTTGCTTCACTATGTTTGCTTGATCTTCTACTTGTTTGCATGCTTTCTCATGAGCGACTTACAGAAGCCACTAAGCGTGTTTTTGACTACTTGCCTCTCCAACTCTATGTTCGATTCAAGGTGGAAACCCTAGCATTTGGGATTCCGCCGAGGATTCAATTATATAGGTTAGAATTTTATTCTTTTAGAACCCTAACTCTCTGCTAAACTCTCCTGCATTAGATTCTTTCCACTGATTATACAAGGTCATACTCCGTGTTCAAGCCCGCATGTGTGCATGTGTGTTGAATCCTTCTTTAAAAGGATTTCAACTAGTGATTGAAACAGAATCCTTTCTCTTTGGGGTTTTAATTGATTGTTACTGATTTTCCTTGTGTAAAACCTTTTTCTTCATCGTTTCTGACTAGGTTCATTCATACCAAATATTTTGGACTTGTGATTTATTGGGTGTTAATTGATTCTCTTTCCTTAGTTATACAACCGTGTATTTTTAGAAACATTGTCCTTAAATAACCCTTATGTATTTGCCCTCAATTGCAGGTTTTGCACAAAGAGTTTGATTAATTTCTTTCCTTAGTTTATACCCGTTTGAATTTGAATATCTTAATTAAGGGAGTTTTATGTGATTGATTGAAAATCAGACTTCAATTATTTTCTTACCTTATTTCTCATAAGTTTCACACTATAAATACCCCATGTCTTTACACAATAAACAGTCTTCTGACTTACACACACACTGGATAAACTTCAGACTTCACGCTTATAATTTCTCACAAACTCTTCTGAATTTTCTCGTCTGCACTTTGGCTCTTTCACAGGACTACTCTTTTCTCTTGCTTATCTCCTTTAAACTGGTATGTCTTGATTCAATTTCCAGCATCATCCTGATGTGATTACTTACAATCTTCACGCCTGCGTTTACTTTCTGCAGAATTTTGCATTGAAATGCTTATGTGCTACTGTTTTCTTTACTTTTTTTGTGAACATTAGTTCCACATCCCATTTACCCTCCATATGTTTGTAAGTGGGGACTCAGGGCATGACAACAAGGATTGTTGCTCATGAACTGAGTTTTGACCCCCTAAGTAGGCTAAAGGGTGTGCTAGTATGCCCATTGCTGGGTATTGCCCTTGCCTACTCCTTTTCTGAATCCTGCTTGTTATAGCCTGGTAGCACCCTAGTTGCCGTCCAAGGCTAAACCAGACCTTCAATTGGTCCTAACTCCCCAATCTACAACTGACAAGCTGGTCAGGGGTGTGCCAGCACCCCAAAAAAATGCTTGGCACGACCACCAACTTGCCATTTCCCCTATTGCATTTGCACTTACTCCTAGCCCCCATAAGTTCTGGCCCCCTCCTATGAGCCTTGCCTTGGTACCTTGAGTTCCCTCTGAACTTGGACATTTGAGGGATGGCCTTCCACACTGCACTATGACCTAATTTTGCAATGATATTTGGGGTATAAGCATTGCCTAGGGTTCTTGAAGCTCCTTGAAACTTTGACACATCCCAAATAAGAGAAAGGCTTTAAAAAATCTGATCCTGGAAGTTGGTTTATCTCATATTATTAGACTCTTAAGTCTGGATTATCCTGATTAGATGTAGATGTAATCATTGATGTAATTTTACTTTCTTTCTGATTCATTTGGTCTATAATAATCTTGTAATAACTACTGGGGTGGATTGTGAAAAGGATGGGATTAAATGCATGCAAAGGGGTAGATATCATGTTTATAGGAATTAACTATTGAAATTCTGCATCTCATATAGATATCGTGTTTATAGGGAATTACTACTTCTAAAACTACTGCATTTCATATAGATACCGTGTTCATAGGTTTTCAGCATTTCATATAGATACCATGTTTATAGGTTTTCTGCGTTTCGCATAAACACCATATTCGTAAGTCATTACTAAAATTCTATATATCATATAGATAATATGTCTATAGGACTTCCTGCATTTTGCATATGCATTTGTCCCTAGGTAAATCTACTTATAGGAGTTACATAATCAATTCCATATAGATAACCTCCCTATAGGATATCTACATGATAATAACAATGATTATAATTAGTAACACCTAGAAAGCATGTTTATAGGAGCTGTCAACTAAACCTGAATCGTCCACTCGCTCCCTAAGTCTAAAATCAGTAATAATTTTTGTTTAGCACTCGCAAAACTTATGACCTTGTAATTAATAATTCTTTTCTGCAATCGGTTTATGCCTTCGTCTCTGAACTAATAGATATCTTGCCTATAGGTTCCATTTAATACATAGGCAAATGGTTAGGTAGTTAATCAACTGTGTCGGTCTTTGACAATTACGTCTAAGCAGGACTAATTTGGACTCCCTATTTGGGAAATATGTGGTAAATCAACCTATCCTACGCCTTAATTTAAATCAGACCCAAACCAGTATGTGTAAGACGCGCTAAACTATATGCTTCTCTTCAATTTTAGGAGGTTTATTTGAGCCATATCTGCTTACTTGCTCACCCAAAACATGTTGTATATGTTTTGAATGTCACCTTAAAATTGTATCCTTTGAAACTCAAAATCCCCCAAAATCCCTCCTTTTTAGGATTAATGGTCTCATATGCCTTCGGGACTAATAGGTTTGGGGCGGGTAATAGCATGTAATAAGTAACGATACTATTCCGCACTTTAATACCTTAACGGTATGGGGAGGGTAGGATATGGATATGATGACCGGTGCGCTAATATCACGTGCTTCTGAGGAGTGATTGATGGATATTGCATTGATGTGATCCATATTGATTATATACGTAGGACTCCCCTCTTTTTATGTGCTCTCTTACTTGTTTTTTTCTAAAGTAGTTCAATCCTATCTCTAGGTAGAATCTATAAAATGAGGGTTAAAGCCTCAAGTTCTTGTTAATTAATCTTTATCAACCCCAAAAATCCTGTCCAAAATTAATTCAGAGTTAATGGGTGAGTCCTAGGGTTAGCTAATCCCTTTGGAAACATTAATGAATAAGAATAATTAAAGAAACACTAACTCACTTCATAAAAAGATAAAAATCATTTTATATATAAGCACAACAAGATATTTAATCGATACTTTAAATAAGAATATTTCCATATACAATGAGTCAAGTGTGAGATAAAATATTACACACTTAAATATTCAATACAAAATAAGGAAATGAAGAAATGAGTACAAATGAGTAAAAAAATTTTAACCACAATCTTCAAATCTTCAAAACCCAAGTGTAAATGCATAAACCCTAGCTTTCAAACTTGTTCTCTCTAGTCTTTAGAACTGTAAAATAAACCAAAAGATGATGTAAAATGGCCAAGTCTGATGCCCGTTGACCGCACGCGCGGAAGAATACTCGTAGGTGCAGCTATGTAGATATGGATACTCCATCGTAGATGCGGAATATGAAGTTGAGTGCTAGATCCACCGATGCAGTATTCCAAGCACAGATGCGGAACTACTTCTGCAGTTCTTGACTCGCAGGTGCAATTTCAAGAAAAATTGTTCAGTTCCGCAGATGCGAACTTCTCCCCGCAGGTGCGAGGTTGCATATGCGATCTGTGTTCCGCATATGCAGAATCCCTGGACAGTTTTGTACTCTTTCAACCAATTTTTGCTAAATTCCACTTCAATCCAATGCAAATCACTTCTTGGCATCATTTCCCAAAAGTCAAACAATACACACTATTAACAAACTCATGTTATCATTAAAGGAAGCAAAATCTAATGAAAAGAGGTTAAAATAAGTGGTAAAATCACCACCCATCAAAAGGTTGATCCGTATAACATCCAACAAATCAATGATGAATTACGTGAAGCTTTAAAAAGCTTCAATCATGAATTATGTGAAGCTTAAAAAAGCTTCAAAACTAAATTGAGGAGCTAAAACGAGAATACTAATGTGCCAGAGAATTTCGGCACATTTCACCACTAATTGCATATATTTTAGCTTGTTTTAAATGCAATTGTTTCATTTACTTATGTAATTTAGTGTTTTTGCAGTACATGAAGTGTGAGAACCCAAGAGCATGAAAATAAGAGCAAAAAGCTACAAAAAGACAAGAAAAGAGCAAAAAGGCATCAAATGAAGATATGCGATCACAGAATCCACATGCGAGCCACAAAATTCACAATGAAATCGCAGATCAAAATAGAGTGCCGAGCAAAGTTCGACGTCAAGAATGCAGAGCCACAAAATTTACACTGGAATCACAGATCAAAACAGTATACTGGGCAAAGTTCAACGTCAAGAATGCGGTCCATTATGCGATCGTAGAACCCACATGCGAGCCGCAAATTGGACCGCAAACCAGACATGAATGATGCTGAAGGCAGAAAATGCGATGAAAAAATATGGTCGCATTTCTACAATGCGGACCGCAAACCATGAATGCGGTGAAGGCCTAGAAACTAGGGTTACAATCAGCGACGGAGAGGTCAAAAATGCGAACTGCATGTTTGTTATGCGACAGAAATGCGGTTGTATATTCAACCTCAAAAGAGCATTTTTGTTGATTTTATCCTGATTTCTGGGCCCTCGATAAATAGATTTATTAGTATTTTGTGGGCACATATGGTCTGACTTTGACGCTACAATACAAGGCATTAATATTCTCTTGTGTAAGCTTTTGGGGTCAAGAATATTTCACTTTGTAAGCTTTATGACATTAAATACTCTCTACCTTATGTATATTAGCATGACTGACTAACTTTTAATACAAAGGTTATGAAGCCTAAATGGGTATAATGTTAATGGGTGTTTGACTTTGAATATATATACATAATATATATATATATATATATATATATATATATATATATATATATATATATATATATATATATATATATATATATATATATATATATATATATATTTGGTTGACATTTATGTACTTCTCATTCCTCATTGATTGTTGGTGGTTGCAAACATTAACAAGTGCCATTAAAATTCTTACTTTGCTTAGGAAAGTGGGTTAGAATTTGGTAGAAGTAAATATGAAAGTCTCAAGGCTTTAAACATTGTTTAATAGAATCACTTAGGAATAAGTGGGTTTTATTTGGCATTTATTGATTGTTCTTAATTGCATCTCTTTTATATTTGAAAAAATCATAAAGAGATAATACTACCAAAATATTGGAAAATATTGGGTACTCATTTAGACATCATATGCATATCAAAATGACCAACCATTAGAAATATATCTTATTAACACCGATAGCACTATACTTCATAAAAAGGGATACAACCTTGGTTTCTTTAATCAAATTAATTACACTCTCAATATTTAGTTGTTATTTCAAATCAACCTCAACTCATGTTCTTGTCACCATTAATTTATTCTCTTGTTACCACTAACTGGATAGAACTACGACTTTAGTCGAGTAACACACTAATCGAGTAAACTTTTCACACCTATTCCTTGTGGGATTCGACCCCAACCTCATTAGGTTATTATATTTTACACCGACGGCCTTACACTATTTATTAAAGTGTAATTTGAGCATATCATATTTTGGCGCCGTTGCCTGGGAATATGGTTTTGAAATTACTAATTAGTGCGTGCTTTACTTTATGTCTTATTCTATACCATCACACTCTTCTGGTTTTGCTTGGTGTTAATAGGAAAACATGTCTGAATATGGTGATGACATAGATGCAGAAATGGAAGAAAATCCTTTTGCGGACATCAAAGAGTATATTGAGGATACGAATGCTATTGTACCTCCGACTATTGGCGCTGCAACTTTCAAGGTAGAACATGGTTTAATCCTTATGCTCAAAGCGCAGGGGTTTTGTAGGAATTCCACTGATGATGATCCCACACAACATCTTAGAAAATTCTTGGGTGTGTGTGCGATGCATAAGAAAAACAATGTCTCTGATGATGCTCTAAGGTTGAGATGCTTCAAGTACTCTCCAGCTGGGGACGCAAGGAAATGGCTTCAAAATCTGCCACCCAACTCCATTCACTCTTGGCCTGAACTTATCCGAGCATTCTTGTTTAAGTGGTTTCTGCAAAGTAAGCAATCTGAGCTCCGGAATAAAATATTCCTTTTCCAGCAAGCACTAGGAGAACATCTACATGAGGCATGGGAACATTTCAAATTGTATTTGGTAAGGTCTCCCAACCATGGTTTTCCAGATTCCATCTTGTTGGAGAAATTCTATATGGGCTTGGATCCTATGAACCAATCTATAGCTAAAAATGCAGCCACATGGTCTTTGATGGACAAATCATTCGCACGGATGACACAAATACTTGGCAAAATGGTAAATCATAATCAAGCATGGCATTTTGAGGATACCACAGGTGGAATTACTTATGGTTCTCCTTTCTTGAGCAACATGATCAAGGAAATTAAGAGAGAGATCAAATTATTGCTGGGCTTGCTACAAATATCAATGTGCTGACAAAGATGTTCACCGAAAGCCAAACTAAGAAAGTAAATGTGGTTGAAGATGTGCCACCCATATCACATGAAGATTTTGAGGAAGCTAATTATGTCAACAACCCTCAATGAAGCTATTAGAGGCAACAATACCAAGGTCACAGGCAAAGAAATCAATGGTGGCAAAGCCCGCAAGGGCAAGGCTACCAACAATGGCGAAATGATCAAGGTGGCTCAAGCCAAGGGAATTGGAACAACAACAACTTCCCCAACCAAAGCTCAAATCCTTATGTTCCCCTAAATGGTCATTATTCAAATCAAGGTTCCTCAAATGAGTCTAAGTTGGAAAGTATGCTTGAACGGGTATTGCAAAATCAAGAAACCGCATGACATTTCTATGAGGAATATGTCTGAAGTTGTGATCTCTCATACCATATCCATTCAAATATTGGAGATGTAAATGAGGGACCTCTCCAGGGAACAAAATTCAAAGTAAAAGGGAACACTCTCTAGTGACACAATTGTGAACCCAAAGGGTAGTGGGAGTGGCCCAACTTCTCATGTCATGGCAATTACTACTAGGAGTGGGAAGGTATTAAAAGGAGAGGATGAGAAAGTGATTGAGGTAGAAGAGCTCGAGAAAGGGGTTGACGTTGAAGAGCCAAGTGTTGTTGAAATGGAGAAGATTCTAGAAGATGTGCAAGTGCAAAAAGAGAATCGGAAGAGGCAAAGGAAAAGGTGAAAGCAACACCAAAAAAATCTTCCACCCATTTTTAGACCTCCGCCCCCATTCCCTTAAAGGCTTTTGAATAGAGTTGATGATAGAAAACTCGAGAAGTTCTTTGACATTCTCAAGTAGTTATTAGTGAACATCCTATTTGTGGAAGCATTTCAAAAAGTGCCGGGTGTTGCTAAGTATTTGATAGAGTTGATCACTAAGAAGAAGACCACCAAAAATAAAGTGGTGAATATGACTCACCGGGTTAGTTCCATCATTGCAACATCACCAGTTCAAAAGAAAGAAGACCCATGAGCTTTTGCCATTCCTTGCACCATCAGGGTACATGATTTTGCAAGAGCCCTTTGTGACAATGAGCTAGCATCAACTTGATGCCTCTTACCATTTACAAGAAAGCGGGGTTGGGTATGCCAGGACCCACAATTATGAGATTGAAAATGGCCAATCGTTCCATCAAACGCCCGGTGGGAATTGTTGATGATGTGCTTTTAAAGGTGGAATAATTTCATTTACCCGCTGACTTCGTAATCCTTGACTGTGCGTTTGACAAAGTGATATCTATTATCTTGGGGAGACCATCCATTGCCATGGGAAGAGCACTCATGGATTCAGAATGGAATGAGATCAAATTTTGTGTGAATGATGAAGATGTTACATTCCAAGTAAGGGTATGAAACTGCCGCATGAGTATGAAAGCTTCTCTGTGATCGATGTTGTTGATGTAGTAGAGGATGCAGTTGAAATGAAAATGGAAGAACAATGCCTCAGCGAAGCATTGGCGACTATTTTGGTGAACTTTGATGGTGAAGATATGGAGGGATATATAGAATTGGTACATGCATTGGAAGGGCTTGGTTCTTACACTTATGCTATGGCAAAGCTTTCACTTGACTTGGAAAATAGAGCCACACCCCCGCAAAGCCATCTATTATTGAGCCACCACAACTCGAGCTTAAACAACTTCCATCGCACTTGAGGTATAAATTTCTTGGCTCAAATGCTACTTTACCGGTAATCATTTCTTCTTTGTTTAATGATGTACAAGTAGAACAATTGTTTGATGTTTTGAAGGAGCATAGGCAAGCCATTGGGTGGACAATTACGGACATTCATGGGATCCCCACAAGAATTTGCGAGCACAAAATCCAATTGGAAAGTGAAACAAAACCAATTGTGGAACATTAACGACAGTTGAACCCATCAATACAAGAGGTGGTAAAGAAAGAAATCATCAAATGGTTAGATGACAGGGTAATCTACCCTATTGCCGATAGTTCTTGGGTGAGCCCGGTGCAATGTATGCTGAAAAGGGAGGCATGACCATAATTGAAAATGAGAAAAATGAGCTCATCCCAACAAGAACAGTGACGTGTTGGAGGGTGTGCATGGATTATCAGAAGTTTAACAATTCCATATGCAACCATTTCCCTATGCTTTTATTGATCAAATGCTTGATCGGCTTGCGGGAAGGTCATCCTATTGCTTCCTTGATAGATATTCTGGTTACAACCAAATCAACATAGCGTTGGAGGATTAAGAGAAAAAGACATTCACTTGCCCCTATGGAGCGTTTGCTTTTAGCCGGATGCCATTTCGTTTATGCAACGCTCCGACTACATTTCAAAGGTGCATGATGTCCATTTTATCCGACATGGTTGAGGATTTTCTAGAGGTCTTCATGGATGACTTCTCGGTTGTAGGTGATACTTTTTGAGCATTGTCTTAACGATCCTTGGCAAGTGCTTAAGAGATGTGAAGAGACCAACCTTGTGCTCAATTGGGAGAAGGTCACTTTATGGTTGATGAAGGCATCGTGTTGGAAGATAAAATCTCAAAGCATGGTATAGAGGTTGACCGGGAAAAAATAGAGATTATTTTTAAGCTTCCCCCACCGACTTCCTCCAAGGGTGGTCGAAGTTTCTTAGGGCATGCCTGGTTTTATAGGCTCTTCATCAAGGACTTTTCCAAGATTGCAAATCCTATGTGTAAACTCCTTGAAAAGATGTTAAATTTGTGTTTAATGAGAAATGCCTCAACGCCTTTGAGGAATTGAAGCGAAGGCTCACCAAGACACCTATTATTGTCACACCCAATTGGTCTCTTCCTTTCGAGCTCATGTGTGATGCTAGTGGTGTAGCCATTGGGAAAATGCTTGGCCAACGTCACAACAAGGTTCTACACCCGGTCTACTATGCAAGCAAAACACTCAATGGGGCACAAATGAACTACACAGAAATAGAGCAAGAGCTTCTTGCTATTGTCTAAGCTTTTTAGAAGTTCCGGTCTTATTTGTTGGGATCCAAGGTGATAGTATACACACTTATCATGCGGCCCTTCGTTATCTTATGGCAAAAAAGGATGCCAAGCCTCGGTTAATTAGATGGGTCCTGTTGTTGCAAGAGTTTTACTTCAAAGTCAAGGATCTCAAGGGTACTCAAAATCAAGTGGCGGATCATTTGTGAAGACTTGAAGAAGCAGGGAGACCAAAGGGAGATCTTGAAATCAATTATGCATTCCCGGATGAACACATATTGGCACTATCTTGAATTTTTGCTCCTTGGTATGCCAATATTGCTAACTATCTAGTTAGTGACCTTATTCCGAGTTGTTTACCAAAAGAAAAAGTTTTTGATAGATTGCCGGAAATATTATTGGGAAGAACTATTTTTATTTCCATGTTTGTTCCGACAATATTATTAGACGATGTGTCCCGGAAGAAGAGGTTATGCCAATTCTAAAGGCAAGCCATGATTCACTCGTGGGAGGTCATCATAGAGGAAATCAAAAAGCAGGTAAGGTTCTCGAATGTGGTTATTATTGGCCCTCAATCTATCATTATGCCAATCAAATGGTCAAGACTTGCGATCAATGTCAAAGACAAGGCTCAATCTCCAAGAGGCATGAAATGCCAATGCACTTTGTGATGGAAATAAAGATCTTTGACGTTTGGGGAATTGATTTTATTAGTCCCTTTGTATGCTCTTGCGGGGTGAAATATATTTTAGTGGCTGTGGACTATGTGTCCAAATGGGTGGAAGCGATTGCCTTACCAAACAACGAGGTAAAGAATGTACTGCATTTTTGAATAAGAACATTTTCACTCGGTTTGGTAGCCATTCTTAGTGATGGTGGGTCTCATTTCTGCAAAAAGGCTTTGACGGGGCTACTTGAGAAGTATGGTGTCAAACATAAGGTATCCACACCTTATCATCCGCAATCAAGTGGGTAAGTTGAGGTTTCCACTTGGGAGATCAAGAGCATTCTAGCAAAGACAGTTAATGCAAACATGACCGACTGGTCAAGGAAGCTAGATGATGCATTGTGGGCATACCGCACGACATACAAGACTCCTATTGGCACTTCTCCTTATCGGTTAGTCTTCGGCAAAGCTTTTCATCTACATGTGGAATTGGAGCATAAGGCCATGTAGGCATTAAAAAGTTTGAACTTGGACTAGGCTGAAGCTGAAAATTTGAGGTTAACACAACTCAGTGAAATAGAAGAATTCTATCTTCATGCTTATGAAAGTGTATCCATTTAAATGATAAGAAAATCTTGAAAAGAGAGTTCAAATCGGGTGAATTGGTGTTTCTCTTTAACTCAAGGCTCAAATTATTTTCGGGCAACCTCAAATCAAAATGGTCCGGTCCATTCAAAGTGGTCAATGTATCTCCATTTGTCACTGTGGAACTAGCATCGGAGGATGGGCTCCGGACATTCAGAGTAAATAGTTAACGCCTCAAGCATTACTTGGCCACAGATAGATAAAAACATGTGGTGGAATGGATGACTCTCCAATATGGTCCGTGTCCGACCATCGAATGACTACAAAGGAACATCAACTTTGTCATGCCGCGACGTTAAATCAAGCACTTCATGGGAGGCAACCCATGCATGGTAACACTCTTTTTGTTCTATAAATTTCTAATTTCTTGATAAATAGATTTTCTTGGGCAATTTAAAGTGTGTGTTAGATTGTGGGGATTCAAAATATCACAACGTGAGGTAGAAGTGCATGAAAAAGGCAGAAAAACCATGATGTGAAGTTTTCTGCAAAAATGCGGTTGTATTTTCACTCTATGGACCACATTTTGGTCACACACCAAAACAATGAGTTTTACTAAAATGGTTGGTCAGAATGTGACAGGGAAGTGAACTTTGTGGATCACATTTCACATATATGACCGCATTTGTACCGTTTTGCAGGCTATGTGAACCCACCACATAACACCTATGCGGTCGCAGAGTGTGTTATACGATGCCCATCTAATTGCGAAATTGACAGGTAAGTGTCGCATTCTCTCATCTCTCACACATTCAAAAAATAAATAAATAGAAAAAAAAACCAAAAATAAAATGAACAAAGAAGTAAACAAACAACCAACAAACAAAAAAATAAAAGGAAAAGGGTGGGCAAACATGACTAGTGTTTGAATCCTTTAGACAACGGAACCCCAATCCATAATCTCTATCATGTTTACACTCACCTTCACTTGTATGTTCCCTTGACCTAATTTCCCAAATTCAAGGTTCATGATTTCTCTCCTTTATTCTTCTCTATTTTTGTGGTACCAATCGTGATCCTGTGTTGTGTGTCCTAGTTGTTTCCCCATTACATAGTCATTTCTGGGTAAGAACTACAATTGGGGTAGTAGACCGCCATTGTTGAAGGGATAACTTGAATCTGTTGAAACACGTTCTCAAGTCGCTAAACTAAACGTGTGTTCATATTTGTAGGTTTTGATAAATGACAAACCGACGTAACATTGACATATGCCGAAGTCCAAGCACAAGAGAAAGAAAGATCAAGATTTAGTAAAGCAACAAAGTAATACATGAGTCGTTCTATAATTGTGATCTTGATCCGACAATTGGTTCAAGACTTGGCTTCTCTCGTAAAATCATTTTTATCAAACCATGCATCTTTAATTTAAAGCAAAATGATTTTCAAACATTTCTTTTTAACCAAAATGAATTCTAAACATGTCTTTCAAATCTGGACAAACAAAATCGATTATGTACTTTATGATAATCGATTATGTTAAGGCAGGGTACACCAGATTTTACAAAGCTGTAAGATAATCGATTATGTACCTTATGATAATCGATTATGTTAAGGCAGTGTACACCAGATTTTACAAAGCTGCAAGATAATCGATTATGTACCTTATGATAATCGATTATGTTAAGGCAGTGTACACCAGATTTTTCAAAGGTACAAGATAATCGATTATGTACCTTATGATAATCGATTATGTTAAGGCAGTGTTCACCAGATTTTTCAAAACTACAAGATAATCGATTATGTGCCTTAGACTAATCGATTATGTTGAGACAGTGAGCATCAGATTTTACAAAGTAGCAAAATAATCGATTATGTCTTTTTTGGTAATCGATTATTTTAAAGACCGTTGCCAAAGTATTTTCAAACACTGAAAGATAATCAATTATGTACAATCAGACAATCGATTATGTTAAGCATAAAATCGGGGATTGATTTTTGAACGTTGTCAGGTAATCGATTATACGATTTGGATAATCGATTATTCTGCTTAAATTCTGGGATTGATTTTTGAACGTTGGCAGATAATCGATTATGCAGAATCAGATAATCGATTATCCTAGCACAAAATCAGCAATTTGTGATTGGCAATTAAGCAACGGTCTTGGGCGTTTTGAGCACTATAAATACAACTCAAATTCACTCTTATAAGTACAACAACTGATTACATTCTTGCTAAAGCTTACATACTCTCTTTGCAATCATTTTATATTCATTTCATAAGTTTTTGAGAGCCAAACTCTTGACGAAGTTGTTGTGTTCTTGAGCGTATTGTTTTTACTCATATCTACTCTATAAAGAGAGTCTTGTCTTGAGTGCTAAGTGTTTGTACACACTTGAAGGGATAGTCTAATCCCTTGTTGTAAGAAGGAAAGGTTGTTCCTTGGATTGAAGTTTTGAGGTGCGGTATCCTCGAGCATGTTGAAGTCTTGTAGAGTGTATATCTACGAGCAAGGTAACGGTTTGTTAGGCACCCGTAAGCTTAACGAAGTTAGTGTAAAACTTGAGAGAGTCTCTCGGGGACTGGACTAACCACACGCTGTGGTGAACCAGGATAAAATCCGGTGTGTTCTCTCCTTATCATTTTAATTACTGCACTTACGTTATTCCTGCAATTTTAATTCCGCAAATTTACATTGTTTTTTATTATAACGCTATTCACCCCCCCTCTAGCGTTAAGCGTATATTCTAACAATTGGTATCAGAGCCTAACTCTCTGAAAGACTTAAAAGTTTGAGAGAAACAATCCATGGCTTCCACTCGTAACATCAATGCAGGACTAGGTGAAGGACAATGCTTCACAAGGCCACCACTCTTTGATGGCACAAATTATACTTACTGGAAGGAGAGGATGAGGATTTTTATTCAATCAAACAACTTCCAATTGTGGAAAATCATAAAGAAGGGAGAACAACTTCCAACTAAAAAGGTTGGAGATGAACTCGTCCCGAAGTCGGAAGACGAATACGATATGGACGATATCAGAAAGGTGGAATATAATGCAAAGGCCATCAACATGCTATTTTGTGCTGTAAATCCCGATGACTATCGGAAAATCTCATGTTGCACCACGGCTAAGCAAATGTGGGATAAATTGGAGATCACCTACGAAGGTACGGACCAGGTAAGAGAAGCTAAAATAGATTTTCTAACCCACAAATATGAACTTTTTCATATGAAGGAAAGCGAGAAGATAGACGATATGTTCGAACGATTTTCAAAAATCGTTAATGATCTTCATGCTCTCAAGAAGACTTTTACGGATAGAGAGCTTGTCCGTAAAATTCTTCGAAGTCTCACTCCGGAATGGCGCTCCAAAGCCGACGCTATTCAAGAGTCAATCGGCATCACAAATGTCACAATCGACGGGCTTAGAGGTAATCTCAAAACCTATGAATCTACCATTCTTAACCCTCCTTTGGATGATCAAAGGAAGCGAAGAACCGCCCTCAAGGCAAGCACGGCTCAACCTCAAAATGATGAGGATTCAAGCGACGAAGATAACGAGTTCGGACTCATCATTAGGAAATTTCACAAGTTCATGCGAAAGGAGTTTGAACGAAAAGGTAAGCGACAAGGAGACCAATTAAAGTGCTATGGATGCGGAGAAATCGGGCACATAAAATCAAATTGTCCAAATACCAAAAAGGAGAAGAAACCCGTCAAGAAACAAAGAGCATACATCTCTTGGGGAGGCGACTCCGGAGACGAATCAAGTGATGGAGAAGGAAACGAGACCGCAAACTTGTGTCTTATGGCACACGAAGAAACTCAAAATGAGGTATGTACTTCTTCTAAGAACTATTTCACTTTAGAAGAAATGCAAGATGCATTTGATGAGTTGTATAAAGAGTTTATTAGCGCTTCTAAATCTATAAAAGATTTAAGAAAACAATTTTCTTCAAAAGAAAAGGATTTTGAAAAACTTACTCTTGAAAATGAGAAATTAAAAGAGGAAAACAAGTTTTATGGAAAAAGAAGCGCCGATAAACCCGAAAGCTCAAATAAGGATTGTACTTCTTGCAAATCTCTAAAGGTAGAAGTAGAAAGTCTTAGAAGCACTTTGCACAAATTCAATTCTTCACACAAAAATCTCAATGAAGTGCTTGTAAATTTGAAATCCACTAAGCACGGTATAGGCTTTAAACACGAGCCAAAAAAAAAAAGTTGAGTCCATTCCTAAACCACCTAAGACTCAACTTAGGCAAAACAAAATAAATGTCAACACTCAACCTAGAAATTTTAATCCTAGAATTGCAACTCATCCTAGAACAAATGCTAGGAGAAATATTGGAATGCATAGACCACCTAGACAAGATTTTCGAAAACCACATCAAAACTATATTTCTAAAAATGTAGTGAAAACTAGAAGAAACGTTGGCATGAATAGACCACCTAGACAATATTTTCGAAAACTACATCAAAACTATGTTCCTAAAAATAGAGTGAATAAATTTAGACCCCCAAATTATTATCATCCTAGAAGAATGCACAATCCGAATGTCATTTGTCATTATTGCAATAAATTTGGACATATTGCTCCCGCATGCTTCACTAGACATAGACATTTGACTGCAGGACAATCACACCAATATGTTGCACCTAACGCACAAGGACCCAAAATGGCTTGGGTACCAAAATCTCATTAATTTGTTTTGTAGGTGTGTTTGAAGGGATCCAGTGTACTTTGGTACCTTGATAGTGGATGCTCCAAACATATGACCGGGGATGCATCAAAATTCCTTCAACTAAAACCCACGGAAGGAGGAAACGTTATTTTTGGAGACAATAACAAAGGAAAGATTATCGGCATTGGATCGGTCGGTAAGGACGAATCCTCCTCCATTAAGCATATTTTGCTAGTTAAAGGTCTTAAACATAATCTCTTGAGCATAAGTCAATTATGTGACAAGGGAAATCTTGTATTGTTTGACTCCGAAGAATGCTTAGTTATCCGTCGTAGTGATTTTAAAATTATTCTTCGTGGTTTTAGAATGGATAATATCTATATGGTTGATCTTGAAAATTCTTCATCAAGTTATGTGAATTGTCTTTTGAGTAAAGAAGACGACATGTGGTTATGGCATCGTAGAGTAGCTCATGTAAATATAAATCTTTTAAACAAACTAGTTTCACAAGATTTAGTAATTGGCCTTCCAAACATGAAATTTGAAAAAGACTCTATTTGTGATTCATGTCAAATAGGGAAACAAACAAAGGCCTCTTTTAAATCCAAAAATGTTGTTTCAACCACTAGACCTTTACAACTTCTACACATGGACCTTTTCGGACCTTCTAGAATTAAAAGTCATGGTGGTAATCTTTATGCTTTTGTTATTGTTGATGACTATTCTAGATTTACATGGACGTTATTTCTTGCTCATAAAAGTAATGCATTTCATGCTTTTAAAAGTTTTCTTAAACGTGTTCAAAATGAAAAGAACACAACCGTCACTTCCATAAGAAGTGATCATGGGGGAGAGTTCGATCATAATATCTTCGCGGATTTTTGTGACGAACTCGTTATTGAACATACCTTTTCGGCTCCACGTACACCACAACAAAATGGAGTGGTAGAACGTAAAAATCGATGTCTCCAAGAGATGGCTAGAACCATGCTCGATGAGGCCAAAATTCCCAAATATTTTTGGGCGGATGCCGTGAGTACCGCAAGCTATGTTTTAAACAGAGCTATCATTAGACCGATACTCATGAAAACTCCCTATGAACTCTATAAGGGAAGAAAACCAAATCTTTCCCATCTTAGAGTCTTCGGTTGTAAATGTTTTATTCACAACCACGGAAAAGATAACTTGGGAAAATTTGAGCGAAGTCTAATGAAAGAATTTTTCTTGGTTACCCATCACGTAGCAAAGCATATAGAGTTTATAATAATCGAACCAAAACTGTTGAGGAATCTCCTCATGTAGTATTTTGTGAAAATGATGCTCGCTTGGCGAGAAAGGGTTCTTGTGTTGATCTTGCAGATGCTTTGAAGAAAATCCATCTCCAAGACGAGGTACAAAAGGAGGATCCAAAGGAAGTTCAAGATGAAGTCATGGAACAACCTTCGGAAGAAGTACCACCACAAGAAGAAGAATCGATGATGCCTAAGGCTTGGAGGACGTCTAAAGACCATCCTCTTGACAAGGTAATTGGAAACATCGAGAAAGGGGTAAGTACACGAAACCTTCTTAAAGATACTGTAGGACATATGGCTTTTGTTTCACAAATAGAACCTAAAACCATTTCTGAAGCAATTGGGGATGAGCATTGGACCTTGGCAATGCAAGAGGAGCTTAACCAATTCAAACGTAATGATGTTTGGGAATTGGTGCCAAGACCCGATAATCACACCATAATTGGTACGAAATGGGTTTTTCGGAATAAATTAGATGAAAATGGTATAATCACTAGAAACAAAGCTAGGCTAGTTGCTAAGGGATATAATCAAGAAGAAGGCATTGATTATGAAGAAACCTATGCACCCGTTGCACGCCTAGAAGCCATTCGTTTATTACTTGCTTTTTCATCATCTATGAATTTCAAATTATTTCAAATGGATGTCAAAAGTGCCTTCCTCAATGGGTTTATTCAAGAGGAAGTGTATGTTGAACAACCCCCAGGCTTTTGAAGATTTTACATCTCCCGACCATGTCTTCAAGCTTAAGAAAGCTTTATATGGTCTTAAACAAGCTCCTCGAGCTTGGTATGAGCGTCTAAGTAAATTTCTCTTAGACAATAAGTTTGAAAGGGGGAAAGTTGACACCACACTTTTTATCAAAAATAAAAACAATGACATTCTATTAGTTCAAATTTTTGTCGATGATATTATTTTTGGTGCTACTAATGATTTTCTATGCGAGGAATTCTCTAAGTTAATGACTAGAGAATTCGAAATGTCAATAATGGGTGAGCTAAACTTCTTCTTGGGGCTACAAGTAAAACAAATGAAAGAGGGAACTTTCATTTGCCAATCCAAATATTGCAAGGAGTTGCTAAATCGCTTTGAAATGAGCAACGCCAAAGCAATGGCTGTTAGATAATACGCTTAACGGTAGAGAGGGGGGGGGGGTGAATAGAGTTATAATAAAAATTATCGTAAACTTGCGGAATTTAAAAATTGCAGGAAATAAATAAGTGCGATAAGTAAATAAATTAGAACAAACGCACCGATGTATCCTGGTTCACCACAACCCGTGGCTAGTCCAGTCCCCGAGAGACTCTCTCGAGATTTCCACTAACTTGTTAAGCTTACGGGTGCTCAACAAACCGTTACAACTTGAGGACACAAGCCTCAACAACCTTTGCTCGGAGATACAACACTCCAAGACTTCAACCAAGGAAACACAAGTTCCTTCTTACAACACAAGGGACTAACACTTCCCTTCAAGTGTACAAAAACACTTAGCACTCAAACAAGACACTCCTTTAAGAGTAGATATGAGTAAAAAGAACACGCTCAAGATTGCAACAACTTTCAACAAGAATTTGGCTCTCAAAAGCTTATGTAATGAATATAAAATGATAAGCAATAAAGTATGCAAGCTTTAGCAATTGTATGATCAGTTGTTGTGTGTTGTTGTACTTAAAAGACTGAATTGAAGCTATATTTATAGTTGAAAAACTTTGTATTACCGTTGGCTAATTGCCAATTAAGAATTGCTGATTTTACTCTGTGACAATCGATTGTCAAATTACCACAATCGATTGTTTGCCAGTTCTTCCAAAAATCAATCCCAGATTTTACGCTTAACAATCGATTATCTAAGATCAATAATCGATTACTGGCAACGTTCAAAAAATCATTTCCAGATTTTACGTAAAACAATCGATTGTCAAAAATCTACAATCGATTACTCAGCAACGTTCAAAAAATCATTTCCGAATTTTACTTAAAACAATCGATTATAGGAAATCAATAATCGATTACTCAGTAACGTTCAAAAAATCCTTTCCAGATTTTAATTAAACAATCGATTATAGGAAATCAATAATCGATTACTTGACGGTATTTGAAAACATTTTGTCAACGGTTAGTTATACAATCGATTATACTAAGTTAACAATCGATTATATATCAGTCTTGAAAAATCAATTTTGACACTGCCTCTTGAAAATCGATTGTTATAGGTTCACAATCGATTATTTAATAAATTTGAAAAAGTCTGGAAGACACTGCCTCAACACAATCGATTGTCATAAGTTCACAATCGATTATTTGTGACTTTGAAAAATCTGATGGACACTGTCTCTTCACAATCGATTGTCATTAGCTTCACAATCGATTGTTTTGAGCTTTGAAAAACTTTGATGGACACTGCCTCATCACAATCGATTGTTATAAGGTTCACAATCGATTGTCATGCAGATTTAAAAAATCTGATGCTCACTGCCTTAACACAATCGATTGTCATAAGTTCACAATCGATTGTCAAGCAGCTGACTTAAACATAATCGATTATCATAAGTACATAATCGATTATCTTAGTCCAGATTTTAGAGGCATGTTTAAAAATCATTTTGACTAAAGAAAATATGCATTATTTAAAATCATTTTGCTCTAAATTAAATATGCATGATTTGTTAAAAATATTTCTACGAGAGAAGCCAAGTCTTGAGTTTAAGTTGTCGGATCAAGATCACAATTAAATACCGACTCATATAAAACTTAATCTCGATCTTTATCTTGTGCTTGAATCTCTTTGGCTCGTTCATGCAATTCCGTCATCAGTATGCTTCTTTCCATTTGATTGATTGTCATACAATATCGTTGTTTGACACTTGACTTCATTGTTTGTCATTCATCAAAACCTATGCCTGAAAATCATGCTCATACAACCAAAGCGCACATATCATAGATATACATGATTTCCAACAATTTCCCCATTTTTGATAATGACAAACAACGGAAGATATGCATATTGAATTCCCCCTAACTAGATGCTATATCTCAACATACAATTTATGCAACCAATTCAATTCAATATAACTCCCCCTTAATTGACTATTCCCCCTCAATTAAAGCATGCATATCGCCCATATTCTTCCCCCTTTTGGCATTAGCAAAAAGAGTATACCAAAAGTTATTTAAACCATTGACGATACCAATCATTATAGACAAGATCATATAAAAATTTAGTAAATGGCATACTAACGATCATTTTTCTCAACTATGCCAATTGTTATTTAAACTAAAAATATTCATCAAAACATGAATCAATCCTTTATTATAGCTCGATGAGGCCGAAACTCCCAAATATTTTTGGGCGGATGCCGTGAGTACCGCAAGCTATGTTTTAAACAGAGCTATCTTTAGACCGATACTCATGAAAACTCCCTATGAACTCTATAAGGGAAGGAAACCAAATCTTTCCCATCTTAGAGTCCTTCTTCCGAATTCGTAGTGAACTCGGGATTCTTGACTCCACGCTGATCTAATTCATACATTGCATTTTTATGTTTTAACGATTACTAACTTGAGCGTCGGAGGCGCCTAATTCTTTTTTGCAGGTATCGCCCCAAAGACAGGGGGAATTATCAGACACCAGTGCAGAATAATCGATTTCTCTAAAGTCAATAATCGATTATTCCCCATTTACATTTTATGCTGGAAAATTGACATAATCGATTATACAACACTACAATCGATTATCTAACAGTTTTGGCTTTGCAGGATTTTAGCTGTTAATTATAAAAATCGATTATCACATATCCCTAATCGATTATGTTGACATTATTTTCATGTGTTAAGTCACTGTGTGACAATAATCGATTATTTAAAACAGTGTAATCGATTTTCTTATTACCGTCTCGGATGTCCGTTACTACATTTCCTGAAATAATCGATTATCTCAAAAGCACAATCGATTATTCCCCGAGTCAGAGAATCACTGGGCACACTGTGTCAGAATAATCGATAACCATAGTTCCATAATCGATTATTCTCAGTCAGTATTTCAAAATAGTTACCGTTTCTGATCGTTTGTTCCTTAAATTTTTGCAGATTTCTTAACTTTAATGCAATTTCATTCTTCACATTATAAATAGGTGCATTACATCTTCAATGTCTTCACTCAAACATCAATCTTAGCTCCCAAATTCTCAAAAATCTCTCAAAACTCTTCAAAGGCTATTACTATTTGTTCAAAATGACGGGCAAAACCTCCAAACGAGCTTGTTCCGGCAAAAATGTTGCCTCCTCTTCCGTCACTTGTCCACTAGTTCATTGTTATAAAGATGGTTCTTATTTACGATTCAATAGTGAAGCCGAACTTATGCGCTTCATTGAAAAATTTGAAAATCGAGAAATCCTTCCTCCTCGATTTTCCACGGATCGTTTCCTTCATCACAGCGCCCCTCCATCCACAGCAAATATGCTTATGCAAAGCCAACTCATTGAATTCCTATATCTTCACACTCCTTACATTCACCCTCCTCTAATTCGGGCCTTCTATTCAAATCTCGAGAAGGACAAAGATGGTGAAATTGTCTCAAACGTTAATGGTATTTCAATTCCTCTATCTGAGGCAAATATTCAAGCCCTCACTAAACTACCGCGCAATGGGGAAGACATTTCTCTCTATACTAGGGAAGAAGGTGCGTTATTTGATGAACAACTTCTCTTCACCCAAATTGGCATCGGTGAATTTATTGCAACTCCGGACCATCGTCGTCCAACTATTACAAACATGCTCCCGGAATATCATCTAATTTTTTATTTCATCACCCGCGTTCTAAAACCGCGAAAATTCAATCACACAACTATCTCTCATGAGGATTCAAAACTCATACATGCCATTATCACCGGGGCTCGCATCAATTGGTGCAAGTTCGTCATGACTCACTTATATGATGCAATTGGGGAAGATAAGCCACTCCCCTATGCTTTTGTCGTTATGACCATTCTTGTTGCTTCTGGTATCGACACCTCCATCGGTCCTCAAAAAAAGGCGACAAAACATTGGGAAATTCAAGAATCTTCATTTCCCAATATCGGTGAGCATCCGCCTCCTCCTCCACCTCAAAGACGTCGTCATCCGGCCCCGTTCGAAGCATCCCTCCAATCTATTTTCGAGCAACTTGCCTCCATGTCCACATCCCTAAATCGTATTGATATGAATGTCAATCGATTGACTCACGAGCTCCATGGATATTTTGATCACGTCAATTATCCATATGCCCAAATTGTCCTTCGGGAGATGTACCGGATGTCGAGACGGAAGTCAATGATGATAATGAATAATGTCTTGTCACTTTGTTTTTCTAGTTTGCATAATATTCTGTCTTTTATTTTTATGTATTTGCAATATTGTTTAATCAATAAAGAGTTAGTTATTTTTTTTGCTAATGTCAAAAGGGGGAAGATATGGGCTATGCACACTCTATGCACACTAATACATATTGGCATAAATTGAGGGGGAATTCATAACTTGAGAGGGAACTTGTTGCATATCTATATACTTGTCTTGGATCGTCATTATGAATTAATTAATATGCATATCCCGATATTGGTTTGCCATTATCAAAAAGGGGGAAATTGTTGAAACACGTTCTCAAGTCGCTAAACTAAACGTGTGTTCATATTTGTAGGTTTTGATAAATGACAAACCGACGTGAACGGAACATTGACATATGCCGAAGTCCAAGCACAAGAGAAAGAAAGATCAAGATTTAGTAAAGCAAAAAAGTAATACATGAGTCGTTCTATAATTGTGTCCGACAATTGGTTCAAGACTTGGCTTCTCTCGTAAAATCATTTTTATCAAACCATGCATCTTTAATTTAAAGCAAAATGATTTTCAAACATTTCTTTTTAACCAAAATGAATTCTAAACATGTCTTTCAAATCTGGACAAACAAAATCGATTATGTACTTTATGATAATCGATTATGTTAAGGGAGGGTACACCAGATTTTACAAAGCTGTAAGATAATCGATTATGTACCTTATGATAATCGATTATGTTAAGGCAGTGTACACCAGATTTTACAAAGCTGCAAGATAATCGATTATGTTAACGCAGTGTACACCAGATTTTTCAAAGCTACAAGATAATCGATTATGTACCTTATGATAATCGATTATGTTAAGGCAGTGTTCACCAGATTTTTCAAAACTACAAGATAATCGATTATGTGCCTTAGACTAATCGATTATGTTGAGACAGTGAGCATCAGATTTTACAAAGTAGCAAAATAATCGATTATGGCTTTTCTGGTAATCGATTATTTTAAAGACTGTTGCCAAAGTATTTTCAAACAATGAAAGATAATCGATTATGTACAATCAGACAATCGATTATGTTAAGCATAAAATCGGGGATTGATTTTTGAACGTTTTCAGGTAATCGATTATACGATTTGGATAATCGATTATTCTGCTTAAATTCTGGGATTGATTTTTGAACGTTGGCAGATAATCGATTATGCAGAATCAGATAATTGATTATCCTAGCACAAAATCAGCAATTTGTGATTGGCAATTAAGCAACGGTCTTGGGTGTTTTGAGCACTATAAATACAACTCAAATTCACTCTTCTAAGTACAACAACTGTTACATTCTTGCTAAAGCTTACATACTCTTTTTGCAATCATTTTATATTCATTTCATAAGTTTTTGAGAGCCAAACTCTTGATGAAGTTGTTGTGTTCTTGAGCGTATTGTTTTTACTCATATCTACTCTATAAAGAGAGTCTTGTCTTGAGTGCTAAGTGTTTGTACACACTTGAAGGGATAGTCTAATCCCTTGTTGTAAGAAGGAAAAGTTGTTCCTTGGATTGAATTTTTGAGGTGCGGTATCCTCGAGCAGGTTGAAGTCTTGTAGAGTGTATATCTACGAGCAAGGTAACGGTTTGTTAGGCACCCGTAAGCTTAACGAAGTTAGTGTAAAACTCGAGAGAGTCTCTCGGGGACTGGACTAACCACACGTTGTGGTGAACCAGGATAAAATCCGGTGTGTTCTCTCCTTATCATTTTAATTACTGCACTTACGTTATTCCTGCAATTTTAATTCCGCAAATTCACATTGTTTTTTATTATAACGCTATTCACCCCCCTCCCTCTAGCGTTAAGCGTATATTCTAACAGAATCATGAGGACGAAGGCATTTGTGGTCCGCAAAGTCAAAATGCGGTCCACATTTTGGCCACATACATGAACCCTATGTCATCTGAGAACGATGGTGAAATGTGGTACATTTTTCGATCGCATAATTGATATACGAACCGCAAAGTCACTGCAAAATGAGACAGACCACCCAGTTGAGATCTTGCAATTTTGCGACTTCTACTGCGATCGTACTTCACACTTTGCGGTAATGTCTGTGATCGCATTTTGTTTTCTTACTTTGTGAGTATCTCAAGTCTGCGATGGTTATTCGGTCCGCATTGTGGTTATGCGAGTGTATAACCCATCACAGAATGAAATCTAGTTGTGCATTATCAGGAATGCGATCAATCTGCGGTCCACATAGCGGTGTTGGGACCACCGATCACGTCGCATTTTTGACTTTTTCTTTAATATTTTTGGTTTCTTGCCACTGTTGCTTATGAGGTCGCTTGCATTTCACATTTGTGCAAATATGGATCCTAAGAAGCATATAGCCTCTGCCTAAAAAATGTCATCCTCCAGTCGTCGTATATCACCGACGAAATGATCACAACTGGACTCTAAAATGCCTGTCCCTCCCAGTCTGATGAGGAGGAGCTCAGGCTAGCAGTTGATTTACATGCTGAGGCACGGATGAAATAAGGAGATTATTTTCACCTTCGATTTGGGATTGAAGGATCTAGGGAACTATACCGAGAAGGGCTCACCAAATGCAAAATTCTAGCTGAGAAACAATTGAGCTTGAATGGGCTATAAGACCAGTATCCTCACATCTTGGAGAAAATAAAAGCAAGAAAATGGGAATGTTTCACCGAGCCTCCTACACAGCGTAATGAGTCCCTTGTTCGTGAATCTTATCCATCATATGGAGCATCCAGGACTGTACACCACAAACGCAACCGGATTTTTAGTGATACTGTGCTTGTTCGGGGGAAGAGTGTGTTTTGCACGAGTTCAACCATTAATAAGGTCTACTTCTATGGCTGGAAAGAAGGTACAGCTGAGTACCATCCCAAATATGCAAATAGGGAGAATGAGTGTGGTTGGATTGCTTCAGTGACAACAAAGGGAACTCCTGTTTGGATCAACCCTGGGCATAAGATATACAAGGAGGATCTCATAAGAGAGGGTCATTTTGGCTTAGCTTTGTTACTTCTCTCTTGATACTGTCCCGGAACGAAACCAAAATAAGCATTGAGAAGGCTCTCCTCATTGCATGTACCATGGCGGGCATCAAGATCGATGATAGAGCTCTAATCTTCCAAGAAATAAGGATCAGGGCAAAGAAGCATGCCACTTCGCCCCCTTCCTTTGCTTGATCACCGCCCTCTGTAAAGCTGTAGAGGTCCCTCTAATGCAACACTATGACAGGACCAGGAAGGAGACAAGGGACATTAATATCGCTCGTATTAGTGATGTTGTTGCCCTACCAACAGTTCAAATTTAGGATCCCCTTGAGGTGGAGCCTTCCGAATCTCAGTCTCCTATGACTCCTCAGGTTACCGTAGCATCCACTTTTTTCTCAGAGTCTGCCCCTCAATTTGCTACTATTCAGCCTTCGATGGCATTGCCTACAGTCTCGAGGCTTGGTCTCCTTGCTCAGCATGCCAATGCCAAAGTGGACCAGCTTTTAAAAATCCTACCCAATCTAATCAAACAAGCCCTAACTCCGATACAAACTTCAGTGACGACTCTCCAACACGAACACACAGCGTATGAGGATTGCTTGCAACAACTTGAGTTACGTGTTGAGAAGATAGAGCGTGGTGAGGCTAGTGGTTTGCCCCAGCTCCGTGAGGAGGTTTCTTCTATGAAGACCGAACTCCACAAGATGAAAATTTTGGAATTTGATCTATCATCCCTCCTACCCAGGGATGGTGAGTAGGGTGCAGGCACAACAACTTTGGATTTGGGCCTTGACTTCTCTACACTTATGACTGATATTTTCCCTCTGACTACCGGGGCTTCCTGGCCTATAGTTCCTCCTGCCCATGTTGTGATCCCTTCTAAGGAGGACTCCAGACATTCTTCTGAGTTCGAGGATGAAGAGGTAGATGAGGGCGAAGATAAGGGGAGTTCATGGACCGAGGAGGATGATGGCCCTCTAGAGAAGAGCAAACATGTTTCTGTGCCTACAATTGAGGAAGTAGAAAGAGAAGATCTTGAGGCAGCAATAAAATAATTGCTAACAGATTCGGCCACCCCTGCAGATTCCTCGGCCAATCAGCCATCAATGGGCGAGGCTAGCAACTCACAGGTCCCAGCTCCAGTTTCGGACAAATTACAGATCCCTCCTCTATCAGTGGATGCCACTCCTTAGGACGAGCTATTATCGGTCCCAAATTTAACACCAGAGGGTGATTCCACCTTCATTTAGCCAGCTACCACCCCCATAGAGCTTAGTGTGCCCCAGGGAGCCCCTCAAACTCTTCTTCTTGTTCTTATACATTAGGGACACTACATGTTTTTGGTTGGGGATGGGTAGTAGTAGAATTATACATCCTTTTGTGACATTGGAACTATTGTACATATTTATATTTTTGAGTCAGAAACAAACTTATGTACTCGTGAACATTTGGTGTGTATTAGTATGATTTCTGTACATAAGTTCTGTTATGTAGTTCATGATCATGTATATATTAGCATTTTGTGATCTCAATGCATAAGTTATGATGCACTTGTGCGTGTTTAAAAGAAAAACAACAAAAACAAGTAGATAGTAATTACTAATGAATTCCCCTTGGTTTTCTTCTCCGGGTTCTTTTCCAAGGGTGTAATAGTAGAACCAGGATCGCAGGATGAATCAGATTGACCTGTTTGGTGTAACTACCTAGTCTCACCCATGTGTGCTTATATATTGCATATAACCTTCCCTAATTAAAAAAGGGATCAACTGTGTGAATTTAAGGCTCACTCTTTGACTCCATGTCTACCTAGAGTCATACCTGAATATATGATGGAAGCTTTGAGTTTTCAAGTATTGACTCGAGGGATTCAAACTATGTGAGCCAAGCAGTCGTTTGCCATGTGTGTAAGTTCTTTGTGTATATAATTCTTGTGTTTATTTCTACCATCAAGAACTTTCCCGGTTGTTCTTTCAAAGCTAATGACAGTTTGTTTGGTGGAGGGATGATCTTAGGCATTCTTTGTTTTTAGTTGCAAAACCTCTTGAGCCTTTCAAGCCTACCTGTGCATAAATATTATCACTAGTACCCTATTTGAGCCTTTAAACCTTTTATTTATCCAACTCATTACAAACTTTTCCCTTCGTGTAAAATAATGTCCTCATTTGAACCCGTCCATCCTTGAACATTGAGAATGAGGCTAAAAGCCTGAGTTGGGGGTTTGGTGTCAAAATGAAACTTCCTAAGGTTGTACAATAAGCGTAGGAATCATATACCTCAAAGTGTGTGTATTAAATTATTCAAGCTCCAAAAGAAATACTTGTATTTATATGAAAATAAATTAGAGAAGAGAAACAATTGTATGCATATAACTTGTGGAGCCTTGAAGAATATTAGAGAGGTATATAAGTGTGTGATGACTCGGCCGGTCGTCTTTTGGAATTTATGCCCCGTTTCCCCATTTTCTGCCTCCCCTAAGTTCATTTCTGCTATTTTGTCTTACCGGGATGTTCGGTAATAGAATTCGGAGTGTTTTGGGACACTTAGTTCCTAAATGAGAGCTTAAGAGTTAGAAAATGGTCCGTAATCAGAACAATGTCAAGATGACCTCGGAATGGAAAACCGATGGTTCCGTTAGCTGCGCTAGGTGATTCGAGGTTGGGAGCGTGTTCGGAATGTATTTTGGATGTCTGTAGCTCATTTAGGCTATAAATACCGAAAGTTAGAATTTTGAAGTTTTCGGTCCAATAGTGAAGTTTTAATTAGAGGGTCGGAATGGAATTCCGGAAGTTTCTGCAGCACTGTCATGTCATTTGGGACGTGCGTGCAAAATTTCAGGTCAAACGGACGCGTTTTGGTTGGGTTTTGGAATCTAAAGAGAAATTGGTTAAGTTTTGAAGTTTTTAAGTCCAAATCATTGATTAATTCGAGTTTCCGGCATCGTTTTAGGTGGTTTAAGGATTGATACAAGTTTGAATGATGTTATGGGATATGTTCGTGGGTTTGGTTGAGGTCCAGGAGCCTCGGGTGTGTTTTGGATGCTCAACGGAGCAATTCCGGACTCAAAAAGATTGCAGAAGTTCAGCTGTTGGGTTGCATACCATTTCTTCTATGCGATCGGATGGATTTGGCTCTGATCGCGTAATGTTGTTCATGGAGGTCCTCTATTCCTTCTACGTGATTGCATCTTCCTGTTAGCGAACGCATAACTTGACTTCTTTCCCTTCTGCGATCGTAATTAGTTCAATGCGTTCACATTGAGTAAATGTAGTCCGGAGTCTTAGGGTTCCCTTCCTTCTATGCGATCGCAGGAAGTCTTATGCGATCGCATAGCTCTGTGTTGTTCTTCTCCGTGATCGCATGCAACAGGCTGCGTTCGCATATCACATTTCTCTATCTTTCCAGATTCCTTCTACGCGATCGCATTCTCATTCACACGATCGCATAGAGTAATTATAAATATTTCAAAACAAACCATTCTTCCATTTTTACAAAAACGCTTGCTAGGGAGCTTAGTTTTGGGAGATTTTTTGAAGAGTTATTAAAGGCAACGATTGGGTAACGATTCCTTACTCTCATATGATTATTACCCACTAATATAAACTCGAATTCAAGCTTTAATTTCGGATTTAGCATGAAAATTGGGGTTTAGTTCTTTGACCTAACTTTGATGATTTGAAGGGGCATTTGACCTCCGATTTGGGAGATTTTTATATGTTTAGACTTGTGAGAGTACGAGGGTTATGAAATTATAAAAATTATTTGATTCCGAGGCGTTGGCCTGAGGGGAATTTTGGTCATTTCACCTATTTTCGCGTTGTAGCTTTAATTTTAACATTGTAATTAGTTGATGTTATTTACGTTATGTAATTATTTTGAATAGATTTGGGCCACTCGGAGTCGGATACTCGTGGCAAGGGCATTGTTTCTTAGCGATTTTGTACCAATTCGAGGTAAGTGGCTTGTCTAACCTTGTGTGGGGGATCTCTCCCCTTAGGATATCTTTGTCATTGTTTAAAAGCTTGGTGCGCGGGGTGACGGGCGTTTACTTGTGATAGTTGATGGAAATTCACCTTACTTGGCTTATTTAGACTGTGTTTTTACTCCATATTTAACTGTTGAAAATAAAACTTCGCTTGTTTGATTTAGGGAAAACATGTTAGTAACTTACTTGCTCTATTTGACTAATTGAAATATCTGTTTTTCCTTGGGAAGTATGCTAGGGACTTATTTACTCTATTTGACTAAATTGCCATATTTGTTTATCTTGCGATGCATGTTAGATTCTCGACTTTCTTGTTGTTCACATTTGGCTTCCTTTCCGTTAAATATTAAATTGTTGTGGTGTATTTTGCTTTTGGGACTACGGGTTCAATCCACCGAAGATGCTCTGTTATTGGTATAAAGGACTGCGGGTTCAATTCCCGGAGCTCAACGTGGCGATGGACTGCGGGTTCAATTCCCGGAGATCCTCGGATATTGATATGGTGGACTGCGGGTTCAATTCCCGGAGATCCACATGGCGATGGACTGCGGGTTCAATTCCCGGAGATCCTCGGATATTGATAAAGTAGACTGCGGGTTCAATTCCCGGAGCTCCACGTGGCGATGGACTGCGGGTTCAATTCCCGGAGATCCTCGAATATTGATAAAGTGGACTGCAGGTTCAATTCCCGGAGCTCCACGTGGCGATGGACCGCAGGTTCGATTCCTGGAGATCCTCAGATATTGGTAAAGTGGACTACGGGTTCGATTCCCGAGGCTCCACGTAGAGATCCTGACGGTTGAGTGATTTGCTTTGTGTTTGTAGTTTGTACTTGTAGCTGCTCTGTTTTAATTACTGTCTTGTTAGTTATTCAGATTTATTTCATTACCTACTGTTCATATATTTTTACATTATTCCTTATGTTCTTCTCAGTATGGCCTCGACCTTCATCGTCACTACTCCATCGAGGTTAGGCTTGGCACTTACTGAGTAGCGCTATGGTGTACTCATGCTACTCTTCTGCACACTTTGGTTATGTAGATCCAGGTACATCTGGTCAGGCGTGCTATTAGGGATTTGGAGTTGTTTTTGACACTTGAGGTATGAATCTGCCGCGTCCACAGAGCCGACGAGCCTTCCTCTATTCTACCTGTAGTTTATAGTTTTCTTTCACATTCTCATTTGATTTAGATACTTAGGGATGTTAGAGCATGGTATTATGTTTACTCTTAGCCTGTGTTGCCCGTGGGTTTCCGAGTCTTGGAGGTTTTTATGTTATATTGGGTTGACGTGTATGTGCCAGGCGGCACTCTATATATTATCTTAAGTCATTTATGTTTTAAACTATTGCTTCCGCAAAGACTCTCGAATTTCTGCAATGTGTCAGGCTTACCTAGTCGCGAAGACTGGGTGCCGTCATGACAGGTTCACGATTGGTGAATTAGGGTCGTGACAAAGGGGGTTCTATATGGGAAACTAGCTGCCAATGAGGCTGTGTGGGTTGAAGAGAAACGAAGTGCAAAAAGAATGGCAAATGTGAGTAGTGTTCAAGGAGGATGAAGTCACCAGTATCCAAATGCTTATCCTACCCGTCCTTAACCCTACATTACAAGCTCAAAAAGTCCCTTTGGGACCTTCAACCGAACATTCTTGAATAAGCAATGAATTAAAATAAGGGCAAGCCTATGGCACGGTATGTTGTAACACTTAAAATTTTTTGTAAGAGTGAGTGCATTTGTGAATTCATCCCTTTTTTGTTGTCATTGTGCATATTGTGATTTTGGGACTTTATTTCTAGTGAGGACATATGAACTGTAAGGTTGAACACAAGTTAGGTTGTTGAGTCAAATGCAAGTGCACTCAGCTGAGGGAAAGATTCTGTCAAACTGTCTGAGGCTCAAATTTCACAAGGTGATTAATTTTCCTTGTATATATTGTTGGTTCAGGAGGTGTAAAACAATCGAAGATGCATGCTTGAAGTGTTGGAAACAAACAGCCTCTATGGTCATTCTTGGTTCATGTTTTGTAGATGGAGTCTAGAATAAAATAGTATATTCTTGGTTACTTGAGGACAAGCAAGAGTTTAAGTTGGGGGTGTTGATGTGCCAGAGAATTTTGGCATATTTCACCCCTAATTACGTAGATTTTAGCTTGTTTTATATGCAATTTTCTTCTTTACTTATGTAATTTTAGTGTTTTTGCAGTACATGAAGTGTGAGAACCCAAGAACATGAAAATGAGAGCAAAAAGCCACAAAAAGACAAGAAAAGAGCAAAAAAGGCATCTCAAATGAAGATATACAATCGCAGAATCCACATGTGAGCCGCAGAATTTACAATGGAATCGCAGATCAAAATAGAGTGTCGGGCAAAGTTCAACGTCAAGAATGTGGTCGATTTATGCGATCGCAGAATCCACATGAGAGCTGCAGAATTTACACTGAAATCGCAGATTAAAATAAAGTACTGGGCAAAGTTCAACATCAAGAATACGGTCCATTATGCTATCGCAACCCACATGCGAGCCAAAAATATGACCTTAACCAGCCATGAAAGATGCTGAAGGAAGAAAATACAATGAAAAAATATGGTCGCATTTCTACAATGCAGACCGTAAACCATGAATGCAGTGAAGGACTGGAAACTAGGGTTACAATATGTGATGGAGAGGTCAAAAATGTGAACTGCATGTCTATTATGCGACAGAAATGCGGTTGCATATTCAACCTGAAATGGGCGTTTTTGTCTGATTTTATTCTGATTTCTGGGCCATCTATAAATAGATCTATTAGTGTTTTGTGGGCACATTTGGTCTGACTTTGAGGCTACAATACAAGGCATTAATATTCTGTTTTGTAAGCTTTTGGGGCCAAGAATCTTTCACTTTTTAGGCTTTATGACATTAAATATTCTCTACCTTATGTATTTTAGAATGTGTGACTAATTTTTAATACTAAGGTCGTGAACCCTAAATGAGTGTAATGTTATTGGGTGTTTGACTATGTGTGTGTGTGTGTGTATATATATATATATATATATATATATATATATATATATATATATATATCTATATATATATATATATAATGGTTGGTTGATATTTATTTACTTCTCATTCCTCATTTATTGTTGGTGGTTGCAAACATTAATAAGTGCCATTAAAATTCATACTTTGCTTGGGAAAGTGGGTTATAATTTGGTAGAAGTAAATATCAAAGACTCAAGGCTTTACACCTTGTTTAATAGAACCACTTAGGAATAAGTAGGTTTTATTTGGCTTTTATTGATTGTTCTTGATTGCACCTCTTTTATATTTGGAAAAATCATAAAGAGGAAATACTACCCAACTATTGGAAAGTATTGGGTAGTCATTTAGACATCATATGCATATAAAAATGACCAACCATTATAAATATATCTTATTAACACCGATAGCCTTACACTTCATAAAAAGGAGCACAACCTTGGTTTCTTTAATCAAATGAATTACACTCTCAATATTTTAGTAGTTATTTAAAATCAACCTCAACTCATTCTCTTGTCACCATTAATTTATACTCTTGTTACCACCAACTGGATAGAACTACGACTTTAGTCGAGTAACACACTAATCGAGTAACCTTTTCATACCTATTCCCTGTGGGATTCTACCCAAACCTCGTTGGGTTATTATATTTGACACCGACCGCCTTACACTATTTATTAAAGTATAATTTGAGCATATCAAATACCACTCATTAGACCCTGTTTTTCTTGATGCTACTAATGTTGAAGAGTACTCTAGAGTAATGTTAGAGAATAGAAAACATTACTTTTAGAGACTTGGGTGTGTGTACATATAAGGATGTAAATAGTAATACAATTCATGAGTTAGAGCGCATTAGACTTCATTCCAATTATTTTTTCACATTGTGTTTAGATAGTAAGATAATAATCTAGCCATTTCAGCCTATGCGTGTGTCAAAGGGTGAGGTGACAGTTCCTATATTCTTGAATTTGTCATGCCCAAAAAATAAAAATTACATTCCTCATCTAAAAGCCGAAAAGTATATAGTGAAAAATGTGTTATTTGACCTAGTTATATTTGTATCCCCACCAAAAGGAGCATAGTCGTAGACTAGATGCCCTGTTAAAGTTTGAAGTGGAGGAAAAAAATGGTTCACACTGTGTTGCGATGTTAAATTAGGTGCTTGTTGGGAGGCAACTCAACTTTACTACTTTCTTTTATTTTTATTTATTTAATTTATTATATTACTTTTGCAGTATTTGTTTTTGTTTTATAGGAGTATAAGTATAGACAAAAGCCACTGAAAGTGTGTAAAAGTGATCCAGTCGGTTGGAACTAGTGTGTGGTACCTGCATAAAGGACTATCCTTAGAAAAAGTCTGAGTACCTTGTGAGATGTTGTTGCGTCGGCCTTTGGCGACTCATGGAGGCTTTTTTAACCCTAGTTATTTTTTCTTTATTTATTCATTGGGGACACTGTATTTTTTTTAGTGAGCGGTGGAAGAATTTCTCTAGATAATTAGTAGTAGTATTTTAGAAAAAAATATTAACTTCTTGTTTTGACTTTAGCTTTTTATTTTTATTTTTGTAGCTGTGTAGTATTATAGTAATAGTTTTAGTAGCTTAAGTTTTTTAAATGTGAAAAAATGGAAAAAAAATTTGGACTTTTCCTAGACAGTTTTATTGAGGGATTAAAATCTAAAAAAAAATTATAAATATAAAAACATTTGAAAACAAAAATACCCAAAAACATGCGTTTTATTTTTCTTTAGGTAGTAATAATCCCCCGTAGTTTTTTGTGCCTTGGTTCTTTCCATGGGTTGTAGTTTGAGTTGGGTAGTAGGTTTTTAATTATTAGAGCAGAATGGAGGAAAAATGGTGAATCTATGCGCCTTTGACTTGCTTGATAGTAGCATATTTAGGCTCTAGCAAGTACTACCTTCCCTATGTTTTGAAATTGCATATGGTGCATTTATAAATTGGGTAACATGTTTGTGACGCCTATGTCTCATTTTCTTGACTTGTATTCATTTTGTGATTAATACTTAATATCTTGTGGCTCTGTAAATACTTGCATTGTTTGAGAGTCTGAATGTGACCGTCCTTAATGAGTCATGTGCCTTGTATTGTGAGATTTTTGTGTAGCCCATGTATTGTAATTGAGCCTAGAACTTATCCGGTATTGTCAATTAAAGCAGAATTTTTGGTGATACTCAATTTGAAAATTGATTTTAGGCTTTCTTTGATATTTTAGAGCTTAATTGCTTATTAGAAATAATATCTATCCCTTGTTGACTCTTTTGAGTCTGTAGACCTTTTATTTGTCACCCACATTTCGAGTTTATAACCTTTTTTTCTTAAATGATACTTTTTGATCCTTTTACCCTTAAAGCACTTTAATTGTAAAATGAGAGCTAAAAGAAGTAAGGCGAGGGATAATCATGACCCAAAAAAGCAAACCCCTGTGATGTCACCTAATCTGGCTCGCTAGGTAAGAAAATTTACAATAAAGCACAATATGATAATACTAATTGAGTCAAAGATGAGATTATTAAATTTTATACAACTTCCCAAGGACTGGTAGTACAAGTCATGAGTTTCTAAGATCTAGAGTTTCCAAATCTAATATTAAATAAATATATCATCTACCCGAATGTACATAAACATATTTTCATATGTCTAGAGCTACCACGAACAAGAGACAGTTGCAACTGGAATGCGAGTACATCTTCAAATCCAGCTCCTGCGGTACACAACAACATTAACATCCAACACCTGCACGTAAGGTGCAGAAGTGTAGTATGAGTACAACCGACTCCATGTATTCAATAAAAGTTGAAAGTAGTGACGAATGAGAACAAAGGTCGGAGTCTAACACCAATATCCAACCACAGTTTATAACATAATAACAACGCTAAAAGAAGTAACTCAGAGATAAAATGCTCAACTCTTTCACAGCTCCGAAAAAATAGGCATGCTTTTCAAGTATCTTAGTGAAAATCCAAATCTTTTACCGAAATCACCAAAATATAAGTAAGTTTGTAAAACAATGATTTTTCCTAAATGCATTCAACAATAAATAAGATGTTTCGCTTTCAGATGGCATGAGGAAAATTCGTCTCCATACCTACATGTCAATATATAGGTGAAATTATGAATGTCACCAAATCAAGCAGCAGAAGGAAATACATCTCTATGCCTGTATCTCAAGACACAAGTCAAATGCAATGTATCTTAATGATGAACTCCTGTACACACACTCTCAGAGTACTCATGCCATGGTCTCGCTGTCTCACTCATCACGCTCGATATTCAGTACTGTACATGGCAAATCCAACCCAACCAAACATAAAAAAAAACTCCTGTCAATACTGTATATGGCCAAATCCAGCCTAATATATATATATATATATATATATATATCAACTGACAGATAGTCACTCAATATTGTATAAGGAAAATCCAGCCAGGGAAGATCCATCCCCAAATACAAATGATTCGGGTAATATCCATGCCCAAGGAAGATCCATCCCTCAATATATATCTATTGTGATCACTGTGGTTGTGCAGACTGTGGAGGGGCTCATTCAACCCAAGCTCTATAATAAGCTAGATCCAGGCATAAATAGATAAAATATGTTGCGACATGCATCTTGATCCCGTAAATATCACTCATAATCAGGCCCTCGCTTCACTCAGTCATTAATCTATCCAGTCCCTGAGGTTCGCAACGCTCATACGAAGTAGCCCTAATCAATGAAATGAGTTGTGATAATACACAGTAACAAAGAATGATATATGATGTGTAATGATGAATGCGACTGAGTACATAACTACAATTAGGCAAATAATTCAACAGCTAAGAACAACCACTATGGGTCCAAATAGTACCATCATATAGCCTAAAGATTATTTCTGGAATAAATCACATCTTAAGTGCTCTAACATATAGAGTACAGTAAAAATGTTTAGGTAGTGTAGCTACAAAGTTCCATGGAATAGAGTAAATCACAATTTACATGGTGCACTCCCACATACCCGCCACCTACAATTATAGTTGTAATGTGGGCCGAGCCTGGTCCTCAATGGGCTTCGTGGGCCGGTCCAAAGTGGGCCTAGGCTTCGTGGGCCAGCCCTAAGTGGTCCTAGGCTTCGCGAGCTTTTTATAAGAACCAGCCCAGGACCGGGACCACGAATTAATTGTCCCGAGCTAAGTGGGTCGGTTCCAATCCTATGTGGGCCCAACAGATACTTTCTACTTTTAATTTTTTTATATTAGGCAATTCCTTATAAAATTATATTATATAATTGTGAGCTAATTTTTTACATTCAAATTTAAAAGCAAAAATATTGTAAAGATATATTCAAAGTAATGCATTTTAATTTTATTATATCATTAACAAACATGTCAATTTCTTTCTTAGTCTTTCGTCCTCCCATGGAATGAGCACACTAAGGTGCTAATACCACCATTGACAATAAAAAGAAACTAATCAAGATATTAGTTGTGAACAATCATTAGGACTAGAACATTGAGAACCCCTGAACCCGACCCAAGCAGTAAGTGCTATTACTCTCGTAGTTCTTTTAGATGATTAAGAACGAGAAGAAGAAGGAGTTGGAACAATTGGTCTAACATGATCCAATGCAATTTGATAAGCATTATAAACAGTTTGAGCATTTACTTCAATTCACCAACTTCACAATTTTTCACAAATTGCAACAATAAAGTAACCAATTATAGAAGAAAATTAGAGAGAAATTGATGATTTGGTGAGAAAAATGAAAGAGTGAGGGTGTATTTATTGTTGAAATAGAGGGAAAATGTAATTATAAAATGTTTGGGGATAAAATAAAGCGGCGGGGGGGGGGGGGGGGGGGGGTTAAATGGATATTTTGCAAATATCCAATGGCTATTTTGTAGCCCAAACAAATACTTTTTAAATATGGGTGTGCATTCGATTTATCGATTCGATTTCGACCCTTATCGATAATTACTTATCGATTATCGATTTGTACATATGTTTATCGTTATCGTTTCAATAAGGTTTCGATTTTTTCGATTTCAATTTATTGATCTTGGGGGCTTATCGATTCGGTTATCGATTACACCGATAAGAAAATTTGCGGGATTCCACGGAAAGTATATCGCTATAAACACGCCTAACAAATATGGACAAAAAGAAGCTAAAATAAGACGAACACCATTTGTAATATAAAAATTGTGTCAACAAGCACATGCAACAAAACTAAAATAAGATCAAATGTATACCACCAACATTTCAACGGTATAAAAAAATAAAACAAAGCACATCATCACGGCTAATTATGTTTTCCATTAATTTGAACTTCATTCCCTTGATCTTTAAATATGATAATTCCTTAAATTTGGTAGAGGAAATAATAGGGTAAGTGACTTAGGGTAAAGGAAAGGGTATAGATTAGGGAAAATAATATTGTATAGCCGCTTTCAAAATAGTAGCGAAATATATATATACATTCTGTATGTTATATTAATTTACACAAATAGGTAATTACTCATTTAAAAAGTGTCTACAGTCTAGAGGTGTACATTCAATTTATCGATTCGATTTTGACCCTTATCGATAATTACTTATCTATAATCAATTTGTACATATGCTTATCATTATCGTTTCAATAAGATTTTGATTTTTTCGATTTCGATTTCGATAACAAATAATAGATTCCATTTATCGATTCGAATGCACACCCCTATTTATAAATGCCCTAACGGGGAGATCTTTTTAAAATTTGGAGTCGTTGGGCCTGTTTAGGACCGATTGAACCTGTCCTAGTCGCAAACGGTCCCTGTCTCACAGGCCTCATGCATATGACATGCCCACTACCCAACCCACCTCTCCACGGTCCCGATCCTATATAGTTAGGAATTTTTAGGCCCACTGCCCATTTGGGCTTGCGGTCCTAGGCCGGGCCCGATCCTAACTGACCCACATGCCACCCTTACCTAGCATGCGCATCACTCAATATCAATCATATAATATGCAATTCGCACTTTTATAATCTCAACGCTAAGATTAGAAGTGTTACTTACCTCGAACAAGACAAATCCAATACGGAACAAGCCAAACGGTGCTCAAACAATGCCATCTTGTGCGAACCGACCTCTAAACGACTCGAAACTAGCCAAAAGAAACCCAAATACATCAATTAACGCCCAAGAAAACAATTCTCAATTCTGCGATGGACAACCCACATCTAGTTGAAGTCTTCTTCGACTAAGACTCTGCAAATGCAGTAACACCAGTACCAACAACCTTCCACAATGCAACAAGAGATAAAAATGGTTCGAACTACGTCCGTTAACTCACCCGAGCCACTTGGGACCCCTTCCAAATATACCAACAAGTCCCATCACATAGCACAGACCTACTCGAGACCTCAAATAACACATAAAAATATTGAAACGACGAATCGCACCTCAATTTGAACTTGAATGAACTTTCAACTTCTAAAACTCGTGCTGGAACATATCAAATCAACCCAAAATGAGTTCAAATTTTGAAAACTAGTCCCAAATGACATAAAGAAGCTATTCTGATTCCCACAACCACAATCCAAATTCGATTTTATCAAGTTCAACTCTCGGTCAAACTTATGAACTTTTCAACCTTCGAATTTCCAATTCTTGCCACTTCTTTGTTGAAACCTTTTAGAAATATCCATATGCAATGTTGGGCATATGTCCGAGCTGAAAATCATAATTTCGACCTAATGGAAATATTAGAACTCAAATCCAAGGTCAAATACTAAAAAGTAAAATTCGGTCAACTCTTCAAATTTAAAGCTTAAACCATGAAATTCATTTTTCCAAACCGATTCCAAATAACCTAAAACCAAAACTGGAAATTCACATAAGCCATAACAAATCATATAGAACTACTCATGCCCTCAACTATCGATAGAAAGGCAAATGCCCAAAATGACCGGTCGGGTCATTACAGTGATTTGGGTGGCATTCAAGTGGAACCAATAATAGGGAGAGGATGCACTTATTTTATAAAATAATATGCCACTAGCAAAAAAGGAAAACAGAAAAGTAAAGAATAGTTGAAAAAAGAGAAAAATAAGGAAAATATAAGAAAAATATATAGATGAATAAATTGTTGTCTTGTTTTTGCTAGTTGGATATAAATTAAGGTAGAGCTTAAAGAAAGAGGGAATATTTTTAGAGTATGATCATGTTTATGAAACTAAAGTGGTGTTAAAGAAAATACGCTTAAAGTTTATCATGTGATGTGTTAAAGTTCTAAGAAGGATTAGACACTATTATTAAAATATATCCTACCCATCTTTTATTCCATATTACAACCATGAAAAAGTCCTAATTGAATTTAGATCGAGCGAGCCTACATTAGTAGAGATTTATATTATTGGCAAGTCTATGGCACCAATTGTGTGCATGTGACCTCTTTGTGAGAGTGAGCGATTCCTTTGATATATGTGAGGTCCTTAAATTATATTTGGTCATGAGATTAGAATGTGCAGATTCAACTCTCTCCTAGATTTTGTTGTGAGACATATGATTTCACGAAGGACGGTTATGTTATTAGACATATCTTTTATGTTAGAGGATGGATATGTTATTAAACATATCTTTTATGGTAGGCATTCAAGCCATGCATTCATTGCTATATTAAGTCGGATTTGAGACTGGGACTGTTAAGATTGTCGCGACCCAAACTAGAGGGCCATGAATAGCACCTGACCATACTTGTCGAGCACCAACGTATACTTTATCTAATCTTCTTTATTACCTTTTAGGGCCAACGAGATCAATATAAATGATATACATGGATCATCAACAAACAACAATAAAAGATGATGGCATGAACATACATAACATGAGATGACAAGACAGTCAAGAAACTATATATAAGGTAAGAGCTACCAGGCTATCATGAAAGACTATACAACAAAAAAATAGCCGACAAGGCATACCAAACTATACATGAGTCAACATCTCTTTATGAGCCTCTAAAGGAACATAAGTGCCACAACATTGCTGGAACAGGGCCTCTACATACCTATAATGTCCATAACAAAAACGCATACCAAGACCATGTCATGTACGAAGAAGGGATCTCACCAATCATTGCTGAACTAGATAGCCTACTGTTGTGGGGGAGCTGTGCCTACTTGTCTATCAGGACCTTGCAGCATGACATGCAACATCCACAAATAAAAGGATGTCACTACGAATAAAGTACTGAGTATGTAAGGCATGGAACCATAAGTACGAACAGTAATGTAAGTAGTGATAGAGAATATACAATTTGTAACATCTGCGTACCTCTGAGGGTTACTGATATGAAATGTATGATACATACGTATATATACATAATTGAAAACATATGCCTCCATGGGCATCATCATCATCATCATATCACACCCGGTCGTAATAGGCTCGATAAAAATGTACTCGGTCATCATAAGGCTCAATAGATTCATACTCGGCCATGTAGAGCTTGGTAAAACCCAACTGATAAGTGGTTGCACAATAGGTATCGTACCCGACCAATTATAGCATGGGTCGATAGAGTAAAATAGATACATTATATAATGCATGCTCGACTCACGGAATCACGTTCTAAACATCTCGAAGTGATGTAAGGTCGGTATCCTCTTACACATTATTAGGACGAACTCTTCACTATTAACCTTACAAGAATCAGGAAGTAACAACAACACTGATAACATAAGAATAAGAGAAGCAACATCAACATCAATCATTCCATAAGAGGGGAAACAATGTAAGTACTGCTAGTTTCTAAGAGTGGAGTATCATTAGAAGCTCGTTCATTACATTATGTACAATCAGCGTAGTGCAAAAGAAGGAAAGGGATGACCTCACATGCGTTGTGTATACTGCCCCAATCTCAAGCTATGCAACTGTCAAAACTCCTTAGTCTAAATAAGAGAAATGATACTACCGTTAACATTTAAGCGTCATAACTATTATGTATTGACCACAAACTATTTTATGATGAAATGGACAACACCTCCCCTATATATATGACTTCAAAAATTCAAAACAATCACTAAAAACCCCAAAGAAGATCAATAATAATCATATTGAGCCTCCCAACATAGTCCACGCATAACCTATTCACTTCATACATACGACGACCACTGTAGTCGTGTCAAATGACCCGGAAATGTTACGAAAAATGACCAGACCAAAAGCCTAAATATATATGGTGTTTCTCCACACCCTTCCTCCTCCTAAACTCCGCAAAAATGTAGTAAAACGTGCAGCCCAACAGCAACACAATACAATCTACAAAACAGTCCGCTACAAGTGAATAACTTGAACTCACGGCTTCCAATCACCGTCCCGTGAGTTCTTACATGTATAGAACTAATTACCATGAATTCCTAGAAGATAAAATGTATGAAAGAGAGCAGTAAACATACCTTACTTGTTGGGTTACTCAGCCTTTCTCTTCGTTCTTCAAACTCTAGGTTTTGCCCCCAATTATAACTTGAAAGAGAGGGAATATCGATTAGGGTTTGTGGATAATTTTTAGGAGGAAGTTTTCAAGGGTTTAGGTCTGGTTAGTTGTGATTAGGGGTGGAAAAATAGTTCAAAGAAAACAGTTAACCACCCATATTATCCACTGAAAAATGGGCTGGATAATGAACTTCTTAAAAACGGGTAAAATATGGATAAGAACCTTATTATCCATTAAAAAAATAGATAACTAATGAGTAACCAATGGATAACCAGTAGGTCTAAATTTTATATTTGTAAAACCAATGAGTAAAAATTCTCCCAAAAGTGATCATATACATCAAGCCATTAAAAATATGGGTAACCCATATTATCCGCTGGTTAATCCATTTTTTGTCCGTATTAAATATGGGTCAGGTCAGATAATTGATTAGTTTTTTTATTATCCATTTTCAACCTGAACCATGTCCTACCCGATCCGCTTGTTGCCACTCTTAGTTGTGATATATAATGATGGTTATATTGCAAGAGATAACCCTTTAAATTGGCTCTTTCGCCGACCCAAAATTTCCTATTTTGGGCTATCATTTAACCAAGTAGGTGACACACCTACTTGTCACTTAGCAGCTTGTGCAGTCTCACAAAAAATACATATATCTCTCTACTCTGATATTGTACTGATAAACAGTATAATGCGTTGAAAATCAAACTCATAGATCTTCAATTTGGTGGGTAGATCACCCCTTAATTTCATGTACATTTGGAGAAAAGCTTAATAACAGTTGACCTAATGTTTAAGTAAAATTATGAACCTAAGTTGTGACAACTTTTGTCGACTTTTGTTTCATAACTCGTTGGACTTCAGGACTTATTATATAGATATTATATGATTCAAATACCTTAAAACACGGCCTTTTGAGTGTGTTAAGAACCTCTAGGTTTACCCAAAAATACAGCTGACAACATCCTTAAGTCATTGAACTTCTAATACTTGTTAACCACCCTTATACCACTTTTTATAATCTAACACCAATAAGATTAACTTCTTATCATCTTAAAGATAATCTCTTCATTTATTTAAGTCGACTACCTTATGGAATGAACTAACATACATGAATATAGGTTGTAACATTCCCCCCTTAGGTACATTCATCCTCAAATGTAAGGGTTTATGGGGAGTCCAAATCATCATGGATTCCAACGGAAATTTTCGGTCAATTTTCCCCTATAAAATGGTCACCCCTTAAGCCCAACGTATGGCCTCACAAGCCTACACAAAGCATTAAGGATACGTACATTATGTGCATATCACTATTGTATATTAAGGAAGAGTATTCTCAAGTTATTGCTTAACTCATAGAGACATTTCACCTTCTAAGTATCTTGCATTCCACTAGCATCCTTGTTATCTTCATTCTAGAATAGGTAAGGGTATTTAGAATTCATCTCCTCTTTTGCTTCCTGTGTCATTTTTTCCATATTCTTGTTCCTCCACAATACTTTGACGGAAGGTACATATTTTGTTCTCAGCTTGCAAACTTTTCGATCTAATATTACTGTTGGCACTTCTTCATATGATAGATCATCTGTAACTTGTACATATTTGATAGGGATTACTCGAGTAGGGTCTCTAGTACTTTTCCTCAACATAGATACATGGAATACCGGGTGGACAAATTCCAATTCGGTTGGCAATTCTAACTCATAAGCAACCTGTCCAATTCGTCGAAGAATTTTGTATGGACCGATATATCGTGGACTCACCTTACCTTCCTTACCAAAATGCGTACAACCCTTCATTAGCAAGATCCTCAGGAAAATGCAATCACCAACCTCAAACTTCAGATCACGATGTCGGACATCAAAATAAGATTTTTGCTTGCTTTGTGCCGTCCTCAGCCGCTCTTGTATCAGTTTCACCTTCTCAATAGCTTGCTGAATCAAATCTGGCCGATATAGTTGTATTTTACCGACTTTGAACCATCCAAGTGGTAACCTATCCTATATAGTGCCTCGTACGAGGCCATTTTAATACTAGAATGGTAGCTATTATTGTAGTCAAATTCTATGAGTGGAAGATGGTCATCTCAATTCCCCTTGAAATATAGAACACATCCTTGTAGCATATCTTTAAGTGTCTGAATAGTATAATTAGCTTGTCCGTCAGTCTGCGAATGAAATACAGTGCTGAGATTCACTTGTGGGCCTAAACCCTTCTGAAAAGACCTCAAAAAGTTAGTCGTAAATTGAGCTCCTCGGTTTGATATAATTGATATCGGTACTATGAAGCCTAACAATTTCCTTGATGTACAACTTCGCATAATCTTCAGCCGTGTATGTTGTCTTCACTGGCAGAAAATGGGTACATTTTGTAAGTCGAGCAACTATCACCCAGATGGAGTCAAACTTATGATAAGAGCGAGGTAATCCAATAATGAAGTCCATATTAATCACCTCCCATTTCCAGGTTGAAATCTCTATATTCTGAAGCAATCCACTAGGTTTCTGATGTTCGATCTTTACTTGTTTCCAATTAGGACACTGGGCTACAAATTCTGCAATATACCTCTTTATGTTATCCCACCAATACTTCTCCTTAGTGTCATGATACATCTTTGTTGAATTGGGATGGATGGAATATAGGGATTGATGAATCTCAATCATAATCTTCTCTCGCAACCTTGCCACATTTGGCACAGATAGTCAACCCTAGTATCTTAGTGCCCCATCTCTTTCGATCTTAAAAGCCATAATTTACACTGCTGAACACTCTCTTTCAATCGTACAAATATAGGATCTTCACATTGTTGTGCTTTTACCTCAGATACCAAAGATGATTTTGATGTATTCTATACAATAACACCTGCTGCACCCCCTTTTCTTCTCGAAATCGGGTTCATGACATTTGGGAGGACAACTCATTCCTTTTGGGAATTGGGTTTAATTTGAAGAGTCGCCACATAATAATTAGGGTGCATTAGGACACATAGGAGAATTTGATTTGAGTATCCAGACATAGGATAGGGGCTTGAAATTATTCTAATGGGAAGGTGTTAGGAAACCCTTAGAATCCACTAGTGTGGTTTCCAGCCAGACTATTATTGTCAATTATAGATGCAAATAACACATAGACAAATAACAACTTCAAATAAGAGGGGATTTTCGCATAAGGGTTTATAAACAAATAAAGTTGAAGAGAACTAAAAGAAAGCAGATTTTTTCTTAAAAAAAGGAATTTGAAATTCCTTTGAAAAACGCAAGAAAGAAGGAAAAGGGGGTTCTAGGGTTTATTAATAATATGGATCACCCCACACAATGCCCGATAATCAATCCTCAATGAGAGGATACGCGTGGCATTATCGCGTGGTCATCATCTCCATATGTACCCTTACCATGATGTTAAGGTATTAAAGCGCGTAATAGTCTCGTTTACTTATTGGATGCTATTACCCGTCTCAATCCTATCAGTCCGGAGGCATTTAGGGCTGCTAATCCTAAAGGGGAGGGATATTAGGCTTATTTGTGGTTTTAAATATAAAAAATTCTAAGGCGACATACAAAACATGTATAGAAAGTTGGGGAAAAGCATATAACAAGCAAAGGCTCAGATACACCCCCATTACACAAAGAAGCACATAATCTAGCATGACTTACACTTACTAGTTAAGGTCTGATTAAGTACTAAGCATGCAAAAACTTAAAGGTTGACGCAAACTGATTTATTACATAATTCAAATAAGAAGCCCAAATCAGGTCTGCCTGTTGTTTGTAGTTATTAACAGAACTAATTTAATTTATAACTTTACCCTAAAGCTTGCCTAAGTGTGGGATAAAGATCCTATAGGCATGGTATCTACTAGATTCTGAACGTGAATGAATCGATTCAGATTCAATTAATAGTTCCTATGCACATGCTTTCTGCATATGTGACTCTAAGCCTTTTGTAGATATGGTATAATAAAGGCAGAAACTCGTTTTAAACCTATGAACATGATATCTAAGTGCGGAAATTGTTAAAACCTATGGAAATGATATCTAAATGTTGAAGTTGTTTTAAAACCTTATGAGCATGATTTCTAGATGAAAAGATGAATATACAGGATTTGAAAGCTCCTATAGGCATATTTTCTATATGCATATGCAGAATTCAGATTTCCAGATACATATAGACATAATTTGGAGATGATAATGAATACACATGATTTAGAAGAGCCTATAGGCATGATTTCTATATGCATACAGAATTAAGATTTCCAGATATTTATAGACATAATTTATAGATGATAATGAATATATAGCATTTAGAAGAGATATAGGCATGATTTCTATATGCGTGCACATTTCAGAATGACTTACCGACATGGTTTTATATGCATACAGATTTGAAATATGTAATCAGGGATCTATATGCGTATGCAGATTTGAAATACATATAGGCATGGTTTCTACCATTTTTGCATACATGATCACCCACCATTTTCATGATCCATCCCTAAGAGTTTATTACAAATTATTACAACTCAGAACAAAGTAAAAAACATACATCAGAAATAAAAGTACAACCAAGGAGAGCCTGATTCAGACTTCATGTCTGAAATATGAGGTAAACCAACTCCATATGATCATGATGCAAAGTCTTTCTTCAATTTGAGTGTGTCAAAGTTCCCTAAGAGCCTAAAAGGGGCTCCGGGCAATGCTCACACCAAAATGTGTTGTTAGATTGGAACAAGTGAAGCGTGGAAGAGCCAGCCCTCAAGTGTTCAAGTTTAGAGGGAACTCAAGGTCCCAAGTCAAGGCTCACAAGAAGGGAGAAGAACTTAAAGACTAAGAGTGAGTGCAAGTGCAGAAGCAGAATTCTGAGAGGGGAAAGGGGAAAAGGAGAGGGAGATAAGTTACATAAAGGGTTCAGGGGAACAGGGAAATTGAAAGAGGCAAGGGCAGGCTATGAGCATGCCCAACAATGGAGAATGCTAGCATACCATAAACATGTCTAAACATACATTAATAGAGGCTAGGATCCCAAGGGATTATGTTTGATTCATGGGCAAAAATTTATATATTTCCATGCTCCAAACCATTGCTTAAACACACAAGAGGGCGGGGGAATAGGGATTCATAATAGAATATGCAAAGAAAAGAAATCAGCAATGCTGAACTATACAAAAGCGGTAAGTAGATAGGGATAAACACATTGTTGTGGTGCTGAATATTAAATCAGAGCATACAAGTTTCAAAGAAACAAGTAGAGAAAAGCAGCAAGTCTTGCAAACAGGCTACAATGCAGACAATTAGAGATAATACTATTGCGTGTAAGTATGAGTTCAGAAAGACTATGAGTGATTGTGTGTAGAAAACTAAGAGTTTTCGTCTCTTGTGTCAATGAAAGATTCATGTATTTATAATGTGAAGAATAGACAGAAACAAGGTATGAAAATAATTAAGGAATTGAATATCTATTAAAAGTCAAGACTTCCTTTAATTAAGGAATTCATATTCACATAGTAAAAACTATTTAAGGAAAGAAAAAAAAATATATTGTGCAATATAGGTCATTAAGGGTAAATATATAGGGGTTTTAATTAAGGGAAGAAGTTTAAAATACACGGTTTTAAACAAAATAAGGTAAGGATCCATTAGTATGAAGGAACTCAAGGAGGTCAAAGATTTTGTAAGCATTGGTCCATGAATGAATCAAATCAGAAAAACTAAGGAAATCCTTTGACTTAAATCGATTAACAGGGAATTCTGCAAACACGGAAGAAATCAATCAACCTTATACAAAGGAGGTCTAAAATCAATCACAATTGAAAGCCACTTATAAGGGAAGTTCAGCACATATAAAGAGTATACAAGTAACAAGCATGCAAGGCTGAATTCAGGACAAACTGAAAGTGCCATACAATAGCAAAAATATGTAAGCAGTATATTATAGGAATACTATAATTCAGAAGAGAGAGTATCAAATAACATGCGAAAAAAGGGGTCCAGTAAACTTCTTATAGAGTTTAGCAAAAGCCAGAATCACATGAAGAAACAAGATTGAGACAATGATTTTGAGACTTAATGAAGCGGTAGATGAAACAACTCTAGGAACTCGAATAGGTCCAGAAAATCAAACAAGTTCAGAGGTGAAGCACAAGCAAATCACATAGCCAATGGTCTCAATAATCGAATGAAACCCCAAATTTTTGGGTTTTTGCCATCAATCGAGTGTAGAGATGAAATGGAAAGTAATCAAGGCAAAAAATACTGACAAAACAACTTCAGAAATCTCAGGAAAAAATTGAGACTTTTAACATGCATCTTTTAGTAAAAGGGACACATAAAAAACAAAGTAGGAGAAATAACATAAAAATATAGTAGAAGACACTACATAAGAAATACAGTAGAAGTAACGACACAAGAAATATAGTAGCATAATAGAAGAACACATAGGAAATACAGTAGAAGAAACATATAAGAAATATAGTAAAACATGTTAAAGATCAGAGAAATTTTAAAGGACAACTTGACGAAACCCTAAATCGGAAAAAGATGAAGGCTCGGAAGGTGTAGTTTTGAAAGAACTTTGAGAAAAATGCTTAAGAGCTTAGAGAAAACACAAATATACAATGGATCTAAAAGAATCGGAAAAACCTCGAAGGGTTAGGGTTTTAAAAGAACCCAAGTTGAGAGAAAGGCCTGGAAAAGTCACATATCTGAGTCGGAGAAGTCGAGATTAGGCGCGAATGACCATAGTTGGCTGGAGCGTGGTCATAGATGGCCATAGAACTTGAGTCAATTAAATTCTAGGCCAAGCTTCTTCATGGTCAGACCTCGAAACCAACATAACCAGGCATGTAGGAGCCATATGAGGCTGGTATAAGACTTTCATACCCTTAGAAGTCATGGATTCCGGTTGGTTTTAGGACGAAAGTCTCATTGCATGTCACAGTCATTGGTTAATCAAGATAAGTAATAGTAATATTGTATAAGTAAAGTAATGCGAGAAAATAATAAGAGTAAGATTTATGAGAAAACTGAAATGCTTTGATAAATTCCATAATTGTTTTTGAACATTGGAGATCTTATTGAGAAATTAAAAATGCGAAAGGAAAGTTAACTAGTAAAATAAAAGATAGTGCATGATGCTTGTTCAGCCTTGCTACCCAAAGGCTCATCGGGCTCTAATAGTTCTAATTGTCTAGTGATTGAGGCATGCTCCTCCGTTCACTGCCAGTGTGGAATGGCCTTCCTCCCCCTCCTCCTCAAGAATGACACAACAATCCATATCATCATCTTACAGGAACAAATTCCTCATCGTTGCTAGTGCTTCCTCTTCTTCTGACCCATAGATAACTTCTGTCGGTTGGGAAGTCTGTTCCAAGTGTGGTATTGGCTGCTCCAATAGATAGTAAGGACCGTGCTATGATGGCGATCAGGTGTTGAAGTCCTCCTAAGTATGCTCATACCCCAATCCGAATGTGGTGCCATGTTTCTTGAGCTTGATGGGCTTAGCGATTCCTTGGAGGTTTTGCCAAGTCCCTTGCCAAGTTCGTATCTGCTACAGTTTAATATGCTTTTAATTTTGTTGTCCCACCAATTGTCTTTGTCAACGGCATTGACCCACTCGATATGGTGATAAGTTTCCCCACCTATCCTTCTTCTTCCTCCTATTGATGGGATGGTCTAGGGACTGTATATGGGATTGCTACTATCGCCGTAAATGATCGCCTCTTGGTGATTCCACTTAACTTCACTGCCTGATATAGTGTTGACGCTACGGCCCCAGCAGCATGAATCCATGGTCATCCCAACAACAGATAGAAGATGCCAACACGTCTATCACTTGAAAATACACATCAAACCAAGTAGGCCTCATTTGCAAGCAGATGCTAATTTCCCCAATGGTGGACCAAAATCTTTAATGTTGGTGGCTCCGTCCTTGATCCCATGGAGTCCCCTTCCCAATGTCCTGAGTGTTTCCAACGGACGAATATTGAGGATAGACCCTCCATCAATCAGGATCCTAGTGATAAAATAATCCTCACACTGCACGATGATGTGCAATAGTTTGTTGTGACTCAACCCCTCTGGTGGCAGCTCATCTTCATGAAAAGTGATCTTGTGACTTTCCAAAACCTTCCCTACCATGTTGTCCATCTCTCCTACGATGATGTTTCTCGGTACATATTCCTCACTCTGCACCCTTAACAAGGAAGTCTTGTGTGCATCAGAACTTTGTAGCTAAGCTAGGATAGAAATTTGTGCTGGTGTTTTGTTCAGTTGATCAATGTCCAAACACAAATTAATATAGGCTAGGATCACAAGGGATCAGGTTTGAATTTACATATTTCTATGCTCCAAACTATAGCTTAAACACAAAAAGGGTGGGGAATAGGGATTCATAATAGAACAATGTGGAAAAGAAATCAGTAATGTTGAACTGTACAAAAGCAGTAAGTAGACAGGGATAAACACATTGTTGTGGTGCTGAAACTTAAATCAGAACTTACCAGTTTCGAAGAAACAAGTAGAGAAAAGCAGTAAGTCTTGCAAACAGGCCACAATGCAGAGAATAAGAGATAATACTATTGTGTGTAAGTGTGAGTTCAGAAAGACGATGAGTGACTGTGTGTGGAAAACTAAGAGTCTTTGTCTCTTGTGTCAATGAAAGAGTCTTGTATTTATAATGTGAAGAATAGACAGAAACAAGGTAAGAAAAAAATTGAGGAACTGAATGACAATTAAAAATCAATACTTCCTTAAATTTAGGAATTCAGATTCACACTATAAAAACTATTTAAGGAAAGAAATCAAATAAACATCTTGTGCAAAGTAGGATAGTTAAGGGAAGAAGTTTGAATTACACGACTAAAATAAAATAAGGTAAGGATCCATCAATATGCATGAAATAAAGAAGGTTTGATTTTATAAGCATTGGTCCATGAATCAATCAAGTCCGAAAAACTAAGGAAATCCTTTGACTCAAATCGATTAACAGAGAAGTAACCAAACACGGAAATAAATTAATCAACCTTATACAAAGGAGTTCTGAAATCAATCGCAACTGGAAGCCACTTAGAAATGAAGTTCAGCATATATAACGAGTATACAAGTAAAACGCATGCATGGATGAATTCAGGACAAAGTGAAAGTGTCATGGAATTGCAAAAATAAGTAAGCAGTATACTATAGGAATGTGGTAATTCAGAAGAGAGAATATCAAATAACATGCAAAAAAGGGATCAAGTAAAGGTCTTATAGAGTTTAGCAAAAGCCAGAATCACATGAAGAAACAAGATTGAGACAATGATTTTGAGACTTAATGAAGCAGTAGATGAAACAACTCTAGGAACTCGAATAGGTCCAGAAAATCATGAAAGTTCAGAGGTGAAGCACAAGAGAATCACATAGCCAATTGTCTCAATACTCGAATGAAACCCTAAATTTTAGGGGTTTTGCTATCAATCGAGTATAGAGATGAAAGGGCAAGTAATCAAGGCAAAAATACTGATGAAACAACTTCATAAATCTCAGAAAGAAATTGAGAATTTTAACATGCATCTTTCAGTAAAAGGGACACATAAAAATCAAAGTAGGAGAAACAACATAAAAATACAGTAGAAGACACTACATAAGAAATACAGTAAAACTAACTACACAAGAAATATAGTAGCATAATAGAAGAACACATAGGAAATACAGTAGAAAAAACACAGAAGAAATACAGTAAAACATGCAAAAGGTGAGAGAAATTTTAAAAGAAAAACTTGATGAAACCCTAAATCGGAAAAAGATGAAGGCTCGGAAGGTGTAGTTTTGAAAGAACTTTGAGAAAAATGCTTAAGAGCTTAGAGAAAACAAAAATATACAACGGATCTAAAAGAATCGAAAAAACCTCGAAGGGTTAGGGTTTTAAAAGAACCTAGGTAGTGAGAAAGGCTTGGAAAAGTCACTGATCTGAGCCACATAAGTCGAAATTAGGCTCGAATGACCATGGATGGTCGGAGCAAGGTCGGAGATGGCTATAAAACACGAGCCAATTGAAGTATGGACCCAGCTTCTTCATGGTCAGACCTTGAAAATACAATAACCAGGAATGTAGGAGCCATAGGAGGCTAGTATAAGACTTCCAAATCCTTAGAAGCTATGGATTCCGGTGGTTTTTAGGACGAAAGTGGTGGAAGGCGGCTAGGGTTTGAGAAGCTTCGAGAGAGTTTAAGAGAATGGGAGGGGGGTTCAAAGGAAGCTGATGATGCCAAATGAGTAGGGTTTGGGGGTAATGGGTAATTAGAAATGGATAGGTTAAAAGGTGGCCATTGATCATTTTGATCAACGGCCTAGATTAAACGGGGAAGCTAGGCTGGTCGTTGAAATAGGTTGGTAAATTAAGTAGTTTGGTTTGGTAATTGGTTAGGAAGTTGGGTTAATTGGGGTGTTGGTTGGTTCTATTTAGGCTATGTTAGAAAACCAAAATCTGGCTATAAGTTAAATAGCCCCTTTTTCCCATTTAATTTATAAAATAGTAAATAAATTTCTAAAAACTTATTAAAAGAATTAAGATGACTTATAATATATAATTAACTATTTAAAAATATATTATCCCATTTTATAAATATGAGACGAGTTTAAACCTAAAAATAGCTAGTATTGCAATTATACACAGTTTAGTTTTAAAAATACTAAATAAATTTGTAAAAATATGCAAAATTTATATTAAATATATTTTAGTATAAATATGAGAATTCAATAAATGAATCACCAAAATGATAATTTTAGGAATTATTATTGGGTTTTTCTTGATAAATTAGGGTCGTAAATTGGTTTAAAATTTTTGAAAAATTAAGGAAAGTAATAAAACCTTGGGATGTACTTATATATGCATATATAGGCTATTCTGAGGGTATTTTTCATATACATAAAATATACGAAAAAATTGGGTGTCAACAACACCTCCGTCATCACAGTCTAACAATATGATTCTCATATTGTCTAGCTGATGAAGCTCTTTAGTCAACCCCGATCTACCTGCCCCAATATGTACTAAGCTTCTCATTAACTTACAGTCGAGAGTGTTTGCCAAAACATTGGCTTTACGGGGATGATACAATATCTCGACGTCGTAGTCTTTTAGTAATTCAAGCCACCTACTACCTCAAATTCAACTCCTTCTGCTTGAAGATGTATTGTAAACATTTATGATCTATGTAGATGTCAACATGGATGCCGTGTAAGTAGTTCCGCCATATCTTCAAAGCATATGTTACTGTAGCCAATTCCAAATCATGGGTAGGGTAACGCTTTTCGTGCTTCTTCAATTGTCTTGTTGCATAAGCAACCATCTTCCCATGTTGCATCAATACGCACCCCAAACCTATACCTGAAGCATCACAATATACCGCATAACCTTCTATTTCTTCTAGGAGAGTGAGCACTGGTGCAGATGTCAATCGATTCTTTAACTCCTAAAAACTTTGATCAGAAGCATTAGACCGCTATAACTTACTATCTTTATGTGTCAACTTAGTGAATGGTGCTGATATAGAGGAAAATCCTTCTACAAATTGCCTATAATATCCTGCTAGCCCCAGGAAGTTGTGAACTTCTGATTGTGTTGTAGGACTCGACCAATTCCTTACTGCATTGATCTTTTGCGTGTCGATACTAATACCATTTTCAGATATCACATGGCCAAGGAATTCTATTGAGTTAGGCCAGAATTCACATTTAGAGATATTAGCATATAACATACGATCCTGAAGCATCTGTAATACTATCCACAAGTGGACCACATGTTCTGCCTCCAAATAAGAATACACCAAAATGTCATTAATGAATACGATCATCAACACATCAAGATAGGGCCTGAATACAATATTCATGAGGTCCATAAAAGCTATTGGGAATTTGTTAGCCCAAAAGACATTACCAAGAAGGGAAAGTTCCCATATTTTGTCCGGAACACTACCTTTGGAATATCCTTCTCCTTAACCTTCACATGATACCCTGAACGTAAGTCAATTTTGGAGAAATACTTGGCACCCCAGAGTTGGCCAAATAGGTCAATAATCTGTGAAAGTGGATACTTGTTCTTTATAGTAAACTTATTCAACTGTAGATAGTCGATACATATTCGTAACGACCCGTCTTTCTTCCGCACGAACACCCCAAGTTGAAGTGATAGGCCTAATAAAGCTCTTATCCAGCAAGTCCTTCAAATGAACCTTCAACCCTCGCAACTCTGCCGGGGCCATTTTTATATAGGGATAGATATCAGTTAAGTGTCAGGACATACATCAATGCTAAAATCCATCTCCCTTTCAGGAGTAAGGCCTGGGAGTTCATCTAGAAAAATATTTGGAACCTCATTGACCATTGAGACTGATTGTAGAGTAGGCGGTTTCGTCTCCGTATCCCTAACGTGAACGATATTATAAATGTATCCTTTTGAGATCATCTTCCTTGCCTTAAGATAGGAAATAACCTACCTTTCAGCATAGCAATGTTCCCATTCCACTCAATGACGGGTTCACCAAGAAATTGAGACCTAAAAATCTTCGTATGACAGTTAACATTTGCATAGCATGAGGTCAACCAGTCCATCCCCATTATCACATCGAAATAAATCCATTTCTAACTCAAATAGATTTTGCCTAGGTTTGACGACTACAGATCATCATTATGAAACCTCTATATACCCTCCTAGAAATTACAGAATCTCCTATTGGAGTAGATACTGCAAGTGGCTTACTTATCAATTCAGGTTCAACGCCAAACGTATTAGCCACAAAGGGTGTAACATATGATAATGTGGATCCTGGATCAATCAACTAATATACATTGTAAGAAAAATAGATAATATACCTGTAACATCTAGAGACGACTCGAGATCCTGTCGACCTACTAGAGCATAGATTCAATTTTGAGCACCACTCAAACTTTGCACTACACCTCTCTATCTACTTTGACCTGTCGATTGCTGAAAACCCTGTGCTGGAAGTCAAACTAATGAGGAAGAACCAGACACAAATCTAGTCGGCTAAACCATAATACCACCTCCTCTATTAGAAAAATCTTGCATCATATGGCCAGGCTATCCGCAAGAATAGCACACATCAGAACCTCGATGGCACAGTCCAAAGTGGGCCTTACCGCATTGATCACGATATGGTGTTGGGGTCTTTTATAACTAGTACCTCTGTGATATTGTGAGCCCGATGCCCTCGAACCTTGACTTGGACTAGAATAGGTAAATCGATCATATCGAGGCCTCTAAAATTATGAAGGAGCACTAGCTACAGATGGCGCTGAAATCCTCAAAGACTGCAGCCTGACACTACCTCTGAAGTCATCAAATACCCTACAAATATTGCATTCTTATGCTAGCCCCTATCATGCTCCATATCTTCCCTTTGCTGGCTCTTACGATCCTTTAGGGTCTGGGCATAAGCCTGAATACGGGAAATATCCATGCCCTGCTCAAAGGAGGCTGTTGTTCACTCATTTATTAGATATGGTCCCAACCCATTCACGAATAGATGCACCCTATCGCTCATCTCTGTTACCATATGGGGAGCGTACCTCGCTAAAGAATCAAACTGCATACTGTACTCTCGCACATTTATATTACCTTGTCTAAGGTTCAAGAACTTATCAGCTCTAGCTCGTCGTATCTCGACTAGCAAGTAGTGACAAAGAAAGGCCTCAGAAAATTTCTTCCACATAGGTGGAGGAGCTTTCGGACTGCTGGATATCTCCCAACTATCATACTAGAAGACTGCTAAATCCCGTAGCTCATAAGAAGCCAACTCTACTGCCTCTATATGACTAGTATCCATAACCCGTAGTGTATGATGAACCTGATCAATAGAAGTCTGCTAATCCTCCTTATGGTCTGATACGGTAAACACTGGAAGGTCTAGATTAATAAAATCATGGACTCTTGTACCAATCAATTTATCGAAAACATCGGTATCCTACCTCTGAGCCTAAGTAGCTACCAAGTTAGTCAAGAACTGCACCGCATTCTGCACATTCTGGTCTGTAGTGCCACACCGCAGAACGAGTGGTGCTGGGCACCTCCTAATATCCTCTAGAGGAGATTGAGTAGATGAGGTATGAGATGTCATATCACTCTAAGACTTATTTTGTCCTGCTCTGGCTTGAGGCATCTGACTAGTACCCTTTCCATCAGCTGTATCAAGCCGTCTACTAATTGCTTGCTTCTTAGTGAATATTAGAGACGAACACTTATGACTCAACTCTAGAAAATATCTAGATTTAGGAAGAAGGTAATAACCCTAGATGTCATGTAGCATCCTGATTATAAATGTGGCGCTCTACATATCCATAATCAAGACTGTCACAACCCCAAACCTGACTCGGTCATGATGGCGCCTCTCGTGAAGACAAGGCCAGCCGACACAATTCCCAAATTCAATTTTTAACATTTTAATAAATCAATCCATGTCATATATAAGGATAGATCTCCAACAAGTAAAAATTTAACGAAATACGAGTACGAAAATGAATACTGTCTGACATCGGGTTGTCACAAGTCACAAGCATTTACTACGGTCTAAAAATACACTTAAAGAAATACTGGAATAATCTAATAACATCAAGAGGGAGTAAAGCTGTGTTGCAGACGTCGTGTAGCTACCTCACAAAAACTCCAATAACTCTGCCTCAGCTCAGCTAATACCCGTTATCGGGTGCTGAAATACCTCAATCTGCACACAAGGTGTAGGGAGTAAAGTGAGTACTCCAACTCAATGGGTAATAATCATAACTAAAGTCTGAATGGTAAGAAATCACGAAATGTGCACCAACACGTTGTATTGAAACAGTTTGAAACTAGTATGAAAGCAATGAAGCTATAAAATCACTTAAAACATCTTAGCTCAGTTTAAACTTCTTTAATAATGACCTTTTCAACAGGTACACAAATGAATGCAGAAGAACTTGTGCAGATAAGCACAGAAATCCATCCCTCGGGCACAAATACACAATTAAACAGGTAAATGGCATGTAAATATGAAAGATAAACACATAAACATTCGCCCCTCAGGCACAATATCAATATTTCCGCCCCCTGGGCAATATCTCAGAACATTACCAGCCCCTCCGGCAATCACATAGAACAATACCAGCCCTTCGAGCAATCACATGGAACAATACCAGCCCCTCGAGCTATCACATGGAAAAATACCAACCCCTGGGGCTATGCCTCACATCATAATGGGTACCCGCTCTCACTAGGGGTATGCAGACTCTGGAAGGGGCCCCTTACGGCCCAAATGCAATATCAAGCCATCTCGTGGCATCATAAACAGGCTCTCAGCCTCATATCAATATCAACAAGCCACCTCGTGGCATACATATCTTAGGCCCTCATCCTCATAATCAAATCAGTGTATCACCACTGTAGTGTGCGGCCCTACCCAAAAGATATCCTCACAATATAGGTCCTCGTCCTTACTTTGTCAAAAATCACATAAACCTATTGGGAAACAATAAAATGGTGTTTCTCGGCCCAACACATAATTTAAATATCATTTGAGTATCAAAAGTGAGTGAACATGGATGAGTTTTTGAAAACAATCGGAACTAACATGACTGAGTTCAAGTATAAAGTCAAAACAGTTAGGTAATATCAATAAAAAGCCTCGAACGTTAAAATAGGTGGCATAAAGCCCAAATATGGCATTCATCCCAAATAATGATGATAACAAATAGATTTCAGTCAAATATGCGGTAAAATCATCAATCAGGACGGACCAAGTCACAATCCCCAATAGTGCACGACCCCACGCACATCATCAAGCGTGGGCCTCACCTCAATATAACACTACGATGTGCAGTTAGGGGTTTCAAACCCTTAGAACATAATTTACAACCATTACTCACCTCGAACCAGTAACATCTCTAGCTCGCGATGCCTTTGCCCTCGAATTGGCCTCCACGCGCGTCGAATCTATCCAAAATCAGAACGAGGGCATCAAAATATGCTAGAGGGACAAAGCCCAAGCGAAAACAATCAATATAAGGCACAAATCTCCAAATTAGCTAAACACGAGCCCTGGGCCTGCTTCTCGATACTCAGAAACTTTTACATCATTAGATTCTTTATCTCCTGATAGTCTATGCATATCAAGAATACCAAAATCGGATTCCAAATGACACCTCAAATCCTCAATTTAAGGCCACTTAAACTCAAGCTCTAATCCTCTTTTTAGCCCTTAAATTCCTTTAGTTTGAGTCTTAATCCATGAAATATTACCATACAAATATATTTTAGGTCCAAAATTCTTTCCTTAACGAAGTCCCTTGATTTCTCTCTTCAGAATCGCCCCAAAAAGCTCCAAGGTCGAAGTAAAATATGGTGGAATAACCCAAACTCGCGAAATGACAATAACTTATATGATCTGCCCATGCCTTTTTGTATCTACGGTACAATGCCCACTTTTGCAGTATTGCATATGCGGCCAAACCACCACTTTGGTCCTTCACTTAAAACCCAAAATCGCATATGCGATAGGACTTTCGCATTTGTGGCTTTGCAGATGCAGCCACTTGACCAATTTTGCGGTATCTGCACACCTGACCAACTTTTGCTTCTGCCGCCAATTCTCCGCTTATGCGGTGCCGCACCTACGATCCCTAAACCGCGGGTGCAAAAATACCTAAAGTAGTAATATCAACTGCTACAACACAATTCTAATTCTCCATTAACCATTCGAAATCACCCCGAGGCCCACGGGACCTCAACCAAAAGCACAAACATGACCCAATACTTTATTCAAACTTATTCCAATCATCAAAACACCTCAAACAACATCAAATCTGCCAAATCACACCAGTACCAAAATTCATCCGAAATACGCATTTGATTAAAAACCCAACCAAACCACGTCTCAATGACCTGAAATTTTACACACACATCCCAAATGAAACCACGAAGCTAGTGAAACTCTCAGAATTTCATTGTAACCTCTATATCAAAATCTCACCCATCAACCGGAAAACACCGAAATCTCAATTTCTCCAATTCAAGCCTAAGCATTCCGCGGACCTCCAAAATGCATTCCGATCATGCTCCTAAGTCCCAAATTGCCTAACAAAGCTAACCAAATCATAAAACTTCCAATCTGAGATCTTAAACAAATTAGTCAAATCTTTGTCAAAGCTTTCGAATTTTAAGCTTTAAACTAAGAGTTGTTCTTCCAAATTCATTTTGATTACTCTGAAAATAAAAATCAACAATTTACACAAGTCATAATACACCACAGGGGGAAAGTCATGCCCGAGAACCGGTTAGATGCGTCTCGTAGATAATCCCCAGGACAGACTTGCTCTGATACCAAGTTTGTCATGACCCAAACTGGAAGGCCACGACAAGCACCCGACCATACTTGCCGAGCACCAAAATACATTTTATCTAACCTTATTTATTATCTTTTAGGGAAGACGAGATTAATATAAATGATAGACATGGATCATCGATAACCAACAATAAAAGATGATGGCATGAACCTATATAACATAGGATGACTAGATAATCAAGAAACTATATATAAGGTACGAACTACCATGCTACTATGAAAGACTATACAACAAAAAAATAGCTGACAAGCATACCAAACTATACATAAGTTGACATCTATCTATGAGCCTCTAAAGGAAAGTAAGTGCTGCAACATTGCCGGAATAGGGTTCCAACATTACCCATAATGTCTATAACAAAAATTCATACCAAGACCATGACAAGTCCGAAGAAGGTATCTCGCCAATCATTGCTAAACTGGATAGCTTACTGCGGTGGGGGAGTTGCGCCTGCCTATCTATCAGGACCTGCAGCACGACATGCATCGTCCACAAATAAAAAAAAGTATATACGAATAAAGTACTGAGTATGTAATGCAGGGAACCATAAGTACCAACAGTAATGTAAGTAGGGATAGAAAATATACAACTTGTAATATCTGCGTACCTCTGACGGCTACTGACATAAAATGTATAATACATTTTATTCTACTATATAGAAGAGCCCTAAAGCAAGGAGGAGATCATCGACATCCCTGCTTGAAAGGGCTATTTGGTCATTTTAGTTCAGCTGTGTACTGAATTGTCTATTATGACCTTATGAGTGTTACTGAATGCTGATTATAATATGGATTATAAGGTCAATTTAACCTATCCCACTTAGCAGTCACCGCTACAAATGTTGCCTCCATGTATTTTGCATCATATTTCAAGCGTTAATCACTAGATTTCATCTTGCTTTCCTCTGTTCCATCGTCTTTCCCTACTGCGCTTCTTCTCCAATTGTAGTTTTCTCTACTCTATTGTCTTTCCCTGTTGAACTTCTTCTCCAACAATTTTTGATTTCTCTTCGAGATTCTCTTCTGTGAGTATCAATATTTCTGATGAGTCTTTCTGTAATATTGCACTGCCCTTTTTCTGTTTGTTTTGCTTCCTATTTAGTCGGTTTTTACTGAGCATATATCTGTATAGTAAAAATTATTTGTGGTTCTGTTGGTTCTTTATTAGACCACTGAATGGTCTTTTTTTGGGTTCATGAATGTATTATGGTCAAATTTGATTAATTTTGTACAGATTGAATTGGTAAACTTCTAATAAAACTCATGTGATCACTGAAATTGCAAAAGAGTGTGGGATAGATTTCCAAAGAAAATCTTTATTTTATTTTGCTACGAAATACCTGCGCCCGAAGGTAAAACTTTGGGTATCGCGGCATCGAAAGACAAACACCACAGTATGATACGATTTTTCTTGAATGGCTGCGCGTCTTTTTGTCTGTGCTGAGTGAGTACTTTACCAGCGCCCACAAACTGTTTGTTTTTCTGCCTCTGTCAATATAACTAAAAAATATCATCTTTAATATTAGTCATTGTTAAATAAATTGAGAAAACTTGACATGGTCAAACTAGCTTCCGCCTTTTGCTTCTTTAGGTGTGTATAGTATCCTCTAAGAACTTTAATGATGTGTCCAAAAAAAATTGTTCACATGAGATTTGTTGCTACAGTAGCAAGAAGCTCTTGGCCAAGCGCTAATGTTAAAATTCTGTATATTCCAAATATGCTGGAATTTCCTTGATATGATAATCATTTTTTCAAAAGAAAAATAAATACCTAGCAAATTTTCAGCTTTTCGAAAACTAATTGACAAATAATACGAAATAGAATTTAAATGGGCAAGATTAGTGATTTTTGGAGACTACTGAATACGAAATAAGGATCATGAAGGATCATAATTTTTCACTTTAACGTTCTATTTTCTTCTTTCCAGATAGAATCGTAAATTGTAGTTACAATAGGTTTGAAAGTTCAAGTGACACAAACTTGATTGTTAATTCTACATTACTTGGGTTGATTTTTTTATTTATCAGCAACAATATAAAATAAAGTCAAAGATGCAACATATTCTCAGTAGATAACTATGATCTCTCAACATAGATCCTTCCAAATTAAAATAACCTCAGTAACTCAGAAGAATCAGTCGCTATCAAAGTTATACACACAATAATATATTAATTAGAAAAAGAGTAAGATTTAGCAGATAATGATCATCACTAAAGAGTGAAAATTCATCGTAAAGCACATGATCAAATAAAAAAGTGAAAAAGTACAAAGTTATCTGTAAAGTAGAGATCCAAAGCAGAGAACATAGCATGAACCAAGGTGTTCAGAAACCTGACTCTAGTAAAGTTTCTTATCTATGATCACAATGTGATGGCAGGTCATGTTAATTCTTAAGTCAAGAACCAATTTTTTTCAGCTTCGCACATGTTTGAGTTATACAACTGATTTCAAGCCCGGAAAAAGGAGCATTTGTTGTCTTCTCAATATTTTACGCATAATGAATTTGTTCTTCTCTGTTATAATAAACCTGTAATACTAAATAATTTTTTATAATTAGCAAGAGAGAGAGAGTGAGAGAGAATTCTTCTCCCTATTGGATCTCCTTAATGTCGGGTACCTTGTAATTGCTGATTATAAAGTTGAAACTATGGATGGATTATGTTTGGAGATAAGGTCCTGATAAATTTGTTCAGTTGTCTTTTTATGTGATTATCTATTTTCTTACACTTTGTTATCATATTCAGTTTTGAGAAAAAGATAGAAATAGTGCAGTTATTAGTAAGTATTTTTTATTTTATTAGTTTTGTGCTGTGATAAATCTTTTAGCTACTAACATTTTAGAGTATAAGTTGGTATCAAGAATTATGAAAAACGTTTTTTTCTTGATTAGAAATGAGACTGTTATTCCTGATTTGTCAAACTATCAACATCCGTGTTACTTGGTGGAGCTCAAGTTGCAACCTGTTTTCAAGAAGGTTTACCTTTCAAGCTGTCCGTTAATAAATATATTTTTATGATTTGTAAAAATATCATTTTTGTGTTACTTGCTAAACCAGGAGTTGCAAATTTATTTTCGAGAGAGTTTACCTTTCAAGCTGCTTGTTAATGAATACTATGGTTACATGTATAATTTATTCTTACAAAATGCAGGTCCTTGCAGAAAAACTAATATCTAAAGCTAAAGGTGAATCTGCAAAACTTGCAGGTATTTTCTTCTCTTCTTGGTTCACGTAAATGTTATTGTCACTGTTCATCAAATTTCAAAGTAAGCAATTTAAACTGTTCAAGATTGTCTTCCCATTGAATATTAAATAGATGTTGTACACTATATTGGTGGTCTACCCCTGCAAAATATTCTTGGCTACTGAAATTGTGTGGCTAAAACTGCTAAAGGATGCATGTCTTCTATGTTAATTTATCCTGTGTTTCTTTTGTTTTGTGTTCATTGCATTAAGGTGCTTTTTTCTGTAGAGATCATCTTAATTTTCACTTTCGGTGATTAATATCGTTTCAATAATTATTAGTTTCTTTTATTCGTGGTTAAATTTTGACACCACCTAGAAATGGGAGGAAGCAGTGATATTTAGTTTTTGACACCATATAGTAATGGAAGGAAGCAGTGATATCTAAGAGAATACTCTTACCTGAAGATAGTTATCTTTAGGATTATCTTAGGGTACTCTCTTAGTTAGTGTACTTTAAATTATTTTTCTTTCTGCTCCTGTTAATTATTTTGCAAATCAAGCTATTTACCAGAGTTACAATTTGATGAAATTTTATTAGGACTATTATGAGGGAGTATCTGTTGGCCCTTTATGGGACTTCTTCAATGATAAATTTATTGGGGTTGTCACAAATAAACTTTTAGTTGATTATAAAGAATATATGTATTAAAGTAATACACTTAATCATCAATTTTATGGAATTATTTTTCACTATAGTTGTTCTTGCACTTTAATTGTGCGAAAAGCATTCTTACGTTTTACTTCAACTTTTCATACTGATTAACTCTGTCTATAAAGTTCTCCTCTGTCTTAAGCTCCGTGGCACCTTTATCCGGCCTAAGCCTAAACCTCTTCAAGCTTGCCTGCCCTCAGTCTCGGGACAAGCTTGAGTTCTTTCCTTCCCTAGGGAATATCCTTTTTAGTTAGTTAGATTGATCCTATCCTATCTGCTTCTTAGCTTAATCGAAAGCTAGAGGTTGATTGGAAGTAAAGCAAGTTTCCTCGGTCAAGCTTATCACGCATTAAAGAAGTGAATAGACGATGGTTTACTGGTAAAAGGGTAGACGGATTTAGGGTTCTTCCCCGCTAAACCCCTTACCCTACAAAGAGGAAGGGAGATATGAGGTGCCTATTGATCTCCATTTATCTAGATAATTGCAGTCATCCTCCCTCCCCAACTTCTTTGATGGATTTAATGAATTTGCATAGCAGACGCTAAAAGTGATGAGAAGCAAAGGACTTTGATTTTTGCTCAATTTAGAAACAGAAAAAGAGAGGAAAGAAAATTTATTACTTATTTTGTTCGAATTGATACTTCCAGTTTGAGTTTTTGTCATTGTTGTTGTCTGCTTGGTCTCACTTTATACATTAATATCTGCTTTATATGAGCATAACAAAAATACATGTAATACATATTTTCACAATATTATTTGTCAAAAGTGTTGGGCTCGGGCCAATCCCATCTAGTATGTATATATGCATTCAGTTTAAAATATACGCCCCCGTGGGCATCATTATCATATCGTATTCGCCCGTAATAGGTTCGGTAAAAACGTACCCGGCCATCATAAGGCTCGGTAAATCATACCCAGTCATGTGGAGCTTGGTAAAATCCAACTGATTAATGGTTGCACAATAGGCGCTATACCGGGTCGACTATACCGCAACTCGATAGAGTAATATAGATACACATATATATAATGCATGCTCAACTCATGGAATGACGTTCTAACCCTCTTGGAGTGACGTGAGGTAGGTATCCTCTGTACACATTATTAGGACTAATTCTTCACTATGAACCTTATAAGAATCAAGAAGTAACAACAACAGTGATAATATAAGAATAAGAGAAGCAACATCAACATCAATCACTTATAAAAGGGGAAACGATGTAAGTGCTGTTAGCTTCTAAGAGTATAATATCTTTAGAAGCTCATTCATTATATTATGTACAATCGGAGTCGTGTAAAAGAAGGAAAGGGATAGTCTCACATACCTTGTATATACTTCCCAATTTCAAGCTATGCAATTGTCACGACTCCTTAGTCTATAATAAGAGAAGCGATGCTATCGTTATCATTTAAGCGTCATAGCTATTATGTATCGACCACAACCTATTTTACGATAAAACGGACATCACCTCCCATATATATATATGATTTCACACAATTCAAAACAATCACCAAACAGCCCAAAAAATATCAATAATAATCATATTGAGCCTCTCAAAACAGTCCACACACAACTTAATTACTTCATACATAGGATAGCCACCGTAGTCGTGTCAAACGACCGGGAAAATATTGCGAAGAATGACCAGCCCACAACCATACATATATGTGGTGTTTCTCTACGCCCTTCCTCCTCTAAAATTCCACAAAACTGTAGTAAAATACGCAGCCCAACAACAATATAAAACAATCCACAAAATAGTCTGCTAGAAGTGAATAACTCGAATTCACGACTTTCGATCACCGTTCTGTGACTTCTTCGATGTATCGAACGAATTACCATGAATTCATAAAGAAAAAATTTATGAAAGAGAGTAGTAAACTTACCTTCATTTTTGGATAACGTAGCCCTTCCTTTGGTTCTTCAAACTCTAAGTTTTACCCCCGATTAGAACTTGAGAGAGAGGAAACATCGATTAGGGTTTGTGGATAATTTTTGGAAGGAAGTTTGCAGGGGTTTAGGTATGGTTATTTGTGATATATAATGAATGTTATATTTCATGAGATAACCTTTAAATGGGCTCTTTGGCCGACCCGAAATTTTCTATTTTGGGCTATCATTTAACCAAGCAGGTGACACACCTACTTGTCACCTAGCAGCTTGTGCAGTCTTGAAAAAATGCATATATTTCTCTACTCCGATGTTGTACTGATAAATGATTAATGCGTTGGAAATCAGACTCATAGATATTCAATTTCGTGGGTAGATCACCCTGTAATTTCAAGTACATTGGGAGAAAATCTTAATAACATTTGACCTAATGTTTAAATAAAATTATGAACCTAAGTTGCGACAACTTTTGTCGACTTCTATTTCATAACTTGTTTGACTTCAAGACTTATCATACGAATATTATATGATTCAAATAACTTAAAACGACCTCTTAAGTGTATTAATAACCTCTAGATTTACCCGAAAATACGGCTAACAACATCCTTGATTCGTTTAACTTCTAATACTTGTTAACCACCCTTATATACCTTTGTATTATTTAAGACCAATAGGATTAATTTCTTATCATCTTAAAGATAATCTCTTCTTGGATTTATGTCGACTACCTTATGACATGAACTAACGTACGTGAATATGGGTTGTAACAAAGAGCATCGTTCTTTTTTTAGAATATTTTTGAAATATGGCATAAGTTAAAAGGAAATATATGTTGAATGCATATGCCAGAGCTTAATTATTGCTATTGACTATGGTCATAGATGTAGCGTGCTTTGAATTATACAAGCTTAATTTTGTTTCATCTACTATAGTGATGTTTTGTTCGAGGATGAAGAAAGGCTTAAGATCGGGGTGGTGACATAGTGCATATTTCTATATGTTTTAATGTTACTTTACTTATGTTTTAGCCACTTTTTGGTGCTATTTGGTGTTAAAAATGCCCATATGTTAATTATTGGGTTTATGAATAATTAAGTTGTGTGATGATTCAGGATGTTTAGAGTGCAAAAATATGAAGAGAGACTGCTCTAGATATAGGAGAAGGGGTTGGATGCATCGCATCCATTCTTGAAAAAAAAAGGCTATCTAGAGCACCCTTAGCCGTGAAGTATTGAGAACGCATCAACCATAGCATCTGCACCTAGGTGCAATATGCTTAGTGGAACAGAGGGTGGACACGAAGCATCAACCTTGGCATTCGATGCTGAGAAGTTCAAGCCAAGGCGGACGCAAAGTATCCAACTCAGCATCAATGCTGATTCGGAAAAGGAAAAGGAAAACTTTGGCCAACGACTTTTATACACAATATAAGCCAAAAATACCTCTTTTAAGTCATCTCACATACCTTTTCAAGGGGATTCAACCTTGGGATAACAAGGAGCCACCGTGGAGGCCAAATTTAATCTTCTTCTGCCAAACTTAGTAATTTTTATGTTTGTTTGTATGATTTGTTGTTTGGTTACCATGTGTATATTGAGCTAAACTTCATATTCTAGGGTTGTGGTTCTTTCATGACTATTGTTATTCAAATATTGATTTTGTTTCCACATTTATCATATTAGTTTGTTTGTTCAATCCTACGCTTAATTATTTGATTGCTTGATCACCAACTAAATACTATCTGCGAATCTAGAATTGAACTCTAAAGTGAGAATTCTAGATTGCATATAGGATTAAATTGAGAAAGTTCTTGAACCTAGGCACCGGAGGACGGATTCGCGGTTAGGATAGACATATACCCTATTTCCTCGCTTGGTTGATCTACATGAATTTCAAATGCGTTTTTAGTTGGTCCTTATTCCGTAGACATATAGGCGTTAGGTTAGCTTGAATAGGCGAGTAAGATCTCGACAGATACTTATGAGCAATATTAACCATGTTATTCAATAAACTAGATAATTTAGTTAGCCTATCAATTGAATAATGCAATAAGAATCTTAGGTTGCCCATAACGTAGATCGTTTATTATATTGATAATATAAAAATCTACTCTTCCCTTGTTTAGAGTTCATTATTATTTTATTTTTAGTTTATTTGCTTCAGCATCACTTCTTTTGGATTTAATCGGTCTTGTTTAGATAATTAGGATAGACTAATCTAGTTAATTGTTGATAACAAGTCCTCGTGGGTTGGACACTCTATCTTATCAATTTATTACTTGATAACCATGTATACTTCAATGTTTGTTTGGCCGCAACCGTGTACACTTGGTTGACAATTAAAGGATTTAACTTAAGAAGAGTTGATCAAAGTCAATATTATGGATAAACTAGCTCGAATTCATAATTTGAAGGTTCTGATAGTTTTTTATGATAATTTTAAATTTGTACATTAGTTCAATTTGGATTTTTAACCAACCTAAGCTAAACGAAGACATACTAGACGACAGGAATTTCTTGCCAAGTTTAACTTTAATTTGGAGGACAAAAGTGGGAAAACCAACCAATTTGTTGATGCACTAAGTCAGAGAGCAGACTTAGCATTAGTGTGCCTACTCCCTGCCCTGAAGGAAGCGAAATGGCCACCACTACAAAAGATAAGAAAGCAAACGCCTAGCAAAGACCCTACTGCATAGTATTTGATTAGCCTTGCGAATGATGACAAAAACCGATAGTTCTACATTGAGAATGGATTTCTTATAGTAAAAGGGAACCGCCTTTATATTCCTATGAGAGGTGATCTGCGAAAAACCCTCGCGAAGAAGTGTCACGATACTCTTTGGATGAGCCATCCTAGAAAGGAATGGACCATAGTGTTGCTATGCCATTCTTATTATTGACCGCGTATGGCAAATGATATTGCTCAATATGTGAGGACTTGCTTGGTGTGTCAGAAAGAAAAGTCCGACCGCTTGACCGAATCGGTCCTTCTAAAGCCCTAGCTTGTCCCAAAGAGGCCCTTACGAGAATGTTTCGTCAGATATTATATCGACTTGCCCAAGGTTAGAGATCCCACCACTATTATTGTTGTGGTTGATCGATTTTCTATGTATGTTACTTTATTGATAAACTAAAGTATGTACATTATGAAGAGACGGCTCAGCTCTTCTTTACTAATATTGTCAAATATTGGCAACTCCAAAGATATATTGTTAGTGATTGCGATTCTCACTGCATAAGCAACATTTAGACCAAGATCTTCAAGTTTTTGGGTCCAAGTTAAGCCACAACTTTAGTTTTCATCCCCAATCTGACAACCAAACATAATGGATCTGACTCGCCTGTAACCGGCTGCAAGGAAACTAAAAAAGCTTTCTTTCATTTAATAAAAAAAATATACGCTCCTCCCCTCTTCTCTGTTGAGTTCATCTCGTAGAGGGGAGCTCTAGTTCAAAAATATGGGTATTTATCCATAGAAGAGGGAGGGCGTGCTAAAGCCATAGGGGTAAGCTCCCAAAAGGATTGATAATAAGCATAAATCAGGCGTTCTGTGGAGATAAAAAGAAGATTATTTATAGAAGATTCTCTTTATCCCCACCTCAAACTCAGTCATTGGGTGTCCTCCTCAATCGATTAGACTATGGCGAATCACTTGTTTATTGGTCTTTGGGAAAGTGTAAGACGCTATTGCTTGCAACTGGGTCTTGAGTGTCAGTCTAACAAAAAAGTCAACACTAGTTGCTTCTCTTGTCCGATCGTAAACTGGTCTTCTTTTTATGGTATGCACTTTGTTAATGACTCGTAAAAGAATTGGGTGAAGCTCTTGGATGTTGCTCAATTGTGTTTCAATGCCCAAAAGAGCTCGATTACCAACAAGAGCGCTTTCAAGATTATTATCAGGAAGCAACCACTCCTTACATAGCAGATGCCCCAAATGTGTCAAAATCTCCTTGAGCTGCTAGCTTCCCAAATGAATGGAAACAGAACCTGGAGATAGAGCGGAGCAATAATGAGAAGGACCAGAAGCGAATAAAGAAGCATGCTAATCAGAAGCACCGGTTCATAAAATATCAAGTTGGGTAAAAAGTGATGGTAAAAATCCCATAGCAATACCTATTTATAGGGACTAACAAAACCTCATCTATTTCAATAATACATTATACATCTATCCATTGTGAAGCGCATTGAGAGGGTGGCATACCATATTGATATCCTAGCTTGGTGGAAGATCCATCGTATTTTACATGTTAGTCTAAACTCTTTTCAATAAGACAATGATGATCCCTCAAGGAACCAACTCACCACACCTAGTATATGAGAAGAGATTGTCGAAACTATACTTAATGACCAAATAACTCATTCCTCAAAGAAAGATCATCAGGATTTCATGTGAAATGGAGAGGATGTGATGCCGAGGAGAATACATAGGAGAGGTTGAAAGACCTCAAAGCTTCCAAGAACCTGATCGATGACTTTCTTTCTAGAAATGCAACGAGGACGTCGCTAAATCAGATAGGGGAGAATGTCAAGGGTTGCTTTCTAGCATTGCCCCATGACCCTTTGGTCGTGACTCATAGTTCCCAAGTAAGACTCCCATCATTGAGTGTGATGGATGACCCCGCAGTCCGGATGCATGAAACTGCATTATCGACCAATAGCTCGTGCATGTTCCAAATGGAAGGAAATGTCCACAAGCACCCATCAGCAGGTAGCACCCTCAACATCTGTCCGCCGCCAACACCTATAAGCATATGCCTCGTAGCCAACACCCACGCACCCATGCCGTTTGTGCATCGCATACTGATTGGTGTTATTAACAAGGTCGCCACACCTACAAGTGCCACACTTTGGACCAACTTCTCCTTTGTATAAGTCTAAGTCCCTTTTCATGTAAATATTGAATAGTTTTACTTCTTGTTTTCATTATGATTTTTAGTTTATGTATGTCTACTCCTGTGAATTAGGTTTTTAATTTTTATGACATATATAAGGGAGGTATAGTCGTCTATAAGAAATGGTGCTAAAGAAAATGTTCTTAAAGTTGTCATATGATGTGTTAAAGTGCTTAGGAGGATTAGTCTCTATTCCTAAAATATGTCTCACCCATCTATTATCCCATATTACAACCATGAAAAAGTGCTAATTGAATTTAGATCGCGCGAGCCTACATTAATAGATATTTATATTATGGGAAAGCCTATAGTACCAATTGCGTGCATGTAACTTCTTTGTGAGAGTAAGTGATTTTTTTGATATATGTGAGGTTCTTAAATTATATTTGATCATCAGATTTGAGTGCGTAGATTCAACTCACTCTCCTTGATTTTGTTGTGAGGGCACATGGCTTCACAAGGGATGGTATGATGTTGGGTGTTCAAGCTATGTGCGCATTTGCGACGTTGAGTCTAGAACTGTTAAGATCATAGTTCTTTTATTTGGAATATTTTTGAAATATAGCATAAGTTAAAGGGAAGTATGTGCTGAATGCATATGCTAGAGCTTAATTGTTGCTCTCAACCGTGATCATAGGTATAGTGTGCTTTAAATGATACGATCTGGATTTTTTTGTCTACTATAGTGATGGTTTGTTTGAGGACAAAAAAAGGTTTATGTGTGGGGTGGTGACATTAGGCATATTTCTATATGTTTTAATGTTACATTACCCAATTTTTAACCGCTTTTTGGTTTTATATGCTATTAAAAAAGCCAAACAAGTATTAACTATTGGGTTTATGAATAATTAAGTTGAGTGTGATGATTTAGGATATTTAGAGTGCAAAAATATGAAGAAAAGATGCTCCAGCTGTAGGAGAAGAGGGTGGATGTGTCGCATCCAACCCTGGAAAAAAGGATATTTGGAGTACCCTTAGGAGTGAAGTATTGAGAAGGAATCCACCTTAGAATCCGCATCTAGGCGCAGCAAGGTTGAGGTAACAGAAGGTGGATGCAAAGCATCCACCCCTGCATCCGATGCTAAGAAGTTCAAGCTGAGGCAGATATGAAGCATCCAACTCAACATCAACCCCTGAGTCTAATTCGGAAAAGGGAAAAGAGAATTTTGGCCCATGACTTTTGTGCGCAATATATAAGCCAAAAAACGATTCTTTTAGGTCATCTAACACATTTTTCAAGGGGATTAAACCTAGGGAGAGCAAGGAGCTATCGCATTGGTTGGATTTCATCTTCCTCTAGCAAACTTAATAATTTTTTTTATGATTTGTTGTTTGGCTACCATGTTTATGTGGAGCTAAACTTCATGTTCTAGGGTTGTGGTTCTTTTATGACTATTATTATTCGAATATTGATTTGGTTTCTTGATTTTATCATATTAGTGTTTTAATTCAATTATACGCTAAATTATTCGATTGCTTGGTCACCAATTAAATACTACCTACAAATCTAGAATTGAACTCGAAAGTAGGAATTCTAAATTGCATATAGGACTAAATTGAGCAAGTTCCTTAACCTGGGCATCGGGAAACAGATTCACTGTTAGGATAGACATACATAATTTTCTTGCTTTGTTGATTTATAGGAATTTCAAATGTGTTCTTGTTAGTTCTAATTCCATAGACATATAGGCATTATGTTAGCTTGACTAGGCAAGTAAGAACTCGACATATTCGTATGAGCAATATTAATCCTCTTAAATGTTTAATTAGATAATCAATTGAAGAATACAATAGGAATGTTAGATAGCATGTAACCCAGATCAATTTTATTACATTGATAATATAAAAATCCTCTCTTCCTTTGTTCAAAGTATATTATATTTTTGAAAGTTTAATTACTTTAGCATCATTCCATTTGCATTGAATCCTTGTTTAGATAATTAGGATAGTCTTATATAGTTAATAGTTGATAACAATCTTGTGGGTTCAAAACTCTATCTTATCACTTTATTACTTGACGACCGCGTATATTTGCGTGTGTGTTTGGCAACAACTGCATACTCTTAGTTGGAAAATAAAGGTTTTAACTTAAAAAGAGTTGATCAAAGTCAATATTGTGGATAAATGAGTTCGTATTCTTAATTTGAAGGTTCTGATAGGTTTGTATGAAAATTTTTAAGTCTGTATGTCCGTTCTGTTTGGATCTGGGTGGCCTAGTGTTTATTTGGTACTTCTAGTTGAAAATTAAAATTCATGTACTTAAGGGAATTTTATTATCTAGATCGATCTTGTATTTATGGACTTCTTAAAATTAATGGTGTTAAGTTTGTTTGAGCTATTAGACAAGTTTATATAGGATTTATGGACTTGTTAAAATAATTGAATAGAAAATGTTGGATTGAATTGAAACTACTGGTTTATGAGGTGCAGAGCAGTGCATTGCGACCATGGAGTTATGTCTCGTGAATGTGAAGAGTACATAAATACTGAAGTTTTGTGCAGAGCGATAGTGATGGAAGTTCTGCGTTCGCGAAGGAGGAGCTACATATGAGAATTCCAATCACATAGTGGTGCTACTACCACGTAAAGGATTTGGACGAGGGAGGAAGTGAATCATGATTAATATATGCTCAAAAGTTCATAACCTAACTATTAAATTGATTACCCAACCCCAATTTAAGAATTCCAAAAATTCACCCCGGGGCCCACGTGCCCGGATTCTGGAAATATTTGGCGAAAGTTGTTCCATGTAACCTCATGAAGTCAATATATGATTTTCACTAAATTCCATATCTATTTTTGTGGTCAAATCCTATTTTTAACCAAAATCTAGGTTTTTCATCTAAACCCTTGATTTTATAAATTTTTACATGTTAATCTATCCATAATCTATGTATTTAACTCATGTTGTGCAGAAATTACTTATCTCTAAGTGTTAGGTGAAAAATGTCGTGCCCCCTTTTCCACCGCAGAGAAGTCCGGGTTTTGACATTCATTGGGAACAACTCGTTTCTTTTTGGGATATTTGAAAAGTCTCCATCTAACGAATTATGGTGCGTTAGGGCACCTTAAGAAATTAACTCATGGACTAGTTTGCATTATCTGAGATTAGGGTAAGAGATCGAAATAACCTTGATGGGAAGGTGTTAGGCATATCTCATGGTGCACAATGGTGGGTCACCCCACCCCCGAACTTAAACTTATGCAAATTAGTCATTTTAACAAACAAACAGTTTTAACTTATGCTCACAAATAAAGATATTTTTTGACATTCTAGGTGCATGTATGATTCAAGTAGTGAAAATAAGGGAAAAAAGTTTGAACAATTTACACATATGTAAAAATAAGTAAATTTATTTAAACAATAAGAGTTGGGAAAGAGGGGTCCTAGGTTGGTTAGCCTACAGGATCATACCCACACAATGCTCGGTAATCACTCCTCAACGAGGAGCTACACGTGACATTAGTTCGTAGTCATCATATCCTTACTACCCAATTCCCTCCCCTTGGTCATAGCCTAAAGCGTTCTATAAATCTTGAAAGATATCCTATTCGTGCACTACCCGTCCCTTTCTTGTAGCCCTGGAGGTATTTAGGACCTCTGATTTAGGTAGTTCTTGACCATTTTAAGGCACTTAAAGGAGAAAAATCTAGGTGTCAATCAAAATAGTTAGGACTGCATCAAAGAGAGAACAATTAAAGGCTCACATTTTACCTCCACAAGTAGAACAAGTAAGTGCACGTCTGAAACAATAGTTTCAAGGATTTAAGAGAAAACGTTAGAACATGATATCTAGGTAAGCAGAGAGTATACAGTATTTGATTAGGACCAAATTGTCAAAGAACTGAATGCTACTTACCTACTGGTTTTTTTATACCTGTTGAATGTGAGCAATCTCAAATACCAAGGCACAATTTTTAAGTTGCAGGATATTTTAATCGCCTATAGGATTGCCTAGGCGTATAATAGTGATACCCTATGAGCATGATATCTATTATTGATTAGGAATGCAATGAGACAGTAAACAATTTTAAATGACAATTTGGATCCTATATGAATGCTCTCTACTAATATTAAATAAGGCAACGTTGAAAACTTTTCAGAGAAACGGATAGATTAGCTAATTAAACCGACTCAGAATATATAAACATGATTTAAACTGGTTTTAAATCTAACTAAACTGGTTTTAGGTCCTATATACATGATTTCTAATTAAACATAAGGTGAAGCAAGCAGAATTTATTTGACCAAAGTGAAATTCCTATATGCATGATTTTTATTAAAGCTTATTTTAACTCTGATAGGCATGATAACTGATTATTAAAAGTTGATTTGATCTTATGAGCATGATGTCTAATTATATAAAAGTAAAGCAAGCAGAATTCATTGAAACAAAATCAGGTCCTATAGGAATTTCATTTAACAAACATATGTGAATCGAAATAGACCCTATACGCATGTTATTTACCCGATTTTACCCACAGTATGTGACTACCCACCCGTTTTAACTAATCTCCCCAATGTTTGTTTATAAATAATTATTACAAACCAATAATGAATAGATTACATAAATATATACATTAATCTACAGTGAGCCTGAAGCAGGCCCAAGATGATCTCCAAGCATTTAGTAGTCTCAAATACCCAAATTTCTATTGATACTCAATTTTTTCTATATATTTTTATACTCAAAATAGCATGCATATTCATATATAAGTATGACCAAGAGCTTTGGTATTTTTTCCAATTTTTTTATAGATTTTTAAAATCAATTTATTATCTATTTTTAATAGTACAAAATCCAATAATTATTCTCAAAATTATCAATTTGGTGAATAATTTATTTCCATCTTCATATTTACACCAAAACATAATTAAAATAATTTTTTTATATTATTATAAATATATTTGATATTTTAAAACTAAATTGCATTTAATTGGGAATATAGCCTATTTTACTATTAACAGTATTTTACAATTATAAAATTATTTCCAGTTTTTTAGATTAATTTTTATATATTATTAATTAGTTCAAAACTTGTTATTTGTTTTTAAAATCATTGTTTAATTATTTTATAAATTAAAAAGGGAGAACTTGACTATTTAACATATAGCCCATTATCATTTCAATTTTAGCCCAAAATCAAACCCCAATTCCACCTTAATTAAACGATCCAATTTAGTTTTTACCCCCCTTGACCTAATTACTAAACCCGTCTGGTTTCTCATAACCCATTCTTTCCTTTTTAATCCCTAACCCTAGTTCATTTACCCAAAGACAGTCGCCTCTAAACACTCTTCATCTCTCAAACTCTCTCTAGCCCACTCTGATACCCTAATCGATTCCCTCATATTTCCACCACAATTCCACCAGAATCCATGGCATTCCTGGCCATGGATGGCATGTGCTCACCATCCCTCACCATTAAACTTGTGTTACTCGAAGATTGGAGGCCTGGCTTCCATGGCTTCCTTTAGATCTGTCTCAGATCTGCAAGATCTATGACCTCTCCAGTCATTTTCGGCGTGTTCAAAGCAATATGTGTCTCTTCGACTCAGGATTCGACTTTCCTCACAACCTTCTATTTCTAGGTTTTTCTCTGCCATTTTTTTAAGACTTCAAAGGTTCTAAACTTGCTTATTTTCTTATATCTGTACCCCGCCTGGTTTTTGCTTGACGTTCTAAGGTTTTACCCAAATTTCCCTTTTAAAATTGTTCAAGTTCGATTGTTTAGGTTTTTGAAAAATGTTTTTTTTAAATATTTTCAGACTCTTTGTTCTTTATTTATGAGTGTTTTATACTTGTATGTTTATTTCTTATTGTGCTCAAGTCTGTTATGTTATTTCTCTGCTGATTATGCAAGACCTTTTTTTGTTCTTTGTTCACATGATAAATGTGTTTAATTATGTGCTCTTTGATTTTATTTCACCTTATTGAGTTTCATTGATGTTCTTTCTAAGCATGTTCTATCCTACTTTCATCTTTTAAAGCTCGTAGCTCCTATTTCTTCTGCATTTGTTTGTGTACGTTTGACTCTCAATGACCCTGGTTTCTCACATCTTCCTCTGATTCTATTTGTAACCTCAAGGATTTGGTGATTTTCTCCGGTAAGAGGCACAAGGGTTTCACTTTGGACTCTAGATTTCCATACTTGCTGTGAGTATGTATTTGAAACTCGAAATCCTGTTTGCTTGTGACTTGGGAACTTTCAGTTTAAACTTTTTTTCTATAGTAAACGAATCTTTTGTCTAATCTATGTGCTTTATATATGAAAATATCCTCCTTCTAAAAGGTTTCACCAGTCAAGGATTGATTTTGAAATCGCTTTAATCAGGCTGATGATTTATCACTAATTTCTTTTGATTGAACCTACTCTACCCTACTGGATGTTTACTTGGTCTTTTGTGTAAAAATCCTAGGCTTATGGTATTTTCCTTAAATACACGATCTTGTGTATTCCTTCTGTAATTCTGTACCAAATTTTGAATTATTTCTATATCTATGTGATTCTTTCCTTTATTACCTTAATTCCCTGTGATTATAATTGGACCCTGGATCCTCTTGGTTGATTTTAGAAGTGATGCACTATTTTACTTTATAAATACACTACTTTCTTTAATTACCCATGATGTATTTGGCCTTATTTATGCACTATGAGGTTTCTTTGCATTAATCAGCCATATTGACTGATTTCTTTTTCTTATTCTGCCTTGACAAACTGTTTGGACTAGACTCCTTAATTAAATGACTCCAGTTGTCTTAATTGACACTGATTGATTGCTATTTCCATGTTTGTACACTCTTTGCCTATGTACTTCTTGTTTTCAAAAGTATATAAGGACTTGTCTTCCCTCTTTACAAACATTGAAAATTCAGAAGAACAAAAACACTTCTAATTACATACTTTTCTTGAAGTATTGTTTCGAATTCAGCACTTTGCTTTGTTTGTGATCTTTTGGAACTACAACTTGACTCTCTCAATGCTACTGTTTTCTTACTTGTTTTTTCCTTTGAAACTGGTATGTCTTTTGTTTAAATTCTCTGCCTCACTCCTATGTCTTTACTTTACAGTTTCAGCCTTTTGTTTACTTTACTACTCATGTGCAGTGATTGGTTCTAATTATTTTCCTTCCTTGCCTCTGTTTGTGTATGAATCCTCTACCCCTATTCCCTTCGATGTGTTGACTTAAGCTATTGGCATTATATTATCCTAATTACTATCCAGGCCTTGGCTTGATCCACAATGGATCCTAACTCTTAATGCTGACTAGCAGGCTGGTCAGGGGTGTGCCAGCATCCAAATTGCTGGGCATGACCACTAGCCTGCCATGTCTCTCCCTAATTCCTTTCCTCTATACACTTACACTCATTCTTAGACTTTTTAAGTTCTGCCCCTCTCTTATGAGCCTTGCTTTGGGACCTTGAGTTTCCTCCGAACTTGGACATCCGAGGGCTGGTTTTTCCACACTGCACTATGTTTTTAATTCTGCAATGTTTAGGGCGTAAGCATTGCCTGGAGTCCCTTCGAGACTCTTGGAAACTTTGAGACACTCCAAAAATGAGAGAATCTTTTGGAAATCCAATCCTGGAAGGTTGTTTATCTCATATTGTTGGACTTTGAGTCTGAATTGGGCTATTTGAATGTAGCTGGAACTTCTAATGTATCTTACTTTTCTTTTCTGATTCATTCGGGTCTGTAATAATTTGTATTAACTATTGGGGATGGATAGTGGAAAGGGAGGGGAATGAATGCATGCGAAGGTTAGATAACATTCCTATAGGTTCTTTTTTTGCACTTAGAAAATATGCCTATAAGTCTTTACAATTTCTACATTATTGCATTTAGAAAACATGCCTATAAGTCTTTAGAGTTTCTGTATGACTGCATTTAAAATACACGCCTGTAAGTCTTTATAATTTCTGAATTACTGCATTCAGAAAACATGCCTATAAGTTTTCTGTACTTTCGCATTTCTGCATTATAGACATTAGGCTTAATAATAACCAATTTATTCTAGATATCATGTTTATAGGATTCGCATAACTATTTAAAACCAATGACACTTAGAGTTCACGCCTATAGGATCAAATTAATCGAATCAGCTTCGTTTTTATGAATCCAAAATCAATCTTCAAGTCTGCAGATCTTTGTTTATAAAACTAGTAACTTTTTCCTTAAAATCAATGCGCTCTGTTAGATGTTATGCCTATAAGCTTCACTTAGGCAAACTGTTAGGTAAGTAATTAACTGTGTCCGGCTTTGATATCTACATCCAGGCAAGGCTAATTCGGACTCCTCATATGAGAAATATGTGATGAATTAGCCTATCCTACGCCTTAATTTAATTCAGACAAAACCAATACTTGTAAGTCTTGCTAATTGATTTGCTGTTCTGATTAAGGAGGCTTACCTGAGCCTTAATTGTTATTTGTTTCTCCTTTTATGTGCTACTTGTTATTGCTTGTCGCTTAGATTTTTGTCCTTTTTAAAACTCTGAAAAACCCAAACTCCCTCCCTTTTAGGACTATTAGTCTCAATGCCTCCTAGACTCGTAGGATTGGGGCGGGTAATAACATGCAATAAGTAACAATACTATTCTGTGCTCTAATACATTAATGGGATGGGAACAGTAGATATGGATATGCTGACTGGTGTGTTAATACCGTATGTAGCCCCTCTCTTTTGAGGAGTGATTATAGGGTATTGCATTGACGTGATCCATATTAATTATAAACCTAGGACATTTTTCTCTTTATTTGCTTTCATCTCTTTTTGTAAAACTATGCAAAAAATTCGTTTTCTCAAAATTTATGCCCTGTTTTACCATTCCCAAGTTTTGATTTGCTTGCAACACTGTGTGTGAACCCTTTCTATTTGTGTCCTTAATTGCCTACTTGATTATGTGAAGTCACAATACGACATGGTCGGGAACCACACTAGTGGATCTTGAGGGGTGTCCTAATGCACTTAATCATTAGGTGGAAACTCTTCAAATCCAAACTTAATTCCCAAAAGGAAACGAGTTGTCCTCCTAAATGTCATAAACCCGGTTTCGCCTTAGAAAAAGGGGGCATCGACAGCATGGCGAATCTGCTGGGGATTATTTCTTTTGGCTTTTACCATTACATGTGCTTCTTTACTTCTTTTATTTAATGTCTCTATCTCTCTTTACATCGAAATTTACTTGGTTTTTGTTTTCCTTTCTTTAACGCTTTTACTGCCTTCCTTCAATACTGTTGTAATCATGAGAAATTATTGTAACTATTATTTTATGAACGTGCAAATACGTGACAACTTGTTTGATTATTGTAACTGCATATTCAACATCATATTCCACTCGTGCCAAACTAATACCATAGCAATGCTTATAATGAGTGGTTGCACCCTTCCAATATATAACCCCCTAAATTTGGTAATGGCATATTTACGGTAAAACTAGTCGATCAGTGGTGCAGTCTACGGTTCCATGCCTTTCCCTCTTGAGTTTTTCGCTCAAGGGTACCGATCCGATACCCTATAGAAACCTTATTGTGCATGCATCACTATCAAACCTAGTAGAGTCAGTTATGTTGTCCACATAATGACTCTTTAATATAGCCTTGTCCCAAGTCCATTGGGTTTCCTTGGAACCCAAGCGGACGCCACCATATTCTGTGCATTTATTTGGAGAACTAAATGTTGTTTATGCTTATTATTAGTTTAAATAGTCAAGTCCTGCGGGGTAATGGTCTAATACTTTGTTTTGCAGAAAATGAGGCACAAAGTCCCCAGATTCGACATGGTAACCAACATTCACCCAAGGTTGCTAAAGTGGTGGGAAGACCACCACTCCAGTGACTAGAATCTCGTCCGCAAATATTTTGGAATCTGCCTTCTCTTTTGGAGATCCATCCCGACAACAAAATCATAGAGGCTGCAACCTTATTCTGGGATAGTGATAGATCAGTGTTTCACTTCAGGGACCTTGAAATGACCCCTTTGCTCGAAGAAATAGGAGGGTTAGCTGGAATCCCTTGGGAGACTCCGGGTTTGTTTATTCCAGAACATCGTAAGGGTAGGGGTTTCCTCAAGATGATGGGATTGAAGAAAAACCCAGACTTGACTTGTTTGAAGGACTCTTACATTTATTTCGCCTATCTGTACGAGAGATACGGCCATAGCAAGTCCTACCACACCTACCCAGATGAATTCGCCATTACCTCATTGGGGAATATCCATAGAAGAGTCTTTGTTTTCATGTTATGCTTCTTGGAGATGATAGTATTTCCCATGAAGAAGGCTAGGATCCATACTAGACTAGCCATGGTCACCAAGACTCTAATGAAAGGGATTGGCGGGCAACCTTTCAGCATATTACCAATGATTGTCGTGGAGATATACCGAGTCCTAAAAAACTGTGAATAGGGGGCCAATCACTTTGAAGAATGTAACTTACTACTCCAACTTTGGCTCATGGAGCAGCTCCAAAAAGGCGAATACTGGCAAGAGATCCTACATAGGGACCGGGATGATCATATCACCTTCCATTAGCCAAGGCGAATAAACTATATGCCTAGAATGATTGCTCAACCGGAAGACACTAAAGGATGGGTGGAGTTGTTTGAAAATATGAAGGAAGACCAAGTACGGTGGTTGTTCGAATGGTTACCTACTGAAAAGTTCATTGTCCAATCTTGGGATGCACTGTTTCTTATTCTCATCGGCCTAAGAGGAACTTATCCTTAAGTCCCACTCGAGTCATGAGGCAGGGAGGGAGAAAGCAGGTTATACAGGGGTCGACAAGATGAGTCAATTCAGGGACGACCTTTCAAAATGACGATAGCCCTAAAATGTGCCAAGCTCAATATATGTGGCACTGCAAAATCATATTGGGAAGAGATTCTATTGAGCCGGATAGAAATAATGCTAGTTGTTTGCCATACTACTCCAGCTGGCTGTAGGATGATTATGGGGGCTTGGGATAACCAGTGTTTGCGTGAGGTCACAGGGTCATCGATGAAACAGCTGAGGATCAGATTAAGTACAACCAATTGCGTAAAAGGATTCAGGAATGCGAGAATGAGCACTGGGGAACTCAAGAAGCCCATCAAAAGTTGATGGAGGAATGGAAATACATGGCTATCAGCGCCAACAAGCGACTAGGATCTTTGGAGCGAGGCTTGGTAGAATTGGAAAGTAAGTTCATCCAAAGGATTAAAAACTTCCAGAATGCCGTGGGGAGTGAAGGAGGACACTTGGCTAGAGCTTACTTACTGCTGGGACTGCGTGAGCTGGTGAAACTGTTCGATAGAGCTAGAAGTGCTGAGTCTGGGGAAGGTCCTTCTATGACTGAGTAGTTAGGAGTCTTTCTTTTGCTTTAATGTAATAAGGCCCACGACCATTAGTGATATATTATTTCTGCTATTTTTTTGTCGTTTTGGGATTCGTCTTATTTTTATCAATAAGATGAGGCATTTAGCATTATAAGTTCTCCAAATCAACTTTTCGCTAGGCCTACCTTGGGCACAACGAGGCTCCTAAATTAGGACGCGATTCATATTTTCGCACTATGTGATTAAATATCACAATGTTTTCTCCTCATAATCTTCACTAACTTGTTACCTATTTATTTTTACTTTTTGTTTATTCCCCTTCCCTAAAGTTTAGTTTGTTGCACTTTGGCATCATCATACTTTACGAGATCCAAAGGCCCTTCCATACAAGCTGCGAGCCGAGGAGTGCGCCCCTATAATTGGTCCGTCAAAAGCACCAGAGCTCGGAGAGCTTCGGGGTAGCAAGGCTGAACAAAGCATCATGCACTACCTGTTATCTTTTTCGCTAGTTGATTTCCTTTCCGCTTTTTGTTTTTCAAAATAAGAGCTCTAATGCTCAAAATAATTATGAAATTTATAAAAAAATGTTTCAGTTTCTTATGAATCTCGCTCTCATTATTTTCTCTATTGTTTACTTTAATTTTACACAGTATTACTATTACCTATCTTGATGAATCGATGATTGTGACTTGCAATGTGAAAACATAACAAACGGATATAGACTCAGAAGAGGATAATGTACCAGAAGAGGTTGTTAAAGAAGTTGAGAAATTTGAGAATAGGCCTAAGTCTAACTTGGATGGAACTGAGGTTATCGACTTGCGGGACACAGAGAATGTTAATGAAACGCGCATAAATGTTCATCTATCCCTGTTAGAAAAAGGAAGAGTACACAGAATTTCTAAAGAGAGTGTGAAGACATAATTGCCTAGTCGTATGATGATATGACTTGTCTCTGCACATCTTCCATAGCTCACAAACTGCCAATGGATCCAACATGTTCGCCGGTAAAGCAGAAGCCCAAGAAGTTCAAGCCTGACACGACTTTGAAAATCAAGGAAGAAGTCACAAAGCAAGTCAAAGCCAAGGTCCTCAGGGTAGTAGAGTATCCATTATGCTTTGCCAACATTGTGCCAGTGCCGAAGAAGGATGGGAAGGTCAGGGTCTGCATCAACTATCGAGACCTCAACCGGGCCTGTCCGAAGGACAACTTCCCCTTGCCAAACATACATATTCTAATTGACAACTGCACCAAGCACGAGCTTCAATCATTTGTCGATTGTTTTGCTGGGTATCATCAAATACTGATGGATGAAGAAGACGCTTAGAAAATGGCTTTTATTACGCCATGGGGGATGTATTGTTACAAGATGATGTCATTTGGGTTAAAGAACTACATGAGGGCCATGACCACTATTTTCCATGACATGATACACAAAGAGATCGAGGTGTATGTAGACGATGTCATCATAAAATCCAAGAAAGTCATTAACCACATGGAAGATCCGAGGAAATTCTTCAACAGACTGAGAAGGTACAATCTGAAACTGAATCCCGCCAAGTGTGCGTTCGGGGTCTCCGCTGGGAAGTTACTTGGGTTCATAGTAAGTCGCCGAGGAATAGAACTGGATCCATCAACGTTAAGGTCATTCAAGAATTGCCACCACCAAAGAACAAGAAAGAGATTATGGGTTTCATGGGAAGGCTCAATTACATCAGTCAATTCATAGCTTATTCCACTATCATTTCTGAGCCAATCTTTAAGATATTAAAGAAGGACGCCACGGCCAAATGGACTGATGATTGTCAGAAATCCTTCGACAGAATCAAGGAGTACCTGTCAATGCCGCCAGTTCTGGTTTCGCCTGAACCAAGTAGACAACTATTTCTCTACCTTGAAATATTGGATGGGGGCATTCGGTTGTGTCCTATGATGAAACAGGGAGAAAGGAGCAGGCCATCTACTACCTTAGCAAGAAGTTCACCCGTATGAGGCCCGGTATTCTTTGCTAGAACGCACCTGTTGTACTTTGACTTGGGTAGCTCAGAAGTTGGGGCATTATTTCTGTGCCTATTCTACTTATCTCATATCGAGAATGGATCCGGTGAAGTATATTTTTCGAAAGCCCATATCCATGGGCAAGCTCGCCAAATGAAAAATCCTTTTGAGTGAATTTGATATTTTGTACGTGACTCATATGGTAATTAAAGGACAAGAACTGGTATATCATCTTACCGAAAATCCTATGGATGAAGAATATGAGCTTTTAAAGACGTATTTTCCTGAAGAAGAGGTCTCTTTCATAGGAGAAGAAATCGCAGAATCCTATGATGGCTGGAGAATGTTCTTCGACGGAGCAGCAAACTTCAAGGGAGTTGGCATAGGAGTAGTTCTAGTATCAAAAATAGGTCAACATTATCCGGTGTCCACCAAACTCAGATTCTCGTGCACCAACAACATGTACGAATACAAATCCTGCATCTTAGGTCTCAACCTGGCCATTGATACAAACAATCAAAGGTTTCCAGTGATCGGGGACTCAGATTTTCTCATACAGCAGGTCCGAAAAGAATCGGCAACCCAGAATGCCAAGATACTCCCTTATCTGCATCATGTACAGGAGTTGAGGAAGAGGTTTATAAAGACAGATTTTAACATATTCCCAGGGTCCAGAATGCGTTTGTTGACGCATTGGCTACCCTATCATCTATGATTCAGCACCCAAATAAGAACTTCATTGATCTTATCCCGGTAAAAATTCATGATCACGCAGCTTGCTCTGCTCATGTCGAGGAATAAGTAGATGGAAAACCCCGTCAAGGAATATTTGGCAACAGGAGAATACCCAAAACTTTCAAACGCTACTCAAATGCGCGTTGCGAAATTTATCCAATCACTTCTTTCACAGCGGAGGAATCCTGTATAGGAGGACTCCCGATTTGGGATTACTAAGGTGTGTCGAAGCAAAGGAAGCATCCATGTCAATGGAAGAGGTTCACGTAGGGGCTTGTGGTCAACACATGAATGGTTTTGTCTTAGCAATGAAAATAATCTGAGTAGGATATTTTTGGTTGATTATGGAAATAGACTGCATCTAATACGTCCGAAAGCTCCATCGCTATTACATACACGCTAACATGATAAAAGTGCCTCCAGACGAGCTTACTGCAACAAGCTCGCCATGGCCGTTCACCGCCTAAAGAATGGATGTTATCGAACCCATCGAGCATGCCCCAATAAAAGGGCACAAGTTTGTTCTAGTGGCCGTTGATTATTTCACCAAATGGGTTAAAGCATCGTCGTATAAGGTAGTAACTAAGAAGGTTGTGGAAGATTTTGTCCGCGACCTCATCGTTTGTCGATTCGGCATCCTAGAGGCGATCATTATTGATAATGGTTCTAATAGTAACAGTAACTTGACAAAGGCCATGTATGAAACATTCAAAATCAAACACAAGAATTCTACATCCTACAGACTACAGATGAATGGAGCGTAGAAGCAGCCAATAAGAACATCAAGAAGATACTAAGGAAGATGGTAGAAAATCATAAGAAGTTGCATGAGAAGTTATTGTTTGCTCTATTGGGATATATACCACAGTTCGCACATCAACCGGGGAAATTCCCTATATGTTGACTACGATACTGAGGCGGTCATTCCCACCGAGGTAGAGATTCCCTCCCTAAGGATCATACAAGAAGCATAACTTAACGATGTAGAATGGGTAAAAAGCCGCTACGAGCAACGAGCTCTAATAGAAGGGAAGAGAAGGAATGCATTTCACCATGGTCAATTATATAAGAATAGAATGTCTAGAGCCTTCAACAAAAGAGTCAAGCCGAGACAATTCATACCAGGGCAGCTGGTGTTAAAGAAAATCTTTCCGCACCAGGATGAAGCCAAAGGAAAATTCTCTCCCAACTAGCAAGGACCGTACATAGTTCACCAGGTTCTAACAGGAGGAGCCCTCATACTCGCGGAAATGGATGAAGAAGTCTGGCATAAGACAATAAATTCAGACGCAGTCAAGCATTACTATGTGTGATCTTTACGTTTCCTTATATGATGTAATTTGAACTACTTCTGAACTGATTTCCGTTTAAGAGGGGATACATAGGCAACCTTATAGGTTCGGTAAGAATTCAATAAAATTTTTATTTCCCCCGACATTGGAAATTGAGGCATAATTTTTAGGAGGACCCTTAAAATTCTGAAGTTGGTTTTCAGCCATTTATTGCACGCAGTCGTCAGAAGCACCAGCCTAGTAATCTGATGCAGAATTTTGAGGAGGACGCTCAAAATTCCGGAGCGAGAGAGGTTGCAATGTCTTGAACCGCGTCGCAGTCGTCGGTTCATCTAAAAATAAAACTATTATTTTCAATTATGTATTTGTATTATATTTGTTTTACTAATCATGCATGACTACTATCAAAATTTCTTTGTTTAGCGACGCTACCCCACTGAAAACAACGCCGAGTAGGACAAGCGAGGCCACGGGAAGACGGACTAACCTTCCCTCTTTTACAAAACTCACGGTTGTTCTTTGGATGCAGACACCCAAGCCGCAAAATAATCAAATATTTATACACTCACACTTCTCAGGAATACAACTCTCAGAATCAATACCTATTTACAATTACTATTCGTACACGGCCTCCCCAGTAGCCATAATGACGTAATCAGCTATCGGCTATCATCTATAAGCTAAGAGATTCCATTGCTATCTGCATTTTTATTTCCTGCATTGCATACGGCCACCTTTCTGCCTTCCGAGACTAAGCACTGTCTCCATTTGCATTTTCATGCATTGCATAAATATGCCTTTCTACCTTCCGAGACTAAGTACTGTCTCCATCTGCATTTTCATTTCCTGCATTGCATAAGGCTACCTTTCTGCTTTACGAGACTAAGCACTGTCTCCATCTGCATTTTCATTTCCTGCATTGCATAAGGCTACCTTTGTGCTTTCCGAGACTAAGCATTGTCTCCATCCATATTTTCGTTTCCTACATCGCATAAGGATACTTTTCTACCTTCTGAGACTAAGCATTGTTTCCATCTGTATTTTCATTTCCTTCATTGTATAAGGCTTGATAGTATCCTAATTACTATCCAGGCCTTGGCTTGATCCACAATGGATCCTAACTCTTAATGCTGACTAGCAGGTTGGTCAGGGTTATGCCACATTCCAAATTGCTGGGCATGGCCACTAGCCTTCCATGTCTCTCCCTGATTCCTTTCCTCTATACACTTACACTCATTCTTAGACCTTTTAAGTTCTGCCCCTCTCTTATGAGCCTTGCTTTGGAACCTTGAGTTCCCTCCGAACTTGGAAATCTGAGGGCTGGCATTTCCATATTGCACTATATTCTTAATTCTGCAATATTTTAAAGTGTAAGAACTGCCCGGAGTCCCTTTGAGACTCTTGGGAACTTTACACACTCCAAATATGAGAAAGTCTTTTGAAAATCTGATCCTGGAAGTTGGTTTATCTCATATTGTTGGACTTTGAGTCTGAATTAGGCTATTTGGATGTAGTTGGAACATTTTGATGTAATTTTACTTTTCTTTTCTGATTCATTTGGGTCTGCAAAAATTAATAATAACTATTGGGGATGGATAGTTGAAAGGGAGGGGAATGAATACATGCAAAGGGTAGAAAACCTGCCTATAGGTTCTTTTTCTGCACTTAGAAAACATGCCAATAAGTCTTTGCAATTTCTGCATTATTGCATTTAGAAAACATGCCTATAAGTCTTTACAGTTTCTGCAGTACTGCATTTAGAATATATGCCTATATGTCTTTATAATTTCTGCATTACTGCAGTTAGAAAATGTGCCTATAAGTTTTCTGTACTGCTGCATTTCTGTATTACAGAGATTATGCCCATAGTTTCTGCATATAGAAATCATTATCTTAAGGTATTTTTGCATTTCTGCACATACACGCCATTACGCAGACAACCTTAGGGTTAATAATAACCAATTCATTCTAGATATCATGTCTATAGGATTCCCGTAACTGTTTAAAACTAATGACACTTAGAGATCATGCCAATAGGATCAAATTAACCGAATCAACTTCGTTTTTTTTAATCTAAAATCAATCTTCAAGTCTGCTGATCTTTGTTTATAAAACCAGCAACTTTTTCCTTAAAATCAATGCGCTCTATTAGATGTCATGCCTATAAGCTTCACTTAGGAAAACTGTTAGGTAAGTAATTAACTATGTTCGGCTTTGATAACTACATCCAGTCAATGGCGAATTCGGTTTCCTCATATGAGAAATATGTGATAAATTAGCCTATCCTATGCCTTTATTTAATTCAGACCAAACCAGTACTTGTAAGCCATGCTAATTGATTTGCTATTTTGAATAAGGAGGATTATTTGAGCCCTAATTGTTATTTGTTTCCCCTCTTAAGTGCTACTTGTTATTTCTTGTCGCTTAGACTTTTGTCCTTTTTAAAACTCTGAAAAGCCCAAACTCCCTCCCTTTTAGGACTAGTAGTCTCAATGCCTCAGAGACTGATAGGATTGGGGCGGTTAATAGCATGATATAAGTAACGATACCGTTTCGCGCTTTAATACCTTAACGGGGTGGGAAGGGTAGATATGGATATGATGACCGGTGCACTAATGCCGCATGTATCCCCTCTCTTTTAAGGAGTGACTACTGGGTATTGCATTGACGTGATCTATATTAATTTTAAACCTAGGACCTCTCTCTCTTTATTTGATTTCGTCTCTTCTTGTAAAACTATGCAAAAAATCCTTTTTCACAAGATTTCTGCCCTTGTTTACCTTTCCCAAGTTTTGATTTGCTTGCAACATTGTGTGTGAACCCTTTCTATTTGAGACCTTAATTACCTACTTGATAATGTGATGTCACAATATGGCATGGTCAGGAATCACACTAGTGGATATTGAGGGGTGCCTAACACCTTCCCCTCGAGATAATTTCTAGCCCTTACCCAAACTCTGGTTCTTCAAACTCAAACCCTTTATAGTGTCCCAATGCACTTAATCATTAGGCTGCGACTCTTCAAATCCAAACCCAATTCCCAAAAGGAAATGATTTATCCTCCTAAATGTCATAAACCCAGTTTGGCATTAGTAAGAGGGGGCATCGACAAGTTTCATAGCAAATTCATGTCTAGGTGTGTCAGAGTTCCCTAAGGACCCAAGAATCCCGGGCAGTTCTCACACCTAGACTTTTCTCAAGTAGGAACTGATTTATGTGCAGTGTGGAATTGAAAGCCCTGAAATGCTAGAGTTCAGAGAGATCTAGAAGGTCTCTAAGCAGTACACATACCAGATGGGTAGGACTTAGTAATCTAAGAGTAAGTGAGAGTGCATAATATTTTGAAAATGTTTGGCAAACATTATAATGAAAGGTCTCAGGAGTTAAAAGAAGTTTCTGAAAAACCAGTACTAAATTTAATGATAAAAGTAACTTTAGAAAAAGTGTGAAAAAAACTTGCAATCAGAGCATAGGCCACAAACAAATTAACTTTGAAGAGTACTTTGACAAGCAATATGGATCATATGAACAACCTGAGGCATAGAGTTTTCAAGGGTTCTACAGAACTAATAGGTTAGATAGAGTGCAGGTCATTGAAACATGAAGCACAAAATCACAGAAGAAGCATATTGAGGTTATATAAACAAACTAGAGTCACCCTAAGGAGATTAGATAACTCAGCAGAAGTAAGGCCGAATGTGCAAGGACTTAGATGAAAATGCTAGGCAATTATTAACAAGCATAGGCATGCTGATCACGCAGAAGCATAGTTTAGGCTTGCTAGATGTATAGTAGTTAGTCAAACAAGTTAGTTACATATGCAAAACATATTAAACAAGATAGTGAACACCCCAATAAGGTAGGGGTCATGCTAATCACATATTTGAGTAAGACAGTATTTGGCATGTTAGGTAAGAAGTAATCAAAAGCAGGCATGAATCCAGATTGATGAACTAATAAATACATAGGTTTGGATTCTAAAACTTAAACAGAAGCATACCAACTAGAGAAAGAAAACACAAGATGTATGACATGTCTTGGTACAATTTGCAGCCTTGGCTTGCAGCTGGCTGGACTAACAGAGATCACAAGTAGTAGGAACCCTTTCTTAAAAGTGATAGTTAATGAAAAAATGTTCGTGTAGAAGTGAGAATAGGTAAGGTCATATATAGTAATCAAGAGTTAAACAAAAAAGGTAAAGAATAAATTATGTAGCAATTAGGGAAATTCATAGAATCAGTCACACGCATGAAATCAGTAAAGTCTTCCCATTAATTAAGGGATAATTAATAAACGGTAAAAACATGACAAATATCTAAGGAAGGAAATAAAGCAATACTTGGGTAAAAAATAGGTAATTAGGGGTGAATGAACATGAGTTCAATTAAGGAAATAATTAGTAAGAATTAGCCAATAACATATTTGATTCAAATAAGGCAAGAGAAAATTAATTAAGGCAAGAAGTTCAATCCAACCGAGTAGAGAAGTCAGAATCAAAGGTTTTGTTAAGAAAAAGAGTTCAAATCAAACCAAAATAAAAACTTCAAAATAGTCAAGGGTTTAAATTAAAGAGAAAATCACGTAAGAGTTAGTAAATATCACAGACAATTAAAAAAAGCAGGGAAGAATAATCAAGACTCAACACGTAGGTTACAATGAAGCAAATTGGTAAAAAGAAATTCAAAACAACCCTGATTTAAGGTGAAAAATATAGGTTTACCATGGATAGCCAGAATAAAGATAGACATATAGAATCAGTAGAAAAACTGAACCAAGAAACAAAGTAGAGGCATATTAGGATACAAAATCACAAGATGTATAATTGGCTAAAGAAAAATCAGAATAACCATAGAAGGGACAAAGTCAAGACACAAGTAACGCATAAACCAAATAGAAATTGTCAAAAAATTAGTTCTTTTAGTATAAACGAGTTAAAGTTAGAGCAACCCTTACAAAATTAGTTAAAAAACAGAAAAATTGAAGATTAAACACTCAAAATTATCAAATTTTTTGGAGCTAGAAATTTTCGGAAACCCTTATTTAGAAAAAATGGAAAATCATTCGAAAATTAGAAGGTTCTTGTAAAAATTAGAAGGTTCTTGTAAAACTCATACGAAATAGTTTCGGTCTATTTCAGATCTCGCACACATTTGAGAAGTTCAAAGGACCAAAATTAGGTTTTTAGAAGAACAAGCATAGAACTCCATATATCATAGGCGATATAGGAAGATCTTACACGAAATTGAATCGGGACAGCTTGAAACAGAAGAGCAAAGACCAAAGGTGTAAGCAGACTAACCCTGGTCCCTTGAGGACCCTGGAGCTGGTGATACCAGTACCGGAGAGGCCATTAGAGGCCTGGGGGTGGTGAGAAACCATCGTGAATGGACATAGATGAGTGACGACGAGGGTGGATTAGGGTTAGGGTTAGAGAGCATTTGAGAGGCAAGGGAACAGGTGACTGCGGGGTCTGGTGAAGAATGATTAGAGTTTGGGGTTGTAAGTATGTTTAAGTATGGTAGGAATTATTCTGACCATTTGATCAAAGTGATCAACAGCCAGGATGCCATTTTACAATTATTTATATGGATAAAAATACTGAGATAAATTAATTTAAAAAATGTCAAAGTTATGGAAAAGTACCAATTAATCCTAATGTTAGTTTTAAGGTATATATGCATTTAAAAAATATTGTAGAAAAAAATTGGGTACAAAGAAAAACTTCCTTCCAAGAGCTCCAAAAGTCACCCAAATGATGAATGAGGATGAGCCAAATGGCCTGTCACGTATTTAATAAAGTTGTGAAAATATCTCATTTGCAACACTTGGTTCGAAAATAAGACAAAATCTTTAGAAATGTGATTCTGGGCTCCCATCTGTCAAGGTCGCAAATGCGACCAAAACTCGCAAATGCGAAGCCAGGTTTGGTCGCAAATGCCATCGAAATCTCACAAATGCAAGTTTTGTGCACCGATCAAGCTTCTTCGCAATTGCAAACCCTTTTTCGAAAATGTGAACTATTTCTCGCATTTGCAATACCTGAGACACAACCAAAGAAAACCAAGAAAATGGAAGCTTTCTCATCCTTCTCAACATGCCTGAAACTCACTCGAACCCTCGAGACACCACACCAAATGTTGACACAAGTCTAAAAATATCATACAAACTTGTTCGTGCAATTGAAAGACCAAAATAACATCTAAAATCATGAATTGAATGCCTAAATACACGGATTAACTCATGAACTCAAGTACTTCTAAAACTACTTCCGCGCCTCCAATTCCTGTCAAATCAACTTGGAATGAAGCCAAATTTGTGTGCACGTCTTAAATGACATTACGGATATATTCCCTATCTTGGAATCCCAATTGGACCTTGATTAAACTAATACCAACGACAAACCAAATTTAAAGAACTTTAACACCTTCAAAGAGCCAACTATCACTATTAGGCGCCAAAATACTCTCGGGTTCACCAAAACCCGATTTGACTACATGCTCGACTTTGAAATCATCCTACAAACCTATTGTAACCATGAAATCCCGATTCTAAGGTCATTTAATTAAAATGTTGACCGAGCCAAACTCCGCCTTTTAAGGCGAACTCTAGGAACCAAGTGTTCTGATATCAACCCGAACATTTACAAATCCCAAACTAACCATTCCTCTAAGTCATATAACAGTAAAAGCACATAAATGGAGTCTTATTTAGGGGATTCAGTTCTAGAAAGCGAAATGACCGGTCGAATCATTATATTCTCCACTTCTTTAATAAATGTTCATCCTCGAACAGGTCTAGAATCATAACTGAAATGTTGAATAAGTGTGGATATCTGCTCCTCATGTCCTCCTCGGACTCCCAAGTCGCCTCCTCGACTGGTTAGTCCCTCCACTGGACCTTTATCGTGGAAGTCCTTTTGGACTTCAACTGGCAAACTTGCCTATCAACAATGGCAACTAGTTCCTCCTCAAATCCTATGCCCTTATCTAACTAAATCATGTTGAAGTCTAATAGATGTAAGCTATCGGCATGATACCTCCAAAGCATAGACACGTTGGAAACCGGATGAAATTCTGATAGGTTGGGAGGCAAAAAAAGCTCATAATCAACTTCCCCAACTCGTCTCAACACCTCGAATGGACCTAAAAACCTTAGTCTCAACTTGCCCTTCTCCCCAACCTCATGACCCACTTCATCACTGAGACTTTCAAGAGAACCTTCTCACCCACCATGAATGATAAATCATACACTTTGTGATCCGTGTAACTCTTCTATCTAGACTATTGTGCAAAGTCCTTCCTGAGTCAACTTTACCTTTTTCAAGGCATCCTTCACCAAATCAGTACCATATAACTTAGCCTCGCCGGGAGAACAACATCGCCGGCCATATAAAGCGTTAAATTGATCCATCTCGATGCTATATTGATAATTGTTACTATAAGAAAACTCGGCATAAGTCAAGAATCTATCCCGTTACTCTCAAAAGTCAGTCACAAATTCCTTGATCATGTCCTCCGAGATCTGAACTATCCGCTCTGACTGCCCATCGGTATATGGATGAAGTCATATGCTGAGCATTACCAGGTTCCCAACTCACTCTGCACTGCTCTCCAAAAATGAGAAATAAACTGAAGGCTTCTATTCGATATAATGGAAACATGCACAACATGCAACTGAACTATCTCCTAAATATAAATATGGGCGAGCCTATTTGAAGTATACGTGGTCACAACCTGAAAGAAGTGTGCTGACATGGTCGACCTGTCAACAATGACCCAAACAACACAAGCTTCCATAAGGTCCCCAACAACCCAACTACGAAGTCCATATTAATGATCTCTCAGTTCTATCGGGTATAGTCATCTAATGGAGTAGGCCACCTGACATCTGGTGCTCATACTTAACCTACTGGAAATTTAGACACCTTGCAATATACTCAACTATGTCTTTCTTCATCTACTGCCACCAATAATCCTACCTCAGGTTGTGATACATCTTCATAGCACCTAGATGAATAGAATACCATGAACAATGTGCCTCCTCTAGAATTCTCCCGCTTAAGCCATCGACATTAGGAACACATAGACGGCCCTGGAGTCGTAGAACACCATCCTCACCGATAGTAACCTCCTTGGCACCACCCTGTTGTACTGTCTCCTTGAGAACCAACAAGTGTGGATCATCAAACTATCGAGCCTTGATCTTCTGCAATAGTAAAGACTGGAAACGACACATGCAAAAACTAGATGGGCTCTGAAATATCCAACCTCACAAGTCTGTTTGCCAAGGACTGAACGTCTGAAGCTAGTGGCCTCTTCTTTGCTGAATTAAATGCCAAGCTACCCATACTCTCTGCCTGTCTGCCCAAGGTATCTGCAACTACATTTGCATTTACCAGATGATATTTCATAATCCTTCAATAACTCAATCCACATGCACTGCCTCAAATTGAGATCCCTCTACTCGAACAAATGTTGCAAGTAGAAATAATCGGCGTAAACCTCATACGACACCCCATAAAGATAGTGCCTCTAGATCTTAAGAGAATGAATAATAACAGCCAACTCCAAATCGTGTACATGATAATTATTCTCATGGGACTTCAGCTGACATGAAGCATATGCAATAACTTGTCCTTCCTACATCAATACACAACCCAAACAAACACATGAAGTATCACAATACACATTATACATCCCCACAGGAAGGTAATACTAGAACTGGTGTTGTAGTCAGAGTTGTCTTGAGCTTCTAGAAGCTCACCTCACAATCATCAGACCAATGGAATGGAGCACCCTTGTGGGTAAATCTAGTCAAATGTGATGCAATAGATGAGAAACCCTCCACAAACTGGTGATAATAACATGTTTACCTCAAGAAGCTCCTGATCTCACTCATTGTAGTAGATGAGACCAACTCTAAACTACATAAATCTTCTTCGGATCCACCTTAGTAACCTCTCCTGATACAATATGCCCAAGAATGCCACAAAATCTAGCCAACACTTGCACTTTTAGAGCTTAACATATAGCTTCTGTTCCTGCAAGGTCTGAAGCACCACTCTCAAATGTTGCTCATGCTCATCCATGTTGCGCGATTTGATAAAAATTTCATCACTGAAGACAATGATGAATGAATAAATAGAAGGCCTGAACATCCTGTTCATCAAATCCATTAAAATTTCTAGGGCATTAGTTAAATTGAATGTCATCACTAGAAACGAATAATGGCCATATGTAGTCCGGAAAGCAATCTTTGGACCATCTAAATCTCGAATCTTCAGCTAATCGTAACCCAATCTCAAGTCGATCTTAGAGAACACCCTGGCACCCTGTCAAACAAATCATCAATCCATGGAAACAGTTACTTTTTCTTAATGGTAACCTAGTTAAACTAGTTGTAATCAGTGCTCATCCACATAGTCCCATTTTTCTTATTCACAAATAACATTGGTGCACCCCAAGGTGACAAATTTGGTTTGATGAACCCCTTTGCTAGCAACTCCTCAGTTTGTTCCTTCAACTCTTTTAGTGCCATATGGTATGGTGTAATAGATATAGGATGGGTACCTAGAGCCAAATCAATGCAGAAATCGATATCACAATCTCGTGGCATGCGTGGAATATTAGAAGGAAACACATCGGAGAACTTTCGGACTACGGGTACTGAATCAATTGTCGGAGTCTCTACGATAGTATTGTAGACTTAAGCTAGATAATCTATATAACCATTCTTGACCATGTGTTGAGATATCACAAATGAAATGATCCGACTAGGTGTGCTGACAGATGAACCCTTCCACTCCAATCTAGGTAACTCTGGCATCGACAAGGTAACAGTCTTGGGCGTGGAAATCAAGGATGCCATGATATGGAGATAACCTATCCGAATAACCTCGAAGTCAGTCATATCAAGCAGTAGAATGTCCACTCTAGTTGCAGAGCCAAAGAATAAAATAATAAAGGACAGGTAGACCCGATCCATAACAACAGAATCGTCCACTGGAATGAACACATAAATAGGAGTACCCAAGGACTCACTAGGAATATTAAGGAAATGAGCAAATAGAGATGACATATATGAATAGGTGGTCCCAAGATCAAATAATATCGAAGCAACCCTGTCGCAGAAAGAAATAATACATGCAATCACGCTATTTGAGGACATTACATCTGGTATAGCCGGGAAATAATAGAATCTAGCTGGAGCACCACCTGTCCGGCCTCTACCTCAAGGATAGCCCCTACCCACTTACCTTCTGTCTCTGGATAGCCGGATAGCTTGTGCAACTATTGGTTGTGTAATTATGGGCTTCTGACCAAGCTACACTACCTTACCCCAAAGTATGGGACAAAATTTATTCATGTTTCCAAGATCTACACACTCGTAACAAACCCTTTGGAGCGGTAGACTGCTGCCCTACGGTCTGATCCTGATGGCCTGAACATCCACTAGAAGGACCCCAGATGGCTGGTGGGTGGTAGGAATTCTTTGGCATGGCACTAAAATAGGGTCGAATTAGAGCACCTTGAAGAGGCAGCGATGCTAGATATATGGGCCTGCTGGGCTAAACCCTCACGAGATAACCTATGCCCCCAGCGGGGAACCTTTAAACTCTCTAGAATAATGGAATTGCTTATCCCACGACATCTACTCCTGATCCCGATGATGGTAACACTAAATTCTCCGAGTTATGTCCACAGCAAGGTGATAAAAAGTACCCATCTCTACCTCTCGAGCCATGATGTCCTGAATGCTGGAGTGGAACCCTGCAACAATACTGAGAAGAACTTAAAGATTTTCTCCAAATATTTAGAAATAAATCTTCCCAATGCTACTATCCTACTTGTCAACCTCTGCACTTTTTTTTCTAATGAGCACATCCAGTATTTCTTCAATAGCTTTATTCTACACTTAATGTACTTCCATTCCTTGGTTACAAATAATAAAACATAAGAACTTTCTTGATGACATGCCAAATGCACACTTTTTGGGATTTAGCTTCATATTTAATTTGTTGAGAATATAAAATGTATGTGACAAATGTTGGATGTGATCCCCCGCCTATGTTGACTTGATTAACATGTTATCAATGTAGACTTCCATGGTTTTTCCCAGGTACTCCTAGAACATCTTCATTACTAACCTCTGGTATGTGGCTCCAGCATTCTTTAGACCTAAAGGCATGAATTTATAATAGTAAGTCCTCCTTTCTGTAATAAAGGAAAATCTTTCCTCATCTAAAGGATCCATTTTTATCTAATTATATCCTGAATAGGCATCTAAAAAATATAACAATTCATGTCCGGAGTATCATCAAATTATTTATCTATGTGGGGTAAAGGAAAAGAATCTTTAAGGCAAGCTTTATCAAAATCAGTATAGTCTACATCAACTCTCCACATACCGTCCTTTTTGGGCACTACTACACTATTAGCTAACAAATTAGGATATTTTACCTCTCGGCTAGACCCAACTTTTAAAAGCTTTTGTACCTCATCCTGATCACCTAGTTATTGAAGGATCCTTGCTTCCTTTCTTTTGTTTGACATGTGGGTGTGTTGGATCTTCATTCAGGTTATAGGTCATCACCTCGGGGGGTATACCTATCATATATAAATGCAACGAAGCAAAGCAGTTTGCATTAGCTTTTAAAAATTCTATTAACTTACCTTTCAATTCTAAGCTCATATTGGTTCGATGTAAACTTTTTTGTCCTATCAATGTATAAATAGCACTACAGCTTCCAGTTCCTTGATTGTTGTTTTGATGTTTTTATTTTCTTCTGGCTCTTGAATAGTATCTGGCCTTGAGTCTACATCTGTTTGTCCATATTCAATCGAGGTTTGAGTTGTTAAACCCTCAACCAAATTCTATTGTTGTTAGCAATGTCATTTTATATGCTTGAATCTGCCACTGAAAGGATACTTCTAGAAGCCTATTGATCCCCCAAGGTTTACCCAATTCCCCATTGAGAAAGAAACTTAATAACCTGATGTAAAGTAGATGGAACAACATCCATCTCATGAATCCAAGGTCTGCTGCAGATCGTGTTGTACGCCATGTTCATATCTATTACTTGAAATTTCGTATCTTCGATAACTCATTCAACGAATGTGGTGAGTATCATCTCCCTTTTTATGACAATGCTTGAATTGTCAAATCCAGATAAGGTACGTGTTTTGGGTACTAATTTGTCATCAGCTTACATCTGGTTGACCACTCTTAAAAGAGTGATATTGATAGAGCTACCTAGATCAATCAGAACTCATTTTTAGTATCATGTAAATATTACCAACACATCATTATGAGGGATCAACACTCCATCTGCGCCTGCATAATCAAATGTTATACTGTCTTCTTCCAAAACTTGGGGAACTCACTTCTTGTGGGTGACTGTGATTTTTGATATCTTTTTTGCAACCGTATATGTCACGCCATAGACCTCATCCCATTCGCTTATGAAATTAAATGTTCTCTTTGGTGATGGAGGTTTTTGGGGCTCTTGTCTATTTTTCATATATGCTTTCTTACCCTTCTCATTGAAAAATTCCGTTAAGTATCCGTCGATTTAATAAGTGCTATACTTAACCTCATAGCAATCTGCAATATGTTGTTTATGACTGTGATCATTATAAAACTCGCACAAAAAATCTGGGTTCCTTCTGTTGGGGTTCAATTTCATTTCTTTTGGCCACCACACCGTTTCTCGTGTGTCTCACTCCTTTCCAAATTTGGATGATGAACCCGAATCTCTGTCCCTAGATCTAGAATCGTACCTCAGGTTCTCTTGTTTTGAACGTGAATCCCTTCTTGATGGTCACATGTAAGGTTTATACGTGTTCTTACCGGACCTTTTTAGTTTCTGGCCTCCTCGAGCTTAATCTTTCATCCCCATGTGGCTGAGTGATAGTATCTTCGTCTATCCATAGCTTTGTGTTATACCTATTATAAATATCATTCCAAGTTGTCACAAGGAATTCTCGTATGCTTTCTTTGAGAATTCTCGTGGCTTATGAGCTTTTTTCATTTAAATTACTTGCAAATACCAAGCTGCCCAAATATCAGGTATGCGTGGTAACATCATTCTTTCACGTTGGAATCTATCCACTAAATCCATGAGTAGCTTTGTGTCTCCTTGTTTTATTTTTAAGTTATCTTCCACACTCTTTTTAAATTTTTGAGATCCTGAGAGTGCTTTTATAAATGAATATGCAAGCTCAAGAAAAAAATCAATAGAGTTTTCAAGTAAAAGAGAATACCATGTTAGTTCTTCCCTTGTGAGTGTTTCACCAAATTTTTTATCCAGCACTAATTCAATCTCTTGCTGAGTCAAATCATTGCCTTGCATGCTAGTTACAAAATTTGGTTTCATGATCTCGTGGATCAGTTATCCCTTCATACTTCGGGATATCAGGCATCTTAAAATTTTCTGGAATAGGCAAAGGAGTGGTACTTGGCTCCCAAGATTGTTGAGAGTATTTATCCATATCCACTCCTTTGATTATAGGTGAAACACAATGTATCTGCTCTATGGGATCATTCTAATCCTTGAGCTGTCTCTGCGAAGTTAATACTAAAGTTTGTATATCAGAATTAATTGAAATACCCGACTTTCTATCACGAGATTCACTGGGAGTTCCTCCACTGCCTGAATTGGCAAGTACCGAGCGTAGATTTTCTATGGTTGCAGTGTTATTCGGAAGTGGAGTTATTGATACAATTGGCAACCCACTAATAAAAGCTTGAAGAGCATTGTTGACATGTTCTGCGATTAGTTGCTTTAATGCTTCATCAATGGCTTGATCATACCCATGTTGGTCACTTGCATGTGATATAGATCAGTCAGGTGACCCTTCTCGGAATTGTTGAGGAAAGTTTCGTGGTGAAGGGACTAGAGTTCCATCCCCTTGTTGGTTCAACTGGTTTTGCTGATTTTGTTGGTTGTTGTCGTTAGCATTCGACATGATTTTTGATAGGAAAAAGAATTTGAAAAGTGAATAGATTATCAGATTCCCAATAGCAAAACTAATTTGTTTAACCAAAAAATAGAAATTATGGTCAAAGCCTATTTTTAGAAGTACTTGGGTTACTGATAATCAAGAAATCAATATTCTTGTAGTAAGAAATGAAATTAGAATTTGAAATAGTAATAAGTAGGAAGCAAAAGTAAATGATTGTATTTTAATAATAATCACAACGTGTCCATACAAATGATTTTTTTTGGATATATTGTCATCTCTAAGTACAACGTCTTTTCCCTTTAATGATCGAGTTATTATAAATATTAATGACATTAATAAAATGTTATAATTGGTGATCGTATATGTTTCGTGAAGTTTCTATAATGTTTGTAATCATCCAAGCTCATTAATTGAAGATCAATGAATATGTCCTTTTTATTGTCTTGGTTCATTCCACCGGTTCCTCTTCAAATCACAAAAGAGACTCGAGCAACCATTTCTTCTCGTCTAAGAGACTTTTTGTTCGTATCTATTAAGACTCGCGTCTTTTCTAATATAGTCTTCTCCATGTGTCGCTTTACTAATGATCAACATATCTTACTATATCAGCCACATAATTAATTCCACGTGTAATATTCATTTTTCCAATACAATCACCAAGTTAAGAAAATCGTCTTCAAACACTACCATACAATCCTCTCCTTCAGTAAGCTTTGTAAACCAAAATTAAAAAATAAGAAGAAAACGAAATGAATAATTCATATTTGCACAAATTTCTTATGGTGTGGTACAGTACATTCAGCCTCTAGCAGACTTGCACGTGCAGTACATAATGACTTGTGGGACTAAACATTCATAAAAATGATGGCTTGGTAGTATCATTACGATTGTTTTTATTCAACCCCGTCATAATTTATGCACAAAATTCCAAAGTCAACAAAGCGAAGTTAGAGCGTTTAACCAGTTTCCTGCACTCAGACACTGTTTCTTGTATATAGAAACAGTATACAAAATATTAAAACGATTTCACTAATCAAGAATAGCTTTGACATATACCTTTATCCTTCAACTATTCACTAGGGTTAATTTCTTGTGAAGTACGCATTCACAATATTACGAGCTACTTTTGTTTTAAACATGTTGAGAAGGAGAGGGGATTATGTATGGTGTTTTTGATAATGCATAAGAGTTTTAATTGATATATATGTCATATTTGCATAAAAAAACATTATTCCTCTGCAACAGAAAATATTATATTTCAAAATTCTAAATTTGTTTGGCTATACTTAAGGCCTGTTAATGCAAACATCACCGAATTATCAAGGCTTAAAATAACAATATAATAATTTTAATTAAATTCTGGATTCGCCTCTCTAAACGTATATATAGATTAATTATACTCCTTATTCTCTACTGCTATTCTAAGCTTAGAAAACGTACATATAACATTTGTATTTATTTTGAAACCTACTAACTGGAAACAACCTTTATATCCTTACAAGATAGAGTTATACACTATTCTTCTCAAATTGTTATTATTGAAACCTAGTGAATTTAAAAATGCAACAATATTCCAAGTTGTGAAGAAGGGAGATGAGCCGGCAAATAATGCTCATTCTTTTGTATGAAAAACCTATTCTTAATAAGTGCTTGGTGGTTGTATATTATTATGGGTATTTACGCACATTTAAATTTTGGGTCCATCATGACTCTGGCTGCTGTACATTCATCTCCAAACTCATGACGGTGAGAAGAATAACAAAATTTTGAATTATTAACTATCATTTTTCTCGTTTTAAGTTTATTTTCTTAAAAAGAGAATTGCTCCATCACTCTCTAAAATGTTTCAAACTGATAGATCAGAATAGAGTAATATAAAAAGAAAGTAATTCAAAAACAGTTTTTATGGTAATTTGTCTAAACGAGTTAACACTACATAGATGATTCTTCTTACATTTCTTTTGGTTAAAAGAATTGTGTCAGCGACAACATAAAGAGAATGTCTACATGCACTTCTTGTTTTTTGTTCCAGAAATATTTTTCCTTATTTTCCTTTTTGTTCGTTTGTGTTTTTGCCAATCTATGTTATGAGGCAAACTTGGACCGCAAACCTAGATTTTCACAAAATAATTGAGTAGCAATATTTGTTCATGCAAAAACAAATACTATGATAATTTAAAAGTCAAACTATCATGAAATCAGACTATTTTTCAAACTACTGCTGACAAACATCACACATTCCTACCCTTAACAAAGTCCACAAACCAACTAGCTAAATATAGGCAAATATTACAAAAGAACTGAAGATTAACAGAGTAACACTAAAAATCGAAAGAGATGCTATAATTAAAATACAACTGCACTACAATAAACTTTGTATGTTTTGTTACAAAGTTTCTAATGGTGATTGAAAATTTATTCCAGTTAATTGAAATAAATTTTGAATCACCAATAGTGATAATGAATGAAACTTAGTTAACTGAGAGCTGACTACCTACCAAATAACAAACACTAAGTGCAGACGTGTAAACCATAATTCTAGTCCTTTCTCTTCTTGTTATGCAGAGGATTAGATCCAGTGGGAACTCTCCTATTCTCGAATTTGACATCTGGACCAACCCAAGAACTTGGAAGAGGTTGAAAGATGACTTGCTCTTTTCTCGGTGATGGACCGGAATATCGTGGTGGCTGCAGCTGGATGGCCTGAACTCCTGGAGAGGTAAAGAGGAATAAGAACAAGAAGAAATGTAAGAGACTCATCATGTTTGAAGAAATTTTTGAATTTATTAAATGTTGTTTATAAGTGGTAAAAATGCAGAATGAAGGTGGTTGCACTTGGTATATTTATATATGGTCATGGTTGGTCCATACCTTTATGTTGGAAAATGATGAATAAATTAGAACACTCAAAAAAATTCTTTTCTTTAATGACTTCTTTCATTTATTCTAGTTCTTTTGGTAGCGTGGGTAAAAACCTACTTCTTTGTCCCAAATGAATGATAAGGTTCGAAATGTGAGAACAATTTTTTTAACGGAAAAGTGTTAGCTTTGCCCCAGAACTATTAAATTTGGTCTAATAGTTTCCTTCATTCATTGATTGGGTTAAATATATTTTGCCGTTAAGGTTTTGGCTTGCATATGCCGTTTGAATTAACATCCCATTTTAGATTAAAAATTAAAATTATTTTTAATGACGTAGTTTTATCCTATTGGTTTATTTAAAACCTACCCCAAATATGTCCAACTCACCCACCCGGTTGAGCCCGGCCAGACCCAACTCCTACACTACCCATTAAACCCCATAACCCATCACCCAAATACATTGATACTCTCCAAATACGACTGATACTCCCCTCCCCCCATTCGACTAACCGAAATTCATACGACTAAAACTCCCCCAAACCTAATGCGACGATAGCGATGGCTACTTACTGCAACTAGTTTTTGAAAGATTCAAATTGGAGATATATTTTTAAAATCTTACTTTAATAGAGAAGAGACTTAAAAAATTGATCTTCAACTTGAATCTTTCGAAAACCAGTTGCAGCGAGCAACCATCACTCTCGTCACATTATGTTTTGGGAGTTTCAATCATTGGAATTTTGGTCAATCGTATGGGGTACTATTAGTCGTATTTGGGTAATATCATTGTATTCGGCTGATGGGTTATAGGGTTTAGTCGGTAATGTAGGAGTTGGGTCGGGTTGGGCTCAAACGGGTGGATGGGTTGGACATATTTGGGGTAGATTTTATATCAACTAATAAGATAAAGCTACGTTATTAATTAAAAATAATTTCGATTTTTAATCTAAAATGGGTTAACTTAAAGGGCATGTATGACTCAAAACCTTAATAGAAAGAACATATTTAGCCCAATAAGTGGATGGAGGCCAAATATTAGACGAAATCTAATTGTTCAGCGGCAAAGCTGACCCTTTTTGTTTTCTTAATTCTTTTTGTAATGCATAGGATATTGATTCCTTAATTCTTGAATAACATAATAATCTAGAGGGAGAATTTCAAAGACCTCCCCATATGTTTCATTCTATCTTATTGGCCTCCCCGTGATTAACGATATTACGCTTCACTACATTATTTTTTATTTTTTCGTAACAATTCTCTTTAAAATACTTTTCATTAAATAAAATGCACTTTAACAAATCTATCCTTTCTAATATTAAATTATTCAATTAATTATCTTTGTTGAAATATCATATTTGACAAAATTCTTTAAAAAAATAAGTGTTATAAATAAAATTGTATTTAATGTGAATGTCTATATTTTAGAGAAAATTTAGGGTTTGTTACGTTGTGGCTAAGTCACTTTTCTCCTATAAATAGGGATGTTCTATTCCATTGTAATTCATCTCAAATAATAAAAATTCTCTCTACTTTTCTCTATAATACTTTTCTTCTTCTTTTATTATTTTATAATACGTTATTAGCACGAGACTCTAACCAATTGAGTAAAGACTTCGTCGCTGGGCACAACGCTTTGGGATTAGTGCATGGTGCTTAATTTATACATAATATTGAATATAATGATTATTAGTTGTTCCATGAACTTTCTTCAAATATAAATTCTAGATTTAAGTTAAGTATTTTACCATATTTTTCTCTTTTACATTCTTGAAATTCTATAATTTAATTTTAAATACGAGCAAAGTCAACAAATTTTTATTCTAACTGTAATAGAGTTTTTGAGAAATTATAACCATCCGAAGTGGCAAAATTCTTATGTCTTGCAATGATAAAATTCAAGTATGATTATGAGCATAAGAAGTGAAAACCCGTCTCATTGAATATGTTTCATTATCGTTCCCTTAAGAGAATGTGTAGCAATATCTAATAAGTTTGAAAAGAACGCAAAATTATTACCATGAAGACATTAGTGGATGCAGACATGGAAATAGATGAAATTATAATCGTCATCATTATGCTAATAAGAATAATACGGATTCTCAAAATAATCCTTTATTCTAATCTTTTGGGGCAGGGGTAAGGTTTGTGTACATCCTATCCTGCAGACCCTGTTAGTGTGATTTTACTGGGTATGTTGTTATTGTTATTGTATGTGAAAAAAATGTTTGCCATTGATTTGACATGAGATTTTGTAAAGTATATATAGATGAATATGGTTCATTCATAATGTGAATATGACAACTTATCATTGATGGATACATATTCATTCTTAGAAAAGTATGGACGTGCTTGTAATGACCTGACCGGTCGTTTTGAGCCCTAGCACGTCGTTTAGCAGTCTGAGGTCAGCTTCATTTCAGGAAATAAGACTTATAGGCATGGTAGGAATTAAATTTCAGAAAGTCGAAGTTGATTCAGAAAGAGAATTCTCATTTCAGAAGCTTTAAGTTGTAAGAATTAACTAGGATGGAATTTTTGAGTAAACGACCTCAGAATTAGGATTTAAAGGTTCCAGCAGGTTCGTATGATGATTTCGAACTTGGGCGTATACCTGGTTTGGGTTTTGGATAACCCGGGAGCATTTTGACGTCTATTGTGAAAGTTAGAATTTTAGAAGAAATTTCATAAGTTTGGCTTGAAGTGCATTTTAGTTTTATCAATGTCCGTTTAGAATTCCGAGTCGATGAATAGTTCTGTATGGTGATTCTGGAGTTGGAAGCGCGATCGCAAGTGAATTTAGTGGTCCGTAGGTCATTTTGGAGCCATTTACCTAATGACTGAATTTGAAGGTTTCTTGAGAAGTTTTATCGGAAGTGTACTTTTTTATATTGGGTCAGAATCCAATTTAGGAAGCTGGAGTAGGTCCTTAATGTCGAATATGACTTATGTGCAATATTTGACGTTAATCAGATATGATTTGATAGGTTTAAACATCGAAAATAGAAGTTTAAAATTTTAAAGTTCATTAAGCTTGAATCGCAGTGCGATTCATGGCGTTAGCATTGTTTGACATGATTTGAGGCTTCAAGTAAGCCCATGTTATGTTGTGGGACTGAGTTGTGTGATTGGACGGTGTCCCAGGGGGCCTCTAATGTGTTCCGGGTTGTATTGCACACTTATTTGATGTTTCAACGTTGTTTTCTTTGGGAATAGAGTGGTACCACATTAGAAAATGAGATCCAAATTCAATTAGTATTGAATCATTAGATTTTAATCATAATTATGGAGCCATAGCAAAAATAATTATTGAATTCGGACATCATATGAGGGAGTTATGCTCGTTTTCGTATTGGGAAAAATTGTTGGTTGCTGTCATAACCGCACATGCGGTCATTTTTCTGTAGATGTCGGACCGAAGATGCGGTCATCTTTTTGCAGATGCCGAAAGTGCTAGAGGCAGTGGGGTTCTTAAAAAAATTGAAGTTCGGCTCTTTTTCACTTTATTTCTTTCATGGGATCCGATTTTGGAGCAACTTTAGAGTGCCATTTTCATCACCAAGCATGATGTAAGTGATGTCTACTAGTTTTGAGTACATACGAGGTTTAAATATGGATTAAGACATGAAAAATTGTGGAGAATTTGGGGTTTCAGGAAAAACCTAAAAAACTAGTATTCTTGGATTTTTACCACGATTTTAGGTATGGAATTTAGAGAAAATCATATATTTGAGTTCGTGAGGCTATGAGTAAACTTTACCTTCAAAAAATTTCGGATTCCGGGCACGTGAGCCTAAGGAAATTTTTGCCAACTTTTTGATCGGGGTAGAAATTGCTATAAATTAGATTGTAATGAATAATTGAGCATATATTAATGGATTTGCATAATCATTGGCTAGTTTTGGAGCATTGTGCATCAATTAGAGTCTTCGGAAGGGCGTGGAATGTCGATTATGGATATTCGAAGCGAGGTGATTCTTCTTTGTAACCTTGTAAGAGGGAATTGTCGGCATAGGTGAAATAACTGATTATGTGCTCCTAATTTGTGGGGGCTACGCACACATGAGGTGACAAAAGCCTGTGCGTAACTACTATTATGATTTTGTTCGGGTAGTTAGGACCCAAAAGCATGCTATACTTGAATTAATTGTAAACTTATTGACAACTTGAATTGCTTCAATCACATTTAATTAGTAAAAAAATTTCTAAAAGGATTTAAACTTCATTTTTTGAAATTATTAAATGAGGATTGGCTTTTCTTCGGAAAAGTTTTCCATGATGTCTTCTTGATTGGCTGCCTGTGTGTTTGTTTTGGAGTGGGTCAAATGCCTCGGCAGATTAAATAGATACATCTATGGTTCGCGTTGTTCGACCCTTGACAGTGCACAGTTTATTTCCTGTTGGAGTGGGTCGTACGTTCTCGGCATGATTTACACATGCTTGTATTGCTACCTTGAACTTATTAAAATTATTATTGCCTCTTCATGGCTTGAGAATATTTGGATAATAATGAAATGAAACCTTGAAAATTTTCTATAAACGAATTTATTGTTTACTTGTTTCCTTCTATTGGATTAAAACCATGTTTATAGAAATCCATGAATTAATACATTATTGACATCATTATTGTACCTAGTAAGTGTCGAAGTCGACCATCTCGTCTCTAATTCTTCGAGATTAGACGGGATACTCATTGAGTGCACGTTGTTTTCATACTCATACTACACTTATGTGAATTTTTGTTAAAAAGGTTCATGTTTTATTAGTGGCATGTTGGGCGTAGCAGGACGGATGATTCTGGGACAAGGTGAGTTGCACTTTTCTAGGAGGCACACAGCTAGTATAGTCCATTTCAAACATATTATATTTACTTTCTGTGCACTGTATTTCAGATGGATGTTGTAGCTTATTCCCGTCTTAGTAAATGCGCATGCACTTGTGACATCGGGTTATGGGATGATGTTTGAATTATTTTGTATTAATTTCTTAATATTTAATTTGAATTGAAGCATTTATCTTTCTTTTTATTTATAAAACTCGAAGGAAAAGCCTAGTTTTCAAGATTGTTAAAATGAGAACTTCAAGAAGTAATTTGGTTGACTTTCGTGACAGCGGTGTCCGGTGCCACAATGACCCTTAGTGGATTTTGGTTCGTGACATCATAGTATCAGAGCACTAGGTTCTTAGGGTCTCACGAGTCATGAGCAAGTCTAGTAGAGTCTCGCGGATCGGTACGAAGACGTTTGTACTTATCCTCGGGAAGTTGCAGGACTGTTAAGAGTACTTCCCTTCTTGATTACTTATCGTAGAATTTGATTCCTCAAGGCTTATGCCTTTATTTCTTTCCTACTCAATCTTATGCAATGAAAACCACTTGTTACAAATTGAGAATTGAATAATTATAAATGGTACTATAGATGTGGTGCGGGATGTTTCTCTCGATATAGTTGATCGGACTATTATCGTCGCTCTGTGGAAGGATATTCTGTTGTTTCAGGTCAGTAGCAGTACCTCTGAGAGCTCTAAGGCTAGGGACAAGATGCCATGATTCTTATGAACGATTGTTCCGCAGTATTGATATGATGGTGAGATAGTATTGAAGAAGCAATTGTCAGAGATCGCATGGCGCGGTAGTTCAGGGATAAATCAATGTTTCTAAGGTCGACGGTATGAGAAAGATGATCTTTCGAAGGGTGTAAAGTTAGCAGCAATCATGGGTTCAAGTGCCACGAAGATAGATTTTATTTGAGGCAACAAGTGAACAGCAAAGGACGAGGAAGGCCAAGTGGAAAGCGTCAGTCGGGATTCAAAAATTCTAAAAGGTCCAGGTATATGAAGCGAAGGTAGAGTAGTTGATTAAGGAAGCGGGTTTTCCCAAAGTGGGAGAGTGGCGAAGTTGCATATGGGCTTTGTAGTAGGATGACCACGTACCTTAAGGATAGTTCGGAGGGATTTGAGAATGTTAGTGATTGGTGATCAGGGTCTACAGATTTGGTCTAAAGCATGAGCTATTATGCGGCAGGAGACTTGGTATAACGGAAAGGAGCGGCTTGAAACAAAGAAGGATACAACATAACTTGAATGGGAAGGAAGTTGCCGCACATTTAATTGGTGTCCACGAGGGGTGAAAGGACTTATACAGCTAGAGGGTTAGCTCGGACTCAAGATGGATTATTGTTATCATGGTGATTGTACCATTTGCAGCAGCGTTAGAAAATGTCGGAAAGTTATTTCCATAGATGGGTTATTCTTGTGAGCAGGTTAGCGGTCGCGTGGTTAGCGAAGCTTCTGTAAAGAACTCTATTGGTTATACAACAAAGAGAAGGGTTGTGCAAATGTGTTAGAATATTCAGAATGTAAAAATGGGGGTTTACAGAAAGATTTGGAGAATTTTGGCGGTTGATAGCGCATGGTTGTGTCAATAAGAGATTAAGAATCCTGGAAAATTCCAGAGTTGTGTAATAAATGGGTTCAAGCCAAGTGGGAGAGTCCCACCACCTACGATTGGGTTGTATGGTTATCTTCTTGTGAGGTTTCGGGTTATCAGTGTATTGGTAAGTTGTTTTAGCAACGGGAAAGGAGCATAAGTGGTAACTTGAGCAAAGGGATTTTTAAAGGTGGGCTTTGTTGGCTCATGTTCAGACATTGGGAGTAATCCTATCGAGTGTTCCGTCGAGAGGGTATGCTTATGCTAGAAGAATCAGGAAGTTGAATATATTCGGGCAAGACAGAGCGGGTGGTTCTCAACAACGGTCTTAGAGAATTCAAAGATAAGGTGTGATGCCTAATGATTTCAAGCCTATAGGTACATTTGAGAATCAAGCTTGATAGCAACCTATGATAAGAGGCACAAAATGTTCTATGATGTTTGGGCTTGCTATGTAGCAATTGGGAGGTACGAAATAGTTCATGGGATTTGAGACAGCATGGTGTCGTGATTCAGGGTCACTCAGGATTAGTGTAGATAGAGAGTGTTAAGTGTTGAATGGGGTTATCATTGTTTCTATGGCAATCAAGGACAAATTGGAAGAAGAAGAATTAGTTAGCCATAGTCGAATTGGCATGTTGTGGGTAATGAACAGTTCTTTCAGCGTGATCAAGTTATGTTAGTGAATTGTGAATTGCGAGGCTTGTCAACTATTGTAGTTAGTGTTATTCAGGAAGTGTTCTACTGTTGTGGCATGCTATGTGGAGGCGGATCCCGGAAGGGTTATGGAGGGGTAGACCACTACTTAGAGATTTACATATTTCCACGGACGTGAGAATTTACTTGTGTGTTGCTATGGTTCTCCTAAAGCGATTTAAGTGAAAAGCTTTTATATGATGAAGTTTTAGCCAAATAGTGGTTCCGAAGATATGATAAAAAACGTGTTCTATGGTATGTTGGCGTGTTAGGGTCACTGAGTTGTATGTAATTTGAAAGTGAGAATCAAGGTTGCGGTTCGATGTTGACAAGAATGTCACGAGCTCGGACGAGCAGAAAGGAGTTTGGATGTTTAAATTAAGTTGTAATGGTCTTAAGTGTTACCTGAGATCAGTGCCTTGTGCAAGAGGCTTCGTGTATTGATTTGTGGATTCTTAATTTGCTTTATAGCATTCTATGGTGGGTGGGGAGGTTGTGCAGACTTTCTACCTGCTGCGGAAGGTTATGGGAGCGTGCCCACGAGAAGGTTATATAAGTGTGGCATGTAGTGATCGCTGCCGACTCAACACTACACAAAAATAGGAATAGCGGGTTGCAATAGCTTTTACCCGAACAAGGCGGGATCAAATTTTCACAGGGAGCTAGTAGTGGGGTTGTATTTTCTGTCTAGCCTAGAGATGTGTTTGTACTCCTATTGTCACTTAAAATATTTTTGGATTTTTGATTTAATAGCTACTATTGAAAAACTAAGGATTAAAGCTAAATTATGCTAAGAGAATATTTCTAAGTTGTATCTAATGGAGAGAAAGGCACTAGGGTCATGTCATCTCCTATGCGGTTAATGAACGGGTAGAAACTTCTAAGGATAGATTGACATGTTTGGGGCTTATGCTATAACTGTTGCACAATTGTACTCACTCTCACACCTCTCGGTAGAGAAAGTTATTTTGCCCAATTGACTCTCTTGAGACCATTAGGTAGGCCAATCAGACCAAGCAACTAGGGGTCAAGTAGGGTAATTACTCTCTTAAGATTTAACCCGTTAATTGGGACTACCATTTCTCATGGGTCCATCCCAATTCTTTGTTAGGTCGATTATGGGATCATAGACTCTATTTCTCAAGAAATGTTAAACCTACTAAGATTGAGTCAGTATTTGCAACCATCAATTGTCAAATAAAAAACATAAAATCAACCCAAATAGCAAACACCCAATATTAGTCTAACCCTAGATGGCAACACCCATCAATTACCCAAACTAGAATTGAGCCACAACCCTAACTAATGGTTTTAGCTACACATAATTAAAGAAGGAAAAAAAGAAATAGATACAAAGCTAAACATATTTAATTAATTATTAAGAAGAAACTACAGTAATCTATTGTTAATGAAGACCAAAAATGGCTACAATATCGTTCCCAGGTGATCAGCTGCGTTTCTGAATATAAAACATATCCTAAAATGGTAAAATATTATATTTACCCTAGCTAATGGGTTTAGCTACACATAACTAAATAAGGAACTGAAGAAACAGATGAAGAACTAAACATATTAATTAATTACTAAGAAGAAACTATAGTTATCTATTGTTAATGAAGACCGAAAATGCCAAAAATGGCTACAATATCGTTCCCAGGTGCTCAGCTGCATTTCTGAATATAAAACGTAACCTAAAATGGTAAAATGTTTTATTTATACTAGGATGGAAAAACTGGATAGAAATACTCCTGTAGGGTAAGAGCAGGCAGCACAAAAGCAATTGCGGCCGCAACTAGCTCTTTGACTTAGCAATTTTCAACTCTCTGAACTGGAGGACGCGGACTGCACAAATGAGTAGTGCGGCCACAAAAGGGGTCTGGCGCGGACTGCACGGTGACGACCGCGGGCCACATGTCTTTGACTTGGCTCTTAGACAATCTCTCTAAATCTCGTTCAGGCGGACTGCACAAATAAGTAAAGTTAGCACGAAGACTGAGTGGCGACCGCGAGAATCCAACCGTGACCGCATAGCCATTAGCCTTAATATGCCTTGCCTCTGAATCTCCTAGTGCAGCCGCAGTTGCTTTCACGCAGTCCGCACTAGGTCCTCTTTCTTCACTTCACTTAATCTTTGACACTTGAGCAGGTTTCACTTCTTTTTTAGCCGATCTTTGACATTTCGTCACTTTGTCGATCAAACCTGCAATCTAGCACAACTTGTGAGCATTGTGGGACTATTTTGTAGCAATTTATACTCAGAGCATAGGCAAGTAGGGGCATAAACACGTTAAACTCCTAACTTATTAACTCCCCCAAACTTAAACCTTTGCTTGTCCTTAAGCAAACAAAATAAGACCCACCCCTTAACGGAAAATCCAAGTAATTCCAGCTATCCTAAAGCAACCTCAACAAGCATCAATTGGGACTAGCGATTGCCCTCAATATGAATGCATCATTAACACATTTAAAGTTTGAAAAACCATGGATCAAGTGTGACACAAGAGCATCAAGAGTTGACATATTTCATCGAAGAACTTCTCTCAATTACTTTGGCCATTGTGGAACCCAAACTTCCACATCCTCAACTCTCACTAAGCGAACCTCACCTTTTAAGTATTGACACACAAACCGAGGTTGATGGAATTTAACTCATCTCTCTAAAGAAGAAGGTCACAAGTCCACCTCTAGGTACCATATGCTTTCCCCTTATGTAAGTATCAACTAATGTAGGCTCCCTTCAACTCAATATCAAATAGGGCTTTTGTGGAGTCATTGTGAAGGCTTTTGGGTAAGGGTCTGACATGTTTTTATTCACGTGGGTTCAATCTTCCCTTAAGCACTTCTTTTGATTCATTTTGGAATAATTCTCTTGACTCTTTTGAGTATTTCACTTCTTTATAAGGGGTTAGAGAGACTCGTTGTCACTCTTTCTTATGCAATTCGAAATATTTCTTCTTTTTCCACACCTTTTTACCTTTTGATTTCCATGAATCCCTTTTTATTCTTGTTCACATTGGAATTTCTTTTTGTCTTTTTTCTTTTCTTGCTTTTTCATTGCCTTCCTTTTCTTTTGCTTTTGTATATTTTTTCCACTTTGTTTCCTTACTTATCTCTCCCCCCAAACTTAGACATTTGCCATTATTCAAGGTGAGATTTGGGTGCCAAGAGAGGGTAATCATTTAGAACGGGTATAGGCTTGTAGCATCGGTTCTTGAAAGAAAAAGGTTTGAGGCTCAAAAGGGTTAACTATGGATCATCTCATTGGTAGGCTATGGAATTGTTCATCTTAACATTTGGATGAAGGAGAGCCTATAATCACTTCACAAGTCAAATTTTACCCAGGGGTTTGCCTCAACTAACATTCAAGGCAAGTTCTAGACCATTGGATTGGGACTTGGACTCACAATTCAACTTCTCACCACACACGCTAGGGGAATTCTAAAGACATCGAGTCGTGGACCCACAACGACCTTAGTTACGATACACGTACATAATGGTCCTGAAAGACCACATGATGATTGTTTGGTAAACGCAAGAGTCTTAAAGCCAAGACTTTCACCATCCTAAACAAAAAATTATGTCTTTGACCATGGGATCAAAGGCAAATGTTCTAGGCCCAAGTGAAGCTTTGTTGGAGGTACCCTTAACTATAACTATCAAAAACCAAAGAAAAATCAATGAAACGGACTCAAACCATTAAGAAGTTTGTCACGTTATCTATCATTGGGAAGAGCCACCCAGTTCGCACAATACTCCACCCTTGGAAAGAATCGTGGTGTTAACAAAACCAAGAGTTTATTAAAGACGCCAAAAACAAAACAAAAGGCTACGAGCCTATCTACAATGATAAAAACGAAATTCTTTTTGCAAAAATAGAAAACAAAATGAATATGTACAATAGGAGGTAAGAATATACAATGGGGGATGAATATATACAAAAATGTAACTTTATATATAGACCAAAAGAGAGAATAAAAAGTACAAGAAAAGTAGTGAAATGTAAAGTTATGTACATCCCGCAATATAAAATTAAACAAACATAAACTAAGTCAAGTATATACAATCATCCAGATAAAACAAAAAGTAGGGTGCACCCCCACGAATAAAAGCTGGCATTGTCCCCAATTCCAACAATCAATATAAGAATCAAAACGTCAGAAGAAAGGATATAGGAGCTCCCTAAGCCTGGTTCGTCTGCATATGATCATCAAAGGTCCCCTGGTCATATGTATGTGGGGGAGCCTCAGACTGGTTCCCGACCTCTTGTTGCTCAGCTGCTGGGACTGGGGTCTACTCTTGGAACGACTGGATGTTAGGTGCATTATGTGGAAAACTGGAGGAGTCCTCCTGTGGGGCTACCGCCTCAATAACCGCATCAGCTATACTTGGGAGCTTCCTCTTCTTCCTTAGCAGCGTGGGTGCCTGCTCCTGATGTGGCTCTGCTACTGGTGTTGTTGCTGGATCAGGGACCCCGAATAGAAAATCTATTGGCATCTAGTCTGCCAATAGCTTGTCCACATCTGTCCTTAGCGCCTTCACATACTCCTTAGAAGCTCTTGATCTCCTTATCTTCTTATGCTCCTTGGCGAGATCCTTCATATCCTTGCCATGTGAATCCACCACCTTAGACAAGGCTTCCTATGTACTCATAATCTTTTCCTAGTTGTCCAGGAGATTCTTCAGTGTATCCTCAATGGACTGAGAAATCTAAGCTTGCTGAGGTACTAAATGGGTCTCAATGGTTGAAGACAATGTAGACAACTTGGATGTCCCAGTTGACATCCAGTTGTTCAAACTGGCAAATGTCTAGCTCAACTGATGGGTAGTGATGGATACTTCGGGGAAGATGGGATTCCTGGGTCAGCTGAAGTATTGGGACCAACAGTAGAGGAAGGTCTTGGAGGCAAGTCCTCAACTACAGTGGTAGCAGGCATGGCAGAAGGCTTAGTAGAAGGCTCTACCGCAACTGGCTTCTCAGACTGGCCAGTTGGGGCAGGGGCAGGTGGCTTGTAGTTTTTGTCTTTAGTGTTGTCTAGGCCCTTCGTACTGAACCAGGTGAATAGAGCGACCGGCTTGACCTTGAGATCAGTTTGTTTCTTCTCCACTTCCAGGTCCTTAAAGTACATGGTAAGGGTATTAATAAAAGGGTAGTTCTAATCATGCTCTTGCCCCATAGCAGTAATCACACTGGACATCACATTTCCCACATCGATAGGGCATCCGACCATGATAGAAGCAACAAGTACAACTCGAGTAAGTGGGATAGTCTGATCATGGGTAGATGGGTCAAGCGGACTGCATACAAAAGACAACCAACCCCGAGCCTCAAAGTTTAAAGTCTTTATAAGGTTTTTGGTTCCTACTTGCACCCACTTTGGAACAGTACCTAGGATTGTCAGGTATGAGACTAACCATGGACGCACTTCTTCACCTATTGCCAATTTTTCATTATAAAGGGTCGCATCCTCATCATCAAACCCTAGGTAGTAATTGAGTGCCTGCCTAGTAAAGATCACCTTTTTGTTCAGCACTTTGGTTACCTTGGTTCCCTTCAAGATATGGGCCACATTGCTATTGAATTCTTTTACCATGTGCTCATTTGCCTTTATACAATTACCCTGAAAGTGATCCTAACCCACTCGAGTGTGAAATTTTCTATGCACATTGGGAAGTAGAGGTAAGAGATATTGCTCAATGAAACTCCTTTCTAGAATCAACTTCCGTTTAGGCCGCCACACCCTAAATTGGTGGAATGTTAACTGACTGACGAACCCAAGCTGTAATATCTCTAGTCCGGTCAACACCCCCAACCTGAGGTACACCACTCTGGGGTACCTCCCTATCACTGTCCTCACCACCTCCATCACCTCTTCCTGCACTCTCCCCAGATAATGAGGTTGTGGGGAAGGTAGAGTATTCTTCACTACCAGCTGCAGAATCTTAAGATAAATCCAAAATTACATTCACCGACCTCTTGGCAGTGGGTGATGCTAGAGGGTTATCAGTCAGTTGGAAACTGGAGACGAAGTAAGATGGGATTAAGTCAAAGGAGATGTCCTGAGATAGCATATACTCACTCCCTGAGGAATGGGACGCGGCTCTATTTGTAGCTTTTGTCATCTTCCGGGTCTTTTTCATGCTTTCCCGGACTTGGGGCGTGCATTTTACCACTATTTTGCCTTTACCCCCTCGGGAGGAACCACGTCTCCCAGGTTGTTATAATCCTTTGCCGCCTCTTTGTTTAACCTTTATCTACAGATAAATACATTTAACATAGTCAGTTGAAGCACATGCAGTGAATCTTGTGAATGAATTAAAGTTGCATAAAAAAGAAGAAAATGTTGCAGATATTGCTGCAGAACCAAGCACCGCAGACCGCACCATTAGGATTGCGACCACGTTGGAGGCACCGCAAACCATGCTGAGGCTAGCGTGGGCCGCACTAAACAAGGCCCTAGAAAACGTCTTATCTAAATATCCCACCACAATATGCACGAAATAGGGTCGCGACCACGGTGAGCCAGCACGGACCGCGTGAAATACAATGTGGTCGCTCTGGAAGAAAGATAAGTTTCATTCAAGTTGGGCACCGCGGTTCGCAAATGCAGACCACATCAGGGTCATACGGGCCGTGCTATGGCGACCGTGGGCTGCGCTGAGCCAGAATTAGGGAACTAGGTTAGAGTTTCATGTTTTTGTCCATTTTTGTCCAAATCTTTACACCCACTTCTCCCTACTCAGTTGCCCAATCCTCAATTGTTTACAGCACACTAAAACTAACAAGTAAACTAGGGTAAACGAATGATTCAAAGTAAAGTAGGATAAAAGAGAAGCTACAAACTACTGACAAGCAAATAATAATGAAATATGAAATTAATTAATCACAAATGCATGAAATGTTACCAAGTTTGTGACAATTGAATGCAACTAATCTTAGAAGGCTAGAATTTTTGTCTCAGGAAAGGATGAACAGTAGTTATAAGGCTCTGAGTTTTCAAATTTCAAAAAAGGTACATTGAGACCCTTGGTCTCTATTTATAGATAGCCTATGGGACCTATACTCTCCTACCAGCGCGGCCGCACACAAGCAACCACGAAAAGTGCCGAATTTGTTCATGTAAACCTTCAGTAGGTAGCTTTCGTGGACCACTCAAAAGAGACCACGACCGTGGAAGGCCATCGCGGACCGCAATAAATGGAATGCGGTCACGATGTAGAACTTCAGAGTGTACCATGTTCAGCTCATGCCGATGCGGACCACACAAAATGCATTGCGGTTGCACTGGTAAACTTCTGAGACTGCAATTTTTTCACTTTGTTTTGCACTGCATCAACACAATTCCTGCAACATCTCATATATAATTATCTCCAAAATCCTAAACTATAAAGAAAATCTAAGAGAAAGAAAAAGACATGGGTGGCCTCCCAAAAAGCACCTGATTTAACGTTGCGTCACGACACATGCTACCACCACATTACTTCAAATCAAGAAGCGCCACCACGTGGCTCTCATTAAACTCTCCAAGAAGAAATAAATAGTACATCCTCAAGTTGGATAAGCATCTGATCATGAATGGCAAGGGATAGTGATCCTTAAGGGGCACATTTTTCAATTTTTCATAGTCCATGCAACCCTGCCAACCCGTGATTGTTCTTGCAAGAATCCTTTTATTCTGAGCATTTGTAACTATGGTCATGCCATCCTTTATTGATACGCAGTGCACCGGAGAAATCTAAGATTTGTTAGAAATAGGGTAGACCCCCACTTCTTGCATCATCTCATCCCATCTTCCTTCATGCTCCAAGAAAGGTTTCGCGTCATCCTCCAAGATAGTTTTAGGCATATAGAGTGTGGGACTGAGGTGTGGAGAAAATGGAGTAACCACGGTTATTCCCCAAGTGTTGGCTTTGTTAGTGGAATTTTTCGGGTTTCAAGATCCAAAGACAATTTACTAGGCTCACAAGATTCCATAACATGTAAAGCATCTATGTATGTCACTCTACTTGAATCATCATTGACATCCTAATTTAGAGGCTAGGAAACAAGGGGATATTCAACATTAATCATAGAACTTGTATCATCTAATATCGTAGCTGTAACAATGTCTAGAAGAGAGCACACCTTGGTGCCATTAGGTTGTCTCATGGATTTGCAGACAAGGAAAATATCCTTCTCATCACTCACTCAGAAAGTGAGCTCACCCGCTTCAACATCAACCAATGCCTTCCCCGTAGCAAGGAAAGGTCTACCCAATATGATCGGCACCTCATAATCTACCTCACAATCCAATATGATAAACTCGGCCGACAATATAAACTTATCCCCCCCCCCCGGACAAGTACATCATCAACTATGCCCAAATGTTGTTTCATTTGATCGGTCTGTCATTTGAAGTCACATACGGTATCAAATTTACGCTAGCCCCCAAATCACAAAGGGCCATGGCAAAATCCGCACTACCGATAGTGCAAGGGATAGTAAGAGCTCTGGGGTCCTCAATTTTGTAAGCCATTGAATAAACGGTAGCACTCTCTTGACGAGTCATCTTAATTATTTCGCACTTCATTGACCTCTTCTTTGTTACAAATCTTTCATAAATTTTTCATATCCCGGCATTTACTCAAGTGCCTCAACAAAAGATAGATTTATTGTGAGGCTCTTCATCATGCCAATGAACTTTTTGAATTGATTGTCACTCTTTTGGTTTGCTAACTTTTGAGTAAAAGGTAGAGGTGGTCTAAGCAGAGGTGCCTTGGCTTTGGGTACCACCGGCTTGGGTATATCAACCACATGTTCCTTAGATGGGTTCACGGTATCTTGTCTTTCCACCTCGCCCTCATCCTTAATATCAATCCGTACATCATTGTTCACATTTCGTTCAACCACGTCTTCAACAATCAATGGACCCACATCTTCTTGGATCCCAACATTATCTTCCACAACTTTATTTTCTGTCGAGGCATGCACATCACCGCCTCTTCAACTTATAGTTATAACTGCCATCACATTGTTGTTGTTCCCATCCTTCGGTTTCACTACCATATCGGTAGGGCACCCTTGGGGCAAGTATTCAAAGCTTGAGAAATTTGACCCAGTTGCACTTCCAAGTTCTGTATAGATGTATTATGAGGAGCCAATTGCGCATCAGCATCTTGGCTCCTTTTCATCATTTGCTCGAACATACTTTCAATTCTCCCCATATCACTCCCGGAAGAACTCGGACCTTGAGAAGGAAAAGGGGGTCAATTGTTTGGTTGTTGGTACATGGGGGGCCTTTGAAAATCCTGCCCCCAGTTTTCTTGGTTTCCGCTATTGTTCCACCCTCCTCGATTGTAATTGTTGTTCCAATTACTATTGTTCCCGCTCCAATTACCTTGATTGTAACCTTGATTACCCTAATTACCGCCTTGGCTGTTGTTGTTCCAATTACTACCACCTTGTTGATTTACTCAATTGTTGTTGTTCCAGTTGCCACCACCTTGTTGTTGATTGCCCCAATTTCTTGCGGGACGCCATTGTTGATTCCCTTTGATTTCCTCTATTTCCTTGATAGTTATTGACATATTGACATTCCTCTCTTTGATCATCATAACACTCATTAAAATAGCCACAACCATAATTGTTGTTGTCAAATTGCTCACAATTACCTTGAGGTTGTTGTTTTCCTATTTGCGTCCTTTTCAACATAGAAACACCTTCCATGGAATTGACTTGGCACAGATTTTTGACTTGTTGTAATTGTGTTTTTGCCAATTGGTTCATAGTGGTTGTCAACTCCACTGTAGCTTGCCTATGGTCATGCAACTCCTTATATAAATGAATAACTGTAGGGTCACCTTGAGGAACGTTAGCCCTACTTTGCCATGCCGAAGAGGTGTCGGCCATTTCATCAAGTACATCACATGCCTCTTGGTAATAAAGTTTTATAAAGTTCCCTCTAGCCTATTGATTCACTATGCATTGATTCGTGGTGTTGATGCCCCGATAAAAGTTTTGTTGGATCATTACCTCGGTCATGTTGTTATTAGGGCACTCATTCACCATTGTTCTATATCTCTCCCAGATTTCATGCAAAGGTTTTGTTGGCTCTTGCTTGAAGGCTAAGATTTCATCCCGAAGTGTCTCCATATGACTTGGCTTGCTAATGAATTTATCCGCCAACTCATCCCAAGTTGTGATGGAATGATTGGGGGGCCTTTCTAACCAATCCAATGCTTTACCCCTTAGAGAGGAATGGGAAAAGCCTTAATCTCAAAGCATCCGCAGACACGTTTGTCTTCTTGCTACCCCAACATGTCTCTACGAACCCCTTCAAGTGCATGTAGGCATTTTGATAGGAGGCGCCCGTAAGATATCCTCTTTGCTCGAGCAAGGTCAACATGACATTTCTAACTTGAGAGTTCCCCGCTCAAATTCGAGAAGGAATAATAGCACTCATATACCCTTGATTTGGGAGAACTCTAGGAGCCACTCTTAGCAGTGGTGGAGGGGGGTCTGGGATAGGATTGTTGTCATTTGCATTGGCCTGACGACCTCTACATGGAGCTTGAGATAAATTAGGAACCTCTTCTTGATCAAGATCATCTACCTCCTCCACCACTGTGACATTTCCAAGAGGGTCATTTGCATTAAGATCCATGTATACCTGAGTGATTGACACAAACAAAATTAGTAAACAAGAAGGAAAGAAAAGCACAACACAAAACTAACTAAACAGATAGTCAACATCGTAAGCTCCCCGGCAACGGTGCCAAAAAGTTGATCGCTGCCAACTCAATGCTACACAAAGGTAGGAAGACCGGGTCGCAATAGCTTTTATCCGAATAGTGATCGGGATCAAGTTTACACTGGGAGCTAGTAGTGGAGTTGTATTTTCTGTCTAGCCTAGAGATGTGTTTGTATTCCTAATTTCACTTCAAACATTTTTGGGTTTTTGATTTTATAACTACTATTATAAAACTAAGGATTAAAGCTAAATTACGCTAAGAGAATTATTTAAGTTGTGTCTAATAGGGAGAAAGGCACTAGGGTCGTGGCATATCCTAGGTGGTTAATTAATGGGTAGAAACTACTAAGGATAGATTGACATGTTTGGGACTTATGCTACAACCATTGCATAATTGTACCCACTCTCACACCTCTCGGTAGAGAGAGTGATTTTGCCTAATTGACTCTCCCAAGACCAATTGGGCAGGCCAATTAGACCAAGCAACTAGGGTTCAAGTAGGGTGATTACTCTCTCGAGATTTAAACCGTTAATTGGGACTAAAATTTCTCATGGGTCCATTCTAATTCCTTATAGGGTCGATTTTGGGGCCATTGACTCTATTTCTCAAGAAGAGTTAAACCCACTAAGCTTGAATCAATTTTTACAACAACCTATTATCAAATAAAAACATAAAATCAACCCAAATAGCAAAAACCCAATATCACTCTAACCCTATATGGCAACACCCATCAATTACCTATACTAGGATTGAGCCAAAACCCTAGCTAATGCGTTTAGCTACACATATTTAAAGAAGGAACATAATAAATAGATATAGAACTAAACATATTAATTAATTACTAAGAAGAAACTATAGTAATCTATTATTAATGAAGACCAAAAATGGCTGCAATATCATTCCCAGGTGCTCAGTTGTGTTTCTGAATATAAAACATAACCTAAAAATGGTAAAATATTCTATTTATACTAGGATGGAAAAACTGGACAAAAATAACCTAAGGGGTCAGTACGGGCCGCACAAAAGCAACCGTGGCCGCACTAGATCTTTGACTTATCAGTTTTTAACTCTCTGAACTGGAGGACGCAGACCGTACAAATGAGTAGTGTGGCTGGGAAAGGAGTCTGGCGTGGACCGCGTGGTGACGACCGCAGGCTGTATGGCTTTGACTTCGCTCTTAGAAAATCTATTTGAATCTCGTTTAGTGGACCGATCAAATGAGTAGAGAGGCTGCGAAGCCTGAGCGCAGACCGCGAGAATCTAACAGCGGCTGCGTAGCTATTAGCCTTAATACGCCTTGCCTTTGAATCTCTTTGTGCAGCCGTAGTTGCTTTCACGTGGTCCACACTAGGTCCTTTTTTTCTCTTCACTTATTCTTTGACACTTGCGCAGGTTTCACTCCTTTTTAAGCCGATCTTTGAAATTTCATCACTTTATTGATCAAACCTGCAACCAAGCACAACTTGTGAGCATTTCAGGACTATTTTGTTGTTATTTATACTCAGAGCATAGGCAAGTGGGGGCATAAACACATTAAAGTCATAACTTATCATGTAGCCACTTGATTGGTTGAAGAAGATAAACCACGTATGAAGAGTGTGATAATATCATTATTTTTAGAACATATGTATGGAGGGCACTCAGCCCATTAAGTTGTGGGCTGTCATATTATTATGCATTATGAAAGAAAGGAGAGTTATTGTTGACCTTGGAAAAGTTATTAGACTAGTTCAGTACCAACTAATTTACCATTTCAATCAAAGTTTTCCTCAAAGTCACACCAATCTCTCTATAGCTGAAATATTGTTACTTGTATTTGATCCAGTCAAAGCCCAAGAGCAACAAGAATTTGAACAAACAAGAAGATTGACTACTACTGACAAATTCCAAATCCTGTATTGCAGTAATATTTGGTTTGAAGCCGCAAAAATGTCCAGTGGAGATGGAAGAATAGTCTCTTTTGAAGATATACAAATGGTATGCTTTTGATCATTTTTACCTATTATGAAAAAAAGAGGAAAAAAGAAGAGCTATTCACGCGATTCTGTTTAAGTATCCATGTTGATCTATTTGAGCCCAGTTCATCCCCCCCCCCCCCCCAAAATAAAAAAATAAAAAAATAAAAAATAAAAAATAAAATTGGTATATAGTCAATTATTATAGACTAAGTTCTTGTGAACAACTTATTATTTGATGCCAGAGTGCTCCGTAGCTGCCCAGAAAACTTAATTTGATTTTTTTTGCAAATATTTCTTTTTCTTCTTTTTCCCAAGGCAACCTTTTCCTTCAATCTTCTTGTTTGTTCAAATTCTTGAGGATCAAATACATGTAACAATATTTCAGCTATAGAGAGATTGGTGTGACATTGAGGAAAACTTTGATTGAAATGGTAAATTAGTTGGTACTGAACTGAATTTTGCTCATTGTCATCTTAAACCGGCTTGTCTAAGTGAGGTTATGATGATTGACAGTATATTAAGTTTCTTTCATATTATTATGCGTTATGAAAGAAAGGAGAGTTATTGTTGACCTTGGAAAAGTTATTAGCCTAGTCAGTGCGACCAGAATCAGCTTGGGGTTGATTCAAATATGAATATGGGCTCTATATCAGGCCAGATGTGTTCATTTCAGCAATGAGCTCCTTATGAAAGGACAGTCGGGGTGTTATTTTGTTGCCAGCTATTTCATGCAACGATATATTGCATCGTATGGGTTGTGAGATGGCTTGGTAAATTTCTTATTCGTTAAGGTTTCACGTAGCGATGATGTTATATGAGCAGGATGGCTCTTGAGATTCAGATAGTATACCGCACCTCAGTTGTGCTTGAGCTTCGTATCTTATAGCGCTATATGTTCCCTCAAGGATGGTATTATGCACTTAGCATTCTAGTGACTGAAATTCAGTATTTTATTATAATGAACAATTTAGCTCGATGTGCATCTCCTTGTATGAGTTCTATGTGTGGATCAGGTGGCACGCCATCTTGCGTATGTTATTTGGATCGGGTGGCATGCCTCCATGGTTATGTTATTTGGATTGGGTCTCACGCTGCTATGCTTATATTGTGTGGATTGTGTGGTATGCCGCCGTGGTTATGCTGTTTGGATCGGGTTTCGCGCCGCAATAGTAAGATGTTCAGTACAGTTCCCCATGGCTATTTTTGTGTGTTTTGTTTCCTATTTTATGAGGAAGCTCATATTAGTATATTGACTGCGTCGTATGTATGATTCGCGAGCGGGGTATTTGAACTTTCTTTCCAGAGTTGGTTTTCCTTTTGAAACGCGTTCGAATTAGTAGCCTATTGACACATTGTGGCATCATGTGAGACTTTTGATCAGGTCCAGGGTGGCTTATTGTCGGAGCAATTCGTACTGGGTGAGATGAGATCATTTGGAGTTAGGATCAGTGCAATCTGATTACATGAAATATATTATGGATCAAAGACCATTATTTGGTTAAGAATGGGGTAATGGCTCTTGTCAGAAATATAGACTCAATGATTGGTTGACTTGGCAATTGGTTATGAATTTCTACTCATCTTGTCTATCATGGAGGTATTATAAGGGTTAGACCAAGACCTGTGTATGTCATGAAGTGCAATGAGAGCATCAGATTCGTGGAAATTCAACTAATTTAATCAGAGAATATTATTGTGATCCTTGAGTAAAGTGGTACAAGGTGTGAATTCAGCAAAGGTATGAAGTCATGTTTGGGGTTCAGCATGTAGTGATTGATACGGTGATCGTATGTTGGAAACAGTTCTGGCAGAGAATTTCTTATGTTGGAATTGGGCTCTAAGACTTATTTGCTTGAATAAAAGGGGATATCTTTAGAATTGATCGAGCTAATGTACTCAACTGAGTTGTGGTAGCACGAGAAGGTGCATGAGGAGTTAAGCAATGATTTCAGACTACTTTGGTGTAGTTCTCAGCACGTTCGAGGACGAACGTATGTTTAAGTAGGAGAGAATGTAATGACCCGATCGATCATTTTGAGCCCTAGCGCATTGTTTAGTAGCCTAAGGCCATGAGCAGCTTAATTTTAGGCATTATGACTTGTACGCATGGCCGGAATTGAATTTCGGGAAATTGGAGTTGATTCTGAAAGAGAATTCTCATTGTAGAAGCTTAAAGTTGTAAGAATTTACTAGGATAGGAATTTTTAGTAAATGACCTTAGAATCAGGATTTAAAGGTTCCAGCAGGTTCGTATGATGATTTCGGACTTGGGCGTATTCTTGGTTTGGGCTTTGGATAACTCGTGAGCATTTTAAAGCATATTGTGGAAGTTAGAATTTTAAAAGAAATTTTATAAGTTTACCTTGCTGTGCATTTTAGTGTTATTAATGTTGCTTGGAATTTCGAGTCTATGAATAGCTCTGTATGGTGATTCTGGGGTTGGCAGAGCGATCGGAAGTGAATTCGGAGGTCCGTAGGTCATTTTAGTTCCATTTAACTAAAGATAGAATTCGAAGTTTTTCTTAAGAAGTTTGACCGGAAGTGGAATTTTTGATATCGGGGTCGTATTCTGATTCTGGAAGTTGGAGTAGGTCCGTGATGTTGAATATAAATTCTATGCAAATTTTGAAGTCAATCAGACGTGATTTGATATGTTTAAACATTGAAAATGGAAGTTTGAAATTTATAAAGTTCATTAAGCTTGAATCGTAGTGCGATTCATGGTGTTGGCATTGTTTGACGTGATTTGAAGCTTCAAGCAGGTCCGTGTTATGTTCGGGGACTGAGGCATGTGATTGGACGGATTCCCGGGGGGCCAAGGATGTGTTTCTGGTTGTATTGCACTATTATTTGATAGTTGAACGTCATTTTCTTTGGGAATAGAGGGGTACCACATTAATAAAATGAGATCCAAATTCAGATAGTATTGAATCATTAGATCCGTATCGTAATTATGGAGCAATAGCAAAAACAACTATCGAATTTGGATATCATATGAGGAAGTTATGCTCGTTTTCATGTCGCAAACAATTAGCGGTTGCTGGCATAACCGCACATTCGGTCATTTTTCCGTAGATGCGGTTATTTTTTTTGCAGATGCGGAAAGTGCTGGAGGCAGTGTGGTTCTTTTAAAAGTCGAAGTTTGGCTCATTTTCACTTCATTTCTTCAATGGGAGCAAATTTGGAGCAACTTTGGAGTGCCATTTTCATCACCAAGCATGAGATAAGTGGTCTCTACTAGTTTTGAGTATATACAAGGTTTATATATGGATTAAGACATGAAAAAGTGTAGAGAACTTGGGGTTTGAGGAAAAACCTAGAAAACTAGTATTCTTGGATTTTGACCACGATATTGTGTATGGAATTTAGAGAAAATCAAATATTTCAGTTCGTGAGGCTATGGTAAACTTTATCTTCGAAAAAATTTGGATTCCGGGCACGTGGGCTGATGGCATTTTCGTCAACATTTCAATCAGGGTTAGGAATTGCTATAAATTAGATTATAATATTAATTGAGCATATATTAATGGATTTTCATAATCATTGGTTAGTGTTGGGAGCATTGTGCATCAATTAGAGTCTTCAGAAGGGCGTGGAATGTCAGTTGTGGATTTTCAGAGCGATGTGAGTCTCCTTTCTAACCTTGTAAGAGGGAATTGTCCCCATATGTAAAATAATTTGTTATGTGCTCGTAATTTGTGGGAGCTATATATGCACGAGGTGACAAGAGTACGTGCGTAACTACTATTATGCTATTGTCCAGGTAGTTAGGACCCAAAAGCATGCTATACTTGGATTAATTATAAACTTATTGACAACTTGAATTGCTTAAATCAGATTAAATTAGTAAACAAATTTCTAAAAGGATTTAAACGTTATTTTCTTAAATTATTAAATGAGAAATTGACTTTTCTTCGGAATTTTTTTTCATGAAGACTTCTTGATTGACTACATTTGGGTGTTTATTTTTGGAGCGGGCCAAACGCTTCGCTAGATTAAATAGATGCATCTATGGTTCACGCCGTTCGATCCTCGGCAGTGCACAGTTTATTTTCTGTTGGAGTGGGTAGTACGTCCTCCGCATGATTTACGCATGCTTGTATTGCTTCCTTGAACTCACTAAAGGCTTTATTGCCTCTTCATGGCTTGAGAATATTTGGACAATAATGATTTTTTTTTTTTTGGAAATTTCCAATAAACGAATTAATTTTTTACTTGTTTCCTTCTATTGGATTAAAACCATGTTTATAGAAATTCACGATTTAATGTATTATTGACATCATTATCGTACCACTAGTAAGTATCAAAGTCGACCATCTCGTCTCTACTTCTTCGAGATTAGAAGGGATACTTATTGAGTACACATTGTTTTCGTACTCATTCTACACTTTTGTGCATTTTTGTTATACAGGTACATGTGTTATTAGTGGCTTGTTGGGAGTATCAACACGAATGATTCTGAGACTAGGTGAGTTGCACTATTTGAGGTGGCCCGCAGCTAGAATAGTCCCTTTCCAGCATATTATATTTACTTTCTATCCACTGCATTTCGAACGGATATTGTATCATATATCCATCTTAGTAAATGCTCATGCACTTGTGACACTTGGTTCTGGGATGATTTTTGAAATATTTTATATTAAATGCTTAATATTTAGCTTTAATTGAAGCAGTTATCTTTTTTTATTTATAAAAATTGAAGGAAAAGCTTAGTTTTCAAGATTTTTAAAATGAGAACTTCAACAAGTAATTTGGTTGGCTTGCTTGACAGCTGTGTTCTGCGCCACCACGACCCTTAGTGAATTTTGGATCGTGACAGTACTAGTGGTAGTGAAGATACCAAACTCACATCTAGAAGGAGGTTTAATATGAAATAAGAAATTATGATCCATTCATGATGTGAATGTGACAACTTGTAATTGATGTATACATATTTATTCTTGGAAGAGTATGGTCGTGCTAGTGGTAGTGAATATACCAAACTCACCTCTAGAAGAAGGTTTGAGATTCAACAAGAAAATAATTTTATTGTTATGGAATGAATGGTCATTGATCACGTACCTATTATGATAATGCCAAAATATTAAGGAAATGTGATTATTACAGGGCAAAACTAATGGAAGCAACATATTTTGCCTATAATGATTTTTGAATATAACCATAATGATGTAACTTCTCCTTAAAGGTAATATTTGCCACATGTATATTGATGAATACGTGGTACGACAAAATTAATTGAAAGCTCTAGATAATTTAATATACTACTTTGGAGAAATAAAATTAATTATCAATAATGTGTTATGTTCGTAGTAAGTCTCAAATAAACTTATTGAGTTTCTAAAGTATTCGCGAACCCGACTGTTTATTTGAGAATATAAATAAAACAATTAATATCTTTTACTACTACAACATGTAGCAGGATAATATGTGTGTGAAAAGTTATCAGCTTTATTCTCTTGTTTGTACTACACAAATAAAAGAATGACATCAATAAGTTTATTGATCTAAAAACTCATATCATAATAAACTCGGGGTTTATTGATAATTGCGCATGTGATGGTGTAAATATAAAGTTAATTTATCAAAATTGATAATATATCGAGTTGGCATAATGGGTTTGGTTGTGTTAATTTAAGTATGATATGCAAAAATAAAAGAGAACTCACATGGGTAAATATTAAAACTAGAAAGTTTTCTTATGAATTTTCTTATGTTGCTTCTCATTTATTAATAGAGTAACTAAAATTGGGATTTAATCCCATGAATGCTGGAAATATCAAAGGTGAATATGGATCCATTCACCTGACATACATAGCACATAAGATGCATATATGAAATGATTACATGTGCGATTATTATTAACTCGCAACCTGGTATTTGCCAGGTAACTTGCTCAATAATTTAATTTGGACCATAAATTTCCAGATTTTCTATTCAAGACAGTTCATCTTGATAAGTTGGTTTACACCACAGTTGGTTTAACAAAATAATTTATTGAGTGCCTCCATTTAATAGCTAAATTATTGCTTAGGTTGTTATTTATATCAACAAGAGGGGTTGCTCTGATGGTAAGCAACTCCCACTTTCAACCAAGAGGTTGTGAGTTCGAGTCTCTCCAAGAGCAAGGTGGGAAGTTCTTGGAGGGAAAATAAGACAATCAGTTAAGAAAAAGCTACGTGGAATGAGTTATCTTTGTATATCTAGATCCTCGAATAAGATAATATGAATTTGAAGTTCATAAAAAGACAATTCATCTGCAATATATTGCAAAGCATGCCAGATGCATTTGCTGACGCAAAGAAAGTAACTATATTCTCACTGTAAATGTTCATATTAGAATAAGTCATAGAAAGACAAAGTCTATGGTGCACTTAAAGCATATAGACAAATCGATTTCAAATAATCAATAAGAAGGATTTTATTCCATTTTAATTCATCTCAAATCAATAAAAATTCTCTGTTTACTTTTCTATGTGATAATCTTCTTCTCCTTTTAGTGTTTTATTACGATATAAGTATGATTTAATTCATTTTTTTTTTGTGGAAGCTTCATGCTATTATCAGTAGAGATTGGATAGTTAGGAGATATCCCAAATCCCCATTTTGATGATACTCATCTGTTAAACGCTTGCAAGCCGCTACTGTAACAACAACCTTCATCTTGCGATTGAGAATGCCCAATTTAAGAATTTGGGAACAACCCTAATTTCTTGGTGAAATATAACTTATGACTGGGAACAGCCCTAATTCTTGATGCTATATAACTTACGGACGGAAGTTACCTGAATCTTGGTTATGTCACAAAGAAGACTTGGAGGAAATGAAGGATTTACAGGAATTGCCTTTTTAATTTTATTTATAAAGTTGTTTGATCATGTTAAATTGTATTGTTTTAATAAAATTAAATTATCATCTTATTTATCAATATGATATACCCAATAATAATATTTCTATAATTGTTTTAAAATAAAAAAAGAAAATAATTAACTGTAATAAAAAATGAAAAAAGAAGAAGAAAAACTACCCATTCAAATCGGAGAGTAACTTCAAGTTAGAGTTTTGAAATGAAAAAAGAAATTAACAAAATAAAAAATTAACATTTCAAATTGGGAGTAGTTTCATGTTGGAGCTTTATATATACATTTTTTGGTGTTGGCTAAAAGTGGGGAGTATATAAGTTGGGGAGTAGTTTCAATATATTTTTTGTATATACATACATTTTGTATGTTATATACAAAATTATACAAATTTTATACACTTTTAGATTGTTAAATATAAATAGTTTCTTGAGATTGACTAAAAGTGATAATACCCCATCTTAATTTACAGCCACCGCCATTTCATCTAACATTGATGAAGGATTTTCTACTTTCGTAGTGGTAAAGAAAGATGCAAAGGGTGTTTCTCCAATTCACCAATAATTTGCAGATGTTCCAGACAAGATTGCGGCAATTGCAACTGGAGAACAACCTCACGATGGGTTCAATACGCGCACTGTATTCACAATTTCATCACTTTGACAACTTAACACCAACAATTTATTAGGTAGTTTTTAAGCAATGTGTTCTTGTTTCGTATATCCAACTCCAAGCTAGTCTTGCCATAGCATATAAAGGGGCCCATTAGTTGTCATATTGAATACATAATCATTTATATATTAGTATGCAATGATAGTTAAATTTTATTTGTTAAAGAGAAAATAATAAGTACACAAATAATAAGTAAATAAATAAGCATTATGGATACATGACATATGGACTGTATGTGTGTGTATATATGCACACACGAATTAGCGTACATTAGTTTTGTTTTATTATAAGCACTATTATGTCAAGTAGCTTCCACACTCTAGTTTTTGACAATAAGCATTATGTGCAGCCCTATTTAAGGCTATTAATTTTTTGCCACTAAATTTTCCCTTTCCCACAAATTTTCCATCAACAAAAACTTCAATTTCTCCTGTTTCTTCCCATTTATCAACAAGTTCAACTCTCCATCCATTTTTCTGACAAACCTCATAGAATTTTGTAACTGGATGAGTTTCCAGATTTGATGGAGTGATCAGAGGCTGCAAAAAACCTTCTACAACCTGTCAAATTATAGCTTGTTAATATGGCTTTCTTCTATATACATAGGCATATCTAATATTAAACTTAATAAACAGTGTTGTCACAACATCTACTACTATTTTTGTGACAGTCCATTTGAACTTCGTATATGTAGTGTTCGTGCAAACGAGTGGCGAAATCCATGTGGATTGAAGTGAAGGGCAACATGCTTCTTTAAAGTGAATGGACAATTTACCAAAAATTCAAAAATACCAAACATATATGAATTCAGCATTATAAAAATTGAATAGCAATTAAGATAACTAGTTATTCAAGTATCTTAATAAAAAAATAACGTTGACTCCTCAAAGTTGAGATTCGAAGAATTGATGGTTTCTCGTTCATATCACTTCACACATTAGCATATTTCTTTAAAAAGTGTATGATTTCCTTATGGTGTATGACTTTAGGCAATAAGCAGTAAGCCCTTGCTTCACATCACTTTATATTAGGAAATTAAATCAAGATTAATTAGTATTTTTAAGTTGTTTAGAATTTGATATTTGTTAATTTATTTAATTTATGTCTTATTAGGATTTGTTTACCAATTTTATATTGACATATATTTTTGTTTTATATTATTATAAATAGAGGTGCTATTATATTTTTAATTATGGAGAAATAGCTACGCTGTAGAGAGATTCAAGAGTTTATGAATTGTAAAAATCTTCCTATCAAGTTCTCTCCCGTGTTCAATAAATTTATTCTATATAGCTTTTGCTGAATTTTTTGCTTGTGCCTAAATTACTTGGGGTATTTCAATCCTTCAAATTGGTATCAGCGCCTGCATGAAATCCTACCAGAGCCGGTTGGGGATCCAAAAAAATGGATACTCTATTACCTAATTGTCATGTTTTTGTGTTTGAGGCCAAAAGTAGTTTTGAAATTTGGTATCAACAAATGAAGAATTTTTTAAGGATTTATGGTCCATCATTGATGAAGGATTTGAGGAACCCCAAGAAGACAAAATATTGACGGATGATGCAACAATACAATTGGAGAAGAAAATACATTTAGATTATAAGGCACGCTACTATCTCGCCATCAAAGTCGATTTGTATATATCTAAAAATATTTGTATGCAAAGTCATCAAAGGAGGCTTGGACAATCTTGATAAAGTCATATCGAAAAGTTACTGACATAAAAAAGGAGAAACTGTAGAGTTTAGGAGTCAATTTGAGTTGGCTCATATGGGACCAACAGAGTCCATCAAAGAAAGTTTTTACGAGAATTGAAGAAATAGTCAATGGTCTAAAGATAATGGAGAAGTATTGGAAGAAGTTAAAATTGTTGAAAAAGTATTGCAGTCTCTAAGTTTAAAGTTTAGCAACAAGAAAGTTATTCTTGAGGCTACCAAAGATCTTAACACTCTAGGACTCGATGATTTAGAAGGTGAATTGATGACACATGAAAGGTCACTGAATCAACAGAAAGATGAGACATTGGAGGAGACATCGCGAGAAAAGGATGATCAACCAAAAGAAAAAGAAGACACATCAAATCCGGCAGAGATAAATCAAGAAGGCCAAAATTCAGAAACATAGGAGAAAAGAAGATAAGGTACATGCAATTTTTGTTGTGATAGAGATTATATTAAATGCAAAGGAAATTCAAATAATATTCAAACTTTTTTTTCATAAATTCATTCGATTGATAAAAAGGATGATCTAGTTTCAAGGGATTCTGGCCCAAATGAGGTTAGTATTTCACTAGAAGAATTATTTGGTGGTATTGAAGATGAATCGAGTAATGAAAGAAGCAAGATGATTCATCAATAGAAAATTACTAATGAACCACCCAAGTTTGAGACAGAAATAGCTTGGGATCCAAAACCACAACAACACATGATTATAGATATCAAAGATAAAATAAATTTTGTACCATTGTTCGAGATTACATGGTTCAAGGACCAAGACGAAATATCTATTGGTGTCATTACTCTACAATTTATAGAATATTCAATTGGAGTTGAATGAGTGTACAAGTCCAACTACAAGGCAACTGAAGAAGTAGATGATTTCAAGGTAAAGAAAAATTATATTGATAATATTTTGAAGGGATTTACTATGAGTAAAGACAAATCATATATGAGAAATATTCAAGATAAAATGAAGTTAACTAAAGATGATACTTGTGACTTTGAAGATGCCATGTATATTAGGAAATCGGTGAAGAGTCTAAGGTACCTGACTTCCACAAGGCTTGATGTTACACATGGCATGATCAAGTTTGAAGATCTTGGTTTAAGGGATCCTGTTGAAAATTAAATTAATTAGTATTTTTAAGTTGTCTAGGATTTGATATTTGGTAGTTTATTTAACTTATGCCTTATTAGGATTTGTTAACCATTTTTATATTGGAGTAGGTTTTTGTTTTGTAGTATTATAAATATGGGTGCTACTAATTTTTAGTTGTGGAGAGGTAGCTAAGCACTAAAGAGATTCAAGAGTTTATGAGTTAGGATAAACCCTCCTATCAAGTTCTCTTCCTAGTTTAATAAATTTCTTTTATAGCTTTGCTGACTTTTTTGCTTGTGCCTAAATTATTCTTGGGGTAATTTCAATCCTTTCACTTTATCGCATTAAACGATGACTTTAATAACACCTGAATATGTGTGTACATGTATTTGAGCAAATACGGACAAGCCTTGCTTTTATCCCAATAATATCGTGAAAGATGCCCAAAGGGAATATTTCTGCCTTGCAGATGAAGAAAGGAGTCAAGAGCCAGGAGCCCTCATTTCTAGATTCCCTTTGTGTTGAGGATATTGAGCACTCTTCTAGTCCTATCTGTTTGATCGTGAAGAAGATCTTATGGAATATGAAGATGTGATGTCGCAGGACTCCCAAAATTCTAGCCACCGTGAAGGATTGTAGATCACGAGATTGAATAGGTGTCAGGTGCGAAGCCATCTGTGCATGCGCCATATAAAATGTCACAACCGCAGTTCACGAAGCCTTGGTGACGGTTGACAGAAATAATCGATAAAGCAATTATTATGCTATCAAAGCCGGAAGAAACATGATGCTACCCTAAGGCTCTGTGTTGACTGTCGCGTCCTGAATACGATTACGGTGAAGAATAAGTACCCTGTCCTACTGATGGAAGACTTGTTCAATAGACAGGGAGGTGCATTAGTGTTTACCAAGATTGACCTGAAGACGGAAAATTGGCAAGTGCGGATTGTTGAGGGTGATGAACACAAAATGAAATGCATGACATAGTATGGGCCGTTTGACTTCTTGGTCATACCATTTGGCTTGATGAGTGCTCCACCTATGTTTTGCACCATAATGAACCAAGTCTTATGGGAATATATACACGAGTTTGTGGTGGTTTAAATGGATGCTATTATGGTCTAGTAGGACATTTCCAAAGCACCTTGATTATTTGCGGATGGTCCTAGCTCGGCTAACGGAGCATGAATTGTATTTGAAGCTCTCTAACTACCCTTTTTCCCAAAACTCAAAAGTAGAATAACTTTTCTTAGTCAGGTCATTAAGAACGGGCGGATCAAGATGGACCAGTAGAAGGTCCAGGCTATCATGGACTAGATGCTACCCAAGGATATCCATGACCTGATGGTGTTCCTTGGCATATGAAACTACTATCGCCAGTTCGTGAGGAACTACTCCCTTATTGTTGCATTGTTGATGGAGCTCTTAAAGAAGGCCACATCTTGGGATTGGTCTACAAGAGGCAAGAGGGCTTTGATTCTTTGAAAATGGCTGCGTCTAGCCGTCTGGTACTAAACTTTCGTAATTTAACCAGTCTTTTATGAGGAATTTTGCTACATAATGGCCATCCCGTTGCTTATGAAAGTCAAAAGCTAAAGGATGTTGAGCGGCGCTATGTCGCAACCTCTATATACCCTTCTAGCAATCACAGAATCTCCTATTGGAGTAGATACCTCAAGGGGTTTACTTATCAAATTCAGGTTCAATGCCAAACTTATTAGCCACAAAGGGTGTAACATATGATAATGTGGATCCCGGATCAATCAACGCGTATACATAATAAGAAAACACAGATAATATACCTGTAAAAACATCTGGAGATGACTCGAGATCCTGACGACCTACTAGAGCATAGGTTCGACTTTGAGCACCACTTGAACTCGGCCTTGCACCTCTACCTCTACCACGACCTGTTCGACTGCTGAAAACCCTGTGCGGGAGGTCAAACTGATAAGGAAGCACCAGACACAGATCATGTCGGCTGAGTCATACCATTACCTCCTCTGTTAGGACAATCCCACATCATATGGCCAGACTTTTCGCAAGAATAACATGCATCAGAACCTCGACGACACAGTCCAAAGTAGGCTTTACCGCACTGATCACAACGTGGTGTTGGGGGTCTCGCCTGACTAGTATCCCTCTGATGTTGTGAGCTAGATGCTCGCAAACTCTGACCTCGACTAGAATAGGATCGATCATATCGAGGACTCTGCAACTGTGGAGGAGCACTAGCTATAGGTGGCGCCAAACTCCTCGAAGACTGGGGCCCGACCCTGCTTTGAAGTCATCAGGATACCTTGCAAATCTTTCCCTCTTATGTTGGCCCCTATCCTGCTCCCTATCTGCCCTCTTCTGGTGCTTACGATCCTCTAGGGTCTAGGCATAAGTCTGTGTACAGGAAATATCCATTCCCTCCACCAAGGAGGTTGTTTTGCACTCATTTATCAGATGTAGTCCCAACCCATTCACGAACAAATTCACCCTATTACTTATCTCGGCCACCATATGGGAAGCATACCTTGCTAAAGAATCAAACTTCATACTGTACTCTCTCACACTCATATTACCTTGTCTAAGGTTCAAGAACTTATCAGCTCTAGCTCGTCATATCTCAACTGGCAAGTGGTAACAAAGAAAGGAATCAGAAAATTCCTTCCACACATTTGGAGGAGCGTTCGGACCCCTGGATCTCTCCTAACTATCATACCAAGAGAACTGATAATCTCGTAGCCTATAAGAAGCCAACTCTACTGCCTCTGTATCAGTAACATGCATAACCCACAATGTACGATGAACCTGGTCAATAAAAGTCTGGGGTCCTCCTTGGGGTACGATACGGTAAACACTGGAGTGTCTAAATTAATAAAATCATGAAATCTCGTGCTAACTGGTTTATCAGCAGCACCTGTATTCTGGCTCTGAGCCTGAGGAGCTACCAAGCTAGTCAATAACTGTAAAACACTCTACATATCCTGGTCAATAAGGCTAGACGGAGGAACTGGAGGTGTTGGGTGCCTCCTAATATCCTCTCTAGGAGACGGAGTTGATGAGGTATATGATGTCATCTCACTCCCAGACTCACTTTGGCCTGCTCTGGCTTGGGGCACATGACTGGTACCCTCTCCCGCAGCTGTATCAAGCCGTCTACAAATTTTTTGCTTCCTAGTAGAAGGCATCGTTGATAGAAAACAAGGTGAATATTAGAGACGAACACTTACGACTCAACTCTACGCACGATCTAGATTAAGGATGAAGGTAAGAACCCTAGATGTCATGTAGCCTCCTGATTATAAATACGGCGCGCTACACATCCATACTCAAGACTCTACTAGACACGACTCATAGACAATCCCTAGGACCTACTTGCTCTAATACCAAGTTTGTCACGACCCAAACTGGAAGGCCATGACTAGCACTCGATCATACCTGCCAAGCACCAACGTTCATTTTATCTAACCTTCTTTATTATCTTCTAAGGCTGACGAAATCAATATAAATGGTAGACAGGGATCATGGACAACAAACTATAAAATATGATGTCATGAACATAACTAATATGGGATGACAAGACAATCAAGAAACTATGTATAAGGTACGAGCTACCATGAAAGACTATACAACAAAAACCAGCCGACAAGGCATACAAACTATACATGAGTCAACACCTGTCTATGAGCCTCTAAAGGAACATAAATTTTGCAACATAGCCAGAACAATGCCCCGGCGTACCCATAATATCCATAGCAAAAATGCCTACCAAGACCACGACAATCACCGCTGAACTGGATAGCCTACTGTTCTGAGGGAGCTACACCTGCCTGTCTATCAGGACATGAAGCCCGACATGCATCATCCACAAATAAAAGGACATCAGTACAAATAAAGTACTCAGTATCTAAGGAATGTAACCATAAATACGAACAATAATGTAAGCAGCAATAGAGAATATACACCCTATAATATCTAAGTACCTCTGAGGGCTACTGACATGAAATACATGATACATATGTATAAATACATACACTTTTAAAACATATTCCACTGTGGCCATCATCATCATCATATAGTACCCGGCCGTAATAGGCTCGGTAAAAAAATATACCCGACCATCATAAGGCTTGGTAGAATCATACCCGACCATATGGAGCTCTATAAAACCCAATTGATCAATGGTTGCACAATAAGTGTCACCCAGCCAACTATAGCGCGGCTCGGTAGAGTAAAATAGATACATATATATATATATATATATATACATACATAAAATGCATGCTCGACTCATGGAAACACTTTCTAGACCTTTCAGAGTGACGTAAGATCGGTTCCTATGTACACATTATTAAGACAAACTATTCACCATGAACCTTAAAAGAATCAGGAATTACCAACAACATTGATAACATAAGAATAAGAGAAGCAACATCACATCAATCGTTCCATAAGAGGGGAAACAATGTAAGTACTACTAGTTTCTAAGAGTACAATATCTTTGGAAGCTCGTTCATTACATTATGTACAATCGGAGTAGTGAAAAAGAAGGAAAGAGATAGCCTCATATACCTAGTATATACTACCCCAATCTCAAGCTATGCAATTGTCATAACACCTTAGTTTATAATAAGAGAAATGATACTATCGTTATCATTTAAGGGTCATAACTATTATATATTGACAACAGCCTATTTTACATTGAGATGGACAGAACCTCCCCTATATATATGACTTCACAAAATTCCAAACAATCACTAAACAGCCCAAAAAACATCAATAATAATCATATTAAGCCTCCCAAAACAGTCCACACACCACCTAATCACTTCCTACATACCGGTCACCATTGTCGTGTCAAATGACCCAGAAATGTTACGAAGAACAATCAGTCCACAACCCTAAATCTGTATGGTGTTTCTCCATACCCTTTCTCCTCCAAAACTCCACAAAGCAGTAATAAATCACGCAGCCCAACAGCAACACAAAACAGTCCATAAAACAATCTGCTACAAGTGAATAACTCGAACTCACGGCTTCTGATCATCATCCCGTGAGTTCTTACATGTATAAAACGAATTACCATGAGTTCACAACAGAAATAACGTATGTAATAGAGCAGTAAACTTACCTTACTCGTTGGATAACTCAGCCCTTCCCTTGGTTCTTCAAACTCTTGATATTAACCTCAATTAGAACTTGAAAGAGAGGAAAAATCGATTAAGGTTTGTGTGGGATTTTTGGGATGCGGTTTGCAGGGGTTTAGGTCCGAATATTTGTGAGATATATTGAGGGTTATATTTCAGGAGATTACCTTTTAAATGGGCTCAATAGCCGATCCGAAATTTCATTTGTTTGGGCTATCATTTAACCAAGTTGGTGACACACCTACTTGTCACCTAGCATTTTGTGCAGTCTCACAAAAGTGTCTCTATTTCTCTACTTCGATGTCGTATCGATAAATGGTTTAATGCGTTGGAAACTAGACTTATAGATCTTATATTTGGTGGGTATATCGTTCCGTAATTCAAAGTATGTTAGGATAGATTAATGACATTTGACCTAAAGTTTAAGTAAAACCATGAACCTAAGTCGCGACAACTTTTATCGACTTTTGTTTTATAACTCGTTTAACTTCAAGACTATGAAAAGGATATTATATGATTCAAATACCTTAAAATATGACCTCTTGATTGTATTAAGAACCTATAGGTTTACCCGAAAATACGGCTCACAACATCTTTGATTCGTTTAGCTTCTAATACTTGTTAACCACCCTTATACACCTTTTTATCATTTAAGACCAATAAGATTAACTTCTTATCATCTTAAAGATAATCCTTTCATGGATTTATGTCAACTACCTTATGGCATGAGCTAATATACGTGAATATGGGTCGTAACAAAACAAAATATAAAGTTTTAATTGTGTGAATAAGATAATATAAATGAATACAACAATGAAATAGGACAGGTTATGCAAGGCAACAACCTATATGCAAGGAACAGAGTAACACAAAATAAAAACAGCTCAATACCAATAGCAACAACAAGGGTCTCCCAGGATACTGTCCTGTAGTCCTTGTCATCAACTGCTGAGAGGATCTTTCGGGATACCATCGCGTAGTCCATCATATGTATATATTCAAAGGATCTCTCGTGATACAATGCGGTAGTCCAACTATCAATGCGCGGGGATCTATCAGAATCTAATCTGTAGTCCCAACATAAATGTACAAGCAGAACTATATGGAATCTAACTCACAGTCTCCCAAAGTAAATGTGCAGGGATGATCTATCTAGAATCCAACCCGTAGACCCAGGGGGTATATCGGGAATCTAATTCATAGTCCTATAGTAAAGAGACAAGGGGAAGCTACCGAAATTCAACATCTGTAGTCCCAATGTAAATGAACAGCAATAGCAAGGATATTTTCAGAAATAAAATTTCATACCAAGGCAACAAGTAATTCTAGCCTAATATATTGCACTTAATGAAACCAAGGCAATTTAGCAAATAGGCAATTTTAAATCAGTCAAAAATGTGCTTGTCTAACTAACAACATGCTAAAATTTGCTAGTATTATAAAGCAGGTAAGAAGAAACTCGGTTTTAAATACTTAAAGCAAAACTGGATTTACAACAATTAGCTCAAGTACATGCTCTTCACCTCATGTACAAGGCATTCAATTACCAATTATCATATCCTAAGAGGATGGTCCCTCACACAAGGTTAAACAAGCCACTTACCTCCAACCGGCTCAAAATCAACTCGAAACTATACGTTTGCCATGAGTATCTGACTTCGAATGGTCCAAATCTATTCAATTCAATTACATATCGTAAATAACATCTTAAGTAACTGACTCTACTATCTAATTCACAGCTAAGACGCACAATTAGGTAAAATAACCAAAATGCCCCTCCGGCCAACGTCTCAGAATCAGGTGAAATTAACATTTTTAGAAACCTCGTACTTTCACGAGTCCAACCATATATAAATCTCCCAAATCAGACATAAAAAAATCCACTCAAAACTCAAAAATTCGATCTATGAAGTTTTATCAACTTTTCGTTCAAAATCCAAAATTAAGGGAGGAATTCACACATAGATTAGTGGGTTACAAGCAAAAAGGAGTTTGGAGTAGTTACCCAAATGATATCTCTGAAAATCTCTCGAAATCTCGCTCAAATTCGAGCTCTTAAGCTTATGTGTTGGTAAAAATGGCTAAACCCTCGATTTTGAAATCTTATATCTACCTAGGTGATTTGTTCAATGCGATCGCCATAAATCATATGCGACCGTGAAGAGTAAAAGTTAAAGGCTCAAAAATTAGCCTATAAAAACGCAACATAAGGCATGTGATCGAAGAAGAGGAAGGAAGTGGCATATGCGATAATGAACTAGGCCACCTGATCGCGAAGACGAAAATGGCCACTGAGCCACCGACTCGAATTGTGCTATGTGAACGCGAGAAAAAGATTCCGAACGCGAAGAAGGAAGGAAATGGACTTCCGCAATCAATGCGATCGCATAGAATAAAATCACCTACTCTTGAATTACTCTATGTGAACGCGGGGGAAGGGATGCGATCCCACTAAAGAATATGTCTGCAACAGACCTGAAGCAAAATCTACAATCTTTTTCCAAATTAAAATTCCCCGTTGAGCATCTGAAACACACTCAAGGCCCCCGAGACCTCAACCAAGCCTACAGACATATCCCATAACATCATTCAAACTTGTTCCATCCTTCAGAATGCTCAAAATAACATCAAAACACCTATTTTTAATTAAATTCGACCTTAAGAACATCAAAAACTCCAAAAACACATTTTCGATCAAAAAGGCTATCAAACCTCATCCGAATGACCTGAAATTTTAAACACACGTCCTAAATGACCTGACAGAACTACTGCAACTTTTGGAATTCCATTACGATCCTCAGATCAAAATCTCCCTATCAGACTGGAAACTTCAAAAATTCAAACTTCGACATTTCAAGACAAAATTAGCTACGGACCTCGAAAACACATTCTGAACATGTTCCCAACCCCGAAGTCACCTAATGGAGCTAATAGAGCCATCGAATTTCCATTACGAGACTGTCTTCATACTGTTCCAACAACGGACAACTTTACAAAACTTAAGCTCCCATTTAAGGACTAACTGTCCCAAAACTCTCCGAAACTCAAAACCGAACGCGCTGGCAAATAAAATTAGTAGAAATAGACTTGGGAAAAGCAATTAATAGGGGATCAGGCGTTAATTCCTAAGATGACCGGCCGGGTCGTTATATTCTCCTACACTTAAACATTCATTCATCCTCGAATGAGCATAGAGACATACCTGAAGTAGTGAAAAGATAAGGGTAACAGTCGCACATATCCTGCTCAGTCTCCCAGGTCACCTCCTCAGCCGACTGACCCCGCCACTGAACCTTTGCTGAAACGATGTTCTTTGACCTCAACTTTCTAACCTTCTTATACACTATTGCAAAACAAAACATCACGAACCTTCCAGTCCACATAGTTGTTCTATCTAGACTGGGTTGTACGAATTCTATCCTGAATCACCTTAACCTTCTCCAAAGCATCCTGAGCCAAATCTCTGCCCAACAGTCTGGCCTCACCTGGCTCAAAACTAATCCCAAGACCCTCCAAACTCAATCACATACGCACAGAGCATATCCTCAAGAATCAGAATAGTGCGCTCGGACTGTCCTCCCGTCTAGGGGTGAAATGTTGTGCTCAACTCCACCCGAGTACCCAACTCCTGCTAAACAACCCTCCAAAACAGTGATATGAACTGATTACCTCTATCTAAAATAATAGAAACTGGAATACAATGCAGACAAAGGATCTCTCGGATATAAATCTCTGCCAATCGCTCAAAGAATAAGTAGTATACACAGGAATGAAATAAGCGGACTTCGTCAGCCAATCCACGATCATCCAGATAGCATCAAACTTCTTCAAAGTCCATGGGAGTCTAACTACAAAGTCCATGGTAATATGCTCCCACTTCCACTCCGGAATCTCTATCTGCTGAAGTAACCTACCCGGTCTCTGATGCTCGTACTTCACCTACTGATAGTTGAGGTATCTAGCTACAAATCCAACTATATCTTCCTTTAGCCACTTCCACAAATAGTGCTGCCTCAAGTCCTAATAGATTTTTGCGGTACTCGGATGAATGGAGTACCGCAAATTATGGGCCTCCTTTAGAATCAACTCTCGAAGCCCATAAACGTTAGGTACAAAAACCTGACCCTGCATCCTCAATACTATATCCTCGCCAATGGTCACATCTCTGGCATCACTATGCTGGACCTTGTCCTTAAGGACAAGGAAATGAGGGTCATCATACTGCCGCTCTCTAATATGATCAAATGAGGAACACTGAGATACCACACAAGCTAGAACCCGACTGGGCTCCGAAAGGTCCATTTCTAACCAACTGACTAGCTGACGCCTGAACATCCATCGCCATAGGCCTCTTTGATACTGGTAAATATGCTAAACTCCCCAAACTCTCAGCCCAACGATTTAAGATGTCAGGCACTACATTGGCCTTTCCCGGGTGATATAAAATAGTGACCTCATAATCCTTCAACAACTCTAACCACCTCTTCTGGTGTAGATTTAGATCCTTTTGCTTGAACAAATGTTGCAAGCTCAGATGATTAGTATAAATCTCACAAGGAACCCCGTATAAATAATGGCGCAAAATCTTCAGGGTGTGAACAATGGTAGCTAACTTGAGATTATGGACAGGATAATTCTTCTCATGCATCTTCAACTATCTAGACACGTAGTCAATCACCCTACCGTCTAGCATCAACACTGCTCCAAGGCCAAGTCTCAAGGCATCACAATAGACTGTATAAGACCCGAATCAGTAGGAAATATCAAAACTGGGGCTGTAGTCAAAGTTGTTTTGAGCTTCTGAAAGCTTGCTTCACACTCCTCTTTCCACTGAAATGGAGCACCATTTTGGGTCAATCTAGTCATAGGGGTTGAAATCGATTAAAAGCCCTCTAAAAATTACGGTAATAGCTCACCAAGCCAAGGAAACTATGAATATCTTCAGTGGAGGACAGCCAAGGCCAACTCTACACGGCCTCTGCCTTCATCGGATCCACTGGAATACCCTCCCTCGATACCACGTGGCCTAAGAATGCCATTGAAACTAACCAAAACTCACATTTTGAGAACTTTGCATATAACTTCTTCTCCCTCAAATTTTAAAGCACTGTCCTCAAATGCTGCTCATGATCTTCCTGACTCTGGGAATACACCAGAATGTCATCAATGAAGACAATGACAAAAGAGTCGATATATGGCCGAAATACACTGTGCATCAAATGCATAAAGGCTACTGGGGCACTGGTTAGCCCAAATGACATAACAAGGAACTCGTAATGACCGTACCGAGTCCTAAAAGCAGTCTTTGGGATATGTGGCTCCCGAATCTTCAATTGATCGTAACTCGAGAACAAATCAATCTTAGAAAATACCCGTGAACCTGGAAACTGATTAAACAGATCATCGATATGAGGAAAAGGATAATGGTTCTTCACTGTAACCTTGTTCAACTGGTGATAATAAATACACATATTCATAGAACCATCCTTTTTCTTCATAAACAAGATAAGAACACCCTAATGTCAAACATTCGGCCGAATAAAACCCTTATCAAGAAATTCTTATAACTGATTCTTCAACTCCTTCAGCTTAGGGGGGAGCCATACGATATGGAGGAATAGAAATGGGCTGAGTGCTCGGCAACAAATCAATGCCAAAATATAATGTCTCTATTCAGCAGCATGCCCAGAAGGTCAGCTGGATACACATTGGGATAATCATGTACCACTGGGATTGAATCAACAAAAGGGGTATCAACACGGACATCTCTCACATAAGCTAAATATGCGGCATACCGCTTCTCAACCATACACTGAGCTTTAAAGAAACAAATAACTCTACTGGGAGTGTGATCTAAAGTGCCACTCCACTCAACACGCGGTACACCTAGCATAGCCAGCACCATGGTCTTTGCACGAAATCAAGAATAGCATTATGGGGAAACAACCAGTCCATGCACAAAATAATATTAAAATGAACCATGCTGAGTAGCAATAAGTTTGCTTCTGTCTCAAACCCACAAATACTAACCAAATACGACCGATGAATGCTGTCCACAACAAAAGAATCCCCCGTAGGAGTAGAAACATACACAGCAAAGCTCAAGGAATCTTGTGGTACACTGAAATGTGGAGCAAAATAAGAAGACATATAAGAGTAAGTAGAGCCTGGATCAAATAGAACAAATGTATCTCTGTGACAAACCAGTGTAATACATGTGATGATAGAATGGGAAGCAACAGCCTCAGCATGAGTAGGAAGGGCATAGTATCTGGCGAAGCCTCCCCCTCGCTGGCTGAGAAGGTGGGGCGGCGACTGGAGCTGTAACTATAACTTGTGAACTCTGTGGGGCATGTGGCTGAGAACTCTGCGGAGATTCCCCCCTCCCTAGTCTAGGAAACCCCTAACCATATGGAGTGAGTCACCACACTCAAAACAAGCTCTAGTAGGACGTGTTGGCTGCGACTGGCTAGGGCTAGGTCTGCTGGACTAACCTTTGGAAACAACCTGCGCAAGAAGCGTGCTAGAGGCCGGAGGTGCATAATGAGGCTCTGAAGGCCTAGGAGGAGTTGGAACACTGGTAGCTATTGGAAGAGCTGAATGGACTGGGCAACTAATATAACCCCTGCCATGATGACCTACAGCTGGGGTGCCATGATGAAACAGTCATAGAAGCCTAGCGCAAATGCTCAAACTTTGCGCGCCATACGCCGTAACGCTCTGAGGAACATGCTCTCTCACAAAAAAATCTAAGAACTATGTCCAAGTCAGTGAAGCAGCCTCATCTGGGCTATCTAACTCTTAGGTGCACACAAATCATAGGCGGCCACTTTGAGCTGAAAGGTAGTGAAAGAAACCTTGATGGATCCTAAAATACCCATGGTACGGAGAATGCGGTAACACTTATCAAGAAAACCCAAAGCATCCTCCGATGCTAGACCACTAAATAAAGGAGACTTGTACTTTTTGATGCTCTCAAGCCTCAGCTGCTTATCCTCGAAAACCACTATCCTGTCCTCGGGCTGGATAGGCACTACAGACATTACTGGAATAATCTTGGGGACCTGCTAAACATGCACTCGCTGCTCAAGAGTACGGGCAGGGGAAGTATGTGCTCCTTCCCTGGCCTGGGATGTGGCTGCAGTAAGGGGAAACAACCCTACATAAGCTAAAGTGGTGTACATGCTCATGAATTGTCCCAGAGTCTTTTGGAGAGCTGGAGTAGTGGTAGCAGTAGTAATAGGCGTGTCAGGTGCCCGGACTTCGGCTGGATCTTCTAGTGGTACCTCGGCGGCAGCTCGCATAGGTGCTCTGGTTGCACCACGTGCACGCCCTCGACTATTGCTCCGACCTCGACCTCTAACGATTGCAGTTGAGAGTGCGGTTGCATGATCATCTCGAGTGGCACGTGTCCTCACTATCTATGAGAGAATAGAAAGACATAAGTTTAGTCGTGATATCAAAATCTCGCATGATCAGGAAATCAAATGAAGTGGAATTTTCCTAACAGTTACATAGTCTATCGTAGTTAAGTACAGACGTCTCCGTACCAGTCAGCGAGGCTCTAATAAACCGGCCCATGTTCCGTGACTCCTATGAATCTAGAGCTCTAATACCAACTTATCACGACTCCAGTTCGCACTCCGTGAACATGTCGTGACAGAACCTAGTCCCTACGACTAGGTAAGCCTAATAATGCGGAAACAAAATAACTTGTGATAGTAAATAATTAAAAATTTAGCAACTAGAGAAACTGTATATAAATGCCTCTCGGCATATACAACTCAACATCACAAATGCCTACAATAATATACCAACACCAGAAAACTCACGGGAATGCAAGCTGAAATAAATATAGTACAATGCTCTAACTACTAAATGTCTAAAACTACAGTAAGAAGGAAGGCTAACTGCTAAAAGATAGAATAAGATAGAGACTCCTTGGTACGCGGATGCGGTAGATGTACCTCAAAGTCTCTACTATAATTCTCTACCTCAAGGGTGATACGTCTGGTTAGAGGTACTTGGATTGTGCATAAAAAACATGAAGAGAAGGGGCACGAGTACACCACAGTGGTACTTAGTAAGTGCCAAATCTAACCTCGGTCCGGTAGTTACAAGGACGGTCAGGGCACTATTGAGGTTAAACAAAATATAAAGTTTCAACTATGTGAATTAGATAGTATAAATAAATATAACAATAAAATAGGACATGTTATACAAGGAAAAAACCTATACGCAATGAACAGAGTAACGCGAAATAAAACAGCTCAATACCAATAGCAACAACAACGATCTCCCAGGATACCGTCTAGTAGTCCCTGTCATCAACTGCCTAGATGATATTCCGGGATACCGTCCCATAGTCCATCATATGTATATATTTGAATGATCTCCCCACATACCGTCCCGTAGTCCAACTATCAATGCGCGGGGATCTACCGGAATCTGATCTATAGTCCAAAAGTAAATGTACAGGGGGAACTATTAGGAATCTAACCTACAGTCCCAAAGTAAATATGCAGGGAGGATCTATTTGAAATCTAACCCGCAGAAAAAAATAAATGTGTTGAGGGGTCTATTTGGAATCTAACCCGCAGTCCCAAAGTAAATATTGAAGGGGAGCTACCAAAATTCCACATCTTCAGAAATGAAATTTCATACCAAGGCAACAAGTAATTCTAGCCTAACATGTTGCACGTAATGAAACCAAGGCAATTTAGAAAATAGGCAATTTAAATCAATTATATATTCATCTGTAACTAACAATATGCTAATATTTGGGAGTATTATAAACAGGTAAGAAGGAACTCAGTTTTAAATATTTAAAGCAAAACAATATTTTTCAACAATTAGCTCAAGTACGCGCTCGTCACTTCACGTACAAGTCATTCAATTACCAATTATCATATCCTAAGGGGAAGGTCCCACACACAAGGTTAAACAAGACACTTACCTCCGACTGGCTTTAAATCAACTTGAAACCACACGTTTTCCATGAGTATTCGACTCCGAATGGCCCAAATCTATTCAATTCTATTACATATCATAAATAACATCTTAAGAAACTGATTCTACGATTTAATTCAAAGCTAAGAAGCAAAATTAGGTAAAATAACCAAAATGCCATTCAACCCAACGTCTCAGAGTCGGGTGAAATTAACATTCTTAAAAATCTCGTATTTCACGAGTCCAACCATATATAAATCTCCCAAATCAGATGTCAAAAACCCACTCAAAACTCAAAAATTCGATATATGAAAAATTACCAATTTTTCATTAAAATCCGAAATTAAAGGAGGAATTCACACTTATAATAGTGGGTTACAAAGAAAAAGGAGTTTAGAATCGTTACCTAATCGATAGTTTTGAAAACCTCTTAAGCTTTACTTATGGTAAATATGACTAAACCCTCGATTTTGAAATCTTTTATCTGCCTAGGTAATTTTTTCAATGCGATCGCAGGAAATCATATGCGATCGCGAAGAGTAAAATTTAAATGCTCAGAAATTGGCCTATGCGAATGCAACGTATGGCATGTGAGCGCAGAAGAAGAAGGAACATACATATGCGATCACGAACTAGGCCACGCGATCGCAAAGAGAAAATGGCCACTCGGTCACCGACTCATTTTTTGCTATATGAATGCAAGAAAAAGATTGCGAATGCTAAGAAGAAAGGAAATAGAGTTCCGCGATCACGATCCAAATAATCGCGTAGAATAAAATCACCCCCTCATGAATTACTTTATGCGAACGCGGGGGAAGGGATGAGACTGAAGAAAAGATCTGCAACAGACTGTCCCGTTGAGCATCCAAAAACATCCGAGGCCCCCAGGACCTCAACCAAACCTATGGACATATCCCATAATATCATTCAAACTTGTTCCAACCTTCAGAATGCTCAAAATAACATCAAAACACCTATTTTCAATTGAATTCAACCTTAAGAACTTGAAAAACTCTAAAAACACATTATTGATAAAAAAGTTTATTAAACCTCATCCGAATTACCTGAAATTTTACACCCACATCCTAAATGACATGACATAGATACTACAACTTTCGTAATTTCATTTCGACCCTCAGATCAAAATCTCACTATCGGACCGGGATCTTTAATAATTCAAACTTTGGCATTTCAAGGATAAATTAGCTATGGACCTCTAAAACGCATTCTGAACATGCTCCCAACCCCAAAATAACCTAACGGAGCTAACAAAACCATCAGATTTCTATTCAAAGGCCGTCTTTATATAGTTCTGACTATGAACAACTTTACAACACTTATGCTCTCATTTAGGGACTAAGTGTCCCAAATCTCTCCAGAACTCAACACCGATAGTCCCGACAAATTAAATTAGCAGAAATAGACTTGGAAAACATTCGTTCGTCCTCGAATGAGCATAGAGACATACCTGAATTAGTGAAAGTATGAGGGTAACGGCCGCGCATATCCTACACGGTCTCCCATGTCGCCTCATCGGCCGACTGACCCTGCCGCTTAGCCTTTGCTGAAGCGATGTTTTTTTACCTCAACTTTCTGAACTGCCTATCCACTATACCAACTTGCTCCTCGACATAGAACGGATCCTTATCAAACTGGACTGACATTAAATCCAACACGTGTGACGAATCACCGTGATACCTTCGAAGCATCGAAACATGAAACATCAGGTGAAATCCTACCAGGCTGGGAGGTAAGGCAATTTGCCGTAATATCTTAAAAGAGCCAATAAACCTCAAACTCAACTTCGCTTTCTTCCCAAATCTCATAACGCTCTTCATAAGGGAAACCCGAAGCAGGATCCACTCTTCAACCATAAAGAAACCCTTACGAACCCTCTAGTCTATGTAGCTCTTTTGCTGGACTGGCTGTACGGAGTCTATCCTTAATCACCTTAACCTCCTCCAAAGCATCCTAAGCCAAATCTGTGCCTAATAGTCTGGCCTTACCTGGCTCAAACCGACCCACTAGGATCTACACTACCTGCCATACAAAGCCTCATACGTTGCTATATGAATGCTGGATTGGTAGCTATTGTTGTAAGTAAACTCCACCATTAGGAGGAACTTATCCCAAGACCCTCCAAAATAATTCACATATGCATGGAGCATATCCTCAAGAATCAGAATAGTGCACTGGGACTATCCTCCCGTCTGGGGGTGAAATGCTGTGCTCAACTCCTGCTGAATAGCCCTCCAGAACTGTGATGTAAACTGAGTACCTCTATCTGAAATAATAAAAACTGGAATACTATGCAGACAAACGATCCCCCCAATCTAAATCTCTACCAACCGCTCCGAAGAATAAATAGCACACAATGGAATTAAATGAGTGGACTTGGTCAGCCGATCCACGATAATCCAGATAGCATCAAACTTCTTCAAAGTCCATGGGAGTCAAACTACAAAGTCCATGGTGATCTGCTCCCCCTTCCACTCTGGAATCTGTATCTGCTAGAGTAACCCACCCGGTCTCTGGTTCTCGTACTTCACTTGCTGACAGTTGAGGCATCTAGCTACAAATCCAACTATATCTTCCTTCATCCATCTCAAGTGATAGTGCTACCTCAAGTCTTGATATATTTTTGCGGCACCGGGATGAATGAAGTACCGTGATCTATGGGCCTCTTCTAGAATCAACTCTTGAAGCCCGTAAACATTGGGTACACAAACGCGACCCTGCATCCTCAATACTCTATCCTCACCAATGGTCACATCTCTAGCATCACCACACTGAACCTTGTCCTTAAGGACAAGCAAATGGGGGTCATCATACTGCTGCTCTCTAATATGATCAAATAAGGAAGATGAGAAACCATGCGAGCTAGAACTCGACTGGGCTCTATAAGGTACAATCTCACCAACTAGTTAGCTAAGGCCTGATCATCAATCGCCATAGGCCTCTTTGATGCTGGTAAAACTGCTAAACTCCCTAAAATCTTTGCCCGACGGCTAAAGGCATAAGCAATTACATTAGACTTGCACGGGTGATATAAAATAGTGACCTCATGATCCTTCAACAACTCTAACCACCTCATCTGGCATAGATTTAGATCTTTTTTCTTGAACAAATGGTGCGAGCTTAGATGATCAATATAAATCTCACAAGGAACCCTATATAAATAATGGCGCCAAATCATCATGCGTGAACAATGGCAGCTAACTCGAGATCATGGACATGATAATTCCATTCATGCATCTTCAATTGTCTAGACGCGTAGACAATCACCCTACTGTCCTACATCAACACTTCTCCAAGGTCAACTCTCAAGGAATCATAATAGACTATATAACACCCTGAATCAGTTGGAAATATCAAAACGGGGTTGTAGTCAAAGCTGTTTTGAGCTTCTGAAATATTTCTTTACACTCCTTTGTCCACTGAAATGGAGCACCCTTTTGGGTCAATCTAGTCATAGGAGCGGCAATTGATGAGAACCCCTCCACAAAATAACGGTAGTAGCTCGCCTAGCCGATGAAACCACGAATCTCTGTAGTGGATGACTACCTGGGCCAACACCGCATGGCCTCTACCTTCTTCGGACTACCCTCACTCGATACCACGTGGCCTAAGAATGCCACTGCATTCAACCAAAACTCAAATTTTGAGAACTTTGCATATAACTTCTTCTCTCTTAAAGTCTAAAGCACTGTCCTCGGATGCTTCTCATGATCTTCCCAACTCTGAGAATAAACTAGAATTTCATCAATAAAGACAATGACAAAAGAGTCGATATATGGCCAAAATACAATGTGCATCAAATGCATAAAGGCTACTAGGGCATTGGTCAGCCCAAGTGACATAACAAGGAACTCATAATGACCATACCGAGTTGTGAAATCAGTCTTTAGGATATCTAGCTCCCGAATCTTCAACTGATGGTAACCCGAGCACAAAACAATCTTAGAAAATACCAGTGCACCCGAAAGCTGATTAAACAGATCATCGATATGAGGAAAAGGATAATAGTTCTTCATTGTAACCTTGTTCAACTGGCGATAATCAATATACATACGCATATAACCATCCATTTTCTTCACAAACAAGACAAGAGCACCCCAACGTGAAATACTTGGCCGAATAAAAACTTTATCAAGTAATTCCCGTAACTGATCCTTCAACTCCTTCTGTTTAGGGGGAGCCATAGGACATGGAGGACTAGAAATGGGCTAAGTTCCCAGCTACAAATCAATGCCAAAATCAATGTCTCTAACAGAAGGCATGCCTGGAAGGTCAGCTGGAAATACATCGAGATAATCTATTAGCGCTGGGACTGAATCAACATAAGGGGTATCAACACTGACATCTATTTCATAAGCTAAATACGCAGCACGCCCCTTCTCAACCATAGACTGAGCTTTAAATAAAGAGATAACACTACTGGGAGTGTGATCTAAAGTACCACTCCAATCAACACGCGGTACACCTGGCATAGCTAGTGCCATGGTCTTGGTGTGACAATCAAGAATAGCATAATGGGGAGACAACCAGTCCATCACCAAAATAATATCAAAATAAACCATGCTAATTAGCACCAAGTCTGCTCTGGTCTCAAAAACACGAATAGTAACCAAATATGATCGATGAATGCGGTCCACAACAAAAGAATCCCCCACTAGAGTAGTTTCATGCACAGCAGAGCTCAAGGAATCTCGGGGTACACCCTAATGCGGAGAAAAATAAGAAGACACATAAGAGTAAGTAGAGCCTGGATCGAATAGAACCGATGCATCTCTGTGAAAAACCAACATAATACTTGTGATGGAAGAATCGGAAGCAACAATTTTGGCACGAGCAGGAAGAGCATAGTATCTGGTATAGCCTCCCCCTCGAGGGTGACCTTTACCTCCCCGACCTCCACCTCTGGCTGGCTGAGCAGGTGGGGCAAAGACTGAGCTGTAACCATAGCCTGTGAACTATGTGGGGCATGATGTGGCTGAGAAGTCTCTGAAGATGCACGCCTCCCAAATCTGGGGCGACCCCTAACCATATGGCGTGAGTCAACACACTCAAAACAAGCTCTTGGAGGACGTAGTGGCTGCAAGTGGCTAGGGCCAGGTCTGCTAGACTAACTTTTAGAAACACCCCGCGCATGAGGCCTGCTAAAAACCAGAGGTGTATAATAAGACTCATAAGGCCTCGGAGGAGTTGGAGCACTGCTGGCTGCTGGAAGAATTTTATGGACTGGGCGACTCACATAACCTCTCCCATGCTGACCTACAACTGGGGTGCGGGCACCAGAATAATGGTTCGACTTTCGAGACCTCTTAGTCTCTCTTTCCTCCCTCTCCCTAGCATGCATACCCTCAATCCTCCTAGCAATTCTCACCACCTGCTGATAAGAAATATCCATCTCAAACTCACGAGGCATGCTTGATCTAATGCTGGGAGTTAGCTCATCAATAAACTGCTGATCCCTCTTGCGAATAGTAGCTGCACGCCTGGCCAAACTGGTGTAACGGACAATATACTTTGAAACAATCATAGCACCCTGGTGCAAATGCTCAAACTCTACACGCCATGCGTCCCTGAGGCTCTGCGAAACATAATCTCTCAGGAATAGATCTGAAAACTAAGTGCAAGACAGTGAAGCAACCTCATATGGACTATCTAACTCATAGGTGCGCCACCACTCATTGGCGGCCCCTCAGAGCTGAAAGGTAGTGAAAGAACCCTTGGTGGATCCTGTAATACCCATCGTACGAAGAATATGGTAACACTCATCAAGAAAACTCAAAGCATCCTCCGATTTTAGATAACAAAATAAAGAAGGCTTGTATTTTTTTAGCCTCTCAAGCCATAGCTTGTCATCCTCGAAAGCCGCTATCCTGTCCTCGGGTACCTGCTGAACCAGCCTCGCTGCTCAATAGTACGGGTGGGGGGAGTATGTGCTCCTCCCCTAGCCTAGGTTGTGGCTATAGCAAGGGGAAGAAACCTTGCCTAAGCCGAAGTGGTGTACATGCTCATGAACTGTGCCAGAGTCTCCTAGAGAGCTGGAGTAGTGGTAGCAATAATAGTAGGTATCTCAAGTGCCTAGACTTCGACTAGATCTTTTTGTGATACCTCGGCGGCAGCTCGCACAGGTGCTCTGGCTGCACTACGTGAGCGCCCTGGACCTCTGCCCCGACCCCGACCTCTAATGACTGCAGTAGGGGGTGCGGGTGCTTGATTGTCTCAAGTGGCACGTGTACTCACCATCTGTGAGAGAATAGAAAGACAGAAGTTTAGTTGTGATAACAAAATCTCGCACGATCAGAAAATCAAATAAAGTGGAATTATCCTAAAATTTACATAGCCTATTGTAGATAAGTACAGACGTCTTCGTACCAGTCAGTGGGACTCTAATAAACAGACCTGTGTTTTGTGACTCCTATGAACTTAGAGCTCTAATACCAATTTATCACGACCCCACTTCGCCATCCGTGAATATGTCATGTTGAAACCTAGTCCCTACAACTAGGTAATCCTAACAATGCGGAAACAAAATAACTCGCGTAAGTAAATAATTCAAAATTGAACAACTAGATGAAACTGTATATAAATGCCGCTCGGCATATACAACTCAACATCATGGAAGCCTAAATACTATCCCAAAACGCGAAAACTCACGGGAACACAAGCTGGAAGAAATGTAGTACAGTGCTTTAACTCCATAATGTCTAAAACAACAGTAAGAAAAAAGGCTAACTGCTAAAAGATAGAATAAGATAGAGACTCTCTGGTTTGCGGACACGGCAGATATACCTCGAAGTCTCTTCTAGATCTCTCTACCTCAAGGGTGATACGTCTGGGTAGAGGTACCTGGATATTCACATGGAAAACATGCGGTACTCAGTAAGTTCCTAGCCTAACCTTGGTTGGATAGTGACGAAGAATGGTTAAGGCCCTACTGAGGTTAAATATAATATAAAGTTTCAATAATGTAAATTAGATAATATCAATGAATACAACAATGAAATCGGATAGGTTGTACAAGGCAACAACTAATACGCAAGGAACAGAGTAACACGGAATAAAACTAGGTCAATACCAATAGCAACCACAAGGATCTCCTAGGATACCGTCCGGTAGTCCTTTTCATCAACTACCCAAACAATCTTTCGGGATACCGTACCGTAGTCCATCATATGTATATCTGAAGGATCTTCCGAGATACCATTCGTAGTCCAACTATCAATGAGGGAATCTACCAGAATCCGATATATAGTCCCAAAGTAAATATACAGGGGGGTCAATTGGGAATCTAACCCGCAATCCCAAATTAAATGTGCAGGGAGGATCAATCGTGAATCTAACCCGCAGACCTAAAGTAAATATGCAGGGGGATCTATGGTGAATCTAACCTGCTATCCCAAAGTAAACAAACAAAGGGGGAGCTACTAAAATCCCACCTCTTTAGTCCCAATGTAAATGCACAGCAATAGCAAGGAGATGTTCAGAAATGAAATTTCATACCAAGGAAATAAGTAATTCTAGCCTAACATTCTTCACGTAATGAAACCAAGGCAATTTAGAAAATAGCCAATTTTAAATCAATTAAACATGCTTCTTTTACTAACAATAGGCTAAAATTTGCAAGTATTATAAAGCGGGTAATAAGGAACTCAATTTTAAATACATAAAGCAAAACCAAATTTTCAACAATTAGCTTAAGTACGTGCTCGTCACCTCATGTACAAGGCATTCAATTACTAATTATCATATCCTAAGGGGAAGGTCCCCCACACAAGGTTAAACAAATCACTTAACTCGAACCGGCTAAAAATCTACTCGAAATCAAACGTTTTCCACGAGTATCTGACTTCTAATGGCCCAAATCTATTCAATTCCATTATATACTGTAAATAACATCTCAAGCAACTGATTCCACGACATAATTCAAAGCTAAGACGTGAAATTAGGTAAAATAAAAAAATTTCACCTAAGGCCAGCATCTCGGAATCATGTGAAATTGACATTTTTAGAAACCTCATACTCTCACGAGTCCAACCATATATAGATGTCAAAAAGCTATTCAAAACTCAAAAATTTGGTCTATTGTTATGAAATCTCCTATTTAAGGTGAATGTCTATAATTAGAGAGATTCTAGAGTTCTATTCTTGGTAGATAAATCATCCCCCTCCCTATAAATAAAGGGGTCTTCTACCATTGTAACACACTCCTAACATTCTCTAAGTATCAATAAGAAGAACTCTCTCTACTCTTCTCTCTATTTGCTCTTGTTCTTGAGTTATTGTTCTTGTCTTTTATATTATTTCATAACACGTTATCAGCACGAGACTCTACCGTCTCAAGAACCATTCTCGAGAAATCTAAGGTATTTCCCTCTTCCTAATTTAATTTTCGATTATGTCTGACATTACGAAAAGAAAGTTCGTTGCCCTTGAAATTTCGGGCATGAACTATATGACATGGGTGTTGGATGCTGAAATCCACTTAGATGCTATGGGTCTCGGAGACACCATCAAAGATAGAGAAAAAGCATCCACCCAAGAATGTGCGAAGGCCTTGATTTTCTTGCGCCACCACCTTGATGAAGGTTTGAAGATTGAATATCTCACCGTCAAGGATCCACTCGTCTTGTGGAACGGCTTAAAGGAGAGATATGACAACCTGAAGTTGGTCACTCTGCCACAAGCACGATATGATTGGACTCATCTGAGGCTCCAGGACTTTAAGTCCGTTTCTGAATATAATTCTGCTATGTTCAGAATTACTTCCAAATTGAAGCTATGCGGGGATAATATCTCCGATTATGATATGCTTGAGAAAACGTTTACAACGTTTCATGCCTCCAATATAGTACTGCAACAACAGTACAGAGAGAAAGGCTTAACAAAGTACTCTGAACTGATTTCTCTTCTACTAGTGGCTGAGCGAAATAATGACCTGCTCATGAGAAATCATGAAAATCGACCCACTGGGTCTACACCACTGCCTGAAGCAGATAAGGTGCACTCTCATTATGCCAAACATGAAAAGGACCATGGTCATGGTCGTAAACGGGGTCATAGCCAGGGACGTAGACAAGGAAGAAATTCCAATGAAGTCCGTCACCCCCCGAAGAGAGATAACCACCGAAAGCAGAAACGGGGTCATGAAGATCCTAAGGAAAATGGTTCAGAAACGATATGTTATCGTTGCGGTGGGAAAGGGCACTGGTCAAAGATTTGCCGTATACCAAGACACTTGGTTGACCTTTATCAAGCATCTCGAAAGAGAAAAGGCCCTGAAACAAATTTTGTCTATGACGACGATGAGGACATCACCCACCTGGATGTGGCAGACTTCTTTGAGTAACCCGATGGGAAAATAGACCACCTAATCGGCGATGGATCCGTGATGAAAGAAGATGGAGTTATTTGATTTTGTTCTACTTATTTGTATTAGTTAGTGAATAAACTAATAGTCATTAGTATTAGCTCGTATTAGTTAGTTCATGATGCAATGTTAGCAGTAGTTCTTTAGAATATCTTCAATATGCTCAAATATCAATAAAACTTTTATTTTCCAGTGGGGGTAATCGACTAGCCTGAAAAACTAGTCGATTATCAACTATTTTCGCATTAAAGTTGAAAAACAATTGATCAACAATCGATTGTCGTTGACAAACAATCGATTGTCTCGAAACAGTGAGGTCTGGAATTTTTCAAAAATCATCCACAATCGATTGTCTTTGTCTAACAATCGATTGTCTTAAAATAGTGTGATCTGAAGTTTTTCAAAAATAACAAATAATCGATTGTGTGTGTTTAACAATCGATTGTCTATGTTCAAACAATCGATTGTGTGTTTAATAATCGATTGTCTTATGAAAAACGCTGAAAATTTTCAAACTGCAAAGTAATCAATTATGGATAACATATCTGATTTTGTTAGTCAACTGTTAGCAGCAGATTTTGAAAATATTATGTGACACAAACGAATTGAAGTTGTTTATTCTCATGTTCGTATATTTTCTTTTGTATATCAAACCATGGGAATTAAATTGATTGAAGGCTCCGGAAGAGCAACTGTAACTCTGCCCAAAGGCATGACGTTTATCTTAGAGAATGCAATATTCTCCTCCAAGTCTAAGAAGAACTTGTTGAGTTTTAATGATATCAATGTTCTCCTCCAAGTTTAAAAGGAACTTGTTGAGTTTTGAGAATCCATTTTAGAGAATGCAATATTCTCCTCCAAGTCTAAGAAGAACTTGTTGAGTTTTAAAGATATCATTCAAAATGGATATCATATTGACACAATAGATGAGAATAATCTTGAATTCTTCATGAAAACAAGGCTGCCCATTTCGGTTTGGGTTCACGCCATTTTTCATGCAGCAATGCTAGTTAGTCGGCTGCCCACTTTGGTTTGGGTTCATGCCATTTTGCATGCAGCATTTTAGTTTGTCGGCTGCCCACTTCGGTTTGGGGTCACGCCATTTTGCATACAGCAATGCTAGTTCGTCTCTGACTGACGAATTGACACAAATATTCCCCGTTGCAATTGGTTTTGGGTCATGGACCCAATATATCCCATATAAGAATTTTTGGATGCGCAGTATATGTGCCTTTAGCACCGCCATCCTGCACCAAAATGGGTCTGCAAAGAAGGTTAGGAATATATGTTGGGTTTGAATCGCCCTCCATCATTCGCTACCTCGAAACATTGACAGGCGACTTGTTTACTGCACGATTTGCAGACTGTCGATTTGATGAGACACTTTTCCCAAAATTAGGGGGAGAAGTTGGTGAAACCAAACAGGAAATTTTGTGGAAAAATGCATCATTATCTCATCTTGATCCACACACCTCTATTTGTGAGAAAGAGGCACACAAGATTATCCATTTGCAGAGAATAGCAAATCAAATGCCTGACGCATTTATAGATTTGAAAAGGATAACAAAATCACATATCCCCGAAGTGAATGTGACAACATCTGATCCACGAATACATATTCATTATTGGAAGAATATGAAGATGAAATTGGTATTAAATATACCACACTCACCCCTAGATGGAGGTTTGAGATGATACCACACTCACCCCTAGAAGGAGGTTTGAGATGATATATGGCATGAATGATCGTTGGTCACGTACCTATTGTACGCCAAAGTATTTTGGAAATATGACTATTAAAGGACAACGATAATGCAAGAAACATATCTTGCATATAAGTTTGACATGACCATAATGGTATAACTTTCTCTTTAAGAAAAATATTCACCACATGGATGTTGATGAATCTGTGGTAGTACAAAATTAATTGAGAGCTCTAGAAGAGCCAATTATTACTATGTTGGAGAAACACAATTGAGTATTGTGCTGTAGTAAGTCTCAAAGAAACTTATTCAGTTTCCAAAGTACACGCGAAAGCGATTGATTATATTGAGACTATAAATAAAGGAAGGCTTTGATATCTCCTATTACTACAACTTGTAGCGGGGTAATTTGCATATGAAAAGCTACCCGCTTTGTTCTCCAGTTTGTACTACACAAAAGAAAGAATGCCACAATAAAGTGGATATCTATTGGTATAAAAACCCATGTCATAATAAACCCGAAGTTTATTGATAAGTGCACATGTCATGGTGTAAATTTGAAGTTTACCAATATTGATAATTTATTCAGTTGACATTCGTGTTAGCCATCTCATTTTAAGTATGATGTGCAAATTCACATAGGTGAATATTAAAGAACTAGAAAGTTCTTTACGAATTCTCTTGTATCACTTGTTCTCATTAATGAACTGACCAACTAAAGAGTTCGGGTTGAAGCCCCTAAATTCTGGAAATATCAAAGGTGAATATGGGCCCATTCACCTGCCATGTATACCACATATGATGCATCTATGAAATAGTTACATGCGCAATTGTTGTTGACCCGCAGCCTGGCCGGTGCTTCCGAGGTAAATTGCTCAGTAATCTAACTTCGAGCATAATTTCCAGATTTTCTACTCAAGATAGTTCATCTTGATAAGTTGGTTTATATCAAAGTTGGTTTAGCAAGATAATTATTGAGTGCTTCCACTTAATAGCTAAACTGTTTCTTATGAGAACAAAGTTATATATATCAGTTTCCTTCTCTTTTATTAATGTGCCATGTATATTGACATGATAATGCACAAAGATGATTTCCCAAAGTTGAGGAAACAAGTTAGCTTTACTAACATGAGGGGGAGACATGATAAACACTTGAGAAAAGGTTACATGGGATGAATTATCATTTGGATATGTATATCCCCGAATATCATGATATGAACCTGAAGTTCATAAAAGGGATAATTCAATTGTAACATATTGCAAAGCATGCTATACGCATTTGCTGACATAAAGAAAGTAACTAAATGGAAGAGATACAATTCAAGAAGAATTGATTCCATATGAAAGACATGTAGTTTTGAACCTATAGTTCAAATGCTTGAAAGTATAAAGTCAAAAGTATGTATAATCAGTTTTCTTTATCTTATTTGTCTAGCAAGACATGGAAAACTTGATATGCATCTAAAGTCTATTATGTGACTTACATGACTTAACTTGAAAGATTTAAGTTGCTTGAAGCATATGCAATTCGTGGTCCTGAAGTACCACATCCTAAGTGCAATTTGTGTACATATGTATCTTGCTATAACTATAAGCATGATGGCATTGAGAATGCATCTATGGAGATATTGAAGAGTTATTCCACGACATTATATGAAGATGTTCATATCTATCAAGAATGATGATTTCAAGGTGCGGAATATTTATTTAAGTCAATATGATTGATTTATTTATCAAATCTCTATCAAAGATCGTTTTGAAGATGATGCACAAGATTGGAATGCAAATGCTCAAGGATATAAATTGATGTACTCATTAGGGGGAGTTAATGTGCGTTGCACTCTTTTTCCCTTACAAGGTTTTGTCCCACTGGGTTTTCCTTGCAAGGTTTTTAACGAGGCAACCAATAGGCGCATATTCAATAATGTGCCTCATAAAACCTTAAAACCAAAACCCATTGGGAAAAATTCTTTGAGATCGTTACCCAATCGATATCTCTGAAAAACTCTAGAAATCTCACTCAAATTCGAGCTCTCAAGCTTAAGTTTTGTAAAAATGGCTAAACCCTCGATTTTGAAATAATATATATGCCCAGATAATTTGTTCAATGCGATCGCCATAAATCGTATGCCATCGCGAAGAGTAAAAGTTAAAGGCTCAAGTGTTGGCCTATGAAAACGCAAGATAAGGCATGCGATCGCAGAAAAGGAAGGAACAAACATATGCGATCACGAACTATGCCACGCGATCGCAAAAAGGAAAATGGCTCCTGACTCAGTTTCTGCTATGCGAACGCGAGAAATGGATTGCGAACGTGAAGATAGATGAAAATACACTTCTGTAATCGCGAACCAACTAATGCAATCTCGTATAATAAAATCACTTTTTCTGGATTTATTCTATGTGAACGTAGGGGAAGGGATGTGATCGCACTGAAGAAAAGGTCTACAACAGACCTGATGCAAAATCTGCAATCTTTTTCCAACTCAAAATGCCCCGTTAAGCATCCGACCCATACCCAAGGCCCCCGGGACCTTTGCTAGACCTACAAACATATCCCATAACATCATTCAAACTTGTTCCATCCTTCGATATGCTCAGAATAACATCAAAACACCTATTTTTCATCAAATTCAACCTTAAGAACTTCAAAAACTCTAAAACCACATTTTTTTATTAAAAAAGTCTATCAAACCTCATCTGAATACCCTAAAATTTTACATATGTATCTTAAATGACATGATTGAATATTACAACTTCTGAAATTCCATTCCTTCGTGAAAAGTCTTTTAATCCTACTTATGATGGTTTTCCTCGCACAATCATAAAGAGCGACATTTAAAAATGTAAGCATGAATATGAAGAATATTTGGGCCATTTATTTAATCATATAAATTATCGTGTTGCGATTAAAATTGATATTGGTAGACGTGGTAACGACCGTGGTTACCTTACTATTACCAGTCACATGATTGATGAGGAATGGATAATACAAAAATGCATTATTTCTAATAAAATAATTAATTCACGTCACACATGGAAGTCTATTGCAAGCACAATTACTAGTATTTGTAGATATTTTTGCATTAGTAATAAAATAATATCAATTTCAATGGATAATGCTACTAATAACACAAATATTGTAGCCTTGCTTACCACTACATTAGATATATTTGTGATATTTATCATTTAATTGTGGGTGATGATATGAGAATTTTAAATATCGAATTGAAAAGGTTAAAATGGATCTTAGCTGGTTTTTTATTCACGCCGTAGAAGTAGATTTAGAGAATATTTTAAAATATGCAATGAATTTGGCCTAAGAGAAAGAAAGGTTCGTAAACCTTGTCCAACTAGATGGAATTACATGTATGAAAGTAGTTGTTGCATTTATAGAAACCCCATAAACTCAACGTTTAATGCTCATGTAAGTGATGATGATGAGCACCTTACAAATGTGGATTTGCTAATGTTAAAATCTTGTAAATTTTTTCGAAATATTTTATGCTGTACAAATAAATTTTTTGGGCAATATTATCCTACTATTTCTAACGATTTAGTTATATTGCAGAACTTGCAAAATTATTTTCTCATTTTTCAAAAGGCGGGGAAATTTTTAAACTTGCTATTGATTCTATGAAAAAAATATAAAAAAAATATTTTCCTTATTTCCCCTATTTATGGTGTTTCTGCCTTATTAATTCCCTATATAAAATTAGGAGAACTTCAATTTTGGTATGAAACTATTTATAAAGGTTTACCACATGAAGATTAGGAGTTGTCTAAACTTCCGAAAGCAATAGTCTCAATTAGGAAAAATACTCAATCTATTTTAATGTTTATCAAGTTGCATTAGATCATGATAGAGCAAATGTTCCAACTCCTTCTTCTTCTAATTCTCAATCATTGAAAAAACTGCAGAAGTAAGAGAACTAAGTGCTTGGGCGGGGTTTAGGGGCTCTCAAGGTTCTACTAATAGTATTTTTTCACAACTAAATGAGCTTAAAGTTTATTTGTCATAGCAAATTGAGGAAGTTAATTCACATGGCTCTTTTAATCTTTTGGAATGGTAGAAGAACAAAAAAATACTTTTTGGTTATTTCAAGGATGGCTGATATATTTTAACTATTCAAGCTTCAACAGTAGCATCATATAGCGCTTTCAATCAAGTATGACTTCAACTCGATGATTATACAGTGTCTATGAGGGAGAGCATGAAAAAACTAGTATTTTTCAGAGATTGGATCCGTTCGGGAAGAAAAAATTTTGGACTTAGTGAATCACAACCAGAGGTAGACGAAGCATACAAAGAAATGCTAGCCGAACTTGCAGAGGATTCTGCTTTGCCCGAAAGCATTGATGACCAAGCTTCTTTTTCTCCACCACCAATGAAAATTCCTCAGGACCTTAATGGATTAATGAAGTTTGTAAGAGTTACCATGTAAATTGTATGAACAAAAATTAGTAGGTCATATATAACTTGTATTTTGGCACCTCTTAATTAGTTTCTTTTTCTTCTCAATGAGTGTATTAGCACTTTGTTGTGGTCATTCCTTAGGGGAGGAAGATTAAGAAAGATATTTTCATATTTTAATGCTATATTAAAATTATATGCATTGATTGAATATCTCTTTACAATATTGTTTTCTTTAAATTAGAATTAAAATTTTAAGTCACAGTTCTACAATCAAAATTTACAAGGAATTCCCTTAGATATTCTTATTAGCATATTTTTTTTCTCTAATTTTGATAAAAAGAATTCTAAAAAAGTATTTGTTAGGCCCACTTAGCCCCCGGAACGGGACCGTTTAGCCCAGTACCATTAGTTCGTGGGCTCGATCTCAGGCCCATTCCTACAAAAATACCACTAAGACCGGGACCATTTAGCCTGTTTAAAATCGGCACGAGACCATTTGGATTGGCTCACCTAGTCCACTAAGGCCCGGGATCGGCCCACTTTTCACCTTTACATGCAAGTCATATAACATCTAAAGAAGCTATGAGAAGTCTCGAAACTCTAACATAAGTGTTAATACTTAAAACAACTATATAAAACCCGACCATTCATTCCGAGCAATTGCACATAGCTTGGTAGTTTTCGGGCATGAGTAGCTCCGCATGATATATTATAACCTATGTGAATCGTTGATTTTAGTTTTTAGGTTATTCAAAATTTATTTGGAAGAAGAATTCTCAACTACGAAGCTTTAAATTGGAAGAGCTGATCAAGTTTAACATTTTAGTATTTGACCTCAGATTGGATTTCTGATGGTTGTTAGCTCCATGTAATTTTGTTCTTAGGAGCGCGTCCAGATTGTTATTTTGAGGTCTGTAGTAGAGGTTTCCTTGAATTTTCGAAACTTGGAATTTTAGAAAGTTTGACTAGGATTGGAATGTTTTATATCAGGGTCGAATTCCGATTTCAGAAGTTGGAGAAGGTCCTTCATGTCAAATATGACTTGTGTGAAAAATTTGAGGTTAATCGGACTTGATTTGATAAGTTTCGACATCGGTTGTGGAAGTTGAAGTTTCAAAGTTCAATGATTTCGAATTGAGGTGTGACTCGTCATTTCGATGTTGTTACGTGTGTTTTGAGGCCTCGAGTAGGCCCGTGTTATGTTATGAGACTTGTTGATATATTTGGACGTGGTCCCAAGGGCCTCGGGCGTGTTTCGTATTTATTTCAGATCATTTCCTCCATGTTGTTATTTTTGGTTTCTATTGTTACCTTATGTTTCTACTGTTCTTCCCGATTGCAAAAGTCCAGCCGCAATCACGAAGTGTAATTTGGTTTGCTTTGAATGTGTTCTTCACAGACATGATAGAAGGAACACGTTCGCGAAAGGTAAGTTGACTAGGCTCCACATTCCCGATAGGGCATCGTGTTTGCATTGAGCTGAAATTGAGGAAGTGAATGCTATGTCTTTGCATTTGCGAAGTAGCCGCGACATTCGTGAAGGCTTGGTCCTGCTGTGCATCCCGTTTGCAAGGACTATGACGCGAACATGTAGAGTCTTTTGTGCTGGTGTGATTTTGTTCATCGCGAACACGATGGTATTGACGCGATCGCGAAAGAGGGGGACAAGGCAGATTATAAAGTACTCTATTTCGAGGGTTTCTTCCATTTTTATATTTTTGGAGCTATGGAGCTCGGATTGAGGCGATTCCTGAAGCAATCTTCACCATATGAATTGGGGCAAGCGTTCTCTATCCGGTTTAGGTAATATTTCATGAACCTATCTTCGATTTCAGCTTTTGGTTGATAAATTGAAAAGAGGAATTTGGGGGTTTGGGCCTAATGTTTTGAACACCGAATCAGATTTGAGTTAAACTAGTATGGTTGGACTAGTAACTCAATGAGTTAACGGATTTTGTAAATTTTGTAGGGTTTCGACGTGCGGTCCAAGGTTGGGCTTTTTGGCCGCTTTTGGGCTTTTGATTAAGATTCGACCTTTTTCAATTGGGATTGGTTCCTTTAGCTATGTTGGATGTATTTAAGTAGATATTTCAAGCTGTTCGAAGATCGGAACACGCGAGATGACATATTTAGAGCGTTGCTTGGCTTGCACGGTATTGGTATTGGCTTGATCGAGGTAAATAAATCTTCTAAACTTAGATTTGAGGGTATAAAATCCCAAATTACGTGCAATGTAATTGATAATGAGATGATGCACATGCAAGGTGACAGGCGTGTGGGCATGCACCTTATGAATTGTGACTCTGTTGTTTTCATGGCACTGTTTAGTGGCCCTATTTTGTTTATGTCTGTGTTTTCACTATAATATTTTTGGATTAAATGTTGATTTTGATCTTCCTTTGTTTATATTTATTTTACCATAACTATAGTATTGTGAATCTTTGAAAGATACTATGTCGGGTTCTAAATTCTCTACTTTCTTAATTTGTTTCTCAGGGTTGATGAATGATGAGTTACGTCTTACCAATAGCTGATAATTTTATGTTCTATTGTTACTAGCTCAAGTTTTATATTTTTAGGAAACTTTTAGCACAAAATTGTGAATTTGTAAGTAAAGGTAATGTACAAATTTTCTCCACTTCCTAAAGTGTATAGTAAAATTAATTGCCATATGCAAATTATAAATTGCAACGGCATATCTAACTTAAATGGTGACCCTCTATTATATTCAATTTTTGGGGTTACAATTAAATTTATATCTATTTTACAAAAAATTTGCAAGCGTACTTATTTTTCCATCAACTTCACACTTATGGGTCTAAAGATATAAAAGAAAATGCCTAAAGTTATAAAATTGCATTTATAATTAGGTCTGAAGTGCAGCCAATGATTTCATGCAATGAAGGCTAATAAATTTGAAGTGAAAAATTACATTTCAGATGTACTTAATGCCAATAAATTTAAAGTGAAAATTTACACTTTAGATGCACTTAAGGCCAAAAAGTCTGAAGTGCAACAAATATTTTCCTTCACTTAAGGCCAATAAGTCAGATGTGAAAAGTTGCACTTCAGATGCACTTAAGACCAAATTACTTTGAAGTATAAGCAATAGTTTCATCAAATTAAGGCCAATAAGTCTGAAGTGAAAAATTGCACTTCAGATACACTATGGCCAAAAGGTCTAAAGTGCAACAAACATTTTGCTACACTTATGGCCAATAAGTTTAATGTGAAAAATAACACTTCAGATGCACGTAAGTCCAAAAATTGTGAAGTGCAACAAACGTTTTCATTCGCTTAAGGCCAATAAGTTTGAAGTGAAATTTCCCAGAAACGAAAATTTGTTCTTCAAATTATAACTATCCAATATACAATTAAATACCTAAATGTACTTCAAATGAGCTCAAATTTGAAATATAGCCTCCAAATAATCATCAGGAACAAACCCCAATCATCAATTTTCAAAACCGCAATAAATCTAATGAATCCATTCTGCAATTAAGAAAAAAAAGTAAAACCCTAAGCAATAGTAAAAAATAAAATGTTATAACAACTCACAATTTTAAAATATCATAAACTACATTAAAACATATTCACAACCACCATAAAAAAAATTATTGTCATCGAAGAAGAAGAAGAAAAAATATAAAGGAGGAGGAGGAGGAGGAGAAAGATATTTGAAATTGTTTAAACAGTGGCTAAAAATTAAACTTTAAAAAAAAAAAGTATAGATTAAACAAGGGCGATCAAATAAGATGCCCATAAAATTATTACGTTGAAAGATACTAAGTTTGCATTCAATAGGTAATCTCCAAAAAAGCTTCTACGCTTAGGATGGGCTCATCTAGTAAAGCCAAACTAACTCATTAGCCCAATAATGAGTTTGTTTGTATTCGTATCTGGTTATTCGTTTGTGCTTGTATTCGTCTTTTTTTTGTTAAAAGTTTTTTAACAAACCTATTTTTTTTATTTAATAAAAGACTACTTTCTTTTTAAGTATACGCTAGTCCTCTATTGTGTGTTTCTCTCTTTCTTTATTCATTTTTTTGATTTATTCTACTCTAAAATCACACGGTTTTCGTCGTTGTTTTTTATTTTCTAACTATTTATTCCCCAACAACATTACATATAATCATAGGTACATTGCCTTAACTTTCTGGATTTTATTTTAGTATTAATTTTTATGATTTAATTTCTAATTTTTGTTTTGATAGTCATGTATTTACGATTAAATAGTTTCTAGAGTTTACTTTGATAAGTCATTAGTTTTACTTTTACGATTATGTTTTTAGGTTTTTGAACTTGTGTTTTTTTTTTAATGGAAATTCTATAAATTCTTCAGTGATTTTTGGAGACGTTGATATTTTTTATAATTTTTGAGAGTTAAATAGATGATATTATGTGTGAAGTTTATAAAACTTTAATCATACCTTAGTTTTAGGAGCTAAAGTTTTGTTTCGTGTCTTGTATTTTTGTTATATTTTATATGAACTTTAGTATTATTTTGGAGTTGAATTTGTATTTTGTGTTTTTTTTTTTTGTAAAAAGTACAACATATTTTTGCTGAAGTTTTTATTTTCTAATTGATGAACTACATCGGAGCTGACATTTTATTTTATATTTGCTAAACTTCAACATTTACGAGCTGAAGTTTTTATTATATATTTGCTAAACTTCTACGTAGAGTGAAGTATTAACTGAATTTTTTGATAATACTCTGATATTATTTTTTGTATCTTTTACATTTTTTGAACAGGTAGCATGTAAAAAAATCGAAATTACCTACAAATACTAAAGTACCTAAAGATCCTAAAGCAGCTAAATCATGAGCAACTACAACACCTAAAGATCCTAAAGCACCTCAACAACATAGAATAACAGGTCCTTCATTCCCTGTTTCTCCATGTTGATACCTAATTTTTTTTTGTATATTCTTTATGAAAAATGCTTTTAAAATAGCATATGTATGCATATATAAGTGTATCCAAATATTTTAGTATTTTTCCTAATATTTAAAAGATTTCTAAATCAATTTATTGTCTTATGTTAGCAATACAAAAACCAATAATTATTCCTCAAATTATTATTTTTGTGATTAATTTATTTTATTCTCATATTATTTCTAAATATAGCTAAATTAAGTTCTACACATTTTTAAAAATTTATTTAGTATTTTTAAAGCTAAATTGCATGTAATTGCAATACTAGCCTATTTTAAGAATTAATTGTATTTATAATTACAAATTTGATTTCAGTAATTTTAATCTAATATTTATATACTATTAATTAAGCTAGAACCTTAAATTTATTTCAAAAATCATTTTACTATTTTTATAAAATAAAAAGGAAAAATGGCTATTTAAAATCTAGCTCTATTGCATTTCAATTTAGCCCAAATCGACCCCCCCCCCCATATTTTACTCCAATTTTAATTTTAAATTACCTGACCCCTCTTTCTAAATTACCCAACCCCAACCCGTTCATTTTTACCCGCCCGACTCTCATTTGATCAGGCCGTTCATCAAAATGATCAATGGCAACGATTCCATCTTTCTTTTTTTAATTTCTCAAACCCCCCAACACTGAATCATTATCACTTGAGACACCGCCTTTGAATCCCCTTACCCTCTCAAACTATCTCGAACCTTCTCTGAACCCCAACCATCTCCGACCACCTCCACTGTGATACCCACTGAAATCCAGGCCATGGGAGTCTTATACACACCTCTTATTGCTCATATGTGCTTGATACCTGAAGATTTGAGGCCATACCTCGAAGGTTTGTGCTAGACTTTTGCCGACTCAAGTTTACAGAGTCATCGCTAGCCTTGCTCCTGCATACCATGGTGTTTTGAGTCTGATTCCGCCTCTCCGACTCATACTAGTGACCTTTCAAAGCCTTTCTCATCTCTAGGATTCTTCTGAAACCCTAACTCTTCGAGGTTTTATCCGATTTCTTTATATTTGTGGGGTATCTGTGCTCTCTTTGAGTTTTCAAACGACTTCCCTAACTTTTCTTTCAAAAATTACTTTAAAAGAAACCTTTCCTTTTGGATCTAGGGTTTTTCTAAAAATACTAAAGTATTTTTTTTAAGATTTTCTTCGTTATTCGTGTGTATTTGCCTCTATTGTGCTCTTGCGTTTTTATCTACCATATTTTTGTATATGTTCTGTTCTTATATGCTCTTTTACTGAGTTTCTATACTATGTTCTTGTATGTTGTTTTAATATGTTTTATATGCTCCATGCTTGTATGTTCTTCTACCATGTTTTCTGCATGTTCTCGTGTTTTCTTCTCCTATATTCTGCTATGTTTCGCCTATTATATTTTTCTACTGTGTTCTTAAGGTTTTGCTATATTTCTTCTGCGAATCTTGTTTGGATTTCTCCTGAAAGATCCTCTTAACCATGCTTCTTCCACTGTTATTATTAGTATTTGCCCTTATGTTCTTTGAAACCGTCTACCGTACTTGCATGATTACTTTGCTATCATGTTTTCTCATGAGTTCTGTTTCTGAAGAGGCATGTTCTTTTTTGAGACTTCTAAGGTTGATTTCGACGCAATTACTTGCCCTCTCATCTTCTCTTTATGGTTTTGAACTAGGGTTTTATTTTTAGAACTGGTGACTCTTTCAGACTAATTCGAGTCTTTAAATTGAGTTTGGACTTCTTTGTTTTCATATGTCTCTGACCTTTTTATAAACTCTGTTACTACACTTTCAACTGATTTTACAATGGCATGACAATTTTCTTTCATACTTAACGTGTCTGTATGCTCTTTATATATGATGAATCTTTCTTTAAAAAAGGACTTTCAACTTGTGATGAATTCAAAATTCCTTCTAAATAGGTCTAATTGATTGTTTGCTTATTTTCCGTATGTTAAAACATTTTTCATCTTTCTGACTCGGTTCATTCATAACAAATCTCTGACCTCTGAATTTTTGGCTGTTAATTGATTATCATTCCTTAAATTGTACAATCTAGTATTTCAAAAGCCCTGTACTTAAATAACCTTCATGTATTTGCTTCAATTGCATGCTTTACACAAAGGGTATATTAATTTCTTTCTTCAATTGGCTTATACCCGTCCGAACCAAAATTCCTTAATTAAAGGGAGCTTTGTGTAATTTATTGACAATAAGTTCTTTAAATATTTTCTTACCTTATTTTTGCCTGCTGTCTGCACTATAAATATATGACCCTTTTTTCACAAACACACGATTTAACAATCCTAGACTTCAGACTTTACGATTTCACAATCTTTTCTGAACTCACACTTATAATATTTTGTCTTCCTGTTTGCATATTGGATTTTACAAGACTACTACTATCTTAACTTATTTCTTTGAAACCAGTATGTCCTAATTTAAGTTTCAGCATCACCCCAATGTATTTACTCATATTTTTTGTATCCATGTCTACTTTATTGTTTTCTATATATTTCTACATTCACTAGTATGCATATGTTCTACTGCATGTTTTTGTTGTGAACCTTGGCTCCCTATCTTGTTACCCTTATGTGTTTGTGAATGATGACTTAGGGTATGTCAATATGAGGTGTTGTCCATGAACTGAGTTTTGAACCAATGAGGTCTTAACTTCTCAACTGGCTAGAGGGTGTGCCAGCATATCCCATTGGTGAGTATGCCCATTAGCCTGCTTTTTGTGATCTTGCAAACCCCCATTCTCTACATCCATATGTGTACTGTTTCCCTTCCCCTTTCCCCCTTTCAGAATTCTACACTTGCACTTCTCTTAGTTCCTAAGTTTTATTCCTCTCTTGTGAGCCTTGCCTTGGGGTTGTTGAGTTCCTTCTAAACTTGGATACCTGAGGGATGGCCCTTCCACACTGCACTATGGCTTAATATGGTAATACATTTGGGAGTAAGCACTGCCTAGAGTTCATATGAAGCTCTTAGTGGACTTTGACACACCCAGATGAGAGAAAGGGTTTGAAACATGATCTTTGGAGTTAGTTTACTTCATAACTCGGACAATAAGTCTTAATCAGGCCCTCCTTGGTTGTAATTTTGAATTTTTGATGTATTTTCTTATCTTTGGACTTTAATAACTTGTAATAAAACTTTTGAAGATGGCTAGTGAAAAGGAAGGGGTAACCATGCTTGTAAAAGGGTACATAACTTGCCTATAGAAATCTCTAATTTTTCCATTTTTCATGTAGTTACCATGCCTATAGGATCTCTGCATTTTTCGTGTAACTACCATGCCCATAAGATTTCTGCATTTTTCATAGATACCATGCGTATAAGTATTTTTGCATTCTCATTTAGTTATTATGTCTATAAGAACCTCAATATTCTCATTTAGATGCCATAGCTCTAGGGATCCTGCACTTTCATGTAGATATTATGTCTATATCTTCTGCACATGCACGTAGAAAATATTCCTATAGGTCCTTTCTGATTCTTGCATACCCGCTATTCAACAGGCAAACTTTTCTATTGGTCCTAATAACCAAGAAATTGTAATCAGGTATCACACAACGCTTGGACATCAAGTTGTAGAATTTCTGTACCCTTCTATGTCCATACCGATGTTTTAAGTTGGCAAACACCTAGAAAGCATGCATATAGGGAATCAAACAAAATTTGATAGTGTTGGAACATATATATATGTTCATACTTATATGTTTTGATAATTGACAAACCAATTTAATGAAAAATAATATATGCCAAATAAATGTGAGTTATTATTGAATACACTTTAATTTATATTTTAACTAAAGTGCTATTCATTTTGTAGATATGCAAAAGGAAGATAAAGAATTGATATGCAAAATTACAATGAGCATAGAGGAAGAAAAGGCTATGCAACGTTATTTGAGCGGACAAGAATTGGAGTCCAAGAAGTACAAGACAAGATCGAGAGAAGGAATGAAAATAAATGAAGACCTTTTGTTGAGTCTTATTTATATTGTCTTTATTGTGATCTTGATCTGACTTTAAGTTTGAGTCTTGGCTTCTCTCATAAAATGATTTTACAGCATATGCATATCATAAATGATTTTACAATATATGCATATCATAAGTGATTTTACAATATATGCATATCATAAATGGTTTTACAATATATGCATATCACAAATGGTTTTAAATTATATATGCATATCATAAATGATTTTACAATATATGCATATCATAAATGGTTTTACAATATATGCATATCATAAATATTTTTATTTGTGATAAAAATATTTTTATTGGTTTAAAATGTTATATAATAAATATTTTCAATACATTTAAAACAAAATGATTTTAAATGTTTTTATTGATTTGGAATGTTCATTACAATTGTTTTTCATGTTTAAGATATTTATATCTTCAAACAAAGGAAAAACATTTTATAACTTATTTTCAATAAGTTAGTTGTTTTAAAAACGGACCATCTCCGCATGGTCAGATAGTCGAATGTCTGATATTGGACAGTCGACTATCCTGATGACCGTTGCCAAGATAGTCGAATATCCATATCAGATAGTCGACTATCCTTGTGACCATTGCCAAGATAGTCGAATAACTATATCGGATAGTCGACTATCTAACATATTTTCAGAATCTGTATTTATGATCATAGCAACGGCTAGGAGTGATTTTGGAGCTATAAATACACCTCAAAATCACTCATTAAACACACAACTTCTGACCAAAAACATTCTTAAGCTTTCATACATTTCCAATATCATTTATTGATCATTTTTATCATATTTTGAAAGCCAAGGTCTTGAATTTATTGTTGTGTTCTTGAGCGTATGTGTTTACTCATATCCACTCTATTAAGAGAGTCTTGTTTAAGTGAGTGCTTAGTGTTTTGTACACTTGAAGAGAATTGTTATTCTCTTGTTGTAAGAAGGAACTTGTGTTTCCTTGGTTGAAGTCTTGGAGTGTTGTATCTCCGAGCAAAGGTGTTGAGGCTTGTGTCCTCAGGTTGTAAAGGTTTGTTAGGCACCAGTAAGCTTAACAGTGAAGTCTTGGGGTGAGGTATCCTCGAGCAAGTAAAGTCTTAAGGTGTGGTATCCTTGAGCAAGTTTAATGGTTTGTTAAGCACCCGTAAGCTTAACGAAGTTAGTGGAAATCTCGAGAGAGTCTCTCGGGGACTAGACTAGCCACGGGTTATGGTGAACCAGGATACATCGGTGCGTTCATTCCTGTTTATTTACTTATCGCACTTATTTATTTCCTGCAATTTTTCAAATTCCGCAAGTTTACGCTATTTTTATTATAACGCTATCCCCCCCCCCCTCTAGCGTTAAGCGTATTATCTAACAATTGGTATCAGAGCCTAACTCTCTGAAAGACTTAACAGTTTGAGAGAATCCTTCTATGGCTTCTACTAGTAGTGCTTTTGCAGGAATAGGTGAAGGTCACTCTATTCTTTTGCCTCCAATATTTGATGGAAGCAATTACACACATTGGAAAGATCGGATGACAATCTTCATCAAATCAAACAACTTTCGTCTATGGCAAATCATTATGGTGAACAAATGACGAAACAAGTTGGAAAAGCCATGGTAAGTGAATACAATACCAAGGCTATCAATATGTTGTATAATTCCTTGAAACAGGAGGACTATCGGAAAATTTCCCAATACAAAACTGCTAAAGAGATGTGGGACAAGCTTGAGGACACTTATGAAAATGCGGCTCAAGAAGCAGACAGTTCATGTGATGAACCAACTGCCAAATGCCTCATGGCCGACGAAGGAGAAGAGGTAAGTACATCTAACTCTCACTCTTTTGAAGAATTACAAAGTGCCTATAATGAACTGTATGGTAAGTTTGTTAATGTTTCCAAAACTCTTAAAGATTTGCAGAAAACACTTTCTTTGCAAGAAACAGATTTTCAGAAAACACTTTTTTTGCAAGAAAAAGAGTTTGAAAAATTGACTTGTGAAAATGAGAAGCTGAAAGAAGAAAATGAGTGTTTTAAAAATGACAATGATTTTATGAAAAATAAGATTGAAGTTTTGGAAAAAGAGAATAAATTTTTGAAAAATGACATTGTTGATTTCAAAATTAAAATCAAGGAATTGAATGAAGTCTCTTCAATTGTTAAATGTTCCAGTTGTTCTTCTTGTAGTTCTTTAAAATTAGAGACCATAGAAATTAGGAACGCACTAGAAAAACGTAGTATTGATAGTCCTAAAATTGAAGTTATCAAAAAGGATGATAGTAATGAGGTCGGACCACCTAGAAAGAATTCTAGGAACCTCGCTAATGAGTCTAAGATTAATTGTTTTAGACCACCTAGAAACGACTCTAGGATTTTTGTTAATAAGTCTAAAACTAATCATTTTAGACCACCTAGACACAATTCTAGGAATTTTATGAATGAGTCTAGAAGGAATAATTTTAGACCACCTAGACACAATTCTAGGATGTTTATAAATGAGTCTAGAATAAATGATTTTAGACCACCTAGAAATGATTCTAGGAATTTCAACGATTCTAGGAAGAACTACTTTAGATAACCTAGAACGCATTTGGCACAACCTAGGCATATGCACAACCCGAATGTTGTATGTCACTACTGCAACCGGGTAGGACACATAGCACCCACATGTTTTGCAAAACATAGGGATTTATCTTGTGGCTATAATTATTATTTGCCTAACCCCCAAGGACCCAAAAGTGTTTGGGTACCAAAAACCTATGTTTAGGTACTTTTGCAGGTGTGCTTGAAGACTACAATATTGTAGTAGATGCACCAAGCACGGAACCTCATTGCATCAAGGGGGAATTTCGGTTAGTTATCCTTTTCGATAAAAACCGAATTGTTGATGTGTGCAAGCAATCGATGTTAACATATTTGTCGTTAATTTATTTCTTATACTGTTGAAATTTCTGATATGCTTAATCGTAATAGTTGTTAAATAACAATTGATACATCTGTTATGTTTTCCAATAACAATTGATTTTAAATCATGCATATTTGTTTTAGCCAAAATGATTTTTAAACACGCCTCTAAAATCTGGACTAAGATAATCGGTTATGTACTTATGATAATCGATTATGTTTAAGTCAGCTGCTTGACAATCGATTGTGAACTAATGACAATTGATTGTGTTAAGGCAGTGAGCATCAGATTTTTCAAATCTGCATGACAATCGATTGTGAACCTTATGACAATCGATTGTGATGAGGCAGTGTCCATCAAAGTTTTTCAAGGCTAAAAATAATCGATTGTGAAGCTAATGACAATCGATTGTGAAGAGACAGTGTCCATCAGATTTTTCAAAGTCACAAAATAATCGATTGCGAACTTATGACAATCGATTGTGTTGAGGAAATGTCTTCCAGATTTTTTCAAAGTTATTAAATAATCGATTGTGAGTATATAACAATCGATTGTCAAGAGGCAGTGTCTAAATTGATTTTTCAAGACTGATATATAATCGATTGACAACATTGCATAATCGATTGTATAACTGACCGTTGCCAAAAAGTTTTCAAATACCGTCAGGTAATCGATTGTAGATTTGTAACAATCGATCGTTTTAATTAAAATCCGGAAAAGATTTTTTGAACGTTGCTAGTAATCGATTGTTGATCTTAGATAATCGATTGTTAAGCGTAAAATCCGGGAATGACTTTTGGAATGAAGACAATCGATTGTGGTAACTTGACAATCGATTGTCATAGAGCAAAATCAGCAATTCTTAATTGGCAATTAGGCAACTGTTGTGTATGTTCTTCAACAAATGGTTTTATCATTGTTTTATAACAATTGGTAGATCTATGTTTTGTTGGTATGTCTTAATAAATTTCTATAAATCTTCATATTGCATACTTCTCATAGTCTTTCTTTAATATACTCCCTTCTTGCTAAATGCCAAAAAGAAGAAGCGTTTAGGCGATATGCCTCAAGTAAGAGGGAATATCTTTACATTCTAGTTTGCCTTAATTGAAGGGGAAATTTTCATTAAGGAAATTGCATGAATGTTATTGATGATATTTCTTGTCTTTAAAAATAATTTTTATTGATGATATTATATTTGGAACAACTAATAAATTTGTATGCAAGGAGTTTAAAACTCATGACTAGCAAATTCTTGAAATATCATGATGGACGAACTAAATTTCAACTTGAGGGTGCAAGTGAAACAAATGAAAGAGGGAACTCTCATTTGTCATGCTCAATATTGCAATGAGTTGGTAAATTGCTTTGAAATAAGCAACACCAAAGCAATAGCCAATTCAATGAATTCATATGACCGTCTTGACAGAAATGTGAAAGGTAAGGAAAGCAATACCAAGTATTACAAAGGTATGATCGTTCCTCACTTTACCTTATTGCTAGCAGAATTGATATAATATTTAGCGTTTATTGATGTGCTAAGACATAAATCATGTTCAAAGGAGTCACGTCCTAAAACGTTCTAAATGCATACATTTTTTTTGTTGCATTTATATTTTGAATATTACTGACTTGAGCGTGGAAGACGCGTATTTTCTTTTGTAGGTATCGCCCTAAATTCAGGGGGAACCAAGATAAAGTTTCAATTCAAGTCAATATTATTTTTCTTACTTGACTTGTGAATTTAGAAATAGCATATTTGATTTGATAAAATTATGTTCATAAAATTATGATATATACTTTTACCAAAAATATAGTTTATTTTTAATAAACGAATTCCATAAAATGAAAATTGTTTTTCCAATATTTTCTGCTTAAACGATTTTTCAAAGTCGTCGAAGTTAATCGACTAACTAGAAGTTATTCGAATAACTTGATTATCCAGAAAATCAAGCTATTTCTCCAGATATTCGACTAACCAGAAGTTATTCGAGTATATCTTTTTCCAGATATTCGACTATTCAATAAGTTATTAGACTATCCTCAGTCAAATTTAAAAAATCTGACCGTTTTATAGCCGTTCCAATCAGTCCAAAAATCTGATTTTTGTCATTCAATGCTATGTTTTCTTGAACTCTATAAATAGGATTAGTGTGCACTCTTTGTTTCACACCAAAATCATTCTTGTTCAAGAAATTCTCTTCAAAAATTCTATTCCAAACTTCTTCCAAAAGTTCTTCTTGCCTACAAATTTCAATGGCAAATAGAAGCTCTAAACGCTCTCATGCCGGAAAGAATATCCCTTCTTCTTCAAATCCTCCTCCATCTCTACATTGTTATGACGATGGATCCGTTCTTTGGTTTGAACAAGAAAATGAGCTTAAACGATTTATTAGAAAATTTGAAAAACGAGATATTCTTCCACCTCGATTCACAACCGCAAGATATCTAGCGGATTCTAATCATTCCAATATACTTCTACAAAGTTCAATCCTTGACTTTGTTTATTTGAAGTATGATTTCATTCATCCTCTTTTGATTCAAGCCTTCTATTCGAACCTTAAGAAAGATGAAGATGGAGTTCTCTCTACCAAAGTCAATGGCATTCCTATCCTTTTAAGTGAAGAAAATATTCAAGCTACCACAAATCTTCCTCGTGATGGCCAAGACATCGAACAATATACCGGTGTCGAAGGAATACTCTATGATGAAAATGTCCTCTTCAACCTTATTGGAATTGGACAATTTGAATTCTCTCAAGAGCAAAAGAGAGCTCCTATTAAAGGAATTTTTCCGGAATTTCGTTTGATTCTTTATGTTGTCACTCGGATTCTTAAACCGAGAAAAAGCAATCACACGACAATTGGCCGTGAAGATGCAAAAAACATGCATGCTATTATTTCCAAAGCACGCATAAACTGGTGTAAATTTGTTCTTACACATATGTTTGACTCATTAGGAAGTGACAAACACCTTCCTTATGCATTACTTATAATGCATCTTCTTGAAGCATCTCAAGTCAACACCAATGTTGGTATCAAGAAAACTCGCACCAAACATTGGGAAATTCAAGAGACCTCTTTTCATGGCCATGACCAACCACATGATTAAATTCCAAATCCTCCTCCTCCAATTCAAGCTCGTCGTCCTCGTGCCCAACCGGATGTGTCTCAAGCCATCTTGGATCAACTTGCCTCTCTATCGACCTCAATTAATCGAATCGATAGTAATGTGTCTCGCATGGAAAGAAATGTGCCTAGGCTTAGTGACGAAATCCACGGATATTTTGACCATGTCAATTATTCGTATTCTCACGTCTATTCCGCAAGTACTTCTAGCGATGACGATGATTTCGACAACGATGAAAGTTCTTGATTTATATTTTCATTATTTGAAATGTATTTTCATTTATTGTAATATATTTTCAATTACTCTTATTGTAATTTTCCTTCTTCATTAATGAAATTATCTTTTTGTTAATGTCAAAAGGGGGAAGATTAAGGGTATATGCATATTTATCTTTAATCATGCTTTTGGGAAGATTAAGGGTATATTTATTTTCCATTAAATTGGGAAAGATAAGGGTATATGCAAACTTATTTATTTATATGCATATTTATTTGTTATAAATATTTATTGCATAAATTGAGAGGGAACTCAATAATAACTTGTCTTATATTTGGCATAGTCTTTTATAAAGGGTATATGCATATTCCCATGAAGGTTTGCCATTATCAAAAAGGGGGAAATTGTTGGAACATATGTATATGTTTATACTTATATGTTTTGATAATTGACAAACCAATTTAATGAAAAATAATATATGCCAAATAAATGTGAGTTATTATTGAATACACTTTAATTTATATTTTAACAAAAGTGCTATTCATTTTGTAGATATGCAAAAGGAAGATAAAGAATTGATATGCAAAATTACAATGAGCATAGAGGAAGAAAAGGCTATACAATGTTATTTGAGCGGACAAGAATTGGAGTCCAAGAAGTTCAAGACAAGATCGAGGTAAGCAATGAAAATAAATGAAGACCTTTTGTTGAGTCTTATTTATATTGTCTTTATTGTGATCTTGATCCGACTTTAAGTTTGAGTCTTGGCTTCTCTCATAAAATGATTTTACAACATATGCATATCATAAATGATTTTACAATATATGCATATCATAAGTGATTTTAAAATATATGCATATCATAAATGGTTTTACAATATATGCATATCACAAATGGTTTTACAATATATGCATATCATAAATGATTTTACAATATATGCATATCATAAATGGTTTTACAATATATGCATATCATAAATATTTTTATTTGTGATAAAAATATTTTTATTGGTTTTAAATGTTATATAATAAATATTTTCAATACATTTAAAACAAAATAATTTTAAATATTTTTTATTGATTCGGAATGGTCATTACAATTGTTTTTCATGTTTAAGATATTTATATCTTCAAACAAAGCTTTGAAAAACATTTTATAACTTATTTTCAATAAGTTAGTTGTTTTAAAAACGGACCATTTCCGCAGGGTCAGATAGTCGAATATCTGATATTGGATAGTCGACTATCCTGATGACCATTGCCAAGATAGTCGAATATCCATATCAGATAGTCGACTATCCTTGTGACCGTTGCCAAGATAGTCGAGTAACCATATCGGATAGTCGACTATCTAACAGATTTTCAGAATCTGTATTTATGATCATAGCAACGGCTAGGAGTGATTTTGGAGCTATAAATACACCTCAAAATCACTCATTAAACACACAACTTCTGACCAAAAATATTCTTACGCTTTCATACATTTCCAATATCATTTATTGATCATTTTTATCATATTTTGAAAGCCAAGGTCTTGAATTTATTGTTGTGTTCTTGAGCGTATTTGTTTACTCATATCCACTCTATTAAGAGAGTCTTGTTTAAGTGAGTGCTTAGTGTTTTGTACACTTGAAGAGAATTGTTATTCTCTTGTTGTAAGAAGGAACTTGTGTTTCCTTGGTTGAAGTCTTGGAGTGTTGTATCTCTGAGCAAAGGTGTTGAGGCTTGTGTCCTCAGGTTGTAAAGGTTTGTTAGGCACCCGTAAGCTTAACAGTGAAGTCTTGGGGTGAGGTATCCTCGAGCAAGTGAAGTCTTAAGGTGTGGTATCCTTGATCAAGTGTAACGGTTTGTTAAGCACCTGTAAGCTTAACGAAGTTAGTGGAAATCTCGAGAGAGTCTCTCGGGGACTAGACTAGCCACGGGTTGTGGTGAACCAGGATACATCGGTGCGTTCATTCCTGTTTTTACTTATCGCACTTATTTATTTCCTGCAATTTTTCAAATTCCGCAAGTTTACGCTATTTTTATTATACGCTATTCACCCCCCCCCCCCTAGCGTTAAGCGTATTATCTAACAGATAGCCTCACTCATTGGTAACTATCAATTGTAATGCATTACCAACTATAGAATTTGTGCTCTTCTACTAAGACCTGCTTTAAACGGCCAACTTTCCTTTTCCTAAACCAATCTAAAATCATTTTTGTTCTTTGTTTCTAAAATCAGTAGATACCATTCCCATAGGTTTCCGTCTAGCACTCAGGCAAGCCTTACGATAACGTATAAATTGAATCAGATTTTTATTCACTACAACCAGCAAGCAGGCCTGATTGAGGCTTCTTATCTAAATTATGTAATAAATCAATCTATCCCAACCTTTAAGTTCTTCCACATTCAGTATCTAATCAGACCTTAAACAGTACATGCAATTCATGCCAACTACTTGTTTTTCTCTGCCTAAATGAGGCATGTTTGAGCCTTTCGTTTGTTTATATGCTTCCCCCAAACTTGTTATATGTGTTCTTGTTTGTTGCCTTAGTATTTTTAGTTTTGAAACCACAAATTAGTCCAACCACTCCTCCCTCTGTTAGGATCGAGGCGGGTAATAGCATTCAATAAGAGACGAGACTATTCTACACTTTAATACCTTAACGGGGTGGGAAAAGGTAGATATGGATATGATGACTGATGTCTTAATACCACATGTAGCCCCTCTTCGATGAGTGATTATCGGGTATTGCATTGACGTGATCAATATTATAGATAAAACTATGACCCCCTTACTTTCGTTATTTTTTTTTCAATCTTTTAAAACCATTTCTTCTAAGAAAAAAAAGAAGTCAACTCTCTTTACTTCTTAACCGACTTTGTTTGTGATCATTACATGAAAATCCCCTCTTATTTGGAATCCTGCTTGCCTATGTGTTATTTGTACCTTAAGTCACAACAATAGCTTGGTCTGGAACCACACTAGTGGATTCTGAGGGGTGCCTAACACCTTCCCCTTGGAATAATTTCAAGCCCATACCCAATCTCTGGTTATCCAAATTAAACCCTTCTTATTGTCCTAATGCACTTATATCATTAGGTTGTGACTCTTCAATTCTCTTAAACCCAAATTCCCAAAAATGGAACGAGTTGTCCTTCCAAATGTCAAAAACCCGATTTCGCGAGAAAAAGGAGACACGTCACTTCACCAACATAACCTGAGGATAAATATTATGAGTTTGGAGATTGGTTGTCGTGGTTATTGGAAGGGGAACCACATTTTGAAGAGTTTAGTTTCAAGTTTCTTGACTCCTGCACAACATGATAAGCATAATGATGGTACATTTCGATATATTATGGCTATGGAGAATTTCAAATGCAGCATGAAGTTGGTTCATTGTTTGTGTCCTTCTCGAATATTCACCAATAATCGAGACTCCATAGTTTCTAGATTTTTTGCCATGATGTATCCTTCACCCTTAAAGACTTTCACATTATGTGCGATTTGTGGATCACAGCACATAATATTGAAAAATCAATTAATCGAGAGCGCAATATTTTAAAGCACTATTTTCGGAAGTCTAAGGGTGTGATCTTGAAGGATATTCGAGATTTTATGACCCGGAATGAAATTCAAAAGGATGATGTGAATTTCAAACACGTATGCGAGAGTGATGAAGATGTTTTGAAGCTTGTAGAAGTACTTTTCTTTTAATCTATTTTTTCTGGAAATAAGACTGAATCATTTGTGCTAGAGGAGTATTTAGCTATTATTGTAGTTTATAAGGCTTCTGCTGAATATTCTTAGGGTAATGTGTGTAATGAGAAGCTCATTACCTCACTGAAACATGCATTTGACAAGCAGAACAAATATCATTCAACTGAGTAGAAAGTTGGTGTATTTCCATTTCCATTATGTGCTTGGTTCTATAAGCACTTCCCAAATATTCGGGAGAAGTATTTAAGAAAGTACAAGTACCTTGATACCCCATAGGTTCCTAGTATGCTACATTATGTATGTGTAAGATAGCCTAAATTTAAAGAACTTAACGAGGATTACTTCTGTAATCATGAAGTATGTTAATGTTTTTTTATTTTTGTGTTTGTGTTAATATGTTGATGTATTACTTTTTTTTCTTAATATATTTTTTTGTGTTAAACAGAGATATCACACATTTAGGGTATTGGATATAATTCCAACAGAAGAGGAATTGAATTCAATGCCTTTAATTGGACAATTACAATGCAGCCTGATTTGTTCAAAGGTACTTAATCTGATTCTTTCAACTGGTGAATCACCACGTAGTCACTCGATTAAAAGACGCGAATCGAACTCCTAATATTGGTGAATCACCTCGTACCATGAGTCGTCTAACCGATCTACAATGGCTTTTGAAAATGAATTAGTGAAGACAATATGTTATGTAAGTTTTGAGTTGAAGTTTTTTGCTTGTGTTTTTGTAAAAGATCAACATGTTATTGAGCTAAAGTTTTGTTCTATTTGTGATGAACTTCATCATTATAATAGCAAAAGTTACATTCTGCATTTGTTGAACTTCAACATTCGTTTATACCTGAAGTTTTGTTCTGTGTCTTTATACTAGAGGGTAACATTGGAGGTTCAAAGGCATGCAAAAAAGAAACAAAAATAATGATAATAAACGAAGTTGTCGATAGGTTTAAAAGGGGTGAGCGATATGCCATTGTGGATGCGGTTTTTGTAAAAGTCAATGTAAGCTAATTACAGAGAAGTAATTTTTTCTAATAATGTTATTCAGATTAATCATGGTTAGTAATTTTTATATATGAATATATTATGAGATGTTTGAAAAGTTTTTTAAGATTGTCGACAAATCAAATGGAATAGACGATGGCAATTTTGATTAGATGAACTATCGACAATATAATAGGATGAAACTTATTTCGAGCAGGGTCCTCTGCTGGCATATTCATTCTTTTTCTTTATTATATTATGTATGGCGTTTCCAAGTTGATGTTTTTTTTAGCACGCGTGCCTCCGTCCCAAAAAAAGATGTATATTCCGGACATTTTGTCGTGGGTGCTACTAGAAAAAATTGTTATCCGACCGATGGATTCCCCGGTTTTTGGATTTTCATTTCTTTATGTAAAAAAGAGTTGGATCAAAGGCCTCGTCTGAGTAGATACTTCCGCAGGAGCATAATCTATTTTCTGGTTAAATACATTACGAGATGTTTTTCCATACTTTCCGCATTCAGTTCTAGCTATTTCTGCACCTTCTAATCGACCTGAACAACATATACGGATCCCCTCCACCCCTTTTTTCATTACTAATGGAATATCCTTCACTATTTTACTAAAAATGGAACGAAATGATCTTGTTTTGTTCCTCGGTTGAAAAGAGATGTCTTGAGCAATCGGAGAAGCACTTTGATAAACAGATTTGATCTTGACCGATTCAATTAAGGTATTAGTGTTTGTTCTATTATACAACAAAGATCGCATTTTTTTCACTTCGTTCAAATAATAGTTGTACCCGTACGGAATTCTTCTGTTTCTCAGTATGATCTCTATCATCATCTCTATTCCCCTTATCAATTCTCCTATCCTATTTAGGTCTATGAATTTCTCTATCAATTCCATTACCTTATCCTTACCCATGAGGTTCCAACATTTTATCCTTAATTGACCTAGGAGTTGTTCCCGGGCATCCTAAAAAAAAAGGTTATTATACACCCCAACCCCATCCCTTGGAAAAAAAAGGTAGCACCGAAGAAAGGAAAGAGCGAGATGGTGGTTTTTGTTGTTCCCGCGAAGCGAAGATCATTCGCTTGGCGAATAAAGTGGGTCACCCTCTTTTTGGCTTCGGCCAAACACTTTTTCTCGCTGGTCGAGCTTTCTACAAAAAAAGCGATGCAAGAACGTATTCTTTTATCTAAGCTTCTTCCCTGTGCATTAGCTCCCCCCTGCCCCTGTTGTTGGTAGTTAGCAGTTCACCATCGATGAATAGTACGAACATCAACTAGGAGACTCGAGTTCCCTTGCTCTGTTGTTGGTAGTTTGTCGTTCCCCACGGCATATCTCTCAGCAGAGTACGCTCACTAAACACTATTCCAACTCCTTTCGATAGTGATGCTAATATCCAATTTCAATGCCCGACCCCCAGTTTGTGTGTTTCATTCAAGTATGAGCTTAAAGTTAAGTTAGTAGCTGAAGTACTCTTTCGAGGTATGAGTTCTAGCTAAAGGGAAGCCACTCCCCATTTGCTAGGTCTACAACCATTAGCACTTAAGGGAAAGTAGCTCTCCTAGCGAAATAACTGGTTTAGCAATATTAGGACGGACCAACACTGTTAGTTCGCTTCTTTCGCCAACGTTTGTAGTTACCGATTCAATCGCTTTGGAAGCGGAACACGAACCTATTTCCGCTATTCTGGGTTCTTATTGAGCGTAGCGAAATCAAGGTTGATGATAAAGTCAGCGAAGTTTCCATGGTGTTCTACCTTTGCGTAGTCTCGGTCCACAGTGGAAGGCTCCGCACCTGAGCCTCGTTAGACTCAGCTGAAGTGTAAGGTGTAAGTGAAGAAAATAGAAGAGATGAAGTTCGAACATCTATCAGATATTAATTATGCTCATAATGCATCGTATAAAGTTGCAAATAAAAATGCTACACGTGAGGAAGTGGCTCTTGAAGGCAATCAACATGTTCAACAACAAGTTGAAGAAGAACGTTCCAGTGCTAATAGACTGAGCAAAGAAGGAAATGATTAAAAGTTATCAATTGAAAATGTTGAAAGCAAGCAAGCTGCAGATGATCACGTTGTTGATACTGAAGAACTTGCTTATCATGATGCATCACATAAAGTCGCAGATGAAAATTTTACATGTGAGAGCGACTATTAAAGGCGATCAAAATGTTTAACAACAAGTTGAAGAGGAACATTCCAATGTTGATAGAAAGAGTAAAGATGAAAATGATGAAAAGTTATCAACTGAGAAAGGTGCAGATGATCAAGTTATTGATACTGAAAAACATGCACCGAGTTGTGCTTTGGGTAGTGATATTTCAAAAGGCAATTTGTTTGGTGATGGAGATGATGCACTTGTTGGTACATTAGAACTGACATCGAGTGATGTGTGTAGGCAATCGGTTTGCAGATGCACTAGCTGTTTGCAAGGAACTTGTAGGTCTATAGACACAGGAAACTTTCACTACATGCATAATTATATATATATGTCATTGATCCATCTCCCCTCTTTATGAATATGCAGTGGAAGTTGAAAATAATTATGCTTCGATTGATACAACTCAAAAACTCTCTAATGATGCTGAATTGAATCAAGATAGAGTTGAGCAAATCCTTCCAGAGAATACTCCATTTCTCCTCAATGTTGGTACACAATTGAATGAAGCCGGAGCTGCTAATATTGACAAAGGCATGTAGTCTAGCGAACCACAGTAGAAGAAAAATGTAAAGGTAGTCAATAGATCATGAATTTATTATATTTGATCAAAGTATATTTTTTACAGTTTGAAATTTTACATACTTTATTTTCTTTTTTATGTTTTTGAATATTATTCAGAAAGACTCAATGCAGCTCTAACAGAATTTGATGAGTTTATTCAGCTATATGAAAAAGGATAAATAAATCTATTCACACATGTTGGCTCATAGACGTATATTAAGTGTGTTTGTATTATGTTAAATTTAGTTATTAGTATTTATTTTTTTGTATGAAGATATAGGCGTATTTGAAGGTAAAGGAAGTGGATCTATTGGAATGCAAACACTTTCTGTTTCTCAACACTTACACTAGGTAGTTGTTTTCTGCAATTCGATTACAAGGCATTTTTTTCCTAGTGTTTTTGTATCAATTGTATTTATGTTTATATTTTCCTTGCTTTTACAGATCACATATGATGCATGAGAACTTCTTCCAAACCCTAAGGGAAGGAAGATATCCAGTTCTCCTAATATTTTGTGTGACACCGGTGATATCCTCAACTTCCATTTATGTTTATTTTTGCCGGGTAGTACACAAGGGACTAGTTCAGAAGGTAATTTTGTTGCTATTGTTGTTGGTGAAGAGAGACAAGAACATTGTGAACAATAGGGAGTTGGTCAAGTATCTGCCACCATGGTTGTGGATGTTTTCCCTCCTACTGAACAACAACAGTGAGTTGTGACGGAACGGCAGAAAGAGCAATCAAAAAGAAAATCAAATAAAAAAGAGAAAAGGACTCGTGTGGAAAGTATTTGGCTGAGATCTCCTTACGCCATTCCAAAACAAAAGCAAATGGGGAAATATTGGAAAGTAGGAAATACTACACGAAGGTGTCCCTTCCATTATGTTCATCAAGACAGTGAAATGATGCAAAGATTTTACATGATGGTTGGAGACAGATGCCAGTAAATATAATTCCAATCCATTCAGATTAGGTAGAATTGATATTCCAAATCATTCTTTACCAAGCTTCTGGATCCTACCTCTGATCTTTCAAATGAACGAAGTTATTAAGTTTGTTTTTTGAATTGATTTTCACCTATATTTCCCAAAACATCAGCTTATTTTTATAGTAAAGTTTTTGTACTGTAATTTGGAAAACTCCAGCTTTATTCCTAGTAAAACTGCTAAAGTTGTCTAGCTTATTTCCTAAAACTTATTTTTTCTAAACTTTTAAAACAAACATGTTGAAGTTTTTAGATTGTTTCCTAACACTTCAAACTAACATGCTTCAGTTTTTGTCATGTTGTTTGTAGTTTTGTAATGCATTTTTTCTAAACTTCATACGTATGCATGCTGAAGCTTTTATATCACATAATTTCATTTGTTGTTGTTTATTTGCAGCATATTGAAGTGACATATATTTCTTGCGCAAACAATATTACTATTACCTTCCAAGTTATTCAAGTTCGAGATGCGCAGTAATAGATTAGTTTATATCAGTATAGGACTAAGTTGGCTAGTCTTCATCCTTCAAATGAACAGAAGGAGAAAATTAGAATAAGAAGGGAAAAGTGAATGGATGATAAAAAAAAGAGCAAATCAAAGAGAAAAAGAATATGGAATAAATGGGAATGCAAGGATTATGAAAAAGAATAAGAAGAAGAAGTGGATATTAAGGAACTTACCGAGTTTACTTGGCTTATTGATGAATCAACTAGTGAAGGTGGTAAACTACGTAAGAGGCCTCGACCTTTCTATGGTATCACATAGGCATCCGCCGAAGAAGCATTCATTCCAATTAGACTTAATCCAAGGTCGGTCCAGACATCAACACACTACTGTTTTTTGGAATTCTGTACTTTAAAGAGAAAACTATATATGTGTATCATTCCATGGGCACTATAATGAGCGGGCACTTTAACATGTCCAAAATTATGCCCATTTAAATCCAAATTGTCTTCAATGCTTGGACTTTTGGCACACACAATAAATTCATGGAGAAAATTCTGTGGAATTTTAAATTATGTGAATGATTACAGCCCTGAAGGATAACGAGTATGTATTTGGCATATGTTTTACCATGCATCTTTTGTTTATTATTTTTTCTCCATGTGTTAACTATTATTCAATCTCTTTTTCATGTTCTTTTTGTAGTGTGGATTTTGGTATATTTTCTCTTAAGTTCATTATTATACGGTTGAAGAAAGAAGATGTCTTCAATTTCGATCGAAGTCAGGCATTAACATTCATGAGAGAATTGGCTATACATCATTGGGCTCATGGAAAGTGGAAACAAGGTAACAGTTATGAAACTCCAGAAGAGCAATTAGGATATGATTATGGAGATTATGAAGAGACACTGTGTGAATTTTTTAATAGAAAATAACTTGTAAATGAAAAACAATTTTTTTCTATTTTTTCAAGGATGTGTGTGAAATCAAAATTTGGATTTAGTGAATATACATTAATTTGTGTGAATTATGTGATGTTTGTTTTTAGAACTTTTGTTCTATTTTCATTAATTAGTTTATTAGTTGCATTGGGTTGTATCAAATACGTTTTCTTCTTTTATCATGAATTTTAAGTATATTTATTTTTGAAATTCAGCATGTTAAACTTAAACATGAAGTAATTAACTTCTACTTTTTAAGCTGAAGTTTTGGACAAAAGGGGTGTCGGTTCCCTAAATTATGGCGATTAAGGATATGTGTGATGGGGGCAAAGACTCGGGTTAGGATAGTTGGAGGTGACTCTGGCCATTTTTTGATTGTAATGGGATTACACCATGGTTCTGCGCTTAGTCCGTTCTTATTCGCCTTGGTAATGGACGCGGTAATGCACCATATTCAAGGGGAGGTGCTGTGGTACATGCTATATGCTGATGACATAGTTTTGATTGATGAGTCGCAAGCTTGTGTTAACTAGAGGCAGACGACTTAGAGACGGGCTCTTGATTTTGAGGGTTTCAAGCTGAGCAAGACGAAGACGAAATACTCTGGGTGTAAGTTTGGCACTTAGCCGGAGGAAGTTGGAATTGATGTGAGGCTTGAATAACATGTCATCCAATGTAGAGGTAGATTTAAGTACCTTGGGTCGGTTATCCAAGGGGGATAGGAGATTGACGAGGACGTCACGCACCGTATTGGGGTAGGATGGAGGAAGTGGAGGTTAGCATCTAGGGTAATATATGATAAGAGAGTGCCATCAATACTCAAAGGTAAGTTATATAAAGTGCTAATTATACTAGCCATGATGTATAGAACTGAGTTTTGGCCTGTTAAGAACTCACATATTCAAAAGATGAAAGTAGCAAAAAAGAGGATGTTGAGATGGATGTGCGGGCACAATAGGTTGGATAATATTAGGAATGATGATATTTGGGAGGAGGTGTATGTGCCTCCCATTGATTACAAGATGCAAGAAGCGAGGCTTAGTTGGTTCGGGCATGTTCAAAGGAGAAGCGCAGATATCCCAGTAAGGAGGTGTAAGTGGCTGGTTGTGGAGGGCGACCTAAGAAGTATTGGGGAGAGGTTATCAGGCAAGATATGATAAGGCTCTGGATTTTCGAGGACATGACACTTGATAGAAAAATTTGAAAGTCAAGTATTAGGGTTATAGGTTAGGAGGTAGTTGAGCCTTGCTTTGTTTCGTACCTCTATGAGACTTGCCTGGTAGGATTTTTGTCTAAGATAGCTATTGGCAATATTGTGTCTTACTATTACACTTTTCAATGCATGACATATTTACTACCTATCGCATTTGCTTTGCATCTTTCTTCTGAATTCAAAGTTGTTCCTATTTTTCCTATGATTTATGCGGTGATACTAATATTGTCTCCCTTTTGTCTTTATGTTTTCTTGAGTTGATGTTCTTTCGGGAACAACCTCTCTATTCCTTCAAGGTAGGCATAAGTTTTGCATACTCACTACTCTCTCCAGACCACACTAGTGGAATTTTACTAGGGTTGTTGTTGAATCTATGTTGAACTTTTTGAAGAATCTTTATGACAAAACTAATGAAACCAGGATAAAACTTCAGCTTATTTAGAGCGGAAGCATTTACATATTAACTAATTAACTTCAGCATCTTCTTTTGATATTTTGAAAAAGCTTTACAACAATACTATTGAATCCAGAATAAAACTTCAGATTATTTATGCTGAAGTATTAGCCAATGAACAAAAAAACATTAGCAACTTTTGGTAAAGTTTTGGAAAATGCTCATGTAAAAATTCAGCATGTTTTGGTATTTTTGTTAACTTGATACTTTCTTTGTTGCATTTACTAGATATTTTTCGTCTTTTATCACCTACTTCATCTTTCATTTATATCTGTCTGACCATATAGTAAATGACCCAAAAAGTTACTTTTGCATTTACATTGATTATGTGAAAACTTTTCAGGCAGAAGTTATTTTTTACTATAGAAAAACTGTAAACTTATTAGGGATGAAGTTATATTTCTTTTTTGCATTTACCACCTACTTTTTACCACATACATATCTTGTTACATTCAAATTCTCTGAACGTAAAATAGTAAACAGACCTAAAAAGTTACTTTTACATTTATAGATATTAAATTGATTAGGTACACTCTTTGGTTATATTAACAATCTTTTCACTTGAAAATTCCATAGTCATCCATAGACTTCTATTATATTTTTAGAAATTTATATTCAAAGAAAAACAAGAAAATGTTTGCAAAAATGCTTATTGGATAAAGAGGGAGTTCGTTGGAAGAAAAGATAATTAATGAAATGTCCAATACTTCATCTGTGAAGGAGAGTGGCTACAGTGTTTGGTTCATCAAAAACTCGAGCTCTGGGACATTTTGCATTTAGTGTAAGGCACTGTGATGACCCAAAAAGTCATCACTTATTTTAAAAATACATTATCTATTCCGAGGCCTTAAAACCTCCCTTATATCCCACCTCATTTTACGTGCACATTCCGGGAGTGTACTCGGAAAGCCATTATGTGAAAATCTACGAAAATTGGTTTTGGTTTTAAAATGAGTTTAGGTTGACATCACTGAACATTTGGGTAAACGGACCTGGACCAATGATTTGACGGCCCTGTTTGTCTGTAGGAAAACATGGGTCTTGGACGTACGTCCAGAATAGAATTCCGAGGTCCCAAGCACGAGAAAATTTTTTTAAAGAAAATTATTTTCTGGAATATATATAATTTTTTGGAAATGAAATATGTTTGAATTTGATGGTATCAGCGCGTATTTTTGTTTCAGAGTCCGGTAGAGATCTTATATGTAACATAAGTTGAGTTTGTAGAATTTGGTAAGAAACAGACTTCAAATGACGTGAATTGGACCTTCGGTTGTTAAAATTTGAACATAAGAATTCATGAAAATTTTCTTTGATTTTGATGCTAAATGCATAGTTACTGATGTTATTTGATGATTTTATCGCATGGGCAAGTCTGTATGATATTTCTGGACTTGCGTGCATGTTTGGTTTGGAGCTCCGAGGGCTCCGTGAGTCTTGGATAGGCCACTGAGTGAAATTTGGACTTAGGAAATTGCTGGTATGTTGTCGGTCTGCAAGCTTCACAAATGGGAAGCTTGGCTCACAAATGAGAGCTTGAAACAGCGAACAAAGTATTGCAAAAGTGAAAGTCAACCTGGGCTGCCTTGGTCGCAATTGCAACGTTAATATAGCAAATGCGATGTTGCATTTACTAAAGGTCCCTCGCAAATGTGAAGGTGATCGGAATTGAATGGGTCACAAATGCGACAATATCTTTGCAATTGCGAAGTGAACAGTTTTCTAACGCAATCAAAATTCTGAACTCTAGTCGCAATTCCGACAACTACAACCTGCTAAATCATAACTAAGATGCATTTTCAGCCTTTTTCAACCCTTTTCAAACCCTAAACACCTATGGGCGATATTTAAAAGACAATTACTATTTTAAATTGATTGTATATCATTTCTAACTCGTTTTCATTAATCTTTAACATCTTTTCACATGATTTCAACTCAAATCAAGGGTTTTCATGGGAAAATTGGGTGTTTTGGGTAGAACATAGAATTTTTGAATTTTTAAGATTTGCACCTCGATTTGAGGTCCGATTTCAAAATACATTATGTATTTGAGTTCGTGGGTGAATAGGAAATCGGGTTTCGGTTCGAACCTAGGGTTTAGATCGTGTGAGCTCGGGGTTGATTCTTCACTTTTTGGAAAACCTATTTTCATGCATTAGAATTGATTTACTAAGAATTTAATGATATAGTTAAGTAACTTGTGACTAGATACGAATGGATTGATTGTGGAATCAAGAGGTAAAGCGGTAGTTGAGGCTTGAGTTGTGTTCGTGGAATAGAGGTAAGTGTTTGGTCTAGCCTTAGCTTGAGGGATTAGGAGCAGTGTCCTATTTCCTATGTGCTAACATGGTGACGAGTATCTATACGTTGGTGTCAAGCATGCCCGTGAGTCTTATGCTATGATTAACATGACTCCATTTTATATTATTCATGCCTTATGTGATATTTCTATTGTTGAACAAGGCTTGTGGAAGTAATTTTTGTAACTGAACATTGAAGAGCGTTGGCTCAAGTTGTGAAATGATTTGTGGAATTACTGTTGGTGATTGAACATTACAAAGAATTGGCTCAAGTTTTGAATTGAGTTGCGAAGTAAATGAGAAAAAGAGACGAGGATGACGATATTGTCTCCCTTGTTGGGATGCTGGTTCTTTTAATGCTATATCCTTTGCCGGGATGTTATAGCTTTGATATTGTTTCCCTTGCCATGATGTAATTGTTGTACTATTATTCCCTTCCCGGTATTTTATTGTGACTTTACTTATTCCCTTGCCATGATGTAATTAGTTATTTCTTGTGATTGTTGTTTAGATGAGAAAGTGTGTTAAAGCACGAAGGGTGATGCCGATTGTAATGGTGAGAGAGTGTTAAAGCACGAAGGGTGATATTGTGTATTATATTTGTGAGAGAGTATTAATTCACTAAGGGTGATGTCGTGCCGCATGATGTACCAGTCTGTGCCTTTATATGAGTGATGATGGACAAAGGATAATTTTGTGCTATGTTTTTGTGATGTAAAAGCATGAAGGGTAATATCGTGTTGTTTATATTGATTATTATGATGAGGAAGAGAGTAAAAGCACGAAGAGTAATGCCGTGCAATTGTCTTTGTTATTCTTGATTTCTAGTGATAGTTGAGTTATAGTGTTCTTTATGTTTAAATGTTGGTTTCTATTGCTACAGGTTATTCCTCGTAGCATGGCTCCCCCTTCTTATCTTTAATTGTATTGTTTTTCCTTGTATATGATCAACTACACAGGTTATTTAGTAGTATGGTCCTAGCCTCTTCACTACTTTGCCGAGGTTAGGCTAGGCACTTACCAGCACATAGGGTTCGTTGTGTTGATACTACACTTTGCATTTTGTGCAAATCCCGATACTGAAGCTTACAAACCTTAGCTTTGGGTTGCTGCCTTCAGCCTATTCGGAGATCTGAGGTAGTCTTGAAGAGATCCATAAGCCTTGGAATCTCCCCTTATCCTTTCATCGTATTTCATTAACGTATTTTAGAGAAAACATTGTTTTTCTTTTTCAGACCCTTATTTGTATTATTCTTAGATAGTCTGTGAAATTGTGACACAAGTTCTAGGTAGTTTATTTATGGATTTGTATTGGCATATTTATTAAAATATTACGTTTCAGTCTTTCGCTTATTAAATTTCGCTGTTTATAAAATGTTGGTTCTTAATTGTTAAAGGATTAAAAATGGGTAAAAGGTAAATAATTCAAATGGTTGGCTTGCCTAGCTTTCACTAGTAGAAACCATCATGACTCCCGATGGTGCGAAATCTAGGTCGTGACAAATTGGTATTAGAGCTCCAGGTAACTTAGGCCTCACAGTTCACGGACAAGCTTGGTAGAGTCTGAGGGATCGGTATCGATACGCTTGTATTTATCCCAGAGGCTAAAAAGTTAGGAAAAACTCCACATTTATTATTTTTTGTCGTGCAATTTGATTTCGCAATGGAAATTAAACTTCTACTATATTCTCTCGCAGATGGTGAGAACACGTACCGCTTTAGCATCTGACTAGCAGCCCAAGCCCCCAGCAGTAGCTCCTATGAGGGGTAGAGTCAGAGCTCGTGCTAGGGCTCGAGGTAGAGGTAGAGCTCAGCCTAGAGCTTGAGAAGTAGCACCAGCGGCGGAGCATCAAGTTGAGTTTGACGTGGAGGTTCCATTCCAATTGGTTCCAGTAGGGCCAGCGTAGGTCCCAGAGGTGTTCAGCCTACCCTGATACTTTAGGATATTCTAGTCCGTCTAGTGGGCCTTATGGAGAGTGCCGCCTATCTAGGCTTGCTTCCTGTGGCACCAACCATCTCTCAGCATGGAGGAGGAGCCCAGGCTCCTACTACTCGCACTCCGGAGTAGATGGCTCCCCAGTTTTAGACTCCAGCAGCTCATCCAGTTAGGGTAGATCAGCCTGGTATGGTGGTGCAGAGCGAAGAGGGGCTAGCTCTATCTGTTGATGCCTTGTGGAGATTGGACAGGTTCACCAAGATCATCACTACCACTTTAGTGATGCATCTTTTGAGGATCCCTAGGATTATTTAGACAACAATCATGAGGTTCATAGGAATATGAGGATAGTAGAGACCAATTGGGTCGACTTAGCTATTTTTTGTTTTTCTGGATCTGCCATGAGACTGTGGAGAGATTATTATTTGGCTAGACCGGTTCGGTCACCAGCTTTGACTTGGGATCAATTCTCTCATCTATTTCTAGAGAATTTTCTTCCTATCACTAATAGGGAGATCTATCAGAGGTAATTTGAGTGTCTCCAGCGAGGTTCTATGATTATTACACAGTATATGACCAGGTTTATTTATTTGGCCCGTCATGATATTTTTTACTGCCTATTAAGAGAGAGAGAGAGAGAGAGAGAGAGAGTGATGAGGTTCATTGACGGATTCATTCAGCCTATTCGACTTTAGATGGCTAATAAGGTGGTGAGTAAGATTTCCTTTTAGGATGCGGACAATGTGGCCACGAAGTTTGATATGGTTTAATCACATATGGGTGTTAGGGGTCTAACAAGAGGCCTCGTCATTCAGGAAAATTGAGTGGTGTCTCATCTAGAGGCAGAGATAATTTTGGTAGAGGCCATCCTCTTAGGCCTTTTTGGTCAGCACTTCAGGATTCTCACACCACTGTATGTGGCGGTGGTTCTCATATGCAATATTCTGATCATCAGTCCTATATTACACCACCAGCTCCTATCAGTGCACCGCGGTTACAGAGTTTTAGAGGTGGTCATTCAGTTCGTGAGGTTGAGCAGTCTCTGTAGCTGAGGGCTTGTTATACTTGTGGCGTTATAGGACATATTGCTAGATTTTGCCCTCATGCATGGAGCAACACTCATCATTTGGGTTCCCGTGCTATGGTTCAGGTTTCCCAAAGCCGGCTTAGCCAGCTAGAGGTGTAGGTAGAGGTGCTAGAGGGTGAGGTTGAGGTATTAGAGGTGGAGGTCAGGCCACTAGAGGTGGAGGCCAGCTAGCAAGAGGCCGTCCCAGAGATGTAGTTCAAAGTGGTAGGGCCAAGCCCCGATGTTATACTATTCTAGCTAGGCCTGAGGCTTAGGCTTCTGATGCAGTTATCATTAGTACTGTTCTAGTTTGTAGTAGACATGCATAAGTTAAATTTGATCCAGGATCTACATACTCCTATGTGTCATCTTATTTTGCACCGTATTTGGTCATGCCTAGTGATTCCTTGAGTGCTCATGTATGTATGTTTACACCGGTAAGTTATTTTATCGTGGTAGATTGTGTCCGTCACTCATGTATAGTTGTGATTTGGGTCTTGAGACTCGTGTAGATTTGATACTTTTGGATATGGTTGATATTGATGTCATAAAAGGGATGGACCAGTTATCACCTTATCACGCTATCTTGGACTGTCGTGCCAAGATTGTGACCTTAGCCTTGCCGGGGTTGCCTTGCTTAGAGTGGATAGGGACTCCTGGTCATTCTACCTATAGTGTTATCTCATATATGATGGCTCGGCATATGGTCGAGAAGGGGTGTTTAGCTTATTTGACATATGTTCTTGATTCAAGTGCTGAGGTCCCTCCTATGGATTTTGTGCCTGTAGTTCATGAGTTTCCTAAGTTTTCTCTTTCAGACGTACTGGGTATGCCACCAAACAAGAATATTGACTTATGCATAGATTTGGCTTCTTGCACTCAGCCCATGTTTTTTCGATGTATCGTTCGGCCCACCCGAGTTGAAAGAATTGGAGAAAAAGTTGCAAGACTTTCTTTATAAGGGCTTTATTAGACCTAGTGTATCGCCCTAAGGTGCGCCAATATTAGTTTTTAAGAATAAGGGCAGATCGATGAGAATGTGTATGTATTACCGGTAGTTAAATAGGGTTATAATCAAGAATAACTATCTATTGAGGAGGGTTGATGATTTTATTTTATCAGCTTCAGGGTGCCAAGGAATTTTCAAAGGTTGGTTTGAGATCTGGCTACCACCAGTTGCATATTAGGGCAGTTGACGTCCCTAAGATAGCTTTTTGCACTCGGTATAGGCACTATGTGTTCTTGTTGATGTCATTTGGGTTGACAAATGCCCTAGAAGATTTTTCGGATTTTAAAACACGAGTGTTCAAGTCTTACTTGGATTCATTCTTGATTGTTTTTATTGATGATATTTTGATCTATTCCTGTAGCTGGGAGGAGCATGAGCAGCATCTAAGAGTGTTTCTTCAAACTTTGAGAGATAGTTAGCTGATGCTAAGTTTTCAAAGTGCGAGTTTTGGTTGGGATAAGTTGCTTTCTTAGGTCATGTTTTACTATTAGAGGGTATTCAGGTTATCCAAAGAAGATAGAGGCAATCTAGGACTAGCCTAGACCCGTATCAGCTACAAAGATGCGGAGTTTCTTAGGTTTGACGGGATATTACTGTTTGTTTGTGGAGGGGTTTTCATCTATAGCATCCCTTACGACCAAGTTGACCCAGAAGGGTGCTTAGTTTAGGTGGTCGGATGAGTGTGAGGCGCGTTTTCAAAAGCTCAAGACAGCTTTGACTACAACGCCAGTGTTGGTTTTTCCCTTAGGTTTAGGGCTGTATATAGTATATTATGATACATCTCGTATTGGACTTGGTACAGTGTTGATGCAGGATGGAAAGGTCATTGCTTATTCTTCGTGACAAGTGAAGATTCATGAGAAGAATTATCAAGTTCATGATCACAAGAGTTTGCAATACTTATTCAAGCAGGAGGGGTTAAATTTGATGCAAAGAAGGTGGTTGCAGCTACTGATGGACTATGATATCACCATCTTATATCATCCGGGGAAGGGCAATGTAGTAGCTGATGCTTTGTGTAGGAAGTCAGTCAGTATAGGCAGTCTTGCGTATAATTTGGTCGGTGAGAGACCACTTGCTTTTGATATTCAGGATTTGGCCAATTAGTTCATGAGGTTGGATGTCTCTAAGCCCAACCATGTGTTAGCTTGCACAGTCGCTTGTTCTTCATTATTAGAGCTTATTTGAGATCGGCAGTATGATAATCCCTATAAATGTGTACTAAAGGACACGGTGCAGCACACCGGTGCCAAGAAGGCTAAAGTGGGAGATGATGGAGTTTTGAGGATGTAGGGTCGTATTTGTGTGCCTAATGTTGATGGACTATAAGAGTTGATTCTAGAGGAGGTCCACGGTTCTAGGTACTCTATTCATCCGGGCACTACTAAGATGTATCAGGATTTGCCGCAATATTATTGGTGGAGAATGATGAAGAAGGATATTGTTGCGTATGTGGTACGAGCATTAGAGACCTGGTGGATTGTTTTAGAGGATTGAGCTTCCCAGGTGGAAGTGGGAGCGTATCACTAGGGACTTTGTTATTGGAATCCTACGGACTCAGCGGAAGTTCAACGCAGTGTGGGTTATTATTCATAGACTGACCATGTCAGCGCATTTCATTCCTGTGGCAGTCTCATATTCTTCTGAGAGGTTGGCTAAGATCTAAATTCAGGAGATTGTTCGTCTTTATGGTGTGCCTGTGTCTATCATTTTTGATCGAGGTACGCAATTTACCTCGCATTTCTGGAGAGCAGTTTAGCATGAGTTAGGTACACGGGTTGAGTTGATCATAGCAATTCATCTTCACACGGATGGGCAATCTGAGTGTACTATTTAGATTTTGGAGGACATGCTACGAGATTGTGTTATTGACATTGGAAGCTCGCTGGATCCACTTTTGTCTTTAGCGGAGTTTGCCTACAACAAGAGTTACCGGTCGAGAATTTAGATGGCTCCTTATGAGGCTTTATATGGTAGAGAGTGACAGTCGCTGGTTAGGTGGTTTTAGCCAGGAGAGGCTCGGTTGTTGGGAACGGATCTAGTGCAAGATGCCTTGGACAAGGTTAGGATTATTCAAGATAGGCTTCTTACAGCTCAGTCCAGGTAAAAGAGTTTTGCCGAACATATGGTTCGTGCTGTGGAGTTCATGGTTAGCGAGCGAGTGTTGCTTCGAGTGTCGCCTATGAAGAATGTGATGAGATTTGGAAAGAAGGGCAAGCTTAGCCCTAGGTTCATTGGCCCATTTGAGATTCTTGATCGAGTGGGCGAGATGGCTTACAGACTTGCATTGCCGCCGAGTTTATCAGCATCGCATCTAGTGTTTCATGTGTCCATGTTGCGGAAGTATCACGGCGATCCATCCCACATGTTATGCTTTAGCACTGTCCATTTAGGCAAGAACCTGTCATATGAGAAGGAGCCGGTAGCTATTCTAGATTGGCAGGTTCTTCAGTTGAGGTCGAAGAGTTTCTCTTCTATTCTTGTTCAGTGGAGAGGTCATCCTGTTAAGTCATCGACCTGGGAGTCCGAGTTCGATATGCGGAGCCATTATCTCCCTCTTTTCTCCCACTCATGTACTTCTTTCATATGTCGGTTCGAGAATGAACGGTTATTTTAGAGGTGAAGATGTGATGACCCAAAAGTTCATTACTTTTTTAGATATAAATTTTGTATTCCGATGCCTTAAAACCTCCCTTATGTCTCACCTCATTTTTCATGCGCAATCCGGGCATGTACCCGTAAAGCCACTATGTGAAATCTGTTAAGAATAGTGAATTTTGAAATTACAATGAATTTAGATTGACTTCGGTCAACGTTTTAGGTAAATGGACTCGGACATGTGATTTGACGGTCCCGGAGGGTCCGTAGAAACATATGAGACTTGGGCGTATGCCCAGAATCGAATTCTGAGGTTCCAAGCTCGAGAAATAAATTTTTAAAGAAAATTATTTTTTGGAATATATATGAGTTTTCGGAAATCAACTATGTTCCAATTGGTGTTATCGGCCCGTATTTTTGTTCCGAAGCTCAGTACAGGTTTAATATGAGACTTAAGTTGAGCTTGCAAAATTTGGTAAGAAACAAACTAGAAATGATGTGAATCAGACCTTCGATTGTAAAAACTTGAACTTAAGAGTTCATGAGATTTTTCTTTGATTTTGATGCTAAATTCATAGTTATTGATGTTATTTTGATGACTTGATCGCACGAGCAAGTCCATATGATATTTTTAGATTTGCGTGCATATTTGGTTTGGAGCCTCGAAGGCTCAGGTGAGTCTTCGATAGGACACATAGTGAAATATGGACTTCGGAAATTGCTGGTATGTTCGTGCAAATGCAAACAAGTATCACAAATTTTAAAGTCGACCTGTGCTGCCTTGGTCGCAAATACGATGTTGCATTTGCGAAAGGTCCCCCGCAAATGCGAAGGTGATCGGAAACAAATTGGGTCGTAAATGCGACAAAATCTTCACAATTGTGAAGTGAACAGTTTTCTAAGGGATTCGCAACTGCAAATCCTGGTCGCAATTGTGACATCTACAACCTGCTAAATCATAACTTAGACGCATTTTCAGCCATTTTCCACCATTTTAAAAATCTAAACACCTATGGACGGTTTTTCAAAGAGAGGTACTCTTCCAAATCGATTTTAAGTCATTTATAACTCATTTTCATTAATGTTTAACATCTCTCACATGATTTCAACTCAAATCAAGGGTTTTCATAGGGGAAATTGTATGTTTTTGGGTAGAACATAAAATTTTTTTATTTTGAGGATTTTGAACTCAATTTGAGGTTCGATTTCAAAAGGAATAATATATTTAAGTTTGTGGATGAATGGGTGATCGGGTTTTGGTCCGAAACTCGGGTTATGACCATGTGGGCCTCGGTTCGATTTTTGACATTTTGGGAAAAACTTTAGAAAACCTATTTTTATGCATTAGAATTGATTCATTTAGCATTTATTGATATAGTAAAGTAACTTGTGACTCGATATGAATGAATTAGTGGTGGAATCAATAGGTAAAGCGGTAGTTGAGGCTTGAGTTGTGTTCGTCGCATCGAGATAAGTTTTTGTCTAACCTTTGCTTGAGGGAGAGTTGTATCCTATTTTTTATGTGCTAATTGTTGAGTACGATATAGGCATGGTGACGAGTATCTATACGTTGGTGTCAAGCATGCCCGTGAGTACTATGCTATGACTAACAGGACTCCCTTTTGCATTGTTCATGCCTTATGTGATATTTCTACTGTTGAACAAGTCTTGTGGAAGTAATTTTGGTAATTAAACATTAAAGAGCGTTGGCTCAAGTTGTGAAATGATTTGTGGAATTATTGTTGGTGATTGAACATTTTAGAGCATTGGCTCAATGTGAATTAAGTTATAAAATAAATAAGAAAAAGAGAAGAGGATTGTGATATTGTCTCCCATGCCTGGATGTTGCTTCTTTTAATGTTATCTCCCTTGCTGGGATGTTGTGGCTTTGATATTGTTTCCCTTTGCAGGACATTATTTTTGTACTATTGTTCCCTTATGGGATTTTATTGTGATTTACTTATTCTCTTGCCCTTATTGCTTGTGATTATTATTTGGGTGAGGAAGAGCGTTAAAGCACGAAGGGTGATATCGTGCATTGTATTAGTGAGAGAGTATTAAAGCATGAAGGGGGATGTCGTGTATGATAGTTGTGAGAGAGTGTTATTACACGAAGGGTGATGGTGTGCCGTATGGTTTATCATTCTGTGACTTTATATGAGTGATGATGCACGAAGGTTCATTCTGTGCCATGTTTATGTGAGGTAAAATCACGAAGGATTATGTCGTGCCATTTATATTGATTATTATGGTGCGGACGAGAGTAAAATCACGAAGGGTGACGTCGTGCACTAGTCTTTGATATTCCTGATTTCTACTGATAGTTGAGTATGGTGTTCTTTATATTTAAATGTTGGTTTCTATTGCTACTGGTTGTTCCCCGTAGCATGATTCCCCTTTCATATCTTTAGTTGTACTATTTTGCCTTTATTTTTCTGCTGTATAAGATCAACTGCACAGGTTATTTTGTAGTTTGGTCCTAGCCGCATCACTACTTCATCAAGGTTAGGCTAGGCACTTACTAGCACATGGGGTAAGTTGTGCTGATACTACACTCTACACTTTGTGCAAATCCCAATACTAGAGCTTACGGACCTTAGCTTTGGTTTGCTGCCTTCAGTCTATTTGGATATCCGAGGTAGTCCTGTAGGCATTTGCAGGCCTTGGCGACTCCTTCTATCCTTTTATCTTGTTTTATTTATGTATTTCAGAGATAGCATTGTATTTATTTTTTGGACCCTTATTTGTAGTATTCTTAGACAGCCTATGAAATTACACACCAATTCTGGGTAATTTATGTATGGGTTGGTATTGGCATCTTTATTAAAATATTACATTTCAGTCTTCTGCTTATTAAATTTCGTTATTTAAAATGTTCGTTTTAATTGTTAATGGATTAAAATGGGTAAAAGATAAATAATGCAAGCAGTTGGCTTTCCTAGCTTTCACTAGAAGGCACCATCACGACTCCTGAGGGCAAAAATTCGGTCGTGATCGGCATAGCATAAATATTTGATTTATCAACTAGTAAAAAGAGCAAAATGTCCTGAAGCACGAGTTTGTGATGAATCACAAAATGTTGCCACTCTCCATCAGATATGAAGTATCTTGGACTTCTCCTTCATTATCTTTGCTTCCTACGAATTCCCAGCTGCACACTAGTGATGTCATGACCCCAAAACGAGCTCATTCATGATGGAGCTTATCATAAGACTAGGCCAGCCGACATAAACCCAAAACAAATCAATATTTTCACTCTTAGGATAAGATAAAATCTGTTTAACAATAATACTTTATAAAGTGTTTAAAAAAAACAACAGTGCGAAAAAAAGCCCGACATCGAGGTGTCACTACTCATAAGCATCTATGACAACTGTCTGACAACTTCAAGGCCAACATGGTCGGAAAAATCACAAAATACTCTAAGGGAGAATAATGAGGGAGAAAAGCAGGGTTGCGATCGCCAGGAAGCTACCTTGCTGACTTCGATGAACCTGCCATTGAGTAATCAACACCCGCCACGGGGTTCTGAAATACCTGAATCAGCACACAAAATGCAGGGAGTAATGTGGGTACTCCAACTTAGTAAGTAATATATTTTAATACAGACTGAGTAGTAGAAAACAAATAAGATCCACATCATGATAAACTTCGTAACAACATGCTCTAAATTAGCATATTTGTCAAATCATCTCAGTTATAATCCTGTCTTTTTAGTAAAAATTATTTGAAAATGCTTTCTGAAGGTTCCAATAGAGGTTCGATGTAGTTTAAAGTAAAAGTGATTGATATCATAATCGGCACCTTGGGAAAAACATAGTTCGTATATAGCTCCTTGGGCAAAAACATGAATCATAAATAGCCCTCACGCAAACCTCTCGGTCACTTCTAAACATTTCATAACATAAAAATCCCAGTGGAAATAACAAGCCAAGTCAATGATTAAATTCTAAACATCTCCTAAAAACTCCAATTTTAATAAATGTTGTTTAAAAATATTGTTCAACATTTTCAACATAGGCTTAGTAAAAAGAGGAGTAAAAATAGTAATTTCATAAAAACAAACCCCTCGGGAAAATCATCACTCATATATATATATATATATATATATATATATATATATATATATATATATATATATATATATATAGCCCATCGGGGAAGGCTTTTAGACACTTCAACTCTCGTCGATTAGCACTCATGCTCAATAGGTACCTTACAATAACCATTATGGCGTGCAGCCTGATCCAAATGTATATATAGACAACTCCACTCACTTGGGTGTGCAGACTCCGGAGAGGCTCCTATAGCCTAAGCGCTATATCACGGCAATTTGGATCTCGATGCATAGATATATAATCCTCATAACCAGGCCCTTGGACTCTCTCAGTCATCAACCTCATAATCAGGCTATTGGTCACTCTTAGTCATCGACCTCACAAGCCACTCAGACAATCAGTAAAATAGGGTGTTGTCACGACCCAATTTCCCAAACCCGGCCCTGATGGCGCCTCTCGTGAAGACAAGGCCAGCCAGGACAATGCATACACCTATCTTAACAAATAATAAACATTAACAAATCCAAATCACGTGTAAAACAGTTATAAATGCGGAAACAACGATAATAGCAAGGGATACTATGCCGACACAGCCCAAACCAAGGTGTAACAAGTCATGAGCTTCTACAGAGTGTGCTATAAGTCTACAGAATACAATTTCCGATACAATAGTCTGTAGAAAACATAAACGAGGTAAGATATAGGAGACAAGGGGCTGCGAACGTCAACAGCTACCTCGTAACTCCAACTCGATGCCTGGTCTGGAAGGAATCAGTACTCAGGTGCAGTGATATGCCTGAATTTGCAAACATGGTGCAGGGAGTAATGTGAGTACTACGACCCAGTGAATAATAATAATAAAAAATTATAATCGAAGGCATGAAAACACATAAATTCACAAGGCAGTTCTACACCAAGCATTAAATAACTTAAAGCAGTAAAATCGTGAAGAATAAATTGAAATCTCCTTTTAAAAATAGGTAAGTTGACTAATACAACAAGTAAACACTGAGTAATAATCTGTTCCCCGAGCCCAGTATCAATCACTTAGCATAGTATCAGCCCCTCGCGTTCACTCTTAGTCACTCAGTATAGCATCAGCCCCTCAGGCTCAATATCAGATCATATGGGTACCTGCACTCACTGTGGGTCTGCAGACTCCGGAGGGGCCCCTTTAGGCCCAAGCCCTATATAACATAAGGCCTGAAAGCCTTCTCACAGCACTAATAAGGCCTGAAAGCCTCCTCACATCACTCATAAGCCCTAAAAGCCTCCTCACATCTCTCACAAGGCTTGAAAGCCTCCTCACATCACTCATAAGGCTTGAAAGCCTCCTCACATCACTCACAAGGCCTAAAAGCCTCCTCACATCACTCATAAGTCCTGAAAGCCTTCTAACGTCACTCAAGCTACCTCGTGGCATATAAATGTATCTCAGGACCTCGGCATCTCTCACTCCAGAAAACATTCTAAGCCCCCCAACATCGATAAAATAGTAGTGCTCTTCCCAAACAATAGTGGAAATATCAATTAAGTCTCAAAATTCAATTAATGTGGTTGAGATAGTAAAGCAGTATTATCAATAGGACTGAGTTCAAATAGTGTATCAAATAGTGAGGGAACAGTGATAAAAATCCACAAATGACTCAAGTAGTCTGCATGAAGCCCAAAATATGGCAATAAGTCCAAATCATGTTGATAGCAAACACATCTCAGTTAAATACGCGGTAAAAAATATCAATCGAACCCGGACCAAGTCACAATCCCCAGTAGAAAATAAATCTCGCGCTCGTTAATATAGCACTACGTTGTGCAAATTCGGGTTTTGAAACCCTCAGGATATCGTTTACCATCATTACTCACCTGAAGCTAGCCAAAATCCTAGCTCTCTATGCCCTTGCCTCTCTAATTAACCTTCTCGCACGTTGAATATGACCAAAACCGCAATGAATACGTCACAATATGCTAATGGAACAGTACCCAATCGAAAACAATCGAAAAATCACAAAAATCTCGAAATTAGAAAAACCCGATCCATGGGGCCACTTTTTGAATTCCAGAGAATCTTACATCAACGGATTCCTTAGCTCGCCTCGAGCTTATACATATCTAGAACTCCCAAATCCGAGCTAGAATGACCCCTCAAAATCCAATTTGAAATACAAAAACTAAATCCCTATTCCTTCCTCCTTTTTGATAATTTTTCATGAATTTCTAGATTGGTTCTAAAATTAAATCATGTTTTTAGGTCATAGGACTCACCTCCAATCAATCCCAGTAGAAAATTTCTTCAATCCCCATCAAAAGCTCTCAAAAATCGCCCACCGCCAAGTGGGAAATGACGGAAATGGGCTGAGTTCGAATCTTAATTACTGGACATAGCCCTTAGATATCGCATTTGCGAAACCTGGTTCGTAAATGTGTCAAATGTTTCAGAATTACGATCATGAGCCTCCCCTGCCAAGGTAGAAAATACGACACCTGGCTCGCAAATTCGAACCATGCTGAGGACGCAAATGCGATCAAGTTGTTGCAAATCCAAACCCTTCCTCAGACCAGGCTCCTTCGCAAATCCAAATCCTCACTCACAAATGCGAGATCGCAAATACGAACTATTTCTCGCATTTGCGAGGCCTGAACTGCTGCTGCATTTCTTAGTATGAAACTTCCCGCTTAGCCGTCCAAAACTCAGCCGAGGCCCCTAGGACCTCATCCAAAAGTGCCAACCCATCCTAAAACATCATTCGAACTTGCTCCACTAATCAAAACACCACAAATAACACCAAACCCATCAAATTACATCGGATTCAGGCCTAAGTTCTTCTAAAACTTCCGAAACACGAATTTGATCCTAAACCCAACCAAAACACCTCCGAATGACCTGAAATTTTGCACACACATCCCAAATCACCTAACGAAGCTACAACCACTCTCAAAATTCCATTGTGACCCTCACATCAAAAGGCCCTATAAACCGCGGACTCAATTTCCCTTTCTTTCCAAACCGCATAACACCCTTCATGGGCGAAACGTTCAGCAAGACCTTCTCACCAACCATATATGACAAATCTTGAAACTTCCGGTCTGCATAACCCTTTTGACGCAACTGTGCTGTATGAAGCCTCTCCTGAATCAGCTTCACCTTCTCTAAGTCATCCTAAACCAACTCTGTCCCTAGCCTCGCCGGGCTAGAACCAACCAACTAAGACCTACACCACCTCCGATACAATGCCTTATACGAAGCCATATGAATGCTCGATTGGTAACTGTCATTATAGGAAATCTCTACAAGCGGGAAAAACTTATCCCAAGAACCTCCAAAATCATAACACATGCACGCAACCTGTCCTTAAATATCTGAATAGTACACTCAGACTGCCCATCCGTTTGAGGATGAAATGATGTGCTCAAGTCCACCTGTGGACCCAACTCTCGCTGAAAAGTCTTCCAAAACTGAGAAGTAAACCTAGTACCCTTATCCGAGATGATAGACTCTTGAACACCATGCTATCGAAAAATCTCTCGGTTAAAGATCCCTGCCAACCACTCTGCAGGATAGGTAGTACATACCAGAATGAAGTGCACGGACTTGATCAGCCGATCTACAATCACCCAAATCAAATCAAACTTCTTCAAAGTCTGAGAAAGACCACTCACAAAATCCATAGTTACTCTCTCCCACTTACACTCGGGAATAATCATCCGCTAAATTACGCCACCCGATCTCTGATGCTCATATTTCACCTGCTGACAGTTGAGACACCAAGCCACAAACCGTACAATATCCTTCTTCATTTTCCTCCACCAATAATACTGCCCCAAATCCTGATACATCTTCGCGGCACCCAGATAAATGGTATACCGCGAGCTTTGGGCCTTCTCCAGTATCAACTCCCGATGCCCAACCACATTGGGCACACAAATCCAACCCTGCATCTTTAACAAACCATCCTCATCAATGGTCACGTCTCTAGCATCATCATGCTGAACTATGTCAATAAGGACAAGCAAATGGAGATCATCATACTAGCGCGCTCTCTGATGCGATCATTTAAGGAAAACCGTGAAACCACACCAGTCAATACCCAAATAGGCTCCGAAATATCTAGGCTCACCAACCGATTGGTCTAGGCCTGAACATCAACTGCAAAGGGCCTCTCCCCAACTGGAATATATACGCCAAACACCCCATACTAACTGCCTTTCGGCTGAAGGCATTGGCCACTACATTGGCCTTTCTCGGGTGATACAGAATGGAAATATCATAATCCTTACGTAACTCTAGCCACCTACGACCTCAAATGAAGATCCTTTTTCTTGAACAAATGTTGAAGACTTCGATGATCCGTGAATACCTCACAAGATACGTCATACAAGTAGTGCCTCCAAATCTTCAAGGCATGAACTATAGCAGCCAACTCAAAATCATGAACAGATTAGTTTTTCTCGTGGGATTTCAACTAACGAGAAGAATAAGCAATAACTTTACCCTCCAGCATCAATACACAACCGATCTCAACTGTCGAAGCATCATAATATACAGCATACGAACTTGAGGCTGATGGAAAGACCAATACTAGAGATGTGGTCAAAGCTGTCTTGAGCTTCTGAAAGCTCTCATCGCACTCGTCCGACCAGACAAATGGAGCACACTTCTGAGTCAACTTGGTTAAGGGCGGTGCAATAGAGGAAAATCCATGTACAAACAGGCGATAATAACCTGCCAAACCAAGCAAACTACGAATCTTTATGGTCGAGGTCAGTCTAGGACAACTCTAAACTGCCTCTATCTTACTCGGGTCGACATAGATACCCTCGTTGGACACCACGTGTCCCAATAAAGGCACTGATCTGAGCCAAAACTCACACCTGGAGAGCTTTGCATAAAGCTTATCCTCACTCAATCTCTGCAATAGAACTCGCAAATGTTGTGCGTGATCCTCTTGACTACGAGAATACACCAGAATATCATCAATGCAAACAATAATGAACGAATCTAGATAAGGCCGAAATACACTGTTCATCAAATGCATGAACGCCGCTGGGGCATTAGTTAGCCCAAAAGACATAACAAGAAACTCATAGTGCCTATATTTAATCCTGAAAGAAGTATTAATAATTTTTGAATCCCAGATCTTCAAATGGTGATAGCCCGAACGGAGATCAACCTGGAAAACACCCTCGCTACTTGTAGTTGGTCAAATAAATCATCAATGCGAGGCAAGGGATACTTGTTCTTCACTGTTACTTTGCTCAATTGCATGTAGTTAATGCACATTCTCATGGTACCATCCTTCTTCTATACAAACAGAACTGGTGCACCCCACGGTGACATACTAGGCCGAACAAACCCTTTATCTAGGAGTTCCTGAAGCTAATCCTTCAATTCTTTCAACTCTGTTGGTGCCATACGATAATGTGGAATGGAAATAGGCTGAGTGTTCTGCACCAAGTCAATACCAAAATCAATATCCCTGTCCGGTAACAGGCTCGGCAGGTCTGTAGGAAATACATCGAGAAAATCCCTCACATTTGGAATAGAATCAATGCTAGGAGTCTCGGCTCCATCATCCCTCACAAATTCCAAATATGAAAGGAAACCCTTCCCAACCATATGTTGGGCCTTTAAGAATGAAATCACCCTGCTAGGAACATAATCAGTCACACCACGCCACTCGATTATTGGTACACCCGGTACAGCCAACGTTACTGTCTTAGCATGACAGTGTAGAATCACATGACACGAAGGCAACCAGCCCATGCCCAAAATATCATCAAAATCCACCATGCTCAATAATAATAGATCAACTCGTGTCTCCAAACCCTCAATTGTTTCCAAACATGATCAGTACACATGGTCTATAACAATAGTAACGCCCAACGTGGTAGATGCATGAACGGGCAAGGCAAGACACCCTCGGAACTACCCAAATGACGAGCAAAATATGAGGAAACATAAGAATAGGTGGAACCGAGATCAAATAAGACTGAGGAATCTCTATGGCAGACAAAAATAATACCTGTAATGCAAAATATGAAGCAATGGCATCTAAGATGTCCTTAAGAGCATAAAAATGAGCCTGACCACCGCCTGATCGACCTCCCCTTCTGGGGCGACCCCTAGATGTCTGACCCTCACCCCTAGATGGCGAGGAGGGTGCTAAAAAAACTGGACCAAAAGACGAGGGCTGACCCATCTACTAAGATGAGCTAGCAGTACGACGAGGACACTGCCTCCACATATGGCCAAACTCTCCACACTTATAACACGGAGCACGAGATGAACTCTATGCTAGAGCGCTGAGTGAAGACTGACTCTATGGAGAACCATGATAACCACGACCTAAAGATTCCCCATGATACTCAGGTCGGGCCAACTGAGGGTGCCTACAAAATAACCCCTACCATACTGGAACTGGCCCATCAAAGAAGCACCATTGTAACTGCCAAAACCTCGAGGGCTCCTGGCCTCCCTCTCCTCTCAATCCTGACAGCGAACCGCCTCAATATCTCGAGCTATATCAACTACCTCATTGAATGAAGAACCCAACACTCACTCTCTAGTCATCAAAACAGGGAGATTGTAGTCAAGGCCATCAACAAATCTCCTGATACACTCGCGATCAGTCAGAACCATCCAAACGGCATGACGAGCCAACTATGAAAACCTCATCTCATACTAAGAAACAGTCATATCTCCCTGTTGTAGCCACTGAAGCTGCATGTGCTGCTCCTCTCTACGGGACTACGGTACATACATCTCTAACAAGAGAGTGGAGAACTCCTACCAAGTCAAAGGTACTGCACCATCCGGCCTATGCATCTCATAATTCTCCCACCAAGTGAACGCCACCCCATTAAACTGAAAAGTGGTAAATGCCACACCACTAGACTCTAGCATCCATGTTGTATAGAGCATCCGCTAACACCTATAAAGAGAACCCTGGGCATCCTCGCCCTGTACTTCACTGAATGTCGGAGTCTGGGGTCTACCAAACCTCTCAAGGCGATGCTGCTCATCCTCAGGCATAGCTAGAACCCTGAAATCCTGCACTGGTGCAACTGGCTGAGCTGGAGGTGCTTCTACAATCTGTAATCCCTGCACTACCTGCTTAGGTGTACGCGTAGTGGGGGTCTAATTTCCTCCCCCAGCCTGCGAAGTAGCTGCTACTATGGTGGCAGAAACTTCCTGAACCACACTGGTGTAAACTGTCAAGATCTAAGCAAAGTCCTCCTGAAGACTCGGAATCACAATGGGCACAGCTGGCGCCTTAATTGGTGCTGCTGGAGACTGGTTCTAAGTTGGTTTACCGGAGGAACTACAGTTGTTGGCCCCGCTACTCTGCCCCTACCATGACCACGACCGCGTCCACGGCCTCTGGTGGCCTCAGCGGGTGGTACTGGTGGTCATCCTCCACGTCTGGTAGCTCGTGTCCTTACCATCTGTGAGAGAATGAAATAAAGAGAAGTTTAGTACTTGGATCAACAAGTTCAGACGACAAGAATTTCAAGAATGTAAAGTTTTCCTACAGGTTCTGCAGCCTCCCGAGGATAAGCACAGACGTCTCCATACCGATCCGTGAGACTTTACTATACTAGCTCATAACTCGCGAGACCTAGTAACTAGGCTTTGAAACCAACTTGTACAACCCAATTTCCCAAACCCGATTGTGATGACACCTCTCGTGAAGAAATGGACATCCAGGACAATGCAAACACATATCATAAAAAATAATTAACAGTAAAAAATCCAAAACACGTGTAAAACAGCTATAAATTCAGAAACTGCGAGAATAGCAAGGGATACAATCCCGACAAATCCCAAACCGAGGTGTCACAAGTCATGAGCTTCTACAGAGTTTCCTATAAGTCTAAAGAATACAATATCTGATAAAATAGTCTAACGAAAAAATAAACAAGGTAAGATAGGGGAGACAAGGGGCTGCGGATGTCAACAACAACCTCGTAACTCCAACTCGTTGCCTGGTCTAGAAGGAATTAGTACTCAGGTGCCGACTCTACTATGCATGAATCTGCACACATGGTGCAGGGAGTAATATGAGTGCTCCGACTAAGTAAGTAATAATAATAAATAATGATCGAAGGCATGAAAACACATAAATTCAAAAGGTAGTTCTATACCAGGCAGTAAATCACTTAAACCAGTAAAACCGTAAAGAATCAAATGAAATCTCCCTTTAAAAACAGGTAAGTTAGGTAAAACAACAAGAAAAAAGTGAGTAGTAATAAGCCCCACTGACCTTGTATCAATCGCTCAGCATAGTATCAGCCCATTGGGCTCACTCTCAGTCACTCAACGTAGCATCTGCCACTCAGGCACAATATCATATCATATGGGTACCCGCGCTCACTGTGGGTGTGCAGACTCTGGGGGGGCCCTTACAGTCCAAGTGATATATCACATAAGAGCTGTCACATCACTCATAAGGCCTGCAAGCCTCCTCACATCACTCATAAGGCTTGAGAGCCTCCTCAACTTGTCACAACCCAATTTCCCAAATCTGGTAGTGATGGCACCTCTCATGAAGACAAGGCTAACTAGTACAACGCAAACACCTATCTTAACAAGTAATTAATATTAACAAATCTAAAACACGTGTAAAACAGTTAAATGCGGAAACAGTGATAATAGCAAGGGATACCATCCCCACACAACCCAAACCGGGGTGTCACAAGTCATGAGCTTCTATAGAGTTTACTACAGAATACAATATCCCATACAATAGTCTAAATAAAAAATAAACGAGGTAAGATAGGAGAGACAAGGGGCTGTGGACATCAACAACTAGCTCATAACTCCAACTCGCTACTTGGTCTGGAAGGAATCAGTACTCAGGTGCGGACATTGTTATGCCAGAATCTGCGCACATAGTGCAGGAAGTAACGTGTGCACTCTGACCCAGTGAGTAATAATAATAAATAATAATCAAAGGCATAAAAACACACAAAAGTTCTATACCAGGCAGTAAATCACTTAAAGTAGTAAAATCGTAAAGAATCAAATGAAATCTCCCTTTAAAAATAGGTAAGTCAGGTAAAAGAAAAATTAAACAGTGAGTAGTAATCTGCCCCTCGGGCCCAATATCAATTGCTCAACATAGTATCAGCCACTTGGGCTCACTCTAAGTCACTCAGCGTAGCATCAGTCCTCGAGCTCAATATCATATCATATCGTTACCCGCACTCATTGTGGTGTGCAGACTTCGGAGGGGCCCCATACGGTCAAAGTGCTATATCAAATAAGGCTTGAAAGCCTTCTCACCGCACTCATAAGGCCTGAAAGCCTCCTCACATCACTCATAAGGCGTGAAAGCCTCCTCACATCACTCACAAGGCCTGATAGCCTCTTCACATCACTCATATAGCCCGAAAGCCTCCTGACATCACTCACAAGTCCTGCAAACCTCCTAACATTACTCATATGGCCAGAAAGCTTTCTCACATCACTCAAGACACCTCGTGTCATATAAATATATCTCAGGGCCTCGGCCTCACTCAGTCAAGAAAACATCATAAGCCCCTCGGGATCAATAAAATAGTAGTGTTCAGCCCAAACAACAGTGGAAATATCATTCAAGTCTCAAAATTCAATTAAAGTGGCTGAGATAGTAAAGTAGTGTAATCAACATGACTTTGTTCAAATAGTATATCAAATATTTGAAACAGTGATAAAAATCCATGAAGGATTCAAGTAATCGGCACGAAGCCCAAAATATGGCAATAAGCCCAAATCATATTGATAGCAAATGCATCTTTGTTAAATATGCACTAAAAACATCAATCGAGAGGGACAAGTCGCAATGTTCAGTAGTAAATAAATCACGCGATCGTCATATAGCACGTGCTTCACCTCAATATAGCACTAGGTTGTGAAAATCCAGGGTTTCAAACCCTCATGATATGATTTACCATCATTACTCACCTCAAGCCGGCGAAAATCCTAGCTCGCTATGCCCTTGTCTCTCAAATCAACCTCCTCGCACGTCAAATCCAACAAAAATCACAACGAATACGTCACAATATGCCAATGGAAATTAGTAAAACTCGAGCCTGGGCCCACTTCTCAATTCTACAAAACTTTACATCTACAGAATCCTTAGCTCGCCATGAGTCTATACATATCAAGAACTCCCAAATCTGGGCTCGAATGACCCATCAAAATTTAATTATAAATACCAAAAGGCAAGCCCTAGTTCTACCTCCTTTTCGAAAATTTTTTAAGAATTTCTAGGGTGATTATACAATTAAATCATGTTTTAGCAGGGTTTGGGAAATTGGGTCGTGACAATTCATGAGCTTCTACATCATTTGCTAGAAGTCTACAGAATACAATATCCGATACAACAGTTTGAAGAAAACATAAATGAGGTAAGATAGGGGAGACAAGGGGCTGTGGATGTCAACAACTACATCGTAACTCCAACTCGCTGCCTGGTCTAGAAAGAATCAGTACTCAAGTGTGGACTCTGCTATGCCTAAATCTGTAAACATAGTGCAGGGAGTAATGTGAGTACTCCGACCCATTAAGTAATAATAATAAATAATAATCGAAGGCATGAAAACACACAAATTCACAAGGCACTTCGATACCAGGCAGTAAATCAATTAAAGCAGTAAAACCGTAAAAATCAAATGAAATCTACCTCTAAAAATAGGTAAGTCAGGTAAAACAACAAGTAAACAGTGAGTAGTAATCTGCCCCTCTTGCCCAGTATCAATTGCTCAGCATATTATTGGCCCCTCGGTCTCACTCTCAGTCACCCAACATAGCATCAGCCCCTCGGGCTCAATGTCCAATCATATGGGTACCCGTGCTCACTATGGGTGTGCATTTTCCGGAGGGGCCCCTTACGGCCCAAGCGCTATATCACATAAGTCTTGAAATCCTTCTCGCATCATAGATAAGGCCTGAAAGCCTCATCACATCATTCACAAAGCCTGAAAGCCTCCTCACATCACTCACAAGGCCTGAAAGCTTCCTCACATCACTCATAAGGCCTGAAGCCTTCTCACGTCACTCAAGCCACCTCGTGACATATAAAGGTATCTTAGTCCCTTGGCCTCACTCAATCCAAAAAACATTATAATCCCCTCGGCATCGATAAAATATTAGTGCTAAGCCCGAACAATAGTGGAAATATCATCTAAGTCTCAAAATTCAATTAAAGTGGCTTAGATAGTAAATCAATGTAATCAACATGACTGAGTTCAAATAATATATCAAATAGTGAGAAAACAATGATAAAAATCCACGAAGGACTCAAGTAGTCGGCATGAAGCCCAAAATATTACAATAAGCATAAATCATGGTGATAGCAAATACATCTCAGTTAAATACGCGATAAAAATATCAATCAGGACGGAGCAAGTTGTAATCCCCAGTAGTAAATAAATACCACGCTCGTCATAAATCGTGTGCTTCACCTCAATACAGCACTACGTTGTGCAAATCCGGGGTTTCAAACCCTCAAGATATTATTTACAATCAATACCCATCTCAAGGCGGCCAAAATCCTAGCTTACTATGCACTTACCTCTCAAATAGACCTCCTCGCGCGTCGAATCTGATCAAACCCACAACGAATATGTCACAATATGCCAATGGAACAATATCCAATCGAAAACAATCGAAAAATAGCAAAAATCTCAAAATTAGGAAACTCCCAGGCCCACTTCACTAATTCTAGAAAAATTTACATCAGCGGATTCCTTAGCTAACCACGAGTCTATACATATCAAGAACTCCCAAATCCAAGCTCAAATGACCTATCAAAACCCAATTGAAATACCAAAACTCAAGCCCTAGTTCTTCCTCCTTTTTGATAAATTTTGATGAATTTCTAGGTTGATTGTACAATTAAATCATGTTTTTAAATCATAGGACTCACCTCCAATCAATCCCAGTAGAAACCCTCTTCAATCCCCATCCAAAAGTTCTCAAAAATCGCCCAAAACCAAGTGGGAAATGAGGGAAATGGGCTAAGTTCGAATCTTAATAACTGGACACAACCCTTAGATGTCGCATTTGCCACACCTGGTTCACAAATGCAACAAAACATTTGAAATTGCTAACGTGAGCCTCCCCTGCCAAGGTCACAAATGCGACACCTCGCTTGCAAATGTGAACCCGTCCTCACTCACTGTGAAGACCCAATGGGGTCATCACTTAATTATTTTCCATTTTATACTTCCGAGTCTTTAAAACCTCCTCTCGAGTTGTCTCGGTTTTCGTACGTTGTTCGAGCGCATAATCGAAAAACTTAAATACAAATTCTGTGAGAAAAATGCTAAATTTTGATACTAATTGTGTAAATTTAACTTCGGTGAACTCTTTTGGTAAACAGACCTAAACACGTGATTTGATGGTCCCTGAGGGTCCGCACGAAAACATAGGACTTGGGCGTAAGCCCGGAATCGAATTCCGAGGTCCCAAGCCCGGGAAATGAATTTTTGTGTGAAATTTAGTTTTTGGAAATGATTAAGGAAATTAGAAATTAAATTTAATTAAAATATTGTGGTATCGTGCCCGTATTTTGGCTTTGGTTCCCGGTACAAGTCTTATATATGGTTTAAGCGCTTTCTGTAAAGTTTGGTTAAAAACGGACATCGTTTGACGTGTTTCAGACTTAAAATGAAAATTTGATGTTTATGAAAATTTTGGAAGAAATCATGAGTTTTGATGCTCGATCTGATGTGTGTGACGTTATTTTGGTGATTTGATCGCACGGACAAGTCAGTATGATATTTTTGAGGTTGTGTGCATGTTTGGTTTGGAGCCCCGAGGGCTAAGGGTTAGTTTTGTGTTGGTTCTGGGAGGTCATAGACTTAAAACACCAGATATTGCAGGTCAAGAAAAGTGCAGGCTCCAGCGCGGCCGCGGTCACCTTAGTGCGGTTGCGGTGTGCGCTGCGCGGAACCGTCTCCTTAGCGCCATCCGCACGGCAAGCTTCAGTGAGCCAGCACTCTTTAGTTCCACAAGCGCGGCCACAGTCCTTTTTGCGCGTTCCGCGCTGGGCGCGCCAAAGAGTAGAGATACACGGGATTTTCAGTTATTTCTCACTTTCCAAAAACCCAAAACATAAGAGGTGATTTTCCAAGCAATTCTTCTTCATCAAAATTATTGGTAAGTGATATCTAACTCATTCTCTTCACTCCTTAAAACCTTTTAACATAATTTCAACGTCAAATCGAAGATTTTAATAGAAAAATTTGGATATATTGGGTAGGACCTTGGGTTTTGCTAATATTGGGGGTTGGACCTCAATTCGAGGTCTGATTTCAAAACTAATCACATAATTGGATTTTTGGGGGAATGGGTGACCATATTTTAGTTCGAACTTCGGATTTTGACCACGTTGGCCTGAAGGGCATTTTGGTTATTTTATCTAAATTTGCATCTTAGCTTTAAATTAAACAGTGGAATCGGTTGTTTGAGGTGTTATTTATGAGATGTCATTGAAGTGAACAGATTTGGGCCATTTGGAGTCGGATACTAGTGGAAAAAATGTGGTTTCAAGTTGAATTGGAGCCGATTTGAGGTAAGTGGCTTGTCTAACCTTGTGTGGGGGACCTTCCCCTTAAGATATGATGTTTGGTAATTGAATGCCTCGTACGTGAGGTAACAATCGCATACTTGAGAAAAATGTTGGAAAATCCATTTTTACTTGAAGTATTTAAATTGAGTTTTCTTGCTTACCTTTTCATTTTAAATTGTAAATTTACTCTATGCTTGTATGGAGAAGCATGTTCATTTGACTTGCTTGCCTAAGTGTTTAAACTGTCTTATTTGTACTCCCCGTAGTATGTTAGCTAGCATTTTCTATTTTGTTGTCCTGAGTTAGTATCTTTCCTAATGTTTGTGTTGCTACTGTGTGTTTTTAAACTGGGACTACGGGTTGGCCTCACGGGAGATCCCCTTGAACTTGATATGTTCTAGACAGAGGGTGTGGGATACCAAGAGATCCCTGACACATGAAATTGTAAGATTTAAGGATACCAAGAGATCCTCGGGATACCAAGAGATTCCTGGCACACAAAATTGTAAGATTTGAGGATACCAAGAGATCCTCGGGATACCAAGAGATCTCTGGCATGTGAAATTGTAAGAATTGAGGAAACCAGTAGATCCTCCGGATACCAAGAGATTCCTGGCACATGAAATTGTAATATCTGAAGATACCAAGAGATCCTCGGGATACCAAGAGATCCCTGGCGCATGAAATTGTAAGATTTGAGGATACCAAGAGATCCACAAGATACCAAGAGATCCCTGGCACATGAAATTGTAAGAATTGAGGAAACCAGTAGATCCTCCGGATACCAAGAGATCTCCTGTTGTGGTTCCTCTTGTGAGTAGTATTTACTAGTATTGTCCTGCTTTTCTACTTTCTATTATTGTTTCCTTCTCACTGTATACTTTATCTATGCTGTTATTTCCTCATCTTATTATTTACTATGTTGCATCTTAGTAGGGCTCGGACCTTTCCTCGTCACTACCTAATCGATGTTAGGCTTGGCACTTACTGAGTACCACTGTGGTGTACTCATGCCTCTTTTGCGCATGTTTTTCATGTGCAGATCCAGGTACTTCCTCTCAGGCGCATTATCCTGAAGGCCAGGAGAGCTACGGAGATTTTGAGGTACTTCTGCAGCGTCCGCAGACCAAGGAGTCTCATTCTTTACTCTATCTGTAGTATTTAGACCTCTTCCGTACTTTTGCTTTAAATGTTCTGGAGTTAGAGCCATGTATTATTATTCGTTAGCTTGTGGTCCTGTGAGTTTTCTAGTTTTGGGATGATATTGTAGACTTCCGCATTTTGAGTTGTATATGCTGAGCGCCCTTTATACACAGCTTCTTTTGGCTACTCAGCTTTTAATTAATTATTCCTCAAGCTATGTGGTTTTTCTGCATTGTTAGGCTTATCTAGTTGTAGGAACTAGGTGCCATCACGACATGTTCATGGAGGTTGAACTGGGGTCATGACAAGTTGGTATTAGAGCTCTAGATTCATAGGAGATACAAGATACAGGCTGATTTATTAGAGTCTCGTTGATCGGTACGGAGACGCCTGTGCTTATCTATGGGAGGCTATGTAACTCTTAGGAAAATTTCAACTTCATTTTATTTCCTTGTCATGCCGAATTTTTGACATCGTAAAATTTTAAATTTTTGCCTTCCATTCTGTCACAGATGGTAAGGACATGCACTAGTAGGAATGATCAGGCAGCCGTTCCCCCGACTGGAGCCGTTAGAGGCTGGGGTTGGGGCAGAGGTCGAGGTCGTGGACGTGGTGCAGCCAAAGCACCTGCGCGAGCTGCCGTTGAGGCACCACCAAAAGATCTAGCCGGAGCCCAGGTACTTGGCACGCCTACTACTGCCACTACTACTCCGTCCCTTCAAGAGACATTGGCTCTGTTCATGTCTATGTTTACCACCTTGGCTCAGGCAAGGTCGCTTCCCCTTGTTGCGTCCACATCCTAGGTCGGGAAAGGAGCATAGACTCCCGCCGTCCGCACTCATGAGCAGTGAGTGCAGGTTGAGAAGGATATAGAGATCATTCATGTTCCACCTGCAGTGCCAGTTTAGCCCGTGGATGGGGCTGTTGCTTCTAAGGATGAGCAGTGGAGGTTGGAGAGGTTCATTAAGTATGTCCTCCTGTTTTTAGTGGACTAGCGACAGATGATGCCTTGTGATTTCTAAAGAATTGGCAATGTATTATTTGCACTATGAGCATAGTATAGTCCAGCAGGGATTCCTTTACTGCATTTTAGCTTCGGGGAGCCGCATACGATTAGTAGTGCACTTAAGAGATAGATAGTCCAGTCGAGGTTACATTACTAACTTGGACTCAGTTCTTGGATATGTTTATGAGATAGTTTGTCCCCCATAGTCTCAGGGATGCATGGCGCATAGAGTTTGAGCATTTGCGCCAGGGTCTATGACCGTTTCAGAGTATGCTATCTGTTATACCTGATTGGCGAGGCATGCCCCAACTTTGGTTTCTACAGTCCACGAGAGAGTTTGTAGGTTCATCGAGGGTCTTATCCAAACCATCAGATCTAGCATGGCTCAAGAGTTGGAGATGGGCATTCCTTATCAGCAGGTAGTGAGCATTTCTTGGAGGATCGACACTATGCTCGCCAGGGAGCAAGGGGAGAGGGAGGTCTCGAGAGTCGGGCAACTACTCTGGTGCCCGTACAGGTCAACGTGGTAGAGGTTTGTAGGTCGCCCCGTTCATTCAGATCTTCCAGCAGCCAGCAGTGCTCCAGCTCCGCATATGCCTCAGGAGCCTTACTATGCACCCCCAGTTTCTAGCGCACCTCCTGCGCGGAGTGTTTCCAGAGGTCAGTCCAACAGACCTAGCCCTAGTCAATCACAGCCATCGCGCCCTCCCAGAGCTTTTTTGAGTGTGGTGATACCAGCCATGTGGTGAGGGATTTCCCTAGACTTGGGAGGAGTGCACACCCATATCCTTCTCAGTCACAGCGTGCTCAGTAGAGTTCCAGGCCACGATCGAAGCTCCATTTGCTGCCCCACCTACTCAGCTAGCTAGAGTTAGAGACAGGGAAGGTAAGGGTCACCCTCGAGGTGGAGGCTAGGCCAGATATTATGCCCTTCCCGCTCTTGTCGAGGTTGTTGCCTCCGATTCTATTATCACAGGTATTATACTAGTTTGTCCCAGAGAGGCATCGGTTCTATTCGATCTGAGCTCTACCTATTCTTATGTGTCTTCTTACATTGCTCCGCATTTGGGTGTGCCTCGGGATTATTTGAGTGCCCCCGTCTATGTTTCTACTCCTGTAGGAGATTCTCTTATTGTGGACCACATCTATTGGTCATGTTTAGTTACCATCCATGGTTTTGAGACCAAAGAGGATTTATTTTTACTCGGTATGGTTGATTTTGACATTATTTTGGGCATGGACTGGTTGTCGCACCATTTTTCTATTCTTTATTGTCACGCCAAGACCTAGACTCTGGCTCTGCTAGGTATTTCGCATGTTGAGTGGAATGGTAGTTTAGGTCACACTCCCATTAGATTTATCTATTTTCTTAAAGCTCAGTGTTTGGTTGAGAAGTATTTTTGCCGTGTATTTAGCTTATGTAAGAGTTGTTAGTGCTGATACCTCTTCTATTGATTCAGTCTAAGTGGTACGCGAATACCCCAATGTGTTTCCAGCTGATCTTCCGGGCATGCCTCCCGATAGAAACATTGATATTGGCATTGACCTGTCACCGGGCACTCAGCCCATTTCCCTTCCTCCCTTTATATGGCTTATCCTAAGCTGAAGGAATTGAAGGATCAATTACGGGAATTACTTGATAAGGGTTTTATTCGACCTAGTGTTTCACTGTGGGTGCTCCTATTTTTTCTGTGAGGAATAAGGATGGTTCTATGCGTATGTGCATTGATTATCTCCAGTTGAACAAGGTTACAGTGAAGAACCGTTATCCTTTGCCCCGTATTAATTATCTATTTGACCAGCTCTAGGGCGCACATGTGTTTTCTAAGATTGACTTGCGCTCAGGTTACCATTAGTTGAATATTCGGGAGCCTGACATCCTGAAGACTGCCTTCAGGACTCGGTATGGTCAAGCTTTTAGAAGCTCAAGATAGCTTTGACTAGGGCACCAGTGTTGGTTTTGCCCACAGGTTCAAGTACATATACAGTTTATTGTGACGCATCTTATATTGGACTTGGTGCAGTGTTGATGCAGGATTGCAAGGTCATTACTTGTGCTTCGCATTAGTTGAAGGTTCATGATAAGAAATATACGGTTCATGATTTGTAGTTTGCAGCCATTGTTCACGCCTTGAAGATTTAGAGGCATTATTTTTAAAGTTTGGCCAATCAGTTCAGGATGTTGAATGTTTTTTAGCCCAGCCGTGTATGAGCTTGCTATCACGACCCCAACCCTGGTAGTGATGGCGCCCAACACACTGCTATGCAAGCGCGACCAATTTAACAACCTTAGCCATTTTTATACAGTTCATGAATTAATTAACACTGATAAATTACTAAGTTATAATGCAGAAAGTCTAAAATAGAGTTAAAAGATGCGGAAATCCCAAATACCAATACTACTACACAACCCGAAGAATCCGGTGTCACAAGTATGAGCCTCTAATACCTGAGTATCAACCTAATACATATTGTTCTAAATAAATGCGGAAATGAAACAATAAAATATAAGGAAAAAAATCAAGATTGCGGACGTCATGCAGCTACCTTGATAATTCCAGATAAGCTGCTCGGTAGAAAAGTCCTCACTCAGCCTCAGATATACCTGGATCTGCACACAAGGTGCAAGGAGTAAGTGAGTACTCCGACCTAGTGAGTAATAAACATAAATAAAGGGTAGGAATAAAAAATCCTGAATAGGCACAAAGTAATTCTATAAATACAGCAACATGAACCAAATAGTATTAAATTAGTAAACCAATAACAAAATTATGGAAATACTACAACAGATAAGTAAGTAAATGACAATCAAGTATGCAATGCAACATATAGTCTGGTACTCCCTAGTACCCACTGCGGCGTGCAACCCGCTCCATTTATTTATAGTCGATGGCGCTCACTGGGGTGTGCAGACTCAGGGAGGGACCCCTTTCGGCCCAAGTGCAATAATAAGTCATCTCATCGAATCAACTAGGCCCTAATACAGTTGCGGGGAACAGCCCGATCTCATACTTAGTCCAAAATAACATAAGCCCCTCGGACATAAATATATATAAATATTCCGCCCAAACTTTATTAGAAATATTATTTAAATTTCAAGTTAGTGAAAAGGTGTCTGAGGTTGAAAAATAGTATTAAATACCAGTACTGAGTTCAATAATGCATGAAAATGGTAAGAAAACAGTAATAGCAACCCTTGAAGGATTCAATCAATTGGCACGAAGCCCAAATGTAGCAATCAGCTCAAATTATACTAATAATAAGTAAATTTTAGTTAAATACGCACCATATTCATCTACTGGGACGGACCAAGTCACAATCCCCAATGGTGCTCTACCCCACGCTCGCTATCCGACGTGCAAGACACCTCAATATAGAACTACGATGTGCAAATCCTGGATTTGAAACCCTCAAGACATCATTTACATCTATTACTCACCTCAAGCCGACCAAAATCCCAGCTCGCTATGCCCTTGCCTTTCAAATAGACCTCCTTGTGCGTCGAATCTTACCAAAATCACGAAGAATACGTCACAATAGGCTAAAGGAACAATATTCAATCAGAAATAATCGAAAAACATAAAAAATCTCGTAATTTGCAAAAACTCGAGTCCCAAGCCCACTTCTCAAAGCTCAAAAATTATTATACAACCATGTTCCTTATCTCGCCACGAGTCCATACATATAAATAACACCAAAATCGGAGACCAAATAACCCCTCAAATCCCAATTTGAAATATCAAAACTCAAGCCCTAGTTCTTTCCCTTTTTGCTAAGTTTACATGGATTTCAAGGTTAATTTCACAATAAAATTGTGTTTTTTAAGTTCATAGGACTTGCCTCCAATCACTCCCAGTCGAAACCCTTTTCAGTTCCAGTCCAAAAGCTCTCAAGGGTGCTCAACAATGGTGAAAATTTACTTAGGCTCGCGGATAAAATATTATTAAAAACCTTCAAGACCTCATGTCCTCTATGCGGTTGCAGCCCCAGGCTCGTGATCGCAGTGCAAAAAATTCAAACCCCAAAATTTAACACTACTCGATAGCATAAACACCCCTGCGATTGCAAATATTAAACACTTTACCTTACGTGATCACAGAGTCGATGCAATGAAAATAAATCCAAACTCTCAAGATTCCTTTATGCGATCACACCGCATGAAATCTCGACTCTACGTGATCATGAACAAAACACTGTGATCGCGTTGAACAACTGAACAGCCTCCACAAATTCTTATGTTCGATTGCAATACACCCTTAGCGATCGCAAAGAGAAAAATGATCTATAATAGCTTATGCTATTTTCTGCAGCTTTTCATAGTCCAAAAGTCCCCCTTAGCCATCTGAAATCACCCCAAGGCCCCCGGGACCTCAACCAAAAGCATGAACACATCCCAAAACATCATTCAAACTTGATCCAATCATCAAAACACCTCAAACAACACCAAAACCATCAAATGACATCATATTCAAGCCTAAGTTCTTCTAAAACGTCTGAAACACGTATTTGATAAAAAACTCAACCAAAACGCCTCCGAAGGACCTTAAAATTTGCACACACCCAAATAACCTAACAAAACTACAGAAACTCTCAGAATTCCATTCCGTCCCTCGGATATAAATCTCACCTATCAACTCGAATTCGCCAAAATACAAACTTCGCCAATTCAAGCCTTGTTCTACACCGGACCTCCAAAAAATACTTCCGATCACACTCCTAAGTCACAAATCATCCCTCGAAGCTAACCGAATCATCGGAATTTATATCCGAGCCCTCTAACACATAAGTCAATGTCCGGTTGACTTTTCCAAAACAAACCTTCCTTAAAGAGACTAAGCGTCTCATTTCCTACCAAATTCTCACCCAACACTAATAATGAAGCATAAAGAAGCAGAAAATGGGGAAAACAGAGAGGTAACTCACGTGACGACGGGTCGGGTCGTCACATCCTCCCCAACATAAATAGACGCTCGTCCTCAAGCGAGTCAACAACAAACCTAAAGCCTTAAATAGGTGAGGATATCTTCTATGCATCTCCCGCTCGGTCTCCCAGGTAGCCTCTTCCACGGGTCGATCTATTCACTGCACTTTCACGGAAGCAACATCCTTTGACCTCAACTTCCAAACTTGACGATCCAAAATGGTTGTTGGCTCTACATCATAAGCCAAGTCACCCTCCAGCTGAACTGTAGCGAAATCTAGAACATAGAATGGGTCTTCAATATACTTCCGGAGCATAGAAACATGAAAAACTGGATGCACGCTCGACAAACTGGTTGGCTAGGCAATCTCATAATCCACCTCCCCAATCCTCCAAAGTACCTCAAAAGGTCCAATGAACCGCGGACTCAATTTCCCTTTCTTTCCAAATCTCATAACACCCTTTGTGGGTGAAACCTTCAGCAAGACCTTCTCATCAATCATATAGGATACATCTCGGACCTTCCTGTCTGCATAACTTTTCTGCCTCGACTGCACTGTACAGAGTCTCTCCTAAATCACCTTCACCTTCTCCAATGCATCCTGAACCAAATCTGTCACCAACAATCTAGCTTCACGGGGCTAGAACCAACCAATTGGAGATCTATATCGTCTCTCATACAAGGCCTCATATGGTACCATTTGAATGTTGAATTGATAGTTGTTGTTGTAGGCAAACTCTGCAAGCGGTAGAAACCGATCCCATGACCCTCCAAAATCAATAACACAGGCATGTAGCATATCCACTAATATCTGAATGGTGCACTCGGACTATCCGTCCGTCTAAGGGTGAAAGGTTGTACTCAACTATACCTGAGTACCCAGCTCTCATTGAACCATCAGCCAAAATTGATAGGTAAATTGAGTGTCTCGATCGGATATGATGGAAACTAGGACACCATGCTACTGAATAATCTCCCGAATATAAATCTCTGCCAGTCGCTCTGAAGAATAAGTAGTATAAACCAGAATGAAGTGCGCGGGCTTGGTCAGCCTGTCTACAGTATAAACCGGAATGAAGAGCGGGCTTGGTCAGCCTGTCTACAATCGCCCAAATGACATCAAATTTCTTCAAAGTCTGAAGGAGTCCAGTAACAAAATCCATAGTGATCCTCTCCAACTTCCACTCAGGAATAACCATTTGCTGATGCAAGCCACCCGATCTCTAATGCTCATATTTTACCTGCTGACAATTAAGACACCATGCTACATACTCCACAATATCTCTCTTCATACTCCACCACCAATAGTGCTATCTAAGATCGTGATACATCTTCGTGGCACCTGGATGGATGGAATACCCCAAGCTATGGGCCTCCTCCAATATCAACTCCTTAAGCCCATCCACATTGGGCACGCCAATTCGGCACTGCATCCTTAACACACCATCATCTCCAATGGGCACATCCCTGGCATTATCATGCTGAACCCTGTCCTTAAGGACAAGCAAATGCGTATCCTCATACTGACAGCCTCTGATGCGGTCATACAAGGAAGAACGAGAAACCACACAAGCCAACACCCAACTGGGCTATAAAATATCTAGTCTCACAAATCGATTGGCCAAGGCCTGAATATCAACTGAAATGGACCTCTCCTCAATTGGAATGTACGCCAAGCTCCCCATACTCACCGCCTTTCAGCTCAAAGCATCGGCAACTATATTGTCCTTTCCCGGGCAATACAGAATAGTAATATCATAATCCTTCAATAACTATAGCCATCTCCGCTGCCTCAACTTAAGATCTTTTTGCTTGAACAGATGCTGAAAACTGCGATGATCGGTGAATACCTCACAAAATACTCCATATAGCTAGTGCCTCAAAATCTTCAAGGCATGAATTGTAGCAGCTAACTCCAAATCATGAACGGGGTAGTTCTTCTCATGGGGCTTCAACTGACGCAAAGCATAAGCAATAACTCTACCATTTTGTATCAAAACACAACCTATCCCAACTCTTGAAGCATCACAATATGTCATATGGGAACCTGAAGCTGACGACAAAACCAATATTTGAGTTGTGGTCAAAGATGTCTTGAGCTTCGGGAAGCTCTCCTCACTCTCGTCCGACCATACAAATGAAACACCTTTCTGAGTCAACTTGGTCAATGGTGATGCAATAAGGGAAAAACCCTAAACAAACCGACGATAATAGCCTTCCAACACTACGAATCTCGGTGACAGAGGATGGTCTAGGCCAACTCTACACCGCCTCTATCTTCTTCGGGTCAACTTGAATCCCCTCGATGGACACCATGTGTCCCAAGAAAGCCACTGAGTTGAGCCAAAACTCACACTTGGAGAACTTTGCATAAAGCTTCTCCTCCCTCAATCTCTACAGTATAACTCGCAAATGTTGTGCACGCTCCTCCAGACTACGCGAGTACACTAGAATATCATCGATGAAAACTATGACGAATGAATCCAAATAGGGCCGAAAGACATTGTTCCTCAAATGCATGAACGACGGTGGGGTATTGGTCAGCACGAAAGACATGAAAACTCGGAGTGACCATATCTAGTCCTAAAAGCATTCTTATGAATATCTGAATCCCTGATCTTCATCTGGTGATAACCGAAACAGAGATCAATATTGGAGAACACCCTCGATCTCTGAAGCTCGTCAAATAAATCATCAATGCGAGGCAGGGGATACTTGTTCTTCACTATTACTTTGTTCAATTTCCTATAATCGATGCGCATTCTCATTGTTCCATCCTTCTTCTTCACAAATAGAAGTCGCGCACCCCAAGGTGACACACTTGGTGGAATGAACCCTTTATCTAGAAGTTCCTGAAGCTGATCCTTCAATTCTTTCAACTCCGCTTATGCCATACGATATGGCTGAATGAAATTGGCTAATTTCCCGGCACCAGGTCAATACCAAAATAAATATCCCTATCTGGTGGCATGCCCAACAGTTCTACAGGAAATACATCAAGAAACTCCATCACAACTGGAACAAAATCAATGCTAGGATTCTCGGCTCCAACATCCCTCACAAACACCAAATATGAAAGGCAACCCTTCCCAACCATACGTTGGGCCTTTACGAATGAGATCACCCTGCTAGGAATATAACGATTCACACCACGCTACTCGATCCTCGGTACACCCGATATATCCAATGTCACTGTCTTAGCATGACAGTCTAGAATAGCATGGCACGGAGATAACTAATCCATGACCAGAATAACATCAAAGTGCATCATGCTTAATAGAAATAGATCAACTCGGGTCTCTAGACCCCCAATAATCACAACATATGACCGGTACACACTGTCCACAACAACAGTATATCCCATCGGGGTAGACACATGAACAGGCAAAGAAAGGCAGTCCCATGGCATACTCAAATAACGAGCAAAATATGAAGACACATAAGAATATGTGGAACCGGGATCAAATAATAACGAGACATCTCTGTGGTAGACTGAAACAATATCTCTAACGACAACGTCTAAATCAATAGCATTTGTCCTACCCGTCAAAGCATAGAAACGATCCTGGCCACCTCCAGATCGACCTCCACCTCGTGGATGACCCTGGCTGCCTGATATCCACTCCTAGATGGCTGGGCGGGTGATGAGGTAACTAGAGCAAAAGTCGAGGGCTGACCCCTCTACTGATGTTGACTGCTACGAAGTTGAGGGCATTGCCTCCGCAATTGACCAAACTCTCCGCCGGAGATGGGGACTGAAGGGAACCCTGAGCTGATGGTCCATGAGATCAACTATGAGATAGGAGGGCGATGAGTAAAGACTGGCCCTGCTGGGACCCATGATGACCACGGCCTAAAGATCCCCCACGATACTCTGGACGGGCCAACTGAGCAGGCCTAAAAGAACAATCCCTCAAAGGAGCACCACTGTTACTGCCTAATTCACAAGGCCTCTTGACCTCCCTCTCCTCTCGCTCTCTACGAAGCACTGACTCGATCTCACAAACGATATCCACCACCTCCTCAAATGTAGCACCCAGTACTCTCTCTCTAGTCTTCAAGTCCATCTACAAATCTCCTGATCCTCCACGATCTGACGGAACCATCCATATTGTATGGCGGGCCAAATGTGAAAACCTCATCTCATACTGAGCCACTGTCATATCCTCCTGTGTTAACCACTCAAATGACATACGAAGCTTCTCTCTGCTAGACTGAGGTACATACTTCTTCAGGGAAAGAGCGGAGAACTGTTGCCAAGAAAGGGGTGCTACACCAACAGGCCTACGCCTCTCAAAGTCCTCCCACCAAGTAAAAGCGACCTCGGTAAAATGAATGGTAGTAAATGCCACACCACTCGACTCAAGGATCCCCCTCGTACGAAGCATGCGTTGACACCTGTCAAGAAACCCCTGGGCATCATTGCCCTCACCACCACTGAATAACGGAGGCTGGAGCCTATCAAATCTTTCGAGAAGATGCTGCTCATTGTCAGGCATAGTTGGGACCACGAAGCCCTGAGCTAGTGCGACCTGCTGAGCTGGAGGTGCCATTGGTGTCTGTAGTCCCAGCACCACCTGCTCAGGTGTGCGAGAAGCGGCCTCCGCCGGCTTGTAAAGTAGACGTTGCAGCTGTGGTGGCTAAAACTGTCTGAGCCAGACCAGTATGGACTGATAATTTCTGTGCCAAGGTCTCCTAAAGACCCGAAATCGCGATGGGCACAACTGGTGCCTGAACAGGTGTTGTTGGAGTATCAAAAACTGGAGCCTGATCCTGAGCTGGGGAAACTGGTGGATCAGCAGGTGCTGCGCTGGCCGCACTGCCTCTGCCACGACCACGACTGCATCCACGACCTCTGGTGGCTTCAGTAGGTGGCACTGGAGCTCGTCCTTCTCGTCTGGTAGCTCGTGTCATCACCATCTATTAGAGAATAGAATAATAGAAATTTAGTTCTCAGTTCAACAAAGTCACACGACAAGAATTTCAAGAATGTGAAGTTTTCCAAAAGATTCTGCAGCCACCCGAGCATAAGTACAGACATCTCTGTACCGATCCACGAGACTCTACTAAACCGGCTCATGACTCGCGAGACAAAGTAACCTAGGCTCTAATACCAACTTGTCACGACCCCAACCCCGGTCATGATGGCACCCAACACACTGCTAGGGAAGCCCGACCAATTTAATAAACTTAATCATTTTTATACAGTTCATGAATTAATTAACACAGATAAATTACTAAGTCATAATACTGTAAGTCTTAAATAGAGTTAAAACATGCAAAAATACCAGATATCAATACTACTATACAACCCCAAGAATAAGGTGTCAAAAGTCTAAGCCTCTAATACATGAGTATCAACCTAATACACATCGTTCTAAAGAAATGCGGAAATGAAACAATAAGATAGAAGGGAAAACCAACACTACGGACGTCATGCAGCTACCTTGATAACCCCGGTTATGTTGCTCGGTAGAGAAGTCCTCACTCAGCCTCAAATATACTTGGATCTGCACACAAGGTGCAGGTAGTAAAGTGAGTACTCTGACCTAGTGAGTAATAAACATAAATAAAGGCTAAGAATAAGAAGTCCTGAATAGGCACAAAGTAATTCTATAAATACAGCAACCCGAACCAAATAGTATTAAATTAGTAAACCAATAACAAAATTATGGAAATACTGCAACAGATAAGTAAGTAAATGACAATCAAGTATGAAATGCAACATATAGTCCGGTACTCCCTAGTACCCGCTGCAGCGTGCAGCCTGCTCCATTTATTTATCATTTACGACACTCACTGGGTGTGTGTAGACTCCAAGAGGGGAACCTCATAGCCCAAGCGCGATAATAAGCCATTTCGTGGCATCAACTAGGCCCTCGGCCTCATATCAATATCAATATAATACTGTTGCGGCGCGTAGCGCGATACCATACTTAGTCCAGAATCACATAAGCCTCTCGAGCATAATAATTTATAAATATTCCGCCCAAACATCATTAGAAATATTATTTAAGTTTCAAGTTTGAGAAAAGGTGTCAGAGTTTAAAATTAGTATTAAATACAAGAACTGAATTCAATAATACGTGAAAATAGTTCAATCAATTGGCACGAAGCACAAATATAGCAATCAGCTCAAATTATACTAATAATAAATAAATTTTAGTTAAATACGCGTTATATTCATCTACCGGGACGGATCAAGTCACAATCCCCAACGGTGCTCTACCCCACTCGCTATCTGGCGTGCAAGTCACCTCAATATAGCACTAAGATGTGCAAATCCGGGGTTTCAAACCCTCATGAAATCATTTACATCTTTTACTCACCTCAAGCCGGCCAAAATCATTGCTCGCTATGCCCATACCTTTCAAATCGACCTCCTCGTGCGTTCAATCTAACCAAAATCACAATGAATACGTCACAACAGGCTAAAAGAACGATACTCAATCAAAAATAATCGAAGAATATCAAAAATCCCAAATTTATAAAATACTCAAGCCCCGTGCCCACTTCTTGAAACTCAGAAATTCTTATACCATTAGGTTCATTATCTCACCACAAGTCTATACATATAAAGAATACCAAAATCGGAGTAAATGACCCCTCAAATCCCAATTTGAAATATCAAAACTCAAGCCCTAGTTCTTCCCCTTTTTGCTAAGTTTACAAGGATTTCAAGCTTAATTTCACAATAAAATCGTGTTTTTTAAGTTCATAGGACTTACCTCAAATCACTCCAGTCGAAACCCTTTTCAGTTCCCGTCCAAAAGCTCTCAAGTGTTCTCTACAATGGTGAAAATTGACTTAGGCTCGTAGATGAAATATAATTAAAACCCCTTTTGTCCAGGCCTCCTTTCCTCTACACGATCGCAGCCCCAGGTTCGCGATCGCAGTGCACAAAATTCAAACCCCAAAATTTAACACTACGCGATCGCATAAACACCCCTCCGGTCACAATGACCAAACACTGCAATGAACGACAATCTAAACTCTCAAGATTCCTCTATGTGCACGCGACTGAACCGCATGAACTCTCGACTCTACGCGATCGCGAGCACAACCTTGTGATCGTGTTGAACTACTTACCAGCCCCCGCAAATTCTTCTGTGCGATTGTAATAGACCCTCAGCGATCGCATAGAGAAAAATGATCTGCAACAGCTGATGCCTTTTTCTGCAACTTTCTTAGTCCAAAACTCCATATTGGCCATCCGAAATCACCCCAAGACACCCGAGACCTCAACCAAAAGCATCAACACTTCCCAAAACATCAATCAAACCTTCTCCAATCACAAAAACACCTCAAACAACACCAAAACCATTAAATTACATCGGATTCAAACCTAAATTTATCTAAAACTTCTGAAACACGCATTTGATCAAAAACCCAACCAAAACGCTTCCGAATGACCTAATATTTTGCACACACATTCCAAATCACCTTACAAAACTAAAGCAAGGCTCATAATTTCATTCCGCCCTCGCATCAAAATCTCACCTATCAACCGGAATTTACCAAAATACTAACTTCGCCAATTCAAGCCTAGTTCTATACCGGACCTCCAAAAATTACTTCCGATCACACTCCTAAGTCAAAAATTATACCCCGAAGCTAACTGCATCATCGAAATTCTGATCTGATCCCTCTAACACATGATTCAACGTCCGGTTCACTTTTCTAAAACAAACCTTCCTTAAAGAGACTTAAGTGTCTCATTTCCTCATAAAACAAATCCAAATCAACTTATTCTTACCCAGCAATTATAATGAACCATAAAGAAGCAGAAAATGAGGAAAATAGGGCGGTAACTCATGTGACGATGGGTCGAGTCACCACACTTTCACAGTCACTCATTCTTCATTATTGGAGCGTATCCGAGATCGGCAATATGACGATCCCCATTTGTGTGTCCTAATGGACATGGTGCAGCACGGTGGTGCCAAGAATGTTACACTGGAAAATGATGGAGTTTTGAGGTTGCAGGGTCAAGTTTGTGTTCCTAATGTGGATGAGCTTCGAGAATTGATTTTAGAAAAGGCCTATAGTTCTCGATACTCTATTAACCCGGCCGCCGCTAAGATGTATCAGGATTTGCGGCAGCTTTATTGGTGAAGGATGATGAAGAAGGATATCTTTGCATATGTGGCTCGTTATTTGATTTGTTAGTAGGTAAAGACGAGAATTAGAGATCAGGTGGTTTGCTTCAGAGGATTGACCTTCCCGAGTGGAAGCGGGAGCATATCACTATGGACTTTGTTGTTGCACTCCCACGGACTTAGAGAAAGTTTGATGTAGTGTGGGATATTGTTGATAGGCTGACCAAGTCAGCACATTTAATTCATATAGTAGCCTCATATTCTTCTAAGAGGTTAGCTAAGATCTATATCTAGGAGATTGTTCGTCTTCATGGTATGCCTGTGTTTATCATTTCTGATCGAGTTATTCAGTTTACCTCATATTTCTGGAGAGCAGTTCAGCATAAGTTTGGAACACGGGTTGAGTTGAGCACAACATTTCATTCTTAGACGGACGGGCAGTCCGATCGGACTATTTAGATTTTGGAGGATATGCTCTGATTTTGTATTATTGACTTTGGAGACTCGTGGGATCAGTTTTTGCCTTTAGCAGAGTTTTGCTACAACAACAGTTACCAGACAATCATTTAGATGGCTTCTTACGATGCTTTATATGGTAGGCGGTGTTGGCCACCAATTGGATGGTCTGAGCTGGGAGAGGCTCGGTTGTTGGGTACAGATATAGTAGAGGATGCCTTTGACAAGGTCAGGATCATTCAGGATAAATTTCGTACAACTAAGTCCAGGTAAAAGAGATATTCTGACCGTAAGGTTCGTGATGTGGCATTCATGGTAGGCGAGCGAGTGCTACTTCAGGTGTCGCCTATGAAGGTCATAATGAGATTTGGAAAGAAGGGAAAGCTTAGTCCTAGGTTCATTGGCTCGTTTGAGATTCTTGATCGAGTGGGAGAGGTGGCTTACAGACTTACATTACCGCCGATTTTATCAGTCATTACATCTAGTGTTTTATATGTCCATACTTCGAAAGTATCATAGCGATCCATCCCACGTGTTAGACATTAGCACTGTCCAGTTGGACAAGGATATGTCATATGAGGAATAGCCAATAGCTATTCTAGACCGGCATGTTCGTTAGTTGATATCAAAGAGTTTACCTTCTGTTCATGTTAAGTGGAGAGGTTAGTCTGCTTAGGCATCGACCTGGGATTCCGAGTCTTATGCGGAGCCATTATCCCCATCTTTTCTCTGATTCGGGTGCTTTCTTCTTATGTCTGTTCGAGGACAAATGGTTGTTTTAGAGGTGGAGAGTGTGATGACCCGAAAGGTCATCACTTATTTTACATATAAATTCTGTGTTCCGAGGCCTAAAAACCTCCTATTTGTCTTACCTCGATTTGTGTGCGCAGTCCGAACATGTATCTGGAAAGCCATTATGTAAAAATCTGTGCAAAATGGTAAATTTTGCTTTTAAAAAGAATTTTAGTTGACTTCGGTCAACATTTTGGGTAAACGGAGCCGGAACCGTTATTCATCGATTTTGGAGGGTCCGTACGAAAATATGATATTTGGGCGTATACCCAGAATCAAATTCTGAGGTCCCAAGCCCGAGAAATGAATTTTTAAAGAAAATTATTTTCTAGAATATATATGAGTTTTTGAAAATAAAAATTGTTTGAACTTGATGGTATCGGGCCCGTATTTTTGTTCCGGATCCCGGTACAATTTTAAAAATAATAATTTGGTTGAATCTGTAAAATTTGAAGAAGATCGGTATTAGTTTGGTATAAAACCCACCTAAAGTTGAGAAATTGGAATATTGGCTGTTCTTAGATGATTTCATGAATTTGGGGTTCAATTTATAGTTGTTGATATTATTTTGATGATTTGATTGCACGAGCAAGTTCGTATGATGCTCTTAGGTTGGTGTGCATGTTTGGTTTGGAGCCTCGAGGGCTCGGGTGAGTTTTGGATAGGCTACAGAGTGAATTTGGACTTGGGAAATTTGCTGGTATGTTACAGGTTTATAGCAAGCCTCTGATCTCGCATTTGCAAGATCAAACATCGCAATTGCAATGAAAGTAAAGTTCACAAATGCAAGGTTTGATCGTAAATGTGAATAATCTCGGGACAGCTTTATCTTGAATTTGCGAGATACACTTTGTAAATGCGAAGTCTTCAGTTAATGCTAGGAGTCGTAAATGTGACCCATGTATCGCAAATGTGATGTCGCAAATGCGACATATCCTTCGCATTTGCGATGTCAGCAGGTTCCTTAAGGTTTCGCAATTGCGAACCCTTGTCGCAATTGCGACATCGGCTACTTGCTAAATCATAACTTAGCCGAAAATTTCACATTTTTCAAACTCTTCATAACATAAACTCTCTTGGGCGATTATCCAAAGAAAACTACTTCTCCAAATCGATTGTAAGTTCTTTCTAACTCTCTTTCATTAAATGTTAACATATTTTCTCATAATTTTAACTCAAAATCAAATGTTTTCATGGGGGAAATTAGGTTTTTTAGGTAGAACATATGTTTTTCAAATTTTGGGGTTTGGACTTCGATTTGAGGTTCAATTTCAAAATAAATTATATATTTGGGTTCGTAGGTGAACGAGTAATCGGGTTTTGGTTGGAACCTCGGGTTTTGACCATGTAGGGCAGAGGTCGATTTTTGACTTTTTGGGAAAAACTTTAGAAAAATTATTTTCATGCATTAGAATTAATTCATTTAGCATTTATAGATATAGTTAAGAAACTTGTGGCTAGATACGAGCAAATTGGTGGTGGAATTAAGAGGTAAAGCGGTAGTTGAGGCTTGAATTATATTTGTGGTATCGAGGTATGTGTTTGGTTTGACCTTATCTTGAGGGATTAGGGGTTGTGTCTTATTTGCTATGTGATAATTGTGGAGTACGACGTATAGGCATGGTGAGGAGTATATATACGTCGGTGGTATCAAGCATGCTTGTGAGTCTCGTATTATAATTGTTGTGACTCCGCTATGATTTTTCCATGCCTATTATGTTGATTACCGTTGTTGGTTCCCTTGCTGGGACGTTATTAATTATTATACTATTTCCCTTGCCGGGTTGATTACCATTGTTGGTTCACTCGCCGGGACGTTATTAATTATGATATTCTCTCCCTTGCCAAGAAATTATTTATGATATTGCTCCCTGCCGGGATACTATTATTTACGATATTGTCTCCCTTGCCGGGATATTATTGTCATAGTTTTGTTCCCTTGCTGCAACGAGATATATAAAATAGGAGCGAGTGGCACGCCTACAACGAGATACATGAAATGGGAGCGAGTTGCACACCTACAACGAGATCATGAAATAGGAGCGGGATGCACGCCTGCAACGAGATATATGAAATGGGAGTGAGTTGCACGCCTGCAACGAGATATATGAAATGGGAGAGGGTTGAACTCCTACCACGAGATATATGAAAGTGAATACGGTGGTTGTTTTCCTTGTCCTTGTTAGTAATTGAATCTTGATTTCTCTATCCTCTTTTGATATTTTGTTGTTACTTTCCATTCCTCGCAGCATGTTTCCCCCCCTCCCATCATTATCTGTAAATATTTATTTTTATTTTTTGTTGTATATGATTTAACTGCATAGATTTATTTGGTAGTTTGGTCCTAGCATCGTCACTACTTCGCCGAGATTAGGCTAGGCACTTACCAGCACATAGGGTCAGTTGTGCTGATACTACACTCTACATTGTGTGCAGATACTAATACCGGAACATTTGGACCATAATAAGGTTGTTGCCTTTTGTCCAATAGGCGACCCGAGGTAGTCCTACAGACATCTGCGGGCCTTGGAATTTCTTTCTATCTTTTCCTTCTATTTTTTCTCATTCAGAGATAGAATCATGTATTTCTATTCAAACCTTATTTGTGGTACTCTTAGATAGTCTGTGAAATAGTGATACCATATTCTGGATAGTATTGTACTTCAGTTTATGTACAATGTTTGGCTAAACTATTAAATTTTCGTCTTCCGCATTTCTTGTTATTTAATTTATTTTGTTCTTTAGTCACTTATTACATTGAACTGTTGAACATGTTTAATAAAAAGGGTAATGAATTTGTAATATTCGGCTTGCCTAGCTTTCACGAGTAGGCGCTATCACGACCCGCAGAGTTGGAAAATCCAGATCGTAACAAAAAATTTAGCATATTTCACTTTTTAGCTTTGACGTTAAATTACCATTTAAAGTGAAGAATCTTTTGCTTCACTTTAGAATTCAGCCTGAAATAGATTTAGAATGCAAATGCATTCGTCAGTGAAAAGTTCATGCAAATTCATCCGTCAAACAACTTCATGCAAATACTTATAGAAAAATAAATCATGAAATCAATCAGCTTCAAAACTACTTTGAATTCTGAAGGTGAATTGGAATACTTACAATATATTTTGTAATTTTAAAATTGAAATTTGAATCTGGTTCAAATTTCTTAGGAGAGGCGATCTGAGGAAAGACGGAGTGATGGAGGAGAACCGTAAATTAATTTATATGTGATGTATCTTTTATATGTTTTGCAAGGGTATTATGGTCATATTATTACGTATTTTTTGTTAGAAGTCTACCAAATCAATAGTTTTAAAAAATATGGTATAGGTTAAAAGGTGACATAAATATAGGGCATGACTACAAATCGCCAGATTTAAATTATACCTCAATTATAATAGCTTATAATATTTGATTTAAATGGTATATCTTAAATTTAGGAATTTAATTCAAACTCTTACGGATTTAAATCCAATAAAATTAGATACCTAAACTAGCTTCTTCCTTGAAGTGAAGTTATGATTTTAGTTAGTCCTCGTTCTCCCGTCCATAAGTTCTCTAAAGCCTTGGCTCATTTACCTTTTCGAGAAATTTTCAAAAGTCACTATAGTTTAGTAGATATTAACTTCATATAGCTATCATATGCGTATTTACTTCCTATAGCTATTATTTCGTTGTTACCAGAATATATTCGTTGTATTCACACTATTGTATTCATATGCCTAATAAGTAAGGAATCCAGTTGTTTAAGAATAGAAAGATGATCAATTAGCGTGAATCACTCATAATTTAACTCAACAAAATCAATTCTATAGAATTTAGTTGCTACTGTGATATATTTTATGTATTCGCGCGACTGTTTTATAAATATAGTGAGATAATTCGCCTAAAAATAGGGATTACAACTGTTTAATTTTGTATTTCATGTATTCGCGTGACTGTATTGATAAATACACTAAGGTAACCCGCCTAAAAATGGAAATTACAACTGTTTAATTATGTATTCCATGTATCTGTGCAAATATATTAATAAATACAGTGAAGTAATTTGCCTAAAAATAGCGATTACGGGTGTTTAATAATGAAAAACGTAATATTGAATTGTATTCGATTTTCACTATATTGAATTCAGTTATATTCAAATAAAGAAAATTAAGAAATATGATGTACACGGTTCTATTCAGTTCGACTATATATATTGTATTCAATTTATTGTATTCAATTCAACTATAATTAAATAATAATAATAAATCACAAAAACAACGATATTCAGTTGTATTCAAAAAATACTGACCTTCGAAATACATAAATAAATGCGAAAAAATAATAATACATTTTATTATTGTATGTGACTCAATAGTAAAAAAGAGAAGAAAGTTTGCCGCAGATGATATTTTTCGACCAAACAAAATATTGTATATAATAACAAGACGACTCTCAAATTTTCTTCAGCGACTCTACTTCAAATTTCCAAAAGCTCAATCCGTAGTCATGGCCAGATCTTTTCATCCATTCCCTTTTCGCTTCAGATCTATTCTTTTCGATTTAGAAAGTCCACAATCGCCACCAAAATTTGCTGCTACGACAGCTGCCTTGATGGAAAAGGGAGAGAGATTTAAGGGAGAAGAGAGAGGATTGAGAATCTTGTTGATAGAGAGAGAAGGAAGAGAGAGAGAGAGAAAGAACATAGTTGGCGTATTTTATGCCTTAATAGTAGAGTATAAAATAAATATATATTTTGTTATAAAATAGAAAAAGTAATTATAAATATTAATATTTTGAAATTATTTTAATTTATAATAAATAAAATGTAATAATTTGCGATGAGAGGTAAAATTTACTTTACCTTACCGTACCTCCACTGAATGGGAAGTGAACCTTACAATTTTTTGGTTCTTTGAAAAGGACTAATATCACGAATATTGGTAGATAGATCACCTAAATATTGAAAAGGCCCTTGTAATTGTTACAGACCAGAAACCAACCTAAAAACAAGTTTTGGCTATTTTCCCAACTTTAAAAATCAAATCCAGAACCAACCTTTGTGTTAACTTTTGTGAAAACTAGCTTTGTCTAGTTTGTTAATTCCGGAAAATATTTTTGTTTGCTTATTTATAACTAAAATCTTTTTTTTATTCACCAAACAAGCAATAATATTAAAGAGCCACTTGTTCCTGAAACAGCCATGTGAAATTTGCCACTTGGTGTACCAAGTTGAATTGATTGCTGCTTCAATTTCTTGGCAGTAAATCCTAGTTGCGCGCCATTTTATTTCCTTTCCTAATGGAGTATATTATATGATAGTATTTGATTGAAACAAATATTTAATATACTACTTTTCTCTTCATTTTATATATGGTGTTATTTGAGTGGATATAAATTTAAAAAGAAAGACTTGGCAACTTGATAAAAGTACTTAGAACATATATTTTTAAACATTTCATGATATTTTTATAATGATAAGAATATCAATAAAAGTAAATAATAAATCAGTGTAAAAAATTTCAAATATATAAAGACATCATTTTATAAATAATGTAAAAAAGAAGAGTCATATATAAAAATAAAATTGAGGCAGTATCTACTGATAAAGTAAACCAGAAATAGGTTGGTATCTCAACACTTATGTATAGACAAGAATAAATTACAACCATATCCACCTGCAAGAGAATCTAAATGTAGCAACCAAAAGTAAAATCGAAAACCAAAAATATGATGCTAAACATCATAATAAATTAATAATAATCTCAACTAAAACATACATAACATGCCTCTTATCTATTAAGAAGGAAAAAAAACAAAAAACATTTTTATTTTACACCTCCCTGTTTGCATATGCATTAACACCATTTGCCCCATTCCCATTGGGATACTTATCAGAGACTGAAGTCTTTTTCCTTTTAATGACAATGAACCAAGTAAAGGCTTCCAACATAACTGCAATTGCACCCAAGGCTATGATCACCCCAATGTAAGCCCTCTTCCAATATTTCTGTCCATTTAAGGCATCAAATCCTTCAAATACATTGATGATGCTAAGAATGATCACAGTGTATCCAATAGTATGGTGGTAGATGTTCCAGTAGAGTCTGTACTTGTGGTCTGGCTTTGGCCTCAATAGCAAGGCAAAAACCTATCATATGAAACAGCAATTAAAACCTGGAATTTTTATGGTAATCAAGTAAAAATAGCTTACTTAAGCGTTATTCTCCGGTACGTGTTGTGTTACATTGAAGCCATATGTAAGTTTTTGCTTTTTTATTAATAGCGGAGAAATTAACAAGGGTTAATGGCACATTAACTTGTAACGTACACTTAATTTACATATTATATGGTGCCCTCTTACTAGTAGACCAAAGCCTTGCGGCGCCATAAAGACTACTATAATTTTAATAATAATTATTTTTGTCCCAAAATGGTTGCCACTTTTCAGTTTCTGAGAGTTAAACAAGTAATATTTGAGTAAGATTTTTTAAAGTTGTTCTTTCATTATTTTGACATGGAAAAAATTGGATCTTGTAACTATAACTTCTTGTGTAAGAGGGCAGGTGGTGCACTTACGACCACCTATGAACCTTTTTAATAAGCTTTTCCTCGCGGGAAAGTCTGAATTTTCTACGGAAGCCGGCTCGAAATATTTCTTTTTTTGGGACGGAGGCACGCGTGCTAAAAAAAACATCAACTTGTACTTTTTTTCTTACTGTAGCATAGGCCTTCGCCACTTCAAACGGGGAGACATGGAAAAAGGCAAGGCTCGAGAGACCTAGCGCTAAAGCAATTGATAGATGAATCAAAAACTTTTCATTCAACTTCTTCTTTCAATTGTTTAGCTCTCGCTATTTGCGGGGTTCAGGGAAGGGTTGGATCACAAGAATCTATTGTAGATAGTCTTATCTTACATTTTTGCAAGAGGCTGTTTCCACGACTCGACCCCGTGACATCATGGTCACGTGATAGTAACTTTATCAGTTCAAGATGAATGGAGACAAAGAATAGTGCGAAATTGACATACCTGAAGAGTTCCAAGACAGAAGAGGGTAATGCCAATGTTCCTATGAGTATTGAATTTAATTCCAACAGAATCACTGCCAAGCTTGAGACCAGTGCCCCATCCAGCAACACCAACAGCATAAGCAGAGGTTTGGCAAGCAACATGTAGGTAAAACCAAGCTGGATTTGCTGACTTGAACACTTTCAAGTACCTTGCAAATACAGCACCCATTGGCATCATTACTCCCCAACTAATTGCATTCAACACTCCATGTGTCTGTCAAAATTTTCAAGATATGAGTCAGAAGAGGTCATATTTTCTCCACCAATAAGAGCTCAAATTCTGACATGTTCATGCGTATTACGTTTAAATACAGATAAACAATAGCCATTTAGATATTAAGAAAATAATCAGTCTTAATTATGATGTAGTGATAACATGTTAATCAGATTTAGAAATCTTAAAATCTTAATAAAAACAAACATGGTCAACTATAGTTTATGACTCTGAAATATGTGCACATGTCAAAATATTTTTGAAACAAACTAATAGCCTGTTTGGAATTCTACGAGGCAAAAAAAACAGTGCTTTATTTCAAAGTTAAGTCTTTGGTCAAGACTTTATAGGAAAAAGATGTTTTTGAGTAACAAAGTAGTTTTTTTTTTAAGTTTTTGAGAAAAATATACTTAAAAGTTTGGTCAAACACTAATTCCTACTCATAAGTTATTTTTAAGTAAATTAGCCAAATACAAAATGCTTCTTACCAAAAGAATTTTTTAAGAAAAATACTTTTCAAAATAAGTTAATTTTTGTGGCTTGGTCACACATACTAAGAGTTTGAGAATTCTTATATATTGCATGCTTAGCAATACTATATTGTTTTCCAATGCAGCTCTCCATTCTGTCCTATGCGCCGAGGGTCGCTTGGAAGCAGCCTCTCTGCCCTTTTGGGTAGGGGTAAGGCTGTCTACATATTACCTTTCCCAGACCCCACCTGGTGGGAGTATACTGGGTAGTTGTTGTTGTTGTTGTTGCATGCTTAGCAGTACTATTCTTCAAATCCAAGCAAATTGAAATTGGTTATATGAAGCATCTTACCCTATTATTCAATTTAAATCCATCTCTATCCACTATTAAAAAGAATAGAAATTAGTTTCTCTAATAATAGTCCTCTACACATTTTGTATTGGCATCTAAATTTATGACAGAACCAAAAGACTACTAATTAACATTGTAACTACTGGAAGTCACATAATTAAAATCCTGAATCAGTCTATGATTTTCACTAAAAAAAAATCCATTTAGCCTAAGAAAGGATTTTAGAACTCACATTTCTGCGGCGTTGTCTAGAACTGGCTGAACCACCACCAGCAGCGGCAGAGGTCTGTCCACTGGCAAAATCAATAGTTCCAAAACTCCTCATGTTATCACCACTCTGACGATGAATTTGCAAACTCTGACCAGAAACTGGACCATTTTGCCAAACCTGATTAAAACTAGTACTACTCCCACTAGGAAGCTCCAAAGTTGCAAATATAACCATCTCATTATTTATAAACTCTGCTGCAATTCTAGGTACTCTAAAGCTCAACGGACCTTCTCTCAGCTGTGTTTGGTAGCTAGAAGGAGAAATAGGTGAAGTATAGGCATGAATTTGTCCACTTGAATTTCTAAAAGCAACCAAACATTGAGCTCCTAACATACGTGATCCTCCTATATTTAAAGCCCAAGCAACCCAATCAGAATCTGTGACACCACCATGTCTATAAGCAAGATCTACTGTGTGGTTAGCTGAGTGATAAGTCCAGTGTAGGAAAGAGTTGAGTACAGGGAGAGGGTTGCAAGTGGAAAAAATATTGTTGTTGCTAAATCGATGACTTGAGCAGTTCTGAGCATAAGTTGAAGTGAAGAGAGTTAACAAGATTGATGAAAAAATCAAACTTGTTAAGACCTTATTATCCATTTTTCTGAAGGGACAAAAAAAAAACAAGATTTGCTTTTTCTTCTTCTGCAGCAACCAAAGAAGATGAATAAACAAAAAGTTCAACGATTTGGGTATGTCCCAGATGGTTCAAGAATTGGTTTTTAAGGGAATTTAGTAATTTCTTGAATCAAGAAAATGGGGAAGGTTGAATAGAACTATATAGACAAGAAGATGGATAGGTGGTGGAGAGTTGGGTTAGTTAACTGTTTCCTATTTGAGAAATTTTAAGACAAAAGAGAATGTTATGATGGTAAGCAAGCTCATTTCCAACTGAGGAGTTGTGAGTTCGAGTCCCTCAAGAGCAAGGTGGGAAGTTCTTGGAGGGAAGAATGCCGGGGTCTATTTGGAAACAGTTTCTCTATACCTCAAGATAGGGGTAAGGCCTGCCTTCCCAAATCACACTAAGTAAAATTATACTAGGTTATTGTTGTGTTCCGAGAAACTTGGTTACATTTATGTTTGAAACCAAAAGTCTAAATGGAAAGAAAGAAAGTTCAAATGGAAGCAGCCAGGAAGGTCTTTGAAAATACTTCTACTTTTGTATTTAATAATAATTCAAAGATTTATGACTAATCTTTGGTGCTCCAACAACTACCTTGCTTTCACACCTGGAAAGTCATGAATTATTATTTAAAAAATTAGAGTTTAAAAGCATTCAGTTTGGTCATAGAAGAGGTGCTTTTGGTTTGTGTCAACTTGAACAAAAAGAATAGTTCATTCATCTCGCGAGAGTGGATTTTGTGCCAAATATCTAAACAGAATCAGTACATTCACAAAGACCAGATATTAGTACCCTTTCATATTTTTTGTGTATCAATAAAAAAAATATGTCAGTAATTAATACTTTGTTTGTCACGTGTACTTTTAAATTCGAATTAAACTCAGTTTTTCTTACTCGCCCCGTCACATATTATGTATCGTATTTCTCTTTTGTACATCTCTGAACAAATTAAGAAAGGAATTGAACTATTCTATCCTCATTTATATCTTAAAATATAATATTCTTTCATTAAATATTTTTTCTATTTATTTATTATCTCCGTCTTCAAGATATTATTATTAAGGAAAAAGAATGAAAAAAATAATTAATTTTATCTTGAACTTTTAAAATGATAAATAATTAATTATTTAAGATAATTATTTTTAGTAATCACAACGATTAATATGAGACGGATCATCTTTCTCCTTTTGTTCTTTTTTTCTAGAAACTAGAAATATTCAAATCACCATTCACCTCCACAATGTGCATAAATGTTTCTATTATTTCCTAATCAACGCATACATCTTATGGCCCGTACAATACTTTTGCGTATTTAAATCTATTTAAATAGATTAATATTTAATACTAGTAGACAATTGACCGGTGGTGGACCAATGATCTTTTCTTTGAGTATTTCTTTGGAAGCACCCCAAATACACGCTAAAGATAAGAATGTCTTTATTATTCTCTTTTCACTCGCTTAATGGACCCTCCAACCAGCTTGCGAATGGACCCAAAAATAATACGTAGTATTCCTTTTTTATGAATAGAGAGAGGCATTAATTAGTTGTTATAATAAAACTTACTAGACAATAATATCAATTAAAGAGAAATAAACTGCGTAACACTTAATAACTGAAAATATTGGTTACGATCTATGGAGTACTAAGAGTCAATAATGAGCATAAATCTACACATTATTATCCGTAAAACGATACAGTTAAATTTACATTATTATTCATAAAACGATACAGTTGAATTTATATGTGGTTTTTAGACAAATGAACTTATTTGATCCTGAAAATAATAAAATAAGTAAAGAATTATGCAATAATTAGCTTTAATAGATAGATGAAACAACAGAGATGACAGTTCCTAGAACAAGGTTTCCAAGTACAACGATGATCTATTCAAAAAGTAAGAAAGTAAAATTGTATTAGGTTTTTATAAAATATAGTGTAAGTTTGCTGGCAAATTCGTGTCCTTTACAATGATAACTAGGCTCACTATTTATAGCTGTGTCTAAGGAAAGAAGTCTTTGGATCGTACCCTCCTTTAATGTCAATTATAAGGGTTATTGATGAGTGTAACAGTAAATATAAATGCCAAATTTTCTGTAACGGGCCTTCGTCCTTAACGCTGTTGAATATTCTTTATCAATTACTACCGGGCGCAGAGCATTTAATACACCTTAATAAGTAGTATCCCTTCCAATGGCAAGTGGAATAACAACGTCCGGTATTTGGTTATCCCTATCGTGGGTTCCATGTGTCATTCCTTTACATGACCACATACCATTACCCTATATAGATAGTTCCCCTGCTTTTCTGTGACATAACTTTTGTGTCACCGGAAAGTTGGTAGAAACACCTTTTAGACGGGAATTACTACAGCTCCCTCTGAAGTCTTCTAACAGTTAATTAGACACATGTCTCTCTACATTTAATTTCCCGAACATGCATCATCCCACGAGTTAGCACAACTTTTGCCAATTATCGAGGTAATCATAGCCATGAATTTAGCCGTAAAATTTTTACTTTTACGCATCACCCTTCTCCTATGCACTTCACAATTTCTCGAGCTTCTGACTTGCATCTTTGTCCTCTACCTTTTCTCTAATTCTCTTCAAACAAACCAAAAAAAACTTTTACTTCTTCTATTCAATCGCTTCTTCTTCAAAGCGCTCTAGTTCTTCAAACATAGCCAACATGCCCTATTGACCAGTATAGATGATGATAACAACCTTGGATGGATGGAACGGTTCGTTGCAATTGCCACCGACAATCATTCGGACAATGGCTTCATCCTTTCTAGTAGCTTGGAATCACACTCGTAGATTTTCCAATTAATGTTTCCCTTTACTAAATATTCTTTTGTGTCCATATTGACTCTTCATCTTGCCACATATTACCAACAAATCAATGGGTCGCACCGGTGATGGAAGGCTTGGACCGGTGGGTTCAAAAGATCTTAGATGTTACGTCGCCCAAAACTCGTTTATGGAAAGTATTGTCCCTTAAATATGGATGGAAGGCCAAAATTCATGGTAGTTTAAACTTACTTTGTTTCTATTTTTTATGTGAAAAACTTGGTTGAACCCTTCTAACTTGATCATGAAATCAGGTATACCAGCGGGTTCAGTTATTGTCCCCGAGGAGGACATCTTGGCTGATCATGCTAATGTGATGAGGCTGCTTCAGGAGGCACTTACTCGAACAGGTGTCCCTGAGCCTGCTTCGGGAGCAAATATTTCACCACGGGGGTCCTCGGACAGAGAACAAGAAACCAAAAAGAAGGCGTTCTTCAGTGGCCGGGGAAAACAATAAGAGAGAAAAGACTATTTCACCTTAGTCTCCTTCGAAATTTGTGATCACTAGCCCTTCTCCCGGGTAGGTCATAGACAAGGTGGTGGTTGAGGATGATGGAAAAGCCAATGATGATGGGGCTTCTCTACACAAAAGGCGACATTCATCATCAACTCAAAAAAATGCTCAATCTATTGAGTTAGTTACACCAACAGAGGGTGATGGCTAGGCTCCCTGGGAGAGTTTGATTTGGTAGAAAATTCCAACTCCCATTATTAGGTCCCAACTGTTGTGCTCGGTAGTACGGGGATGAGTACTGAATCCCTTCCATCTTGGGTTAGCGAGCATGCAACAACCCACACTGCATTTGATACAGCTGATTCTCACTCTTCAACTCCAACATCTTCATTTCCATCTTCACGAACACCAACAATTGCTACATCATTTCCATCTTCATCTACTCTTCCACGAGCAATTGTTATATTATATCTACCGGCCAAATCCGATCACAAAGGAGATGTTCCGCCTCCGCAATCCCTAGTTCATGGGAACTTGGGGCGAAATTATGCTGCTATTTCTGAAGATCACCATTGGATGAGGAATGTTACCATTTCTATATTTACTAGGTATAACATATTTTCCTCACCGATGGATCTTGCTAATTATATGAAGCCAAAGGCTTCATAAAAAGATTGGGAAAAGGTTAGGGCCCTCTTAGGAGAGTTCCTGCTGAATAATGCTATGCATAGTGTCGTAGCAATACACTCCTTTCTTCCTTTGTTATTTCTTCTTTTTTTATATGAACTAGTTTAATCTTTCTTGTTCTGTAGGCCAATGTTCTTGCTTCTGAGGGCCTTCAAAGGTTGATTAGTGATAAAGAAGCACTTACTTCCACTCAGGATCAGCTTTTGGCAGAGCGGAAGTAAAGTATTGCTCGTCTCTCAGAATTGAAAACCAAAGTTGTTGAGGATGTTGCATTGGAAAATCGATTGCAGCAAAGCGAGCACTATGTCATAACCCTTACCCAAGAAATTGGCCCGCTGAGGGTTTGATTTCATGAATCCAAGGCCAAATGGGATGAAGTCCATGACATCGTTCTTGCTACAATCGAGCGCAAGGATGCCACTACTAAAAAAGTGAATGACTTAGAGGCAGCCTTGAACTCCAAAATCGAAGAGCTTGCTGCTGGGGCGAAACATGCCAAGGTGGAAGAGAAGCACAAGAAAACTATCGAGCATAATAGGCTCTATAGTTCAACTGTTCATGACCTTGATGTTAACCTCAGATCTATTAGGTTGCCCGGGAAAGCATTTCTGCCTAGGTTACCCAACTTAAAGAAGAACTTAAACGCCGAGCGGATTTCCTTGTTGTTGAAAAAACTTATGCCATGTATATCATGAGGAAAAAAACCATGGAAGAAGCCAAACCAGGTATCATTGACATTGATGCCAAAATTTCTAAGGCCCGAGAGCTTGAGTTAGCTACTAAAAATGGACTCCCTATCTCATGCTCCTGGTTCTTTTGGTTTCTATTCCGAGTTTTCAAAAATTGAAAAGGAATCGGAAAGAGACGATGTTGAAGACCAAAATTGGTAAAATGTCTAGCCATCAGTGGATCTACCTAATTCTCTTGGGGGAGCTGACACTTCTCTCCCTCCTGGTTCCGAAGATACTGCAGTTTAGCTTTCTTTTATTTTTCCCATTCTTGTACTTTTTCTGTTTTGGAACATTCTTGTTAATAAATATATATATTTGCTGAAGCATTATTTGAATTTTATTTTCGTTTGAATATCCATGCAAGTATTTATTATTTTCATTTGCTTAAGAATACTGTGTACATTTTTATGCTTGTGCTTTGCTGTGTGTAGCCTCGGATGCTTTTCCTCGAAGCACGTTGGTTTTGAGTATTATCCCTTTTATGTGATGATTTCTATAAGTATTTGCGCAAGTTTACTTTTGTTATTTTTAGTCTCGGATGGTTTTTCCTCGAAGCACGTTAGTTCCGAGTATTTCCCCGAATGCATTTTGATTCTGGGCATAAATTCTTCTGAAACCGACACTTTAATATGAGAGTTTTCATAAGAGAGGGCCCTTTTATATTGACAGTTCTCTTGAAGAGGACATCTCCTGTTAGTTACGACACTAGCATTTAAATTACTTGTTTATCTTTCAAATGAAAAAGTTAGTTCACCGTTCAGACAAGAAACAAGATAAAAACAAAGGATTTCATTTCATTTGATTACTTCAATTTTCAAAGGTATACCAGCATTTGCTATGCTAAAAATTAATTTCCATTACTTGTGGCTATATTATACAACTTGTTTCTACGGGGCTGGTTGCGCAGTCCCCGGTCCTAATAACACATTTATGTTTCTGGATTTTTGTTTCCCGATTGACATGGCAGTTATTAATGTCTTATCCTCATATTAGTCCCCCTTAGTGTTCAAATGTGAAGAATGAGAATTGGAATACTGGAAGTCTTTTTTATTCAAAGATTCCACCAGTGAATTACCAGATAATCCTCAACTTGGTAACACACCTTACTTTCCCTTAGGAAACAATGTTATCAAGCAAAAGATTATCTAATAATCCTCTAGTGTTCTATGCTTGTGAACGGTTGGGTAACCTTTACTCAATAGCAAACATAAATTCCCCGTGGGAATTTTCTATAGAAACAAAGACTATCTAACAACCCTGAGTGGAAACTTGCTTGTTTGCCTTTCTATTAAAGGTCCTACTGTTGCTATCTTTGTAGTATGCTTTCTGTCATTGTCTCGTTAAAAGCCTTGCCAGAAAAACCTAATTGGGACAAAAATTAAACAAAGGGAAGAAGAGTACAACACATATCCGCTCGGATAATGAAGAAGAGTACACACATACTTTCCGTTCGGATAATGTTCATTAGCAATAATATATTTTGAAGTGTGCCATGTTCAAGTTGCTAGGAAACTTGTCTATGTTCTGGTTCACCAACTCATATGAACCTTTTGCAATGATAGCTGAAATCCAATAGCGACCTTCCCATTTCTAACCCAGCTTCCCCGCGTTTAGCTCTCCAATATTTTGAGTTGTTTTCCTTATTACCAAATATCCTATTTAGAAATAAAAAAGGCTGGCTCTTTAATTCTAATACCTCTTCATTCTCTACTTTTGAGCTATCATTTTTACATGTGCCAAGTCCCTGCGTCCCTCAAGCAGCTCTAAGTTGATCAACATCTCTTCATTCTTCAATTCTTTATTTTTTTGGAAATATCTCTAAGTAATTTCCCTACTTCCACCATAATTAGAGCTTTTGCACTATAGACAAGAGAAAAAGTAGTTTTTCCTGTGCTTTGACTTGGTCGTTGTCCGGCAGGCCTATAAAACTCCGGGCAATTCTTTGGGTGATTTGCCTTTTGCCGCTTCCAAACTTTTCTTGATGTTTTAAACAATCACTTTGTTTGTTGATTTCTCTAGACCATTTGCATCAGATGGTAGGGTGAAGATGTGATCCTTTTTATCTTCAAATCTTCGAGGAACTTTGTAACTTTTGCATCGATAAACTGGGGCTCATTGTCGTATGCTATCTCTTTTGGTATTCTGAACCTACAACCACTTTGTGTTCTCTGATCTTCCAATAAGGACCTGCTTCTACCCACTTAGAGAAATAGTCAATCAAAATTAAAGGAAATCTTACCTTTCCCAAAGCTAGTGGCAGCCATGAAGATAGAACCGAATGTAAAGGTTCTGGGAATTGATGCATTAGTAGTGCGCAAGGCTAGCACTTATCACATTTTTCGTACAAAGTCTTTGGCGTCCTGTTACATGTGGGGCTAGTAATATCCTCCCCGCACCAAATTTAGCATCAAGGAATCTGCACATGAAAGGTTTCCCCATATTCCTTCGTGGACCTCTCTTATGACATAGTTAGCTTCGGATGCCCCTAAGCATCGAGCAAATGGACCTTCGAAAGATTTTCTATATAATTAACCTCTTTTGAAATTATATCCTTCCACTTTGGTGTGCAGTGCTCGGAATTATTTAGGGTCTTTGGGAACCTTCCCGTGCTCGAGATAATCGATGATTTCATTCTCCTGTCATAGACCAAATTAGTCGAATTTACCTCAAAATAAACACCTGCATCAAGGACTGAGTTCATCAGTTATACTACCATTCCGAACTCCGATCCCTTCATTTTTGTCAATGATCCTAAGTTTGCCAATGTATCTACTTTTGCATTATCTTCCCTTGGGATATTAGTAATTGACTACTCTCAGAATCATGTTAATAGAACCTAAACCATTACCATGTATTATTGCATACATTTTTCTTTGGTGTCAAAGATATCGTAGACATGATTTACCACCAGCTGCGAGTCACATTTGAACTCGATGGCCTCAGAGTCAAGTCCTTGGTCCAATTTGAGCCATGCAATCAAAGATTCATATGTTGCTTCATTGTTAGTTAAAGGGATCGTTCTGATGGCTTGTCTTAAGTTTTCCCCCGAAGACTTGATTAAGACTGTTTTGAGTTCGGAACTTATTACGTTGGAAGATCCGTCTGTAAATAAGGTCCAAACTGTCAATTCGATTCCGACACCATTACTGCCTCATTGGTTGCCAAAAGCAGTAGTCCCGAACTGAAATCGGCCACGACGTCAGCCAAGACTCGTGACTTATAGCCCGTTTGGCCAAGCTGCAAAAATTAACTTATTTTTAGAAGTGCGTTTTTTCGAAAGCGCTTTTCTCCAGAAGTAGTTTATGTGTGGATAATTAGTTTGAAAAGCACTTCTGAGCAGCAATTAGTGTTTGGCCAAGCTTTAAAAAACTGTTTCTAAGTGTACTTTTCTCAAAAATGCTTCTCAAAAAAGTGCTTTTAAAGATAAGCTACCTTTTTCTGCTTCTTCAAAACTTCTTCTGCTTCTCCTCAAAATTACTTTTTTTTCCTTCCAAAATCTTTGCCAAAGACCTCAATTTTTGGCCAAAAAGCTTTTGGAAAAAAAAGCACATTTGGCCAAAAAGAACCTTGGCCAAACAAACTATTAATTGCAGTCCTTGGTTTGTATTCTATATAGAACTCACTCATTTTGATGGCCCATTTAGCCAATTTATCCAAGAGCTTAGACTTATGGAGGATGTTTTGCAAAGGAAAAGTAGTCACTATGGTTATGGGGTGGTATTGGAAGTAGGGCCTTAGCTTCTGAGCGAAACTATGAGAGCCAAGGTCAGTGTTTTCAAATGTGGGTAGATATTTTTTGCTCCCATTAAAATTTTACAAATATAATAAATGGGAGATTTTGTACATTCGTCCTTACGGACTAAATCGCACTTACAAAAACTTCCAGACCACGAGGTAGGCCAACAATGTTTCACCTTCTTTTGTCTTTGAGACCAATAGAGGGCTTGACAAGTACCTATTCAAAATCTATCAAAGATCGTTGGCACTCTGTTGTCCATTCAAAATCGTTTTTCTTTTTGCATAATGCAATGAAACGATGACATTTTTCTAATGACCAAAAAAATACACCTACTCAAAGATGCCAACCTTCCCGTGAGACTTTGGAATTCCTTTACGCTCTATAGTTTATCTGGAATATCTTCTACGGCCTTGATCTTATCGGGGTTTACCTATATTCCCCTTTGTGAGACCAGAAACCCCAGAAACTTACCAGAACTAACTCTGAACGCGCATTTCTCGGGATTAAGTTTTTATGTTATGCTTTCTGAGGATGTCAAAGGATTCTTGCAGATGTTTAAGGTGGTTATTTCCATTCAACGACTTAGTGAGCATATCGTCTATATAAACTTCCACAGTCTTTCCTATTTGCTTTTCAAACATCTTATTCACGAGTCGTTGATAAGTGGCTCTGACATTTTTCAACCCGAAAGGCATCACATTGTAACAATATGTACCGAAATTCATTATTAGCAAATTCTTTTCCTGATCTTCCGTGTTCATCTTGATTTGATTGTACCGGAATAAGCATAAAGAAAACTCATTAACTCGTGCCTGGTCGTGGCATCAATTATTTGATCAATATTTGCCAGTGGGAACGAGTCTTTCGGGCACGTGTGATGACCCAAAAGGTCATCTCTTACTTTAGAAGTCAAATCTGTGTTTCTAGCTCTTAAAAAACTCATTTTGTTTCACCCAAATTTGCGTGTGCAGTCTGGGCATATATCCGGAAAACCCATATGTGAAAATTGGAGAAAAAGGCTAAGTTTTTCTTTTAAAATTGATTGAAGTTGACTTCAGTCAACATTTTTGGTAAATGGATTCGGACTCGTGATATAAAGGTCCCGTATGGTCCATAGTAAAATATGGGACTTATGCCCAAAATCGAATTTCGAGGTTCCTAGCCCGAGAAAAGAATTTTTAAAGAAACTTGTGTGTTGGAAAACATAACGACTTTTGGAAATGCAATGGTGTGTGTTTTTTAGGGTATCGGACCCGTATTTTAGTTTCAGAGTACGGTATAGCATTAAAAATTATATTTAAGTCAAACTGTGAAATTTGGTAAGAATCGGAGTTGAGTTGATATAAATGGACCCTAGGTTGAGGAAATGGAAATTTTGAGCTATCTTAAGAATTTCATATAATTGAGGTTAAATTCGTAGTTGTTGATGTTATTTTGATGATTTGTTGCACGAGCTAGTCCATATGATATATTCTAGACTTGTGTACATGTTTGGTTTGGAGCCCCGAGGGCTGGGGTGAATTTTATACAGGACACTGGGTGATTTGGACATAGGAAACTCACTTTTATATCTTGTATTTTTTCACAGGTCTCTGGTCTCACAATTGTGAGATCAGGCTTCGTAGTTGCGAAGTGAACAGGCTTGGAAATGCGACAAATATGTTGCAAATGTGAACCAGGCCTAGGCAGACCCGCATTTCAAATGCGAACTTTGGGACGAAATTGTGAAGGCCTCTCTATCGCAAATGCGATGTTTTCTTCGCAAACGCGAAGGTAGCAGAAATTCAAAGGGTTCGCAATTGCGAACCCATGATTGCAATTGCGATAAGTGCAACCTGTTAAGTGGTATTTCAGACGAGATTTTCATCATTTCGCAATTTTCCTAAACCCTAAACATCCTTAGGTGATTTTTCAAATTTTCAAGCTTCTCCAAGTCATAAGTAAGTGATTTCTAACTCATTTTCTTCAATCTAATATATTCCTTTAAATAATTTCACTTCAAAATTTGGGATTTTTCATGGGAAATTGGGTATTTTTGGGTAAGTTCAAATTTTTGAATTTTGGGGTTTTGGACCTCAAATTGAGGTGTGATTTCAAAAATAATACATATTTTAGTTCGTAGGTGAATGGGTGATCGGTTTTGGTTTGAACTTTGGATTTTGATGAATTAGGTCCGCGGTCGTTTTTAAATTTTTGGGGAAAACATTGGGACATTTACGTGTTAATGTTGAGTACGGCATATAGGCATGGTACGAGTATCTATACGTTGGTGTCAAGCATGCCCGTGAGTCTTATACCATGATTGTTGTGACACTATTTTGTATTGTCCATGCTCGGGTTGATGATTATTAATGTTGAACATGATTTAACATAATTTATTGGTAATTGACCATTGTTGAGTATTGGATCAAGTTGAGATTCATTTTGTAAAGTAATTATTGGAACGTGATTGGTTATACCTGATTCCCTTAGCGGAATATGATTGTTTATATCGTTGATTTCCTTGTCATGACGTATTATTTCTATTTTTTGGGTGAGAAAGAGTGTAAAGCATGAAGGGTGATGCCGTGCATGATATTATGAGTGAGTGTTAATGCACGAAGGGTGATGCCGTGCCGATATTGTGAGTGTTAAAGTATGAAGGTGATGTCGTGCCATAATTTGAGTGTTAATGCATGAAGGGTGATGTCGTGCTAACATTTTGAGAGTTAATGCATGAAGGGTGATGTAGTGCCAGCTGATGAGAGGTAATGCATGAAGGGTGATGTCGTGCTGTTTATGTTGACTCATATGGTGATAATGAGAGTAAAAGCATGAAGGGTGATATAGTGCATATATTACTGATTCATTATTCTTGTTGATACAAATATGATGTTCATTATGCTTCATTATTGGTTTATTGTTAGAATTTGATATCCCTCGCAGCATGTTCCCTTCCCATCTTCATCTATTATTTCATATTTTCATAGATATGTTTGTATATGATTTAAATGTACAAGTTTATATGGTTGTCGTGTCCTAGACTCATCACTACTTCGCCGAGGTTAGGCTTGACATTTACCATCACATGGGTCAGTTGTACTGATACTGCACTCTGCACACTTTTGTGCAGATATTAGTGTCGGACCTGGTGAGTAGTTGCCTTCTGTCTAGGGAGACCAAGGTAGATTTGCTGACATCCGCATAGCCTGAAGTCCCCTTCTCTGTTTTGATTCCCACTATCTCTTTTCATTTCAAGAATAGTTGTAATTTTCTTTCTTTTCCAGTGTTTGTGGAAATTCGTAGTTGTTCATAAAATTGTGACACCAAATTCGTAGGTAGACATGTATTGGAGTATTTGAATTTGTTATAGCACTTCCGCATTTTAAATTTGCTTAGTTTTAGTTAGTGTTCATATCTGGTTGGTTTGAGTTCTAAGGTATTAATATCATGGTAGTTAGCTGGCCTAGATTTCAGGAGTAGGCGCCATCACGACTCCCGATGGTAGGAAATATAGGTCGTGACAGCACGCCTTATTAATATCCTTATAATCTACGCACATATAAAATTTATTATTCTTCTTAGGAACTACTACTAAATTAGCTATCCAATCTGGATACTTTACCTCTCACATCGAACTGATATTAAGTAAATGTCACGACTCAATTTCTTCCTTGATGAACTGTCATGACGACACCTCGTCTCTACGACTAGGTAATCCTAACAATTTGCAAAAAAAAGAGAAATAAAATATGCAACTAGCAATTGACAGGTAACCATAATAAAGAATTTTAAAATACCACCTAGCATATACAATAAAACTCTCTCAAACTGAACAAAATTCTTCCAAAACCTGGAATCTTATGAAATCACAAGGTAGAGAAATTTACATAGTGTTCTAACTCTTGAATGTCTAAACAAAGCAAATACAAGAAGTCTAAAGCTAAATGGGAGAATAGAGAGGGACTTCTAGGTCTGCAGACGTGGAAGATATACCTAGAAGTCCTTGTAATCGCCGGCCTCACTAATAGAATGGTTGAGCAGAAGAACATAGATCTTCACACGAAAAACATGTGCAAGAAAAGGCATGAGTACACTACAGCGGTACCCAGTAAGTGTCAAGCGTAACCTTGATCGAGTAGTGACGAGGAAGGTCAGAACCATACTAGTTATATATATAACAAAGTAAAATAATGTAAAATGTGACAGTATAATTAAAGATGTTAACAGTCAATAAGGATGAAATAACAAGAAGAAGCAACTCAATACACAGAGATAACAACAGGGATCTCCCAGGATAACGTCACATAGTCCCAAACATAAATGTGTGGAGGATCTCCCGAGATATCGTCCCGTAGTCCAGATAATAAATGTGCAAGGGGATCTCCCTAAATACTAATCCGTAGTCCAAAACATAAATATCCAGTATAGGGGGGTCTCTCGGAATATCATCTTGTAGTCCCAAATATAAATGTGCAGGGGGATCTGCCAGAATACCGATATGCAGTCCTAAAGTAAACATGTAGGGGGATCTCCTAGGATACTGTCTCAAAGTCCCAAAATAAAAATACAACAGCCTCAAGAAAGAAATCTACAATTTTATCCATGTTTGTACCATGAAAACAGGAATTTCTACCCTAAACATGTTGCACAGAATTCAAGTAAGCAGGTTAAGAAGATAAAATAGTTAAGTCACTTACCATGCTTTCCTAGGCTAAACAGTAGGCTTTAAATACAAGTAGTGTTCAACAAAAAAGATATACAGATATTTACTTAATGAAAATGGGGGTTTTCAATAATTAGAAAGTGTACTCATTTGTCACCTCACGTACACAATATTTATATAACAACAATACTAAAATCCTAAGGGGAGTTCCCCCTCAAAAGGTTAGGAAAGCCACTAACTTTGAACCAACTCAAAATCAATCTGATATCACTCTCTTACCAGAAGTATCCAACTTCGAGTGTACGGAATCTTGTCAAATCAATTACATAACGTAAATAGAACTACAAGCAACTAATTTAACTAAAGAATTTAAAGTTATGCCAAGGAATTAAGGGGGGAAAATTTCCCGAAATTATTCCCCGGGCCTACATCTCGAAATCGAGTAAAAATTATGGATTATGAACACACATTCACTCATGAGTCTAACCATATCAAAATCACTCAAATCCAATACAATAACATTGATCATAATCACAAAGCTCTACCTAAGAACCTTTCCTCAATTCTCCCAATTTTTCACCCCAAATATGAAATTAAATAATAAAATTAATCTTAGATTAATGGAATACAATAAAAAAAGGAGTTAGAAATCATTACTCACTGATCTTCTCTTCAAAATCCCCACTGAATCACCCTCCCCCGAGCTCCAATTTGATTTTTCAAATTATGAACTCAAACCTTTGATTTTTCATATTTTTGCCCAGGGATTTCCGCTTCTGTAGTCATGGGGCCGCATCTGCAGTTCTGCACTGCGGGAAAATCATTGCAGGTGCGAAATCCACTTAACCGGGTCGGGGCTTCATCTGCGATCACGCCGCATTTGCAGTACCACATCTGTGATTTCCCAGCCGCATATGCGGTCCATGGAGCACCAGGAAAAACCCGCTTCTGCAGTTACTTAGCCACTTTTACGGTGTCGCACCTGTGGTCCTAGATACGCAGGTGCGGCAATAGCAGGTTCAACAATATCAACATTGCCTAAGTCCAAATTCTAAAGCTTAAACTCTCATTTGGGGACTAAGTATCCCAAAATACTCTGAAACTCAAAACGAATCTTCCAGACAACTCACAATAGCAAAAACGAATATGGGGAAAGCAGTTAATAGGGTATTAGAGCATTAATTCTTTAAACAACTTACCGGGCCGTTACATTAAATGGGTTACCTCTTTTTTGACAAATTTGTTCCTGGCGTTGGCAAATAGGGCGCTTCTTTTGTCTTACCCGAGGTATGTTGGGATCCAATCTTAACGTGTGCACGACTACCTCCGTCGGGACATCTATCATATACTCGTGCGACCATGCAAAAAAATCAACGTTGAATTTAAGAAATTTGATAAAAGCGAACCAGAGTTGCAGTTGTAGTCCCATCCCCAAGTGGAATTTCTTTTCTAGGAATTCTTTAGACAATGCAACATGCTTCAATTCTTCATCATTGGACTTCATCGCCTCCGTCTCTTCTGGAACATAGAAATATCTCGGTACTTGATAATGTTCTGACGCCTCTGTTTTCGCACTCAATTCTTTTAATCCAGGAAGTAGGTGGCGGTTCCTATAATTGCTATGCCGCATGTTCCTTTCCTTTGCTACTGGAGACGAAAATTGCATTCATTTATCTCACTGTCGGTTAATCCCCCTTTATCTGCTTAATTCTTTCGGGCATTGGAACTTCAAGAATTGGTGATGCATTGAGGGCATGACCTTCATCTCGTGTAACAATGGCCTTCCCATAATGATATTATATCCCATTTACCATCTAATACTTTGAAAAGAGTTGTTTCTATTACTCATTTAGCGTCTGTGAGCAATAAAATCTATCTCCAACTCGTTACGCTCGTGAGGTTGAATCCAGCTATGAGCTTTGTGGCAGGAATAATGCTTCTGGTGATTTTAGCTTGCTCCAATACTCTCCATTGTATGATATTATCCGAACTCCTTGGATCAACTAGAACACGTTTAATCTTAAAATCTAAAACATTTAAATAAATTACAAATGCATCGTTGTATGGTAGCACCATTTCGTCCTTGTCCTCTTCCGTAAAAGTGATATCATCTTCCCGTAACCTTTACTATGAGTTATTGATACTTTTGTATTTTTGCTACTCAGAAGGTGACCCTGTTAATCTCATTTCCTCCAAATATCATATTAATTTTTTTGGCATAGGGGTTCTTCTCCTGCTTTTGAAGATTCTGCGTTGTCTCTATTACGACCATAATTATTCTTAGCTCGATCTCTAAAGAATACTCTTAGGTGACCATTCCTCAATAGTGTTTCCACTAATACTTTGAGGTGTTGGAATTCCCCTATCCGATATCCATTTATCCCATGGTATTCACAACATAAGTTAGAATCCCTCTATTTGGGATCAGATCTCATTGGTCTCGGGAACTGTGCATCTTTGATGTTTCCCATGGCTAACACCAATTCCACTATGCTGACATTGAAGTTGTATTCCAATAACTTGGGGTAAGAAGGATTCTTTTACCCTAAAGTTTCTTTATCCTAGAACGGTCTGTTGTTCCGACCACGATCGGTCCTTCTATCAGCGGCGAAACTGTCTGATGTCCGGATGCCTCTGCCATGGCCTTCGGTCCGCTCATAGGGCAAAAATCGGCCCCTCAAAGTTCGCATGTGGGAGTTTACTTCCCTTATAAACCATAAAAGTTCATTCTTGAAAGGAACATTCTCATTTTTGAGACCGGATCTGCTCCCCCTAACCCCGTCAGAGCCAACTTCACCTTAGGAGTGTTGTTGTCGACCCTCTGCATCGTCTAATTTGCGGGAACACCGGGAGGAATTGGATCTCGGCTATTTGCATTATCCGAAGCCCCCAACAGTGACTGCTTCAGCTCCGTCATAACCTTGTCTTAATGCATTAGATGGTCTAGAATGAACGAATGTTGCTCTTGCAAGACTATTACCGCATCGACGACATACTTCTCATAAGCATCATCTGGAGACATCTCCTGAACATGTCGAGGATATTGTCTGTCATGCGCCGGTGTGGCGTTATTCCCTTCGTTGTAGGTGTACTAATTCAGTCCTCGAAGGGAGGCTGATCTCCTCGAACCTCGGAGTTGTTAACAGTGTCATTTGCCATTTCTTATAATGTTTTCTAAGACAAAATAATCAAAGCATGTTAGTAAAAAAGGCAAGGATCCATTTAATTGCACCCCCCACGGTGGGCACCAAACTGTTTACCCGTAAAATGGTACAGTTAAATTTATATGTGGTGTCTAGATAAGTGAACTAATTTGATCCTGAAAATAATATAATAAATAAAGAATTAAGCAATACTTAGCCTTATACTGCAGATGAAAAGCAAAGATGACAGTTCCAGGAGCAAGATTTTTGGTTATAACAAAGATGAAATCTAAAAGTAAGAAAGTAAAATTGTGTTAAGCTTTGTATAGAATGCAGTGTAAGTTTGCCAGCAAATCCGTGTCCTTTATAATGATAAATGGGCTCATTATTTATAGATGTGTCTAGGAAAGGAGATCCTAGGATCGCGCCATCCTTTAGTGTCAAGTATGAGGATCACTGATGAAGATGTAACGGTGAACATAAATGCCAAATTAATCTTTAACTTGTCGTCGTCCTTAATGCCGCAAAATATTCTTTGTTAAATGCTACCGGGTGCAGAGCATTTAATATACTTTTATAAACATTATCCCTTCCGTTGACAAATGGAATAGTTATGTTCAGTCTTCGGTTATTCCTATCTTGAATTCCACGTGTCTTTTTTTCAGATGACCACATGTTATATAATATTTTATCTTATACACACGTGATGCTAGTTGGAGTTGAATCCCTAACTAAAACCTTAACATAAGTACAATTGTTGAAGTATAGCCAAAGCAGATATATCAAATAGATGTACAATAATTAAACGCGATTGAATAAATATAAAAAAGAAAAATAAGGAGGAGGGGTATAACTCGTAGCGATGTTAATAGAGTATAAAAAAGATAGTTAGGGTAGTAGCGTCTCATTGATTCTTCTACTAGCTTTTTTTTTCTTTGAACATTGAACTATTCATACTAAATATAGGCAAGACTAGCAATACACCGAACACCAACCCATATCTTGAAACCAATAACATTTGCAACCAGTCACAAGTTTGCTCTATTAGCTTTTAAGAGTCGAACACCTTTTGACTGGGTAGTGGGTACCTCTCCTAAATTTCTGAAAGTTTGATTTTAAACTTCAAATATATATTATTTCTCCCATACACTTTACAAAGTTGTTTTACTCGTTTTATATAATAAGTTTCCACTCTTTTCCTCAATTTTTTCTTTTATGCATTATTGTATAACTGAAAAACGAAACTTGAATAGTCAAATGTATCTCTTATCAACGAATTTGACAAGAGATAAAGCAAGAAAAGAGTTCATTGCTTATACAGTTACTCAAATATCCGAAATTGCTTACTAAGTTATTTTTATTTCGTGTAACAATAAAATCACTTAATTATGTCTATAACACTCAGAAAATCACTCAAGTAAATTTCTCAATCTTTTAATTGTCAAATACCTATCTTACCCTTTAAATTATCACCTTTTGTATTCTTTTTATTTTTTAGCTTTTTAATATTATAATTTTCTCTTTTAATTTATTTTAAGGACTTATATATAGAATAAATAAATTTTATTTATAAACTAAAAAATTAAAAATAGCATTTACACATATATATAATGTTAGAATATATAATAAAATAATGATCATAGTTAACAAAAGGGAAAATGTCAAAATTTATCCTTGTACTATAATAAATAATTTACATTTATCTTCCGTTATATTTTTTGTTCAAATTTAACTTTACTGTTAACAAAGTAAACAAAATCGTTCCTAACCCTAATAGATATCATTGTGGCACATGGGACCACTCATCTAAAGTGCCAGGTAAGTTATTTAATTATATTTTAATTAATCAATTGTTTTTGCTTTTATTTTGGATAATGTAATTATGATTGCAAATGCTGCTAATTTCTTTTTTTGCTCAAAGGGATATGATATTAGTTAAATAGGGGGAGTTACAATAAGGATGTTACTAGGGTATCCTATGGCACCCATTGTTGCAATATTTTGCATAATAGAACTTAAATTAAAACCCACAAAAGATCTAGTTAATTCAATTCCTAGGATGTCTGCCCAAAAGACATCTTTGACAAACATCGGAGGAACTACTAGAGACAAGAATTTGTACAAAAAAATGTTGTTTAGCCGCTTCCTTTGCCAACACATCAGCTACTCTGATCTGCTCCCTGTAGATGTGCCTCACCATCACTCTACCTATCATTTGGATGATTGATCTGCATTCACAAATTAGAGGGTGAAAAATCAGATTTCCATTTATTAACATGTTTATTGTTTCTGCTGAGTGAGTGTCTTTTCCAACGGAACTAGGTTGCTAAGTTCTGCTAGTTGTAGACCCCGTAAAAGGGCATGGATTTCTGCCCTTGTGTTTGTTGTTCGAGGTAAGTTGTTCATGTAGCCCAATATCCAGTCTCCAGTGTGATTCTTGAAAATTCTCCCCGATCCTCCTATTCCTGGGTTTCCTTTTGGAGCTCCATCAATGTTCAGTTTGAAGTAAACTCGGGAGGGGTTATACATTTTAACATGATCTGAAGTGTTACCATTGTTGGATTATTATTAGTAAGCACATGGTATTATGTTGCCTTTGAGATAGTGTTGTTTGCATTAATGTATTTTTTTTTTTTATTAAAAATATTATTGTTTCTTGTTAACCAAATGTGCCAAAGGCAAAATGGGACGAGGTTATCCCAGCTGAGGCAACTGTTGTACTTCACACTTTGAGATTTTGCCAAGATGATAGCCACAAGTGGCTACTTAGGAGTAGATGGGGCACTGTGGAATCTGATATCATTCCAGAAAAGGGCAGCATTGGGACATTGAAAGAAAATGTGGTCAATATTTTCCTGATTATTGCCACAGTAGTGGCATTCTGGTGGGCAGTTGATTCCTATAGAGTTGAGAAAGCTCCTAGTTGGGAGCCTTCTATGGGTTAGTAGCCAGAGAAAATATCTGATTTTGTTAAGGTTTTAAGGGTGCTTCTTCTCTAGGAGGGTGGTCTGTGGTGTTTCTGCTTATGAGAGTGTAAGTAGAGCTATTCGAGAACTGTCCATCGGCAGTCAAGTTCCATATTAGGTTGTCCTCCTTAATGGTGGAACTGGGAATGAACACAAAGTTGAAGAGGTTTAGGATGCTTGGGGAATGGTGATGAACAATACTGAAGTGTTCAAGTGTCGCTATTGTGCATTGCCTCAACCCCGACTTGGAGGTCATTTCGGATTAGGGGGCCTTCTATCATTTGCCTCGTTGTCTGCTGGTTAGGGATCCAAATGTCACTTAGGAAGTTGACCTTATTCCCTCTATTAACTACCCATCTGTTGGCTTTGCTAAAAATGTCCCAACCTTTTTGTAAGCCCTTCCAAATTAAGAATTTAGGGTTCCTTGGATGCCTCAAAGTATGGATTGGTTTAGCCATGTTGCAATGCTAGTGAATTAGAACTCTAGCCCAAAGGCTATTGGTGTTCTTGTAAGCTCTCCATGCCATGTTTGAAAGGGCAGCTTTGTTTTTAATACTAGATTTTTGTAGCCCTAACACCTCCCCCACACCTGCTTTGTATTTGGTGACTAAATCCTATTTAATCAGATAAAACTTTTCCTTTCTAGGGTGGTTCCCCAAAGGAAATTTCTATAGATTCTATCAATCTGCCTGGGGACCTTGGTAGGGAGATTGATGTTTTGCACTACATGGACAGGGATGCTGCTCAGGGTGGTCTTGTCCAGGACTGTTCTCCTAATAATATTAAGTCGTTTTGTTTTCCAGACAACCATCTTGGATATTGTCAATGATGAATTGGAAGTCTGAGGCTACTTGTTTTTTATGGAAAATTAGAAATCGTAGGTATTTTTCAAAGGAGGTTGTGTGTTTGATCGCCAGAAGAGTGGTTTGATGTTGGGAGGTATCCTGGGTGATGTATGAGGAAAATAAGACTCTAGATTTAGTCAGATTGATCTTTTATCCTGACTGATTATTTAAGTTGTGTATAATAGAGAGAGTGGTACTGCAGTTCCTGATGTTTCCTTTGGCAAACAGAGTATAGTCATATGCAAAGAAAAGATATGAGATTTTTGATCCATACCTACTTATGCTTATGTGGTGCCATTGATTTTGCATAACTGCATTGTCAATGGATCTAGAGAGTCTTTCCATGCACAAAATGAATAGATAGGGGGCACAAGATCAACCTGTCTAATGCCTCTTGAGGGATTGAAGGATTCAGTTTTCCCGCCATTGACAAGGATGGAGATGGAGGAAGTACTTATACAAGACATAATGAGTTTGGATAAGCACTTAGGGAAGTTGAAGGCATCCGGATTGTCTCTAATAAAAGACTATTCTATCCTATCAAAGGCTTTCTCTAGGTCTATTTTTATAATCATGTTACCACTCTTACCCTTCATTTTTCTGAAGTGGTTTACATATTCTTGGACAATGATTGCATTGTCACAGGTCCTTTCTGTTAGTCATAAAGCTTGCATGGCTTGGCCTAATGATGTGGGATTGGATAGGTTTTATCATGTTCACAATGATTTTTATGACTCATTTATAGATGGTGTTGCAAAAGCCAATGGGTCTGAAGTTTTTCACATTGAAGCTTGAGGGAATTTAGGAATTAGGCACAAAAGGGTTTGATCCATGGTGTTATCCATGGAGCTAATGCAAAATAATTCTTTGACAAAGTCCTCTACAATATTCGAGTATTATTTTTATAGAAGCAGGGATGGAGGCCATTTGTGCCTGGGGATTTGAAGGATTTATTGGAGAAGACAACCTTTTTTATCTCACTCTCTTGAAGGGGTCTGTCCATAAAAGCCCTTTGGCTAGGGGACAGGGTGGGCTCCATGGTGGACTGATGTGTGATTGCCCAAGGGTCCTCAATGCGGGAAGTTGTGTATAGATCAGTGAAGAAACCTACAATGGCAGTTTGAATGTCCTTCTGGTCATGAAGCCAGTTTCCATTCTCATCTTTGAGGGATAGGATTCTATTTCTCCTTCTCCTATTAAGGGCTGAGGTGTGGAAAAATCTAGTGCTAGCATCACCCTCATTCAACCAGTTGATCCTATACTTTAGTTTCCAAAAGTCTTCCTCATTCTTGACGATGTGGTTTAACTCATCATTAAGGTTTGTTTCAAGATTTAGCAGGTAGTTACTGAATTGGTTGCTAGGAGACTTTTGAATACCATAGATTTTGGCCATGAGTCTCTTTTTCATAGAAGATATTTCCAAAGACTTCCTGGTTCCATTTGGTTACCAGAGTCTTGAAATTTCTGTGGATTGGAGGAGGGTGGATTGGTAAGAGAAGGCCTTATTGATGATACTAGGGAAAGAGGGGTGGCTAGCTCGCAATGTTTCAAATCTAAAGGCCTTGATGGTTTATTGCTTGGAATCCCTACCAACTGGATTTACAAAGGGCAGTGGTCTGAGTGGGTCCTCGGAAGTTGTAGAACAGTAGCCTCAGGTTACTGTTCTATCCGACCTTCATTTGCAAAGAACCTATCTATTCTTTCTAGGATCAGGGAGGTTTTGTTGGTATACCTTCATTTGCAAAGAACCTATCTATTCTTTTTAGGATCGGGGAGGTTTGTTGGTATACCTTTTATTATTCCAAGTATATTTTCTCCTTTTGTACCATAGGTTTATTAGGTGACACTTGTTTATGCAATTTCATAATAGGTTGTTGCGGCTCAGGTTTATAGGATTTTCCCCAAACTTGTCCCTGGCTTTCAAGACTTCATTTAAGTATCCTCCTATGAACCAGTTTGTTCTTATTGTGTTAAATAAATTGTTATTAACTTCTCCCAAAGGAGCTTTCTTTCTATTAAGAGGTTAATAGGGCGCCTGACTGCTAAAACATGAACTATATTCACATGTTCTCCAGGTGGACGCCTGATTGTCCGAAACTTGAATCGTATTCCCTTGTTCTCCAAGTAGGCGCCTGATTGCCAAAATCTTGAACTATATTTCCTTGTTCTCTAGGTGGGCGCCTGATTGCTAACGCTTGAATGGTATTCCCTTGTTCTCCAAGTGGGCGCCTGATTGCCAAAAGTTGAATTGTATTCCCTTGTTCTCCAGGTGGGCGCTTGATTGCCGAAACTTGAATAATGTTCCCTTATTCTCCAGGTGGGAACCTGATTGCCTAAACTTGAATTATGTTTCCTTGTTCTCCAGGTGGGTGCCTGATTGCCAAAATATTGAACTATATTCCCATGTTCTCCAGGTAGGCGCCTGATTGCCAAATCTTGAACTGTGTTTCCTTAATCTCCAGGTGGGCGCCTGATTGACAAACTTGAAATATATTCCCTTGTTCTCCAAATGGGCGCTTGATTGCCAAAACTTTGATTGTATTCTCTTGTTCTCCAGGTGGGTACATGATTTCATCTAAAATAGACAAAACAAAGAAAATTTGCTACCCCAGTTTGGTAGCTGGGTATATATGTGAGTGTTAAACTAAGTCATGTTACCAAATATTCTAAGAATTTGAAAGCTAGATCTCATTATCCAGGAGGGTTCTAACAACTCTTAGTTAAGTCACATTTTTTTAAAAGCTGAATTACGTTTTCTAAAGGTACGACTTCCACTAAATCTGGTCATCTAAGAGGGTCTTAATACTACCGCCCATTATCTAGGAGAGTCCTGACAAATCTTAATTAAACGACAATTTTAAATCTAAGTTATATCTTCTGGAGGTGTTACTTCCACTATATTTTGTTATCTACGAAAGTATTAAGGCTACGTCCCATTATCCAGGAGGGTCTAACAACTCTTAACTAATGACAATTTTAAAACTAAGCTATATCTTCTAAAAGTATTACTTCCACTATATCATGTATCTAAGAAAACATTAAGGCTACGTCCCATTATCCAAGAGGGTCCTGACAATTCAAAGTTAAATTTCCTCCTAAGAGTGACAATTCCCTATGGCTGAACTATTCTACCCTACACCAGAACTTACGCTAAATAATGTTATCTAATGGACATCTTAAAGCTAATTCTCATTACTCAGGAGGGTCCTAAAAAATCCCGACTGAATCCTAAACATACGAACTTTGAGACCAACTTGTCTTCCTTTGGGGTAGATTTATGCTAGCTCATGTTTATCATAAATGTTTTGAATTTTAACTAGGTCCCATTTTCCATGAGGGTCCTGAAATTTTACGTTCATACTTACCTGGTGCTTGCATTTCCCTTAAGGAGGGTTTCCCCAAAACAACCGAAACTTTCTGCCCCTGTTTCAATCAAAGAAAAATCTTGTCAGTTTGAAATATGGTGGTTAGTCTGTGGCATTCTTGCTGGAAGTAGCTTCCCTGCTGTCATGCTTTGCTTTTACTAGCTTCCCCGAACTGGCCCTGAATCGCCTGACTTTCTGACTGTCTTTCAAACCCCATAACCATGTATGAATAGTGTTCGGTACCCAAATAATTGTATTACATCCCTGACCCTTTTATCAGAATCTTTTCATCTCTCCCGAAATTACCAAACTTTTCCATCGATGAAGCTTCTGGTGATTCTTTATATCCCACTTTACATCATGTTGTCTCTGGTATGTTCTGGCCACACTGTGCTTTCCACTTCTGGGAATTGGTAGTAAGCTTTGAAATCCTTTCTTACTTGCTCAACAAAATTAACCTTGAAACATCATAGAGAAATAAAAACCCAAAAGAAAATGAAATGCAATGACTTTGAGTGTTAAGGATAAGAAGAATCCAAAACTGGATGACTGCTAAAAGGGAAAACGAAAAAAAACTTATCTGTGTGGAATAGCTAGTACCAATGGTCACGACATGAATTTTGGATTAATCGGCCCAGTCTGTCCAACCAATCAACTCTCACTTGCTGTGCTTGGTTGCCCCGAAATTCCATAACCCGATTTCTTCAACCAAACCTTGACCTTGTTTATCCTGCGGTGCCCTAAAAGGTTCTTTCCAATATACCTCTCTCATTTTTTATCCCTCAACTCACTATCGCCTTAAGTTGCCCGTGAAGGTTTTCACCCATAAGACTCTTATCATTTTTCATTTTTATCGACTCTTGTCACCTTACGGTGCCTGTAAGGATTTTCACCAATAAGACTCTCTCATTTTTCATGTCTCTCCTCGTACCAAAGTGCTGCCCCTGACAGGAATCATCTCTACTTCCTTGACTTAGCATCTTTCGACGACTGATTAGAAGATCTTTCTTTGGACTGTGACGTGGGCTTTTGGATAGGATTAGAAAGAAAGGGTGTCAAAAGGCTCAAAACAATTCAAATGGGTTTAAAATTACAACTTCCGAAATCAAATTTCTTACAAAAACCACAACTTCTGCCCCAGTTTCTTTGCTTGGGGACTTCTGGATAAGGTTAGAAAGAAAGGGTGCCAAAAGGCTCAAAACAATTCAGATAGGTTTAATTACAACTTTCATAACAAAATTTCTTACAACAACCACAACTTCTTCCCCAGTTTCTTTGCTTGGGAATTTTGGATTTTTGGTTTCGATGGGACCGAACCGTGAGGCTGCCTACGTATCCTTAAAAGGAATCAGATCGAACGTAGTTCATGTCATAGAAATTGCTTTATTGTTGTGATTTTTCTTTTTTTTTCTTTTCTTTTCTTCCTTTCTTTTCTCTTTTGTTGTTTTGCTATTTTGTTGTTTTTCCTTTTCCTTTTCTTTTCTTTTTCTATTTTTTTCCTTTTTAATTCTATTTCTTCTTTTTCTATTCATTCTTTTTCTTTTCTCTTTCCTTTACTTATCTTTCATGCTTGCGCTTCTGATTTTGATACTGATTCCGAAAGAAGGGTATGAAAGAAAACAAATAAGACTCAAATGACATAACAAAGGATAAAGTGTTTAGATAGCAGAACAAAATGCCTTCGTCATTCCAATCTTCAAAATATGCCAAGTATAAACAAACACAATTTAACCAAAGAAAATCATACATAGTATCTCTTGACCGCATCAGAATTGATGGACATTTCTACACACTTGCCTTCTACATCTGTTAAATACAAAGCCCCATTGGACACACTCTCGTCACGATGAACGGCCTCTTCCAATTTGGAAAAACTTTCCCTTTGCCTCCACCTGATGAGGGAGGATACATTTCAATACTAATTGACCCATTTCAAACCTTTGTGGGTGAACCTCCTTGTTATATACTCTTGCCATTCTTTGTTGATATACCTGGCCATGACATACCGCTGCTAATCTTTTCTCGTCAATCAAACTCAGCTACTCTAGGCGGGTTTTGACCCACTCGTCATCATCAATTTCGGCCTCAGTGACAATCCGAAGGGATGAGTTCAATCTCTACAGGTAACACTGCTTCTGTGCCATACACCAATAAATAACGAGTTTCCCCTACTGAAGTATGAACAATTGTGCGGTAACCCAAAAATATAAGGGCAGCTTCTCATGCCATTGTCTGGAACCCACCATAATTTTCCGAAGTATCTTCTTTATGTTCTTGTTGGCTGCCTCGACTACTCCATACGCCTTAGTATGATATGGGGTGGAATTGCGATGTGTAATCTTAAATTGCTGACATACCTCTTTCATCAAATGAAAATTGAGATTTGCACCATTATCCGTGATGATTACCTTCGGGATTCTGAACCGTCAAATGATATTTGAGTGCATAAAATTGACCATGGCTTTCTTGGTCATAGACTTGAAAGTTTTAGCTTAACCCCATTTGGTGAAATAATCGATGGTCACTAGAATGCACCATTGCCCATTGGATGCTGCTGGCTCGATGGGCCCAATGACATCCATGCCTAAGTAATGAAGGGCCATGGTGCAGACATTGTATGCAATTCAGATCGTGGGGAATGAATCAAATCTCCATGCACCTAACATTGAAGACATTTGCACACAAACTGATACAATCTTGCTCCATGGTAGCCAATAATAACTTGCTTGGAGAATCTTCTTTTCCAGCACATACCCACTCATATGCGGTCCACAGACTACGGAATGTTCTTCAGTCATGATGGCCATGGCCTGTCTAGAATCTATGCCTCTTAACAATTCGAGATATGGAGTTTTTTTGTATAAAACCCCTCCACTGTAGAAAAATCTGATTGCTAATCACCGAATTGTTCTCTTTTGATTACCTGTGGCTTGTTCCGGATAAACTTCATTCCTGATGTATTTCTTGATATCGTGAAACCAAGGCTCGCCACTGAGTTCTTCTTCCACCACATTACAGTAAGCATGTTGATCACGGACTTGGATATGTAACAAGTCAACATAATCCTTATCTGGATGATGTAACATTGACACAAAGGTAGCCAAAGCATCAGCAACCTCATCGTGGATCCTTGGAATATGCTGAATTCTACTGATCGAAATCGTTGACAAAGATCATGAAAACATTTCCGGTACGGTATGAGCTTCAAATCTCGTGTTTCCCATTTCCCTTAAATCTGGTGCACCAGAAGGTCCAAGTCCCCCAAGACCAAGACTTCCTGGACACCCATGTCTGCAGCTAACCTCAAACCCAATATGCATGCCTCATACTCAGCCATGTTATTGGTACAGTAGAAACGAATCTGAGACGTAACAGGGTAGTGATGTCCTGTCTCAGAAATCACTACGACTCCTATCCCAATGCCTTTCATGTTAGAAGCTCCATCGAAGAAAAGTTTCCAACCTATCTCTCTAACTTCTTCTAACTCATTAATGTACATTACCTCTTCATCGGGGAAGTAAGTCTTTAAAGGCTCATATTCTTCATCCACTAGATGCTCGGCCAAATGGTCGGCCAATGCATGGGATTTCATCGCGGTCTGGGTCACATAGACAATGTCAAAATGCGTGAGCAAGATCTGCCACTTTTCAAGCCTTTCTGTACGTATAGGCTTCTGAATGATAAATTCAATGGATCCAAACGAGAGATGAGGTAAGTAGTGCAAGATGAAAAATAATGCTTCAACTTCTGTGCCACACAAGTTGAGGTGTGACATGTCCTCTCAAAGTGAGTGCACTTAACCTCGTACGATGTAAAATTCTTGCTGAGATAATAGATGGCATGTTCTTTCCTTCCAGTGATATCATGCTGACCCAAGACACAACCAAACGAATTGTCCAACACCGTCAAATACTGAATCAAGGGTCTCCCTGGTTCTGGTGGCACCAACATAGGAGGGTTTCACAAGTACCCTTTTATCTTATCAAATGCTTCTTGACACTCATCTGTCCATTTGACCGCACCATCCTTCTTTAACAGTTTGAAGATAGGCTCACAAGTTGTCGTAAGCTGAGAAATAATCTTGCTGATGTAGTTCAACCTCCCCAGTAAACTCATTACCTTAGTCTTGTTCCTCAGAGGCAACAATTCTTGGATAGCTTTAATCTTTGACGGGTCTAGTTCAATACCTCGACGGCTTACTACGAATCCCAACAATTTCCCATATGGCACATCGAATGCGTATTTTGCAGGATTAAGCTTAAGATTGTACCTGCAGAGCCTTTGGAAGAATTTTCTCAAATCTTTTGACATGGTCAGACTTCTTTCTAGACTTTACAATCACATCATCCACATAAACCACCATCTTCATATGTATCATGTCATGGAATATGGTCGTCATTACCCTCATGCAAGTTGCCCCAGCATTTTTCAACCCAACAGGCATGACCCTGTAGTAGTACATTCCCTACTGCGTGATGAATGCTATCTTTTCCGCGTCCTCCTCATCCATTAAAATCGGGTGATAACTTGCGTAGCATCCATAAAAGACCCAATTTTATGTTTGGAACAATTATCAATCAGAATGAGGATATTTGGAACTGGGAAGTTATCTTTTGGGCTTGCTCTATTGATCACGATAATCGACACACACCCTGGTCTTGCCATCCTTCTTTGGTACATGCATGACATTGGCTAACCAGGTGGAATACTGCGTGACTCGAATGACCTTAGAACTCCTTTGTGACTTCCTCTTTGATATTTATGTTCATGTCGGTTTTAAATTTCCATAACTTCTATTTAACGGGAGGGCACGCCGGGCCAGTGGGCAATTTGTGAACTACCAAGTCAGTGCTTAGACCGGGCAAATCGTCATATGACCATGAAAAAATATCATTGTATTCAAGTAGTGCTTTGATTATTTCTTCCCTGAGCTGCGGTTCACGATGGACACTTATTTTGGTTTCTTTGATATTATCCGGGTCCCCTAAATTGAATACTTCTGTATCGCTCAGGTTTGGTTTGGGTTTTTCTTCAAAATGGCTTAATTCTTTATTGATTTCTTCGAAGGCCTCTTCCTCGTCATACTTTGATTCATCATCATAGTTTATTTCTTGAATTATTATTTCATAATTAGATTGGCTTTCAAGACTGGGTCAAAGATTCTTATGCATGTCCTGTTATTGAAACCAGCATAAAAAGAACAGTACAAGAAGGAAAAGAAAAGCAAATAAAATAAAAACTATCAGAAATGATGAAAAAGGGAAATTGCATTTCATTGAAATTAAAAGATAACAAGGTTTATACATCCAAACAGACGGAACATAGAATCTGAATTACAACCCTGGGATAATCTAGATAAACTGAAAGAAAATCAAAGCAAACTACCAAAACTTCTTCCTGGTCGGGAGAGGAGCAGCTTCCCAATTACTGGTTTTTGCACTACGCCCAACAAATTGCATATCTGCATTGCTAGAATCCTCTCCAACTTCAACCATACGCACATCTTCAAACAGCTTCTCAAACCTTTCCATCAATTCTTTATCAAGACAGACCACAAAACTCGAACTTGTTGTTACCGGGCGCTTCTTGGTGTCGGGCCTAACAAATGATCTAATGAGACGTGGGACAGGATTTGGAAGGACCCATGCTTTCTGCTTCATCTTTCTGGCTATTTTTATATGTGGGCTTAAATCCCAAACCAAAGGTGTCCATGTTTTTGGGGAGAGACACCGGTTGTACGATACCTTGTAGCGACGCTCCCAAACCCTTTCCTGGGACAAAACCATTCCTCAATATTTCAACGGCTACCATGATTGATGCGGAAGCTACCTTTGGAACTGGAACGCACTCCCCTTCTGGAATTTTCTTTGCCGATATCGTGTCAAAAACCTGGTATACCCAAGGCCCTTTGTCATCCTCAGCCTCAATGAATGGTACAATGGCATCATTACGGGCATACAAATTGTCCTTGTCGTGCACAACTATTTCATGTCTATCCTATTCAAACTTTACCATCAGATGTAGAGTAGAGGAGATTGCTTTAGAGGCATGGATCCAGTATCGCTCCAACAGTAGATTGTAAGAGACATCCACATCAAATACCTGAAATTCCATGGTAAAATAAACTAGTCCGATTGTCAACTCGAGTACTATGTCACAGACTGAATCTTTCCCTGCACTGTCGAACCCTCGTACATAAATATTGTTCCTATGAAATGTTTCATCATCCACTTTCAGCTTGATTAGAGTGGAGAGAGGGAAAATGCTCGCACTTGAACCATTGGCGACCAATACTCGGGTAACCACAAAATCTTCGCACTTTACCGTAAGATAAAGGGCTCTATTATGCTCAGTTCCTTCTACGGGCAATTCATCATCAGAAAAAGTGACTCTATTTATCTCGAAAATCTTGTTGGCTATCTTTTCCAAGTGATTGACTGAGCTTTTGTCAGGAACGTGGGCCTCGTTCAGGATCTTCATCAGTGCCCGACGGTGCTCGTCCGAATGAATTAACAATGACAATAGTGAAATTTGAGCAAGCATCTTCCTTAATTGTTCTACAATAGAATAATCTTGCACCTTCACCTTTTTCAAAAACTTCTTTGTGTCGCTTGCTTTCTTTAAGCAGAACCATGTCGAGGTCACGTCGCACTAATGAGGAGGTTTCTGAGATCATTCTGATAAGTGTGGTACCTTTCTCCGATAGCGGAGAGGTAGCATGGAAGATGTTGAGAGTCCTCTTATAGTGGAGGCATTACTATCGAGGCATCCCTTGTCTCAGAGTGACTCCAATAAAGACCAACCCACTACTGCGAGCCATGTGCTTTCGGAGATGGATCAGGCTCACCTTGATGCTCTTCATATGAAATATGGTATTCCCACCCATATAGAGATGGCTCCCCCGAAGCGGGATTATGTTACCGTTCATAGGCCCGGGTATTGTGCCTTCTGTGAATACCCTTTCACGATCGGTTACACCCTTCCTCTTTTTCCTCTGGCAGACGAGTTCTGTGGGTTCTACATATTTTCCCGGCTCAGCTCATGCCATACACACTTAAGGTGCTTCTTTTATTGTCCAAGTATGCGAAATTAGCCGAGTGTGATGTCTCCGTGCACCATCTGTTGAACTTATTTTCACCTGGTTTCCTCAGAGGAACCATGGTGCACCTGAGACTTCACGGCACAAAAGGGTTGGTGGTTGGGACGGATGACCGGGCGAGCCGCAAATATTGGCACAAGTATTTCTTCATCAAGACTAAGCATGTGGTCTCTAAACCCGTTGAGTTTCCAGAGAGGTGGAATAAAACTCTTAAGTACCGTAGTTCATTAGATTCTCCGTCTTCCACAAATATTGCTTACCGCTTGTTTTGCATCTATGTCTTGTCCACCTCAGCCCGTTACCGGTCTCAGGAACTGGGTGGCTGGCCAGCTGCCCCATGCGGAGGAGACTTGAACTAGGATTCCCTTCGTACAATGCTATGGCCCTAAGGTTTCCTCAAGTAAACTTTTGATTTATTGTGTTGGCAGTCGTGTGACCCTGCCTAACCATTTAAAAAAATTTATATGACAACAGGTGGGGGAGTTTCTAGGAGAAGGGAGTCAGCCCTTGCTTTTAGATGACTTGTTGTTGTCGCGGACACTCGAGATGTTTTCTGTGCGTCTGTCTGGAAGGGTTGTCCTCCACTTCTTAAACAGGGGACCACGTCGTTATTGCAGCTATAAGGGATACGGGCTCGTTGGCATCGACCCCAATCTTATTGACGAATCCTCTAATAGTGATGAGCCGTTAGAGAGAAAGAGGAGAAGATTGGAGCTGCGAAAGAGGATGGCTACTGAAGCTGATGGGAGTGGAGCGTCTCGGACGGCCCTGGTGCCCGTGTTTATGGATGACGCCATTTTGTTGGGGAGATCAGCCTATGAGGAGAGAGTTGGCCCTGGAGCTAATTCGGTGCGTTCCGCTAAAGGGGGTGCATCTTCCAATGTTGGAGGGCCTTATGTGGAAACGAAAGGTTCAGGTTCCAACATCTCCCTGGAGAACGTCAATGAGTTTTTGAGTTCCCACACTCATGTAGAAGTGAGGATGGACGGGTCTAGCCATCGTGTGATAATTTCGGGGTATCATAACTTGCTGCTGAATAGCGAGCAGGTTGCTTCAGCCGTCGCTCCATTGTGCGCCACTCCTGAGAACGAGATGCTTGGGATGATAAATGACGTGGAGCTATCTCGGAAGGTCGCCGGCATGGCCTTATTGGTAAGTTCCTTTTACGTTTCTTTGCGTCGTGTTATTGGTATGGGAAGGGTGTAACTTTTGCTCTTTTTGTCAAACCCTCATCCTGGAGGTGGAGAGAGATCGTCGTGAATGAAGAAGGACGGGCCTTTATAAGAAGATGTTGATGAAATACCAGCAGTACCATGCCAAGCACCGAGTGATGGCCGACATCTACTATCAAGATCCTGAGTTTCAAGTGTTCCGCGAGGGGCTTAAGCAGCGGGAGGCCCAATGTGCACGTAGGGTAGCAGAGCTAGAGGAGAGGGACGAGGAGCTCGTGAGGGCCATCGGTCGTAACAGCGAGCTCGAGGCCCCTCTAAAGGCGAGGGAGGATGAGCTTGAACTAAGTTAAGGGTGACAGTGGAGAACGCCGACCTTTAGCTGAAGGTGGTCGGCTTGAACGCCGAGTTGAATGCCAAGACAATGGAGAGAGACGGGCTCAAGGGCGAGTTAAATGCTACTGATAAGTTAGCTGCCACCATTTCTAAGACGGTCTCATTGGAAGATTCCCTCCATATTTCTTGATGGGAACTTACCCGGGAAAAATAGACCTTCGATCGTCGGGTCGTGGAGCTCGAAAGGAATAATTGGGAGTTAGGGGCAGAGTTGTCCGCCATGCAAAAGCAGGTGGCTCCGCGAGGGTAGAGGAAATAGAATGCCATTATAGGCCCTCCACATCTCGTCCTTCGGCTGGTCAGGGCTCGCCTCGTCACCTGTATGAAATGTGGGTCTATGCGGAGGCTCGGCTCGATGTACATAGATATTTTCATGCTAAGGGCCGAGTGATAGAGGCGAAGGTTCAGACGGTACATGTTGAAGTATGTACAACTCATGAGTTATTTAGGTACGAGCCTAATACTCCTGATAAGAAGGGTATCTCCTTAGATGACGTGAACCGCCTTGATTCGGACTCATTGTATGAAGACGCATAGCCTGCTGGAGCTGACGAGTACTTTTAGTTTTCTCATTTTGTTTGAGAATTTTTGTGCGTAGGTTGTACTAGGGCCGGTCTGTAGGGACGAATGTAAATAACATTTTGGTTGTATTATAAACTTCACTTTTGTCGCTTTGTTTGTTTGGTTTTTTTCCTTTTTGGTTTATCGCATGATAGTCTCCGTCGGGATATTTTGACAATCATTAAAAAATACATTTCATCGTGGTTCCATCGAGGTTGAACTAATGTCGATGGCCTTAGACATTGGGATAATTCGACCGTGGTCGAAGTAGTATCCGTCGTGGTTCGAGCGAGGTCGAACTAATATCGACGGCCTTGGCCATTGGGATGTCGCTTTGACCTTGGTCGAAGTAGTATCCGTCGTGGTTCAAGAGAGGTTGAACTAATATCAATGGCCTTGGCCACTGGGATGTTTCCTCGACCGTCAAAGTAGTATCTATCGTGGTTCGATCGAGGTCGAACTAATGTCGATGGCCTTGGCCATTGGGATGTTTCTTCGACCGTGGTTGAAGTAGTACCCGTCGTGGTTTGAGCAAGGTCGAACTAATGTTGATGGCCTTGGCCATTAGGATATTGCTTCGGTCGTGGTCAAAGTAGTATCTGTCGTGGTTCGAGCAAGATTGAAGTAATATTGATGGCCTTGGCCATTGGGATGTCGCCTCGATCGTGGTTGAAGTAGTATCCATTGTGGTTTGAGCGAGGTCGAACTAATGTCGATGGCTTTGGCCATTGGGATGTTCCCTTGATTGTGGCCGAAGTAGTATTCGTCGTAGTTCGAGCAATGTCGAAGTAATATCTATGGCCTTGGCTATTAGGATGTTGCTTTGACCGTGGTCAAAGTAGTATCTATCGTGGTTCGAGCGAGGTCGAACTAATGTTGATGGCCTTGGCCATTGGGATGTTGCTTCGACCATGGTCAAAGTAGTATCTATCGTGGTTCGATCGAGGTCGAACTATTGTCAATGGCCTTGGCCATTGGGATGTTGCCTCGACCATGGTCGAAGTAGTATCCATCGTGGTTCGAGCGAGGTCGAACTAATGTCGATGGCCTTGGTTATTGGGATGTTGTTTCGACCATAATTGGAGGTTTCAGTTCATACAATGAAGAATTCCTGTTCATACAAGATTATTTTTGTGTACAATGGAGAATTCTTGTTCGTACAATTGAGAATTCTTGTGTACAATGGAGAATTCTTGTTCATACAATAGAGATTGAATTGTGTAGTCCCTTTATTACTTCGGCCTAGCGATGGGCTGCAACAATGAACAGTGCATTGATCTATAGGGTATCCCCCTCGCCGCCTTGTTAAAAACCTCCCCCAGAAAACTCGATTGGGAAAAACCTTGCGTGAGGGAAAAAGAGTACGACTTAGGTGACGCCTTTCAAAAGTTGAAGTATTTCAGATGGGCGACGTTCCAATTATTTTTGAGCAGTTTGCCTTCCATTGTTCTAGTTGGAATGCTCCTTTGTTTGTTGTTGCTATGATTTAATACGGTCCGTCCCAGTTGGTTCCTAATTTTCCCTCATTCGGATCTTTTGACACCAATGGTTTGTCCTTGAGGACGTAGTCATCGTCTTTGAGTGAACTTACCTTGGATTTTTTGTTGTAGTATCTCGCTGCTTGCTGCTTCTGGGTTATCATTCTTATGTGGGTCATGTCTCTCCGTTCTTCAACCTCATCTAGGTCTTGCAACTTACTGTCGTCGTTATCTGCTCCACTTGTGTGGGAATATCTCAGACTGGATTCCCCAACCTCGACGAGTATGATTGTATCGGTCCCGTAGACCAGTGAGTATGGCATTTCTCATGTGCTTGACTTTGGCATAGTTCAATATGCCCATAATACTTCAGGTAGTAGTTTGGGCCATAGCCTTTTAGCTTCTTCGAGTTTCTTTTTCAATATATTTAATATCATTTTGTTGGAGGAATCGGCTTGACCGTTGGCAGTGGGATGACATGGCGTGGAGAGTATCTGCTTGATGTGCCATTTTTCGAAGAACTTAGTCGTTATCTTTCTGACAAACTAGGGTCTGTTATCACAACTGATTTCTTTGGGGATACTGAAGCGGCATATAATATTTTTCCATATAAAGGCGATGACCTCCTGTTCATGTAATTGGGCGTACGCACCTACTTCCATCCATTTAGAGAAATAGTTAGTTAAAACCAAAAGAAAACGTACCTTTCCTCGTCCTGCTGGCAGGGGGGCGATTATGTCCATCCCCTACTTTACGAATGGCCATTGCGAGGTTACCGAATGGAGCAGTTCTCCTGCTTCATGTATCATAGGGGCGTACTTTTGACATTGTTCGCATCTCCGGACATAATCTGCCGCTTCTTTTTCCATAGTAGGCCAATAGTAACCGGCGAGAATGAGGAATCGAACGAGGGTGTGATTCTCTGTATGGGCGCCGCAATGACCCTCGTGTACCTTTTCTAGTACTTGCCTTTTTTGGTATGGTCCGAGATATTTGGCTAGAGGGCCGCGGAATGTTCTCTTGTAGAGGTCATGATTTACTAATCTGTATCGAGCCGCTTGTGTCCGGAGTTACTTGGCTTCCTTATTATCTGGAGAGAGTGCTTCGTCTTGTAAGTAGGACACATGGCGGTTAGCCAGTCCCAAGTTAGATTCAAATAGAGTACCTCAACATGGTCTATGGCTGAATGAAGGAGGGTGACCACGTTCTCCTTGTAAATATTCTTGGTGGCTGCAGCTAATTTGGTGAGGCCATCTGCTTCAATGTTTTGTGCTCTAGGGATCTGATTGAAGCGACATTCATCAAATTCCGGCAGTAGCTTATGATTTTCCGACTAATATCTCTGTAATCTTTTCTCTTTGATTTGGAAAGTCTCGATGACTTGATTTATAATGAGTTGAGATTCATAGTGGAAGATGAGCCGGCAGGCGCCGTATTTGATGGCTAACGTTAGTCATGCAATCACAGCCTCATACCCAGCCTCGTGGTTAGTCATCTCGAGGTATTGTATGGACTGGCGAATTACTTCGCCCATAGGGACTTCGAGGATGAGTCCTAGTTCTGATGAAGTACCGTTAGTGTAGAGGGTCGAGAGGTCGGTACATGTGGAAGCGTGAAGTGCTTCTTGTTTCGCCTCTGGTAATATCTCCGCACTGAAGTCAACGACGAAATCAGCGAGCACCTACAACTTGATGGCAGCTCGCAATTGGTAAGGTATGTCGTGCTCACTTAGCTCTGTTGCCCATTTGGTGAGTTTTCCCGAGAGCTCGGTCTTATCTAGGACACATCTTAGGGGGAAGGTTGTTATAACTTTTATGGGGTGGCATTGGAAATAGGGTCTAAGGTTGCGTGAAGCTACGACTAGTGCCAGAGCTAGTTTTTCAAGGTGAGGGTACCTTGTTTCGGCGTCTATTAAGGTCTTGCTGATATAGTAAGTAGGAGATTGTGTACCTTTATTTTCGCGAACCAAGACTGCACTGACAGCGACTTCGGATACTGGCAGATATACGAGCAAAATTCGCCTGGGTTTGCTTTGATAAGTAGTGGTAGCGAGGATAGGTACGCTTTTAGTTTCCTCAGGGAGTCAATGCATTCCTCGTTCCATTGTAAACCGTGATCCTTTCTTAGTACGTTGAAGAACTTGTGCCATCTGTCTAAGGACCATGAAATGAACCTCTACAAGGCGGATATTCGCCCTGTTAGATTTTGTACCTGCTTCTTGCTGGTCAGTACCTCAGGTATTGTGTTGATGGCTTTGATTTAATCAGGGTTGACTTCGATCCCTCGTTGCGATATGACGAAACCTAGGAATTTCCCCGAGGCCACGCCGAAGGCGCATTTTTCTGGATTCATTTTCATTCCTTACCGTCTCAATATCTCGAAAGCTTCTTTCAGATGATTAATGTGATCCTCTTTCTTTGCAGATTTTACCAGCATATCGTCGATATAAACCTCCATTGTTTTGCTGAGTTGTTCCTTGAACATCTTGGTGACCAATCTCTAATAAGTGGCCCCTGTGTTCTTGAATCCAAATGGCATCACTTTATAGCAGTAAGTCCCTTGGTGAGTGATGAAGGTTGTCTTTTCCTAGTCCTCTTCGGCCATTAGGATTTGGTTGTAATCGGTAAACATCCAAAAAACTTTGCAGTTCATGTCCCATTGTTGCATCGATGAGTTGGTCGATATGGGATAACGCGAATGAATCTTTAGGCCATGCCTTGTTTAGATCGGTGAAGTCCACGCACATTCTCCACAATGTTCTTCTTCTTGACCATAACCACATTGGTGACCCACTGGGGGTATTTCAATTCTCTGATGGAACCGTTGGCGAGCAATTTGTCCACTTCTTCGCCAACCGTTTCATTGATTGCGACATTGAATTTTCTCCTTGCCTACCGTACGGGTGGATAGAGTGGGTCGACATTCAACCTATGAGTGGCGATGTCCTTTGGAATCCCCGGCATATCTGAGTGGAAGAAGTCAAATAAGTTGGCGGTGTTAGTTAAAAATTCATGATACTTACCTGGTTCTGAGAGGTTGTGCCCGAAATAAGCCTTTCTTGTGTTATCAGCGTTGTGAACGTGGAAACTCCTTTTTCACGCAAGACCATCAGATCCTCGTGTTGATAGGGTAAGATCTCTCCCTCCGGTGTATCACTTGGTGTTGTACTCTCAGTGTCTTCCCTACTGGCTTCATTGAGGGAGCTTAAGAGGTTGTTTGAGACATCTGCTATCATCTTCAGCCTTGCTTCTTTTTCTGCGATTGTTGGTTCTTATGGGGTATGAAGAACAGTGATCGTTGCCTTTGATATCCTAGATGAGAACTACGATTTCAACTATGGAAATCCCCACAGACGGCGCCAAATTGTTTGACTCAAAAGATTTTTAACTCTTTTTAATCAAATCGATCTAAGATGAAGGGGTAAATCTTAGTCAAAGATAATTAACTCTTAAATCGTTATAGCAGAAAGATAATAAAGGTATATGTAAACAGAGAGAGATCATAAAAGTAGAGAGAGGGGGGGGGTCAAAATACTCTTGTATTTTTCCAAAATTAGCCTACACAAAGTTTAAAATCCTTCTTATATATTGGGGGATTCCTCATAATTGTGCGGGTGACGAATTAAGGATTGTCTACTGTGACAAATCTAACGACGATGTGAGGATGTCCCCCCCCTCCCACCTCTGGGTTATTTCCTTGTACCGACTCGTGGGTTCGCGGTTGCCTGTCGTAGTAGTTATAGGCCGTGGTTGGTCAAATTCAGACCCATACAGGATCTTTGTTTGACTTGTTAAAGATCACAAATTTAAAAAGTCTTTATTTTTTTAAAATTTTGTATCCATTCAAATAAATTCACATAAATTGAAACGAATGAAGTAAAAATTAACAATAAAGTTCTTGAAAATAATCCGATGAACTCTCTAAAGGTAAAATTACGTGAATGACGTAGGACCTACGTCCAATGATGCCTCCACAAGATTCTCAATGCATATACGAAGGTCTTTGTAGGTTTCGTCATTCGTGTGGTAAGATTCGTTGTCGATACCTTCACCGTTTCTAGCTCTGGTCAATACCCAAACTTTACCTACCATTTTTTTATATTATTTAATACATACAACGCATCATTTTCATTTAACAGTAATAATTTATAAACAATTTAACAGTAATAATTTATTAACAACTACCGCCTTCAATCTCTTCTTTTTCTCCTTTGGACTACTGGAATATAACTCACTTATATGTGCAAAAACGAATTTGAAAGTTTAGATCAATAGGTGTGAAGTATTTTTAATATAACTAGATGCAGCAACTTGTATTAACTATAGCTTTTACTGTCCATAATTGCATGTATTAGAAAGGTCTCCTTGCAAATCATTCTTTCATAACAACTTCAAGAATGATAAAGGTTAGATATAGGGACGGATCAATAAAATTAGCGATCTAAAGTAAAATCTTGATAAGACGCTCAATTTTTTTTAAGTTGTATATATTTTTATTTAAAGTTTATTTTCTGAACTCCTTAAGATGAAAAGTTATTTATCAATAACCTTTAAATTTGTTTTCTTCTAATCTCTATCTTGAGATAAATTTTAGGTAAGATTTTATTAATTCTACTTTTAAAAGTTTTTTTCCGCATATGCAACTGTTATAAGAATTATTAATATTTTTCTATAAGCAATATATGTATTTGAAAAAGTGTGATGATCCAAAAGGTCATTACTCGTTTTGAAAGTAAATTTAGTGTTCCAAGGCCTTAAACCCCTCTTTTCGTCTCATCTCGACTTGATGTGCAGTCCGGATATATTTTCGGAAAAGCATTTATGTGAAATCTGAGTAAAATAAGAAAATTAACTTTTAAAATTGATAAAAATAACTTTCGTCAACATTCTTAGTATACGGATCAGGACCTGTGATCCGACAATCTCGTAGGGCCCGTAGAAAAATATGTGAATTGGGTGTATGCCCGAAATAGAATTTCGAGGTCCCAAGCCCGAGAAATAAATTTTTGAAAAAAATTATTTAATTGAAAATATAAGAGTTATGAAAATTTAAAGATGTTTGAATTTGATAGTATCGAATTCGTATTTTGGTTCCGGAGCCTTGTATAGGTTTTTTATAATAATTAAGCTAAATCTGTGAAGTTTGGTAAGAATCGGAGTTCGTTTGATATAAATCATACCTATAGTTAAGGAAATAGTAATTTTGATATTCTTGAGTAATTTCATGAATTTGAGGTTTAATTCATAGCTGTTGATGTTATTTTGATGATTTGATCACATGAGCAAATATATATGATGTTTCTAGAGTTGCCTGCATAAGTATTTCGAGCCTCACGGGCTCGGGTGAGTTTTGGATAGGCCACAGAGTGAATTTAGACTTAGAACATAACAGTTGCAGGTTCACAGAAGTTGCAGATCTCTGAACCAGACTTCGCGGTCCGCGGTGATGTCTCGCGACCGCGGTGGGATTTATGAGATCCGCGGAGGGCAAGGCCAAACCTCTGCAGCTGCAGTCGATATTTTACAGTCCGCAGAGGAACTCCGCGGCCACGGTCCTTTTTCTGCGACCCGCGGTGAGGGTCTGAGAGGGGTATATATAAATGGGACTTTTCAGCCATTTTTCTTTTTTTCAAAACCCTAAAACATAAGAGATGATTTTTCAAATGCTCCTTATTCTCCAAAACACTAGTAAGTGATTTCAAACTCATTGTTTCACTCCTTAACTTCTTTTTGCAAGATTCCATCCTAGAATCTTGGGTTTTCATGGTGGAAATTAGGTATTTTGGATAGAACTTAAGAATATAATTTGGAGATTTAGCCCCCAATTTGAGGTCAGATTCCAATACCAATATCCGGGCTCGACGGTGAATGGGTAATTGGATTTTGGTTCGAACCTCGAGTTTTGACCAAGCGAGTCCAAGGTCGATTTTTGACTTTCTGGGAAAAACAAGGGGAAATCTATTTTCATGCATTAGAATTGAGTCATTTAGAATTTATCATTAAGTAAATTGTTTGGTGGTGGAATTAAGAGGTCAATCTGTAGTTGAGGCTTGAATTATGTTTGTGGCATTGAGGTAAGTGTTTGGTCTAACCTTAGCTTGAGGGATTAGGAGTTGTGTCTTATTTGTTATGTGTTAATTGTTGAGTACGACATATAAGCATGGTGATGAGTATCTATACGTTGATATAAAGCATGCCCATGAGTCTTATACTAGGATTAATCTGACTCTGTTTTGTATAGTTCGTGCTTTATATGATGATTTCTATTGTTGAAAAAGACTTGTGGAAGCATTATTGGTAAATGAACATTATAGAGCGTTGGCGCGAGTTAAGAATTGAGTTGTGAAGTAATTGTGGAAAAGAGAAGAGGTTTATGATATTATCTCCCTTCTCGGGATGTTATTACTTTTGATATTATCTCCCTTGCTGGGATGTTATTACTCATGATGTTGTTTCCCTTGTCGGGATATTATTGTTATGCTATTGTTTCCTGGCCGGGATTTTATTATGATATTATTGATTTCCTTTCCCAAATTGCTTTGTGATTGTTGCTTGAGTGAGGAAGAGTGTAAAGCATGAAGGGTGATGCCGTGCATGATTTTGAGAGTGTTAATGCACGAAGGATAACGTTGTGCCGATAATATAAGGTAAAAGTACGAAGGGTGATGTCGTACCGCACGATCTATAATGTCTTGCTATGATATGAGTGATAATGCACGAAGGATAATTCTATGGCATGATTATGTGAGGTAAAAGTATGAAGGGTCATGACGTGCCGATTATATTGATTCTTGTAGTGAGGATGAGGGTAAAAGCATGAAGGGTGATGCCGTACACTTGCCTTTTATTTCCTTATTCTTGTTCACATTTGAATTTTCGAGTCCTTTTCACTTCATTAGTGAGATTGTGTTTGTACATGATAATCCCCGCATCATGCATCCCCTTCCCATTTCTAACTGCTAGCTTTTGTCATTGTTACTTGCAATATATGATATAACTGCACAGGTTTATTTGGTAGTCTTGTCCCAGCCTCGTTACTACTTAGCCAAGGTAGGCTAGACACTAACTAGCATATGGCGTCAGTTATGCCTATACTACACTCTACACTGTATGTAGATCTCGGTGCTGCAACTTTTGGACCACAGTGAGGTTGCTGCCTTTAGCCTAGCGTTTAAGACACGAGGTTGTCGTGCAGGCATCTGCAAGTCTTTGCGTCTCCTACTATCTTTCCATTCTATTTTATGTAATTTAGAGACATATTTGCATTATTTTCCTTCAGACCACTTGTTGTAATATTCATAGATAGTCCGTGACATTGTAACTCCAATTCTAGGTAGAGTTGCATTTTGGATTTTCATATTAGTATTTAGTGATATTATCATATTTCATATTTTGCATTTAGTTTGTTTTTATGGTTATTCCTCTATTAATCGCCTGTTATATTGAGCTGTTAAAAGGCTAAGTAATAAGGGTAATAAAATTTGTAACTCTTTGCTTGCCTAGATTTCATAAGTAGCGCCATTACCAATCTCGAGGGTGGAAAATTTGGGTCGTGATAAGTTGGTATGAGAGCTCTAGGTTGCTTATGTCTTAGAATTCGCGGACAAGCTTAGTAGAGTGTGAGGGATCGGTACGGAGACGTCTGTATATTCTAGAGGCTACAGTGTTAGGAAACACTTCACATCTATTCTTTATTGTCGTGCGACTTGATTTTTCAATGTTAATTAAACTTTCACTCCGTTCTTTCATGGATGGTGAGAATACGTACCGCTTCATCAGCTGACCAGCAGTCCGAGCCCCCAGTAGCAGCTCCTGCTAGGGGCAGAGGTTGAGGTCGTGCTAAGTTCTGAGGCAAAGGCAGAGGCAGGCTCAGCCTAGAGTTTGAGAAGCAGAACCAACAGCGGAACCTCGGGTTGAGTTTGACAATGAGGTTCCAGCCCAGACAGTTCTAGCAGGACCAGCTCAGGTTCCGGAGGGGTTCATCGCCACCCCGGTACTTCAGGATGCTCTGGTCCGTCTAATGGTCCTTATGGAGAGTGTCGCACAGGCAGTCCTGCTTCTTGTAGCACCAGCAGTCTCTTAGGCTAGAGGAGGATCCGAGAATCCTACTACTTGCACTCCAGAGCATATGGCTCCCCAATTTCAGACTCCAGCAGCTCAGCCAGTTGGGATAGTTCATCCTGGCATTGTGCCACAGACCGGTGAGGGGCCAGCTATGTCTGATGATGCCTTGTGAAGGTTGGACAGGTACACCAAGCTCTTCACTACTACTTTTGGTGGTACATCTTCTGAGGATCCCCAGGATCATTTGGATAGTTGTCATGAGGTTCTACAAAATATGGGGATAGTCGAGACCAATGGGATCGACTTTGCTGCTTTTCATTTGTGTGGATCCTCCAAGACTTGGTGGAGAAATTACTGTTTGGCTAGACTAGCTGGGTCACCAGCGTTTACTTGAATTCGGTCTCTCAGCTATTTCTGGAGAAGTTTCTTCCGATCACTCAGAGGGAGAACTATCGGAGGCAGTTTGAGCATCTCCAGCAGGTTCTATGACTGTCACTCAGTACGAGAATAGATTTATCGACTTGGCCTGTCATTCTATTCTTCTACTTTCCACTGAGAGAGAGTGTGTGTGAGGAGGTTCATTGAGGGACTCATTCAGCCTATTCGATTGCAGATGGCAAAGGAGACGGGGAACAAAATTTATTTTCAGGATGTGGCCAATATGGCCAAGAGAGTTGAGATGGTTCAATCATAGGGGAGCGGTCAGGGGTCTGACAAGAGGCCTCGTCATTCAGGCAGATTCAGTGGTGCCTCATTTAGAGGCAAGGATTCTTTTGGTAAGGGTCATTTTTCCAAGCCGTCTCATTCAGCATTTCGAGCTTCTCACGGCGCTCCAGGTGGTCGTGGTTCTTATATGTAGTGTTATAATCAATTGCCCTACAGTGCATCGGCAGCTCCTATCAGTGTACCATCGCTCCAGATATTTTAGGGTAGTCGTTCAGGCTATCAGGATCCACAATTTCAGTAGTCGATGGCTTGTTATACTTGTGGCGAGACGAGGAATATTGTTAGATTTTTCCCTCGAGCACCGAGCATCCCTTAGAATCAGGGTTCCGGTGCCGTGTTTCAGACACCAAGTGTTCCACCTCCCACTGAACCACCTAGGGGTAGGGGTATAGGTGCTAGAGGTGGAGGTATTAGAGGTGGGTTCATGCCGCTAAAGGTGGAGGCCACCCAGTAGGAGGTCACCCTAAAAATTTAGTTCAAAGTGGTAGGGCCCAGCCCTGATGTTATAGTTTTTCAGCCAAGCCTGAGGTTGAGGCTTCCGATGCAGTAATCACAGGTAATGTTTGTTGTTTCAATACTATTTGGTCCAGGGTCTACATACTCCTATGTGTCATTTTATTTTGCACCATACTTGATCATGCCTAGTGATTCCTTGGGGGATCTTATATATGTGTCTACATCGGTGGATGATTCTATTATGGTAGATCGTGTTCATCATTCTTGCGTAGCTGTGATTGGGGGTCTTGAGACCCGAGAAGACCTGTTACTTTTGGAAATGGTTGATTTTGATGTCATATTAGGGATGGAACGGTTATCACCTTACCACACTATCAAGGACTATCATACCATGAATGTGACCTCAGCCTTTCTGGGGTGGCCTCAATTAGAGTGGAGAGGGACTTCAGTCATTCTACCCGTAGGGTTATTTTATATATAAAGGCTCGATGTATGGTTGATAAGGGATGTTTGGCCTAATTGACATATGTTTGTGATTCTAGTGACGAGGTTCCTTCTATGGATTTTGTGCAAGTTGTTCTTGATTTTCCTAAGGTATTTCCTTCAGACCTGCTGGGTATGCCACCCTACAAGGATATTGACTTTTACATAGATTTGCCTCGGGACACTCAGGCCATTTATATTCTGCCATATCATATGGCCCCGCCATAGTTGAAAGAATTGAAAGAGTAGCTACAAGACTTGCTTGATAAGGGCTTTATTAGACCTAGCGTCTCTCCCTAGGTGTGTCGGTGTTATTTGTTAACAAGAAGGATGGATCGATGATGATGTGTATTGATTATCGACTATTGAACAAGATTACAATCAAGATAAGTACCCATTGCCGAGGATTGATGATTTGTTTGATCAGCTTCAGGGTGCCACGGTATTTTCAAAGATTGACATGAGATCTGGCTACCATCAGTTAAGGATTAGGGCATCTGATGTCCCTAAAATAGCTTTCCGCACTCGATACGGGCATTATGAGTTTTTGGTGATGTTATTTGGGTTGAAAAATGCCTCGATATCCCTATCTTTTCTCCGACTCAGGTACTTCTTTTCTTATGTCTGTTCGAGAACGAACAGTTGTTTTAGAGATGCAGAATGTGATGACCCAAAAGGTCGTCACTCATTTTGAAAGTAAAATTTAGTATCCCGGGGCCGTAAAAAACTTTTTTCATCTCACCTCGATATGTGTGCACGGTTCGAACGCATTTCCTGAAAATCTTGTGTGAAATCTGAGTAAAATAAGAAAATTTACTTATATAATTGAATAAAATTAACTTTAGTCAACATTCTTGGTAGACGGATCCGGACCTGTGATATGATGGTTTCGTATGATCCGTAGTAAAATATGAGAATTAGGCGTATGTCCTGTATCAAATTTTGGGGTCCCAAGCCTGAGAAATAAATTTTTGAAAGAAATTATTTAACTAAAAATATAAGAGTTATGGAAATTTAAAGATGTTTGAATTCGATGATATTGGACCCGTATTTTGGTTCCGAAGCCTGGTACAAGGTTGTTATAATAATAATTTGAATCTATAAAGTTTGGTAAGACTCGAAGTTTGTTTGGTACAAATCGGACCTATAATTGAGGAAATAGTAATTTTGATATTCCTGAGTGATTTCATGAAGGTTTAATTCATAGTTATTGATGTTATTGTGATGATTACACGAGCAAGTCCATATGATATTTTTAGACTTGTGTGCATGATGCTCTTAGAACCCCGAGGGCTCGGGTGAGTTTTGGATAGGCCACATAGTGAATTTAGACTTAGAACATAACAGTTGCAGGTTCAGAGAAAATGTAAATCTCTGAACCATACTTCGCGGTCCATGGTGATGTCTCGCGCCGCGATGGGTAAGGCCAAATCTCTGTGACTGCGGTCGATGTTTCATGGTCCGCGGTGAAGCTTTGCAGCCGCAGTCCTTTTTCTGCGGTCCGTGTTGTGGGTCTGAGAGGGTTATAAATAAACGGGACTTTTCAGCTATTTTTTTTCAAAATCCTAAATCATAAGAGGCGATTTTTCAAACACTCCTTATTCTCCAAAATACTAGTAAGTGATTTTAAACTCATTTCTTTCACTCATTAACTTCATTTTACAAGATTTTATCCTAGAATCAAGGGTTTTCATGGTGGAAATTAGGTATTTTGGGTAGAACTTAAGAATATCAAATTTTGGAGATTTAAACCTTACTTTGAGGTCGGATTCCAAAACCAATTGTATATTTGGGCTTGGGGATGAATGGGTAATCGGGTTTTGATTCGAACCTCGAGTTTTGACAAAGCGGGCCCAAGTCAATTTTTGACTTTTTGGAAAAAACAAGGGGAAATCTATTTTCATGCATTAGAATTTATTTATTTAGCATTTATTGATATTTTTAAGTAAATTGTGGCTAGATACAAGCGAATTGGTGTTGAAATCAAGATGTAAAACGGTAGTTGAGGCTTGATGTGTGTTCGTGGAATTGAGATAAGTGTTTGGTCTAACCATAGCTTGAGGGATTAGGAGTTGTGTCTTATTTTCTCGGTGATAATTGTTGAGTACGATGTATAGGCATGGTGATGAGTATCTATACGTTTGTGTCAAGCATGCCCGTAAGTCTTACATTATGATTAATGTTACTTCGTTCCGTATCGTTCATGCTTTATATGTTGATTTCTATTTTTGAACATTGCTTGTGGAAGCATTATTGGCAATTCAACATTATAAAGTTTTGGCTCAAGTTGAGAATTGAGTTGTGAAATAATTGTGGAAAAGAGAAGAGGTTTATGAATTGTCTCCCTTGCGTGGACGTTATTACTTTTGATATTATCTCCCTTGACGGGATGTTATTACTCATGATGTTGTTTCCCTTGCCGGGATATTGTTATGTTATTGTTCTCTTGCCGGGATTTTACTGTGATATTATTGAGTCCCTTTCCCAAATTGCTTTGCGATTGTTGCTTGGGTGAGGAAGAGTGTAAAGTACGAAGGGTGATGTTGTGCATGATTTTGAGAGAGTTAATGCACGAAGGGTGATGTCGTGCCGATATTGTGAGTAAACGCACGAAAAGTGATGTCGTGCCACACGATGTACAATACCGTGCCATGATATGAGTAATAATGCACGAAGGATAATTCTGTGCCATAATTGTGTGAGGTAAAATCATGAAGGGTGATGTTGTGCCGATTATATTGATTCTTATGGTGAGGACAAGATTAAAAGCATGAAGAGTGATGACGTGCACTTGTCTTTGATTTCCTTGTTCTTGCTCACAGTTGAATTTTCGGGTTCTTTTCACTTCTTTGTTGAGATTTTGTTTGTACATGATAATCCCAGTAGCATGCTTCCCCTTCCCATTTCTAGCTGCTAGTTTTTGTCACTGTTACTTGCTATGTTGGATATAGCTGCATAGGTTTATTTGGTAATGTTGTCCTAGCCTTGTCACTAATTCGCCGAGTTTAGGTTAGACACTTACCACCACATGGGGTCGGTTGTGCTGATACTACACTGCACTGTGTACAGATCCTGATGCTGCAGCTTTTGGGCCACGATGAGGTTGCTGCCTTCAGCCCAGCGGCGCAGCCCAAAGTAGACCTGCAGACATCCGTAACCCTTGGCGTTTCCTTCTACTTTTATGTATTTTAGAGACAGATTTCAATTATTTTCCTTCAGACCACTGATTGTAGTATTCATAGATAGTCCGTGACATTGTGGCTCCAATTCTGGTTAGAGTTTTATTTTGAATTTCTATATTAGTATTTAGTGATATTATCAGATTTCGTCTTCCGCATTTTAATTTGTTATTATGGTTATTCCGTTGTTGATCAAATATTATATTGAACTGTTAAAAAGCTAAGTAAGAAGGGTAATAAAATTTGTAACTCTCGGCTTGCCTAGCTTTCATGAGTAGGGGCCATCACAACTCCCAAAGATGGTAAATATGGATCGTGATAAAAAATAATTCTTTTTATTTGATTGAGTACATCGATTAAAATATTATTAATTACTTGTACTATTTTTTAAAATACTTTTAATTCGAAAAATATGTGTGAACCATCACTATTGGAGTGACAATCATGTGTAAAGGAATTTTCGCAGTCTGGGCGATGTTTCTTTATATTCTCATCACTGTTATAAATATGTTAGAAGATGTTCATTAAATACTTCTACACATTTTTATTCTATGAATTATTTGAATTCATATATTTAGTTAAGTTATTATTTAATATTTGTAATATTTAGGTATATTTTTGTAACTTTTATGTATTTTATATCCTATAAATAGGGTATTTTTTATCCTATGAAGTACACATAAGAAATATACTTGAATAAGATAACTTCACATTCTCCTTCTATATATCTTCTCTCCATTACTATATTATTTTATTTTGCCCTTATTTCTTAACACGTTATCAGCACAGAGTTCTAACCAATTAATTAATTGTCTTTAGGTTGTGTTTACTTTTATTTTTTCTTCTGAATAAGGTACATTTCTGCTAAAGCTATTTCAGCACTGCTGCTATGCATGTTTGTATGTGAAATCTTCTTTATGTTTGAGTTATCTCCGTGGATCATGCTTAAGGTAGTTTCACCTACAAAATAAGATGTAATCTATAATAATAATTCATGCGTCTATAATTCAAAGATTTCTCCTATGTAATACTTTACCGAATTCCATCTATATAAAGAAACAAGAGGACTTAATCTCATGCTAGACTCATTACAATTCAAATATGTGTTCAACTAAGTTTCAGTCCGACTTTATAATTTTTTTAAGTAATTAAAGATGTAGCATACGCCGTCTATATATGTTCTCTTTAATTTAAAGTCAGCATGTTAGTTAGAATTATATTTATAGCGATTTTATTCTCATGCAATCTATCATTCTGGCTTGTGCATCATAACGAAATGTACTACATACGCCAATTCTTACTCTTAAACAGTAGATAATAGCAATTAAAACTAATTAGTGAATATGCCCAGAATGATATACAATATCTTTTTAGGGGTCGTTTGGTTGGAATAGGGCATATGCCGGTATAAATTATTGTATGACCGTAACCTCGATTTTAATGGCGCCCAACACAATGCTAGGCAAGTCCGACCATCAAACACTCACAACCCTTTTATATAGAATTCTTTATTAGCTATTAGAGTTAAATGCCAATTTAATAACAATAGAAGTTCAAACAGCATGTGTAAAATCTGCGGAAAACCATGAAACATCTCAACAACAGCCCACTAGATCCGGTGTCACAAGTCTGAGCCTCTAAGTACAAGGTTTCTAGTGTCTATTACAGAAGTATATCTAAAATACGAAAATATAAAAGATAGAGGAGGAACATCGGGTCTGCGGACGCCATGCAGCTACCTCGATAACTCTGGCGGAAGATGAACTGCTGAAGAGCTCGCACTACACCTCAGAGGTACCTGGATCTCCACACACGGTTCAGGGACTAATGTGAGTACTCTGACCCAGTGAGTAATAAAAATAAATAATAACTGATAATATGAAATCACGAAAAGGCACTAAGCAGTGTTATGTCAGAACTGTTAAACAATTTAAGCAGCAAATGATGAAGATGTCAAGTGAAATTCCTTAACAACCAGGTACAACAGGTACTAATCAAGTATAAAATCTGCTTCTCGAGCATATTGTTCACTTATTTATTACTGTTCCTCGATACTCGATTCATATACTTTTCACAATAACCAAAATCATAAATATACTGCTGCAGCATGCAGCCCGATCCGAATATCGTTGTGGCGCACAGCTCGATCCATAACAATAGTCGACTGCGCTCACTGGGGGTGTGCAGACTCCAGAGGGGCTCCTACAGCCCAAGCGCTACATTGCTACGGCGTGCAGCCCGGTCCACGTATGTATATGTATATGTATATGTATATATATATATATACACACACACACAAATATTTATTGCGGCGTGCAGCCTGATCCATATAAGTATATTTACAGTTGTTGCGGCGTGCAGGCCGATCCATATAAGTATATTGCTGCGGCGTGCAGCCCGATCCATAACATATAAAACGTCCTCACTACTGGGTTCTCAAATCCTCTCAGTCAATATAATCAAAGCCTCTCGGGCATAATAATACAAAATAGGGGTCTCAGCCCACATATTACTTTCATTTATGATTAACATTTCAAAACCAGTTCGTCTTGTGTTAAACAACTAGGAGCATGACTGAGGATATGATTTTTAACAAGTAAATTGAGGATAATCAGTAAAAGAATGACCCTAAGGGTTCTACAGGTCGGCACAAGGCCCTAAACATGGAGACTAGCCAAATCTCATTAAAAGTAAACAAGACTTAGTCAAAAACACGATAAAATTATCAACGGGATGGACCAAGTCAAAATCCCCAATAGTAACGGACTCCACGCTTATCATTCAGCGTGTGTCTCAACTAAATATAGCACTACGTTATGCAAATTCAGGGTTTCAAACCATCAGGACATCATTTAAAATCATTACTTACCTCAAGCCGGCCAAAAACCTAGCTCATTATGCCCTTGACTCTCAAATCGGCATCCTCGTGCGTCGAATCTGATCAAAACCACAACGAATACGTCACAATATGCCAATGGAACGATAGCTAATTGACAACAATCGAAAAATAGCAAAATTCTTGAAATTAGCAAAACCCATGCCCCTGGCCCACTTCTCGAATTCCAGAAAATTTTACATCAACGGATTCTTTATCTCGCCACGAGTCTAACCTTACAAAAATTATCTAATTCTGATACCATTTGGTCATTCAAATCATCATTTTATATTTTTGAAAGATTTCATAATTTTCTTTCCAAATTTCATCCTGAATTACGAATTAAATGATTAATTCAATGATAGATTCATGTACTCTAACCAAATCTGAGTTAGAATCACTTATCCCGATAAATTTCTTGAAAAACCATCGAAAAATCGTCAAAATCCAAGCTCTCTAGGGAAAAATATCGAATAAAACCCAAAACATTATATTTATAGAGTAACCCTCAGATTTCCACCTCCGTGGGCCGCACAAAATCGACCATGGCCGCAAAAACTAGCGCGGCCCGCGCAAAAATGACCCCGGCCGCATAGTGTTCTCTAAAATGACAGGCTTTGGTATTTTGTCCATAACGTTTACTACAGATGTCCAAATTCCTATTATAATATGTTTCTGAATACTAGATTCAAAATGCTACAACTTTTATTTTTGAATTATCTCAACATTCCTTATGTATGAAAAGATATGAGCTTCCAAAGTCGGATCAGTACCCAGCTCCTTCAGCGCGGACCGCGGAAGCACGACTGCGTCCGCAGAGCCTCTCAGCGCGGCCAGCGCAAATACGACCGCGGTCGTGGGTTCAGGGATTCGACCCTCCAAACCTCCAACAACTATATTTTATCCTAAAGACACCCCGGGACCCATCCGGAACTCACCCGAGACCCTCGGGGCCTCAACCAAAAATCATAATCCATAACATTATTCAAACTTGTTCCAATCATCAAAACACCTCAAACAACATCAAATTACTGAAAACTCATCGAATTCAAGCCTAAGTTCTTCTAAAACTTTCGAATCACTCATTCGATCAAAAATCCAACCAAATCACCTCAGAATGACCTAAACTTTTGTACAAACACATCCTAAATCACATAACAAAGCTACAATAACTCTCGGAACTCCATTCCGATACTCGGATCAAAATCTCACCTATCAACCGGAATTCACAAAAATACCAACTTCGCCAATTCAAGCCTAATTCTACACCGTAACTCCAAAATAAATTCTGATCACGCTCCTAGGTCACGAATCATCCCCCAAAGCTAACCGAACCATCGGAAATCACATCCGAAGCCTCTAACTCATAAGCCAACATCTGGTTGACTTTTCCAAACTAAGCCTTCCTTAAAGAGGCTAAGTGTCTTATTTCCTCCAAAAGTTCATCCTAACCAACTCGTTCACACAAGACACTGATAATGAAGAATAAATGAGTAGAAGATAGAGAAAACAGAGCGGTAACTCATGAGACGACGGTGGGGTCGTCACATCCTCCCCAACTTAAACAAACGCTCGTCCTCGAGCGTACCCAGAGTTGTTCTAGAAGCCAACCAATAGCTGAATAACTTTACCATGAATATACACAGGGGTGATCCCCCATCACCCTATCTCACATAGGTCTGATTAGACATTTTCACCGCAAGTTCATAATCCAATCTAGCCCATAAACTTTGGAACCACATTTCCATTTTCCAAATCGTACACAAGTCCAGAACCTGCCATCTGTATTCAAAACAAGCCCGAACCAGCTGTAATAACCCATACCTGCAACCTCATGTGCAATTACCTGATATACCATATAACTCAAACGCATGTAGCGATAACTCCCATTAAGAGCAGTTGCTCACAAGGCCTGAATAGCGGTAGAAAACCTCTTAATAACTAAAGTTCCTTTCCAATACCTATACATATACTGCAACTGATAACTAAAACACGCAGTAAGTCATCACAATTTCTCAGATCAACCATTCATGAAACCACGTCTCCTTTTGTAAATACTACATCAAATTTCTGAGTCGAAGCTCGATATTATCCCTCCAACATACTGAAATTGAATCTACTCGTACACATCAAAAATCCCAACGATCTCATCTAATCAACACACTATGCTGGTGATTTTACACATTAATACAAGACTAAGCCACAACTCGCATAATACGCGCACCAATAAGCAACAGTTGAACATACTTAATTCATGAAAATGACTGAAATGAAAGAGTTGTACTTCAAGATCTCCAGTACCACCACAACATAAGACGAAAAACCCGTCTCCCAACATAGAGACAGAACACACGAATCTAACTCGCGATATCATATATCTGCATAACTTTGCCCCAATGCGTGACCTCATCCAGTGCGAACCGCTTAGGCAATAAGACACCCCGTACATAATCAAAAGTCTCATATGATGCCACAATGTGTCGATAGGCTACCGATTAAAACGCGGTACAAAAAGGAAGACGAACTCTGGAAGGACGGTCTAACTCATGCACTAATACATGCTCTTCTTAGAAAAAAATAGGAAGCAAGGCATATAAAAATAGCATATAGGAAACTATGCTCATATATCACACTGTTGCGGCGCGCAACCCGATCCAAATAACACACTCATGGCGGCGTGTCACCCGATACACACATAACTCACCTAAATAGGTGTACATTGAGCTAAATTTCTCGTTAATATAAAACACCGAATTTCAGTCACAAGCACACTAAGTGCATAATACCGTCCCTGAGGGGACATATAGCGCTATAAGCTACCAAAACTCAAGCCCAAGTGAGGTGCGATATACAATCTAAATCTCGAGATCCATTTTGCTCATAAACATCATTACTCACACGGCACAGTGTATCACTGTATAAAATATCTGACAACGAAATAACACCCTGACTCCTCCTCTATAAGGAGCGCATAACTAAAATGAACCTGTTTGGCCTGACATAGAGCCCATATTCACATTTGAATCCATCCACCGACCTCAAGCCGATTCTAATCGCACTGAACTAGGTTAATTACCTTTCAAAGGTCCCTAACAATTGTTCTTCCGCTCGTAACACATGAGAACATCCATCATAGTCGGAGAAATCATCTGTAGTCCACAACTCAATAAACTGAGTGCCCTTCGGGCATATTTTCTCAATTCAATTCTATTATCACAACCTTCATACTTGGTTCAAGTCTTCAATCAATCAAGTGACTAAATGCCATACTTACACAATCTTCCTGTGGGACACCCTCCCATAACCTACCATTACGAATAACCGGGACGTACCTTCAAACCACCGACCGCAGTGACACTGAAAAGCAATCAAGAATCATTAACAATGGTGCAAAGCCTTTTCACAAAACACCATTCTCAGGTGACGCTGAAGACAATACCAATTTACCTTTAACGTCGAGACTTCTTCCCTGCTCATCCGAGCTCGTGACATCCTAGTCCATATTGAGTTGTTACCTCTATCTTCATTTCAAATTCCATAACATTCATTGCACCCGACATGCCAAAATATGATAGAACACGCTTTTCATCATAGCTTCGGAACGATTATTAGATTAACACTTCATCATATAAAACTTTCCACTTAACACACTTCAGGAGAACCATAGAAACACACAGGTGAATTCTCATAACCGTAGAATATGCAAATCTCTAAGTAGTGGTCCAACCCACCATGACCCTATTGGGATCCTCCTATACGTAACAAGCCCATACAATGGAATACTATTGAGTAACCGTAGAATATGCAAATCTCTAAGTAGTGGTCCAACCCACCATGACCCTTTTGGGATCCGCCTATACGTAACAAGCCCATAAAATGGAATACTATTGAGTAACATCAATTACGACGGACGACAGGCCTCACCCGTACCGCTACAAATCACATGCGTAACTTGATCATGTTGAAGGAATTGATCTCTACCACCAATACGCCAACAGATATATGGCTAACCAATCCATCTTCTTTTGATTTACCCTGATTTCCGTAGGAATAATAGTAACTGCATTCAACATATAACACCATCCATCCGCACTACATCCGAGTGACTTTGAATCACGAGACCATGCTATCTCACATTCCACGAACCATTTTGTACCTTCCAACTACTACCTTGCAAGTCGAACCATCATAGAACATTTTAAGAATTTCAAACCATTACATGCACCTTCCTGATAGTGCTACATAGAATAATTGATATAGAAAAAATTACACATCTTGACCTCTCCCAATGAAGACTCAGTTCTAATCGCATAATACAAATTCAAGATACCCAATTGTCACGTGTTGAATCTCGAACACATTAGTACCATTCTCAAGAGTCATTTACTCTGTTTAACTGCATATAGCCTGATCCAATTAAGAGAACCACCTGTGCCTCATCATAATACAAGCACGCATCTTCCTACTCTATGCACCGAACACTCTTTACAAACAACAGCTTAAGACATCCTGTGATTCTCACCCATCTACGAAGCACCATATAAGCTTTGTCAAAATTTTCCTTCACTCGAGCCATCATCGGCTCAATTTCTGCAACCAAAAGTGATTTTGCCAGCATGTCTTAAATTGGAACCAACATAGCACATAACATTACAATCAGCTAATCAATAACAACCTCCCCAACTTGGTCGATGCCATAGATCAAAATGCACAATAACTCATAACGCATATACTCTATTGTTGCCTTAATACCTTAGTGAGATTAAACTCAATCCTTCATAAGCTTGTGGAAGCACAAATCATCTAGAATTTTTTTAACTCTTCTGCAAATCTCGCATTCACTCACACAAAAGTTAAACTAACTCTCTAGGCGATCCAATCTAGATTTTAACACATTTTCTTCACTTGTAAATTAGATCTCCTAACATACACATAAGGATCACACCACTTTAGAACACTCTGCAGGAGATAACCCACCTATTTCGCCTCAATATAACATTTCTGTATACCTTACACCGTCATACACATTACACAGTCACTTAGTCTTCCTGAGTCTGAACTCATACCGCGACATGCAAGTTACTTCACTCCCAACTAGGAGTCTCGAAACGATTCTTCACACGTCGGGGCTACACATCCAATCACAATGGAGATCATACACTAATAGTTCATCTATCATCTAGCAGACCTTTCTCGTCACTTCCAAGTCAAATAGATACCTCTCACAGTACTAACTAATAATCACATAGATACCCAACCGTCATTCCCGCTAATAGGGACAATACCGAACGTATAAGTTCCAAAATATAGCTCACGTGATCAGCACCTTGGTGCTCAAGCCATAGGCAAAAATCCAACCTCAAGTCCTCCCAAACTAGCCTAATATAAACTCATAAAGATTGCATCTCACCCCTCGATCAGAGAAACAAGCCATTAACGCACATCTGAAATTGAGCGCTCGTTTGCGCATACGAATATGTGGAAGGAATTTCAAGAGTTGCGTTTCAAGCTGAATCAAGGTTTAACGATAAGAATTCCAAGAATGTGAAGTTTTCCTAAAGGTTTTATAGCCTCTCGAGGATAAATACAGACGTCTCGGTACTGATATGTGAGACTCTACTAAACCTGCTCATAACTCGTGAGACCTAGTAACCTAGGCTCTGATACCTTGTCACGACCCCAACCCCGGTCGTGATGGCCGCCAATACAATGATAGGCAAGCCCGACAATCAAACAATCACAACCCTTTTATATAGAATTCTTTATTAGCTATTACCGTTAAATGCCAATTTAATAACAATAGAAGTTCAAACAGCATGTGTAAAATCTGCGGAAAACCATGAAACATTTCAACAATAGCCCACTAGATCCGGTGTCACAATTCTGAGCCTCTAAGTACAAGGTTTTTAAAGTCTACTATAGAAGTATATCTAAAATATGGAAATGAAAAAGATATAGGGAGAACATCGGGTCTGCGGACGTCATGCAGCTACCTCGATAACTCCGGCGGAAGATGAACTGTTGAAGAGCTCGCACTACACCTCAGAGGTACCTAGATCTGCAGACACGGTTTAGGGAGTCATGTGAGTACTCCGACCCAGTGAGTAATAAAAATAAATAACAACTGACAGAATGAAATCACGAAAAGGCACTAAGCGGTGTTATGTGAGAACAATAAAACAATTTAAGTAGCAAATGATGAAGATGTCAAGTGAAATTCCTTAAAAACCAAGTAGAACAGGTAGCTTAACAGGTATTAATCAAGTATAAAATCTGCTCCTCGAGCATACTGTCACTTATTTATTATTGTTCCTCGATACTCGATTCATATACTTTTCACAATAAATATACTGTTGCGGCGTGCAGCCCGATCCGAATATCGTTGTGGCGCACAGCTCAATCCATAACAATAGTCGACTACGAATGGTGTGCAGACTCCGGAGAGGCTCCTACAGCCCAAGCTCTACATTGTTGCGGCGTGCAGCCCGATCCATATAAGTATATTTACATTTGTTGTGGCGTGCAGCAGCATCTATATAAGTATATTGCTGCGGTGTGCAGCCCGATCCATAACATATAAAATATCCTCACTACTGGGTTCCCACTCCTCTCAGTCAATATAATAACAGCCTCTCGGGCATACTAATACAAAATAGGGGTCTTAGCCCACATATTACTTTCATTTATGATTAACATTTCAAAACCAGTTTGTATTGTGTTAAACAGATAGGAGCATGACTAAGGATATGATGTTTAACAAGTAAAGTGAGGATAATCAGTAAAAGAATACCCTTAAGGGTTCTATAAGTCGGCGCAAGGCCCCAAACATGGAGACTAGCCAAATCTCATTAATAATAAACAAGACTTAGTCAAAAACACGATAAAATTATCAGCGGGATGGACCAAGTCAAAATCCCTAGTAGTAACGAACTTCATGCTCATACAACATGTGCCTCAATATAGCACTACGTAGTGCAAATCCGGGGTTTCAAACCCTTATGACATCATTTAAAATCATTACTCACCTAAAGCCAGCCAAAATCCTAGCTCGATATGCCCTTGCCTCTCCCATCGACCTCCTCGCGCGTCGAATCTGATCAAAACCACAACGAATACGTCACAATATTACAATGGAACAATACCCAATCGACAACAATCAAAACACAACAAAAATCTTGAAATTACCAAAACTCGAGCCTTAGGCCTACTTCTCGAATTCCAGAAAATTTTACATCAACGAATTCCTTATCTCTTCACGAGTCTAGCCATACGAAATTATCCAATTTTGACACCATTTGCTCCTTCAAATCATCATTTTACATTTTTGAAAGATTCTATAATTTTCTTCCCAAATTCCATCCCGAATCATGAATTAAATGATGAATTCAATGATATATTCATGTACTCTATCCAAATCTGAGCTAGAATTACTTACCCCAATGAATTTCTTGAAAAACCTTCGAAACATCACCAAAATTCGAGCTCTCTAGGGCAAAATGTCAAATAAAATCCAAAACCTCGTATTTATAGAGTAACCCCCAGATTTCCACCTCCGCGGGCCGCACAAAATCAACCGCGGCCGCACAGTGTTCTTTGAAATGATATGCTTTGGTATTTTAGCCATAACGTTTGCTACAGATGTCCAATTGCCTATTTTAATATTTTCTACAAACTATATTCATAGAGCTACAGCTTTTATTTTTGAATCATCTCAAAGTTCCTTGTGTATCAAAAGATATGAGCTTTCGAAGTCAAATCAGTGGCCCAACTCCTTCAGCGTGGACTGCAGAAGCACGACCACGTCCGCGGAGCCTCCAACGTAGCTAGCAAAAAGACGACAGCGCACCACGGTCGTGGGTTCAGAGATTTGAGCCTCCAGACCTCCAACAGCTATATTTTAGCCTAAAGACACCCTGGGACCCATCCAGAACTCACCCAAGACCCTAGGAACGTCAACCAAACATACCAACATAATCCATAATATCATTCAAACTTGTTCCAATCATCAAAACACCTTTATTAACATTAAATTACTCAAAACTCATCGAATTCAAGCCTAAGTTCTTCTAATACTTCCGAAACACACATGCGATCAAAAATCCAACCAAATCACCACAGAATGATCAAAATTTTGCACACAGACATCCCAAATCATATAACGAAGCTACAGAAACTCTCAGAATTCCATTCTGATCCTTGAATCAAAATCTCACCTATCAACAGGGATTCGCCAAAACACCAACTTCGCCAATTCAAGCCTAATTCAATACCGGACCTCCAAAATCAATTTCGATCGTGCTCCTAGGTCACAAAATCATCCGCCGTAGCAAACCGAACCATCGGAAATCACATCTGAGCCCTCTAACTCATATGTCAACATCCGATTGACTTTTCCAAACTAAGCCTTCCTTAAAGAGGCTAAGTATCTCATTTCCTTCAAAAATCCATCCTAACCAACTCGTTCATAGAAGACACTAATAATGAAGCATAAAGGAGTAGAAGATAGAGAAAACAGAGCGGTAACTCATGAGACGACGGGTCGGGTCATCATAGTTATACTGGTATAAATTATATTGGGATAAATTATGCTGGGACTAGTTATACTCTGATTGTTGTTTATTCACTCGTTGGTATGTTGTATTAAGAATGACAATTGTATAATAAGAAGAAGGTATAAGTTATACCTGTTCTAATTACCGCATCCTCTATAAGGTATAAGTTATCCCGGTGTTAAAATTAACACCGGGATAACTTATACCCCGTTTGCTAACCAAACACAGTATTAAGGTGTTAAAATAAACACCGGATAACTTATACCCCGTTTGCTAACCAAACACAGTATTAAGGTGATATTACATTTTTATACCACCCCTAGATCTTCTTATACCTCATACCAAATGACCCCTCAGTGTTTTTGTATTTCATGGTTATTCACATGCTTTCTTCACCCTATAAATGTCAATGGGTATTTCTTCTTTCTATATCCATGTTGTATTTCGGGTTTTACTACCTGTCACAAAATGACAGCTTTTGATATTATTTTTTTAATTTAACTGTTTTCATTGATAGATCAAAGTTTAAATTTTTGGTACTTGACATCTCTGAGAATAACTATTTTCCATGTTGATGCTAAAATTAACCTTTGCTTTATAGGTCTTGGTGACACTATTAAAGAAGGAAATAAAGCATCAAGTCAGGATAAGGTGAAAGTAATGATTTTGCTTCGTCATCATCTCGATGAAAGGTTAAAAGGTGAATATTTAACCTTGAAAGATCCATTTAATTTATGGACTATTTTGAAGGAATGACATGACCACCTAAAGGCCACGATATTGCCAAGAGCTATTCGTGAGTGGATGCACTTACTGCTCCAACATTATAAGATAAGTGAATATAATTCTGTTGTATATAGACTAATTTCCTAAAGAAAATTCTATGGGGAACCTATGAATGATGAGGACATGTTGGTAAAGACTCTTTTCACTTTTCATGCCTCAAATACGGTGTTACAACTTTTAATGTAAAATCAGGAAGCCCTCCCCTCTGGATCAGCTCCATTTTCAGAAGCGAATGTGGGAACGATAGATCCAAAGCCTGAAAAAAGACAAAATAATTATCGTGATCATAGAAATATACATGGATGCGGCAAAGGGCGAAATAATAATCGCCATGGTGGTGGTCATTATAAACAAGAGAACAATAAGGGTTATCAGAATAATACTTCAGAAGGCAAAGGTAATGTTTTCCACCGATATGGTATGAAACATTATTGGGCACGAATTTATCGTACACCTGAATATTTTGTCAAACATTATCAAGCATTTATATAGGGAAAAAAAATAAAGTTGAGACATACTTGACTTTTCAAAATGATGTTGAGGCGGGCACTATGAATAATCATGATAAAGTTAAAGCAAACCTTGCCTACAAAATGATATTTTTGAAGACCTTGCGGACATTACTCATTTAGAAGTTGGAGACTTCTTTGAGCATCATAACTGAAGACTTATTATTGGGAAAATTATAAGAATAAATTTATTATTTTTTATGAACTTCATATTTTGAATAAAACGTTTTATGTTGTCAGTATTTAATTTCCTAAATGTAGTTTCTTTTGTTCTTAAATTATTCAATTTTACTTATGATGTATTTTTTTTCTTCGAAGAATATAAAAAGTTTCTAGTCTTTAGTAAGTTGTATGAATATAAAGAAGAAATATGTCTTCCGGATAGTGCTACGACGCACACCATATTAAAAGATAAGAGATATTTCTCTTATTTAATTATGAAAGAACCCAATATCATAACAATATCTGGTAGTACAAAATTAATTGAGGGTTTTAGAAGAGCGACTATATTACTACCAGGAGGAACTATATTGGTTGTTGATGATCATCATATTGTAGTAGGTCTCAACTCTTAGAAAAACTGGTTGAGTTTCAAAGATATTCGCCAAAATGGCTATCATATTGATACCTCCATTGAAGGAAAGGTTGAATACCTTTATATCACTACACTAAAAGCAAAAATGAAGTATGTGCTTGAAAAGGTTCCAGCATTTCCCTCCGGATTATACTACACTAATATTAGTGTAGTGGAATCACATGACATAGTAAACAAGGAGTTTACTAATGATTTTATTATTTGGCATGACATGTTGGGCCATCCCTGTTATAATATGATACGTAAAATAATTAAGAATTCATATAGTCATTCATTGAAGAACCAGAAGATTCTTAAAACTAAAGAATTCCCTTAAGATGCATGTTCTCACGGAAACTGATATTAGACCATCAGTAATTAAAGTTGGAATTAAATCTCCTGCATTTTGGAATGATACATGGTAATATATGTGGGCCCATACACCCTCCATGTGGACCATTCAAATATAATATGATTTTAATAGATGCATCTACAAGATGGTCACATGTGTTCTTGTTATCAACCTGCAATTCGGCTTTTGCAAGGTTACTAGCTCAATTAATAAGATTAAGAGCATACATTCCATATTATGCAATTAAGACACTTCGTCTTGATTTAGCTGATGAATTTATGCCCCCGACCTTTAATGATTATTGATATTGAATATCAACTGGGATAATTTGAGCATCTAGTGGCTCATGTTCATACTTAAAATGCTCTAGCGGAATCATTGATCAAACGCCTCCAATTAATTGCTAGGACAATACTAACAAAACTTCTCATTTCGGTAGAAGCCATGTTATTTTGCTAGCAGCAGCTCTTATGCGGATCAGACCCATAAGTTATCATAAAGTCTCCCCAATATAATTGACTTTTGGTTAGCATCCAAATATTTTCCATCTTAGAATATTTGGATGTGCAGTATATATTCCAATTGTTCCACCACAACGCACAAAGATAGGACCCCTGGTTGAGGATATATGTTGGGTACTAATCTCCTTCTATTATAAAATATTTGAAACCTATGACTAGAGATTTATTTACGGCAAGATTTGCTGATTGCTATTCTAATAAATCAGTATACCCAACATTAGTGGGAGAAAATAAGCAGTTGCAAAAAGAGATAGATTGGAATGCATTATCGCTATCTCCTTTAGATCATCGAACAAATCAATGTGAATACGAGGTTCAAAAGATAATTTATTTGAAAAATATTGCGAATCAACTGCCAGATGTATTCACTAACCTACCAAGGGTGACTAAGTCACATATTCCAGCTGATAATGCTCCTATTTAAATTGATGTCCCGATTAGATAATCTATAAATGCAAATGAGTCTAATCCACGCTTGAAACGTGGTAGACCAATTGGTTCCAAAGATAAAAAAATCCTCAAAGGTGAAAAGGAGCAAATGATCTAGGAGATCATAATATGGAGGCGATTGCTCAAAAAGAGCCTTGTGACATAACAAATGATTAGACATCAGAGGAGGTCCAGGTACCTGAAAATAATAAAAATAAATAGATCACAATAAGTTATGTCTCTACGGGGAAAAGGTGGAACCAAAACAACATTATTATCAATTATATTTTTTGTTTATAATTTTGTTGAAATAATGCAACAAGATGGCTATCTTGAACCAAGATCTATCGATGAATGTAGACAAAGAAATACTTGGCCAAAATGGAAAGACATCACTCAGGAAAAATTAGCATCACTTGAAAACACAAAGTATTCGGATATATAGTCTGAACATCTGAAGGAATAAATCCAGTGGTATACAAATGGGTTTTGTGCTAAAACGAAACGATAAAAATAAAGTCGTTAGACATAAAGCACGACTTGTGGTACAAAGATTTTCGCAAAGACCTGACATTAATTATATGGAGACATATTCTCCTATGGTGGATGCAATCATTTTCAGGTATTTTATAAATTTGGCAGTCCATCAAAAACTTGATATGCGTCTAATAGATGTTGTCACAACTTATTTGTATGGCACATTAGACAACGAAATTTATATGAAAATTCCTAAAGGGCCTAAAGTTTCGGAACCTAATAAAAGTTTTCAGGAAACTTGTTCAATAAAGCTTCAAAAATTCTTATACGGATTAAAATAAAATAGGCGAATGTGGTATAATCGCCTGAGTGAGTATTTACTGAAAGAAGGATATAAGAATGATCCAATTTGTTCTTGTGTATTTACAAGAAGGTCTGGATCTGAATTTGTTATAATCGATGTGTATGTTGATAATATAAATATTATTGGGACTCCTGGAGAACTTCCAAAAGCAGTAGACTATTTGAAGAAAGTGTTAGAAATGAAAGATCTTGGAAAGACAAAATTTTATCCTGGTCTACTAATTGAGAATATGAAATATGGAATATTTTTCCATAAATCAACTTACAACGAAAAGATCCTAAAGCATTTTTATATGGATAAAGCACAGCCATTAAGTACCCCCAATGATTGTGAGATCACTTAATATAAGTAAAGATCCATTCCGACCTCATGAAAATAATGAAAAGCTTCTTTGTAATGAAACTCTATATCTTGGAGACGATGCATTTTAATCTTTTTTATCAGGGAGAGTATAGTATGTGTTGTACTCTTTTTCCCTTACCAAGGTTTTGTTCCAAGTGGGTTTTCCTGGTAAGATTTTTAATGAGGCAGCACTTAATGAGTATTACAAGATGTGTGTACTCTTTTTCCTTTATTGAAATTTTTTCCACTAGAATTTTTTTCTTGTAAGGTTATTATCTTTTAGATGGAAATCTAAGGGGGCGTGTAATGAATATGTTAAAGTGGATGTCCATTGAATACTTCTAGCCATCCCTATTCTATGAATCATTTGAGTTCTGGAGTTCCAGAATAAGTATGTTGGAACTCCAGCATAATATGATAGAGTTCCAGCATAAGTACACGAGAACTCCAGCATAATATACTGGAGTTCCAGTAAATATACTGGTCCAGCATAATATACTAAATTTTGAAGCACCGGTGCTCCAGTCTCCAGTATATTATACTAGAGCCAGCAATATATATCACTCCACTATTATATGCTGGAGTTCATACACACGTGCACCGAACTCCAGTATATTATGATGGACTGGTCTCTATTACAGCAAAGTAGTGGCTATTTTTATTGACTTGGTAAATACTGGCTATTTTTGAATGACTAGTCCGAAAACTAATTATACCGTGCTATTTTTACGTGGCCTTTGACGTAACCTAGTGCATATCATTTAATGGTCCTATGTGGTAAATAAATCATAAATGTATTAGGAAGTCATGTATCGGCAAGACCTCTTCTTCTTAAGGGTGTCTAACGGGTGGACCGAGCTAGGCTGGATAGGAAAATTTTGATCTGTACGAGTATGGAACCGGGCTGCTTACGGGATAGGGTTCACTGAGCTTAACGAGTTCGGGTTCATCCGGGTAAAAAATAAACTGTAAGGATTACAGGTACAAGAGGCAGGGTCGGGCCAATTTAGTGTTTTTTTTTATTTTCTTTTTTTTTGTATTTTGTATAACTATTCTAATTTATATTAATATAAAGTAAAAAAATATAAAGAATAAAATGAAGATGGAAAAAAATACACTTGCAAATTGGAAGTGTTACATTTATTTCAAAATTCAAACTTACAAATTGAAAGGTTTGCATTTAACAAGTAAATTAATGAAAAATGAGTAAATTCAAAGGTTTTACATTGCCTTAGACTCTAAAATTATTAAAAAAGTAAAGGAAAATTGAAATCTAGCCTTTAAACCCGTCCAGGCTGGGCATTTTACCGATTCTACAAGAATTTTGGTTGATCGGGTTTGACTAATCCAATTAACCGGGAGGACTTAAGTAAACAGGCCAACCCCTTATCCTTTTAACCCAGCCCAACCCGTCTCTTTTGTACCGGTATAGGCTGATTCCAATTTTAACCGGTATGCACCGGTCTGGAAATGGGCTGACCTGACCCGTTAGACACCCAAACTTCATCCAACTACCTGCCACTCAAGTACAAATTTCTTCTTTACCTTTGAATTATAAAACTTTAATGAAAATTTTAATTAAATAGCTTCATCTATCTTAAGAAATTTGTACCTTTTGCTTCTCCGAGAAAAAGGAAAAAACCTTATTCTAGGGTATAAATAAGGGTGGCTAACAGTCCGGTTAGGCCTAAGATCGGCCCAGGCCTGCAAGTCATATGGGCAATGAGCCTAAACAGTCCTATCTGTTTAAGTCCAAAAAAAGGAGATATACAGGACCATGTGGGCCAGTTCAAAGGAAGTGCCCGTTAGTATCTGGACCATTTGGGCCCGGGACCGGCTCCTAAGTGGGCCGGTTCAATCGGTCCTAGCCGGTCCCAAAAGGTCCTAAACGGGCCAACAGGTAAAGTTTAAAAAAATCTGTTTTGAAAATCTGACAGTTGGCTATTTAAAAATTAGTTGTTATAGCTACCAAAATAGTCGTTGGCTATTTATAAAATAGTCATTTAACCCCCTCCCCCCTTCCAACTTCGTTTTAATCCCAAACATTTTATAATTGTACTTTTTCTCTGTTTTCAACTATAAATACCCCCTCATTCTTTCATTTGTCTTCGTAAAATCATCAATCTCTCTCTAGTTTTCTTCTAAAATTGGTTACTTTGTTGTTGCAACTTGTGTGAAAAATCGTGAAGTTGGTGAATTGAAGTATTCAAGTCTTCCACGATAATTAATTTCAACAAGTTGTTCGTCAATTCGGTAAACTCATTCCAACTCTTTAGTTTTAATATTATATTTTTGTTTGTTTTATATAATTACTTTGTATAATTATAATTAAGATGGCATATTCTTTAAAAAAAGTATTTAGTAAAAATAAGGGATAATCTAAGAGTAGTAAATCAAGTGGCCAATTAATTCCTCTTCTAATTCCCTAGCCTCTCCTACCCAAACCCTATACCCACCCTCCACCTGCTCTTATTCTTGATAGTGATAATACTTTATTACAATTTACAGAGAGTCATTATGAGCATAATGTTGGTTGTGGTGAATTCTTAGATGATGAATATATGAACAACTTTATGGTAATCCAGCTATAGGTGAAGAAGATGAGCAGGAAATAGATTTAGATGAAACGCAACAGGATGATGATGCACCCACTAGTCCTATTACTCAAGTTAACCCAATTAATCCAAATGATGCCTTGGTTGGCCTAATAGAAAGAAATGTTCCTAAACCTTGTCAACCTAGATGAAAATATATGTATGCCATTTTAGTTGTTGCATATGAATATATAAACCCCATAAACTCAACGTTTAATGCTCATGTAAGTGATGATGATGAGAACCTCACAAATGCGGATTGGGCTAATATTAAAATACTTGTAGATTTTATAGAAACATTTCACGTTGCTACAAATGAATTTTCTGGGCAATATTATCCTACTATTTCAAACTGTTTAGTTTATCTTGCAGATCTTGTAAATTTATTTTCTCATTTTTCAGAGGGTGGGAAATTTATGAAGTAGCTATTGATTCTATGAGAATAAAATTTAAAATATATTTTTTTATATTTCCCCTATTTATGGCATTACTGCCTCGTTAAATCCTACTATGAAATTAGTTGGTCCTCAATATTGGTATCGATCTATTTATAATGGTTTAATACTTGCACCTGAGGAGTTGTCTACACTTTCGGACGCACAGGCCTCAATTAAAATAAATGGTCTAACTATTTATAGTGCTTATCAATTTGCACCAGATAATGTTAGATAAGATATTCTAACGCCTTCTTCTTCTAGTTCTCAATCATCTAAAGAACTGCAAAAGTAAGAGCAATTAGTTCTTGGACCGTGTTCACGGGTTCTCAAGGTTGTACCTCTAGTGATTGTTCACAACTAAATGAGCTTGAAGTTTATTTGTGACAGGGACTTGAGCAGGAGAATCCCGACGGCTCAATTAATCTGTTGGAATAGTGGAAGGGCAAAAACAAATACTTTTCGGTCCTTTCAAGGATGGCCCGAGACATTTTAACCATTCAAGCTTCAACAGTGGCATCGGAGGGCGCTTTCAGTCAAGCAAAACTACAACTGGGTGATTATAGAGCGTCTATGAGGGAGAGCTTGGAAAAATAGTACTTTTCAGAGATCATATCCGTTCGGAACGAAGAAATTTTGGACTTGCTGAATCACAATCAGAGGTAGACGAAGTTTACGAAGAAATGCTAGCAGAACTTGCGGAGGAAACAGCTTCCCCCGGAAGCGGTGATGAACAAGCTTCTTTTCCACCACCAACGACGTAAGCTCCTCCAAACCTTGATGGATTTATGAAATTTGTAAGAGATACCATATATAATTAATATGTAACTTGTATTTTGGCACATCTTTAATTAATATTTTTTTTTCAATGGTGGTATTAGCACCTTGGTTGTGCTCATTCCATTGGGAGAGGGAAGGGGGAGAGGTGGAAGCTAAGAAAGATTGGGTCATGTTTTCTCAATGATATGAATTTCTTTTTACAATATTTTATGTTTTAAATTTGAATTAAAAAATTTTAAGTCACAATTATATAGTATAATTTACAACAAAATTCCTTAGATAAAAAATTTAAACAAATAAATAGTCCCACATATATATATATATATATAAAATTCACAAGAAATTGGCTTAGATAAAAAAAATAATCAAGGCCCATTACTATGTGGTCCCGGTCTGGTTACACCCACAAACCTATAAAGCCCTGGCCCGTTTAAGTTTGGCCCACAAAGACCAGGATCGTTTGACCCCGGCCCACGAAGCCCGTTTGGGACCGGGCTTGGACCGGATGCCAGTGTTAGGTAGAAACCTTAAAATATTTTTTAGGCGTTTGAGAAACAAAGGTTTAACTTGTAGTTTCTATGTGTAAACATATATATATTGTGTTACATTTTAGTCTATAGAAAGGCGGAAATACTCGGGATTTTTGCAACTTTTGTTTAGTTCCTCCTTAATTTTACGTGGTCTTTAATACCTCCTACCCCTTCCCCTCTCCCTCCAAACTTAAAAATTTGATAGCCTCATCCCCCTGACCATGATATGGCAAAAAGCGTAAATACACTTTCCTTTATGTGCGTGGGAGGGAAGAAAAATCAAAAAATCAGCTTTCAATGTTGGGCTTTTAAGCTATATTAATGCTTAATAGAGGATGAATGGAAAATGGAGGGAAAATAAAATATTTGAGTAATATTTGAGTTTCCCTTCATGATAAAGAGACATTGTCTCATATTGGAAGAGTAAGAGGTTTTTGCTGGGTATATAAGTAGTTGCTCTTCTTCTAGCTCTTAAAGAGTTGAGAAGAAGGCAAGTTTCTCGCCATCGTCGTCATTGCTTGCTCGGCTCGACTTCGGCTACGGTCAATTGGTTGATTGATTTTTTGGACCAAATTTATTTATTAATAATAAAATATTAACATAAATATTATTATATATATTTTTTAATAATATTAAAATAAATATTAATATTAAATCCAACGGTCCGTTATCAGTTTTCCTAACCTCCCTCTTGAATTTTTGGTTTATTATTGAGTAAATAGTCACTTATATTATGGCATTTCTGCCACGGTCATTTTGCATAAACAGTCATTCTGAAGAGTTGCATCTCTTCAGTTTTCAACCTAACATTCGATATAAATACAAGTCTATTTTCTTAGAATTTTCGTACAATTTTCTGAGTTCTCCTCCTTTTTTATGTATTATTTTATATTCAAAAAAAGCAACAATAAGTGTGATTTATTATTGAACTTTGTGTTCGCTGAAACATTAGATTTGAAGTACCATTACACCAATGTGTAATTCGTTCTCCTGGGAGGAAATAATCCATAACCTTGGGACATAACAATATTAGCTTGAATGTAAATGTGCTAAGTACTTCTAATGTGTATGCAATATCAGGCCAAGTGCAATCAGTCAGATATCAAGCTTCCAATTAAGCTAGCATATTCATTTTGATTTGTCTCGTCATTGTCACTTTGTACTATAAATAAGTGAACATTTTGAACCAAAAGGAGTTAAAACATACTTGCAGTCAATAAAATTATAATTTTTTAAAAAAGTTTCAACACAATGTGACTAGTTAAGGAAACTTTCATCACATAATTAGGGATGGCAATTGGGTCAGGGCGGGGCAGAGATAACCTTTAATGGGGCGGGGCAGGGAAGAATTTAATAGGGCAGAGCAGGGCAGGGCAAATTGTTATTTTTAAAAAATTTTAATAAGGCAGGGCAGGGCACATATGGGTTAATAGCTGGATCGGGATGTTCCATTATTTATTAAATTTCAACAACATGACAGATGTCATATCCCTAATCAAAGGATAAAGCTCTTTTACCCAAGCTTCTAATTCTAGTTTAATTTCACAAACTTTTGTAAAGTATTGACTAGACGTTGGATATTGAGTTCCTGAAAACTGTTCAGTGATATGATAAAAATGTTTGAGCTTATCAGAAACATCTTCTGCATTACTCCATTGCTCTTCAGCTGGATACTACTTATAATTTGTGTAAGTTAGACTCAACTTGTTAAACACCTCTTTGTATTCTGTAGTTGTTCTCAACATTAAATATATTGAGTTCCACCGAATAGTACAATCATTCTCAACTTCTTATAACAAGAATAGTGAACCAAACGTGCGGCTTCTTTAAACCTCTCAATTCTGCCAGCTGATCCAATCCAACACAAGACACCATCACGCACTTTGCTAATACTATTTTCTATCACTTTTAACCCTTCTTGCACAATTAATTTTAAAATATGTGCAGCACAACGCACATGAAATACTCGACCACTCAACAATAAATCTTTTTATTAAGTTTCTCATCCAATAAATTTTAATCATAGCATTATTTGTGCTACAATTATCAATTGTGATAGTCGATAGTTTTCAATCAAGATTCCAATCAAACAAATAATTAATCAAAGTATCACACAAAGTATCTTTATCATATGGAGCAGGGACATAAGCAAATCCCAAAATATGACTTTGAAGCCTCCATGAATCATCAAAGAAATGACCAGTAAATAGCCATGAACCCTTTTTTGTTATTATTGGAAGTCCACATATCTGTTGTTATTGCAATTCTACTCGTGAGATTCTCCAACAACATAGCAGTTAGCAATTTTAAATTGTCAAAGATTTTTATTATGTTGTTCTTAATTGTATTTCTCGAAACCGTCTTAAACATAAGTTGAAGACTCGCAACAAAGTTCCTAAATTCCACATGATCAATTATAGAGAGTGGATACTCGTGTCAAATAATGGCATGTGGAAATATTTTACGTGAAACATTTTGATCAAAATAATCGCCCCCGGTATCACCCTCATTTTGTCCATCTCTTGGCATATTAGTGCACTTAAGCATGTGATCTAACATAGATTTGTCCCACAATTCTTAATATTTTTATATCGCGATTGCTATACTTACAAGAACCATATAGAAGACCTTTAACCTTCACTGGCGTGAGATGATCCGATGCTCGAGAATATCACCTTTTTTCAGTTCAACTTTGCCATGATTATCTAGTAAAACAAAGACAAAAAATATCACTAAAAACTGATATTTAGTATATGTCCCAGCGACAAGAAGATTTGTCTCATTCTCCATCAACAAAATTTAATAACCAAATGGCATATTCCTTAGAACCTACTCACTTTTGTGTCAAAATGAACAGTCAAACAGTAGTTAAGTGATTGATTTGGACAAGATGATATCTGAATGTTACTAAGCATAATTCCATGGTGCATGTTTTCCTTGACATGTACGTCGAATCTGCCAGTATTAACTTATATTAACAAAATATTTCGTAGGAGTATAAGATATTCCAACCACAAATCAAAGCACTCAATATAGAGCCAACCGTCTAAAAGCTTCTTGACTTTGAGACTAGCGGTTTTCAAATGCTCCTCTAACATGCACAATCTAACCAATTGAATTAGTCCCTTCAGAAATTCAAGGGCAACTTCCTTGTAAACAATTATAGAATCCAAGTATTGTGATAAATAAAGTAACAAAAGATGGTGTCCATCTACAACAGATGATCGTATATTTAAATTAAGAAATCTGATGATATTATCTATGTGAATCGAATTCTTTTACAATACATTGTGCTACAAAGGAGTTACTAAAGGAAACATTTGGAAGTAGAAAATAACTTTTTTTCATTTTATGCACACCAGGAAGCCATAGCAATATGGCACTAAGAATGAAACAAGCCCGCCATGCCAATTCTAACAACCCAAGGAGAAGCCATAGCAAGACTTCTAGTTCTTGTCGAAGGAGAAGCTAAGAATCATTTTCTAAAAGACTAAAACTACCTATCATTTGTTTCCTTTTCAAATAATTACTCATACTAAATAAATTGGAGGATCCACCAAAATTTTCCACAAATGGGAAAGCTCAAACAAGGATTTTCGATTAAGTCTTATTCCACACAGATTAATCATAAAGCAAAACTAGAAGAAACCTGGTAGTTGAGTAACATTATGGCAGGATTAAGGTACAGAAAAAGCACGTATAATACTAAAATCCAGCAATCAGATAACTCTCTATACATAAGCAACCCATAACAAAATTAAAAAAAAGGGGGTAGCCCGGTACTAATCTCCCAATAGAATATAGAATCAGAGAAACCAAGTAGCAACAAAATCGAGTCCGAACCTGAAAAATAAAGACCAATAGACCTGGTCCAAGGTAGTTCTAATCCAAAAAAGGTCTGTTGATCAGTGAAACACCATTACTAGGCTGGAAAAGACCAGTGATCGTGACAAAATTAATGGAAATTATTAGAAGAAAAAAAAGAGAACTATGCACTTATTAGATATTTACTTGGATTTGCTGGAGGAAGAAGAACCGGAGAAGGTTTGAGGAAGAAGAATCACAGATTTGCAGCAATTCAAAGAGGAAGAAGAATCGCATGAGAGATTGAGAGTTTCTTATGAGTTTGGAAATTAGGTTTTACACTTAGAATTTGGGATTTAAGATTTTGGGGGTACGCGGTGTTAGATATATGGAGTTATACTACATACATATGGACAATATATGGATGAATTATATGTTATGTGCTATCTTTTGGTTTGGCCTAAATTAGTGGTCTTTTGGACATTATTATTAAGGAGGCCAATACATTGTCATATAAAGTATAGGGTATAATTTCTTGTGTAGATACCCATAAAGAGTAACCTTAGTTAATGATGGGCTAACTACGGTTACATACATGTAACTAAGGTTACATTCTGTGACCTTTGAGTTTTCTTAAGTTACATTATAATAAGGGGGGTTATGGTTCCCACAAGAATGCAAGACATTCTCTTCTTCTTCCCATTGAAATTAGAGAGGAAACCATTGTCTTGCAAATCAAGTGGAAAGCCAAACCTTGGACAATCTTCAAGCCGGATCAAGGAGCTTCCACTTATGGATTCAGGTACGCTTCCGCTTATGTTATAGTTCCAAATAATTTGATATGAAGGCTACAGTTTTATAGTCGGATTTATTCCAACAATTGGTATCAGAGTCTCCTTCGTATTGGATCATTTGGAAGTTCATTCAATGTTATAATGCTTAATGACTAAATTCAAATAGAATTTAATTTTGAAGTTCTAGTACCTTGATATAGCATGCTTTCATGAATGATTTGTTGATGATAAACTTCAGTATTTCGATATCTTTCATATCACCAAATGAATTGAAATGTTGAAATTATTTGTATAATTTTGGTTGTTGAATATGATTCCATGATTAAGCCTTTTGTTGAAAGTCCCGTTAAGTTGGACAGATTGGTAAGATAATCGATTATCTTATATATGTAATCGATTATCTTGATAAGTTCACCAAAATTTTGCAAAACAGAAGCTTAAAATAATCGATTATGTTTTGAAGATAATCGATTATCTTATTTGTAACGTTTACATAATCGATTATTTTAGATTAATAATCGATTATTTCATTTGTTCATCAAATATTTATGAAACAAAACCATACAATAATCGATTATTGTATTTGGATAATCGATTATGTTATATGTCCGCCAAATTCCAGAAAGCCAAGATAATCGATTATCCTGGCAAGATAATCGATTATATGGAATTTCCAGCAAAAATGGAAATTCCAGAAGGCCAAGATAATCGATTATCAGGACCAGATAATCGATTATCTGGCAATAAATTGCAGAAACGTTTTATTTTCTGGCAATTTAATGAAGACATAATGTAAAATTAATTAATGAAACGTTTTTCCATTATTAAAGAAATGTTTTTTCTTAAGATTAATGGACACATAATGCAAGATTAATGATATAACATTAATGTTTTGTCCATTATTATTCAGATTTTACATTATAAACATGTAAATTTCTGTTGAGATTCAATATATGGCTTAAAGAACTATTTAATTTTACATCTAATATTTTACATTAGTCAATTGGAACATTATGTTACCAAAGTAACCTCTTTTGTGTAGATTGATTTATTTTTAAAATATAGGATTGCTGTGTATGTTAGTATTCCATGCGTTTAACACCGACCCAAAGGAAGGTTGTTATTTGGCAGGAATTCGAGCATGCTTGTGGTGATAAATATGTGATAATTATTAAGTTTTCCATGTGAATATTAAGTCGGCCCAAAGGAAGGCTTGATATTTGACGGGAGTTTATTGTCAATATTTGATTACTACACCAAGAGTACCACTTACAAATTGATTTTCTGTCCAAAGACTAAAATCAATGTTGTGCTAGGTATCTTGTAATGGGATTTGCCTATTTTTAATCTGTATACTAAAGTTAAAATTCAAATAATTGTAAGCATGTGTTAAGTTGTCCTTGTTCTATTTTCAGTGAATTCTTCAGCTGCTACAATATCTGCGAACATTAATAGCATCCCTATGCTTAATGGCACAAATTTTAAGGAATGGAAAGAGAACATTATGATAGTTCTCGGTTGCATGGATCTAGACCTTGCACTTCGGATTGAGAAACCTACTTCTCTTGAGGATACATCTTCTTCTGATGACAAGAAGGAGATGGAGAAGTGGGAACACTCAAATCGCATGAGTCTTATGATCATGAAACGTGCAATTCCAGAATCTTTTAGGGGCACTATGACTGAAGAAAACAATGCCAAAGTTTTCCTTGAGGACCTTGAAAAGCGTTTTGCACAAAACGAAAAGGCGAAAACTAGTACTCTTTTGAGTAAACTTATTTCCATGAGGTATAAAGGCAAAGGAAACATAAGGGAGTACATTTTAGAAATGTCTCATATTGCTTCGAAACTAAAGTCACTCAAGTTGGAATTACCTGAGGAACTGCTTGTGTACTTAGTTTTGATCTCTCTCCCTGCACACTTTAATCAGTTTAAGGTCAGTTACAACGGCCTAAAGGAGAAATGGACTCTTAATGAGCTCATTTCACATTGTGTGCAAGAGGAAGAGAGAATAAAGCCCTCCGAGGTGAGGATTGCCCAAGCCATATAAGGAGACTAAGGACCTCAAATCCCTCCGATGTGGGACAACTCAACACCACCCCTCACGCCCAGATCTCTGGAGCGTGGACAACATAAATGGGGGCCAACGTCGATAACAATAATTGGGATGGGTCTGGCTCTGATACCATAATAAGAACGGACCTTAGGCCCAACTCAACCCCAAAAGCTAGCTTATAAGGTAAGGATTGCCCAAGCCATATAAGGAGACCAAAGAACTCAAATCCCTCCGATGTGGGACAACTCAACACGAACCAAGATCACAAACACGACAGTGTGGAGTTTCTTCTCAGGACAAATTTTGAATTGAGTGGTTTAAGAAATTTATTTTATCAATTTCCAAATGTAACGAAACAGTTGTAAGGGTCTATTTTAAATTACATGTTTGTTTCAAATTGATTTAGTGGCTCTTTTATTTTAGGTAAATGATTTTGTACTTTTTAAATTTTTATTGGAGTAATCATTGAAAAGATATTTCAGAACATTTTAGTAATTCTTTGGGCAGCAGCTTATTTGACGCACGGCTTCCTCTTCTATGAATAGGTGAGTCATTGACCAGAATTATTTCGAAGTAACGCGCATAAAAAAAGAAAAAATACACAAGTGCACTTACCTATAACTCAGATTTTTAACATACATTTTACTTTTGCGAGGTTTTTATTATTCCTAAATTACTTTAAAAATAGAATTATTTGCACTTTTAAAATTAATGTGGTAAAGTGTGTGTTGTTCACTCTACTTAGGAGAGTTACAAGAAGGAAAATATAATTTTCAGATATTTCTTTTTGCTTTTCTACTATTTTTTCTTTTACTTTTCCTTTTCCTTTGTCATTTTCTTTTTTTTCGCTTCTTCTCTAATCCCGGAGGATTTTTATTCACCGACAACTTTATCTAACCGTCTTTCTTCTATTTATTTGTTTTTCTTTTTCCTCTTTCTATTCTTTCACATACAAATTAAACTCTCAAAAAAATCTATTCATTAGCAAAGTAAAATAAACTCAAATATGGAGAAAAATTCGTCATCGGAAAATCTTCCCACGCCTACTGAAATTGAGGTATTGAAATTTTAACTGAAAAAAGTCTTCTCAGCTCACATTCATTTTTCTTTCTTTTGCTCTACCACCCCCACATAAATTTTATATATATATATATATATATGCATGCATGTATGTCGCCAGAAATTTTTTTCCCCAGAAAAAATTATGTCCTTGAAATTCCGACGACCACCATTTTATGCTGTTAGTGACCAAAACAAAAAGAAAGAGAATGAAATAACAAAAAAATGAGAATAAGAAAAAAAAAGATCAAAAAAAGAAGAAACAACAAAAAAAAAGTACTAAATATACATGTGGCAATGCGTTTAGTTCACCACTTGTCAAGAGTTTGGTTATCTAGTTTTAAGGTGGAATTATTTCATTTTAAAAAAAGTTTAGCAGGGTAATAGAATTCCTACAAAGATAAAGTTTATCGTTGAAAATCCGGTTATAGATCAGGGGTACTTATGCATTTTTTTTAAAAAAAAAACATAAAGAAATATGAGACTGGTGTGAGCACGTGATTTTTGCACTATATATGAATAATTCCCAAAAATTTTAAAAAAATGATTTTTTCTTATTTTTAAATTTTTTATGAATTATTTATGTTAATTTTTTGAATTTTATTCGTGCGTTTTTATTCATACGAAAATAACAAAATATGCGTTTGCATTTAGGATTAAATTTCATATTTGAGGATTAATAAGGAGTTAAGTTGCTTTAGAACAAAATATAAAAAAGGTAACAAAAATTGGTCATGTTTGTGTTTATAGTTTTAGTTTGCATTTAAATTAGGAATTAGGGTAGTTGGTAATTAGGGAATATAATTTTAGTATTACTTTAGTTTTTGTTTTTAATTTTGAATTTAATAAAATCAGAATAAATACAATACAAAGATATAATTTGGAAAATGGAAAAAAAAGTGAATTAAAAGAAGTGTAATGAAAAAAAAGATTAATTAAAAATGATAGAATAAAGGGGAAGGGCCAAATTTGGGCCAAAATCGGTCGAGCCCAAACCAAATTCCCTCGTCCCAGCCCAATGACCCAGTAGAGTGTGCGGCTCACTAAAACGACGTTGTTTGGCGTTCGTTAAATCACATTCACACAATGACTTTAATCCAATGGTCACGATTGGTTCTCAGATTCTTGATATAACTGTCCGAACTTAGTCTAAACCCTAAGCGACCACTGCATCTTCCTCGTACAGAGTCAGACCTCGTCTTCTCCGTCTCCTTCACCCCCAAACCTCCATGGTCGCCGGCAAATTCACCGCCAATCACGGCCAAAATAACACCCTTGAAACCCCATCTCACCCTCATCCCAAAAATTCCCTTCATTCCCCTTGAATGTTAGTGAGGCCTCTCGAATTTGGATTTGAAGGGTCCACTTTAGAAATTCCAAAGACCAAATCTGTGACTCTACAAATGGTCCTAGACTGTATTCATCTTTATTCGTGTGATTTCATGTGAAAACACACGATTAAGGGTTAGTCTAGTCAAGAATATGAAGAAGCTCGTTAAGGACTGTTCAAGTTGGTTTAGCTTGGTACTTTAGGTATCGTCTTTGCCTTTTCTCATTGTTTTCCCCATTAGTTCGATTGTTAGTTTAATTTCGATTTAATTCTGTGCTTAGTATAAATTTCATTTTTCTTTCTCTTTTTTTAGCTTATCTAACTTCTCTCCCTATTCAGTTTTAGTTGGTCAATTGTTAGTCTAATCGTTAGGTGTTAATTTGAGTTCAGTCAATTAGTTTCAGTCGTATATCCCTCTTGAAAATTGTTCCTTCATGTTAGGTTTTTAGTGCAATATTGCTCTTAATATTTATGTTGATACATTCTTATTCTGAGATAGTTAGTTAATTTATAATTTTTTATTACAATCTATTTGTTTTTACATTTGTGATTAGGTAATTCACATGCTAATTTGGTTCTTTGAGGGTTTAGGGTGATTAGGTTTTAGTTTCAATTAGTGTTAGTTAGTTTCAATATTACAATTATAGGATTGAGTTGGTTCACCTAAATGGTTGTGGGTGAGATTGGTAATTTTAGGGGAGCTCAGGGGTAGTTTAGGTATTTTGGGGTTAGGGAATCTTTAATAACAAACTAAGAAGCTTCTAGAGTTGGGTGGGAGTTGAATTTCAGACTTTTAGGTAGAACAACTTGGGGAGCAAGTTAGAAATTTAGGGATATCTAAGCTAAAATAAAAATATCAAAAGGGGCAAAGTGCAAACCTACTTTCCTTTGAGCTGCCCTAATTGATTGCCTGTAAAGGCATCACTTCTTGCCTTAGAGAGAGGGATTTTGTGAGCTAAAAAAAAACTCACTAAAAATCTTATTTTCATTCCTTCCTTTGGTTCAGTTTTAGAATTAAATACAGAAAACAAAAATACAAAAAAAGGGGAGCCTAAAAATTCCCCAAATATTCATGAAACTTCACAGACTTGAGAATTCCCTTTTCAGATCCAATTTCTTTAGGTCTTAGCATCCTTCATAGAAAAAACCCAAAAACATTAGAAACTAAAAAAATCAAAAAAAAAATCGAAAACAGGAAGAAAAATCCAAAAAAAAACATTGTTTCATTGGATGATTTCGAAGTTCTATGCCTATTAGATCACAATTTTCCAGTATTTCTCTAGTTGCTAAAGGTTCAGAGGTTTGGGACTGTAATAAATAATTGAATATTCATGTTGATGCTTGTTTAGTTTACGAATCTGAATTGGTTAGCTTGATATGGTTGGTTCCACTGTGAAAATTGATATTCGTTTGCTGTAATTAGAGTTATATGTAACTTTGGGGTTATAATAACTCGGTTATCTGATTAGCTGGGACTGGTAAAGTGATTGGAAGGTTCATTCACTTAATAATTAATTCGTCAAATCCGTTGTTTAGTTGGGATTTTAATTCAAAGTTTGTTGGGATTTGATCCCGGATAGTGACTTAGTAGCTGTCTAATCTTTGGCACTGGGCTAGATCCATCGTATGGTGCTCAAGCCCAATACGCGGGCCTTATCCGAATTTGGTATTGGAATTTGAGAGCATGGGAATTGAGCTCTTCACGCTGACTGGGTTTGAACCCAAGTCCTTGGGCCGGAGGCAGCTTTGTGTTAACGCCTGTTTGGGCCAACTTTTGGCCCATGCGGAGTGAGTCTACATTCAAGGTATGATTAACCAAATTAGGTTTTGAGTTAGGTCTTTTCTGTTATATAATACGCTTAACGCTAGAGGGGGGGTGAATAGCGTTATAATAAAAATTAGCGTAAACTTTGCGAAATTAAAAAATTGCAGGAAGTAAATAAGTGCGATAAATAATAAAGTACGCACCGATGTATTCTGGTTCACCACAACACGTGGCTAGTCCAGTCCCCGAGAGACTCTCTCGAGATTTTCCACTAACTTGTCAAGCTTACGGGTGCTCAACAAACCTTTACAACTTAAGGACACAAGCCTTAACACCTTTGCTCGGAGATACAACACTCCAAGACTTCACTGTTAAGCTTACGGGTGCCTAACCAACCTTTACAACTTAAGGACACAAGCCTTAACACCTTTGCTCAGAGATACAACACTCCAAGACTTCAACCAAGGAAACACAAGTTCCTTACAACAAGAGAATCACAATTCTCTTACAAGTGTACAAAAAATTAAACACTCAAACAAAGCACTCCTTAATGAGTAGATATGAGTAAATGAAGTAAGCTCAAGATCACAACAACTATGGACAAGACTTTGGCTCTCAAAAGCTTTATGAAATGAATATAAAATGATAAACAATAGTATGCAAGCTTATAGCAATAGAATGATCAGTTGTTGTGTGTTATTATGTTTAAAACACTGAAATGAAGCTTTATTTATAGTTGAAAAACTTGGCATTACCGTTGTCTAATTGTCAATTAAGAGTTGCTGATTTTACTGAGTGACAATCGATTGTCAAGAAGCCACAGTCGATTGTTTGCCAATCGTTCCAGAAATCAATCCCAGATTTTACGCTTATCAATCGATTATCCAAGATCAACAATCGATTATTGGCAACGTTCAAAAAATCATTTCCAGATTTTACGTAAAACAATCGATTATACAGAATCAATAATCGATTATTCAGCAACGTTCAAAAAATCTATTCCAGATTTTAATTCCAACAATCGATTGTCTAAAATCAACAATCGATTACTCAGCAACGTTCAAAAAATCTTTTCCAGATTTTAATTTCAACAATCGATTGTACAAAATCAACAATCGGTTACCTGACGGTATTTGAAAATATTACGACAACGGTCAGCTTCACAATCGATTGTGCAATGTTAACAATCGATTATTTATCAGACTTTGAAAAACATTTTAGACACTGCCTCTTGACAATCGATTGTTATGTACTCACAATCGATTATTTAATAATTTTGAAAAAGTCCGGAAGACACTGCCTCAACATAATAGATTGTCATATGTTCACAATCGATTATTTTGTGACTTTTAAAAATCTGATGGACACTGTCTCTTCACAATCGATTGTCATTAGCTTCACAATCGATTATTCTGAGTTTTGAAAAACTTTGATGTACACTGCCTCATCACAATCGATTGTCATAAGGTTCACAATCGATTGTCATGCAGGTTTGAAAAACCTGATGCTCACTGCCTTAACACAATCGATTATCATTAGTTCATAGTCGATTGTCATGCAGTCTTGGCTTAACATAATCGATTATCATAAGTACATAATCGATTATCTTAGTCCAGATTTTAGAGGCATGTTTAAAAATCATTTTGGCTGAAGTAAATATGCATGATTTAAAATCATTTAGCATTAAATTAAATATGCATGATTTTGTAAAAATAATTTTACGAGAGAAGCCATGTCATGAGTCAAGTTGTCGGATCAAGATCACAATTAAGAACGACTCATTTAAACTATAAAACTTTGTCTTGTGCTTGAATCTCGTTATCCACCAATTGTGCGCTTGTACTTGAACTTCGTCATATATCAATTTGCGCTTGTTTGTCATTCATCAAAACCTACACATAAGAACACACGTTTTAGTATAAAGCCTTGAGAACGTGTTTCCAACAATTTCCCCCTTTTTGATAATGGCAAACTTTAAGCGGGATATGCAACTTAAACAATTTATAATGACGATTCAAGACAAGTAAAGATATGCAATAAGTATGCGATTAGTTCCCCCTCAATATATGAATTCCCCCTCAATTTAAGCTTATAAATATTGAGAGTGCATACCCGTTATCTTCCCCCTTTTGCCATTAGCAAAAATAATATAAGAAGATGCCAAAGATGTAAATAAAACTTGTTTATTTATTGGAAAGAAAAAACAATTACATAAGGAGGGGACAATAAAACATATCACAATAAAAAAAATCATTCATCATCATTTCCCGCCACATCATCCCGCACTGCTTCGAAGGGAACAAGACCCGCATATGGATAATGAACATGGTCAAAATATCCTTGGATCTCATGAGTCAATTGACCAACAGAGGTGGTCAAGGAAGCAATTTGGTCGGAAATAGATTGGAGAGTGGGCTCTTGAGGCGGACGAGTTCGACGGGTTGGAGGAGGAGCAGGCGCTGCATGATCACCGTCATGATGAAAGGAGGATTCTGAAATTTCCCACTTTTTGGTACTCTTTTTGAGAGGACCGTTGGAAGTTATGAATCCGGAGGCTTCAAGAAAATTCATGATGAGGAGAGCATAAGGAAGAGGCCTATCATCTCCGATAGCGTCACGCATGTGAATCTTGACGAACCGACACCAATTGATGTTAGCTCCGGTTATTATGGCATGCATGAGCTTGGTGTCCTCTTGGGAAATGATAGTATGGTTATGCTTACGAGGCTTGAGGACTCGGGTGATGAAATAGAAAATCAACCGATAATTGGGATCCATTCCCGTAATTGTAGGACGACGGGAAGAAGTAAGTCCGGTTTGATGTAGGAGGGTTGTTTCATCAAAAAGGGCTCAGGCCTCTCCGATGTACCGAGAAATGTCTTCACCATTATGAGGAAGACGGGCAATGGTATGAAAGTTTTCATCGGAAAGAAGAATTTGAACACCATTTATATTTATCACAAGCTCACCGTCATCATCCTCATGAAGGTTGGAGTAAAATGCTTGAATCAATGTAGTATTGATGTAAGGATGGGTAAGAAGTAAGAATTCAAGAAGTTGACAATTTTTGAGCATATTTGCAGCAGGGCCATAAGATTCAAGATACTTGTTGGTTGAAAAGCGAGGAGGAAGAATGTTGCACTTTTCAAATTTTGTTAAAAATCGAGTAAGCTCGATGTCAGAATTAAAATATAGAACGGAACCATCTTGGTAGGGATAGTTTGGATCAGCAGAGGAGGATGCACCATGCCTAGCAGAATGGGAACGTTTGGAGTGACGGCCCGAAATTTTCACTGAGTATTGCTGGAATATGCAATAGACTTGAAAGAATTTTGATAGTCTGAGAGCTAAAGTTGATGCTTGAGTGAATAAACATGAACATATATGGAGCCTATTTATAGAGGGGAGAAAGGCATTTCATTAATGGAAGAATCTGCAGAAAATTGAAAGCTGAAACAGTCAGAAACGGTAAAAATACATTTCACTGACCGTTAGACAATCGATTGTTGGAATGAAATGATCGATTGTCATTAAGATTTGACTAAATCTCGGAACTGACACAAATCGATTGCAGGAATCTTCAGAAGCCAAACGGTAACAAATTTTTGAAATACGGATAGAAAATAATCGATTGTCAAATATGGCAATCGATTGTTATGTTACAATGAGTACAGAAATTTTCTGACTAGGAAAATAATCGATTATATTTTGAAACAATCGATTGTTTTAGGAAAGCAGTACTGAATGGCTGAGACGGTAATCGATTATACAGTTAAAAAATCGATTATTAAACAACTTTGCATAATAAGCATAAACCATAAATAATCGATTAGTGATACTTGCTAATCGATTTTCTGCACAGTAAAATAATCGATTATTGCTGTAACAATCGATTGTTTTATGCCGTTTCTTTATAATTCCCCCTACTTTTAGGGCGATACCTGCAAAATAGAATTAGACGTCTCCGACGCTCAAGTCAGTAATTAAAACATAAATGCAACCTAAAATGTATGCATTTAGATCAACGTTTACCCGCATTCAATACTCCATTTGGACATGATTTATATTTAGCACAACATTAAACGCTAAATATTTTATCAAGTCTACTAGCAATAATGTAAAGTGAGGAACGATCATACCTGTGTAGTTCTTGGTATTGCTCGTCTTACCTTTCACATTTCTGTCAAGATGGTCATCTAAATTCATTGAAGTGACCATTGGTTTGGTGTTGCTCTTTTCGAATTGATTTGGCAACTCCTTGCGACATTTAGAAGGACAAATGAAAGTTCCCTCTTTCATTTGCTTAATTTGCAGCTCCAAGAAGAAATTAAGCTTGTCTATCAATGATATCTCAAATGCGATTTACAGATTCCTTGCATGACACTTATTAGTTGCTCCAAAGTAATACAAATATTTTCTACGATATCATTTTCCACAAGATTTGGAATGCAAGATATTAGTGGCATGAGAGTTTAAAGAAAATAACATTGCCAATATAGAGAGTTGTTTTGAAATTCTGCCATCAAGAAGATAGTAAACTTCATGCAATCTATTTCCCCTTAATCATAAAATTTATCAAGACATACCAACAAGACATAGATATACCAATTGTTATAAAACAATAATAAACCCATTTGTTGGATGACATAACAAGTGTGCCAAAAGTTATTTTTGTAACAGTGATACAAATTGTTATTTTTAGTAAAGCATATTACAAACGAGTACTGACTGTTAACAGATCAACCATACATCGAATTTTGAAGAACATACCAACCATTATCCAGACCAAAGGATGTGTTCATCAAGAGACGATTTTTAACAGAAGGATTTTTGTCAATTGTTAGAAACATGAGACATCTCAATTATTTTTCAAAGCTGATGATAGCATTCATCAAAATACGTGAGTGAAGACTTTTTGAAGAATATGCTAATAGATAATACACACCACACAGTATACTTAACAGTTATTTAAACCACAGATAGCAATTATCAAATCATGAATGAAATGATTTTATCAAGCTAACTGTTAATACATATCAACAGTTTTGATCTTTTAAAAGCAGATAACTAACAAGTAAACTAATTGACACCAATTGTCATTTAACAACACGTTTTCAACATATGAATCAACAAAGCTAATTGATATTGATTGTTGACAAGGATATCTCAATTGTTAACGCACATCAACTATTACGACTAAGCTTATCAAAGATTCAACAATAAGGGAACCAAATTAACAACAAATAAGTCAATATTGGTTGCTAGCACATATCAACAATTCGGTTTTTGTCAAAAATGATAACTAACCGAAATTTCCTCTTGATGCAATGAGGTGTCGTGCTCGGTGCATCTACTACAATACTGTAGCCTTTCAAGCACACCTGCAAAACAGATTAATGATCTTTTGGTACCCATGCCATTTTTGGTCCTTGAGGGTTAGGCATATTATAATGATGCGATTGAGTGATATGTCTATGTCGTGTAAAGCATGCAGGAGCAATATGACCAATGCGTCTACAATAATGACAAGTCACGTTGGGGTTATGCATCCTTCTAGGTTCATAGTAACTTGATGGACGAAAATGAATTACTCTATTTTCATTATGACTATTGCGCATTTTATGAGAGCCATTTCTCGTACTATTAGTTCTAAAATGAGCAGCATTTCTAGAGTAATGGTCATGTCTAGATGTTCTAAAAGGTTCAAAACTCCTTCTAGTGTTTGTCCTAGAATATGCATCATTTCTAGGGTAGTCATTTCTAGGTGGTAAGTCATTTCTAGGTCTTCTAAAATGTTCAACATTTGGTCTAGCATGCATATTTGTTCTAGGATTGCTATTTCTACTATAAGTATTTGTTTTATTAATCCTAGGTTGAGCCTTAGGTGGTTGGGGTTTGGCGTCAACCTTTTCTTTAGGCTCATTCCTAAAGCCTATGCCATGCTTGGTTGATTTCAAATTAACAAGGACCTTATTCAAATTTTTGTGGGAAGAATTAAACTTATCTAAGGTACCTTTAAGTCTATCTACCTCATTTTCGAGATGCATGCAAGAAGAACAATTTTTAATAGAACTTTCGGGCTTGTCGGTGCTTCTTTTTCCGAAAAACTTATTTTCCTCTTTCAGCTTCTCATTTTCTAAAACCAGTTTTTCTAAATCCTTTTCTTTCAAAGAAAGCTGTTTTTGAAAATCTTTTTCTTTTAGAGATGCATTTTCTTTTATGCTCTTGACAGTTTTTGAAGCCTTAATAAATTCAGTATATAGCTCATCAAAAGCAGTTCGCATTTCTTCAAGAGTAAAGAAGTTTTTAGAAGAGATTTGACATACCTCATCTTGCTTGTCTTCTTGCGCCATAAGACAAAGGTTTGCGGCTTTGTCTTCTTCTTCTTCGCTTGACTCATCTCCGGAATCTCCTCCCCAAGAAATGTATGCACGTTGCTTCTTAAAAGGTTTCTTCTCCTTTTTGATGTTTGGGCAATTTGATTTGATGTGCCCGATTTCACCGCATTCATAGCACTTTATTTGCTCGCCTTGCTTTTTGCCCTTTCGTTCATACTCCTTTCGCATGAACTTTTGAAATCTTTTGATAACGAGTCCAAACTCGTTGTCTCCGTCCTCATCAACTTGAGGTTGGCTTGTGCTTGCCTTAAGCGCTATTCTTTGCCTCCTTTGATCATCAACAAGAGGGTTAAGTATAGTAGACTCATAAGTCTTAAGGTTACCTCTTAATGCGTCGATGGTGACATTTGAGACGCTAATGGATTCTTGGATTGCGTCGGCCTTTGATCGCCATGCCGGAGTGAGACTTCTAAGAATTTTTTGAACAGGTTCTCTATCCGTGAATGACTTCTTGAGAGCATCTAGATCATTTACGATTATTGAAAATCGTTCAAACATTTCATCCACCTTTTCACCTTCCTTCATGTGAAATAATTCATAAGCATGGGTTCGGAAATCAATTTTGGCTTCCCTTACCTGGTCCGTACCTTCGTACGTAATTTCCAGCTTGTCCCACATTTCCTTAGCCGTTGTGCAACACGATATTTTCCTGTAATCGTCAGCATTTACAGCAGAATATAGTAAATTAATTGCTTTAGCATTATTTTGCACCTTTCGGATATCATCCGCGTCATATTCTTCTTCGGACTTGGGAACCCATTTGTTTTCAACTTTTTTGGTTAGAATTTGATTTCCCTTTGTTATCACCTTCCAAAGAAGAAAATTGTTTGCTTGAACGAAGATTTTCATCCTCTCCTTCCAGTACGTATAGTTTGTACCGTTGAATAGAGGTGGTCGTGTGGAGCATTGTCCTTCATCAATTCCTGCAAAAGAGTCACGAGTAGAAGCCATGGATGGTTCTCTCAAAATGTTCAGTCTTCATAGAGTTGGGCTCTGATACCAATTGTTAGATAATATGCTTAACGCTAGAGGGGGGTGAATAGTGTTATAATAAAAATTAGCGTAAACTTTGCGGAATTAAAAAATTGCAGGAAGTAAATAAGTGCGATAAATAATAAAGTACGCACCGATGTATTCTGGTTCACCACAACACATGGCTAGTCCAATCCCCGAGAGACTCTCTCGAGATTTTCCACTAACTTGTCAAGCTTACGGGTGCTCAACAAACCTTTACAACTTAAGGACACAAGCCTTAACACCTTTGCTCGGAGATACAACACTCCAAGACTTCACTGTTAAGCTTACGGGTGCCTAACCAACCTTTACAACTTAAGGACACAAGCCTTAACACCTTTGCTCGGAGATACAACACTCCAAAACTTCAACGAAGGAAACACAAGTTCCTTACAACAAGAGAATCACAATTCTCTTACAAGTGTACAAAACACTAAACACTCAAACAAAGCACTCCTTAATGAGTAGATATGAGTAAAGGAAGTAAGCTCAAGATCACAACAACTATGGACAAGACTTTGGCTCTCAAAAGCTTTATGAAATGAATATAAAATGATAAACAATAATATGCAAGCTTATAGCAATAAATGATCAGTTGTTGTGTGTTATTATGTTTAAAACACTGAAATGAAGCTGTATTTATAGTTGAAAAACTTGGCATTACCGTTGTCTAATTGTCAATTAAGAGTTGCTGATTTTACTGAGTGACAATCGATTTTCAAGAAGCCACAATCGATTGTTTGCCAATCGTTCCAGAAACCAATCCCAGATTTTACGCTTAACAATCGATTATCCAAGATCAACAATCGATTATTGGCAACGTTCAAAAAATCATTTCCAGATTTTACGTAAAATAATCGGTTATACAGAATCAATAATCGATTATTCAGCAACGTTCAAAAAATCTTTTCCAGATTTTAATTTCAACCATCGATTGTATAAAATCAACAATCGATTACTCAGCAACGTTCAAAAAATCTTTTCCAGATTTTAATTTCAACAATCGATTGTACAAAATCAACAATCGATTACCTGACGGTATTTGAAAATATTACGACAACGGTCAGCTTCACAATCGATTATGCAATGCTAATAATCGATTATTTATCAGACTTTGAAAAACATTTTAGACACTGCCTCTTGACAATCGATTGTTATATACTCACAATCGATTATTTAATAATTTTGAAAAAGTCCGGAAGACACTGCCTCAACACAATCGATTGTCATATGTTCACAATCGATTATTTTGTGACTTTTAAAAATCTGATGGACACTGTCTCTTCACAATCGATTGTCATTAGCTTCACAATCGATTATTCTGAGTTTTGAAAAACTTTGATGTACACTGCCTCATCACAATCGATTTTCTTAAGGTTCACAATCGATTGTCATGCAGGTTTGAAAAACCAGATGCTCACTGCCTTAACACAATCGATTATCATTAGTTCACAATCAATTGTCATGCAGTCTTGGCTTAACATAATCGATTATCATAAGTACATAATCGATTATCTTAGTCCAGATTTTAGAGGCATGTTTAAAAATAATTTTGACTGAAGTAAATATGCATGATTTAAAATCATTTAGCATTATATTAAATATGCATGATTTTGTAAAAATAATTTTACGAGAGAAGCCATGTCATGAGTCAAGTTGTCGGATCAAGATCACAATTAAGAACGACTCATTTAAACTATAAAACTTTGTCTTGTGCTTGAATCTCGTTATCCACCAATTGTGCGCTTGTACTTGAACTTCGTCATATATCAATTTGCGCTTGTTTGTCATTCATCAAAACCTACACATAAGAACACACGTTTTAGTATAAAGCCTTGAGAACGTGTTTCCAACATTTTCCTTCACATTGGAGACAAAATGATGATTAGATAATATGGTTACTTTAGATTAGCCTTTAATAAAAATAACGAGACGAGCCTCGCCAAACAAAATAATTGTGGGGCCCTCGATGTTAGTTGTATAAAATTACTTAGGATTCGCGAAGGCAATTTAGCGAATTCCACGGCCCTCCCAAAAGATAATAACGTGTTAGACTCTTTAGACGTGATTCTATAAAAATACCTTCTTAAACTCGGGTGTGCATTGATGACACCCAAATCCAAATCTCGACGAAGTCAAAATGTGTTGATAATCACGTGTACACTAGTGGTGACGTGATTAGAAATACGTTTTCACAACGTCGCAAGTCTTTTAAATAAATAATGGTAAAAGCGGTATATAAATAAAACGTACATAAGTTAGCATGTATTAAAATCAGATAAAATCAAATACAACAGTTAAGCGACCGTGCTAGAACCACGGAATCCGGGAATGCCTAACACCTTCTCCGGGGTTAACAGAATTTCTTACTCGGATTTCTGGTTCGCAGACTGTAACAGAGTCATAATCTTCCTCGGTTCGGGATTCAAATCGGTGAATTGGGACACCAATCCCAAGTGGCGAATCTGAATAACTAATAACCAAATCTCGTTCTGATTGTCCTTTAAGTGGAAAAACACCTTTACGCCCCTTTGCAGGGGTGTATAGCGAAAAAGGAGGTGTGACAGCTCTGGCGACTCTGCTGGGGACAAGAACCCAGAACGTTTTATTGAGGGTTCAGAATTCGAGCTTAGATAAATTGTTGTATTTTGTTATATCTGATTTTCCTACATGCTTTGTGCTTAATGTGCTAATTGTTACCGCTTTGATATATATGAACTGTATATAAACTGTGATGATACCCTTCTCTCTCTATCTCCGGGGATGTGCTTACTGGTTGAGACTCCCTATTATGTTAGTATCATACCCTGAAATAAGAGAGAGGCCGGATAAGTTACTAAGCCGTCTGACCCCAAGGGTTACTCGTAAGTTGCCCCCTCCTCGATTCGAGTTGTCCGCTCGGGTACACTGTCTAGAACAGCGACGCAAGTTTTGAACATAGAATAACTTGACTTCATGCCGGATCTCTAGTACGAACTCTTATTTACATCATGATGCATTTGACATAGGGGACTCAACACAGGGGTTGGGTCCATCTAGGGCTAGCGACCTGAACTGAAGAGACCATCCTGATGCATCCGACTTGTTTTCCGTGCATTTATTTGTTTCGAACCTGCATGTTAACCGGTTTTGAATCTTGGAATATCGGAATTTGAGGGGAAAAAATGAGAGAATTAGCAGTTGTAGAGTTAATCTTGGAAAAACCCAATGCCCAAATACTGTCGAAACTCTGCCGAAATTTTGAGAAAATGAATAAAAAGATTTTTATTTGTATTAGTTTGTTTTACTAAAAAGCAAAAGAAAAATAGAGAGAAAGAGTTTTTGTTTTATTTTGGGAGAATTGGTTTTCGAAAAAAAAAAGGAAATGAGTCTTTATTTTAGTTTGGAAAATAGGTTGTTTTATTGTTTGTTGGAAATGGAAAAGAAAAAAAGAGTCGTTATTTTGTCTTGTTTTCAAAAATAAAAATAAAAAAGAAAAATAGTTTGTCTTGCCATGAAAAAATGAAAATGAAAAGTCCTGTTTTTAAAAGTAGTTTTTTTATTTTATTTTATTTGAAAAATGTCAAAAAATGAAAATGAAAAGAGTCTCGTTTCAAATTTTAGTTAATTTATTTGTCCGAACTACGCATGGTTTGATTCTCATAGGGCGTGAGATACGTAGGCAACCCTCATCGGGTCCAACTTCCCCATTACAAAAATAGCTCAAAAAATGTCAAAATTTTAATTGTTGTCATAAATAAACCAGGTAATGCCGTTTTTTCATAAATAGCCGAATGTTCCCAAACGGGAGGCCGGAAGGCTGACTTTGCACAAACAGCCACATTTGGTCATAATTTAATTTTTGACCCTCACAACCTTAAAATCTTCGCCCTCGAGGCGCCAAAAGGCCGTGTTTGCAATACGGGGTCTTTTTATCTTAATTTGAAAATATGAAAAAGAGTCATAAAGTCGGGTGATGCCGTTTTTGCAAAAATATCCCAATGTTTCCAAATGAAACGACGGAAGGCTAACCTTGCATAAATATCCACCTTTGGTCATATTTTGATTTTTGACCCTCACAGCCTTAAAATCTTCATCCCCGAGGCGTTGGAGGGTCGTGTTTGCAATACCGGGTCATTTATTTTAATTTGAAAAAAATAAGAATAGAGTCTGTGGGCTAGTGAATACCAAAAATATTTTGTGGTTATTACAAAAAATAGAAAATACCAAAAATATTTTTATTGTCGTTTACCTTTTATTGGCACGAACTACGCCTGGTCTAATTCGTGCGAGGTCACGATACATAGGCAATCCACATAGGATTCGACCACAACCAAACCAAAAATGGAAAAAAATGAAAAATGGAAAAAGATGTTGTTAATAAGGAGGACCGATCCAATCCATTCTAACATGTTTTGTTTTGAATTGTGAAGAAAATTGAGGTGGTTGGTTGTGGTAAGCTGGAAACACAAAATCTGAGGAAAATGATAACCGACATCGAGGGTTCAACTAAAGTCTACGATGTTTGAGGAAAGTATAACACCGAAACAGAAAATGACTGAAATACATCAAGCATGGGCCAACGGTCAGGGAGAACCTCGTCATGAGTCACAATTTGCTATACAGCAAGAGCACCGCTCGTACTCATTCAATCTTCCTGCAAACATTGAGAATCCTGCACGAACGAGAGTACAGGAAGAAATAGCCCAAGGAATGAAAAGATTAGAACAACAGCTGAAAAACACGCAAGCAATGGCAGGACAAAATAGTGTTGCCTTCAGATATCTATGCATGCTCCCCAATGTTCACTTGCCGCCTGGTTTCAAGGTTCCCAAATTTGAAAAGTACAATGGACGTGGAGACCCCATAGCCCACTTGAAAAGGTATTGCAACAAATTGAGAGGTGTGGGAGAAAATGAACAATTGCTTGTAGCTTATTTTGGGGAAAGCCTCTCGGGAATAGCATCTGAATTGTTTTGGATCAAGACACATCTTGCTGGTACTTCTGGGACAACATGGCACGGTCCTTTGTCAAACAGTTTCAATACAACGTCAATATCACCCCAGACCGCATTTCCCTTTCTAACTTGAAAAAGAAACCAACTGAAAGTTTCAGGGAATATGCCATCAAATGGGGAGAGCAGGCAGCTAGAGTTAAGCCACCCATGGATAACCATGGGTTAATCGTTGTCTTTCTATAGGCTCAAGAGCCAGATTATTTTCAATACATGACGACCGCAGTGGGTAAATCCTTCCCAGAAGCAATCAAAATGGGGGAAATGGTGGAGAACGGTCTTAAGACAGGCAGAATTATTAGTCAAACATCTCTAAAAGCTACAGCTCAGGTGGTCCAATTTGAATTAGGTGACGCGAATGGGAGGGATGATGAAATCATGATGACATTAGAGTCAAGAAGAGGTCCTGGAAAACACCTCGGAGGTATGTGCAGCCTCATCAGTATTACTGTCCACCTCAGAACCTACCATACTCTGTCGATCCGCCGCGGTATGTGGGCCAGCCATCAAATCGCCCAAGAAAGCAAGCACGAACTTCACAAGTACCTTATAACCCACATCCAAGCCAGGGGTGTAGAAGGGAACAAAAGCTGAAAGATAATTTTACACCAATAGGAGAGTCATATGCAAGCTTATTTGAGAAGTTGAAACAACATGACATGATTGCACCCATTCCTCCAAATCAGGTAGATCGACGTGCGAGAAACCTTGACTCATCTAAAAGGTGTGAATACAACTCCCATGCCCTGGGGCACAATGTGGAAATTGTCGGGATTTGAAAAGGGAAATAGAAAGGATGATCCAGGGAAATTTGATTCAAAACAGTGGCACCCAGAATATCACGCTCCATCCTTTACATGGGAACACACACTTGGTGAAAATGATGTCCAGAGACATGGGGTGTGAGAATACTTTTGGGAACATGTGGACTAAAGTTGAAGACGCTGAAACAGATAATGGTCATGGCAATATGGATGTGAAGCTTAGAGGCTAAAAATGTCGTGCTTGGCAATTGGGAAGACGCTCTTTTCTGGGTCAGCTGGAGAGAAGTCTTGGTGGTTTATTTTGTTGTCATTTCTGTTGTCCGGGTTATTTTCAGGGTTGTAATCCGAATATTGTCCTGTGATTCAAACCCTTCTATCTTTTTATGTTTCTAGTTCCATTAGTCGTTATATCTTATGTAGTGTTATATAGGTTTTATTTTAGTATTGTACCCCAGTTTGTGTTGCTTGTTTTGTTGTTAAACCATTCCATCGTCTCTTTAATACAATTCTCTGTTTTCTGCTATTGCTAGTCATTTTTGTCTAGTTCTCTTTTCTTTCTACAGTTCTTTTCCTGTTGGCTCTAGTGACATGAAATGCACGCATAATTCTCGGTTTGATCTTTAAAACCATTTTGAAGACGATAAGGGAATTTGAGGAAATAAGAATAGATTTCGACATTGCGAGATTGTACGACGCCCGAACCATGTGAAACCGGGGCAAGTAAAACATAAAATTCCCCACAAAAGCAAGTTGGCCAAATTAACAAGGGGTCGGTCGTGGTAATAAGAGTAAGAGTGTGGCCAAATGATACATTACATCTGACAGATATAGAAGGAAAATGTGTGAAAATTGCCGTCAATTCCGATGCATTCAGGAGATGATGTGTATGGTTTCTTTATTCTGATTGTACTTGTTTGTACTTGGCTTATTTTGAGGGTTGATATGACGAAGGCATTTTGTTCTGCTATCCAAACACAGTTTTCCATTGTCACCCCTTTTGAGCCGTTTTTATTTTCTTTCATGCACCTCTTTCGGAATCAACGGCACAATCAAAGAAACGCAAGTGTCGGAGATAAGCAAATGGAAAAAGAATGGAAAAAGGGAAGGAAATGAAAAAGAATAAAAAAAGAAGAAGAGGAAAGGATAAAGAAAGGAAAGAAAGGAAGAAAAAAAAGAAAAGAAAAGAAAGAAAGAGATTAAAAAAAAAGAAAAAATGAAGGAAAGAAAGGAAACAAGACAACAGAAAAAGAAAAGAAGAGAAAGAAAATCACAACAATGTAGTTTCTATGATGTGAACTACGTTTGACTTGATCCTGAAAGGGTACGTAGGCGGCCTCTCTGAGGTTCAGTCATACCAAAATAAAATTTTAAAAGTCCCTATGCAAGAAACTGGGGCAGAAGTTATGGTTGTTTGGAAAAATTAGATTCTGAAAGTTGTAATTTTGATCCATTTTGAAATTTTTTTTATTTTTTTTATACCCTTTCTTTCTAACCCATCCAAAACCCTACATTACGGTCCAAGGAAAGACCTTTTGATCAGTCTTTGAGAAATGCCAAGTCAAGCAGGTAATGTAATTCATGTCAGGGGCAACACTCCTGTCCAAACAAGGTGATGAAAGCTGCGAGAAATAAAACAAAAATTTTAAAAATAAAAAATGAGAGAGTCTTATTGGTAAAAACCTTCACGGGCACCTTGGGCGACTCCATTTTTTGGTGACAACCCTTCGGGCACTACAAGTCGAATAAGGAATGTAAATCAGATTAGTTAAACGGAGCACCGAAACCCAGTTTCACGGCAAAAAGATACAACAAGAGCCGAACATCGGGTTTGATTGGCAGAATATTCACATGTGCATGTCATAGTAGTTAGAGTTGGTATCCACATTTGATAGGTTTCTACTTCCTAGTCTCTTCTTTAGCAACCTTCTCTTTACTTTGTCTTTCACTTCGTTGTTCTATTTTATTCACTTCCTCTTTTTGAGTCTGTTTGATTGTAACAAGTGAGAAATGACTTCAAAATTTTCCACCGGCTTTCCAATTTGCAAAAAATGGGGTCACGAGCCAAGTAAAACAACAAGATAAAGGGTAATAAATCAACACGCATTGGGGGATCATGTGAAACACAAAGTTTGGTAGATGTCGGTTCAGGAGTAATGCAACTGATGGATGGTATTGGGTTTGAATGAAGAATAGATATTTTCTGTGACAAGGGTCAAGCGAATGAGCAATAGACTTCAGGGTCAAGGGGTTAGGGGTTGTGATTCAAGAAGAAACAACATATTGTGGGGGAAATAGATGCAATTTGGGAATTCATGTAAGACTCAAAGGTCAAGAAAATGCTAGTTCATGAGCGATGTAAGAAACAAAAGAGATAGGGTTTGAATGCAGAAAAGGTATGGGGTCAGATAAGAAGATTAGAAGTAGTAATTTAAAGATAGTCGTCAAGAAGGGCGGAAGTTATCCGCCAAGTTTCAAAGATGGTCGGAAAACACAAAGCATGGAAAGGAGAAAAAGGAAAGTCATCCCCAGCGGAAGTACCAAAACCAACCACCACACTATAAACTGACAAAGTTTTCTTTGATTTGAAACAAGAACAGGGAAATGTTATTGATGGCGGAAAGATATGCTGGGGCAGGAAATTTTCTGCAGTTTTGAAAACCATTTTTGAAATCGGGTATACATCTTAAGAACATGAAGGTCAATACAAGTTTAAAAAGGGGGGGGGAAGTAGTTTTCAGGAAAGAAACACCAGATTTGGAGGAATGAAACACAGGCTTTTACGGAAGTAGTTTCTGAAGGAGGACAACACCAGTTTTTAGGAAAGCAGTTCTGAAGGGAGGTAATTCAAGTTAGAGGGTAGTTAAAACAAGTTTCAGAGGAAAATGGTTAGTCAAAATCTCAGTCCGATGAATCTTTCTCCTGAGATTGCACAAAGATAGACCTAGTCTGATTAGTATCTCCTAGAGTCAAAATCTCAGTCCAATAAATCTTTCTCCTGAGATCACACAAAAATAGACCTAGTCTGATGAATTATCTCCTAGAGTCAAAATCTCATTCCAATGCTTCTTTCTACTAAGACCGCAAAAAATGGACCTAGTCTGATGAATTATCTCCTAGAGTCAAAGTCTTAGTCTGTTGAATTTTTCACCTAAGATATAAAATCTTAGTCTGATGATTCTTTCACCTAAAATGAAGAAGAAGGAAGGAAATCTTAGTCTGATGAGTTTTTCACCTAAGATGAAGAAATCTTAGTGTGTTGAATCTTTCACCTAAGATAAAGGTATAATTTGAAAAAAGAGAAAGGCAGAAGTTGGAAAAAGAAAGGAAAGCATAATTTGGGAACAAAGACAAAAGTTGGGAAAAATAAAAGAAGGCATAATGTGGGAAGAAAGATAGATGTTGGGAAAAAGAAAAGAAGGCATAATTTGGAAAGAAAGGGAGAAGTTGGAAAACGAAAAAAAAGACATAATTTGGGAGAGAGAAATGAAGGCACAATTTGAAAAAAAAGGAAAGGAATGTTTGAAATTTCGACCTAGTCTGATTGATATCTCCTAAAGTCAAAATCTCAGTCCGATGAATCTTTCTCCTAAGATCCCGCAAAAATGGACCTAGTCTGATGAATATCTCCTAGAGTCGAAATCTCAGTCCGATGAATCTTTCTCCTGAGATCGCACAAAAAGGACCTAGTCTGATGAATTATCTCCTAGAGTCGAAGTCTTAGTCTGATGAGTTTTTCACCTAAGATAAATTGCAAATTTTAAGGTACATTTAAGTTTTTAAAGTCGTATTTCAGTCTTATCGCAATTCAAGTTTTAGCTAGTAATATCCAGTAACAAGCCCCATTTTTCCAAACTGGGGCAGAAAGTTTTCTTTGTTTTGCCTATTTTTATGAAGTCAGGAGCCCGCATGTAGAACACAGGAATACATTCAAGTTTTGAAGTCAGGAGCCCGCTTGAAGAACAGAGGTATTACAATTCAATTTTTATTTTTCAAATTCGTATTAGTATACGATAAAAACCCCAGTTTTCCAAACTGGGGCATAAAGTTTTATTTATTTTGTCTATTTTTGTGAAGTCAGGAGCCCGCCTGAAGAATAGAGGAATATATTCAAGTTCAATTTTATTCAAGTTCAGCAATTGGGAGGGAAGGAACAACACTCCAGTTCATGATTTGAAGTAACAACAAGAGAAAGTACAAGACAACAAGACAACAAGGAAGTACAAGAACAAGTTTGAAGAATTTAGATAGGATTTTGTAATTCATAGCTCGTACTTTAGGCTAGATTCTTTTATTTTCGGCATGCTGTAATAAGGAAGGTCAGCGAGCAGCAGTAGCAGCAGCAATCGCAGTGGAATCATAGCTCCTGGTAGTCCCAGCTACCAGACACTCCCGAACTACACTTACCCGATTCCTGTTTAGCCAAGGATAAGTAGGCAACCTCTGAAGCAGGGTGTGGTCAAACTTTTCAGAAAATGCTTCACACGGAATTTTCATACGGGCAAAAATTGCTCGTATTTTCTCACTTATCATTGCCCGAAAATATTTCATGTTTCCAAGAAAAGAGGGGAAGCTGTGAGCACGTGATTTTTGCCCTGTAGATGAATAATTTCCAAAATTCAAACAAAATGATTTTTCCTTATTTCTACAATTTTTGTGAATTTTTATGTTAATTGTTTGTATTTTATTCGTGCATTTTATTCATACGAAAATAACAAAATATGCATTTGCATTTAGGATTTAATTTCATATTTTAGGATAAACAAGGAGTTAAGTTGTTTTAGAACAAAATATTAAAAAAGTAACAAAAATTTGTCATGTTTGCGTTTATAGTTTTAATTTGCATTTAAATTAGGAATTAGGGTAGTTGGTAATTAGGGAAAGTATTACTTAAGTTTTTGTTTTTAATTTTGAATTTTAATAAAATCAGAAAATATACAATACAAAGTTATAATTTGGAAAATGAAAAAAAAAGTGAATTAAAAGAAGTGTAATGAAAAAAAGGATTAATTAAAAATGAGAGAACAATGGGGAAGGGCCAAATTTGGGCCAAAATCGGTCGAGCCCAAACCAAATTCCCCCATCCCAGCCCAATGACCTGGTCCACTGTGCGACTCACTAAAACGACGTTGTTTGGCGTCCGTTAAATCACAGCCACACAATGCCTTTAATCCAACGGCCACGATTGGTTCTCAAATTCTTGATATAACTGTCCGAACTCAGTCTAAACCCTAAGCGACCACTGCATCTTCCTTGTACAGTTTCAGACCTCGTCTTCTCCATCTCCTTCACCACCAAACCTCCATGGTCGCTGGCAAATCCACCGCCAATCACGGCCACAATAACACCCTTGAAACCCCATCTCACCCTCATCCCAAAAATCCCTTTCATTCCCCTTGAATGTTAGTGAGGCCTCTCGAATTTGGATTTGAAGGGTCCACTTTAGAAATTCCAAAGACCAAATCTGTGACTCCACAAATGGTCCTAGACTGTATTCATCTTTATTCGTGTGATTTCATGTGAAAACACACGATTAAGGGTTAGTCTAGTCAAGAATATGAAGAAGCTCGTTAAGGACTGTTCGAGTTGGTTTAGCTTGGTACTTTAGGTATCGTCTTTGTCTTTTCTCATGTTTTCCCAATTAGTTCGATTGTTAGTTTAATTTTCATTTAATTCTGTGCTTAGTATAAATTCTATTTTTCTTTTTCTTTTTTTAGCTTATCTAACTTCTCGCCCTATTCAGTTTTAGTTAATCAATTGTTAGTCTAATCGTTAAGTGTTAATTTTAGTTCAGCCAATTAGTTTCAGTCGAATATCCCTCTTGAAAATTGTTTCTTCATGTTAGGTTTTTAGTTCAATATTGCTCTTAATATTCATGTTGATACATTTTTATTCTGAGATAGATAGTTAGCTTATAATTGTTTATTGCAATCTGTTTGTTTTTTTACATTTGTGATTAGGTAATTCAGATGCTAGTTTGGTTCTTTGAGGGTTTAGGGTGATTAGTTTTTAGTTTCAATTAGTGTTAGTTAGTTTCAATATTAAAATAATAGGATTGAGTTGGTTCAGCTAAATGGTTGTGGGTGAGGTTGGCAATTTCAGGGGAGTTGGGGGGTAGTTTAGGTATTTTGGGGTTAGGGAATCTTTAATAACAAACTAAGAAGCTTCTAGAGTGGGATGGGAGTTGAATTTCAGACTTTTAGGTAGAACAACTTGGGGAGCAAGTCAGGAATTTAGGGATATCTAAGCTAAAATGAAAATATCAAAAGGGGCAAAGTGCAAACCTACTTTCCTTTTAGCTGCCCTAATTGTTTGCCTATAAAGGCATCACTTCTTGCCTTAGAGAGGGGGATTTTGTAAGATGGTTAAATTTCACTAAAAATCTTATTTTCATTCCTTCCTTTGGTTCAGTTTCATAATTAAATAAAGAAAACAAAAATACAAAAAAAGAGAGCTTAAAAATTCCCCAAATATTCATGAAACTTCACAGACTTGAGAATTCGCTTTTCAAATCCAATTTCTTTAGGTCTTAGCATCCTTCATAAGAAAAACCCAAAAACATTAGAAACTAAAAAAACAAATAAAATCGAAAACAGGAAGAAAAATCCAAAAAAAAATTATACTGTTTCATTGGATGATTTCGAAGTTCTCTGCCTATTAGATCACAATTTTCCAGTCTTTCTCTAGTTGCTAAAGGTTCAGAGGTTTGCTAGTTGATTTTTATGAAGTATTAGTGTTATTGAAAGTGAACAAGGATGATGTGTTTACACTACGTATCCTGAAGCTGTGTTTCTTCGGTTGTACTAGTTTCTCCTGAATTTTGAGAACTCATTTGGTGCTCTTGATTCATTCATGGTTTGGAGCTGGTGGTTATTGCTGTGTGTTGTTTGTTGTTGTTGCTAACCTCTTCTCCTTCCATGTTCTTCAATGTTCAGCTATACTCCTTGAATCTCGTTCTCTGTGACTACAAACTGAAGCTGAAATGGAAGAGGGACATCAGGATTGTGCACATTTGAACACTGTTTGAGACTTACTATTAGATATGCATCATTTATTAAATATGGCTGTCATTAGAGATTAACTTACACTACATGAGTAATAGGTATGATGGGACTGTAATAAATAATTGAATATTCATGTTGATGCTTGTTTAGTTTACGAATTTGAATGGATTAGCTTGATATGGTTGGTTCCACTGTGAAAATTGATATTCGTTTGGTGTAAAGTTAATTGAGTTATATGTAACTTTGGGGTTATAATAACTCGATTATCTGATTAGCTAGGACTGGTAAAGTGATTGGAAGGTTCATTCACTTAATAATTAATTCGTCAAATCCAGTATTGTTTAGTTTGGATTTGATCCCCGTTTCTGACTTAGTAGTTGTCTAATCTTTGGCACTGGGGTAGATCCATTTTATGGTGCTCAAGCCCAATACGCGGGCCATATCCGAATTTGGGATTGGAATTTGAGAGCATAGGAATTGAGCTCTTCACGCTGACTGGGTTCGATCCCAAGTCCTTGGGCCGGAGGCAGCTTTGTGTTAACGCCAGTTTGGGCCAACTTTTGGCCCATGCGGAGTGAGTCTACATTCAAGGTTTGATTAACCAAATTAGGTTTTGAGTTAGGTCTTTTCCTTCACTTTGGAGTCAAAACGATGATTAGATAATATGGTTACTTTAGATTAGCCTTTAATAAAAATAACAAGACGAGTCTCGCCAAACAAAATAATTGCAGGGCCCTCGATGTTAGTTGTATAAAATTACTTAGGATTTGGAAAGGCCATTTAGCGAATTTCACGTCCCTCCCAAAAGCTAATAACGCGTTATACTCTTTAGACGCGATTCTATTAAAATACCTTCTTAAACTCGGATGTACATTGATGCAACCCAAATCCAAATCTCGACGAAGTCAAAATGTGTTGATAATCACGTGTACACTGGTGGTGACGTGATTAGAAATACATTTTCACAACGTCGAAAGTCTTTTAAATAAATAATGGTAAAAGCGATAGATAAATAAAAGGGCACATAAGTTAGCATGTATTAAAACCAGATAAAATCTAATACAACAGTTAAGCGACCGTTCTAGAACCACGGAATCCGGGAATGCCTAACACCTTCTCCCGGATTAACAGAATTCCTTACTCGGATTTCTGGTTCGCAGACTGTAATAGAGTCATAATCTTCTTCGGTTTGGGATTCAAATCGGTGACTTGGGACACCATTAATCTCCAAAGTGGCGACTCTGAATAATTAATAACCAAATCCCGTTCCGATTATCCTTTAAGTTGAAAAACTCCTTTATGCCCCTTTGCGGGGGTGTATAGCAAAAAAGAAGGTGTGACAACTGGCACTTTCAAATTCCCACCTAATCCTTCATTTATTAGACACACAACCAAAATTATTTTTCTTAGGGTTGGTTAAAAATGTCGCCTGGCTCATGGACATACGTAAATATTTTTATAAGTTATGTTGAAATTTATAAAAGAATAAGAATAATAATTTTAATTATTATATTTCTAAATAAAAACCAGCCCTAGTTTATTGATTTTTTTTTAGTTTTAAATTTGAAAAGGTCCTGATTTTAATTCTACTTCATCACAATCTTTAACTACAAAGGCTCTCTTAAATATTTACAAAAACATGTGCTAGTTGAGGTTCAAATATTTGACCTCTTAGAGAAAAACTGTGATGATCTAATAGGTCATCTTATGTTTTAGAATGAAATTATGTATTTCGAAGCCTCAAATACCTTATTTTAGCCTTTTTCGATTTGCGTGCATAATTCGGGTATTTTTTCGAAATGCTTTTATGTTAAGAACTGATAAATACAAAATTTTACATCAAAACTCTATTTGAGTTGAAAAACAGACTCGGATCCGTATTTTGACGGTCTCCGCGGGATCGTATCGTAATTTGAGACCTAGGCATATGCCCAGAATCGAATTCGGAGGTTCCTAGCTCGAGTTATATTTTTTTGTCGAAAATTAAGAGTTTGAAAGTTTAATGATTTTTATGAAACTACCTATGTCTGATTTTGTCGATATCGGGTTCGTATTTTGATTTCGGAGCTTAGTACAGGTCCATTACTATATTAATGACTTGTCTGTCGAATTTGAGGAAAAACAAAATTGGTTTGACGTGATTCAGACGTCCAGTTGTTAAAATAGAAGTTCATAAGTTTTACTTGAAAAATTCATTTGATTTGGGGCCTCGAGGGATTGGTTGAGTTTCGGATAGGTTATGTAGTATTTTTGAACTTAAATGAACTGCTGGTGCATCAAGTCTGCAAACTTCGCAATTGCGAGGCCTGGCTTGCAAATGCCAGTCACTCATTTGTCGAGTAGTGGGATTGGGTGGATTTTTCGCATTTGCGAAAACTAGGGTCGCAATTGCAATCCCCTCATGTTCACATTTGCGAACAATTTGTTTGCATTTGCGAAGGCACTAGAAATGATAAGATTTCGCAATTCTGAAGAGTTTCTCACATTTATGTCGCAATTGCGACACCTGCAGCTGGGTAAAATCTGAAGTTGGCGGGATTTTTCTCTCATTCCTCAAATTTTCAAACCTACAATCTTAGAGGTGATTTTTTCAAGACCCTTTCTTCCCAAATTCATTGGTAAGTGATTGTAACCTATTTTCTTTCAATCTTCCGTTATATTCCATAAGTTTTCAACCTAAAATCTAGGATTTTCATGGTAGAAATTGAGGGTTTTCGTAGAATTAGGAATTTTTGTAAAATTATAATTTATACCTCAAATTGAGATCGAATTTCGAAACAAAGTTCATAATTGGGCTCGGGGTGAATGGGTAAATAGATTTTGGTCCAAACCTCGGATTTTGATCAAGTGCATTCGGGGTCAATTTTTTACTTTTCAGGAAAAAGTTTAGAAATTTTAAATTTATGCATTGTAATCGATTTCTTTAGCAATATTTGATATTGTTTAGTCAATTGTGGCTAGATACGAGTGATTTGGAGGCGGATTCTAGGGGAAAGGCCCCAATATAGCTCTGATTTGATTGCAGAGTGAGGTAAATATTGAGTCTAACCTTGACTTGAGAGAATTAGGAACCCTCGAACTATGTACTATGTGAATTTCATGTGAGCGACGTATATACGAGGTAACGAGTGCACATACGCCGAATTACTTGTTTTCCCTGATTTTTCGTTGTTCTTTAACTATCTCCTTTCCTATTTTAAATTTTATATGCCCGAAATACTTTTCATGCTTATTTGCTACATGTTAATCAATGTCCTCTCCTGTTAATGATGTTAGATCTTTTCATAGTTTCATGATTTTCTGCTATTTGCTTAAACTGACTTACTTGCACCTTCTAATTGTCAATTACTGGACTAATCTCGATGTGTAGTATCACTTATGTAGATTCCTATTGTACAAGGTTTCCTTTTTGGTTCAGTTTGGTATTTATTGATCATAAAGGTTTTCGTGGTTTGAATTGTTAATTTGACTGTGCACATTGAGTATTTGGTACTAATATGGTGGGATCGGGTTATACACCGCAAAAGGTAAAATAAGGGTGAATTGATATGGTAGAATAAGGGTGAATTTGTATTGTACGGTGGGATCGGATTGCACGGTGCAACCAGTGAAATAAGGGTGGAATAGTATACTGAAATAAGGATGAATTGTGATACTTATATTGATATTTGGTGGGATCGGGTTGTGCGCCGCAATATGTGTGTGTGTGTATATAAGGGAGGATTCTGTGTTGTACGGTGGGACCAGGTTGCGCGCCGCAACGACCTATTTATTTTTATTCCTTGAATTGTGTTGGTTTTTGGTATTTTCATTGAGAACTCTAAGAATTGGTAATTCTAATCGATACTATCTTATTTCTTGAGGTTGTAACTATTATTTTCAATTGAATATCTTATCCTGGTATGTATTTTCATTTCTGTCTTTATTATATACTGTGTGCAGGTCGTAATGTAGGTGACTTGCCTTAGCCTCGTTACTACTTTGTCAAGGTTAGGCTAGGCACTTATAGAGTACATGGGTCATTTTGTACTCATACTACACTCTGCATTTTTTGTGCAGATTTTAGAGTCAATTCCAGCGGCGATTAAGTGAGCTTGGATTGGACAGTTTGCAGAGACTTGAGGTATATTTGCTCAGTGCCCGCAGCTCCCGGAGTCCCCTTTTCTTTTTATTTAGTTGTGTACCTTCTTTTCATACATGTCTATGTTATTTCATGTCCTTGTTGTACTATTTATTGTAGCTTGTGCACTTGTGACACTGCTCCAGGGATTGTAGCAGACGTTTGCCTGTTTTAGCTTCCGAATTTTACTTTTGATTTCTGCAATTATTTCAATTCTTCTCTATTTAATTTACACTATTAAAAATGGATAAATTGCTCTAACATTAAGCGTCATCACGGTCCCGACAGTAAAAATTCCGTGGCACAACAAAAACCAAGCACATAACCAACACACAAAGAAATATTTTTTGTTAAATAGTGCCATTTTTTCCTATTTATCCGTTTCCTTGCAGTATTAATATATATACTTAGTAAAAAAGTTTCAAAAAAATAATGTTATGTGACACCGCTTTGTTAAAGGTGCATCTGCCCCTGGTCTGGCTTATTCTAGATTATGGAAACACCTAGACCATAACTTGTATAAGTCATCCCTTGCAAACTCTTTTCTTTCTTCTTTGTGTGCCATAGCGGACCTTTGTATTAGCAACTTTTAAGTTTAGTTGGGAAACGGCAGAGTTTGGGGAATAAAATAAAAGGAACAACACATCGAATGCTTCCTCTACTCATTTAAGCCCTAAATAAATTTCCAACGGAGAAGTGGTATCTAAGTTCCCTAATTGTTCCATGCTCTTTAATCTTTTCAAACTTAGTGAACTAAAACATCTGAACAACCAAAGAAAGAAAAGTCTATTGAAACCACATGTGAGAGTGGCTTGAGAGTTGGATGAAAAACGAACACAACCATTGAAGAGAAAACGGCTAAAGACTGATTGTTGGATAAAAACTAAGTAGATGTATTGGGGGGGTTTGGTAAAAACGAAAAAGAAACATTGAAGATAACGATGTTAAAGAAGTGATTGTTGTATAAAAACTAGGTAATGAAAAGTCGCTTTTTTGAAATGGCACTACCTGAATTAGTCGCTGACCCAACAACCACCCTTTTATATATTCTGTGATCTTTTGAGACAGTAACTTGCCAACATCCTCAGTAATTGCTAGTATTGGCCACAAAGTTTCTGGAAAGGAACACCTTTCTGTTCCATATTGAGTCCTCATAAGTGCGGTCCAATTGGTTTGACGACATTCTCCATATGTTTTATCTGAGTGCAGGGAAAGAAAATAATCTGGCAGCATGGCACCAAGTTTAACACCAGTTCTGCTATTCAGCCATCTTTTTCTTGTTACCTATGCTCAAAACTGTTCAAACTACACTTTCACAGCTAATAGAACTTTCCCCTTTTGCAAACAACTTCCATATTTAGAAGCCTACTTGCACTGGAACTACAATTCCTCCAGCACAAAAGTTTCGATTGCATACAGAGCTAAACAAGATTCTAAGGGATGGGTAGCATGGGCTATCAACCCTACTGGACAAGGCATGATTGGATCACAAGCATTAGTTGCTTTCCACAACTCAAATGGCAGCACAATAGCTTATACAACACAAATAACAAGTTACAGTCCATCAATGCTGAGAGAAAATCTTAGCTTTCAAGTTTCATATGTATCTGCAGAATAGTCAAACAATGAGATGATCATCTTCGCGACTATAGGGCCACTGGATAATGGAACCACAGTAAATCATGTGTGGCAAGCTGGAAGCTCAGTCTCAAGCAACATCCCTCAGATGCATTCATTATCATCCCCACACCTTCAATAATTTGGCAAAATAGATTTTCAGACAGTTTGAAAACACCTGCCTGAGAAAAAAAAGTCATCTTTGTTTTTCCGACTTATCAAAAAAGTGAATAAATAGTCATCTTTTGGTTTCATCCAGTAATTTAGATCAGGTCCAAATAAAAGTTTCACGCAAATTACTGTGAAAGAAGTTGCGCCTATTTTCCAGGCATAAAAAGGTCATCTCTATAATCATCCGATTCTGCTCATGCTTTCTTTGTCATCTAACTGTTGTTTGTTTAAACACGAGGCAGACACAAACTAGTCCACATTCTAACATTTGGAGTTTTCAATTTATCATGTCAAGGTGACTTTCCGAAAAAATATAACAGCGAGGAACATTAGGATAAGATTAACTAGTGAAAAATCAGTAGAAGTCGCAAACATTGATTCAACAGTCTTTGGATGAAATTAATCATGCAATTATATACTCAACACCCTCCAGACTGAAGGAGATGGTTTATCTCGGTAATATGAACGTATAACCATGTTGTCAATTAACAGATGCAGCTCACCGCACATTGACCATGTCTTCAGCATCCACAAGGTGCTATGAATGTGTAACCATATTGCCAATTAATTGATGTAGCTCACAAATCTTTGACTCAGTCATTGGCAACTCCAACGTCATCTGCACAACATATTTTAATTTAGATGTCAATAACTCAACTGAATAAGCCAAAGAACAAGAGGGCAAGTTGGCTAGAAGGAGATTTTGAATAAGCCTCCTTTTTGGACTAAGTTGACAAAGTATAAACTAAGTTGACAAGTTTAAGATTTACAAAGCCTGAATTCCCTTTACCAACATAGACACTGAACAGTTTAAGTTGTAATTTTTGCCACAAAGGCTTTAAGATTCCATCTGCTAAATTCTCATTTGCCACAAAGGGCGCGAGGATGTCTCCAGATCAGCCAACAATTCATTATTGAGAAAATGAAAAAGAGAACTCTCCACTCACCTCGTTGAAGATTTTACTGTAAGAGGTCTCTTTGAAACCCTGCAAAAGCATTTGAGGTTTCTTGTCAGACTGTCAGCTCTGTACATCCAAATTTACATGTTCTTTTTTAACCAAATTTACATGTAAAAGGATCACATTGTTGTGCATGAGTTGGGGTTCATGGAGAGATACCAATTTTTGGAATAGACCTAGAGAGGCTTGATTTAATTCTCCAATTTTGACGCGGAAGCTATGTATCTTGAAATTATCAACAGCAAATGCCATCATCATAAGAACAGATTCCTTCCCGAGTCCTTTGCCACGACTATACTAGCAAGAGCACCATAAGAAATTGAAAATTACTCACTGAAATACAAAAATCTGTAGGGACATTGACAACATACGAACAACTATATACAAACGAACTTGTGACATGCACAGAAGTATGAGAAATACACATCAAACTTGCAACAAACATGGGAGTATGAGAAATACAACATTGTCAGAGATTACTGTTAAAGTTTATCATGTCATATAATGATTTTAAGAAACATTTGGAAGCATTCGTTAAAATCTTAATAACAAAAGACTCGCATATAAGAAGGATGTAAATGACGAACTATTAATAAGAAGCAACAATATAATCACACATGCAACTTGTGCTGGAGCCAGAAAAAAAAATAGAGATACGCAAATAGTTTCTCATGGATTTCTAAGGAAATGAAATTCTAGTAGTGGTGATTCAGTCTGAGCTATCAGAAATAAGTTTCAGAATCAGAAACAGCAATATAGATTTCAGCTGCCTCATACATTACAGACGAAACAGGAAACTGATGTGCTTGAGAAAGGATGAACTGGAGATGACCAAGAAAAGAGAAGATAACAAGCCGAACTAGTGAACCTCTGATGCACTTGAGAATCCAGCATCAGCCCGAAAGTAAGAACTATTAACCCGAGGCCCGGAAACACCAAAAAGGTATTCCTACATTCACTTCATACATTTTCAGCGCTCAAAGGTCACAAGAACATTTCATGCAATGAATTCTGCAGTTCTCCCTCAATCAAAGAACAGAGAGTCCTAGGACAAAGGCTAAGGAAAATCCAATAGGCTAACCCTGTAAATGCATCTTTGGCCTAATCCTTACTGGTGAAATAGCTTTTAGAAACAAGTCACAATTATCCCTTATTGACAGACCACTTTTCACTCCAAAATCAAAACGATATATACAACAACGACAACAACTACCACAACAACCCAGTGAGTTTCCACGAGTGGGGTCTGGGGAGGGTAGAGTGTATGCGGACCTGTGTAGGGAGGTTGTTTCCAAAAGTCCCTCGGCTCAAGAAGACGAAAAGAGACAATATATTAGTACCATCAATAGAACCATAGAAATAATATCAACATCACAAGAATCAAAAAAATACATGAAAAACAAGAACAAAAACCATTGAATAAGGCTCGGTACTATGAAAAACGGAAGAACAGTGTGGACACAATGATACTCACTAGCAGCCTAGGACAAAACCTTATCAGACTAGCCTCCCAACCGGAACGAAGTAGAAAAATGCTCAGCATATCACTCTGATGCTCGACCTCCATACCCTCTTATCAAGGGCCATGTCCTCGAAAATCTGGAGTCATGCCATGTCCTGCCTGATCACCTCTCCCTGATACTTTTTAGGCCTCCCTCTCCCTCTTCTTGAACCCGCCAAAGCCAACCGCCCAAACCTCCTAACCGAGGCATCTGGGCTTCTCCTTCGCACGTGATTGAATTGTCTAAACCTCGCTTCCCGCATCTTGTCATCCACAGAGGCCACACTCACCTTCCCCCAATATCTTCATTCATAATCTTATCCATCCTAATGTGCCCGCACATTCACCTCAATATCCTCATCTCTACTATTTTCATCTTCTGGATATGTGAGTTCTTAACTGGCCAACACTCTGCCCCATATAACATGATTGGCCTGACCACCGCTCTATAAAACTTACTTTTGAGTATCAGTGGCACTCTCTTGTCACATAGGACTCCAAATGCTAACCTCCATTTCATCCACCCCACCCCTATACGGTGTGTGAGATCCTCGTCAATCTCCGCATCCCTCTGGATAACCGACCCAAGGTACCTGAAACTGTCTCTCTTGGGGATGACCTGTGATCCAAGCCTCACGTCCAGCCCCGCTTCTATCGGCTCAACTCTTAACTTGCACTCTAGGTATTTTGTCTGAGTCCTGCTCAACTTGAAACTTTTAGACTCAATGACATGTCTCCAAATCTCCAATCTATCGTTAACTCCACTTCGCGTCTCATCAATCAGAACTATATCATAAGCGAACAAAATACACCATGGCATCTCCCCTTAAATATGTCGTGTTAGTGCGTCCATCACCAGAGCAAATAAGAATGGGTTGAGCGCAGATCCTTGATGTAAACCCATAACTGGGAAGTGCTCCGAGTCGCCTCCCACAGTCCTAACCCGAGTCTTAGCTCCATCATACATGTCCTTGATCACCCTAATATAAGCAACCGGCACACATTTTGCCTCCAGGCATCTCCAAAGAACTACCCTAGGGACCTTGTTATAATCTTTCTCTGGGTCAATAAACACCACGTGCAGATCATCTTGTTATCCCTGTACTGTTCCACCAACCTCCTAATAAGGTGGATCACTTCCTTAATCGAACGCCCGACATGAACCCGAACTAGTTGTCGGATATAGACATCGTCTTCCTCACCCTCACTTCCACCACTCTCTCCCACACTTTCATAGTATGACTTAGAAACTTGATACCCTTATAGTTGTTGCAATTCTGTGTATCACATTTGTTCTTGTGCAGCGGTACCACCGTACTCCACCTCCACTCATCTGGCATCCTCTTCGTCTTGAAAATAACATTAAACAACCTAATCAGCTACTCCAAGCTTGCTCTACCCACACACCTCCGGAATTCTACCGAAATTTCGTCTGACTTGCTCTGCCCCTACAGATCTTACGTATAGCCCCCACGACCTCATCAATCTTAATGCGCCTACAGTACACAAAGTCTCGGTGACCCTCGAAATGCCCCAATTCACCTAGCACAATATCTCGGTCCCCCTCTTCATTCAGAAGTTTATGAAAGTATGTTTGTCATCCCCGCTTAATCTGAGCCTCTCCCATCAAAACTCTACATCTTTGTCTTTGATGCACCTCACTTGGTCCAGATCTCGAGCCTTCCTCTCTTTCACCTTGGCCAGCCGAAACAACTTCTTTTCCCCATCTTTGTTCCCTAGTTTCTCGTATAGACGACCAAACCCTGTAGTCTTAGCCTCCGTGACCACCAGTTTCGCCTTCTTCCTAGTTACTTTATGCCTCTCCTTGTTCGCTATCCTCCCCTCCTCGCCTGACCCTACTAACTTCAAGTACGCCACCTTTTTCGTTTTCACTTTACCTTGGACCACTTCATTCCACCACCAGTGGCATTTGTACTCGCAAGAATAACCCTTCGAGACCAATAACACCTATCTCGTCGCCTCCCTACTACAGTTGGTTGTCGTCGTCTACATAGCGCTCGCATCCCTGTATATGGGAACCTAATATTGCGAATAAAAGTTCTTTTAAGGTGGAGGAACGGATCAACTAGTGACACAACATTAAAAGTCAATGAAGCAAATCGGAGATATAAAAGCATGTGTACCTCTTTGGTTCAGCTATCATAATCTCGGCTTCGGCCATTTTGGGATCATCCAAGTCATTCATATATATGTTCACATCACCAACCATGGCTGTCAAAAAACAAACAATTAAGAATCATATATCAATTCAGAAAAAACAAGTTCCCTCACACTCGCAATCAACACCAATTTCCTTATATCTCAGTTAACATGGTTTTCACTCAATTAACTTTACCATATCACATGAAATTCGGCGAACATATAGTCAACCTCCATTCTTTTCATAGTGAAATAACTATTGCCTACTTAAACTTGTAAAAGCCATGTTATCAGCAACAAAAGAAACCAATAAGAAAATATGAAAAGAAAAAAGTCAAGTAGTTGCAGAAAAATTCAGATCCTAATCGGAAGAGCTTCATATCTTAGTATGCCATACACAGTAGATGATCACAAGTCCTGTGCGGATAAAAAATCATATAAATAAAACCAAGACAATATTAACGTTGACATAAAGCTAAATGGAATTATTAAAATAGAGGTAGGTGAGATTAAAACAAGAATGCGACCTTCAACATGAGGTTCTCCATGGATGAATTTTCCAACAATTAGTTCCCTGTCCAATATGATGAAAGTTTGCTCTGCCATTAAAAAAATATTTCCAATAAAATTCATAAGAACCACATGAAGAAAATAAACTAAAAACCCATTAAATATCCAGAACATCACTATTTAGTCCTTCTTAGCCCAATCAAAAGCCGAAAAAAGCCACAGTTCTGGAATGATTTACCATTCACTTAGAGTATGTAATTAACAAGGTAAGAAAGAATCAAATTGGTGTATTATTCCATGTAGTGATACATATATATACTTTTGTTCATCAGGTGCTAACCAAGGAAAGAAAATAAAAGAGATTCCTACAAATCTGCTATCTATATATGGGTTATGTACACTACTAAGAAACAGTCTATGTTCATTGTGTAAAGCATTTAGGTTCATTCTGTAACACTCCCCCTCATGTTGGAGCATATATATTGATTATGCCCAGCTTGTTACAAAGGTAATCAACTCGAGTGCCACTCAATGCTTTAGTGAACAAATCAACTAGTTGCTCTTTTGTCTCCACGTAGCCAGTGGAAATCAAGTTCTCATAAATCTTCTCACGAATAAAATGACAGTCAACTTCAATATGTTTGGTTCTTTCATGATACACTGGATTTGAGGCAATATGAAGTGCAGCTTGATTATCACACCAAAATTTTGATGGATTAGGATGCTTCAACCCAATTTCAGTTAAAAGGTGATGTATCCACATTATCTCACATGTTGATTGTGCCGTAGCTCTATACTCGGATTCTACACTGGACCTAGATACAACATTTTGTTTCTTACTTCTCCATGATACCAAGTTTTCACCAACAAATACACAGTAACACTAGTAGATCCTCAATTAATCTTGGATCCAACCCAATCTGCATCTGCAAAACATTCAATGCGAGAATGACTGTGATTGTTGTATATAATATGCCAAGTCCAGGAGCTCCTTTTAAGTAACATAGGATCTGCTCCAAAGCCTCCCAATGTTTAACTGTGGGCGCAGACATGAACTGGCTAACCATCTCACTACAAAAACAATATCTGAACGAGTCACAGTGAGATAGTTTAATCTCCCAACTAACCTCATGTATCTATCTGGATCATTAAATAGATCGTCATCATCTTTTAGAAGATGGAAATTAGGAACCATTGGAGTACTGCAAGGCTTGGCAGCCAGCTTACGAGTTTCTGCTAGTAAGTCAAGAATATACTTTTTCTGAGATAGAAAAATTTCCCTTCTTGCTTCTAGTTATTTATACTCCCAGAAGTATTTCAGTTGTCCCAAGTCTTTTGGATGAAACTTAGTATGCAAGAAAGACTTGAGTGAAGAGATTCCTGCATAATCACTCTTTGTGGTAACAATGCCATCTACATATACAACAAGGAGAATAGATCTAGTTGTTGATTGCTTGTAGAAGGCAGAATGATCATATTTGCTCTTTTTAAGCCCAAGTTCTTGAATTGCTTCACTAAATTTACCAAACCAAGCCCGGGGAGACTGCTTTAAGCCATATAAGTATATTTTCAAATAACAGACCTTGGCATACTCCCCCTGAGCAACAAAACTAGGTGGTTGCTCCATATATACCTCTTCATGGAGATGACCATGAAGAAAAGCATTCAAAATATCCAATTGATACAAAGGCCAATTCTCAGAAGCAACTAGAGAAATAAACAAGCGGACAAAACTAAGTTTGGCAACTGGAGAGAACGTGTCTGAATAATCCACCCCATAAGTTTGAGCATACCCCTTAGCCCACTGCTTTGTTTCCACCGGATAAATCCACTAAATTCCAAGTGTGATTTTTCTCTAAGGCATGTATTTCCTCAAGCATTGCTTCAAACCATCTAGAATGATTCAAAGCCTACTTCACCGTTTTGAGTATAGAAACAGAGTCCAGAGACACAATCAAAGATCTAGATACAAGGGACAAATGGTCGTAGAAAACAAAATTAGCAATAGAATATATGGATTTGCAAGTGTGTATACCATTGGGAAGAGCAATGAGAAGGTCAAGGTCTTCCGGAGGGTCGTGTGAAGGCAAATCTGATGATGAAGGAACTGATGACGAAGGAACTGGTGCAGAACATGTATTGTTTGTATGTCGCCTCCGCGAGTAAACTTGAACAACTGGCATTCTTGCTAACACAGTTGGAGTAGGTGCTGAAGGTGGAATAATGGATTGGTGCTCGATAAAACTAGGAGATGGAGGAACATCACCTCGTTGTTATGACAAAGTACGAGTAACCTGATACATTAGCCACTCATCTTCTTCCCCCTGACTTGTAGAAATGGCAGGTGCAAAGAAGAATGGTGTAGTATCTAAAAATACCACATCTGTTGACACTAAATATTTGTCAAGTTCAGTAGAATAATACTAATACCCCTTCTGAAGGCGGGAATAGCCAAGGAAAACGCACTTCAATGCCTTGGGATCTAACTTGGTAACAGATGATCGAACATCTCGAACATAACACGTGATTCCAAATACCTTAGGTTCCACCGGAAATAATGCCTCGTTTGGAAAAAGTACATTGTAAGGCACATTACCACCAAGCACAGTAGATGGCATGCGATTAATCAGAAAGCAAGTCGTAGAGACCGCATCAGTCCAGAACTGTTTAGGAACCTTCATTTGGAACAAAAGTACCCGAGTTGTCTCAAGTAGATGCATATTCTTCCTCTCAGCTACTCCATTTTGAGAGTGTATCAACACATGAAGACTGATGTAGAATACCATGTTGTCTCACGCACGACTTAAATAACTCTGGCATGTATTCTTTAGCATTATCACTCCTTAGAATACGCATCGAAGCATTAAATTGAGTTTTGATTTCAGCACAGAAGGCAGAAAAGTGAGTAAACACTTCAGAGCGGCTCTTCATAAAGTAAATCCAAGTCATTCAAGAAAAATCATCTACAAAGGTGACAAAATACTTATGCCCAATTTTGGAAACAACGGGACATGGTCCCCAAACATCAAAATGAACTAACTCAAACGCTGACTCAGCTCGTTTACTAACCCTTGGACTTAACGAGCTGCGATGGTTTTTTGCAAATAAACATTACTAACAATCCAATCAAGAAATATTCTAAAACTGAGGGCCTTCTTCAATGAAGGCAGAGAGGAGTGTACTAATCGACAATGTACTTCAAAGGGAGACATAACACTAGAGCATGCAATAGACTGTGGCTCCCATTCATCAAGGATATAGAGATTACCAGATAAATATCCTTTACCAAAATCTCTTTTGTTGTAAGATCTAGAAACAAATAATGATCGGGAAAGAATACAACACAACAATTAAGGTCGTTGGTGATTTTACTAACAGAAATCAAGTTAAAGGCCAAGTTTGGTAGACTTATACAGATTACAGGGTAATAGAGGAAGTTGGTTTAACAGTCCCAGATCCAACACTACTACAAGTTGATCTATCAGCTATAATGACGGGAGAGGGTGCTTTATGTGAGCGATTGCTAGAAAAAATATTTGGATTACCTGTCATATGATTTGTGGAACCTGAATTGATCACCCATTTATTAGAAGATGTGATAAGACATGTTTTATCTGATCCAGCAAAGGCAGTAGCTGAAGAAGATTTCTTAACTGATTTATGATTTTGAAGGAATTTTAAAAACTCACTGAAACCAAGATTGTTGGACTAGGAGTTGTTGCACTATAATTCTTTACCATCATTTTTTTCTTTGAATAATAAACCGGTTAAATTTACTGAGGTCCCCAAAGCTAAAAGATACCAAAACAGATCTCTGGTAAACACGAAGTCAACAATCTATTTAACAGAACTCCACTCTAACAATCCACTCAACCAAATCAGAGAACCAAACAAATCTGTCCCCAAATCCAATAAAAACAGAGACCAAAAAAGTTTCTGATAAGGGAAGACCCAACGTATAATATCAAGTCTCAAATTGTAAGAAATCATCTTACAAGGAAGACTCAACAAATACCAATTCACAAGACAAGCAATCAAATGCAAGAATATTGTTCCACTACTACTTTAGTATCCCAAAAACAAAACAAACAGTAGAAGAACTCAAACCTGACCAAAATTAGTGTAATACAACCTTGTCCGAGTCTGTTCTTCACGAAAATAAGGTTATGTTATCAGAGGATAACCAACAATCGATCAAAAATGTCAAGCTAATCTCGGAGAACAAAGCTGGAAAGAGAATTGACCCCACACACACCTGACGTGTCTGCCGGAAAGTTTTGGTCAACTCTTGCGAGACAAACGCAACTCCAGCGAAGCCACAAATGTGGCTTTGATACCATGTAAGTAACAAGGTATTGAAGAATCAAATTGGTGTATTATTCCATGTAGTGTTACATATACATATATATATACACACACTTGTACATCAGGTGCTAACTAAGGAAAGAAAATAAAAGAGATTCTTACAAATTTGTTATCTATATATGGATTATGTACACTATTAAGAAACAATCTATGTTCATTATGTAAAGTGTCTAGGTTCATTCTGTAACAGAGTACAAGGTCAGCAAGCTAATTTTTAAATCAAACTTATAATTGGTCCTGACATTGCATTTTTCCACAATTCAACAAAAAATAGTGATTCAGATGCCTTACAGAAAAAATGTAATAAAGTAATTTAGGTTTTTCTTCCCTAATATAAAAAGGGGTCACCGTCTCTCAGCATTAAAACATTCCAAAGCGTTAAAAGATCACAGTTTCTATTTTTGGAACCAAAAAGGAAACAAGGAAACACAGAAGGTGAGATTTCATTCAGAAATAGAAATGAAAGACAACTTGAGGGGTATTATACTAAGGGCTTTAGTCTCGTGGTAAGTGCGAGATGTGTGGATTAGGCCCTCGGCATGGGTTCGAACACTGCTGCAGGCAAAAAGCCTTTTATGTAAGTGGAGAGGATAAAGGATCAACCCTATTATGGTCGAGTTCCGATTCATCTAGAAACAAAAAGATATGTTTTTTTCTTTCAATAATACATGAAAGACACTATCTGTCAGCATCAGATTACCCTGCAAAACGTTAAAGATCAGGACTTTATTTTTAGAAACTCAAAAGAAAAAATCACCAAAGATATACATGGAGGTGAAATTTTAATCAGAAACGGAAAGCGGCACATTATATTCTTGATATAACTAAAGAAACAGTAATTAAGGCAAAGATAGCTTTTTTTTTTCAGAAATAATCAAAAGGGTAACGAAAAAAAAACAGTAATTCAGGGCAAAGGCAGCTATTTTCTTCAGCAATAAGATCTGTCAAACATAAAGTAATACAGAAGGTGAAATTTCAATTAAAAATGGAAGGCATACATACTTAAGGGGTCTAGTGTCCAAGAGAGTTGCATTTCATATTCTTGATCAAGGGTGAGGGGTTCAGAACCAGTAGCTTGGAGAAGAAAAGGGTCTTGCATCCATTCATGATACTTTGGGACATGCTCTCTCATGTAAGGTACCAGTGTCACCTTCTCTCCTTCTAGACTCGCCTTCATCTCTCTCTCTCCGAGGACGCGTATAGAGCTTGTTACCAGTGAGCAGCTTAAAGTTAAAGCTAGTATTCAATAGGTAAGTGCTACGGCATGGCAATGGGGTGGGTTGGGACGGGGCGGGGTAGGTTTGGCAAAGGGAAATTAAAAGCTGTTCATAAGTAGCTTATTATAAGAATTGGTCAAGTGATAAAATATTACTAATATTAGTCAATTAGTTATTTATAGCAAAAATTATAAAAAATTTATTTGTTTTGAGTGAATGTTATTTAAATAGATTGAGCATAATTTAAGGAGCTTGAATCTCAGTTTTGGACGATTTGGTGAAGTTTTGAGGTAGTTTGAATTATAGCTGACCAGCGGGTGGGCCGGGCCGGTTACGGGTCCGGATTTTTTGACCCGTCCGGGTCCGGGCCGGTCCGGTCCGGGTTCAATTGGGGGCGGGTTGAATTGGGCCGGGTTCGATCCGGTCCGGGTCGGGCCGGACCGGGTTTTACTTTTTTTTTTTTTTTTTTTGTATTTCGTATAGTTTAAATATTAAGTTATATTAATACTTTGTAATAATTGAATGAACACAACAAAAGATGGGAAAAATTGCACTTATTGCAAGTGCTACTTTATTTCTTAAATTGAAAATTTCAAATTGAAAAACTAAAATGTATCATAACTAGTTTACAATTTACAATTTTACATCAAATGGCTTGCATTGCAATAGCAAGTTCTTCCATATTAATATGAACCTCTGGACCTTCTTCTGGAGTGTTAAATTCGGATGGGTTTCCGTGCGTTAAGATATCTCCAAGTTCTTCGTCTTCCGGGCTATCCAGATCTTCCTTTCCTTGATTTCTTCTTTCAGATCTTATCCAATCTCTTAGACACACTAAGACTTCCAAAGCATTGCTTCCCAATGAGTGCCGCGTGTCTCCAAGTTGTTGTCTTGCTTGGCTAAATGCACTCTCGGATGCAACAGTGGAAATTGGGACATTCAGGACATCCCGCGCCATAGCGTAAAGAACGGGAAATTGCTTTGAATTTTCCTGCCACCAGCCTAACGGTGAAAATTCCTTGGTGCGAGGCTCCTTTTGCTTCTGCAAGTAAAATTGCAATTCATCTATATTCCTGCTACTAGATTGAGTGTTAGCAAAAGTTGAAAAAATATTAAAACTATCAAACCCTTCATCATCATCTCCGACTACATTAGAAGTGCTACATTCCATAGTGGGATTTGCAGCAGATGATGCACGAGCAATATCACATTGAGTTGCATAATAAGTATATAGATATTGTAAGTGTTCATTTAGTTGGTTCATAGATTCATACAAATTTGGGCTTTCAGTGGGCCCAATCTCCATATAATTGTATAAAGCATTCATTAATTGTTGACAATCAGACATTTTAATTGAAGGATTTAAAACTGCACCAATTAAGTAAATAGGAGGAATTGGAAAGAAATATTTTTTAAATTTTGCTTGCATACTTGCAATAGCATCCGTATATCTATCGTTCTTCTTAAATTCAAATAGTAGCAAAGAAATTTCAGCTATATGTACTAAAGCCAAAGTAATAGTTGGGTAATATGCCCCAGAAAACACAACAGTAGCAGTATAAAACTTATGTAAAAATTTAATGACATCACTAATGACCTCCCAGGTATCACCGGTTAACATACGACTAGGATTAGTACAATGTGCATTAGCAACTTCTGTTATTGGAAATCTATATTTGTAGCAACATTTTAAAAATATATACGTATAGTTCCATCTAGTAACTACTTCGTCGGGCATGAATCTAGGTCTAAGGTTATATTGTTGACACTTGTTCTTAAATTCTCTTATTCTAGATTGTCTATTATTTCCCTGAATTACTCCAACAGCTCTTCTAACTAGAGTAATCTCATGTAAAAATAAATCTAGCCCACTTTTAACAATTAAATTGTATACATGACATGCACATCTAACATGAAAAATATCATCAAGAGGTGGATGTAAATTCAATTTTAAAATTGAAACTGCAGCATTGTTGTTTGAAGCATTATCAAAAGACATACACAAAACTTTTTGGTTTAGATTATAAAATTCGACAACTTCAACAATTGTAGTACTAATAAATGTTGCAGTATGACTCTGATCTTCATCATATTTAAAAGCAATTATACGTTTTTGCATACAAGTATTGTCATCTATCCAATGACATGTAATTGTTAAATAATCATTTCCATTTACAGCATGGCCAATATCAGAAGTTAGACATACTCTAGAAGGAAGGTGACTAAACAAATAACGTATGTACGTTTGATATTGGCCGTGAAGTCTAAAGATGTCAGATCTACAGGTACTTCTAGGGATACCTTTAAACATAGGGTTGTATATCCTTTGAATATACGTAACAAGATAAGAGGAAGAAGCAAAAGAAAAAGGTAGACAACCCAAAGCAATCATTTTCGCTAATTCCTCTCGATCCCTCATTTTATCATATTTTCGCAGACCTCCAGTAGTAGTGTTAGGTGTTGTTTCACTTCCATCCCCATTATTTCCCCATTCTATAGGATGATCCTTTTGCATATGTCTAATAAGTGTGCCAGTCCCCCCTAAATTACCTCCGGTCAAATGTTGATACGTGTCGTTACAAAGTCTGCACTTAACTCTATCACTATCTTCTATCTCATCAAAAAATTTCCAAACAGCACTTCTTTTTCTACGATTAGATTTAGATTTTGGAGCGACTGGTGGTCTTCTACCCCTTGTTGCACTAGCAACTCCAACTCCAACACTACCAACATTTGCACTATTAGGTGTAGATGGTATCTCATCTTCTATTCCAATTTCGTTATCTTCTATTCCGAAATCTTGGTGTAATTGTTCATAATCAATATTTACATCTTGCAAATTAGGCGATGATTCAGAAACATGTGTTATTGGTTCATTATTACTATTACTACCAGAAGCTATAGGACTTTTTTTACTACTTCCACTTCCACTTCCACTCCTACCAGTAACTTTTCTACACGCTCTTTTAGCAGCATTCAACATATTGGAAAATTTAATATATAAGCTAAACTAAAATCAAATATGCAATTAAAATATTAAATAAGAGAAAGAGTTGGAGAGAGTGCACCGAATTCGACAATAAATTGAGCACTTGAACAGGTGAACTTCAAGAATGTTGAACACTTGAACTTCAAGAATCAAGCTTCGAAGTTCGAATGCCGAATTGCCGATTTCCAAATAAGAAATTACGATAAATTTAATTCGGGAAAATAAAGACAATAAAATTATGAAAGTAGAATATGAATTCTTGAATTGAGAGAGAGATAGATAATTTGAGAATTGAGAGAGAGATAGATAATTTTGAGTGAGGAAATGAAGAAGAGGGGGAGGGTATTTATAGATTTTTAGAAGGGTTATTAATGTAATTAAATAAAAACTAAAAAAAATCAAAAAATGGCCAAATTTGCAAAATTTACCCGTTGGCCAACGGATCTGGTCTTCTGGACCGTTGCCAACGGGCAAGTGGGCCCCACAAGTATAAAAAAAAATTTTTTTTTAAAAAAAAAAAAAAATTTGACCGTTAAAACCGGTCCGGGCCGGTCCGGGTTGGCCGGTTCGCCCGGTAATTCGCTTCCCGGGCCGGTCCGGTCCGGGTTATTTGCCCGGTAAGGCTGTGCGTCCAAACCCCCTTCCCCCCCCAACCCAGCCCGGCCCCCCCCGCCCTTAACCGGTCCGGTCCGGGCCGGTTTTGACCGGGCCGGTCCGTGCCGGTCCCGGGTCAACCCGGCCCGGTTGACACCATTAGTTTGAATTGAAAATTCGAATTAAAAGCTAAACATGAAAAATAATAATATATGTATTACACTGTGTATCATTTGTCTATCACATATATATCATATTTGTATTAATTGTGTATCATGTATATCCATGTATACATGTGTGTGAGATATATGCGTGATACATGTTTGGTACATATGTCGCAGAAGACTTTTTTTAACTCGATTTAATTAAGAATTTTGATACAAAACCAGTCTAAATCACCTCCAATCTTTCTCAAATTTTGTATATTGACTTATCTATATATTTTCAATAAATTTCAATTATACTCATTGAAAATGTTCCTTTTTGTTTAGATTCTTGAAATATAATACAGATTTTTGTATTTCATCACCTTATTTGCTACCCTGCCCATGAAATTTCTTTTCCGCCTTATATCTACTGTTGCTAATCATGCTTAAAATACGAAAAATAATTTTTGCATGGATCTTTGATAGAAAGAACCTATTATTTGGTTTTTATTATAAATAGAATCCTATTTAAGGTGAATGTCTATATTTAGAGAGATTCTAGGGTTTACTTCTTGGTGGCTAAGTCACCACCTCCCTATAAATAAAGGGGTTCTATTCCATTGTAAACCATCCCAAAGTATCAATAAGAATACTCCTCTCTCTACTTTTCTCTCTATTGTTCTTGTTCTTGTATTATTGTTCTTGTTCTTATATTATTTCATAACACGTTATCAGCACGAGACTCTACCGTCTCAAGAATCGATTCTCGAGAAAAACTAAGGTATTTCTCTCTTCCTAATTTGATTTTCGATTATGTCTGACATTACGAAAAGAAAGTTCGTTGCCCTTGAAATTTCGGGCAAGAACTATATGACATGGGTGTTGGATGCTGAAATCCACTTAGATGCTATGGGTCTTGGAGACGCCATTAAAGATAGAGATAAAGCATCAACCGAAGACTGTGCTAAGGCCTTGATTTTCTTGCGCCATCACCTTGATGAAGGTTTGAAGATTGAATATCTCACAGTTAAAGATCCACTCATCTTGTGGAATGGCTTAAAGGAGAGATATGACAACTTGAAGTTGGTCACTCTGCCACAGGCACGATATGATTGGGCTCATCTGAGGCTCCAAGACTTTAAGTCTGTTTCTGAATATAATTCTGCGATGTTCAGAATTACTTCTAAGTTGAAGCTCTGCGGAGATAATATCTCTGATTATGATATGCTTGAGAAAACGTTTACAACGTTTCATGCCTCCAATATGGTACTGCAACAACAGTACAGAGAGAAAGGCTTCAAAAAGTACTCTGAACTGATTTCTCTCCTACTTGTGGCTGAGCGAAACAATGACCTGCTCATGAGAAATCAAGAAAATCGACCCACCGGGTCTACACCATTGCCTGAAGCAGATAAGGTGTATTCTCATTATGCCAATCATGAAAAGGGCCATGGATCTAATCATGGTCGTGATCGTAATCGGGGTCATAGCCGTGGACGTAGACAAGGAAGAAATATCCATGATGTCCGTCACCCCGCGAGCCGAAAGCAGAAACGGGATTATGAGGATCCTAAGGCAAATAGTTCAGAAACTATATGTTATCGTTGCGGTGGAAAAGGGCACTGGTCAAACGCTTGCCGTATACCAAGACATTTGGTTGACCTTTATCAAGCATCTCGAAAGAGTAAAGGCCCTGAAACAAATTTTGTCTCTGACGATAATTTTGACATCACCTACTTGGATGTGGCAGATTTCTTTGATCAACCCGATGGGAAAGTAGACCACCTAATCGGTGATGGATCTGTGATGAAAGAAGATGGAGTTGTTTGATTTTATTTCACTTATTTGTAATAGTTAGTGAATAAACTAATAGTCATTAGTATCAGCTCGTATTAGTTAGTTTATGATATAATGTTAGTACTAGTTCTTTAGAATGTTTCAATATGCTCAAATTTCAATAAAATTTTTATTTTTCAGTAGAGGTAATCGACTAACCTAACAGTTAGTCGATTATCTAATATTTCGCATTAAAACTGCAAAATAATCGATTGTGTATGTTTAACAATCGATTGTCAATGTTCAACAATCGATTGTCTATGCTTAACAATCGATTGTCTTAAGACAGTGTGATCTGAAGTTTTTCAAAATAGCAAATAATCGATTGTGTATGTTTAACAATCGATTGTCAACGTTCAACAATCGATTGTCTATGTTTAACAATCGATTGTCTTAAGACAGTGTGATCTGAAGTTTTTCAAAATAGCAAATAATCGATTATGTATGTTTAACAATCGATTATATTAAGACACAATCGATTGTGTATATTTTAACAATCGATTGTTTTAAGAAAATGCTTAAAATGAAATTTTCAAACTGCAAAGTAATCGATTATGGAAAACATATAATCGACTATCTGATTTAGTTAGTCAACTGACCTCAGCAGATTTTGAAAATACTGTTTAAATGTGAAACAAACGAATTGAATTTGTTTATTCTTATGTTTGTGTATTTCTTTTGTATGTCAAACTATGGGAAAGCAAATATGGATATCTCACAAAGCAAGCTTGGATCAACGTCCAGCTGTAAAAATATTTGTTTAGTTGATTCATGTACTACACATACGATACTCAAAGAAAAGGAATATTTCTCTCAACTAAATATGTGTAAGGCAAATGTTACTACAATCTCTGGTAGTAGTAAATTGATTGAAGGCTCCGGAAGAGCAACTGTAACTCTGCCCAAAGGCACGATGTTTATCATAGTGAATGCAATGTTCTCCTCCAAGTCTAAGAGAAACTTGTTGAGTTTTAAAGATATACGCCGGAATGGCTATCATATTGAGACAATAGATGAAGATAATCTTGAATATCTCATCATTACAAAGAATGTCTCCGGCCAAAAGAGGGTTATTGAGAAATTCCCATCTTTATCTTGTGGCCTGTATTGGACAAGAATTAGTGCAATTGAGGCACATTCAACAGTAAACCAAAAGGTTACTGATTCCAATACTTTCGTACTTTGGCATGATCGATTGGGACACCCGGGATCGATCATGATGAGACGGATTATAGAAAGCTCATATGGGCATCCGTTAAAGAATTTCAAAATTCTTTCAAATAATGAATATCCTTGCACTTCTTGTTATCAAGGCAAGTTGATTATCAGACCATCACCAACAAAGGTTGGGACTGAGTCACCCACGTTTTTGGAACGTATACATGGGGACATTTGTGGACCTATTCACCCACCCAGTGGGTCCTTTAGGTATTTTATGGTCTTGATAGACGCATCCTGTAGATGGTCTCATGTGTGCCTGTTGTCATCACGCAACCTTGCGTTTGCGAAATTAATGGCACAAATAATTCGACAACGAGCACAATTTCCTGATAATCCAATCAAGTCTATTAGACTGGATAATGCTGCTGAGTTTTCATCCCAAGCATTTAATGATTATTGCTTATCAATTGGGATAAAAGTGGAACATTCTGTAGCTCATGTTCACACTCAAAACGGCCTTGCAGAATCGTTAATTAAACGCCTGCAGTTGATTGCAAGGCCATTACTCATGAAAACGAGGCTGCCCACTTCGGTATGGGGTCACGCCATTTTGCATGCAGCAATGCTAATTCGTCTCAGACCGAAGAATTATCACAAATATTCCCCGTTGCAATTGGTTTTGGGTCATGAACCCAATATATCCCATTTAAGAATCTTTGGATGCGCAGTATATGTGCCTATAGGACCGCCATCCCGCACCAAAATGGGTCCGCAAAGAAGGTTAGGAATATATGTTGGGTTTGAATCGCCCTCCATCATTCGCTACCTCGAAATATTGACAGGGACTTGTTTACTGCACGATTTGCAGACTGTCGATTTGATGAGACACTTTTCCCAAAATTAGGGGGAGAAGTTGGTGAAACCAAACGGGAAATTTTGTGGAAAAATGCATCATTATCTCATCTTGATCCACATACCTCTATTTGTGAAAGAGAGGTACAAAAGATTATCCATTTGCAAAGAATAGCAAATCAAATGCCTGACGCATTTACGGACTTGAAAAGGATAACGAAATCCCACATCCCCGCGGAAAATGTTCCAATCCGTATTGATGTCCCTGTTGGACAATCATCTAGTGTCATAACCCATGAGTCGAATGCACGCCTGAAGCGTGGCAGGCCATTAGGTTCTAAAGATCGAAATCCTAGAAAGAGGAAAGCAAATGATAAAAATGACGCTACGAAAGAATCTCATGAGGAAATTCATGATTTAACAAATTTTGAGATTCATGAAGAATCCATTGAGCCCGAGACTCTGGAAAATACGGAACTATCCATAAATCCAATCAATATTGAGGCAAATTTTGATCGAGTGGATATAGTGGTGGATAATGTCTTTGCTTATAATGTCGCATCTAGCATTATGCAAGAATGTGAGGATCTCGAACCTCAATCTGTTGAAGAATGTCGAAAAAGACATGATTGGCCAAAATGGTAAGAAGCAATTCAATCAGAATTGAATTCGCTAGCAAAACGTGAAGTTTTTGGCCCTATATTTGAAACACCTAATGGTGTTAAGCCCGTTGGCTATAAATGGGTCTTTGTACGCAAGAGAAATGAGAAAAACGAGGTACAAAGATATAAGGCACGCCTTGTTGCGCAAGGTTTTTCTCAAAGGCCTGGTGTCGATTATGAAGAGACATATTCGCCTGTAATGGATGCTATAACCTTTCGTTATCTCATCAGTTTTGCTGTCCTTGAAAAGCTTGACATGCATTTAATGGATGTGGTTACTGCCTATCTTTATGGCTCACTTGATAATGAGATATACATGAAAATTCCCGATAGACTCAAAGTGCCAAACGCTCATAATTCAAAGTCTCGGGAAATGTTTTCAATTAAATTGCAAAGATCTTTGTATGGTCTAAAGCAATCAGGACGAATGTGGTATAATCGTCTTAGTGAGTATTTGTTAAAAGAAGGCTATATAAATGACGCCATTTGCCCGTGTGTTTTTATAAAGAAAACAACATCGGAATTTGTTGTACTTGCCGTATATGTCGATGACATAAACCTTATTGGAACCCCCATAGAACTCCAAAAGGCAATTGATTATCTAAAGGATGAATTCGAGATGAAAGATCTCGGAAAGACAAAATTATGTCTTGGTTTGCAAATTGAATATTTAGTAAACGAAATTTTTGTTCATCAATCTACCTATATAGAAAAGGTACTGAAACGGTTTTACATGGATGGAGCACATCCTTTAAGTACACCGATGGTTGTTCGATCACTTGATGTGAATAAAGATCCATTCCGACCGCAAGAAAGGAATGAAGAGCTACTTGGTCCTGAAGTACCATATCTTAGTGCAATTGGCGCACTAATGTATCTTGCAAATACTACAAGGCCTGACATAACCTTTTCAGTTAATGTCTTAGCAAGGTATAGCTCGGCTCCCACAAGGAGACATTGGAATGGGATCAAACATATATTGCGGTACCTAAAAGGGACTACCGATATGGGCTTATTTTATAGCAATAATTGCAGTCCTGATCTTGTTGGTTATGCTGATGCTGGATATTTATCCGACCCACACAAGGCTCGATCTCAAACGGGTTATGTGTTTACCTGTGGAGGCACCGCCATATCTTGGCGATCGACTAAGCAATCAATTGTGGCTACTTCATCTAATCATGCCGAGATAATCGCTATTCATGAAGCAAGTCGGGAGTGTGTGTGGTTGAGGTCTATAATACATCATATTCAAGACAAATGTGGTTTGAAGTGTAACAAACTACCCACGACTTTGTATGAAGACAATGCAGCATGTATAGCTCAATTAAAGGGAGGATTCATAAAAGGAGATAGAACAAAGCATATTTCACCAAAGTTATTTTTCACACATGATCTTCAAAAGAATGGTGATATCAATGTGCAACAGATTCGTTCAAGCGATAATATGGCTGATTTGTTCACAAAATCTTTACCAACGTCAACCTTCAAGAAGCTGGTTCACAAGATCGGAATGCGAAGACTCAAGGATATGAATTGATGCTCTTTTCAGGGGGAGTTAATGCGCGTTGCACTCTTTTTCCCTTACAAGGTTTTGTCCCACCGGGTTTTCCTTGCAAGGTTTTTAACGAGGCAACCAATAGGCGCATATTCAAACATGTGTACTCTTTTTCCTTTTCTTTAATTTTTCCCATTGGGTTTTGTTTTAGTTAAGGTTTTAACGAGGCACATTATTGAATAGACATTCAAGGGGGAGTGTTATAAATAGAATCCAATTTAAGGTGAATGTCTATATTTAGAGAGATTCTAGGGTTTACTTCTTGGTGGCTAAGTCACCACCTCCCTATAAATAAAGGGGTTCTATTCCATTGTAAACCATCCGAAAATATCAATAAGAATACTCTTCTCTCTACTTTTCTCTCTATTGTTCTTGTTCTTGTATTATTGTTCTTGTTCTTATATTATTTCATAACAGTTTTTCAATTTTTTTGACTTGTTTTGATAAGTCTATAACTAATGGCTAGAGGTTGGTAAGTTGAGATTTATTTAGGACAATTGTATATATTTTCCTCTGACAAAACCCACAAAAATTTGAACCCGGCCCGCCCTACTTGGATCGGCTTAATTTTTTATTTTTTTGTAGATTCTTACATGATAGATCTTTTTAAAAAAATTATTTATCAATAAAAATAATATTACTTGCTTTATTCCAAAAATAGCAAAATTCAATTACAATTATGACATATTATAAAATTTCATACGTTTATTAATTAAGGGATCATTAATTAAAGGATGGATCATTAACTTATTCTCCATGCTATTTGTACATCATGGTATCTTTCTCCAATCTCCCTTTTCTCGTACTTTCCAATCAAATCAATTGTAATCGCTTAATCACGGAGCAACTTCTTTCCTCTACTATACCGACACCTGAAATTTTACATTCAGATTTTGAATTTGGTTTATAGTGTTGCTATTTTATTTTTATTTTTAAACCAAATCAGCCAGATCTGATTGTTCACAAACATTGATTCAGAAAATAGGTTCTGTTCGTGATTCTAGGGTTCTCTCTCTATCGTTTGCTTCAGTTTTCCCCTCAATATTCTCTTTCTCTTCTCTTCTTCATCCCTATTTCAACTGTTACAAATTATTTTTGATTCATTGGAGTAAGTAGAATCAAGTGGTAGACTTGAACACTTGACGTAAAAACCCTACGGGTTGAGGTTTAGGTAAAGCAGTTGCTCTTTTGTCAATAGCGGTGGTCACAGATTTATTCAGCTTTCTATCCCTTTTAAAATATCTAATTTTGTGTTTATTACTTGAAATATTGCTTAGCTATTTTCATGCTACTTACTGTTGGAAGTCTCTACCAACTTTTAAATTATCGATAGTTAACTAGCTGTACTTTTCCTTATCAATTCAACTTGAATGTATCCCAGTTAACATTTTCTTTCCGATAGTTGCAGACTGAGGCGGCACTTGAATCTTCCTTTTCTTTTGTTTATCAATTCTCCTCCGGCGACTCCTGTTCTTTTCTTCCTATTCTCTCTTCTGCTTTTTGTGGGTGTGTGTGGGTGTGTTATGTTTTCTTGGACAGGTGCCATATTTTTCCGGCGAGGATTTTCGACAAGCTACAGTACTTCCGGCGACTCCCGTTCAGACTTTCGGCAGGACGCAATAGACTACACATTCCGATAAGCTTCAGGAAAACTTGCCCAGGTACTAGTCGCGGTGGCGAGGTCAGTTTGCGGCGTTTGGGAGTGAAGAGCTAAGCAACACCGGCCGGGACGTGCAAGAGTCGATAGTAGTTGACCTTGGGCGCATCAAGGCCTACTTTCAAGTTTTTCCACCGGGAGTTGGTATCTCCCGCTCTCTTGTTTACTTTGTACACATTTTTACGTATTTTATCTAGCATTCCATGTGAGGTTTACTCTGTTGCTATCTAGTTTGCATCTTTTTGCGTATTCCGCTATAGTGCGTGTGTGCGTCACTATTCTCCATAGTCGGTTGGAGGGATAGTAGCCGCGACGGGAGATGATAGCGTAAGGTCATGTCCTCGGGGGGTGGGGGCGGTGGCGGGGGTGAGTAGGGGGGTAGGGAGTGGTCCTGCGGGTAGGGCGGGAGGTAAGGGTGGGAAGAGGATAGCGGACGCTCATAGATTAAGGATTGGGTCATGGAACATAGGCACTCTGACGGGTAAGTCCATTGAGTTGGAGAAGGTTCTTCAGAAGAAGAGGGTTAACATAGCATGTGTCCAGGAGACTAGGTGGAAAGGGTGGAAGGCGAGGAATGTTGACGGGTTTAATCTGTGGTATTCTGGGGTCGTGAGAGGTAAGAATGGAGTGGGTATCTTGGTAGATATGGATCTAAGGGAGTCCGTGGTCGAGGTTAGGCGAGTGAATGATAGGTTAATGTCTATTAAGTTGGTTATTGGGGGTTGCGTCCTCAACGTCATCAGCGCTTACGCGCCGCAAGCGGGCTTAGACGAGGAGACTAAGAGGCGCTTTTGGGAGGACTTGGATGATCTGGTGAGTAGTATTCCCAATCTGAGAAGCTAGTTATTAGAGGGGACTTTAATGGTCATATTGGGGCTGATGCTGGGGGTTATGGTGAGGTGCACGTTGGCTTCGGCTTTGTGGTTAGGAACGGAGGAGGCATTTCACTGCTTGATTTCGCCAGGGCTTCCGAGTTTCTGATTGCAAACTCGATATTTCAGAAGAGGGAGGAGCATTTGGTCACCTTCAAGAGTTCCGCGGCGAGGACTCAGATTGATTACATCCTCCTCAGAATGAGCGATAGGGGTATGTGCAAGGACTGCAAGGTTATTCTGGGAGAGTCCCTTTCGACTCTTCATAGACTCCTAGTAATGGATGTCAGTCTCTGGGTGAAGAGGAAGAGTAAGGGTGCTCGGGGACAACCGCGGATTAGATGGGGTGTTTTGACTAAGGAGAAAGCACAGGAGTTGGAGAGGAGGTTATCTGAGGGCGGAGCTTGGAGAAGTTCTGGGGAAGCGGACGCTATGTGGTGAGAGATGGCGAACTTGGTTAAGGAGGTAGCACGGGATGTGCTCGGGGTAGCCAAGGGCTATTCAGGCAGACATCAGGGTGAATGGTGGTGGAACGATGTAGTCGAAGGAAAAGTGGAGGTGAAGAAGGCGGCGTTTGCTAAGTTGGCAGGGAGCACAAGCGAGGAAGAACGAAGAGCGAACAGGGAGATCTACAATGTGGCGAGGAAAGAAGCAAAGCTGGCGGTTACGGAAGCTAAAAACACGGCATTTGGTCGCATGTATGAGGAACTAGGGGAGAGAGGCGGGGACAGGAAGTTATTCCGGTTAGCTAAAGCAATGGAAAGGAAGGCACGTGATCTTGACCAAGTTAGGTGCATCAAGGGTGAGGATGGTAGAGTTCCGATAGGGGAGTCTCAAGTCAAGCAGAGGTGGCAGGCGTACTTTCAAAACTTACTTAATGAGGATGGGGATCGTAACATAGAGCTAGGGGAGTTGGGACATTCAGAGCAACATAAGGACCTTGGGTACTACAGGCGCATTAGGGCGGAGGAGGTCATAGGGGCTTTGCGTAGGATGAGTAGGGGTCGAGCGACCGGGCCTGACGAGATCCCAGTGGAGTTCTGGAAGTGCATGGGTAGGTCAGGAGTAGAGTGGCGCTCCAGGTTATTCAATGCGATCTTCAGGACCAAAAGAATGCCGGATGAGTGGAGGTGGAGTATAGTGGTATCCTTGTACAAGAACAAAGGGGACATCTAGTGCTGCAACAACTACAGGGGTATCAAATTAATAAGTCACACCATGAAGGTCTGGGAGCGGGTGATCGAGGCGAGGGTGAGGGAGATGACATCTATATCTAGGAACCAGTTCGATTTCATGCCGGGTCGCTCCACTACAGAAGCTATCCACCTTGTCAGGCGGCTGGTGGAGCAGTTCACAGATAAGAAGAAGGACCTGCACATGGTGCTTATCGACTTGGAGAAGGCGTATGACAAGGTCCCAAGAGAGGTGCTATGGAGGTGCTTGGAGGCGAAGAGCGTGCCGGAAGCCTACATCAGAGTAATCAAGGAGATGTACGATGGAGCTAAGACTAGGGTTAGGACGGTGGGTGGCGACTCAGACCATTTTCCAGTGGTTATGGGGCTCCATCAAGGATCAGCGCTTAGCCCTCTCTTGTTCGCCTTGGTGATGGATGCTCTAACCCGACATATTCAAGGGGATGTGCCTTGGTGTATGCTATTTGCTGATGACATAGTCTTGATAGATGAGACGATGGTCGGTGTTACTGATAGGTTAGAGGTATGGAGACAGACTCTCGAGTCTAAAGGTTTCAAAATAAGCAGATCTAAGACAGAATACATGGAGTGCAAGTTTAGCGCGAGCCGAGCGAAGTAGGCAGGGACGTGATGATTGGATCTCAGGTCATCGCCAAGAGGGACAGTGTCAGATATCTTGGGTCGGTGATTCAGGGGGACGGAGAGATTGACGAGGACGTCACTCATTGTATAGGAGCGGGGTGGTCAAAGTGGAGGCTTGCATCAGGAGTCCTGTGTGATAAGAAAGTTCCACATAAACTCAAGGGGAAATTTTATAGAGCTGTGGTTAGACCTGCAATGTTGTATGGGGCGGAGTGCTGGCCCGTGAAGAAATCTCATGTTCAGAGAATGAAGGTTGCGAAAATGAGGATGCTCAGGTGGATGTGCGGGCTCACCAAGTTAGATAAGATTAAGAATGAAGTTATTCGAGAGAAGGTGGGGGTGGCCCCGGTGGATGAGAAGATGCGAGAAGCGAGGCTGAGGTGGTTCGGGCATGTGCAGAGGAGAAGTCCTGATGCTCCGGTGAGGAGTTGTGAGCGGCTGGCGATTGTCGGAGTTGGGCGAGGCAGAGGGAGGCCTAAGAGGTATTTGGGAGAGGTGATTAGGCATGACATGGCTAGAATGCGGGTTTCCGAGGACATGACCCTTGATAGGAAAGTCTGGAGGTCTAGTATCAGGGTTGTAGGATAGGGACTCCTAGAGTTTTTCATACTCCTCACTCGGGGTTAGGTGAGGCTTGGCAGGGCTATTCATAGAAGATTTATGTTTTGGCTTGTGTCTCCCTTATGGTAGTTATTATGGTAGTTACTGTATGATATTATTGCATGCTATTTTGTTTATGTTTCTTATGTTTAGATAATTATTTACATTATTTCTGCTGGAGTTACTAATGCTCTTTTGTTTTTGTTTTTGTTTTTGTTGTTCCTTTCCTTCACTGAGCCGAGGGTCGATTGGAAACAGCCTCTCTGCCCTTTCGGGTAGGGGTAATGCTCGTCTACATATTACCCTCCCCAGACCCCACTTTGTGGGACTATATTGGGTAGTTATTGTTGTTGTTGTTGGTTTTATGTAAACACATACTTCTCTTTCTAAATCAAGTATAATAATATTATATTTTTCTAAAATTATTTAAATAGATATATGTGCATTCATGTTCAAAGATTCGTATAATACGCAATAATTATTGGGTTGACCTTATTCTCCTTCGTCCCCTCAAAATCTAAGCTCTCTATTCTTTTGGACAACTTTTATAACTAGACATGATTTAAGAAATTATTATAAATTTATAGCAGAAAATTCATAATTATATGGATAGCAGATTCCACAGCCATTAATGCCAATTAATTACCCATTAATCATCACAATTTTCCATTCATTTTGCACATTTCAGGGATATTATACTGCTAAACATAAGCAAACGCTATTCAAATTTGTTCCGTCCTTCTTTCATATAAGAATACCTTCATTTTTTCTTTCATTTTTTTTCTTATTTTTCAAATCAACGTTTAACAATGAAATTTTCAATTTTTATTTGCGGAATTTTTTGAAAATTTGAAAAACTCCAAAAGAATGTTTTTCAAAATTTTCACTTTAAATCACTCACAAAAATTCAGAAACGGACCAAAGTTGTATTCATATCCAAACACAACTCTAACTTTTCTATATTATTTTTACTTGAAAAATAAAATTACTTTTTTCCGGAATTTTACAATTCTTTATGTCCAAACGCCACTTTGTTTGAACTTCAGATGTAGACGAGTGGAGTCTAGCGTTATAGCTGAATTTTCGATAATTAAGTCTAAACTTCTAGTATTTGCTATATAATTTTTGTTTTAAAAAAACTAGATGGTCATGGTAAGAATATGACACACTGAAGATGGTCGACTAAAATAAATCTTAGCCAAGTATAATTGTTGGAAATTGAATTTTGATGATTAACAAACATGTAATTTGGTTGAGTAGGTGTGGTGAATCTGAGTCTCTAATTCTGATAGTTGCTTCTTGTACTGTATCCAACATTAAATTCTAGCGATGGTAGAATTTACTTTCGCGCTAGTTGTGATCACTTTTCAATCATAATGAGTTGGCAGCATGGACGAAACTATATAGCCTTAAGGATAGTGAACTGACAATTCTTTATCGAAAAACTATATTATTTATATTGGTAAAATATTAAATTATAGAGATATATAATATATATTGTACACTCTTTATCAAAATTCTTTTTTACTTTTTTTCAAATTTTGAACATCCTAATAAAATTTTTAGCTTCGCCACTGATTGACATACGCGTATGTTTGTGGAGAATCTTGGCAAATCATAAACATTCAATCATAGGCCAAGTTTACGAGGAAGTAAAGTTCATATGAGAATGAACAAACCCAACAAAACTTTTATTTTCTTTATTCTCTGGGGTTAGAAAATTTTTCAGGATTATTATCTCTTAGTTAACCAAACATATAATTGTATATTATATATGTGTAGCGTTTGACTTATTGTAGGTTTGCACATCTACATTGAGAGCTTTGAGAGGGTTAGAGAAAGATAAACTAAAGAACCAAGTTCTCGGACTTAAGTCAAGTTCAGTTTAGGTTGTCTTAATCTTGTAATAGGTGTTTCGAATTATAACTTTAGGCGAAATACATCATTTATTCATCAAACATATAATGAAATCTCTATTACACATTTTTTTCTTTTACGGGTAATTGCTTACACATTCAACCTTTTAAAAGCATGTCAAAAACACACCTTTTTTATTACGTACCACTCGCGTATTTTTCACACATAGGAGGCGAGTGAACGATCAAAATATTGTGTCTAAAGGCATTTTGACGGCACTGTCCAGCCTTTTCATTTTTCTGAATCCTTTTCTTTATTTTTTAGAATAAAAAAATCACTATTCTTTTTCATCTTTTTCCATTATTGCAGCATTTCTTCTTATGCCACCATACCACCAAATATATTTGCCAAGAATAAGAGGAGGATAAAACAAAATTCAGAGATTCAGCATCGTCGAAGTAATGCAACAGCCATATCCAACTAGGTTTTTTAAAATCATTTGTGTGCTAGATTTAAAAGTTCATCACAGATTTTGCGAATGATGGGTGAAAATTCAAAAAACACCATTGTTGAGCTATTGAAAAAATTTGAAAATACAACTGGATCTTGTTAATTTTGGATTTTTGAACTGAACTTTGTAACTCGATTTTGATTGATTAGTTAAAGTTACTTAGCAATCTCTTCTTATTTGTGGTAGAATATTAAAAATTCAATTAAGATGCTACTTGATAATTTCTTCCCGTTTGTGACTCGATCCATAAAGGAATAGTAATTACAGAAGTTTTAAAAGTTCTTTTTGTGGTCCTTTGATTCTAAGTTTTTTTTTTTGGGTTTTGCTGGAAATTTTTTTCAAGAACAATGATAATGGAAGACAAGGTGGGAAAGATGAAGAAGGGGGTATATATGTAATTTTAAGTGTGTTTTGATTTTTTTTAAATTAATGACACATGTCACGAGCATATTGGTGTGTGATACGTGTCATTTTATGTATTCTTACTTTGCTTATTTTAGAAGCAATTTTACAATAATTGTTCGAGAAAGTTATTTAGGCCTAGACAAAAGAATTAGCTCCGGCTTTTAGTATATTGAGTGACTAGAGTTGGTCTCTTAGGTTATAAAAGCGCTTTTGTAACCTAAAGTCACTCGTTCTTTTTAGTAAAGTTTGTGAGAAAAATTTCAAAGTTAGATCATAGTTTTTACTCCCTTAAGCAGGAAGTTATTTTACGTAAAAATTTATTTCTTATTTTTCACACTTATTTGTTATAGGAGTTGCAAAAATCAATTGAAGAACCTAGTTCTTGGTATAACAAGGGAATTTTTAGTAGAAAAAATTAATAGGTCGATATACTGTCCACCCTCCTCTAGTATATAAGTAGTGTACTAAACTAACAATTGGTGTTAGAACAAACTCGTAATTACTAGGCTAACACCTTTGAAAAATTCACAAAATAAATGCACTGTGGTGATGAATAAAGGACAGTCTGCTACACATCCGTCCTTGTTCAAGTCACAAACAGGAAGAAATTATCTAATTAATGAAGATAACAAGTTGTGAAACATTATTCTAGATGAACCAAATGTTCCTATCAAACTAGATGTCGAGGGAAATGAAATTCCCAAGGTGATGAGTGAATTCAACAATATTGACACAAATTTATGGAGAATAATAGATACTTAATTGCAGCCTTAGTTCTGATGAATACAATAGGATTTCTGTATGCACTGATGTAGAAGAGATTTGGGACACACTACAAAATTGCTTGTGAAATGATCACTCAAGTTAAATAGTCAACAATTGAGATTCTCTTTACGAATTAAAGACAAAATGAAGAGCACTTATATCATATTAAATGTCAATGGCTTCTTGTATCACTTACATGAAGATATGAGCTTTTACGCAAGTTTTTACGGGCCAACTAAATTAAGAATCTCTCTCTACTTTTCCCCTATGATATTCATAATTCTTCTATGGCAATACTTGTCTCAAACGTAGATTAGGGGTGTGTTTGGTACGAAGGAAAATATTTATCACAAAAATATTTTATGGAATGGAATAATTTTATCACTTAACTTTTCTTATTTATTTGGTGAGTAAAAAAATCTTTTTTCGAAAAATATTTTCTAATGTTTAGTTAGATTATAGAAAATATTTTTTAGGAAAATAATTTTTTATGGTACTCTCCTCACTCTCTTCTTCCAAGTCTCTAAGTTTTCTGTGCCCCCCCCCCCCCCCCCCCCATTCCGGGCCCCCAGTTCTTATGACTATGTTTTCTTCAAGAATTTAATTATTTTTCTAAAAATTCACACAAACCTAAAGGAACTAATGCGTTGCTTTACTTTTTTTTACGCAAAAATAACATTAAAGTTTGTGGTTCATAACTAAAAAATATTTTTTTGGTTAAAAAAAGAAAGTAATATTTCTACAATATGAAAATATAATACTCATTTTGTTGAAATCAAAGAAAATACTTTTTCTACATTATGAAAAGAAAATACTTTTTACAACACATTTTGGCAATTTAAAGTACCTTAGGTCGGTTATCCACAAGGTAGCTGATATAGACAAGGATGTTACACACCTTATTGGGGCGGAGTGGATAAAATGGAGGTTGGCATCTGGAGTCCTATGTGACAAGAGAGTGCCAATGATACTCAAAAGTAAGTTTTACAAAGTGGTGGTTAGACCGGCCATGATGTATAGGGTGTTGGCTTGTTAAGAACTCACATATTCAGAAGATAAAAGTTGCAGAAATGAGGATGTTGAGGTGGATGTGCGGGCATACTAAGATGGATGAGATTAGGAATGAAGATACTCGGGAGAAGGTGAGCGTGACTCCCATTGATGACAAGGGTATGAGAAGCGGGGCTCAAATGGTTCAGACACGTACAGAGGAGAAGCTCAGATGCTCCGGTAAGGAGGTGTGAACGGCTGGCCAGCACGAAAAGAGGTAGATGAAGGCCTAAGAAGTATTTGGCGGGGAGGTGATCATGCATGACATGGAGATACTTCATATTTTCAAGAATACGACCCTTGATAGAACGTTGTGAAGGTCGAGTATAAGGTTTGTAGGTTTGGAGGTAGTTGAGTCTTTCCGTACTTCATACCTTAGTGAGGCTAGTCTGGTAGGATTGTTGTCGAAGTTAGTTAGTGGCAATATTGCATCTTACTACTCTTTCTTTTTCCATAGTGTCGGGTCTATGTATTGCCTATCATTTTTTTGCTTTGCATCTGCTTTCTCATTTTCATGATGTTATTTTTTGTATAGTTTCTATCAGTGGTACTGATATTATCTCTTTTCATGTTCTTAAGCCGAAGGTCTTTCGGAAACATCCTCTATACTCCCTCGTGATAGAGGTAAAGTCTGCGTACATACTATCCTTCCATATCCCACTAGTAGGATTTTACTGGGCCGTTGTTATTATTTGTTATAGTTTTTACTACACACTTTGTTGAAATGAAAGAAATAATTTTTTCTACATTATTTTATTGAAATGAAAAAAAAAATTTACATCATGAAAAGAAAGTACTTTTTTGTTAAAATGAAAAAAAAAACTTTTTTTGTATCGTGAATTGATTAATTTTTCCCACATTGCCCTTATAGTAAATATTGTTGGAGTTTGTGTTAGGAGTATTTATGTGAAGAGACAATAAAGATTAATATGTCAATTAATATTAAAAGGTGAATTTTTAAATCTATGCAAAAACAACAAAAAAATCAGTTATTGTGGACGGAAGGAAATAACATCAACCGGGAGCTTTAAATCAAGTTGGTGCAATCTATTTTTACCATTTCCAAAAAATGGAAAAGCTCCTAAAAGAAAAACAATAAAGGGGAGTTAAGGGGCCAAAAAGATAAGAATTTGTCAAGAATGGGATTCGAACCCATGCCCTTTCGGACCAGTACCTGAAACTGGCGCCTTAGACCAACTCGGCCATCTTGACTTTGTGCCATTAATTCTTTAGATATTATAAATTTCTAAATATTATATATTCTGTACGTATCCAATATATAGTAAATTATTCCTTTCCTTTTCGTTACTTTCATGATTTTAATTGTATAAAAACGTACCACGTGTTGTAAATCAATTTGAATGAACATACTTTTGTCGTTTAACATATGCAGATAAGTTATAAAGTCTCATAACTATATGCTAAATATACAACCATCCTGTGGTGTATACCTGTGCTTTTTACTCGGTTGAGTAGATTGTTTTTAACATATGCAGATAATTTCCAAAATCTCATAATGGTATGCTAAGTATACAACCATCCTGTGGTTTATAACTGTGCTTTTTTACTCGGTTGAGTGGAATGTTTGAGTGGGTATACTCTTATCACATATATATACATTGCTGAAAACAAAATCCTGCAAGTTCAAATCCTGCATCTACCGTGCATTAAACAACTAACACTCACGGTATTTAGCTTTTCTTTACTCAATTTTAAAACCGTAATGGAGAAAATTGAGTTAAATATGGAATTAATTATGTACTGACATGTCAAAATACGTGTATCAATAAAAGAGTAACAACTAACAAAAAATATTTAAAGACCTGCAAGCTTATTAGGTACGGGCAAAGGTACAAGAAAACAAGAAGGAACGATTACTCGGATCTCTTGATAATTTGAAAAGATATCATAGGAATGAACTTAGCTAGCAAAAAGTACAGAATACGTATTATCTGTAATTAATGAGCATCAATAATGGGGAACATTATAGAATCTTCGTGAAATAGTTACCATTGTCAATTATAATATTACATTAATGTCATTAATTGCTCATAATGACTCTATTATGAGGGAAAAGAAGCACAGACTTAGAAATAGCTATAAAGAAGAAGAATAACATTTGTACGAGGACATTGATTATTATTGGAATATACTGATCTACTTTACTTTATTTCGCTTACTCAGCTACTTTTCAATTCAGCTCTTCTTTTTCATTGCATCATTATTTACTTATTTGATTATTAGTTCTTCTAAAATTAAGCTTTGACCAAAATTCTTATTTTCTGGTTAAACAAATTGATTCAGTTATCGGAAATCTGATAATATTTCACTTTCTAAACCGACTCTTTTGTCAAAACAATCACGCCAAATGTCAACGACAACAACCAACAAAATTCACAACACCAAGAAAATCAGCAACATCAGGAGAATCAACATGATAGAACTCCAGTTCCCACTGAAAGAAATTCTTCTCGACAATCCCGAAAAGGGACTCCGGATGGGTCTGAATCAAATATGAATTATCAGTTCGAAAATGATCAAGCTATTGATGAAGCTTTGAAAAAATTAATCACCCAATAGGCTAGTAATGCTCTTCAAGCTTTTGCTAACCAGCTGCCAGGTGTTGTGCCACCAATACGAACTCCAAACAACAACATCGTGGAAAATCCTCGCTCGGGACTCATTAACTCAGGCAGTGGAGAAACTCCTAGGGAATCTCGTGATGGAGGTTCAAGTAACCTAGTTAATTATAATTTACAAAGTTTAACACTAACTTTGCATAAACAGCTCAAGGAGCAAAGCGATCGCATGGGGCAGATACCTGGAGTGTCGCGTGTAATCAAGGGAAAAGATATGGACAAATACTCTCAACAACTTTGGAAGCCAAGTGCTGCTCCTTTACAGATTCTAAAGAAATTTAAGATGCCTGATATTCCGAAATACGATGGAACAACCGATCCACGGGATCACGTAACTACATTTACAACCGGTGTAAAGAGCAACAATTTGACCAAGCAAGAAATTAAATCAGTATTGGTCAAAAAATTTGAGATACACTTACGAAATGAGCATTAACATGGTACACTCTTTTACTTGAAAATTCTATTGATTCTTTTGCTGAGCTTGCAGATTCATTAATCAAAGCACGTTCGGGAGCTCAAAAAGTTAAAAAACGAATTGAGGACATTTTCAAAATAAAATAAGGAGATACAGAGCTGCTCTAGAAATTCATAGACATATTCCAGTATGAAAGGATGATGTTGGCACGTGTACCTAATAATTGGGCGACTAGGGCCTTTGCCAGTAATCTAAATGAAAAAAGCTCGGAAGCCACAAGGAGACTCAAAGAAAGTTTACGAGAATTTCCAACAACAACTTGGAATGATGTTTATAATAGATACAGCACGAAGGTGCAGATATAAGAAGATACTATCATTCAGTCTCGGAAAGATGAAAGAGTGAGTTCAAGATGAGCTGAAACTGAAAAAAGGTCCGATAAAATCAGGTACGAGCCTTACACGGGACCAGTAGGAAGGGATTCACATTCAAAACAGGAAAACCCAAGGTATGATCCTATATCAAGAGATAGAGAGTCAGGTTTATCATCAAGGTTCGGAAAAGAATGAAACATGCGAGATATGCGAAATGATGACAGAAGCTTGAAAGAGCAAAGATCAAAGGCTACAGTTTTAATGTTAGCATATTCGAGCTGGTGGCTATTTTAAGAAGCATGTGAGGCGAGGTACGATGATCAAATGAAATGAGATCAAACCCAAACAGGCAAAATCCCGATTTTTGGTGCGAGTTTCACAATGATCTCGGTCACAAAATGGAAAATTGCAAATTATTACAAGGTGAAGTAGAACATTTAATAAAATAAGGGTATTCAACTGATTTGTTCACTGAAAAGGGAAAGCAAGCATATATGAAGAATAGGCAGGAACCGCCAAAGCCTCATTCACCAACAAGGACAGTTAATGTCATAATTGGAGGGGAAGAGATCAATGGCATAACATACACGGCAGCAAAGAAAGTGTTATAGTTACCTATGGGAAGAGAGTTCGACAGGTTTTGGAAGAAGATAGTATTACATTTGATGATGCAGATGCAGATGGCGTGCTAACCTAACATAATAATGTACTGGTAATATCTTTACTTGTACATGCTACTACTGTAAAACAGGATTTGATTGACCCAGGTAGTTCTGTGAATATCATTATGTTAAGAGTGGTAAACGAGATACAAGCCAATGATAAGTTGATACCCAATGCACATACCTTGTATGGTTTTGACAACTCGAGTATCGTAACAAAAGGGGAGATAATACTTACCACGTTCGTAGAAGAAGTAGTCAAAGACACCAAATTTCAGGTAGTAGAAATGGATATGGCTTACAATATGATTTTCAGCAGACCGTGGATTCACGAAATGGACAATGTTCCATCTACTTTACATCAAGTTATCAAGTTTACATCACAACGAGGAATACGACAAATCCGTGGTGACCAACAAGCTTCTCGAAGCGTTAACTCTGTTAGATAATACGCTTAACGCTAGAGGGGGGGGGGGTGAATAGCGTTATAATAAAAATTAGCGTAAACTTGCGGAATTTAAAAATTGCAGGAAATAAATAAGTGCGATAAGTAAATAATTTAGAACAAACGCACCGATGTATCCTGGTTCACCACAACCCGTGGCTAGTCCAGTCTCAGAGAGACTCTCTCGAGATTTCCACTAACTTGTTAAGCTTACGGGTGCTCAACAAACCGTTACAACTTGAGGACACAAGCCTCAACAACCTTTGCTCGGAGATACAACACTCCAAGACTTCAACCAAGGAAACACAAGTTCCTTCTTATAACACAAGGGACTAACACTTCCCTTCAAGTGTACAAAAACACTTAGCACTCAAACAAGACACTCCTTTAAGAGTAGATATGAGTAAAAAGAATACGCTCAAGATCGCAATAACTTTCGACAATAATTTGGCTCTCAAAAGTTTATGTAATGAATATAAAATAATAAGCAATAAAGTATGCAAGCTTTAGCAATTGTATGATCAGTTGTTGTGTTTAGAAGACTGAATTGAAGCTATATTTATAGTTGAAAAACTTTGTATTACCGTTGCCTAATTGCCAATTAAGAGTTGCTGATTTTACTCTGTGACAATCGATTGTCAAATTACCACAATCGATTGTTTGCCAGTTCTTCCAAAAATCAATCCCAGATTTTACGCATAACAATCGATTATCTAAGATCAATAATCGATTACTGGCAACGTTCAAAAAATCATTTCCAGATTTTACTTAAAACAATCGATTATAGGAAATCAATAATCGATTACCTGACGGTATTTGAAAACAATTTGGCAACGGTCAGTTATACAATCGATTATATTAAGTTAACAATCAATTATATATCAGTCTTGAAAAATCAATTTAGACATTGCCTCTTGACAATCGATTGTTATAGGTTCACAATCAATTATTTAATAACTTTGAAAAAGTCTGGAAGACACTGCCTCAACACAATCGATTGTCATAAGTTCACAATCGATTATTTTGTGACTTTGAAAAATCTGATGGACACTGTCTCTTCACAATCGATTGTCATTAGCTTCACAATCGATTATTTTGAGCTTTGAAAAACTTTGGACACTGCCTCATCACAATCGATTGTCATAAGGTTCACAATCGATTGTCATGCAGATTTGAAAAATCTGATGCTCACTGCCTTAACACAATCGATTGTCATAAGTTCACAATCGATTGTCAAGTAGCTGACTTAAACATAATCGATTATCATAAGTACATAATCGATTATCTTAGTCCAGATTTTAGAGGCATGTTTAAAAATAATTTTAACTAAGATAAATATGCATTATTTAAAATCATTTTGCTCTAAATTAAATATGCATGATTTGTTAAAAATATTTTTACGAGAGAAGCCAGGTCTTGAGTTTAAGTTGTCGGATCAAGATCACAATTAAATACCGACTCATATAAAACTTAATCTCGATCTTTGTCTTGTGCTTGAATCTCGTTATATATCAATTTTGCGCTTGTGCTTGGACCTCGTCATATGTCAATTTGCGCATAGTTTGTCATTCATCAAAACCTACAAATATGAACACACGTTTAGTATAATGCCTTGAGAACGTGTTTCCAACAATTTCCCCCTTTTTGATAATGGCAAACTTTAAGCGGGATATGCATACGATTCAAGACAAGTAAAGATATGCAACAAGTATATAGATATGCAATTTTGTTCCCCCTCAATATATGAATTCCCCCTCAATTTATGCCGATAAGTATTGAGAGTGCATACCCGTTAACTTCCCCCTTTTGCCATTAGCAAAAAAATATAGAATAATTTAAAAACTTGTTTATTTATTAATAAAAAAATGGTTACATAACGGGAACAATAAAAACATAGAACAATAAAATAGAAAAACAAATAAAGAAATTATTCATCATCATTTCCCGCCTCATCATCCGGCACTGCTTCATAGGGAACAAGACTGGCATATGGATAATGAACATGGTCAAAATATCCATGGATCTCATGTGTCAATTGACCGACAGAGGTGGTCAATGAAGCAATTTGGTCGGAAATGGATTGAAGAGTAGGTTCTTGAGGCTGACACGATTGACGGGTTGGAGGAGGAGCAGGAGCTACATGATCATCGTTATGGGGAAAGGAGGATTCTGAAATTTCCCACTTCATGGTGCTCTTTTTGAGAGGCCCGATGGAAGTGTTGAACCCGGAAGCTTCAAGAAAATTCATAATAAGGAGGGCATAGGGAAGAGGTTTATCATCTCCGATGGCATCAAGCATGTGAATTTTGACAAACTTACACCAATTGATGTGAGCTCCGGTTATAATGGCATGCATGAGCTTAGCGTCCTCTTGGGAAAGAGTGGTATGATTGTGCTTCCGAGGCTTGAGGACTCGGGTGATGAAATAGAAAATCAAACGATACTCGGGGAGCATTCCCGTGATAGTAGGGCGCCGAGAAGATAGATTAGGATCATAAGATGTAAGACTTATTTGGTTTAGGAGAATTTTCTCATCAAATAAGGCGTCGGCCTCTCTAATGTAGCGAGTAATGTTTTTGCCACTTCGAGGAAGATGGGCAATGGAATGCAAGTTTTCATTGGACAAAAGAATTTGAACACCATTAATATTTGATACAAGTTCACCATCGTCATCCTCATGAAGGTTTGAGTAAAACGCTTGAATCAATGGAGGATTAATATAAGGATAGGTAAGATATAAAAAGTCAACAAGTTGAGATTCCTTAAGAATGTTTGCAGCGGGGGCATATGATTCAAGATACTTGCTTGTTGAAAAGCGAGGAGGAAGAATGTCACGCTTTTCGAATTTTGTCAAAAATCTAGTAAGCTCGGTTTCAGTATTGAATTGTAAAATAGACCCATCTTGATAAGGGAAATTTGGAGGTGGAGGAGCAGAGGAAGATGCACCTTGTCTACCTGAACGGGAACGTTTAGAGTGTCTGCCCGACATTTTCAAAGAGTAGTAATGAACTTTGTAAGAAACTTGGAAGATTTTTGAAGGTTTGGGAGCAAAGATTGATGCTTAAGTGAATAAAATTGAAGACTTGTGATGCCTATTTATAATGAGAAGAATGCCATTTCATTTATGATGAAAATCTGCAGAAATTTATGAGCCAAAACAGTCAGAAACGGTAAAAATAAATTGCACTGACCGTTAGACAATCGATTGTTGAAACGAAATAATCGATTGTTGAGCAGATTTTGACTTGAACTCGGAACTGACACAAAATTGATTGCAGGACCCAAACGGTAACAAATATTTGAATTACTGACAAAAAATAATCGATTGTTGAATTATGATAATCGATTGGTGTGATACAGTGAGCACAGTAATTTTCTGACTCGGAAAATAATCGATTATATTTATGAAACAATCGGTTGTTTAAGAGAAGCAGTACTGAATGGCTGAGTCGGTAATCAATTATACAGTTAACAAATCTATTATTAACCACAAATGCATAATAAGCATCAAACATAAATAATCGATTAGTGATACTTGCTAATCGATTGTCCGCACAGTAAAATAATCGATTATATGCTGTAACAATCGATTGTTCTATGCCATTTCTTTATAATTCCCCCTGCCTTTAGGGCGATACCTGCAAAGGAGAATTAGACGTCTCCGACGCTCAAGTTAGTAATTTGTAACGAAATAATGCAATGAGAACGTGATCTCGTAAGAGGTGTGTCCCAAGGTGTTCTTAAGAGAGTTTCGGGTACTTACCTTTTCTCCGACGTCGCCAATTACCTGTTCGAGAGGGTGATCTTTGATTGTCCTCCACTCGTTAGGCATTTTCGTTTCTTTCTCCAATTGTGGCGTTTCCTCCGTTGATTGTTCCAAGATTTCATCTTGAATTTCCTTAGGAGTTTCCTCTTGTACTTTATCTTTTAAACTATTTAAAATACCTGCAAGATCAGAACAAGAATCCTTTCTCGCCAAGCGAGCATTATTTTCGGAAAACACAATATGAGGGGATTCCTCCACAGTTTGGGTTCTATTATTAAATACCCTATATGCTTTGCTACGTGAAGAATACCTAATAAAAATTCCCTTATCGGATTTGGCATCAAATTTTCCCAATTGATCTTTTCCATTGTTATGAATAAAACATTTACAATCGAATACTCTAAAGTGGGAGATATTTGGTTTCCTTTCCTTGTAGAGTCCATAAGGGGTTTTCATGAGTATTGGCCTTATGACTACTCTATTTAAAACGTGGCATGCGGTACTCACGGCATCCGCCCAAAAATGTTTGAGAATCTTAGCCTCTTCGAGCATGGTTCTAGCCATCTCTTCGAGACACCTATTTTTCCTTTCCACCACCCCATTTTGTTGTGGTGTTCGTGGAGCGGAAAAGGTATGCTCGATACCGAGTTCGTCACAAAAGTCCGCAAAGAGATTGTGATCAAACTCTCCCCCATGATCACTTCTGATTGAAGTGACGGTTGTTTCCTTTTCGTTTTGAACACGTTTAAGAAAATATTTAAAATTCTGAAAAGCATCACTTTTATGGGCAAGAAATAAAGTCCAAGTAAATCTGGAATAATCATCAACAATAACAAAAGCATAACGATTTCTACCTAGACTTTCAATGCGAGATGGTCCAAATAAATCCATGTGAAGCAATTGCAATGGTCTAGTAGTTGAAACAATATTTTTCGATTTAAAAGATGCTTTTGTTTGCTTCCCTTTTTGACAAGAATCACAAATAGAGTCATTTTCAAATTTCAAATTTGGAAGACCAACAACTAAATTTTGTGAAACCAATTTGTTCAAAAGATGCATGTTGATGTGAGCTACTCTACGATGCCATAACCAAGAATCATCCTCTTTGCTCATTAAACAATTCACATATCCGGGTGAAGAATTTGCAAGATCAACCATATAAATGTTATCCATTCTAAAACCACGAAGGATAATTTTAAATCGCTACGTCTAAAAACTAAGCATTCATCCGAATCAAATAAAACAAGATTTCCCTTGTCACATAATTGACTTATGCTCAAGAGATTATGTTTTAAACCTTTCACAAGTAATATATGCTTAATGGAAGAAATTTCATCCTTACCGACCGATCCGATGCCGATAATCTTTCTTTTGTTGTTATCACCAAAAATAACGCTTCCCCCTTCCTTGTGTTCTAGTTGAAGGAATTTGGATTCGTCTCCCGTCATGTGCTTGGAGCATCCACTATCAAGGTACCATAGTACACTTGATCCCTTCAAACATACCTACAAAACAGATTAATGAGTTTTAGGTACCCATGCCATTTTGGGTCCTTGGGGGTTAGGCAAATCATAGTGATGTGATTGAGTGTTATGTCTATGTCGTGTAAAACAAGCAGGAGCAATATGTCCAATTCGTCTACAATAATGACAAGTCACATTAGGATTATGCATCCTTCTAGGTTGTTAGTAATTGGACGGACGAAATTCATTTACTCTATTCTTGACAATATAACTATTGCGCAAATCATGAAAATCATTTCTCCTACCATTTGTTCTAGGATATTCATCATTTCTAGAATAGTTGTTTCTAGGTTGGAAGTCATTTCTAGGTGTTCTAAAAGGTTCAAAGTTCCTTCTAGTGTTTGGCCTAGAATGTGCATTATTTCTAGGTTGCGATTGATGAAAACCATTTCTAGGTTTGTTGTATCTAGGATGAACATTTGTTTTATTTATCCTAGGTTGAGCCTTAGGTGGTTGGGGGTTGGCTTCAACTTTCTCTTTAGGCTCGTTTCTAAAACCTATGCCATGCTTGGTCGACTTCAAATTAACAAGCACTTCATTCAAATTTTTATGAGAAGAGTTAAACTTATCTAAGGTGCCCTTAAGTCTTTCTACTTCATTTTTGAGATGCATGCAAGAAGTGCAATTTCTAGAACTCTCGGGCTTGTCGGCACTTCTCTTGCCAAAAAATTTATTTTCCTCTTTCAACTTCTCATTTTCTAAAATTAGTTTTTCCAATTCCTTTTCTTTAAAAGAGAGTTGTTTTTGAAAATCTTTTTCTTTTAAAGAAGCATTTTCTTTTATACTCTTAACAGTTTTTGAAGCTTTAATAAATTCGCTATACAACTCATCAAAAGCATTTTGCATTTCTTCAAGGGAAAAGAAATTTTTGGAAGAAATTTGACATACCTCTTCTTTGTTGTCTTCTTGTGCCATAAGACAAAGATTTGCGGCTTCGTCTTCTTCTTCCACACTTGAATCGTCACCGGAGTCGCCTCCCCAAGATATGTATGCTTGTTACTTATTGAAGGATTTCTTCTCCTTTTTAGCATTTGGGCAATTTGATTTAATGTGCCCGGTTTCTCCGCACTCATAGCACTTTATTTGATCTCCTTGCTTTTTGCCCTTTCGTTCATACTCTTTTCGCATGAACTTTTGAAATCTCTTGATAACGAGTCCGAACTCGTTGTCTCCGTCCTCATCATTTTGAGGTTGGCTTGTGCTTGCCTTGAGAGCGATTCTTTGCTTCCTTTGATCATCAACAAGAGGGTTAAGTATAGTAGATTCATAAGTTTTAAGATTACCTCTTAATGCGTCGATGGTGACTCTTGAAATGCCAATGGATTCTTGAATCGCGTCGGCCTTGGATCGCCATTCCGGAGTGAGACTTCGGAGAATTTTTCGGACAAGTTCCTTTTCCGTGAAGGTCTTCTTAAGAGCATGTAAATCATTTACGATTTTTGAAAATCGTTCAAACATCTCATCGACCTTTTCGCCTTCCTTCATGTGAAACAATTCATATGCATGGGTTAGGAAATCAATTTTGGCTTCCCTTACCTGGTCCGTACCTTCGTACGTAATTTCCAGCTTGTCCCACATTTGCTTCGCCGTTGTGCAACAAGATATCTTCCTGTAATCATCAGCATTTACAGCACAATATAATAAATTAATAGCTTTAGCATTATTTTGCACCTTTCGGATATCATCCGCATCGTATTCATCTTCGGACTTTGGGACCCATTCATTTTCAACCTTCTTGGTTCGAATTTGTTCTCCATTCATTATGACCTTCCAAAGATGAAAACTATTTGATTGTACAAATATTCTCATCCTCTCCTTCCAGTATGTATAATTAGTACCATCGAATAGCGGTGGTCGGGTGGAGCATTGTCCTTCACCTATTCCTGCAAAAGAATCATGAGTAGAAGCCATGGATGTTTCTCTCAAACGGTTAAGTCTTCAGAGAGTTGGGCTCTGATACCAATTGTTAGATAATACACTTAACACTAGAGGGGGGTGAATAGAGTTATAATAAAAATTAGCGTAAACTTGCGGAATTTAAAAATTGCAGGAAATAAATAAGTGCGATAAGTAAATAATTTAGAACAAACGCACCGATGTATCCTGGTTCACCACAACCCGTGGCTAGTCCAGTCCCCGAGAGACTCTCTCGAGATTTCCACTAACTTGTTAAGCTTACGGGTGCTCAACAAACCGTTACAACTTGAGGACACAAGCCTCAACAACCTTTGCTCGGAGATACAACACTCCAAGACTTCAACCAAGGAAACACAAGTTCCTTCTTACAACACAAGGGACTTACACTTCCCTTCAAGTGTACAAAAACACTTAGCACTCAAACAAGACACTCCTTTAAGAGTAGATATGAGTAAAAAGAATACGCTCAAGATCGCAACAACTTTCGACAAGAATTTGGCTCTCAAAAGGATATGTAATGAATATAAAATGATAAGCAATAAAGTATGCAAGCTTTAGCAATTGTATGATCAGTTGTTGTGTATAGAAGACTGAATTGAAGCTGTATTTATAGTTGAAAAACTTTGTATTACCGTTGCCTAATTGCCAATTAAGAGTTGCTGATTTTACTCTGTGACAATCGATTGTCAAATTACCACAATCGATTGTTTGCCAGTTCTTCCAAAAATCAATCCCACATTTTACGCATAACAATCGATTATCTAAGATCAATAATCGATTACTGGCAACGTTCAAAAAATCATTTCCAGATTTTACTTAAAACAATCGATTATAGGAAATCAATAATCGATTACCTGACTGTATTTGAAAACATTTTGGCAACGGTCAGTTATACAATCGATTATATTAAGTTAACAATCGATTATATATCAGTCTTGAAAAATCAATTTAGACACTGCCTCTTGACAATCGATTGTTATAGGTTCACAATTGATTATTTAATAACTTTGAAAAAGTCTGGAAGACACTGCCTCAACACAATCGATTGTCATAAGTTCACAATCGATTATTTTGTGACTTTGAAAAATCTGATGGACACTGTCTCTTCACAATCGATTGTCATTAGCTTCACAATCGATTATTTTGAGCTTTGAAAAACTTTGATGGACACTGCCTCATCACAATCGATTGTCGTAAGGTTCACAATCGATTGTCATGCAGATTTGAAAAATCTGATGCTCACTGCCTTAACACAATCGATTGTCATAAGTTTACAATCGATTATCAAGCAGCTGACTTAAACATAATCGATTATCATAAGTACATAATCGATTATCTTAGTCCAGATTTTAGAGGCATGTTTGAAAATCATTTTAACTAAGGTAAATATGCATTATTTAAAATCATTTTGCTCTAAATTAAATATGCATGATTTGTTAAAAATATTTTTACGAGAGAACCCAGGTCTTGAGTTTAAGTTGTCGGATCAAGATCACAATTAAATACCGACTCATATAAAACTTAATCTCGATCTTTGTTTTGTGCTTGAATCTCGTTATATATCAATTTTGCGCTTGTGCTTGGACCTCGTCATATGTCAATTTGCGCATAGTTTGTCATTCATTAAAACCTACAAATATGAACACACGTTTAGTATAATGCCTTGAGAACGTGTTTCCAACAAACTCTATGGTAGATTCAAGCGCTAAATGTGACGAAAAATAGCAATCACAGAATTTAGTGTAGGATGCAGCAACACAAGCCTCAACTGAAGACGGGCAAACAAAAATAGATTTGAGGCCCGATACTATTCAAATATCAGAAGAAAATGAAAACATCAAAACAACAATCGAGGAACTAGAAGATGCGGTGCTATTTGTACATTGGCCAGACAGAAAAGTCTACATTAGAACCAACCTTAGCCTAGAGATGAAATGTAAGTTGATTGAATTTTTAAAGGTTAAAGCAGATTCTTTTGCTTTGTCCCATTCAGAGATGACAGGTATATCACTGGAGGTAATAACCCACAAATTAAATGAAGATCCATTATATCCTGTCAAACAAAAGAAAAGGGAGCAAGGCTCCTTCAAGAATTGGGTGATTCAAGATGAGGTGCAAAAACTTCTAAAAATTGGGTACATCCGCGAGGTAAAGTATCCATATTGGTTGGCTAATACTGTAGTGGTGTCCAAAAATAATGGTAAGTTGCGAGTTTGTGTAGATTATACTGATCCATATAAAGCTTGCCCTAAACAATCTTTTTCATTGCCGCACATAGATCAGCTAATTGATGCTAATACAGGGCGTGAATTATTAAGTTTTTTAGATGGCTATTTAGGATATAATCAGATTAAAGTGGATCCTCTAGATGAAGAGAAAACTTCCTTTATCACAGGCAGGGACACTTACTATTACAAAGTTATGTTGTTTGGCTTAAAGAATACTGGGGAAACATACCAAAGGCTAGTGACTAAAATGTTTCAAGAACACATAGGAAAAACCATGGAGGTGTATATAGATGATATGCTGGTCAAATCACAACAAACATGAGGATCATATTCAACATTTGACTGGAACATTTCAGATTCTTCAAAAATTTAAAATGAAGTTAAATCTGAGAAATGTGCATTTGGTGTGTCATCGGGTACATTTTTGGTTTTTCTTGCTTCTAACCTTGGCATTGAAGTAAATTCCGCACATATTAAAGCTATTGAGGAAATTCTGGATATACTCACGAGAAAAAAAGAAGTACAAAAGCTGACAGGAAGTATAACATCCTTGGGAAGATTTATCTCCAAGTCCTTCGAAAAAATGCTTCACTTTTTTTTCAATAAAAAAGCAAAATTAATTTGAATGGTCGGAGGAATGTTAACAAGCGCTTAAAAATTTAAAAGTGTACCTTTGAAATCCACCATTTCTAGCTAATCCAAAAGATAGAGAAAAATTACTTATTACCTTGTTATTTCAGAAGTTACGGTAAGTGCCGTATTAGTACAAGAGGACCAAGGTAAACAATCTCCGATTTATTAAGTTAGCAAGTCTTTATTAGGTGAAGAGACTCGATATACCCATTTAGAAAAACTTGTGTTAGCATTAATTATGACATCTAGAAAATTAAGGTCTTATTTCCAATGTCATCCTATCTATGAGGTAACTGCATATCGTTTACATAATATATTGCATAAACAAGAATTATCGGGCAGATTAGCCAAATGCGTTGTAGAGCTAAGCGAATATGACATTACGTATTAACCTAGAACTGCAATAAAATTACAAGTTTTAGCAGATTTTGTGGCGGATTCTAGCCAAGGGATACAATTGGAAACAGAAAAAGAACTGCATGTATTTAACGGATCTAATCCAAGTACTTGGACCTTATTTACTGACGGTTCATCAAATGTAAAAGGAGCAGGCCTAGGCATTATCCTGGTACCATCTGCGGGTGAAACCATACGACAAACCATAAAATGACATCCTATCACTAATAGTGAGGTAGAATATGAAGATGTGGTTATAGGTTTAGAATTAGCACGAGAGATCGGAATAGAACAAGTCATACTCAAAATCGATTAGCAGCTCATAGTTAACCAAATATAGGGGACTTATACAGCTATTAAGGCAAGGATACAATAGTACCTGAAAAAAGGCACGAGATTTTGTTAGACAATTCCAAACTTGGAAACTCACGCAGATACAAATGGAAGAGAATGTCGAGGCAGACGCTCTAGCTAATCTTGCATCCGCTACAAAAATAACAAATGAAAATGCTTCTGTGATTCATTTATTTCATTCAGTGCTTGATCAAGATAAAAATGATTTAAATTACAATAATATAACTTGGATATTGGAGAAACGAGGTTGTCAATTTTTTGCAGAATGGAATAATACTTGAAGATACGAAGAAGGCTCGGGCACTTCGCCAAAGAGTGGGTCGTTACTGTTTAAATCAAGGCAATTTGTATCAAAAAATATTCGGTGGTCCTTTATGAAGATATCTCGGGCCTTCTCAACCGGAATATGTGATGAAATAAATACACGGGGGACATTGTGAAAATCACGCTGGAGGGAGATCCTTGCTAAAAACCATAATTAGAGCTGGCTATTACTGGCCAAAAATGGAAGAAGAGGCTAAAAATTTCGTGGCAAAATGTGACAAGTGCCAAAGATATGAAAACAACATGCATTGACCAGCTGAATTATTACATTCGATTGTGGTACCATGGCCTTTTTTGAAGTGGGAGATGGATATCGTAGGACCATTTCCACAATCTAAAGACAAGGTAAGATTTCTGTTAGTATTCACAAACTATTTTACTAAGAGGGTAGAATTAGGAGCCTTCAAACATGTACGAGAAAAAGAGGTCAGAGGTTCATTGGGCGAAACATCATATGTCGATTAAGGGTTCCAAATGGGTTCTTGTGTGATAACGAATCGCAATTTAGAGGTGCAAAAATCACAGAATTCTTCCAAAGTTGGCAAATTAAAAGGATTACCTCGACGCCTTATCATCCGGTGGAAAATGGACAAGCTGAATCAACAAATGAGGTTATTATCAACAAATTGAAGAAAAGACTAGAAGAATCAAATGGCAGTTGTCCAGAGGTACTACCTGGAGTCTTGTGGGTTTACCGAACAACATAGAAAAGGTACGGGAGAAACACCATTTTCCTTGGTATATAGAGCTGAAGCTTTAATTCAAGTCGAAATAGGGGAGAGAAGTACGAGATATACTCAAGCTACTGAAGAGTCGGATGAAGAAGAGATGCGGTTAAACCTGTATTTACTTTTAAGAAATGAGGGAAACTGCATCAATAAGGATGACATCGAAAAATAAGTTATTGAGTGGTATTACAATCGTAAAGCTCATCTCAAATACTTTAAGATTGGATACTACGTACTCAAGAAAGTTTTCCAATCCACGAGGGTAGCTAATGCAGGAAAGTTAAGTTCAAATTGGGAAGTGCCTTACAAAATTCATGGTATCGCAAGAAAAGGTGCATATAAGCTTTAAATATTGGATGGCAAGATTCTATCTTCAAATTGGAATGATGTTCATCTGAAGAAGTACTATTTCTAACGGAAGGAAATACCAACAGTCAGGTATCCCCACTCACGATTTTTATTTTTGAATTGTTAAAAATTTTACTAATAATTTTAGATTATAGGCAAAAAGCTAGCTCACACTAACTGATGAATTTTTACCTGAAAGTCACATGGAAGGAATATAATTCCTAGTCTATGGTTACAACTGTTCTGATGGAAATGTAATGGGTTAAGTAGTCATTTAAAATTGTACCTCCGAGTCTCGTATGTAGAAAATCATTCTATCTATGATATGTGCGCTTTGGTTGTATAAGCATGATTTTCAGGTATAGGTTTTGATGAGTGACAAACAATGAAGTCAAGTGTCAAACAACGATATTATATGACAAACAATCAAGATTGAATGCCGAGAAGCATATTGATGACGGAATTGCATAGACAAGCCAAAGACGAGATCAAAAGTTCAAGACCGAAGACCCAAGGCGTAGGTCATTAGGTAGAACCAATGTAAAAGCAACGTCTAAGTTATCTCGTCTTTTGGCTCAATATAGGTCATCATAAATATGCATAAAATCATTTTATTAAATCATATATATCATAAACATTTTTAATATACTTCAAACAAAATGATTTTAACATTTTATTAAATCATATATATCATAAACATTTTTAATATACTTCAAACAAAATGATTTTAACATTTTCATTTCAACATAGGTCATCATTAATATGCATAAAATTATTTTATTAAATCATATATATCATAAACATTTTTAATATACTTCAAACAAAATGATTTTAACGTTTTTATTTTAACCAAAATGGTTTTTGAAGTAAGTTTTCGATTCTGGTATATTCTGGTATATTTTGATATACTCCAGCTTTGATTCTGGTATACTCTGGTATATACCAGCTTTGCTGAGTTTCCAGATTTTACTGGAGCAACATAATCGATTATGTGATTGGAATAATCGATTATTTCACTATCCGTTGCCTTCCCAACGTTCCGTTTTATGAACATTGAGAAGATAATCGATTATGCAATCACATAATCGATTATTTTGGCATAAAATCAGCATAATTGACTGTCAATTAAGCAACGGACATGCACCTTTTAACCCCTATAAATAGAGGTCTTTTGAGCTGATTTTAAACACACAACACCTCCCAATATTCATATACATATCGATATTATTTGAGCATCATTATAGAGCTTTTGTTGAGCCATTTGAGAGACAACTTTGAGTTGTTCATAGAGCTAATATTGTATCTCTTTATCTACTCTTTTGAGAGAGTTCTTGTTGTAAAAGAGAAAGGTGTTTGAGAAAAACATATCTTCTCATTGATTGTCGGGTTTGCTAAGTACCCTCAATCTTAGTGGTTGAAGTCTTGAGGTGCGGTATCCTCGAGCAAGTTGAAGTCTTGTAGAGTGTACATCTACGAGCAAGTGTAACGGTTTGTTAGGCACCCGAAAGCTTAACGGAGTTAGTGGAATCTCGAGAGAGTCTCTCGGGGACTGGACTAACCACAAGTTGTGGTGAACCAGGATAAATTTGGTGTGTTCTTTCCTTGCTATTTTTATTACCAAATTTATTTTATTCCTGCAATTTTTAATTCCGCAATATTTATCAATATTCTCGTGCCGCACTATTCACCCCCCCCCTAGTGACGGGCATAAAACCTAACATCGTATGTTTTTCCTTTTCAGGAAAAGGGGCGCGTAGAAGGTATAATCAAGTGCTCCAGATTTCGTACTTCAAAGATCAAAAGACTTGAGGCACTATATAGTATACATATTATATATATATATATAAGGAACGCAAAGAAGGCAGAAATGAAACAATTAAATTTCAAGACAAGCCTAAAGTCTACGCAACAAATATCAAGTTTAGAGCAAAGTCATGAGCCAAAAAACGCAAGGCTAATCCTAATACCTATGATGAATACACTCGTGGATACAAATTTCAAATTCCTACGAATGTTTAGGTTAAAGGCAGTATTTCGCCATAGGTCATAAAGAAACCCTTGGATTTTTTTTTACAAATCTATTGTAAAGAATACAATTACAGAGGTGTTATAGAAGACTTTTATTACATGTAAGATGTTATTTAAGTTTGAAAAAGTTCAAATGAAATCTTTATCAAAGTTATTCCAAGAAACATGTGTGTTCCTATTTCTCCTAATGTATGTTTATACCATTATGAAGTTGAGACGTCTTTTTCATTAAGTTTCGTATATAAAAAGGCCCTCTTTTATAATTTAGGTTTGATTAAAAAATTCATGAAATTAACTAAGCATTTCTAAATTGCAAAAAGTTAAAAGGGTAAAACAAAAACCCGCATATTAAAATTAAGTAGAAACAAGACAATGAACTTATAAAGAAACAAGGTAAGGGCAAATCAATTTAAATATATATATATAACAGAGACTCAAAGTCAAAAGCATTAAGTTGAAGCAAAAAATTTGTAATATTAAGTTGAAACTAAGTATGAACTTAGTTTACATTATAAATCTCCAAAAAGACCTGGAGATATGTTGTTACCAAAAACATTACCCCTAAATAGGACCAGGGGTAAAACCACCAAACGTTCCACCAACAAAACAAAAAAAAGAGTCAAATTTCACAAATAAACTTTCATTGTGGAGCAAGTTCTAAAGAAGAATTCAAGAGGGCATCATCAACAATAGAAGGCTCAATTTGGTCATAAGGAGCTGGGACATCCACCAAACCAGTATTAGCTTCAACATTCTCGGGAGTATAGCCATGGGTGAAGAGAAACTTTGGTTTGATGAATGTTTTCTATGGTCTCCTTAATCTTTGCTAACTTAACATCCAAGTTAAAACCTTCTTTGCCTACCTCTGTAAGAGTATCATGGCATGTGTTCAAAATGGCCCAACTTACTTCAATATCACCTTGTCCTCAAGAGCCTCGTAGTATCTTTTCCAATGATTAATTTCACTTTTGAGCTCCTCCCTTTCAGCTAAAGTAGCACCCTAAGAACCCTGTAAGGGGACAAGTGAACTCTCCAAGGACTTGACCTTATCAGAAGACGCTTGGAGATCTTCTTGGGTCTGGGTGAGTATTTGAACAAGCTCGCCAGCATAAACCTCTTTCTCATTCAACACGGCCTTCAGACCTCTGATCTCTTCAATAACTTTGGAGATTTGTTCAGCAAAAGACTATTCGAGGAGGTTTTTATCCTTGTTCGCCTAGTTAGAAGAAGCTTTCTCAACTGCCAGCTCCACTGATATGACTCTCAACTGATGCTCTAAGATACATTTATTTTCTTTTAAAACTTCCATCTCAAGCTGAAGACTTTCATACTACTATTCCTAATTATCTGCACAAATCTGGTAATAACGCCTCGATTGCTCTGTATGAAAAACCCTTTTCATCATCTCTATACCGATGAGATTGATCTACATAAAAAAGGGAATAAGAATCTTTGCAAAAGAAAAATGGAATAGACCATGAAAAGAAGTCTATACCTTCAAAGATGATTGCACAATGTCATTCATCCACGTCAAAAAACTATGACTTTCTAGCTTGGACTTTTCAATTGGACCAATAAAGGGTTTCAACCGTACGTCAGCTTGGCCTGACTTCTTCAGAAGATTACCATCGGCAGGAACCTCAATGGTAATTTGCTTCATCACTCTTCTTCCACTTGAAGAACCAACTTCAGTTCGAGAAATATTAGTAGCAAGGACTGTAGAAGAAGTTATAATGGCCTAAGACAGAGCATAAATAGTAGTAGTAAGAACAGGCAAAGTGCGTTCCATTGAAACAGGGGAAAGAAGCAAGAGGTACTTCCTCGGACACCAAATCAAAGCCTTCATTATCATACCCACGCGAAAAAAGTTTTTAATTAGAGTCACGAGCTGCCATGGGAGGCTATTCGTCATAACCCACTAAAGTGGCTTCAACAAGCTCGGTCAGGAGAATAGAATGAGGAGTAACTTCGTCATCCGAAATGACGCGTCTTCTAGCTAGCGGCTTTCTAACCAAAGAACTTCCATACCGTTCCTCCTCGTCTTCGGCATACTGGGGTTTGTCAGCTTTCCTTTTCAATGAAGAACTCAATATTATCTCCTAAGTTATTGCCAAAGAAAGTCTAGAAGCTGCAATTGATTCAGCACTTACACTATGAATAGGAAACCCTGATAAAAAGTAAGGTTAAATACATTCTAAAGGAAGAATGAATAAAAATAGAAAGAAAAAAATGAAATTTTTTACCGTGAGTTCTAACCTTTCAACCAAACCTATTTGAGAGGTACCTCCAAGATCTAACTTCTATCGGAGCAATGGTCAACAATTTCTCTATCCAACCACGGAAGCTGGAAATCTCTTCAACAGTTCTCATGGTTGCTGAAAGAAGAAAAGCGAAACAGTCATGGGAAGTACAAACTCTTTTATAGAAAAAAGAGAAGGGATAAAGTTGTAAATAAACTTACGTGCAAAATTCCACTTTTCAGGGAATGTCATATTTTCTTCACCCACCAACCCTACCGTAGGAGTAGCAACAAAATCGGGCGTACCAGCCACTATCTTTATCGTCCTCAAGGCTGACTACCCTCTTACTCCTCGCCACCAAAGTAAAGATCCTATGACGAAACAACGTTGAGGAGTAGATGAGAATTAGATTAAAAAAGGTGAAAGACAATTGATCCAAATTAGCCAAGTATCTGAAACATGCAACAGTCCTCCATACAATAGGGCCAATTTGTCCTAAACACACATTGAGAAAACGACAAAATTCAATAATAATTGGGTCAATAGGTGGTATAAAGTCCAATGTAAAGGGGTATGTATACACAAAAGAAAATCCAGCTTGAAGGAAGTGATCCATTGATTTGCATTAAGGATCAGAATTGGGAAATCAAACCTCCAATGACAATCTCTACGGATAATAGATATCAAACCTTCAGTGATATATGAAGGGTAAACATCGGCACGATCATGAAAGGATATAGAAGAAACCTGGTTTCTAACTTATTCTCTATCAGTATAAAAAGAAAGTTCAGAAAGGATAATTTTGCCTACTATAGGTTCACGAATTGGTTAACTGGAATCTCTATTTCTGGTAGAAGACATATGAGAAAGAGAAGCCCTAGTTCTAGAAGATGAAGGAGGAGTGGAGCTAGGTAGAGAAGAAGAAGAACCTAGAATGGAAACTGGCCCTAAACTATGTAACCTACCCCATGTCCTGCTCCTATTAGGAGCAAGAGGAAGTTCATCTACGATAAGAACTTTTTGGGGATCAAGATTTGAAGAAGAAATAGCTATATGAAGAAGAAAAGAAGATTGAATAGTCAAACATGGAAAAAACGTTTCTATGAAAGAAAAGACAAAGGATATAGTTATACTCGGAAGCAACCATCAAACAAAAGGTATGATGGGAACGATGAAAACTCTCACTTGGTGATTGATATAGTCATAAAAAAAACCCTAAAAGACGCTGAAGGGTTGCAGAACCAATCAAAAGCTGCCACGTGTCACATGCGTTAAATGAAAGTGACACGCGAAGCGTCAGTTCTGGAGAAGGTGTAATGATATGTGGAATGGCGACGAAAATTCCTGCTTGAATGAGATCCACTTCCCAAATATTCAATTGCTGAATAAATGGCAAGTGATGGGACTATCTGTATTGGGAAAAATTGAGTTGACATATAGAATTAATTATGTGCTGACATGTTAAGACTCATAGATCAATAAAAGAGTGACAACTAGCAAAGAATATTCAAAGACATGCGAGCTTCGTTAGGTACGGGCAAAGGTACAAGAAAACAAAAGGAACAATTACTCGGATCTCTTGATAATTTGAAGAGATATCGGAGTAATGAACCTAGCTAGAAAAAGTACAGATACTAATCATCTACAAATAATGAGCATCAATGATGGGGAGCGTTATAGAATCTTCATAAAATAGTTATGATTGTCAGTTATAACGTTACATTAATATCATTAATTGCTCATAATGACTCTATTATGAGAGGAAAGAAACGCTTAAAATAGCTATAAAAGGAGAAGATTAACATTTGTATAGGGACATGGATTATTATTGAAATATATTGATTTACTTTGATTTATTATGCTTACTCAGCTACTTTTCAATTCATTTCTTCTTTTTCATTACATCATTATTTCCTTATTTGATTATCAGTAACCCGAGTTCTTCTAAGATTAAGCTTTGACCGAAATTCCTATTTTTTTGGTTAAACAAAAACTATGGCATTTTTCTTTTCCAATCAAATTTGAGAAATATATCTAATGAACATCTAGATCCTTCACATGCACAACCATTATAAAGAGAGGAAATAAGGGAAAAGAGAAGGAGATAATCGACAAAGAAAACTAACTGCTTCTTATTATTTGTGCATGAGCTGAAATGTATTATTATACTGGTCAACTAATACACTCTAATTACATCAAGGGGTTGTTTGGTAAGTACATAAGAAATGGTATTAATTATGCTTGCATAAGTTGTGCTGACATAATTCTTATCCATTGTTTGGTTTGATGCATTAAAGTATTGCACAATTTCTAAAAAAATATTTGCTTACAAAAATACTCTCATAACTAATCTATCATTTTTATTTTTAAAAGAAAAAATACATGTTAAAGAATATTTTTATATGAAAAGGGTTTAAACAAATTATTTGATTTGTCTACCATCTATGTTCTAGTGTAGAACTAAATAGTTATTTATAAAGAAGGAAATATGCTAAGTATTTTGTTACACCACATATCTTCGTACAAAAGAGTATTTGTAAGTCAATTGGTCTAAGCTCATAACTAAGATCATCTTTAAGAGTACATAAATTAAGTTAATCATGTTACCTTGGGGATTATAAATCTTTAAGATCATGGATAACAAGTCGCAAAGGGAGTTGAAAGGCTAAGAAGCTAAACAAGTTGAAGAAAATAAGTTTCATCGAATGTCAACAAGTTGGAAATGTTATAATTATTTGACCAAAAATTTTACTACTCTTTGTTAAACTAATTTAACAATAACTGAGATGAAAGGTGAATCTTAGTCAAGCATAATAATTCCTAGATCTAGTTTATTGTTTGGGTGACACCATTTACCAAATGCTCATAACCGTATATTCAGTCAATAAATGCACACTTAAGGGAGTAAATGTAGAATGAATAATGAGCAATAAATATGATAAATGGCAACAAATATGAATAGGAAGAACAATTCACCCAAATATCAAATGATTTGGAAGATTCTTTCCTCTAACAACGAAGTATGGTAATAAACAAGAATATGAGTAATGCTTTCTTGGATCTTGTGAGTGGAAAAGAAGAATAATCAATAAAATCAATCACTATGGAAAGGTAAACTTTGTATTTTCTCTCAATGGTCAACTTCTTACAATCTTTTTCTCATATTCAATTTCACGTGTCCCTTTTTTCTTCTTCCTCTCTTTCTATTTATATGGGATATCCTCTAAAGACCCTAAAAAGTACAGCAAAGGAAATATCCAGGAGAATATTCCCATCACTAGTTCCAAGACTACACTAGTCATTATTCTTGTTCTTCGCTATTCGACCTCGACCTCTATGGCTTGCTCGACGTCTGCTCGTTATTGGGCTTTGGTAGACATCATCCTATCTGCCCAAATTGGAACACAATCTTTTTACCTTTTGATCTTTCTACACCCAACTTCCTCAGCAAGATTTTGACTCATATAATTAGTCCTTCCACTTGTCTGGGTTGCCTTCTTGTTTGCCCCGATGAGCGGACCTTATTAGTCGGTGATTTGTGAAGAAATTTTTGGCGTGGTGATCGAGTAGAGGTGTTTCCAAAGCAATGATGTGTCATTTTGAGATTCATGGGTCATGGGGTTGGTACACGATGATGTCACAACGCATGCGTCATTATTGCACATCTTCTGATCGTTGCCTCGTTCCACGAGTCCTTGTCATTTTGATTCTAGGGCCACTGGCGGTTGCTTGAACCGATTTGAACGCTCCTAAGGTCTATAAATAAAGAGGTGGAAATTTCTCGAGGAAAATTTTTGCACTCTTCTAGTTTCTTCAGCCCTGCACTTGCTTTCTTTTCTTCTTCTTATGTTCTTGCTTCTTGTAACCACTGCCATTGCCACCCCTTCTTCTTTTTCTATCTCCTCATGTATACACCATCAGAAAATGGTTGATGTAACCCCCAACCCTGAGATAGTTTTCGACCCTACTCCATTATCGGTGGCTATGCCTTATGGTAGTGGAGAATCAGCGGTGGTAGAGGATGAAAGCTTTCCCACTGTGGAGGAGATCATTCCTCGTAACCCTCCTTCTAGGTCTAACTTCTCCAAGGAACACACCCTTGAACCGGAGTCTGCAAAGTTGGAGATGGAAGCGAAACACCTTGCCACCCTTAGGGCCAAGTACAACATTGTAGCTCATGTTGACCTAGTTCCTTCCGGAGACAGCATGATTCAAATTCATAGGCCTGGGTATTGTATGTTTTATGCCTACCTATTTCATATAGGCTATTCTCTTCCTCTTCCTCTTCCTCTATTGGTGGAGGAGTTCTACCGCTACTACCATATCTGCTCGGCGCAGCTCTTTCCCTACCTTTACAAGATTTTTTCTTATGTTGACAAAGTTTATGGAGCTTGCCGGTTGCGAAGTCTCTATCCACTATCTTTTGCATCTTTTCATGCCGAGCTTCCATAGAGGCACGATGATGTACCTTCTCCACCGGGGAACCAAAGTGTTAGTAGAGAGGATGGACGACATGATTAACTGCCGGTTCAGGGCCCATTATTTCTTTGTTAAAATCGAGCACTTACTGGCAAACCCTGGAGACTTTCCTGAACAATGGAACTTTGCTTGTAAGTATTTTTATTTGGAATATTTTCTTCTCTTCTTTCATAATACGTGACTAGTTACGTCATTTTCCCTTTGCAGCTAAGAGGCATCCCCTATGTTTGGTTGCCGATATCAGTGATTGGGTAGCCTGTATTTTGCCTTACACCGCAGGTACCCGTGATTGGGCGTCCTTTAACAAGAGATTCGGGCTCAAGGCCTCGACTATTAAGTCAGGTTCCGCCCTTATGACTATTTTGCTTTTGTCGTGGTGCATGTCTTTTTGTTGTTTTACAATTTTGCTTTGATGCTAGGTTGGAAAACTTCTAAGAAGGTGAAGGCTCCTATCCCTGCATTTCGTTAGGCGGTCATTTCCGCTAGGATGCAGTTCCTGTTGGCCGAGTCTATGCAAAATACTTCTTCTAAGGCTCTGGTATTAAGCATACCTGGTCGTCAGACGACCACCCCGTCAATGGATATCCCAGCTTGCCCGGTGGTTCATATAGTGGATGAATCTTCTACTGGCGAGGAGGAAGCGGAACAATTGAAAAGGAGACAAATGGAGGTCGTGGTCACACCCGAACGGGCCATTGCCGTGGATATGGAGGTTACATGTACTTCAGCCACGAGGACTTCTCCCCCACTGGAGATTGTCACGGAAGCTAGGCCGTTGGAGGCGACAGAGGCAGATGCAAAAAAAGGAAACACCATAGGCGTCCGAGGTTGGATCATCGTGAATGCTACAGGAAAAATGATCGCCTTGGAGGATGACGGATCTAGTTCTGATGTTTATCCCAAGGAGGTATAGACTTTCGAGCAGAGATTCACTAAATGGGAAGTGATGACCAAGGGGTCCACTCAAAATATTTCCATCCCCGTGGATTTTAACTTGTTAGTAAACTCAGAGAGCGTGGTTCCAACTTTGATCTCTTTATGTACGGAGCCCGAGATAGAACCTTGGAGAAGGACGAGGACATATCGTTTGGCATTTTTTTGGATGGCCCTGCGAGTAAGTCCTTTCTTATCATTTTTTTCTTCCCTTTGTGTTATATTTGTTTATTGACCTTTCTTCGTCTGTTTATCAGACACTGATCTTGGAGATTGAAAGTGTTATTCAGGATAAGAAGAGGATAAGAGTCTACAAGAAGATACAGTCGTAGTAAAGAGAGTATCGTACCAAACATAAAGCCCTGGTCTGTGTGGTTGTTGAGTACGTTCTATTTCCAACCCTCCGAGACGATCTGAGGTAGAAGAGTGAGAAGATAAAAGTGAAGGATGACGAGTTGAAGGAGAATGATAACAAGCTTATGAGCATTATTGGCGGGTACAGTGAGCTTGAAGAGACGTTAAGGTCCAAGAACGATGAGCTCAAGGTGAGCAAGGGGTTATCACCGAGTGTGTTGATCTCCAAGCTCAGGTGACATATTTATGGGCCAAGCTTGAGCATAGAACAACTGTGGTTATCGGCTTGTGTTATGAGCTAGTCGCCACAGGTGCAGAGTTAGGGCGAGTTGAGAAAGCTAGATCTGCTGATGTGGCGAAGGTGACGGTGTTAGCAGGCACCCTACGCATCTTCAGATCAGAGCATGCTAGTGAGACAGAGACCTTTTCTCTTAAAGAGACGAGGCTCAAAGAGTGGATAGGTGGACTAGAAAGGGACGTTCAGAATTTGAACGAGTAGGTAGCTATCCTTAAGGCTGAGAAAGTGCAGCAGCAAGCTCAGTCATCTACCTCTCATGCGTCCATTTATCCCAATGTCATAAAAGACTTGTATGAGAAGAGGGTCAATGCTGAGGCTCATCTTGACATATACAGAGGTTTGACAGCGGTCAGTAAAGCCTCTAAGGCGGAGTTTGAGGATGCTCGTGTAGCTCGTGCCACTGTGGCTATGACCCTGGTACGCACTAGATGGACAATAACGAGGAAGATGTGGATGATAGTGAGCCAAATTCTTAGTATAATGATGAGTACTTGGATAGCGAGGGTGGCGATGGTGTTGCTAGGTCAGCGGCAAAAGTGGCAATGGAGATAATACAACGTGATGATGTAGTGTGATTTTCTCGTACTTAGTTTTTTTTGCTCTTTATCTCTTTTTCTTTTTGTTTTTTTTTGGGGGGGGGGGGGTCTTTTTATCCCTTTGTAAGATACTCTCTATTTTGGAATCGAATGGCTATTGTCTTTTTGCTATATGTTTTTGGCGTTTTTCATTTTTCTTCATATGCTTTTTCCTTTGTAAGAGTTCCTCACTTAGTTGATGCGATCGAGGTCATATGTGAGACAATTCGGGCAAGGCCGAATGCTTGACTCTTTAAGTGATTTGAATGAGGCAGAATGTAAATAAATTCGTAAGAGGTCGAATTTTACCAAATTCAAACAAAGTTGAATGTGACTCGATTCGAGCGAGGTTGAATGTTTGACTATTTAAGTGATTCGAACAAGGTCAAATGTAAATTACGTTCAAACGAAGTCGAATGTTAGCAAACACAATGAATTCGAGTGTTAGTCAATTTGGACGAGGTCGAACATTTGACTCTTTAAGTGATTCAAACGAGGTCGAATGTGCGTCAATTTGAGCGAGATAGAATGTTTGACTCTTGGCATAATATAGGAACTTGGTGGAGATGAAAAACTCATGTGTTTGCATGCTTTGCTTTGTTTATATATTCATTAGCGGAGTTTACATACGTTGAAGTTTGCATGTTTTTCTAAAGGTCTGGTCTATTTAGTCCCTTCATTGGTCGACCTGGAAAAGTAGTTGATAGGTCGAGCGATGAACTTATAGTTAAACCCCAATATGCTCCCTTCATTGCCTCATTAAAAACCTCTCTGAGAAAACCCAATTTGGACAAAACTCGGGTAAGGGAAAAAAGAGTACGACTCGGTGGTGTCTATCCTTAGAAGTTGAAGTACTTGAGGTGGACGATGTTCCAATTGTTTGGTAGATATTTTCCTTCCATTGTTTCCAACTGGAACGACCCTTTGCTTGATGCCGCCGTGATTTTGTATGGGCCTTCTAAATTAGTTACCAGTTTGCCTTCTCGTGGGTCTTTTCTTGCTTGTTTTTTGGCTTTGAGTACATAGCCCCCAATTTTCAGTGGCCTGATTTTGGCTTTTTAGTTGTAGTACCACTCTGCCAGTTGTTTTTGAGCTATCATTCTTATGTAGTCCATGTCTCTTCATTCCTTGGCTTCATCGAGGTCTTGCCTTTTGTTCTCATTGTTACTTCGCCCGCTTCCGCTTGAGTATCTCAGACCGGGCTCTCAAATCTCAATTGGTATTATTGCATCAGTCCCATAAACTAGTGAGTATGGCGTTTCTCTTGTGCTCATTTTTGGCGAGGTCCGAGGTGCTTATAACACTTCTAGTAGCATTTCCGGCCACGGTCCCTCGGTGTTTTTGAGTTTCTTTTTCATGATATTCAATACTGCTTTGTTGGAGGATTTCACTTGAACGTTGCCTACGAGGTGATATGGCGTGTAGAGTATTCTTTTGATGTGCCATTTTTCGAAGAACTCGGCGATTTTTTCCCAGTGAACTAGGGACCGTTATTGCAACTAATTTCTTTATGGATGCGAAAGCGGCATATGATGTTTCTCTATATGAACATGATTACTTCTAGTTTGTGTATATGGGCAAATGCACCTGCTTCTACCCATTTGGAGAAATAGTCGGTCAAAACTAAAACAAATTGTACATTACCTCGTCCCGCCGATAGGGGTCCCACAATGTCCATTCCCCACTTGATGAAAGGCCATGGCAAAATGACTAAATAAAGGTTTTCGCTCACTTGGTAAATCATACGGGCGTATCTTTGGAATTGCTCGCACCTTTTTACAAAGTTGGTGGCTTTTTTCTTCATCGTGGGCCAATAGTAGCCTGCCCATATGAGGCATCTCACGAGAGCTCAGTTGCTAGTGTGAGCTCTTCAGTGGCCCTCGTGTACTTCTTCGAGGACGCACCGTGTTTGATTTGGCCCTAAGAACTTTACTAGGGGGACACCAAATGCTCTTTTGTACAAGTCATTATTGATGACGATGTACCTGGTTGCCTGCATTCGAAGGTTCTTGGTTTCTTTTTTATCAGGTGGGAGCACTCTGTCCTGCAGGTATTAGATAATACGATTCCACCAATCCTAAGTTAGGTTTATAGTGTGTACCTCAATTTGGTCCAGTGACGAATGGAGAAGAGTGACCACGTCCCTCTCTCTGATTGTGCGTTTAGTGGCCACTGCCAAATTGGCGAGGCCACCCGCTTTGATGTTCTGCACTAGAGGTACTTGATCGAGCTGGCACTCATCAAACACGGGTAGTAGTTTGCAAATCTCAGACTGTTATTTCTATAACCATTTCTCCTTAATTTGGAAAGTCCCTATGCCCTGATTGACGACGAGTTACGCCTCGTATCGGAGGATGACTCACTATGCTCCGTATTTGAGTGCTAATTTTAATCCTATAATCATAGCCTCACACCCGGCCTCATTGTTAGTCCTATCAGGGCATCATATGGATTGGCGAACCACTTTGTCTGTTGGGACCTCAAGCACGAGTCCCAGTCCAGATGCTTATGCGTTTGAAGTGCCATCGGTGTATAAGACCAATTTGTCGTGTAATTCAGTAGAACTAATGGCGGTTTCCTTTTTGGCTTCGGACATTATCTTCATACTAAAATCGGTGACGAAGTCGAAAAGAACTTGCAACTTTATCGTTGTTCACGACTGATAGGTTATATCATGCTCACTTAGCTCTATGACCCACTTGGCTAATCTACTCAACAATTTGGGTTTGTGCAAGATACTCCTTAAAATTCGTGACCACCAAGATAGGGTGGCACTAAAAATAAGGTCTAAGCTTCTGTTAAACTACGGCTAGGGCCAAAGTTATCTTCTTGAGGTGGGGGAACCTTGGTTTAGCATCGACTAAAGTTTTTACTGATGTAATAGATATGAGATTGTGTACCTTTATTTTCTCATACCAGGACTGCACTTACTGCGACATCGGACACATCCAAGTAAACAAGGAGGCATTCTTCGGGTTGTGCCTTGGCGAGCAACAGTGGTAAAGATAGGTAGGCTTTTAGTTCTTTTAAGGCGTTGATGCATTCGACACTCCATTGGAGCCCGTTGTCCTTTTTTAGTACGCCAAAAAATTTGTGGCACCTATCAGATGACATCGAGATGAACCTTGAAAAGGTGGATATTCGGCAAGTCATCTTTTGCACTTTTTTTTTACTGGTTAGATTTTTCGGGATTCCTTATATTGCTTTGATTTGTCGGGATTTGACTTGATGCCTCGTTGTGATACCAAGAAGCCGAGGTATTTTCCAGATATTACGTCAAAAGCACACTTCTTGGGGTTTAACTTCATGTCGTACCTTCTGCATATGTCAAAGGCCTCCCCCAATTAGTCGATATGATCTTCCTTTCTCTTTGTCTGACCAACATGTCGTCAACATAAACTTCCATGGTCTTGCTGCGTTGATCTTTGAATGAATTAGTCACCAGCCTCTGGTACGTTGCCCCGCATTTTTAACTCGAACGGCATCACTCTATACCAATACGTCCCCTGATGAGTGATGAAGGTGGTTTTTCCTGGCCTTCTTCGTCTATGAGGATTTGGTTGTAGCCCGAGTAAGCGTCCAAGAAATTTAGCAGTTCGTGCCCAGTTGTGGCGTCAATGCCGTTCTGTTAAGTCCACACACACTCTCCACTTATCTTTCTTCTTCTTTACCATAACTACATTGGCGACCCACTGAGGATACTTCTATTCTATGATAGAAGCATTCACTAAAAATTTCTCGACCTCTTCACGAACTGCGTCATTATCATGGAATTGAACATTTGTCTGATTTGCCTTACTGGGGGTAAAATTGGTCGACGTTCAACTTGTGAGTTTCTATCTCCTCTGGGATACCTAATATGTCTACATGGGAAAAGGTAAATAGATCCACGTTATTTTTTAAGAATTGATGAAATTTACCTGCGTCTTGGAGTTTATGGCCGATGAAAGATTTTTTGTTGTGGTTGTCGTCTAGCTGGAAGGGGTCAGATGTTCTACGGTTGATGATGTCTTTCTTTTCATCGCCATCATATCTTCCATGAACTAATAAAACATATAAATCACCTAGTTTCTCGGGAGTTACCTCATCTTGAAGGAGGATGTTGAGATAGATGTATTGTGAGGAGTGATAGTTGTACGCACATGTATACCTTAGGGGCCACTTGGTAGGATGTATTAGATAAAATAATACAAGCATTAGCCTTGTGTATTAATAATACCTTTATCTATACACCTTTTGAACCAATGCATTAATTAGTTATACACCATATTTAGTGTTATCTTATGCATAACTAATGTATAGGAAACCATGGTATTATCAATGAAACGGATTTTAATGCATGCATTAACTTAGTTAAGGACAAAATTATCCTTCAAATTAAATTTATCTTGATTCAAATATGATATTATATTAGTGCGAGTTTAAAATAATCCAAGAAAATAGAAAATAAAATTATATCCTTATTAAATAAATAAATATTCCGCGCCCCAAACCTAAAGAGGCATGACAGGCACCCCGTTGTGGCGTCGATGAGTGGTACGCTCAAGCCTTATTGGCCTAAGTTGAGGGTTACCCCTTAAAAGTTTACAGTTACAGAGTGGTACGTTCGAGCCAAGTATGGCAGCAGTTGTCGGTCATGCCTCCTTGGGTTTGGGGCATGGCATATTTATTCATTTAATAGGGATATAATTTTATTTTCTATTTTCTTGGATTATTTTAAACTCGCACTAATATAATATCATATTTTAATCAAGATAAATTTAATTTTGAAGGATATTGCCCTTAACTAAGTTAATGCATGCATTAAAATCCATTGCATTATTAATGCCATGATTTTCTATGCATTAGTTATGCATAAGGTAACACTAAATATGGTGCACAACTAATTAATGCATTGATTCAAAAGGTATATCAAGCAGGGTATTATTAATACACAAAGCTAATGCTCATATTATTTTATCTAATGCATCCTGCATAATGACCCATAAGTTATACATGCGTGTACAACTATCACTCTTCACAATACTTCTATCTCAGCACCCTCCCTCAAGCTGAGGTGATTCCCGAGAAAGTAGGTGGTTTATATGTATTCATTCATGGAAGATATGATTAGCTTCAATTTGGATTGCAGCTCTCTTATAACAGTAGATATTTATAGATGACTCAACATTCACTCCAAGTTCCTTATATAACCATATTAGCCATGTAAATTCTACTACTTCTGAAGCCGTGCTTGTGAACTCTACTTCAGCAGAGCTTCTGGCTACTGTCTTCTGCTTAGATTTTCGGGACATAAATACATCTCTAAATTTGACAAAATAACTTATAATAGATATTCCAATATGTAGGAAACTACCCTAATTTGTGTCATGTAATTCTTCTAAACTTTAAAACCTCGCAAAAGGCATCAACAAGGTTACATCCCGCATTTTCGTATGTTAACATTTCGTCATAAGTTAATCAACGTAAGCTCGTGAATGAGATTACAATCATTATGCTATTTCAAACAAATGACGAATAAATTCGTGAAGGAGAGAGGGTAAGCAAATCGAAGAAAATCTTTTAACAATCGCCAGTCCTCGAACGGACTGAAGAAGAAAGTACCTGAGTCGGGGAAAAGATGAGGATAACAGCTCCGCATATCAGACTCAGACTCCCAGGTCGATCCTTCGGGAGGCTGACCTCTCCACTGAACACGAACAGAAGGAAAAATCTTAGATCTCAACTAATGAACCTGCCGGTCTAGCATAGCCACCGGCTTCTCCTCGTAAGACAAGTCCTTGTCCAACTGGCCAGTGTTGAAATCTAACATGTGGGATGGATCGCGTGATACCTTCGAAGCATGGACACCACTAGATGCACAACTGAAAAGCTCGCGGCAATGCAAGTCTATAAGCCACCTCTCACACTCGATCAAAAATCTCAAATGGACCAATAAACCTAGGGCTAAGCTTGCACTTCTTCCCAAATCGCATCACTCCCTTCATAGGCGACACTCGGGGCAATACTCACTCACCAACCATTAAAGCCACATCTCGAACCTTGCGGCCTGCATAGATCTTTTGCCTGGATGGAGTTGTACGAAGCCTATCCCGAATGATCCTGACCTTGTCCAAGGTCTCCTAAACCAGATCTATACCCAATATTTGAGCCTCTCCCAGCTCAAACCATCCAACCAGATATTGACATTTCCTACCATATAAAGCCTCATAAGGAGCCATCTGGATACTCGACTGGTAGCTGTTGTTTTAGGCAAACTCTACTAAAGGAAAAAACTGATCCCACGAACCTCTAAAGTCTTTAACACAAGCATGGAGCATATCCTCCAAAATCTGAATAGTATGATCGGACTGCTCGTCCGTCTGAGGATAAAATGATGTGCTCAACTCAACCCGTGTGCCCAACTCTCACTGAACTGATCCTAAAAAGCGCTAGGTAACTGCGTACCCCGGTCCAAAAATGATAGATACGTGCACACCATGACTGCAAACAATCTCCTAAATAGAGATCTCAGCTAACCTCTTAGAAGTGTCATACCTCCTTTTTACACGGCTACCCCGAAGGGTCAAAATGTATAAGGAAGTTTATCCAATTAAAGTGACATTATTCGAAATGGGATCATTTATTTATTTAGAGTCGCCTCTTGGGATAGGTTTGGCTTTTGGTGTCCCAAAATCGAGGAAAATTTAGACTGCCCAATTGGAGTCTACAAATCAGAATTTTTAAGTAAGGAATTATGTTAACCCGACGGAAGATGTTAGGCTTCCTCGGATCCTGTGGTTCTAGCACGGTCGCTTAAACTATTATAACTGGCTAAAATTCTAATTTTTATACATATTCATCCTAAAGTGCAATTTTAAATTATTTTATAGCACTTTAAAAATTTTTGAGAAAATTTGCAATATCGTTAAAACACGTCGCGAACCACGTCATATAGATGCACACGTAATTTTAGACATATTTCAACTCCATTGAAATTTGGATTTGGGTCACATAAATGCGCACCCGTACTTAAGGAGATAAAATTATTAAAGACGCGCCTAAAAACGACTAGTGTGTTATTATCTTTGCGGGCAATCGTGAAATTCACTAAACGGCATGTCCCGAATCTCTAAGTATTTTAATATAAGCATTTCACGAGGGCCACGCGATTTTGGATTCCGTTTGGTGCGGCACACCACATTTATTATTTTAAAAGGCCAATCCTAAAACAACTGTTATTTTCTATTAGACGTGCCTCTAAAACTTAAGTAATTCTCGTTTTAGTCCTGCTACCCAACTGAAATCTCAAACATATATTGTAAAATTAAATTGACATGAGGGAAGTGCATTCAACCTTCAGCATATTGGTCAATTGGGCCTAGGTTAAAAAAATGGGTCCAGCCTTCACAAGAGTCCTCCAGCATATATCAACAGCCTGAGTGGGCTGCTGAATAAAACATTGGACATGCTGGCTCCTAAATGAGCCCAAGTCTCAACCTTGTAATATTCATTAATGCTAGTTACAAACACACTGGACCAAACTTGATCACATTATCTAATTCAAGGGTATAAGAATACACCTAATCCAAAATTGATAAGAATGACAATAACTAAAGAGACCTTAAGCTAATAACAGCGAAAGAACTAATTCGAAATACAATTGGTCCTTATAGTTCATCCTTAAAGTAAGCACGTAATGAAATAATTCTAAACTAGTAAGCTGAAAAATGTAACATTCTATACAGTCCAGTTATACAAGCCTAATTAACATCCATTGTAGGATTAAAATACTTAAAGCAAATCAATGCATGGAAAATATAGTAATCTATATGAATACATGAATTTTGGACAGTTGAATACTCAAGTTAACAGGCAAACTTCAATGTACAACTTCAAATACTAAGTTCCTTGGCTTTTGGCCATTAGGGATGAAGCAAATCCTGGAACGAAACCGAAAGATGAAGAAATAGGGGTCAGCACTGAGTAACAAGCAATCATCAGTCAGAAATGAACAGCCGCACAACAAAGAGACCAATCTAATAGCCCATATTTATACCAAACCCAAAATGAACCAACAAAACCCTTGATTGACTTCAAACAACTTGAAATCAGACACAGGAACTCCAGAAGTAACCGAAAACCAAATTAAATGATGCAGATCCCACAAAAAAATCAAAACGAGACTCTGAAACCAGTTGGACCTCCAATGGAACACTACATATTGAATTTCTATTGGTTTTTAAAGCTCTAAGGGCCCAGGTTTTGAAGGAAAGCTCTCAAATATTCAAATTAACTAACATTTTTCGATTTTTTGCTTTGAATTAAGTTAGAATTGCAGGAATGGAGGATTGTTTTTTTTAAATATTCCTAAAAATTTTAAGAGATTTTTCAGACTGTGTAACTCTAAACCTTTTTGAATGAATTTGGGTGCCCTTTTATAGCCAAAGGCTAGGGCAACCCCTTTATTTTATTTTAACTACTAGTCCTTCTTTCAATTTTCATATTTTATCTACTTGGCCCTTTATTTCCTGACTTGTTTCCCAAGTCACTACACTAAAATTACTGAATTTTAGACTAAAGTCCCTTCTAGAAGGATCTAAATGATTTTAGCATTGTTTTCTATTTATAGACTACCTATATTACCCTTATTTTACTCTAAAAATAATAGAACCAAACTAAAACCATATACTACCCTCTTAGTATACTAGAATTACCATTTTTACTAAGCTAAGTCTTAAACTAATTACTGCTAACTAACATCTATAACCAAAACATGACCAACTCTGAACTACTAAAAAAAATTTAAAATCAATTCAGAATTCTCAAACCACGGGACCACCAGTTCAAACCAAAAGCTGAAATTAACCTAATTAAAAGAAACATGCAAAGCTACACTAACATAAAATCCTCTCATTTGAACCAATTTAAAAACCAATTCTGATTCATATTAATATCAATTTATTAATTAAACATTGAAATAAGCTAAACGATAACAAATGAAGGATTAGGAATTACCAACAACAATTAATATAAAAAAATAAGAAGTCTTGCTATAACCAAAACTGAGAATTGCTTCTAACACAACCAAGTTTAATAAGACGAATACAAAATCAGGCTTCCATAGCTAAACCGAGGCAGAATTTCTAACTATAAAAAGAAAGAAAATCAAATAGCCATGTAAGATCAAAATCGTTTGCAAAGAAAAACATAAACTAACCTAATGAGAAATACAAAATCAGGAATCAAGTCTATAGGAATTGATTACTCAAATGACTCAAAACTAAACGGGATGAAACTCTTAATTTAAGCTAAAATCAGAAATAAGGCAATACCTAATTACAAAACCAGAAAGAAAAAACAAAAATAGAATAAAGACGAAAACAATCAAATTAAAAGTGAACTTACTGCTTGGGTCTTCGACCTGGCTTGACTGTATTCAATTTGAATCTCCAAATGAAGTTACATGTTTGTTTTTGGTCAAAACAAACATGCAACTCCATTTTGAAACTCAAGTGCGGCTTTGAAAAATTCGTCTCAGAATGAGGTCAACTTTCAAATTTAAAATTCGAAGAGCTTGGGGGTTGTTCGAAGGAAACAGGACTCATTTTTGGGTAGGGGAGGCCAAGGGGAGTATGGGGTATGAATTTGGGAGCCATTAGAGTCGGTGCCACCATGGACGATGTAGCAGCCGCTCCTTTGGAAGAAGATTCGACACGTTTAGCTGGGTTGTGAGGGGTGATTTTAGAGGGTTTGGAAAGAGGAGAAGACGAGGATTATGGGATGTTAATTTGGATGGATTTATGGTTACGCCATCGGCGGCGGCAATTTCCGGCAGGCTGTGGGGATACGATGGAGGCACAGTGGTGTTACACCGGAGAAATTTAGGGTTAGGTTTGGACGTGGTACGACGTTTGTGTCTCTGAGGGTGTGAGTGTCCCTCAAACACTTTTATTAAAATGGGAGGCTCAATTTGAGCCGTTGGATTAGAGGGCATGGATGGCTGAGATCAAACAACGTCAAACATGCCTCCTCTTGCTGGACCGGGTATGGGGCTTGGGTTGGATTAAATTTGGTGGGTCTGGTGGTTTTTGAGCCAAGTTTGTGACTAAAAGTGGCCCAAATCATGGTCTTTAACAAAGATCCATATTTATATATTTATTATTCCCCTTTTTAATATTTTTTATTATATTTTCAGATTTTTAGTAATAAAATAAAAATAAACAAAGCATATTTAACTTCTACAAAATAGACTAACTAAAATCCTAAATTCTAAATTTTAAAATAAAATTGAACAAATGTAAGAATAACCAATTTTTTGTTATTTTTCTTATTTTCAATATTAATTAACTAATAACCCAAAAAAATTGTAAAAATTAAGTCCTAAATGCAAACATGCTATTTTAATATATTTATGAATTATATTAATTAAAACGTGCAACATGCAAATAAACACAAAATTATGTAATTAATTCTAAAAATTTAAATAATAAAAAGAAAAAATACAAATAAACACAAAATCACGTAGTTAATTCCTAAAATTCAAATAATAAAAGGGAAAAATGCAAATAAACATTAAATCATGCAAATAATTCCTAAAAATTCGAATAGTAAAAGAAAAATCCTAATTAAATGAATTTTATAGGAACATTTCGAGAGAGGCAAAAATCACGTGCTCACAGCTGCCCCTTTTTGCTCGGAGACACGAAGGATTTACGGGCAAAGATAAATGAGCAACTGAGAGATTTTTGCCTTCTTTGCATTCCATGAGAAGCATTTTGAAAACTATTTGACCGAACCCTGCTTCGAAGGTTGCCTACTATAAAGGAATCAGGTCAGTGTAGTTCTTGAGTGTTTGGTAGCTGGGACTACTATGAGCTGTGATTTCACTGTTGATGCTGCTTTTATTGCTTGTTGGCCTCCTTATTACACCAAAAGGAAATCAAAACTAAACTATCTATGCCTATCAACTATGAGTTACAATATTCCTATCTATAATTCTTTTAAAAGCCTAATTTTGAATCTTAGCTGGATTCACCGCGGACTCTGATCTGAATCTTGATGCTCGTAAGTTGTAGGTTCCGGTTTTTTCTTCAGCATTGAAATCAAGCGGAACATGCACGACTTGTGACTTTGGATCAAATTTGGGCCATCCGCATCTTTCTTTTCAACCATTCTGGATTTGTTTCCTTTTTATTCTTTTCTTCTTTTCCTTTGTCCTGGATTGAGATTCGCTCTTCCGGTCATCTCAAATCCTGTGCCCTGAGGTAAACCCTGTTCGGTCATCAAAACAAACAAACAAACGAAATTTTATGTCCCAGTTTGCACTAGGAAATTTCGTGAGTCATTTGTAGCACAAATCTAAACTATTTCTATTGAAAATAATAAAAGTCGGGATTTTTTATTTTTGGAGAGATTACTAGGTTATACTGGCACATGGACGGGTTATATCAGCGGAAGAAACGGGTCCCTGCTGGGGATAAGAGGAGAGTCTGCGGGTTATGCCGGGATAGGAATAAAAAGTCCCTGCTGGGGAAAAGGAAGAAAATCCACGGGTTATGCCAAGACGTATGAGAAGATTCCTGAGTTATGCCTGGGATATCCACGGGTTATGCCGGGATAGGAAGAAAAAGAGCTCCTCGGTTATGCCAGGGGGATCCGCGGGTTATGCCGGGATTGAAAAAGGGAAATCTTGGGTTATGCCGAGATTTAAATAGGGAATTCCTGGGTTATGCCGGGATTGCAAAAGAAATGAATCCTAGGTTATGCTAGGGGGAACCGTGGGTTATACCAGGATTTCAAAGAAAACTCCTAGGTTATGCTAGGGGGATCCACGGGTTATGTCGGGATTCAAAAGAACTCATGGGTTATGCCATGGAAATTTGTGTGTTATGACGGGATTGAAAAAGGAAAGACTCCTAGGATATGTCAGGGAAAATCTGCGGGTTATGCCGGGATTGGAAGAAGGAAATCCTAGGTTACGCCAGGAGAATCCGCGGGTTATGGCGGGATTGAAAAAGAAAAGACTTTGAGGTTATGCTAGGGGGGGTCTGTGGGTTATGTCGGGATTTGAAAGAAAACTCCTAGGTTATGCTAGGGGGATCCGCGGGTTATGCGGGGATTGTAAAGAACTCCTGGGTTATACCAGGGGAAATCCGCATGATATGCCAGGATTAGAAGAAGGAAATCCTGGGTTATGCCAGGGGAATCCGTGGGTTATGTCGGGATTTGAAGAAGGAAATCTTCCTATTGGGGAAGAAAAGAGAAAGACCCTCAGGTTATGCTGGGGAATGAAAGAAAAAGTAGTCTCTCAGGTTATGCTGGGGATAGAGAGAAAAGAAAGACCCTTAGGTTACGCTAGGTATAGAAGGAAATTAGTCATTAGGTTATGCTGAGGAATGAAAAAAAAAGAAGGCCCCTCAGGTTATGCTGGGGATGGACAAAGAAAGGTCCCTCAGGTTATGCTGGAGATGGAGAGAGGAACCCTCGGGTTATGCCGGGGGATGAAGGAAAGGAATCCTCAGTTTATGCTGGGGAGAATGGAGTCTGATCCTTGGGTTATGCCGGGGAGGTCCACAGGTTATGCTGGGGAGAGCTAGGGGAGGTTGTCCTAGATTTGGGGAGATGGAGTCAAGGATCGGGGTCCTATACTATCATGTTTTGTGATTCTCCTTTTCTTCTTTTCTTTTATAAAAAACTGCGGGAACAGATGTAAAGAGAACTTCCCTTTTGGTTGATCATAGGTGCAAGGCTATTCTTAGCTCTTGTGCATTCCTTTGGTTGCATTTTCCATTTGTCCCATTGCTTTGGATTACACCTGTTTCAAATTTTCAAACAAAAGCACGATTTGTTAGTTTGAAATAGTGGTTGGATTTGTGGCCTTGCTTTGCTTGATCCCGGCCTCACTTCTGTTGAGAAGACCTTTGGCTTTCCATACTCTACCTTGTAGGTTGGGCAGGAGATCCCATCTTTCAGATTTGTTTCGCCTCTATAGGCCTTTGGTTATGATTTCTTTGCCCTGATTTCCATTTCAAGGCCTTGGGGTATCCTGCCTTTGAAACTTTTTGGAGATAATTAGCACATGGGCATTTGACTTTAATTTTCTTTCTTTCCACCTTTCTGCTTTTGAAGCGTCAGCCGTCATGGCCAGCCGGGATTGGCTAGATGCGTCCGCTGAGACTGGTATTTTCTTTGGTCCTTGCCAGGAGAGCCCTATGAAACTGGTCTTACCACCTCTTCTAGATATGAAATCAAAGTTAAGCCGAAAGGTATTCAAGGAAACAACAAAAGCAGTCATATGGACGTAGAGAAAAGTGTTCCTTCCGGGAAAAAGAGAAGGATTTATCTAGGGGTGCATGCCGACTTCAAATGGACATGACATGCTTCTTGGACTGGATTCCCAACCCGTACACATTCCTTTCTTCTTGTGAACCATATTTCAATCTTTCAAAACCAAGGAAACTTGCTCGGGCTTTGATAGTGCTATATCTCCTTTTAGGCCTACGGCGCCCTTTGCGGGTTTTCGCCAATCGACCTCTCTCATTTCTCTTCTTCCATTGCCCAATAGTGCTCTTTTATGAGTTTTCACTAAACGGACTCTTTTTTTTTATTTTCTCTACTCACCATCGCCTTATGGTGCCCGAAGGTTTTCACTGATAAAACCCTCTCATTTTATTTCTCTCAATTCGAACTGTGCCAAATCCCAACAATGGTGTTTGTCGTGTCCCTGCTTTTTCTAATCGATCGGAAGGGCTTAGGGCTAGGTTCTTGGTAAAGGAAATTGGATGGGAACTTACAACTTTGGAACCATTCTGGCTGGTTCATGGCTGAACTATTACATCATCTGCCCCAGTTTCATTTTTGGGGAATTTGGGTTTTATTTTGATATGACTAAACCTCAGGGAGAGGATGCCTTCGTATCTTTTCAGAATCAAGTTAGACGTCGTTCAGGAAGTGTTTCCTAAACTAATTTGTTTGTTGTTTCTCTTGTTTTTATTCTTTTCTTTTCATTTTTTATTACTTTTCATTCATCATTTTTATTTTTATTTTTGTTTTTGTTTTTGAATAGCACTTCCGGGTTCCAAAGAGGGTGACCAAAGAAACGTAACCGGATCAAAGGGTTTGCGAAGGATTGATAGCGTTTAAGGTAGCGGGAAAGAAAAGCCTTTGTCATTTCAACTAGTTAGAATTATTGCTACAGGGAGTTCAAATGTAATACCTTTTTACTGTATCTGCATTCACTGCTATTTCGGGATCGTCTCCTTCGACATTACCCATGTACAATGCTCCTTTGGGCAGTATCTTTCTGATAATGTATGGACCTTTCCTGTTCGGAGCAAACTTTCCTTTAACATCAAAATTCCTGGGACGCACTTTCTTGTTGTATGCGCATGCTATTATTTGTTGGTACAACTGCCAATGACAAATCACATCCATTCATTTTTTGTCAATTAGTGACAACTTCTCAAGCCGAGTCTTAACCCACTCACTATCCTCAATTTCTACTTCAACAATTATCCGGAGCGAAGGGATTTCTACCTCTGCAGGTATAACAGCTTCAGTCCCATAGACCAATAAATATGGAGTTGTCCCTACGGATGTGCGTACCGTGGTGCGATGACCCAGCAATGCAAAAGGCAACTTTTCATATCATTGTCTTGAGCTTTGAATCATTTTTCTCAAAATCTTCTTCAAGTTGTTATTAGCTACTTCGACGGCACCATTGCCTTTGGGCCGGTAAGGAGTGGAGTTTCTATGTGTTATCTTGAATTGTTCATATATTTCTCCCATCACGCGACTGATCAAATTGGCAGCATTGTCCGTAATGATGGTTGCAGGAATACCGAAGCGACAAATAATGTTGGAATGCACAAAGTCTACCACAACTTTCTTGGTGACTAACTTAAGTGTGATGGCTTAGACCTACTTTGTAAAGTAATCGATAGCAACCAATATGAATCTATGTCCATTTGAGGCTTTTGGTTCAATGGGCCCAATGACGTCCATGCCCCAGGCAACGAATGGCCAAGGTGCACACATAGGATGCAAATCAGTTGGTGGTGCGTGAATCAAATCACCGTGCACCTAACATTGATGATGTTTCTGAATGAAGTTGAAGCAGTTTTTCTCCATGGTCATCTAGTAATATCTTGCTCGAAGTATTTTCTTTGACAACGCATACCCGTTCATTTGAGGCCCACACACTTCTGCGTGTACTTCATGCATAATCCTTCCGGCTTCTTCAGCATCAACATATCTTAGCAAGTTGAGATCTGGGGTTCTCTTATATAAGATATCACCACTCAAGAAGAGGCCATCGGATGGTTTTCCTTTGATCCCTAGTGGCCTGCTCGGGATACTCTTATGTTTTCAGAAACTTCTTAATATCATGATACCATGGCTGAGTGCTGGATTTTGCCTCGATCACATTACAATACCCATGCTTTTCCCTGATTTGGATTTCCAAGGGATTGATATAGGCGTTTTCGGGGTTAGGCAACATGGAGGCCAAAGTTTTGAGAGCATCTGCTAACTCATTGTGACAACGAAGAATGTACTTGAATTGTACCGACTTAAACCATTTGTTGAGATCCTCCACATGTTGTCGATAAGGGATGAGTTTGACATATCTTTTTTCCCACTCTTGTTGGGCTTGCCGGATAATCAGATCTGAATCCCCCATGATTAATAATTCCTCGGTGTCTTGGTCAATGGCCATATTCATGCCCATGATCCAAGCCTCATATTCAGCTGTGTTGTTGGTGTAGAAAAACCAAAGCGGTGTTGTGGCTGGGTAGTGTTGACCAGTGGGTGAGATTAAGATTGCCCCAATTCCTACGGCTTTTGCATTTACTGCTCCATCGAAGAACATTTTTCAAGCAGTGATGTCTTCAGATGTTACCTCCACCGAGTTTACTTCTTCATCTGCGAAATAGGTATTCAAGGGTGTGTTGATATTTATCATCAACTGGGTTCTCGGCTATATGATCTGCTAATGCTCGGACCTTCATCGCGGTGCGAGTGACATAGACTATGTCGAACTCGGTGAGCAAGATTTGCAATTTTACCAATCTCCCCGTGGGCATCGGTTTTTAGAATATATAATTCAAAGGATCCAACCTGATTATAAGATAGGTTGTGTGGGCTTGCAGATAATGCCTCAACTTCTGGGCCACCTAAGTTAAGGCACAACAGGTTCTTTCTAGCAAGGTATATTTGGCCTCGTAACTGGTAAACTTCTTGCTCAAGTAGTAAATGGCTTGCTCCTTCTTTCCGATGGCGTCATGCTGCCTAAGAATGCAACAAAAAGAGTTCTCTAGGACCATCAAATATAGAAACAATGGCCTTCCCGGTTCCGGCGGGACCAAGACTGGTGGATTGGATAAGTAATCTTTGATTTTGTCAAAATCTTCTTGACACCCATTAGTCCAAATCCTTTCTCAGCAGCTTGAATATGGGCTCACACGTAGAAGTCAATTGGGCGATAAATCGGCTAATATAATTCAGTCTTCCCAACAGGCTCATTACATCCTGCTTGGTCTTCGGGGGAGGTAACTCTCGAATGGATTTTATCTTGGTTGGATCCAGCTCAATACCTTATCGACTGACGATGAACCCCAAGAGTTTTCCCGATGGGACCCCAAATGCACACTTGGCTGGATTTAATTTCAAATCATACTTGCGGATCCTTTCAAAGAACTTTCTCAGATCCCGTACATGATCACCTTGAGTCTTGGACTTGATAATCACGTCGTCCACATACACTTCTATTTCCTGATGCATCATGTCGTGGAAGATGGTGGTCATAGCCCTCATATATGTTGCCCCAGCATTCTTTAAACCAAAAGGCATAACCTTGTAGCAATAAGTCCCCCAAGGTGTGGTGAAGGCAGTTTTCTCAGGATCTTCCTCATCTATCAACACCTGGTGGTATCCTACGTAACAATCCACAAAAAACTATATTTCGTGTTTGGCACAGTTTTCAACAAGGATGTGGATATTAGGTAAAGGGAAATTGTCTTTGGGACTGGCCTTGTTTAGATCTCTGTAGTCTACACATACTCGGGTCTTCCCATCTTTCTTTGGTACCGGGACTACATTGTCCAACCACGTGGTGTACCGAACCACTCAGATTACTCCCGCCTCTAACTGCTTTGTGATTTCCTCTTTGATCTTATCATTGACATCAGGCTTGAACTTTCTCTGTTTTTGTTGGACTGGAGGGCATTCGGGGTATGTAGGCAACTTATGAACCACCAAATCAACACTCAACCCTGGCATATCGTCGTAGGACCAAGCAAACACGTCCTTGAATTCAAAAAGAAGTTGAATCAGTGAATCCCGAATTTCCTCGTTCACATGGATGCTTATTTTGGTTTCCCTGGTTTCGCTGGGACCACCCAAGTTAATCGGTTCGGTATTATTTAGATTTGGCTTAGGTTTATTTTCAAAATGTTCCAATTCTTGGTTAATTTACGTAAAAGCCTCTTCTTCGTCATACTCCGATTCTTGGTTCATTATTTCATAATTAGGCAGCATGTTCGGATTAGTGCATGAAGTCGGCGAGCATGTCATATTATATAAAGCTGCATTATTGGAACTGAAAGAAATGAAACAAAAGGAAAATAGCAAAATTAGACAGAATAAAGGAATGTAGACAGTGAAATATTGATTTCATTTCTTTGAAATTGTAAGATAACAAGGTTTAAATTTGGAAATTAAAGGACAAAATACTAAAGGAAAACACCCGAGTTACACCCTAAAATAACTCGCGATGCAAGAAAAGATGGAAAGACAGGACTACTGGGCCTCCTGCCTGACTGGGAAAGGCGTAGCCTTCCAATTTTGCAATTTGGCATCCGGTCCCATGTAGAGAACATCAGCGGTGCTCGAGCCTTCTCCATGATGGACCATGTTAGCTTCATACAATAATTTCCTCATATCCCCACATGTGTCTTCAATTTCTTCCGTTGTGAAGGTCTCATCTTTTTCATCATCACGGTACTTGGGCTTCACAAATGTTTCGTACAAGTGGGGTAGAGATTGAGGTAAAGCCCATCTATGACGCTTTCTGCGGTTGCCCAGGTTATATCCTCTGGTGTTGGGTGGAAGCCTAACCCGAAAGACTTCTCTGCGGCAGGCAAAACAATTGGCTTATTGATCCGTTGTAAAGAACTTCCGAGTCCCTTCCCTGGTTTGAATCCTTAACATATCATTTCTCTAGCCACCATGATTGAGGCATTGGATAGGAAAGGTTGGGGACATGGTTTGCCTTCTTTGTGTTGATCAACTACCATGATTTCGAAAGCCTGATTGACTATGTGCTCACTTCCTTCTTTGGCTTGAGGTAGGGAATGGAGGGATCGCGGTAAATTGACTGTTCATCTTTGCCATGGACCATGATTTCCTGGTTCTCATGTTAAATTTCAGCATTTGGTGTAGAGTAGAAGGAACAGCTCCCGCTGAATGAATCCACGGCCTTCCAAGGAGGCAATTGTAGAATGTGTCCATATCTAACACTTGAAATGTCATCTCAAAATCAACCTGGCCAATAGTCAACACCAGATCAATTTCTCCTATCGTGTCTCTTTTAATTCCGTCGAAAGCCCAGACACACAAATTGTTAGGGAGAATCCTCTCCGTCCAGATCTCTATTCTTTGCAATATTGGAAATGGGCACATGTCCACCCCGGAGCCTCCATCTACCATTACTCTTTTGACGTAATAGCATTCGCATTTGACAGTGAGATGCAGGGCATTGTTGTGGGCATCTCCCTCAGGAGGCAAATCATTCTTGCTGAATGTAATCTGATTAATGGCGAAGAATCTCTCTGCGATCCTCTCTAATTGTTCCACGGAGATTTGAACCAGCACGTAAGCCTCATTTTAAGTTTTGGCTAACACTTTCTGATGCTCAGAATAATCCATCCGCGGATGCTGGCACGGAGTTAGCCGGGGCTTCTTCCTCGAGTCCTGTCATGATCGCGCACTCGACGAAAGAGCTTTACAAGTGGCATTGCCCTTCTTCACTCACGCGATATTGCTGGATCGGGCTTTCGCCCATTGTCCAAGATTCCCCACTGCTGCCCCCCGTAGGAGTCCGGGCCGTGTCTCAGTCCCAGTGTGGCTGATCATCCGAAAAGACCAGCTAAGCATCACAATGATAATAAAGAGACTTGTTCAGGGGACTTTCGGTGCTGGTCCACCACTTCATAGTCTGGCATTTTCATATTTCGAAAGAAGGCCTCCGCCTCTTCGACATTTATTGTCTTTTTAGGTGGTAATCGCCTTTTGGTAGCACTGTTTACTTCCTACAAGTCAGAATATTTTTTACAGGGTGGCTTTCTTGAGTTTCCCTAGTGATTTCATTGCCTTTGTATGTCACCACTATTTCTTGATAGTTCCAAGGGACTGCAGAAGGGTCTGTCATAGGCCTCTGAGGCGCGTGATCAACTACCACGAGCTCATTCAGATTTGGCGATTTGGTTGGTCCTTGCACCACATAGGTTCCTTTGGGTACATACATCGTCCTGTTTAACTCAAACCTCTTTGGGGGACTCAGAGTTGGCTGCTTTTCTTGACGATCCCGTGGGATGTAAAGGACAATATCTTTGATGGGTCCCGGCTTAGTTTTAACTTCAACCTTCTTTTTAGCTTCTGAGTGCTTGGTCTTATTCATTTTCTTTTCTTCAGCTTTCTTGGGTGTAGCCTTTGGCTTTTTATCTGCATCAACAATAGCTATTGTGGCTTTTAAAGCAGGGTCAAATTCTTTGTCTTCGTAGATCATCCCGATGACTGGACCGTTGTTGTGAGCCGGGACATCTTCATCACTCAACACTATTTTCCTTTGTGCTTTTAGATATTCCACAACTCGCTTTAGAGTCCAAAATTATTTTGTGCCGTGCCCTTTGGCCCCTGAATGATAAGCACAGCGGACACCCCGTTTGTAAGAAGGTGACTCAGAGTTTTGTCTGTTCGGAGGCACATGCTGCAAAAGACCCATCTGGACCAACTTTGGGAACAAGCTGGAATAAGACTCCCTAATTGGCGTAAAGGTTTTCCTTCTGTGTAGCTGGAGGGAAATTATTTTGAGGGGGCCGGGGATTATAGTGGTTTTTGGTAGGCTAATTTCTCGGGGCCTGGTTCCTGTTGACCTGCTGCTGCGGTTGTGCAAATGGCCGGGCATTCATAATTGCGTAAGGTTGGTGAGAATAATGCATGTCTTGATGGGGATAATAATGTTGGGAGGTTCTTTCCGTGAACATAGGCCACTTAGCATGATGTCTTCTCATGCCGGAGGCTGCCATCGAAGCTTCTTCTTTCATTTTGTCCATTGCGATTCCTCCTTCCCCGCCTTGGATGGCTTGGGAGGTTGCTCTTATGGCTGACTGACTCATAATTCTTCATGTTTTCTAACCATTTTCTACCATCTCGCCAATCTTGATTGCTTTCACAAAAGGCTTGCCCATTGCTGACATCATATTTTGAAAATAATCTGCTTCCTGAGCCTGGAGAAAAACAGTGACCATCTCTATTTCATCCATAGGCGGATTTACTCTCGACGCCTGTTCGCGCCACTTAATAGCATATTCTCTAAAACTCTCTGAAGGCTTCTTTTTCAAATTAGCCAAAGAATTCCTGTCCAGCGCAATTTCAATGTTGTACTGAAATTGTCTTTCGAAATCTCTGGCAAGATCGTCCCAGATATGCCATCGTGTGACGTCTTGGTCCATATACCATTCTGACGCAAATGCCTACCAGACTCTCTCCGTAGTATGCCATTAATAGTTCTTCATTTCCGCCTGCCCCACAAAATTGGTTTCAATACTTTTTCAGATGGGCTTTGGGGTCGCCATGACCGTCATACTTTTCAAACTTTGGCATTTTAAATCCCAGGGGCAGATGTACATGTGGGAACATGCACAGATCTGTGTAGGAAACACTCTTTTGTTGGAAACACGTTCTCAATGCAATATACTAAAACGTGTGTTCTTTTGTATAGGTTTTGATGAATGACAAACGAAGCGAAAATTGATATATGACGAAGTTCAAGAAACAAGCGCACAATTGATATACATCGAGATTCAAGCTCAAGACAAAGTTTTGTAGTTTAATTGAGTCATTCTTAATTGTGATCTTGATCCTACAACTTGACTCGTAACATGGCTTCTCTCATAAAACTATTTCCAAAATCATGCATATTTAATTTAATGCTAAATGATTTTAAATCATGCATATTTTCATTAGTCAAAATGATTTTTAAATGCCTCTGAAAACTGGACTAAGATAATCGATTATGTACTAATGATAATCGATTATGTTGAGCCAAGACTGCATGACAATCGATTGTGAACTAATGACAATCGATTGTGTTAAGCAGTGAACATCAGGTTTCTTCAAACCTGCATGACAATCGATTGTGAGCCTTATGACAATCGATTGTGATGAGGCAGTGTCCATCAAAGTTTTTCCAAACTCAGAATAATCGATTGTGAAGCTAATGACAATCGATTGTGAAGAGACAGTGTCCTTCAGATTTTTCAAAGTCACAAAATAATCGATTGGGAACTAATGACAATCGATTGTGTTGAGGCAGTGACTTCCAGTGATTTTCAAATTTATTAAATAATCGATTGTGAGTATATAACAATCGATTGTCAAGAGGCAGTGTCTAAAATATTTTTCAAAAACTGATAAGTAATCGATTGTTGACTTTGTGCAATCGATTGTGAAGCTGACCGTTGTCGTAAAGTTTTCAAATACCGTCAGGTAATCGATTATTGATTCTGTATAATCGATTGTTTTGATTAAAATCCGGAAAAGATTTTTTGAACGTTATTGGGTAATCTATTATTGATTTTGTATAATCGATTGTTTTGATTAAAATCCGGAAAAGATTTTTTGAATGTTGCTGAGTAATCAATTGTTGATTCTGGACAATCGATTGTTTGTGGTAAAATCTGGAAAGGATTTTTTGAACGTTGCCAGTAATCGATTATGGATTGTAAGTAATCGATTATCAAGCGTAAAATCTGGGATTGAATTTTGATCTGACTGGCAGACAATCGATTGTTGGGGTTTGACAATCGATTGTCAGTGAGTAAAATCAGCAACTCTTAATTGGCAATTAGGCAACGGTAATGCCAAGTTTTTCAACTATAAATACAGCTTCATTTCAGTGTTTTAAACACAACAACATACTACAACTGATCATTACATTGCTATAAGCTTGCATACTTTTGTTTATCATTTTATATTCAATTTCATAAAGCTTTTGGGAGCCATATTCTTGTCCAAAGTTGTTGTGATCCAGAGCTTACTTCTTTTACTCATATCAACTCATTAAGGAGTATTTTGTTTGAGTGTTTTAGTGTTGTATACACTTGTAAGAGAATTGTAATTCTCTTGTTGTAAAGAACTTGTGTTTCCTTGGTTGAAGTCTTGGAGTGTTGTAACTCCGAGCAAAGGTGTTGAGGCTTGCGTCCTCAAGTTGTAAAGGTTTGTTAAGCACCCGGAAGCTAGACACGTTAGTGGAAAATCTCGAGAGAGTCTCTCGGGGACTGGACTAGCCACACGTTGTGGTGAACCAGGATATATCTGTGTGTAAGTTATTATTTATCGCACTTATTTACTTCCTGCAAATTTTAATTTCCGCAAGTTTACGCTAAATTTTATTATAACGCTATTCACCCCCCCCCCCTCTAGCGTTAAGCGTATTATCTAACAATTGGTATCAGAGCCCAACTCTCTGAAAACTTAACAGTTTGAGAGAACCATCCATGGCTTCTACTCGTGATTCTTTTGCAGGAATTGATGAAGGACAGTGCTCCACACGACCACCTTTATTCAACGGTACAAATTACACGTACTGGAAGAAGAGGATGAAGATCTTCATTCAGTCCAACAGCTTTCACCTTTGGAAGGTGATAATGAAGGGAAACCAAATTCCAACAAAGAAGGTGGAAAACGAATAGGTTCCTAAGTCCGAGGATGAGTATGACGCGGATGACATCCGAAAGGTTCAAAATAATTCTAAAGCAATTAATTTATTATATTGTGCTGTTAATGCTGACGATTACAGGAAAATATCGTGTTGCACAACGGCAAAGGAGATGTGGGACAAGCTAGAAGTTACGTACGAAGGTACGGACCAGGTAAGGGAAGCAAAAATTGATTTCCTAACCCATTCTTATGAATTATTTCACATGAAGGAAGGTGAAAAGGTGGACGAAATGTTTGAGCGATTTTCAATAATCGTAAATGACTTACATTCTCTCAAGAAAACATTCACGGATAGAGAGCTCGTTCGAAAAATTCTTAGAAGTCTCACACCGGCATGGAGATCAAAGGCCGATGCAATTCAAGAATCCATTGGCGTTTCAAACGTCACCATCGACGCACTAAGAGGTAACCTTAAAACCTATGAATCTACTATTCTTAACCCTTTTGTTGATGATCAAAGGAGGCCAAGAATAGCTCTAAAGGCGAGCACAAGCCAACCGCAAATTGATGAGGAAGGAGACAATGAGTTTGGACTCGTTATCAAAAGATTTCAAAAGTTCATGCGCAAGGAGTATGAACGCAAGGGCAAAAAGCAAGGTGAACAAATCAAGTGCTATGAATGTGGTGAAACCGGGCACATCAAATCAAATTGCCCAAACATCAAAAAGGAGAAGAAACCTTTTAAAAATCAACGTGCATACATTTCTTGGGGAGGTGACTCCGGAGATGAGTCAAGCGAAGGAGAAGAAGACGAAGCAGCAAATCTTTGCCTTATGGCACAAGAAGACAACAAAGATGAGGTATGTCAAATTTCGTCTAAAAACTTCTTTACTCTTGAAGAAATGCAAACTGCCTTTGACGAATTATATGCTGAGTTTATTAAGGCTTCAAAAACTGTTAAGGGCATAAAAGAAAATGCTTCATTAAAAGAAAAGGATTTTCAAAAATAGCTTTCTTTGAAAGAAAAGGATTTAGAAAAACTGGTTTTAGAAAATGAGAAGCTGAAAGAGGAAAACAAGTTTTTTGGAAAGAAGTTCCGATAAGCCCGAAAGCTCTACTAGAAATTGCACTTCTTGTTTGCTTCTTAAGAATGAAGTAAGTAGGCTTAAAGGCACATTAGATAAGTTTAATTCTTCGCACAAAAACTTGAATGATGTTCTTGTTAACTTGAAATCAACCAAGCATGGAATAGGCTTTAAGAATGAAGAAAAGGTTGACGCTAAACCCCAGCAACCTAAAGCTCAACCTAGGATTAACAACAGAAATGCTTATCCTAGAAACAACAACTCTAGAGCCAATATGCATGCTAGACAAAATGCTGAACTTTTTAGAAGACCTAGGAATGACTTACCACCTAGAAATAGTCACCCTAGAAATGATGCATATTTTAGGCCAAATTTTGAACCCCTTAGAAGACCTAGCAATGGCCCTCAACCGAGAAACAATCACTCTAGAAATGCTGCCCATCCTAGAGCTCATAGTAGGAGAAATAATTCTCATGAAATGCGAAATAGTCATAGTGTTCAAAATAGAGTAAGAAATTTTCATCCGTCTAGTTACTATGAACCTAGAAGGATGCATAACCCAAATGTGACTTGTGATTATTGTAGACGTATTGGTCATATTGCTCCTGCATGCTTTACACGTCATAGACATGTTACTCAATCGCATCATTATAATATGCCTAACCCCCAAGGACCCAAGATGGCATGGGTACCTAAAGAACATTAATTTGTTTTGTAGGTGTGCTTGAAGGGATCAAGTGTACTATGGTACCTTGATAGTGGATGCTCCAAGCATATGACGGGAGATGAATCCAAATTCCTTCAATTAGAGCACAAAGAAGGAGGAAGTGTTATCTTCGGTGATAACAATAAAGGAAAGATCATCGGCATCGGCTCGGTCGGTAAGGATGAAAATTCCTCTATTAAGCATATATTACTTGTGAAAGGTTTGAAGCATAATCTCTTGAGCATAAGCCAATTATGTGACAAGGGAAATCTTGATCTATTTGATGCGGATGAATGCCTAGTATTTAGACGTAGTGATTTCAAAATCATACTTCGTGGTTTTAGAGTTGATAATATTTATATGGTTGATCTTGCTAATTCCTCACCCGAATATGTTGATTGTCTTATGAGTAAAGAGGATGATACTTGGCTATGGCATCGTAGAGTAGCACATATCAATATGCATCTTTTGAACAAATTGATTTCTCACAACTTAGTTGTTGGTCTTCCCAATTTAAAATTTGATAATGACTCTATTTGTGACTCGTGTCAAAAGGGGAAGCAGACAAAAGCATCTTTCAAATCTAAAAACATTGTTTCAACTTCTAGACCATTGCGATTGCTTCATATGGATTTATTTGGTCCCTCTCGCATTGAAAGTCTAGGAAGAAATAAATATGCTTGTGTGATTGTTGATGATTACTCGAGATTTACTTGGACTTTATTTCTTGCCAATAAAAGTGATGCTTTTCAAAATTTTAAATATTTTCTTAAGCGTGTTCAAAATGAGAAAGAAACAACCGTCACTTCAATTAGAAGTGATCATGGGGGAGAGTTTGATCACAATCTCTTTGCGGACTTTTGTGACGAACTCGAAATCGAGCATACCTTTTCCGCTCCACGTACACCACAACAAAATGGGGTGGTGGAAAGGAAAAATAGGTGTCTTGAAGAGATGGCTAGAACCATGCTCGACGAAGCTAAGATACCCAAACATTTTTGGGCGGACGCCGTGAGTACCGCTTGCTATGTTCTAAATAGAGTAGTAATTCGGCCGATACTCATGAAAACCCCCTATGAACTTTATAAGGGTAGAAAACCAAATATTTCCCATTTTAGAGTTTTTGGTTGCAAATGTTTTGTTCATAACAATGGCAAAGACCAATTGGGTAAATTTGATGCTAAGTCGGATGAAGGTATTTTCATTGGATATTCCTCACGTAGTAAAGCATATAGGGTCTTTAATAAAAGAACCCAAATTGTGGAGGAATCCCCTCATGTTGTATTCTCCGAAAATAATGCTCGCTTGGCGAGAAAGGATTCCAGTTTTGATCTTGCAGGTATCTTAGATAGCTTGAAAGACAAAATACAAGAGGAACCACCCAAGGAAAATAAAGATGAAACTGAGGAACAACCAACGGAAGAAGCGCCACAATTGGAACAAGAAATGAATATGCCTAACGAGTGGAGGAAAATCAAAGATCACCCTCTCGAACAGGTAATTGGCAACGTCGGAGGAAAGGTAAGTACCCGAAACTCTCTTAAGAACACTTTAGGACACACTTCTCAAGAGCTCACGTTCTCACTTGGCAACACTAGTTTAAGTTATTACTTCTTTACAAATTACTGACTTGAGCGTCGGAGACGTTTAATTCTATTTTGCAGGTATCGCCCTAAAAGATAGGGGGAATTATAAAGTTTTGGCACAAAACAATCGATTGTTCCAAGCAAATAATCGATTATTTTACTGTGCTGAAAATCGATTAGCAGTATCACTAATTGATTGTTTATGGTTTATGTTTATTATGCAGTTTCGTTAAATAATCGATTCTTTAAACTGCAAAATCGATTTCCGTCTCAATCATTCAGCAAGGCTTTTCCAAAACAATCGATTGTTTCAAAATATAATCGATTATTTTCAAAATCAGAAAATTTCTGTGCTCACTGTAACATAACAATCGATTACCATATTTTGACAATCGATTATTTCATGTCAGAAATTTAAACTCTTGTTACCGTTTGGCTCCTCAATCGATTTATGTCAGTTCCAAGTCAGGTCATAACTCTTCAACAATCGATTATTGCATCTCAACAATCGATTGTCTAACGGTCAGTGAATTTATTTTACCGTTTCTGACTGATTTGGCTTTAAATTCTCAGCAGATTTCTTCCATAAATGATAAGCCACTCTCTCCTCTATAAATAGGCTTCATATATGTTCATATTCATTCATTCAAGCATCAATTCTAGCTTTCAAAATATCAAATTCTCTCTAATTCTTTGCAAAATCCAGCAGCTTTCATTAAAAATGTCGGGCCGTCACTCAAAACGTTCCCGTTCTGCTAGGCACGGCGCATCCACCTCGGCTGCCCCTCCTCGTCCGAACTATCCCTATCAAGATGGTTCCGTTCTATATTTCAATTCCGACATCGAGCTTACTCGATTCCTAACCAAATTTGAAAAGCGCAACATTCTTCCACCCTGCTTTTCAACCCACAAGTATCTTGAATCATTTGGGCCTGCTGCAAATATGCTCAAAAATTCTCAACTTCTTGACTTTTTACTCCTTACTCATCCTTACATCAATACTACATTGGTTCAAGCATTTTATTCCAACCTCCATGAGGATGATGATGGTGAGCTTGTCACCAACATTAATGGTGTTCAAATTCTTCTTTCCGATGAAAATCTTCATACCATTGCCCGTCTTCCTCATAACGGTGAAGACATTTTTCGGTACACCGGAGAGGCCGGAGCCCTTTTTGATGAAACAGGCCTCTTACACCAAATCGGTCTTACTTCTTATGATCCAAATATCTCCTCCCGTCGTCCTACAATTACGGGAATGAATCCAAATTATCGATTAATTTTCTATTTCATCACCCGAGTCCTCAAGCCTCGTAAGCCCATATGAAGCAGCGCCGGATGATGAGGCGGAAAATGATGAATGAATAATTGTAGTTTTTTTTTGTTTGTTTTTACATGCTGTATTGTCTTCCCTGTTGCTGTAATTTTTTTTTAATAAATAAACAAGGTTTATTTCATCTTTGGCATCTTATTATTATGTTATTTTTGCTAATGGCAAAAGGGGGAAGATAACGGGTATGCAACTCTCAATATTTATAAGCTTAAATTGAGGGGGAATTCATATATTGAGGGGGAACAAATTGCATACTTGTTGCATGAATATACTTGTCTTGAATCGTCAATATAAATTGCTTGTCTTGCATATCCCGCTTAATGTTTGCCATTATCAAAAAGGGGGAAATTGTTGGAAACACGTTCTCAATGCAATATACTAAAACGTGTGTTCTTTTGTATAGGTTTTGATGAATGACAAACGAAGCGAAAATTGATATATGACGAAGTTCAAGAAACAAGCGCACAATTGATATACATCGAGATTCAAGCTCAAGACAAAGTTTTATAGTTTAATTGAGTCATTCTTAATTGTGATCTTGATCCTACAACTTGACTCGTAACATGGCTTCTCTCATAAAACTATTTTCCAAAATCATGCATATTTAATTTAATGCTAAATGATTTTAAATCAGGCATATTTTCATTAGTCAAAATGATTTTTAAATGCCTCTGAAAACTGGACTAAGATAATCGATTATGTACTAATGATAATCGATTATGTTGAGCCAAGACTGCATGACAATCGATTGTGAACTAATGACAATCGATTGTGATGAGGCAGTGTCCATCAAAGTTTTTCAAAACTCAGAATAATCGATTGTGAAGCTAATGACAATCGATTGTGAAGAGACAGTGTCCTTCAGATTTTTCAAAGTCATAAAATAATCGATTGTGAACTAATGACAATCGATTGTGTTGAGGCAGTGACTTCCAGTGATTTTCAAATTTATTAAATAATCGATTGTGAGTATATAACAATCGATTGTCAAGAGGCAGTGTCTAAAATGTTTTTCAAAAACTGATAAGTAATCGATTGTTGACTTTGTGCAATCAATTGTGAAGCTGACCGTTGTCGTAAAGTTTTCAAATACCGTCAGGTAATCGATTGTTGATTTTGTATAATCGATTGTTTTGATTAAAATCCGGCAAAGATTTTTTGAACGTTATTGGGTAATCAATTATTGATTTTGTATAATCGATTGTTTTGATTAAAATCCGGAAAAGATTTTTTGAACGTTGCTGAGTAATCGATTGTTGATTCTGGACAATCGATTGTTTGTGGTAAAATCTGGAAAGGATTTTTTGAACGTTGCCAGTAATCGATTATGGATTGTAAGTAATCGATTATCAAGCGTAAAATCTGGGATTGAATTTTGATCTGACTGGCAGACAATCAATTGTTGGGGTTTGACAATCGATTGTCAGTGAGTAAAATCAGCAACTCTTAATTGGCAATTAGGCAACGGTAATGCCAAGTTTTTCAACTATAAATACAGCTTCATTTCAGTGTTTTAAACACAACAACATACTACAACTGATCATTACATTGCTATAAGCTTGCATACTTTTGTTTATCATTTTATATTCAATTTCATAAAGCTTTTGAGAGCCATATTCTTGTCCAAAGTTGTTGTGATCCAAAGCTTACTTCTTTTACTCATATCTACTCATTAAGGAGTATTTTGTTTGAGTGTATTAGTGTTGTATACACTTGTAAGAGAATTGTAATTCTCTTGTTGTAAGGAACTTGTGTTTCCTTGGTTGAAGTCTTGGAGTGTTGTAACTCCGAGCAAAGGTGTTGAGGCTTGCGTCCTCAAGTTGTAAAGGTTTGTTAAGCACCCGGAAGCTTGACACGTTAGTGGAAAATCTCGAGAGAGTCTCTCGGGGACTGGACTAGCCACACGTTGTGGTGAACCAGGATATATCTGTGTGTAAGTTATTATTTATCGCACTTATTTACTTCCTGCAAATTTTAATTTCCGCAAGTTTACGCTAAATTTTATTATAACGCTATTCACCCCCCCCTCTAGCGTTAAGCGTATTATCTAACATCTTTTGCCCACTCAGGCCCTACATGTTTTTCAAGCTATGTTCAAGGCTTTTCATCCTTCTTGCTATCTCATCTTGTTTAGGCATTTTAGGAGTTTTATCCTACACTGGTGTAAGTTCATATGGTGGTTGAGGATAAGTGTATGTGGGGAATGAAGGAGGCTTAGTTTGGTAATTGGGAGTTTGAAATGTGAAAGCCGTTGGATCAAACATGGGTATTGGAACTACGGCTGTGTGGTGGCTGCACATAGGGGCACTGTATAAATATTGGGGACTGTGCCAGAGGTGAACACCTGAGGGCGGACTTCAGAAGGTGCTTCGACAAAATTGGCTGGTATGGTAAGATGTCCCAAGATGATGTTTGGATGGCTGATGGGAACAGTGGAAGTACCCTCGGGCCTTGGGAAGAGCTTAGGAAATCCAAGGATGGCACTCGGAGGCTCTTTTCCATTCGTCCATACATCCTACATCTCCATGACCCTAAGTCGTAGGATCCTATTTTCTTCCGCTACCGCAGATTTTGAGGCCGAGATGCCTGCAATCGGGCTATCCTCTAATATGGGAATTGCCGGTAAAGTCATTTTAGATGACATTTTTGCGCTTCCTTTTGATCTGTAGAAATACCGATGTGATGCTAGTAAAACACAAACCAACCACCGTTTCTAAAACCTGAGACTGGCATTTGTGACAGCAACAAACAGTTAGTTTGAGACAGATAACATATAGGGAATCGCACATTGGGTGTGATGCACCTATACAATTAACGGATGTCTACATGTTTGCGATGGTTGCGTGTGTCCTCCCGGAATTTATTCCAATTTTCTTTTTTGATTCCCACTCCTTATTTTCTTGCTTTCCCCTTTTGTGCTTTCTCTGGTTTCCCTTTTTTTTTGGTTTTTCATTATTTCTTTATTCTTCTCTCTGTTCTTTTGTGGCTTCTATTTTTAATTTTAAGAATATGGTCAAATCCTATGAAGATTGCCTATGTATCATGGCCCGCACGAATCAGACCGAGCGTAGTTCATGAAAAATAAAATGAAAGCAACAAGATATTTTTTGGAATTTTCAATTTTAACAAACTTTGGTTACAAAGACTGACAGATTTAAACAGACAACTAGCAGACTCTGACATAAGAAGAACTACAGACTCGAAGAACAATTAACCATGCATTAAAAGAAAATACAGACTCTAAGACAAGCTGACAGAATTATTAAAGAAAAATACAGTTTTCAGAAATCACGAATACATTAGGGCTTCAACTGCTCCTGGAGCCCGCAAGGCATCGATCGATCTTGCCGCAGGTCGAGTAGCTAAATCCCCTTGGAGGTGATGTAGATCTTCCATTACTCGGCGAACAAAAAGCATCACGGTGGTAAAGAACATAGATCTAGGTATGTCCTCACAGTTGCTACATTTCATCGTGATGTAATGAGAGATTCCTTTAATTCTTTCTAGTATGACACCTTTCTCCTGCAACAACTGCCCAATCTGTTCAGTTCTGGCTCCAAAAATTTGTTTGGCTGCTTGATTCTGCTTTTGAAGCTATTGCAAATCCGATTCTAACTGTTCCAATGCTGTGTACCAATTCTTCCTTTCAATTTTGAACTCTTTTGCTTGTTTGAGCATTTTGTTTTCTGAGACCTCACCGTCGAACTCTTCTTTTAATTGCCTTATCAGACGTGCTCGTTCTGCCGCATTTTCAGCCAATTGTTTCCGAGCCCTCGCTAGTTCCTTTTCTCCTTTGTTTAAAACAACATTGTAGTCATCCACCTTCTGGCTCAAACAATCTATAAGTTTGGCATCCTTGGCACTCTAGACGGGGTTTTCCACTGCTACCTTCATCTTTTGAATTTTGACCCGAAGGGCTTCATTTTCCTTGGCCAGTTTCTTCTTTTCACCCTCATCTGCGGCGGCTTGCGAATCCTTCTCAAATTGTAAATTCATGACCTGCTTCTCCAGTTTTCTTATCGTAGCCCTGTACTCACGTTCGTTAGCCAACCAATCTCACTGCTCTTGCGATGCTTCAACGAATTCCTGAAGATGGGGCCTTTTGGCCGACCTTTCGAACTCAATTTCTCTCATGTACCAATCAAGGTATCCTGGTGACACTTCATCTTTGGACCGATCTCGTACAGAAGTGTTTGTGGTCAGGTATTGGCATTCATTCCAAATTTTGCGGATTGTTGCTTCCGGGAACTGACCATCAGGTCCAATCTCGACTACTCGGGTGCTAAGATCTTCGTCTTTTGGCACTATCTGGCACCTTCCAAGTTGTCTCAAGACCCGATGCGGGGCGTAAGGCTAGATAATCCTAAGACCTATCATAAGGAAATGAGGTTATGTTGTCGACATGTATATGATCTCATCCACAGACAACCATCCCAGCGTCCATTCTATTTGACTGGCAGTGAGGGACTGAAAGTAAGATATCCATCTTGCTACTCCTTCGGGCAAACTGAGCCCTTCAATTCTCGTGTAAAACTCCTATATGCAAGTTTTCTCTGCGGACCCATAGCTCATAAATTGGGGATGGTGGCATAGACGCTCGGTCATCCACATTTGCAATAATAGATTGCACCCTCAAAGAAATCTTTCCCGGCCTTGAAAGCTGTGAGAGCGCAAAAGATCTCGGCTACTATCATAGGTGCGAGTGTGCACTTGGCTTGGGTGCGTAAAGTACTGACAACCCCTGCTATTTTTATGTCGATGTTCCCATCTTACTTTGGAAACACGAGAAGCCCTAGAAAAGCCACCATAAAAGCGAAGCGACTGTGTTCTTCCCATTTGACGTGGCTTCCTTTGCTGCAGATTTTGCTTTCTGGATTGTTGAACCCCCCTATGTGACCATATCTTGTATACAGGAATGAAAAGGTGCAAAACCCTTCTGTCAGGTTCGATTTATGTACTACTATGCTTAATTTCAAAGTATCTAAGGATTTTTGCATCGCTACAACTCTTGGAGCAACCAAATACTTATATCTCAAAGGAAGCTCAGCATTTTCGATGTACTCCACTATTTCTTCTAACGTTGGAGTGAGTTCAAAATCTGAGAAATGGAACACATTATGTGTTGGGTCCCAGCATGTGAGCAACGCTCTTATGATGTCTCCACGGGGTACAATCTCCAATAGCCCGGGAAGACCCCCCAAATATTTCTTTATCTAATCTTGCCCTTCTCTACCTAGATCATTCCACTACAATCGCAGCTCCAAGGGATTCAGCTTACAAATGAAAGAGGTTCGTTTTGAATTGTGCTCATCCTGCACATTTATTAAGGCGAATTAGTGTTTTATGTCTTTATTCCTATTTGACTTCAAAAATAAAAAATTGATCCCTTTCTTTTATGAAATTTATTTTCTAAAACCAAAAGCCCACCTTTGCAAATACGACCCTTCAGCACTTACTGAAGGAAGGTTTTAAGGTTATGCGCGCTAGCCAGCCAAAAAATACAATAAAGACTCAAAGGTGGCTGTTTGTGCAAAATCAGCCTTCCGACGTCCCTTTCGGGAAAATTTGACTATTCTTGACAACAATAGGGTCACCCGATTTATTTAGGACAACAAATAAAAAATTGAAATTTATTTTTCTTTGTTTTGTCTATTTTTGCAAAAGGGAGGTTGGACCCGATGGAGGTTGCCTACATATCCCATACTTGGTGAGAATCAAACCGGCGCAGTTCGGGCATAACATTTTGTCAAAACCAAAAATTTACTTGTCAAACCCCTTTTCTTTCTGTTGTTTTCCTTTTCTCTTTTTCTCTCTTCTCTTTTTTTTTTCAAATCCGTCAGTATTTCGGCGCTATTTGAGCATTGGTTTTGCAGGACAAACGGTAACTCTCAGCTGTTAAAACATATCGCGAACCACGTTACATAAATGCGCACACAATTTTAGATATATTTCAACTCCATTGAGATTTGGATTTGGGTCACATAAATGCATACCCGTACTTAAGGAGATAAAATTATTAATGACGCGCCTAAAAGCGAGTAACGTGTTATTATCTTTGCAAGCAGCCATGAAATTCACTAAACGGCATGTCCCGAATCTCTAAGTATTTTAATATAAGCATTTAACGAGGGCCGTGTGATTTTGGATTCCGTTTGGCGCGACACACCACATTTATTATTTTAAAAGGTCAATCCTAAAACCAACTGTTATTTTCTATTAGACATGCCTCTAAAACTTAACTAATTCTCGTTTTAGTCCTGCTACCCTACTCAAAGCTCAAACATATATAGTAAAATTAAATTGACATGAGGGAAGTGCATTCAACTTTCAGCATATTCGGCTGTTGGGCCGAGGTTGAAAAAATGGATCCAGCCTTCACAAGAGCCCTCCAGCATATATCAACGGCCTGAGTGGATTGTTGAATAAAACATTGGACATGCTGGGCTCCTAAATGAGCCCAAGTCTCAACTTTATAATATTTATTAACGCCAGTTACAAACACACTAGACCGAACTTCATCACAATATCTAATTCAAGGGTATAACGATACACTTAATCCAAAATTGACTAGAATGACAATAACCAAAGAGACCTTAAACTAATAACAGTGTAAGAAACTAATTCGAAATACAATTGGTCCGTAGAGTTCATCTTTAAAGTAAGCACGTAATGAATTAATTCTAAACTAGTAAGCTGAAAAATGTAACATTCTAGACAGTCCAGTTATACAAGCATGATTAACATCCATTGTACATTTAAAATACTTAAAGCAAATCAATGCATGGAAAATATAGTAATCTATATGAATACATGAATTTTGGACAGCTGAATACTCAAGTTAACAGGAAAACTCTAATGCACAACTTCAAATATTAAGTTCCTTTGCTTTTTGCCATTAGGGATGAAGCAAATACCTGGAACGAAACCAAAAGATGAAGAAACAGGGGTCAACACTGAGTAACAAGCAATCAACAGTCAGAAATGAACAACCGCACAGCAAAGAGACCAACCTAATAGCCCAGATTTACACCAAACCCAAAATGAACCAACACAACCCTTGATTGACTTCAAACAACTTGAAATCAGACCCAGGAACTTCAGAAGTAACCAAAAACAAAATTAAATGATGCAAATCCTAGAAACAAAACAAAACTAGACTCTGAAACCACTTGGACCTCCAATGGAACAGTACATTTTGTATTTCTGTTGGTTTTTAAAGCTCTAAGTGCCCAGGTTGTGAATGAAAGCTCTCAAATATTCAAATTAACTAACATTTTTCGATTTTTTGCTTTGGATTAGGTTAGAATTGCAGGAATTGGAGGATTGTTTTTTAACTATTGCTGGAAATTTCAGATTGTGTAAATCTAAACTTTTTTGAATGAATTTGGGTGCCCTTTTATATCCAAAGGCTAGGGAAACCCTTTATTTCATTTTAACTACTAGTCCTTCTTTCAATTTTCATATTTTATCTACTTGGTCCTTTATTTTCTGACTTGTTTCCCAAGTCACTGCACTAAAATTACTGAATTTTAGACTAAAGTCCCGTTCTAGAAGGATATAAAAGATTCTAGCATTGTTTTCTATTGATAGACTACCCATTCTACCCTTATTTTACTCTAGAATTACCAGAACCAAACTAAAACCCTATACTACCCTCTTAGTATACTAGAATTACCATTTTTACTAAGCTAAGTCTTAAACTAATTACTGCTAACTAACAGCCATAACCAAAACATGACCAACTCTGACCTACTAAACAAAAATTCAAAATCAACTCAGAATTCTCAAACCACTGGACCACCAGTTCAAACCAAAAGCTGAAATTAACCTAATTAGAAGAAACATGCAAAGCTACACTAACATGAAATCCTGTCATTTTAACTAATTTAAAAATCAATTCTGATTCGTATTAATATCAATTTATTAATTAAACATTGAACCAAGCTAAACGATAACAAATGAAGGATCAGGAATTACCAATAACAATTAAAATCAAAATTTTATTAGAAGTCTTCCTATAACCGAAATTGAGAATTGCTTCTAACACAACCAAGTTTAATAAGATGAATACAAAATCAAGGCTTCTATAACTAAACCAAGCAGAATTTCTAACAATAAAAAAATAAAATCAAATAGCCATGTAAGATATGAATCGTTTGCAAAGAAAAACATAAACTAACCTAATGAGAAATACAAAATCAGGAATCAAGTCTAATGGAATTGATTATTCAAATGACTCAAAACTAAACGGGATGAAACTTTTAATTTAAGCTAAAATCATAAATAAGGCAATACCTAATTACTAAACTAGAAAGAAAAAACTAAAATGAAATAAAGACGAAAACAATCAAATTAAAGGTGAACTTACTGCTTGGGTCATCAACTAGGCTTGATTGAATTTAATTTGAATCTCCAAATGGAGTTACATGTTTGTTTTTGGTCAAAACAAACATCCAACTCCATTTTTAAACTCAAGTGCGGCTTTGAAAAATTCGTCTTAGAATTAGGTCAACTTTCAGATTTAAAATTCAAAGAGCTTGGGGGCTGTTCGAAGGAAACGGGACTCATTTTTGGGTAGGGGAGGTCAAGGGGAGTATGGGGTGTGAATTTGGGAGCCATTGGAATCGGCGCCACCGTGGACGGCGTAGCAGCCGCTCCTTTGGAAGAAGATTCGACATGTTTGGTTGGGTTTTGAGGGGTGATTTTAGGGAGGGTTGGAAAGAGGAGAGGACAGGGATTATGGGGTGTTAATTGGGATGGATTTGGGGTTATGCCGCCGGCGACGGCAATTTCCGACTGGCGGCGGGCGGTGGGGATATGGTGGAGGTACGATGGTGTTACACCGGAGAAATTTTGGGTTAGGTTTGGACAGGGTACGCCGTTTGTGTCACTGAGGGAGTGAGTGTCCTTCAGACACTTTTATTAAAATGGGAAGATCAATCTGAGCCATTGAATTAGAGGGCATGAATGGCTGAGATCAAACGACGTCAAACATGCCTCCTCTGGCTGGACCGGGTATGGGGCTTGTGTTGGGTTAAATTTGGTGGGTCTGGTGGTTTTTGGGCAACCTTTGTTACTAAAAGTGGTCCAAATCATGGTCTTTAACAAAGACCCATATTTATGTATTTATTATTCCCCTTTTTATATTTTTTTATTATAATTTCATTTTTTAGTAATAAAAAAATAAAACAAAGCATATTTAACTTTTACAAAATAGACTAAATAAAATCCTAAATTCTAAAGTTTTAAAAGAAAATTGAACAAATGTAAGAATAACAAATTTTTTGTTATTTTTTTATTTTCAATATTAATTAACTAATAACCCAAAAGAAAAAATGTAAAAATTAAGTCCTAAATGCAAACATGTCATTTTTATATTTTTATAAATTATATTAATTAAAACGTGCAACATGCAAATAAACACAAAATTATGCAGTTAATTCTAATAAATTTAAATAGTAAAAAGGAAAAATACAAATAAACACAAAATCACGCAGTTAATTCCTAAAATTCAAATAATAAAAGTGAAAAATGCAAATAAACACAAAATCATGCAAATAATTCATAAACGTTCAAATAATAAAAAAATCCTAATTTAATGAATTTTATAGGAACATTTTGAGCTTAGCAAAAATCACGTGCTCACAAGAAGAATATGAGACCTCCACGTGAATGAAATGTGCTGACTTGGTCAGCCTATCAACAATGACCCAAACTGCGTCGAACTTTTTCCGAGTTTGCGGAAGCCCAGTAACAAAGTCCATGGTGATCCGCTCCCACTTCCACTCGGGAAGCTCAATCCTCTGAAACAATCTACCATGTCTCTGATGCTCATACTTAACCTGTTGATAATTCAAACAGCGAGCCACGTATGCCACAATATCCTTCTTCATTCTACGCCACCATTAATGTTGCCGCAAATCGTGATACATTATCCCGACACCCAGATGAATAAAATATCGGGAACTATGGGCCTCCTCTAAAATCAACTCTCGAATCCCATCCATATTAGGCACACAAACTCGACCCTACAATCTCAAAATTCAATCATCACCTAAGGTAACCTGCTTGGCATCTCCATGCTGCACCGTGTCTCTAAGGACACACAAATAAGGATCATCAAACTTCCGATCACGGATACGCTCTAACAATAAAGAACGAGCAACCGTGCAAAGCTAACACTCAACTAGGCTCAGAAATATCCACTCACAAATCTATTGGCTAAAGCCTGAACATCTAAAGCAAGCGGCCTCTAACTAACCGAAATGTAAGCAGGGCTGCCCATACTGGTTGACTTCCTACTCAAGGCATCAACCACCACATTGGCCTTTCCTGGATGATACAAAATGGTGATATCATAATCCTTCAACAACTCCAACCACCTCCTCTGCCTCAAATTCAACTCCTTTTGCTTAAACAAGTACTGAAGACTCTTGCGTCCAGTGAACACCCCACGTGCCACGCCATATAGATAGTGCCTCCAAATATTCAACACGTGGACAATAGCTGCCAACTCTAAGTCATGAACCAGATAGTTCTTCTCGTAAATCTTCAAGTACCGCGAAACATAGGCAATGACCTTGCTATCCTTCATCAACACTGCACCAAGTACCGTATAGGAAGCATCACAATAAACTGTATAAGGTCCTGAACCTGTGGGCTAAACCAATATCAGTGTCGTAATAAGAGCTATCTTGATCCTCTGAAAGCTCACCTTACACTTGTCCGACCATCTGAACCGGGCAGCCTTCTGGGTTATTTGGTTATTGGAGCTGCGATGGATGAGAACCCCTCCACGAACCGACGACAGTAACCTGCCAATCCCAAGAAACTACGAATCTCCACAGCTAATGCTAATCTAGGCCAGTTCTTGACTGCCTCAATTTTCTTCGGATCAACCTAAATACCATCTGCCGATACGACATGACCTAGGAATGCAATTGAACTCAACCAGAACTCACACTTCGAAAATTTAGCATATAGCTGACTATCCCTCAAAGTCTGAAGAACCACCCGAGATGCTGCTCGTGCTCCTCTCGACTACAGGAATATATCAAAATATCATCAATAAGACTACCACAAACGAGTCCAAATAAGGCCTGAACACTCGGTTCATCAAATCCATAAAAGCTGTTGGGGCATTTGTCAACCCGAATGACATAACCAAGGACTCATAATGTCCGTACCGAGTGTGGAAAATTCTCTTAGGGACATCGGAAGCCCTAATCCTCAACTGATGGTGGCCAGATCTCAAGTCAATCTTGGAAAATACCTTGGCACCCTGAAACTGATCGAACAAATCATCAATCCTCGGCAACATATATTTATTCTTGATTGTTACCTTGTTCAACTACCGGTAATCAATGCACATTCTCATCGAACCATCCTTTTTCTTAACGAACAACACTGGCGCACACCAAGGCCATACAATGGGTCTAATACATCCCTTCTCAAGCAAGTCCTACAACTGTTCCTTTAACTCTTTCAAATCAGACGGGACCATACGATATGGCGGGATAGAAATGGGCTAGGTGCCCGAAGCCATATCAATGCAAAAGTTAATGTCCCTATCGGGCGGCATACCCGGTAGGTTTGAAGGAAAAACATTAGGGAACTCACGAAAAATGGGCACAAAATCCAGGGACCTCAGTACTAGAATCACAAACGTATGCCAAATATGCCAAATACCCCTTCTCGACCATACATTTAGCCTTCACATAAGAGACAACAATATAGGTAGAATGACCAGGAGTCCCTCTCCACTCTAAATGAGGCATACCCGGTAAAGGTAAGGTCACATTCTTGGTATGACAATCCAAGATGGCGTGGTAAGGTGATAACCAGTCCATCCCTAATATGATATCGAAGTCAACCATGCCTAAAGTAACAAATATACACGAGTTTCAAGACCCCCAATCGCCACAATACAAGAACGATGGACTCGATCGACCATAACAGAATCATTCATCGGGTGTAGACAGATAAACAAAAACACCCAATGCATCACTAGGAAAGACCAAGTATGGGGCAAAATAAGATGACACATATGAATACGTAGACCCCGGATCAAATAACACTAAAGCACCTTTAACACAAACCAGAATCGTTCTGTAATAACTGCATCAGAAGCCTCTGCCTTGGGCCTGACCTGAAGAGCATAACATCAGGGCTGGGCCCCACCACTCTGATCTACCTCTCTAAGACGGCCTGCTACTGACTGGCCTCTACCTCCGGCGGCCTGAGCTCTACCTCTAGAATCTCTACCTCTACCCCTAGCACCTCTACCCCCACCTCTAGATGGCTAGGCGGACTGTGGAACATCTGGTGCATGTACCATAGCACGAGAACCCTGGTGTTGTGAGCTACTCGTTGCTCGAGGGCAAAATCTAGCAATGTGACCCATATCGCCACAATTATAACAAGCCCTCGGTTGCTGAGACAGCTAGCCCTATTGACCTGAATGACCATCTCAAAAACTCTGAAGCGAAAGTGCACTGATAGGAGCTGGTGGTGCACTGTAAGACTGTATCTTCCAGTGTTGTTCGAGGGTAAAATCTAGCAATCTGATGTTCTGAGGGAAGCATGTATCTTCCAGCGTTTTTCTGCAAGAGTTTTTGCCTGGCTCCTTGTATGCAATGTTGAAATGGTGGAGTGCATTGGATTTTTGATCGACGACGCACCCCTTGATCCCGTTTTGCACAAATTGCTCATAGTTCTGCAAATGTGCGTATAAGTACTGTTTGATGTGAAAATCCTGTAATCTCCTAAGTACGAAGTGTACCACATTTGATTTTAGTTCTCTTTGTTGTTTCGCAATCTCTAGATGTATGTATTCATTTGATGTGGCATGTGTAGAGTACACTACCCAGTTGATTATATGTATACCTTGCAGTGTTGTCAAAGGCGCGCTTAAGCCCTGAAGTGAGACTCAAAACACGTTGAGCGCTTCGCCTCGCTTTGTGGGCGCTTTAGTGCCACATCAAAGCGCTAAGACATATTTTTCCCTGACAATGAGTGTAATCCTGAAATAACAACCTTAAACAATTGATATTTCACTTTATCGTGAATCTCTTTTCAATTTCTTGTCCATTTAATTGTTATTCATGCTTATAATGGTTATTAGTCTTGGACTACATGCATATTTTTTTCCCCGTCGCGCCTTTTTTCAATAAAGCCCACACTTCATTTGCGCTTTGCGCTTAAAGCCCTAACGAACCTTAGAGCTTTTTTGTGTTTTACGTTTTGATAACACTGATGACTTGGTCGTATCCTTTGGGACTTAGATACCAATTTTCTTCCTCTCCTTTACATACCATGCTTATGCTCATCTGTGACTTCCCTTCCTGGGAATGAGCACATAATGCTAATACCACCCATAGAAGTTAAGTCACTTGATGAGGCATGGTGACAGTAACTTTTCCTGCAAAAAAGAACACGATGTTAGTCAAAAACTAGAGTAATATGACCTCCTACCTTAGGATTCGATCACATCAGTTAATATGCGATCCTCCCCTGCTTATAATTCCCATCTTGCTCACTCCTATTTCCAGCCTGCTACTCTACCTTTTTAGTTGTTACCTCCTCATCTCCTAATTTCTTGCAACTCTTATCCTTATATATAGGCATTGTAGTTTGTCATTTTTCACTTTCCTCCTCTCATGTGCATCTAGCTCCCAAAAACAGTGTCTCAATATATCCAACATCTAAAGCATAATTAGCTAGATGGTCTGCCAAACTACTTCCCTCTCTCGGCGTATGAGCCACATTTACATTGAATCGAGCCGTGAGTCCTTTAATTTCCTCTACATATTCAGCCACACACCAAGGGACAGATCATCTCTATTCACAACATTTTGGATAAACATTGAATCTGTGTGCAATTCAATAAGGATGAAGTCATGTTGGACACAGTGTCTTAGTGCTTCGAGTATAGCCCTTGCCTCAGCTTCAGAATTAGTTCCGTCATGCACTTCCTTGCCACAAGCATACAATACATCTCCCTCTTTATTCCTAATAACAAAACCAACAGAACTTCTCTTAGGATTACCTCTAGAAGCCTCATCTGTGTTCACTTTTACCCAACCTGGACTAGGACATTCCCATATTACCTTAGTGATCTTCAGTTTAGGCGTATAATTCTCCAATAGCTCAAGTTGATCTGGCCATTTTTGAGGAACATGAGTAAGCCCAGGCTTTCTGAATTTGATCAGGGATTGAAAGTCGAGGAGATCTGATATATTACTCGACTGACAGTGATAGTGTCTCCGTATTTATAGTTGTTATGTCTCTTCCATAGTTCCCAAACAATTATGGAAGGTAATGCTTGCATTATAGGTTGCAATCTAGGAATGACTTTGGCAATCCAACACTTCACCATTGTCTGATGAAATGTAATTCCCTCAACGGATGTTCCTGCATGATCTAAAAAATACGACCACACTATTTTGGCAGCATAAGAAGTGAAGAACAAATGTTGTGTGGTTTCCTCCATCGGATTAGCACAACACCAACATTTTGATGCCATTTGATAAACCAGCCATAGTTTCCACATGAAAGAAGATATTTAAAATGGCACTCCCTTCCCCACATCATCCTATATGAATTGCAGGGATCCTTTCTTCTTCTAAGATATTCCCAAGCTGATTTCACACTGAATTATCCACTGGTTTTGAGCATCCAAACTGGCTTGTCCAGTACATATTGCACTCCTGGTGGTTTGATGTTATGTAGAATATGTAATGCTAATTCCTCTGACAATATTTCCCTGATCTTCTCTTCATCCCACCACTGCCCATCTATCACTACATCATATATGTTCTATATGGACTCATCACACACAAAATTTGGTGGAGTAACAAAATAGAGGGCACCCAAACCTGTCCAATTTTCAAACCAAAACAAAGAAGAGACCATCTTTGGATGCCACAAGATTTGATGTTCAATAAGATCCCCACACTCTAGTATTCTCCTCCATACATGTGAACCATTCCTTCTCTGTTGGGGTGAAGTGTATGGAAGAAGATATTAGATTGTTAAAGTAGGAAAATGTTATGGGAATAACTTTGAATGCTTCTTATTAATCCTATACAAATGATGGATTACATGGCTATTTATAGACTTGTTGGATAGTTCTAGATTTTTTCACATACATGAGATATTTCTCAAGCTCTACATTATTCTAGACTCTAGATATTTTACTTATATAGATATTTGTCCAAACATGTTCTCTAGTATTCTAGAGAACTCCATGATTTGATATTATACTCATATATCTAGAGACTTCTAGCTAATACAAATTACATATTATACTTTAACACCCCCTCTTAATTTGTAATTTGTAACTTATCTCTGAAGTGAGTAAATTTGTCCACTGGAAGTGCTTTTGTGAAGATGTCCGCCAGCTGCTCATTGGTGTTGATAAACTTCAGCTCAATCTCTCCATCTTCAACCAATTCTCTGATGAAGTGGTGACTAATTTCTATATGCTTGGTTCTTGCGTGAAACATAGGATTCTTTGTCATAGCAATTGCCGACATGTTGTCACAATAAATTATTGTATGACCATCTTGTCCTTGCTTCAAGTTAAGGAGTATTCTTCTAAGCCATACTGCTTCACATGCCGCATTAGCAGCTGAGATATACTCTGCTTCCGTTGAAGATAATGCCACGGTTTGTTGTTTCTTTGATGACCAAGAGATTATTTTTGATCCCAAAGCAAAGACATATGACGAAGTGCTTCTACGATCATCAACGCATCCCGCCCAATCACTGTCGGTGTAGCAAACAAGAGAATTGTTATCCTCTGCAGCATATTTTATTCCAAACGTTTTTGTGCCTTTCAAATATCTAAGAACTCTTTTTGCTGATGCGTAGTGTAACTTGCTTGGTTTTCTCATAAATCTAGATAGCACGCTTACCGCATATATTATATCGGGTCTAGTGTTTGTGAGATAAATCAATGATCCAATCAGTCTTCTGTACATTGATGGATCCACCTTTTGGGCCTCATCGTTGAAAGATAACTTCTCATTCAAAGCAGCTGGTGTAGCAACTGGTTTACTGTTTGTCATATGAAATTTCTTTAATAAATCGTCACAATATTTTTCTTGGCTTATAAATATTTCTCCTTTACATTGTTTTACTTGGATGCCAAGAAAATATCTCATGAGGCCTAAATCTGTCATCTCAAATTCTTGCATCATTGCCTTCTTGAATTCTTCTACCAACTTTATATTCGTGCCACAATAAATAATATCATCAACATAAAGGCAAATAATAAGAAAATCTGCACATTGCTTCTTGAGATATAAAGATGGCTCTCTTGGAATTCGTTCAAAACCGTGTTTGCGAAAGTGACTATCAATCTTTCTATACCTTGCTCGAGGCGCCTTCTTGAGTCCATATAGAGCCTTACGAAGACGATACACTTTTCTTTCTTGCCCTTTGACAATATAGCCTTGTGGTTGCTCGACGTACACTTCTTCTTTGAGATCTCTGTTCAAAAATGCGGATTTAACATCTAGTTGATACACCTTCAATTTTAATTGAGCAGCAAGTGCTAACACAATTCTAACCATTTCCATTCGAGCAACAGGGGAAAATGTTTCATTAAAATCAATGCCCGGTTGCTGTGAATAGCCTTTTGCAACTAGCCGAGCTTTTAGCTTATGAATCGTGACGTCTTCGTTGTACTTGATCTTATAAACCCATTTAAGACCAATGACCTCCTTATCCACCAACTCCCATGTTTTATTCTCCATAATCATAGAGATTTCTTCGTCCATGGCTTTTTGCCAACCTTCATCTTTTATAGCCTCTTCGAATTTCTCTGGTTCACAAGAGAAAAATGCCACATCACATGAATCATAAATATTTTGTAAAGAACGTACCTTTCTTGGTGGTGAGTCTGTATCCGAAGAATCCTCCATGCTTGGTCCTTCGTTTGTAGGAGATTCTTTATCTTCTTCTTTAAGGATTTTTAGAGTCGCATCTTGACTTTCCTCCCATTTCCATGATGTTGCTTCATCAAAAATGACATCTCTTGAAATCACCATCCTGTTATTATTAGGATCAAAGAGTCTGTAGGCTTTGGATTCATTACTATAGCCAATAAAAATGTATTTTTCACATTTCTCATCAAATTTTCATTTTTGGTCTGCACTGGAACATGAGCATAGGCAATACATCCAAATACTTTGAAGAAATCTACATTTGCTTTTCTTTGATGCCATACCTCGTAGGGGGTCTTGTTAGGAACAACTTTTGTGGGTGAAAGATTTAAGATGTAGACCGTTGTAGAGACCACTTCAGCCCAAAATTTGTTAGGATGATGCTTACCTTTTAACATACTCCGTGCCATCTCTACTATGGAGCGATTTCTCCGTTCTGCAACCCCGTTTTGTTGAGGAGTATATCTCACAGTCAATTCTTTCTTTATTCCTTCGGCCTTGCAATATTCATTGAATTCTTTTGAAACAAATTCTCCTCCTCTGTCAGTCCGTAGTATCTTTAACCTTTGATCACTTTGCTTTTCCACAAAAGCTTTAAACTCAACAAATTTTGAGAAAACTTCAGACTTTTCTTTTAGAAAATAAACCCACATCATTCTAGAATAATCATCCACAAAAAGTAAGAAATATCTTTTATCATTTAATGATGAAGTCTTAGTTGGGCCACATACGTCAGCATGCACCAATTCTAAAGGGCGTCTAGCTCTCCATGATGTTTTCGTGAAGGGTAATCTATGCATTTTCTCATATATACAACCTTCACAAAATTTTCGTTTCTTATTTATGTGTGGGAGCCCATTCACCATGTTTTTCTTTTTGAGTAAATCAAGACTTCTATAATTCAAGTGACCAAATCTTATATGCCATAGTAGAGATTGATCATTTTCAACATATGATTTTAGTGCAAGAGTCTCCATGGGCAGGTTAAGTGGAAAAACTTTATTCGAAGATATTTTAATTTTGGTCACTACTTGATTCCTCTTTTCTTCAATAATTATACTTTCATCTTTGATAAAATTTACTCTATATCCTTTTTGCAACAATTGTCCAACACTAAATAAATTTTGTGTAAGGCCCGGAACATACAGAACATCAGAAATAAACTTGATCTTACCTCCCGTGGTTTTTACAGTTATCACTCCCTTACCTGCAACTTTATGAATTTTTCCATCTCCAAGCTTTGCTTGAGAATCTATGTCTTCGTTTAACTTGACGAAGCTATTCTTGTTCCCTGTCATATGGTTACTACAACCACTATCCAAATTCCAAATATCTTTTGTATCCAAATCAACATTAAAAAATGAATAGAATAGATTATCTTCTTCCGTAAAGTTAGCTTCGTCAGGTTTATTATACCAACAATCTCTTTTGGAGTGATTAGAATTTTTACACCTTTTGCATTTAAATCTACAATCTTGCGTATTGTGATTTGATTTCCCACAAATACGACATTGGGAGGAAGACGTACCTTTTGAGAAATTATTTTTAACAAACCTTCCTTTTGGGCCTTGATTTTTATTTCCAAACTTCCTTTGTTGAAAGTTGCAATTTTGCTGGAATTTATTCTTTTGATCTCCCTTCTTCGATTCTCCAACCTTTTCATTTGAAAGAGTAACCTTTGATTGAAATGCCTGCTCCACCTCTTGAATTGAAAATCTGTTCATTCTAAGCTCGTGTGTCTCCAAAGAAGCCATTAGTTCATGAAAACTTAAAGAGGATAAATCTTTAGACTCTTCAATCGCAGCAACAACATGATCCCATTTTGCAGGAAGACTACGTAATATTTTTTCAACAATTTTCTTCTCTTTAATTTCATCTCCATAACTTTTAATTTGATTAACTAGTGCGGTAACTCTATCAAAAAATACCTTCATTGATTCATCATTCTTCATTGATATATTATCAAATTCTCTCCATAAAGATTGAAGTTTGATAGAGATTACCTTAGAGGAGCCTTGAAATTTCTTTTGAAGAATATCCCAAGCCTGTTTTTAACTTGTGGCTGCCATAATACGAGGGAAGATAGTTTTACTTACCCCTTGTTGAATAAAGAGAAGTGCCTTTACATCCTTCTTCTTGTTTTCCTTGAACTCATTTTGCTTGGACGCCGTCCATGTTGCAAGCGTAGCCAAGTCATCGGGTCTATCATAGCCATCTTGTACAAGCTCCCAAAGATCTTGAAAAATAAAAAGAGTCTTTATTTGGAGGCTCCAATAATCATAGTTATCTCCATAAAAAATGGGGACAAGATTCTGTGAATAGTTGAACACGGATGGTGATGATGTTGCCATGTTGAAGAACTAGTGTTGAGACACAAGGCTAACCACGCTCTGATACCAAATTTGTTAGGGTGAAGTGTATGGAAGAAGATATTAGATTGTTAAAGTAGGAAAATTTTATGGAAATAACTTTGAATGCTTCTTATTAATCCTATACAAATGATGTATTACATGTCTATTTATAGACTTGTTGGATAGTTCTAGATTTTTTCACATACATGAGATATTTCTCAAGCTATACATTATTCTAGACTCTTGATATTTTACTTATATAGATATTTTTCCAAACATATTCTCTAGTATTATAGAGAACTCCATTATTTGATATTATACTCATATATCTAGAGACTTCTAGCTAATACAAATTACAAATTACATATAATACTTTAACATCCTCCAAGGTACGACCATCGGATTAAGTTTTTTGCAATACTTTTGGCTCATGAAGAACTCCACAAAGTAGGGTTAGTTCTAAAGTTCCACCATAATTTGCAAAATAATGCTTTAGAAACATCATTTAATGATCGAAATCCTACTCCCCCTTCATCCCAAGGTAAGCATAGATTTTTCCAAGAAGCCCAGTGCCTACTCGTGCTACCAGCAGTATTACTCCAAAGAAGCTGAGAAAAAATCTTATGCAATCTATTAATCATTAATCACATAAGGGGGAGGATTCACCGAAGATAGAAGGTGAATTGGCATACTTTGAAGAACATGAGAGCCCTCCCCCCTATGGACAACAACTTACCCTTCCTAGCTTGTAACTTATACATCACCTTAGTAATTAAACCTTGGAAATAATCCATTCTTCTCCTAGCATGAAATATCGGACACCCAAGATAAGTGAATGAGAATTTTTTTTTGGAAATACCTGTTATCCTTTATACTTTGTTCGCCACCTATGCATTAGTTGAATGATGTATGTGGATGGCAGACTTTGTTTTATTAACCAACTGACCGGATGCTGCTTCATATACTATCACAGCAGACTTTGTTTTATTAACCAATTGATATGATGCTGCTTCATATGCTGTCAATACATCCAGTACCAATCAAATAGAGGTTGCATCTGAGGATGAAAATATTATTGTGTTGTCTGCGTATGCTAGATACTTTATCTTAGGACTCCATTTAGGCAAACCAAATCCACAGAAGTATAAATTCGTATGAAGTGAATTTAAACCTCTAGACAAAGTCTCTGCTGCCAAGATAAATAACATTGGAGATAAAGGATCCCATTGTTTTACCCCTCTCGTTGATTTCAAAAAATCATGAGGTTGCCCATTTATCAACACAGAGTAGTAATTATTTGACAGTATACCATAAATTAACTCAATGAATCTCTCATGAAACCCCATTTTTCTCAATACCTTAGTTAAGAAGAACCAAGATAAATGATCATATGCCTTCATCATATCAAGTTTGATTACTACATTGGACCCTGCCTTCGTTCTCAATCTAATGTCAGTGATTATCTCTTGTGTCAACAGTACATTCTAAACAATGCTCTTCCCTTTCACAAACCCCCTTGTTCATAAGAAATAAGATTAGGAAGATACCCAGCTAACCTTTCATGAATAACTCTGGAGAATATTTTGTTGACGAAGTTGCTGAGACTTATTGGTCTCATGTCAGAAAAGGTATTCACTTCATTCTTTTTTGGCAATAATACCAAGTTTGTATGAGTCACTAATTTAGGTGATTTCCATTAAAGAAGGCCGTCACCATGTTAAAGATGTTGTCTCCCACAATATCCCAACAAGAGTGAAAGAAGCTGCCAGAAAATCCATCGGGGCCTCCTGCACTTTCCCATTTAATCCAAACACTGCTCGTTTCACCGCTTCTTTCATAGGTTTCTATAGCAATTCTTGGTTTTGTTCCTCACTGATCAAACGAGTAATATGATCAATGATCCTAAAATCTGTGGGAACCTTGTCTTCATGGAACTGTGCACCGAAATATTCGACAACCTCATCAGCCATTGCTTCTATGTTTTCTAACCAAACTCCATTACTATCTTGAATCCTTCTAAGTTGTGATCTTCTTCTTCTCCCATTCCCTTGTGCATGAAAAAATTATATGTTCATATACCCATCCTGGAACCATAACATTCCAGTTTTTTGTTGCCAAAATTCCTCCTCCAAAGCTAAATACCTTATCAATTCTGCTTGAACTTTATGTAATCTCTCACGATTCTGCCTTGTTGGATTTAATTCAAATTGGGATTCATGGACAAGAACCACTTCTTCCAAGCTTTCTATCTTCTGAAATATATCCCCATAAGTTGTTTTGCTCCATATTGATAGAACCTTCTTCAACTTGTGATTAAACAAGATGAACGGATTTGCAGTAAGATCAAGTGTCCAGTTCTGTTTCACAACATCATGGAAGGATGGATGCTTGATCCAGAAATGAAGGAATCTGAAAGGTTTTTTTATAGGAACAGCTGATGGATCACTAATGATTAACATAGGACAATGATCAGATCCTACTTTGGGCAGGTGAGTGATCTCAAGAGCAGGCCACATCTGTTGGAATTCAATGTTAGCCAAACATCATCTACTCTCTTAAAAATACAGTCATCTTCCGCTCTCCCATTCCACCAAAGATCAAACAAAAGTTGCATGTGGTGATATAGTGCCTAAAGTCATTGATTTCATCAAGAGAGACATGCAAACCACCAAACTTTTCATCTTCATCCAAAACCACATTGAAATCTCCCCCTACTAGCCATGGAGAGGTCATATCTCTTGCCAAATTATACAATGAATCCCAGAGTTCTATACGTTCTATTGCATCACATTTTGCATACATTAGCATGACAGTCATAGACTTGTATGTATCAATGTTGGTCAGCTTCAATGTCAACTGTTGTTCCATGTCTATAATGACTTCCATTTCAAGATGAAGAAGCTTACCCACAGCTGAAGCTAACGAAAATAGACACTCCATGACAAAAAAAGTTGGTAAAAAATTTGGAAACAAAATCCACGCCATTAGCTTTGGTGTTTCTTCACCGGCCTTGAGTTTGCATCATAAATTAACGTCCTCAACTGATATTCATACCCTGCCTTATCCGTAACATAATACACACTTTTGGATGTAAAATCAATAAAATTTTGCCATAGTGTCAATCTTATTAATACATGCCTGTTGTGAAGATATCCAATGTTATGCTCGCCTTTAATTCCACATTGTAGAGGGACAATTCAACGTAATTCATTAAGCTCAGGCTATCCATATGAAAATTTGCAAACTACTGCATATGGTAAACCTTCAATCACATTCACTCGCTCAACCTCTGCTTTTATAAACTTTACAATATGCTGTCCATTAAGTACACTAGCACGAACTAATGGAATTGGTTCGACATAACTCGCTTGTTCATGCATGGCAATGTTCATGATTGGAGTTTGTGGTCGTATTTGTTGGGGCGATGGAGGGAGAAGACCGACCAACTAGCAAAGATGGCTGGCCGCCGGCCATATTGGCCATGGCGGCGGCAGACAAGAAAATCGCCTGAGATCACCCAAATTTTCTCGGAGCTTCTCTCTCTTCAGCTAGGTTTTCACTGAGAGCCTAGTACATTATTATTTGCATGTTTTCCGATACTATGTTTCTTCATGTTTGAGTTGTAGTGTTAAAGACGTAAAGCTAAATGCTAGAGCATATTACAATAGTATCTGCATGTTTTCCTGTATCATGTATAAGTTTACATGTTAGTTGTAGATTAATTGGATTAAGCTAAATGATGGGAACTTCACAGTTTTGCCCTATATGTCATTGGACTTATTTAGTATGGATATAGATAAAAGATACAAATATAAATAGATAGATGTTTCTTTCTTAATTTATTTCATGACAAAGCTAAATTAATATGATTTGGACTTTGGTATAAAAACAGGTGCATGATTTAAAGAAAATTCTACGGCTAAAACGTTTGAAATGAAAACACTTAAAAGTTTGAAGGGTATATGTATGATTCTTAATCGCCATGGAGAAGGAGACATTGCAAATTACAAGTTTCATTAAATTGGTGAAAAGTTTTGGGGATCTTTTGCAAATACCCACCCACCACAATCTATTTACCCACCCCTGCCATAAAGTGTTCTCCCTACCCTTTTCTTAGTCAAGCCAAGCTGCACCGAGCCGAGCCGAGCCAAATCAAGCTAAGCTACCTTAGGGGTAATTAGTTTTAAATTGATAGGTATATATCATAAGTAGTTTTCAAATGGGTATAGAAGGGTAATTAATTTAAGCTCAATGGATTTTTTGCATAAATTACTTAAAATAAAAATTTTCTAAATTGGAGGGAAGGCTACAATTGACCTTTCACATAAAAACCCTAGACACGCGAACAAATTGAGACGTTGCGCGGGAAATTTCGGCGACGAAAACACGAGGAGCAATAGTTTTCGCAAAATTGAATAGTAGGTTTAATGGTGAGATGAGATATTCCTGCAATTTCACCATCAGCAAGGCTTTGTAAGTTTCCTCAACGCTCAATTTCTTAATTCAGTGAACATTTTACACCTAGATGTTCATTGATCGATCCCAATTTTGTTTGGTCCTTAGAAACTGTATGATCCGCTGCAGGTTTTTCTTTGATTTGTTTGATGACTTGTCTTTGTCCTTTGTCCATTCAAAATTTCTTTACCAATTGCCATTTAGCTACTTTATTACTACTACCATTGTCTCAAATTATGTGGCCGCTTTGCTTTTTAATCTACCCTACTCATTTCTATATTTAAAAATAATTGAACTTTAAAGTTCTCAGTTTACCCTTAGTGAGATGATTTATAGTCACACAAATATCTACGGCTTGTTTTAGACCACAAGTTTTAAAAATGTAGAACAATGCAACATTATATGGCATGAAAGGAGTAGTATTATTGCGTAAATGAACTTCATTGCGAGAAGTACGAGATTCTAATAAGCAATGTATCGTACATACATTTATGTTTATCTAGACGGAAATTCATGTAACGGATGGAACACACAATTTGCACTTGAAAGAATTCCACTAAGAGTATGTACCAAGTGGAATAGTCGAGATGGGCATAAGCTGACATGGATACTGCAATCAATCATCATAAAGAGATCCAAAAGAGCATATTGCATTATTATCTGCATGTTTTCCTATACTATGTGTCTCCATATTAGAGTTGTAATTTTAATGACATTAAGCTAAATGCTAGAGCATATTACAGCAGTATCTGCATGTTTTCCTATACTATGTATAAGTTTACATTTTAGAGTTGTAGATTAATGGGATTAAGCTAAATGATGGGAACTTCCCAGTATTGCCCTATATGTCATTGGACTTATTAATGTAGTATGTCATATTTAGCTATACCAGACAATTGAAGAAGTGGAGTAAACTTGTTTGGTTGAGAAAGCTTTGTGCTAATACAGTTTCTGTTTTTCCCAGAAAATTTGGTGTAGTAGCGGCTCAGTGTTCATTGAAGTCTAGTTTGAATTTGAAGTTACCTTTCAAGCCTTCAAGAAATATTCATATGGAAAACAGAGAAAACAGCAGTTCAAGAGGTGCCTTAATTGTTTTAGAAGGGCTTGACCGCTGTGGGAAGACTTCACAATCTAGCAGACTATACAAGTACCTTGATGAGCAAGGATATTCAGTTGAATCATGGAGATTTCCTGACAGAAATACAGGTGTTGGGCAAATGATTTCTTCTTATCTTGCTAACCAGTCGCATTTGGATGACCATGCGATCCATCTTCTATTCAGTGCAAATCGTTGGGAGAAGAGGTGTGCCCATTAGTTTGGCAATTCCTTGTTTTGAACCGCAGCAAATCATTTAGAAATTTGACTGACTCAAAATGTGATGTTATTAGAGGACATGTGTGGAAATGCAGGCTAGCTGCTCGTTAATTATTCTCATATTCTTTCCGTGCTAGTTTCGAATTAATAAGCAGATGTTTCAGTTTTTGACAGAGAGCTAAAATTATCTCTGTATAACATCGAAGGATGAACTAAATGTGCTGCTATCTATTTAAAATAGCTATTTGACAAGCTCTCCGCATAGATTGTCATTTTTTCCAGGAAAGTATGGCATTAACAGAGATAGAGCATGTATAATATGCATTTGTGTTCTTCAACTATCTTAGGTTGTTGCTTTAGGGTTTTGGTTTAGTAATGAGGATGCAGCAAGTGATATGTGAGTTAGGCACATGTCACGTGTTAACTCTGCCAAGGATAAAACTTTGTATTTAAGTTGGGAGGAGGGTAAGGTGCGAGTTCATACTCGCCCGAGTTTGCAACCTGTGTGCCAGATGGAATCTGGCTAGAGCCCGCAGGGGAGGAGAAAAAACTCCCTTAGATTGTTTTTTTTTTTGAATTTCCTTCTCCGGCAATTAATCATGTACCTTTTTTTTTGAATATGCTATGATCTTCTAACCAAAATGGAAGTGTTAATGATCTTTTGCCTGCTTTTTTATCTATCCCTGCCAATAGTCTTGTCTTTCAACATAAGGCATCAATCTATACAATAAAACTTATTATCTTGGTATGTAATTAAGTACCAATCTTCATTTTCTTTAACAATATTGCAATGAATTTTATTGTCATTTAACTGAAAGTTTTACCTGTTTTAGTAGCGAACACTTTTTTACTTCCATGTCCAACTTTTTCTATAAGAATTTTCAGTCGAATCAGCTCAGTATTGTTATGCTGGTGCATTCAGATAGTTCTACTTTTTCTGTCCAATTTTGCAGAATGTTGATGGAGGACAAGCTGAGGAGTGGAACTACTCTCATTGTTGATCGCTATTCTTATTCTGGAGTAGCATTCTCATCTGCCAAGGGACTTGATATTGAATGGTGTAAGGTAATGCCGAGTCTTACTTCCTCAACATTGCTATTTGGTTTCTCAAATCAGTTTTAGCAATGAGTTCTTTTACCGCAGGCTCCAGAGATAGGGTTGTTAGCTCCGGATCTGGTTATATACCTTGATATATCACCTGAGGTAGTTTTCATTATCTAGTCTTGTTTTTCTTCACTCGTCTTATGTTTAGGAGATAGTCTATGAATTGAAATTTCCACAACTGTAGTCTAAGTCTGGATGGATGTGGATTTTCTGTTCCTGGCAGATATGTTCATTTGTAATCTAGGATAAAGCTTTGCTATTTCAGTTTATATTTCTAGTTGTTTGCAGGATGCCCATTGCTTAACTTGTAAATATATATTCTTTTTCGTCAGTCATTTTGTTATATGAAATGCATGCTCTTGTAGTGATTTGATTGTGGATATTGATGATTTGGTCTTGAAAATAACCAGAAAGCCGCAGAGAGAGGAGGTTATGGAGGTGAGAGATATGAGCAGCTTGAGTTTCAAAAAAAGGTCGCCAAGTCTTATTTGACTCTTCATGATTCCTCGTGGAAGGTAGTTTTTCTTCCTTTGTTTCTTCTAGGTGCATCAACAAATGATGGTTTAATAAAAGGTTATGTAGCAAGTGATATGATATTAAACATTGGAATACTTTAACTTTTTAGTTTTACTTTAGTACTCTTTGAGTTTGTTTGGACGTTTCCTATCAATTTTTTTGTATCCATTACATGAGTATGGTATTTAAGGTTAATATAAAAGCATTAACCTTATTAAATTATGCTACATAAATTGATTATATCCTATTAGTTAAGACTCGGTCTTATATTCTTTGAAGCTTTTGATACATTAATTACTTTCGTTTACAAGATAACAGATTGACCTTCTATAGCTGCTCCTACAAGCATCACATCCAAAGCCCAGGCAATAGTTTTTTTAAAAAATGTTATGTCTTTGCTGTATTGTAGGTTATTGATGCAACCCTTCCTGTTGAAGATATAGAGGAAAAGCTCAGAGAAATTGTATTAGACTCCATGACGATATGCCAAAAAGGGAAACCATTGTCTCAATTATGGTCATCGTAGGTCTAGTGTGCTGAATATTGCCATGAATATGCAAGTCCCTCTGTAGTCTGTAACATGTCTCCTTATAGTTTGAGTTTGGCATATATTTATCTTCTCAGCCATTCCCTTGTAACTGTGGAAGTACCTTGTCTTATAGATCCCTGTATACCAGCTTGCTGTGAGTTGAATTTTCTCCACAATTTTTGGAGAGTGTGTATCTGGATTAAGTCGAGATATCATGGAGTCACCTTCTTCTGTGATCCAAATTTGCATGTTTTGCTTGTAGAGGTGCTGATTTTCTGGAAACTGCATTTTCCCTGGTATTCCAAACGGCCCTAGTCTTCTTGCTTGTTGCTTTTGGTAGAAAAAAGAAAGAAAGGGTGTTCATGAGCTTAGTTGTTTAGCTATATTTTCAATCTTAGAGTCTCTGTAATTGTGTTTTTATAATAGTTGGGAAACATTGACATGAACATATAATATGTTATTTGAAACCTCACTGGTTAGTGGTACAACTTACATCTGATGAGTGCGTTTGCCTGCTAGTAGAACATTTCCATCATTAATCGGTAGGTTGGAGTTCCAGTCATTTGGAAGGTAAGTAGCACTTTTGAGCTTCCTAGGATAGGGTGGACGGTAAATTGTTAAAAAAGTTTGATTTTGATAATAAGCAGTAAAGACAGGTGAAAGAACAAATACTTCTAGACTTCAGAGAATCTTCCTCAGAAGAGTAGCCTCAAGTTTTCATCTTCCAGGGATGACAATAGCACCACGCAGGTTACAGAAGCAATGCACACAAGGGCGTGTTGACTTGCATTGCTCGTCTTTCAAACTACTATATTTTCTCTAGTTACATTACTAAAAAACTGTTTTCTGCTCTTTGAAAGAAAAGGGCTGTTAAAGTAAAGATCACAAGAAGCGTCCAGTACTTGAATCAAGAAAGAACAATTTCATTTTTCTTACGGTTAACGGTCAAATATATCCTTGTACTATTAAACATAAACTATATTTATCCTCCGTCTGAATTCTTTATCAAATATGTCCCCACTGTTATACATTAGGGCCATATATATCCCTCAGCCGTTAAAACTTGCTTCTAAATTTTTTTTAACACGTGGAATGTTTTGATTAGACCAGATGACCCGCCCATTCGATTAATTAAACCCGCCCGACCCCGCGTATTAAACCCGCCCCGACCCACGCTGCTCCGCTAACCACCCAACGAGCCCCGTCTCCCTTCCGACCAGTTCAGTCGTCAACCTCCAGTCATCGTCCCAGCTTCCAGCGACACCATAACACCAAACCAGTAGCGTCGACCCCCTCGTCCAAACGACTTCACTGCCGGACAACACACATCAAGAGCAGCTGCTGTTTACTTCGTCTTCTTTCTCCAGTAGCTCGCCGGAAAACGAGCTTTAGCAGCTCGCCGGATTAACAAGCTCCAGCTGTGCAGCAACAACCAGAACGCAGCCTCCTCTCCTGTTTTTCTGTCATGCTTCCGTCGCCTGAGAGGTCCCAGTGATGTCGTTTTTCCGTTCGAGTTTATTTACTTCTCAAGAAGAGAGTTTATCTTCCATAATTGATTAATTTAATTTGCATAAGAAGAAATCTCAATATTAACATTGAGAAGAGAATGAATTCGTTCTTTTTCTTTTTCTTATTGACCTCTTATTGATTGTTGAAATTTCTAAGGATGTACGATAAGAGACTCATCAGCTGCCAATCCGAGGGTTGAGCTTCTTCGAGAATACGAGGAAGCCACTTATTATATTTTGCCCGTTTTTAAATTCGTGTGTAGTTTTGCTTTATATAAGATACGGTCGAGGCGGGTTTAATACGCTGGGTCGGACGGGTTTAATTAATCGAATGGGCGGGTCATCTGATCCAATCAGAACATGCCACGTGTTAAAAAAAATTTAATAGCAAGTTTTAACGGCCGAGGGATATATATGACCCTAATGTATAACAGTGGGGACATATTTGATAAAGAATTCAACCGGAGGATAAATATGACCTATTTTTAATAGTACAAAGATATATTTGACCCTTAACCGTTTTTCTTATTTTGAAGAATATTATTCTTTGAATAGTGACGAAGGAAAATCAGTGAGGACCAATGTGCATACATCCCTATTACGTGTTTAAGTAGGTACACTGCCTCACCCCAGATTATACACAAACAACATTTAGTAGAAGCAAGACAACATTTGTAGGAACCGGTGAAAACTATCAATTATCAGTCGCACAATCCGTCTGATTACCATATACCTTTTCCCTTCAAACTATATTCACATCACAGTATTCCCGTCCTCTTTATTACCGGAAGTAACTCTTGTTTCTTCATGAATCAAGTACTCTCATGAGTCAAGATGGATAACTTGTGCTGTTAAAAGGGCTAATCCTGTGCACGAACTGCTCCCGGCCAGTATACATATAGGGGAAGAGCAGTTTATAGAGTGGACATAAAAAGGGGTGTAGCCTTGAATACGTAACCTACATGTCGCAATTACGCATCTGTATCACTGTGTCAAAGACAATTTTTGCTCTTAAGCATTTGGAGATTTATGCACAACAGCTCTACAGTTCAGAAAATGATATACAACAAATTGAATAATTACTATCATGTTACCATGATGACTAGGCTCATTCAAGAAATGTGTTAAGGAAGAGTATAATTGATTTACAGATTACAGTATAAAAAGACTGAGCATATATTTGCAGAACTTCTATTGGTTGGCAAAGTGTCAAAAGGTTTACTTGATGACTTAATCTACATATCTATGCTATATAGTAGTACGCTGCTTCAGTCCTTTCTGGGTAATGACATCTCAACTCTTGCCTCCGCTGCTGCTTCTTAGGTGCTCCAGCACTGCTTTCGTTCCAGTGAGATATTCCACTAGTCCTTTGAAGTAGTCAATCAGCAAAGAATAAAGTATGAAAAGGAAGTTTTACTCAATGACATGTACTATAAGTAATTATGACAGCAAAGACATATGCATTTTGCATGTATAGGGCAAAAACTAAAAGTATTTGTTTCCAATTTGGTTATAAACAAAGGCAAATATTATTGTGAGTTGCATTTCTTTTACCGAAGAGAATTACCATTTGCATAGTTTCGGCAGTCATGATGGTTTATCCTCAAGCCAGTTTCCCATCCTTGGTTGAATGTGTTTGCCGCATGTATTGCATCTTTCTCTGAGTAGCCAGCAAACCAGCACTTCCTTGTTGGGAGCTTCTTCAGAGTCCTCGTACGAACAACTCCTGACATTGTATAAACTTGGAGACATGAATTACATAGGCGACTATATTGACAACTACCAGTCAAACTCACCACAGACATGAACTAATAATGGTTAAGAGATATGAAAATCTTGTTTTACTTCCATAAGACATTGGTGATCAAAGTTTAAAGTGCTCATTTCCTATTGAATGGTGACCATATGGACGTCGGCTCAATCCGAAGGAAATTACATGCAGAAGCTTTGCAGACTTAATATGAAGTGCGACTAGAAATTGATCCCTATAATCATCAATTCGAAAGAGAGACACGAGTTTGGATATAATGCTGATACAGAAATGATTGAGTCACACATTCAGCGTCCAATTGTTCTAAGAACTTGTTTATCATTCAAATAAGCTGCAAAGTTAAGATTAAACAGTAATCCACCCATTTCTCTTGTGGATTTCAGAGAGCAGTTCAAGTTGCCTAAGCATCTTAGATGAGGTATAATATCTAGTTTGAGTACAACTCTGGGGAATTTTTATGGTCTATATATTCATTCACCAAAAAGTAATCGTTGTTTCTTTGAGTTTGTAAAACAATGGCAAAGTGATGCATCATATATAGCATTACTCATTTGTCCTCTCCTTCTTTGTTATTACTTATGAATAGGAAATGGACGGTGGTCACAGTCACAGAAAAAGTTCAAAGTGCTAAAAGGTTTCACCTGGTACTTTTCTGCCAGATAGAGCCGTAACAGCAACAGCTATGCTTTCAGGATCTCGAGGCTGGAAATCATATACTAAAGCCTACAACAGATTAGTAACATGTTAAAAACCTTTTCTTTTCTTAATCGGTTTAATCATTGAGCATTTGAAACTCACTAGCTCGATTAGTCCGGATTCATGCTGAGAGTCCCCTAAGTTAATAAATAATGAATGGATTTCCATGCAATGGTTAACAATGAAGAGATTGATATACATGAATTACTTACTTTAAGAGAGCATTATTTTCTTTAGATAGTTTAATCCCCGCATTTGCTACTCCCTTCGGTCCGCAATTAAGGGACCAATTTGCTTTGGACACATCCATTAAGGAAATACTAAATTGTAGACAAAAATAGTTAATGTGACTAAACTACCCTTAATTAAATGTTGTATCATAATTAAATGTGAGTAGTAAAAAACTTTTTAAGGATACGTACGTGATGTTAATTTTGAAAAAATAAATTGAATATTTTTTTGATTATATAAATGAGTAAGTATTTATTTTGGACCAAAACAGAAAAACAAATTGATCATTATTGCGGGTATTATTTAATAGTGCCAGCCAAATTTTATGCAACCAACACAGTACTATTATCTTACGAGGGATTTTATGCGGGGATGTCAGTCATACAATCAACAAACTACCCCTAATTTCGAACCTTCTAAAAAATGTTTGAATTGGGTCTGAAAGAATCTATGTTTTGAGGGCAAAGTAGAAGAAGGTAAATGGAAGAGAAACCTGAGAGGAGGAATTGGGGTTGATGATGACCATGAAATGCTGCAAATCCCAGAAATTGAGGGAGTAAACAGTGGACATGAGCAACTGGGCTGGCCCTTTTGTCGCTCTCAACGGCACTGCTGCTACGTATACTTCATCTCTTCTTCTTCCTACTCTTGATTTTGCTAACACGCAGCTCGACAGCATTTGCCTCTTTTCTTTTTTGCGGTTACAAATGGTTTCCTGCCCACCCCACAAAATATAATTTTGATTTCTTTCAGAATAAAAATGACAACTTTTTCTAAATTCTTCCTAAAAATTTATAAAAACATTAATTTAATTTTGCACGTTTAAGTGATAACTCTCTCTGTGCAGGGTTTCATAAAGTATATTCGTTTATTTAATTTGTGACACAAAATTAGAGAAATAAATATGCTGTTTTACAGTTTAAACTTTAAACTTAACATATTTGGGAACCAATAATTCATTTCGGTATTCCCAACTAAAGAGATATGGTGGGCAAATAGCCACATACTACTGCTTAATAATATTTATACTACTACGTAAGTTTTTTCCTCAAATTAGAAATTATGTTCTCACTTCACTTTTCCTCAAGTTTTACAGGTTTTATTTTATTGTTTTGCTGCCCTTGCAATGAAATATGTCCTACTGGTACTTTCTTTAACCTACAAACTTAGTATCATTGAACTAAATGTTACAAAAACTCATAATGCAAAAATCTAGAAAGTGAATATTATATCAACTATAGTCAACTAATTTTCCTTCAAACTATACATCTCAATGGATCTCTAACTTCTATTGAGCAGAAAAGGTGTGATACTGACACTGTCTTTTGTATATTGCATGATCAAGAACAGAATTATTCCAAAATAATATTGAGCTACAATGAAGAATATTAATCAATAAGTAGCAAAATTTGAACAAAATGAATCAGCTATCAAAAGATCATTAATTCTCATCATAACTGACAACATCAGAAAGGAATGGATCCTTCAACAGTTGAGGGTCTTGCTCTTGGCTGCCCGATGCACCTTAAAATGAAGGCCTTCAACTCAGGATCGCTCACCCTGTTAAGAGCTTGCGGCTTTATTCCAGCAGTTACCATCTTGTATAGTTTGGCCATACCGTCACATTCACTGTAAGGTATCTCAATAGTAGCCATTTCAATCAAGCACATCGCAAATGAGTATATGTCCACCAACTCGGTGTAGTCCTCTTCATAAAGCTCTGGTGCCATATACTCTGGTGTTCCTAGTAGAGTATGTGCTGCACGGTTCTTCCCTACAATTTTTGCCAGACCAAGATCACCAATCTTTACCTGTGTAAACATGATATCGTTATGATGTTAAAGTTAATCAAGAGTCTTGTATCTGGTTAAATCTACACCGAAGATCATGAGTGAATACCTTTGAAGCCCGATTCCTTAAATTAACCAAACACTTCCAAATGTACTTCACTATGCAAGGGTACATTTTATATCATAAGGTGATCTTAGACTCCTGCTTTTATACTAAGTGACAAGAATAACAAACATATGTAGATTCGTGATTTTAAGTCAAGTGGCTTTAGATTATAACTTCACCCGCTAATCCACCGTGACAATAGGTGTAGAGGTAATGCGCCCCCCCCCCCCCACCAACTGCCTAAACCACTCAGCCAAAATTAGGATTTAAGTTCCATAAGCTATCTCTAATAATACTACCACAAGTTGTCTTCCCGGACTAAAGGATATGTAAGAGAAACAGAACCTCTCATTTCCGTGAATATGTGAAGAGAGTAAATGGCATGTATTTTGCAGCTTTTAGTATCATCTGAAAGAGAGAGGAACTAATTCATTAGGACTGGGCATCATTACATTGTATTTTTGACATAAAGTGGAGCTACAAAGTATCTGATATTATGTTTCATACGATGTAGTGTCGCATAGTTATGTCTAGATCACCGGAACATTAAGCCAGTGTTCAATACCTATAAACGGACATCTGAGGTCAGTTAAAACTGAGTTCATACCTTTCCAACATTACCGTTGATAAAGATATTACTGCAATTGAGGTCTCTATGAATGACACAAGGGTCACGAGTATGGAGGTAATCCAAGCCTTTTAGTAGCTGTCTTCACCACTTCTTCAAGGATCGAAACATGACGATGCTTCTTCCTGTATTCCCTCAAATTACCAGACACACATGCCTCAGTTATGAAATTCAGAATGTTCTTCTCACATTCCTTCCAGAAAAGATACATGACTATGATGTTGTCATTCTTCAAGTTCTTCAGCAACTCGATTTCAGAATATATCTTATTGATGATGAAAGCATCACCATGAAATTTGTTCAATTTAATCTGATTCCATGCGACTTCTCTGCCTTCCGCAATATCAAATGCCCTATACACCATCTTCTCTGCACCACGGCCTAGAAGCTCTTAATACCGTCCAAACCTCCCGAATGGATCAACCTCAGCAAATAATTCATTTTCTTGATCAGGATTTGCAGTTGGCATACTGAGTTCTATAAGTGTAAACAGAAGAAGCCTAAGCATTTAGAAGATTCTTCGGAGAAAAAAATTGTACAATATCTATTGCCATAATAAGACCTAAAAGATGTGAGGAGCTTGGGCAAATCGCGTGCGAATCCATTACTTTTGGTTCAAATTATTGTATATAAACTGGAAAAACTTGTAGAAATATAAACTGGGACGCCACCTATCGTTACCAGTTCAAACAGCTGCACATAATGTTGAATAACTTCTGTAAATATGTAGGTATACTAAGTCTGTATCTATTATCATAAAAGTGTACAGGGCATTACGTGGTACTCTGCTCTGCGGCGGAGTAAGAAATTCTAACAAGGGGATTCAAATAACACTACACTAAAAGTTTTTGCTTATATAAAGGGGACTCAACAAGTTATTTATATAAAAAGAAATTATTTTATCCATATACAATTCATCCAGTATGCTCCCACTGTCTTGAAATCTTAAATTGATATAATTTAACTCAATTCTCACTGTTTGCAACATTCATTACCCTCAAAATCACTTATCCTTTTTCAAAAAATTGAACTCAAAGATTCAAAAGCTTCCTACTTGGTTGGATGAAATCCATAAGTATGAATATACATCAAAATTTTAACAGCAGAAAGACCAAGCAGTCCCGATTTAATCGACAGATAAATATTGTACCAGAAAAGAAAAACTCAAACACACTAATTATGATGGAAGTATAGTAGTGAAAGCAGAAGCAAAACCTTGATTTCATCTAATAAAATAATAACAGAATGTCCTAATTTCCAAGAGGCAGACATTCATAAGAAAAGATTTCTTCCACCAAAAGTTACTGATGAAACTCAATTTTACTCTGATATTCCTTTTCTTGATAATCTTTAAAGCTTATTCCTTAGTGGGTGTCCTGGGAATATGATCATCATCTCAGTTGTTTAAATAAAAATCAAAACTTTCTAAGATAGAAACACAAGAATCAAGAAAGAATGCAGAAATTTACAATGATGGTACACACTGTAGAGAGTTTTGGAGAATTGATTTTCTCGTATTGCTCACAAAAGTATATATAGAGTATATAGAGGTATCAAATCCTACCAACTATAGGACTGTACAATAATGAAAGAAATCAAATCCTACCAACTATAGGACTGTACAATAATGAAAGAATATTCTACCAATAATAAAAAGATACACACAATATATTCTAATACGCCCCTCAAGATGGAGGGCCGGAGGACACGCCAATCTTGGACATCAGCAGAAGAAGCCGAGGACGAGATAAGTGCTTGGTGAGAGCATTAGCAAGCTGATCAGCAGAGGATACATGAGCAACACGAAGAGACCCATTCTGAACGAATTGACGAACAAAGTGATAATCAATGGAGATGTGTTTCATGCGCGAATGAAACACCGGGTTGGCACAGAGGTAAGTGGCGCCAATGTTGTCGCTGTAAATGACAGGAGCAGCCGGAAGAGGGACATGAAGCTCGCGCAGCAGGGAATGAAGCCAATGGACTTCAGCGTCAGCAGAAGCAATGGCACGATGTTCAGCCTCAGTAGAAGATCGTGCAACGGAATGCTGCTTTTTGGAGCTTCAGGAAATAAGATTAGGCCCCAGAAAGAAAGCATAGGCACCAGTTGAGGAGCGATCATCACAGTTCCACCCCAATCAGCATCGGAGAAACAATACAGAGGTATAGCAAATGAAAGACGCAGCCAGACTCCGAAGTCACGCGTCCCATTCAGATACCGGAAGAGGCGCTTAACTGCACCCCAATGAGTGACAGTAGGAGCGTGCATGAACTGTGAAAGTTTATTCACAGCAAAGGAGATATCAGGACGAGTGAAGAAGAGATACTGGAGGCCCCTAAGGGCCTGTCGATAGGAGGATGTGTCGGCGGAGCCGAGCCGTCTGCCAGATGAAGGCGGGTGGACGCCGCTGTTGGCATCTGAACAGGGTTGGATTCCAGCATATTATGACGAGTCAAAAGATCAACAACATACTTACGCTGAGAAAGAAAACACCCCTTGGAGCTGTGCAGAACCTCAACACCAAGAAAGTAGCTTAGATCACCCATGTCTTTAAGAGAAAATTTAGTCCCAAGAGAGTCAATCACACGGTTCAAGAAGGCAGAGTCATTACCAGTCAATATGAGATCATCAACATATACCAAAAAATAGGCTGTAATACCAGAATGCTGAAAGACGAAGAGCGAAGTGTCAGAGGTAGTGTTGACGAAACCCATGGCCAAAAGGCATTGGCGGAGCTCACTGTACCATGCCCGGGGTGCCTGTTTGAGACCATAAATAGCTTTCTATAACTTACAGACATAAGATGGATAGTCTTTGTCAACAAAACCCGGCGGTTGTGCCATATAGACATCCTCTGTAAGCCTCCCGTGGAGAAAGGCATTGTTCACATCCATTTGACGAAGAGGCCAGCCCTTGGATACAGCTAGACTGAGAACCAAATGCACAGTTGCCGGCTTAATAACCGGACTGAAAGTCTCCTGGAAGTCGACACCTGGTCGCTGATGAAAGCCTTTCGCAACAAGTCGGGCTTTGAACTTATCCACAGTACCGTCAGGCTTTCGTTTGATACTATAAATCCACTTGCAGCCCACAACATTCTGTGAAGAATCAGGTGGAACAAGATCTCAGGTGCTATTCCGTAGCAGAGCATCAAACTCCAATGACATAGCAGCGCGCCAGCGCTCATCAGACATAGCACTAGACAAAGTCTGAGGTTCTGTAACAGGAGGAGAGGTGACACCAGACATACCAAACTTCTTGTTGGGCGTAAAGATGTTATTTTTGCTGCGAGTTTGCATGTGATGACCACCCTGAGAGGATGAAGGTGGCGGCATAGTGGGTGTAGCGGCACTGGGGGCCACTGGCGGTGCCGTAAGAGGCGCTGGTGGCTCGGGCGTTGGCGCTGGCGGTGCGTCCGATGAAGGATCGCTAGTGGGAGCGGCGGCAGGTACTGGCGGAGGCAGCGGAAGGACTTCTAGGGTGACTGGAATGGGTACGGGTGGAGACTCGGGGTTAGACAATTTGGAGAACGGGAAGATATCTTCATGGAAGGTGACATGACGCGAGACGAAGATTTTCGACGTTGAGGGATCAAAGCATAGATATGCGCTTTGAGTAGATGAGTAGCCGAAGAGGACACAGGCACGAGATTTGGGTTCCATTTTGTGTGAGGTGTAGTGCCGAAGCCAAGGGAAGCATTGACAGCTGAAGACACGCAGTTTGGCAAGGTTGGGGCGCCTATGGAAGAGAGACTCAAAGGAGGAGAGCATCGAGAGATTTGTCTTGGGAAGACGATTAATGAGATAGACTGCTGTGGCAAAGGCATAAGGCCAGTAAATGAGAGGGACAGAGGCATAATGAAGGAGAGTGAGACCAGTATCGACAATATGACGGTGACGACGTTCAGCATAGCCATTGTGTTGAGGTGTATGAGGAGGTGAAGTGAGATGTGAGATGCCATGGGAGGCAAGAAAAGAGCGTAAAGCTAGAAATTCACCCCCATTATCAGTATGCAGAGTAATGATTTTAGCAGAGAAAAATTTTTCTACAATGGACTTAAAAGTGGGGAAGGTTTGTATAACATCAGATTTACGGCGTAAAGGGAAAAACCAGACGTACTTAGAAAAATGATCAACAAAAATGACCTAATATTTAAATCTTTCATTAGAAGTAATTGGAGAGGTCCATACATCAGAAAAAATAAGCTCCAGCGGAGCAGTAGAAGATAAACTTGACTAAGAAAAATGTAACTTATGAAGCTTGCAAGAGACACAAGCAAAATCAGACACACTACTGGACGCTATACTGCTAGAAGACATTAAATGACGCAGGATTTTAGCTGACGGATGACCAAACCGAGAATGCCACAATGATGCAGGGAGCTTTTGTGCCGTGAGGGCGGACGATAGACGGGAAGCCGCCGGCCAGTAGTATGCGTCGTTCCTACGTGGGCCGCTGACGAGTGTTGCCCGCGTGCGACGATCCTTCACCTGAAAATCAGTATCAGAAAAAACAACATTAATATTATTGTGGCGACATAATTGAACAACAGAGATAAAATGTTTACGAATATGTGGAACACAGAGAGCCCCAGGCAATAAAAGAGAGGAATAACTTAAAAGTTGTCCAGTATGTGTAATTTTTAAACCTTCACCGTTACCAATAACCACATCATCGAAACCAGTGTAAGGACTGTGAAGAGACATGTTGGCAAGATCATTGATTATGTGATGAGAGGCACCAGAGTCCAAGATCCAATCAGATGTAGAGGGAATTGTCGGAAAGTGATGGGCTGTGTGAGCAGCCGGATAAGATGACGGAGCGTGGCCGCGGCAGTGGTCCACCGTAAGGGGGCTGATTGGTGCCGGAAATAGGATAGAACGGACAGCGGCGCGCGGAGTGGCCAAATTCACTGCAGAGCTGGCACTTCCCATTGTACCCGCGAGATTGGCCATTGTTGGAGTAACCACCGCGACCGGAGGATGAACCACGGCTGCCACGGCCGCGCTCGCGGCCACCGAAGCGGTTACGGTCGGACTGCTGTCCGGTGACGAAGGCAGCCGACGGAGCCAAATCAGAGGCGGCGGAGCAGGCCGGCGCATGAGCAGTAATCTGAGCCTCCATGCTTAACAGCTTGTCATGTAATTCAGCAAAAGAGATTGGAGATTCACGGGCTTGGATAGCATGAGAGAGCTCCATATACGGATCATCAAGACCATTGAGAACCTTAATGACAAGATCCTCAGAATCAACAGTAACACCTAGGAGAGATAATTCTTCCACAATCACGCGAATACCGTGCATAAAATCAGTAACAGATTTAGAACATTTTACCGATTATGGAGCTGCTGTTTGAGAGCGATGATACGACCACGAGAAGCAGTGTCGTATGTGCGCGCGAGGATGTCCCAGGCCTCTTTAGAGGTTTACGCAGCGGCAATAAAGGAGATGATTGTCGGTGTGATCGACGAGATGATGGCACTGAGAATAAGATTGTCCTGGCGAATCCAGTAAGGATATGCTGGATTGAGGGAAGTTACCTCCTTGTCGACGATAGTGGCTGGTGGGCATGGCTTCGATCCATCCAAGAAGCCGAGGAGGTCGTAACCCGTAAGAAGGTCTCGGAATTAAAATTTCCACGCCAGGTAATTAGTTGAATCCAATTTGAGTGGGATCTAAGCCGATGCATTGATGGCAATCGGCTGGAGAAGATCGTTTGAAATCGTAGCGGCCATGAAGCGCGAGCAAAGGAGAGGAGGCGCTGAATGACGTCGAGAGAGAGAGGGCTGCCGGTTAGTGTAGCGCCGGCGCGACAAGATGCCGGAGAGAGGCGGTGGACCGAGAAGGTCGGCGGCGGCGGGCTGCTGCAGCGGCGGCGGTGGCGCGGGTAGGGAAGAATTAGGGTTTCTTTGGCGATAAGCCACTGGCGTCTGATACCATGTAGAGAGTTTTGGGAGAATTGATTTTCTCGTATTGCTCACAAAAGTATATATAGAGTACAGAGAGATATCAAATCCTACCAACTATAGGACTGTACAATAATGAAAGAAATCAAATCCTACCAACTATAGGACTGTACAATAATGAAAGAATATTCTACCAATAATAAAAAGATACATACAATATATTCTAATACACACAACGTACAACAATGGAGATAAATAAAGTAATGTATGTACCTATTTTCACAATGAGCAACGGGTAAAGTTAACATTCCGCACACTGATGAATTTGTTATTTAAAATCTACACTAATAGATTGAAGAAAGGAAAGGGAAATTGGAAGTAAAACAAGAATGGTGGTACTATAAAGAAAGAGGGAACCATGCAGGGTAAAGAGAAGCAACTGTGTGATTTTGTTATGGCAAAGAGCAATTGAAGAGGAAGGCCTAGCCGCCTAAGCAACAATATTAAGTGGAACAATCCTATTTATAAACACTGCAAGTAAACCAAGAGTTCTGAAGGAAAACAAAACGTAAACTAGGAGTCTTCTACGCACTCATGCCACGTGTCGGCGTCGTTTCCTTCATCAATCAATTGAATTTGTTAATTGTTCAACGAGTGGTGTGAAAATATTTTTCCATAATCATATGTCCTTCTTGTTTACCTCGAAAAATATGAGTAATAACTAAAGGTAATTTATAATTTTAATGATAGGTGACTTATTCCAATACTAGTGAATATATAAATAATATTAAATTTAAGTAAAAAGAATTGATGAATCAAACCAGTATTGTTAAAATAACAGGGGCCTCGAGCTTCATTATCTCAGGGACCTCGAGGTCACTTGGGTTGAACATATTCCTGTTTCTTCGTTCAGCTCTATCCTTCTCCCATTCAATTTCTCATCGAGTGCAGTTTTTGATATGGTGATTAGTCTTCCCACACTTGTAACAACCCTCATTGATTTGTTTTTCAGGAACCCTTGGTTTGCTATAGCTTCCAATTCTTGAAGGATCGTTTCCTCTCATTAGGTACTTCTTGACGTCATTTGTGATCATGTTCATTTCATCCTCCTCTAAATCAGCACCTTCAATGTTCTAAGTGTTTGAGTGCCAGGCTCCTTTCCTTCTTGGGGTGCATCTATCTTTATGGTTTGCCTTCTAAGTTCATAGGCAGTAAAATTTCCAATTAGCTCATCCAACTTAAGAGTGGCAATGTTCTTTGAATCCTGAATAGCAGTGATTTTACTTTTCCAAGAGACTGGAAAAACCCTTATCAAAATCTTCTCAACTTTGTCTTCTTCAAGAATAACCTTTTCAAGAGACTTAAGATCATTTGTCAGTATGGTGAACCTCGTATACATCTTCTAGATTATTTTTCCTTTCCTTCATGGTTAAATTCTCATATTGAGAATATAGCAGTGTTCCTCTGAACCTTCACTTGAGGTGTTCCTTCATGAGCTACTTGCTAAGTGTGCTAAATTTCCTTAGCAGTGGTACCACTTTGAATTCTACTGTACTCATCTGCACCAAGTCCAAATACAAGCCACTTCTTGACCTTAGCATTCTTTTTCCATTTCCTCAAGTCCACATTGCAGTCAGCTCTTGTTTTTGGCACATCTACTCCTTCAACATTCTTCTTCATGGTAGTCAAGGGACCATCAACGACAATGTCTCATAGCTCATAGTCTTATCCGATGATGTGATCTCTCATCCTATTTTTCCACAAAGAGTAGTACTAGCCATTAAAGAGTGGAGGCCTATCAGTGGATTGCCCTTCTCAATTTTCAAGTGGTGCGCCCATCTTGATATGTTCCTAAATTGTTAGCCTCTTCAAGGATAACATGCTTTCATACTAATTAATGTTTTGTATTTCAATACCACACAAGAGGGGGGAGGGTAATTTGTGTGGTGACCAATTTTTCGCTTAAACTGATTATGGAAGAACCTAGTTCTTCTATATGTTCCTTCTACTATTGTTGTGAAATAATAAATGTAGAAATTAAAGAACACAAGTATTTTTACGTGAAAAATACCCAGCTCAAAAGTTGAAAAAACTACAACCTATTATTCAGTAAAATTTTCCCCAAGACTTCACTAAATCACTGAGCCAAAACAATATTTACAAAACTCTTTATAAACCTAAGGATTATCTCTAATCCCGTGTAGCAACCAACATCTAACTTTATGACAACTTCAAGTTAACTCTAACTTGAATACGCAAAGTACCTATTATAATTGCTTCCAGATAAAGCTGAAATGTATAATATGAAAAAACATACTATAATTGAACTATAAATAAAGAAAGACACATAAAATTCTTTATGGAGTTGGTTCTTCAATCAAGTTCATGCAGCTTCAGGTTTGCACACTTGAATCACACACGAACTGCTGCAAAAAGTCTTGCTATTTTGCTCACAATTCACGTTTAACTTCTGTGTTTTGATGCAACCCTGTAATGTGAGAATATCCTGCAATTTATAGAGTTAGTAGATGAATAAATAACTAGAGTTCTGATGCAACTCTTCCTTGGTGGAAGAGTTCTAGTTGATTTCAACTGTTAACTCCTTCTCTTGGATAGTGTTCTCTTCGATTAAGGAGTTTTTCTCCTTGTCAATTGTGCAACGTTTTCGATCAGGAGATCCTAAATACACCAATTTAAGCTTATCTCTTTTGTGTGCATCCCACATGCTCGAATATGCTCGTTTCTATGCACATAAGGAATGGGCCGAGTTCATGCCTAAGTTCCTTTGTCAGTCTTCACAACTAACCTTTACTTGGGCCAACAGAAGTGTTATTAAGAATGTAATTAAGGACATCATAAAATCAAATGACACTACAGGCAACGTTCATAGTTCAACTGATTTTGCGCGTCATTTTACTTGATGAAGGTCGCGCGATCAAATCTCCTAAACACATTATTTGCAATTTTTAAGCTTTCATTTGTTGAAATCATAGTGTGTTAATTGCTACGATTTTTTTTTTGGTTCAATGTTAATTGTTAGATATTGAACTGCTGATAGATAATGTTAAATTGCTACCGCTCTATTTACTTTAAAAGCTATTATAAATGCATCTCAAAAGAATGAGAACTTGTCAAAGAAAGTTTTGTATTAATGTACTTGAATGTATGTGACAACTAATTTGTTCATTTAATTTGTTGTGTGATTAGTGGCGACTTAACACCGCTTACTTCTGCACACGCCACTGCTCATCATGGTAGCAAAATGTTCTTAGACAGTGTACAATAATTCAGTATAATCTTATTTAGTAAGGTCTGGGGAGGATAGTATGTACGTAAACCTTACCCCTATCCTGGGGTAGAGAGGTTGTTTCCAAATAGACCCCCGATATCCTTTCCTTCAAAAACTTCCCACCTTGCTCTTGGGGAGACTCGAACTCACAACCTCTCGATTAGAAATGAGCGTTGCTTACCATCAGAGCAACCCTCTTATCTTGTTCTTAGACAACGTAATTTAATGAAAATGCAGTCATGTAATATTTCGCAGGTTTGAAGCTGGGAAAGTTTTGGTTCGTTCAAATATATGTTGGCTTTTGCCTCTTTTGTTGTTACGGTGGCAGTGTCTATCTTACTTCTAAGACACTACAGCAACCGACTTTATTAATGATGTTGCTCCACAAAATTATAGAAGAAGAAGAATATGAAAAACGTGGCAAAATTATTGGTAGAGATGACAAGTTATTGTCAACTTGTCTTGCTCTAACTTGCTGATAAAACAAACAAAATTCTACTTTTTAACATTATTTATTTATGTCCTCATAACTCATATAGCTAGGTGGACAAGTTTAAAATACCTATGGACACCAAATAACTCTCTAAAACTTTTGGAAAATATTGTCTCCTAACTTTTTCTTAAAAAGAAAAAAACAACAACGGTGCCTCCTCACTACGGAGGTAACAGTTGGAAGGGATCTAATTGAATTTTTTTTGTTTTCCTATGAAAAGATAAAGTGCTCTAGTTGACTAGTGTCTCGATAATGATTAGTTTTAGGAGTAAAATAAAACGTGTGTTATGATAAATAATAATTTATGATGTTTATTCTTCTTTAATGATCTTTATCTCAAATGGTTTATAATATATTTAATGACATATTTTATATGTTGAACGACATATTCCATGACATATTTTCTTCACTTTTTATGGCTATATAAAGGCCTTGTAATAGATAGGAAAACACACAATTGAAGAAGAAAACTTCTTCCTTCTCTCTATCTATATTTCTTGTTCATATTTCACTAAGTTGCTTATATTTCTTGTTCATGTTTTACTAAATTGCTTTCATTTTATAACACATTATCAGCACGAGTCTCTAACCATCACGGTAGGTTATCTTCTTTTAAAGTTCTTGACTCTGATTTAAAATTATCAGATACAACATGTTTCTCTCTTTTGTAAGAAAATGATATGTTTTGTTGGATACTTACTTTTTCTCAATTATGTTTAAAAACAAAAATAGAAAGAGAAAGATACTCATACTTCACCACGATCTCTTTATTTATGAATAAAGATGTAATGATTTTAATGAACTGCTTCCTAATTGATTTTCATTATTAAAATATAAAAAGAAGTAATCAACAATAGACTTAGATAACAATAGTATTTTCTTGACAGTACTACGTATCCAAAATATGAATATAAATAGTGTTTGCATCATTAAAATATTACATCCTACTTTGACTAAATCCAAGAAGTTTTTATTGATTATTCATCTTCTTCTGTGTAGAAATAAAACATGTTAGTAATAATGAGGTTACTTGAAATTGTTTTTGTTTTCAAGTCTATTTTGTTATTGAATTCAGGTATATCTAGTTACATGCTTAAGTACTTGGGTACACCTAACATAATGTGTGATTATACATTATTGTGCAGTATAACATGATATATTACACTAGCTACATTTAACTATTTATTTTGACAAGCCTACATACAGAATATTAGTACACATGGAGATACTATGTAGGTATAGATTTTATGATATTAAATTTTTATGTTCTTTAGGTGCACATATAATTCTTTTATATGGTCAATCTTGAAAAGTAACATTACTTGTTATGTAGCATGTCAAATCACTTAGCTAAATTATTACTAAAATTGCTTGATAAAGATATTAGTGCAATAAGGGTATTCATATTAACCGGTATTGTCCTACACGTATTTAGTACACTTTAAATCATGCTAATTAACTTGAATAATTTAATGATGCATGCACTAACTAGACATACAAGATTAAGTACGGATATCCCACAAAACAAACTTGAATCAAAATTCAATTATAAAAATATTTATTTAATTGATTCATGTACCACACATACAATATGCAAAGAGAAAAAATATTTCTCTCATTTAAATATGTGTAAGGCAGATGTTACTACAATTTCTGGTAGTAGTTAATTAATTGAAGGCTCTGGAAGAGCTACTATAACTCTGCCTAAAGGAACAATATTTATCATAGATAATGCAATGGTCTCCTCCAAGTCCAAGAGGAACTTGTTGAGTTTTAAAGATATCCGTCAAAATGGATATCATATTGAGACAATAGATGAGAATAATCTTGAATATCTCATCATTACAAAGAATGTCTCTGGTCAAAAGAGGGTTATTGAGAAGTTCCCATCTTTATCTTGTGGCCTGTATTGGACAAGAATTAGTGCAATTGAGGCACATTCTACCGTAAACCAAAAGGTTACTGATTCCAATACTTTCGTACTTTGGCATGATCGATTAGGACATCCTGGATCAATTATGATGAGACGGATTATAGAAAACTCAAATGGGCATCCATTAAAGTATTTAAAGATTCTTTTAAAGAATGAATTTTCTTGCACTTCTTGTTATCAAAGCAAGTTAATTATTAGATCATCACCAACAAAGATTGGAATTGAGTCACCTACATTTTTGAAATGTATACAAGGGGATATTTGTGGACCTATTCACCCACCTAGTGGGTCGTTTAGATATCTCATGTGCGCCTATTGTCATCTCGCAACCTCGCGTTGCAAAATTAATGGCAGAAATAATTCGATTACGGGCACAATTTCCAGATAATCCAATTAAGTCTATTAGACTAGATAATGCTGCTGAGTTTTTATCCTAAACATTTAATGATTATTGCTTATCAATTGGGATAAAAGTGGAACATCTTGTAGCTCATGTTCACACTCAAAATGATCTTGCAGAGTCTTTAATTAAACGTATGCAGTTGATAACAAAATCGTTACTCATGAAAACGAGGCTGCCCACTTCGGTTTGGGGTCACGCCGTTTTGCATGCAGCAATGCTAGTTCGTCTCAAACCGACAAATTATCACAAACATTCCCCTTTGCAATTAGTTTTGGGTCATGAACCTAACATATCCCATTTAAGAACTTTTAGATGCGCGGTATATGTGCCTGTAGCACCACCATATCGTACCAAAATGGGTCTGCAAAGAAGGTTAGGAATATATGTCGGGTTTGAATCGCCCTTTATTATTCGCTACCTCGAAACATTGACAGGGGATTTGTTCACTGCAAGATTTGCAGACTGCCGACTCGATGAGACACTTTTCCCAAAATTTGGGGGAGAAGTTGATGAAACCAAACGGAAAATTTTATGGAAAAATCCATCATTATCTCATCTTGATCCACGTGCCTCTATTTGTAAAAAAGAGGTGCAAAAGATTATCCATTTGCAAAGAATAGCAAATCAAATGCCAAATGCATTTACGGGCTTGAAAAGGATAACAAAATCTCATATCCCCGCAGAGAATGTTCCAATCCGTGTTGATGTCCCTATGTCATAGCTAATGAGTCGAAAGCACGCCTAAAACATGGCAGACCATTAGGTTCCAAAGATCGAAATCCTAGAAAAGGAAAAGAAAATGATCAAAATGATACTACGAAAGAACATCATGAGGAAATTCACGATTTAATAAATTCTGAGATTCATGAAGAATCCATTGAGCCCGAGACTCAAGAAAATAAGGAACTATCAATAAATCCAATCGATATTAAGACAAATTTTAATCGAGTGGACATAGTGGTGGATTATGTCTTTGCATATAATTTTGCATCTAGCATTATGCAAGAAAGTGAGGATCTTGAAACTCAATCTGTTGGAGAATGTCGACAAAGACTTGATTGGCCAAAATGGCAAGAAGCAATCCAATCAGAATTGAATTCACTTGCAAAACGTGAAGTTTTTGGGCCTATAGTTCAAACACCTAATGGTGATAAGCCTGTTAGCTATTAATGGGTCTTTGTATGCAAGAGAAATGAGAAAAATGAGGTACAAAGATATATGGCACGCCGTATTGCACAAGGATTTTCATAAAGGCCTGGTGTCGATTATGAAGAGACATATTCACCCGTTATGGATGCTATAACTTTCCGTTATCTCATTAGTTTTGGTGTCCTTGAAAATCTTGACATGCATTTAATGGATTTGGTTACTGCCTACCTTTATGGCTCACTTGATAATGAGATATACATTAAAATTCCCGATGGATTCAAAATGCCAAACACACATAATTTAAAGTCCCGGGAAATATTTTCAATCAAATTGCAAAGATCTTTGTATGGTCTAAATCAATCAGGACGAATGTAGTATAATCGTCTTAGTGAGTATTTATTAAAGGAAGGCTATATAAATGATGTCATTTGCCCATATATTTTTATAAAGAAAACAACATCAGAATTTGTTGTACTTGCCATATATGTTGATGACATAAAACTTATTGGAACTCCCATAGAACTCCAAAAGGTAATTGATTATTTAAAGACGGAATTCGAGATGAAAGATCTCGGAAAGACAAAATTATGTCTTGGTTTGCAAATTGAACATTTGGCAAACGGAATTTTTGTTCATTAATCTGCCTATATAGAAAAGGTATTGAAACGGTTTTACATGGATGGAGCATATCCTTTAAGTACTCCGATGGTTGTTCGATCACTTCATGTGAATAAGGATCCTTCCGACCTCAAGAAAAGAATGAAGAGCTACTTGGTCCTGAAGTATCATATCTTAGTGCAATTGGCGCACTAATGTATCTTGCAAATACTACAAGGCCTGACATAACTTTTTCAGTTAATTTCTTAGCAATATATAGCTCTGCTCCTACAAGGAGACATTGGAGTGGAATCAAACATATATTGCGGTATCTAAAAGGGACTACAGGTATGGGCTTATTTTATAGCAATAATTGCAGTCCTGATCTTGTTGTTATGCTGATGCTGGATATTTATCTAAACCACACAAGGCTCGATCTCAAACAGGTTATGTGTTTATCTGTGGAGGCACTGCCATATCTTGGCGATCGACTAAGCAATCAATTGTGGCTACTTCATCTAATCATGCTGAGATAATTGCTATTCATGAAGCAAGTCGAGGGTGTGTGTGGTTGAGGTCTATAATACATCATATTCGAGACAAATGTGCTTTGAAATGTGACAAACTACCCACGATTTTGTATGAAGACAATGCACCATGCATGGCTCAATTGAAGGGAGGACTCATAAAAGGAGATAGGACAAAGCATATTTCACTAAAGTTATTTTTCACACATGGTCTCCAAAAGAATGGTGATATCAATGTGCAACGGATTTGTTCAAGTGATAATATGGCTGATTTGTTCACAAAATCTCTACCAACGTCAACCTTCAAGAAGCTAGTGCACTAGATTGGGATGCGAAGGCTCAAGGAGGTGAATTGATGCTCTCTTCAGGGGGAGTTAATGTGCGTTGCACTCTTTTTTCTTACAAGTTTTTGTCCCACTGGGTTTTCCTTGTAAGATTTTTAACGAGGCAACAAAAAGGCATATCTCTATACATGTGTACTATTTTTCCTTCACTAGAAATTTTTTCCCATAGGGTTTTTTCCTAGTAAGATTTTAACGAGGCACATTATCTATGGACATCCAAGGGGGAGTGTATGATAAATAACAATTTATGGTGGATGTCTACTCGTCTTCCATGATCTTCATCTCAAATGATTTATGACATATTCAATGACATATTTTGTATGTTGAATGACATATTCCATGACATATTTTCTTCACTTTTTATGGCTATATAAAGGCCTTGTAATAGATAGGAAAACACATAATTGAAGACGAAAATCTCTTCCTTCTCTCTATCTATATTTCTTGTTCATGTTTCACTAAGTTGCTTCTATTTCTTGTTCATGTTTACTAAATTGCTTTCATTTTATAATAACCTGATTTTAGTTAGATTTTTTTCCTTCTCTTTTCTGGTTATCTTTCTCTATTTATCAATTAAAGGCGAAAAATATACTCTATCAAGAGTACGTTATTCAAATAATCACTCAGCTATTCAAAATTACCTATTAAAATCATTTCTCTTTCATTTGTAATTGCAATGTTATTTAACTATTATAGCACTCACAAGTTCACTCGGCTAAATTCTCAAACTTTTGATTACAAATACCTATATTACCCTCTTAATTATCAAAGTTTTATCTTCTTTTTATTTTTATTAACTTTTTAATATTATAATTTTTAAATTATATGGACTTACCTATAGAAAATATAAATTTTATTTAAAATTTTAAAAGTAAAAATAATATTTAAGCATATATATTGTTGGAATAATAAAATATTATGTATAATAAAAAATGTAATTTAAAGAAATTGTAATAATAATTTTGATATTAAAACAAAAAATCAAACTTTATTTAACAATTGAGAATGAAAGAACATAAAAGTTGTAAAATATATATTCTATGCACATAATATAAAAATAATTATTCAAAATAAAGATATTTTTATAATATACATTATATATTACTTAAAATTATCCCCAATTATATTATTATCCCAATATTATATAAGCTAAAAAAAGTAATTTTTTATTTTTTACTTTATAAATAAAACATATTTTCCTATATGTAAGTCAATAATATAGACTGAAAAGAGAAAAAATTATACTATAATATTTTAAAAGTAAAAAATAAATACTAATGTAGAGGGTAAAATAAGTATTTGACGATCAAAAGTTTGAGAAATCTGGTTGAGTGACCTTCTGAGTGTTATAGACATAGTTAATTGACTTTTATGGTACAAACGAAAAAAATATAATTTTACTAGATAATTTAGGATAGTTAAGTGATCGACTTCTCTATCAATAACAAGAGCATAACTAAACATTATGGTCGTATACTCCTACTTTGTGAGATTTTGAGCGGCTTGAAAGAAAATGTCATAAGAAAATATCATATTTGAATGATATGTAAATTTCAAAAAATGGAATATTTTAAAAGCCTATGTTCCGAAGACAACCAAGTTAAAGGGTAAATTTCACAAATGGTCATATAACTATAATATTTTTTTACTAGACGACTCATATAACTTTGTTTTCTCACATAAAAGTCATAAAACTTTCACTATTTTACTCAAAAAGTCATAGTTAACCGACAAAGACAATTCTCCGGTAACTTTTTTGTATTCTATCATTTTTTTATTGTTTAAATTTAGTCTAATAAATTATGACTCAATTAAAACACAGCAGCAAATAGTAGCTATAAATCAGGGCATTTCAGTTGTACGCTCATGTATTCACATGTACTCGATGTATTCATAAATACAACAACAAAAAACACCAAAAATCGGGGCAGTCCAGTTGTGCGCATGTATTTGCGTTGTTGTATTCATGAATACAACAATAAAAAGCGCCTAAAATCAGGACAGTCTAATTGCATGTGTATGTATTGACATATAATTGCGGCATGTATTCATGAATGCAGGAGCAAAAGGCGCCTAAAATTAGGGCACCCCAGCTATACGCGCATGTATTCAGATGTATTTGCGCTGTTATATTCATGAATACAACAATAAAATGGATAAAATCAGGGCAAACCAGTTGTACGCGCATGTATTCACATGTATTCCGGCCATGTATTCATGAATACAATAACATCAGTCACCTTAAAATAATTTGGTTTATAATAAATAGGGCCAGGGGCGAACTTAGAGCATTGAATACAGGTTCCTGAAAATTCAGTAACTCTTGTATAGACTCTTTATTTATATTAAGAAATTCATTAAATATTTATAATTAAATATCTAACTGTGAACCAAGTTATTATTGCATATAAATTTAAAATTACGGTAGGAACCCATAAGAGTCAATTCTTGGATCCACTTCTGAATAGAGTGTATACCTTTGCTATAGGAGGTAAAATTTCATATTTTAATTGAGTCATAATTTATTAGACTAACAACAACAACAACAACTACCCAGTATACTCCCACCAGGTGGGGTCTGGGGAGGGTAATATGTAGACGAGCCTTACCCCTGCCAGAAAGGGCAGAGAGGCTGCTTCCAATCGACCCTCGGCGAGTAGAGTAAAAATGGGGAAGCTGCATTAAGAAACAGAGATAAAATTAGAAACACAAGCAAGACAAAATCAAATAATAAAGCATAGGTACTCCCACAAAAGTAACGTAAATAGTTATGAAAACATAAGCAACCTAAATACAGTCGCATGCAGTAATATCAAGCAGGAACTACCATACTAAAACACTAATCACCTATGAGCCCCTAACCTACAATCTTGATTCTAGATCTCCAGACTCCCCTATCAAGAGTCATGTCCTCGGTAACCTGCATTCTGGCCATGTCCTGCCTAATCACCTCTCCCCAATGCTTCTTAGGCCTCCCTCTCCCTCGCCGACCACCAACAATCTCCAACTGCTCGCAGCTCCTCACCGGGGCATCGGAGCCTCTCCTCCGAACATGCCGGAACCACCTCAGCCTCGCTTCCCGCATCTTTTCGTCCACCGGGGCCACCCCTACCTTCTGTCGAATAACTTCATTCTTGATCTTATCCAGCCTGGTGTGCCCACACATCCACCTAAGCATCCTCATCTCCGCAACCTTCATTCTCTGAACATGCGAGTTCTTCACGGGCCAGCACTCCGCCCCATACAACATTGCAGGTCTAACCACGGCTCTGTAGAATTTCCCCTTTAGTTTGTGCGGGATTTTCTTGTCACACAGGACCCCTGAAGCAAGCCTCCACTTTGACCACCCCGCTCCTATCCGATGGGTGATGTCCCCGTCAATATCTCCGTCCCTCTGGATCACAGACCCAAGATATCTCACACTGTCCCTCTTGGCGATGGCCTGAGAACCAAGCATCACTTCCCCGCTTACCCCACTCGGCTCCTCGCCAAACTTGCACTCCAGATAATCTGTCTTAGATCTGCTAATCTTGAAACCCTTAGACTCAAGGGTCTGTCTCCATATCTCTAACCTTTCACTAACACCGGCCCTCGTCTCGTCTATCAATATTATATCATCAGCAAAGAGTATACACCAAGGCACATCCCTTTGGATATGTCGGGTCAGAGCATCCATCACTAAGGCGAACAACAGGGGGCTCAGCGCCGATCCTTGATGGAGCCCCATTACCACAGGAAAATGGTCTGATACGCCCCCCACCGTCCTAACCCTAGACTTAGCTCCATTGTACATGTCCTTGATTACTCTGATATAGGCTTCTGGCACACTCTTCGCCTCCAAGCACCTCCATAGCACCTCCCTCGGGACCTTGTCATACGCCTTCTCCAAGTCGATAAGCACCATATGAAGGTCCTTCTTCTTATCCCTGAATTGTTCCGCCATCCGCCTGACTAAGTGAATCGCCTCTGTGGTGGAGCGTCCCGGCATGAAACCGAACTGGTTCCCAGATATAGTTGTCGCCTCCCTCACACGCGCCTCAATCACCCTCTCCCAAACCTTCATCGTGTGGCTTATTAATTTGATGCCCCTGTAATTGTTGCAACACTGGATGTCCCCTTTGTTCTTGTACAGGGGCACCACTGTACTCCACCTCCACTCATCCGGCATCTTTTTAGTCCTGAAAATCGCATTGAATAGCCTAGTGAGCCACTCCCCTCCAGCTTTACCCATGCACTTCCAGAATTCCACCGGGATCTCGTCAGGCCCGGTTGCTCGACGCCTACTCATCCTACGCAACGCCCCTAAGACCTCCTCTACCCTAATACGCCTGCAGTACCCAAGGTCTCTATGGCGCTCTGACTGCCCCAACTCCCCTAGCTCTATGCTCCGATCCCCCTCCTCATTAAGAAGGTCCCGAAAGTACGCCTGCCACCTTTGTTTGATTTGCGAGTCCCCCATCAGAACTGTACCATCCTCGTCCTTGATACACCTGACTTGGTCAAGATCACGTGCCTTCCTCTCCCTTACTTTAGCCAACCTGAATAACTTCTTATCCCCACCTCTCTCCCCTAGTTCCTCATACATGCGTCCGAACGCCTCATTTTTAGCTTCCGTGACAGTCATCTTAGCTTCTCTTCTCGCCTCCCTGTATACCAACCTGTTCGCTCTCCGCTCCTCCTCGCTTGAGCTCCCTGCCAACCTAGCGAACGCCGCCTTCTTCACCTCCACTTTTCCCTTGACTACCTCGTTCCACCACCAATCACCCTGATGTCTGCCTGAATATCCCTTAGCTACCCCGAGCACGTCCCGTGCAGCCCCCCTAACCAAGTTCGCCGTCACTGTCCACATAGCGTCCGCTTCCCCGTAACTTCTCCAAGCTCCGCTCTCCACTAACCTCCTTTCCAACTCCTGTGCTTTCTCCTTAGACAAAGCACCCCATCTAATCCTCGGTTGCCCCTGGGCGCCCCTCCGCTTCTTCTTAACCCAAAGATCGACATCCAACACTAGAAGTCTATGAAGAGTTGAAAGCGACTCACCCGGAATAACCTTGCAGTCCTTGCACAAGCCCCGATCGCTCCTTCGGATGAGGATGTAGTCAATCTGAGTCCGCGCCGCCGCACTCTTGAAAGTAACCAAATGCTCCTCCCTCTTCCGGAATGTCGAGTTCGCAATCAGGAGCTTGGAAGCCCTGGCGAAATCAAGCAGCGAAGTGCCCCCTCCGTTCCTGGCACCAAAGCCAAAGCCCCCGTGCACCTCATCATATCCACCAGCCTCAGCCCCAATATGACCATTCAAGTCTCCTCCAATAACTAACTTCTCAGACTGGGGAATCCTCCCCACCAGATCATCCAAGTCCTCCCAAAAGCGCCTTTTAGCCTCTTCGTCTAAGCCTGCGTGCGGCGCGTAAGCGCTAACGACGTTGAGGACTCCACCCCCAATAACCAGCTTAATAGACATTAACCTATCATTCACTCGCCTAACCTCGACCACGGACTCCCTTAGGTCCCCATCAACCAGGATGCCCACTCCATTCTTACCCCTCTCAAGCCCAGAGTACCACAGCTTAAACCCATCAGCGTCCCGCGCCTTCGACCCTTTCCACCTAGTCTCCTGGACGCACGCTATGTTAACCCTTCGCTGTTGCAGAACCTTCGCCAACTCAATGGACTTACCCGTCAGAGTACCTATGTTCCAAGACCCAATCCTTAGTCTATGGACGTCCGCCGCCCTCTTCCCACCCTTTCCTCCCGCCCTGCCCGAAGTGCCACCCCCTGCTCCCCTACTCACCCCCGCTACCACCCCCATCCCCTGAGGACATGACCTTACGCTATCATCTCCCACCGTGGCCACTATCCCGCCAACCGATATGGGGTACAGTAGCACACGCACGCACTATAGCGAAAAACGCAAATGTATCAAACTAGATAACAACAGAATAGAACACACTCTGAATGCTAGCTAAAATACGTGAAAAGGTATACAAAATGTGCAAGAGAGCGGGAGGTACCAACTCCCGGAAGAAAAACCTGGAAGGGTGCTTTGCTGTGTCCGAGTTTTCCTGAATCTTAGCAAACTGTGCGGCTCGATTGCGTCCTGCCACGAGTCTGAACGAGCGTTTGAACGATAGTTGTCGGAAATCCTCGTCGGTGGAATAGGTACCTGTCCAAGAAAACAAAATACACCCACAAAAGCAATGGGGGGAATAAAAGGAAAAGTGCAAGGGTTTCCAGGAAAAATTTCCGGCGGAAACAAAAATCAAAGTCACGGAAATTTATAGTTTTAAGAAACACACGCAGCAAATATGGATAACAAATAAGAGAAACAGCAACAAAAATGAAAATTACTACACAAGTAAATTAAAAACAGAGGAAATGAAACACGCGTGAAAAGGGAAACAGAGAAAGTGAAAATGACAAGAAAACAATATGAGAAACAATGAAAGTGAGCGGGTAAATATTCCGAAAGTACCGGGTTGGTCGAAAATGAGTGGGGAAAAAACTGTCCAAAAGAAGCCCGCCGAAAAACTGCCTGGAACAGCGTCACGCGCGCGGCGCGTGGTCGTCGGCGGCGGCGCGTGAGCAGTCATCGGCGGCGCGTGCGTCGGTTTCCGGCGACGAAACTCGCAAGGGTTGTGCGCCTGACGGTGTATGTCTCGGTGGTGTAGGAGGTGTCGAAGAAAGACCACCTTGAGAGACCACTGTTGACGATTCCGAGGAGAGAGAGAGGGGTACTTACCTGTGGCTACCGGCAGTTCGTCGGGGATGCCAGTGGGGTTTTTCTGCCGTCAGAGGGGGTGGTCTCCGGGGTGGAGAGGTCGCCGGGGGAGGGGGGGCGAGGGGAGCGGTGAGCTGGGGGGAAAAAGAGACGTTGGGGAGAGAGAAGAGAGGAGAGAATCAGGATATATAATAAAATGCTCATAATTTATTAGACTAAATTTAAAAAACAATAAAAAAGAAATGGTAGAATACGAAAAAATTATCGGAGAATTGTCTTTGCCGGTTAACTATGACTTTTTGAGTAAAATAGTGAAAGTTTGATGACTTTTGTGTGAGAAAACAAAGTTATATTACTTTAGTGAAAAAATATCATAGTTGTATGACCATTTGTGAAATTTACCTGCCAAGTTAGTACAGGAAAGACAAAGAAGTTTTGTGATAAATTTCCAGTTCTTGTACAAGAAGAATCTGTTGTATACTTCCTGTTATTACTTCATGATATCAAATCTAAAGTAGAAGTTTATAGATTCATAGAACATAAAATGACACCTTAAGCGATATCTCTCAAGAAGGAAGCTTGACTGATTGATTAAGTGAATATATTTTGGCTAGTGACAAAATGACAAGAAAACTAAAGGTTCCACCCACCAAGCTTGTTACTAAAACTAACAACTCTACTTCCATGCACAAGAAGCAACCAAATTTCTGCTCATCCAACCGAGGTACAAAGCTCCATCTCTTTCTTCAAGCCTATATTTGTCACAGTAGTTTCCTACCAATGCTTTGATAGTAGAATTCACCAATGAACTCAACGGATATGGGTTGAAACCAGCCATTCTAAACCGTGACTTCCACTTACCAAGAAGCTCATGCCGCTCCACTCTCTCAATTCCCTCGCAGGCGATGATGTTAACAATATCTTTTGCTAAACAATGCTGCTCAACATTGATGCGCTCCTTATGCGCCCTTGAGAGAGTCGCATCAATTGATTCAAACATGGCAGTATAGTAATCTAACGTTTCAAGGAATCGAGGAAAGAAAGCTGCAGTATTTGTATTGGACTCCAGCTCAACAAGGGTAACCACCTTGGGATTCAAGCTCTTAACCAGACGTATCAGTCGATCCCGGTGATTTTCGGTGCTCACGCTTTCGTCAGGCATGTGATGCAACACAAATGCAAAATTTACTGCCAGTGCTTCGCCAGGTCGAATTCCAAGGTTTTCTAGCTGAATATCAGAAGTAGATATGGCGGCAGCATGAAACTCAAAAGGCACCTTGAAGGACTGAGCAAGCTTAGAAAGCTTCTCGCCCACAATATTAAGCCCTCCTCCACGAGCATAGGCTGATTTGGAATCATCAATACCTGTTATGCAGATATGAGGTGGACCTCCAGGCCGAGCTGCAAATGCCTGGATTAGAGTAACCCACTGACTTCCTTGAGAAATTTGGAAATCAATGATATGAACTCTTTGTTCATCCTTCATTGCTTCTGCAATTGCACCATTAGCCGACATGTATCCAAATTTGAAGTAGGGGCAAACTTCATGAAGAATATGCACATATGAAAGCAGTTCAAAACTAGCTGGTTCTTTGCATCTTAGGGATTTGTATATGGAACTTCCTGATGCCCCTAACCTTGCTACAAGCCCTTCAAGGATGTATGCTCCAAGACGCTGAATTGGTTCCCCTGACACTGACACCATTTGACGCAACTCTGATATCAACCACTGAGCTGTAAGCAAATCCCCATTTGATTCTGCTTTTGCGCACGCAATGAGCACATGTTTCAAATCCCCTCTAGGTATCGCCTCCATCATTTGTCTCCAACTGTCAATTTCTGGGGAGGACATACAGCTCAGCAGGGAATTATCACAACTATCCAGAACGTCTGAATTAGGTCCCAGCATTACAGTTTCCAATTCTTTTAGCTTGTGCCTGAAATCATTCACATCATCTGTAATGCATGATCCACTTACTGGGGAGTTGTAATTAGTATCTGCCGAGTAATGTACATTTGATAAGCATGACTGAGATTCTTGATGGGAAATCAGACTTCCATTTGGAGTGAAACTGACAGCTGATATTGAGGTTTGAACAGCATACCCGCCAGTAGGTGAGGAGGACTCCATTGTGCAATACCGATCAGAATAAGTTTGAATGGAGTGATTACCTCCTTGGGTTCGATTAATACTGGTCATCTGCTTGTCTAATGTTTGAAACTGAGGTAGATAGGATGCCTCTGTGTTTTGCACAGATTGATAAAGAATATCAGACATGCCTGATCTTCTAAGTCGCTGTGACGCTTGCATTGAAAAAATGCTAACTGCCACTTTTGTATATGATATATTCAGTCTTGCATCATCTGCTCACTCTAGATGTGACCATTTATATAGCAAGGTTCTCTGGCTGCTGCAACGAGGGCATTTAATATTCCTTCACAGTGACACCAACCTCACAGACTGCAAATTTAGGACGTGCAATTGAACCTACACATGTCAGTTACTTGATACATCAAAGCAGCGAAAAAGAGAATAAATGAAGTCAGAGATAGAAACTTATGTTTCCAATCATACTAGAGCATGAAAATTCATAAGATTTTCAGAAGGTTGGCAGGAAAACCATATTAATGCAAATAGAACGCCAAGAAACTAAAAAATAATGAAAATTTGTAAAGCAATTAGAGCACACCAAGAAGAAAACATATGTGTTCACATCTAAAAGATAAACTACAATAAACTATTTTAACTCCTATTAACATCAATTTAGATTATACCTATATTTTGCACCAAAATTATCCAAGTTATCTAATTCAGACCAAGAACCAAGCTAAACACAGACGTCAAGTTTACCCGCAAAGATTACTTAAATTGAAATAAGACCAAGGGCGGCCAGAGGGTAAAGCCACTAAAGCGGTGGCTTTAGGCCCCCAAATTTTGGGCGCCCTAATTTTTATTTTCCAATTCTTATTTGATGTCCGATATTTTATTTGGAATATTGATTTATTCAAACTAGTACCGTGTAAAGTCCATTAAAATGAAAACTTTTCCTTAAAAGGAATTTTTTTCATTCCAAATACTGAAACGAATACTTTCGATTAAAGAAGAAGATATGTTACATCCCACCACTACTCTTCTCATGAAGCCCCAAATCTTTTTGAAAAAAATATCAAATATTTCAAAGTAGAAAAGTAAAAAACTTTATATAAAAAAGGATTACATTAATCATTAGAAAATATATAATATACTTTTAAACTCTATTTTTTTCCTCAGGTTTTCATCATTGCAACAAGTTTATTGAAACATCAAAGAATTCTTTTAATACAAAGTTATCAACTTCTTGAATCATGTCCTATTACTTAAGATCATACTGCACATGAGACATTAAATAGTTTATGCGAAAAATTTTAAGTAATTATATTCTCAAAAAGCTAGAAAAATATACTTCAACTAAAAATATATATGATTTTATTAAAAGGGCCTCATATTAAAGTTCGGCTTTAGGCAGCCAAACTTATTAAGCCGTCGACTCTCATTATTAGGAAATATTGTAAATATCTTTTGTGTATCTTTTTATTATTGGTAGAATATTCTCTCATTAATTGTACAATCCTATAGTTGGTAGGTTTTGATTTTCCTTCATTATTGTACAATCCTATAGTTGGTAGGTTTTGATTTCTCTGTACTCTATATATACTTTGGTGAGCAATACAAGAAACTCACTTCTCCAAAACTCTCTACATGGTATCATACGCCAGTGGCTTATCGCCAAACAAACCCTAAATACATACTACCCGCTGCCGCCGTAGCTCCTCTCATCGGAGCCCGTCGCCGCCGCCGCTGCGGCAGCCCTCTTTTTCTCTCGACGTCGTTCAGCGCCTCCTCTCCTTGCCTCGCGCTCATGGCCGCCACGACGTCAACCGCGCCTCTCCAGCCGATTGCCATAAATGCATCGGCTCAAATCCCACTCAAATTGGACTCCACTAATTACCTGGCGTGGAAATTTCAATTTCGAACCCTCCTTACGGGTTACGATCTCCTCGGCTTCTTGGGCGGATCGAAGCCATGCCCACCGGCCACTATCGTCGACAACGACGTGACTTCCCCCAATCCAGCATATCTTTACTGGATTCGCCAGGACAACCTTATTCTCAGTGCCATCATCTCATCGATCACACCGACGATCATCTCCTTCATTGCCGCTGCGGAAACCTCTAAAGAGGCCTGGGACATCCTCGCGCGCACATACGGCACCGCTTCTCGTGGTCGTATCATGGCTCTCAAACAGCAGCTCCACAATCCGGTAAAAGGTTCTAAATCTATTACTGACTTATGCACGGTATTCACGTGATTGTGGATGAATTATCTCTCCTGGGTGTTACCGTTGATTATGAGGATCTTGTCATAAAGGTTATAAATGGTCTTGATGACCCGTATATGGAACTCTCTCATGCCCTCAAAGCCCGTGAGTCTCCCATCTCTTTTGCTGAATTACATGACAAGCTGTTAAGCATGGAGGCTCAGATTACTGCTCGTGTGCCGGCCACCTCCGTCACATCCGACTCGGCTCCGTCGGCTGCCTTCGTCGCCGGACAGCAGCCAGTCCGTCACCGATTCGGTAGCCGCAGGTGCGGCCGCATCAGCCGCGGGTCAGTCTCCGTTCGCGGTGGTTACTCCAGCAATGGTCAATCTTGCGGGTACAATGGGAAGTGCCAACTCTGCAGTGAATTTGGCCACTCCGCGCGCCGCTGCCCATCCTATCCCGTCTCCGGCGCCAACCAGCCCCCTTACGGTGGACCATTGCCGCGGCCAGCTTATGCTTCGCCGCCCTATCCAGCTGCTCACACAGCCCATCACTCTCCGACGATTCCCTCTGCATCCGATTGGATCCTGGACTCTGGTGCCTCTCATGACATAACCTCTGATCTAGCCAACATGTCTCTTCACAGTCCTTACACTGGCTTCGACAATGTGGTTATTGGTAACGGTGAAGGTTTGACAATTACTCATACTGGACAACTTAACAGTCATTCCTCTCTTTTATTACCTGGGGCTCTCTGTGTTCCACATATGCGTAAAAATTTGATCTCTGTTGCCCAATTATGTCGTCACAATAATGTTAACGTTGTTCTTTCTGATACTGATTTTCAGGTGAAGGATCGTCGCACGTGGGCAACGCTCGTTCGCGGCCCACTTAGGGACAACACCTACTACTGGCCGGCGGCTCCCAGTCTCCCATCTGCCCTCACGGCACAAAAGCTCTCTGCGTCGTTGTGGCATTCTCGGTTCGGTCACCCGTCAGCTAAAACCCTGCGTCATTTAGTATCGTCTAGCAGTATAGCGTCCATTAATGTGTCTGATCTTGCCTGTGTATCTTGCAAACTTCATAAGTGTCATAAGTTACCTTTTTCTGAGTCAAGTCTGTCTTCTACTGCTCCCCTGGAGCTTATTTTTTCCGATGTATGGACCTCTCCGATTATTTCTAATGAAGTGTTTAAATATTATGTCATCTTTGTTGATCATTTCTCTAAGTATGTTTGGTTTTTTCCTTTACGCCGTAAATCTGATGTCTCACAAACCTTCCCCATTTTTAAATCCATTGTAGAGAAATATTTCTCTGCTAAAATCATTACTCTGTATACTGACAATGGGGTTGAATTTCTCGCTTTACGCTCTTTTCTTGCATCTCATGGCATCTCCCATCTTACGTCAGCTCCTCATACTCCTCAGCACAATGGCTATGCTGAACGCCGTCACCGTCATATTGTCGATACTGGTCTCACTCTCCTTCATCATGCCTCTATACCTCTCATTTACTGGCCTTATGCCTTTGCTACAGCAGTCTACCTCATTAATCGTCTTCCCAAGACAAATCTCTCGATGCGCTCCTCCTTTGAGTCTCTCTTCCAGAAACGCCCCAACCTTGCCAAATTACGTGTCTTCGGCTGTCAATGCTTCCCTTGGCTTCGGCCCTACACCTCACACAAAATGGAACCCAGATCTCGTGCCTGTGTCCTCTTCGGCTACTCTACTACTCAAAGCGCCTATCTCTGCTTTGATCCCTCAACGTCTAAAATCTTCGTCTCGCGTCATGTCACCTTCCATGAAGATGTCTTCCCGTTCTCCAAAATGTCTAACCCCGAGTCTCCCCCTGTACCCATTCCGGTCTCCCTAGAAGTCCTTCCGCTGCCGCCACCAGTACCTGCCGTTGCTCCCACCAGCGATCCTTCACCGGACGCACTCCCGGCGCCACCGCCCGTGCCACCAGCGCCCCTTCCGGCACCGCCAGCGGCCCCTGTCGCCGCTACACCCATTATGCCGCCACCTGCATCCTCTCAGGGTGGTCATCATATGCAGACACGCAGCAAAAATAACATCTTTATGCCCAACAAGAAGTTTGGTATGTCTGCTGTCACCTCTCCTACTGTTACTGAACCTCAGACCCTGTCCAGTGCTATGTCTGATGAGCGCTGGCGCGCTGCTATGTCATCAGAGTTTGATGCTCTGCTACGAAATGGAACTTGGGATCTTGTCCAGCCTGATTCCTCGCAGAATGTTGTGGGCTGCAAGTGGGTTTATCGCATCAAACGCAAGCCTGACGGCACTGTGGATAAGTTCAAAGCCCGGCTTGTTGCAAAGGGCTTTCATCAGCGTCCAGGTGTGGATTTCCAGGAGACTTTCAGTCCGGTTGTTAAGCCGGTAACTGTGCGTTTGGTTCTCAGTATAGCTGTATCCAAGGGCTGGCCTCTTCGTCAAATGGATGTCAACAATGCCTTTCTCCACGGGAGGCTTACAGAGGATGTTTATATGGCACAACCAACGGGCTTTGTTGACAAAGCCTATCCATCTTATGTTTGTAAGTTACAGAAAGCTATTTATGGTCTCAAGCAGGCACCCCGGGCATGGTACAGTGCGCTCCGCCAAAGCCTTCTGACCATGGGTTTCGTCAACACTACCTCTGACACTTTGCTCTTCGTCTTTCAGCACTCTGGTATTACGGCCTATTTTTTGGTGTATGTTGATGATCTCATATTGACTGGTAATGATTCTGCTTTTTTGAACCGTGTGATTGACTCTCTTGGGTCTCAGTTTTCTCTTAAAGACATGGTTGATCTAAGCTACTTTCTTGGTGTTGAAGTTCTGCACAGCTCCAAGGGGTGTTTTCTTTCTCAGCGTAAATATGTTGTTGATCTTTTGACTCGTCATAATATGCTGGAGTCAAATCCTGTTCAGACGCCAACAACGGCGTCAACTCGCCTTCATCTGGCCGACGGCTCGGCCCCTGCCGACGCATCCGCCTATCGACAGGCCCTTGGGGGCCTCCAGTATCTCTCCTTCACTCGTCCTGATATCTCCTTTGCTGTGAATAAACTCTCACAGTTCATGCATGCTCCTACTGTCACTCATTGGGGTGCAGTTAAGCGCCTATTCCGGTATCTGAATGGGACGCATGACTTTGGCATCTGGCTGCGTCCTTCATCTGCTATACCTCTGCATTGTTTCTCTGATGCTGATTGGGGTGGAAACTGTGATGACCGCTCCTCAACTGGTGCCTATGTTGTTTTTCTAGGGCCAAATCCTATTTCATGGAGCTCCAAAAAGCAGCGTTCCGTTGCACGATCATCTACCGAGGCTGAGCATCGTGCCATTGCTTCTGCTGCCGCTGAAGTACGTTGGCTTCATTCCCTGCTGCACGAGCTTCATGTCCCTCTTTCGGCTGCTCCTGTCATTTACAGTGACAACATTGGCGCCACTTATCTCTGTGCCAACCCTGTGTTTCATTCTCGCATGAAACACATCTCCATTGATTATCACTTTGTTCGTCAATTGGTCCAGAATGGGTCCCTTCGTGTTGCTCATGTATCCTCTGCTGATCAACTTGCTAATGCTCTCACCAAGCATTTATCTCGTCCTCGACTTCTTCTGCTGATGTCCAAGATTGGCGTGTCCTCCGGCCCTCCATCTTGAGGGGGAGTATTATGAAATATTGTAAATATCTTTTGTGTATCTTTTATTATTGGTAGAATATTCTCTCATTAATTGTACAATCCAATAGTTGGTAGGTTTTGATTTTCCTTCATTATTGTACAATTCTATAGTTGGTAGGTTTTGATTTCTCTGTACTCTATATATACTTTGGTGAGCAATACAAGAAACTCACTTCTCCAAAACTCTCTACACTCATAAAGTTGCAACTTTATCGAATTGCACGAAAAATAATGGAATAAAAGAGCAAAAGATCCTCAATAAAATGTAAGAAAGGACTGCACTTATCAAACTGTAGCTGGTACACCAACCTTAAGCTAAAGAATACTACCAGACAAAGAACCACTTTATCCAATTGCAAAAAGAAAGGGAGGGAAACTGAATTGTACAACAGATGACAGAGGAAACAAAACGGATTTTGATAGAAATGCAAGAATGAACTGACTTCAAGCTTTCCTAAGAAATTCCTCAAATTATACCAAAAAAACAAAAAATGCAGAAAGAAAAAGAAGTGAAATTGAAATGTTACAACAGAGCGTAACAGCAAGCACAAACACTTGGAATATTGCAAAAATGGAAAACTTCAGCGTTTCAATCGAAAATTCCCCAAATATAGCAAAATTGCATTTTTATCCGATAGAAGAAAGAAAAGAAATGGAACAATAAAGCACAGAAGCAGCCACAAAGATTCTGAATTGAAATGCAAGGATGTAAAATCAATTCAGTAGCTGGTACACTAACCTTAAACTGAAGAGTCCCAGGTTCTGTTTTGTTTTTTTTCTCTTCTAAAAAGATCTTTTCTCTACTTATTACTACAACTCAAAGAACTGTATTAATGTTGAGAGAGAGAGGAAGCACAGGACCCTATGAACAAAACCCCTTCTGTGAATTCAAGTATTATAAACAGGTAAAGTCAATAAAAAGCCCTCAAAGTTATGAGAATACACAAGAATGCCACTAACTTTTTCTGAATAAAAAATTGAGGTATTTGACCAAACTTTTGAAAGAAAAAAAAGTGATTTTGAAGAGAAGCAGAACAATTTTGAAAAAGCAGAAAAAGTAGATTTTCTCAAAAAGCACTTTTTTGAGAAGCATTTTTGAGAAATATACACTTAGAAATAATTTTTTAAAGTTTGGTCAAACACTAATTACTACTCAGAATTACTTTTCAAATTAATCAACCAAACACAAACTGACTTTCACTAAAATGACTTCTGAGAAAAGTACTTTTGAAAAAAAAAATACTTCTCAAAATAAGCTAATTTTTGCAGCTTTGTCAAACGGGCTATAATACTCCATCCGATCCAAAATAAGTTAAACTTTAGTTATTTTCACACATTTAAAAAATTCACCTTTTAACATTAATTAGTAATGAAATTGATCATATCAACATTTACTATCTCTTTACATAAACACTCCTAACACATACTCTAGCATTAATTACTCCAAGGTTAATGTAGGAAAAAATAATTAATACCTTTTTGAAATCTGAAAAAATTGCTTATTTTAGACCACAAGAAAAAAACCAAAAAATCACTTATTCTGGACCGGAGAAAATAATACTCTAATGGCCTAAATTACTCTTAATCAACAATTAGTGGACAAGTTGATAAATAGAAAAACAAGTGGGCAAGTGCTACTGAATGGTGGATTTACCATTTGATTGGTACTACTTGCTCTTACACAGTTAGTTGTATTTAAAATTAAAACAATTTAGTTACTCAGATTTAAAATCTGCATCTACTTCAACCTTCATGTTTGTTTTCATAGTGTTCTCAAAACAAATCATGTAGTTATTTTTGAGTGCTTTTAGAGTCAAAACCAACTTAATTTATTCTGAGATCGGTTCGGATGTTGCCATAATTATAGATTCATTTATTGATTTATGAAATTTTGTTTTTACCCATGTTTTATTATGAAATTTATTTGTAGCCTTTCGTACTAGATTCTCGTATGGTATGGATCTTTTTTTTTTTTTTTTGCTTCATCTCTTTCATTTTCCACCCAAATTTCTAAGCATTCATTTAAGGCATAAGCCCCGAAAAATTTTCTAAATTTGAGTCAAAATATTTTAATAATTTTTTAAAACTTAAATATTTAACGCATTGTAAATTTTCAAACTTAAAATATCTAAAATCAAATATTTTTCTAATTGTTTATCCTAATTTCATAATCTTTTATCTTTGTCATTTACTATTAAGTAACAAATACACTGTATATTTTGTTTGTAAGTGTAAACTACAAAGCAAAGAGTTTTGTCCTCCAATTCTTAATTTGCTTCTACGCTTGCCATTTTCTTCTTTATGCTTCATTTTCTTCAAGTTTTTGTTTTTTATATTCTTTAATTTATTCTTTTCAAATTAATTTTTGCTTTTAGAATCCTTTTGGTATATATCGCTTTAGTTTAGATACTGTTTGATGAGTCTATTCTAGCTATTTATATTATACAAGAAGTACTTGTAATTTGTTATCTGGTTTTAAGGTTTTAAAATTTATTTTATTGTCACTAGAATACCATTTTTATAGCTCTCAATGTGTTCTATCATAGTTATGTTATAGGCGTAATGCATCTTTACGTCTTTTATTGTAAAGCAAGAAAATATTTATTCTTTTGTATGATTCATGCATATGCACAAGACTTAAGCCCGATATATATATATATATATATATATATATATATATATATATATATATATATATATATATATATATATATATATATATATATATATATATATATATATATATATATATATATATATATATATATATATATATATATATATATATATATATATATATACATATATATATATATATATAGGGCTTTTACCTCTTTTCGTATTAAATAAAATTCTTGCTTCTGGCCTATGCCTTTTAAAATACTGATCACGACAAGAATAAGAATAGTAGAAAAATGACAAAGGAGGTTTTCATATATACTTACAATGGAACCGCAAAAAAACATGACTTAAGGGAGCGTAGGTTTTTTAACCAAAAAATGAAATTTTAGTTAAAACTAGAATTTTAGAAGAACTCGGGTTACTAATAATCAAAAGAATATATAGAATAAATTAATTTATGTAGCAGAAGAATATTTCAAGAATAAAGCAAGTAAACAAAAATATATTTCAATGATTTTCCGTGTCCTCAACTGTTCAGATGTTTATCCTTTTATAGGTGTCATAGATATATGCGTTTTTCCCAAATCATAATGAGACAATTATGTGTGATTATAGACATTGAATGCTACATTACATAACCATTACATTTAATACGAATTTCCTAACGTATTTCGTATTTAATGTCTGTTATATGTTGTATATGCGCTCTTTTTACTGTCAGATTCATTCTTTTTGGTTCTTGAATATAAACAACTTCAACAGGTATGGGCGCTGAATTGTTTAAATATCTACCCATGCCTTCTCTTCTGTTATTAGCTCGTGTCTGTTGTAATTCGTTCTTGTTGATGCTCGTGCCTCTTAACCAGCTGTCATTCTTTGACCATTCAACAGTCTACGTGTCATGACACGTTTCCTTAAATACAATTTTTTTCAACAGATGGTCCCCCCAATATTTCTTTAAAAGAAAATTTTTGTCACCATAAATATTATGACAAAACTGATGCTTCAATTGTCGCTTCCATTTAATGCTTTGTACACGTGTCGTTTTCTCATTGATCTTGCAGCTTTGCAGCCCTTTTCAAGGCTTTTCTTACGGCTCTACTATTCTCGAAGTGTCAGTTTATTATTGTGGTTCTTCCATCATTGTACTTTTTCCTTTTGTCGGTTGTTCCCCAATATAAATATAACTTCTTTCGTTGTCTTCTATCACATAAAACCTATTGAACACTCATATTCTTTAAATCTCTATTTACTTCTTCCTCACTTCAATCTTGATCTTCTTCACCATGACTTTAACCAAACCCTAACCCTAGGAGAACCTCCATTTTAGATAGCTTCCCCAATGCTCTTGTTAGGCATAGAAGAGGGGGTAGACTCGGTAGCTTGGGGTCTACTTGTGGTGGTAGCACATCCGCTTCGTCTCCTAGTTCTGGTCCTTCTTCCAGAACTAGAGGTTCTCTTTCTCAGAAGGCTTCTTCTAGGAATAAAGAACCCACTGAACCCTTGCGTGAGCCTCTAGTGGATGAGATAGTCCCTAGTGAACTATCTTTTCATCATGATAGGGAATCTTTAAGGAACCAATTAAATACTTTAGATCGTGCCAATATTTTTTCTACTCAAATTTCAGAAATCTTGGCTCCTATAGTTCGTAAAGACTATCACTGAGAAATGATTTTCCAATTATCATTCCTTGTCCAAATCAGAAGATCACTTCCTACATGATTGGATTTTTTTTGTTTACACATATCTTTTCACCCTAGGGTTTAAACCAGCCATTGACCCAGTTATTATGAATTTTTGCCGTTTTTTCAATATTTGTCTGGGTCAAATCGGTCCAATTGTTTGGAGGATCGTCGCCTGCTTGAGACACCTTGCTACCATGGCAGATGTTGGCTTTACTTTCTCCCATTTAATTCACCTCTACTCCCCCTAGGCTTTTCTGTAATGGCGTTTTTACCTTAACAGCCAGGAGCAAGAGGGTTTTAGTAAGCCCCGAGGACGACAAAGACCGGGGTTGGTATGCTCGGTTTGTATTTGCTCCCACTGCTGGTTTAGTAGGTGAAGTGAACGTTCCTTTTCCTGAAAAAGTGGAACTTTGCACATAAGTATTACATCTCTCTCGTACCTTTTTGCTTTCAAGCTTATTGACTTTTCTAATGTTGCTTCTTTTCATTTTTCAGCAACAATGGGCGTTGTGGAGATCTACCAACTTCCCTATTTGCGTAGAAAAATTGTTGAGGACTGCCCCAATAGAGGGTAGGTTATGGGAAAACCTTTCCAATCGTACGGTTGGAAAGTGAAAACTCATGGTAAGAATTTTTATTTTCTTTTTCTTGTTCATACATAAATATTTTCTTTTATTGTTCTGACTTTTATCCTTTTTAATCAGGATTTGCTATTCGAGGGGTCACTGCTGGAGCAATGATGGCTTCTCGTGACTCTCTAGGTACTCGTGTCTCTTTGTCCCAAGAAATAGTCTTGGATTCTTCTTCCAAAAGAAAAGCTGCTGAAGAAGAAGACTCTGAGGAAGAAGGTGAAAGCTCCCTAGTAACGAGACCATGAGCTAGGAGACATATCGTCTCCGATGACGAGGCTGGAGTCTCTCCTCATTTGTCTCTTATCGAGCTGATTATTACTCCAATAGTTATTCTTGATGATGACATCTCTCCTCTCAATACTCATGAGTCCATTGACCAAATTTTTTATAGTGGTTTTGGTAATAGAAATTTAGGACCTGTTCTAGATGAACTTTCCTTATCTTCTATTTCATCTCCTGTACCTGTGATTGCTTCTTTACCTGCATCAACCGTTTCTTTTGTTCCTTCCTCCACTATCTTTACTCCTTCCACCGCTCCTCATTAACAATTCCCCCTCCTATCGTTCACCATATGGAAGTGGGTTTTTCAAGTAGAAGTACTAATATGAGGAGTGTAACCATTGAAGTTCCTGCCGACAATAGCCTCTTGAGAAAATCCGGCCAAGCTGATATTTGGCTCGAGCCTTTGATTGGCCCAATCGAGAAAGAAATACTTGAAAGTCATAGCAACTTGACCCTTATGAGCCACATAGTGCATGTCACTTTGAAGGTATTTTCTTTTCTTCTCCACTTTGTAAATATTTCTGACTTTGGGATACTTACTTTCCCTTTTTAGGCTAATCTTATTAGCACCGAGCTGATGAACAGAATCTCTCTCTTGCAGAAGGTAGCACGTGACTTAGAGAAGGTTGTTCGCGATTCTCAGTTGGAGGCAAACAACTGGAAGGAATAGTTTGACAGTTCAAATTGAGGTGGAGGATTTACAATAAAGTGGAAGTACCTTAGAACAAAAAGTATGAGTGTTAACTTTGGAGCTAGCGGTTGTTAAGGTTTCTTTGAACCAAGATGAGAAGGAAAAAGAAAGTCTTGAGTCCTCCTTTTCAGAACAGCTATCTAAGGCCAGTGAAGAGAATAGGGCATTAAAGGCACTGCTGGCTCAAAAAGAAGTTTATGCTGAAGAACTTATGCCTTCTCCCGTGATTAAAGCTCCCGTGGTTGAAGCTCATATGGGTATCACATCTTCTTCAAGCCTAATTGAACCCATTGCTACAAGCCCGGTTGAAACCACATCTACTAAAGCCCTTACTCGAGTTGAGCTTATTGCTATGAATCAAGATCAACTTGCATCCGTTGATGCTCCTTCTTCAGTTCCAACATCTCTTTAGTAAAAAATTTATCTTTGAATTCCTTATTTATGTTGGTTTTTGGAACTAGAGTCCTAAGTCATTTATGGGGCAACCTATATAAACAATTTTACAGTTTTGTGATCAAGTTCCTACTTAATTTTAAGAAGTTTTTGATGTTAGACTTCTGCTTATTTTATTCTTGCTTTTTTACTTTTAAGGACTTATAGAATAACTTGCATTTTTTCCCTTTAAAAATGCTTCTGTTAATCTTGTGACTGAATAGTTTTAAACATGAATGTTTATAAAAGATGGCCCTTTTATATTTCGACATTTAATGAAGAAGACGTCTCAACTTCATAATTGTGTTAACATACGATAAAAGAAATAGGAACACACATGTTTCTTGAAATAACATTGACAAGTTTTTATTTTAAACCTTGAAAAGTTTTGAATAACATCTTACATGTATTTGAATTACATCTATAACTTTCTCCTAACTGTTTTCCTTGTAATAGATTTTTAAGAAAAAATAATAAATACGAGGTTTTTCTTTATAACCCGTTTTAGAACAATAATGCAAGGTTTTTCTTTATAACCTGCTTTAGTACATAACTTTTACCCTAACTACAGTATGGTTTTAAATAGCCTTGGCTCATGACTTCATGTGACTTTTATTACTCTGCACTTTGACTTTTTCAGGCTTGATTTTTCTTGAATCTTCTTGATTTTTCTTCAATCTTCTCTTCCTTCTTTATATATACTTGTGTATATTATGTAGTCCCCCAAGTATTTGAGCATTGAAGTATGAATCCTCTAGCACTTGATAATTTCTCTCATTTGGTCTTTTTTCTAAAAAGGAAACACATACGAGACTCGGAGGTATGATTATACATGAAGACTCTTTAACCCGTTTAGATTTCTATCAGAATAGTTATAACCCTGTGCCAGGAATTTTAAGTTATTTCGTGTGCCTTACTGGTCATGACTTATCATTTAGTACGGGCTAGCTTTTTGCCTATCATCAAAAATCGTTGATAAAATTTTAACAATTCAAAAAAATTAAACGCAAAATGGTGATACATGATCGTGGGTATTCCTTAGAAGTAATATCTCTTCAAATGAACAACATTCTAACTTGAAGATAACACTTTGCCATCCATTGTCTCCAATTCATATGCTCCCTTGCCTGCAATATCACAAACTTTATAGGGTCTTTCCCAAGTTAGACTCAGTTTACCCGTGTTGGCTGCCTTTGTGAAAAAAAAAATTTTAAGCACGAAGTCCCCAATTTTGAAGAATCTGAGGCGTGATTTGGTATTGTAATATCGTTCTATCATTTGTTTTTGTGCTGCCATTCATATTAATGCAGCTTCTCTGCTGCCTTCTAGTTGATCTAGATTGACCCGCATCTCTTCGTCATTAGATTCTTGTGTTGCTTGCGTTAATCGTGGGCTTGGTTATCCCATCTCAACTGGAATCAAAGCCTCAGCTCCATAAACCAATGAAAAGGGTGTTTCTCCTGTGCTCGTTATTGTTATTGTGTGATATGCCTATAAAACTCCGGGTAACACTTCAGGCCAGTTACCCTTTGACTCATCTAATCGCTTCTTTAAATTGTTGATAATAACCTTGTTTGTTGATTCTGCTTGCCCATTACCCACCGGATGGTAAAGTGTAGATGTAATCCTTTTAATTTGCCAACTTTCAAAAAACTCTATGATTTGAGCTCCAATAAATTGAGGGCCATTGTCACATACAATTTCCTTCAGTACACCAAATTGACATATTATATTTCGCCAAATAAAGTCTTTGACTTCTTTTTCTCGCACTTGTTTAAATGTATCCGCTTCCACCCATTTAGTGAAATAATCAGTAAGTACAAGTAGAAACTTTACGTGTCCTTTCGCTTGAGGTAATGGTCCCACTATATCCATTTTCCATTTCATAAATGGTCACAGTACAATGGCTGGATGTAATAACTCTGTGCGTCAGTGCATATTGTTACCGTACCTTTGGCATTTATCACATTTAACTACGAAGCTTTCTGCTTCTACTTCCATTTTAGGCCAATAGTATCCTGCTCTAATCAAGGTTCTTACCAATGACCTTCCTCCTGCGTGATTACCATAGTGTCCCTCGTGTATCTCTCTCATTACATACTCCATTTGCGAAGGACCAAGGCATCTTGCTAAGGGACTACCGAACATTTTCGATATAAATTACATTGCTTTATACAGTACCGAGCAACCTTTTTTCGCAGCGCATGGAATTTTTCTTATCATTGGGCGCGGTACCATACTAAAAAAAAGCAACAATTTCGTTTCTCCAATCCCAAGTTGAATTATTAAAATTTACCTCATTTTTATCAGGGTCAAGAACTGAATGAAATAAATGTATAACTAAGGCATTTGAATTGCTTGTCATGTCAGCTGCTGATGCGAGGTTAGCTAAAGAATCTGCTTCAACTTTCTCATCCCTTGGTATTTGTGTACCTTTCCAAGTTTGAAATTGCTTTATCAATTCTCGTACTTTTTCTAGGTATTTCTACATCCTTGTTTCCCTGGCTGTATAAGTCCCCCAACATTTGATTAACCACGAGTTGTGAATCACTCTTGATTATAATCTGATTTATGCCGAGTTCTTGTGCCAGCTCCAGGCCTACAATAATAGCTTCATGCTCTACTTCATTGTTAGTCATGGAATTATATTTAATGGCTTGTCAAATGATTTCATCCGTAGGTGGTACCAAGACAATCCCTAAACCCGCACCTTTTACATTAGATGAACCATCAGCGAATAAAGTCCAAGTTTGTGGGTTAGCTCCATTTAACACTTGGAACTCTTTTTTCTGCTTCTACTTGCATATCTTTACTAAAATCATCCAGGAAATTAGATAATACTTTTGATTTTATAGCAGTCCTAGGTTAATAGGTGATTTCGTATTCACTTAGCTCTATAGCCCACTTAGGCAATCTTCCTGATAACTCATGTTTATGTAATATATTTAAAGGGTAGTAAGTTATTATAGCAATAGGATGACACTAAAAATAGGGTCTCAATTTCTTAGATGCCATGACTAATGCAAGTGCAAGTTTTTCTTACTGAGGATATCATGTTTTCGAATCTAATAAAGATTTGCTAACATAATAAATAGGGGATTGTTTACCTTGATCCTCCTGGACCAAAACAACACTTACCGCTACTTCTGAAACTGAAGGTAAATAAGTAGTCTTTCCCCTTCTTTTGGTTTTGCCAATAAGGGTAGATTAGACAAGTACTTTTTCAAGTTTCTGAGCGCCTGTTGACATTATTCATTTCATTTAAAATGATCTTGCTTTTTAAGGGCTGAGAAAAAATTAAAGCATTTTTCTGATGATTTGGAGATGAATCTCCTAAAGCTGCAATCCTTCTTGTTAACCTTTGAACTTCCTTCTTATTTGAAAGTATATTAGGGATTTCCTCGATGGCTTTAATCTGTGCAGGATTTACCTCAATTCCACGGTTAGAGACAAGAAAACCCAAAAAATTACCTGATGCAACACCAAATGCATATTTTTCGAGGTTTAATTTTATTTTATATTTGCGCAAAATTGAAAATGTATCAGATAAATGAGATATGTTATCCTTCGAATACTGAGTTTTAACAAGCATATTATCTATATATACTTCCATAGTATTCCCTAAATGTTATTGAAACATTTTAGTAACTAACCTTTGATACGTTGCACCCTTATAACAATAAGTCCCCATGTCTGTTATGAACGTAAGTTTTCTCCTCATCTTCTGGATCCATTTTAATTTGATTATAACCTGAATATGCATCTAAAAAGCTTAATAGCTCATGACCTGCTGTCGCATCAATCAATTGATCTATGTGTGGAAGTGGAAAAGAGTCTTTAGGGCAAGCTTTGTCAAGATCAGAATAATCTACACAAAATTGCCACTTACCGTTCTTCTTTGGAACTACAACAGTATTAGCTAACCAGTCAAGATACTTTACCTCACGAATAGAACCAATTTTCAGCAATTTTCGGACTTCATCTTGAACCCACTGATTCTTGGAAGTTCCTTGCTTTCTTTTCTTTTGTTTGACCAGAGGGTGTGAAGGATCTTCATTCAGTTTATGGGTCGTCATCTCCGGTGGAATCCCTGTTATGTCAGAATGGGACCAAGCAAAGCAATCCATGTTAGTTTTCACAAATTCAACTAACTTACCTCTTGTTCCTTGGCTGATATTAGCTCCGATGTAGACTTTCCTATCTGGCCATTGAGCAACACGACATGCTCCAATTCTTCAATGGTGTTTTGATATTTTCATTTTCCTCTGGTTCTTGAATAGTATCGGATCTTGATCTAGATCTATTCGCCTTTGCCAGTTGAGGTTTGCGTTGTGGTGACCTCAACTGCCTTCTGTGGTTGCTACCTACCTTTCATCTCTCGTGCTTGTATCTGCAACGGAATTGATCCCCCTGGATGCATACTGATCTCCACGAATTTGACAGATTCACCATGGTGATGGAAATTTAACTACTTGATGCAAAGTTGAAGGTATTGCACCCATTTCGTGGATCCATGGTCTTCCAAGAATTATGTTGTAAGTCATCTCCATATTTACTACCTATAAATTTGTTTCTCTGATGACTCCTTCGGCGAATGTGGTGAGTGTTACCTCCCCTTTTGTGACTACACTGGAATTATCGAATCCAGATAATGTGGGCTTTTGGTATTACTTTGTCGTCAGCTTGCATTTCACGCAATAATCTTAGCAAAATAATGTTACCGATCAACCTGGATCAATCAAAACTCATTTTACTTTAGTATCACATATAATTAAAGATATTACCAGTGCGTCATTGTGGGGGTATTAACACTCTCATCTGCATCTGCATCATTGAATGTAATGTTGTCTTCTTCCAAGGTGTGTCATACCCGTTTCCCTTGAGTGATTATTATTTTTGAAATCTTGTTAGCAGCCGTGTATGATGTACCATTAATATCTTCACCTCCACTTATAACATTGACAGTCCTTTTTTGGGACGGTAGTTTTGGAGGCTCCTGCCTATTTTTCATGTAAGCTTGCTTGTCTTTCTCGCTGAATAGCTCCGTGAGATACCCTTGCTTCAACAGATGATCAACTTCACTTTGTAAAAATCTACAATAGGCTATTTTATGCCCGTGGTCATTATGAAACTCACACCAATGGTCAGGCTTGCGTCTATTTGGATTTGATTTCATTTCTTTTGGTCATCGAATCTTATCTCCCATGCCTCTCAAAATAACCATGAGCTCGGAGGTGCTGATATTAAAGTTATAACCACAGAATCGTGCTCTTAAATTTGAATCGTCATCCCGTGGCTCATGAATGTTTCGATCGTTCCTAAATCTCGGGCTTGATTCTTTATTCTTTAATCTATGATCATACCTCTAATTGTCTTGCGTTGATCTTGAGTCTCTTCCCAAAGGCCCCATGTAAGGCTCGTATCTATTTTTCCGAACCTTTTTTCAGTCTCTATTTATCTCGAACTTACCTTTTCTTCTTTTTGAAATCGAGGAACAATAGCTTCCTCAATTCTTAGCTTCATCTATATCTATTATAAACATCATTCCAAGATGTAGCAGGGAATTCTCGAAGGTTTTCTTTAAGCCTCCTCGTGGCTTCTGAACTTTTTTCTTTCAAATTGCTTGCAAAGGCTATAGCCGCTTAGTTGTCAGGTACACGCGGCAATGCCATTCTTTCATGCTGAAATCTATCTACAAATTCTCTGAGTAACTCTGAGTCTCCTTGTTTAAATTTGAAACCATTCCATTCTTTTTTCCACCTTCTGAGATCCCGAGTGTGCTTTGATGAATGAATCAGCAAGTTCAACAAAAGAATTTATAGAATTTTTAGGTAGAAGAGAGTACCATGTGAGCGCTCTTTTAGTGACTGTTTCGTCAATTTTCTTAATTAATACAGATTCAATTTCGTGCTTAGTTAAGTCGTTGCCTTTCACTCCCGTCGTAAATGCAGTCACGTGGTCTCGTGGGTCTAATGTTCCATCATAATTTGGAATTTCGGGCATTTTGATCTTTTTTTGAATTGGAAGAGGAGCAGCATTTGGCTTCCAGGGTTGTTGTAAATATCGATCCATATCTTCTCATTTGACCACAAGTGGCACCTAGGTTTTTTCTCTATGCGCTGACTTTGCTCCTTTAATTGTTTCTGCAAGGTTAGTACTAAGTTTTGTAAATAAGAATTAACCATATTACCTGGTTCCCTCTCCTATGATTCACTGGGAGTCCCTCCGCTGCCTGAGTTGACAAGTCCAGACCGAGGGTTTTCCAAAGTGTTGTTATTGGGTGTTGGTGCAGGGGTTACAACAGGTAACCGATTGACAAGTCCTTCCACAACTTTGTTGACCTGAGCATCGATTAATTTCTGCAAGGATCATCAACGGTTTCAACATTCACAAGTTGAGCATGTTCATTCATTTGAGACCCGTCAAGGATTCCCTCTCGAGATTATCGAGGAGAGCCTAGCGGAGTTGGAAATCGGAGTGTTAATATCTTGTGTAGAATGGATTAAATTATGTAGCAGAAGAATATTTCAAGAATAAAGCGAGTAAACAAAGATATATTTCAATGATTTTCCATGTCCTCAACTGTTCAGATGTCCTCCTTTTATAAGTGTCCTAGAGATATGCGTTTTGCCCAAATCATAATGAGGCTATTATGAGTAATTAAAGACATTGAATGCTACGTTACATCATCATTACAATTAATATGAATTCCCTAACATATTTCGTATTTAATGTCTGTTATATGCTGTATTTGCACTCTTTTTACTGTCAGATTCATTCTTTTGGGCTCTTGAATATAAACGACTTTAACCGGAACGGGCGCTAAATTATTTGAATATCTACCCGTGCATTCTCTTATGTTATTAGCTCGTGCCTGTTGTAATTCGTTCCTGCTACTGCTCGTGCCTCTTAACCAACTGTCATCCTTGACCATTTAATCAGTCTATGTGTCATGATACATTTCTTTAAATACAATTTTTTTTCCAATATATTAGTGAAATCGGACAAGAACAGAAGTCTATAGGAAAGAACAATACGATATATTAACCCATCCAATTTTGCAATACACAAATTATTATCCACCTTTTTCCTATTTAAAATGGACTGCTAATATTCTATTTTATGGTCAAATTAAATAGTAGATACAATGTTAAAGACCGATGGTTATTTCAAATTAAATCTTGTTTAAAGCTTGAAAAAGTAGGAAATTATCTCCGTTTCATTAAGATAAATTAAAGAACAATAAGATCAGAAGCATATGCACCAAATAAATTCGTAAATAATTGCTGTCTTAACATTTGTTAAGAACATAAAAATTAAGGTATCTTATATTAAAAACTAAGATGAGAGAAACAAAAAGAAAAAGTTAATCTCATTTTTGTAGGAAGCCATGAAATAATATATTATATACTCCATAAGACATGATACATCACTACAATAAACTTGCCATTGTAATGTCAATTTTGATGATGCTATTATAAAATTTTACAAATGGGCTCGTATAACATTTGAGATGGCAACAAGAAACTTTAAAAGTAGACAGCGATCAAATTTTCATTTCTAAATTAATATAGTGGGACACAATTTAAAGATTACCTATACATCAATTTTCTATAAAAAAAAGACTTAAATATGGTTATTCTGAATTTTTCTCACCTGTTTCAGAAAGAGGAAGGAATCTTTCGGAAAAGTTTAGTTTGTAGCACCACTATTATCTTTTTTGCTGCTAAAAATAGCACCACTAGTCTGGATTAACATACATACTGCAGCAATACACCCAGAGGTGAATCAAAATTGTCTCAGGTACACTTTGGATTCAAAAAATCTATAAATGTAAGGTGCCAACTACTAATATTTGATTATTTTCTAAAGATATATATATATATATATATATATATATATATATATATATATATATATATATATATATATATATATATATATATATATATCTTTAGAAAACAAAATGTATCAATAATTTAGTGTAGAATATTATTGTGTTATAGTACAAACCCCGATTCGATTCCTAGATGGTGTATTTTTTAATTATATAAGTAAAATATCGATCAACTTTGACTGATTTTTTTAGCAATATTTTCTTTTTTGGATTTTAATTGACCGATCATAGTTGGTGGGTAATTTCCAACCAACTTTAGTTGGTATGCTTTTCTGACTATCAAAATATTGTCCACATATATGGTCACATTCTGAACGATTATTCACTATTAAGATCGATTTTTTGAATAATTTTATCCGAATTTCTAGTAGCAAATATTGTACAAAACTCATCCAAGTGGGACACTAGTAACATGTTGATTACAACACAACTTTAAACCAAGTTGCTAGCCACACAATAAATTACTCCGTGAGTTACTTGTCTGTCTAATGATTACCAATTCCTTTTAACCTTATGATGGTCACCTTAGCCAATCTTAACATGACAGTAAAAGATAAAAGCAACTTGTGTAACTTGATACGTATATATACTGGAGGAAAGCTAATAGCAGAACTTAAAGGTACGATCAACAAATAAATTTTGATGGGCAAATGTGTTTTGCAGTATTGAATTTGACTCACACATAGGAAGTGCCTTCTAGTAGGGGTGTACAAAGAAAACTGATAAATCGCACCAACCCGATAATTCGAGTCAAACCGGGAAAAAAACCCGACTATAATTTGGTTTGATTTGGTTTGGTGTTGGAAAAAAAACCCGATCATAATTGGTTTGGTTTGGTTTTAACTAAAGAAAGTCAAACCGAAACCAAACCAACCCGACATTACATATATAGCAATTTTAGATATATCTAATATATAAATATACTTATTATAATGTAATTTATAAATATTTTTTTAAAAAATTCATAATTTTATCTTTTAAGGTATTATTTCAAGGTTTGATTTAGAACTTTTGAATGCTCCAATAAATTTTATAGCCATTAATATTAGTAAATTAAATAATGCTAGCAATCAATACTAATGCCAACAAAAGACATTCAATTCAATATTACGAACGGGAAAGTATTAAATGTCTATTTTTATTTTGCAATAATTTAGATAAAAATACATAACTATTTTTATTTTTCTTTAGCTTTTAGGCATATAATTAATACTCCCTCATTAGTCTATCTAGTTTAGCATGAGTTAATGCGTTTTGATTATATTTATTTTTATTATGACTTTTTAATTAGCAATATTTATACTACATAATTTTATTATTTTTTATTGTTGAATATTTTAGGATAATGTCATGAGTCATGACATATCTCATATTTTGTATTATTTTCTTGAAAATACTTTATATAGCTGTATCTTACTAGGATTAAAGAAATATTTTGAGCATACGTTATATATTTTGTTCTACGAAGATTTTACCGGAAAAAAATTCGAAAAACCGAAAAAACCCGAGAAAAATCAATATTGAAAAACCCGAATTTATTGGTTTGGTTTGATCTTTAGATTTAATAACCCGACACAATTGGTTTGGTTTGGTAATTGTAAAATCCGAACCAACCCGATCTATATACACCCCTACCTTCTAGTACGGGCTAGGCTTATGGTAAAGAGAATCAAAAATATAAAGTATTACTAGTAAATAGACAAAGAAATCAAAGATATTCACTATATAGTGAATATATATATTATATATACATTAAAAAATTGATGTATCTATACAGTATGGCTTTTGTTGAAACAAACGTATCTCCGCCACTTAGTACAACTAGCATGCCCCTCTAATCCACGTACTTTCCCTCTCCCTATGTGTTTGATTTGAAAATTATTTTTTTTATTATCGGATTATCTATAATATAATTACTGAGAAATTTCATAATAAATGAAATTATTAACTTAGAAAATAAGGAAAATAATTACTACAACGGGTTAGAAATTTTAAAAGTGCAAAAAATAAAATTACGATATCAATGCATATAAGTTAAATTAGCAAAAGACTAATAAATAACGCCTCCTTTCTTTAACAGCCAGAATTCGAAACTCTTTATGGTTCTTCCTTTAACATAACAGAAAAATACACACATTAATTATCACGAATCGGTCAAAATATGTATATAAAGTACACTCACAACTCTCTATAACAACATTATATTTCTAAATAATAATATTTTATTATAAAAATTAAGTTTTTTTCGAAACCAATTTTCATGTTATATTATAATATATGTTTTTATAACAACACTTCTATATAATATCTAAAAATATTTAAAATAAACGAGACTGTTATATATAGAGAGGTTTAACTGTATTCTTGTTCTTCTGTTGTTTCTTTTTGTTGATTTTTGGAGGGATATTATATTATATTTTCAAAGGGTTTCTACATCAGTTTAATTGCCTGCGATTAACAATAATATCTAATTAAAGCTGATCTGACAAAAAAGAAAGTTTTATTATTGTTTATATATTTTGTCACGCATGTGCAATTAGTATTTATATGCAACACCATGTTTTGTTGTTTCTACTCTAATCCAAAAAAGCAGAATATAATAAGCCATGATATAAAGTAAGATCTCTTTAGCTCGTGTATGATTGTACTATAACTCATGAAAACGAAGACTCCCCGGGAAAAGGGAAAGGGGCGATTTTAGTTCCCATATTATTGCTTTATTCTAGTTTTGATTCTCGTTTTTATACAACTAGGCATATTTAATGTGTTGAAGAAATGTGCTTAGTTGAATAACACAAGGACCGAAACTGGAATAATGCAAAAACATAGAGACTAAATCGTTAATTTCCCTTCAAAAAATAATCATACTTTTTCGTTCTTTCTTTTGTAAGAAAAAATGAGGGAGGGAATCACAAGATAGAGAATTAGATCCTCACCAACAACGTCAAAATTCAAAGAACTACCAAATATTTTTGTTAATTTTCAATTTTGAGTTTCTTGGTAAGGAATTTTTTTAAAGCTTCTAAGTTCAAACTTGGTGCATACAATTAGGTAAGAACAAAAGGAAAAGTATCAGGAACAGCAAAGTTGTTATGGAGTTGAGCTCGAGAAGAGCTCCGATGGCGGAATGGAGACTTAGAGAAGAAGATTGGAAGAGAGCATTTGCAAGAGAAAAGATGAATTTAAAAATAAGAGTCTCAATCTCAATTAACTTGACTAAAGAGTATATATACACAATGTCGAAGAAAATGAACGAAGCATAAAACCCAAAAACTAACTCCTATCTAACTCTGTGAAAGCTAACTAACTCAACTAACTGCAACTAACTGGTAGGTACCACTCGTAATGCTAAACGTACAACTACCCTAAACGAATATAAATAGTACAATACAAAATTTCTATAATAATCTCAATACCCTCCCCCTCAAGTTGGAGGTGAGGCTCTCGCAAACAACTTGTTGAGAATGTTGGAATGTTTGATTCCTGTTAACGCTTTGGTAAAAATGTCGGCAAGTTGATGGTCAGTCCTAATATGATGCAAGGAAATGAGCTCTTTCTGTAATTTGTTTCGAACAAAATGGGGCTCTATCTCAATATGCTTCGTTCGTTCGTTTATGGAATACTGGATTTCTTGCTATGTGGTGTGCTAATTTACTATCACAAAAGACTTCAATAGGACTAGAGAAAGGGACTGTGAGCTCTTCAAGTAGACTTCGTAACCATACTAGCTCACCAACTACTTTTCTGATGGATATGTATTCTACTTTAGCTGATAATAAGGAAATGGTTTCCTATTTCTTTGATTTCCAGCTGATAGGGCTATCTGCCTTCACTGTATAATCAACATTGTTGGAGAAGAAGACTCCCATGCTGAGATCACCCTTCAAATATCTCAATAGGTGATATGTTGCTTTTAAGTGTGGTTCCCTTGAATCTTGCATGAACTGGCTTAAATATCAAACACTAAAGGCAATGTCCATTCTTGTGTTAGTTAGAAAATTCAATTTACTAACTAACTTCCTGTAGCAGCTGGGGTCTGACAAGGGAGCACATTCTTTTGCCTTCAACATCACATTTGGATCAAAGGGGAGATGATAATGAACTACAACTAAGGAAATTATACTCTTTCAGAAGATCAATGACAAACTTCCTTTGGAAGATGATGACTCTATTATTTTTATAAAGGATTTCAAGGTCAAGGAAGTACTGGAGTCCCCTAGATCCTTGATCTTGAAGCTATCATGTAAGAACTCCTTTAAAAGCCTTATTTCTTCTAGGTCTATTCATGTGAGTATCATATCATCAACATACACTGCTACAAATACTAAAGATGCCCCATTTTTTTGTAGAACAATAAATAGTCATGCATGGAATGTTCATAACCTCTGGAATACAGTGCTTATGTCAATTTTGCATACCATTGCCTGCTATCTTGCTTCAAATCATATAGAGATTTGTTTAGCTTGCAAACCAATCCTGGTTTAGACACTACTAGTCCAGGAGGGACCTCCATAAAAACTTCTTCATTCAAATCTCCATGAAGAAAGGTATTATTAACATCTAGCTGAAATATATTCCACCCTTTCTTGACTACCACAACTATGAGTCCTTTCACAATTGTCATCTTTACTACTAGTGAAAATATTTCTGTGTAATCGATTCCCTCTTATAGGGTGTATCTTTTTACCTTCAAACGAGCCTTAAACCTATCAATGCTTCTATCAGCTTTATGTTTTATTTTATACACCCACCTGCAACCTATGGCTTTCTTCCCTGCTGGTGGTAGAACTAGATCCCATGTGTCATTAGCATGTAATGCCTCAAACTCTTGCGTCATAGCTACTTGCCAAGTAGGATTAATAGATGCTTCTTCATATGAAGAAGGTTCATTGTCTTAACAGACACTTTGCATCAAAGACTGACTATCATGGATTAGAGTCTCGGGGAAGACAGAACGATGGTTTGACAAAAGTGCATTTAAAGATGGCATACAACTGTTAGACTGCAATTTAGGCATATCATGAATATAGTCGTTTAACTATGCATGTGTTTTGATTTCTATTTGGGTTCTCCTAAGATAAAAATTATTTTTGGTTACTTGTTTGAGGAGGGTAACTGTTTAAAACTGGTATACCAATGTTTGATACTGGAGATGATTCTAGGAAAGGGACACTATCAATAGTGTGACTGTTCGAAGGTGATGTGGATGTGGTACTAGCATGTGACATTTCATTGTTACCAATAGGTGACAGTTTATTGTCCATATGACTTGCACCATCTGACTTATTTTTTACACTAGCTTGATCACTATTATCAGTATCATCAACAAAGACAACAAAGGGAACACATTTTAGCATAGAAGGGAAGGAAGAAACATCTACAATAGTTGCAAAGGGAAAGACATTTTCATGGAAGGATACATCTCTTGAGACTTGAATCTTCTTAATAGCAAGAATTAGGACCTTTGATTCCAAAGGGATAGCCTGCGAAAACATGTGGAAAAGCTCTAGGTTCAAACTTATCCTATGGATTTTAGCTACTGTTGGGTAACACAAATAACCAAAACTTCTCATTTGAGAGTACAACGGTTTCTTTTTGCATAGGATTTCAAGGGGACATTTGTTTTTATGGTATGTAATGGGCACTCTGTTTATGATGTAGGTTGCTGTCAATACACATTCTCCCCAGTACTTTAAAGGTAATTTTGGTTGGAATAAGAGTGCCCTAGCTGTATCAAGTAAGTACTTATGTTTCCTCCCCACCACACTGTTCTGTTGTGGTGTGTATGGACAAGACTTTTGATGAATGATCCCTTTTGACTAAAAGAAGGCATTAGTTTCTGAATTGACAAATTCTAAGCCATTGTCTGTTCTTATGGCCTTTAGTGTAATTTTGAACTGGTTTTCTATCATTAAAATGAAGACTTTAATGACCTGGACTGCATTGCTCTTGCATGCCAAAAGATGTGTCCATGTAGTTATGTTGAAATCATCAACCATATTGATGAAATACTTGCAGTTATCATGAGTAATGGTGTGATAAGGTCCCCAAAGGTCCACATGCAATAGTTCAAAAATACCACTAGAAGTGTTGGTTATTTGAGGGAAGGGGAAGGGTAATCTGTTTTGTGTCCATAGGGCATATTGAGCAAACAAAAGGTTGTTTAGAAGAAAAGGCTACAGGTATAGATGATATTCTCTTCACTTTCACAAAGGGCACATGTCCAAGTTTATTGTGCCATAGAATATCATTCTCATGAGATGTATGGGAATTCAGAGAGACACAATTGTTGATTTATTTACAGATGAAGGAACATTTACATCAATGTTACTACTATAATATGTGGTTTTATTCAAAAGAGGATTATATACACATGAAAAATAAGCATCTTGGACATCACATGGGTGAGACGACAAGCAAGGAACAGAAAACTTGATTGTAGTTGAGGAAGCATTGTTATCTTCGTGTTTCAAGCATTGATAGCACAAGAGGTAAAGTTCATTCTTGACTCTACCAATCTCCAGAAGCCTCTTCAGAGAAGGGGCTTGCAACATACAAATACCATCAATGAAGAATGCAATTCCTCCGAGGTGTAAAGTCAACAAATGAATAGAAATGAGATTGTACTTAAAAGAAAGGACAAGAAAGACTTTTTGTAACACAATCCTAGGTGCAAGTTTCACACTTCCAACTTCTGTCACCTTAACTTTGTAACCATTAGACAATATGACTAATAAGGGATAAGGTAAGACAGTGATATCACACATGGAGGATCTATTGAAGGTCACGTGTTTTGAAGCCCCAGAATCTAGTATCCATGTATCAACCTTATATTTAAAGCACCTACATGACAATTTACCAAAATCAATTGAAGAAGTACATACTACAATACCTGCAAAGTTGGCAGCTCCAATGGTCAAGTTCAAATTGCTAGGATCTTCCTCTCCATTATTGGTTTTTAAGTGCTGCAGAAAACTCATAAATTGACCATATTGTTCTTTGGTGAAACTTATTCCCTGGATCTCATTATGGTGCTCATTCTCATCTCTATTGTTAGTCATCATATCAGTTGGAGGGCCATGGAAATTTGCTGCTACTCTTTTTCCTCTATTGAATCTGAAACCTTGATTGGGATTTTGATTTTGAAAATTCTTATTAGCTCCTTGAAATCTTTGATTGTTGTTCTGAAAAGGTTGGTTAGAGTTTTGGAATCCTTGGGGGTATCCATGGAGTTTATAGCATTTATCCTTGGTTTCCTAGCCTCCTTTAATGCTCATATAGGACGAGGTCTCTTGTGGATTTGTAGTTGTTTCCTGGGTTGTAGTTGGTTTTGAAAGCAGGCTGCTTAGTAGCATTGACATTCAAAGAGGTAGAATCGAAAATCAACTGATTACTAGGCATGATCTCTCTTTTCTTTTCCTCTTGAATTAGTAGGGAGAAGGCTTGAGCCAAAGATGGCAGAGGATTCATCGTGAGGATGTTTCACCTTACCACATTGTATACTTCGTTGAGCCCCATAATGAACTGGATCAATCGTTTATCTTGTTCAACTTATGCATGTTCTCCGTGGCTCCACAAGTGCAATTGCAACTGCATTGTGTTTTTGCACTCAAAGTACTAAATCTTCCCTGTTTTTTCATCCTAGTATAGTATCCAGTTATATCTACTGTTCCTTGTGATGCATCGTTTATCTCTTTCTAAATTTGATACAACTTTTCACCATTTGCCTGATCATAATGATCCTCCAGTTCCTTCCACAACTCGACAGAATTATCAATATACTCCACACTATCAGTAATCTCTTTCCCCACAGAATTTAAAATCCATGAGGTAATCATATCATCGCATCTCTCCTATAGTCTAATCTTTGGAGATTCTAGATCTGGTTTCTTACAATCACCATTAATGAAACATATTTTGTTTATAACTGACAGTGCTCGAAGTACTCTCTGTCTTCAAGATATGTATCCAATTCCATTAAATGGAACTGGTATCAACACTGCACCAGGATTATCCGATGGATGCATGTACAATGGACTACTCGAGTCAATGGGAGACTCCTTGTTTGAGTCCATATCAATGTGTTCGATCTCTTCATCATTAGCCATGAGAGTTACGTAATCAACAATATCTAAGATGCGACGAGTAAAATTGAAACAGAGATCTAAGAACCCTAGCTTTGTCGTAAATGCAGAAGTTACATGCGATTGAGAAATTCATATCAAATTGATGACGATCTACACCAGTCTAATGCGCGCCGGATCAACCGAACTCTGATACCATATTAGGAACAACAAAGTTGTTATGTAGTTGAGCTCGAGAAGAGCTCCAATGGCGGAATGTAGACTTGGAGAAGAAGATTGGAAGAGAGCATTTGCAAGAGGAAAGATGAATTTAGAAATGAGAAACTCAATCTCATTAACTTGACTAAAGAATATATATACACAACGCAGAAGAAAATCAACTAAACATAAAACCTAAAACTAACTCCTAACTAACTAACTAAGTCTGTGAAAGCTAACTAACTCAACTAACTGTAACTAATTGCTAGGTACCACTCGTGATGCTAAACATACAATTACTCTAAATGAATATAAATACTACAATACAGAATTTCTATAATAATCTCAATAAGAAGCATCTGGATTAAGAATTATAGTCCATTATAGTTGAGCTGTATAATGCAAATACGAAGTTACATTTAACAAGCTTTAAGGAAAACTTGTGTATAGTGATTAAAAGTTGACTGACTATACTTTTAAGGTATAATGGCTTCCTGGACACTTAAACTTGTGCCGATTTATATAAAACCGATACATGAACTTATATTTTTCCCATTTAAACACTTCCACATGGCGGAATGATTACTAATAAACACTTTCTGTTGAATGTATTCGCCAATTGCACTGAAATGGATGACATGTCACATATTTGATCTTTATTATATGACATGTGAATTTTTGGTCCAATATTATTTTTTTAAAAATTGTCGTTACATTATATTATCATCTCCAATACATAAAAAAAGGATCACAAATTTTACCTCCAAGAAGCCATTAGTATCACTAGCCAAAGCTTGCAAAGCTATCTATGTTTCACTTTACCAAAGGCCAGCCTTGCTGGAATATGAAATTAATATTTTTTTTTACACAAATCTCGATAAATTGAATTTTGGAGAGAGTGATTACCAAATGAAAGAGTCAGAGGAAGAAGAAGAATCAGTAAAATTAGGAGTAGAGGCATAAATTCCTTTACTGCCGCCGTGGACAACAAATGTATTTGCTCTACTGTGAAGTGGAGCAAACCTAACCACATTAGGATTACTCCTGAAGCTCCAACTGACTTCAACCACCACATTTAACCCTATCAGAAGATAATTTTTTTTTATAGAATGGGGATGAGAGTTTGCTTGGGAAGATGAGAGAGGTGGAAGAAGAGAGAAAAAGAGCATAGGAGAGAGAAACATCTTTTTTTTGTTCTTTTTCTTTCTTTCTTATTTATTTTTAATCTATTTTTAATAGAAATAAAACTATTCACGCGTTTTGGCATGATTTACACACAATTTAGCCATGACAGATGTGCTACTTCCACATAAGCTTAGTCAATGAGCAAATGTGTTTATTAATGTTCACTCCATCAAATTGAAGTGTTCAAATGAGAAAAATATAAATTTATGTATCGATTTTATAAACCGGTACAAATTTAAGTAGCCAGAAAGTCATTACGCTTACTTTTAAATTAGTGTGTTTTAACAATAACAAGTACGTAGATGACACCTCGTGAAATCTAAAAGACGTGCATGATGTCAAAACAAAATAAGTAAGATGTCAATTACGTTATTCGACCTTTCTGAAAACACAATGACAAATAACTTGAGCATTTTTTAGGTGATCATGACCATGCAAATACCGAAGTTTAATTCCTTTGAGATTCACATGATGATGAAGACTTTAATAAGTGATGTCCTTACCATGTCGGACTGTAAAGGAGAGAACATCATGTAGATTCATTATTTTTATCCCATAGAAAATTGTGGTTCAACATCAAATACAGTCAAAAAACAATACAAAATTCAATGTAAAGAAGGAAAACAAACTACAAATTTAAACATCTGGAATTTTGACGGGGAATGCAGTAAAAAATAGTATTATTTATATGTAATAGGAGAAACAAAGACACCATAATAAGTCAAGTCACAACATAATAAAAAGTCACTTAGCAATTTAGAATAAAGTTAATTAAGTTAGGTAATAATTAATTTCATTTTTAATTTAAATTTTAATAAATAAATAAATTATGCACTATGTGTTTTTAATAATTATTTACTATTTTGAATTTGAGTTTACACTTTGAATAAACGTTTAATTTAAATTCGAAATAATTACAAGCAACATAATAAAAAAGGGGAGGCAAAGACACCATATTAAGCAACTAACAATATAATAAAAAGTTACTTGGTAATTTTAAGATTAATATTATTATTCATAAGATTAAGTCAAGTGTTAAGATACTACAAAGCCATTTGGTAGATTTTACAATTATTCATGAGAATTTTTAAAGCACACAAAAAAAAACGAAGATACAATTATAAAGTCAGTAAATAATGTTAACATCGAGATTAAGCAGATGAATCATGAAAGTTATAGAGAGAGAAAGTAGAGAGAAGGAGGAGTAGGTGAGAAGTCTCTGGAACTTCAGAGAAAAATTTATTCAACCGAGAAAGAGAAATGTACAAATGAAGTCCGGGGGTCCCGAAATATCTAGGGACCCCAATATATATTTAATACAATGGGTCGGGTCAAGGACCCAAAATAAATGGGTTTCGGATGGGCTCAGATATGACTCTCAAGGATTGGGCTCGGAGAGGCCCAAACCAGAAACATTCATCATTGCCCAATTTGTTGTATACCATTGTATACCAAAAATACAATAAATATACACTAAGTATATACACTTCATATCACGTGACATCTTGTATCTCAACGCCCCCCCTCAAGTTGGAGGGGAACCACCTGCAAAAGCAGCGGAACCAGCAAAGTGCCCGGCAGAGGCTTGGTGAGCAAATCTGCCAGCTGACGAGAAGTAGGCACATGAAGCAACCGCAAGAAACCAGATATCAACAAGTCCCGAACAAAATGACAATCCACCTCGATATGTTTTGTGCGTTCATGGAAAACAGGATTGTTAGCAATATGAACAGCAGTCATACTATCACAATAAACAGAAACATGAGATGAAACAAGGACCCCAATATCACCCAACAAGCGACAGAGCCAAGTCAATTCAGCAACAACCTTGCTTAAGGCTCGGTATTCTGCCTCAGCTGAGGAAAGAGAAACAACAGGCTGTTTCTTCGATTTCCAACTGATCAGACAGCCACCCAAGAGCACACAAAACCCAGTAACAAAGCGTCTAGTATCAGGGCAGGCAGCCCAGTCACTATCAGAATACCCAGCAACAGAAAAGTCAGCACGCTCAGAATAAAATAAACCCAAGGAGGGAGTGCCTTTGAGATATCGCAGAACATGCAGGGCAGCATTCATATGGGGAATTCTGGGGGATTTGAGAAATTGACTCAGGTGCTGGACTGCATAACAGATGTCAGGTTTGGTGTGAGTCAGGAAGAGCATCTTGCCAACTAGGCTCCTGTACTGATCAGGAGAGGGCAAGAGATCACCAGAATCAGTATGAAGTTTGACATTAATGTCCAAAGGGGACACAACAGAGGACACATTGACACAGTCAAACTGGTGCAGCAAATCAGAGATATACTTGTGCTGATTGAGGTGCATCCCACCAGGGACAACAGACACTTCAAGACCCAAAAAATAATGCAAGGACCCTAAATTCTTGATATTAAACTGAGCATCCAGAAATAGTTTCAGAGCAGTCAGTTCATCACTGTCATCCCTAGTTATAATGATATCATCCACATATACAGCTACCACCACAAAAGAACCAGGCTTGCCTTTGATGAATAACGAGTAGTCATTTAAAGAATGAGTATATCCTCGGGAATAGAGAGCGGAAGACAATTTGGCATACCATTGTCTGGATGCTTGTCTCAACCCATACAAAGACTTTTTGAGTTTACATACCAGAGGAGGAGAAGAAGAGGAGCCAGAAGCAGAAGCAGAAGCAGAAGAAGAGACAGTCAAACCTGGAGGGAGTTTCATATAAACATCCTCATCCAAATCACCATGAAGAAAGGCATTATTGACATCAAGTTGGAAAAGGGGCCAGTGATGCTTGACAGCCACAGCAATAAGGCACTTGACAGAAGTCATTTTTATCACTGGAGAAAAAGTTTCAGTAAAATCAATCCCCTCAACCTGTGTGTCACCCCTAATGACCAACCTGGCCTTATACCTTTCAACACTGCCATCTGCCTTATATTTAATTTTGTAAACCCATTTGCAACCAATGGGTTTCTTACCAGGAGGAAGAGGAACAACATCCCAAGTGTGGTTTGTGTCCAAAGCTTCAAACTCCTGTCTCATAGCAGCTTGCCAAGCTGGAACAGATGCTGCCTGAGAATAGTATAGAGGCTCAGATTCCAAAGAGGAGGAAGATGAGCCAGAGAAGGCAGGGAGTTGACACACATAATCTTTAAGATAGGAAGGAGGATTATGGTGTCTGTTAGACTTTCTGGGAGTAGGTACAGAAGGAGGAGGATCCAAAACAGGAGGGGAAACAGCAGGACTGAGTGGAGTAGGAGAAGGCATCTGGACAGGAGTGTCAGAAGAGGGAGGAGAAAGTGGAATGGGAGAATCAGAGATATCATCATGTTCTCCAGAGAGAAGAAAAGGAAAAGAAGAAGCAGAGGGAGGAGCATAGGGAGAGGCATGTTTAAAGGGAAAAACTGATTCATGAAATAGAACATCCCTGGAGACCAAATACTTCTTGGATGCAAAATCATAAAGCCTATAACCCTTTTTGACAAAAGGATAACCCAGAAAAACACAGGGAATCGCTTCAACTTGTCCCTTTGAGGAATGGGAACAGTGGCATAGGCCAGGCAACCAATAACCCTCAAGTGAGCGTAGGAAGGAATTTGGCCATACAACATCTCATGAGGAGACTTGTTATTAAGCAATCTGGTTGGTATTCTGTTAAGGAGATAAGTGGCAGTCAATAAGCAGTCCCCCCAGAAGGATACTGGCAAGCCAGATTGAAAGAGCAATGCTCTACAGGCCTCAAGAAGAGTTCTATGCTTTCTCTCAACTACACCATTTTGTTGAGGGGTGTGAAGGTATGAGGTTTGATGGATTATCCCCTGACTGCTAAAGAAAGAAATGCCCTCATTGCTAGAGCCCAATTCTAAGGCATTGTCACTTCTAACAGTCTGAACCACAGCATTAAATTGGGTTCTGACCATGGCAAGGAAGGACTTAAGCATAGAAAAGGCATTACTCTTGGATCCCAATAAGTGTGTCCAGGTTGCCCTTGAAAAATCATCAACAATTGTAAGGAGGTATTTGCAACCAGAAGTACCAGCAAAGTTTGCAGCATATATGGAAGGAGGAGTTTGAGCAGTGGATTCTCCCAACTTGGTCTGGTGTAACAAGTTCATCAGCTGGTCATAATCATGTTTGCTCAACCCTGGAATCACAGAGCTTTGACCATCTAAGCTCGCAACAGACTGATGGTTAGCAGAAGGATTCCCATGAGGAACAGACAACAGTCCATCAGAAATAGGAGAGTCCAGACCAGTACTCAAATGGGTAGCAGCAGGCCTCCTTCCCTTGTTGAATGTGGGACTTTGTGGATACCCATGTAGCTTGAAGCACTTTTCAATTAAGTGTCCTGACTTTTTACAGTATCGACAAAATAGAGGTCCCCTAGTTTGATCAAAACTGACTCTCTGTCTAAAAGGAGGAGGGGGAACAGACACTGTGGCCTTGTTAAATCCAACAGGCTGCCTGTTTGCATGCACATTGAAAGAGACAGAGGTTGGATCAAATTGAGAAGAAGACTGAGCTTGTCTTTGCTTCTCATTATTGAGGACAATATTATAGACATTGTCAAGGGAAGGAGGGGGCTGCATCATCAAAATATTACTCCTGACTCCCATATACACCTCATTCAAACCCATTAAAAACTGAAACACCTTATTATCATCACATTCCTGAATTATACCATCTTTTGCAGCACATGCACACCTTAGATCATGATTAACACACATAGAATCAAGTTCATCCTACACACTTTTCAGTTTGTTGAAATAAGAAGCTACATAGGAGGAACCTTGAGAGGTGTGGGACATCTCTCTTTTCAGTTCATATATTTTGGTCCTATTTGCAGTCCCATATCTGGTCTGGAGTTGAGACCAGATGCTCTGTGCAGTGTCAGCATACTGCACATATTCAGCAATTGTAGGGGAAAGGGAAGCAATCAACCAAGAGATCACCATACTGTTGCACCTATCCCACAACCTTTGTTGAGCCACATTGGTGGCAGGTCGGGTGTATGTACCGTCAACAAAGCTGATTTTATTTTTGGCCGTTAAGGCAACAAGCATTTTGCGTCTCCAGCCCCCATAACCACTACCCGAGAAGGGAGTGGGAACAAGTGATACCCCAGGGAGATCAGACGAGTACACAAAAAGGGGGCTGGAGGAGTCTACAGTTGGGGAGGCACCACTGTTTGTGCTAGAAGCCATAGTTAATGAACCGGCTTAAATGAATAACTTTTCAACAAAATGAATACTACCAAAACAAGTATTCAAACACAACAACCAACAAACGGACTACAGTGAGGTCAACTATTCACAAACAACACCAGATGCTCACAAGAACAGAGTCCAATAATCACATATAATATCTGAGATAAGGACAGAGTTACCCTCCTTCTTCGTAACCGGAGAAGATCGGCCTTCAAATAACAGAAACCCTAGGTATAGCTTTTAAAAAACAAACTTTACCGGAAATCTGGTCAGGAACGTCGGAAATGCACCCAAAGCGTCCACAAAGTGATAATCGAGCCACCGGAATACGGTAAAACCTCAGGTTAAACCGTCAGAAACCCTAGAAGCCGATAAGTCACCCAAAATCAACCAACCAAAATCATCACAAAATCTTTCCAGAGTGTTCAGGAGAAACACACTTGGATATCACAAAGAGACACTCAGAAAGGTCTCCGATAGATTGAAATCATCATCGACGAAATGGTCTCAGAAATCACCCCAAACACCTCGAAACAGACTTCATCCAAGACCACAAATCACACAGAAACATGATCGGATCGTCGTCGAGGCTCTGATACCATGTAAAGAATGGACCTTGGGCCTAACTCAACCCCAAAAGCTAGCTTATGAGGTGAGGATTGCCCAAGCCATATAAGGAGACCAAGGACCTCAAATTCCTCCGATGTGGGACAACTCAACACCCCCATCACGCCCAGATCTCTGGAGCGTGGACAACATAAATGGGGGCCCAACATCGGTAACAATAATTGGGATGGGCCTGGCTCTGATACCATGTTCACATCGAGATTAAGCAGATGAATCATGAAAGTTATAGAGAGAGAAAGCAGAGAGAAGGAGGAGTAGGTGAGAAGTCTCTGGAACTTCAGAGAAAAATTTATTCAACCGAGAAAGAGAAATGTACAAATGAAGTCCGGGGGTCCCGAAATATCTAAGGACCCCAATATATATTTAATACAATGGGTCGGGTCAAGGACCCAAAATAAATGGGTCTCGGATGGGCTCAGATATGACTCTCAAGGATTGGGCTCGGAGAGGCCCAAACCAGAAACATTCATCACCGCCCAATTTGTTGTTATACTATTGTATACCAAAAATACAATAAATATACACTGAGTATATACACTTCATATCACGTGACATCTTGTATCTCAACAAATAATATATCGAAGCATTATTTGTAAATTTAGACAAATTGATGATTGTAAATAATAGAGGGCTTCTCTCTTTAGACGTTTGAACAAAATAATAACAGCCTTCTCACTTTATAATTTTAAGGATTTAAAAATTATAATTTAATAAAAATAAAGATAATTAATTTATAAGTAAATTACTAAATGGAAAAAATAATCAAATATAACATTAGAAAAAAAATTATGAAAAGAGGAAATAAATATAATCTTAGGATATTTATAATTTGAATTAATTGAAAAAATAAATATCACTCAAAAAATTATTGATAAATTTAGAAAATTCCCAGAAAACACCTAACCCCAAAAATCATATCTCTAAAAAAATAAAACATAAAACTACTGCCCTTAACTCCATCACCAATATATTCTTAATTAAAATTTTATTATTTTTAAAATTTCTATTTGATCCAATTATGTCAGCAGTATTCAGCATTCTCACAAAGCGCGACAATTATTACGAATAATATATAAATGAAATTGTGTACCATAGCAAAGTTTCTTGGTCGGCCAAAATATTCTCTAAGATATATATATATATCAAATCATAACTTTTCAACCTAGTAATAATAGTGTTACTCATCTATTTTTATATTGTTGCACCAAATCTATTCATTGACGGGTTTATATAAAAATAATATCTACTATTTCATGAAGAATATAAAAAATGATAAATATTTTTAACTATTTAATTTTAAAATAAAAACTTTATCCTGTTTTTTTATTAAATTTCTTCAAGTACTTAAATAACAAAATTGTAATTGAAGAAAAATAGTAGAGTTTGGATAGACTTGAACATAAGAATATTCGGTGTGTTTGTGTTTATATGTTCATAAAATAATATCATTTACATGCTTCTTTGCATCTAGTTTTCAAGTAATATTTTTTTCTTTAAAAAATTATATCTAATATTATCCGTATATATGCACGGGTATAAATATTAGATTTTGTAAAAATCAAAAGAACTTATCAGTAGAGGTAGGGCTTCAAACACAACTTGACTTTGTATGTCATTTTTCGGTAATAAGCCCTAACATTTTAGCTTCCTCAATACAGATGGATTCACAATTTTGAGACACTGTATTTAGTGAATCACTAGGAAACTATTCTTGTAATCTTGGATGTAAAACAAAGGATCTGTTCGATATCATAATAACGTACGCTGAATTTGTCTTTGTTTCAACAGCTTTTGCATGCAATGTTCTTTGTCTTGATCCCCTCGGATCTCTCACCCTCAATAACCAAGGTTTTTCGAAGTACGAAAGGCCCACTTTTTTTGTTTTGTTTTGAATTTGGCCCCCTTCAGTCATTCATCCCCCTCCATTCTTCGTTTTTGGTCCTTATGTCCTTTGACCTCTCATTGTCAATTCTCATTTACCTCTAATAAGGAATCGTTTGATTTAAACTAATACGTAAATTCTCGTATAAATGATAATATTTGATTTCGATGTTGAACTCTGGAAAGGTAATGTGGCGTTCAATGCCCGAAACCAAATGATATGTGTACCACTATCATTGTATACGGTCAAAATTCAGATTTTAAGGTTTTTATGGCATTTCAAGCACGGTCTAGATGGGCTCGAACCACAATTTAAGGTTCGTCCGCGAAGCACTTGCCTCGAGAAGGTATATCGAAGATTCATCATAACATATTTCGAGGCAGTATGAAAATCGACTATCGTTATGTAAAAGGCAAAAAAATTTCGAGAGCACGTGATTACAACTGACAGAGTCTGGGAGAAAGAGTATGAATCCGTAATAAGCCATTATACAACTATACCAATAGCATTTCCTCGTTATTATTATACATGTACATGTCGGGATTCCTCCTTCCTATGTAAAGGGAACCTTGTCATTTCGTAAAACACATAAATATTCAAATCAATAGAATATTCTCCGCTTTTCTTGCCTAAACGTGTTCAACAATTACCTTACAGATTTGTTGCTCGTTCATTTTTTGTTCATTTATTATTCTTCATTTATTGCCCATATTAACCGTAAAAGGCTATCTTCGAGGTCTTCATTATTATTGCTCATTCATTAATTGTTCATTACTAACTGCCCTAACTAAGCCTCGAAATCCCCTGTTCCAGCCAGCTTGAGGCCTAGTCTTGCATTAGTATTGGTTTGCATATCTTGTTCTCTTTACTTACACTTAACATCTATTACCTAACAACTAGCATTGCAATAAATCACATAATTTTAGAACCATAAAATCAAATATAATTGTTAATACCATTTTCAAGGTAAACAGTTTGGGGTCCACCGTGGGCTAACAATAATAATGATTATTTTGGTGCTAGTTTCTGAAAGCACAAGTTATTCTTCATACTTTTTCTTATCCAAGAATATTTGATTCAGGTCAAAAAATATCTAACTCAGCAAATGCACACGAAAACAAGTGTATTGAGCTTCAAGGAGAAAATAATACAAATGCTGGTGTACCACCGCCAAAACCTATGGGTGGCACCAAGACAAATCCCCATCGACATGGGCTCACGCAACGTTGTGCATGTCGATGTAAGCTCTCATACTGGCGGAAGTGTGCGCGGGGAAAACCAACATGAAGCTCAAGAGACTCAGCTCGAGAGGAAAGAAAAGTTAGCCTTCAAGTCATTTTGGAGATGTTGCAAGCACAACAAGTGGTTATTGCTCAACTACAAAGTCAACAAAAAACTCCAAAGACAGCAGTATCGAAAATTGCTCCTCGAGTCGATCAGGCAACATAGAGATCGAGTAACAATGGGTTAGCAGCTGACCACACTATTATGAAGATGCTGGAGAACCTCACCAAAAGTATTGAATCAGGAGAAAAGAAGATAGAGGCTAACAATAAAAAGGTGGAGACTTATAACTCGAGGGTCGATCAAATCCCGGGTGCACCTCTGATTTTGAAGGGCATAGATTCAAAGAAGTTCTTATAGAAATCATTCCCATAAAGTGTGGCTACGCACCCCATCCCAAAGAAATTCAGAATGTTCGATGTCCCAAAGTATAATGGGACAATGGACCCCAATGAGCACATTACCACGCTTATACTTGTGTTGTAAAATGGAATGACTTAAAGGATGATGAAAATGAGTCCGTCTTGTTGAAGAAATTTGGAGAAACACTGTCAAAAGGGGCTATGATGTGGTATCATAACCTACCCGAAAATTTAATAGATTTGCTTGCCTTAGTGAGCTCGAAAAAGAGTTTGGGAATTGATCAAAAGAAGAATCTACTTCAACCGATATGCCCTTAGGTATGACCATACATAAGATAGAAACCACACTTGCAAAGGGGGGACAATTAGCTAGAGCAGCGGATTTACCATGTTGGCTGACTTTTTTGTGAGAGCACACGCTGGTGCCATCAAGATTGTCACCATGAAGTCCGATGTCTTTAAAATCAAACAGATAGAAAAGAAGATGCTATGGGAATTTGTATCTCGCTTTCATATGGAGCGAATGGAATTACCACCAGTCTCCGATGACTGGGCAGTACATTCCTTCACTCAAGGCTTGAACAAATGAATCTTAGTAGCTTCAAAGTAGTTAAAATAAAATTTGATCAAATATCCTGCTGTGACCTGTGTGGATGTGCATAACAGGTATCAATCAAATATCAAGGTCGAAGACGACCAATTAGGATCCCCCTCGGGCTTAGTATATCCTAGCAGGATCTTAACAAAGGAACATAGGTTTTAGAGAAAGAGATTCGAGACCACACAAGGAAAGATACCAACCGTATATAGAAGATCGAAGAAACACCCCGAGGCGTAATACACCTCGAGGCGATCGAAGGACAATTCGAGGTCAAAGTTCTCGGGGACTCATGAGTCAAGCCGGGTTCTATAGGCATACTGGGTTGGTAGAGGCACCCCGGCTCTCTGAGTACAACTTCAAGGTTGAGGTTTTGGACATTGTATCGGCCATAGGTAAAATCAAAGATACCAAGTGGCCAAAACCCATACTGTCAAATCTTTCACAGAAGAACCTTAACTTGGTATGAAAATATCACGGCACTCACGGTCATAGGACCGAGGATTATATACAGCTTCGAGAAGAGGTAGCCTGGCTGATCAGTGAAAGGCATCTTCGAGAGTTCCTCAGCTACGGAGCTAAAAATCAACTTTGGGAAAGAGAGGCGAACAGGAAGAACGAACTAGAAGAGTCACATCACGTCATCCACATGATCATTTGAGGGGTCTAAGCCCCACAAGGACCCGTTGTCATCCATCACTAGGGAAAAGCGAACTCGGATTACATACTAGATAATGCTCTCACATTCAGTGAAGAGGACATCGAGACCTTGTCTCTGCCTCATAATGATGCGCTGGTAATTTTTTTTCTTTTCAATAAATTTCAAATTAAATGTGTGCTCGTCGATCCAGGTAGCTCGGCCAACATAATCAGGTCGAGGGTGGTGGAGCAACTCAGACTGCTCGACCGGGCCATACCTATCTCTTGAGTCCTCAATAGATTCAACATGGCGAGCGAGACAACGAATGGGGAGATTATCCTCCCGATCAATGTGGCCGGTACAATCCAAGATACCAAGTTTCATGTCATCGAAGGTGACATGAGATATAATGCCTTACTTGGAAGGCTTTAGGTACACAATATAAGGGTGGTGCCATCAACCCTTCATCAAATGATGAAATTTCCAACCAAGGATGGAGTAAAAGTAGTGTACGAGGAGCAGCATGCAGCAAGAGAGATGTTCGCGGTGAACGACATGGCACCGGCATCGACGCCCTCTACATTGAAGAAGCCAGAAGACAAGTAAACAGCCAATTAGCAACTTCAAACCGACATTCTCAGCTACACCTGAATGAGTAAATAAAGGCCGCGTCACATCCTCGGAGCAAGCAGTTGAAATGTATCAAGGCTCGAATGTTATCATTGCTAAGGTACAACCCTCTCCCTTTTCATTTATGTTTTATAATAACTTATTGTAGATGTTCGATTGAGAGGAATCGAATCACCGTCCAGCTCGAAGACCTTGGGTTTTAAAGCATGCGTTGTGCTCTTTTTCCCTTACTTCATATTTTATCCCAGATGGGTTTTACCGGCAAGGTTTTTAACTAGGAAGCATCCATATACTTCGTAGGAAGAACTCATTAAGTATTCATGGCTTCTCTTCGATCAACCTCACATACTGGGGGGCATCTGCCTAGGAGGTTACCTCTATGAAGAAATCAAACTATGCCTAGGAGGAACTCGATAGAAGAATGTTGTATCGGGTCAAATGGTCAAACGAACCGTATCCATATAGAATTATCGAGCCTCCAAAGGTAAAAAAAAATGTATGCGTACATCAAGTAATTGAGGAAGCCTCTTTGCTTATCAATATACTTTGTGCCTCGAAAACGTTCACTACTTTCTCATAAGATGGCTTAAGGGCCAAAAACACTCGAACACTCGGGGAATGTCATTGACATTCAGCTCATTGAGCCATCGAAAACTCTAATTCATAAGACCTCGATCAAGTAACTCGAGCTCGTAAGACCTTAGTGAGGCAACATCAAATCTGTAAGACCTCAACGAGGCATGCCCAATATGACCTTAAAAAGGCATAACCCCAATTGTAAGGCCAATGATATGTTCGAATTTGTAAGATCCCTAAAAAGTGATACCCTTGCTATAGAAGCAAAGGTCATCTCACCCTAGATCTAAAGGCTACGGCCGAACTTAAATACTATGGTCATATCAGAAGGCTCTGACAGAATTAACGCGGCTCGGAGACGTCCGACCGCTGCCACAAAATTAAAGGCCTTCAAATACTTTAAAAACACTTCAAAAGTAATTGGTCAATCAGGTCGCCCCCGGTATAAGCAAAAGAGCTTCGATCATATCAGCTCCAAATAATGAGAAGACTTCGAGACAATTAGCCTTCAAAAAGAAGACTTAAAAAAATCAGCCTCAAGAGAACATCCCTGGGTACTTAATTATCGTCATATATCGACTCATAATCGAGGTTCTTATTTGAGCCGTCAAAAAGTCGGACGAACACAAAACATGCCAAGGCATAATCAAAACTTCGAAAGTCTTTAGCCAAAATGGGGAAAAACAATAGCCATATTATAGGTCACATCGACCCAACCTAAAAAGAGCCTAAGGGCCAATGGTAAGAGCCTACGGTCCAGCCTAAAGAGCCTAACGGCCAATAGTAAGAGCCTACGGGCCAGCATAATGAGCCTAAGGGCCAATGCGTAAGAGCCTAAGGGCTAGCTTAAAGAGCCTAAGGGGTAAGAGCCTAAGGGCTAGCCTAAATATCCTAATGGCCAATACGTAAGAGCCTAAGGGCCAGCCTAAACACCCTAAGGGTCAATATGTAGGAGCCTTAGGGCCAATGTATTAAAAACTTGAGGGTCGATTACCCGAGTTGAAATTTGACTCGACGATCGAACCCCAAACGGTCAACTGTTATCGGTCATTCATCGAGCATGAAAACCTAATGGGTTTATATTATAAGTCTGGCACATCGGACTAGTTATCGACAAACATCAAACTTTATTCCAAAAAGGCAAAGGGAAGACAAGAATGACGAAAAGCAAAGATCCTTATATATATATATATATATATATATATAAAATAAATGTTCGAAAAGACATATTTCCAAGGCTCACTCATGAAGTCCTTTCACAAAAAAAGTGAAAAATAAAAAGCTAATCTACTACCAGGGTCATGTGACCGAACAAAGCTCCCTCAGAAGTTGTGCATTTAATGGCTTGGCCCTAGACCCCCGGAACATCAACGGCCTCCTCCCCCTCGGGGACTTCAACTTCATCTCCATCATCCTTTGAGTCGCTGGTTGAACCACTGGCTGAACTATCATCGGAAGAAAGTAGAGATGTTGATTATTCCTCTAGGGCCTTCACCCTCTCGATCTCAGCAGACAGATCGATTGCCCTTACATGTACATCCTCGAGAGCCTCTCTTCGAGATCTTTATCGGGCATGCTCCAAGCCTCGGGTAATTTCAAGCTCGGCACCTTCAGATACCTTCATGGCTTGAGCATTTGCAGCAACAACATCTTCTCGATACGAGAATATAGACACATCGACTTCGAACTTGGCTGCGGATAGCGCGACGACTGATTCAACATGGAGGCATCGAAAAGTTGATGAATTCTAATCGTTCCTTGTTATTTCATTCCAATAAATATGGGGACTATCTGTATACGAGAAAAATTAGGAAAGATCGATTTTAAGGCTTCTATGGCATTTTAAGCCCGACCTCGATAGGCTTGCAGCAAGTCTAAGGCTCTCCCCCGAAGCATTCACCTCGAGAGGGTATATCGAAGATTCATAACATCGTACCTCGAGGCAGTATGAAAATCGACGACCGTCAAAGAAAGGCGGAAAATTCTTAAAACTGACAGACTATGCAAGAAATATTACAAATCCGTATTAAGCTATTATACAACTGTACCAATGGCATTTTCTCTTCATTACTAGACATGTACTATATTGGAATTCCTCCCTCCTATATAAAGGGAACCCTTGTCATTTTGTGAAGCAGATTAATATTCAATACAATAGAACATTTTCTGCTTTTCTTGCCCAAACGTGTTCATTAATTACCTTACAGATTTTTGCTCGTTTATTTATTATTCTTCATTTATTGCCCATTATTAACTGCAAAAGGCTATCTTCGAGGCCTTCATTATCATTGCTCCTCCATCAATTGTTCATTGGTAACTGCCCAAACTAGGCCTAGGAGCCCCATGTTCCATCCAGCTCGAGGCCCAATCTTGCGACAATATTGGTTTACATATCTTGTTCTCTTTACTTACACTTAGCATCTATTGCCCAACAACTAATATTGAAATAAATCACATATTTTTAAAACCATAAAAATCAAATATAATTGTTAATACCATTTTCAAGGTAAGCAATTATTGATACAAAGATTATATTACTTGTGCAGAATCTACATCAAGAAAATTTATTTTATATCTCGATGGTTTATTGGTAACACCTTCACTACATTCAGTAGGTAGGAGTAAAGTCTGCGTACAGACTATCTTTCCTATGACCCCGCGACTACTTTTCCTATGCCTCCACATATTGGGAATATACTGGGTATGTTATTATTATTGTAAGAGTTATTTTATATGTACTACGAAATTTCAAACGGAGATTAATCTTTTTATATTTCAAATCAAACGACCCTTAAGGTAAGAAAGAAAAAGCAAAAGGGGAAAAAAAGGGCTCATCTCCTTTCTTTCTTAAGGGTGGTAGAATTTGAAATTGGAATTAAGAGTAATTACAACTTGAACGTCAAATAGACAAATATGTAGCTACGTTTCCGTAACGGTTTTGGTTTTACATATCTGTGGATATTATGCGAGGAACGTTGTTAGTTCCCTTTTTAAGCAAAATCTTTTTAAAGGGCATTTGTGTTTGGTTTTTGAAAACCAAGCTACATTTGTTTTTGGTTGTTGAAATACATTTTAGTTTAATTTCCCAAGAAATAAATATTTTTGAAATGAAGTATTACTTTTAGATATGGGAATCTTGTTTTTAGAAAAAACAAAACAAAAACCTTCGAAGGTTTCTAAGAAAAAAGCTTTTACTAAGTGGTATTACAATCGGACTTTCGGGTGTATATGAGTAAAAATTATACGGGCGTTCTATTTGGTTGCCCCATTTAATTTATATCTATTTCTTTAAAAACTTTTAAATTTATATTTATTTTTTGTGAAGATTAACGATTTCCATGGATGAACGATATTAGTTTCAGATGATAGACAGAGAAGAAGCAAGAACTTTTCATTATTGTATTGAAAAATGAGAGTGAGTCTCTGTAACTGTACATACAAGAAACTTCCGGAATGTCTATATGTAAAAATATCTGCTATATTATTTTGTGTAAAATGTATTGGGCCATTGGGCCAGAATTAAATAATATCTATAACTTGAGCTTGGGCTGCACTGCTGCTGCTCTGTTTCTGTTTCACTGATTTGGGCTGCAGATGTGGCCCAATAACTTCAACACCCCCTGCAAGTTGGAGGGTGACTGAATCCCCAACTTGAGCATGATAGAATGATGCAAAAGACCAGTAAAGGGTTTGGTAAAGATATCCGCAAGCTGAGAGGTAGTAGGGACATAGTGCAAGGCAATAAGGCCTTCATGAAGCTTGCCTCTGATGAAATGAAAATCCACCTCAATATGTTTGGTCCGCTCATGAAATACATGATTCTTTGCAATGTGAAGTGCTGCTTGATTATCACAAAAGACTGGTACAGGTGTGGTAACAGGAACCCCAAAATCAGATAGCAATCGAATGAGCCAGGTGAGCTCACCAACAACCTTGCTGATGGCTCTATACTCAGCCTCAGCAGAACACAGAGATATCATAGGCTGCTTCTTAGCTTCCAACCAATAAGAGAGCCACCTAACAGAACACAAAAACTAGAGACAGATCTCCTGGTGTCTGGGCAAGAAGCCCAGTCACTATCACAATAAGCAGATAAGGAGAGGTCAGGTGTGTTTCCGAGAAAAATGCCAAGCTCAGAAGTGCCTCTAAGATATCTTAGGGTATGCAAAGCTGCAAGCATGCGAGATGAGGTAGGCTTCTGAAGATATTGACTCAAATGCTGTACAGCAAAGGCCAAGTCAGGTCTAGTGTGGGTGAGAAAATTGAGTTTCCCCACTAAGCACCTATATGATTCAAGAGAGGGAAGAGGATCCCCCATATCTAGTTTGAGTTTAACAGAGAGGTCAAGAGGGCAAGTAATAGGAGAAACATCCTCACAGTGATAGGTTTTGAGCAGGTCAGTGATAAACTTTTTCTGGTGGAGAAGAAGCCCAGTAGAGTGATAACTGACCTCAATTCCCAGAAAATAGTTGAGCACCCCCAAGTCCTTGATTTTAAACTCATGATCCAGAAATCCTTTCAAAGCAGTGATCTCCTCTAAATCGTTACCAGTGAGAATAATGTCATCAACATAGACAACCAACAAGACAATAGAAGAGCTAGATTTCTTACGGAAAAGAGAATAGTCATTGAGAGAAGAAGAAAAGCCCTTAGAACATAACACCTGGGACAGCTTGGCATACCATTGCCTAGAAGCTTGCCTTAAACCGTACAAAGATTTATGAAGTAGATAGACCAAAGGAGAAGAAGAGGTAGCACAGGTAACTTCCAGACCAGGAGGCAATTTCATATAAACTTCCTCAGCTAAGTCACCATGTAGGAAGGCATTATTGACATCAAGTTGAAAAAGGGACCAATGCTGTTTGATAGCCACAACAATGAGGGATTTAATTGTTGAAAACTTGATAACAGGAGATAAGGTCTCAGTAAAGTCTACACCCTCAACTTGGGTGTCACCCATAATAACCAGCCTAGCCTTATGTCTCTCCACAGACCCATCAGCCATATATTTTATCTTATAAACCCATTTGCAACCAATATGTTTCTTGCCAAGGGGAAGGGGAACTAGTGACGAGGTATGATTGGCCTCCAAAGCTGCAAATTCCTTGATCATTGCCTCCTGCCATGCAGGAATAGAGGCAGCCTGCTTATAAGAGGTAGGCTCTGCCTCTGTAATGCTAACTAAACTGTGAAGACAAGTGGAAGAAGAACTGGGGCCAGATATAGATGGAGGTAGATTGCAGACATACTACTGCAGGTGAGCAGGAAGGACATGTGCCCTAGTGGATCTTCTGGGAGCAGAGGATGCAGGCACTGATAGATTCTGTGATGGAGAAGAAGAGGAATGAGAATGAGAGGCAAGAGGTTGCTGGGTGGAAGAAGAGGAAGGATTGTGTAGAAAGTCATCAACAGGAGGAACCCAGGCAGCAGAAGGATTAATAGGAGGAAAGGAACCATGGGAAGAGTTCCCTAAAGAAGCAAAAGGAAAGACATCCTCATGAAAAGTTACATCCCTGGAGATCAGACTAATTTTAGACTTCAAGTTATACAGTTTGTAACCCTTTTTACCCAATGGATATCCTAGAAAAACACAGGGATCAACTCTGGGTTGAAATTTATCTCTATTCTGTTTAGGGACTGAGGCAAAACAGAGGCAATCAAATGTTTTAAGATGGTTACAGGATGGAATCTGTCCAAACAGTAACTCAAAAGAGGATTTATTGTTAAGAAGTTTGGAAGGAAATCTGTTAATGAGGTAGGTTGCAGTAAGCACACAATCACCCCAGAATCTAATGGGTAGCTGTGAATGAAAAAGTAGAGCTCTTGAAGTTTCTAGGAGGTATCTATGCTTTCTCTCAACTACACCATTTTGTTGTGGTGTATGAGAGCAGGAAGTTTGATGCAGTATGTCATTTTCAGCAAAGAAATTGCTGCCACATCTACTAGAGCCAAGTTCAAAGGCATTATCACTCCTAATGGTTTGTACCATAGACTGGAATTGAGTTTTAATCATGGCAATGAAGGCTTTGATAAGGGGAAAGGCATTGCTCTTGGACCCCATAAGGTGGGTCCAAGTAGCTCTGGTAAAATCATCAACAATTGTTAGAAAATATCTACAACCATTATGAGTAGGAGTGGCATAGGGACCCCATGTATCAACATGGATGAGTTGAAAAGCATGTGTTGTTCTAATGGAACTGTCAGGAAAGGGTAGTCTAGATTGCCTGGCCAAAGGACATATAGTACAAAGGAAAGGCTGATTTGTTGAAAATGTACATGGTATAGAAGACATGTCTTTCATTCTAACAAAAGGTATGTGCCCTAGTCTATTATGCCATAAAATCTCCATTTTATTCGATTCAGAATGGTATGTACAATGAGAGGAAGAAACAGAATAAACAGTTAATGGAGAATGGTATTTACAAGGATCAAGAGATTAAAGAGAAGAAGATTGCACAAGCCTGTAGAGACCATCATCCAATTTACCAATCTCCAGTGGCCTCTTCAAAGAAGGGGCCTGTATTAAACAAGAGAATTTAGTAAATAGAACAATAGAATTTAACTGGCACACAAGTTTGGACACAGAGATGAGATTGTAGTGAAAGCTGGGAATATAAAGGACATGAAGTAGAGTGAAACAAAGGAATTGTATTGATTCTGTGCATGTTACCTTAACCTTATAACCATTGGGCAAGGTAACTAGATATGGTATTACTAAAGGCTTAATATCAAACAGAAGGTCTTTATTAGAGGTCATGTGATCAGTATCACCAGAGTATATAATCCAAATGCAGTCACTTATTTTAGTTAGGATGCAAGCCCCATAGGATACATTCTTTAAATGATTGGTTGGAGAAAAATTACTAGCAAAGTTGGCTGATGCCATAAGACTGGACTGCTGCTGAGACTCTGAAATTTGTGTCTGTTGGAGCAACAACATAAGCTGTGAGTATTGATCTTTGGTTAAACCAGGTATGAGAGACCCTGATTCAGAAGCCCCCTGAGTATTGACAGTACTGTTCTGAGTTCTAGCAGGGTTTAGACACCCCTGCACTTCAACATGTGCTGCACTCCTCCTTCCTTTTGTGAATTTGAAATCTGATGGAACACCTTTTGTGAATTTGAAGTCTGACGGAAATCCGTGAAGTTTGTAACACTTGTCAATGAGGTGTCCAGGTTTCTTACAATACCTACACACTAAGTTTGCCTTGTTGAGGTAAAAATTGAGTCTTTCACTGAATTGCTTAGGGTATCCAGCCGTGGGAGGAAATTTTGTGATTGGGGATTTGCTACTGAAGTGAGTATTGAAAGCACTCGAATCATGACGAAATTGGGATGGTGAGGAAACTTGTCTTTGTCTCTCATCTTGGAGTAAAATGTTGTATGCACAATCCAGAGTTGGTGGAGGCTGTAACATAAGAATGTTGCTCCTGACTCCCGCATAGATGTCATTGAGCCCCATGAGAGACTGGTGCAATTTGTTTTCATTATCCTCCCTTTGAAGCTCGGATCTGGCATTGCATGTGCAAGTGTTGCCACAAGATGCACGCATGAAACCCAGCTCATTCCACATTTTCTTCAACTCGTTGAAATAAGATGCTATATCCAAAGACCCCTGATTAGTTGATGCCAATTCCTGCTTAATCTCAAATATCCTGGTGCCATTGACAGTCTCATATCTACTATTAAGCTGATTCCAGATGCTTTGAGCAGTGTCAGAATACTGAACACTCTCGGCTATCTCTGGCGCAAGGGAATTAGTAAGCCAAGAGATAATCATATTGTTGCACCTATCCCATTGCCTAGACTGAGGAGAATTATCTGGAGGTTTAGGAATCGTTCCGTCAATGAAACCTATTTTATTCCTAGCGGATAGCGAGACGATTATATTACGTCTCCATCCCCCAAAACCAATCCCTGAAAAGGGATTGCTTACCAAAGAGATTCTCGTAACATCAGAAGACAGGAGAAACAAAGGGTTCGAGGGGTCAATTATGAAATTATCAGTCCTAGACTCAGAGGTATCACCAACATTAACCATTTTTGACTGAGAAACGTTTTTGGGCTTGAAACTTGTAAGATAGAAACCCTAACTGCTCCTAGGTACACAAAACTTCAGGAATCGACTGACTCCTACGTTTGAACTGACAAGAGGAAGTATGAAACTCAGAAAACTCAGAAAAAAATCAACAATTACCGAAGAATATCCATAGAAAATAGAGAAAAAGAGAAAAACCTAGATTTGCCAGAGAACACGGAAACTTCGACGAAAAACGGTGAGAGTAGCATCGCAACGAAGTCCGTGACGAGCGAAATCAGAATCCATGCTGTGATACCATGATAAGAATGGACCTTGGGCCTAACTCAACCCCAAAAGCTAGCTTATGAAGTGAGGATTGAGGAGACCAAGGACCTCAAATCCCTCCGATGTGGGACAACTCAACACCCCCCTCACGCCCATATCTCCGGTGCGTGGACAACATAAATGGGGGCCCAACATCAGTAACAATAATTGGGATGGACCTTGCTCCGATACCATGTGAAGATTAACGATTTCCATGGATGAACGATATTAGTTTCAGATGATTGAGAGAGAAGTAGCAAGAACTTTTCATTATTGTATTGAAAAATGAGACTGAGTCTCTGTAACTATACATACAAGAAACTTCCGGAATGTTAATAAGTAAATATATCTACTATATTATTTTGTGTACAATGTATTGGGCCATTGGGCCAGAATTAAATACTATCTACAACTTGAGCTTGGGCTGCACTGCTGCTGCTCTGTTTCTGTTTCACTGATTTGGGCTGCAGATGTTGCCCAATAACTCCAATATTTTAAAAAAAAATTCAGCTTTCTTATTTCTTTTCTTCAGTACCTCACCAGAAGAAAGCAAGATTGTATTTTGACATTTATAAATAACGATAGGACAAATGACTCTTCCATTTGGGCAGATAACAATTACTCTACTCAAGTCGTTGGACTTGTATAAGTTAACGAATTTGATGAGATTTCTGTTGTCGGAATAAAAAATTGCGAATGAAAGAGCTGTACAATTAAACGACTAGGAAATGGCAGCAAGTCTATAAAGAGCCATTATAGCAAAAATACCATTTTCTAGTTGGCACAATCAGTCCAAATATTTCTGGGAGAACTTTAAAACACAACGCACAAGATGCAGAGATATCAAATAAAACTTAGCAGATAAGAAACCATAAAAGAAAGCAAATTTACATGATGCAGGGGACAGTGGAAAAGAATTCAAATAGGACAGTGAAAAACTTCAGCTCTGAATCCAAATAGGACAGTAAAAAACTTTAGCTCTAGAGCTGAAGTTTATCAGTTACAACACAAAAACTTCAACTTTAGATCTGAAGTTTTCATTTACAATACAAAAAACTTCAGCTTTAGAGTTAAAGTTTCCGGTTACAACACAAAAAATTCAGCTCTAGAGCTGAAGTTTTTAGTTACAACACAAAAACTTCAGCTCTAGAGCTAAACCTCAAGCCCGGCTACCAGAATGCTGAAGCCTATGTGCTGAAGTTATGCAAAAAAGTGAGTATACTTGTAATTTTTTTACAAAGTGAGCACAAGTTAAAATATGACAGAAAAAGCAAGTATTGATGCAAATGCCACTGTATATGAGCTAACAACCAATAACGAATTAACAATAATGAGTTCAATAGACTAAATAGTGTATGTGTGCTTGATACGAGGGGCTCCAACTACATGGGCTTTTGTACCTATATTCGGTTTTACGATTACAATTGAACCTATAGTTATTTTGTAAAAAAATTTGCAAGCGTAGTTATTTTACGATCAAATTTATAGTTATGAGTCTGAAGTTAAAAATGCTTGAAGTAAAAAAAATACACTTCAAATACACTTAAAGCAAATATGTTTGAAGTGCAATCAGTGGTTTCATGCAATCATGCAATTAAGGCTAATAAATCTGAAGTGAAAAATTGCACTTTAGATATACTTAAAACCAATAAGCTTGAAGTGAAACATCGCAATTCAGATGCACTTAAGGCAAAAAGTCTGAAGTGCAACGAACATTTTCATTCACTTAAGGCCAATAAATCTGAAGTGAAAATTTGTATTTCAGATGCACTTAAGACCAAAAATCTGAAGTGCAACAAACGTTTTAATTCACTTAAACTCAATAAGTCTGAAGTAAAAAATTGCACTTCAGATGCACTTAAGGTCAAAAAGTCTGAAATGCAACAAACGTTTTCATTCACTTAAGGTCAATAAGTCTGAAGTGAAAATTACTGAGAAACGAAAATTTGTTCTTCGAATTATAACAATCAATATTCGATTTAATACCTAAATCTATTCCAAATGAGTTCAAATTAAAACATATCATCCAAATATCATCAGGAACAAATTCCAATCATCAATTTGTCAAAACAATAATAAATCTAAAGAACCTATTTTGTAATTAAGAAAAAATAGAACCTTTAAGTAATAGTAAAGGATAAAACATTATAACAACTTAATATTATAAAATATTATAAATTACATTAAAATATATTCACAATCATCATATAAAATTATTGTCATACGAAAAAAAGAAGATGACGATGAATGAGGGAAGAGGAGGAGGAAAAATATGCTTGGAATTGTTTAGCATCGCCCGGCAGGTTGATCGTGCAAAATTCCAAATAACCACTGTCCAACATCTGTAATTGAAAATAGTATGGAATTCTAAATTTTCAAATAACAATTGTGGAATTTGAAACTCCTAGATACTGGGGAGCTGAAAATGGTTAGCTCGCGCTATTACAAGAAATCATCGTCCAATCAATCATCATATATTTGGGTAAAAATTATATGAAATATTTTATTTGGTCGTTTTTATTTAATTTATATTTATTTTTTAAAAAGGTTTTAACCTATACTTATTTTTAAATAAGGTATCTTTCTCTTCCTCCTTCTCCTCCTCCTCCTCCTTTATTTTCTTCTTCTTCTTCTTCTTCTTCTTCTTCTTCTTCTTCTTCTTCTTCTTCTTCGTCGTGTGACAATGATTTTATACGAGGACAGTGAATATATTTTAATGTAGTTTATGATGTTTTACAATGGTGAGATGTTATGACATTTTATTTTTTACTATTACTTAGGGTTTCTTATTTGTTTTCTTAATTGCAAAATGTGTTCATTAGATTTAGTGTTATTTTAAAAATTGAAGATTATGGTTTGTTCCTGATGATATTTGGAAGCTATATTTTAAATTTGAGCTCATTTGGAGTAGATTTAGGTATTAAATCGTATATTGGATTGCTGTAATTCGAAGAACAAATTTTCATTTCTCGACAGTTTTCACTTCAGACTTATTAGCCTTAAGTGAATGAAAACATTTGTTGCATTTCAGACTTTTTAGCCTTAAGTGCACCTGAAGTGCACATTTCACTCCAGACTTACGTGAATTGAAATATTTGTTGCACTTCAGACATTTTGGCCTTAAGTGCATCTGAAGTGCAAATTTTTACTTCTGACTTACTGGCCTTAAGTGAATAAAAATATTTATTGCACTTCAGATTTTTTGGCATTAAGTGCATTTAATGTGATTTTTTTTTACTTTAGACGTATTGGCCTTAAGTGCATGAAATCATTCGTTGCACTACAAACCTATTTGCCTTAAGTGCATTTGAAGTGTAACTTTTTTACTTCATGATTTTTTTTATCAATTCAAATCCATAAGTCTGAAGTTGATCGTAAAATAAGTATGCTTGCAAATCTTTTTGCAAAATGGGTATAGGTTGAATCGGGACCCCAAAATCGAGTATAGATGCAAAAGCCCTTCAGACTGGGTATCGTACTTTTCATTTTCGGCTATACTATTTGATTTAAAATCCAATTGATAAAAAAGGACTATGTTTTTATTATCCAACATTTTCATAAAGAAAATTTTACCTTCTGTAGCAAACTGTTACATGCCCCATTAATTCTAAATTAATTTTAAAATATTATTATTTATAGCTATTTTTTTCTATTTTATAGCAAAATAAATATTTATTTTATACCTACCATTAAGGTGTGAAATATCTTTATCTCTCTTTCTTCTCTCTCTATATATCAGCAAGATTCTCAATCTTCTTCTTTTCCCTCAAATCTCTCTTACTTTTCCATCAAGGCAACCGTTATAGCGGCCATATTTAGTGGCGACGGTGGATTTTCTGAAGCGAAGAGAATATGTATAAAGCAAAGATGCAGTGGGCGAATAGATCTATGTATTGATCTTTTGAAAATCCGAAGAAGAGCCACCATAGAAGATTTGAGGGCCGGATTTTTGTTCGTCTCCATTTTTAGCTTTAACACATTGTATACAATATTTTATTTGGTCGGAAAACGCCATCTTCGATGAACTTTCTTCTCTTCTATGCTATTGAGTCATATCTATTATGTACAAATATACTCTGATATATTGTATTTTTTTTATAAATATATTGTTGTTTCGTTTGTATTTTATGTATTCTGAAGGTCTTATTTTTTAATATAGCAGAATATCACTATTAACATTCTACTCTTCTTTGCTACTGAGTCACATATAATGATACAAATACATTGTATTCTGTACAAGTACATTTCAAATACATTATATTTTTGTATAAATATATTATTTTTTGCTTGTATTTTATGTATTTTGAAAGCCTGTATTTTTTTAATACAATCAAATATAACTGTTTTTGTGATTTTTGTTGTATGAATACAATCAATTTGAATACGATGAATTGAATACAATAAATAATAGTGAATAATGAATATCAATGAACTGAATACAATGTACACATTCGAAATTAAATAGAAGAGTATACAGCCTATTTCTTGATTTTTTATTTTTTTGAATATGGATAAATTCAATATAGTAAAATTGAATACAATTCAATATTGCGCTTTCCCTTATTAAGCATTTGTAGTCACTATTTTAGGCGTATTACCTCACTGTATTTATAAATATATTTGCGCGAATACATGGAATACAAAATTAAATAGCTATAATCCCTATTTTTTAGGCAGATTGCCTCATTGTATTTATATATACAGTCGCGCGAATACATGAAATACAATACAGTAGGAATGAAACTTTGTAGAATTTATTTTGTTGTGTTAAATTAGGAGTGATATACGCTAATTAATCATCTTTCTATTATTAAACAACTGGACTCCCTATTTATCAAGCGAACTCTGTGACTGTATTCATGAATACAATAGCGCTAATACAGTCCGATAGCAACGAAATATTAACTATATATATATATGATCGCTTCCGAATGAGGCTCAGGGAATAAATTACAAGAACTCCAATCATGGCTACTAATCCCTAAACAAACCTTAAACCACGATGCTCCACACAACCCTTCAACAGTCACATGCCTAAACGGGTTTTACGAGCACCGCCAGTTAGGTTGGCCTAACAATGATTTACTGTCAAGATTAATGACTTTCTGGTATGACGACCCAAAGGGTCATCACCTGTTTCATTACTCATTCCGTATCTCCGAGGCCTTGAATACCTTATTGAGGGTCGCCTCGCTCTATGTGCGCAGTCCGAGCGCGTAACCAGAAAGCTTAAATATGAATTCTGTGTAAAACGATAATGAATTTTGATATTAATATGATTAAAGTTGACTGGTCAACACTTTGGGTAAACAGACCTGGACCCGTGATTTGACAGTCCCGGAGGGTCCGTAAGAAAATATGGGACTTGGGCGTATGTCCGGAATCGAATTTTGAGAAATGAATTTTTATGTCAAATTATTTCTAAAAATAACTAAAGGAATTGGAAAATAAAATTGATTAAAAGACTATGGTATCGGGCTCGTATTTTGGTTCCGATGCCTGATATAAGTTGCATATGGGATTTAAGCGCTTTCAGTAAAGCTTGGTTTAAAACGGAAGTCATTTGACGAATTTCAGACTTAAAATTGAAAATTTGTGTTTCATGAAAGAACTGAGAGAAATCTTATGCTTTGGGGCTTGATTCTATGTATATGATGTTATTTTGGCGATTTGATGGCATGAGTAAGCCCGTGGGATATTTTTGAGGTGGTGTGTATTTTTGATTTGGAGCCCCGAGGGCTCGGGTGAGTTTGAATAGGTTCCCGGAGGTTTTAGACTTAAAAATAGCAGTGTCCCTTGTTAGCCAGCACGGCCGCGCTCCCTACTAGTGCGGTCCGCGCTTGAAGAATCAGAGAGTGGTAATATTGCAGGTCTCGGATACCTCTGGTGCGGCCCACGTCAAAACGTGTGTGGCCGTGGAGGGTCCAGCGCGGCCGGGTCCATTTGACGTGGTCCTCTTTGCGCGGTCCGCGCTGGGACTTCTGGGAGGTTATAAAAGACGGGATTTTTCAGTTATTTCTTACTTTTCAAAAACACAAAACATAAGAAGTGATTTTCTAAAAATTTCTTCTTCTTCAAAACGATTGGTAAGTGATTCTAAACTATTTTCTTCACTCCTCAATATCTTTTAACATGATTTCCACTTCAAATCAAAGATTTCAGTGGGGAAATTTTGGTAGAACCTAGGCTTTTTTAAAACTGGGGGTTTTGGACCTCAATTCGAGGTCCGATTCCAAAATAAATTACATATTTGAGTTTATACGGAAATGGGTAACCGGGTCTTGGTTCGAACATCGAGTTTTGACCACGCGAGCCCGGGGTAGTTTTGGAATTTTTGGGCAAAACTTTTGGAAACCCATTTTTATGCATTCAAATTGTTTCACTTAGACTTTGTTGGTGTATTTAAGTAATTTGTGACTAGATTCGAGCGTATTGGTGGAGGAATCGAGGGGTAAAGTTGTAACTGAGGCTTGGTTGAATTCAAAACATCGAGGTAAGTATTCGGTTTAAACCTAGCTTGAGGAATTAGGAGTTTTTTTTGAGTCGTATTTGCTACGTGTTTGTGTTGTACACGACGTATGGGCATGATGACGAGTATCCATATGTTGGTGTCGAGCATGACTGTGGGTCTTAATTTGATAGTTGTGAATTCTTAATTGATCCTATAAAAGCCTCGATTAACGATCCTTGATACTGAGCATTGGTTTTAACTGTGCCGAGTAGAAATTGAATGGAATTGGTTATAGATGATACTCCATTGCCGGGACATTTGAATTGATGTTATGGTATTCTCTTACCTGGAAGTTGTTACATTGACTTGTTCCCTTCCGGGGATTTATTTTGTGTATTGTGTTGGAAGAAATAGGATCGGATGGTACGCATACCACAAGATATTGATGAAATGGGATTGGGTGGTACGCCTACCACAAGATATTGATGAAATAGGATCGAGTGGTATGCCTACCAAAAGATATTAATGAAATGGGACCGGGTGGTACGCCTACCACAAGATATTGGTGAAATGGGTTCATGTGGTACATCTACCCCGAGATATTGATTGAATGGGGATCGGGTGGTACGCCTACCATGAGTTATGATGAAATGGGAGCGGGTGGTATGCCTACCACGAGAAATTGAGAAATGGGTTCAGGTTGCACGCATGTAACGAGATGTAAATTTAAATGAAAATTGTTTTGTATATTCATATTCGTGATAATACCTTTATAGTGCGTTCTTTGTTGGTATCCCAGAATTTTGTTCATTTTGCTATCCCCAGAGCATGCTTTCCCTTCCCTAATTTTACTTGTTATTTCCTTACAGTATATTATCTAACTGCACTAGTTTATCTGAAGTCTGGTCCTAGCCTCGTCACTACTTCGTCGGGGTTAGACCAGACACTTACCAGCACATGGGGTCAGTTGTGCTGATGCTTCAATCTGCACTTATGTGCAGATACCAGAGCAGCTTTTGAGCAACAGGAGTAGCCTGGGAGCGAGCCTTCATTCCGGCGAGACACCGAGGTATCCTTGCAGGAGTCCGTAGGCACGACGTCTTCTCTATCTTTATTTCCGTCTGTATCTCATTTTTTGAGACAAACAATTTATACTTTCTTTCAGATGTTGTATTTAGCGACTCTTAATATTTCGTGAGTTATGTGACACCAGATTTTGGGGGTAGAGACTATGTTGAACTTCCGTATTGTTATTCATTTTCATTTATATTAAGTCTTCCGCTTGTTCAGTTGAATCTCTTGTTTTAACGTTATGGTTGATAAATATAAAAAAAGGATTATGTGGTTAAAGAGTTGTAATTAATAATTGGCTTGCTTAGCTTCCATTAATAGGCGTCCCCGAAGGTTGAAAAATCCGGGTCGTGACAAGTTGGTATCAGAGCACTAGGTTACATAGGTCTCACAACTCACGAACAAAATTAGTAGAGTCCGAGGGATCGGTACGGAGACGTCTGTATTTATCCCATATAGGCTACCGAGTTAGGAAAATTCCACATTTGTTCTTTCTTATCATGCAGTTATGTTGCTCAAATACTAATTGTCTTTCTACTTTGTTCTTCGTAGATAGCAAGAACACGCGCTTCCTCATCTTCCGATCAACATTCTGAGCCCCAAGCAGCCCACACTAGGGGTTGAGGGCGAGGCCAAGGTCGTGCCAAGGGCCGAGGTAGAAGAAGAGCTCAGCCCCGAGCAGCAGCACCAGTGGCGGAGCCTCAGGTTGATTTCAATGAGGAGGTTCCAGCCCCAGCTCTAGCAGCTTCGGTAGGCCCAGCTCAATTTCCAGAGGGGTTTATTGCCACCCCACTTCTTCAGAACGTTTTGGTCGGATTGGTGGGCCTCATGGAGAGCGTCACTCGAGCAGGTTTTCTTCCAGTAGCACCAGCCGCCTCTCACACTGGAGGAGGAGTTCAGACTCATTCTATACGTACTCCGTAGTAGGTAGCTCCCCAGGTTCAGATTCCAAAAGTGCAGCCAGCTATGGTAGTTCAGCCAGGAGTGGTTGCTCAGACAGGCACTGGAGCGGCTATGTCCGCAGATGCTTTGTGTAGGTTGGATAGGCTCACCAAGTTCTTCCCTACTATGTTCAGCGGTAATTCTTCTGAGGATCCCTAGGATTTCTTATATAGCTGCCATGAGGTTCTTCGGAACATGGGAATCGTTGTGTCCTATGGAGTGGATTTTGCTGCATTTCGCCTATCTGTATCCGCCAAGACTTGGTGGAGGGATTTATGTTTAGCTAGACCAGCAGGGTCTCCATCTTTGACTTGGGATCAGTTTTCATAGTTGTTCTTGGAGAAGTTTCTCCATGTTACTCAGAGGGATGCTTATCGGTGGCAGTTTGAGCGCCTCTAGCAGGGTTCTATGACACTCACTCAGAACGGACCAGGTTTATCGATCTCGCTCGCCATGCTCTTGTCATACTTCCCACAGAGAGGGAGAGGGTGAGGAGGTTTATTGATTGTTTGATTTAGCCGATTCGTCTCCAGATGGCTAGGGAGACTGGTAGAGAGATAAACTTTCAGGAGACAGCCAATGTGGCCTGCAGAGTCGAGATGGTTCTGTCACACGGGGTGGTCATAGGGCAGACAAGAGGCCCGTCAGTCAGGCCGATTTAGTGGTGCCTCATCTCGAGGCAGAGATTCATACGATAGGGGTCATCCTCCTAGAACCTTCCAGTCAGCACTCCAGGTTTCTCAGGCTACTTTAGGTGGTCGTGGTTCTTAGCCGTAGTATTCTGATTGGTAGCCTTATTGTGCACGATCAACACCTATCAGTGCACCACCACTTCAGAGTTTCCAGGGTTGCCAGTTCCAGCAGCCGAGAGCTTGTTTTACTTATGGCGACACGAGGCATATTGCCAGGTATTGTCCTTGAGCTTCGAGCAGTTCTTCACAGCAGGGTTCCCGTGCCATGGTACATGCACCAGATGTTCCACAGCCTGCCCAGCTAGCTAGAGGCGGGGGTAAAGGTGCTAGAGGTAGAGGTAGAGGTCATAGAGGTTGAGCTTAGACCTCCAGGGACGGAAGCCAACTAGCAGCAGATCGACCTAGGGATTCAGTTCAGGTGGTGGGGCTCAGCCCTGTTGTTATGCTCTTCCAGCCAGGCCAGAGGCTGAGTTTTCAGATACAGTCATCATGGGTACTATTCTGGTTTGCGACCGATATACTTCGGTACTGTTTGATCCAGGGTCTACGTATTCATATGTTTCATCTTATTTCATAGTATGTTTAGTTATGCCGAGTGATGCATTGGGAGTCCCTGCATATGTGTCTACACCGGTGGCTGACTCTATCATGGTCGACTGGGTCCATCGTTCGTGTGTTGTAGTGATTGGGGGTCTTGAGACCTGTGTAGAGTTGTTGCTCTTAGATATGGTTGACTTTGATATCATTTTGGGTATGAACTGGTTATCACCCTATCATGTTATTTTGGACTGTCATGCCAAGATTGTGACCTTAGCTTTGCTGGATATGCCTCGTTTAGAGTGTAGAGGCACTCTAGGTCACTCTACCCGCAACATCATTTTGTACGTAAAGGCTTGACGCATGGTCGAGAAGGGGTGCCTGGCCTATTTGGCCTATGTTTGTGATTCCAGTGCCGAGGTCCCTCCTATTGATTTGGTGCCCATTGTATGGGAGTTTCCCGAGGTTTTCCCTTCAGACCTAGCGGGTATGCTGCCCGACAGGGATATCGACTTTTGTATCGATCTGGCTCCGGGAACTCAGTTCATTTCCATTCCGCCGTATCGCAGGGCCCCACCAGAGTTGAAGGAGTTAAAGGACCAGTTGCAGGATTTGTTGGAGAAGGGTTTCATTAGACCAAGTGTTTCACCGTGGGGTGCGCCAGTGTTATTCGTCAAGAATACGGACAGATCGATGATGATGTGCATAGATTACAGGAAATTAAACAAGGTAACGGTAAAGAACAAGTATCCACTGCCGAGAATTTACGATTTGTTCGACCAACTTCAGGGTGCAAATGTGTTTTCATGAGATCTGGCTACCACCAGTTGAGGATTAGGGCATCCGATGTCCCTAAGACAACTTTCCGCACTCGGTACATGCATTATGAGTTCATAGTCATGTCATTTGGGTTGACCAATGCCCCATCAACGTGTATGGAGTTGATGAACCGAGTGTTCACGCCTTATTTAGATTGTTCGTGATAGTCTTTATTTATGATATTTTGGTGTACTCCTGCAGCCAAGAGGAGCACAAGCAGCACCTCAGAGTGGTTCTTCAGACTCTGAGAGATAGCTAGTTATATGCTAAGTTCTCGAAGTGTGAGTTCTGGTCAAGTTTGGTTGCATTTTTGGGTCACGTCATTTCAGTAAAGGGTATTTAGGTGGAACCAAAGAAGATTTAGGTAGTCAAGAACTGGCCTCGACCAGCTTCAGCTACAAAGATTTGGAGTTTCTTGGGGATAGAAGACTATTACCGTCGGTTTGTGGAGGGGGTTTTATCTATTTCAGCCCCGATGACACAAAAGGGTGCTCAGTTGAGATGGTCAGACGAGTGTGAGGCGAGCTTTTAGAAGCTCAAGACAGCTCTGACTACGGCAGCGGTATTGATTTTGCCCACAGGATTTGGGCCTTATGTAGTCTATTGTGATGCTTCTCGTATTGGACTTGGTGCACTGTTGATGCAGGATGGCAGAGTCATTCCCTATGCTTCGAGGCAGTTGAAGATCCACGAGAAGAATTATCCGGTTCATGATTTAGAGTTGGGATCCGTTGTTCATGCTTTGAAGAATTGGAGGAATTATCTATATGGTGTGATGTATGAGGTGTACACTGATCACAAGAGTCTTGAGTATCTATTCAAGCAGAAGGAGTTGAATCTGAGGCAGGGAAGGTGGTTGGATTTGTTGAAATATTATGATGTTACTATCTTGAATCACCCGGAGAATGCCAATGTAGTGGCCGATACTTTGAGTAGGAAGTCAGCCAGCATGGGTAGTCTTGCTTATATTCCGGTCAGCCAGAGACCGCTTGCCTTGGATGTTTAGGCCTTGGCCAATTGATTCGTGAGGTTGGATATTTTTGAGCCTAGCCGAGTGTTAGCTTGCACGGTTGCTCGCTCTTCATTGTTGGAGTGTATCCATGAGCGGCAGTTTGATGATCCCCATTTGTGTGTCTTGAGGGACACGGTACAACGTGGAGGTGCCAAGAAGGTGACCATAGGTAATGATGGTGTCTTGAGATTTCACATGCAAGTTTGTGTTCCCAATGTTAATGGGATTCGAGAGTTGATCTTAGCGGAGGCCCATAGTTCTCGGTATTCTATTCACCTGGGCGCCGCGAAGATGTATCAAGATCTGAGGGATCACTATTGATGGCGCAGAATGAAAAAGGATATTGTTGCATATGCGACTCGATGTTTGAACTGTCAGCAGGTTAAGCATGAGCATCTGAGGCGTGGTGGACTATTTTAGAGGATTGAGCTTCCCGAGTGGAAGTGAGAGAGGATTACTATGGATTTTGTTACTGGACTCCCGTTGACTCAAAAGAAGTTTCATGCAGTTTGGGTCATTGTTGATAGACTTACCGAGTCAGCGCATTTTGTTCCCGTTGCAACCACTTATTCGTCCGAAAGATTAGCTGAGGTCTATAAAAGAGATTGTTCACCTTCATGGGGTACCGGTATCTATCATTTTGGACCAGGGTACAAAGTTTACCTCGCGCTTCTGGAGGGCTGTTCAGCGAGAGTTGGGCACCCAGGTTGAGTTGAGCATAACATTTCATCCTCAGATGGACAGGCAGTCCAAACGAACTATTCAGATATTGGAGGATATGCTCCGAGCCTGTGTCATTGATTTCAGAGGCTCGTGGGACCCGTTTTTGTTGTTAGTAAAGATCGCCTACAACAACAACTACCAGTCCAGCATTTAGATGGCTCCTTATGAGGCGTTGTATGGTAGGGGATGTCGGTCTCCAGTCAGATACTTTGAGCCGGGAGAGGCTCGGTTTTTGGTGAGCTAGTATTGCTCCGATTGTCGCCTATGAAGGGCGTGATGAGATTTGGGAAGAAGGGCAAGCTTATCCCTAGGTTCATTGGCCCATTTGAGATTCTCGATTGTGTGGGAGATGAGGCCATAGACATACCCTGCCGCCAAGCTTGTCAACCGTGCATCCAGTGTTTCATGTTTATACGTTTCGGAAGTATCACGGTGATCCATCCCACGTATTGGATTTCAGCACTGTCCATTTGGACAAGGACCTGTCTTATGAGGAGGAGCCGGTGGCTATTTTAGACCAGTAGGCTCGACAATTAAGGTCGAAGAGTTTTCCTTTTGTGCGTGTTTACTGAGAGGTCAGCCTCCTGAGGCGTCGACCTGGGAGTCTGAGTCCGATATGCGGAGTCATTATCCTCATCTATTTCCCGACTCAGGTACTTCTTACTTCTGTTCGTTCGAGGAAGAACGGTTGTTTTATTGGTGGAGAATGTGACGATCCAAAGGGTCATCACCTGTTTCTTTACTCATTCTGTGTCTTCAAGGTCTTTAAAACCTCATTGAGGGTCGCCTCGCTCTGCGTGCGCAGTCTGAGCGCATAATCGGACAACTTAAATATGAATTCTTTGTGAAAAATAATGAATTTTGATATTAATATGATTAAAGATTACTGGTCAACATTTTGGGTAAACGGACCCAGACCCATGATTTGACAGTCCCGGAGGGTTCGTAGGTAAATATGGGACTTGGGCTTATTTCCGGAATCGAATTCCGAGGCCCCAAGTGTGAGAAATGAATTTTTATGTGAAATTGTTTTATGAAAATAACTAAAGGAATTAAAAAATGAAATTTATTAAAAGACTATGGTATCGGGCTCGTATTTTTGTTCCGATGCCTGGTATAAGTTTCATATGGGATTTAAGCGCTTTCGGTAAAGCTTAGTTGAAAACGGAAGTCATTTGACGTATTTCGAACTTAAAATAGAAAATTTGTGTTTCATGAAAGAACTGAGAGAAATCTTAAGCTTTGGGGCTTGATCTATGCATATGATGTTATTTTGGCGATTGGATTGCACGAGTAAGCCCGTGGGATATTATTGAGGTGGTGTATATATTTGGGTTCGAGCTCCGAGGGCTCGGATGAGTTTTGAATAGGTTCCCGGAGGTTTTAGACTTAAAAATAGTAGTGTTCGAGGTTAGCCAGCAGGGCCACACTCCCTACCAGTGTGGTCCGCGCTGGAAGAATCAGAGAGTGGTAATAATTGTAGGTCTCGGATCCCTCTGGCGAGGCCCGCGTGAAAATGTGTGCGGTTACAGAGGGTCCAGCGAGGCTGCGGTCCATTTGGCGCGATCCGCGGTAGAAGCCACACGGCTGCGATAGTCCATTCGTGGTCTGCGTAGGCAGTATCAGAGGACCAGAAACCTCCAGATCTACCAGCGCGGCCACGGTCCTCTTTGCGCGGTCCGTGGTCCTCTTTGGGCGGTCCGCACTGGGACTTCTAGGAGGTTATAAAAGATGGGATTTTTAGTTATTTCTCACTTTTCAAAAACCCAAAACATAAGAAGCGATTTTCTACAAAATCTCTTCTTTTTCAAAGCGATTGGTAAGTGATTTCTAAACTATTTTCTTCATTCCTTATTATCTTTTAACATGCTTTCCACTTCAAATCAAAGATTTCAATGGGAAAATTTGGGTAGAACCTAGGTTTTTTTAAAATTGGGGGTTTTGGACCTCATTTCGAGGTCCGATTCCACAATAAATCATATATTTGAGTTCATGGGGGAATGGGTAACCGGGTCTTGGTTCGAACCTCGGGTTTTGACCACGCAGGCCCAGGGGCATTTTTGGAAATTTCTGGCACCTTTTGGAAACCCATTTTTATGCATTCAAATTGTTTCAGATAGCATTTGTTGATGTATTTAAGTAATATGTGACTAGATTCGAGCATATTGGTTGAGGTATCGAGGGATAAAGCTATAATTGAGGCTTGAGTGAGTTCAAAATATCAAGGTAAGTGTTCGGTTTAACCCTAGCTTGAGGAATTAGGAGTCGAGTCGTATTTGCTACGTGTTTGTGTTGTATACGACGTATGGGCATGATGACGAGTATCCATATGTTGGTTTCGAGCATGACCGTTTGTCTTAAATTTATAGTTGTGAATTCTTAATTGATCCTATTAACGCCCCGATTTATGATCCTTGATACTGAGTATTGCAGAGTAGAAATTGAATAGAATTGGTTATAGCTGACACTCCCTTGCCGGGTCATTTGAATTGTTGTTATGGTATTCTCTTACCGGAAAGTCGTTACATTTTCTTGTTCCCTTACCCGGATTTATTTTGTGTATTGTGTTGGAATAAATGGGATTGGGTAGTACGCCTACCACAAGAAATTGATGAAATAGGATTGGGTGGTACGCCTACCACAAGATATTGATGAAATGGGATCGGGTCAATATATTGATGAAATTGGATCAGGTGGTACGCCTACCACAAGATATTGATGAAATGGGATTGGATGGTATGCCTACCACAAGATATTGATAAAACGAGATCGGGTGGTACGCCTACCATAAGATATTGATGAAATGAGATCGGGTGGTACGCCTACCACAAGATATTGATGAAATGGGTTCGGGTGGTACGCCTACCCCGATATATTGATTGAAAGAGGATCGGGTGGTACGCTACCACGAGTTATGATGAAATGGGAGTGGGTGGTACGCTTACCATGAGTTATGATGAAATGGGACCGGGTGGTACGCCTACCACGAGAAATTGAGAAATGGGTTCGGGTTGCACGCCAGCAACGAGATCAACATTTAAATGAAAATTATTTTATATATTCTTATTCGTGATAGTAGCTTTATAGTGGGTTCTTTGTCGGTTTTTAGAATTTTGTTCATTTTGCTATCCCCAAAGCATGCTTTCCTTTCCCCAGTTTTACTTGTTATTTCCTGTTATTTCCTTGCCGTATATTATATAACTGCATAAGTTTATCTGGAGTATGGTCCTAGCCTCGTCACTACTTCGCTGGGGTTAGGCCAGATACTTACCAGCAAATGGCGTCGGTTGTATTGATGCTACACTGTGCCACATATATGTAGATACCGTAGCACCCTTTGAGCAGCAGCAGTAGCCTGGGAGCGAGCCTTCATTCCAGTGAGACACCGAGGTAGCCTTGCAGGTGTTCGCAGGCATCGAGCTATACTCTATCCTTATTTTCGTCTGTATCTCATGTATTTCGAGACAAACAATTTATACTTTCTTTCAGACGTTATATTTAGTGGCTCTTAGTAGTTCATGAGTTATGTGACACTAGGTTTTGGGATAGAGACTATGTTGAACTTCCGTATTATTATTTGTTTTCTTTAATATTAAGTCTTCCGCTTGTTCAGTTGAGTCGTTTGTATTCATCTTATGGTTGATAAATATTAAAAAAAAAGGATTATGTAGTTAAGGAGTTGTAATTAATAATTGGCTTGCGTAGCTCCCATTAGTAGGCGCTATCACGATCCCCGAAGGTCGGGAAATCCAGGTCGTGACACCTGGTCTATATAGTTCTTAACCTAACCTCATTAGGGTGATACTGTCAACTCTTAGTTACAAAACATGCTTAGTGAATAGCCTTCGAATACTTAATTTAATACGTATTTATTTATCCTATCATCTATGTAACAATAATGAATATTATAAGGAGTGAGAGAGAGAGAAAATAGTACCGGAGACCTTTTATTTAATGGCCAAGTGATCCTTTTAATTTATATTATAGCCAGTAAATTAGAGTGATTTTTGAAAATTCCTCTTTAATAAATCCTGATTCCCACAACCATTTCTCATAAAGCAAGTCAAATTTTAATAGACAACTTAGTAAGTACTTATACGTGAATAAACATAAAACGAAATTGAATGATAATTAAAGATAGACATGACTAGTGAATTAGGCATATGTGCTCCAGTTCAATAGTATTAGAAGCTATCTGTATTTGGATAACACGAATTTGAGGTGCGGGCAGTAACGGGTGAAAGATAATCTTGAATCTAATGTATGGAAAACAATTCTAAATTTTATTTGGTTTATATGAATTTAGTTCTCGAATAACCGACTTTGAAAACTGTTATGTTTGAATTGGGTTATAATAAAGACTTAAATATTCTAAACACTTTTGTTTAATCGCATCTCGATCGCGAGAAATATTTAGACCAAAAATATTTTCTTACTTATTACAAATCGGATTTGAACTAAAGCTGTTGAGTTCGACCGAAATTATATATTGCTCTCTAGCTTCGCTCATACTTCTCACTAAGTCCTCGAAAAAGATACTTCAATGTTACACATTTAGTTTAAGTTGTTATAAGTACAATAAATTAAAGTGGTTGTCCATTTAATTCTTACATCACATACATAAATCACTTGTATATCAATTTAATATGTAACTTCATTCTTTGATTTTGAAGATAAACTTTCCTAATTAAAAATACAGCACTTTTGGCTCATGGCTGATATACTTGAAATAAGAAGAATAGTTCCATCTTCTCTACATCTCTTATCTATTCATGTCTCTTCTCTTTTGGTGCTTTAATTCATAATTATAATATTTATTTTATAACACGTTATTGGCGAGATTCTAACCAACTGAGAACGAAATAAGCAACTCCTCTACGAATTATTATTTGAAGTATTATTTTGCATTTGAATGGTCAATTAATAACTTTTTCACTGACAATTAATGTGCTTCATAGAATTTATATACAAGAATGGTGTTGGAGTAGACATGATTGAAGGTTTCAGTTTGCTTTTTATTTTTTATTGTGCAATAAACATAAAATGAGGTATGTCTTCCAAACTATTTTACTTTTGGTTTGTGAATTCAAAAATATCATTATGGTCTTATTCTACTATATATCAGATCTGGATTTTAACTATATCTTGAATCTTCAAGACGTGAGCATGAAAAATACTAATGACGCTGGTTGTTATAGTAGCTTACATGGATTTGATTTGTCTAGAATAATTATTTTCTAGACCAGTTTGTTAAAGTAGCTTATATGGATTTAGTATGTTTATAAAAATACTAGTTCAACCCCAAAACCTTTTTAATCAATGCGGTGAAGGTAAACTACCATATGTAGGACTATGATAAATTCAGTCTCTTGTTGTATTTTTCTAACACAAATTTTTATTATACATTATAAATGATAAAACAAAATTATGCTGGTAAATTAACTGCATGTTGACCATCTTTCATGCATGTTATTAAATCTTATTAAAGGAGTGAAGATCATCATATTTATTTGGTTATCAACATTAGATGTATCTTCATTAAATATCAATTCAATGGTACATTGTACATAGTTTGCCTTTATTTGCTTACCAAATTGTAAGAAATATATAACTATTAGAGTGATAGTTAACAATTTCATATAGGCTCACTAGGACTAAGTATTTATGCTTATAACTACTAATTAAGTGATAATTCGTTCAAAATATTATTAGTTATGATTAGTTGTTATGATCATTAAAAGTGGTTATATTTTCAAATGCAAAATTTATTATTGATGAAGACGTGTTAGAGAATTATTCTCTATGTTAGCCTCAAATTCACTTGAGAAGTAGAAATATTTCAGAAGAGGTGTTCAAACATCGATTTTATGTCCTGATGCATCATGATAATAAGACACTGAGTTTGAGTCCTAACATATTATGACTTAATATGTTGTTATAAGGGTAAGAAATTGAGTTTGAGTACCAATGCACCACATTAATGATATAGTGATGATTGAGGCAAAATAATATGCTTTTAATGAAGTCCGTCCCTCTAGATTTGCTCCATTCCCTGAAACAAATGTGATAGCAATATATCAAAGTCTGAAAGAAGACTAAATAATTATTGGGACCTTATGAATATACGTGGGCATGTCAAGGGACGAAATAATAATTATCATCTTGATTGTATTTATAAATACGAGAACAATAACAGTTCTCAAAATAATACTTCAGAAAGAAGGTAATATTTGTCATTGATGTAGTATGAATAGGCATTAGGCACAATAATATTTGCCATGCTTTATCAATCCTCCATCAAAAAGAAAGGAAAAATAAAATTAGATGGATAATTGACCTTTCAAAATGATGTAGAGGTATGTCGTATAAATAAGTATGTTAAATGTCGAGGTAAAATAACATGCTTATATCGATAAGTCATAAGGCATTTTCTGATAACTATGATATCCAGAAGTGAATGTGGCCTTATGAAATAAACTTATGAACACACTCATGATTGTTAATCTCAGTACTCACCTCTAAAGAGGTTTGAGAGAAATAAAGAGGAAAAATATCATTATGTGGCCGCATGAATATGTCATTGGTTGCGTACCTATCTTACGTAAAAAATACTTGGCCGGGCTTTATGAAAAATTACTGAACAACAAAAGTTAAGCAAGAAATAGGTCTTGCTTATAATAATTTTGACAATGACAATAATGATAATGACTTTATTCTTGATGGAGATATTTTCCATATGGATGGTAACAAATATAAATATAAAATATTATCCGTTTTCCTGCGGATTGTACTATACAAGTATTGATAGCCGAATCATATGCCATAGTAAACTAGGAATTTATTAATAATTTTATTATTTGGCATGACCGGTTAGGCCATCCTTGTTATAATATGATTCGCGAAATAATTGAGAATTCACATGGTATTCAGTGAAGAACCAGAAGATTCTTGAAACTACGAAATTCTGTTGTGTTGCATGTTCTTAAGGCAAATAAATTATTAAATCATCAACAAATAAAATAATGGTTGAATCCCCTATATTTTTGAAACATATACATGGTGATATATGTTGGCCCATACACCCTCATTGTGGACCATTCAGATACTATATGGTTTGATAAATGCGCATATAATATGGTGACATGTATGTTAGAAAATACGCTTAACGCTAGAGGGGGGGGGGGTGAATAGCGCTATAATAAAATTTAGCGTAAACTTGCGGAAATTAAAATTTGCAGGAAATAAATAAGTGCGTTAAATAAACAAAAAGGAAAGAACGCACCGATATATTCTGGTTCACCACAACACGTGGCTAGTCCAGTCCCCGAGAGACTCTCTCGAGATTTTCCACTAACTTGTTAAGCTTACGGGTGCTCAACAAACCTTTACAACTTAAGGACACAAGCCTTAACACCTTTGCTCGGAGATACAACACTCCAAGACTTCAACCAAGAAAACACAAGTTCCTTAAACAAGAGAATTACAATTCTCTTACAAGTGTATAAAACACTAAACACTCAAACAAAATACTCCTTAATGAGTAGATATGAGTAAAAGAAGTAAGCTCTAGATCACAACAACTTGGACAAGAATATGGCTCTCAAAAGCTTTATGAAATTGAATATAAAATGATAAACAAAAGTATGCAAGCTTATAGCAATGTAATGATCAGTTGTAATATGTTGTTGTGTTTAAAACACTGAAATGAAGTGTATTTATAGTTGAAAAACTTGGCATTACCGTTGCCTAATTGCCAATTAAGAGTTGCTGATTTTACTCACTAACAATTGATTGTCAAACCCCAACAATCGATTGTCTGCCAGTCAGATCAAAATTCAATCCCAGATTTTACGCTTGATAATCGATTACTTACAATCCATAATCGATTACTGGCAATGTTCAAAAAATCCTTTCCAGATTTTACCACAAACAATTCATTGTCCAGAATCAACAATCGATAACTCAGCAACGTTCAAAAAATCTTCCGGATTTTAATCAACACAATCAATTATACAAAATCAATAATCAATTACCCAATAACGTTCAAAAAATCTTTTCCGGATTTTAATCAAAACAATCGATTATACAAAATCAATAATCGATTACCTGACGGTATTTGAAAATTTTACGACAACGGTCAGCTTCACTATCGATTGCACAAAGTCAACAATCGATTACTTATCAGTTTTTGAAAAACATTTTAGACACTGTCTCTTTGACAATTGATTGTCCAATGTAACAATCGATTATTTAATAAATTTGAAAATCACTGGAAGACACTGTCTCAACATAATCGATTACCATTAGTTCATAATCGATTATTCTGAGTGTTGAAAAACTTTGATGGACACTGCCTCAGTTACAATCGATTGTCATTAGTTCACAATCGATTGTCATGCAGGTTTGAAAAACCTGATGCTCACTGTCTTACTCACAATCGATTGTTATGCAGTCTTGGCTTAAACAATCGATTATCATAAGTACATAATCGATTATCTTAGTCCAGATTTTTAAGGCATGTCTAAAAATTATTTTGACTACTGTAAATATGCATGATTTAAAATCATTTGACATTAAATTAAATATGCATGATTTTGGAAAATAGTTTTATGAGAGAAGCCATGTTACGAGTCAAGTTGTAGGATCAAGATCACAATTAAGAATGACTCAATTAAACTATAAAACTTTGTCTTGAGCTTGAATCTCGTTGTATATCAATTGTGCGCTTGTTTCTTGAACTTCGTCATATATCAATTTTCGCTTTGTTTGTCATTCATCAAAACCTATACAAAAGAACGCACGTTTCAGTATATTGTATTGAGAACGTGTTTCCAACAATTTTTCCCTTTTTGATAAAGGCAAACATTAAGCGGGATATGCAAGACAAGCAATTTATAATGACGATTCAAGACAAGTATATACAAGCAACAAGTATGCAATTTGTTCCCCCTCAATTTGAGAATTCCCCATCAATTTAAGCTTATAACTTGAGAGTGCATCATACCCGTTATCTTCCCCCTTTTGCCATTAGCAAAAATAATAATAAGATGCCAAAGATGAAATAAACCTTGTTTATTTATTGGAAAGAAGGTGTGATTATTTAAAGAGAGTATAATAGCTCAAATGATAGCATTACAATCGATTATTGATACGAGATAATCAATTATTAGATGAGGGAAACAGATTTTTCTGAAGAAGACTCGATTCTTGCGCGTCATGCTTTATAATTCCCCTTTCCTTTGGGGCGATACCTGCAAAAATCGTTAGACGTCTCCGACGCTCAAGTTAGAAATCATGTAAAAAAAATGCAATGCATGACTTAGATCAACGTGGAGTCAAGGATCCCGAGTTCACTGCGAATTCGGAAGAAGGACTCTTTCTCTAAAGGCTTTGTAAAGATGTCTGCCAATTGGTTTTTAGTTTCAACAAATTCAATTTCGACATCGCCTTTGATAACGTGATCTCTAATAAAATGATGTCTAATTTCAATGTGTTTCGTCCGCGAATGAAGAATGGGGTTCTTCGTCAAGCATATGGCACTAGTATTATCACATCTAAGAGGGATATGATTAAGACTTAGGCCATAGTCCAAGAGTTGTTGTTTCCTCCATAGGATTTGAGCGCAACAACTCCCCGCGGCTACATATTCAGCCTCGGTTGTGGACAACGCAACACTTACTTGTTTCTTGCTAAACCAAGAAACGAGAGAGCTACCGAGCAAATGGCAAGTGCCACTAGTGCTCTTGCGGTCCAATTTGCATCCAGCAAAATCGAAATCGGAATAGCCAACAAGTTGGCATGAAGAGCCTTTGGGGTACCATAGACCCACATTTGTAGTACCAACAAGATACCTTAAAATACGTTTTACCGTAGTAAGGTGAGACTCCTTCGGACACGATTGATAACGAGCGCATAAGCACACGCTAAACATGATGTCCGGACGACTAGCAGTAAGATAAAGAAGAGAGCCAATCATACCTCGATACTTTTTGGTGTCGACTTCCTTACCTTTCTCATCTTCGTCTAGATGATCGGATGTGCTCATGGGAGTTGCCATTTCTTTTGCACTGTTCATCTCAAATCGTTTCAGCAATTCTTTGCAATATTTGGTTTGACAAATGAATGTACCTTCTTTCATTTGCTTTACTTGTAATCCCAAAAAGAATGTTAACTCACCCATCATAGACATCTCAAATTCGCTTGTCATTAAATCGGAAAATTCCTTGCATAAAACATTGTTAGTAGCACCAAATATAATATCATCTACATATATTTGAACTAACAAAGTATCATTGTTTTTATGCTTAACAAAGAGAGTTGTGTCAACTTTCCCCCTAATGAAATCATTTTCCAAAAGAAACTTACTCAATCTTTCATACCAAGCTCGGGGAGCTTGTTTTAAACCATAAAGAGCCTTTTTGAGTTTGAAAACATGATCGGGAGATTTAAAATTTTCAAAACCGGGGGGTTGTTCAACATAAACTTCTTCTTGAATAAAACCATTTAGAAAAGCACTTTTCACATCCATTTGATATAAATTGAAATTTATAGAAGAGGCAAATGCAAGCAATAAGCGAATAGCTTCTAATCTAGCTAGGGGAGCATATGTTTCCTCATAGTCAATACCCTCTTCTTGATTATAGCCTTTTGCTACAAGCCTAGCTTTGTTTCTAGTGATTATACCATTTTCATCTAGTTTATTGCGAAAAACCCATTTCATACCAATTATGGTATGACCTTCGGGTCTTGGCACCAAATCCAAAACGTCATTGCGTTCGAATTGGTTAAGCTCCTCTTGCATTGCCAAGGTCCAAAATTCATCCCCAATTGCTTCTGAGATGGTTTTGGGTTCAATTTGAGAAACAAAAGCAGTATGTTCTAAGGTATTTTTGAGAGAGTTTCGGGTACTTACGTTGTCTCCAACGTTGCCAATTACCTGTTCAAGAGGGTGATCTTTGATCGTCCTCCACTCATTTGGCACTTTTGTTTCTTTTTCCAATTGTGGCGCTTCTTCCGTTGGTTGTTCCTCAGTTTCATCTTTATTTTCCTTGGGTGGTTCCTCTTGTATTTTGTCTTTCAAGCTGTCTAAGATACCTGCAAGATCCAAACCAGAATCCTTTCTCGTCAAGCGAGCATTATTTTCGGAAAATACAACATGAGTGGATTCCTCCACAATTTGGGTTCTTTTATTAAAGACCCTATATGCTTTACTACGTGAGGAATATCCAATGAAAATACCTTCATTCCACTTAGCATCAAATTTACCCAATTGGTCTTTGCCATTGTTATGAACAAAACATTTGCAACCAAAAACTCTAAAATAGGAAATATTTGGTTTTCTACCCTTATAAAGTTCATAGGGGGTTTTCATGAGTATCGGCCGAATTACTACTCTATTTAGAACATAGCAAACGGTACTCACGGCGTCCGCCCAAAAATGTTTGGGTATCTTAGCTTCGTCGAGCATGGTTCTAGCCATCTCTTCGAGACACCTATTTTTCCTTTCCACCACCCCATTTTGTTGTGGTGTACGTGGAGCGGAAAAGGTATGCTCGATTCCGAGTTCGTCACAAAAGTCCGCAAAGAGATTGTGATCAAACTCTCCCCCATGATCACTTCTAATTGAAGTGACGGTTGTTTCTTTCTCATTTTGAACACGCTTAAGAAAATATTTAAAATTTTGAAAAGCATCACTTTTATTGGCAAGAAATAAGGTCCAAGTAAATCTCGAGTAATCATCAACAATCACAAAAGCATATTTATTTCTTCCTAGACTTTCAATGCGAGAGGGACCAAATAAATCCATATGAAGCAATTGCAATGGTCTAGAAGTTGAAACAATGTTTTTAGATTTTAAAGATGCTTTTGTTTGCTTCCCCTTTTGACACGAGTCACAAATAGAGTCATTTTCAAATTTTAAATTGGGAAGACCAACAACTAAGTTTTGAGAAATCAATTTGTTCAAAAGATGCATATTGATATGTGCTACTCTACGATGCCATAGCCAAGTATCATCCTCTTTACTCATTAGACAATCAACATAATCGGGTGAGGAATTAGCAAGATCAACCATATAAATATTATCCACTCTAAACCCATGGAGGATAATTTTGAAATCACTACGTCTGAACACTAAGCATTCATCTGAATCAAATAAAGCAAGATTTCCCTTGTCACACAATTGGCTTATGCTCAAGAGATTATGCTTTAATCCTTTGACAAGTAATATATGCTTAATAGAGGAATTTTCATCCTTACCGACCGAGCCGATGCCGATGATCTTTTCTTTATTGTTATCACCGAAGATAACACTTCCTCCTTCTTTATGCTCTAATTGAAGGAATTTGGATTCATCTCCCGTCATATGCTTGGAGCATCCACTATCAAGGTACCATAGTACACTTGATCCCTTCAAGCACACCTACAAAACAAATTAATGTTCTTTAGGTACCCATGCCATCTTGGGTCCTTGGGGGTTAGGCATATTATAATGATGCGATTGAATAATATGTCTATGACGTGTAAAGCATGCAGGAGCAATATGACCAATACGTCTACAATAATGGCAAGTCACATTTGGGTTATGCATCCTTCTAGGTTCATAGTAACTAGACGGATGAAAATTTCTTACTCTATTTTGAACACTATGACTATTTCGCATTTCATGAGAATTATTTCTCCTACTATGAGCTCTAGGATGGGCAGCATTTCTAGAGTGATTGTTTCTCGATTGAAGGCCATTTCTAGGTCTTCTCAAAGGTTCAACATTTGGCCTAAAATATGCATCATTTCTAGGGTAACTATTTCTAGGTGGTAAGTCATTTCTAGGTCTCCTAAAATGTTGAACATTTTGTCTAGCATGCATATTGGTTCTAGGATTTCTATTTCTAGGATAAGCATTTGTTTTATTAGTCCTAGGTTGAGCCTTAGGTGGTTGGGGTTTGGCTTCAACCTTTTCTTTAACCTTATTCTTAAATCCTATGCCATGCTTGGTTGATTTCAAATTTACAAGGACCTCATTCAAATTCTTGTGGGAAGAATTAAACTTATCTAAAGTACCTTTGAGTATATCTACCTCATCTTTGAGATGCAAGCAAGAAGAACAATTTTTAGTAGAATTTTTGGGCTTATCGGCGCTTCTTTTTCCAAAAAACTTGTTTTCCTCTTTCAGCTTTTCATTTTCTAAAACCAGTTTTTCTAAATCCTTTTCTTTCAAAGAAAGCTGTTTTTGAAAATCCTTTTCTTTTAATGAAGCATTTTCTTTTATGCCCTTAACAGTTTTTGAAGCCTTAATAAACTCAGCATATAATTCATCAAAAGCAATTCGCATTTCTTCAAGAGTAAAGAAGTTTTTAGACGAGATTTGACATACCTCATCTTTGTTGTCTTCTTGTGCCATAAGGCAAAGATTTGCTGCTTCGTCTTCTTCTCCTTCGCTTGACTCATCTCCGGAGTCGCCTCCCCGAGAAATGTATGCACGTTGCTTTTTAAGAGGTTTCTTCTCCTTTTTGATGTTTGGGCAATTTGATTTGATGTGCCCGGTTTCACCACATTCATAGCACTTGATTTGTTCGCCTTGCTTTTTGCCCTTGCGTTCATACTCCTTGCGCATGAACTTTTGAAATCTTTTGATAACGAGTCCAAACTCGTTGTCTCCTTCCTCATCAATTTGCGGTTGGCTTGTGCTCGCCTTTAGAGCTATTCTTTGCCTCCTTTGATCATCAACAAAAGGGTTAAGAATAGTAGATTCATAGGTCTTAAGGTTACCTCTTAGTGCATCGATGGTGACGTTTGAAACGCCAATGGATTCTTGAATTGCATCGGCCTTTGATCTCCATGCTGGTGTGAGACTTCTAAGAATTTTTCGAACGAGCTCTCTATCCGTGAATGTTTTCTTGAGAGCATGTAGGTCATTTACGATTGTTGAAAATCGCTCAAACATTTCGTCCACCTTTTCACCTTCCTTCATGTGAAATAATTCATAAGAGTGGGTTAGGAAATCAATTTTTGCTTCCCTTACCTGGTCCGTACCTTCGTATGTAACTTCTAGCTTGTCCCACATCTCCTTTGCCGTTTTGCAACACGATATTTTCCTGTAATCGTCAGCATTAACAGCACAATATAATAAATTAATTTCTTTAGCATTATTTTGAACCTTTCGGATGTCATCCGCGTCATACTCATCCTCGGACTTTGGAACCCATTCGTTTTCCACCTTCTTTGTTGGAATTTGGTTTCCCTTCATTATCACCTTCCAAAGGTGAAAGCTGTTGGACTGAACGAAGATCTTCATCCTATCCTTCCAGTACGTGTAATTTGTACCGTTGAATAGAGGTGGTCGTGTGGAGCACTGTCCTTCATCAATTCCTACAGAAGAATCACGAGTAGAAGCCATGGATGGTTCTCTCAAACTGTTAAGTCTTCAGAGAGTATGGCTCTGATACCAATTGTTAGAAAATACGCTTAACGCTAGGGGGGGGTGAATAGCGTTATAATAAAATTTAGCGTAAACTTGCAGAAATTAAAATTTGCAGGAAATAAATAAGTGCGTTAAATAAACAAAAAGGAAAGAACGCACCGATATATTCTGGTTCACCACAACACGTGGCTAGTCCAGTCCTCGAGAGACTCTCTCGAGATTTTCCGCTAACTTGTTAAGCTTACGGGTGCTCAACTAACCTTTACAACTTAAGGACACAAGCCTTAACACCTTTGCTCGGAGATACAACACTCCAAGACTTCAACCAAGGAAACACAAGTTCCTTACAACAAGAGAATCACAATTCTCTTACAAGTGTATAAAACACTAAACACTCAAACAAAATACTCCTTAATGAGTAGATATGAGTAAAAGAAGTAAGCTCTAGATCACAACAACTTTGGACAAGAATATGGCTTTCAAAAGCTTTATGAAATTGAATATAAAATGATAAACAAAAGTATGCAAGCTTATAGCAATGTAATGATCAGTTGTAGTATGTTGTTGTATTTAAAACACTGAAATGAAGCTGTATTTATAGTTGAAAAACTTGGCATTACCGTTGCCTAATTGCCAATTAAGAGTTGCTGATTTTACTCACTGACAATCGATTGTCAAACCCCAACAATCGATTGTCTGCCTGTCAGATCAAAATTCAATCCCAGATTTTACGCTTGATAATCGATACTTACAATCCATAATCGATTACTGGCAACGTTCAAAAAATTCTTTCCAGATTTTACCACAAACAATCGATTGTCCATAATCAACAATCGATTACTCAGCAACGTTCAAAAAAGCTTTTCCGGATTTTAATCAACACAATCGATTATACAAAATCAATAATCGATTACCCAATAACGTTCAAAAAATCTTTTCCGGATTTTAATCAAAACAATCGATTATACAGAATCAATAATCGATTACCTGACGGTATTTGAAAACTTTACGACAATGGTCAGCTTCACAATTGATTGCACAAAGTCAACAATCGATTACTTATCAGTTTTTGAAAAACATTTTAGACACTGTCTCTTTGACAACCGATTGTCCAATGTACAATCGATTATTTAATAAATTTGAAAATCACTGGAAGACACTGTCTCAACATAATCGATTACCATTAGTTCATAATCGATTATTCTGAGTTTTGAAAAACTTTGATGGACACTGCCTCAGTTACAATCGATTGTCATTAGTTCACAATCGATTGTCATGCAGGTTTGAAAAACCTGATTCTCACTGTCTTACTCACAATCGATTGTCATTAGTTCACAATCGATTGTCATGCAGTCTTGGCTTAAAACAATCGATTATCATAAGTACATAATCAATTATCTTAGTCCAGATTTATAAGGCTTGTCTAAAAATTATTTTGACTACTGTAAATATGCATGATTTAAAATCATTTGACATTAAATTAAATATGCATGATTTTGGAAAATAGTTTTATGAGAGAAGCCACTTTACGAGTCAAGTTGTAGGATCAAGATCAAAATTAAGAATGACTCAATTAAACTATAAAACTTTGTCTTGAGCTTGAATCTCGTTGCATATCAATTGTGTGCTTGTTTCTTGAACTTCGTCATATATCAATTTTCGCTTCGTTTGTCATTCACCAAAACCTATACAAAAGAACACACGTTTTAGTATATTGCATTGAGAACGTATTTCCAACAATGTATGCTTGTTATCATCCCACAATTTGACCTTTGCAAGGTAACTGGCTCAATTAATAAGATTAAGAGCACAATTAAGAGTACCATAATATTACACTTTAGAAGTCCTCATGGGAGAGGCTCAGGTACGTGAAAATAATGAGATTTCAATAAGTTATGTCTTTATTGAATGATTGTGGAACTAGTGTAAAATGATCGTTGAGGATATCGTTGATATAATGTGGCTCAATATTATTAATATTGACGAAGATTTTGAGCTCAAATCTGTCATGAAATTTGAACACATAAATGATTGGTCAAATGAAAAATACTTAATGAAAATTGACATCACTTGAAAAAATTTGAAGTTGAACGAATAGTCCATTGTGGAAAAAGTAAAATGAAAAATCAAGTCAATAGACATAAAGACGACTTGGGGCCCAAGATTTTTTTTAGTACATGAAAAAACTTGTGACGACCGTATTCACCTTTCCATGAACATGTCGTGACGACAGCTAGTTCTTACAACTACGTTAGCCGAACAAAGCGAAAACAAATATAATTGGAGGAATCATTTAATTAAATTAAGTGCCACTTGGCATATACAACCCAAAAGAAAATGCGGAATCCTACAACTAAATCCCAAAACACTGAAATTCACGGGATCTAAACACTACAGGTAAAATAAGGAAGGAAACTCTTCGGTCTGCGTACGCTGCAGATATACCTCGAGTCTCCGCTAGATCTTTCCGCCTCGATGATAGTGCGCCTGAGATAAAGTACCTGGATCTGCACATGAAACATGCCCAAAAGAGGCATGAGTACACCACAACAGTACTCAGTAAGTGCCAAGCCTAACCTCGGTTGGGTAGTGATGAGAAAGGTCAAAGCCCTACTGAGATAAATATAATATATGATAAGATAAAAAGAAACAGCATAAACAAGTCTACAGCGAGAATCTTAACAGGATAAATAAGGGAAACAACAATAGGACAAGGGACAAAACAATATAAGGAACATTACTCACAATAGGGAAAAATAGCCAGGGAACTCTTAGTATTCTCACCATATACACTAGGGATCTCTTGATATCCCGAGGATCTCTGGATATCCTCATTATATTCATTTGGGATCTCTTTGTATCCCACTGGTCTCTTGGTATTCTTATTATATTCATTAGAGATCTATTGGTATCCTGAGGATCTCTTGGTATCCTCATTATGTCCACTAGGGAACTCTTGGTATCCCGAGGATCTCTTGGTATCCTTATTATATCCACTAGGAATATCGTGGTATCCTCATTATATCCACTAGGGATCTCTTGGTATCCTCATTATATTCACTAGGGATCTCTTGGTATCCTCAAATCTTACAACTCATGTGCTAGGGATATCTTAGTATCCCACACCCTCAGTCCAGAACATATTAAGTGCAGGGGGATCTCCCGGGAGGCCAACCCGTAGTCTTAAATTAAAAACACACAATAGCAACCTAAACGTTCGGAAAGATACTAACTCAGGGCAAGAAATAGGAAATACTAGCTAAGCATACTACGCGGAGTACAAATAAGAGAGTTTAAACACCAAGACAGACAAGTCAAATGAACGTGCTTCTCTAAGCTAGCACAGAATAAATTCACAATTTAGAATGAACAGGTAAGCAAGAAACTATGTTTAAATACTTCAAGTAAAAACAGATTTTCTTATCAATTTTCTCAAGTACGCGCTCGTCACCTCACGTACGAGGCATTCAATAAACAAACATCATGTCCTAAAGGAAACGTCCTCCACACAAAGTTAGACAAGTCATTTACCTCAATCGACACCAAAATAAACTTGAAATATACTCTTTTGCCATGAGTATCCGACTCCAAATAGCCCAAATCTATTCATTTCAATTACATCTCGTAAATAACATCTCAAGCAACTAATTCTACTATTTAATTTAAAGCTAAGATGCAATTTTAGATAAATAACCAAAATACCCCTCCAGCCAACGTGGTCAAAATTCGAGGTTCAAACTAAAATCTGGTTACCCGTGCCCCCATGAATCCAACTATGTAATAAGTTTTGAAATTGGACCTTGAATTGAGGTCCAACCCCCAAGTTTTGTAAAACCCTTGGTCCTACCAAATATACCCGAATTTACCCATTAAAAACTTCGATTTGATGTTGAAATTACGTTAAAAGGTGTTAAAGAGTGAAGAAAATGAGGTAGAAACCACTTACTAATCGTTTTAAAGAAGAAGTATTGCTTAGAAAATCGCCTCTTAGGTTTTAGGTTTTTGAAAAGTGAGAAATAACTTAAAAATCTCGTGTATTTATACCCTCTGAACCTCCAGCGCGGACCGCGCGAGGATGACCACTGCCGCGCGGCTCACACCACGGACCGTGCTAAGGCGGCCGCGGCCGCGCTGACGGAACTGCAGGTTGCGGGTTCTCTGATGTTTTCACCACGGTCCGCGTGGCTCACTCCGCGGACCGTGCTAGGACGACCGCGGCCGCGCACTGGAACCTGTAGCTTGACCCTAACCTGCAATATATGGGTTTTTAGGTCTAAGACCTCTCGGAATCTACTCGAAACTCACCCGAGCCCTAGGAGCTCCAAACCAAATATGCACACGACCTCAAAAACATCTTACGGACTTGTCCGTGCGATCAAATCGTCAAAACAACATCAGATACATATAATCAAGCCCCAAAACTTAAGATTTCTTTCAATTCTTTCATGAAACATAAAATTCCCATTTCGGGTCTGAAACACGTCAAACGATGTCCGTTTTCAACCCAACTCTACAGAAGTGCTTTAATCATATATATGACTTGTATCGGGCACCAGTACCAAAATACGGGCTGGATAGCCAGTCTTGTAATCAGATTTCGTTTCCATTTTCTTTAAGTATTTCCATAAAATAATTTCACATAAAAATTTATTTCTCAGACTTGGAACCTCGAAAATCGATTCCAGGCATACGCTCAAGTCCCATATTTTCCTACGGACTCCGGGACCCTCAAATCACGGGTCCAGGTCCGTTTTCCCAAAACGTTGACCGAAGTCAAATTTATTCAATTTTTAATATCTAAATTTTGCATTTTTCTCATAAAAATCCATATCTATGCTTTTCGTCTTTGTGCCAGGATTTCACACGCAAATCGAGGCAACTCAAGAGGAGGTTTTAAGGTCTTAGAAGTACAGAGCGGAAAATAAACAAGTAGAAGTGATGACCCCATTGGGTCGACACATCCTCCACCACTAAAACAATCGTTTGTCCTCGAACGAAAAAAAGAAGGAAGTACCTGAGTCAGGAAAAATGTGAGGATAACAGCTTCGCATATCAGAATAGGACTCCCAAGTCGATGCCTAAGGAGGCTGACCTCTCATTAGACACGAACAGAAGGAATCTCTTGGACTTCAGCTGACAAACCTACCGGTCTAGAATGGTTACCGACTCCTCATCATAGAACAAGTCCTTATCCAACTGGACGGTGCTGAAATCTAACACGTGGGCTGGATCGCCATGATACCTCCGGAGCATGGATACATGGAAAACTGGATGCACGGCTGATAAGCTAGGCGGTAAGCTTGCCCTTCTTCCCAACTCTCATCACGCCCTTCATCGGCGATACTCTGAGCAACACCCGCTCCCCAACCATAAATGCTACATCTCAAACCTTGCAATCTGGATAACTCTTTTGCCTAGAGTGAGCTGAACGAAGCCTGTCTTGAATGAATTTGACCTTGTCCAAGGCCTCCTGAACCAAATCTCTACCTAACAACCGAGCCTCCCCCGGCTCAAACCATCCAACCGGTGATCGACACTGTCTACCATATAAAGCCTCGTAAGGAGACATCTGGATGATCGACTGGTAGCTGTTGTTGTAGGAAAACTCCGCTAATGGCAAGAACTGATCCCAAGACCCTCCAAAATCAATCACACATGCACGGAGCATGTCCTCAAGTATCTGGATAGAGCGTTCGAACTGTCTGTCCATCTGGGAGTGAAATGTTGTACTCAACTCCACCCGAGTACCCAACTCCTGCTGCACGACCTTCCAGAACCGTGATGTAACTTAGTACCTCTGTCTAAAATAATAGAAACTGGAATGCCATGAAGATAGGCAATCTCTCAGATATAAATCTTCGCCAGCCGCTCTGATGTATAAGTGGTACACACAGGAATGAAATGGGAGGACTTACTCAACCAATCCACAATGACCTAAATGGCATCAAACTTCTTTATGGTCCGTGGGACTCCAAATACAAAATCAATGGTGATGCGCTCCCATTTCCACTCCGGAATCTCTATCCGCTGGAGCAACCTTCCCGGTCTCTAGTGCTCATACTTCACTTGTTGACAAATGAGGCATCTAGATACATATCTAACTATATCCTTCTTCATCCGCCTCCACCAATACTGCTGCCTCAGGTCCTGATACATCGTCACGGCACCAGGATAGATGGAATACCTCAAACTATGGGCCTCTACTAGAATCAACTACCGCATCCCATCAATATTGGGAACACAAACACGACCCTGCATCCTCAACACGCCGTCATCTCGAATGGTCACCTTTTTGGCATCGCCGTGCTGAACCATGTCCCCGAGGACAAGAGAATTGGGGTCATCATATTGCTGCTTTGTGATACGATCAAATAAGGAAGATGGGGAAACCACACAAGCTAGAACCCGACTAAGCTCCGAAAGATCCAATCTCACAAACTGGCTGGCTAAGGCCTGAACATCCATCGCCATAGGTCTCTCTATGGTTGGTAAATATGCCAAACTCCCCAAACTCTCCACCTGGTGACTCAAGGCATCCGCTACTGCATTGGTCTTGCCCGGGTGATAGAGAATAGTGATGTCGTAGTCCTTTAGCAACTCTAACCACCTCCTTTTGTGCAAATTTAGATCCTTCTGCTTGAACAAATGCTGCAAACTCCTATGATTAGCAAAAATCTCGCAAGTCTCTCCGTACAAATAATGACGCCAGATCTTCAAGGCATGAATAGCAATTAACTCAAGGTCGTGGACAGGGTAGTTCTTCTCATTTAACTTCAACTGTCTGGATGCGTAGGCAATCACCCTACCGTCCTACATCAACACAGCTATAAGGACAACTCTCGAGGTATCACAGTAGACAGCATAAGACCCCAAACCGGCAGGAAATATCAGAAAAGGGGTTGTACTCAAAGCTATCTTGAGCTTCTAAAAGCTCGCCTCACACTCCTCTGTCCATTGAAATGGACCACCCTTCTGGGTCAACCTAGTTATAGGGGCTGCCATCGATGAAAACCCCTCCATAAAGAGACGATAATATCCCACCATGCCAAGGAAACTGTGAATCTCTGTGGCTGAGGACGGCCTGGGCCAACTCTGCCCGACCTCTATCTTTCTCGGATCTACCCGAATGCCCTCACTCGAAACCACATGGCCTAAGAATGCCATTGAATCCAACCAAAACTCACATTTTGAGAACTTCACATATAATTTTCTCTCTCTCAAGATATGAAGCCGGTCCTCAGGTGATGCTCATGATCTTCCTGAATTCGAGAATACACCCAAATATCATTAATAAAAACAATAATGAACGAGTCGAGATATGGCTTGAACACACTGTGCACAAAATGCATAAAAGCTGTTGGGCATTGGTTAGACCTAAGGACATAACAAGGAACTCGTAGTGACCATACCGAGTCCTGAAGGCAGTCTTCATGATGTCTGGCTCCCGAATCTTCAATTGATGGTAACCTGAGTGCAAGTTAATCTTAGAAAACACCCGTGCGCCATAAAGCTGGTTAAACAAATCATCAGTACCAGGCAAAGGATAGTGGTTCTTCACTATAACCTTGTTCAACTGGCGATAATCAATACACATACGCATGGAACCATCTTTCTTCTTAACAAACAAGAGAGGAGCACCCCACGGTGAAATACTGGGTCGAAGAAAACCCTTATCGAGCAATTCTTGTAACTGGTCCTTCGACTCTTTCAACTCAGAAGGAGCCATACGATACGGGAGAATGAAAATGGGTTGAGTGTCCGGCAACAAATCAATGTCAAAATCAATGTCTCTATTGGGCGGTATGCCGAGAAGATCAGTTGGAAACACATCGGAATAGTCCAGTACCACTGGAACTGAATCAACAGAAGGGGTATCAGCCCTAACATCTCTCACATAAGCTAAATACGAGGCACACCCCTTCTCAACCATACGCTCAGCTTTAAGAACATATATAACTCTACTAGAAGTGTGATCTAAAGTGCCACTCCACTCAATACGCGGAATACCTAGCATAGCCAGCGTCATGGTCTTGGCGTGACAATCAAGAATAGCATAATTGGGCGACAATCAGTCCATGCCCAAGATAATATCAAAATCAATCATGTTGAGTAACAATAGATCTGCCCTGGTCTCAAAAGCACGAATAGCAACTAAACATGACCGATAAACGCGGTCCACAACAAAGGAATCTCCACAGGAGTAGAAACATAGGCGGGGGCACTCAAAGAATCTCGAGGCACACCTGAATACGGAGAAACGTAAGAAGACTCATAAGAATAAGTAGAGCCCGGATTGAATATAATCGATGCCTCTCTATGACAAGCCAATATAATACCTGTGATAACAGAATCGGAGGTAGCAGCCTCGGCGCGAGTAGGAAGGGAATAATATCGGGCCTGGCCTCCCCCTCGAGGGCTACCTCTACCTCCTCAGCCTCCACCCCTAGTTGGCGGAGCGGGTGGGGCGGCGACTGGAGCGGTGATCATGAACTGAGAACTCTGCTGAGCACGCTGTGACTGAAAACGCTGTGGGGGTGCACTCCTCCCAAGTGTAGGACAATCCCTCACCACGTGGCGGGTGTCACCACACTCAAAACAAGCTCTGGGAGGGAGCGGTGGTTGTGGCTGACTAAGACTAGGTCTGCTGTACTGACCTCTAGGAACACCCCGCGCAAGAGGTGCGCTAGAAACTGGAGGTGCATAGTGAGGCTCCTGAGGTATAGGAAGAGCTGGAGCACTGCTGGCTACCGAAAGAGCTGAATGAATGAGGCAAACCACAAAACCCCGACCATGTCGACCTGCTGCTGGGGTACTAGAACCAGAATAGTTGCCCGACTCTCGATACCTCTTGCCCTCCCTCTCCCCTCGCTCCCTGGTGAGCATACTCTCGATCTTCCTAGAAATGCTCACTACCTGCTGATAAGGAATGTCCATCTCCAACTCTCGAGCCATGCTAGATCTGATGGGTGGGATAAGACCCTCGATGAACCTGCGAACTCTCTCGTGAACTGCAGCTACCAAAGCCGGTGCATGCCTGGCCAATCTGGTATAAAAGATAGCATACTCCGAAACGGTCATAACGCCCTGGCGCAAATGCTCAAACTCTGTGCACCATGCATCCCTGAGACTCTTGGGGACAAACTCACTCATAAACATATCCGAGAACTAGGTACAAGTCAGTGGAGCAGCCTTGACCAGACTATCTATCGCATAAGCGATCCACCAATAATAGGCGGCTCCTCGAAGTTGAAAAGCAGTGAAGGAGATCCCACTGGATACTACTATGCCCATAGTGCGAAGAATACAGTGGCACTCCTCAAGAAATCCCAAGGCCTCATCTGTTTCTAGTCCACTAAAAACCGTAGGATCATACTTCTTGAACCTCTCCAACCTCCGCTACTCATCCTCAGAAGTAGCTGCCCCATCCACGGGCTGAACTGGCATTGCAGGCGGAACTGGAATGATGCTTGGAGCCTGCTCGACCTGCGCTCGCTGCTGTGGAGTGCGGACGGCGGGAGTCTGCACTCCTCCCCCGGCCTAGGATGTGGCCGCAGCAAGGGGAAGTAACCCTGCCAGAGCCAAGGTGGTGTACATGGGCTCCGACTGGATCTGCTGGCGGTGCCTCGGCGGCAGCTAGCGCAGGTGCTCTAGCTGCACCATATGCGCTTCCTCGTCATCTACCTCGGCCCCGGCCTTAGGCGACTGCAGTGGAGGGCGCGGGTGCTTGATCGTCACATGTAATGCGTGTCCTCACCATCCGTGAGAGAGTAGAAGACAAAAGTTCAGATTTGACGTCAAAAATATCGCACGACAAAGAAATCAATGAAGTGAAGATTTCTTCTAAATGGTTACATAGCCTCTCGTATATAAGTACGGATGTCTGCGTACTTATTGATGAGAATCTAATAAACCAGCCTGTGTTCCGTGACTCCTATGGACTGAAAGTTCTGATACCAACTTGTCACGACCCGAATTCATCCCTCCATGAATATATCGTGATGACACCTGGTTCCTACAACTAGGCAAGCCTAACGATGCGAAAAAAATATAACCGGAGGAATCATTTAATTAAATTAAGCAAAAACCGAAAGAAAAGCGGTAAATAAGTGCCACTTGGTGTATAAAACCCAAAAGTAAATGCGGAAGGCTACAAAACAATCCCAAAACCCGTATACTCACCGGAGACACAAGCTAAAGGAAGATACTGTAAATGCTCTAAATCTCCAGAATGTCTACATCAAAAGTATGATAGAATCTAAACACTACAGGTAGAATAAGGAAGGAAACTCTTCGGTCTGCGGACGCTGCAGATATACCTCGAGTCTCCGCTAGATCTATTTGCCTCGATGATAGTGTGCCTGAGATGAAGTACCTGGATTTGCACATGAAAAACATGCGCAAAAGAGGCATGATTACACTATAAGGTACTCAGTATGTGTCAAGCCTATCTCGGTTGGGTAGTGACGAGAAAGGTCAAGGCCCTACTGAGATAAATATAATATATGATAAGATAAAAAGAAATAGTATAGATAAGTCTATAGTGAGAATCAAAACAGGATAAATAAGGGAAACAACAATAGGACACGGGATAAAACAATATACGGAACATTACTCACAACAGGGGAAAATAGCCGGGGATCTCTTGGTATCCCGAGGATCTCTTGGTATCCTCATTTTGTTCACTAGGGATCTCTTGGTATCCCGAGGATTTCTTGGTATCCTCATTATATCCACTAGGGATCTCTTGGTATCCCGAGGATCTCTTGGTATCCTCAATATATTCACTACGGATCTCTTGGTATCCCGAGGATCTCTTGGTATCCTCAAATCTTACAACACATGTGCTAGGGATCTCATAGTATCCCGCACCCTCAGTCCAGAACATATCAAGTGCATGGTGGATCTCCCGGGAGGCCAACCCATAGTCCCAATTTAAAAACACAAAATAGCAACCAAAACATTTGGAAACATACTAACTCAGGGCAAGAAATAGGAAATAATAGCCAAACATACTACACGGAGTACAAATAAGACAGTTTAAACACCTAGGCAGGCAAGTCAAATGAACGTGCTTCTCTAAGCTAGCATAGAACAAAATTCACAATTTAGAATGAACACATAAGCAAGAAAATCAATTTAATACTTCAAGTAAAAATAGATTTTCCCATCAATTTGCTCAAGTACGCGCTCGTCACCTCACGTACGAGGCATTCAATTAACAAACATCATGTCCTAAGGGGAAGATCCCCCACACAAAGTTAGACAAGACACTTACCTCAATCGGCTCCAAAATCAACTTAAAATCACTCTTTTCCCACAAGTATCCGACTCCAAATGTCCCAAATCTATTCATTTCAATTACATCTCGTAAAAAAAAATCTCAAGCAACTAATTCCACTATTTAATTAAAGATAAGATGCAATTTTAGATAAAATGACCAAAACGCGCCTCAGACCAACATGGTTAAAACCCGAGGTTCAAACTAAAATCAGGTTACCCATTCCCCCACGAATCCAATTATGTGATTAGTTTTGAAATCGGACTTTGAATTGAGGTTTAACACCCAATTTTTGCAAAACCCTAGGTCCTACCGAATATACACAACCCATTAAAAACTTGGATTTGATGTTGAAATTATGCTTAAAGGTGTTAAGGAGGTGAAGAAAATGAGTTAGAAACCACTTACCAATCATTTTGAAGAAGAAGTATTGCTTAGAAAGTTGCCTCTTAGGTTTTGGGTTTTTGAAAAGTGAGAAATAAATGAAAAATCCCGTGTATTTATACCCTCTGGACATCCAGCGCGGACCGCGCAAGGATGACCGCAGCCGCACGGCTCGCACCGCAGACTGTGATAAGGCGGCCGCAACCGCGCTGATGGAAATGCAGGTTCCGGTTTCTCTGATGTTTTCGCCATGGGCGACGCGGGGACGACTGAAATCGCAACCGCGCGACTCACAGCGCGTACCACCCGAGGACGACCGCGGCCGCGCGGTGGAACCTGCAGCTTGATCCTATCTTGAAATATATGGTGTTTGAAGTCTAAGACCTCCCGGAACCTACTCAAAACTCAGCCGAGCCCTCGGGGCTCCAAAAAAAATATGCACACAACCTCAGAAATATCCTACTGACTTGTCCATGCGAACAAATGACCAAGAAAACATCAATACATAGAATCAAGAACCAAAGCTTAAGATTTCTTTTAATTCTTTCATAAAACATAAAAGTCCCATTTTGGGTTCGAAACACGTCAAACGACGTCCGTTTTCAACCCAAATTTATAGAAAGTACTTCAATCATATACAAGACTTATACCGGACACAGGAACAAAAATATGGGCCCGATACCCCAATCTTCTAATCAAATTTTGTTTTAATTTTTTTAAGTATTTCCAGAAAATAATTTCACATAAAAATTCATTTCTCGGACTTGGGACCTCAGAATTCGATTCCAGGCATTCACTCAAGTCCCATATTTTCCTATGGACCCTCAGGGACCGTCATATCATGGGTTCAGGTCCATTTACCCAAAACGTTGGCCGAAGTCAATTTTTTTTCAATTTTTAATATCCAAATTTGGCCTTTTTCTCACAAAATCCATATCTAATCTTTCCAGCTATTCCCCGAGATCGCACGCGCAAATTGAGGCAACCCGAGAGTAGGTTTTAAGGCCTCGAAAGTACGCGCTGCTCTTTTTTCCTTAGTTAAGGTATTATCCCACTGGATTTTCCTGGCAAGGTTTTTAATGAGACAGTAAGTAATGCGTATTATAATATATGTGTACTCTTTTCCTTCACTAGGATTTTTTTTCCTAGTAAGGTTTTAACGAGGCATATTATCTTTTAAATGGACATCCAAGGGGAAGTATTATAAATTCAAAGAACTAAAGTGGTTGTCCATTTAATTCTTATATCACATACATGAATCACTTGTATTTGTATGTATCTATTTAATATGTAACTTCATTCTTTGTTTTTGAAGATGAACCTTAGTAATAATAAATAGCGTATTTTTGGCTCATGGCTGATATACTTAAAATAAAAGAATAATTCCATATTCTCTATATCTCTTATCTATTCTTGTCTCTTCTCGTTTGGTGCTTTAATTTATAATTATAATATTTATTTTATAACACGTTATCAGCACGAGATTCTAACCAACTGAGAATGAAATAAGCAACTCCTCTACGAATTATTATTAGAAGTATTGTTTTGCATTTGAATGGTCAATTAATAACTTTCTCACTGACAATTAATGTGCCTCGTAGAATTGATATACAAGAATGGTGTTGAAGTAGACATGATTGAAGGTTTCAATTTGTTTTTCATTTTTGATTGTGCAATAAACATAAAATGAGGTATGTCTCCCAAACTATTTTACATTTAGTTTGTGAAATACGAAATATCATTATGGTCATATTCTACTATATATTAGATCTGGATTTTAACTATACTATGAATCCTCAAGACGGGAGCATGAAAAACACTAATGACACTGGTTGTTATAGTAGCTTACATGGATTTGATTTGTCTAGAATAATTATTTCCTAGTCCAGTTTGTTAAAGTAGCTTATATGGATTTAATATGTTCATAAAAATACTAGTTTAACCCCAAAAACTTTTTAATCAACGCGGTGAAGGTAAACTACCATATGGAGGACTATGATAAATTCAGTCTCTTGTTGAATTTTTCTAATACAAATTTTTATTATACATTATAAATGATAAAACGAACTATGCTGGAAGACTAACGGCATGTTGACCATATTTCATGCATGTTATTAAATCTTATTAAAGGAGTGAAGATCATCATATTTATTTGGTTATCAACATTAGATGTATCTTCATTAAATATCAATCTAATGGTACAGTGTACATATTTTTTTTTATTTGCTTATCGAATTGTAAGAAATATATAACCATTATAGTGGTAGTTAATATTTTCATAAAGGCTTACTATGACTAAATATTTATGCTTATAACTACTAAATTAAGTGATAATTCATTCAATACATTGTTAGTTATGATTGGTTGTTATGACCATTAAAAGTGGTAAAATTTTCAATTGCAAAATTTATTATTGATGAAGACGTGTTTGAGAATTATTCTCTATGTTACATGCCTCAAATTCACTTCAGAAGTAGCAATATTTTGGAAGAGGTTTTCAAACACCAGATTTTTGTCCTGGTGCATTATGATAATAAGACATTGAGTTTGAGTTCTAACGCATTTTGACTTAATATGTTGTTATAAGGGTAAGACATCGGGTTTGAGTACCAATGTATCACATTAATGATATAATGATGATTGACACAAAATAATATGCTTTTAATGAACCTCATCCCTCTAGATATGCTCCATTCTCTGAAACGAATGTGATAGCAATAGATCAAAGTCTGAAAGAAGACTAACTAATTATCACGACCGTATGAATGTACGTGGCTGTGTCAAGGGACGAAATAATAATCGTTATTATGATTGTATTTATAAATATGATAACAATAAGGGTCCTCAATATCCTTCAAAATGATGGTAATATTTGTCATTGATGTAGTATAAATGGGCATTGGGCACATAATGACGTACGCCTGAATATTTTGCCAAGCTTTATCAATCCTCCATCAAAAAGAAAGGAAAAATAAAATTAGATGGATAATTGACCTATCAAAATGATGTAGAAGCATGTCGTATAAATAAGTATGGTAAATGTTGAGGTAAAATAACATGCTTATATCAAGAAGTCATAAGGCATCTTCAGATAATTATGATACATTCCAGAAGTGAATGTGGCCGTATGAAATAAACTTATGAACACACTCATGATTGTTTAAATATCAGTACTAACCTCTAAAGAGGTTTGAGAGAAATAAAGAGGATAAATATCATTATGTGACCGCATGAATATGTCATTGGTCGCGTACCTATCTTACGTAAAAAATACATGGCCATGCCTTATGAGAAGTTACTGAACAACAAAAGTAAAGAAATAAATAGGTCTTGCTTATAATAATTTTGACAATGACAATAATGATAATGACTTTCTTCTTGACGGAGATATTCGCCTTATGGATGGTAACAAATATGAATATGAAATATTATCCGTTTTCCTGCGGATTGTACTATACAAGTATTGATATTCGAATCATATGACATAGTAAACTAGAAATTTACTAATAATTTTATTATTTGGCATGACCGGTTGGGCCATCCTGGTTATAATATGATTCGCGAAATAATTGAGAATTCACATGGCATTCATTGAAGAACCAGAAGATTCTTCAAACTAAGAAATTCCCTTGTGTTGCATGCTCAAGGGAAATAAATTATTAAATCATCAACAAATAAGATTATGGTTGAATCCCCTATATTATTGAATCATATACTTGGTGATATATGTTGGCCCATACAAGCTCAATGTGGACCATTCAGATTCTATATGACTTTGATAAATGTGCCTATAATATTATCACATGTATGCTTGTTATCATCCCGCAATTTGGCCTTTGCGAGGTTATTGGCTTAATTAATAAGATTAAGAGCACAATTAAGAGTACCATGGTATTACACTTTAGAAGTCCTCACGGAAGAGGCTCAGGTACGTGAGAATAATAAGACTTCAATAAGTTATGTCTTTATTGAATGATTATAGAACTAGTGTAAAATTATCGTTGAGGATATTGTTGATATAATGTGGCTCAATATTATTAATATTGACGACGATTTTGAGCTCAAATCTGTCATGAAATTTTGACAGATAAATGATTGGTCAAATGAAAAATATGAACTGAAAATTTATTTCACCTGAAAAATATGAAGTTGAACAAATGGCCCATTGTGCAAAAAGTGAAATGAAAATCAAGTCAATAGACATAAAGATGACTTGTGGTACACGATTTTTTTGTAAAGCATACAAAAATTGATATGTGTATAATGCAAATTCTTGAAGGATTTAAATTGTTCAGAAGCATATAGAGGTTCCCCAAAAAGAAAAATAAATATGTTAAATAAAGCTTCAACAATCCTTGTATGACATATATGATTGATTTTTGTGTCTTAGTGGGATGTGTACACTTATGTTTCTTGCTAGAACCTTGAGTATAATATTATACTAGTAAGATTTAAGTTTACTTGGATATGAAAACACAGAAATGAAATTAGTATTACTGATAGATTTGTTTATTCTAACAAATATTGTTAAAGTTTTGTTGGTTATGCAAATGCAGGGCATTACATGAAATTCGTTCTTTATACCAAGATACTAAAAAGTTATAATTAAGCCACTCAATATGAATGAGATGTGTAATCTTATTTTTGAAGAGAAGATTCCAATAATATTGAAGACGATGATGCTTGCATAGCTCAATTGAAAGAAAGATATATCGAAGGAGACAAAATAAAACACATTTCGCCAAAGTTCCTTTACAGAGACAATCTTCAATAGAATGATGAAATAGATGTTTAATACAATTCATTCAAGTGATAATTTAGTAGAATAATTTACTAAGAAATTGCCGATCTCAAAATAATAGAAGTTGTTATACAACCTTGGAATTCGTCATCTCCAAGAAATAAGGCGATATTTTCATCAGGAGGAGGCACATACGCGCTGCACTCTTTTTCCCTTAGCTAAGGTTTTATCGCACTGGATTTTCCTCGCAAGGTTTTTAATGAGGCAGTAAGTAATGCATATTACAATATATGTGTATTCTTTTCCTTCACTAGAATTGTTTTTCCAAAATAAGGTTTTAACGAGGTACATTATCTTTTAAATAGACATCCAAGGGGAGTGTTATAAATACGATAAACTAAAGTTGTTGTCCATTTAATTCTTAAATCACATACATATATCACTTGTATTCATTTTTATCTATTTAATATGTAACTTCATTCTTTGTTTTAGAAGATGGTGCGTGGTGTTCAATTGCTGCTGGCACGAATATTATTTAATATTTTATATAGCCACATCTTCCATTCATTCATATCTTGTTGACATGTATATTTTTAAGATTCCACTTCTTTTTATTTTTTGCTTTTTTGTTAAATCCTGCACATTTCGTTTCATTCCGTCGGAACCTACTGAAAAAGACCTTCCTAATTGGGAATCAATCTAAAAATCTTTAAATTTTACTAGTAAAATATTTCCAACGTTTTTCTTTTTTCTCTCCCACTTAATACATTTCACTTTCATTGTTTTATCATCATCTCAGCTACAAAAAGATTATCTGTCCAAATTTCAGGTCCGAACTTTTATCACCAAAAATTAGCAAAACTCAAAGACAAAAATCACCACCTCCAAAAATCAGAAAGAGAAATCAGGAAGCAGCGACTAATTTTACCATGATCAAAATCAGACCCGATTTGTTTTTCAACAAATCAGCGAATAACTTTAACAAATCAAAAAGTAGCAAATACTGTTTGATTTTTAATTTCTTTTTACTCATTCATAATGCAACAATCAGACACAAATTTTTCCATCTTCCTTGATCCGATGGGTTGGTTTTTATGATAATAAGTATGAAATTTTCTTTAATATGGAGATTTGTAGTGTGATTGATAGCTAAACACTTAAGAATAGTCAGATATGGTAGTTTGGGGTGTGATTTATAGAAACTTTGGTTATAGACTTAATTTGAAATCAAAGAAAAGAGGAGAAAGGAGGAAGAAGAGAAATGGAGGCGGAAGGAGATTGGGCCATCTAATACATTGGCCAACCACAATATAGCAATTCTTCCAGAATGGCTTGTGGCAGCCACCCCAATCATACCATCAAAATTAAGATCATCCTTCACACTTTGATGTGTTTGGCAGTGTGTGATAACTAACACTGTCCTATTATAATTAAGTAAAGACCTAGAATTACGTCTAAACTCATTGGACATTGCTCCTCTACAATTCTATATGATAAAATTCATATGATTATCTGCTAGGTTAGCCGGAGGGCTTCTACTTCTATTCATCCAATTACTCCTGCTCTCTCCTAGTCGAAGGAGAAAAGTTGGAAGTAATATCATTGCATATTTTCCCATCTCTGGGTTAGTGGTGGGCCTTAGCTGGAAAGAGACTCTCCTTAGAGTTGGTGGAAACCTTACAAATACTTTTCTTTCGTATTCTTCCTTTAGCACAAACACTTTTATCCTATCGAGCCATGTATGTATTGGACGAGTTTCCCTTTGTAAGTGATTGCTGCATCGAGTTCCTCCTGGAAATTCTCGTCTTATTCTTCGTGATTGGGACTGGGCGGGGGTGAGGTGACTGGAGATAGTGCTGGTGTTGGTGGTAGTGGAGGTTCCAAGAGGGGAAGAAGAGGTTGTGGATTTTCATATGGTTGTATCCTGGAGTTGATAGTGTAGGGGGTGGATAAAAGGGCATTCGAATGAGAAGGGGATAAAGATGAGTAGGATCGCATACTGGAACTGGAAGGTTTAGTGGTTGATATGGGGAAAGGTGTGGAGCTTGCATCATGGACCAATGGTATCGTGCAAATAGGTTTGTTCCTAGTTGCATTCTTTCTGATATTATTTGAGCAAGATCTCTTGGGTTGTTTATGAGGATGGTCACCTCCTGGTGATTGAACTCCACAGTGAATGTTAGGGAATGATTCTGGAGTCCCGTTCTAGCCAAGATGCTAGAGTTAATTGAGTTGTGGTGATTGAGTATGTATATTATGGTGTGGGGCTCCATTATCAAATGGGAGGGAGGAAATGAGAGGGGATTCTGGGAGCAAACTAGACGATGGATGGTCTGTCTTTGAGGTGGGGTTGTAACCTTCTTAAGTAATTGAAGTTGTTGGCAAGCATTTTTTACTTTAGTGGAATTAGCTGAACGAATGATTGAAGGAGATATATCTGATTTGGGGATGATATTGAAATAGTAGTCGGAGGAGTATAAATGGAGGATATAGGCGGTTTAATTGATGGAGTTGAAGTTTGTGTATTTGAAGAAGAATGAGATATGGTAGTGGATATCTCATGATTGTGTTCCTGCGTGGGAACTAGCCTAGGGTTTGAAGAATGTGAAGGTGGAGAGTTAATAAGACCTTTATCTTGTTTGTGTGTTGTTTGTGAATTTTATTGGGCATCAATAAATGAAGCTAACAGACTAATAGGCGGGGGAGGGATTAGGTCTTGCATGTGAGGAAGGTGGTGGTGGCTTTTTGCATGTATGGTGATAGGCTTTGGTGGAAGTTGGACCAAATGTGATTGGGCCATGGAAATAGGGAGGGTGTCGTGTGTTTGAGTGGTAGGTTTTTGTTTGAGGAAATAGTTAGGTCAGAATTAAGAGAATTAGTGTCATTATTGCCCTCTAAATCCAGTGCATTAAAGGAATTATCATGATTAACAATAGTTGTTCCCTAGAGGTCAGGTTAATTTAATTTAAATTATAAGCGTGATTAACATTATTAATAGACAGTTTATTAAAATGAAAAGTATTAGGAGTAATATTCTTATCCAAAGGAATACCTGATCTACGTGGAAGCCCCTTGGAATTTGTAATTTTCCTTGCCGAATTAGTAGGAAATGTAACAATCTTCCATTCATCATTGGTTGATGCTGGATTAGTAGTGGAATTGGAATTTATAGATTGGTCTTCAGTAGAGATCTCCTTAGGATTAGGAGGTGTTTTGTAAGGACAAACCGACTGATTATGGCCCAGTCTACCACACTTGATACAAAACAAATTTAGACCTTCATATACAATAATCTATTTATGATGGCCTATAAAAACATGTGTGCATAATGGTTGATCCAAGATAATCTGGATACACAACCTAGTGTATCGTCCTCTTATTGTTGAGGAAGTGCAATTATCAATGGTTAGTAATTTTCCAACCTTATTTCCCAATTGCTGAAATATCTGGTAATCATAAAACTCAGTTGGCAATTTAGGTAACCGTAGCCAAATTGTAGAGTAGTTAATTTTTATTTTAGATGGCATGAACTTTGGTTCCCATGGCCTAACCGATAGGAAATGATTAAGAATAAACCAAGGTCCATCGTGTATAGCATGAATCTTATTTTCCTCTTTCTGAAATTTAATCAAGTAAAAGTCATAACCTATATCGACAAATGGTAGATTCTCCATAGGTTTCCATAAAGCATAGATTTTTTGCATTAGTAACTGATGTCCAATTTTCTGACCACATAGTTTTACAATCACAGCATGCTGCCATGGTTTATAAATTCTTTCCTTCTCATCCAGGAATAGTGGAATGAAGATTTTCGGATCAGTGGGTGCATCCAATTCTGCGTTTGTAACATGTGGGAAAGTAACAAGATCGTTTAAGGAGGACATTGAAGTTGATATATTATTTGATAGTAGGGTATGAAGATAAGCCGTAGGAGGAGATTTGGGTGGTGGCACAGCATGTTCATTTGAATCAATGATCATATTAGTATCAAGTGGTATTGAGGAAATCTGTTTGAGTGGTTGTGGATTCGAAGAGGAAGAAGGAATGAAGATATTTGGTGGTTTAGGTGGGATGAATAAGGGTGGTAATGAAGTTCTGCTTGAGAGTATTCTCGACATTGAACTCCTCTATGAAATCAAGAGACACTTTGAGTATTAGTTTGTAGAAAGTCTTGTAATTTTTTTGGCTTGAACATTGAAGCGGCAGTGATGCAAGAAATGGTCGAAAGGTAATAGGAGAACTATTGGTTGTTATTTTGGAAGACCTACAACCTCTTAGAATCAATATACCAATTAGTTGAGAATATATTTAGTCATGCTATATAAGTTTACCTTAGGTCCTATGCTTTGTAGGAATTTTAATCTTATTAGAGATTCTTATGCCGGTAGGAATTACAGAGAACTTTTAGCACTTCCCATTTTTAGTTTTTATTTGGTATAATGTTGGCTTGAGATAAATATAAATAGGGAACGCAGTCAGTCAATGAGGATTCATATAGTTAATCCCAACTTGTTTGAAACTGAGCCGTAGTAACTTTTGTTTTAATAATAACCAAGCCAAGATTCGAGGGGTTTGTTAAACATCTTAAATGTAGGAGTATTCTCTTTAACCGTCTAAGATTTTAGATTACGTGGTTCCTATAATTTAGCAATTGATCTCATAGCCTTCGTAGCCAGAGGACAAAGAAATCTGGTCTTCTCATTTCTGATGGTACATCAAGCAGAAAAGGATATAAGGGCCTTTTCTCCAATCACATCTACCGAAATGGATTACAATTTGATTCCTGTTGTCCTTTTCTCAGTTTGCCGTCCCAAAAATTTGAAATAAGAAAAGTTCTAGAATGTTGGAAAATTTTCTTTACGGGTGTGTTTGGTATGAAGGACATTTTCTTTCCTTCCTACCAAACACACCCTATATCTGCTGTTTATTTTCTATGAATGATTTTGGTTACTATTGATTCATTTACTGTTTGGGTGAAGAGCTTGAGTTGGACTCGCCAAAGAGCTCTGAGGCTGGAAATAGTAGTATGCAGCTGCCACAGCAGGAGGCATGCAACCGAATCGCCCAAGTGGTACAAGAGGCAGTGCAGAAAATAGAATTGGTGGCTGACGAAAAGATGAGAATGCTAAAGAAAGCTCGCGTAGCTCTTGAGGCTTGTGATTGTGAACTGGAAGAAAAAGCAAAGGAAGTCGCAGAAATTAAAATGGAGAGGCAGCAGAAAGGGCAACAGACAGATGAATTGGAGAGCATTGTTAGGACTAGTGGATGTTTATCTCATGCGCACACACATATAAATTATTTTCCTCGATCTACTTCATTGAAACATGGGTAAAGAAAGGATTAACTGGATTTGAACCCTTAATAATATGAATTTGCACCGTAAAAAAACAGGGTCAAAAAACATATTTGTATAAGTATGATGAATACCGAAGCAGAGTATGCTCGACCCCGAAATAATACCGTTATGGATTTGTAATAGAATGAGCGAGATTCCTGCTACGTCCCCCAAATCATGCCGCAAATACCGCAATAAAATTGTACGATTCCGTATTAGGCGGTTAGACAGCTGTCCCAATAAGATTCCTTACTGTAAATGGAGATGTATGTTATTTAGGGTTCCTCTATTATATAACCGGGACCCCAATCTTTTGTAAATATCATCTAATCATTAACAAAGAATATACTCTTTATTTTTCGCTCATTGTTCATCAGAATTGTCCTTTAACCTTATTGTTCTTGATTCATCTCGAGGTCACTAAGCTCGAGGTTGATACTGCTTATATAACACTAGTTTAATTCACTTATTTCTTTCATGTATACTTTATACTTCTTGATTATTAATTGGTATTGAACTATATCATATATTTTTAAAACCACAAATCAAATTTATTTGTTATTTGTATTTTCGAGGTAAACAGTTTGGCGCCCACCGTGATGCTAAATATAATAGTGATTATTTCATTACCGATTCTCATAACAAGCGTTATTTTTACACTTTTTCTTGTCAAGAACTTTTGATTCTCAGGATTAAACATGCCAAACTCGCAAAGTGCACCTGTTCATGACAACAAAGGTCTTGGATTTTATGGGAAAAATAACAATGTAGGGGTCGTTGTACCACCGATAAACCCAGGGGAAGTGCCAAATGTGGAACCAATTGATGTTTTTACACATTTCTTTGAACGCAGATCTAGGCGCAGACCCCGGAAGGAGAGTATGCAAGGAAGCCTAATTTGGGGGCTATAGGAGATGGGGGAGTCAGCCTCGAAGTGGTATTCGAGATGCTGCAATTGCAGTAGATCGCCATCGCTCTACATTAGAGTCAGAATAAAACTCTGAGTATAGACTAACCAGAAAACATTCGACGTGTTGAACCGGCACCAGAGAGGTCGAACAAAAATGGCTTAGGGACTGACCCCACCATTATGAGGATGCTCGAAGAAATCACCACGAGGATTGAGTCCAGAAAAAAGAAGATTGAGGACAATGATAAAAAGGTGGAGATTTTTAACTCCCCTGTCGACCAAATACCGGGGGCACCTACGGTTTTGAAAGGTTTGGATGCAAAAAATTTCATACAAAAATCATTCCCTCAGAGCGCGACTTCGATGCCCATTCCAAAAGTTTTGTATGTCTGATATACCAAAAATATAATGGGACAACCGATCCTAATGAGCATATTATCTCATATACTTGTGGGATTAAAGGAAACGACCTATTGATGATGGAATCGAGTCAGTGTTGTTGAAAAAATTTGGGGAAACTTTGTCGAAAAGAGCCATGATTTTGTATCACAACTTGCCTCCTAACTCTAATGATTCATTTGCTATGTTCGCAGACACCTTCGTGAAAGCACACGGCAGAGCCATAAAGGTGGCAACGAGAAAATTAGACACCTTCAAGATAAAACAGAGGAACAACGAGACGTTAAGGGAGTTCGTATGTAGGTTTCAGATGGAGCGAATGGATCTTCCATTGATATCGAATGATTGGGAAGAACAAGCTTTTATGTAGGGTTTGAATGAAGGGAGTTTGATTGCGTCTCGACAACTAAAATAGAATCTGATCACGCATCCAGCTGTGACGTGGTCAGCCGTGCATAATCGTTGTTAATCAAAGATCAAAGTCAAGGACGACCAGTTGGGATCAGCTCATCCTAATAGATTGACAGCCAATCCCCGAGGGATACAGATAGGGAATTGAGGTCAAACAAGGACGTCAATTGGAGAAGCAATGACTCGGGTTGTAATGCTCCTCGGAATGATCGGAGAAATGATCGAGGCTAAAGCTCTCAGAGAATCACGAGTAAAAATTGGTTCGATAAATACACTGACCTTGCGAGCAACTCGATTGACGGAGTATAATTTCAGCATAGATGCATCAGGGCTCGTGTTAGCTATTGGAAGAATCAAAGACATCAGGTGGCCCATGCCCATACAACCAGATCCTTCTCAAAGGAATCCAAACTTGATTTGCAAGTATCATGGCACGCATGGTCATAGAACCGAAGATTGTAGGCAGCTAAGGGAGGAGTTAGCTCGGTTTTTCAACGAAGGTCACCTTCGAGAATTTCTTAGTGATCAGGCTAAAAATCACTCCAGGGAGAGAGATGCAAGTAGGAAAAATGAGCAGAAAAACCAAAACACTTAATCCACATGATCATTGGCGGTGTCGATGTCCCACAAGGAAATGTGTTCAAATGCACCAAGATATCAATCACCAAAGAAAAATAGACTCGGAGCTATGTGCCCGGGGATGCCTTATCATTCTATGACGAGGAAGCAGAAAGCATATCTCAGCTGCACAATGACGCCCTAGTAATCTCTATCCTTTTATATATAATTCAAGTTAAACGTTCTCTAGTGGATCTAGGTATCTGAACAAACATAACATAATCCAGGGTCGTAAAACAGCACGGCCTACAGGGTCAGATTGTACCTACATCCCGGGTCTTATATGGCTTCAACATGGCAAGCGAAACAACAAACGGGGAGATAATTTTACCAGTAAATATAGCTGGGACCATACAAGATACAAAATTACATCTCATCGAAGGTGACATGAGGTATATGTTGAAACACGTTCTCAAATCGCTAAAACTAAACGTGTGTTCATCTTTGTAGGTTTTGATAAATGGAAAACCGACGCGCATGGAACATTGACATATGCCGAAGTCCAAGCACAAGAGAAACGAAGAACAAGATCAAGTAAAGCAACAAAGATATACATGAGTCGTTTTATATTATGATCTTGATCCAACAATAGATTCAAGTCTTGGCTTCTCTCGTAAAATCATTTTCATCAAACCATACATCTTTGTTTTAAAACAAAATGATTTTCAAACATTTTCATTTTAGCCAAAATGAATTTTAAACATGTCTTTCAGATCTGGACAGAAATAATCGATTATGTTTTTTTTGATAATCGATTATGTTAAGACAGTGTAAACCGGAATTTACAAAACAGCAAATAATCGATTATGTCTTTTTGATAATCGATTATGTTAAGACAGTGTAAACCGGAATTTACAAAACAGCAAAATAATCGATTATGTAACATGATAATCGATTATCCTCTCTATTCGAATTATATTAAAAATTCCGCAGAGGTCAATAACCGATTATCCTATATAGCATAATCGATTATTCACTGACCGTTGCCAAAGTATTTTTAAACGCTGAAAGATAATCGATTATGCACAAGGCAATAATCGACTATGCTAGCATAAAATTAGCGTCTGATTTTTGAACGTTATCAGGTAATCGATTATGCAATTTGAATAATCGATTATTCTAGCTTAAAATCTGCATATGATTTTTGAACGATTTTCAGATAATCGATTATGCAAATCAGATAATCGATTATTCTAGCACAAAATCAGCAATTAGTGATTGGCAATTAAGCAACAGTCTTTGGGTCTTTGAGGACTATAAATACACCTCAAAACCACTCTTTTAAATATAACAACTGATTATAATTCTTGCTTAAGCTTACATACTTTCATATCAATCATTTCATATTCATTTCATAGTTTTTGAGAGCCAAATTCTTGACGAAGTTGTTGTGTTCTTGAGCGTATTAATTTTACTCATATCTACTCTGCAAGAGAGTCTTGTCTTGAGTACTAAGTGTTTGTATACACTTGAAGGGAAGTTCTAATCCCTTGTGGTTGTAAGAAGGAAAGGTTAGTTCCTTCACGTGAAGTCTTGAAGTGTGGTATCTTCGAGCAAGCATCGTTGAGACTTGTGTTCTCAGTTTGTTAAAGCACCCGTAAGCTTAACGGAGTTAGTTGAAACACGAGAGAGTCTCTCGGGAAACTGGAGTAACCACACGTTGTGGTGAACCAGTATAAGTTCGGTGTGTTCTCTCCTTACTACTTTATTTACCGCACTTATTTTACTCCTGCAATTTTAATTCCGCAAATTAATCTTGATTTTTATTAAAACGCTATTCACCCCCCCCCCCCTCTAGCGTTAAGCGTATATTCTAACAATTGGTATCAGAGCCTTACTCTCTGAAAGACTTAACAGTTTGGGAGAAACAATCCATGGCTTCTACTCGTAACGTTAATGCAGGACTAGGTGAAGGACAATGCTTCACAAGGCCACCACTCTTTGATGTCACCAATTACACTTATGGGAAGGAGAGGATGAGAATTTTCATTCAATCAAACAATTTCCAATTGTGGAAAATTATACAGAATGGAGAACAACTACCTACTAAAAAGGTTGGAGATGAACTCGTCCCAAAGTCGGAAGACGAATATGATATGGACGATATCAAAAAGGTGGAATATAATGCAAAGGCCATCAACATGATGTATTGTGCTGTAAATCCCGATGACTATCGAAAAATCTCATTTTGCACCACGGCCAAGCAAATGTGGGACAAACTGGAGATCACTTACGAAGGTACGGATCAAGTCCGAGAAGCTAAAATTGATTTTCTAACCGATGAATATGAATTGTTTCATATGAAGGAGAATGAGAAAATAGATGACATGTTTGAGCGATTTTCAAAAATCGTAAATGACCTTCATGCTCTCAAAAAGACATTTACGGATAAGGAGCTTGTCCGAAAAATTCTACGAAGCCTTACTCCGGAATAGCGTTCCAAAGCCAACGCTATTCAAGAATCGATCGGCATCACAAATGTCACCATAGACGGATTTCGAGGTAATCTCAAAACTTATGAATCTACTATTCTTAACCCTCCTTTGGATGATCAAAGGAAAAGAAGGATTGCACTCAAAGCGTCTACAACTCAACCTCAAAACGATGAGGATTCAAGTGATGAGGATATCGAGTTCGGACTCGTGATCAAGAAATTCCAAAAATTCATGCGGAAAGAGTTTAAAGGAAAGCGGCCAGGTGGACCACTCAAATGCTATGGATGCGGAGAAGCTGGGCATATCAAATCAAACTGTCCAAATATCAAAACAGAAAAGAAGTTCGCCAAGAAACAAAGAGCCTACATCTCTTGGGGAGGTGACTCCGGGGATGAATCAAGTGACGGAGAATAAGATGAAACTGCAAATCTATGTCTCATGGCACATGAGGAAACTCAAGAAGAGGTATGTGAAACTTCTTCTAAGAATTTTTTCTCCCTTGAAGAAATGCAAAATGCCTTTGATGAATTATATGGTGAATTTATTAGAGCTTCCAAAACCATAAAAGAATTGAAGAAACAATTTTCTTTGAAAGAAAAAGATTTTGAAATACAACTTTCTTTGAAAGAAAATGATTTTGAAAAACAACTTTCTTTTTGAAAGAAAAAGATTTTGAAAAACAACTTTCTTTGAAAGAAAAAGATTTTGAAAAATTGACGCTTGATAATGAGAAGCTAAAAGAGGAAAATATATTTTATGGCAAAAGAAGCGCCGATAAACCCGAAAGTTCAAACAATGGTTGTACTTCTTGCAAAACTCTAAAAGATGAAGTAGAAAAACTTAAGGGTACCTTGAATAAATTCAATTCCTCTCACAAAAATCTAAATGATGTTCTTGTAAATTTGAAATCTACTAAACATGGTATAGGTTTCAAAAATGAGTCTAACGAAAAAGTTGAGAGCAATCCTAAACAACCTAGAAATAATGATCCTAGGATCACTATACATCCTAGAAAGAGCACTAGAAGAAATGTAGAGCAATTTAGAACACATAGAAAAGATTTTAAAAAATTGCAACCTAGAAATATTCAACCCAGAAATAACAATCCTGGGATCGCTATACATCCTAGAATAAACTCTAGAAGAAATGTTGGGCAATTTAGAACACCTAGAAAAGATTTTCAAAAAGTGCATCAAAATTATACTTCTACATAGAGTTAATGAGCTTAGACCCTCCAACTATTATAATCCTAGAAGAATGCCTAACCCCAACGTCATTTGCCATTATTGCAATAGAATAGGACATATAGCCCCTGTTTGTTTCACTAGACATAGACATCTCACTACATGTCAATCACACCACTATGTTGCACCTAACACACAAGGACCCAAAACGGCTTGGGTACCAAAAACTCATTAATTTGTTGTAGGTGTATTTGAAGGGATCAAGTGTACTTTGGTACCTTGATAGTGGATGCTCTAAACATATGACTGGAGATGCATCAAAATTCCTTCAAATAAAACCCACGGAAGGAGGAAGCGTTGTATTTGGAGACAACAATAAAGGAAAAATAATCGGCATCGGCTCCGTAGGTAAGAACGAATCCTCCTCTATTAAGAATATCTTATTAGTAAAAGGGCTTAACCACAATCTCTTGAGCATAAGTCAATTATGTGACAAGGGAAATCTTGTATTGTTTTATTCGGAAGAATGCTTAGTTATACGCCGCAGTGATTTTAAAGTCATTCTTCGTGGTATTAGAATTAATAATATCTATATGGTTGACCTTGAAAATTCTTCATCAGATTATGTGAAATGCCTTATGAGTAAAGATGACGACATGTGGTTATGGCATCGTAGAGTAGCTCATGTCAACATGAATCTTTTAAACAAATTAGTTTCACAAAATTTAGTAATTGGTCTTCCAAATCTAAAATTTGAAAAAGATACTATTTGTGATTCTTGTCAAAAAGGGAAACAAATAAAAGCCTCTTTTAAATCTAAAACTGTTGTTTCAACCTCTAGACCTTTACAACTTCTTCACATGGATCTTTTTGGACCATCTCGTATTGAAAGTCTTGGTAGAAATCGCTATGCTTTTGTAATTGTTGATGACTACTCTAGATTCACATGGACGCTATTTCTTGCTCACAAAAGTGAGGCGTTTCAAAGGTTTAAAAGTTTTCTTAAACGTGTTCAAAATGAAAAGAACACAACCATCACTTCCATAAGAAGTGATCATGGGGGAGAGTTCGATCATAATCTCTTCGCGGATTTTTGTGACGAACTCGGCATTGAGCATACTTTCTCTGCTCCACGTACACCACAACAAAATGGAGTAGTGGAACGCAAAAATCGATGTCTCGAAGAGATGGCTAGAACCATGCTCGATGAGGCAAAGATTCCCAAACTATTTTGGGCGGATGCCGTGAGTACTGCAAGCTATGTTTTAAACAGAGCTGTCATAAGACCGATACTCATGAAAACTCCCTATGAACTCTACAAGGGAAGGAAACCTAACCTCTTCCATCTTCGAGTTTTCGGTTGTAAGTGCTTTATTCATAACAACGGAAAAGATAACTTAGGAAAATTTGACGCAAAATCTGATGAAGGAATCTTTCTTGGTTACTCATTACGTAGTAAAGCATATAGAGTTTTCAATAAACGTACTTCAACTGTCGAGGAGTCCCCTCATGTTGTATTTTGTGAAAGTGATGCTCGCTTGGCGAGAAAGGATGTTTGTGTTGATCTTGCAGATTCTTTAAACAAAATAAGTCTTCAAGACAAGGTACAAGAGGAAAATCCAAAGGAAATTCAAGATGAAATCTTGGAACAACCATCGGAGGAAGCACCACCACAGGAGGAAGAAATGGTGCTGCCCAACGCCTGGAGGACATTCAAAGACCATCCTCTCGACAAGGTAATTGGTAACATCGAACAAGGGGTAAGCACTCGAAACACTCTTAGGAACACTATAGGACACAGTGCTTTCATTTCTCAAATAGAACCCTCAACCATTTCCGAAGCAATTGGGGATGAGCATTGGACCTTGGCAATGCAAGAGGAGCTTAACTAATTCAAACGAAATGACGTTTGGGAATTGGTGCCAAGACCCGATAATCACACCATAATTGGTACGAAATGGGTTTTTCGAAATAAATTAGATGAAAACGGTATAATCACTAGAAACAAAGCTAGGCTTGCAGCTAAAGGATATAATCAAGAAGAAGGAATTGATTATGAAGAAACTTATGCACCCGTAGCACGGCTAGAAGCTATTCGTCTATTACTTGCTTTTGCCTCTTCTATAAATTTTAATTTATATCAAATGGATGTAAAGAGTGCCTTCCTAAATGGGTATATTCAAGAGGAAGTATATGTTGAACAACCCCCGGGTTTTGAAGACTTTAAATCTCCCGATCATATCTTCAAACTTAAGAAAGCCCTCTATGGTCTTAAACAAGCTCCCCAAGCTTGGTATGAATGCTTAAGGAAATTTCTTTTGGACAATGAGCTCATTAGGGGGAAAGTTGACACTACACTCTTTATTAAGAACAAAAACAGTGACATCTTATTAGTTCAAATATATGTAGATGATATTATTTTTGGTGCTACTAACAATTCTTTGTGCAAGGAATTCTCTGAATTAATGACAAGTGAATTTGAAATGTCAATAATGGGTGAGCTAAACTTCTTCTTGGGGTTGCAAGTGTAACAAATGAAAGAGGGAACTTTCATTTTCCAATCTAAATATTGCAAGGAGTTGCTAAATCATTTTGAAATGAGCAACGCCAAAGCAATGGCCACTCCAATGAGTACATCCGACCATCTTGACAAAGATGAGAAAGGTAAGGAAGTAGACACAAAGAATTATCGAGGTATGATCGGATCCCTTCTTTATCTTACTGCAAGTAGACTGGACATCATGTTTAGCGTGTGTTTATGCGCTCGATATCAATCATGTCCGAAGGAGTCGCACCTAACTGCGGTAAAACGGATAATGAAGTATCTTGTTGGAACTATAAATGTGGGACTATGGTATCCCAAAGGTTCTTCATGCCAACTTGTTGGCTATTCCGATTCCGATTTTGCGGGTTGCAAATTGGACCGCAAGAGCACTAGTGGCACTTGCCATTTGCTCGGTAGCTCTCTAGTTTCTTGGTTTAGCAAGAAACAAGTAAGTGTTGCGTTATCCACAACCGAGGCTGAATATGTAGCCGCGGGGAGTTGTTGTGCTCAAATCCTTTGGATGAAACAACAACTCTCGGATTATGGTCTTAGTATCAATCATATCCCTCTTCGATGTGATAATACTAGCGCCATAAGCTTGACGAAGAACCCTGTTCTTCACTCAAGAATGAAACACATAGAAATTAGGCACCACTTCATAAGAGATCACGTTCTCAAAGGTGATGTCGAAATTCAGTTTGTTGAAACCAAATATCAATTGGCCGACATCTTCACAAAGCCCTTAGAGAAAGAGTCCTTTTTCCGAATTCGTAGTGATCTCGGAATACTTGACTCCACGTTGATCTAATACATGCATTGCATTTTTTCTTTTAACGATTACTAACTTGAGCGTCCGAGGCGCCTAACTCTTTTTTGCAGGTATCGCCCCAAAGACAGGGGGAATTCTCGGGCACTAGTGATAAATAATCGATTTCTCTTAGTCAATAATCGATTGTTACTTCTTTATGTTTTCCAATTATTCTGCTGGAAAAATAAAATAATCGATTATACAAATACTACAATCGATTATCTAACAATCTCGGCTTTGCAGGAATTTGGCGATCTTATATAAAAATCGACTACCAATATTACTAATCGATTATGTTGAGGTTCAGGTGTTAAGCCAAAGAAAAAATAATCGATTATTGAAAACTGCGTAATCGATTTCCTTTTACCGTCTCGGTTTTTCGTCATTGCACCTCCTGAAATAATCGATTATCTCCAAAACAAAATCGATTATCCCCCGAGTCCTTAAAACACTGTGTAGCAATAATCGATTATCAAAATTAAGTAATCGATTATCAACGGTCATTCCTTCAAATTTGTTACCGTTTTCTGACCGTTTGGAACTACAAATCTGCAGCCTTTGTTCAATAAATGCCCTTAATTCTTCAATTCTATAAATAGGTGCTTCCACCCTTCAAATTCTTCACTCCAACATCACTCTTAGCTCCTAATATTCTTCAAAAGTCTCCAAAAATTTCTGCAAGGGCTTTCAAACTCTTTTTAAATGACGGGCAAGAATTCTAAACGACCTCGTTCAAGCAAACATATTGCCTCCTCTTCCATTGCTCCTCCACCCGTTCACTGCTATAAAGACGGATCTTATTTACGGTTCGACAGTGAAGCCGAACTTATTCGTTTCGTCGAAAAATTCGAAAATCGAGAAATCTTTCCTCCTCGATTCTCCACTGATCGATTCCTTAGCCACATCGCCCCTCCATCCACAGCAAATATCCTCATGCAAAGTCAACTTCTTGAATTCATATATCTTCAATCCCCTTACATTCACCCTTCTCTAATTCGTGCCTTCTATTCCATTCTCGGGAAGGACGAAGATGGTGAACTTGTCTCGAGCATCAATGGAGTTCCAATTCTTTTAAATGAGGAAAACATGCAAGTCCTCACTAAACTTCCACGAAATGGGGAAGACATTTCACTATACACTAGGGAAGAAGGTACTTTATTTGATGAACAACTCCTTTTCAACCAAATTGGCATTGGCGAATTTATTGCAAGTCCGGAGCATCGTCGCCCAACCATTACGCACATGCTCCCGTAATATCGTCTAATCTTTTATTTCATAACCCGCGTTCTAAAACCGCGCAAATTCAATCATACGACTCTCTCTCATGAGGATTCAAAACTCATGCACGCAATTATCACCGGGGCTCGCATCAATTGGTGCCAATTCGTCATGACTCACATGTATGATGCAATTGGGGACGATAAGCCACTCCCCTATGCTTTTGTCATAATGGCTCTTCTTCAAGCCTCCGGTATCGACACCTCCGTCGGTCCTCACAAAAAGGCAAAAAAACATTGGGAAATTCAAGAATCTTCATTTCCCAATATCGGTGAACATCCGGCTCCTCCTCCAACTCAAAGACGTCGTTCTCAGGCCCCGTCTGTTGCTTCCCTCCAAACCATTTCTGAGCAACTTGCCTCTTTGTCCACATCCATGACTCGTATTGATAAGAATGTCACTCGATTATCCCACGAACTTCATGGATATTTTGACCACATCCACTATCCCTATGCCCAAGTTGCCTTTCCGGAAGAAGTGCCGGATGTCGAGGCGGATTTAATGTTGAAAATGAATAATATCTTGTCTATTTTTTTCTTGCTTCCATTATGTCTCGTTTGAATAATATTTTGTCTATTTTTCTTGCTTTATTATGTATTTCAATATTGTTTCCTCAATAAAAGGTTATTTATTTTTGCTAATGTCAAAAGGGGGAAGAATAAGGGCTATGCACACAAATACATATTGGCATAAATTAAGGGGGAACTCATTCACATATCTATATACTTGTCTTGGATTGTCATTATCAATTATTTAATATGCATATCCCGATATTGGTTTGCCATTATCAAAAAGGGGGAAATTGTTGAAACACGTTCTCAAATCGCTAAAACTAAACGTGTGTTCATCTTTGTAGGTTTTGATAAATGACAAACCGACGCGCATGGAACATTGACATATGCCGAAGTCCCAGCACAAGAGAAACAAAGAACAAGATCAAGTAAAGCAACGAAGATATACATGAGTCGTTTTATATTGTGATCTTGATCCAACAATAGATTCAAGTCTTGGCTTCTCTCGTAAAATCATTTTCATCAAACCATGCATCTTTGTTTTAAAACAAAATGATTTTCAAACATTTTCATTTTAGCCAAAATGAATTTTAAACATGTCTTTCAAATCTGGACAGAAATAATCGATTATGTTTTTTTGATAATCGATTATGTTAAGACAGTGTAAACCGGAATTTACAAAACAGCAAAATAATCGATTATGTCTTTTTGATAATCGATTATGTTAAGACAGTGTAAACCGGAATTTACAAAACAGCAAAATAATCGATTATGTAATATGATAATCGATTATCCTCTCTATTCGAATTATATTAAAAATTCCACAGAGGTTAATAATCGATTATCCTATATAGCATAATCGATTATTCACTGACCGTTGCCAAAGTATTTTTAAACGCTGAAAGATAATCGATTATGCACAAGGCAATAATCGATTATGCTAGCATAAAATCAGCGTCTGATTTTTGAACGTTATCAGGTAATCGATTATGCAATTTGAATAATCGATTATTCTAGCTTAAAATCTGCATATGATTTTTGAACGATTATGCAAATCAGATAATCGATTATTCTAGCACAAAATCAGCAATTAGTGATTGGCAATTAAGCAACGGTCTTTGGGTCTTTGAGGACTATAAATACACCTCAAAACCACTCTTTTAAATATAACAACTGATTATAATTCTTGCTTAAGCTTACATACTTTCATATCAATCATTTCATATTCATTTCATAGTTTTTGAGAGCCAAATTCTTGACGAAGTTGTTGTGTTCTTGAGCGTATTAATTTTACTCATATCTACTCTGTAAGAGAGTCTTGTCTTGAGTACTAAGTGTTTGTATACACTTGAAGGGAAGTTCTAATCCCTTGTGGTTGTAAGAAGGAAAGGTTAGTTCCTTCACGTGAAGTCTTGAAGTGTGGTATCTTCGAGCAAGCATCGTTGAGACTTGTGTTCTCAGTTTGTTAAAGCACCCGTAAGCTTAACGGAGTTAGCTGAAACTCGAGAGAGTCTCTCGGGAAACTGGACTAACCACACGTTGTGGTGAACCAGTATAAGTTCGGTGTGTTCTCTCCTTACTACTTTATTTACCACACTTATTTTACTCCTGCAATTTTAATTCCGCAAATTTATCTTGATTTTATTAAAACGCTATTCACCCCCCCTCTAGCATTAAGCGTATATTCTAACAGTATAATGCGCTCCTCAAGACACCACAGATACATAACATGAGGGAGGTACCTTTAACTCTTTATCAAATGATGAAGTTCCCAACGGAGGATGGTGTGAAAACCGTTTATAGATAGCAACACACTACAAATGAAATATTTGTAGCCGATGAAGTGACGCCAATACCAGAACTTTCGAACTCGGAGAAGTTGAGCACCAAAGGAAAGTAGGTGGCTAAATAGCAATCACCGCCCCCAGCCTCGACGGATCGGAGCAACAGGTAATCGAAGATGAAGAAGAGGATTTCCTTACTCTTTGAAGCTTCATTGTTCTCGAAGAGTCCAATGCAACCAAATCAACTATTGAGGAACTGGAGCAGGTCATACTGATCGAATACATGCCCTAGAGAAAGGTATACCTGGGAGCAAGATTAACCCCCGAACTTAGGAAAAAAACTCATTCAATTTCTTATTGATAATATGGATTGCTTTTACTGGTCCCATTTAGATATGACAAAGATTCCATCAGAAATCAGAATACATGATTAATCCTCAACCCAAGGTTCAAACCAATAAATCGAAAAAGAAAGCCCTAGTCCAAAGTGAAACGTGCATTCATAAAGGACGAGGTAGCATAAATTCTTAAAATAGGGTCTATTTAGGAGGTAAAATACCCTGAAAGGTCAGCCAACGTAGTTGTAGTTCCTAAAACAGAAGCAAAATTAGAATGTGTGTAGATTACAAGGATTTAAATAAAGCATGCCCAAAAGACTCTTTCCCACTGCCCAACATCTATTGTATGATCGATGCCACGGCAGGCCACGAGATCCTAACTTTTCTCGACGCCTAATCCGGGTACAATCAGATTTATATGAACTCGGACGACCAAGAAAAGACCTTATTTATCATTAAATTTGGGACTTATTGCTACAAAGTAATGCCTTTCGAGCTAAAAAATGCAGGAGCTACATACCAACACCTAGTTAATAAAATGTTCGAGGAACAGATAGGTAAATCGATGAAAGTTTACATTGATGATATGTTGGTTAAGTTCATGCGCGGGGATGACCATTTAACTCATTTGCAGGAAACACTCAAAATCTTGAGGAAGTATAACATGAAGCTTAACTCGGAAAAATGTGCCTTCGGAGTCGGCTCGGGTAAGTTCCTCTGCTTCATGGTGTCAAATTGGGGTATCAAGATCGACCCCAACAAGATCAAGGACATCGAGGATATCATGGTCGTGGATAGTGTGAAGGTCGTGCAAAGGCTAACAAGACGAACAATTGCCTTGGATTGGATCGTTTCAAGGTCATCAGATCGAAGTCACTATTTCTTTTCCTTGCTCAAAAAGAAAAAAAAGATTTCACGTGGACGCTGGAATGCCAACTAGACTAGGAAGAATTGAAACGATACTTATCGAGCCCGCCTTTGCTTGACACCTTGACGGTAGATGAAAAACTTTACCTATATTTGGAAGTGATTGAGATAATGGTAAGTGGGTACTAGTTTGAGAAGATCAAGGTACGCAAGTCCCTATTTATTATGTAGGCCGAACTCTAGGAGATGCTGAAATTAGATACCCTCAATTAGAAAAGTTATCATTTGCACATCTAGAAAGCAAAAGACATATTTCCAATACCATCCCATATACGTATTAACCACTAACCCCCTTCAAAATATTTTTCATAAGCCCGAGCTATCGGGCCGGTTGGCCAAATGGGCCATTGAAATTAGTAGGTACTATATCGAATATCAAACCCGAACAGACATCAAGTCTCAAATCCTAACTAACTTTGTGGCCAATTTTACGCCGACCCTCGTACCCAAAGTGGATAAAGCATTTCTGCTAAGATCGGGTACATCACCAAGGGTGTGGACCCTTTTCACGGACGGTGCCTCGAATGTGAAAGGGTCCGGACTTGGCATTGTCTTAAAGCTACCTATGGGTAGTACTATTACAATCTATCAGAACTTTTAGATTGACTAATAATGAGGCCCAGTATGAGGCCATGATTGTAGGTCTCGAACTAGCTAAGAGCTTAGGGGTGAAAGTCATTGAAGCCAAGTGCGATTCATTATTGGTGGTAAACCAAGTAAATAAAAGTTTTGAATTCCAAGAAGATAGGATGCAATGGTACTTAGATAAGCTACAGGCAACTTTGCATGCTTCAAGGAGTGGACTCTGGATCATATTTCTCGAGAAAAAAATAGTGAGGCCGATGTACTTGCTAATTTGGGATCCTCGTTCGAATAAGATGATATTGTCCTGGGGACTGCCATCTAATTATCTAGGTCTGTAGTTGAAGAGGTTCATGCCGAGATAAATTCTACAAGCTTGACTTAGGATTGGAGGAATAAGTACATTGATTATTTGAAAAATGGAAAACTCCTATTGGACCACAATGAATCGAGGGCCCTACGAACCAAGGCTTCTAAGTTCGCACTAGATTAAGATGAAACATTGTTCAAGAGTACATTTGATGGACCATTAGCGGTTTTAGAGCCGGGGGACACCGATCATGTTTTACAAGAAATCCACGAATGTACTTGTAGGAATCACTTTGGCGTAGAGTCTTTGATTCGTAAAATTATTGGATCAGGGTATTACTGGGACAACATGGAGAAAGATACTAAGGAGTTTTCCAAAAAAGGTGATAATTGCCAACGATTTGCACCGATGATCCATCAGCTTGGAGAATAACACTACTCGGCCCTATCCCGTGGCCTTTCATGAAATGGGGAATGGACATAGTTGAGCCTTTACCAATGGCCTTCGGTAAAGCTAAGTTTATCTAGTTTATAACTGATTATTTTTATAAATGGATGGAAGCACAGGCCTTCCAGAAGGTCAGAGAAAAAGAAGTTATTGACTTCATCTTGGACCACATCGTATGCTGGTTCGGGATACCTCCAGAGATCGTGTGTGACAATAGAAAGCAATTCATTGGCAGTAAAGTAATGGGGTTCCTAGAAGGACATAAAATAAAGAGGATCTTATCAACACCGTACCACCCAACTGGAATGACAGGCTGAGTCCACAAACAAAACTATCATTCAAAACCTAAAGAAACTGTTAGATAAAGCGAAGGGAAAATGGAGAGAAGTTCTACTTCAGGTCCTTTGGGCATATCGAACAATATCAAAGTCTAGCTCAGGGGCTACACATTTTCTTTAGTATATGGTTCCGAGGCCCTTATCCTTGTTGAGGCCGGAGAACCCAATGCCAGGTTTTGACATGCATCAGAGGAATCAAATCACAAGGCTATGAATACTAGCCTCGAGCTATTAGATTAAACATGAGAGGCAACACTTGTTCGGATGGCCGCGCATAAGCAAAGAATCGAGAGACACTACAATAGAAGGACCAACCTTCGACACTTTGGAATTGGGCACTTAGTTATACGAAAGGTCATCCTCAATACTCGAAACCTGAATGAAGGGAAACTTGGCCCGAGTTGGGAAGGAGAACACCGAGTCTCCGGAGTTGTCGGTAAAGAATCTTGCAAACTTAGCACAATGGAAGGTGAAAAATTTCCAACAATTAGAATGTATCATTACTCAAACGATACTATTTCTAAGGTATGATGTTATCCTTTTATCCATTTGAGTTTGAAACTAATCCATTGCAGGTGACTGATAGAAGATATCAAAGACACTTTTTTACGCGAAGGCTTTAGGTTTTAAATAATGTGTAGGTTTTTAACGAGGCAACATCTATGTGCTATCTAAGGAGAACTTTACAGTATCCAAAGTTTCTTTTCAATCAACCTCACATAATAGGGTGCATCACCCTCAAAGGTTATATTTTTGAGAAAAATACTTCGCGCTAAAGAGGGCCTCGATAGGAGAACTTTGTGATGGACCAAATGGTCAGATGAACTGTATGGAGACGTTCGACCTCCGCTATAAAATTAAAGGGCTTCAAATACTTAAACAAATCGGGTAAATCAGGCTAACATCGGCAAAAGAAAATGATAAAGGGGCTTCGATAAAATTAGTCCTCGAGTAATTTAAAGACTTCGATAACATCAGCCTTCAAAAATCCTCAAGAGGTATTTGATTATCAATATACAAAGGAGTTACAAATGAGGTTCCAAACAATCAAACCTTCAAAAAACCCAACGAGTACAAAAAACACATGCTACGGCATACAAATATTTTCACCAAGTCTTTCAGTTAAAAAGAGGGAAAAATTATAGCCACTTTAGAGGCCGAATTGGCCCAACTTAAAGAGCCTTCGGGCCGAACTAAAAGAGCCTAAGGTCCAACCTCAAAGAGCCTAAGGTCCAATAAAAAAGAGCTTAAGGGTTGAAGCATGCGGAGTTCGAGACCTTACTCTCACTCAACTCGAACTCAAAAGTCCCATCATCCCCAGATCGTGTCAAATCGACATAAGCTTAGCTCGAGGATTAACCAAAACCATAAGAGGTATTTTATTTTTAAGATAGCCTGTTGATCAATAAAAAACCTAAGGGTATATTATATTATGAGTCCAAGCCAATATTTGGACAAATCATTAGAGTTATAAAATAATTTTTTTTGAAATGAAGACAAAATGAAATTCGACACAACTTAAATGAAGTAAGGAGGTTCTTTATATTTATAAGAGATGTTTACGAAATATATCTACAACACCTACGAGGGGCCTTACACAAAAAACAAAGATAAAAAAAAGGACCTAATCTATTTTCGGGGCCACATCATTGGGTGCCATATCCTCGAGATCTGTATCTTCGGGAACCTCCTCCTCCTTGGAGACTCACGTATTGCAAACTCTTATGGTATGTGAACACCTCAAATGACATGCCATACAAATAATGCCTCCAACTCTTCAGTGCGTGAATGATGACTGCTAACTCCAAATCATGAACAAGATAATTATTATCGTGGATCTTAAACGATCCCAAAACATATGCAATAACCCTTCCATTCTGCATCAACAACACACCAAGTCCATTACGAGATGCATCACAATAAACTGTATATAGCCCTAAACTTGTAGGAAATACCAACACCGCCGCGGTAGTCAAAGCTATCTTGAGCTTCTGAAAGCTCACATCACACTCGTCCGACCACCTAAACTGGGCAGCCTTCTGGGTCAACCTGGTCATCGGGGCTGCAATAGATGAAACCCTCCACAAACTGACGGTAATAGCCTACTAAGCCCAAGAAAATTTGGATCTCTGCAGTTGATGCGGGTCTAGGCCAATCCTTGACTTTCTCTATCTTCTTCGGATCTACCTGAATACCCTCTGCTGATAAAACATGGCGCAAGAAATCAATCGATCCCAACCAAAACTCATACTTCAAAAACTTAGCATATAACTGACTATCTCTCAATGTTTGAAGAACAACTCTCGGATGCTGCTCATGCTCATCCTGGCTGCGGAAAAAATCAAAATATCATCAATGAAGACTATCAAGAGCAAATCCAAGTGAGGCTTGAACACTTGATTCATCAAATCCACGAAAGTTGCTGGGGAATTTGTCAACCCAAATAACATCACCAAGAACTCATAATGCCCGTACCGAGTGCGGAAAGCTATCTTATGGACATCACATGCCCTAATCCTCAACTGATGGTAGCCAGATCTCACGTCAGTCTTTGAGAATACCTTGGAACCTTGAAGCTGATCAAACAAATCATTAATCATCGGCAATAAATACTTATCTTGATTGTAACCTTGTTCAACTGCCGGTAATTTATACGCATCCTCATTGATCCATCCTTCTTCTTAACAAACAACACCGGCGTACTCCAAGGCGAGACACTAGGTCTAATAAAGCGCTTATCAAGAAAGTCTTGCAACTGCTCCTTCAATTCTTTCAACTCTAGCGAGGCCATACAATACGGCGAAATAAAAATGTGTTGAGTGTCCGGAGCCAAATCAGCAAAAGTCAATATCTCTTTCGTGTGGCATACCTGGCAGGTTTGAAGGAAATACCTTAGCAAACTCACGAACAACAGGCACAGAATCTATAAAAGGAACCTCGGCACTAGCATCACGAATATATGCCAAATAGGCCAAACATCCCTTATCAACAATACACCGAGCCTTAATATATGAGAAAACCCTACGAGTAGAGACCAGGATTCCCTCTCCACTCTAAACAAGGCAACCCCAACAAGGTTAAGGTTATAGAATCACCCACCGGTGTAGACACATAAGGAGGAGCACTAAGCAATTACTAGGCAAGATCAAATACGGTGAAAAATATGATGGCACATAGGTGAAAAATAATATGACACACAGCACCAAAGTACCCCTACTACAAACCAGAACAGTACCTGTGATAACTGCATCGGAAGCTTCAGCCTCAGGCCTGGCTGAAAAAGCATAATATCGGGGATGGACCCTTACCACTCTGAACTACATCTCTGGGACGGCCTCCTGCTAGCTGGCCTTCACCTCTAGCAGCCTGAGCTCCACCTCTAATACATCTACCTCTACGTCTAGCACCTCTACCCTCATTTCTAGTTGGTTGAGCAGGTGGTAGAACCATCTCAACTCTGAAGAATTGCCCCACTGAATCTGCCTGAATGGCGAGGCCTCTTTTCAGACCCCTGACCACTCCCCTGTGATAGAACCATCTCAACTCACCTGGCCACATTGGCCGCATCCTGAAAAGAAATCTCGCTCCCTATCTCCTTAGTCATCTGCAATCGAATAGGCTGAAAAAGTCACTCAATGAACCTCCTCACTCTCAATCACTCTCTTAGTGGGAAGTATAAGAAGAGCATGACGGGACAAGTTGATGAATCTGGTCTCATACTGAGTAACATTCATAGAACCCTGCTGAGACACTCAAACTGCCTCCGATAGTTCTCTCTCTGAGTTATAGGAAGACACTTGTCTAGAAATAGCTGAGAAAAACTAATCCCAAGTCAGAGATGGTGACCCACCAGGTCTAGCCAAACAATAATCTCTCCATTAAGTCTTGGCGGATCTAGACAAACAAAAAACTACAAAGTCGACCCCATTAGTCTCCACTATCCCCATGTTCTGAAGAACCTTATAACAGCTGTCCATAATCCAACGGATCCTCAGAAGATGTACCACCAAAAGTAGTAGTAAAAAGCTTGGTGAACCTGTCCAATCTCCACAAGGCATCAATAGACATAGCTGGTCCCTCTCTGGTCTGTGCCACAATACCAGGATGAACTACCCCAACTGGATGAGCTACTAGAGTCGTAAATTTTGGGGCCATCTACTCCGGAGTGCGAGTAGTAGAAGTTTGGGCTCCTCCTCCATCCTGGGAGATGGCTGGTGCTACATGAAGCAAGCCTTCCTGGGCGGCACTCTCCATAAGGCCGACTAGACGGACCAGAGCATCCTGAAGTATAGAGGTGACGATGAACCCCTCTGAGACCTGAGCTGGTCTCGCTGGAACTGCCTGGGTTGGAACCTTATAATCAAACACAACCTGAGGCTCCGCTGCTGGAGCTGCTACTCAAGCTCTGGGCTGAGCTCTGCCTCTACCTCGGGCCCTAACATGGCCTCGACCTCTACCCTTCGCAGGAGTTGCTACTAGGGGCTCAGGTTGCTGGTCAGCAGATAAAGCAGTACGTGTTCTCACCATATGCTAAAGAATAGATTGGAAGCTCAATCGACATTGAGAAATCAAGTCGCACGACAGGAAAGAATATATGTGAAGTTTTTGCTAACTCTGTAGCCTTTGGGGGATTAATACAGACGTCGCTGTACCGATCTCGCAGACTCTACAAAGCTTGTCCGTGAATTGTGAGACCTAAGCAATTTAGAGCTCTAATACCAACTTGTCATGACCCAGATTTACCACCCTCGGAAGTCGTGAATGCGCCTACTAGTGAAAGCTAAGTAAGCCAATTATTCCAATTATTTAGCCCTTTGCATTTCTAATCTATTAATAATTGTGAATTAATATTATACAAACAGCGGAAATAATAAAGCGGAAGACTGAAATGTAACAACTTAGTAACAGTATTGATACCAATCCATAACATAAGCTACCCACAACTAGAGTCACAGTCTCACAGACTATCTAAGAATACTAGAAATAGGGGTCCGAAAGATAAATACAATGCTATTTCTGAAATACATAAAAAAATAGTATGGAACGATAGAAGGAGACGCCAAGGTCTATGGATTCTTGCAGGACTCTTGGGTCGCCTAATGGACTGAAGGCAGCAACCTCACCATTCTCCAAAAGTTGTAGCACCGGGATCCACACACAGTGTAGAGTGTAGCGACCTCATGTGTTGGTAAGAGCCTAGCCTAACCTCGGCAAAGTAGTGACGAGGCTAAGACCAGAATACCAAGTAAACCTGTGTAGTTAAATCATATACAATGGAAATATAAAGGTAGAAATTTACAGTTAAAGATACCAAGGGGAATCATGTTGTAGGGAACAACAGTAACACAAAAAACCAACAGAAAAATTTAAAGAACACCGTAACTCAATTATAAGCAAGAATCAGGAAATTAAAGAAAGTGCACGGCATCACCCTTCATCCTTTTACAATCGTCCTCACCATAAGAATTAATATAATATGCACGAAATTACCCTTCGTGCTTTTACCTCACATAATCATGGAACGGAATGATGCTTCGTAAATTATCTCTCATATCATGGTACAACCTTATATATCGTGCGGTACGACATCACTCTTCCTGCTTTTACCTTACAATATTGGCACGACATCACCCTTCGTGCATTAACTCTCTCAAAGTCATACATAGCATCACCATTCGTGCTTTACACTCTTCCGCACCCAAGCACTAATCACTAAGCAATTTGGGCAAGGGCATCAATAATTTCACAACAGGATCCCGGCAAGGAAATAACAACATAAAAACAATATCACGGTAAGGGAAATAATATCATGAGTAATAACATCCTGGTAAGGGAGATAATATCAAAAGTAATAACATCCCAGCAAGTGAGACAATATCATAAAGTAATAACATCCATGCAAGGTACACAATATCATAAACCTCTTCTCTTTTCCATAATTACTTCATAACTCAATTCTCAAATTGAGCCAACGCTCTACAATATTTAGCTACCAACAACACTTACACAAGCCTTGCTCAATAATAGAAATCATCATATAAATTATGAAAAATACGAAACCGAGTCACATTAATCATAGCATAAGACTCACCGGCATGATTGATAATGACGTATAGGTACTCATCACCATGCCTATACGTCGTACTCGACAATTAACACATAGAAAATAAGACACTGCTCCTAATCCCTAAAGCTAAGGTTAGACCGAACACTTACCTCAATGCCACGAATACAATTCAAGCCTCAACTACTGCTTTACCTCTTGTTTCCACCACCAATGGGCATATGTGACTACTCACAATTTACTTAACGATATCAATAAATTCTAAATAAATCAATTCTAATGCATGAAAATAGGTTTTCAAATAATTTTCCCAAAAAGTCAAAAATCGACCCCCGACCCATATGGTCAAAACCTGAAATTTGAACCAAAAACCCGACTACCCGTTTACCCACGAACCCAAAAATATAGTTTGTTTTGAATTGGACCTCAAATCGAGGTCCAAATTCTCAAAAATTAAAAATCCTAGGTTCTACCCAAAACACCCAATTTTCCCCATCAAAACCCTTGATTTTAAGTTCAAATCACGTAAAAAGATGATATACTTTAAAGAAAATGAGTTAGAAATGACATACAATCAATTTGGAGAAGAAGTTTTCTTTAGAAAATTGCCCAAGAGAGCTTGGGTTTGAGGGAGTTTGAACATTGAATAATTTTAGGCTAAGTTATAATTTACAAAGGCGCAGATATCACATTTTCGATGATATGTTCGCAAATGGGAACTTGAAATTGCGGCCAAATCTTCGCAATTGCAAAGGAAGGCCTGGATCTGCTTTATCACAAATGCGAACACTGTTCGCAATTGTGGAGGTTGCTAAAGTCGCATTTGCGATATAACCTTCGCAAATGTGAAGGTTCCCTGCCCCAGTCCATCATTGCAATTGTGATGTTTCTTCGCAAATGGGAGCTCGCATTTGCAAGCCAGGCTTTGCAATTGCGAAGTATGCAGATCTGTAACAAACAACAGTTTTTCCTATGTCCAATTCCATTATGTGGTTTATCCAAAACTTGCCAGAGCCCTCTGGGCTCTAAACCAACATGCACGCAAGTCCAAAATCATCATACGGACTTGCTCGTATGATCAAATCATTAAAATAACATCAATAACTACGAGTTTGACATCAAAATCAAAAAAAATTCTAGAACTTTCAAAGTTTCAATTTTTACAACTAAGGGTCTGAATCACGTCATATGATCTCCATTTATTACCAAATTTTACAAGAATAAATTAAATACAATATAAGAACTGTATCGGGCTCCGAAATAAAAATACAGGCCCGATACAACTAGATTTAAACTTTAGTTTTTCAAAAACTATTAAAATTTCAGTTAAACAATTTTCTTCAAAAATTTATTTCGAGATCCCAAGCCCGTGAATATAATTTTGAGATCCCAAGCCCGTGAAATAATTTTTTGAAGAAAATTATTTAACTGAAATTTTAATAGTTTTTGAAAATTTGAAGTTTAAATCTAGTGGTATGGGATCTCGAAATTATATTCCCAGCATATGTCCAAGTCACTTATTTTCCTATGAATACTCCGAGAGCGTCAAATCATGGATCCAGGTCCATTTACCTAATATTTTAACCAAAGTCTACTTAAAATTAAATTTTTAAAGGCCAATTTAGAATTTTCATCAAATTTTCCATAAAAGCGTTTCGAATATATGCCGAACTGCGCAAGCAAATTGAGGTGAGGGAAAAAAAGGGTTCTAAGGCCTCGAAATACAAAATTTACTTGCAAATCAAGTGATGACTTTTTGGGTCATCACAAGTGCAAAAATCTAAGCATCAATTAAGTTGACAGTTCAGTACATAAAGAAAATATGTAAGAATAGCAAATCAAGTTACGTAGATTTGACATATAGAGAATATATAATTCGTGAATCCTTACTGAAATGTTACTATATAGAGAAAATATACATAAAAGGCATGTATAGATTCTGAGGCTAGCATATAGAGAATATACACAATTAAATCAAGTATACATCGAAGAAAATTGCAAATAGAGAAGATACACAAAGTCTAAAATACAATTAGTTTCCATAATCCGTGTGTACGCTATCAAGGAGAAACATGAGAGGACGATCCTAGGGGATGTATCTTTATCGACACACTGTACGAATAACTCACATTCCATAATCATAATATTTGCACGGACAACTCGCGTGCTTCCACACCAATATATAAAAATATATACAAGGATACATATATATGAATAACAAATATCCAATCAAATACTCTAGGACCGGAGAAAATAACATGCTAAGGTGTATACATGTTTGAAATACACATATACAACTCAGACTTGGCAAGTATGCCATACAACAACAAGTATCGTGCTCAAACAAGATATCAAGCCTACACAAGGTCTCTAATATGATTCAAGGAGTTCATATAACCACACAAATAATCAAAACAAGAATCATAGGGAGTACATAGTCCAAACAAGGCATATTAGAAAGACAATCCCACTCTATTTAAAATCATACATTGCACCTGCAAGGATGTTTGTCACCTCGCATATACATTGATTTTCACACATTCTAATTAGCCAAATAAGGTCACATCCTAAAGATGTATTTTGTCACACAAGATCAGGCAAGATACTTACCTCAAACGAGCAAAATCAATAATACAAAAACATTTTTCCCTTCAAAATTACCTTCTACGAGCTTGATTCTAGTAGAAAATAACTCAATAACGTCAAACAAAACCATATGAGTCAATTCCAAATAAAAAAGCTTCAATCTTTATTGAATTTCCAAAAAGTCAACAAAAGTCAACTCGATCTCACATGGTTAAAACCCGAGTACAGGGGTATATCTCGGCTATCCATGACCCTAGGAACCCAAATATATTATTAGATTCTAAAACCAAGTCCAAATAGACCCTCAAATGGCCAAATATTCATTCTCTTAAGTTGTACTCAACCTCAATTTTCCCTCCAAAATCTCATGATTAAAGTATATAAATCAATGGGAATTCAAAATATGTAGCTAAATTCAAGTGAAAATTTCTTACCCATAAAGTAGTGATAAAATCTAGACACAAGTTGCCTCTTATCGAGCTCCAAATCTCAAAATATAAAAAAAGATAAACACTACAAAATATAATATCTGCTAGCTATTCTGCATCTGCAAACAAAAGGGTCTGATCTGAGAAATGCATTTGCGTTCCCATGATCACATCTATATGCCTCACTAAGTCTGCCGTCCTTTCGCATATGTGACCCATGTGTCGCATCTGCGACTCCGTAGGTGCGGCCAAATCCCTTTGCAGGTGCACTAGCTCCCATACATGCCAATCCTCACATGCATGGTCACAAACTCTGCATGTGCACTTCGCACATGCGGCCACCTCTCAGCAGAATTGAAACTCCTCAGATCACCTCAATTCTGCAGATGAGATAGAATAGTCGCACCTGCGACCTCACACCTACACCCAATCTTTTGCAGGTGTGATGCACCAAAACCAAAACCTGCCAAAGTATTCGAAAATTTTCCGAAGCCAATTCGATATACACTCGAGCCTCCCGTGAACCCATCCAATCATACCATAAACTCCTAATACCTTACACAAGCCTATCCAAAATCGCAAAACACCACAATTAATACCAAGTCCAAGAATTAGCAATAAAACTTTATCTCTTTACTTCCAAACTTTCACAAATACATTCAAATCATGCTTAAATATTTCAGATTCCACCCAAATGCACATTGGTTCCAATTATCCAAATAAACCTATCCAAAGTCTCGGAACATCAATCGGAGTCTGATAACAACAAATTTAATTTTGGTCTAACCTATGAACTCTCTAACCTTCAAATTACAAACTTTCGGCAAATAGAACCATAACCTCCTAGGAAGCTCTGAATCTAAATCCGAGCATGCACTTAAGCATAAAATTAACATATGAATTTATTGGAACCATCAAACCACCAATACAAGACCATCTACTCAAAAGTCAAACCTTGCTCAACTCTTAACCATTTAAACTTCAAAAATAAGAATAAGTGACTCCAATCACCCTCAAACCTTCACAAAATCTCGACTAACCAATCCCACAAGTTACAAAATAACAAACACACTTACAAAAAACATTAAATAAGAAACGGGACTCGAATACACAAAACAACCGGCTGGATCGTTACATTGCACAAGGAACTTTTTTCGTACCTTCCTTCTTATCACTAGAAGGACACTGGTTCATACTCAATTTGAAGTGCATAGCTAAAGGTGTACTGATAATCTTAGCATTATCTATGTTGAACTTTTGAAGTGCTTTATAAATCTACTTCTCTTATGAAACTACAACTTGTTGGTCTCTCTATCACGTATAATCTACATGCCAATAATCTACTTTGCTAGTCCTAAGTATTTCATAGAAAATGACTTGTTCAACTCTTGCTTCAACTTCTGAATCATGCAATCATTATGACCAACAACAATCATGTCATCAACATAAAGCAATAAGATAATAAAGTCATCATTAGGGAATTTCTGCACAAAAATACAATGGTCTAAAGAAGTCATCTTGAAGCGTTGTTGACTCATAAAAGGACCAAACTTCATGTACCACTACCTAGATCTTGTTTTAAAATTTATAAGATCTTCTTCAATTTCTAAATATAATTTTTTTCTTGATTTCAAAAATTTCTAACTTCTCTATATAAATTTTTTCCTCTAAGTCACCATGGGAAAAAATGGTTTTAACATCAATTTGTTACACCTCTAAATCTAGACTTGTACTAAGTCTAGAACCACAAGCACAGATAACAACTTTGCAATTGGAGAGAATATATCATCAAAATCAATTTCCTTTTTCTGATTAAAACTCTTGATAACTAATCTAGCCTTGTACCGTGGAATTGGTCATTTTTCACCCCAAAAACCTCACTTGTTTCTTAAGTTTTTTTGTATTTAGGAACCTTAACCAAATCAAATGTATGATTATCATGCAAGGATTCTATCTCATCATTCATAGCATCAAACCACCTATTTTATTCTTCACTATCCTGGCCTTTTCAAAACTTTCAAGTTCTTCCCCATCAGTCAAGAGTACATACTCAGTAGGAGGATAATGAGATGAAGATATTTATCTCTAGTAGATCTTCTAAGAGAACTATATGGAACATCAATAGTAGTTGGTTTCTGGACAATCACATCATCTTGCACTAGAGCATCAACAATGTCACGTTGTTAAATCTGAACATGATAATCATTTTCATTATCAACTTGATTATGATTAGTTTGAAGATTTTCTTTATGTGAAAAGTCACAGAACCTGGTTCAACATCAACTAATCTCGTAGTGCTATGAGAATCAACCTTCTCAGCTTTGTCAAAATATTCAAATGCCGGTCTTTAAAGGATACAACATCTTGGCTTCTAACAATTTTTTCTCAACTAGATCATAAAAACGATAGCAAAATTTATCTTGACCATAATCAATAAAGATACACTACCTAGTTTTGGCATCCAGTTTTGCACTCTGATCCTTAGGAACATGCACAGGGGCCTAATACCTGAAGACTCCCAAGTGATCATAAGAAATTTTCTTACTAAACCAAATTTTATCAGGGACATGAAAATCTAAATAATAGTAGGATATAAATTGATAAGATAAGAATCAGTATTAAGTACTTTTGTCTAAAAAGAGTCTGGCAGCTTAGCATCTGAACATAAACATCTAATCCTCTCAATAAAAGTTCTATTCATCTTCTCTGTTAAACCATTTAACTGAGGAGTCTTTGGAGGAGTTTTCTGATGTCGAATACCCTGAGCTCCACTTAATTATCAAAAGGATCAATATACTCACAATCATTGTATATGCTGAAATATTTTAATTATTTCCCCGTCTGCCTCTCAATCAACACATGAAAATTCTTGAACACATTAAGTGCTATATCTTAGATTTCAAAGGAAATATTCAGAGTTTGCGAGAATGATCATTAATAAAATTCATAAAGTAAATTACACCACCATGAGATCTTACTTTGAAAGGATCACATAAATCAAAATATACCAATTCCAGCAAATCAAGCTTTCTTGAATGCGGATGACTATGGAAGAAAATCTTTTAGTTTATCGACTAAGTAATTAATATCTCTATAACTTTACATATTACTCTAGAAAGTAAATTTTTCTTAGCCAAACTATCAATCACCTTCTCACTCATATGACTCAACCTTCTATGCTATAACTCTAATGAAGTATCATTCTCCACCAAATTAACTAAGCCAAAAAAAGTCCTACATTTTATACAAGTTAGATAACTTCATACCTCGAGCCACAATCATTGAACCTTTAGTAAGCTTCCACTGGTCACCACAAACGATATTATAATAACCCTCATCATCAAGCTTTCCTGTAGAGAGTAGATTTAGGAGGATATATGGAGCATGCTTAACATCGTAATAACTAGACTGGAGCCATTGTTAGTAAAAAACAATACCAATGCCAAATACATTAACCTTACTATCATTACCTATTTTTAACTTTCCAAAGTTACCTGGAGTATAAGAAGAAAAATTCTTTCTTTGGCATGGCATGACAAGTAGCACCTGAATCCACAAACTAGTTATTCTCATCATGAACAAGATTAATGGTATCCTCGTCGTGGGCAAAAAGAAGATCATCATCAAAACAGTAGCGACATGATTTTTATAATCATTATCTTTCTTCTGCTGTCTCATTTCTCACTTAAACTTGTACTAAACATTTCTTGATATGCCCTTTCTTGTTTCAATGATCACATGTAATATTCTTGTACCTCGACTTACTTCTACTTTGGACTCTATTAATCTTACCTCTGAAGTTACTTCCCCTTTCTTCAATGACCAAAATAGTGGAGTGTGAGACAGAAGATGACGTAGCTTGAGATATTCTTCTGATTTCTTTATTTAAGACACCACTCTTATTATTTTTCATAGTTACAATAGCACTAGGAGCAGAATTAGTTAGAAAAAATCGAAGAGTTTCTCAAGAGTCAGGAAGAGTATTCAAAACCCAGAGTCCTTCTATTTCTTCATCAAACCTTACAACCATTCCCAACAACTAGCCAAGGACAACCTGAAAATCATTTATTTGATCAAAAATAGGAATTACTTCTTATTGCTAGTCTTCGAAACATAACATGCCTCAAGCTTTTCCACAAACTTCTAGCATGTGTCGCATTCACAATATGATTAAGTACATTATATTCAATCATTTTCTAATATAGCCACAAACCTGTAAGTGCTCAAATTATCAATCCTCATCAAATAGTTTGTTGGAAGAAAAAATACGTAAATACATTTCTTGACAAATAAAAGATATTTCATCTTGTCTTTTCAAATTTAATATGGCAACTAAACACATAATCTTGCTCATATTTTCTTTCATTATTTAAATAAAGTATCATCAACCAATATAATAACAACAAGCTCTGATACAATTGTGTTGGGGAAAAACAAGTACAAGAACAAGGTAACAACAAAATAATACCCATGTCTAATTTTTCCGATCTATTTGAACCAAGAGAAGACAAATAAATTCAAGCACAAATTTATATGGGCAGCAATGTAAAATAACCAAATACACAAGACACCAAGATTTACATGAAAAACCTCTTCAATATGAAGAGTAAAAATCACGGGACTAAAGGCCTTCAAAGCTCTAAATCAATCAACAAAATTTACGGAATTTCTCTAAATTGGCTACAAAGAGAATACCAAACCAATAGCAACAATAGAAACATGGTTGCACCTAAATAATAGAAGAAAGAAAAGAAATCATTCAAAAAAAAACACTATTGTTCATGCCTCCAGAATTGTAGCTACATGCCTCCAAATCCAATCTTCATCATTGAAATCTAAGACCCAGATGTTGAAAACTCTCATTTTAAATTTGCGCACGATCTAACAGTTAACGAGTCGAAATATGCAATTTGCAGCGAATTGCCTGAGCAAAACTAATTTGCAGCAAAAGGACATTTTCTCTCTCAAATCATAAGAAATGACTGCACCCCACATATTTTTTTTCTCTTGTTATGTTTCAACGTAAAATCAATCATATTTATATGTCTTGATATTAGTGGGCCACATGGCAAAGTAGGCTAGGTCCAAAAGGCACCGTAAGACAGGAAAGATACAAAAAACCAACACTATTTGCAATGGATGATCACTATATTTCCTTTGTAATATTCATTGCCTATAGTCATCAATATCTGTAAAATTGAGACTTAGGGTGTGTTTGATACAAAGGAAAATATTTTTCATGAAAAATGAGTTGTTTTATTACTTATTTTTCTTTGTTTGGTTAGTGAATAGAAAACTTTTTCCAGAAAATAGTTTTTAGTGTTTAGTTTTTAGCCAAAACAACGTTGAAATTTATGTTTCACAACTAAAAAGAAAACACTATTACTTTGCTGAAAAATAAAGTACTCTTTCTACAATATAAAAATAAAGTAATCATTTTATTGAAATAAAGAAAATATTTTTCTATATCATAAAAAAATGCTTATTTGGTTCGCAAGGTAGGCAAACCTGCGCCTTGGCCATGGCTAAACAGAGGAAGAAGAAACAATCGGAACCAGAAAACAAGGGAGATGATAGTTTGAAGGTCACACCAGCAACCAACCAGCCTAATCGCTGGTTAACAGGAATGGGGTCAGCTCCTACAGTATTCCATAACCCGGATAAAGAGGATGGATCGAATGGTGCGATAGTGACATCGGACTCGTGTGTTCAGCAGAGACTGAATTCGGTAACCTTTGGAAGTTTTTTGCCTAAGAAATTTCAACCTATTAGGGAAGAAATCGAAGAATGTGATGAACAAGCTCAAGTGAGAGAAACAATGTCGTAACCGCAAGTCCACCGGCGAATGCAATTTTCAGCACATGCAAAACCAAATCAGTTCCAACAAGATGTAGCAGACCCAGGGAAAGTTGAAAAGAAAAAGGCCCTCATGCAGAAGAATAGAAGCCCTCAAAAAGGAAATGCCCTAAGCTACATCCCTCCTGCTATGAGAGGTGGAAAGTTTGTAGTGCAAGTTGATGATGATGATACAAAGGAACTGGAGGCTTATTGGAGTAATGCTTTGATAGGTTTTGTGCTGGGGGAGCTTCCGTATAAGAAAACTATGGAAATTTATGTCACAAACATGTGGAATTTTGTTGAAACGCCTCAAATAATGTATCATGAGGATGGGTATTTTATCTTCAGATTTGAGAATGCTGAGGATAAGGACCTTGTATTACAAGCACGTCCTTGCACTTTCCATAACAAACCGCTTGTATTGCAGCAATGGAGAATGGATTTCAAGTTTGATCCGGGTAATATAAGTGTGATTCCATTGTGGATCACTTTCCCTGGCTTACCTTTGGGTTTCTGATCAATTGCAGCTTTAAGTAAGTTAGCTAGTGTGGTTGGAAAGCCTTTGTATACTGATAAGTTTAGAGCAGAACTAGAGAAAGTGTCCTATGCCAGAGTGTTGGTTGAAACTGATATATCCAAGACGTCACCAGACAGTTTGGAGCTTCAAACAAAAAGGGGGATCATAGTCCAAAAAATAAACTATGAATGGAAACCAAAATATTGTGATAACTGTATTAGATTTGGGCACAATTCTGATGAGTGTTGGTATAAGGAAGAGCAAGATACTTCAACGGAAGACAGAAACAAACCAAAAATATCAGGACAGTTGAAATAGATTTTCGGAGGAACCATGAGATGGATTCCAAAAGCAAAGAGCAAGGATGTGGCAATTCAACTGGAAAAGAAGACTAAGGATACGACAGAGCTAGATGGAAATGTCATTGCTAAGGTTGTGGAAAATGGGAAACAGAAAGGCAAAAATGTACAGCAAACAAAAGCTAGTATCCTGAACTCAAACAATAGATTCTCTATTTTACAGATGGATGCTGGCCCATCCAGCTTCACCCTACAATGATTCTATGCACCTGGAATATTAGGGGTCTGAACAAGGCCCATAAGCAGAAATAGTTAAAACTCTTTCTGAGAAAGAGTAAAGTGGATGTCATGGTTTGTTTAGAAACTAGAGTAAAGGAAGGTAAAGCTAGAAGGATACTAAACACAGTTTGTGGAGATTGGAGGAATTGTTGTAATTACAATGAACATTCCAATGGGAGGATTTGGTTAATGTGGTAACAAAGCATTGAGGTTAAAATACTGTTGACTGATGAACAATTCATTCATTGTGAAGTTCAGGAAAGAGGTACCACTTTCAAGACTCTTCTTACAGTGGTATATGCAAGCAATGATGTAAATAAAAGACAGCAGTTATGGGATAGGCTGGTGCATCTAGGTGCATCTGTTAAGGAAAGCTGGTAGCTTAGTGGGGACTTTAACAATGTTCTTCATACAGATGACAGAATTGGCTCACCAGTTACACAGAGTGAGATCAAAGGTTTTCAGGAGGCAATAAACACTCTTCAACTTACTCAATTGAAAAGCTTGGGATGGTATTTCTCTTGGTGCAACAAACAACAACCTGGCAGAAGGGTGTATAGCAGGATAGACTAGGCTTTTGGCAATATGGTATGGATGTAGCATTACAGCCACATTGAAGCTGATTATCTAAATCCATAGGCATCAGATCACTGCCCTATTCTAATGTAATGCAAAGTTGGGTTCCAGAGGAAGAATATGCACCACAAACCTTTTAAACTGTACAAACCTGTGATAGAGCATGCTGACTTTGCTGGCATAGTGGAAAAGGTTTGGAAATAGAAAGGAGATGATGGAATTGGGAGCATGCAAAGGATATGGAATAAGCTCAAAACCTTGAAATGGGAATTGAATGAACTGAATACGTATATGGAATCCTATAGAACGCATCTCAATGCAGGAAGATAGAAACTTGAAACCATTCAGATAGAACTGAGAAGGAACAATATGGACGAGGAGCTGATAGATCAAGAAAAAAGGACCTTAATAGAAGTAGAGAAATGGAGTAACATAGAGGAACAGATTCTTCATCAGAAATACAGGGCACGGTGGATCACTTGTGGAGACTCAAACTCCAAGTACTTCCATGCACAGATAAAGATGAGGACAAACATGAACACTATTAACTCTATCTATACTGAATTAGGGGAGAGATTGTTTGACCCTAAACTAGTAGAGGAAGAGTTTATAGAGGCTTTCAGCAAGATCCTGGGGGACAGTAACTCTTTATGTCAATGTCCAAATACTAAAATTATTCAAAAGGGACCATGTCTTAGCATGCAGCAGAAGCAATCACTAATCAGGCCAGTTGCAAGGGAGGAAGTTCTCAGACAATCAAAGATATGCCCCATGATAAGGCACCAGGAGTAGATGGCTTCCCAATTGAATTCTTCACAAGACACTGGGAAATTGTTGGTGATGATATATATGAGGCAGTGAAGGAATTCTTTGCAACAGGCAAACTCCATAAGGGAGTGAGTAGCACAACAGTAACATTGATACCAAAACTACAAAATCCTACTAGAGTAAAAGACTATAGGCTCATTGCTTGCTGTACAACTCTTTATAAAATAATCACTAAAATCCTTAAGCAAGGATCAAAACAGTCATAGGTGGATTGATTGGTAATTCACAGTCAGCTTTCATTGAAGGTAGGAGCATAACAGATAACATTCTATTTACCCAGGAGCTATTCAAAGGGTACAATGGGAAAGGAGTATCCCCAAGGTGTGTATTAAAAGTTGACCTGAGGAAGGCATATGACACAGTGAAGTGGTGTTTTATTGAGAGACTACTTCTGGACATGGGTTTCCCCTATAAATTCACAGGCTGGATAATGGAATGCATAGCTTCTGTAACATATTCTTTAATTCTAAATGGTGGGCTCACACCTCCATTCAAAGGGAAAAGAGGTATAAGGTAGCGAGATCTAATGTCCCCATATCTCTTTGTCATAGTTATGGAATATTTGCATAGGGAACTCACTCATATGATGGAAAGGAAGGAGTTCAAATTTTATCCTAGGTGCAAGAAGCTGGGAGTGGCTCATATTTGCTTTGCTGATGATCTTCTATTATTCTGCAAGGCTGATACTCAATCTGTAAGACTTTTAAAACAGACTCTCCAAAAATTTGCAGAAACTTCAGGACTTCAAGCAAATGCAGACAAAAGTGCAGTTTACATAGCAGGGGTTTCAAACTGGCTCAAGGAGGAAATATTATATGAACTGGACTTCCCTGAAGGCTCCCTTCCTTTCAAATATCTTGGTGTACCTTTGGACTCCAAGAAATTATCAGTTACACAATGCTGGCCAATAGTAGAGAAGATAACACTGAAAATTAACTGCTGGACATCAAGACTTCTATCTAATGCAGCAAGACTCCAGTTCATCAAATCAGTATTATTTGGAATGCAGTCCTATTGGTCTCAGATCTTCTTGCTGCCTAAGAAGGTAATGAAGATGATCGAGGCAATCTGCAGATCCTTCTTGTGGACTGGTACATCAAATGTGTCAAAGAAAGCATTAGTCGCATGGGAAACTATATGTTTACCATATAGTGCCGAAGGCCTCAATGTAATAGATCGGCCACACTGGAATAAGGCAACTGTTGCAAAGCGTCTATGGTCAGTGACAATGAAGAAAGACAGTTTATGGATCAAATGGCTACACACTTATTACATAAAGAACAATGTTGTAGAAGATGCTCCTACTCCTAGGAATGCTACAAGATCAGTGATAACAAATATCCAGGGTATATAGGGCAATCTGAAATGCAGATTAATCCAACTACAGAGGGGTAATCTATTTAGCATCAAAAAGCTCTACAATATGCAATTTCCTCAATTCCAAAAAGTACACTGGAAAAGTATTATTCTGCAGACAAAACTACACCCAAGATTCAAATTTATCCTATGGCTTGCATTGCACAGAAGACTGGCAACAGTGGAGAGGCTAATGCAACTTGGAATTCAGATTCTAAAACAGTGTGTATTTTGCAGGCAAGCACGTGAATCTTTTGACCACCTATTTTTTGATTGCCGGCATATTTGGAGCTATGGAATAGACTGTTATTATCGATGGGACACCAGAGGTCAATTTGGGACTGGAACAGGGAAGTAGAATGGGTCAGCAAAACTGCAAGAAGGAGAAATGGACAAGCTGAGTTAACCACCTGTGTGTTTGGGATGCTAGTGTATATTCTATGGAGAGAAAGGAACAAGATTAGGTTCCAAGGAGGAAGAATCAATATCAGTGACGTATGCAAAGAGATAGCAATTCACATACATATACAGGGGAACTCAATTGACCACCGGAAGGTTGTTTTACGAAGGCTGGATAACTACCCTTAGATATGGAGTCGAAGTAAATAGTTTTGAGCTTAAATAATATGTTTTGTATTGATGTATTTATAGTTTAAGGGAGTGAATCCTTATATAATGGTAGAGAGCAGCAGCTGGTCAGCAGCTACTGGATTCTGTAAATGACTTTCTGGATGAAATGAAAGTTTACTGCTTTTTTTTTATACATTATGAAAAGAAAATTATTTTGTTGAAATGAAAAAAAATACCTTTTCGACATCATGAATAAAGTATTTTTGTTACAATGCAAAATAAAAAAAATTATATCGTGAAAAGAAAATTTTCATATCTTGAAATGAAAAAGAAAATCTATCTATAACATGAAAGAAAATACTATAAATAATATTTTTATTTAGGATAGGGGTGGGAGCAAGGGTGAGGTGGGTGGGGTAGGGTGGTATGGGAGTGAGGTGGGTTGGGGAGAATGGAGGATTAGGGTGGAGAAGATTTAAAAAGTGTTTTGGAAAATATTTTCCCTTTTCTTGATAGGAAAAACGTTTTCCTCCAATTGAACAAAAATGAATTCATGAAGAAAAAAATTTTCATAGTATTTAAGCAGACCAAACATAGAAAAATTAAAAAATATTTTTCAAAAATATTTTCCTTCACACACCCTTAATGTACTAAATTCTCCCCTATTTTATGGTTCGTCGGTCTTAGAAATTCTTTCTTTCCTATGGAATTTATGGAGTTTTGCAATCAAAAGAAAACAAGAAAGCAGGATTGTAAGTTGGATGATCAGATCAGAAATGCTTTTGCCACATTATTGGTGAAATTATAAGTAATTACAATTGAAAATAAGATGAAGAAAAATAAATAAATATTTTTCGGAATGAGGCACTGATATCTCGCTCTTTTTAAGGAGATTCAAGCCTACTACAATAGTATCTTCACTGGTCCATTAGTAATACTCTTGGCTTGTCCTCTCCATGATACAATAGTCCGATAATATCGTATGACTCGAACAAACTCTGGATAAGTTGTTGAGTTTAAAGCTCCAACAAAATGAACACCCTCCTTCAACAAAAATAATATTCTCTTTTGTCGAGAATAAGTTGGAGACTTAAATTTTCTTCTTGTCTTAACTCTCTTTCCCAGTACACCTAATTCACTTTTTTCATACACTATCAAAATTTTCCCTTCTCCAACACAAGAAAGAAACTCTACTATTTATAAGTGTAGAATTTCTTCCAATAAATAAATAATAAAGTAGTTGGATAATAAAATTGTAGAACATGATTGTGGTTACAAAATTAATCTTTAGTGAGTAATTAGTGGTAGATTATGGCGTTAGTAATTTCATGAGTTACACAAAAGTAATAACCATTTTCTTGCCAATTTATAACCACTACATGCATTTTAATATTGTAATCCAGAGTTTAGGACGGTCTGCAGATCCAGGAATGAATTATCGAATAATAATGGCTTATTATGTTTATATATGGTTCATTACTCAATGATAGACTCATTCTGCACAATCCTTTTACTGGTGACTACAAGAAGCTCCCAAAATTCATTGAGTTTGAAGAGCAACAAGTAGAATCTGGATTTAGATTTCATCGTATTACAAAGGAGTACAAGTCTATCAAGATTGTGTGCTCCGCTATGCAGAAGCGACGTTCAAATATTTAGTGTTCGTAGAAGTAAATGCAGGAGCATCGGGGAAGTACACTACTTTCTTGACACCAAATCAACAGGAGTTTTGGTGAATGGACGGCTACATTAGTTGAGTAAAAGTAGAAGACAAAAATTGCCATTTCCAGAGATCCATTCTGTCCCTTGACCCAGATGATGAGAGATTTGGTCCCTAGGCCTAATTTCAGTTTTATGGTCTGCTTTTAGCTAGAATTTTAATACTCGCTCCGTTCCACTTATATGAACTTATTTAACTGGGCAAAAAGTTTAAGAATAAATGAAAACTTTTGGAATTTGTGCTCTTAAACAAGTCAAAAAAAGACTCAAAATATTTGTATGGTTATAAAAGCTTCTCATTAAAGGTAGAAATATAAGTTTAGGTCAAAATGTTTCCAAATTTAGAAATGAATCATTTTTTTTACAACGAACCAAAAAGAAAATCACATAAACTTGAACAAAGGGAGTATACAGTTTTACTCTGAATCAAGCGACTTAAAACTTCAAATTCAGATCCATAAAAGGTAATAAGTGTAGCTGACTTGCATCCGATGACATAATATTGCAAATCACCACTAATAAGAGTTGGTTTATTAGCCACAAGAAACAAAAGGAAAAGGAGAATTACAGAGAAACAGGTGGCCACAGAGTGAAACTGAAGATGATAGAGATACTAAGCATTTTCAATGCACAATATTCTTGTTGTATGGAAAGAAGACTTCTCCTAATTTAAAAAAGCAAAATAAAGTAATGGGACCCCCTCTTCCTCCTCCCAAATAGAGATAATCTATATTTTCTTCCAAAGTCTCATTTTACAGATTGCATGCTACCGAACTGCAATACAATGATATCAAGATTTGTGTATGAGTTAGAAATGGGCTTTGAGTCAAACTTTTCTACAATCCTTTCAATGAATCTATTAACTAAGAATTCATCTTGATGGTCAAGCACCTATCATCTTGTCCACCTCCTATTAGGAAATATTGTAAATATCTTTTATGTATCTTTTTATTATTGGTAGAATATTCTTTCATTATTGTACAATTCTATAATTGGTAGGATTTGATACCTCTGTACTCTATATATAATTTTGTGAGAAATACGAGAAAATTAATTCTCCCAAAGTCATACGCCAGTGGCTTATCGCCAAACAAACCCTAATTCTATCCTACCCGCGCCGCCGCTGCCGCTGCTCTTATCGGCAGCCCGTCGCCGTCGCCGCCGCTGCACTAATCGGCAGCCCTCTCTTTCTCGACGTCATTCAGCGCCTCCTCTCCTTTGCCTCGCGCTTCATGGCCGCTACGACGTCAACCGAGCCTCTCCAACCGATTGCCATCAATGCATCGGCTCAAATCTCACTCAAATTGGATTCCACTAATTACCTGGCGTGGAAATTCCAATTTCGAACCCTTCTTACGAGTTACGACCTCCTCCGCTTCTTGGACGGATCGAAGCCGTGCCCACCGGCCACTATCGTCGACAAGGACGTGACTTCCCCCAATCCAGCATATCCTTACTGGATTCGCCAGGACAATCTTATTCTCAGTGCCATCATCTCGTCGATCACACCGACGATCATCTCCTTCATTGCCACTGCCGAAACCTTTAAAGAGGCCTGGGACATCCTCACGCGCACATACGGCACTTCTTCTCGTGGTCGTATCATGGCTCTTAAACAGCAGCTCCATAATCCGGTAAAAAGTTCTAAATCTGTTTTGATTTTATGCACGGTATTCTCGTGATTGTGGATGAATTATCTCTCCTGGGTGTTACTGTTGTTTCTGAGGATCTTGTCATTAAGGTTCTAAATGGTCTTGATGATCCGTATATGGAACTCTCTCATGCCATCCAAGCCCGGGAATCTCCCATCTCTTTTGCTGAATTACATGACAAGCTGTTAAGCATGAAGGCTCAGATTACTGCTCGTGTGCCGGCAACCTCCGCCGCATATGATTTGGCTCCGTCGGCTTCCTTCGTCGCCGGACAGCAGCCAGGCCGTCACCGCTTCGGTAGCCGCGGGCGCAGCCGCGGTTCAGTCTCTGGTCGCGTGGTTACTCCAGCAATGGCCAATCTCGCGGGTACAATGGGAAGTGCCAGCTCTGTAGTGAATTTGGCCACTCCGCGCGCCGCTTCCCGTCCTATCCCATCTCCGGCGCCAATCAGTCCCCTTACGGTGGACCACTGCCGCGGCCAGCTTATGCTTCACCGCCCTATCCGGCTGCTCACACAGCCCATCACTCTCCGAAGATTCCCTCTGCATCGGATTGGATCTTTGACTCTGGTGCCTCCCATCACATAACCTCTGATCTTGCCAACATGTCTTTTCACAGTCCTTACACTGGTTTCGACAATGTGGTTATTGGTAACGATGAAGGTTTGACAATTACACATACTGGACAACTTAACAGTCATTCCTCTCTTTTATTATCTGGGGCTCTCTGTGTTCCACATATGCGTAAAAATTTGATCTCTGTTGCCCAATTATGTCGTCACAATAATGTTAACGTTGTTCTTTCTGATACCGATTTTCAGATGAAGGATCGTCGCACGTGGGTAACGCTCGTTCCAGCCCGCTTAGGGGCAACACCTACTACTGGCCGGCGGCTCCCAGTCTCCCGTCCGCCCTTATGGCGCAAAAGCTCTCTGCGTCATTGTGGCATTCTCGGTTTGGTCGCCCGTCAGCTAAAGTCATGCGTCATTTAGTGTCTTCTAGCAGTATAGTGTCCAGTAATGTGTCTGATCTTGCTTGTGTCTGTTGCAAGCTTCATAAGTGTCATAAGTTACCTTTTTCTGAGTCAAGTTTATATTCTACTGCTCCCCTGGAGCTTATTTTCTCCGATGTATGGACCTCTCCGATTATTTCTAATGAAGGATTTAAATATTATGTCATCTTTGTTGATCATTTTTCTATGTTTGGTTTTTTCCTTTAAGCCGTAAATCTGATGTCTTACAAACCTTCCCCAGTTTTAAATCCATTGTAGAAAAATATTTCTCTGCTAAAATCATTACTCTGTATACTGACAATGGGGGTGAATTCCTCGCTTTACGCTCTTTTCTTGCCTCCAATGGCATCTCACATCTCACTTCACCTCCTCATACTCCTCAGCACAATGGCTATGCTGAACGTCGTCACCGTCATATTGTCGATACTGGTCTCACTCTCCTTCATCATGCTTCTGTACCTCTCATTTACTATCCTTATGCCTTTGCTACATCAGTCTATCTCATTAATCGTCTTCCCAAGACAAATCTTTCGATGCTCTCCTCCTTTGAGTCTCTCTTCCATAAGCGCCCCAACCTTGCCAAACTACGTGTCTTCGGCTGTCAATGCTTCCCTTGGCTTCGGCCCTACACCTCACACAAAATGGAACCCAGATCTCGTGCCTGTGTCCTCTTCGGCTACTCTACTACTCAAAGCGCCTATCTCTGCTTTGATCCCTCAACGTCTAAAATCTTCATCTCGCGTCATGTCACCTTCCATGAAGATTTCTTCCCGTTCTCCAAAATGTCTAACCCCGAGTCTCCCCCTGTGCCCATTTCGGTCTCCCTAGAAGTCCTTCCGCTGCCGCCACCAGTACCTGCCGCTGCTCCCACTAGCGATCCTTCACCGGACGCACTGCCGGCGCCAACGTCTGAGCCACCAGCGCCCCTTCCGGCACTGCCAATGGCCCCTGCCGCCGCCACACCCATTATGCCGCCACCTGCATCCTCTCAGGGTGGTCATCATATGCAAACTCGCAGCAAAAATAACATGAAGTTTGGTATGTCAGCTGTCACCCCTCCTGCTGTTACTGAACCTCAGACCTTGACTAGTGCTATGTGTGATGAGTGTTGGCGCGCTGCTATGTCATCAGAGTTTGATGCTTTGCTACGGAATGGCACCTGGGATCTTTTACCGCCTGATTCTTCGCAGAATTTTGTGGGTTGCAAGTGGGTTTATCGCATCAAACGAAAGCCTGACGGTATTGTGGATAAGTTCAAAGCCCGTCTTGTTGCAAAGGGCTTTCATCAGCGTCCAAGTGTAGACTTCCAGGAGACTTTCAGTCCGATTGTCAAGCCGGCCACTGTGCGTTTGGTTCTCAGTACAGCTGTATCCAAGGGCTGGCCTCTTCGTCAAATGGATGTGAATAATGCCTTTCTCCACGGGAGGCTTACAGAGGATGTTTATATGGCACAACAACCGGGCTTTGTTGACAAAGCCTATTCATCTTATATCTGTAAGTTACAGAAAGCTATTTATGGTCTCAAACAGGCACCCCGGGCATGGTACAGTGCGCTACGCCAATGTCTTCTGACCATGGGTTTCGTCAACACTACCTCTGACACTTCGCTCTTCGTTTTCAGCATTCTGGTATTACGGCCTATTTTTTGGTATGTGTTGATGATCTCAAATTGACTAGTAATGATTCTGCTTTCTTGAACCGTGTGATTGACTCTCTTGGGACTCAGTTTTCTCTTAAAGACATGGGTGATCTAAGCTACTTTCTTGGTGTTGAAGTTCTGCGCAGCTCCAAGGGGTGTTTTCTGTCTCAGCGTAAATATGTTGTTGATCTTTTGACTCGTCAGAATATGCTGGAGTCAAACCCTGTTCAGACGCCAACAGCGGCGTCAACCCGCCTTCATCTGGCCGACGGCTCGGCCCCTGCCGACGCATCCGCCTATCAACAGGCCCTTGGGGGCCTCCAGTATCTCTCCTTCAATCGTCCTGATATCTCCTTTGCTGTGAATAAACTCTCACAGTTCATGCGTGCTCCTACTGTCACTCATTGGGGTGCAGTTAAGCGCCTCTTCCGGTATCTGAATGGGACGCGTGACTTTGACGTCTGGATGCGTCCTTCATATGCTATACCTCTGCATTATTTCTCTGATGCTGATTGGGGTGGAAACTGTGATGACCGCTCCTCAACTGGTGCTTATGTTGTCTTTCTAGGGCCTAATCCTATTTCCTGGAGCTCCGAAAAGCAGCGTTCCGTTGCACGATCATCTACTGAGGCTGAGCATCGTGCCATTGCTTCTGCTGCCGCTGAAGTACGTTGGCTTCATTCCCTGCTGCGCGAGCTTCATGTCCCTCTTCCGGCTGCTCCTTTCATTTACAGCGACAACATTGGCGCCACTTACCTCTGTGCCAACCCTGTGTTTCATTCGCGCATGAAACACATCTCCATTGAATATCACTTTGTTCGTCAATTGGTTCAGAATGAGTCCCTTCGTGTTGTTCACGTATCCTCCGCCGATCAGCTTGCTGATGCTCTCACCAAGCACTTATCTCGTCCTCGGCTTCTTCTGGTGATGTCCAAGATTGGCGTGTCCTCCGGCCCTCCATCTTGAGGGGGCGTATTAGGAAATATTGTGAATATCTTTTGTGTATCTTTTTATTATTGGTAGAATATTCTCTCATTATTGTACAGTCCTATAGTTGGTAGGATTTGATACCCCTGTACTCTATATATACTTTTGCGAGCAATACGAGAAAATTAGTTCTCCCAAAACTCTCTACACCTCCAAATGAAAATCAGCACTATGATCGTTAAGATCATTCCGGCATACTTGATCCATCTATCAACATGATTCCTCTTCTCAATAAGTCTCATTACAGAATTTGATAGCCCCAAAGTGTTCAGAACGTCTAATGCCTTCTGTTGAGCTCGCTGCAACAACAACAACAACAACTACCCAGTATACTCCCACCAAGGTGGGTTCTGGGGAGGGTAATATGTAGACAAGCCTTACCCCTACCCGAAAGGGCAGAGAGGCTGTTTCCAATCGACCCCCGGCTCATAGGAATAAAAGGAAAAACAGCAGTAAAACAAAAGCAAAGACAAAAATAAAAATAATAGAGCATTAGTAACTCCAGCAGAAATAGCGTAAATAGCGTAAATAATTATCTAAACATACGAAACATAAATACAAACGCATGCAATAATATCATACACTAACTACCATAACTAACAGCCATAGGTGGTACATAAGCTAAAACACAAATCATCTATAGGTAACCCTGCTGACCCACACCCAACCCCGGATGAGGCGTACGAAAAACTCTAGGAGCCCCTATCCTACAACCCTGATTCTAGACCTCCAGACTTCCCTATCAAGGGTCATGTCCTCGGAAACCTGCATTCTAGTCATGTCCTGCCTACTCATCTCTCCCCAATACTTCTTAGGCCTCCCTCTGCCTCGCTGACCACCAACAATCTCCAGCCGCTCGCAGCTCCTCACCGGGGCATCGGGACTTCTCCTCCGCACATGCCCGAACCACCTCATCCTCGCTTCTCGCATCTTCTCATCCACCGGGGCCACCCCCACCTTCTCTCGAATAACTTCATTCTTAATCTTATCTAGCCTGGTGTGACCGCACATCCACCTAAGCATCCTCATCTCCGCAACCTTCATTCTCTGAACATGCGAGTTCTTTACGGGCCAGCACTCCACCCCATGCAACATCGTAGGTCTAACCACGGCTCTATAGAATTTCCCCTTGAGTTTGTGTGGAACTTTCTTGTCACACAGGACTCCTGATGCAAGCCTCCACTTTGACCACCCCGCTCCTATACGATGAGTGACGTCCCCGTCAATCTCTCCGTCCCCCTGAATCACATACCCAAGATATCGGACAATGTCCCTCTTGGCGATGACCTGAGAACCAATCATCACGTCCCTGCCTACTTCGCTCGGCTCGGCGCTAAACCTGCACTCCAGGTACTCTGTCTTAGATATGCTTATTTTGAAACCTTTAGACTCGAGAGTCTGTCTCCATACCTCTAGCCTTTCAATAACACCGACCCTCGTCTCATCTATCAATACTATGTCATCAGCAAATAGCATACACCAAGGCACATCCCCTTGAATATGTCGGGTTAGAGCATTCACTAAGGCAAACAAGAGGGAGCTCAGCGCAGATCCTTGATGGAGCCCCATAACCACAGGAAAATGGTCTGATTTGCCACCCACCGTCCTAACCCTAGTCTTAGCTCCATTGTACATGTCCTTGATTACTCTGATGTAGGCTTCCGGCACGCTCTTCGCCTCCAAGCACCTCCACAGCACCTCCCTTGGGACCTTGTCATACGCCTTCTCCAAGTCGATGACCACCATGTATAGGTCCTTCTTCTTATCCCTGAATTGCTCCGCCAGCCGCCTGACAAGGTGGATAGCCTCTGTAGTGGATCGGCCCGGCATGAAACCGAACTGGTTCCCAGATATAGATGTCACCTCCCTCACCCGCGCCTTTTCTTGACATAACACTTATCATTGCAATGACTTTTCTTGACAAGACTAAAGAGGAGACCATCTTATAGTATATTCAGACCACGTTAATAGAGGTGATCTATTATATGTACCTTTAAACGATCCCTTTGCTCGCTATACTTTTAAAGAATGGCTGCTCCTGTTGCTAAGGTTTCTTCAAGCATCCAGGAAGAGCTACGGGCATATTGCATCGCTTGTAGTGTACAGAATGAGTCATCAGATCAGCACAAAAATGATTACATGCAGCTCCCCCAAGTAATTCTGCTCTCTCCCGGACTTCTTCCATCCGTCTCTGATGCCGCAGGTTATATTTATCCAGACTATCTTTCAAAGAGTCAACTTCTTCAGCCACTTGTTCCACTTTCCTGTACACATAAGACACCGACTTTCAGTTATGGACTAAAAACTTGTAATTAGATACAAAGACCGACTACGACTGGGTAAGACCTGAAGGCATCAAGTATATATGAAGTGAATACATGATAATATACTCATGAAACACCAACACAAAAGCCCCATATCCATGAAAGCATCATTAAAGCATACACACTGCAGGAAAACATGACCAATTTTTGAATCTACAAAGAATAAGCGAAAATGCATGGAAAATGCTTGCTCTACTGCATCTTATTCCACCTATTACTCACAATCTATATCAGATATAAAAGTTATTTAAGAAGTTCACGATTGACAGTTTTTCATTAAGAACCCCTCAGAAAACAAAGTGAATTCATCACCACTTAACTTCAGGTTTTGCTAATCAAAGGGTTGCAAAAGTAATTCAGACTCACCAAATACGATTAGCACAGGCCAACATTTTTTTTTAATCAACAATACAATGCGACTTAATTTCAAAAACTAAATACAAAACCTAACCAAAATTTCTCCAATAAATCACATTGCAGTATGATCTAGGAAATTAACAATTAAAATTGTGTGAAAATAGAGATTTATTTCTCAATTGATAAACACTGAATGATTGGATGATTTCAAATTTGGACATTGTGAAGATATGACCCTTGGATCTAACTCAACCCCGAAAAGCTAGATCATGAGGGGAGCATTTCCTAAGACCATATAAGGAGAACACAACCTATTCCCTCAAATAATGTGGGACTTGACAGACATCTACTAAACAAATCATGCGTCTCCTTTCAACAATCTGATTACTGATGGATCCTACCAAATCATACTACATAATATTACCTCAACAGCCAAAACTAAGACTTCTACAAATTTGAGCACGTCAAGGACTTCTTCTCGTGTGCCTAAGCCTTGATGAACAAAGTCAATTAGTATCCATCTTGTGCACCCCATGGAAGAAGAAGAATATCCTCAACATCCACTCCGCTCAATTCAACTCCATTTCATTCCAGTACTAAATCATTTTCCCAAATTAAGGATTCTCTAAGCCTCACACTTATCCTTACAAGAATACACCATTTAATCTCAACTATATGAGTCTTTAATCGAAAATATCATCCAAAAGAGAACAAACAAAGAAGCAATTGAAATTAAATATCACAATTCAGGGAGAATAAGGAGGTGACCTTTTCCAGAGATCACGTTGAGATAGCAGGTATGGATCGCCAGAGACGTTCCATTTCAGAGCAAAGTGATTGAATATGACATATATCTTTTCTTAAACTGTCAACTGATTTCTCCGAAGGATCGCTCACGGCGGCGCCCGACGACAACACGGAGGAAGAAGAAGAAGAAGAGGAGGTGTAATCGAAACGTTCGAGCCTCTCTAAACCGTCTCTGGTTTTGAGTAACAGCCGTCGTGAACTCTGAAAGAATTCGATAAAGTTCCGCCACCGCCGGCGACCTCAACGGCCATTGCCATTGTTGTTTCCAATCTATTGGCTCCCGAGGTTTATTAGTGTTGAAGAAATTTTACCCTGTAGTTTTAGATATAACAGAAAGGTCCCTTGTTGTATTGTTTCAAGCTTCCCTAGAAGTCCAAAAAGGGGATAAAGGTGAATGTTTAACTCATAAGTCCTAAAAGGGGATACAGGTGAATGTTTTACTCGTGTAACAAAGGTTAATATTCTAATTATGTTAAATAAATAGTATTTAAGAAAATTATATTTTATAGATACCTTTTTATATTTACAACAAAATATCAAATTTTAGTTACCTTATACCCTTAAGACACTAAATGCGCTATTCAATTATACTATTTTATTTCTCTTTTTACTTTGATGCATGCCATTCTCTTTCCCCATTCCCTGAAAACACGATGCTTAATCTCAAAATTCCTCTCACCGAATTACCTACGTTCTCTCCGATCCCAATTTTTCCATTCCTATCGGACGTTGCTTTGGCTCTTCGCTATTGTAATTGATTCATTTTCCATAATGCTTCCTCAATTAACGATTTTGAAGTTTACAATTGGACAAGTCTTGCCCCTTTCCAGATTACTCTTGGTCTAGATTATGCTGCCAATCAAGGTCTAGCTTCAAGTGCGAATCCCAATTACCAATGAATTGGAATGATAGACGAATGCCTTGATCTTTATATTGACGAATAAACTAACGTGAAACCATGCCATTCACAAAGTTATAATTCTTTAGAAATCATGAAGCTTGATAGTAGATGATGTATGCTGTAAGTAAGAAGAGCAAAATTCAACGAAGAAATTAACAGTTGGGCAGAAGGGTTTTAAAACATTTTATCTCGCGAGCTAAGTCATTTTTTCATCAGTGTTGAGAATTTTGGGAGCTATTTGGGAGAAATTGAACCAAAAAACGTGATTATATTGTGGAATCAACCTAGAAATTCATGAAAATTTAGCCAAAATGGAAGAACTAGGGGCTTGGTGTTTTAGATTTTAAAATTGGGATTTACGGGGCATTTGGACTCCGATTTTGGAGTTCTTTATATGTATAGACTCATGGCGAGATAAGGAACCCATTGATGTGAAAATTTCTGAGATTCGAGAAGTGGGCCCAGGGCTTTGCTAATTTCAGGATTTTCAATATTTTTCGATTCTTTTCGCTTGGGTTTTGTTCTCTTAGCATATTGTGACGTATTCGTTGTTGTTTTGCTTAGATTCGCCACTCGAGAAGGTCGATTTGAGAGGCAAGGGAATAGCGAGCTAGAGTTTTGGCCGGCTTGAGATGAGTAATGAATGTAAATGATGTCCTAAGGGTTTGAAACCCCAGATTTGCAGATCGTACTGCTATATTAAGGTGTGACACGCGCTTGATGGCGAGCGCGGAGTCGTTTGATATTGGGGATGTGACTTGGTCCATCCTGAGTAATGTTTTACCGTTTATTTGATCAAAGCTTATTTAATATCATCATTATTTGGACTAATTACCATATTTGGGCTTCATGCCAACTACTTGAACCCTTTGGCGTGTTTTTATCACTATATCCTCACTATATGGATTTACTACATGAACTCAGTCGTACCGTTTTCTACTATTTTATAGCTCAGCCATCTTCATTGGGATTTTTGAAACTAAAATATATATTAAATGATGTTTTGGGCTGAGAACCACTATTTATTATTGCCTAAGGGCTATGTTATTTTTAGACTGATTACGGGATCGGGTTGCACGCCGGAGCGGTATTATATTGATATTGATATGAGACCGAGGGCCTAGTTGATACCACGAGATGGCTTGATTTGTGCTTGGGTTGTAAAAGACCACTCCCGTAGTCTGCACACCCCCAGTGAGCGCCGCCGACGATAAATAAATGGATCAGATTGCACGCGGTAGCGGGTACTATAGGATACGTTCTATGTGTTGCATTCTTTCATTTAGCTATCATTTATTTTCTTATCTATTGTAGTATTTCCATATTTCAGTTTCATTGGTTTATTGTTTTCATATTACTTGATTAAAACTGCTGATGTATAGGTGACTTTGTGCCTTTCTATGACTTCTCATTCTCAACCATTATTTATGTTTATTACTCACTGGGTCAGAGTACTCACATTAATCCATACACCTTGTGTGTAGATCCAGGTGCATCTGAGGCTGAGTGGCGATTTTCTGTTGAGCAGCGCATATCTGGAAGCATCGAGCTAGCTCCATGGCGTCCGTAACCTTGATTTCTCCCTTCTATCCTTGTTTTTAATTTCATATTCCCTAGATGGACATGTATTAGGTTGATAAACCTGTATTGGAGGCTCAGACTTGTGACACCGGATCTTTATGGTCTATATTGTAGGCTTATTATTTGAGATTCCATATGTTTAACTCTTATTTCATACTTTGAATATGCTAATTTGGAAATGTTATTGTGATAGCTAATAATGAACTCTATAATGAATTGGCTTAAGGTTGTAAATTAGTCGGGCTTGTGTAGCAATGTGTTGGGCGTCATCACGACGGGGCTTGGGTTCGAAACAAATTAGTATCAGAGCTTAGGTTACTTGGTCTCGCTATTCATGAACTCGTTTAATAGAGTCTCACGGATCGGTACGGATACGTATATATTTATCCTCGAGAAGCTATAGAACCTTTAGGAAAAGCTTCATATTCTTGAGATTCTTATCGTGCGACTTTGTTGATCTGAGAAATAAAATCCTAATATTTTATTCTCTCGCGGATAGAGAAGACTCACACTACTGGACAAGGTGGACTACCACCAGTGCCACCAACTGAGGCCACCAGAGGCCATGGACACGGCCGTGGCCGTAGTAGAGGCAGAGTAGCAAGGGTAGCACCTATTGATCCACCAGCTTCCCCAGCTCCGGATCAAGCTCCAGCAGCACCATGTCATGTTCCAATAGCACCGGTTCAAGAACTAGCCATGCCCATCGTGATCCCGGGTCTTCAGGAGGCCTTGGCACAGATCTTATTAGTTTGCATCAGCCTGGCTCAGGCAGTTTTAGCCACTATCGCAGCAGCTACTTCACAGGTCGAGGGAGGCAATTAGATCCCCATTGCTCGCCCACCTGAGCAGGTAGTGTATGGTTTATGGACGTTGGAGCCTCTCTAGCTCAGCCAGTTGCACCAGTCCATGACTTTGTAGTTCCAGATATGCCAGACGATAAAGATCGTCGTCTTGAGAGGTTTGGTAGACTCCAGCCTCCGACATTCAGTGGTACTGAGAACGAGGATGCCCATGCTTTTCTTGACAAGTGTCAACAGATGCTCCGTACAGCAGCGATTCTTGAGTGGAGTGGTGTAGCATTTACCACCTTTCAATTCTCGGGGGCCGGTTTTACTTCGTGGGAGGATTTTGAGAGGGGTAGGCCTATTGGTGTAGCACCCCTTACTTGGCAGCTATTCTCCGCTATATTCTTGGAGAAGTATGTACCGCATTCCCACAAAGAGGAGTTGCATAGATGGCTCGGGTGGTTGACGCAGGGAGATATGACAATGACCTAGTACACGATGAGGATTTCGCAGTTGGCCCGTCATGCTATTTAGATGTTCCCGATAGATTATGAGAGGATCAGGAGAGTTTTGGATGGCCTTAACTACCATCTTCCTATTCTGATGACAATAGAAAGAGTATTGGATGCTACATTCGAGGAGGTGGTCGATGTTGTTCGTGAGATTGAGACGGTTCGTCGTAGGGAGCGAGAGGATAGGGAGGCCAAGAGGCCTCTAGGATCGAGTAGTTTCAGTGGTGCTCCATCTAAGGGCCAGTTCCAGCATGGTAGAGGTCATTCTTTCAGGTATGCTCAGTCGGCTTGTCTAGAGTATAGAGGGGCATATTCAGGCCGTGGTCGTTAGGGGTTCCAGCAGGGCCAATCTTCACTTCGTGCCCTCCCAGCTCAGAGTTCATCTCATACCCCACCAGCTCAGGGTTCTTCTACGCCGAGCGCATCTGCTAGTCACTCTGGTGTAAGAGAGTCCCTTCAGTCCCCATCTCCAGCAGCGGGTAGTTGTTATGAGTGCGGAGTGTGTGGGAATTTGAGGAGGCAATATCCTTGACTTCATGGCGGTTAGTCTCAGTAGAGAGATTAGCCCTCGACTTTTGATCCAGCTACTTCACCACCCGCCCAGCCAGCTAGGGGTGGGGGTTAGGTAGCCAGGGGTCTTCTCAGAGGGGGAGGCCATTAAGTCAGTGACCAAACTCGTTTTTATGCTCTACCGACATGTCAAATGCTATTCCTTCAGATGCTGTTATTACATGTATTGTCTCAGTCGTCCACAGAATGCCTCCGTATTATTTGATCCCGGTTCCACCTATTCAGATGTGTCCTCATATTTTGCTCGCCTTTGGTTTCGACCTGAGAGCTTCTTACTTTGCATGTTCATGTGTCTACCCCGGTGGGCGACGCCATTATTATAGACCATGTATATCGAGCATGTATTGTGACTATTGGGGGTTTGGATACCCGAGTTGATCTATTGCTATTGACCATGGTGGACTTTGATGTGATTTTAGGCATGTATTAGTTATCTCTGTGTCGTGTTATTCTAGATTGTTATGCTAAGACAGTCACTTTGGCTATGCCGGGTGTACCGCAGATCGAGTGGCGTGGTGTGACTGATTATGTTCTCGGTAGAGTTATTTCCTTCTTGAAGGCCCAGTGTATGGTTGGGAAGGGTTGTTTGTCATATTTAGCCTCTGTGCAGGATGTTGGAGCTGAGGCTCCTAACATTTATTTTGTTCCAATCGTGAGGAATTTTCTCGATTAATTTCCTGTAGACCTGCCGGGCATGCCACCAGATAGGGATATTGATGATATTGATCTGGTGCCGGGCACTCAGCCCATTTATATTCCGTCCTATCGTATGGCACCAACAAAGTTGAAAGAATTGAAGGAGCAGCTTCAAGAACTCCTAGATTAGGGGTTTATTCGGCCTAGTGTGTCACTGTGGGGTGCGTCGGTGTTGTTTGTAAAGAACAAGGATGGAACAATGAGAATGTGCATTGACTACAGGCAATTGAATAAAGTAACAATGAAGAACAAGTATCCCCTACCTCGCATAGATGATTTAGTTGACTAACTCCGGGGAGCGAGGGTGTTCTTCAAGATTGATCTGCGTTCGGGCTATCACTAGTTCAAGATTAGGGATTCCGATATTCCTAAGACTGCTTTTAGGACTAGATTTGGTAACTACAAGTTTCTTGTCATGTCTTTCGGGCTGACCAATGCCCCAGTAGCGTTCATGCATCTGATGAAAAGTGTATTTCGACCTTATTTGGATTCATTCGTTATTGTATCATTGATGATATTCTGTTGTACTCGCGTAGTTAGGAGGAGCACGTGGAGCATTTTCGAGTGGTATTGCAGAGATTGAGGGATGAGAGGCTTTATGCAAAGTTCTCAAAGTGTGAGTTTTGGCTCGGGTCAGTGGCTTTCTTGGGGCACGTGGTGTCCAGTGAGGATATTACAGTCGATCCAAAGAAGATAGAGGCAGTTCAGAATTGGCCTAGACTATCCTCAACCATAGAGATTCATAGTTTCCTCGGCGTGGCAGGTTATTATTGTCTGTTTGTTCAGGGGTTGTCTTCTATTGCATTGCCTTGACCAGGTTGACTTAGAAGGGTGTTTCATTTGTTTGGTCGGATGAGTGCGATAAGAGCATTCAGAAGCTCAAAACAGCTCTGACCACATCTCTAGTATTGGTCCTGCCATCAACTTCTGGTTCATAGACCGTATATTGTGATGCTTCGAGAGTTGGGATTGCCTGTATATTGATGCAGGAGGGTAGAGTTATTGCTTATGCTTCTCGTCATTTGAAGCCCCATGAGAATAACTACCATGTTCATGATTTGGAGTTGGTTTCTACAATTCATGCGTTGAAGATTTGGAGGCACTACTTGTATGGCGTATCCTATGAGGTATTCATCGATCACCACAGTCTTCAACATTTGTTCAAGCAAAAGATCTTAACTTGAGGCACCGAAGGTGGCTAGAGTTGCTTAAGGATTATAATATCACTATTCTGTATAATCCGGGAAAGGCTAATGTAGTGGCGGTTGCTTTGAGCCGAAAGGCAATGAGTATGGGGAGCTTGGCGTACATTCCAGTTGGGGAGAGGCCACTTGTAGTTGATGTTCAAGACTTGGCCAATCGCCTTATGAGATTAGATATTTCGGAGCCCAGCCGTGTGTTAGCTTGTGTGATTTCTCAGTCTTCCTTATACAATCGCATCAGAGAGTGTCAGTATGATGATCAGTATTTGCTTGTCCTTAAGGAAAAATTTTAGCATGGTGATGCCAGAGATGTGACCATTGGTGATGATGGTGTGTTGAGGATGCATGGCCGGGTCTGTGTGCGCAATGTGGATGGGCTTAGAGAGTTGATTCTGGAGGGGCCCATAGCTCGCGATATTCCATTCATCCGGGCGCCACGAAGATATATTAGGATCTTAGACAACATTATCAGCAACAGAGAATGAAGAAAGATATTGTGGGGTTTGTAGCTCAACATCTCAATTGCCAGCAGGTGAAATATGAGCATGAGAGACTGGGTGGCTTGCTTCAGCAGATGGATATTCTCGAGTGGAAGTGGGAGAGGATTACTATGGACTTAGTTGTATTTCCTCGGAATTTGAAGAAAGTTGATGCTATTTGGGTGATTGTTGATTTGATGACCAAGTCCGCGCACTTCCTTCCTGTGTGTACTACCTATTCTTCAAAGCATCTGGCAAGGATTTATAACTGGTAGATTGTTGAATTGCATGGTGTTCCGGTTTCCATCATCTCAGATAGAGGTACTCACTTTACTTTGCACTTTTGGAGAGTCGTGCAAAGAGAGTTGGGTACTCAGGTGGAGTTGAGCACAATATTTCATCCTCAGACAGACGGACAGTCCGAGTGTACCATTCAGATATTGGAGGATATGTTGCGTGCATGTGTCATTGATTTTTGATGTTCGTGGGATGAGTTTTTGCCACTTGTAGAGTTTGCCTACAACAACATCTATCAATCCAGCATTTAGAGGGCACCGTATGAGGCCTTGTATGGGAAGCGTTGTAAATCTCTAATTGGTTGATTCGAGCCCGGCGATGCTAAGCTATTGGGGATAGATTTTGTTCAGGGCGCCTTGGAGAGGGTTGAGGTGATTCAAGAGAGACTTCGTACTGCGCAGTCGCGTCAGAAGAGTTATGCAGATCAGAAGGTCCGAGATCTGTCGTATATAGTAGGTGAGAAAGTTTTGATGAAGATTTCACCCATGAAGGGTGTTATGAGATTTGGGAAGAAAGGGAAGTTGAGTCCGCGGTTCATCGGACCTTATGAGGTACTTAGGAGGATTGGAGATGTGGCTTATATCCTTGCTTTGCCACCTAGCTAGTCGAGTGTGCATCCACTATTCCATGTTTCTATGCTCCGAAAGTATGTTGGGGACCCATCACATGTTTTGGACATCATCACGGTTCAGTTGGATGATGATTTAACCTATGATGTGGAGCCAGTGGCTATCTTGGGTCGATAGGTTCGAAAGTTGAGATCAAAGGACAAAGCTTCAGTGAAGGTATAGTGGAGAGGTCGGCCTGTGGAAGAGGCTACCTGGGAGACTGAGTAGAAGATGCGGAGCATATATTCTCACTTATTTGAGGCTTCAGGTATATTTCTAGACCCACTCGAGGATGAGTGTTTGTTTATGTTGGGGAGGATGTGACGACCCGACCCATCCTCTTGTGAGTTACCGCCCCGTTTTTCCCATTTTCTACTTCTATATGCTTCGTTATCTGTATATTATGTGATCGTTTTAGTTCGGAGTGGTTTTGATAAGAAATGAGACCCTTAGTCTCTTTTAAGAATGCTTAAGTTGGAAAAGTCAACTAGACGACATATGAGTTAGAGAGCTCGAATGTGAATTCTGATGGTTCGGTTAGCTTTGGGGGAAGATCTGTGACTTAGGATTGTGATCGGAAGTGGTTTTGGACGTCTGATGTAAAAATTAGGCCTGAATTGGCGATGTTAGTATTTCGGCGATTTTCGGTTGATAGGTGAGATTTTGATCCAAGGGTAGAAATGGAATTCCGAGAGCTTTTATAGATTTTTATGTGATTTGGGATATGTGTGTAAAATTTCAGGTCATTCGGATGTGATTTGGTTGGGTTTTTTATCAAATGCGTGTTTCAGAAGTTTTAGAAGAACTTAGGCTTGAATTCGATGTAATTTGATGGCTTTGGTGTTGTTAGAGGTGTTTTGATGACTGGAACAAGTTTGAATGATTTTTTAGGATGTGTTGCTGTTTTTGGTTGAGGTCCCGGGGGCCTCGGGGTGATTTTGGATGGTTATCGAGAAGGTTTGAGGCTTAAAGAAATTGTAGAAAAATTGGAGGTGTGTTTTGGCCTTCGCGATCACATAGAATGATTTTGGGCAGTCCAGGTTTTGTTCTTTGCATTCATGTTTGGTGTCTCACGTTTGTGGAGAGTGAGAACCTTGTGCTTCGTGTTCGCGGGGATTATTTCGTGTTCGCATAATAGGAATTGAGGATTCGTATAATTTGTTCTTCGCGTTCGTGGCATAGAGCTCGCGTTCCCGTAGTTAAAGTAATTGAAGCTTCACATTCGCGGGTAGGGAACCGCATTCGTGAAAGGTAATTTTGGTCAGGGAAAATTTTGTGCATAGCGAACGTGAGAAGTCCTTCATGTTCGCATAGAAGAAATTAACAGTTGGGCAAAAGGGTTTTTAAACATTTTATCTCGTGAGCTAAGTCATTTTTTCCACCATTGTTGAGCATTTTGGGAGCTATTTGGGAGAATTGAAGAGGGATTCGAAGAGGACTGATTAAAGGTAAGTTTTATGAACCCAAAAGCGTGATTATATTGTGGAATCAACCTAGAAATTCATTAAAATTTAGCCAAAAATGGAAGAACTAGGGCTTGGATTTTTAGATTTTAAAATTGAGATTTGAGGGTCATTTAGACTCCGATTTTGGAGTTCTTTATATGTATAGACTCGTGGCGAGATAAGGAACGCGTTGATGTGAAAATTTCTAATATGGTACATCCGGCCTTTTAGCGGGATATTCAGTCTCTTGATGGACTCGATCCCTTGTACCATACCAGGCTGTGTAGCTAGGTTCTACTTCACCACTAGACAAATCCGTACTCGAGTATGTGGCTCCAGAAACCTATATTGGTGCCAAATCTGGAAAATCTTTTCTTCCGGAAATGTAGCTTTTAGATATAGTTCAATAACTTGTTGACTCAAATCTTCATCATGAGGGACAATATGGTACCTGCCCAGCTGGCGTAGAACCTTGTGAGGAGCAGACGGCTGAATACTCCGAAGACCCATTAGTAAAAGAAAACACACTACGGCCAACATATAAATAATTTCATTAATCGGGAGCCAACCGAACATCCACTCAATTTGGCTTGCAGTCGAGAAACCCAACTGTGCAAACCATGACTTTGTACCTTCTGCAAACTCATGAATGTCTACCCAGTTTTCATGTTCTTTAATGCAATTAAGACCAGTCACACCATAGTTTATGTTCCCCGGGCGATGGCAAAGATGTTCTACCATCCAGATTTGCAAGAGAAAGTTGCAACCCTTAAAAAACTTTCCCCGTGCTCGACAAACAATTAGAGCTCAATAAACTTATGCTAGGATTATTGGTATAATAGTTCCATTGGCCTTTGATCATGAAATCAGCCACTCATGCAAGCCCCAACTCTATATGTCTATCACTCTTTGGGTAGATTAGAGTGCCGAAAAATGGCACTACGAAGACCAATCTCGGTGTTCTTCCCATTTGTCTTTATTCTTGATGACTTAAATCGGTATCCGGAGCCTTAAAACTATGGGCATCCCCATAACGGCGGTATAATAAGTAGTATATGCAAAATCCCTTGGCCAAATTTCCATATTTGACTTCTCTGCTAATACTCTGAATTTCCAAAAACTTGTGAGGGGTTACAGCACTTGGAGCCACTGAATATCGGCTCCTGAGATTCCTACTAAGCCTAACATAACCTGCTATCTTCTCAAGTATAGGGGTTAACTCAAAATTAGAGAAGTGGAACACATTGCGCGTTGGGTCCCAAATTGGTATCAATGCTTCAATTATGTCCACACTTATTTTAATCATCAAGAAACCGGTAAGCCCATCTAAAGCCTTTATCACAGCACTTCTGCTGACCTCCCCTGGGTCGTTCCACCACATATAAAGTCACAGCAGGATTTCCTCTACAAATTGAAAAGATATATTTTTAATAGTTCTCATCCTGCATATTTATTTAAAGCGACTCATTAAAAACATGTGGTTTAATTTGACCCTAAGAAGAAGGATATTATTTTTCTTTCAAAATGTATCTCAAAAGCTCAAGGCCACCTTTGTAAATATGGCCCTTCAGCACTTCAGAAGGGAAGATTGTCGGGATGTGTTTGCTAAGTGGACAAAAAATTAAAAAAAGGATCATATGTGGTGATTCTTGCAAAAATAGCTTTCAGATGTCACATTGGGACATTTCTGGCTATTTAGACAAAAACGACATTACCTAACATTTATGACAGCAAAATGACAATATTTCAATATTTGGGTTATTTTTTGCAAAAGTGAGGCTGGACCCGATGAGGGTTACCTACGTATCTCACATCCGGTGAGAATCAATCCCGCATTGTTCGTGAAGCTTTGACGTAACAGAAAAATATGAAATATTTTGAAATAATGTTTCTTCTTTTTTCTTTTTACCTTTTTTTTATCCAAAATTTTGGAAGAGTTTCAGGATATTTTGTATATCAAGTTTTTCAAAGGCATGGCAATTTTCTCTCATACCTCAATTTCATGTTTCCCAACTTTTCTCCCTTATTCTAGAAGCCAATCAACATGCAATCCAAAGCAAATAAGTGTAAAAGTAGTATGTAAATGCATCAAGATGATTTTTTTATTTCGGGTGTACCTGTCCTAGACGGACCCAACCCTTGTGTTGAGTCCGCAAAGTCAAATGTACGTGATGCAAACAAGATTCCTACTAAGGATTCTACATAGGCTATGTTATTCTAGGTTTAAAATCTAGGTGTATATGTTCTAGAACTGGCTTACCCAAGCGGATAGTTCGAGCAAAGGAGGCAGCGTATCGGCAATACGGGAGCTTCATCGGCTCTGCAACTTATCCATACCTCGTTCTAATATTGGGATATGCCTCTAAAAGAAAAGAAGTCACACGAAGTGCACACTTCCCAGATGATTTAGAAGACTCATGGAGAAGAGGGTTTTGTAACAATTTATATACATTCCAAATAATATCAAAGTCGTAAAAAGCAACATTTAGCACATTAGGCAAACATATAAAAATCAGATAATACATCGAGACGAGTATAACAATTATTCAAAGCTCAAATTATGAACCATGAACCCGAGATTCTAGGTTCTAGTCCCAGTAGAGTTGCCAGAGTAGTCATACCTCATTTTTACCCATAGGGGTATAGGATGTTTTTCAATTTAAGTGAAATAATCAAAATGAGATTATTTTATTTATTCAGTGTTGCCACTTGGAATATTTATGGTGTCCCAAGTTACCGGTTTATTTTTAAAATCTCAAATCGAGGAAAGTTGACTTTATATAAAATTCTGCAAAATCAGAAAACTAGGTAAGGAATGTTAACCCGGGAGAAGGTATTAGGCATTCCCGGGTTCCATGGTTGTAGCACAGTCACTTAACTATTAATAATTGGCCTAATTATCTGATTAATTACGTATTTTAAACCTATTATGTATTTTAATTTTATAACCGCTTTTAGTTATTTTATACTACTTTTTAGGATTTACGAAATTATTTCTTGAACAAGTTATAATTGGCGTACACTTGCATTTTAGAACACATTGCAAACCACGCTACATGAAGTGCACCCGTAATTCATAACATGCTTATTTTATTATTAATATTTGAAGTTGTTATGATCAGGTTATATGAAATGCACACCCAAATTTGAAAATTATGTACCACAACCATACCACAGGAACTGTACTCATAGCCATGATAATTTATTATAGTGCGCCTAATGCAAACTATGAATGTTCGATTTATTTTTTCCACACTAGTTTTTGATATTAACGTGAGGGCCATGGGTTATGATATTTACTTTGTGAATGGCATGCCTTAACTCATCTTAAAATCCATAGGACTTTACTCGGCTACTAGTAATTCATTAGTTAAAACTGATATTTTGTCAAATTCACGCAGCAAATTTAGCCGAGCCCACTAAATTCCCCTATTTAACTTCATCTTTGACAGTAATGGTGAGGCATGCAATTTAATCCAATGTTGCAAAAAAGGAAAATGATTTGGTACTGCGTAGGAGAGGCAATAGGGAAAAGTATTACACAACTATGATAATTTATTGAATTATAATATCCCTAAAGTATTCTAACACTTCTACTGACTAAAACAAGAATGAAATAACCATTTCACATGAAGGCCAGATTTATTTCAAATCATACTTCTACAATTACTTTATACAGCTAAATCCACCATGTTTACAGTAACAATAGAGTATGAATTAATCAATTACAAGCCCATGGTTAAACAAAACATGAATAATACTCAGTTGTGAAGTAATAGAAAAACTTGATCAACAGTATCTAGATAGCTACACTAATGACTACAATTGAAATTTTCAGCTGTGATCTTCCAGAAATATGCCGGCTTTTCCATGCCAATTGAAAATCAGACTTTTGATTCAGCTATGAAATCTATGGATCTAACCATGTTAAAGGTCAGATTAATAAACAACATGGCTATGTTATACCCCATTTTAACATGAGTCAAACTAGAATATAACATATTGGAAATTTTGAAGATTTAATTAATTAAAGAGAGTCACCACCTAATTATTTTAACGGTGAATTAGGACACCAATATAAATAATGCAGTAAAGTTAACTCAATTTTATGATCTGCTTACACTTAGAAATTCTAGGTAAGGGTTCTAACTATCTCAAAAGAAAGGTGTTAAGCATCTTTTAAGATCCATTAAAAATGGTAAACTGACCAAACTTAGGTTAATTGATTTTAAAAATTAAGTAGCAACATATGTGTGCATTATAAGTATAATTATTAATTGATTTAGAAAATACATGTACGGTAATGTCACGAAGAGAATTGAGTCACTTTAGAGTTGTATAAATTCATAATTGAGAAAGAAAATTACTTTCAACATTTCAAACTCAAACGAATAAATAATTTGGACTTTAACTTTTATACTCTAGGAATATGAAAACTGCAAAAAAGAGTATATCCTTAAAGTAACTTAGTCATAAAAAGTGAGCTGAAATGCAACGCTTGATTGAAATATTTCTTGTCTTTCAAAAAAACTAGTTAGTGGTGCAGCACCATTTATGAAGAAAACTCCAACTTAACAATATTGAAAACAAATTTGACAACGGGCTCTCAAAAGTATCACTTTAACAAGTTGAACTTACTTGAAAGAGTGTTAGGAGGAAAAAAACTTTGAAAAATAGACACGCTAGTGGCAACTAGGCGGAAAGTTATTACTGATTTTGAACTTCTTATTCTAACTGTCATATCATGTGAGATAATATTGAGAATGAGATAAAAATCCTAGATTATTAAATCCAAAAATTGAGATAACACCAAACACACATAAATCAATGACAATAAAAGACTAGGTACAACAAATAACAAAAGAGAATAAGAACGTCATAGACGCCCTCAAATGCCCGGATAGAGTCGCGGCGTCGTCAGGTCTCAAAGCAAGACTCAGGAACACACCCCATGTGTCATGCAAAATAAAAGAAAGACATAAATAATAAAAAAGGGAGGGCAGATAAAATACTAAAGAGCATTTACTTCTCAATAAACATAATACTAAATGAGAAGAAAGTCAAAGTAAAGTAAAGACACAGAGATGATAAGTTTATGCTTAAATTACAATTCTGACTTTAAGGAAATTTAAATGTAGTCTTTAGAATATATCAAATTATCAAATTTTAATATAGATCTTTAGGGGGCTAAAGAAATACATTAAGTCATTATTCTCATACAGAAATAAAAAAGAAGCTTAGAATATGATTTCTAGACCATAAAAAGCTATCAAAATTTGTGACAGATATTCACATGATTAAGAAAAATACATAAAACATGAATACTAGTATAAAGAACCTCAACTCATGATATCCGATTCCAATTTTAATGAAAGCTTCTGCCATGGTTAAAGATACTGAAGCTTTGCTTGAAAGGGGGAAAGGGGTTAGGAGCAGCATTTCTTGGGGAAAGAAGACAAGATTACCTAGCTGATGTATTAAGATTGTCTTGAGCTAAAATAATTGGGCTGTATCTGATGGGCTAATTTTAAGTGGCTAAAATGCAAGACATTTGGGCGGTTAAAATTCCAAAGGGATTTTTACCTATCTATATCATATAGCAAACCTTCTTATAATAAATATTCATAATATTGTATTTATTCGCCTAATCAATAGTTTGTCTACAAAATCTGTACCAAACCAAAAATAGATGAATTCCACCCTAAAAACGCGCTAAAATAGAAGGAATCAGATTTAATGGTGATTCTATCACCATTAATTTTGATATTTAAAACGGAAGCAAATCCATTGCAGCGTGATTCTCTCATTATCCATGTATTTTCCACTATTGATAGCCACTAAAAAGCTTGAAAGCTTTGAATTCAAATTTGAATTTTCAAAAATCATTATTTGTTTAGATTGGTTGTAGTTGTAAATTATTTGGAATATGTTTAGGAGTTTGTATCTAAATTTTGAGGAGTTTTTGTGAAGATTAGACATGGTTTTGACTGAATTTCATATTAAAATCGTCGAAGAAAAAGAAGACATATTTTCAGAATTGTATTTAAATTGTAGATAAATTGTAGAATTGTAAATAAATTGTAGATTGAATTTTCAAAAATCATTATTTGTTTGGATTGGGTGTTGTTGTAAATTATTTGGAATATGCTTAGGAGTTTATATCTAAATTTTGAGGGGTTTTGTTGAAGATTAGACTTGATTTTGACTGAATTTCATATTAAAATCGTCGAAGAAAAAGAAGACATATTTTCAAAATTGTATTTAAATTGTAGAATTGTAGATAAATTGTAGATTGGAAAGACTAAAACTTCTAAAAGTCTTCTACAATTATGTCAAAAATGCCAATTATGCTACAATTGAAATTAGAATTGGGATATTAAAATTCAATGTATTACACAATTTCTACAAATAAACTATAAATCAGTTTAAGTATTGCATAAAGTTGTATTGTTACAATATATCTATAATTTATTTACAATCTGAAATTGAATTTATCTACAATTTATCTAAAATTTATCTACAATTTTTGCAAGTATGTCTTTTATTCATTTAGCTATTGTATGAAAGTTGAACAATATTATATAAAAATTATATCAAGTTGTATGATATTTTAGCTATATTGTATAAAAGATTGTGGAATAATTTTCTAATTTTTTTTTGTAAAAAAACTGCTTTTGCAAAAGAATAATTTTTTTTTGAAAAAATCTTCTTCAGATATCTGAAGATATTTGTGTTCCTTTTCTTATGTGACTCAATAGAACGAACTCTTTAAACTCATTTGTACACTAAAGAATAATTGATATCCTAAGGAATAAATAACGATTAAACTTCATATGTTTCCTTAACATAATTTGGTAACTTATACACCTAATGAATTTAATAGTGATTACCGTATATTAAGGTGGAGGAAACATAAGAAAAGAGAAGAGGAGGAAAAAAGGGAAAAGGAATATATGCTCCTAAAATCATGCCTAGAATAAATGAAGCAATAATTATACCCTTAATTTGAATTATGGTACATAAATTGAAATTTAATATGCTTGAATATAATAAACACAAACCTTAAACATGGGAGGTAATAAGGTTTGTTATATGGTATAGATAGGTAAAAATCCCAATTCCAAAATAGATACTCCAAAGAAGCTGAAATTGTTGGGCTATTTGGACTCTTTTCTTCTATTTGATTACTTGGGGTTCTTTATAAGACAATATTATCATTATTTAATAGCGTTAGCAAAATTATAATTTCTAGCAACTTAAAAAAAATAGTTATAAAATACTACATAATAAATAGTGCATAAAATATCATAATATTTTTAGACTAAACTTTTTATAAAGTGTAGGATGAAGGAATATTATTATTTCTCTTATATAAAGGGAAGTTGTATTTTTTGCAAAAAGGACAATAAAAATTATACTTAAAAAAATAAAATGATATAAGATAGTAATAAGAATAAAAATATAAAGAAATAGTTTGGATGAAAGGAGAAAATAACTAGTCTGACATTATTTGATATTTTAGAAGCTTAAAAAAATAGTTTGGATGAAAGGAGAGACAAAATTGGATATCAACAGGCTACAGACGCGACCTACTGTATTACCAAACAAGCTCAACTAACAGATGCCAGAATATTGGACAAGAATAAACAAAAGATGGTGTACATAAACTGAAACAAACAGATGGCAAATGCTTTATTTAACACACACAAGAAACATATTTTCATGGCATAAGAACACTGGATGAACAGGGAGTTACATATTCAAGGAAAACTCAAATGTTGTTGCATTATGTGGATGAATGACATTATTAAAGCACACATCATTGACAAAATAACGTACGTTTATCTTTAAATCATATTTACAAATACTTAAGCATAGGGTGAAGTGTGTACCTAGTTGCTTAAGAATTGATCCGAAATTGTCAAGTTAAGACTAATAGTTCAGCAGCCAAGAAAACAACAGTATTCACTAACCACAGCTTCAGTATCATCTCATATCTCAGCTCAAGAACACAGAAATTCAAAGAAAACTCCTTCCAAATTTTGTAAAGAGAAGGAAAATAGGAAAGCTAGAAGCTGGATTTTTTTAGAAGAGTTTCAGGTTATATTTTTCCGTGTCCTCAGTGGGGGGAGGGGTTCCTATATATATAAGGAATGAAACATCCCATGTGCTCCTAAAGATAAGGGAATTATTCCCTCAACACAGTCCTAATTTTCAGGAAAGTAGCATCTTTCCTAACAGCAAATGGACAACTAGCCATTTATAGTTAGTATCAGCAGTTTTTATTTGCAAAATAGAACCAGCTATCCATACTCTAGAAGCTTCTAGATGCTCTATTTGAAACCCTTATTTTCCACCTTTTAAATGACCCCCTTAATTTTTTTCTTTTGTTCAGTTACCCCCTACAAGTGTTTAATAACCATGGCTTACATCAACAAAGCCAGTAATTATCCAAAATCAAATCAAAATAACAAACAAGCAATAAAATAGTGCAATTGAGTCATACCATATAAATCATCCAAGAAAAAGCCTAAATTAAACTAAACCCTAACATGAACCAAATTGTGATGAAATCGGCAGGAAGTTTCATGCAAGAAAACTGATAAACTCAGAAGTAAACATGCTAATTCATGTTAATATAGGCAACACGAACATACACATAACAATAGAACATTGAAATTCCTAAAACATGCAAAATAAATAAAATAACAATTATGAAGAAAGAAAAAAAGAAAGAAGAACAATAGTAGAAAGAAGCGCAAATACCATACGATTGCAAACTAGGGTCAAATTTTGTAGGTAAATAAACTAGGACTAACATCAATAGATTTCTCTCATCAAGAGAAATCAATTGATGTAGATCTTGGGTTCAAACGACTAGACTTGCATGCCCAAATTAGAGACAGAGATAAAGCTAGGGTTCCAAACTCGAATCCGAAATTAATAAAATAATGGTGGACTTCCGGGAATTCGACAATGGATTAAGGTTTAAGGGCGTGTGAGGAGTGTGAGGTGTAATTTTACGATTGTTTAGGCGACCCAGGGTTTTGGATTTCAATTTTTAGATCTCGATTTAATGGATTTGGGTGGTGATTTAGGGGAAGTTGGTGGTGTATTGATGTTCAGGAGGTTGTGGAGAGTGTAGAGGGTGAATTTGGGGTGGTTTGGTGATAGGCCGTCGTTATGGGACGATTTGCAGTGGACGGCGGCCGGTGAGGGAGTAGAGAATGAGGGCGGCTAGGGTTTGGAATTATGTAAAGACGGAGGGGAAATGGGGAGGGGTATATAGATTTAAGGGTATGGTTAGGACAATTATATGTAAAGGGCACGCTAGTTCCCGTCCGTTAGATCAAGGGTGATCAACGGCTGGGATTGATGGTTACTAAAACGATGTTGTTTTATTAAGTGGGGGGGGGGGGGGGGGGAGGGGTTGGATTGGGTATGGGAATTAGGCTGGGCGGACCAGGGGCAAAAGATATTGGGCTTGGAACATGTTTTGCCCAAATCAAGTCAAATATGCCTTCTTTTTTTTCCTTTTCAATGAATTGATTTAATTTTCCTTTTATTTCTAATTTTAAATACTAATAAACTTACTTATACCTAAATTATCCTAAAAACCTAGAAGTGTAAAAATTACTTAATCATCTATTTCTAATACTAAAATAGTTAATTAATTCAATACTAATGAAAGCAGGGTACTAATTTATAAAACTAAAGCTAAAATGTGAAAAAAAAACACACACACACACACATACATATATATATATATATATATATATATGTGTGTGTGTGTGTATGTGTTTTTATTAATGCAAAAAATTAACAACTTAAACCTAAAATGCAAATATTAGCCAAAAAATATAATGCATGAAACTTGAATATCTTTTCGGGTGTTTTCTATGCTTTTAAAATATAAAACTACAACTAAAAATGCACACAATTAAGCAGATATTCCTGAAAATTTGATAGAAATTAAAATAACTTAGAGAAGAAACATTTTGTGATTTTGTAGAAGTATTTTAGTCGGACAAAAATCACGTTCTCACAAACACTATCGTTCATATAAATTCAAAGCATGTGCTCACTCAATCAACACCTCAGTGCTGAAGCCATAGTCGAAACCCAGTGTTATGTCCTCCAGACCGGCTCATCATGAACACACAAAAATCACATCTCTCACCTCATCTAGGGAATCACAAGTTATCGATGCACAGATGATACCGAGCGCTCAAGTGCGCATACAATGCGTGGAAGGAATTCAAAGGATTATGCTTCAAGCTGAATCAATTCCGCACGATAACGAAAGAAATATTGGAAGTATATCCTAAATGTGATGTAGCCTCTCGAAGATAGGTATGGACGTCATCATACTGATCCGCCAGACTCTATTAAATACTTGCTCATGACTTGTAGAACCTCTGAACCTAGAGCTCTTATACCAATCTGCCACGACCCAAAATCTACTAGTCGTGATGGTACCTAACCCAACCAGCTAAGTAAGCCAACAAATAACTATCCAATTCAATAATGCAAACAAGTCGATTAAAGAAAAGAAATTATCTGGATCTATTACATTTTTTAAAGACTAGAAGTACAAATAATGAGCTTCTAAGAGTAGAATTGACAAGGCTGATATGAAGTAAATACATCTTCTGTTTGAAAAGTAAATAAATAGAACATTATAATCTAAGGCTACCATGAATAAGAGGCAGCTACAACGGGAACACAAGTACGCCACAAAATCTAGAAACCATCGAACACAGCAACATCGACATCTGGGATCTGCACACAATATGCAATAAGGGCAGTATGAGTAGAACCTGTTGGAAACACGTTCTCAAGGCATTATACTAAACGTGTGTTCATATTTGTAGGTTTTGATGAATGACAAACTATGCGCAAATTGACACATGACGAGGTCCAAGCACAAGCGCAAAATTGATATATAACGAGATTCAAGCACAAGACAAAGATTGAGATTAAGTTTTATATGAGTCGGTATTTAATTGTGATCTTGATCCGACAACTTAAACTCAAGACTTGGCTTCTCTCGTAAAAATATTTTTTAACAAATCATGCATATTCACTTTAGAGCAAAATGATTTTAAATAATGCATATTTACTTTAGTCAAAATGACTTTTAAACATGCCTCTGAAATCTGGACTAAGATAATCGATTATTGATTTCCTATAATCGATTATGTTTAAGTCAGCTGCTTGACAATCGATTGTGAACTTATGACAATCGATTGTGTTAAGGCAGTGAGCATCAGATTTTTCAAATATGCATGACAATCGATTGTGAACCTTATGACAATCGATTGTGACGAGGCAGTGTCCATCAAAGTTTTTCAAAGCTCAAAATAATCGATTGTGAAGCTAATGACAATCGATTGTGAAGAGACAGTGTCCATCAGATTTTCCAAAGTCACAAAATAATCGATTATGAACTTATGACAATCGATTGTGTTGAGGCAGTGTCTTCCAGACTTTTTCAAAGTTATTAAATAATCGATTGTGAATGTATAACAATCGATTGTCAAGAGGCAGTGTCCAAATTGATTTTTCAAGACTGATATATAATCGATTGTTAACTTAGTATAATCGATTGTATAACTGACCGTTGCCAAAATGTTTTCAAATACCGTCAGGTAATCGATTATTGATTTCTCATAATCGATTGTTTTAATTAAAATCTGGAAAGGATTTTTTGAACGTTGCTGAGTAATCGATTGTAGATTTCTAACAATCGATTGTTTTACGTAAAATCTGGAAATGATTTTTTGAACGTTGCCAGTAATCGATTATTGATCTTAGATAATCGATTGTTATGCGTAAAATCTGGGATTGATTTTTGGAACGATTGGCAAACAATCGATTGTGGCATTTTGACAATTGATTGTCACTGAGTAAAATCAGCAACTCTTAATTGGCAATTAGGCAACGGTAATACAAGGTTTTTCAACTATTAATACAGCTTCAATTCAATCTTTTAAGTACAACAACACACAACAACTGATCATACAATTGCTAAAGCTTGCATACTTTATTGCTTATCATTTTATATTCATTACATAAGCTTTTGAGAGCCAAATTCTTGTCAAAAGTTGTTGCGATCTTGAGCGTATTCTTTTTACTCATATCTACTCTTAAAGGAGTGTCTTGTTTGAGTGCTAAGTGTTTTTGTACACTTGAAGGGAAGTGTTAGTCCCTTGTGTTGTAAGAAGGAACTTGTGTTTCCTTGGTTGACGTCTTGGAGTGTTGTATCTCCGAGCAAAGGTTGTTGAGGCTTGTGTCCTCAAGTTGTAACGGTTTGTTGAGCACCCGTAAGCTTAACAAGTTAGTGGAAATCTCGAGAGAGTCTCTCGGGGACTGGACTAGCCACGGGTTGTGGTGAACCAGGATATATCGGTGCGTTTGTTCTAATTTATTTACTTATCGCACTTATTTATTTCCTGCAATTTTTAAATTCCGCAAGTTTACGCTAATTTTATTATAACGCTATTCAACCCCCCCTCTAGCGTTAAGCGTATTACCCAACAATTGGTATCAGAGCCCAGCTCTCTGAAGACTTAACCGTTTGAGAGAAATATCCATGGCTTCTACTCGTGATTCTTTTGCAGGAATAGGTGAAGGACAATGCTACACCCGACCACCGCTATTCGATGGTACAAATTATACATACTGGAAGGAGAGGATGAGAATATTTGTACAATCAAATAGTTTTCATCTTTGGAAGGTCATAATGAATGGAGAACAAATTCCAACCAAGAAGGTTGAAAATGAATGGGTCCCAAAGTCCGAAGATGAATACGATGCGGATGATATCCGAAAGGTGCAAAATAATGCTAAAGCTATTAATTTATTATATTGTGTTGTAAATGCTGATGATTACAGAAAGATATCTTGTTGCACAACGGCGAAGCAAATGTGGGACAAGCTGGAAATTACGTACGAAGGTACGGACCAGGTAAGGGAAGCACATATTGATTTCCTAACCCATGCATATGAATTGTTTCACATGAAGGAAGGCGAAAAGGTAGATGAGATGTTTGAACGATTTTCAAAAATCGTAAATGATTTACATGCTCTTAAGAAGACCTTCACGGATAATGAACTTGTCCGAAAAATTCTCCGAAGTCTCACTCCGGAATGGCGATCCAAGGCCGACGCGATTCAAGAATCCATTGGCATTTCAAATGTCACCATCGATGCATTAAGAGGTAATCTTAAAACTTATGAATCTACTATACTTAACCCTCTTGTTGATGATCAAAAGAAGCAAAGAATTGCTCTCAAGGCAAGCACAAGCCAACCTCAAAATGATGAGGACGGAGACAACGAGTTCGGACTCGTTATCAAGAGATTTCAAAAGTTCATGCGAAAAGAGTATGAACGAAAGGGCAAAAAGCAAGGAGATCAAATAAAGTGCTATGAGTGCGGAGAAACCGGGCACATTAAATCAAATTGCCCAAATGCTAAAAAGGAGAAGAAACCCTTCAAGAAGCAACGAGCATACATATCTTGGGGAGGCAACTCCGGTGACGAGTCAAGTGAGGAAGAAGAAGACGAAGCCGCAAACCTTTGTCTTATGGCACAAGAAGACAACAAAGAAGAGGTATGTCAAATTTCTTCCAAAAATTTCTTTTCCCTTGAAGAAATGCAAAATGTTTTTGATGAGTTGTATAGCGAATTTATTAAAGCTTCAAAAACTGTTAAGAGTATAAAAGAAAATGCTTCTTTAAAAGAAAAAGATTTTCAAAAACAACTCTCTTTTAAAGAAAAGGAATTGGAAAAACTGATTTTAGAAAATGAGAAGTTGAAAGAGGAAAACAAATTTTTTGGCAAGAGAAGCGCCGACAAGCCCGAGAGTTCTAGAAATTGTACTTCTTGCATGCATCTCAAAAATGAAGTAGAAAGGCTTAAGGGCACCTTAGATAAGTTTAACTCTTCTTATAAAAATTTGAATGAAGTGCTTGTTAATTTGAAGTCGACCAAGCATGGCATAGGTTTTAGAAACGAGCCTAAAGAGAAAGTTGAAGCCAACCCCCAACCACCTAAGGCTCAACCTAGGATAAATAAAACAAATGTTCATCCTAGATACAACAAACCTAGAAATGGTTTTCATCAATCGCAACCTAGAAATAATCATGCTAGAAATAATGCACATTCTAGGCCAAAAACTAGAAGGAATGTTGAACCTTTTAGAACACCTAGAAATGACTTCCAACCTAGAAACAACTATTCTAGAAATGATGCATATCCTAGAACAAATGGTAGGAGAAATGATTTTCATGATTTGCGCAACAGTCATATTGTCAAGAATAGAGTAAATGAATTTCGTCCGTCCAATTACTATCAACCTAGAAGGATGCATAATCCTAACGTGACTTGTCATTATTGTAGACGAATTTGACATATTGCTCCTGCTTGTTTTACACGACATAGACATAACACTCAATCACATCACTATGATTTGCCTAACCCCCAAGGACCCAAAATGGCATGGGTACCTAAAACTCATTAATCTGTTTTGTAGGTATGTTTGAAGGGATCAAGTGTACTATGGTACCTTGATAGTGGATGCTCCAAGCACATGACGGGAGAAGAATCCAAATTCCTTCAACTAGAACACAAGGAAGGGGGAAGTGTTATTTTTGGTGATAACAACAAAGGAAAGATTATCGGCATCGGATCGGTCGGTAAGGATGAAATTTCTTCCATTAAGCATATATTACTTGTGAAAGGTTTAAAACATAATCTCTTGAGCATAAGTCAATTATGTGACAAGGGAAATCTTGTTTTATTTGATTCGGATGAATGCTTAGTATTTAGACGTAGCGATTTTAAAATTATCCTTCGTGGTTTTAGAATGGATAACATTTATATGGTTAATCTTGCACATTCTTCACCCGAATATGTGAATTGTTTAATGAGCAAAGAGGATGATTCTTGGTTATGGCATCGTAGAGTAGCTCACATCAACATGCATCTTTTGGACAAATTGGTTTCACAAAATTTAGTTGTTGGTCTTCCAAATTTGAAATTTGAAAATGACTCTATTTGTGATTCTTGTCAAAAAGGGAAGCAACCAAAAGCATCTTTTAAATCGAAAAATATTGTTTCAACTACTAGACCATTGCAATTGCTTCACATGGATTTATTTGGACCATCTCGCATTGAAAGTCTAGGTAGAAATCGTTATGCTTTTGTTATTGTTGATGATTATTCCAGATTTACATGGACTTTATTTCTTGCCCATAAAAGTGATGCTTTTCAGAATTTTAAATATTTTCTTAAACGTGTTCAAAACGAAAAGGAAACAACCGTCACTTCAATTAGAAGTGATCATGGGGGAGAGTTTGATCACAATCTCTTTGCGGACTTTTGTGACGAACTCGGTATCGAGCATACCTTTTCCGCTCCACGAACACCACAACAAAATGGGGTGGTGGAAAGGAAAAATAGGTGTCTCGAAGAGATGGCGAGAACCATGCTCGAAGAGGCTAAGATTCCCAAACACTTTTGGGCGGATGCCGTGAGTACCGCATGCTACATTTTGAATAGAGTAGTCATAAGGCCAATACTCATGAAAGTCCCTTATGAACTCTACAAGGGAAGAAAACCAAATATCTCCCATTTTAGAGTATGCGGTTGTAAAGTTTTTATTCATAACAATGGAAAAGATCAATTGGGAAAATTTGATGCCAAATCCGATGAGGGAATTTTTATTGGGTATTCTTCACGTAGCAAAGCATATAGGGTATTTAATAATAGAACCCAAACTGTGGAGGAATCCCCTCATATTGTGTTTTCCGAAAATAATGCTCGCTTGGCGAGAAAGGATTCTTGTTCTGATCTTGCAGGTATTCTAAATAGTTTAAAAGACAAAGTACAAGAGGAAACTCCTAAGGAAATTCAAGATGAAATCTTGGAACAATCAACGGAGGAAACGCCACAATTGGAGAAAGAAACGAAAATGCCTAACGAGTGGAGAACAATCAAAGATCACCCTCTCGAACAGGTAATTGGCAACGTCGGAGAAAAGGTAAGTACCCGAAATTCTCTTAAGAACGCCTTAGGACACACTTCTTAAGAGATCACGTTCTCATTGCATTATTTCGTTAAAAATTACTAACTTGAGCGTCGGAGACGTCTAATTCTCTTTTGCAGGTATCGCCCTAAAGGCAGGGGGAATTATAAAGAAATGGCATAGAACAATCGATTGTTACAACAAATAATCGATTATTTTCCTGTGCGGACAATCGATAAGCAAGTATCACTAATCGATTATTTACGTTTGATGCTTATTATGCATGTGTGTTTAATAATCAATTTTTTAACTGTATAATCGATTACCGTCTCAGTCATTCAGTACTGCTTTCCTAAAACAATCGATTGTTTCATAAATATAATCGATTATTTTCCAAGTCAGAAAATCACCGTGCTCACTGTATCACAACAATCAATTTTCATAATTCAACAATCGATTATTTTTTGTCAGTAATTCAAATATTTGTTACCGTTTGAGTCCTGCAATCGATTTTGTGTCAGTTCCGAGTTCAAATCAAAATCTGCTCAACAATCGATTATTTCGTTTCAACAATCGATTGTCCAACGGTCGGTACAATTTATTTTTACCGTTTCTGACTGTTTTGGCTCATAAATTTCTGCAGATTTTCATCATAAATGAAATGTCATTCTTCACATTATAAATAGGCATCATAAGTCTTCAATTTTATTCACTCAAGCATCAATCTTTGCTCCCAAACCTTCAAAAATCTTCCAAGTTTCTTACAAAGTTCATTACTACTTTTTGAAAATGTCGGGCAGACACTCTAAACGTTCCCGTTCAGGTAGACAAGGTGCATCTTCTTCTGCTCCTCCACCTCCAAATTTCCCTTATCAAGATGGGTCTATTTTACAATTCAATACTGAAACCGAGCTTACTAGATTTTTGACAAAATTTGAAAAGCGTGACATTCTTCCTCCTCGCTTTTCAACAAGCAAGTATCTTGAATCATATGCCCCCGCTGCAAACATGCTTAAGGAATGTCAACTTCTTGACTTCTTATATCTTACCTATCCTTATATTAATCCTCCATTGATTCAAGCATTTTACTCAAACCTTCATGAGGATGACGATGGTGAGCTTATGTCAAATATTAATGGTGTTCAAATTCTTTTGTCCAATGAAAACTTGCATTCCATTGCCATCTTCCTCGAAATGGAGAAAATATTACTCGCTACATTAGAGAGGCCGGCGTCTTATTTGATGAGAAAACTCTCCTAAACCAAATAGGACTTGGAGCTTATGATCCTAATCTATCTACTCGACGTCCTACCATTACGGGAATGCTCCCCGAATATCGCTTGATTTTCTATTTCATCACCCGAGTCCTCAAGCCTCGAAAGCATAATCATACCACTCTGTCCCAAGAGGACGCTAAGCTCATGCATGCCATTATAACCGGAGCTCACATCAATTGGTGTAAGTTCGTCAAAATTCACATGCGTGATGCCATCAGAGATGATAGACCTCTTCCCTATGCCCTCCTTATTATGAATTTTCTTGAAGCTTCCGGGTTCAACACTTCCATCGGTCCTCTCAAAAAGAGCACCAAGAAGTGGAAATTTCCGAATCTCCTTTCCCCATGACGGCGATCATGTAGCTTCTGCTCCTCCTCCAACTCGTCGATCGCGTCAGCCTCAAGAACCTACTCTTCAATCCATTTTCCGACCAAATTGCTTCATTGACCACCTCTGTCGGTCAATTGACACATGAGATCCATGGATATTTTGACCATGTTCATTATCCATATGCCGGTCTTGTCCCTATGAAGCAGTGCCGGATGATGAGGCGGAAAATGATGATGATGAATAATTTCTTTATTTGTTTTTCTATTTTATTGTTCTATGTTTTTATTGTTCCCGTTATGTAACCGTTTTTTTAATAAATAAACAAGTTTTTTTTAATTATTCTATATTTTTTGCTAATGGCAAAAGGGGGAAGATAACGGGTATGCACTCTCAATACTTATCGGCATAAATTGAGGGGGAATTTATATATTGAGGGGGAACAAATTGCATATCTATATACTTGTTGCATATCTTTACTTGTCTTGAATCGTCATTATGAATTGCCTAATATGCATATCCCGCTTAAAGTTTGCATTTATCAAAAAGGGGGAAATTGTTGGAAACACGTTCTCAAGGCATTATACTAAACGTGTGTTCATATTTGTAGGTTTTGATGAATGACAAACTATGCGCAAATTGACACATGACGAGGTCCAAGCACAAGCGCAAAATTGATATATAACGAGATTCAAGCACAAGACAAAGATCGAGATTAAGTTTTATATGAGTCGGTATTTAATTATGATCTTGATCCGACAACTTAAACTCAAGACTTGGCTTCTCTCGTAAAAATATTTTTTAACAAATCATGCATATTTACTTTAGAGCAAAATGATTTTAAATAATGCATATTTACTTTAGTCAAAATGACTTTTAAACATGCCTTTGAAATCTGGACTAAGATAATCGATTATGTACTTATGATAATCGATTATGTTTAAGTCAGCTGCTTGACAATCGATTGTGAACTTATGACAACCGATTGTGTTAAGGCAGTGAGCATCAAATTTTTCAAATCTGCATGACAATCGATTGTGAACCTTGGCAGTGAGCATCAGATTTTTCAAATCTGCATGACAATCGATTGTGATGAGGCAGTGTCCATCAAAGTTTTTCAAAGCTCAAAATAATCGATTGTGAAGCTAATGACAATCGATTGTGAAGAGACAGTGTCCATCAGATTTTTCAAAGTCACAAAATAATCGATTGTGAACTTATGACAATCGATTGTGTTGAGGCAGTGTCTTCCAGACTTTTTCAAAGTTATTAAATAATCGATTGTGAATGTATAACAATCGATTGTTAAGAGGCAGTGTCTAAATTGATTTTTCAAGACTGATATATAATCGATTGTTAACTTAGTATAATCGATTGTATAACTGACCGTTGCCAAAATGTTTTCAAATACCGTCAGGTAATCGATTATTGATTTCTCATAATCGATTGTTTTAATTAAAATCTGGAAAGGATTTTTTGAACGTTGTTGAGTAATCGATTGTAGATTTCTAACAATCGATTGTTTTACGTAAAATCTGAAAATGATTTTTTGAACGTTGCCAGTAATCGATTATTGATTTTAGATAATCGATTGATATGCGTAAAATCTGAGATTGATTTTTGGAACGATTGGCAAACAATCGATTATGGCATTTTGACAATTGATTGTCACTGAGCAAAATCAGCAACTCTTAATTGGCAATTAGGCAACGGTAATACAAGGTTTTTCAACTATAAATACAGCTTCAATTCAGTCTTTAAGTACAACAACACACAACAACTGATCATACAATTGCTAAAGCTTGCATACTTTATTGCTTATCATTTTATATTCATTACATAAGCTTTTGAGAGCCAAATTCTTGTCAAAAGTTGTTGCGATCTTGAGCGTATTCTTTTTACTCATATCTACTCTTAAAGGAGTGTCTTGTTTGAGTGCTAAGTGTTTTTGTACACTTGAAGGGAAGTGTTAGTCCTTGTGTTGTAAGAAGGAACGTGTGTTTCCTTGGTTGAAGTCTTGGAGTGTTGTATCTCCGAGCAAAGGTTGTTGAGGCTTGTGTCCTCAAGTTGTAACGGTTTGTTGAGCACCCGTAAGCTTAACTAGTTAGTGGAAATCTTGAGAGAGTCTCTCGGGGACTGGACTAGCCACGGGTTGTGGTGAACCAGGATATATCAGTGCGTTTGTTCTAATTTATTTACTTATCGCACTTATTTATTTCCTGTAATTTTTAAATTCCGCAAGTTTATGCTAATTTTATTATAACGCTATTCACCCCCCCTCTAGCGTTAAGCGTATTATCCAACAGAACCAACCTCATGTACTCGAAAAGTAACAAATCTAACCTCCGGTTAAAAGAGTGACGAGCTGGAACCTAACTTGAGTCCAACACCACTAATCAACGGCAATTCATAGAACATAGAACATATGAACAAGTGAATAATCTTAGAGATAAAATGTTCCGCTTTTGAAAAGGTTTTTTAAAATAGTTCCACCTTTTAAGAATATCAGTGAAAAATCCAAGTCATTTATCAAAATGCTCGAAAAATTATGAGATAGTTTGAAAACTGTAATTTTCCTGGAAAAAATCCTTTTCAAATAACAAGTGTTAAATACCACTCTACGCCCATATATCAAAGTGTATAAAAAAAGTCATGAATGATGTGGTACTGTACATCATGAGGAAAATGCACTATGCATGTATTCCACATATGCATGCCAATGCCATGAATCTCATATATAAATCATGTACTCACACTCTTAGAGTACTCAACCTCAATGTACCACTCTCGACTCATCATACTCAACCACTCGGTACTGTATATGAACCATACGACCCATATAAATCTATCTCAGAACATATACAACACTAATTATAAGTCACACTGTACCGACGAAAAAGGGCAATCTAACCCTATGGAGAAATCCATCCCAGGAATCAAGTACTTCGGGCAAATCCATGCCCAGTGAAATCCATCCCTCAATAGTATATCAATGCTCAACCACTCGGTACTTTACATGGCCATGCATCCCAAGGAAATCCATATCAGATATATTAATGAACTAAATACATAATTTGTTAAAGTAAATCGTGGTAACAATTTAAGTAAAGTAAAACATCAAATGGGTAATGAGTTTAATTTGAAAACTATTTAAAGTAGACATGATAACAATCAAAATGTAGTAATGTGCTTAGCGTGATGCTGAGTTTTATCTTAAAAGTCACATAAAGTGAAGGATGTTGACAATTTCGTTATTTAAAATTGTTATGTTAACAATAACTCAACAGCATATGAGATGATGACTCCCTGCAATAAATTCATCTTGACAATCAGTTCACCAAGTAACAATAAAGAAACATTACTATCTTTCCAATACTAGAATAATAACAGTCAACCAAATACGATAAAAAATACAAGTGAAATAATTTAAGAAAAAACAATAACCATTCAACTTAGAAAATGTTCCAACATAGAATGTACCATGAGAATCACAACCAAGGATAACTTTATTGTCACAAACACTTACAACATGTTAATATGTTATAGTGTGCAACTTGATCCTACACAATAATACTATATCTGTTGCGGCGTGCAACCCGATCCCACATATTTCATATCATCCGCCTTATCTGTCCATATCATATCTTTTTATATGTTGTTGCAGCGTGCAACCCGATCCCAACAATATCAAATTATTAACATAAACAACTCAACAATAGGAAATATCATCACAAAAGAAGATGAAATGTATGGAACATTAAAGAATCACCAATACGACTGAGAATATCCAACACTTTGAAATCTCAAACAGAATGAATTAAACGAACAAACTACAACCAACTATGGGGTATCACAAAATTAAACTCAATAAAGGAGATAAATAAAGAAAGTCACAAAGCAGATAAAATAATTATATGATAGCTCAAAAAATCAAATAGCAAGTGATAACAGTTCATAAATAAAGACAAAGTTATAATGACCAATTAATAAGTAAGGTATGTAATGGATACATGCATGAACTCAACAAGTAATTGCAATTAACAATTAAAGAATATAAGAGTAGACTTGACAATAAAAGGGTGAAACATGTACTAACAACTTCAATTTAATGCATGAAAGAAGCCAAAGAGTCTAAACCAGTCTAATACCACCGATAAGACATGTACACACTCGCCACCTCGAGTACACGTCTTCCGCATAATTCAAACAATACAATCAACCCAAATCATACAGGTTAGTTTCTCCCTCACAAAGTTAGGCAAGTTACTTACCTCAGTTAGGCCAATTCATCACTCAAAATAGCTTTTCCATTAAAATTCATCCCCTATCGAAACAAATCTAACCAAAATTGACTTAATAAGCTCAAATAATGAGAGACAAACCAATTCCAATAATTAAAATTAAGATTATTACACAATTCTCCAAATGTTAACAAATGTCAACCCCGAGCTTAACTGGTCAAAACCTGAGTCAAATGGTATATCTCGACTGCCCATGGTCCCTTGAGTCCATATATGTATTTTTTTTTAAAATTTGATTCTAATTCAACTCTCAAATCTTATTTTTCAAAACATAGACAAAATTTTCCAAAACTTCTCCTAGATTCTCATCAATTTGATGTTAAATCTTATATATAATCATGTAAGATAATTGAAAATTGATCAAAATCATTTGTCCAATAGTTTGGTATGAAACTTTCCCGATAAAATTGTCTCCTATCGAGTCTAGGGTTCAAAATATGATAAAGTGAAGCTAAATCCCCAAATACTCAGCTCTAAACAAGTTACAGATGTCGTATTTATGACCTGGGTTACCAAATGCAAACCTCGCAATCGCGGAAAAAAGAATCACAAAAGCGAACCTTTCCAGACCTGCTAATATCAAGTTTGTGACAATAAACTTCGCAAATGCGAAGTTGTTTCCCCTAACGGCTCGTCGCAATAGCGATTCTAGTGCCTCAAAAGCCAGCCTCTAGTCTCTACAATTGGAATACAATCCTCACAAATGCGAGTTCCCTTACCCACCATCCCATATTTGCAAAAGCGAGAATCACCTCACAAATGCGGTAGTCAAATTTGCGACCAACACATCGCAATTGTGATTGAACGAGTACCAACACAAAAGTTTCTAACAAAACCAATGTAAAACCAATTTGAAACTCACTTGATCCCTCATGTCGCCACACCAAACACTCACACAAGTAGAAAAAATCATATGAACTCTCTCGTACGATCAAAACACCAAAATAGCATCCATAACCATGAATCGGACACCAAAACACATGAAAGTCACAATGAACTTTAAGAACTTTTAGAATTGCAACCAAGAGTCCAAATTATGTCAAACCAACTCCAAATGACACCTAATTTTGCAGAGAAGCTCCAAATAGTAAAAGCGACCTATTCCAAGTCCCAAAACAAAAATCTATATCTGATAGCCATAAAGTTAAATCATGGTCAAACTTGGGAAAATCCTAAACTTTAAATTGCCAAATTTTGACATAACTCGTCAAATCAACCTAGATATCTCTGAATTCAATTTCGAGCATATGCCCAGGTCCAAAATCATCGTATAAGCCCAATTGTGACGATCCGGCCAGTCGTCTCATGAGTTACCACTTCATTTATCCCTTTTTTGCTTCTTATTGCTTTGTCTATCGGTTCTATACGTGATCGGGTTGGATGGCTCGGGTTTGAAAAAGATTTGGTAAGGTTTGAGACACTTAGTGTATTTTGAGGGAGCTTAAGTTGGAAAAAGTCAATCGGATGTTAACTTATGTGTTAGAGGACTGGAATGTTAGTTCTGATGGTTTCGATAGCTGCGGGAGGTGCTTTGGGACTTAGGAATATAATCGGAATGAGTTTTGGAGGTTCTGAGTAGATTTAGGCTTGAATTATTGAACTTGATATTTTGGCAGATTTTGGTTAGCAGGCGAGATATTGATATAGGGTTCGGAAAGGAATTTCGAGAGTTGCAATAATTCTGCTGTATCATTTGGGATGTATGTGAAATATTTCAGGCCATTCGGACGTGGTTTGGTTGTGTTTCTGATCAATAGAGGAATTCGAAAGGTTTTGGAAACTTAGGCTTGAATGCAAGGTGTTTTGGTTGATTCGGTGTCGTTTTAGGTGTTTTGAAGATTGGTATAAGTTGGAATAAGTTTTGAGGATATGTTGGTGCTTTTGGTTGAGGTCCCGGGGGCCTCGGGGTGATTTTGGATAGTTGACAGAGAGTTTAAGATTTTTCTTTCTGTTTTTGTATTTCCGCACCTGCAGATTGGGGACTCTAGGTACGATCTCGCAGATGTGTGAAAGGGAGCCGCAGAAGTGGAGTGGAGCTAAGGAGGAAGGAAACCGTAGAAGCGATTAATGGACCACACCTATGATGGCCCAAGTGCGGCTGGTGCATCACATATGGGGATCGAGAAAAAAATAGGTGAAAACCACATAAGCGGTTCTTTGGCTGCAAATGCGGTACCACATAAGCGGTAATATGGCTGCAGATGCAAAAATGCCTGTGCCAATAGGTATAAATTATTTCCTTCGCAATTTTTGAGTCGTTTCACCATTATTAAGTCGGCCTTGGAGCTTTTTGAATGATTTTGAAGAGGGATTTCAAGAGAACTTCATTGAACTAAGGATTTTGGACCTAAAACTTGTTCTTGCAGTATTATTTCACGTATTAGAGCTATAATGAATGGATTTTAATGGTTAAATTTGGGGGGAAACTAGGGTTAGAAACTTAGACTTTTGATTGAGGATTTGGAAGACCATTGGTGGTCGGATTTCAAAATTTTTGATATGTATGAACTCATGGGGAGATAAGGAATCTATTAATATTAATTTTATCGAATTCTGAGATGTGGGCCTGGGGATCGGATTTTAATTATGAGCATGTAAGTTTTGCCCTACACGAATTACTCCTATAAATTCGAACAAAATTATTTTTTTATTTCTTTGCAATTTATGAAATTTTTATGGTATTTTTCGTTAATTGTTTGTATTTGTTTGTATATTTTAATTAGTGAAAAATACAACAATATGTCATATCTACATTTAGAAGTCAATTTGATATTTGTCAAGCATTAATTAGCAATTGATCATTTTATAAACGGAAAAATAAAAAACGGTTTAATTAGCTCTTTTAATTTAAATTTTTGATTTTTAGGGTATTTTGCTTTTAATTTTGTTTTAACTATTTATGAAACTGATTATGTAGGATTAAGTAGCATTTATAGGTATAATTTGGGATTTTTAACTCAATTAGGAATTTTAGAAAATGAGAAAAAAGGGGTAAAAGAAATCTGAAAATTGAATAATCAAATAAACAAGAAGAATAAAATAATTGGGCAAAATTTAATAAAATAATTGGGCAAAATTTCAGCCCAAAGAACCCACCCAGACCCGGTCCAATACTCGCCCTAACTCGGTCCAACCCCATGAGTCAAAATGACATTGTTTGGGAAAAGCAATTAGAACCGTCTATGTTTCTTAATCTGACGGTTGAGAAGCTAGGGTATAATGATATAAATATGTCCAAATGTACCCCCATCCCCACCCCCAAAAACCTCGTCTCCAACCTGTATCATAGAAACCCTAACACCATCGCCCTCCACTGTGCACCGCCGGCCAGAAATCGCCGTCACCAGTGGAGGAGCCCCAATCGCCACTAAAATAACACCCCTGATACCCCTAGCCTCCTCTATCAAAATCTATAACCCGCTTCCCCTCGAATCCCACCCTATCGTCTCGAATCACAGACGGAAGATTTGATTCCTCCGCCGTGCACGGCGGTGCCGCCACACAACCTGTCCCAAATTAATACCAAATGACCTCATAGACCTCCTCATTATCCATACCCACGTAGATTCCCTTGAATCTATGCCGATCTTCTCAAATATTGAATCAAAAAACCTCGGCCAAACCTCACCACCACTAAACCGTCAAAAACCCACACCCTATTGCCCTTACCACCCCTCTCCACCCGTCCGTGGTTATTTGTTCTCAAAAAGCCCAAAAGCTTGTCGAATTCTAGGGTTCGAGATTCAAACCCTGGTGCATGCCATTGATGAGCTAAGTTCTCTGAGTTCCCTTCGCCTCATCTCTTGTCCATTAACTTGGTTATTTTGTTGAAAATCTTGAGTTTATGTTTAATTAGGGTGGTACAGTTTTATTTTGTTGAATAGTTTAGTTAAGTTAATTAGGGTGTATTAGTTTTATTTTGTCTAACTCTCTGAGTTTTAATCAAGAATGCATCAGTATTATGTCCGTGAGTTAAATCAAGTCATTTGTGATTGGATTTCATGTTTAGTCTTGAGTTTGAATTAGTTTTCATTCATGATAAGTCCTGAGGTTATTGTTTCAAGTTAGGCTCATATATCAATTTGATTTTCCATTTTTATCTTCTGCAGTTCTTTCAAGAACTTTCATAATTTGATCCGTTTGGAGTTTCATTTGCATGTTTAAAGCTTCAGAATTTAGTCTATCAATCTAAAGAGATTCAAGGGAAGGGGTAGAATGTAACTAGTAGGACACTTAAGGGTAGTTTGGGTATATGGCAAAGGGCATCATTTAATAACTGAAATAGGAAGCCTCTAGCAGGGGCTTCCTGATACTTTTGATGCTAAACTTGGTCAACAAGCTAAAAAATGAAGGACTTAAAATGAAATAAAGGTTTCCCTACTCTTTGCCTATAAAGGGCATTATAGCCTTGCCTTGTTTTGGGGTCTAGGCAAGGAAATTTTGAAAAAATTAGAGAGCCAATTAAATATAAAACCTGCAGAATTCTATTGGTCCAAAAGTTTTGAAAATTCTACTGTTACATTGTTCTTTACTAGTTACTAAAACTCTCAATTCTGAAACAACCATTGGGTATATTAAAGGTTAAAAGATGGATTGAACCTGGTTATAAGGCTTGGTTTTAGAGTTTTCTGGGTTGCATTTAAGTGTGATATTTTAGTAGATTGATCGAGCTTTGTTCCTGATTTTTTTAAAGCCGATTCACTGACTATTTCCTTGCTGCTAATCTCTGTTCATGGCTAGCATTTAACCTATGTTCTTCATTTCCCAGGTACATATTTCCTAAACTATGTAATTTGAAGCTCGAGTGGAGATGAAATGAAGGAATGAAAATTTTTGGAGTTCATGGTGTTTAGTCATTTTTTAAAGTTATTTTTTTGCATTATGTCCTTATGTAAATTCATTTGTGAGTGCATTTTGTTGATTGCAATTGATGTCTATCTATGTTTTGTTAGTATAGAGTATCTATGTTAGATATAGCCTTCTCAGGCATCACTTCTCCAAGCTCACTCATGTATAGCTTGAGGCGTGGTCTTTTTATTGCAGGTGGTTTAACTTATGCTTGTAAACTTGAGTCTATATTCAGAGTCATTAAGGGATGTATTTGTAATAATGTTCAGTTTGGTTTTGAATCCAGTCATTGATGTTGAATGTTAGGTGATCACACAGATACTGCATGAAACTTCAGGGAATTTAATTTCCAACCTCATTATTTCAGCTTAATTTGAGGCCTTAAAAACTGAGGTTACATGTGGTAGAATCCCCAAATTGAGTTTCTAGTTATTCTTGAAATCTTGTCATTGGAAAAATCTCATCTGATCGTCCATTCAATAGTTAAAGATAATTCCGAAGATTGCTTGTATATGTGCTAGTTTGTTGTTATCATTTGGATGTGTTTGGTTGATTGCATGTTTTGGATTATTAATTAAACGGACATGGGGGATCGATGTGAATCCCACGCCCTCAACCTTGAAATATTGAAATTTGGACTCACCTTTAGGCCCAAACGCACTTGTGCATGGACTTGCGGATTTATCTCGTCCTTGTTGATCCTCGTTTGCCTACTAGATATATTTAGCACTTAGTTAATTAGTCTTTAGTTATTTGAAACGAGCTTAATTGGATAACTCGTAGCCCTCATGAATTAACTTGGAGACCTTCAAGTTTCAAATAAATTGAAGTGTGCCGCGCCAAACAAAATCCACAAATGGTGGCCCTCTTTCTATTTTCTTTAAATCCTTAGAAATCGGGACGTGTTATTTAGTGAATTCCCACGGCCTACCGCAAATTTTAAAACTCAAAATTATTTTAGTCACATAATGTATCTTTCTAATTATGGGTGGACATTTATGTGACCCTGATCCAAATCCCAATGATGTTAAAATATGACAAAAGCCACGAGTGCATTTATGTGACATGGTTCGAGACGTATTTTGATAACGTTGCAATCTTCTTAAAATTAAATAAAAGCAGTTTAAGAAATGAAAATTTTCACATATATTCTTAAATACACAAAAATCCGATAATTAAGCTGAATATAACAGTTGGGCGACCGTGCTAGAACCACGGAATTCGGGAATGCCTAACACCTTCTCCCAGGTTAACAGAATTTCTTACCGGAATTTCTGGCTCACATACTGTATAAAAGAGTCAACCTTTTCCTCGACTCCTGATTTAAACCAGTGACTTGGGACACCATTAATTATCCCAAGTGGCAACTCTGAAATCTCTAAATAAATAAATGTCGTTTTGATTGTACTTTAATTGGAAAAACTCCCTTATCTACGCCCTTCATGGGATGTAGTGAAAAAAGAAGGTGTGACAGATCTGGAGACTCTGCTGGGGATCGAACCCAAAATCTCTGGTTCAGGGTTCAAGAATTAGAGCTTTGAATGATTGTTGTATCTGGTTTTATTATCTGATTTTATTGTATAGTTGTGCCTAATGTGCTAAATATTATTTTTACCGCATTAATATTATTTGGACTGTAAATAAACTGCCGCGAAACCCTTCTCTTCTCATCTTCGGGGATGTGCTCGCAAAAACAAGAGAGAGGAAAATCTGACACTGTGAGGGGTGAGAAAGGAATGTACTTGTGTCAAAAAACGGATACTGAAATGCTGCCAAAATTTTTAAAAAAATAAAACAACAAAAAAACCAAAAAAAAGAGGAGGAGTGTGTTTTCAAAAAAAAAAAGAGAAAATAAAAGGATTTTTACTTTTCTTTTAAAGGAAAAAAGAAAAAAAGAAATTGGTTTTTAATTCTGTCAAAATTGCAGGAGCTACGCCAGTTTGATTCTCATAGGGCGTGAGATACGTAGGCAACCCCCATTTGGGCCAACTTTATTTTTGCAAAAATAGCCAAAGCAAAAACAAGAAGCAGATTTTGTTTGTGATTAATAAATAAAGCATTTTTTGTCAAAATTAGCTGAGTGTCCCTAAAAGGTCGTCGGAAGTCTGTTTTTTCAAGAACAATCGCCTTGGATTATTTTCCAGATTTTGGCCAGTAGCAGGCACAACCTTAAAATCTTCCCCTAGAAGTGCTGAAAGGTCGTATTCGCAAGGCTGGGATATTTTTGAAATGGAAATTTTGAAAAAATTAAATTTTTCTTTGAGTCCAATAAATCATGACTTTTACTTAATCACCCTAATAAATGCGCAGAATGAGCACGAATCAGAATTTGCCAATTTCAGTCATGAACAAGATCCCTTTTGGAGGTACACATGGTGGAACGATCTAGATCGATCGGGTCAAAACAAGGTCAGCGCACTTAGGAGGACTCACCGGATTACTGAAAGTTAACCCAAGAGGGGATGTCATAAAAGCATTGGTTACATTCTGGTACCCGACCCAGAACATATTTTATTTTCCGGACTTTGAACCTACCCTGACCCTGGAAGAAATAATTGGATATATCGGGGTTCCTAAAATTCCTCTAAGACAGCAGTATTTGATTGTGCCAAGGGCCATCCCTGTACACAAATTCTTGGACTCATTGAAAATAAGCAGAGGGGTTCACAATCCAGATCTGTCAGCTGGCTTTTATACTCCACAGTTTATATACCAAAGATATGGGCATATAGGGGGGGGGGGTTTAATGATCCAGAAAATAATATTTGTAGCAAGGGAAACCGACTCAAATGGGAGGAACAACGGTGTTTCACATTTATAGTATTCTTCTTAGGCCTTTTGGTGTTTCCATGGAAGGACGGAAATATTGACATACGGATAGCAGGGAATGTCAGCACTTTGCTCACTCAAGACAAATGCACCCTCGCACCCATGGTATTATCTGAAATTTTTTGTGCCCTCACAGCCTCTAAAGCCGGGATTGTTACAGATATGGATTGTTGAACACTTGTGCCGCCGACCTCAATTCATGAGTTATGGGTCATCAGGAAAGAGCCACATAGAGGAATTTTATATCATAGTTGATGTGTCCAGGTTACCAGAAGGGGTTACAGAATGGGTATCATATCTCCATATTATAAGTGCAGGTCAAATAGAGTGGTTGTTCGGGTGGCTTCCCATTGATGAAATTATATATGTGCCAGCTATCGAGCCTCATTTACTTTTGATGGGTCTCCAGAGTATCCAATCCTATACCCCATACAGAGTGCTGAGACAGTTAGGGAGGTTCCAGATGATTCCCAGGGATAAAGACATTAGTCGCCATGTAGTCGAGATTTGTCCCAATGGTCAGTTTCCCGAAGCAGTAGTCCATCAAATTTAGAGCGAATGTCAGTACTTGACGACGGACACTCGAGTATGAGACTTATCCAAAGGCGAGGTTGCACCAGGTACCTTGCTTGTTTTAAGAAGGAAATAGAGTTCGGAAGGCCGGCTAAAAGGCCATATCTTCTGGAGTTTGCTGAAGTGTCATAAGAACAATGGAATTGGTTAGCCAAGGAAAACGAATACATGGCCACAATAGGGAAATTTGGAAAACAAGTCAAAGACCTTCAATTTGAGAATGGTTTGCAAGTTGTGGCAAATGAGGGGAAAAAGAAAAGACTAGCCAAAGAAAATGAAGCTTTGTAAGCCTAAATTCAGAAAATGAAAATAGCCGCGGAGAATCCCGCCAAAAGTACGAAAGATGAAAAGCTTATAGACAATATGAGGCAGAAAGTAGGAGAATATGGGTTTGATTTTAACAAAGAAGAGGGTGAGCTGTCCAGAGCCCGAAGACAATTGGCCAAAAATACGAAGGAGCGAACACGCATGATTGAACCATTGAAAGAAAGGTATAACAACGAGGTCACGGGGTTGGAGAAGAGGGTCATCATGGTTGAAAACAAAATAGTCAAGCAAGTGAAGGACTTCAAGGCTGAAAGAGAGCATTGTTACACAACAATAGTTGGAGAGAGATTTGCGACAATTCCAGAATTGAATCATGTCGTCGAACAAACTTTGGAGGCCAAGGCTCAGCAGATTGGGCGATTGTTGCAAGAAAATGGTGCCATAAGAGAGAGGGTATAGATGATCGCTGATTACATCACCTAATGTGTAGCCACTGTGAAGATATGACAAGATCTATGTTCTTTGCCACCGCCATGACCTTTATTCGTCAAGTGATGGATGACATCCACCACCTCCAAGGGGATTTAGCACACAGGCCTGCGGCAAGACCAAACGACGTCCCCCAGGCCCCAGGAGCATTAGAGAATTTAATGTATTCATGATTTTCAAACTTGTTGGTCCATTTGAGAGTCTGTATTTTCTTTTCTTGAAGTTTGTAATAGGTTGGTCAAGTCAGTTATTTTCATTTTAAGTCAGAGTCTGTTGTTTTCAATTGAGTTAGAGTCTGTTAACTTCTTTTAGTAAGTTGTAATCAAGTGCTTTACTTCATGAAAATTGAAAAACTTCCTAGATATTTTATGTATTTATTCACCAGAACTTGCTCGGTTTGATTCATGCAGGGTCATGATACGTAGGCAATCTCCATAGGATTCGACCATAACTAAAATAAAAGAAATAGAAGAAAGAAAAAAGGGAAGAGAAAAATGAGGTAAACAACGGAAAATAAAGGAGAGAGTAATAAAAAAAGGGTAGGCAAAACAAGTTGAGTAAGAGAAAAGGGAAGAAGAAAAGAAAGACAAGAAAGTAAAGAAAAGTGGTGTAGGATAAAAGGCGGAATGACGCAAGTAGCCAATCCATGTGCATAGTAGAAACAGATAACTGCTTAGGTGCATTCATCCCTGAATGTGTGAATACCTATATGTTGAAACCTAACCACTAACAAGTTTTGGTGTTGTCCTTGCCAGTTCAGATAGGTGGTTAGTTTTTGCGGCATTCTAGCAACCACTCTTATAACAGTCGGTCCAAAAGCAAGCTGATTATGGCCAATCAAGAAATCAATGTAAGTATCATTGATCCTTCGAAAGAGGTGGAAGAGATGGATGCTAATGCCATAAAAGAAGAGATGTACAAACTAAAGCATCAGATGACTGCAAATGTATCAGGCATGGGTGAGAGGGCAGCCACTACCAGCCTATCCTACCAACCCGACCTTTGTCCCACCGCTAGCCTAGTCACATGACCATCCTACCACTGATTCACCCCCAAGCTTCCACCTCTACCCACAATACCAGGGTACGACTTCTCAAGCACCCCCAGCTCCACCACCCAGAGCTGTTCCTTACCCTCCTCCACCAGTTGCTCCCATCTATGTGGTACCTCCCCCCAAATCATCTTGTGATCCTTTGCTCCAAGCTCACGACAATCAGTATTACCCACCGGAACCCTATTATAAAGCCCATGAACCCTACTCATATGCCCCCCGTTTTGAAGTCCCTGTTAAGGCTGAAAAACCAGTCAAAAACCCCGAGCAAGAGGAGGTGCTTAGAAAAGTCAAAAGTCTAGGGAAATCATTCAGAGATATGCGAGGATTAGGTGGCCATGTGAGTGAGGCATACAAAGACCTTTGTTTGTTCCCAGATGCACAATTGTCTCTGGGATTCAAGATGCCCAAGTTTGACTTATATGATGGACATAGTGATCCGGTGGCACACTTAAGGGGTTTCTGCAGTAAGATGAGAGGGGCAGGCGGAAAGGATGAATTGTTGATGGCATACTTCAGCCAAAGTTTGAATGGCTCAGCGTTGGAATGGTACACTCGATAGGATCATGCTCGATGGTACACGTGGGACAATCTAGCACAAGCATTCCTCTGTCATTTTCAGTACAACCTTGAAATTATTCCGGACCATTTGTCTTTGACGAAATTGAAAAAGAAACACAATGAATGCTTCAGAGAATACGGCTTCCGTTGGAGGGAACAGGCAGCGATGGTCGACCCCCCAATGAAGGAAACTGAAGTGGTGGGTAAATCCTTCAATGAGGTAGTGAAAATGAGAAGTACGGTCGAAGAAGGACTCAAATCCAACAAGATCGTGAGTTACTTTACAATCAAAGCAACCACCCAAGCTATCCAAAGTGGGACCGGAGGAGAAATTGGAAAGAAGAAGAAGGAGGAAGTAGCAAAAATTGATTCAGGAACTTGGTTCGGGCCTCGGGGTCCATCCCATTACAACCAGCCCCGGCCTCATTACCAAATCTACCCACACACTCCATATAGCCCACCGCAACACTACTATCCACCTTCTGAACCTCGTTTCTCAGTCCACCATGCACAAACATAGACCCAACCTTCCGCCCACGCACAATGACAGGCGCTAACTCCACAAAATAATTATCTAGCTCCCCAAAATAACTACCCTCTAAGAGCCTACCAACAACCAGCGAGACCAGCATTTCGGGCCAACAAAGCTTTAAAAACTGAGAGGATGCAGAAGAAAAAAAACTTTCACTCCATTGGGAGAATCATATGCCAGCTTATTACACAGGTTGAGGCAGCTAGACATGTTGAGGCCGATTGAAGCAAAATTGCCAAACCCTCCCCCAAAGAATCTAGATTATTCTGTCAATTGCGAGTACTATTCTTGTGCCCAAGAACATGACACAGAGAAATGTTGGCATCTGAAGTCAGATATAACTTGTTGATTCCCACCGGATTGAGGTGCAAGCTCCAGAAGCACCCAATATTAACCAAAACCCATTGCATGCTCATCAAGAGACAAATATGATCGAGATAGTGCACAAATAATGGGAGCCCAAAAAAGCCTTCACAAACTGTCATGATGATCCGAGCCAGATAATAGAAGATGGTTGAGAATTTGACAAGCGAGATGTCAACGCTCAAGTTGAATGCGTCAAGTAGTGAACATGTTTTTGTAGTCAAGAAGGAATCCCCGAAAGACGGGATGGTAAAACAAGAGAATGCAAAAGTGGTTGTACCAGGGATGGCCGGTAAGCCCGTGGTTGTCGTGGAAAGCACTCGTTCAGAGCCTGTCATTATCAATCATGTGTTTCAGCTACTAATGATCAGCAGCAGGGCAGTACCTTGGAATTATGATCGAGTAACAGTGTCTTACAAAGGGAAAAAGGTTAGAGAAGAAGTTTGTGAGACTCATGGATTGACCTAATCAGGGAGGTGCTTTGCCCCCGAGGAATTGAAAAAAATCAAAACAAACCAAGGATAATTCAGCGCTGGTAAAGAAAACTGCGAGTGAAGAAGAGCAGAAGAGTTTCTAAAGAAGATGAAAATGCAGGATTATTCTATTGTGTAATAGCTGAGAAATATGCCCGCACAAATCTCATTGTTATCATTGTTGATTCATTCAGACGAGCACTATCAAACTTTAATGAAGATCATGAACGAGGCCCACGTTCCTAATAAAATCACAGTCAACCATTTGGAGAAAATAACCAATAAGATTTTTGAGATGAACAGAGTCACCTTTTCCAATGATGAATTACCAGTAGAAGGCACCGAGCATAATAGATCACTCTACCTCACGGTAAAGTGCGAGGATTCTATGGTGACTCGAGTTTTTGTTGATAATGGTTCAAACGCAAATATTTGCCCTCTTTCCACGTTGAACAAGTTGAAGGTAGAAAATGAAAGAATTCACAAGAACAACATCTGTGTGCGAGGATTTTATGGCAGGGGAAAAGATTCAGTCGATGACATAGTGCTCAAGTTGACAATCAGACCAGTTTATTTTACCAAGGAGTTCCAGGTGCTTGATATGGCTGTCTCTTATAATCTGTTGTTGGGATGACCTTGGGTCGATGCTGCCAGAGCAGTCCCCTCTACTTTGCATCAAATGGTGAAATTTGAATGGGATCGACAAGAAATAGTTGTGCACGGTGAGGATCACCTGTATGCTCATAGTGATGCTATCGTACCATCCATTGAGGAAGATGATGATAAGGGGCCCTAGGTGTATTAGGTTCATGACTCGATAACACTGGAAAAGGTTCCAAAAGGGGAGCGTGTTCTAATACCAAGATTAGCTACTGCAGTAGTCATGGTAGCAGTTGAAATGCTAAAGAATGGGTTTGTTCCCGGAAAGGGTTTCGGGGCCTCTCTTCAGGATATCATATAGCCGGTGTCTTCCCACGAATGTAGAAACTTTTGGTTTGGGATTCAAGCCTACAAGCGCAGGCATTAAGAGAGCCATAAAGATGAGAAAGAAAGCATGAGCCCTCCCCCCCAAGCCTATGCCTCGTCTCTTCAAATCATTTGTGAAGCCTGGCGCCAAAAAGTGCCTGACAACAACAAGTGCTGGTGTTGCCGTTGATCCTGATAAGGAATTACTCGAAAGGTTCGAAAGGTTGTTTGAAGATTTGAATATGGTGGAAGCTGGATAGGGTTCTAGCAAGGCAGACGTGCAATTTTTCGGGCCCTGTGCAAAAGTCAACAATTGGGAAGCTACTCCTCTCCTGACCAGGAAGGAGTTTTGGTAGTTTGCTTTGATTTTTCCTTTCAAATTTCTTTGGATTATCTCCTGGATTGTAATTCAGATGTTATGTTCCGTCCATTTAGATGTGTAAAACCTTGTTATCTTTCAGTTCAATGAAATGCAATTTCCCTTTTCTTTAGTGCTAATAGTTTTCATTTTTCTTTGCTTTTCTTTTCCTTCTTGTATAGTTATTTTTATGCTGGCTCCAATGATTTGACATGCATAAGGACTTTTTGGCCCAGTCTTAAAAAATGTTCTATTCAGAAGTAATAATTTAAGAGATAGAACATGAAGATGAATCGGAATATGATGAGGAAAGGGCGCTGGAGGAATTAGTAAAGAGTTGAGCCATTTTGAGGAAAACCCCAAGCCAAAACTGAGCGATATAGAAACAGTCAATCTAGGGGACCCAGATAACATTAGAGAAACCAAAATATGTATCCATCTTGAGCCATAGCTTAGGGAAGAAATAATGGAAGCTCTGCTTAAATACAAAGATGTGTTTGCATGGTCTTACGATGATATGCCAGGATTGAACACTGACTTGGTGGTTCATAAATTGCCTACGACCCAGCCTGCCCTCCTGTTAAACAAAAGTTGAGGAAGTTTAAAACTGATGTGAGCGTGAAAATCAAAGAGGAAGTTACCAAGCAATTTGAGCCCAAGGTCATCCGAGTCACACAATATCCCACATGGTTAGCTAATGTCGTCCTTATGCCAAAGAAGGAAGGTAAAACCAGGGTACACATCGACAATCGTGACCTCAATAAAGTAATTCCAAAATACCACTTCCCACTGCCAAACATCCACATATTGATTGACAATTGTGCAAAGCATGATATTGGGTCCTTCGTCGATTGTTATGCATGCTATCACCAGATTCTGATAGATGAGGAGGATGCGGAGAAGACAACATTCATCATGCCATGGGGAACATATTGCTACAGGGTCATGCCCTTCAGCCTGAAGAATGCTGGGGAAACCTATATGAGGGCGATGACAACCATCTTCTACGATATAGTACATATGGAGATTGAGGTTTATGTGGATAATGTAATTATGAAATCGAGTAAGCAATCCGACCATGTCAGATATCTGAAGAAATTCTTCCAGAGGCTCCGCATGTATAATCTCTAAGTCAATCCTGTGAAATGTGCATTTGGGTCCCCTCAGAGAAGTTGCTAGGGTTCATAGTCAGTCGCCGAGGCATTGATCTAGATCCATCAAAGATCAAAACCATACAAGAATTACCTCCTCCGATGAACAAAATAGAGGTGATGAGTTTGTTGGGGAGATTGAATTACATCAGTCGATATTGCTCAGCTAACAACATCTTGCGAGCCTATATTTAAGCTATTAAAAAATGATGTCTTGGTCAAATGGATGGAGGAATGCCAGGAAGCTTTTGATAAAATAAAATAATACTTGTCGAACCGACCAGTATTGGTCCCACCGAAACTAGGGAGGCCCTTCATCCTATATCTGACAGCCTTGGACAATTCATTCGGATGTCTGCTGGTTTAGCACAATGTCACGGGGAGGAAAGACCAGGCCATATACTACCTCAGCAAGAAATTCACAGCCTATGAGGTTAGGTATAATCATCTCGAAAGGACGTGTTGTGCCCTAACTTGGGTAGCACAAAAGTTGAAACATTACTTGTCATCGTATACCACTTACCTCATCTCATGTTTGGACCCGTTAAAATACATCTTCCAGAGGCCTATGCCGAGGGGGAGGCTTGAAAAGTGGCAATTCCTACTCACTGAGTTCAACATCGTCTACATGACCAGGACTGCAATGAAAGCGCAGACATTGGATGATCACCTGGCCGAGAATCCGGTAGGCGAAGCATATGAACCCTTGAAGACGTACTTCCCGGACGAGGAAGTAATGCATATTGATGAAGTAGAACAGGGCGAGAAGCGAGGATGGAAATTATTCTTTGATGGAGCCGCCAACATGAAAGGCGTCGGGATAGGAGAAATACTCATTTATGAAAAAAGGCAATATTACCCCGTTACAGCTCAGTTCCACTTCAATCGCACCAACAACATGGAAGAATATGAGGCATGTATTTTGGGTATGAGGTTAGCTGCAGGCATGGGTGACCAGGAAGTCTTGGTTTTGGGAGACGCGGACCTTCTGGTACACCAAATTTAAGGGGAGTGGGAAACACGAGATTTAAGGCTCATACCAAACAGCTAATTCTTGCATGATCTCTGTCAACGATTCCAGTTAGTAGAGAGAATTCACAATGAGGTTGCTGATGCTTTGGCCATTTTGGCGTCAATTTTAGATCATCCAGATAAGGCTTATGTTGATCCGTTGTATATCCAAGTCCATGCAACATGCTTATTGTAATGTGGTTGAAGAGGAGCTTGACGGTGAGCTTTGGTTTCACGACATTAAAGAATACATCAGGATGAGTGTGTATCCAGTTTAGGCCACAAGTGACCAAAAGAGAACAATCCGTCGTTTATCAAGCGGGTTTTTCTTCAGTGGAGGGGTACTATACAAAAGAACGTCGGATCTTGGGTTGCTGAGATGCAGAGATGCTAAACAGGCCACAACCATCATGACTAAGGAACATTCTAGAGTTTGGGGACCGCACATGAGCGGATATGTTTTAGCAAAGAAGATTCTCTGGGCAGGGTATTATTGGCTTACCATGGAGCTAGATTGTATCAGCTTCATACCCAAACTATATGAATTTTGTTCGATTACGAGGTGTGGGCCCGGGTTTAACTTTTTAGGTTGACTTTGCGTATTTAATTTAAGACCTTAGCTGTATCTTTTGGAATTATCTCCTATAGCTGTTATTGATGGTATTAAGGTGTTTGTGACAAGATTCGGGTTGTTCCGATGCCAATTCGCGAGGCAATGGATTTTTGGAGTGTTGATTTGTGCGCGTTGAGTTAAGTAACACATCTAAACTTGGAGTTGAGCATACATAACCCTAATAACTATATTCTATGAAAGATATTAGGCTAATTTACGCTTTGGTTGACGGGGATATGTACGTGCACCTGTGTGTTCATAGTCGGGGAGGCCTTTAGGCTATTGCCGGGCTTATTTTGCTATCATACCTTGTTATCCCTGTATTTTCCCTACTTTTTTAATCATTTGAATTGTGATCCATGTTAGACTTATTCTAGGCTAAGTGCTATTTGTTTGAGACTTGATAGGGCTATTCTTATTATCTCAGAGCTATATGCCTTATTTGTACACATGTCCTCAATCATGATATTATATCCGTATATGATATCCCTATCTCAGTACTTCGTATTTGATTCCTCTTATGTTGTTTATCCCATTTATGTGTAACACTCTTAAGTTGCTCATTTTGAGATATGTTTATATGATACGTGAACGTCAAATGACTGAGTTTAGTCCATAGAGCCGGTTTAGTATTGATTTTAACGTGAAGTTTACGCCAGTTCCATATTGGGCTAAGTATTATTGTTTTGGGGCGACTCGTGTCCTAGGCCTCACTATTGGGTTAAGTGATTATGATTAGCTCTTAGACAGGATCCTCCCTTTTGGAGTTTGACAAGTTCGTAATGGGTGCAAGCATAGTGTTTTATATATGTGCTTTGATGATGGGCAGTTATGTCAGGCACCAGCGGAAGGCTAAGTGTTAATACTGTTGGATTTACTATGACTTTGTTGATTGATATGCTATGAAATGCTTTATCCATGTTTTACTTTAAGTATAATACTTGAAAGCATGTCTAAATTTCTAAATTGTGAACTAGATGAACATGATATCATTAATCTACGTGTTTCTACGGTTTTTCCTTTATGTTGTGAATTGTTACCGATTATTGATTTTGGCATTTGACTATTGGTTTAAGCTTGTTATTGCTTTCATCCCAAGGTTACTGTTGTTACTTATTGAGTACATGGGGTCGGTTGTACTCATACTATGTTATGCATTTCATGTGCATATCAAGGTACATCAGGTCGAGGTGATTTTCATAATTGAGTTGTTGCAAGTTTTTAGGAGACTACGAGGTTGCTACTATGTCATCCACAGTCCTTGAACTTCTCTTCCAGTTATCTCTATCTTTACTTTTCTATTGTTCAGATAGTTATATTAGGATTTTTCTTGTATCTTGTCATTCTGTAGTGCATGTGTTCTTGTTGACACTAGATTTTGGAAGTGGTCGTGGCAGTATTATGGTTCTATTCTCAAATACATTATGATATTCTTCCGTTGTTGAGTTGTTAGACCGTGTTTATTCGATTTTATTGTTATTATGTGATTGTTGGCTTAACTAGCGAATTAGATTAGGTGCTATCATGACTTGGGATTTGGATTATGACATCAAAACTCTGGTCCAAGATCAAATACGCAAAAAATCCAACTTGATCAACGCTTCCAATTTGAAGCTTCTAAAATGAGGATCATTCATGCAAATCTATCTCGAACCATTCAAAAACCAAAACTAACCATACACTCAATAATACATAATACGAAGTTACCCAAAACCTTAAACTGTCGAACTGAATACAAGTGCTGAAAACGACCAATCGGATCATTATACAGATGTCATGGAAATCAAAGCCGTAAAGAAGTGCAAAGAAGATACGGACACCTACTAAATTGACTATGAAGATATCATCCATGTTAGTTGAACAATAAAAAATAGGTACGGGCCTAGTAATTAAGATCATTGGTAGACATAAAAATGGAAAGGTCAATAATAGTTACAAATATGGAAAGAGAACAGCTGGGATCACCTATTGTGCATGATTTATTGTTATGGCCTCAACCGTTATAAATCACCTACTTAATGGGTAATTAATATATTATAATATTAATAGCTCGTAAAAACTAAATAGGATAGGCAGTTACAAATTGTACTACTATATAAATTCCATTTTTATAACTTGTATCCAATCGAAAAAAATACTAAGTTACACTATCAATTATAAATATTCGTGCTATTCTTTATTATTGGAAGATTTTATTATTTGCCACCAGAAGAAAGCGATAACCATCAATAAGATTTCCGTTTTTTTATTCTCTCAGTTTTATTTTCTATTACTATTATTTCTTCATATCAACCATATTTGGGAAAATGAAGTAAATGTTATGAAATAATATAAAGACAAGAACAATAATGCAAGAACAAGAGCAATAGAGAGAATAGAGAGAGAGAAGTATTCTTATTGATACTTAGAGATTGCTAGGGATGTATTACAATGGTAGAAGACCCCTTTATTTATAGGGAGGGGGATGATTTAGCTACCAAGAATAGAACTCTAGAATCTCTCTAATTATAGACATTCACCTTAAATAGGAGATTTCATAACACTCCCCCTTGAATGTCTATTCAACAATGTGCCTCGTTAAAACCTTAAAACCAAAACCCAATGGGAAAAATTAAAGAAAGGAAAAAGAGTACACATGTTTGGATATGCGCCTATTGGTTGCCTCGTTAAAAACCTCGCAAGGAAAACCCATTTGGGACAAAACCTTGTAAGGGAAAAAGAGTGCAACGCGCATTAACTCTCCCTAATAAGAACATCAATTTATATCCTTGAGCATTTGCATTCCAATCTTGTGCACCATCTTCAAAACGATCTTTGGTAGATGTTTGATAAATCAACCATATTGACTTAAATAAATATTCCGCACCTTAAAATCATCATTCTTGATAGATATGAACATCTTCATATAATGTCGTGGAATAACTTTTCAATATCTCCATAGATGCATTCTCAATGCCATCATGCTTATAGTTATAGCAAGATACATATGTACACAAATTGTACTAAGGATGTGGTACTTCAGGACCAAGAATTGCACATGCTTCAAGCAACTTAAATCTTTCAAGTTAAGTCATATAAGCCATATAATAGACTTTAGATGCATATCAAGTTTTCCATGTCATGCTAGACAAATAAGATATCGAAAACTGACTATACATACCTTTGACTTTTATACTTTCAAGCATTTGAACTATAGGTTCAAAACTACATGTCTTTCATATGGAATCAATTCTTCTTGAATTGTATCTCTTCCATTTAGTTACTTTCTTTGGGTCAGCAAATGCGTATAGCATACTCTGCAATATGTTGCAATTGAATTATCCCTTTTATGAACTTCAGGTTCATATCATGATATTCGGGGATATACATATACAAATGATAATTCATCCCATGTAACCTTTTCTCAAGTGTTTATCATGTCTCCCCCTCATGTTAGAAAAGCTAACTTGTTTCCTCAACTTTGGGAAATCATCTTTGTGCATTATCATGTCAATATACACGGCACATTAATAATAAGATGAAATTATTTGGTTCCTGACCCTGAACCACTTGTGAGGGGAGAATATAATATACTCTCGTATACAATGTATATCAAACTGATATATATAACTTTGTTCTCATAAGAAACAGTTTAGCTATTAAGTGAAAGCACTCAATAATTATCTTGCTAAACCAACTTTGATATAAACCAACTTATCAAGATGAACTATCTTGAGTAGAAAATCTGGAAATTATGCTCGAAGTTAGATTACTGAGCAATTTACATCGCAATCACCGGCCAGGCTGCGGGTTAATAACAATTGCGCATGTAACCATTTCAGTGAACAAATCCCCTGTCAATATTTCGAGGAAGCGAATAATGGAGGGCGATTCAAACTCAACATATATTCCTAACCTTCTTTGCAAAACCCATTTTGGTGCAATATGACGGTGCTACAGGCACATATATTGCACATCCACAAATTCTTAAGTGGGATATATTAGGTTCATGACCCAAAACTAATTGCAACGGGAAATATTTGTGATAATTCGTCAGTCAGAGACGAACTAGCATTGCTGCATGCAAAATGGCGTGACCCCAAACCGAAGTGGGCAGCCTTGTTTTCATGAGTAAATGAGGTATTCAAGATTATACTCATGTATTCTCTCAATCTGATATCCATTTTGAATGATATCTTCAAAACTCAACAAGTTCCTTTTAGACTTGGAGGAGAACATTGCATTCTCTAAAATGTTGTTCCTTTAGGCAGAGTTATAGTTGCTCTTCCGGAGCCTTTAATCAATTTATTACTACCAGAAGTTGTAGTAACATCTGCCTTACACATACTTAGATGAGAGTATTATCTCTTCTCTTTGAATATCGTATGTGTGGTACATGAATCAATTAATCAAAAGAGATATACGAATATGAGAATAAACAAATTTAATCCGTTGGTTTCACATTTAAACAATATTTTCAAAATCTGCTGAGGTCAGTTGACTAACTAAATCAGATAGTCGATTATATGTTTTCCACAATCGATTATTATGCAGTTTGAAAATTTCAGTTTAAGTATTTTCTTAAAACAATCGACTGTTAAACACACACAATCGATTATTGAACATTGACAATCGATTGTTAAACACACACAATCGATTATTTGCTATTTTGAAAAACTTCAGATCACACTGTCTTAAGACAATCGATTGTTAAACATAGACAATCGATTGTTGACTATTTTGAAAAACTTCAGATCACTGTCTTACGACAATCGATTGTTAAACATAGACAATCGATTATTTGCTATTTTGAAAAATTCCAGATCACTGTCTTAAGACAATCGATTGTTAAACATAGACAATCGATTGTTGAACATTGACAATCGATTGTTTTGCAGCTTTAATGCGAAATATTAGATAATCGACTAACTGTTAGGTTAGTCGATTACCTCTACTTAAAAATAAAAATATTATTGAAATTTGAGCATATTGAAACATTCTAAAGAACTAATACTAACATTATATCATAAACTAACTAATACGAGCTGATACTAATGACTATTAGTTTATTCAATAACTATTACAAATAAGTGAAATAAAATCAAACAACTCCATCTTCTTTCATCACAGATCCATCACCGATTAGGTGGTCTATTTTTCCCTCAGGGTGCTCAAAGAAGTCTGCCACATCCAAGTGGGTGATGTCAAAATTGTCGTCAGAGACAGAATTGGTTTCAGGGCATTTATCTTTTAGAGATGCTTGATAAAGCTCAACCAAATGTCTCGGTACACGGCAAATTTTCGCCCAGTGCCCTTTTCCACCGCAACGATAATATATAGTTTATGAACTATTTGCTTTTGGATTCTCATCATATCGTGCTTGTGGCAGAGTGACCAACTTCAGGTTGTCATATCTCTCCTTTAAGCCATTCCACAAGATAGGTGGATCTTTGACTGTGATATATTCAATTTTCAAACTTTCATCAAGGTGATGGCGCAAGAAAATCAAGGCCTTAGCACAGTTTCAACCCTTTATCAAGGTGATGGCGCAAGAAAATCAAGGCCTTAGCATAGTCTTGGGTGGATGCATTATTTCTGTCTTTAATGGCGTCTCCAAGACCCATTGCATCCAAATGGATTTCAGCATCCAACACCCATGTCATATAGTTCTTGCCCGAAATTTCAAGGGCAACGAACTTTCTTTTCATAATGTCAGACATAAAACAAAATTACATCAAGAGCGTGTTCATACTTACGGGCTTTATTACAATTATCACATTCACTTCAGAGAATGGATCATAATCATCTGTATGTGCTATATATATAATCTCATGTCAAATATTACTTTCATAAAGTGAAAGATTATTTTGAGAATCTTTATTATTCTCATTATCACAATGACGACGATTATAATTTCGTCTATTGCCACGTCCACATTCATTGATACCTTCATGGTAATAATTTTGTCTTCTTTCAGACTTATCACATACTGCTACCACATTCTCTAAAGGGAATGGAGCAAATTCAATTGGACGGGTTTTCAATTCTTTGCCCACAATCATACATAAATTTAATCATGGCAAGACATAGAAAATTTACCACGTTGGGTGGTTATAATACCTTTCAAGCTACCTTAATGTTGCAATTAAAAATTATCGTCTTTGCTTGTATTTAGAATCAAATTATAGAATATTAAGGATTTGAAAGAAAATAAAATAAAATACTTACCTGGCACGTCATTGATAAGAAAAGGTTTTAGGAGGTTTCACTGGTGATGTAAGCTTTCCAGCAAGTAGTACAGAAAGGATGACCACACTTAAGAGATCTTACGCCATCAGGAGAAAAGTTGTCAAAACAAATCCCACACGCCACTTCCTTAACTTTTGAGAGATGGATAACAGGCTTCTCCAACAAACCAACAGACTTGCGAACTCTTTCTTCATCAGCAAACCACTCCTCATGCACCTTGTTCACACTCCAGTTATAACGTCGAAGTAGTATACAGGCAGCCTCTCTTTGTAAAGATAGAAGAGCCGAAATTGTTGTTATATCATCTTCGTGTTGGTTAGAGCATCGTGCTGATAACGTGTTATGAAATAATATAAAGACAAGAACAATAATGCAAGAACAAGAGCAATAGACAGAATAGAGAGAGAGAAGTATTCTTATTGATACTTAGAGATTGCTAGGGATGTATTACAATGGTAGAAGACCCCTTTATTTATAGGGATGGGATGATTTAGCTACCAAGAATAGAACTCTAGAATCTCTCTAATTATAGACATTCACCTTAAATAGGAGATTTCATAACAGTAAATTAGTTGTTAGAAACCTGAATTATTCTATTTATTTGCTCACTACAAAAACTATTTTTTTCCGGGTTAAATATTTTTAAAGAAATATCTTCACTCTTCACCAAGCAGCTGCCACGTGAGGTTCTTTTCTTTAGCTGGATTTCGTTGGTGCTACATAAATGATAGGCAATCAGCGAATATGTGATGTTTAGTATTGTTGTCAATTGTGGCTGAATTAATATTTCACTAAAAAATATAAATATAAAGAAATAAATATGGGAAGAAGTTGAAAGAGATTCAATATACATTCAGACCTTTTTATAACAATATTTTTATATAATAATAATTTTAAAAATATCAAGTTTCTTAAATTTGATATAATAATAATAATTAATTAATAATTATTCTATAATACTAATTATGTTTATATTATGTTATAGTATATGTTATCTATATTAACGTTTCATTATAACAGTTAAAAAATATCGAAGCAAACGAGGCTATTATCAAGAAGTTTTACTGAATCCTTGTATATATACATAAAAATTTGTTTTAACTTTATAAGTAATGAAATTTTTCCGCAAAAGAAATTCATAAAAATTGCACGAGGCCCTTTATTTGGTCGCCCCCATTTAACCATTATCCACTTATTGAATAAAACTTAACTTTTACCCACTTTCTAATGCAGTTTATGATGTTTTATAATGGTGAGATGTTATGATGCTTTATTTTTTACTATTGCTTAAAGGTTTCTTCTTCTTCTTTTTCTTAATTGCAAAACGGGTTGATTAAATTTATTGTTATTTTGACAAATTGATGATTGGGTTTGCTCCTGGCGATATTTGGATGTTATGTTTCAAATTTGAGCTCATTTAGAGGAGATTTAGGTATTAAATCGTATATTGAATTGTTATAATTTGAAGAACAAACTTTGTTTCCGGGCAATTTGCACTCAGGCCCATTTGGCCTTAAGTGCGTAAAAACGTTGGCTGCACTTCACACATTTGGCCTTATGTGCATCTGAAGTTCAATTTCTTGCTTCAGACTTATTCACCTTAAGTATAGAAAAACGTTTGTCGCACTTTGGACATTTTGGCCTTATGTGCATATGAAGTGCAAATTTTTACTTCAGATTTATTGGACTTAAGTGAATGAAAGTGTTTGTTACACTTTAAACTAATTGGCCTTAAGTAAATAAAAACGTTTGTTGCATTTTAGATTTTTTGTCCTTAAGTGCATCTGAAGTGCAATTTTTCACTTAAGACTTATTAGCCTTAGTGCATGAAACTATTGGTTGCACTTCAAACCTATTTGGCCATAAGTGTATTAGAAGTTAATCGTAGAATAAATACGCTTGCAAAAGTCCCCAGAAATTCGAACTTGCGACCTCTAACTCCGCCTATGCTCATCGTTGCTATCACATGAAGGTATTTTGAAAGAGTAAAAAGAGTTCTATCCCATGAAAGTAAAAGTACCGAACGAGAAAGCAAGTGCGTTATTATCTGGGATGCAATTTAATATGGTCTCATGTTTTATTGTCTTACTTTTATCCTTAAGCCGTTTTATTTCTTTTACATTTCTTCACGCTTCTATACATTGTATCCAAATAAAAGAAACTTTTCCTTCACGTGTTGTTCTCTTCCTTACAGGACATAACACTTATTATTAAGAGCATATGCCGTAATGCAAATGCAATGAGTTTTTGTTTTTTCTTTTTTTTTTGGGGGGGGAGGGGGGGGGGGGGGGCACAATTACTATTTATTAGCCATTTTTGCTTCTATGAAATTGAGGAAATTAAGATGTTAACCCTACAATTGCAGCATTCATGATTTTTCTATCTGCTTATCGCTCAATTATACAGTTTCATATAGTGATTAGATAGACGAAATGAACAATGTAGTTTTACATTGCAATTTGTAGCTATTGAGCTTTATCAGAGGCAAAACTTAAACGATTATTCATTATAATTAAACTATTGCTACACTCACTGAATGAGGTTAAGGTCTAGTATTTGTCCAACAAGTTTTCCATTTTCGATAATTCCTTGGCAAAGGTCTTGTTTCCAAAATATAATAATTTGAGCCCCAAAAAAAAGAAATCCAGGCGTTTAATAGAATGAGCTAGTTAGAAAGCTAGAACCATGGTTACATATATGTTAAACCACCTAATACATGGTGTTCTACAACACAATATATATGCATATTGATTACGTGGCATCCATACCGGCTTGCACACACCTCAATTATTCACTGAATACCAGCTATCTCCGCCAACACAAGTACCAGATATTCAAGAAAATTACAGGTACTGCAGTTATGAAGATAGCACATAAAGCATATCCATGAAGAAATGTCCAGTATTGTTCTTGACAAACAAAAAGAAATTCTGTAAAGGATATGAGTCAGAAAACTTTTGTAAAGGATACGAATCAGAGTTATCAGTACAACGCCGCTCATTAACCTATAGCAACCAAAAACAATGAGTACAAGTGTTACAGATCACTTTGGATCCTGCCACCTATCTAATGTTTTGAGAATCATCCTTCGCTGTGTGTATAAATAAATCTATACAATCTGAATCCTCATTACACTGTTAGAGTGATTATGAAAGAAGGACCTCTGAATCAAACTCCCTACTATTTTGCTTAGCCTTTACCTTAACTTACTCATTCATCACAGCCCAGAGATGCTCAACTGGTGTAGCATTGAGATTGTCCACTTTGCTCGGTTCCTCACAGGTATGAATTTGCCTTAAGGATTGAGGAAGCTCGGTGGAAGGTTTAAACAGGGTTTTCTGTTCATTTGAGTTTTCTTGAATCTGCGAGCCAGGTGTGGTAGCCCCAAGGAACATGTCGGAAACAGCAGAGTGTTCTAATTGTCCAAGATTTTCTTCAACCAACATTCTCCTTTCAGCCTGAATAGGTCTTTCCTCCTGTACGTCACTTACTCCTTGGAGCAAATCATCTGGAGTTGCAGCAGGGTCAAGCTCCCAGCATCTCTCTGGCAAGTTCATTGTTTCTCCTTTCAGTAAACGAGATGGCACCTGATGTGAAAACTGCATCATCTCCCTTCTTGGAATCTTTCGGATGGAATCCTTATTCGTGTTTCTTTGGTATAATGTCTTGAATCCATCTAACTTAACCAAAGGAGCAACACAAACACCAAAGTCTTCAGAATAATCACCAAGGACCTCCACCATTTCATACCGGTGCCTCACTTCATCTGGGGTTTTCCTGTTCCAATTGGTCGACCAATTTCGATATATGGCCCAAATGTCGCCATTTTTTGGATAGATTTGGACACACCCTCCTCTTCCAGCCTTCTCCCTACTTAGAAGATGAGAAAATATGTTGACTTGCTCAACAATTTCAGAGTTAAATGCCCTAAACTTTCCACATGACTTGGTAAAACCAGAATCCAACCAATTGACAAGCCCAAATTCAGTATCTGTTTTTGAACCTAAGTAGCTGATATGAATCTTGAATGGCTGCACAGAGATAACTTGGCGGATCAGACAATACAAGCGAGGCATACCATCTTCCTCGTCATATAAAGCCCATATCTGCTTCGGCTTGAAGCAATCCTCTGATCTATCCTGGTCAAAATCATGGAAGTCAGAGTCTGGGACTGTCATAATCATGGACCTACTTTTCCTCATATCTGATACATGAGCAGCAACACCCAAACCTGCTCTTTTAGGTCGTTCACTGGATTCACCAAATTGTACATGCACCTTTTTCTCTTTCTCGGCCTCTGCAGCAGCAGCTTCGGAAGTCAACCTGATCTCTTCCAGTTTCTTGCGGATATCTATTCTTGCCTTGTCGATTAATAACTGTCTTGCATCAAATGCAGGAGCTGCTGACCATCTTCTGATTGAAACGTCAGGCGCATGAAGATTAACATTTCTTTTCAAATTCTCATTCCCGTTTCCATCTGCCATTATGACTTCTGCAGAAGCTCTTGGAGCTACTTCACTGTTCACATAATTACTTGTATTGTCCACATCAATTTTCCTCTTCTTAGGAGGCCTACCAGGTCTGCGGGGCAGTTGATCACTACTCACCGACCCATTGGCAACCACACCAACCATCTTTATAAGTTCTTGGTTCCCATTGGCTTTTCTTCCAGAGGCTATCGTATTTGCCTGTTGGGTAAAACTGAAGCTGGTGGCTGACCCATTCAGATCCAGAACTCCAGCAGAAGTTCCAGGGAAGGAGCTCCACTGAAAGGATAAATTGGAAACATGCTCCGAACTGCGCTTAGAATGATGTGCTGGTAACCCATTATTTGCATTATAAGGAGGCGACGTTGGGACATACGTACCCCCACAACCATGGCTTTTGTATCCGTTATCAGGCGCATAAGGCCATGGGCTAAAAGCATAGGAACCATTTACTGGGGCCAATCCAGTTTCAACAGCTATGAAAACCCCACGACAGTTCTTACAAGACAGTCTCTTGTTCACATATTTCCTAAGATATTCATACTGAACCTGACAAGAGGTACAAACAGTCCAAAATGTATCGTGCCTGCTTTGAGAAGCTGAAGAGTTGGAGTAATTACCATAGTTGCCAACCCCAGAAGTATGCAAAGTAAATAAACTTCTCCTCTGATCATAAGAGCTTCTTTTAGCACGATCAGACAATACAGTCCATGCTTCAGAGACAAGCCTAAATGCACCATCAGCTCCTACACTTTTGTTCTTATCAGGATGGAGTAACACAGCCATCCTTTTATATTGTTTCTTCAGCTTAGCCCGGTTTGAGGATGGATCCATACCCAGTATCGTGTAGAAATCAAATTCTCCATTAACCTTCATCTCTGCAGCACTGTGAACAGCAAATGTTGCTACCGTTTGTGATATGCCCTCTAACTGAGGACACAGCATCTGAGCTTTTAAAGCATAATTCTTTGCACCGACGAAGTCTCTCTCTGCAAATTTCCTTTCAGCATTCGCTTTAGCTTGTAGTGCTTCTTCTATATTTGGCTCCATCTCAAAATCCTGAATTTTAACCCAATTTCCACTAAGATAGTTATAGGAATCTCACAGATAGTTACAGTTGAAACATTCTTATGTGCCTGCAATTAAACAAGAATTGCCATAATTAACAAATTAGCATTTCTAGCTTTATGTGCTCTACTGACCTGTCAACAGTCTCCAAATCTAAGCAAATTCTACTTCAAATCGTTAATGGCCTAAGACGAAGTAATTCAAATTACATGACCTTAAATATCAACTATAAATAGACTTCACAAAATCAAGAGATTACAGCTTATCAACATTCAAATAGACTAATCAATTCAGATTTAAAGCTGCGTAACCAACATACTTAATACAACAAAATATCTGCCGTCACAATTTTATCAGATGTATCTAAGGGAAAATACAATAACAGTAGCGGCATCATCAACAACAACAGCACAATCCAAATTATAATCGAGTCACCGCATAAGACCTCATTATCATTTCCTCTCCATTTGAACAAGTTTCATTCCAATACTCAAATTAACTTTCTCTAAGACTATATCTTTTCTACATTTTCTACATACACAAAAATCTGTAAACAACAAAAAAAAAATGAAAGAGAGCTAAAGTAATTAATTACTTAGCAAAATCAAGGACGCTGAATCCTGGTATATGCTCAAATTCAAGTAAACAACTTTCAGCTGTTATTCAAATCTAACTAAAAAAACAATCTTTATTAGTCACTAAAACCCAAATCACTAAGATATCCAGCATAATTATCCATATAGCAATAAGATCTAAGCTAAAGACAAATCAATAGATCAGAAAGAATCGTACTTTTAGCTGAAATGTTCGTATACAAGATCTAAAAAAGTCAAGGACAAAAAAGTCAAGATTCAAACTTTACTTACAAAGACTAGAAACAAAGCAGACCCAGATCAGAAAAATCAGCTCTTGATCCCTAAATTTGCTCCAGATCTTGAATCTTGACCAAAGTCTAATAGACCCATTAGGCCAAATCTGTAAAGTAAATAAAAAGGTTAAATTTTGCAAAAATGAAGTTGAAAAATAAATAGTTGGGATTTTTTCAGAGGGAGGTTGACGGCGGAGCAACGGCGGAAGAACCGTCGGAAAACGCCGAAAAGGATAACGCTACTTACTATTTGCTACTAAACTTTCAAAGACACTGTATGGTGTAGTTAAAAATGAAAAAAATATACAAATATAGATAATGGAATGATTTCAGAGAGAAAGTAAGCTAAAGTTAATATTATGAGTAGAATATTAATTTCTCACTCCCACCTAAAATTTTTAACACTTTTTGCTTTTCCAAGTTCAAATTAGGTGAATTTTAAAATATTAATAATGTAGCTTTAAATTTTTAATTTCTTACAAGATAAAATTAATCTAATCTGATATAAAGGTTCTTATATGGGTCATCAATAAATGAAAAATGTCAGGGTTTAATTAGGCATTTCTTACTTAATTTTCAAATATTCAATAAATACAACATACTTAAAAAACATGAAAACCTATGTATTTTTGAGATGACATCTTATGTTTGGTTAAAAAGATAGTGGAAAACTTATTTGAAAGGTTCAAATCTGTCTGCCACTTAGGCATTAATAATTGAAATTTTCGTAAACCATTACTATTTAAATAATTTATTTGGTATTAAATGTACATGTACGCAATTATTTGAGAATCTTTATTGTTTCATGTTTGATGGTGCAATGCCATGACTGAAAAGATTAGAAGATAAGGTAAAGGAACAAGATATTGTGGATTCATTTTAAATTATCATTCATATGGAAATACAAAGTTATTAGAAAGTACAATAAACTTTCCATATATTTTATCTTGAATAATTAATCAAATTTTCGATCAGTCCTCCTTTTTTACTTCTTCAATCCAGATTTTGCCAGTACCTCAGTTACTCTTCAACATATACTGTAAAGGAAAACTTTCTTGTTTATTTTGACTTCTTCAGTGTTTAGTCTTTGCTTGTATTGGGTGTTTGACTATAGTTACAATCTATAATCTCACATTCTAGCCAGGTACAAAGTAGAAAAGTGAATGAATTAAGGAAGTCAGTGTAAATATCCATTTCTATACAATTATTGATCTTACATGTTACCTCTATAACGTAGTATCATGGAATAGCGCCAGAATTATGTGTGTATTTGTATAGTAGCTTTTACAGACCGTATTTCAATTTGTAGTTTCTTTTACGTTAATTGTCTTATTTAGATTTTTAGAGACTTGGATGTCTTAGTCAGTTTCACTCCAAAGAGTTGAAGACATAAACTAACAATTTTTTTTCTTTTTTGTAAGTATTAGTAAGGTACGAAAGGAATATAAATTCTAGGGGATCGAGGAGGTAGAGTATCTAAAGATGAATGTCCGAAATGTTCTTCTACGAATCGATCCGCATGGTCGGTATAGCGCACAACTGCTGCTTTTTTCCCTAGTTTTTTAGAGTTGTGGTATAATGTGATCAATGCGAACAATTGAAGTTGTTCTAGAAAATAAAGTTACATTTCTCTAGGGTTATCAAATAGGCGAATTGATCAATTTTGGACGGATCAAAATGAATACATTAATAAGTAGGCGGGTCAAAAATTGCTTGGGGTAAGATGGGTTGAATCAAGATGAACTAAAATTTGGGTCAAAGTCCAACCCGCTCAACTCTATCAAGCTATACCTAATATGTGTAATTTTTTTATGAATTGAATAATTACTGAATAAGAGTTTCTTTTTCTTTTGTTACGGTCATATATAACATATCAAACAAAAAAGAATTATTTCTAAGATATTTGCTAAAGTTAATTATGAATTAATTTGGACTAAAAATCTTCCTAACTTTAAATGAGTTGAGATGGGATGCATTCAGATCAATGAATAAGCGGGTCAATGACCAGCATGTTGGGCGGGTCATTTGGCCGGGGCCAAGATTAACATCCCCATATTTCTCATACAAGAATATGACATAGTCCAAGCCTAGGCTTTCCAAAATATGTGAGACTTAGAAAATTGCAAAAATGAGATATTGGAGGTTATCTTTTTAACTTTTAGCATTTGGCAGGTCACCTAATTAATAGGCAAATTTTTGGGATCAAAAGTCAAAAGGTTTGCCCATTGGTCATTTGTGTCATTAACCAGTCAAGACTTGTGTGTTGATTGTTCCAATAGTTTCGTATGGTAATTTTTGACTTAGGTGTATGTCCACATTTGAATTTAGAGGTTCCTAGGTCATTTTGGCTTGAATTGGTAAAATTTGGGAGATTCAAGGTTTGGAAGGTTGATAAGTTTGACCGAAAGTTGATTTTATTGCTATCGGGTTCGAATTTTGGTCTCGTGAGTTGGATAAGTCCATTGTGTTACTTTAGGACTTGCACACAAAATTTGAGGTCATTCTTAGTTAATTTGATATGGTTCGTCACGAGAATAGGAAGTTGAAAGACCATTAGTTCCTTAGGATTGAATTGAGATTCGGTTCGTCATTTTGACATTTTTTGGCGTAATCTGGGGCCTCGAATAGGCCCATGTTATATTTTAGGATTGATTGGTGTATTTGGACGGGGGGGGGGGGGGGGGCAGAGGCCTCGGGTGTGTTTCAGATTGATTTCGGATCATTTTGGACTATGTTGCATTGCTGAAGGTTTCTGATTTCTGGTGCGTTCGCACTAGCGAAGGAAAGACCGCAGGTGGTAGAGCTGGGCTGAGGAAGAAATAACCACAAAAGCATAAGCATGGGCGGAGATGCGAAAGTGCATCTGCAACGATGAGGGTGTAAAATCACGACCGTAGATGCGGCTGGGTGACCGCTAAAGCGGAATGTCTAGGAATTGGGGTTGGATCCCAGATGCGGGCTTCTGTCCAAGTAACCAGAGCCACAAATATAGTCAAGTAGGCACAAATGTGGTTTAGCCTATCAAAATATTAATTCAAAGGGTTTGGTCATTTTTAAATTTTTGGAGTTATGTACCTCGGCTAAGGACGACTTTTGGAGAACTTTTTTATCACAATTAAAGGGTTAAGTAATCCTTTGATCTTGGTATTTGATATTGATTTCTCATAGATTATTAAACCTAATTTATATGAATTAAATATAGAATCTGGGAGGTGGTTCGATTTATGATTTTGGAGAGTGAGATTTGATGATTTGAGAGTTGATTTGAGTTTGCAATTGGATAAAATACATATATTTGGACTCGTATAGGAATGAGTATTTGGAATTTGTGAGTTTTGTCGGATTTCGGGATGCGAGTCCAGGGTTTATTTTTGGGTTGACTTGCATAACTGATTCAAGATCTTAGATTTATTATTTGGAATTGTTTCATGTAGCTTTTATTTATGATATTAAGTTATATTCGCCAGATTCGAACCGTCTGGGGGTTGATTCACATGGGAAGGGCTTCTTTGAGTACTAGTTTAGCTTGCTTATGTTAAGTGTCTTACCTAAACTTGGTTGAGGCAGTAGCTGCTTGAGTTATTTATGATAGCTATGTGCTATATGTGGCTCACATGTGTAGGATTGAGCCTCTGTGTGTGCATCGGGGTAATATTCATGCTCGGGTTAGTGCTTAAGCTTTGCTATGCCTTGGATTGATTGCTAAGCTTTATGATGTGATGTTTCTGATATTTGTACCCCATTCGTGAGCTATTTGAACCATGTTTAAGGTCAGAAAGATATTAATTTCTTGATTAGACCTGATAATTTCTACTTTTGTGATGCAATTGACAAATTTGAGCTATGATAGCACACTTTGCATATGCATACACCTTATTATGTCACTTATATCAGTCTAGGAGTATAAATTTTGATATTCATTAATCAGGTACATGTATTCTTGTATATCTGCTTTCTATTTGATATGGATTGGATTGAGAGCATCTAACCACGCCTGATTGTGATATTGAGCCTGTGAGCACGCGGTGCGGATTATGGTTATTGGCATATGACCATGCTGTGAAACGTGTGGATATGGATCCATTCCCCTAGGCTACCCTCTCATGTTCTTTATTGTTGGTGTGCATGCGGTTTGAGAAACGTTGATCAATGGATTGGTCAGATTTTGAGATTTTGAGGAAAAGTTGGCAAGTGTTTGATTTGGTTATTGCATTTCATCTTTATTTGCAATTTTCTTGGTTGTTTACCTAATTTATTTGTATATCTTATTTATATGCTATAATTTTTACTGAGCAGAGTACCTTAAGTAATTGTGTGCACCAAATTAGTTCGTTCTATGATTCATAATTTGATCATATTATTGTTTTTGCAAGTGTTAAATTTATAAACTGTACAAGTGATTAGCAAGTATCATTTATAATTCTTGCTTTTCTTCTCTTGTGGAGGTTAGTTACGATACTTGTTGAGTACATAGGTTTGGTTGCACCTATACTACACCTCTGTACTTAATTGTGCAGATCCAGGTGTTGGACCGAGCCACTAGTATCTGAGGCTTGTTGTTGAGTTATCTTGGGAGAGACGAGGTTGATCTACATCTCGCAGAGTCTTGGCGTCTTTTCCTTTAGTAATTTTATTTCATTCAAATAGTATTTTTATTTGTATTTTAGAGTTGTATTTTCGTCTTAGAGCTCATGACTATGTATTAGCTAGTTTTGGGGGAAGTTATTATGTATCGACGCTATTATGTTATGTTGAAGGCTTTAGACTTATATCAATTTTGTTATTTCATTTATTTTGATTCGTTATAGTTATGTTGGGCTTTCCTAGCAAGTGCGTTAGGCTCCATCACGACAGGTTGGTGGTTTTGGATCGTGATAAGTTGGTATCAGAGTCCTAGGCACTTATCTTCGAGAGGCAACCGAACAATTAGAAAAAACATCACTTTCTGCATTCTTGTCATGCAAATTTATTATTTCCGAAGTTTGGACCTTTACTTTTCTATTCTCTCAGAGGTGGTGAGGACATGTTCAACCTGATCATGCGGACAATCACCAATACCACCAGTCAGGGACGCGAGAGGGCGGGCCAAGGTGGGGCTCGCACTACAGCTAGAGTAGCACCTATAGAGCCACCAATCGCTCTAGTGGAGGAGCAATTTTTGAATACTCTTGGGCCGGTGGGACCAACTCAGACACCGACAGTACCTATTGTTATACTTGGTCTTTAGGAGGCCTTGGCTCAGGGGGGTATGATAACTGTTGCAGCAGCTACCTCTGTCTAGGGGAGGATCCCAGACTCTTGTCGCACGTACATCAGAGCATCTAGCTCAGGGTTATCAGACACCATGGGTGTTACTAGTTCAACCAGTTATTGCACTCGGACCGAAGTTGATCCATCTATGAGTAATGAGAAGCAGATGACGTTGGAAAGATTTAAGAGGCTTGTTCCTCCCGAGTCCAGTGGCGGAGATTCGGAGTATGCTTAGAGTTTTCTGGATTGGTGTCATTGGATTCTTCTCATAGAGGGAATTGTAGACACCAGCGGAGTTCCCTTTAATATTTTTTAGCTGACAAGGGCAGCCTACAAATGGTGACAGACCTATGAGTCAGGTAGGCCAGCTAGCGCAACACCACTTACATAGCATCAGATGGGGATCCTCTTCTTAGAGAAGTTTGTCCCATAGACTCGCAAAGAAGAGTTATGTAGGGAGTTTTGAGCTGCTACGCCAGGGAGATATGATTGTGATCCAGTATGAGATGAGATTCAAAGATTTGGCACTTCATGCAGTATGGTTAGTTCCTACTAAGAGTGAGAAGAATAGGAGGGTCATTGATGGCCTCAACTATGGTCTATGTTATTGTTTGGCTTGAGAGGCTGAGATAAATACTAGGTTTGACTAGGTGGTTGAGATTGCTAGACCTTTGGAGCATGTTCGCAGGCTTGAGCGTGAGGAGAAGGAGGCCAAGATGCCACATGGTTCAGGTGATTTTGGTGTTGCCTCATCTGTAGGACAGTCAAATTAGAGCAGAGGTTGTCATTTTAGGACCCCTCATGCTGCTCTTTGGATTCCTTATGGTTCATTAGTTAGCCACAGTTCATACAGTTCTTGCTTAGTTCAATCATTATTTAGTGCATTGCCGACATAGATTTCTTATCATGCTCCATCCGCTCAGGTTTTCATAGGTAGTTATTCGGGGTTATCAAGGTCAGTAGCCTCATAGGAAGGGTTGTTTCGAGTGGGGAGACTTGAGTCATCTCAAGAGGGATTGCTCTAAACTTATGAGTAGAGTCCTACGGTAAAGCTTGTAACTTATGATTTCATGACTAGCAGTTACACCATCCACACAACCAGCTATGGGTAGGGCTCAGCCAGTTCAAGGTCGCCTTAGATTTTTTTTTGGGAGGTCGGTGTGGCAGTAGTCAAGTCCCTTGCTATGCATTTCCCGCAAGGCCAGAGGTAGTTGCTTGTGACACCCTTGTCACATTTATTGTTTAAGCGTGTCACATGGTGCTTTAGTGTTAATTGACCCTCGTTCTACTTACTATTATATGTCATCCTATTTTTCTCATTACTAGGATGTGAATCGTGATTATTTATATATACATATTCATGTGTCTATACCGATGGGTAATTCTATTATGGTGGATCCTGTATACTAGTCGTATGTGGTTACCATTGGGGGTTATGAGTCTAGAATAAATCTTTTATTACTCTGTATGGTTGATTTTGAGGTGATTTTGGGTATGGATTAGCTTTCTTTGTTCCATGCTATCCTTGATTGTCACGCTAAAACCATGAATTGGCAATGTCGAGGTAGCCTAGGTTGGAGTGGAAAGGTTCCCTTGGTCACACTCCAAGTAGAGTGATTTCATAAATAGAGGGTTGAGAAGGGGTGTTTGGCATATTTGGCTTTGTGAGGAATGTTAGAGATGATACTCCTACCGTTGAATCGGTTCCAATAGTGAGGGTGTTTCCAGGTGTGTTTCCTGTAGATATGCCAAGTATGCCACCTGACATGATATTGATTTTGTTATCGATTTAGTGGCGGGCACTCATACCATATCTATTCCACCATATCGCGTGGCACTACTAGAGTTGGAATAGTTACATGAATTGCTTTATAAGGGTTTCATAAGGTCTAGTATGTCACCTTGGGGTGCACCAATACTGTTTGTGAAGAAAAAAGACAATTGTATGAGGATGTGCATTGACTACAAGCAGTTGAACAAGGTTACTATCAAGAACAAGTACCCACTACCATATATTGATGAATTTTTTGATCAACTTCAGGCTTCTAGGTATTCTCGAAGATTGATATGAGATCAGGGTACCATCAATTGAAGATATGGGATTAAGATATTCCGAAGATGACTTGTAGGACCCGCTATAGTCACTATAAGTTTATAATGATGTCTTTTGGGCTGATCAATGCCCCAACAACTTTTATGCACTTGATGAATATCGTATTTTATCCCTATCTTGATTTCTTCATCATAGTTTTCATTAATGGTATATTGGTGTATTCTCACAGACGAGAGGATCATAAGCACCATTTGAGGATCTTGCTTCAGACTTTAAGGGAGAAGAAGCTATACGCTAAATTCTCCTAGTGTGAGTTTTGGTTAGACTCGGTGGCATTCTTGGTCCACATGGTATTTAATGAGAGGATTAAGGTGGATCCGAAAAAGATTGAGGCAGTTCAAAGCTGGCCTAGACCACTTATTGGTACTGAAATCTAGAGTTTCCTTAGGATGGCTAGGTAATATCGACCTTTTGTGGAGGAGTTTTTATCTATAACAGTCCCATTGACTAGATTAATGCAGAAGGGTTCCCAATTCAGGTGGTCTGATAAGTGTGAGGAGAGCTTTTAGAAGCTCAAGACTACTTTGGCTACAACTCTAGTTCTTGTTTTGCCTTAATATGGGATTCTTATACAATTTGTTGTGATACTTCATGGATTGGCATTGGATGTGTGTTGATGCAAGAGGGTAGAGTTATTGCTTATGTTTCGTGTCAGTTGAAGCCCAATGAGAAGAAACCACGTACACGATTTAGAGTTAGCAACCATTGTTCATATCAAGATTTTGAGGCATTATCTATACGGTGTGTCTTGTGAGGTGTTTGCGGATCATATGAGTCTCCAATACTTATTCAAGCAAAAGGATCTGAACTTGAGGCAACACATTTGGTTAGAGCTACCAAAGTACTATAATATCACCATTCTTTATCACCTGGAGAAGGCCAATGTGGTGGCCGGTGCTTTGAGTAGGAAGGCTGAAAGTATGGGGAGTCTTCATACATTCTAGTTTGGGAGAGACTATTAGTTTTGGATGTTGAGGCTTTGGCCAATTGATTTGTGAGTATTGATATTTTGGAGCCTAGTAAGGTTCTTGCATGTGTTGTATCACGACCATCCTTGTTTGAGCGTATGAAGGCGCATCAGTATGATGATCCCTACATAATTTTCCTAAGGAAAACGGTGCAATACAGTGATTCGAAGGAGGTGACCATTGGAGATGATGGGGTATTGAGGCTTCAAGGCCGGATCTAGTTCCAAATATGGGTGCATTGTGAGAGTTGATTCTCCAAGAGGCCCATAGTTCGACGGTATTCAATTAATCCATAGGTCATGAAGATGTACCATGAGTTGGGGCAACACTATTGGTGGCAGATGATGACGAAAGATATTGTTGAGTATGTTTCTCGGTGTTTAAATTGTCAGTAGGTAAAGTAAGAGCATCAAAGGCTTGTGGTTTGTTGTAGAGGCTTGATATTCCGGACTACAAGTGAGAGCGTATCACTATGGATTTATGATTTGGGATTCAATGGATCTTGAAGATATTCCATACAATATGGATCATTGTGGACAGACTACCAAGTCTTCACACTTTATTCCAGTTATGACTACCTACTTTTCAAAGCAGCTGGCTCAAATTTATATCCGGGAGACTGTTTGCTTTCATGGTATGCTCGTATCTATTATCTCGGATCAAGGCGAACAGTTTACATTGCATTTTTGGATAGCCATTCAACGTGAGTTGGACACACAGGTCGAGCTAGGTATGACAATTCATAACTAGACAGACGGGCAATCCCACCGCATCATTCGGATTTTGGATGACATGTTAGAGAGACTCTATTATTGATTTCAAAGGATCATGAGATCAGTTTCTACCATTACCAGAGTTCTCCTATAATAACAGCTATCAATCGAATATCCATATGGCTCCACATGAGGACATATATGGGAAGCGATGTCATTCTCCAGTTGGTTGGTTTGAGCCTGGGGACTCTAGGTTATTAGGCACTGATTTGGTTCGTGATGCTTTGAGAAGTTGAAGTTGATTTAGGAGCGACTTCGTAGAGTGTCGTACAGGCGGAAGAGTTATGCTAACAGGAAGGATCGTGACATTGCATATATGGTAGATGAGAACGTTCTACTTAGTGGTTTGCCCATGAAGGGTATGATAAGGTTCGGGAAGAAGGCCAAGTTTAGCCCTAGGTATATTGGTCCTTTTGAGGTGCTTTAGAGAGTCAAGAAGGTTGCTTACAGACTTGCCTCGACACCTAGTCTATTAGGAGTTCACAAATTATTTCATTTTTCTATGCTCCAAAAGCATTATGGGGATCCATCATATATTTTGGACTTTAGCACGGTGTAGTTGTATGACGATTTGACTTATGATATGGATCCCGTGGCCATTTTTGACGGCAGGTTTGAAAGTTGAGGCCGAAGAATATTACATTGGTGAAGGTTTAGTGAAAGGGTTAACCAATTGATGAGGCTACTTGGGAGACCAAAAAACAGATACAGAGCAGATAACCTTACTTTTTCGAGACTCCAATTATGATTCTAGACTCGTTCGAGGATGAGCATTTATTTAAGAGGGGGAGAACGTACCCGGTCGATTATTTTTAGTATTTTATCCCCATTTCCACCTATTTGATGCTTTACATATGTGTAGTTATGGTTATTTGACTTGTGGGATACCTGGTTTGGGTTTTAGGGAGGTTTTGGATTGAATTGGGACGGTTTGCCCCTTGTTGGATGCTTAAGTTGTAAGAGTTGACTGGAGTTTGACTTTTGTGTGGATGATTCTAAAATGGCATGTTAATGGTTCCAATATCTTTGTATGGTTATTTTTGAATTAGGCATATGTCTAGATTTGGATTCGGAGGTTCCTAGGCCTTTTTGGCTTCAATTGGTAAACATTGAGAGGTTGAAGGCTAAAGGTTTGAAAGGTGATAGGTTTTATCGAGAGTTGACTTTATTGATTATCAGATTCGGATTTTAGTTTCGAAAGCTGGTATAGGTCCATTCTGTCATTTGGGACATGCATGCGTAATTTGAGGTCATTCCAAGTTGATTTGATATAGTTCTACACGAGAAATGTTATTTGGTAGTTTAGTAGTTCCTTAAGATTGAATTAAGGTGTGATTCGTAGTTTTGATGTAGTTTGTTCTAATTTGGAATTCAAGTGGGTATGTGTTATATTTCGAGATTGGTTGGTGTATTTCGACGGGGTCCCGGGGGCCCTGAGTGTGCTTTTGATTAATTTTGGATCATTTTGGACTTGTTGCATTGCTGAAGGTTTATGATTTTTTGTGCACTCGCACCTGCAAAGGAAGGGTTATTGGTGCAAGTCCGCAAATACGAGCCTGGGGCCGCAAAAATAAAGTTGTCTTGAGGAGGAAAGAACTGCAAAAGAGGAAGCATGAGCGCAGATATGATGTCGTCCACACAAAAGTTAGAAGACGCAGAAGCGCGACCGCAGATGCGACTGGGTGAACACATATGCGGAAGGTCTAGGAATTAAGGTTGGACTGCAGATGCGGGCTTTTGTCCACAGAAGTGGATATGTAGATGCAGTCAAGTAACTGCAAATGCAGTTTAACTAGGCAGATCATTTCTCATTTTTGGAGTTGTGGAGCTCAACTAAGAGTGCTTTTTGGAGGGTTTTCATCACAATTGAAGGGGTAAGTAATCCTTAGTTGATCTTGATGCTACATATTGATTAGCCATATATTACTATACAAAATTTATATGAATTAAAGGTGGAATTCGGGGTGGGAAGGGAGAGGTTGGACTATGATGTTGGAGAGTGATATTTGATTATTTGAGGATCGATTTGAGATTGGAATTGGATGAAACACATTTATTTGGACTTGTTTTAGAATGGGTGTTCAGAATTTATGAGTCTTGTCGGGTTTTGGGGTGCGGACCCAGATTTCGTTTTAGGTTTACTTGCATAATTGCTTCGAGATGTTAACTTTATTAGTTCAAATTGTTTCCTATGGATTTTATCGATGATATTAAACTATTTTTTCCATATTCGAGCTTTTGGAGGTTGATTAGTACGGGAAGGGCTTCTTAGAGTACCGATTTATCTTTCCTGAGGTAAGTATGTTACCTAAACTTGATTAGGGCATTAGTTGCTTGAGTTATTTCTGATAGCTACATGTTTTAGGTGGCGCACATATATGGGGTTGGGCCTATGTGCATGTGCCAGGGTATTATTCATGCTCGGGGTAGTGCTTAAGCTATCATATGCTTTGAATTGATTGCTAAGCTTTATGTTGTGATGTTTCTTAAATCTGTACCCCTCTTGTGAGCTATTTCAACTATGTTTGAGGTCACATAGAGGTTAATCTCCTGATCAAACCTAATATTTGGTACTTTCGTGATGCAATTGCCTAATTTGAGCTATGATAGCACACATTGCATATGTATACATCTTAACATATCACTTATACCCGTTTAGTTATATGATATTTGATATTCATTGATAATGTACATATATTCTTGTACATCTCCTTTCTGTATGATATGGATTGGATTGGTGGCACGTGACCAGGCTGTGCAGACTGTGATATCGGGCAAGTGACCATGCCAGCGGATTGCTTACTGACCATGCGGCCACGCCTGACGAAATTTGTGATATTGAGCATGCATAGTTATGATAACTAGGGATTATGATGCATTTTACGCTCCTTCTTGCTTAAGTTTTGATTAGAAATGTGTACATAATAGTCCCAAAAGCTCATATGTTGTGTTTGATTGCAGGGTTTGATCAACAAGGTGACAATTTATCAAAAACCAACTCAAAAAAGGAGTGAAACATGCACAACTACCAAGACCAAGGCCAAGCTCAGTAAAACAAGACTAGTGCGGCTGCACACCATTCTGTGCGTTCTGAAAAGATGAAGTTCAGAAAGAAAGCATTTCAGGTAGCCAAGCATGCGGTCGCAAAGTATTTTGTACGGACTGCATTAATGTTATTGTGGCTAGACTCGATTTTGTGCGGTCCGCAAAGCCTAAGATCAGAGAGTTGCCAAGTTGGAAGATGATGCCCAATGCGGTCAGTGGTCCATTTTTGCGCGGACCGAAATAGAAGCCACCTCGACCGCAGTCCATTTTGTACAGTCTGTGGTGGCTAACTTCAGATAGCAAATTAGTTAGCCAAGAGCCGTAGTGCAGCCGCACTCGATTTTGTGCGGTCCGCACTAGCCCTACCAGAGTATTTTTGTCCAGAATTTTTAACCTAATCTAAATAATTTCTTTTCGCATTTTTAGTTCATCAGTTGTACTTAGACGAAGATCATTGCTCGTAAATAGTTCTCTGTTACCATATTGAGTAATTTTAGCTTAATTTCATCATTGAATCTTTAAAGTTTTATCTATTAATTTATTATTATGGATTTTTTTCTTCATCTATTTCTTTGTTTTCTTCTGTAATCATGAGTAGCTAGACCCATTAGCTAGGGTTGTGGCTCAACCCTAGTATGGTTGATTGATGGGTCTTGCGTTTTAATGCTTGATTGTCTATGAGTGTTTGATATTTGGACTAATTAAGGATTTTAATATTGAATTAGTGGTTGCAAACACTAGTTTATGCTAGTTGACTTTGGTTGTTCTTAAGAAAGAGAACCTTAGTTTGTGAAATTGGTCCAACAAGGAATTGGGGCATATTCAAGAGATTGATAGCCCCAATTAATTGGTTAACCTAGAGATAGTAATAGCCAACTTGAACATCAATTATTTTCACAAATTAGCGTACCCAATTGGTCTTGAGAAAATCAATTTGCGCAAAATCACTCGAACTACCGAGAGGTATAGAGTGAGTATAATTGTGCAATGGTTATATAATAATCCCCAAATGTGACAATTTAGCCCTAAACTCAAGAATCCGTCAATTATCTACCTAGGAGAAAGTCGCTTCCCAGTGCCTTTTAACCTAATTAGAGAACCTTCAACAGTTTACTCTTAGCTTAACTTAGCTCAATTTAGCATCGTAGTAGTATAAACTTAAAAGTAATATCAAAACCAATAATGAATAGAAGTGAAATTAGGCACAATTACGCAATGCCAATTCAGATAGAAACTCAACTCCAATCTCTAGCTTTTTGTAGAAATCGGTCCCGACCTTCTCGGGTAAAAATCTATTTCGACCACTCTTGCTACTTTGCAGTAGTATAGGGTTTTCCCTGATTACTTTTTGGAGACGTTGCCGGGGAGCTAACGGTTTTGGCTATATATATATATATATATATAAATAGTTTTGTTTATTGTTCTTCTATCCTTTTGTGTGTGTCACAACTTCAAGTACCAAATGGCAGCAAACAACAATGACCCTCTTGGAAATATGACTATGGGGGAGGAGGTATATGATAATGGAGAGGATGAGGTACCTCTTGCATCTCAAGGAAAATGGAGAGGCCACCGGGCCAATGCAAATGATATATCCCAGATCCTCCTCCGCCACCTCCAAGAGTTGATCAACGAGTTCTTCCAGACCAAGGTTATGCAAGTGTAATTGTTCCACCCCAGATCTGGGCGGGCAATTTTCAAATCACCAATAATATGTTTACATTGCTGGAGCGGCGTGGGTATTGCACCGTGTGCTGCCAACCAAAATGCTTTGAAATATCTCAAGGATTTGACACCTATTGGTGGAGCAAGCAAACTAATATGTCCGAGGATGCACTTCGGTTGAGACTCTTCCCTTTTAGAGGGAAGGCGTTGGATTATTTTGAGCGACTTCCCTTCCATTCCATCACTACTTGGGATGAGTTGGCGGATAAGTTCATAGCAAAATTTTTCTCACCAGGGCACATGGCAGCATTGAGGAATGAGATCTTAGATTTCAAACGGGAGCCCACCGAACCATTACATTAGATTTGGGAGCGATATAGACAAATAGTGAAAGAATGCCACAACAATGATATGATTGAGGCAATGATTCAACAGACTTTCTACCGAAGCATTAACATAACATACCAATGCATAGAGAATCAACATGCTGGGGGAAATTTTATGAAACTGATCTATGATGAGGCTTGTGACATTTTTGACGAGAAGGCTGACAGTTCCTCCACTTGGCAAAGTAGAGCCAATGTGCCCCAGGGTGACACCACGATCACTCATTTACTCAAAGAGTTACATGATCATGGGCAGGCTATAGCTGAGCTGACAACTACAATAAACCAACTAGCAAAGGAACAGTTGCAACAAGTTCAAAATCCTCGCCAAGTGAATTCTATGGAGGGTGTCAATATGCCAGTAAACAAAAGAATACAAGGAGATCAACATAACCAAGAGAGTTCGAATCAATTTGATTATGATTATGTTGGATTCCATGATGACGGTTGATGGGAAGAATGAAGAGGTGCAATACGTGAATAATTATCAAGGTCAAATGGGAAATTCTTCCCAACAACAATAGAGACCACAAGGTAATTGGGGCAATAAACAACAACAAGGCATTGGTAATTGGGGAAACAACAACCCAAATTCCAATTGGGGAAATCAGAACAATAATCAAAACAATCAGAGTAATTGGAATAGAAACAACAACAATTAGGGTGGTAATAATAATCACGATAGTTGGAACAATAAAAATCAAGGAAACCAGGGGCAATGCTTTCAAAGGCCCCCAATGTATCAACAATCGAACAATCCACCCCTATTTTCATCATAAAGGCCTAGTTCTTCCAACAATGGTATAGGTAGAATTGAAATGATGTTCAAACATATGATGAAAAAGACAGCGGATTTCGATGCTCAGTTGTCTTCCCATAATACTTCAATTAGGCATTTGGAGATTCAATTAGGCCAAATCTCCAAATCGTTGAATACTCGCCCTAAGGGGGCTCTACCAAGTTATACGGTAGTCAAACCGAAGGGTGGGAACAATCATGTGATGGCGGTAACTACAAGGAGTGGACGAGGTGGCGATGTGAATGCCTCCAAACAAAAGCAAATTTTGACTGATGAAGTTGAGTTATAAGAAGATGTTGGTGGTTGAATATGTAATTGATGAGAATGTAAATAAAGAAGTGAGGATTGATATTCAATATGCCAAGGTGGAAACTCAGAATGACGTGAAACCGTCTAGGGAACAAGTAATAGAAATGTTGGAGCCGGTTGTGACTAAAGCCAAGGCTCATTTTGACAAGGCCACCTCCACCTTATACTAAAAGGCTCACGAAGTAGAAAAATAAGAATCAGTTTAAGAAGTTCATTGATATGATGAAGAGCTTATCCATTAATGTCCCTTTGGTGGAGGATCTTGAACAAATGATGGGCTATCTAAATTCATAAAGGACTTGGTGACAAAGAAACGGTCCAAGGATTGCGAAACTATAAAAATGACTCACCAAGTTAGTGCAATTGTGCATTCATTGGCCCCGATACTAGAAGATCCTGGTGCTTTCACCATTCCTTGAACCATTGGGAGTGCGGACTTTGCTAAAGCTCTATGTGATTTGGGGGAAGTGTCAACTTGATGCCCTACTTAGTTTTTAAGACTTTGGGTATTGGGCAACTGAGGCCGACTTTCATGAGATTGCAAATGATGAATAGAACTATGAAGTGACCATTGGGTATTATTGATGATGTACTTGTCCGGGTGGAAAAATTTATCTTGCCAACTGATTTTGTGATCTTGGATTTTGAGGTAGATTATGAAGTTTCGATCATATTGGGGAAACCTTGCCTTGCTATGAGGAAGGCCTTAGTTGATGTGGAAGCAGGGGAACTTACCTTCCGGGTGGGTGATGAGAAAATGGTCTTTCATGTGTGCAAGTCAATGAAGAATCCCAACAGTTCTGAGGTGTGCTCTTTTGTGGATCTTGTCACGACAGTGATAGTTGATGATACTGGTACAGTGATCAATGTGGAGGACCCTCTAAAGGCCGTATTGTAGAATCTTGATGATAATAATAATGAGGGCCGAGTGGAGTGTGTGAATGATTTACATGGAATGGGCTCTTATTCTTATGAGCCTAGGAAACTCTCTTTTGATCTTGAAAATAGAAAGACTCCTCCAACAAGGCCTTCAATAGAGGAATCTCCGGTGTTAGAGTTGAAGCCATTGCCTCCACACCTCAAGTATGAGTACTTAGGCCTTTGTGCTACTTTGCCAGTTATTCTTTCTTCTTGTCTTACTAACGTGCAGGTTGATGCCACATTTGTGGAGCTTCAAAAGCGGGAAAAGGCAACTGTATGGAGCTTAGCTGATATTTGGGGAACAAGCCACATCTTCTGTATGTACAAGATTATTCTGGAAGATGATGCAAATCCCTCCTTGGAACATCAAAAGAGGTTGAATGAAGCAATATATGAAGTTGTGAAAAAGGAGGTGATCAAGTGGTTGGATATCGGGGTTGTGTACCCCATTTATGATAGATCTTGGACTTCGCCGGTGCAATGTGTACCAAAGAAGAATGGCATGAACGTGGTTGCAAATTCAAAAATGAGTTGATTCCTACCAGAGCAGTCACCGGGTGGAGGGTATGCATGGACTACCGAAAGTTGAACAAAGTGACCCACAAAAATCACCTTCCACTACCTTTTCTTGATCAGATGTTAGACTGACTTGCTGGGCGTGCCTTCTTCTATTTCTTGGATGGATATTCTGGATATAACAAAATCTTGATTGCTCTAGAGGATCAGGAGAAGACCACATTCACTTGTCCATATGGCACATTTGCTTTTTCTAGGATACCTTTTGGGTTGTGTAATGCACCAGCTACATTTTAGCGGTGTATAATGGATATTTTTACCGATATGGTGGAAGATATTTTGGAGGTGTTCATGGACGACTTTAGTGTTTTGGGTGATTCATTTGATGCATGTTTGAAAATTTTGGATAGAGTGTTGGCCCATTGTGAAGAAACCAATCTTGTTCTTAATTGGGAGAAATGCCACTTCATGGTGGAAGAGGTCATATTTCTTGGGCATAAAATTTCAAAGAATGGTATCGAGGTGGACAAAGAAAAAAATGATGTGATTTTAGGGCTCCCTTCCCATACCTTTGTCAAGGGAGGTCGAAGTGTTCTTTGGCATACGGGGTTCTATTGGAGATTTATCAAAGACTTTTCAAAGGTAGTGAACCCCTTATGCAAGTTATTGGAAAAAGATGCCAAGTTTGTGTTCGATGAAAGATGTATGCAAGCCTTTGAACTTCTCAATCACAAGTCGACCACCGCTCCTATCATTACCGCACCTAATTGGGGCTTGCCTTTTGAGCTCATGTGTAATGTAAGCAATGTTGCAATCAGGGTAGTTTTGGGTTAAAGAGTGAACAAAATGTTTCATCTGGTGTACTATGTGAACAAGATAATGAATGATGCTCAAGTGAACTACACGGTGACTAAGAAAGAACTTTTGGCTACAGTGTTCATAATGGAGAAATTTTGGTCGTATCTTATGGGTGCCAAGGTCATAATCCATACTGATCATGCCGCACTTCGGTACTTGATGACGAAGAAGGATTCCAAAACTAGACCGATATGATGGGTCTTGTTACTTCAAGAGTTTCATTTGGAGATTGTGGAATGGAAGGGTAGTGAAAACCAAGTGGCAAACCACTTGTCCCGCTTGGAGGGGGAGGGGAGGCCTCATGAGGGACTAGAGATCAATGATTTATTTCCCGAAGAACAACTCCTTTCGGTGTCAGTGAATGGTATGCCATGGTTTGCAAACGTTATTAATTTCCTTGTGACTGGTATAATCCCATCTGAGCTCTCTTCTAACCAAAGAAAGAAGCTCAAATAGGATAGTTTAGATTTTTTATTGGGATGAGTCGTACTTGTTCAAGATTTTCATGGATTGTATGATCCGAAGGTGTGTCCCGAAGGAAGAGCAATTGAGTATCTTAGAGGCTTGTCATTATGGTGGCCATCATAGTGGGGCGAGGATGGATTCCAAAGTTCTTAGTTGAGGGTTTTATTGGCCAACTTTGTACAAAGATGCAAATGAACTTATGAAGAGGTGTGACGAATGTCAAAGAGTGGGGGGAATTTAGAAAAAAGATGAGATGCCCCTCAATACCATTCTTGAAGTTGAGATTTTTGATGTATGGAGCATTGATTTTATAGGCCCATTTGTTAGCTCATGTGGGAACACATACATTCTTGTGCCGGTTGACTATGTTTCAAAGTGGGTTGAAGCCATGGCTTTACCTAACAATGAGGCCCCGAGTGTTGTTGCATATCTCAAGAAGAGCATTTTTACAAGGTTTGGCACTCATTGTGAAATTATAAGTGATGGGGGTCTCGTCTTTGTAATAGAGTTTTTGATACTTTGCTTGCAAAGTAATGTTTCAACCACAAAGTCTCTACTCCTTATCATCCTCAAGCGTGTGGCCTAGTTAAAGTCTCAAATAGGGAAATCAGTAGTATATTATCAAAGACGATCAATTCAAATAGGACCGATTGGTCAAAGAAGTTGGATAATGCTCTATGGGCTTATAGGACTGCTTATAAGACTCTGATTGGTATGTCTCTGTATCAGTTGACATTTGGGAAAGCTTGACATCTAATGGTTAAGTTAGAGCACAAAGCCATATGTGCTTTGAGGAAGCAGAATCTTGAATGGGATGTGGCATCCAATCTTCGTATGGAGCAGCTTAATGGACTTGATGAATTTCGATTCCATGCCTACTCCAGTTCCCTTGTACAAGGACAAGATGAAGTACCTCCATGATAAATATGCTTGTGGAAAGGAATTTAATGTGGTTGATTTGATTCTGTTGTTTAACTCTTGGTTACGTCTATTTCTAGGAAAGCTTAAGTCAAAATTGGGTGGACCTTTTGAAGTAGTGTTTTTGACCCTTTGGTGCACTTGACTAGAAGAACGAAAAGGGTGAGGTTTTCAGAATGAATAGGCATAGGGTAAAGCACTACATGGGAAAAGTTGATGACAACCATGTGGTGGCACTTCCCTATCTCAAGTGATTTGATAGTAACATGCGTTGCGCCGCAATGTTAAATCGGGCGCTTCTTAGGAGGCAACCCATGTGTTTTTCTTCTTAATTTTCCTTGATTTTCATTATATTGTAGGATTTATTTTTGGACTGACTGGTTGTGAGATGGTGTTGATGCAGTGAAGGAAAAAGTTGGAAAATGACCACTTTCTGAATTTGGCAATGCAGATCACACTCATTTTGTACAGCCGCAAAGGCCTTTGTACAGGGAAAAAAAATCAATGCGGACCATACTGGTGATTTGACTAAAGTTGGGACTCTCTAAAGTTTTCCACCATGGCCCTATTGCATTTTGTGCAGTCCGCAGTGGTCAATTTGTCAGTGCTTTCTAATTTCGAGCACCGCGGACCGGTGCCAATTTGTGTGTTCCACGGTGGGTAGGTAAGCTGGTCCCCAGGATTGCTTTCTACAAATAAGACCTGAGGCATTACATTTGAACTTTTCGATCCCTTTCATCTTAGAGGCACAAAAATTACTGTTCATCTAACTAAATTGCATGCAATCGACTACTAAGGCTCATTAATCATCACTACATCTCACTTATGGTACATTAAATTTCTTGTTATTTGTTTAATTTTAGTATTTTCTTTGAATTTTTGTTTTTATTAGTTTGTCTTCCTTGCCTTCCCGTTTTTCCTTCAATTTTGTTGATTAGGTTAGTTAAATTAATGTTTTAATTAGGACTAGGTAGTGAAAACACTGAACCAACACTTAGGGACTCATTAATAGGTGAATAATTGGACTAAAATTGAACAAAACATGAACCCTAGGTTGGTATTGTGGTTGGGCACTCAGTGCGGACGCAGTGAATTTTGTGTGGTTCGCGGTGCAATTTTGCAGTACGCAATGCCATTTTATGCGAACCACAATGGATAAAGTCCTGAAAGGTGACATCTGAGGACCGCGACCGCATTGGATTTTGTGCAGCCTGCAGTGCCTCAATGCAAACCATATAAGCATTTTTTGCGGTCCGCGGTGCATAGATTCAGAGAGTGGGTAGTCTAAACCCCACCTATGTGTGGAATGCAATGGATTTTTTGTAGTTTGCAGTGGTCTCTTTGAGGCCGCACTTTATTTTGTGTTGTTCGCACTCTGCAATTTGAACCGTCTGCAACAAATTTTCTGCAACTTTGTATCTTATTGTTTCTATTGATACTAACAAACCATAATTAACCGTTATTTGTAGACAATGGTAAAATCACGAGGCCAGAGTAGTAAGCAAACATGAAGAGGAAAGTCCTCTCGGGGTCGGAAATAAAGAATGATAAAATTGACCCCACAAGCCCGATAGAACATAAAGAACACAAGCAGTATCACAAGAGCTCTAGACAGAGCAATTGACCAGTCGGGGAGTGAGTATGAGCCCCCTCGGGAGGCATCTTCAGACTTCGTGCCAGAATACTATCTTGACTGGCCAGAGAGAAATAGGTTGAGAGATACACCTCCAGCATCCCCCGCTGCCCAGGCCTAAGTTTATATATCTTCTAAGTCGTCTAAGGGCTCAGCTGAAGGTAGTGGAGATGAGTACTCTACCTCTCCTACAACTTCATTATTCATAGATTGTTCAGTAGCAGGGGGAATAAGCAGAAGGGAGTGAGCCCCAAGTAGGTAGGATTGAGAGGACTAGGAACCCAGAAGCATGGGACGACCAGTTCGAGGTGGCCTACCACAAATTAAGTGAGTGGTGGCCCAAAAAGATATCTCTCCTAAGAGAAAAATTATCACACATGATCCCTTGCCTCAAAACCCAAATATGCTGAGGAAATTTTTAGATAGAGCTGGATGGGACTACTTCATAGGCCATAGATGATGCAAATGAGCACTTGGTGAAGGAATTCTACACCAACATGGCCTACATCAAAAAAGGTACCACAGTCACCGAAGTGCAGAATTTAAATGTGAAGTTTGATGGCAAGACCATCAATGACTACTTAGTCTTCACGGAGGAGGATGAGTCCATGTACTTGGACAAGATGAAATTGGGTGAAGAAGCCCGTCCGTGGTTGGCGGAGTGCTTGGAAAACCCAGGTACCACCACCAAGTGGTTGACTGGGGGGGTGAAGATATTGAGGAGAACGTTGAACGTCAAGGCTAAAGGGTGGGAGACATTTGTGTGTTGCAGGCTAGATCCTACCAACCATGACAACTCACTCCCAAATCACCGGGCGATTCTAGTTGCATCTATCATGGTAGGGTACCCGATCAATGTCGGGAATATGATGTCCCGGGTCATTACCCGAGTAGTTAATGAACGTGACATGTCTTACCTATTCCCCAATTTCCTGATGATGTACTTGGAGGACCTAAATGTGGAAAAGCACAAATTTGACATGAAAGTGAAGGTAGAGTCAACTTTCTCATGGTACAGCCTACAGGGTGATGACAATCCTAAAGGCAAGCATTCTAGGGGCAAAGCCATCACTTCAACTGGCCAGTCTAAAGAGCCAGTAATGGTAATGGCTCCTACTCAAACACCCTCCACTGCAACAGACATGGCCCCAAGTTCATCCACTTCATCAGCTCCAGAGATACCATGCACCACTACCTACCCATTAAATGCCCACCATCTGAGCCAGGCCCTTGGCAGCATCAGCAACTGGATGTAGACAACTTCTTATAAGTTGTTTGTACTATCTACTGTCACACCTCCATTTTTTACACACCCCGAGAGGGGATGGAAGTTTTTTCAATTAAAGTTACATTATTCGAAATGGAATTATTTTATTTATTAGAGTCGCCACTGGAATAGTTTATTTGGTGTCCCAAGTCACCGATTTATTTTTAAATCCCAAATCGAGGAATTTTTTTTTGTTTTTTTAAAGTCTGCCAACTAGAAATTCTGGATATGGAATTTTGTTAACCCGGGAGAAGGTGTTAAGCAATTCCGGGTTCCCTAGTTCTAGCACGGTCGCTTTAATAATTATACTTGGCTTAATTAAATTATTTTAATTACATAATTTAGAAACCATGTGCATTTTACCTTTCATCGCTTTTAATAACTTAATTATTCGTGATTAAAAAATTATCGCGAAACGAGTCACACGTACGTGTACTCATTTTATTTAGTGCATTAAAAATCATAGCATGCATACATATACATAATTAATAGCCCTTAATTAATATTAAAATTATTTGGCCAAAGTCACGCTAACGTGTACCTTAGTTTTATTTGAAAATCGACGCTTTAACCATGTCACGCGTACGTGTACACAATCATAATAATAAATTAAAAGCACACCTAAAAGTATACTACTGGTGTTCATTATTATTTTCCTAAAACTACTTCGAGTTTATTGAAGCTATTGCATTATGGATAAAGAAAAACTGATTTATTGGGTGCAAAACTCATTCAAGTTTTCGAAAAAAATAGCATCACAAATTGCAATATTTCCTTGTACATATATTCGTCGGCATCATAATTTATACGTAGAAGTGAATCAAATATATATGGTCAATGGATTTAGAGTGGGTGGAATTTTTATAGTCTATACATCATTTTAAGAATTTTGCATATATATTTTTGGTCCAAAGGAATCCTTCGAAATATAGATCCACCATATTTCACATTGTTCAACAATCAATTCTAATGTAATTGGGGATTTACTCAAAAAATATATAACAATTTAAATTACTTACATGCCAAAGGCAGTAGATAGTTTTAACTTAAAAAAAAGTAATTCTAGTTTCTCTCTTATATATATATATATATATATATATATATATATATATATATATATATATATATATATATATATTGTTAATACTTTTCTTTTAAGACTAAATACATGACAAAATTAACAATTTACAGAAGTGATTTAAGCTTACAAAAATAGCTCTTGTTTTAAAAAAAATAATTACTAATAGGGATGAAGGGTTTTTGACAGAAACTTATGACTGACATTCATTCATTTTTATTTTTTTGAATATTTTTTTTTGAGTTGAAATGCATTTTTTATTTGAACCCATAAATATAATTTGTGAAAAAATGAAAGAAATGTAGTTCTTTTATATTACACCAACTTTATGTTAGGTCTCAGTTTATGTATGAATCCATGGTGAAGAACAAGAGATGTGTGGCATAAGACAATTACTAAATATCAATTGTGATAAACAAATAGAGATCCAAATAAAGTTATTTATACTCCAAAAAAATTTCTACAGATAAACAAAGAAGACAACAATATCAGCTATATTTATCAAAATAATTGATCTATTTTTAATGGTTTCTTCTATCAAATCAATGTATGAGCCAAATATCAAAGAGACAGAGATGAACCTTTTGTAATGACTTCATGATAATCACAGCTACAATCTACTGATTTCCAAAGTTAGCAGTACTAACTTTTCTAGAACCACAAAGTTGGAACCGCGAACAAAATCTCGAACGCCGTCTTCTCACTAGTTAACTTAAGTAAACAATTTTTAAATGAATGTTTACCCTTAAAGAACAATGCTTTTTCTTCTTCTCTTTTTTCAATTGTCTTTCCTTCGTTTTCTTTTTACGATTCTTTTCTCTTTTTCTTTTTTTGCTTTTTTTATAGCAGAAGTCTCTTTCTCTTTATATAGATTAGAATGAGTAGTTTAATAACTTCAAAGGAAGTGAAGAAGTGGGGATTGGGAAGTTAGGAACGTGAGAGTTAGTGGGAAAGAAAGTTACGTGAAGTGGGGAAGTGGGGAAGTTGGGTTGTTTTATTTTATTTTATTTTATATATTTTTTAATCTTTATATATTTTACATTATAGTTTAAATTATACTATGAAAACCTAATATTTACATTATAGTTTAAATTATACTATGAAAAATACTATAGATTACATTTAAAATTAGAAGAAACCAAATATATATATTTTTTGTAAATTTTCTTCTATTTAAAAATAGGAACAAAAGTTATACTCTAAGAATGCAAATAATTTTTTTTTGTTTTTTGTATTTTTTTTAATTTTCATAAATGAACTCTACTAAGAGAAAGATAAAAGTTTATATATTAAGATTTAAATATTTATACTAAAATAGTATAGAATTTGGGTGAGGTCAAAAATTAGGTGTTCACAGCATGCCCCTCTTTGCTTGGAAATATGAAGAGTTTTCAAGCAAAGAAAATGAACAAGGTGAATGATTTTTTTATCTCACTATTATTTAAAAAGGAAAAGAAGAGAAGAAAAAGATGTGACCGAGCCTTTGTTTTAGGCAGCCTACATATCCGGGGTTATAAGAGAATCAGGTCACGTGTAGTTCAAGTGAAAGAATAGTGACAGAATATTCTCGGAAAGAGAGTCGAACAAAGTTTCGTCGAGGTTACGATCCGCGGTTCCTACTATTACTTCAAAATGAAAAGAAAATTACAGACTCATGAAATCTAAGAGTTATAAAATTCCTATCTAAATGTCGTCTGGAGTCTTGTCTTGATTCTTGACTTGCTTCTGCCGTTGACTTTAGACTGAAACTTTATGCTCTTGATGCAACAGACTATGAAATATTCTCGCAGGCTTGTTTCTCGATCAGATGGTAGAAAGAAAGATCTTGACCATATGTCTCTGCATGCATTACGTCAAAGCTGGTTGTGGCTGGTATTGAGATAAAACATTCCACTTTTTCTGGAGAGTGCTGGAATCTTACTTTTTGCATATCTAATCCGTGCTTTACAGAAAAACCTACATGCCATCACAAACAAACAAAACGAACAAAAATTTTCTGGCCCAGTTTGCACTAGGAAATTTTTATGTGTTATTGAAAACACATTAAACTATCATTGCTATTGCAAAAATAAAGAATTGAAAAAGAAAGAAAAAATAATGCAACCAGGGGATGTTGTACCCTATGTTGGCAAAAAATAATGCTACCAGGGGATGAAATACCTTGTGTTGACAGAGAATAATGCAACCAGGGGATGGTGTACCCCGTGTTGACAACAAGATGAGACAACCAGGGGATGTTGTACCTTGTGTTGACATAAAATAATGCAACCAAGGGATGGTGTACCCTGTGTTGATAGAAAATAATGCAATAAGGGGATGGTGTACCCTGTGTTGACAACAAGATGAGGCTCGTGCCCTATGTAGACAATAATTCAACCAGGGAATATTGTACACTATGTTGACAGAAAATAATGAAACCAGGGGATGGTGTACCTTGTGTTGACAACAAGATGTGACAACGAGGGGATGTTGTACCCTGTATTGATAGAAAATAATGAAACAAGGGGATGGTGTATCCTGTGTTGACAGAGAATAATGCAACCAGGGGATGGTGTACCCTGTGTTAACAGAAAATAATACATCCATGGGATGGTGTACCCTGTGTTGACAAAAAATAATGCAACCAGGGGATGGTGTACCCTGTGTTGACAACAAGATGAGACAACCAGGGGATGTTGTACCCTGTATTGGCTGAAAATAATGCATCCAGGGGATGGTGTACCCTGTGTTGACTATAAGATAAGGCTCGTGGCACTCTAAAATGCTAGTAGGGGATGTCGTACCCTATGTAGAAAATAATACAACTAGGAGATGTAGTACCCTGTGTTGGATATAAAATTAGGCTCGTGGCACTCTGAAATGCAACTAGGGTGTTGTACCCTATGTAGAAAAATAAAAATTCAACCAGGGGATGTAGTACCCTGTGTTGGATATAAAATGAGGCTCGTGGCACTCTGAAATGCAACTAGGGGATGTCGTACCCTATGTAAAAAAATAAAAATGCAACCAGGGGATGTAGTACCCATTGTTGGCAATAAGATGAGGCTTGTGTCACTCTAAAATTCTGGTAGGGGATGTCATACCCTATGTAGAAAATAATGCAACCAGGAGATGTAGTACCCTGTGTTGGCTATAAAATGAGGCTCGTGGCACTCTGAAAATGAAACTAGAGGATGTCGTACCCTATGTAGAAAAATAAAAATTCAACCAGGGGATGTAGTACCTTGTGTTGGATATAAAATGAGGGTCGTGGCACTCTGAAATGTAACTAGGGGATGTCGTACCCTATGTAGAAAAATAAAAATGCAACCAGGGGATGTTGTACCCTGTGTCTAAGATAGGGTGTTGATTCCATATAATGAAACTAAAAATAACATGTTTATGTGATTATTGGACGAAAATCATGGATTTGAGAAATTTACTTGGTGGTGTTGGTTTTTGCATGAACTACTTCCTAAAATTGTTCTGTTCTTGCTTTGAACAAAGCATGATTAATTAGTTTTAAAATGGTGGTTGATTTATGGCCTTGATTATATCAATCTCTTGACCTCGGCTAATTTTCTTTAATGATTTGAACTGCAACTAATTATTTCCTGAATACCAACTGCATTTCTGACTATGGAGAACCTTTAGCTTTTCCAAACTTTGCCATGAAGGTACTTAACCTTTTTCAACTTTATGTTGCCTTGGTGAGCATTTCGCTTTGACTTCTTTCAAAGTTTTCCATTTTAAAGCATCGGCCAATCATGGACAGTCGGGGTTGACTTGATGTCCTTGTCGATGCTGGGTGCCTTTTGAAAAGATCAGCTCGCTTCAAATAAGAACCCTGTAAATCGGTCTTGCCATATTTTCTTTGCCTTATTTTTGGTACAACGTTACACCGAAAGGGACTCAAAGAAAGAAAAGAAAAATATTAATGGAATGGAGAATGAGTTCAAAACAAGAGGTGTCCCTTTCAGAGGAAAGAAATACGGATTTATCTGGGAGTACATGCAGACTTCAATGAACATGAGATGCCTTTTGGACTGGATGCCTGATTTGTATAAGTTGCCCGTTTCTCAAAAACTCATCATAATGTTTGACTTGAAGTCGGGAAACCTTGATCATGACTGCGTTGATGCTATGGCTGCATGGATCCTTTTTTCGATCAGCAGTGCCCTTTGCGGGTTTTCACTAGCTGATCTCTCTCATTTCTCTTCTTGCCATCATCTTATAATGCCCTTTGCGGGTTTTCACTAATAAGACTCTCTCATTTTTATTTTCTCTACTCATCATCGCCCTATAGTGCCCATAAGGGTTTTCACCAATAGGACTCTCTCATTTTATTTCTCTCATTTTGTTGCATCTGATCCAAGTAATTGTATCCTCCAATTCTTGAACATTCTTGACGATTGATCGAAAGGACTTGAAAGGATTTGGGTAAAAACAATTTGGATTGAATTACAACATTGGAACCTTTCATGCAAAACCATTATAATATCTACCCTAGTTTCACTTTTTGGGGAATTTGAATTTTTATTTTGGTGTGACTGAACCTCAGAGAGAGGCTGCCTACGTATCCTTTAGGAATCAAGTCGAACATAGTTCAGGAACTCTGTTTTGATTTTTGATTTCTTTTTTTGTGATTTGATTCTTTTTTTAGGCACATTGGTTCCAAAAGAGGGTAAAACAAAGAAATATAAACAAGGATTCAAAGGGCTAACTAGGGTTGACCAGTGTTTGGGTAGCCAGAATAATAGCCTTTCGTCATCCCAACCTGAGAATGCTAAGTATTAACCAAATGCCCCAACAAAAGCATGTCAGACATAGTATCTTTTGACCGTATCTGCATTGATGGATATGTCTGTCACCTTTCCTTTTATATCTGCCAAGTGTAGAGCTCCTTTCGACAATATTTTCTTGATGAAGTAAGGACCTTGCCAACTTGGGGCGAACATTCCTTTTGCTTCTTCCTGGTGTGAGAAGATGTGTTTAAAAACAAACTGTCCCACCTCAAATTTTCTCGGGAGCACTTTTTTATTATAAGCGCGTGCCATTCTTTGTTGGTATAACTGACCAAAATAAACTGCCGCCAAACGCTTTTCATCAATCAAACTCAACTATTCTAATCGTGACTTCACCCATTCAGCGTCTTCAATCCCAGCTTCAATAATTTTCTGGAGAGAGGAAATCTTAATTTCAGCAAGTATGACCGCTTCAGTTCCATAAACTACCAAGTAGGGTGTTGCACCAACTGATGTACGGACAGTTGTCCGGTATCCCAACAGAGCAAAAGGCAATTTCTCGTGCCATTCTCTAGACCCTTGGACCATCTTCCTAAGAAATACATCTCTATACTCGAACAAAACCTGAATTATGGCATCTCTCGTCCTTTTTTTAGTATGAATGATTATTTTTGTTTCTCTGATTTCTTCAGGATCTCCCAGGTTAATTGCCTCAGTTTTATTTAAGTTAGGCTTAGGCTTATTCTCAAATTGATCCAATTCTCTTTTTATTTCCTTAAAAGCCTCACATTCATCATACTCAACTTCTTGATTCGTTATTTCGAGATTAGATAACTTTTTAAGATCTGGGCATGAATTCCGCGTTCATGTCATGTTTTTAAAGCCAACATTAATGAAACTCAAAAATGATGAGAAATTAAACAAAATTAGGGAAAGGAAAAGACGGAAATCTACTATGAAACTAGAACTTCATTTCTTTGAATTTGAGAGGATAGAAGGGTTAACATTAAAGCGAAGAAATTAAACTGAAATATAGGGATTACAACCCAGAAAATAATCCAAATACAGAAAAAGCAACTACACAGACTACCAAGACTCCTTCCTGATGGGAAGAGGAGCTGCTTCCCAGTTGTTGAGCGAGGTATCTAGACCAATCAGCTGAACAGTTGCACGGCTAGAGCCTTCACCAACTTGAACCATATTGATCCCATAGAACATCTCCTTGAGACCCTGGAAAACTTCATCAATGTCATCCTGAGTAGAAGGATTTTGGATTTCTTCAAATTGTGGCTTGAAAAAAGAGTAGGCAATGCGAGGGATTGGTTTTGACAATTTTCAACCATTCTTTTTTCGGGCCTTGGCTCTGTTTATGTAAGCCGATGTTGGTTTAAAACCCAAGCCAAAGGTATCTTTCTTTAAAAAGGGAGCAATGGGGTTCACAATTCTTTGCAGAAATGATCCTAATCCTTTTCCTGGTTTATAGCCGTTCCTCAACATTAGTGAAGCTACCATTATAGATGTGGCTGAAAGATAGGGATGCAGAATTGGTTTTCCTTCTTTTACTTGGTCTACCTCAATCAACTCAAATGTTTGATATATGAGGGATTTACATCCTTCCTTGGCCTCGATACATGGAATGGATGGGTCATTATAGACGGATGAGTCGTCATCCCCATGAACAACAATTTCTTGCCTGTCATATTCAAATTTGACCATTTGATGTAGGGCGGATGGTATAGCTCTGGCCATACGGATCCACGGCCTTCCCAGAAGAAAATTATAGGAGGTTTTCATATCCAACACTTGAAAGACAATGTTAAAATTAACCGGACCAATTGTCATGGTGAGTTCGATTTCCCCAATAGTGTCTCTTTTTGAACCATCAAAAGCTCTGATGCTTACACTACTACTCCGAATTTTGTTAGTGTCAATGTTCAGTTGGTGTAGAATAGAAAGAGGGCATACATCTACACTTGAGCCTCCGTCAATCATGACTCCTTTCGCGTAATGCCCTTCACATTTGACCATAGGATGCAAAGTTTTATTGTGCCCAGCCCCTTCCTCAGGTAAATCATCATCGCTGAAAGAAATTTTATTCTCCTCAAAGAACCTTTCAGCCATTTTTCTAGCTGATTCACTGTAGTATTTTCTGAAACATATGCCTCGTTCAAAGTTTTGATCAACACACGATGATGTTCTTCAGAATGCAAAAGCAGAGATAACAAAGATATTTGAGCGGTGGTTTTTCTTAGTTGATCGATGATTGAGTAGTCTTGCATTTTCATCTTCTTAACGAATTCCTCTGCTTCTTTTTTCTGAGATAGGTTCTTTCACTGGAAAGTGATTTTCCTTGGCTTGCTTGACTTTTCTCAATTCCTCTAGTGAGTAGCACCTTCCAGAGAGGGTCAAGCCTCCCATTTCGTCCGTTTCTTCCACTATCTCTTTTCCTTTGTATGTCACGACAGTCTTGTTATAGTTCCAGGGAATAGCTTTTGTGTTTGACACTGGAAGTTGTGCAATAGGTCGAATCACAACTGGCTCTGTTATATTTATCAGAGCATTATTAGGAACAATCTTTTGAATGCCCCAGGGATGCAAAGTTTTGGCCCACCCAATGGAACCTCAATCTTTTTTGTGTTTTCAGAGACATAGAGAACCATTTTGTAGAACTTTCCAAGTTTGAACTAGAACTCGCACCTTTCACAAATAACGGTGCCGATTGAGGCGGGCTTATTATCACTTTTGGCTTTTGCCCTATGGTTCCAACAATCATCTCTGTCTTGCAAGACGGCTTATAATCCCGATCATCATAAATCGTCCTAATAAAATGTGTATTATCATGAGCAGGGAGCGGATTGTTTGTGATATTAGAAGTGTCTTCATTGTTTTCCACCACAATTACCTTTGCTTCAATCAAATCTTCAATGGCTTTCTTTAATGCCCAAAAATTTTCAGTACTATGGCCTTGGGCATTAGAGTGATACTCAGATCTCGCATTGGAGTCAAAACTTTTTGAATTTGGATTCCCATAATGCGGCCTGATGGGTTCAATCAACTTCAACTGCATTAACTTTCAAAATAGGCTTGTATACGATTCTCCAATTGGGGTGAACTCTTTATTTGGCCATTGTTCTCTCACATATTCTTGTTTGGGACGAGGATTATATGGAATCTGAAAATTTGGCCGGATTTGACGGGAGACTTGTGGAATCGGTGCTCGCCATCGTTGGTAATTGGGAGGCCTAACATAAGCCTGAGCATTAAGAAATGTGTATTGTTGCGAGGGACAAAGTACCGGGGACCTTGAGGCGGATAATAATGTTGAGGAGAATTGAATGGTCCTTGTTGGAATTGCACGTACGAAGGAACTATTCCTCTTTGCACTCCCCCGAACCCAGATGCCATCATGGATACTTCCTCCTTATTTTTCCGATTTCCGAAACTGCCTGACCCGCTTTGAATTGCTTGCATGGTCGCCTTAAGAGCTGCCTGACTCATAATTTTGCCCGACTTCACGCCATTCTCAACTATTTCCCCAATCTTAATCGCCTCAGCAAAAGGTTTACCAATAGCGGCCAATATATAATGGAGGTGATCAGGATCCTGAGTTTGGAGAAAGTAGTCAATCATTTCTGACTCTTTCATTGGTGGTTTGTCCCTAGCAGCCTGCTCTCTCCACTTGATTGCATATTCTCTGAAGCTTCCTGCTGGTTTCTTCTTTATGTTGACAAGAGAGGAGCGGTCTGGCACTATATCAATATTGTACTGAAATTGTTGGACAAAATCTTGAGCCATGTCATTCCAAACGTGTCAGTGAGAGATGTCTTGATCTATGAACCACTCTAAAGGAATTCCTATCAAACTTTCCCCAAAATTAGCCATGAGTAATTCTTCATTACCTCCTACTCCTCTTAACTCGTTACAGTACCTCTTCAAATGGGCAACGGGATCACCATGATAGTCATATTTGTCAAACTTGGGGGTCTTGAAGCCCGGTGGCAAATGAACATAGGGGAAAATGCATAAATCATTGAATGAAACACTCTTGTGGCCTCCCAAACCCTGTATGTTTCTCATGTTTTATTCCAAACTCTTCATTTTTCTAGTCATTTGCGATTGTTCCATATTCTTATTGGGCTTTTTGATGTCGACTGGGAGCATGTACTGTGGAGTATGATTGTATGAATTTGGAACCTTGAAAGTCATTTCTGGAGGATAATGTTGGTATCATGATCATTCAGTTGTGGACAATTGTTGAGCTTTTGAGTGAGAGACGGTTGAGGAACGGTGAAACTCGGTACGATTGGTACAACATAGGGGTTATTTTTGAGGGGTCCCATTGAAGGACGTGGAATGGAAGTACTGGGGATAGTGGGAAGGTTAATGCTCGGACTGAATCCAGGTTGGTACAATGCGTTACTTATTATGGAGATGGGCGCTTGATTTGCTATGGACACATTATGAAGATTATCCAAAGACCTTATGGGTAGTGAGGGCGGTGCCTGTCCATTCACCCAGGCTTGGTACATATCTGCCAGTTGTTGTTTCAACACTCTTACTTCTTCAACAAGTCCTGAACCTTGTTCGACTAATTTTCCATGGACATCATCATTATTTGACTCATTCTCACTGTTGTTTGCCATTCTACTTTTTCCTTTTGACCTTGTGTTGTAAGGGTGAGTCGCCAGTTTAATCCACAAACCAACCACCTCTGTTTACTTTATCTCTTATGAATGACAAACAACAAACACGTTAGAGTTAGGCATTTTGCGGATATTAATCACACATTGTATGTCATGCACCTAACGCCATTTTCATTTCTAGAATGAGTTTGGAAGGCTTCATACTTCATCCCGGATTATTAGTTAATTAGTTTATTTACATCTTGAATTTGATTCCTTTTTCCCCCTTTTTTTTACCACTTTATTCTTTTTTTTAAAATGATTCGATCGAACCTGGTGTGGGTTGCCTACTTATCATGTGGAGACATGAATCCACCACATCTGAAACAGAAGTAGAAACCCATCTACATATGTTAATGGTTTGTCTTGGATAGTGCTCATTTTGTACATGTGGGTGAATAAGGTTAGGGTTGACACTAGCCTCAAAAGACAGAATTAATGCACGTTTTTTGTAAAACAATATTTTGTATGGAACTCCATTTTAGGAAAAATCAAAGAGAGGGTGGCTATTTTTACAATTATGGCCATTTCATACTTCCAGAGATAACTTTATGGTCGAGATGGGCATGATGATAAAAGTGATGCTATTTTGAAGATGTTCTAATGCTATTCCAAAAGAAAATAAAAAATTATTAATTAAAATATTGGTGATTAACTGAAACTGGGTCTGCAAATTTGTTTTTAATTAAAAACACTAGAAACATTTTCCCTTTTTTAAAAATTATTATTATTGTTATTATTATTATTATTATTATTATTATTATTTTTGAAAAATGGGGCCGAACCTCCACGTATCTCACATCCGGTGAGAATCAGACCCGCGTAGTTTGTATATATTTCGGGAATAGGACGACACTTTTTTTGTTTTTATTTTGTTTTTTTTTTGAAAAACAATTTGGCTTATTTCGTAATAATCTTTTGGGTTATGTACTGATAGTTTTCAAAAATCAGATAATATTTCCTCCCTTCTGGTTTTCCCTCAATTTATATATAGTTATTTTATTTTGTTATTTTTTAGGAGCCGGTCAACATGCACAAGCCGAATCAAACATAATGCACAAGTAGCACATAAGATGCATCAGGATGGTCTTGTTATTCTCGGGTACACCTGTCCTAGAGAGACCCAACCCCTATGTTGAGTCCCCAAAGTCAAATGCACATGATGCAAATAAAAGTTCCTACTAGGGATCCGGCATGAGGCTATGTTATTCTAGGTTTAAACCCTAGGGGAGCGTTTTAGACTTGATTACCCATCGGACAGCTCAAGTCGAGGTGGGGGCAACGACCGGGAGTACGAAAGTCTTTCCGGCCTAGTTACTTGACCCAGACTCGTTCTAGTTGGTATGACTTCTAAGAGAAAGTGGGCCACGCGCACGTGTGCGCCATAAATTTAGAAGACTCGAAAGCGAGGCGTAAGAAAGTAGTTTAATACAATTAATGTAATATCAAAGTTGTAAATAAGCAGCAATAAACACATTAGGCCCAAAAATACAGTAATAACATCAAATTAATAAAGCCAAGTATAGATCATATTTGAAGCTTGAATTCTAAACCCTGAACTAGAAGTTCTGGGTTACTGTCCCCGGCAGAGTCGCCATCGCTGTCATACCTCCCTTTTTTACTCACCCCGAGGGGATAGGAGCTTTTATAATTAAAGTGACATTATTCGAAATGGAATTATTTTATTTATTAGAGTCTCCATTTGGAATAGTTTATTTGGTTTCCCAAGTCACCGATTTATTTTTATATCCCAAATCGAGGAAAATTTTTTTTTTGTTTTTTTTAAGGTCTCCGAACCATAAATTCTGGATAAGGAATTCTGGTAAATCGGGAGAAGGCGTTAGGCATTATTGGGTTCCGTGGTTCTAGCACGGTCGCTTTAAGAATTATACTTGGCTTAGTTAAGTATCTTGGTTACATAATATAGAACCCATGTGCATTTTACCTTTCACTGTTTTTAATTACTTAATTATTCGTGATTACAAAATTCTCGAAACGAGTCACGCGTACGTGTACTCATTTTATTTAGTGCGTTAATAATCATAGCATGCGTACATTAATAGCCCTTAATTAATATTAAAATTACTTGGCCAAAGTCACGCGAACGTGTACCTTAGTTTTAATTTGAAAATCGACGCTTTAACCATGTCACGCTTACGTGTACACAATCATAATAATAAATTAAAAGCACACCTAAAAGTATACTGCTGGTGTTTATTATTGTTTTGCTAATACTACTTTGAGTTTATTGTGAAGCTATTGCATTATGGATAAAAAAGCTGGTTTATTGGGTGCAAAACTTATTCAAGTTTTCGAACGAAATAGCATCACAAATTGCAATATTTCCTTGTACATATATTCGTCGGCATCATTATTTATACGTAGAAGTGACTCAAATATATAAGGTCAATGGATTTAGAGTGGGTGGAATTTTTATAGTTTATACATCATTTTAAGAATTTTGCAAACATACGTTTTGATCCAAAGGAATCCTTCGAAATATAGATCCACCATATTTTACATTATTCAACAATCAATTCTAACGTAACTGGGCATATTTTACTCAAAAAATAAAATAACAACTTAAATTGCTTACATGTCAATGGCAGTCGATAGTCTTAACTAAAAAGAAATAGCATAATTCTAGTTTCTCTCTTTAATACTTTTCTTATACGACTAAATACATGACCAAATTAACAATTTACAGAAGTGATTTAAGCTTACAAGAATAGCTCTTGTTTTTAAAAAAATAATTACTAATAGGGATGAAGGGTTTTCGACAGAGACTTATGACTGACATTCATTCATTTTTTTATTGAGTTGAAATGCATTTTTTATTTGAACCCATAAATATTATCTGTGAAAAAATGAAAGAAATGTAGCTCTTTTATATTACACCAACTTTATGTTAGGTCTCAGTTTATGTTTGAATCAATGGTGAAGAACAAGAGATGTGTGGAATAAGACAATTACTAAATATCAACTGTGATAAATAAATAGAGAACCAAATAAAGTTATTTATACTCCAAAAATATTTCTACAGATAAACAAAGAAGACAATGATATCAACTATATTTATCAAAATAATTGATCTCTTTTAGTGGTTTCTTTTATCAAATCAATGTATGAGCCAAATATCAAAGAAACAGAGATGAACCTTTTGTAAAGACTTCAGGACAATCACAGCTACAATCTACTAATTTTCAAAGTTAGCAATGCTAACTTTTCTAGAACCACGAAGTTGGAACCACGAACGAAATCTCGAACTCCAGCTTCTCACTAGTTAACTTAACTAAACAATTTTTAAATGGATGTTTACCCTAAAAGAACAATGCTCTTTCTTCTTTTCTTTTTTCAATTGTCTTTCCTTCTTTTTCTTTTTACGATTTTTTTGTCCCCTTTCTCTTTTTCTTTTTTTTGCCTTTTTTATAACAGAAGTCTCTTTAACTTTATATAGATGAGTATGCGTAGTTTTATAACTTCTAAGGAAGTGGGAAAGTGGGATTGGGAAGTTAGGAACGTGAGAGTTAGTGACAAAGGAAGTTATACGTGAAGTGGGGATGTGGGAAAGTTGGGTTGTTTTATTTTATTTTATTTTATTTTTTTATATATTTTTAAAACTTTATATATATTTAGTTAAATTTTCATAACCTGTTTTTTAATTAAATAAAAGAATATAAAAAATGGACACAAGCATATAAAACTTACTTTAGATTTAAAGAAAACTATAAGAAAACCTAATATTTACATTATTGTATAAATTATACTATGAAAAATACAATAGCTTACATTTAAAATTAGAAGAAACCAAATATATATATTTTTTGTAAATTTTCTTCTATTTAAAAATAGGACAAAAGTTATACTCTAAGAATGCAAATATTTTTTTTTGTATTTTTTTTAATTTTCATAAATGAAACCTATTAAGAGAATGATAAAAGTTTATATATTAAGATTTAAATATTTACACTAAAATAGTATAAAATTTGGGTGAGGTCAAAAATTAGGTGTTCACATCTACTACAATGGCAGCTCAATCAGCACCTCCCCATCCACAAGTTCCAAAGTCCATTGAGGAAACTTTCAAGGAGCTTTTGGACAACCAGAAGAAGATACTTAAGAACCAGAGATAGCTTACGGACGCTATTGATTCACATAGAAAGACTATCAAGGAGCTTGCTAGAGAGGTTAAGAAGACGAGGAAGACTCGGGCTTCCAAAGATTCGGTGAAGGAGTTACGAGTCGAGGTTGAGAGATTGAAGGTGGATCACCTGCCTTTATATTTGCTACTGCATGACCCAGCATCAGCAGCCTAGCCCAAGCCAGAGCAGTACAAGATGCCTCCTAAGAGGAAGAGGGTGATCCCCTAGTCTAACTATGTAGTCATTCAGTTGGCAGAGCATCCAGCTAGCCCCAAGATTAGCCTAGGAGCCAGTCTAGGTCCAAGCCCAGGTCCCAGCAACAGAGCCACAAATCATAGGGAGCCACTCTCAGGTTCCCGAGCATACAAAGGACCTAGGGACCCAGACTCAGGACCCTACACAGACGGATGGCCAATAGGGAGTTTCTATCCTCTTTCATATATTTTTGTGCCAATTTTTCTTAGTTGGCATTGAGGGCTATACCAGTTTTTATTTGAGAGGGTAGCTCTATTTGGATTTAGATGATTGTACATATGACAGATTTATGAGTTTCTTTCTTTCTTTTTTATCTTTGGTATGTATATAATTTCAGCATTTCATTTTATTTTTCGTACTTTTTACCTTGAGTATGTATATAAAAGTTACATTCTATTATATATATTCATCTCCCCTTTTGTATATTCGATTAAATCCCCTCTTGTACATATTCATTCTACTTTTCGCATATCTCCTTTTCTTAGCTTCTTATTTTATGTTCATAGCTTCTTGTTTTGAGTTTTTGCAATAAGCCTTTGGTTTTCTTAATGGCAAGTTTCTTTCCAAAGGTGGAATTTGTGTGAATCGGGTGACTCTTTCCGATGATGGATGTCATGAAAACCTTCTTACGGGTTTGAGTTTGTTTTTCTTTTTTCTTATTTGTAGTTAGTTGGTAAGGGTACCTCAAGCAAAGCTTCACTTAGGCCTAACATATTTGTCTTTGATCCTATGGTCAAAAACAAATTGTTGTGTATAGGATGGTGAAAGTTGTGACCTACAGACTCCTGTGTTGGCCGATAATCATCAAGTGGTTTTTCGGGACCATTGTGTTGCTCAAATATTATCTAAGGTTGTTGTGGGCCTCGGCTCCATGTCTTTAGCAATCCCAAAGCTCGTGTGGTCAGAAATTAAATTGCAAGTCCAAGTCCCTGGCTATTGGTCTATAACTTGCCCTGAATGTTTGTCTAGGAAAAATCCTAAGTGTAATTTGACTTAAGACGTGATTATAGGCTCTCCTTGATCCGAATATTATTTCGAACACTTCCGTAGCCTAACAGTGAAAAAAATCCCTAGTCAACCCTTTTGAGCCTTATACCTTTTTTCTTCAAGAACCATGATTTAAGCCTTTACTCATTCTAAAGATACCCTCTCTTGACATCTTTCCTTAGCATATGGAAAAAGTATATGTTAGGGGAGAGAGACGAGGAATGCAACAAAGTGGTAAAAACGTACAAGATGAAGAAAAGGAAAGGCAATGAAAAAGAAAGAAAATAAAAAAAGACAAAAAAAATGTTCAATTTGGAAAGGAATGAAAGGATTCAATAAAATCAAAGAGTGGAAAGTGTGGAAAGTTGAGAAAGGAGAAAAACATATGAAATGAACAAGAGAGAGTGATAGTGTGTCTCTCTAACCCCTTAGAAAGAAGTGAAATGGTTGAAAAAAGTTAAGTGAATGCATGCCAAAATGAAGCAAAAGAAGTGCTGAAGGGAAGATGGAACCTACTTAGACCAAACATTTCCTACCCTGATCCAAAAGCCTTCACTATGTTCCCATAAAAGTCCTATACGATCTTGAGTTGAATGAAACTTACATTAGTAGTCACTCAAATAAAAGGACAAGCATATGATACTTAGAGCCGGCTTGTGACTTTTCCTTGAGAGAGATGAGTGTATTTCCATTAACCTTGTTCTGAGTGCCACTTTCCTAAAGATGAGGCATTGAGGATATGTGAGTTTGGGTTCCACAACGACCAAAGTAATAGAAAAGAGTTTCTTTGATATGTTGAGTCAACTCTTGATGCTCTTGTGTCACACTAAATCCATGGTGTTTAAAAAGAGTGAATGTTATTAATGATTCATTTGAATTAAGCGCAATTGTTTGTCCCAATTGATGCTAGATGAGGTCACTTTAGGTTAGCTGAGTTTTCTTGGATTGACTCTTAAAGGATGGGTCTTGTTTTGTCCGCTTGAGGACAAGCAAAAGCTTAAGTTTGGGGGAGTTGATAACTAAAGATTATGATGCATTTTACACTCCTTGTTGCATAAGTTTTGATTAGAAATATGTAACAAAATAGTCCCAAAAGCTCACATGTTGTGCTTGATTGTAGGGTTTGATCAACACGATGAAAATTTGTTAAAAACCAGCTCAAAAAGGAGTGAAACACGCACACGTACCAAGACCAATGCCAAGCTCAGTAAAACAGGACTAGTGTGGCCGCACACCATTCTGTGCGGTCTGCAAAGATGAAGTTGAGAGAGAAGGCATTTGAGACTGCCAAGCAATGCAGCCGTAAAATATTTTATCCAGAACGCATTGATGTTATTACGGCTGCACTCGATTTGTGCAGTCTGCAAATCCCAAGATCAGAGAGTTGCCAAGTTGGAGGATGATGCCCAATGCGGTCTGCAGTCTATTTTCTGTGGACCGCAATAGAAGCTACCATTCCCATAGTGCATTTTGTATAGTACGTGGTGGCCAACTTCAGAGAGAAGATTGGTTAGCCAAGAGCCATAGTGCGGCTGAACTCGATTTTGTGCGGTCCGTACTAGCCCCGTAGTGGTATTTTTGTCCAAAATTTTCAGCCAGTATAAATAATTTTCTTTCCCATTTTTAGGTCATCAGTTGTATTTGTACGAAGAGTTGCGCTCGCGAATAGTTCTCTTTTACCATTATGAGTAATTTTAGCTTGATTTCATCATTGAATCTTCAAGTTTTATCTAGTAATTAATTATTATGGATTTTTTGTATTTATTTATTTATTTTCTTCTATAATCATGAGTAGCTAGACCCATTAGCTAGGGTTGTGGCTCAACCCTAGCGTGGGTAATTGATGGGATTTGTGTTTTAATGCTTGATTGTATATGGGTTTTTGATCTTTGGACTAATTTAGGATTTTAATTTTGAATTAGTGGTTGCAAACACTAGTTTATCCCTAACTAACTTTGGCTTTTATTAATAAGGAGAGCATAAATCTATCAAATTGGTCCAACAAAGAATTGTGACATATTCAAAAGAGATTGATAGACCCAATTAAAGGGTTAAACCTAGAGATAGTAATACTCAACTTGAACCTCAATTGTTTGCACAAAGTAGCATTCCCAATTGGTTTTGAGAAAGTCAATTCGGACAAAATCACTCGAACTACCAAGAGATATATAGTGAGTATAATCATGCAATGGTTATATCATAATCCCCAAATGTAACAATATAGCCCTAAACTCGAGAATCTATCAATTATCCACCTAGGAGAAAGTCGCTTCCCTAGTGCCTTTTAACCTAATTAGACAACCTTCAACAATTTACTCTTAGCTTAACTTAGTTCAATTTAGCGTTGTAGTAGTATACAGAAGTAATATCAAAACAAATGATGAATAAAAGTGCAATTAGAAAAATTACACATACCAATTTAGATAGAAACTCAACTACAATCTCTATCTCCATATGGAAATCGATCCGGACCTTCTCAGGTAAAAGGTGCTTTGACCATTCTTGCTTTTTTGTAGTAGTACACGGCTGGTCCCGATCACCAAACATGGCGGATTGTGATATTTATCCTGTGATCATACCGAGCAGATTATGATTATTGGTACATGACTACGCCGTACCGCCCGTGGCTATAAATCCATCCCCTTGTGATCACCCTCTCTTGTTCCTTCTTGATGAGGTATGTTCGCTTTGAGAAAATTAAAGCCAATCAGTAATTTGATTCGGTTATTGAGATTCTAATGAAAGGTTAGCATGTGTTTTATTTGGTTATTGTATTTCATCATTAATGATAATTTTCTTGGTTGTTTACCTGCTTTATTTGCCTATCTTTATTATATGGTGGATTGTTGACTAAGAAGAGTTTGATAAGTAATTGTATGCACCAAGATGGTTCTTTCTGTGATTCATGAATCGATCATATTATTATTCTGCACTTGTTGAATTTATAAACTGTATAGGTGATTAGTAGGTATCATTTATAACTTTTGTTTCTTTTATCTCGCCGAAGTAAGTTGTGGTACTTGCTGAGTACATGAGGTTGGTTGTACTCATACTATACTTTACACTTAACTGTGCAGATCCAGGTTTTGGACCAAGCCACCAGTAGCTGAGGCTTGTTGCTGAGTTATCTTGGGAGAGATGAGGTAGAGCTGCATCTCGATCGCAGCCTTGATGTCTCATTTCCTTTAGTATTGTTACTTCATTCATATATTATTGTTATTTGTATTTGAGACTTGTATTTTCGAGTTTGTGACTTTGTATTTATCTGTTTTGGTGTATTTATTATGTATCTTATGTTAAGGTTTTAGACTTATATTTTGATTTCGTCATTTCTGTTTCTATGATTTGTGATTGTTATGTTCGACTTGCCTAGCAAGTGCTTTAGGTGGTATCACAACCGGTTGGTAGTTTTGAATCGTGACAGGGGCTGAAAACATTTTCAAATGCTTCTGTTCTGACCATCAATGTGTTGGGTTTGTTATTATTTATTAATAACAAAAGAGGTGTAAATGGGAAAATGTGAAAAGACAAATGGAGGGAAGTGAAATTTTGAATAAGTTCATTTCACTAATGCACTTTGTCCCTCATTGGTAGAAGGAAAGAAAATTTTTGTGTATATATAGAGAAGCTCATCTTTTAGCTCTTAAAGAGGTGAGAAAAAGGCCAGCCTAGCGCCATCGTCGTTTTCGCTCGACTCGGGTCGGCTCGGCTTCAGCTTCGGATTTATAGAGATCGATTGCTTGATTAATCTTTTTGGACAAAAATATTTTTAAATAATTAATTCATTAAATTAATTAAGGAAAATTCAATTCGGAATGACCCATGACCCGCGGCCCAGTCTAGTGTGGCTTGTTTTTCTTTCTCGGATTATTTTAAATCCGTTTTCATTTCCCGCAATATTTTCAACAGCTATGGCTGTTTTGAAACAGTGTCACACATGTTCCAACAGCTATGGCTTTTCTGAAAGGTTGCAAAACTTTTTAGAAACAACACCAAAATTGGCTATAAATACACCTTTAAATCCCAGAATATTTACTTACAAAATTTTCTGAATAAACTTCTTCTGCATAAATTTCCAGTAAGTTTTGCAGCCTTTGAGTGGTTCGATGTTCATCGGCGATCTTGGTACCAACACTTCAGTGAGTTAAATTATTCTATCCTGGGAGGATATATTCTAGAACCTCGATTACTTGAGGGGAATAATTTCCTTAAGGACACATTGTATATTCAGTGGGCTCGATATGTTCCTATACCGTTTTCAAAATTTATTTTGAAGAAGTTTACTATTTTCGAAATTTAATTTTTACTAACTTTCTATTTCTGCTTTTAAAAAGTTTATTATTTAATTTATTTACAACAATACATATTGATAACCCAATGTAGTCAAATCAAATAAATTTTCACCACAAACATGGATCTTCATTGTGTAAAATATTTACGTGAACTAAAAAGGTACCACAAAGAACCACTACCTTTTAGGTATCTAGGTGTGGTAATATCATCAAGGAAGATCTCTAAGATTGATGTGAAATGCTAATAGATAAGCTTATAACAAGAGCGAGAGGTTGGAGTTCCAGACACCTATCCTATGCAGGATTACGAAATGCTAATAAATAAGTTTATAACAAGAGGGGGGGGGGGGGTTGGAGTTCTAGACACCTATACTATGCAGCAGGAGAACAGTTGGTTAACTCGGTGCTAATGCATATTCACAATTACCGGGGCTTCGGTATTCATATTGTCTAGAAATGTGTTGAAAGGTATCATTTCAATATTTAAATAGTTTCTATTAATAGAGTTTCATATAAGCAGCCTGGTATTTGGTGTGCACATTAAAAAGGGAAGATGAACAAAGAATCATAGACTGTATATTGTGGAATGAGGCTGATGTGGCCCAAGTATGTGGGGAATGTAGCACAAGGACTGAAAATTTAAATAGGTTAAACGGGGGTGAATTATATATATATATATATATATATATATATATATATATATATATATATAGGGGAGAACTTGGTGTCAATATTCCTACCCACATGACTATTGTTGGTCTTAAAAGAAAAACTATTCCAAAATGAGAAGAACTTAGTTAATAGTGGATATAATTGGAGAATGGGATGCTGGGAGGAATAGAACTAGGGCAGATGAATATGGAATAACGAAAATATTCCAAAATATAGCTTCATTTGTTGGCTACTACTATACACAAGAATGCTCCTAAAAAAAGAGTGCTTCGATTAGGAATTAGTCATGGCATTAACTGCCCGATATATGGAGGAGGTACAGATTCTATGGAGCATTTGTTCTTTGAGAGCCAGTTTTCAAAATCTTGTTTGCAGAGGATACTAATGTATTGGTAAAATTTAAGTTTACACATATATCTTAGATATAACTATAAAAAGGAGGAGATAAATCATTTGTAGGATACGAAAAATTATCTGAATACATTAGTTTACTTTGATTGCTTCTAATTGTCTTATTATTGGCAAAATCATTGTCCATTCTTTGATTATCAGTAACCCGAGTTCTTCTAAATTAAAGCTTTGACCGAAATTCTATTTTTTGGTTAAACAAATTGGTTCCGTTACCGAAAATCTAATAATCTATTCTTTCTTCACTTGATGTTTTTTTATTGTATCAACAACCATGTCAAACGTTAATGACAACAACCAAGTAAACCAGGGAAACCCTCAACTCTAGGGGAATTTATAAGATAACCACACACCAATTCCTTCTCCACAAAGCTCCCTTCGGCGATCTTGAGAAGGTACGCCTAATGAATCTTATTCAAATACAACTGCTTGATTTGGAAAAGAAGAAGCTGTCAATGAAGCTTTGCAAAAGCTAATCGCTGAACACGTCAATGAAGCTCTTGAAGCTTTCGCCAGTCAGTTACCTGTTGCACCGCTAACGCAAACTCCAAATACCAATACTTTGACAACCCTCGTTCTGGGCTTATAAATTCTGGTAGTGGTGGAACTCCTAGCGAGTCACGAGATAGAGAACCAGGTAACTTATATAATTTTAATTTATAAAATTTAGTAATAATATTGCAGAAACAACTCAAGGAGCAAAGTGATCGCATAGAGCAAATACCTGGGGTACCGCCTGTAGTCAAAGGGATAGATGTGGATAAATATTCACAACAACCTTGGAAACCAAGTGCTGCTCCCCTCCCTATTCTAAAGAAATTCAAAATTCCTGATATTTCCAAATACGATGGAACAACTGATCCTCGAGACCACGTATGTGCATTCACAACTGGCATAAAAGGCAATGACTTGACCAAGCAAAAATTTAATCTGTATTGGTCGAAAAATCAGTGAAACCTTCACTATGGGAGCATTAACACAGTATTCTCTTTTTTTTCGAAAATTCTATGAATTCTTTTACTGAGCTTGTAGATTCATTTATCAAAGAACATTCGTGAGCTCAAAGAGTCGAAAAAAGAATGAAAGATATCTTCAAAATCAAACAAGGGGAGTCTGAGTTTCTCAGAGAGTTTGTGGATAGATTCCAACGTGAAACAATGATACTGCTACGTGTACCAGATAATTGGGAAGCTATAGCTTTCGCTAGTAATTTGAATGAAAATAGCTCAGAAGCCACGAGGCGACTTAAGGAAAGTCTTCGTGAATTTCCAGCAACAACATGGAATGACGTTTACAACAGGTATAGTACAAAGTTAAGGATCGAAGAAGATATTAATTACGATCTCAAAAAGAGAAAAAGGTGAGTTCAAGAAGAGCAGAATTTGGTGGTTATAATTTCAATGTAAGCACTTCGGAACTCATAGTTGTTTTAAGAAGCATGGGAGATAAGGTACGATGGCCAAAAGAAATGAGATCAAATCCAAACAGGCGTAATCATGATCATTGGTGCGAATTTCATAATGATCATGGTCACAATATGGCAGATTGTAGGTTGGTACAAGGGGAAGTTGATCATCTATTGAAGCAAGGGTATCTCACCAAATTATTTAGTGAGAAAGGCAAGCGAGCATATATGAAAAATAGGCAAGATCACCCTAAACCACCTTCTCCCAAAAGAACCATCAATGTTATAAGCAGAGGTGAAAAAATCAACGAGGTAATGTACACAGCAACAAAAAATAAAGCTTCCAAAGTCACAATTACCCACGGGAAGCGGATGCGACATGTCTTAGAAGAAGAAAGTATTGCGTTCGATGATGCAGATGCGGATGGCGTATTAACTCTCCATAACAATGCACTAGTAATATCTCTACTTGTACATGATACTAATGTGAAACACGTTTTGATTGATCCAAGTAGTTCCATGAACATTATTATGCTAAGCGTGTTACGTGATATGAAAGCTGAAGATAAATTAGTACCAAAGGCGCAGAGCTTGTCTGGATTTAAAAATTCTAGCATCGTAACAAAAGGAGAGGTAATACTCACTACATTTGCAAATGGTGTTATCAAAGATTCAAAATATCAAGTGGTAGATATGGAGATGGCTTACAACATGATTCTTTGGAGACCATGGATTCACGATATGGATGTCGTTCAGTCAACCATACATTAGGTTATCAAGTTTCCATCATCATGGGAAATATGTCAAATTTGTGGAGATCAAAAAACATCCAGGAGAATCAATTCTGTAGCTGATTCAAGTACGGGAAACAAAGAAAAATAGCAGTTATAGAATCCAATTGGGGATATCATGATACAAACCTCAACTAAACAAGGGCGAATAGACGTGTACTCAAGACCTGATGTCATTCAAGAACAAGAGGAAAACGAGAATATAAAAACAACGATTGAAGAACTTGAGGTCGTAGTGATATTTACACAATGCCGTAAAAGGAAAGTTTACATAGTGGTCATTCTAAGCCGGGACATGAAAGGTAAGTTAATTGAATTTTTGAAAACAAATTTAGAATTTCTTGCTTGGTCCTATTCTGATATGACAGCAATACCACTAGAGGTAATGACTTACAAGTTAAATGAAGACCCATCATATCCACCTGTTAAACAAAAGAAAATGAGGCAAGGAACTTTCAAAAATCAGGTAATTCAAAATGAGGTCAAAAAATTATTAAAGATTGGGTCTATCCGCGAGGTAATGTATCTCAACTGGTTAGCCAATACTGTTGTGGTACCAAAAAAGAATATAAAAAGGAGAGTTTGTGTAGATTACACGAACCTTAATAAAGCTTGTCCTACAGAGACTTTCTATTACCCCATATAGATCAATTAATTGACGCTACTGTAGGTAATGAGTTATTAAGTTTTTTAGATGCATACTTAGGGATATAACCAAATCAAAATGGATCCTGAGGATGAAGAAAAAACTGCGTTTATAACAGACAGGGGGACCTACTATTATAAGGTAATGCCTTTTGGTCTCAAAAATGCTGGTGCAACATATCAAAGACTGGTGACCAAAATGTTTCAAGAACATTTGGGAAAAACTATAAAGGTTTATATAGACGATATGCTCGTCAAAACTTAGCATTTGGGAGATCATATATCTCACTTGTCTAATACGTTTCAGATTTTGCAAAGATTTAATATGAAACTAAATCCTGTGAAATGTGCATTCGTGTTGCATCAGGTGAGTTTTTAGGTTTTCTTGTCTCTAACCGTGGTATTGAAGTGAATCCACATAGATTAAGGCCAACGAAGAAAAACCTGACATGCTGACAAGTAAAAAAGAAATGTAGAGGTTGACAGGAAGAATTACGGCCTTGGGGAGATTCATTTCTAAATCATCAGCAAAATACTATAAATTCTTTTCAGCTCTTATAAAGCAGGATCATTTCGAATGGAATGAAGAATGTCAACAAACACTCAAAAATTTGAAGACATAGTTATCAAATCCTCCCTTGCTCGAAAAACCAAAAACCGGGGAAAAATTGCTTATCTACCTTGCTATCTCAGAAGTAGCGGTAAGTGTTGTTTTAGTCCCTGAAGATCAAGGTAAACAATCTCCGATCTATTATGTTAGTAAATCGTTATTCAATACGGAGACGCGGTATCCACAATTAGAAATACTCACACTTGCATTAATCATGGCATCTAGAAATCTATGGCCTTATTTCTGATGTCACCTTATCATAGTAGTAACTACTTATCCATTACACAATATATTGCACAAGCATGAGTAATAAGGAAGGTTAGCCAAGTGGGCCATAGAATTAAGTTAATATGACATCACGTACCGGCCTAGAACCGCGATTAAGTCTCAAGTGTTGGTAGATTTCGTGGTTGATTTTAGCCAAGGAATGCAATTAGAAGCAGAAAAAATTGCATGTTCTCAATGGATCTAATCCGGGGATTTGGACTTTATTCACCGAGGGTACATCTAATGTGAAGGGTGCATGCTTAGGAATTGTTTTGGTACCACCAATGGGTGAGACCATTCAACAAGCCATTAAATTTCATACTATAACTAACTATGAAGTAGAGTGTGAAGCTGTGATTGCATGTTTAGAATTGGTACAAGAACTTGGCATTTATCAAATTTTAATCAAAAGCGATTCACAGCTTGTGGTAAACCAAATGCTGGGGGACTTATACAGCCAGGGAAGCACGAATGCAACCGTATTTAGAGAAGGTACATGACTTGATCAAGCAATTCAAAACCTTGAAGGTTATGCAAATACCAAGAGATGAAAATGTTGAAGCAGACACCCTAGCTAATCTGGCATCTGCTGCAGACGTGGCACGCAATATAAATGCTTCTGTAATTCATTTATTTCATTCGGCGCTCGATCCAGACAAGAATAAGGTAAATTTCAATATCTTTACTTGGTATTGGAGAAATGATATTATCGCTTTTTTGCAGTGCGGTACCATCCTTGAAAATAAGAAAAAAGCTCACGCGCTTCGGAAAAAGGCTTATCGGTATTGCTTAAATCAAGGTAATCTTTACTGAAAAATATTTGGTGGCCCTTTCTCAAGGTGCCTCAGTCCTTCTCAAACGGAATATATGATGAGAGAAATAGACAAGGGACATTGGGGAAACCATGTAGGAGGCAGATCTCTGGTACAAACCATGATTAGAGCAGGTTACTATTGGCCTAAAATGGAAGAAGAAGCGGAAAATTCATGGCAAAATGTGATAAATATCAAAGATACGGTAATAACATGCATAGAGTAGTAGAGTTACATTCGTTCATTGCACCGTGTCAATTTATGAAGTGGGGGATGGATATCGTGGGACCACTACCACAAGCAAAATGACATGTAAAATTTTTGCTCATACTCACTGACTATTTTATTAAATGGGTGGAGGAAGGAGCATTCAAACAAGTACGAAAAAAAAAGTTAAAGATTTTATTTGGCGGAACATCATATGCCGATTTGGTGTACCAAAAGAAATCGTGTATGATAATGTCCCTCAATTAATAGGCATACAAATTACAGAGTTTTTTCAAAGTTGGCAGATCAAAAGGATTACATCCACACCTTATCATCCGGTGGGTAATGGACAAGTGGAGTCAACAAATAAACTCATTATCAACAATATAAGGAGCATTTAGAGGAATCAAAAGGTAATTGGTCGGAATTGTTACCTGGTGTTTTATGGGCATACCACACAACAACAAAAACAAGTACGGGAGAAACACTATTCTCATTGGTATGCGGAACTGAAGCTTTAATTCTTGTGGGGATAGGAGAGCCAAGTACAAGGTTTACCCAAAAGTCAGAAGGATCTAATGATGAAGAAATGTGGATAAATCTTGATCTACTTGAAGGAAGAAGAGAAGTTGCATTAATAAGAATAGCAGCACAAAAGCAGGTCATAGAACTATACTACAATCGAAAAGCTCGTTTATGATTATTTAAGATTAGGGACATCGTACTCAAAAAAGTCTTTCAATCTACTAAGGCAGCTAATGTGGGTAAATTATGTCCGACTTGGGAAGGATTTTACAAGATTCATGGCATCGCTAGGAAAGGAGCATACGAATTAGAGACGATGGATGGCAAGATATTACCCTCGCATTGAAATGATGTTCACTTAAAGAGATATTATTTCTAAAGAATACCCATGGGTAGGTTTCCTCCTTTTAAATTTTTTGTTTTGAGTTGTTACAATTTTACTAGCGATTTTATATGATAGGCAAAAAATCTAACACGTACTAAATGATGAGTCATGGCCTGCAGGCATGTGGAATTGATTAAATCTTCGGTCTAGGGTTATAATTATTCTGATAGAAATTGATACGGGTTAAGCAGTCTTCATCTACAATCGCACCTCCGAGTCCTGTATGTTTTTCCTTTTACAGGAAAAGGACCAAAATGAGAGGGATAATCAAGTGCTTGAGGCTTCATACTTCAATGCTCAAACACTTGGGGGACTATATAATATACATATACACGTGTATTAAAAAGGCAACGAAGAAGATTGAGAAACAATCAAAAATCAAGCATGAAAAGTTCACTCATTGAATGAAGCAAGTGCAGAGTAAAGTCATGAGCTAAAACCAAAGAAAAACCCTATTATAGTTAGGGTAAAGACAATGTATTGTAACAGGTAATAAATAAAAACCTTGTATTTATTTTCTTTGAAATGTACTGAAATGGGTTATATCTAAAAACCTCGTGTACATTTTCTCTTTAAAATCTGTTGTACGAAAAATAATTACGAGAAAGTTATAGATGTAATCCAAATACATGTAAAAGTGTTATTCGAAACTAGACAAAGTTCAAATAAAAACTTATCAAAGTCATTTCAAGAAACATGTGTATTCCTATTTCTTTTATCGTATATTAACACCGTTATAAAGTTGAGATGTCTTCTTCATTAAGTTTTGGATATAAAAGGACCCTCTTTTATAAAATACATGATTAATTTATTATTCATGAAATTAACATAAGGATTTTTGAAGAATAAAAATGCAAGTTATTAAGTAACTCCTTAGAAATAAAGGCAAGAATAAATGAAACAGAAGTTCAAATATTGATGAAAACTTCTTAATATTAAAAAGATTAGACTAAGTATGAACTTAGTCATAAACTGAAAAATTGTTATACATATTACCCTATAAAAGGTCTGGGGACTTAAGATTAAAAAACAAAACCCTCAAATGAGACCAAGGGTTATAATCACATTTTCATAAAAAAATAGCACAAAAAAGTTCAAATAATATAAACCTTTCACTGATTTGATGAAGGGATTGAAGCAGGGACATCAATAGAAGTAGGTTCGACTTGACTTGAAGGAGTGGGGATACCTGTATCACCTTCAACATAACCAATAGCTTAAGCCACCGGAGGAGAAAGAACTTGGCTCCGTTGAGTTTTTCAATAGTCTCTTTAATCTTGGCAAACTCAGATTCCAAGTCAAAATTCTCCTAGCTAGCTTCAACGAGGGTATCATGGCAAAAATTTAGGAACACCCAACTCACTTTAATGGCAAATTTATCCTCAAGAATCTCTTCGTCTTTTTCCCATCAGCAATTTCATGTCTTAAATTCTCATTTTCAGTCAAGGCAGATTCATACTTGAAGAGAAGCGTGAGAATTTTCTAAGGTGCAAACTTTATCAGAGGATACCTGGAGATATTCTTGAGCTTGGATCAAAGCTTGCACAAGTTCACCAGCATATGCTTCTTTTTTATCCAAGAGAACCTTCAACTATCTGATTTCTTCACTTGCCTCGGAAAGTTGTTCAGAAAATGAGGTTTCAAGACGATCTTTTTTTTTTGTTTGCTTGACTTGAGGATGCTTTTTCAATTGCCAATTCTGATGTCAAAGCCCTTACCTGCTTCTCTGAGGTACCTTTACCCTCTTCTAATGCTTCTTTGTCAATATGAAGACTTTCACACTGTTCGTTCCAATTATCTGTCTCCACTCGATAGTCACGCACTAGTTGCTCTAAAAGGGTAACTCTTTTCATCATCTCCATGCCGATGAGATTGACCTAAAAAAGGAAAGGGGGAAAATGAGTGAGAACCTTGAAAATAGAAAAGGTAAAGTAAAGTTAGAAAAAGGATACCTTTAAAGAAGCATGCACAATATCGTTCATCAAGGTCAAGGTACTGTGGCTATCAAGCTTAGCTTTTTTGATTGGTCCGATCAAAGGCTTTAGCCACACTTCAGCTTGACATGATTTCCTCAAAAGGATATTCTCAACAAGAACTTCAATGGTGTCTTGCCTCATAACTTCACCTCTGCTTGAGGACCCAACTTTGGGGTAAGGAATAGATAATGAAGGAGTAGTTGAGGGAGGAACAGTAGAATAGTTAAAGCATCATGTAGAAGAGTAGTGACAGTCTCAACATGAAAAGAAGGAATCACAAGAGCGGAAGTAGTAAACAAAGGCAGGGGTGCTTCATTAGAAATTGGACCAAATCATCATTGTCAAACCTGCGACTAAAACGTTGCTCAATAGAATCATGAGCAGCAGCAGGAACATCATCAACATCCTCAGAAAAACACCACTGGGGCTTCAATAGATTCAGTAAGAGAAATAGAATGGCGGCGGATGCTTCATCATCGGAGATAATACGTCTACGAGCCCGTGGCCTTGTTACCAAGGAACCCCCATCTTCCTCTATTTCAGAATCTTGTTCATCAACATATTTTCTTTTCCATGAAGAGCCCAAAATAATTTCTTGGGCCCTTTACAAATAAATATGAGAAGCCGCGACCGCCTCAGCACTAATCCCTCGAACTGCAAATCTTGATAAAAAGAAGGATTAAAATAAGTTCAGGGAAAAACAATATATGAAACAAATAGAAATAAAAGAACTTTTACCATGAGTTTTCACTTTCCAACCAAATCGTTGGGAAAGAGACTTCCAAAGATCTACCCTCCATTGCGGCAGTATTTAACAGCGTTCCTACCTAACCTTGGAAATTGGAAATTTTATTAACAACTCCCATGGTTACTGCAAAAGAAAAGGATAAATAGAATACTGATAAATAAAATCGAGGGAAAAGATATGAGAGAAAAGGAAGACGAAAGATTTACGTGGAAAATTCTAATTCTTAAGGAAGGGAATATTTTCTTCACCCACTAGACCAACAGTGGGGGTAGAAATAAACCGGGCATACCAGCCACAGTCTCTGTCGTTTTCAGGGCTAACAAAAACTCTCTTGCTCCTTGCCACTAAAGTAAAAATGCCTTGGTGAAAAAGTCTAGGAGTGTATAGATGAATTAAATGGGCAAAGGTGAAAGGCACACCAGCCATGTTAGTCAAATGCCTAATACATGTGACAACCCTCCACACTATAGGACCAATTTGACCTAAACAAACATAAAAAAATTGACAAAATTCGAGAATTACTGGATCAATAGCAGGTTTGAAACCAAATGTGAATGGGTATGTGTAAACAATAGAAAATCCAATTAAATAAGAGGAGATTCTCTAATTCGCATTCGGAAATATAATAGGGAAATCATGACCCCAATGGGGATCTCTACGAATTAAAGAATCAGACCATCAATGATCTGAGTTGGATAGATATTAACACGGCCGAAAGAAGATATTTGATTTCTAAGAGACTCTCTATCATTATAGAAATATAATTCTGCTGGAGCTATCTCCCCTACTGGAGATTCACGCAGAGTCATAGAGGATTCCTTACCTCTAGAAGAAGGTCTATGTGAAAGTGAACCTCTGGTTCTAGACGAAAGGCTAGAACTAGATGAAGGAAGAGAAGAACCACGTGTAGATGAAAACCCTAAATTAAATTGTCTACTTCCTCCCCTTCTAATCCTATTAGGGGCAAGAGGAAGACTATCAACTATGGTAACTCTCCTAGAGTTAGGGTTTGGTGAAGGCATGGCAATACGAGGTAGATGAAGAAGGAGAACTGAATATTCTGGAAAGTTTTACGAGGAAGATGAGAACGAGAATTTCATATTTTAGAAGCTTTGAACTTTATGAGACAAAACCAAAAAATGAAAACTATGTTTATACTAGGAAGCAACCGTCAAAGTAAATAGCGTAATGATGGAAAGGTCATAATGAAAACTGTCGCTTCATAATTGGTGAAGCCGTAAAAAGCCTTATAAGACGCTGAAGAATCTCAGAAACAACAAAGAGATGCCATGTGTGACAAGCATTAAATGAAAGTGACAATTGAAACACCGATTCTATAATAAACATTAATGGCAACAGAAATCCCAGTTTAATCAAATTCACTTTCCAAATATTCAATCGATGAATAAATGGCAAGTGGGGGGACTATCTATATTGGAAAAAATTGAGTTTACACATATCGAAGTATTTAATGATGACACGTCATGACATGAAGTTCGGTCAAAGAATGATGATTAGCAAAGAGGTACGGGTTGCAATAGATACGAGCACTAGCATGAGCACTGGCAGAAGCAAAGGCACAAGCGGAGGTACGAGTAGACTCGACGCTCATATCTATTTAAATACAAAAATTTAGGAGAATGAACCTGTTAGTATAAGGAAGTACAGATGCAATATTTAATGAGCATTCAATATTGAAAATATTAGAGAATCTGTATTAAATTATAATGATTGTGTAACGTAGCATTTAATGCCTTTAATTGTCCATAATAAATCAATTATGACCAAAACAAAACGTATATCTTAACTATTAAAAGTAGAAGATGAATCATTTTTAGGACACGAAATTATCTGAATACATTGGTTTACTTTGATGGCTTCTGATTGTCTTATTATTGGAAAAATCATTTTCATTCTTTTATTATCAGTTAGTCGAGTTCTTCTAAATTAAATCTTTAGCCGAAATTTTATTTTTTGGTTAAATAACTAATTTGGTTGAGGTTCGGTATACAGAACACTGAACTCCAAGGAATATAGTTTAGGATAACAAGACTACACGGAAAATTGTGCAGTGCATTTGCAATACCTATCTTGCTGCACTACTCTCTCATATGTGCAGGACTAGAAAAACAACCTCGTGGAAGCACAAGGTTCTTCTACCCTAGAAACTTTGTGAATAGATTAAGCAAGAGTGCAGAATACACTGAAAACGGATAACAATTGAATTTTTATTGTGGTTTTAAGGACACGTAATTCTTAGAAAAAACTTAAAGAAACAATAAATCGATATTGAAATTAAATGTAAATATAAATAAAGAAAACCAAATGAAATGTATATCTTTGATCCTTAATCTAGGATGCCCTGGAATCAAGTAAATATTTCGTCAGAAAATATAATCACAGTAACATAAATATTGAGAGCTTAAGAGACAGAGAATATATTTCTTTATATGACGTTAATATGATGTCCTTTTACAAATGATCAGGCCCCCTTTATATAGTAGGGGACCCATGCTCTTGGTATAAGTCTAAATACAGTAAGAAATTTCATGATTGACTAATTAATTGGCCTCTTCTTGGTACGTACCGGTATTTGCGCCGTGAACTTCACCTGATTGCGGATATTTCGTCTTTCCATTATTCGACGCCATAGGCTTCCCTCGAACTCCAACTTATTTTCTTGATCTTGGTCGATCTTAATCTTGCTCGGTTTCGATCTTGGCTGATCTTGGTCTCGATCGATCACTAAGTCATAAGCTTGATAATCTAACTTCGTGTCACGATTCGGTATGATGTAGGATCGAATCTTGGCCTGTAACCCCGGTCTAGATTAATCATATAAAGGTGAAGCACAAGTTTGACCATATACGAAGTACAAATAATTTTAGAGAAGACAGAGTAGTAGAAAGAAGGAACGGGTGAAAAGTCTTTGCAGATATGATACAACAAATGTACAAATATAAAGCTGTTGTGAAATAATATAAGAACAAGAACAATAATACAAGAATAAGAACAATAGAGAGAAAAGTAGAGAGAGGAGTATTCTTATTGATACTCTGGGATGATTTACAATGGGGTAAGACCCCTCTATTTATAGGAAGAGAAAGGACTTAGCCTCAAAGTAAAACTCTTCTATAAGATAGACATTCACTCTAATTAGAGTTCTATTTATAACACTCCCCCTTGAATGTCTATTCAATAATGTGCCTCGTTAAAACCTTAACTAAAACAAAACCCAATGGGAAAAAATTTAAAGAAAAGGAAAAAGAGTACACATGTTTGAATATGCGCCTATTGGTTGCCTCGTTAAAAACCTTGCAAGGAAAACCCAGTGGGACAAAACCTTGTAAGGGAAAAAGAGTGCAACGCGCATTAACTCCCCCTGAAAAGAGCATCAATTCACATCCTTGAGCATTTGCATTCCAATCTTGTGCACCATCTTCAAAACGATCTTTTGTAGAGATTTGATAAATAAATTAGCCATATTGATTTGAATAAATATTCCGCACCTTGAAATTATCATTCTTGATAGATATGAACATCTTCATATAATGTCGTGGAATGACTCTTCAATATCTCCATAGAGGTGTTCTTGATGCCATCATGCTTATAGTTATAGCAAGATACATATGTACACAAGTTGCACTTAGGATGTGGTACTTCAGGACCAAGAATTGTATATGCTTCAAGCAACTTCAATCTTTCATGGATTGACATATAAGTTAAGTCATATAAGCCATATAATAGACTTTAGATGCATATCAAGTTTTCATGTCATGCTAAACAAATAAGATATCGAAAACTGATTACACATACCATTGACTTTATACTTTCATGTATTTGAACTACATGTCCAAAACTACATGTCTTTCATATGGAATCAATTCTGCTTGAATTGTATCTCTTCCATTTAGCCAATTTTTTTTGTATTCGACAAACATAAGATCCTCATCGATATTTAGTGCTATCATAGATGTCGTCGACGAACATTTTATATCGGTTCCAGTAAATTTTCATAAAGACATAACATGGAGATCTCTTTATTCATATATTCAGGTACCTGAATCTCTCATGAGATTTTATGAAGTGTTATGTCATGTGATCTTCTAGATCACTTGCCTCCCCATTATGATCACTTTGATCATTTGCTCATCTTCTTTATTAAGAAGTTATTTTGAAACCGATTTGTCTATACGCTTCAAGCGTATCAAAGACTTTGTCCTTCTGGGACTTAATATGAGCATTTGCAGTGAGAATATAGTTACTTTCTTTGGGTCAGCAAATGCGTAAAGCATGCTTTGCAATATGTTGCAATTGAATTATCCTTTTATGAACCTCAGGTTCATATTATGATATTCGAGGATCTATATATACAAATGATAATTCATCCCATGTAACCTTTTCTCAAGTGTTTATCATGTCTCCCCCTCATGTTAGAAAAGCTAACTTGTTTCCTCAACTTGAGAGTCCATCTTTGTGCATTATGGTGTTAATGAAAATATACACCGCACATCAATAATAATAAGATGAAATTATTTTGGTTCCTGACCCTGAACCACTTGTGAGGGGAGAATATAATATACTCTCGTATACAACGTATATCAAACTGATATATATAACTTTGTTCTCATAAAAAACAGTTTAGCTATTAAGTGGAGGCACTTAATAATTATCTTGCTAAACCAATTATGATATAAACCAACTTATCAAGATGAACTATCTTGAATAGAAAATTTGGAATTTATGCTCGAAGTTATATTACTGAGCAATTTACCTCGCAAGCACCGGCCAGGCTGCGGGTTAATAACAATCGCACATGTAACCATATCGTAGATGCATCATATGTGGCATACATGGCAGGTGAATGGGCCCATATTCACCTTTGATATTTCCAGAATTTATGGGATTCAACCCAAACTCTTTAGTTGGTCAATTAATTAATGAGAACAAGTAATACAAGAGAATTCGTAAAGAACTTTCTAGTTCTTTAATATTTACCCATGTGAATTCTTATTACTGCACATCATACTTAAAATGATATGGCTAACCCGAATGCCAACTGAATAAATTATCAATATTGATAAACTTCAAATTTACACCATGACACGTGCAATTATCAATAAACTTCAAGTTTATTATGATATGGATTTTTATATCAATAAACATCCACTTTATTGTGGTATTCTTGTGTAGTACAAACTGGAGAATAAAGCGGGTAGTTTTTCACATACAGATTATCCCGCTACAAGTTGTAGTAATAGAAGATATCAAATCTTTCCTTTATTTATAGTCTCAATATAATCAATCGCTTTCGCATATACTTTGGAAACTGAATAAGTTTCTTTGAGACTTACTACAACGCAATACCTTATTGGTAATCAATTGTGTTTCTCCAACATAGTAATAATTGGCTCTTCTAGAGCTCCCAATTAATTTTGTACTACCACAAATTCATCAACATCCATGTGGTGAATATCTCTTTTAAAGAGAAAGTTATACCATTATGGTCATGTCAAAATTATATGCAAGATATGTTTCTTGCATTATTATTGTCCTTTGGTAATCACATTGACAAATTATTTTGGCGTACAATAGGTATGTGACCAATGACTATTCATGCCATAACAATAACATTATTTTCATATATCATCTCAAACCTCCTTCTAGGGGTGAGTGTGGTATTTTCAATACCAATTTCATGTTCATATTCTTCCAATAATGAATATTTATTCGTGAATCAGATGTTGTCACATTCACTGTTGGGATATGTGATTTTGTTATCCTTTTCAAATCTGTAAATGCGTCTGGCATTCGATTTGCTATTCTTTGCAAATGGATAATATTTTGCACCTCTTTTTCACAAATAGAGGTATGTGGATCAAGATGAGATAATGATGCATTTTTCCACAAAATTTCCCGTTTGATTTCACCAACTTCTTCCCCTAATTTTGGGAAAAGTGTCTCATCGAATTGACAGTCTGCAAATCGTGCAGTGAACAAATCCCCTGTCAATGTTTCGAGGTAGCGAATAATGGAGGGCGATTCAAACTCAACATATATTCCTAACCTTCTTTGCAGACCCATTTTGGTGCAATATGGTGGTGCTACAGGCACATATACTACACATCCAAAAATTCTTAAGTGGGATATATTAGGTTCATGACCCAAAACTTATTGCAACGGAGAATATTTGTGATAATTCGTCGTTCTGAGACAAACTAGCATTGCTGCATGCAAAATGGCGTGACCCCAAACCGAAGTGGGCAGCCTCGTTTTCATGAGTAAATGAGGAATTCAAGATTATTCTCATCTATTGTCTCAATATGATATCCATTTTGAATGATATCTTTAAAACTCAACAAGTTCCTTTTAGACTTGGAGGAGAACATTGCATTCTCTAAAATGTTGTTCCTTTAGGCAGAGTTATAGTTGCTCTTCCGGAGCTTTTAATCAATTTACTACTACCAGAAATTGTAGTAACATTTGCCTTACACATACTTAAATGAGAGTAATATTTCTTCTCTTTGAATATCGTATGTGTGGTACATGAATCAATTAATCAAAAGAGATATACGAACATGAGAATAAATAAATTTAATCCGTTGCTTCATAATTAAATAATATTTTCAAAATCTGCTGAGGTTAGTCGGTTAACTTAGCTAATAGTCGACTAACTTGGGAAGCAGTCATTAGGTTAGTCGACTAACTAAATCAGATAGTCGACTTTCTTGCCTTGCAAAAAAGTCCAGTTTTAATGCGAAATATTAGTTAGTCGACTAACTAAGTTGATAGTCGACTAACTTAGTAAACAGTCATCAGGTTAGTCGACTATCTAAATCAGATAGTCGACTAACTTAGCTTGCGGAAAAAACCAGTTTTAATGCGAAATATTAGATAATCGACTAACTGTTAGGTTAGTCGATTAACTCTACTGGAAAATAAAAATATCTTTGAAATTTAAGCATATTGAAACATTCTAAAGAACTAATACTAACATTATATCATAAGCTAACTAATACGAGCTGATACTAATGACTATTAGTTTATTCACTAACTAATACAAATAAGTAAAATAAAATCAAACAATTCCATCTTCCTTCATCACAGATCCATCACCAATTAAGTGGTCTATTTTTCCCTCATGGTGCTCAAAGAAGTCTGACACATCCAAGTGGGTGATGTCAAAATTGTCGTCAGAGACAGAATTGGATTCAGGGCATTTACCTTTTAGAGATGCATGATAAAGCTCAACCAAATGTCTTGGTACACGGCAAATTTTCGCCCAGTGCCCTTTTCCACCGCAACGATAATATATAGTTTATGAACTATTTGCTTTTGGATTCTCATCGCATCGTGCTTGTGGCAGAGTGACCAACTTCAGGTTGTCATATCTCTCCATTAAGCCATTCCACAAGATAGGTGGATCTTTGACGGTGATATATTAAATTTTCAAAACTTCATCAAGGTGATGGCACAAGAAAATCAAGGCCTTAGCACAGTTTCAAACCTTCATCAAGGTGATGGCGCAAGAAAATCAAGGCCTTAGCACAGTTTCAAACCTTCATCAAGGTGATGGCGCAAGAAAATCAAGGCCTTAGCATAGTCTTGGGTGGATGCATTATTTCTGTCTTTAATGGCGTCTCCAAGACCCATTGCATCCAAATGGATTTCAGCATCCAACACCCATGTCATATAGTTCTTGCCCGAAATTTCAAGGGCAACGAACTTTCTTTTCATAATGTCAGACATAAAACAAAATTACATCAAGAACGTGTCCATACTTACGGGCTTTATTACAATTATCACATTCACTTCAGGGAATGGATCATAATCATCTGTATGTGCTATACAATCTCATGTCAAATATTACTTTCATAAAGTGAAAGATTATTTTGAGAATCTTTATTTTCTCATTATCACAATGATGACGATTATAATTCCGTCTATTGTCACATCCACATCCATTGATACCTTCACGGTAATAATTTTGTCTTCTTTCAGACTTATCACATACTGCTATCACATTCTCTAAAGGGAATGAGAATGAAGCAAATTCAATGGGACGGATTTTCAATTCTTTGCCCACAATCATACACGAATTTAATCATGGCAAGACATAGAAATTTTACCACTTCACGTGTTTATAATTTCTTACAAACTCCATTAGAGTTATAATCAAACTTTGTTGTCTATGTTTGTATATGAAATCAAATCGTAGAATTTCAAGAATTTGAAATGGAAAAGTAAATTACTTACCTTTAAGGTATACCAATAAATGTTGTGATATCAAATATACCTCTTGAGTTTCCATCCCGTTGCATTATTTTATGATGATACCATCTCTTCTAATTTTCCGTATAGAAATTCTCATATGGAGTAGTAGCAATCGTTATTACACTCTTTTGCTTGGAAATTCACCTTCAAAAAGAAAACAAAAGTAAACAACGAGAAAGAAAAAAATTGAAGAATTTCAGAAACCAAAATATCACAAATCTCGTTTCACTCGAATAGAAAAACCCAAACGATGGAACACGAATTAGAGTGGGTGAATCTGATTGCAACTCGAGATTCTGAGAGCGATAATTGCTGAATATTAAATTCAATTGGTTAGAGACTCGTGCTGATAACGTGTTATGAAATAATATAAGAACAAGAACAATAATACAAGAATAAGAACAATAGAGAGAAAAGTAGAGAGAGGAGTATTCTTATGGATACTTTGGGATGATTTACAATGGGGTAAGACCCCTCTATTTATAGGAAGAGAAAGGACTTAGCCTCAAAGTAAAACTCTTCTATAAGATAGACATTCACTCTAATTAGAGTTCTATTTATAACAAAAGCTATTTTCCTCTTGTGGGGTAAATTTCTTTTTTTGGGTAGGGACAGGTAGTTGCAAGACCTGAGGATTCTTTGTATCGTACTCCTCCATTTTAATTTGCATGAATCTATTTGATTGGGTACAAAGTTTAAGATATAATAAAAAGTTTTTGAATTTGTGGCCTAAACAAGTCAAAATTGGTTTAGAGTATTCGTATGGTTATAAAAAGGAATTTTTACCTTTATAGCAAAAGTTAACATCTTATTTATTTTAAATATATACCATTTAGAAAAATTATATTCTGTAGATACCTTTTAAGGTTTATAGCAAAATATTTAATTTTGGTTACCTCCTAGCCCTAAGCCACTAAATACGCTATTCAGTTACAATATTTTCTTTCTCTCTCTATTTTGATACATCTTATTCTCTTCCCTCATTCCCTAAAAATATGATACTCAATCTCAAAATTCCTCTCACCTACGCCATTTTCTTTTCTTCTTGGAAACAAACGAAAAATCCGTGCTTCTAGCCGGCGATGCAATAGCTCCCGCCGACGGAGACGCATGAATCAAGTCGGAAAGCATTGTTTGTCTTCCATATACCAGTTTGCATTTATTTATTATCACGCAAGTCAAATTAACATTTTGAATTGAAATATTTGCCTTGTTCCCAACTTTTGTCCATTTCTGTTGGTCCCTAGCTACTTTCTCTTTTTCTTTTTTTATCTTTTTCTTTTATCGTAAATTAGGGTTTGTTCTTGAACAAAGACGACGGAATTTGGGCTGAGCAACTTAAATTTTTTGTTAATATATTTCAATGCTTCACATTGTATTTTCATGTATTTCATTGTATTCATTGTCTTTTTTTCATTGTAATTCAATGTATCTCGTTGTATTTTACATATTTCATTTGTATCCACTATTTTTTATTGTATTTCAATGTATCTCACTGTATTCTATATATTTTATTATATTCACTATCTCGCTATATGCCATTAATGTATTCATACGTTTTTTTAGTTAATATAATTTATGTATTCAGATGTATTACATAAATTCTCTGAAGATTGCTATGTTTTTTGGATATATTTCGGTTGATATTTTTTTTATAACTGAAAATACAAATTTTGTGTGCTATAATTGAGTTTTTTGAGCTATGTTAGGAATCTATTATGCTAATTGATTCACTTTCCATTTTAAAAATAGTGTAATCCCCTACTTCATGCCATGAATACAGTCGAATATAATAACCTGTCCAGCTGTAATCCATTGTTTCACTGCATAAATTCAGTCGAATACAACAATTGATTAGATGAACTTCCTTGATTCATGCCTATTCACTACTAAAAAAATCAAGTTTTAGTGCCGGACAAATTCTGTAGCTAAATAGATAGTGACAGATTAGTAATGGATTATCAAAAAATTAAATTAGTTACGAGCGTTTACCGACAGATTAGTGACGACATTCATAGTTAATTCCAATTGTTTTTGTAGAGATTTTTGCTACTCTATTCATAAATACAATAGTTAAATATATCAAATACATCTTATAACCACAGATAAGGTATCTGTAATACGTAGTATAGCAAATGTTATCTATAGATAGCTAATTACTATTAAACGATAGTACTTTTATGAAAATTTACTTTCAGAATTAAAAGTTTATGCTAAATTATTTCCAAATTTAGAAAGGAATTATTTTTTTAGAATGCACTACAAAAATAGGTTCACATACAAATCGGAATGGAGGGAATATTTTTTTTTTATGATGATAAATAATTTATTTCTTCATCAGAATAATAATAATATTATAAGTAATATCCTTTTGAGAAGAAAACTAAGAAGAAGATGATAGTAAAATAAAACAAGAAAAGGTTGCATTTGCCTGCAGTACTAAATTTTCTACACTTCGAAAAAAGATAAAAAGAGGTGGGGTTTTGGAGAGAGTGACATGTTTCCACTTTCCACACTTTGGTCTAGGAAAGTTGTGATAGCCTGACATTTTAAAGGCCAACTAGTTTACTGTAATTACATGATCAACTAATCTATTCGATTTTAATTTAGCACATGTCCTTTTTGTTCTTTAAGTTAGGGAGGAAGGTTCATTTGAATGTCTTTCCGTTAAAAATTCATTACAACATTATGCATATTGTTATGAAATAATATAAAGACAAGAACAATAATATAAGAACAAGAGCAATAAAGAAAATAGAGAGAGAAATATTTTTATTGATACTTAGAGATTGTTAGGGGATTAATTACAATGGTAGAAGACTCCTTTATTTATAGGGAGGTAGTGACTTAGCTACCAAGAATAAAACTCTAGAATCTCTCTAATTATAGACATTCACCTTAAATAGAAGTCTATTTATAACACTCCCCCTTGAATGTCTATTCAACAATGTACCTCGTTAAAACCTTAAAACCAAAACCCAATGGAAAAAATTAAAGAGAAGGAAAAAGAGTACACATGTTTGAATATGCGCCTATTGGTTGCCTCGTTAAAAACCTCGCAAGGAAAACCCAATTGGGACAAAACCTTGTAAGGAAAAAGAGTGCAACGCGCATTAACTCCCTCTAATGAGTACATCAATTTATATCCTTGAGCATTTGCATTCCAATCTTGTGCATCATCTTCAAAACGATCTTTGGTAGACGTTTGACAAATCAACCATATTGACTTGAATAAATATTCCGCACCTTGAAATCATCATTCTTGATAGATATGAACATCTTCATATAATGTCGTGGAATAACTCTTCAATATCTCCATAGATGCATTCTCAATGCCATCATGCTTATAGTTATAGCAAGATACATATGTACACAAATTGTACTAAGGATGTGGTACTTCGGGACCAAGAATTGCATATGCTTCAAGCAACTTAAATCTTTCAAGTTAAGTCATATAAGCCATATAATAGACTTTAGATGCATATCAAGTTTTCCATGTCATGCTAGACAAATAAGATATCGAAAACTGATTATACATACCTTTGACTTTATACTTTCAAGCATTTGAACTATAGGTTCAAAACTACATGTCTTTCATATGGAATCAATTCTTCTTGAATTGTATCTCTTCCATTTAGTTACTTTCTTTGGATCAGCAAATGCGTATAGCATGCTTTGCAATATGTTGCAATTGAATTATCCCTTTTATGAACTTCAGGTTCATATCATGATATTCGGGGATATACATATACAAATGATAATTCATCCCATGTAACCTTTTCTCAAGTGTTTATCATGTCTCCCCCTCATGTTAGAAAAGCTAACTTGTTTCCTCAACTTTGGGAAATCATCTTTGTGCATTATCATGTCAATATACACGGCACATTAATAATAAGATGAAATTATTTGGTTCCTGACCCTGAACCACTTGTGAGGGGAGAATATAATATACTCTCGTATACAACGTATATCAAACTGATATATATAACTTTGTTCTCATAAGAAACAGTTTAGCTATTAAGTGGAGGCACTCAATAATTATCTTGCTAAACCAACTTTGATATAAACCAACTTATCAAGATGAACTATCTTGAGTAGAAAATCTGGAAATTATGCTCGAAGTTAGATTACTGAGCAATTTACCTCGCAAGCACCGGCCAGGCTGCGGGTTAATAACAATTGCGCATGTAACCATATCATAGATGCATCATATGTGGTATACATGGCAGGTGAATGAGCCCATTTTCACCTTTGATATTTCCAGAATTTATGGGCTTCAACCCGAACTCTTTAGTTGGTCAGTTCATTAATGAGAACAAGTGATACAAGAGAATTCGTAAAGAACTTTCTAGTTCTTTAATATTCACCCATGTGAATTCTCTATTATTGCACATCATACTTAAAATGAGATGGCTAACCCGAATGCCAACTGAATAAATTATCAATATTGGTAAACTTCAAATTTACACCATGACATGTGCACTTATCAATAAACTTCAGGTTTATTATGACATGGGTTTTTATACCAATAGATATCCACTTTATTGTGGCATTCTTTTGTTTGTGTAGTACAAACTGGAGAATAAAGCGGGTAGCTTTTCATATACAAATTATCCTGCTACAACTTGTAGTAATAGGAGATATCAAATCTTTCCTTCATTTATAGTCTCAATATAATCAATCGTTTTCGCGTGTACTTTTGAAACTGAATAAGTTTCTTTGAGACTTACTACAACACAATACTCAATTGTGTTTCTCCAACATAGTAATTGGCTCTTCTAGAGCTCTCAATTAATTTTGTACTACCACAAATTCATCAATATCCATGTGGTTAATATCTTTCTTAAAGAGAAAGTTATACCATTATGGTCATGTCAAACTTATATGCAAGATATGTTTCTTGCATTATCGTTGTCCTTTAATAGTCATATTTCCAAAATACTTTAGCGTACAATAGGTACGTGACCAACGATCATTCATACCATATATCATCTTAAACCCCCTTCTAGGGGTGAGTGTGGTATCATCTCAAACCTCCTTCTAGGGGTGAGTGTGGTATATTTAATACCAATTTCATGTTCATATTCTTCCAATAATGAATATGTATTCGTGAATCAGATGTTGTCACATTCACTTCGGGGATATGTGATTTTGTTATCCTTTTCAAATCTATAAATGCGTCAGGGCATTTGATTTGCTATTCATTGCAAATGGATAATCTTTTGTGCCTCTTTCACAAATAGAGGTATGTGGATCAAGATGAGATAATGATGCATTTTTCCACAAAATTTCCCGTTTGGTTTCACCAACTTCTCCCCCTAATTTTGGGAAAAGTGTCTCATCAAATTGACAGTCTGCAAATCATGCAGTGAACAAATCTCCTGTCAATGTTTCGAGGTAGCGAATAATGCGATTCAACCTCAACATATATTCCTAACCTTCTTTGCAGACCCATTTTGGTGCGGGATGGTGGTGCTACAGGCACATATAACTTATTTTGAAATCTAAAAAATGTGTATTGTTAACTATATTACAAAAATTCTTCTACTACCAATTCATGGGACAGGTTTTTCAATTTAGAGCAATAAAATTATTGCATTAGCAGGTAAATGTATCTATAATTGCCACGAATATATAGATTCATGGGTTTCCCTCTACCTCTCCTTGTGCTCGTCACCGCCAGTCGCTCACAACTTCTTACCGGTACATCAGTGCTTCTCCTTTGAATGTTCCCGAACTATCTAAGTCATGCTTCCAGCATCTTGTCCTCTATAGGTGCCACACCCACCCTCTCTTGAATATCTTCATTCTTAATCTTATCCATCCTTGTATGCCCCCCACATCCACCTCAACATCCTCATCTCTGCTACTTCTATCTTATGGGTGCGTGAGTTCTTAACCGGCCAACACTCGGTCCCATACAACATGGTTGATCTAATCGCTGCTCTATAAAACTTACCTTTTAGTAACCATGGCACTTTCTTGTCACATATGACTCTCGTTTCTAACTTCCATTTCATCCATCCCACCCCTATACGGTATGTGACATCCTCGTCGATCTCCTTTTCCCCTGAATAACTGACCCAAGGTACTTGAAACTACCCCTATGAGGGATGACTTAGGAGTCAAGCCTCACTTCCACTCTCGCGTCCATCGGCTCGGACCCAAATTTGCACTCGAGATATTCTGTCTTTGTCCTGCTCAACCTGAAACCTTTAGACTCAAGGGCATGTTTCTAAACCTTTAGCTTCTCGTTGATGCCGCGTCTTGTCTCATCAATTAGTACTATATCATCAGCAAATAGCATACACCATGACACCTCCCCTTGAATATTGTGCTTTATGGAATCCATCACCAGGGCAAATAGGAAAGGGCTGAACGCAGACCTTTGGTGCAACCCCGTAACAACCAGAAAATGCTCGGAGTCACCTCCTACTGTTATAACCCGAGTCTTAGTTCCATCATACATGTATTTAATCACCCCAATGTAGGAAACCGAGACCCCTTTAACCTTTAAGCATCTCCATAAGACCTCCATAGGGACCCTATCGTACGCTTTCTCTAGATCGATAAACACCATGTCGAGATCCTTCTTCTTATCCCTTTATTTTTCCACCATCCTATTAATAAGGTGGATTGCTTCTGTGGTAGATCGCCCTGGCAGGAACCCGAACTGGTTGTCTGAAATAGACACCCTCCTTCATTTCTACCACTCTCTCCCAGACTTTCATGGTATGACTCAATAATTTGATACCCCTATAGTTGTTACAGCTTTGGATATCGTCTTTGTTCTTATATAACGGGACCATTGTACTCCACCTCCACTCTTCAGGCATCCTATTAATCTTGAATATAATATTAAACAACTCAGTAAGCCATTCCAAGTCTGCTCTACCCACACACCTTCGAAGTTCAACTGGAATTTCATCTGGTCCAGTAGCTTTGCCCGTCCTCATCTTCGGCAATGCTTCCATGACCTCATCGATCTCAATGTCCCTACAATCACTTATCTCATGTGGGCTTTCGGTATTTTGCAAATCATCTAGTATAATATCCTAATCCCCTTCTCAATTCAGAAGTTTATGAAAGTAGGTATGCCATCTCCTCTTAATCTAGTCATCCCCCATCTAAACTTTACCGTCATCATCTTTTATGCACCTCACTTGGTCCAGATCCCGAGCCGTCCTCTCTCTCACCTTAGCGAGTTGGAATAGCTTCTTCTCCCCGCCTTTGTTCCCTAGCTCTTTATACAGACGAGCAAAAGCTACCGTCTTAGCCTCCGTAACTGCCATCTTCGCCTCACTCCTAGCAACCTTATATCTCTCACTGTTCGCTCTCTTATCCTCCTCGCCAGTGCTCCTTATTAACCGCAGGTAAGCAGCATTTTTCCCTTCCACTTTACCACTGCATTCCACCACCAGTCTCCTTCGTGGCCACTGATGCGTCCCAAAGTTACCCCTAACACCTCTCTCGCTGCCTTTCTTATACAATCTGCCGTCATCTTTTATGCATCTTACTATTGCTACGAGACAAAGCTATAAAAATAGCTACAAAGTTGAATTTTCATGGAAAACAAATCAAATCTTTGCTACTAAAATAGCTACATATTTTATCGTCGTGACAAAAAAATAAAATCACTTGTTATGAGTATATTTTTCGTGGCAAAAATATTTTATCATTACGGCTACGACATAGAAAATTTTCGTAGCAATAAGTATTAGTCCTTAGCTACGAACCATGTAAAGTTCATAGCTAACTTTTAATTACGCTACTTCTTACTATGAATGCTACGGAATATTTTTTTGTGGCTAAAGTGTTAAGCTACAAAAACTTTTATATTTAGCTCCAATATATTTTATAGCTATAAATGCATAATACTGTAGTGATTATACCGTATATACAACATTAATTTTCTTTTATGCATATATATATTAAACGTTAACTTTTCTTTACTTCTTTACTTTTTGTTTTAAATATTTTAAATTTTCTGAGTGAAAATCGTGCCCCTTGTCACTGCTTTTAGTGGCTTTATCTTCTGGTTCCACTTTAAATCCCTTTAACAATGATAAAAATAAAGTTAATTAAAAAAATAAAAAATCCCTTCGCAATCCTTTATTCACACCAAATACAAACAAATATTAGGGAAAGAGTAACAATGCTTAATAAATCGAACATGGTACTTTGATTTGAGTTTTTTTGTTCATAGATCTTGTAGTAATTAGTCAACGTATCAGATGCTGTGTAGGTGTATTATTTTTGTCAATATTAATATTTTCCATTTTATTACAAAAAAAAAAAGTGAGATCAATGATATCTTCTACTATATATTATACTAGAACCATGCAGGTGGTTACGGGCACATGCTAACTAATTGCAAATAGGTTGCTAGAGCAAGAGTCTAATCATCTATGAAGGATTCTTATTAGTTTTTTTTTAATAAACATGAATATTTATATTAACACTACGTAGGTTCAAAACATTATAGTCATAATCCAGGTCCCTTAGGACATTTAGGTTTCGTAAGTTTGCTAGTACATTACATGCAATATTTGTTTTAAACTTGACAAAAATACGTTATTCCTTTTGATCTGTAGATACAAAAGATAGTAAATTATCGCAGTTGGGGAGACGAATTCTTAGTTAGTGAAGGAAGTATAGAAAGATTTGTACATTTTAGACATTAGCTTCCTGTATTAGACACAGAAAATAAGTTTCACAAGAGAGAAAAGCAAGAAAATTCTTATTTTGATGACTAGACTACAAAAAAGAGAAAATGATTCTACATACCTTTTAATGGCCCATGTTTAATGTCCTTCCGGTTCAAATATATTACATTTAATAGCACGAAATGTTTATTTTGTATTTTTTTCGTATATAATACTGTAATTTGTATAATTTTTTATATGGTAATAATCTATTTTAAATATATTTTGTACATTGACAGTCTATCGTTTATAAATTGTATAATGACAATCTATTTTATATATTTTAAAAATAATCATCGATAATCTCTCTTTCCACTTTTGCTCACCAACAATTTTTTGGGTGTAAGGACTAAAGAAAAATAGAAAATAGAAAAAAGAACCGCAAAATGGAATTTAACAAGGAAATATAACTATTTGCCTTCATATTGCTGGCTTTTGCATGCAGTTAAGGATTATTGCATCGTGTGATTGTGGCATTTTTGTGAAATTCAAGTTACATCTAAGAAAGAATAATCATGAAAAACATTGTGCAAAAAATGGTTTTGCATTTTAAAATAAGCGATGTACGCAAATTTTTTATAAGCGGTGTTACATTTAAATGAATAAACACAAAAATAAATCACTGTAAGAAGATTGTAAATTAAGTCAGTTAAATGCATTAATGTAATAAGCATTAACATTCTAAAAGAAAAACAAAAAAAGGATAAATATCCAAAACACGAATAAATAAAGCTAAATCTTGGTCACTAGCAAGTAAAGATGACAGTACTTAGCAAGATTGATGTATTGAGTATTTTGCTAAAATGGAAAAATGAATCCAAGCTACACAGTTGGACTCGATCATGTCAGCTATGTGATAGTATGTAGCATCTTTCCCGCTAGACCGAAGGAACATGTCCATCAAGTGGTGTCCTCCAATTATTTTTATATCGTTTTTGCTGTTCATATATTATATATATATATATAATTTGTTAAATTTTTTGATGAAACTGTTTGTCGTGACACAATTTCTGTAGACTAGTGCTGCACTGTGGCCCGAGCATGAACCAGACTGGACAGGGCACGCGATCCTGGCGGGCCTAACGAGTCCGGTGGGCCGGTCCTGGTGGTCCTGGGCCTGATGTTATTTTTAGGCCCGTGACGGGCTGGTCCGCATTATTTAGCCCATGAGCCCGAGACTGTCAGCCGGGCCTGGGCCGGTCCAGGCGGGCCTAAACGGGCCCAACTGCTATATTTTTTATTTTTATTTTGGTTTAAAAAATCACCAACGGACATATTTTAAAAAGTAGCCGTTTGAGCTACTATTTGAATGTTTGAAGGTTTAAAAATGGCCATTTGACCCCCAAACTTTATATAATTACACTTTTACCTATTTCTCAACTATAAATACCCCCTCATTCTTTCATTTTTATTCACCAATTCATCAATATCTCTCAATCTCTCTCAATCTTTCTATTACAATTGCTTAATTTATTGTTGAAAATTCGTGAAAAATTGAAGTTGTTGAATTGAAGTTTTCAAGTGTTAAACTATTTTTAATTTTCAAGAAGTTGTTCGGCAATCCGGTAAACTCGTTTCAACTTTTACGTTTTAACAATATATTTTTGTGTGGTTTAGTTTGCATAATTATAATTAATATGACATTTTCTTTGTAAAAAATGTTTGGTAAAGGAAAAGGTAAAACCGATGAAAGTAGTGGCCGTAATACTACCCTTCCCCCGGCTCCCTGACCTAGAAAAGATAAGTAAGTTGAAAGTAGTCGCCAACCTAGACGTCCTCCTCCTCCTCCTCACGTAATGCATGATAGTGATCACCCTTGTTTTCAATTTACCGATAGTGAATTGTTACATGATGTTGCAGTAGGTGATAGATTAGATGATGAAATTATGAATGCTCTTTATCTAATGAACCTATCTTAGAGGAAAATGAGGATGATGATGATGATGAAGATGATGAAACCCAAGAACCAGATTTAGATGATACACCTACTAGTCCTGTTAATAACTCAAGTAATGCACCGACCGACCCACCTGTAGAAACTCCAACTTTTAATAGACAACCTGCTAAACGTCAAGAAACATCATTAGTTTGGAATTTTTTTACTCAAGTAAGAGAACTAAAAAAGGCTAAGTGTAAAACTTGTGGAAAATTACTGGTTCATAAATTTACTGGAGACCGTAGCGGCACGGGTAGTTTGACTAGGCACATAAAAACACACCCTAGAGATAAGGCTAGATTTTTGCAAATGCAAGCGCAGCAAGAGGGCACAAGTGTAAATTCTGTGGTTAACCCTAGTACAGGTTCAAATCTAGTTCAACCAAGAATTAACATTGTCACCGGAGGTATTTTATATTAGAGATTGGATCCGCGCGTAAAGAAGAAAATTTGGAATTGCAGAATCACAACCGGCGATAGATGAAGCTTATGAAGAAATGATAGCGGAACTTGCGGAGGATTCGGCTTCGCCCGGAAGTGGTGATGAACAAGCTTCTTTTCCACCACCACCAACACAACCTCCTCCCAACCTTGACGGATTTATGAGATTTGTTAGAGATACAATGTAGATTATGATGTAACTTGTACTTTGGCACATCTTCTTTTAGCTTTTTTTCCTTTTAATGGTGGTATTAGTACTTTGTTGTGCTCATTCCATTGGGGGAAGGAAGACTAAGAAAGATATACCATTTTGGGTAATAAAAATTATAAGACATACACTTGAAAGCCTGGCCGGCCCGTGAAGCCCGGCCCGCTAAGCCCAGGACCACATGGGCTTAGTCCTGTAACGGGCTGGTCTCACCCATTGAGCCAACGAAGCCAAGAGCCTAGGCCCAAGAAGCCCACGCCCACGAAGCCCGGCCCGCGAAACCCCTTTAGGCCCAAGCCCAGGACAAAATACAGCACTACTGTAGACAACAAATTGGGTCGGAAAAATAATCGAAACTGAAAAATATTGCAACAATCGTTGTATTTCATTTCAAATAATATGAGTGTACAATCTCTATGAATCCTCTGATTTTTTTTCTAATAGTAAATAAATTCAAGGGCATTTGAGCTTGATCTTGAATCTATATTTGTTGCCACAGACGATGATATTGGATTCAAGTAGCACGAACTTTGACTTGAACTTGTACTCCTTGAATCTTGATTTGTTCTTGGTTCTTGAGCTTGAGCTTGATTTTTCATCATTATCGATCTTGAACTTGATTTGTTATTCGTTCTTGAGCTTGAATTTGATTGCGTGAAACCTTGAAACTTGTGGAGGAATTCCAGCATTTGATCCACAAGCTTTTTCTTGCTTTTTGTTATAACTTGTGGTGTCTTTTCTGAGTTATGAAGACCCCTATTTATAGTTGTAGAAGGGAAGTTTAGTGATGAGATAAAACTCTTTCCGACAAATCAAGTTGAAGAGTGGGATGACCCAAACTAATTTTATACTTCTTAGGCCTTGAAAACCTCATTTAGAGCCATCTCGATTTGCATGCGTAGTCCGGACACGTAGCTGGAAAGCTTAAATGTGAAAAGTGCTAAGTTTTGATGTTAAAATAAATAAATTTGACTTTGATCAATATTTTGGGCAAACGGATCCAGACTGGTGATTTTACGGTCCCGAAGGGTTCGTAAGAAAATATGGGACTTGGGCACATGCCTGGAATCGAGTTCCAAGGTCCCAAGCCCGAGAAATGAATTTTTAAAGGAAATTATTTTTTTGAAATTATTAAGGAAGGTTGAAATGATATTTGATTGGAACATGTTGGTATCGGGCCCGTATTTAGGTTCCGGTACCCGGTATAGGTCTTATATATAAGTTAAGATATTTCTGTAAAATTTGGTTGAAAATGGACGTCATTTGATGTGATCTGGACCTTAATTGGAAAATATGATGTTCAAAGGAGTTGTGAGAAATTTTAGTGATCTTGAGGTTTAATTCGATTTTCGTGATGTTATCTTGGTAATTTAATCACACGAATATGTTCATAGAATGTTTCTGAAGTTGTGTGTATATTTGGGTTGGAGTTTCGAGGGCTTGGGTGAGTTTTGGGTAGGTTCTGGGATGCCTTAGGATTAGAAATCAGATGTTGCAGGTTCAGAAAGTTGCAGGCCTCTGAACCTTCTTGTATGGTCCGCGAGAAATCGCGTGCGACTGCGTAGGGCCAGCGCGGCCACGGTCACCTTTTTACGGTCCGAGGTGGAGGATGTGCGGCCGTGGTCGCCTTTGTGCAGTCCGCGGTTGAGGCTGCACGTCCGCGATCGCCTTTGTGCGGTCCGCAGTGGGTACTGAACCACAGGTCTTCAGATGAGCCTGTGCGGCCCGTACAGGGGGTCTGCCAGGGGTATAAATAGACGGGAATTTAAGTTATTTTTTACTTTTTCAAAACATTAAAATATAAGAGGCTATTTTTCAAGAAACCTTTCTTCTCCAAATCAATTGTGAGTCGTTTTTAACTAGTTTTCTTCAATCATTGACATCTTTTAACATGATTTCAACTTAAAATCAAGGATTTTCATAGAGAAATTGGATATTTGGACTTCAATTTGGGGTTTGATTTTAAGAAAAATTACACATATGAGTTCATGGGAGATTTGGTAAAACTTTGCAAAACTCATTTTCAAGCATTGGGATTGGTTCATTTAGCGTTTATTGATGAAACTAAGTAACTTGTGGCTAGATACGAGCGAGTTGGTGGTGGAATCAAGAGGTAAAGCGATAGTTGAGGCTTGAATTGCATTCATGGTATCGAGGTAGGTGTTTGGTCTAACCTTAGCTTGAGGGATTAAGAGTTGAGTCCTATTTGCTATGTGATAATTGTTGAGTACGACGTATAGGCATGGCGACGAGTATCTATATGTTAGTGTCTAGCATGACCGTGAGTCTTACATTGTGTATATCATGCTTTCATTGTTTCTTTCATGACTTGATGATGATTTCTACATGTTGTGAATAGCTTGGGAAAGAAATACTGACCTTTGAACATCGAGGAGCATTTTCCGGGATTTAACTATTAAATTCTATTCCTTACTGGGATTTCTATAATTATTTGTTTATTCCCTTGCACCCTGTTTGTGATTGTTATTTTGGGTGAGGAAAAAGTGTTAAAGCACGAAGGGTGATGCCCTGTATTGTTTGCTATTGTGAGGAAAGAATGTTGAAGCACGAAGGATGATGCCGTGCCGCATGATGTACCATTCTATGCCAAATCTATTGATTATATGCGAGGAAAGAGAGTTAAAGCACGAAGGGTGATGCCGTGCACATTTTTATTATATTATTACTTGGTGAGGATGAGAGTAAAAGCACGAAGGGTGAGGCCTGCACATTTTTATTATATCATTGCTTGGTGAGGATGAGAGAAAAAACACAATGGGAGATGCTGTGTACACTTTTACTATATCATTGCTTGGTGAGGACGAGAGTAAAAGCACGAAGGGTGATGCCGTGCATTTATTGAGTTTTGATTCTTTATTGATGTCTAGCTATGCTGTTTTTTTCCTTATTTGATAATTTTTATTTGGAGTTGTTATCTCCGCCACAACATGCTCCCCCTCCCATATTGACTGGTTAATTCCTGTATTTCTTTTCCCCTGTATGTATATATTTGAACTGCACATGTTTAGTTGGTAGTTTAGTCCTAGCCTCGTTACTACTTCCCCGAGGTTACGCTAGACACTTACCAACACATGGGGTCAGTTGTGCTGATACTACTCTCATTGATCTTGTGCACATATTCAGGCGTCAGACATCAGCTGTAGTTGGAGGGTTTCCTTCAGTCCACCCGGAGACCCAAGGTAGACCTGCAGGCATTTGCAGGCCCTGGCGTCTCCCTCTATCTTATTTCCCTGTTTCATTTTGTTTTGTTCAGAAATAAGATATTGTGTTTCCTTCGGAATTTGTTTGTAGTGACTCTTAGACAGTATGTGACACTGTAACACTAGGTTCGGGGTATTGAGATTTTGAAAGTTATAGTAGGTGCAGTGTTGAGTTGTAAACATTGTTGACTTCCACTTATTCATTTAATTCCGCTTACTTATCTAAAATTCTGAAATTTTCATGTTATTGCCTTTTTATTTGATTAAAGAAGTAATTTGATAATGAGGTATGTGGTTAAGGATTGGCTTGCCTAGCTCTCACTGGTAGGCACTATCACGACCCCGAGGGTGGGAAATCCAGGTCGTGATAAGTTGGTATTAAAGCATAAGGTTACATGGGTCTCACAGTTCACAGACAAGCTTAATTGAGTTTGAGGGATCGGTACAGAGACGTGTGTATTTATCCCCCAAAGGCTACAGAGTTAGGAAAAGATTCACAATTGTTCTCTTTTGTTGTGCAATTTGGTTTCTCAATACTTATTGAATTTCTACTCTGTTATCTCATAGATGGCGAGAACACGCGCTTCCATATCTACTGATCAGCCGTTACAGCTCCATCGGTAGCACTCACTAGAGGCAGAGGGCGAGGTCGAGGCCGAGGCCGTGCTAGATGCCAAGGTAGGGGCAGAGCTCAACCCGAGCAGCAGCACCAGTGGCGGAGCCTCAGGTTGATTTCAAGGAGGAGGTTCCTGCCCCAGCAGTTTCGGTGGGCCCAGCTCAGGTCCCATAGGGGTTTATTGCTACCCCAGTTCTTCAGGATGCTCTAGTCCGATTAGTGGGATTCATGGAGAGTGTCACCTAAGCATGTTTGCTTCCTGTAGCACTGGCCACCTCTCAGGCTAGATGAGGGGCTCAGACTCCTGCTACTTGCACTGCGGAGCAGGTAGCTCCCGAGATTCATACTCTAGCGGTTCAACCAGTTGGGGTAATACTTCCAGGTGTGGTAGCTCAGACCGAAGATGGAGCGACTATGTCCGCCAATACTTTGTGGAGGCTGGATAGGTTCACCAAGCTTTTCACATCTACTTTTAGCGGCACATCTACTGAGGATCCTCAAGATTAGCTGGACAGTTGTAACGAGGTTGTTCAGAACATGGGGATTGTTGAGATCAATGGGATTGATTTTGCTACATTTCGCTTGACTGGATTCACCAAGACTTGGTGGAGGGATTATTGCTTAGTTAGACCAACAGGGTCACCAGCCTTGACGTGGGAGTAGTTCACACAGCTATTCCTGGAGAAGTTTCTCCCTATTACTCAGCGAGAGGCCTATCGGAGGCAGTTAGAGAAAATCCACAAGGGATCCATGACACTCACCCAATACGAGACCAGGTTTATTGATTTGGCTTGCCATGCTCTTATTATACTTCCCACTGAGAGGGAGAGAGTGAGATAGTTTATTGACAGACTCATTCAGCCTATTCGTTACTAGATGGATAGAGTGGCTAGGAGTGAGATATCCTTCCAGGAGGCGGCCAATGTGGCTCGGAGAGTTGAGATGGTATTATCACAGGGGGGTGGTCACAGGGTAGACAAGAGACCCCGTCAGTCAGGCAGATTCAGTGATGCCTCATTTGGAGGTAGAGATTCGTATGATAGAGGTCATCCTCCTAGGCCTTACCAGTCATCCCTCTAGTTTTCCTATGGTGATTCAGGTAGCCGTGGTTCTCGCGGGCAGTATTCCGATCGCCAGTCCTATAGTGCGCCACAAGCTCCAATTAGTGCACCACCGCTTCAGAGTTTCTGAGGTGGTCATTCAGGTTGACAAGGCCAGCAGTCTCAGCAGTCGAGGGCTTGTTACACTTGTGGCGATACGGGTTACATTGCTAGGTTTTTCCCTCGAGCACCGAGTAGCTCTCAGCATCAGGCTTCTCGTGCCTTGGTTCAGGCACCAGATGTTCCACAGCCCGCCCAACCAGCTAGAGGTGGGGGTAGAGGTGCTAAGGGTGGAGGTATAGGTCCTATAGGTGGAGCTGAGGCCGCTAGAGATGGCGGCCAACAAGAAGCAGGCCGTCCCAAAGAGGTAGATCAGAGTGGTGGGGCTCAACCCCGATATCATGTTCTTCAGGCCAGGCCCGAGGCAGAGGCTTCAAATATAGTTATTATAGGTACGGTTCTGGTTTGTGATAGAGGTGCTTCGATGTTGTTTGATCCGGGGTCTACGTATTCGTATGTTTCATCTTATTTTGCCCCGTACTTGGTCTTGCCTAGTGATGCATTGTGTGTTCCTATTTATGTGTCTACACCGGTGGGTGATTCTATTATGGTCGATCGAGTCCATTGTTCTGAGACTCGTGTAGATTTGTTACTTTTAGACATGGTTGACATTGACATCATATTGGGGATGGAGTGGTTATCACCTTACCAGGCTATCTTGGATTTCCATGCAAAAATTGTGACCTTAGCTTTACGGAGTATGCCTCGTTTAGAGTGGAGATAGACTCCTGGTCATTCTACCTATAGCATTATCTCTTATGTTAAGGCTCGACATATGGTCGAGAAGGGGTGTTTGGCCTATCTGGCATACGTTCGTGATTCTAGTAAGGAGGTCCCTTCTATTGATTCTGTGCCCATTGTTCATGAGTTCCCTAATATTTTTCCTTCAGACCTACCGGGTATGCTGCCCAACAGGGATATTCACTTTTGCATTGATGTGGCTCCAGGCACCCAGCCCATTTCTATTCCGTTATATCGTATGGCCTCTCCTGAGGTGAAAGAGTTAAAGGAATAGTTGCAAATTTTTCTTGAAAAGGACTTCATTAGACCCAGTGTATCACCTTGGGGTGTGCCGGTGTTGTTCGTTAAGAAAAAAGATGGTTCGATGAGAATGTTCATTGATTACCGACAGTGGAACAAGGTAACAATCAAGAATAAATATCCACTACTGAGGATTGATGATATGTTCGATCAGCTTCAAGGTGCCAAGGTAGTTTTCAAGATTGACTTGAGATAAAGCTACCATCAGTTGAGGATTGGGGCATTTAATGTCCCTAAGACATATTTCCGCACTCGGTACGGGCATTATGAGTTCTTGGTTATGTCATTCGGGTTGACAAATGCCCCAACAACGTTTATTGACTTTATGAATTGAGTGTTCAGGCCTTGTTTTGATTCTTTCAAGATGGTTTTCAATGATGATATATTGATATATTCCCGCAGCCAGGAGGAGCACGAGCAGCATCTCAGGGTGGTTCTTCAAACTTTGAGGGATAGTCAGATTTATGCTAAATTTTCAAAATGTGAGTTCTGGTTGGGTTCAGTTACATTCCTGGGTCATATTGTATCAGTAGAGGGTATTCAGGTAAATCTGAAGAAGATTCAGGATGTCAAGGACTAGCCTAGACCAGTATCAGCTATAAAGATTTGGAGTTTCTAGGGACTGGCAGGTTACTACCGTCGGTTCGTTGAGGGGTTCACATCCATCGCAGCCCCGATGACCAGATTAACCCTTAAGGGTGCCCATTTCAGATGGTCGGATGAGTGTGATGCGAGCTTTTAGATAACTTAAGACAACTATGACTACGATACCAGTGTTGGTTTTGCCCTCAGCTTCAGGGCCTTATACCGTTTTATTGTGATGCTTCCCGTATTGGTCTTGGTGCAAAGTTGATGCATGATGATAAGGTCATTTCCAATGATTCGAGGTAGATGAAGATTCATGAGAAGAACTATCCAGTTCATGATTTAGAGTTGGCATCCATTGTTTAAGCGTTAAAGATTTGGAGGCACTATCTGTATGGCGTGGCATGTGAGGTGTTCACTGACCACAAGAGTCTTCAATACTTGTTCAAGGAAAAAGAGTTGAATTTGAGGCAGATGATGTGGTTGGAGTTGTTGAAGGATTATGATATCACCATTTTGTATAATCTGGGGAAGGACAATATAGTGGCCCATGCGTTGAGTAGGAAGTCAGCCAATATGGGTAGTCTTGCTTATATTCCGGTCGGTGAGAGGTTGCTTGCCTTGGATGGTCAGGCCTTAGCCAATCTGTTCGTGAGGCTGGATATTTCTGAGCGCAGTCATGTGTTAGCTTGCACGGTCGCTCTTTCTTCATTATTGGAGCATATACGTGATCGGCAGTATAATGATCCCCATTTTTGTATCCTTAGATACACGGTGCAGCACGGAGGTGCCAGGCATGTTACCTTAGATGATGTGGAGTTTTAAGATTGCAGGGTCGAGTATGTGTGCCAAATATGGATAGGTTCTGAGAGTTAAATATTGGAAGAGGCCCATAGCTCCCGGTACTCTACTTATCCGGGCGCTGCAAAGATGTATAAGGATTTGTGGTAGCATTATTGGTGGCATAAAATGAAGAAGGATATCGTTGCATATGTGGCTCGTTGTTTGAATTGTCAGCATGTTAAGTATGAGCATTAGAGGCCCGGTGGAATGTTTCAGTGGATTGAGCTTCTCGAGTAGAAGTGGGAGCGGATCACTATGGACTTTGTTACTGGGATCCAGCAGACTCAGAAGAAGTTTGACGCAGTTTGGGTCATTGTTGATAGGATGACCAAGTCAGCGCATTTCATTCCAGTGGCAGTCTCCTATTCATCCGAGAGGTTAGCTGAGTTATATATTTGGGAGATTGTTCGCCTTCATGTTGTGCGCGTATCTATAATTTCGGACAGGGGTATGCAGTATACCTCGCGCTTCGCGAGAGCAGTTCAGCGAGAGTTGGGCACACGAGTTGAGTTGAGCACCGCATCTCATCCCCAGACAGACGGCCAGTCCGAACAGACTATTTTAATTTTTGAGGATGTGCTCCGAGCTTGTGTCATTGACTTTAGAGGTTCGTGGGAGCAATGTTTGTCTTCAGCAGAGTTTGCCTACAACAACAACTACTAGTCGAGTATCCAGATGGCCTCCTTATAAGGCTTATATGGTAGGGGGTGTCGATATCTGGTTGGATGGTTTAAGCCGAGATAGGCTTGATTGTTGGGGATGGATCTGGTTCAGGAGTCCTTGGAAAAGGTCAGGATCATTCAGGATAGGCTTCGAGTGGCTCAGTCCAGGCAAAAGAGTTGTGCAGACTGCAAAGTTCGAGATGTGGCTTTTATGGTCGGAGAGCGGGTGTTTCTCCGCTGTCTGCTTCTCACCTTTGTTTTTCTTACCACCAAATTTGATTTCTTCCCCTTGCGGATCATCTACTTCCACTGTTGCATTATCCACCTCCTCATAGCATTCAGATAAGTCACCTTCATCTGGATCCTCTTCCCTCTGATCATACCATAATCTTCCACCCGTCCATTCTACTTTCTGCAACAATATTTGCTGCTCAGCTATTGCTTCATATTGAAAAGTCTGTGAAGGTATGTCATGGCAGAATTGATTTAATGTAACCTTGTTAGCTACAAAAGCTCTGTTCACCCATTCAGCTGTGGTTTCCTTAGTCTTCCGTTGATCTTTCCCTGCTGTTGGATTGTCTTCTTTAGTGCCAGTAATTCCTTTTGTCTTTCCATTAGCAGTTGATCTAGGAGTGAAATTAGGTGCTGTAATATTTAAAGTTCTCCTAGTTTCCTTAGGGACAGTAGATTGAGATTGAACATTGCCTGCAGCCACTAAAGCAAACTGATTTTCTCCATCTGCCACACTTTCCTCATTCTCCAAGATTGCAAATTGGTTGGTAGTTTGAATATGCTGATTATTCGTGACATTAGCTAGAACAATTTCCTTTCCTATACCATCTGATCCTTTTAGTTGAGTTTTCCCCACACCTGCAGGGTCTATTTCCTTTCTATTTTGGCTTTGATCTGTAGCTTGTTTTGCACCATTCCTCACACGATTGTCCCTAACCTCTTTCCATTGTTCTCCTACATTACCAACCACTTTCCCGCTAGATAGGATCATGATCGGCTTATTTTGAGAGTTCTGAACCTTACTTCTTGCATTATCACCTTGTTTCTCCCTATCATATTCCACAAACAACTCGGGATGTAATCTCCTGCATGATTCTTCATCATGACCTTGTAATTTGCACTCCTTGCAATATTTAGGGATATAGCCATATTGGATCTTTACCCACTCAGTTCAAACTGTACCGTTAACTTCAGCTTCAATATCCATTCGAACTCTCTTAGGTAATTCCTCTAGTAGATCCACCTGGATCTTAACTCTTGCCCAACTTGGCCTAGCTTTGTTGACAATAGCCAAGTCTAACTGTGAAGCTGTTCCAACAGCTGATGCCAAGGAGAACAAGCATTCCTTTACAGAATACGTAGCCAATAGGTTTGGAAAAGAGATCCATGCCATAACCTTAGATGTTTCTTCTCCGACTTTAAACTTTGTATCATAAATCAAAGGTCGTACTTGATATTGATATCCATCATTTGCCTTCAAATAATATGCCCCTTTAGAGGTAAAATTTGCAAAATCCTCTAGTAAAGTGAATCTGATCAATATATGTCGATCTCTAAACAATCAAATACTGCATTCACGTTTGATTCCACAGTGAACTTGGAGAATTCTACGTATCTCGTTTAATTCTGGCCATCCATAGGAAAATTTCCCATGAACTGCATAATGTAATCCATCCATGATATTCATCCATTTACTTCTTCTTTCATCCACTTGATCATTGGTTGTCCATCAAGAAAAGTAATAGGTTTAATAGGAATAGGCTCGATAGGTTTTGAAGTTGAAATCGATGTCTGCATGGCATTATTTATTGCTGCTGGTTTAAGAATTTTAGAGTAATCCAACGGCCGTGGAGTGATGTTGGTGGTTGTAGAAGGTGGGCGATGGTGGTGGGAGGTTGACCAGCCGGTAAAGATGGTTGGCCGCCGGCCAGATTGGCCATGGAAGCTTTCACATGAAAAGTCGCCAGAAATCTCCTATTCTAGAGAGAAAATGAGCTAGGGTTTCCCCGAGTGTGCATTGTATTATTCTAACTCATTTTCTTCACTCCTTAACATCTTTTAACATGATTCAACTCAAAATCAATGATTTTCATGGGGGAAATTGTGTGTTTTGGGTAGAACCTAAGTTATTCTAAAATTAAAGATTTGGACCTTTATTTAAGGTCCGATTTCAAAATAAATTATATATTTGAGTTCGTGGGGGAATGGTAATCGGGTTTTTTTTCGCACTTGCAAGGGCAATTTTGACTTTTTGGGTAAAATTTTGGGAAATTCATTTTCATGTTCAAATTGATTCACTTAGCATTTATTGATGTAATTAAGTAAGTTGTGACTAGATACGGGCGAATTGGCGGTGGAATCAAGGGGTAAACCCATAATGGAAACTTAAAGTTGTGTTTGAGGCATCGAGGTAAGTGTTCGGTCTAACCTTAGCTTGGGGGATTATGAGTTGAGTCCAATATGCAATTTTCTTCTTGTTGAGTACGATATATAGACATGGTGACAAATATCTATACATTGGTGTCGAGCATGACCGTGGGTCTCAAATTGCATCTTGTGGTGTTCTTAAATGATATTACAGATGCTTTAATTGATGATTCACGTTATTGAGCAAAGTTTAAGTTTATTTTCGTGAAATTACTAAGTTGAGTATTGGTGACAGCTGATATGGTTAGATGTTGGATTAAGATTTGGTTATAGCTGATTCTCCCTTGTCGGGACGTATTCATTGATGCTGTCGATTCCCTTGCTGGGATAGTGCACTTCGTTAGTGATCCCTTGCCGGGACTGTTGATATGATTATTGTTGACTATAATTTGAATAGATTGCATGCCGCAACATTATAAGTATATGGATCGAGTTGCGTGCCGTGATATTATTATTAATATATATATGGATCGGGTTACGTGCCACAATATTATTATTAATTTAAATAGATCGGGTTGCACGCCACAACAAACGATATATATGGAACTGGTTTCACCCCACAACAAATATTATATTAGATCAGGTTGCATGCCGCAACAGTTATAAAGAAGGATCAGTTGAGGGCCGCAAAAGTATTATTATTATTATTATTATTATTATTATTATTATTATTATTATTATTATTATTATTATTATTATTATTATTATTGTATTGTTGTAGGTATTGAACTGTCCTTTCATATGCTATTAAGTTTTTACTGGATTGATAAGTTCCCTGAAACATGTACCCCTTCCCATTTAAACTGCTTATTCCTGTTTATGTTTTGGCCGTATATTATATAATTCCACATGTTTATCAGGAGTCTGGTCCTAGCCTCGTCACTACCTTGCGAGGGTTAGGCCAGACACTTACCAACACATGGGGTTAGTTGTGCTGATGCTACACTCTGTACTCTGTGTAGATACTGGAACATCATTAAGACAATATCACTTAAGAAGCCAACCTTCAAGCCAGAGATCCCGAGGTAGTCTCGCAGGCGTCCACAGGCCCGACGTCTCTTCTATATACTTATATGTTCTATTTTCAATTGTATCCGAGATAGAATGTATTTGTTTTTTTCAAACATTGGTATGTTTTATTCATAGACATGTCGAACATGGCGACACCGGTTTCTGGGTAGAGACATATATTGGCATTTTCATATTTATTTTTGGCACTATATTGGTCTAAGTCTTCTGCTATTTTTTAAATGTTGATCACCTGTTATTACAAGTTGTTGAAAAGGACTAAAATGAACATCTTAAGATTTCTAAATTTTGTGGCTTGCCTAGCTTCTACGAGTAGGCACTATCACGACTCCAGAGGGTGGCAAATATGGGTTGTCATAAGATGGTATTAGAGCACTAGGTTACATAGGTATCAAAATTCACGCACAATCTTAGTAGAGTCTGGGGTATCGGTATAGAGATGTCCGTATTTATTCCTAGAGGCTACAAAGTTAGGGAAAAGTTCACATTTTTTAATTCTTGTCGTCCAGTTTGGTTTCACAATTCTAATTGAATTTCTACTCTGTTCTTTTGTAGATGGCGAGAACACGTGCTTCCTCATCTACCGATCCGCACCTGAGCCCTCACAAAAGTTCCCACAAGGGGCAAAGGGCAAGGCCGAGGCAGGGGCAAAGCTCAGCCTAAGGTAGCGGCACCCATAGCGGAGCCTCGGTTTGACTTTGACGACAAGGTTCTAGCCTCACCATTTCTGGTGGGCCCAGCTCAGGTCCCAAAGAGATTTATTACTACCATAGTTCTTTGGGATGCTCTGGTCCATCTAGTGGTCTTTATGGAGAGCGTCACCAAGGTAGGTTCACCAGCTGTCTCTCAGGTTGGAGGAGAAGCCTAGACTCCTGCTACTTGCATTCTGGAGCAGGTAGCTCCCCAGTTTTAGACTCCAATGGCTCAGCTAGTTGGAGAAATTCATCAACGTGTGGTAGCTCAGATTGGCGATAGTGCAAATATGTCTGTCGATGTTTTGGGGAGAATGGACAAGTTCACCAAGATCTTCACTACTAATTTCAGCGCCGTACCTACTGAGGATCCCAAGGATTATCTAGACAGCTGTCACGAGGTTCTTCAAAATGTGGGGATAGTTGAGACCAACGAGATCAATTTTGCCACATTTTACTTGTATGGATCTGCCAAGACTTGGTGGAGAGATTATTGCTTAGCTAGACCAGAAGGATCGCCAACCTTGACCTGAGAGCAGTTCACATAGCTATTTCTGGAAATGTTTCTCCCAAACACACTACGAGAGGCCTATCGGAGTTCTAGCGCTTCCAGCAGGGTTCCATAACTATCACTGAGTAGGAGACCAGATTCATTGATTTGGTTCGCCATGCTCTTATCATACTACCCACTAAGAGGGAAAGAGTGAGCCGGTTCACTAATGGACTCATTCAGTCGATTCGTCTCCAGATGGGTAAAGAGATTGGGAGTGAGATATCCTTCCAGGAGGCGGCCAACATGGCCCAGAGAGTTGAGATGGTACTATCATAGGGGGTGGTTATGGGGCAGACAAAAGACCACGTCATTTAGGCAGATTCAGTGGTACCTCGTCTACAGGTAGAGATTCATATAGTAGAGGCTATCCTCCTAGGCCTTTTTAGTCAGCACTCCAAGTTTCTCATGGCGCTTCAGGTGGTCATGGTTTTCACATGCAGTATTCTGATCAGCATCCCTACAGTGCACCATAAGCTCCTATAAGTGCACTGTCGCTCCCGAGTTTTTTGGGTGGTCATTCAGGTCGCCGGGGTCAGTCTTAGTTTCCTCAGCTGCAGCACTCCAGTGGTGCTATGAGTGTACTGAATATGGTCATATCAGGAGGGATTGTTCGAGATTGGTGGGTACTCAATCGCAGTAGCAGGGTTCCTAAGCTATAGTTCAGGCACCAGGTGTTCCACAACCGACCCAGCCAGCTGGAGGTAGGGGTTGAGGTGCTATATGTGGAGGTAGAGGATTTAGAGGTGGCGCTCAGACCGCTAGAGGTGGAGGCCTTCCAGCTGCAGGCCGTCCCAGTGATGTAGCCTAGGTAGGTGGAGCCCAGCCCCGATGTTATGCTCGTCGAGCTAGGCCCGAGGTTGAAGCTTTATATGCAGTTATCACAGGTACTGTTCTAGTTTGTGATAGAGATGCTTCAGTGTTATTAGATCTAGGGTCTACATATTCGTATGTGTCATTTTATTTTGCACCATATCTGGTCATGCCTAGTGATTCATTAAGTGTTCCTGTTTATGTTTCTATACCAGTATGTGATTCTATTATGGTAAATCGAGTCCATCGCTCTTGTATAGTTGTGATTAGGGGTCTTGAGACTAGAGTAGATTTGTTGCATCTAGACATGGTCGATTTTGATGTTATATTGGGGATGGACAGGTTATCACATTATCATGCTATCTTGGACTGTCATTCCAAGAGTGTGACCTTAACTTTACCGGGGTTGCCTTGGTGGAGAGGGACTCCTAGTCATTCTACTCGTAGTGTTATCTCCTTTGTGAAGGCTATGATTATGGTCGAGAAGGGGTGTTAGGCCTATTAGGCATATGTTTGTGATTCCAGCACTGAGGTTTCTTCCATTGATTCTTTGCTCGTGATTCGTGAGTTTCCTGAGGTATTCCCTTAAGACCTGTTGGGTATGCCGCCCGACATGGATATAGACTTCTGCATTGATTTGGCTTCGGACAGTCAGCCCATTTCTATCCCGCTGTATCATATAGCCCCACCTAAGTGGAAAGAGTTGAAGGAGCAGCTACATGATTTGCTTTAAAAGAGTTCTATTAGACTCGGTGTCTCGCCTTGGGGTCCACCGGTGTTGTTTGTTAAGAAGAAGGACAGATTGATGAGAATGTGTATTGATTACCGGCAGTTGAACAAGGTTACAATAAAGAATAAGTATCCACAGCCGATGATTGATTATTTGTTTGATCAATTTCAAGATGCCAAGGTATTTTCAAAGATTTGTTTGAGATCTCGCTATCATCAGTTGAGGATTTGGGCATCCGATGTCCCTAAGACAGCTTTCCTCACTCGGTACGAGCATTATGAGTTCTTGGTGATGTCATTCGGGTTGAGAAATGCCCCAGCACCTTTTATGGATTTGATGAACCGAGTGTTCAGGACTTATCTAGATTCATTCTTAATAGTTTTCATTGATGATATATTGATATATTCCAGCAGCCGGACGAGCATGAGCAGAACCTTAGAGTGGTTCTTCAAACTCTGAGGGATAGTCAGTTATATGCTAAGTTCTTGAAGTGTGAGTTCTAGTTGAGTTCAATTTCATTTCTGGGTCATGTTGTGTTAACATACGTATTCAGGTTGATCCAGAGAAGATTGAGGCAGTCAAGAGCCAGCATTAGCTATAGAGATTTTGAGTTTCTTGGGATTAGCAGGCTACTATTGTTGGTTCGTGGAGGGGATTTCATCTATTATAGCCCCGATAACTAGGTTGACCCAAAATGGTGCCCAATTCAAATGGTCGGATGAGTGTGAGGCGAGCTTTCAGAAGCTCAAGACAGCTTTGACTACGACACTGATGTTGGTTTTGCCCACAGGTTCAGGGCCTTATACTGTATATTGTGATGCATCTCGTATTGCACTTGGTGCAGTATTGATGCAGGATGGCAAGGTCATTGTCTATGCTTCATGGCAGCTGAATATTCATGAGAAGATCTATCCGATTCAGGATTTGGAGTTGGTAGCCGTTGTTCACGCATTGAAGATTTGGAGGCACTATGTGTAATGCGTGGCATGTGAGGTGTTCACGGATCACAAGAGTTTTCAGTATATGTTCAAGCAAAAAGAGTTGAATTTGAGGTAAAGAAGGATGTTAGAGTTGTTAAAAGGCTATGATATCACCATTGTATATCATTTGGGAAAGGGCAATGTGGTGGTAGAGCTTTAGGTAGGAAGTCAGCTAGTAGGGGGAGTCTCACTAATCTCCCGGTCGGTGAGAGACTGCTTACTTTGGGTGTTTAGGGTTTAGCCAATCAGTTCATGAGGGTGGATATTTCTAAGCCTAGTTGTGTATTAGCTTTCACGGTCGCTTGTTCTTCTTTATTGGAGCATATCCGTGATCGCCAGTATGATGATCCCATTGTGTGTCCTTAGAGACACAGTGCATCACGGAGGTGCCAAGCATGTTACCTTAGGTGATGATGGAGTCTTGAGATTGCAGGGTCGAGTTTGTGTTCCTAATGTGGATGGAATTGGAGAGTTGATTTTAGAGAAGGCCCAGAGATCCCGGTACTCTATTCATCTGGGTGTCGTGAAGATGTATCAGGATTTGCAGCACCATTATTGGTGGCGGAGAATGAAAAATGATATCGTTGCATATGTGGCTTGATGTTTGATTATCAGCAGGTTAAGTAAGAGCATCAGAGGTCCCATTGTTTATTTCAGAGGATTGAGCTTCCCGCGTGGAAGTGGGAGCGGATTAATATGGATTTCGTTGTTGGACTATTGCAGACTTAGAAGAAGTTTGATGCAGTATTGGTCATTTTTGATAGGCTGACCAAGTTAGCACATTTCATTCTTGCGGTAGTGTCCTATTATTCTAAGAGATTAGTTGAGATCTATATCCGGGAGATTGTTCGCCTTCATGGTGTGCTCGTGTCTATCATTTCAGACAGAGGTACACAATTTACCTTGCGTTTTAGGAGAGTAGTTTATCGATAGTTAGGCACACAGGTTGAGTTGTGGACAACATTTCATCCCCAGATGGACGAGCAGTCCCAACGGACTATTCAGATTTTAGAGGATATGCTTCGAGCTTGTGTCATTGACTTTGGAGGCTCATGGGATCGATTTTGCTTTTAGCGGAGTTTGCCTACAACAACAGCTACTAGTCAAGTATCCAAATGGCCCATTAAGAGGCTTTATATGGTAGGCATTGTTGGTCTCTGGTTGGATGGTTTGAGCCGGGAGAGACTCGGTTGTTGGGTAAGGATCTGGTTGAGGATGCCTTGGACAAGGTCAAGATCATTCAAGATAGGCTCCGTACAGCTTAGTCCAAGAAAAGCAATTATGCCGACCGCAAGGTTAGGGATTTGGATTTCATGGTTGGTGAGCGGGTATTGCTTCGGGTGTTGCCCATGAAGGACATGATGATATTTGGGAAGAAAGGCAAGCTTAGCCCTAGGTTCATTGATCCGTTTGAGATTCTTGATCGAGTGGAAGGGGTGGCTTATAAACCTTCATTGCTACCGAGCTTATCAGTCGTGCATCTAGTGTTTCAGGTGTCCACGCTTCAGAAGTATCATGGCAATCCATCCCACGTGTTAGATTTCAGTGCTGTCCAGTTGGACAAGGACTTGTCTTATGAGGAGGAGCTGGTGGATATCCTAGACCGGCAGGTTAGTCAGTTGAAGTCGAAGAGTTTTCCTTCTGTTCATGATTAGTGGAGAGGTCAGCCCTCAAAAGCATCGACCTGGGAGTCTGAGTCCGATATGGAAAGCCATTAATCTCATCTTTTCCTGACTCAGGTACTTCCTTCTTATGTCCGTTCGAGGATGAACAGTTTTTTAGAGGTAGAGATTGGGATGATCCAAAAGGTCATCCTCTGGTTTAAATTTAATTCCGTGTTCCGAGGAATTGAAAACCTTATCTAGCATCACCTAAATTTGTGTGCGCAGTCCGGGCGCGTAGCCGAAAAGCTTAAATGAGAAAACCTGTGGAAAATGAAAAGTTTTTACTATGAAATTAATTAATTTGACTTCGGTCAATATTTTGGGTAAACGGATTTGGACCTGTGATTTGATGGTCCCGGAGGGTCCGTAGGAAAATATGAGATCTGATCGTATGCCCGGAATCGAATTTCAAGGTCCCAAGCCCGAGAAATGAATTTTTAAAGAAAATTATTTTCTGAATTTGTTTAAATTATTTGGGAATAAATTTTTATTAGAACAAGTTGATATCGGGCATGTATTTTGGTGCACCCGGTACATATCTTATATGTAATTTAAGATAACTCTATGAAGTTGTGTACGAAATGGAGTCCGTTTTACATGACTCGAACCTTAATTAGGAAATTTAATGTTTAAAGGAGTTATAAGAAATTTCATTGATCTTGAGGTTTAATTCGATGTTCATGATGTTATTTTGGTGATTTGATTGCACGAATAAGTCCGTAGGATGTTTTTGACGTTTTGTGTCAACTTAGTTTGGAGTTTCGAGGGCTCGCGTAAGTTTTGAGTTGGTTTCGCGATGTCATAGGCTTAAAAATCAGAGTAGTTGCAGGCTCAGAGAAGTGGAAGGCCTTTGAACAGACTAGTGCGGTCCACACGAATTGGAGTACTGCCGCGAAGGGGCCTGTGCGGTCGCACTAGTTTTTGTGTGGTCCGCGGTGAAGAACATTTCACTAGTACGACTTCGGAAGCCTATATCTTTTGATCTACAAGGAATTTTGAGATGATTCAAAAACAAAAGTTGCCCTTCGTGTATGGTTTCTAGAAATTTAAAGAAATCGCAATTTGGACATCTGTAGAAAATGTTATGTCCAAAATACTAAGACATGTCAATGTAGTACAGAAAAAGAGCTGTGGGGCCGCAGTTGATTTTGTGCGGTCCGCACAGGGCATCTAAGAGTAGTATATTTAGACGGGATTTTCAGTTATTTTCCATTTTTCAAGACCCAAATACATAAGAGTCGATTTTTCAAACAACCTTTATGGTCCAAACCATTGGGAAGTGATTTCTAACTCAATTTCTTCACTCCTTAACATCTTTTAACATGATTTCAACACAAAATCAATGATTTTTATGGGAGAAATTGGGTGTTTTGGGTAGAACCTAGGTTTTTCAAAAATTAGGGATTTGAACATCGATTTGAGGTCCGATTTCAAAATTAATTATATTATTGAGTTCGTGGGGGAATGGGTAATCGAGTTTTGGTTCGAACCTCAAATTTTGACCATGTGGGCCCGGGGGCAATTTTTACTTTTTGGGTAAACTTTGGGAAATTTATTTTCATGCATTCAAATTGATTTACTTAGCATTTATTGATGTAATTAAGTAACTTGTGACTATATATGAGCGAATTGGCGGTGGAATCAAGGGGTAAAGCGATAATCAAAACTTGAAGTTGTGTTCGAGGCATCGAGGTAAGTGATAGGTCTAACCTTAGCTTGAGGGATAAAGAGTTGAGTCATATGTGCTATTTGCTTCTTGTTGAGTACGATTAATAGACATGGTGATGAGTATCTATACATTGGTATCGCGCATGATCGTGGGTCTTAAATTGCAACTTGTTGTGTTCTTAAATGATATTACAGATGCTTTAATTGATGATTCAAGATATTGAAAAAGGTTAAGTTTGTTTTTATGGAAATTACTAAGTTGAAAATTGGAGATAACTGAAATGGTTAGATGTTGGATTAAGATTTGGTTATAGCTGATTCTCTCTTGCCAGGACGTATTTATTTATGGTGTCGATTCCCTTGCCGGGATAGTGTGGTTCGTTAGTGATCCCTTGCCGGAACTGTTGATATGATTATTATTGACTGTATATTTGGAAGGGGTGTCTCACCACAACATTATTAATATATGGATCGGGTTGTGTGTCGCAACATTATTATTAATATATATATGGATCGGATTGTGTACCGCAACATTATTATTAATTTAAATGGATCGGGTTTCACACCGCAACAAATACTATATTGGATCGAGTTGCACGCCACAACAGTTATATAGAACATTCAGGTTGCGCGCGCAACAGTATTAATATTATTGTATTTGTAGATATTGAACTGTCCTTTCCTATTATATTGAGTTTCTGCTGGATTTGATATGTTCCCCGAAGCATGTACCCCCTCCCATTTAAACTACTTATTCCTGTTTATTTTTCCACTTTATATTATATAATTGCACAGGTTTATCTGGAGTCTGTTCCTAGCCTCGTCACTACCTCCCCTGGGTTAGGCTAGACGCTTACTAAAATATGAGATTGGTTGTGGTGATGCTATTCTCTGCATTCTGCGCAGATACAGGAGTGGCATTGGGACAGTAGCTCTTGGGGAGCCAACCTTCAGTTCAAAGATCCCGAGGTAGTCCTGCAGGCGTCCGTAGGCCCGACTTCTCTTCTATCTACTTATATGTTCTGTTTTTATTTGTATGTGAGATCGACTATATTTTTTTTCCTCAGACACCTGTATATAGTATTTATAGACATTCCATGAATATTGTGACAGTGGTTTCTGGGTAGAGATGTATGTTGCATGTGCAGATTTATTTTTGGCACTATATTGGTCTAAGTCTTTCGCTTAATTTTATCTTTTGCTATTATTTAAATATTGATCATCTGTTATAACAAGTTGTTGAAAAGGAATAAAATGAACGAGTTAAGTTTTCTAATTTCGTGTCTTTCCTAGCTTCTACGAGTAGGCACCATCACGACTCCTGAGGGTGGAAAATCTAGACCGTGATAGAGGCATAGCTTAATCCGTTCTTTAGCTTCCTTTGGTACATAAAAGACATGGCTTTTAGTAAGATTGAGTGTCAGTTTGAGTTTGGATGTATGAAATCCAAGATTCTTATGATTACACACAGGATATCAAAGACTATCTTTGCAAGAATACCAAAGCATTATCTCCCCGTTTAAGCTTTCTATTTCTCGAGTGAAAGGCTTTCTAGAGAACCATCAGCTTTCAGCTTTACAACTGAAGGTTTTAGGGTTTAATATTCCATATGGAGGTAGAAGAATCTCTAGAGTCTTCAGCAATGAACGAAATTATATATACATACCACAAATGGAGAATTTTATCAAATAAAATCCTAATTTCCCAGTGGTTTCCCTCTAATTTTCGTTCTTAGCAAGGTCTTCTTCGTTTTATCCTTATACTTAAATGGCGATTGTGAGTGAAGGAATTGGAGATCTCTTTATGAGTAATGTGAGGTAAAAGTTGTACCAAAGTAGAGAGAGGAAAAAAATATTATAACTGAATATCGTATTTAGTGGCTTAGGACTAGGAGGTAACCAAATTAGATATTTTTCTATAAACATTAAAATGTATTTATAGAATATAATTTTTTTAAATAATATTTATAAGATGTTGATCTTTGCTATAGGAGGTAAAAATTCCTTTATTTAATCCATATATATTGAATTGATATAGTTAATGTAGTTACATTAGCCCATAATGTTTTTGGATTAATATATCTTATTTAAAATATAATCCAAATAACAATTAATTTAAATCTAATAAAATTTAGATACATACAAATTCCCCTACTTCCAGACCTGTGAGTAGGCAATCTCCGTGAGTAGGTTTGAAGTATCATGCAACATCAACTTCGAATGTCATGTAAACTTTGAACTCCAAAACATTGCTTATTATAAATTTTATATTTTCGAGGCCTCGAAAACATCATTTAGAGTTGCCTCAATTTGCGTGCGCAATCCGAACACATAGTCGGAAAGCTTAAATATGAAATCCTGTGAAACATGCTATGTTTTAATGTTAAAATGAACAAATTTGACTTCGATCAATATTTTAAGTAAACAAACCCGGACCTTTGATTCGACAGTCCTAGAGGATCCATAAGAAAATATGGGACTGGGCATATACCCAGAATCGAATTCCGAGGTCCCAACCCCGTGAAATGAAATTTTGAGTAAAATTGATTTCTGAAAATGTTTAAGAAAATTTGAAATGAAATCTAATTAGAAAGTAATGGTATTGGGCCCATATTTTGGTTTCGGCGCCCGGTACATGTCTTATATATGCTTTAAGTCATCTCTATAAACTTTGGTTAAAAATGAATGTCGTTTGATGTGATTCGAACTTTAAATGGAAAATTTGATATTTTAAGAAATTTGAAGAATTCATGGGTTTTGAGGTTTATTTTGAGGTATATGATGTTATTTTGGCGATTTGATTGCACGAATAAGTCCGTAGAATATCTTTGAGGTTGTGTGTATATTTGGTTTGGGGTATCGAAGGCTCAGGTGAGTTTTGGGTATGAGTATTTTGAACTTAGAAAAAAATTGTAGATTTCAGCTGTGCGTAGTAGGCCTGCAGGCTCAGTCTCACAAATGCAAAATTTCTTTCGCAAATGCGAAAATCTCTATTCCAGCCTTGAGTCGCAAATGCGATGCAGTGGTTGCAAATGCGACAAGTTGTTTGCAAATGTGAGCCATGTTTTTCAATTCCCAAGCCGACGGAGGTTGCGAACCCCTATTTTCAATTCCCACATATGAGACCTACATTTTTAATACTTAGCAGATTTTTGAACCCATTTTTCATATTCTATCAAACACAAACACACTTAGGCGATTTTCACATAATTCTGTCTTCGTCAAATCAATTGTAAGTCACTTTTAACTTTATTCAATCATTAACATCTTCTAACATGATTTTAACTTAAAATCAAAGATTTTCAGGGGAAAAATTGAGTATTTTGGGTAGAACCTAGGTTTTCAAAAATTGGCAATTTGGACCTCAATTTGAGGTCCGATTTCGAAAAAAATTACATATTTGAGTACGTAGGGAATGGGTAACTGGATTGTTGTTTGAACCTCGGGTTTTGAGCACGTGGGCTCGGGGGATATTTTTGACTTTTTTGTTAAAACTTTTTGATACTCATTTTCATGCATTGGGGTTGATTCATTTAGCGTTTATTGATATAAAAAAGTAATTTCTGATTAGATACAAATGAATTGGAGGTGGAATCACGAGGCAAAGCTATAATTTAGACTTGAGTAGTATTCAAGGCATCGATGTATGTGTTTGGTATAACCTTAGCTTTAGAGATTAGGAGTTGAGTCATATTTGCTACTTGCTTCTTGTTGAGTACGGCGTATAGGCATGGTTATGAGTATCTATACGTTTATGTCTAGTATGACCGTGAGTCTTAAACTGAAAGTTATTGTGCTCTTAAATGGCATTTCAGATGCTTTAACTAATGATCTACTATATTGAGAAAATGTTTGTTTTATCCTCGAAGGTCGTATTTATGATTGAGAATTTTCATTAATTGAGCTGAGTACAAGCTAAGTTAAGGTTGGTTATAGCTGATTCTCCCTTGCCGGGATGACTGTTTCGATATTGTTGTTCCCTTGCCCGATATTATTATATATTGCTTTTGTTCCTTTGTCGGGAAGTTATTATATTGCTTTGCCGGGATTTCTTGTGATTATGTGATGACATGGAAATGGGAGCGGGTGGTACGTCTACCATAAGATTTATAAAATGGGAACGGGTTCTACGCCGACCACAAGAGTGATAAAATGGGAGCGGGTGGTACGCCTACCACAAGATTGATGAAATATGAGCGGGTGGTGTGGTTACCATAAGATAAGATGAAATGGGAGCGGGTGGTATGCCTACCACAAGATATGATGAAATGGGAACGGGTGATATGCCTACCAATAGATTGATGAAATGGGAGCGGGTGGTACGCCTACCATAATATATGAGAAACGGGATCGGGTTGCACGCCTGCAACAAGATGAAATTTAAAGTGAAAGTCTACTTTATTACTTTTTATCCATGTTAGAAGTTGAATTATAGTTTCCTTATTGTTCTTTGAAATTATGTTTTATCTTCTAACCCCGTAGTATGTTCCCCTTCCCAAACTTTAATTGCTTATTACCTGTTTAGTTTTCTGCCACATATTATATAACTCTACAGGTCTATCTGGAGTCTGGTTCTAGCCTCATCACTATCTCGCTGGGGTTAGGCCAGACACATACCAGCACATGGGGTCGGTTGTGCTGATATTACACTCTATGCTGCATCCAGATTTCGAAGCAGCGAATGATCTTCAGCAGTAGTTCGGGAGCCAGCCATCAGCCTATGAGATCCCGAGGTAGTACTACCGGCATCCACATTCCCGGCATCTCTTATATCTATTTTGGATGCCCTGTTTCCTCTTATACCCTAGATAGACTTTACTTCCTTTGTTTCAAACACTTGTATGTAACAGTCCTAGATAGTCCGTGTATGTTGTGACATCAGGTGTTGGGTAGAGACTTGTGTTGGTTTTCTAGCTGTTTGTTTCTATATTTAATTAAGAATTACGCTAATTTTATTTTCTGCCATTCTTTAAATTCTTATTCGTTGTTAATTAATACATAAGAGGTTAGTGGTTTCGAAGTTCATGGCTTGCCTAGCTTTCACGAGAATGCACTTTCACGACTCCTATGGGTGGGGATTCCGGGTCGTGACAAGTTGGTATTAGAGCTCTAAGTTGCATAGGTCTCGTAACTCATGGACAAGCTCAGTAAAGTCTGAGGGATTGGTACAGAGACGTTTGTATTTATCCCCTAGAGGCTACCGAGTTAGGAAAATTTTACATTTGTTCTTTCTTATCGTGCGGATATGTTTCTCAATGCTAATTGGATTTCTATTCTGTTCATTCACAGATGGCAAGAATACACGCTTCCTTATCCACATCTTTGAAGCCCTAGCACCCAATAGCAGCTCCCACTAGGGGCAGAGGGCGAGGCCCTGGATGTGCTAGAGGCCGAGGTAGGGGCAGAGCTCAGCCCCGAGAAGCAGCACCAGTGGCGGAGCATCAGGTTAATTTTGAGGAGGAGGTTCTGGCCCCAGCAGTTCCTGTGGGCCTAGGTCAGATCCCAGAGGGTTTAGTGGCTCAGACCAGCGATGGAGCAACGATGTCTACCGATACTTTGTGGAGGCTAGATAGGTTCACCAAGCTCTTCACTACTACTTTCTGTGGTGCTTCTTCTGAGGATCCCCATGATTTCCTAAATAGCTGCCACGAGGTTCTCAGGAACATTGGCATTGTTGATACCAATATGGTTGATTTTGCTATATTCCGCTTGTCTGGATCAGCAAAGACTTGGTGGAGGGATTATTTCTTAGCTAGGTCAGCCGGATCGCCATCTTTGACTTGGGAGCAGTGTACAATATTGTTTTTGGAGAATTTTCTCGCCGTGACTCTAAGAAGGACTATTGGAGGAACTTTAAGCGCCTCCAGTAGGGTTCCATGATGGCCACCTAGTATGAGAACAAGTTCATTGACTTTGCTCGCCATACTTTTGTCATACTTCCTATCAAGAGAGAGAGAGAGGGTGAGGAGGTTTATCGACTGTCTTATTCAGCTGCTTCGTCTTCAGATGGCCAATGAGACGGGGAGTGAGATCATTTTTCTGGAGGCGGCCAATGGGGCTTGCAGAGTTGAGATGGTTCTGTCTCAAGGAGGTGGTTATGGGTAAGATAAGAGGCCCTGTTATTCAGGCAGATTCAGTGGTACCTCATATTGAGGTAGAGATTCATATGGTAGAGGCCATCCTCCTAGGCCCTTTCAGTAATGTGTTCAGGTTTCTCACGGTGCTTCAAGTAGCCATGGTCCTTAGATGTAGTATCTTGATCAACAGTCCTTCATTGCACCACCAACACCTATTAGTGTGCCATTGCTTTAGAGTTTCTAGGGCCATCGACCGAGGGCTTATTTTACTTGTGGTGATACGAGGAACATTGCTAGGTATTGCCCTCGAGCTTCGAGCAGTTCCCTGCATTAGGGTTCTCGTGCTATAGATGTCCCACAGCCTGCCCAGCTAGCTAGAGGTTGAGGTAGAGGCGCTAGAGGTGGAGGTAGAGGTCCTAGATATGGAGCTCAGGCCGCCAAAGGTGGAGGCCAGCAAGCAGCGGGCAGTCCCGGAGAGGTAATTTAGGGTAGTAGGGCCCAACCCCGATGTTATGCCCTTCCAGCAAGGCCCGAGGCTGAGGCTTCAAATGCAGCCATTACAGGTACTATTTTGGTTTTTGATAGAGATGCTTCAGTGTTATTCGATCAAGGGTCTACCTATTCATATGTGTCATCTTGTTTTGCACTGTACCTAGTCAGGCCTAGTTGTTAATTGAGTGTTCCTATTTATGTGTCTTCCCCGGTGGGTGATTCTATCATGGTTGATCGAGTACATAATTTATGTATTGTGGTGATTGGGGGTCTCGAGACTCGCATAGATTTGTTGTTATTAGACATGGTCGACTTCGATGTTATATTGAGGGTGGTATTTTTATCACCTTACCACAGTATCTTGGACTATCATGCCAAGACAGTGACTTTAGATTTACACGGTATACCTCGTTTAGAGTGGAGAGGGATTTCTAATCATTCTACCTAGAGTGTAATCTCTTATATGAAGGCTCGACGTATGGTCAAGAAGAGGTGCTTGGCTTATTTGGCTTATGTTCGTGATTCCACTGCTGAGGTTCCCTTTTTTTATTCGGTGCCCGTGGTTCGTGAGTTTCCTGAGGTTTTCCCTTTAGACCTGCTGGGGATGCCACCCGACAGGGATATTAACTTCTGCATTGATTTGGCTCCAGGAAATCATCCCAATTCTATTCCGCCATATCGCATGGCCCCGCTAGAGTTGAAAGAGTTGAAGGAGTAGTTGCAAGACTTGCTTGAAAAGGGATTCATTTGACCCTGCGTTTTGCCTTGGGGTATGCTAGTGTTGTTTGTTAAGAAAAAGGATGGTTTGAGGAGAATGTGTATTGATTACCGGCAGTTGAACAATGTCACAATCAAGAATAAGTATCCACTGCTGAGGATTGATAATTTGTTCGATCAGCTTCAGGGTGCCAAGGTATTTTCAAAGATTGACCTGAGATTTGGCTACCGTCAGTTAAGGATTAGGGCATCTGATGTCCCTAAGATAGCTTTCCGCACTCGGTACGGGCATTATGAGTTCTTGGTTATGTCATTCGGTTTGACGAATCCCCCAGAATCTTTTATAGATTTGATGAACCGGATGTCCAGGCCTTATTTGGCCTCGTTCGTGATAGTCTTCAAATATGATATTTTGATATATTTCGGTAGCCAGGAAGAGCACGAGCAACATCTCATGGTGATTCATCAGACTCTGAAGGATAGTCAGTTATATGCTATGTTCTCGAAGTGTGTGTTCTGGTTGAGTTCAGTTGCATTCCTGGGTCATATTGTATCAGTAGAGGGTATTCAGGTTGACCTGAAGAAGATTGAGGCAGTCAAGAACTGGCCTACAGCAGCATCAGCTATAAAGATTCAGGGTTTATTTGGATTGGCAGGCTACTCTCGTCGGGTTGTGGAGGGGTTCTCATCTACCGTTGCCCAGATGACCAGGTTAACCCAGAAGGGTGCCCAGCTTAGATGGTAGGATGAATGTTAGGAGGGCTTTCAGAGTCTCAAGATAGCTCTGAGTACAACATCAGCATTGTTTTTTCCTACAAGTTCAGGGCCTTATACAGTTTATTGTAATGCTTCCCATGTTGGGCTTGGTGCAATGTTGATGTATGGTGGCAAGGTCATTGCCTATTCATCGACGCAGTCTATGATTCATGAGAAGAACCATCCAGTTCATGATTTAGAGTTGGAAGCCATCGTTCACGCATTGAATGTCACGACCCCAACTGGAGGGCCATGACTAACACCCGGCCATACTTGCCACGCACCAACATACATTTTACCTAACCTTCTTTATTATCTGTTAGGGCCAATGAGATTAATATTAATGGTATCCATGGATCACTAACAACCAACAATAAAAGATGATGGCATAAACATACATAACATGGGGTGGCCAGACAATCAAGAAACTATATATAATGTACGAGCTACCACGATACCATGAAAGACTATTCAATAAAACCCAGCCAGCAAGGCATACCAAACTATACATGAGTCGACACCTGTCTATGAGCCTCTAAGGGAACATAAGTTCTTAATCATAGTCGGAACAGGGCCCTGACATACCCATAATGTCAATAACAAAAATGCATACCAAGACCATGGCAAGTCCGGAGAAGGGATCTCGCCAATCACCGCTGAAATAGACAACTTACTGTGGTGGGGGAGCTGCACCTGCCTGTCTATCAGGACTTGCAGCACGACATGGAGCGTCCACCAACAAAAGGATGTCAGTACGAATAAAGTACTAAGTATGTAAGGCAGGGAACCATAAATATGAACAGTTATATAAGCAGGGATAGAGAATACACAACCTGTTAACATCTGAGTACCTCTGAGGGCTACTGACATGAAATGCATGATACATATGTATAAATACATAAACTATTAAAACATACGCCTCTGTGGGCATCATCATCATCATATCGTACCTGGCCGAAATAGGCTCGGTAAAAGAACGTACCCGGCCATCAAAAGGCTCAGTAGAATCGTACCCAACCCTGTGGAGCTCGGTAGAACCCAACTGATCAGTGGTAGCATAGTAGGTGCCGTACCCGGGCGACTATAGCGCAGCTCGGTAGAGTAAAATAGATACATATATACAATGCATGCTCGACTCATGGAAACATGTTCTAGACCTTTCGAAGTGATGTAAGATCGGTATCCACTGTACATATTATTAAGACTAACTTTTCACTGTGAACCTTATAAGGATCAGGAAGTACCAACAACATTGATAACATAATCATAAGAGAAGAAACATCATATCAATCATCCATAAGAGAGGAAACATTGTAAGTACTGCTAGCTTCTAAGAGTAGAGTATCTTTGGTAGCTCGTTCATTACATTATGTACAATCGAAGTCGTGCAAAAGAAGGAAAGGGATAGCCTTACATACCTTATATATACTTCCCCCAATCTCAAGCTATGCAATTATCACAACTCCTTAGTCTAAAATAAGAGAAATGATACTATCGTTATCATTTAAGCGACATGACTATTATGTACCAATCACAACCTATTTTACGGTGAAACGTTCAGCACCTCCCCAATATATATGACTTCAAATAATTCAAAATCATGACCAAACAGCCATATACACATCAATGATAATCATATTGAGCCTCCCAAAACAGTCCACACACAATCTAATTATTTCATACATACGACGACCACCGTAGTCCTGTCAAATGACCCGGAAATATTACGAAGAACTATCAGTGCACAACCCTACATATATATGGTGTTTCACCACACCCTTCCACCTCCAAAACTTCACAAAATAGTATTAAAACACGCAGCCCAATAGCAAGACAAAACAGTCCATAAAACAGTCCGCTACAAGTGAATAACTCGAACTCACGGCTTCCGATCAACATCCCGTGAGTTCTTACATGTATAGAACGAATTATGACTTAATAGAAGATAACATGTATGAAATAGAGCAGTAATCTTACCTTACTCGTTGGATAACTAATCCCTTCCCTTAGTTCTTCAAACTCTTGATTTTACCCTCAAGTAGAACTTGAAAGAGATGGAAAATCGATTAGGGTTTGTGTGGGATTTTTGAGAGGAGGTTTGCGGGTTTTGATCTGAATTTTTGTGTGATATATTGAGGGTTACATTGCAGGAGATAACCCTTTAAATGGACTCAATAGTATACCCGAAATTTCCTTTTCTACGGCTGTCATTAACAAGTAGGTGACACACCTACTTGTCACCTAGCTGCTTGCGCAGTCACACAAAAATAGCTATATCTCTCTACTCCGATGTCGTATTGATAAACGGTTTAATGTGTTGAAAACTAGACTCATAAATCTTTAATTGGGTCGGTAGATCACCCAATAATTCCTTGAATTTTTGGAGAAAAGCTTAGAAACACGTGACCTAATGTTTAAGTAAAATTTTGAACCTAAGTTGTGACAACTTTTGTCAACTTTTGTTTCATTAATCGTTTGACTTCAAGAATATGAAACGGATATTACATGATTAAAATACCTTAAAACGACCTCTTGAGAGTATTAATCACCTATAGGTTCACCTGAAAATACGAGTTACAACATGCTTGATTCGTTTAACTTATAATACTTGTTAATCACCCATATACACCCTTGTATCACTTAAGATCAATAGGATTAACTTCTTATCATCTCAAGGATAATTGCTTCTTGGATTTATGTTAACTAACATATGGAATGAATTAACGCGAGTGGATATGGGTTATAACACCCTCCCCCCTTAGGAACATTCGTCCTCGAATGTAAGGGTTTATGGGGTGTCCAAATCATCGTGGATTCCAACGGAAAATGGTCACTAGCAAAATTTGCAAGCAGTTAAGCCCAACATATGTTCTCACAAGGCTACACAAAGCATTATGGAAATATACATTATTTGCATATCACCATTTTGTATTAAGGAAGAGTGTTTTCAAGTTATTGCTTACCTCATAAAGCCGTTTCATCTTTCCAATGTATCCTGCGTGCCACCAACATCCTTGTTATCATCATTCTGGAGAAGGTAAGGGTATTTAGACTTCATCTCTTGTTCCTCTTCCCATGTCATTTCTTCCATATTCTTGTTCCTCCATAATACTTTGACGAAAGCTACATCTTTTGTTCTCAGCTTGCGAACTTGCCGATCTAATATAGCCACTGGCACTTGTTCATATGATTAATCATCTGTAACTTGTACATCTTTGATAGGGACAACTCGAGAAGGTCTTCTATACATTTTCTCAACATAGATACATGGAATAACGGGTTGACGATTTCCAATTCGTATGGAAATTCCAACTCATAAGAAACTTTTCCAATTCGTTGAAGAATTTTATACGGACCGATATACCTTGGAAGCAGTTTAACTTTCTTCCCGAAATGCATAACACCCTTCATTGGTGAGATCCTTCGGAAAACCCAATCACCAACCTCAAATTCCAAATCACGACATCGGACATCGGAATAAGACTTTTGCCTGCTTTGTGCCGTTTTTAATCGTTCCTGTATCACCTTCACCTTCTCAATGTCTTGGTCAATCAAATCTGGCCCATATAATGTTGTTTCACAGACTTTGAACCATCAAACTGGTGATCTACATCTTCTCCCGTATAGTGCCTTATATGGGGCCATTTTAATACTAGAATGGTAGCTATTATTGTAGGAAAATTCTATGAGTGGAAGATGGTCATCCCAATTTCCCTTAAAATCTAGAACACATGCTCGTAGCATATCTTCCAGTGTTTGAATAGTACGTTCAGCCTGCCTGTCTGTCTGCAGAGGAATTGCAGTGCTGAGATTCACTTGTGTGCCTAATCCCCTCTGAAAAGACCTCCAAAAGTTAACCGTAAATTGAGATCCTCGATCTGATATAATAGGTACCGGCACGCCATGAAGCCTAACAATTTCCTTGATTTAAAAATTTGCATAATCTTCTACCGCGTAATTTGTCTTAACTGGCAGAAAATGGGCATATTTTGTAAGTCGATCAACAATAACCCAGATGGAATCAAACTTATGATAAGAGCGAGGTAATCCAATAACGAAGTCCATATTAATCACCTCCCATTTCCAGGTCGGGATCTCTATATTCTGAAGCAATCGTCCGGGTTTCTGATATTCTATCTTTACTTGTTGACAATTGGGACACTGGGCTACAAATTCTGCAATTGACTACTTCATGTTATCCCACCAATATAGCTCCTTGAAATCATGATACATCTTTGTCGAGCCGGGATGGATAGAATATCGGGATTGATGAATCTCACTCGTAATCTTTTCTCGCAACCCTGCCACATTAGGCACACATAATCGGCCTTGGCATCTCAGTGCCCCTTCTCCTCCGATCTCAAAAGCTGTAATTTTACACTGTTGAATGCTCTCTCTCAATCGTACTAAGATAGGATCTTCATATTGCCGTGCTTTTACCTTGGCTACTAAAGATGATTCGGATGTATTATGTACTGTAATACCTCCATCATCAGAGTCTAATAATTGGATTCTCATATTGGCGAGCTGATGAAGCTCTTTAGTCAACCCCCATCTACCTGACTCAATGTGTACAAGCTTCCCATTGACTTACGGCTGAGAGCGTCTGCCACAATATTGGCCTTACCGGGATGATATAATATCTCGACGTCGTAGTTTTTCAGTAATTCAAGCCACCTACGCTACCTCAAATTCAACTCTTTCTGCTTGAAGATGTATTGTAAACTATTATGATCTGTGTAGATGTCAACATGGATGCCATATAAGTAGTGACCCATATCTTTAAAGCATATATTACTACAGCCAATTCCAAATCATGGGTCGGGTAATTCTTTTCATGTTTCTTCAACTGTCCTGATGCATAAGCAATCACCTTTCCATGTTACATCAATACACACCCCAAACCTATACCTGAGGCATCATAATATACCACATATCCTTCTGTTTCTTCAGGGAGAGGGAGCACTGGTGTGGATGTTAATCGATTCTTCTGTTCCTGAAAACTACGCTCACAAGTCTCATACAACTTGAACTTGGTAGCATTTTGTGTTAACTTAGTCAATCGTGCTGATATGGAGGAAAATCCTTCTAGAAATCGCCTATAATATCCTGCTAGCCCCAGGAAGCTACGGACTTCTGATGGTGTTATAGTTCTCGACCATTTCTTTACTGCATCGATCTTCTGAGTGTCGACACTGATACCCTCGTCAGATATCACATGGCCAAGGAATGCTATTGAGTTCAGCCATAGTTCACATTTGGAGAGCTTAACATATAACTTACGATCCTTAAGCGTCTGTAATACTATCCGTAAGTGGCCAGCATGTTCCGCCTCTGAATGAGAATACACCAAAATGTCATCAATGAATACAATCACGAACACAACAATATAGGGCCTAAATACTATATTCATGAGATCCATAAAAGCTGCTGGGGCGTTTGTTAGCAAGAATGACATCACCAAGAACTCAAAGTGCCCATATATTGTCCGGATGTCCATATTTGTAATATCCTTCTCCTTAACCCTCACCTGATGATACCCTGAATGTAAGTCAATCTTGGAGAAATACTTGGCATCCTGGAGTTGGTAAAACAAGTCATCAATTCTTGGAAGTGGATACTTGTTCTTTATAGTAAACGTACTCAATTGTCGATAGTCGATACACATCCGTAAAGACCCGTCTTTCTTCTTCACGAATAGAACTGGCGCGCCCCAAGGTGAAGTGCTAGGCCTAATGAAGCCCTTATCCAGCAAGTCCTTCAGCTGCGCCTTCAACTCTCGCAACTATGCCGGAGCCATTATGTATGGAGGGATAGAGATCGGTTGAGTGTCAGGTAACACATAAATACTAAACTCAATCTCCCTTTCAGGAGGAGGGCCTGGGAGTTCATCTGCGAAAACATCTGGAAGTTCACTGACCACGGGGATTGATTGTAGAGTATGCGGCTTTGCTTCCATATCCTAACGCGAACGAGATGATAAATATAACCTTTTGAGATCATTCTCCTTGCCATAAAATAGGAAATAAACCTACCTTTCGGTGTAGTAATATTCCCCTTCCATTAAATGACGAGTTCAGCAGGAAATTGAAACCTAAGAATCTTTGTACGACAATCAACATTTGCATAGCATGAGGACAACCAGTCCATCCCTATTATAACATCGAAATCAACCATTTCTAACTCAATAAATTTTATGTGGTTTGACGACTAAAACTCATCACAGTGCAATCGGTATATACTCTTCTAGCAATTACAGAATCTCCTATTGGAGTAGATACTGCAAGGGGTATACTTATCAATTCATGTTCAATGCCAAACTTATTAGCCACAAAGGGTGTAACATATGATAATGTGGATCCCGGATCAATTAGCGTATATACATCATAAGAAAACACAGAACATATACCTGTAATAACATCTATAGATGACTCAAGATCCTGTCGACCTACTAGAGCATAGGTTCGACTTTGAGCACCACTCAATCTCGGCCCTACACCTTTACCTCTATCACGACTTGTCGACTGCTGAAAGCCCCGTGCTGGAGGTCGAACTGATGAGGAAGAACGAGACCGAGCCATACCATCACCTCCTCTGTTAGAACAATCCCGCATCATATGGCTAGGTTGTCCGCAAGAATAACACGCATCAAAACCTCGACGGCACAGTCCAAAGTGGGCCTTACCACACTGATCACAGCGTGGTGTTCGGGGTCTCATCTGACTAGTATCCTTGTGATGTTGCGAGATAGATGCCCACAAACTGTGGCCTGGACCAGAATAGGATCGATCATATCGAGGCCTCTGAAATTGTGGAGGAGCACTAGCTGCAGGTGGCGCCGAATTCCTCGAAGACTGGGGCCTGACGCTGCCTCTGAAGTCATCAGGATACCTTGAAAATCTCACCCTCTTATGCTGGCCCCTATCCTGCTCCCCATCTGCCCTCTACTTGTGCTTACGATTCTCTAGGGTCTGGGCATAAGCCTAAATACGGAAAATATCCATGCCATCCACCAAGGAGGTTATCGTGCACTCATTTATTAGTTGTGGTCCCAACCCGTTCACAAACAAATGCACCCTATCACTCATCTCGGCTACCATATAGGGAGCATACCATGCTAAAGAATCAAACTGCATAATGTACTCTTGCACACTCATATTACCTTGTCTAAGGTTCAAGAACTTATCAGCTCTAGCCCGTCGTATCTCAATTGGCAAGTAGTGACAAAGAAAGGCCTCAGAAAATTCCTTCCACACAGCTGGAGGAGCGTTCGGACCCCTGGATCTCTCCCAACTATCATACTAGAGAACCGCTAAATCTCGTAGCCGATAAGAATCCAACTATATTGCCTATGTATAGCTAACATGCACAACCCGCAATGTACGATGGACCTGGTCAATAAATGTATGTGGGTCCTCCTTGGGGTTCGATCCGATAAACACTGGAGGGTCTAAATTAATAAAATCACGAACTCTCGTACTAATTGGTTTATCAGCAGCACTTGTATTCTGCCTCTGAGCCTGAGCAGCTACCAAGCTAGTCAACAACTGCAAAGCGCTCCGCATATCCTGGTCTGTAGTGCCAGACGGAGGAATTGGAGGTGTTAGGTTCCTCCTAATATCCTTTGGAGGAGACGGAGTAGATGAGGTATGAGACGACATCTCACTCTGAGCTTCACTTTGGCCTAATCTGGCTTGGGGCACCTAACTGGTGCCCTCTCCTACAGTTGTATCAAGCCGTCTACTAATTGTTTGCTTCCTAGTCGAAGGCATTGCTAAAATAAAACAAGGTAAATATTAGAGACGAACACTTAGGACTCTACTCTACGCACGTTCTAGATTCAGGAAGAAAGTAACAACCCAAGATGTCCTGTAGCCTCCTGATTATAAATGTGGCGCGCTACACATCCATAATCAAGACTCTACTAGACACAGCTCATAGAAAAACCCTAGGACAGACCGGCTCTGATACCAAGTTTGCACGACCCAAACTGGAGGGCCATGACTAGCACCCGGCCATACTTGCCGCGCACCAACATACATTTTACCTAACCTTCTTTATTATCTGTTAGGGCCAATGAGATCAATATTAATGGTATCCATGGATCACGAACAACCAACAATAAAATATGATGGCATAAACATACATAACATGGGGTGGCCAGACAATCAAGAAACTATATATAAGGTATGAGCTACCACTATACCATGAAAGACTATACAACAAAACCTAGTCAACAAGGCATACCAAACTATACATGAGTCGACAACTGTCTATGAGCCTCTAATGGAACATACGTTCTGCAACATACCCGAAACAGGGCCACGACATAACCATAATGTCTATAACAAAAATGCATACCAAGACCACAGCAAGTCCGGAGAAGGGATCTCGCCAATCACCGCTGAACTAGACAGCCTACTGTGGTGGGGGAGCTACACCTGCCTGTCTATCAGGACCTGCAGCACGACGTGCAGCGTCTACAAACAAAAGGACATCAGTACGAATAATGAACTGAGTATGTAAGGAAGGGAACCATAAATATTAATAGTAATATAAGCAGGGATAGAGAATATACAACCTGTAACATCTGAGTAACTTTGAGGGCTACTGACATGAAATGCATGATACATATGTATAAATACATAAATTGTTAAAACATACGCCTATGTGGGCATCATTATCATCACATCGTACCCGGCCGTAATAGGCTCGATGAAAAAAATGTACCCGGCCACCATAAGGCTCAATAGAATCGTACCCGGCCACGTGGAGCTCGGTAAAACCCAAGTGTTCAGTGGTTGAGCAGTAGGTGCCGTACCCCGCCGACTATAGCGCGGCTCGGTAGAGTAAAATAGATATATATATATATATATATATATATATATATATATATATATATATATATATATATATATATAATTCATGCTCGACTCATGGAAACACGTTCTAGACCTTTCGGAGTGATGTATGATCGGTATCCTCTGCACACGTTATTAAGACTAACTTTTTCACTATGAACCTTATAAGGATTTGGAAGTACCAACAACATTGATAACATAAGAATAAGAGAAGCAAAATCACATCAATCCTTCCATAAGAGGAGAAACATCGTAAGTACTGCTAGCTTCTAAGAGGAGAGTATCTTTGGAAGCTCGTTCATTACATTATATACAATCGAAGTCGTGCAAAAGAAGGAAATGGATAGCCTTACATAGCTTGTATATACTTCCCCCAATCTCAAGCTATGCAATTATCACAACTCCTTAGTCTACAATGAGAGAAACAATACTATCGTTATCATTTAAGCGACATGACTATTATGTACCAATCACAACCTATTTTACGATGAAACGGACAGCACCTCCCCTATATATATGACATAAAACAATTCAAAACCATCACCAAACAGCCTAAACAACATTAATAATAATTATATTGAGCCTCCCAAAACAGTCCACGCACAATCTAATTACTTCATACATACGACGACCACCGTAGTCGTGTCAAATGACCCGAAAATATTATGAAGAACTAACAGCGCACAACCCTACATATATAACCCTTCCACCTCCAAAACATCACAAAATAGTAGTAAAACACGCAGCCCAACAGCAACACAAAACAATCCACAAAACAGTCCGCTACAAGTGAATAACTCGAACTCATGGCTTCCGATCACCATCCCGTGAGTTCTTACATGTATAGAACGAATTACCATGTGTTCACAAAAGAAAAAATGTATGAAATAGAGAATTAATATTAACTTACTTGTTGGATAACTAATCCCTTTACTTGGTTCTTTAAACTCTTGATTTTGCCCTCAATTAGAACTTGAAAGATATGGAAAAGCGATTAGGGTGTGTGTGGGATTTTTGGGAGGAGGTTTGCAGGGGTTTTGATCTGAAATTTTGTTTGATATGTTGAAACACGTTCTCAAGGCACTAAACTAAACGTGTGTTCATATTTGTAGGTTTTGATAAATGACAAACGACGCGCAATTGACATATGACGAGGTCCAAGCACAAGCGCGCAATTGACACATAACGAGGTTCAAGCACAAGCCAAACAAAGATCAAGTTTAAGCAAAGAAACAAAGTTATACATGAGTCGTTCTTTAATTGTGATCTTGATCCGAAAATTGACTCAAGACTTGGCTTCTCTCGTAAAATCATTTTTATCAAATCATGGATATTTAACTTAAAGCAAAATGATTTTCAAACATTTTATTTTAGCCAAAATGATTTTTAAACATGCCTCTCAAATCTGGACAAAGATAATCGATTATGTACTTTATGATAATCGATTATGTTAAGACAATGTACACCAGATTTACAAAGCTGAACAATAATCGATTATGTACCTTATGATAATCGATTATGTTAAGGCAGTGTACATTAGATTTTTCAAAGCTACAAGATAATCGATTATGTACCTTATGATAATCGATTATGTTGAGGCAGTGTCCATCAGATTTTTCAAAGCTGTAAGATAATCGATTATGCACCTTATGATAATCGATTATGTTGAGGCAGTGTCTATCAGATTTTTGAAGACTATAAAATAATTGATTATGTACATTATGATAATCGATTATGTTAAGACAGTGTAGTCCGAAGTTTTCAAAACATCAAAGATAATCGATTATCCTTATAGCATAATCGATTATGTAAATGACCGTTGCCAAAGTATTTTTAAACTCTGAAAGATAATCGATTATACACAATTTGATAATCGATTATGCTAAGTAAAAATCTGCATATGATTTTTTGAACGTTGTCAGGTAATCGATTATACGATTTGGATAATCGATTATTCTGCTTAAAATCTGGGAATGATTTTTTGAACGTTGTCAGGTAATTGATTATACGATTTGGATAATCGATTATTCTACTTAAAATCTAGGAATGATTTTTGAACGATTGGAAGATAATCGATTATCTCAGCACAAAATCAGCAATTCATGATTGGCAATTAAGCAACGGTTTTGGATGTTTTGTACACTATAAATACAACTCAAAAGCAGTCTTCTAAGTACAACAACTGATCACATTCTTGCTAAGGCATACATACTCTCATATCAATCATTTTCTATTCATTTCATAAGTTTTTTGGGTGCCAAACTCTTGACGAAAGTTGTTGTGTTCTTGAGCGTATTTATTTTACTCATATCTACTCTTAAAAAGAGTCTTGTCTTGAGTGCTAAGTGTTTGTATACACTTGAAGGGAAGTGTTAATCCCTTGTGTTTGTAAGAAGGAACGTTTTCATTCCTTCTGTTGAAGTCTTGAAGTGTGGTATCTTCGAGCAAAGGTTGTTGAGGCTTGTGTGACTCAAGTTCTCAGTTTGTAACGGTTTGTTAAGCACCCGTATGCTTAACGGAGTTAGTGGAATCTCGAGAGAGTCTATCGGGGACTGGACTAGCCACAAGTTGTGGTGAACCAGGATAAATTCGCTGCGTTCTTTCCTTGTTATTTATTTTCTGCACTTATTTCAATCCTGCAATTTTTAATTCTGCAAGTTTACATTGTTTTTTATCATAACGCTATTCACCCCCCCCCCTCTAGCGTTAAGCGTATATTCCAACAACTGGTATCAGAGCTCAACTCTCCGAAAGACTTTACCGTTTGAGAGAAACAATCCATGGCTTCTACTCGTGACTTTAATGCAGGAATAGGTGAAGGACAATGCTCCACCAGACAACCACTATTCGATGGCACAAACTATACGTACTGGAAGGAGAGGATGAGAATATTCATCCAATCGAATAATTTTCATCTATGGAAGGTTATATCGAAGGGAGAACAAATTCCAACCAAAAAGGTTGAAAATGAATGGGTTCCAAAATCCGAAGATGAATACGATGCGGATGATATCCGAAAAGTGCAGAACAACGCTAGAGCCATCAACTTATTGTATTGTGCTGTAAATGCTGATGATTACAGAAAAATATCATGTTGCACAACGGCTAAGCAAATCTGGGATAAGCTGGAAATCACGTACGAAGGTACGGACCAGGTAAGAGAAGCTAAAATTGATTTTCTAACCCATGCATATGAACTGTTTCACACGAAGGAAAGCGAGAGGATCGATGACATGTTCGAACGATTTTCAAAAATAGTCAATGACCTACATGCTCTTAAGAAGACCTTCACGGATAAGGAACTTGTCCGAAAAATTCTCCGAAGTCTCACTCCGGAATGGCGCTCCAAGGCCGACGCGATTCAAGAGTCTATCGGCATTTCAAATGTCACCATCGACGGACTAAGAGGTAATCTTAAAACCTATGAATCTACTATACTTACCCCTCCTTTTAATGATCAAAGGAAACAAAGAATCGCCCTCAAGGCAAGCACGGCTCAACCTCAAAATGATGAGGACTCAAACAACGGAGATAACGAGTTCGGACTCGTTATTAAGAGGTTTCAAAAGTTCATGCGAAAAGAGTATGAACGAAAAGGCAAACAACAAGGAGATCAAGTAAAGTGCTATGGATGCGGAGAAATCGGGCACATTAAATCAAATTGCCCAAATGTTAAAAAGGAGAAGAAACCCTTCAAGAAACAACGAGCATACATTTCTTGGGGAGGCGACTCCGGAGACGAATCAAGCGATGATGAAGAAGACGAAACCGCAAATCTATGTCTCATGGCACACGAAGACAATCAAGAAGAGGTATGTCAAATTTCTTCTAAAAATTTCTTTTCTCTTGAGGAAATGCAAAATGCTTTTAATGAATTGTATAGTGAATTCATTAGAGCTTCCGAAACTGTTAGAGACGTAAAGAAAAATTCTTCTTTGAAAGAAAAAGATTTTGAAAAACAACTCTCTTTGAAAGAAAAGGATTTGGAAAAATTGATTTTGGAAAATGAGAAGTTGAAAGAAGAAAACAAATTTTTCGGCAAGAGAAGCACCGACAAACCCGAGAGTTCTAGTAAAAATTGTATTTCTTGCACGCATCTAAAAGATGAAGTAGAAAGACTTAAGGGCACCCTAGATAAGTTCAATTCTTCTCATAAAAATTTGAATGATGTTCTTGTTAATTTGAAATCGACCAAACATGGCATAGGTTTCAAAAACGAGCCTAAAGAAAAAGTTGAAGCCATCCCCCAACAACCTAAGGCTCAACCTAGGATAAATAAAATAAACGTTCAACCTAGATATAACAATCCTAGAATCAACATGCATGCTAGACCAAACACTAGAAGAAACGTTGATCAATTTAGAACACCTAGAAATGGCTTTCAACAATCGCAACCTAGACACACTCGACCTAGAAATAATTATTCTAGAAACGCTGCATATCCTAGAACAAACAGTAGGAGAAATGATTTTCAAGAATTGCGCAATAGCCATATTGTTAAAGATAGAGCAAACGATTTTCGTACCTCCAACTACTACCAACCTAGAAGAATGCATAATCCTAATGTCATTTGTCATTATTGTAGTCGAATAGGACATATTGCTCCTGCTTGTTTTACTAGACAAAGACACTTCACCGCATGTCAACCATACCACCACGTTACACCTAACTCACAAGGACCCAAAACAGCTTGGGTACCAAAAACTCATTAATTTGTCTTGTTGGTGTGTTTGAAGGGATCAAGTGTACTTTGGTACCTTGATAGTGGATGCTCCAAACATATGACTGGAGACGCATCAAAATTCCTTCAACTAAAACACAAGGAAGGAGGAAACGTTATTTTTGGAGATAATAACAAAGGAAAAATTATCGGCATTGGATCGGTCGGTAAGGATGAATCTTCTTCCATTAAGCATATATTGCTAGTTAAAGGTCTAAAACATAATCTCTTGAGCATAAGTCAATTATGTGACAAGAGAAATCTTGTTTTGTTTGATTCGGAAGAATGCTTAGTTTTTCGTCGTAGTGATATTAAAATTATTCTTCGTGGTATTAGAATTGATAACATCTATATGGTTGATCTCGAAAATTCTTCATCAAAGCATGTGAATTGTCTTATGAGTAAAGAAGATGATATGTGGTTATGGCATCGTAGAGTAGCTCATATCAACATGCATCTTTTAAACAAATTGGTTTCACAAAATTTAGTTATTGGTCTTCCAAAATTGAAATTTGAAAATAACACTATTTGTGATTCTTGTCAAAAAGGTAAACAAACAAAAGCATCTTTTAAATCGAAAAATATTGTTTCAACTACTAGACCTTTGCAACTTCTTCACATGGATCATTTTGGACCATCTCGCATTGAAAGTCTTGGTAGAAATCACTATGCTTTTGTTATTGTTGATGATTATTCTAGATTCACATGGACACTATTTCTTGCTCACAAAAGTGAGGCCTTTCATAATTTTAAAAGTTTTCTTAAACGTGTTCAAAATGAAAAGAACACAACCGTCACTTCTATAAGAAGTGATCATGGGGGAGAGTTCGATCACAATCTCTTCGCGGACTTTTGTGACGAACTCGGTATTCAGCACACCTTCTCTGCTCCACGTACACCACAACAAAATGGAGTGGTGGAACGGAAAAATAGGTGTCTCGAAGAGATGGCTAGAACCATGCTCGATGAGGCTAAGATTCCCAAACAATTTTGGGCAGATGCCGTGAGTACCGCATGCTATGTTTTGAACAGAGTAGTCATTAGACCAATACTCATGAAAACTCCCTATGAACTCTACAAGGGAAGGAAACCTAACCTATCCCATCTTAGAGTCTTCGGTTGTAAATACTTTATTCATAACAACGGAAAAGATAACTTGGGAAAATTTGATGCCAAATCGGATGAAGGAATTTTTCTTGGTTATTCATCACGTAGCAAAGCATATAGAGTATTCAATAATAGAACTGAAACTGTTGAGGAATCTCATATTGTGTTTTCCGAAAATAATGCTCGCTTGGCGAGAAAGGATTCTGGTTTTGATCTTGCAGGTACTTTAAACACAATAAGCCCTCAAGCCAAAGTACAAGAGGAAAATCCAAAGGAAATTCAAGATGAAATATTGGAACAATTATCGGAGGAAGCGCCACAACTGGAGAAAGAAACGAAACTGCCTAGCGCGTGGAGGACAATCAAAGACCATCCTCTCGACAAGGTAATTGGCGACATTGAACAAAAGGTAAGTACTCGAAACAATCTTAAGAACACCTTAGGACATACTGCTTTCGTTTCTCAAATTGAACCCTCAACCATTTCAGAAGCAATTGGGGATGAGCATTGGACCTTGGCAATGCAAGAGGAGCTTAACCAATTCAAACGAAATGACGTTTGGGAATTGGTGCCAAGACCCGACAATCATACCATAATTGGTACGAAATGGGTTTTTCGAAATAAATTAGATGAAAATGGTGTAATCACTAGAAACAAAGCTAGGCTTATAGCAAAAGGTTACAATCAAGAAGAAGGAATTGACTATGAAGAAACGTATGCACCCGTAGCAAGGTTAGAAGCTATTCGTTTATTACTTGCTTTTGCCTCTTCTATGAATTTCAATTTATATCAAATGGATGTAAAGAGTGCTTTTCTAAATGGTTTTATTCAAGAAGAAGTTTATGTTGAACAACCCCCGGGCTTTGAAGATTTTAAATCTCCCGATCATGTTTTCAAACTTAAGAAAGCCCTTTATGGCCTTAAACAAGCTCCCCGAGCTTGGTATGAACGATTGAGCAAATTTCTTTTGGACAATGAGTTCATTAGGGGGAAAGTTGACACCACACTTTTTATTAAGCATAAAAACAATAATATTTTATTAGTTCAAATCTATGTGGATGATATTATTTTTGGTGCTACTAACAGTGCTTTGTGCAAGGAATTTTCTGATTTAATGACAAGCGAATTTGAGATGGCAATGATGGGTGAGCTAACCTTCTTCTTGGGGTTGCAAGTGAAACAAATGAAAGAAGGAACTTTCATTTGTCAATCTAAATATTTCAAAGAGTTGCTAAAACGATTTGAAATGAGCAACGCCAAAGCAATGGCCACTCCAATGAGCACATCCGACCATCTTGACAAAGATGAGAAAGGTAAGGAAGTCGACACAAAGAAGTATGGAGGTATGATCGGATCCCTTCTTTATCTTACTGCTAGTAGACCAGACATCATGTTTAGCGTATGTTTATGCGCTCGATATCAATCATGTCCGAAGGAGTCGCACTTAACTGCGGTAAAGCGGATAATGAAGTATCTTGTTGGTACTACAAATGTGGGACTATGGTATCCCAAAGGTTCTTCATGCCAACTTGTTGGCTATTCCGACTCCGATTTTGCGGGTTGCAAATTGGACCGCAAGAGCACTAGTGGTACTTGCCGTTTGCTCGGTAGCTCTCTCGTCTCTTGGTTTAGTAAGAAACAGGTAAGTGTTGCGTTATCCACAGCCGAGGCTGAATATGTAGCCGCGGGGAGTTGTTGTGCTCAAATCCTTTGGATGAAACAACAACTCTCGGTTTATGGACTTAGTATCGATCATATCCCTCTTAGATGTGATAATACTAGCGCCATAAGCTTGACGAAGAACCCCGTTCTTAATTCAAGAAAAAAACACATTGAAATTAGGCACCACTTCATAAGAGATCACGTTCTCAAAGGTGATGTCGAATTGAGTTTGTTGAAACCAAATATCAATTGGCCGACATCTTCACTATGCCTTTAGAGAAAGAGTCCTTTTTCCGAATTCGTACTGAACTCGGGATTCTTGACTCCACGTTGATCTAAGTCATGCATTGCATTTTTTTCTTTCACATAATTACTAACTTGAGCGTCGGAGGCGCCTAGTTCTCTTTTGCAGGTATCGCCCTAAAGGCAGGGGGAATTATAAAGCACTGGTGCAGAATAATCGATTTCTCTTAAGAATAATCGATTTCTCTTAAGTACATAATCGATTATCATGTATGACTAATCGATTATGTTGACATTATTTGTTTTATTGCCCCTTTTATGTAATTGCAATATTGGTTAATCATTAAACTAGTTACTTACTTATTTTTTGCTAATGTCAAAAGGGGGAAGAATAAGGGCTATGCACTTAATATTCATTGGCATAAATTGAGGGCGAATTCATATGTTGAGGGGGAACTAATTGCATATCTATATACTTGTCTTGGATCGTCATTATGAATTATCTAATATGCATATCCCTATATTGGTTTGCCATTATCAAAAAGGGGAAAATTGTTGAAACACGTTCTCAAGGCACTAAACTAAACGTGTGTTCATATTTGTAGGTTTTGATAAATGAAAAACAACGCACAATTGACATGTGACGAGGTCCAAGCACAAGCGCGCAATTGACACATAACGAGGTTCAAGCACAAGACGAACAAAGATCAAGTTTAAGCAAAGAAACAAAGTTATACATGAGTCGTTCTTTAATTGTGATCTTGATCCGACAATTGACTCAAGACTTGGCTTCTCTCGTAAAATAATTTTTATCAAATCATGCATATTTAACTTAAAGCAAAATGATTTTCAAACATTTTATTTTAGCCAAAATGATTTTAAAACATGCCTCTCAAATCTGGACAAAGATAATCGATTATGTATTTTATGATAATCGATTATGTTAAGACAATGTACACCAGATTTACAAAGCTGAACAATAATCGATTATGTACCTTATGATAATCGATTATGTTAAGGCAGTGTACATTAGATTTTTCAAAGCTACAAGATAATCGATTATCTACCTTATGATAATCGAATATGTTGAGGCAGTGTCCATCAGATTTTCCAAAGCTGTAAGATAATCGATTATGCACCTTATGATAATCGATTATGTTGAGGCAGTGTCTATCAGATTTTTCAAGACTATAAAATAATCGATTATGTACATTATGATAATCGATTATGTTAAGACAGTGTAGTCCGAAGTTTTCAAAACATCAAAGATAATCGATTATCCTTATAGCATAATCGATTATGTAAATGAACGTTGCCAAAGTATTTTTAAACTCTGAAAGATAATCGATTATAAACAATCTGATAATCGATTATGCTAAGTAAAAATCTGCGTATGATTTTTTGAACGTTGTCAGGTAATCGATTATACGATTTGGATAATCGATTATTCTGCTTAAAATCTGGGAATGATTTTTTGAACGTTGTCAGGTAATCGATTATACGATTTGGATAATCGATTATTCTACTTAAAATCTGGGAATGATTTTTGAACGATTGGAAGATAATCGATTATGCAAATCAGATAATCGATTATCTCAGCACAAAATCAGCAATTCATGATTGGCAATTAAGCAGCGGTTTTGGATGTTTTGTACACTATAAATACAACTCAAAAGCAGTCTTCTAAGTACAACAACTGATCACATTCTTGCTAAGGCTTACATACTCTCATATCAATCATTTTCTATTCATTTCATAAGTTTTGAGAGCCAAACTCTTGGCGAAAGTTGTTGTGTTCTTGAGCGTATTTATTTTACTCATATCTACTCTTAAAGAGAGTCTTGTCTTGAGTGCTAATTGTTTGTATACACTTGAAGGGAAGTGTTAATCCCTTGTGTTTGTAAGAAGGAACGTTTTCATTCCTTCTATTGAAGTCTTGAAGTGTGGTATCTTCGAGCAAAGGTTGTTGAGGCTTGTGTGACTCAAGTTCTCAGTTTGTAACGGTTTGCTAAGTATCCGTAAGCTTAACGGAGTTAGTGGAATCTCGAGAGAGTCTCTCGGGGACTGGACTAGCCACAAGTTGTGGTGAACCAGGATAAATTCGGTGCGTTCTTTCCTTGTTATTTATTTTCCGCACTTATTTCAATCCTGCAATTTTTAATTCCGCAAGTTTACATTGTTTTTTATCATAACGCTATTCACCCCCCCCCCCTCTAGCGTTAAGCGTATTTTCTAACATGATATACTGAGGGTTATATATCAGGAGATAACCCTTTAAATGGTCTCAATAGACAAACCGAAATTTCCCTTTTTTGGGCTATCATTTTAACAAGTAGGTGACACACCTAGCAGCTTGTGCATTCTCACGAAAATAGCTATATCTCTATACTCCAATGTCGTATTGATAAACGGTATAATAAATTGAAAACTAGACTCATAGAAATTTAATTTGGTGGGTAGATCACCCCATAATTCCTTGTAAATTAGGAGAAAAGCTTAGAAAAATTTGACCTAATGTTTATGTAAAATTTTGAACCTAAATTGTGACAACTTTTAGCGACTTTTGTTTCATAACTCGTTTGACTTCAAGACTATGAAACGGATATTATATGATTCAAATACCTTAAAACATGACCTCTTGAGTGTATTAATCACCTATAGGTGTACCTGAAAATATAAGTTACAACATCCTTGATTCATTTAACTTCTAATACTTGTTAATCACCCTTGTATCACTTAAGATAAATAGGATTTACTTCTTATCATCTCAAGGATAACTCCTTATTGGATTTATGTTAACTAACATATGGCATGAACTAACGGAGTGGATATGGGTTGTAACATTGAAGATTTGGAGGCACTATCTGCATGGCATGGCGTGTGAGGTGTTCACGGATCATAAGAGTCTTCAGTACTTGTTCAAGATAAAAGAGTTGAATTTGAGGCAGAGAAGGTGGTTGAAGTTGTTGAAGGATTATGATATCACTATCTTATATAGCCAGGAAAGGCCAATTTGGTAGCCGATGCCTTGAGTGGGAAGTCAGCTAGTATGTGTAGTCTTGCTTACATTCCGGTCGGTGAGATGTAGCCTGCTTTGGATGTTCAGGATTTGACCAATCGGTTTATGAGGTTGGATATTTCTCAGCCTAGTCGAGTACAAGCTTGCACGGTCGCTCGTCCTTCATTGTTGGAGCGTATCCATGATCAACAGTTTGATGATCTCCATTTGTGTTTCCTCAGAGACACGATGCAACGTGGAGGTGCAAAATAGGTTACCTTAGGTGATGATGGATTCTTGAGATTTCAGGGTCTAATTTGTGTGCCTAATGTGGATGGGCTTCGAGAGTTGATTTTAGAGGAGGCCCACAGCTCTAGGTACTTTATTCATTCGGGGCGCAACAAAAATGCATTGGGATTTGCGGCAACATTATTGGTGGCATAGAATGAAGAAAGATATTGTTGCATATATGGCTTGGTGTTTGAATTGTCAGCAGGTTAAGTATAAGCATTAGAGGTCTAGTGGTTTATTTCAGAGGATTGAGCTTCCGAGTGGAAGTGGGAGCGGATCACTATGGACTTTATTGTTGGACTCCCGCAAACTCGAAGAATGTTTGATGCAATTTAGGTCATTATTGATAGGCTGACCAAGTCACTGCATTTTATTCCTGTGGAAGTCTCCTATTCACCCGAGATGTTAGCTGAGATCTATATCCGGGAGATTGTTCGTCTTCATGGTGTGCTTGTACCTATCATTTCATACCGAGGCACGTAGTTTACATCGCGTTTCTGGAGAGAAACTCAGTGAGAGTTCGACACCCAAGTTGGGTTGATCACAACAGTTCATCCCCAAACGGACGGACAGTCCCAACGGACTATTCATATTTTGGAGAATATGCTCTGAGCTTGTGTCATTGACTTTGGAGTCTCATGGGATCAATTTTTGCCTTTAGCAGAGTTTATCTACAACAAAAATTACCAGTCGAGTATCCAGATGGCTCCTTATGAGGCTTTATATGGTAGGTGGTGTCGATCTTCAATTGGATGGTTTGAGCCGGAGAGCCTCGATTGTTGGATACAGATATGGTTCACGATGCCTTGGACAAGGTCAAGAAAATTCAGGATAGGCTTCGTACAGTTCAGTCCAGGTAAAAGAGTTATGCCAACCGCAAGGTTCGTAATTTGGCATTCATGGTCGATGAGCGGGTATTCCTTCGAGTGTCGCCTATGAAGGGCGTGATAGTATTTGGGAAGAAGGGAAAGCTTAGCCCTAGATTCATTGGCCCATTTGAGATTCTTGATCGAGTGGGAGAGGTGGCTTATAGACTTCCATTGTTGCCGAGCTTATCAGCTGCGCATCCAGTGTTTCATCTGTCCATGCTCCGAAAATATAACTGCAATCCATCCCACGTGTTAGATTTCAGCACTGTCCAGTTGGACAAGGACTTGTTTTACGAGGATGAGTTGGTGGTTGTTCTAGACTGGCATGTTCATCAGTTGAGGTCGAAGAGTTTCCCTTCTGTTCATGTTCACTGGAGAGGTCATCCTCTTGTGGCATCGACCTAGGAGTCCGAGTCAGATATGCTGAGCCGTTATCTTCATCTTTTCCCCGACTCAGGAACTTCCTTCTTCTGTCTATTAGAGGACAAACGATTATTTTAGAGGTGGAGAATGTGACGACCCAAAGGGTCATCACCTATTTTAACCAAATTATATGCTTTCGAGGCCTTGAAAACTTCATTTAGAGTCGCCTCGATTTGCTTGCGCAGTCCAGGCACGTAGCCGGAAAGCTTATATATAAAATTCTGTGAACAATGCTATGTTTTGATGTTAAAATAAATAAATTTAACTTTGGTCAATATTTTCGGTAAACGGACGAGAACCCGTGATTCGATGGTCCTGGAGGGTCCATACGAACGGAATCGAATTTCGAGGTCCCAACCCCGGGAAATGAATTTTGAGTAAAATTATTTTCTGAAAAATATTTTAGGAAATTTGGAATGAAATCTGATTAGAAAGCGATGGTATCGGGTCCGTATTTTTGTTTTATATATTTTTTTAGTCATCTCAGTAAAATTTAGTTGAAAACGGATGTCGCATGACGTGATTCGGACTTTAAATGGAATATTTAATGTTTTAAGAAGTTTGAAAGAATTCATGGATTTTGAGGTTCACTTCGAGGTATATGATATTATTTTGGCGATTTGATCACAGGAATAAGTCCGTAGGATATTTTTGAGGTTGTGCGTATATTTGGTTTGGAGCCCCGAGGGCTCAGGTGAGTTTTGAATGGGCCATGGGGTGCATTTTGAACTTCAAAAAATTTTGCAGATTTCAGCTATGCATAGTAGGCCTGCAGGCTTCGCCTGTGCGAATCCTGGCTCACAAATGCGATATCGCAAATGCGAGTGGTTGTTTGCAAATGCGAAGGATGCCACGTCAGCTCAGTCTCGCAAATGCGGAACTTCTTTCGCAAATGCAAAAATCTCTATTTTAGCCTTGAGTCGCAAAAGCGATGCAGTAGTCGCAATTCCCAATGCGGAACCCTAGTTCGCAATTCCCATATATGAGACCTCTATTTTTTTTATACTTATCCGATTTTTGAACCTATTTTTCATATTCTCCCAAACACAAACACACTTAGGCGATTTTTCAAGAATTCATTCTTCTCCAAATCAATAGTAAGTCTTTTTTAACTAACTTTCTTCAATTATTAACATCTTTTAACATGATTTCAACTTAAAATTAACGATTTTCATGAGGGAAATTGGGTAGATCCTAGGTTTTTCAAAAGTTTGAAATTTGGACCTCATTTGAGGTCTGATTACAAAACAAATTACATATTTGAGTTCGTGGGGAATAGATAATTGGATTTTGGTTCAAACCTTGGGTTTTGACCACGTGGGCCCAAGAGAAATTTTTTACTTTTTGGATAAAACTTTAGAAAACTCATTTTCATGCATTGAGGTTGATTCATCTGGCGTTTATTGGTGTAAATAAGTAATTTGTGATTAGATACGAATGAATTGACGGTGGAATCAAGGGGCAAAGCTATAAATGAAACTTTAGTAGTGTTCAAGACATAGAGGTAAGTGTTCGGTCTAACCTTAGCTTAAGGGATTAGGAGTTGAGTCATATTTTCTATTTGATTCTTGCTCAGTACTACGTATAGGCATGGTGATGAGTATCTATACATTGGTGTTGAGCAAGACTGTAAATCTTAAACTGCAAGTTGTTAAATGGCATTTCAGATGCTTTAACTAATTATATACTATATTGAGCAAAGATTTTTTTATCCTCGTAGATCTTATTTATGATTGAGAATTTCATTAATTGAGCTGAGTACAAGCTAAGTTAAGATTTGTCATAGCTGATTCTCCCTTGTCCGGATGATTGTTTCGATATTGTTGTTCCCTTGCTGGGAAATTATTATATTATTTTTGTTCCCTTGCCGGAAAGTTATTATATTACTTTGTTCCCTTACCAAAAATTTCTTGTGATTATGTGATGATATGGAAATGGAAGCGGGTGGTATGCCTATCACAAGATTGATGAAATTGGAGCTGGTGGTATACCTACCACAAGATTGATAAAATGGAAGCGGGTAGTAGGCCTGCCACAAGATTGATGAAATGGGAGTGGTACGTCTACCACAACATATGAAGAAATGGGAGCGGGTTGTACGCCTATCACAAGATTGATGAAACGGGAGCGGATGGTATTCCTACCACAAGATATGATGAATTGGGAATGGGTGGTACGCCAACTACAAGATTGATGAAATGGGAGCGGGTGGTACACCTACCAAAATATATAAGAAATGGGATCGGATTGCATGCCTACAATAAGATGAAATTGAAAGTGTAAGTTTCCTTAACTACTCTTTATCCGTGTTAGAAGTTAAATTATAATTTTCTTATTCTTCTTTGATATTCTATTTTATCTGCTACCCCTGCAGCATGTTCCGCTTCCCCACCTTTAATTGCTTATTACCTCTTTACTTTTCTGCCACATATTATATAACTGCACAAGTTTATCTGGAGTCTGGTTCTAGCCTCATCACTACCTTGCCGGGGTTAGGCCAAACACTTACCAGTACATGAGATCTGTTGTACTGATGCTACACTCTACAATTTGTGCAGATTCTGGAGCAAGGTTTGATTATCAGCAGTAGTTCAGGAGACAGCCTTCTGTCCATGAGATCCCGAGGTAGTACTGCAGGCGTCCACAGGCCCGCCATCTCTTCTATCTATTTTAGATGATGTGTTTCCTATTGTCCACGGGAAAGACTTTATTTCTTTTGTTTCAGACACTTGTATGTAGCACTCCTAGATAGTTCATGTATGTTGTGATACTAGATGCTGGGTAGAGACATGTGTTGGTTTTCTAGACGTTTGTTTCTATATTTAATTAAGACTTCCGCTAACTTTATTTTTCGTTGTTCTTTAAATTCTTTTTCATTGTTAATTAATACGGAAGAACTTAATCGTTTCAAAGTTCATGGCTTGCCTAGCTTTTATGAGTAGACGACATCATGACTTATGTGAATGAGAATTCCGGATCGTAACACAAATATAGATAACTGACCTCACCTAGTTGGTATTTAAACTTTAATATCGCCGCAAACTCTCATTTTTGAAGGATTAAACAAAATATTCTTTCCAACCTTACTAATTTTTTTTGTTGATAATCCACTAGTCAAGAGCCTAGGGCTACGTTTCTATTAATAGTAAACAAGAAAATACAACAGTTAGGGAAAGTACAAGTAAGGGGGAATTAGCACCGGTATTGTTACCCATATAACAAATACCAGGCTAATCTTACCATACTAAATCCAATTGAGGCTTGACAACCTCACTTATTAACAAGAATGAAACACTACGAACTTGACAGGACCAAACATTTTATGATCATCACAGAGTTTGTAACATATCTATGATGAGATTACAAGTGAGTATACTAACAAAGTGGCAGGTTAAAATGATGAAAAAGTTACACTGATGTCCCCTTTTTGTCGATCCTTGCAATTTCTTCAATTTGTAGTTCTTTATCAAAATCATCCCAATTCTTCAAGAAGTATTCAAAATTCATGATTTCTTTTTAGATTGATTGGACTTTGTTGAAGTAGTTGGGGCGGCCTGCTTAAGCTTGGAATTTCTCATCGGAGGTCGTCTAACATTATCGTCCCTGCTCTTTTCCTTTGTTTGAGACTTTTGTTCCTTTGTAGCGTTAATTTGGACTGTTTCGACGCATTGTGGCAGAACTTCAATTAAGTCACCTTCTTCTGCTGTCCGATGATTTGGCATGTGTAAAACACCTTGTGCATCCATGTTTGGTACATCTTGTGATTTAATATCACTTTGCTTGATTTGTTGTTGTACCTCATTCCTGCTCCTATTTGTACGTTTAGCACTATAAGGATCACGACCCAAAATTTCAAAGGGATGTTGATTTAGCATGCATCCAACAGTTGTTTATCATAGGATAAAAAATCTGTTGTACTGGTCATACTTATTGGTTTCTGCGCAGAATTGACGAGAAGCTGTGAATTACTACATGATCCTACTTCCTCCGGTGTGCTCAATTCTTCATTACTTTCATATCCCCGTTCGTCACTGGCTCGAGACTCCACCTTGTCCATAGAATCCAATAGTCTTCTTTCCTCTGCTGAAATGATTACACTGGCTTGAACAAAAGCTGTTTTGCCATTGCCCGGAATAGATGAGGCCAACTCTTGACCATTTTGCTCAAGATTTTCAGAATTTTCAATTAGACACAGATGGCCCACATGGTTATTATTTAAATTTTGCATAGTAGTAGCGCCACTTTTTGCCCAGATGAGCCGACACCAAAAGTAAAATGGTTCTCTTTCATGTGATGTACTACTTCATCAAGTTTATTATTACTAATGGATATTGGATACCCATTTTTTTTGTTGAGCCCACATGTTCCTCTTTACCAAAAGTGACATTATCATCACTAATGCTCAAAAGACCAAATTAGCCCGCCACCTTTTGCTCTTTTTTGTCAATTATTTCGGCCATGTGTATGTTCTTTTAAAAATGTTGCTCAATGTTATCATTATCAAAGTGTGCATGTGAGCCCACAACATCAATTACATGCCTCACTAGCTTGATATTTCTTTGTTGCACACCAATACCACAACCTTTTTGACCTGGTGTGCCCACACCAAAATCATGGTGCTGCTCCTTCACACTACCTAATGCACCCATCTCCTTTTCCTTTTCGTCAATCACATGATCAAGATGGCCCACGTGTTTGACCACTGTTTGTTCATCCCTGTCACTTGGATTTGTTGCTGTTGCAACTGGAACGGATACACCACCATCTATAGTTGTTCCAACTTCTTGTGTTGAAAGACTATTTGTACCCACGGTTAATGCGTTACTCTATAGTGGTGCCTTCGCATTCCCTTTATCATTGATCACGACATCAATTTGGTCTCCTTGATCCCTTGGTAAAACCCGTTGTTCAGTAGAAACCTGTTCTGCCTCTTGATCCCTTGATTGCCCAGCTCTTTTGGTATTGAGGTAATCCCTGGCATCACCTGTTAATTTTTCAAGCTTACCCGAGCTTTCTACTACCTCCACATGATCTGCCACTGTCATATTTTCCTTGATCTTCCATCGATATGACTTTTCACCATGTCCTTGATATTTACAAACAGTGCAATATTTTGGTAGATTATCATAAACAATCTATTGATAATATTCTACCAACTTACCAGATTTTAAATCCCCAATCTTAATCTTGATCCTTTTAAAGAGTTTGTCTAGCAAGTCCAGCAAAACTTTAACCCTAGCAGTAGTAGGTCGGTTTCTATCTTGGGTCACTTTATCAACTGCTAAAGGTTTTCCAATCGCAGAGGCTATGGACATTAAAGATTTTTTTGCAAAAAAATTTGCTGGGAGATACGGTAAAGATATCCATACCACTGCTTTGGACGTTTCTTCTCTTGGATTAAATCCAATTGTCCATGAAAAAGATCAAAAGAAGAACTCATCACCCTTAAACTTAACATGACTAGAAGATTTTGACATTACTTGTAAAAAATCTTCATAAAGATCAAATCGTACCAATATGTGCCGATATTCGAGCTGTCCAATATTGCAATAACCTTTGATATCGAACTGTTTCGGAATCAACTGTCGTAGCTCCTGAAGATCAGGTTTTCCATAAGACAACTTGAGGATAACTACTTGGTGTAACCCCTCTTTGATGGTGAAAGTGTTCACCTCTTCAGTGGTGACTTGAACAGCAGGTTCTCCATGTTCGAAACATTACTGTACAAAGCTCCAGTGTTGATGTTTTTGCAGCAGAAAATTTTCCAGCAATCTGTGATGCATACGTTAGCTTGGAATTATTGTTTGTTGTGTTTCGTGAGGTATTTTGGATTGCCTCTCCCTCAGACAAAGGCTGGGGAGAGGTTGTCGCAGCCATGGCTGCCCTCTCCGTGAATTTTCTTGGCTTCTTTGCTTGTTCAGTTATTCTTTTTTGAATTATTATCGCGAAAAACTTTTCTCCGTCTCAAATACAGGCCTCGATGGTTCATTAGCCGGAAACTCTCAATCACGGTTTCGTATTTTCATGGCACTCTATCTTTTTCAGGTAAAAAGATTCAAAATTGTTGATGATCATTAGTTAATCAATCCAACCTTACTAATTGATAAAGAAGCTCTAATGCAAAAGCCACGTATGATATATTCTTTCTTTATTTCTTATTTTCCTTAACTTTAGGCCAATTCTTTGCTTTAGAGAGGAATAACATCGCCGTCAAATTCCAATTGGAATCAAATTTTGGCAAACAAAAGGTGGCAGCAGCAATCCTACATCGAAAATTTGTCCTCAAAAGCGGCCTGTAGCCGAATCCTTCTAAGAGACCAATTGAATTATCTGCCTCCCACATCATTATTTGTTTTCTTCAGAACCACCATTTGACATCTATAAAATATCATACCTTCTCCATTGTATTAGTACCAATTTATATATCAATTTGAACATTTAAAAATTTCTCTAAGTCTACTTTTAACGACTTAGAGGTATTGACGCGAGGATAATTTTTCCTTTCGTATTTTTTAAAATTTTGTCATCTTTTTACATCCAACAGATCTTGTGATATAAAATTAATATCTTACCGTAAAAAAGTCTAAACTGTTATAAATACATTTCTATTTAAGGTGAATGTCTTTAATTAGAGAGATTCCAGAGTTCTATTCTTGGTAGATAAATCATCCTCCTCCCTATAAATAGAGGTGCTCTCTACCATTGTAAATCAATCTTAACATTCTCTAAGTATCAATAAGAAGAACTCTCTCTAGTCTTCTCTCTATTGCTCTTGTTCTTGCATTATTGTTCTTGTCTTTTATATTATTTCATAACACGTTATCAGCACGAGACTCTACCGTCTCAAGAAGCTCTTTAAGAAGATTAAGCCGCCGTCAATTTCTCCGCATCGGAGCCGCCGTCGTCTGCATCAGTGGAGAAAAGGAAGAAAACATTGAAAATATAATTGATATACCTTAAAGGTAAGTAATTTACTTTTCCCTTTCAAATTCTTGAAATTCTACGATTTGATTTAATATACAAACAAAGTTTGATTATAACTCTAATGGAGTTTGTAAGAAATTATAACCACATGAAGTGGTAAAATCTCTATGTCCTGCCATGATTAAATTCATGTATGATTGTGGGCAAATAATTGAAAATCCGTCCCATTGAATTTGCTCCATTCCCTTTAGAGAATGTGGAAGCAGTATATGATAAGTCTGAAAGAAGACTAAAATATTACCATGAAGGTATCAATGAATGTGGACGTGGCAAAGAATTCCGTCCAATTAAATTTGCTCCATTCCCTTTAGAGAATGTGGTAGCAGTATGTGATAAGTCTGAAAGAAGACTAATTACCGTAAAGGTATCAATGGATGTGGACATGGCAATAGACGAAGTTATAATCGTCATTATTGTGGTAATGAGTACAATAAGGATTCTCAAAATAATCTTTCACTTTATGAAAGTAATATTGACATGAGATTGTGTAAAGCACATGATCTTGATCCATTCCCTGAAGTGAATGTGATAATTGTAATAGAGCCCGTAAGTATGAACACGCTCTTGATGTAAATTTGTTTTATGTCTGACATTATGAAAAGAAAGTTCGTTGCCCTTGAAATTTCGGGCAAGAACTATATGACATGGGTGTTGGATGTAGAAATCCACTCAGATGCTATGGGTCTTGGAGACGCCATTAAAGACAGAAATAATGCATCCACCCAAAACTATGCTAAGGCCTTGATTTTCTTGCGCCATCACCTTGATGAAGGTTTGAAACTATGCTAAGGCCTTGATTTTCTTGCGCCATCACCTTGATGAAGGTTTGAAGATTGAATATCTCACCGTCAAAGATCCACCTATCTTGTGGAATGGCTTAAAGAAGAGATATGACAACCTGAAGTTGGTCACTCTGCCACAAGCACGATACGATAAGAACCCAAAAGCAAATAGTTTATAAACTATATATTATCGTTGCGGTGAAAACGGGCACTGGTCAAAGGCTTGCCGTATACCATGACTTTTGGTTGACCTTTATCAAGCATCTCGAAAGAGTAAACGCCCTGAAACGAATTTTGTCTCTGACGACAACTTTGACATCACCCACTTGGATGTGGCAGACTTCTTTGAGCAACCCGAGGGGAAGATAGACCACCTAATCGGTGATGGATCCGTGATGAAAGAAGATGGAGCTATTTGATTTTATTTTACTTGTTTGTATTAGTGAATGAATAAACTAATAGCCATTAGTATTAGCTCGTATTAGTTAGTTCATGATATAATGTTAGTATTAGTTCTTTAGAATGTATCAATATGCTCAAATATCAATAATATTTTTACTTTCCAGTAGAGGTAATCGACTAACCTGAAAAACTAGTCGGTTATCTCATATTTCGCATAAAAACTGCAAAACAATCGATTGTCAATGATCAACAATCGATTGTCGTTAAGACTGTAATCTGGAATTTTTCAAAAACCATCCACAATCGATTGTCTTTGGCTAACAATCGATTGTTGTTAAGACAGTGTAATCTGGAATTTTTCAAAATAGCCAACAATCGATTGTCTATGCATAACAATCGATTGTCTTGAAACAGTGAGGTCGAATTTTTCAAAATAGCCAACAATCGATTGTCCATGCATAACAATCGATTATCTTGAAACAGTGAGGTCGAATTTTTCAAAATAGCCAACAATCGATTGTCTATGTTTAACAATCGATTGTCTTAAAACAGTAATCTGGAAATTTTCAAAAATTGTCAACAATCGATTGTCTATGCATAACAATCGATTGTCTTGAAACAGTGCTCTGGAATTTTTCAAAAATAGCCAACAATCGATTGTCTATGCATAACAATCGATTGTCTTAAGACAGTGTGATCTGAAGTTTTTCAAAATAGCAAATAATCGATTGTGTGTGTTTAACAATCGATTGTCAATCGATTGTTTGTAAGTAACAATCGATTGTTTGAAGAAAACGTTTAAACTGAAATTTTCAAACTGCAAAGTAATGGATAACATATCTGATTTTGTTAGTCAACTGTTAGCAGCAGATTTTGAAAATATTATGTGACACAAAAGAATTGAACTTGTTTATTATTATGTTCGTGTATTTCTTTTGTATATCAAACCATGGGAATTAAATTGATTGAAGGCTCCGGAAGAGCAACTGTAACTCTGCCCAAAGGCATGACGTTTATCTTAGAGAATGCAATATTCTCCTCCAAGTCTAAGAAGAACTTGTTGAGTTTTAATGATATCAATCGCAATGTTCTCCTCCAAGTCTAAGAAGAACTTGTTGAGTTTTAAAGATATCATTCAAAATGGATATCATATTGAGACAATAGATGAGAATAATCTTGAATTCTTCATGAAAACGAGGCTGCCCATTTCGGTTTGGGTTCACGCCATTTTGCATGCAGCAATGCTAGTTCGTCGGCTGCCCACTTTGGTTTGGGTTCACGCCATTTTGCATGCAGCAATGCTAGTTCGTCGGCTGCCCACTTTGGTTTGGGTTCACGCCATTTTGCATGCAGCAATACTAGTTCGTAGGCTGCCCACTTCGGTATGGGGTCACGCCATCTTACATGCAGCAATGCTAAATCGTCTCAGACCGACGAATTACCACAAGTATTCCCCGTTGCAATTGGTTTTGGGTCATCAACCCAATATATCCCATTTAAGGATTTTTGGATGCGCAGTATATGTGCCTATTGCACCGCCATCCCGCACCAAAATGGGTCCGCAAAGAAGGTTAGGAATATATGTTGGGTTTGAATCGCCCTCCATCATTCGCTACCTCGAAACATTGACAGGCGACTTGTTTACTACACGATTTGCAGACTGTCGATTTGATGAGACACTTTTCCCAAAATTAGGGGGAGAAGTTGGTGAAACCAAACGGGAAATTTTGTGGAAAAATGCATCATTATCTCATCTTGATCCACATACCTCTATTTGTGAAAGAGAGGTACAAAAGATTATCCATTTGCAAAGAATAGCAAATCAATTGCCTGACGCATTTACGGACTTGAAAAGGATAACGAAATCCCACATTCCCGCGGAAAATGTTCCAATCCGTATTGATGTCCCTGTTGGACAATCATCTAGTGTCATATCCAATGAGTCGAATGCACGCCTGAAGCGTGGCAGACCATTAGGCTCCAAAGATCGAAATCCTAGAAAGAGGAAAAAGAACGATCAAAATGACACCACGAAAGAATCTCATGATTTAACAAATTCTGAGATTCATGAAGAATCCATTGAGCCCGAGACTCTGGAAAATACGGAACTATCCCTAAATCCAATTAATATTGAGGCAAATATTAATCGAGTGGATATTGTGGTGGATAATGCCTTTGCTTATAATGTAGCATCTAGCATTATGCAAGAATGTGAGGATCTCGAACCTCAATCTGTTGAAGAATGTCGAAAAAGACAGGATTGGCCAAAGTGGCAAGAAGCAATTCAATCAGAATTGAATTCGCTGGCAAAACGTGAAGTTTTTGGCCCTATAGTTGAAACACCTAATGGTGTTAAGCCTGTCGGCTATAAATGGGTCTTTGTACGCAAGAGAAATGAGAAAAACGAGGTACAAAGATATAAAGCACGCCTTGTTGCACAAGGTTTTTCTCAAAGGCCTGGTGTCGATTATGAAGAGACATATTCGCCTGTAATGGATGCGATAACCTTTCGTTATCTCATAAGTTTTGCAGTCCATGAAAAGCTTGACATGCACTTAATGGATGTAGTTACTGCCTATCTTTATGGATCACTTGATAATGAGATATACATGAAAATTCCCGATGGACTCAAGGTGCCAAACGCGCACAACTCAAAATCTCGGGAAATGTTCTCAATTAAATTGCAAAGATCCTTGTATGGTCTAAAGCAATCTGGACGAATGTGGTATAATCGTCTTAGTGAGTACTTGTTAAAAGAAGGCTATATAAATGACGCCATTTGCCCGTGTGTTTTTATAAATAAAACAACATCGGAATTTGTTGTACTTGCCGTATATGTTGATGACATAAACCTTATTGGAACCCCTAAAGAACTCCAAAAGGCAATTGATTATCTAAAGGATGAATTCGAGATGAAAGATCTCGGAAAGACTAAACTATGCCTTGGTTTGCAAATTGAATATTTGGCAAACGGAATTTTTGTTCATCAATCTACCTATACAGAAAAGGTACTGAAACGGTTTTACATGGATGAAGCACATCCTTTAAGTACACCGATGGTTGTTCGATCACTTGATGTGAACAAAGATCCATTCCGACCACAAGAAAGGAATGAAGAGCTACTTGGTCCTGAAGTACCATATCTTAGCGCAATTGGCGCACTAATATATCTTGCAAATACTACAAGACCTGACATATCTTTTTCAGTTAATGTCTTAGCAAGATTTAGCTCGGCTCCTACGAGGAGACATTGGAATGGGATCAAACACATATTGCGGTACCTAAAAGGAACTACCGATATGGGCTTATTTTATGGCAAGAATTGCAGCCCGGATCTTGTTGGTTATGCTGATGCTGGATATTTGTCCGACCCACACAAGGCTCGATCTCAAACGGGTTATGTGTTTACCCGTGGAGAAACCGCCATATCTTGGCGATCGACTAAGCAATCAATTGTGGCTACTTCATCTAATCATGCCGAGATAATTGCTATTCATGAAGCAAGTCGAGAGTGTGTGTGGTTAAGGTCGATAATACATCATATCCAAGACAAATGTGGTTTGAAGTGTGATAAACTACCCACAACTTTGTATGAAGACAATGCAGCATGTATAGCTCAATTGAAGGGAGGATTCATAAAAGGAGATAGAACGAAGCATATTTCACCAAAGTTATTCTTCACACATGATCTTCAAAAGAATGGTGATATCAATGTTCAACAGATTCGTTCAAGCGAAAACATGGCTGATTTGTTCACAAAATCTCTACCAAAGTCAACCTTCAAGAAGCTAGTTCACAAGATCGGGATGCGAAGACTTAAGGACATAAATTGATGTTCTTATCAGGGGGAGTTAAGGCGCGTTGCACTCTTTTTCCCTTACAAGATTTTGTCCCACCGGGTTTTCCTTGCGAGGTTTTTAACGAGGCAACCAATAGGCGCATATTCAAACATGTGTACTCTTTTTCCTTACTTTAATTTTTCCCATTGGGTTTTGTTTTAAGGTTTTAACGAGGCACATCATTGAATAGACATTCAAGGGGGAGTGTTATAAATACACTTCTATTTAAGGTGAATGTCTTTAATTAGAGAGATTCTAGAGTTCTATTCTTGGTAGATAAATCATCCTCCTCCCTATAAATAGAGGTGCTCTCTACCATTGTAAATCACTCTTAACATTCTCTAAGTATCAATAAGAAGAACTCTCTCTAGTCTTCTCTCTATTGCTCTTGTTCTTGCATTATTGTTCTTGTCTTTTATATTATTTCATAACATAAACACAATATGTTTGATCTTATAGAAGATAGACTTTTAGTTCTAAAAGATATCTGAAATTTTGAATTAGAATCTTTCCGGATCACCTTAGGTGATCTTACGAAGTTAGCCTCAGTTTTTATCATGCTAATATTTCAGATTTATGTGACTTCACAAAAAAATTTATATCTTGATGTAGATAGCTTGTAATAAAAAACCATTTGATTTATAAGAAATTAGAGTTCAGGATTTACAATATATCCGAATTTCAGAATCATACACTTTCAAGATTGTTCTAGATGATATTTTGAAGTCGGCTCTATATTATAATGCGCCAATAGTTTCAGATTATCATAACTTCTCTAAAAGTTTTATATCTTGAAGTAGGGACCTCAGAATTGTCAACCGTTTAATTTATCAGAAACAATAGATCACGAGAATTAAACACTTTCAGGATTATTCTGTATGATTTTTTTGAAGTTAGCTCTATATTTTAATGCGCCAACAATTTCAGATTATTGCGGCTTCACCAAAAGTTATATATCTTGATGTAGGAACCTCAGAATAATAAACTGTTTAATTTATCAGAAATTAGAGTTCAAGATCTAAAACATATCTAAAATTCAGAATTAAATACTTTCAAGATCATTCTAGATGATTTTTCGTATTCGGCTCTATATTCTAACACGCCTACAATTTAAGATTTCATGACTTCACCAAAACCTTTGTATCTCGATGTTGGAATATTGGAATTGAAAACCATTTTAATTGAAAAAAACTAGACTTAGAAAGATCCGTCCTCAGCTAAAATCATGACTTGAATAATGCCGGATTATTCTAGGAAATACTTTAAATTCAATTTTCGAATCTGACGTGCCTTAACAGGTAGCTATCTTTCTGGTACTTGTATTATTTTTTTTGCTGCCTTCTTTTTTTATTGTTGTAGATAATGAATATATCTTCTTCATCAAGGTTACATCCACGTAGAAGGAAAAATTTGTGGCAGGAAAAAATAGAAGGACAAATCTTCAACATCATATGGAAGAAAAAATCCATGACACCATATGGAAGCATCAAATCCATGACAACATATAGAAGTATTCAATTAATGACAACATATAGACTGATCAAATTCATGAAGATACCAACTTAAGGTGCAAAGGGACTTAAACATCTACTTTAAGATTCGAAAATTATAGTTACTCTTAAGGAGAAACCTGTGAAGAGGTCAACTTAGGGTGTAAAGGGACTTCAACGTTCACCTTAAGATTAAAAAATTATAGTACCTTATAAGGAAAACCCACGAAGACACCAACTTAAAGTGCAAAAGGGCTAACATATCTACCTTAAGATTGACAAATTAAAAAACTTTAACTTGAATGCTTGTAGAACTTTGCAGATTTCAACTTGAAGGTTAACAAATTTTAAGATTTGACGGACATAAAGATTTGGTAGACTTGCTTCAACTTGAAGGGTGGTGGACTTTTAAACTTCAACTTGAAAAGTTAGCAGACTTGAAGATTGTTGTTTTAAGACTTAGGCTTAAATAATTCAACTTGAAGACTAGCGAATTTGAAGACTTCAAATTAAAGACCTACGGATATAAAGACTTAGAGGGATTGGATACCTCAAACTTAAAGTTTGGTGGACTTGCAGACTTCAACTTCAAGGGCGGTAAACTTGCCAAATTTAACTTAATGTGTGATGTAGTTGAATATTTGAAGGGCTTATATAATTGAACTTAAAGACTGACGAACTTGAGGACTTCAAATTGAAGTTGGCCTTCTACTAAAAATCTACATCCTCCGATCTGAGATGCCAATTTGCTATGGAGACTTGCCCCCATTGAACCACCAATCCTTGATAAAGCACAAAGTTCATGTAAGTCCAACTTTTAGGTTCCAATCAAGTGGATTATATTCCATTATTCTCCCTTCGCATAACGATTGAATTAATTTTTATTTTTTTGAACTTTAGCGACTGAACATAGGATGAAACTCTAATATACCTACGTACGTCGGTGAAGATGATCTAATTATACCATAGTTCAAAATGAGTGAGTTTAGTTTTTATTATTATTTTTATGTCCTAACATTTTCCTAGGCCACATCTTTCGAGGTTTTCAACCTAGCAGTATTTTTGTTGGGCCATACACAGTTTATACTCTTGGAGGCCATGAGTATAGGAATATACATTTTAGGCCATACGTCAAGAAACATTGTAATTTCAAGGATAATACTTTTTCAAAAGCTTGCTTAAACATGTAATATTTGAATCTCCCCAAGATTTTAAATTTTATCGTTTAAATATTTAGATTAGGTCTAATATCGTTATTTTAAACCATTTTACTTTATTTTATCGCAGAAACTAAAAATTACGAAAATAGTTTCATATTATCTACTAGGATTTTTATTTTTATATAATCTTGAAAAATACTAAAATAGTTTCACAATATAATATTATTTATTATAATTAGTTTTATATTATAAATTTTGCATTATTTTTTAGAAGAAAGAGTATGAAAGTTGAGGTTAATTTTGTTTGGTCCTAATTGAAGAGGTCCAAAAAAATTGCCCAATACCCACTTCCCTTCCTCTTTAACCACCCAAACCTCACCTTTCTTCTTCCTTAGACAAAAAAAAAAAAAAACCCAGGGACAAAACATTACGGCACCCGCATCTCCAGCCTTCTTCTGCCTATAACTATCGCCGCCATAGCTCCGCTCCTCCTCAGCCGCTGGAACCCTAGTTCTTTTTCTTCTTCACCTAGAACCCTAGAGACCTCACACACCCGCAACACCATCAGCAACCATCTTCAACACTAAAATACCTAGACACAACCTAAAAAAACCTTTCGGTGGGGATAGAGAATGGAGAAGTGTGTTTCTGTGAATCATTCCATCAGAGGTATAAAGATGACCTTTTTCAATAGAGTTGGGAGTATTCTCAAATAGAGTGTAAAAAAACACTCAAACTTGAAACTCTCTGCCTCAAATGGGTCGCTTTTCTAGGATATAAGAATCATGTCTTCCTCTAAGATTTTTGTTAGGAGTCTCTCGTATGGAACTGAAAAGAGCTCTCTGAAGGAGGAATTTTCCCAATACGGTGATGTGATCGAAGTCTTCCTTCTGGTTCTAATGACAGGATTTCAAATATGGAAGTTGATTGATTGGAGTTGCTGTTCGGGATTGGCTCTTTCGAATTCTATCCGATTTCAATTTCAGCCATAGCAGTTGGTTCATCTTGCTCGTGTAATTGCTTAAAATTTCAGTCAATCAATGTTTTAATTTTTAGGTTAATATCTTTTCCTTTTCTTTATTTTTCTTGTGAACTTTGTGGTTGAAATATAATATGAACCTACTATATAATTTTAAAGTATTTGTATTTAGGTTCAAAGTAGAGCTTTATTTTCTTTTAATCTACTAATTTGAGCGCTTTAGATGAATATCATAGCAGTCAGTTTTCTAAGGAGTCCAATTTTTCTGTTTATTTTTATCCATCTTGAAGGGAGTAACGTGTTGGACTCATATTATTTTTCAATAAGTTTGTTGTTATGAAATAATATTAAAGACAAGAACAATAATGCAAGAACAAGAGCAATAGAGAGAAGAGTAGAGAGAGTTCTTCTTATTGATACTTAGAGAATGTTAGGGATGATTTACAATGGTAGAGGGCACCTCTATTTATAGGGAGGAGGATGATTTAGCTACCAATAATAGGACTCTAGAATCTCTCTAATTAAAGACATTCACCTTAAATAGAAGTGTATTTATCACACCCCCCCTTGAATGTCTATTCAATGATGTGCCTCGTTAAAACCTTAAAACAAAACCCAATGGGAAAAATTAAAGTAAGGAAAAAGAGTACACATGTTTGAATATGCGCCTATTGGTTGCCTCGTTAAAAACCTTGCAAGGAAAACCCAGTGGGACAAAACCTTGTAAGGGAAAAAGAGTGCAACGCGCAATTAACTCCCCCTGATAAGAACATCAATTTATGTCCTTAAGTCTTCGCATCCCGATCTTGTGAACTAGCTTCTTGAAGGTTGACTTTGGTAGAGATTTTGTGAACAAATCAGCCATATTGTCGCTTGAACGAATCTGTTGAACATTGATATCACCATTCTTTTGAAGATCATGTGTGAAGAATAACTTTGGTGAAATATGCTTCGTTCTATCTCCTTTTATGAATCCTCCCTTCAATTGAGCTATACATGCTGCATTGTCTTCATACAAAGTTGTGGGTAGTTTATCACACTTCAAACCACATTTGTCTTGGATATGATGTATTATAGACCTCAACCAGACACACTCCCGACTTGCTTCATGAATAGCAATTATCTCGGCATGATTAGATGAAGTAGCCACAATTGTTTGCTTAGTCGATCGCCAAGATATGGCGGTTTCTCCACAGGTAAACACATAACCCGTTTGAGATCGAGCCTTGTGTGGGTCGGACAAATATCCAGCATCAGCATAACCAACAAGATCCGGGCTGCAATTCTTGCCATAAAATAAGCCCATATCGGTAGTTCCCTTTAAGTACCGCAATATGTGTTTGATCCCATTCCAGTGTCTCCTCGTAGGAGCCGAGCTAAATCTTGGTAAGACATTAACTGAAAAGGATATGTCAGGCCTTGTAGTATTAGCAAGATACATTAGTGTGCCAATTGCGCTAAGATATGGTACTTCAGGACCAAGTAGCTCTTCATTCCTTTCTTGAGGTCGGAATGGATCTTTGTTCACATCAAGTGATCGAACAACCATCGGTGTACTTAAAGGATGTGCTTCATCCATATAAAATCGTTTTAGTACCTTTTCTGTATAGGTAGATTGATGAACAAAAATTCCGTTTGCCAAATATTGAATTTGCAAACCAAGACATAGTTTAGTCTTTCCGAGATCTTTCATCTCGAATTCATCCTTTAGATAATCAATCGCCTTTTGGAGTTCTATAGGGGTTCCAATAAGGTTTATGTCATCGACATATACGGCAAGTACAATAAATTCCGATGTTGTTTTCTTTATAAAAACACACGGGCAAATGGCGTCATTTATATAGCCTTCTTTTAATAAGTACTCACTAAGACGATTATACCACATTCGTCCAGATTGCTTTAGACCATACAAGGATCTTTGCAATTTAATTGAGAACATTTCCCGAGATTTTGAATTATGCGCGTTTGGCATCTTGAGTCCATCGGGAATTTTCATGTATATCTCATTATCAAGTGAGCCATAAAGATAGGCAGTAACCACATCCATTAAGTGCATGTCAAGCTTTTCATGGACAGCAAAACTTATGAGATATCGAAAGGTTATCGCATCCATTACAGGCGAATATGTCTCTTCATAATCGACACCAGGCCTTTGAGAAAAACCTTGTGCAACAAGGCGTGCCTTATATCTTTACACCTCGTTTTTCTCGTTTCTTTTGCGCACAAAGACCCATTTATAGCCGACAGGCTTAACACCATTAGGTGTTTCAACTATAGGGCCAAAAACTTCACGTTTTGCCAGCGAATTCAATTCTGATTGAATTGCTTCTTGCCACTTTGGCCAATCCTGTCTTTTTTGACATTCTTCAACAGATTGAGGTTCGAGATCCTCACATTCTTGCATAATGCTAGATGCTACATTATAAGCAAAGGCATTATCCACCACAATATCCACTCGATTAATATTTGCCTCAATATTAATTGGATTTAGGGATAGTTCCGTATTTTCCAGAGTCTCGGGCTCAATGGATTCTTCATGAATCTCAGAATTTGTTAAATCATGAGATTCTTTCGTGGTGTCATTTTGATCGTTCTTTTTCCTCTTTCTAGGATTTCGATCTTTGGAGCCTAATGGTCTGCCACGCTTCAGGCGTGCATTCGACTCATTGGATATGACACTAGATGATTGTCCAACAGGGACATCAATACGGATTGGAACATTTTCCGCGGGAATGTGGGATTTCGTTATCCTTTTCAAGTCCGTAAATGCGTCAGGCATTTGATTTGCTATTCTTTGCAAATGGATAATCTTTTGTACCTCTCTTTCACAAATAGAGGTATGTGGATCAAGATGAGATAATGATGCATTTTTCCACAAAATTTCCCGTTTGGTTTCACCAACTTCTCCCCCTAAATTTGGGAAAAGTGTCTCATCAAATCGACAGTCTGCAAATCGTGCAGTAAACAAGTCGCCTGTCAATGTTTCGAGGTAGCGAATGATGGAGGGCGATTCAAACCCAACATATATTCCTAACCTTCTTTGCGGACCCATTTTGGTGCGGGATGGCGGTGCTATAGGCACATATACTGCGCATCCAAAAATTCTTAAATGGGATATATTGGGTTCATGACCCAAAACCAATTGCAACGGGGAATACTTGTGGTAATTCGTCGGTCTGAGACGAATTAGCATTGCTGCATGTAAGATGGCGTGACCCCATACCGAAGTGGGCAGCCTCGTTCTCATAAGTAATGGCCTTGCAATCAACTGCAGGCGTTTAATTAACGATTCTGCAAGACCGTTTTGAGTGTGAACATGAGCTACAGAATGTTCAACTTTTATCCCGATTGATAAGCAATAATCATTAAATGCTTGGGATGTAAACTCAGCAGCATTATCCAGTCTAATGGACTTGATTGGATTATCTGGAAATTGTGCTCGTAGTCGAATTATTTGTGCCATTAATTTCGCAAACGCAAGGTTGCATGATGACAACAGGCACACATGAGACCATCTACAGGATGCGTCTATCAAGACCATGAAATACCTAAACGACCCACTAGGTGGGTGAATAGGTCCACAAATGTCCCCTTGTATACGTTCCAGAAACGTGGGTGACTCAGTCCCAACCTTTGTTGGTGATGGCCTGATAATCAACTTGCCTTGATAACATGAAGTGCAAGGATATTCATTATTCGAAAGGATTTTGAAATTCTTTAACGGATGCCCATATGAGCTTTCTATAATCCGTCTCATCATGACCGATCCTGGATGTCCCAATCGATCATGCCAAAGTACAAAGGTATTGGAGTCAGTAACCCTTTGGTTTACTGTTGAATGTGCCTCAATTGCACTAATTCTCGTCCAATACAGGCCACAAGATAAAGACGGGAATTTCTCAATAACCCTCTTTTGGCCGGAGACATTCTTTGTGATGACGAGATATTCAAGATTATCTTCATCCATTGTCTCAATATGATAGCCATTTCGGCGTACATCTTTAAAACTCAACAAGTTTCTCTTGGACTTGGAGGAGAACATTGCATTCTCTATGATTAACGTCGTGCCTTTGGGCAGAGTTACAATTGCTCTTCCGGAGCCTTCAATCAATTTACTACTTCTAGAGATTGTAGTAACATTTGCCTTACACATATTTAGTTGAGAGAAATATTTCCTTTCTTTGAGTATTGTATGTGTAGTACATGAATCAACTAGGCAAATACTTTTACAGTTGGACGTTGATCCAAGTTCGCTTTGTGAGATATCCATATTTGCTATCCCATAGTTTGACATACAAAAGATATACACGAACATAAGAATAAACAAGTTCAATTCGTTTGTGTCACATGATATTTTCAAAATCTGCTGCTAACAGTTGACTAACAAAATCAGATATGTTATCCATAATTGATTACTTTGCAGTTTGAAAATTTCAGTTTAAACATTTTCTTCAAACAATCGATTGTTAAACACAAACAATCGATTGTTGAACATTGACAATCGATTGTTAAACACACACAATCGATTATTTACTATTTTGAAAAACTTCAGATCATACTGTCTTAAGACAATCGATTGTTATGCATAGACAATCGATTGTTGGCTATTTTGAAAAATTCCAGAGCACACTGTCTTAAGACAATCGATTGTTGGCTATTTTGAAAAATTTCAGAGCACACTGTCTTAAGACAATCGATTGTTATGCATAGACAATCGATTGTTGACTATTTTGAAAATTTCCAGATTACACTGTCTTAACGACAATCGATTGTTAGACAAAGACAATCGATTGTGGATGATTTTTGAAAAATTCCAGATTACACTGTCTTAACGACAATCGATTGTTAGACAAAGACAATCGATTGTTGATCAATTATTTTTCAGCTTTAATGCGAAAATAGTAGATAATCGACTAGTTTTTCAGGCTAGTCGATTACCCCTACTGAAAAATAAAAATATTATTGATATTTGAGCATATTGAAGATATTCTAAAGAACTACTGCTAACATTGCATCATGAACTAGCTAATACGAGCTAATACTAATGACTATTAGATTATTCACTAACTAATACAAATAAGTAGAACAAAATCAAATAACTCCATCTTCTTTCATCACGGTCCCATCGCCGATTAGGTGGTCTATTTTCCCCTCGGGTTGCTCAAAGAAGTCTGCCACATCCAGGTGGGTGATGTCCTCATTGTCGTCATAGACAAAATTTGTTTCAGGGCCTTTTCTCATTCGAGATGCTTGATAAAGGTCAACCAAGTGCCTTGGTATACGGCAAGTCTTTGACCAGTGCCCTTTCCCACCGCAACGATAACATATAGTTTCTGAACCATTTGCCTTAGGATCTTCATGACCCCGTTTCTGCTTTCGGCGGTTATCTCTCCTTGGGGGTTGACGGACTTCATTGGAATATCTTCCTTGTCTACGTCCCTGGCTATGACCCCGTTTACGACCATGACCATGGCCCTTTTCATGTTTGGCATAATGAGAGTGCACCTTATCTGCTTCAGGCAGTGGTGTAGACCCAGTGGGTCGATTTTCGTGATTTCTCATGAGCAGGTCATTATTTCGCTCAGCCACTAGTAGAAGAGAAATCAGTTCAGAGTACTTTGTAAAGCCTTTCTCTCTGTACTGTTGTTGCAGTACTATATTGGAGGCATGAAACGTTGTAAACGTTTTCTCAAGCATATCATAATCGGAGATATTATCCCCGCTTAGCTTCAATTTAGAAGTAATTCTGAACATTGCAGAATTATATTCAGAAACGGACTTAAAGTCCTGGAGCCTCAGATGAGCCCAATCATATCGTGCTTGTGGCAGAGTGACCAACTTCAGGTTGTCATATCTCTCCTTTAAGCCGTTCCACAAGATGAGTGGATCCTTGACGGTGAGATATTCAATCTTCAAACCTTCATCAAGGTGATGGCGCAAGAAAATCAAGGCCTTCGCACATTCTTGGGTGGATGCTTTTTCTCTATCTTTGATGGTGTCTCCGAGACCCATAGCATCTAAGTGGATTTCAGCATCCAACACCCATGTCATATAGTTCTTGCCCGAAATTTCAAGGTCAACGAACTTTCTTTTCGTAATGTCAGACATAATCGAAAATTAAATTAGGAAGAGGGAAATACCTTAGATTTTTCGAGAATGGTTCTTGAGACGGTAGAGTCTCGTGCTGATAACGTGTTATGAAATAATATTAAAGACAAGAACAATAATGCAAGAACAAGAGCAATAGAGAGAAGAGTAGAGAGAGTTCTTCTTATTGATACTTAGAGAATGTTAGGGATGATTTACAATGGTAGAGGGCACCTCTATTTATAGGGAGGAGGATGATTTAGCTAGCAATAATAGGACTCTAGAATCTCTCTAATTAAATACATTCACCTTAAATAGAAGTGTATTTATAACAGTTTAATCATTGTTCCCATTGTAATATCCTAATTGTTTGAGTGTTCTTTTGAGGACCTTATTTGTTTGTTTATGCTCTGAATCTGTGATGAGAAACATGTAGCATCGTGCATAGTTAAAGAAAAATGGATATTTCGTTTTATTGAATGTTTGATTGGATTGCGAGGAATGGGGAAGGCCAAATCTCTTTTGTGATTAAATTGTTAACATGTTTAGGAATTATGCTTAGCCAAATACATAGAAATGAAGCTAAACATAAGCATAAAATTTCATTTAGTAAAAGTACATAATAATCACAGGTGTTTTCACATATAATCAGTGAATTAGGAACTAAACAATCATGAACATCGTAACTTGTATTAGGCGCAATAATTAAATAAATTCTCGTGGTTATGTATACGGTTTGCGTTGCATAGTAGCGATACATAATTCCCAAATTTTGATGCACATTTCATGTGACCCGATCACAACTTTGAACATTAATAAAAATAAACATGTTGTAAGTCGCATGTATATTTCATGCGACGCGGTTTAAAATATGTACCAAAATAACAAGTGTATGACAATCGTGATTTGTTCTATAAACATTACGGTTAGAAAGTTAATAATGCATGTAGGTTTCAAATGTGTAATTAATCAGATAATTAGGCCAATTATTAATAGTTAAGAGACCTGCTAGAACCATGAAATCCAAAAATGGCTAAGACCTTCAATCGGGTTAACAGAATTTCTTACCCGAATTTCTGTGTTCATAGACCATAAACAAGAGTCAACTTCCTCGATTTGGAATTTTAAATAGATGACCTGGGACACCATAAATTATCCTAGGTGGCGACTCTAAATTAAATAAATATTTCCGTCTCGATTCTTGTCACTTTAATTGAAAAAACTCCCTTATATCCCCTTTTCAGATAGAAATAGGATGTGTGACAGCTCTGGCAACTCTGTTGGGGACAAGAACCAAGAACTTTTGGTTCAGGGTTCAGAATTCAAGCTTAGAATAACTGTTATAGTTGGCATTTATTTATTATCCGATTTATTTTATATGTTCGAGCTTAATATGCTAACTACCGCTTTTTACCATTTTGATAATGATTGTGTCATGCCCCGAACCTGGGGAGACATAGCTGGCACCCGGTGCCATAGTGGCTCGAGCAAACCACTCTGTAACTCATTCAACCCTTTTATAACTATCATGGGTCAACATGGCCACAACTCGTAATGTACAATTATATGTGGACAAATGTTATATCAATGAACATTCCTTCATAAAATATGAATACATATGGGTTGTCAAGCCCTCTGAAAAAACTATACATAATAAACCTGTGTCTACAAAGCCTCTAAAATTATTTGACATAAAATGGGACAGGGTACAGACCTACCCATAAGGCTGTAGTAAAATTCTGACACGATGACTTATAGACTGAGCTGCACTTTGAATAAGGTGGAGTCTTACCGATTCTTCGATGACTGCAAACCTTACCTACTATGAGGGCTCGTCAAATTGATTGTATGTACCTGCAGGTATGAATGCAGCGTCACCAACAATAGGACATCGGTACAATAATGTATCGAGTATGAAAGGCGGAACTGAAACATGAAGTAAAGCACCCAACTTGTAAGTCTGGATAGCCCTGTAGATCATGAAATATTTATAGTATCATTCATATGCGTATAGATGTTATATAATGCATAGATCTGTACGTACATAACATCATAAAGCCTCTGAGGGCATCCCATCGTATCATCTCAACCATTGTGGACAAAATCATTATCGTATACCAGCTGATAAGATGTTGGCATATATAACGCCGTAGCCTTTTTCCATGTATAACGCGTATGAGTTGTGGAAAATGCACATGTATAAATAAATGCAATTCATAATGAAGTAAGACAATATGATCTCTTGGAATATTATGAGACCCATGAATAGACAATATGGTTATACGACATATGGGGAATCAAGAACATACTTAGACATGCTTGAATATTATTTTATAGAAATGAATAACGTAGATATCCTTAACTTTTAAGAGTAGAACCACTTATGGAATAGCACAATATTTACGTATTGCTACTTGGATCATACCAAAAACAAAAGAAAATTAGTCTTAACATACCTGAACCGATTTTCTTGCCCATCCCTCTTACCCTGCAAGAGATCTCCCAATGAGGCAAATAAAAAAAAAAACAAATAGAGCATGGTAGGTGGCTTCATTGGCACTTGTGCACCATGCAAGAGTAAGAATGAAACTTATGTATTTTGTCCATAGCATCCAGAACGTTAGATCAGTTAAGTGGTTGATAACATCTTTCATATAAAGCAATTTTTTTTACTTCTTGCATACCAGACTTGGTCCCTTATTTGTTGCATTTGCAATAAACATGTAATCATAAAAAAAGTGCAAGAAACGAAGAATTACTACCCTTGGGACTGACCTGGATATTGTTAATCAAGTTTGATAATCCTTAACCAACTCAATAGCTCAAGTAATAAGTTTTTCATCTTCTTTAGTCATGCCTCCGACACTACAAGGCTTAAGAACTTCAACTAAGCAGTCCCACAGCTTTGGAAGCTTTTCAAACGAAGATCCACCCAATTTCACATAAGTACTTCAAGGCAAGTTCAGATCCACGTTTACTGATGAAGCCCTCAACCTTTAAACGATTTTCACAAGGGGAGAGCATATGAACTTTCGATTTGTGTCTATTACTGCGAGTAACTGAGGATAGGAAATTAACTTGTCATTCCAGGCTTCCGTCCCATACAACGATAGAGAAGTTCTGCAAGAGCCTCCGTCGCCTTACTTTGCAGTATCTCCTCCTTCAACAGTGAACAATTGGGACATGACAATCGCAAGTGCTCTCTTTTTAGGAAATATACATTGAACACTTACGGAAATGAGTTATCAATTTGGACTTGGAGGGGCTGCCACGTGGGGGTGGGTGAGAAATACTAAACTTTATCCTCTTATTAGGTAATTAGGTACTATCCCGTTGCTCTGTAATTAACCAACTACATGTATAATTAAGAATTGTCTTAAATTATTTAAATTTTTATTTATTTTTGATACACTTTATATAATTTACTATCATGGTCATGTGGTACCATATAAAATAAATACACACACTATTTATTTCATTAAAATATTCATGTAAAAACATACATATATTTTCTTAATTTATAATTTTCCTAATCTCATATAAAGATTATAAATTTTCAAATACTTAATTCTTAAAAGGGTGAAAAGATAACCTTCTTTTCTTGTGAAAAAATAATTTCTATCTTTATAATAAAAAAATCTCATAAACTATCTTATATTATATGTATAATTTATCATATTCGAAAATAATAATAATAATAACTATCTAAAATTATACTTATAAAAATTTTACTAAAATAGTTTAGGTAAAAAAAAAAATATCAGACCAATATAATATTTAACGGTATCAAAATTTATTTGGTAATGTTTAAACGAGTTTGTACGCACATCAATCTACAAGTATTGGACAATTATAGTGGTGTAAGGTTTAGGCACTGCCACCGGAAGCTGCAGTTGAATTGTTAAAAATATGACCATTGGAAGTCAAAAAATTTCTTTGTAAAAATATCTTCCAGACTCAATGCAAACGCCACTCACTGTTCAAAAGGTTTCGTTCAAATGCAAATCAACTCATGTTCATATATGTCCCAGTTAGATGCCCTAGACGTTTCTTAACTTTGATATTTCGTGGTATTAACAAATCAAAAAATACACTTTATAACTCTGAAGAACCATAACATCAAGGTGCTATGCAGTGACATATTTATTCGTATTTTGTTTCTACTACAACTACTATAAATAAGACTTTTCATGTTAATCACTATCACTATTACTATCTCAATCTAAAACAAAAGTGGTTCAATAAAATTTATGTCTTAAATCTTCTATAACCTCCTAATAGATATAATGCCTTTGAATTTACTGCAACACATTCTAATGCTAATATATGGGATGTAACATATTGAACTATATATAAACTGTTACAAAATCCTGGGTCTTCTAATTCATTTTGGAAGCATGCATTTCGTGTGGCTTTTTATCTGTTAGAGTCAAATCCCAATTTTTAGAACGAGGTTCAGATAAGTTGCAAAGCTGGTGAAGCTTCTGTATTCATGGTACGCTGTCCCAAAAATAAAAGACCATCCTGATGCATCTTAATGTGCTACATGTTTCAATCTTCAAGGGTAAAAGGGGTCATTTGGCGGACCAATAAAGTTTGAGAGAAAATGAGAAAGAAAAGAGGTTGAAGTATAAAAATGAAGCAAGTAGAGCTCATTTATATTTTCCTTTCACAACTTGTTTTTTTTTTTTTTCAAGAAAAAGACAAAAATGAAATGAACAGAAAATTCAAAAAGATTTTACATGTTTCATCATTTTTCAGAAAAAAGAAGACAAACAATATATATTTTCTCTAAATTATTTGTTAATTCTTAAATTCTCGCCCGTATCCAATCTTCCCGAACTACGCATACTTGATTCTTGTCTTTCTGGGTGTGATACGCAGGCAACCCACGAAGGGTCCGGTCTTCTTAATGAGTCTTAGGTCGTTGGCTTTGATGGTTGTAGCCAAATCTTGCATATATAGCAACTTTTGGCCACATCAGTCATTTTGCAAAATATGGTTATTTTCGCAAAATGGTTTGTTTAATAGTTGCTAGAGAATCTTCAGTCCAAAATTAGGTATCAATTTACTTTAAGGTTCGTCCTTGTCGAATTTGCATGTTTAGCCGCTTTTGGCATAGGCCATTTTTTGCAAAATATGTCTATTTTTGTAAAAATTGTTCAATTAACCCATGTCTTAGAGTCCTAAGTCCAAAATAAGGTATCCTATCAGTTTAAGGCCCAATTTGTTGAATTTTCATACTTAGCCATTTTTTGGCCACATAGGTCATTTGTACAAGTAATTTTTCCATGTCTTAACGGTCACTCTTGTTGAGTTTGCACTTCTAGCCATATTTTTGTCACATAAGCCATTTTGTAAAAATAGTCACAATCATGTCTTGCATGTGTGTTACTATCTCGCATAGTGTTCTAAATCTTTAACTCTATTCGGTTTTAGTTTTCTCATACATGTGTGGATCAACTTACTAGAGTTTGAGTATTACAGACACCCCGGAACCATCCAGTCATGACCGCTGCATTCAGGAGCTGCTTAAGGATTTTTTTTTATGTTTTGAGTCTGCCTTCCTTTTATATTGTCTTTCACTTTCTAGTCCTTTCTAATGCTATGCCCCGTTTGGCCATGAGTTTTGCCAAAATATATTTAGGATTTATTTTCTAAACTCATGTTTGGCCATAAATTTTGCCCATATTTTGGCTAAATCCCAAATCTCAAAAGCACCTCAATTGCTAATTTTGGGCCAAAATACCAAAACTTTGGAATTATATACATGTTTTTCCAAAATAAAGTTAAGAAATATGTTTTGAAAACGTATGTGCAAATATATTTTTATCTTCAAACCAAACTCACCGAAATCAGATTTTTCAAAATAAATTTAGAATCTATGACCAAACGTTACCTGAGTCTTTTAGGTGGTGTCAGAATCTATCATAGTCTAGCTGAGTTTGTCGAGTCTTTTATTATCGTACTTCTGGTTCTGTATTCAAAAAGTTGTAAATGAATAATCCAAAAAGATTTTATTTAGTTTAATTTATCCATTACTTTTTTCGAACTGCACAAAGATCTAATTCATGCGGCGTTATGACACATAAGCAACCTACATAGGGTTCGATCGAATTATTTTTTTTAATGTTAAAAGAAAACGAAAAAAGGAAACAAAACAAAGAGATGAAATTACAGGATGTGAGAAATAAGATAAAAGAAAAGAGTGATAATTAGAAAAAAAAAAAGGAAGGAAAATGAGTAAACCAAGAAGTGCTAGAAAAGAAAAGAAAGAGAATATTGAAATGAACAAATTGGGATGATGCCATATGACCTTCATACCCTCGAAGTCATCTTAGAACCAATAACTGTGACTAAGTGCATTGTACATAATGTGAGAATATCTTATGTTAAATACCTTAATGCTAACATGATGACGTTATTTTGTTCTTCTTTGTTATCTTCATAAAGCAGAAGGGTGGTTGGTTTGTGGTTCTTAAAGTGGTGACTCTTCGCTAGAACATAAAGTTGAAAGGCAATGGTAGATGACAACAAAATTGAGTTGGTTGATACAAACAATTAGTTGAATATGAAAATGGGTTGGTTGAAGAGGTAAATATGCTAAGACAACACAAGACGAACATGTATCGTATTTGGATGACTGGGAAGGCAACACCCCTGCCACCACCTAACTTTCTATATGCTAGCCTTACCCAAACTCCGGTCATAGTTCCAGATGATCCCAAATACTCTGCAGATTCTCCCTCTTATCATAATTTTCCCAACCACCCTAGTAGCTCTCTCATTCGTCATCCAACTGCTTTTCCCAAAAATTACTCTACTGTCATGTCCACTATTCCCACAATCACTATTTCTCAACAATCTTTCCTTTATAGATCCAACAATGAACACCGTTTCAAAACTAATAATGCCCAATATTACCCTTCAAAGGTTGCCTACAAGCTCCCTAACTCATACAATCATAGCTTTCGAAATGAGCCTCATGTTGAAAAGAAAAAGTTCACAAGAAAAGAAGGGCGAGATGAGATATTCAGGAAGCTGAAAGGTCTAGAACAATCCTTAAAAAACATATAAGGGATGTGAAATCATATTAAAATGCCTTACAATGACCTGTATGTTCCCTGATATTCATTTGCTAGCGGGATTTAAAATGTCAAAGTTAAACTTGTATGATGGGCGTGGATACCCAGTAGCCCATCTGAGGGTTTATTGTAGTGAAATGAGAAGTGTTGGTGGGAAGGATAAATTGTTGATCACATATTTCAGTGAGAGCTTGAGTGGGGTAGCCTTGGAATGGTATTCTCGTCAAGATGTCAATAAGAGGCACGCATGGGATGACATGGCTCAAGATTTTGTTCGACACTTTCAGTACAATCTAGACATTATCCTAGACCGCTACTCTTTATCTAAGTTGGAAAAGAAATCCGAGTATAGTATTAGGGAGTCTAGACTCGGATGGAGGGAACAAGCTACTCGAGTCAGCTCCCCGATTGGTAAAGAAGAATTGGTTGAGCTTTTCCTACAATCCAAGCGGTCGACCTACTTTAGTCATTTGATCCCAGCTCTGGGTTAACCTTTCAATGATGTGGTAAAGATGGGGGAGATAGTAGAAGAAAGAATAAAGTTAGGAAAAAATCATGAGTTATTTTGCATTGAAATATACTACTGAAGACATTTAAAACATCTCAGTGAATTTGGGGTGGAAGAAAGAGAAATAGAAAAGATGTCTTTGAACCCCACCGACGGCAAGATCAAATAGACGTTCATGCTCACCACTTTTAGCCTCAATATCGACCCCATGAATATCCTCATATTCAAGATAATCCTCCAAAAATGCTACTTCTCTCCACAAAATCCCCAAAGTCATACCTTACTTTTCTAATACTCCATCCATAATGCACCACCATATACTCTACATCCACAAGAACCGCAATGGGTCACATCGTCTCCACAAATGTCTTACCCATTTCTACAAGCATATAAACCACCTGCTCGCAAGATGCTCTAGTCGAGGCCATAGTACAAAATGAAAAGGTAGCAACAAGAGAAAAGTCTTTCACTCTTATTGGAGAATCATATTCCAGTTTTTTCCAAAGATTGAGACAATTGGGCATGTTGACGCCGATTCAGATAAAAATGCCAAACCCTCTTCCTGAGAATTTTATTTATTCTCAGAGGTGCGCATATTGCTCACATACCCCGGGCCACAACATGGAAAAGTTTAGAAATCTAAAAAGAGCAGTCCAAAAGCTTGTTGTTGCAGCTGACATTGTCGAGCAAAATCCAGATGCAATAGACACTTGCCAAAGTCCGTCACCTGTTCATAATGATACACACATGGTGGGTATGATTTGTGTTGAAAATGGATACGATAACTCTTCTGAGTTCCTTGGGGGGACACTTTTCGCAAAGTTTTTAGCAGTATCAGTCTCGGTTTTCGAAGTCTATGTAAAGAGAGAGTTGGAAAAAAGGACCGAAAAGCTCTTTGCTATGGTCAACGTGATGGAGACTTATGAAGGTTCTAGCAACGTCGATGTATGACTTAGTGGATAAGATATTGAGCTTGGTAATTAGAAAGACACTCTTTTGTTAGCTAGTTAGGGAGAAGTTTTGGTGGTTTATTTTGTTATCCTTTATGTTGTTCGGGTTGTTTCCGGGTTGTAATCTGGAACTTGTGATTCGAACCCTTCTATCCTTTTATTTTTCCCTGTTTGTTTAGTCGTAGTAACTTGTTTAATGTTATCTACGCTTGCTCCATGGTTTAACCCAGCTTATTTTTCTTACTTGGTTGTTCAAAACCTTTCACCGTTTGTCTAATAAGATTTTCTATTATTTCTAGTAAGTTTTGTTTAGTTCCCTTTTTCCTTTTATATATTTTTTTCATGCTGGCTCCAGTGACATGACATGCACGCATATTTCTAGGCATGGTCTTAAAATTTAGTCTAATTATGAATCAATAAAATAACTTTTGTGATGATAGGGACGTTTAAGGGAAGTAAGTACATATTTGGACATTGTGAGATCATTTAAAGCCCGAAATGGGTGAAACCGGGGCAGATAATTTGGGAAGTTGATAGGGTGACAATAATTCATTAAATGATAGTGTATCCCAGACAATTTAAAGTGAGCAACTTTGAGTCCGAGTGCATCTCAAGTTATAGATAGAGCAAAGGGATTTTTTCTCCAAACAGATGGATGGTATTCATTATGGAGAAGAAATCACCCAAGGAGAGTTCTGTACTTGACAAGGTACTAAAAAAAGTTGAATGCATATTAGTGATATCAATGCCGAAGCTGCAAAAGAAATATTGTGCATGATCTTCCTTTTTCATCCTGAAGTTATATGTGTTGTACTTAACATTTTCAGGGATTGGGATGGCCTCTTCCAGCTACCCAAACACTCTACACCGTTCGGTAACCCTTTTGAGCCTATGCTAATTTTATTGACCTTCCCTATTTTGAAATCAATTTAGGGTCAAAATAAAAAAAAATTCATGTCCCCATAGGGTTGTATTAGAAATGTGATCATGCCCAACTATGCCTTATAAAAGGACTACGCGAACGTTATAAATATAATCTGAGTATTTAGCAATGAGTCGAACCCACATGGAATTAACATATCAATTACTCTCGTTAGACTTACGAAATCCTATGTAATGAACTTTCCAAATATTCTGAATAACAAGTGAGGATGTTTCTACTAACTAAGACTAAAGGTAATTAAGCAAATAAAGACTAACTATGATTAAGGTGTAAACAGATAAGAGAAGGATCTAATATGATTTACCCTATTGATGAAACCCCTTCTCGTTATGTTTCACATAGAATTGCCTAATTGTCTCTGTCAATCATGAGCACTCTTATTGCCATAAATTTCTCCCGAATAATCATGACAATTTACTAGACGCTCTCTCCCGAGTTACGCTAGCTGGCTTTGTTTAATACAGCTCACTTTAGATTGCACCCAAGGCTTCTTTATCCCTAGTCTCGCCATTAAAACCCTCGGTTATTGATACCTCATATACTTTGGGAGCGGTGTTGCTCAACAATTACCTAAATATGTACTCTCTCCCGAGTTATGCATACTAAATATGCACAACTAATTGAGAATACTATCAATTAACTACAACAAGAACGTAGTTGAACAAATAGAGATTAAACTGGGCAAAGTATATTAACATAACAAGAAGTTCATCCTTCAATAGGTTCTATAAAAAATCTAGATTAAGAAATTAGCTACTCATAAAAAAACAAGATAAAACTACTAAATTATTCATAGTATGTAATTTCAATAGTAAAGAGAAGATAGAAAAACTCTAATATTTAGTTTCTCTTCTGGCACTTGTTCTTGCCTCCAAAGTAGTCAAAAAACAAGCTTGATACTTTCTTGGGCAAGCTTCTTTAGCTATTAAGATTTGGAATATTCCCGATTTACACTTTGGTCCCAAAAGTTCTGGAAACGACACAGCTCATTGGGGCTGTGGCATGACTGCGGTGAGAGGCAAATATTCTGCCTCAGGTTTTGGGCTGCTGCGATCCAACCGCGAGCGGTTGCGGTAGATTCCAACCCGGTCCACTTCTTGCTTCGTTCCGCTTGGGTTCTTCTTGATTTGATGTTTTCTTCACGTTATTGGCTCCAAAATACTCCATAGTTCTTCCTAACTTGGATCAGTCCCTGCGAAGCAAAAGAACACCAATTAGAGCATTTTGTTATCATTTCGCTTATAAAACAACAATAAAATATGGCATATTTAAGGTGCAAATATGGTCTATGTATCCTAATGTCAACACCCTACACTTAAATCATTACTAGTCCTTGAGCAATCTACCACACTCTATCAAATTTCTTTTCCTAAGCTTTTCCCTTAACAAATCAAACCAAGAACTAATCACTCACGTTGCACCTAGTAGTGAACAACCTTTGCCTTAACTGTCGACTCTCACGTCCTGTGCAATATTCGTACTAACTCAAACCACTCTATACAAAAGTCAAGATTTACCTTTATTTCATGAATCATGCCCTCACATCACACAAGAGAGCAGTTCCACAAATAATACTATTAAGAACAATTAGAAACTCGGATAGACAATATTTGCTCACTCTCAAAACGAACATTCATATGCCACATAGATGCACCATAGGCTTCCCGTAGTGTACTATTCTACTAATCGAGCCTATTCCATCTAAGATCAATTAGGACTTCACTTGGTTGTAACATAGGCTATGGGATGTATGGTATATTTGTGGATAGTGACTAACCTCTCTAAGCACTTTTAATACATTCACATTAACCTTCAAGATCACACTCATGTCAACCAGATGTTCCCCGACATTTTTATTTATAACATCCCATTTCTGGAGGTGCATTTGTATTAAACCAACACTTACCAACTTATACATTTATTCGTTTCTCTTCGTTTTTTCTTTTTTAAGTGGTGCTTCTTCTTTTACTTGTCAAAAAATTGTACCTTTCCTCTATTTCATTAATGCTACTTAAAAACCAAACCACTACCCCACACTTTAACTTTTGCATATTTCCTGTCCATTCAAGTGCTCATGCGAGTTAAACATGGTTCAAATAGATGGTTATTCAAATAATCAGTTAAGGTTTGCAATGTGGTTGCCAAAGAAAAATGCTTATAGGCTCAACGGGGTTAACTACAATGTATTACATTTAGGTGGGTTTGCCTTATGTATCTGGCTTAACAAAGAAATTCCTATGTCACTTCTAAGAAAGCTACTATTTTGCTTGGCAGACATACATAGCAAGTAAGACATCAAATGCAAAGCATAGGCTATAGTACAACTCATACACACATGGCACATGGCTCACTCTAGATTGATTTATCAAGACGCTCTCTTTTGAGTGTTCAAGTCAATTACAAACATACAACTTTAAGGCACTTTAGAAAGATTCAAATCCTGAGACTAAGCGTTACACTCTAGTTTCTACTGTGTTCAGGTGAATCAACGCAAAGGGTTTTTCATTCTATTTCAGCTTGTAGCCTAATAATACTAACTAAAAACTAAAAAACAAAATAAAAAAACTATCTAGACCAGGTTGAAGCTAAACCCTTGGAAAAGAACCGCGACCCAGAGAAAAACCAAGGGGGAGTTACTACACTACCTAAAAAGAAAATCTTTTTGGTCTTTTCTCTAGACTTACTTCTCTTAAGAAACTGTCTCAAATATTCATCATCAGGAAGAGTCCTTATATTCTCTTTTGTTTTTTTCGAGTGATGTCCCTCAAGAGACCAGTCGAAAGGTGTCTGTCTTTGGGCCAAGTCGAAGTTAACTACATGACCGTACGATACCAAACAATCAAAAAGAAAGACAGAAACATCATACACAGTTATACAACATTTATACAACAAAAGCCACCCTACATCCCCCACTTAAAATTTTTGCATGTCCCTATGTCAACAAATAGAAAACACAATAAGGTATGGGGACTTACCTGAAGCTCATTCCTGACGGTTCCATGATCAAGGTAACATGCTCGTCCTAGCGCTTGAAGCCATCCCATAATCCTTTTCTCTGACTTGGCCTGTTGAGTGGCCAGAGTGTCAACTCTAGTGCCCGGGTCAATGATCGAAGTGCGGAGACCAACCATTTAATGCTCCCGGGCGGACAAGCATGTACTGCAGCGGGGTCTTGATGGGCCTGCTTCATCCATTCTCAGAGGTAGTGGGATAGCATCAACCTCAGCCTCCTCGTCAGCTTCATCATCATCCTCAACTATTACCACAGACTCTCTTCCAATTTCGATTTGGATTGCCCAAAATGGGGATTTTGATGGTAATTTCCCATCAACTCTAAGATTTCAGGGACTTGAGCAACACACAATTGCTTGGTGACCAGAGAAGGGAAGTAAAAACCATTAAGTATCTCAGGTGAGCGAATGAACATCTCATCATGGAGTAGCCGGTGATATCAAAGATGTGGAGGGTCATAAAACTGTAGATAGCCGATGCCCTTGACCCATTCACATTTGTCTTCTTGCTAGAGGGTGTGAGCACGCGATTTTGCCTCACATGGATTACTCCTACAGAATTTCGAAAAAATAGATTTCCTTTTAATTATTTGTTTATTTAGGAATTATTGTAGAATTTCCTGATTGTTTGTATTTTTGTGTGCATGTTCAATTTCACTTTAATCATAAAAATACAAAAAAAGAATATTGCATTTGCATTTAGGATTTAGTTTTATAGTTTTAGATTAATTAGTAAATTAGTTTGTCCTATAAAATGGAAAAAGTCACAAAAATTACTCAATATTTGCCTTTTTAACGTCACGCCTAAACCGAGGGACACGATCGACGCTCAATCAGGTAGCCCCAGTCAAGCGAACTTGGGTGCCTTTCCTATCTGGCATGTTACCCCGTGACTTCAATACTCATTATTCAAGTGAAATAGCTATTTATAATTAAACACATTCTTACGAAATATACATAACATACATGCTTACTTTACGTGATCTGGAAGTTGTACTACCTCGATACATAAGTTCATAACCCACATTTCCTTTCTACGGAACCTTTAGGATACAAAATAGTTATACAATACTTGTTGGTAACAAGGCTCCGGCTATACCTTACACAAATACCAAAATAAAACTTCAGGAGGAAAAGGGACATGAGCCACCCAGGGCCCCGAGAGGAAAGGGACTTACCAATACAACCAATGGAAAGTGGAGGGGTGCTACTATCGGTGGACTAGAGTATCCGCTATAGAACCATCTACAATTACAACCAGAATGTAGCGCCTCTGGAAAAAAGGACGTTAGTACATTTCAATTGTTCTGATATGGTTGAACAAACTTTACCCCAAGTAAAATCAATCAATACACAGATACTGAACAATAATAGAATCAACAATCAATGCATATGAAAGGAACAATCAAGGCCAGCAAGTTTTAAAATCTCTCCTTTTCCCCTTTCAACATCATTTCATCATCTCAATGATTTCACAAACTTTCATTTCAATAGTGATAATGATCACATTCCATCCTTATTACATCGGCCACCCTTATTACCTTGTCCACCCTTATTACCTCGGCCACCCTTATTACCTCGGCCACCCTTATCACCCCAACCAACAATTTATCTTCTTGTGTTGCGGCGCGTAACCTGATGCCATCGGACAATCATATTTCACACAACAACAATAGTTCACAGTTCAAGCACATGGCTTCAGGCCATCCAGAATATTATTTCACAACAACAGTAACAATTCACGAAGAATTTTCATTAACATCAGTACCATCTCCATCATATATAATGACCCACATACAATTCAAGTCACAACGATAATTGCCCACGACAAGCCATACATGATATCATCATAGTTATTTCAATTGCATCAACTACGACTTCTTTCCATCATTTATTACACAACCCTTACCACGTAAACACATTCACACACACGTGGTTTGTTGCCATTTATTTACACCATAATATTGAAATGTTTAATGAACAATGTTCAAAGCATATAATTAAGAAGAATTCATGAAATAGGCCATCTTGCCTTAGCACCCGTGAAACAACCAAAATTCACAAATAGTCCACATAAATAGCACATACCAATTACTCGTACACCAAACATGGTGACCTTCCAAATGTTAAAGATAGCCATACATACCTAGAGTCTAGTTTCCTTTTTAACTCCTACTTTCAATTCACCAAACTGCCTTGTACCATCAATCTAGTTCACAAGTTAATACATATATCTTAGAATTGATATTCATAAATACAACCCGAACTTACTTAGATTATCAACCCATCATTTTTGATGATCTTTACTCCTACCAAATTCCTCTTACTAGATTTTAGGTATTAAAGAACATGCATGCATGGTTAGACTTATATTTTCAAGAATATATTCATGAGAAAGCCCTTTTTATTTAAATCCGACAAAGAATAAACAAGAGTTGGGGATTTTTACATGCAAGGAAGAAGATGAAGATAATTACTTGAAATTTCCAAGTATGGGTGACTTTGAAAAATTAAATTGATGGAGACGAGACTTTCTCTCTCAAGAATCTTCTCTTACATCTCTCTAGTTTTGTTCAGAATATGGGTTAAAATGAAGGGTTGTGGTGTTTTATTGAAGAATGTGCCGGGTTGAAAAACTAGAAAAATAGGAGCCCTGACGCAGAATATGGTTAGGAATGTAATTGCATTCCTGATGTGCGGTCCGCAGACCTGTCGTAGAGTGGCCCTCAAAATGGGCTAAAATTAAAACACACTGCGCATGTATGCGGCCATTATGCGGTCTGCATACACGTTATGCAATTGCATAGTGCATCGCAAAAGCTCCCTCACCAAAAGTCAGAGGGCAGGAATGCGATAACTATGCGGTCTGCATAACAAGAATATGATTGCATTCTGGACCGCATAGTTTTCCTCCAGTTGGCAGTGGCTTGCCCAGGTATCCATTATGCGGCCCACATACACGTTATGCGATCGCATAGTGCATTGCATAACGCCCAATTTCAGAAAATTTTAATATTCTTAATCGGGAGGTACTTTTGTACAATTATAACAACACAGGGACCTACCAGACATTATTTTAGGCAAGAAAATCTTTTACGGGTCTTCACATTTAATTTAAGTTTTGAATTTTTGGAGTTTTTCTTTTAATTTGGTATTTAATTATTTGTGGTAATTTTTAGTTAGCCTTAATTAATTTTATGTGGTAGGATAATTTGATTTAGGAACCTATTTAGGTTTTATTTTTAGTTTTAATTATAAGAAATTAGAAAAAGAAATGAAAATAAAAGGAAATAAAATAAAGAATCATATTTTGGGCAAATTTCTTTAAGCCCAATTGATTTATTCCCATCTACTTGTCCAAATACCTGATCAAACAAGCCCGAACCCCGTCCCTTACCCGGTCCACTTCCGTTACAAACCCAAACGACATTGTTTTGTTTCACATTGATCTGAGCAGTTGATCCCTATAAATACAACAGACTGAAACTAATTTCCCTTGACTATGTAGTGTTCGAAATGCCCTCACCCCCTCAGAACTCCCTATGAATACTCATAGTCTCCAAGCCTCTAACCTTAGAGATGCCGCCCTCAAATTTCAGCCTCCTCCGCCAACGGTGACAACTCCAATCACCCCCATCTTAACACCTCAGATCCTTCTCACCCTCCCTATTCCAAATCCTAACGTGACTTCCCTCAAATCCCATCACAAGTGCTAGAATTTCAAATCAGAATCCAAAATCTAATAACCCTAAAACCCCCAAATCTACCCAACTTCACCTTAAATAACCCTTCACCTGTTCCTTGCTTTAAATTCGTTCTTGTTTCCAGATAAATTAGCTCGCCAACAGTGGAGCAAGGGTTCGGAAAGCCCTATGTGTCTCCTTGTGTTCTTTTTGGGTTAGCAAAGTTGAGTGAACCCAAACAATCATTAATTATCTGTCTTTTGTTAAGGACAATCGATTAATGACCGTCAAAGGTCCACTCATTTCATCAAAGAGTTTATTCGAGTTCATACAGGTTCTTGTTGTGGCAGGTTTAGAATAATTTCTTTGTGTCGATTGGTTTCCGATTGATCTTTTCTTTTTATTTGTTTGTTTGTTTTTCCAGCTTCCTATTTTTTTCCAGAAGTTTCGTCTCTTGTTTAATTGCATTATGTTTCTGGTTCAAGTTCATTAGTTAGATTGTTGCTAAATTGTAAATGATAATCAGTTTCATAGGGTTTGAGTTTGATTTGTTTTCAATTTGTGACATTCTCTTCTTTCGGCTAGGTTTCATTTTATGTTTGTGAATTCATTCGGAACTGAGGCATTGAGATTAGTTAAGTATAGGCCATTGTCTGCATTAATTCCTATTTCAAGAGCATTTTTCGAGTTCATGTTTATGTGTTTGAATGATCTTAAGTTTAATTCAGACTAATTCTTCATGGTTTAATATAGTTCAACAATTTTATTTTGAATTTCATTGGTTTTCAATCGAGTTGAAAGTGTAAGCTCGTTTGCTTACTGTTTGTTATGATTGTGAGCATCAAAACTTAGGGGGTAAGTGTATAATTAGGAACTTTAGGTAGTAGTTTTGGGGATTGGTTTAACCTGGGACTTTTTGGTAACCATTTGGGAAGCTTCCTAAATGGAAAACTGCCCAGAGTTGTTAAGGGAAACAGGCTGCAAATTGAAAATATTTGAAGGAAAAGGACAACTGTCCAAAAATCAGTTTTTTTTTGGCAATCCACTAGGCAGAGCCGAGGGCTACTTTTTTGTTAATAACAGAAAAGAAAAATTACAACAGTTAGGAGAAATACTAATCAGACAATAGCACCAGAGTTGTTACCCATATAACAAAAACTGGTCTAACCTTACCGTACTAATCCTATTGAGGCTTCAAAACCTCATTACTAGCAAGCATGTAAGAAATAAGAACTTGAAAAGACCAAATAAGCTATGATCACAACAGAGTTTATAACATACTCTGTGATGAGATTACATATGAGGATACTAAGACGGCAAAAAAGAAATATGAGGAATCCCTGAAGGTGCTCTCCTTTCTCCAAATTCGTGAGGAATTCAAATTGTAGTTTATTGTCTTCGTCCACAATTTTTCTCAAAATATCTTCAAAATTCATGCTTTGTTCTTCGTTCGATTGGACTTTCAAAGAGTTTTTTGAGTGACCTGTTTTTGTTTTGCAATTCTCATTGGGAGCCTCCTTATGTTTGCATCTTCAAATACCCTGCCATCCAAACTTCTATCTCTTTGACGACACTTCTTACTTGTTTTACTGTGCATTGGTGACAAATCACCTTTTCTTGAAGCATCTTTCCTACATTGCGTTAAGATATCCTCTTCCTCCCCTTCTTCATATATATGTCTTCCTTCCATAGCATTTAGGAGTTGTCTTTGCTCTGAAGAGATTAGTTGAGCATTTGATACATGCTGGTGCTTCCCGGCCTGTGAAACTGCTACTGAGTTGCTATCAGCAGAGGGACAGTTAATTGGTGCAATTTCATTCCTTTTCTGCCGGTATCTTGTGTGCAAAGGTTGCCCCATTGTATCCATTAGTTGCCTCTCCTCCAACGTATTGTATCCATTAGTTGCCTCTCCTCCAAAGTAGTGAATGGTTCTGTTGGTACAATATGATTCTGTCCAAAAGTTGGCAGTGATGTTTTGTTTCCAACAGCTGATGTTTCACCCAAGAATTAGATTACTTGTACATTTTGTGTTGTTTCCATTTGGTCGATCTTTGTTGTTGCTATATTTGAAGTGCATGCTATTGCAGTATTTCTTGGAACAAAAACTGGAGCGTTATGGTTCAAGATGTTGTTTGGATTTGCTGCAGATGGCAGATTTGCATTACAATTGATAGTTGCAGGTTTCCCTTGAAATTTTATCTTGACTGGAGCCTCAATGTCCTCTCCTGTACTATCGTAATCAACCTCTTGGTCGTCTTCTGCAGATGAAAAACTAGCAAATCCTTCACCCCATCCCTCGTCATCATCAAATTCACGTTGGTCTTTCCAGAGTTTCGATTTAATGACCATGTCCCTCATGTTAGCTAGAATTAGTCGTTTGTTCTTTCCATTGGAGATTGATGGTTCCCCGTAATCTTTGACAATTTTGTCTGCATGTGTACTGGATAAAGGAGTGAGTGGGTGACTTTGATCATTGGGCTTCTTTTGTGAATTTGGATCTTTAGCTAGAGCTTTATTCAACGACTCTTTAGTCGATGGGCTATTTGGATAATAATTCTCAACCATCTAAAAATTCCCTCCAGTCACCTTTCCATCCTCATTACTAGCATTTGCAAGTGCAGCAAATGAGTTTGAGCTTGTTGGTAATGCTGGACTCTTTTCTGTGATCTACTTATTTATTTTGTTTTTTGGAGTTACTTTTTTGTTGGACATCGTTGAACAATTGTTCTTTGCAGTATGTTGTCCAGCTGCCCTTGTTTGTTTTGTATCATCAGAAGGCTGTAGATCAAAATCACTTTGAGACAAGGCAGTATTAGAGACATCTGCAGCTGGTGTACGTATTGAGATGGTCACATTGCCTTGTTGAACCATCTCAAGCTTGTGAGAGGTATCTTGTCGAAATGAGTTCTGCGCATCATCATCATCTGTAGGACTTGCTGTTATTTGAATCACAGCATCATCACTCCCAGATATAGCTCGATTAGCAAGACTTTGTAAAGGAAGTGTTGAATCCAGCTTTGGTAAAATAGAAACTGCAGCAGTTGCTTCATTATGCAATGTCCAGTTGGTACTCTTGTTACCCTTTGTAACAGATGCTGCAAATTCCTATTCCATAACATCACATTGATCATCCACCTCTTCATTTTGCCCAGTCATTTTAATGCTATCCAATGCAATAGTTGGATGAACACTAGCTGGTACATGTACCACTTCTGCTGCTAGCTGCTGAAAATTATACCTGTAATGCTGTCCTTTGGATAGTTCAGCTGTATTGAGAGGGGTAGACTTAACCAATACTGATGCTTTATTCAATTCATTACTTTCTTGTTGTCCATGTATTTTTGGAGCAGCAGGTAAATTTGTAATGGTGGACCTATCAGCTGGTTGAATTGATAAGACTGTAGAATCTGTAACTGCTTTGAATGTATCCGAAGCCTAAAAAATTTGTACTAGTTGCTTGATCAACCAGAATAGAGTTCTGCAACATGTGTTGCTGGTCGATCAAAATATGTTCCTGCCTTTTTCCATCGTCATGTTCTATGACAGAAGATAAATTTGATATCTCCTTTTCACTTAAAATATTCAAGGGCAGCTTCAATGTAACAGTAGATGACATTATACAAGGCTGGGCAATATCAGCCTTTAGGCTTAAAATAGTTTCTACAGTTGTAACATTTGAAGCAGAAGCAGTTTTATGAGCTGCATCACCAATATCAGAAGGTAGAAACTCTTCAACTCGTCGTCCTGCCATATTAGCATTCAAGAATTCCCTGGTATCACCTCGTAACTTAGACAAACTGCCCCGGCCTTCAGATTCGCCTACATGAGCTTCTTTTCTATTAAGATCTTCTGTACTCCAACAACATGATTTTACATCATGACCTTGATGATTAAAAAATATGCAGTATTTGGGAAGATTATCAAATACGATCTGCTAGTTGTATTCAACTATTTCTCCAAATTTATATCAACTATCTTGATCTTGATTTTCTTTGGATGTTTTTCTAGTAAATTAATCAAGACTTTAACTCGAGCTGTACTAGGTCGCGTTCGATCTTTAGTAGCCTTATCAACTGCAAGAGTCTTTCCCACAACAGATGCAATGGACATTAAGGATTTTTTTGCGAAGAAATTTGCTGGCAGATCTCGAAAAGAAATCCACGCCATAGCTTTTGACGTTTCTTCACGAGGGTTAAATCCCATTGTCCATGGGAATGTCCTAAAGAAGAAATCGTCTCCCTTTGAGCGAACATATCCAGTTGATTTTGACACCACATGAGCAAAATCTTCAAATAAGTCAAATCTTACCAGAATATGCCGATATTCTAGCTGTCCAATGTTGCAATTACCTTTGACGTCGAATTGTTTCGGCAAAATCTGTCTCAACTCCTGAAGCTCAGGCTTTCCATATGAAAATTTGATTAAAACTGCTTGTTGAAGACCTTACTCCCTGGTGAATGAATTTACTTCATCAACTATGAATTCAACAGTAGGTATTCCATGTTCAAACGTAACCGGAAAAAGTTCCAACTTCGAGCTTGTTGCGGCAGATTGTTGCTCAGCGAATTGCGATGCGTATGTTTTTTTGGGATCGAGAGAAATTCGATTTTTAAAATTGTTTTGAATAGCCTCTCCTACAGCACAAGGCTGGGGAGAGGACATAGCTTCCATGGTTGCCTTAAACGTCAACCGCAATCCATCACAAACATATTGTCCGCTGGAATTTTCAAAAATAAAAGATGATGCTACAGTAATTCGCAAAAATTAGATTTCATTCGCAAAGAGAAGGGGATCTTGTGACACCAAATTTGTGACGATTCACCACCAAAATCCGGAGATATGCCCGATGAATAGTGATGGGATCATTATTCACCCTTCTTCCTAGAGAGCTTCTTCAGCTTCGAAATATCTGATTGCCTTGCCTTGGAATGCATACAACAGACCCAGCCTTATAAATGAAGCCTTTCGTTCACTCAATACACAGTTTTTACACCCTAGAGAAACATAAAATATCCTAGAAAATCATAAACAGCTAAATATATCTTTTAACATTATCTTCTGCACTACACATTGATAGAGTTTTAAGATCAGAAAACAAAGAAAAGGACCAGCGTACTGTTCTATTGATGAACTAGTTCAAATTTCTAGGTCTCTCAAAATAATTTTCAATACCTTGCTATTTCTAGGTTCCAGCATGCACTGAATCATCTGCTTTGCAGCCTATTTACTATTGCTATCCCTTCCTAACTCCAGGTTGTGCCTTTGTTGTTTTTTTTGCTTTATTCAGGTACCTTCTAGACATCTAAATGTGTAAGAATGAGAAGTTTGAAGTTATAAGATCATGTGGATATTTCAGAACACATGTTGTTTATTGGATGCTATACTATGCTCTTAAACCTCTAACTCTGTAATAATTCAGTTTTCCTCATGGGTCTGTTTGCTTACTTGTGTTATTAGCTTAAGGCTGGTCTATAAGTTTGAATGAGACATTCAATTCAGTATATGACTTGTAAAATGTTTGAAGTTGTTGAATATATGGATTGTTGGAAATGCTGTAGTATGAAGCCAATTAATACTGAATATCTTCTGTCTAGATCTGTTTAACATTGTGAAAGTCACCAAAATCAGAGTTCAGTAAATGCATGTTTGGAGTCTGGGTTACATTTTGAGGGGTGGGAAGTGTTTGTATTTTTAAGTTGTCCTTTTGAAATCCGTTAGAAAGTTCAAACTGCTAACATTAATATTTATCATAATATATTTTTTTATTGAAATGTTCTTTAAAAAGGGGGTTGTTTGGTTACTGATGTGGAGTACATAAAACCTGAATTCAACATGATTATTAAACAATGTCCAGCATGTATATGGTTCTTGGGCTGTAGTTTGATAGAACATGTCTTGTGTTAGTATGGTTTGATAGATGGTTTACTAGTTGAATTTCATATTAAACTAAAGTATAACTAGCTTTAATGTGTCATTGCTGGATTGTATATGAATCTATTTCATATGAGAGGTGATCACTTATGGTGTCAACATGGCTTTGGTTTTCACGCATACTTGAAATTGAAGAGTTATTATTGCTGTGTCGTTGTTGCAATTCTAGCTAGTTAATTAAGATTTGGGAATGTAAGATTTCATTGCTTTAGATGCTTGGAATGATCAATCATTTTTTTGGCCTCATGTCTGCCCGGCTCAATCCATGATATTTCAAAATATGGTTTGCTCTTTGAACCCAATTCCATTTAAAAGGATGGTTGCTACGTTTTCTTTTGTCCAAATATCGAGGTGTTCTATTAGCGAACCTTTCATGGCCCTCACAAATTTGAAAGTGTGAAGGTTCTTTAGGCGCGCTATTAAAAAATAACTTTCCTAAACTAGGGTGGGCATTTCATGTGACCCGAATCTAAATCTCAACAAAGATAAATAAAATGTGTCTCGGATTGCAGGTGCATTTCATGTGGGATGGTCTAAAGACGTATTTTAGATGACACTTAAATCTTCCTTAAAAATAAGCAAAAGCGGTTAATAAGTTAAAATTCACATAGATTTAAAAGTGTTTTAAAATCAGATAAATAGGCCAATTATAACAGTCAAGCGACTGTGCTAGAATCACGGAACCCAGGAATGGCTAACACCTTCTCCCAGGTTAACAGAATTTCTTACTCGGATTTATCTTTTCATGGACTATAAAACAGATTCAATATTTTCCTCGATTCGAGATTTAAAACCGGTTACTTTTGACACTATAGATTATCCCAAGTGGCGACTTTTAATATATAAGAATAATCCTGTTTCCATTGTTACTTTAATTGGAAACAAATCTCTTATACCCATTCGGGGGTAGGAAAAAGGATATATGACAGCTCTGGCGACTCTGCTGGGGAAAAAATCCCAGAACCTCTAGTTCAAGACTCAGATTTGAGCTTAAAATATCTGTTATAATTGGCTTTATTCATTATTGGATTTTTTTGAGTTTGAGCCTAATGTGCTAAATGTTACTTTTTACCGCTTTGACATTGTTGGACTGTATATAAATTTTTACGTATCTCTCCTCCCTTTGAGTCTTCTAAATAATATGGGAAGTGTGACCTTCGTATAACTTCTATTCTGTAAGAGTCTTATCTCAAATTATAGGACGAGATTAAGACAAGTTGCAAAGCCGGTGAAGCTTCTGTATTCCTAGTACGCTGCCCCCCTCGGCTCGAGGTATGCGCTCGGTTAAGCTAGGTCTAGAACAATAAACCTAGGTTTTAAACCTAGTATAACAAAACCTCATATCGCATCCCTACTAGGAACATTTGTTTGCATCACGTGCATTTGACTTTGGAGACTCAACATAGTGGTTAGGTCTGTCTAGGATAGATGTACCTGAAATGAAAAGATCATCCTGATGCATCCTACTTGCTACTTGTGCATTTATTTTCTTCAAAATTGCATGTTGACTAGCTTATGAATAATATGAGAAAGTAGGAAAAGAAAATAGCAATATGAGGGCTAAGGGAGATAATTACTTGTTTTGAAAAATCAATGTCCAAAAGCTACTGAAACTTTGCCAAATGTGTTTCGGAAAAAAGAGAAAAAAAGAGAAAATCTTGTTTCCAAAAATAGTTGGTTTTCTTTTCATTTTGTCAAATCTACCGAACTAGGCTTTTTTGATTCTCACCAGATGTTCGATACGTTGGCAACCCCCATCGAGTCCAACTTCTCTTTTGAAAAAGTAGCCCAAAAAGAACAAAATTTTTTATTGCTTTATTATAAATCAAAAATGGTCGAATGTCCCCAGAAGGACGCCACAAGGTTATTTTTGCAAAAATAGCCACCTTTGGTCTCTTTCTCAAATTTTGGCCAGTTAGCAAGCACACCCTTAAAATCTTCTTCCCCGAAGTGCTGAAAGGCCGTATTTGCCAAGCCAAATTTTATTTTTGAAATGAAAATTTTGAAAACAAATAGTGTCAAACTTTTCTTTTTGAGTCAAAATGAGTTATTAAATCACCCTAATAAATGTGCAAGATGAGCACAAATGAAAATTAACCCTTCGCAACTCTTAAAGAGCTCCCGTTACAGATCCACATATGGTGGAGTAATTTGGGAAAATGCAATAGAGAAATTGTGGTAAAGGTTTTGGGTTGTATTATCGGACTTTTGAACATCAAGCTAAGATTGGACATGATTGAAGCCTTGCTACCTTTTTGGGATCCGACTCGCAATGTGTTCCGCGTTTCTGACTTTGAGCTCACACCTACACTAGAGGAAATTGCGGATTACATCAACCTTAATAGAAAACTTAGAAGTCTATACCCTGTGTCGTCAAGACCAGTATCTCCCCACAAATTTCTCAACATGTTGAGTATTAGCCGGGACATTCAGGATTGGAATTTGTCTGAAGGGTATAGCACTTTCAAATTCTTGTATCAACACTATGGTAACCCCCAGAGTTTTGAAACATCGAATACCGGTTTGACTCATGGCGAAAATAAAGATAAGTGGGAGGCAAGGAGAGGTTTGGTTTTTGTAGTAGCATTCTTGAGTGTTTGTAATCTGTCCGCGAGAAGACAACAACATAGAATTGGGCCTCATGAGAATGGTTGATGTCGCAAAAAAAAATCTAATGACACTTTGGTTTCCCTGATTTTATTTGAGATTTACCGAGCTTTCAACATTTGTCGAGAAGAGGGATAGTTATTCCAAGGCTGCAACTTACTACTACCATTGTGCATACAAGAACATCTCTGCCACCGTGTCGGGTACATGAACAAAGGTATGACCGATTTGAGTTATATCGAAGAATCGCTGAGTGGTGGGTGTTGAATTTCCTAAGGGTACTGAAGAGTGGTTTGCACACTTATGTTCTTTAACTTCTTTATAGAATTGTGTGGGCGTTCGGATGGCTCCCTGTCACCAAAGCCATACACATGTCTGTTGAAGTGTGTTATCTTCTCTTGATGGGCATCCCGAGCATCCACCGGTATGCTTCTCACCGGGTTTCGCGCTAACTTGGAAAATTTCAAACCATTCCCATGAAAATGATTTAAGTAGACATGTCGTCGAATTGGGCCCAAAAGCCGTATTTTCGGAAGGAAGTGTTCGCCAGGTATGGAACGAATGCAGATTTCTCGAACCTATGACTATGGTGAAGGATCTAGATAGAAATGAGGTAGACCGCAAGTACAATATTTGGTTCGGTAAAAGGTTTCAAATTCATGAGAGACCTGCTAAGAGAGCCATGTTCAACAATTACTAATGACTCGCAGGAGCAGTGGGACTGGTTGGGAAAAGAAGAAAGATATAGGGCCAAAATAAGTAATATAGAAGGACAAATCAGGGACCTCAAATTTTGCAAGAGTATCCAAGCTACCGCAGATGAAAGGAATAAGAAAAGGTTAACTAAGAAAATTGAAGCCCTCAAAGCTCAAATCCAGAAAGTAAGAACAACATCTAGAAACCCGAAAAGGAGTCGTGCAGATGAAAGGCTTATAAGTAGCATGATAAAGTAAGTACCCGAGTGTTAGGATGACCTAGAAAAATTTGAGGCCAGTCTAGCAAAATTCCGGGCCCAATTGACAAAGAATGAAGAAGAGCGGGCACAATTTGTGCAACAAATGAAAAGAAAATATGATGAGACAATCACCAGTATGAGGAGAAAAATAACTACCCATTGAAAATGAGGTAGACAAACAAGCTATGAACTTCAAAGTCGATACGGAACATTGTTATGCTTTGATGGCCCAGATGGAGGAAGATATGCAATAGTTGAAAAATAAAAGCCAATATGACACTCAGGTGCTAGAAGCCCGGAATCAGCAAATTTGGTAGTTGCTTCAGGAAAATGGTATTGTCTGAGAGAGGACTTGAGCCATTGTCAACTATATCTTCACGAAATGTCAAGCATGTGAGTACATGAGTCAAAGCACTTTCTTCGCTGTAGTGATGACATCTGCTAGATAATGAGTGATTTGGAGCGGCTTCAAGGGAATCTCGCATGTAGGCCCGTGCCGGGACTGAATGATGTCCCACGGGCCCCATGAGTAGTTAAGGCATTGATGTATTCATGATTTCTACTCGATTCTGTATTTTCTTTCTGTTGGAGTCTGTTAGTCTATTTTCTAGTTTGTATTTTCATCTTTCTATAGGAGTCTGTTAGGTTCCCTTTTTGAGTCTGTTAGTTTTTGTGGTTAAAATTCGGTAGGATGAGTCCTTGTAATCAAAACGTTCTACGGAAAATTTGAAAATTCCAAAATATTTTATTATTTAGTTTTACACTTATCCCCTAGAACTACGCTTGATCTGATTTATGCGGGGTCATTATACGTATGCAATCTCCATATGATTCGATCATAAACAAAAAAAGGAGAAAAAAGAAAAAGAGAAAAAAGGAAAATAAAAGAAAAAAAAAGAGAGAAAAAGAGAGAAAACAAGAAACTGTGGGAAGAAAACAATGGCTAAACAAGAGAGAAAGTGAGGATAAAAAAAACAAATGAGGAATCAAGCAAAGAAAGGTAGGAATGAAAAAAACAGAGAGAGAAGTTGCAAATGGAAATTAGGGATGATGCAAGCGACCGATCAAATAAATAATAGAAATGGTTAGCTGCTTAGGTACATTGCATCCCCAATGTCCAGTGCAAATATGTTAAACCTAATCACTAATAAGTTTGCTTTTTAAAATCAGTACATGCAGGTGGTTAGTTTGTCTAGCATTCAAGGAACTCACTTGTACAACGCCCGGTCCAAAAACAAGTTGATCATGGCGAACCAAGAACTTGATGCAATTGTTATCGATCTATCGAGATAGGGGGAAGAAACTAGAAATAATAATTGTATAATCTAAAACAAAAGATGCTTAGATGTACCAGCCATGGGTAAAAGGGCACCCACCACTACCTTATCCCGCCAACCCTGCTTTCATCCCGCAATTAGCTTAGTACTAGGAACCTCCCACTGCTGATTCATCCCCGAGCTTTCCTATTCATCACCACTACCACGACACCATTTCCCAAACACCACAAGCTCTACCACACAAACTAGTTCCATACCCTCCTCCACCAGCAACTCCTATTTTAGTGGCACGCCCACCCGCTACACTCCACCGATCTTCTAGAGGGCCCTTATTTCAGGCCCACAACAAACAATATTACCCCCCTGGAGCCCACTTTTAATGCTCCAGAACCTTACTTTTACACTTCTCACTTTGATCTCTCTGTGGAAATTGAGAAACTTTCTAAAAATCCCGAACATGAGAAGATGTTCAGGAAGGTCAAAAGCCTGGAACAATAATTAAGGAATATGCATGGGTTGGGAGGTCATGTTAGTGTGGTTTACAACAATCTATGTTTATTACCTGATGTTGAATTTTCGGTAGGGTTTAAGATGCCCATGTTTGATTTGTATGATGGGCACGGAGACCCGATAGTGCACTTGAGAGGTGTCTGTAGCAAAATGAGGGGAGTTGGTGGGAAAGAATATTTACTAATGGCGTATTTTAGCAAAAGTCTTAGTGATTTGGTGCTGGAGTGGCACACTCGACATGATCACAGTAGATGGTACACATAGGATAATCTAGACCAAGCATTCGCTTATTATTTCCAGTATAACATCGAGATTTTTCCGGATCATCTGTCTCTGGAAAAGATTGACACAGAGCATAGTAAAAGCTTCAGGGAGTACGGTTTTCGGTAGAGAGAATAGGCACCCTCCAATGAAAGAGAGCAAAATGGTGGATTATTTTCTGCAGGCCCTAAAACCTAGTTATTACGGACATCTGGTATCAGCTATAGGTAACTCCTTCAATGAAGTAGTAAAGATGGGTGGCATGGTGGAAGAATGGCTTAAATCAGACAAAATCATGAGCTATTCAGCTATTAAGGCAACTACCCAGGCCATCCAGAATGGTAGTGGGGGAGTAGTCGAGAAGAAGAAGAAAGAGGAAGTGACAATGATTGATTCAAGAGCTTGGTTCGTACCCAAAGGTTCGTCCCACCATTATTATCAGCCTCGACCCCATCACCAAACATACCCCCATTCCCCGTATAATAAAACCCAACATTACTATCTATCACCAGACCCTCATTTTTATATCCACCATGCCTAAACATACACCCAAACCCCCTCCCACGTACAATAGCATGTGCCAGCCCCATAAAATACCTACCCACCCTCATGAGCCTACCGAAACCCTCCTAGATCAGTCTTATGGCCCACTCAAACATTTAAGATTGAGAGGCTACAGAGGAAGAAAACCTTCACTTTATTGGGAGAGTATTATACTAGTTTGTTCTACAGGTTGAGGAAATTGGATATGCTAAGGCCAATTGAGTCAAAATTGCCAAATCATTCTCCGAAGAGTCTTGATTATTCTATAAGTTGTGAATATTGTTTTAGTAGGGCATGATACAGAGAAATGATGGCACATGAAAAATTCTATCCAGGAGCTTGTTGATAGAAATCGAATTGAAGTCCAAGCTCCGGAGGCGCCCAACATCAACCAGAACCCGCTGCCAACCCAATAAGAGACAAACATGGTCGAGATAGTGCATAAATGAAGAAAGTCCAAGAAGCCTTCATAGACCTTCATGATGATTCGGTTCAGTGAGGTCAAGCCAGTTGAAAAATCAACAAGTGAGAGATTAGTGATGAAGTTGAATATGAAAAACAGTAAACCATCTGGGGTTGTCAAGGAGGGATCCTCAAGTGATGTTGCTGCAAAACAAGAAAGGCCAAAAGTGGTTGTGTCAGGAGTGCCAAACAAACGTGTCGTAATTGTAGAGGGTGCCTTCACAGGTTCTATCATTATCAAGCCTGTAACCCAGTTACCGATAGTCAATAGCAAGTCAAACCCGTGGAACTATGAACAGGTGATGCCGACTTACAAAGGAAAAAAAGTTAAAGAATAAGTCAATAAGGCCTATGGACTGACTCGTTTGGGGAGATGATTTGCCTTGCAAGAGTTAAGGAAAGCTAAAACCTCTAAAGATAACCTAGTTTTAGTGAAGAAAGCTATAACTGAAGATGAGGCAAAGGAATTTATGAGAAAAATAAAAGTACAAGACCATTCCATCGTGGATCAGTTGAGAAAGATGCCTGCTCAAAATTTCACTATTGTCATTGTTAATCCACTCAGACGAGTATCTTCGGGCCTTGATGAAAATCCTGAATGAGGCTAACAATTCTGACAAAATCTCAGTGAACCATCTGGAAAAGATCACCCACAAGATATTTGATGTAAGCAGAGTCACTTTCTCTAATGATGAGTTTCCTGTGGAGGGTACTGAGCACAACAGAGCCCTATATCATACGGTGAAATATGAAGATTCCATAACTACCAAGGTATTGGTTGATTGTGGTTCCAGCACAAACATTTTCCCTCTCTATATACTCCGAACAAGTTGAAAGTGGGGGATGAAAGTATTCACAAGAACAATATCTATGTTTGAGGATTTGACGGCGGAGGGAAAGATTCAGTTGGTGATATAGTGCTCAAGTTGACAATAGGACTGGTCAAATTCACCATGGAGTTATAGGTGCTGGACATAGCCGTTTCCTACAATCTGCTATTAGGTGGCCATTGGATTTATGCTGCCAAAGTAGTTTCGTCCACTCTGCACCAAATGGTAAAATTTGAACGGGATAGATAGGAAATTGTTGTGCATGAAAGGACAATTTGTGTGCTCATAGTGATGTCGTTGACCCATTCATTGAGTTTGAAGATGACAAGGGGCCTTGGGTTTATCTGGTTTTTAGAACAGTGTCGGTCGAGAAAATTCCAGAAGGGAAACGCGTTCCAATTCCGAAGGTAACCGCCACATTAGTCATAGTGGCTTTTGAAATGCTGAAAAAAGGCTTTGTACCTGGTAAGAGTCTGGGTGCATCTCTGCAGGGTATCATACATTCGGTGTTAAAAATTTGGGTGCATTTGATCTGGGATTCAAGCCCACAACTGCAGATGTGAAAAGAGCTAGAAAGTTGAAATAGAGGGTGTGGGTCCTTCCAAAGCCTATTTCACGTCGGTTTAGGTCGTTTATCTAGTTTGATGCCAAGAAACGCCCTCTGACAACAGTTCCAAGTTCTGTGGTTGACGTTGATGAAGAGTTAATTGAAAGGTTCAAGAGTTTGTTTGACAATGTGAACATGGTGAAAGTTGGAGAAGGTTCTAGAAAAGCATATGTGCAGTTTGTCGGGCCGGGTGCAAAACTTAACAATTGGGAGGCTACCCCTCTCCCTTCTTTGAAGAAGTTTTGGTAGTTTTCTTTGATTTTCATTCTGTTTATCTGGATTATTCCAGGGTTGTAATTCAAATTCTATGCTCAGTCTATTTTGATGTATAAACCGTATTATCTTTTGATTAAAATGAAATGCAATATCCCTTTTCCATCATTCCTAATAGTTTTACTTTTGTTTTTCTTTTCATCCTTGTACACTTGTTTTTATGCTGGTTTTAATGAAATGACATGCATGAGGAATCTTCAGCCTATCTTACCAGCCAATCTAATTATAAAATAATCATTCAAGAAATAGAGTGTGATGATGAATCAAAATATGATGAGGATGAAGGCCTTTGAAGAGATTAATAAAGAACTAAGCCATTTTGAAGAAAAACCCAAGACTGATTTGAGCGACACAAAAGGAATCAATTTAGCGGACTCAGATAATGTAATAGAAACTAATATAAGTGTCCATCTTGAACCGCAAATCAGGGAAGAGATAATTAAAGCATTGTGTGAATCCAAAGATATTTTTGCATGGTCATATGACGACATGACAGGTCTAAGCACTAACTTGGTGGCTCACAAATTGCTCACTTATCCGACATTCCTCACCGTCAATAAGAAGTTGAGGAAGTTCAAAACCGACATGAGTATGAAGATTAATGAAGAGGTTACAAAGTAGTTTAATGTAAGGGTCATTCAAGTCATGCGGTATGCCACTTGGTTGCCTAATGTTGTTTTTGTGCCAAAGAAGGATGGCAAGAGCAGACTGTGTGCTGATTACCGTGATCTCAACAAGGCAAGTCCAAAGGACAACTTCCCAATACCAAATATCCACATTTTGATTGACAATTGTGCCAAGCATGAGATTGGATCTTTTGTGGACTACTATGCAGGCTATAATCAGATCTTAATGGATGAGGAAGATACAAAAAAGATGACATTTATCACACCATGGGGAACGTATTGCTACCGGGTTGTGCCTTTCGGTTTGAAAAATGCTGGGGAAACTTACATGAGGGATATCACGTCCATATTCCACAACATGATACACAAGGAGATCGAGGTATATGTGGATGATGTGATCATAATGCAAAGAAAGTAGTCTGACATATTCCGGCAAAGTGTGCATTTGGTGTTCCATCTGGAAAATTGCTGGGATTCATAGTCAGTTGTCGAGGTATTGAATTGGACCTATCAAAGGTCAAGGTTATGCAAGAGTGGTCACCTCCAAGGAACAAGATGAGGTGATGAGTCTGTTAGGGAGGTTGAACTACTTCAACAGGTTTATTGCCCAGCTCACGACAATTTGTGAGCCTATCTTCAAGCTGTTGAAGAAGGATGTTGTGGTCAGGTGGACAGATGAGTGTCAAGAAGTATTTGATAAGATAAAGGGGTACTTGTCAAACCCACCTGTGTTGGCCCCACCAGAATCGAGGAGACCATTGATTATGTATTTGACGGTCTTTGACAATTTATTGGGTTGTGTATTGTGTCAGCACGACATCACGGTAGGAATGAGCAAGCTATTTATTATCTTACCAAGAATTTCACATTATGAGTTTAAGTATACTAACCTTGAGAGGACATGTTGCGCCCTAACTTGGGTAGCATAGAAGTTGAAGCATTATTTGTCATCTTACACTGCTTACCTAATCTCCAGTATAGATCCGTTAAAGTATATCTTTTAGAAGCATGTGCCTATAGAAAGGCTCGAAAAGTGACAGATCTTTCTCATTGAATTTGAAATCATCTTTGTGACTCGGACTATGATGAAAGCCCAAGAATTGGCCGATCATTTGACCAAGAACCCGGTGGATGAAGAACATGATCCTTTGAAGACTTACTTCCCTGATGAAAAGGTGATGCACATTGACGAGTTGGAACAGGTTCAAGAGCCAGGTTGGAAACTTTTCTGTGATGCAGTTGCTAGCAAGAAAGGCATTGGGATAGGAGCTGTACTTATTTCTGAAACAGGGTATCACTACCCTGTTACGGCTCAACTCCGTTTCTACTATACCAACAATATGGATGAGTACGAGGCATGTATTTTGGGTTTAAGGTTAGCTGTAGACATGGGTGTCCACGAAGTCTTGGTCTTGGGAGACCCGGAACTTCTGCTGAAGCAAATTCTAGGAGAATGAGAGATACAGGATTTAAAACTCATACTGTACCGACATGTTTGCATGATCTTTATCAACGGTTTAAATCAGTAGAGTTCAGGCATATTCCAAGAATCCATAATGAGGTTTCCAATACGTTAGCTACTCTGCCGTTCATGTTACATTTTCTAGATAATATGTTGACCCTTTGCATATTTAGGTTCGCAATGAACATACTTATTGTAACATGGTGGAAGAAGAACTTGATGGTTAGCTGTGGTTCCACGATATCAATGAGTATATTAGGATGGGGGTATATCTACTACAGGCCACATGTGATGAAAGGAGAAAAATTTGTCGTTTGGCAAGCAAATTTTTCTTTAATGGAGGAGTTTTGTACAAAAGATTGCCAGGTCTTAGATTATTACGATGCATAGATGCTAGATAGGACGCAACTGTCATGACCAACGTACATTCTGGAGTCTGTGGACCGCATATGAGTTGGTACATTTTGGTGAAGAAGATTTTCCGAGCACGCTATTATTGGCTCACTATGGAGCAAGATTGTATAAGTTTTGTGCACAAATGTCATCAATGCCATGTACACGCAGATTTGATTCATTCTCCTCCATCTGAAGTAAACACAATCTCTGCACCATGACCTTTGTTTCTTGGGGTATGGATGTCTTCGGACAAATTGATCCAGTAGCATCCAATGGGCACATATTCATTCTGGTGGCCATCGAATATTTCACCAAGTGGGTTATAACTAAGACATTCAAGTCCGTGTCCAAGAAAGCAGTGGTCGATTTTGTTCGCTCAAATATCATTTTTCGGTTCGCGATCCCAAAGGTGGTCATCACAGATAATAGTGCTAATTTCAACTGTCATTTGATGAAAGGGGTATGTCAACAGTTTAAGATTATGCATCGCAATTCCACCCCATACCCCCCCAAGGCGAATGGAGCAGTCGAGGCAGCCAACAAGAACATAAAGAAGATACTTCCAAAAATGGTGGAAGTTTCCAGGCAATGGCATGAAGAGCTGCCATTTGCATTGTTTGATTATCGCACTACTGTTCGCACTTCAGTACGGGCAACTCCTTATTTGTTGATATATGGAACTGAAGCAGTGATACCCCCAGAAGTTGAAATCCAATCCTTTTAAATTGTCGCTGAAGCCAAAATTGATGATGATGGGTCAAAGACCACCTAGAGAAATCTAGTTTAATAGATGAGAAAAGATTGGCGGCGGTGTGCCATGGCCAATTGTATTAAAAGAGAATGGCAAGGGCATATGACAAGAAGGTTCGTCCATATATGTTTGAAGTGGATTAGCAAGTGTTAAAACATATCTTTCCACATCAGGATGAAGCAATAGGCAAGTTCGCCCTAAGTTGGCAAGGGTCGTTCATCCTAACGAGAGTGTTGTTCAATGGTGCTTTGTATTTAACAAATATAGAAGGCAAATGTGTAGATATAGCTATCCATTCTACAGAATTCAAAAAATATTATATGATTTATTTGGTTAAATTTTGTTTGTTTATACTTGGCATGTTTTGAAGATTGGAATGATGAAGGAATTTTGTTCTGCTATCTAAGCACTTTATTCTTTGTTACCCCTTTTGAGCCTTATTTATTTCCTTTCATACCCCTATTTTGGAATCATTAGCAAAGTTCAGAAATGCAAGCGCAAAAGGTAAGTAAAGGAAAAGAGAGAAAAGAAAAAAATAATGAAAAAAAAGAAGAGAAAAATAAGAAAAGAGGAAAAAACCACGAAAATAGAAAAAAAGAGAGGAAGAAGAAAATAAGAGAAATAAAAGAAAGAGAAAAGAGAAAATCACAACAAAGCAAAGAAATTCTTATGCCATGAACTACGTTCGACCTGATTCCTTTTGAGGATACATAGGCAGACTCATGGTTCGGTCTATCATAATTAAAAAAAAATCAAAAGTCCCCAAACAAAGAAACTGGGGCAGAACTTGTGGTTGTTGTACGAAATCTGAAAAGTTATAATTTTTAATCCATTCGAATTGCTTTGAGCCTTTTCGATAACCTTTCTTTCTACCGTTATCCAAAAGCTCACATTACAGTCCAAAGAAAGACCTTCTGACCAGTCTTCAAGAGATGCTGACTCGAGCAAGCTTAGGAGATTCATAGTAGGGGAAACACTTCGGTCTAAGCATGGAGAAATGAAAATGAGAGAGTCTTATTGGTGAAAAACCTCATGGGTATCGTAAGGTGAAAGTGAGTTGAGTGATGAACAACTAAGAGAGGTTTTTCAGTGAAAACCCTTCAAGGAACCGAATGCCAAACAAGGTCAGTGATTGGGCAAAGAAATTGTGTTATGGAAATCCTGGGGAAATGGATAACAACTGAAAGTCAATTGATCGAATAGATTGGGATGGTTAATCCGAAATGCGTGTCATGATCATTGGTACCAGCTGCTCTACTCAGATAAGTCTCTTTTCTTTTTCCCCTTCAAACAGTCATCTAGTTTTGGATTTTCCTCCTTATTCCTACCTCTCGAAGTTATTGCATTTCATTTGTTTGGGGTTTATTTCTGTAAGATGTTTCCAATGTCTGTTATATTAAGCAAATAAGAAAAAATTTCAAAGCTCATTACCAGCTTCCAATGTTGCACAAAGCAATATGTGGCCAGAACATACAAAAGATAACATGATGTAAAGTTGGAAATAAGGTCTCAAGGAAAGTTCCATTGGTCGAAGGGTTTAGTAATCGTTTGGGAGGTGCAAAGGTTCGGTTAGAGAGGTCATAAATGTAAAACAACGGTGGGTGTAGAACACTCGGGTCATCCAAGGTCCTGTGGGTGAGAGTAAGTCAGAAAGTAAAATGATTCTTGGCCAGTTCGGGGCAGCCAGTGAAAGAAAAGCACGGCAGCGGAGAGGCCACCTTCAGCAAGAATGCCACAAGCTAACTACCATATTTTAAACTAACAAGATTTTCTTTGATTTGACACAGGGGAAGCAAAATTTGATTGTTTCAGAGAAACCCTCTGTAAGGGAAAACAAGCACCATATAGGTTTGATCATAAATTCTCAGGACTATCCTGGAGAATGGGACCTAGTTTTAAATTCAAAACAATCATGAGTAGCAAAATCTAGCATAAATGTACCCCAAAGGCATATAAGTTGGCTTCATCGTTTGCATGCTTGAAATATGATTCAAGTAGGAGTTTTCAGAACCCTCATGAATAATGGGACTTAGCTTTATGTCTTCCAATAAATAACAAGATTTAGCGTAAGTTCTGTTGTAGGGAAGGATAATTTAGCCTTAAAATTGTCACTCGTAAGATAAGGATCAGTTTTTCATTTTCAGAATCCTCCTAGATAATGGGATATAGTTTTAAAACTTTCATAGATAACAAGATTTAGCGAAAGTCATACCTTTAGAAGATATAATTTAGATATAAAACTGTCATTTAATTAGGAGTTTTCAGGACCCTTCTGGATAATGAATCTAGATTTCAAATTCTTAGTATCATTTGGTAATATGATTCAGTTAACACTCACAGATGTTCCCAGCTACCAAACTAAGGTAGAAAATTTTCATTGTTTTGTCTATTTGTTGAAATATTGAGCACACCTATAGAGCAAGGGAGAACAACACCAGTTTAAAGGATAAACAGTTCAAGTATCGATTATCAGAAGCCCACCACTAGAACAAAGCAATTCAAGTGTAGGTAATATGGAGCCCAGCTGAAGAACAAAGCAATTCAAGTGTTGGTAATCAGGAGCCCACCTGAAGAACAAAGCAATTCATGTTTCTGTAATCAGAAGCCCACTTGAAGAACAAAGCAAGTTAAGTGTCGGTAATTAGGAGCCCACCTAAAGAACAAAGCAACAACTCAAGCGTCGGTAATCGTGAGCCCACCTGAAGAAATAAGCAATGCAAGAATCAGTATCATGAGTCCACATGAGGAACAAAGCAATTCAAGTTTCGGTAATAATGAGCCCACCTGAAGAACAAAGCAACAAGCCAAGCGTTGGTAATCAGGAGCCCACCTGAAGAACAAAGCAATACAAGTGACGGTAATCAGGAGCCCACTAGGAGAACAAAGCAATTCAAGGAAAAATGGAAGCCAAACCAGAGCGATACAGACGCAGTCAATCTAAGGGACCCAGATAACATAAGAGAAACTAAAATAAATGTCCATCTTGAGCCGCAGCTTAGGTAAGAAATAATCGAAGCGCTACTTGAATACAAAGATATTTTTGCATGGTCGTACGACGACATGCCATGGCTGAGCAATGACTTAGTGGTTCACAAATTGCCCACTGAACTAGCCTGCCCTCCGGTCAAAAAAACGTGGAGGAAGTTTAAAACTGACATGAGCATAAAAATTAAAGAGGAAGTTAGAAAGCAATTTGAGAAAAGTTCATCCGTGTCACGCGATATCCCACCTGGTTAGCCAATAACGTGCCTGTTCCAAAGAAGGATTGTAAAACCAGGGTATGTGTTAATTATCGTGACCTCAACAAGGCGAATCCAAAGGATAAATTCCCACGGCCTAACATTCACATACTAATATACAATTGCGCAAAACATGAGATTGGTTCTTTCGTGGATTTTTACGCAGGCTATCACCAGATCTTGATGGATGAAGAGGATGCAGAGAATACGAAATTTATCATACCGTGGGAAACATACTACTACAAGTTCATGCCTTTCAGTCTCAAGAATGCTGGGGCAACCTATATGAGGGCAATGAAGACTATATTGTTGGAAACACGTTCTCAAGGCCTTATATTAAAACGTGTGTTCTTATATGTAGGTTTTGATGAATGACAAACAATCGCAAATTGATATATGACGAAGTTCAAGTACAAGCGCACAATTGATGGATTACGAGATTCAAGCACATACAAAGTTCTATAGTTTAAATGAGTCGTTCTTAATTGTGATCTTGATCAGACAACTTGCTCATGACATGGCTTGTCTCGTAAAACTATTTTTACAAAAGCATGCATATTTAATTTAATGCTAAATGATTTTAAACATGCATATTTACTTCAGTCAAAATGATTTTTAAACATGCCTCTAAAATCTGGACTAAGATAATCGATTATGTATTTATGATAATCGATTATGTTAAGCCAAGACTGCATGACAATCGATTGTGAACTAATGACAATCGATTGTGTTAAGGCAGTGAGCATCAGGTTTTTCAAAACCTGCATGACAATCGATTGTGAACCTTATGACAATCGATTGTGATGAGGCAGTGTACATCAAAGTTTTTCAAAACTCAGAATAATCGATTGTGAAGCTAATGACAATCGATTGTGAAGAGACAGTGTCCATCAGATTTTTAAAAGTCACAAAATAATAGATTGTGAACATATGACAATCGATTGTGTTGAGGCAGTGTCATCCAGACTTTTTCAAAGTTATTAAATAATCGATTGTGAGTATATAACAATCGATTGTCACGAGGCAGTGTCTAAAATGATTTTCAAAATCTGATAAATAATCAATTGTCAACATTGCACAATCGATTGTGAAGCTGACCGTTGTCGTAAGGTTTTCAAATACCGTCAGGTAATCGATTGTTGGTTTTGTACAATCGATATTTGATATTAAAATCTGAAAAAGATTTTTGAACGTTGCTGAATAATCGATTGTTGATTTTGTACAATCGATTGTTGATATTAAAATCTGAAAAAGATTTTTTGAACGTTGCTGAATAATCGATTATTGATTCTGTATAATCGATTGTTTTATGTAAAATCTGGAAATGATTTTTTGAACGTTGCCAATAATCGATTGTTGATATTGGACAATCGATTGTCAAGCGAAAAATCTGGGATTGATTTCTGGAAAGATTGGCAAACAATCGATTGTGGGTTCTTGACAATCGATTGTCACACAGTAAAATCAGCAACTCTTAATTGGCAATTAGGCAACGGTAATGCAAAGTTTTTCAACTATAAATACAGCTTCATTTCAGTGTTTTAAACACAACAACATACGACAACTGATCATTCTATTGCTATAAGCTTGCATACTATTGTTTATCATTTTATATTCATTTCATAAAGCTTTTTAGAGCCAAAGTCTTGTCCATAGTTGTTGTGATCTTGAGCTTACTTCTTTTACTCATATCTACTCATTAAGGAGTATATTGTTTGAGTGTTTAGTGTTTTGTACACTTGTAAGAGAATTGTGATTCTCTTGTTGTAAGGAACTTGTGTTTCCTTGGTTGAAGTCTTGGAGTGTTGTATCTCCGAGCAAAGGTGTTAAGGCTTGTGTCCTTAAGTTGTAAAGGTTTGTTGAGCACCCGTAAGCTTGACAAGTTAAGTGGAAAATCTCGAGAGAGTCTCTCGGGGACTGGACTAGCCACGTGTTGTGGTGAACCAGAATATATCGGTGTGTTCTTTCCTTTTTATTTATTTAAAGCACTTAATTATTTCCTGCAAATTTTAATTTCCGCAAGTTTACGCTAAATTTTATTATAACGCTATTCACCCCCCCTCTAGCGTTAAGCGTATTATCTAACAATTGGTATCGAAGCCCAACTCTCTGAAGACTTAACAGTTTGAGAGAACAATCCATGGCTTGTACTCGTGACTCTTTTGCAGGAATTGATGAAGGACAATGCTCCACACGACCACCTCTATTCAACGGTACCAACTACACGTACTGGAAGGAGAGGATGAAAATTTTCGTTCAAGCAAACAACTTTCATCTCTGGAAGGTGATAACGAAGGGAAATCAAATTCCAACCAAAAAGGTTGAAAATGAATGGGTTCCCAAGTCCGAAGAAGAATATGACGCGGATGATATCCGAAAGGTTCAAAATAATGCTAAAGCAATTGATTTATTATATTGTGCTGTAAATGCTGACGATTACAGGAAAATATCGTGTTGCACAACGGTGAAGGAAATGTGGGAGAAGCTGGAAATTACGTACGAAGGTACGGACCAGGTAAGGGAAGCCAAAATTGATTTCCTAACCCATGCCTATGAATTATTTCACATGAAGGAAGGTGAAAAGGTGGATGAAATGTTTGAACGATTTTCAATAATCGTAAACGATCTACATGCTCTCAAGAAGACATTCACAGATAGAGAACTTGTTCGAAAAATTCTTAGAAGTCTCACTCCGGCATGGCGATTAAAGGCTGACGCAATCCAAGAATCCATTGGCGTCTCAAATGTCACCATCGACGCACTAAGAGGTAACCTTAAGACTTATGAGTCTACTATACTTAACCCTCTTGTTGATGATCAAAGGAAGCAAAGAATAGCGCTCAAGGCAAACACAAGCCAACCTCAAGCTGATGAGGACGGAGACAACGAGTTTGGACTCGTTATCAAAAGATTTCAAAAGTTCATGCGAAAGGAGTATGAACGAAAGGGCAAAAAACAAGGCGAACAGATAAAGTGCTATGACTGCGGTGAAACCGGGCACATCAAATAAAATTGCCCAAACATCAAAAAGGAGAAGAAACCTTTTAAGAAGCAACGTGCATACATTTCTTGGGGAGGAGACTCCAGAGATGAGTCAAGCGAAGAAGAAGAAGACGAAGCCGCAAACCTTTGTCTTATGGCGCAAGAAGACAAGCAAGATGAGGTATGGCAAATCTTTTCTAAAAACTTCTTTACTCTTGAAGAAATGCGAACTGCTTTTGATGAGTATATGTTGAATTTATTAAGGCTTCAAAAACTGTCAGAAGCATAAAAGAAAATGCTTCTCTAAAAGAAAAAGATTTTCAAAAACAGCTCTCTTTGAAAGAAAAGGATTTAGAAAAACTGGTTTTAGAAAATGAGAAGCTGAAAGAGGAAAACAAGTTTTTTGGAAAAAGAAGCGCCGACAAGCCCGAAAGTTCTATTAAAAATTGTACTTCTTGCTTGGATCTCAAAAACGAAATAGAAAGGCTTAAAGGCACATTAGATAAGTTCAATTCTTCGCACAAAAACTTGAATGATGTCCTTGTTAATTTAAAATCAACCAAGCATGGCATAGGCTTTAAGAATGAGCCTAAAGAAAAGGTCGAAGCCAAACCCCAACCACCTAAGGCTCAACCTAGGATTAAAAAACAAATGCTTATCGTAGAAATAGCAATCCTAGAACAAATATGCATGCTAGACAAAATGTTGAACATTTTAGAAGACCTAGAAATGACTTACCACCTGGAAATGACTACCCTAGAAATGATGCATATTCTAGGCCAAACACTAGAAGGAGTTTTGAACCTTTTAGAACATCTAGACATGACCATTACTCTAGAAATGCTGCTCATCTTAGAACAAATAGTAGGAGAAATGGTTCTCATGAAATACGCAATAGTCAAAATGAAAATAGAGTAAATCATTTTCGTCCTTCAAGTTACTATGAACCTAGAAAGATGCATAACCCCAACGTGACTTGTCATTATTATGGACGAATTGGTCATATTGCCCATGCATGTTTTACACGACATAGACACATCACTCAATCGCATCATTATGATATGCCTAACCCTCAAGGACCCAAAATGGCATGGGTACCTAAAACGCATTAACTTGTTTTGTAGGTATGCTTGAAGGGATCAAGTGTACTATGGTACCTTGATAGTGGATGCTCCAAACATATGACGGGAGACGAATCCAAATTCCTTCAACTAGAGCACAAAGAAGGAGGATTTTTGGGGATAACAATAAAGGAAAGATTATTGGCATCGGATCGGTCGGTAAGGATGAAAATTCCTCTATTAAGCATATATTACTTGTGAAAGGTTTAAAGCATAATCTCTTGAGCATAAGTCAATTATGTGACAAGGGAAATCTTGCCCTATTTGATTCAGATGAATATTTAGAGTTTAGACGTAGTGATTTTAAAATTATCCTTCGTGATTTTAGAGTGGATAATATTTATATGGTTGATCTTGCAAATTCCTCACCCGAATATGTTGATTGTCTTATGAGTAAAGAGGATGATACTTGGTTATGGCATCGTAGAATAGCACATATCAACATGCATCTTTTGAACAAATTGATTTCTCAAAACTTAGTTATTTGTCTTCCCAATTTAAATTTGAAAATGACTCTATTTGTGATTCATGTCAAAATGGGGAAGCAAACAAAAGCATCTTTCAAATCAAAAAATATTGTTTCAACTTCTAGACCATTGCAATTGCTTCACATGGATTTATTTGGACCATCACGCATTGAAAGTCTAGGAAGAAATCGTTATGCCTTTGTGATTGTTGATGATTATTCTAGATTTACTTGGACTTTATTTCTTGCCAATAAAAGTGATGCTTTTCAGAAGTTTAAATATTTCCTTAAGCGTGTTCAAAACGAAAAGGAAACAACCGTCACTTCAATTAGAAGTGATCATGGGGGAGAGTTTGATCACAATCTCTTTGCGGACTTTTGTGACGAACTCGGTATCGAGCATACCTTTTCCGCTCCACGTACACCACAACAAAATGGGGTGGTGGAAAGGAAGAATAGGTGTCTCGAAGAGATGGCTAGAACCATGCTCGAAGAGGCCAAGATTCCCAAACATTTTTGGGCGGATGCCGTGAGTACCGCATGCTACGTCTTAAGTAGAGTAGTCATAAGGCCCATACTCATGAAAACTCCCTATGAACTCAATAAGGGAAGGAAACCAAATATCTCCCATTTTAGAGTATTCGGTTGTAAATGTTTTATTCATAACAATGGCAAAGATCAATTGGGAAAATTTGATGCTAAGTCCGATGAGGGAATTTTCATTGGTTATTCGTCACGTAGCAAAGCATATAGGGTCTTTAATAAAAGATCCAAAACTGTGGAGGAATCCCCTCATGTTGTATTTGTCAAAAATAATGCTCGCTTGGCGAGAAAGGATTCTGGTTTTGATCTTGCAGGTATCTTAGATAGCTTGAAAGACAAAATTCAAGAGGAAACGCCTAAGGAAAATCAAGACGAATTTTTTGAAACAACCAACTGAGGAAGCGCCACCATTGGAGAATGAAACGAAAATGCCTAACGAGTGGAGGACAATCAAGATCACCCTCTCGAACAGGTAATTGGCGACGTTGGAGAAAAGGTAAGTACTCGAAACTCCTTTAAGAACACCTTAGGTCATACTGCCTTTGTTTCCCAAATTGAACCCACAACCATCTCCGAAGCAATTGGGGATGAATTTTGGACCTTGGCAATGCAAGAGGAGCGTAACCAATTCAAACGGAATGACGTTTGGGATTTGGTGCCAAGACCCGAAAATCATACCATAATTGGTACGAAATGGGTTTTTCGAAACAAACTAGATGAAAATGGTGTAATCACTAGAAACAAAGCTAGGCTTGTAGCAAAAGGCTATAATCAAGAAGAGGGTATTGACTATGAAGAAACATATGCTCCAGTAGCTAGATTAGAAGCTATTCTTCTTTTGCTCGCATTTGCCTCTTCTATGAATTTCACTTTGTATCAAATGGATGTGAAAAGTGCTTTTCTAAATGGTGTCATTCAAGAAGAAGTTTATGTTGAACAACCCCCCGGTTTTGAGGATTTTAAATCTCCCGATCATGTTTTCAAACTCAAAAAGGCTCTTTATGGTTTAAAACAAGCTCCCCGAGCTTGGTATGAAAGATTGAGTAAATTTCTATTGGAAAATGACTTTATTAGAGGGAAAGTTGACACCACTCTTTTTGTTATGCATAAAAACAATGATATTTTATTAGTTCAAATATATGTGGATGATATCATATTTGGTGCTACTAACAATGTCTTATGCAAGGAAACCTCCGATTTAATGACAAGCGAATTTGAGATGTCCATGATGGGTGAATTAACATTCTTTTTGGGATTACAAGTAAAGCAAATGAAAGAAGGTACGTTCATTTGCCAAGACAAATATTGCAAACAATTGCTAAAACGATTTGAAATGAACAATGCAAAAGCAATGGCGACTCCCATGAGCACATCAAATCATCTAGACAAAGATGAGAAAGGTAAGGAAGTCGACACTAAGAAGTATCAAGGTATGATTGGCTCTCTTCTTTATCTCACTGCTAGTCGTCCGGACATCATGTTTAGCGTGTGCTTATGCGCCCGTTATCAATCGTGTCCGAAGGAGTCTCACCTTACTGCGGTAAAACGGATTCTGAAGTACCTTGTTGGTACTACAAATGTGGATCTATGGTACCCCAAAGGTTCTTCATGCCAACTCGTTGGCTATTCCGATTCCGATTTTGCTGGATGCAAATTGGACCGCAAGAGCACTAGTGGCACTTGCCATTTGCTCGGTAGCTCTCTCGTTTCTTGGTTCAGCAAGAAACAAGTAAGTGTTGCGTTGTCCACAACCGAGGCTGAATATGTAGCCGCGGGGAGTTGTTGTGCTCAAATCCTGTGGATGAAACAACAACTCATGGACTATGGCCTAAGTCTTGATCATATCCCTCTTAGATGTGATAATACTAGTGCCATATGCTTGACGAAGAACCCCGTTCTTCATTCGCGAACAAAACACATTGAAATTAGACATCATTTTATAAGAGATCACGTTCTCAAGGGCGATGTCGAAATCGAATTTGTTGAAACCAAAGATCAATTGGCCGACATCTTTACAAAGCCCTTAGAGAAAGAGTCCTTCTTCCGAATTCGTAGTGAACTCGAGATTCTTGACTCCATGTTGATCTAAGTCATGCATTGCATCTTCTTATTCTACATAATTTCTAACTTGAGCGTCGGAGACGTCTAACAAATTTTTGCAGGTATCGCCCTAAAGGTAGGGGGAATTATTAAGTATGACGCGCAAAAATTCGAGTACTCTTCAGAAAAATTGGTTTCTATCGTCTAAATATCGATAATCTCGTATAAATAATCAATTGTTCTGCTATTATTTGAGTTATTGTACTCTCTTTAAGTGATCTCGTTTCATTTCCAATAAATAAACAAGTTTTATTTAAATCTTTGGCATCTTCTTATATTACATTTTTTTGCTAATGGCAAAAGGGAGAAGATAACGGGTATGCACGGGTATGCACCCTCAATATTTATAAGCTTAAATTGAGGGGGAATTCATATATTAAGGGGGAACTAATCGCATACTTATTGCATATCTTTGCATGTCTTCAATCGTCATTATATATTGTTTAAGTTGCATATCCCGCTTAAAGTTTGCCATTATCAAAAAGGGGGAAATTGTTGGAAACACGTTCTCAAGGCCTTATATTAAAACGTGTGTTCTTATATGTAGGTTTTGATGAATGACAAACAAGCGCAAATTGATATATGACGAAGTTCAAGTACAAGCGCACAATTGATGGATTACAAGATTCAAGCACATACAAAGTTCTATAGTTTAAATGAGTCATTCTTAATTGTGATCTTGATCAGACAACTTGACTCATGACATGGCTTCTCTCGTAAAACTATTTTTACAAAATCATGCATATTTAATTTAATGCTAAATGATTTTAAATCATGCATATTTACTTCAGTCAAAATGATTTTTAAACATGCCTCTAAGATCTGGACTAAGATAATCGATTATGTACTTATGATAATCGATTATGTTAAGCCAAGACTGCATGACAATCGATTGTGAACTAATGACAATCGATTGTGTTAAGGCAGTGAGCATCAGGTTTTTCAAAACCTGCATGACAATCGATTGTGAACCTTATGACAATCGATTGTGATGAGGCAGTGTACATCAAAGTTTTTCAAAACTCAGAATAATCGATTGTGAAGCTAATGACAATCGATTGTGAAGAGACAGTGTCCATCAGATTTTTAAAAGTCACAAAATAATCGATTGTGAACATATGACAATCGATTGTGTTGAGGCAGTGTCTTCCAGACTTTTTCAAAGTTATTAAATAATCGATTGTGAGTATATAACAATCGATTGTCATGAGGCAGTGTCTAAAATAATTTTCAAAATCTGATAAATAATCGATTGTTAACATTGCACAATCGATTGTGAAGCTGACCGTTGTCGTAAGGTTTTCAAATACCGTCAGGTAATCGATTGTTGGTTTTGTACAATCGATTGTTGATATTAAAATCTGAAAAAGATTTTTGAACGTTGCTGAATAATCGATTGTTGATTTTGTACAATCGATTGTTGATATTAAAATCTGAAAAAGATTTTTTGAACGTTGCTGAATAATCGATTTTTGATTCTGTATAATCGATTGTTTTATGTAAAATCTGGAAATGATTTTTTGAACGTTGCCAATAATCGATTGTTGATCTTGGACAATCGATTGTCAAGCGTAAAATCTGGGATTGATTTCTGGAAAGATTGGCAAACAATCGATTGTGGGTTCTTGACAATCGATTGTCACACAGTAAAATCAGCAACTCTTAATTGGCAATTAGGCAATGGTAATGCCAAGTTTTTCAACTATAAATACAGCTTCATTTCAATGTTTTAAACACAACAACATACAACAACTGATCATTCTATTGCTATAAGCTTGCATACTATTGTTTATCATTTTATGTTCATTTCATAAAGCTTTTGAGAGCCAAAGTCTTGTCCATAGTTGTTGTTATATTGAGCTTACTTCTTTTACTCATATCTACTCATTAAGGAGTATATTTTTTGAGTGTTTAGTGTTTTGTACACTTGTAAAAGAATTGTTATTCTCTTGTTGTAAGGAACTTGTGTTTCCTTGGTTGAAGTCTTGGAGTGTTGTATCTCCGAGCAAAGGTGTTAAGGCTTGTGTCCTTAAGTTGTAAAGGTCTGTTGAGCACCCGTAAGCTTGACAAGTTAAGTGGAAAATCTCGAGAGAGTCTCTCGGGGACTGGACTAGCCAAGTGTTGTGGTGAACCAGAATATATCGGTGCGTTCTTTCCTTTTTATTTATTTAACGCACTTACTTATTTCCTGCAAATTTTAACTTCTGCAAGTTTATGCTAAATTTTATTATAACGCTATTCACCCCCCTCTAGCGTTAAGCGTATTATCTAACATATATTCCATGATATGATACATAAGGAGATTGAGGTCTATGAAGATGATGTAATTGTGAAATCCACGAAGCAGTCTGACCATTTCAGAGATGTAAGAAAATACTTCCAGAGGCTCTATAGGTAAAACCTCAAGCTCAATCGTGCGACATGTGCATTTGGTGTGCCGTTGGGAGAGTTTCTACGATTCATAGTCAGCTGCCGAAGCATTGAGCTAAATCCATCAAAGATCAAAGCTATACAAGAATTGCCGCCTCTGAGGAACAAAACTGAGGTAATGAGTTTATTGGGGAGATTGAATTATATCTGTTGATTTATTGCTCACCTCATGACAACTTGTGAGCCTATCTTTAAGATGTTGAAAAAAGATGATCTGGTCAAGTGGACGGAGGAATGCAGGGGGCTTTTATACAATAAATGGGTACTTGTCGAACCCACCAATATTTGTCCCACCAGAACCAGGGAGGCCATTGATCCTATGTATGACAGTCTTGGACAACTCATTCGGATGTGTGTTCGGTCACCACGATTTCACTGGAAGAAAAAAGCAGGCCACATAATACCTTAGCAAGAAATTCACAACTTATGAGGTTAAGTATACTCATCTTAATAGGACGTGTTGTGCCCTTACTTGAGTAGCAAAGAAGTTGAAACATTACTTTTCGCTTATACTACTTGCCTCATCTCACGTCTGGACCCACTGAAGTACATCTTTCAAAAGCCTATGCCCAGGGGAGGCTTGCAAAATGGAAGATCTTACTCACCGAGTTCGACATTATCTATGTGACTCGAACTGCAATGAAAGCACAAGCATTGGTTGATCATCTGGCCAAGAACCCGGTGGATGAAAAATACGAACCTCTAATGACATACTTCCTGGATAAGGAGGTGATGCATATTGATGAAATGGAACAAGGAGAGAAGCCAAGGTGGAAACTATTTTTTGACGGGGCCGCCAACATGAAAGTCGTTGGGATTTGAGCAGTACTTATTTCTACAATAGGGCATCACTACCATGTTACACCTCAACTCCGCTTCTGTTGCACTAACAATATGGCAGAATATGAGGCACGCATTTTGGGTCTAAGGTTAGCTGCAGACATGGGTGTCCAGGGAGTCTTGGTCTTGGGGGACTCGGACCTTCTGGTATACCAGATTCAAGGGTAATGGGAAACACGATATTTGAAGCTCATACCATACCAGCAATGTCTACATGATCTTTATCAATGATACATGTCAGTAGAGTTCATGCATATCCTGAAAATCCACAATGAGGTTGTTGACGCCTTGTCTACTTTGGTTTCGATATTACATCATCCAGATAAAGCTTATGTTGACCTGCTCCATATCCAGGAGAACAAAGCAATTCAAGTTAAATAACGAATATAAACACAGATTTCATCAAGCAAGACCAAACAAAATCAATAGGTAAACCTGGAAAAGAACAAACTATACAAAAAAAGAATAAGGTTTTATCATGGCCAGAATTTTGTTTGACTTTCAATTGAATTATCTGGAGAAAAGAATAATAGAAGAAGAAGAATAGAAGAATGAACCAAAGAAAATAAAGAAACTAACCAACTCTGCTTGCACTCATGACTACCTCTTCGATTAGAGCCCTAATATAATACCAATCGCCTATTATTTGTATACAACAGGCGACTGTGTTATTTTATAGTAAAATTGGTACCTTGACACTCGTGAATACTAGAGCAGGTAACCATCCAAGCCATGGAATCCAAGATTGAAACACTTTGACCATTTGTGGATCTTAAAGGGAGGACTGGGTTTTTTAGACGGGCTTGGACTGGACTGGGCCAGTTTGGTCGGGTATTTGATTTGGCTGGGGTCAATTTCATCCCAAAAACCTTATCTCTCTAATCCCCAATTCTTTTTTCAATATTAATCCTTTTCCTCTTTTCTTCTTTTTTTCTTCGAAAAGTAAAACTAAAATCCCAAATTAAGTTATAAAACCAAATAAACTTATCAAAAACACTAACTAATCCTATCTAATTACCAAAATTAATAAACTAAAGTAAAAATACTCAAATAATAAATTAAAATGAAAAATATGCCAAATAACTATTTTTTCCCTTCTTTTCATAAAATAACTGAATTACGTAATTAATTCTAAAATACAGAGTTAAATCCTAAATGCAAGTGGAAAGTATTTTTGTATTTTCTATTAATTAAAATAACATAAACATGCACAAATAAAAACAACCAATTAATAGAAAATGGCACGAAAATTCACAAAATTTCAAACACTGAAAAGACATTTAATTTCTTAAATGTACGGGAGTAATTCATGTACAACAAAAAGCACGTGATCAAATCTACATCTCTTTGCTCGGAAATAAAAAGAGTTTTTGGGCAAAGCTAAAGTGAGCGGATGTGAGCGATTTTTGCACCGTTTAATCCATGGTATGCATTTTTGAATGATTTGACTGCACCCTGCTTCCGAGGTTTCCTACATATCCTTGGCTTAAAAGGAATCAGGTAACTGTAGTTCAGGAATGTTTGGTAGCTGGGACTACCATGAAGCTGCAATTTCACTACTGTTGTTGCTGCTACTGCTACTGCTTACTGATTCCCCTTATTACACCATGTCAAAATAAAAGAAGCTAGCCTGAACTACGATCTACGGATTACAAAAGAACCTATCTATGACTTCGAACTTGCTTTTGATCCTTGTTTCCTTGTTGACTTGTATTCTTCCTGTGAAACTCATTTTGCCTACTTGAGTTATAATTTGCTATGTTTCCTTTTCTCTAGGTGGATGCCTGATTGCCGAACTCGAATTGTGTTCCATGTTCTTCAGGTGGGTTCCTGATTGACGAAACATTAAATGGTGTTACCTTTATTCTCCAGGTGGGTCCTGACTGCCAAAACTTAAACAATATTCCCTTGTTCTCCAGGTGGGTGCCTGATTGCCGAAACTTGAATTGCATTACCTAGTTCTCCATGTGGGCACCTGATTTCCGACACTTGAATTGTATTTCCTTTTTGTCTATATAAGCGCCTCATTGCCGAAACTTTGAATTTCATTCCCTTGTTCTCCAAGTGGGTGCCTAATTGCAAAAACATTGAATTGTATTCCCTTGTTCTCCAAGTGGGCGCCTAATTGCCGAAATTTGAACTGTATTCCGTTGTTCTCTTGGTGGGTGCCTGATTTCCGAAACTTGAACTATATTCCCTTGTTATCCAGGGGTATTCCTCATTGTCGAAAACTTGAAATGTATTCCCTTGTTCTTCAGGTGTGCTCCTGATTACTAATACTCGAATTGTATTCCCTCGTTCTCCAGGTAGGTACCTGATTTCAATAAAATAGATAAAACAAAGGAAATTTTCTGCCCTAGCTTGGTAGTCGGGTACATATGTGAGTGTTAAATTGAGTCATGTTACCAAATATTCTAAAAATTTAAAAGCTATATCCCATAATCTAGGAGGGTCCTGTCAACTCTTTGTTAATGACAGTTCCAAAAGCTGAGTTATATTTTCTAAAGGTATGACTTTCACTAAGTCTGGTTATCTAAAAGGTATTAAAACTACTATCCATTATCCAGGAGGTTCCCGACAAATCTTAATTAAACGATAGTTTTAACACTAATCTATATGTTCTAAAGGTACAACTTTCACCACATCTTATTATCTAGGAAAATATTGTGCCCAATTATCCTGGAGGGACCTGACAACTCTTAACTAATGACAGTTTTAACACTAAGCTATATCATCTAAAGGTACAAATTTCACTATATCTTGATATATATGCAGACCTTAAAGCTTCATCCCATTATCTAAGAGGGTCCTGAAAACTCTTGAATCAACTCTTATTATACTTCCCTGAGACAAAATTTATGCTGAATCTTGTTTTCTAATTGATATTTTAAAGCTATGTCGCATTATTTAAGAGGGTCCTGAAAACTCTTAATTTAATGCCCTTTCTAAATCAAAGTTATGTCTATCAGGGACTGGCAATTAAAGCGACATTCTATTACCTAGGAGGGTCGTGACAACTACTGACTGAATCCTATTTCAAACATGCAAACCCTTGAGTCCACTTACGCTCTTTTACCTTTTTGGCTTATTTTGAACTTTAACTAGGTCCCATTTCCAGGAGAGTCCTGAAGTCTACAGTCATACCTGCTTGATGCTTTCTTCTCACATGGAGGATTTCCCTTGAGACATCCAAAATTTCTACCCCTGTTTCAGTCAAAGAAAAATCTTGTCTATTTAAAATGCGGGGGTTAGCTTGCGACATTCTTGCTGAAAATGGACTCCCTGCTGTCATACTCTCTTTTTTTGGCCAGCTTTCCCTATTTGACTATGAACCGCCTGGTTTGCAATTGGCTTTAGATTGACCGAGTATTCTGTACCCCAAGCATTTTGTTACATTCCTGACCCCTTTGTCGGAATTTTTGCATCTTTCTCGAAATTGTCGAACCATTTCAATGACAAAGCTTTCAGGGATCCTTCATATCCCATTTTTACCTCATGTTGCCCTTGGTATGTTCTAGTCGCAATATGCTTTGCCATTTTGGAGTTGGTAGTAAGCTTTGAAATTTCTCTCTTGCTTGATAAACAAAATTGACCTGAAAAACATCTTGGAGAAATGGAAACCCAAAAGAAGATGAAATGCAATGACTCTGAGTTTTTTTAAGGAGAAAAGAGTCCAAAATTTTATCAATACTGAAGGGAAATGAAAGAGACAAATCTGTGGAGAACAACTGGTACCAATGATCATGACATGCACTTTGGCTTAGTCGGCCTAGTTGTTAGATAATACGCTTAACGCTAGAGAGGGGGTGAATAGCGTTATAATAAAAATTAGCGTAAACTTGCGGAATTTAAAAAATTGCAGGAAGTAAATAAGTGCGATAAATAATAAAGTACGCACCGATGTATTCTGGTTCACCACAACACGTGGCTAGTCCAGTCCCCGAGAGACTCTCTCGAGATTTTCCACTAACTTGTCAAGCTTACGGGTGCTTAACAAACCTTTACAACTTGAGGACACAAGCCTCAACACCTTTGCTCGGAGATACAACACTCCAAGACTTCAACCAAGGAAACACAAGTTCCTTACAACAAGAGAATCACAATTCTCTTACAAGTGTACAAGACACTAAACACTCAAACAATACACTCCTTAATGAGTAGATATGAGTAAAAGAAGTAAGCTCAAGATCACAACAACTATGGACAAGACTTTGGCTCTCAAAAGCTTTATGAAATGAATATAAAATGATAAACAATAGTATGCAAGCTTATAGCAATAGAATGATCAGTTGTTGTATGTTATTGTTTTTAAAACACTGAAATGAAGCTGTATTTATAGTTGAAAAACTTGGCATTACCGTTGCCTAATTGCCAATTAAGAGTTGCTGATTTTACTGTGTGACAATCGATTGTCAAGAAGCCACAATCGATTGTTTGCCAATCGTTCCAAAAATCAATCCCAGTTTTATGCTTGACAATCGATTGTCCAAGATCAACAATCGATTATTGGCAATGTTCAAAAAATCATTTCCAGATTTTACGTAAAACAATCGATTATACAGAATCAATAATCGATTATTCAGCAACGTTCAAAAAATCTTTTTCAGATTTTAATATCAACAATCGATTGTACAAAATCAACAATCGATTACCTGACGGTATTTGAAAACTTTACGACAACGGTCAGCTTCACAATCAATTGTGCAATGTTAACGATCGATTATTTATTAGACTTTGAAAATCATTTTAGACACTGCCTCGTGGCAATCGATTGTTATGTACTCACAATCGATTATTTAATAACTTTGAAAAACTCTGGAAGACACTGCCTCAACACAATCGATTGTCATATGTTCACAATCGATTATTTTGTGACATTTAAAAATCTGATGGACACTGTTTCTTCACAATCGATTGTCATTAGGTCAGCTTCACAATCAATTGTGCAATGTTAACGATCGATTATTTATTAGACTTTGAAAATCATTTTAGACACTGCCTCGTGGAAATCGATTGTTATGTACTCACAATCGATTATTTAATAACTTTGGAAAAGTCTGGAAGACACTGCCTCAACACAATCGATTGTCATATGTTCACAATCGATTATTTTGTGACTTTTAAAAATCTTATGGACACTGTTTCTTCACAATCGATTGTCATTAGCTTTACAATAGATTATTCTGAGTTTTGAAAAACTTTGATGTACACTGGCTCATCACAATCGATTGTCATAAGGTTCACAATCGATTGTCATGCAGGTTTGAAAAAACCTGATGCTCACTGCCTTAACACAATCGATTGTCATTAGTTCACAATTGATTGTCATGCAGTCTTGGCTTAACATAATCGATTATCATAAGTTCATAATCGATTATCTTAGTCCAGATTTTAGAGGCATGTTTAAAAATCATTTTGACTAAAGTAAATATGCATGATTTAAAAACATTTAGCGTTAAATTAAATATGTATGATTTTGTAAAAATAGTTTTACGAGAGAAGCCATGTCATGAGTCAAGTTGTCGGATCAAGATCACAATTAAGAACGACTCATTTAAACTATAAAACTTTGTCTTGTGCTTGAATCTCGTTATCCAGCAGTTGTGCGCTTGTACTTGAATTTCGTCATATATCAATTTGCGCTTGTTTGTCATTCATCAAAACCTACACATAAGAACACACGTTTTAGTATAAGGCCTTGAGAACGTGTTTCCAACAATTTTCCCCTTTTTGATAATGGCAAACTTTAAGCGGTATATGCAAATTTAAACAATTTATAATGACGATTCAAGACATGCAAAGATATGCAATAAGTATGCGATTAGTTCCCTCTCAATATATGAATTCCCCCTCAATTTAAGCTCATAAATATTGAGAGTGCATGCATACCCGTTATCTTCCCCCTTTTGCCATTAGCAAAAAAATGTAATATAAGAAGATGCCAAAGATGTAAATAAAACTTGTTTATTTATTGGAAATGAAACACGATTACATAAAGAGAGAACAATAACTCAAGTAATAGCATAACAATCGATTATTGATACGAGATAATCGATTATTAGACGACAGAAACCGATTTTTTTCTGAGGAAGACTTGATTATTGTGCGTCATGCTCTATAATTCCCCCTACCTTTAGGGCGATACCTGCAAAAATTCGTTAGACGTGTCCGACGCTTAAGTTAGAAATCATGTAAAAAAAATGCAATGCATGACTTAGATCAACGTGGAGTCAAGAATCCCGAGTTCACTACGAATTCGGAAGAAGGACTCTTTCTCTAAGGGCTTTGTAAAGATGTCGGCCAATTGATCTTTGGTTTCAACAAATTCGATTTTGACATCGCCCTTGAGAACATGATCTCTTATAAAATGATGTCTAATTTCAATGTGTTTTGTTCGCGAATGAAGAACGGGGTTCTTCGTCAGGCATATGGCACTAGTATTATCAAATCTAAGAGGGATATGATCAAGACTTAGGCCATAGTCCAAGAGTTGTTGTTTCATCCATAGGATTTGAGCGCAACAACTTCCCGCGGCTACATATTCAGCCTCGGTTGTGGACAACGCAACACTTACTTGTTTCTTGCTAAACCAAGAAACGAGAGAGCTACCGAGCAAATGGCAAGTGCCGCTAGTGCTCTTGCGGTCCAATTTGCATCCAGCAAAATCGGAATCGGAATAGCCAACGAGTTGGCATGAAGAACCTTTGGGGTACCATAGACCCACATTTGTAGTACCAACAAGGTACTTCAAAATCCGTTTTACCGCATTAAGGTGAGACTTCTTCGGACACGATTGATAACGGGCGCATAAGCACACGCTAAACATGATGTCCGGACGACTAGCAGTAAGATAAAGAAGAGAGCCAATCATACCTCGATACTTCTTAGTGTCGACTTCCTTACCTTTTTCATCTTTGTCAAGATGATCGGATGTGCTCATGGGAGTCGCCATTGCTTTTGCAATGTTCATTTCAAATCGTTTCAGCAATTCTTTGCAATATTTGGCTTGGCAAATGAACGTACCTTCTTTCATTTGCTTTACTTGTAATCCCAAAAAGAATGTTAACTCACCCATCATGGACATCTCAAATTCGCTTGTCATTAAATCGGAGAATTCCTTGCATAAGACATTGTTAGTAGCACCAAATATGATATCATCCACATATATTTGAACTAATAAAATATCATTGTCTTTATGCTTAACAAATAGGGTGGTGTCAACTTTCCCCCTAATGAAATCATTTTCCAATAGAAATTTACTCAATCTTTCATACCAAGCTCGGGGAGCCTGTTCTAAACCATAAAGAGCCTTTTTGAGTTTGAAAACATGATCGGGAGATTTATAATCTTCAAAACCGGGGGGGTGTTCAACATGAACTTCTTCTTGAATAACACCATTTAGAAAAGCACTTTTCACATTCATTTGATATAAAATGAAATTCATAGAAGAGGCAAATGCGAGCAAAAGACGAATGGCTTCTAATCTAGCTACGGGAGCATATGTTTCTTCATAGTCAATACCCTCTTCTTGATTATAGACTTTTGCTACAAGCCTAGCATTGTTTCTAGTGATTACACCATTTTCATCTAGTTTGTTTCGAAAAACCCATTTCGTACCAATTATGGTATGATTTTCGGGTCTTGGCACCAAATCCCAAACGTCATTCCGTTTGAATTGGTTAAGCTCCTCTTGCATTGCCAAGGTCCAAAATTCATCCCCAATTGCTTCGGAGATGGTTGTTGGTTCAATTTGAGAAACAACAGCAGTATGACCTAAGGTGTTCTTAAGGGAGTTTCGAGTACTTACCTTTTCTCCAACGTCGCCAATTACCTGTTCGAGAGGGTGATCTTTGATTGTCCTCCACTCGTTAGGCATTTTCGTTTCTTTCTCCAATTGTGGCGCTTCCTCCATTGGTTGTTCCAAAATTTCGTCTCGATTTGCCTTAGGCGTTTCCTCTTGTATTTTGTCTTTCAAGCTATCTAATATACCTGCAAGCTCAAAACCGGAATCTTTTCTCGCCAAGCGAGCATTATTTTCGGCAAATACAACATGAGGGGATTCTTTCACAGTTTCGGTTCTTTTATTAAAAACCCTATATGCTTTGCTACGTGAAGAATAACCAATGAAAATTCCCTCATCGGACTTAGCGTCAAATTTTCCCAATTGATCTTTGCCATTGTTATGAATAAAACATTTACAACCGAATCCTCTAAAATGGGAGATATTTGGTTTCCTTCCCTTATAGAGTTCATAGGGAGTTTTCATGAGTATAGGCTTTATGACTACTCTATTTAAGTCGTAGCATGCGGTACTCACGGCATCCGCCCAAAAATGTTTGGGAATCTTGGCCTCTTCGAGCATGGTTCTAGCCATCTCTTCGAGACACCTATTTTTCCTTTCCACCACCCTATTTTGTTGTGGTGTACGTGGAGCGGAAAAGGTATGCTCGATACCGAGTTCGTCACAAAAGTCCGCAAAGAGATTGTGATCAAACTCTCCCCCATGATCACTTCTAATTGAAGTGACGGTTGTTTCCTTTTCGTTTTGAACACGCTTAAGAAAACATTTGAAATTCTGAAAAGCATCACTTTTATTGGCAAGAAATAAAGTCCAAGTAAATCTAGAATAATCATCAACAATTACAAAAGCATAACGATTTCTTCCTAGACTTTCAATGCGAGATGGTCCAAATAAATCCATGTGAAGCAATTGCAATGGTCTAGAAACAATATTTTTCGATTTGAAAGATGCTTTTGTTTGCTTCCCTTTTTGACATGAATCACAAATAGAGTCATTTTCAAATTTTAAATTGGGAAGTCTGATAACTAAGTTTTGAGAAATCAATTTGTTCAAAAGATGCATGTTCATATGTGCTACTCTACGATGCCATAACCAAGTATCATCCTCTTTACTTATAAGACAATCAACATATTCAGGTGAGGAATTAGCAAGATTAACCATATAAATATTATCCACTCTAAAACCACGAAGGATAATTTTGAAATCACTACGTCTAAACACTAAGCATTCATCCGAATCAAATAGGGCAAGATTTCCCTTGTCACATAATTGACTTATGCTCAAGAGATTATGCTTTAAACCTTTCACAAGTAATATATGCTTAATAGAGGAATTTTCATCCTTACCGACCGATCCGATGCCAATAATCTTTCCTTTATTGTTATCCCCTAAAAGCACACTTCCTCCTTCTTTGTGTTCTAGTTGAAGGAATTTGGATTCGTCTCCCGTCATATGTTTGGAGCATCCACTATCAAGTTACCATAGTACACTTGATCCCTTCAAACATACCTACAAAACAAATTAATGCGTTTTAGGTACCCATGTCATTTTGGGTCCTTGAGGGTTAGGCATATCATAATGATGCGATTGAGTGATATGTCTAAGTCGTGTAAATCATGCAGGGGCAATATGACCAATGCGTCTACAATAATGACAGGTCACGTTGGGGTTATGCATCCTTCTAGGTTCATAGTAACTTGATGGACGAAAATGATTTACTCTATTTTCATTATGACTATTGTGCATTTCATGAGAATCATTTCTTCTACTATCATGAGCAGCATTTCTAGAATAATTGTTTCTAGGTTGAGGGCCATTTCTAGGTGTTCTAAAAGGTTCTAACTTCCTTCTAGTGTGTGGCCTAGAATATGCATCATTTCTAAAGTAGTTATTTCTAGGTGGTAAGTCATTTCTAGGTCTTCTAAAGTGTTCAACATTTGGTCTAGCATGCATATTTGTTCTAGGATTGCTATTTCTAGAATAAGCATTTGTTTTATTAATCCTAGGTTGAGCCTTAGGTGGTTGGGGTTTGGCTTCAACCTTTTCTTTAGGCTCATTTTTAAAACCTATGCCATGCTTGGTTGACTTCAAATTTACAAGGACCTCATTCAAGTTCTTGTGAGAAGAATTAAACTTATCTAAAGTGCCTTTAAGCCTTTCTACTTCATTTTTGAGATGCATACAAGAAGAACAATTTTTAATAGAGCTTTCGGGCTTGTCGGCGCTTCTTTTTCCGAAAAACTTGTTTTCCTCTTTCAGCTTCTCATTTTCTAAAACCAGTTTTTCTAAATCCTTTTCTTTCAAAGAGAGCTGTTTTTGAAAATCTTTTTCTTTTAGAGAAGCATTTTCTTTTATGCTCTTGACAGTTTTTGAAGCCTTAATAAATTCAGTATATAGCTCATCAAAAGCAGTTTGCACTTCTTCAAGAGTAAAGTAGTTTTTAGAAGAGATTTGACATACCTCATCTTGCTTGTCTTCTTGTGCCATAAGACAAAGGTTTGCGGCTTCGTCTTCTTCTTCTTCGCTTGACTCATCTCCGGAGTCTCCTCCCCAAGAAATGTATGCACGTTGCTTCTCAAAAGGTTTCTTCTCCTTTTTGATGTTTGGGCAATTTGATTTTATGTGCCCGGATTCACCGCATTCATAGAACTTTATTTGTTCGCCTTGCTTTTTGCCCTTTCGTTCATACTCCTTTCGCATGAACTTTTGAAATCTTTTGATAACGAGTCCAAACTCGTTGTCTCCGTCCTCATCAACTTGAGGTTGGCTTGTGCTTGCCTTAAGCGCTATTCTTCGCTTCCTTTAATCATCAACAAGAGGGTTAAGTATAGTAGACTCATAAGTCTTAAGGTTACCTCTTAATGTGTCGATGGTGACATTTGAGACGCCAATGGATTCTTGGATTGCGTCGGCCTTTGATCGCCATGCCGCAGTGAGACTTCTAAGAATTTTTCGAACAAGTTCTTTATCTGTGAATGTCTTCTTGAGAGCATGTAGATCATTTATGATAATTGAAAATCGTTCAAACATTTCATCCACCTTTTCACCTTCCTTCATGTAAAATAATTCATAAGCATGGGTTAGGAAATCAATTTTGGCTTCCCTTACCTGGTCCGTACCTTCGTACGTAATTTCCAGCTTGTCCCACATTTCCGTTGCCGTTGTGCAACACGATATTTTCCTGTAATCGTCGGCATTTACAGCACAATATAATAAATTAATTGCTTTAGCATTATTTTGCACCTTTCGGATATCATCCGCGTCATATTCTTCTTCGGACTTGGGAACTTATTCGGTTTCAACCTTTTTGGTTGGAATTTGATTTCCCTTTGTTATCACCTTCCAGAGATGAAAGTTGTTTGCTTGAGTGAAAATTTTCATCCACTCCTTCCAGTACGTGTAGTTTGTACCGTTGAATAGAGGTGGTCGTGTGGAGCATTGTCCTTCATCAATTCCTGCAAAAGAGTCACGAGTAGAAGCCATGGATGGTTCTCTCAAACTGTTAAGTCTTCAGAGAGTTGGGCTCTGATACCAATTGTTAGATAATACGCTTAACGCTAGAGGGGGGGTGAATAGCGTTATATTAAAAATTAGCGTAAACTTGCGGAATTTAAAAAATTGCAGGAAGTAAATAAGTGCGATAAATAATAAAGTACGCACCGATGTATTCTGGTTCACCACAACACGTGGCTAGTCCAGTCCCCGAGAGACTCTCTCGAGATTTTCCACTAACTTGTCAAGCTTACGGGTGCTTAACAAACCTTTACAACTTGAGGACACAAGCCTCAACACCTTTGCTCGGAGATACAACACTCCAAGACTTCAACCAAGGAAACACAAGTTCCTTACAACAAGAGAATCACAATTCTCTTACAAGTGTACAAGACACTAAACACTCAAACAATACACTCCTTAATGAGTAGCTATGAGTAAAAGAAGTAAGCTCAAGATCACAACAACTATGGACAAGACTTTGGCTCTCAAAAGCTTTATGAAATGAATATAAAATGATAAACAATAGTATGCAAGCTTATAGCAATAGAATGATCAGTTGTTGTATGTTATTGTTTTTAAAACACTGAAATGAAGCTGTATTTATAGTTGAAAAAGTTGGCATTACCGTTGCCTAATTGCCAATTAAGAGTTGCTGATTTTACTATGTGACAATCGATTGTCAAGAAGCCAGAATCGATTGTTTGCCAATCGTTCCAAAAATCAATCCCAGATTTTATGCTTAACAATAGATTGTCCAAGATCAACAATCGATTATTGGCAACGTTCAAAAAATCATTTCCAGATTTTACGTAAAACAATCGATTATACAGAATCAATAATCGATTATTCAGCAACGTTCAAAAAATCTTTTTCAGATTTTAACATTAACAATCGATTGTACAAAATCAACTATCGGTTATTCAGCAACGTTCAAAAAATCTTTTCCAGATTTTAATTTCAACAATCGATTGTACAGAATCAACAATCGATTACCTGGCGGTATTTGAAAACTTTACGATAATGGTCAGCTTCACAATCGATTGTGCAATGTTAACAATCGATTATTTATCAGACTTTGAAAATCATTTTAGACACTGCCTCGTGACAATTGATTGTTATATACTCACAATCGATTATTTAATAACTTTGAAAAAGTCTGGAAGACACTGCCTCACACAATCGATTGTCATATGTTCACAATCGATTATTTTGTGACTTTTGAAAATATGATGGACATTGTTTCTTCACAATCGATTGTCATTAGATTTACAATCGATTATTCTGAGTTTTGAAAAACTTTGATGTACACTGCCTCATCACAATCGATTGTCATAAGGTTCACAATCGATTGTCATGCAGGTTTGAAAAAACCTGATGCTCACTGCCTTAACACAATCGATTGTCATTAGTTCACAATCGATTGTCATGCAGTCTTGGCTTAACATAATCGATTATCATAAGTTCATAATCGATTATCTTAGTCCAGATTTTAGAGGCATGTTTAAAAATCATTTTGACTAAAGTAAATAAGCATGATTTAAAAACATTTAGCATTAAATTAAATACGCATGATTTTGTAAAAATAGTTTTACGAGAGAAGCCGTGTCATGAGTCAAGTTGTCGGATCAAAATCACAATTAAGAACGACTCATTTAAACTATATAACTTTGTCTTGTGCTTGAATCTCGTTATCCACCAGTTGTGCGCTTGTACTTGAATTTCGTCATATATCAATTTGTGCTTGTTTGTCATTCATCAAAACCTACACATAAGAACACACGTTTTAGTATAAAGCCTTGAGAACGTGCTTCCAACACTAGTCTGTCCAAACGATCGGCTTTCAGCTGCCATGCTTTGTTGTTGTGATATTCCTTAACCAAATTTATTTAACCAAACCCCTACCTTGCTCATCATGCGGTGTCCTAAACAGTTTTCAGCCACAAACCTCTCCCATTTGTTCAATTCTCAACTCACTTTCTCCTTATGTTGCCAATCAGGGTTTTCACCAATAAGACTCTTTCATTGTTCATTTCTCTCAGCCCCCATTTCCTTACAGTGCAAGTGAGGGTTTTCACCAATGAGACTCTCTCATTATTAATTTCTTTCAGCTCTTGTATCCTTACAGTGCCCCTTGAGGGTTTCCCCGATATGACTCTCTCATTATCATTACTTTCTTGCTCGAACCAAAGTGTTACCCCTGCATATGAATCACCTCTTCTTGCTTGAGTCAACATTCCTTAAAGATTGATCAGAAGGTCTTTCTTTGGACCGTAATGCAGGCCTTTGGATAGGGTTATAAAGAAAGGTATCAAATACTCAAAATAATTCAAATGATTTTAAAATTACAACTTTCAGAATCTGATTTCTTACAAAAACCACAACTTCTACCCCAGTTTCTTTGCTTGGGGACTTTTTAATTTTATTTTGATGAGACCGAGAGTGCCTACGTATCCTTTAACAGAATCGGGTCAAACATAGTTCATGTTATAAATTGCTTTGTTATTGCGATATTCCTTTTTCTTCTTCTTTCCTTTCTCTTCATTTTGTTTCTTCCTTTTCCTTTTGTTGTTTTGTTGTTTTGTTATTTTTTTTCTTTTCTATTACTTTCCTTTTCTTTTCTTTTCTCTTCTTCTTTTTTTTTTCCTTCTATTTTTTGTTCTTCTTTTCTCATTCTTTCCTTTTCTCATCCCTTTACTCCTCTCTCACGCTTGCGTTTCTGACTTTGCTACTGATCCGGAAAGAGGGATATGAAAGAAAATAATTAAAGCTCAAAACAGGTAACAAAGGATAAAGTGTTTAGATAGCAGAACAAAATGCCTTCGTCCTTCCAATCCCCAAAATATGTCAAGTACAAACAAATACAATTTAACCAAAAAATTCATACATAGTATCTTTAAACTGCATTGGAATTGATGGCCATTTCTATGCACTTACTTTCTACATCTGTTCAATACAAGGCTCCATTGGACAACACTCTTGAAACGATGAATGGACCTTGCCAATTCTGGGCGAACTTGCCCTTTGCCTCCGCCTGATGAGGGAGGATACGCTTCAATACTAATTGACCCACCTCAAACCTCCTTGGGCACACCTTCTTATTATATGCTCTAGTCATTGTCTATTAATATAACTGGACGTGATACACTGCCGCTAACCTTTTCTCATCAATCAAACTCCATTGCTCCAGGCGGATTTTGACCCACTCGTCATTATCTATTTCTGCCTCAATAACAATCCAAAGGGATGTGATTTCAATTTTTGCCAGTGTCACTGCTTCTGTGCCATACACAAACAAATATGGAGTTGCCCCTACTGAAGTGCAAACAATAGTGCGATAGCCCAACAATGCAAAAGGTAGTTTCTCATGCTATTTCCTGAAACCTTCCACCATTTTCCGAAGTATCTTCTTTGTGTTATTGTTGGCCGCCTCAACTGCTCCATTCGCCTTAGGGCAGTATGGGATTGAATTGTGATGTGCAATCTTAAACTGCTGACATACCTCTTTCATCAAATGACTGTTGAGACTTGCTCCATTATCGGTGATGATTACTTTCCGGATCCCGAATCGGCAAATGATATTAGAATGCAAAAAGTCGACCATGACTTTCTTGGTCACAGACTTGAAAGTTTTAGCTTCAACCCACTTGGTGAAATAATCAATAGCCACCAGGATAAACCTATGCCCATTTGATGTTGCTGGCTCGACGGGCCCGATGACATCCATGCCCCAAGAACCAAAAGGCCTTGGTGAGGAAATTGTATGTAATTCAGACGGCGGGGAGTGAATCAAATCTCCAAGCACCTGGCATTGATGAAATTTGCGCATGAAACTAATACAATCTCGCTCCATGGTGAGACAATAATAACCTGCTTGGAGAATTTTCTTTCCCAAAACATATCCACTCATAAGCGGTTCACGAACTCTGGAATGTACCTTGGTCATGATCGCTCCATGGTGAGACAATAATAACCTACTTGGAGAATTTTCTTTTCCAAAACATATCCACTCATAAGCGGTTCACGAACTCTGGAATGTACCTCAGTCGTGATCGTTGTGGCCTGTCTAGCATCTATGCATCTCAACAACCCGAAGATCTGGCATTCTTTTGTATAATACTCCTCCACTGAAGAAAAATCCTCTTGATAAGCGACGAATTGTTGTCTTTTGATCATTTATGTCTTGTACTGGGTACACACCATCCTGATATATTCTTGATATCGTGAAATCGAGGTTCACCATCAAGCTCCTCTTCAACCAAATTACAGTAAGCATGTTGATCACGGACTTGGATATAGAGCAGGTCAACATAAGCTTTATCTGGATGATGTGATATCGACACCAAAGTAGACAAGGCATCAACATCCTCATTGTGGATTTTCAGGATATGCATGAACTCTATTGACATGTATCATTGATAAAGATCATGTAGACGTTGCTGGTATGGTATGAGCTTCAAATATCGTGTTTCCCATTCCCCTTGAATCTGGTATACCAGAAGGTCCGAGTCCCCCAAGACCAAGACTTCCTGGACACCCATGTCTGCAGCTAACCTTAGACCCAAAATGCATGCCTCATATTCTGCCATATTGTTAGTGCAATAGAAGCGGAGCTGAGCTGCAACATGGTAGTGATGTCCTATTGTAGAAATAAGTACTGCTCATATCCTAATGGCTTTCATGTTGGCGGCCCCGTCAAATAATAGTTTTCATCTTGGCTTCTCGCCCTGATCCATTTCATCAATATGCATCACCTCCTCATCCAGGAAGTATGTATTTAGAGGTTCGTATTTTTCATCCACCGGCTTCCTGGCTAGATCATCAACAAATGCTTGTGCTTTCATTGCAGTCCGAGTCACATAGATAATGTCGAACTCGGTGAGTAAGATCTTCCATTATGCAAGCCTCCCCTGGGCATAGGCTTTTTAAAGATGTACTTCAGTGGGTCCAGATGTGAGATGAGGCAAGTAGTATAAGTGAAAGTAATGTTTCAACTTCTTTGCTACTCAAGTAAGGGCACAACACGTCCTATTAAGATGAGTATACTTAACCTCATAAGCTGTGAATTTCTTGCTAAGGTAGTATGTGGCCTGCTTTTTTCTTCCAGTGATATCGTGGTGACCAAATACACATCCGAATGAGTTGTCCAAGACTGTCATACACAGGATCAAAGGCCTCCCTGGTTCTGGTGGGACAAATATTGGTGGGTTCGACGAGTGCCCCTTTATTGTATAAAATCCCCCTGCATTCCTCCGTCCACTTGACCCGATCATCCTTTTTCAACATCTAAAAGATAGGCTCACAAGTTTTCATGAGGTGAGCAATAAATCTACTTATATAATTCAATCTCCCCAATAAACTCATTACCTTAGATTTGTTCCTCAGAGGCGGCAATTCTTGTACAGCTTTGATCTTTGATGGATTTAGCTCAATGCTTCGACAGCTGACTATGAATCGTAGCAATTTTCCCGATGGCACACCAAATGCACATTTCGCATGATTGAGCTTGAGGTTTTTCCTATGGAGCCTCTGGAAGAATTTTCTTACATCTCTGACATGGTCAGACTGCTTCCTGGATTTCACAATTGCATCATCTTCATAGACCTCAATCTCCTTATGTATCATATCATGGAATATAGTCTTCATTGCCCTCATATAGGTTGCCCCAGCATTCTTGAGACTGAAAGGCATGAACTTGTAGTAGTATGTTTCCCACGGTATGATAAATTTCGTCTTCTCTGCATCCTCTTCATCCATCAAGATCTGGTGATAGCCTGCGTAAAAATCCACGAAAGAACCAATCTCATGTTTTGCGCAATTGTAAATTACTATGTGGATGTTAGGCCGTGGGAATTTATCCTTTGGATTCGCCTTGTTGAGGTCACGATAATCAACACATACCAAGGTTTTACCACCTTCTTTGGAACAGGCACGTTATTGGCTAACCAGGTGGGATATCGCGTGGCACGGATGACCATTTCCCCAAATTGCTTTGTAACTTCCTCTTTAAATTTTATGCTCATGTCAGTTTTAAACTTCCTCAATGTTTGTTTGACCGGAGGGCGGGCTGGTTCAGTGGGCAATTTGTGAACCACCAAGTCAGTGCTCAGCCATGGCATGTCGTCGTAAGACCATGCAAAAATATCTTTGTATTCAAGTAGCGCTTCGATTATTTCTTCCCTAAGCTGCGGCTCAAGATGGACACTGATTTTAGTTTCTCTTATGATATCTGGGTCCCTTAGATTGACTGCGTATGTATAGCTCAGGTTTGTCTTCCATTGGGCCATCCCATTGGGCCCAGAAACACTGGACTAATGAGTCCATTATTGGAGAACAATAGTGGCCGCTTCTTTCGATTATATCACATCCATTAAAACTATCACATGATCATTATAAAATATACCAAAAGCAGCTTAATAAGGAAGATGCTGAGAAGGACTTCACATCAGATTTCAATCTTAATATTTGGAGAAACAATTTGAAATACTCATCATTAAGAGTACACGTATGTTTAGTTTTCGAATTCCTAATATAACGCAAATTGCAAACGCTAAGCTAACTTTGGATCGACTATTGCAAAATCTACTGGAACTTAAACAAATTAAAAAACATAGTGTTGATACAGTCCATAATTAATACATATTCATGTCCATTACAACACCAAAAATTCTACTAAAAAAAGTTAAATACAGTCATATTATGGAATTGAAACAAAAGTGTTATTTTCCTCATTATCAGCCACAATCTCGAATGTACATAGGTACTATAACTTCTAAGATTTTTGATTAAGGATTGGTACCTTTAGTGTCAACAGGAAAGAGAGCCTATGAGTAAATTGAAACAAGTAGCAAGCAAGCAACAGCTAGTTAACCAGTAAACACCCAGAGATTCAGGAGGTTTTGAGAAAAGCAAATAGTACTAATTGATCTTTAGAGCAGCTCAATATGCAGATTCAGTCCATTGTCAACTTGTAATCAAGGAAAATTCAATCGAAATAGAACATCACCAAAGGACTTCTGAAGAATGTATAAGAGACTAGTATGTATTTTATATATATATATATTCAAATTTACTAAGAGCTTTGAAGGAAAAATCTGCTCGAAAATCCAAAAGTCCCCGCCCCTTAAATGTTCAAATTGTTTTCCTTTTATAATTGAAACCTTAGGTCAACATCAATTTCTTTGTTTTCCTTTTTAGTCCCTTATCCAATTTTCAGTTTTGCCTAAATAGTCGTTGGCTTTCTGACTTGTGCCTTAAGTTTGAGGAATAATTATGTTTGGATCCCTCACTAGAATGTTTTAGGAGTTTGTTACAAGATTCTTTATATTCAAATACCCTTAATACCCCTGTTCCTTATTCTATTTACTGACCTAAGGGATTTTAACCTTGGTTTTCATTTGTTTGATCAAATCTGACCCTAGTTAGTTGCATTTAGGTTATTGGTCAAAATCAAGGTCTGAACTACAGACTCGATTATGTAAAAATGAACAATCAAAGAGTTTAAGAATTAACCAATGCAACTCAGATTTCAAGTAACCATCTCAATGTGGATTTTACATTATTCAGTAACAAAGGATGGAATCAATATTCATGCATGTTTTATATATGTCAAAACCAATGAATCAAAACAATCAGGAAATGAACCCCAATCGACTATGTAGGAAAATAAATGACCAACACTCAGCAGAGAAGACAAGAAATGGGTAAAGGAGATTAAATACTCAAGCTCTACGTGAACAACACTAGTATCATAAGTCAAAATATTGACACAAAACTTAGTCTAACAAATGCAAATTAGACAAGAATCATGATAGGTATAAGATTCTAAAAGGAGACCTTCCCAGAGTTTCAAACATGGCATAAAACAAATAAGAACACTAATGATGAGCATTTGATCAACCATTCAGAGTTTTCAGAGATGAACAGACAAAATTCAGGAAACAAGGATGAGCATGAGATCAGACTACTCAGAAGATTAGTAACACTAAAGGAAACTAGAAGAATAGCAGGCAAGGGGACTACTCAGAACACTTTAAGATGATAATACAGAAAACAAGTGAAATTAAAAGAAAACAAAGCAATTAAGACAAGAAATATATACAAAATACAAGCATTGACAACAATTAGAAAACATGACACTTAGCTTTCGTGCATTCAACCCTAACTTGGAATTTTTCAAGCTCCACGACTTTCTGACCCCTTTTGAGAGGTCTTTAACTTCTAAGGCATTTTTCCTTGAGAATTGAAGAGGGAAAAAGGGTTTGGGGGGGGGGGGGGGTTCATTAATTTTGATACCAGGTGAGGTCTCATATTTGGTTTTCTCTTGTAGTCAGTTGTGTTTGACGGTTGTGGGTGGTAGGGTTGGGGATAGGGATAGTAGAGGGTCATTTGAGACCAATTTGACCGGGTTCTAGTGAGTTTTAGGATTTAGGGTTAATTTTGATTTGATATTCGATCTGTTCTATTAAGATTCAAATGGTGTGGTTTAGTTGGTTGGAAAGAGGGAGGGGAAGTGTTTAAGGGGTGTTGTTTTGGGTTGGTTTGGGGTTCGGTCGCCGGTGACGGTGGTGCCGGCAATCCTTCTTTCGAATATTCGAAGAGTTTGGCACGTGTTCGAAGAAAACTGACCATGGTAAAGGAAAGAGGGGGTCGAGGTGGTCCGGTGGTGTAAATCTGAGGCAACTTGGTGACCGTCCGCCCGTGAGGCCATTTCCGGCGGCGGCGTTAGGGTGGTTGATGGGTGGTCAACGGTTGTCTTATGGCGGTGGTGAGATGGTGATACACCGGAGATGTATGTACGAGGAAGAAGGTATTGGTCTCTGATTATACAGAGACGATTGGACATATATATCTGAAATTGGGCCTGGCTTCAGGTTAGCTTGATGGTCTATGATTAACGGCTATGATCATTTGCCCCGAAACGATGTTGATTTGGGGCAACTCTGATGGACTGGGTCGGAGACCAACATTTGGGTTGGGTATGGGTCCTTTTTCAGGGTATAAAATGACTTGTGCCACCCAGGTCTGGCCCAATTGTGGCCAGCCTGGTTAATTCATTAGAGAAGCCTTTTTTTGTTTTGTTTTTCCTTATTTATTTTAGTTCCTAATAGTATTTTCAAAATTCTAATTGAGCTAAACAACCTAATAACTACCTATTGTGCAAAAATAAATAAAAATGCAACAAATGAAAATTGAGCACAGAAATGCATAACAATTAAAATTCAGGAAATGCCACTTAATTTTTGTGATTTTTGTATTTGCAAAAATAAAAATAATTATAATTTAATCTAGCAAAATATGAAATTAAATCCTAAATTCATATGAAATTTTGTATGTTTTATGATTTTATGCATGCACTAATGAAAACACACTGACACGCGCAATTAAATCCTAAAATTAAATCCTAAAAATAAATATTTAAAAGGAAAAAATCCTAAACTTGAGAGTCTTGTAGGAGTCGTCTCAACAAGGTAAAAATCACATGCTCATAGGTACAACTATACATATTTTGGCTGTCAAGGGCTCGGTTATTCAATACGGACATGGTTCGTTAAACTGTTTGGTACGGTACATCATTTTCCTATCAAGACCCCGTTCAGCATATCCTGGCTTCTCCGAGGAGGTGACCTCGAGGGGGGGGGGGGAGGGATGCCCCTCAGCATTCAAGGTTATTTGAAGAGAAGCCTTGAATACTTGTTAAACCTTCCTTAGGCAGCATATAGACGTTGCCTCAGTAAAAACCTTGTCGGTAAAACCATTCTAGGGATAAAAAGCCGATCAAAGTAAAAGAGTGCAACGCACTATGTTGAAACTTAAGGCCTTTGAGCTTTTAGCAGTAATAGTGTTTGAGCATTGATACATTCCAGTTGCTTGGAAGTTGTTCGCCTTTCGTGGGGCCGAGTTTATAGGACCCTTTGCCAACTATCAAAACGAGGCGGTACGGTCCTTCCCAGTTCTGACCTAGCATTCCTTCATTAGGATTTCGAGAATTTAAGGTGAACTTCCTTATGACTATGTCCCTGATTCCAAAATGTTAGAGATTTGTTCTCCTATCATAGTATCTTTCAGTCCTCTATTTTTGTGTGGCTACTCAGACCAGCGAGGCTTCTTGCTTTTCATCCAATGGTTCGATAGCAGTAGCCATGGTCTCATTATTCGATCTCTTGGTGTTGTATCTAACTCTGGTTATAGGTTCTCCGACCTCAACCAGTATTAGAGCCTTGGCACCGTACACCAGGGAGAAAGGCATTTCCTCCGTGCTTGATTTTTGAGTTGTTCTATATGCCCAGATTACTTCGGGTAATATTTCTCTCCATTTTCCCTATGCTCTTTCGAATTTCTTCTTTAAGTTTTGAATGATGTTTTTGATTGTATACTCGGCCTCGCCATTTGCAAATGGGTGGTATGGTATTGAAATGATCTTTTTGATCTTGTGATCTTCAAGGGACTGAGTCACTTTGCTTCCGATAAATTACTTCCTGCTATCACACGTTATCTCGGAAGGAATTTCGAATCGACACATGATATGGTCCCAAATAAAAATAATGACTTATTTTTCTCTTATTTTTTCAAAATATAGTGCTTCAACCCATTTCAAGATATAGTAAGTCAAAATAAATCTAGCTTTACCTGGCACCCTTCGAAAAGGTCTCACGATGTCCATCCCTCATTTCTTGAATGGCTATGGTGACAATACTAGATGAAGTTGTTCACCGGGTTTGTGAGTCATCAGGGAAAATCTTTGGCATTTGTTGCATTTGCGGACGAACTCTTAGCTGTCCTTCTCCATGTTGTCCCAATAGTAGCCTGCCTTAATTATTTTTTCGAATCAAGGAATCGGCACCGGAATGATTTCTCCAGGTTCCCTCGTTGATCTCTCGGAGCACATAGTCTATGTCTCTCAGCCCTAGACATACTGCTAGAGGGCCATTAAAAGTTCTTCTATAAAGAGTTTTGCTTTTGTCGAGTGAGAATTAGGCTGCTTTGGTTTGCAAGGCTTTCGATTCTTTTTTCTCTTTTGGCAGCTTCCCACTCTCCAAATAATCGATATATTTATTTCGCTAATCCTATGTTAGGCGAGTGGAGTTGATCTAGGTGTAGCCTTCCTCGATCACTAATTTTGACAGTTAAACAATAGATTCAGGGTGTACGTCATCTTCCTCAACAGGCTATCCCAAGTTTGTGAGTGCATCGTCTTTGTTATTCTCCTCTCGGGGTATGTAGACCAGGGTACATTATTTGAAACGGTGTAATGTGATTTGAATATTGTCTAAGTATCTTTGAATCCTGTCTTCCCGAACCTCGAAGCTCCAATTTACATGATTTACTACTAGGTGGGAATCACATTTTTCTTCAATGACCTCGGCTCCTAGGCCATTGGCCAATTCCAAACCGACAATCATAGCCTCATACTCAGCTTTATTACTAGTCAACCTTATGGTCTTTATAGATTGTCTAATTACGCCGCTCGTGGGTGGCTAAGGACTACACCGAGCCCGGACCCTCTTACGATCGAGGGGCCGTCAGTGAACATGGTCCATGTCTTTCTCGACATCAGGTACGAGGGAGGGAGTGAACTAAGGCTGTTGGTTGTTGCGGTTCCGAACCGGAACCAGACCGGAACCGTGGCCCTGCCGATTCCGGAGGCCCGGTTCCGGCGGTTCCGATTCTACCGGTTCCAGGGAACCGTTATGGGCCGGTTCTACCCATTGGAACCGCTAGAACCGGACCCGCCAGACCCGGAACCGGCTGGCGCTTCTGGACCGGTTCAGGCGGTTCCGGTTCGGTTCAGGCGGTTCCAACAAACATTTTTTTAACAATTTTTTTTTAAAATAATTTCAGTAACGTCTCTTTGCAAAAATTAGCCGTTTGGAAGTTTAAAAAATAGCCATTTGGCTCCCAAACATTAATTTAACCCCAAACTTTATATAATTACACTATTTCCCTTTTCTCAACTATAAATACCCCCTCATTCTTTCATTTTTATTCACCAATTCATCAATATCTCTCAATCTCTCTCAAGCTCTCTTTCGATCTTTCTAGTGCAAGTGCTTAATTTATTGTTGCAAATTCGTGAAAAATTGTGAAGTTGTTGAATTGAAGTTTTCAAGTGTTTAAGTTCAACGATTTTCAATTTTCAAGAAATTTTTCGTCAATCCGGTAAACTCGTTTCAACTCTTACGTGCTAATAGTATTTTTTTGTATTTTTAGTTTGCTTAATTCTGATTAGTATGCATTTTCGTTGAAAAAAATGTTCGGTAAAGGAAAAGGTAAAACCAGTGAAAGTAGTGGCCAAAATACTACCCCTCCCCCAGCTCCCCGACCTAAAAAAGATAAGCAAGTTGAATGTAGTAGCCAACCTAGATGTCATAATGAACCCTTCGTAATCCTTGATAGTGATCACCCTTGTTTTCAATTTACCGACAGTGAATTTCGACATGATGTTGCAGTATGTGATAGATTAGATGATGATATTATGAATGCTCTTTATCCTAATGAACCTATCTTAGAGGAAAATGAGGATGATGATGATGATGATGATGAAACCCAAGCTCCAGTAGATTTAGATGATACACCTACTAGTCCTGCTTATAACTTAGGTAATGAACCGGCACACCCACCTGTACAAACTCTCACTTTTAGTATACAACCTCCTAAACGTACAGAAACATCATTAGTTTGGCAATTTTTTACTCAACTAAGAGAACAAAATAAGGCTAAGTGTAACTCTTGTGGGAAATTACTTGTTCATAGGTATACTGGAGATCGTAGCAGCATGGGTAGTTTGACTAAGCATATAAAATTACACCCTAGAGATAACGCTAGATATTTGCAAATTAAAGCGCAACAAGAGGGGAGGACAAGTGTTGATTCTCAAGTTAACCCAAGTACTGATTCAAATCTAGTTTAACCAGGAATAAACACTGTCACCGGAGGTATTTTTTATTACGATCCAAGTAAGGATCGTGAAGAATTAGCGAAAATGATTACTGTTATGTGTTTGCCTTATACTTTTGCTTCTAATCCTGCATGGATTCATTATATTAGAATAGTATTTAATCTTACTAATAAAGGTTGGCCTCGCGCAACAGTTAAGGGCGATATTTATAAATTCAAGCATGAATATGAACAATATTTGCGCTATCTATTTACGCATATAAGTAATCGTCTTTCTATTACAACTGATATTGGTAGAAGTGGAAATGACTGTGATTATCTAACTGTAACAAGTCATTGGATAGACGAAGACTGGACAATGCAAAAACGCATAATTGCATATAGAATAATTAATTCACGGTACACGGGTAGGTATATAGCTAACACTATTTAAGAAATATGTAGATATTTTAGCTTTAGTGATAAAATAATGGCAATTTCTATGGATAATGCTTCTAGCAACACTAGTGCAATAGGCATGCTAACAAAAATACTTAATCCTGCATTTAGTAATATTTTCCATGTCAGATGTATTTGTCATATTTATCATTTAATTGTTGGTGATGGTATGCGAATATTAAACATAGAAATTGAAAAAGTGAGAATGGCTCTTAATTGGCTATTTTATTCGAACCGTAGAAGTAGACTTAGAGAATATATTAAAAAATGTGACGAATATGGCCTTACAGAAAGAAAGGTTCCTAAACCTTGCCCGACTAGGTGGCATTACATGTACGAAAATTTAGTAGTAGCGTATGAATATAGAAACCCAATTAATGCTACGTTTAATTCTCGGGTAGGTGGTGAGGATGATGATGAAATGCTAACTACCCAAGATTGGACTAATGTTAAAATTCTTTTAGATCTTTTAGAATATTTTCAAGTGGCTACAAATACTTTTTCTGGACAATATTATCTGACTATTTCTAACTGTTTAGTTTATATTGCCGCACTTGCTGATTTGTTTGTTGATTTTTGCGAGGGTGGGGATAGTTATTCACTTGCAATAAAAGAAATGAAAAAAAAGTTTAACAAATATTTTTTGCCAATCCCTCCTATTTTTGGTGTAGCTGCTATGTTAAATCCAACAATGAAATTAGGATGTCCTCACTTTTGGTATTCTAATATTTATCGAGCATTAGATCTTTCAGAAGACAAAATTGCTACACTAGCTAATGCGAAAGCATCAATTAAATTTAATGCTATTTATAATGCTTATAAACATGCGTTAGAGCATGCTAGGCCAAATATTCCAACCCCTACTTCATCTACATCACAATCGTCTAAAAGAGTTGCTGGCTTAACAGCTCTTAAATCGTGGACGGAGTTCAGAGGTACTCAAAGTTATAATTTTGATGAAATTTTCCATCTAAATGAGCTTCAAGTTTACTTGTCACAGGGACTAGAAAAGGAGAATCCAGACGGCTCTTTCGACCTTTTGGAATGGTGGAAGTCAAGGGAAAAGCATTTTCCCGTTCTTGCAAGGATGGCTCGGGATGTTTTGTCAATTCAAGCGTCAACTGTTGCATCGGAGAGCGCATTTAGTCAAGCAAGACTAAAAATAGGTTATCACAGAGCATCGATGCGGGAGAGCTTGGAAAAATCAGTGCTTTTTCGAGATTGGATATGCGCAGAAAGAAGGAACGTTGGCATAGCAGAATCACAACCAGCAATAGATGAGGCATATGAAGAAATGATAGCAGAACTTGCTGAGGAAGCAACTTCACCCGGAAGTGGTGATGAACAAGCTTCATTTCCACCACCGCCAACACAACCACCTCCCAACATTGACAGTTTTATGAGATTTCTTAGAAATACAACATAAATTATGATGTAACTTGTACATTGGCACATCTTCTTTTAGTTTTTTTTTTCCTTTTAATGGTGGTATTAGTACCATGTTGTGCTCATTCCATTAGGGGAAGGAAGACTAAGAAAGATATGCCATTTTGGTCAATAAATATGCTCTTTATCATATCCTTGAATATCTTTTTTCTCTATATTTCTTTGTCTTTACATAGATATCAATCCTTGAATATTTATATAACATACAATATATAACATACAACACAATATACTAATGACAACATTCTTTTATCAATATATACTACTTATGTACAATTTATACTAATTACTAACTACAACACAATATACACTACTTATATATATATACTACATACATACAATATATACTACTTGGATGCGATCATACCAGCACTAACGCAACAGGATCCCATCAGAACTCTGAAGTTAAGTGTGCTTGGGCGAGAGTAGTACTAGTATGGGTGACCCCCTGGGAAGTCCTCTTCTTGTATCCCTCTTTCTCCAGACCCCACTTTGTGGGACTATACTGGGTAGTTGTTGTTGTATACAATATATACTACTTATACACAAAATATACTACTTATATACAATATATAATAATTACTACAACACAATATATACTATACTAATAACTTAGTACACCATATAAAATATATTCTACTCTATACTAATGACTACTATACAAGATATTGAATAAAAAAAAATTCAGACCCGCCAGAACCGGAACCGCATGGCACCTGGAACCGTTACGGGCCGGTTCCACCATGAGAACCGCCAGACCCGGAACCGCCAGAACCGGAACCGCCAGAACCGGAACCGCCAGAACCGGAACGCCAGACCCAAATAGACCCAGAACCGGAACATAATATAGTCTTAGAGTGAACTCAGCGAAGTCTACCAAAATTATAGTCGTTCGAGGCTAATACTCGATATCATATCCCCCGAGTTTGATAGCCCAATTGGCTAGTCGGCCTGATTATTTGGGTGTATACAATATGCTTCGAAAGGGATACATCGTTAAAATGCAAACATGATGGCATTGGAAGAAAGGTTTCAGTTTTCGAGATGCACTTATTAATGCAAGAGCTAGTTTCTCTAAGTGTTGGATATCTGATTTCGGCATCACCCAAGGTCCAACTTACATAATAAACAAGGAATTGTGTACTTTGTTCTTCTAGAACTAGCACACCGCTTACATTTATCTCAAACATGGCCAGGTACATGTATAATGTTTCTTCCTCTTTCAGAGTGTGGACCAAAGGCGGGCTTGCCAGGTATCACTTCAATTCCTCTAAAGCGCGTTGGCACTCCAGAGTCCATTCAAAGTTGTTTTCCTTTTTGAGCAAGGAGAAGAAATGGTTACCGTTGCGGCCAAATGCACATGCAAGTATACGCGGATGTCAAGTAATAAAGTGACTCAAAAGTTGGATGTCGAACCTACTGGGACTTGTGATTAACTATTAACTAAGTTAGAATATCCTAATATCTATACGAGAAATAAACCTAAAAGTAGTTGATTCTAAACAAATAAAAACAAATAATGAACTTTGAACAGAGGAAGAGCAGATTTTTATGTTATAAATAGCATGAAAATGGTCTAGGGCTATCTAACAATCATATTGTATTCTTCTATTGAATTGATTAATTAATTTATCTGGTTTATTAGTTGACAAGGTTAATATTGCTCATAAGAATATCTCGAGTTCTTACTCGCCTATTCAAGCTAACCTAACGACTATAAGTCTATGAAATTAGAACTAACAAGAATGCATTTATAATTCCTATAAATCAACCAATTAAGGAAATTAGGTAGATGTCTATACTAACCGCGAATCCATTCCTTGATTCGTAGGTTCAAGAACTTGCTCAACTCAATCCTATATGCAATCTATAATTCCCATTTTTGAGTTCAACTCTAGACTCGTAGATAGTATTCAATTGGTGATCAAGCAGTCAAATAATAATGAGTAGGACTGCATCAATAACCCAATACAATAAACTATGAAATCAAAACCAATATCCGAATAACAATAGTCATGAAAGAACCATATCCCTAGAACGTGAATTTTAGCTCCACATAGACATGGTAGCTAAACAACAAATCATATAAATAAACATAACATTACAAAGTTTAGTGGAAGAAAAGATGAAACCTGATGAATTCCGGCCTCCATGGCGGCTCTGTGCTTGACTTTTCCTCTAAAAAACGTCCTCCCCTAAAAATAGGTTTTAGGATGGCTTTTATATCAATTGGAGGCATCTTAGGGTGAAAATAACTGAGTCCTAGTCAAAATAGGACACTTCAGCGACCCAAACGTCCAGGGCAGTGTGGGGCACTGGCCCTGGCGCTCAAAATATTTGAGTACTGGAAACTGCGCCACGGCCAGGGCCCCACGCTGGCTATTGCCCTCAAAATTGACATTTTGCCTTTTTCCTCCTATTTCGCTCCAATTCGCGCCCTTTCGCCTCAAATTGCATCCGATTAACTCCAACACATAGAAGCACCATGATTTAGCACAAAGAATCATATTATACATTTTAAATCATCGAAACATGAGCAAAATGCGAGGCAATATATACCAAAATATACATAATTTAAGCCGATTATCAACACCCCACACATAAACATTGCTCATCCTCGAGTCAACCAACAAATAACTCTAATTTTTAGCATTGTTCATCAATGACCATTGGTTGTAGAAACAATTAAATTCTAGCATATGTAATCACAAAACACTTCCCTTTACTTATGACGTACTTCAAAAATATTCAACCAAAGGCAACATTCTCATAACAATCCTAGCATCACAACTGACTCAATGTCACAATGTACTTGTGGCTTGAACACCCAACAACCGAGAGGAGTCTAATAATATAACCTATCTATCATGAAGCAATGTGCCCTCACAATAAGTACAAGAGAATACGTTGAACCACACAATAAAATCTTATGATCAAATACAGTTTAAGGACTCATATATATATATATCAAAGAAATTTCTCACTCTCACAAACGAAGTCACATGCATGCACTTGGTACCATAGGCTTGCCCATAATGTAAATATCTACTAATATAGGCTCAACCAATCTAAAATCAATTAGGACTTTTTGATGGTTGTAAAGTGGGCTAAAGGATGGGTAGGATATATTTAGGAATAGTGATTAACCCTTCTAAGCATTTTAACATATCATATAATCAACTTTAAGCGCAAATTACTTCACTTCCACAAACAATATCACCCTAAAAATGCTCCCTTCTTCTTTAAGCTCTAAATTAATTCATACACACTAGCAAGAAAAAGACAACAGTATATTCATCTCTATTTTTTTAGATTATTCTTTTTTTAATTATTGCTAGTGGTGTACTATTTTACAAAAAAAGTGCACTTTTGTTCCGTTTATTTTTTCCACTCAAAAGCCACCCACACCTAGTTCCTTTTTACTTCTTTTAGCATTTATCTCACAATTAAAGTGCTTTTAGATGAAGAAAAGGATCAAAATAATGTCATTTAAGAATAAAAAAGGTATAGGCTTGTAATGTGGTTGCCAAATAAAAGTCTATAGGCTCAAAAGGGTTGACTAGGGATAAATTTTATTTGTGGTATGCAATAAGATAAAAAAATCAAAGAAAGGCTAAAATCATCTACAAAACCGAGCATCACCGAAAAAATTTCTTCAACTCAAATACCGGCAAGTTCTAGACACAAGTATAATGCATGGATTATACAAAAACATCACTATACATGGCACATGACTCACTAAGGACGGTCACATTCCAACTGTCAAATAAATGCAAGTATTCACGGAGCTACAAGACATTAAGTATTAAGCGCATAAGTAGAGTAAATGAGACATATGCATCACAAGACATGATATCCCACTATGCAAGGCATCATCAATAATTTAAAATCATAGGGAAAATACTACACATGTTAAAGCATAAATATGCTACTATCAAACAAGTCAAAAGCGACTAGGAATCTCGTATTTCTTCCATTTATTTCCTAAATCCTAATCCACTCTAAAAATAAAAAAAATAACCGAGTCCAAGTTAGAATAGGACACTTCAGTGGCCCGAGTGTCCAGGGCAGCATGGGGTGCTGGCCCTGGTGCTCAAATTAGTTAAATAACGTTAGTTGTAGCCCTCAAAATTGACTTTTTGTCTTTTTGCTCCAATTTCGCTCCATTTCGCACCCTTTCATCCCAAATTGTATCCGAATGACTCCTACATATAAAACAACCATAATTTAGCGCAAATCATCAAATTAAACATCTCAAATCATCAAAACAAGAGAAAAATGTGTGGCAATATATACCAAAATATACATACATTAAGCCAATTATCAACACCCCACACTTAAACATTGCTCATCCTCGAGTCAACCAACAAATAACTCTATTTTTAGAACTGTTCATCAATGACCATTGGTTGTAGAAACAATTAAACTCTAGAATATGTAATCACCAAACACTTCCCTTTAACTTATCCCGTACTTCAAAAATATTCAACCAAAGGCAACATGTCATAACAATCCTAGCATCACAACTGACTCAATGTCACAATGTACTCGTATCTTGAAACACCTAACAACCGAGAGAAGTCTAATGATGTAACCTATCCCTCGTGAAGCCATGTGCCCTCATAACAAGAACAATAGAATACGTTGAACTCACACAATCAAATCTCATGATCAAATATAGTTTAAGGACTCATATATATATCAAATAAATCGCTCATTCTCACAAATGAATTCACATGCATGCACTTGGTACAATAGGCTTGCCATAATGTAAATATCTATTAATGTGGGATCACTCGATCTAAAATCAATTAGGACATCTTCATGGTTGTAATATGGGCTAATGGCCGGGTAGGATATATTTAGGAATAGTGAATAATCCTCCTAATCATTTTAGCACATCATATAAGAAACTTTAAGTGAAAATTATTCAATCTACTTCACTTTCACATATTTTGTAAAAACTTGTTACGGCCTACGCGGTCGTCAAGTAATAAAGTGAGTCGAAAGTCGGATGTCAAACCTACAGGGACTTGTGATTAACTATTAAATAGATTAGACTATCCTAATTATCTATACAAGAATTAAACCTAAAAGTATTTGATTCCAAACTAATTAAAATAAATAAAAACAAATGATGAACTTTGAACTGAGGAATAGCAGATTTTGATGTTAGCAATCTTATGAAAATGTTCTAGGGGTATGGGATATCTAATAATCATATTGTATTCATCTATTTAATTGTTCAATTATATCATCTAGTTTATTGGTTGACAGGGTTAATATTGCTCATAAGAATCTGTCGAGTTCTTACTCAACTATTCAAGCTAGCATAACGCTTATATGTCTATGAAAATAGAACTAACAAGAACATATTTATAATTCCTGTAAATCAACCAAGTAAGGCAATTAGGTATATGTGTATACTAACCGCGAATCTTGTCCCCGATGTCCAGGTTCAGGAACTTGCTCTACTCAATCCTATATGCAATCAAAAATTCTCACTTTCGAGTTCAACTGTAGATTCGTAGATAGTATTCGCTTAACGATCAAGAAATGAAATAATTAAGCGCATGATTGAATAAATAAAATAATATGATAAACTAAGAAATCAAAATCAATATCTGAATAACAATAGTCATGAAAAAAACACAACGCTAGAACGTGAAGTTTAGCTCCACATAGGCATGGTAGCCAAACAACAAATCATATAGAGAAGCATAAAAATTACTAAGTTTGGTGGAATAAAAGATTAAACCTAATGAATTTCGGCCTCCATGGTGGCTCTGTTCTTGTTTTTTTCTCTTAAAAACGTCCTCCCTCAAAATAGGTTCTAGGGTGGCTTTTATATCAATTGGACGCGTCTTAGGGTGAAAATAACCGAGTCCAAGCCGGAATAGGACACTTTCGTAACCCGAGCATCCAGGGAAGCATGCGGCGTTGTCCCTGGTGCTCAAAATATTTGAGTACTGGAAACTGTGCCATAGCTAGCACCCTACACTGGCATTGGCCCTCAAAATTGACTTTTTTCCTTTTTGCTCTAATTTCGCTCCAATTCACGCCCTTTCATCCCAAATTGCATCCAAATTACTCCTGCACATAGAAACACATTAATTTAGCACAAATCATTATATTAAACACTTCAAATCATCTAAACATGAGCAAAATGCAAGGTTATATATGTTAGTTAAAACGCTTAACGCTAGAGGGGTGGTGAATAGCGTTATAATAAAATTTAGCGTAAACTTGCGGAAATTAAAATTTGCAGGAAGTAAATAAGTGCGATAAATAATAACTTACACACAGATATATCCTGGTTTACCACAACGTGTGGCTAGTCCAGTCCCCGAGAGACTCTCTCGAGATTTTCCACTAACTTGTCAAGCTTCCGGGTGCTTAACAAACCTTTACAACTTGAGGATGCAAGCCTCAACACCTTTGCTCGGAGTGACAACACTCCAAGACTTCAATCAAGGAAACACAAGTTCCTTACAACAAGAGAATTACAATTCTCTTCCAAGTGTACAAACACTAAAACACTCAAACAATGTACTCCTTTATGAGTAGGTATGAGTAAAAGAAATAAGCTCTAGATCACAACAACTTTGGACAAGAATATGGCTCTCAAAAGCTTTATGAAATTGAATATAAAATGATAAACAAAAGTATGCAAGCTTATAGCAATGTAATGATCAGTTGTAGTATGTTGTTGTGTTTAAAACACTTAAATGAAGCTGTATTTATAGTTGAAAAACTTGGCATTACCGTTGCCTAATTGCCAATTTAGAGTTGCTGATTTCACTCACTGACAATCGATTGTCAAACCCCAACAATCGATTGTCTGCCAGTCAGACCAAAATTCAATCCCAGATTATACGCTTGATAATCGATTACTTACAATCAATAATCGATTACTGGCAACGTTCAAAAAATCCTTTCCAGATTTTACCACAAACAATCGATTGTCCAGAATCAACAATCGATTACTCAGCAACGTTCAAAAAATCTTTTCCGGATTTTAATTAAAACAATAGATTATACAAAATCAATAATCGATTACCCAATAACGTTCAAAAAATCTTTTCCGGATTTTAATCAAAACAATCGATTATACAGAATCAATAATCGATTACCAGATGGTATTTGAAAACTTTACGACAACGGTCAGCTTCACAATCGATTGCACAAAGTCAACAATCGATTACTTATCAGTTTTTGAAAAACATTTTAGACACTGTCTCTTTGACAATCGATTGTCCAATGTAACAATCGATTATTTAATAAATTTGAAAATCACTGGAAGACACTGTCTCAACATAATCGATTACCATTAGTTCATAATCGATTATTCTGAGTTTTGAAAAACTTTGATGGACACTGCCTCAGTCACAATCGATTGTCATTAGTTCACAATCGATTGTCATGCAGGTTTGAAAAACCTGATGCTCACTGTCTTACTCAAAATCGATTGTCATTAGTTCACAATCGATTGTCATGCAGTCTTGGCTTAAAAAAATCGATTATCATAAGTACATAATCGATTATCTTAGTCCAGATTTTTAAGGCATGTCTAAAAATTATTTTGACTACTGTAAATATGCATGATTTAAAATCATTTGACATTAAATTAAAAATATGCATGATTTTGGAAAATAGTTTTATGAGAGAAGCCATGTTACGAGTCAAGTTGTAGGATCAAGATCACAATTAAGAATGACTCAATTAAACTATAAAACTTTGTCTTGAGCTTGAATCTCGTTGTATATCAATTGTGCGCTTGTTTCTTGAACTTTGTCATATATCAATTTTTGCTTCGTTTGTCATTCATCAAAACATATACAAAAGAACACACGTTTTAGTATATTGCATTGAGAACGTGTTTCCAACAATTTCCCCCTTTTTGATAATGGCAAACATTAAGCGGGATATGCAAGACAAGAAATTTATATTGACGATTCAAGACAAGTATATACATGCAACAGGTATGTAATTTGTTCCCCCTCAATTTGAGAATTCCCCCTCAATTTAAGCTTATAATTTGAGAGTGCATCATACCCGTTATCTTCCCCCTTTTGCCATTAGCAAAAATAATAATAAGATGCCAAAGATGAAATAAACCTTGTTTATTTATAAAAAATTACAGCAACAGGGAAGACAATACAACATATAAAAACAAACTTAAAAAAACTACAATTATTCATTCATCATCTTCCGCCTCATCATCCGGCGCTGCTTCATATGGAAAAAGACCCGCATATGGATAATGAACGTGGTCAAAATATCCATGGATCTCGTGAGTTTATTGACCGAAAGAAGAGGTCAATGAAGCAATTTGGTCGGAAATGAATTGGAGGGAAGGCTCTCGAGGCGGAGGAGCACGACGGGTTGGAGGAGGAGCAGGCGCTACATGATCACCGTCATGATGAAAGGAGGATTCCGAAATTTCCCACTTTTTGGTACTCTTTTTGAGAGGACCATTTCCAGTGACAAATCGGGTGGCTTCAAGGAAGTTCATGATGAGGAGAGCATAAGGAAGAGGCCTATCATCTCCGATAGCGTCACGCATGTGAATTTTGATAAGCCGACACCAATTGATGTTAGCTCCGGTAACTATGGCATGCATGAGCTTGGTGACCTCTTGGGAAATGGTGGTATGGTTGTGCTTATGAGGCTTGAGGACTCGGGTGACGAAATAGAAAATTAACCGGTAATTTGGATCCATTCCCGTAATTGTAGGACGACGGGAGGAGAGATTTGGATCATAAGAAGTAAGACCGATTTGGTGTAAGAGGGCTGTTTCATCAAAAAGGGCTCCGGCCTCTCCGGTGTACCGAAAAATGTCTTCACCATTATGAGGAAGACGGGTAATGGTATGAAGATTTTCATCGGAAAGAAGAATTTGAACACCATTAATGTTGGTGACAAGCTCACCATCATCATCCTCATGGAGGTTGGAATAAAATGCTTGAACCAATGTAGTATTGATGTAAGGATGGGTAAAAAGTCAAGAAGTTGAGAATTTTTGAGCATATTTGCAGCAGGGCCAAATGATTCAAGATACTTGTGGGTTGAAAAGCGGGGTGGAAGAATGTCGCATTTTTTAAATTTGGTTAAGAATCGAGTAAGCTCGATGTCGGAATTAAAATATAGAACGGAACCATCTTGATAGGGATAGTTCGGACGAGGAGGGGCAGCAGAGGCGGATGCGCCGTGCCTAGCAGAACGGGAACGTTTTGAGTGACGGCCCGACATTTTTAATGAAAGCTGCTGGATTTTGCAAAAGATTAGAGAGAATTTGATATTTTTAAAGCTAAAATTGATGCTTGAGTGAATGAATATGAACATATATGAAGCCTATTTATAGAGGGGAGAGTGGCTTATCATTTATGGAAGAATTCTGCTGAGAATTTAAAGCCAAATCAGTCAGAAGCGGTAAAATAAATTCATTGACCGTTAGACAATCGATTGTTGAGATGCAATAATCGATTGTTGAAGAGTTATGACCTGACTTGGAATTGAGACAAATCGATTGAGGAGTCAAACGGTAACAAGGGTTTAAATTTCTGACATGTCAAATGTGGTAATCGATTACGGGACCAAACGGTAACAAACTTTTGAGTTACTGACATGAAATAATCGATTATATATGTGAAATAATCGATTGTTTTGGACAAGCATTGCTGAATGGCTGAGACAGAAATCGATTATGCAATTTAAGGAATCAATTATTAAACAAAGCTGCATAATGAACATAAACCATAAACAATCGATTAGTGATACTGCTAATCGATTTTCAGCACAGTAAAATAATCGATTATTTGCTTGGAACAATCGATTGTTCTGTGTCAAAACTTTATAATTCCCCCTATCTTTTAGGGCGATACCTGCAAAATAGAATTAAACGTCTCCGACGCTCAAGTCAGTAATTTGTATAGAAGTAATAACTTAAACTAGTGTTGCCAAGTGAGAACGTGAGCTCTTAAGAAGTGTGTCCTAAAGTGTTCTTAAGAGAGTTTCGGGTACTTACCTTTCCTCCGACGTCTCCAATTACCTGTTCAAGAGGGTGATCTTTGATCGTCCTCCACTCATTTGGCACTTTTGTTTCTTTTTCCAATTGTGGCGCTTCTTCCGTTGGTTTTTCCTTAGTTTAATCTTTATTTTCCTTGGGTGGTTCCTCTTGTATTTTGTCTTTCAAGCTATCTAAGATACCTGCAAGATCAAAACCGGAATCCTTTCTCGCCAAGCGAGCATTATTTTCGGAAAATACAACATGAGGGGATTTCTCCACAATTTGGGTTCTTTTATTAAAGACCCTATATGCTTTACTACGTGAGGAATATCCAATGAAAATACCTTCATCCGACTTAGCATCAAATTTACCCAATTGGTCTTTCCATTGTTATGAACAAAACATTTGCAACCAAAAACTCTAAAATGGGAAATATTTGGTTTTCTACCCTAATAAAGTTCATAGGGAGTTTTCATGAGTATCGGCCGAATTACTACTCTATTTAGAACATAGCAAGCGGTACTCACGGCGTCCGCCCAAAAATGTTTGGGTATCTTAGCTTCGTCGAGCATGGTTCTAGCCATCTCTTCGAGACACCTATTTTTCCTTTCCACCACCCCATTTTGTTGTGGTGTACATGGAGTGGAAAATGTATGCTCTATTCCGAGTTCGTCACAAAAGTACGCAAAGAGATTGTGATCAAACTCTCCCCCATGATCACTCTTAATTGAAGTGACGGTTGTTTCTTTCTCATTTTGAACACGCTTAAGAAAATAATTAAAATTTTGAAAAGCATCACTTTTATTGGCAAGAAATAAAGTCCAAGTAATCTAGAGTAATCATCAACAATCACAAAAGCATATCTATTTCTTCCTAGACTTTCAATGCGAGAAGGACCAAATAAATCCATATGAAGCAATTGCAATGGTCTAGAAGTTGAAACAATGTTTTTAGATTTGATAGATGCTTTTGTTTGCTTCCCCTTTTGACACGAGTCACAAATAGAGTCATTTTCAAATTTTAATTTGGGAAGACCAACAACTAAGTTTTGAGAAAACAATTTGTTCAAAAGATGCATATTGATATGTGCTACTCTACGATGCCATAGCCAAGTATCATCCTCTTTACTCATTAGACAATCAACATAATCGGGTGAGGAATTAGCAAGATCAACCATATAAATATTATCCACTCTAAAACCACGGAGGATAATTTTGAAATTACTACGTCTGAACACTAAGCATTCATCCGAATCAAATAAAGCAAGATTTCCCTTGTCACACAGTTGGCTTATGCTCAAGAGATTATGCTTTAATCCTTTAACAAGTAATATATGCTTAATAGAGGAATTTTCATCCTTACCGACCGAGCCGATGCCGATGATCTTTCCTTTATTGTTATCACCGAAGATAACACTTCCTCCTTCTTTGTGCTCTAATTGAAGGAATTTGGATTCATCTCCCGTCATATGCTTGGAGCATCCACTATCAAGGTACCATTGTACACTTGATCCCTTCAAGCACACCTACAAAACAAATTAATGTTCTTTTGGTACCCATGCCATCTTGGGTCCTTGGGGGTTAGGCATATTAAAATGATGCGATTGAGTAATATGTCTATGACGTGTAAAGCATGCAGGAGCAATATGACCAATACGTCTACAATAATGACAAGTCACATTTGGGTTATGCATCCTTCTAGGTTCATAGTAACTAGACGGATGAAAATTTCTTACTCTATTTTGAACACTATGACTATTTCGCATTTCATGAGAGTTATTTCTCCTACTATGAGCTCTAGGATGGGCAGCATTTCTAGAGTGATTGTTTCTCGGTTGAGGGCCATTGCTAGGTCTTCTAAGGGGTTCAAAATTTGGCCTAAAATATGCATCATTTCTAGGGTGACTATTTCTAGGTGGTAAGTCATTCCTAGGTCTTCTAAAATGTTCAGCATTTTGTCTAGCATGCATATTGGCTCTAGAGTTGTTGTTTCTAGGATAAGCATTTCTATTGTTAATCCTAGGCTGAGCTTTAGGTTGTTGGGGTTTAGCGTCAACCTTTTCTTCATTCTTAAAGCCTATTCCATGCTTGGTTGATTTCAAGTTAACAAGAACATCATTCAAGTTTTTGTGCGAAGAATTAAACTTATCTAATGTGCCTTAAGCCTACTTACTTCATTCTTAAGATGCAAACAAGAAGTGCAATTTCTAGTAGAGCTTTCGGGCTTATCGGAACTTCTTTTTCCAAAAAACTTGTTTTCCTCTTTCAGCTTCTCATTTTCTAAAGCCAGTTTTTCTAAATCCTTTTCTTTTAAAGAAAGCTGTTTTTGAAAATCTTTTTCTTTTAGAGAAGCATTTTCTTTTACGCTTTTGACTGTTTTTGATGCTTTAATAAATTCAGTATATAATTCATCAAAAGCAGTTCGCATTTCATCAAGAGTAAAGAAGTTTTGAGACGAAATTTGACATACCTCGTCTTTGTTATCTTCTTGTGCCATGAGGCAAAGATTTGCTGCTTCGTCTTCTTCTCCTTCGCTTGACTCATCTCCGGAGTCACCTCCCCAAGAAATATATGCGCGTTACTTTTTAAAAGGTTTCTTTTCCTTTTTGAGGTTTGGGCAATTTGACTTGATGTGCCCGGTTTCTCCGCATTCGTAGCATTTTATTTCTCCTTGCTTTTTCCCTTTGCGTTCATACTCCTTGCGCATGAACTTTTGGAATCTTTTGATAACGAGTCCAAACTCGTTGTCTCCTTCCTCATCAATTTGCGGTTGACTTGTGCTCGCCTTTAGAGCTATTCTTTGCCTCCTTTGATCATCAACAAGAGGGTTAAGAATAGTAGATTCATAGGTCTTGAGATTACCTCTTAATGCGTCAATTGTGACATTTGAGACGCCGATGGATTCTTGGATTGCGTCAGCCTTTGATCGCCATGCCGGAGTGAGACTTCTAAGGATCTTTCGTACAAGTTCTCTATCCGTGAATGTCTTTTTGAGGGCATGTAGACCATTTATGATTATTGAAAATCGTTCAAACATTTCGTCCACCTTTTCTCCTTCCTTCATGTGAAATAATTCATAAGCATGGGTTAGGAAATCAATTTTTGCTTCCCTTACCTGATCCGTTCCTTCGTATGTAACTTCTAGCTTGTCCCACATCTCCTTTGCTGTTGTGCAACATGATATTTTCCTGTAATCGTCAGCATTAATAGCACAATATAATAAGTTTATTGCTTTAGCATTATTTTGGACCTTTCGGATGTCATCCGCGTCATACTCATCCTCGGACTTGGGAACCCATTCATTTTCCACCTTCTTGGTTGGAATTTGATTTCCCTTTGTAAACACCTTCCAAAGGTGAAAAACTGTTGGATTGAACGAAGATCATCATTCTCTCCTTCCAGTACGTGTAATTTGTACCATTGAATAGAGGTGGTCGTGTGGAGCACTGTCATTCATCAATTCCTGCAAAAGAGTCACGAGTAGAAGCCATGGATGGTTCTCTCAAACTGTTAAGTCTTCAGAGAGTATGGCTCTGATACCAATTGTTAGTTAAAACACCTAACGCTAGAGGGGGGTGAATAGCATTATAATAAAATTTAGCGTAAACTTGCGGAAATTAAAATTTGCAGAAAGTAAATAAGTGCGATAAATAATAACTTACACACAGATATATCCTGGTTTACCACATCGTGTGGCTAGTCCAGTCCCCGAGATACTCTCTCGAGATTTTCCACTAACTTTTCAAGCTTCCGGGTGCTTAACAAACCTTTACAACTTGAGGACGCAAGCCTCAACACCTTTGCTCGGAGTTACAACACTCCAAGACTTCAATCAAGGAAACACAAGTTCCTTATAACAAGAGAATTACAATTCTCTTCCAAGTGTACAAACACTAAAACACTCAAACAATATACTCCTTTATGAGTAGGTATGAGTAAAAGAAATAAGCTCTAGATCACAACAACTTTGGACAAGAATATGGCTCTCAAAAGCTTTATGAAATTGAATATAAAATGATAAACAAAAGTAAGCAAGCTTATAGCAATGTAATGATCAGTTGTAGTATGTTGTTGTGTTTAAAACACTGAAATGAAACTGCATTTATAGTTGAAAAACTTGGCATTACCGTTGCCTAATTGCCAATTAAGAGTTGCTGATTTCACTAACTGACAATCGATTGTCAAACCCCAACAATCGATTGTCTGCCAGTCAGACCAAAATTCAATCCCAGATTTTGCGCTTGATAATCGATTACTTACAATCCATAATCGATTACTGGCAACGTTCAAAAAATCCTTTCCAGATTTTACCACAAACAATCGATTGTCCAGAATCAACAATCGATTACTCAGCAACGTTCAAAAAATCTTCTCCGGATTTTAATCAAAACAATCGATTATACAAAATCAATAATCGATTACCCAATAACGTTCAAAAAATCTTTTCCGGATGTTAATCAAAACAATCGATTATACAGAATCAATAATCGATTACCTGAAGGTATTTGAAAACTTTACGACAACGGTCAGCTTCACAATAGATTGCACAAAGTCAACAATCGATTACTTATCAGTTTTTGAAAAACATTTTAGACACTGTCTCTTTGACAATCGATTGTCCAATGTAACAATCGATTATTTAATAAATTTGAAAATCACTGGAAGACACTGTCTCAACATAATCGATTACCATTAGTTCAAAATCGATTATTCTGAGTTTTGAAAAACTATGACGGACACTGCCTCAGTCACAATCGATTGTCATTAGTTCACAATCGATTGTCATGCAAGTTTGAAAAACTTGATGCTCACTGTCTTACTCACAATCGATTGTCATTAGTTCACAATCGATTGTCATGCAGTCTTGGCTTAAAACAATCGATTATCATAAGTACATAATCGATTATCTTAGTCCAGATTTTTAAGGCATGTCTAAAATTATTTTGACTACTGTAAATATGCATGATTTAAAATCATTTGACATTAAATTAAATATGCATGATTTTGGAAAATAGTTTTATGAGAGAAACCATGTTACGAGTCAAGTTGTAGGATCAAGATCACAATTAAGAATGACTCAATTAAACTATAAAACTTTGTCTTGAGCTTGAATCTCGTTGTATATCAATTGTGCGCTTGTTTCTTGAACTTCGTCATATATCAATTTTCGCTTCGTTTGTCATTCATCAAAACCTATACAAAAGAACACACGTTTTAGTATATTGCATTGAGAACGTGTTTCCAACAATATATATCAAAATATACATACTTTAAGCGGATTATCAGTGACTCATTTCCGACGACCTTGATATGAACTGGCCCAATGCTGCTATCCACCCAATCAGTCGTTGCGCGACTTTTACATTATTTACTACCGTAATTTTTTTGATGGCTTTGATTTTATCGGGGTTGATCTTGATTCTCTTGTTCAATACCATTAAACTTAATAATTTGCCAGATCCTACCTTGTAGGCGCACTTCTTGGGGTTAAATTTCATGTAGTAACTTTTGAGGATTTTGAATGTTTCCTGTAAATGAATCAAATGGTCCTCTGTGCGCAGGGACTTAACTATCATGCCATCAATATAAATGTCCATGGACTTGCCTATTTGATGTTCGAACATCTTATTAACTAGGTGTTAGTACGTAGCCCCTGCGTTCTTTAGCCCGAAAGGCATTACATTATAACAGTACGTACCGTACTTCATAATGAACGAGGTTTGCTTCTCTATCCTCGGGGTTCATATGAGTTTTATTATACCTCGAATAGGCATCGAGAAAGGTTAGGTCTTCTTGTCCGGTCGTGGCATCGATCAATCGGTCGATGTTCGGTGGTGGGAATGAGTCCTTTGGGCATGCCCTGTTTAGATCTTTATAATCTACGCACGTTCTTAGTTTATTCCTCTTTTTGGGGCCAACCATTTGGGAAATAGACCCTATCTTGAGGAGCTTCCTCACCTTGTCTTTGATGGGTGTATGTTTTACCTCGGACTAGGGCCTCCTTTTTTGTTTCACTAGTTTGTACCTGGGATAGACACTTAGTCGATTGGTGGCTATCATCTTTGGGATCCCTGTCAGGTCTTAATGGGACCAAGTAAAGTAATCAATGTTGTTAATAAGAAATTGGATGAGATTTTTCCTGTGTTCGGGGGTTAATCCCATCCTCAGGTATACCTTTCAATCTAGGAGATGCTCGACCAATACGGCTTGCTCCCGTTCTTCAATAGCCGACTTTGTTGCATCCAATTCTTTGGGGGGCAATGAAAGTTCTGGGAGCGAGGAAATCTTCTTCATCATCCTCAAGCTTTTGCTACCTTTCTAACTCTTCTGAGGTGGAGTGTACAAAATTCGGTACCTCTTCATGGACCGCGAATATTTCCTTTGCCGCATGTTTCTCTCCACACACTGTCTTTACTCCGTCCATTGTTGGAAACTTCATCATCTTATGCAGGGTCGATGGTATCGCATTCATATTATGTATAAATGGTCTACCAAGCAAAGCGTTGTACCTTGTATCACCTTTAAGGATATGGAACTTGGTATCCTGAACTACATCGGATATATTAAGGGGGATGGTGATCTCTCCCTCTATAGCTTCATCGGCCATATTGAAGTCGTTGAGGATTCGGGATGTAAGTATGACCTAATTGAAAACCACGAGTTGTTCTAACACTGTCGATCTAATTATGATGGTCGAGCTACCTGGATCTACGAGTACATGTTTAACTTGGATGTTATTTAAGAGAAATGAGATTACCAGAGCATCATTGTGTGGATTATATAGAGTCTCGAAGTCCTCTTTACTGAACATGACGATCTCCTCAAAATGCCTGGCCTCGGATTTATTCTTGCGTTGTCATATAAACCTTTATCTGCTTGATCCCGGGTCCATGGGGGTTGTCGGTCCCCCTAATAATCAAATGAACGATGTGCTGAGGTTTTCCCACTTTGTTTCTCCTCTTTGCTTCTCTTTCTTCCCGGGTGGGGTTCTCCCAAGTGTCTTGTTGATTTGTTTAGTATACACTCTAGTTGGTATGGGAACTTATGCCAACACATTGAGTGTTGCATGAGACCATATCGACGAGAATCGGTTATGGTGTGACCTCAAGGTTTCATGGTGGTACACAAACACTTGGAGCACATACACCATTTTCTCCATGGTTTTCAAGACCGTTGTTTCTGTGTACATTTAGTAAGTTAGACATTTTGACCTGAAATTAAAGATCTTGGACAACAAAAAGCGTAAAAGATAACTTGCGTTATGTAGTGAGCAAGCAAGAAAATAATCACTAATATTTTTAGCCCCACGGTGGGCACAAAACTGTTTACCTTGAAAATAGTAATTATAATTAGATTGGATTTTGTGGTTCTAAAAATATGTGATCTATTTTTCTGCTAGTTGTTAAGCAGTAGAGGCTTAGTTACGAGGTCAAAAAATAAGATAAGAAATTGAAGATAGTTCCGGAAACCAAACCAAACGGTTGAGAATTGGGGCTTTGAGCTAGCACGTGCGGTGCCTTGATGTCATGTCGGATGCTCGTAAGGGGTCAATCGACGAAGGATTAACATCTATTTTTGTTGTGATTGCGGCTCCTTGTGACCAATAACAAGTTATAAATGAAGAACAATTAATGAGATACAATAAATGTAGCATTAAATGTAAGCAATCGAGCCAATTAGTGAGTATGTTTGAGTTAGAGAGCAGGAAGAATGTTCTTGTGTTGAATGAAGTATCTTGTGTGTTGTCCTCCTCTACAAAATGGCAAGGACCCTTCATTGATGAGGGGAACCCTAATGTGGTACAAGTGCATTTATTACATAAGTAGCCGATATAATCACTCAATTATCTTGGCGCAGGCTATCCCTGTCCGCACAGGCGTTGTCAGAAAAAGTACTGTTCCTAGGGAACTTCCCGCTAACTTATAATAATTACCGGTTTGTTCTACCCTGATATCGGGTATGAAGAGTCCTCGAAGACTTCAAAACTCGAGCTATTCTCTCAGCCCCCAAGACTTAAAACCCTGAGCTATTCCCTCAGCCCCCAGGTTAAATTGCGGAATGTCCCACTGACCGTGGAACCGGCCTTTTCGATTTTGGCCGAATACAAGCTTACAAGCTCAAAAATTAAGGACAACTACACCTCAACTTATATTAACAAGATCATAAGTAAAGAATACTTGGTCCTGAACTTAGTGTAGAAATTAAAAATTAAGAACACTTGGTCCTTAACTTAAAGTTACAAGAACATAAATTAAGGAGAAGTAGTCCTTAACTTAGAGTTACAAGCATAGAAATTAAGGACATGTGATCTGAAGTTCGAGTTTCAATTTCAAAAGTTAAGGACATGTAGTGTTAAACTTAGAGTTACAAGTTCAAAAGTTAAGGACAAGTAATCTTAAACTTACAGTTAAAAGTTCAAAAAGTAAGGACAAGTAGTCCTTAAATTAGACTTAAAAGATTATAAATTAAGGAGAGCTAGTCTTGAATATCCAGTAACAAACTCATAAGTTTAGGACACGTGATCCTGAACTTAGAGTAAAAAGTTCAAAAATTAAGGACACTTGGTACTTAACTTAGAGTTACAAGTACAGATATTAAGGACAAGTAGTTAATATAGAGTTATAAGCACATAATTTAAGGACAAGTAGTCATTAACTTCGAGTTCCATATTTAAAAGTTAAGGACATGTAATCCTGAGCTTAGACTTACAAGCTCATAAATTAAGGACAGCTAGTCCTGAACTTACAGTAACACTCTCATAAATTAAGGACAACTACTTGAACTTACAATAACAAGTTCATAAGTTAAGTACACTTGGTCCTGAACATTATAAGCAAAAGGGTATTTTCATCTGGGTGAGTAAAGTTTATTAAATCAATGGCTAATGACTAAATACATTTTAAACAGTGACTTAAAAATAAATACATTTATTATTAGTAGCTAACTGTGCACTTTCCCCTTTAATCTTTATATATTGGACATATAATTAATCCAGTTACATTAGCCTATAATGTTTATTTGGATTAATATATCTAATTTAAAATATAATCCAAATAACTATGAATTTAAATCTAATAAAATTTAGATGCCTATAGCTTTGTGAATCTACCCCTGTTTAGAGTTAAACAATGGCCAATAATCATTTAAGTGGGTAATCCTAATCCATACAGAGAAGAACAAAGTTAGATGCTAACCTCAACCGTAAGGGGATTTCATTATAGGAATTCTAGAGAAGTGAGAGGAAAAGTTATCAAAATAGATAAAATCCCTCAAAAATGGTTTTCAAAAAATGGGTGATCAAAAGATCGAATTACTATGCCTATCTTGGTGGTCGTTACTTTTGGTGGTCTTTCTTTTTGGTCCTCTTCTTATTCTATTGATCAGAAGCATCCAGCAGCACCACGCCGGTTTAGAGGGCAAAGGTAGGGCATCGGGACCCGGAGCGCCCCTTGTCTCCCGCTCAAACTTTCTTGTAATGGACCCAACAAAGGCATTACAGCTTCCAAGAATCTCATAGGCAATTTCCTATGAGGGCTGAACCCCCAGCATCTGTAGAAGAAAGGGGATAAGAAGGATAGACAATTTCCACTCCCTTAGATGAGAACAACTCCTCAGGTTTTTTCCTTCGGCTTCATCTCTGAGGTAAGGCAAGCGTGGCAAGCCGACTGACTCTTTAACCTTTCTTGAATTAATTAAATTACACCTATATAGCGAAAAAGAGTTGCTCTAGCTTTAACACGCACCCTTTCTCCTATGAGGAAAGTGCCTCTTACTTCACTGTTTTAGCCGATGCCGTATGGGTCATTTTGTGACTTCCTAATATTATAAATTTGGCGTGAATGGCTATAAATAGATTCTGTTTTGCAAAAAATAAAATGGAATCCCTTATATTCAACACTCATATAGGTAAAGATAAACAAAAGATAATCTATCAGAATATTACTTCATCCGTTTCATAATAAGTGAGGTAGTTTTATTCGATATGAAGTTTAAAAAAAGCAAAAAAAAAAATTTGAAACCTATAATCTTACAAAATTAAAGAGAAAAAATTTTGTGGTGTTATGATAGATTCTGTTCTGCAAAAAATAACATGGAATCCCTTATATTCAACACTCATATAGGTAAAGATAAACAAAAAATAATCTATCAGAATATTCCTCCATTCGTTTCATAATAAGTGAGGTAGTTTGATTCGATATGGACTTTAAGAAAAGCAGGAAGATTTTTGAAACTTGTGGTCTTAAAAGATTAAAGACTAAAAAATTTATGGGGTTATGTCATTTGTATAGCTATAAAAGCTTTTCATCAAGAACAAAAATAATAAAATAGAGTGTTTAAAGTTAAATTATTTTTAAATTTAAAAATATATAATTTATTTTGAAACAAAATAAAAAAAAAACTCATTTATTATAAAATTAAGAGAATAACTGATTTTCTTTATTTATTGTTAATAATAATAATAATAATACTCCATTAGGAACAGATACTAGCAATTTCGATTACCAAAAATAGAAAATACTAGCAAACATAAAAAGATGACCCTGCTTTATCTAATATGTCATCGTTCTTTTCGCCACCTTATACTTATAATTTCAACTTTTCAAACGTTCACGGCGTTACAAAGGAACATAAGCGACGATGCTGCGGCAGCGCCACCGCTACCTCCACCTCTGAGTCTTCCTCCGCTGCTTCCATCACCGCTACCACCACCTAAAAACACCTTTTCATAATAATCCACACAAAACAACGATAACGAAAGTTCCACTTCATGCCGTGTCCAAACTCTTCTAACAACCTCTGAGTCAGACTCCTTTCCTATTTTCCACTTCTTCAGCCGGTCTAAAACGGGCCTAACACACACCATGTACAGTCTCCGGTATCCTCCTAGAGCCAACACCACCGTCTTTACACCGTCCGGAGGCGGCGACACGTGGCGGAAGCAGAGATGTTCCCATAGAGAATCGTTCCTAATGATGGAGCACCAGAGTCTACAAACACATGCAGCAACCCCTAAGGAGCCACCATCCAGCCTTTGCAATATCTCTATCAGCACGTCAATATTGTCATTGATGAAAAAATTGGTACCCTTGTGTTCATTTTGGCACTCCTCTTCCAGTTGCACCATTTTCTCTCTAACAAACAGGAGTAAAGATCAGTTTAGGTCCAGATAAATGAAAGATGTTTCTGGAACTAATTTCTGATAGGATCTATCCTAGCTCGAAGGAAAGAATAACCAAAGTTGCACACTCAAAAAATTATATAGATTCAAATAAACTAGTATTCGATGAAATATGGGGAATTTTTATACTGGAGTCCCAAAACCCAGAAAATTAAGCCAGTGATATTTCAAGAAAATAGAGTGTGGGTATTTGTAGCGAGGAAATTAAAGGGTTTTGACTTGGGAGTATGAGTGTTTTGTTTTGTAAGTGTAGGGTAAGGAGTAGGGGTGATAGGCATCGAGGAAAGAAGAGAAGAGGCCAAAAGGAAAAGTTTCGAGGCAAAGAAACTAGAACCAAGAATCCATGACTAGCGTTTGAATAGAATAGGGCTATGGGAAGTGATGAGGGAAAATTATTGTTTGTCGTTTTTGCAGTTTTGCAAAGTTCGATGTTTAAATGACTGACTCTTCTTGGAAGCTTTGGGTCCGAGTGTGTAAAAGAGAAATAAGTCAAATATGAACGTTATTCTTTTTCGAGGTCAGTGTTTTTGGTTTAGATGCAAAATTGTTGAATGAATTGTTGCAAGCAATCGTTTCTACCTATGTCGATAAATGCATCTTCGTTTCACCAACTCTAAAATTAATACGTCTGCCTTCGATGAACTACTAATTAAGGATCCCTTAATGATTTTATCTATTTCTCCATTTATTTTTACTTGTTCATGTATTAAATATATATTTTCACTTTTATTTGTCCATATGTTAAATCAAGAGAAATAATTTATTTTTCCTGTTTTACCTTTATCAGTACACGTTCATTGCATAAACCATATTCCAAGACTTTTGGTAATGGTATCATTATTGTAGATAAAAATATAAAGTTAAAGATGAACTGATGGACTAGTACTCTTGTTTTAAGAAAAGCAAAATATAGCGTTAAACACGTTTGATGCGAGTTAGAATCAACTTGTTTCTGTAATATTCCAGCTGATTTTCAATTTAACAAATATTTAATGTTTTTTTTAGCTAAATCACTAAGAAGACACCTTTAACATGTGATATTTACTCTAAGCTAAATTGTATAACTTTTACTAGAATTTTTCATACCATTAATAGTATTTTTACCAATATTTTCTTCTCTACTCCATAAAAAGTCACAGACATACAAATTGGATCATGTATATATGCATGTTTTTTCTTTAAATTTCATTAAAGATTCGTTTTAAAGGAAAAAGATTTAAAACAAACAAATGCATATTTTGAAGTCCAATCATAGCTGAAGTACTCCACCAATATCATGGTCAGCGAGTACCGATATGGTTGTCTCGTTGGTGTAGAAAGGAAAATCCAAATTTCTGCAAGACAGAAAGGATACAATTAAATTACTCCATCCAATTTGAAATATTTTGGAAAAAAGATGAAGCATTTTAAAATTTATGGTCTGAAAAGATTCAAGGATAAAAAATTTGCTGGGCATGCCGTTTGTGTGACTATAAAGATTTTTTCTCATTAAGGACAAAAAGAATAAAATAAAGAGTTTACAGTCGAATAATTTTTAAATTTAAAACTGTGTCATTTATTTTGAAACAAACTAAAAAGAAAAGTACCCTATTTAATATGAAACGGAGAAATTATATTATAGATTTAGGAAAAAGAAATCTATATAAATGGAACCCCAACCTCATCACCTATTTTGGTGATTTTAAAATATTTGAGTTGCTCTGATGGTAAGCAACTCCCACTTCCAATCGAAAGGTTGTGAGTTCGAGTCTCCCCAAGAGCAAGGTGGGAAGTTCTTGGAGGGAAAGATGCCGGGGTTTATTTGGAAACAACCTTTCTACCCAAGGGTAGGGGTAAGATCTGCGTACATACTACCCTCCCCAGATCCCACTAAGTGAAATTATACTGGATTGTTGTTGTTGTTGTCGTCATGGATGATTGTTTTGTACTGTATTGGAATTGTCTGTTGAACCTATGTATATGAGAAGCACAGCTTATATTCTCGATGAAAGCAATTCGATAATAGGAAGCTTACAAAGGGAAACCCGCAAAGTCCGTAAAAATATATCAACATTTTCTTCACCAACTTTATCAACGTCTCTCGTATGTACTTTTTGTTATTGTAAGATATCTGCTGTATACTAAAAAGTCAAATATGGTCAGAAATAATGTCTAGACTTATAGATGATATATATATACTACATACTAGTAACCTAAAACTGGTGAAATCATCTCAATGTCTTCTTATAGGCTACTGTGCTAAAAAAACAATCATGTTGTCAGTTGTGAAAATAAGTAGGCAAACAGACAAGTAAGGAATTGCTTCGCTTGTGTGTAAGCGTACGCACATCTTGTAGATTAGTTTCGTTGGTCATGAGACGCATCAAATTTACTCTCTGCCCCAATTTATATAGTGCATATGTGTTGCTTCCAAACGTATAGAGTGTATATATGATCGACAAGTAATATAGGATTATAAGTATAAATATTGTATATACAAGGATTTGTGATTAACTATCCGTTAAATTAAAATAGACAATTAATCGATTTAAGTGATTTTTTAAAGTATAAATATTTAACTAAAACTAATCTAGAATAACAAACTAAGAGATTATAGAAATCAAGTTGGCAATATTAGAGACGAATTCAATGAGAGCCGATATTCTAGAGCTATGGGTTAGATAACAATCTCGTTGAGTCTTCAACTTAAATTGTCTGATTAATTTATCTAGTTTGTTGATTGGCGGAGTTAATATTACTCATAATATTCTCTCAAAGTACTACTCGCCAATTCAAGCTAAACTAATGCCTATATTCCTATGGAATGAGGAGTAACAAGAAAGCATTAATAATTCTCTTATAGTAACCAATAGCAACGCGATTAGCTATATCGCTATCTTGATTGCAAATTTGATTCCATACTCAGGTTTAAGATCTCACTCTACTTAATTTTATAAGCGATCTAGAATTTCCTCTCCTGAGTTTAATTATAGATTCGTAGATTGTATTCAATTGGTGATCAACCAATCAAATAATTAATCCCAAATTGAATAAATAAATTAATATGATAAAATAATAAGAATAATTCAAACGTCAAGCTTTCATGTAGCACCCACAACTCTATTACTAATAAACTTTGATGTTAAAGGAAGAGAAGAGAAAAAAACTGAGAATCCTTGCTCCCAAGTGTTCTGCGCATGTATTTTTCTCTCAAAGTAGTTTCTCCACCTCCAAAATAATTTTAGACTTACTTTTATACGAGTTGAGAGCGTCTTGGGTGGAAATAACCTTGTTCTAGATAAAATAGGAGCGAAACCCGTTACCTAACACCCAGGGTTGCATTGGGCGCTAGCCCTGGTGCTGGAATTTTTCGCATCCGAAAACTGGGCCACAGGTCGCTACATTTGGTCGCTTTATGCTATCCTGGGTGCTACATTGCCCCAATTTTTTTTATTTAATTCTGTTATTGCATGAACTCGTGCAGTTTCGTCCCTAATTGCCTCCAGAATGACTCATACACATAAAAATAACATGAATTAGCATAAATTATGAGATTACACATTCAAAATTTACGAAACATGAGTTAAATGCGAGGCTATATGCGCGCGCGTATGTGTGTATATATACATATTCATACATACACACATACGTACATATATACTTTACGCCGAATATAAATAACCCACGCTACAACTCTTGCTCGCCCTCGAGCAATGTAACTATAACTACAGCCAACCAACGTGCATGTCAACAGGGGGGAGCAATTTAGTTTTTTTTCTCAACATACACTCTACCAATGACCATGGCTGATAGCAATAATTAAACTTTAGTATATGTAATCACTTACACTTCTATTTACATATGTTATTATTAAAAAATATTCACAATAAAAACAGCGCGCTCATTATAATCCTAGTCTCAAAAATAGATTCAATATCACAATGCACTCATGGCTTGAATACCCACCATCACATAGAAGTCTATAATGTTACCTATCTCTCGTGAACCATGTGCCCTCATTACAAGAACAAGTGAGTGAGTTGAATCTACACATTCAAATCTCATTATCAAATACAGTTTATGGACTCATATCTATCAAAGAAATCACTCCTTTCACAAAAAAAGTCACAAGCATACAGAAGGTACCATATAGGCTTGCCCATAATGTAAATCTCCACATATGTGAGCTCAATCGATTTAAAATCACTTAGGACTTTATATGATTTTAATGTGGGCTAAGTGACAGGGAGGATATTTTTAAGATTATTGGTTCACCTTTTCAATCACTTTAATATATCACATAATAAACTTTAAGAGCAAATTCTTCAATCCACTTCAATTACACAAACAAGAACTCTCCCCAAAATTATTTTCTCTTTCATTAGGTACCACTTTACTTTATACACTACTAGCAAGAACAAGACAATAGTTTAGTCATCTCTCTCTCTCTCTCTCTCTCTCTCTCTCTCTCTGTCTCTGTCTCTGTCTGTCTCTCTCTCTCTCTCTCTCTCTCTCTCTCTCTCTCTATATATATATATATATATATATATATATATATATATATATATATATTCTACTTTTTTTCTTCAATTTTCGCTAGTGGTGTATTATTTTACAATGTAAGTGAAACTTTTTTTTTCTTTCATTGGTTCCACTCGAACTCCACCCCACACTTAGTCTTTACATCTTTTAGCGCTCATTTCAAAGTACATTCAAAGACAAAAGGAACAAAACAATGTCAATGAAGAACAAAAAGGTATCACCTCGTAATGTCGGTGCCAAATAAAAGTTTATATACTCAAAAGGGTTTACTATGGATAGTTTTAATTTTGTGATAAGTACTAGGCTCAGAAAGATTAAAGAAAGCCTAAAATTATTTTTTAAATTGAGCATCACCTAAAAAGTTTCTTCGAATCACATACCGGGCAAGTTCTAGACTTAATCACAATAACATGGACTACACGAAACCTCACTTCACACATGACACACGACTCTATAAGAACAGTCTCATTTCGACTCCCAACTAATGTACGTATTCACAGCCACGAGATATTAAGCATTAAGCACAAAGTGAATTTAAGTCAAGAAAAGAGACATAGTGTCAAGACCTCAAACCACACCCGGTCGTGATGGCAAATCTCATGAAGACATGGCCAACCGACAAATTTCTCAAATCCACATGGATAATTTTAATAGGTCAATATATGCCTTTTTAAATTAATCAGATATTGCATAATGCAAATTTAAATGAATAGTGCGGAAATAGATACAAGATATCGGAGTGTCACCAGTCACGAGTATCTACTAAGGTCTAAAATACAACAGAATTCTGAAATATACTAAATATAGTCTAATGACATCAATAGGGGGAAAGCAGTGCTACAAACGTCAGGAAGCTACCTTGCAAAATCCAATGACTCTTTCTCTGCTCAGCCAATACCGCTACCAGGTAAAGAAATACCTGAATCTGCACACAAGGTGTGGGGAGTAAAGTGAATACTCCAACTCAGTGAGTAATAATCATAACTAAAGACCGAGTGGTAAGAAATCACGAAAATTATATCAACATGCTCTATCGAAGTAGTACAAAACAGTAAGAAAGCATTGAAGTTGTAAAATCTCCTAAGGCATTTTAGCGCAGTTTAAACCTCTCTAAAAAATGATTTTCTCAACAGTCACGCAATTGAATGAAAAGTAATTAGTGTAGATAGGCACAAAAAATCGGCCCCTCTGGCACATATACAAAATTAAATAGGTAAATGACAGGAAAGTAAGAAAGACAAGCACCTCAGGTTTTTCCCTCGGGCACAATGTCTACAAATTCGCCCCTCGGGAAATATCTTAGAAATATACCATCCCCTTGAACAATCACATAGAATAACACCATCCCCTCGAGCAATCACATAGAACAATAATAGTTCCTCAGGCTATATCTCAAATCACAATGGGTACCCACGCTCAGTGCGGTGTGCAGACTCCTGGAAGTGTTCCTTACGGCTCGAGCACAATATCAAGCCAGCTCGTGGCATCATCTTTAGGCTCTCCGCCTTATATCAGTAAGCCACCTCGTTGCATATATATTTTAGGCCCTCAGCCTTATAATAAAAATCAGTGAATCATCGCCGCGGCATGCAACCTAACCCAAAATATATCCTCACAACACCGGTCCTCGGCCTTACTTAGTCAGAAATCACATATGCCACTTGGGAAATAGTACAACATGATGCTCAACCCAAAAAATTATTTGAAATATCATTTCTAGTGTTAAAACAGAGTAAACATGGCTGAGTTTTGAAAAAAAAGTAGAATTTAGCATGACTAGGTACAAGTTTAAAGTCAAACAGTGAGGATATACCAATAAAAATCCCCGAAGGGTTCACATAGTTGGCAAGAGTCCCAAATAAGGCATTCAACTGGAAACATGATGATAGCAAATAGTTCTCAATCAAATACACAGTAAAAATATCATTGGGGATGGACTACATCACAATTCCCAACAGTGCACGAACCCACGCTCTTCATCAAGCGTGCGTGTCACCTCAATATAGCACAACAATGTACAACTCAGGGTTTTATACCCTCAGAACACTATTTACAATCATTACTAACCTCAACTCGGTCAAAATTCCAGATCACGATTACTTTGCCACTCGAATGGGCCTCCACTTGTGTCGAATCTATCCAAAATCAGAATGAGGACATCAAAATAGGCTAAGGGAACGAAGCTCAAGTGAAAACAATCAATAAATGACACAAATCACTAAATGACCAAAACCCGACCCTCGAGCCCATGTCTCGAAATTTAATAATTTTTACTCCAACAGATTTCTTATCTCTCTACGAGTTCATACATACTAAAAGTTAAGAAATCCGACCTCAAATGATCCATCAAATCCTCAATCAAAGGCCTCCAATACTATGCCCAGTTTCCCAAATTTTCACCCTTAATTTCCTTTATTTCTAGCTCTAATTCGTGAAGTAATAGCATAGGAATGAGTTTCAAGTCAAAATTCCTTTCCTCAATGACATTCCCTTGAAATCCCTCTTTCTAGTCGCTCAAAAAGATCCAAAGCCAAAGTATAAGTGGTGAAAATATCTCAAAATCGCGAATGAAATAACTTATAGCTTTGATAAGACATATCTGCATCTACGCTCCTTTTACCGCTTCTGTTGTACCGCATTTGCCGTTCATCGTCTGCTTCTACGAAAATCACTTAACTGGCCATAAACCCCATCTTTGGTCAGCTTTCTGCATCTGCGACTCCACATATGCGGCCACCCTAACCGCTTCTGCGGTTCCTTCTGATCAAGCCCTTTTTCACTTCGGCAACCAATCCTCCGCCTGTGCGGTGCCGCGCCTACGGTCCCCAATCTGCAGGTGCAAAAATACTAGAAGAAGCAAATTCAGCAGCTGCAACAAAATCCAAACTTCTACGTTGACCATCTGAAATCACCTAGAGGCCATAGGGATCTCAACCAAAAGCATAAACATATCCTAATACCTTATTCAAACTTGTACCAATCTTCAAAATATCTCAAACAATATCAAGTAAACCAAAATACATCGGATTCAAGCCTAAGTTTCTAAAATCTTACGAATTTCGCTTTTGAAAAAAAGCCCAACAAAACCATGTTCAAATGACCTGAAATTTTGCATACAAATAACAACTGACACAATGGAGCTACTGAAACTTATGGAATTCTATTTCGACCCCTATATCAAAATCTTGCATATCAACCGGAAAATGCCAAAATATCAATTTCGCAAATTCAAGAATAAACCTTCCACGGACTTCTAAAATGCATTCCAGTCACGCTCCTAAGTCCCAAATCACCTGAGGAAGCTAACAAAATCATAAAAATTCCGATCCGAGATCATATAAAAACAAGTCAATCTGGGTCAAATCTTTCAAATTTCAAGCTTCATACTGAGAGTTGTTCTTCCAAATTCATTCTGATCCCCTGAAAACCAAAACAACATTTTATATAAGTCATAATACATCGCACGATGCCCAAGAACCATAGAGCAAAGTGCAAAAGCTCAAATGACCGGTCGGGTCGTTACACATAGGCATCATAAGATAGGCTATCAAATATATAAAGGCATCACGATCAATTGTAAAACACAGGCAAGATGCCCCACATACCAACGCCTAAATATGCTACTATCAAATAAGTCAAGGGTGCCTAATTTTATCAATTTTCTTCCTTTTATTTTTTAATTTCATAATCTACTCTAAAAATAATAAAAAATTACTATCTGATTCAAACTACATTTCATGGAAAAGAACCGAGGCACAAAGAAACCACGGGGATAATTACTACATAAAGGAAAATAAAAGATGTGCTTTTGAATTTTTCTGTTTTCCAAATTTTATTTGTAATTTTTTTATTGGAAACTAATCCCTCAAGATAGTTGTCCAAGAAATCTATCGTCGCGAAAAATCTATTTTTTTATTTCAATTTTCGTGTTTACTTTAATTTTTTTACACAAATCTCTACTCTAAGGAAGTGTACTATAACAAAGCCAGGATAACATAAAAATCACCCAGACAATCTCCTCAACACACTTAAAATTGTGCAATTTTTGCAATGCATATTGTAAATAATAAGAGTATAAAAGTGTCATGATCCAAATTCTAACCAGTCTTGACGACGCCTATGCAAGCCTACATTTACGAATAACTCCAACACTTTTAACAAAAATAAATTTTGATCAATTTAAAGAGTAAGTTCTCATAAACAGGATAGAATGGTCTAAAACATAACGCGGAAAAACTCATAAATCAGGGTATCACAAAGTACATGAGTAACTAAATATCACAAGCTTGGAATACAGTGTCTATGATAGTCTGAAACTAAAAACAATAAACGCAAAGATAATAAAGGAGAAACAAGGCCTGCGAATGCCGGGCGGCTACCTCGAAGTCTCCAAAAGGATCAAGTGCGCAGAGTATCAACACCCCATGTGTCCGGAAACACCTAGATATGAACACGAAATGGAGGATATAACATGAGTACATCCAACTCGGTAAGTACAATTCAAAATAATGAACTAAAAGTAATGATGAGCTTTGAAATTATAGTTTAATATCAGTAATTTCAACATAGGAAAGTAGGCATGCTCTCATGTTAGATAATTTTCGGTCAAATCTGTAACCTCATGTCAAGTTCAAGTAAAGAAGAATATAATATCTTTCAGAAACTTCAAGGCATTGATACATGGCTGCTAAGTGCATCAATAAAGAAATCACAAGCATCCTCTCAGAGCGACAGTCACTCAGTCTCGCTCAATAGCAAAGCACTCGGCACTCGGTACTCACAGTTAGTAGGTAGACGTGCTTATTGTGAATGTGTACAGACTCTGGAGGGGCTCCTTCAGCCCAAGAACTATAATCAACACAGACAATTCACGTGTAGAATAGACAACTCACATGACATAGTATAAATATCTACATTCGCACGCATAACTCACGTGCTGCAGGGACAACTCATGTGCTATATTATAAATATCTAGATTTTCACAGACATCTCGCTTTCTATACAGACAACTCACGTGCTATAGTATCAATATCTTATAATAAGGCCCTAAGCCTCACCTAATCGTCAATCTCTCCAGTCTCTTGGGCTCTCAGAAATCATAAAAATCAGCCCAAAGCGAAATTATATAATGTATCAACATGGAAAAATAGAGACCGAGATATAATATATAAGTAAAACTGAGACTGAGTACAACACAACAACTTTAGTAGATAGATTAACATGTACACGACCTCTAAGGGACCCTTCAGTACCAACACATGGCATAAGCATGATTTCTAATAGGGTGTGCTACTCAATTACTATATCACATCAAGAATTTATAAATACCAACAGATTAATCTTCTATAGAGTTCCATGGAATGGGGCAAGTACAAATTCCTATGGCGCATGCCCACACGCCCATCACGTCACCTCAAGATCAATCACATGACATATCGTTCGAGGCTTCGTTCCCTTAGAACCAAATTTAGAACTATTACTTACCTCAATCCCACCGAATCTCTACTCTAACGCACCTTTGACTTGCAAATTGGCCTCCGAATGCCTCAAATATAGCCACAAACTATTGGATACCATCAACAAAAGAAAATGGAGTCATATCCATTCGAAAATACTAAACTTTGAGTCAAAAACCAAAATGTTAACTCAAAACTTGACCCCCAGGCCCACATCTTAGAATCGGGTAAAAATCAGAAATCTGAACACCCATTCATGTAACAAAATCTGAACACACATTCGACCAAGAGTCCGCCCATACCAACATGACTGAAATTCAATATCAAATACCATTCAAAACCTCAAATACGTAGCTTAAGAAATCTTCTTCATTTTCCCTAATTTTCCACCCCTAATCACAAATTAAATGATGGAATAAAAGGCATAATCATGGAAAATCCCCAAAACAAGATAGGAATCACTTATCCACAACACCCACACAAAAATCCCTCCAAAAATTGCCTTCTACCAAGCTCCCACATCAATTTTGTGTTATACACTCAAAACAATCGCTTTTGAAACTTATAATCTACCAAGTGAAGTTTTTATTGCGATCAGGGAACATTCCTCACGATCGCAAGAACAATTATGCTACCCAACAAATTAAGTTTACGAGGACACAAAAACCTCCATGCGAGCGCGCTGCACAATCCCTGAGACTTACGCGATCATGAACGACCCAACACGTCATGATGAACAAAACGTGCGGCCCAGCTTCTTCCTAAAAAACACAACGCGAAAACGATCCTGGCCATACTTTAGCAATTCACAGCCTCCCACAATTACGCGATCATAGCCTCCTCCTCGCAAACACGTAGAACGAATTCCTCTACTACTCAGCTAAGCCTAAATTATTATGGACCATCCTACGCGATAGTGTATAAGGAAACCAGGCCAGAGACACTAGAAAACTTCAGCAACCTTCTAAGTCAAATTTTCGGTCTGATGACCATTAGAAACTCAACCTAGATCTTTGGGACCTCAACTAAATATACCAACATGTCCTAAAAACCGATATGAACTTAGTCGAGCCCTCAAATCACATCAAACAACATAGAAAACGTGAATCTCACCATAATTAAAGCTCAATTTACCAAGGAAATTCCAACTTCTACAAAAGATGCTGAAACCTATCAAATCACGTTCGATTTAACTCAAATTTTGCACACAAGTCATAAATGACACCACTGACCTAATCCAACCTTCAGAATAAAAATCCGACCCTGATGTAAAAAAGTACATTATCGGTCAACCTTTCCCAAAATTCAACTTTTGCCATTTCAAGCCTAATTCAACTACAGACCTCAAAATCACAACTCGGACATGCTCTTCAGTCCATAATCACCCAAATAAGCTAATGAAACCATCAAATATCCATTCGGAAGTTATTTACACATAGATCAACGCCTGGTAAACCTTTTCAAATTAAGCTTCTAACTTTGAGAGTAAGTTTCTCAATTCGTTCCAAAATCCCTTTGGACCCGAACCGACTAACCCGGCAAACCATAAAATAATTAAGAAGCACAAAATAAGAAGTAAATTAGGGAACGAGGCTACAAATCTCGAAACGACCGGTCGGGTCATTATATCCTCCCTCTTTTAAACAAATTTTTACCCACAAACGGGTCTAGAAACATACCCAGAGTCTAAAAAGTATGTGAATATCTACTCTGCATTTCCCGCTCAGTCTCCTAACTTGCTGACCTTTCCACTGCATCTTCACAGAAGCTATGTTCTTTGACCTCAACTTTAAAACTTCCGATCCAAAATGGCCACCAGCTTCATATCATAAATCAAATCACTATCCAGTTGAGTCATGCTGAAATCCAAAACATGAGACGGATCGCCGGCATACTTCGAGGGCATAGAAATATGAAATGCTGGATGCACGCTCGACAAACCAGGTGGTAAGGCATGCTAGTAAGCCACCTCCCCAATCCTTTAAAGCACCTCAAGCGACCCAGTATACTGAGGCCTTAACGTGCCTTTCTTTTAGAACCTCATAACACCCTTCATGGGTGAAAACCTGAGCAGAACCTTCTCCCAAACCATAAGCAACATCACAGACATTTCGATCAGTGTAACTTTTCTACCTAGAGTGCATTGTCTGAAGCCGATCCTGAATGAGTTTAACATTTTCCAAAGCAACTTGGACCAAATTAGTACCTAATATCCTAGCCTCACCCCGATCAAACCAATCCATCAGAGATCGACACCGTCTCCCATACAAAGCTTATATAGAGCCACCTGAATGCTCGATTGGTAGCTGTTGTTGTAGGAAAACTATCTGAGCGATAGAAATTGATCCCAAGAACATCCAAAACCAATGACACAAGCGCGTAGAATGTCTTCCAAAACCTGTATACTCGGATCAGACTGTCCATCCGTCTTACGGTGAAATGTTATGCTTTACTCAACCTGCGTGCCCAACTCTCACTTTACTGCCCTCTAGAACTTTGATGTAAACTGTGTGCCCAGACCTGAAATGATGGACACTGGCATACCATGAAGGAGAACAATCTCTCAAATATAAGTCTCAGCCAACCACTCCGAAGAATAAGCAGTACTAATTGGAATGAAGTACACAGACTTGGTCAGCTGATCCACAATCACGCAAATGGTATCGAACTTCCTCGAAGCTTGTAGGAGCCTAACTACCAAAATCCATGGTGACCCGCTCCTATTTCCACTCTATAATCTCTAACCTCTGAAGCAATCCACTTGGCCTATAATGATCATACTTCACCTGCTGACAGTTGAGGCATAGAGCTACAAATCCAACTATATCACTCTTCATCCTCCTCCCCCAATAGTGGTATCTCAAGTACTGGCACATCTTCGTGGCTCCATGGTGAATAGACTACCGTGAATTGAGGGCCCTATCAAGAATCAAATCATGTAGCCCATCCACATTAGACTCACAAATTTGTCCCTACATCTTCAGTACCCCATCACCCCCAATGGTAACATCTCTGGCATCATCTTGATGAAACTTGTCCTTGAAGACAAGCAAATGATGATCATCATACTGGTGCTTCTGATGAGATCAAATAAGGAAAATCGAGAAACCATAAGCCAGAACCCGACTGGGCTCCAAAATATCTAATCTCATGAACTGGCCGGCCTAGGCCTGAACATCAACTGCAAGAGGTCTCTCTCGAGCAATAATTAATGCAAGGCTATCCATACCTACTACCTTCCTACTCAAGGCATCAGCTACCACATTGGCCTTCACCAGATATCATAGTCCTTTAGCAGCTCCAATCATCTCTGCTACCTCAAATTTAGATCCTTCTTTTAGAACAAGTGCTATAGACTCCAATGATTTGTAAATACCTCTAAATACACACTATAGAGATAGTGCCTCCAAATCTTCAATGCATGAACGATGGCAACCAACTCCAATTCATGGACAAGGTAATTCTTCTCATGAGGCTCCAACTGACGTGAAGCATATGCAATCACTCTACCGTCTTGCATTAAGACACATACCAAATACCGATATGAGAAGTTTCACAATACACTGTATAAGACCCTAAAGCTGAAGACAAAACTAGAACTGGAGTTGTGGTCAAGGCAGTCTTGAGCTTCTGAAAGCTCTTCTCACAGTCATTCGACCACATAAAAGTAGTACCCTTTTGGGACAATTTTGTTAAAGTGATGCGATTGAGGAGAAATTCTCCATGAAGAGACGATAATAATTGGCCAAGCTAAGAAAAATTCAAATTCTGTAGTAGAGGATGGTCTAGGCCAACTCTGAAGCGTCTCTATCTTCTTTGGATCCACTTGAATGCCCTCACTGGACACCACATGCCCCAAGAATGCCCCTAAGAAAAAACTCACACTTGGAGAACTTGGAATAAAGTTTCTTCTCCTAAACCGTTGCAACATAATTCTCAAATACTAGGCATGCTTCTCCTTATACGAGAGTACACCAGGATATCATCAATGAACACTATGAAAAGCGAGTCGAGATAAGGCTAAAACACACTGTTCATTAGATGCATGAACGTTGTTGGGGCTTTAGTCAGCCTAAAAAACATCAGAAGAAACTTATAATAACAATAACGGGTCCTGAATGTTGTCTTTAGAATATCGGAGTCCCAAATCTTCAACTTGTGATACCTAGACCTCAAATCAATCTCGGAGAACACTCTATTCCTGAAGCTGGTCAAATGGATTATCAATACGTGGAAATGTTACCTATTCTTGATTGAGAATTTGTTCAACTTTCAATAATTAATACACATCCTCATAGTACAATCATTCTTCTTCACAAACAGAATCTGTACACCCCAAAGTGACACAATAAGCCTAATAAACCCCTTATCAAGGATTTCCTGAAACTGCTCTTTCAATTCCAACAACTCAACTAGTCCAATACGGTACGATAGAATGGAAATAGGCCGAGTGCTCAGCACAAACTCAATACCAAAGTCAATATCTCGGTCGGGCGGCATACCCAACAGGTCTGCAGGAAACACTTTCAGATACTCTCATACCTCTGAAACATAATCAAAAGTAGGAGTTTCATCACCAATATCCCTCACAAAGGCCAAATAAGATAAATAACCCATCCCAACCATCTGATGGGCCTACAAATATGAAATCACTTAGCTGGGAACATAGTCGAGAGAATCTCAGCACTCAATCCTTAGCAACCCCGCCATTTCCTTCAAATATGAAATCACTCAGCTGGGAACATAGTCTAGAGAATCTCTCCACTCAATCATTAGCAACCCCGCCATTGCCAACGTCCTGGTCTTGGCGTGACAATGCAGAACATCATGACATAGGATAAAGAATCCGTACACTAAATCACGTCAAGTCAACAGTATTAAGCAATAAGAGATCAAATTTTCTCTCCAATCCACCGATTGTCACTACACATGACCGACATATATGGTCCATAACAATAATCACCCATAGGCATAGATATAGAATAGATGAAACTAAGGACTCATGGGGCATATCCATATAATGAGCAAAATATGATGATATATACGAATAAGTGGAACCAGGGTAAAATAATATAGAAGCATCCCTATGTCATACTGAAATACATGTGATCACTACATCTAGAGCAACACCGTCTGGCCTAGCAGGAATAACATTGAATCGGGAATGACTGCCATCTGACCGCCTACCACCCTAAGGCGCTCCTTAGCTGCCTAGGCCTCACCTTGAGTTGATTGAGTAGGTGGTGTAACTGTTGGTATAGGTAAAATTGGTCGAGAATGTTGAAACACGTTCTCAAGGCACTAAAACGTGTGTTCATATTTGTAGGTTTTGATGAATGACAAACTATGCGCAATAGACATATGACGAGGTCCAAGCACAAGCGCGCAATTGATATATAACGAGATTCAAGCACAAGACCAAGATCAAGCAAAGATATAAAGTTATACATGAGTCATTCTTTAATTGTGCTCTTGATCTGACAACTTGACTCAAGACTTGGCTTTTCTCGTAAAAACATTTTTATCAAATCATGCATATTTAATTTAAAGCAAAATGATTTTAAATCATGCATATTTACTTTAGTCAAAATGATTTTTAAACATGCCTCTAAAATCTGGACTAAGATACTTATGATAATCGATTATGTTAAGTCAGCTGCATGACAATCGAATGTGAACTTATGACAATCGATTGTGTTAAGGTAGTGTGCATCAGATTTTTCAAATCTGCATGACAATCGATTGTGAACCTTATGACAATCGATTGTGTTGAGGCAGTGTACATCAGTTTTTCAAAGCAACAAAATAATCGATTGTGAACTTATGACAATCGATTGTGTTTAGGCAGTGTCTATCAGACATTTTCAAAGTCACTAAATAATCGATTGTGTACTTTTGACAATCGAGTGCATTGAGGCAGTGTCTAATTGATTTTTCAAAGACTGATATATAATCGATTGTTCTCATAGCATAATCGATTGTGTAATTGACCGTTGCCAAAATATTTTCAAACACCGTCAGGTAATTGATTATAGATTTCTAATAATCGATTGTTTTAAATAAAATCTGAAAAAGATTTTTTGAACGTTGCCAAGTAATCGATTGTAGATTTCTGACAATCGATTGTTTTAGTAAAATTCGGAAATGACTTTTTGAACGTTGCCAAGTAATCGATTGTAGATTTCTGACAATCGATTGTTTTAAGTAAAATCTGGAAATGATTTTTTGAACGTTGCCAGTAATCGATTATCGATCTTAGATAATCGATTGTTAAGCGTAAAATCTGGTAATGATTTTTGGAACGATTGGCAAACAATCGATTGTGGCATTTTGACAATCGATTGTCACTGAGTAAAATCAGCAATTCTTAATTGGCAATTAGGCAACGGTAATGCATGGTTTTGCAACTATAAATACAGCTTCAAATCAGTCTTCTACACACAACGACTGATCATATTATTGCTATAGCTTGCATACTCTATTGTTCATCACTTTCTATTCATTACATAAGTTTTGAGAGCCAAAATTCTTGACGAAAGTTGTTGCGTTCTTGAGCGTATCTGTTTACTCATATCTACTCTATTAAGAGAGTCTTGTTTAAGTGAGTGCTAAGTGTTTTATACACTTGAAGGGAAGTGTTAGTCCCTTGTATTGTAAGAAGGAACTTGTGTTTCCTTTGGTTGAAGTCTTGGAGTGTTGTATCTTCAAGCAAAGGTTGTTGAGGCTTGTGTCCTCAGTTTGTAAAGGTTTGTTGAGCACCCGTAAGCTTAACAGTGTTAGTGGAAATCTCGAGAGAGTCTCTCTGGGACTGGACTAGCCACGGGTTGTGGTGAACCAGGATACATCGGTGCGTTCGTTCTTATTTATTTACTAATCGCGCTTATTTCTTTCCTGCAATTTTTAAATTCCGCAAGTTTACGCTAATTTTTATTATAACGCTATTCACCCCCCCTCTAGCGTTAAGCGTATTTTCTAACAATTGGTATAGAAGCCCAACTCTCTGAAGACTTAACCGTTTGAGAGAAACAATCCATGGCTTCTACTCGTGATTCTTTTGCAGGAATAGGTGAAGGACAATGCTCCACCCGACCACCACTATTCGACGGTACAAACTATACGTACTGGAAGGAGAGGATGAGAATATTTGTTCAGTCAAATAGTTTTCATCTTTGGAAGGTTATAATGATGGGAGAACAAATTCCAACCAAAAAGGTTGAAAATAAAGATGTTCCAAAGTCCGAAGATGAATACGATGCGGATGATATCCGAAAGGTGCAAAACAACGCTAAAGCCATTAATTTATTATATTGTGCTGTAAATGCTGATGATTACAGGAAAATATCATGTTGCACAATGGCGAAGCAAATGTGGGACAAGCTAGAAATTACGTACGAAGGTACGGACCAGGTAAGGGAAGCTAAAATTGATTTCCTAACCCATGCATATGAACTGTTTCACATGAAGGAAGGCGAAAAGGTCGATGAGATGTTTGAACGATTTTCAAAAATCGTTAATGATTTACATGCTCTTAAGAAGACCTTCACGGATAAGGAACTTGTCCGAAAAATTCTCCGAAGTCTCACTCCGGCATGGCGATCCAAGGCCGACGCGATTCAAGAATCTGTTGGCGTTTCAAATGTCACCATAGACGGATTAAGAGGTAATCTTAAAACTTATGAATCTACTATACTTAACCCTCTTGTTGATGATCAAAGGAAACAAAAGATCGCTCTCAAGGCAAGCACAAGCCAACCTCAAAATGATGAGGACGAAGACAACGAGTTCGGACTCGTTATTAAGAGATTTCAAAAGTTCATGCGAAAAGAGTATGAACGAAAGAGCAAAAAGCAAGGAGATCAAATAAAGTGCTATGAGTGCGGAGAAACCGGGCAAATTAAATCAAATTGCCCAAATGCCAAAAAGGAGAAGAAACCCTTCAAGAAACAACGAGCATACATATCTTGGGAAGGCGACTCCTGTGACGAGTCGAGTGAGGAAGAAGAAGATGAAGCCGCAAATCTTTGTCTCATGGCTCACGAAAACAATCAAGAAGAGGTATGTCAAATTTCTTCCAAAAATTTCTATTCTCATGAGGAAATGCAAAATGCTTTTGATGAATTGTATAGTGAATTTATTAAAGCTTCTAAAACTGTTAAAAGCATAAAGGAAAATGCCTCTTTGAAAGAAAAAGATTTTGGAAAACAACTCTCTTTGAAAGAAAAGAATTTGGAAAAACTGATTTTGGAAAATGAGAAGTTGAAAGAAGAAAACAAATTTTTCGGCAAGAGAAGCGCCGACAAACCCGAGAGTTCTAGTAAAAGTTGTACTTCTTGCATGCATCTCAAAAATGAGGTAGAAAGACTTAAGGGCACCCTAGATAAGTTTAATTCTTCTCATAAAAATTTGAATGAAGTTCTTGTTAATTTGAAGTCGACCAAGCATGGCATAGGTTTTAAGAATGAGTCTAAAGAAAAGGTTGAAGCCAACCCCCAACAACCTAAGTCTCAACCTAGGATTAATAAAACAAACGCTCATCCTAGATATAACAAACCTAGAAATGGCTTTCAACAATCGCAACCTAGAAATAATCACTCTAGAAATAATGCATATTCTAGGCCAAACACTAGAAGGAATTTTGAACCTTTTAGAACACCTAGAAATGGCTTCCAACCTAGAAATAATTATTCTAGAAATGCTGCATGTCCTAGAACAAATAGTAGGAGAAATGATTTTCATGAATTGCGCAATAGTCATATTGTCAAGAATAGAGTAAATGAATTTCGTCCGTCCAATTACTATCAACCTAGAAGGATGCATAATCCTAACGTGATTTGTCATTATTGTAGACGAATTAGACATATTGCTCCTGCTTGTTTTACACGACATAGACATAACACTCAATCACATCACTATGATTTGCCTAACCCCCAAGGACCCAAAATGGCATGGGTACCTAAAACTCATTAATCTGTTTTGTAGGTGTGTTTGAAGGGGTCAAGTGTACTTTGGTACCTTGATAGTGGATGCTCCAAGCACATGACTGGAGACGAATCCAAGTTCCTTCAACTAGAACACAAGGAAGGAGGAAGCGTTATTTTTGGTGATAACAACAAAGGAAAAATTATCGGCATTGGATCGGTCGGTAAGGATGACTCCTCTTCCATTAAGCATATATTGCTAGTTAAGGGTCTAAAACATAATCTCTTGAGCATAAGTCAATTATGTGACAAGGGAAATCTTGTTTTGTTTGATTCAAATGAATGCTTAGTTTTTCACCGAAGCGATTTTAAAATATATCCTTTGAGGTTTTAGAATGGATAACATCTATATGGTTGATCTTGCAAATTCTTCACCTGAATATGTGAATTGTCTTATGAGCAAAGAGGATGATACATGGTTATGGCATCGTAGAGTAGCTCACATCAACATGCATCTTTTGAATAAATTAGTTTCACAAAATTTAGTCATTGGTCTTCCAAATTTGAAATTTGAAAAAGACTCTATTTGTGATTCTTGTCAAAAAGGGAAGCAAACGAAAGCATCTTTTAAATCGAAAAATATTATTTCAACTACTAGACCTTTGCAATTACTTCACATAGACTTATTTGGACCATCTCCCATTGAAAGTCTTGGTAGAAATCGTTATGCTTTTGTTATTGTTGATGATTATTCTAGATTTACATGGACTCTATTTCTTGCTCATAAAAGTGAAGCTTTTCATAATTTCAAATATTTTCTTAAACGTGTTCAAAACGAAAAGGACACAACCGTCACTCAATAAGAAGTGATCATGGGGGAGAGTTTGATCACAATCTCTTTGCGGACCTTTGTGACGAACTCGGTATCGAGCACACCTTCTCCGCTCCACAAACACCACAACAAAATGGGGTGGTGGAAAGGAAAAATAGGTGTCTCGAAGAGATGGCTAGAACCATGCTCGATGAGGCTAAGATTCCCAAACATTTTTGGGCGGATGCCGTGAGTACCGCATGCTACGTTTTGAATAGAGTAGTCATAAGGCCAATACTCATGAAAACCCCTTATGAACTCTACAAGGGAAGGAAAACAAATATCTCCCATTTTAGAGTATTCGGTTGTAAATGCTTTATTCATAACAATGGAAAAGATCAATTGGGAAAATTTGATGCCAAATCCGATGAAGGAATTTTTATTGGTTATTCCTCACGTAGCAAAGCATATTGAGTATTCAATAATAGAACCGGAACTGTGGAGGAATCCCCTCATATTGTGTTTTCCGAAAATAATGCTCGCTTGGCGAGAAAGGATTTTGGTTTTGAGCTTGCACGTATTTTAAACTCACTAAGTCCTCAAGACAAAGTACAAAAGGAAACTCCGAAGGAAACTCAAGATGAAATCTTGGATCAATTATCGGAGGAAGCGCCACAATTGGAAAAAGAAGCGAAACTACCTAACGAATGGAGGACAATTAAAGATCACCCTCTCGAACAGGTAATTGGCGACGTTGGAGAAAAGGTAAGTACCCGAAACACTCTTAAGAACACCTTAGGACACACTTCATAAGAAATCACGTTCTCACTTGGCCACATTGATCTAAGTCATTATTTCTTTACAAATTACTAACTTGAGCGTCGGAGACGTCTAATTTTCTTTTGCAGGTATCGCCCTAAAGGTAGGGGGAATTATAAAGCAATGGCATAGAACAATCGATTGTTACAACAAATAATCGATTATTTTTTTTGCCTCATGTTTACTGTGCGGACAATCGATTAGCAAGTATCACTAATCGACTATTTACATTTCATGCTTATTATGCAGTTTTTTTATATAATCAATTTTTACTATATAATCGATTGCCGTCTAGGCCATTCAGTACTGCTTTCCCAAAACAATCAATTGTTTCAAAAATATAATCGATTATTTTCCGAGTCAAAAAATCACTGTGCACACTGTGTCACAACAATCGATTACCATAATTCAACAATCGATTATTTTTTATATTTGTTACCGTTTGGGTCCTGCCAGATTCCCACAATCGATTTTTGTCTGTTCCGAGTTCAAGTCAAAACTCCATAACAATCGATTGTTTCAATTCCACAATCGATTGTGTAACGGTCAGTGAAAATTTTTCTTACCGTTTCTGACCGTTTTAGCTCATAAATTTCTGCAGATTTTCACCATAAATGAAATGCCATCTTCCTCATTATAAATAGGTACCATATGCCTTCAATTTTTTCACTCAAGCATCAATCTTAGCTCCAAAAATTTCAAAAATCTTTCAAGCTTCTTACAAAGGCCATTTCTACTTATTCAAAATGTCGGGCAGACACACTAAACGTTCCCGTTCAGGTAGACATGGTGCATCTTCTTCAGCTTCTCCTCCTCCTCCAAATTTCCCTTACCAAGATGGGTCTATTTTACAATTCAATTCTGAAACTGAGCTAATTAGATTCTTGACAAAATTCGAAAAGCGTGACATTCTTCCTCCTCGCTTTTCTACAAACAAATATCTTGAATCATGCGCCCCCGCTGCAAACATGCTTAGGAAATGCCAACTTCTTGATTTCCTATATCTATCCTATCCTCACATTAATCCTCTCTTGATTCAAGCCTTCTACTCTAATCTTCATGAGGACGGCGAGGGTGAGATTGTGACAAACATTAATGGTGTTGAAATTCTTTTAACCAACGAAACTTTACTTTCTATTTCTCACCTTCCTCGAAGTGGGGAAAACATTTCTCGCTACATTAGAGAAGTCGGCGCCTTATTTGATGAGAAAATTCTCGTAAACCAAATAGGACTTGGAGCTTATGATCCTAATCTATCTACTCGACGTCCTACCATTACGGGAATGCTCCCTGAATATCGTTTGATTCCTCAAGCCTCGTAAACATAACCATACCACTCTCTCCCAAGAGGACGCAAAGCTCATGCATGCCATTATAACCAGAGCTCACATCAATTGGTGTAAGTTCGTCAAAATTCACATGCTTGATGCCATCGGGGACGATAGACCACTTCCCTATGCCCTCCTTATTATGAATTTTCTTGAAGCCTCCGGGTTCAACACCTGTATCGGTCCGCTCAAAAAGAGCACCAAGAAATGGGAAATTTCCGAATCCTCCTTTCCCCATGACGGCGAACATGCAGCTGCTGCTCCTCCTCCAACTCGTCAAACGAGTCAGCCTCAAGCTCCTACACTTCAAACTATTTCCGACCAACTTGCTTCTTTGTCCAACTCTGTCAATCGTTTGACATATGAGATCCACGGATATTTTGATCATATTCACTATCCATATGCTGGACTTGTTCCTTATGAAGCAGTACTGGATGACGAGGCGGGAAATGATAATAATGAATAATTTTTTATTGTTCTATGTTGTTTTGTCTTCTTTTTATGTAATCGTATTTTTGATTAGTAAATAAACAAGTTATTTATTTTTTCCATTTTTGCTAATGTCAAAAGGGGAAAGAATAAGGGATATGCACTAATTTTTTATTGGCATAAATTGAGGGGGAATTCATATGTTGAGGGGGAACTAATTGCACATCTAGAGACTTGTTGCATATTGTTGCATATCTTTACTTGTCTTGAATCGTCATTATGAATTATCAAATATGCATATCCCGACTAAAGTTTGCCATTATCAAAAAGGGGAAAATTGTTGAAACACGTTCTCAAGGCACTAAAACGTGTGTTCATATTTGTAGGTTTTGATGAATGACAAACTATGCGCAATGGACATATGACGAGGTCCAAGCACAAGCGCGCCATTGATATATAACGAGATTCAAGCACAAGACCAAGATCAAGCAAAGATATAAAGCTATACATGAGTCGTTCTTTAATTGCGATCTTGATCCGACAGCTTGACTCAAGACTTGGCTTCTCTCGTAAAAACATTTTTATCAAATCATGCATATTTAATTTAAAGCAAAAGCATTTTAAATCATGCATATTTACTTTAGTCAAAATGATTTTTAAACATGCCTCTAAAATCTGGACTAAGATAATCGATTATGTACTTATGATAATCGATTATGTTAAGTCAGCTGCATGACAATCGATTGTGAACTTATGACAATCGATTGTGTTAAGGTAGTGTGCATCAGATTTTTCAAATCTGCATGACAATCGATTGTGAACCTTATGACAATCGATTGTGTTGAGGCAGTGTACATCAAAGTTTTTCAAAGCAACAAAATAATCGATTGTGAACTTATGACAATCGATTGTGTTGAGGCAGTGTCTATCAGACATTTTCAAAGTCACTAAATAATCGATTGTGTACTTTTGACAATCGAGTGCATTGAGGCAGTGTCTAATTGATTTTTCAAAGACTGATATATAATCGATTGTTCTCATAGCATAATCGATTGTGTAATTGACCGTTGCCAAAATATTTTCAAACACCGTCAGGTAATTGATTATAGATTTCTAATAATCGATTGTTTTAAATAAAATCTGAAAAAGATTTTTTGAACGTTGCCAAGTAATCGATTGTAGATTTCTGACAATCGATTGTTTTAGTAAAATTCGGAAATGACTTTTTGAACGTTGCCAAGTAATCGATTGTAGATTTCTGACAATCGATTGTTTTAAGTAAAATCTGGAAATAATTTTTTGAACGTTGCCAGTAATCGATTATTGATCTTAGATAATCAATTGTTAAGCGTAAAATCTGGGAATGATTTTTGGAACGATTGGCAAACAATCGATTGTGGCATTTTGACAATCGATTGTCACTGAGTAAAATCAGCAATTCTTAATTGGCAATTAAGCAACGGTAATGCATGGTTTTGCAACTATAAATACAGCTTCAAATCAGTCTTCTACACACAACGACTGATCATATTATTGCTATAGCTTGCATATTCTATTGTTCATCACTTTCTATTCATTACATAAGTTTTGAGAGCCAAAATTCTTGACGAAAGTTGTTGCGTTCTTGAGCGTATCTGTTTACTCATATCTACTCTATTAAGAGAGTCTTGTTTAAGTGAGTGCTAAGTGTTTTATACACTTGAAGGGAAGTGTTAGTCCCTTGTATTGTAAGAAGGAATTTGTGTTTCCTTTGGTTGAAGTCTTGGAGTGTTGTATCATCAAGCAAAGGTTGTTGAGACTTGTGTCCTCAGTTTGTAAAGGTTTGTTGAGCACCCGTAAGCTTAACAGTGTTAGTGGAAATCTCGAGAGAGTCTCTCGGGGACTGGACTAGCCACGGGTTGTGGTGAACCAGGATACATCGGTGCGTTCGTTCTTATTTATTTACTTATCGCACTTATTTCTTTCCTGCAATTTTTAAATTCCGCAAGTATACGCTAATTTTTATTATAACGCTATTCACCCTCCCTCTAGCGTTAAGCGTATTTTCTAACAGAGAACTCTGTTATGGAGCCCTACTCAAATATTTATAGCAATCTCTTTAGATTTGACCCAAGTCCTCACACTAGAAACATCCCCTCCTATGATGAAACTGCTACTCCTAATAACCCGAGGAAGTATCTGTAGAAACCTGAGAAGATGAGGAATGATCAGAACGCTATACTAGACTGAATAAAGACTTGCCTGAGCAAGCACCATAAGAAGCGTGGCTAGCTAATGTACAAGGATAAGTTAGACAAGTCGTTTGAGTAGGACTGTGAGGACAACCCTATCTCTTGGTAGGACTGCCCCTAGAGGGTACACAACAACAACCACCCAAACCTCGATGCCACTTGGCCTCCCTTTCACCATGCTCCTGGATACAGAGCATCTCTATCTACCGAGAAATGTCAACCAATTCATCAAAAGTAGCACCACCTACCCTCTCCCAAGTTATAAGAAATCGCAGCTGATATGTGAGGCCATCAGCAAACCTCCTAATCCTCTCCCTATCAGTGGGGGCCAACAAAACTATGTGAGGAGCCAACTCAAAAAGCCCCACCTCGTACTGCATCACATACATGCGATCCTAGTAGAACTACAAAAACTATCTACCTAGCTCCTCTCTGCAAGACTGCGGCACGAACTTCTCCAAGAAGAGAACGGAGAATTCCTTCCATATACGTGGTGCAATATTGATTGCATGTGCCTCTCATAAGCCTCCCACAAGGTGAATGCAGCCCCTATGAACTGAAAAATAATGAAGGAGGCCCCACTGGTCTCCAAATACCACCATTCAAAGAATCCAGTAAACACTTGCCCTAGAAGCCCAAGGCATCCTTTGACTTTGACCCACTAAAAGATGTAGGCTAGAGCCTCCCAATCCTCTCCAGTCTTATCTACTCATCATCTGTCATTGCAGGTACCATATTGGCCGGAGCTGCTACAATCAGCTAGGTTGGTAGTGCCCATGATGCTTAGAGTCCTAGCATCACCCGCTCTGGTGTATGGGCGGTGGGAGATTGATCACCTTCCCTGGCTTGAGAAGTGATTGATGTAGACCAAATTGAGACTGCTTGAGCGAGGCTAGTACACACGGTAAGAATCTGAGCCAAGGCCTCCTAAAGGTTTAGAATTAAAATGGGCACAAGTGGTGCCTGAGCTGGCCCCAATAGTTCAGTTGTATCAAGTACCTGCTACTGAGGTGGAGCAATTGATATGTCTATAGGTGCTCCCCTAGCTGGTGTACGAGCTACACCTCTGCCCCTATTGCGGCCCCTATCGCGACCTCGACTGCTCGTGTCCCTAATTCTTGGTACTAGTGGCTTTCACTCCTGCCTGGTAGCACGTGTCCTCACCATCTTAAAAGAATAAAATATAGAAGTTTAGCTTTCGGAATTGGCAAATCCACACGACAAGTATACAAGAATGTGAAGCATCCTAAGAGTTGGGCAACATCTCAAAGAGAAGTACAAATGTCTCCATATTAATCTGCAAAGACTCTAGTAACCTGCTCATGACTCGTATGACCTGTGTAACTTAAGCTCTAATACCAACTTGTCATGATCCAAATCCTAACCTATCATGATGGCACCTATCATGGTACTAGGCAAGCCGACATTTACGAATAACTCCAACACTTTTAATAAAATGGGTTTAATGGAGTTTAAATAGGAACTTCTCATAAAAATGGTAGAAAGGTCTATAAGACAATGTAGAAAAACTCCCAAACTGGGGTGTCATAAAATACATGAGCATCTAAATAACACGAGTCAGGAATACACTGTGTATGATAGTCCAAAAATAGAAAACAATAAACACAAAGATAGGGAAGGATAAACAGGGTATGCGAACACCAGACATCTACCTCGATGTCTCAAAAAGGATCAACTGCGCAGAGTATCAACACCCACCGTGTCAAAAAATACCTGGACCTGTACACAAAGTGTAAGGTGTAGCATGAGTACAATCAACCAGTAAGTAAAAAGACTAAACAAGAACTGAAAGTAGTGACGAGATTTGCAATTATAGCTCAATATTAGTAATTTCAACATAGGAAAGTAGGCATGCTTTCAAGTTCGACAATTTTAGGTCAAACGAGTTACCTCACGTCAAGTTCAAGTAAAATAGAATATAATATCTTTCAGAAACTTAGAGGCAGTGATATATGGAAACTAAGTGCATCAATAAGGAAATCAAAAGCATCCTCTCAAAGCGATAGTCACTCAGTCTATGTTAATAGCTCAGCACTCGTCACTAACACTTAGCAGGTACCCACACTCACTGGTGGTGTGTATAGACTCCGGAGGGGCTCCTTCAGCCCAAATGCTATAATATGTTGTCAAGACCCAAAAAATCCCTAGTCGTGATGCCACCTAACCCAACACGCTTGATAAGACAACTAATAACTATTCAATTTCAATAATATTTTACAGGACAATTAATTAAAAGAAATTAACAGAATCTTGTACATTCTCCTAGAACTGGTAGTACAAATCACGAGTTTCTAAGAATACAGTTTAAAAAGCAATAATGAAATAACTACATCATCCGTTTGAAGTGTACACAAACAGAGTTTTATAAATCTATGACTACCATTAACAAGAGGCAACTACAACAAGGATGCATGTATACCATCGAATCCAGCTTTCATCGAACACAACAACCTCAGCCAACATCTTACGCAATATGCAGAAGTGTAGAAGGAATACAACTGACCTCGTACACTCAATAAGTAACAAACCTAATCTTTGGTTGAAAGTAGTCGCGTGCTGGAACCTAGGTCAGGTCCAACACCAATAACTAACAACATTTCGTAACAAGAGAACACAATTTATTAAGAAGCAGCTTAGAGGTAAAATGCTTTGCCTTTTCATAGGTTTTTGAAAATAGTTCTGCTTTTCAAGTATATCAGTGAAAACCCAAATCCTTGCAAAAATTTTCAAAAATATGAGTAAGTCCGAAAACTCCATATTTTCCCATTAAACTTTCATCAGGTAAATGTTTCGTATTTATATAGCATTAGGAAAAAGCATCTCCATGCCTACATGTCAAGATACATGTAAAATCATGAATGTCACCAAAACGAGACACTAAAAGAGAATGCATCTCTATGCATGTATCTCAAGTACGCATGTCAAATGCAGTAACTCTCAGTGATGAACTCACGTACTCGCACTCTTAGGGTACTGAATCTTACTATCTCGTATTTATCTCTTACCGTGATTAATACTCGTTACATTCAATCACTCAACACTGTAAAATACTCGTTGCGGTGTGTAACCCAACAAACATATATATATATATATATATATATATATATATATATATATATATATATATATATATATATATATATATAGCCATAAGTCTCATTGCGGCATACAACCCAATCTATATACATATAGCCATAAGGCTCTTTGCTACTTGCAACCTGATCCATATGCATATAGCCAAAATGCTCATTGCAGCGTGCAACCCAATCCATATATATATGTACATAGTCGACTGCGCACACTGGGGGTGTGCAGACTCTGGAGCGGCTCCTTCAGCCAAAGCGCTAAAACGCTAAAGCGTGCAGCCTGATCCCAAAATATGTATATATAACATGCTGCGACATGCAATGTGATCCTATAATATCACTCTTACTAGGTCCTGGGCCTCACTAAGTCATCAAGTCTCCAATCTCTCCTGGGCTCACAATGTCATAAAACATGCCCGATAACATTGATATAACTTATCAATAAACACAATTGAAATTAAGATATGATATGAATGCGTGAATATGACTAAGTACGAAATATTAATGAAATTAGTTAGATGATTGCAAGAAACAAAGACTATGGGTCCTAACAATATCACCATAAAGCCTAAACATGATATCTTGTATAATTGATAGTTTAGTTACTTTCTCATATGGTGAACACATATATTAAAAAAATAGGTCCACTATGAAGTGCCATAGAAATAGCGGAGTCACAATTCATGGACTGCAAGCCCACACGCTCGTCACCTAACATGTGTGTCACCTCATTATCAGTCACATAGCATGTAATTTGGGTTTTCATACCCTCAACAATAAGTTTAGAGGAGTTACTTACCTTTATCAAGAGAATTCAAATACCGAGCAATCCAAGCAATGGTCCAATAATTTCATCTCATGCATAGCGACCTCCGAACGGCTCAAAACCAGCCAAAAGCTACTCAAATACATCAAATAAGTCCCAAGGAAACAATTCCAAATGATAAAAGATCGAATCCTTAATTTTAACTCAAAACCAGAAAACACTCCTAGGACCATGTCTCGAAACCTTGAAAAACGAACAATATATGACAATCCATTTAATAATGAGTCCAACCATACTAGTTCACTCAATTCTGACTCCAAATCAATGTCCAAAACAAAAAAGTTCATATTATTGAACATTAGGCCAAAACACCCAATTCCCTCATCAAAGTTTATCAACCAAATGCTAAAATCGAAGATAGATTCATTAAATATAAGAAAATACAAGTATAAAACACTTAACCCCATTCACATGGTGAAAATTGCTTCAAGAATACCTCAATCCTAGCTCCACAGCTCCAAAAATGTAAAAATGGCTGAAACCCTCGAAATAGAGTACTTTATAACCATTGGGAAACTTAATGTATCGCGATCGTGAAAGTAATAACGCAATCACGAACATAAAAAACAATGCTCCTGAATAATGCCCTATGCGAACGTATATGTCCTTGCGGAATCACCATAAACACAGCTGACTGAACTACCCGTTCACGAAACGAACCTATGAAACACAAAGAAATAATCAACACTTGCTCAACTTAAACCCAAACACAATGTGAACGCATTCTCAACATCCAAACACGACGCATAATTACCACCACATATTCAAAAGTGGACTATCACTTGCGAACACAAAGGAGAAGAATTCGCCTACTCCATTTTTCCTTATGGAATCACACCACTAAGTCTAGGACCACGACGATGAAATGCGATACCATATATCAGTAGAACACAACAGTGACAAATGAAGAAGAAATAATCTAAAATCAATCTGAAACATGTCTGATGCCCTCGAGACCCTGTCCAAACATAACAAGAAGTCTCATAACACAACACGGTCCTACTTGGGGCCTCAAAACACAAATAACAACATCAAAATGACAAATTACACCTCAATTAAAAATCAATATATTTTGAAACGTCATTCTTCCCCAACTGTTGTCGAAACCTAACAAATCAGGCTTGATTGACATCGAATTCTGCACATAAGTCACATTTGACATTTAATACCTGCTCCAACTTTCAAAATCAAAATCCGACACCGATATCAAAAAGCCCACTCCCGGTCAAATATTTTAAAATTTCAACTTTCGCTATTTCAAGCCAAATTTTTGTACGGACCTCCAAATCACAATCTGGATGCGTCCCTATGTTCAAAATATCCAAACCGAGCTAACTGAACCATCAAAAATCAAATTCGATGTCAAATATTCAAATGTAAAACTTGGTCAACTCTTTCAATTTAAAGCTTCATAATTGAGAATCATTCTTCAAAATCAATTCCAAATAACCTGAAAACATAAATCGATGATTCAAATAAATAATGATACATCATACATAGCTAGTCTTGCCCGTAATCTATCGAGCGAAATGCAATTGCTCAAAACGACCGCTCGGGTTGTTATATCCGCATGGATAACTCACGTGCTTCACGCAATACTCAAATGCAATAGTATAAATATCTGGCTCCACACGGACAACTCCTGTGTTGCACAGAAAACTCACATGCTATACTTTAAATATGTGGATCCGCACAGACAACTCATGTGCTATAATATCAATATCTCACAATCGAACCCCCGGTCTCACTCAGTCATCAATCTCTCCAGTCTCTCGAGCTCTCATAAATCATAAAAACTAGCCCAAACATAAATGATATAATGTATCAACACGAAATAATATAGACTGAGATATAATATGCAAATAAAACTGAGACTGGGTACAACACAACAATTTTAGTAGATAGATTAACATGTCCATGACCTTTAAGGGCCCCTTAATTAAGTACCAACATATGGCCTAAGCATGATTTCTCTCATGTTTTGTAGCTCTATTACTATATCACATATGTCACACCTTCTTTTTCTACCCAATAGGGGGTATAAGGGAGTTTTCCCAATTAAAGTGACAATAAATTGAAACGGGATTAATTTTTAAAATTCAGAGTCACCACTTCTGATAATTTATGGTGTCGAAAGTCACTAGTTTAAAATCCCAAATCGAGGAAGTTTGACTTTGTTTTACGGTCTACAAAACACAAAAATTCAGGTAATAAATTGTGTTAACCCAGAAAAAGGTGTTAGGCGTTCCAAAATTCCTGGTTTTAGCAAAGTCTCTTTTATCATGCTTGGCTTAGTTAAATTATCGGAATACTCATTCTTAAACGTATGCGCATCTACCCCTTAACCGCTTTTAATTTCTTGATTAATCGCAAAATTTGAATTATCTTAAAATTAGTCACACGTACATGTACTCATTCCATTTGGCGCATCAGGAATCATGTCACACATACGTACCTACAATTAAACATGCTTTATTATTATTAAGAATATTTCACTGAAGTTGTGCAAACGCATACCTTAAATTATTTTTAATATCATAATTATGTCACGTGAATGTGTACACAATCACGATGACAAATTTAAAATGTGTCTAAAGCATTTATACGAGTGTTCATCATTCTTCCTAACAAGATATTATTTGGGTGCAAATAGGCTAGCTAACATGATCTACTACTTGGCCAGATTCCTTATGGTCCAAAACACACGTTATTGCCCATTCATATTTCTTGCCAAGAAAGAAATAAATCCAATTTTCCATCTACCCAATGAAAAGCATTTGTTCAAGAACTAAGACTACATACATCACAATCGAAATTAAACAAAACTAATTAAAATAATTTAAATGAAAACTAAGACATGCTACTCAAACAATATAAAATCACCAATCAACTAACACGTGCACCAAGCTATCATAACACAATAAAATGAGAATAAAATTGAGAAATGAACCTTCTATTGACGAACAAAGTAGAAATTTTCAAATCAATCGGGCTAAACGAAGCAAAAATCCTTGAACTGAAATACTAAAATTAACGATCTGAAACCTCGAATTGACACCAAAAAGAGAGTGAGACTGGTGTATGTTGTTGAAACTATACAAGGTGCGTGGTGGAAGAAAAGATGCTAACTTTGATCTTTTCTCCAATTGACAAATAAACGACACTCATGGAAAATCTGACGACCAACGAAAAGCTCAATCTTTGAACCTATTTTGGCAACAAGCTTAATTACCCGGAACAAGCATAAATAGAGACACATTTGAGCAATGAAGGTACACGTGGTTAAATGAAGCTGCTCAATCGCCGGATATACAGCGCCACCACGTTTGGCCTTACAAACAACATAGTACCATCTCTACTCTCTTTTCCGTTTTTGAGAAAATGAGACACTAGTCTTTTTCCCTTTTTTTACTCTCCCGTTTCTCCTTAGTTTTTAGAAATTGTGGCTGTCAAGTTTTTTTTTCCCAATGATCCTTTCTGAGCACGCTCCTCATTTCTTTAGGAATAGGAATTTGGATGAAATGAAGAATTGGTAATTATGAAAAAGAGGGGTTCTTTAGAGGAAGATGAGATGGTCAGTATCATATCCTTTGTATGTGTAGGATTCAAATCCTCAAAACACGAGGTGAATGATTGCTCTTATTTGGGGTGTAGGTCTTTATTTTTAGCTAGGTCTAGATTGTAAAGAAGAAAAAAAAGCCGTTTTAAAGTATTAGGATTTTATAGGTATTGGGCTTGGATCTATGAGCTAAGGGTAATTAGGCTTGTATTTAGGGAATTGTGTTGGACCATGTTTTTTGGTTTGAATCTAGGCTACGAAGACCAAATAATACAATATATCTATACAAAAGTAAAAATCACTCAAAATTAAAATAAACTTATATAAAACTAAATACTAAAAGTGAAACTCATTTTTATACTTTCAAATGTTATAATAATATAAATATAAATATGCTAATTGACTTTAATCTAAAGTTAGAAATATGTTTTTTTTTTGTAATTTTTATTTTTTGTGATAAAAATAAAGTAAAAGAGTCAACGCTATTTAGAATACCGATACTAAACATATATTAAATATTTACGCTAAAATGTGGAAATTCTTGGGGAGGGTAAAAAATTACATGTCTACAACTGCCCCTCTTAAACTGGAAGCGCGAAGAGTTTTCTATACAGAACAACGAGACAAGTTTTTTGACCCGACCCTTATTTAGAGAGACCAAAAACTAAAAGAAAGGTAAATGAGACCGGATACTGATATCTGAAGAAGGAATCAGGCGACACATAGATCAGAAGAAGGAACAGTGATGGAGTACACCGAGGTGATCTTAGTAAGGTGCCATTGAGGTTCCGGTCTGCGGTTCCATTATTACATCAGAATCAAAAACTAAAAGAACTAAGCAAACCTATCAGCTATGAATTACAAATTCCTATTTATGAGCCTTCTGAAGCTTGATCTCGAGTCTTGGTTAGTTCTTCACGTGGACTCTAATATGAATCTTCATGCTTGTTAGCTGTAGGTGCTGGTTCTTTCAATTTTCAACTTCTTCTGATCAAGACTCAATATGTATTGCTCGTGACTTCAGCCATGTCTTGAGCAATTCACATCATTCATCCGCTTCTACATTTGGATTGACTACCCTTTTTTTTTTTTCTTGATTTAGAATTATTCTTTTGGTTATCTCGGACTGTTGACTCGCATTTTTGAGGCAAGCTTCTGCTACTTCTATCTTGAGTTGAATTCTGTAATGTCTTCCCTCATCCATCAGACTAAGATTAGTATTGGGATGAAAGTGCATCAGTCTAGGACTTTTTATCCTAGGAGGAAAAATATGACTAAGAAATGGCAAAATTTAATGCACACAAGGACGATGGAAAATATTTGAGAAACATTTCTTTGTCGGCACTTCTCTTCCTTTCATTTATTTTTTTACCACTTTACTTGCACTGCTTTGTTCCTGTTTCAAACGAAGAAAATTTTATCAGTTTTGAAAGTGGTCGAGTTTGTGGCCTTGAGTCTTGGGAATCTTGGCTTTTTGTCCATTCTCTTTTAAAGACCGACTACATTGGTAGTTGGCTGCACTGCTGGGAAACTCAGTTGTTGCTTTCAAGTGACCTTTCCTTTCTGTATCAATCCTGATTGTTTCGCTCCCAGTGCATTTGGAATTTTGTTGCTCAATTAGCCTTATCCCGACTGGAGATCTTTGCTTAGGTTATCTTTTCTGATATCTTAAATGACTTCCTGCTTTTTGTGCAACTTGTCTATCACAGCGAATCGCTAGTTATCTTTGCTTGCGTCAAGTAGGCTGACAAGGGTCATTTGGGGGAGCATTTTCCTGAATCCTTAGGGCATATTGATTGTAACAGCTAAGTGTGCTGGCCAAATTTTCTTTGTGCAAATAAAAAGTTGGTAGCCGATTTTGAAATCTTTTCTTGCTTGTTTTGACAAGGACTGACTTAGTGTGGAGGGGTACAATGATGAAAAGAAACATTACTAACAAGAAATTCCCCTAGCAGGAAGGATAGAAGAGAAGTTTTTTTTTTCTTTCTTTTTATTTCAATACAAAGCCTTAATGATCGTATCACGACCCTAAACCCAAACCCGATCGCGATGACGCCTATCACGAAGACAAGGCCAGCTAATACACTTCCAATTCATTGTAAGCAATTAGAATAATAAATACTAAGTCTTCAATATAAATAAAATCCCAATATAACAGTATAAGTTACGGAATTAAAAACCAACACAACCCGACATCGGGGTGTGACTAGTCATGAGCATGTAAAACAATACTATAATTCTGAGAGTCTACTCCACTACTACAAAACTGAACCAAAATAGAGGGAGAATGCACTACGCTACGAATCTCCAAGCAACTACCTAGTAATTCGCCGAAGATCTACTAGAACTATCAACCCTCAATAGCAGGACCTGCGGCAGAATCTGCACACATGAGTGCAGGGAGTAAAGTGAGTACTTCAACTTAGTAAGTAATAACAATAAATGAGCAATATAAACCTCGTTAAACAAAACAATAAGATATAAGAGGCAGAACTAAATAAGTAAATACAATTAAATAGTGAAATCTCATGGAACACCTTATAAGTGGTTAAACAATAAAAAGAAAAGTAGCTAGAAAGGTAAACACACAAGAACTGCTCCTAGGGTTTAGTAACAACAACAAAATCATTCACTTGGGCAATATAATAGAACAATACCAGCCCCTCAGGCTTTATCTCATATCATAATGGGTACCCGTGCTCACTTGGTATGTACAGACTCCTGGAAGGGCTCGTTAAGCGCAATATCAAGCCATATCGTGGCATCATAAACATGGACTAGGCCTCATATCAATCACAAGCCACCTTGTTGCGTACAATCTCAGGCCCCCGGCCTCATCATATTAATTAGTCTATCACTGATGTGGCATGCAACCCGAACCAAAAGTATCCTCACAGTACAGGCCCTCCGCCTTAGCTAGAATCTCACAAGTTCCTCGGGTATCAGTAAAAATATGAAGCTCAGCTCAAAATATCTTAAAAGAATATCATTTAAGGTGTTTAAACCGAATAACATAGCTGAGTTTTGAAAACACTAAGAAAATGGCATAACTGAGCAAAAGTATGAAATCAAACAGTGAGAAAATATCAGTAAAATTCCCAAAGGGTCCAAACAGTTGGCACGAAGGCCAATTATGGCACTTAACCCAAAACACTACAATATCAAACAATTTGCTATTCACTTTGTCATTCAGGATAGACTAAGTCATAAACTTCTAAAGGTGCACGATCCTACGCTCGTCATACAGCATGTGTGTCACCTCAACATAGCCAAATACTATGTAATACGGGGTTTCATACCCTCGGGACAGCATTTAAAATCATTACCTACCTCAATACGACCCAAACTCTAGCTCGCAATGCCTTTGCCCCTCGAATTTAACTTCGAATGCTCCGAATATACAAGAATCAGAACGTAATCGTCAAAATATGCTAAAGGGACCAAGCCCACTCGAAATTAATAGAAAAAATGCGATTCTTCAAATTACCAAAACCCGACCCCTGGTCCCATGTTTTAGATGCAATAATTTTACATCTTTAGATTTGTTATCTCCCCACGAGTTCATACATATCAAAAGTTCCAAAGTCATACTGCAAACGTCCTTTCAAATCCATAATCAAAGGCCTAGATTTTTAAGCCGTAGTTTCTATTATTTTACCCTTAATTACAGCTCTACTCCACGAATTAATACCATAAAAATGAGTTATCATAATCCAAAACCTCACCTCAATGATTTCTCCTTGATTTCTCTCTTCAAAATCGCCCAAAGCTCGAAAACTCGTGTTTAAAAATAGTGAAACCCTATGAAAATCACGAAAGAGAAAATATAAAAATTCTGACCCAGGCTTCTCGCACTTGCGGTGCAGATGTCATACTTGTGTGATCGCATTTGCTGTCCTAATGGTTGCACCTATAGATTTACTTAACGACCCCAAAACTGCAATTGCGACGCCCACTCCGCACCTGCTGTCACACCCAAAAACCTAGGGAAAAGACCGACGCTCGATCGGATATCCTCGGTCAAGCGAACCTGGGTGCCTTTGACTCCCTTAACTCTGCTGGAGCCATTCTGTATGGTGGAATAGATATTGGCTGCGTATCTGCAAATACATCAATCCCGAAGTCAATCTCCATATCTAGAGAAATCCCTAGAAGCTCGTCCGAAAACACTTCAAGAAACTCATTCACAACTGGCACGGACTCGGGAGCATACACTTCTAAAGTGGTGTCCGCCACCCCGACCAAATGATAGATATACCCTTTTGAAATAATCTTCGAAGCCTTATGGTAGGAAATAAACCTACCCTTCAGCACAACACGATTCCTCTTCCACTGAATAACAAACCCATTAGGGAACTCGAGTCTCATGACTCTCATCGGTAGTCAAGTTTAGCAAAGCACAAAGAAAGCCAGACCATTCCCATAATCACAAAAAAATCAACCATCCCAAGCTCGATAAGTTCGACCGTGGTAGAATGACCACATACCGTGATAACACAAATCCTATAACTCACACTGTTGTAATAGAATCACCAACCAGAGTCGACACGGAGAACGACTCAAAGCAGTTGTTTGGGTTCTATCCTAAAACATGAAGCAATGAATGGGGTGACATAAGACAAAGAGCACCCCAAATCAATAAGAGCATAACAATCAATGGCCTGAACAAACATGATAACAGTAATAACATCTGGAGAAGCCTCTGCACTCTAGCGACCACTCAAAGTATAATATCGCCTAGGTCCACCTCTACTACGAGCCCCACCCCTAACTGCACCAAGCCTTACTGGAGCTAGAGTACGCGCGAATGATGTGGAGGCTGGAGAACCGGATGGCTGAGCAAATCCCCCACCCATGCCTTGACTAGACGCACGACATACTCGCTGGATGTGACCTCTCACCTGCATCTATAGCACATCGAGATATCCAAATAACATGTCTCGGTATGAAATCTTTCACACTTGGGGCACGAAGCCCTACCCTCTGCTGAAATTTCCCTAATGGATGGCCGGATTAATGGGGCCTCCTACTATATGAACATGGTCTCGAGTGACTATTTTGCTGATAACTGTGCATAGATGGCGGTCCGCTCGCTGAAGACATAGCAAATGACTGGGTTGGCCATGATGGCCCTCTTCCCTAAACTGGTCTCCTTCAGTGACCTACTATTCGGGCCTTGCTTCTACTCTCCCTTTCTACCCAAATTTTTAACTTCCTAGCCTTTCTGGCCAACGCAAATCCCACTATCTTTCCATAATTCATATCTGAGTGTAAGGTTGCGGTAGCAGTCTCATTCACCACCAATGGGCTAAGGCTTGAACGCATCGCTGAACTCGAGCACTCATGGTCGACACTAAACGAGGAGCATACTTGGACAATATCACAAACTCCATGTAGTACTCCCAAACACACACACTACCCTGCTTGAGGACCTAGAACTTAGTGGCACGGGCTGCCAGTGTCTCGGCAGGCAAAAAGTGGTCCATAACTGTATCTACAAACTCATCCCATTTAGCCGGAGGACTCTCTTCCCCGCGGGAATCCTCCCTCTTCTCGAACCACAAATATGTTACACCCCTCAACCTGTAGGAAGCCAAACTCAACTCCCTCCATCTTCGAAGCCTTCATTGCTCGAAGGTTCTAATCAAATTTCGTCAAGGAAATCCTGCGGATCGGCCTCTAGGTCTATGCCTGTGAACTCTGGAGTGGCTAACCGCAGAAACTTGTTGACTCTGGAGCTGGCGGAATCTCCCTGCTGCTGGAGGATGCGGGGGCATAATGAGATCTCTGGGCCTGAGCAGCCACTAACCTGGTCATCATATGGATGGCTCCTCTGAGGTCTACATCAGAAACTCCGGGACCGGGAGCTGGAACAGCATCAGAATTATGAATATCAGTGGGAGGGATGGTAGCACACCCTGCTGCAGCAGGAACATGAGCACTTTGATCTGGAATTGAGGGGCTAGGCAGATTCAAGACTGGGGAGTCTCTCTTTACCAAGGTATCAGGTACATGGTCAACAGCCACACTTGGGGTGGCATTAGCCCCAAGGCCAACTCTAGCTTTCCTCTTAGGTGCCATTATTGAAAATATTGAAATAGAGCACAAATCAGACATAAATACATTAACTTTTCATTTACCGCAAGATATAGAATAACAAAGAAGAGGGTAATTTCTTAAATGTCCATGTAGCCCCCCACTCATAGATGTGGTCGACTAAATACCGATAACAATGGCTCTACTAGACACGACTCCCAGACATCCTAGGAATCCTTTACAACCTTAGGCTCTGATACCAAGTTTGTCACGCCAAAAAATTGAGGGACATGCCCGACGCTTGACCGGGTAGCTCTGGTTAAGCTGACTTGGGTTCCTTTGCTATCCCACATGTTACCCCGTGTTTTCATAACTCTTTTATAAAATGAATTAACCATTTATAATTTAAACACCTTCTTATGAGCCATACATAACATACAAGGTTATTTTCCATGGTTTCCAAGTTACACAACCCAACATACAAAATACATATTTACAAAAGTTCATATGTCACATTTCCTGTCTACGGAGCCTCTAAGGATACAAAAGGGAGATACAATACTTGCCGGTAACAAGGCTCCAGCTATACTTTATATAAATGCCACAATAAAACTCCTGTATAAAGGTGGCATAAGCCATACAGAGCCCCTATAAGAAAGGGGCTCACCAATGAGTGCTACTGCCGGTGGACTGGAGTCCCTGCTATGGATCTACCTACAATCATTACACGAATGTAGCGCCCCCGGCAAAAGGGACGTCAGTACATTTGAATAGTATTGGCATGTATGAATTACCCCAAGTACAATCAAGCAAAGCACATGTATCAAAGAGCAACAGAATCAACGATCAAATGCACACGAAAGGAACAACAAAAGCCAAACAAGTTTTACAATCTCTCTTTTTCCCCTTTCAACATTATTCTATCACATCAATTATTTTCAGAACATTCGCATATTTGCATTTCAATAGTTATTTCGATCATTTTTCCACCCTTATTACCTCGGCCCACCTTATCACCACAACCGAAAACTTATTTCTTCATGTTGCGGCGCGCAACCCGATCCCACCCGACAATCATAATTCACACTATAACAAATAACAATTCACAAAGAGTTTCAAAAACATCAATACTATTTACATCAAGTACAATATCCCGGATACTATTTTAGTCACAACAATAATTACCCACGACGAGTCACACATGATATTACCACAGTTGTTCAGTCAAATGAATTACGACTTCTTTCCATCATTTGTTATACAACTCTTCCCACATAAAAACATTTACACGTACTTGGTTTTTTACCATTTACTTACACCATCATATTGGGAAACTTAACCAACAACATTCATGGCATACATACCTGGAGTCGAATTTCCCTTTTTACTTATACTTTCAGCTCACCAACATCCTAGTACCGACAATCTAGTTCAGAAGTCAACACATACATCTTAGCATTGAAGTACACAATTACTACCTATACTTATTTAGGTTATCAACCTGCTCCTTTTGAAAATATTTACTCATACCAATTTCGTTTACTAGATTTTAGATTTTAAAGAACATGTATGCATATTTCAAATTATGTTTTCAAGAATCAATGCATAAGAATCTCCCTTTTTGTATAAACTTGAAAATCAATGAAAAAGGTTGAGGACTTTACCTGCAAAGACAGAGATATTAGCTATTACTTGAGATTTCCCAGCCCGTGTGACATTAAATGATCAAATCAACAAATGCAAAACTCTCTCAAGAATTCTCTCTACCAAACTCTAGTTTGTTCAGAATATATATAATAATGAGGGGTTGGGTTGTTTATTAAAGAAGGGTTCGAGTTTAAAATTTAGGAAAATTAGAGCGCGAGTCAAATCTGCGGTTGCATGTTGCGATCACAGAGTGGAAATGCGGTCTAAAGAATGAACTACAAAAACAAAAATATTCTCAAAAACTGGGCGAACTGTTTGGGTCTATGACAGGAATGCGGCCCGCATTCATGTTCTACGGTCGCATAAGGCACTGGAGAACTCCCCTTCACAAAATGTTTGGAAAATCATGCAATGACTATGCGGTTCGCATAGCAGTCATGCGGTCGCATAATGGACTGCATTTTTTACCTCAATATAACTAGACTATTGTTTCAGTCTGCGGCAGAAGTATCCGCATACTTGATCTACGACCGCATTCTGGACTGCATAATAGCATTTTTCTAGAAATCTTTGATTCTTGATTTTTAAAGTCTAGATCAGTACAGTTTTTCACATTCCTATCACATATTCAAAACTTGGCAGTAGAAATTACGAGATTTTGAGTACAAGTTTTCATGGGCACTTACACCTGCGCCATCACAGGTGCGGCCAATCAAGCACTTCTGTGGTCACAACATTCCTAGGCCTCTTTCGTATTTGGAAGTTATCGCCTGCATATTCAGCGTTGCACCTGCGGAACCCAATTCGCAGGTGCAGAAATGTCATGCCCCAAAATCGTGGAACGTGACCGATGCTCAACCGAGAAAACCCAACTGAGTAAGCCTGCTAGATTTTATTCTACCCAAACTAGTTCATCAATAAATTGGAAATGTCATCACATTTAACCAAAATACTAAGCAATCTTCCACTAGTAACTTCGATTTTATTTCTATTAATGACTTTATTAATAGTTCTCAAGATATTTCAAGTTTACAAGTTTAATGAATAACATGCTTATCAAATACTAAAATTTCTAGTCCTGAAGCCCAACATCAACAACTAACCTTAAACAGTCTGCGGAGCCTCTAAACAAAATATAAGAGAAATAGGAAAATGTCGGCAACAAGGCTTTGACTATACCTCAAATCGTGATGAGAAAATGAACTAAATATACATGACAAGACTCCAGGAGGGTGTGCGGTTCACCAAGTCTGCTGTGAAGAGAATACTGCTATCATTGATTGATGTTGCTCACTGTGGAACCATATCATAAAATGATACAATGCCCCGACAACATAGAAGTTTGTGCCGTCGAATAGCACTAGTATGTAAGGCTAAAAGTCCTCTTTCAAAATAGAATGTCCATATAAGTAGAGAAAACATATAGAAATAGCAAGTCTCAATCAACAATATCAAAATAACCAATTGATACATAATGATTTTCAAGTAAGAAAATAGTGTGTGTGTGTGTGTGTGTGTATATATATGATTGGGACATCACTAGCACTAATATTACCACCGTCTTTGTTAGCAGGGAGTCTGATCACTCTCGATCGGCGAGGCCATCTCCCCACAGAAAATGTGGTTTGACGTTATCATACGAAAGAAAGTTGTCACAAGAGTAGTACCACTATGTGCGTAACATGGAGTTTGATCTCCTCCCTATAGGCTAGGCCGCCTTCCCACATATGCCGTGTGGGTTGACATTTTCTTTTCCAATTCACAGGTGTTAGTTTCATCCCCTTTTGGGGGAATAGTGACAATTTCACCAATATTTCAATTTCATCCCAAATCGCACTCTACTCCTACACCGGAACGTGTAGTTTCTGGTGTGGACCTAATGACCCACTTTTCCTCGGTCTTGCTAATGATACTCCCAAAAATAGTTTTGATTAAATTTAATATTGTACACAGTTGTAGTATAAATACAAGTATACGAATATAGCATCAATACAACCACGCTTACCTTAATACCTTTAAAATTTTATATTTCCAATTAATGCTCTCAATCTCTCTCGATAACAATATCTCTTTTCCCCTTTGGGCCTTTTGCAAGATTCATCTTTTTCATCGAACGAAGGCCGCATTTTGTTTTTTCACATTTTCATATCCTTTATTTCAAAGGATCACCAACCAATATCAATGTACCAAATATTCGGGGAATCATATATTTTCGAGTTCAAAAGTAATAGAATCATCAAACACAACTGATTCTTCCAAAAGAGGGTCATGCCAATCAACAATTGAAATACATACTGAGCTTATAAACAAACAATAACCTCGACTACCCTTGAATTACCCCTTTTTCCAATATGACAAAAGCACAATTTCAGCATCAGAATGTGTAAGAACTCTAATTACATTGAACGTATTTATAAGGCAAAGTATTATCTGAAATAACCACTTGTGGGCATCATTCGGGTACATGACCTTTAGGCCGTTTTTTTAAAGTTAGGTAATACTGATTGGGTGAAGACTTATTTTATAATTATTTCACATTTTCTCATTCGATTCATTTCCATATATCTTTACAGTTTATCAACAAATAGACATATTCAATCAAGGCATTCAATACACATAAGAGCAACTAGGAGCATTAAACATATCGATTTCTTCTCACCCAATCAGTATGCTAGACTTCATTAAAAAATGTGACTCAAGGCTATACCATTTTGGTAGACAAACCACACTTATACTTACAAAAACAATCTGGAATTCACTTCCAAGAGAGAACGTTTATCCTACATACCTCGATTGAGTTTTCCTTAAGTCCTACTATACTCTGAGACTTTTAGCAACGTCAATCTTTTAGGAACATGAAAAATCAAACCACAAATTAGAGAGGAAATCATAGGTGTAGCTCATTTGAGCGTAATCTCAAACACTAAGTGTGCATTATGCTTTTAAAACAATTTTGTGAAAGATCCTATCATCCCACATCCCATCCTTAGCTCAAGACCTCACCAAATACATTAAGAACTTATGCATGCAAGATTATCTACTCTCATCCACATGGATTAACCTTCTAATTATCTACCCTAGTTATTCTTAGTGATTAAGAGCTTGGGTTATAGAACCTTACCACTTAGGAAGAAGATCTAGGTGCCTTTCTTGACAAATCTTCAAGGTATAAGCAAGCTCCCAGAAGAAATATTGATGTAGAACCCCTTATTCCTCTAGGACCCCACCCCCCCCCTCTCTCCTCTCTCTATCTCTCTCTCTCTCTCTCCCTCTCTCTCTCTCTCTCTTCTCTCTCTCTCTCTCTCTCTCTCTCTTTTTCTCTCTCTCTCTCTCTCTCTCTCTCTCTCCCTCTTCATCTCTCTAAATGCATCAGAAAATAGGCCTAAAATGAAGGGTAGAATATAATATATCGACATGGGGTCGGATAATAGAAATTTGGAGCCCGGAACAAATCTACGATCGCATTTGCGATAGCATAGCTGACATGTAGACCAGAAAAAGGGACTGTAAAATGGCTCCCAAAACATAAAAATTTCCCAGATATACGACAAGAATGCAGTCCGCATAAATGTTCTGTTATCGCATAATGCATCACATAACTAGCCCTCGAAAAAATATGAAGGCGATTTTGTGATGACTATGTGACCCGTATATTGATTATGAGATCGCATGATTGGCCGCATAGTCGACTTCAAAATTAACCATCAAACTGCCTCGCTCTGTGATGACTCTGAGATCCGCATGTCTATTATGCAACCCCATAATGGATCGCCGAAACACCCTCTTCTAAATTTTTTTTTATTTTTATTTTTAGTACATAGATCAATCAAAGGGTCTGAACTGCCATATTGCTAACTTGCACTATGAGATTTCGAGTTTTGAGCAAAAACTTTCACAGCGCCTTGCAGGAAATACCAGAAGCAGAAAAATCTACAAATTCTCAAAATCTCAAACTCTTCCATTAACCATTTGAAATCACCCCGAGGCCCCAGGATCTCAGCGAAAAGAACAAACATATCCCATAACCTTATTCAAACTTGCACTAGTCTTCAAAACACCTCAAACATTTTAAAAACTACCAAAAACACATCAAATTCAAGCCTAAGGTTTTAATATCTTCTGCATATGATCAAAAACTGTACCAAACGACCCAATATTTTGCAGACACATCCCAAATGACATAGCGAAGCTACTGCAATTTCTGGAAGTCCATTTTGACCCTTTTATCAAAATCTCACCTATCAACAGGAAAACGCCAGAAAACGCAATTTCGACAATCCAAGACTAAATCTACTTCGAACTTCCAAAACACGTTTAGATCATGCTCCTAAGACCCAAATAATCTCTCGAAGCTATTCGAACAATCAAAACTCATATCCGAACACTCTAACACATAAGTCAACATTCAGTTGAGTTTTTTCAGCTTAAGCTTTCTTAATAGAGGCTAAGTGTATCCAACCTTCTCAAAACCTTTTCGAACTCAAGACAACCAACCCAATCACGTCTAACTGATACTTAAAGAAATAAAACGCAGAAATAGTGGACACAACGCGGCAACTCATGAGGCGACTGGTGGGGTCGTCACATCCCCCCCAACTTTAACAAACATTCATCCTCGAACGAGTCAAGAAACATATCTGAAGCCTCAAAAAGGTGAGGATATTTGCTCCGCATCTCTCGCTCGGTCTCCCAGGTAGCCTCCTCCACAAGCCATCATCTCCAGTGCACTTTCACTGAAACTATATCTTTTGACCTTAACTTTCGAACCTGACGCTCCAAAATAGCTGCTAGCTCCACATAAAAAGTCAAATCACCATCTAACTGAACCGTGCTGAAATCCAGAACATGAGACGTATCCTCAATATACTTCCAGAGCATAGAGACATGAAATACCACATGCATATTCGACAAACTAGGTGGCAAAGCAAGCTCATAAGTCACTTCCCTAATCCTCATAAGCACTGTAAAAGGCCCGATGAACCGAGGACTCAATTTACTGTTCTTCCCAAATCTCACAACACCTTTCATGGGTGAAACCTTCAACAGAACCTTCTCACTAACCATGTAGGACACGTCTCGAACCTTCCTGTCAGTATAACTCTTTTTGTCTCGACTTTGTTGTACAAAGCCTGTCCTGAATCACCTTTAACTTGTATAAAGCATCACTCACCAAGTCTGTACCCAATACCCTAGCCTCACCGGCCTCAAACCAAACAACCGAAGACCTACACTACATCCTACACAGAGCCTTTTATAGAGCCATCTAATACTCATATGGTAACTGTTGTTATAAGAAAACTCTATGAGAGGTAGAAACTTATCCCATGACCCTCCAAAAGCAAGGACACAAGCGCGCAACATGTCGTCCAATATCTAAATAGTGTGCTCAGACTGCCCATCCGTCTGAGGATGAAACGATATGCTCAACTCAACCTGAGTACTCAACTCTCACTGCACAAACCTTCAAAACTACGAAGTAAACTGAGTGCCCCTATCTGAAATGATGGAAACTGGGACTCCATGCAAACAAACAATCTCCCGAATATATATCTCTGTCAACCGCTCTAAAGAATAAGTAGTACACACAGGAATGAAGTGCGTGGACTTGGTCAGCCAATCCATAGTTACCCAAATAGCATCGAACTTATTCAAAGTACGGGAGAGTCCAACTACAAAGTCCATAGTGATGATCTCTCGCTTCCTCTCTGGAATATCCACCTGCTGAAGCAAGACACCCAGTCTCCGATGATCATATTTTACCTGCTGACAATTGAGACTCCAAGCTATAAATCCCATAATGTTTTTCTTCATTCTCCTCCACCAATAATGCTACCTCAAATCTTGATACTTCTTCGCGGCACCCGAGTGAATGGAATACCGCGAGCTAAGGGCCTCCTCCAAAATCAACTCTCGAAGCACATCCACTTTGGGTACATAAATCTGGCCCTGCATCCGCAATACCCCATCATCACCTATGGTCACATCTCTAGCATCATCATGCTAAATTCTATCCATAAGGACAAGCAAATACGGATCATCACACTAGTGCTCTCTGATTTGATCATATAAGGAAGACCGAGGAACCACACAAGCCAATACCCGACTAGGCTCCAAAATATCCAACTCCAGGAACCGATTATTTAAGGCAGAACATCAAATGCAAGAGGTCTATCCCCAACTGGAATATATGCAAAACTCTCCATACTCACTGCCTTTTGGCTCAAAGCATTGACCACCACATTAGTCTTCACTAGATGTTACAATATAGTGATACCATAAACCTTAAGCAGCTTCAGCCACCTCCGCTGCCTCAAATTGAGATCCTTCGGTTTGAACAAATGTTGGCGGTTATGATGATCATTAAACACCTCACAAGACATACCAAATATTTAACACATGAACTATGGCAGCCAATTCCAATTCATGAACGGGGAAGTTCTTCTCATAGAGCTTCCGCTAACGAGAAACATAAGCAATGTTAGCAAGTGATTTTTGCGCTATGTGAATTACCCCTACAAAAGTCAAGAAAAAATAATTTTTTCCATTTTTACAATGTTATGGTATTTTTTGGGAATTTGTGCTAATTGTTTGCATTTCTATGCATGTTTTATTTTTTTAATATCATGAAAAATCCAACAATACCATGCTTCATTTAGGTTTCATTTTCATATTTCTATGATTAATAATTAATTTAATTATTTTATTAAAAATAAAAATAACAAAAATTGGCTTACTTTTGCATTTTAGCAGTTTAGTTTTAAACTAGTAATTTCATATTTTAATTTAGGAGTAATTAAATTTATTATAGTAGATAATTAGCTTAATTTCGTAAATTATTTTAATTTAATATTTTTACTTTTGTTTTTAATTAATTGAAAAGAAAAAGAAAATAATTGAAAAAAAACTAAAAGAGAAGGAAAATCGGAAAAAAAGTTGTTTGGGCCAAATTGTTAAGACCCAAAGTGAATCCCCCCACATGCCCAATCTTTCCTAATATGCCCCAACCCAATTCCATTGACCTAGCCCAGCTTTGTTTTCAAACAAAACGACCTCGTTTCGGAACCACTCCATCTTAATCGTTGGATAAATTATATCGAACGGACCATAACTCCTCACTAGTTGTACAAGTGTGCAAACCCGCCCCCTAAATAATTCAAACCCACCCTAGTCTGTCTCTAACCAAAACCTAATCAAACCCAGCTGCCCCAAATCCTCAAACCTTCAACGGGCGGCGACAGACCACCCAAAAATCCAACGATGCAATCATTACCCCTCCGTCTTCCTAAATTTAACAATATCTTTCCGTAGAATCCAACCAAGTTTATCCAAGTTCGAATCTAAAAACAGAAAATAAAAGCCCTAACTTCCCTTTCTTTCTTTGATTTTTGCTCAAATTTTCCTCGTTTTAACTCAAATATTATGATAATAGATTTCTCTCAACGAGGGCAATTGACTGATGAAAGTTTTGAGTCATTATAGAAACATCAGACTTTCACTAACTCACCGGATTTCAGCCAAGCTTCGTCTCCTTTCATTATTCGTCGAATTGTTTCAATTGTCACTTCATCCCGCATAAATTGGTACCTTTCCCCTCATTTTCCTTTTTTGATTCTATGTTCTTGCACCAATTTCTGTTTTTTTATACATTATTACTTTCATTCTTATAGTTGTTTCATTATTTATGTTAGCTGAATTAGTTTTAGCTTATCTTTGATTTTCAAATTGATTAGTAGCATAATTAGCGTTAATCACAAAATTTTTTATTCTAAATTTTCTTCTCTTTCTTCTCTTGATATACACTGAGTTTGATTCTGTTTGGTCACTTTTGTTGATTGGGCTTTTTGTCATCTCTGACTCGGTTAAGAGGCCCATTCATTTGGATCTTAGGTCAATTTGACCCAGGAATGATGCATTCTTAATGTTAAAAATAGGGTTGTAAAGGGTTAATTGTGGTATTTTGAAACTCGGGAAATTTTTTTCTGTTAGTACAAAAGATTCTAGAGGATAAGGTTGAGCAGGTTGGTTAATAGGAGGAAATCTTCTGATATGTTGAAAAAATGGCCAAGAATTGGAAGGTAAAAGGGAAAATGGTTAGCTAGGTTAGGGATTCCTTAGGATTGTCTATATAAGAGCCATTTTCTCTCATTTTAAGCGGCTAACGTAAAAGAATTTTGGTTTGTCTGGGGTTAAAAATGATTTGAAAAAGTTGAATATTGATGTATTAAGGTGTTGACTTACTGCTGCTAATGAACCCCTCACTTTTGTTGATTCCTGAATACATTTTCTTTTGTTGTTGATTATTGTACCCAAGTACTGCTATGAAACCTTGAGCATCAATTTTGAATGTGAAGATGTGAATGATTTGGATTGATATTTTGGTGTTATTTTAATAAAGTAGCTCTCATGTTTTTGTTAATTCATGAAACTCTCTCCTTGTTTAGCTTGTATTATGTGGGATTTGATTCAGGCGGTGTTTGTTCCTACCAAATAAATACCTGTATTTGGTTCATGTAATTAAGGCCCATGTTTTCCTCTTTATCTCCTCTATGATTTTGTTTAATGTCTGAAGCGTGGACCTCCATTTCACTGTTTAGTTACAATATGAAGGGAACTATTGAGTACTTAAATCATTTCTCTTAGTTTATATTTTGTCTTGTTGAACCTTTTGATGTTTTATTATGGGTTCGAACCAGCTTAGATGAGTTTAACTTTGCTTGAAATTATGTCCTTGTTTAACATATGAAGTTACGAGCGTATTAAATCATTTACTAATTGAAGTTTTTTTTTAAAAACACATGTTGTAGTAATCTAGTATACGATATTCAATTAAGTTCTTTTTGTTGATTTAACAAATGTTCAGCATGACTTGGGTCTTAATGATTTCTTAGATTGCCATGTGATAAAATTGTCAAGCTAATCTTATTCTCAAATGCTCATTTAATGTTGATGTGTGAATACAAAGTGAATTGGGCCAGGTTTATGTTTGGCCCAAATAAGGCCATGAGTAGGAGTTTGAACGCTTAGACGTTGAGCCTACAATTTCGATTCAAGTAAATCACGCAAATTTAAATTGGCCCAATGGCGAGCAAATGTATTGGGCTTATCAGGAAGCGAGGCGTCGAAATATTTGGGCTCATCGCTGGCCCAAACATCTTCTAGTGCTTAAAATACCTGGTATCATCAAACATGGGCTTATAACTAGTAAATATAATTTAAACCTTAATTTGAGTGGGCTTACAATCTTGGATCTTATTAATTAAGTATTTTCCTTCACAAATAAATTGAGGTGTGCCGTTAAAGTAAATCATCTATGGCCTTCACAAATATTATGATTAGATGTTAGAATATGTATATCCATAAAAAAGCCATCAGGCACATTTTAAATACAATCATGATTATGTATACATTCGCGTAACATAATTATGATTCTAAAAATTAATTCGGAATATGCATTATTGATATCCAATTTATTCCCTGTGTATTTTTCATGTTCAAAATACTTTTATAATAGCATGTGTATGCAATATATAAGCATATCCAAGAGTTTTGGTATTTTTCCCTATTTTTTTAGGATTTTCAAAATCAATTTGTTATCTATTTTAACAGTACAAAATTGAATAATTATTCTCAGACTATTATTTTGAGGAATATTTTATTTCCATTCTTGTATTTACACCAAAATATAATTAAGGTGATTTTTTGAATATTTTTATAAATTTATTTGATATTTTTGAAGCTAAATTGTATATAATTGCAATTATAGCCTACTTTACAATTAATAGCATTTTACAATTATAAAATCATTTTCAGTAGTCTTAGATTAATATTTACACATTATTAACTAGTTAAGTGCTCTTGATTTGTTTCTATAATTATTTTAACATTGGCTATTTTATACATGGCCCACTATTATTTCAGTATTAGCCTCAATTTGACCCCAATTTCACCCAATTAAACGACCCAATTTTACTTTTGACCCGACCCGATTCGGCTACGAATCAATCTGAGCCGCTGATCAAATAATATCAACGACCAAGATCATTTTTCCTTAATAAAATCCTAACTACGCCTCTTCGACCCCTCATTTCTTAGAGACCGGTCTCTCTCTCTATTTATCTCTCCTCCTTCTCTCTAGAACCTTCTGGTTCACCTTCTCTGATGGCTCTCACCGTCTTTGTGGCCACCTCGAGCCTCACCTCTTTCGACCACCAGCCACCGTGAAGCCTTACCTTACCGGTTATGTCCGTCTCTGAGACCCCATGATCCTCCGCCATGCAAGATGGTCACTGAAGCTTTGCTGGGGTTTGTTTCCGGTCTTTCTCCAATGGATTTTGGTCTGATGATGCTGAAAACACCATTATTCTTGAGTTTTACAGCCAGGTTTTTCTTATTTCTTTCACTGGTTTCTTACGAAACCCTAATCTCCAACAAAACCTCTTAAATCTCTATATTTTAATGATTTTTAATGCATACCTTTATTTTTTGAACTATTCTCTACTCGATCTTTATGATTATTCAAGTTTTAAACATTTTTTGTTCCTTTTTTAAACTAGGGTTTCTTAACCCTTTCACGAAAATACCTTATATTCTGATTTTATGTACTAATCTATTATTCTCAATATGTTTTCTAAACCATTTGTCTTAAGTCTCATTATTCTGATGGAACCCTAGCTTTAAGGTTTATATTTGTACTATTTTGGTCATGTTTGCTTATCTGTGTGTTCTTCTGGATTCTTCTCTAAGTTATGTGCTCTTTGCTTTAATTTTCTTGCTTGTGTTTCAGTCTCTTATTGTTCGGTGTTCTTTGATTAGGGTTCTCTCTAATATTGTTCAATATAGGCTATGTATCGTTTGCTAAACTTGATCATTCGTCCTATTGATTGTTTGATGGTGATTTTATACTAATTCTTACATGTTCTCTTTAATACTGTGATACTAGCCTTAAAAATTGTGTTTTTGTGTTTTCCTTTTAATTATTGATTTCGAATTGCTTCCTTAATTTGTGTGATACCTTCCTCAATTAATACTGATCCCCTAGGTTTTCAATTTTGCTCATTATTTTGTGACTATATTTCTAGAATTACAGTGATATTTTTCCCTATATATGTGCACAAATTTGTTGATTGATTTGCCTGACCTATTTCCCTAATTAGAGTGTCATGTACCTAGTTTTTATTGCATACATTATGCTACTTATGCGATTATACACCGCTCTGTGATTTCTTTCCTTTTAATTGACTAATTATTACCTTTTGATTTGGATTCCTTAATAAAGGGAAGTCCATATACTGATTTGATTGTGATTGATACCAGTTCCTTTATTAAGGGACTTCTACCTTATTTATTTACTCATACAATACAATAAGTACTGATCATTCTCTTTTGCATGATGGACACAGACACAACTGACATACTGCATATCACAAACACGTACAGAGAGTAATCACATTGCTCTCCCTTGTGCTATTCCTCTACTTTTCTCTATTATGCTGTTACTGCTCCATGCTCTTGACTATTACTAGCCGACTGAAAAGCCAAGGCTAACATTGTGCTCATATTCGGCTCTTGCATTCTGCTGTGCTCTCTTTGTTGCTGGTATGTCCTGATTAAATTTTATGTTCCAAGACAATGAGGTTATTGCTACTTCAATATGTTCTATTCCTAATTATTTTCTACTTGTTCTTCTGTTGTACAAAATGTGATTGATTCCTAGTCTGCCTATTGATACTTACATGGTCATGACTACTGTTACCTGTTATGACTTCATGTTGTTACTATTTACTTTTGTGTCTCAACTTGTCTATTTCAAGGCGTCTTAAATCTCTTTTGATTTTGTGAGTTTGCATGTGATATATTTTTCCCCTTTACCTATTACTTTTGTGTGCAACTATGCTCTTACATGTGAACTACTTGTCTCATTTTCCCCTTTCCTGTTTGTGTTTGCTTCCCCGAACTATGGGTGATATTCTAGTTCTGAGATTGTCTTACTCAACTTATTACAAAAATTTCACACTCTTCTACTATTTTCTTTCAAAAACTCATTCTATAGGGATCATTTTCAAACTATTTTCCCTCAACTTAATTTCCTTAAAACTATATCATGCACTCTCACTACTCTTAGAGAATAGGTCCTACCCCCTTCGTGTAAGTATTTCTTTGGGTTCCTCTGAGTACTCAATGAACTTTGATGCACAAGGCTGGTAATTCAACATTGCACCTGTCCAACAATTATGGTAAGTGTTTGGGTGTTTGTATTGGCCAGGGACCCAATGGGGGGCCTTAGGGAGCTTTGCTGCACCCAGACTATGGTGTGAAACTCGAAAGGAGTGAGGTTGGAAGATTGTGCCTGACTGAGGGCTCCCTATGGAATAACTTATTATTTCCGTTTTTACTTTAATTCAGCAATCCTTGGTTTGTAATAATTTGTAAACAAATGATTGGGGTCGGATAGTGAATATGGGGGGGGGGGGGGTTATGCATGCTTAGTTTAAGTAATGGGTAGAAAACATGCTTATTGGATTTTATTTACTTATTTGTGCAATTGATATCCTGTATAGGACATGCATATTATTTTAGTAGAGATCCTTCTTTAGGTTTTTTACTTTTAACCTGTTCTTATATTCATTTCGTAACCACGATCAGTTAATAACAAGCTAATAATTGTAATAAGAAAATAACTTTTATATGGAAATTGCTACATTTCATTCTCATCAGCATTTAGAAATCATGTCTCAGGAACTGCTATATGCATTAGACATCCTGTTATTTGATGTACTCTACTCATCTTAGTTACAGTTACGCCCATCAGCATGTCTAATCTAATAAAAAGTACTGTATGTCTACCTTTTTAAAACTGGAGATCAATATGCATGTTTACCTTTTAAGATAATTAGGAAATGTATACAACTCCTAGGAATACTTTAGGCCTAATACGTATAAAATCAATTAATAATGTTTTATCGGCTTAGGACCAATCAGCTTCCTTTAACATCCTAACTCTGCTTCTAGTTTTGCCTCTCTGAAGTTTACTCTGTTTTACTTAAACTCCTGCCCCATTTTGAAGCAATTTTTGAAATTATATATCTGCTTACTCTTACTGATGTTTGTTCTGCTACGTTTTCAAACCGCTGGGTGATCCTTTCTGCCCACAATTATGCTATACCATACGTTTCACTAAGTTACTGTATCTTTAATGTCCTTACTCTATTTTCCAAAACTGGTTTAAACAATTTCCATCTGCTATATACCTCTGATCTTACTGCAGTCATTAGTTGTGATTCTGAAATCTCGATGTTGTCTTTAGTCACTTAGTATTAATTGAACCTTCTGCTTTCACTGCTTAGTTGCAAAGTGTATCCTCCTGAAACCAATTGTTTAACTTCAACATTCCTATTTTTAAACTCCCATATTTGAGATCTTAACTGTGTTTGAGGCCTTATAATTATATGTTTACTTGTGGAGGGATTTGTAAGCCTTTATGTTACTTTATGTGTCCCCTTATTTATGTTCCTATTTGTTATGTATGTCTCTTAGCATTTTTTCCTTTAAACATAAGGGTTTATCCTAGTCTTACCTTGTAGGAATAGTAGTCCTAAATACCCTCAATGACTTATAGGATGGGACGGGTAATAGCACGCTATAAGCATTCGTGACCAACCCACGCGCTTTATCTAACCTTTACGGGGTGGGAATGGTAGAATATGGAGATGATGACTGATGTGCTAATATCTCACATAACCCTATTCTGAGGAGTGATTACTGTATATTGCATTGATGAGATCCATGTTAGTTATAAACCTAGGACCCCATCCATTTATTTGCTTTTATCCGTTTTTGTAAATATTTTCAAGTCTTTAATTTTAAAAATTTCTGCCTCTCTACTTACCTAAAAAAGTTTCCAAATTATTTATAATGTCATATGCAAGTCCCTCTGTTTTGAATCCCCTAATTGCTTACTTGGTTATGTGAAGTCACAATTATAACACGGCCGGGAACGACACTAGTGGAACTTGAGGGGTTCCTAACACCTTCCCCTCGAGATAATTTGTACCCCTTACCCTAACTCTGGTTCTTCAAACTCAAACCCTTCATAGTGTCCTAATGCACTTAATCTTTAGGTGGCGACTCATCAAATTTCATAAACCCGATTCCTCAAAATAGAACGAGTTGCCGTCCCAAATGTCATAAACCCAATTTCACTTTTAGAAAAAGGAGGCGTCAACAACATGGTGATTCTGCTGGGGATATATTAGGCTTTTACCATTTTTTGTTATCTGTTACTTTATTGCTTTTATTGCTTTTATTTAATGTATTAATCTTTTCTTCTACGAAACTGACTTGATTTTATTTATTTTTCTTTAATGTTTTCTTTTACTGGTTTCGTTCAATACTGTATTAATTATATGCAATCTCTGTAATCATTACTTTATGAATATGCAAATACGTGGAAACTTGTTTCATTCTTGTAATTGCATCTTCAACATCATATTCCACTTGTGTCAAACAAAATACCATAGCAATGCATATAATGAGTGGTTGTCCTCGTCCGATATTATCACCCCTAAATTTGGCAAAGGCGTATTTGCGGTAAAATCAGTCAATCAGCGGTGCAGTCAACGGTTCAGTGCCTTTCGCTCTTGAGTTGTCCTCTCAAGGGTACCAGTCTAATACCCAACAGAAACCATACTCTGTTTAACCGTGCATGCATCATGGTCAAACCTATCTGAGTCAGTTATGTTTTCCACATAATGACTCTTTAATATATCCTTGTCCAAAGTCCATTGGGTTTACTTGAAAACCCAAATGGACGCCACCATATTCTGTGCATTTATTTTGAGAACTAAATGTTGTTTATGCTAATTATTAGTTAAAATAGTAGAGTCCATCGGGGTAAGGATCTAACACTTTGCTTTGCAGAAAATAAGGCACGAAGTCCCCAAATTCGGCATGGTAACCAACATTTACAAAAGGTTGCTAAGCTGGTGGGAAAACCTTCACTCCAGTGATCAGACTCTCGTCCGCAAATATTTGGGAAATTTGCCTTCTCTTTTGAAGATCCAACCTGACAACAAAATCATATAGGTTGCAACATTATTCTAAGATAGCGACAGATCTATGTTTCGCTTCCGGATCTTCAAATGACACCTTTGCTCGAGGAAATATTAGGGTTAGCTGGTCTTCCTTGGGAGACTCCGCGTTTGATTATGCCAGAAACCACAGTGGTAGGGGTTTCCTCAAGATGATGGGACTAAAGATAAACAAAAACTTGATCTGTTTGAAGGACTCTTACATTCTTTTCAACTATCTGTACGAGAGGTACGACCATAGCAAGTCCTACCGAACTTACCCAGATGAATTTTCCCTCACCTTATTGGGGCACATCCACATAACAGTCTTCGTCTTTATGTTCTGCTTTTTAGGGATGATTGTATTTTCTATGATGAAGGCTAGGATCCACACCAGACTAGCCATGGTCACTAAGACTCTAATGGAAGAGATTATCTGGTAGCCTTTCCGCATAGTACAAATGATTGTCGCAGAGATATACCGAGTCATGGAAAACAGTAAACCAGGGGCCAATAACTTTGAGGGTTGTAACTTACTACTCCAACTTCGGCTCATGGAGCACCTTCAAAAGGGTGAATATCAGCAAGAGATTCTAAGCAGAGACTGGGATGATCACATCGCCTTCAATCAGCCAAGGCGAATAAACTATATGCCTAACATGTTTTCTCAACCAGAAGATGCTAAAGAATTGGTAGAGTGTTTTGAAAATCTTAAGGAAGACCAAGTACAATGGATGTTCGAGTGGTTCCCTACTGAAGATTTCATCATCCGATCTCGGGATTCACCATTACTTATACTCATAGGTCTAAGGGGAACTTATCATTATGTCCATTTCCGAGTCATGAGGCAAGAAGGAAGAAAGTAGGTTATACCAAGGGTCGACAAGATGAGTCATTTCAGGGCCGACTTTCAAGACGATGATAGCCCTCACAAAATCCTGGCCTAGCACATGTGGCTCTGCAAAATCATCCTGGGAAAGGATTCCATAGAACTAGGCAGATGCCATGTTGGCTATACTAACCAAGTTAGTTGGAAGATGATCATAGTGGGTTAGGACAACCCAGGTTCGTCCGAGGTCATACGATCATCGACGAAAAGGCTGAAGTAGAGGATAAGTACAATTGATTGTGCAAGAGGATTCGGGAGTGCTAGAGGATAAGTACAATCAATTGCGTAAGAGGAATCGGGAGTGCGAGAGTGAACACCGAGAAATTTAGGAAGCCCATGAAAATTTGATTTAAGAATGGAAAGATATGTCTGTCAGCGCCAACAAGTGACTAGGGTATTTGGAGCGGGGTTTAGTAGAGTTGGAAGGGAAGTTCATCCAATGGATTGAAAACTGATAGAATGCTGAAGGAAACAAGGGAGGACACCTAGCTAGAGCCTATTTACTGCTGGGACTACATGAGTTGGTGAAGCTATTCGATGGAGCTAAAGGTGCCGAGTTTGGGAATGTCCTTCTGGGACTAAGTAGCTAGTACTCTTTTCTGTAATAAGGTCGATGGCCACTAGTGACATTTTATTCTGCAATTTTTAGTGTCATTTTGGGATTCGTGTTATTTTTTCTATAAAATGAGACATTTAGCATTATAAGTTCTCAAAACTATTTGACGCTAGGCCTACCTCGGGCACAACGAGGCTCCCAAATTATGACTCAATTTATGTTATTGCACTATGTGTTTAAACAATGCAATTTTTTCATCTCAAAATTCACACTAACTTGTCACCTTTTTATTTTTACTTTCTGTTGTATTCCTCTTCCCCAAAGGTTAGTTCATGCACTCTCGAATTATCATCCTACTTCATAAGGTCCAAGGGACCTCCACCTCCTCCCCTTCCAAGTCCTATCAGAATCAAGAACAGAAGAAAAATGGAGGATTCCAACAACTTCGCCAAAAGGGTAGAGGTTCCTCAGGGTATTAAGGTTTACAAAGAAAATGCCGCCCAGCTCAAATAGAAGATAAAGAAATTTGAGGAAGAGCTGGACCAAGTTCAAAACTTGGCAAACTTATCATTTCCCTCGTCGCCCCAGATGTCAAATTTCCCAATGCTCAAAAACCTACACCTCCACCACAAAAATAACCCACTCCCATCAGCACTGTAATGCATGTCACACTTCACACAACACCCTGCTACTCATTCCCGAAACACTAAACTCCATAAATTATCATCCCTACAACGCCCCTGCCTATGTGGAAACCATACTACACTATGCTCAACCTATTTGAAGTGCACCGAGTCCGATGATAAAGATTATCTTATTAGGAACCTGATCGTAGAACTCAAGAAGTTGACTAGCCGAGTCCAGGGTGTTAAAGGAAACAAAGGTATCTAGGGACTGAATTACGAGGACCTTATTCAGCCAGATGTCGAACTACCCAAGGGGTACAAACCTCCCAAGTTCGAGATGTTTGATGGCACAAGGGATCCTAGAGTTCATTTGAGGACTTAATGTGACAAACTGGTTAGAGTAGGAAGGGATAAAAGATTTGCATGAAGCTCTTATGAGAAGTTTGAAAGGAGATGCTATATCTTGGTACATTAGCCAAGACCCAAAGAAGTGGACGAGTTGGATAAGTATGGAATTTGATTTCACGGACAGGTTCAGATTCTACACGGTTAATGAGCCAGATATATTCTACGTCCAGAACATAAAGAAAAATCCACGGAGACATTATATGAGTATGCTACTCGCTGGAGATCAGAGGCTACTAAGGTAGGTCGGCCTTAGAAGAAGAACAAATGAACAGGTTTTTCGTCTAGGCTTAAGACCCATAGTATTATGAGAGGTTGATATTGATTGAAAGCCAGAAATTTTCCGATATCATCAAGCTAGGGGAGAGGATTAAGGAAGACATTAAAAGTGGTATGGTCACTAACTTTGTAGCATTGCAGGCTATTAACAGGGCCCTACAATCTGGCGGCGCATCCAAGAAAATGGATGTGAGTGCCGTGATGGTTGCACAGAGAAAGAAATCCCCAATAAAGTACCAAACCTACCCAATATCTCCTCTCACATATCAACCTACCCCAAATTACCAAGCACCCTCGCCTCCTTATCAAGATCCACAGTCTACGTACCAGTCATCTCTACCTCCCACATATCAACTTAACTCATCGAGATATTCCCTACCCGCACATGTCTACCAAGCCTAAAACACTCAACCCTCTCATTATCAATCACCTCCAGCTCATCAAAACTTTCCTAGACCTCGAGTTTGACCACATACCTCCCAAAGAATATACCGCCATTGTCAAACCGATCAACCAGTCGTACTACCCCCTATCCCTGCCATAATTCCAGAAAACCATTCCCAATGGATCAACCTGAATAAAATATGTGCATACCATTCCAGCATGAAGAGGCATTACCATTGGCGAGTGTCGCTTGCTAAACGATAAGAACCAGAGTTTAATTGACAATAAGATTATCGTGGCAAAGGAGCTTGCTCCTAATGTTCACAACAACCCTCTACTTGACAACAAGGGTGAAGGCATTCTCATGATCGAGATAGAGGATGATTGGGAGCCTAAAGGATCGATTGGATTGATTACTTAGGGTGACGAACAAAAGAAATCGATAGTCACACTTAACCCGATTGTTGTCCAAATCCAGCCTTCTGGGGACGACAAAGTAAACATGTCTATCCCACTTGAGTTCGAAGCACCTTCTTCTCGAAAGGCAGCATGATCAATTGAGGTCGAGTTTCGACCCCCAAAGGCACCTATGCCATTTGAAGTGGTTGTGTTACCTTCCAAGACAAGAGTACCCATTCCATTAGGTATGTCAGCCACAACACCATTCCATACGAAGACCATTCCTTGGGATTACACTGTTCAGGTGAGAAGGAAAGGAAAAACCGAATCTGGAGAAGCAATTGCAGCACATGGTATGACGAGAATCGATAAGGTTTATACTTTGGAGCATCTAGCTGAGTCAAGTAAGCAAGCCTCTAGATGACTGACTGAAACAGGGCGTGATAATCTCTAGAGGAAGATACAAGCCAAAGAGTATCCGTTCATCAATCAATTGAATAAGACGCCAGCCCAAATCTCTATCTTAGCCCTGCTACAAAGCTCTGACATACATAAAAATGTCTTATTAGAAGTGCTGAGCGAGGCATATGTTCCCAACAACATAACTGCAGGAGAAATGGCAAACATGGTAGGACAGGTGTTGGAGAGTCATAAAATCACTGTCAACAAAGATGAGCTGCCACAAGAAGGGCTAATCCACAATAAGGCGCTGCACATCACGGTGCAATGCGAAGATTATTTTATCACAAATATTCTGATTGACGGAGGATCGACCCTCAATATTTTCCATTGGTGACCCTCAGAATATTGGGAAAGAACCTGCATGACATCAAGGATGTAGCCATCAATGATAAAGCTTTTGACGGTTCCTAAAGGTCCATTATTGGGGAAATCAGTCTGGGTTTATAAAAGGGACCGACTTGGTTCGACATTGACTTTCAAGTAATAGATGTCCCAGCATCTTACGATTTGCTGTTCAGACGACCCGTGATTCACGCCGCTGGAGCCGTAGCATCAACCCTACACCAGGCAGTGAAATTTGAATGGAATCACCAAGAGGTGATTATCCATGGTGATGGCAGCTATCCAATATCGATCGTCAGACCATCTCGGCAATATGAGGTAAAGGAAAATAGACGGAGAAACCTACCACCACATCGAGTGGGTTAACACCGTGGACAAGAACAAATGGTGGGACAACAAGATTGAAACCATACTGAATTGGTGTGGGGACGAGCCTGGAAAGCGACTCGACAAAAACCTCCAGAGAATGGCCAAACCCATCGAGCTGAAGAAACATGGTGGCACTTTTGGATTAGGATACGAATACACTTTGGAGGAGTTCAACCACTCGTCACCACCATGGCGCAATCCTTACTACCCATTGGAATATATGATACCTCGCCTGGAGCAGACCATCCAGCCAGCTGATGTCATGTATGGGTCATAAAAAGAGGAATCGTTGGCGGCAATGAGGAATTTGTTTCTCGAAGATGACAATATAGATTGTTGTGTTATTTATTAGAAGGAGGGGGATGAAGGCCCTTCTATACAAGCTGTAAGCCGAGGAGTGCACCTCAATAATTGGTGCCCAAGAACCACCAGGGCCCGAAAAATTTCTGGGTAGCAAGGTTGAAAAAAGCACACGCATTACCTTTTACTTTTTTGCTAGTTGATTTTCTTTCCGTATTTTCTTTAAATTTGAAAAGAGCTCCGATGTTCAAAACAATTAATAAATTTATCAAAGCATTTTAGTTTCTTACAAATCATGCTCTTATTATTTTTCTATTGTTTAGTTTATATACACATCATTGTTATTACTTATCTTGATGAACCGATGATTGTGACTTGTAACGAGATAACACCAACAAACAAATATAAATGTAGGAAAATATGATATACCAAAAGAGATTGTTAAAGAAGTTGAGAATTTTGAGAACATACCTAAGGCCAATTTGGACAAAACTAAGATTGTCAACTTGGGGGATACAGAGAATGTCAAGGAAACGCGCATCAGTCTTCATTTGTCAGTGACAGAAAAGGAAGAATACAAAAAATTTCTAAAGGAATATGAGGACATATTCTCCTGGTCGTATGATGATATGACTGGTCTCAGTACATCTATTCTAGCTCACAAACTGCCAACAAATCCAACATGTTCGCTGATAAAATAGAAATTCAGAAAGTTAAAACCTGACATAAGTTTGAAAATCAAGGAAGAAATCACCAAGCAAGTACAAGACAAGATTCTCAGGGTAGTAGAGTATTCGAGGTGGTTAGCCAATGTTGTGCCAGTACCAAAGAAGGATGGGAAGGTCAGAGTGTGTGCCAAGGACGACTTCCCCTTGTCAAATATACACATTCTAATTGACAACTGCACTAAGAATGAGTTGCAATCATTTATGGATTGTTTTTCTGGATGCCACTAGATATGGATGGACAAAGAAGATGCGGAGAAAACAACTTTTATTATTCCATGAGGGATGTATTGCCAAAAGATGATGCCGTTTGGGATATAAAATTCTAGGGCTACCTACATGAGGGCCATGAATAATATATTCCACGACATGATACATAAAGAAATTAAGGTATATGTAGATTAGGTCATCGTCAAATCTAAGAAAGCCACTGACCACATGGAAGATCTGAGGAAATTCTTCAACAGACTAAGAAGGTACAATCTGAAACTGAATCCCACTAAATGTGCATTCAGAGTTCTCGCCAAAAAATTGCTTGGGTTCATTGAGAGTTGTCGAGGAATAGAATTGGACCCGTCAAAGGTTAAAGCCATTCAAGAATTGCCACCATTCAGGAACAAGAAAGACTTAATGATTTTCATGGGGAGAATCAACAATATCAGCTGGTTCATATCTCAGTCCATCGTCATTTGTGAACCGATCTTAAAAATGTTGAAAAAGGACGATGCTAACAAATGGAATGATGATTGTCAGAAAGCCTTTGATAGCATCAAAGAATACCTCTCACACCCCTAGTCCTCGTTCGGCCTAAGCCATGTAGACCTCTATTACTCTAACTTGCAGTATTGGATAGGGCACTCGGTTTCGTTTTGGGACAACATGACGAAACGAGTAGAAAGGAGCAGCCCATCTACTACCTCAGCAACAAGTTCACTCCATGTGAGGCCTGGTATTCCCTGTTGCAACGCACCTGTTGTGCTCTAACTTGGGTAGATCAGAAGTTGAAGCATTATTTCTATGCCTATACCACTTACCTCATATCAAGAATGGATCCACTAAAATAAATCTTTCGGAAGCCCATGCCCAGAGGCAAGCTAGCCAAGTGGCAGAACCTGCTTAGCAAATTCGACATTGTCTACGTACCTCAGAAGGCAATCAAAGGACAATCATTGGTAGATAATCTTGCCGAGAATCCCGTGGACGAGAATACAAGCCTCTAAAGGCGTATTTTCTTGAAAAAAAGGAATCTTTCATAGGAGAAGACATTGCAGAATCCTTTGATGGTTGGAGAATGTTTTTCGACAGAGCAGCAAATTTCGAAGGAGTTGGCATAGGAGCAGTCCTAGTATCAGAAACTGGCCAGCACTATCTGGTATCCGCCAAGCTCAGATTCCCATGCACCAACAACATGGCTGAATACAAAGACTGATCTTAGGGCTCAAGCTGGCCATTGATATGAACATTCAGGAGTTACTAGTGATCGGGGACTCGGACTTGCTCATACTTCAAGTCCGAGAAAAATGGGAAACCAATTACTCCACGATACTATCTTTCCTGCATCCTGTATAGGAGTTGAGGAAGAGGTTCACAAAGAAGGAATTTTAGAATGTCCCTAGAGTCCAAAATGAGTTTGCCGATGCATTGGCTAACTAATCATCTATGATTAAGCATCCAGATAAGAACTTTATAGATCCTAGTCTGGTAAAGATTCATGACAAACCAGCTTATTGTGCTCACATCAAGGAAGAAGCAGACGGAAAACCATAGTTTTATGACATCGATGAGTATTTGAGAATAGTATAATGTCCAAAACTTGCAAGCGCTACTTAGAAGCACACACTTCGGAGGTTATCTAACAACTTCTTTCACAACGGATGAATACTATACCTGAGGACCCCTGATTTGGGGTTACTAAGGTGTGTCGAAGCAAAGGAAGCATCCAGGTTTTAGAAGAAGTTCATGCAGGGACCTGAAGTCCACATATGAATGGTTTTGTCCTAGCCAAGAAAATAGTCCGGGCATGTTATTTTTGATGACTATGGAAATAGATTGCATCCAGTATGTCCGGAAGTGCCATCATTGTCAAACACACACAGACATGATAAAGGTGCCTCCTAACGAGGTCACTGCAATAAGCTCGCCATGGCCGTTCGCATCTTGGGGAATGGATGTCACTGGACCTATCAAGCCTTCCGCATCAAACGGGAATACGTTCATTGTAGTGGCAATTGATTATTTCACCAAATGGGTTGAAGTAGCATTGTACATGGAAGTGACTAAGAAAGTTGTGGCAGATTTTATCCATGGTCATATTGTTGATCGGTTCGAAATAACCAAATCAATCATTACTGAAAATGGGTCCAATCTCAAAAGTGACCTGATGAAAGAAATGTGTGAAAATTTCAAGATTAAACACAAGAATTATATAGCTTACATGCCTCAAATGGATGGAGCTGTACAAGCAGCCAATAAGAATATCAAAAAGATACTGAGGAAAATGATAGAAAGGCATAAGCAGTGGCATGAGAAGCTAGCATTTGCTCTATTGGTATACCGTACCATAGTTTGAACATCAACCAGGGCAACCCCCTATGTGCTTGTTTATGGTACCTAAGTCGTCATTTCCCTCGAGGTGGAGATTCCATCTTTGAGAATCATACAGGAAGTAGAACAGGGTGACGTATAATGGGTTAAAAACCGTTACGAGCAGCTAGCTCTAATAGATGGGAAGAGAATGGATGCAGTTTTCCACAATCAATTGTATCAGAACAAACTGTCCTAAGCCTTGAACAAAAGAGTCAAGTCGAGAAAGTTTGTGCCGGGGCAGCTGGTGTTGAAAAAAATATTCTCGCATCAAGATGAAGCCAAATCTCTCCCTACTGTCCGTACATGGTTCATCAGGTTCTAACAAGAGGAGCCCTCATACTCGTAGAAATGGACGGAGAAGTTCGGCCGAAGCTGATCAATTCAAATGCAATCAAATGATACTATGTGTAACCACCTATGATTCACTTTATGAGGTATTTTGAACTACGCCTGACCTGCTTCCCATTTAAGAGGGGATACGTATGCAGCCCTATGGGTTCGGTCACAATTTATTAAAAGTTTCATTTCTCACTGCCATGGGAAACTAGGGCATAATTTTGAGGAGGACCCTCAAAATTCCAAAGCTGATTTTTAGCCGTTCATCACAAAGCCGTCAGAAGCACCAGCTCAGTAAACTAGGGCAGAATTTTGAGAAGGACCCTCAAAATTTTAGAACGAGAGAGGTTGCAATGTCCCGAACCACGTCGCAATTGTCAGTTCATCTGAAAAAACTATTTTCAATTATGGATTTACATTACATTTTTCTACTAAACCGTGCATGATTATTATTGAAATTGCTTTGTTAGTGACACTACCCCAATAAAACATAGCGCCGAGCAGGACGAGCAAAGTCCATAGGAAGACGAACTAACTTTCCCCTTTTTACAAACTCAGAAATTTTCTTTAGATGCAGGTACCCAAGCGTTAGTCATCAGATATGATTACACACTCATACTCCTTCAGGAATACAACTCTCAGAATCATCACCTATTTCGTACGCGATATCTCCATCAGCCGCAATATAGCAATGAGTTATTAGCTTCCCTATATCAGCACAGATTTCATTACTATTCGCCTTTACTTTATGTATTGCACAAGGATACCTTTTTTCCTTCCGAGGGTGAGCTCTACCTCCTTCTACATTTCTCGAATTGCATAAGGCTACTTTTCTGCCGTCCGAGGTTAAGCTCTACCTCCATCTGCATCGTCTGGATTGTATAAGGCTACCTTTCTTCCTTCCGAGGTTAAGCTCTACCTCCATCTGCATTACTCACATTGCATAATTCTACTTTTCCGCCTTTCGAGGTTAAGCTCTACCTCCATCTGCATTTCTCGCATTGCATATGGCTACTTTTCAGCCTTCTGAGGTTAATCTGTTCCTCCATCTGCATTTCTCGCATTGCATAATGCTACTTTTCTACCTTCCATGGTTAAGCTCTACCCCAACTGCATTTCTCGCATTGCATAAGGCTACTTTTCTACCTTCTGAGGTTAAGCTCTACCTCCATCGGCATTTCTTGCATTGCATAAGGCTACCTTTCTGCCTTCCGAGGTTAAGCTCTACCTCCACTTGCATTTCACGCATTGCATAAGGTGCCTTTCTGCCTTCCGAGGATAAGCTCTACCTCCATCTGTGTTTCTCCCATTGCATAAGGCTACTTTTCTACCTTCCGAGGTTAAGCTCTACCTCCACTTGCATTTCTCGCATTGTATAAGGCTAACGTTCTACCTTCCAAGATTAATCTCTACCTCCATCTGCATTTCTCGCATTGCATAAGGCTACTTTTCTTTCTTCCAAGGTTAAGCTCTACCTCTATCTACATTTCTCCAATTGCATAAGGCTACCTTTTGCCTTCCGAGACTAAGCATTGTCTCCAACTTGCACAGCTGAAATATCACCACCTTATTATGCGTGACTGATATATTGCCACTTTATTTTACATTCTGCATCGGCTAAAAGATCACCATATTTTGTATTGCATGGGCTGAAAGATCACCAAACTGTCCAAAGGTATCATTGTTTAGAGGCACTATCTTCATAGCCCGAGAACGCCATGACATGGCCGAAGGACCACATTTTATCTTTTCCATATAATTATTCAAAGACATCATGGTTCGGAGGCATCATTTTCATAGCCTGAGAACATCATTTCATAGCCTGCGAATCCTTAATCAAACAATTTATGGCCTAGGACGTCATGGTCTGAGGATATCATCCTAGCCGTCCAAAGACAGCATTCATGGTCCAACGGGAACTTGCATCACGTTTAAATTTATATACAATGTATGTTTGCATTGCTCACTTGTAGGTACACCGGCTAGCAACAACCGTCTTAGCAGGAGCAACCCTTCTTCCATTCCCGCAACATATCAATAATTAACCATCCTCCCCAACCTAAACATCGCGCCCGTCCTTTGAAATCTCCATCGGCATGTTCTGCCGACGAATCCGGAACTACATATGGCCTTATTCCTGTAAGATCTTGGATATATCGGCAGCTCAAGAACCAGAGCTTGGTCAAAATCTTTCAAATAACCTCTTTCGGTAAAAATTGGCCATCATATCTTTACCGAACAACTTTTTCATCCTTCTCGGGTAAAGAGGGGCAGCTGTTGATACCCAATTTTTCCCCTGTGTATTTTCATACCCAAATACTTTCAAAATAGCATGTGTATGCATATATAATCTTGCCCAATAGTTTTGCTATTTTCCTTATTTTTTTAGATTTTCAAAATCAATTTGTTGTCTATTTTAGAAGTAAAAAATCCAATAATTATTCCCACACAATCGTTTCGGGGAATAATTTATTTCCATTCTTGTATTTACACCAAAATATAATTAAGGTGATTTTTTCATATTTATAAATTTATTTGGCATTCTTAAAAATAAATTGCATATAATTGTAATTATAGCCTATTTTATAATTAATAGCATTTTACAATCACAAAATCATTTTTAGTATTTTTATATTAGTACATTATACATTATTAACTAGTTTAGTGCTTTTGATATATTTTTAAAATCATTTTAACTGTTTTATATAAATTAAAAATGGAAAATTGGCTATTTAATACATGGCCCATTATTATTTCAGGTTTAGCCTCAATTTGACCCTAATTTCAACCAATTAAACGACACAATTTTAATTTTGACTCGACATGGTCTGGCTTCAAATCAATCTAAGTCGTTGATCCAATAAGATCAACAGCCCAGATCATTTTTTTAATTAAAATCTAACAACCCCCCTTCGACCCCTCATTTCTTAGAGACCCGTCTCTCTCTCTCTCTATCTGTCTCTCCTCCTTCTCTCTAAAACCTTCTATTTCACCTTCTCTGATGGCTCTAACCATCTCTCCGTCCACTTCCAGCCTCTCCCCTTTCGACCACGAGCCACCGTGAAGCCTTACCTCACAAGTTCTCTTAGACCCCATGAGTCTCCGCCATGCAAGATGGCCACTAATGCTTTGCAGTGGTTTGTTTCCGGCCTTTCTCCAATGGATATTTGTCCGATGATACTGTAGGCACCACTATTCTTGAGTTTCACGGCCAAGTTTCTATTGTCTCTCTCACTGGTTTCTTACGAAACCCTAATCTCGACCCAAACCTCTTAAATCTCTATATTTTAACAATTTTCAACTCATACCTTTATGCTTTGAACTATTTTGTACTCGATCTGTACGATTATTCAATTTTAAACATTTTTTGTTCCTTTTTGAAACTATGGTTTCTTAATCCTTTTTTGTAAATACCTTATCTTCTGACTTTAAGTACTAATCTATTATTTTCAGTATGATTTCTAAACTATTTGCTTAAGTCTCATTATTATTATGAAACCCTAGGTTTAGGGTTTATATTTGTACTATTTTCGTCACGTTTGCTTATCTATGTGTTCTTCTGGATTCTTCTCAGAGTTTTGTGCTCTTTGGTTTAATTTTGTTGCTCGTGTTTCATTCCTCTACTATTCTGTGTTCTTTGCTTAAGGTTCTCTCTAATATTTTTCAATATGCGCTATGTATCATTTGCTAGACTTGAACACTTGTCCTATTGATTGTTTGATGGTGATTATATTCTTTTCTAACAAGTTCTTTTTAAGACTGTGATACTTGCCTTAAAATTGTGGTTTTGCATTTTCCTAATAATTTTGTATTGATTTCGAACTGTTTCTTTAATTTATGAGATACCTTCCTAAATTAATACCGATCCGCTAGGTTTTCAATTTCGTTCATTATTTTGTTGCTATTTTCCAGAATTACAGTTGCCCTATATATGTGCACAAATTGGTTGATTGATTTGCCTGACCTATTTCCCTAATTATAGTGTCATGTACCTCGTATTTATTGCATACTTTATGCTACGTATGTGATTATACCCCACTCTGTCATTTCTTTCCTTTTAAATGACTAATTATTACCGTTTGATTTTGATTCCTTAATTAAAGGGAAGTCCATATACTGATTAGATTGTGATTGATGCCAGTTCCTTAATTAAGGGACTGCTACCCTGTTTATTTACTTGTATACAATACAATAAGTACTCATAATTTTGTTTTGCATGAAGGACATTGACACAACTGAGATATTGCATATCATAAGTAGATACACAGAGTAATCACATTGCTCTCCCTTGTGCTATTTCTCTACTTTTCTCTCTTGTGATATTTCTAATCCCTGCTCTTGACTATTACTAGCCTGCCGAAAAGCCAAGGCTATTATTGTGCTCATATTTGGATCTTGCATTTTGTTGTGCTCTCTTTGTTGCTGGTATGTCCCGATTAAATTCTATGTTCCAAGACAATGTGGTTATTGCTACTTCAGTATGTTTAATTCCTAATTATTTTATACTTGTGCTTCTGTTGTGGAACATGTGATTGATTCCTAGTCTCCCTATTGATACTTACATGCTCATGACTACTGTTACCTATTATGACTTCATGTATTTACTATTTACTTTTGTGTCTCAACTTGTCTATTTCAAGGCCTCTTAAATCTCTTGATTCTTTGAGTTTGCATGTGATATGTTTGTCCCCTTTACCCATTAGCCTTGTGTGCAACTATGCTCTTACATGTGAACTACTTGTCTCATTTCCCCTTTTCCTGTTTGTGTTTTCTTTCCCAAACTATGGGTGATATTCTAGTTCTGAGATTGTCTTACTTACTTTTTTACAAAATTGTCACACTTTTCTACTACTTTCTTTCAAGAATTTATTATATAGGGATCATTTTCAAACTATTTTCCATCAACTTAATTTCTTTAAAACTATGTCACACACTCTCAATACTCTTAAATAAAAGGTCCTACTCCGTTCGTGTAAGCACTGATTCTGGTACCTCTGAGTACTCATTGAACTTTGATGCACAAGGATGGCAATTTCGCACTGCACTTGGCCAAATATTTTGGTATGTGTTTGGGTGTTGGTATTGGCCAGGGACCCAGTGGGGGTCTTTAGAGAGCTTTGCCGCACCCAGACTATGGCAAAGGCTGTGGAACTCAAAAGGATTGAGGTTGGAAGATTGGGCCTGACTGAAGGCTCCCTATATAAAGACTTCTTATTTCTATTTTTTACTATAATTCAACTATCATTGGTTGGCAATAATTTGTAAACGAATTGATTGGGGTTGGATAGTGAATATGGAGGGTTAGGCATGCTTAGTATAAGTAATGGGTAGAAAACATGCTTATAGGATTTTATTTACTTATTTGTGCAATTGATATCTTGTGTAGGACATGTATCTCTCTCATTAGAGATCCTGCTTTAGGTTATTTACTTTCAGCCTGTTCTTATATTCATTTCGTAAACATGATCAGTTAATAACAAGCTAATAATTGTAATAACCAAATAACAGTTGTAAGGCAACTGCTGCATTTTCATTCTCATCAGCATTTAGAAATCATGTTTCAGGAACTTCTACGTGCATTAAACATCTTGTTATTTGAGGTTCTCTACTCGTCCGAGTAACAATTACGCCCATAAGAATGTCTAATCTAATAACGCAAGTACTGTATGTGTACCTTTTTAAAATTGGAGATTAATATGCATGTTCACTCTTTAAGATAATTAGGCAATGTATACAACGCCTAGCCAAACTTTAGGCCTAATGCAATTAAAATCAATTAATCATGTTTTACCGGCATAGGACCAATCAGCTTCCTTTAACATCCTGAACTCTGCTTCTAGTTCTGCCTCTCTGAAGTTCATTCTGTTTTACTAAAACTCTTGCCCTATTTTGAAGAAACTTTTGAAATTGTGTATCTACTTACTCTCACTAATGTTTGTTCTGCTATGTTTTCAAACCGCATGGTGATCCTTTCTGCCCAGAGTTATACTATCCCTATCCTACGTTTCCCCAAGTTACTGTATCTTCTATGTCCTTACTCTATTTTCCAAAACTTGTTTTAATGATTTCCATCTGCCGTATACCTCTGAATCTTACTGCAGTATTTAGTTGTGTTTCTTAAATCTCACTGTTGTCACTTAGTCTTAATTGAACCTTCTGCTTTCATTTCTAAGTTGCAAAATGTATCCTTCTAAAACCTACTATTATAACTTCAACATTCCTACTTTTAGATTCACATCTTTGAGACCTTAATTGTGTTTGAGACGTGCTAATTATGTGTTTAGTTGTGGAGGTATCTGTGAGCCTTTATGTGTCTTTATGTGTCCCCTTATGTACGTTCCTATTTCTTATGTATGTCGCTTAGCATTTTGTCCTTTAGACCTAAGGATTCAGCCAAGTCCTTACCTTATACGAATAGTAGTCCTAAATACCCTTCAGGATTAATAGGATTGGATGGGTAATAGCACGCTATAATTATTCGTGACTAACCCACACATTTTAACTAACCTTTATGGTGTGGGAAGGGTAGAATATGGACATGATGACCGATGCGTTAATATCTCACATAGACCCTCTTCTGAGGAGTGATTACTGGATATTGCGTTGATGTGATCCATGTTAGTTATAAACCTAGGATCCCCCCTCCCTTTGTTTTCTTTCATCCCTTCTTGTACAACTATTCAAGATTTTAATTTTAAAAATTTCTACCCTCTCTACTTACCTAAAAAAGTTTCCAACTTATTTGTAATGTGATATGCAAGTCCCTCTATTTTTAACCCCCTAACTGCTTACTTAGTTATGTGAAGTCACAATTAGAACACAGCCGTGAACCATACTAGTGGATCTTGAGTGGTGCCTAACACCTTCCCCTCGAGATTATTTCTAGCCCATACCCAAACTCTGGTTCATCAAACTCAAACCCTTCATAGTGTCCTAATGCACTGAATTATTAGCTGGCGACTCTTAAAATTTCATTAACCCGATTCCTCAAAAGGGAACGAGTTTCCCTGCCAAATGTCATAAACCTGATTTGGCCTTTAGAAAAAGGGAGTGTCGACATGCGTTCACACAACTTCGATCAAATCCTTCCTAATAATAGAACTGATTTTAACAGGTTTCTAAATTAATTTACGTTTATATAGTCCGAGGTGTGTAATCCAAAAGTTAATCATACATAGCCATCGTATTAATTTCATGTCCTAGTTATAAATATGACAAATGCTCATACTTGTTTTAGGCCAGTTTAATATACAATTGTGGTCGTGGACATGTTCGCGTGACATGATTATGATTTTTAAAAATAAACCGGAGCATGTGTTCGCTCAACTTCAGCGAAATTTTCATATAATAATACAGAGTTATTAATTGTGGACATGTTCAAGTGACATGATTTTTGACGCGCAAAACAAATTTGTACACATACACGTGACCCGTTTCAAGATAATTCCTAACTAATATAGGCAAGTACACATAGGTTCTAAGATGATGAATCAAGTAATTTAATCAAGCCAAGTATGATAAAAGAGACCGTGCTACAACCAAGGAACTCATTAATGCCTAACACCTTCTCCCGGGTTAATAGAATTCTTATCCGAATTTCTATATTTATAGACCGTAAGTAGAATCAAATTCCTCGATTTGGGACTTTAACCGGTGTCTTAGGACACCATAAATTATAACAAGTGGTGACTCTAACTTTTAATTAAATAATCCCTTTTTGATTGTCACTCAAATTAGAAAAAACTCCCTTATACCCTTTCAAGGTATAGTAAGAAGGAGGTGTGATTGCTGTGGTGACTCTGCTGGGGACAAGAACCCAGAACTTTTGGTTCGGGGTTCAAGAATTCGAGCTTGTTAATATAATTTTTTCTTGGCTTCATTTATTGTTAATATTACTATTTTCTTTAAATTTTTTTTGCTAAATGTTATTTGTTTGTCGCTTTAATATTATTTGAATTGAATATAACTCTCTTCTTATGGCACTGCTTTGAGTCTTCTGAAAAATGGTGCAAACGTATGTGTGGCCCAATTTTTCTATAAAAATTATACCCAAATAGAATGAGGATGGGCTAGCAATAAGGCCGGGTAGACTTTAGTGCTTCTGGTACGTTGGTCCTTCTTCGACTCCAGTTGTCCGCTCGGGTAACCCAAGTTGAGAACACAACCCCAGGATTTAAACCTAGAAAAATATAGCCTCATGTAGAATCCCTGGTAGGAAAATTTGTTTGCATCACGTGCATTTGACATAGGGGACTCAACACAGGGGTTGGGTCTGTCTAGGATAGGTTGACCGAAAATAACAGACCATCCTGATGCATCCTATGTGCTATGCGAACATTTATTTTTTTGGCCTACATGCTGACCGGCTAGGTAGAATAATCAAAAGAAAACCAAGAGTGAAGTAGGGAAGGAAATAAGCCTGGTTCTTAAAAATCCCATGTATTTGAAAATGTTCGGAAACTCTGCCAAATTTTTTCAATAAACAAAAAAAGAGTCATTTCAAAATAAGTTAATAATATGTCATTTTTAAGTTTGACAAAGCTGACTAAACTACACCGGTCTGATTCTCAACGAATGTGAGATACGCGGGCAAAAAGGTTTGGCCTTATTTTTTGAAAAATAAAAGAAGAGAGAAGAGAAAAGAGAGAGTAATTGGTCAAATAAATGTAGTTTGGGGTTTGGTCAAAATAAGCTGATCGAGCATCGGTAATGTCTTAAGCCATTCTTGTCGAGATAGCCTTAGAGTATCTTCAATTGTCGATGGGCTATTTCATAAAAGAATGGACAAGTCTGTCGGCAAGGCGGCATTTATGCATAATGTAGTTATCCCCGCCTCAAAATGTATGTGGAATTAGGAAGGGGCCATATTTGCAAAAACAACCATTTTTATAAGGAATCTTTGTCCGTTGATTTTCCTTTTAGAAATTTGAAAAACTTGTTTTACAAAAAGGGTCCACCAGAGTCAAACCTAACTTTGATCTCCCACAGGTACAATGAACACTGCCCAGAACCCGTCAGAAGTGGTCATAGAATTGGCTCAAGTGCACTTGCAGATGTGGTGGAATGATCTAGATGAAGATGGTCAGAAGTGGGTGAAAAAGTAGTTGGGTGCCCTTATAAATAATTTAGAAATCAAAACACTGGAAGATCTATTTAAGGCTTCGGTGACTTTCTGGGACCCGTTTCACAATGTTTTTTATTTCTCGAACATTGAGATCACCGCTACTTTAGAGTAAATGTCCGGGTATTTTGAGTTTAGCCGAGATTTAAGGAAAAAACTACTCATATTTCCAAGGGCTCCTTCGGTCCAAAAGTTCTTTCACCTCTTGAATATCAGTAAATGGATGAAGAAGGCCCTTGTAAGAAAAGAGTGTTGTTCTTTCCAGTTCTTGTACTTTACGTTTGGGCGCTCAGCCGGGTTCGAAACACATGAAAAGAGTTTGAGCAAAAAACAAAATAAGTGCCTTTGGCAAGTTCTTCGTCAGTTCGCTTTTATTGTGGCGTTGTTTGGATCATGTTCTATCCAAATGCGAAAGTGACAGTAGATACTCGTATGGTCTGAGTTGCACAAATCCTCACTACCAAGGAAGATCATTCACTTGTCCTGTTAGTGCTAGCAGATGTTTGTCGAGAGCATTGACAATATGCAAACCTGGGGCTCAATTCTTTGAATGTTGTAATATTCTTCTACAAATGTGGTTGATCGAGCATCTTCTCCATAAACCCAAATTCATAAGTTATGGTTCGAGTTCGGATGACTTCATTACAAGTTATGAGGAGAGGGTAATGAACTACAATGTGCCAGAAGGATTTGAAGTCTGGCTCTCCCACTTGGAAGCTCTCAAAGCAAGTCAGGTCGAGTGGAAATATGATGGCTCCCAGTGACAGAAGCCATATACATGAACACTACTACGGGTTACCTGATGCAGATGGGTGTGAGGAGTATCTAACTATATGCACCCAGAGGGTCTTAAGCAGTTAGTAAGATGTTGGGTGGTGCCCGAAGATGAAGATCTAACCACCCAAGTCATTGAGCTACATCCAAAAGCTGTATTGGCCAAGGCTTTAGTTCAGCAGGATTGGAAGGGTTGCCGGTATCTATAAACTATCACCCAGGTACCAGATGTTGCAAAAGGAGAAGTGGATCCAAATTATGCTGCATGGTTTGAGAAAAGATCTTGTGAGAAAAGGAGAAGAAATATCAAGCCGGGATTCATGACTTGAAAGAGAAGATGACAAAAATGGAATTCAACAATGATCTTCAAGCACAAGAAGCCAAAGGTGAAAGAAGAAAGTTGGCCTAAGAGAATTAAGCTCTCCAATCCTAAGTACAAAAAAAAAAAAGAATAGCAGCTGATAACCAGAGCAGGAGTAGAAAAGACGAAAAGCTCATCTACAGCCTTACGAAAAAAGCATGTAATTTTGAGGACGATTTGCAAAAATCTGATACAGAGGTAGCAAATTCCTGAGCAAAGTTAGCTAAGAATGTGGAAGGACTGGACAGTTTCATTTGGCAACTGAAGGATAAGTAGGACAATGGAATGGTGAGTATAAGAAAAGGTCAATGGCCAAGCAGGCGGAGGCTTCAATGCAGAAATAGAGCCCTTGTATGCCATGATGATATAGCTAGAGAAGGACCTTCAGTGGCTCCAAGACCAAAATCATACAGTCGAACAGGTTTTGGACACCAAATCTCAGCAAATTGGACGATTGCTATAGGAGAAAGGTATTATCAGGGAAAGTTTCAAAAGAATTATGGAATACATTGTAATGAAGTGTAATGAGTGTGAAGACATGACAAGGTCCAAGTTCTTCGCTTCAGTTATGATTTTTGTCCGACATATCATGGATGACTTGTTCCGCCTCCATGAATACATGGTGCAAAGGCCCGTAACAACGCCAACCGGAGCAGCAGTTGAGGAACTTATGTATTCATGACTTTGTTCTAGTCTGTATTGTATCGGTTTATTTTTGAGTCAGTATCGTTAGCTTGTTAATTCAGTTTTTAGTTTGTATTTTTGTTTTTCATTAGAAGCTATGGGTCCACTCATCGAGTCTTTCTGGCTTGATGTTTAACTCTGTAGGCGAAGTATCATAATCAAGGTGTTTTATTTTTTTTTATTTTATGAAAAATTTTAAAACACCAAAAAAAAAATTTATTTTTATTTCGCAAATGTTCCCAATACTATGCTTGGTCTGATTCATAGTGCATCATGATACATCAGCAATACCCATAGGATTTGATCATAACCGTGAAATGAAAAAAAATGAGAGAAAACAAGAAAAGCTATGGGAAAGAAATAATGGCAAAACAAGAGAGTAAGTAATGACATAATAAGAGAATAAAACCGAGAATCAAGCAAATAAAGGCAAGAGTGAAACAAGAAAGAGAGAGACAGAGAGAAAAATGAAAATTAGTGAAAGCCAGGATGATGCACGCAGCCGTTCAAATGCATAATAGAAATGGTTAACTTCTAAGGTGTATTACATCCCATCGTGCGATTGCCTATGTGTTTAGCCCTTAATCCCTGCAAATTTTGCTTGTTGCCATCAAGTACAGGCAAGTGGTTAGTTTTATTGGCATTCTGGAAACTCACTCGTACAACACCAGGTCCAAAGACAAGTTGATCATGACTAGCCAAGAACTGGATGCAAGTGTTATTGACCCGTCAAGGAGGGGGAAGAGTCTGATGTTAATCTGAAAGAGGAGTTACATAAGTTGAAACACTAGATGGCAGAGATGTACCAGACATTAGTGAAATGGCATCCACCACCATCATACCCCGCCAACTCTATTTTCGTCTTGTCGCTGGCTCAATCCCAAGAACATCCCACTACTGTTTCATCTCCAGGCTTCCCACTTTACTACAACTACCAAGGCACCACTTCCCAAACCCCACAAGCAGCACCACCCAAACCAATCACATACCACCCTCTACTTGCCACCCTTATTTTCGTGGCACCCCCACCTGCTACACTCAATCGATCCTCCAGTGAGCCCTTATTCTAGACCCAAGATAACCAATACTATCCCCCGAAGCCTACTTTCCCAGAACACTATTCCTACACTCCTTGTTTTCACCTCATAGTTGATACTGAAAAAACACCTAAAAACCCAGAGTAGGAGGAGATGTTTAGGAAGGTAAGAAGTCTGGAGCAGTCATTCAAAAATATGCAAGGATTGGGAGACCAGTGAGCGTAGCCTGCAACGATTTGTGTCTATTCCCTGAAGTTAAGTTGCCTATTGGGTTTAAGATGCTGAAGTTTGATTTGTATGATGGGCACGAAGACCTAGTGGCCCATTTGAGGGGATTCTATAGTAAAATGAGAGGAGCTGGTGGGAAAGATGAGTTATTGAAGGCATACTATAGAGATAATCCAAGTGGCGTAGCATTGGAGTGGTACACTCATTAAGATCATAGCAAATGGTATACTTGGGATTATTTAACAAAAGCATTTGCTCATCATTTCCATACAACATCGAGATTGTTCCAAATAATTTGTCTCTGAGTAAAATTCAGAAGAAGCCTAGTGAAATTTTCAGAGAATATGGTTTTCTCTAGGGAGAAAAAGTAGCAAGAGTAAACCGTTCAATGGAGGAGAACAAAATGGTGGAGTACTTTCTGCATCTTTGGATCCCACTTACTTTGCTTATATGATATCAATCATAGGCAAGTCATTCAAGAAGGTAGTAAAGATGGGTGGCATGGTAGAAGAAGGGCCTAAGTCAAGCAAAATCATAATCTACTCATCCATCAAAGAAACTACCTAAGCCATTCAAAATGGTACCAGGGGAGTGATCAGAAAAAAAGAAAAAAGAATATGTGGCGACAATTGATTCAGGATCGTGGTTTGGACCAAGTGGCCCATCGCACCATTATACCTAGCCTCGACCTCATCATTGAACCTACACCCAAACCACATATAATCCACCCAAGCACTACTTCCCATCACCAGACTCTCGTACTTCTATCCACAGAACCCGGTCATATACCCAACCTCCTGCCTACTCACAATGGCATCCCCCCGTACCACAACGCGCCTACCTAACTCCACAAAATGCTTACCAACTCCACAAGCCTACCGAAACCCTGCATGCCCATATCTCTGACTCAGTCTAGCATTCAAAAATGAGAGGTTGCAGTAGAAAAAAACTTTCACCCCGTTAGGGGAATCTAATACCAGTTTGTTCCAGAGATTGAGGCAGTTGGATATGATGAGGCCAAATGAGATAAAATTGCCAAACCCTCCTCCAAAGAATCTTGATTACTGTTTGAGATGTGAATATTCTTCTGGTACTCCAGGGCATGATACGGAGAAGTGCTGGAAATTTAAAATGCCATCCCAGAGCTCATCGACACAAACCAAATTGAAGTCGGAACTTTAGCGGCACCCAACATCAACTAGGAATCATTTCCAACATATGAGGAAATAAAAATTGAATGAGATACTACACAAGGGAAGCCTAAAAACCCTTCACAGTCTGTAATTATGATTTTCTCCAGTGAGGTCAAGCCTTTAAAAAGACCAATGGTTGAAGGATCGATGAACAAGTTGAGCATGACAAACAGTGAGCCATCTGTTTTAGCAAAGCAATATAGGTCAAAAGTGGTTGTGCCAAGGTTAGAAAACAAGCATATCGTAGTTGTAAAGGACGCCTGTACGGACCCTATCATCATCAAGCCTGTAACCATTTGATGATAGTCAACACCAAGGCTACCCAATAGAGTAACAAACGGGTGATAGTGACCTATAAAGGAAAGGAAGTGAAAGAAAAAGTCAATAAGCCACTTGGTGAAGTTAATGATATTGAAATTGGTGATGGTCTCAGTAGTATTTATGTGGAACTCAGTGGCTAAGATGTCGAGCTTGGTAATTGGAAAGCCTCTCCTTTCGTGGTTCCCCGGTGATTTTGTTGTCATTTTTGTTGTCCGGGTTATTTCAGGGTTGTAATCCCAATATTGTCTTATGAATCAAACCCTTCTATCCTTTTATTTTTCTTAGTTCCTTTAGTCGTAGTAAGTTATTTAGTTATCTAGGTTTTTTTCAGGGTTGTACCCAAGTTTTTTTTTCTTGTTTCATTTTTCAAACCCTTTCACCGTCTATATTATGCAATTTTCTGTTTTCGGTTATTTCTATTCATTTTTTTAGTCCTCTTCTCCTTTTATAATTCTTTTCATGCTGATTCCAATGACATGACATGCACGCATAATATTATGCCTGGTCATAAAAGTTAGTCTAATCCTGACGCAATGAAATAATTTTGAAGACAATAGGGGCATTTGAGGGAATTAAGTAAAGGGATTTTGAAATCATTTAAAGCCCGAATAGTGTCAAACTGGGGAAGATAATTTCCAAATTAATAGGGTGATAAGAATTCATTAAGGGGGAGTGCATCTCGGACGATTTGAAGCAAGCAACTTTGAGTAAAAGTGCATCTCAAGTTACAAAATAAAGTCAAGGAAGTTTTCTCCGAATTGACGGAGCATATCCATTGTGAAGAGGGAATCACCCAACGAGGGTTCTATACTTGACAAGGCGCTAAAGAAAAGTCGAAAGGATATCAGTGATATCAATGTCGAAGCTGCAAAAGAAATATTGTGCGTGATCTTCACTTTTATTTCAAGTTGCATGTGTTATACTTGGCATTTACAGGGATTGGGAGGCCTTCTTTTAGCTACTCAAATACTTTACCCTTTGACACCCATTTGAGCCTTATTTATTTCCTTTCATACCCTTCTTTTGGAATCCGTATCCAAATTCAGAAACACTAACACAAAAGGTAAGCAAAGGAAAGAAAGAGAAAAAGAATGGAAAAGAGAAAAAAGAGAAAAGAAAAAAAGAATTAGAATGAAAAAGAAAAGAGAGTGAAAGAAAAGAGAGAAAAAGAAAAGAGAAAATCAACAACAACAAAACAATTCCGACTTCATGAACTACGTTCGACTTGATTCCTTTTAAGGATACGTTGGCAACCTCACGGTTCGGTTCCATTAAAATAAAAATTCAAAAGTCCCTAAGAAAAGAAACTATGGCAGAAAGTTGTGGTTGTTGCAAGAGATCGGATTCCAAAACATGTAATTTTTAACACATTCAAGCTATTTTAAGCCTTTGTGATATCCTTCCTTTTTAACACTGTCCAAAAGCCATATTAAAGTCTGAAAAGAGCTCCCAGATAATCATTGAGACTGCCGAGTTTAGACATACCAAGAGCATATGATGTTTTTACCATGTTCAACGCCTTGTCATCAACAAAATCAGAGGAAAGAAGAAGAAAAGAAAATAATATTATGAGTAAAAACCTTAACAAGTTGCATAACGCGCCGGTAAGTTGAGAGAAGGCAAAATGAGAAAGGATTGATGGTGAAAACTCTTTGGGCACCACAAGTCGAATAAGGATCATGAATTGGATTGGAAAATCAGAGCATTGAAGCCCAGTTTCATGATTTAGGGGTACAACAAGAGCTAATCATTAGATTTACTTGACAAATTAGGCCGCTTAATGCAAAGGTGCATGTCATGGTCATTAGATTTGGTATCCACATCGTATAACTTTCTACATTGTAGATTTCTTGTTAGTAATAATCTCTTTCCATTGTCTATTACTCGGTTCCTTATGTGTTGTTTACTTTCTCTTCCTGAGTCTGTTTGGTCAGAACAAGTGAGAAATGACTTCAAAATTTGCCAACAACTTTCCAATTGCACAAAAAGGGACCTACCTAAAACATCAAGAAGGCGTAAGTTGGGAAAGAACAGCATGTGCACTGAGTTGGTAACAATCCGTGTGCTTTGGGATTCATGTGATAAGGATGTTGGGAGAACGAATCAAATGTATTTTCTGTGATAAGGTTGACACAGAAATTGGTTAACCAATAACAAGCAAGCTCTTCCAAGTGGAAATCAAAGTTATCATGGCAAGTGAAGAAGCGTTAGACCTCAAGGCCAAAGCATACCAGAAATAGCTTGATGCAAAAAATGAAAAGTATGGTGTCAATGAAAGTTCAAGCAGTTGAGCGGTCTGCAAATTTTAGGGAGGATACAAAGGTTCAAATTGGAAGGACAGAAACATGAAACAACAGTTTGGATGTCAACCATTTAGGGCACTCAGTGTCCTGCGGTTGAGATTTAGTTAGAAGTTAAACAATTCCTTTCCAATTCAATGCAGCCAGTAGAGCAAAGCATGGAAATGGGGAGGCTAACCTCAACAAGAATGCCACAAACTAACCACCTCATTTTTCAAACTGACAACATTTTTCTTTGATTGAAATAGGGGCAGAAAATTTCATTTGTTACGGAGAACCTTCCGTGAGGAAAGTAGGTTCCAGACAGGCTTGGCAAGTTCAAGTACCCTCTTGTATAACAATATTTAGTATGTTTCGAGACCATCGCAAATGACAAGGTTTGACGAGAGATTTACTTTTGGGAAGTATATTTTGGCATTTAAATTGTCACTTTTGAGAAAAGGTTTGGTTTGAGATTTTCAAGATAAAAGAATTTAGTTTAGAGTTTGTTCTGATAACAAGAAATGGTTATCACTCACAAATGTTCCCAATATCAAACTGGGACAAACAATTTTTTTTTTGTTTTATCTATTTTGTTGAAATCAGGCACCCACCTGGAGAAACAAGGGAAGACAGCACAAGTTCAAATTAAAGCGGTTCAAGTGTCGGAAATCAGGAGCCCATCTGGGGAACAAAGGGAAGCAGTTGAAGTTTCAAGGAAAAACAATTCAAATGTTGGAAATCAGACGCCCACCTGGAGAATAAAGGAAGATAATTCAAGTTTCACGGGAAAGCAGTTTCAAAGGAAAATGGGTCGAGTTCAGTAATCAGGCACCCACTTGGAAAACAAAGGGAAAAAAATTCATGTTTCAGAGGTAAGAGAAAACAAATCAAGTGTTGGAAATCAGGCGTCCACCTAAAGAACAATGGAAAGCAGTTCAAGTTTCAATAGAAAATAGTTCAAGTGTTGGAAATCGTGTGCCCACCTGGAGAACCAAGGGAAGTAATTCAAGTTTCTAGAGGAAACAGTTCAAGTGTTGGAAATGAGGACCCCACCTAGAGAACAAAGGGAAATAGTTAAAGTCTCAAGGAAAAAAGTGCAAATGTTCAAAGGAAGATAGCAATCAGGAGCCCACCTGTAGAACAAAGGGAAACAATTCAAGTCTTAAGGAAAAAAAATGCAAACATTGGTAATCAAGCACCCACCTGGAGAACAGAGGGAAAGCAAGAATGTTCAAAGGAAGACGGTTCAATGAAGCAGATAGGAACCCACCTGGAGAACAAAGGGAAAAAGTTCAAGTCTCAAGGAAAAATAGTGCAAATGTTCAAATGAAGACATCAATCGGGAGCCCACCTGGAGAACAAAGGGAAATAATTCAACTCTCAAGGAAAAACAGTGCAAATATTGGTAATCAAGCACCCGCCTAGAGAACAAAGGGAAAGCAGGAATGTTCAAAGGAAGATGGTTCAAGACAACAATTAGAAGCCCACCTGAGAAAAACGGGAAACAATTCAAGTCTCAAGGAAAAACAGTGCAAATTTTCAAAGGAAGACAGCAATAAAGAGCCCACTTGGAGAAGAAAGGGAAACAATACATGTCTCAAGGAAAAACAGTAGGCACCCATCTGGAGAACAAAGGGAATACAGTAATGTTCAAAGGAAGAAGGTTCAAGATAGCAATCAGGATTCCACCTGGAGAACAAAGGAAAAAAGTTCAAGTCTCAAGGAAAAATAATGCAAATGTGAGTAATCAAGCACCTAGCTAGAGAACAAGGGGAAAGCAGCAATGTTTAACGGAATACAGCAATCAGGAGCCCATCTGGAGAACAAAGGGAAAAAGTTGAAGTCTCAAGAAAAATAGTGCAAATGTTTGTAATCAGGCAGCCACTTGGAGAACAAAGTGAAAGCAACAATGTTTGAAGGAAGACATCAATTAGGAACCCACCAAGAGAACAAAGGGAAAAAGTTCAAGTGTCATGGAAAAACAATGCAAATGTTGGTAATCGGGCACCTATCTAGAGAACAAAGGGAAAGTAGCGTTATTCAAAGGAAGACAGCACATGTTTCGAGGGAAAACAGTCTAAGGTAATAAAGGGAAGACCATTCAAGTTTTTGTAATCTGGCGCCCTCCTGGAAAAGAAGGGAATACAGTTTAATATTGGCAATCAGGCGCCACCCGGAGAATAAAAGAATTCACTGTGCAATTCAAATCAACGAAAAAGGAAACTCTCCTAGAAAGTACAAGCCAGCAGGGCAGTAGAAATTGGGAGATCAATTTTAAGATATATATAGGATTCTGTAATTCATAGATCATAACTTATTCCAGTTTCTTTTATTTTGTCTTGGTGTAATAATGGGTTCAGCAAGCAGTAGCAGCAATATCAAAAGTGAAATCAAAGCTCTTTGAGTTCTAGCTACCAAAAGTTCCCAAACTACATTAACCTGATTCCTTTATAGTCAATGATATATAGGAAACATTGGAAGCAAGGTGCGGTCAAATCTATCAAAATGCTTCCCGCGGATTGTTCAGACGGGCAAAAATTGCTCGTATCCACTCACTTTATCTTTGCCCAAAAATTTTCATGTTTCCGAGCAAATAGGTGCAGCTGTGAGCATGTAATTGTTTTTGCTATATGAATTACTCCAATAAAATTAAAGAAAAAAACTTTTTGCCATTTTTACAATTATATAGGATTTTGTGGGAATTTGTGCTAATAATTTGCGTTCTTGTGGATGTTATCTGTTAAAATCATGAAAAAGAAAAAAATATAATGCATTGCATTAAGGTTTTATTTTCATATTTTTACAATTAATTAGTAATTATAAAAATAAAAATTACAAAAATTGGCTTAGTTTTGCATTTTAGCCGTTTAGTTTTAAACTAGTAATTTTCTATTTTAATTTGGGAGTAATTAAATTTTTTTTAAAATTATAGTAGATAATTAGCTTAATTTCTTAAATTATTTTAATTAATATTTTAATTTTTTTATTTAATTGAAAAGAAAAAGAAAATAATTGAAAAAATACAAAAGAGAAGTAAAATTATAAAAAGGGGTATTAGGGCCAAATTGTTAAGGCCAAAACGAACCCCCCCCCCCCCCCAGCACCAATCCACCCCAATACACCCCAACCCAATCCGATTGACATGGTCCAATCTTTCCTTAAAACGAAATGACCCCGTTTCGAAACCTTTTCATCATAAACATTGGATTAATTAGATCAAATAGACCGGAACTCCTCATTCCCTAGCTAGATAAGTGTCCGAAACCACCCTCTAAACTATTCAAACCCACCCTAGTCCGTCTCTAACTAAACCCTAATCAAACCCAGCAGCCCACAAATCCCCAAACCTTCACCGGCAACGGCGGACCACCCAACCACCCAAAAAATTTAACTATGCAATCCTTACCCCTGCTTCTTCCAAATCTACCAATATCATTCCTTAGAATCCAACCAAGTTTACCCAAGTTTGGATCTGAAATAAGAAAATACAAACCCTAATTTCCCTTTCTTTCTCTGATTTTTGCTCAAATTTTGACTCGTATTAACTCGAATCTTACATTAATAGATTACTCTCAACGAGGGCAATCGACTGATGAAAGTTTTGAGTCATTACAAAAACGACACATTTTGCCTAAATTTTCAAATTCCGGCCAAGCTTCGGTTGCTTTCACCTTTCGTCGAATCGTTTCAATTTGTCCATCCTGGCATAAATTTGTATGTTTCCCCTCTTTTTCCTTTTTGATTTTATGTTCTTGCAGCACTTTCTATTTTTTATATATTATTACTTTCATGCTTATATTTTTTTCGTTATTTTTGTTGGCTGAATTAGTCTTAGCTTGTCTTTGTTTTTCAAATTGATTAATAGCATAATTTACGGTTAATTGCAAAATCTTTTAATTCTGGATTTTGTTCTCTTTCTTCTCTTGATATACACTTAATTTGATATTGTTTGGTCACTTTGGTTGATTGGGCTTTTGGTTATCTCTAACCCGTTTAAGAGGCCCATTCATTTGGGTCTTGGTACAATTTGACCTAGGAATGATGCATTTTGAATGTACAAAATCGGGGTGTAAAGGGATAATTTGGGTATTTTAAAATTAGGGAACATTGTTCAGTTAGTATAGAAACTTCTAGAGGATAAGGTTGGGCAAGTTAGTTAATAGATGCGAACTTTTTGATATCTTGAATGGTTAAAAAGGGTAAAATAACCAAGAATTGGAAGGGTAAAAAGGGAAATGGTTAGACATGCTAGGGCTGCCTTAGGATTATCTATATTAGAGCTCTTTTCTCTTAGTTTGAGCGGCCATTCATACTTAAAAAAATACTGAAAAGTTCTTGTATTTTTTGGTGGAAATTTGTTTTGGTTTTGCACTTTGGTCTTCATTGTTAGTCAAAATTTTAAAATTTCAAAGAATTTCTTTTTTTCTGGGGTTAAAAGTGGTTTGAAAGAGCTAAATATTGATGTGTTTTGAGATGCTGACTTACTGCTGCTATTGAACCTATCAATTTTTTAATTCCCCAACATATTTTCTTTTGTTGTTGATTGTTGTATCCAGGTACTACTCTGAAACTTTGAGCAGCAAGTTCTAATGTGAAGATGTGAACAATTTGGATTGATACAATTGTGTTATTTTAATAAAGTAGCTTTCATGTTTTTGTTAATTCATGTATATCTCTATGTGTTTAGCAAGTATTATGTGGGGTTTGATTCAGGTGGTGTTTGTTTCTAAAAGATAAAGACATGTATTTGATTCATGTAACTAAGGCCCATCTTTTACTCTACATATCCTTGTAATTTTTTAATATCTTAGACGTGGACCTCTATTTCAATGTTGAGTTACAATATGGAGGGGAACTATTGAGTGTGACTTACATCATTTCTTCGAGTTCATTTTTAGTATTGTTGAATGTTTGGAGGTTTTATTATGGGTTCTATCAGCTTAGATGAGTTTAACTTTCCTAGAAATTCTGTCCTAGTTTAACATATGAAGTCATGAGCTTATTAAATTATTTACTAATTGATTCTTTTATTAAAAACATGTTGTAGTCATCTAGTTATGATATTCAATTAAGTTCTTTTTTATTGATGTAACAGAAGTTCAGCATGATTTGGGTCTTAATATTTCCTTAGATTGCCATGCGATAAAATTATCAACTTAATATAGCTCAAGTGCTGATTTCTGTAGTTAATGTTGATGTGTGCATATAAGGTGAATTGGGCTAGGTTCATGGGTGGTCCATATAAGGTCATGAGTATGAGTTTGAAAGCTTACGCCTTGAGCCCAGAATTTTGATTCAAGTAAATCACGCAAATTTAAATTTCCCCCCCTGCGAGCAAATATATTGGGCTTATCAGGAAACTAGTCGTCAAAATGTTTGGGCTCATCACTGGCCCAAACCCCTTCCATTGTTTGAATACCTGGTATCATCAAACATTAGCTTATAACTAGTAAGGGTAATTTTAAACTTAATTTAGGGTGGGCATAACATATTGGATCATTTTAATTAAGTATAGTCCTTCAGAAATAGATTGAGGTGTGCCATTTAATTAAATCATCTATGGCCCTCAGAGATACTATGATTAGATATTAGAATAAATATTCATAGAAGAGTCTTTAGGAACGTTTAAAATATCAACATGATTATACATACGTTCCTGTCACATAATTATGACTCTAAAAATCAATTCGGAATATGAGCTCGCGCAACTTCGATCAAATCCTTCTAGATAATAAAATTTATTTTAACAGGCCGCTAAATTAATTTATGTTTATATAGACCGAGGTGCGCCATCCACAAGTTAATCATACATGGCACATGTATTAATTTCATGACCTAGTTATAAAAATGACAAATGGTTGTATTTTCTTTAGGGTTGTTTAATATACTATCGTGGTCGTGGACACATTCGCATGACATGATTACGATTTCTTAAAAAAATCGGAGTATGCGTTCGTGCAACTTCGGCCAAACTTTCTTAATAATAATAAAGCGTTATCAATTGTGGACTGGTTCACATGACATAATTTTTGACACGCCAAACAAATTTTTACATGTACGCATAACTAGTTTCAAGATAATTCTTCATTAAAAGAGGCAATTTCACATAGGTTCTAAAATCAGTAATCATGCAATTTAATCAAGCCAAGTATGATCAAAGCGACCATGCTAGAACCACGGATCTCGGAAATGCCTAACACCTTATCCTGGATTAACAGAATTCCTTACCCGAATTTTTGTGTTCGCAGACTATAAATAAAGTTAACTTCCTCGATTCGGGACTTTAATCGATGATTTGGGACACCATAAATTATCCCAAGTGGTGTCTCTAGTTTATTATTCAATAATCATGTTTCAATTGTTACTTAAATTGGAAAATACTCCATTATACCTTTTCGAGGTGTAGTAAAAAAGGAGGTGTGACAAGCAATAGCTCTACCCTCCTACATCAATACACAACCAATACCAACTCTTAATGCATCACAATACACGGTATATGAACCTGAAGCTGATTGAAAAACCAACACTGTAGTTGTGGTCAAAGTTTTCATGAGCTTTTGAAAGCTCTCCTCACACTCGTCTAACCATACAAATGAAGCACCCTTCTGAGTTAACTTGGTCAAGGGCGATGCAATAGATGAGAATCCCTGAACAAACCGGCGATAATAGCCTGCCAAACCAAGAAAGCTGTGAATCCTGTGGCTGAGGACGGTCTGGCCAACACTCAAACGCCTCTATCGTCTTCGAATCAACCTAAATAACCTCGTTAGACACCACGTGCCCCAAGAATGCCACTGAACCGAACAAAACCTCACACTTGGAGAATTTTGCATAAAGCTTCTCCTCACTCAATCTCCGCAACACCACTCTTAAATAATCGGTGTGCTCCTCCTAATTATGCGAGTACACCGAAATATCATCAATGAAGACTACGACAAATGAGTCGAGATACGGTCGAACACGGTTTTCATCAAATGCATGAAGATTGTTAGAGCATTGGTCAGCCCAAAAGAAATCACTAGGAACTCATAATTACCATATCAAGTCATGAAAATTGTCTTAAGAATATCTGAGACCCTAATCTTCAACTGGTGATAACCTAAACAGGGGTCAATCTTGGAAAACACTATCGCTCCCCGAAGCTAGTTGAATAAATAATCAATGTGAGGCAAAGGATACTTGTTCTTAACTATTACTTTTTTCAAGTACCTATAATCAATGCACATCCTTATAGTGACATCCTTCTTCATCACAAATAGAACTGGTGTGCCCCAAGGCGACACACTAGGCTGGATGAACCCCTTTTCAAGGAGTTCCTAAAGCTTCTCCTTTAATTACTTTAACTCAGTTGGTGCCATGCTATATGATGAAATAGAAATGGGCTGAGTGCCCAGCACCAGGTCAATACCAAAATCAATATCCCTGTTCGGCGGCATGCCTGATAGGTCTGCAGGAAACACAACGGAAATATCCCTAAAAACTGAAATAGAATTAATATTGGGAGTCTTTGTACCAACATCCCTCACAAAGGCTAGATTCGAAAGACAACCCTTCCTAACCATACACTGGACCTTCAAGAATGAGATTACACCACTAGGAACATAATCAGACAAACCTCGCCACTTAATATATGGCACACCCGGTATAGCCAATGTGACTATCTTGGTATGATTGTCCAGAATAATACGACATGAAAATAGCCAATCAATGCCCAAAATAATGTTGAAATCTACTATACACAATAATAAAATATCCACTCGGGTCTCCAGACCCCCAATTATCACCACACACGATATACAATAACAATATCACCCACCTGAATAGATATATGCATGAGTGAAGCTATCCCTCCAAACTTATAGCAAATCCCAGGTGCTGGAGAAGAGGAATGAAGGGAACCCGTTGCACCAGAATGACTAGGTGAAGCACCTTGCATTGAAGATCCCAAAACTGAAGGAGCACGGGACAAACTCTAAACTGTAAGGACACTAAGTGATGATTGGACCTGCTAAGAACTTTGAGAACCATGACCCGATGGTGCCCCATGATAACCTAGGCGAGCTGGCTGAGCATGCCTAAATGGACAGCAATTGCAGTGCGGAAACTGACCTCTCGAAGGAAAACCACTATAACTACTAGATCCTTGAGGCCTCTTGGCTCCCTCTCCACTCACACATGGAGGCGGACTGACTCAATCTCTCGATCAATGTCTACAACATCCTCAAATGTAGCACCTAACGCTTGTTCCCTAGTCATGAGAACTCAAAGCTGGTAGGTAAGGGCATCAACAAACCTCTGATCCTCTCTCTCTCTCCGTAGCAACCAGCCAAATAGAATGTCGAGCTAACTCCGAGAATCTCATCTCGTACTGAGTAACACTCATATACCCCTATCTCAGCTGCTCGAACTACCTATGCAGCTCCTCTTTAAGGGACTATGGAAAATACTTCTCCAAAATAGAGCAGAGAACTACTGCCAGATCAGTGGTGCCGAACCAACAGACCTAAGCCTCTCATATGCCTCCCACCAAGTGAAGGCAGCTCCGGTAAACTTAAAAGTCATGAATGCAACCTCCCTAGTCTCCAAAATACCTGCGGTATGAAGAATCCTCTGCTAGCTGTCTAAGAAGCCCTAGGAATTCTCGCGACGTTAGAGTCTTCCAAACCTCTCCAATATACAATACTCGTCCTCTTACATAACTGGAGCTACGTAACCCCGAGTAGCTGCCACCGGTTGGACTAGTGGTGCATCCGGTGTCTGCACTTCCGAAACTACTGAATCGGGTGTGCAGGATGTGGGAGTCTGAGAGCCTCCTCGTACCTAAGAAATGGTTTTGCCAATATAGATCGCAACCGCCTGAGCAAGACTCGAACATATTGTAAAAATTTATGCCAAAGTCTCCTGAAGACTCGGAATCACAATAAGCACAACTGGCGCCTGAGCTATTGCTGCTAGAGTGTTAACAACTGGGACCTACTCCTGAACTAGGGCGGTTGTAGGAACATCAGGTGCTACCCCAGCTGCTGTCTAGACTGTACCTCTACCTCTACCCCTACCACGTCCTCGATCACACCCTCGGCCTTTTGTGGCTCCAACTGGTGGTACTGGTGGTCGTCCATCCTGACCGGTAGCGCGTGTCCTCACCATCAATAGAAAGTAGAATAACAAAATTTTAGTTCTCGGATCAATAAATTCACACGACAACAATTTCAAGAAAATGTAATTTTCCTAAGGTTCTGCAGCCTCACGAGGATAAATATAAATATCTCCGTACGGATCAACATGACTCTACTAAACATGCTCATGACTTGTGAGACCTATGTAACATAAGCTCTAATACCAACTTGTCATGACCCTAAACCCAAACCCGATGGTGATGGTGCCTCTCGTGAACACAAGGCTAGCTGACACACTTCTAATTCACTTTAAGAAGTTAGAAAAATAAATACTAAGTCTTTAACATAAATAAAATCACAAAATAACAATATATGTTGCGAAATTAAAAATCAACACAGCTCGACATCGAGGAGTCACCAGTCATGAGCACCTAAAATAGTATTAAAAGTCTGAGAGTCTACTCCACTAATACATAATTAAATCAAAAAGGAAACAAAACAGAGGGAGAATGCACTGTGCTGCGAATCGTCAAGCAGCTACCTAGTAAATCCCCGAAGATCTGCTGGAATTATCAACCCTCGGTAGCAAGACCTGCAGTGCCTGAATTTGTACATATGGGTGCAGGGAGTAAAGTGAGTACTCCAACTCAGTGAGTAATAACAATAAATAAAGATTGGGCGATATATTTTATAACAATAAATACAAAAATAAGCAATAAGAGGTAGAACAAAATCAGTAAACATAATTAAATCATGAAATCTCATAGAACACCTTTTAAGCAGTTAAACAATCAAAGAAAAAAAGCTAGAAAGGTAAACTACAAGAATTGCCCCTCGGGCTCTATAACAAACAACAAAATCAGCCCCTCCGAATATATCACACAACAATACTAGCCCCCCGGGCTATATCTCATATCACAATGGGTACCATCACTCATATATCACAATGGGTACCCTCGCTTATTGGGGGAGTACAAACTCCGGGAGGGGCTCGTTACGGCCCATGCGCAATATCAAGACATCCCCTGGCATCATAAAAAGGCTCTCGACCGCATATCAATCACAAGCCACCGTGTATCATACAATCTTGGGCCCTCGGCCTCATTATCATAATTAATCTACTGCGTTGTGCAATCCGAACCAAAAGTATCCTCATAAAATAAGACCGCGACCTTACTCAGTCAGAATTTTATAAGCCCCTCGAGCATCGGTAAAAATAAGAAGCTGAGCTCAAAATATAATTAAAAATATCATTAAAGGTGTTTAACCAGAGTAACGTACCTGAGTTTTGAAAACAACAAAAATATAGCATGACTTAGCACGAAACCTAAACAGTATGCACGAAGCCCAAATATGGCATTTAGCCTAAAACATGACAATATCAAATAATTTGCTAGTAAGTACGCAGTAAAACATCAAATATCTGACCTAAACTAATTTTTTTTCGGAAAAGGATCAAAACAGCACCTGGACTATAGGAGTTGGTACAATAATATCCTCCATCCACCTATTTTGCAAAAATTACCCTCATCATTGTCTTTTCAGTTCAACACATCCCTTACGACTAACATCATTGTATGATAAAAACATAACTATTTTCACGTGTCATCGACCAATTGGCCTAACTTAAAACTCACCTAAATTAAAATAAACCGCCCACATTCTATGACTCATAAAAAAAATACTTTTTCCTAGTCTATCCTTCTTCCTCACCCTCTTTCGTTTCTTTCTCCTCTTTCTTTTCAAAAATATTCTAGCATCTAGAGCTCTCATACATCCGTTTTTGTCAAAGCAAACAAAACTCTCTCTTATAGTTAATAACCTTCCTCTTCCTATTTCTCTCTTTTAAATATACACATCAATACTCTTATTTTTTCCATCATAGAAATACGATTCATATTATTTTTTCTAACTACACTTTACTGCTTCATATAATTAGCTCCATCAAGTGTTTATTATAGTCACATTCTCCATTAACTCGTATTCTCTCATATTCTCATGCATAGGATCAAAATATTCCTCTTGATTTAACCGTCTTTTTTTTTAAATTAGCAGTGTTGATATAACTAGAAGAGAATCTTCGTACAGTAGCTTAATTTAAGAACATAATCGGATGTTCAGATTATGGTGGGCTAATACAGAAGAAAAAACTCGAGGTTGGAGTAGAGACCTAATAAAACTCTGGTATAATCGAAATTGGATGCAGAGTTGTCAAGAAATATACAATAAATAATATTGCAAATGTTAAATGACCATTACCACTGACACTCTGTTAGTGTTCATATATTTGAGTGAAAGTTGTATGATGTAAAGTATTGGTGACTAAAGTTTTTTGTTGTTTGTAAGTAAAACTTTAATGGTGTTTGTAGTGATTATTCAAATAGAGTGCAAGTTCAATAAAAGGATAAAAAGAAGAAGAATAATATGAACGCACACATGTTGGGGGATGGAGGGGGTAAAGATTTTTGGAGACGAGGGGTATTATTGTACCAACTACAAAGTGTAGGGGTAGGTTTTGACCGTTTTTAGTTATTTTAATTAAGGTGAGATTTATGTTAGGCCAATGGGACGAGACATGTGGAAATTAATTAAGTTTTTTTAACCTAACAGGAGTGTTAGTCGTAAAGGTAGTCTTGAGCCGAAAAGATAACAGTGAAGGTAATTTTTTCAAAATAGGTGAACTGAGGGTATTATTATACTAACACCAATAGATTAGGGGCTAGTTTGGCTCTTTTCAATTTTTTTCATCTTTCTTTCTATTTCTCTGTCTTTCTTTTTTCTTTCAAAACAAGTTGCTCCAACTTCTATTTTCTAGGGGCATGGTCTCTTGACTGTTCTTTTCTTCTTCTTCTTCTTTTTCACTTGAACTTTCTAAGAGTTGCTCCAGTTAGTACTCTTGGGGTATGGACTTTTATTGTTCTGTTTGTTTTCTTTTTTTTGGACTTTTAACTCTAAGCTTGCTTCTACTTTCAAATGTTTTACGTGTCTATTCTCTTTCAAAAGTGTATCTTTCTCACTTATGCGATTCAAGATATAATCAGTTTTTTAATATCTAGCTAACATTTCTGCATGCATGTCATCTCACTAGAACTAGGGTGAAGAGTTATGCACAAAATAGACACAAAATGAATGGCTATTTTTTTTATTTAATGAAGGATAGCAAAAAAAACTACCATGGCTGAAGGAGGAGTGACTTTCCAGTTACTAAGCGACACCTTAGCCACACAATCGCATATCAACCTTACTACGACATTGGCCATTTTTATTGCTTTGGATTCAACTCTCAAATTTTAAAAATCTACCCGAGCAGCTCATGTCCTACTGCTCAAAACTACTAGAAGTCAGCCAATATTTGCCTTTATTTATCACCAACTTATTTACTTTCTTTTCCATGACCTTTTTGTTCCTTCGGTTGAGAAGATGCTTTTATTATTGAAGGATCCTGGATGCGCCATTGCAGACCAAAAACCTGACCACCTTTTACTATATTTTATTTCAAAACAAAGCATATTAGAATGAACACTTTTTTCTCTCTTTTTTTCTTTTCTCTCTCTTTTTTTTCCTTTTTTTTTTGTTTTTTAAACCATTTCATCCAACATGATGTGGATTGCCTACGTATCACGTGGGAACATGAATCAGATCTTGCGTAGTTGCGGAATATTAGGAATAAAATAAATAAATTAACTCTTTTTTTGAATTTTGATTTTTTTTTGAAAAAATACTTAAAATGAAGAAACAAAATATTTTGGATTTCGATTTGTTTGTTTGTTTGTTTGTAAATTTTTAAAAAGAAAGACTTCTAATATATATATATATATATATATATATATATATATATATATATATATATATATATATATATATATATATATATATATATATATATATATATATATATATATATATATTGAATTTCAACTCTTTTTTCTGAAATATCGAAAGAAAATATTTATGGATTCTTGGACTTTTATTTTAAATTTATGAAAGAAATACTTCTACAAAAAAAAAAAGAGAATATTTTGAATCTTAAATTTTGTTTTCAATTTTCGAAAGAAGAATGAAAATATTTTTGGATTTTGAGAATGATTAAATGAAAATATTTTTATATTTTTTAAAATTTGGGGTAAAATAGAAAGACTTTCTAAAGAAGGAACTAAAGAAAATATTTTTAAATATTTTTGAAAATTGTTGGCCGGAACCGATGTAGTGTGCTTACGTACCTCACATCCAATAAGAATCAGACCCGTGCAGTTTGCCAATTTTGACATATTGGAAAATTATGAAATTGACTAACTTTTATTTTTTGAAATACATTTTCCTTTCTTTTTTCTCAAAAATTTTTGCAGGGTTTCGAGGCATTTTTAAATATCGGAATTTTCAGAACGGGGTGAATTTTTATCCTACCTCACTCTTGTTTTTTCAATTATTTTCTATCTTTAGATTGTCAACATTCAAGCCGAAGCAAATAAATGTACAAATAGCACGTAAGATGCATCAGTATGGTCTTTCATTTTGGGTACACTTGTCCTAGACGGACCCAACCCCCGTGTTGAGTCCCCTAAGTCAAATGCACGTGATGCAAACAAATGTTCCTAATAGGGATCCAGCATAAGGCTATGTTATTCTAGGTTTGATCTTAGGGTTGGGATCAAGACCTGGCTTATCCGAGTGAACAGCTTGAGCCGAGGCGGGGCAACGTACCGGGAGCACGATAGTCTATCCGGCCTAGTTGTTGACCGAGCTTCATTCTATTTGTTGTGACTTCTATGAAAAAATTGGTCCACCCGTACGTGTGCACAAGATTTTTAGAAGACTCAGAAGGGAGGCGTAAGAAGACAGTTTAATACAGCTCAAACTCTATCAAAGTAGTAAATAAGTGGTAATTAGCATATTAGACCCAGAAATATAGTAATATTAACAAATAATAAATTCAAGAATAGATCATATTAACAAGATTAAATTCTTGAACCCTGAACCAGAAGTTCTTGGCTCTCCTCCCCACCGGAGTCGCCAGAGCTTTTGCACCTCCGTTTTCTAACCGAAAGGGGGTACAGTGGAGCTTTTTAAATTAAAATGATAATAATCGAAAAGGGATTAATTATTCAAATTCATAGTCATCACTTAAGATAATTTATGGTGTCCCAAGTCACCGGTTTAAATCCCGAATCGAGGAAGTTTAACTCTATTTTACAGTCTGTGAAACATAGAAATTCGGATAAGAAATTCTGTAAACCCGGTAGAAGGTGTTAAGCATTCCCGAGTTCGGTGATTTTAGAACAATCGCTTTAATCATACTTTTCTTACATAAATTATCTAAATATTTATTCTTAAGCCAATGTGCATCTACCCCTTAACCACTTTTAATTGCTTGATCGTGAATTTGGAATTATCCTAAATGAGTCACACGTATGTGTACTCATCTCGTTTGGCGCATCAAGAATCATGTCACGCATACGTTTTCACAATTAATCATGCTTTATTATTATTAAGAAAATTTGGCTGAAGTTGCGAGAACGCATATCTTAATTTATTTTGAAAATGATAATTATGTCTTGCGAACGTGTACACAATCATGATGATAAATTTAAAACGCGTCTAAAGCATTTCTACGAGTGTTAATTATTCTTCCTAGATTTTGAGGTTGTTGCGATTTCAAATTTATGAACAAGATATTATTGGAGGGGAGGGGGGAATAGGCTAGCTAACATGATATAACTTGTCAGATTCCTTATGGTCCAAAACTCACCTTATGGCCCTTTCTTTTCCATTCCAAGAGAGAAACAACTCCATTTTTTTCATATACCCGATGAAAAGCATTTTTTCAAACATACATCATAATAAAAACTAACGAAAACAATTTAAATGAAAAGTAAAACATGCTACTCAAAGAACGTAGAATCACAAATCAACAAACATGCGCACCAAGCTATCATAACACAATGAAATGAAAATATAATTTGAGAAATAAATCTTTTATTGACAAATAAAGCTGAAATTTGTAAACCAATCGAACTTAACAAACCAACAATCCTTGTACTGAAATATCAAAATTAACAATTTAGAACCTCGAATTAACACCAGAAAGAGAGTGAGACTTGTGTATGTTGTTAAAACTATACAAGGTGCATGGTGTAAGAAAAGACTCTAGCTAACTATGATCTTTTTGCCAATAGACAATCCAAGAAGAAACAAAAATCATGGAGAATCTGACGACTAGCGAAAAGCTCAATCTTTGAACCTATATGGGGAACGAGCTTCATTGGCCTATGGGAACTAGCAGAAACAGAGACGCATTTGAGCAATGAAGGTACACGTGGTTGAACGAAGCTGCTCAATCGCCGGATAGACAGCACCGCCACGTTTGGCCTTACAATCAACGTAGTATCATCTCCACTCTCTTTTCTGTTTTTGAGAAAATGAGACAATGGTCTCTTTCCCTTTTTTGAATTTGCCATTTTGCCCTTATCTTTTAGGAATTGTAGCTCTCAATTTTTTTGTCCAATCTTTTCTTAGCTAGCTCCTCATTTCTTTAGGAGTAGGAGTTCCGATAGAACGAAGAATTGCTAATTATGAAAAAGAGAGGTGCTTCAGAGGAAGATGCGATTGTCAGTATCATCTCCTTTGTGTGTGGGGTGATTCAAATCCTCAATACAACAAGGGGAACGAATGCTCTCCTGCTCTCCTTTGGGGTGTAGTTCTTTTATTTTTTGTTTTAGCTAGGTCTGCGTTATGAAGAAAAAAAAGGGTCCTTTTAAAGTGTTAAAATTTTATGAGTATTGATCTTGGATCTATGGGCTAAAAGTAATTGGGTTGGACCATGTCTTTTAATTTTTAATCAAGGTTAGGAAGATCAAATAGTACAATGTATCTATAAAAATATAAAAATTACTCTAAATTAAAATAAACTAATATAAAACTAAATACTTAAAGTGAAACTAATTTTTGTATTTTCAAATGTTATAATGCTATAAATAGTAATATAAAAATTGACTTTAACCTAAAGATGAAAATATTTTTTTTGTAATTTTTATTTTTTGTGATAAAAACAAAGTAAAAGAATCAAAACTACTTAGAATAATGATACTAAACCTAATTTAAATATTTACGCCAAAATATGTAAAATTTTGGGGAGGGTCAAAATTTACATGTATATAACATGAAGAATTTACAAATATCAATAGATTAATCATCTATAAAGTTCCATGGAATGGATCAAGTCCCAATTCCTACGGTGCATGCCCACACGCCAGTCATCTAGCATGTGTGTTACGTCAAAACCAATCATATGACACATAGTTTGGGGTTTCACACCCTCATAACGAAATTTATAACTTTTATTACCTCAATCCGAGCGAATCTCTACTACAACAAACCTTTTCCTCGCAAATTGCCTCTAAAAACCTCAAACCTATCCACAAACAATTCGATACAATCAACCTGAAATAAAGGAGTCAACTCCATAAGAAAAGACTAAGGTTTAAGTCAAAAGCCAAAAATCAACTCAAAAGTCGCCCCCCAGGCCCACTTTTCGAAATCGGGTGAAAGTCACAAAATCTGAACACACATTTGACCATCAGTCCACATATACCAACCTTACTCAATCTAATATGAAAATCACATTCAAATCCTCAGAAATATAGCCTAAGAACTCTTCTTAATTTATCCTAATTTACACCCCAAATCGCAAATTAAATGATAGAATCAAAAGTATTTTCGTGGAAATTAACCTAAACTAGATAGGAATCACTTACCTCAAACACCTACGTGAAAATTCCTCCAAAAATTTCCTTCTATTGACTCTCAAATCAATTTTGTCTTATAAACTCAAAACCCTCGTTTATTAAACTAATAATTTTCCTGGTTAAGCCTTCATCGCGATTGCGATGCACTGGCCCTCAGACATACGCGATCACCAACGACCCTATGTGTTCACGATGAACAAAACCCGTGGCCCAGCTTCTACCTAAAAAATACTATGCAAATGTGATCTTCGCCACGCGTTCATGATTTACAGCGTCCCATAACTACTGGATCGCAGCCTCTTCCTCATGAATACATAGAACAAATTCCTCCACTGCTCAGCTAATCCTATGCGATTGCGGACCATCCTATGCGATCGTGTAGAAGGAAAACTAAGTTAGAGACACCAAAAAACTTCAGCAACCTTCTAAGTCAAAATTTTCATTTGATAACCATCTGATACTCACCCGATGTCCCCAAGGCCTCAACGAAATATACCAACAAGTCCTAAAAGACGATAAGAACTTACTCTAGCCCTCAAATAACATCAAACATTATTAGAAACATGAAACACACCTCAATTCAAGCTTAATGAACTACGAAAATTCCAACTTCTACAAATGATGCCGAAACCTATCAAATCATGTCCCATTGACCTCAAATTTTTTACACAAGTCACAAATAACACCACGGACTTACTCCAACTTTCGAAATCAGAATCAAACTCTAATACTAAAAAGTTCACTCCGGATCAAACTTCCCAAAAATTTAACATTTGTCTTTTAAGCATAATTCAACTACGGACCTCCAAATCACAATCTGGACACGATCTTAAGTCCAAAATCACTCGACGGAGCTAACAGAATCATCAAAAATCTATTTCGGAGTTGTTTACACATAAGTCAACATCTAATCAACCTTTTCAATTTAAGCTTCTAATTTTGAGACTAAGTCTCTCAATTAATTCCAAAATACCTCCAGACCCAAGCTGACTAACCCGGCAAGCCACACAAAAACTATTAAGAATACAATAAGTAGCAAATGGGGTATAGGGATACAACTTTCAGAATTACCGGCCAGATCGTTCCAAAAAGAGACGCTCTGGTAGGCCAAAGGCCGAAGCAATGGCAGATTACAGGTTGCTCAGATTTCTCCCAATAATTGTCCTTTGTGCATGCACCCCACACTTAGTTCCAACCACCTGCTCTTTTTTGCTCACGCCTCTTGGCTTTGACTCCATGTTTTACTCCTACAAAAATATAAAATAACACAATAAAAAAATAAACCAAAATAAAAGAAGCAGTAAAATTGGGTTGCCTCCCAACAAGCGCCTTATTTATAGTCGTGGCATAACTCAATCACTTTCATCACTTTTTCTTCCACTGCGAGGATATGGGTTGTACCCCCTATTTTGCATCATTTTTTATCACATTCATGGGGCGGTAGTGTGATAATACAGGTACCAAGCAATAGATATCACATCTTGTACTTTTTGTCCCTTTAGTGTGCCATGTTAGTTTTTCTCCTTGGCATCACGAATTTTAGTATATTGGCACTTTTTTCTCATCCATAGGCTCAAAGGGATCATTTCTTGATTACCCAACCATACACAATATTGAAAAATTATTAGAATGAGGTCCACTATGCTCAAACTCTAAAATCCCTTCACTTTTAAAATCCTCACTTTTGCACGCTTCCTTAAACTTGGCACCATTAACAATATTTTGGTCGAACAGTTTGAACTCCTCTTTCTACTCTACAAGTTGGCTAGTATCTACAACAATTAGTTGTTGGGTATCTATTATAATTGGTTATTCCATCAGGCACCTCAACTTGTTTATTCAATTGAGCTTGTAGGTCATGAATATCTAAGCCAAATTATTGGTCCATCTCTTGCTTGAGTTCAGTTCTTCATTTTATCAATTGTTTAGTCATGTTTGAAAGAGAGAAACTCATGAAATTTCATTGCTTTAGCTTGTTCCTCTAGACAAAATTGGCTTACTATATCTACTTCTTCAATTTTTACCTCTTGTAGGAACACACTCTCTTTGTCCAGTTGAGGTTCTTCTACAAAGTTTTTCATTAATTCTTCCATTCTAGCATGCAGTAGTTTGATTTCAAAGGCAGTATTTTTTTTAAAAATTTCATCATTTTAGTCAATTACTTGCCTCACTATGTCAATAATATGGCAACATGCTCCATATCCTCCACTTCATTATTCATATAAAACTCATAAATATTATTAGAAAAAACATAATAAGACCTCAGAGAAGAATAATAAGAATTAGTACTACCATCCTAATAATCTTGATAACCACACACATTAAAAAAATTCACTCACAACATTAATATTCATAATTTTTTTCACAAGTGTGGTCCTCCACAATATAGACAGGGGTCACCAAAATAAGAATAACTAGTATTCGACAGATTCTCATTCCAAGACGCCAAGTGAAAATTATAATTATTAAAGAAGCACTACAATAAACTAAAAATTAGAAACTTAAATAGATGAAAGTAAAAGTCTAATCTAGCAAAACCATCAATTTCAGTGTCCCCAACAATGGCATCAAAAACTTGTTACTCCCAGATGCACACACAAGTATAAAGGGTCGACAAGTAATATAGGATTGTAAGTGCAGATATCGTTTCCATAGGGATTTGTGATTAACTATTAACTAAATTAAACTATATAATTAATATATTCAAGCGATTTTCTAATGTATTGATATTTAACTAAAAATAATTTATGGTAAGAAACTAAGAGAATAAAGAAAATAAGTTGGCAATAATAGAGATGAATTCAATAGGAGTCGATATTCCAGAGCTATGGTTTAGCTAACAATCTCGTTGAGTCTTCTACTTAAATTGTATTCTTAATTTATCTGTTTTATTTATTGACAGAGTTAATATTACTCCTAGTATTCTCCCAACGTATTACTTGTAATATTACCCGCGGATTCCCCTGGCATAACCCAGGAATCTTTCCTTTCAATCCCAGCATAACCCGTGGATTTCCTTAGAATAACCTAGGAGTTTTTTTTCAATCCCGGCATAACCCATGAGCTTTCTATTTTCCAATCACGGCACAACCCGTGTACTTTCTTCCCCTTCCCCAGCAGGGGCCTTTCATTCCTATCCCGGCATAACCCGCAGATTCTACTCTTACCCCAGCAGAAACATGTCTCTTTTCCAGCATAACCCAGCTATTCGCCAGCATAACCTGGTAATCTCCCCAAAAACACATAATCCCACTCTTATTGTTTTCAATAGGAATATATTAGATCTGTTCGGCAAATAACTCATGAAGTTTTCCTAGTGAAAACTGGGGCAGAAAACTTCGTTCGTTTGTTGGCCGAATAGGTTTTACCACAAGGCGCATGATTTGAGATGACCGGAAGAATGAATCTCAATTCAGGACAAAGGAAAAGAAGAAGAGAACAAAAGGAAACAAATCCATAATGGTTGAAAAGAAGATGTGAACTGTCCAAGTTTGATTCAAAATCAAAAATCGTGCATGTCCCAGCTGATTTCAAAACTGAAGAAAGGATCGAAACCTGCAGCTTACGAGCATCAAGATTCAGATCAAAGTCCGTAACAAGTCCAGCTAAGACTCAAGATCAATCTTTCAAGAGAATTATAGATAGGAATCTTGTAAGATTAGGCATAGTTGACTTAGTTTTGATTTCCTTTTAGTGTAATAAGGGATCAGCAAGCAGTAGCAGCAGCACCAACAGTGAAATCATGGCTCATGGTAGTCCCAGCTACCGAACACTCCAGGACTACAATGACCTGATTCCTATATAGCCAAGGATATGTAGGCAACCTTTGAAGCGATGTTCGGTCAAAAAAATTTCAAAATGCTTATCCTGGAGTTTTAAGCAGGCAAAAATACCTCATGTCGCTCATTTATTTTTGACCAGAAACACTTTGCGTTTCCGAGAAAAGAGGGGCATCTGTGAGCACGTGATTTTTGCCTCGCTAAAATTACTCCTACAGAATTCTTAAAATTAGGATTTTTCCTTTTATTATCTGATTTTTAGGTTTTAATTGTGTATTTTGGTGTGTATTTTTATTTGTGCATGCATGATAAGTCATAAAAGAATGTGATTTTAAATGGTTTTGTTTAGACTAATTAGTAATTAGGCTTTTTACAAATTAAAAAAATCACAAAGAAACTTTGATTTGCTTGATTTGATCTTAATTTCCTTTAAAATGATATTGTAGTTTAATTAGGTAGGTTGAATAAATTATTCATATTTAATTTTTAGTTTGTTTTTTAATTGAAGCAATGAATAAACAAAAGAAAAACGAAAAAAAAGAACTAAAGAAAACGAGTTATAAATCAGGCTGGCTTACTATTTGGCCCAGGTTAATTGTAGCCCAAACCAAAACCTCTCCACCTGTCCAAATCATCAATAAAGCAGCCCAAACCCGTCCCCAACCTGGTCTCCCATCAGAGACGCCCCAAAATGACATCGTTTTGGGGAACATGATCTCAACCATTCATCTCGTATCATCTAACGGCCCTGGTTCAACAGTGAATAATAAAATAGTCCGAATCCATGACAAACCCTAGAGACCAAACATTTTTTTCCTCGTACGCATCGTCTCTGCAAGCCTCTGCCTCACCACCGCTGGTGGCGAAGCTCCAAACTCACCCAAAAATACACCATTGAACCACCTCTTCCTCCTTTTTCCAATACCCTGAAAATCATTCCTCAAATGTCAGCCCAACTCCTCGAATCATCAAAAGAATGGACGCCGCCTCCGCGGCCTAGGACGGAGCCACTGCCAGAACACTTCAAAATAACACCACATATTCCTCATCCCATCCCTTTAAATTATCCAGCCTTAACTTTCTTCAAACTTTAGCCAATCATCTCGAATATCCATTTGAAATTCTGACCAAATCTTCAACCTTCTAGAATTTCCTGAAATAGACACTACACAACCCCCTCGCCTCCCTCTCCATGAATCTATAACCAGTTACCATAAAACATGACTGGATTTTGTCAAATATTAAATCAAAGAACCCAGTCCAAAGCTAAACCTTTCCAAACCCAACCGAACCCACACCACGTATTGTTCTCACCCTCCTCCTCTTAAATCCCTAATCATTCTCCCTCAAATGTCAATAGACCTTCCCAAATTTGAAATCGAAGGTTGGCCGGAAACCGTAGGAGTTTAAGGGTTCATAGGTTTAGGACTTCAGCTAGTCGTTAAGCTAAGTTGCTTTATTCAATTTCTTATTCATTTGTCTTGATGTTCCATTATGTTTTGTGTTGTTTGTTCTTGCATGTTTGTCAATGACTCTCTATTAGTTTTTATTTAGAATTTTGGTTTAGGTTCCCTAAGATCTCTGTTCCTTTGTTTATGTCATTTTTAAATTGTCACTCATGATCTGCTATAAATGATTCCTTATTTTATTTCGAGTGACTGGACCTCTAGATTTCTGAGTTATGATATGATTCGTTCTGTGTTGATCCATGAACACATGTTAGAGTGATTTAAATTGAATATTTGAGAACCAATTTAAGTTATTAGGATATAATTGTTTCCATCTGGCATTTCATGTTATTGCTAATTATTTCAATTAATTGTCTACTATTGATACACTGAGCCTTAGAACTTTTATTAATCATACTTAAATAAGGTTCAGCACAAGTTGTAGAGTTTTGATTGAATTTCAGGATTGACTGGATACATTTGAGTGTTTAGTTTACCTATAGTCACTTCTAATTAGGGTTAAAAAGCATTTGTGGTGAGTTTACTGCTCATTCTTGATAAATTCAGATTGGATGAAGGGTAGTTTAGGCATTTGAGGGCTATGGAATCTTTTGTAACAAAATAAGAAACTTCTAGTAGGGGTCTCTAGTGAAATTTCAGTTGATTAAGTGGTAAAACTTGGTAAACAAGTCAGAAGTCTGAGGTAACATAGGCTAAAAGCAAATAAATAAAGGACTGATTGTCCAAACTGAAAAATTAGAAAGGACTAAGGGTTACAATAAGAGCCGAAATTTGGCCCTAACTTACTTGCCTATAAAGGCATAGATATCCTAACTAAAGGAGGGCAGTGAAAAAGGTGGACAAAAACTTCAAAAAAAACTCCTTCTAAATTAGTTCCTAGTAAGAAAGCAAAAATCAAAAAACAGTAGAGCTGATTCTAAGAGATTTGGTGAAGACTTAAAAATACAAAAGGCAAAACAATGCAAAAATTTATGTTCCATTAGCATTAACCACCTTGAATTCATCCTAGAAGCATTTTGTGTTAGAGTGTGTAGATCCTTGGCTTATTTTGAGCAAAAACTCTTTATTTGTTCCTGGGTTTTGAGCTTTGGTTTATTGTTGTATCTATTGGTGGATTTGCTGTTGTTATTGACTCTTGCTTACCTACTCATAGGTGCTTCTTCTTTGCTGTAATTCCAGGTACACACACATGAACCTAATCTAATGTAGCCACGGTTTAATATTGAAATGATAAACACTCCATGCATTCGCTCCTTGAACTGAGCCCGGTTGGACTCTTATAGTGTAGAATCGAATAATCTTAAATGACTTGTAATATCTGATATAGCTTAACTTAATTTTTGCTTGTATTAATTTAGGACTGCATAAAGTAGACTGTATCTGGACTGTATGATCAGTTGTGATGATGTCATATCGTGTATTAGTATAGATGTTCACACAGCTCTGGGTTTTTTCAGTTCAATAGGTAAAACATGTTGTTAGTGTCGAGCCAGGTGTAAAACGTATATATTGAAACAAGTAAATTGCATTGACATAGTCAATAATATTTTAACATGCTACATGATCTCATATGGATTTTAAAATATCAATTTTCAACGTATAATGATTTTTGAAGATATACTTTGTGGGTGTATTAGTAAATTTATTAAGATCAAGTGGTATAGCCCCTAAAAGTGACCATTTCTGCACTTATTTTGTGGATACTGCGTGTGGCAATTTGGATCTTAATCTCACTTCGAAAATTCGATGTTCCTGAAATATTCACAATCAACATTGATCATAATCATTAGTTTTGGAATTGACCACTCGACAATCTCAGCTCTTTAAATCAGATTTGTGATTAATTTCATGATTTTCCCACATTAGATTATAATACTATAATGTTACTCACGTAGTGGGCCTTTGGTATTAAGTAGCAAATTTAATTAGGAGGTTGTCCCTTTGTTCCGGTTTGAAGTTGGATTAAAGGCTTAGATGTCATGTATTAGGACGACTAGAGACGAATTCGACAGAAAATCCTAGTTTGGTTAGGACTGACATTTTAAAAATGATACACGAGGTGTGTCGTGCCAAACGGAACCTATATATTTTGCACCCCTCGTGAAATATTTATATTAAAATACTTAAAGATTCGTGGCATGCCGTTTAGCAAACTTCACGGCCTCCCGCAAAGATAATAACACGTTAGTCGATTTTAAATGTTTCTTTAATAAGTTTATCTCCCTAAGTACAGGTGCGCATTTATGTGACCCAAATCCAAATCCTAATAAAGTTGAAATATGTCAAAAACTACACGCGAATTTATGTGACGTGGTTCATGAAAAGTTTTAGCGGCATCGCATATTTCTTCAAAAAATATTAAAAGTGGTATAAGTATTAAAAATTGAATTTTTTAGGATGAACATGTGTAAAATCAGAATTGTTAGCCATTTAAAATAGTTTAAGCGACAGTGCTAGAATCACATGATCCGAGGGTGCCTAACACCTTCCCTCGGGTCAGTAGAATTCCTTATCTTGAATTTCTGGTTCGCAGACTCCATTTGGGCAGTCGACAAATTTCCTTGATTTGGGATTTTAAATGAACTGGTGACTTGGGACACCAAAAGCCAAACATATCCCAAGTGGCTACTCTCATAAATAAATAATATCATTTCGAATCATGTCACTTTAATTAGAAAAACTTCCTTTCGCATTTTTATCCTTCTGGGTAGTAGCCTTATAAAAAGGAGGTGTGACAGCTTTGGCGACTCTGCTGGGGATCGAGACCCAGAATCTCTGTTTTAGGGTTCAAGAATTCGAGCTTAGAATGACTGTTATATTTAGCTTCTTCTGATTTGCAAACATGTTATATGCTAAGTGCTAAATGCTTTACTACTTTGATATTATCTGAACAATACATATAAACTGCTAAGAAACCCTTCACTTCTCACCTCCGGGGGATGTACTTACTGGTTGAGACTCCCTATTATGTTAGTGTCATACCTGAAAATAAGAAAGAGGCCGGACAAGTTACTAAGTCGGATGGCCTTTTGGTTCCCGGTACATAGCCCCCTGCTCGACTCGATTTATCCCTCAGGTGCACAATCTAGACCCTATACCAAGGTCTTTTAGCTTAGAATAACTTGAATTCTTTCCGGATCCCTAGTAGGAACGCTTATTTGCATCAAGTATTTGACTTAGGGGACTCAACACAGGGATTGGGTCCGTCTAGGACAGGTGACCTAAAATAAAAGACCATCCTGATGCATTTTACGTGCTACTTGTGCATTTATTTGCTTCGGATTCGCATGTTGACCGGCTTGTGAATAAGGAGAGTAAATTGAGAAAATATCGGTGTTAGGTTGACCACTTGTCTTGTAAAACCAATGCTCAAATAGCACCGAAATGCTACCGGATTTTTTCGAAAAAAAAAAACAAAAAAAAAAGAAAAAGAAAAAAGGGGCTTTTCAATAATATCTTGGTTTTGATAAACTGTTTTGCCCGAACTACACTGGTTTGATTCTCGTGAGGTACGAGATACGTAGGCAATCCCCATCGGGTCCAACATCTCATTTGCAAAAAAATAACAAAAACAAGGAAAAACAATTGGCAAATTTTAATTATTTTCTTAAATAAATCGGGTGATGTAGTTCGCACAGATGGCCACCCTTGAGTCTTATTTTGGCCGTCGAACGAGCCTAGCCTTAAAATTTTCCTTCGGAAGTGCTGAATGGTCGTATCCGCAAAGCTGGGCCCTAATTTAATAAAATAAATTCCATAAAAGAAAGAGGTCAGTTTTAATGTTTTGTGAAGTCAAGTAGAACAAAATTTTGAGATACTAATTCGCCCTAATAAATGTGCAGAATGAGCACGAATCAGTATTTGCCGAAAATATTTATGAACAAAATTCACTTAGAGCTACACATGTGGTGGAATGACCTGGGGGAAGCAGGGCAAAACAGGGTCATCATGCATTTGGGAGGACATACTGGGTTGCTGAAAATTAACCCAAGGGGAGATATCGTAAAAGCATAGATCACATTCTGGGACGAGGCTTACAATGAATTACATTTTCTCGGATTTTGAACTCACAACGACAATAGAGGAAATAACTGGATATATTGTGACCCCTACGATTCCTTTGAGGCACCAATACATGATTGCGCCAAGAGCCCTCGCCGTGCAAAAGTTCCTGGTTTCCTTAAAAATCAGTAAGAAGGATCACAACCAGGCTGTCAGCTGGTTTCAGTACCTCGCAATGTATATATCAGAGGTACGGGAATATAGGGGTATTCAATAACCCCGAAAATCATATTTGTAGCAAAGGAAACCAACTCAAATGGAGGAGTATCGATGTTTTGCATTCATGGTTTTCTTCTTGGGTCTTGTGGTGTTTCCGCGGAAGGATGGAAATATTGATATACGTATAGCAGGGATCGTCTGCACTTTACTAACTCAGACCAAGAGCACCCTCGCTCCTAAGAGGCTAATGACGGACCCTTCTGCAGTCCCGTGGAACTCTCAAGAAACAATAGTAACATATAAAGGCAAAGAAATAACCGGGGAAACTCAAAAAGGTCACCCCGTAAAGAAATACTCGGACCTGGAAGAGGTGAACATTGCTACCAAAAGGCGATTCCCACCCAAAAAGCATATAAATTCTGAAAAGGCGGAGGCCTTTTTTCGAAAGATGAAAATGCCTGACTATGAGGTAGTGGACCAGCTGCGGAAGTCTCCCGAGCAAGTCAATTAACTATCATTGCTTATGGATTCTCCGGAGCACCAGAAGGTGTTATCCATATCCTTAAATGAGGATTACGTGTCGGTTCAAACCTCCTTGGAACAACTGGAGAAAATGGCGGAAAGATTCATCGCTGTTAGTCAGATTACATTCAGTAAAAATGATTTACCTCCAGAGGGATCTGCCCACAACAAAGCCCTGCATCTCACTGTCAAATGCAAAGGCTATTATGTCAAAAGGGTAAAGGGATATGGAGGCTCCGGGGTGGACATATGCCCATTGTCAACATTTCAAAGAATGGAAATCGGGACGAAGAGGATCCGCCCCAACAATGTGTGTGCCAGAGCTTTTGATGGAATTAAAAAAGACACTATAGGAGAAATTGATTTGGTATTGGCCATTGGCCCGGTCGATTTTGAGGTAACATTTCAAGTATTTGATATGGACACATCCTACAACTACCTCCTAGGAAGACCATGGATTCACGCAACAGGAGCTGTGCCTTCTACTCTGCACCAAATGCTGAAATTTGAACATGAGAACCAGGAAATTGTGGTCCATGGAGAATATGAACTGTCAATCTACCGCGATCCCTCCGTCCCCTGCCTCAAAGCTAAAGAAGGAAGTGAGCATATAGTTTACCAGGCTTTTGAAATCCTGGTAGCTGATCAACACAAAGAAGATAAACCATGTCCCCAAAACTTTCCTTTCCAATGCCTCAATTATAGTGGCAAGACAAATGATACATAAAGATTTAAGCCAGGAAAGGGACTCGGAAGCTCTCTACAAGGGATAACCAATCCAATCGCTTTGCCTACCGCAGAGAAGTTTTTTGGGATAGGCTTCCACCCAACACCGGAGGATAAAACCTGGGCCAACCGTAGAAAGCGTCATGGATGGGCTCTTACTAAACCCCTACCCCACTAGTACGAAACGTTTGTGAAGACAAAGTACGGTGAAGAAGAAGAAGATGAGACCTTCACAGCGGAGGAAATTGAAGAGATATGTGAGCCATGAGGAAATTATTGTATGAAGTTAACATGGTCCAGCTTGAAGAAGGATCGAGCAGCGCTGAGGTGCTCTATATGGGACCGGATGCAAAATTACAAATTGGAAGGCCACGTCTTTCCCAATCAGGCGGGAGGCCCGGTAGTCCTGCCTTGCTATCTTTTCTTGCATCACAAGTTATTTCAGGGTGTAACTCGGGTGTTTTTCCTTTAGTATTTTGTCCTTTTAATTTCAACTATAAACCCTGTTAACTTACAATTTCAAAGAAATGAAATCAATATTTCATCATCTACATTTCTCTATTCGTCTGATTTTTGATATTTTCTTCTATTTTTATCTTTTCTTTCAGTTTCAATAATGCGGCTTTAAATAATATGACATGCTTGCGGAATTCTTTCCCCGATCCGAACATGCCGCATATATTTGAAATAATGAACTATGACTCGGAGTATGATGAAGAATGGGCTTTTAGAGAAATCAACCGAGAGTTGGAACATTTTAACCTAAGCCGAATTTAAATGATACCGAACCGGTTAACTTGGGTGGTCCCGATGAAACTAGGGAAACCAAAATATGCATCCATATAGATGAGGAAATTCTAGACTCACTGGTTCAACTTCTTTTTGAATTCAAAGATGTGTTTGCTTGGTCTTATGGCGATATGCCTGGGCTAAGTGTTGATTTAGTGGTTCATAAGCTGCCCACATACCCCGAATGCCCTCCAGTCCAACAAAAATAGAGAAAGTTCAAACCTGATATCAGCGATAAGATCGAAGAGGAGATCACAAAGCAGTTAGAGGCAAGAGTAATCCGAGTGGTTCGATGCACCACGTGATTGGCCAATGTGGTCCCGGTACCGAAGAATTATGGGAAAACACGAGTATGTGTAGACTACAGATATTTGAACAAGGCAAGTCCCAAAGATTGCCAAACATCCACATCCTCGTTGACAACTATGCCAAACACGATATACAGTCCTTTGTAGATTGCTACATAGGATACCACCAAGTGTTGATGGATGAGGAAGATGCTGAGAAAACTGCTTTTACCACGCCTTGGGGGACTTAATGCTACAGGGTTATGCCTTTTGGTTTAAATAATGCTGAGTTATATGAGGGTTATGACCACTATTTTCCATGACATGATGCATCAGCAGATAGACGTATATGTGGACGACGTGATTATTAAGTCCAGGATTCAGGGTGATCATGTACGGGACCTAAGAAAGTTCTTTGAAAGGCTTCGCAAGTATAATTGTAACTTGAATCCAGCCATGTGTGAATTCTGGGTCCCGACCGGCAAACTTCTGGGGTTCATTGTCAGACAAAGAGGTATTGAGCTGGATCCAACCAAGATAAAATCCATTTGAGAGCTACCTCCTCCAAAAACCAAGAAGGATGTAATGAGCATGTTGGGAAGACTGAATTACATCAACTTATTCATCATCAAGCTGACTTCTACATGTGAGCCCATCTTCAGACTATTGAAAAAGGACGCAGCAATTAAATGGACCTACGAGTGTCAAGAAGCTTTCGACATAATCAAAGATTACTTGTCCAACCCACTATTCTTAGTCCCGCCGGAAGCGGGAAGGCCATTGTTTTTTTATTTGATAGTCCTGGATAACTCTATTGGTTGCATTCTCGGGCAGCATGACGCCACGGAAAAGAAGGAGCAAGCCATCTATTACTTGAGCAAGAAGATTACCAGTTACGAGGCAAATACGCGCTGCTAGAAAGAACATGTTGTGCCTTGATCTGGGTGGCCCAGAAGCTGAGGAATTACTTGCAAGCCCATACCACCTACCTCATAACCAAGTTGGACCCGTTGAAGAACATATTCCATAAATCGATGCCCATAAGGAGGTTGGAAAAATGTCAAATCCTGCTCACTGAGTTTTACATAGTCTATGTCACTCGTACCACAATGAAGGCTCAAGAATTGGCGGACCATCTAACCGAGAATCCAACTGATGATGAATATCAACCTTTGAATACCTATTTCCGTGATGAAGAAGTGAATTCAGTGGAGGCAACATCTGAGGACATCCCTACTTGGAAAATGTTTTTCGATGGAGCGGTAAATGCGTGAGGCATAGGAATTGAGGCAATTCTAATATCACCCGCTGGTCAACATTACCCGACTACAGCAAGGCTTTGATTTTTCTGCACCAATAACACAGCTGAATAGGAAGCTTGCATCATGGGAATGAATTCGACCATTGACCAAGACGTCGAGGAATTATTAATTCTGGGGGATTCAGATTTGATCATTCAGCAGGCCCAAGAAGAGTGGGAGAGAAGAGGTTTTAAACTCATCCCCTATCGACAACATGTGGAGGATCTATACAAATGGTTTAAGTCGTTACAATCCCGGTACATTCCTCGCTGTCACAATGAGTTAGCAGATGCACTCGCAAATCTGGCTTCCATGTTGCCTTACCCTGGAAAAGCCTACGTCGATCCTTTGGAAATCCAAATCAAGGAAAGGCATGGGTATTGTAATGCGACCGAGGCAGAATAAAGCACCCAACCCTGGTATTATGACATCAAGAAATTTCTCAAAACTCAAGAGTATCCCAAGAGGGCTACTGGGGAGCAAAGGAAAACCATCCGACGACACACGAGTAGTTTCTTCTTGAGTGGTGATACCTTATACAAGAGGAACCCAGATCTCAACTTGCTAAGTTGTGTCGACGCCGAGAAATCCGGGAGGATTATGCATGAGTATACGTAGGAGTGTTCGGGCCTCATATAAACGGGTATGTATCTGGCGAAGCAGATACTTCGGGCAAGGTATTACTGGATAACCATGGAGAAAGATTGTTTCAGCTTTGTTCGGAAATGTCATCAATGTCAGGTGCACGGTGATTTGATTCATGCACCACCAACCGAATTGCATCCTATGTCAGCATCTTGGCCATTCGCTGCGTGGGGGATGGACGTGATTGGGCCCATTGAGCCAAAAGCCTCAAATAGACATAGATTCATATTGGTTTCTATTAACTACTTCACATAGTGGGTCGAAGCCATCACACTTAAGTCCGTTACCATGGAAGTTTTGTTAGACTTTGTACATTCAAACATAATTTTTCATTTCGGTATTCCTGCAGCCATTATTACGAACTATGCGGCCAATTTGAATAGTCGTCTGGTGGGTGAAATATGTGAACAATTCTAGATAACACATAGAAACACCACTCCTTACCGGCCCAAAGCCAATGGTGTCGTCGAAGCGGCTAATAATAACATCAAGAAGATTTTGATAAAAATGATTCAAATCTCAAGACAATGACATGAAAATCTGCCTTTTGCATTGTTTGGATATTGCACCACAGTGCGCACATCGGTAAAGGCAACTCCGTATCTACTGGTCTATGGGACCGAAGTTGTCATACCCGGAGAGGTAGAAATCCCTTAGCTCCGGGTAATTTGTCGAAGCAGAAACTCAGGATAGCGAGTGGGTTAAGACTCGGTTGGAGCAGTTCTCATTAGCTGATGAAAAATGAATGGCCGCGGTTTGTCACGGACAGCTGTACCAACAAAGAATAGCCCACGCTTACAACAAGAAAATGCGCCCCAGGAGTTTGGAAGTCGAACAGTTGGTATTGAGGTGTATTCTCCCTCACCATTAGGAAGTTAAGGGCAAGTTTTCTCCGAACTGGAAAGCTCCGTACATTATCAGAAAGATACTGCCCAAAAGAGCATTGTACTTGGGTGATGTTGAAGGAGACGAGCCCGAGACAGTAGTGAATGCAGATGCAGTAAAAAGGTATTACATTTTGACTCCCTACAGCAATGATCCTGACCAGTTGAAATGACGAAGGCCTTTCTTTCCCGCCACCCTAGACACTACCAATCCTTCGCAAACCCTTTTTCCCGATTACGTTTTGTTTGTCACCCTCTTTGGAATCCGGAATTGCTATTCAAACAAAAAAAAGAAAAAGAAAAAACTAATTAGTTTAGGAAACACTTCGTGAACTATGTCTGACTTGATTCCGAAAGGATACGTAGGCAGCCTCTCCCTGAGGTTTAGTCATATCAAAATAAAACCCTAGTTGCCCAAATATAAAATTGTGGCAGAGATGTAATGGTTTGGTCATGAACCCGCCATAATGGTTCCAAAGTTGTAAGTTTCCATCCAATTTCCTTTACTCAAGAACCTGGTCCGAGTCCTTCCGATCAATTGGCCAAAGTAGGAACATGACAAACACCATTGTTGGGATTTGGCACAATTCAAATTGAGAGAAAGAAAATGAGAGTGTCTTATCAGTGAAAACTTTCGAGCACCAAAAGGCGACAGTGAGTAGAGAAAATAATAATGAGAGAGCCGCTAAGTGAAAACACATAAAAGAGCACTATCGAGCGATGGGAGAAGAGAAATGAGAGAGGTTTATTGGCGAAAACCCGCAAAGGGTGCCGTTGGCCGAAAAGAGAAAATATCACCATCCAAGCCCAAGCAAGCTTCCATGGTTGTTGAAAGATTGAAATATGGGCCAGAAGAAGAAGAAATGGATCTGGGCCGGGCATCTAGTCCAAGAAGCATGTTATCTTCATTTAAAGTCGGCATGCACCCCCAAATAAGTCCTTCCTTTTTCTCCGAAAGGGACACTTCTCTCTAAATCTATATGTTTGCTCTTGTTGTTTTCCCCACTCCCTTTCAGCTTATATTTAATTTCATGACGATTCCGCAAGAGAAGGTGGAAATATGGTCTCACGTGGCTTCTTCCGGAAAGAACCAAAAGAAATATCCAGTATCAGCGGACGCATTTAGCCGATCCCGGCTGACCATGACTGTTGACGCTTCAAAAGAAGGAAAGTGGAAAGAAAAGAAATTTAAGTCAAATTCCAACAAAGGCAAAAGAAGATTCGAAAGGTCAAGCCCGAGCGGGCTAATTGTCTCCACAAAAGTTCTCAAAACGCAGGCCCTGAAGTGGAAATCGGGACAAAGAAATCATAACTATGGGCCTATAAAAGTGAAATTAATTTGAAAGATGAGGTCCCCCCGACCAACCTACGAGGCAAAGTCTAGAGAGTCAAAGGTTTCCTAATAGAAAAGTGGCCGGGATCAAGCAAATCAAGGCCACAAACCAATAATCGTTTGAACTAACAAATCGTGTTTTGATTGAAAATTTGAAACAAGTGTAATCCAAAGCAATAGAGACAAATGGCAAATGCAATCAAATATTGTTTTTCGATCTTCAAAAAGGTTTTTATTGGATAGAAGGACGGATCATGGTCAGAGTAGATGGATTTTGTAGGAGAAAGAACAATCGGGGTCCATGGATTTAGCATATTTGTCATATTACGACTTCAATATAAGTATGGAAGAATTAGTTTTAGCTATAAGACACATCGATGAAGCAAGTTTTCTGAAACTAATATGGTGTTAATTCCATGGAACGCATGGCCACATGACTAGGGATTACGAGCATCTTCCTATAGAGGTTGCAATATTATTAAAGAATAGTCATCTTAGCAAAATTCTTAGTGAACGATAATGGGAGGAATCTAGATGCTTTAGAACCGGCCAAACCAATCGCAAGGTCACCGTATTTAATAATAAACATGATTTTCGGTGGAGTTGAAGTAAATGGGGTGACTATTACGGCAACAAAGAAGACAAAGATACCGGTAACTCATGGTAAAAGTATGATAAGCGTCAGAAGATGATGGAATTACCTTCATAGAAAAAGACACTGATGGACTTACTTTAATACGCATTGATGCACTGGTAGTATCACTTAATGTTATAGATTTTCAAAATTAAACATGTATTCGGTGATCTAATTAATTCATCCAATATTATCCAGTTAAGGAATCTGGAACAGGCAAAGTTAACCGACAGTATAGTTTCACAACAAAGCTCTAGCAGGATTCAAGCTAATGAGTGTATCAACTCGAGGGGACATTTTACTACCCACACACGCAGAAGGCATAACGAAGACCACTTAGTTCGAACTGGTGGGTGACGATATGAGAAACAACTTGATACTTGGTAGCCCATGGATTTATGAAATGAAGGATGTGGCATCTACTTATCAATAATTGTTGAAGTTCCCTATGCTGGAAGGGATAAACAGATTAGAGGTGATCAATCTGCTACGAGAAAAATGAATGTAGTCACCTCTAGCAGCAAGGTGGGACAAATGAATAAATAGCAACTACAAGAACCGATGTTTGATGTCCTTCCAGACATGATCAAAGATATTGGCGAGAACGAGATGTCTGGTTATTATCAGTTCCTAGGTCCTTCAGGTGCCAGAAGAAGCATATGATATAAAGTTGACTGCAGAGAAACTAGAACAAATTGCTTATTTCATAGAGTTCCTGAAAGAAAAGGTTTACTTGAAAACGAGGTTGAATCCTAAACTCAGACTTGAAATTGTTGAGTTTTTAAAAGCTAACTTCCATTGCTTCCTATGGTGTCACTTTTATATGATAGGTATTGTTGCATCCCTTTTTTTCTCTGGAAAGCAGGTTTTGGCATGTGAAAACACTTTTGAGTGGGTACTAAAAAAGAAGGGTCACCATCTAAGGATTTTCAGGTGCGTTAAAGCATCTTTTTATGAATAACTCTATTTTAACTAGTCTGTTGTCATGACCCTAAACCCGGATCAGGTGGTGATGGCGCCTCTAATTAAGACAAGGCTAGTTGACACTTCCCATTTCAATTTTTAATAGTTAAACCATACGGAATAAGTCTAACATATGATAAATAGAATCTCTAAGTAGCAGATAATAGCATAATTTGCGGAATAAAACCCAAGACAACCCGATACCGGGGTGTCACTACTCATGATCATCTAAAAATCTGGAATAACCAAGAAATATTGGGCTGCGAACGCTGACATCTACCAAGAGAATCTTCGGATCCGCCTGAGTTGGAAAGATCAATACTTAGGAGCGGGACCCGATGCGCCTGAATATGCACCAAGGTGGAGGGAGTAGAGTAAGTACTCCAACTCAGTGAATAATAATCATAAATAAATGACTAAGAGATATGAAAAAATGTAAGGCACATAACAGGCTATAATGAAGCAATTATACTAGTAGAGACATGAAAAATCATTTTAGTTCAATCTGAAACATGAAATAATTCCTTTTCAACAATTAAACAAGTAATTGAGAGTTTGAAAGCTCCACTGCTCAAATTAAGATCCTTCTACTTGAACAAGTGCTGAAGGATATGATGATCTGTAAACACCTCACAAGATACTCTATACAAGTAAAGCCTCCAAATCTTCAACGTATTAACTATGGCAGCCAACTCTAAATCATTAATGAGGTAGTTCTTCTCATAGTTATTCAACTGACGAGAAGCATAAGCAATAACTCTACCCTCATAAATAAATACACAACCATTAGCGACTCCTGAAGCATCACAATACACACTATATGAACCTGAAGTTAATGGTAAACCTAATATTGGAGCTATGGTCAAGTCTGTCTTGAGCTTCTGAAAGCTCTCCTCACACTCGTCTGACCATACAGATGAAGCACCATTCTGAGCCAACTTGGTCAAGGGCGATGCGATAGATGAGAATCCCTTGACAAACCGGCAATAATAAACTGTCAAACTAAGAAATATATGAATCTTTGTGGTTGAGGACAGTTTGGGCCAACTCTATCTTCTTCGGATAAACTTGAATACCCTCACTGGACACCACGTGCCCCAAGAATTCCACTGAACCGAGCAAAAGCTCACACTTGGAGAATTTTGTATAAAGTTTCTCCTCCCCCAATCTCTACAACAAAACTCTCAAATGCTATGTGTGCTTTTCCTAACTACGCGAGTATACACAAATATAATCAATGAAGACTATGACAAACGAGTTGAGGTACGGTCGGAACATGCTGTTTATCAAATGCATGAACTATGCTGGGGCATTAGTCAGCCCAGAAGACATCACCAGGAACTCATAATGACGTTATTTGATCCTGAAAGCCATCTTAAAAATATTTGCATCCATGATCTTCAATTGGTGATAACATGAACGGAGATCAATTTTGGAGAACACTCTCGCTCCCTGAAGCTGGTAGAATAGATCATCAATGCGAAGCAATGGATACTTGTCGTTAACTGTTACTTTGTTCAATTTCCTATAATCAATGCACATTCTCATAGTTCCATCCTTTTTTTTCACAAATAAAATAGGTGCGCCCAAAGACGACATACTAGGGTGAATGAACCCCTTTCCAAGGAGCTCCTGAACCCGCTCTTTTAAGTCCTTCAACTTCGCTAGTGCCATACAATATGGTGGAATAGAAATGGGTTGAGTGCCTGGCAGCAGGTCAATACCAATATCAATATTATTGTCTGGTGGCATGCCTGGAAGGTCTATAGGAAACATATCAAGAAAATCCCTCACAACTAGAACAGAATCAATATTGTGAGTCTCTGAACCGACATGTCTCACAAACACAAGATACGAATGACAAACCTTGCCACCGACATAGATATAGCCAATCCATGCCTAAGATAAAACGAAATCCACCATGCACAATAATAAAAGATCCCCTCGGGTCTCCGGACCCCCAATAGTCACCTCACAAGACTGGTACACATAGTCTACAATAACACTATTTCCCATCGGGGTAGATACATGAACACGTGAAGTAAGAGACTCACGGGGCATACCTAAATAACGAGCAAAGTAAGATGACACTTAAGGAAAAGAGGAATTGGACCAAATAATACAGAGGCAACTCTGTGGAAGACTAGAACAATACATGTAATAACAATATCAAAAGAAATAGCATCGGTTATAGCTGGAGTGCATAGAAACCCTCCTGACTCCCACGAGATCGACCTACCCCTCTAGAGCGAACACTAGCTGATTGACCTCCACACCTAGCTGGCTAGGTGGGTACTGATGAAGCAACTGGTACTAAAATCGATGACTGACCCCTCTACTGGGATGAACCCGCAAGATCACGATGACATTGTCTCCACATGACCCATCTCTCTACACTCATAGCAGCTCCCAGGTGCTGGAGAAGGGGGTTGAAGTGAACCATAGAACTTGAATGACTAGCTGATGCATCTAGCATTGAAGAGCCCTGAACTGACGGAGCAGGGGACAAACTCTAAGCTGGCCCTGCTGACAACTGTGAGAACCACGACCCGATGATGCCCCACGATAACCTTGGCGATATAGCTGAGCATGCCTAAATTGACGGCCTCTACCGCGCTGAAACTGACGTCTCAAAGAATCACCACTACAACTGCCAGATCCTTAGGCCCCTTGGCCTCTCTCTCCTCTCTCTCTTAGTAGCAGATTGACTCAGTCTCCCGAGAAATGTCTACAACCTCCTCAAATGTAGTACTAGACACCCTCTCCCTGGTCATGAGGATAGAAAGCTGATAATTGAGGCCATAGAAAGACCTCCTAATCCTCTCTCTTTCTGTCACAACAAACAAAATATCATGACGAGCTAACTCTAAGAATCTCATCTCACACTGCATCACAGTCCTCTCTTTCTAACGCGACCACTCAAACTCTCTATGCAGCTTCTCTCTGTGAGAGTGCAGCACATACTTCTCTAGAAAGAGAATGTAGAGCTGCTGCCAAGTAAGGGGTCCTGCACCAACAGGCGTACGCCTCTCAAATGCCTCCCACCAAGTGAAGGCAGCTCTAGATAACTGAAAATTAGTGAAAGCGACCCTGCTAGTCTCCAAAATACCCGTTTTGCGAAGAATTCGATGACACCTGTCTAACGAAACCTGGGTATCCTCGCCCTCTACACCACTGAAAGTCATAGGTTGGAGTCTACCAAAACACTCCAACATGCTCTACTCATCCTCTAGCATGGCATGAGCTACTTAGTCCTAAGTAGTTGCTAACGGTTGGACTGAATGTGCCCCTGATGTCTGAAGTCCCTGTATGACCTGGTCAAGTGTGCGAGCGGCAGGAGTCTGATTGCCTCCCGTGACCATAGAAGTAGTTGCAGCTATTGTAACTAAAACTGCCTGATCTTGGTCAGTGCATACTGATAGAATCTAAGCCAAGGCCTTATAAAAGCCTCGCATCACAATGGGCACAGCTGGTGCCTGAGTTGGTGTTGTTGGAGCTTCCACAACTGGGACCTAATCTTAAACTGGGGCAGCTGGTGGATCTGCAGGTGCTGCCCTAGCTGTTGTGCATGCCACACCTCTGCCACTACCACGATAATGACCACATCCTCGGCCACTAGTAGTCATATTTGGTGGTACTGGTGGTCGTCCATCCTGACCGGTAGCGCGTATTCTCACCATCTGTGAGAGAATAGAATAGCAGAAGTTTAGTACTCGAATCAACGAATTCGCACGACAAAAATTTTAAGAATATGAAGTTTTTTCTAAAGGTTCTACAGCCTCTTGAGGTTAAATATAGACATCTCGGTACCGATCCGCGAGACTCTACTATCCCTGCTCAGGACTCAAGAGACCTATGTAACCTAGGCTCTGATACCAACTTGTGAAGACCATATGCCCGGACACGATCATGATGGCGCCTCTCGTGAAGACAAGGCCAGCTGACACTTCCCATTTCGATTTTTAACAATTAAACCATAATGAATAAGTCTAAACCATGATAAATATAATCTCAAAGTAGCAGATAATAGCATAATTTGTGGAATACAAACCAACAAAGTCTTATACCAGGGTGTCACTAGTCATGAGCATCCAAAAGTCTGAAATAACCAAGAAAATTCTACAGAGTTCAGTATAAAAATAAAACAAGGCGAAAAAAAGATAAGAAAGAAGTTCTAGGTTGCGAACGTCGGCAGCTACCTAGAGAATCTTCGGATCCGCCCGAGATGGAAAGATCAACACCCGGGAGCAGCATCGGATGTGCTTTAATATATATACAGGATGCAGGGAGTAAAGTATGTACTCCAACTCAACGAGTAATAATCATACATAAACGACTTAGATATATGAAAATACGTAAGGCACAATACAGGCTATAATCCAGCACTTAAACCAGTAGACACATGAAAAATCATTTAAGTTCAGTTTGAAACCTCAGGAAATACCTTTTCAACAATTAAACAGGTAATTGACTTTAAAGAATTTATTCCTGAAGGTTGCTCTTCAAAGAATGACTTTAAGTTCTAAAAAGCCTCTAGGTAAGGAGATTGTGGTGAGCAAGCGTGGAGGTATATCTTTTTTATCACCAAAGAAATGCTCCAAACTATCCAGGACGATTGCACGTGGAGAGGCAGGACGTAGCCATTCACCATCCTCATTAGGACATCAAAAGACACGTGTAGGGATACTTAAGCTTTTATACATACCCCTTCATGCTTTGTCCGATTGACATAATAGTTCTCAACTTTTATTAGAAATAGGAGTTCAGCCTCGAACAGATCCATCCGTCCTTTTGGAGAATCGTGAACCTCCTCTGTCATTTTGACAATAACATGGAGGAGCCTGGTTCACGATAGACCATCTACTTCATGTCTACAGTCCCCAAATCTGTCGAGGAGGGTTAAATCAAGCTTTTCCGATGGGAAAATAAGGCTACTTTCTTGAGCATCAATGAGGACAGGGACCGAGGCTGAAAAGTGATATTTGTTCAGGTAAAGACCGAAGATCTCATTCCCTTTGAGTTCTTTCCATTCCCTGAGAAGTGGAACTCAACACGTAAGTTCATCCCTCATAAGTTGTTAAAATAACTCTTTGAATTTACTCTTTTTCTCATTACCATTTTTCCCAATATACAATGGTAGCTTGTGTCCAAATGCAGTTCCCCATTTTACATATTGGGTCAAAGGCATCTGCAAACAATTGAAATACTCTAAGTGCAAGTGGCGCAACCATTCTAAAGGCAAATAAGAGGCTATTTCCCATGGTGAGTGTCATTCTTCTCCTGATTGAATTTTTTTTATTTTATCATTATTTCAACTAAGTCCCTTTTTTCTTTTCACAGGTTTTCCCAAGACCACCGACCTTCGAGAAATTACTGAGGTCGTCCCTCATCCCCATATAAAACCCTTTGCTTCGGTACAACATACTGTTGAGGCTCATGTGAAGAAGGAGTAGAAAACAAGGAAGAAGAGAAGGTCCTCTAAGTCCTTGGATGCTCCTACCGATGCCAAAAATTAGAGGATCTCGGTCAAGGTCAGAAAGAGAGCCAACAAAAATACTCAGACCAGGGTCCTGGACCTTAATTCTCTCCATTGACTCAAGGACTATCCCGAGGATGATGAAATGGAGTTTATCATGAATGAGCCGGCCAACACTGCACAAGAGCTACCAGTACCTGAGGGGGCTGACTGTACGGGTGAATTCCCTTCGGATCGAGAGCTCAATGCTTGGCCATGCGCACCATTCGTCGTTCTGGGCTTTGATCTATGGGAGCCTTCGAATTTCACCGAGGCCATATTGGGTGGCGTTGTCCTCTTGTTCCTTTACCAAGAAATGGGGTAATTTTATCCCCAATTTTACACACACATATAACTAAATATCCCCGTGCTCGTTTTTCCTATTTACTCTTTCATGTCTGGTTTTGGAAGACACTGGGAGGAGAGAATGAATGATCGGCTATCTTCAGAATCTAACATCGGGACTACCTTTAAAGTTATTCGATCTTGTTTCAAATCAGCCATTTATTCAACACCGCTACAACACTCTGCACGTATTTCATCGGCAAGCAGAAGTGTTTTTTAGTTTATTAGAGAGAGTAATTTCATCTTAACAAACTCAAAATGGCTTTCTCATTACTAATGGTTTTGCATGGGATACATTGACATAATATTTAAGGAAAGAAATTAAGACAAAAAGACATCAAAATATATCTTTATGTTGGCTCTAGGACTTGCTCCTTGTGCATGTGCCTTTTAAACTCTATCTATAGGTGTCTGCACTTTGTTTAATAGCATTCAAGTGTTAGAATCAAAGTATTTATGTGTAAAGGATGCTCGAGCTGCGGGTTACCGCTCTTCAGTGCAAGCAACACTAACTTATTATCACAGGTCAACTTGTTATGTAAATTTGGGTTTGAAGTTGTAGAGGTTGTATATTCTTACTTCATGGCCCAAAGTTCTTAAGCGACATCAAAGTAGTTCATAACAACACTTTGTATGAGATGTTAGAGGCCTAGAAATTGTTGGATTCTGGTGAGACGGACTTGTTAACACAAATAGGGTTGTTGTCTCCTAATGTCCTAGACTAAATATATGGGATATAATTTGCTTTATAGGAGTTGAGTTACTCTCAAAAGTTGTAAGGGATTATTTCGTATGACGGATAGGATAATTTAATCGTAAATGTGAAATACTTATATAGATAAAAATACGAAAGAGGTAAAAAAGATGCATGGTTGTTTGTCTGCTTGGCTAGTCAAGTATAGGCTAATTCATAGACCTTTGGCCATTGATTACCAAGGAATAAAACTTTACAAATAAAGCCCGAGGATTAGCATTCCATAGTTGTCATTTTTTATGCATATGGGTACAACCATCTCCTCTCTCAATGAACCTATAATGTAGTGCCTAGCGGGCTGTTAGCTAGTGTATATCATCTTACAAGAATAGAGGATGGTGTGAAAATAACTGAATATTGGGTTGTTCGATCAAGTAAAGGAAACTAAATGGAATTCATAACAATCTCAATCTTATTTTTTCGTTTTCTTTTTATTGTCTGAATATTCAAAAGCTAAGACCATTCCAATGACCCCTTTTGCCATGCATAAACTAAACCAATAATTATGATAAGCAGGAAATGAAAGCTTCTATAAATACAGAATTACAAATACACCCAATACGTCGAAAATCATTGCTCATGAATAAAGAAAAACTATTTCAACATGAAAAACAACAAAAACTAGAGAAAACATATAATAACATATTCGGAATTCTAACCAAGCATAGCCCATTGGTTCTATACCCGACTCATAAGTAGAAAGTTTCTCCGGCCCTTTGCTAATCAGGGCTAACACGCCAAAAATTAAAAATGCCAAAATAGGAACAGGGCAAAAATAATTTTGGGTTTAAAAATATAGTACGGGTTTATCCCTTGTTTGGTTACTAATTCTAGGTTATCTTCCCCCATAATTAAAAATAATATCGAGATAATGTCACGACCCTAAACCCAAAGTCGATCATGATGGCGTCTCTAGTGAAGACAAGACCAGCCAATTAACCCAATTCTCTTTTTAAAACATTTAAGCAACATAAAGCAGTTTAAAAAAAAGATTTCATAGTACCAAGCAATGGATAATATCAATCAAATACGGAATAATAACCCAACACCGCCCTAATCGGGGTGTCACAAATCACAAGAATCTAACAACACTGAATAGTCAAATGTAACTACAGAGTTTGGTACTGAACTAAGAATACAAAAGAAAGAGAGAGGGAGGAGCTTAGGATGTGAACGCCAGCAGTTACCTAAAGACTCCTCGAAGAACCGCCTGAAGCTGGAATGAATCAGCACTCAAGAGCGGGACCAGCTATGCCTGAATCTAGACACAGGGTGTTGGGAGTAAAGTGAGTACTCCCACTCAGTGATTAACAACTGAATGTAAGACTACACAGAAAGCACAAGGCGTTCTATAATTAAGCAGTAAAATCATTTAAAAGCAGAAAACCAGTAATAAATCTAGTAACTCCTTTCTCAAAAATAAATAGGTAATTAACATACAATTAAGGTTAAGGGAAACAAACATAATTTCGCCTCTGGGGCACAGTATCAACAAATCAAGCTCTCGGGCAACAACTCAACACATTTCTAGTCCCTTGGGCACAATCTCACATCGTAATGGGTACCTACACTCTCTGGGGGTATGCAGACTTCTGTAGGGGCCCCTTACAGCCCAAGCACAATAACAAGGCATCTCAGGGCATCAAATCTAGGCCCTCGGCCTCATATCAATCAAGCTACCTCGTGGCTTACATATATCAAGCCCTCGGCCTAAAATCAGTATTAGTGTTTCCTCACAATACAAGCACTCGATCTTACTCAGTCAAAAATAATCATTGCAAGCCCCTCAAGCGATAGTAAAGAGTGTTTCTCTGCCCAACATCACTTCAAATATCATTTAGGTCTCAAAACTAAGTAAAAAATGGTTGAGTAGTGATTTAGTGAAAAATTTAACATGACTGAGTTCAAGTAATAAGTCAAAATAGTGAGAAAATATCAAATAAAAGCCCTTAAGGATAAAAATAATTGGCACGAAGCCCAAATATGGAATTCAGCCCAATAAATGATTATATCAAATAGTTTTCAATCAAATACGCGGTAAAATCATCAATCGAAACAGACCAAGTCATAATCCCCATCAGTGTACGACCCCACGCTCGTCATCAAGTGTGTGCCTCATCTCAACATAGCACTACAATGTGTAATTCCTGGGTTTCAAACCCTCAGAATATCATTTACAATCATTACCCACCACGAACCAGTTAAATCTCTAGCTCGCTATGCCTTTGCCCCTCGAATCAGCTTCTACGCGTGTCGAATATATCCAAAATTAGAACGAGGATGTCAAAATATGCTAAGGGAGCAAAGCCAAAGCGAAACAATCAATTAATGGCCAAAATCCCGAAATTACCAAAATCCGACTCCCGGGCCCATATCTCAAAATTTATAAATTTTTACACCAATATATTCCTTATCTCCCCACGAGTTCATACATATAAATAGTTCTCAAATACGACCCGAAATGGTCCTTCAAATCCAAAATCAAAAGTCCAATTTCTCAAGCTCTAGTTCTTCAATTTTTTGCTTAGCTTTCACGATTTTCTAGGTAGAATTCACAAAACAATCGAGTTTTTAGTCCAAAAATCTTACCTCTCAATGATTCCCCTGCAATCCCTCTTGAATCTCCTTTGAAAATCTCCCAAAATGGCCAACTATGGAGGAAATAAGCCTCAAAATCGCGGACAAGACGAGTTCAAAAGATTTTGCTCGGGCCAGGATTACCTTCTTAGCAAATGTGGTCAAAGCCTCGCGTTCACGAATAACAAACTTACTTTGAAAAAATTTCCTCTTACGTGAATGCTACATGACCCACGTGAAAGCGATGACTTACACAGACAAACCTTCGTGAATACGATGCCATAGTCGCGAACGCGATGGGCTAAATTGCCACTGAAGCTTGACCTCTTAATTCCTCTACGCGATCGCGAGGCCCTTCTCACCAACACGATGCATCACTTCCCAGCCCTCCGTGAACAATAAGTCCTTCTCGCGAATGCCAACGCCAAAATCCCAATGATGACCATTGACTCTTCGCAAATGCGAGGATCCATTCGCGAATGCGAAGAGTAATACTTTGCAACAGCTGAACCTGCAACTTCCACAATTTTCTAACTCCTAGAATGATCCAATTGACCACCCGAAACTCACTCGGCGCCCCCAGGACCTCAAACAAAGGCACAAACTCATCCTAATACCGTATACAAACTTGTTCTGATAATCAAATAAACCAATACACATTGGATTCAAGCCTAAGTTTCTAAAAATCTTCCGAATTTCGCTTCTGATCAAAAACCCAACCAAACCACGTCTAAATGACCTGAAATTTTGCACACACATCCCAAAGGACATAAAGAAGCTACTGCAACTCACAAAATTCCATTTCGACCCATATATCAAAATCTCACCGATCAACCGGAAATCGCCAAAATATCAACTTCGCCAATTCAAGCCTATAACTACTCCACACCTCTAAAACTCATTCCGATCACGCTCCTAAGTCACAAATTACCTTCTGAAGCTAATCGAACCATTGGAACTCACATCCGAGCCCTCTAAGACATAAGTTAAAATCCGGTTAACTTTTCTAACATAAACTTCCTTGAAAGAGACTAAGTTTCTCAAACCTTACTAAATCCTTTCTGAACCCAAACCAATCAACCGAAACCATTAAACAAAGAAACTAGAAGCAAAATTGGGGAAAACAGAGCGGTAACTCATGAGATTATTGGCCGGTCGTCACATCCTCTCCAACTTAAGCAATCATTCATCCTCAAACGAGTCAAGAAACATACCTGAAGCCTCAACATGTGAGTATATCTGCCCCGTATCTCCCACTCGTTCTCCCAGGTAGCCTCTTCCATCGGCTGACCTCTCCACTGCACCTTCACTGAAGCTATATCTTTTGATGTCAACTTTCGCACGTGATGCTCCAAAATTGATATTGGCTCCATATTATAAGTCAAATCACCCTCCAATTGAACTTGCTGAAATCCAGAACATGAGATGGATCCCCAATATACTTTCAGAGCATAGAAACATGAAATATCGGATGCACACTAGAAAAGCTGGGAGACAAGGCAAGCTCATAGGCTACCTCCCCAATCCTCCGAAGTACATCAAAAGGTCCAATGAACCATGGACTCAAGATTCCTTTCTTCCCAAATCTCATAACACCCTTCATGGGTGAAACCTTTAATAGAACCTTCTCGCCAACTATGTAAAAGACATCTCGTACTTCCTTATATGCATAACGCTTTTACCTCGACTGCACTGTACGGAGCTTCTCCTATATCACCTTCACCTTTTCCAACACGTCCTGCATCAAATAAGTCCCCAATAGCCTAGCCTCACCTGGCTCAAACCAACTAACCAGAGATCTACACCACCTCCCATCAAAGCTTCATATGGAGACATCTAAACACTTGACTAGTAGTTGTTGTTATAAGCAAATTCTGCAAGCGGTAAAAACTGATCCCATGACCCTCCGAAATCACTAATTCAAGCGCATAAAATATCCTCCAATATATGAATAGTGCACTCGTACTGGCCGTCCATCTGAGGGTGAAAAGCTGTGCTCAACTTCAGTTGAGTACCCAACTCTCGCATAACAGACTTCTAAAACTAGGAAGTAAACTGAGTGCCGTGATCTAAATGATGAAAACTAAGACACCATGCAACCAAACAATCTCTCGGATATATATCTCTGCTAACCGCTCTGAAGAATAACTAGTATAGATAGGAATGAATTGCACTAACTTGGTCAGACGACCCACAATCACCCAAATAGAATCAGACTTCTTCAAAGTCTGTGGGAGTCCAATAACAAAGTCCATCGTGATCATCTCCCACTTCCACTCTAGAATATATATCCACTGGAGCAAGCCACCCAGTCTCTGATGCTCATATTTCATCTACTGACAATTGAAACACCGAGCCACAAATCCCACAATGTCTTTCTTCATTCTCCTCCACCAATGGTGTTGCCTCAAATCCTGACACATCTTTGAAGCACTCGGATGAATGGAATACCGCGAGCTATGGGCCTCCTCCAGAATCAACTCCTGAAGCCCATCTTCATTGGGCGCACAGATCTAGCCATGCATCCTCAATACCCCATCATCTCCAATATCCACATCTCTGGCATCATCATGCCGAACTCTGTCCCTAAGGACAATAAAATGCAGATCATCATATAGCACTCTCTGATGCAATCACATAAAGAAGAACGAGAAACAACACAAGCCAAAACCCGACTTGGATTCAAAATATCCAACCTCACAAACCGATTGGCCAAGGCCTTAACATCAACCTCAAGAGGTCTCTCCACAACTGGAATATATGCCAAACTCTCTATACCCACTGCCTTTCGCCTTAAAGCATCGGCCACCACATTAGCCTTTCTCGGATGATACAATATAGTGATATCATAATCCTTAAGCAACTCCAACCATCTCTGCTACCTCAAATTAAGATCCTTTTGCTTGAACAAATGTTGAATACTGTGATGATCAGTGAATACCTTACAAAAAATGCCATAAACATAATGCCTCCAAATCATCAATGTGTGATCTATGGCAGCCAACTCTAAATCATGAACGGGGTAGTTCTTCTCATGCGGCTTTAACTGACGAGAAGCATAAGCAATAACTCTACCCTCCTGCATCAACACACAACCAATCCCTACTCTAGAAGCATAACAATACACGGTATATGAACCTAATGCTGATGGCAAATCCAACACTAGAGTTGTGGTCAAAGTTGCCTTGATCTTCTGAAAGCTCTCCTCACACTCGTCCGACCATACAAATGAAGCACCCTTCTGAGTGAACTTGGTCAAGGGCGATGCGATAGAGTAGAATCCCTGAACAAACAGGCAATAATAGCCTGCCAAACCAATAACGTTGCAAATTTCTATAGCTAAGGATGGTCTGGGCCAACTCTAGACCGCCTCTATCTTTTATGGGTCAACCTGGATACCCTGTGATGTCCCAAGAATGCCATTGAACCAAGCCAAAACTCACACTTGCAGAACTTTCCATAGAGTTTCTTCTCTCTCAATTTCTACAACACAACCCTCAAATGCTCTACGTGCTACTCCTGAATATACGAATATACCAGAATATCATCAATAAAGACTACAACAAAAGAGTCAAAAGAAGGTCGGAACACATTGTTCATCAAATGCATGAATGATGTTGGGGTATTGGTCAGTCCAAAAGACATAACCAGGAACTCGTAATGAACATATCTGGTCTTGAAGGCCATCTTAAGAATATCTGAATCCTTGATCTTCAACTTGTGATAACCCGAACAAAAATAAAAATTGGAGAACACCCTCGCTCATTGAAGCTGGTCAAATAAATCATCAATGCGAGGCAAAGGATACTTGTTCGTAATTTTTACCTTGTTCAATTTCCAATAATCAATGCACATTCTCATTTTTCCATCCTTCTTCTTCGCAAACAGAACTGGCGCACTCTAAGGTGACGGACTAGGCCGAATGAACCCCTTATCTACGAGTTCTTGAAGCTGCTCCTTTCACTCATTCAACTCTGCTAGTGCCATACGATACGGCGGAATGGAAATGGGTTGAGTGCACGGCACCAGGTCAATACAAAAATCAATATCCCAGTCTAGTGGCATGCTTGGCAGATCTATAGGAAATACATCAAGGAAACCCCTCAGAGCTGGAACACAATCAATATTGGGAGCCTCCGCTTCGATACCCTTCACAAAGGCAAGAAACGAAAGACAACCCTTCCCAACCATACGTTGGGCCTTCAAGAAAGAGATCACTCTACTAGGAACATAATCAGTCACACCTCGCCACTCGATTTGTGGCACACCCGGTATAGCCAATATGACTGTCTTAGCATGACAGTCTAGAATAGCACAACAGGGAGATAACCAGTCCATGCCTAAAATGACATTGAAATCAAACATACTCAATATAACATATCAACTCAGGTTTCCAAACCCCCTATAGCCACCACACACGATCGGGTACACACAGTCTACAATAATAGTATCGCCCACCAGGGTAGATACATTAACAGACAAAGCTAAAAACACACGAGGGGTACCCCAAGAAACGAGAAAAGTATGATGACACATAAGAAAAAGGGGATCTAGAATCAAATAATACAAACGCATCTCTGTGGAAGGCTGAAACTATACCTGTAATAACAATATCTGAAGTAATAGCATCGGGTCTGCCTACGAGAAAATAAAAATAGGCCTGACCGCCCCCTGATCGACCTCCCCCTCTGCGGAGACCCCTGGCTAACTAACCTCCACCTCTAGAAGGCTGTCGGGTGGTGGCGAAGCAACTGGCGCTAAAGCCGATGACTCGCCCCTCTGTTGAGATGAACTAGAAAAATGACGAGGAGAAAAGGACTAAAGGGAACCCCTCACATCGGAGTGAGTAGTAGATGCACTTGGCATAGAAGAAACCTAAACTTAGGGAGCACGGGATGAACTCTAAGCTGGAAGGGCACTAAGAGATAACTGGCCCTAATGTGAACTCTGAGAACCATGACCTGATAACACCCCACGATAAGATGGGCGTGCTGGCTGAGCAGGCCTTAATGGATGGCCTCTGCCGTGCTGAAACTGGCCCCTCGAAGGAGCACTACTGTAACTACCAGATCCTCGAGGACTCTTTGCCTCCCTCTCCTCTCGCTCCTGGCAATGAACAGACTCAATCTCTTGGGCGATATCCACAACCTCCTCAAATGTAGCACCAGTCACCCTCTCCCTAGTCATAAGAATATGGAGCTGATAACTAAGACCATCAATAAACCTCTTGATGCTCTCTTTATCTACCAAGGTCAACCAGATATGCTAGAGTACTGGTTAAAGTAGATGCTGCTTATCCTCTGCCTGAGGAAATTGAAATTGAAACTCCTTTTGGTCTGAAGTTACAGGTGATTGAGTATGACTGGAAGCCTATATTCTGCAATCACTGCTTAAAATTTGGCCATGACTCTTTTGACTGTTGGTATAATGGATATAATGATGGGGTACAGGAGGTGCAAGAGCAAGGGAAGGAACTAAGTCAAAGACCTAGAGTTAAAAAACTAGCAAAAATTATAAAGCAGGAGTGGCTACCTAAAGCTAATGCAGATACACTGGTAAGCTTAACAATGCCTGCGAGTACATTGCCCAGCCTGCCAGTGCAATCTGTGCAACATGATGAGAAGATGCAGAGGGTGCAGATTAATACTGATATGAATGCAAGTCATAGGACTGGATTAGATGACCCTGCCAATCAGGAAGTACATGTTTAATCTAATGCATCTAGTGGTGATATAGAGGTTATGGCTGACCATGACAAGGGCAAGGCTATTGCTGCTCTACTTGATGATGGTAGGAGGGGACAACAGTTGGATCCTGGTCCCTCTTGGAATTTGCTGCCTAGTGATTCATGATTATAGTCACATGGAACATTAGGGGGCTTAATAAAGCCCATATACAGAAAGAACTGAAAAGCTTTCTGGCTGGGAATAAAGTTGATGTCCTGGGATGTCTTGAAACTAGAGTAAAGAAACATAAAGCAAAGAAGATTGTTGATAAGATTGCTAAAGGGTGGAAGGTACAATGCAACTATGCCAAAGCTGTCAATGGAAGGATATGGCTAATTTGGAAGCCTCACATTCAGATCCATATCTCCTGTGTACTGACTAGTTTATTCACTGCTTGTTAGAAGATACTTTGAATAAAGTCAGAATACAATTGAGTGTCATTTATGCTCACAATTCTGCAGTCATAAGGAAACAGCTGTGGAATGATCTAAGATCAGTAAATGTTCCCAATCAAGATGCATGGCTGTTAAGTGGTGATTTTAATTATGTCCTATGCTCTGATGATAGGATTGGTTCTCCTGTTACTCATGTGGAAGTTAGAGAGTTTAAAGAGGTCATTTCTGATCTCCAATTGACCTCCTTTAGATCTAAAGGTTGGAAGTATTTATGGACTAATAAGCATATCTATAGCAAAATTGATTGGGCACTGGGTAATTTTCAGTGGCTTCAGCAATATGGGCATCTGGAAGCTGATTTTATGAATCCCTCATTCTCTGACCACTCTCCTATTCTCATACAGTTTGGGAGTCAAAAACTATTGCATCCTAAACCATTCAGATTCTATTTTGCTATTATGGAGAATCCCCAGTTTTCTTCTATTTTGCAGCAAGTATGGAGTCAGCAATGTGAAGGATCACCTCTGCAACCGATTTAGTATAAATTGAAGATATTGAAGCAGCACTTAAAAGAACTGAACATCCATATGGCCTCCTACAAACAGAGGCTAATTCAGGCTAGGGAATCATTGGATATCATACAGAATCAGTTGCTACATAATCCATTTTCAGAGCAATTATTTAATGAGGAGAAAGCAGCTCTAAATGACATAGAGAAATGGAGCAATATAGAGGAGCAAATTATGAGGCAGAAATCAAGGGCTTGTTGGATAGAATGTGGAGATGCAAACACAAAATATTTCCATGCTTAGTGGAAGATCAGAACCAGTCAGAATAATATTACTTATATATACACTGATGGAGGTTTGAAGCTGACAGATCCCTTGGCTGTGGAGCAGGAATTTATTGAAGTGTTCAAGTCATTGATGGGTGAATGTGCTGCTGAATTGCCTTGCATTAATACTGCTATTGTTAAGGAAGGACACTGTCTGACCTTATCACAGCAAAGGTCACTTATTCAGGATGTTACTATGGAGGAAATCACTGCAGCTGTTAAGGACTTGTCTAAAGACAAAGCACCAGGTGTAGATGGATTCCCTGTGGAGTTCTTTACTGGAAACTGGGAGATAGTCAAGGAAGATGTATATGCTGCTACAAAGGACTTCTTTTCTACATATACACTGCCTCACATGGTCAATACTACTGCTATTGCTCTTGTGCCTAAAGTTAAGACTCCTAAAACAGTGAAAGATTATAGACCTATTGCCTGCTGCACTACTGTCTATAAGATTATATCCAAACTCATCACTAGGAGACTGAAATCTGTTATTGGTGATCTTGTTGGAAAAGCCCAGTCAGCCTTTATTGAAGGGAGGAGCATCATTGATAATATTTTGCTTAGCCATGAAATTTTCAAGGGTTATTCCAGGAAAGGTGTGTCTCCAAGATGTGTTGTGAAGGTGGATTTGAGGAAGGCATATGACACTCTTGAATGGAGTTTCCTCAGACAACTACTTATTGATCTTGGATTTCCAGCAAAATTTGTTAATTGGACAATGGCTTGTGTCACTTCTGTGACTTACTCACTAGTGTTGAATGGTGGTCTCACTAAGCCTTTTGGTGCTACAAGGGGTATTCGACAAGGAGATCCCTTGTCACCTTATTTGTTTGTTCTGACTATGGAATACTTAAATAGGCTGCTGGCTCAGTTACACAGAAATGGAGATTTCAACTTCCATCCAAAATGCAGGAACCTGAACTGTGCCCATATCTGTTTTGCTGATGATCTTCTCCTATTCTGTCGAGCTGACATTATTTCTATCCAGATTCTGCATGATGCTTTCCTTACATTCTCTTTAGCTTCTGGACTATATGCTAACAATACTAAGAGTGTTGTTTATCTGGCTGGTGTTCATCAGAATGTCAAAGAAGTCATATTAGAGTCTCTGGGCTTCATTAAGGGTCAGCTGCCATTCAAATATTTAGGGACACCTCTTCACTCAAAGAAGCTTGCCAATCACCATTACTTGCCACTGATTGAGAGGATCACTGATTAAATCACTTGCTGGTTTGCCATATTACTAAATTATGCAGGAAGATGTCAATTGATCAAAATCGTTATTTTTGGTATTCAAACTTACTGGGCACAAATATTCATCCTGCCAAAGAAGGTTCTGAAGATCATTGAAGCTGTTTGCAGATCTTATTTGTGGACTGGGAGTGCAACAATTACTATAAGAGCTCTGGTAGCCTGGGAAAGGGTCTGTAGACCAGTCATTGTTGGAGGTCTCAACATCATAGACATGCATATATGGAATAAGGCAGCTATCACTAAGCTCCTTTGGGACTTGGCAAGGAAAAAAGATTGTTTGTGGATCAAATGGATACACTACTATTATGTTAAGAACCATGACATTGCTACAATGCCTATTCCCAAGACAACACCTTGGGTAGTTAGAAAGATATTGGACTGCAGAAATCCAATTCTGGATAATCAACAACTGCAAGGTGATCTCTCACTTAGACTGGATGGGTTGTGCAGGCTAGGCAAATTCCATATTCAGAAACTTTACCGTGTAATGCTCCCTATCTTTCCTATGGTGGAATGGAAGAATCTGCTGTTGATCTCTAATGTCCTTCCTCAACACAAATTCACTGCTTGGCTTGCTGCTCAACATCGACTGCCTACTGTCGACAGATTACAGAAAATTGGTGTGCATGTGTCTATGAATTGTGTATTCTGTAAGCAACATGAAGAAGATTTTGCTCATTTGTTTTTTGAATGCCCAGTCACTAATCGACTGTGGCATAGAATGTGCTGCTGGATAGGCCATAACAGAACAATTGGGAGCTGGGAAGCTGAACTCCAATGGATATGCTGTCAGGCTAGGAGTAAACTGTGGCACAAGGTTGTTGTTGCTTCTGCCTTTGTAACCACTGTTGCATTGATTTGGAGAAGCAGAAACAATATTAGATTTGAAGGGAAAGCATTCGAGGAGAACCAGTTATGTCACGAGGCTGCATTGCTTCTTTATATTCGCGGCAGAAACTGTAAGCTTTGGCAAGCTGGACTACGACAACTTAACCATTACCCTTAGCTTTAGGTTGCAAATTCATGTATTTGTAGGTGTTCTAACTGGAAGTAGTGTTTAGTCCATACTACTACTATATACTCTTCATTGTAATTTTTTTGATATCAATGAAAGCTAACTGTTAAACTTAAAAAAAAAATGGTCAACCAGATGGCCTGAGAAGCTAACTCGGAGAACCTCAACTAATATTGCGACACGGTCATCTCCTATTGACGCAACCACTCAAACTGCCTATGTAGCTCTTCTCTGTGAGACTGCAGCACATACTTCTCCAGAAAGAGAACGAAGATCTACTACCAGGTAAGGGGTGCTGCACCACTAGGCCTACGCCTCTCAAAATCCTCCCACCATGTGAAAGCAGGTCCTGAAAACCGATAAGTAGTAAAAAGCGACCTCGCTGGTCTCCAAAATATCTGCAGTACGAATCATCCTCTAACACTTGTCCAAAAATCCCTGGGCATCCTCTCCCTCTACCCCACTAATGGTCGGAGGTTGAAGCCTACCAAATCTCTCCAACTTACGCTGCCATTCCTCTGACTTAGCAGGAACTATATGGTCCTAAGTAGTTGTAACCGATGTGCAAATCCGGGGTTTCAAACCTTCAAAATATCATTTACAATCATTACTCACCTCGAATCAGCTAAATCTCTAGCTCGCGATGCCTTTGACCCTCGAATCGGCCTCTACACACGTCGAATCTATCCAAAATGAGAAGGAGGACGTCAAAATATGTTAAAGAAACAAAGCTCGAGCGAAACAATCAATAAAGAGCACAAATCCCAAAATTACCAAAACCCAATCCCGAGGCGTAAGTCTCGAAATTCAGAAATTTTAACACCAATAAATTCCTTATCGCCCCCTAGTTCATACATATCAAACGTTTTCAAATCCGATCCCAAATGGTCCTTCAAATTCCAAATCAAAAGTTCAATTTCTCAAGCCCTAGTTCTTCAATTTTTAGCTTAGCTTTCATGATTTTCTAGGTGGAATTCACAATATAATTGAGTTGTTAGTTTGAAAATATTACCTCTCAACGATTTCCCTTGAATCCGTTTTCAATCTTCTCAAAAAAACTTCCGAAATGGCCAACTACGGAGGAAATAAGTCTCAAAATCGCGGACAAGACGAGTTAAAAATATTCTGCCCAGGATTGGACTACGTTCTTCGTGAAAGCAGTCAAAGCCTCGCGTTCGTGAATAACAAACTTACTTTGACCAAATTTCCTCTTACGCGAACGCGTCATGACCCACGCGAAAACAAACCTTCGCAAACGCGATCCCTTAGTCCCGAACACGATGGTTTCAATTCTCACTGAAGCTCGACCCTTCAATTCCTCTACGCGATCACGAGGCCCTTCTCGCAAACGCGATGCATCACTTCACAACCGTCCATGGATGCGAAGTCCTTCTCGCAAACGTAAAGGCCAAAATCTCACTGACGACCACTGACTCTTCGCGAATGCAAGGGTCCACTCACGAACGCAAAGAGTAAAACCCGCCAATAGCTAAACCTGTAACTTATGAAATTTTCTAACTCCAAAAATGATCCGATTGACCACCCGAAACTCACCCAAGGCCCCCGGAACCTCTCCAAACGCACAAATACATACTAATACCTTATTTAAACTTGTTTCTATCATGAAAACACTTCAAACAATATCAAATCAACCAAAACACAATGGATTCAAGCCTAAGTTTCTAAAAATCTTCTGAATTTCGCTCTTGATCAAAATCTGAACCAAACCACATCCGAATAAACTGAAATTTTGAACACACATCCCAAATGACATAACAAAGCTAGTGTAACTCTCTAAATTCTATTCTGAATAATATATCAAAATCTGGCCAATCAATCGAAAATCGTCAAAATATCAACTTCGTCAATTCAATCCTAAGACCACTCCACACCTCTAAAACTCATTCCAGACACGCTCCTAAGTCACAAATCACCTCCCGAGGCTAACCGAACTATTGGAACTCACATTCGATCCCTCTAACACATAAGTCAACATCCGGTTGAATTTTCCAACTTAAATTTTCTTAAAAGAGACTAAATGTCTCAAACCTTACCAATTCCTTTCTGAATCCAAACCAATCAACCCGACCACATATAGAACCCCTGCACAAAGCAATGAGAAGCAGAAATGGGGAAAACGGAGTGGTAACTCATGAGACGACTGACCAGGTCGTCAAAGATAACTTATGCTCACTTCGGTCCACAATAAGTAACCAATTAGTCTTGGTCACACCCATTAAGGAAATACTAAATTCTAGACAAAAATAGTTAGTGTGACTAAATTACCTTTAATTAAATGTTGCAGGCTTGCAGCATAGTTAATGTGATGAGTAAAAGACTTTTTAGGGATACGTACATAAGGTTAATTTTGGAAAATAAATTAAATTATTTCTTGATTATATATATAGACACTTATTTTGAACCAAAATAAAAAGACATACTAGTCACTTATTATAAACCGAAAGGAGTACTTGTCAAAAGGTGGAATAGTAATTCCAAGATAAATCAGTAAAATTAACAATCTTAGAATTAATACAACATATCAAACAATTAATAAGAAATAATATTAGGATAACTTTTCTCAGAATAACTAATCTTAATATAACTTATTCCAACATAACTTGTATTCCAACCAAACGACCCATGATATCTATGTTTCCAGTACATCCCGACATAATTTCTGGTTTTATATATGGTTATTTTGTTAGAGCAACAAAGGTGTGAACAGTAGCAATAAATTTCCTCTCTGCTTGTTCAGATTTATTAGAAACTAGTTAATTAGCATGTGCTTCGCGCAGTCAGATATTTCTTTTCTTTCTGCAAATTCAATTGATAATCGATATATAAGAAATAAAACTTTTATAGTACCATAAACAAGAAATATATATCTTATATATAAGATATACTTTCCAAAATACGTGAACACATGCATGCATATACGTATACAACTAAAACAACCTAATATAATCCCACTTAGTGAGGTCTGAGGAGGGTAGTGTGTACGTATACTTTATCCCTACCTTGAGGTAGAGAAGTTGTTTCTCAATATCAAATCAAATGCTATAAAAAGAGAACTCTTAAAGAATATCCAGATTGATATTAACATATCAAGTAAACAAACAATTGCATGAAAGATGAAAAGCTAAAAAACAACAAAAGAACATATTAATGAATCATTAAAATTTATAATGAACAAACAATTACGGAGAAGGAGAAAAGTTGAATAATTGTAGACGTTACACTTAGATAAACGAGAAAACTAAGTGGAAAAACGTAAAAAAGAAAAAAACTGTAAGAAATGTGTTATGCCACGCTGACATACACGATGTTATTTTTGTTTAATAGTATATATCAAGAATATACATTAACCAAAAAAAGGGAGAAAAAGAACACATTGAGCAGCTACCCTCTTGTTCTTCCCCTGTTTATCCTTCCCAATGTATGTCACCTAATTCCTGAAAAAGAAAAAATGTATTTTCTCGCAATTATTTTTTTTCCACATCCAGTCTAAAACAATCAGCTTAACATGAATTTCCCTCCTTGTTTTCATACTTCTATTTCTCATAAAAAGAGCATTACTTTTTATAACAACTTATGGACTAACATATAAGGAACCAAGACGCACAACTACTTTATATAACTATCAAACAATGATCAGAGCTTAAAGTATAAGCAAATATCAAGACATACATAATTTTTAGCCGAATATATAGGCAACATTTGTTGTTGGTTTGCCTTCAAATGGTGGAGCTTCTGTTGTATAATAATCTATCAAACACAAGAGAACAAAATTAGCAAATATCTTAACTAAATATATTTATATATCCTAATTTAAAGACCAAAAACTAAATAGCAAAAAGCTCTATTAAAGATCTTCAACACTAGACAAACTAAAGGATGAAATAAATGGGGCAGATATATGACATTTGAAAATGATTAAAATTGGAGGTGCGGGTGTGCTTCCACATCCTCTCTTCAGAATGATTTTTCTGTTCTTCTTTTTTTCAGACTTTTTTTTTTGTCTTGGTGATGAGATGTTTGGGCTTATTAGTTGATAAAAAATGTAAGCGGCTTCTGAAGCTCCACCACAACAAAACGGTTCTTTATGTTTCAGTTTTGAATAAATAGAAACGGTTGTTTGCTTGATAATAAATTTTAGGCATTTATACATTAAATTGGATAGAAAGAATAAGAGAAAAAGAAAGGCAAAAATTTCAGATTAAAGAGAAATATGAATGTTGGGCAATTAGTTGTGCGACATCATTTTTTTATTACCCAGCTTTATATATGTATAATATAGATGGAATTTGAAAAGACTTGGAAGTTAATAACCTCATCCTTAACCAAAAATTGAAAAGAAACAAACAATGGAAATTAGAGAGATGGAAGAACAAGAATAGGCACAAAATGGGATAGTTCAACTCATCAGTGAATATTTTTGTGAGTGACCTGTCCGATTGGAAGTAGATGGTTAAGAAGTGGTACAATAGTTTAGCAATAATAGATCAGTGACAGAATATTCCCACCTAGACATTGATACGCATTCATGCTTTCTCTATTAAATTTATAATGTTAGATTTAGTCTTAATTAAATAAATAATATATATGTGCAGAAATTAATTACAAAAGAACAAGGAATCAAGAAGATACTATAAGATCACTGGAGTCAATCTTGATTCTTAGAGAAAGTAATCAATTAGCCAAGATTATGAATCAATCAGCAAATTTGGACGCCTAAGGAAAGAAATCAATCAGCATAAATCACGGACAGGTGCAATAGAAAGAGTCAAGCAAGCCTAAACTTAAGGCATCAATCAAGGCCAGCACATCCGGAAGATCAAAGAATCTGTAAAGAATGGATGAGAGGGTAATTTCAGAAGGACCAACAATCAAGGAGTAAACCTTCAGCGTTAACAACTATTAAAGGAAATATATCATGGAAGAGCAACGGCTAACTATCTTATTATTGGAAATAATCAATCTCTTTCCAAGGATCAAATCTCTTAGGTTGTCAAGCATCGATCTTCACCAAAGTATTTATACCCAGCTTCAAGCCTCAGACAAATATACTTTGATCGAACAAAAAAACCCTCTCATTATTGTACTACAAAAAAATATTGTAGTTCTTTTACATCTGCTGTGTAACAAGTCAGAGAAAAAATTAAGTACAATATTAGTGAGGCATTGTATCAAAAAGAGATGAGTGTTATAGGAACTGAGTTATGAAGTCATTTCCATTGTACTCGGAGAATAGCAATTACAAAAGAGAACTCCTTTGCCACCCAAGAAGACTGGACTAAGATTCAAATTGAATCTGAACCAGTATAATACTCCGGTGTCTTTAATTTTTGCACTTACTTTCTGCATCTTACTTTATGATATTATAATTGTTAAGTCATTGCATCTAGTCGACTAATTAAGAAACTGGTCAACTAATTAGAGATTATGTTTAAAAGTATACAATTCAACCCCCTCCCCCTTCCTCCCCCTGCCCCCCCCCCCCCCCGGCTGGTACTTTCAATTGGTATCAGAGCAAGCTCACACTCTACTTTTCCTTAGTAGCTTGTGATGAAAGATCATGGTAAATCAAGTTATCAAAGGAGCTCTCTTTTAGGAAGGAACATCACAAGTTAGAACACCATATTTTAGTGGATAACTTTTTCTCATTGGAAAGTACAGATGGAGATCTTTGCCAAAGCATATGACATCAAAGTTTGGAGAGCCATCAGAAAAGGAAACTATCCCTTACCAGCTGCAACTCCACCACTTGCTGATCCTGAAGATACAAATTTATATACAAAAGAGGAAATGGAAGTGGTACAAGTTAATAATAAAGTGAGAAATATGCATCATAATTCTATAAGTGGTGAAGAATATGGGAAAATCTCGAGCTGTGATACAGCCAAAGAAACATGAGACAAGCTTGAGGTGACATATGAATGAACCAGCAAAGTAAAAGAAATGCATATTAACATGTTGGTTCATGATTACGAACTCTTCTCAATGAAAGAAGGAGAATCTATTGAAGAGATGTTTGTCAGGTTTAGCAAGATAATTAGCGATCTAAAGACATTTGGCAAGCCTTATACCAGTAGTGATCATATTAGAAAATTTTGCAGAAGCTTGCCAACCATTTGGCAGACCAAAGTAGTCATACTGGAATCTCAAAATCTATACAAATTATCTTATGATAAACTACGAGGAGAACTCATAACTTTTGAAATGATGCATCTCAATAAGAATAGTCAAGAAGAAAAAAAGAAAATAGTTGCACTCAAGACCTTAAACTGAAATAGTTGAAAACAAAATATATGATGATCCTGAAGTTCTACAAGAAGAGATTGATATGATATCAAGAAACATGCATGGATTGATGAGAATATACCGAAATGCAAAAAAAGGAAGAATTCTACGAAGACGATCCAAGAAATACAAAGAACAGGACAAGAACGATGGAAAGTGCTATGACTGTGGAAGATTTGGGCACATTCAAGCTGAGTGCTCAGAACTGAAAGGAAGATCTCTAGAGGTTTTAAGAAGAACAAATCCTTCGGAAGATGGAGTGATTAGGACAATTCAGAACACGAAGAGATACCAAATCTCTGCGTCATGACGATTCTGAAAAAAAAAATGAACAAATCCTCAGGATGATGGACAGATAAGGAAACTTCATATGAAGAAAATGAAAATTACTTCACAGCACGAGGTGAAACAAGTGAGGTAAGATCTTATCATTGTGAAAGATGCAACGAATTGCATGACATTCTTCATTTAACTTTGAAAGAGTCTCAAAAAATTATTAATGAGCTTAAGAGACTAACTAAAGAAGTAAATTGGAAACTCAAACATGAAGTATGTGAAATCGAAAAAAGTACTTCAAGAAGAGTTTAAGAAATTGCAACTGCAACTCAGTGGATGCGCAAATCCACTACTCACAGTTCTGTTAGGTCAAACTAGATGACATACAAGTTAAATGGAAAAGGACCAGCCAGAACTAAGTCGATTAGTACTAACACTAACGAAAGATATAAAGATAGGTCAGAAGTTACATGTCATTACTGTAGGAAAAGTGGGCATAAATATTCTTTTTGCCATTTTCGTAAAGCAAACATTTCAGGATGGGTTTGGAAACCAAAAAACAATCCTGAATCTAGTAACACTAACCCTCTAGGACCCAAGAAAGATTGAGTACCTAAAAGAAGGTAAACACTTTGTTTTGCAAGAAAACCACATAGTAAGATGCAAAGGAAAAAGTGTATCTAGAGAGTGCGTGTTCCAATGGCAGACGTCAAAAACCAGTTCAAAGAAGTTACAAAAATTAATGGAGGAAGTGTTAAGTTTGGGGATGACTCAAAAGATAAAATAATTGGTACTGGAACAATTCCCTTCAATAACAATTGTGATATCACTGAAGTTTATCTCGTCGATGGCCTCAACTACAACCTCTTGAGCATAATTCAACTATTCAACTAAAGATAAAGGTAAATTTTAAGAAAATAGGATGTGCTATTGAAGACAAATCAGGTAAAATAATCTTTTCTGGAAAAAGGTATTGAAATGTTTATATCCTGGATATTCTTGAAAAGATAGGTGGTCATATTTGTTTAACTTATATGTCTGATGATCCATGGTTATGGAATTGGAAACTTGATCATGCTAGCATGCATTTGATAGAAAAATTGTCCAAACATGAGTTAGTTCTTGGGCTACCCAAACTGAATTTTTCTAGAACTCATATCTACAATGCATCTCAAATGGATAAGCAGACCAAAAATTGTTTCAAAATAAAGACATGGTATCTACTTCCAAACCCTTGCAATTAGTTTATATGGATTTATTTGGGCCTACTAGAAATACTAGTATAGGAGGAAAGAAATATGTTTTTGTTTTTGTTGATGATTATTCACGTTTCACTTGGGTAATTTCTTATCTCATGAAGATGAAGTATTAAGAAATTTTGAAGTTTTCTACAAAAAGCTTGAAAGAGGAAACGGATATCTGATCTCAACAATTCAGAGTGATCATGGAGGAGAATTTGAAAGTAAAGCATTTGAAGATTTCTGTAATGATCAGGACTACACACATAACTTCTCTGCACCACGCTCACTACAACAAAATGGCGTTGTAGAAAGAAAGAACAGAAACCTCCAAGATATGGAAAGAACCATGTTACTAGATCATTCATTGCCAAATCACTTCTAGACAGACGGAGTAAGTACATCATGTCACATACTCAATCGATGCCTCATAAAGCTATTCTGAAGAAGACTCCATATGAATTATGGAAAGGTAAACGACCTAATATCAAATACTTTTATCCCTTCGGAAGTAAGTGTTTTATTCACAATAACGGTAAGGATAATCTTGAAAAATCAAATCCAAGAAGTGATGAAGGTATTTTTCTAGGCTACTTATAAAATAGTAGATCTTTTAATATATAATAAACGCACATTATGTGTGGAAGAATCAGTACATGTTATATTCGATGAAAATAATCCCTTGGCCGAGAAAGGAATTGATGTAGGTGATGAAGATCAAGCTAAAGAAATTCAGGAGACAACCAAATCTCAAGAGTCGACTAATATATCTGCTATAATAGAGTCAATTGGTGAGATCAGTAGCAGTGTACCAGATTAACCAATCGAGTCAATTGCTCATGTAGTATGCCTAAATGAATGGAAAAGCGAGCCTAAATATCCTCAAAAATTCATTGTAAGGGATCCAAATGAATGAATGAAAACCAGGAGAGCTCTCAAAATTAAAGAAACTGTTGCATTAATCTCTCAGATTAAGCCAAAAAAGATAAAGGAAGCGCTAAAAGATTCAATATGAGTTCAAGCTATGCAAGAATATTTAGACCAGTTCAGTAATAATCAAGTGTGGAATCTGATATCCAAACCTGAAAATATTTATGTAATTGGAATACAGTGAGTTTTCAAAAATAAATTGAACGAGGATGGAAAGGTCGTGAGAAATAAAGCCAGACTAGTTGCTCAGGGGTACTCACAACAAGAAGCAGTTGATTATGATGAAACCTTCGCTCCGGTAGCTCGTTTGGAATTCATACGAATTCTTCTGGCATATGCACCATTTAAAGAATTTAGGTTGTTTCAAATGGATGTCAAAAGTGTCTTTTAAATGAATTTCTTGAGGAAAAAGTATATGTGAAATAACCACCTGGGTTTGTAGATTCAGACTTCCCCTACCATGTATACAAGCTCACTAAAGTAATGTATAGGCCAAAGCAAGCCCCAACTGCTTGGTAAGATAGACTTAGTTCCTTTCTTGTTGATCATGGCTTCACAAGAGATATAATAGACACTACCATGTTTCTTAAAAGATCATCGGAAAGTAACCTCATTATTCAGATTTATGTTGATGATATTATATTTGGTAGTGCTAACCCTCTTATGTGCAAGGAATTTTCAAATCTTATGCAAAGTGAATTCGAGATGAGCATGATAGAAGAGCTAACATTCTTCCTTGGACTACAAATTCAATAACATGAAGAAGCAACCTTTATATGTCAGAATAAATACACAAAAGAACTGATTTAAAAATTTGGAATGAGCAATGCAAAATCCATTGGCACACCAATGAGCCCTTCCACAAATCTTGACAAAGATGAACAGGGAATCCATGTTGATGAAATCAAATATCGTGGAATGACTGGATCACTACTGTATCTGATACCAAGTCGATCGGATATTACGTTAAGTGTATGTAAATGTGCCAGGTTTTAGTCAGCTCCTAAGGAATCGCATATGACCGTAATAAAAAGAATCATTTGATATCTCATTGGGACTGTATCTCATGGGCTATGGTATCCTCGCTCTAACTTTTTTAAATTAGAAGGTTTTTTAGATGTTGAACTTGCAAGTGACAAGGAAAATAAAAAAATCACAAGCGGTACATGTCAATTACTTGGAAAGACACTAATATCCTGGAATAGTACAAACAAGCATCAGTTGCATTATCAACTATGGAAGTTGAATACATTGCCATTGGGCAATGCTGTGCACAACTACTGTGGATGTCTCATTAACTGGGTGACTATGAACTTTAGTTTAAACCTATACAAATCTTTTGTGATAATTCAAGTGCTATTTGTCTCTATATAATCCTGTGCATCATTCGAGAGCAAAGCATATAGGTATCAAGCATCATTTTATTAGAGATCATGTTCTTAAGGGAGACATAGAAATATCTTTTGCTGGAACTACTAATCAGTTAGCTGATATTTTTTTCTAAACCTTTATTAAAGGAGAGATTTTGTGATTTAATAAAGTTACTTGGAATTATTTGCTTAACTAATAACTTTTAGGACATATGTGTACTGCTGATTTTTTTCAGGTGTAATGATTGTCCTTTACTCATGCATTAATTACGCCTCCATTTCTCCGTCTCTTTTCTCTTCTTTCACATCAATTCGTCGTTCAAAGTTCCAAAGCCAATCATCGCGTCCTTTCAACTGACATCTTTTTCTTTTCTGTACTCAGCCGTCAAAATTTTTATTCTTAAGGCAGAGAACCCTTTTCATCCATTTTCCTTGTTATCCTCTCTCCAAAGCTCCGATTAAACCTCTTCCTTTCAATGGCCAAACATCCCAGAAATCCCACTATTTTTACCAGAAAAAGCACCCTCTCCAAAGAAAAACCCCAATCTATGCCCCCAGAACAAGTAGACCTAGGATCCGACCACTCTGAGGGTTTTGCCTCTTCTCAGGATAGCTCTCTAATCACTCTCAACTCATAGGAGAAAAAGCCCTAGGAAAATGACCCATGGAAGAACCCATTGTATCCTCCATCCCAAAGAAATCCAAGGTTGATTTTTCTGGCTCCATCGAATCTGGCCTAAACTTCTGGGATTCTCCAAATAGGGATCTTTTCAATGCTCTGAAGGACAAGCTCCTTACTCATGGAAGGGTTGGCGACCTTGATGACATGGAAGCCCTAAATTACAAAGTCAAATATCTCTTTGTTCATCAAGGGTGGGTTAAGTTCCTCTCTACTCCTCCGCCTAGGGTATATGAACCCTTGGTAAAAATTTTCTATTCCAATCTCCATTCTAGTAAGACTAATAAGTTGGAATCCTTAGTGTTAGGTAAGCGCATCGCTCTTGATTGCGCCCTGTTTGATTCGCTCTTTCAGTGTTGTTGCTATAGTTTTCCTATGCTTTTCAGAAACACCTGGCCTGTTGACTTTGAAATTTCTTTTAACGAAGCCAAACAGTGTATTGTTGAGTGTCCCTCTGCCTCTATTCCCAACCAGTTAGGTCCTAGTGATGTTAGTTTCTATTCCAGCACGCATTATAGCAACTACTTTGCTTCTCCGCACTAGTTCCTTTTTCAACCTTCTCTCAAAGAGATGCCTTATTAGTATATTACCTTGTTACCAAACTTAAAATCATATTATCCTCCTTGGTTACTAAATTCATGATCGAAAGTGCTGAAGATCTCACTAGTCTTCCCTAGGGCATGGCAGTAACTCATATTCTGGAAGCTCATCAAATTTCTCTGTCCAACTATCCCTTCATCACTATTTCAAAATCCTACAATTCTAGAGTCTTTTCTAGTATAATATTTGTGAGTGTGACGGGTTCCTAGGTTAAGAAGCAGGAAAGTGAAGCAAAGTACACTCCCATAGAGACCAAGCCTACGCCCTTTGTTGCTCATCCTAGTCCTAGTGATCCTGATCTTGGTGATAAGTTTCGTGCCATTGACTCTCAACTCTGTGAAATCAAAAATCTTCTCACGGCCACTCAGTCTACTGTTGTTGACATTCCTGCCATTACCAAGGAAACAGGGTCTGATATGTCCAAAATTAGAGTTGATCTTCTCAGAGTTAGCGAGAATGATGTTAAAGCCTTCAGGAAGATTCATGACAGGTTCGATAGAATGAGCATCTCAGTCAATTGTAGCTTTGAACAATTGAAGGAGGCTATCTGCAATACCCTTACTTATTTTTGCGCCATTAATATGGTTGTTTAAGACAATATTTGTTTGCTTTTTGCTGGGATATTTCCTCAACTATTGGATAATTTCTGTTTTTCTTTGACTATAACTCTACTGTTTAATGCTACATATTCTGTTTAGTTCTTGGTTTGTTCCCTCTTTGCCGATACCAAAAAAGGGGAGAAAAGTATATGTTGTATCTGTACAGGCACAGTTGCAGGTACAGTTGCCCGTTGGCAAAAGTAGCGTCTTCTATGCCAGGATTCGGCTCTAACCATGGACTAGTCAACTTCTTACTGCATGAACAGATGGGGAGTACCATGTACCAGTCAACTGCATACATTGAGGGGAGTAAAACACAGGGAAGTCAACTGGGGAGATTGTTAGATTTAGTTTTAATGATGCAAATAATATATGTGTACATGAAATCAATTACAGAAGAACAAGGAATCAAGAAGATACTACAAGATTGAAGAAGTTAATCTTGATGCTTAAGGAAAGAAATCAATCAGCAAAGATTACGAATCAATCAGCAAATCTGGATGACTAAGGAAAGAAATCAATCAGCATAGATCACGAACAACTGCGATGGAAACAATCAAGCAAGCCTAAACTTAAGGCATCAATCAAGGCCAGCGCATCTGGAAGATCGAAGAATTTGTAAAGAATGGATGAGAGGCAAATTTCGGAAGGACCAACAATCAAGTAGTAAACCTTCAGTGTAAACAACTGTTAAAAGAAGGATATCAAGGAAGAGCAACGGCTAGCTATCTTATTCTTGGAAAGAACCAATCTCTTTCCAAGGATCAAATCTCTTGACTTGTCAAGTTTCGATCTTCACCAAAGTATTTATACCCAATTTCAAACCTTAGACAAATATACTTTGATCGAACCAAAATCCCCTCTCTTTGTTCTACTGCAAACAAACATTGCAATTCTTTAATATATGTTGTATAACAAGTCAGAGAAAAAAGGAGAGCACAACACTGGTGAGGCATTGTATCAAAAAGAGACGAGTGTTATAGGAACCGTGTTATCAAGTCATTTCCATTGTACTCAGAGATTCACAATTACTAAAGAGAACCTCTTCCAACACAAGGGAACTGGACAAGGATTCACATTGAATCTGAACCAATATAAATTCTGGTATCTTTAATTTCAGCACTTACTTTCTGCATCTTACTTTTTGTTATTTTAACTGTTAAGCCTTTACATCTAGTCGACTAATTAACAAACTAGTTAACTAATAAGAGATTAAGTTTAAAAACATACAATTCACCCCTTTTATACTTTTAAAAAACACTATACGGTAAGATTTCCAATTATTTCTATTAAAATGTCCACAAAAATATCGGTAACATCTTTTTCAAGACTACTTCACCCTAGATCTTACCAAATCAAATATAAGTAAATGTAAAATGTAAAACAAGCGGTGACTAAATTTATTAATAACAAATTCCAACTCCTGAATTAACTTAGGTCAAATTGCAACCTTATAGACTAATAGTCCTTATTACTAACCCGAAGGAAAAAGAGAGAAAAGTGAAGGCAAAAGCACTGTGAAACTTGAAAAACAAATTACAGAAAGTAAAATCAACTTTGCATTGCATAAAAAAGCCTATGAGCGATAGATTCTTGGTACAACAGATTATATCACTCAGAATATGTTTTTGTTTCTGTTCTTTTCCTATCAATCATGTCAGCTCAACTGTACCTTAAAACTCTTCCTACTTCCTATCTAAAACCCTTCCCCCTACCAAGAAAACCATTTTAAAAAAACAAGCGTATCCAATTAACTTCCTTTCTGCTACATCAAGTAATAGCTCCATACTACTATTGCGCACCAAAGTCCAACAAATGGATAGTGGCATCACCGGAACAAGCTGCTAAGTACCTTTCATCTGCAATTATAGCATTTATATCACCAATTCTCTCCCTAATACTGTACAGATATACTCCATGTTGTATCTCCCACACCCTAATCACATTCCCGATCCACATCAATGCATATCCTCCATTCATGCACCCAACAATACCCCTTTGGTTTGCTCCTCTAACATTAAACCTGCATATTTCTTCCAAATCGTCTGCCCTACGCACGCTGGCCACGCCCCGGCTGTCCACGGCAACCAGAGTCTCGTTTCTGGCATCAAATGATGCCACAATGAGCCCTCTTCGGAATGGTTGTCCCCTTATTATTATGCCTTGGTTTTGCAAGTCAATTACCATGATCTGCAGACTGGTGCATGCCACGGCCGTATCTTGTGTTGTCGCCCTGATTCGGCCCACGAGCTCGGTCACCTCGGTCAGTAGGTGCCATCCCATTAACGATTCTGGATCTGTCAATTCACCACCAACAAAGAGTAGTTCTTCTGTTTCCTTATTCCATATGTGAAATGCCCGTCCTGGAACACCTGAAACAAATGCAAAACAAAGTACATATATAGTTTTACGAATCCGTTGTAACTAAAATTGCCTACTTAAAGTATCTGTGTAGTTCCTTCGTAACCCACTTAATTTTTATAGTGATCAGATTGTTGGTCTAAGTATAAATTCTAATATAAAAGGAGAAATAAAAATATTTCTTTTACTTCATTAATTTTTTACAGTAAAATATTAGAGTAAATATACTATTACTCCTTAATCAAGAATTTGACCTTTCGTCAAAAGTCTACTAGAAGTGTTCGCGTAATCTTTCATACAATTTACATCAATGATACGAAGTCTTTATGTCTCACAAATTTGTAAACCTCAATCTTACATTTTTAGATTCACAAAAATTTGAATCCACAAAATTATAAAACAAAAAAAATACATCATACAACTAGTGCGAGTTGTATATACGAGACACAAAATAAAATTTTCTATCAAAACGAGCATAGCACACAAATCAAGAAGTTACTATCCTTACCCTTCTTATTTTAAAAAATACTCCACACATATATTTTAAAAATCCAAAACGTTTCGATCCTCCCTTTTAACTTGCTACTATCCACACATTTAAACGTGACCAAGAAAATAGACAAGTTATAAAAAGAAGAATTACCTGCATATAAACCAACCCACCACTGGTCACAGCCAGTGAAATCAACTAGAGCACCATCATTAACTACGTCCCCTAAATGAGCACGTCTAGGTGGTGCCGCATCACCTATGACCGCCACATGAATATCACCATCAAGAGAAGCAAACACAAGTTGAACATAAGACAAAACAATCCCAGAAACAGCTCTTGAGAATCGGCCTAGGCGATCACGGTGACGAGGGTGGAAGGTCGACAAATGTAGCCTCGTAGGTAGATAAAATAATTGAACCGAGCCGTCCGAGAACCCCACGGCTAGATGGTTGTCAGACAGGGCTAAACGTCGACAAAATAGGCTGTCGACGTTGTTGTTATTGTTGTCATCGTTGTCATTGTTTTCTGCCACGAAATGGAGGGTATTATATGTGTATCTATGGTGAAGGAAATTATTGGCTGTTTGGTGCCAATATATGTACTCCTCCCGCCATGATTGGCGGAGAAGGTAGTGGCGGTTCCATATCCGGCGGGTCAGGTTTTGCCATAGTAGATCGGAGTGTGACACTGCTTGCCATGTTGAACAAACCTGAATTTAGTGGCCATTATAAAATTTATTAGCAATTTCATACAGACGAAAATAAAAAAAAATAAAAGCAAAACAAAAAAAATACTTGAAATTCTTGATTGTGAATGCTGAACTGTAAAGGCTCCATATAATTATACATAACAAAATTATTTCTGTCATTAAACAGTACAAAGAGTATTAGGCAGATGCCACTATAAAGCCAAGACATGCCTAATACAAAATATTTCAAATTATTGGATCCCTTATTAGTGAAGCTCATCCGTAGTCAATTCCAAAATCCAAGAGCTCTAATGTAGAGTCAAATAGAATACATATTATATGGAGAGAGACACACATGTAAAATCAAATTTTTGAGGGAACTTTCACTCTGTCATTGTAGGCATGCTTAACATGCTAGCTCACTTGATTTTCAATTAGATAGCAAATTAGAAGGGGGGAAATTAAAGTTTTACTTGAGAGCTCGTTTAGATATAAGAATTTTTTCAAATTTTTTTTTTTTAAAAGTTTTCACTTTTTTCGAAATTAATTTTACTTAAGAGGGGAAAAATTAAAGTTTTACTTAAGAGCTCGTTTGGACATAAAATTATTTTTTCACTTTTTCTACAATCACTCACAAAACTCAAAAACAATCTATAATTATACTCATACCAACACAACTCTAATTTTAAATATCATTTTCATTTGACAAAACAAATTACTTTTTTTAGAAAAACTTGAAAAATTTTATTTTATGTCTCACACAACTAACATCAATTGTATGAGGCCTCTTTTTTTTCTCGCAATTATGTAAATCCCAAAATTTTATGAATTCAAAAATATAAAATATAAATTCACAAATATACGAGATAAAAAGAAGCATAAAGCATGTCACACAAAATAAAATCGCTCAAAAAACCTAGTGAAGAAGAGAAGTGGGAGGATGGTGATGCATGGGGGAAGTCAGAAAGGGAGACAGGAAGTAGTAGGGGTAGTAGTAGGCAGAGTAGAGGTAAACATGGTAGTCAGTCTTAGGGTACTACAAGATCTCATCATATGTCTCTCTACTACTACTGAAGAAGAAACATAGTGACAATTTTCCTCCTTTTAATGACACTATCCAGGCTTACAAACACAAGTTACTCTTAATACACACTTGTACGACCCTTAAATGCCTATTTAATTACCTATCTCTCTACTTCTAATTCTTGAACACTAGAAAAGGAGAAAAATATTTTATATGACATTATTTAGTTGAGCAAAAAGATAAGCCTATATATTATAACATGTCATAACATTTTATGATTGAAGAATCTAACACACATAGAGCTGCAATATTTTTTATATTTTAAATAATTCACTGGTTGTCTAACTTAAACACTTATAAATTACATAAAGAATTGAGCTTTTATTAACTTGGAACGTGTGATTCCCCAGCCCAAAGCCTTATTGGAGCAATAAACAAGGAAGAATACCAGAAGGGACAAAGACACTCTTGAGGGGTCAAAACTGACAGAAGAAAAAGAGATTGACTTGTAAAAGAAAATCCAAACATACATATACAAAAAATTAAACAGGACAGTGACTAGTTTCTTGTGCACTTTTGTGGTCCACAACATACACGAATACCATAAGCACGAGCATATCAACCTCATAAAAAATCTTTATACAACATGTATAAACATCGGATTGATGTTATAACTATTGCTTTTGGGTATAGAGATGAGACCCCCTTATCCTTTCTTTCTTTCATTTCCAAGAAAGGTAGCCTTATGGCCTTTCTCGTTAGAAGCGTCGAATCTTTATACTCTTTTTACATTCGCATCAACTTATTTTTGTTTCTTTGACCATGGGTTCTTACTTCTCAAACACATGGTCTTATATATATATATAAAGACTGCCTTCACTAATTTTAAACTTAACCTATTGTGCGTAGTTTGTGGTACCTATAAGAGAGAACCTTTAAGATAGTCTACATCTAAAAATTTACAAAAGTGACACGATAAATAGAGAAATGGAGCGACATCCATATAAATGTTACGAATTTAACAGTTTAATTTTAGGATGCCAAAAATAGGGAATAATTCGGGATGGCGAAAGAGTCCATATAACAAAAAGATTTGGAGCATATGAGCTTAAGCCTAGCATAGTACTAAATAATCAAAAACAAAAAGTACTATTTTGAGTCTGAGACAAGTGACACTAATTGTATGAAGCTCATTTTTGTCTTAAAAACTTATGAATCCCAATTTTATATTTTTGGATTCACAAAAATCCGAATCCACAAAATTATTAGACAAAGATTATCTCATGTAATTAATATCCGAGTTGTACGAGACAAAATATAAAATTTGCCTTAAAAACAGTGTGATTTATTTACTGTCCTTTAGTTGCAATCTTTGTCCCACTATTAATATACGTAAAAAAGAATGTGGGAACAAGAAAACATAATATAAAAATAACAAAAGATTATAAGGAAAGATCAATGTTTTTGTCCCAATGAAAATGAGCATAATTTCAGAAATTTTCTCTTCCTGTCTCCACATTTGGTTACCAGGATCATACTATACAGAAATGTTGGAATTAAAGAACAAAAGTAAAACTCTTAAGAGAGAGAGAATACCATAAACAAAACCAAATAGTGAAAATTGTATGAGTAGTTGGCCACATCTCTAACTAAACATACACATTCTGTTGGCAGTGTTGAAAAGGATCGGGGCAATGAAAGGGAAAGGAAGTTGAAGAAACCAAAAGAACCCTTTTCCCTTATGACTATATATATGCTAAAAAGAGGGCCATCTAAATATGGATAATCTAAAGGTGAAAATGATAGCTGCCTTACTGTATATTCCCGTCAACAAGCACAAAATGAGAAATTGATGAAAGGAAAAAAACAAAATTCAACATAAAGTTTATAAAAATACATCTGATCCAAAAGTACAACCTTCCTCAAACTTAATAGTTTTGATGTTCAAATTCTTCATACTGCAGGTCATGATACAGCTACTGCCTAGGCATATTTACATCATCCAGTACTTGCAATATTTCCTTTATGCATCGATATATGATTTCTTTTTACTTTTTCAGAAAATCTTTAATGCAAATCTGCATTTTGCTATGTAACTACAGCCTATAATTCTCACGTCCATTGGTCAAAGATATGCACAAAATCAGCTTTAAGCATGTCATTATGGAAATATGATTACGCTAAACGTGACCAAGATTTTCATCACATCCTTACAAAAACAAACAACAATAAACCCTATGAAATCCGACAAAATATGTATGCAGAGCTTGTTCCTATCTTGAAGACAGAGAAATTATTTTTGAGAAACCTTGACTCAAGAGGGAGAAAAAGAAATACAGTAGCACCAAGCACATCACATCCTAACAAGAACTGCAAATAATACCCTAAATTAATTAGTTACCTGAAAAATAACGGATAGGGCTTGAGCAGCAGCCAAACGGCCAATGGAACGAGAAGCATCAGTGGCAACAAGCAAAGCGAAATCCTCCACGAAAGGCTCTGGCCAAACATCATGTCCAGCACGTCTACGGCTCCTAGAGGAAGAAGGCTCTTCTCCTCCTCCAAGTCCTCCTAAAGATGAAGGTGGTGATGATGACGACGACATATATAATTGAAGAACGAAAAGTTTTGGCTTTGTAACGGAAGAAAGGTACAGAAGTGAAATGTTACCTAGAGACAAAAGGGTATTACAAGTAAGCCAAAAAAAAAGCCAAGAGGGCTAAGAATGTGAGTCTTGAGAAATAAAAGATCCGTCTAACTGCTCTTTATATATAGAGAAGGGAGATAAGAAATACACAGAGATATAGGGTTTTCTTGAATGAATGAGTATTTTGTGTGTGTGTGTGTGTTTTGTATGTACAAAAGAGACATAAATGTTTTGGACGTTTCTTGATTTGTCAACACTTGGCCTAGAGCTCTTCCGTCCTGCTAAGACGGCGGAGGAAAACACACTTCGGACCTCTGAGAAAATTATAACGGAAGGAAGAAGATGAAAAGAAACTGATGGTTTCTTCCATGTTTCATAACTTGAAGTCTTTTTCAGGTGGTAATTCGATATGTCCACTCGCTTTCTTCCTAGAAAAAACCCTTTTTTACTCCTTTGATCAATCGATTCTCTGTACTATCTTTTTTCCCTTTCACTTAAGTGATTTTTTGTACTTTTATGTTACTAGAAAGTAGTGATTTTTTTCTTGGGTTATTATGGACTAATGGAAAATCCAATTTGTTTCTCCTTTCGGTTCTTTTTTTCCCTTAGTTTATTGTTTGCTTATGGTACGTGTAACCATTAATTCGTAGTTAGAAACCCCAAGCTTGTCTTCCAATTACAATAAATTTAAAGCATGCATTCTACTGCCATAAGTAAATACTTTTCTCTTTATAAAAAGAAATAAAGTGTGCATCATTCTTTGAGTAATTGAATATTTAATTCTAAAGAAAATTATAAAAAAAAACCCCTAGTCTTTTTTACAAAGACAAAATATGGTGTTTTTATTTGTAAATAAAAAGGACAACATATGATGTACTGAACTCCCGTTATGTGTAGGATTCGGTAAAAAGCGAATTATAAAAATTTATTATATATAATCTTAATATATATTCTTGTAAAAAATAATTTTTATAGCTTGAACCTATGACTTACTTGTCATATTTATTTATACTTGTAAGTAAAAGAAAACATATTTGCAGTATATTCTATGTATGCGTTAGTGGTCGGTATATTAACTAAAACAGGGGTATTTAATTGTTGCCAGCCAATCCCCGCTGTGACACCGTCAAAATTATCGATATAAGAATTCATGAAAATATATGTATTACAACGAAAAAGGATGCAATTACATTGACAGCAATTTATTATGGCTTTAATTAATCCTTTGTTTTTTACAACTCGATGAGATGTGAAGATAGGCATAAATTAACTATGACCGCAAGGATAGACGAACTAGAGGAGTCTGACATCCGGTATATATAAGTTCATACACAGATCAATTAATGGCACTTTAGTTTTTGCTTTGTGACTCAGACGATTTATTGGAGATTATATTCAAAAATTATGATGAAATAACACACGCTCGAGAATTCTTTGAAAATTCTACGTCTATATCGGTATCTTCTTGATTTCAATATTCTTACATATTCGAAGAAAACTGATTTAAAGAAAAAGGGAAGCCCACTTCTACTACGACACACAAATATGATAGAAATTTTTAGAGGTGTACATAATCCGGGTTGACTCGGATTTTTTATTTACCAAAACAAATTATTTATCTCGGATTTTTAAATCTATACACCAAACCAAACCTATAATATTCGGGTTTTTCAGTCTCGGATTTCTCTAGTTTCTCGGGTTTTTCTTAGTTCGCTGTGAAGCTACTGTAAAGATTTATTGCACATGTAAATAACATATGTGAGTGTAAACAACTTATTATAGCATTCAACGTAAGTCAAACTCTTTTGCATTTATATCTCTGTCTTCGCTAGCTGAAACAAGTTTCTCATACCACTGATCGGCTGCCCGAGTAATGAAACTGGCTTCTGCAATTCATAACAATGTATATCTCAAAAGAGAGCAAATGTTCAATTATGCAGCAAACAATGAATTCTTATCAGATGCTATAAAGTTATGATAAAACACATCATTTCCAAATGTCTACTAGAGTAAATATTCATTAACACAATAATCTCCAACTATAAATATCTTTTTTAGAAATCACAAAATAAATTGAACACAAGATATCTTCACTAAGATCTTCCCAAAAGGTATTCAAACTTCATACATAATAGCATCAACTCAATGGCCAAAGAATTTAGTCTTTGGTTCTTGAAACTCTATGGATCTCACCGAATTTCCAAAATCCAGCCTTAAATCTTCTGAAAAATAAATTAAATTTTTATAAAAGACTAACAAATGTGATATCGATAAATTAACAGATCATAGATAACTTAGACAGAACATAGATAACTTAACAGAACATAGATTGTACATCAACATAACATAGATAACTTAAGTTTGATAAATAAATTACAATTGTGACAAGAATAATCAAATAAGTTATCATACCAATTCTCACACAGATGGTGTATCGTGAATAGAGTCGGCTAATCAATTCTCAAAGGCAATTATGAGTATTCTGAAATAAATAAAATAATTCACCTATTACGGGTTAAACAATACAAAATATTAACAGACTATTCTTTAAGAACTGAATATATAAATTACCTTCTTCAACTTACGGGATGTCTTCCAAATTGTCTTGAAACTTGTATTCTTTGGTAGGTGATCGTATCCATTGTTGAGTGCAAATAAGGGCTTCTACTGTATTTGGCGATAAAGAACTCCGATATGAATCAAGAATTCGACCACCTATACTAAAAGCCGACTCAGACGCAACAGTAGAAATAGGAATAGGAAGAACATCCCTTGCAATTATTGAAACAATTGGATATTTAATAGATGAAGCTTTCCACCAACTCAAGATATTAAAATCCTTTGTCTGCACCACATCATCCATCAAGTATATCTCAAGATTAGACTTTTTTTCAATATTTCCCTCATCTGCCAAGTGTTTTTCCAACCTAGATAGCAACAGGTCACCATTTTCACTCATCATACTAGTATCACCTCTAATATTATCATTAGAATCCTCAAACAAAGAACCATTCTAATGATTAAATAAACTATTCAAAGAACCTGCCACATCTTCAGACTTTAGTCTTCCCAACAACGAACCATATGCATCAGTAAGAATGAAGTTCACATACTTCATCTTGAATATAGGATCCAACACAACAACCGCAAACAACAACATATTCATGCTCTAAATTTACCCCCAATATTTCTCAAGCTTACTTTTCATCTTTGTTGCCATATCAACCAAAATAAGATCATCACTTTTAGTATACTTGATAATAGCATTTCGAAGAGTATGGAAGAAAGAGTTGGACGTAGCATACAAACTACCTGAAAATTTCAAAGTCATCTGGTAGAAAATATTAAGAAACTTGACAAAAGCTTTCACATTCTTCCAATCACTTACAGATGGACTTCCTTTTATTCCATTTATTTCTCGACAATACTTTTGGTACTTATGGTCATCAACATGCATTCTTTTAAAGACTTTTTCAAATTTCAAAGCCGTATCTAACATGGTTATGTCGAGTTCCATCTAGTTCAACATCAAGACTCACTAGACCATGATTGTCTATCTTAGATTTCTCAACAAATAACTTGAAAGAATCAAACCTTGAAGGGGACGACCTAACATACTTAACTGCATTCCTACACGAGAAATGGGCTCAATTTGTTAATCTAACCCCTCTTTTACAATCAAGTTCAAAATATGAGCATTCCATCTAACATGTAAGAACTCATTTCCAAGTATTACCCCTTTCCAATAATCAATGTGCACCTTCAAATGTTTAATGGCAGCATCATTTGCAGTTGCGTTATCGAGGGTCACTGTAAATAAGTTCTCAATACCCCAACCTAATAAGCATTCTTCAATTCCCTTAGCAATAGTTTCAGCTTTGTGATCCGGTGTTTGGAAAAAGATTTGAATTTTCTTTTGTAAATTCCATTGTTCATCAATCCAATGTGCAGTGACAACCATGTAAGTTAAATTTTGTAATGATGTCCATGTATCACTAGTAATACATACACGCTGGTTCTTGATAAGCTTTTTGAGTTTTTCTTTTTCTTCTTGATAGATCTTTATACAATGTCTAGCAATAGTTACACGAGAAGGTAATTCAAAATTAGGTAAGGCTTTTGTCATTAATTTCTTGAATCCTTCTCCCTCAACAACTCTAAACGGTTGCTCATCAATTATTACAAATTCGGCAATAGCTCTCCTAATATCCTCCACATTATACACCACCCTCTCAGTAGAACCCGAACCTCCTTCTAGCCACCCTTCTTTAATAGGTTCTAATGTTGATTGCCTCTTATCAATTATTCTAAATGGGGACTTGTGACATATCTCATTTAAATGTGTCCATAATGTAGTAGTCCCATTCTTTCTCTCAGAAGCAAAGGTTTTAGGATAACAATGACATTTTGCTCTACATTTACCTCCTTTAGCAGTAAACTTGGAGAAATGATTTTAGATCTCAAAAGTCTCTCTTCCAGTATTTCCGGATTTAGAAGGTACTGGACGAGTTGTTTGTTTCTGCTTTTTAGGAGGAGTGCGTCGATGAGGAGCGTTTGGACCTTATTGTTGAGCTACTGCTGGCATAGTCAAAGGAATGTTTACCATCATCACCTCCACATCTGCTCCAGACGTTGTAGTTTCCATCTGAAAAAAGATGTCCTGCACATAAAAATAAAATTATAATCTCCAAATAATTTGGAATTTCTCAAACAAATCAACTATTCAAATCAAAATCAATTGGCACTCTTCTGTTAGACGCACATGAAAGAAAATCATTTCTCCAATTGATTAAAAATAACAGAGATAGTACATGGATATCAGAAGATGTATACCACGGGTAAAAGTAAAACATATAACTGCAGAAAAAGGAATATGGCACAAGAGAATCCAAGTCTCTTGCCAAAAGAAAGCAACTTCACTAATTGAAGGTTTGGTCGAAAATATTCAATTGGGGGAAGATAAAGCTAGGGTTTTTGATATGGGTGGGAAAAGGTTAGGTCAAAAATATTCTGCTTTTGGCAGAAGATAAGTAGTACCTCTTTTTCCTTTTAATGACATCTTTTTGGGCTTTATTTGGCAAAAGTGATGCTTGACAACATATATGGAGTGGGCTAAAATTGTAAACCCAAATATAATGTTAATAGTATAAGATAATGATAAAAATTAAAATAAATATATATAAATTTTATTACAATAAATATTTATTTTGTATAAAATAAATAAAAAAATTATATACATAAATATCGGGTTGGTTTGGTCTCGGATTGACTTATGTTAGTTAATACCAAACCAAAGCTATTATAGTCGGGTTTTTTTTACATACCAAACCAAATCAAACCAAACCACTAGTCGGGTTTTGTTTTCGGCTTAACTCGGTTTGTCGGATTGGTGCGGTTCATCGGTTTGCTTTGTACAGCCCTAGAAATTTTGTTTGGCTATTAACCATCACCAATAAGGGATCGTTTGATTTGAATACGCCTCATGCTAGGATAAGTTATCCAGGACTAGTTATGGTGGGATAAAGTATCCTAGTATTATCGTTTATCTACTTATTTATTCTTGAAAATACTATATTTGATTTTGTGGTTTTAAAAATACATAATTTACTTTAATACTAGTTATTGGGAAATAGATACTAACTGAAAGTAAAGAAAATAAGAAATGCATATCATAGGGTCACAAGGCTGGGCCTCGAGCTAAATGAGGAGGCCTCGAGGTCTAGATGAGGTTAATAGCAACGAACAATTGATGAAGAATCAATGATAATGAGGGCCTTAGAGATGGTATTTTATAGTTATAATGAGCAATAAATTAACAATGAAAGAATAAACCATAAATGTGTAAAACAATCGTTTAAGCAAAGAGCAGATACTGTCGTATCGTATTCAACATGTTGTGTAATAATCTGAATCCCCTTATAAAATGACCAGGGTCCCTTCTGTATAGGATGAGGGATCCTTACATAGTACATGTCTAATCATGATGGGAAAAGGCTACCGGTACAGCTGTATAATGGCTCAGTGTGGATTAGAACTATTCTTTGCAGACTCTGTCAGTCCTTATCACTTGCTCACGGAAGCCTTCCACCTTTCTATAACGGTCGTCGGTTTTATACTGTCTCGAGGTACGTCATGACGAGTCTTCGACATGCCCTGTCAAGGCAAATGCTTCGAGGATGAATCTTGAGCTATGATTCGGTCTCATCGAGGTCGGGCTCGAAAATGTCATGGAAGCCTTAAAATCGGCTTTCCTTAATTTTAATCTTATATAGATAGTCTCCGCGTTTCTTGGAATGAAATAACAATGAACTATTTGAATTCTTCACCTCTTCAATGCATCCATCATTATGTCTGTTATGTCACGCGATCGGTTGATGTGATGAAAAGGGGTGTTCAAAAGTCGCTTTCGCATGGCTCTCTAAAAGCCTCGAACTGACTACGACGGTTGGCCGTTCTTCAGGATTCCCTAGTGGGAACTACTGGTACCTATAAATACCTTAATAGTTTACTCCTTGTACTTCATCATACCTCTGAACTTTCAACATATTTCCTTACTTCTTTCCTGCGTTTATTTCTCACCCAGTTTTTCTCTTCTCCTCTCAAATCATTATGTGGAAATGGTAAAGACCTCTAGAACTAATCCCCGAGGTGATAAAGCTTCTTCATCTTCACGCTCATCTTAGGGCAAGGCCATAACGCCTCCTAGTCTTGAAAAATGCATGTCCGGACCCTGTGAGACGTCCTCCGATTTTACGGTGACAAGCCTTCTTCGAAACTGGGGCGCCTATATCCTGATACATTAGTCTAATAACCAACATTGGGAAGATAAAAATTTTCTGCTATTGTGGAGAGGCGGTGCAGGTGGAGGGCCCACTTGGGAGGAAGATATAACGACATACAAACCCGATTTCCTTAGTGTATATATGTATCCTTTTACCTTAGGTCCAATATAACTATCCTCATCGTCGATAGATCATGTAATCCTTGATTTTTGCAGATAATATTGGGTGACGGTCGGTCAAATTCATCCATCATTCTGGTGCGTTATCTACATGATTAGGCATTTTCCAAACATGGTCGATGGGATATTATTTACCATTGACCATCTGATTAGGATGTACAGCCTCCGACTATAACGAGGCGGCCTGATTAAGCTTCAGCATCAGGCTCCAAAGGCTTTCTTTTCCTGTACCGATAAAAACAATGATAGGGGTTGGATGAGTCACTTTGTCCGAGTTAGGACATCAAATTTAATTCCTGATGAAAGGATGCCATTTTCCGAGGAATGGAACATGAATCGTAAGTGAATATCTTGATTAACTATTTTTTTCATTTCTTCGGACTATTTCTCCTCTTGAACTAAATTCTTTCGTTGGTGCAGTTGTTGAGTGGTACCCTGTCACGGTTAAGGATCTTTCAAGCTAGGTTCACCAGCTCGATTCAATCTACCCGTATGATAAGTGCGTATGGCGCGATCTGTCCAAGGCCTGATGGGAATCTAAACACCAAGGTGCGGCTTTTCTTCTGTCGTACTTGAGCTCGTTAAAAGAGGTACCCCTTAACCGTATTCTCAAATTTCGTAAATGCCTTTTGCATTTTTATAGGCCTAGGATATGTCCCTTTGATAAGGAAAAACTTTTCCAGGGAGGCGGATGCCTCAAGTTTTGCAAAGGAGAAGAAGAGAAAGAGAAAATCCTAGCCAAATCCTAGAAACCCAAGAAGGAAAAAGCTCAAAAACCCAAGGGTGATTTAGCAGCCCTAACTTCGGAAGCAGTGGAGGGCCCTTGAGCTAGGGGCGAAGAGAAGGGTGACTCCCTACAGGTTCCCTAGGAGGAGGAAGTCTGTCTGCTTCGGGGTTTTGCTAAGCTGATGGATGTTGAGCCGAAGGCTTCCAAAAATGGAGGTTGTTGATGTTATCCTACCTCGGGCCAAAGGAGCTCTCGAGGGTGGATCAGGTGATTTCCCTAGGCCGATCTACAGCTAGAACCTTTCCCTAGTCGAGGGGCGTTTGGTAAACGAGTTAAGTGGTCCCAACTTTAGGGCTACCTAGAGGTAAGAGAAGGCACCGATCGATTCAGTCGGGGTTATTGATGTTGGTGATTCTCTGTCAGGTCTGACATCTTTTTCGAGGGAGATAAAGTATGCTCATAATAGAGACACTTTTGATGCAGGGGCGTTCCTTGAGGGAACTTAGTGTTTGAAGAATTTTTTACTAAGGTCGAAGAAAACCCCATGCTTAATGTGTCACTCATATTCGAGGAAGCTCAGAGGGTATGTAAACAGGTAGTCTTTTGTTGGTTCTGCTCTGAGCTTTGATGTCTGTCTTCCTGATTTTGTTTTTTCATGCTTTCAGGCTATAACGCTTTACATTCGAGCCCTAGCTAAGCCCCAAGCCGAGTTGACTCGCTGTGCGAAAGAGTGTGGGAAGCTCTCATTAAATGTCGTCGAGCTCAGATCCCTTTTTACCAAAAAGAACGAAGAACTTAATGATCTTTGGTCTCGTTTTGAGATGGTGTCTCAAGAGCGAACCGATCTTGCTGAGCAGACAAATCAACAGACCGAGCTTGGACTGACCCGAGCCCTAGAGCTTACTTGATTGAAGTCTCGGAGATAAGCTCTCGAGGATGCATACACATGGGTCATTGATTTGTCTGCTGAGATCGAGAGGGTGAAGGCCCTAAAGGAAGTTGGAAGCTCTGCTTTATATTGATGATGGTTCATTCAGTGGTTCGGCCAGCGGGTTTGAGTAAGACGAAGGTAAAGGTAAAAATCCTAAGTAGGAAGACATTGATGTGCCGAGGGTCTAGAGCCAATCCGTTGAGTGCACACCTTTTGAGGAAGCTCTGTCTACTCAAGTGAACCCGGCCGCAGATTAGGCTTCTATTTGTCCCCCTTTCTTTGAGGCTATTGTAAATACGTCTTTTAAATGTAAGAATTTCTTTATTTTTCCTTTTTTTGCGTCGAATCCAAGTGTGTGACTCTAACTATTAGCTCTGGTACTAGACCCTGAACATAATAAACCCATAGGTTATTAGTTGATTAAGAGCCGAGTAGAGTGAGAGACGAGTCTCTATTTTTTGACATAAAGCTAGCCCTTTTCGGCTTCGTTGATAGTCCTGGAGTGATAATTTTCTCGAGATCGGATAGCCTTTGGACTCAACAACCGGGTGAGCGTTCGCTTGCTTATTTGAAAATCATGATAGCTTTTTGGCTTTTACCAAAAGTCCTCGAGTGAGTGTTTTTTGGACTTGGGTAGCCCTTAATCGAGTAAAATTTGTTTGAACTTAAAAAAGAGCCTTAAGGCTTTATAGATAGTCCCCGAGTGAGAACCTACTCGAACTCGGGTAGCCTTTGGACATAATAATTGAGTGAGCATATGGTCGAACTTAGAATAAATATAGCGCTGAGGCTTTAAAAATAGCCCCTGATTGAGAGATTGTTCAAACTTGAGTAGCCCTTGGGCTTTTTAGGCTGGCCCTTAGGCTCTTATTCATTAGCCCTTAAGCTCTTTAGGCTGGCCCTTAGGCTCTTACGCATTGTCTATTAGGCTCTTTTTAGATTGGGTTGATGCGACCTATAATATCGTTATAGTTTTCCTTAATTTTAGCTGAACACTTGTGAAGTTTTGATTATTCCTTGGCATTTTTTATGTTCATCCAACTTTTCGACGGTTCAAACGAGAATCTCGATTATGATTCGATATGTGATGATTGTTGAGTACCTCGGGAGGTTCACTCGAAGCTTGAGTTTTCGAAACCTTTTCATCGAAGGCTAATTAGATTTGAATCTCCTTTGCTTATTTCGGGGGTAGGATGATTAACTAGTTCTTTCATAAGTATCTAGAGGCCTTTAGTTTTATAGCGGCAGTCGGACGTCTTCGAGTCGTGTTAGTTCGGTTGTAGCTTTTTAGTTCGTTGTTGTCTTTATGTTTGGCCGCAGTCTATAGTCCCCGTATGTGGTGACCTTGGCATCTATATCGAGGATACGCCTTTTTAGGAATATTATAAGTTCGATATATAGCATTGGCCTTAATGTCGGGGTTACGTCTTTTTAAAGTATAATAAACTTGAGTATGCCTTGTTGAGGTCTTATAAGCTCGTTAATTCAGCCGTAGCCTTTAGTCCCTAGGTTTGGTGACCTTGGCGTCTATGTTGAGGGTATGCCTTCTTAGGGGTCTTACAAGTTTTATATTTAGCCTTGGACTTAATATTGGGGTTACGCCTTTTTAAGGTCTTATAAATTTGAGTATGCCTCACTAAGGTCTTATGAGCTCGAAGTTGCCTAGACGAGATCTTACGAATTCGACTCTTCTGTGGCCCGATGAATTGACTGTCGACGACAGTCCCAGAGTGTTCGAAAGTTTTTGGCCTTTGAGCCGTCTTATGAGAAAGTAGTGAACTTCGTTGGGGCATAAAGCATTTTCATAAGCAAAAGGGCTTCCTCAATTACTTGGAAAATGCGTACATGGTTTTGATGATAAGCAACCTCCACTTCTAACCAAAAGGTTGTTAGTTCGAGTCTTCCCAAGAGCAAGGCAGGAATTTCTTAGAGGGAAGGATGTCGATGGTCTATTGGGAAACAGACTCTCTACCCCAGGATAGGGGTAAGGTCTGCAAACACACTACCCTCCCCAGACCCCACTAAGTGGGATTATACTGGGTTGTTGTTGTTGTTGTATGTGTACACGGTTTTGCTTTTTGGAGGCTTTGCTATTATACATGGACATGGTCCATTTGACAGTTTGGTCAGATACAACATTCTCCTATCGAAGTCCTCCTAAATGTACTTCGATTTCGTCTAAGAGGTGACTTCCTGTTATGATGCCCCCGAGTATTTGAGGTTGATCAAAGAGAAGCCTAGAGTAATTGATGAGTTCTCCTTGGATAGCATTTGAATTTTTCCTGGTTAAAAACCTCGCCGGTAAAACCCATTCGAGATAAAATCCGGTCTAACGGAGAAAGAGTGCGATGTATGCTTTAGAACCCAAGGTTTTCGAGTGGAAGGGTGATTCGACGTCTTTCATCGAACACCTGTATGACATTAGCGTGAATCATAAAAAAGGGGGGAGGTTATACCTTAGCAATAATAGGGTTTGAGCATCGATATATTCCAATTTCTTGGAAGTTGTTCGCCTTCCATGGTGCCACGTTTGTAGGACCCCTTGCCTACTATTCCGAGGATGCGGTACGATCCTTCCCAGCTGGGGCCTAGCTTCCATTCATTTATGTTTCGAGTGTTGAGGGTGACTTTCCCCAGGACCAAGTCACCGACTTTGGAGTATCAGAGGTTTGTTCTCCAATTATAATATCTCTCAATCCTCTATGATGTGATCATTTCCAGCAAGATTTCTTTATCTATCTCGGGCATGAGGGCAGCAATAAAATCAGCCACGAAGTCCCTAAATTATTTGACATGATACACTCCCGATGTTGATACTCGATATCATATCCCCCATGCTCGATAGCCCATTTGGCCAATCTGCCCGATAATTCAGGTATGTGCAAGATGTTTCGAAGAGGGTATGTTGTTAAAACAAATATACGGTGGCATTGAAAATAAGGTTTTAATTTTCGAGATGCACATATTACTGCTAGGGCTAATTTTTCTATGTGGGGATACCTGGTTTCATCATCCCCTAGAGTCCGACTTACATATTAAAAATGGAATTGTGTACCTTGTTCTTCATGAACCAACACACCACTTACCGCTAATTCAGATACGGCCAGATATAAGTATAACATTTTATCTTCTTTTGGGGTGTAGAGCAAAGACGTGTTCGAGAGATACCGCTTGAACTCCTCTAAAGCATGTCAGAATTCTGGAATCCACTCAAAGTTGTTTTTCTTGTTGAGCAAGGAGAAGAAATGATGAATCCAATCTGACAATCTTGAGATGAATCAGCCTAAGGCCTTTATCCGCCCCGTCAGCCGCTGTACATTCTTCACATTGTTCACCACTGTGATTTTTTCAATGGCCTTGATTTTGTTTGGTTTGATCTCGATCCCCCTATTCGACACCATGAAGCCTAAAAATTGCATGATCCTACTCCGAAGGAATATTTCTCGAGGTTGAGCTTCATGTTGTAATTTCTGCGGATATCGAATATTTCCTACAAATGAGTCAAATTGTCATCTGGCGGAAGGAATTAACTAGCATGTTATCAATGTAAACTTTCATAGAATGACCTATTTGATGTTCGATCATCTTATTAACTAGGCGCTGGTATGCAACTCATATATTTCTTTTATCCTGAAGGGCATTACGTTATAACAATACGTACCATATTTCATGATGAAGTAAGTCTTTTCCATGTCTTTCGGGATAATTTGAATTTTATTATACCTGGAATAGGCATCGAGAAAAGTGAGGATCTCGTAGCCTGACGTGTCATTGATCAAGCGATCGATGTTGGGCAATGAGAATGAGTGTTTGGGGCATGATTTATTCAAGTCTTTGTAATCCATGTACATTCTTAATTTGTTTCCTTTCCTAGGGACCCCCAGTACATTAGCCAACCACTCGGGGTATTTACCTCCCTAATTGATCCTATTTTGAGGAGTTTTGTTACCTCGTCTTTGCTGAACGCATGTTTTACCTCAAATTGAGGCCTCCTTTTTTGCTTCCTGGTTTGAACCCGGATCGAGACTTAGTTAATGGGTGGTTATTTCAGGAAAGATTCCTGTTATGTCTAAATGGGACCAAGCAAAGCAATCAACGTTGTCAATAAGAAACTCTATAAGTTTTTTCCTGAGATTGGGGGTTAACCCCGTTCCCAGGTATGCCTTCCGATTCAGAAGATGCTTGATCAAGAAGACCTACTCGGGTTCTTCTACCATTGATTGTGTTGTGTCCGACTCCCCGAGGGGTAATGAAGGTCCGAGGAGTGAGGAAGTCTTCTTTGTCACCTTCGTTCAAATGGTCACAAACCACTTGTTCCTCGGGGGTCGGCCTTTTCTCCTTAGATGGGGGAAATCGATGTTGGTGCCATGTTGTTTACCACAAACATATCATTTGTGCACGTTGTTCTCCGTACACCGTTTTTTATACCTTTTTTGTTGGGAACTTCATCATCTGGTGAAGATTTGATGGTACCCCGCCTCCCCCCAGTTATGTATCAACGTTCTCACAAGTAAGGCATTGATCCATATGTCACCTTTGATGACCTGAAACTTGGTGTCTTGAACTGTACCAGACACATTGATTGGGAGGATGATTTCTCCTCTCATTGTCTCGCTTAACAGATTGAATCCATTGAGGATTCAAGAGGTGGTATGACCTGATCGAGCAATTTGAGCTACTCCACCACCTTCGACCTGATTACGTTGGCCGAGCTACCTAGATCTACGAGCACGTATTTAATCTGAACATTATTCAAAAGGAAAGAAATTACAGTGCATCATTATGCGGTTGGGAGGAGGCTGCGATATTTTCTTCTCTAAATATAAGAGTGTCCTTTGGTATATAGCTCCGAGTTTGCTTTTCAGTTGCGATGGACACTTTGGCTTGTTTGAACACAGGTCCAGGTGGGACGTCGGTTTCTCCAACTATCATGTGAATGATGTGATGTGGTTCTTTTAGTCTGTTCTTTCCATGAAGCCCAATATCGTTGTTTTCGCGTGTATTTGCTGATTTAGACATTTTTTTACCTGAAATCAGAGATTCTTGGACAAGAAAAGTGTGAAGAATAACTTTATGTTTTCAAAAAACTAGCACTGAAACAATCACTATTATACTTAGCCCCGCGGTGGGCGCCAAACTGTTACCTTGAAAATGCTAACTACAATTATATTTGATTTTGTGGTTCTAAAAATACGTGATTTACTTTAATACTAGATGTTAGGCAATAGATGCTAAGTGTAAGTAAAGAAAATAAGAAATGCAAACCAATAGGGTCACAAGGCTTGTCCTCAAGCTAACTGAGAAGGGCCTCGGGGTCAAGATGAGGCTAATAGCAATGAACAATTGATGAAGAACCAACGATAAAGAGGGCCTCAGAGATGGCCTTTTACGGTTAATAGTGATCAATAAATAAATAATGAAAGAATAATAATAATGTGTAGAACAATCGTTTAAGCAAAGAGCAGACAATATCGTATTTTATTCAATATGTTTTGTAATAATTTGAATCCCCTTACAAGATGACTAGGGTCCCCTTTATGTAGGAGGGGGATCCTTACATAGTACATGTCTAATCATGATGAGGAAGGCTACTGGTACAGCTATATAATAGCTCAGTACAGATTAATACTTTTCTTTGCAGACTTTGTTAGTCCTTGTCACGTGCTCTCGGAAGCCTACCGCCTATCCATAACGGTCGTCGATTTTCATACTTCCTCGAGGTGCGCATGACGAGTCTTCGACATGCCCCGCCGAGGGGAATGCTTCGAGGATGAACCTTGAGCTATGCTTCGATCTCATCGAGGCCGGCTCGAAAACGCCATGGAAGTCTTAAAATCAGCCTTCCCTAAGTTTAACTGTATACACCACTGTTTACTATGTTATATTAAACATGACAATTGCATCATTTTTAAGAAGAATGCATATGTTATCCAGATAATAATTACCCCACTCCCTACGAAGTATAAGTTATTCTGGTACTAATTTTAATCTCGGAATAATTTATACCAAGTTTGCTAACCAATCAAAGTATTAATACATTATTAAAATTTTATATCAACACTATATCTACTTGTATCGCATATCAAACGACCCCTAAATAATCAAAGTGTAACTAGTTAAGAAGATATATCGAATCACAATAATAGAAATAATAAGTGGTGGTTAAAGTAAAACAGCCTATGCATTATAAATGCTCAAAGCTCTACATATAATACCTTCATGGCTTCCTTTATCTTAGTCGGGCCTCTCCCAACCTCAAAAAATAATCTTATGAAGCATAGTCCGGTACCTAATTACATTTTTATGTTGAACATCTAAAGCAATTTGATTAAAGACTACAGTGACAATCATTATTAAGTGCACACAAAAATTGAATAGAAAGAGTCAGAAGAATTTTATGTTTGAAATATGCAACTTATTATGTTTAAGTTTACGTTGATTATTGAAAATGAACCTTCAATCTCGTAACGATTCTCGGTGTATGCAAAAGCAGTATCGAAATGATTTAATTATGTCTAGTGAAAATTCCTACTATGTGGTATGGTAATGGATACGAAAACCTCGAGTCTTGAAAAACTCTTGAGCTAATGTCAAAGTCAAACTTAAGAAAAAAGACAAAAAGAAAGAGAAAATAAGTAATATACTTAATTAGTGATCCTTCTTCACTCCTTCCTTTGGGAATTCTTGCACTGTTATGGGACAAAAGTGCTACTTTTATGAAGTATAATTTTTTCGGTGTTTCCTTTCACCAGCTCAAAGCCTAAAATATTATTCAACTTTGCTGCTTTAATTTAGCCAAAAACTAATTTCAAGTTGAAAAGGCACAAAAAACTTATAGTCGTTCTATTTTTATTTAAGATGTTGGCATTTAATTTGACCACAAATGAAATCAATGATGTTTACTTGACAAATAGTCGAGTAATACAATAATAAGAACAATCCAGTATAATCCCACTTAATATGGTTTGAGGAAGATAGTGTGTGTTCAGACTTTACCCCTATGGTGGGGTAGAGAGGCTATTTCTAAATAGACCATCGGCATCTTTCCCTCTAAAAACTTTCCATATTGCTCTTAAGAAGATTAAAACTCACAATCTCTTGATTGGAGGTAGAGGTAACTTACCATTAGAGTACTAGTTTAAAAAAATAAAAATGATAGTTGAAAAGTTATTTCAATTTAAGAATAAAAATATGAAGAGTTTATTTTATAATGATGTCGCACATTTGAAACGTATGAACAAAATTGGACAAGAATTGTTTTGGACTCAAATTTTCAATGTCTCACGATCTCAAATGGTGTCATTAGACGGTTAGAGTGGAGTAGGAGAATCTTCTTCTCTTTTATGGATTTCAAGTTTACTCAAAGAAAGTTTTCTACACTAGTCGCGAATGGTAGGGAATTTTTTCCCCAAAACATCTATCTTCTACCGCTATATAAGATTGCATTAGTCAGCAGGTATCTACAAAAACCTAATCTTGACTAACTATACAGCTATGTGCAAAACTTCACAAAAACAAGGTGTAATTACATAGCGTTTACAATTCTAATATATTACCGAAAAAAAACCTCCTGTTGTTGTTCCTGAATGAAACCATTTCAAAGGAGTCCATTTTATACCTTTAGCGTAGTGAGGTAGATCAGAAGAAGAATGAAGGGTAGGGAATTGCACTTAAGTTAACATTGGTTAGTTTTAATACTACAAAGTTGATAGTGTGTAGCAGTAAAGTAAGCTAGTAAAGGCCGAAAGAACGATGCAGGATGTTTTACTAAATATAAAGCCAGTTGTATGTATACAAACGGAGATATCTGATTTCCTGGTGAATAAAACAAGGTGAGGGTATGAACACGCAAGAACGAAATAGAAGCTGGAAACACTTTGCATCAAGGACCGTGAAATGTGAATGAAGTGCTGTCATCGGACCTGATAAAGCACAATGAACTGTTATACATAATGGATAAAGGGCCGTGATATTTGCAACCGACCGAATATCATGGCACGGACCTCACTCGATGACGGTTTATGGATCAGTAATCAATGAGATAGGAAGACTTTTACCTTTTTTAGATTTGTACTAGGGGAGAAACTCTCCTACTATATAAGGGGGAGCTTTTATTTGATAACACACATTGTAACACACAAACCAAGGCAATATAAATTCATTTTTCTACTTTCCATCTATCATAAAGTTCTTAATATACATAAGAAAAACTGGAGGAATACTAAGGCACCTACGTCTGGTCTTCACCGAGGCCCGACTCATCGCAGAACCATTGGAGACATCGGAACCTCCAGAATATTTGGGACACTCAAGCTCGTATAGTTCCTTCGCCTCAACCTAGAGCCTCCTAGATTCTTCAACCTAGGCTGACAAGTCAAAACCTCGGGCATGAATCTCTTCAAGGGTCTGTCTTCGGGACAACTGCTTCATGTGCCTAGTGTTTATCTTTAAGTGGGTCTCGGCAACCTCCATATCAGCCTAGTATTGAGCCATCATTTCCTCCGCATCAGTAGAGGTTATGTCCAATTTGGACCTCCGTGCCGCATATTCTCTATCGAGAGCATACCATTCCGTGACGGTCGAGCTCATTTGTGCCCGGAGATCATCTTTCAACCTATACCACTCTGCCTTTGCAGCTTCCTTCTTCGAGGAAAGTATTTTCATCCCGCCCCTTCCACACTTTGATTTAGGCCTTGACCTCGTCCATCCTAGCCCGCAGTTGGTCGATCAGGTCTATCTTCCATTAGACCTATGAAGTTGTGGTTTTAGTCACCGTAACTAGCTACTCGTTATTAGCTTCAAAGACCTTTACATTCTCAAACAGTTCGGTGTGTTCCCCCTTCAGGGTTGAGGCCTCTTTTTGAGCTTTCTCCAGCTCGTCTTGGAGAATCAGGAGGTTTTTTAGCGCCTCGTCCTATTGCTCACTAAAATCCATCTACATGTCCCTCTTTTGGACCTACTCTTTGAGCTCAATCTCGATCTCGAGTTGGATTATTTCTGAGTCGTACTGGAGAAATCTTTAATGGTACACTAAAGCTTGTAAAACGATGAAATTTGTAAGAGACATCAAAGGAAATCCTAGGTGGGATTCATAAAGGGAAATAAACGTGTTAACGCTTTACTCGGTTTAGCGCATGCTGCGCCTCATCGAAAACACCTGACGTGCCCACCTTATTTACCTTTGCCTGGTACTTCTTGGTCACCAAGTATTGTAGGTAGCTAGCTACACCCACCAGAGCAGACAGGACCTAAGTATCCTCGGGGATTGTGAGAACGACCTTTCTCTTGGTCTCGGGGTCCACACTCAGCGTAAGAAATTGCTTCACTAGTTTTGGGCTCGAACTCGTCCCGCCAGCTCCCGAGGCACGTCCTTCCTCGGGATCTCTTGGTAACCCAAAAGAAACCCTCCAATATGGACATGTCCATGCCGGTGAAAAAGTAGTTAAGGGGATCATCTGAACCCTGTACTCCTTCACTTGATTTTTCTTTGCGCGCTTGCGCCTCTTGGAGCATATACTCGGTATAGGAGGGTATCCCCATGATGTCAATCAAACTGGTAGCTTCTTTAAGAACATGAACGGATTCCTAGGAGGTCGCAATCTCCTTTTTCCCCCTTATTTCTCGAGTCAGAAAGGGATCGACCTCGTGGCCGTCTTTCTCGGCAGTTTCCTGCTCCCCAGTAAGGGTCTAACCATGGACTATGAATATTTCATCTTCTTCGAGCTCATCTATGAGCTTGTAGAGAAAGTCGGGGTCAGGTACCCTTGACTTGGTATTCTTCTTGGGCTTCCGGACCTAGTGGACACCCTCTTCTTCCTCTTTACCTCACGATACAGGGAATCCGAGGGCTTTCATTACCTCTTTTTCTCGTCATTCGCGGCAGCCCCGACCTGTCCTAAAATTTAGGGATCGATGGGTAAGGACGTATCTTCGTCCTCATCCAGCGGCCTAAGTTCACTGGTCTTAGGCAAACCTATAAAAGGAGATAAAAGGTCAGCATTGTGTAAGTTAGGGGTGTAGTGGTAAATATTTAGGGAAAAACCTCACCATGAGAACAAGCCTCCTATTTGCCCTTCAAAAGTTTTTTCCATGCGCGCTCGGAGTACACAACTGCTTAAAGATCCCTTCAATCCACTCCTTGAACTGGGGGATTACATTAGGAACTTGGGCAACAACTGCACGACAGCATATACAAGCAATGAGAAAAAGATAAAAAGAAGATAATACTTTAGAAAGACGTCCCATACGAGATACGTTTCACTTCTAGGGGAACGATAGAAACTCGGGAGGGATCTGGTCTTCATGTTTTCATCCAAGCAAACCTCCCCTGCCAACCTCGGTCTCGATCCTCATCAATCTTGAGAAAGGGGCCTTACTTGCTCGACAGACAAGCTTGATAACCCACTCCTCTGCTTTGAAAACTTCTAGGGCTATACAGGAAGAATAGATGATTGAGGATGACCAGTCGGTTGTCAGTATTATTCAAAAAATGACGTATGAGGATTACGTTTTTCTAAAACTATCGGTGAATTTGCCCGAAGCATACCTTATACCTCTTGCAAAAAGCCAAGACTATGGGATTTATCGGGCCCATCGGAAGGGCTAAGTGTAAACACTTAAATACCCCTCCAGATAGGTAGTAATATCATCGTTAGGCCCGGGGTCGACCGAGTATTTACTTTTCCATTTGCAATCCTTTCAGACTATGGGAAGAGTATCTTTATTGATAGAGCTTATGTATCTCTATGCTCCCTCGCCTCAGTCTTGTTGGCTAGAGGCCTTCTCGACTTTGAAATCATCCCCGATAGAGCAACCCCTGGGTATGAAGCTATTCATGGGAGGCTCGTGAGCCATCTCAGGAGCAGCCACCTCGACTTTTGTGGCCGGATGGTTAGATAAAGAAGTCGCTTGTTGCTGTATGGACTTGGAAGTATTAGCCAGCGTGATCTTGCAAAATATGAAATTAAGGGAATGTGAAGATTCAAAGGAAAAATATTAAAATTTGAAGAAAAAGTATGAAGTTTTGAAGGTCGGAGGTAAAAATATAAAGATTTGGGTCGGAATCCAAAAAAAAGATAAAAGGTTTGAAGGTCAGAGATGAAGATATGAAGGTTCAAGAACCAGGGTATGGATTGGAAAAGTTAAACATCGTTAAAAAATTTGAAGATAAAAGCTAAGACCGGAAAGTGAAAGAAATGCAAAGACTCGAAGCTTTAATAGGGGAAAAATAGACAACGCGGGACGTTTCACATTCGAACGCAGCCATCCGGTGACTGACACGTGTCCAAAGCCAGAACGACGCGACTGACAAGACGTTTCGGCGTATCCGTCACCTCAATTGTTACGTATAAAAGAAGGAACCTGGGTTCATATATCGTTTCCTATTGTTTCGGCAAACCTACTCTAAAAAAATGAGGGGACTATCTATATATGGGTGAAATTGCGGATAACGCACATCCCGATTTTCGGGTAAATAATAAAAGGTGAGGGTATGAATATGCATGGTCGAAATCGAAGCTGGGAAGTACCGAGGCTCGTGAAAAGTGAACGAAGTGCTCGCTATCAGACCTGATAAAAGCACTCCGGACTCGGAACGAGTTCTAAGATTTCGGAAAACACAATGTACGGTTATACACATGATAGATAGAGGGCCGAGATATCCACAACCAACCGTATATCACAGCGTGGATATCGCATAATGACAGTTACAGATCAGTAATTAATGAGAAAGGAAGATTTTTTACCTTTTTTAGATTTGTACTAGGAGTGAAACTCTCTTACGGGTCATTTGGCATGAAGTATTAGAAAAAATAATGCAAGCATTATCTCTATGCATTACTAATACCTTGTTTGGTTTGTTTTTTCAACATGTGTATAACTAATACTTGTTAGTTATGCATCATACTTTGTATGTATAAGTAATCCATATAAATTCATGACATTTAGTAATACCAAGACTATTAATACTGCATTAGTATGGTTAAAGATAAAATTGTCCTTAAAATCCCTTACAACTAGAGTATCTGGAGGGGATTTTTATAAATAAATATTTTTCTTAAGAATTATGCAATGCATTATAATTTTAATACACCACACCAAACAGTAGATAAGAAATAATATATGCATAATTAAAGCATGCATTACTAACCCATGCATTATTAATCCATACATTATTAATACACCTTATTCCACATTATTCTTATACAGCCAACCGAACGACCCCTTACGATATAAGGTGGATTTTTTCTTTGACCACATATTGTAACATGAAAACCAAGGTAATCAAATTTATTTTTCTACTTTTCAGCTATTGTAAAGTTCTTACTTCACTATTTATTCTTTATTTTCAATTGGCTTTAAGCTAAGGGTCCAATACTTAACCAATCACATACAAATTTAATTATTCAAGTATCTATTTTATGAATAAATATGTAATATTCTTAACATGGCAATGAATAAGAAGAGACTGCCGGCTTGGTAGCTCTAGTTTCCAGAAAAATTTAATCTTTTTATCTCATAATTTTGTGAATCTAAAAGTGTAAGATTGAGAACTACAAGTTTATAAAATAAAAAAAGAATCTTACATAACTAATATCAATTGTATGAGACACAAAATAAAATTCCTCAGCGAGCTTTTGTATGACGACTACAAAAGGTGACCAGATGATGTTTATTTTAAATAAAGAAAACGAAAGATAAAACAATAGAAGCCTTACTTTTTGACTAAAGAAAAATTATATGGACCACATCTACATTTATACTCCGAGTACGTCCTAATTCCTACTATTCTCTTTCTCTAAGAAAAGAGCTGGATCGAGTAGTTCTCTGCTACACTAATGGTGGCAGTGCCATGCACCATGCTAACGTCTTTTCACTCTACAACTTTTGCCTTTAATTTAATTAATTTAATAATAATCTCTTCAATCTTTTGTTTATAATATAACACAATTTCGTCTCCTCTGGCTCTGTCACTTTTTGAATCTATCTTGTCTCTCCTTTCCTGATGCACCCTGGATAAGTCCAGCTTAATCCTGACTCACTGACTCAATATTGCGGATATTTAATTTGGAGTTTATTTTTCGCCTCAGAGTACAAACCTTTGGGTACTCAACTGAACTGGCTCTAATATCTATAGTCTTCCTGCAGATTTAAAGAGAGGATTAAAAAAGATTACTGAGGAGCCAGTGAGACCTAGCTACGAAGCTACTCTCTCCAGGCTACACATATGAAACATGCATGGCAAGATTCATAGTTATGGCCCGCATAAGCTGCCTACGGGATACGTACTATATTTTAGATGAAAATGACACTTTGCGTTATTGGGTTATCAAACGTGGCAATATCTTAAAGATAAGTGTTGCATAGGTACTTTCTTATCATGCATTATACATTTACATTTTATTATAAGTATAACAGTCATATCATTTGATCGCATACTGATCATTTCATTAGAAGTGCTTTTCTATTTAGCTTCTTTGTTTTTATCTTTTTTTGTCTTATTATTTTAATTTTATTGGATTATTGTAATATAAATATTTTATTAATTTTTTAATTCTCTAAATAAAATTAAAGTATTCATATTGCTGAAATAGTTTCTTAGGATAATGTTTAGCACGACTCAAGTCAATACGTGTATTTTCTTACAAATAATATTAAAGCAATATTATTACTGTTATTTTTCGATGCTATTTCCCTACAATCTAGAAAACTATGGCAAGTAATACTACTGTAAAAAATTTTATCGGTGCTACCAATTTTTGTGTTGTCTCTGCTGCTACTGTTCCAGCCTTCCCGCCAGATATCTGTAGAAAATCACTCTATCTATGATATGTGCGCTTTGGTTGTATGAGCATGATTTTCAGGTATAGGTTTTGATGAATGACAAACAATGAAGTCAAGTGTCAAACAACGATATCATATGACAAACAATCAAGCTTGAATGCCGAGAAGCATATTGATGAACAGATTGCAATGGAAAAGCCAAAGACGAGCTCAAATGTTCAAGACCGAAGACCCAAGGCGTAGGTCGTTAGGTAGAACAAATGTAAGAGCAACGCTTAAGTTATCTCGTCTTTTGGCTCAACATAGGTCATCATAAATATGCATAAAATCATTTTATTAAATCATATTTATCATAAACATATTTTAAATACTTCAAACAAAATGATGTTACAGTTTTCATCTTAACCAAAATGGTTTTTGAAGTAAGTTTTCAATTCTGCCTCAGAATAATCGATTATCAGTATATGCATAATCGATTATGCTGTAGACCGTTACCAGTGTTTGAACACTGCCTCAGAATAATCGATTATGCAGTATCAGATAATTGATTATTCAGCAGAAAATCAGAAGCTGATTTTCTGAACGTTGGAGAATAATCGATTATCAGATACTTAATAATCGATTATCTGGGCACAAAATCAGCATAATTGATTGCCAATTAAGCAACGGACATGCACCATTTTTCACCTATAAAAAGAGGTCTTTTGAGCTGATTTCAAACACACAACACCTCCCAATATTGATATACATATTGACATTATTTGAGCATCATTTTAGAGCTTTTGTTGAGCCATTTGAGAGACAACTTTGAGTTGTTCATAGAGCTAAATTTGTATCTCTTTATCTACTCTTTTGAGAGAGTTCTTGTTGTAAAAGAGAAAGGTGTTTGAGAAGAACATATCTTCTCATTGATTGTCGGGTTCGCTAAGTACCCTAAGTCTTAGTGGTTGAAGTCTTGTGGTGCGGTATCCACGAGCAAGGTTAAAGTCTTGAGGTGCGGTATCCTCGAGCAAGTTGAAGTCTTGTAGAGTGTACATCTACGAGCAAGTGTAACGGTTTGTTAGGCACCCGGAAGCTTAACGGAGTTAGTGGAATCTCGAGAGAGTCTCTCGGGGACTGGACTAGCCACAAGTTGTGGTGAACCAGGATAAATTCGGTGTGTTCTTTCCTTGTTATTTTAGTTACCGAATTTATTTTATTCCTGCAATTTTAATTCCGCAATATTTATCAATATTCTCGTGCCGCACTATTCACCCCCCTTCTAGTGACGGGCATAAATCCCAACAATTGGTATCAGAGCCTAACTCTCTGAAAGCCTTAACCGGTTGAGAGCGATATATATTTTTTTGTTGAGAATATTGAACGCAGGAATGATGAGTGAAGGTCACTCCGCCACTATGCCTCCACTATTTGATGGAAGCAATTACACATATTGGAAAGAGCGGATGAGAATCTTCATCCATTCAAATAACTTTCGTTTGTGGCAAATCATTAAGAACGGTATGCCGACAAAGAAAGTTGGAGAAGCCATGGTTCCAAAGTAGGAGAATGAATATAATGCCAAGGCCATAAATATGTTATATTGTGCGGTGAATTCAAATGACTATCGGAGGATTTTCTATTGCACAACCGCCAAAGAAATGTGGGATAAACTTGAAGCCGTTTATGAAGGTACGCCTCAAGTCCAAAAGCATGTGACATGGGACTCGGACAGCTCGTGTGATGAAACGACTGCCCTATGCTTCATGGCCGACGAAGAAGAAGAGGTAAGTATGTCTAACTCTTACTCGTTAGAAGAATTGCAAAGTGCTTATTATGAATTATATGGTGAATTTGTTAAAGCTTCCAAAACCATAAAAGAATTGAAGAAAACACTTTCTTTGCAAGAAAAAGATTTTGAGAAAACACTTTCTTTGCAAGAAAAAGATTTTTAGAAAACACTTTCTTTGCAAGAAAAAGATTTTGAAAAACAACCTTCTTTAAAAGAAAAAGATTTTGAAAAATTGACTTGTGAAGAAAATGATCTTTTAGAAAATGACATTACTTTTCTCAAAAATAAAATCAAAGTTTTAGAAGAAGAAAATAGATTTTTGGAGAATGACAATGTCGATCTCAAAAATAAAATCAAGGAGATGAATGAAGCCTCTTTAATTGTTCAAAGTTCAAATTGTTCTTCTTGTAGTTCTTTAAAAATGGAGAACGTAGAACTTAGAAATATACTAGAAAAATGTAGTGTAAATGATTCTAGAACAAATGAGGTAATTAAAAAGGACGATAGAAATAAGGTTAAACCGCCTAGAAACGACTCTAGGATTTTTGTTAATAAGTCTAAAACTAATCATTTTAGACCACCAAGACACAATTCTAGGAATTTTATTAATGAGTCTAGAATGAATAATTTTAGACCACCTAGAAATGACTCTAGGAATTTTAACGCTTCTAGGAATAACAACTTTAGATCACCTAGAACGCATTTGGCTCAACCTAGACATATGCACAATCCTAATGTCATATGTCATTATTGTAACCGGGTAGGACACATTGCACCCGTATATTTTGCTAAACATAGAGATTCATATTTTGATTATGACTATTATTTGCCTAACCCCCAAGGACCCAAAAGAAGTTGGGTACCGAAAACCTATTTTTAGGTACTTTTGCAGGTGTGCTTGAAGACTACAATATTGTAGTAGATGCACCAAGCACGAAACCTTACTGCATCACGGGGGAACGTCGGTTAGTTATTGTAGTTTTGATAAAAACGTAATAGTTGATATGTGCTAACAATAGATATTAATTATTGATTCATGTTTTGATAAGTTTTATTTTGAATAAAAATTAGTATCAATTATTTTGTTTTGTTAAATGATCGATTCATGTTTTGATGAATATTTTTATAACAGTTGGTATATAATGAAAAACCGTCATTATGATTGGTATGATTTTACGAGCACTTGGTAGTATTTGATGTTGATATGATTATTTTTCTAACAATTGGTATCGTCAATATTTTCAATAAACAATTGGTATACTCTTTTTGCTAATGCCAAAAGGGGGAAGAATTTAGGCGATATGCATCGAATAAGGGGAAATGTCTTCACATTCTAGTATGCTTTAATTGAGGGGAAATATTCAATTATGGGGGAATTATATTGTATTGTTTGCATGAATTGTATGAGATATAGCATGAAATTAGGGGGAACTGGATATGCATATCTCCTGTTGTTTGTCATTATCAAAAAGGGGGAAATTGTAGAAAATCACTCTATCTATGATATGTGCGCTTTGGTTGTATGAGCATGATTTTCAGGTATAGGTTTTGATGAATGACAAACAATGAAGTCAAGTGTCAAACAACGATATCATATGACAAACAATCAAGCTTCAATGCCGAGAAGCATATTGATGAACAGATTGCATTGGAAAAGCCAAAGACGAGCTCAAATGTTCAAGACCGAAGACCCAAGGCGTAGGTCGTTAGGTAGAACAAATGTAAGAGCAACGCTTAAGTTATCTCGTCTTTTGGCTCAACATAGGTCATCATAAATATGCATAAAATCATTTTATTAAATCATATTTATCATAAACATATTTTAAATACTTCAAACAAAATGATGTTACAGTTTTCATCTTAACCAAAATGATTTTTGAAGTAAGTTTTCAATTCTGCCTCAGAATAATCGATTATCAGTATATGCATAATCGATTATGCTATAGACCGTTGCCAGTGTTTGAACAGTGCCTCAGAATAATCGATTATGCAGTATCAGATAATCGATTATTCAGCAGAAAATCAGAAGCTGATTTTCTGAACGTTGGAGAATAATCGATTATCAGATACTGAATAATCGATTATCTGGGCACAAAATCAGCATAATTGATTGCCAATTAAGCAACGGACATACACCATTTTTCACCTATAAAAAGAGGTCTTTTGAGCTGATTTCAAACACACAACACCTCCCAATATTGATATACATATTGACATTATTTGAGCATCATTTTAGAGCTTTTGTTGAGCCATTTGAGAGACAACTTTGAGTTGTTCATAGAGCTAAATTTGTATCTCTTTATCTACTCTTTTGAGAGAGTTCTTGTTGTAAAAGAGAAAGGTGTTTGAGAAGAACATATCTTCTCATTGATTGTCGGGTTCGCTAAGTACCATAAGTCTTAGTGGTTGAAGTCTTGTGGTGCGGTATCCACGAGCAAGGTTGAAGTCTTGAGGTGCGGTATCCTCGAGCAAGTTGAAGTCTTGTAGAGTGTACATCTACGAGCAAGTGTAACGGTTTGTTAGGCACCCGGAAGCTTAACGGAGTTAGTGGAATCTCGAGAGAGTCTCTCGGGGACTGGACTAGCCACAAGTTGTGGTGAACCAGGATAAATTCGGTGCGTTCTTTCCTTGTTATTTTAATTACCGAATTTATTTTATTCCTGCAATTTAAATTCCGCAATATTTATCAATATTCTCGTGCCGCACTATTCACCCCCCTCTAGTGACGGGCATAAATCCTAACAATATCCATGGTATTGCAAATACGTATTGCATCCTAACTTTGGCAGGCACTAATGTCAAAATATATATGTAAATAGACATGGTTACATATCCAATGTTAATATTAAAACCTTCAAGAAAAATACACCTCGATGCAACAGAAGAGTTGGGATAAATAATAATCTTGCTAGGTCAAAATTAAATTTGACTAAAGCGAATAATATAATTTTTGCGATCATTTTTCAAATAAATAATGTAGCCAATGTGAGAGATTGTGTGATAGACTCTGGTGCTACTAGGCACATTTGTGCAAACAAAAATAAATTTTTCTTTTACACTCAAATTAAGGAAGGAGAAGAAACTATTTATCTTGATGACTCAAGAACAACTCGTATTGTTGGAAAAGGAAAAATTCTTCTCAAACTCACATCTGGTAAAACTCTACCATTGAATGATGTATTGAATGTTCATAATATCCAAACTAATTTGATTTCTGTGGAGTAATTAGAAAAAGTTGGAGTAAATATTTCATTTGAAAATAATGAGGTCATATTGACCAAAAAGGATATTTTTGTAGGCAATGAATATTGTAATCATGATTTCTTTGTGCTAAATATTTCTATGTAAATGTATCTTTCTTCGCTTATATGGTTGCGTCTATTTATTAGTGGAATGCTAGACTAGAACATGTTAATGTCGCGTATATAAAGAATATGTAATCACTAAAATTAATATCTGGTTTAGACTCAAATAATATTAACAAGTGTAAAATATGTGCTGAATCTAAAAGTACTAGAAAGAACTATTTTATCGTAAATAGAGAAATTGAATTGTTATTTTTAATTCATATTGATTTACGCGACTTGAAGAAGACTATGACCAGAGGGGATAAAAGATCTTATGTGACTTTTATTGATGATTTTTCTAGATATGCTAAGTTGTATTTGCTTAGAAATAAAGATGATGCATTTAATGCTTTTATTTCTTATAAAACTGAGGTTGAAAATCAACTTAGTAAAAAAATCAAGATAATTAAATCAGATAGAGGTGGAGAGTATTTATCTTTAAATGAATTTATTAAAAATAATGGAATAATTTATAAAGTAACTCCGCCTTACTCACCTTAGTCAAATGGAGTAGCTGAAAGAAAAAATAAAACATTGAAAAAGTTGATGAACTCTATATTAGTTAGTTCTAATGCTCTTGATAATTTGTAGGGTGAAGCTATTTTATCTGCATATCACTTACAAAATAGAACACTACATAGAAAAACACACAAAACTCCTTATTGTGGAAGGGTTATAAACCTAATTTAAAATATTTAAAAGTGTAGGGGTATCTTGCTAATGTTCTTTTTCTTGAACCTAAAAAGAGAAAAATAAGTTCTAAAACTGCTGACCGCATCCTCATTGGATACGCTGAATATAAAGTTGCATATAGATTTCTTGTTTTGAAAAGTGATGTGCTTGATTGCAATATTATGATTGAAACCAAGAATGTTGAGTTCTTTGAATATATTCATCTACTGTCTGATAAAATGTTTCATACACCTACTGAAACAAATAGAGAAATTACTTCTAATGAGGAAGTGAGAAGGAAGCTTAGAAAAAAATATTTTTCTTATGGAAATGACTTTCAGACTTTTCTTGTCGATCAACCATCAAATTATTTTGAAGCAATATCTTCTTCAGAAGCGAAATATTGGAAAGATGCAATAAAAATTGAAATTGATTCTATTAATAAAAATAATACATGAAATTTAACTGATTTACGTCCTGGCGCAAAACCTATTAGTTGTTAATAGATTTTCAGAAGAAAATTTAATCTTAATGGATCCTTAGATAAATATAAAGCTTGGTTAGTAGCAAATGAATTTTCTCAAAAATAAAATATACATTATTTTGATATATTTGCACCAGTGACTAGAATTTCTTCTTTTCGAGTTTTAATCGTCTTAGCTTCAATCCGTAAGTTTTTTATCCACCAAATGGATGTGCAAACTGCTTTTTTAAATGGTGATTTTGTGGAAGAGATTTATATGGTTCAACCTGAAGGCTGTGTTATTCCTTGACATGAAAATAAAGTTTGTAAATTAATTAAATCTCTTTGCCTTTAAACAAGCTCCTAAGCAGTGGTATGAGAAATTTTTAGCAAGTCTTAATAAGAGACGATTTTCCGTCAATTGAGCTGGATTAATATATTTAAACTAAAGTGGTAGACAATGATTATGTGATTATATATTTGCATGTTAATGACAAGCTTATATTTGGTACAAGTTTAAATATTGTGCAAAGTACTATATTATTTTTGTCTGCTAATTTTGGTATGAAAGATCTGGGTGAAGTAAATATGATATTGGGAGTAAAAGATATAAGGAGTGAAGATGGCATAATATTATCACAAGAACATTATATTGAGAGACTTCTTAAGAAGTTTGAATATTAATGTCACTAATGTGAGAACTCCTTTTGATGCTAACATTAAGTTGAAAAAGAATAATGGTGACCGAGTTGCTTAGTCTAAATATGCTCAAATTATTGAGAGTCTGATGCATTTAATGAATTTTAGAAGGCATGATATAGCCTATGCAGTGTGTAGACCGAGCAACTACACTCATAATCCCAACATAGAACATTGGTTTGCATTAGATAAACTAATGAAATATTTGATAGGAAACATGAATTAATGTATCCTATATAGTGAATTTTCTTTACTTTATAATGGTACAATGATGCAAACTAGATCTCTGATTTAGATGAGATAAAATGTACTATGTCACGACCCAAATTTCCCACTCTCGAGAGTCGTGATGGCCCCTACTAATAAAAGTTAGGCAAGCCAACTGTTTGGACCAATTATATGTTCCCATTTTAATCCTTTAACAATTAGAAAATAATAACTTATAAAAAATGGAATTTTAAACAAGCGAAAGATACGATAAAATATTTGAATAAATATCCAATACAACATCTTAAGATAAAAATCTACCCTAAACTAGTGTGACGGTTCACAGATACTACAAATAAGGTCTAAAAGATAAATAATACACTATTTCTAAAATATGTAAATGAAACAGGATGATGGGACAGAGGGAGATGCCAAGTCCTACGGACACCTACAAGACTACCTCGGAATCTCTGACTAGACTGAAGGAAGCCACCCAAAGCTACAGTCCAAAAGTTGTTGCTTCGGGATCTGTACATGTGATGACCGAAAAGGTCATCACTTGTTTTAGAAATAAATTCAGTGTTTCGATGCCTTAAAAACCTCTTTTTATCTCACCTCGATTTGTGTGTGCAGTCTAGGCGCATGACCGGAAAGTCATTTTGTAAAAATCTGTGAAAAATGATGAATCTTGCCTTTAAAATGAATTTAAGTTGACTTTGATCAATATTTTAGGTAAGCGTATCCAGGCCCATGATTTAACGGTTCTGGAGGTTCCGTAGGAAAATAGTTTACTTGAGCATATGCCCGAAATTGAATTCCAAGGTCTCAAACCCGAGAAATTAATTTTTAATAAATTATTTTCTGGAATTATTTATGAGTTTTGGAAATAAAATGTGTTTGAAATTTGACAGCATCGGGCCCGTATTTGGTTCCAGAGTCATGTACAGGTTTTATATATGATTTAAGTTGTGTCTGTGAAATTTGGTAAGAAACAGACTTGAAATGACGTGAATCAGACCTTATTTGAGAAAATTAAAAATTTTTGACGTTCTTAAGTAATTTCATGATTTTGATGCTAAATTTATAGTTGTTAATGTTATTTTAGTGATTTAAATGACGAACAAGTCTATATGATAATTTTTGGTTGGTGTGCATGTTTGGTTTGTAGCCCCAGGCTCGGATGAGTTTTGGATAAGCCAAGGAGTGGAATTTGGACTTAGGATGTTGCAGATTTAAACTGGTATATTGCATGCCTGCAGGCTTCGCATTTGCGAATCTTGGCTAACAAATGTGAGCTTGCAAATGCGAAAGAGCCCATGCCAGCATTACCTCACAAATGCGAGGCACCCATCGCAAATGCAATGCCCCCAGTGTTAGCCAATCGTCGCAAATGCGACATATTTATCGTAAAAATGACTTCACAAATACGTGAGTCACTTCACAAATGCGAGAATAGCAGGCTCTAGGTTCGCAATTGCGAACCATGGATGCAATTGCGATACCTGCAACCTGTAAACTCACACTTAGATGCATTTTCAGCCATTTTCATATCTCCTAAAAACATAAACTCTCTTGGGCGATTTTCCTAAAAATATTTCTTCTCCAAATCAGTTGTAAGACGTTTCTAACTAGTTTTCTTCAATATTTAATTTTTTTCACATGATTTCAACTCAAAATCAATGATTTCCGTGGGAAAAATTGGGTGTTTTGAGTAGAACTTAGGTTTTTCAAATTTTGGGGATTTGGACCTCAATTTGAGGTTCGATTTCAAAAGAAATTATATATTTGGGTTCGTGGAGGAATAGTTAATCGGATTTTGGTTCAGACCTTGGGTTTTGACCATGCAGGACCAAGGGCAAAATTCTGACTTTTTGGAAAGAACTTTAGAAAACCTATTTATGTGCATTAGAATTGATTCAATTAGAATTTATTGATGTAATTAGGCAACTTTTGGCTAGATATGAGTGGATTAGTGGTGGAATGAAGAGGTTAAGCGGTAGTTGAGGCTTGAATTATGTTCGTTGCATCGAGTTAAGTGTTTGATCTAACCATATCTTGAGGGATTAGGAGTTGTGTCCTATTTGCTATGTGTTATTTGCCGAGTACGACGTATAAGCATGGTGATGAGTATCTATACGCTGGTGTCAAACATTCCCGTGAGTCTTATACTATGAATAATGTGACTCCGTTTGTATTGTGCATGCCTTATGTGATGATTTCTATTGTTGAGTAAGTCTTGTGGAAGTAATATTGAAATCTGAATATTGAAGAGTGTTGGCTCAAGTTATAAAATGAATTGTGGAAGTACAATTAGCAACTGAACCTTATAGAGCATTGGTTCAAGTTGTAAAGTGAGTTGTGAAGTAAATGAGGAAAGGAAAAGAGAATAGGTAAATTAAAATTTTCAATTGCTGGGGTTTTATTGTGATTTCACTTATTTTCATGTCCATATTTCTTGTGATTATTGTTTGGGTGAGGAAGAACGTTAAAGTACGAAGGGTGAAGTCGTGCACTTGCCCTTGATTTTTTTGAATTTTGCTGATAATTGAGTTATTTTTTCCTTTACATTTATTTACTGATTTTTTGTTGTTATCTCAACTAGATTGAATCATTGAACAAGGAGCCTAGACAAAGTACCTTTTTACTGCATCTGCATTCACTGCTGCTTCGGGATCATCCCCTTCGATGTCGCCCACGTACAATGCTCCTTTCGGCAATACCTTTCTGATAATGTATGGGCCTTTCCAGGTAGATAAAATTTTCCTTTTGCTTCCTGATGGTGAGGAATAATGCGCCTTAATACAAGATGTCCAACCTCAAAATTCTTGGGGCGCACTTTCTTTTTATAAGCACGGGCCATTCTTTGTTGGTACAACTGCCCGTGGCAAACCACTGCTATTCGTTTTTCAACAATTAAGGCCAACTATTCAAGGCGAGTCCGGACCCACTCCATGTCTTCAGTCTCAGCTTCAACAATGACCAAGAGAGATGGTATTTCCACCTCCGCAGGTATTAGTGCCTCAGTTCCGTAGACCAAAAGATATGGAGTTGGTCCAATTGATGTGTGCACGGTTGTGCGATACCCCAACTATGCGAAAGGTAGATTCTCACGCCATTGCCTGGAGTTTTGGATCATCTTTCTCAAAATTGTCTTGATATTTTTTGTTTGCTGCTTCGACATCACCATTGGCTTTGGGCCGGTAGGGTGTGGAGTTCTGGTGCATTATTTTGAACTGTTCACATATCTCCCCAATCAACCGGCTGTTCAAATTTGCAGCGTTGCTCGTGATGATAGTGTATGGGATGCCAAAACAACAAATGAGGTTAAAATGCACAAAATCCACCACAGCTTTCCTGGTCATCGATTTAAGAGTGATGGATTCTACCCATTTTGTGAAATAATCAATCGTAACCAGTATGAATCTGCGCCCATTTGAGGCTTTTGGCTCAATCGGCCCAATAACGTCCATGCCTCAAGCAGCGAATGGCCACGACACTGACATGGGATGCAATTCCTTGGGAGGTGCATGAATCAAATCACCGTGCACCTGATATTGATGGCATTTTCGAACAAAGCTAAAACAATCCCTTTCCATGGTTATCCAATAATATCCTTCTCGGATGATTATCTTTGCTAGAACATGCACATTCATGTGTGATCCGTAGACTCCCACGTGTACCTCGAGCATGATTCTTCCAGCCTCTTTGGCGTCAACACATCTTAATAAATTGAGGTCCGGGGTCCTTTTGTACAAAACCTCATTGGTTAAGAAGAAACCACTTGCCTGCCGTCTGATAGTTCGCTTTTGGTCCCCAGTATTTTGCTGAGGATATTCTTGATTTTTCAGAAACATCTTGATATCATGGTACCATGGCTGGATGTTTTGTTCTGCCTCAGCCACATTACAGTACCCATGCCTTTCCCTGAATTGGATTTCCAAGGGACTTATGTAGGCATTTCCTTGATAAGGCAACATCGAGGCCAAAGTAGCAAGTGCGTTGGCTAGTTCGTTGCGACATCGAGGGATGTACTTGAACTATACCGTCTTAAATCGCTTGCTAAGATCTTTCGTATGTTTCCGATAAGGGATGAGTTTGACATATCGAGTTTCCCACTCCCCTTGGGTTTGCCGGATGATTAGATATGAATCCCCCGTGATCATTAGTTCCTCGACGTCTTGGTCGATAGCCATGTTCATCCCCATGATGCAGGCTTCATATTTGGCTGTATTGTTCGTGCTGAAGAACCAAAGTCGAGCTGTGGCTGGGTAGTGTTGATCGGTGGGTGAAATAAGATTGCGCCAATTCCTACACCTTTTGCATTTACCGCTCCATCAAAGAGCATTTACCAAGCAGTGGTATCCTCGGACGTTACCTCCACCGAATTCACCTCTTCGTCTGGGAAATAAGTATTCAGGGGTTGGTATTCATCATCAACCAGGTTCTCGGCTAAATAATCCACTAATGCCTAGGCCTTCATTGTTGTGCGAGTGACATAGACTATGTCGAATTCGGTGAGCAGGATTTGCCATTTTGCCAATCTCCCCATGGGCATTGCTTTTTGAAATATGTACTTCAGAGGATCCAGCCTGGTTATGAGGTAGGTGGTGTGGGCTTTTAGGTAATGCCTCAATTTCTGAGCGACCCAAGTTAAGGCACAATAGGTTCTTTCTAGCAGGGTGTACTTGGCATCGTAAGTAGTAAACTTCTTGCTAGGGCAGTATGTTGCATGTTCTTTCTTTCCAGTGATATCATGCTTCCCGAGAATGCAACCAAAGGAATTTTCCAAGACTGTCAGGTAGAAAAACAATGGCCTTCCTGGTTCTGGCAAGACCAAGACTGGTGGATTGGACAAATAATCTTTAATCATGTCAAAAGCCTCTTGACATTCATCCATCCATTTGATTGATGCATCTTTCTTTAGTAATTTGAATATGGGCTCGCATGTGGAAGTCAACTTAGCGATGAATTGACTAATATAATTGAATATCCCCAACAAACTCACTACATCCTTTTTGGTCTTCAGAGGAGGTAGATCTAGAATAGACATTATCTTTGTTGGATCTATCTCAATACCCCTTCAGCTGACTATGAACCCCAGAAGTTTGCTTGATGGGACCCCGAATGCACATTTGGCTGGGATAAATTTCAAATCGTACCTATGCAGCCGTTCAAAGAACTTTCTTAGATCCCGAACATGATCATCCTGATTTTTGGACTTGATGATCATATCGTCCACATACACCTTTATGTCCTGATGCATTATGTCGTGGAAGATAGTGGTCATGGCTCTCATATACGTTGCTCAAACGTTCTTCAATCCGAAAGGCATAACCCAGTAGAAATAGGTCCCACAAGGTGTGGTAAAGGTAGTTTTCTCGGCGTCCTTCTCATCCATCAACACCTCTGATATCCTGCATAGCAGTCCATGAAAGATTGTATCTCGTGTTAGCGCAGATATCAACAAGGATGTGGATATTGAGCAAAGGGAAATTGTATTTGGGACTTGCCTTGTTCAAATCTCTAATGTCCACATACCCTCAGGTTTTCTTATCTTTCTTTGGCACTGGAACTACATTGGCAAGCCAAGTGGTGTACCAGACCACTCAGATTACTCCTGCCTCCAACTGTTTTGTGATCTCTTATTTAATCTTATCACTTATATCAGTTTTAATTTTCTCTGCTTTTGTTGGACTAGAGGGAATTGAGGGTAAGTAGGTAACTTATGAACCACCAAATCGATGCTCAACACTGGAATATCGTTGTATGACCAAGAAAACACGTCTTTGAATTCAAACAAGAGTTGGATCAGTGCGTCCCAAGTTTTCTCATTGGCGTGGATGCTTATTTTGGTTTCCTTGATTTCTTTGGGACCATGCAAGTTAACTGGCCTAGTTTAATTTAGATTTGGCTTAGGTTTATGTTCGAAGCATTTCCGTTCTCGATTGATTTCCCTAAAAACATCTTCTTTATTGTACTCCGGTTCTTGTTCCATTATTTCAAAATTAAGTGGATGTTTGGATCGGCGCACGAAGTTATCAAGCATGTCATGTTATTTAAAACCGCATTATTAGAATTGAAAGATATGATTAAAAGGAAAAAAACAAGAATCAGAAAGAATAAAGGAACATAGATAATGAAATATTGATTTCATTTCTTTGAAATTGGAAGATAACATGGCATATATTTGGAAAATAAAAAAGAAAAAAACTAAAAAAAAACATCCGAGTTACACCATGAGATAACTCGTGATGCAGAAAAGATGGCAAGACAGGACTAATGGGACTCCCGCCTGATTGGAAATGGTGTAGTTTTCCAATTTTGCAACTTGGCGTCTGGTCCCATGTATAGCACCTTAGCGGTGCTTGAGCCTTCTCCTGGTTGAACCATGTGGGTTTCATATAGCATTTTTCTCATTGCCCCACATATTTCCTCAATTTCTTAAACTGTGAAGGCCTCATCCTCTTCCTCTTCACTATACCCTGGCCCTACAAATGTTTCATACAAGTGTTGTAGTGGTTGAGGCAGAGCCCGTCCATCATGTTTTCTACGGTCCACCCATGTTATATCCTCTGGCGTTGGGTGGAAGCCTTGCACGAAGAACTTCTCTATTGTGGGAAAGACAATCGGCTCAGTTATCCCTTGCGAGGACCTTCCAAGTCCCCTCCTCGGTTTGAATCCATGTCGTATCATCTCTCTAGCCACCATGATTGAGGCATTGGAGAGGAAATGCTAAGGACAGGGTTTTCCCTCTTCAAGCTGATCAGCCACCACTATTTCGAAGGCCTAATAGACTATATGCTCACTACCCTCTCGAGCTTCGAGGCAGGGGACGGAGGGATCCCGATAAATTGACTACTCGTCTTCCCCAAGGACCACTATTTCTTGGTCCTCATGTTTAAATTTTATCATCTGATGAATAGTGGAAGGCAGAGCCCCAGCTCCGTGGATCCATGGCCTTCCCAGGAGGTAGTATTAAGATGTGTCCGTATCTAACACTTGGGAGGTTACCTCAAAATCAACTGGGCCAATGGTCAGGACCAGATCGATCTCTTCGATTGTGTCCCTTTTGATACCATCAAAGGCTCAAACACACACATTGTTCGGAAGAATCCTTTCAGTCCCGATTTCTATTCGATGTATGGTTGAAAGTGGGCATATGTCCACCCTAGGGTCTCCATCTAACATTACCCTTTTGACATAATAACCTTCACATTTGACAGGTAAAAAATGCAGGGCTTTGTTGTGAGCGGCCCCTTCTGTGGGGAAGTAATTTTTACTAAATGTGATCTAATTGATTGCGAATAATTTTGTCGCCATTCTTTCTAATTGTTCCACAGAGGTTTGAGCTGACACGTATGCCTCATTGAGAGTTTTGGCTAGTACCCTCTAGTGCTAAAAAAATTCGATCAACAAGGATAGCAAGGAGACTTGTTCATGGGATTTTCAAAGGTGGTCCACCACTTCATTGTCAAGCATTTTCATCTTCCGAAAGAAAACTCCGCCTCTTCGGCACTCACTGGTTTCTTTGGTGAGAATCGCTTCTTGGTGGCAGTGTTCACTTCTTCCAAGTTAGAGTATTTCTTTACAGGGTAACTTTATTGAGTCTCTTAAGAGATTTCTTTGCCTTATATGTCACCATAGTTTTATGATAATTCCAAGGAACTGTAGTGGGGTCTGTAATAGACCTCTGAGGAGCGCGGCCAACAACCATGGGCTCACTCAGCCTTGGTGGATTAGTTGGCACCCGCACTACTTAGGTTCCTTTGGGCACATACATCTGGGTAGTCCTATTCAACTCAAATCTCATAGGGGGACTCAAAGTCAACTGCTTTTCCTGGCGACCTCGTGGGACATAGAGGACAACTTCTTTGGCAGGTGTTGCCCAGTTTTAACCTCAACTTTCTTTTCAATTTCAGGGTGTGTGGCTTTGTTCTTCTTTTCCCCTTCATCTCTCTTTGGGGAAGCTCTTGGCTTTCCATCTGTATCAACAATTTCAATTATGGCCATTAAAGCCGGGTTGAATTCTTTATCCTCACAGATCATTACGATTACCGATCCGTTGTTCTGGGTCGAAAACGGGTTGTCGGTCATATTAGGGACATCCTCATCCCTTAACACTATCTTCCTATGTTCTATCAAATCTTCCACAACTTGCTTCAAAGTCCAATAATTTTTGCTGTCATGCCCTTCAGCTCCCGGGTAATAAGCACACCGGGTACCCCGTTGGTAGGAAGGCGATTTTGGGTTTTATTTGTTAGGAGGTACGGGATGTAGTAGACCCAATTGGACAAGTTTTGGGAATAGAATGGAGTATATCTCCGCGATTGGCATAAAGTCTTTCCTTCTGGGTGGCTCACGGGAACAGAAGTTATTTTGAGGAGGACGAGGGTTGTAGTGGTTTTAGTGAGGAGGCTGGTTTCTAGGAGCTTTGTTCCTATTGGCCCGCTGCTGCGATCGTGCAAAAGGTTGAGCATTCATGACCGCATATAGTTGAGGAGCATAAGGCATGACCTGGTGAGGATAATAATGTTGAGGGGTTCTTTATGAGAACATGGGTCTAGGAGCATGATGTCTTCTCGTAACCGATGCTGCCATCGAGGTTTCTTCTTTCTTTTTGCCCATTGTGACTCCTCCAGACCCACTTTTGATGGCTTGGGAGGTTGCTCTGATAGCGGACTGACCTAGAATTCTGCCTGTTTTCAGTCCGTTTTCCACCATTTCTCCTATTTTGATGGTTTCTGCAAATGGTTTTCCCATAGCCGACATCATATTCTGGAAATAGTCTACTTCTGAGCTCGTAAAAATACAGTCACATTTCGACCTCATCCATCGGATGTTTTACCCTTTGACGCCTGTTCACGCCACTTGATTGCATACTCTCTAAAGCTCTCAAAGGACTTCTTTTTCAAATTTGCCAACGAGTTGCGGTCCGGAGCAATGTCTATATTGTACTGAAAATTTCTAGCAAAATCTCTCATGAGGTCATCCCAATTGTGCCATCGCGAGATGTCCTGATCCATGTACCACTCGGCGGCAATACCCACCAAACTTTCGCCAAAGTAAGCCATGAGTAATTCTTCTTACCCTTCAGCACTGTGCAATTGGTTGCAATACGTTTTTAGGTGAGAAATAGTATCACCATGCCCATCGTAATTTTCAAACTTTAGAGTTTTGAATCCACTAGGAAAATGCACGTGCAAGAACATGCATAGATTAGTATATGACACACTCTTCTGCCCACTCAGACCCTGCATGTTTTTGAGGCTCTGTTCCAGGCTTCTCATCCTTTTTTCCCTTTCATCCTGTTCAGGAGTGTTGGGAGTCTTGTCTTGTCCTGTTATGAACTCAAATGGTGGCTGAGGATAAGTGTAGGTGTGGTACTGAGGAGGCTCAGTTTGGTAAGTGGGTGTTTGGAATGTAAAGGCCGATGGATAAAAAGTGGGTCTAGGCAGTGCAGGCTATGTCGTTGCTGCTCATGGGGGAGCAGTAAAGATATTAGGGACTAATCGAGATGTGAACTTCTGGGGGCGGACCTCCGAAGGTGCTCCAACAAAATAAACCGATATGGTGGGTTGTCCCAATGAGATGTTTAGATGACTGATGGGAACATTGGAGGTACCCCCACATCTAGGGAAAAGCTCGGGGAATCTGGGGATAGCACTCAGAGGCTCTTTTCCATTCGTCCATGCATCCCACATCTCCATAACGCTAAGGAGTAGGATCCTGTTTTCCTCGGCTGTTGCATGCTCTAAGGCCGGGATGCCTGAGATTGGCCTATCTTCCGAGATGGGAATTGCTGGCAAGGTCATTTTAGACGACATTTCTATACTTCCTTTTGATCTGGTAAAATATTGATGCGATGTCAGCTTACCAAAAACCAACCACCGTTTCTAAAAACCTAATCTGGAAGTGACAGCAACAAACGATTAGTTTGAGACAAGCAACATTTAGGAATTGCACATTGGGGTGTGATGCACCTGTACAGTTAAACAGATGTCTATATGTTTGCAATGGTTGCATGTGTCATCCTGGATTTTCATTTCTATTTTCCTTTCTTTTGATTTCCACTCTTCGTTTTTCTTGATTTTCTCTCTCTCATTTTCTCATTTTCTCATTTTTCTTTTCTCTTTTTCTTTTTTCATTTTGTGCCTTTGCCTTTTTCCTTGCCATCATTCTTTTGTTTGCTTTCTTGTTTTCTCTATTTTTATTTCTTTTCCTTTCTTGTTTTCTTTTATTTTCTTCCCCCTTTTTTTTTCTCTTCTGTTTTTTTTCTTATCTTTTTTCTCTTTTCTCTTTATAGGGTTACAATCGAATCCTATGAAGATTGCCTACATATCATGACCCGGCATGAGTCAGACCGAGCGTAGTTCATGAAAAATAAATGTGAATAGAAACAAAATGTTTTGAGATTTTAGAGTTTCATATATGGAAAATACTTTGATTTCAAAGACTCAATGCTAACTGATTAAAACGTTAACAAAATAAATACAGACTCCAAATTCAAAATACAGACTCGAACAACTTGAAAGAATCTAGCGAAGGAAAAGTACAGACTCTAGGGGAAAAGGAAATATAGACTCAATATGAAAATCATGAATACATTAAAGCTCCTGGTGGCTATGGGACATTGTTCGGTCTCGCCGCAGGCCTATATGCAAGATCCCCTTGAAGCCTATCCAAGTCTCTCATTATCTGTTTAACAAATATCATTACTGCCGCAAAAAAGGTGGTGCGAGTCATGTTCTCGCACGCTTGGAATTTCCTAGTTATGTAATGAGCAATGGTCAGGATCCTCTCTCAAATTCATCCATTTTCTTGAAGCATCCGCCCTATCTGGTCATTTCTGGCTTCGAAAATTTGATAGTCACGAAAGTGTTGAGTTTGTAACTTTTGTAGTTCCTCCTCCATTTGGGCCATCAAGTCATAGAATTATTCCCTATCGTTTTGAATTCTTTGGCATGCTTAGTTGCCTCGCCCCCAGTGTAATTATTTTGCTTCTCAGATTGGTAATAGTCCCTTCATAATTTCTCTTCATCTGTCGCCCCAATTAGGCCTGATCTTCCGCTTTATTTGCCCATTGCGCCTGGATTTTGCTATATTCTCTTTGGATTTTTCCAAGTCCTGTTGGCACTCTGAGACTTGTCTTTTCAGTCCGCTTATAAATCTTTCATCGGCCCGACTTCTCTCGTGGTTGTTAGCAACTATTTTCATTTGTCGGATCTGAGCCCTAAGAGCCTCATTTTCTTGGGTCAATTTCTCCGTGTCACCTTCGTCAGCTGCGGCATGCAAGATTCTTTCAAACTGGAGATCTGAACCTGCTTTTCCAACTCTCCTAATCTGGTCCTATATTCACTCTCTTTTTCTAACCAATACCATTGCACCTGATCCCCATCAGTGATATGTGGCCTCTTTGCGGGCCTTTGAGGAATCTGGAACCTCTCGCCGAACCAAACCATGTACTTGGAGTCTACTTCGCCCCTGGATCGATCTCGCACTATGGTTTTAAGCTCAAGAAACTTGCACTCATTCCATATTTGGTGAATCTTTCCTTCTGGGAATGCAGCTTTTGGTCCTCGTTCGATGACTTGTTTACTCATATCTTCATCACTGTGAATAGTTTGGAATCTTCGGAATCGACGCAAAACCCTCGGTGCCCTCATGTAAGTCAATACCATTTACCCGGGTTTTAAATTCTTCAATACATCTCCGCCCGGTAGAACCATAGTTCACATACCCGATCCGATGACTGAGATGTTGTGTATCCATAGCTGTAGCAACAAATTACAGCCTTGGAAGAATTCCCCCCCTTCTCGGCATATCGTCAGGGCTCGATATACTTCAAACAAAATTAGCGGAACTACCTTACTATTGGCTTTTTGATTGCGGAATCCATCATTCCTACAAGGCCGATCTCTATATGACAATTTCTTCGGGGAAAAGCCATAACTCCCAAGAAAGCTACCAAGAAAGCTAAGCCCCGCCTTGCCTCCCACTTGTCTCTGTTTCCGGCATGGGTTAGGCCGGAGTTCGGTTCTTCAAATTCTCGGGGGTTGCCATATCGATTGTACAAGAACTGGAGTGTGCAATACCCTTCCGATATATTTCCCTCCCGAACTTTCTGAGCAATAGTTAACAAGTCTAGGAACCTATGGGGAGCTACCGGTCTTGGTGCCAACGGTTAGTGGCTTCTGAGATTTCCATTTAAACCTGCATAACTAGCTATTTCTTCCAATGTTGGTGTGAACTCGAAATCAGAGAAACAGAATACATTGCGAGTGGGGTCCCAGAAGGGTATCAAAGCCTAAACTATGTCCAACCTTGGCTTGTCTTTTAATAAACCGGCGAGGCCTCTTAGGACTCTTGTCACTATTTCTTTTCTGCCCGTTACTAAGTCACCCCAACACATATAGAGCTTCAAAGGGATCTCTTTAAGGGCCGTGAAGGGTTCAATTTCATCTGGGCTCATCCTGCACATTTATTATGTGTGATTTAAAGACTTATTTTGCCCTAGAAGGGGGAAAAAATCACATCATTTTCTTTTCTCTTTTTCTTCAAAAGTCCTCAATTCTTTATTTCAAAATAAGACTTCGGTTTCGCAGATACGACCTTTTTGCGCTTCAAGGAAGAAGACTATAAGGTTTTGCCTGCTCACCGTTGAAAATGACCCAAGGTGGCTTTTTATGCAATTACAGCCTTCCGACGCCCTTTTGGGGACATTCGGCTTATTGTAGACAAGAATGGCATCAGCTGACTTATTTGTGTCTAAAATCAAAATTTTTGTTGTTGTTGTTTTTTGGGTATATTATTCAAAAGGAAATTGGATGCGATGGGGGGTGCCTATGTATTCCACATCCGGTGGGAATCAAACTGGCACAGTTCGGGTAGATTTGACAGAACCAAACTAGTTTTTTTTTTTTTTGAAAAACCTTTTTCTTTTCTTTGATTTTCTAAAAAATTTTGGCAGAGTTTCAGTATCATTTGGGATTGGGTTTTCAAAACAAGTGACTAACTCCCTCAATCCTAGAACTATGATTCTTCTCCCTATCTCTCTCTTTTTTTGTTTTTTTGTTTTTCCTATGTTTTTCTTTTCAAATTTCTCCCATTATTCAAAAATTGGCCAGCATGCAAAGCCGAGCACATAAATGCACAAGTAGCACGTAAGATGCATCATGATGGTCTTTTAATTTTGGTAAACCTGTCCTAGACGGACCCAACCCCTATGTTGAGTCCCCTAAGTCATATGCGCGTGATTCAAATAATTATTCCTACTAGGGATCCGTCATGAGGTCGATTTATTCTAGGTTTGCAACCTGGGTCTGTTGTTGTAGGCCTGTGGTATCCGAGCGCACAATTGGGGACGAGGAGGGGGCAACGTACTGGGAGCATGAAAGTCTGCCCGACCTTGTTAATTACCAACCCTGTTTTATTTGGTATCATTTCTACATAAAAAGATGTCTACGCGAACGTATGCAACATTTTCATAAGACTCAGAGGGAGGAAGAGTTTCGTAGTAGTTTATATAGATACAATTCACCACATCTTAAAGTAATACTGCATTTAGCACATTGGGATGAAACATGTAGGAAAATCAGATAAATCCAGTCATAACAGTTATTCTAAGCTCGAATTCTTAAACCTGAACGGAAGTTCTTGGTATCTAATGTCCCCAGCAGAGTCGCTAGAGCTGTCACACATCCTTTTTACACACCACCCCGGAGGATAGTGTATAAGGGTGTTTATCCATTTTAAGCGACATTATCCGAAATGTGATTATTTATTGAATTTTTCAAAGTCTCCACTTGGGATAGTTTTGGCTTCTGGTGTTCCAAGTCACCGGTTTGTCCTGAATCCCAAATCGAGGAAATTTCCGACTTCCGAATGAACTCTTTCAACTAAAAATTCTAAATAAGGAACTCTGTTGACCCGAGGGAAGGTGTTAGGCACCCCTGGATCCCATGATTCTAGCACGGTCTCTTAAACTATTGTAATTGGCTAAAAATATAATTTTAATACATGCTATCCTACTGTGAAATTTTGAAATTATTTACCGTATTTAACCAATAACTTTTACGAAATTAAACGTCTTAAAAATATATATATGGATCACGTCACATGAAATTCACCTGTATCCTCAGCACGTTTTATTCAACATTTTTGGATTTGGATTAGGAACACATGAAATGCATACCCGAAGTTAGGAAGGTAAAATTTTTAAAAAACGCGCCTAATGCGACTAGCGTGTTAATACCTTTGCTGGAGGCCATGGAAATTTTCTAAGTGGCTCACCTTATATTCTATATATTTCATGATTATGTGAGGGCCAGACAATTTATGATTTTTCTTTGGCGCGGTGCACGTCGTTTTATTTTTAAGGGCATCCTAAAGAGACTATTGTTTTGTATTAAAATTGTCTCTAATAGCCTAATTAATTATTACCACAAAATTCAGGCCTCAAGTTCAATTCCAAACTTAAGCAAGAGGACACCGTTTTAATTAAAATTTGCTACTTAACTTGAGAAGCCAAACACCCGCGTTACAAATTAAACTAATAGCCTAAATGAGTGGGCTAAGACCTTCAGCAAGTTGGGCCTCGATGCCAGTCTAAAGAGGTAGAAAATCAGTTGGCCATATAAAGGGTTGTCTAGCACTGGGCTCAAAAATCAACCCAATTTGGAGGTGCTCCTGACAGTCCATTAGTTCAGTTAAATAACTTGATTCAAAGGTTAATTTCATTGGAGCCTGTTATTGCGTTACTGGGCCTCCACTTTTATACAGATTTTAATTTGTATCCATTAACAGTTTGCATAATACATGAAACAATTTATCAAATCAACACATGCTGACCTTTAAATTCACGTACATATAGGAATGTAAAATAAAAGACTTTACACGAAAACTGATCCAACAAGCTAATGCGCAGAGAAACATAATGAATTTATAAATTAATTTTTGCACTCGCTTGATGATTTTTGCATTGAAACCCTGACTCCGTAACCATGTATTAAACATCTCAACCTCACGACTATTAATAACTGAAACTAAATAAATATAGTTCATACAAAATATGAAATTACTAGTCTTCAAATATAAACAGTAAGCTTAGTTTATATACTTAGCAAATGATCATCTTCCCATTCAAACCTAGGATCAAATTGCATTCTATAATACTGGGACAATCGAGGCATATCATATGATCAATAAAAAGCATAATCCACATACTACTTATTACATGAAGTACATCAGGATCTCACAATAATTAAAAACAGAGCATACCTAGGCAAATGGATTCACAAGGTAAAATCAGTACAATTTCGAATTAGTAAAACAGTGCATGAGATTCATCTCTTGTTTTCCACTTCATTCTTAAAATTCCATGACAATCAATTGAGTTTATAAAGTCAGGTACCTCGAGATTGAGGCAAAGAAAGACTGAGGAGAAGTCAGGAGCAGTATAATCAGCAGCAATAACAACAGCTTTGAATTAGTTTCGACCCAGAAATGATACTAACAGACCATCAATGAATTTCAAATGAACGACACTAGTGAACAACCAAAGACCAACTCGAATGAACTCAAACAAACCCAGCAATTAACCAAAGAACTTCTGAAAACTTTAACTACTGAAACAAGACTATTCAAGCCAATTTCAGCCTTATATAAACTGGAAAGTGAATTTCAGAACTTGAAGATTCGAGATCACTCTATAAATTCAATGGAACGGTGATTTCTTGGAATTTTAGGCTATCTGATGTTTTTATTATATTTTTAGTGCTTCCTTACCTTTTCATACCCCTAAAACTTGTAAAACAAGGCATGGATATGCCTTTTTATATCAAAAACTTAGGGCTTCTTTCAAATTCTGCTTTACACCCTTAGCCCCTCTTTTATTTTTTTTCTTCAGATTTTGCTTATTAATCTATCATTTTATGCCCTTTTGGCCAAGTTAGACAATTAAACTTTTGGAATTATAATTGGGACCCCATCTAGAGAGTTCTTGAGGTTTCCAATTCAGTTATTTGCAGGATTCTCTTATTTAAAAAACCAATACTACCCTTGATTTGATTATGAAATTACTACCTATGTTTTCTAAACCCCAACCGCCTTTTAACCCTAGTCAAGTATCCCTGGTTAATATCATTCAGCTATAGCCAAATAGATCCTAAGATTGAACTAATCGAACAGTCTACAAAATTTAAGCCTAATTAATACTAGCTTTCTAAAGCTAAAACTAAACAAAGTTAGCTACCAAGAAACAAAAAAATTAAAACTAGGCTGATACTAACCATGGGTGAACGATCCAAATTAAACAAAAGATTAAAGGAATGGATTCATGCTTTTAGTTTAGAACAATTGAAATCAAACATAAAAGTAAAGAGAAACAAACTCATGTTTTCAGTCTGAAACAATCAAACACAGGGGTTGGACATGAAGGAGAAAATTCTTTTATTTAAAACCAATATAGATAGAAAAAAGGTAAAGAAATAAAAGAAAGCTAAAACTCACTAATTAATTCGAAACAGATCTTGAAGCCTTGATTCACCTGAAATTGAGGCAAGTCGGTTATTCTTCGTATGAACAAACGAATGGAATCTGTCACACCTCTTTTTGACCACTACAACCCGGCGAAGGGCGTAGATAAGGGAGTTTTTCAAATTAAACGATAATCGAAACGGGATTCAATTATTTAACAGAATTTTAGAGTCGCCACTCAGGAGATTTATGGTGTCCCAAGTTGCTGCTTAGAATCCTGAATCGAGGAAAGAAAGACTCCGTTTGATAGTCCACGAACCAGAAAACCAGGTAAGGAATTCTGTTAACCCGGGAGAAGGAGTTAGGCATTCTCAGATTCCGTGGTTCTAGCACGATTGCTCAACAGTTATATTTGGCTTCAATTATCTAATTTTTATATAATTATGAACGTATGTGCATTTTGAATCTTTTAACCACTGTTATTGTTATTTTTAAAGAGAATTGCAATGTCGTTAAAAAATGCCTTGAACGCGTCACATAAACGCACCCTTGGTTTTTGACACATTCCAACTTCATTGAGATTTGGATTTGGGTCACATAAATGTGCACCCAAATTTAGGAAAGTAATATTATTAAACACGTGCCTAAAGCAACTACGCGTTATTAACTTTGCGAGAGGGTATGAAAATTTGCTAAACGGCTCATCTCGAATTCCTAAGTACTTTTATATAAACATTCAAAGAGTGCCGCATGATTTATGTGTTTCGTTCAGCGCCGCGCTCCTCATTTTATTAAAAGGCCAGTCTAAGGCGAACTAAAATTTTCTATTAGATTTGTCTCTACTTTAGCCTGATAAATAACAGTCAAAGCCTTGTATTCAAGTTTAAAAGTATAACATAAGGACAACTTCCTAAATAAATTGCTCCTTAATGCTGGTGGACCAAGAGCTGAGTGGCAAATTAAAAGCAATGAATTAACTAAAAGCCCGTAGTATGGACCACATCAAAAACCAACCATAGATTTTTTTTAGAGAAATGAAACTCTGAATTCTATCTTCAAATTTATCCTGATGGCTAATGTTGATCACATATAGTTTGAAGAACAATTGGATGATTTGCAGAAATAAATGTTGGTATCATTCGCACTTAACAATTCGACCCCTATAATCATTCAGACCTATTTGTAGGAGTTATTGTATGTTGAGGATGCTGAAAACACACAATAATCACAAGATCATATGTGTGTTCAAACAAAATGCCATCTCAATTTTAACTACTGCTTCTATATTTACACTTCATTCACGGACAAACAGCTAATTAACCCAAACTACAACAAAACCCAAAGCAATTCGTGAAGTCCATGTACAGTCCAGTCCAAATATAAACTTAATACATATCCAAACTGAATATCATTGAGCAGATATTCATAACCTAGTACATAATCGACTATTATTACATAAGGAATTAAATATAAAAACGATAAGAGTGAGCTTAGAATGCTGCATTTCATCCCAAATGAAGAGCTACACTTAGATGAATTTGAAGATGTGTACCTGGTATTGTGATGAAACAAAAGAGAAAGGAAAGGTCAGCAGTAGTCCAACAGCACACATAGCAGATTAACAGTCCACGAGCCCAAGGAAAAGCAATATCAATTCACAAAAATCCACTTAAACCAACACATAGGGAAACTAGTTCAACCTCAAACAGCATTGACTCAAATTGAAAACCCCAAATAACTTCTGAAATTTAACACCTTAACACTTTTATTTCGAGTTCGTTTCATCTATTTACACTAAAATTCGAATTTACAGCTGAGTATTGAAGCTAATCTCAAACATTCCAATGGAACAATATATTTTCCTTTGATTTTCTGCTGTTTTAAAACCAAAAGGACTTTAGGAGAATGGAGACTTTAGGAATTGTGTAGATCCTCGAAAGTTCCTCTCAATTCCATGGGAGTTTTTTGGATATTTTCAGCCTAAAAAACCTTGTCCATGAAGGCATTAGGGTGCCATTTATATCTTAAGCTTTAGGGAAAACCATTTTTCTTGTTTTACCCCTCTTAGTCCTTATTCTATCTTCAACTTTACTATCTTATTCCCTCATTTCCTAGCTTGCTACCCGAGTTACAACAATTAGAAATATGAATTTCATATTGACCCCTATTCTAGAAGCTTCCAGAGATTTCCATTCTAGTTACTATAGGTTTCTCACGCTCAATTACTCATACTACCCCTTACCCTTTCCAAGAATTACATAAACTACACAACTTCATTTTCAGCTTCCTTTCACTCTAGTCAATCTAACTATGGTTAACTAGTTTATGAACTAGAAACTTCCCAGTTGTAACCAAAATTTAAACTAACTAATCTTGCTAAACAAATTGAAATTAAACTCTAAAGAATCTTGAATGAATCATAGAACTAAAATTTAAATAACCAAATACAAAAAAAAAACTGAAGCTAATTACGCAGAATAAATGAACAAAACTAAAAAAAAATATGCAAGGCAGCAGATGAACCTGGAATCAATGCGAACAATTCAAATTATTAATAAATCTAAACTATATGGTAAAGAATTCAAAAACCTGAATCGGAAACCTAGACTAATCCCAATGATAACAACGGAACAAAACAACCAAAATGAAAATAAAAATCATGAATAAAAGCAGAGAAGGTAGTAAGAACGAAATACCTCAAAACTCTTACTCAAACTCAAACACTCGCGGATTTTCTTAGCATTATTTGGGTTAAACCGACCTTAATCATGTGTTCTCTATGATAAAACATAAGATTAAGGGTTGTTCGAGCCCAAAATCAAAGAAACCCCCAAACTCGAACAATAAGGGTTCTGGGTCAGGTTTCGATTTAGGATTTGAAATGAATGGGGAGGATTCGAGGATTAAGGGTCGTGGATTTAAGATGAGGGGTGTAAGGAGAGTGTATGGTGTTAATTTGATGGATTTTTGAAAGGGTTGTACTTTGCCCGGATTTTTTAAATTAATATTCGATAAGTTGTGGTGTGATTCAAGGGACACTGGTGTTAGATTTGTGATGAGGATAGAGAGGGGATCCTGGGGTGTGTTTTTGGTAACCATTGGAGCCGGTGCCACCGTGGATGGCGGACCCTTTGCTCCTTTGGACGAAGATTCGACGAGATTGGGAGACATTTGAGGGAAACGGGTGGTGCAGTTGGAAGAGGGTTAGGAGGTGATATGGGGTAATTTTTGGGGTTCATTGGAACTACGCCGGCGGCAGCGATGATTTCCGGCCGGCGACGGACGGTGAAGAGATGGAGGTTATGCAACAGCATTACACCGGAGAGGTTAGGGTGTTTGGGTGGAGGGGTAGGGTTGTGTTTGGACAGTTTCATGCTAAACGTAGATAAGTTCTGGACCTTTTGATCTACTGAGATCAATGGTCTAGATCAATTAGCGGCAAAATCGTGTCGTTTTGAAAGGGGGTGGGGATGGATGGGGTTTGGGAAATGGGTTTGGGCTGAATGGGGTGGTTTTAAGGATAATGTTTGGGCTGGATCAGAGCTGGCCCAAATTATACATAACAATATTTTTTTCGTCTTTTCATTTTCCTTTATTATTATCATTATTATATATATACTTTTTTTTATTTCTTTTAATTCCGTTATTTCAAAGTAAAACTAAACACTAAATTAATCCTGAAGACTAAATTAAACTACCAAATCACACAAACTAATCAAATATAAAATTAAATGAATAATTAGCAGATTCGAATCTAAAATTTAAATAGTGCCAAAATAGACTATTTTTTGTATTTTTGTATTTTTGTAAGACTTTTAATAACTAATTAACTTCAAAGTAGGTAAATTTAAACCCTAGATGCAATGCATATTTTTGGTATTTTTTTGCAAATTAAAATGCACTCAACATACAAACAAACACATAGTTTATGCAATCAAATTCTAAATATCACACAGGTAAAGAAAAACAATCCTAATTTTATCAAATTTATAGGAGAAATTTAGGCTAGGCAAAAATCACATGCTCACAGCTGCCCCTCTTTGCTCGGAGACACGAAGGATTTTCGGGCCAAGATAAGTGAGGGACCATGAGAGTTTTTTTCCTGCCTGACACTCCATGAGAAGCGTTTTGAAAAAGCTTGACCGCACCCTGCTTCAGAGTTTTCCTACATATCCTCGGCTAAAGAGGAATCAGGTTAGTGTAGTTCGGGAGTGTTTGGTAGCTCGGACAGCCAGGTGCTGTGATTTCACTGTTGCTGGTGTTGCTGCTACTGCTAGCCCCCCTTATTACTCCTTGTGAAAAATGAAGAAGTTAAACTAAGCTATAAACTACGGATTACAAAAGAACATATCTACGTCTTCAATCTTGCTCTTGATCCTTGTTGCTTTGCTGCCTTATATTTCTTACTGTGAACTCCTTGTTGCCTTGTGACTGGTATTTCTTCCTGTAAAGCTTCCTGTTTCCTTGTTGACTTCTTGTTTTCTCTTCTTCTATGTTGAACTTTGCAAAATATTCCCTTATTATAACAGGTGGGCGCCTGATTACTAATACTTGAATCTTGAAAAGTATTCCCTTGTTCTACAAGTGGGCCTGATTACCAAACTTGAATCATAAAATTATTCCCTTGTTCTACAGGTGGGCGCCTGATTACCAAACTTGAATCTTGAAAATATTCCCTTATTCTAACAGGTGGCCGCCTGATTACCAAGACTTGAATTTTCAAAAAATATTCCTTTGATCTCCACGTGGGCGCCTGATTACCAAAACATGAATCTCAAAAGTATTTCGCTTGTTCTATAGGTGGGCGCCTGATTACCAAAGTTTGAATCTTGAAAAGTATTCCCTTGTTCTACAGGTGGGTGCCTGATTGCCAAAGCTCAAAATGTTGAAAAATATTCCCTTGTTCTACAGGTGGGTGCCTCATTGCCAAAGCACTTGATCTTGAAAAGTATTCCCTTGTTTCAAGGTGGGCGCCTAATTGCAAAAGATTGAAATTTTGAAAATTATTCCCTTTGTTCTACAGGTGAGCACCTGATTACCAAGACTTGAATTTTCGAAAAATATTCCCTTGTTCTCCATGTGGGCGCCTAATTACCAAATTTTGAATCTTGAAAGGTATTCCCTTGTTCTACAGGTGGGCGCCTAATTAGCAAGACTTGAATTTTTGAAAATATTCCCTTGTTCTCCAAGTGGGGACCTAATTTCCAAGACTTGAATTTTCGAAAAATATTTCCTTGTTCTCAAGTTGGGCGCCTGATTACCAAAACTTGAATTTTCGAAAAATATTCCCTTGTTCTCCAGGTGGGCGCCTGATTAAGAAAACATGAATCTTGAAAGTTTTCCCTTGTTCTACAGAGAGGAACCTGATTTCCAAAGCTTGAATCTTGAAAAGTATTCCCATGTTTAATAGGTGGGCGCCTGATTCCAAAGCTTGAAATTTTATAAAATATTCCCTTGTTCTACAGGTGGACGCCTGATTACCATGATTTGAATTTTCGAAAAATATTCCCTTATTCTCCAAGTGGGCGCCTGATTTACCAAAGCTTGAATATTGAAAAATATTCCCTTGTTCTACAGGTGGGCACCTGATTACCAAAACTTGAATTTTCGAAAAATATTCCTTTGTTCTACAAGTGAGCACCTGATTACCAAAATCTTGAAAAGTATTCCCTTGTTCTACAGGTGGGCGCCTAATTACCAAAGCTTGAATCTTGATAAGTATTCCATTATTTTACATGTTGGCACATGATTGCCAAAGCTTGAAATTTTGAAAAATATTCCCTTGTTCTACAGGTGAGCACCTGATTACCAAGACTTGAATATTAAAAAACTATTCCCTTGTTCACCATCTGGGCGCATGATTACCAAATCTTGAATCTTGAAAAGTATTCCCTTGTTCAACAGGTGGGCGCCTGATTACCAAGACTTGAATTTTCGAAAAATATTCCCTTGTTCTCCAGGTGGGCGCCTGATTACCAAAACTTGAATTTTCGAAAAATATTCGCTTGTTCTCCAGGTGGGCGCTTGATTACCAAAACTTGAATCTTGAAAAGTATTCCCTTGTTTTACATGTGGGCGCTTGATTGCCAAAGCTTGAAAGTTTGAAAAATATTCCCTTGTTCTACAGGTGGGAACCTGATAACCAAGACTTGAATTTTCGAAAAGTATTCCCTTGTGCTCCATCTGGGCGCCTGATTACCAAAGCTTGAATCTTGAAAAGTATTCCCTTGTTCTACAGGTGGGCGCCTGATTAGCTAGACTTGAATTTTCGAAAAATATTCCCTTGTTCTCCAAGTGGGCGCCTAATTACCAAAATTTGAAATTTCAAAAAATATTCTCCCGATTACCAAAACTTTAATTTTCAAAAAATATTCCCTTGTTCTCCAGGTGGCGCCTGATTATGAAAACATGAATCTTGAAATGTATTCCCTTGTTCTACAGATGGGCACCTATTTTCCAAAGCTTGAATCTTGAAAAGTATTCCCTTGTTTTATAGGTGGCGCCTGATTGCCAAAGCTTGAAATTTTGAAAAATATTCCCTTGTTCTACAGGTGGGCACCTGATTACTAAGACTTGATTTTTCGAAAATTACTCCCTAGTTCTCCATCTGGGTGCCTGATACACATCCAAGGCATCAACAACTTAATTGTGAATTATGGGGATGTGCCTAAACTCTATTGACCGGAATCGTTGACAAAGATCATGCAAGCATTGCCGGTATGGTATGAGTTTTAAATCTCTAGTTTCCCACTCTCCTTGAATTGGTGTACCAGAAGGTCCGAGTCTCCCAAGACCAAGATGCCTGGACACCATGTCTTCTACTAATCTCAGCCCCAAAATACATTCGTCATATTCTGCCATGTTGTTGGAGCAATAGAGCAAAGTTGAGCTGTGACTGGGTAGTGATGCCCTTCTCCAGAAATGAGCACTGCACCTATCTCGACGCCTTTCATGTTGCCCCCTCATCGAAGAACAATTTCCATCGTGAATTCTCATCCTGTTCCATTTCATCAATGTGCATCACTTCCTCATCTGGGAAGTATGTGTTCAAGAGCTCATTTCATCTATCGGGTTCTCAGCTAAATGATCTTCCAATTGTTGTGCTTTCATGATAGTCCTAGTTATGTAGATGAAGTCAAACTCAGTGATCAAGATTTTCCATTTTGCGATCCTTCCTGTGGGCATGGGCTTTTGGAAAATGTACTTCAACAGGTCCAGACGCGAGATGTGGTAAGTGGTACATGAGAACAAGTAATATTTTAACTTCTAGGCTACCCACGTCAAGGCGCAGCATATCCTTTCAAGATGAGTATACTTAACCTCGTAGGCCGTAAATTACTTGTTGAGGTTGTATATGGTCTGTTCTTTTCTCCTGGTGACATCGTGCTGACCTAATACACATCCAAATGAGTTATTCAAGACTGTCAAATATAAGATCAAGGGCCTTTATGGTTGTGGAGGGACCGATACCTGTGGGTTCAACAAATACTCCTTTATCTTATCAATAGCCTCTTGGCACTCTCCCGTCCATTTCGCTGCAAGATCCTTTTTCAATTGCTTAAAGATGGGCTTGCAGATGGTTGTGAGTTGAGCAATGGACCGACTAATATAATTCAATATTCTTAATAGACTCATCACTTCTGTTTTATTCATCGGTGGCAGTAGCTCTTGTATATCTTTGATCTTTGACGGGTCTAGTTCAATGCCTCGTCGGCTGACTATGAACCTTAGAAACTTCCCTGAGGGGACCCCAAATGCGCATTTTGCTGGATTGAATTTGAGATCATACCTGTGGAGCCTCTGGAAGAATTTTCTCAAATCTTTAACATGATCGGATTGCTTTCTGGACTTCACAATCACATCATCCCTGTATACCTCAATTTCTTTATGCATCATATCATGGAAAATGGTTGTCATGGACCTCATATATGTTGCCCCGGCTTTTTTCAAACCAAAAGGCATGACCCTATAGTAGTATGTCCCCCACAGTGTGGATAAATGTTTTTTCTCTGCATCTTCTTCATCCATTATAATCTGGTGGTAACCTGCATAACAATTAACAAATGACCCCATCTCATGCTTTGCACAATTGTCAATCAATATGTGAATGTTTGGCAGAGGGAAGTTGTCCTTTGGACATGCTTTGTAGGTCACGGTAATCGACACACACCCTAGTTTTACCTTCCTATTTTGATACGGACACAACATTAGCTAACCAGGTGGGATATCGGGTTACTCGTATGACTTTTGCCTTAAGCTGCTTGGTCACTTCCTCGTTGATTTTCACTCTCACATCATGTTTGAACTTCCTCAACTTTTGTTTGACGGGAAGACAGGCTGGGTCGGTGGGCAACTTGTGAACTACCAAGTCGACGCTTAACCCGGGCAGATCATCGTAGGACCATGCAAAAACATCTTTGTACTCAAGCATCACTTTAATTATTTATATCCTAAGTTGTGATTCCAGATGGACACTTATTTTGGTTTCTCTGACATTATACGGTCTTTCTAAATTGACCGCCTCTGTATCGCTCAGGTTTGGTTTGGGTTTCTCCTCAAATTGGCTCAACTCATTACTAATCTCATCCCAAGCCCCTTTTCCTCATCGTATTCTGGCTCATCCTCATGCTCTATTTCCTGAATTATTATTTCTGAACTAGACCGATTCTTAGGACTGGGTTATCTTTAGAGATTCTGCTTTTCCTCAATTCCTCAAGGGCGAAGTATCTTCCTGAACGAGTTAAAACTCTGGTCTCGCAAACTTCTTCCCTAACTTACTTTCCTTTATACATCACTATTGCTTGTTCGTATCTCCAAGGAACGGCTTTGTTGTTGACGACTGGCGGCTGGATTAGTTGATTTACAATGACGGGCTCTATGCGAACAGCTTCCACAATCACGATAGGTTCTCTAGCTGTCCCGTGTACTATTACTTTTGCATGTTCCTTTTTTGGTGCAACCGTGCATGTTGAGCTCCCTCGAACTATGACAGGTTTGTTGCTCCTTTTGCCACTGACTTCTCACTACTCATATTCTCAGTGTGCTTAACTTCACTGGATTTGACCATCATTACTATTTGTAAGGGCCTTTTGGACTATCCCCCTTTTTCCACGATCTCGATCATGTTGGTCTCATGATTGGGTGGCAGTGGGTTTTGGTTAATATTGGGTGCCTCTAGAGTCTGCACTTCAATCCGGTGGAGTCGATAAGTTCCTGGATAGCATTTTTCAAATGCCAACACTTTTCGATATCATGCCATGATGCAGCGAAACAATACTCGCAGCTAACAGAATAATCTAGATTCTTCGGGGGAGGATTTGGCAAATTTGCTTCGATTGGTCTCAACATATCCAATTGTTGCAGCCTGTGGAATAGACTAGTGTAAGATTCTTCCAATGGAGTGAATGTCTTCTTCTTCTGCACCCTTTCATTTCTCAGGACTAGATTGGCTTGGAAGGCGGGTATTGGGGGTTCTTGGTAGGCTCTTGGAGGTGGGTAGTGATTTTGTGGAGTTGGGTAGGTATTTTGTGGGGCTGGTGCACGCCATTGTGCATGGGCGGGAGGTTGGGTATAGGCTTGTGCGTGATGGACTAAGAAGCGAGGTTCTAATGGTGGATAGTAATGTTGTATGGAGGGTGTGGCTATTTTTGGTTGTGAGGACAAGGTTGGGTGTAGTGGGATGGAGCCCGAGGCCCGAACCAAGTCCCAGACTCCACTGTTGCTACTTCCTCCTTCTTCTTCTTTCCAAATGTTCCCCCAGCTCCGCCCTGGATGGCCTGAGTGGTTGACTTGATTTCGGAGTAGCTCATGATCTTGTTGGATTTGAGGCCTTCCTCGATCATACTTCCCATCTTGACTACTTCGTTGAAATATTTACCTGCTGATGGCGCCAAATGCCCGAAATAGGTAGGTTCCAAAGCCTGTAGAAAATAGTCAACCATCTCACTCTCCTTCATTGGAGGATCAACTTTGCCTGCTTATTCTCTCCACTGGAAACCGTATTCCCTAAAGCTCTCATTGTGTTTCTTCTCCAGTTTTTTCAGAGATAGTTGATCCGGGACAATCACAAGATTATATTGAAAAAGGCAAGCAAACGCTTGTGCCAGGTCATCCCAAGTATACCACCGATTGTGATCCTGCCGAGTGTACCACTCCAGTGTCGACCTACTTAAACATTGGCTAAAGTACGCACTTAGCAATTTATCTTTTCCCCCTGCTCCCCTCATTTTGCTGCAAAACCTCCTTAGATGCGCGATTGGATCTCCGTGTCAATCATACAAGTAAAATTTAGGCATCTTGAAACCTGGGGGCAACTGCACGTATGGAAATAGACAAAGGTCCTTGAACGCCACGCTCACCTTGACACCTAACCCTGCATGTCCCTAAATGATTGTTCTAAACTTCTGACCTTTCTAAGCACCTCCTCCTACTCAGGATTTTAATTGGCTTTCTAGCTCCTTCCGGGATTTCGAGATGAGGAGCATAGGAGTATTGATGGTCGTAAGCATGAAGCAAGGGGTTCACTTGATGATCTATGGAGTGCGGAAGGAGGAGGTTCCACATATATGGGAGCAATTGATGGAGGGGGGTGAGGACAACTTTGGGTAATGGAGGTGGTGGTCGTTGAGAGGTTGTACCTTGGTGGTGCGAGTAGATAAGGAAACTTGAGGGAGGGTCAGTGGTGGACAGGTCAGGAGCTTGGGCCAATGGAGGGTTGAAGGTTGGATTAGCAGGATAGGTTGGTGGTGGATGTCCTCTTACCTATGCCTGGTACATATCAGCCATTTGGTGCTTTAGTTTGTACATTTCCTCATTCATGGCATTAACGTCCAATTCCTCTACTTCTTTCGAGGGTCAATAATGCTGACATCGATTTCCTGATTGGTTGATTCCTCCTTCATGGCAATAGATCGCGTGTTGGTGGAGTGGGTTGCAAGAATGTCGTAAGTACTAACCACATGTCTAGTCTGGAATTACAAATCCCCAAAAACGTGTTAATGGTTAGGTTCTAACACACAAGCGACCACATATTGGGTGTGAATGCACTTAAATAATGATTGGTCACTACATGTATCACTTGCTCACGTCATCCCGACTTTCATTTCCTTTGTTCGCAAAACCCCCCTCTTTTGACTTTATTTTCTCTCTCTCCTGTTTTCTTGTTTATTTCCTTGTATTTCCTCTGCCTTTCTTCTCTCTTTTCTTTTTCTTTATTCGGTGATGGCCGAATCCAATGTAGATTTCCTACATATCATGACCCCGCACGAATCTGACCGAGTTTAGTTCTTGCAAAATAAAGGAGAAGCATAAAACAATTTGTCACTTTCAATTTTCCTAACAACAAACTTGGTTACAAAGACTCGAGAAATTGACAGACTCTGATAAAGGACGAATAATAGACTCGAAGGATAGTTAACCATGCGCAAAAGAAAAATACAGAGTCTAAGTCAAACTGACAGACTTTTTAAAGAAAAATACAATCTCAAGAAATTACGAATACATTAGGGCTTAAATTGCTCCCCGGACCCGCGTGGCATCGTTCGGCCTTGTTGCAGGTTGACTATGACTAGCTAACTCCCCTTGGAGGTAATGAATATCTTCCATTACGCGGCGAACAAAAAGCATTGCGGTGGCAAAAAAACATAGATCTAGGCATATCCTGATAGCTGCAACATTTTATTGCGATATAGTGGGAAATCCATTTGATTCTCTCTCGTATGACACCTTTCTCCTGCAATAACCGCCCAATTTGCTCAGTTATGGCTTCCAAAAATTTTTTGGCTACTTGATTCTGCTTCTGAAGCTGTTGCAAATCCCACTCTAATTATGTCAATGTTGCATAACAATGTCCCCTTTCAATTTTGAACTCTTTTGCTTGTTTGTGCATTTTGTTTTCTACGATGACGAACCTTTTCTTAAACCGTGTCAGCTCACCGTCAAACTCATATTTTAGTTGCCTAGCCAGACGTGCTCGCTCTACCACATTTTTTGCCAATTGATTTTGATCCCTAACTAGTTCTTTTTCCGCTTTTTTCAAATCAAAACTGTAGTTACTCATCTTCTGTCTCAAGCCATCTATAAGCTTTGTATCCTTGGCACTCCGGTCGGGGTTTTCCGCTGTTACTTTCATTTTCTGGATATGGGCCCCAAGGACCTCATTTTCCTTGACGAGTTCCTTCTTCTCGCCTTCATCTGCGGTTGCCTGCAAATCTTTATCCAATTGCAAATTCAAGATCTGCTTCTCCAGCTTGCTTATTGTAGCCCTGTATTCTTGTTATTAGCCGACCAGTACCATTGCTCTTGCGATGCTTTGATGAATTCCTGGAGATGAGGCCTTTTGGCTGGCGTCTCGAAATCAACTTCTCTACTGTAACAAGCAAGGTAACGTGGAGACACTTGGCCTCTGGACCGATCCCATACGCAAGTGTTTGCTTTTAGGTATTGGTATTCATTCCAAATTTTTCGGACCATTGCTTCGGAGAACTGACCATCAGGCCCAATCTCAACTACCCGGATACTAAGATCTTCGTCCTTGGGCACTATCTAGCACCTTCCGAGTTGTCTCAAAATCCAATACAGAGTATATGGCGGGATGCTTCTAGGACCCATCAGAAGGAAGTGAGGCCCTGTAACCGGCATGTATATGATCTCGTCCACAGATAACCATCCCGGCGTCCACTCTATTTGACCGGCAGTGAGGGACTGAAGGTAGGATATCCATCCTGTTACCCCTTCGGGCAAGCTGAGCTCTTCAATTCTTGTGTAAAACCCTTCTATGCAAGTTTTCTCTAGTAACCCATAGCTCATGAACTGGGGACGGTGGCACAAATGTTCGGTTATCCACATATGCAACAATAGATTGCATCCTTCAAAGAAATCTTTCCCAGCCCTGCAAGCTGTGAGAGCATAAAATATCTCAGCTACTATCATAGGCGCGAGTGTGCACTTGGCTTGGGTGCGTAGAGTGTTGACAACCCCTGCTATTTTTATGTCAATGTTCCCATCTTTCCCTGGAAACACCATAAGCCTAGAAAAGCCACCATAAAAGCGAAACGTCTATGTTCTTCCCACTTGAAGCGGTTTCCTTTGCTGCAGATTTTGTCCTCTGGATTATTGAACCACCCTATGTGGCCATATCTGGTATATAGGAATGAAAAGGTGGAAAACCCTGCTGCCAGGTTTGAGTCGTGTACCACTTTGCTTATCTTCAGGGTATCTAAGAATTTGTGCACTGCTACAACTCTTGGGGCAACCAAATACTTGTATCTCAAAAGAAGTTCAGCATCCCCAATGCACTGGGCTATTTCTTCGAAGGTCGAGGTAAATTCAAAATCTGAGAAGTGGAACACATTGTGCGCCAGGTCCCAACACGTGACCAACGCTCCTATGATGTCACCTCGAGGTGCAATCTCTAATAGTCCGGGAAGGCCTCCCAAATATTTCCTTACCTCATCTTGCCCTTCTGTACCCAGATCATTCCACCGCAACTCCAATGGGACCCTTCTTACAAATGAAAAAGGTTTGTTTTGGATTGTGCTCATCCTACACATTTATATAGGTGGATTAGCAACTTAAGACTTTATTCCATTTGACTTCAAACTCAAAAATTGACCCATTTCTTTTATGTAATTTATTTTCAGAAATCAGAGCCCAGCTTTGCAGGTACGACCTTTCAGCACCTCCGGAGGAAGATTTTAAGGATGTGCCCACTAATTGGCCAAAATAAAATACAAACCCAAAGGTGGCCGCTAGTGCAAAATTATCCTTCCAGCGTCCCTTTTGGTAACATTCGGTTGTTCTTGTCAACAACGGCATCACCCAATTTATTTAGGACAATAAATAAATTTTGACATTTGTTTTTCTTTGTTTTGGCTATTTTTCCAAAAAAGGAGGTTGGACCCGATGAGGGTTGCCTACGTATCTTGCACCTGACGAGAATTAAACTGGCGTAGTTCAGGAAAAATTATTTTATAAAACAGTACTATGCTTTCCCTTTTTCATAAAAACAAAACCATTCATTTTGAAAACAAGTTTTTTTCTCTTTTTCTCTTTTTCTTAGGTGAATGAGACAGACTCCCTTTTGTCTCCTATTTTTTGTTTTACTTCTCTTTTTCCTTTTTCTTTTTTCTTTTTTTCAAAAATTCGGCAGAGCTTCGGCTGTATTCGGACATTGGTTCTTTTACAGTAGGTGGCTAACTCTCATTTCCCGTGAAAAGCGGGTCACGATGCAAATCCAAAATAAATTCACAAGTAAGATGCATTAGGATGGTCCATAATCCCGGTTACACCTATCCTAGACGGACCCAACCCCTATGTTGGGTCCCCTAAGTCAAATGCATGATGTAGATAAGTGTTCCTACTAGGGATTTGGCATGAGAATGAGTTATTCTATGTTTGAAACATGTGTATTTGTTCTAGACTACGTACCCGAGCGGACGAGTCGAGTCAAGGAGGGGGCTACGTACCGGGGACCCGCAAGATCGTATGGCTTTGTAACTTGTCTGAGCCTCTTTCTTATTTCAAGGTATGACACTACAACTCAAACAATATCAAAGCGGTAAAAGTATGATTTTGCACATGAAGTCAACATGTAAAATGATTATTCTAAGCTTGAATTCTTGAACCCTAAGCCAGAGATTCTGGGTTCGGTCCCCAGCAGAGTCGCAAGAGCTGTCACATCTCCTTTTGGCCACTACAACCCTGCGTAGGGCGTAGATAATGGAGTTTTTCCAATTAAAGGACATTCGAAACAGGATTCAATTATTCAAGAGAATTTTAGAGTCTCCACTTGGGAGATTTATGATGTCCCAAGTCACCGTTTAGAATCCCGAATCGAGGAAAGAATGACTCTATTTAACAGTCCACGAACCATAAATTCGGGTAAGGAATTCTATTAACCCGGGAGAAGGTGTTAGGCATTCTCGGATTCCGTAGTTCTAGCACGGTCGCTCAACTGTTATATTTAGCTTACATTATCTAATTTTTATACAATTATGAACCTATGTGCATTTTGAATCTTTAACCACTTCTATTGTTATTTTTAAAGAGAATTGCAACGTCGTCAGAACATGCCTCGAACAGCGTCACATAAATGCACACGTGGTTTTTGATACATTCCAACTTCGTTGAGATTTAAATTTGGTCACATAAATGTGTACCCGAATTTAGGAAAGTAATATTATTAAACACGCGCCTAAAGCAACTACGCGTTATTAACTTTGCGAGAGGCCGTAAAAATTCGCTAAACGGATCGTCTCGAATTCCTATGTACTTTATATAAACATTTATGGAGTGTCATGCGATTTATATGTTTCCTTCGGCGCGACGCTCCTCAGTTTATTAAAAGGCCAGTCTAAGGTGAACTAACATTTTCTATTAGATTTGTCTCTACTTTAGCCTAATGAACAACACTCAAAGCCTTGTATTCAAGTTTTATACTTGAACATAAGGACAACTTCATAAATTAAATTGCTCCTTAATGCTAGTGGCCCAATAGCTGAGTGGAAAATTAAAAGCAAATGAATTATCTAAAAGCATGAAGTATGGCCAACAAAATCAACCATAGATTTGTTTTGAGAGAAATGAAACTCTGAATTTTATCTTCGAATTTATCCAGATGGCTAATGTTGATCACATATAGTTCGAATAACAATTGGACGATTTGCAGATATAAATGTTGGTATCATTCACACTTAACAGTTTGACCCGGATAGTCATTCAAACTTATTTCTAGGAGTTATAGTATGTTGAGGATACTGAAAACACACAATAATCTCAAGATCATGCGTGGGTTCAAATAGAATGACATCTCAATTTTAACAATTGCTTCTATATTTACACTCCATGCACAGACTAATAGCTAATTAACCCAAACTACAACAAAACCCAAAGCAATTCGTAAAGTCCATGTACAGTCCAATCCAAATATTAACTGAATACAAATCCATACTGAATTTTATTGAGCTGATATTCATCAACTAGTACATAATCGACTATTATTAAATAAGGAATTAAATATAAAAACGATAAGAGTGAGCTTAGGATGCTGTATTTCAGTTCCAAATGAAGAGCTACACTGAGACAAATTTGAAGATGTGTACCTGGTATTGTGATGAAACAAAAGAGAAAGGAAAGGTCAGCGGTAGTTCAACAGCACACCTAGCAGATTAACTGTCCATGAGCCCAAGGAAAAGCAATATCAAATTCACAAAAATCCACTTAAACCAACACACAGGGAAACCGGTTCAAGCTCAAACAATGCTGACTGAAATTGAAAACCCCAAATAACTTCTGAAATTTAACACCTTAACCACCTATATTTCGAGTATGTTTCATCTTATTTACACTAACATTCGAATTTACAGCTGGGTATTGAAGCTAATCTCAAAAATTCCAACGGAAAAGTATATTTTCCTTTGATTTTTTACTGGTTGAAGACCTAAAGGACTTTAGGATAATGGAGACTTTTGGAATTGTGTAGATCCTGGCAAATTCCTCGCAATTCTATGGGAGTTTTCTGGATATTTTCAGCCTAAAAACCCTTGTCCATGAAGGCATTAGGGTGCCATTTATATCTTAAGCTTTAGGGTAACCCATTTTTCTTGTATTACCCCTTTTAGTCCTTATTCTATCTTCAACTTTACTATCTTAGTCTCTCATTTTCTAGCTAGCTACCCAAGTTACAACAATTAGAAATCTGAATTTCAATTTGACTCCTATTCTAGAAGCTTCCAGGGATTTCCATTGTAGCTACTACAGGTTTCTCATGCCGAATTACTCATACTACCCCTTACCCTTTCCCATAATTACTTAAACCATACAATTACATTTTCAGCTTCCTTTGACTCTACTCCAACTAACTATGGTTAACTAGTTTATGAACTAGAAACTTCCCAGCTGTAACCAAAATTTAAACTAACTAATCTAGCTAAACAAATTGAAATTAAACTATAAAGAATCTTGAATGTATCATAGAACTAAAATTTAACTAATCAAATACAAAAAAAAACAAAAGCTAATTACGTTGAACAAACGAACAAAACTCAAAAAGAAAATGCAAGGCAGCAGATGAACATGGAATCAATGCGAACAATTCAAATTATTAATAAATCAAAACTATATGGTAAAGAAATCAAAAACCTGAATCGAAACCCTAAACTAATACCAAAGATGACAATGGAACAAAACAACCAAAATGAAAATAAAAATCATAAATAAAAGCAGAGAAGGTAGTAAGAACGAAATACCTCGAAACTCTGACTTAGACTCAAACACTGGCGGATTTTCTTAGCATTATATGGGTTAAACCGTCCTAAATCATGTGTTCTTTATGATAAAACACAAGATTAAGGGTTGTTAGAGCCCAAAATCAAAGAAACCCTCAAACACGAACAATTACGGTTCTGGGTCAAGTTTCGATTTAGGAATTGGAACGAACGGGGAGGATTCGAGGATTGAGGGATGTGGATTGAAGATGAGGGGTGTAAGGAGAGTACATGGTGTTAATTTGGTGGATTTTTTAAAGGGTTGTACTTTGCCGGATTTTTCAAATTAAAATTCGAGAAGTTGTGGTGTGATTCGAGGGACACTGGTGTTAAATCTCTGATGAGGATAGAGAGGGGAGCATGGGGTGTAATTTTGGTAACCATTGGATCCGGCGCCTCCATGGACGGCGGACGCGTCGCTCCTTTGGACGAAGATTCGATGAGATTGGGAGACATTTGAATGAAACGCATGGTGGGTAGGAAAGGGGAGGGTTAGGAGGTGATATGGTGTAATTTTGGGGTTCACTGGAGCTACGCCATCGGCGGCGACGATTTCCGGCTGGCGCGGACGGTGGAGAGACGAAGGTTATACAACATCATTACACCGATGTTAGGGTGTTTGGGAGACGGTTTGGAGAGGTGGGGGTATGTTTGGGCAGTTTTATACTAAACCTAGATCAGTTCTGGACCGTCTGATCTACTGAGATCAACGGTCCAAATCAATTAGTGGCAAAACGGTGTCGTTTTGAAAGGGGGTATGGCTGGACCGGGTTTGGGAAATGGGTTTGGGCTGAATGAGGTGGGGTTTAAGGTTAATGTTTGGGTTGGATCACAGTTGGCCCAAATTATACAAAAGAGTCTTTTTTCTTCTTTTCATTTTTCCTTTATTATTATTATATATATATATATATATATAATTTCTTTTAATTCCCTTATTTCAAAATTAAACTAAACACTAAATTAATCCTAAAGACTAAATTAAACTACCAAATTACATAAACCAATCAAATATAAAATTAAATGAAAAATTAGCAGATTCGAAGCTACAATTTAAAAAGTGCAAAAATAGACTATTTTTTGTATTTTTGTAAGACTCCTAATAACTAATTAACTCCAAAGTAGGTAAATTTAAACCCTAGATGCAATGCGTAGTTTTTTTATATTTTTATGCAAATTAAAATGCACTCAACATGAAAACAAACACACAATTTATGCAATTAAATTCTAAATATCACACAGGTAAAGAAAAACAATCCTAATTTTAACGAACTTATAGGAGAAATTTAAGCTAGGCAAAAATCACATGCTCACAGAATCGATTTATAATGAATTGATTCGAAGAAATAGAGGCTTGGGTCGAATGGCTTGAACCGTTGACATTTAGAATTCAGATCTAAAGTTTGAACAAAGGTGGATAGCTTTGAAGGAAAATAATCACGTACTAGGCATGAGAGAGGTACGGGGGTAATGGGGTATTCTTTTGAGGCGATGTGGAAGCGGCGCCGCCATGGGTGGTGGAGAAGTCGCCCTTTCAATCAAATATTCGAGGACTTTGGCTTGTATTTGAGGCACATTTGTTACAGAAATTGAAAGAGGAGGTTAAGGAAATGAAGTGGTGTAATTTTGGGGCCTATCGGAGCATCGCTGCCGGCGGAGGCGATTTCCGACGGACGGCGAAAGGTTGGTGGAGGACGGTGGCATTACGCTGGTTGAGAGGTAGAGGGGCGTTAGGACACAAAAATACCTAATGATGGGGGATTCTTAGTAGTTAGATCAAACAACCTAGACGGCTCAGATCAGCAAGCATCTAAACGACGTCGTTTGATGGATGGGGGATTTGGATCGGGTTATTAAGACGGGTTGGGTCATACTTGGGCTGAAAATGTTATTTAAAAACTAGCCCCTATGGGGTTGTTTAATTTAAGACCATATTTCAGCTTCTTTCTTTCTTTTAAATTATTTTAAGTAATAAATTAATTTTATTAAGTACCAAATTAAAACATGATTTTAAACCTAAAATTAAGCTAATTATTTTTCCTTAAATTATCAAATTCCAACTAAAAGAAAACTAAAAAATAAAATGTAAAATTACTATTTTTATTATTATTTTTTGTTTTGGTAATATTAATTAACTAAAAATATTAAATTGAACCCCAAATGCAAAAGGTGCTATATTTGTTTTTATATTTTTATGAATTATATTGACTAAAAATGCATTAAAATGCAATTGAACACAAAATCATGCAATTAAATCACAAAATTAAGCGAAAAATCCTAAGTTTATGAATTCTATTGGAATAATTCAAGAGATACAAAAATTACGTGCTCGCAACAAGTATCCTTTGCCTCGCATTGATGATTTATTTGACCAACTTCAGGAAGCGAGGTTGTTCTCTAAGATTGATCTCCGTTCAGGTTATCACCAGTTGAAGATCAGGGATTCAGATACTCATAGGACTGCTTTTAGGACTAGATATGGTAACTATGAGTTTCTTGTCATGTCATTCGGGCTGACCAATATTCCAACAATGTTCATGCATCTGATAGACAGTGTATATCAGCCTTATCTAGATTCATGTGTCATTGTGTTCATTGATGATATCCTTGGATACTCGCGTAGTCAGGAGGAGAACGCACATTTTTTGCGGGTTGTATTGCAGAGATTGAGGGAAGAGAAGATTAATACAAAGTTCTCCAAGTGTTAGTTTTGGCTCAACTCAATGGCTTTCTTGGGACACGTGGTGACTAGCGAGGATGATTTAGGTTGACCCGAAGAAGATAGAGGCGCTGAATAGTTGGCCTAGACCGTCCTCAGCCATGGAGATTCGTAGTTTCCTTAGATTGTCAGGCTATTATCGTCGGTTTGTTCAGGGTTTCTCCTCTATTGCGTTGCCCTTGACCAATTTTACTCAGAAGGGTGTTTCATTTATATGGTCAGACGAGTGACAACTTTGACCATAGCTCTAGTATTAGTTTTGCGTCAGCTTCAGGTTCTTATGCGGTATATTGCGATGCTTTCTGAGTTGGGATTGGTTGTGTATTGATGTTGGAGGGTAGAGTTATCGCTTATGCTTCTCGTCAATTGAAACCCCATAAGAAGAACTACCATGTTCATGACTTAAAGTTGGATGCCATAGTTCATTCTTTGAACATTTGAAGGCACTACTTGTACGACGTATCTTGTGAGGTATTCATCGATCATCGCAGTCTTCAGCATTTGCTAAAACTGAATGATCTTAATTTGAGGTAGCATAGGTGGCTAGATTTGCTTAAGGATTATGATATAACTATTTTGTATCATCCGGGAAAGGCTGATGTAGTGGCCGATGCCTTGAGCCGAAAGTCAGTGAGTATGGGGATCTTGACGTACATTCCAATTAAGGAGAGGCCACTTTCAGTCGATGTTCAGGTCTTGGCCAATCGGTTTTGGAGATTAGACATTTCAGAGCCCAGCAGAGTGTTGGCTTGCTTGGTTTCTCGATCTTCTTTATATAATCGCATCAGAGACCACCAGTATGATGATCCGCATTTGCTTGTACTCAAGGACAAAGCATGGCGATGCCAGAGATGTGACAATTGGTGATGATGGAGTGTTAAGAATGCAGGGCCGGATCTATGTGCCAAATGTGGATGGGCTGAGAGAGTTGATATTGGAGGAGGCCCATAACTCGCAGTATTCCATCCATCCGGGTGCCGCGAAGATGTATCGGGATCTTAGGTAGCACTATCGTGGCGGAGGATGAAGAGAGATATTGTGGAGTATGTAGACCGGTGAATTAATTGTCAGCAGGTGAAATATGAGCATCAGAGACCAGGTGGCTTGCATCAGCAGATGGTTATTCCCGAGTGGAAGTGGGAGAGGATCACCATGGATTTTGTTACCGGACTCCCTCGAACTTTGAAGAAATTTGATGCCATTTGGATAATTGTAGATAGGCTGACCAAGTCTGTGCACTTCATTCCAGTTTGTACTACTTATTCTTCAGAGCGGTTGGCAGAGATTTGTATTTAGGAGATTATTCGGTTTCATGGTGTCCCAGTTTCAATCATATCAGATCGGGGCACTCAGTTTACCTCTAAATTTTGGCAAACGGTTCCGCGAGAGTTGGGTACTCAGGTACAGTTGAGCACAGCCTTTCACCCTCAGACGGACGGCAGTTTGAGCGCACCATTCAAATATTAGAGGATATGTTACGCGCCTGTTTTATTGATTTTGAAGGGTCATGGGATCGGTTTCTACCACTTGCAGAGTTTGCCTACAACAACAACTATTAGTCCAGCATTCATATGGCACTGTATGAGGTCATGTATGGGAGACGGTATAGATCTCCGGTTGGTTGTTTTGATCCCAGTGAGGCTAGATTGTTGGGTACATATTTGGTTCAGGATGCATTAGAGGAGGTGAAGATGATTCAGGATATACTCCGTACAACGAAATCGAGGCAGAAGAGTTATGCGAACAGGAAGGTCCGAGATGTATCCTATATGATTGGTGAGAAGGTTTCTCTAAAGGTTTCAGCCACGGAGGGTGTTATGAGATTCGAAAAGAAAGGAATGTTGAGCTTGCGGTTTATTGGGCACTTTGATGTACTTAGGAGGATTGGGGAGGTGGCTTATGAGCTTGCCTTGACACCCAGCTCGTCAAGCGTGCATCCAGCTTTCCATGTTTCTATGCTCCGGAACTATATTGGGGACCCGTCCCATGTTCTGGATTTCAGCACGGCATATAGAGCCAGCAGCCATTTTGGATTGTCAGGTTTGGAAGTTGAGATCAAAGGATGTTGCTTCAGTAAAGGTGCAGTAGAGAGGTTGGCTCGTGGAGAAGGCTACCTAGGAGACCGAGCGGGAGATGTGGAGCAGATACCCTCACCTATTTGAGGCTTTAGGTATGTTTCTTGACTCGCTCGAGAAAGAGCGTTTGTTTAAGTTGGAGAGGATGTGACGACCCGACCCGTCGTCACATGATTTACCGCCCCGTTTTCCCCATTTTCTGTTTCCTTATGCTTCATTATCAGTGTCGTGTGTAATCGAGTTGGTTTGGATGGATTTTTGAAGGAAATGATAAACTTAGTATCTTTAAGGAAATCTTAGTTTGGAAAAGTCAACAGGATGTTGACCTATGAGTTAGAGCGCTCAGATGTGAATTTCGACGATTAGCTTCGGGGGATTATTTGTGAGTTAGGAGTGTAATCGTAAGTGATTTTGGAGGTCCGGTGTTGAATTAGTCTTGAATTGGTAAAGTTAGTATTTTGACGAATTCCGGTTGATAGGCGAGATTTTGATCCGAGGGTCGAAATGGAATTACGAGAGTTGTTGTAGCTTCGTTAGGTGATTTGGGACGTGTGTGAAAACTTTCATGTCATTCGGAGGTGTATTGGTTGGGGTTTGATCAAATGCGTGTTTCGAAAGTTTTAGAAGAACTTAGGCTTGAAGCCAATGTAATTTGATGGTTTTAACGTTGTTTGATGTGTTTTGATGATTGTAACAAGTTAGAATGATGTTTTATGTTGCGTTGGTGCTCTTGGTTGAGGTCTTGGGGTCCTCGGGGTGATTTCGGATGGCTAACGGGGAGATTTTAACTATGGAAGGTTGATGAAAAAGTCATCAGCTGTTGCAAAGCATTTTGCTCTATGTGATCACAGAAAGAGTCGTGCGATCACATAGGAGTATTTGAGGGGTTGATTGGTTGTCCAATGCGATCACATCGTAAGGGCTGCGATCGCATAGTGTCAAGTGGACTTGGCTTGAATGGAAATTTTTTCAATGCGAACGCAGGTCTAAGTGTGCGATCGCATAGGGTCAGGGACTAATGAAGTACGATCGCAGGGATCTGTATGCGATCACATAATGTTAAATTTGGAGCTGGAATTTTTGTGCATTGCGATCGCATGCCTGGGGCTGCGATCGCATAGAGGAAAAAGGGACATGGGCAGAAGGGTATTAAAACATTTTGTTCCGCAAGGTTAAGTCATTTTCCACCATTGTTAAGCATCCTTGAGAGCTTTTGGACGGGAATTGAAGAGGGTTTCGACTGGGATTGATTGGAGGTCAGTTCTATAAACTAAAAACATGATTAAATTGTAAAATCAACCTAGAAATTAATGAAAACTTAGCAAAAAGGGGAAGAACTAGGCCTTGCAATTTGATATTTCAAATTGGGTTCTCTAGGGCCATTTGAGCTCGGATTTGAGAGTTCTTGATATGTATAGACTCGTGGAGAGATAAGGAATCCGTTGATGTAAAATTTTCTGAATTTCGAGAACTAGGTTCGGGGCTCGGGTTTTGCTAATTTTGAGATTTTTGCTATTTTTCGATTGTTTTCGATTAGGTATTGTTCCATTGAAATATCGTGATATATTCGTTGTGGTTTTGGTCAGATTCAATGTGCGAGGAGGTTGATTTGAGAGATAAAATCATTGCGAGCTAGGATTTTTGCTGGCTTGAGGTGAGTAATAAATGTCAATGTTGTCATGAGGGTTTGAAACCCCAGAATTACACATCGTAGTGCTATATTGAGCTGACTTGCACGTCGGATAGCGAGTGCGGGGTAGAGCACCGTTGGGGATTGTGACTTGATCTGTCCCGATAGATGAATTTACTTCGTATTTGACTGAGTATCACCTGTTATCATTACAATTTGAGCTAAAATACAGATAAAATCTATGGCCAAACATGTATTTACCAAATAATTTTAAACATATTTGACCTAATTTATGGTCAAACAGATACTTATATTTTGTAACTTATAAAAAGGAATAAAATTTCGATCCATAGACTTTAACCTTAGGCACCACCTCTATGTTTTTTTTATTTTCCTTCAATCTCATTTGTTGTGATATATATATTTTTATTTAAAAAAAATTATATCATGTACTTTAAAATTAGAATAAATCGTAGTAATTCATATGAGCTTCAAGGGATTAAGACCACCTATGAGATTATAGAGGATTTGTGACTAGGTTATTGTAAGACCCCAAAAGTTTAACAACCTTGATACCATTATATATACTTGATATGGTGTTTTAAGTAAAATATTATTTTAAAAAAAGTTTTAAAAATATAATTTTATACTGTTATTAATATTACTACTTTCAAATATTCTTTAAATTATCCACATAATACGAGAAAGTTTATGAGATTTTCTTTATAGTAGAGATAAAGATTATTTTCTCACAAGAAAGAAGATTATATTTTTATCATTTATATGATATAAGGATATTAAAAGTTGAGAAAATATGTGTATTCTTACATTGATGTTTTAATGAAATAATAGTGTATGTAGTAATTTTATATGGTACCATGATCATTAATATTTTAATATTTTAATAGTAGTACCTTAGGACGAGGACAATACTTTCGAAATTATAAGTATTATACTATTTCAAACAAGCGATAAGTGAATTCGTGAAGGTGAGAGGATAAAGTTAAAAAAAATTAGTTTCATCGAAGTTTATCATTTTGAGATAAAATACGGTCCAAGCTATAATATCTGGTATTTGTGGACTAGTATCATACTAGGTACCACATAATCATAATAGTAACATGTACAAAGTGCGTTAAAAATGACTAGTGTTTTAAGTAATTTAGTATAACTCTTAATTATATAGGTAATTAATTAATTATTAAATTAGTGAAGGATTAATAAATTAGTTAAGAAAACTGGATGAATATTTGGATAAGTTTAAGGGGGCTTAATGTGGCACCAAACCTTCCTCAAATTGATGACTCTTAATGCATTTGATAAGATGGCATTTAGAGACAATGTTTGGCGAAGTAATCAAACATTGCTCAAATTGATGACTCTTAGCTATAATACAATCACCCCCACCCCCCCCCCCCCCCTCTCTCCAAATTCATTAAGGAGAAATGCATAGCTAACATGTGGAATTCTCATTCTTAAGGGGAAAAGCTTCAGCAAAGGTAAATGTTGCAATAGCAACGAGATTGATTCAAACATTTCATTCGAAGTTTATCTAATGTTATCATAACGTGAGATTTAGATCCTATAGGGTACAGTATAATTTTTTTAAGAATATTATACAGATTTTTTTTACTTTAATCCGTCCATGCATATTATCGTAATTGATATATGTTAGATTTATTGTCAAGAGAATGAGCAGACATGCATCTTCATTTACCACTTTGTTTATCTTCAGGGTATCTAAGAATTTGTGCACTGCTACAACTCTTGGGGCAACCAAATACTTGTATCTCAAAAGAAGTTCAGCATCCCCAATGCACTGGGCTATTTCTTCGAAGGTCGAGGTAAATTCAAAATCTGAGAAGTGGAACACATTGTGCGCCAGGTCCCAACACGTGACCAACGCTCCTATGATGTCACCTCGAGGTGCAATCTCTAATAGTCCGAGAAGGCCTCCCAAATATTTCCTTACCTCATCTTGCCCTTCTATACCCAGATCATTCCACCGCAACTCCAATGGGACCCTTCTTACAAATGAAAAAGGTTTGTTTTGGATTGTGCTCATCCTGCACATTTATATAGGTGGATTAGCAACTTTAGACTTTATTCCATTTGACTTCAAACTCAAAAATTGACCCATTTCTTTTATGTAATTTATTTTCAGAAATCAGAGCCCAACTTTGCAGGTACGACCTTTCAGCACCTCCGGAGGAAGATTTTAAGGATGTGCCCACTAATTGGCCAAAATAAAATACAAACCCAAAGGTGGCCGCTAGTGCAAAATTATCCTTCCAGCGTCCCTTTTGGTAACATTCGGTTGTTCTTGTCAACAACGGCATCACCCAATTTATTTAGGACAACAAATAAAATTTGACATTTATTTTTCTTTGTTTTGGCTATTTTTCCAAAAAAGGAGGTCGGACCCGATGAGGGTTGCCTACGTATCTCGCACCTGACGAGAATTAAACTGGCGTAGTTCAGGAAAAATTATTTTATAAAACAGTACTATGCTTTCCCTTTTTCATAAAAACAAAACCATTCATTTTGAAAACAAGTTTTTTTCTCTTTTTCTCTTTTTCTTAGGTGAATGAGACAGACTCCCTTTTGTCTCCTATTTTTTGTTTTACTTCTCTTTTTCCTTTTTCTTTTTTCGTTTTTTTCAAAAATTCGGCAGAGCTTCGGCAGTATTCGGACATTGGTTCTTTTACAGTAGGTGGCTAACTCTCATTTCCCGTGAAAAGCGGGTCACGATGCAAATCCAAAATAAATTCACAAGTAAGATGCATTAGGATGGTCCATTATCCCGGTTACACCTATCCTAGACGGACCCAACCCCTATGTTGGGTCCCCTAAGTCAAATGCATGATGTAGATAAGTGTTCCTACTAGGGATTTGGCATGAGAATGAGTTATTCTATGTTTGAAACATGTGTATTTGTTCTAGACTATGTACCCGAGCGGACGAGTCGAGTCAATGAGGGGGCTACGTACCGGGGACCCGCAAGATCGTATGGCTTTGTAACTTGTCTGAGCCTCTTTCTTATTTCAAGGTATGACACTACAACTCAAACAATATCAAAGCGGTAAAAGTATGATTTTGCACATGAAGTCAACATGTAAAATGATTATTCTAAGCTTGAATTCTTGAACCCTAAACAAGAGATTCTGGGTTCGGTCCCCAGCAGAGTCGCAAGAGCTGTCACATATCCTTTTGGCCACTACAACGCTGCGTAGGGCGTAGATAAGGGAGTTTTTCCAATTAAAAGGACATTCGAAACAGGATTCAATTATTCAAGAGAATTTTAGAGTCTCCACTTGGGAGATTTATGGTGTCCCAAGTCACCGTTTAGAATCCCGAATCGAGGAAAGAATGACTCTATTTAACAATCCACGAACCATAAATTCGGGTAAGGAATTCTATTAACCCGGGAGAAGGTGTTAGGCATTCTCAGATTCCGTAGTTCTAGCACGGTCGCTCAACTGTTATATTTAGCTTACATTATCTAATTTTTATACAATTATGAACCTATGTGCATTTTGAATCTTTAACCACTTCTATTATTATTTTTAAAGAGAATTGCAACGTCGTCAGAACATGCCTCGAACAGCGTCACCTAAATGCACACATGGTTTTTGATACATTCCAACTTCGTTGAGATTTAAATTTGGTCACATAAATGTGTACCCGAATTTAGGAAAGTAATATTATTAAACACGCGCCTAAAGCAACTACGCGTTATTAACTTTGCGAGAGGCCGTAAAAATTCGCTAAACGGATCGTCTCGAATTCCTAAGTACTTTATATAAACATTTATGGAGTGTCATGCGATTTATATGTTTCCTTCGGCGCGACGCTCCTCAGTTTATTAAAAGGCCAGTCTAAGGTGAACTAAGATTTTCTATTAGATTTGTCTCTACTTTAGCCTAATGAACAACACTCAAAGCCTTGTATTCAAGTTTTATACTTGAACATAAGGACAACTTCATAAATTAAATTGCTCCTTAATGCTAGTGGCCCAATAGCTGAGTGGAAAATTAAAAGCAAATGAATTATCTAAAAGCATGAAGTATGGCCAACAAAATCAACCATAGATTTGTTTTGAGAGAAATGAAACTCTGAATTTTATCTTCCAATTTATCCAGATGGCTAATGTTGATCACATATAGTTCGAATAACAATTGGACGATTTGCAGATATAAATGCTGGTATCATTACACACTTAACAGTTTGACCCGGATAGTCATTCAAACTTATTTCTAGGAGTTATAGTATGTTGAGGATACTAAAAACACACAATAATCTCAAGATCATGCGTGGGTTCAAATAGAATGACATCTCAATTTAAACAATTGCTTCTATATTTACACTCCATGCACGGACTAACAGCTAATTAACCCAAACTACAACAAAACCCAAAGCAATTCGTAAAGTCCATGTACAGTCCAATCCAAATATAAACTGAATACAAATCCATACTGAATTTTATTGAGCAGATATTCATCAACTAGTACATAATCGACTATTATTAGATAAGGAATTAAATATAAAAACGATAAGAGTGAGCTTAGGATGCTGTATTTCAGTTCCAAATGAAGAGCTACACTGAGACAAATTTGAAGATGTGTACCTGGTATTGTGATGAAACAAAAGAGAAAGGAAAGGTCAGCGGTAGTTCAACAGCACACCTAGCAGATTAACTGTCCATGAGCCCAAGGAAAAGCAATATCAAATTCACAAAAATCCACTTAAACCAACACACAGGGAAACCGGTTCAAGCTCAAACAACGCTGACTGAAATTGAAAACCCCAAATAACTTCTGAAATTTAACACCTTAACCACCTATATTTCGAGTATGTTTCATCTTATTTACACTAATATTCGAATTTACAGCTGGGTATTGAAGCTAATCTCAAAAATTCCAACGGAAAAGTATATTTTCCTTTGATTTTTTACTGGTTGAAGACCTAAAGGACTTTAGGATAATGGAGACTTTTGGAATTGTGTAGATCCTGGCAAATTCCTCGCAATTCTATGGGAGTTTTCTGGATATTTTCAGACTAAAAACCCTTGTCCATGAAGGCATTAGGGTGCCATTTATATCTTAAGCTTTAGGGTAACCCATTTTTCTTGTATTACCCCTTTTAGTCCTTATTCTATCTTCAACTTTACTATCTTAGTCCCTCATTTTCTAGCTTGCTACCCAAGTTACAACAATTAGAAATCTGAATTTCAATTTGACTCCTATTCTAGAAGCTTCCAGGGATTTCCATTGTAGCTACTACAGGTTTCTCATGCCGAATTACTCATACTACCCCTTACCCTTTCCCATAATTACTTAAACCATACAATTACATTTTCAGCTTCCTTTCACTCTACTCCAACTAACTATGGTTAACTAGTTTATGAACTAGAAACTTCCCAGCTGTAACCAAAATTTAAACTAACTAATCTAGCTAAACAAATTGAAATTAAACTATAAAGAATCTTGAATGTATCATAGAACTAAAATTTAACTAATCAAATACAAAAAAAACAAAAGCTAATTACGTTGAACAAACGAACAAAACTCAAAAAAAAATGCAAGGCAGCAGATGAACATGGAATCATTGCGAACAATTCAAATTATTAATAAATCAAAACAATATGGTAAAGAAATCAAAAACCTGAATCAAAACCCTAAACTAATACCAAAGATGACAATGGAACAAAACAACCAAAATGAAAATAAAAATCATAAATAAAAGCAGAGAAGGTAGTAAGAACGAAATACCTCGAAACTCTGACTTAGACTCAAACACTGGCGGATTTTCTTGGCATTATATGGGTTAAACCATCCTTAATCATGTGGTCTTTATGATAAAACACAAGATTAAGGGTTGTTAGAGCCCAAAATCAAAGAAACCCCCAAACACGAACAATTACGGTTCTGGGTCAAGTTTCGATTTAGGAATTGGAACGAACGGGGAGGATTCGAGGATTGAAGGATGTGGATTGAAGATGAGGGGTGTAAGGAGAGTACATGGTGTTAATTTGGTGGATTTTTTAAAGGGTTGTACTTTGCTGGATTTTTCAAATTAAAATTCGAGAAGTTGTGGTGTGATTCGAGAGACACTGGTGTTAAATCTCTGATGAGGATAGAGAGGGGAGCATGGGGTGTAATTTTGGTAGCCATTGGATCCGGCGCCTCCATGGACGGCGGACCCGTCGCTCCTTTGGACGAAGATTCGATGAGATTGGGAGACATTTGAATGAAACGCATGGTGGGTAGGAAAGGGGAGGGTTAGGAGGTGATATGGTGTAATTTTGGGGTTCACTGGAGCTACGCCATCGGCGGCGACGATTTCCGGCCGGCGCGGACGGTAGAGAGACGAAGGTTATACAACATCATTACACCGATGTTAGGGTGTTTGGGAGACGGTTTGGAGAGGTGGGGGTATGTTTGGGCAGTTTTATACTAAACCTAGATCAGTTCTGGACCGTCTGATCTACTGAGATCAACGGTCCAAATCAATTAGTGGCAAAACGGTGTCGTTTTGAAAGGGGGTATGGCTGGACCGGGTTTGGGAAATGGGTTTGGGCTGAGTGAGGTGGGGTTTAAGGTTAATGTTTGGGTTGGATCACAGTGGGCCCAAATTATACAAAACAGTCTTTTTTCTTCTTTTTATTTTTCCTTTATTATTATTATTATTATTATTATTATTATATATATATATATATAATTTCTTTTAATTCCCTTATTTCAAAATTAAACTAAACACTAAATTAATCCTAAAGACTAAATTAAACTACCAAATTACATATACCAATCAAATATAAAATTAAATGAAAAATTAGCAGATTCGAAGCTACAATTTAAACAGTGCAAAAATAGACTATTTTTTGTATTTTTGTAAGACTCCTAATAACTAATTAACTCCAAAGTAGGTAAAACCCTAGATGCAATGCGTAGTTTTTTTTATATTTTTAGGCGAATTAAAATGCACTCAACATGAAAACAAACACACAATTTATGCAATTAAATTCTAAATATCACACAGGTAAAGAAAAACAATCCTAATTTTAACGAACTTATAGGAGAAATTTAAGCTAGGCAAAAATCACATGCTCACAGAATCGATTTATAATGAATTGATTCGAAGAAATAGAGGCTTGGGTCGAATGGCTTGAACTAGTCTTGAATTGGTAAAGTTAGTATTTTGGCGAATTCCGGTTGATAGGCGAGATTTTGATCCGAGGGTCGAAATGGAATTACGAGAGTTGTTGTAGCTTCGTTAGGTGATTTGGGACGTGTGTGAAAACTTTCATGTCATTCGGAGGTGTATTGGTTGGGGTTTTGATCAAATGCGTATTTCGAAAGTTTTAGAAGAACTTAGGCTTGAAGCCAATGTAATTTGATGGTTTTAACGTTGTTTGATGTGTTTTGATGATTGTAACAAGTTAGAATGATGTTTTATGTTGCGTTGGTGCTCTTGGTTGAGGTCTTGGGGTCCTCGGGGTGATTTCGGATGGCTAACGGGGAGATTTTAACTATGGAAGGTTGATGAAAAAGTCATCAGCTGTTGCAAAGCATTTTGCTCTATGTGATCGCAGAAAGAGTCGTGCGATCACATAGGAGTATTTGAGGGGTTGATTGGTTGTCCAATGCGATCACATCGTAAGGGCTGCGATCGCATAGTGTCAAGTGGACTTGGCTTGAATGGAAATTTTTTCAATGCGAACGCAGGTCTAAGTGTGCGATCGCATAGGGTCAGGGACTAATGAAGTACGATCGCAGGGATCTGTATGCGATCACATAATGTTAAATATGGAGCTGGAATTTTTGTGCATTGCGATCGCATGCCTGGGGCTGCGATCGCATAGAGGAAAATGGGACATGGGCAGAAGGGTATTAAACATTTTGTTCCGCAAGGTTAAGTCATTTTCCACCATTGTTAAGCATCCTTGAGAGCTTTTGGACGGGAATTGAAGAGGGTTTCGACTGGGATTGATTGGAGGTAAGTTCTATAAACTAAAAACATGATTAAATTGTAAAATCAACCTAGAAATTAATGAAAACTTAGCAAAAAGGGGAAGAACTAGGCCTTGCAATTTGATATTTCAAATTGGGTTCTCTAGGGCCATTTGAGCTCGGATTTGAGAGTTCTTGATATGTATAGACTCGTGGAGAGATAAGGAATCCGTTGATGTAAAATTTTCTGAATTTCGAGAACTAGGTTCGGGGCTCGGGTTTTGCTAATTTTGAGATTTTTGCTATTTTTCGATTGTTTTCGATTAGGTATTGTTCCATTGAAATATCATGATATATTCGTTGTGGTTTTGGTCAGATTCAATGTGCGAGGAGGTTGATTTGAGAGATAAAATCATTGCGAGCTAGGATTTTGGCTGGCTTGAGGTGAGTAATAGATGTCAATGTTGTCATGAGGGTTTGAAACCCCAGAATTACACATCGTAGTGCTATATTGAGCTGACTTGCACGTCGGATAGCGAGTGCGGGGTAGAGCACCGTTGGGGATTGTGACTTGATCTGTCCCGATAGATGAATTTACTTCGTATTTGACTGAGTATCACCTGTTATCATTACAATTTGAGCTAAAATATAGATAAAATCTATGGCCAAACATGTATTTACCAAATAATTTTAAACATATTTGACCTAATTTATGGTCAAACAGATCCTTATATTTTGTAACTTATAAAAAGGAATAAAATTTCGATCCATAGACTTTAACCTTAGGCACCACCTCTATGTTTTTTTTATTTTCCTTTCAATCTCATTTGTTGTGATATATACATTTTTATTTAAAAAAAAATTATATCATGTACTTTAAAATTAGAATAAATCGTAGTAATTCATATGAGCTTCAAGGGATTAAGACCACCTATGAGATTATAGAGGATTTGTGACTAGGTTATTGTAAGACCCCAAAAGTTTAACAACCTTGATACCATTATATATATTTGATATGGTGTTTTAAGTAAAATATTTTTTTAAAAAAAGTTTTAAAAATATAATTTTATATTGTTATTAATATTACTACTTTCAAATATTCTTTAAATTATCCACATAATACGAGAAAGTTTATGAGATTTTCTTTATAGTAGAGATAAAGATTATTTCCTCACAAGAAAGAAGATTATATTTTTATCATTTATATGATATAAGGATATTAAAAGTTGAGAAAATATGTGTATTCTTACATTGATGTTTTAATGAAATAATAGTGTATGTAATAATTTTATATGGTACCATGATCATTAATATTTTAATATTTTAATAGTAGTACCTTAGGACGAGGACAATACTTTCGAAATTATAAGTATTATACTATTTCAAACAAGCGATAAGTGAATTCGTGAAGGTGAGAGGATAAAGTTAAAAAAAATTAGTTTCATCGAAGTTTATCATTTTGAGATAAAATACGGTCCAAGCTATAATATCCGGTATTTGTGGACTAGTATCATACTAGGTACCACATAATCATAATAGTAACATGTACAAAGTGCGTTAAAAATGACTAGTGTTTTAAGTAATTTAGTATAACTCTTAATTATATAGGTAATTAATTAATTATTAAATTAGTGAAGGATTAATAAATTAGTTAAGAAAACTGGATGAATATTTGGATAAGTTTAAGGGGGCTTAATGTGGCACCAAACCTTCCTCAAATTGATGACTCTTAATGCATTTGATAAGATGGCATTTAGAGACAATGTTTGGCGAAGTAATCAAACCTTGCTCAAATTGATGACTCTTAGCTATAATACAATCACCCCCCCCCCCCCCCCCTCTCTCCAAATTCATTAAGGAGAAATGCATAGCTAACATGTGGAATTCTCATTCTTAAGGGGAAAAGCTTCAGCAAAGGTAAATGTTGCAATAGCAACGAGATTGATTCAAACATTTCATTCGAAGTTTATCTAATGTTATCATAACGTGAGATTTAGATCCTATAGGGTACAGTATAATTTTTTTAAGAATATTATACAGATTTTTTTTACTTTAATCCGTCCATGCATATTATCGTAATTAATATATGTTAGATTTATTGTCAAGAGAATGAGCAGACATGCATCTTCATTTACCACCGAACTACGATTAGTTAGGCAATAACACATTTACTACTAAGCTATAGTTGGTTGGGAAGTTATACATTTATCGCGGAGCTATGGCCAGTCGGAAAATCATACATTGACCACCGAGATACGGATGATTAGGCAGTTACATATTTACCATCTAGATACAACCGATCGACCAGTCTTGCATTTACCATCGTGCTATGGCCGGTCGGATAGTTACTACTAATCAATTGACAGTCATACATCACAAGATATTGATAACAGTCTCAAAGAGAATGATTATATATACAAGTATAATAAGTATGCATATATAGTGGCACTTCAGATATTCAAGTTGATTTTTTAGGTCTTTAATTAATGTTGACTTATTATTACGTTTCAGCTCCGTCTTACATACTCGGTACATTATTTGTACTGATATCCTTTTATTGGGGACACTGCATTCATGCCTGCAGGTACAGATAATCAGTTTGACGAGCCTTCATAGTAGATGAGGTTAGCATTCAGCGAAGGATCTGCAAGACTCCACCTCATTTGGAGTGCAGCCGAGACAATAAGTCATCGTGTTAGAGTTTTGCTACAGAATGGGTAGGACGATACCCTATTCCATTAGATGTTGAATAATCTTAGAGGATTTGTAGACAATGGATCATTTTGTACAGTATGCCCATATGTATCCATATTTTAATAATGAAGGTTCATAGATACAACATTTTTCACTTATAATTATACATTACGAGTTGTAGCCATATTTGCCCATAAAAATTATAAAAATAAAAAAGGTTACAAAATGGTTCGCTCAAGCCAGTACAACATCAGATACCAACCATTCCTCCCCAAATTTGGCACACGACAAAAAGAATGGGATCTTTTGTATTAAAATAATTTAATTTCAAACATTTCAACATACCTTCACTGGTACTACTATAATCTTACAATCACAAAAATATGATGGTATAATTGAAACTACTAAGTTGTTTCAAAATTCTCCTTTTCCTTGATTTTAACCTGCGACAAACTAAAACACTTAGAGGTTGTTTGATAAAATGCATTAGAAAAAATAATATATGCATTAGATTGTGTATTAGTAAACTTTGTGTGTTATTCTTTTTAAATTTATGTATAGCTAATACAAGCATTAGTTATATATTATATTTGATATTATTCTATGTATATCTAATGCATAGAAAGACATAGTATTAGCAGTACCAAGGCATTTAGGAGTCATTTGGTAGGATGCACAAGAAATGTTTAATAATATGTATTAGTAATACTGGTATTAGGTATGCTTGCATTAGTGATGCTTCCATTAGTTATGGTAACATATTTATTATTCATTATTTGATTTGATGTATTAAAGCATTCCACAATTACTAAACAAATTGTTTGTTTAAAAATATAACCCTACTAAAAAACTTGTTTGTTTGATTTTTTTTTGGTAATTAATGTTTTATTAATCACCAACGTATTTGCATTACAAAACCTTACTCTAGCTTATACTCAGCTGACTATCTCTAATTCGTCAACTGACTACATATAATTAAACCTATCTCCTGATGATACTGAAGGTTAAATTGGTGTAACTTTTTTCTAATTCTAGGGCTACCTCTAACATTACAAATGTACGGTATCTCCCTCAACAAAACCGCACAGTTACGAAAAGTGTTGTTAAAAATTCTCGAGTTTCTTTCCATCCAGACAGCATATGCAACTTCATCAATTACCATTTTGAAGATATTGGCTCGACAAGATTTCTCTTTTTCATTACTGATGAACCATTGGAGTTTTTGATCCCAAATACATGTCTGAGGATGGCTCTCATGGAGCCACTGCATTACTTGCTCTCATAGATCAGATGAAAATGGACATGATAGCATAAGGTGATCTCTGGTCTCTATGTGGTTCTGGCACAATATACATTGTTGATCAACACTCAGTCCGCAACTTGCTAATCTATCTTTAGTTGGTAATCTATCTTGTAGAACCAGCCACAAATTGAAGACAGCTTTTGGTCTAGCATAATTCTTGATGATCAGATTCTTCCATGGTACTCTCGGCAGGTCTCCTAACTGCAAATGATATAGTTGTCTAATGGAGCAGTCCTGTCTCCTCCAGTGTTGAAAATTCTGCATATCAGCTCTAGAAGCTATAATTTTCCCGACCATCCAGCTTGCCTGTGTAGGGATTGGCATGTCTTCTATTGGCTTGTGTTTTATATAGTAAGCAGTGATCCACCTTATCCACAATTTATCCTTTTTGTGAGCCAGGTCCCAGCAAGTCTTTGCAATTGCAGCTTTATTCCAGAGTATAAGATTAATAAGGTTCATCCCTCCTGCTGATTTGGGAGTGCACATTCTGTCCTAAGAGACATAGGCTTTCTTAGTGATGGAGTTTAGACCAGACCAAACAATGCTTCTACATATTGCTTCAATCATCTTAAGGACTTTAGCAGGAAAGATAAATATATGTGCCCAGTATGCTTGAATGACAAATAGAACAGATTGGACTAGTTGGATCCTCCCAGTGTAAGATAGTTTCCTTGCAGTCCATGAAGTGATCTTAGCAGTAATCCTCTCGACTAGAGGCTGTCATTGGATCAAGGCAATCTTCTTGGTGGAAAGAGGAACAGCTAGATATTTGAATGGTAGATCACCATGAACAAAACCAAGGTGGTCTATAATCTATTTCTGCACTTCCAGTGTAACACCACCAAAGTATACTGAATTTTTGCTCAGGTTTGACTGCAGGCCAGAGGCTTCAGAAAATTGTGAGAAACATTTGAATATGGCTATGATAGAGGCAATTTCTCCTTTAGCAAACAGTAACAAGTCATCAGCAAAGCACATGTGAGTAATTCCTAGCTTTTTGCATCTAGGATGGAACTAGAAAGTTGGTTCTTTCTTTAGTTCATTGCATGATCTGCTCATATACTCCATTACAAGTGCAAATAGGAATGGGGAAATTGGGTCCCCTTGCCTAAGTCCTCTAGAAGATTAACCATTACTGAGAACCTTGCTGTTTTGATGCATTCCATAATCCAGTTAGTAAATCTACTTGGGAAGCCAATCTCCTCCGTAACCTGTTGTAGAAAAATCCACTCAACTGAATCATAGGCATTTAGGAGATCAATCTTAATCATGCATATAGGTGTCACATGTGCTCTGGTATAGCTTTGGATTAACTCGTATGCCAATGTGATATTGTCAGCTATCTTTCTGCCTGGGATAAAACCTGCTTGGGCTTCACTAATGATGCTAGGCATGACTTTTTGCAGTCTATTGGCCAGGATTTTTGAAATCATTTTGTACAGAACTGAGCAGCAAGCAATTGGCCTATACTCTTTAACTGTACTTGGCTTGGATACTTTAGGAAATAGAGTGATGGTGGCACAGTTTATAGGCTTATACATCTTTGTTGTTAAGAAAAACTCTTTGATGGCACTTATAACTTGCCTGCTAATAGTTCCAAGACTTTTTAAAACAAACAGCATTATAACCATCTATTACTAGGGCTTTATCATCTCCAATTGCTTTTAGGCTCTCCACAATTTCAAGATCAGTGACATTCACATATAATTCCCTTCTTTGTTGCTGTGTTAGGATTGGACCATTTTTCATGTACATTCTATTTATTGCTGGAAGAAATGAAGCTGATGATCCCATAAGTGTCTTATAGAAACGAGTGATCTCCTTTTTTATATCTGCATCTGTAGTGACTTTGTCTCCCATTACATTTATGAGTTCTGTGATCTGTTTATTCTAAGTTCTTTCTTTCAGAACTGCAGTAAAGTACTTGGTATTAGTATCTCCAAGTTGTATCCATTATGCTCTAGCCTTCTGCTGTAGGACACGTTCTTCAATTACTGATCACTTTTCTAGTTTCAAAACTATCTATTTCTCTTTCTGCTGCAACTCATTAGAATATGCCTTTGTCATTTGCTCTTGTACTTTTTTCAGTTCTTGTCTGCAAAGTTCTATCCTCTGAGGGATAGACTTGAACTCATTAACATTTAAGGTCTTTAAAGGACATTTCAATGCTTTGAGTTTGAACCATACTGCATTCATAGTTCCTGGGTTATCAGAATGCCAGACATTGGCCACAATCTGGTGAAACTCCTCATGTTCAGTGCATACATTGAAAATTTTGAAAGGTATCTTTCCTTTCCAGGAAGAAGATGCAAATGTCATTATCATGGGATTGTGATCAGAAATTAATGGTTGATCATATAAAGTTTCCACTTGGCTCCACTTGATCATCCACTAATAATTTCCAAATACTCTTTCCAGTCTGCTATATACTCTATCTACTCCAGTCTGCTTGTTTGTCCAGGTATAGTACTCACCCTTCCAAGGTAATTCTAACAGTCCAGCTTGTTGAATGCATTGACTAAATTCTTGAATTTCAGAATATCTGACAGGGTTACATGATTGTCTGTCCTTGTCATATAAAACAGCATTGAAGTCCCCAGCAACTACCCATGCATCTGTTATCCCTGATGAAAGTGCATGTAGACTACTCCATAGAGATCTTCTTTGTTCCATTCCATTATACAAATACACCACAGTGAGGTAGCATGTAATATCTCCTTTTCTGATACTAACCTTGCTATGTATCAATGGACCTTCCTCCTGAATACAATCAACTTCAAATATGTTTGAATCCCATAGTATCCACACTCTACCATTTCCATCAGAGACATAATTTGTTAGAGTACCCCATCCATGTGCCAGCAGATTAGCAATTCTATTGGCATTTATTTATTTAACCTTAGTTTCTACAAAACCGACAAGACTAATTTTATTTCTCCTAATATACTCCCTAACTTCTTTTTGCTTGTATCTTTTATTTACATCTCTTATATTCCAGAATAACCACTTCATTGATGAAAACTTGTTCCCCCTTTTTCCCCAGGTTGAACCTCATGCTTACTACCAGAGACTGCCTCAAATCTATTACTAACAGTAATGGGAGACAATGGTGGGAAATTAATAAAGTTGAATATTGGACTCTGAGGTTGCTTCCCTTTGTCTTCTTGCTTTTCTTTCTCTGTCATCAGATTTTGAGGTACATTGACCTCTGTAGGAACTTCATTTGGCACATTTTGTTGCACTATTATCTCTTTTTGTATGGGCACAGTTTGGACATGAACCTTAGTTCTCCATTCCTGAACTACCTTGGCCTTCCTCACTTGATTAGGCTGGTTTATGTTCTGCTTTGTTTGAACTACACAGCTATGATCAAGACATTTTTCACAGTAGGAAGGTTTCCAATCATAAACCACCTCTTGCAAGAACTTCTTTCCATTTGGATCCATTACCCATATCTCTCTTGTTAACTCTTTAGTGACATTAACCTCTATAAGCATTCGGGCATAGGAAATTCTTCTCTGTTTAGTTGTACATTCATCTGCAAATATAGGTTTCCCTAAGACACTTGCAATCCTGCTTAGTGATCTCATTCCCCAACAAGACAATGGGAGTTTCGGAAACTTTACCCATAGAGGAATGTCAGTAGAAAATTCCTCTGTAAAATCAAAATCTGGTGTCCATTGCTTAAGGATCATAGATCTGTTAGCAACTGAATAGGGCCCTGCACATAGGATCTCCTTAGCATCTTCAATTGTTTTGAATTTAACTATATAATAACCTTAATGAATATCTGGCTCTGGGACATGTGACCAGTGAAGATTGATAAACCTCTTCATCGCATTGAAACAAGGCCCATCCCCTAGAATGTACACAACTAAAGCACATATCCATTTTATCTCTTCCGCTTCTACCTCTGAATTGTTCAACTGTACCACAGGTTGTCCATCATCATTACAGGAGGCATATAGTCTAACGTCATTCCATGTGTTGCAAACCTATTTTTCTGAAATAGAGTAGACCAACTCTTTTTGGGTTCCTCCAATCTGTTTCTGCTGCTCTCCGGGTTCTCCTTTGCTTTCATTGCTGGTTGAACTTGTAGGGACTACTGCATGGCTACTATTCCAGTGGTTGATGCCTTCAATAGGTCTGAATCTTCCTCAATCGGAACTAGTGGAGCCAGATCTACTTCTGCTTCAATCGGAGCTAATGGAGGCAAATCAAGCTTCCTTGCGACTGTATCTTGGTGCGATGTCATCTCATTTGCATCTTGCTCAATTACAACTATGGTATCGGAGATCTGTATAGAGAGGTTCTGTACAGTGTTGGTAATAGGTTTCTCCACAATTGGTTGTTTGATTGTTGTTAACAACTTCTCAAACGTTGCTAATGGTATTTTTCGGGGTCTTCCTCTACCTCGACCTCCCCTTCTCGCCATTGTCACAAGCTCGGCGTACGTTTAGCTAATTGTTGTTTGTTTGATTTGAAAAGGATATTAAAAAAAATAATTTGTCTACCTATATTCTAGTGTAGAATTAAATATTTATTTATAAAAATGAAATTATGCTAAGTATATATTTATTTTACTAGGAATATAATTTTATTTTTTAAATTTTTTGGATTATTTTAAATTTGCATTAATGTAATAGCATATTTTAATCAAGCATAAATTTTAAAGGATAATTTTTATCTTTAACTAAGCTAATGCATGCATAAAAACTGTCACCACCAGGAATTCTCACCCTTGGATGTCGTGATGGCGCCTACCCGTAGAAGCTAGGCAAGCCACACATTTAATGTCCATGACTACTTTTATTTCAAATCCATTTTTACCAATTTGATTAGCAGAAAAAAATAATTGAACAACAGCGGAATTCAAAATTTAGCGGAAGACTTAAACGAAATAAACCAAAACAACAAGGGGAATTCATATATGACACTACTCAGAACTCGTGTCACAACATCCACGGACTACTAAGATTTTTTTGCATACAACCGTTTGAAGTAAAATGACACTTTCTGTCTCGAATATAAGAGATAACATATCATAAATAAAGATAGAAGAAATGTCGGGCCTTTGGACGCTTGCAGGACTACCTCAAGATCTTGTGAACTGAATGTTGGCTCCCGATCTACTACTGTGCACCATATGATGCTCAGGTACCTGGATCTGTGCAAAAGAGCACAGAGTGTAGCATCAACACTACCGACCTCATATGCTAGTAAGTGTCTGGCCTAATCCCGGCGAGGTAATGACGAGGCTAGGACCAGACTCCAGAGAAACCTGTGCAATTATATAATATATGGCAAAAATAAACAAGTAAAATTAGTTAAAAGGGAGGGGGTACATGCTTCGGGGAACAATTTAACTTAGCAGAAAATAATGAATAGGAAGGACTAGTATAGTATCTAAAACAACACAATTCATACTATTATTGCGGTGCGCAACCCGATCCACATGTATATATATATAACTGTTGCGGCGTGCAACCCAATCCAATAAAGAAAATATATCTGTTGCGGCATGCAACTCGATCCAATAAATATAATATATCTGTTGCAGCGTGCAATCTGATCCAATATAATATCTGTTGCGGCGTGTAATCCTACCTAATATAATAACTATTGCAGCGTGCAACCAGATCCCCATAAATAAATAAATATATATATATATATATATATATATATATATATATATATATATGAATATGTATATATATGGTAACAATGTTGCGGCGCCCAACCCGTTCCAAATGTATAACTTACAGTGACCACGACAATAGTCATGGCAAGGGATTAACTACAAACTACACTATCCCGACAAGGGAGAATCAGCTACATACAATCTCAATTCAACTTCTATCATCTCTTTTATCATCACTCTAACTCATAATTAACCGTCACGAAACTCAACTAAGACATTTCTCAATACCAGAGATTTTCTCATGATTTCAACAATAGCAATTATTTAGGAATTCAACAAGTATTAATTTAAGACTCACGGTCATACTCGGCACCAACATATAAATACTCGTCACCATGCCTTTACGTCGCACTCAACAAGAAATAAATTGCAAATATGACTCAACTCCTAATCGCTCAAGCTAAGGTTAGACCGAACACTTACTTTAAACTTCCACAGCCTAGTCAATCCTAGATTACTGCTTTGCCTCTCGAATTCGGCTCCAAATCGATTGTAACTATACATAAATGATTTTATAACATCAAATAATGCTAAACAATGTTAACCATATGCCTAATTATAACTTGTTCCATTATTTTCCCAAAAACTCAAAAATGGATCCCAGGCCCGCTTGGTTAAAACACGAGGTTCTGACCAAAATCAAATCATCCATTCACCCATAAGCCCGAATATATAATTTGTTTTCAAATTTGACCCGAAGACTAAATCTAAATCAAGGAAAATAATAAAAGGCCAACTCTATCCGAATCCCTAATTTTCCACCATCAATCATATGTTTTAAGCTTAGAAATTCATTACATATTAATGAAAATGGAAGAAAATGAGTTGAAGATTACTTACCTTAAGAAGTTTTGATGAAAGAATGCTTCAAAAATCACCCTAGGACTTTGGACAAGGAGGAGCTTTGGAAATTTTGAAAAAATCCCGTAAGGGTTCTGCTTTCGGTATTTAAAAATAGATAGGCAAAAATACTCATCGCGTTCGTGACAGGCTGGTAGCCTTCGAGATGAGTCACACTTAACAGGCCCTCATGATCGCGAGAAGAGGAACGCGAACGCGGAGAGTAAAAATGTTGTGGCCCAGAATTGTTCAACGCGAACGCATGAGCTAGCATGCGAACGTGATGAGGAGACCTGCAAGGCTCCGCGAGCGCGATGAGGAAAAAAAGACTCAGCCCTTAGCCCCAAATAACACTACGCGAATGCGAGGGTTTGGATGCAAACGCGAAGGAAGAAAAAGATAAAGCTTCGTGAACGGGGGCGATGCAACGCGGACGCGAAGAAGGAAAAAGTGTTTGCAACAGTTGAAGCAAAAACCTGCAATTTTCCAAGTCAAACCATTTCGAAACACCTCCGAAATACACCCGAGCCCTCGGGGCTCCTAATCAAACACACGTACTTACTCAACAAGTCAATCCTCAATTACCGCATTGCCTCTCGATTCGGCTCCAAATAGTTTGTATCTATACATAAATGACTTCATAACATCACATAGTGCTAACCAATACGAACCCAATGCCTAATATTAGCTTTTCCATCAATTTTCCCAAAAACTCAAAACTCGACCCCAGGCCTGCTTTGTCAAAACACGAGGTTCGGACCAAAATCAAATAACCCATTCACCCACGAGCTCGAATATATAATGTTTTTTCAAATTAGGCCCCAAGACGAGGTCAAAATCAAGAAAAATTGAAAAGCCCTAACTCTACCCAAATCCCTAATTTTCCCTCCTCAATCATATGTATTAGGCCTAGAAATTCATTTGATATTGATGAAAATGGAAGAAAAGGAGTTGGAGATTACTTACCCAATATGTTTTAATGAACGAATGCTTCAAAAATCACCCTAGGACTTTGGAGAAGAGGAACGCGAACGCGGAGAGTAAAAATGTTGTGGCCTAGAAAGTTTTATACGCTAACATGTGAGCCATCACACAAACATGAAGAGGGAACCTCCAAGGCTCTGCGAATGCGAGTTGATGCACGCGAAAGCGATGAGGAAAAGAAGACTCAGCACTCAACGCCAAATAACACTACACAAACGTGAGGGTTTGGATGTGAACGCGAAGGAAGAAAAAGTTAAAGCTTCACGAACACGGGAGACACAATGCGGATGCGAAGAAGGAAAAAGGGTCTGCAACAGCTGAAGCAAAAACCTAGAATTTTCTAAGTCTAAAACCATTCTGAAATATCTGCGAAACACACCCGAGCTCTCGGGGCCCCAAACCAAACACACGTACTAACTCAACAAATACAAACTTATCTGTACGATCAAATTGCCTAAATAACCTCAAAAACAAGGAATCAAACCTCAAAATCATGAGTTTTTTCCAAAACTTTATCAAGTTTCAAATTTAGAATTTAAAATCCGAAATACGTCAAATGACATCCGATTTTTACCAAACTTTAAAGGAAGGACTAGAAACATATATAAGACCTGTACTGGGCGTTGAAACCAAAATCCTGATACCATCACTTTCTAATCAAATTTCATTTTAATTTTTCATAAACATTTTTAGAAAATATTTTTACAGAAAAACTCATTTTTCGGGCTTAGGACCTCAGAATTCGATTCCGGGCATACGATCAAGTCCCATATTTTTCTATGGACTCTCTGGGACCGCAAATCATGGGTCCGGGTGCTTTTTCCAAAAATATTGATTGAAGTCAAATTTATTCATTTTTATATAAAAAAATTAGCATTTTTCATAGAATTTCATATTTAAGCTTTTCGGTTACGTGCCCGGATTGCGCATGCAAATAAGGCGACTCTAAATGAGTTTTTCAAGGCCTCGGAAGCATAGAATTGACTAAAAACAGGTGATGACCCTTTCGGTCGTCACAAAAACTCAAAGCATTGTTAATACCGTAGTTTTCTGTGCTTTAGTTAGGAATATGATATACTACCAAATATAGTGTATAAATAATGCTTGCATAACTAATACATATGTGTCACAGCCCCAATTTTCCTCCGTCGGGTGTTGTACTAGCACCTAGTCTTTATGACTAGGTAAGCCTAACACTTAATGGATTAATGGCCAAATTCAACCAACAACTATTTACTATGAAATAGAAATTTCTATACAAAGACAACAATCCTAACATAATAGACAATATCCCAAAAATAGTAGTACAAGTCAAAAGCTCTACTGAGTGTACTAAAGAAAATCTCTAAGTACAACTATTCCAGAATAGAATTAAACTGTACAAAGATAATTTCCGAAGGAGACTCTGAGGCCTGTGAAGGTGACAACAGGTATACCTTCTCTGCAGTAGTATCTGGTCCGTTATTTAAACAATCAACATACGCCGAGTACCTGAATCTGCACAAAATATACACAAGTGTAGTATAAGTACACCACGGCCGTAACCTAATAAGTATCAAGACTAACATCAGTGGAGTATTAACGAGGGTCAAGTCAAGACACTCTCCAGACAAGATAACCTGTACAGTGTAGAGGAATAAAGCTAATAATGAAAAGGCAGGAATTAATAATTGGGAACAAAATAAATATCTAATATAATAGTAAAGCCACAAGAAAACCGTGAAGTATCATTGAACCCAAATAAGTAACACAAAGAACAGTCAATTAATCAAGCCCTTCTAACACATGACTTACAATGGAATCACCTCGTGATAACTTTTCTCATAATTATAAGTCACGGTGTTAACCCATAATTATACACTCATGGCACCTCATGTTCACATCTCGAATCACAACCACATGACAACTTACGTGCCAATATCTCAATCCGCCCCACATGGTCATGGGCTCACATTCTTGATCTGTCCCGCAGTCACAAGCTTACAATCACAATCCGTTCGATATGGTCATAGGCTCACATTCATGATTCGTCGCCCATGGTCACAGGCTCACAATAATAATCCATCTGGCATGGTCACAAGCTCACAATCATAATCCGCCAGGCATGGTCACAGGTTCCAATTCACAATCTGCCCAGCATGATCACAAGCTCACAAATTTAATCTGCCCAACATGGCCATAATATCCCAATCACAACCCGTCCGACATGATTATAGGCTCACAATTACAATTTGCTCGTCATGGTTAAAATCTCAATATCAACATAGAAACAAATTATACAATAACACATGGGCATGATCAATAAATGTCAAGTTCCATACTCATGCACTAATATAAGTAGCATGCTAAAGTGTATGCTTGTGCGAGTGTGCCGCTACAGCATAAGTCAACAAATAATATTAAGGACATCGAATATATCATCGATACAACAAAGCAAGTCACAGAAGGTGTATGAAAAATACAAGGAAAAGCGTATCATCATAAGAAAATCACTAACACAATATCTCGAAACCATCACATGTCGTCCCTGGTATTGCCACCCTTATCTCTCCGATAGCTACCCATATAAGTTCGTCCTAAAAGTATCATTAGCCACCTTTATCACCTTTTAGAAACCCATCCTTATCAATCTGCTAGAAAAATAATACATCCAACAATAGTGAGATGCCACCCTTGTGCCCCCCATAAAAACAATAGTGAAATGCCACCCTTATACTTCGCAAAACAACAACAATAAAATGTCACCCTTGTACTCCGCATAACAACAACAAAACCACAAAACAATTTAAATGTGCTATCATCACAACAATACAACATATCAACTCGTATTACAAGTACTCGTAGGCCATAACCTTTCCAATGATTCAACGATATCGATATTTTCGCAACAAGTAGACCACGACTCAACACAATGAATCTAGAATATCAATAGCTATAAAATGAACAGAAAAGTAACTCAATAAGGAAAAATACCCCCTTTAAACACAACAACAATTATAATATATTATTGACTCTCGATAACTTCATTTCCAATTAATTATTTTTTAGGATAACCTTGATAGTGAAAGTATTTCCATGAAATGACAAACTTCGGACTCTAGTGTATGAATTAGGCTAACAATGAAGGAGATGGCATGAACTAGTACTACATCTAAGTGCATGAGAAAAATTCGGAAACAAAAGGATATCATGTGACAACAATTTCAACTAAGAATAACTCCACAATAAAAGAAGATAAAAGTGATAACAACTCCAAATAAAACATATAAGAGCAACCTGGACAAGTAAAGAATGTGACATATAACGACAAATTTAGATAAAACATGTAACAGTAGACATGACAAATAAAAGACATAACATGTGCTAACAATTCCAAAATTATACATAAAAAATGCTTGTGAGTCTAGATCGATCAATTTTCACAAATAAACCCGAGTGTACTCATCACCTCGCGTACACGGCTGTCACATGACACAAATAGCACAGACGACTCAAGTCCTAAGGGATAATTCCCCCATACTATGTTAGGCAAGATACTTACCTCAAAGAAGCTAGACCGATACTCTAAAACGACCTTCTCAAGAAACAATCTTCGAACGGCTCAAATCTTGAAAAAATAATGTAGATCATAGGAAATAATTTCGGATAATAAAATTTCGATCTTTAATAAAAACTAAGAAATCAACCCAAAAAAATTTAACCATGGGCTCGCATCTCGGAACCCAATAAAAATCATAAAGTTCGAACCCCATTTCGATACAAGTCTAATCATAGAAAATTTATCTAATTTTGACATCAAATCGTCCTTCAAATCATCATTTTACATTTTTTAAAGTTTTCACAAAAATTCCCTTTTTCTCCTATCCAAATCACTAGCTTGGTGTTAAAAACAAGGGTTGGATAACAAAAAATAATTAAACCGGGTAAAGAACACTTACCCAAAACTAACACGTGAAGAACCTTTCAAAATCCACTCAAATCCGAGGTCTCTATCTCAAAAGATGATAAATGGAACAAAACCCTCGATTTAGGAATTAATATCTGCTGTCCAAGCATTTGCACATCGTGATCGCGGAAGTTATTTGCAAGAGTGAAGAAGAAGAACAACTGCCCAAAAATGCAGTACACGATCGAGAAAATAGGCATGCGACCGCAAAGAAGAAAAAACCCCCTCCCCAAAAAGCACTATGTGAACGCGGGACAAGGGACGCGAATGCGGTTCATCACTTCGTCCTATTACGCGATCCCAAACATATCTATGTGAATGTGAAGAACAATGTATCGACCTCCCCTGAATGGTCTCCCACTACGCGATTGCGAACAATAACAGCAAAAGTGATGAAGTAGAATATACACATACAGGATCGCGAAAAATTCACTGCGAATGCGAATAAGGAAAAAGGGGTACTCCCCCCCCCCCCCACACAAAAAAAAGCCTACGGGATCGCGGCTAGACCTTGAAATCCCGAATAAGGACATCATGTCCCAGCAAATCAATAGTCCAAAAACATGAAGAAATGGCCTGTAGCCCATCTGAAATAAACATGAGGCCCCGTTAAAACATATCAAAAAGTTCCATAACATAATGCCCATATAAAAGCACTATGCTATATGGAACTTAGTTCGATTGTCTTGGAGATAAGTCATGTAGAACTTTCTTTTGAGGTCACGTAGAACTTAAGTTGAGGGAAAAATCCTTAAATTGTAAACTCTAAACCCTTATCCCTAAGCAAACATTATCATCTTATGGTAAGAGTATTTTTGGACTAGTTAAGTCCAAATTAATTAGTTGGCCTTTTTGTTCTTATTATAAATCCATTACATTTAAATTATAATTTGTATAAAATTTTAATGATTTTTCATGTATATTTTTATGCTTTTTGTCAAATATATTAAGATCGTGTTGCATCAAATCCATGAATTCAATTTAGGCTTCACAACCTTAAATTTTCTAAAAGGTAAGTATGTGTCTTACTCAAACAATACTAGAACCTTTTTGAACAAATCAATCAAAGATGAAGGGTAAATCTTAGGTGAGGTAATAAACTCTAGAAATATCGATAAAAATAGAGAAAGTAGATTACAAGATTTATCTTCATTCACCAATCGTCCTCCCCCCCCCCCCCCAAGGTCATAGTCCTCTATTTTATTAGTAGAGAAACTTTACTAAAAAATACAAAACAAAGTACGAGGAACATTTTAAAGAATATTCCTGATGTCCCCTAATGGCTATTCATTGTTTAAAAGGTCGTCCAGTCTTTGGTGCATTTTAGGCTCGTCCTCTTTAGAGCCTCACATTAAGGAAGTTTTGTCGATCATCATGCTCGTGGTCGATCGTTGTCTGTCAAATTTGAACCCATACAGTTATTCTTTCCACTTGTCAGGGTCGCGTCTGGACGCGGCCTCGATGGGCGAACACCATGTGTTCTCACGGAGAAATTTGAGCCATTGTGACGTTACGAATTTGATATTGGAGAGAGGTCAGTGTGCTGAGAAAAATATTGTTAATGTACTTTTCCGGGAAGTGACGTCATCCATACGTGCATCATCATTATGCACATTTTTGAAGCAGGAGTTGATGCCTCGACGCTTTGGTTTTGGTGCTACTTTGCGACTTTTTGCTTCGATTCTGGCGCCACCAATCCTTATAAATAGATGAAGTGTTTGTTTTTTCAAGAATTTTAGGTTGTTCCTCTCTTGATATCCTCCTTCATTCTTCTGAATTTCTTTCACATCTTCTTGCTTTTTCATACGTTCTTCATTCGAAGCTTTTTAACTCTCCATTCTGTGTTGATATCCCATTAAATGATATTATTCCTATGTCTTGTCATTCTGTTGAGGAGGTTACTGAGGCCACACCATTGTCCACGACGCCTGCTTCTGGCGGTGAAGATACAGTGGTAGAGGAGGGTGATAGCCTTCCTATGGTGAAGGAGCAGCTACCGAGGCATGCTTTGTCCCGCAGCAAGTTCCTAAATGACCCCCCCCCCCCCCCCCCCCCGCACTCTAGCCTCCGTATTCTTTGAGACGGAGAAAATTCATATCGATGATCTTCATGTGAAGTACGGTATTCCTGCTCTAGTAGAGATGGTTTTGGCAGGGAAAGACTACTTTGATGTCTATAGAATCGGTATTGTACCTTTTACGAGTACACTTTCATGATCGGTTATACCTTCCCTCGTTTCCCTTTAGAGAAAGAGTTATGTAGATTTTATCAATCTTGTCCGGTGCAGCTTTTGCCATATATACTCAAGGTTCTTCTGATGCTGGCCAAGTATACAGAGTTGGCAGAGGGCAACATTTTCATCCAGCATCTTTTGCGCTCGTTCGTTCCCATCTTTCACAGAGGTACCATGGTGTACTTGAGGCTCTGTGGTACAAAGGGGTTGGTGGTTGCGACTGATGATCGTGTAAGTCGTAAAAAATATTTCTTTTTCAAAACTGAACATGTCATTTCTGACACCGCCAGGTTTTCGGAGCGATGGAGTGGGACTCGAAAGTGTCGTCACTCATTTTATTCTTCTTCCCTCCATAATCATCATAAAGTTTGTTTGTTTCTCGTTTGTAGCCATGGGATGTCTGCCTTGCCCTATTGTAGATATTAGGGATTGGGTGGACTGTCTATTACCTCATGCAGTAGAGACTCGAGACTAGCCTATCTTCGTAAAGCCTTATGGCCCTAAAGTCTCCTTTGATAAATGTCTTCCTTATTACTTCGTTGGTTGTGCGACCTTATTTAATGATATGACTTTTTATGATGATAGGTCAAGGAGCTTCAAGGCAAAGGGCGCCAGTCCCTACATTTCAACAAGTCGCTATCACTGCACACATAGTTTATTTTGAGTGGGTCTACTTGAGAGGGTCGCCCTCGGCCTATTCAATTAGAAGGCCCGTCTCGAGTTATATTCGTGAGAGAGGAGGCTTCTTAGGTATTGGCCTCACACCTTTTAGATGAATCCTCTAACAGGGATGAGCCGTTGTGGAGGAAAAGGAGGAGGCTGGAGCTTGGGAAGGGCGTGGTTACGAACACAAATAAAAGCAGGGTATCGCAGACATCCCCTATGCTTGTATTTATGACTGACGCTATTTTATTAGAGAGATCTCGCTAAGTGGAAGGAGTTTACCCTGGGCTGGCTTAGTGTGCTCTACTGTAGGTGGTACGTCATCAAATGTTGGAGAGCATCATATTGAGGGTGACGGCTAAAGTTCGTATATCGACGCTGAGGATATCAATGAGTTCATGGGTCACAACACCTATGTAGATGTTAGAACAGACGGGACTAATTGTCAAATAGTCGTTCAGGGGGACTACAACCTGCTGCTAAATAGCAAGCAAGTGGAATCTGTCCAAGATCCTCTATGTGTCGCACCAGAAAATGAGATGCTTAGGGTGATGAGTATATGGAGTTGTCTCAGAAGGTTGCAGGTATGGCCCTGCAGGTGGGTGTATTTTCTTCCATTTTCATTGTTAGGTTTGTGTGGTAACCGTCATTCTTTATTTTGTTTCTAACTTTCCCGCCTTTTTTGCTAGACCCTTGTCATGTAGTGTAAGCGAGATCGTCAGGAGAGGAGAAGGATGTGCCTTTATGAGAAGATGTCGTACAAATATCGGTAATATCGTGCTACGCATCGGGCAACGGTCGACATTTCTCATAAGCACCTTGAGTTTCAGTTGTTTCATGAGGGGCTCAAATAGCAGGATGACCAATTGGAGCGCAAGGTTGAAGAGTTAAGGGATAGGGATGAGGAGCTCATGAAGGCTGTCGCCTGCAGTAGTGAGCTGGAGGTCTCCCTTAAGGCGAAAGAGGATGAGCTCGAGTTGAGCAGGGGATGATGGCTGAAACTATCGACTTGTAGGTGAAGGTGGCCGACTTGAGCGCTGAGCTGAGTGCCAAGGCAGCAGAGATCGAGGAGCTTAAAGGCGATCTGAACATCGGTGCAGACAAACTGGTAGCAACTATTTCTGAAATGGTGTCTTTGGAAGATGCCCTTTGTATTTCTAGGTCGGACCTGACTGGAGAGAGGGAGGCCTCTAATGTTAAGTTTGTGGGGCTTGAGGGTCGTGTTAAAGAGTTGGGGGTAGATCTATCTTCACCAAATGGGTAGGTGGCCTCGTTAAGGGTAGAGTATGCCACCCGACATTCTCGGTATTCTACGTTTTGTACCTCAGCCAATCCAGCCATGCCTCGCTGTTTATATGAGTTGTAAGTTCATGGTGAGGCTCGGCTTGATGTCTACAAGGCTTTTCACATCAAGGGAAGGGCAACTGAGGCGGAGCATCAGGCCGTGCACACTGAAGCTCGTGTGACTCATTAGGCTTGTGGGTACGACACCCTTACACCTATTGGGGGTGAAATCAATTCTGATGATCCGAACCATACTGCTTCGAACTCGTGATATAGATATTCCTACCCCACGGGGATGATAGGTAGTATTTTCTTGCATTTGCTTTTGTTTTGGGATTTTTCCAGAGGGCGTACTTGAGCCCGTTTGTGAATATTGTGAATTACATTCTGATGTAATGTAAAATATATTTTGTTGATTTGCTCTCCTTTGTAATATTTATGATATCTGGGGTACCAGTTGATAGCATTGGCCATTGGGATGTTTCTTCGAACTATCATTTGAGTAGGATCCCCTCGTAGTTTGAACGAGGTCGAACTTATATTTTTTTGTCGATGGCCTTGGCCATTGGAATATTGCTTTGTACTATCGTTGAAGTAGTATCTCATCGTATTTCAAATGAGGTCAAACACATATTATTGTCGAACTCCTTGGCCATTGGGATGTTGCTTCATACTGTCGTCAAAGTAGTATTCCGTCATAGTTCGAGCGAGGTCGAACACATGTTGTTGTTGATGGAATTACCCATTTGGATGTTTCTTCATACTATCGTCGAAGTAGTATCCCACTATAGTTCGAATGAGGTTGAACTCATATTGTTGTCCATGGCTTTGGCCATTAGGATGTTGCCTCGAACTGTCGTCGAAGTAGTATCCCGTCGTAGTTCAAATGATGTCGAACTCATATTATTGTGGATGGCCTTGGCCAATAGGATGTTGCTTCATATTGTTGTCGAAGTAGTATCCTGTCGTAGTTCTAACAAGGTCGAACTCATCTTGTTGTCGATTGCCTTGGCCATTGAGATGTTGCTTCGTACTGTCATCGAACTAGTATCCCGTTGAAGTTGAACGAGGTCGAACTCATATTTTTGTTGATGGCCTTGGTCATTGGGAAGTTGCTTCGTACTATCTTCGAAGTAGTATCATGTCGTAGTTCGAAGAAGGTCAAACTCATATTGTTATCGATAGCCTAATCCATTAGTATGTTTCTTCATACTATCGTTGAAGTAGTAAATCGTCGTAGTTCAAACGAGGTTGAACTAATCCATTAGTATGTTTCTTCATACTATCGTTGAAGTAGTATATCATCGTAGTTCAAACGAGGTTGAACTCATATTGTATATTTGTAAGGGTCGCGTGCCAACTAATAGAGGTTTGATTCTGCACATACAATAAAGATTTGATTTTGTACATATAATGGAGATTTTATTCTGTGCATACAATAGAGATTCGATTCTGTATGCGCAATGGAGATTTGATTACACATAATGGAGATTCAATTTTATTCATACAATGCAGACGATTATCTATATCCAGTCCTTTCTTTACTTCGCCATAAAGAACAGGATGTAATTCAGGGTATCATTGCCCATGTCGACGGGTCAGGGTATTGAATAGGACATGGATCCTCGAGGTGCCTCCCTTGCCACCTTATTAAAAACATCCTCGGGAAAACTCAATTGGGACAAAACCCGGGAAAGGAAAAAAGAGTACAACTCAGGTCATGCCTTCTTTTAGAAGTGGAAGTACTTGAGGTAAGTGACATTCCAGTTGTTTTGGAGTGTTTTACTTCCATTTTTTCTAATTGGAATGCTCCTTTGTTTGGTGTGGCTGTGATTTTGTACGGTCCGTCCCAATTAATTCCTAGTTTTCCCTCAATAGGGTCTTTCGCTGGTTGTGTTTTGCATTGAGGACCTAATCTCCGACTTTGAGCGGTCGCACCTTGGCCCTCTTGTATTAGTACCTTTCCACTTGCTATTTCTGGGCTATCATTCTTATGTGGGCCATGTCTCTCCATTCTTCGACTTCGTCTTGATCTTGTAGCCAAATTTCGTCCTTGCTTTGTCAGCTATTGTTGGAGTATCTCAAACTGGGTTATCCAATTTTGACGAGTATAACATCGTCAGTACCAGTGAATATGGCGTCTCACATGTGCTGGTTTTTGTCATAGTGCGGTATGCCTATAATACTTCCGGTAGGAGTACATGCCATAGCCCTTTAGCATCCTCAAGCTTCTTTCTTAATATATTCAGTATTACATTATTGGAGGATTCGGATTGACCATTGGCGGCAGTGTGATATGGCGTGGAGTGCATTAATTAAGGGCTATTTCTCGAAGAATTCAATCGTTTTCTTTCCGATGAACTGAGGCCCGTTGTCGCAATTGATTTCTTTGGGGATGCAAAAATGGCATATTACGTTTTTCCATAAGAATGGAATGAACTCTTGGTCACGTACCGGAGTGTATACACCTGCTTCCACCTATTTAGAAAAGTAATCAGTTAAAACAAAAAGGAAACGTACCTTACCTCATCCTGTTGGAAGCGGGACGACTTTGTCCATTCCCTACTTTATGAACGGCCATGGAAAAGTGACGGAATGAAGGAGTTCCCGTGCTTGATGTTTCATAGAGGCGTATTTTTGACATTGTTCACATCTCCTGACATAATCTCCAACTTCCTTATTCATGGTAGGCCAGTAGTATCCAGCATAGATGAGGCATCAGACGAGGGTCTGGTTCCCTGTGTGGGCACCATAGTGCCTTTCATGTACTTCTTTTAGTACTCGCCTTGTTTGATTTGGCCCAAGACAATTGGATAGGGGGCCGTTGAACATTCTTTTGTAGACGTCACTGTTTACGAGGTTGTATCGGGCTGCCTATGCCTAGAGTTTTTAGCTTCTTTTATATCTTGTGAGAGCGCTCTATCTTGCAAATATGCTACGATGCAGTTACGCTTGTCCCAAGTTAAATTTATAAAAAGTACCTCGACGTGGTCAATTCCGGAATGGAGGAGACTGACCACATTTTCTTTGTTGATATTTTGGGTGGTAGCGGCTAGTATGGCGAAGCCATCTGCTTCGATATTCTGTGCCTTGGGTATTTGGTAGAGGGGACATTCATCAAATTCTGGTAGTAGTTTGTGAATTTCCGACTGGTACTTCTGTAGTCTCTGTTCTTTTATTTAGAAAGTACTGGTGAATTGCTTTACCACGAGTTGATAGTCGCGATGGAGGACGAGTCGTCGAGCGCCATATTTGAGGGCTAATTTCAAATCTGCAATCACATCTTCATACTCAGCCTCGTTATTAGTCATCTCGGTGCATTGTACGGACTGGCAAATAACTTCTCCTGTAGGGACTTTGAGGACGAGTCCCAGTTCTGATCTCGAGGCATTAGAAGCATCGTCGATGTAGAGGACCCAGAGGTCCGTATGTGAGGAAGTGCGGAGTGCTTTACGTTCTACCTCGGGCAATATTTTCGTGCTGAAATCAGAGACGAAATTGGCGAGCACCTGCGACTTATTGCCAATTTTTGGTTGGTATGTTATGTCGTGCTCGCTTAGTTCAATGGCCCACTTGGCTAGCCTAATCGATTGTTCAGGTTTGTGTAGGATAACTCTTAGGGGGAAGGTTGTTACCACCTTTATGAGGTGACATTGAAAGTACAGTCTAAGCTTCCGTGAAGCTATAACCAATACCAGAGCTAGTTTTGCAAGGTGAGGATACCTCGGTTCGGCATCGATTAAGGTTTTGGTGATATAATAAATCGGACACTGCATACCTTTATTTTCACAGACCAACACTACGCTCACCGCAACTTCAAAAACTGCCAGGTACACAAGAAAACATTTACCCAAGTTCACTTTGACGAATATTGGTGGAGAGTATATGTACGTTTTTAGTTTTCTCAAGGCGTTGACGCACTCTTCATTCCATTGCAGCCCGTGATACTTTCTCAACACGTTGAAGAATTTATGGTATCTTTCCGAGGATTGTGAAATGAATCTTGATAGGGAAGCTATTCACCCTGTAATTTCTGCACCTGTTTTTTGCTCGTTAGTGTCTGTGGTATTGCATCGATGGCCCTTATTTGATCCGAGTTGACCTTGATTCACCTTTGTAACACTATGAAACCAAGGAACTTTCTTGAAGTTGCACTGAAGGCACATTTTTTAGGATTCAGTTTCATCAGGTACCGCTTTAATATCTCGAAGGCTTCCTTCACATGATCGATGTGATCCTATTTCTTGTCAACTTCTCTAGAATGATGTTGATGTAAACCTCCATGGTCAACTGAGTTGTTCTTTTAACATTTTGGTGACCAACCTTTAATACGTGGCCTATGCATCCTTGAGCCTGAACAACATCACCTTCTAGCAGTAAGATCCTTGATAAGTGATGAATGTAGTCTTTTCTTGATATTCTTCAGCCATTAGAATTTGGTTATAGGCGATGTACGTGTCTAAGAAGCTTAGAAGTTCATGCCCTGATGTTATATTATAAGTTGTTCGATGTGAGGTAACAAAAACGAGTCACTAGAGAAAAGTGTTGGAATGGGTCGCTGGGGGTTACTAGACTGTTTCGAAAGACAAGTGATGGGAGACCTAGGGCTTGGAGGAACTAGAGGGTTGAGATTGGAGAAGGTTTAACCTATTCTGAATCATTCCATCACTTTTCTCCTTTTCTTTGGCTAGATCACTTCTAAGGCCATCTCTCTGAGTTTCCAATTCAGCCACACGAGTCTTGAGCCTAGCAATTTCATCATCTTTAGTTCCACATTCCTGAACCAAAGCCCTAACTTTGTTGTTGATGGGTGTCCTCACAGATGAACTACATTCAACTAGGATGGCATTGACAGGATAGTCACAAGCCAACAGAGTCTTAAAACCAAAATATTCTTTGCTTGATGCCATTTCCCATTTCTTTAAAGGTACGTTCAGCCTATCCGGTATAGTAGTCAGTATGAAACCATATGGAGTAGCATGTGCCATAGAGCCATTGATTACCTTATCTAGTAAATTGACAATGAAAGCATGCCAGTTGATATGCATTCCTTGCTCAAGGCACTCCATGAGAACCAGGTCTATGTGATTTGCGGTGTGTCTTATCTCCTATCTGGGCAAGAGGCACTTGTTGACAAATTTAAATAAGACCTTGTGCTCAGGTCTCATTTCACTCTTCTGCACAAATCTGGCTTCAGGTATATCTTAAGAGTCATAAAACCTTCTAGTTATTTCAACAGCAGTGGGAAGAGAACCAGACATGGCAACATTTTCCTTGTATAATCATCATACCCTTCAGTAGGTATGTCCAGAATCTCACCCAATTTGAGTGCATCACAATAGAATAGGCCATAAAATAATAATTAAAGTATGAAGCTGAGTATGAATTAATCTAGTAATTTACAAGAAGAATAGAACTCCTAGCCAAAAATATTTACTTTTTAAGTTTTTTTTCATTGTGCATTCTGAACTGGATCTATTAGGTGATCTTAATCATCTGTAATTCCAGCCTGTTACTTTCAAAGTTTTCTCTACTCGGTGCTTTAATGAAAATGTCATCAATTTGCTTATCAGTAGCACATAATTCTATGGAGATCATTCATTTCTCATAGTTATCTCTTAAGAAGTGGTGTCTAACATCTATGTGTTTAGTCCTTTTATGATGAATAAGGTTCTTTGTCATACTTATAGCACTAGTGTTATCACAAATATTGGAATACAACCAACTTCAATACCAAAATCTACCAGCTACTATTTGATCCATAGCAATTGAGCACAACGAGATGCAACATCAACATACTCAGCTTCAGCACTAGATAAGGCCATTGAGTTTTGCTTTTTGGTAGCTCATGACACAAGACATGAACCAAGGAAGTGTTCCATACCTGAGGTGCTCTTCCTACCCGCTAGAAACCATGCATAATCAGCATCAACATCTCCTTCTAGATCGAAATTGCTACCTTTGGGATACCAAAGACACAAATCTGTGGTGCCTTTTAAGTATCTTAGTATCCTTTTGACAGCAGTCGGATGAGACTCTTTAGTATTTTCCTAAAAGCGAGCACAAAGTCCTACATTAAAACAATGTCAAGTATACTAGCAGTAAGATATAAAGTTGAACTAATCATACCCCTATACAACTATTGGTCAACAGATGAATCAGGTTCATCAACATCTAGTTTAGTAGCAGTTGCAATGAGTGTGTCTATTTCCTTTGATTCTTCCATTTTAAACTTTTTGTAAGTTCTTTTGCATACTTCTGCAGGTGGATCATGGTTCCATTTGAATTTTGTTTGATTTGTAAGCCTAAGAAGAAGTTAATCTCACCCATCATGTTCATTTCAAACTTACTCTACATTATTTTGCAGTGTCATTACTTAGCTTATCAGTAGTTGCCCCCAAAAATTATGTCATCAACATATATTTGTACAACAAGGAGGTCCTTATCTTTTGCCTTTAAGAATAAAGTGCTATCACTTTTACCTCTCTTGTAACCATGCTCCAATTAGAATTTTGACAATCGTTCATACCATGCTCTTGGAGCCTGCTTGAGTCCATAGAGGGCCTTGTCTAACTTGTATACATGCTCAGGACATTCCTTGCTTTCAAACCCTGGTGGTTGTTTCACAAACACTTCCTCGTTCAGGTATCCATTTAGGAAGGAACTTTTGACATCCATTTGATGCAGAGTGAACTCCATGTGTGCTGCAAAAGCTATAATGAGTGTGATTGCCTCTAGTCTTGCAACAGGAGCAAAAGTCTCATCATAGTCTATGCCCTCTTCTTGGTTGTAACCTTGGACCACCAGTCTTGCTTTGTTTCTTGTAATTGTTCCATCTTCATCAAGTTCTTTTCTGAAGATCCATTTTGTACCAATGACTGATATGTCCTTGGATCTAGGAACTAGATGTCAAACTTGACTTCTTTCAAATTGATTGAGTTCATCTTGCATAGAAATCACCCAATTTGCATTCTGCAAATCCTCAACAACTTTTTAAGGTTCTAATAGGAGACATAAACTCGTCAAAAGAACACAGATTCTTTAATTGTAATCTAGTTTTAACTCTAAATATTGGATCATGATAATGTTCTCAAAGGGATGAGAGCTTTGATACTTGAAAGGTTTCACAACCAACTGGTTTCTGCTAGATGTTTCTCCCATATTCTGTTGCTGAGGAACATGATCATAAACAGGTTCCTTTAAGGGATTTATTTCAATTCCTCTTTGATTAGTTCCCCCTATCAGGTTGCCCCGGATGAAAGAACCTGTTCCACCACTTGTTCCTTTTGTTGGTGCCACTTTGACCTGAGTTGAGGCTTTAATCAAATCCTTTACTAATCCAATGGTTTTATCTTCATGTTCATGTTTCTAAAAAAGAAGGTTTGTTTCATCAAATACTACATGTACACTTTCTTCTACACACAAAGTTCTTTTATTAAACACTTTATATGCTTTACTATATGAAGAATATCCCAAGAATACCCCCTCATCAGTTCTGGGATCAAACTTACCTAGGGAGTTCTTTCCATTATTGTGCACATAGAACTTGCAACCAAATGCCCTAAGATGGGATATGTTTGGTTTTCTCCCTTTAAGTAACTCATAGGGAGTCTTCTCTAGTAGAGGTCTAGTCATGCACCTATTAATTATGTAACATGCAGTGTTTACAGCCTGATCCTAGAAGTTTTGGGGCAATTTACTAGAAAGCAGCATGGTTTTAGCCATGTCCTTAAGAGTCCTATTCCTCCTTTCTAATACTCTATTTTGTTGACGAGTCCTAGGGACAGAGAAATTATTATCTATACAATTTTCATCACAGAATTTGGCAAACTTGGAATTTTCAAATTCACTTCCATGGTCAGACCTAATGGATGCAAGTTGATTTCCTAATTGTTAATGAGTTTTTCTAACAAATGCAGTAAACATGTCAAATGTTTCGCCTTTGGAAGTTAGAAATAGAACCTAGGTAAATCTAGAATAATCATCAACAAGCACCATACATATTTCTTTCTACCTCTGCTCATGGTTCTCATTAGACCACATAGATCTATATGGACCAGTTCCGACTTGGTTGTACTTACCATTTTCATGCTTTTAAACGATGATCCTTCTTGTTTCCCCTATTCACATGCCTCACAAACTGTCTTCCTTGAACTTGATATTAGGTAACCCTATTACCATGTCCTTAGAGACTAATTTGTTTAGCTCATTTAGACTTGTATGGCCAATTCTTTGGTGCCACATGAGGGGATCATTATCCAGCACACTTAGACAAGTTAGTTCATTTTCTTAGAGAGTGGACAAATCTTCAATGTAAATATTGTTATCTCTCTTTCCCTGAAAAACAATCTTGTCAGTGGTAAGATTAATCATAAAGCATTTAGAAGAGGTGAATGCTACAAGATTACCTCTATCACACAGTTGTGACACACTTATAAGGCTATAGTTCAAGACATTTATGAAGTAGACATTCTCAATGGAGTGAGAGCATGTCTTACTTACCTTTCCAACCCTAATAATCTCACCTTTCTTTCCATTCCCAAAGGAGACATTGCCTCCCTTTAAGTTCTCAAGTGAAAGGAACTGGTCCTTGCTCCCAGTCATATGTTTTGAGCAGCCACTATCCATATACCATAGTTGGCTACTTCCTTTCACTTGGACCTGGAAAAAGAAATCAGTGGTTAGTCTTAGGAACCCAAAATAGTTTGGGTCCCTTTCTATAGTCAAAAGGATGAATCAGATTCCTTCTTGCCCACCCAGGCAGCTTACTTTTCTCTTGAACAAAGGCTTTGTTCGTTCGACTAGCCTTTTCTTTAGCAATACATTAACTTTTGTAATGGTTGTCTTCCCACAATGTGTGCAGATTTTATTTTCAGAAAGTGTGAGGTACTTGATTTTAGGATACTACTTTGGTGCTTGAGTCCCATACCCAAGTCCTCTTTTGTTGCTATTTTGATGCTCTTGCAACATAGAGAGTGCATCAGAAGGATTTTTCCATTTGCAAGTTCTGTCTAGTTCATGTTTCACCTTTCCTAGATCTTCTTTTAGGACTTTAATCAATTCATCCTTCTTATACAACTCATCCTTCATTTTTCCTAAGTTTTCTTCTAAAGTTAGATATGTTTGATCAGCTTTCTTCTTTCCTGTTCCTAGTTTCAGTTTTATGTTTTCAGATATAAGTTCTAGGACACTGGTGTCAAGTTCAAGAACATAGTTCTTCAACTTAGAATTTTTACTATCACTCTCCTTAGCCTTAGACCCTAGACTTCTGTATTTTGCTTTTAGTATCACACATTCCCTAGACAAATCTTCCTTCTCATTGTTAATTATCTCAGACTCATCAATGAAGTCTAGTAATAGCTCAGCCAGACTTTCCTTAGACAGAAAATTAATCTTGTCTTTGAGATGAAGAATAATTACCTCTTGTTCATCATCTGATTCTCATATGGTCATAAGGGCATGTTCATCTTCGTCTTCATCCTCTGACTCTTCATCTTATGTTTCTCCCCAGGCAGCAACCATAGATTTTGTTGTTCCTTTGTTGTTTTTTGGTTGAACCTGTCCCTTCTTCATGTTTCTCCGTTCAACCCTTTCTTTATTCCACTAAACTCCCATTAAGGGCTGTTCTTGATCATATGATCTGTTTTACCACACTTGTAGCAACCCTCATTGGTTTGTTTCTCAGAAGACCTTGGTTTGTTGAAGGTTGTATCTTTTGAAGAACCCTTTTCTCTCATCGGGTATTTTGAAATCCCTTGTTATCATAGTTATTGCATCATCCTCCAGATCTAAACCTTCACAAATTCTGAGAGCTAGACTGCTTTACTTCTTGGGTGTATGCATCTTCATGGTTTGCCTTCTCAGTTCATAGGCAGTAAGATTTCCAATTAGTTTATCCAGCTTAGGGTAGCAATATTCTTAGATTCCTAAATAGCAGTGATTTTGCTTTCCCGTGATACTAGTAGATTCCTTGTCAAGATTTTCTCAACCTTGTCTTCTTCAAGAATAATCATTCCAAGAGACTTAAGTTCATTTGTTAATATAGTGAACCTAGAATGCATCTCCTGGACAGTTTCTCCTTCTTTCATAGTAAAATTCTCATATTGACAATACAATTGTATTCCTCTAGACCTCCTCTTGAGGTGTTCCTCATGAGGCACTTGCAAACTGTCCCAAATTTCCTTAGAAGTGGTACAGCTTTGGATCATGTTGTACTCATCTAGACCTAGTCCGCACACAAGCCATTTCTTGGCCTTAGTATTTTTCTCCCACTTTCTCAGGTCTTCAGCAGTACAGTCAGCTCTTGTATTTGGTACATCCACTCCTTCCTCATTCTTCTTTGTAGTTGCCAAGGGGCCATCAGTGATTATGTCCCAGAGTTCATAGTCCTCTCCAATGATATGATCTCTCATCCGGCTTATCTATCAAGAATAGTACTGTCCATTGAAGAGTGGTGGCCTAGAAGTGGATTTCCATTTCCAGTCCCCAAGCGGTGCACTCATGTTGATCTTTTCTTAAGGTGTTAGCCTCTTAAACTATAACCCGCTCTGATACCAATTGATGTTCTAAACATCAATGCCACACAAGAGGGGGGGGGGGTGATTTGTGTAGTACCCAATTTTTTCTCTTGAAGAACCTGGTTCTTCTAGATGTACTTACTACTACTGTTTGCAGAATTAAAAGTATATAAAATAAAGAACACCGATATTTTTACATGAAAAACACCTGGATCAAAAGGTGAAAAAAACCACGACCTACTACTCAGTAGGATTTTTCCAAAGTTCCACAAATCATTGAGTCAAAACAACATTTACAAAACTCTTGTAAACCTAAGGATTAACTCTATTCCCTGTGTAGCACACAATCTCAACTATTGCGGCACCTTCAAGTTAACTCTAACTTGAATACTCAAAGTACCTAGTACAAATACTTCTATGAAAGCTGAAAGGTATAACTTTAAACCACCTACTACAATTGAACTAAAATAAAATAAAGATACAATGAAATTTGTTCTTCTATCTTGTCCAAGTAGCTTCAGGAATGCACACTTAAATCTCACATAAATTGCTTGCAAAATTGCCTCGCCTTTTTGCTCTCAATTTAGTTTCACTTCTGCGTTTGTGCAATACCTGTAAACGAGAGCAATCGCTATTATTTAATGAATTAGTAATTAGAGTTTGATTGAGACTAAATTGTTAGTCTTCCATCAAAGTTAAGTCCTTGAACAACATAAACTCCAACCCTATCCTTTATCGGGATCCGTGTTCTCTTCGCATAATGAGACTTGCCCTCCTTATCCCATATGCAACATTTTCGATCAATTCAGGAGATATTGTTTCTTGATCGATGCGACTTATCTCCTTCACGTGCATCTCACATGTATAGGTTTACAAACATTGTGCTTCACCTGATGGACCTAGTCTATGACTGAGTTCATTTGTCATTCTTCAAAACTACATCTGTTCGTGGGCCAACATTAACTGGCTCCTGTAGATATGAGATTTTTGACCCTCCCCAAGATTTTTCATATTCTAGGGTTGTAACCCCAGATTAGTTTGCTTGTTTTGTTGTTCAACACTTTCACCATCTGTATAATACATTTTTCTTTCTTCTGTTATCTCTAGTCATTTTTGTTTAGTTCTCGCTTCCTTTTATAGTCCATTTCCAATTGACTCTAGTGACATGACATGCACGCGTAACTCTCAGCCCGATTTTAAAAGTTAGTTCAATCATAAAGCAATTTGGAATATGATATGGACATTCGAGAGAAATAAGTGAAGGGATCTTGAGATCCTTTCATGCCAAACTGTGTGAAACTGGGGCAGATAGAACATAAAGAAATACTATTGAAACGTATCCTGCCGGATCAGGTTGAAGCTAAAGGCAAGTTTTCCCCTAATTGGACTGGTCTGTTCGTAGTAATGAGAGTGTTGTCCAATAGTGCTTTGTATTTAACAGAGGTAGAAGGAAAATGTGTGGATATGGCCATCAATTCTGATACAGTCAAAATATATTATGTATGGTTTCTTTGGTTTGTTTAATTGTATTTGTTTGTACTTGGCACGTTTTGAAGGTTGGAATGACAAAGGTATTTTTTTCCACTATCTAAACACTTTACCCTTTGTTACCCCTTTGAGCCTTATTTATTTCCTTTCATATCCCTCTTTTAGCTGAAGAAAAGAGAGAAAAAAAGAGAGGAAAAGGTAAGTAAATTAAAAGAGAACAACAAAAAGAGAAAAAGGAAGAAAGCAAAAAAGAAAAAGAAAAGAAAAAAGAGAGAAAAACAAAAACAACAAAACAACAAAAGAGAAATGGGAAAAGAAAAGGCGAGAAAGAAAAGAAAGAGAAAAGAGAAAATCACAACAACAAAGCAATTCCTATCTCATGAACTATGTTCGACCTGATTCCTTTTAAGGATACGCAGGCAGCCTCACGATTCGGTCCCATCAAAATAAGATTGCACAGAAACTGGGGCAAAAGTTGCTGTTGTTGTAATAAATCTGATTCCAAAAGTTGTAATTTTGAACCCATTCAAGTTTTTTTAGCTTTTTGATACCCTTTCTTTCTAACCCTATCCAAAAGCCCACATTACAGTCCAGAGAAGGACCTTCCCAGTCTTCGAGAGATGCCAAGTCAAGCAAGTAGAGGTGATTCATATCAGGGGCAACCCTCCGGTCTAAGCAGGGAAAATAAAAATGAGAGAGTTTTGTTGGTGAAAACTCTCACGGGCACTATAAGGCGATGGAAAGATGAGAGAACAAAACAAGAGTCTTATTGGTGAAAACCTTCGCAGGCACAATAAGGCGATGTTGAGTTGAGAAAAAAAACAAAATGAGAGAGGCTTGATGGTGAAAACTCTTCGGGTACCCCAAGTCGAATAAGGATTGTGTATCAAATTGGATAATAAAAGGATTGGAAACTAGTTTCACGGTTTAGGAGGGTATAGCAAGAGTTGAACATCAGACATTCTCAACAAAATAGGCCACAGGTGCATGTCATGGTCATTAGAGTTGATATCGACATTTGATAGGTTTCTAGTTTGTAGTTTTCTTGTTAGGAATCATCTCTTTTCTTTGTCCTTTACTCTATTCCTTTTGTCTTGTTTACTTCCTCTTGAGTCTGTTTGGTCAGAACAAGTGAGAAATGACTTTAAAATTTTCCACCAGCTTTCCAATTGCACAAAACAGGATCTGGCTAGCACATCAAAGTGGCATAAATTAGGAAAGAACAGCAAGCACACTGAGTTGGTAACAATCTACATGCTTTGGGATTCGTATGAAATACGAAGGCTTGGTATATATCAATTCATGAACAATGCAACAGATGGAGGGTTAGGATAAACGGATCAAAGGTATTTTCAATTAAAAGATTGACAAAAAGGGTGGTAAACCGATGACAAGCAAGATCTTCCAAGCAGAAGTCAAGGTTATCATGTCAAGTGATAGAGCAATAGACCTTAAGGCCAAGGCCAGTGATTTAAATCAGGAAAGAACAAGGTGCGCACTGAGTTGGTAACAATCAATATGCTTTGGTATTTATGTGAAATACAAAGGTTTGGTAAATGTCGATTTATGAGAAATGCAACAGATAGAGGGTATTGGATCTAAACGGAGAAGAGGTATTTTCTGTGACAGAGAGAGTGGTTAGTCAATAAACGAGCAATGTCTTCGAGTGGAAATCAAAGTGATCATGGGAAGTGAAGGAGCCATCGCCCTCAAAGTCAAAGCCACAACCCAACCACCATATTTTTAAACTGACAAGATTTTTCTTTGACTGAAACGGGCGCAGAAAATTTTGTTTGTTTCAAAGAAACCCTCTGTAAGGAAAGACAAGCACCAAATAGGTTTGACCGTAAATTCTCAGTATCCTCCTGAAAAATTTGTCCTACTTTAAAATTCAGAACAATTATGGGTAGAAAAATCTATCATAACTGTACTCCAAAGGAATATAAGTTGGTTTCAAAGTTTGCATGATTAAGATAAGATTCAATTAGGAGTTGTGAGGACCACCCTTTTGTATAATGGGACCTAGCTTTAAGATTTCCAATAGATAACAAGAGTTAGCGTAAGTTCTGTTGTAGATGGTATAATTCAGCCGTAAAGAATTATCACTCTTAAGATAAAACTTGACTTTTGATTTTTAGGGCCCTCTGGGATAATGAGATATAGTTTTTAGACTTTATTAGATGACAAATTTAGTGGGAGACACCTTTAGAAGATATAATTTAGCTTGAAAACTGTCATTTGGATCTAGCTTTCAAATTCTTAGTGATATTTGGTAACATGATTCAGTTAACACTCAAGACGTGCCCAGCCACCAAACCGGGGAAGAAAATTTGCTTTGTTTTATCTGTTTTGTTGAAATCAGGTACCTACCGATAGAATAGGGGACGATAACATGAGTTTCAAGAATGGAGAGCAATTCAGACCCAATCAATCAGACACCCACCTGGAACAAGGGAATATATTCAAATTTTAGCAATCAGGCCCGTCTGGAGAACAAGGGAGTACAGTTGTTCTAATGGTCAATCTTATTTTAATAATTATTTTTACTTAGGCAGAGCTAATTAATATTTTTATCATACTTTTAGTTAATTAAGTTAATTTTAAACATAGCTAGTCATAAAGACCCAAGTTTCTAGCTCATTCCTTAAGCTTAATATCCAATACCTATTAAGCTAATCCTAGGGACCTCTCTAGAATCTTCTTTGAAAAAAATAAATAAATAAAATATTTTAAGAATTTAACATAAAAAGATCTTAGGACTAATTGACTAAATATATAAAATATAAATCTAGAGTCTAGACCTATATGACCCTAATAAGAAGCTGCAATACACAAAGGAACACAAAAAAATATGCGCCCAAAAATTTGAAGAAAATCTACCGCAACTTTTTAAAAGAGAGGAAGAAAATCAACGCCTGGGAGCTTATTGAAGAGGCATCAGTAGCTCAGCTTTTCAACAAGGACCCCCACCTCCCAGTAACTTCATCTTCCCAACGAAAACAGGACCTCCCACCAACGACTATCTGCTCACGTCGCTCCCTCCTCTCCAAATCCATCTCCGGCGAGCTTCAGACCTTAACGCCATCATCCCATCCAGTGACCATGTAACCTTCCGCAATATCACTCCAACAGATCCACACAAAATAGTCATGAAACAGCTTCAAAATCAGTCCAAAATTAGCTCTGAAACAATGGAGTTCCACTGAGCCGATTTGAGTTTCTGCCTGAAGTTGCTGTTGCAGGTTCAAGTCTGAAGTTGCAGTTCGATTTTGCTGATTTCGTTCATATCTGTGTCGATTTTGGGCTATAATTGTTGTCTCGCTCCGTGTAATTCCTAGAGTTTAATTAGTGGGAAGCATATTTCAGGTCTGTCACCATATTAACCCTTTACTTATTGATCTTTTCTTGTATGATACTTGGATGGCAGACTTGTGCGATTTTTATGCCTATTAGTGACATCTTGAATTATAAAATGTGATCCTGAAATGAATTTGGCTAACATGGTTCAAAGGGAAATGGCGGGGGTGTTCAGTAGACGACAATTTGCATTCCGAATTTATACAATCTTCTTTTCTCCTCAGAAATTGTACTAAAATAGTTTAATTGGATGGTGATTTACCATAAAGTTCTGGTTTATTACAATTGATGAAAAGGGGTACACATTTTTCATGTAATTATAAAACAAAAATTTTGCAAATCTTTTAGCAACTTCTGTTCCGAACCCACTGAATTTGGCACCCAAGTGACAGCCCAATGAGCATGGCATTTGAGACCCAGTATGATGACATCTTCTTCACGTTTTCATGACATTCTCTTGTTCCGATTTGAATGAAGTTTCTCTTAATCTCTGTGGAAAATATCTATTGGTTTCATTTGTGCTACATTGTTATTAATTGGTTTGGTACAGTCCTTTGATGATGCCTAATTGGTTGAGGAAATCAGTAATTTCCTTACAAGCAACTATTACTGAAATTGTGTTAGTGATTACTGAAATTGTGTTAGTGACTGGTCTTGAAATTGATTTAGACCGAAGGATGATCTTGGAGTAAATTGAAGTTAGGTTTGAGATTGGACTAATAATGTGAGGAAAGTTAGGCTTTATTTGAGGTTTAAGTGGGGCTTTACAATAGATTTGGGCCAAGTGAGATAAGTTATGCCCGAAACCTAAAAGAAAAACAAGGACGTCCATTTTCATCCATATGTTGGCCCAATTTTACTCAAATACATGTAGCTAGTCCACCATTTCATAAATAATTAATCTATATTATGCTCCTCTATCATGACTTCCATAAATCATGACCTTGCTAGAATCCCAAACATTAGGAAATAATTAAGTGCGTAGTTGCTTTAGACGTATAATTTAAATTACCTTCCTAAACTCGGATGTACATTTCATGTGACCCAAATCGAAACCTTAACAACGTTAAATAAAATATACCTCGGACTGCGGGTACATTTTATGTGGTGCGGTCCAAAAGACATATTTTATATGACGTTGAAATCTTCCTTAAAATAATCAAAAGCGATTTTAAAGTTAAATGCACATAGGTTTAAAAGTGTTTTAAAATCAAATAGTTAGGCCAATAATAACAGTTGAACGATCGTGCTAGAACCACAGAACTCAGGAATGCCTAACACCTTCTCCTGGGTTAACCGAATTTCTTGCCCGAATTTTTATGTTGGCGGCCTGTAAAACAGAGTCAATCTTTCCTCGATTTGGGATTTGAATCGGTAACTTGAGACACCATAAATTATATCAAGCGGAGAATGTCAATCTTTAAATAAATAAATCATGTTTCGATTGTCACTTAAATTTGAAAAACTCCTTTATACCCCTTCGTGGGCGGTAAAAAAAGGAGGTGTGATAGCTCCGAGAGGTTGTGTCAAAAATCGATGTTATCCAATTGGACGGGATCAAGATCTTTTATTGTTGCCTTGCAAGCTTCTACGATGTCGGGGTCTTTGATGACCTCTGCTGTTTAGTTCCGACATGGCTGATTGCTATGCTTCTGCACTTGCCCCCTTTAGTTGTTTGGTATGTGTGCAATCTTGGGCTATTCGGTAGTAATCCTGGGCGGTACTTGGCTCACCTTGGATGTTGAATATCCCTCACGGGGTGGAAAATTTGATTAATTGATAGAATCTTGAAGGGACGGCTCACATGGCGTGTATCCATGGTCATCCTATGATGGCGGTCTAGGTCGTTTCTTTGTTCATTACGCAGAATGTCATTTCCAGGGTAACCCCTCATACAAGGAGAGGTAGCACTATTTCCCTAACGCCAGCTCTACTGCATTATTAAATCCCGTAGTGTTATGGAAGGTGTATTATTTTATTCTCGAGTCTCATATGCATAAGAACTCACTGGTGAATAATACACAAGTCGCTTCAATTATCCACCATTATTCTTTTTACATCGGTATCCGTTATGCGTAATTATATAACCAAAAAGTCATAGTGAGGGAAAGATAAACCGTCAACATCCGACTTATTGAAGATGATACTGTCTTTGAAGTCATCATATTGTTCGTGTGCAACTGTCTGTTTGAGTTTATGTGTGGTGATGAATTTTACATGGTTGATCACCGATCATCACTGCCGCCAATGATTATTTGTATGGTCAGAGCCTGTTGGCTTTAGCGGTCCTTGAGGTTGACCGCGCCCTCGAGCAAAGTTGTCCGGTGCTTTATCACTAAGCAGTTCTTTCAGATACTCCTGGTTTAACATCCTCACTACTTCTTGTCGCAGTCTATGCAATCTTCTGTCCTGTGTCTTCTCTGGAATTCGAATAGGACGTTCGACCTCCTGGTATTTGGATCCGATTTCATCTTTTTGTGGCCACTGCACCTTCATGCCCGGCTTTTCCAGTGCGTACACTATCTCTGAAGGGGAAAAACAAAAGTTATGAGCAGATAGTAGTGCAAGCGTACCTCATTCGTTGTGGAAGGGTGCGCTGTGTCATGGCGCGGCATCCGTGAGTCGTAGAGGGGGTGGATTGGATGTTTGAAAATAGGATTGATGCCTTTATCGATTGAAACGTGGTAATTCATCTCTTTGTCTGTCTTTACGTCGACCCCTTCTTGGCTCGGTCTGTACTGACATTAAGCGTTGTAGCGGGTCGTTCAATTCATCCTCGTCTTCCCTCACTTCGGCGCACTAGGTGTTGTAGATTTTTTTTCCCACGTGGTAGGGGAGGGGGTACTTCATGAGTCTTCTGAGTAGTCTTTTGATTGCCTTTGATCCGTTCCTGCTTAGCCCATTTTGAAGGGCTGCTGCTCCCATCCCTTCTGACATATTCAGTAAGCTCATCCTTACTCTGTTAAATTGGGGCAGGAAATCCCGAAGTCCCTCGCCTATCTCTTGCATGACGGCGAAGATATCATTATCCCTGGCCTCGACCTTCTTTTCTCCCGCGTGAGCTGTAGTGAATTTACCCATTATTTTCTCGAACGTCGATATCGATAATCCTGGTAGTTGGGAATACCATGTCAATGCTCCCCCCCTTCAGAGTTTTGCCAAACTATTTTAGCAGTACAGATGGTACCTGTTCTTTTAACGATATTACCTTTCACTACGGTAACGTAATGGATTAAGTGATCCTTCGGGTCCGTAGTCCCATCATATATCTTCAGGTAGGGCGGCATACTGTATGGTTTTTCGATGAATCGGCCCATGCAACATTTTAGTAATAACTTCAGAACGCCTGGTATTTTATCAACCCTCTCTTAAATGCTCGTGGAGTATTTTGTTCTCACTTTCCATCTCTTTCATTTTCTTTAGGATGCCCCTGAGTGTATCGTTGCCCGTTTTGGTAACAGTATGTGTGTTACCTGTTCGTATGGCGTCTGGCTGATTGGCAACAATTGCGGTTTCTGCAGGTAAGGTACCTTCGGTATCTCTCTGATCAGGTTTCTCGAAAATGTTACTCAAGGTACTTGTCAACCATTCTTCTAGTAGCTTTTTGACAGCCAACGGCGTTTTTCCTGCCATGGATGTTGACGCTCCCCTCTCGCGCAAGATCGTTAGATCTCCGTGCGAAGGAGGAAGGATTTCCCCTTTTGGTGTAACACTCGGTGTTGCATTCTCACTGTTTTCTCCACTGGCTTTATTGAGGGTAATCAGGAGGTCGTTCGTGAAATCCTCTACTGCCTTTAGCCTCGCTTCTCCATTTCCCGCCATTGCTTGTTTTTATGAAGTTGAAGAAAAATGATTATTACTTTCAAGAATCTAGATGAAAACTACGATTTCGGCTATTGAAATCCCAACATACAACACCAAATTGTTTGACTCAAAAGATACTAGAACCTTTTTGAACAAATCAATCAATGATGAATGGGTAAATCTTAGCTGAGGGTACTAATCTCTAGAAATATTGATAGAAAGGGAGAAAGTAGATTACAAGATTTATCTCAATTCACCAATCATCCTCCCCGTTTCCGAGGTCATAGTCCTCTATTTATATTAGTCGAGAAACATTATTAAACTGTAGAAAACAAAGTGCGAGGAATATTTTAAAGAATATTCCTGATGTCCCCTAATGGTTATGCATTGTTTCAAAGGTCATCCACTTTAGTGTGTCTCAAGGTCGTCCTCTTTAAGGTGTCACTCTAAAATGATCTCCTCGATCGTTGTATTCGTCGTCGGTCATGGTCGGCCAAATTTAAACCTATATAGTATGATTACTTTTGTATTTTCAGTAGTCATAACTCACACTACTTGCACTATAATCACTATCGCGCAGTTTTTCAGCCACTTGTGCTGCATGCATTGAAAGAATGGGTCAATTTTGATGTGTCATCTCAATACCTGTTTGAGTAAGCTTAAACCAAAAAGATATTTTCTATTTTGGTGAAAGGATAACTCATACTCTCGTTATATTAGGATGTGTAATGATTTTCCCTATCAACTATCTTATCTCAAACATTTTTCTTCTGGAGAAGGATATCTCTTGAACACATCTCTTGCTTCTTGATGTTCACTGGGTTGGCTACACATAAATGAAGACTTGACAAATCTGTGCTATATTGTTTGGTGTTAGCCTATACAAGGACTTAAGGTTTAGTACAACATTAACGATCATTTTTCTTTCATAGAATAAACGTTACAGTTTGTCTTCTTTTATAGAGTAGACAAACGGAGAACTAGTTTTATTACACTTAATCGTGGTTTTTAGCATAAAAGTGGGCTTAACCCTTTGAATGTGATAATACATCAAAGAAATTATTTCATCGAACGTATTCTCCTCTGGGAATTTAATGGCCATTGACCAGCTTCTTGTGGCTATGACTAAATTGATTGGTTTTGGGTCGAAAAAGGAAGAACTAAAAGATTTTATTTCTGGAAAGTTCTGCAGCTAGCGATGTGTAAAGAAAATTGATAAATCGCGTCAAACTATAATTCAATTCAAATTGGTTACAAAAGAAACCTTATTGTAATTTGGTATTGAAAAAAATTCGATCATAATTGATTTAATTTGATCTTAATTTAAAATGTTGAATCGAAATCAAACCAATTCAATACTACATTTATATAATTTTTACGAATATTTTATGCATATAAATATTTATTATAATATAATTTAAAAATATTTTTTAAACTTTTTTCACAGTTTTATATTTAACGTATTATTTCAAATTTTTACTTAACATTTTAAATGGTAAATAAATTTCATAGCCCATAAATATAGTAACTCAAACAAAGTTCAAATTAATATTGATGCTAACAAAAATTCAATTTAACATTAGGAATATGACGGTATTGAAAATCTATTTTTTTTTGTTTTACATTAGTTTATAATGATAATGCACTACTTAATTTATCTTTTTCTTTAATGCTAAGTTATGTAATTAATAGGAGTAGTACTTATTAGCTATACTTATTTTAGCATGACATATATAATATTTTTAGATTATGTTAGTTTAAATTATGGCTTAATAATTTGCAATATTTTCTTTATGCAATTATATTAATTTTGTTATAGAATATTTTAGTATAATACTATAACTTATCTTATATTTATTGTATTATTTTCTTAGAAAATATATTATATAGTTGTATCTTATTAGGATTAAAGAAATATTTGAAGCACAAGTTATATTTCTTATGCTACAAAGACTTTACTGTGAAAACCCCTAAAAATCCAAAAAAAAACAAAAAATTTGAAGACAAATCGAGATTGAAAAAATCGACTTTGTTGGTTTGGCTTCGTTTATAGATTTAAAAATCCGACATCAATGATTTGATTTGATAATTGAAAAAGTCAAACCAACCCAAGTATATATATCCCTACCTACAACCAACTGAGCTCAGGCACAATCAATTTACCTAATAAGCTAGTTATGTATAAACCCTGTTCCTTAATTACAATTCTTGGCTGATTTAGCTCCAATATAAGGGGTTGTTTGGTACAATGTGTGATAAACAAGAACCCTGTGGGATGGAATACTTCATGGGATATTAACCCACCTTTTATGTAGAATAGTTAATTTCACTATTTTAATATAAATTTATGTTAAAATTAATTAATACCTATAACTAAATATGAGATAGATATAATTTTAATTTTATCCCGAAATTATTATTTGTACCTTCTTATTACTAAACAGTTAGTTACTTGAAGTCGAATTTGTTGTATTTGGTTTATTCTTCCTAAGACTCTATTTCGATAGTGTGCTTATTTCATCACTTAAATACGTCGCCTTCTGGATTACAATAAATAGTTAACGTATCTCACTAATGGTCCGTTTGGTCAAGCTGTAAAGATTAGTTTATTTTGAATTTTTTTTTTTAAATTACTTTTATGATAAAAGTATTTTTAGTGAAAAACAATTTGTGTTTGGCCAATTAGATTGAAAAGTACTTTTGAGCAGTAATTAGTGTTTGGCAAACTGTAAGAAACTACTTCTGTGTCTTTTCTCAAAAGTGCTTCTTAAAAAAGTACTTTTGGAGAGAAGTACTTTTTTCTGCTTCTTCAAGACTGGTTTTGCTTTGCGTCAAAAACACTTTTGTTTTCTTCAAAAAACTTGAACAAATACTTCATTTTTGGCCAAAAGTATTTTTGGCCAAAGAAACTTAATCAAAGAGGCTATAAATCACTAATTTTAATACTGATTACTGATACAAGATATTTTAAACCGTAGTATTATATTTTCAGTCCTAGTTTCTTTTTGCATAGTTAGGTCTTTCTTTTAATAAAAAATCTTAACTCAAATCCAGTTACTTAATCCTACACCACCTTGTCAGACAGCAAAAGTCTTTTATTACTAGAATTCAGAAGTAGTAGGAACATGTCTACATCTACGCACCCAAGTCCTTTCGAGCCATCATGTTTATTTAATACTCTCTTCGTTTCGTGTCATTTGTATGACTATAAAAAATTCTCTTTAAGAGCAAAAATAATAAAATTAATAGCTTAAAGTTGAATTATTTTCAAATTTAAAAATGCATCATTTATTTTGGAACAGACTAAAAAGAAAAGTACCTTACTTATTATGAAACGGAGGGAGTACTTTTTTTTCAATTTTGATCGTATACAATAACAACAAAAATAACCCAGTATGGTAGAGAGAGGTTTTCAAATAAATCTTCGGCATCCTTTCCTCTAAGGACTTTCCATCTTGATTTTGAGGTGACTTAAACTAACAAATTTTTAATTGGAAGTGAAGGTTGCTTACAAAGCAACCCCTCAATTTAGATCATATATTTTCCTTATATGTTAGTCTATGTCAAAAAGAATCACACATTTTTATAATTAAAAATAATTCAAATTTATATTTTTTATTTTATTTATTTTACCCGGCTTTTATAAAAATACAAATATAATGCCCTACAAAACTTTTATATCTTAATAACTTTTAAAATTACAATTTTAAAAAAATTTAAACTCTGCACCAAATCAAACTACCTTATTTAATTTGAAACGCAGGGACAAAGGCTTAAATTAGCACGTGTCAACCTCAAACTTCTGGCTCAGTGACCTTTTATCAGTAAAGAAAAATATTAATTAAACTGGTCACATGACTACGGTTTGTTGGAAATTTTATTTTGTCTCATATAATTGATACAAGTTATATGAGATAACTTTTTTATCTCATAATTTTGTAGATCTAAATTTTAATAAACCTAAAAATAAAAAATTAGAATCTATAAATTTGTAAAGACAAAAGTAACATTTCAATTAATATGAATAGTATAAGATACAAACTAAAACTTATCCTGTTTGCCACACACTTGGATTCGACTTGGTCGTCAAAATCAATATCCATATCAAAGAGAAATTTTACTTTGAGTCTCACATGCCATGTAATATTTGTACGAGGCTCCTACTTAGTGACATGTGTAAATTGTGGAGCATTTATTAAACTTATTCTCCTTCCATGTTATTTCTTAGGCAAATACTCCCTTTTTCTCTTTTTTAGTTCATTTCTTTTTTCTTAACGCTTCATCTTCCTCCTCCTACCGGACCTATTACATGGGTCAATAAATGTGAGCTCCACATTTCATGGATTACTTGTGCATTTTTATTTTAGTTGGGACCTTGAGTCTCTCTCGTCCATTCCTTGAGGTTTTGAGAAACTTGATCCAAATAAAGTCAAATTGTTGCAAAATTATTTTTAGAAAAAAAAAAGATAATTGTTGAGAGGAAAATTTTGATATTTTTTTTACTCTAGCTCTTCCTAACAGTGAAATCAAAATGAAAACAAAATATAGCTCCGTAATACTCTACCAATCTTACTTGAATTTTGTCAGATGTATTGTTCTACATCTTTTCATTATTTCTATGGATAAAAAAGAAGAGAGAAAGAGGACAGAGGAATTAGAACAAGAAAACAGAGCAAAAAAGGGAGAAAATAAAGATGATAAATGTTGTGTCTGCATTTGTTGGTTTTATGGACAATGCTAAAACTTAATTATATATCAACATTAATGGTGTTTTTTTCCTTTCTGATTTTTTCTTCTTCTTTTTCTTAAAGTATTTAAAAAATAATGAACTCTGATATATGGAGATGTTGAGTTAAGGAGTTGCAGAATTTGGAAAAGAAGAAACTAAAAGGGCAACGGCTGGGAGTTGGTAAAATTTTACTTAAAGTGGTGCCCAAAATTCACATGGCAAAATTTTAAAAGAGTCTCATATGAGTTGTGTCTAACACATAATAGTTGAGTCTCGTTCAGAATAAAACTTCTCCCATATCAAAAACTTAATGGTCAAAAATACATTTTTTTATTTTGTGATGACTTAAATACCCCATTTTAGCCATTTTTGAATTTTTTTTTTGGCAATCCACTAGGCAAGCGGCTAGGGTTAGTTTTCATTAATAAAAAGAGATTGAAAATTACAACAAATAGGAAAAATAAGATAAGGGGGAAACTTGCACCAGTATTGCTACCCATATAACAATAATCGGCGTAAATCATACATGGTTAATACTATTGAGGCCAGAAAAAGCCTCTAGATCTAACAAGCATGAAAAAAGAAAGAAGTAGTATGAATAAAGAAAGGTATGATCATCACAGAGTTTATCAATGCTCTGTGATGATAGTACATACAATAATACTAATGTGATGCAAAATTGTAGATTAACGCCTTCGTCCATACTTTTCTCAATATGGCTTCAAACTTCACGCTTTGTTCCTCGATCGAGGGCTTTGTAATAAATGTATGCCTGACCTGTTTTTGTTTTGCGTTTCTCATTGGTGGTCTCCTTATGTTTGCGTCTACACACACCCTGCCGTCTCAACTTCTATCCCTTTCACGAGATTTCTTTTTTTACTATACATTGATGACAAATCACCTTTTCTTAACGCATCTGCCTGGCATTGCGTTAAGATATCCTCTTCCTCCCCTTCTTCATATATATGTCTTCCTACTCTCGCATCAAGCAGTTGTCTATTCTGTAGATTGATTTCTGGAGCTGTTGATATGAGCTGGTGCTGTCCCGTTTGTAAACATGACACAGTTTTGTTATCAGCAGAAAGGTAATTAGTCATTGCATCAAACATTTTCCTCTCCTCCAAAGTGGTGATTGACTTTATTGGTACAATCTGATTGTGGACAACTGTTGGCAGTGACGTTGCGTTTCGATTAGCATCTGAAGTTTTGCCTGGTTGTGTAGTATTTCTTGGAACAAATACAGGAGCATTATGGTTCAAGTTGCTAATTGTGTTTGCTGCAGGTTGCAGATTTGCAGGACAATTGATTGTCGTTAATTTCCTTTGAAATTTTGGCTTGATCTGAGCATCAATGTCCTCTCCTTCACTGTCGTCATCAAACTCTTGGTCGTCGTCTGAAGATGAATAACCAGCTATTCCTTCTCCCCAGCCCTCCTCATCGTCATAATCTCGCTGGTCTTTCCATAGTTTAGATTTAACGACCATGTCTCTCATCTTAGCTTGAATTACTTGTTTGTTCTTTTCAGTGGAGGTTGATGGAGAAATATGATCCTTTGCCATTTGCAATTTGTCTCCAGTCAAGATTCCATCGTCAATATTGAAGTTTGAAAGTGCAGCAAACGAGTTTGAGTTTGTATGAATAGCTGTATTCTTGTCAGCTATATACATTTTGTTTTTGGATTTTGGAGTTGCTTTTCTGTTTGACATCGATAAGAAGTTGTTTGCATCAGCTTTAGTAGCATCCGTAGGCTCTAAATCCAAACCTCTTTGAAATAAGGCTTTAAGATAATCTGCAGCTGCGGCATTTGTCAAAGAGATCTCGCTGCCTTGTTGAACCATATCTGGCTGATGAGATATATCTTGACGATATGTGGTCTGCGCAACCTCATCTTCTGTAGGACTTGCTGATAGTTGAGCTTATTGACTCACAGTATCAAGATTATCATTTGTAGATATAGCTCGAACATCAGGACCTTTCAAAGGAAGTATAAAATCCAGTTCTGAGTAAATAGAAATTGCAACATGTGATTCATTATCTACTGTCCCGTTGGTTCTGTTATTGCCCTTTGCAGTAACATCTTTTTTGGTATGCTCGGAATTAACCAAAACAAATGCTTTATTCTGTTCTTTTCGATGTTGTTGTCCAGACGTTTTTGAAGCATCAAGTACATTTGTTACTGTCGACTTCTCCCCTGATTGAACTGACATAACATTATGATCTGTAATAGATCTGATGTTATCCGAGGCCTCCAAATTAGCCATTTGCTTGACCAAACAGTGTAGCGTTATTATTGTTAGAATTCTTCAATATCTATTGTTGCTCGATTAGCTTCTCTTCATTACTTTTAGCATTGTCATTTTCTGGCACAGTAGATGGATCACTAGATTCCAAATTTGATACCTTCTTTTCATTTAAAACATTAAAAGGCAACTTCATGGAACATTAGCTTGCACTTTACAACACTGGGCAGAATCTCCCTTTGACCTTAGAAGGGCTTCTGCAGTTGTACCGTTTGTATGAGAAATAATTTTTTGGGCTCCTAGCTGCTGCACATTGCATCTGTGATGATGTCCATCAAGATCAACCAACTGCGCAGTATGATGTGCAGTAGCCTGCATTGCCCTTGCAGTAGTCACATATGTTCGTGCATAAATAGTAGAGGCAGGTACACCTCTAGAAGGTTTAGGGGGTCCTTTATCCAACTTCAATACCTCATCCATATTCTCAACTGGAACTGCTGCATCTGGTGCATCTGATACTCCAGCAACCCCAGCACTCCTAGCCACTATATGTAGATCTGCTTCACCCCTATCATTCCCAATAGGTTGTGTAGTCTTAGAATTTTTTGTACCATCCTTTACAATACCATGTTGTACTGCTGAATCAGTTCGACCAACACCTTCTTTGAAGCCTGCATTATTTCCACATTCACACCTTCTTGTCCAACTTTTAGCACATTGGACTTGTATTGCTGACCTTCAGTTACTTTGGCAGGTTTGAAAAATAACAAGAGCTGCTGGTTTAACCAATTCATTACCTTCTTGTAGTGCAGGAATTTTTGAAGCATCAAAATGATTTGGTATCGTTGACTTCTCCACTGGTTCAGCTGATACAACAGTTGGATCTCTATTAACATTCAAAGAAACAGAATCCTCCAAGTATGTACCATTTCCTTGGCCAAATAATGTACTCTTATGATTGTTATTTTTCTGTCACAAAAGCTACTGCTCAATGGTTTTATCCTCCATACAGACATCTATCAAAATCTGTCTAGATATTTTTGCAGTGTCACCTACTGCTACAGTAGATACAGCAGTAGGTTTCAAATTTGACACCACAATATCTGACTGTTTTTCACTTAAAACATTCAAAGGAGTATGTAATGGAACGGTATTTGGCCATTTACAAATCTTCACCCGACACCATTTGGCCTTGAAAGAACTTTAGCAGTTTGAAACTTTGAACCCGAAACATTTGTTTGTCCTGCATCGTGAATCACATTAGGTAGTGTCCTTTCTATTCGACGTCCTACAAGATTAGCATTCAAGTAGTCCCTTGCATCACCTTCTAATTTAGCAAAACTGCCCCTACCTTCAGATTCACCACCATGAACAGCTTCTTCATTGTGTTCCTATGTATTCCAGCAACACGATTTTACATTATACCCTTGATGATTACAATACGTGTTGTATTCAGGAACATTATCAAACACGATCTTCTGGTCGTATTCTGCAATTTTTCCAGATTTTGAATCTACTATCTTGATCTGTATTTTCTTTGGATGTTTGTCCAGTAAATTAATCAAGACTTTAACTCGTGTTGTACTAGGTCGCGTTCGATCTTTAGTAGCCTTATCTACTGCAATAGGCTTTCCCATTGCAGATGCGATGGACATTAAGGATTTTTTGGCAAACAGATTTGTTGGAAAATCGGGAAAGGAATTCCAAGCCACAACTTTTGACGTTTCTTCTCGGGGATTAAATCCCATTGTCCATGGGAATTTCCTAAAGAAGAAGTCATCTCCTTTTGCCTTAATATAGACAGTTTTTGTTGATACCACTTGAGCATAATCTTCAAACATATCAAATCTTACCAGAATGTGCCGATATTCTAGCTGTCCAATATTGCAATTACCTTTGACACCGAGTTGCTTCGGCAAAATCTGCCTCAGCTCCTGAAGATCAGGTTTTCCATATGAAAATTTGATTATCACTGCTTGATGAAGACCTTCCTCCTTAGTGAAAGAATTCACTTCATCCACTGTGAACTCAACAGTAGGAAATCCATGTTCAAACAAAACTGGACAAAGTTCCAGTTTTGGATTTGTTGCGGCAAATTTATATCCAAAAAGATGCGATGCATATGACTGTTTGGAACCTTGAAAAGTTCGATTTTCCGACATGTTTTGAGAAGCCTCTCCCACAGCATAAGGCTGGGGAAATGGCGTCGCTTCCATGGTTGTCTCAAAACTCAAACAGAATTCATTACATCCATGCTATCGGAAGGATATAGTGATGGAAAATTCAAAAGATGAGGGAGCTACAGTAAATCGTAAAATAAGATTTAAGATGTAAGAAAATTTGTTATAGATTTGATGTAAAACTCAATTGGGATTGTTCGCAAAGAGAAGGGGATCTTGTGACACCAATTTTATGACAATCCACCATCGAATTCCGGCGATATGTCCGATGAATAGTGACAGATTCACTATTCACCCTTCTTCTTAGAGAGAGAACCTGTTTAGCGTGAATTAATTATTCTTCCACTGCCCTTTTCGATTTGCGTGTGTATTTCGGGTAATTTTTTGAAAAGCTTTTATGTTAAAATATTGGAAAAACCTATTTGAGTTGTCTTTTGTTAATATTTTGAGTAAAGGAACCCGGATTTGTATTTTGACAGTTCCCATGGGCCCGTATCGTGATTTGGTACTTGGGCGTATGCCCAAAATTGAATTCACAGCCCCTAACCCGAATTATCGCACTTTTTTGAAATTTAAAAGTTTAAAGCTTAATGACGTTAAAGTTTGACCAATGTTTCACTTTATTGATATCGAGTACACATTTTTATTTCAAAATCTGGTATATGTCCATTACCATATTTATGACTTGTCTGTTAAATTTGGTTAGAAACTGAAATTAATTTGACGTGATTCGGATGTTCGGTTGTGAAAATAAAAGTTCGTGAGTTTTCTTGAAAATTTCCTATGGTTTGATGCTTAATTTGTAGTTCTAGGTGTTGTTTTGGCGATTTAATCGCGCGAGTGAGTTTGCATAATATTTTTAGACTGATTTGTATATTTGGTTTAGAGTCCCGAGGGCTTGGATGAGTTTTGGATAGGCTATGACGTGAGTATGAACTTAGAAATATTGCTGATGTGCTTCACTTCTAATTTGCGAGCAACCGTGCAGTATCATAGTTGAGAATGAAAGTACGAAGGGTGATACCGTGCAGTATTATTGTTTCACTGTGAGATTGTGAGTAAAAGTACGAAGGGTGATATCGTGTAATTTTTTTCATTGTGCTTATTCATTTTTACTGGTTAAAGGCATATTGACTGTTGTAGTTATCATTTCCTACTATATTTCTCGTAATTGGTACCCACCTTAGCATGTCCCCCTCCCACTAATACATGTTTATCCTTTACTTATTGTTATATTGCATGTATACTATTATATGCACCGGTTATTATGTGTGTATCTTTTCATAGCCTCGTCATTACTTCGTCAAGGTTAGACTTATGGAATACATGAGTTCGGTTGTACTCATACTATACTCTCCACTTCTGGTGCAGACTTTGATATCAACCCTAGTTGTTCGTAAGGTGTAGCGTGTTGGATTTTCTCGTTGGAGACTTGAGGTAGATCTGCTGGCGTCGGCAGACCTTAAAGTCCCCTTTTATTTTTCTTATTTTATTGTTTCTTTTCGTTCAAAACTGTTATATTTCTTTCAGACTCTGTTTGTAAAAAAATATAGAAGTTCGTGAGTTATGATTCTAGATTCGGATTGTATTAGATAATATGTGCTTTTATGTTATTCCGAATTAAGTTTTAGCTCTATTTGGCCTAATTAACTTTACCTATTGAAATTGGATAAAATTGACGTGAAAATTCTCTAACTTTGTCTTGCCTATCAATTGAAATGTTAGGCGCCATTATGATCACGAATGTGAGGATTTCGAGTCGAGACAAATTTAGAGTTCTTTCAGTTTATAATTTTAAGTAGCTGGCCTTCTAATTTAAAAATATATTTATTTAAATTGTTCTTCTTGGTATGTATTGTATTAGTTTATAATGAAACTTATTGTCAAGAACTCAAACTTATATTGAATAGATAAATGTTATATCTTGTATTATCTTCCATAGAGAATAATTTTACTTGAACTCGTTCATAAGATTTGAAATAAAGTATACTTCTATTGGAAATAGTGGATTAGCTAAAGTTATATGGATATTATTAAGTTTCTATTTCTAAGAGAATTTCGAGGGCAGATTTGGGCGAAATGTTAGATTGGTCTTTTGATAATGTATCGGTGTCGTGAAAACACTCTTAAGAAAAAGGGTTAGGAGAGACTAACATTCCCCCTAATCCTAGACTGTACGATATATATTTACCACTCACACTACCCAAAAATTCAAAATTAGTCATTTTCTTAACAGATAAAATTAGCCGATGATTCAAAACAATTGAAATTTAACAATTTCACTATTAGAAATCCGGGAAAAAAGCGATCACAAAAAATGACCAAAGTTGATCGTTTACAAGTCAAAATGTGACCAAACAGGCATAGTCGAAATTATGCTGGTCCCTTTACCTTATGGATCAAAGTTGACCGTTAATTAGCGACCAACTTTGGTCTCAAGGTAAAATGACCAAATAATCCTGATAAATAATATACCGACCAACTTTGATCGTTTTATTATTTTAATAATATTAATTTAGCGATCAAACTTAGTCTCTAATCTTAAAATATGTTTTTTATGAATTACTAATTAAAATAAAGCGACCAACTTTAGTCTGTAAAAAAAATAATATATTTTAAAATCTGAAAATAAAGACCAAAGTTAGTCGCTATTGTTTTAATTTTTTTTAAACATAAGCGACCAATATTAGTCGCTAAATTTAAGAATTTAATTATTTTTTATATAGAAGCGACTAGAGTTGGTCGCTATTCTACAAAAAATATTTTTTTTATAGATCAAAAATAAAAGTTTGTCGCTTTTTGAGAAATCTGGGTTAATTAGCGACCAACCTTGGTCACTATTGCCCTGAAAATTATTTTTTATAGAGAAAAGCGGTCAACTAGCGACCAAAGTTGGTTGCTTTTCTTGGTATAATTTTTTGCAGAAACTGCCTGTTTTGGCAGCTACATCACCTGCCAGCATACCAAAATTCCTAAACACGAATTTTATGCCAACAACAACAATAACAACAATAAACAACAACAACAACAATAACAACAACAAAAATAAACAACAACAATAAACAACAATAACAACAACAACAACAACAACAACAACAACAACACAACCACAACACAACAACAACATAACAACATCAAAACCAACAAAGTATAAAGTTCAATAGAACTAACATATTAAGCTAACCAAACTAAGTTAATTATTATTACAAGACCATTCAAAAACCGATTGTATTTGTCTAGTTGAAAGTGTATAAAAGTCAAGGATTTTTTTGTACATCATTATCATCAGCATTTGATGAACTTTCATCACCAAGACGGTCCAGAAAGGTGTACTTGTTGAGGACGGGAAGAACAATCACTGGGAGTATGAGAGGAACAATCACTTGGAATAGGGGATGAATGATCACGGTGAAGGCGAGCCTCTGGCAATGACTCACGAGATACGCTTTTCTCATTTCTTGGCGGCTTCTAGCTCGGATGTGAGCTTTGTCACAGTCTTTTGCATGGCATATAGGCTCTCTCTATCAAGTAGCTCGGGTTGAAAGGAAGTTCCTATTCCTTGCATTCCACGCTTATAACGATGGAATTTCTTAGTAGGAAGCCCGTATACCTTTCCCTATTTTGGATGTCAGCAGCCTCCGTCCATATTCTTTCAGCATCCTCGTCTGAAGGTTGGATTGACTCGCCCTTCATTAGGTGGCTGACAGCGTATGAATTCCTCAACTTCAGTTGGGAAGCGACCCGATACGAAAAATTACATTGAATTAGTATTTCAAAATTTATATAAAAGTAAATCATAATACTTATTGAAAAGTGAAAACTTACATGTATAGTAGAGGCTTGGCCCTCGACCTACCTTTCTTGATCTATCTCTTTCTTGTTCTTTACAATATGAGTCTCCTTGAATACCTCATCTTGGTTCATCGGACGCCCAACTTTTTATCACGATCTATATTTTCCATCATCGGAAGTTCTGATGGCGCCTACTCGTAGAAGCTAGGCAAGCCACAAAGTTTAGAAATCTTTAACTCATTCATTTTAGTTCTTTTAACAACTTGTATAAACAAGTGATAAAAATTTAAATAATAGCGGAAGATAAAAATTTAAGCGGAAGACTTAGACGAATATAATACCAAATAAATACGAAAAGCCAAAATATGTCTCTACCCATAAACCGGTGTCACAACATTCACGGGCTATCTATGATCACTACATACAAGTGTCTGAAAGAAAGAAATATAGCCTGTCTGGTATACAAGTGATAGCAAAACATAATAATAGATAGAATAGATACCGTGTCTGCGGACGCCTACAAGACTACTTAGGGATCTCTGTCGGTTGAAAGATGGCTCCCTAGCTACTACTGCTGTCCCAGTGCTACCTCGGTATTTGCACAGAGTGCAGAGTGTAGCATTACCACAACTGACCCCATGTGCTGGTAAGTGCCTGGTCTAACCCGGCGAGGTAGTGACGAGGCTAGGATCGAACTACAGGTAAACCTGTGCAGTTATCTATATATATATATATATATATGTATGTATATAAACTTGAACAGACAATTGAAATGGCGAAGGGGAAACATGCTTCAGGGAATAGCAAATAAAACAGAATCTCAAGTGAATTATAAGGAAGCCAAAATTCAACTTCTAACAAGAATAAGGAAAACAAAGGCAGACTTAACTTTCGGTTCATATCTCGTTGCAGGAGTTAACTTTCGGTTCATATCTCGTTGCAGGAGTGCAACCCGATCTCATTTCTCATATCTTTTTGTAGGCGTATCACCCATTTCCATTTTATCATACCTTATAGTAGGCGTACCACCCGTTCCCATTTCATTATATCTTTTGTTAGGCATACCACCAGCTCCTACTTTATTAATTCTTATGGTTGGCGTACCATCCGCTCCCATTTACAAGTCAACACAAAATCAAAAGGAATCCCCATATGGGAAAAAAAGCAATATAATAACTTGCCGTCAAGGGAACTACAATATTATAACAAACATCACGGTAAGGGAGAATCAGCTATAACCAATCATATCTCAAATCCTACTCAACTCAATTAGTACCAATACTTAATCATAAATAAAATCCACGAGAATAAACTAAATACTTGATCATTATTGAGAATCCTAAATTAAAGTACCTATAGTAACATTTAAGTAACAATATATGTCAATTTAGACTCACGGTCATACGCGATACCAACATATAGATACTCGTCACCATACCTATACGTCGTACTCAACAAGAAGCAATTAGTAAATAAGACACAAGTCCTATTCCCTCAAGGAAAGGTTAGACCGGACACTTACCTTGAACTTCAACGGCCAACTCAAGCATCAAACACCGCCATTCCTTTCGAATTCGGCTCCAAATAGATCATATCTATACGTAATCAACTTTATAACATCAATAAACACTAAAAAATTCAATTCCAATGCCTAATTATAGTTTTTTATTGATTCTTCCCAAAAATCCAAAAATTATCCTCGGGCCCGCTTGGTCAAAACACGAGGTTCGAGCCAATATCCGATACCCCATTCTCCTACAAGCCCAAATATATAATTATTTTCAGAATTCGACCCTAAAATTAGGTCTAAATCACAATTAATCAAAAAACCCTAACTCTATCCAAATTCCTAATTTTCTACCCTTAATCTCATATTTTACGCTTAGAAATCTAGTGGGTGTTGATAAAAATAGAAGATAACAAGTCAAAAATTCCTTACCCAAGAGATTGTGGTACAGAAATGCTTCAAAAATCGCCTAAGGGCTTTGGAGAAGAAGAATGAAATTGTATGAAAATCCCGTAAGCATTCTATTTTTGAGAAATTAAAATAACTGGGCAAAAATGTTCTTCACATTCGTGACAGTCTCATCGCGTTCGCAATTAGTTAGGCCCGTAGACCATCTCATTCGCATAAACGGGCTCGCACTTGCGGAGAAGAATCTCCTCGAGCCCTCGCGTTCCCGTCGAATGGGTCGCGTTCGCATAAGACAAATGCCCCACCCACGCCCAAGGCTTAGTTAGCCTTCGCGTTTGCGTGGCCATGGCCGCGTTTGCGAAGGGATAAACCCCAATGCCTCGCGTTCGCGGCCTGAGCTACGCCTTCACCTAGAAGGAAATTCCTTCAGCATAATTTACACATCGCGTTCGCGAGGGCCGTTCTGCGAACGTGACGAAGAAAATATCAATACAACAAAAAATTTATTTCTGCAACTTTTTTTAAGTCCAAAACTTTTTGAAACATATCCGAAACACACCCGTGCCCTCGAGGCTCCTAACAAAACATACGTACTAACTCAATAACATCATATAAACATATCCATATGATTAAATTGCCCAAATAGCCTCAATAACAACGATTTAAACCTCAAAATCAAAGAATTTTCTCAAACTTCATAAAACATCAACTTTTGAAATTTATGTCTGAATCCCATCAAATGACATCTATTTTTCACCAAATTTCACAAGAGCATCTTAAATCATATGTAAGACCTATACTAGGCGCCGGAACTAAGATAAAAGCCTGATACTATAATGTTCTAATCAAATTTCATTTCAAAATATCTTAAATAATTTTAGAAAATAATTTTCTTTAAAAATTCATTTCTCTGGCTTGTTACCTCGGAATTCGATTTCGGGCAACGCCCAATTCCCATATTTTCCTACGGACCCTCCAGGACCGTCAAATTATAGGTCTGGGTCCGTTTACCCAGAACGTTGACCGAAGTCAAATTACCTTATTTTATGGAAAACATTTACCATTTTTCACAGAATTTAATATTTAAGCTTTCTGGCGACGCGCCCGGACTACACACGCAAATCGAGGTGGCTCTATATGAGGTTTTCAAGGACTTAGAAACACATAATTTAATTTAAAAGCAAGCGATGAACTTTTGGGTCATCACATCCTCCACCTCTAAAACAATTGTTCGTCCTCGAACGGACAAAAGAAGGAAGTACCTGAGTCGGGGAAAAGATGGGGATAACGGCTTCGCATGTCAGACTCAGACTCCCGTCTCGATGCCTCAGGAGGCTAAGCTCTCCACTGAACATGAACAGAAGGAAGAATCTTCGAACTCAACTGACGAACCTGTCAGTCTAGAATAGCCACCTACTCCTCTTCATAAGACAAGTCCTTGCCCAACAGGACAGTGCTAATATCTATCAGGTTGGATGGATTGTCATGATTCTTACGAAGCATGGACATATGAAACATTGGATGCATGACTAATATGCTCGGCAGCAATGCAATTCTAAAAGACACCTCTTCAACTCGATCAAGAATCTGAAATAGAGCAATCAACCTAGGGCTAAGCTTGCCCTTCATCCCAAATCTCATGATGCCCTTCATAGGTGACACTTGAAGCAGTACCTGCTCATTGACCATGAAAGCCAAATCGCAAACTTTGCGGTCGGTATAACTCTCTATCCTGGACTGAGCTGTACGAAGTCTATCCTGAATGATCGTAACCTTGTCCAAAGCGTCCTGAACCAGATCTATATGCAACAACCGAGCCTCTCCCAGCTCAAACCATCCAACCGAAGACTAACACTGCTTACCATATAATGCTTTATAAGGAGCCATCTGGATACTCGACTGGTAGCTATTGTTGTAGGCGAACACCGATAAAGGCAAAAACTTATCTCACGAGCCTCCAAAGTCAATGAATAAGCTCGGAGCATATCCTCAAAAATCTAAATAGTCCGCTCGGACTGCCCGTCCATCTGCCGATGAAATGCTGTGCTCAACTCAACCCGTGTGCCCAACTCTCACTGAACTGCCCTCCAAAAATGCGAGCTAAACTACGTACCTTCGTTCGAAATTATAGGCATGACCATACCGTGAAGGTGAAAAATCACCCGGATATAGATCTCAGCTAACCTCTCAGAAGAATAGGAGACTGCCACATGAATGAAATGTGCTAACTAGGTCAGCCTATCAACAATGACCCATACTGCGTCAAACTTCTTTTGAGTATGCAGAAGTCCAACAACGAAATCCATATTGATGTGCTCCCACATCCACTCAAGAAGCTCAATATTCTAAAATGAACCACCAGGCCTCCGATGCTCGTTCTTAACTTGTTGACAATAAAAACACCGAGCCACATACGCAACAATATCCTTCTTCATTCTCTGCCACAAATAATGCGGCCGCAAATCCTGATACATCTTTGCAGCGCCCGAATGAATAGAGTACCGGGAGTTATGGGCCTCCTCTAGAATCAACTCTCGAAGTCCATCAACATTAGGCACACAAACTCAACCCTCCAATCTCAAAACTCTATCATCACCTAAGGTAACCTGCTTGGCACCTCCGTGATACACCGTGTCTCTAAGGACGCACAAATGGGAATCATCATATTCTCGATTATGGATACACTCCAATAAAGAAGAACGAGCGACCGTGCAAGCTAACACACGAATGGGCTCAGAAGCATCTAACCTCACTAACTGATTGGCTAAAGCCTAAACATTCAAAGCAAATGGTCTCTCACCAAACCAAATATAAGCAGGACTACCTGTACTGGCTGACTTCCTACCCAAAGCATCAGCCACCACATTGGCCTTTCCTAGATGATATAAGATGGTGATATCATAATATTTCAACAACTCTAACCATGTCCTCTGCCTCAAATTCAACTCCTTTTACTTGAATAAATACTAAAGACTCATATGATCCGTGAACACCTGACATGCCACGCTGTACAGATAATGCCTCCAAATTTTTAGTGCGTTAAAATGGCTGCCAACTCTAAACCATAGAATGGATAGTTCTTCTCATGAATATTCAACTATCGTGAAGCATAGGCAATGACCTTGCCATCCGGCATCAACACTTCACCAAGTCCACTACGAAATGCACCACAATAAATTGTATAATGACCTGAACCTGTAGGAAACACCGACACCGGTGCCGTAGTCAGAGCTATCTTGAGCTTCAAAAATCTCATCTCGCACTCATCCAACCATTTGAATTGGGCACCCTTCTATGTCAAGATGATCATCAGCGACGCAATAGATGAGAACCCCTATATGAATCGACAATAGTAGCCTGCCAATCCCAAGAAACTCTGAATCGCTATAGCTGATGCTGGTCTAGGCCAGTTCTTGATTGCCTCAATCATTATCGGATCCACCTACATACCCTGTGATAGACAATATGACCCATAAATGCAACCGAACTAAAGCAAAACTCACACTTTGAGAACTTAGCATATAACTGACTATCCCTCAGAGTTTGAAGAACTACTTCAAGGTGATGCTCGTGCTCCTCCTGGATGTGAGAATATATCAATATATCATCAATGAAGACTATCATGAACGGATACAAATAAGGCCTGAACACTCGATTCATCAAATCCGTAAAAGCTTCTGGGGCGTTTGCCAACACGTATGACAAAACCAAGAACTCATAATGCCTGTACCGAGTGCAGAAAGCTGCCTCAGGGACAAAAAATGCCTAATCCTCAACTGATGGTAGCCAGAGCTCAAATCAATCTTTGAAAATACCTTGGCACCATGAAGCTAATCAAGAAAATCATCAATCCTCAGTAGTAGATACTTATTCTTGATTGTAACCTTGCTCAATTGTCGGTAATCAATACATATTCTCATTAACCCTTCCTTCTTTTTAACAAACAACACTGGAGTACCCCAAGGCAAAACACTGGGTCTAATGAAACCCTTGTCACGCAAGTCTTGCAACTGCTCCTTTAACTATTTCAACTCAGGCGGGACCATACAATACGACGGGATAGAAATAGGCTGAGTTCCTAGAGCCAAATTAATGCAAAAGACAATATCCCTATCTAGCGGCATACCCGACAGGTCTGAAGGGAATAACTCAGGAAACTCACAACTATCGGGCACAAAATCAATAGAGGGAACCTCAGCACTAGAATCACGAACATATGCCAAGTAGGCAAAAAACCCCTTCTCGACCATACGCCGAGTCTTCACATATGAGATGACACTGCGAGTAGAATGACGAGGAGTCCCTCTCCACTATAAACAAGGCAAACATGGTAAGATTAAGGTCACATTCTTGGCATGACAGTCCAAGATAGCGTGGTTAGGTTATAACCGGTCCATCCCTAATATAACATAAGAATCAACCATGTCTGGAAGCAACTAATCTATACGAGTCTCAAGGCTCCCAATCACAAAAATACACAAATGATAGACTCGATCAACCACAACATAATCACCTATCCGTGTAGACACATAAAAAAGAAACTCAATGAGTTACTAGGCATGACCAGATACGGTGCAAAATAAGATGACACATACGAGTATGCAACCCCTGGATCAAATAACACTGAAACATTTCTATCACAAACCAGAACAGTACCTATAATAATTGCACTGAAGCCTCAACCTCGGTCCTGGATGGGAGAGCATAACATGGGGGCTGGGCGCTACCACCCTAAACTACATCCTTAGGACGGCCTGTAGTTGGCTGGTCTCCACCTCTAGCACCTCTACCTACACTTGTAGTACCTCTACCCCTACCCCTAACTGGCTAAGTAGACTATGGAATAACTGGTGCCTGAACCATGTCACGGAACCCTGATGCTAAGAACTACTCGATGCTTGAGGGCTACCTGGCAATGTGCCTCGTGTCGCCACAAGTAAAACAATCCCTCGGCTACTAGGGCTGACGATCCTGGAAACTCTTAAGTGGTGGTGCAATGATAGGAGCTAGTGGTGCATTGTAGGGCTACTAATTAGATTATTGCATCTGGGGGCCACGACCACCTAAAGCACCATGAGAAACCGGAAGTGCCGACTGAAAAGGCCTAGGAGGATGGCTTTTACCATATGAATCTCTACCTCTAGATGAGGTATCACTGAATTTTCCTGAATGATGGGGTCTCTTGTTTGGCCCATGACCACCCACATGGGATAGTACCATCTCAACTCTCCGGCCACATTGGCCGGCTCCTAGAAGGATATCACACTCCTAGTCACTCTAGCCATCTGGAGATGAATCGGCTGAACGTGTCCATCAATAAGTTATCTCACTCTCTCCCTCTTAGTGGGAAGTATGATAAGAGCATGACGAGCAAAATAAATAAATCAGTCTCGTACTGGGTGACAGTCAAAGATCCATGCTGGAGGCGCTCGAACTGCCTACGATAGGCCTCTCGCTATGTGATAGGGAAAAACTTCTCTATAAATAGCTGTGTGAATTGCTCCTAGGTCAAGGCTAGCAATCTTGCTGGTCCAACTAAGCAATAATCCCTCCACCAGGTCTTGGCAGATCCAGACAAGAAATTTGTGACAAAATCGACCTTGCTGGTCTCAACTATACCCATGTTTCGAAGAACCTCATGACAACTATTTAGATAATCTTGGGGATCCTCAGTAGATGCACCGTAACAAGTAGCGGTGAAGAGTTTGGTGAACATGTCCAATCTCCACAAAACATCAGCAGACATGGCTGCACCATCGCCAGTCCGAGTTATCATACCCAGCTGAACCGCTATAACTAGCTGAGCCACTAGAGTCTAAAACCTGGGAGCTACCTGCTCCGGAGTGCGAGTAGCTAGAGTCTGGACCCTTCCTCTAGCCTGAGAGACGGCTGGTACTACAAGAAGTAAAGCTGCCTTGGTGAAATTCTCTATAAGGCCCACTAGATGGATCAGAGTATCCTGAAGAACTGGGGTAGTAATAAACCCCACTAGGACCTAAGCTGGGCGCACCAGAACTGCTGGGTCCAGAACCTCATCATCAAACTCAACCCGAGGTTCCGCTACGGGTGCTGCTGCCATGGGCTAAGCTTTGTCCCTGCCTCGACCTCTAGCACGACCTCGGCCTCGCCCTCTGCCCCTCGTAAGAGCTGCTACTGGGGGCTCGGGCTGCTGGTCGGTAGATGAGGAAGTGCGTGTTCTCGCCATCTACAAAAGAACATAGTAGAAATTCAATTAGTATTAAGAAACCACGCACGACAAGAAAGAACAAATGTGAAGTTTTCCTAACCCTGTAGCCTCTTGGGGATAAATATAGACGTATTCATACCAATCCCTTAGACTCTACTAAGCTTGTCCGTGAATTGTGAGACCTGTGTAACCTAGAGATCTGATACAAACTTGTCATGACCCGGAGTTTCCTCCCTTGGAAGCCGTTATGGCGCCTACTTGTGGAAGCTACGCAAGCCACGAAGTTTAGAAATCTTTAACTCTTTACTTTTAGTCCTTTTAAAAACTTGTATTAACGGGTGATAAACATTTAAATAATAGCAGAAGATGAAAATTTAAGCGGAAGACTTTGACAAATATAATACCAAATAAATATGGAAAGCCAACATATGTCTCTACCCAGAAACCGATGTCACAACATTGACGAACTATCTATGATCACTGCATACAAGTGTTTGAAAGAAAGAAACATAGTCTATCTCGGATACAAGTGATAATGAAACATAATAATAGATAGAAGAGACGTCGGTCTTGTGGACTCTTGCAGGACTACCTCGGGATATCTGTGGAGTGAAGTCTATCTCTCGAGCTACCGCTGCTATTCCAGTGCTGCCACGATATGTGCACATAGTGGAGATTCTAGCATCAACACAACCAACCCGATGTGCTGGTAAGTGCCTGGCCTAACCCTGCGAGCTAGTGACGAGGTTAGGATCATACTACAGGTAACATGTGGAGTTACATACATATACAGAAGAAAAATAAACTTGAACAAACAATTAAAATGGGGAAGGGGAAACATGCTTCGAGTAATAGTACATAAAACAGAATCTTAAGAGAATTATAAGGAAAACAAAATTCAACTTCTAACAATAATAAGGAAAAAAAATGCATATTTCACTTTCGGTTCATATCTCGTTGTAGGTGTGCAACCAATCCCACTTCTCATATCTTGTGGTAGACGTACCACCCGTTCCTATTTTATTATATCTTGTAATAGGTGTCACGACCCGTATTTCCTATCCTCGCGACTTGTGATGGCGCCTACTTGTAGATGCTAGGCAAGCCATGGAATTAGAAATTATTAACTTCTTGCAAATTAGGATAACAAGCGACAAACATGTAAATAACATAGACGTATGAATTTAGCAGAAGTCTTAAATAAATATACACCCAAAACATCTCGAAGACTAATATATTCTTCTAACCTGAACCTAGTGTCACAACATCTACAGACTACAAAGAGTACTATATACAACAGTTTGAAGGAAAGCTAACACTATTTGTCTCGAATACATGAGATAACAGGATATAAAATAAGATAGAGGAGATGCCAGGCCTGCAGACGCTTGCAAAGCTACCTCAGTGTCTTGGTGGATCGAAGGTTGGCTCCCGAGCTACTGTTGCTGACCAAAGACTGCTCCAGTATCTGCACAGAGTGTAGAGTGTAGTATCACCACAACCGACCCATTTGTTGGTAAGTGTCTGGCCTAACCACGGCGAAGCAGTGAAGAAGCAAGGACCACACTCTAGATAAACCTTTGCAGTTATATGTATATACCGTAGAAAAAAATATAGACTGGAATAGCAATTAAAGCTGGGAAGGGGAAACATGCTTTAGGGGATGACAGATAAGAATAGAATCTCAAGGGAATTATAAGGAAGACCAAAATTTAACTTTTAACACAGATAAGGAGAATAAAGACAGGTTTCACTTTTAGTTCACATCTTGTTGCAGGTGTGCAACCCGATCCCATTTCTCATATCTCGTGGTAGGCGTACCACCCCTCCCATTTTAATATAACTTGTGGTAGGCGTACCACTATTGATACTCAATTTTTCCCTATATATTTTTATATGCAACTTCAAAATAACATATATACACATATATTAGCATACCCATGTGTTTTAGTATATTTCCTAAATTTTTCAAAAGATTTTAAAATCAATTTATCATCTATCTTAGCAGTACAAAATCTATAATTATTCTCAAAATCATCAATTTTTGTGGATAATTTATATGATTTCAATATTTAAACAATTAAGGTGATTTTTGCATATTTTTACAAATTTTTTGGCATTTTAAAGCTAAATCACATATAATTGCAATTTTACTCTATGTTAAGATTAATTGCATTTTTACAATTGTAAGATTGGTTTCAATAGTTTTTAATTAATATTTATGTATTATTAATTGTTTCGGCAATTTTCATTTACTTTTAAAAGCATTTTTACTATTTTTATATAATAAAAAAAGAAAAAATGGCTATTTAATTACTACCCGTATTTATTTAAATTTTAGCTCAAATTAACCCCCCCAATTAACCCCAAATTCCAATTTCAAACGGATCGGCCCAACTGCTAAATTACCAGCCCTGACCTAATTGAATCCAACCCACCCTGCTCCCCAATAAATTCAGGTCGTTGATCATTTTGATCAACGACCACAATTCCCGCATACCTTTTTTAATTCATGAACACCCCCAATCCTAAATCAGTTTCATTCATCAGTCTCCTCTAAACCCCCCTTCTCTCTATCAAACTTTCTCGAACATTCCATAACCATAGCCTCTCTCATTGTCTCCTACCTCAAGCTCACCGGAAATCATGGCTCCTCCAGCTATGATAACATTATACTTACCCCCTATTACTATTGTGTGTACGATATTGAAGATTCAAGGCCTGACATCGATGGCTCCCTTTCAGATCTTCTTAGATCTATGGTTATATGGCCTCTCCGGCCTTTGATTTGGCTATTCAAGCATCAAGAGCCTAATTCTCAATCATCCGTACTTAGGATCTCGACTTTTCTAAGCATTTATCATTTTTAGGGTTTCTTCGAAACCTTAAGCTGTTTGAGGGTTTTCTCTGTTTATTTTCCTTATATATGTGATGTACTTGTGCTTTACTTGACTTTCAAGGTGTTTTCCCCAAAGTTTTCCTTTTAATATCGTTTGTCTTTGAAATAGGGTTTCTGAAAGGTTTTCAAAACATCTTTTGATTCTTCCTTTTCTTCTCTTTATGAGTGTTTGTCTATACTATGCTTGTGTGTCTTCTTTTTACCATGCCTGTGTTGTTCTCCTGCTCTTCTTTTTCTACTATACATGATACTCCTGTGCTTTTGTATACTATTGTGCCTATAGACTAGGCTCACATGCTAATATCTGCTATATTTTCCTACATGTTCCTTGCTGTACTTTCCAATATTATTGTATTATATGTGTCTCCCGTGGAGTTCTATAATTTTTCTTCCTTTACTGAATTTCGTTCGAGTTTTTGCCAAGCATGTTTCATATACTTTTCTTAAGTTTGTGTTACCTCTCCTCCTTTTTGAATTTTGTTTGTGTCCCAAGCATTTCTTAAACTTATTCTTTAAGCTCTTAAAATGACTCTTTCACTCTCTTGTTTCAAATCGGCTACCATGTCTTTTTGTTTCTCATAAGTCTCTAAAAGCGACTTCCGAGCCTTTATCAATGGCTTTCCTTCTCGTATCTTAATCTGATTCAAGTGGAAACCCTAAGATTTGGGGTTTTCTTTTAGAAAGTTTTATTTTGTGATTGGGTTCTAATTTGGAATCTTTGACTATCAGACTCATTCTAAGTGTATGAACTAGATTTGAGTCTCGTTGTTGTAACTCTGAATTTTCTTAATTTTTTTCCATGCATGTCTTTTCTAATTAGCATAACCGTCTCTTCATGATTCACTTATTTGTACACTTTATACATGAGAACCCTTATTTCAAAAAGTTTTACCAATTAATCGATTGATTATGAAATCATCTAATGGGGGTTCGATTTATTGCTACTGATTTTCTCTAATTGAATCTTCTTTACCTATTCCTGACTTGGTCCATTCGAGTTAAGCTTATAATTTTGATTTAACTAGTCATTTGATTGATCCTCTTTCCTTTTTCTTTTACCAACCGTGTACCATTGGATGCTGAATTAATCAACCCCTATGTATTTACTCTTTTTGTGTTACTTTGGAAAAGATTTTAATCAAACTCTTTCCTTAAATGTCTTCTACCCATTTAAAATATAAATACCTTAACTAAAAGGAGACTTTATATGATTGATTGCAAATTATTTTCTTAACTTTTCTTACTTGTCCCTTGAACTATAAAAAGGGAACGACCCTTCTGCACTTAAGACAGAACTTGAAACTTTCTATTCAATACACATATTCTTAAACACACTATCACAATACACTTCAATTCTCTACTCTAATCTGAGATCACTTATACTGCTTGCTTGCAATTTGGGTATACAAGACTTCTGCTTTACTTGTTTGATTCCCCTACAAATGGTATGTTCTGATTTAGCTTCAACAATCATCCCAACATGTTTATTTATAGCTTTTGCAATCTTGTTTGTTGTACCATTCATGCTCAATGATTAACTTGTATCCTATTTTCCTTGTACCTATTTCTATGATGAATTCCTACACCCCTATTCCCCTCTATGTGTTTTGAGTCAGGTTTCAAGGCCTGGCAGTATCCAAATTACTGCTTAGGTCTGAACCTGACCCTCAATGAGTCCTAGCTCCCAAACTTAGCCAATTGGCTGGTCAGGAATGTGCCAGCATGCCTGATTACCAGGCATAACCACTAGCCTTTCATGGCCCCCTAACTCCCTCTATGGACTTACACTTATTCTTAGACTGTAAGTTCTGTCCCCCTCCTATGAGCCTTGCCTTGGGACCATGTGTTCCCTCTGAACTTGGACATTTGAGGGCTGACCCTTCTGTACTACACTATAATCCGATTCTGCAATGTATTTGGGTTGTAAGCAATGCACGCTAATTGACCATGAAAGCCACATCTCAAATCTTGCGGACTTCATAACTCCTTTGCGTGGATTGAGATGTATGGAGCCTATCCTGAATAATCTTGACCTTGTCCAAGGCCACCTAAACTAGATCCGTACCCAATAACCGAGCCTCTGCCGACTCAACCCATCCAACAGGAGACCGACACCGTCTACCATATAATGCCTCATAAGGAGCCATCTAGATACTTGATTGGTAGCTATTGTTGTAGGTGAACTCCGCTAAAGGCAAAAACTGATCCCACGAACGTCCAATGTCAATGACACAAGCTCGGAGCATATCCTCTAATATCTGAATAGTCTGATTTGACTGTCCGTCTGTCTAGGAATGAAATTTTGCGCTCAACTTAACCCGTGTGCCCAACTCTCGCCGAACTTCTATCCAAAAATGTAAAGTAAACTGCGTAACTCAGGTTCAAAATGATAGACACGGGCACATCATGAAGGCAAACAATCTCATTGATATAGATCTCAGCCAACCTCTCTGAAGAATAAGAGACTGCCATAGGAATGAAATTTGATGACTTGGTCAGCTTGTCAAAAATGACCCATACTGCGTCAAACATCTTCCAAGTCTGCGGGAGTCCAGTAACGAATTCCATAGTAGTCCGCTTCAACTTCCACTCGGGAAGCTCAATCCTATGAAATAAACCACTAGGCCTCTCATGCTCGTACTTGACCTGCTGACAATTAAAACAACGAGCCACATATGCCATGATATACATCTTCATTCTCCGCCACCAATAATGCTGCTACAAATCCTAATACATCTGTGCGATGCCCGGATGAATAGAGTACCGAGAGCTTTGGGCCTCTTCTAAAATCAAATCTCGGAGCCCATCCATATTAGGTGCACAACTCGAACATGCAATATCAAAACTCCAAATCATCTAAGGTAACCTGTTTGGCACCTTCGCATTGCACCATGTCTCTAAGGATAGACAAATAAGTATCATCATACTGCTGATCACAGATATGCTCCAATAATGAAGAACGAGCAACTGTGCAACATACGATTGGGCTAAAAAACATCCAGTCTCATGAACTGATTGGCTAAACCCTGAACATCCAAAGAAAGTGGCCTCTCACCAACCAGCATGTAAGCAAGACTTCCCATACTGGCTGACTTCCTACTTAAAGCATCGGCTACCATATTGGCCCTCTCCGGATAATATAAAATGGTGATATCATAATCTTTCAACAACTCCAGTCACCTCCTCTACCTTAAATTCAACTCCTTTTATTTAAACAAATACTGAAGACTCCTGTGATCCGCGAATACCTCACATGCCACGCCATACAGATAATGCCTCAAAATCTTCAATGCTTGAATTATGGCTTCCAACTCCAAATCATGATTTGTATAGTTCTTCTCATGAATCTTTAACATCCGTGAAGAATAGGCAATGACCTTGACATCCCGCATCAATACTGCACCAAGCCTAATACGAGAAGCATCACAATAAACTATATAAGGACTTGAACCAGTAGGAAAGACAATTACCGGAGCCGTAGTCAGAGCTGTCTTGAGCTTATGAAAGCTCGCCTAACACTCCTCCGACTACCTAAACTGGGCACCCTTCTGGGTCAACCTGGTCATCGGGGCTTCAATAGATGAAAACCTCTCCAAGAACCGATGATTGTTGCCTGCCAATCCTAAGAAACTCCAAATCTCTATAGTTGATGCTAGTCTAGGCCAGTTCTTGACTGCCTCAATCTTCTTTGGATCAACCTGAATACCTTCTGCTGACACAATATGACCCAAAAATGGGATTGAACTCAACCAGAACTCACATTTCGAGAACTTCGCATATAATTGACTATCCCACAAAGTCTGAAGAACCAATCTAAGGTGTTGTTCGTCCTGCTCCTAGCTGCGTAAATATATCAATATATCATCAATGAAGATTATCATGATTTAATCCAAATAAGGCCTAATCACCCGATTCATAAAATCCATTAAAGTTCCTGGGTCATTCGTCAGCCCCAATGACATAACCAAAAACTCATAATGCCCGTACCAAGTACGGAATGCTATATTAGGGATATCGGAAGCCCTAATCCTTAACTGGAAGTAGCTAGATCTCAAGTCAATCTTTGAGAATACCTAGGCACCCTGAAGTTGATCGAACAAATCATCAATCATCGGCAGCGGATATTTATTCTTAATTGTAACCTTGTTCAATTAGTGTTAATCAATACACATTCTCATTGACCCATCCTTCTTTTTCAAACAACACAGCGTACCCCAAGGTGAAACACTAGGTCTAGTGAAACCCTTCTCAAGCAAGCCTTGCAACTATTCCTTTTACTCTTTCAACTAAAGAGGGGGCATATAGTATGTCAGGATAGAAATGAGCTGAGTGCCAAGAGCCAGATCAATGCAAAAGTCAATATCCCTGTCGGACGGCATACCCGACAGTTCTAAATGGAAAATATCAGTAAACTCACGAACAATGGGCACATAATCAATAAAAGGGACCTCAACACTAGAATCATGAACATATGTCCAATAGTACAAACACCCCTACTCGACCATATGCTGAGCCTTCACATACGAGATAACACTGCGGGTAGAATTACCAGGAGTCCCTTACCACTCCAAATGAGGCATACCTAGTAAAGCTATGGTCACAGTCTTGGCATGACAGTCCATGATAGCGTGGTTAGGTGATAACCAATCCATCCCTATATAATGTCAAAATAGACTTTGTCTAGAAGCAACAAATCCACAAAAGTGTGAAGACCCTCAATCAAAACTTTACAAGAACGATGGACTCGATCTACCATAATAGAATACCCACCAGTGTAGACACATAAAGAGGGACACTTAATGAATCATTGGGCAAAACAAGATACAGTGCAAAATAAGATAACACATACGATATATAGACCCTGGATCAAATAAAACTGAAGCACCTCTATCAAAAACCAGAACAGTACTTGTGATAAACCGCATCTGAAGCCTCAACCTCGGGCCTAGATTGAAGAGAATAACATCGGGGCCGGGCCCAACCACCCTGAACTACGTCTCTAGGATGACCTGCTACTGGCTGGCCTCAACCTCTAGCGGTCTGAGCTCCACCTCTAGGACCTCTGCGTCCACCTATAGCACCTCTACCCCACCTATAGCTGGTTGGGCGGTCTATGGAACAGCTGGTGCCTGAACCATCGCACGGGAACTCTGATGCCGGGAGCTACCTGGTGCGCGAGGGCAATATCGACCAGTGCGCCTCATGTCATCACAAGTAAAACTAGCTCTCGGCTGCTAGCCTAGCAACCTTGGAAACTCTAATGTGGAGGTGCACTGATAGGAGCTGGTGGCACACTAAAGGACTGTTGATAAGAATGTTGCATCTGAGGACCACGGCTACCTGAAGCACAGTGAGAAACCTGAAGAGTTGACTTAAAGGGCCTAGACGGATGGCCTCTACCATAAGAATCTCTACCTCCAGACGAGGTACCATTAAATCTCCCTAAATAATGGGGCCACTTATCCGCTCCATGACCACCCTCCTGTGATAATACTATCTCAACTCTTCGGGCCACATCGGCCACCTCCTAGAAAAATATCTCACTCCCAGTCTCTCTAGCAATATGGAGACGAATTGGCTAAATGAGTCCATCAATAAACCATCTCTCTCTATCCCTCAGTGGAAAATATAATAAGGGCATGGACGACCAAATCTATGAATCTGGTCTCGTACTAGGTGACAGTTATAGATCCCTGCTGAAGGCGCTCGAACTGCCTCTAATAGGTCTCTCACTGTGTAATTGGGAGAAACTTCTCCAGAAATAGCCGTGTGAAATGCTCCCAAGTTAAAGATGGTGATCCGGGTGGTCTAGCCAAACAAAAATCCCTCAAACAAGTCTTCGCGGATCCAAATAAGAGAAATGTAGCAAAATTAACCTATTAGTCTCAACAAGACACATGTTCCGAAGAACATCGTGACAGCTGTCTAGATAATCCTGGGGATATTGAGTAAATGCACCACTGAAGGTAGGAGTGAAGAGCTTGGTTAACTTGTCAAATCTCCACAAAGACTCGGCAGACATGGCTGAACCATCACCGGTTTGAGCTACTGCAAATTGGTGAACTGCTTTAACTGGCTGTAGCCTCTGGGAGATAAAAGCAAACGTCTCTATGCCGATCCCTCCGACTCTACTAAGCTTGTATGTGAACTGCCAGACCTATGTAACCTAGAGCTATGATACCAAGTTGTCATGATCTAGATTTCCCACCCTCGAGATTCGTGATGGATCCTACTTGTAGAAGATAGGCAACCCATGGACTTAGAAATCACTAACTCTTTTGTTATGAAACTTCTTGCAAATTACAGTAACACGTGATAAACGTGTAAATAACACCGACATATGAATTTAGTTGACGTCTTAAATAAATATACACTCAAAACATCTCGATGACTTACACAAGCCTCTAACCAGAACTTAGTGTCATAACATCCACAGACTACTAAGAGTACTATATATAATTGTTTGAAGGAAAGCTAACACTATTTGTCTCGAATACATGAGATAACAGGATATAAAATAAGATAGAGGAGACATCGGTCTTGCGGACGCCTGCAACGCTACCTTAGTGTCTCGGTGGACTGAAGGATGGCTGCCGAGATACTGCTGCTGACCAAAGACTGCTCTGATATCTGCATAGTGTGCAAAGTGTAGTATCAGCACAATCGATCCCATGTGCTGGTAAGTGCCTGGACTAACCCCGACGAGGTAGTGATGAGGCTAGGACCAGACTCTAGATAAACCAGTGTAGTTATATGTATATACACTAAAAAAAATAGATTGGAACAACATTTAAAGTTGGGAAGGGGAAACATGCTTGAGGGGATGAAATATAAGATCAAAATCTCAAAAGAATTATAAGGAAGACAAAAATTTAACTTCTAACATAAATAAGGAGAATAAAGACAGGTTGCACTTTCAATTCACATCTTGTTGTAGGCAAGAAACCCGATCCCATTTCTCATATCTCGTGGTAGGCGTACCACCCACTCCCATTTGAATATAACTTGTGGTAGGTGTACCTCCCACTCCCATTTCATTAAATCTTGTGGTAGGCATACCACACGCTCCCATTTTGTAAAATCTTGTGGTATCCCATTTTTTTAAATCTTGTGGTAGGCGTACCACCCGCTCCCATTTTATTACGTATTGTGGTAGGCATACACCCCACTCCAATTTACAAGCCAATACAAAATCACAAGGAATCCCAATAGTAGAACAAAAGTAATATAATAACTTCCCAGCAAGGAAACAACAATATCAAAACAAACATCCCAGCAAGGGAGAATCAACTATAACCAATCCTAGCTCAACTCCTACTCAGCTCAATTAGTACCAATACTTAATAATAAATAAAATTTACGAAAACAAACTAAATCCTTGCTCAATATCAAGAATCCTCAATTACAGCACGTAGTAAAATTTAAGTACACAATATCTATCAATTTAAGACTCAGGTCAGGCTCGACACCAATTTATAGATACTCGTCACCATGTCTATATGTCATACTCAACAAGAAGCAATTAGCAAATAGGACACAACTTCTAATCTTTCAAGCTAAGGTTTGACTAGACACTTACCTCGAACTTCCACGTCCAACTCAAGCCTCAAACACTGCCTCCCCTTTCGAATTCAGCTCCAAATCAATCGTGTAAATATATAATTGAATTTATAGCATCAGTAAACACTAAAAATTTAATTCGAATGCCTAATTATAGCTTTCTAATAATTCTTCCCAAAAATCCAAAAATCAACCCAGGCCCGCTTTGTCAAAACACGAGGTTCGTACCGAAATCCGATCCCCCATTCACCCACGAGCCCAAATATATAATTATTTCTAGAATTCGACCCCAAAACGAGTTCTAAATCACAATTAATCAAAAAGCCCTAACTCTACCCAAATCCTTAATTTTCTACCCACAATCTCATGTTTTAGGCCTAGAAATCTAATGGATATTGATAGAAATGGAAGACAAGAAGTCAAAAATTACTTACCCAAAGAGATAATGGTGAGGAAATGCTTCAACAATTTCCTAAAAGGGCTTTGGAGTGGAAGAGTTTTATAAAATTTTATGAATATCCGTTAAGTGTTTTGTTTTTGAGACTTTAAAAAACTGGGAAAACATGTCCTTTGCGTTCGTGTAAGCGAGCTCGCATTCTCGGAGAAGAATCTCCTCGAGTCCTCGCGTTCGCGTCAAATGGGTGGCATTCGTATAAGACAAATGCCCCACCCCTCGCGTTCACATGGCAATGACCGTGTTCGCAATGGGATAACCCCTAATGCCTCGTGTTCACGACCTGAGCTACACGTTCACGTAGAAAGAAATTTCTTTTGCATAACTTACACATCACGTTTGCGAGGGCCATCCCGCGAACACGATGAAGAATATATCAGTACCACATAACAACCATTTTCTGCAACTTTTCTTATGTCCAAAACTTTCCGAAACACATCTGAAACACACCCAAGCCCTCAGGGCTACTAACCAAACATATGTACTAACTCAATAACATCATATGAACTTATACATTCGCTTAAATCTCCAAAATAGTGTCAATAACAACAAATTAAACCTATTAAAGAATTTTCTCAAACTTCATAAAACATCGACGTTTGAAATTTAAGTCCGAATCAAGTCAAATGACATCCATTTTTCACCAAATTTTATAGGATCATCTTTAATCATATATAAGACCTGTAACGGGCACCAGAACCAAAATACGGGCCCCATACCATCATGTTTTAATCAAATTTCATTTCAAAATACCTTAATCATTTTAAGAAAATAATTTTCTATAAAAATTTATTTCTCTGGCTTGGGACCTTGGAATTTGATTTAGAGCATACACCCAAGTCCGATATTTTCCTACGAACCTTGCGGGATAGTCAAATCACGGGTACGGATCCGTTTACCCAAAATGTTGACCAATGTAAAATTAACTCATTTTATGGTCAAATTTTACCATTTTTCACAAATTTTCATATTTAAGCATTCCGTCTACGCTCCCGGACCGCGCACTTAAATCTTGCTGGCTCTATATAAGGTTTTCAAGGTCTCAAAAATACAAAATTTAATTTAAAAGCAAGTGATGACCTATTGGATCATTAAACTTCTTTTACTGAAAACTCATAAATTTTAGTTAATAAAGAAATAGATATACTTGAAAATTAAAATAAATTAAGCAATTACGTATCGTTTTTCTTTTTACTGTCACTAGGCTGATCGTACCTCCAATGTGCAAGGATCCTCCCTTCTCAAATGCACGAGCTTTTTTTCCTTTTTCGCTCTTCTCTAAGAACATTGCGGTAAGACATTGCCTTTGAAAATCCTCCCATAAAATCAGAAGCAACCAGTCAGGCGCTGGTTCAACTTTCTAGCTTTGGAGAAACAATGTGACAATCACTTGCGAGCTTTGAGATGAAAATTTTTTGCCACTTCTGCGCTATAGCGTTGTTCCCATACACGCTTACTCTGTATTTCAAAAGTTAAGTATTATATGGAAATATCATAAATACAAATAATTATGCTACTTAAAAGAACATTTATACCTTAAATTGATTGAAAATTTTGTCCTTCAGCAAGAATGGAAAATTAGTCCAAGTTATATAAGGGCCATCATAAAGCTTTCTGGTTGCTTTGGTGATTATCCTCGTAGTAATATTACTAGGGATGAACTTGTGTTTTAATAAAAATAGACATTGATATCTTAATAAAACTATACAAAACAATAAACGTAAAAATCACAAATAACTCTTACCCATCACCCTCATGGACTATGATAATCATGCTATATTGATCATAATGTACCTCCTCGTCATCAACAGCATCACCGTCTGAAGAATATATATCATTGGCATGTGTGGAACGTGTAGGGGGGTCAGAGCTAATATCTCACAGGTGAGGGCCTAAAAAAGATGGAGTCCCAAATGAAAATGGCTGCGAGCCCTAGTGACATTACTGAATGGACCGCAAGTGGACGTGACACTGATACCTGTGACCCGAGTGCCTGTGACCATGATGATTGTGATCTATGTGGATGTGACATGGATCGATGCGATCTGTACAATGCAGATGGCGCGATCCATGTGGTCGTACGACAGCAAGACTGTATGTCGGACGTACAGTCCTATGGCTCTATGCCGAAAGACCTGGTGTCTGCACGAAAGTGTAGGGCTGATGATGCTGTGGCAGCTTAGAATATCCATGGGGTGGAGGAAAGACATAAGCATAGACATAAGCACTTTGAGGAGGGTGGAAAAGATTGAGTATTATCTTCTACCCTCCTCTTTGGTTTCCTAGCCTTTTCTCGACCCCTCGTCCCTTACCTATCATCTGCACAATGTAATACATATTTAGTTGAAACATATAAAGAAATTAGCTGTTCCTCATCCGAGAATTCTTCTTCCTCACTAGTTTGAGCTTCATTAGTTGATTCTTCTTCCTCGTTTTCTATAATTCTCACTTCATTTATATCAACTTCTTCCAATATGTGTTCAGAATGTTCCAAATTATTTTCTAAAACTTCGTCCACTATTTGGTAAACACTGGAGAAGTCGTTTTCATATGCAACATCTAACACATTCTCGACTTCCACCCTACCTATAGGCTTAGTTTTTATTATAACCCACCAATCGGACTTATTCCACCGTAACGGATAAGGGTCATAATACATTTGCCTAACATTATGTGCAATTATGAAAGGATCATAGCGATCATACTCTGTCGTATGATTAATCTTAATTATGTTGTATTGATCTTGTACTCTTGAACCTCTTGTTCGATTTGGGTCATACCACTTGCATCGAAAGTGTATCAATTTCTTAGGTGGCCAACATATATATTCTAGTTCTATTATTTCTTTAAGGACACCATAATAATCAATATCTCCAACTTCGTTGCCATCACCAGCTTGAACCCATACCCCACTGTTGTTGCTATTTTTATTTTTAGAGCAATCCTGTGTATGAAACTTATAACCATTCACAACGTACTTAGACATTGTTGTGACCTCAAGCCCAGGTCCCCAAGATATATCGATCAAAAACTGATTTACACCATCATTTGGATCATTTATCTATATATTGTTAAAAACAATTATAAGTTAGCATAACTTCCAAACATTATTCACCTATATAGTATTAGAATATTTTAAGGATAAACTAACAAATTATTTGAACCACATATCAAATCTCGTACATACAACATCATGGCCAAACTGATCAACGAAGTGACTGTGACACATCCAATATTTTTAATAGTTGCATTGAGATGTAATCACCGTAATTTTTATATTTTGATAACTACTAAATAAATACTTACTTAAGAAATGATACAACTACGGGACAATTTAGCAACACATGAAGTGAAGATGACTTGAACTCCATATCACTCAAACTTCTCTTTCTAACATCCTGAGAACATTGGCCTGGTTGATTGAATATTGACATAGGCAGATATTATTGGGCCTATTCCTAGCATATGGCACATTACTCTTAACATAATAAGAACAAAAATGAGCAATTTTCATTGCAAGATAAGCTTCACATATAGATCTTTCAATCCTATTCCTCTGCTTAACAAATTGTTTGCATTTGCCAATTGTCCTATATAATTTCAGGTTAGCCAAGAACATTCAAATAAAATTGAAAATTACATCAAGCTTATAATATTACCTCTTAAAGGGATATATCCATCTGCATTGAACAAGCCCTCAAAGTCATGCCTCGTCTACAAGGTGGATTGGAAGGTGTTCCATCACATAAAAAACCACATGAAAATATCTTTTCCATCTTAGTAGAAGTTACACGAATGTTCTGATTTATCCGGAGTAGGTAATCTTCCATTAAAATGGAAGAACACAAGCCTTTGAAAAATAAACTAATCACTGTAATGGGTTTCCAGATTCTTTCAAGGAAACTACAAAATGCAATAGGCACTAAGGTCTCCATAAAAATATGAAAATCATGACTTTTCAAATGGCTCAACTTCCCTACCTCCGTATCACCTTTTTTCCTAAAATTCGACGCATAACCCTCATGCATCTTCAATTTCGATACTTAATAAAAAATTTACTGTCTTTCCTCCAAAGTGAATGCGTAACTTGCTTTGGGCTTGAACACCTTACCATTGTTTGCTGTCTGCAAGTATAATTCAGGCTGCCTACAATATTCTTGTATGTCCATTCTAGCCTTTGGGTTATCCTTTTTCTTTCTTTAGCCATCCATCACTGTGTTGAACAAATTTTAAGAATAGTTCTTCTCAATATGCATGACATCAATGTTGTAACGGAGAAGATTATCCTTCCAATAAGAAAACTCCCAAAATATACTCTGCTTCATATGTTTTAAAACCATCGTACCAAGATTAAATTAGCACGCAAATTGGAATTCTGCTTGGTTGTTATTTCATATTTTCAAAACCATTGTACCACAATTTTTTTGGCTCATCAATCAAAGGGTGCAAATATACATCAATCAAACTTTTAGGATTATATGGACCAGGGGTAATTTAATTTAAGAATATATATAGACTAGTCATGCACAACTCGGGTGGTAGATTATAAGGTATAAGAAAGACAGACAAACATAAATATTGTGTTGCAGATACAGAAAAAGGCGTGAAGCCATCTGCACACAGACCTAATCGAATGTTCATTGGTTTACTAGCAAAATCTGGATATGTCCTACTAAAGTGCTTCCAAGATTCTCCATCTGAAGGATGAAACATAACAGCAGGTTGTCTTCTATTTTCAAAGTGCAATCACATATGAGGAGCAGAACTCATCGATACAGATAACCTCTTTAACCTTGGTATAAGAGGTAAATAATGCATCGACTTGATAGCGACCATATTCCTTCTGGAAAGCCTCTTGAAATGAGGCTTTTCGCAAAATTTACACTTGTCCAAAGCTACATCATCTTTATAATATAACATGAAACCATCTTCACAACAATCAATTCTCATTGGCGAAAGTCATAACTTAGAAACTAATCGCTTTGCCTTATAGAAATCACCAGGTAATTCGATATCAGGGTCAATAGTTCACACATACGGTAAATGAAAGAATACATGGCTCAATGAGAAATATTCCAATCAGATTTGATACTTAGTAATCTATTTGCAACAGAGAGCTCAAAGTGCAAACTTACTATACGCAGTCGACTAGCTTTCTCTAACTATTCATACAAATTTTTTTCATCATTATTAAGTGTTTGTTCAACGTTTTCACTGGGATCACCCCCTAAGTGCATCCCAAAAACATCCGCAACCATATCATGAATTCTAAAATCATGATTTGTATTCTCCACCGACCTATTACTTTCACCCACAACCATGTTCTGAAATATCCCATGGCTACCATTGATCTCTTCATGATTAATCCACACAAAGTAATTTTCTATTAATCACTTCATATAAAGATGATACTTAACTTTTTTCGGTTTTTCAAATTGCATACAACCGCACCTAACATAAGGGCACCTAATTACTCCTCCAGTTAGGTACGGTGGAAGTGACATAGCATGTCGAATAAGGTGATTCACCCCTTTAAAATCCTTCTGCAATCCATGCCGATTAGGATAACTCCTATTGTACATCCAATTACGATGTTACTATGACAACCCAATGGGTCATCACCTATTTTAATAAAATTCTATGATTCCGAGAACTTGAAAAGAACCTCATTTAGAGTTGCCTCGATTTGCATGCATAATCCCGGCGCTTAGCCGGAAAGGTTAAATACGAAATTCTATGAAAAATGCTAAGTTTTTATTTTAAAGTTAATAAATTTGACTTCGGTCAATATTTTGGGTAAAAGGACCCGGACCCGTGATTTGACGGTCCTGGAGGGCGAATAGAAAAATATGAGACTTTGGCATATTCCCCGAAATAAATTTCGAGGTCCCATGTCCGAAAAATACATTTTTCTATAAAATTGTTTTCTCGAAATGTTTAAGGAATATTGAAAGGAAACCTTAATAGAAAGCGATGGTATCGGGCCCGTACATTGGATTCAGTTCTAGTTACAAGTCTTATGTATGGTTTAAGTGCTATATGTAAAATTTGGGTAAAACCGGATGTTGTTTGATGTGATTCGGACTTGACTTCCAAAATTTGGAACTTGATGAAATGAGAGAAACGTTTGATTTTGAGGTATTGATTCATTGTTTTAGAGTTTATTATGGCGATTTGATCGCACGGATGAGTTTGTTTGATGTTGATGAGTTAGTACGTGTGTTTGGTTAGGAGCCACGAGGGCTCGGGTGTGTTTCGGATGTGATTCGGAAAGGATTAGACTTGTGAAAAGTTGCAGAAGTTCTGATATTAGTGCACAGACCTGCTGGGCATCGCGATCGCGTAGTAAATGGGGATAGAGGTGGAAATTGTTCTTCACCAACGCGAATACACAGTCGCAAACGCGTAACACTGGGGAATTTCCATCGCGAACGTGACCGGTGTGATGCGAACACACAGAGTTAAATGGAGGTGGGCTGGGATTTTGGTCGTTCTTCTACGCGAACGCGAAGGTTAGGGGGGTCAAGCCTTCATGAATGCGTGGAAGTACTCAAGATCGAGTAAGTCCATTTACTGGCAGCCTTCGCGATAGTGAGAGTGTCCCTACTAATGCGATGAACACTGTCGCCCAACACTTAAAACAGTTGCAAAAACGGGAGTTGTTCAAATTTTCATAACTTCTTCATCTTAACTCCAAATTGGGCGATTTTTGAAAGAGGATTTCACCACAAACGCATAGGTATGTAGTCTTAGAGTCGTATTCTTCTATTTCCATTAACATCAATTACGATTCTAGGCATAAAACATGTGAATAAGGGTAAAAAATTAGGGATTTGGGTAGAGTTAGGGGTTTTTAATTAATTGTGATTTAGACCTCGTTTTGGGGTCTAATTTTTAAAGTAATTATGTATTCAGGCTAGTGGATGAACAGGTGATTGGATTTTTATTCGAACCTCGTATTTTGACCAAGCGAGCTCGGGGTCTATTTTTGAGATTTTGGTAAGAATGATTGGAAAGATATAATTAGGCCTCAGATTCGAGTTCTTTAGCATTTATTGATGTTATGAAGTCATTTATGTATAGTTACAATTGATTTGGAGTCAAATTCGAGAGAAAATATAGATGAAAGCAAGTAAAAACGAAGGGAAGTCCTAGTAAGATTAATATGGATCACGTCAATGCAATACCCAATCATCACTTTTCATGAGAGGGGCTACATGAGGTATTATCGCATCGGTCATCATATCCATATCTATCATTTCCTCCCCATTAAGATATTAAAGCGCGGAATGGTATTGTTACCTACTGCATACTATTACCCATCCCAATCCTATAAGTCCCGAAGGCGTTAGGACTACCAATCCTAAAGGGGTAGGGAGTTGGGGCCTTTTTAGAGTTTATAAGTATAAAAGTCTAAGGCGACAAGTAAGAACACATAGCAATTAGGGGGAAAGCAAATAGCAGTTAAGGCTCAAATAGGCCTCTTCACTTAAAGGAGCAAAATATATAGCATGACTTCAAGGACTAGTTATGGTCTAAATTAACATTAAATTAAGATAGGCTAATTCATCACATATTTCTCAGATGAGGAGTCTGAATTAGCCTTGCCTGGATGTAGTTATCAAAAACTGACACAGTTAACTAATTACCTTATAGTTATCCTAAGTGAGACCTATAGGCATATCTAATAGAGCGTACTGCTTTTAAGAAAGAAAAAAGGTTCATGGTTATCTAATCAAAAGATCTGCAGATTTTAACGACGTTATGACTTATTTTAGACTCATAGATGAAATAGACGAAGCTGGTTCAATTGATTACTCTTATAGGCATGATTTCTTAGCGTCATTGATTTTAAACGGTTACATAAATGCAAGATTCCTATAGGCATGGTATCTAGAACGAAGTTGATTATTATTAAACCTATGATTGTTTTGCATAATGACATGTATATGCATAATTGCAGAGTACCAAAGATCATGATTTCTATATGCAGAACTTATAGGCATAATTTCTAAAATGCAGAAGTGCAGAAAACGTATAGGCATAACTTCTAAAATGCTAAAGAGCAGAACTTATAGGCATAACTTCTAAAATGCAGAAGTGCAGAACTTATAGGCATAGTTTCGACGATGCAGAAATGCAGTAAATTTAAAGGCGTGAGTTATAAAATCCTAAAATGCAGAAACTATAAATAACATATAGGCAAGTTTTCTACCCTTTTCATAAATTCATCCCCATGCCTTTCCACTAGCCATCCCCAATAGTTATTACAAATTATTACAGACCAAAATGAATCAGAAAAGTGAAATTACATCAGAAGTTCCAACTACATCCAAACAGCCTAATTGATGCTCAAGGTCCAACAACATGAGATAAACTAAATTCCAGGATAAGATTCCAAAAGCCTTTCTCATATTTGGGATGTTTCAAAGTTCCCAAGAGTATCAAAGGGGCTCCGACTAGTGCTTACACACCAAACACATTGCAGAATTAAGATCAAAGTGCAGTGTGGAAAAGCCAGCCCTCAGATGTTAAAGTTTAGAGGGAATTCAAGGTCGTAAAGCAAGGCTCATAAGAGGGGGCAGAAATTAAGAGTCTAAGAACAAGTGTAAGTGCATAGAGGGGAATCAGGGAGAGCCATGGCAGGCTAGTGGTCATGCCCAGCAATTGGAATGATGGCATTCCCTTGACCAGCCTTTTAACCATACTTAGGAGTTAGGATCCATTACAGATCAGGCTATGGCCTAGGCAGTAATTAGGATACTGTCAGGCCAAGAACCTTAACTCAATTACATAGAAGGGAATAGGGGCAGGGATTCACAATGGAAAAGATGCAAGGAAAGAACATAATTGGCATAAATCACTAAACATGAGCAGTAAAGTAAACAAGAATGTTGAAACTGTTAAGTAAACACATAGGGGTGAAACAGAAAATTGAATAAAAGACATACCAATTTTAGGGAAAACAAGTAAGAAAATAGTAGTCTTGAGAAAGCAAGTTGCGAGCAAAGCTATTACAAAGGATCTCAAGAAAATCAGAGTGTTGAATTCAAAAAAATATTGCAAGTACTGAAGGTGGTGTGAAGATGAAAATTGTAAAGTGTACGTTTGTAGTTCTAAGGTGTCTAGATCTCGATGTGTGGACGTGAAAGTATTGAATTTGAAATGTGTTAAAAGTGCAGAAGGGCGGTCACTTTTATAGTGCAAAGATAACCAGTAAGAAAGGTAAGGAAATATCATTGAAATAAGGCTCCCTTTGGTTAAGGGATTCTAATTCCAACAGGTCAAAAGTAGTTAAGGAAAGAAAATTTGATTAAAACCTTCTAGAGCAACACAAATGGGATAAATACACAGAACTTATTTAAGGAAAACAATCAATAGTATATGGTTTGTGCCAAATATGGAAATGGAATTAATCAAACAGCCATGAAACAAAATTTACAAGTTTAATTTGAATGAACCCGAGTCAACAAAGGTAAAGGATGTTTAATCGGAGAAAAAAAACAGTGACAAATCATTGGCCTTATTAAAGGGATTTCAGAATTAATAACTTAGTTGGTTAAAACCTTTTCGAAAGAGGAATTTTCTTATATATAAAGCACACAGATCATACAAAAAGAGTCGTTATGTTACTTAGAAAAAGAGTTTGATATTGAATGCCTCAGAATCGCAAGAAAAAGGCGCCACAAGCAAAAGGGATTGCAAGTTAAATTACAGATTCATAGTGAGTCTGAAAGACTAGGGTCCCAAAGTGGAACCCTAATACCATTTACCCAAAGAAAACCCCTAAATTATAGGGTTTCAAATTGAGTCAGACAATTGAAGTGGGAAAACAGGTCACTGCTCTTTCAGAGACAAACATACACAAACAAGTTCAAAAGAAATAGATGATACAAGTTTTTAAACAACAGTAGAGAAAACGATACTTAGCAGGAATACGAACAATGTTCAGTAATGTGAACAAAAATCATAGAATTCAACTATAAACACATATAGCAAAGAGTAAGGAAAACAACACACATTTATATGCGAGCATAAGATTAACATAAAAAAATAGAAAAGTCTTGCATAATAGAAAAGAAACAACAGAGCAGACTCGTGCGTAATAAGATGAAAACATACAAGCAAAAAACATATGTAAATAAAGAACAGGAAGCATCAAAAAAAAATATTTAAAGAAAACGTTTTAGAAACTGCAAAATAGAAATTTAACTGTTTTCTAAAAGGAAATTTTGGGAAAACCTTCAAAAAGTCAAGTAAAGCCCAAGCATGGCACTAATCTATGAAAAATAAGCTAGTACAGAACCACAAATAGCTTAAAGTTACAGAGAAAACCCTATAATGATAAAGGTCTTGAGGAAAGTCGGATCCTAAGTCGAAAAGACTCATATTGGTTGAACATGACAGAATAACGGCCGAAGAGGACATAGATCTACATATCTGAGAAAGATCTAAGGAGAACTATTGAAGCCGGCCTTTAGAAACTCGAGTAGATTAGGTTTAACGGTGAGATAATGAGTACATGCCATCCATAGCCTAGAATGCTAGCGATTCAGGTGGAATCATGGTGGAATGAGGTGGGAATCCATTAGGGTTTCAGAGAGGCTAGAGAAAGTTTGAGAGACGAAGGGGGTTCAAAGGTGGCATCTCTTATTGAATGAAATAGGTTTAGGTGGGTTTGGAAATTAAAAAGGAAAGAAAGAATCACGGTCATTGATCCATATGATCAACGACCAGGATCAAAGGGGAGCTGAGTGGGTTTTAAAATAGGGTCGCGGGTTGGGTTAATACTGGAATTGGGTTGGTTTTAATTTAGGGCAGAATTGGGGTAAAATTGAGGGTAAAATTGAAAGGAAATAAGGTTGTAATTGAGAATGAGATGGGCTAAATTTTAAATAGCCAATTTTCTCCTTTTTATTTTATAAAAATAAAAAAACGATTTTAAAAGTAAATTAAAAATACCGAGCCAGCAAATATTATACAAATATTAATCTAAAAATACTGAAAGTAGTTTAATAATGTTAAAATGATGTAATTGTAAAATAGGCTATAATTTCAATTATATGCAATTTAGCCTTAAAATACCAAATGAATTTGTAAAAATATAAAAAAAATCACATTAATTACATTTTGATATAAATATGAGAATAGAAATAATTTATTCACCAAAATAACAATTTTGGAAAAATACCAAAATTCTTGGGCATTCTTATATATGCATGCACATGCTATTTTGAAAGCATTTTTCATAAAAAGTACATAGAAAAAATTAGGTATCAACAACTGCCCCTATTTACCCGGAAGGATGAAAGAGCCGTCGGGTAAAAATATGATGGCCAATTTTGACCAATTGAAACGATTTGAAGAACTTTGACCGAGCTCTTGTTCTTGAGCTCCCTACATATCTTTGGTCATACAGGAATCAGGCCACATGTAGTTCAGGATCCATAGGCGGAGTATGCCGATGGAGATTTTCGATAAGCGGACACGATGTTCAGCTTGAGAAGGATGGTCGGAGTTTGATAGACTGCAGGAAATGGAGTGGGATCGCTCCTGCTGAGACGGCTGTTGCTAGCCGGTGTACCTGCAAATGAGTAATGCCAACATATATTGTGTGTAAATTCAAACGTGATGCAAGTTTCCGTTGGACCATGAACGCTATCTTTGGACGGTTAAGATGAAATCCTCAGACCATGATGTCCTAGGCTATGAAGCATGCAATAAAGGATTCGCATGGCATGACATGACGTTCTCGGGCTATGAGAATGTTGCCTCCGAACTATGATGCCTTTGAATAATGATATGCAAAAGATAAAATGGGGTCCTCAGGCCATGACATGGCATTCTGGGGTTGTGAAGATAGTGCCTTACAATCACGCCTTCGAACAATTTGTGGGTTTTTCAACCTATGAAATGCAAAAGGTGGCGATCTTTTAACCTATGAAATGCAAAAGATGGTAATCTTTCAGCTGGTACAGAATTTAAATGAAATGATAGTGATTTTCAGTCGTCCAGAAGCGATCTTTCAACCGATACTGGATTTAAATGAGGTGGCGCTATTTCAGCCATGCAAAGTGTAAATAAAAATGGTGATCTTTCAGCCAATGCAAGATATTAAATGAAGTGGCGATATTTTAGCCATGCAAATGGAGACAATGCTTAGTTTTGGAAAGCAGAATAGTAGCCTTATACAATATAGAAAATGCAGATGGAGACAGTGCTTAGTCTCGAAAGGCAAAATGGTAGCCATATGCAATGCAAAAAATGCAGATAGAGATAGTGCGAAAGGCAGAAAAGTAGCTTTATTTTATGCAAAAACTGCAGATGGAGATAGTGCTTAGTCTCGGAAGGCAAAATGGTAGCCCCTTTTTCTATGCAAAAAATTCTAGTGGAGACAGTGCTTAGTCTCAGAAGGCAAAATGGTATCCTTATGCAATGCAGGGAATGCAGATGGAGGTAGAGCTTAACCTCGGAAGGCAGAATAATAAAGGCGAACAGTAGTAAAATTCTTAGCTGATGGCTTGACGGCTGATAGCTGATTACAATATTGTGGTTGCTGGGGATGCCGTGTACTAATAGCAAATTCGAATAGATGATGGTTTGAGGGTCGTATTGTGTAAATTTATTAGGTGATTTGTAACTTCGGTGCTTGCATCCAAAGAAAAATCATGAGTTTTGTCAAGGGGAAAGGTTAGTTGGTATCCCCATGAACCTTGCTTGTCCTGCTTGGCTCAATTTTCAGTGATGTTGTGTGCCATTGGGGTAGCGCTTCTAAACAAAGTAATTTTGTAGTAGCCTGCATGATTTAGTAAAGCAGTAACATAAATACATAAAAGATAGTTTTCTTTAGATGAACCAACGACCGTGACGCGATTTCAGACATCGCAACCTCTCCCGCTCTAGAATTTTGAGGGTCCTCCTCAAAAATCTGCCCCTGTTTAACGGTTGCTTCTTCTGACGGCTACTTGCGATGATCGGCTGAAGTTACTTCGGAATTTTGAGGGTCCTTCTAAAAATCTGCCGCAGTTTCCAATTGCGGGGGAAATGAAAATTTTATTGAATTGTGACCAAACCCATAAGGCTTCCTACGTATCCCCTCTTAAACGTGAATCAGGTCAGACATAGTTGAAAATACATCATGTATGAAGGCTTAAAGATTACACATAGTATCACTTCACTGTGTCTGAATTGATTGGTTTTGGCCAAACTTCTCCGTCCATTTCTGCAAGTACGAGGGCTCCCCCTATTAGAACCGGATGAACCAGGTACGTTCCTTGACAGTTGGGAAAGAATTTCCCTTTGGCTTCATCTTGATATAGAAAATTCTTCATTAACACTAGCTGACCTGGTGTGAACCGTCTCGACTTGACTCTTTTGTTGAAGGCTCTAGACATTCTGCTACGATAAGGCTGAACATGACAGACTGCGTTCATTCTTTTTCCATATATGACGGATAACTTCTTGTAGCGGCTCTTTACCATTCTACATCGTTCATTTCTGCTTCTTATATGATTCTTAACGAGGGAATTTCTACCTCGACGGGAATGACTGCCTCTGTACCATAAACCAGCATGTAGGGAGTCGCACCAGTTGATATGCAAACTATGGTGCCGTATCCCGATAAAGCAAAAGATGGCTTCTTGTGCCACTGCTTATGCTTCTCTACCATTATTCTTAGTATTTGCTTGATGTTCTTGTTGGAGGCTTCTACGGCTCCATTCATCTGAGGTCTGTAAGCTGTAGAATTCTTGTGTTTGATCCTGAAGGTTTCACACATGGCTTTCATCAATTCACTATTGAGATTGGAACCATTATCAGTGATGATTGACTCCGAAATTCCAAACAGACTAACAATGCGATCGTGGACAAAATCTACCACAACTTTCTTAGTCACTGCTCTGTATGATGCTACTTCAGCCCATTTGGTGAAATAGTAAATTTCCACTAGAATGAACATGTGCCCGTTTGATGCGGCAGGCGCGATAAGTCTGATAAAATCCATTCCCCAAGCGGCGAATCACCATGGTGAGCATGTTGTAGTAAGCTTATTGGAGGCAGCTTTATCATATCTGCATGTATCTGACAGTGATGGTACTTTCAGACATACTGGATGCAGTCCGTTTCCATATTCATCCAAAAATACTGTGCCCGGAGTATCTTCTTGGGTAAGACAAAACTGTTCATGTGTGGGCCGCAGGTCCTAGCATGGATTTCTTCTGATAGTTTAGATGCTTCCTTTGCGTCAACACACCTTCGTAAGCCCAAATCAGGAGTCCTCTGGTGCGAAAGAAATTGTTAGATAACCTCAAGAGTGTGTGCTTCTGAGTAGGATTTGCATGTTCTGGGTATTCTCCCTTTGCCAAATATTCTTTGATATCATGAAACCAAGGCTTGTCGTCGCTTTTTCCTCGACATGAGCAAAATAAGATGGCTGATCGTGAATCTCCACCAGAATAGGATCTATAAAGTTCTTATCATTGATGATAGGGTTGCCAATTCATCGGCAAACTCATTTCCGACTCTGGGACCATGTCGAAATTCTATCGCTGTGAATCTTTACTCAAATCCTGTACAAGATGCAATTATGGGAGTATCTTAGAGTTTTTAGTTGCCCATTCCTCTCGGACTTGATGTATAAGCAAATCTGAATCTCCAATCATTAGAAACTATTGGACGTTCATGTTAATGGCCATCTTGAGCCCTAAGATGCAAGGTTTGTATTCAGCTATATTATTGGTGCATGGGAACCTGCTTGGCGGATACCGGATAATGCTGGCCGGTTTCTGATACTAGGACTACTCCTATGAAAACTCCTTTGAAGTTTGTTGCTCCGTCGAAAAAAATCCTCCAACTATCATATGATTCTACAATGTCTTCTCCTATGAAGGATACCTCTTTATCAGGATAATACGTCTTTAGGGGCACGTTATCTCCATCCACTGTGTTTCTACAAGGTGATATGCTAGTGCATGTCCTTTGATTTCTTTTTGAGTCAGGTAGACAATGTCAAATTCACTCAGCAGAATCTGCCACTTGGCTAGCTTGCCGGTGGGCATAGGCTTCTGAAAGATGTACTTCAACGGGTCTGTTCTTAATATGAGATGCGTGGTGTAAGCACAAAAATAGTGCGTCATCTTTTGAGCTACCCAAGTCAGAGCATAATAGGTCCGTTTCAACAGAGAATACCTGCCCTCGTATGGGGTGAACTTCTTGCTAGTATAATAAATGTCATGCTCTTTTATACTTGTTTCATTATGCTGCCGCAGAACACAACCAAGCACTCCATATAGCACCGCAAGGTAGACTAACAAGGTTTTACCTGGCTTGAGCGGAACCAACACTGACGGTGTTGACAAGTATTCATTGATTCTGTCGAAGGCTTTTTGGCAGTCATCAGTCCATTTGGTAGTAGTGTCCTTCTTCAGCATCTTAAAGATTGACTCACAGATGACAGTAGATTGTGCTATGAAACGGCTAATGTAGATAAGTCTCCCCAAGAAACTCATTACTTATTTCTTATTCTTTGGCAGTGGAAATTCTTGAATAACTTTGACCTTTGATGGATCCAATTCTATCCCTTGGCGATTCACGTTGAACCCAAGTAATTTCCCAGTTGGAACCCAGAATGCACATTTGGATTCAATTTCAGGTTGTACCTTCTCAGTCTGTTGAAGAACTTCCTCAAATCTTCCATGTGGTATTGGTTTTCTTGGATTTGATGATGACATAATCTACATATACTTTGATATCTTTGTGTATGATATCATGGAAAATAGTAGTCATGGCCCTCATGTAGGTGGCCCCGGCATTCCTTTACCTGAATGGCATCATCTTGTAGCAGTACATCCCCATGGCATAATGAAAGCTATTTTCTCAACATCCTCTTCATCCATCCATATCTGATGGTAAGAAGCGAAATAATCAACTAACAACTGCAACTCGTGCTTGGCATAGTTATCAATCAAGATGTGTACGTTCAACAAGGGGAAGTCATCTTTTTGACTAGCCCGGTTGAGGTCCCGATAGTCGACACCAACTCTAACTTTCCAGTCCTTCTTTGATACTGGCACAATATTTGTTAACCATGTTGGATACTCTACTACCCTAAGAACTTTAGCTTTGACCTGCTTAGTGACTTCTTCCTTAATTATCAGACTCATATATGGCTTGAACTTCCTGAGCTTCTGCTTTACTAGCGGACATGCCGAATTGGTCTGCAATTTGTGAGCTACGATAGATGTGCTTAGACCAGTCATGTCATCATATGACCAGGCGAATATATCTTCATACTCTCTTAGGAACTCTGTATATTCTTTCTATTCTGACGGTGATACACGGACACTGATCCGTCCTTCTTTGATGTTTTCTTCATCTCCAAGGTTGACAAGCTTAGTCTCGTCCAAGTTGGACTTAGGCCTATTCTCGAAATTCTCAAATTCCTTAACAATCTCTTCTGGCATATCGTCTTCCTCTGAATTTATGTCCATTTGTTGCGTTGTCTCATTGCATGTCACAATCATTGGTTCATCAAGTAATGTAATGCTAATGCTATTTGATTAAAGTAATAAAAATAATAAGCGTAGAATTTATAAGAAAATGAAATAACTTAATAAATTCCATGAACGTTTTGAACATAGGAGCCCTTTTTGGAAAAAAAGAAGAAAAAAAAATGCGGAAGGGAAGTAAACTAGTGAAATAGTCTGTGGTGCTTTGTTTAGCTTTGCTACCCCGAGGCACATCGGGCTCTAGTAGTTTTGATGGACCAATTGCTGAGGTGTGCTCCTTGGCTTATGGCCTGTATAGAAGGTCCTTCCTCCACATCTTCCTCGAAGATGACACAACAGTCCATGTTATCTTCTTCCAAAAACAAATTCTTCATTACAACTAGTACTTCCTCTTCTTCTGTCCCATAGATGACCTCGGCTGGTTAGAAAGTCTGCTCCAGAAGGCGTATTGGCTGCTCTAATAGATAGTAGGGGCCACGCAAGGGTGGCGACCAATCCTTGAATTCTTCCCAAGAATACTCATACCCCAAGCCAAAGGGTTTTACCGTGTTTCTTTAGTTTGATAGGTTTGGAGATTCCTTGGATATTCTTGCCAAGTCCTTCACCAGGTTCATACCCGCACCAGTTCAGTATGTTTTCGATTTTATTTTCCCACCATTTATCCTTGTCTACGGTGTTGACTTGCTCGATGTGGTGGTAAGTTTCTCTACCTATTTTCCTTCTTTTTCCGATTGCTAAGATAGTCTGGAGGCTATATATGGGGTTGCTACCATCACCATGAATGATCACCTACTGTTGATTCCACAAAAATTTCACTACCTAATGTAGTGTTGACACCACGGCCCCAACGACATGAATGCACGGTCATCCCAATAGTAGATTGTAAGATGTTGGCACATCTGTTACTTGAAAATAAACATCGAACTAGGTAGGCCCATTTGCAAATGTAGGCTAATCTCCCCAATAGTGGACCTTTGGGATCCTTCGAAAGCCTTGACATTGATGGACACGTCCTTTATTTTATGTAGTCCCTTTCCCAACGTTCTGAGTGTTACCAAGGGATAAATGTTTAGACATGACCCTCCATTGACCAGGATCCAGGTTATAAAATAGTCTTCGCACTGCATAGTAATATGCAATGCCTTGTTATGGCTCAGTCCTTCCGGTGGTAGCTCATCCTCGTAGGAGGTGATTTTGTGACTTTCCAATAGTTGACCCACCATGTTCGCCATTGCTCCTCCAGTGATGTTGCTGGGTACATATGCCTCACTCAGTACCTTTAGCAAGGCATTATTGTGTGCATTAGAACTTTGTAGAAAAGCCACGATAGAGATCTGTGCTGCTGTTTTTTCTTAGTTGGTAAATGACCGAGTACTCCTTGGCTTATATCTTTCTCCAAAGATCACCGGGTCCAGTTTCAATGATGGCTTTTCGACTAGAGGTCTACTTTTTGAACTCATCCAAGTGCTCTAGGGTATACACTCTGCCAGTTCTTGTCATACCCTGTGCTGCAACCGTTTCCTCAAACTTGGCTTTTCCTTTCCTTCTTGCCTCGGCTGTGTAGTCCCATAGTATAGCTTTTTTCTGCAATGGTGTTACGACTGTCATAGCCATTGGAATAGGCACCCTTGTTTTGGAAGGTAATACGGTGACTTTAAAGGGCTCATGTGCCTTTGGGGATCCAAACTCGACCTCGATCGATGTTGCATCATTGGAGAGGTTGGTACTTAAAACTCAAGCGATAGACATGTTTACCTTAAAATCTCCAGAATGATGTATATGGACTACAATCGGATTGAGAGTGACTGCTGGTTTCTTCGGATCGTCTCCTTCTGCAATCAAATCGATTGATCCCTCGGGGACCCAATCATTTTCTATCTTAATCATATGTATACCTCCACTCTTGTGATATGGTAGATGGTTGTTACGGATATTCGGGGAAGGCTCTTTTTCCACGATGATCTTGGTGTCTATCAAAGCCTGGATCTTGTCCTTCAGGGAGCGGCATTCGTCAATGGTATGTCCCTTCATCCCAGAATGGTATGCATGGGTTTTATTTGGGTTTACCCACTGAGAGTGGTTTACGGGGTTTATGGCATAGATAGGAGTGACATAACCAGCAGCTTTGAGCTTTTATATAGATGGTTGATAGGTTCGGCAATGGTGGTGTATTGTTTGAGAGGTTTGCGGTCAATGTTTGGTTGGGGTCTAGGGAAATTTTTACGAGGGGGAGGTGATTGATAGTGGGATAGTTGAGTGTTTTAGGCCTAGTAGACGTGTACGGGTTGGGAGTATTTGGGAGAAGTGGGCTGATATGCTGGTGGTGGAGGCGATTGGTAAGTGGAGGGTGAGGCTTGTTAGAAGGACAACGTGCTTGGTAATTTGGAGTGGGTTGATATGTGATTGGAGATATCAGGTAGGCTTGGTATTTGAGTGGTGATTTGGTTATCTGTGAAACCATTATGGAACCTACATACCTCTTTTTGGATGTACCACCGGACTATAGACCCTTTTTGGTCGCTTGCAAAGCTTCAAAGTTAGTGACTATACCACTTTTGATACCTTCTTCGATCATTTCCTCTAGTTTGATGATGTCGAAAAATTTCTGGCCTTCAATCAACATCATCCTTTCTTAGTATTTTGGGTTTTATGCCCGGACAGTGAACTTGTTCATTTGTTCTTCCTCTAAGGCTGGCATGACCTTAGCAGCTTCTGATCTCCACCGAGTAGCATACTCGCAGAATGTCTCCGTAGGTTTCTTCATCAAGTTTTTGATGTAGAACACATCTGGTGCATTTTCTGTGTTGAATCTGAATCTTTCCATGAAATGGAGGCCATATTAACCCAAATTGACCACTTCTTTGGGTCCAGGCTGATGTACCAAGATAGAGCATCCCCTTTTAGACTTCTCATAAAGAGCTTCATCTGAATATTTTCATCTTTTCCTACTCCGACCAACTTGTTGCAGTATGTTCTAAGGTGAACCTGGGATCTCCTGTACCATCAAAAATTTCTAACTTTGGAGGCTTGTATCTCTCGAGAAGTTTGACATCGCGCTATATGCATAAATCCTCGTAGTTCAGACCCTCAATTCCTTTACTGCCTTCAACGCCTTGTATCCCGGTGGTCAGCTTCATAAGTTCTTCAGACAAATTATTGATAAGAGAGTCTTTGTTATTGAAATCAAGTATGGATGAGGTAGGCAGTGTTTAAACATATATGGGGGTGTTTTTGTGGCAATGGTCATTCGTGGGGTTTAATGGTTCCGGGATGAGCAAAGGAGTGATGTTCAGAGTCTAGCATGAATTGCAGTGATGGTGAGGATTGAGATGGTTTGGGATATTTTGTGGAGGTGTGGGATTCCGAGTGACTTCTTGAGCAGTAAAGGAAAATGATAGATTCGCAAAATTTCGGACTTGGTTAAGCTCTTCTTGGAACTTTAGTAACTTTTGTTCCAACCGAGAGGCATTCTCCTTGGAGACCTGAATACCCTAAGTAACCTCTACCCGTTCGACTGAGTTTTCCTTTCTGATGTTGCTTAAATCTTCCATCTTTCTCTTGTTCCTACTTATAATAGTACTAGGAAAAGGAGTAGGTGGAGGGCCTTTATATCTTGTGGAATACGATGATGATGCTAGAGTTCACAAACTAAACTTTGGGGAGGGGAATAAAAAAAGGAAAAACAAAAAGGTAGCAAGTTAGTAAGGATTATAAGAAAGATGTTACTATATTTAAACATGTAGTGCAAGAAATATAAAGTGTGTCCTAATTATGGTGGACCTCATTGTTCCCGAGGTAAGCCTAGCGACAAATAAATTTTGAGAACCTAAAATGCTAAATACCTCATTTTATTGATAATAAAATACGATGAATCCCAAAAATGACACTAAATAACATGGAATAAAAAGTTGTCGCACCTCCTTTTGGCACTGCACCCCACGAAGGGCGTAAATAAGGAAGTTTTTCCAATTAAAGGACAATTAAAATGGGATTTATTTATTTATGAGATTTTAGAGTCGCCACTTGGGATAATTAATAGTGTCCCAAGCCACCGGTTCAAATACCAAATTGTGGAAAGTTCGACTATGTTATACAGTATGCGAGCGAGAAATCCGGGTAAGGAATTCTGTTAACACATGAGAAGAGATTAGGCATTCCTGAGTTCCGTGGTTCTAGAACGGTCGCTCAACTGTTATATTCGGCTTAATTTATCTGATTTTAGAACAAGTTTTGAACCTATGTGCATATTTTAACCTTAACCTCTTTTGTTCATTATTTTGAAGAGAGTTGGAACGCTATCAATACACGTCGTGAACCACGTCACATAAATGCACCTGTAGTTTTTTACGTATTTTAACGTTTTTGGTTTTTGGATTTGCGTCACATAAATGTGCACCCGAATTAGGAAAGTAAATTATTTAACTAGCGGAACTAAAACAATTTCGTATGTTTAAATGTTCAAGGGCCACGAAACTTTGCTACGTGGTGCACCTCGGGTTCTAAGGGTTCAATATCGACTAAACGATGTCCATGCAACTATTCGAATTGATTTTGGCATTGCCGCGCCTTGATTATATTTGTAAAAAACAGGATTGAGCTACAATTCTTGAGAGCGCGAGTATTTCATAACATCTAACAAGGTTTCCAATCTAGTCAATGAGCTTATTTGGCTAAAAGTGAATGAAATCACAATGCTGCTAAAAACCCCTTAGAGCTTACTTAAAGAAAGGAACCAAAACTAATTAATATAACCCATGGGGCTTCAAACCAGTCCAAGTGGGCCATCAAGCCCCAAATGTCACTTCAGATACCCACAGTGAAAATTTGAATCCGAAGCCCAATAAATTCAGCATTGGCTACGATTCTGCTTACTATTTTAACGAACTTTTCAGGGTCTCTTAATAGTGTCTTAATTAAAATTGAGAATATACTAGCAAATTGCCATATCAAGATTGTCATTGGATTTTTAATTTGGCAAACAAATCATAAACTCGTGAATCTACTGGTGGTTTAAGTGAAGGAACGGATCACCTATTACATGTAATTCAAATGAAGCTACTAAATTCCTGAACTTAAACGAGTTACAAACTCCCAATCCACTCGAATGACTTCAAACATTCAAACCACATGCTAGACAATAGCAGACTCCCAATTAATAAGTGATCTTGAGTTTGTTTTAGAACATCTAACTGTAACATAAATGCCAAACATAACAAAGTTGGGTCGAATACTAACGAATATCATATGATCATGGAAAGAAAACCAATTGTCCAACAATCCTATCACATTATACATACGAGAATACCATGTAAAAGTCCTTTATACACATAATTTCAGAAAGGTGAAGCTTAATTATTATCATTACCTACGAATCTATAGCTAAGCATAAAACACATAAGGACAACAAAATAACAGGGAGGTCGGGCTCTAATACATTCTTCAAATTACTTCAAATCTATTACTTATTCAGCAGTTGATCCTCAATTAAGAGCTAAAAGAAATACCTGATAAACCAGAGAAATAACTAAGTTATGAGCTTAAAGGAAGCCCATTAGCAGAAGCCTACAACAAAAATTTCAGCAATTAAGATCCATGAAATCCACACAGATATGACCAATGAAACAGTAGTTGACCATAGAACCTACCCAGATTTTCAGCAAGAATTAAGCTCGAATCATTTCAGCCAAACCATGCACGACCAATAATCTCTCAAAAATAAGGAGATCCAAAATAAAATTGAAATCTTGATAGAACAGTATTTGTAAGCTTGTCTAAAAGTTTCAGAAAAAAATTATTCCTCGAAGTCTGCCTTCTAAGGCGAGAACATGGTGTTTTTATCAGCAAACAACTAGGGCTACTCCTGCAGACTTTGTTTTGCCTTTCAGTCCCATTTTATTTCCAACATTTAGCTAATTAGTCCCTAAGGTTGTGACTTGTTTCTCAAGTTTAAACACTAAAGTCCTAAAATTATGATTGGAACCCCATCTAGAATGTTCTAGGGGTTTCCAAATAAGTTATATGCAAGATTCCCTAACTTACAATACTTGTATTGCCCTTGAACTAATCTAAAATTACCAAACCTATACTAGCTAACCCCAACACCTTAAGCTTGGTCAGATGACCAATGATAATTACTCACAATCATGAATCCAAATCAAATACACAAAAGTATGAACCTTGATTTTTACTGAATTAATCAGTACAAAAAAATACAGGCAAAAATGAATCATAAGAAGAATCACCAGGTTCAAAAGCATCAAAAATCAGCAATAAAATAAAACTAGGATAGGATCTGATTAAACCAAGCTAAGTCAAAAATAGGATCAACTAAAACCTAAGATTCTTGAGTTAATTTAATCATGAAGAGAATTTAATCAAGCTTTGAATAAAGGAAATCAGTTGAAACCCCAGAAAACTATTAATGCAAATCAAAGGACAGAAAACAAGCCAAGGCGCCACTCGAACAAACAAATTAAATCAATTCCCACAATTGCTAGCATATTCTCTTTTTTTCTCAATTTCTGATTTTTAAATATTTTCCAAATTAACATGAAAACCTAAATTAATTCCTAAACTTAATAAAAAACTATTTAATCCTAAAATGATAATTAAGACAATTAATCCAAGACACATTAACCGAAATTTACTCAAAATCAAAGCTAAAAAAATCAAAGTGCAAATTAAGCTATTTTATTTATTTTTTTATTTATATATATTTTATATCTAATTTACTAATTAATCCGAAAGTGTTAAAATGAATCCTAAATGAAAAATTCATATATCTTCAGTATCTTCCATTAATTAAAAAAATGCGCAGACAAATGCGAACAATAAACAAAAGTGTCACAAAAACTCCACAAAGTTGCAAATAAAAGAAAACTATTTTCTTTTGAATTTATGGGAGTAATTCATGTAGGGCAAAAATCACGTGCTCACAGCTTCACCTCTTTGCTCGGAAGCATGAAGAATTTTCGGGCAAAGATAAGTGAGCAAATAAGAGAAATTTTTGCCCGTTTGAATACACCTTGCGAAACATTTTTGAAAAGTTTGACCGTACCGTGCTTAAGAGATTGCCTAAATATCCTCGGCTAAAGAGGAATTAGGTCAGTGTAGTTTAGGAGTGTTTGGTAGCTGGGACTACCGATACTGTGATTTCACTGCTGCTGTTGCTGCTATTGCTACTGCTAGACACCTTTATTACACCTTGTGAAAAATGAAGAAGCTAAACTAATTCATGAACTATGGATTACAAAAGAACCTATCTACGTATTCAATCTTGTTCTTGATCATTATTACCTTGTTGCCTTGTGTTCCTTCCTGTAAACTACTTGTTTGCCTTGTTGACTTCTTGTTTTCCCTTGTTCTATGTTTGATGCCGAATTGTTGGACTTGAAATGTATTCCCTTATTCTGCAGGTGGGTGCCTGATTATCAAAACTTTTTAACTTGAAAATTATTCCCTTGTTCTACAGGTGGGGCCTGGCTACCAAACTTGCAACTTGAAAAGTATTCCCTTTTTCTACAGGTGAGCTCCTAGTTACAAAAAATTGAAGCTTGGAAAATATTCTCTTGTTCTTACAGGTTGGCGCCTGGTTACCAAAACTTGAAAATTTAAAAATATTCCCTTGTTGTACAGGTGGGCGCCTGATTGCCAAAACTTGAAACATGAAAATATTCCTTTGTTCTACAGGTGGGTGCCTGATAGCCAAAACTTGCATCTTGAAAAATATTCCCTTGTTCTATAGGTGGGCGCCTGGTAGCCGAAACTTGAAACTTAAAAATATTCTCTTGTTCTACAAGTGGGCGCCTGGATATCAACACTTGTAACTTGAATGTATTCCCTTGTTCTACAGGTGGGTGCCTGGCTACCAAAACTTGAATCTTGAAAATTATTAACTTGTTCTACAGGTGGGCGCCTGATTACAAAAACTTGAATCTTGAAAATTATTCCCTTGTTCTATAGGTGAGCGCCTGGATATCAAAAATTGAAATAAGAAAAGTATTCCCTTGTTCTATAGGTGGGCGCCTGGATATCAAACTTGTAAGTGAAATGTATTCCCTTGTTCTACAGGTGGGCGCCTGGATATCAAACTTGAATCCTGAAAAGTATTCCCTTTTTCTATAGGTGGGCGCCTGGATATAAAGACTTGAAATTGAAAGTACTCCCTTGTTCTATAGGTGGCCACCTGGTTACCAAAAATCAAATTTGAAATGTATTCCCTTGTTTTGCAGGTGGTCACCTGGATACCAAAACTCGAAATTGAAATGTATTCCCTTATATATAGGTGGGCGCCTGGATATCAAAACTTGAAATGTGAAAAGTATTCCCTTGTTCTACAGGTGGGCGTCTAGATATCAAACTTGTAGCTAAAATGTATTCTGTTGTTCTATAAGCGGATGCCTAGTTGTTGAAACTCAGAATTTGAAAGATATTCCCTTGTTTTACAGGTGGGAGCCTAGATATCAAAGTTAAAATGTGAAAAGTATTCCCTTGTTCTACAGGTGGGCGCCTGGATACCAAACTTGTAACTGAAATGTATTCCCTTGTTCTGCAGGTGGGTGTATTCCCTTGTTCTGCAGGTTGGTGTCTAGATATCAAAATATGAAATGTAAAAAGTATCCCCTTGTTATGTAGGTGGGTGCCTGGATATCAAACATGTAACTGAAATGTATTTCCTTATTTTACAGGTGGGCGCCTGGTTGCTGAAACTCAGAATTTGAAAGGTGTTCCCTTGTTTTACAAGTGGGCGCCTAGATATCAAACTTTAATCTTGAAACGTATTCCCTTGTTCTACAGGTGGGCGCCTGGATACCATGACTTGAAATTGAAAGTATTCCCTTGTTCTACTGGTGGGCGCCTGGTTGCTGAAACTCAGAATTTGAAAAATATTCCCTTGTTCTACAAGTGGGCGCCTGGTTACTAAAACTTGAAACTTGAAAAATATTCCCTTGTTCAATAGGTGGGCGCCTGATTGCCAAAGCATTAAACTTTAAGATATTCCATGAGATCGTTGCCTTTGTACCTTATCACAATGAAACAAACAAAACAAAAGAAATTTTTTCTGCCCTAGTTTTTTGCTGGATGCATCCGTGAGTGTTAATCAAATTCCATGACAACTTTTAAAAATAAGGCTGTGCTCTCAAAAGGTATTGTATTCCACTGTGTTTTGTTATTTGAGTTATGTCTGTTGGGGATCTACTGGGATTGGTGATTGAAGCTACTTCCCATTTTCTGGGATATTCGGACAACTTTTAATTAGATGGCCAAATGTGTCTGTTGGGGATTAGTATTTAGAATTAAATCCCATTATTCGACCGGGTCTTGACGACTCTTTTTGAGGAAATATTTTTGCATGCCCATGTTACCCGTGCTTATTTGTGCTTTAGGCTAACTCCCATTTTTTAGGAGGGTCCTGACTAGTCTTAACTGAATTCTATTTCATCATGCAAGTCATTTTACGCCCTTTGCTATCCATGATTACCTCTAACCTTAAAATAATTCCCATTTCCTAGGAGTTTCTTGAGGGCTATAGATTAGATGCAAATTCAAACTTCCTGTTGTTTCTGCTGGGGATCATTGTATAGGCGAGTTCCGTCGACTCTTATTGGGGAAGGTGTTTTTGCCTGCCCATACCCGTGCATGTTTAAGTTTTAAACTGAGTCCCATCTGAACTTCCATGCCGCTTTTATCCCTCAGTTGTTTCTGTTGGGGTTTGCTAATAAAAGTTTTGTCCCAATATATCCTTGCTTGGGAGAATATTTATGACGGATTATGTTCCTTTTGAGTTTTAACTGGATCACATTTTTAGATGGGCCCTGAGGTTTTGATCATACCTTCCATGTGCTTGCCCTCCCCTGTGGGCGGCCTCCCTTAGGATCTTCTGGAATCTTTCTGCCCCTGTATCAATTAACGAAAACTTGTCAGTTTGAAAACTGGTGGTTAGCTTGCGACATTCTTGTTGGAAGTGGCCTCCCCACTATCGTGTTTCGTTGTGTTCAAGTTTCCATGTTGATGATGAGTGACCTGCCTTGGTTGGCTGACCCCAAAAATTTACGTTCTTGAGATTACCAGGTCAATGTACTACGCTAGGCTGACCCTCTGACCCTCATGGCTTTACTCTGCTCCCCATCTTTGTATTGTGCTCCTTCATTTTGCCAAACTCTTGCCTCTCGAGTCAATTTTATCATTGAAGCTCTTGTGAATCCCTCCCCTTGCTGTTTCAAACTTTTGCTGCCTTTGTTATGTTTTTTTGGTTTTATGCGCTTTGTCCCTTTGGGAGCTAGTAGCAAACTCTGAAATTCCTCTCCCGTTTGCTTAAACAAAAAGACTTTAGATACTCGAAAGGAAAATGAAATGCAATGACTCAGAACTGTATTAGGGAAAAAAAAACCACGTTTAATGACTATTGAGTGGAAAAGAAAATACATTTATCTGAGGAAGAGCAGCTGGTTTTTCATGATCATGACGTGTACTTCTGCCTAGTCGACCCTGTCTGTCCCGATAAACGGCCTTCGGTTTTCATGCTTTTGTTGCTGCGACTGTTTTAACCAAATTCCTCTAACCAAACCCTTACTTTTCTTGACTTACGGTGTTCTGAATAGATTTCCACCAACGGCCCTTTTCCATTGTTCATTCCTTTCCTTGCCTTCACCTTATGATACCTGTGAGGGTTTTCACCAATAAGACTCTCATTTTTATTTCTTCAACTCTCGTTGCCTACGGTGCCCGTGAGGGTTTTACCCAATAAGACTCTCTCATTTTTATTATTTTTATGCTTGAACTAGAGTGCCGTCCCTGGGTATGGTCCACCTCTCCTTGCTTGCCTCGACATTTCTTAAAGACTTATCAGAAGGTCTTTCTTTCGACTGTAATGTAGACTTTCGGATAAGGTTAGAAGGAAGGGGGTAGAAAAGGCTCAGAAATCACTCTATTGATTCAAACTTAACAACTTTCGGAATCCAATTAATCATAACAAACGCAATTTCTGCCCCAGTTTCTTGCTTGGGGCCTTTGGATTTTATTTAAATATGACCGAGCCGTGAGGCTGCCTACGTATCCTTAAAAGGAATCAGGTCAAATGAAGTACCTGTATAGCTTGCTTTTATCGTTCTGCTGTTGTTTGTCTATTTTTCTTCCTCTTTTCCTCTTCTTTTCCTTTTTCTTTTTTTTCATTTCTTTCTTTTTCTTTTCTTTCATTTTTTTTTCTTTTTATTTCTTCGTTTTGCTTTCTTTTTTTCTTTTTCTTCTTTCATTTCTTTTTCCTTTGCTCCTTTTCTTTTATTGTCTTCTTATAATTGCGTTTCTCACTTTCATTACTGATTCCGAAAGAGGGATATGAAAAGCAAATGAAGCTCAAAAGGGTTAGCAAAGGGTAAAAAGTTTAGATAGCTGAATAAAATTCCTTCGTCATTTCAATCTCTAAAACATGCCAAGTACAAACAAACATGGCAAGTATGGTCAATGATTCAAACAGAAGAAAATCATACATAATATGTTTTGACAGCATATGAATTTATAGCCATTATACACATTTTCTTTCTACATCTATTAGATACAATGCCCCATTGGATTACACTCTTGACACGGCAAATGGTCCTTGCCAGTTTGTAGCAAACTTGCCCTTTGCCTCTGCCTGGTGAGGAAGGATGTGTTTCAACAATAACTTGCCCACTTCAAACTTTCTTGGACACACTTTCTTGTTATATGATCTGGCCATCCTCTGTTGGTACAACTGGACGTGACACACCGCCGCAAATCTTTTCTCATCAATCAAACTCAATCGCTCTAAACGGTTTCTAACCCACTCTTTTATCATTGATTCCTGCTTCGGCCACAGTATGAGGGGATGGGATTTTAAATTCAGCCGGGATTCTTGCTTATGTGCCATATACCAACAAAAATGGGGTTGCATCTACTGAAGTGCGGAAGATAGTGTGATAGCCTAATAGTGCAAAGGGTAACTTCTTATGACACTACCTGGACCCTACCACCATTTTGCAAAGTATCTTCTTTATGTTCTTATTGGCTGCCTCGACCGCTCCATTTGGCTTCGGGCAGTATGGGGTGGAATTGCGATATGTAATCTTGAACTGCTGACATACCTCTTTCATCAAATGACTATTGAGATTTTCTCCATTATCAATGATGAGGGTTTTAGGGATTCCAAACTGACAAATAATATTTGTATGTACAAAGTCGACCACTGCTTTCTTGGTCACTGCCTTGAAGGTTTTAGCTTCAACCCATTTGGTGAAATAGTCAATAACAACTAGGATAAACTTGTGTCCGTTAAAAGCTACTAGCTCGATGGGCACGATGACGTATATGCCCCAAGCGACGAAAGGCCATGGTGCATACACAATATGTAATTCAAACGACGGGGAGTGAATCAAGTCTCCATGTACCTGACACTGATGGCATTTGTGCACTAAATAGATACAATCCCGCTCCATCGTGAGCCACTAATATCCTGCCCAGAGAATCTTCTTTGCCAGAACATATCCGCTCATGTGCGGCCCACAAACTCCAACATGCACCTCATTCATGATGGTTGTAGCCAGCCAACATCAATGCATCTTAACAAACCATGATCTGGTGTTCTTTTGTATAATATCCCTCTGTTGAAGAAGAACCCACTTGACAAATGGTAGATTGTTCTCTTCTGGTCACTTGTGGCTTGTATCAGGTACGCACCCCTCCTAATATATTCTTTGATGTTGTGGAACCAAGGCTCACCATCAAGCTCTTCTTCCACCACGTTGAAATAAGCATGTTGATCATGGACTTCGATATGTATCGGGTCAACATAAGCCTTATCCGGATGGTGTAACATTGACGCCAAACTATCCAAGGCATCAACAACCTCATTGTGAATTCAGTATGTGCCTGAACTCTATCGGCCGGAATCATTGACAAATATCATGCAAGCATTGCCGGTATGGTATGAGCTTTAAATCTCTTGTTTCCCACTCCCCTTGAATTTGGTGTACCAAAAGGTCCGAGTCTCCCAAGTCCAAGACTTCTTGGACACCCAGGTGTGCTGCTAACCTCAAACCCAAAATACCTGCCTTATATTCTGCCATATTGTTGGTGCAATAGAAGCGGAGTTGATCTATGACTGGATAATAATTCCCTTCTTCCGAAAATAAGCAATGCTCCTATCCCGAAGCCTTTCATGTTGGCGGCCCCATCAAAAAACAATTTCCATCCTGATTTCTCGCCCTGTTCTATTTCATCAATGTGCATTACTTCCTCGTCCGAAAGTATGTCTTTTAAAGGTTCATATTCTTCGTCCAATGAATTCTCATCTAAATGATCAACCAATGCATGTGCTTTCATTGCAGTCCTAGTCACATAGACAATGTCAAACTTAGTGAGCAAGATTTTCCATTTCGTGAGCCTCCCTGTGGGCATGCGCTTCTGGAAAATGTACTTCAATGGGTCTAGACGTGAGATTAGATAAGTGGAATATGATGACAAGTAATGTTTTAACTTCTGGGTTACCCACGTCAGGGCACAACATGTCCTTTCAAGATGAGTATACTTAACCTTATAGGCCGTAAATTTCTTGCTGAGGTAGTATATGGCCTGCTCTTTTCTCCTAGTGACATCGTGCCGACCCAACACACATCCAAATGAGTTTTCCAAGACTGTATATATATGATCAAGGGCCTTCCGAGTTCCGTAGGACCAACACCGTTGGGTTCGACAAGTATTCATTTATCCTATCAAAAGCCTCCTGACACTCTCCCATCCATTTCAGCGCGACATCTTTTTTCAATAGCTTAAAGGTGGGCTCACATATGGTTGTGAGCTGAGCAATGAATCAACTAATGTAATTCAATATTCTCAATAGACTCATCACCTTCATTTTGTTCCTCGGTGGCGGTGGTTCCTGTATAACTTTGATCTTTGATGGATCTAGTTTAATGCCTCGCTGGTTGACTATGAACCCTTGCAACTTCCCTGGGGGAACCCCAAATGTTCATTTTGCTGGGTTATGTTTGATATCATACTTGCAGAACCTCTTGAAGAATTTCCTCAGATCTTTGACATGATCAAATTGATGTCTGGACTTCACAATCACATCATCCACATAGACCTATATTTCCTTATGTATCACATCATGCAAGATGATTTTCATTTCCCTCATATATGTTACCCCAGCGTTCTTCAAACCAAAGGGCATATCCCTATAGCAATATGTTCCCCACGTTGTGATGAATGTTGTTTTCTTCGCATCTTCTTCATCCATCAAAATCTGGTGGTAACCCGTGTAAAAATCCACAAATGACCCAATCTCGTGCTTCGCACAATTGTCAATCAATATGTGAATGTTTGGCAGGGGGGAAGTTGTCTTTTGGACTTGCTTTGTTGAGGTCACGATAATCGACACACACCCTAGTTTTACCATCCTTCTTTGCCAAGGGCACAACATTAGCTAACCAGTTGGGATATCGTGTGACTCGGATAACTTTTGCCTCACACTTCTTGGTCACTTCCTCTTTTATTTTCACTTTACATCACTTTTTAACTTTCTCAACTTTTGTTTTACAGGAGGACAAGCTAGGTTAGTGGGAAATCTTTTAACCACTAAGTCAGTGCTCAATCTGGGCATATCATCGTAGGACCAAGCAAAGACATCTTTATATTCGAGAGTACTTCAATTATTTCTTTCCTAATTTGTGACTCCAGATGAACACTTATTTTGGTTTCTCTAACATTATTTGGGCTTCCTATATTGACTTCCTTTGTATCCCTCAGGTTTGGTTTGGGTTTCTCCTTGAATTGGCTCAACTCTTTACTAATTTCATCCCATGCTCCTTCCTCGCTGTACTCTGGCTCATCCTCATATTCTATTTCTTGAATTATTAATTCTCAACTAGACCCATTTTGTAGACTACACCGAAGAGTCCTTACGCATGTCAGATAATTGGAACCAACATAAAAATAACTGTACCAAAGAGAAAAGAAAAATAAGTAAAGAAAAATGGAAACTATCATCCCTGCTGGAAAAGAAATTGCATTTCATTAGAATAAACAATACAATATAGTTTACACATCCAAACATACGGAAATAACAACTAAATCAACAACTATGAAGATAATCCAAACAAGACTGAAAGAAAAATCAAAGGTGACTACCACGACTCCCTCATGGTGGGAAGAGGAGTGGCTTCGTAGTTGTTGACTTTTGCGCATGCTCCCACAAACTGCTAATCTGCCTTGTTCGATCATTCACCTGTCTCGACCATATTTACCTCATTGAACAACCTTTATAATCCCTTATTCAAATCCTCATCTGCATCAATCAGTAGAGCGGGAATCTTTGGCACCGGGTACTTGCTAGTACTAGGCTTGACAAACAATCTGGACAACCTCGGTATGGGCCTTAGGATGGCCAAGGCCCTCTGCTATAACTTTCTAGCTCGCCTAATGTCCGCAGCTGTAGGCTTGAACCCTAGACCAAAAGTGTCCAGATTGTTTGGAGAGACACAAGTTGCATGATGCCTTGTAGAGAAGCACCCAATCCCTTGCTGGGCATGAAACCATTCTTCAACATTTCTGAAGCCACCATGGCTGATGCAGCTGCTATCTTTGGAGTTGTGGTAACTTCACCTTCTGGGATCTTCTCAACTAACACCGGGTCGAATACTTGGTAGACCCATGGACCTTTTCTTTCTTCAGATTCAATAAAAGGTATGATAGCATCACCTGAAATACACTGATTATCTTCACTGTGTACCACAATCTCTTGCCTGTCCCATTCAAATTATACCATCTGGTGCAAAGTAGATGGCACTACCTTGGCTGCCTGAATCCAAAGCCTTCCCAATAAAGGTTGTAAGAAACTATGATGTCCAGCACTTGAAATTCCATGGTGAACTCAACGGGCCCTGTTGTTAGTTCTAGCACTATATCCCTACTAAGCCTTTGCCTCCGCCATCGAACTCCTGAACACAAATGTTATTCTTGTGGACCCTTTCATTTTCCACCTTCAACTTGATCAATGTGGAGAGTGGACAAATATTTTCACTGGACCCGTTGTCAACTACAACCCAGGTGATCACAACATCTTCACACTTCACTGTCAAATAAAGGGCCCGATTATGCTCAGTGCCCTCCATAGGCAGCTGATCGTCAGAGAAAGTGACCTGATTTACCTCGAATATCTTGTTTGCAATCTTCTCCAAATGATTCACTGTTATTTTTTCAAGGGCGTGGGCATCGTTAAAAATCTTCATCATCTCCAGGCAGTGTTCATCTGAATGGATTAATAAGGATAGTAAGGAGATCTGAGCTAGTGTTTTTTTCAATTACTCTATGATGGAGTAGCCCTGCATTTTCATTTTCTTCAGGAATTCTTCTACCTCTTCTTCAGATATAGCTTTCTTCACCGATTATGGGTTGTCCTTGGGGATCCTGCTTTTCCTCAATTCCTCAGGGGCGAAGTATCTCCCTCACCGAGTCAAACCCCGTGCTTCACAAACTTCTTCCCTGACTTCCCTGCGTTTGTACATCACTAATGCTTAATCATATCTCCAAGGAACGGCTTTGCTGTTTACAACTGGTGGCCGGATTGCTAGTTTTATATTGACAGTCTCTATGCGAGCACCTTCCACAACTATGACAGGTTCCCTAGCTGCCACGTGTACTATCACCTTTGCCTTTTCCTACTTTGGTGCAACCATGCATGATGACCTCATTTCAACCATAGCAGGTTTGCTGTCTATTCCCTTCATCTCGATCACTGACTTCTCACTGCTCATAGTCTTTGTTGGCTTAACTTCACTGGATTTGATCTTCATTACCGTTTGTGAGGGCGTTTTAGGCTCTCCCCCTTCTCCACTATCTCAATCATGTTTGTCTCATGATTGGCCGACAATGGGTTTTGGTTGATGTTGGTTGTCTTCTAAGCTTGCACTTCGATTCGGTGGGAGTCAATAAGTTCTTGGATAGCATTATTTAAATGCCAACACTTTTCGGTATCATGCCCCGGGGCACCGGAACAGAATTCACAACTAATAGAATAATCCAGATTATTCGGGGGAGGGTTCGGCAATTTTGATTCGATGGGTCTCAACATATCCAATTGTCTCCGCCTGTGGAATAAACTAGTGTAGGATTCTCCTAATGGGGTGAAAGTCTTCTTCCTCTGCACCCTTTTATTTCTCAAGACTGGATTGGTTTGGAAGGCGGGTCTCGGGGATTGTTGGTAGGCTCTTCGAGGTATGTAATGATTTTGTGGAGTTAGGCAAGTATTTTTTAGGGCTGGCGCACGCCATTGTGCGTGGGCGGGAGGTGAGGTATATGCTTGTGCATGATGGATCGAGAATCGAGGTTCTAACGATGGATAATAATGTTGTGGTGGGTCATATGGAGTGTGTGGGTATCTTTGATGATGGGGACGGGGTTGGCTGTAATGGGATGGAACCCGAGGCCTGAACCAAGATCCCGACTCAAGTGTTGCTACTTCCTCCTTCTTCTTCTTTCCAAAAATGTTCCCCTAGCTCCACCCTGGATTGCGTGAGTGGTCGCCTCGATTGCAGAGTAGCTCATGATCTTGTTGGATTTGAGGCTTTCCTCGACCATAGGCCCCATTTTAACTACCTCGTTGAAAGATTTACCTACTGCCGACACTAGATGCCCGAAATAGGTAGGCTCCATAGCTTGCAGGAAATAATTCACCATCTCACTCTCCTTTATTGGGGGGTCAACCCTGGTTGTTTGTTCTCTCCAACGAAAACGTATTCTCTGAAGCTCTCGTTATGTTTCTTCTCCAGTTTTTTCAAAGATAGACGGTCCGAGACAATTTCGAGATTATATTGAAAGTGACAAGAGAACGCTTGTGCCAGGTAATCCCAAGTGTACCACCGATTGTGATCCTGCCGGGTGTACCATTCCAATGCCAACCGGCTTAAACATTGGCTGAAGTATGCCATTAGCAGTTCATCTTTCCCCCTGCTCCTCTCATTTTGCTAGAAAACCCCCTTCATTGCGCTACTGGCTCACCATGTCCATCATATAAATCAAATTTAGGCATCTTAAAACCTGGAGGCAACTGCAGGTCTGGATATGAACAAAAGTCCGTGAACGCCACGATCATCTAGACCACTAACCCTCGCATATCCTTGAACGACTTTTCTAGACATCTGACCTTCCTGAGCACCTTCTCTTGATCAGGATTTTTGATTGGCTTATGAACTCCCACTGGGATTTAGAAACGGGGAGTGAAGGAGTAAGGTTTGTGTGCTCTGTAAGCGGATTCTGGTGGGTAGTACTAGTTGTCGTAAACTTGAATCAACGGCTCACTTGATGATCTATTGAGTGCGGTAGGAGGAGGTTCTACATAAATAGGAGCAATTGGTGGGGGGTGAGGAGCGGCTTTGGGTAGTGGTGCTGGGGGTGGTTGAGAGGTCGTACCCTAGTGCTGCGAGTAGACAGGAAAACATGGGGGTGGATTACTGGTGGAATGGTCATGAGCTTGGTCCAGTTGTGGAATGAAGGTTGGGTTAGCAGGATAGGTTTGTGGTGGCTATGCTCTCGCCCAAGCCTGATACATCTCAGCCATTTGGTGTTTCGGTTTGTCAATTTCCTCCTTTATGGCATTAACGTCCAATTCCTCTACCTCTTTCGAGGGGTTGATAATGCTTTCATCGAATTCCTGATTGGCCATGACTTTCTTGCTCTTAGACTGCGTGTTGTAGGAGTTGGTTGCCAGAATGCCGAAAGTACTAACCACCTGTCTAGTCTGATACTAAAAACACGTAAACATGTTAATGGTTAGTTTTCGATATGCAAGAAGCCACATATTTGATGATGAATGCACCTAAATAATTATTTCGTTACTACATGCATCGGTTGCTTGCGTCATCCCGACATTCCCTTTTCTTTATTTGCAAGGCATTTTCTTAGCTTTATCCTCTTACTCTTTTTCCCTTTGTTTCTTTTCTCTTCTTCTTTTTTTATCTTTTATTTCGTTACGGTATAATCCTATGTAGATTACCTATGTATCACGAACCTGCATGATTTAGACAGAGCGTAGTTCTGGCAGATAAAAGAAACAATAAAACATTTTGGAATTTTCAATTTTTATAATAAAACAAACTTTGGTTACAAAGACTCGAAAAACTGACAGATTTAAACAAGAAACTAACAGACTTCGATGAAATACAAACTACAGACTCGTAGAACAACTAAACTGCATACAAGAAAATACAGACTGCAAGACAAACTGACAGACTTTAATGAAAGGAAAATATAGTCTCAAGAAATCACGAATACATTAGGGCTTCAATTGCTCCTAGACCCGCGACGCATCGTTCGGCCTTGATGTGGGTCGACTAGATAAATCCCCCTAGAGGTGATGGAGATCCTCCATTACTCGGCGTACAAAAAACATTATGGTGGCGAAGAACATAGATCTAGGCATATCCTCACAGCGGCTACACTTTATTGCGATGTAATAGGCAATCCTTCTGATTCTCTCTCGTATGATTCTACCGCATTTTTAGCCCACTATCTTCGAGCCCTGGCTAGTTCCCTTTTCGCTTTGTTTAAATCAAAGCTATAGTCATTCACCTTTTGTCTCAATCTATCTATCAATTTTGTATCCTTGGTACTTCGGACAAGGTTTTCTGCTGCTACTTTCATTTTCTGAATTTTGGCCTGAAGGGCCTCATTTTCTTGGACCAGTTTCTTCTTTTCGCCCTTGTTTGCGGCGGCCTGCAAATCTTTATCAAGTTGAAAATTCATGACCTGCTTCTCCAGTTTGCCTATTGTAGCCCAGTACTCACATTCTTTAGCCAACCAGTCCCACTACTCTTGCGATGCTTCAACGAATTCCTGGAGATGGGGCCTCTTGGCTGGCCTCTCGAACTCAATTTCTCTCATGTACCAAGCAAGGTATCATGACGACACTTCTCCTCTGGACCGATCTCGTACACAAGTGTTTGCTGTTTGTTTTTGGCATTCATTCAAAAGTTTGCGGACTGTTGCTTAGGGGAACTGACCATCAGGTCCAATATCGACTACCTGGATACTGAGATCTTCGCCTTTTGGCACTATCTAGCATCTCTCGAGCTGTCTCAAGACCCGATGTGGGGCATAAGGCTGAATGCTCCTAAGACCATCAGAAGGAAGTGAGGCCCCGTTGTTGACATGTATATGATCTCGTCCACAGAATGTCATCCTAGCGTCCACTCTATTTGGCTTGCAGTGAGGGACCAAAAGTAAGATATCCATCATGTTACTCATTCAGACAAGTTGAGCCCTTCAAATCCTTGTGTATAATTCCTCTATACATGTTTTCTCCATTGACCCATACCTCATAAACTGGGGACGGTGGCATAGATGCTCAGTCATCCACATTTGCAACAACATATTGCACCCCTCAAATAAATCTTTCCCGGTCCTGCAAGCTGTGAGAGAACGAAAGATCTCAAATACTATCATAGGTGCGCGTGTGCTATTGGATTGGGTGAGTAGAGTGCTGACAACTCCTGCTACATATATGTCGATTTTCCCGTCTTTCCTCCGAAATACCAAGAGCCCCAGGAAAGCCACCATAAAAGCGCAGCATCTATGTTCTTCCCATTTAACGCGGTTTCCTTTGCTGCAGATTTTGTTCTATGGTTTGTTGAACCCCCCTATATGACCATATTTGCTACATAGGAATGAAATGGTACAAAAACCTACTGCCAAGTCGGGGTCGTGTGCCACTCTGCTTATTTTCAGGGAGTCTAGGAATTTGTGCACACATAAAATTTTTGGGGCAACCAAATACTTGTGTCTCAAAGTAAGCTCAACATCCCTAATGTACCTGTCTATTTCTTCTAAGGTTGGCGTAAATTCAAAATCTGAGAAGTGGAACACATTGTGCGCCGGGTCCTAGCACGTGACCAATTCCCTTACGATGTCTCTCTGGGGTATAATCTCCAACAATTTGAGAAGGCCCCCAATATATTTCTTGACCTTGTCTTGCCCTTCTCTAACTAAATCGTTCGACCACAATCGCAACTCCAAAGGAATTCTTCTTATGAATGAGAAAGGTTCGTTTTGGATTGTATTCATCCTGCACATTTACTAAGGTGATTTAGTAACTTATGATTTCATTTCGTTTGACTCCAAAATTAAAATTGACCCTCTTTTTTTATAAAATTTATTTTTCTAAAACCAAAAAACCCAGCTTTGCAGATATGGCCTTTCAACACTTTCGGAGGAATATTTTAAGGCTAGGCCCGCTAACTGGCCAAATTAAAATAAAAACAAGGGTGGCCGTTTGTGCTAAATCATCCTTTCGGCGTCCCTTTCGCGAACATTCGGCTATTCTTGACAACAACGGCGTTACCGAACCTATTTACAATAAAGAAACAACTGGTTTTCATCTTCAGCTATTTTCCTTATTATTACTTTTTGCAAAAAGGGAAGTTGGACCCGACGAGGGTTGCTTACGTATCTCACATCCTGTGAGAATCAAACTGGCGTAGTCCGGGCGAACAAAGCTATTTCGAGACTTTTTCTTCTTTTTTTTCATTTCATAAAAAAACAAAACTATTTTGCAAAAAGGTTTTTCTCTTTTTCTTGGACGAATAAAATAGACTCCCTTTTTTTTTTGCTTTTTCACATTTTTGTTTGTTATTTTTTTCAAAAATTCGGCAAGGCTTCGGCAGTATTTGGACATTGGTTTTTCTAAAACAGGTGATTAACTCTTCTTACCCCCTTAAAGTCCGGTCAACATGCAAATCCAAAACAAATAAATACACAAGTAAGATGCATTAGGATAGTCCATTATTCCGGGTACACCTGTCCTGCACGGACCCAACCCCTGTGTTGAGTCATCTAAGTCAAATGCATGATGCGGATAAGTGTTCCTACTAGGGATCCGGCATGAGGTTAAGTTATTCTATGTTTAATACCTGGGTATTTGTTCTAGACTGTGTACCCGAGCGGACAACTTGAGTCGAAGAGGGGGCTACGTACTGGGGACCCACAAGATCATCCGGCTTAGTAACTTGTTCGAGCCTCTTTCTTATTTCAAGGCATGACACTAATAGAATAAGAAGTCTCGACCAGCGAGCACTTCCCCGAAGATAAGAAGATAAGGGTCTCATAACAGTTTATATGTACAGTCCAAATAATATTAAGGCGGTAAAAATACTTTTTAACAAATTGGATACAATTATGCAATAAAATTAGATAATAATAAGGCCAGACACAACAATTAAATAAAGCTTGAATTCTTGAACCTAGAACCAGAGATTCTAGGTTCGATCCCCGGTAGAGTCGCCACAGCTGCCACACCTCCTTTTGGCACTACACCCCACGAATGGCGTAGATAAGGGAGTTTTTCAAATTAAATGACTATGGAAACGAGATTTATTTATTTAATGGAGTTCAGAGTTGCCACTTGGGATAATAAATGGTGTCCCAAGCCACCGGTTTAAATCCCGAATCGAGGAAAGTTTGACTCTGTTATACAGTCTACGAGCCAGAAATCCGGATAAGGAATTCTGTTATCCCAGGAAAAGATGTTAGGCATTCTCGAGTTTCGTGGTTCTAGCACGGTCGCTCAACTGTTATATTCGGCTTAATTATCTGATATTAAAACAAGTTTGAACCGATTTGCATTTTTTAACCTTAACCGTTTTTCATTACTTTGAAAAGAATTGCAACGCTATCAAAATACGTCGCAAACCACGTCACATAAATGCACCCGTGGTTTTTTCCGTATTTTAATATTGTTGGGATTTGAATTTGGGTCACATAAATGCGCATCCAAATTAAGGAAAGTAAAATATTTTACTAGCAGGCCTAAGCAATTTCATATTTTTAACTATACGGGGGCCACGAAACTTTGCTAAGTGGTGCACCTCGGGTTCTATGGATTCAAATTTGACTAAACAACGTCCATGCAACTATTCGAATTAATTTGGCATTGCCGCACCTTGATTATATTGGCAAAAAAACATGATTGAGCTACAATTCTTGAGAGCTCGTGTATTTGGTAATATTTAACAGGGTTTCCAATCTAGTTAATGAGCTTATTTGGCTAAAACTAAATGAAATAACAATGTTGCTAAATACCCCCTAGAGCTTACTTGAAGAAAGAAAGCAAAACTAATTAATATACCCCATGTGGCTTCAAACCAGCCCAAGTGGGCCATCAAGCCCCAAATGCTACTTCAGATCCCCATAGTGAAAATTTTTGAATTCCAAGCCTAGTAAATTCAACATTGGCTACGATTCTGATTACTATTTTAACGAATTTTTCAACGTCTCTTAGCAGTGTATTCATTAAATTGAGAATATGCTAGAATATTTCCGTATGAAGATGGTCATTGGATTTTAAATTTGGCAAACAAATCATAAACTCATGAATCTACTGGTGGTTTAAGTGAAGGAACGGATCACCTATTACATGTAATTCAAATGAAGCTACTAAATTCCTGAGCTTAAACGAGTTACAAACTCCCAATCCACTCTAATGAATTCAAACATTCAAACCACATGCTAGACTATAGCAGACTCCTAATTAATAAGTGATCTTAAGTTTGTTTTAGAACTTCGAACTGTAACATGAATGCCAAACATAACAAAGTTGGGTTTAATACTAACGAATATCATATGATCATGAAAAGAAAACCAATAGTCCAATAGTCCTGTCACATTATACATACGAGAATACCCTGTAAAATTCCTTTATACACATAATTTCATAAAGGTGAAGCTTAATTATTATCATTACCTACAAATCTATAGCTAAGCATAAAACACATAAGGACAGTAAAATAATAGGGAGGTCGGGCTTTAATTCATTCTTCAAATTACTTCAAATCTATTACATATTAAGCAGCTGATCCTCACTTATGAGCCAAAAGGAATACCTGATACAACTGAGAAATAAAGAAGCTTTGAGCATAAAGAAAACCCAACAGTAGAAGCCAACAACAACAATTTCAACAATTAAGATCCAGGAAATCCACACAGATATGACCAACGAAATAGTACTTGACCATAGAATCTACCCAGATTTTCAGCAGGAATTAAGCTCGAATCATTTCAGGCAAACCATACACGATTAATAATCTTTCAAAAATAAGGAGCTCCAAAATAAAATGGAAATCTTGATAAGACAGTATTGGTAAGCTTGTCTAAAAGTTTCAGAAAAAATTAATTCTCCAAGTCTGTCTTCTAAGGCAAGAAAATGGCGTTTTCATAAGACAACAACTAGGGCTACGGGAGATCAAAGGCAAGGCACTCATCATACTTCTCTCTAAAATCCTCTGCATTCTCTCTAGGAAGAAGGGTCAATAGTTATTCCGTCACTATTCATCGGGCATAACTCCGGGATCCGGCTAGTTAACATCACGCAATTGGTCACACGAGAAGCAACTTCTTGTGGTGAACAATCCCCCTTTGATTTTTATCCAAAATCCTAAACCAAACGCAACAGATCTTGATTTTAGTGATCGATTTCACTGTAGCTTCGAATTTTCAGTCTGCAAACATTCACGTTACTCCTTTGTGATGTGAAATGTATGGATTGTTGATAGCTTGATTTGTTTTGATAGTGTTTTTCTATTAAAATCAAGAACATATCGTAAAACAAAATTTGGAGTTACTGTAGCATCGAGAAAAGATTTTCAGCGATATTGCTCTTTGATAGCGGGGATATGATGGAATGTGTTTGAAATAAAATGCAACTATGGATGCTATGCCCTCTCTCTAGCCTCTGGATGTGGGAGACGTTTTTCTTAACAATATAGAAAATCAAACAATTCACGGTCCAAAACAAACATATGCATCGGAACTTGCTGGACAACAATCTGTCGTAAAAATCTCATAACTGGAACTTTGTCATGTTACGATTGAGCATGGAATACCTACTGTTGAATTCACATTTGATGAAGTGAATTCATTCACCAGGGAGGAAGGTCTTCAACAAGCAGTTATAATCAAATTTTCATATGGAAAGCCTGAACTTCAGGAGCTACTTCAGATTTTGCCAAAACATTTCGACGTTAAAGGCAATTGCAACATTGGACAGCTAGAATATCAGCATATTCTGGTAAGATTTGATCTATTTGAGGATTTATCTAATGCGCTATCAAAAACAACTGGTTATGTTAAGTGAAAAGGAGACGAGTTCTTCTTTAGGACATTCCCATGGACAATGGGATCTAACCGCCGTGAAGAAACGTCAAAAGCTGTCACTTGGATTTCATTTCCTGAACTGCCAGCAAATTTCTTCTCAAAAACGTCATTACTTTCCATCACATCTGTTGTGAGAAAGCCTCTTGCAGTAGATAAGGCTACTCAAGATCGAACACGAGCTAGTACAGCTCGAGTTAAAGTCTTGATTAATTTACTGGACAAACATCTAAAGAAAATCAAGATCAAGATAGTAGATATGAAATCTGGTAAAATAGTTGAATATGACCAGCAGATCGTCTTTGATAATTTACCTATATACTGTACGTGTTGCAATCATCAAGGTCATGATTTAAAATTGTGTTGTTGGTGTACAGAGGAATTTAATGAACAAGCAGTTCACATTGACGAACCTAAAGGCCTGGGTAGTTTGGCTAAGTTGGGAGGTGATGCTAGGGAGTACTTGAATGCTAATCTTGCAGGATGTCGAATTGAAGGGGTACTACCTAATGTGATTGATGAGTCATGACAAATTTCTGGTTCAATTGTTCCAGCTGCTGAAGCTCTTTCAACGCCAAATAGTCATGTTGCACTGCTTTGTAAAACATCAACTATTGTTCCATTGCATGTTCCTATGAATGTTTTATCTGAAAAACATTCAGATGTGGTTGTGTCAAATTTGGAACATACTGCTGCATCAGGTGTACCAGCAGGTGAAATGCAAAAAGGACAGACCAGTTTTTGATAGACCCCTCTGTGCAGGATAAAGCCATCGAGCAGCAGCACTTGATGAAGAAAAATAATAACCAAAACATTGCATTGTTTTGTCAGGGAAATGTTACAAAGTTAGAGGCTTCTGATACTTTGAAAGCTACTACATAATCAACTATTGTATCAGCTGAACCACTCGATAAGTCAACACTCTCAAATCTAATTCATGCTTAAAAAATTCTTGGACAACAAGGTTGTAATTAATTGAATAAACCATCAGCTCTGGCTACTACCAAGCCTTCCAATATAACTGAATTATGCAAAGGACAGAATTACAAGTACAATATGCACTAGCTAGTAGCAGGGGAGGTAAATGTACCAGCTAGTGTCGATCCAAATTTTATATCATTTGATGGCTTTAAATGGACTGGGCAAAAATGAAGAGGTGAAAGATCACTGTGATGTTATGGAATTGGAGCTTGCAGCAGCATTAACAGGGTATCAAGAATATCATCTGCACAATAGATACTGAGGCAATTTCTACAGTTCCTATCTGTCCTGGTGATCGAGATGTAACTGGAAGTGATAACCAGGATACTGTGATTGAACTGGTTCAAAGAATAGCAAAGCCTGATATGGTTCAAAAACAACACAGTGTGACTACTTCTATAGGTACAGCACTGCAGATGTCTTTAATGCTGACTTAGTACAAGGTGAGTTCACTTTAGAGGGGGATGCATATGACAGAGCAAATCCGACTCATGCTAGAAAACACACAAGGGAAGCTGGACAACATATTGCTAAGGATAATTGGACATCGGTTTCTAACAAAAAATGAGCTCCAATAACAAAAAAACACAGCAGATTGCACAAAACAGTCAAGCTGTACCAAAAAATCAAAACTCATTTGCTGCACTTGGCAATGCCAATGAAGGTGATGGAAAGTTTACTAGAGATAACTTGCACATGGTTGACAGTTATTATTAAAATACCTCATCGAATTCAGCGACATTGGATAAAGATCCTATAAATGATCCAAGTAGGCAAATGCATGCCAAGGATCAAAATGCTCCCTCGATTATTTTCTCCATTTCCAAACCTATGTTCAAGCAATCTTTGCTCACATTTACTCAATCTTGTGAGTCAATTGACGAGCATGGGGATGAATATGGGCAACCATCAATCTCCATTGGCAATAACATAGAAATAATTCAAGCAAATATAAGGGAGATGGTTGTTAACTCGAAACTGTGGAAAGACCAACGAGAGTTTGATGATGATGAGGGCTGGGGTGACGGAGTTGCTGGTTTTTCATCTGATGAAGATGATCAAGAAGTTGATCAAGATAGTGCGTGAGAGGACATTGATTATCCAATCAAATAAAAATTTCATAGGAAACCAGCAACATCGACCAATCTGAATTGTCGTGAGATTGCGGAAACTGCATAAAATCCCAACAGCAAGTTAAACCATAACGCCCCAGTTTTTGTTCCAAGAAATACTGCAAAAGCAGTTATTTCAAATGCAGAAACACCAAAGGTCGACCAAAATGCAACAGGAGATAATGTCCACCTAAACCAACGCTCAGCTGAAAAAGCTGTTCCTGATCGAAACACAACAGTGCTGCCAACAAATTATCATAATTAGCTTGTAACAACTGAGCCAGTCATTACTTTGGAGGAGAGGAAACTTGTCGATGGAACGAGGCAACCGTTGGATTTTAGTCATATTTTACAACAACAGCAAGGGGATTCAACTAAATCGCCTTATGTTGATTGCAACACAGCAGCATTTTCACAGGCGGGGCAGCACCAGATCGTAACAACTACTCCAGTGTTCTCTTTAGGAAAGACAACTCTTGGATGAGATGATAAGTACATATCGGCTAAACTCTTTAAGTCATGATAATTCCAGTATGGGTCGTGGGGACATGAGCAGGAATAAATCGCAAAATCAACGACAAAACAAGAAAGTTTTGGGTAATGTACAAGCTGAAAAAACATTGATAACACAAGGCGATTTTCAAGAGACGCCAAATCCAATATTGACAGGTAGACATATATATATGAAGAAGGGAGGAAGATGATATCTTAAAGCAATGCCGGGCAGAGGCTTCAAGAAAAGGTGATTTGTCACCAATGCATACTGAAAGAAGTAACAAGTCGCGTGCAAGGGATAGAAGTTGGGAAGGCAGGGTGAGTGAATATGAAAACATAAGGAGGCCCCCAATGAGAAATGCAAAAAGAAACAGCTCACTCAAAAAATATCTACAAAGTCCAATCGCTTGAAGAAAAAACATGAATTTTGAAGTCTTTTTGAAAAAATTTGTGGACGAAGACAACAATCTACATATAGATGTATTCACAAATTTAGAGGATAGAGAGCACCATGGTGGTTTCTTCATCATTTTATTTTACCATCTCGTTAGTCTTATAATATGTAACATCATTACAGAGTACGTTATAAACTCTGTGACGATCATTCAATTCTTAGTTCTTGCTAGTTCTTCTTTTTACATGCTTGCTGGTAGGTGAGGCTTTTATTTTCCTCAATATGATTAGTAGGATAAGGTTTACCCTGGTTGTGTTATATGGGTAACAACACCGGTGCTACCCCTTGTTATATATTTCCTAATTGTTGTAATTTTTTTCTTCAGTTTTATTGAATTCTAGCCCTAGGCGCTTGCCTAGTGGATTGCCAAAAAAACAACTAAGGCTACTCCTGCAGACATTGTTTTGCTGTTTAGTCCCCATTTATTTCCAACCTTTAGCTAATTAGTCCCAAAGGTTGTGACTTGTTTCTCAGGTTTTAACACTAAAGTCCTAAAATTCTTGTTTGAACTCCCCCTAGAATGTTCTAGGAGTTTCCAAATTAGTTAAAGGCAAGATTCTGTAACATAAAATACCTGTATTACCCTTGAACTAATTTGAAATGACCAAACCTATACTAGCTTACCCCAGCTCAGTAAGCTTGGTCAGATAATCAATGTTAATTACTCACAATCCTTAATCAAAATCAAATACACAAAAGTATGAACCAAACAGAGGCACATTGAAAATCAATTTTGACTGAATTAATCAGTAAAAAAAATAAAGGCAAAAAGGAATCATCAGAAGAATCACTAGGTGCAAAAGCATCAACAATCAGCAATAAAATCAAACAAGGATAGGATCCGATTAAACCAAACTAAGTCAGCTATAGGATCAACTAAAACCTCATATTCTTGAGTTAATTTAATCATGAAGAGCATTTAATCAAGCTTTGAATAAGAAAATCAGTCGAAACCCCTAAAAACTATTAATGAAAATCAAAGGGCAAAAAGCAATCCAAAGCGTCACTCGAACAAACAAATTAAATCAATTCCCATAATTGCTAGTCATATGCATTTTTACGCCAAAACTAATTTCAACATATCAGGAAGAATCACGAATGAACCTATTTAAAATGAACATAGAACTAACAAACAAGTTTACTTTAAAGGCTTAAGTTATGAAATTAACCAAGGTGAGGACTTAGCTTAACCGTACTGGGCTTCAGCATCAATGTAGGCCTCCATGCAGACTCCAAAGACCTGGTTTTAGGGATTCTGAGCACTTGACATAGCATTTGAAGACGTTTGAACATAGATACGAGGCAAGGTATGTGATAGGGTCATTTGGTGTGAGTTTGATGCCATTTGATGGTTTAGGGCTTCAGGTTAGGGCCCCTATCCGAGATTCGAGAATTCTGACAGGGATTCGAAGGAATCGGAACCCAAATCTTCAAAAAGGGTGGAGAAGCCTCTATGATGTAAATTTGGAGGTGTTTATAGCCGGCGCCACCATCGACGGCGGAGCTGCCCCGCTTTAAATAAAGATTTGAGGGGATTGGTTGACATTTGAGGGACGCTAGTCACAGCAATGGGAAAATGAGGTGGGGGAGGTGTAGTGGTATATTTTTGAAGGCTATTGGAGACTTGCCTCCGCCGTCGGCGGACGACGAAGGGTTGTGGCAAGAAGACGGCGTTACACCGGCTACGAGGGGTTAGAGACAAGCTAGGTTTTTGGGGGTGGGGTAGGGTACGTACCATTATATATTATTTCCACCCCAGTTCTAGACGGTCAGATGAAGGGAAATCAATGGCCAAGATTGAACCTGGCCTCAATGACGTCATTTTGTCTATGATGGGGGTGAACCGGGCAAAATGGCACGGGTATGGCCTTTGGGTGGGTTTGTGACTTGAGTTGGTGGATTGGCCCAAAGAGATATAGCCAATTCTCTAAAATCAAATCTTTTTATTCTTTTTTCATTTTCAGGTTATTAAAATATTTTCCAAATTAGAATGAAAACCTAAATTAATTCCTAATCTTAACAAAATAACTATTTAAACCTAAAATAATAATTAACACAATTAATCCAAGATACATTAATCGCAAACTACTCAAAATCAAATCTAAAAAACCAATGTGCAAATTAGGCTATTTTATTTATTTATTTATTTATATTTTTTATAACTAATTTCCTAATTAATCCAAAAGTGTTAAAATGAATCCTAAATGAAAAGTGCATATATCTTTAGTATCTTCCATTAATTAAAAAAATAAAATGCGCAGACAAATACGAACATTGAACAAAAGTGTCACAAAAAGTCCACAAAGTTACAAATAAAAGAAAATTCTTTTGTTTTGAATTTATGGGAGTAATTCATATAGGTCAAAAATCACGTGCTCACAAATGTCACTAATGGCCATAGGCCTTATTTCATTTGCAAAGGAAAAGAAACTCCTATCTATTTGTTCTCAGAAGGACCTTCCCTAAATTCAACAATATTGGCTCATTCGTAATGCTCTCCCAGCTCGCGCAATCCTAGCTACAACTAGGCTCTGGCCAGACATCCACCTTCATCTTCTTTAGCAACTTGGCAATCTTCGACCCTCCTCAGAAACACCTTTTCCAGCTATACTATGCCCCGCTCCAAATAGATAGGTTGCTTGTTGGAACTAACAACCATATCCTTCCATTCTCCAATTAACTTTTGATTGGCTTCTTGTAATTCACGGTGCTCATTTTCGCATTCCCGCATCTTCTTGAGTAGTTGGTTGTACTTTACCTATGCTTCAACCTTTTCATCAAAGATCCTGTGACCTCGAACAAACCCCAGTTGTCCTAACCCATTATGATCATCTTCTAACCAGCATGGATAGTATGGAGTATATCCTGCATGGTACTTGTCTGGCTCAATAGTATCTTTTCCCATGATGATTCTGCAGTGCTATATGCGTTGGGCTTAGCACTTGTGAGGGCAATCGTCATCCTGAAAGTCGGCCCTGAACTGACTCTTTTTGTCCACCCTTGGTACAACCTGCTTTCTTTCGGCCTACCTCACGACTCAGAGAGGGACATAAGGATAAGTTCCTCACGGACCAATGAGTATAAGAAATGGTGCATCCCGAGATTGGACAATGAACTCCTCAGTAGGGACGATTCGAAAATCCATTGCACTTGGTCCTCTTTCAGATTTTCGAACAACTCTACCCATCCTTTAGCATCTTCAGGTTGAGAAAGCATATTAGGCATATAGCTGATGGAAGGCGATATGATCATCCCAGTCCCTACACAGGATCTCTTGTCCATATTCTCCTTTTTGGAGATGCTCCCTGAGCGAAAATTGGAGAAGTAATTTACAACCCTCAAATTGTTTTGCCCCTCGTTGACAGTTCTCCGGGGTTCGGTATATCTCTGTAACGATCATAGGTACTATGCTAAAAAGCTGCCCGCCGATTCCTTATATTAAGATTTTGGTGACCATGGCTAGTCTGTTATGAATCACATCCTTCTTCATAGGAAATACAATCATCTCCTAAAAGTAGAACATAAAGATGAAAACTCTTCTGTGGATATGCCATAATGATGTGAGGGCGAATTCATCAGAGTGAATGCGGTAGGTCTTGCTATGGCCGTATCTCTTGTACAGATGGTCGAAAGGAATGTAGGAATCCTTCAAGCAGGTCAAGTCTGGGTTCTTTTTTAGTCCCATTATTTTGAAAAAACCCCTAGCCTTGCGATTTTCTGGTATAAGAGAACTCGGAGTTTCCGATGGGATACCAGCTAGCCCTCCTACTTCTTCCAGCAAAGCTATCATTTCAAGGTCCACGAAATGGAACACAGACCTATCACCGTCCCAGAATAAAAATGCAGCATCTATGATTTTGTTGTGGGGTTGGATTTGCGGATGAGGGTCTGATCACTGGAGTGAAGGTCTTCCCACCAGCTTAGCAGCCTTGAGTGGATGTTTGTTACCATTCCGAACCTGGGGACTTCATGCCTTATTGTCTGCAAATGAAAGAGTTAGGACCTTATCCCAACCGTACTCGACTATTTAAATATCAATAATTGGCATAAGCAGCATTTTAGTTCTCCAAATAAATGCATAGACGTGGTAGTGCCCGTTTGGGTTCTAGGGAAACCCAGTGGTCTTTGGATAAGGCTATCTTAATGAGTCATTATGCGGACGACATAATCGACTCAGCTTGGTTTGACCATGATGCATGCACAATTGAATGGAGTAAGGTTTCTACGGGGTGCTAACCGGTACCCTTGAGAGGACAACTCAAGAGGAAAAACACAGAACCGTCGACTACACCGTTGATCGACTGGTTTTACCGCAAATATGTCTTTACCAAATTTAGAGGGGGATAGTACTGGAAAGGTGCAACCACTCATTATAAGCGTTTCTATGGTATTTTTTTGCATGGGTGTAATATGATTTTGAATATGTAATTACAATAATGAAACGAGTTGTCACGTATTTGCACTTTCATAAAGTAATTATTAGAATAATTTCTCATAATTACAAAAATATTGAAGGGAAATGGTAAAAGAAAGCATTGAAGAAAAGGAACAAATAGCCAAGTTAGTTCCGCAGTAGAAGAGAGATAAAGACATTACATAAAGGAAAATAAAAATCAGTAAAGTCACAAATAACATGAAATGGTATTAGAGTATCGGTCATCATATCCATATCTACCTTTCCTACCCTGTTAAGGTATTAAAGCGCGGAATGGTATCGTTACCTACTGCATTTCTATTACCCGTCCAGATCCTATCAGTCCCCGAGGCGTTAGGACTACTAATCCGAGTTGGGGGCTTTTTAGAGTTTAAAAGGATAAAAGTCTGAGGCGACAAGCAAGAACACGTAGTAGTTAGGGGGAAAGCAAATAGAAGTTAAGGCTCAAATAGGCCTCCTCACTTAAGCAATAAATCAAATAGCATGACTTCAAGTACTAGTTATGGCCTAAATTAACTCTAATGCGTAGGATAAGCTGATTCATCACATATTTCTCAGATGAGGAGTCCGAATTAGCCTTGTCTGGATGTAATTATCAATAACTGACATAGTTAACTAATTACCTAATAGTTATCCTAAGTGAGACCAATAGGCATGACATCGAATAGAGCGTACTAATTATAAGAAAGAAAATAAGGGTTGCTGGTTATATAAACAAAAGATCTGCAGATTTTAACGACCTTATGAATAATTTTAGACTCGTAGATGAAATAGATAAAGCTAGTTCAGTTGATTTCTCCTATCGGCATGATTTCCAAGCGTCATTGATTTTAAACTGTTACATAAATGCAAAAGTCCTATAGGCATTGTATCAAGAATGAAGTTAATTATAATTAAACCTATGATTGTTTGCCTAATGACATGTATATGCAGAAGTACAGAGAACCTAAGATCATGATTTCTATATGCAGAACTTATAGGCATAATTTCTAAAATGCAGAAGTGCAGAAAACTTATAGGCTTAGTTTATAAAATGCAGAAGTATAGAACTTATAGGAAAAACTTCTAAAACGCAAAATCGGAGAACTTATAGGCATAATTTCTACAATGTAGAAATGCAGAAGTGCATAAAACTTATAGGCATGAGTTTTAAAATGCTGAAATACAGAAATTATAAATAACCTATAGGCAAGTTTCTACCCTTTGCATGTATTTATCCCCATCCCTTTCCACTAGCCATCCTCAATAGTTATTACAAATTATTACAGACCTAATGAATAAGAAAAGTAAAATTACATCAAAAGTTCCAGCTATATCCAAATAGCCTAATTCAGGCTCGAAGTCCAACAATATGAGATAAACCAACTTCCATGATCAAATTTCCAAAAGTCTTTCTCATATTTGGGATGTGTCAAAATTCCCAAGAGTCTCAAAGGGTCTCTGGCCAGTGCTTACACCCTAAACATATTGCAGAATTAAGATCATAGTGTAATGTATAAATGCCAGCTCACAAATGTTCAAGTTCCGAGGGAACTTAAGGTCCCAAAGCAAGGCTCATAAGAGGGGGCGGAACTTTCCTTCATTAGTTTTTACTATTGATTGCTTCCCTTATGAGGGGTAAATACTCAGAACTTATTTAAGGGAAGCAATCAATAGTACACGGTTTGTGCCAAAAATGGCAATGGAATCAACCAAATAGCCATAAAACCAAATTTACAAGCTCAATTTGAATGAACCAAGTCAAGAAAGGTAAATGATGTTCAATCGGAGAAAATAAAATCAGTGACAAATCATTAGCCTTATTAAAGGGATTGCAGAATCAATCACTTATCTGGTGAAAACCTTTTTGAAAGAGGAGGTTTCTCATATATAAAGCACACAAATCAAACAAAAAGAGACTTTAGGTTACTTAGAAAAAGAGTTTAACATTGAAAGCCTTAGAGTCAAAAGCAAAAGGGGCCAAAGCAAAAGGGATTGCAAGATCAATTACAGACTCATAGTGAGTCTGAAAGCCTAGGGTCACAAAGTGGAACCCTAATACCATTTACCCAATTGAAAACCCCAAATCCTAAGGTTTAAAATTGAGTCAGACAATAGACATGAGAAAACAGGTCATTGAAAAAGGCTTAGAAGTCTCTTTGAGAGACAAACATACACAAACAAGTTCGGAAGAAAGAGATGATGCAAGTTTTTAATCAACTGTAGAGAAAAAGATACTTAGGAGGAACACGAACAAAGTTTAGTAAAGTGATCAAATATCATACAATTCTACTATAAAATAATATAGCAAAGAGTAAGGAAAACCACACAAATTAATATGCAAGCATAAGAATAACAACAAAAAATATAAAACTCTTGCATAATAGAAAAGAAATAAGAGAGTAATCTCATGAGTAATAAAAGGAAAACATACGAGCACAAATCACACGTAAAGAAAGAATAGGAAGAATCAGAAAAACATTTGCAGAAAACGTATTAGAAACCCTAAAATCGAAATCGAGCGATTTTTAAAAGGGAAATTTGGGGAAAACCTTTAAGAAGTTAAGTAAATCCCAAGAATGGCACAAATCTAAGAAAAATATGCAAGTACAGAACCTTAGATGACTTAGAGTCACAGAGAAAACCATAGAATGAGAAAATTCTTAAGGAAAGTCGGATCCTGAGTCGAAAAGACTCATATTGCTTGAACATGCCGGAATAACGACTGGATAGGCCATAGATCTACAGATATGAGAAAGATCTAAAGAGAACCATTGAAGTCAGGCTTCAAAACCCCAAGTAGCTTAGGTTTGATAGTGAAAGAGAGAGTACAAGCCATCAATGGCCTGAATGCCATGGATACTGGTGGAATCATGGTGGAATGAGGTGGGAATCGATTAGGGTTTTGGAGAGCCTAGAGAGAGTTTGAGAGATGAAAGGGTTTCAAAGGCGGAGTCTCTGGTAGAATGAATTAGGTTTAGGTGGGTTTGGAAATTAAAAAGTAAAGAAAGAATCACGATCGTTGTTCAAAACAATCTACGTCCAGGATCAAAGGAGAGCTGGGTGGGTTTTAATATCTGGTCGTGCGTTGGGTTTAAACTAGAATTGGGTTGGTATTAATTTGGGGTGGAATTAGGGTAAATTTGAGGCTAAAATTGAAAGGAAATGAGGCTGTAATTGAGAATGAAATGGGCTAAATGTTATATAGAATTTCCCCTTTTTTATTTTAAAAAAATAGTAATTATGATTTTAAAAGTGAATTAAAAACAATGAGCCAACAAATATTATATAAATATTAATCTAAAAATACTGTAAAAAGTTAAATATTATATAAATATTAATCTTAAAATACTGGAAAAAGTTTTATAATTGCAAAATGATGTTAATCATAAAATAGGCTATAATTGCAATTATATGCAATTTAGCTTTAAAAATACCAAATGAATTTGTAAAAATATAAAAAAATACCTTAATTATATTTTGGTTTGAATATGAGATTAAAAATAAATTATTCACAAAAATAATAATTTTGGGAATAGTTATTTGATTTGTACCGCTAAAAATAGACAATAAATTGATTTTTAAAATCCTTAAAATTAATGAAAAATACCAAAATTCTTGCCCATGCTTATATATGCATGCACATGCTATTTTGAAAGTATTTTGCATAAAAAATACATAGGGAAAAAATTGGGTATCAACAATAAGTGCCTAGCCTAACCTCGGCGAAGTAATGACAAGGCTAGGACTACACTACCAAAGAAACCTGTGTAGTTTGAATATATATATATATATATATATATATATATATATATATATATATATATATATATATATATATATATATATATATAGAAACACAAGAAATAACCAGTCAATAAAGGAAGGAGAAGCATGTTGTGGGGAGATAACAGTTTCGAATAGGAAATCTCAAATAAAGAAAGAAGCAACAAGACCAGAGTTTCAATAAGAATCAAAGATCACAAATTTGCATGGCATCACCCTTCGTGCTTTTACTCTCGTCCTCACCAAATCAAACAATGCATGGAATCACTCTTTGTAGTTTTACTCTCGTCATCACCAAATCAAACAATCAATAGTCAAGTCCATGGCATCACCCTTCATGCTTTTACTCTCTTTCCTCACAATATAGTTAATGAATATCAGTACGGATTGGTAAATCGTACGGCACAGCATCACTCTTCGTGCTTTATACTCTTTCCTCACAATATCAAACAATGCACGACATCACCCTTCGTGATTTATCACTCTTCCTCACCCAAATAACAATCACAAATAAGGGGCAAGGAATTAATCAAAATAAAAACAGGAATCTGGGCAAGGGAATATAGTTAAACATTTCAATCCCAGCAAGGGAAAAATATCAATAAATTTTAATATTTTGGCAAGGGAGAAATTAACAAAACAATAAAACGTCCCAGGAAGGGAATAAACTAATATCTCTTTCTTTTTCTTCATATTCATTTCATAGTTCGCATTATCACATAAGCCAACGCCAAGGATTTAATTATCTAATATACTTTCACAACATGTATTTCAACTCGAGCCAATGCTCCCCGAAGTTTAAGATCACAACCTAATCCATATTTATTATTGTTGCTGCGAGCAACCTGATCCATATTTAGTGTTGTTGTGACGTGCAACCCGGTCCATATTTAATATTTTTTTGGTTTGCAACCGGATCTATATATTTATTTACCTTTAGCAACAACCATACAAAGTGTCCTAGAAAGGGATCGACAATAAACTACACTATCTCGGCAAGGGATTCAAATAAAACTAAATGCGTCGCGGCTAGGGAGAATCAGCTATAACAAATCTTTTCTCAACTTCTACTCGTATCAGCTAGCACCAATGCTCAACTATAAGTAATTTACACGAAAAAAACTTAATTCTTGCCCAATATCAAGAATCATCAATTAAAGCATCATTAGTATCATTTAAGTACACAACAAATTTCAATTCAGGACTCACGGTCATGCTCAACACAACGTATAGATACTCGTCACCATGTCTATTCGTCTTACTCAACAAGAAGCAAATAGAAAATAGGACTCAACTCCTAATCACTCAAGCTAAGGTTAGACCGAACACTTACCTCAAACTTCCACAGCCAACTCAAGCCTCAAATACCTCTTTCTTTTTCGAATTTGGCTCCAACTTAATCATATCCAAAAATAATCGACTTAATAGAGTCAATAAATGCTCAAAAATCCAACTCCAACACTTAATTATAGCTTTCTAATCATGTTTCCCAAAAATTCAAAATTGACCCCAGCCCGCTTGGTCAAAACACAAGGTTTGGACAAAAACTCGATCACCCATTTCCCACGATCCTGAATATATAATTTTTTTTAAAACGAGGCCAAATTCCCAAATAATTAAAAATCCCTAACTCTACCCAAATCCCTAATTTTCTACCCTTAATTTCATAATTTAAGCCTAGAAATCTAATGGGTGTTGTTGATATCTAATTTTTTTGCTGTATATTTTAATGCGCAAAATACATTCAAAGTAACATATGTATGCATATATAAGTAAGTCCAAACGTTTTATTATATTCCTTAATTTTTTTAAAGATTTTAATTCAATTTATTTCCCTATTTTATTCAAAAAACCGCAATAATTATTTCCAAAATTATTATTTTAGATATTCATTTATTGGACTCTCATACTAAACTGTAGGTAAGATAATCTTTTCATAGCTTTAAAATTTATTTAGTATTTTTAATACTAAATTACATATAATTACAATATTAGCCTCTTTTAGATTTAATTAGATTTATCTCTATAAAATTAGGTCCAATATTTTAAATTTGATAATTATGTATTATTAATAATTTTAGCACCTTTAATTTATTTCCAGAAATTATCCTACAATTTTATATAAAATAAATAAAGGAAAAATGGCTAATTAAATACTAGCCCAATTGTATTTCAATTTACCTTATTTAAACCTCCAATTGAACCCCATTGTAAACCCAATTACCTAGCCCAAACCGTAGTCATACCCAACCCACAACCCAATTAAAATAAGCTGCCCGGATTCCCATTTAATTCCAGCCATTGATCGCTTAGATCAACGGCTGACATTATCCTTTTCCTTTTTTAATCTCGACATACCTCTAACCCTAACCATTTCACTCCCTTGGCCACCTATGAATCTCTTTCTTTCTCAATTCTCTTTCAAATCCTAGCCGCCACCCTCACCTACCACCCCAAAATCACCCAAATCAATGACTTCCAAAGAAATTGGAGGCATGTATCAACCTCCCTGGGCTTCTATGTGTTCAAGTATCACGGTTTCAAGGCTGAATCCTAGAGAATCTTTGTCTAGATCTTGGTCGATCTCATTTTTATGGCTGTCTCCGGTCACCTTTGACTTTGCTCCGGACAACCATGGCTATTCAAACATGACTCTTGACTTTTCCTGCTTAGATCAATGATTTTTCAAGCCTTCTCACCATCTGAGGTTCTTCTGAAACCCTAACCTTTAATGTTCTTCTAATTTCTTTTAGATCTGCTTTAGATATGTGTTTGCTCGAAACTTCTAAACGTTTTTCTCAAGGTTTCTTTCAAACTCTACCTTCGAAACCCCTTTATCTTTTCATATTTTTGGTATTTGTTAAGGTATTTCGAACCTTTATTTCATTTTCAACATGTTCTGTTGTGTTTCCTTATGGAATTGTTTACTGGAGTTTGCATGTGCGGAGTCCTAGTTTCTTTTCATATTGCTGAATATATTTTGTTTTAGTATTTGATTGATTTACTTATTTTTCATCTCTGGACTAGATTGATGTTGAACACCCTAAAATTGTTGGTTAGCTCAAGTTCCGAGACTATCTACTATATGATTTACTTGTTCACCATCTCTGAATTTGATTGGTTTCAAAACCGTAATTTCTTTGGGCCTATTCGAGCTTCTGCAAACTGCTTGGTCTATTTAAAGTTGCTCAACTGGTTTCAACTTCTATTTGTCTATGTGATTTGGTTTTTTTTTTTTTTGCAATCATTGAACCTAGACTATAATTTTCAGAAGGGCCTTTCAACTTGACCCTTTGTATGTTTCCGATACCCTTTTTTCTCTATTACCAAGTTTACCTTTGTGACTACCATCTTTCATTGTCTAATGTCTTCGTGGTTGTTACCGCATGTTGCATCTCTTTGCCATAGTTTAGTTCACACGCCTAATGTTTGTGCATTCTATTGATATTCTAAAACAAGACTCATGTTTTCTCTTTGATTGACTCTGAGCTCCTTCTTTCTGGGCCTGATTTGAAAAATTTCCTTAGACTTTCGATTCTCCTATTTATACTTGGTTTATTTTCTTATTCTTTGGAAGCCGTGTGATTCTCCTTAAATCAGTAATTTCAAACCCTTGACTCCTTGATTTACTAGGAGCTGATTGTCTCCACGTTTTTCAAATCTATTGTGTTTCCTACCTTATTTAGTTAATCGAGTATTTTTACTGATTATTCATTAGTTTTTTTCTTAATTGGGCCTCTATGTACTTACCTCTAATTGTCTAGTATGTACATGATGCTCTATATGATTTATTTCCTTATATATTTTTTGTCTATTACCGTTGGTTGATTTAAGTCCTTAATTAAAGGAAGTAGCTATACTAATTTGATTTAAATTAGTACATAATTCTGTATTTACTGCTAAACTATGATTCTTGCATTATTTTCTACATGTTTTCATACTATAAATAGCTCACTCTTTCATTAGCACAGACGAGCACTCTTATTTCTAAAATCACTAACACTCAAAACATTCACTCGTGCATTACAACTTCTACAATAACCTATTTAGCTGGCTGAATGCAAAGCTATATTTCAAAGTCCTGCTACCTTATCTTTACTTTCTTTTGCTTCTTTGAATTGGTATGTTCTGATTTAAATTTCTGCATCACAACAATATATTTGCTTAATACTCTACCTTATTGTCTGCATAATACTTGTGTTTAATTCAGTACTTTATTCTAGAATGCGGTAATTTCTTTCTTCCTATTCTGAATCTATGTATTAAGTATCCTAAACCCATACCCCAATGTGTTTGAAGTTGATGGTTGGTTTGAGGCATGACAGTATTGAGCATTGCTGTCCATGACACAAACTTGAGTCCCTTGGGATCATAACCTCTATGTATTCTCTAATATTGTGTGTTCTTGTGGGCTAATGGGCATGCCATCATCTTCTATTGCTATGCATGCCCAAATCTAACCCTTGCCTAAGTACATCGGCTCCCCTGAACCCCTTTTGTATGAAATTATCAACTTGTTTATGGTTCCCTCTCCTTTATTCCCTCAGAACTCTATTTCTTCACTTGAACTCTCTCTTAGACTTAAGATCTGTGCCTGCTCCCTAGTGAGCCTTACCTTGGGACCCATGAGCTCTCAATGAACTTGAACACTTGACGGCTAACACTTCTACATTACACTTGTCCCTAATCAAGTCATAAAATTTGGGTGTGAGCACTGCCCGGAGTCCTATTGAGGCTCTTAGGGAAATTTGGCATTCTTAAATTGGACAAAGGCTTTGGATTAATTGTCTTTGGAGGGCCTATCACATATCTCAGACAGGAAGTCAAGAATCAGGCTTCCTCTGGTTTATTTTCTGATGTACTTTATTATTCTGGTTTGTAATAAGTTGTAAAACATATCAGGGGATGGCTAGTGAAAAGGGGTGGGTAACTATGCATGCAAGGGTAGAATTCATACCTACATGGTATTTTAACTTCCGCATACTCAAACTTCACCTAGAAACCATACATATAGGGTATAACCATACCTATAGGGTGTTTTAATATCTTCATATTCAAACTTAACCTAGAAACCATGCTTATAGGGTGTTTTAACTTCTACGTATTCAAACCTCACCAAGAAACCATGCCTATAGGAATATTTTAATAATTCAAACTGCATATAGACACCATGTCTATAGGGTTTAAGACATGTTTCTACACTTAGACACCATGTCTATAAGATTTAAAGCAAGTTTATGCATTTAGATACCATGTCTATAAGGTTTAAAGAAAGTTTCTACATTTAGATACCATGTCTATAAGGTTTCAAAAACGTTTCTACACTTAGACAACATATTTATAAGGTTTGTGCAATTAGATACCACGTCAAAAATCAGTAATGCATAGAAATTATGTCTATAGGGATCCTCGAGCAATTGTGATTGGTTTTCATTTATAGTTAATGTTAGATATAAAATCAACCAATAGTAGATGATATCACATGTAGAACCTATAGCCAGTTTATTTACTTTTCGTCCATTCTGCATCTCTTTTATTAATCTAAGTCCTTCACTTAAAAATTTTAACAAGTATGCATATAGGACTTTAAATAATTCATTTCGAGCCTTACTATCTCGTCACCTTCTATGTTCAGTAGATATCATGCCCATAGGACCCTGTCTAAACACTTAGCAAAACCATAAAGTAATAACTGTAAATTGAATATGTTTCTATTAATCATTACAACTAGTAGGTTGGCCTGATTTGGACTTCTTATCTAAGTTATTTAATAAACTAAAAATGCCTCAACCTCAACAATCTCCTCTCTCTTTTCTTTTAATACTTTTAAATCAAACCTAAAAAGTATGTGCATGTCATGGTAATTATACGCTCTTTGTGTAAGGAGGTATACATGAGCCTTTGTTTATTTATATGCTTTCCCCTAAATATGCAATATGTGTTTTGTATGTCGCCTTAGAGTTTTTACCTTTGAAATTCCAGATAAGCCTAATATCTCTCCCATTCAGGATTAGTTGTTCTAAGTGCCTCCGATACTAATAAGAGTGGGACGGGTAATATCATGCAATATGTAATCGAGACCAATTCGCGCTTTAAATACCTTAAAGGGTTAGGAAGGGTAGATATGGATTTGACAACCATGCGATAATATCACGTGTAGCCCCTCATTGAGGAGCAATTACCAGACATTGTATGGGATGATCCATATTATTAATAAACCTTGGACCCCCTTCCTTTGTTCTTCATTTCTTTTCTTTCAACATTTGAACTGCTTATTTAAAAAAAATTAGCTTTTCAAATTGTTCTTTCAAACTTTGTTTACTTTCAAACCCTTATGTGTTTAAATCCCCTCTTATTTGAGCCTTATCTGCCTATATGCTAATTGCACCTCAATTCACAATAACTGTCTAGCCAGGAACCACACTAGTGGATTCTGAGGTGTGCCTAACACCATCCCCATAGAATAATTTCAAGCCTGGACCCTATCTCTGGTTATTCAAATCAAACACTTTTGGTGTCCTAATCCACCCTAGTTATTAGGTGATGACTCTTCAAATGCAAACCTAGTTCCAAAAAGGGATGAGTTGTCCCTCCAAATATGATAAACCCGATTTTGCAAGAAAAATGTGGCGTGAAAACATGGCGACTCTGCTGGGGATATTTAGGCTTTTACCATTTCAGACTATTATTGTGAATTTATGCTCCTTTAATACTTGTTTAATTCCTTGAAGAATTCAATTCCCTTTTAAATTGTGCATCTGACTTGTCTTTTGTTTCTTCCCTTTTCTACTTTCCTTTACTACTTCTTTAAATTATGAAAACTGTTGTATTGACCGCTTTCTTAACGTGCAAATATGTGACAACATGAATTTAATATTTACATAATAATGCTCAACATCATATTCCACTTGTGCCAAAAGAATCCCATTGCAACGGTTATAATGAGTGGTTGCGCTCTTCCGATATCATCACCCCCTAAATTCGAGAAACGCGTATTTACGGTAAATTAGTAGATTAACGGTGTAGTCGATGGTTCTGTGCCCTTCCCCCTTGAGTTGTCCGCTCAAGAACACCAGTCTAGAACACCATAGAAACCCTACTCTATCTAACTCTGCATGAATCATGGTCAAACTTAGCCGAGTCAGCTATGTTGTACACATAATGACCCTTTAAGATAGCCTTGTCCAAAGTCCACTTAGTTTCCTAAACTCAAACGGACACTACCACGTCGTTTGTATTTATTTGGAGAACTAAATGCTTCATGCCAATTGTTCATATTAAATAGTCAATTCTGGTGAGGGTAAGGGCCTAAATCTTTTGTCTTGCAGAAATATGAGGCATGAATTCCCCAGATTCGGCATGGTCACCAACATCCACCCAAAACTCTAAGATGGTGGGAGGATCTTCACTCCAGTGATTAGACCCTTGTTTGGAAATATCTGGGCAACCTACCTTCCCTCCTGCAAATCCAACCCACCAACAAGGTCATAGAAGTTTCTACTTTATTCTACGCTTGTGAGAGGTATGTGTTCCACTTCGAGGACATTGAAATTAAACTCTTGCTAGAAGAAATAGAAGGATTGGCCAGTATACCATGGAAAATCCGGGTTTGTTAATGCTTGAGAACTGCAAGGGCAGGGGTTTCCTCAAAATGATGTGTTTAAAGAAGAATTTAGAACTGCCATGTTTGAAGGAATTCTATATCCCTTTCAACTATTTTCCATCTAGAACTGACAGGGTCACAACAAATCATATCGTACCTATCCTGACGAGTTTGCCATCACATCATTAGGGCATATTCATCTAAGGGTCTTTGTATTCATGTTTTTTTTCGTGGGATTAGTCGTGTTTCAAATGAAGAAAGCAAGAATCCACACCAGACTAGCTATGGTAACTAAGACCTAAATAGAAGGAATTGGCGCGCAACCATTCAGCATTGTGCCCATGATCATTGTTGAAATATACTGAGCCCTAGAGAGGTGTCCACAGGGAGCCAAACACTTCGAAGAGTGCAATTTGCTACTTCAACTTGGGCTCGTGGAGCATCTCCAAAAGGGTGAATACCTACAAGAAATTCAGTGAAGGGAATGGGATGATCATATCGATTTTCATCACCCAAAGCGAATGAATTACATGCCCAATATGTTCGCCCAACCGGAGAATACTAGAGAATGGGTCGAGCTCCTCGAAAATATGATTGAGGATTAGGTTCAATAGATGTTCGAGTGGTTTTCGACCGAGAAGTTCATCGCCAGATCAAGAGATCCACCTTTCCTGATATTGATCGGCCTTAGAGGAACATAACTTTATGTCCCTCTCGAGGTTATGAGGCAAGCGGGTAGAAAGAAGGTTGTACCATTGATTGACAAGATTAGTCACTTCTAGGGTAACTTTCAGAATGATGACAGTCCTTACAAGTGCATAGCTCAGCTATGTGGCACTGCAAGATTGTAATGGGTAGGGATAGCATTGAGCTTGATAGATACCATGTTGCTTGTGCTCCATTCTATTCAGGTTGGTTGGAGGATAAGAATGATGTCTTGGACCATCCTTGTTTTGTTCGAGGTCGTAAGATCATAGATGAAAAGTCTGAAGCACATGCCAAGTACAATAAACTACACAAGAGGATCCGGGAATATGAAAGCAAGCATCGTGAGATATAAGAAGCTAACCAAAAGTTAATTGATGAATAGAAAGACATGGCTTTCAGTGCCAACAAGCGATTGGGATACTTGGAACGAGGCATAGTGGAGTTGGACAAGAAATTTCTAAAGAGGGTCGAAGACTGCCAAAATGCTGAAGGAAACGAAGGATGACATCTAGCCAGGGCCTACCTGTTGCTGGGACTTCGCGAGTTGGGAAAATTGTTCGATAGAGCCAAGGATACCGAATCTAGGGAAGGTCCTTCTAGGACCAAATAGATAGGATTTTTCTTCTTATTATGAAATGTAACAAGGCCAATGGTCGTTGGTGACTTTGATTTCTTGTTATTTAGTATCGATTTTGGATTCGTCTTATTTTCTATCAATAAAATGGGGCATTTAGCATTTTGAGTTCTCCAAATTAATTTGTCATTAGGCCTACCTTGAGCACAAAGAGGTCCCCAAATTAAGACATGATTTACATTCTACACTATCTGTTTAAATATTACAACGCTTTTTATAATCTTCACTAACTTGTTACCTTTTTATTTTTACTTTTTGATTATCTATTCTCTTCCCCAAAGGTTAGTTCGGGCACTTTGGCAACATCATCTTATTCGACGAGATCCAGGGGCCCTCCACCCACTCCTCCTCTTAGTTCTGGCAAAAATAGGAACAAAAGAAAGATGGAAGATTTGAACAACACCAAAAAGGTGAAATCAACTAAATAGGTAGAGGTCACTTATGGTCATAGTACTATGGTTCCTAAGGTAAATGCATCACAACTTCAACAAAAGCTGCTGAAGTTCCAAGAAGAACTTGAGCAGGTTCGGAATACGGTAAATTTGTCAATTCCCCTCACTACTCTAGATGTTAATTTCCCCAAGTGCTCAGAACCCCACACTGCCACAAAATATCCTAAAGCCACAAAACCATCACGTTCCTCACCACTACTGCAACACCTACCATCTCTAATAATACCCTGCTGCTCATCCCAGAACCTCAAAACTCCACAAATGACCACTGCCACACCAACCACAACACCATCATCTGTGTGGTGACCATGCTGCACTCCACCCATCCCATCTCAAATACACTCGATTTGATGATAAAGACTTTTTCATCAGAAACCTGGCTGAAGAACTTAAGAATCTGACTAGTCGAAATCCAGGCATTGAAGGAAGTAAGGGAGTTGAAGGGCTGAACTATGAAGATCTTTGTATACAGCCTGATGTCAAGATACCCGAGGGGTGCAAACCTCCTAAATTTGAGATGGTTGATGGTACATGGGATCCAAGGCTCCATATGAGAACGTATTGTGACAAGCTGGTTGGAGTAGGAAAAGACTTGAAAGGAGATGCTTTGTCTTGGCACATTAGCAAAGATTCAGAGAAGTGGTCAAACTGGCTAAGCACGGCGTCCGACTTTATGGACAGATTCAGGTTTAACATGGAGAATGCGCTGGATGTGTTCTTTATTCGGAAACTAAAGAAGAAGCCTACAGCAAAAATTCGCGAGGATGCTACTTGCTTGAGGTCTGAAGCTACTAATGTTAGAACTGCCTTAGAGGAACAAATGAACAAATTCTTTGTCTGGGCTCATGACCCATAAAGGTTGATGATGATCGAGAGCCATAAATTTTCTGACATTATCAAGCTAGGAGAAAGAATCAAAGAGAGCATCAAAAGTGGTATGGCTATGAACTTTGAGGCCTTGTATGCTACAAATAAGGCCTTACAGTCAGGAGGTGTGCCCAAGAAGAGGGATGTAGGAGCCGTAATAGTGGCACACGGAACCAAATCTCCCGTTAAATCCAAAACTACCCAATGCCTCCACTCAAATATCAGCCTACCCCAAACTACCAAGCAACCTCACCCTCTTACCAAACTCTACCACCAACATATCAATTACCTCCACCTTCCACATATCAGCCTACTTCATCCAAATATTCCAAACCCCCACATGTTTACCAAGCCGACAATACTCAACAATCCCACTATCAATCCCCTCCTATACGCCAATACTTCCCTAGACCTCAACCGAACTTTGACCAATGGTCTCTAAGACAATATACAACTATTGATGAACCTATTGACCAGTTGTCTGAAAGACTCAAAGATGTTGGTTGAGTCAACCCTATACCCGTTGCTCCTAACAACATTTCTTAGTAGGTTTATCCAAGTAAATCATGTGCATACGGTTCTAGCATGAAAGGACACACCATTGATGAATGTCTTTCTCTAAAAGACAAACTTAGACTTTAATTGATAACAAGATTATCGTGGCAAAGGAGCATGCTCCAAATGTCCATAATACTCCTCTACTATACCACAAGGGTGGAAGCATTCACATAGTCGAAATAAAGGGTTATTGGGATCCCGAGGGATCGATTGGTTTGATTACAGAAGGTGACGGCCCAAAGAAACCAATAGTCACCCCTAATTCAATCGTGGTCCAGACTCAGCCCTCTGGGGACGCCGAGTAATTATGTCCGTGCCACTTGAGTTTGAAGCAACGTCCTCTGAAAAGACACCAGTGCCAATTGAGGTCAAACTTAAGTCTCCGGTAAATGAACTTACACCATCCGAAGTTGTTGTTTTACCGCCCAAGGTATATGCTCCGTTCGGAGTAAAGATAGACATGTTGATCCCAGTGGCGATTTTGACCATGATGCCATTTCACACCAAGGCTATACCATGGGACTATACAGTTTAGGCAAGGAGGAAGGGCAAAGTCAGGTTCAGAGAGACTATTGCGGCACAAGGCAGGGAAGAACTAGTAGGGTCTACACATCGAAACACCTAGTTGAGTCAAGCAAGCAAGCTTCCATTCAGTCACCGAATATTGAGATAGGTCCATAAAATCATTGGAGAAAGAAACAGGCTAAATAATACTCGGTCATCCACCAGTTAAACAAAAAAACCGGGCGCAAATCTCCATATTTGTTTTGCTACAAAATTCAGAGGCACACAAGAATGCACTTTTGAGGGTGCCGAGTCAAGCATATGTGCCAAGCAGCATCACCGCTGGAGAAATGGCTAACTTGGTAGGACTGGTATTGGAAGGTCACAAAATCACATTCCATGAAGATGAGTTCCACCAGAAAGGTTGAGTCAAAACAAGGCATTGCACATCAGTGTGCAATGCAAAGACTATTTTAACACCAGAATCCTGATTTTTGGAGGGTCTAGCCTCAATATTTTTCCGTTGGTAACACTCAAGACATTGGGTAAGGATTGCATGATATTAAGGATGGAGCCATCAATGTGAAAGCTTTTAACGGCTCCCAAAGGTTCACCATTGAGAAAATTAGTCTGTGTTTGCAAATAGAGCCTACTTAATTCAATGTTGATTTTCAAGTAATAGACGTGCCCGTATCTTACAATCTGCTATTGGGATGACCCTGGATTCATATTGCTGGGGCCGTAGAATTAACACTACATCAGGCGGTAAAGAATGAGTGGTATCACCAGAAGGTGATCATTCATGGTGACGGTAGCAATCCGATATACAGTTACTAGACCATTTTGGCAATCAGAGGTAGAAGAATGTTGGGTAGGGAGACCTATCACCACAGCGAGCGAGTCAATACCGTTGACAAGGACAAATGGTGGGACAACAAAATCGAGAGCATATTGAACTGGAGTGGGTATGAAACTGGCAAGGGGCTTGGCAAGAACTTCCAACGAATCACTAAGCCGATAAAACTCAAGAAACACGACACCACTTTCGATCTGGGATATGAGTATACTCGGAAAGAATTCAACAACTAGTTACCACCATGGCTCAGTCCTTAATATCTAGTGGAGCATCCAATACCATGCTTGGAATAGATTTTCAAACCGACCGATGTTATCTATGCTCCAGAAAAAGATAATGCACTAGCAACCATGAAGAGTTTGTTCCTAGAAGACGATGATATGGATTATTGTTTCATTCTCGAGGAGGAGGGGGAGGAAGGCCCTTCCATGCAGGATTTAAGTAGAGGAGCACGCCTCAATAATCCTTCCTTTATTTATAGTCTCAATATAATCAATCGTTTTCGCGTGTACTTTGGAAACTGAATAAGTTTCTTTGAGACTTACTACAGCACAATACTCAATTGTGTTTCTCCAACATAGTAATAATTGGCTCTTCTAGAGCTCTCAATTAATTTTGTACTACCACAGATTCATCAACATCCATGTGGTGAATATCTTTCTTAAAGAGAAATACCATTATGGTCATGTCAAACTTATATGCAAGATATGTTTCTTGCATTATCGTTGTCCTTTAATAGTCATATTTCCAAAATACTTTGGCGTACAATAGGTACGTGACCAACGATCATTCATGCCATATATCATCTCAAACCTCCTTCTAGGGGTGAGTGTGGTATTATTTCAAACCTCCTTCTAGGGGTGAGTGTGGTATATTCAATACCAATTTCATGTTCATATTCTTCCAATAATGAATATGTGTTCGTGAATCAGATGTTGTCACATTCACTGCGGGGATATGTGATTTTGTTATCCTTTTCAAATCCGTAAATGCGTCTGGCATTCGATTTGCTATTCTTTGCAAAATGGATAATATTTTGCGCCTCTTTTTCACAAATAGAGGTATGTGGATCAAGATGAGATAATGATGCATTTTTCCACAAAATTTCCCGTTTGGTTTCACCAACTTCTCCCCCTAATTTTGGGAAAAGTGTCTCATCAAATTGACAGTCTGCAAATCGTGCAAATCTCCTGTCAATGTTTCGAGGTAGCGAATAATGGAGGGCGATTCAAACTCAACATATATTCCTAACCTTCTTTCCGGACCCATTTTGGTGAGGGATGGCGGTGCTATAGGCACATATACTGCGCATCCAAAGATTCTTAAATGGGATATATTAGGTTCATGACCCAAAACCAATTGCAACGGGAAATATTTGTGTCAATTCGTCAGTCATAGACGAACTAGCATTGCTGTATGCAAAATGGCGTGACCCCAAACCGAAGTGGGCAGCCTCGTTTTCATGAGTAAATGAGGTATTCAAGATTATACTCATGTATTGTCTCAATCTGATATCCATTTTAAATGATATCTTTAAAACTCAACAAGTTCCTTTAAGACTTGGAGGAGAACATTTTAATTGATATCATTAAAACTCAACAAGTTCTTCTTAGACTTGGAGGAGAATATTGCATTCTCTAAGATAAACGTCGTGCCTTTGGGTAGAGTTACAGTTGCTCTTCCGGAGCCTTCAATCAATTTACTTCCCATGGTTTGGCATACAAAAGAAAATATACGAACATGAGAATAAACAACTTTTTGTTTCACATTTAAACAATATTTTCAAAATCTGCTGAGGTCAGTTGACTAACTAAATCAGATAGTCGATTATATGTTTTCCATAATCGATTACTATGCAGTTTGAAAATTTCAGTTTAAGCATTTTCTTAAAACAATCGATTGTTAAACACACACAATCGATTGTTGAACATTGACAATCGATTGTTAAACACACACAATCGATTATTTGCTATTTTGAAAAAAATTCAGATCACACTGTCTTAAGACAATCGATTGTTACACATAGACAATCGATTGTTGACTATTTTGAAAAAATTCCAGATCACACTGTTTTAAGACAATCGATTGTTAAACATAGACAATCGATTGTTGACTATTTTTGAAAAATTCCAGATCACACTGTTTTAAGACAATCGATTGTTAAACATAGACAATCGATTGTTGACTATTTTTGAAAAATTCCAGATCACACTGTTTTAAAGACAATCGATTGTTAAACATAGATAATCGATTGTTTTACAGTTTTAATGCGAAAATATGAGATAACCGACTAGTTTTTCAGGTTAGTCGATTACCTCTACTGGAAAGTAAAAATATTATTGATATTTAAGCAAATTGATACTTTATAAAGAACTAATACTAACATTATATCATGAACTAACTAATACGAGCTAATACTAATGGCTATTAGTTTATTCATTAACTAATACAAACAAGTAAAATAAAATCAAACAGCTCCATCTTCTTTCATCACGGGTCCATCACCGATTAGGTGGTCTATCTTCCCCTCGGGTTGCTCAAAGAAGTCTGCCACGTCCAAGTGGGTGATGTCAATGTTGTTGTCAGAGACAAAATTTGTTTCTGGGCCTTTACTCTTTCGAGATGCTTGATAAAGGTCAACCAAATGTCTTGGTACACGGCAAGCTTTTGACCAGTGCCCTTTCCCACCGTAACGATAACATATAGTTTCTGAACCTTTTGCCTTAGGATCCTCATAATCCCGTTTCTGCTTTCGGCGGTTATCTCTCTTCGGGGGGTGACGGACATCATGGATATTTCTTCCTTGTCTACGTCCACGGCTATGACCCCGATTACGACCACGACCATGGCCCTTTTCATGATTGGCATAATGAGAGTGCACCTTATCTGCTTCAGGCAGTGGTGTAGACCCAGTGGGTCGATTTTTGTGATTTCTCATGAGCAGGTCATTATTTCGCTTAGCCACAAGTAGAAGAGAAATCAGTTCAGAGTACTTTGTGAAGCCTTTCTCTCTGTACTGTTGTTGCAGTACCATATTGGAGGCATGAAACGTTGTAAACGTTTCTCAAGCATATCATAATCAGAGATATTATCTCCACATAGCTTCAATTTAGAAGTAATTCTGAACATTGCAGAATTATATTCAGAAACGGACTTAAAGTCCTGGAGCCTCAGATGAGCCCAATCATATCGTGCTTGTGGCTGAGTGACCAACTTCAGGTTGTCATATCTCTCCTTTAAGCCTTTCCACAAGATGAGTGGATCCTTGACGGTGAGATATTCAATCTTCAAACCTTCATCAAGGTGATGGCGCAAGAAAATCAAGGCCTTCGCACAGTCTTGGGTGGATGCTTTATCTCTATCTTTAATGGTGTCTCCAAGACCCATAGCATCTAAGTGGATTTCAGCATCCAACACCCATGTCATATAGTTCTTGCCCGAAATTTCAAGGGCAACGAACTTTCTTTTCGTAATGTCAGTCATAATCGAAAATCAAATTAGGAAGAGAGAAATACCTTAGTTTTTCTTGAGAACGATTCTTGAGACGGTAGAGTCTCGTGCTGATAACGTGTTATGAAATAATATAAAAGACAAGAACAATATAGAGAGAGAATAGGGAGAGAGAGAAGTATTCTTATTAATACTTGGGATGATTTACAATGGGGTAAGACCCCTCTATTTATAGGAAGAGAAATGACTTAGCTTCAAGCTAAAACTCTTAGACATTCACTCTAAATAGAGTTCTATTTTATAAAAGATTATTATAAATAACTAGTGAAAGATGGTCTCTGCTAAGTTCGTGCCCAAACCCATCATTTATTAGATAAAATTATTATAGTATTAAATACGTTGTAGTGAATTAAATGTTATAAATGTATATTATGTAGTTTCACCAAAGAGTTGTAATATTCTGAAAGTTGAGCCATCGATATATACTTGGTGTGATACCAAAAATATGTTTACTGGCCTGAGGCTTGCTTTTAGGTGAGTTTGAGGAGGAGAAAAAGAAATGATTACTTAGTATAAGGAGACAAATATGTTGTATACCTAAAATAAGTAAATAGGTATAAACTTCACGTTCACTACAATTTATCAGTATATGAGAAACGTACAAAATGAAAAACGAGAAACCAAAGAGACAAAAGACAATGGGTCAATTACCCTTAGTTATCGTGTAATAGGAGGCAAATATAAGATTAAAATTATAGTTGAAAGAGTCATGACCCAATTTTCATTTAGGCCACAAACAAAGGAATGTAAAGATTAAAAGATCCTAAATTCTATTTTTTTTTGTTGTGGTGATAATATGGTAGAACTAAGTCGAAATTATCAAGTAGATATAGCTATTTGAAGACAACGAATAATTCTTCCTAAAAGCATTTTTACATTGAGAATCGAGAGGAAACATAGTGTAGATAATGTTCATTTGAGTGGTAGACGATGTAAAGCAACGTGTAAAAACTAACTCATGACTTATGCCAAAATATTTGTAATTTTTCCAAATATTAAATTATATATATTCTAGCATATTAAGTGTAAAGAACTTTTATCTATTGTAATTTGTCATTTATATTTTTTAGAGGTTGTAGTTTAATCGCTGGTTGTGCTATCTGTAATTGACTTTTAAGCAAATATACAAAAGATATTTTCACATTTGCTATATAATTTAATCACTAAACTCGTTAAAAAGGATTGGTATCCTCCAATATCTCTTGTTTAACTCCCTATCGATATTTTGAGATTTGGTGAAAGAGACGTTTCAAATATCGAGTAAAGAAATTTCTTTTAAATTCTTTTATTTGTTGGGCTTAGAAATATGCATCAACGGTATATGGATGTTATCGCGTTAGTGCAGTGCTTTGGTAAACCTTATTTATTTATAACCATGACATGTAATTCATTTTGTCCAGAAATAAAGGAATATTTACCATTAATGGATAAAGTTTAATATGAGACCCAAGTTTTTAAAAGAAAGTTATAAGATTATTTTTATTTGAAGTATATTCTTCTAACTTTTTGAGATACAAAATTGTTAATAATCTTTTTTATAATCGATTTTTTCTAATAATTCCTTTTCAATGGATAATATGGTTAATTCATTATTTAATTTTTCTTGAGAAATTGTTGATCTTATATAAGATTTTATATAGCAATAGAAGTATAAAACTATTAGAAGCTTAATAGTATTGTTGAACACTTGAACTAATGAAATCTTGCATGAAGAAGGCAAGTAAGAATATCAAAGAGAAAATATATAGGAGTTTCTGAAATATGAAGAGATTAGAAATAAGAAAGATTGACTTAGACAAATTAAAGAAGAGAATAAACTTTTTACAACTATCTAATGAAGAGGTAAAAAGTGAAAAAAATGAAACATTAGGAAAACTATTCGTCTACACATTTTTAAGTAAGTTAAGTTATTACTTTATTTATATATCAAAAAAAGTTTTATTTCTTTTTATATTAAGAACTATACATTTATATTAAAAGTACTACATATTAATTTTTTTAATACCTATAAACCTATTATTTTTTAAAAAATGAGGCCCCCAAATTTGGAGCCTAAGACGCAAGCCTTACCTTCCATATGTTGGAGTCGGTCCTGGAACAAGAATGACAACCTAATTTGAAAAAACCAAGAAAGAAAGGAAATAGTTAAAAACAAAATGAGTATTGGTTCGTGAATCACATCATGACCATATCTGAATGTTCCAATAGCTTTGTTCTTGTAACGATCTGATCGGTTGTTTTGAGTTTTTGCACTTTGATCATCCGTTTTTGGCCATGACTTTTTCCGTGTGATGTATTATGACTTATGTAATCTTTGGTTTTGGTTTCAGTTTGATCAAAATGAATTTGGAAGAATAGTTATCGGTTTAAAGCTTAAAATTTGAAAGGGTTGACCAAGATTTTACTTATTGGTATAGGTCATTTTTATATTTTGGTTAGCTCTGTTGTGTGATTTGGGTTATAGGAGCGTGATTGGAATGCCTTTTTGGAACTCCATGGAAGGCTTAGGCTTGAATTGGCGAAATTGAAATTTTGGCATTTTCCGGTTGATAATTGAGATTTTGACATAAGGGTCAGAATGGAATTTCGGAAGTTGCAGTAGTTCCCTAATATCATTTGAGATGTGTGTGCAATGTTTCAAGTCATTCGGACGTGGTTTGGTTGATTTTTTATCAAAAGCAGAATTTAGAGGTTTTTGGAATTCTTAGGCTTGAATCCAATGTAATTTTGGTGTTTTGATATTTTTGGGAGTTTCGAGAGTTGGAACAAGTTGGAATAAGATTTTGGGATATATTCATACCTTCAGTTGAGGTCCTGGGGGCCTTGGGGTGAGTTTCAAAGGGTTGAACAAATCATTTGAAGTTGAAGAAAGTTGCAGATTTTGGTCTTCAACAGTTGCAGGCATTTTACTCTTCGCTTTCGCGAGTTAACCCTAGCGTTCACGAAGAGTCACCTGAGGAAGGTGAAAAATTTACCCTTTGTGCTCACGAGGCAGGCTACGCATTCGCTACGGGCTGTGAGATTGTGCGTCGCGTTTGCATAGACGGAAATGAGAGGCTGAGCTTCAGCGGAATTTATTCATCGCGTTCGCGATGGATGGAACGTGTTCGTGAAGGTCCGTCTGTATAAAATATCGTGTTGGAGAGGATCTAGTCACGACCGTGTAAGAGGAAATTTGGTCAGAGTAATTTTGTATTTCGCAAATGCGACGCTTTGACCGCGTTCGCCAAGAAGAATTTTCAGGCTTGGGTAGAAAGTTTAAAAAGTCGTCTAGTCCGCGGATATGTGATTTATTTCCTTCATAATTGATCATTTTTGGAGCTTTTGAAGGAGATTGAAGAAAGATTCAAAGGGAAATATTTGAAGGTAAGAATTTTGGACTTAAACTTGATTTTATTACGAAATCTACCTAATAAATCATGGAATCTAAGCCTAAAATTGAAGAATTAGGGCTTGAGATTAAGAGACTTAAATTGGGAATTTGAAGGGGCAATTGAGGTCCGATATTGATGTTCTTGGTATGTATAGACCCGTGTGAGGACGAGGATTCTTATTTTTGTGACTTTTTCAGATTCCGAGACATGGGTCCCGGGGCCGGGTTTGAGCTATTTTGGATTTTTGATGTTAATTGGATATTTTTGAGTGGACTTTGTTCCCTTTGCATATTTTAATGACAATGTACTGATTGTGTCTAGATTGGAGCATCCGGAGGTCGATTCTTGCGGGCAAGCCATCGCAGGCTAGAGTTTGGACCCGATTGAGGTGAGTAATGATTATAAATGATATTTAGAGGGTTTAAAACCCCAGATTGCACATCGTAGTTCTATATTGAGGTGAGGCACAAGCTTGATGATGAGTGTTGGTCGTGCATTATTGGAGACTATGACTTAGTCCGTCCATATTGATGATTTCACCTCGTATTTAGTTGATAACTTTTTACTGTCATCTTTATTTGGGCTAACGCCATATCTGGGCTTTGTGCCAACTATTTGAGCCCCTCGGGAATTTTTATTGATATTTTCTCACTATTTTGACTTTATACTTGAACTCAGTCATGTTATTTTTCACTATTTTAAAAACTTAGCTAATTTTACTTTGTTTTAACACTTGAAATGATAGTTTAAATAATATTTTGGGCTGAGCATCATATTTTACTATTACCCGAGTGACTTATGTGATTTTTGGCTGAGCAAGACCGAGGGCTGTGTTGTAAGGATATCTTTTGGGTCGGGTTGCAAATGATGATACACTGATTTGATTATGGGGCTGAGGGCCTAAGATATATACGCCACGAGGTGGCTTGTTGATATTGATATGAGACCGAGAGCCTGTTTATGATGCCATGAGGTGGCTTGATATTGTGCTTGGGACATATGGGACTCCTTCCGGAGTCTGCACACTCCCAATTAGCGTAGGTACTCATTGTGATGTGAGATATATCCCGAGGTGCTAGTATTTTTCTATATGTTTGCCTGAGGAATTGGTATTGTTCTATGTGATTGCCTGAAGGGTTGGTATTGTTCTGAGATATTTCCCGAGGGATAGAGTTGTTGATATTGTGCTTGAGGAGCGAACCTTTATGTGTTTACCTTTCATATTTATCTGTCGTTTACCTGTTTAATTGTGTATTGTGCCCGAGGGGCAGATTTTCTGTGCCTATTTGCACTAATTGTTTTGCATTCATTTGCATAACTATTAAAAAGGTCATTTTTAAAGAAGTTTGAACTGAGCTAAGATGTTTTTAAGAGATTTCACAACTTCATTGCTTTCTTGAATGATTTTATACTGCTTCTGTAAAGCATGTTGATATTCTTTACGCGATTTCTTACTGCTCAGATTTTATTTCTGTGTTGGAGCATTCACTTTACTCCCTGTACCTTGTGTGTAGATTCATGTATTCTTGCACCCGGTAGTGAGTATTGGTTGAGCTGAGGAAGAGTCAGTGGAGTTATGCGAGGTAGCTGCCAACGTCCGCACCACTGCTCTTCTCCCTCTTAATGTCCTTGGATTGTATTTAGCCTATTTTAGAATTTAGTTGTATTCTTGGACCTTAGTAGATGCTCATGACTTGTGACATCCCAATTAAGGCTGTGTTGGGTTGTACTTCCGCACTTTATTGATATTATCCACCATTTAGTATTATTAAATCTTGTCTTAGACTACTTTATGCTGTTTAACTGTTTAAAAAGTGAATTGGGTTTACTTGGCTGGTCTTGTTTCCACGAGAGGCGCCATCACGATCGGGTGCGAGTTTAGCGTCGTGGCAGTTCTTTAACCAAAGTGCATCAAAATACATTTATTTTGATCGGTTCCCAAGTTTTTAGCATATTAATACTAAATGCATATTTTGTATAAGAGAACATGGGGTCCTGTGAACCATATTTATAAGCATAGATCTGTCCGTGTTTCTATGTGTGCTATACTTTGCATAACTAATTTCACTGACACAATATGAATAAGAGAAATCACATAAAACAATAAATTCTAATGCACATATTTGAATTGCCATTGCGCACTCGATGATACTATTTTTCTACTCCTTAAGAAATGACATGTATTACTTTTTCTATTTAAACCACAGAACAAATTACACAAACCGGAGAGCACAAGTAAATTCAAACAAAAAGGTAGTTTAGATCTACTATTGCGTTTTTTGAATAAGCAGTTTGATCTTTAGTTACACAGACTTAGAAGACTCCCAAGTTGTATTTTTGTCTAAAACACGTGTACACAAGGGACAAAACTAAAGTTCAAACAAAAGCACGTGCAGTTCTGTATATTCTTCGAGTTGTACCCTCGATCCATAACTATCTGCGCCGCCATCACGTGCAGTCCTGTATATTCTTCGAGTTGTACCCTCGATCCATAACTATCTGCGCCGCCATCAAAAGTACTGTATCTAACAACAACAAAGTATAATCTCATTTAGTGAGATTTGGGGAGGGTAGTATGTACGCAGACTTTACCTCTACTCTTGGGTAGAGAGGTTGTTTCCAAATAGACCCCCGGCATCCTTCCCTCTAAGAATATCCCACTTTGTTCTTGGAAATACTCGAACTCACAACCTCTCGGTTGGAAGTGGGAGTTGCTTATCATCAGAACAACAATGTATGTACAAGTTATCAAAACACATATGTACTGTTAGGCCACACAGTCAGTAAACTGTAAATATTAAAAAAAGACAAGCAGTCATTATCAAATATGAAAGAATAACATATAATTTTCTTTTAAGCTTCTGCCACTTTGATCCTATAGTAAGTTCTTTATCACATATTTGCAAAAGTGTAGTAGTCCAAAAATACTCAGCTTAGAAGCATTAAAAGGAATTATGAAGGAAAACATAATTCAGGAAAAGGGAAATAATATAAAATTTCCAGGAAAACAGAGAGCAATGGAGATGGTCTAAGAAGTTGTTGAGTAACATTGTATCCTTTGGATTGTTATGGTAGATGGATGTAAAGAACACTGACAAAGCAATTCAGTACTTGTTACTTTCTACATGATACAATTTAACTCCTCTGAATCTTATTGCGCAAAGTGTAACGATCTTCAAAGTTTCACTTATTATAGTCCTCACCTGAAGATCTAATATGCACAAAGATTGAAAGGTCTAAGTCTCCACCTGTGGTATAGAAACAAAATGATGTTTGTGAAGCCCAAAAGAAAATAACATTGATGAGAATAACAAGTAATTATATGTGCCTTTCGTTTTATAATCAATCATTTTCTATAAGCTGTCAAATTTTTGCATTTTAAGCAGAAAATAGTTTGATTGATTTGATATATCAGCATACCTGCTGCGCTGAATTCATCAGTTTTATTTACGTGGAATGATTTTCTTTACAGGTTAAGAGCTTACGGCAGGAGCTACAACTCTTGTCTTCAAATAGATCTATTACAATTGTGACATCAAGCGGATCAGGTTTCTGTTACTACAGATTGTTAGTTGTATATGGAAGCAATTAAATATTCTTCCACCTTACACCTTCAGTTGGAAACAACTTACCTTTTATGTCAGGAGTGTCTTAGAATATCTCTACTGTCATTTCTTGATCTACTGAGACAAATTGTGGTCTCACTCTCACTGCCAGTGTTCTACGCCTTGCAAATTAAAATCTCCAAAATATAGTCTTTCTGCTTCATTTACAACATTATTTATTGTAGTGACCGATGACATTTTGTGAATTATTTAATAATTTTGGAGTAATATATTAGCTTATAGTTCCTAGTGACAAAGATAAATGAAATGACTTAATTACTTCCAACACGGTTCATGTATAGATTGTAGTTCTACTTGGTAGCGTAACAAAGAATTGATGGAGAGTCTTCTAAATTTTGGTATATAAATGAGGAATAATCCACCTAATTCTAGAGGGAGTAATTTCAATAGTTCATTAGTTTTAGTTTTTATTTTCTATACACTCAACCTATTTTTCAATACACGACGTATTCAAGATGGTTTACTAACCTTCACTTTTTCTTTGCAGGAGTGACTGGCTCAATATTTTGGTTTTTGCTAGAAGAAGCATTTTTTCTAGTTGGAGTTGTCTGCTCAGTATGTTGTCTTTTGCTAGATGATGTAGCTTCCGTGATCAGCTCCTTTTGTTCCTACAGGGATTACAGATTTCCAAGCTCTCTTTTGTTGGTTTCTCCAGCATTTGTAAAAGTTGATGGTGCTGGCATTTGGAAAGTATCTTGCTTTTCAACATACGACCGAATGAATAGCTTTGCTAGTGTTTCATCCGAAGTCTTGGAAAATGATTTCTTCAATTGTACTTTGAACCCTTTTCTTTTACGACCCAGTATAATCTCACTTAGTGGGGTTTGGGGATGGTAGCATGTACGCATAACTTACTCCTACCCTATTTCCAAATAGACCCCCGGCATCCTTCCCTCCAATAACTTCCCACCTTGCTTTTGGGGAGACTCGAACTCACAACCTCTGATGGTAAGCAACTCCCACTTCCAACCAAGAGGTTGTGAGTTCGAGTCTCCCCAAGAGCAAGGTGGGAAGTTTTTGGAGGGAAGGATGCCGGGAGTCTATTTGGAAACAGCCTCTCTACCCCAGGATAGGGGTAAGGTCTGCGTACATGCTACCCTCCTCAGACCCCACTAAATAATATTATACTGGCTTGTTGTTGTTGTTGTGCTTTGAACACTTTTTTAGCAAGAAGTTGCCGAATAGGCTGAAGAGGCATCACTTTATTCTATATTAACAAATGAGTTCGTCAAGCTCTAACATGTCAGTTGAAGTAATGAATTTAACCAAATTTTAATTCTTGTTTGTACCTTTATCTTAGTTATTTCATAGATATGTTCAGCTTTCACTGAAAGAAGATCTTCTCCAGATTCACCTAATATTGTTGCTGTTAGGGATATAGTAGATATGCCCTATATTCAATATCATGTTTGATAATTTGAACGTATTTTTGTGAATGTCACTTGACATAAAATATATGGCATTCGATATTCTTTTATCATTATTATTAATTGTTTGATTAATTTGATAAGGTCCTTGATTAAATTTTGAGATTTGTCATCGTGATAGAGATCATGATAATTAGAGCAAAGTCTATTACAATTTAATCTAAATTTGTTCTTGATCGTAGGATTATTAATTTGGACATTAGTAGTCCGGTTAGATAAATATTTATGTGATCGCCTTTATCGGATAAAGATTAGTTGATCTCATTAACTAAATCACATAGATAGATGATGCATATAGAGATATGATCATTGAACCGACTCATTGGATAATTCCTAATGGTTAGAATTACCATAAACTGTCAATAGGATATTTTCTTGAAGAATGTGATGTAACTGTTTCCTTTGACTTGAGATCGTCATAGTAATTGACAAGTTATTTATTGTGCTTTGATACTAGACACCTATAGCCCTAGGGCGATAGTTGAAAGGATATTGGGTACGATTAAATACTTGTAGAATTAGTGATTGATCAAGACAGAATCTGTCAACTCTTGGTAATGAGTTTAAGCTCCATGTTGTCATGAATTATAAACGACCAAACTAAGACCTTGGCCAGGGCAATTGAATGAAAGAAGAAATGAGTTTCTTAGGTCATTCAATGGTCGATTATATTTGACGTGAACACATAGTTGATCGCCTATTAGGATTTAACAGTTGAACCATATCCTAGGGTGATCCAGAGCTATAAGGACAGAAGGAATTACTACATTATTCTTCTACTGGTTCTTGAGAGTAAATTGTATACTTCATGCTATCCGGTCGTTAAGGAGTGTTGCTTGACGCCACCCTTGATTAGTATATTGATATGATTAATTTACTACCGGTTTAGTATTGAACCTATGGGGTCGCACACTAACGAGTGTTCTGATCTTTGCTAAAGGATTAATTAACTTATTATTTGATAATTAAATAAAAGAATTTAATTAGTCAAATAAATTTAGTTATTAGTCCAAATGAAATATTATTATATTCTTTGCTAGCACAAAGATTATAATTAATATTGTGAATAAATTGAAATTTCTATTTGGAATAGAAATTAAATAATATCTCTTGGTTGAAACTATGTGATATATACAATTAATATTATTTTATATAATATAAGTATATAAAATATAATATTAATAAAGACTTGTTAATAAATCTAATTTTGAATTGGATTATTAACTGAAGTTTTATCCTATTTGGAATGGGATTAATATTTTCAATAAGAAAATATTATATTAATATAAAAGTTTACAAATTAGAATCCAATTTAGAATTGGACACAAAATTTGTAAAAATTTTCGTCACTCAACATACAAGGAAAAGTGTACAAAGTTTATTTTTAGAAAATAAAACTTCTACTTAAAAAAAAAAAGTGCTAAAAAAAATTTTCGTCCATTTACAGAAAGGAAAATTTGAAATTTCCTTACAAATATTCCAAAGAAAGTATATTTGGAATTTCATACAAAATTTTCCATGAGTTTATTTTTGGAATAAACTTTTACCCTAGGAAAATTATTACCTCAACAAAATAGGAACAGGGTTTGTAGGTTATACTATATAAAGGGTGATGGAGAAAATTTGTAGGTTCTTTTTCGTTTTTTTTATTATTATTCTTGAGAAGAAAACTCACTTTGTGAAAGTGAGAGTGCAATACAAAGCCAAGAGAGAAAAAACAATTACAAGAAAAGTGTTTCTTGTTCTTCTAATTTGAGTTGAGATTTTTGAGAAAAATTTCAACACAATATTCTTCGTTCAATTTGTTCGGGGGTTGCATTGATCAAAGAGTTGATATCAAGGATCGGTCTCGGTGTGGATACGCATAGAGTCTTCGCACTATCGAAGAACTTTGAAACGAGACTCTCTTTACCAGGTACGTCTTTGATCCGATCTTTGACACGTAAATAAATTTTAAAGATAAGAAAATATACCTAGGATTGTTATTGTCTTCCGCTGCGTGTTATGAACACCTATACGCAATCCTTCAGTGGTATCAGAGCCAGGTTTATTGTGTCTAAAATTTATTTATAGAATATTTTAATATTATATTTGAAGAGTTCAAACTATAATAGATGTATCTTGTGCAATAGTCAAATCGTTTGAATGTTGATATTATTTTATTGTGGATAAAATATGCATTCATGTAACTATTGAGATCGTTTATAACTTGAATTTGAAATTTTGTATTAGATACAACGGGAATCTATAATTGGTTACATGATTCTATTATTAATTTAATTGTTATTAGTTCATGAGATGTTAATTAATTATAATATTCTAGCATGAATTCTTTTTATGTGATATATAAGATAAATATGTTAGGGGATGTTGAATTTTGTTTTATGTCATGTGCTTGCTCATTACATAATTTTGAATTATCTATTACATGTGATGTAAATTAATTTAGGGCTAAGCATGTAGACAATTGAACTAAATTCACATGCTATAAAAGATTCGATCTTCGTGTTATTAAAAATAATTTTTGTGACAATTCCCTCTTATTAAAAATTTGAGTTCTTAAATAATAAAATATAAGATATTTTATTATAAAGCTATCAATCAAGGTAATTAATTTTACTTACTTCTTGTTTATAAGGAGCGACCTGACTACCAGGAGACTTATAGTTCGAGAATATGTTAAAATTATTTATTGCATTAGATGTATGGATTGAAAGAATTATTCAATTTTGCACTAAACGCCTGGACTACCCGGGGGAGTATAAAATTTAATAAGTTCTTTGCAATCATGATGGTTGAACTCAACTATGCCAATAGGAACGACCTGACTACCAGGGGACTATTTGACATAAAGCTATTTAAGGAAATTGTATGGGGATACAATTGGTAAGAGTACCTACCTTTAAAATATAAGTGAGAAACGACTTGATTACCAAGGGGCTCATACATATTGTTAAAGGATTCCTTTACTCTACTAAAAGAAATAAAGATTTCGTAAACTATAATTAGGGTAAATAGTTTAAAATAATTAGTGAAAATATCATTTAGATAAAAGTCCATGTCTTTATGATATATGCAAATATGTTCTTATATTACTGCTTTTTCTTTTCTATATTTTAGATTTCTCAATATGTCAGTTATATCACTGTGTGAAATACTTGAGACCAACAAATTGGTATGACCAAACTTTGATGACTGGTATAGAAATTTGAGAATTGTTCTCATGCATGAAAAGCTTATCGATGTGATCGATAAGCCTGCAAAGATAATCCCTCCAGAGAATGATGTTCAAGGCAACAAGGTTTATCATAAATAATTGGAAGAAAAACTGCTAGGAGTATCTTGCAACTCTAAAGGACAAGAAACAAGGTGAGACATTAATGAAAAATGTTTTCAAGGTTTCTTTAGCTACTACTCATTCTTCACTGTGGGTATTAGATAATGGCAGTGGTTATAACATTTGCAATATGTTGCAAGGGTTCAAGATAAGTAGAAAGTTGAAGAAAGGAGAAATTAATCTACAAGTTGGAAATGTTGCAAAAGTTGCGGCCGTAGCTGTAGGATCAATTTCTTTAATAATACCTACGGGCAAAGTACTTATGTTGGATGATTGTTATTATGTTCCTAAATTTGTTTCGAACATAATTTCAGCTTCTATGTTAGACGAACGTGGTTTTCGCATTAATATAGGCAATGGTATTTGCTCTATTTATTATAGTGATAATTTATATGTGAATGGCTATCTCCAACATGATGTCTATGTCTTACCTAGTGTGAATGCTAATTCGATTATGCATGTTTCAAGTCTTAAGAGGAAAAGAGATGACCATGTAAATCAAACATACCTTTGGCATTGTAGGCTTGGTCATATTGGAGAGAAAATAATTAACAAGTTGTACAAGGAAGGGTACCTTGACAAGTATGATTTTGAATCATATCCAACTTGTGAATCTTGTCTCAAAGGAAAAATGACCAAATCTCCATTTACTGGAAGTGGAGAAAGAGCTTCTGAATTATTGGGACTAATTCATACAGATGTTTGTGGGCCCATGAAAATTCAGGCTAGAGGTGGATATTCTTACTTTATCACCTTCACTGGTTATATGTCAAGATATGGATTTGTATATCTTATGAAACACAAGTCTGAATCTTTTGAAATGTACAAAAGATTCCGTAGTGAAGTTGAGAAGCAGACTGGTAAAAGTATCAAAGTACTAAGGTCTGATAGAGGTGGAGAATATCTTAGTGAAGATTTTACTAAATATCTCAAAGAGAATGGGATTCTCTCACAGTGGACACCTCCAGGAACACCACAACACAATGGTGTGTCTGAATGGAGAAATAGAACCTTATTAGATATGGTGAGATCTATGATGGGGTTCACTGATCTTCCAATAAATTAATGAGGATATGCTTTGGAAGCAGCAACATACTTACTTAATAAAGTTCCCACTAAGTCGGCCTCTACAACACCATATGAGATATGGAAAGGATGTAAGCCTAACCTTAAACATATTAAAGTTTGGGGTTGTCCAGCTTATGTTAAGAGACTACAGTCTGATAAACTTGACTCAAGATCTGATAAGTGTAGATTCATTGGGTATCCCAAGGAAACAAGGGGATACTATTTCTATCACCCTTCTGACCATAAAGTGTTTGTGGCCAGAGGAGCAACCTTTTTGGAAAGAGAATTTCTTTTGGAAGGAAATTATAATGGAGAGATAGAACTTGATGAAGATCAAGAAACTAATGAATCAATACAATATGAAGATCATGAGACCCAAGTTTAAGAACCTTTATTGGATGTTTTGAAGTTGCCAAGGAAATTGCCATCTTCAATAGTTGAAGTTCAAGAACTAAATGAAGTTCAAGAATAGGTTAATGAACCAGTTCCAAACCAAATTGAGCAACAACTAAATCCAACGCAAGGTGAACAGGTTGTACAAGTACCTCTCGAAGGTCTACACGAGAACGTCATGTACCAACTAGATTAAATTTATTGGTACAAGATGATTTATCAAATGAGGTTGATCATAATGATGATGACCCTAAGACCTATGAAGAGGCTATACAAATTTCTGATTATGAGAAGTGGCAAAAGGCCATGGAATCCGAAATGGAATCCATGAAGGAAAACAACGTATGGACTTTAGTTGAACCTTCAAAGGATATAAAACCTATAGGTTGTAAATGGGTTTTTAAGAAAAAGATTGGAGCAGACGGAAAGGTTGAGACCTACAAAGCACGTCTTGTTGCCATGGGATATCGTCAGAAAGAAGGAGTCGACTATGACGAGACTTTCGCTCCCGTGGCAATGCTCAAATCTATTCGGATTTTGCTTGCTATAGCAGCATACTATGATTATGAAATATGGCAAATGGATGTGAAAACAGCTTTCATTAATGGTGAGCTAGAAGAGGATGTGTACATGACACAACCTGAAGGTTTCACATCTTCGTCTGATCATACTAAAATTTGTAAGCTACAAAGATCTATTTATGGATTAAAACAAGCTTTTCGAAGTCGGAATATTCGATTTAACAAAACAATTGAAAAGTTCAATTTTGTTAGATGCGAAGAAAAACCTTGTATGTACAAAAATGTTAGTGGGAGCACAATTATATTTTTAGTGTTGTATGTTGATGATATATTGTTCATAGGGAATGACGTACCGGCATTGCAAAATACCAAGATTTGGCTATCTAAACAATTTTCCATGAAAGATTTGGGAGATGCAGCTTATATATTAGGAATAAAGATCTATAGAGATATATCTAGGAAGCTGCTTGGACTTTCCTAGTCTTTGTACATTGATACTATCTTAAAGAGGTATGACATGCATAATTCATAAAGAGGCTATCTACCGATAGGCACTGGAATTTCTCTCAGTAGGGAGGATTGTCCTAAAACACCTGAAGAGAGAGAACGCATGAGTAGGATCCCATACGCTAGTGCAGTGGGAGCTATCATGTATACCATGGCATGTACACGTCCTGATGTGGCTTATGCACTTGGAGTGACTAGCCGATATCAGGAAAATACTGGTGAGGAACATTGGAAAGTGGTGAAGACCATTCTTAAGTACTTAAGAGGGACTAAAGACCAGTTCCTCATCTATGGAGATTCTGAGTTGAAACTTGAAGGTTATACTGATGCAAGTTTCTCTTCAGATAGGGATGATAGAAAATCTATTTTTGGTTATGTATTCATCTTAAATGGTGGTTCAGTGAGTTGGAAAAGTTCCAAACAAGCTACAGTAGCTGATTCAGTGACTGAAGCAGAATATATAGCAGCTAGTGAAACTGCTAAGGAAGCTGTATGGATGAAAAAGTTCTTAACTGAACTTGGTGTGGTTCCTTCAATGGAAGGTGTGGTTCCATTGTTGCGTTACAATACTGGAGCCATTGCTCAAGCATAAGAACCAAGATCACACCAAAAGTCCAAACACGTTCTGCGAAGGTGTCACTTGATAAGAGAAATCATTGAACGTTGAGACGTCGAGATTCAAAAGGTTGATGGAAAGGAAAATACTGCAGACCCATTCACTAACGCGCTTGGAACAAAGGAGTTTAACAAGCACAAGTGGAAATTGGGGATGAAGTACAAGAACGATTGACTCTAGTGCAAGTGGGAGATTGTTAGGGATATAGTAGATATGCCCTAGATCCAATATCATATTTGATAACTTGAACGTTTTTTTGTGAATGTCACTTGACATAAAATATATGGCATTCGATATTCTTTTATCATTATTATTAATTGTTTGATTAATTCGATAAGGTCCTTGATTAATTTTGAGATTTATCATCGTGATAGAGATCATGATAATGAGAGCAAAGTCTTTTACAATTTAATCTAAATTTGTTCTTGATCGTAGTATTATTAATTTAGACATTAGTAATCCAGTTAGATCAATATTTATGTAATCGTCTTTATCGGATAAAGATAAGTTGATCTCATTAACTAAATCACATAGATAGATGATGCATATAGAGATATGATCATTGAACCGACTCATTGGATAATTCCTAATAGTTAGAATTACCATAAACTGTCAATAGGATATTTTCTTGAAGAATGTGATGTAACCGTTTCCTTTGACTTGAGATCGTCATAGTAATTGACAAGTTATTTATTGTACTTTGATACTAGACACATATGGCCCTAGGGCGATAGCTGAAAGGATATTGGGTACGATTAAATACTTGTAGAATTAGTGATTGATCAAGACAGAATCTGTCAACCCTTGGTAATGAGTTTAAGCTCCATGTTGTCATGAATTATAAACGACCAAACTAAGACCTTGGCCAGGGCAATTGAATGAAAGAAGAAATGAGTTTCTTAGGTCATTCAATGGTCGATTATATTTGACGTGAACACATAGTTGATCGCCTATTAGGATTTGACAGTTGAACCATATCCTAGGGTGATCCAGAGCTATAAGGACAGAAGGAATTACTACATTATTCTTCTACTGGTTCTTGAGAGTAAATTGTATACTTCATGCTATCCCGTCGTTAAGGAGTGTTGCTAGACGCCACCCTTGATTAGTATATTGCTATGATTAATTTACTACCGGTTTAGTATTGAACCTATGGGGTCGCACACTAACGAGTGTTCTGATCTTTGCTAAAGGATTAATTAACTTATTATTTGATAATTAAATTAAAGAATTTAATTAGTCAAATAAAATATTATTATATTCTTTGCTAGCACAAAGATTATAATTAATATTGTGAATAAATTGAAGTTTCTATTTGGAATAGAAATTAAATAATATCTCTTGGTTGAAATATATGTGATATATATAATTAATATTATTTTATATTATATATGTATATAAAATATAATATTAATAAAGACTTGTTAATAAATCTAATTTTGAATTGGATTATTAACTGAAGTTTTATCCTATTTGGAATGGGATTAATATTTTCAATAGGAAAATATTATATTAATATAAAAGTTTACAAATTAGAATCCAATTTAGAATTGGACACAAAATTTGTAAAAATTTTCGTCACTCAACATACAAGGAAAAGTATACGAAGTTTATTTTAGAAAATAAAACTTTTACTTCAAAAAAAAAAAAAGTGCTAAAAAAAATTTTCGTCCATTTACAGAAAGGAAATTTTGAAATTTCCTTACAAATATTCCAAAGAAAGTATATTTGGAATTTCATACAAAATTTTCCATGAGTTTATTTTTGGAATAAACTTTTACCCTAGGAAAATTATTACCTCAACAAAATAGGAACAGGGTTTGTAGGTGATATTATATAAAGGGTGATGGAGAAAATTTGTAGGTTCTTTTTCGTTTTTTTTATTATTATTCTTGAGAAGAAAACTCACTTTGTGAAAGTGAGAGTGCAATACGATGCCAGGAGAGAAAATACAATTACAAGAAAAGTGTTTCTTGTTCTTCTAATTTGAGTTGAGATTTTTGAGAAAAATTTCAACACAATATTCTTCGTTCAATTTGTTCGCGGGTTTCATTGATCAAAGAGTTGATATCAAGGATCGATCTCGGTGTGGATACGCATAGAGTCTTCGCACTATCGAAGAACTTTGAAACGAGACTCTCTTTACCAGGTACGTCTTTGATCCGACCTTTGACACGTAAATAAATTTTAAACATAAAAAAATATACCTAGGATTGTTATTGTCTTTCACTGCGTATTATGAACACCTATACGCAATCCTTCAGTTGCAACTGTTGATCCAGTTCTATCTGCAATTTCAGCTTGAAATCGGCACCTATTATACAATGTCATTGCACGTTTTTATGTATTCATAAAATCTACGAGGAAGTACTTTCAATTTATAAAGCAAACAAAATTATGGTACATAGGTGTTGACATCGCATGTTGATCGCAATTCACACAGTCGACAGCTTTTATTATGAAAGTTCTAACAAATTGCTTGCATTTTGAACACATTAACTCATCAAACTGTTGCTCATCATCCGGCAACGACATTTTACCTTTAACATGAAGAGATTGCATCTGTTTAACATAAAGGAGAATAGATGATTAGTTGAGTTGTTATAATGCTAAACCAAAAATGTATAGTAGTATTTTTACAGGCATACCGCTGGTTGTGAATGAGTATTTGCAATAGGTACATCCTCGTTATGTAGCAATATAAGAAGAGGCGATGAAGCTGCCTCTGCAGAACTACTCTGCGTATATCTGCTCAACGTTTCTTCATTATCTTTCACCCTATAAATACACAAAGATATATAGATCATTTTTAGTGATATACTTCATTATCTTTTTGTCCATGACTATATTGATGTAGTACTTCCGTGCATTTATCTCATACCATTCATCAGTGTTGTAGCCTGTGGATTGAATGGGTTTACCAATATTATAGAATTATATCTTGTTGTCACCGATATTCTTGTGTTGTACATCTAGATGAAAAAATCTGAATTCATTAATGTATAAAAGAAAGTTAAAATCTAGTCCTTACCAGCATAAGAAAACCGTGCAATTCGCTTTGTTAGGATTACTAGATGTTTGTCAACTTGTGTAGCTCGCTCATTTCCATCGGTTTCTGCAAAGTCTTCCCACAAAGTAAAAATAGAATGGTGCATACTATAGAGAGAAAAGAAATAAGTAGCAATGATCTAGATCTTTCCCTTTTCTTTTATTTCGAAAAACAAACTAAAAAGGTACTCAATTGGCATCTTTACATTAAAAGCACAAACATATAATCAGCAAAATCAATTGTCAATAATACTGATAATTGTCTCCAAATGTTTGATAAATTCCCTGCTAACAACTAATGGGAATGGAACATAAGAAACAACATAACCATTTTACTGTAGAAGCCAACGAAACTGAAGATTTAATCTTTACCCTCACAACAAACTCAATAAAAGAAATTGACAAATTGATTACCTCTTGTACATGCTATTTAGTTGCACTTAGATATCCTTTACACTGCAGTGCGTCTTGTTGGCCCAAGAACAGATGAAGTTTTGAAGAATGACAAATGAACTCAATCATGGACCAGGTCCATCTTGTGAAGCACAATCATGATCAACTTATACATGTAAGATGCACGTAAAGGAGATAAGTCCTACTGATCAAGCAGCAATATCTCCTCATCTGATCGAAAAGGTTGCATACTGGATAAAGGTAAAAATCTCCTTATAGAAAGAGAACATAATCCGGATAAAGATAGTGTTGGAGTTTGAGATATATAAGGACTCAACTACGATAGAAGATTAATCAATTGAGTTCCAACCAAACTTTGATTAAAAACCTATTTAAATATAGTGATTGTTCTTTTTTACAGGTATTGCAAAAACGTAGAAGTTAAACTAAATTGAGAGCAAAAGAGCATAGGTAATTTTGCAAGCAATTTATGTGAGATTTGAGTGTGCGCTCCTGAAGCTACTTAAAACGAGATAGAAGAACCAATTCCATTGTGTCTTTCTTTTATTTTAGTTCAATTCCAGTAGGTGATTTACAATTGTACCTTTTAGCTTTCATAGGAATAATTGTATTAGGTACTTAGAGTTTTCAAGTTAGAGTTAACTTGAAATTGTTGCAGCAATTGAGGTTGTGTGCTACAACGGGATTAGAGATAATCCTTAGGTTTACAAAGAGTTTTGTAAAAGTTGTTTTGGCTCAGTGATTTTAATGTAAGTTTGGGAAAATCCTACTAAGTAGTAGGTCATGGTTTTGTCACCTTTTGCGCCAGGTGTTTTTTACGTAAAAACTTCTGTGTTCTTTATTTTATGTACTTATTTCGCAAATAGGAACCAGGTTCTTCTAGAACAAAAATTGGGTACCACACAAATCACCCTCCCCTCCCCCCCCCCCCCCTGTATGGTATTGATGTTTAGAACATCAATTGGTATCAGAGCGGGTTATCCTTGAAAAGGCTAACACCTTAGGAAAATATCAAAATGAGTGCACCTCCTGGGAACTAGGAAGGACAATCCACTACTAGAACTCCACTCTTAAATGGTCAGTACTATTCTTGGTGGAAGAACGGGATGAGGGATCACATTATAGAAGAAGATTATGAACTCTGTGACATAGTCACTGATGGTCCTCTAGCAACTACAAAGAAGAATGCTGAAGAAGTGGATGTGCCAAAGACAAGGGCTGACTGCACTACTGAAGACCTGGAGAAGTGGGAGAAGAATGTCAAGACCAAGAAATGGCTTGTGTGTGGACTAGGTCCAGATGAGTACAGTAGGATTCAAAGTTGTACCACTATAAAGGAAATTTGGGACACTTTGCATATGGCTCAAGAAGGATAACCTCAAGTGAAGAGGCCTAGAGGAACACTAATGTATTCTCAATATGAGAATTTCACCATGAAGGAAGGAGAAGTCATCCAAGAGATGTATACAAGGTTAAACACACTGACAAATGAACTTAAGTCTCTTGGAAGGATTATTCTTGAAGAAGACAAAGTTGAGAAGATTTTTACAAGAGTTATGCCAGTCTCATGGTAAAGCAAAATCGCTACTATTCAGGAATCAAAGAATGTTACTACCCTCAAGCTCGATGAACTAATTGGAAACCTAATTGTCTATGAACTGAGAAGACAAACCATGAAAAAAGATGCAGAAAAGAAGGAAAGAAGAATGACACTCAGAATTGCTGAAGGTTCAAATCTAGAGGATGATGAAATGGCTATGATCACAAGAGACTTCAAAAAGTACCTGATGAGAGGAAGAGTTTCTTCAAGAGGTAAAACCTTCAACAAACCAATGGCTCATGAGAATCAGACCAATGAGGGTTCCTACATATATGGTAAGATTGATTACATGATCAAGAATTGCCCTGAATAGGAAATTGAGTGGAAGAAGGAAAGGGCTGAATGAAGGAACGGGAAAAAGGAACAGGTTCAACCAAAAAGGAATAAAGGATCAACAAAGACTATGGTTGTTGCCTGGGGAGAAACATCAGATGACGACTTAGAAGATAAAGCTGAAGATGAACAAACACTTATGGACATTGGAGAATCAGATGATCAGCAAGAGGTATGTATTCTTCATCTCAAAGACAAGATTAAATTACTGTTTAAAGAAAGGTTGTCTCAGCTACTGCTAGATTTCATTGATGAGTCTGAGCTAATTAACAATGAGAAAGAAGAGTTGTCTAGGGAATGTGTGATCCTAATGGCTAAGTGCAAAAATGTAGAGTCAAGGGCTAATGAGAGTGAAAGTAAAAATGCTGAATTGAAGAACCAGGTTTTTGAACTTGACACTAGTGTCCTAGAACTTAGGTCTAAGAACTTAAAACTGAAATTGGGAATAGGAAAGAAGAAAGCTGATCACACACATCTCACCCTAGAAGAAAACATAAGAAAAATGCAGGATGAACTGTACAGGAAGGATGAGAAGATAAGAGTATTAAAAGAAGATCTAGGGATGGTAAAACATGAACTAGACATAACTTGCAAATGGAACAAAGCTTCTGATGCACTCTCCTGGCTACAAGAACATCACAGTAGCAACAAAAGAGGACTTGGCTATGGTACTCATGCACCAAAATGTGATCCTAAAAGCAAGTAACTCACTCTTTTTTACAACAAAGTCTGCACACATTGTGGCAAGACTGGCCATTACAAAAATGAATGTAATGTAATAGAAAATGCAGTCAAAAGAATAAAGCTTTTGTTCAAGAAAAAACTAGGTTGCTTCGGTGGGCTAGAAAGAATCTGATTTACCCCTTTGCTTATAGAAAAGGACCCAAACTAGTTTGGGTTCCTAAGACTAACCCATAATTTCTTTTTGAAGGTCCAAGTAAAGGGAAGTATCAAAATATGATACATGGAAAGTGGTTACTTAAAGCATATGACTGGAAGCAAGAACCAGTTCCTTTCACTTGAGGACTTAAATGGAGGTAATGTCTCCATTGGAAATGGGAAGAAATGTGAGATTATTGGGGTTGGAAAGGTAGGTAAGGCAGACTCTCACTTAATTGAGAATGTCTGCTTGATAGATGACTTGAAATACAGCCTGATCAATGTGTCACAACTGTGTGAGAGAGGTAACCTTATAGCATTCACCTCTACTAAATGCTTTGTGATTAACCTTACCACTGACCAGATTGTTTTGCAGGGAAAACGAGTTAACAATATTTACATTGTAGATTTGTCTACTCTCTATGAAAATGAACTAACCTACCTAAGTGTGCTGGATAATGATCCCCCCCTATGGCAAACAAGACTTGGTCATGCCAGTCTAAATTAGCTCAACATATTAGTCTCTAAGGACTTGGTGATTGGGCTACCTAACATCAAGTTCAAGAAAGACAAAGTTTGTGAGACCTGTGTTAGGCTGAAACAGGTAAGATCATCCTTCAAAAGCAATAAAATTGTAAGCACGAGCAAGTCGTTGGAACTGGTCCATACGGATCTCTGTGGTCCAATGAGAACCATGAGCAGAGGTGGAAAGGAATATATAATGGTTCTTGTTGATGATTATTCTAGATTTACCTAGGTACTATTTCTAACATCTAAAAGATGAAGCATTTGACATGTTTACTGCCTTTGTTAGAAAAACTCAGAAACAATCAGGAAATCAACTTGCATCCATTAGACCTTATTATGGAACTGAATTTGAAAATGCTAAATGTGTTGAATTTTGTGATGAAAATGATATAGATAATAACTTTTCTTTACCTAGGACTCCTCAACAAAATGGAGTAGTTGATTGAAAAAACATGACTCTTGAAGACATGGCTAGGACTATGCTTCTTTCTAGTAAGCTGCCCATAGCTTTTGGGCAGAGGTTGTAAACACCGTATGTTACATTATCAATAGATGCATGACTAGACCTCTTGTAGAGAAGACTCCTTATGAGTTACTTAAAGGCAGAAAACCAAATATATCCCATTTTATGGCATTTGGATGTAAGTGCTTTGTGCACAATAATAAAAAAGGCTCCCTAATTAAGTTTGATCCCAGAAGTGATGAGGTAGTATTTTTTGGGATATTCATCACATAGAAAAGCATATAAAGTGTTCAATAAAAGAACTTTGTGTGTAGAAGAAAGTGTGCATATAGTATTTGATGAAAGAGACAGGAACATGAAAATGAAGCCAGTTGAGTGGTAAAGGATTTGACTGAAGCCTCAGTACAAGTCAAATTGGCTCCAAAAGAAGGAGCAGGTGATGGAACAAGTTCTTCTATTTAGAGCAACCTGGCAGGGGGAACAAATCAAAGAGGAATTGAAATAAATCCTCTAAAAGAACCCATTCATGACCTAGTTCCTCAGCAACATAACATAGGAGAAGCATCTAGTAGGAACCAGTTGGTTGTGAAACATCACAAGTATCAAAGTTTTCATCTTATTGAGAACATTATCATTGATCCAATATCTAGAGTCAAAACTAGATCACAACTAAAGAATCTGTGTGCTTTTGATGCCTTTTTATCTCTGGTTGAACATAAAAATATTGTTGAGGCTTTGCAGGATGCAGATTGAGTCAATGCAATGCAAGATGAATTCAATCAGTTTGAGAGAAGTCAAGTTTTGCATCTAGTTCCAAGACCCAAGGATACATCAGTTATTGGTACAAAATGGGTTTTTAGAAAAAAACTTGATAAAGATAGAACAGTTACAAGAAACAAGGCAAGACTGGTGGTTCTAATTATAAGCTTTTATTTGATATGATTAAATTTGCGCTCATTAGATGTTTAAATGCAGATAAAAACCAACTGGAGTTCACAAAAGATGCGGACATGTCTTGTGAGAACAATATAAAACTAGCTTCTTCGAGCAATAATGAAGATCCTTCATTAAAAGATCATGGACGAATTCCCTCAGACGTTCTTGAATGTGTCAAAATTCAAAATACATCAGATGGTCCAAAATTATCGGTAGAAAAACTATTACTTGATACCACAGAGAAATAGTTAGCTTCACTCCAGAGGAACTAAAGGAGGTTGAAGAGAAGTTAGAAAAAGCCTATATTGAGTTCTATCAGAAATTTTGCAGCCTAAATTAGTGTAGATTCTAAATCTAAGATACGTTTTGGATTCGCTTTCTGTATCAAAGAAATGTCCATGTTATCTTAAATCAAAATTAAATCAGTTAAGATTGTCCTCTTGTTTTAGTGAATTTATATTCCAGAAAATGACTAACTAAAGGAGGCTCACAAACATGTCTCATGTTATTTTTTGACGCTAAGAAAATGTAGAAAAAGGAAGTAGCAACACAAAATATCATCTATCGGGAAATCTGCTATCCAATAAACTTGCAGAAGATTGATGTCAAAGTAGGTTTTCTTCTCAGGAAAAATTAAAACTCAAACTATGCAAATTTTCTCCATCACCCTTTATATAGCATCACCTACAAACCCTTTTCCTATTTGGTTGTGGTAATAATTTACTTAGGGTAAAAGTTTGTTCCAAAAATAAACTTATGGAAAATTTTGTACAAAAAATCCGAATTCCCACTTCATAGTTGCCGAAATTTATTGACTTTTTTATGTCCAGTTCTAAATTGGATTATATTAATGTAAACTTTATATTAATATAATATTTTCCTATAGAAAATAACAATCTCATTCCAAATAGGATAAAACTTCAATTACAAATTAATAATCCAATTCAAAATTAGATTTATTAACAAGCCTTTATTACTATTATATTTTATATACCTTTATTATATAAAATAATATTAATTATATATATCACATGTATTTCAACCAAGAGATATTATTTAATTTCTATTCCAAATAGAAACTTCAACTTATTCACAATATTAATTATAATCTTTGCGCTAGCAAAGAATATAATAATATTTCATTTGGACTAATAACTAAATTTATTTGACTAATTAAATTCTTTAATTTTATTATCAAATAATAAGTTAATTAATCCTGTAGCAAAGATCAGAACACTCGTTAGTGTGCGACCCCATAGGTTCAATACTAACCCAGTAGTAAATTAATCATATCAATATACTAATCAAGGATGGCGTCTAGCAACACTCCTAACGACCGGATAGCATGAAGTATACAATTTACTCTCAAGAACCAGTAGAAGAATAATGTAGTAATTCCTTCTTTCCTTATAGCTCTGGATCACCGTAGGATATGGTTCAACTATGAAATCCTAATAGGCGATCAACTATGTGTTCACGTCAAATATAATCGACCATTGAATGACCTAAGAAACTCATTTCTTCTTTCATTCAATTGCTCTAGCCAAGGTCATAGTTTGGTCGTTTATAATTCATGACAACATGGAGCTTAAACTCATTACCAAGAGTTGACAGATTTCGTCTTGATCAATCACTAATTTTACAAGTGTTCAATCGTACCCAATATCCTTTCAACTATCGCCCTAGGGCCATAGGTGTCTAGTATCAAAGCACAATGAATAACTTGTCAATTACTATGACGATGTTAAGTCAAAGGAAACGGTTACATCACATTCTTCAAGAAAATATCCTATTGACATTTATGGTAATTCTAACCATTAGGAATTATACAATGAGTCGGTTCAATGATCACATCTGTATATGCATCATCTATCTATGTGATTTAGTTAATGAGATCAACTAATCTTTATCTGATAAAGACGATCACATAAATATTGATCTAACCGGATTACTAATATCAAAATTAATAACCCTACTATCAAGAACAAATTTAGATTAAATTGTAAGAGACTTTGCTCTCATTATCATGATCTTTATCACTATGACAAATCTCAAAATTTAATCAAGGACCTTATCAATTTAATCAGAAAATTATTAATAATGATAAAAGAATATCAAATTTCATATATTTTATATCAAATGACATTCACAAAAATATGTTCAAGTTATCAAATATGATATTGGATTTAAGGCATATCTACTATATTCCTAACAATTTCCCACTTGCACTAGAGCCAATTGCTCTTGTACTTCATTCCCAATTTCCACTTGTGCTTGTCAAACTCCTTTGCTCCAAGAGCTTTAGTGAATGGGTCAGTAGCATTTTCCTTTCCATCAACCTTTTGAATCTCGACGTCTCCACGTTTAATGATCTCTCTTATCAAGTGATACCTTCGCAGAACGTGTTTGGACTTTTGGTGTGATCTTGGTTCTTTTTCTTGAGCAATGGCTCCAGTATCGTCACACAACAATGGAACCGCACCTTCTATTGAAGGAACCACACCAAGTTCAGTTAAGAACTTTTTCATCCATACAGCTTCCTTAGCAGTTTCACTAGTTGCAATATATTCTGCTTCAGTCACTGAATCGTCTACTGTAGCTTGTTTGGAACTTTTTCAACTCACCGCACCACCATTTAAGGTGAATACATAGCCAGAAATAGATTTGCTATCATCCCTATCTGAAGAGAAACTAGCATCAGTTTAACCGTCAAGTTTCAACTCAGAATCCCCATAGATGAGAAATTGGTCCTTAGTCCTTCTTAAGTACTTAAGAATGGTCTTCACCACCTTCCAATGTTCCTCACCAAGATTTTCCTGATATCGTCTAGTCACTCCAAGTGCATAAGCCACATCAGGACGTGTACATGTCATGGTATACATGATAGCTCCCACTGCACTAGCGTATGGATCCTACTCATGCGTTCTCTCTCTTCAGGTGTGTTACGACAATCCTCCCTACTGAGAGAAATTCCAATGCCTATCGGTAGATAGCCTCTTTTGGAATTATCCATGTTATACCTCTTTAAGATAGTATCAATGTACAAAGACTGGGAAAGTCCAAGCAGCTTTCTAGATCTATCTCTACAGATCTTTATTCCTAATATAAGCTGCTTCTCCCAAGTCTTTCATGGAAAACTGTTCAGATAGCCAAATCTTGGTATTTTGCAATGCCGGTACGTCATTCCCTATGAGCAATATATCATCAACATATAACACTAAAAATATAATTGTGCTCCCACTAACCCTTTGGTATACACAAGGTTCTTCTTCGCATCTAACAAAATTAAACTTTTCAATTATTTTGTTAAATCGAATGTTCCAACTTCGAGAAGCTTGCTTTAATCCATAAATAGATCTTTGTAGCTTACAAATTTTATTATGATCAGACGAAGATGTAAAACCTTCAGGTTGTGTCATGTACACATCCTCTTCTAGCTCACCATTAAGGAAAGCTTTTTTCACATCCATTTGCCATATTTCATAATCATAGTATGCTTCTATAGTAAGCAAAATTCGAATAGATTTGAGCATTCCCACGGGAGAGAAAGTCTTGTTAGTCGACTCCTTCTTTCTGGCGATATCCCTTAGAACCAAGACGTGCTTTGTAGGTCTCCACCTTTCCGTTTGCTCCACTCTTTTTCTTAAAAACTCATTTACAACCTATAGGTTTTATATCCTTTGAAGGTTCAACTAAAGTCCATACTTTATTTTCCTTCATGGATTCCATTTCGGACTCCATGGCCTTTTGCCACTTCTCATAATCAGAACTTTGTATAGCCTCTTCATAGGTCTTAGGGCCATCATCATTATGATCAACCTCATTTGTTAAATCTTGTACCAATAAATTTAATCTTGTTGGTACATGACGTTCTCGTGTAGACCTTCGAAGAGGTACTTGTACAATCTGTTCACCTTGTGTTGGATTTCGTTGTTGTTCAATTTGGTTTGGAACTGGTTCATTAACCTGTTCTTGAACTTCATTTAATTCTTGAACTTCAACTGTTGAAGATGACAATTTCCTTGGCAACTTCAAAACATCCAATAAAGGTTCTTCAACTTTGGTCTCATGATCTTTATATTGTGTTGATTCATTAGTTTCTTGATCTTCATCAAGTTCTATCTCTCCTTCATAATTTCCTTCCAAAAGGAATGCCCTTTCCAAAAAGGTTGCTCCTCTAGCCACAAACACTTTATGGTCAGAAGGGTGATAGAAATAATATCCCCTAGTTTCCTTGGGATACCCAATGAACCTACACTTATTAGATCTTGAGTCAAGTTTATCAGACTGTATTCTCTTAACATAAGCTGGACAACCCCAAACCTTAATATGTTTTAGGTTAGGCTTACATCCTTTCCATATCTCATATGGTGTTGTAGAGACTGACTTAGTGGGAGCTTTATTAAGTAAGTATGTTGCTGATTCCAAAGCATATCCCCATAAATTTATTGGAAGATCAGTGAACCCCATCATAGATCTCACCATATCTAATAAGGTTCTATTTCTCTTTTCAGACACACCATTGTGTTGTGGTGTTCCTGGAGGTGTCCAGTGTGAGAGAATCCCATTATCTTTGAGATCTCTGGTAAAATCATCACTAAGATATTCTCCACCTCTATCACACCTTAGTACTTTGATACTTTTACCATTCTGCTTCTCAACTTCACTACAGAATCTTTTGAACATTTCAAAAGATTCAGACTTGTGTTTCATAAGATATACAAATCTATATCTTGACATATCATCAGTGAAGGTGATGAAGTAAGAATATCCACCTCTAGCTTGAATTTTCATGGGCCCACAAACATCTGTATGAATTAGTCTCAATAATTCAGAAGCTCTTTCTCCACTTCCAGTAAATGGAGATTTAGTCATTTTTCCTTTGAGACAAGATTCACAAGTTGGATATGATTCAAAATCATACTTGTCAAGGTACCCTTCCTTGTACAACTTGTTAATTCTTTTCTCTCCAATATGACCAAGCCTACAATGCCAAAGGTACGTTTGATTTACATGATCATCTCTTTTCCTCTTAAGACTTGAAACATGCATAATCGAATTAGCATTCACACTAGGTAAGACATAAACATCATGTTGGAGATAGCCATTCACATATAAATTATCACTATAATAAATAGAGCAAATACCATTGCTTATATTAATGCAAAAACCATGTTTGTCTAACATAAAAGCTGAAATTATGTTCGAAACAAATTTAGAAACGTAATAACAATCATCCAACATAAGTACTTTACCCGTGGGTATTATTAAAGAAATTGATCCTATAGTTACGGCCGCAACTTTTGCGCCATTTCCAACTTGTAGATTAATTTCTCCTTTCTTCAACTTTCTACTTATCTGGAACCCCTGCAACATATTGCAGATGTTATAACCACTGCCAGTATCTAATACCCATAATGAAGAATTGTAGTAGTTAAAGAAACCTTGAAAATATTTTTCATTAAAGTCTTACCTTGTTTCTGTCCATTAAAGTTGCAAGATACTCTTTGCAGTTTCTCTTCCAATGTCCTATTTTCTTACAATGAAAACATACAGCATCAGATTGGTCAGCTTTGCCTTCTTTGCCTTTGGATTTGGTCACACCACCGTTGGGAGCAGTAGGCTTTTTCTTGGGTTTACTTTTACCCTTACCCTTCTTCTTAGAAGAGTTTCCAACCAACATGATAGTTCCTTTCTTCTTCTCAGATGCAAGTTGATTCTCATAATCAATCAACATGTTAAGCATCTCATGAATATCACAATCCATTTTATTCATATTAAAATTAATAACAAATTGTGAAAAGGATTCTGGTAGTGACTGCAAGATCAAATCTTGAGAAAGCTCTTTACCCAGTTTTCACCCTAACTTCTCAAGCTCTTCAATAAGATCAATCATATGATTGACATAGGGTCCAACTGGTGAGTTTCCAGTCAATTTGGATCCAATTAAAGCCTTAGATAGTTGGTATCTAGCTGTCCTGCTTTTTGTACCGAACATCTTCTTAAGATGTTCAATAATTGCAGTTGGATCCATATCTTGATGTTTCCTCTGCAGTTCAGAATTCATAGAAGCGAGAATGATGCATTTGGTAGTAAGACATTCTTCCAAGTATTTCTAATAAATCTTGGTAGCATCATCATTATTTACATCTGGGACTTCCTTGGCGGGCTTATCGATCACATCAATAAGCTTTTCATGCATGAGAACAATTCTCAAATTTCTGTACCAATCATCAAAGTTTGGTCCTACCAACTTGTTGGTCTCAAGTATTCCACGCAGTGATATAACAGACATATTGAAAAATCTAAAATATAGAAAAGAAAAAGCAGTAATATAAGAACATATTTGCGTATATCATAAAGACATGGACTTTTATCTAAATGATATTTCCACTAATTATTTTAACCTATTTGCCCTCATTATAGTTTACGAAATCTTTATTTCTTTTAGTGGAGTAAAGGAATACTTTAACAATATGAATGAGCCCTTTAGAAATAAGTCGTTTCTCACATATATTTTAAAGGTAGGTACTCTTACCAATTGTATCCCCTTACAATTTCCTTATATAGCTCTATGTCAAATAGTCCACTGGTAGTCAGGTCGATCCTATTGGCATAGTTGAGTTCAACCATCATGATAGCTAAGAACTTATTAAATTTCATACTCCCCCGGGTAGTCCGGCGTCTAGTGTAAAATTGAATAATTCTTTCAATCCATACATCTAATGCAATAAATAATTTTAACATATTCTCGAACTATAAGTCTCCTGGTAGTCAGGCCGCTCCTTATAAACAAGAAATAAGTAAAATTAATTACCTTGATGGATAGCTCTATAATAAAATATATTATATTTTATTATTTAAGAACTCAAATTTTAGTAAGAGGGAATTGTTACAAAAATAATTTTTAATAACATGAAGATCGAATCTTTTATAGCATGTGAATTTAGTTCAAGTTGTCTACATGCTTAGTCCTAAATTAATTTACATCACATGTAATAAATAATTCAAAATTATGTAATGAACAAGCACATGGCATAAAACAAAATTCAACATCCTCTAACATATTTATCTTATATATCACATAGAAAGAATTCATGCTAGAATATTATTATTAATTAACATCTCATGAACTAATAGCAATTAAATTAACAATAGAATCATGTAACCTATTATAGATTCCTATTGTATCTAATACAAAATTTCAAATTCAAGTTATGAACTATCTCAATAGTTATATGAATGCATATTTTATCCACAATAAAATAATATCAATCATTCAAACGAATTGACTATTGCACAAGGCGCATCTATTATGGTTTGAACTCTTCAGATACAATATTAAAATATTTCGTAAATAAATTTTAGACACAATAAACCACGGCTCTGATACCACTGAAGGATTGCGTATAGGTGTTCGTAACACGCATCGGAAGACAATAACAATCCTAGGTAGATTTTTCATGTTTTAAAATTTATATACGTGTCAAAGAACGGATCAAAGACGTACCTGGTGAAGAGAGTTTCATTTTTAGAATTTCTTCGATAGTGCGAAGATTCTATGCGTATCCACACCGAGACCGATCCTTGCTATCAACTCTTTTATCGATGAAACCCGCGAACAAATTGAACGAAGACTATTGTGTTAAAATTTTTCTCAAAAAATCTCAACTCAAATTAATAGAACAAGAAATAATTTTCTTGTAATTGTATTTTTCTCTCTTGGCTTGGTATTGCGCTCTCACTTTCACAAAGTAGGTTTTTTTCTCAAGAAAAATTAAAACTCAAACTATGTAAATTTTCTCCATCACCCTTTATATAGCATCACCTACAAATTCTTTTCCTATTTGGTTGTGGTAATAATTTACTTAGGGTAAAAGTTTGTTCCAAAAATAAACTTATGGAAAATTTTGTACAAAAAATCTGAATTCCCACTTCATAGTTGCCGAATATTTATGGACTTTTTTATGTCCAATTCTAAATTGGATTCTATTAATGCAAACTTTTATATTAATATAATATTTTCCTATTGAAAATATTAATTCCATTCCAAATAGGGTAAAACTTCAATTAACACATTAATAATTCAATTCAAAATTAGATTATTAACAAGCCTTTATTAATATTATATTTTATATACATCTATTATATAAAATAATATATATATATCACATATATTTCAACCAAGAGATATTATTTAATTTCTATTCCAAATAGAAACTTCAATTTATTCACAATATTAATTATAATCTTTGTGCTAGCAAAGAATATAATAATATTTTATTTGGACTAATAACTAAATTTATTTAACTAATTAAATTCTTTAATTTTATTATCAAATAATAAGTTAATTAATCCTTTAGCAAAGATCAGAACACTCGTTAGTGTGCGACCCCATAGGTTCAATACTAAACCGGTAGTAAATTAATCATATCAGTATACTAATCAAGGGTGGCGTCTAGCAACACTCCTTAACGACCGGATAGCATGAAGTATACAATTTACTCTCAAGAACCAGTAGAAGAATAATGTAGTAATTCCTTCGGTCCTTATAGCTCTGGATCACCCTAGGATATGGTTCAATTGTCAAATCCTAATAGGTGATCAACTATGTGTTCACGTCAAAAATAATCGACCAAGGTCTTAGTTTGGTCGTTTATAATTCATGTCAACATGGAGCTTAAACTCATTACCAAGAGTTGACAGATTCCGTCTTGATCAATCACTAATTTTACAAGTGTTCAATCGTACCCAATATCCTTTCAACTATCGCCCTATGGCCATAGGTGTCTAGTATCAAAGCACAATGAATAACTTGTCAATTACTATGACGATCTCAAGTCAAAGGAAACGGTTACATCACATTCTTCAAGAAAATATCCTATTGACAGTTATGGTAATTCTAACAATTAGGAATTATCCAATGAGTCGGTTCAATGATCATATCTGTATATACATCGTCTATCTATGTGATTTAGTTAATGAGATCAACTAATCTTTATCCGATAAAGACGATCACATAAATATTGATCTAACCGGATTTCTAGTGTCCAAATTAATAACCCTACAATCAAGAACAAATTTAGATTAAATTGTAAGAGACTTTGCTCTCATTATCGTGATCTCTATCATGATGACAAATCTCAAAATTTAATCAAGGACCTTATCAAATTAATTAGACAATTAATAATAATGATAAAAGAATATCAAATACCATATATTTTATATCAAATGACATTCACAAAAATATGTTTAAGTTATCAAATATGATATTGGATCTAGGGCATATCTACTATATCCCTAACATATAATGCCTAAAATAATATGATATAATGATATTTTTGTATCACCTACTACAACTTACACAAAATATTACTTACCAAACTCAGCATTTCGTGGCTGTTGGTCCAAATTCGCCAAAAATACTATGTTTAATCTCGTTGGAGCTGGCAATGGCAGATCATCCATGTTGTCTTCTTTTATTCACTCAACAACTGTAAATCTGTCCAAAACCCATTCAAATCTATTGTCAGGAATTCCATTCGGTATAGGCAGTCTAACTTTTGCAGTTGATATCAGATATGTGCAGAAGGGAGTGAACTTGTTTTGATATTCTTCTATGTCATCCCCATACAAAGCAACAACTTATTCTTCCTGCAGTTGTTATTGTAATCAGTTAAATAATCGACTACGTTTAACTGAATATATTTTATTTTCTACTATGTATAAATCCAATTGCACAGTTAAATAATCGACTACGTTTAACTGAATATATTTTATTTTCTACTATGTATAAATCCAATTGCACTACTCAAAATAAAGAGCCAAATCACAATTTATTTTTCCAATATCAAGATAACCTTATTTTTGTCTTCTTCCGTATTTTATGTATTATTTAATGTAGAAAAAATAAGAGTATTTATATAATATTGGAATAAAAATTATGCATTGCAGCGGCTAGATTATCGTCTCATCTTGTACTATCGCAATTTGAAATCTTGTTCGCCCATCATTACTCTATCTTGGTCTAGTTTCCTCAATAACCAGGACCTTACAAGTTCACTCGCTAGATTTGTGGAGTTATGTCACTAATATTAAGTCTATACTCCATACTTTGTAGCAGTCGCTGCCAAGAAGGAAAAGAGAAAGAAAAAATGATTAGTATGCTGAATAGTAAACATGTAAAGAATTACAGAATTGAAAAAGAATAAAGCAATACTTGGTCGTGCTATATCAACTTTGCAAAACAGCTTTTTGAATGATTTCATAGTAAAGTACATTATATGTAGAGTTGTCATCATGGTTAGTGTAACACCCCGTAAATTTGAATCAGTTGTGGATGAACTAAATGAGTATTAATGTGTTGATTATCAATTAGATATGATAATAAGCGTACAAATCATATTATAAGTGATTTGGGGTCCAAAGAAATACCTAAGTCTAAGCCAAGTTGGAAAATTACATGATAGACGAAAATTCTAAAAGAGCATGCACAAGACTATACTTTGGATGAGCATATCTCCATTTATATAAGATATTATGTAATTCACAACCTATCAAATGCTAGATCTTTGAGTTTAGTTCCTAATGTTTCAAACCATTCGTCATTCGGACTTTCAAACAAGAAGTTATGGCCAAATTACTAAAGATATACCACGTAGTTATTTTGGTAGACAACGAAGCGAGCTCGCTTCGCCAAAGTAGACGCGGATTTGTGTCTTCCCTTGAATGCAATGGACAGCGAAGCGAGGACACTTCGCTAGAGTAGACGCGCCCCAGTCCCAGCTCTATTAAGCCAATTTCAGGGTTCATTTTTCCCTATTTCTTTTGGACGATTTTTTGGGTCTTCTTCCACCCTCTCAAGACCTCCAACCCCTCCCATCTTCAAGGTAAGCAATCTCCATTAACTTGGTGTGAAATTCCATAATTCTTACACTAGTATTGATGAAATTTACTCATAAAACACATAGATCTTCAAGAAATTCCTTCAAGAACTCAAAGGAGAGGTTTGCTAGATTTCTTCCAAAAAGGTAATATTACACCCTTAGAGTTACATGTATGGATTTATTGAGGTAATATGAATATGAATAAGTATTCGAACTCTTGGTATGGTGGTTGGAATCCATAAGTTCCTAATTTAATTACACACTATTATAGAGATTGAAAGATGTTTATTTAATGGAACTTTATTGGTTAAGGGTTTTGTTTACCTTATGGGCCATAAAGAATAATTTTGATTATAACTATTTGTGACTTTAGAATTTATCCAAGAGCAAGAGAATCAATTATTCTGTGTAGAAACACCGTTGATAGGGATTATGAAGCTTTATACTCACCGAGTGTTTGATAAAATATCTAAGTGACCAAAACATGGATATTGTTGATAATTTGGAATCCCTTTGAATTGTATTGATACAGATTAAAGTTGAAAAGGTTGGCGAATGTTGTATTATGCTCAAGAGAAGGAAGTTAAGGTATGTAAGGCTAACTCTATATGTTTGGGAATTTTAATGATTGTCCCTATATAACGTTTCCTTTAAGACGTACCAATTACTCAGAAATATAGTTAAGCCTAGTTCCTTGAATAGTTGTAGAACTTCTATTCTCTAGCTTCATAATTCGTTCATGACTTTCATTCTGAACGTTGTGAGCTCAAGTCGTATTCAATATAGACTTGGGCTTAATGTTCCTATGTCTCAGTATAGCTTACTCAGCATGTCATATACCATTGAAATTTCAGTATTCATAATCTGTTCAAGAATACATGTCTTAATCTAGTCCCGTTCAGTATTCCAGTATTATGTAACCTAGTATGATCCAGCATTCCAATATCATGTAACTTAATGTGATTCAGTATTTCTCTATTATGTATTCCAATATGATTCTCAGTCTCTGATTTAATTTTCTGAATGTTGAACACCTGTTTTGGTCCTGAGGCTGCAAATTATGCTTTATGCATCTTTGGACCTGAGGCCACAATTTATGCTTTATGCATCTTTGGGCTTGAGGCTGCAGTTTATGCTTTGTGCATCTTTGGGCCTGAGGTAGCAGTTTATGCTTCATACATTTTGGACCTGAGGTTGAAGTTATGTATACGAATACTTGTGCCCAAGGCCGCAGTTATGCACATATATATATTAGGCCTGAGGACATAGTTTAATATTCCGATAAACAGGTTTTTCATCATTCAGACGAGAGAGTATTCATATCCTCACTTCCTTTATCCAGTTCAGTTATCAGTTATCAACTATCTTTTTAATTATCAGTTATCAGCTATCTTTTTAAGTTATCAGTTCAGTTACCAGTTCTCACTTCAGTTTCAGTTTCAATTGTTATCATTTCTATTATCAGCTTAGTTTCAGTTCCAACAGTTATAATTCTTTTTTCAGTTGCTTTACATACCAATACTATTCAAGTGTACTAATGTCCCATTTCGTCTGGGGTCTGCATCTAACAATTCAGGTAATGATTTACAGGACGACGATATACAGTGCTAGGATTTTCGTACTAGCTATTTGGTGATCCCCAATTTTTTCGGAGCATTATCATTACTTTACAGTCTTTTAGTATTTACAGATTGTTAGTATTTTTAGTACTTCAATAGAGGCTTCATAGACTAGAGTAATAGCTAGATAGAGTCGTAGGTTTTTCATATTAAGCTATATTAACTACAAATATGTTTCAAAATAGTATTAGTATTTGTATTTTAATGTTTATCTTTCATACTTTCAGTATATCAGCATTTGTTAGTTTATCTTTCGCGTTTAGTATGTTTTGATACCACATGTTGATTCAGTCAGCTAATTGGTTCGTTCGGTCATATGTAGTCAGGTATCGAGTATTGTGTTATATCCAGGCCCAGGTTCGGGGCGTGACAGTCAGAGGCTATTGGTGGTCGGATTAGCATTTTCACACAATTTGAACCTTTTATTCTTGATAAAGCAACATAAAGTTGACTATACGAAAAAATAGGTTCTCGCAAATAAGTTCTAACAAAGTCTAATGTTTGACCTTGTGCTTTATTTATAGTCATAACAAAACATAATCGTATAGGAAATTAGGTCCTCTTAAACGGAATAGGAAATTTTTCATCTTGAGATGATAATAATGGTATTATTGGTATAAACACATGCTTGTCTTTTAAATCACCTGATGTTATTTTAGAACTTCTAACATGTGTTTTAAAGTTACAGCAAGTCATCCGTGTACCATTACATAATCCCTCGCATGGATTCAGATTTCTTAATAATTTAATCGGACGATTCGCATTTAAAGATAATTTGTATGGTGGCAAACCAGCGGGACTAAAAGTAGGCAATAGGTCCTCAAATTGTACTTGATCACTAGGTTTATTGGATTCATCAATACCAACAAACGTTTTCACTGTCCCTTGAAATCGATCTATAAGCATGTCGCTCATTTCATTAACAAAATCATTTTTCGTTGCCAGAATAACACGAGAACTTGAAGATGATGCTAAAAAGGATGTATACATATTAGGGTATATTACTGTGAATAATTTTTCTAATGATTCCCTTTTAGTGGTAAAAACAATAGTTAAAGTATCTGGTATCTCAATTTTATTTATAAAGTTTATTTTTTCTTGTCCTTTTCAAATTCCCATTAACTAATCACAAAATAAAGGATCTACCTTTGCTCTCATATTTTCAGATAATGGAAATCTTTCAAGTTCTTCCAAAATATCAGAGTATAACAAACTTTCATTGATAAAATCTTCTTTTTTCCCATTACGAACAACGGGAAGCATTTGTCTGAAGTCACCTCCAAAAATCACTACTTTTCTACCAAAAATTGTATTTGCATCTAACAGGTCTTTCAAGAGAAAATCAAAAGCTTGAATCGTTCATTAATTTTCTATAGACACTTCATCCCGTACGATTAATTTTACTTCTTGAATAAAGCATGCAAGTGAACTTTATTTGCTAATTTTGCAACTGAAACTATCATCAATATTTATTGGGATTTTGAACCGTGAATGTACAGTTCGTCCGTCAGGAAGAATGGAAGCAACTACACCAGAAGTAGTCGTTGTAATGCTATATGTCTTTTAGACTATATAGTTGAAAGCAAAGCACGATATAAGAATTTTTTTCCTGTTCCTGCTGACCTATCAATGAAAAATGCTCCTGCTCTACATGAGAATATTCTTTTAATAATTGTATTATATGCTTTAAGTTGGTCTCTATTTAACTTCTTGTACAATGATATGTCTTGTTCACTCACAATAATTGTCCTCTCAAAAATAAACTTCATTTGCTTCCTTCACAATAGTCGAAGCATGATTGTTTCTTGAAAAATTTTGTATTCATTTATGTCAGCACCCATAGAATGCAATATGTCATTAATATGGTTCAAAACATGAAACCGGGTCTCATTTCTTCCAATGTTTGCTAGTAGCTTATGATTTTCAGACACTAGTTCCTCAAGCTATTCCCACAATTCTCTTAGGTTCACAGGATTACAATGTACTAATAATGTAGCAAACCAGCGTCTTATACTTTGTGACATTTGATACCTTGTTGCTTTTGACATGCATTCAATCAAACTATTATCACATCGTAACATTCCTCGTTTTCCAACCGATTCTCTAAAGGTATTACATGGTTCTCCATTGACATTTCATAATTCTTTGTAAGATTTTGGACCTCTAACATTCATTAATAACAACCTAAGATAGTGCTACTCGCCTTCCGTCAGATGACATGTCACAACACTACCAATAGTACATCTTTTTGTTAGTGTGTCCAAGTTCAATCCTTAATGGACCATACATAATATTCAGGAAATTCCTTGTACAATAACTTTTTTCTTAAGTTTAACTTTTGGCTTTCATTGATATCAATAAATTTACAATGAGGAGTTCATAGTAGTAGTATAGACTAACTACTACTGTACAAATTCATACAATGCTACTACAACACTTAACATCTACGACTAAGGGTAATGATTGAGCTGTCGTGGTCCCGTTTGCCATCGCTTACATTTTCTGCCCCGAATAGGAATAAGCATTGCAACCTCACGACAGAACTGATTTTCCTCAAATGATTTCCCCTCAAATCTAATAACATTTCTACTTCTCCAAATGAGTGAAACTGTGGTAACAAAGGCAGTAGCCACAACAGCCTTGTGCCACACTTTGCTTCTAGCTAGGCAGCATATCCACTGGATTTCAGTATCCCATCGACCAATTGTTCTGTTATAGCCCAGCCAACAACATATTCTATGCCACAGCCTACTAGTAACTGGAGAAGTAAAATACAGATGGGCAAATTCTTTTACTTGTTGATGAAAGAATACACATTTCTCCTCCACATTCACTCCAATCTTCAATAATCTGTCGACAGTAGGGAGTCGATCTTGAGCAGTAAGCCAAGTAGTGAATTTATGTCTAGGCAGGACATTGGTTGTCAACATAAGATTCTTCCATTCCACCCTAGGAAAGATTGGAAGCATAGCATGATATAGTGTCTGTATATGGAATTTGCCAAGCCTGCACATTCCAACCAGTCTAAGCATAAGATCACCTTGCAGTCTATGATCTTCCAGAAGAGGAGTTCTGCATTCTATAATTTTCCTAACTACCCAAGATGCATTCTTGGGAATGGGCACTATTGCAATGTCACAGCTCTTTATATAATAGTAGTGTATCCACTTGATCCATAAACAATCTTTCTTCCTTGCCAAATCCCACAGTAGCTTAGTGATAGCAGCCTTATTCCATACCTGTATATCTATAATATTGAGGCCTCCAGCAGTGATAGGTCTACCTATCCTTTCCCATGCTACCAGTCCAAAGATAAGATCTGCAAACAGCTTCTATGACTTTCATCACTTTCTTTGGCAAGATGAATATTTGTGCCCAATAAGTTTGGATCCAAATATCACAGTTTTGATCAATTGACTCCTACCTGCATAAGACAGCAGCTTGGCAGACCAGCAGGTGATTTTATCAGTTATCCTCTCTATCAGTGGCAGGTAATGGGGGATAGTAAGCTTCTTAGAGTGGAGAGGTATGCCTAAATATTTGAACGGTTGTTGCCCCTCACTAAATCCCAAAGACTCAAGGATAACATCTTTGACATTCTGATGTACCCCAACCAGATAAACAGCACTCTTAGTGTTGTTAGCAGATAGCCCAGAAGCTGCAGAGAATGTAAGGAAAGCATCATGCAATATCTGAATAGATATAGTATCAGCCCGACAGAACAGGAGAAGATCATCTGCAAAGCAAATATGGGCACGGTTCAGCTTCCTGCATCTTGGATGGAAGTTGAAATCACCATTTCTATGCAACTGAGCCAATAGCCAATTCAAGTATTCCATAGCAAGGACAAATAAGGTGACATAAGATCACCTTGTCGAATACCCCTTCTAGCAGGAAAAGGCTTAGTGAGACCACCATTCATCACTAGTGAGTAACTTACAGTAGAGACACAAGCCATTGTCCAATTAACAAACATGGTAGGGAATCCTAGATCAATAAGCAGTTGTTTGAGGAAACTCCATTCAAGAGTGTCATATGCCTTCCTCAAGTCCACCTTCAAAACACACCTATGAGATATACCTTTTCTGGAGTATCCCTTGAATATTTCATGGCTGAGCAAGATATTATCAATTATGCTCCTCCCTTCAATAAATGCTAACTAGGCTTTACCAAGAAGATCATCAATAACAGCTTTCAGCCTCCTAGTAATGACCTTAGATATGATTTTATAGATAGTGGTGCAGCATGCAATAGGCCTATAATCTTTCACTGTTCTAGGAGCATTAACTTTAGGTACAAGGGAAATGGCAGTGGTATTGACCATGTAAGGCAGCTTACAAGTAGTAAAGAAATCCTTTGTAACAGCATATACATCCTCCTTGACAATCTCCAGTTGCTAGAAAAGAACTCCACCCGGAAACCATCTACACCTGGAGCTTTGTCTTTAGCATTTCTTTGTAGCTTCAGTGATTTCATCCAAAGTAACATCCTGAATAAGTGATCTTTGCTGTGATAAGGTAAGTCATTGTCCTTCCTTAACAATAGCAGAGTTAATACAAGGCAATTCATCAGCACTTTCACCCATTAATGACATGAATACCTCAATAAATTCCTGCTCCACAGCCACTGGTTCTGTTAGCTTCATACCTGCTTCAATGTATATAGAAGTAATATTATTCTTACTGGTTCTGATCCTCCACTGAGCATGAAAATATTTTGTGTTGGCATCTCCACATTCTATCCAGCATGCCTTTGATTTCTGCCTCATGATTTGTTCTTCTACATTGCTCCATTTCTCAGTGTCATTAAGAGCTTCTTTCTCCTCTTTAAATAGTTGCTCAGAGAATGGATTGTGCAGTAGCTGGTTCTGTATAATATCCAGTGATTCTCTAGACTTCTGTTTATAGGAAGCCATATGCCTGTTCATTTCTTTTAAGTTCTGCTTCAAGTTCTTCATTTTATACCAAATCTGTTGTAAAGGCGAACATTCATATTTCTGAGACCATACATGCTGCAATATAGAAGAGAACCGAGGATCCTCCATAATAGCATAATATAATCTGAAAGGTTTAGGATGCAATAACTTTTGACTCCCAAACTGTATGAGAATAGAGGACTGGTCAGAGATTGAGGGATTCATAAAATCTGCTTCTAGATGGCCATACTGCTGAAGCCACTGGAAATTACCAAGTGCCCAATCAATTTTGCTATAAACCTGCTTATTTGTCCATGAATACTTCCACCCTTTAGACCTGAGGGGGGTCAATTGAAGATCAGAAATAAGCTCCTTAAACCCTCTAACTTCAGCATCTGTAACAGGAGATCCAATCCTATCATCAGAATATAAGACAGAATTGAAATCACCACTGATTAACCATACATCTTGATTGGGAACATTTAATACTCTCAGATCATCCCACAGCTGCTTCCTCAGAATTGCAGAATTATGAGCATAAATGACACTCAATTGTAATCTGATTTTATTAACAGGATCCTCTACCAGACAATGAATAAACTGGTCAGTCACACAGGATATATGTATCTGAATGTGTGATTTCCAGATTAGCCATATTCTCCCATTGACAACATTGGTGTAGTTGTATTGGACTTTCCATCCTTTAGCAATCATATCTACAATCCTATGAGCTTTGTGTTCTTTAACTCTAGTTTCAAGGCATCCCAAAACATCAACTTTATTTCTAACCAGAAAGTTTTTCAGTTCTTTCTGTTTATGGGCTTTATTAAGCCCTCTAATATTCCAGGTAACTATAATCATGAAACATTAGGCAGCATACTCAAAGAAGGGCCAGGATCTTGCTGCTGCCCCCTCCTACCATCATCAAGAAATCCAGCAACAGCCTTACCCTTATCTTGATCAATCAATACCACAGTATCACCTTTATCAATACTTTCCTGATTCCCAGGATCATCATCAGTCCTCTGACTTGCAAACATATCAGTATTGATTTGGACCCTCTGCACCCTCTCAACAAGTTGAACAGTTTGCACTGGCAAGCTAGGCAATGTATTAGTAGGCATTGCTTCACTTTCCAGTGTACCTGTATTAGCTTTAGGAATCCATTCCTGCCTTGATTGCTTTCCTGACTTCTTGACTCGAGGTCTTTTCCTTATTTTCCTTCCTTGCTCTTGCACCTCCTGTTCCCCTTCATTATGGCCATTATACCAACATTCAAGAGAGTTATGACCAAACTTCAAGCAGTGATTACAAAATACAGGTTTCTAGTCATACTCAATCCCTTGTAACTTCATCCCGAAAGGAGTTTCAATTTCCTCAAGCAAAGGTAAGGCAGCATCTACTTCAACTAGCACTCTGGCATATGAAATCTTCTCAAAATGAGCTGTGAATTTATCTGTGTACAGAGGTTTACCCACTGCACTAGCTAATTTGCTTAGGATATCAGAAGACCGGTAGCCCACTGGTATGCCAGGGAATCGAACCCATACAGGTATAGTACTAAGAACAACATTTTGAAAAGAAAAATCAACATCCCATGGTTTCAGCACCATTGGCTTGTTCCTGTATGAGTATGGACCATATTGGATAACTAAGTTCTTATCCTCAACACTATTGAAGCGAAAGATACAGTAACCATCAGAGTGCATTAGAATCTGTGGTTTAGCCACAAAATTCTAGACATGCATAACAAAATTCTCTAAGGTTTTCACAGTAGGATTATCTCCGATGATATAACCAATTAATGAAGCACTCCAGTACTCCGACTGAGGTTTCAATTCATCTGCACTGTTTTTAACTACCTTTTTCCCATCCCTATCAGTTGGCGGAACAAACGATAGAGCCTTACCCATATTATGATTACCTCTGATGACCTCGGCAACAGTAGGAGAGGAGTGTTCAGATATGGCGATATCAGAAAATTGCAATTTCCTAACAGCCAAGCTAGCAGGATCTACATCACTCACCTTTAATTGAGGCTCTACGTTCACAATTTCATCTGCATGCAAAGTGTCTTTAGCTTGATATTTCTCAGGTAGGAAGTTCCCAAATGTTAGCGGTTCAAGTTCTTTAGTTACTCCTGGTGCTGGAGTAACGATTTGCAAAGTGGAGATGACTGGTTGTCGCCGGCGACGCGCCATTATCAGCGAAAAAACTTCGTGCTAACTTATGCCGTGGAGTACTATTTCATTGCCTATGTGCGCCGAAAGCTTTTTGAACGGAATTCTTTCATATTCGGGTACCCTCAGATTTTATTTTACCTCTTTGGTCCCTCATTTTATCCTTGTACAATAACTTTAGTTCATTAGCATCCTTGTTTGTTCTATTCATGTAAAAGAATTCTTCTAGCATCGTTTGTTTATTCATTGGATTATTTACAATAGAACATAAATCTACACTGCTTTTAAATGAAATAAATTATTTTCCTTCAAGATGAATCTGAAGAGAATATACACTCGGTGACATTTCACTAATAGAAAAACCAAACAAGCGCCATATAGCTTCCGGCGGTGACACCCATCTAGCAGATTGATATTCCTTTATTTCATCTATTTCTACATTTGTTTCACTGGTATGCATATAAAATGCAATCTTTTCATGTCCTTTACAAATATACTTGTAAAGGTACTTAACAACCTTAATGTCACAGTATATTTTAACATTCATATGACAATTAAATTTACCAAGCAAAAAGGGGTTATATGGAACCACCCAAGTGTTGTCCAAAAACTGTTCTCTTATTTAAACTTTTACTCCTATATTTCGCCTTTTGTAAATTGGATAAGAATTAACTCCTTTTGAAGTGCGATTAGCAAAGATTTTTGGATATTTAAACTTATAACTGCCATATGTTTTCATACAAGAGTTTGCAGGGTTAAGATTACCACAAGGGCTATGCATCATGTGTCGAATAACGAGTGAGTATAAATCTAGTTCTACATCTTCATTGGGTATTTCAGTGATAATAATATTGTCATAATCTTTCTGCATAAGCAACTTGTATTCATTAGTTAGTATTAGAAGAAAATGCGTACAAGATAAACCTCATTTTTGAAATTTTAGTGTATATATAAAACCTGCAACATTTTCAAAAATATTTTGTTTTAGGATATCCGTTTTTAATTCTTCTATTTTTGCTCTGAACACTTGGCTAATGAGATCATGTCTATTGTGTGCTTCATCCACTAATGCTAAATGTTCCTTCTGGCCAAGATGGATTACATGTTATGGTTATAAATAAATCGGGTTTACCAAAGTGCTGCACTAACGCGATCGCATCCATATATCCTCGAAGAATATCTTTAGCCCACCAATAAAAGAATTTGAAAGAAACTTCTTTTTCCGAAATTTGAAGTGTCTCTTTTACCAAATCTCAAAATATTAATGAGACCCTACATGTTGAGATATGTAAATAGGCAATGATGATACTACTCACATGTAGACCATTTTGGTCAATTACAGGAAAGAGTCATATCTGAGCCAAATAGGCTACCTCTACAATTAGGCTATTTTTGTAATTTGTTTGTCTATGTCTGTAATTAGACTAGTTGTGTAAATAGGCCATACTTGCAATTAGGCCAGTCATGTAAATAGGCTATATATGTAAAAGTGGTTGTTTTTGATATAAGGGTCAGGGGTCGTTTTGTAGAGACCGAGGCGTCATTTTCTCAAAAATGAATTCTGAGTCTTCTTTGAGACTCTTCGATGCTCTCCCTTCTCTCTACTTTCTCTCTCTAAGTTTCTTCGATATTGTGCATGTTTTCATGGTATCAGAGCCTTGCATAGTGATCCGATGATGCTCTTGTGTGAATCAATGATTCATTTGAACCATTCTCTGATAAAATTCGAGGTTTTCTGAGATCGAAAGATCGATGATTTTTTTTGGTTCTGATAGGGTTCCTTTGAGTCTCTATCTTCACGATTTGTGACCGTTCCTTCTCTATTGAACGGTTCAATCGTTTATTGTGAAGTTTTCGGAGATTTTCCGGTGAGTTTTCAACCTCTAGGGTTTTCTGGTGGTCAAAACGGTTGTTTGATTGCCATCCGGTGGTTTGATACTCATTTTGCTGAGGTTTTGGTTGTCGTCACTACTGTTGCGACATCATTGATGGTATTTGCGGTAAAGTTTTGACGGTTACTTCTAGGGTTCATACCTAGGGTTTCATTTGTTGTTGAAGGCCGATCTTCTCCGGTTGCGAAGAAGGACGGTAACATCGTTCCTATTCTTTGGTTGTGATTCTTTGACTGCTTGTGCGATTATTTGCTTCTATCTGTGAATAACCTGTTTGAGCTGTGAATACTGGTTGTTTAGATTGTGAATATTGATTTTTGGTGATATTTGTAAAAGATTTCATTCATTTGAACATGGCTGGTAACGCGAGTGGTAATGGTTCTGGTGGCAACTCTGGTCCTATCGATCCTTCTAATCCTTTGTTTGTACATTCTTCTTATGTGCCTGGTGCATGCCTTGTTCCCACTCCTTTTTCAAGTAGTGGTTATGGAGGGTGGAAACGGAAGATGACAATGGCTTTATCTGCTAAAAATAAAATTTGTTTCATTGATGGTTCTTTTTCCCGACCTAGTAATAATGTGAGCTTACAGAGGTTATGGGATAGCTGTAACATGCTCGTTATGTCATGGTTAACTTCTTCTGTGTCATCTCAAATAGCTGATAGTGTACAATATTCTGACACTGCTCAAAGCATGTGGTCTCAACTTGAGAAGAGATATGGTACCCCCAATAAAACAAAAATTTTTGAGCTTAAACGGGAACTCTCTCAGACATCCCAAGGTTCCCTTGATGTAGCCTCATACTTTAATAAACTCAAGAGTTTATGGGATGAGTTGGGGACAATGGTCCCAAACCATGGACAGAAGTGCACTTGTGCTGCTAAGAATGGTATTATCGAGAAAGATGATGAAAACAAGATTTATCAGTTCCTTATGGGACTGAATGAGACATATTTGGGTGTAAGGAGTAATTTGTTAATGATGCAGCAATTTCCTTCCCTTGACAGTGTTTATAATATTGTACTCAATGATGAAAAACAAAGAGAAGTCAAGTCTGTCTCCCATATGAGCCCAGACTCTATGTCTTTTAATGTTCACACTGACAGGCCCTCTGCTGGCTTCAACCAGGGTAAATTGTCTGGGTCTAACTTCAGACCTAAAGTCAATTTTGAACAAAATAGAGGAAACTTATTTTGCAGATATTGCAAGAAGTCTGGACACTTAATTGATAAGTGTTTCAAGCTGCATGGTTTTCCTCAAAGCAATTCTTACACCAAGGGAAGGAAATCTGCTACTCATCTTTCCACTAGTACTGACTGTGTGTCTGCTGATACAGGAAATTCAGGTCTGTCTGTTCCTCTAGGGGATCTTATTGCCAGTCAACCTGTGATACCAGGGTTGAGCAGACAGCAATGTGATCAGATTATGAGCTTAATTCGACAGACTTTTTCTACTAGTGATCAAGCTCCTTCTCCCCTGAGTTCTGCTAATTTTGCTGGTACTTTAATGTCTGAGAGTCTTGTTTCTGACTTCAAGTTGTGCATGCTTACAAACATAAATTCTGCTACCTGGATCATTGATTCAGGGGCTTCCAATCACATGACTTATGATAAAAATCTACTTTTTGATATTATACCCTTAACTATCCCTTACCTTGTTTCCCTTCCCAATGGTTATAAAGTAAAGGTCACTTGTACAGGATCATTTGCATTGACTCCTTCTCTTACTCTTCACAATGTACTCTTGGTTCCTTCTTTCAAACATAATCTGATTTCTGTTCATAAATTGATGAAACAATTACATTGTTTAGTTTTGTTTACACCAACCTCATGTCTTCTTTACCTGTTACAGGACCTTTCTCTGAAGAGGCTTCTGGATCTTGGTAAAGAGGAGGCTGGTTTGTACAAGTACTCTTGGTCACCTCCTTCCTCGTTTGCCTCTTCCAAGTCTTCTTCTACTTCTGAGCATACTGTTTCACATGTTTGTAATGATGATGTTGTTTCTGATGGCAAACATTTTAGCTCAATTGTACAATCTCCCAGTTGTAATAATGTTGCTACTGCTGATATGAACTATATTTGGCATTTGAGATTAGCACACACTTCCTTTGCTAATATGAAACATGTTTCTGGCTTGCCTATTTCTTTTGCTGCTAAACAACCTTTCCCTTGCTCTATTTGTCCTATGGCTAAACAAACCAGACTGCCTTTCCCTGATAGTATCATCAGTACTACTAAACCATTTCAACTTATACATGTAGATACTTGGGGCCCTTACCATACCCCTACTTCCCTTGGTAGTAAATACTTTCTCACCATAGTTGATGACTTTTCTAGGGCCACCTGGACACATTTGATGGGTTCTAAAAGTAATGCCTTCCCTTTATTAAAATCTTTCATTTCCTATGTTCAAACTCAGTTCAATTCCATGGTCCAGGTTGTCAGGAGTGATAATGCCCTGGAACTGGGTTCCAGTGCAGAAGGGATTTCCTTTTTCAGTAAACTTGGGATTGTGCATCAAACAACTTGCCCTCATTCTCCTCAACAGAATGGGGTTGTTGAGAGAAAACACAGATCCTTACTTGAAACTTGTAGGGCTCTTCTTTTTCAGTCTGGTCTGCCTATATCATTTTGGGGTGATTGTTTGTTAACTGCAAGATACATCCTTAATAGATTGCCATCCAGAATACTTCATTACAAATCACCTCATGAATTATTGCATGGTTCTCCCCCTTCCTACTCTCACCTAAGAACTTTTGGTTGTTTGGCTTATGCTGCTGTCCCTATCCCCCAAAGGGATAAACTGAAGTCCAGAGCTCATTCTTGTGTTTTTATTGGTTAACCTTTTGGTAAGAAAGGCTACAAATTGTATGATTTGAATTCTAAGAAATGTTTTGTTTCTAGAGATGTTGTCTTTCATGAAACTCACTTTCCCTTTAAAACTGCACCTCCATGTTCCTCTCCTCCTCCTCCTGTTCCCTTTTCTGATGACATTCTTGACCATTCTTTACTGCTACCAACTTCCAGTGATTCTTCCCCTTCTTCTCCTCTTAGTTCTTCTCCTGCCTCTCCTGTATCTATTCCTTCTCCCCTTTTCAATCATGATACTTCTCCTCCTGCTTTACCTGTCTCTCAGCCTGTTTCCTTGCCCAGAAAATCCACCAGACAACATATTCCCCCTCCTAACCTCAAAGACTATGTTTGCCAACATCCAGCCTTCTCTGGTTCCTCTTCCTCCAACTTGGAATCTGAACCTATGTTTTACTCTCAAGCTGCCTCTGTACCAGCTTGGCAGGATGCCATGAGGAAGGAATTTGATGCATTGGATGCTAACCATACTTGGGACATTGTGCATCTTCCTCCAGGCAAGAAACCTATTGGCTGTAAGTGGGTTTACAAAATCAAATATAAATCTGATGGCTCTATTGAAAGATACAAGGCAAGGTTGGTTATTAGAGGTGATACACAGGTTGAGGGTGTGGACTTTACAGACACATTTTCTCCTGTTGTTAAGATGACTTCAGTGAAATGCATTATTGCAGTGGCTGTTAAAAACCATTGGCCATTGTTTCAGCTTGATGTTAACAATGCCTTCCTCCATGGTGATTTGGATGAGGAAGTGTATATGAAACTTCCTCCAGGTTTGGTGGTATCTGATTCTGCTTCTCCTTCTTCTTCTTCTACCTCTTCTTCTTCTTCTTCTCTTCCTCTGGTTTGTAAACTAAAGAAATCTTTATATGGGCTCAGGCAGGCCTCCAGGCAGTGGTATGCTAAGCTGTCATCTGCTCTTCATTCAAGAGGTTACAGGCACTCTTTGAATGATTATTCCCTGTTCTTAAAAGGTACCCCTGATTCCCTTGTTGTAGTGGCTGTGTATGTTGATGACATTATAGTAACTGGGCATGACTGTGATGAGATTGCTGGCTTAAAAGCCTTCTTGGATGATACTTTCAAAATCAAGGATTTGGGGTCATTGCATTATTTTCTGGGTCTTGAGGTTAAACATGTCCCTGGTGGGATACATCTGAATCAGCATAAGTATGTTAATGACTTGTTGCATGCTTTTGACTATGTATCTGTTTCTCCTGTTGTTTCCCCTCTGGACATTTCTTCCAAACCGACTGCTGATTCTGGTGACCTTTTGCCCGCTCCTGACCAGTTCAGGAGTCTTGTTGGCAAATTGTTGTTCTTAACCCATACTCACCCTGATATATGCTTTGCCGTGCAACATCTGAGTCAATATCTTAAATGCCCAAGGGTTCCCCATATGTCTGCTGCTATGCATGTTTTGAGGTATCTTAAAGGCACTTCTTCTTTGGGTCTCTTTTACTCTGATGTTCCTGATTACTCTGTGACTGGGTATTCTGATAGTGACTGGGCAGCCTGTCCTGACACTAGAAGATCTGTTACTGGTTTTTGTGTATTGTTGGGTGGCAGTCTTATAAGTTGGAAATCGAAAAAGCAACCAGTTGTCTCTCTTTCTTCTGCTGAAGCTGAGTACAGGGCTTTGAGCAAGGTTACTGCTGAACTCACTTGGCTCTCTCGTTTACTTGCTGATCTTGGGGTATGTGTTCCTTCTCCTATTTCTGTATTTTGTGATAGCCAGGCTGCTGTCCACATTGCTAATAATCCAGTTTTCCATGAACGTACTAAGCATATTGAGGTGGATTGTCATTATGTTCGCACTTTGCTACACAATGGTTTCCTAAAGCTTTCCCATGTTTCCACTTCTCAGCAGCTGGCTGATCCGTTGACCAAGGCATTATCTGGGACTGCTCTTTCTCCTCTATTGTCCAAGTTAAAGGTGGTTTCCCCCTTCAACTTGAGGGGGGGTGTTGAGATATGTAAATAGGCAATGATGATACTACTCACATGTAGACCATTTTGGTCATTACATGAAAGAGTCATATCTGAGCCAAATAGGCTACCTCTACAATTAGGCTATTTTTGTAATTTGTTTGTCTATGTCTGTAATTAGACTAGTTGTGTAAATAGGCCATACTTGCAATTAGGCCAGTCATGTAAATAGGCTATATATGTAAAAGTGGTTGTTTTTGATATAAGGGTCAGGGGTCGTTTTGTAGAGACCGAGGCGTCATTTTCTCAAAAATGAATTCTGAGTCTTCTTCGAGACTCTTCGATGCTCTCCCTTCTCTCTACTTTCTCTCTCTAAGTTTCTTCGATATTGTGCATGTTTTCACTACAGTACATCAATTATGAATAAATCCTGATTAAACCAAATAAAATCCAATCTTTGTGTTTCAAGTTATATATTTGTCAACCGTATATTGTTGAAATATTAAGTGTGTAAGATTTCATCTTCTTCATCATCTCTCATTTGCAGTTTGTAAAAATAATATTCACGGACAGACACTATTTTTCTTTTTCCCTTCCTTTTTGTAAAATTGCAGCCTCCATTTTAAGATATCCGCCAAGAGAGCAAATATTTCTTATATTTGGTATCTTCTTATTTTCAAAAGTTCTGAGATAGCTAGAAATGTTTTCTGTCCTATAAATCTTTTTAATACCACAATGCTATCCAGTTTAACCATACAAAAGCAACAACGGGTATTGTAAAGCATCATAGCATCCATAGTAATAATTTATTCTTTGTATACTATTGCTGTAAGTATAGATTTGAATGAGCGGCGCACGAATAGCACTACCATCATTTCCTTCAACCCATATTGCTGCTACCTCATTTGAGGTAGGCAGATTATATACCCGTTGGTCCAAACATGAGTCATTTGTAAGAGCAATATACGAGTCCTCAGAGTTAGAAATGTCAGCTAGAGATCGTAGAAAGATAAAATATGGATTGATTGATAAAATGTCTATCAGTTCCTTCACTATTGTTTCATGGACTTTATTGGAACAAGCCATTCTGTATATTAATTCATTACTATTATCGTAGAAGTACAGCTATAGGTTTTTTGGTTTTCCTTCTTGTGGATACAAATTATCCATCAAATGATACATTTGTCCTTGAATTTTAAAAGTATATACGCCATAATTTCTTTTAGCTAGATCTATATCATACTTTTCATCGAGCAATGTAAATGCAAAGAGGTTATTATACGTTCTAAAATGTTTGCACTCTTTATTATTTCCAAATATAGATTCCATAATTTCATTGGCTCCATTATGCGAAGTTAATTTTACTGTGCCATTATCACAATAAATCCAGGAGGTTCATATTCAAATCTTTTTATATGGCAAAAATTTACAATTGGGAACTTTTCTAAGTGGAACATAAGTTGATCGTCGATGGCAAATGTTTGGAGGTAACTTTATAGTTCTCCTACGGCCTGTATATTTGAAATAACATCAGACACAAAGTAAACTAAATCGTGAAGGATGTCTTGGTAGGGTCAGAGAATCAAAATAAACCTCCAGACTTAACTAGCTCGGATATTATATTTTATTGTCTATCAGATGCAGTTGATGTTGAACCTAAATCCAAGAACATAGTTATTAAATTCGGTTAAGGGTCAGATTTGCCCTTGTACTATTTAAAATAAGCTATATTTATCCTCCGTTTGAATTATTTAACAAATATACCCTCACCGTTACACTTTCGGGCCACATTTACCCTTCCACCGTTAAAACTTGTTTCCTCAAAATTTTTAAACACGTGGCATTCTCCCATTGGTTCAGATTAGCCCACCCATTGAATTCTTTAAACCCGACCGACCCGAAGACACAACCCGCCCCGACCCCCAGGTATTTATATACTCCATCGTTACTTTCCAGACCCTTTTCCAAATATATATCGCTTTGACAGATGGCATTCAAACAATATCAAACCTTCAATGGCATAATGGACCCCATTTAGCAGGCAAATTAAGAAGAAAGTAGACATTTTTATAGGAGAGTACCAAGCTCCAAAATAACACATAAAAAGAATAATAAATAAAATTATTTAGTATAAAACATTGGAATACACATTCTTATTCTCTTGAGGTTCCATATGATTTTTACTGTGAACAAATATTAAAGAAAATTTAGAAAGGCAAAAATCAGAAAACACAAAGAAAAGGGAAAGGGACCAAGGAAAGTAAAGAACAACCAAACATGTCATTATGAGTATCCTCCAAAAGAATAATTCTCTAAAAGTTAAATACTTTCAAAAACATTATAGTAATTTTCTTCAGTAAATCAAAATAAACTTATTGACAGAGGGAAGCAAAATGGATTGTTAATATTATTGTTGATGTTATGAAATAGAAGATTCTTACACTTCTATTTAAGGTGAATGTCTTTAATGTATCTAATTAGAGAGATATTAGAGTTCTATTAGTGGTAGCTAAGTCTTCCTCTCCCCTATAAATAGAGGTGCCCCCTACCATTGTAAATCATCCCTTGAGACCCCTCTCAACTCAATAAGAAGAACTCTCTCTACTCTTCTCTCTATTGCTATTGTTCTTGTTCTATTGTTCTTGTCTTTTGCTTTAGTTTATAACACGTTATCAGCACGAGACTCTACCGTCTCAAGTACCATTCTCAAAAATCCAAGGTATTTTCCCTCTTCCTAATTTAATTTCGAGTATGTCTGACATTATGAAAAGAAAGTTCGTTGCCCTTGAAATTTCGGGCAAGAACTATATGACATGGGTGTTGGATGCTGAAATCCACCTAGATGCTATGGGTCTCGGAGACACCCTCAAAGATAAAGAAAAAGCATCCACCCAAGATTGTGCGAAGGCCTTGATTTTCTTGCGCCACCACCTTGACGAAGGTTTGAAGATTGAATATCTCACCGTCAAGGATCCACTCGTTTTGTGGAACAGCTTAAAGGAGAGATATGACAACCTGAAGTTGGTCACTCTGCCACAAGCACGATATGATTGGGCCCACCTGAGGCTACAGGACTTTAAGTCCGTTTCTGAATATAATTCTGCTATGTTCAGAATTACTTCTAAACTGAAGCTATGTGGAGATAACATCTCCGATTACGATATGCTTGAGAAAACGTTTACAACGTTTCATGCCTCAAATATGGTACTGCAGCAACAGTACCGAGAGAAAGGCTTTACGAAGTACTCTGAACTGATTTCTCTCTTACTAGTGGCTGAGCGAAATAATGATCTGCTCATGAGAAATCACGAAAATAGACCAACTGGGTCTACACCACTGCCTGAAGCAGATATGGTGCACTCGCATTATGCCAAACATAAAAGGGACCATGATCACGGTCATAAACGGGGTCAAAGCCAAGGACGTGGACAAGGAAGAAATTCCAAAGAAGTCCGTCACCCCCCAAAGAGAGATAATCACCGAAAGCAGAAACGGGGTCCAGAAGATCCTAAGGCAAATAGTTCAGAAACTATATGTTATCGTTGCGGTGGAAATGGGCACTGGTCTAGGACTTGCCGTATACCAAGACACTTGGTTGACCTTTATCAAGCATCTCGAAAGAGAAAACGCCCTGAAACAAATTTTGTCTCTGACGACAACTTTGACTTCACCCACCTGGATGTGGCAGACTTCTTTGAGCAACCCGAGGGAAAGATAGACCACCTAATCGGTGACGGAACCGTGATGAAAGAAGATGGAGCTGTTTGATTCTACTTGTATTAGTCAATGAATAGATTAATAGTCATTAGCATTAGCTCGTATTAGTTAGTTCATAAAGCAATGTTAGCAGTAGTTCTTTAGAATATCTTCAATATGTTCAAATATCAATAAAATTTTTATTTTCCAGTGGGGGTAATCGACTAGCCTGAAAAACTAGTCGATTATCAACTATTTTCGCATTAAAGTTGAAAAACAATTGATCAACAATCGATTGTCTTTGGCTAACAATCGATTGTCTTGAAACAGTGTGTTCTGGAATTTTTCAAAAATAGCCAACAATCGATTGTCTATATCTAACAATCGATTGTCGTTAGGCAGTGTAATCTGGAATTTTTCAAAAATCATCCACAATCGATTGTCTATGTTTAACAATCGATTGTCTATGTTCCAACAATCGATTGTGTGTTTAATAATCGATTGTCTTATGAAAAACGCTGAAATTTTCAAACTGCATAGTAATTGATTATGGACAACATATCTGATTTTGTTAGTCAACTGTTAGTAGCAGATTTTGAAAATATTATGTGACACAAAAGAATTGAACTTGTTTATTCTTATGTTCATGTATTCCTTTTGTATGTCATACCATGGGAAGTAAATTGATTGAAAGGCTCCGGAAGAGCAAATGTAACTCTGCCCAAAGGCATGACGTTTATCTTAGAGAATGCAATATTCTCCTCCAAGTCTAAGAAGAAACTTGTTGAGTTTTAAAGATGTACGCCGGAATGGCTACAATATTGAGACAATGGATGAAGATAATCTTGAATATCTCGTCCTCACTTTAAAGAATGTCTCCGGCCAAAAGAGGGTTATTGAGAAATTCCCGTCTTTATCTTGTGGCCTGTATTGGACAAGAATTAGTGCAATTGAGGCACATTCAATAGTAAATCTAAAGAATACTGAGTCCAATACATTTGTACTTTGGCATGATCGACTGGGTCACCCAGGATCAACCATGATGAGACGGATTATAGAAAGCTCATATGGGCATCCGTTAAAGAATTTCAAAATTCTTTCAAATAATGAATATCCTTGCACTTCGTGTTATCAAGGCAAGCTGATTATCAGACCATCCCCAACAAAGGTTGGGACTGAGTCACCCCAGTTTCTGGAACGTATACAAGGGGACATTTGTGGACCTATTCACCCACCTAGTGGGTAGTTTAGGTATTTCATGGTCTTGATAGACGCATCCTGTAGATGGTCTAATGTGTGCTTGTTGCCATCACGCAACCTTGCGTTTGCAAAGTTAATGGATAATAGATGAGAATAACCTTGAATTCTTCATGAAAACGAGGCTGCCCATTTCGGTTTGGGTTCACGCCATTTTGCATGCAGCAATGCTACTTTGTCGGCTGCCCGCTTCGGCTTAGGGTCACGCCATTTCGCATGCAGCAATGCTAGTTCGTCTCTGACTGACGAATTATCACAAATATTCCCTATTGCAATTGGTTTTGGGTCATGAACCCAATATACCCCATTTAAGAAGCTTTGGATGCGCAGTATAGGTGCCTGTAGCACCGCCATCCCGCACCAAAATGGGTTTGCAAAGAAGGTTAGGAATATATGTTGAGTATGACGCGTCCTCCATTATTCGCTACCTCGAAACATTGACAGGAGATTTGTTCACTGCACTATTTGCAGACTGTCAATTTGATGAGACACTTTTCCCAAAATTAGGGGGAGAAGTCGGTGAAACCAAATGGGAAATTTTGTGGAAAAATGTATCATTATCTCATCTTGATCCACATACCTCTATTTGAAAGAAAGAGGTACAAAAGATTATCCATTTGCAAAGAATAGCAAATCAAATGCCTGACGCATTTACGGACTTGAAGAGGATAACGAAATCCCACATTCACGCGGAAAATGTTCCGATCCGTATTGAAGTCCCTATTGGACAAATATCTAGTGTCATATCCAATGAGTCAAATGCACGCCAGAAGCGTGGCAGACCATTAGGTTCCAAAGATCGAAATCCTAGAAAGAGGAAAAAGAACGATCTAAATGACACTATGAAAGAATCACATGAGGACGCTCATGATTTGATTAATTCCGAGATTCACGAAGAATCTATTGAGCCTGAGACTCTTGAAAATACGGAATGCAAGAATGTGAGGATCTCGAACCTCAGTCTGTGGTAGTACAAAATTAATTGAGAGCTCTCGAAGAGCCAATTATTACTATGTTGGAGAAACACAATTAAGTACACGCGAAGGCGATTGATGATATTGAGACTATAAAGGAAGGCTTTGATTCTCCTATTACTACAACTTGTAGCGGGGTAATTTGTATATGAAAAGCTACCCGCTTTGTTCTCCAGTTTGTACTACACAAACGAAAGAATGCCACAATAAAGTGGATATCTATTGGTATAAAACCCATGTCATAATAAACCCGAAGTTTATTGATAAGTGCACATGCCATGGTGTAAATTTGAAGTTTACCAATATTGATAATTCGTGTTAGCCATCTCATTTGAAGTATGATGTGCAAATTCACATAGGTGAATATCAAAGAACTAGAAGTTCTTGTTCTCAGTAATGAACTGACCAACTAAAGAGTTCGGGTTGAAGCCCCTTGATTCTGGAAATAGCAAAGGTGAATATGGGCCCATTCACCTGCCATGTATACCACATATGATGCATCTATGATATGGTTACATGCGCCATTGTTATTAACCCGCAGCCTGGCAGTGCTTGCGAGGTAAATCGCTCAGTAATCTAACTTCGAGCATAGTTTCCAGATTCTCTACTCAAGACAGTTCATCTTGATAAGTTGGTTTATATCAAAGTTGGTTTAGCAAGATAATTATTGAGTGCTTCCACTTAATAGCTAAACTGTTCCTTATGAGAACGAAGTTATATATATCAGTTTGATATAAGTTGTATACGAGAGTATATTCTCCCCTCACAAGTGGTTCAAGGTCAGGAACCAAATAATTTCATCTTATTACTAAGGTGCTGTGTATATTGACATAATGCACAAAGATGATTTCCCAAAGTTGAGGAAACATGTTAGTTTTACTAACATGAGGGGGAGACATGATAAACATTTGAGAAAGTGTTACATGGGATGAATTTTCATTTGTATATGTATATCCCCGAATATCATGATATGAACCTGAAGTTCATAAAAGGGATAATTCAATTGCAACATATTGCAAAGCATGCTATACGCATTTGCTGACTCAAAGAAAGTAACTAAATGGAAGAGATACAATTCGAGAAGAATTGATTCCATATGAAAGACATGTAGTTTTGAACCTATAGTTCAAATGCTTGAAAGATAAAAGTCAAAGGTATGTATAGTCAGTTTTCAATATCTTATTTGTTTAGTATCACTAATGAAAGCTTGATATGCAGCTAAAGTTTATTATATGGCTTACATGACTTAACTTGAAAGATTTAAGTTGCTTGAAGCATATGCAATTCTTGGTCCTGAAGTACCGCATCCTAAGTACAATTTGTGTACATATGAATCTTGCCATAACTATAAGCATGATGGCATTGAGAATGCATCTATGGAAATATTGAAGAGCTATTCCACGACATTATATGAAGATGTTCATATCTATCAAGAATGATGATTTCAAGATGATGCACAAGATTGGAATGCAAATGCTCAAGGATATAAATCGATGTACTCATTAGGGGGAGTCAATGCGCGTTGCACTCTTTTTCCCTTACAAGGTTTTGTCCCACTGGGTTTTCCTTGCAAGGTTTTTAACGAGGCAACCAATAGGCGCATATTCAAACATGTGTACTCTTTTTCCTTACTTTAATTTTTCCCATTGGGTTTTGGTTTTAAGGTTTTATGAGGCACATCATTGAATAGACATTCAAGGGGGAGTGTTATGAAATAGAAGATTCTTACACTTCTATTTAAGGTGAATGTCTTTAATGTATCTAATTAGAGAGATATTAGAGTTCTATTAGTGGTAGCTAAGTCTTCCTCTCCCCTATAAATAGAGGTGCCCCCTACCATTGTAAATCATCCCTTGAGACCCCTCTCAACTCAATAAGAAGAACTCTCTCTACTCTTCTCTCTATTGCTATTGTTCTTGTTCTATTGTTCTTGTATTTTGCTTTAGTTTATAACAGTTGATGAGTTTTTTGTTATTTTCTTCACTTCCAAACACATACAGAGAGAGACGCACCACAAAAAATTTGAAAATTTCTCATCTTATTCCTCCATATTATGCTTTTGGTAGGTTTACGCCACCGAGTTTTAAGCTTCCATGTTTATCTTATTTTTCAAGATCAGTCCTTGAATATGTGGAAAATCAATCTCTGCAATGATACAAGAAGACATTTGTCACTTAAGCAAGAGTTGGCGATGATCTACTCTTTTAATCGTTATAGAAAAATATTGTACTTTTGTTCCACATAAGCGTATGCATAAGTTGAAATCTTTTTATCTTCGGTTGAGGGTCAAATATATCCTTGTATTATTAAAAATATGTCATATTTATCCTTCATTTGAATTTTCTATCAAATATGTCCCCACCGTTATACATTAGGGCGATATATATCCCTCGACCGTTAAAACACCATTCCATATTTTTTAGTAGCACGTGGCATTTTATGATTGGACCAGACGATCCGCGCAATTTATTTAATTAAACCCGCCCCGACCCAACGTATTAAACACTATGAACGAGATATATTCGGTCAATCAGGTTGTCTTCTCCCTCACAAAGAAAATCAAAGAAAACCCAAGTGAGCCAAGGACTCACTTGAAACCAAAGGATCCATTTTCCATTTACTTTAACAGATGAAAACACAGGATCTAATTAGTGAGTGAAACTGTGAATACCGTGTATGTACTGATCTTTGGTGGCGCCTGAAGCTCACTGACATCAGCATACTGTACATCTATTGTAAACGTACCAGATCTGTAAAATGTCAGAGCTTTCACACTGGGTATCGGATTCTCTTTGGGGAAAACAATCGTACTCTGATGATGCTCTAATGCTCCATTTTGTGAATCTGGAGCAGGCCACTTCCACGACAATGCAATTGGGAAAGGGAAATAGTTCTACATATCCTGGCATGCGTGGTTACCCTAGACAATATTCCACGTCATGAATCAGGAAACGGCCTACAATTCCATCATAGGACGACTATGGATACACGTCATTCGAGTCGTTCCTTCAAGATTCTATCAAGTAATCAAATTTTTCACCCCGTGGGGATATTTAACATCCGAGGCGAGCCATGCATTGCTCAAGAATGCTACCGGATCGCCAAGGATTGCATGCACACCAAACAACTAAAAGGGGCAAGTGCGAAAGCATAGCATTTAACCATATGGGGAACCAAACAGGACGCGCAAGTAGAGGTCATCAAAGACCCGGACATCGTAGAAGCTTGCAAGGAAACCATAGAAGATCTCAATCCCATTGCATTTGATGTTGGACACAACCTCTTGAAGCCAGGTAAGTATCTTGAGTTTTTAACTAACAACACCGATTTGTTTGCTTTTTCCCACTCAGATATGCCAGGAATCCCAAGGATATCGCCACACACAGGTTGAATGTCGATCCACTTTATTTGCCAATATGACAAATGAAGAGGAAGTTCAATGCCATAATCAATGAGGCGGTCAGCAAGCAGGTTGACAAGTTATTTGCTAACGGTTCCATTAGAGAATTGAAATATCCCCAGTGGGTCGCCAATGTTGTCATGGTCAAAAAGAAGAATTGGAAATGGCAAATGTGTGTCGACTTCACCGATCTAAACAAATCATGCATGAAGGACTCTTTCCCGCTACCTCACATCGACCAACTTATCAATGCAATAGCAGGGTGCAAACTACTGAGCTTCCTGGACGCCTACTCTGGTTACAACCAAATTTTAATAGCTGAAGAAGATGAAGAAAAGACCACTTTCATCACCCATCAAGGAACATACTACTATAAGGTGATTCTATTCGAGCTTAAAAATGCAGGGGCCACGTACCAAAGATTAGTCACCAAAATGGTTAATGAATAGCTCGGTAAGACAATAGAGATTTACATCGATGACATGCTAGTGAAGTCGACAAATAAAGAGGATCACATTGGTCACCTGAAGGAAGCCTTCGAGATATAAAGGCGGTACAGGATGAAACTAAATACTAAAAAGTGTGCCTTTGGTGTAACTTCAGGAAAGTTCCTCGGTTTCGTAGTGTCACAATGGGGAATCGAGGTGAACCCTAACCAAATCAAGGCTATCGACACCCCATGTGCAGAAATTAACAGGGCGAATAGCCGCCCTTTCAAGGTTCATTTCATGATCCTCGGATAGATTCCACAAATTCTTCAATGTGATAAAGAAAGACCATAGGCTACAATAGAATGAAGAATGAGTCAACGCCCTGAGAAAATTGAAAACGTATCTATCCTCACTATCACTACTTGTTAAAGTGGACCCTAAAAGGTATCCTACAAAAACCTGAACTATCGGGTAGACTAGCCAAGTGGGCTATAGAACTAAGTGAGTACAACATAATATACCAACTACGAACTGTCAATAAATCGCAAGTGCTCGCCGACTTCATTGCTGACTTTAGCAACGAAGTATTTCATGAGGTAGAATAAGAAGAACTCCGCTCTTTCACACATACTGACCTCTAGGTCCACGTCTGTGCCTCTAACGCCTCAGGATCAGGACTGGACTCGTCTTCAAGGTACCTACAGAAGAAGTAATTTGCTAGTCCATACAATGCCCCAGGATGACGAACAACGAGGCTGAATATGATTATGTGATTACAATTATAAAGTACACCCTCATACATGGTGCTCAACGATTCATTCTCCACTATGACTCTCAACTCGTGGTGAACCAAGTCACCGGGACTTTCCAAATCAAATAGTAGAGACTAGAGATATACCAGTATGAAATCCACAAACTACTGCCACAATTCGATGAATGTCATTTCGACCAACTACCCAGGGCACGGAATATCGAAGTATATGGCCTCGCCAAACTAGTTGCGGCTACGAAGAATATCAACAAGGAGAACATAGTCACCCTCCTTCATTCCGCAATAGACCACGTCAAGGTACATTCAATATACTTAACTTGGGACTGGCATGACCGCTTCGTAGCCTATTTGCAGGATGGAACGTTCCCGTAAGATAAAAAAGAAGCCAAAAAACTCCGGATGCAGGCAGCCCGATACAACCTAGTAAATGGTTATCTCTAAAAAAGAAAATTCGGCGGCCCGCTAGCCAAATGTCTTAGGCCACATCAAACAAAGCAATTACTGGAAGAAGTACATGAAGGGCACAGCGGCGTGCATATGGGAAATCGAGCCCTTGTCCGATGCCTCATCTACGCCGGGTACTATTGGACCACCATGAAAAATAAGTTGCCGATTATGTTAGGAGATATGAACGATGTCAAAAATACGCCCCTATGATACATAAAGCAGGGGAACTCCATTTTTTCACTTCACTATGGCCATTTATAAAGTGGGGAATGGACATAGTCGCCCCCCTCCCAGCAAGACGAGGAAAGGCACGCTTACTTACTGATTACTTTTCTAAAAGGATGGAAGCAGGTGCCTACATTTAGATACGTGTGCAGGAGGTTATCACATTCATATGGAAATATATCATATGTCGTTTTGGGATCCCCAAAGAAATTAGCTACAACAACGGACATCAGTTCATCGGAAAGAGTACAATTGACTTTTTCAAATATTGGCACATCAAATGAATATTCTCCATGCCGTATCACCTTTCTGCCAATGGTCAAGCCGAGTCCTCCAATAAAGTAATACTGAATATATTGAAAAAAAAAAGCTAGAGAATGCTAAAGGTCTTTGGCCTGAACTGCTACTGGAAGTGTTATGGCGTACCGCACTACTCCAACAACCAGCACATGAGAAACGCCATATTCACTGGCCTACATGACTGGAGTAGTTATACCTGTCGAGTTCGGGGAACCCAGTTTGAGGTACTCCAACAAGCGGGCCGAGCAACGACAAAAGTAGGCTACACGATGTGGATGAAGTCGAAGAAAGAAGAGACATGGCCTACATGAGGATGGCAGCCCTGAAGCAACATGTAGAAAGATACTACAACAAGAGAGCCAAGGTGTGATCGTTCAAAGTAGGAGACTACGTCATCAAGTCTAAAACACACGCATCAAAATACCCCAATGAGGGAAAATTGGGAACAAATTGGGATGGACCATACAAAATCATAGCTGCAGCAAACAAAAGAGCATTCCAGTTATAAATAATGGATGTAAAGACACTCCAAAACAACAGGAACGCTGCCCGCCTCAACTACTTCCAATTATAAAAGAAGGCGTCACCTAAGTCGTACTCTTTTTCCCTCAACCGGGTTTTTTCCAAATCGGGTTTTTCTGGGGAGGTTTTTAATGAGGTGGCAAGGGAGAAGCCCCGAGGATCTACAAGATTTTCAATACCTCGACCCGTCTATCTAATCTCCGGAGCAATGTAATGAAGGGACTACATATAGATCATCAGTTCTGCATGTATGTACAGAATCAAATCCCAATTATATGTACACAGTCAAATCTCCATTATATGTAAATAATCAAATCTCCATTGTATCTATAGAATCAAATCTCCACCGTATGTGCAGAACCAAATCTCTATTAGGCGACATGCGACATCTTCCTATGGGAATGCAATCAAATCTCCAAAAAATGGCCAAGGCCATCGACAAAATAATGAGTTCGACCTTGTTCAAACTTTGACGGGATTGTACTTCGACGACAGTCCGAAGCGACATCCCTAGGGCTAAGGCCAGATGATGGTTCAAAGTAACATCCCCATTGCCAAGTACATTCTACAAAAATGAGCTCGACCTCGTTCGAACTATGACGGGAGCCTACTTTGATGAGAGTTCGAAGCAACATTCCTATCGCCAAGGCCATTCGACAAAAAATGAGTTCGACCTCGTTCGAACTACGACGAGATCCTACTTCGAAAACAGTTCAAAGTAACATCCTCATGGCCAAGGACATTCGACAAATTATGATTTCGACCTCATTCGAACTACGATGGGATCCTACTTCAACGACAGTTCGAAGAAACATCCCTATGGCCAAGGACATTCGATAAAAAATGAGTTCGACCTTGTTCGAACTAGGACGGGATCCTATTTCGATGACAATTTAAAGTAACATCTCCATGGCCAAGGCCATTTGACAAAAAATGAGTTCGACCTCATTCGAACTATGATGGGATCGTGCTTGAATGACAGTCCCAAGCAACATCCTAAAGGCTAAGGCAATCGAGGACAAAAAATGAGTTTGACCTCGTTCGAACTACGACGAGATCCTACTTCGAAAATAGTTCAAAGTAACATCCCCATGGCCAAGGACATTTGACAAAAAATGAGTTCGACCTCGTTCGAACTACGACGGGATCCTACATCGACGACAGTTCGAAGCAATATCCCTATGGCCAAGGTCATTCGAAAAAAATGAATTCGACCTTGTTCGAACTACGACGGGATCCTATTTCGATGACAATTTGAAGTAACATCTCCATGGCCAAGGCCATTTGACAAAAAATGAGTTTGACCTCGTTCGAACTATGACGGGATCCTGCTCAATGAGAGTACCAAGCAACATCCTAATGGCCAAGGCCATCGAGGACAAAAAATGAGTTCGACCTCGTTCGAACAACGACGAGATCCTACTTCGACAACAGTTCCAAGCAACATCCCCATGGCCAAGGACATTCGACAAAAAATGAGTTCGACCTCGTTCGAACTGCGACGGGATCCTAATTCGACGACATTTCGAAGCATCATCCCAATGGCTTGAGCCATCGACGAGTAACCCCAACATCATAAGCACTTCAAATAAAAGCAGATCGACAAAATATATTTTTACATTGCATCAAAATATTATTTACAATATTAACTAACAGGCTCAAGTACGCCCTCTACAACAATCTCAAAATAAAAGAAAAAACAAGCGAAGACTACACATCATCCTCGATATGATAAACATCTTCGTACTATGAGTCCTTTGATTGGCGTCATCGAAGATGTCGCCCCCATCAAGTGTATGGGGGTCATACCCGCAAGCCTCAGGAGCACTAGTTGTGGTATGCGCGGCCTAAAGCTCCACTTCAGTCACCCTTCCCTTGGCGTGAAAAGCCTTGTACACATCTAGCTGAGCCTCAGCATGGACCCACAACTCATATAAATGATGAGGCGCGACCGGATCGGCTAAGGCACGAGATGTAGAAGACTGGGATCCAATTCAGTGCAGATAGCTCCGCCTCTAACGCCTTAACACGCCCCACAACTTTAAGGTTAGAGGCCTCCCACTCACTAGCCAACTCCGACCTAGAAATGTGGAGGGTGTCTTCCAAAGACACCGTATCAAAAATAGCCGCCTCTAGTATATCAGCACGAACGTCCAGCTCACCCCTAAGCCCTTCAACATTCGCTGCCTTAGCACTCAACTCAGCGGTCAAGTCATCCACCTTCGCCTGAAAATCGGCATTCTCACCCATCAACCCCTTGCTCAACTCGAGCTCATACTTCCTCACCTTTAGAGAGGCCTCCAACTCACTCCTACGGGAAATAGCCCTCACGAGCTCCTCATACCTCTCCCTCAGCTCCTCAACCCTACGCTCCAATTGGTTTTCCCGCTCCTTAAGCCCCTCATGAAACACCTGGAACTTGGGGTCCTGATGATAGATTCGGCCTCCCCCGATTCTTAGCACGATACTACTAATATTTAGACGATATCTTCTCATAAAGGCCTATCCTCTTCTTCTCTCACTCTCTTTATCAACCTCCATGATGAGGGTTCGGAAAATAAAAAGGAAAAATAGAAGGGGAGAAGTGAGAAACAAAATGCAGAATGACGATCACCACATAACTCTAGAGACGAAAATGTATGAAAAGGCACCTACCTACAGGGCCATACCATCGACTTTCTAAGAAAACTCAACATCGTTCATCACCCTAAGAATCTCATTTTTAGGAGCAGCATATAGAGGAGCTAGAGTAGAGGCAACTTGCTCGCTGTTTAGCAGCAAGTTATAGTCCCCTGGAACGACTATATGACGATCAAACCTGTCCATCCTAACCTCCACATGGGTATGGCAACCCAAGAACTCATTGACATCCTATGGGTCGTTGTCCGTACCTGAGCCGTCACCCTCGAGATGACGCCCTCAAACATTAGGCGACACAACGCCCTCAACATAGCGCACTAAGACGGCAATGGATAAGCTCATTCCACTCGGGAAGACCTCCTCATTAAAACAACGTCAGCCATAAAAATAGGTACATGGGTTATCTGCGACACCCTACTCCTACCAACATCTCTGGCTACGCCCTTTTAGAGTTCTGGACTTCAACTTTTCTTCGATGACGGCTCATTCCCGTTCGAGCATTTATCCAAAGGTTGCAAGACCGGCACCGAAGAAGCCTCTTCCCTCACGGCCACGAATTGAGACGGGCCCTCCAATTGAATAGGTTGAGGGTGACCTTATCAAACAAACTCGTTTAAAATAAGTCGTGTATATGTAGTAGTGACGGCTTGACAAAAGATAGGGACTGGTGCCCTTCGCCTGGAAGTCGCTAAACCTGTCGTCACAAAGGGTTGTACAATCAAATAAGGTCGCACTACCAATGAAGTAGTAAGGGAAACATTTACCTAAGGGGATCCTACGACCGTATCGCTTCACATTGTGGGCGAATCCCGAGTCTCTACTGCATGAGGCAATAAACGGGCCACCCAATTCCTAATACATGCAATAGGGCGAGGCAGATGTCCCATAGTTGCAAATAGAAAGCATGCGAACTTTATAATAAATACAAAAGGAGGAAGAATGAAACAAGTGGAGACACTTACGAACTCCATTCCATCGTTCCAGAAACCTGGTGGCGTCATAAACGACATGCTCAGTTTTGACAAAAAAATACTTGTGCCAAAACTTGCGACTTGCCCGGTCATCTGTCTCGACCATCAGCCTCTTCGTACCATGGAACCTCAAGTGCACCATGGTACCTCTGAGAAAGTCGGGCGTGAACAAATGCAAAATATGGTGGACAAAAACGTCATACGATGCCAATTTTGCATACTTGGTCACTAGTACAAGTATCTTGAGCGTATACGGTGAAAGCTGTGGTGGACAAACTTGGTAAAATCTACAAAATTCTTCCGTCAAAGGGAAAAGAGAAAAAGTATAACCGATCATGAGAGGGTACTCATAGAAGGCACAGTACCTAGGTCTATGAACATCTACGTAGTCTCCCCCACCAGTACTATCTCTACGTGAGCAGGGATGTCATACTTCACACGAAGAGCATCGATATGAATCTTCTCCATCATAGAGTATATGGGCGCTGGAGTAGGAGGATGATCTTTAAGAAAGTCTCTTCAAGACAATGGAAACCTTGGCAGCAGCTCCTCTTCTGGGGGAAAGTTGCCGCCCTTCTCTACCACCGTTCATCACCGCCATGAGGAGGTGGCGTAGATAATGGGGTGGCCTCCGTGACTTCCTCATGAGAATGACGAGACTTTGGCATGATGTCATTCTAAGGGATATCAACATAAATTGAAGAAGGAAGAAGAAGCTTAAAACGAAGAACGTAAGAAGGAAGAGAGAGAGATATAAGAGCCAATGAGGAGGGGTGAAAGAAGTTATCGAGAGTGAAATAGTTAATGTTTTTCGGAAAAACAAACCCTTCCCCTATTTATAGGGTTGGGTGGCGCCAAAATCGAGGCGACAGGTCACAAAGCAGCACAAGAATCGAAGCATCAAGCGTCAGTCCGTGCCTCGATAACCTGTATAATGATGACACACATAAAGGTAACATCATTTCCCGGTAAAGTATATTGTGAGCATGTAATTTTTGCCCTGTATGAATTACTCCAATAAAATGTCAGAATTTTTTTTTCCCAATTTTTGCAATTTTATATTATATTTTATAGGATTTTGTTAATTATTCGCATTTTTTGTGCACATCACTCGGTGTTTTGCTGAACACGTTGACCATCTTTAGTTGGTCACGCCATAACGTTTGAACCAGAAATATTTCCCTATAAGAAAGCATGAAGTCGGCTCATCGAGGATGCATTCGGTCGCAACCTTGACAAGCAGAAGGACTGACTGTATGGGTCCAAATTTGACCGACCACGATCTGCCATGAAGTACGACAAACGACCGGGTATCCACAAGTCGATGTTTCTATGGGAACGACCTTAAGGCAAAGGAAGAACCATGTAATAGTGTAAGCCCATTAGGGGACATTAGAAATATTCCGTCGAATATTTCTTGTATTTTTGTTTTCTTATAATTTAGAAGAGTTTCTCTTTAGTATAAAAGGGGGGATAACTTTGGGATCCTTCCTTTCTTCAAATGCTTCAAAATCTACATACTATGTGGTACAAGGGATTAGTAACCCTGTAATGGGGGGAGAAAATCTTCGGGAAAATAGATATTGGAGAACAGAAAGAAACTTGTTAATGATTATCTCTTTATCTATTACTTCTTCTAGAGATTATTATATTCAGTTAAGATTTACTTATTTATCTTTGATTGATTTGTTCAAAAAAATTGTTAATATCTTTTAAGTTAAACAACCTCGAGACAACTTTCAGTTGTTGAAGAAGAGAGGGCAGAGATCGAAGAAGAGAGAATAGAGGAATAGAATTAGCTATTTAGGATTTTTTTTTCTTTTTTGAAAAGAAAAGGAGGAAGATTAGGATTTTTTGTAATGGAGATGATGAGAGAATTGAATTTGGTGAAAAGTGAGAGTGAAAAATCTGATAAATGAAAGTGAGAGAAGAAAGAAAGGAATTAGAATTAGGGAAAATTTACGTGGGAGAGAGGAAAAAGGAACGTGGGGTATAGCTTTTAAAAAGAGATGGGCCAATGTGGGTAATAAAACAACAATTGGGCTAAAACTGGTGATGCAGAAGATATCTGTGGGTTTGAATGATATCTTATAAAATTAGGGGTCTATGTGAAGAGGCTGAATATAATAACATAGAACATAACTATTGAGAAGAAATATCCTAAAGATATCACTTCAGTTAAATTTTGACCACAAGTGACGAGATATATTTATTTGAAGGTCTACCGCTATCCCTCCACAGATAATCTGCAGAATTTTTTTAAAAAATGGCAGCTAAAATGGCTGTATCTTACGCACTTGGCATAAACTTTGCAGTTGCATCAAGGGAACTTTTTCCATCTTCTCCACAACCCCTCAGTTTAAGCTCATGGAAAAGAAGGGGAAGCCATTTCAGGGTTTCTGCGAAATTAGGTTTGGTTTAACTGTTTAAGTTCGCCAAAGTCAATATATAGTTTATTATGATATTAGAATATGTTTTTGGTAATCTTGATAGGGGGAGAAGAGGGTGATGTCAAGAAAGACAAGAAGAAATTCATCACTAAAGAACAAGAACCTGAACAGTAAGTTTTCCATCTAGTCCTATGTTTGTTGTTTCTGAATTTTGCCTACATGATCATAACTGAAGTTTTGATGAATCCGTTTGACATTGAATTCGTCAGAACTTACTTTAGTGGCACGTAGTACATTGGTTTGGTTTGAATAGAGTAGGATGGAGTTAAATGACTTGTATAGTGACCCAAACTACCTTGAAATTGAGCCATAGTGATTGATTTCTGTCTTGTTTTTAGTATTAGCTGTTTTGGTTTTCTTGATTTTGATTATTTTGTCAAGAACACATTGGATATTTGAAGTGAGTCATGACGTAACCGGTAAAGTTGGTGACATGTGACCAAGAAGTCACGTGTTCAAGATGTGAAAACAACATCTTGCAAAAATACGGGGTAAGACTGCGTATACTACGCCCTTGTGATTCGCCCTTTCTTGAACCCTACGCATAGCGAGAACTTAATGCACCGGACTGTTTTTTTTTCTTACATCGGATATTTGACAAGAAGATTGAGTTTTTCTGAATTACTTGTAGTTTATTGAGAAAAATAAGCGAAAGGGATTGCTTGGTTTTAGGTATTGGCAGACAGCAGGAGAAAGAGCAGGGGAGAACCCTATGATGACACCTCTTCCCTATATAATCATATTTGGAATGTCAACACCCTTTGTGATCTTGGCTGTTGCTTTTGCAAATGGTTGGATTAAGGTTCCAATAAGATGAGTAAAGACTGATCCACAGAGAGTTGCAAGGACTTTTGGATGTCTCATTTTATTTATTTTGCACTTACCTTTTTCTTCAGTTGAGTTTGCAATGTACAAGAGTAACACCAGTCTATACACAATATTTTGTTTATAATTTGCTGTATCATAGGCAGATATCGAATTTCTAGTTGGTTGGTGCATAGTATTATGGCATTTGTTATTCTGTTCTGGTACCGTCCGTAGCGTGCATCCTCCATTCTGACAATTGAAAGGAGCAGAAACCTAAATACAGTTCTCTTGTCAGATGTTCTTTTGTGGAAGTATTTGAATATGATCGAGTATGAGAATGGACTATGGTTATCTTTGATCATGTGAAAAAATTTGAGCATTAGGCCAATACTTCTATAAAAATTCATCTCTTTCTTGATGCATTTCTGCTGGAAGACTTACATCCTCGTGAAAAACGAAAAAGAATAGGAGAAAACAGAAACTTTAGATGATCAAAAGATGATAAATTGTTGATACATATCCATTCCCTTCAGATCTCTCTGAGTATATATGCAACCATAAAAAAATAAGTAGATTGAAATCTATGTCACATCTCCTTTTTCTACCCGAATGACGGTATAAAGGAGTCTTTTCAATTAAAGTGATATTAATCGAAATGAGATTATTTATTTGTTTTTTTAGAGTCACCACTTGTAATAGTTTATTTGGTGTTCTAAGTCATCGGTTTATTTTAAATCCCAAATCGAGGAAATATTTGACTCTATTGAAAAGTCTGCAAAATCAGAAAATCTAGGTAAGAACTTCTGTTAACCCGGAAGAAGGTGTTAAGCCTTCTGGGGTTCCGTGGTTCTAGCACGATCGCTTAAACTAGTAATAATTGGCCTCATTATCTGATTTACTATGTGTCTTAAACGTATTGTGCCTTTTTAATTTTATAATCGCTTTTAATTATTTCAACCTGCTTTTAGGATATATGAAATTATTTCTTGAACAAGCTACGATTGTCGTACACTTACCGTTTTGGAACACACCGTAAATCACGCTACATGAAATGCACCCACGATCCGTGACATGTTTTATCTCATTATTGTGAAAACTTGTTACGATTTGGTCACGTGAAATGCACACTCGATTTTGGGGATTAGGTATCATAACTATGTCACATGAGCGGTACCAATAGTCACGATGATTTAATTTCGTGCCTAAAGCATACTACAAATAATCAGTTTTTTTTTCTAAAATAATCTTAATGGTTGTAAGCATCTAAAAGTGTCTAATGATAAAATTACCAACTAAGTTGAGGAAAATATCACTTAATTATGACCAGCACAAGGTATAAGAGGAAGCAGCCCAATTGGGCTAAATAGTGAAAACAAGCCCAGTCGCCGATCATAAATGGTTGGGCTAAAACGAGCTGTGTTCAATATCAATAAAAATTACCAGAAACATACATTTGCCCAAGGATGGAATCCAGTTTATTTAATATGAAAATAAGAATATGATTCAAGTTTAAAAATTAATTACACTACACATGATTTACAATACATAAAAAAAATAAGTCTATGCCATGTTCAAAAGGCAAGCCCATAGCTAGAGTCAAGCTATTGGGTTTAATGCCCAGACCCAATAGCCTAGGCCCAGACTTGTTGGAGATTATTTTCCCAATCGGGCTCATTTGCAAGTATGGCCTAGCTTGAATCGCAGAAGCACAACTGGCCCATAGCCTTAACTGTTGCGACATTACAAATTACATTAATAAAGAAGCATTGCTATAACAAATAATGTTTTGACAATCGGAAAAAGTTACATTGGAATACCTAATACATGAATTACTTCAACAACAACTAATTTATTACTTTAGAATTATATGAGAAGAATACATCAACTAATTTTATTATAATATTTGAGAAAGTCGACAACCTAGTGAACTTTTGCCCTTTTTGAATATTACTGATCCAACCAAGACCTAACTCACCACCTGGAGCCACAAATTCCAGCTTCTGGCTTGAGAAAAATATGCTGATTTGGCCAACTAGTGACCAAATCCACAAGTTGTAGCCCATAAGCAAAGTGACCTCAAACAAAGTATTATGTTGTTATCATGTGAGTAGAAGAAAAAAGAAAGACAGTTTCAGCGGTTAAAGTTCAGAATTAGTATAAGATTTTAACTTAAAAATTTCAGACTTGGCCATTTTTCAAAGAAGGAATTACAAGTATTACTAAATCAAATGAAGTGTTCATGCTAGTTCGTTTCCATACTTAAACTCATATAGCAACAAATTATTTAGGTCTATGACAATGTAATCAACCATTACATGAAATGACACTTATTCATGGCATATAATTACATCTTTATTGATATTATATCATTCCAAATAGGCAATACATCAAGAGAGGTAAAATTAGTACGTTAACAATAACAAAAATCAGTAGTAAACAGATGAAATGCAGACTGAAACTTTAAAGAAGGAGCAGAAACCACAACCAAACAGCAGCAGTATGAAACCAACCTAGAAACCAAAGAAATAGCCCTTAGACTTCAAAAATCCGAGCACTTAAAGAAAATCAGCCTACGGGTTCCAATCAGAAAACCAATGTTCTTAGCCAATAGAATGTTTCAAAAATTCCTTCTTTGTATTCTGAAAATTGTAGGTGGTGATATGCTGATGATGTTGTGTGTCAGAATGAGTGAATGCCTATTCTTTATATAGAATGCACAAAGATAACATAAAAATGGAATATTCTTGTACTTGCAGTTAATACATCCAAATGTGCAAATAATTCTTCTGTACCTTGCGGAAATTCACAACTATTTACCCGGTTTTCATGTTCCTCAATGCATTTGATACCAGTCAGTCTATAGCTCATGTACCCTGGACGATGGCAAAAATGTTCTTCTATCCAGATTTGTAAAAGCTAGTTGCAACCCTCAAAAATCTTTCCCCCAGCTTAACAAAGAATCAAGGCTCGGTAAATTTTTGCTAGGATCATTGGTATAATAGTTACATTATCCTTTTCAATTATGAAGTCAACCACTCCTTCGAGCCCCAACTCTATATCTCCATCGCTCCTTGGGTAGATTAGGGTACCTAATAATGCACTACAATGTCAAGTTCTCCGCGTGCTTCCCGTCTGATTTTATTCCCTTGATGACTTAAACCGGTATCCGAAGCCTCAAAACTATGAGGGTCCCCATAATGGCAGTATAGGAAGTAGAATGTGCAAAATCCTTCAGCAAAATTTCCATCTTTGCCTTCCCGACAAATACTCAGAAGATCCAAAAACTTGTGAGGGGTTACAGCCATTGGTTCCACTAGGTATCGACTCCTGAGATTTCCGTTAAGGCCAGCATAGCCTGCTATCTCCTCAGGTCTAGGGGTTAACTCAAAATCAAATAAATGGAACACATTGTGCGTCAGGTTCCAAAATGATAGCAAAGATTCAATTAAGTCCAACCTTGGTTTAATCTTCAAGAGACTAGTGAGCTCGCCTAAAGCGTTTATCACATCACCTCTGTTGACTTCCCCGAAGTCATTCCACCATATATGGAGTCCTATCAGCATTTCCTCTACAATTTTGAAAGGTTCATTTTCGATAGAGCTCATCTTGCACATTTATTTAAAGTGATCGGCTAAAAAAATATAATTTATTTTGACCCAAAAGGAAGATTATTCTTTTTGTAAAATTACAACTCAAACAACATTCTCAAAACAAAACACCTTTGCAAATACGGCCCTTCAGTACTTCGGGAAAGAAGATTTTAGGGTTGTGTTTGCTAATTGGCCAAGAATTTAAAAAAAGACCATAGGTGGCTATTCTTAAAAAAAACATCCTTTCGGTTCCCTGTCAGGATATTTCTGGCTATTTAGACAAAAACGGCATCGCCTAATTTTTTGCGATAAAAATGACAACATTTCATATTTTTGGATTATTTTTGCAAAATTGGGACTGGACCTGATGAGGGTTGCCTACATATTCCACAGAAGCATCACCGAATTTGCAACTTGTCAGGACCTCATTCTAAAATGTGAATATGACTCTAACAGAAAAGAAGTCACACGAAGTGTACACTTCCCAGATAATTTAGAAGACTCAGATAAAAGAGGGTTTCGTAGCAATTTATGTACAGTTCAAACAATATCAAAGCGGTAAAAAGAGGCGTTTAACACATTAGGCTCGAACACGTAAAAATCAGATAAAAATAAAGCCAAGTATAATAGTTATTCTAAGATCGAATTCGTGAACCCTGAAACAAAGGGACATGGTTCTTTATCCCCATAAGAGTCGCCAGAGTTGTCACACCTCCTTTTTCTACCCTAAGGACAGTATAAGGGGGTTTTTTCAATTAAATTGACAATAATCGAAATGGGATTATCTTTTTTAGATTCTCTACTTGGAATAGTTTATTTGGTGTCCCAAGTTATCGGATTTATTTTAAATTCCAAATCGAGTAAAATTTTGACTTTATTTTAAAAGTCTATGAACAAAAAATCTAGGTAAGGAATTTTGTTAACCGGGGAAGGTGTTAGGCCTTTTTGAGTTCTGTGGTTCTAGCACGGTCGCTTAAAGTATTAATAATTGGCCTAATTATCTGATTTACTACATGCTTTAAACCTATTGTGCATTTTTAATTTATAACGGCTTTTAATTATTTCAACCTAATTTTAGGATTTATGGAATTGTTTTGGAACAAGTTACGATAGTGGTACACTTGCCATTTTGGGACATTCCACATCAAGCTATATGAAATGCACCTGCGTTTCGCGATATATTTTATCTTATTATTGTACAAAGTTATTACGATTGGGTCACATGAAATGCACACCAGATTTTGGGGATTAGGTATCATAACTATATCACTGGAGTCGTACTCATAGTCACGATAATTTAATTTCGCGCCTAAAATATGCTAAGAATATTCAGGTTTTTTACAAAACTAATATTAATGGCTGTAAGCATCTAAAAATTTCTAATGTTAAAATCACCAACTAATTTTAGGAAAATATCACTAAATGATGACCAGCCCAACTTTAAGAGGAAGCAGCCCAAATGGGCTAAATAGCGAAAACTGACCCAGTCGTCGATCTTAAATGGCTGGGCCTAAAACGAGTTGTGCTCAATATAAAAAAAACACATAAAACATACATTTTCCCAACGTCGGAATCCAGTTCATTTCAATGTGAAAATCAGAATATAATTCAAGGTTTGAAATTAATTACATTACACATTATTTACAATACATAAAAGAAATAAGTTTATGTTATAGTTCAAAAGGTAAGCCCATAGTTGGGGGTCAAGCTATTGGGTTTAATGCTCAAGACCAATGGCCTAGGCTCAGACTTGTTGGATATTATTTTCCCAATTGGGACCATTTGCGAGTTTGGCCCAACCTGAATCGCAGAAGCAGAAGTCTAATTTTATCAACTGGTCCATATCCTTAACTATTATGACATTACGAACTACACTAATAAAGAAGCATTGCTATAACAACTAATATAAAAGTAATTGGATAATCAGAAAAGTTTACATTGGAATACCTAATACATGAATTACTACAACAACAACAACTAATTTATTACATTAGAATTCTATGAGAAGAATACATCAACTAATTCTATTACTGTCACGATCCATTTCCATGATAGGTCATGATGGTGTCGAACACAATTATCAGGCAAACAACGCAAAAAATACTAAATAAGTTCTCATTTACTTTTACCCAATAGTTGCAATGATTCCTTAGGCTGAAATTAAAATTAGAAATGATCAGTAAAGCCAAAAACAATCGTACACTCCCAAAATAATAGTCTATTAATGTGTGTGTCAAGACCTGGTGTCACAAATTGTGGTCAACTAGTAGAATATACAAAAATATTACATTATTCTACTATCCGAAACAAAATAGACATAAAAAATATACATAAGAGAGACTCCTTCAGGCTGTTGAACGACATGGGAAGGGAAGCAACTTACCGTAGAAGTCTTGAAATCCACTCAGGAATGCGCACCAGACTGATAGCCAGAGACACTTGCCTCAAATCCTGTACAATTAAGTACAGAAGTGTAGTATGAGTATATAAACAATATGTACCCAGTAAGTATCCCGTCTAATCTCGAAGAAGTAGAGACGAGAGGTCGACTTGATACCTACTAGGGTCAAATCATATGAGAAAGAATTTATACTAAGCATGAATAACACAATTAATTAGCATTTTATGGCAAGGAAAAACAGCTCTTTTTCTATGTAATATCATAGGTATCCGTTTACGTTTCAAGGACATATACGAAGTTCATTCCATAGAAAATACAAAGTAAAGCATGCGCAAGCAAAAACTATTGACGTACGGTCCGATCCAACATAAAAGTAAATTTTGCATTGTCGAGGGTCGAACGGAACGAACTATAGATTCATCTATCACCCCACTCGCAAATCACACGTACGGCGCGGTCAAATAAAATAAGCTTAACAACAAGCAGACAATAATGTATATCTGAGATGTGGTTATTCACAGGAATATTCAAATTCTCTTTTAAAAGACCACGGAAGGTAAGGTTCCTCTTACTAGTCTCATTTTCCTTAATCAATATGATTTTTATGAATCCAAATTTAATATGAAGTTACAAGGATATAACACAAAGCATGCTTCTGGGTCCTAGACTACCCCGACATAGCATAATAGTAGCTATGCATGGACTCTCGTCACCTAGTGCATATGTAGCCCCCGCACATAGTAGCAATTAAATCAATTATCACACATATGGGGATAATTCCCTCTTATAAGATTAGAAAGGAGACTCATATCGCTGCAAGTATACTTCCAAATGCCAAGTACAAGCCCAAACTCTTAATTTGAAGACGAACGATCCAAAACTAGTTAAATAAAGTAGGAACTAGTCAATATAAGCTCACAAGATCATATTCTAGCTATCTACAAATTTCCCAATCCTCAACACGAGATTCCCAAAATCCGGCACCGGGCCCACGTGCCCGGATTCCGAAATATTTCAAAGGAAGTTGTTCTCTATAACCTAAGGATCAATAACATATGATTTCTAATTCATTTGATAACAAATTTTGTAGTTAAATCTAACTTTTATTAAAACACTAGGTTTTGCTCTAACCCCTTGATTTTACTTAAATTTTTGTATTTAATCTACCTAAGACACAGTTATTAAACTAAGGATTAGCGAGAATAACTTATCTCAAGATGCTAGGTTGAAGTCTTCTCTCAAAAGCTCCCAAAATAGCCAATGGTGAAGTGAATAGTGGTAAAAATGACTTAGAACTCGTATTGAATGAAACTCACTGCTTCAGCAATTTCTGCATCTGCAGTCAATGGACCGCATCTGCTATCCCACCTCTGCGAGGAAGAGAACGCATTTGCAAAAATTGGCTAAGCAGGCTAGGACCGCTTCTACAGTATTGAAGTTGCCGCTTCTGCAGCTTGGGAGCCGCTTATGTGGTTCCTGGCCTTGTCTCCCTTGGCCGCTTACGCGATAGGAGGACCGCTTCTGTGGTCTCTCACCTACGGTCAACCAACCACATGTGTGGTTATGATAGAAGCAAATGCTTCGGCACTTCTAAAAAATTCCTATTTCACTTGAGCCTCGTCCGATTGACGCTCGGGGCTCTCAGGCTCTGCTTGAACATACCGACAAGTCTCAAATAATGAGATGGACCTACTCAAACCTCTAGAATGTCCAAAACAACTTAAATCCAAGATTCAACGTCCCCCCTCCCAAAAAAACCAAATGAATCAAATTTATGAACTTCATGGTTCTTAATTTTCCTCTAACGAGCCGAAACACACTTAAACTTCTCAGATTGAAACCAAATTTTGCAAGCAAGTCTCAAATGTTATATTTGACATGTACTGGTCTTAAGAACCAACATACGTGCTCAATACCAATGTGGTCAATCATTAATTAGTTTCTTTAAATCCTTAGAATTTCAGTTTAACAATTTATAATAAAAATTCATTACTCGGGCTAGGGACCTCAAAATTTGATTCTGGGCATACGCTCATGTCCCATATATTCCTACAAACCTTCAAGACCGTCACAAATCCGGGTCTGTTTCTTCAAAATGTTGACCACTGTCAAACTTGGCCTTTTAACAAAATCCTAAGAAATCAAATGAGCATATTTCAACCCACACTTTTCCAAATCTCGAACCAACCATCCCCACAAGTTGTAAATTAGCTAAAGTAAGCACGGAAATTTTTATTTAAGGAAAAGGTATATAAAAGATAAAACATCCAATCGGGTCGCTACAATTACAATGTTTGAGAAAGTTGATACCCTAGTGAACTTTTGCCCCTTTGTGATAGCACTGATCCAACCAAGGCCTAATTCACCATCTGGAGCCACCAATTTCTGTGTAATAGTAACAACCATATCCACAAGTAATAGCCCATAAGCAAACTGACCTCAAACAAAGCACTATGTTATCATCGTGTGAGTAGAAGAAAAAAGAAAGCTAACTTCAACAATCAAAGTTCAGAATCAGCATAAGATTTTGGCTTAAAAATTTCAGACTTGTCCATTTTTCAGAGAAGGAAAAGTATTAGTAAACCAAATAAAGTGCTTATGCTAGTTCATTTCCACACTTAAACTCATTTAGCAACAAATTAATTAGGTCTATGAAAATTTAATCAACCACTACATGAAACAACAGTTATTCATCGCATATAGTTGCATCTTTGTTGATATTATATCATTCCAACAAGGCAGTACATCAAGAGAGGTAAAATCAATACCTTAACAATAGCAAAAATCAGCAGTAAACAAATGAAATGTTGACTGAAACTTTAAGGAAATAGCAGCAACTAAAACCAAACAGCAGCAGTAAGAAACCAACCCAGAAACCAAAGAACCGCCCTTAAACTTATAAAATTAGGGCACTTAAATAAAATCGCCCTAGGGTTCCAATCAGAAACCCAATTTTCTTAGCCAAAAGAAAGTTTCAGAAATTCCTTCTTTATATTCTGAAAAGTTTATGTGCAGATATGCTGATGATGTTGTGTGTAAGAATGAGTCAATGCATATTCTTTATATAAAATGCACAAAGATAGCATAAAAATGGAATATTCTACCCTAGTTTCTGAAATGTCGAATAGTACACCATATTTGGACAGTTGTCTATCCTTTTTCAGCCCAATTCTAGCATTTTTCATGCTAGAAATGGGGACAGTTGTACAGATACTAGAACCTTTTGATTTTGCTCACTGTAAAATCCAGGTTTACCCCTCCAATTACTAATTATTTCAGTTTCAACCAATATTCTTATCCTATTTTGATTCCATAAATCCCTTAACGACCTTCTAGAACCAGCTAAGTGATTTTTAATTAAGTTTCCTTAATTTGTTTCAACCATATCAACTTACAGACTTGTGGTATTACCTTTAATTTATGAAATTAACCTAAAGTCTAAGGTATCTAGGTTTCAATTCTAACCATTTAAACCTAATTTATAGGTTTTCATAGCTATCCCTATAATAACCAAACAATAACTAAAAAAAATAGAATGCTAATGCAAAGAAACCTAGAAATCAACGTAATTAGTTTGCAATTAAATAGATTAATCAATTAAGGCTAAGGTCTTCTTAATAACTAATCAGAGATCGGCCAAGAAAATTATTAATTAACTCTTAAAACTATTCTAATAAACTTAAACTAAACATTGAAACGAATATAAAAGAAAAACGAACACAAAAGAGAAACAGAATAGTCAATTTATAAAACACCTAAAATTAAACCTAATTAACCGAACCTTATGCACTCGAAAATTAAACTTCAGGTAGTTTAGCCTGTTGTAATTGACTTAAACAAAATGATGCAAATAGACGAGATCAAGCAGCCAAGAAAAAGAAAGAAGAAAAAAACCTAACACTATAAATACCTAAAGAATGCAGGCTAAAACCGAAAGTAAACATAAAGAAGAATAAAAAGATAAAAAATAAATAGAAAAGTGAAAGAAATTACCTAAAGCTCGTTTCAGGAATGAACCAGCCAAAGTCGACGAAAATAAAGGGTAAAATAGGGACTCTGACAACCGTTAATCGACTGTTCTTAATAAGAGCAGTCGATTAATGGACATCTTGGGTTAATATAGCCCAATACTGACCAAAAACTGAAAAATAAAAGTTAGGGTTTCTAGGGTCTAAGATCTAATATTCGAGAAGTTGGAGACTAATTAAAAGGGAACTATGATAATATTTGGAAAGAGGATGAGCAAGTGATCCTCCAGTGTTAATTTGAGGCAGTTTAAAGGTACTCAGCCACCATAATGTGATTTCCAAGCAGCGGAGAGGGGCGGAGCCGGTGAGAGGTGAGAGAGCAGCTAGGCTTTTTCTATTAGAGGGTATAAAGACAGAAAAGAGAGGGATTGGTTCGGACATTTTTATATTTATGAGTGGGCAGTTGCGAGCCATTGGATCATTGGGATCCAACGACCGGGATTAAATGGAATCTAAACATTATCGTTTCGATAAGTGAGGGTTTGGACCGGTGGACTCAAATTGGGCTTGATGTGCAAACAGGTTAAAAAAGGGTAATTAGGTCATCGGATTCGGTCTCTAGGTGGCCCATATTCGAAAACCGCCTTTTTTATTGCTTTTCCTTTTTTCTTTTTATTTAATTTTAAAATCCTAATTAAATTAATAAAGTCCTAAATTAAATTCTAAATTAATCTAACCTATTAAATCAAACTCATTATCTTTTTATAATGATTGCAAAATTAGTTAACCCTAAATTAATGAAGGAAAAATTTCTAATCTAGCGTTAAACGCTAAAAATGTAAAATGAATGATATTTTTGCAATTTTTATTTTAATAAATCAATTAATTAACTAATTAATCCTAAAATATGAACACAAAATTTAATATACAATGCATGATAATTTTAATATTTTTGGTGCATTTTTCATAATTTTAAAAACATTAAATGTGCAGAGAAATGCAAACATTTAATCTAATCCTACAAAAATCCTATAAATTTGAAAACAATCTGGAAAAAATCTATTTCTTTATCTTTGTAGGAATAGTTTTGGCAGGGGAAAAATCACTTTCTCACAATCTATAACTCCAAATGTATTTCAAAGTACATGCTTAGCAGAAAAGAGAAATATATAGGGTAAAATATGTTCCTGTTAAATGCTTGAATAATAGAGAGACGCGTGGAGTCGGAGATAAATGAAGAGCGAGGCAAGTGGAAATCAAGTCTGGGGATATCAATCTCGGTTGTCCGCGAAGGCGATATTGCTGATAAAGACAAATAAATGTATGTCACCCGGTAGCATTCAATGGAGAATATTCTGTAGTATTACATATATAATCTGTTATAGAGAACATGGTATTCATAGCCTGCCGTCACACATTCATCAACTGCCCCCATAATTATCATTTAAGAGGAGCTTGATCCTAAGACCTTATTCGCTAGATGCAGTAGTAACTTCAACAGCCATTGCAATGGAGGCGAATTTTCTGACAAACTTATGCTATATACTATTCAAAAGCTCAATAACATTTTATTTCTTTCTTATTAAGAATAGGGCTGCATGGGCAGAAAAGGCATGGGAGTAGAGCCTCACTAAAGCATAGGGATGGATGGGCAGTAAAGGCATGGGAGTAGAGCCTCGTTAAAGCATAGGGTTGCATGGGCAGAAAAGGCATGGGAGCAGACCCTCTACAACCACTTCATTTCCTGCATGACTCTATGTGAGTATTATTGGTATACCAGTTAAGAAGGCATCTTTCCATTCTCCATTGTCTGTTGGCCTTAGTGGTTTTAGTTTTGGTGATTGACGAAGGAACATATGCATGAATCAAGTCCATGAATAGTGTACACATGGCATGATCAGATTCAAGCAAAAGACAAGCATGTACAATGGATAAGCTTAAGCGGTTATATCTAATATTCCCCGAATGAATAGGTTGCATAATTAATAAGGAGCGTGACACCTTACTTGAAAAGAACTCTATCCTAGATAAGGAAAGAGTTACACATTGAAGTTAACTAGAACTCTTCCACCAAGGAACAGTAAAGCATAAAGTTTCTAGTTAATCCAAATCTTACTAACTCTATATATTTCAATTGTGCTCTCTTTTATAGGTGACACACACACATGGTGAAGTTAAGAAAGAATTGAGAATAAAATAGCAAGGTTGTATAGGGTAAAATCGGTTCATATTAAATAATCGTACAATAGAGTGACACGTGGGACCAAAGATAGACAAAAGTGAGATATGTGGAAATCAAGACTAGGAGAAGCATCTTCGATTGGCACCGAAGAGCCCCCGAAGGGAATGTTGCTAATGAAACAAACAAATGCCTGCCACCCGATAGCAATCAATAAAGAATATTCTGCAATATTAAATACGCAGTCCGTTATCGAGAATTATGGCATTCATAGCCTGCCATTACACATTATTCAATGGCCCTCATATATGTCATTTAAGAGGGGATTGATCCTAGGACCTCGTCCCCTATGTGCAACTATACATATTCACTTCAACACCCATTGTAGAGGACACAAATGTTCTGACAATTTTATGCTACACATTATTCTAAGCTCCATAACACTTTATTTCTTATTTATTGGTATTATTATTATTGTCTTCGGAATATCTATTCCCAAAGCCAAGCTATCTTCTTTCTTATCTCGATTTAATGCTAAACCTTGAATTTTTATTTAATTTATTTATTATTTTTGGATCAAATAGATTCGCTTGTCTATAAACCATGAATAAATTCAACTGTACAGTTTTACGACTAAACAGTTTAGTAAAAAATCATTAAAAATGGCAGATAATAATGTCAACATCATGCACCTATTGTGGCCCATGGAAAGTAGCCTCAACGCGAAGATTCGATCAGAGATACGCGTAACAAAATGGGCATAGCCACGCTAGTCCACGGCTGACAATATCCATAACATGTTCCAAAACGAGCACCTTATGGAAACAATGAGAATATTAAGGGAGCAACAAAGGGGTATTATGGGACATCTCTCACGACTAGATCAGGTCATGAGAAGGTCGAAAAAAGCATTTTCGGGTGCTTCCAACAACGTGAATAGTAGAAGCCCAGTTCCTCTAGGTGCTCCTGCAAATTAAACAACACAAATAGTTGATAACAACACCCTGATAGGTGAGGTCAACTGCGATAGGGCCTAGAATGGTGGAGAATCCGATAAAAATAACAAGCATGATCCCTTTGAAACCAAATTCATGCAGTTTATGAGGGAAATAATAACCTAAATGGATCAAATATCTGGCGCACCACTAGTGTTGAAATGACTGGACTCAAAGAAATACACCTAGTTGTTGTTCAAACCATGTGCGACGGCGGATTTGATCCAGAAGCGGATAAAAATGCTAGACATGCCAAAATATGGGATTCAGATCCTCGGGAGTACATTACAACCTATACAACAGTAGTGAAAGGAAATGACTTAGCTCCACATGAGATTGAATCACTCTTATTGAAGAAGTTCGTGGAGACCCTCACGAAAGGGGCCTTGACATGGTATTCACTTTTACCCAAGAACTCAATAAATTCCTTTGTGATGCTCGCGAATTCTTTTATCAGGGCCCATGCCGGGCCCAGGAAGGTACATGCTTGAAAAGCAGACATATTCAGAATTGCACAAGGAGAATCCGAATTGCTGTGGGAGTTTCTGACCAGGTTTTAGAAGGAAAGGGTACTGCTACCGACCATGATAGACGAATGGGCAGCTGAGGCATTTACTAAAGGGCTGAATTCGAAGAATTCGAACGCTTCTTAGAAACTTCAAGAAAGTTTTCTCAAAGTTCTAGGCAACAACACGGGTAGATATCCTTAACCACTATGAGCCTAAGATAAGAATAGAGGATGACTAGCTCGAATTATTGGTTTCAACCGAGGGTCAAGAATGGGAAAGAATAAGAAAAACTTGAAAAATGATTTCAACGCAGATCAATAGTCTCCTGGAGGTTGATTTTTGCCCTGCTAAAGGGCCAAAGGATGCGGTAGAGGTCTTCGATCGGTGGATAGACTTACTATCAATATCAGAGTTGATCGTGGACAGAATAAAAGATCATTGCAGGACAAAGATCGGGCTCCTGGGATTCCACCTACCCCAGATTGTCAAAATATAAGTTCAATGTGAGCATAGTGGAACTAGTATCGATGATGAGGATCATTAGGAAGCATGGTTCCCAAGGCCGATGAGATCCAACCCTAGTTAGAGGTATTCAAACTTATAGTGAAAATACCATGGGACTAACGGTAACCAAACTGGTGATTGCCATCATCTGCGCGAGGAGGTGCAGACATTGTTGAAAAACAACCAGGGGAGTTCTTAAGCGAGTAGGCTGAGAGTAACCACGGCCGCAACTGAGATAACGTGAAAAACCCTCAAAAGCAGGACAAGATCCTCCTCGCCTAATGACCAACATGATTTGTATGGGGAACGAGATTAATGGTGTAACTTTTTTGATAGCTAAAAAGACAAAGGTATCTGTGAACCAAAGCAAAAGACTCTGAGAAGTCACCAACGACAATATCACCTTCACAGAGGAGGACGCAGATGGACTCCTACTACCATACAATGAAGCCTTGGTAATGTTTCTTAATGTGTTTAATTTTAAAATCAAACGTGTTTTGATGGACCCAAGAAGTTTAGCCAATATCATCCAATAGAGAGTGCTAGAGCAAGCCAAGTTGACCGGAAGCATCATTTGGGTCACAAAGCTCCTCGATGGGTTCAACTTAGGAAGTGTGACAGCGTATGGGGAGATCCTATTGCCTACAAACGTCGAATGGGATGATAAAGAAGACCATGTTTGAAGTAGTGGATGGCGATATAGGTTGCAACATTATTCTTGGAAGACCATGGCAACACGAGATGAAGGCTGTGACGTCAACATGCAACCAACTTCTGAAATTCCCAACTGTTGATACCCAATTGTTTCCTCATATTTGAAGGCATTATACATAATTTACCCATAAACCTTGCAGCGAAATCTCGGTTACACGCCTCTTTTCAGGGAAATCCTTATACCCACTCAACCTTTCAAAAGTGTGTCTAAGACACACTACATTTGACCAGATAGCACTTGCGTGTTCACACACAAATAAAGCGTGTGAAACCCATAAAAAATCAAAATTTTTGTCTGCTCTCCCCACAAGAACCCCTTCCCCTCCCTCTGGTCTTCTTCTTCAACACCCTCCCCCCAATTTTCTTCCACCAAAAAGAATTTTTATTTGAAAATATTGATTTAATGTAAAATTGAGCGGATTTTGTTGGTTTATTATCAAAATATTGTGAAAATTATTTATTTATGATAGATTTAAAAGCTTTAACATTAGTATTGAAGGTTTGGTGAAAAAATCTAGAATTCACCATTATTGGGGTATCAAAAAAAGATTAAAAATTCAATCGGGTCTTGTAATTATTGGGTTATTGGACCTAATTTATTGCTCGATTATCTTTGGCTAGTTGTTTAGATAGTGTAGTTAAATTTTAATATTGTTGGAAACTTTCTTACAAACAACCATAGTGGTAGCAAAGATGGTGCTTAAGATATAAAATGGAAAGAAGAAGATGGATTTTACTTTTAATTTCTCATATTTTTTTCCTTTTTAAAGTCAATGACACGTGCCCCGGCCCTGTTAGGGCGTGAATTTCACGTTATCTGAAAAATTGGTCAAGAACAAAAGTGGTGTGTCTTAGACACACTTTTGAAAGGTTGAGTGTGTAAAAAATTTCCGTGAAAGAGAGATGTGTAAGAGGGATTTCGTTACAAGGTTGATGGGTAAACAATGTATTTTGCCTATTTTATATATATATATATATGCATATACTTTCAAAATAGTGCACATGCATCATTATTTGATTTATAAGCATACACAAATATTTTTCATAATTTTTAAAGGCTTCAAATGAATTGTTTCTGTATTTTATTATATATAAATATTCAAAAATTATCCTCCAAACTATTTTTGTGATGATTTAATCGTCTAAACATACCATTTATACTAACATAAGATTTAAATATTTTTATAATTACATTTACATTTTTTTAGGATAAATTGCATAGTTTTATAATAATAGCCCTTATGCGTGTACAATTACATTATTTATGCAAGAAATAATGTTCTATATTTTTAATGTTAAATAATCAGTTTAAATTGTTTTAGTGCACAAATAATATTTTTATCATTTATTAATTTCTTTTATAACTATTGGGTACTTAAATAATAGCCCAAATTTTACCTCCATTTCGGACTTAACTGTCACACCTCCTTTTACACTATACCCCACGAAGGGCGTAGATAAGGGAGTTTTTAAAATTAAAGTGACAATCCAAATGAGATTATATTATTAAAAATTCAGAGTCGACACTTAGGATAATTTATAGTGTCCCAAGTCACCGGTTCAAATCCCGATCGAAGAAAAGATTGACTCAGTATTATAATCCGCGAACACAAAAATCTGGGTAAGGAATTTTGTTAACCCGGGAGAAGGTTTTAGGCATTCCCGAGTTCCATCGTTCTAGCACGGTCGCTCAACTGTTATAATTGGCCTATTATCTTATTTTATGCTTGTTTTAGCCTATGGTGTAATTTTAACTTTATAACCACTTTTATGTAATTAGTTGAAGATTTTAATGTTATTTAAAATACGTCTTGAACCACGTACATAAATGCACCCGCAGTCCCCGACATATTTCATCTAACGTTGTTGAGATTTGGATTTGGGTCACATAAATGCACCCGAGTTTAGGAAGGTAATTTTTAAATAACGCGCCTAAAGCAATTACGCATTTTCTTAGATTTGCGAGGGCCATGGGATTTGCTAAATGGAATGCCTCGGGTAATAAGGTTAAGTTAAAGCGATTGCGAACAAGAATCATGCAATTGCTATTATATTTTTTCTTGGGTGCGGCTCACCTCGATTACATTTTAAAGGATATTTGAACTAGAGTTCGGGGAACTGTAGACTATTGGTATTATCCAATGTGGCCCTCTTCAAATTATTAAAAGAGTCTTAGCTATTTAGACGCTAGGGAATTAGGATTTTTTTCATCTTATGAAATTGGGAACCCAATTATGGGGGTCAAAGCTAACGAAATGGCCTTTGTCTAATAATGAAACAAGGATCAAATACATCTATGCCTGGACATCCGATCTGACAGATTTAGTAAGCTGAATAACTGGGCTCCTATTGAAGGCCAATCTGGTCGCGTGATTGTGGAAGAAATATATTAGTAATTGGGCCAAAATAATAATCCAACGCATAATTCTTAAAATACCACTACGTCAAATTGTGGTACTTAAGAAAATATTGCATTGAGTCATTGCTTGGGAAATTCAATTTAAATTCACTTAAAGTCATTATTTTACACTTGCATTCTGAGACTACCCCTATTTACAGCATCACCCTTTTAGCAGTTTTCTACATTTAATATCAAAAGAGTTTGAAAATTACGACTCAAAACAAACTCTGACCAACACTCAAGTACATCATATGATTCAATTTTTTAAAGGAAAACCATGTGAGGAATCAAGCTAACTTTGAGAGGTGAACCGGATACAAACAAACAAGTTCAGATTTTGATACTCTGTTACTTTCCAAAGGCCCAATATACTATAGGGGCATAACCAAGGAGAAGATTAAGACCTTTCAACACTAGGTTCTAAGCCATATAAATGCAGACTTAGCCTGACTATTGGCTTAACCAAATTCAACAAAAAATTCACGATTTGGAACCAACATACAATTGATCATGTAGATATACACCCAAAAAACCACGGTTAACTACTATAAATCAAGTCTGTAGTTAATACAAATGGAAATACTACTTGTAGGTCACTTTGATACACACAATTTCAGAGAAAAACAAAGAAAACCTACTTAACATCTATACTTAAGGTCCAAGCAACTACAGTCCAATTATTATAAGTATTGAAATGAGTCTCAAATATTCATAACACTACATGAGTTCAAACATTTAAACAATAACATGAATGAACGATTCGAATAAAATAGAAAACAAGAAGAGGATGAACACATTCAACAGGTAAGGAGATCTTCATCTCTTCATGATACATGAATCAAACTTTACATTTGGTATCAATGTGTGTACCTGAATATGGCAAAGAAAAAATTAGAATTTGAGTAAAAGAATCAAGAGCAATCAGCAACATCATTAACAACAAGAGTAAGAACTTGGTAGACTTCACCCGGAAATAGAGTTTTGTGAACAGTAAACCCAAATCAACTTTCACAACGAAAATAGACAAAGAGGTGGATAACACAAATGTGAAGTGAAGATACCTAAAAAGAAGGACAAACATGGGATTGAACTCCGGCAATCATTGATTTGAACAAAATCAATATTATCCGAATGTCCTCCTTCAGGACACACAAATAATATCAATTTAGTCCCAATATTTCTTGAAAGGTCTCTTTAGATTCAGAACTGGTTGTGTTTGGTGAAGATTTTGGGAGAGTTGGTACAGAATCGGGACTCTAGGTATGAGGGGAGTGTGGTATGATCTTTGAGGGTGCTTCGGCGCGGTGCCGCCGGCAGGTAAATGGCAGCTGCTAGGGTTTTAATATTTAATTGAAGATTTGAAAGGTGCTAGGGATCTTGAAAGAAGTGAAGTGGAGGTCTAGAAAAAGGATGGTGAGGTGGTGATTTGGTGTGAGTTTGGCGGCAATTAGACACCGGCCACCGCCGTGGGTGATTCCCACCAGGCAGCGGGTGGTGGTTCGTGATGGGGGTAGGTCTGGGTTTTAAGACGAAAGGGGATGGTATAGATACGAGGTTATTATGACACTTATATCAAAACATATGGGGGCTTTTTGGCCATTGGATTAAACAATGTGAACAGCCCTGATTAGATGTGACCTAAACTGCATCATTTTGTGGTTGGGGTGGAATTGGACCGGGTTAGACCCGGGTTTTGGCTGGGTATGGGCTTGTTGTAACAGGTATTTTGGGTGGATTTGGCCCAAATTGGATTTTTAATAAAAGAAGCCTTTTTCCTTTCATTGTCTCTCTTTTTCTTTTTTCTTTTGATTTTTCAGACTTTTATTAAATAAAAATAAAAAATAGAAAAACCTGATTAAATTCCAAATCTAAGCCAAGTTTTTCCTCAAAAAATTAACTACGTCCTAATTTTAAAGAAAAATCGCAAAATTCGAAACTAAAGAGTAAAAATGCAATATGAACTATTTTTGGTATTTTCTTCTATTTTGTAACATTAGTCAAATAATTAACCTAATCTAAAATTAGGTCCTAAATGCAAATGTGCTTTTTTTGTATTTTCATATATTATATAAATTAAATATGCACGCAAAAATGCAAACAAACGTAAATTATGCAATTAATTCCTAAAAATCAAATAATTAAAAGAAAAATCCTAATTTAGGAAATCTATAGGAGTAATTCATGTAGGGCAAAAATCACATGCTCACATTAAATACTTATACCTTGGCCCAATAACCCCCAACTCAATCCTAAACAGCCCAAACGAGTCGAAATCGACCCAACCCCTTCTAAAATCCCAACCATTGATCAAAAATAATCAACAACTCACAAATGCCTCCCCTTTCCTTATATCACTCAACCCTAAACCCTAACCCGACTCCCTCCAAACTTGCCACCTCTCTATTCTCTCCTCTCAGAAGAACCCTAACCTGTCGCCTCTCAAAAACGCCTCTCCTAATCCCTTTTCTAATGGTATTCTCTTCCAATTCACATACCATATCCGTATATTTCCATTACTAGGTGATTTTCTACGTTATTACCCAGTACTTTCCTAAACATGGAAAGTACTCTTAGTTTTATTATGTATGATTGACATCCATCTCTTCAATCTGGACGATATTTCGTCCACACACATTTATTCTAAACCGTGTGAGTCTTATTTCTTTATATTTTGTTGATTCGTATTTAACCCTAAAGCTAGAGTTTATAGATTTTCTTTGATTCAAATCAAATTGGTTCAAGTCTTTGATTTAAATGCATTATCTCGTCTATATTCGCCCTATTATATGTAAATATTTTTATTTCTGCCGATTTTATTTACTTACCCTAAATTAGGATTTCGTATTCTTTTAAATCGAACCAATCGGGTTCGATTCTTTGATGTTGAATAGTATTTCTATTTTGTTCATCTAATTCTATGCAGCATGTGATTTTTACATTTTTATCTCCGTCAATTTATGTATTGAGCCACAAATTAGGATTCTCGAATTTCTCTTTTCCTTACCGATATCGTTTGTTTTCCTTTTTAGTGTTTGACTGATGATTTTTCATGTTTACGTGTTAATCTTTATCACTGTATAAAACCCTTCGCAAATTCCCTTTAGTTAGACTTGAAAAATCATTATTAACCTTACTAGATCTTAAACTTCACTCTGCTATTTCATTCTATACTCTAGTCTTCGTCGGATGAAAGCTAAGGCCATGTCTAGGTTTTTGGTTCTTATTGACTACTCAGAACACTGTAGATTTTGTTCTTTTCTTATATTTCTCGTTTAAGTGGTGAGTTACTTGACTTTCGCAATTTCATCCTTATATTTTCTTTCTCTGAATCTCTGGCTTAACATGTTTCTGGTTTACTTTTAAGCATCACTTTGCTAACTTCTGCACTTACTCACTCTTAATGCTACTAGTTTTGAGACTATCTATGCCTGCTTGAGTTATCTGAACATCTTTAGAGCCTATTAAATTAGTGTATTGACTCTCGAATACCTTTGAACATGTTTAATCACTTATCCCCCCATGTAACCTTTTTGTAATCTGTGTTGGGACTTTCAGTTTTAGTCATTATGTTAACATTCTCACTTGATCCCATACCCCTTTTAGTATCTGCTTGTGATTTAGAACAGTCATCTCAGCATGTTTTGAATTGTTACCTGGAGGTGTTAGGTTAAACTTTTGGCACAAACTGAATCATATTTCATTAATTAGACCTCTATAATAATGCTTGAATGCTTACCTGCTATTTTTTTACCTCTCATGTTGTCCAGAATATTTGTAAAAATGTCCTGGCATATGTGTTTGTGATCCTTCCCCATTGCTAACATGATGCCCTCTTCTTTATGTGACTATGTGCTTTAGCACAATGCTGCCTTGTTTCTTATCTGCTTAGCATAACCATGTTTTAACATGTCTAGAAATGGGCATCTGTGTAGAGTAATCCTTGTGAATCATATAAACATGCTCTTTCCTCGACTCTTTCAGCATGTGACTGTTCCTATATTAAGTGTTGAACACGTTTTCTTTTAGTTTGCATTAAGCTTGTTCTCTAGTTCTATGGTTTAATGAACTACCTGCTTGATCTATTCAATTTGCTTACTTCTGCTTCAATCCCTCAATTCTTGTCCCTCAACCTTAGTCTTTTCTCTTTCATCTCTTGCTTAAGTTCTTTGAATTTTGTTCTTAGCCGGCTAAAAGCCAAGGATATTTAGATTATGTCTTTTGACCTCTCTAGTGTGAGCACTACCCGGGGTCCAGTTGAGGCCCTTGTGAACTCCAACACACTAGGACTTGGTCCATAGTCCCTCCTCTGAATTATCTCTTCTAACTTCCCTAGTGTGAGCACTGCCCTGGGTTCTTGAAGCCGTTCGGAACTCTCACAATGGGGTCTTGGTTCTATATGCTCAAATTTATTTTTAAGGCTACTAGGGAATAATTCAATTCCTGGCTGCTTTATGAGTATGTAACATGCTGTTGTGAACTGTGAGAATGAAGGTCTGTCATGTCCAGGTGTACTTGGGCGTGCTATAGGCTCCCTATAGATGTATCTACTCTGTAGTTTACAAAATTCATTCTTGGTCTGTAATAATTACCGTAATAACAATTTTGGGTATTAATGTAACTAGGAAGGGCCTTTATCCGATACTTGCACTGAAATGGGTAGAAATCCTACCTATATGCTCATTACTTAGCTAAAATGTGCTATCTTGTTCAAACGTGTTTTAGCATTCATGTGTTAGAAATCATGCATGTAGGTAATCTATCATTGCTCAAAATATTTTACTTTCTAGTATTGTAGAAATCATGCCTGTAGGTCGTTTATTTAGCTGAAATATGCTCACGCCTGCTTGTTAGAAATTATGCCTACAGGATCTAAAATCAGTTTAATTTTAGAGATCATGCCTGTAAGATCTAAAATCGGCTTTAATTATAGAGATCATGTGTATAGGATCGAATTAGTTTAATTATAGAAATCATGCTTATAGGATCTGAATTAATTAGTTGATCTGCTTGTTTCATTAATAGTCATCAACAATGGGTTAACAATTGTCGCTAGAAATCATGCCTATAGGACTCAATTAACCAATTCTGATTATAATCCAGTAACCAGCATTGTTAGTTACTGCATAAATACCTAGATATCATACCTATTGTTTACTCGTTTATACCTGTAATCAATAGGAAACTATGTAAGCTTCAGAGATTATTAAATCCGGATTCATATAGAGATCCTGCCTATAGGTTCTGCAACCTCAACTTATTAAAATCAGCAATTTTCTTTGTCAATCTGACTTGCTTGCATTTTGTTGTCTAAATGTGGAGGCTAACTTGAGCCCTTACTTGCTTATAAGTGAAAATCATATGTGTTTTGTACGTTGCCTAGTTTTGACATTTTGAGCAGCCTAAGTTAAAGTCTAGAACCACCCTGAAATAGAGGTGCAAATTCCTCCTGGATCATAGGCATGGGACGGGTAGTGCACGCGTAGGTTACGACTTAGAATTGACTAGTGCGCTTTAAGTAAATAACTTAAAGATAGTAATTAGGTAGAAGGAGATAATAGTCTGTGCTCGCCGAATAATATGAGTAACACCCCATCTCGAGGAGTTACGAAGTGTTATTTATATTGCACGAGGTGATACCTTCGGCTAAAAACCTTAGGACCCCTCTTCCCCTTGTCTTTCTATCGATTATTCATGTTTAGTAATTCCTTATTTCTTAGCTTTGATCACATAGATTAAGTCATATAAATGAGTTCGGCCAGGACCCACAATCGTGGACCTTGAAGAGTGCCTAACACTTTCTCTTCGAGGTAATTTCGAGCCTTTACCCGATCTTTGGTGACACAAACTGATTAGATAGAGTTATTTGAAAAATAGGTTCCTTAACGCACCTTAATCCGTTAGGTGGCAACTCTCTCTTTTAAACACCTTCCCTAAAAGATTTTTCACTTGTTGAAACTCAATTTCGGGAGAAAAAGGGGCGTGACACCAACTCTAGGGGGAATTAAACAAATAAGAGGGGATCAACCGGTGGTAAGGGAGATGAACACAATCCTGGTTTCCAATAGCAAAGGGAAGGATCATGCGACATTGCAATTATAGGATCTACACGTTCTCCCGAGCCGAACAAAGTTAACAAGGCGGGGAGGAGGAGGGAGTCATTGGAATCCAATGAGGTACTGGGATATTTCCAGGTACAAAAAGAAACGGACGGAACCGAATCCACATCGGAAGAACTCGAGCAAGTTGCATTTTTTGAGAAATTCTTGGAGAGGAAGTTGCACTTGGGGCCACGATTAAACCTGGAGCTCAGGTCAGATGTTATAGAATTTCCTAAATTTAACATTGATTGATTTGCATGGTCGTATGCGGATATAACAGGTATTCCACAAGAGGTGGCTATGCAGAAGTTAAGCCTGGATCCTAACATCCCTCGGGTAAGGCAAATGAAACACCCTATTACCAATATCAGAAATAAATTTATCAAAGAAGAGGTAACTCGCGTGGTTGATATCAGTTCAATCCTATAGGTAAAGTATCCAGACTGGCTAGCTAATATAGAAGCTCTCCAAAAATTATACTAAAATTTTCATATGCGTATATTATAAGGATCTAAATAAAGCATGCACAAAAGACTCGTTCCCATTGCAAAACATTAATAAATGATTTACGTGATGGACGGAACGAGTTGATGAGTTTCCTCAATGCATATTTCGGGTACAACCAAATCAAAATGAATTTGGAGGATCAGGAAAAAACTTTATTCATAGCAAACTTTGGCACATATTACTATAATGTGATGCTTTTCGAGCTTAAGAACATTGGAGCCACTTATCAAAGGCTTGTAAACAAAATATTTAACAACCAATTGGGAAAATAATGTAAATATACATAGATGATATGATGGTTGTGTCTTTAAATGCATGTGATCATCTGAAACATCTCCAAGAAACCATTGACATCCTAAGGAAGCACAACATGAAGCTTAACCCCAAAAAATGTGAATTCGGAGTCAGCTCCGGCAAGTTCTTAGGGTTCCTAGTGTCACAAAAGGGGATTGAAGTCAATTCTAATAAAATTGAAGCCATCCAGTACATCCCCCACCAGCTATCGAATGTGAATGAGGTTCAAAGGTTAACAGGAAGACTAGCCGCTTTCAGCATGTTCATTTCCCAGTCATCAAAAAAGTGCAATCACTTCTTCTCACTTCTGAAGAAGAAGAACAACTTTAAACGGACTCTGGAATGACATCATGCTTTAAGAGATTTGAAAAGGTATTTATCGAGCCCTTCATTATTATTGAAACCGGAGAAAGGCAAACATTTGCTAATTTAGTTTGCAGTCTCAGATGTAGTAGTAAGTGTCGTTTTAGTTAGTGAATACAAAGTTATGCAATATCCTATCTACTATGTTTGTATAATTTTAATGGAGCGGAAACTCGCTACACAAACCTCAAAAAATTGTCATAGCTCTCGTAGTCGCTGCTCGAAAGCTTAGGCCTTATTTTCAATGTCACCCGATAGTCGTGGTGACAGCCTTTTCCCTGTAAAATATCCTTCACTAATGATAAACTTTCATATCGACTGGCCAAATGGGAAATCGAAATGAGTGAACTTGACATAGAGCATAAACCTAGGACTGCGATCTAGTCACTAGTTTTGGCCAACTTTATGGCCAATTTCAGTCATGGACTGACTTTGGCCACCATAGAAGCAGTGATGGTGTCCAAATCGACAATTGGAGTTTGGACCTTGTTCACGCACGGAGCATCCAACGTCAAACGATCCAGGCTCGGGGTAGTGTTAATTAGGCCCTCGGGAGAGACCATGAGGCATGCCAAAAGAATTGTTCCCTTGACTAACAATGAAGACGAGTATGGGGATTTGATTGCAGGACTTAAATTGGTCCGGGGATTGGACTCCGGGGTCATCAATATCAAATGCAATTCCCAAATAGTAGTAAATCAGGTATACGAGATCTTCGACAGCAAAGAGTAACACATGAAACAATATATGATAAAATTCCATACCCTGGTTGCAAGGTTCAGGGAATGATTAATCACCTACATCTCAAAATAAGCAGATGCACTGGATAATCTGGGCTTGTCCACGAAAATGAAGGGGTCAGACTCTGGTATAGTCATGCATCTTATGAATTTGGTATTCAAAGTGGATTGCTATTATGACGTAAATGTGACCAATTTATTCTAGCACTAAAGAAATGAGATCATCGATTATCTTGAGCACGACAAAATACCCAAAAATCTCAAGGCATCTAGGGTACTACGCACTAAAGCAGCCTGTTACTGCTTCAGGGGAGGCCAATTGTATAGAAAATCTTTCAAAGGCCCGTTGACCCGATGTTTAGGAGCCTCCGAGGCCAATTGCGTTATGTGAGATGTTTACGATGGAATCTCTGGAAATCAAGCGGGTACGGATTCCTTGGTATTAAATCTAGTTAAGTCAGGATATTATTGGCCCTGAATGGAACAAAGAGTTCAGGCTTATGCTAAGAAATGCGATAAGTGTCAATGCCATGCACCATTGGTTCATCAACCAGCAGAACTATTGCATTCAATTTGCCCTGGCCATTCATGTAATGGGCAACAGACATAGTTGGTCCGTTGCCACTAGCTCCTGATAAGGTAATATTTCTTTCAATTTTAACTAACTACTTTTCTAAGTGCATTGAACTACGTCCTTACTAAAAAATCGGCGAGCGCGAGGTGGTCGATTTCCTGTGGGAGAACATAATTTGCAGGTTCAGGATATCAAAAGAGATAGCTTACGGCAATGGGTCATAATTTATAGACACATAGGTGAAAATTTTTTTGAAGACTTCAAAATCAAAAGAACCACAACATCGCCATACCACCCAAGCACAAACGACCAAGCGGAATCAACAAAAAGTGTTTTTTTCAATTCTCAAAAAGATATTGGAAGCAGCTAAAAGCAAATGTCCGGAAGATTTATCGAGAGTGTGGTGTGCGTACCAATTAACGACCAAGTCAAGCACGGGAGAGACCCATTTATCTCTTGTGTACGTACTAGAACCCTTGATCCAGGATCCACTTATTCATATATATCGTCTTACTTTGCTCCATATTTGGGTATATCCTGTGATTCTTTGAGTTCTTCTATTTATGTGTCCATGTTTGTGGTAGATTCTATTATTGTTGACTATGTGTATCGTTCGTGTTTAGTTGTTCTTGGTGGTTTTGAGACTAGCTGATCTATTATTGCTCAATGTGGTAGATCTTAATGTTATTTTAAGCATCGAACAGTTGCCGCCCTATCATGCTATTCTTGATCCATGGACTAGTTGTCAGCCTCATGGTATTGATTTACTATCGGGCACTCAACCAATTTTTATTCCACCACAACGTATGGCCCCAGCAGAGTGGAAAGAGTTAAAAGAGCAGCTGTAGGAGTTTCTTGATAAGGGTTTCATTCTGCCTAGTGTATCTCTTTGGGTTTCTCCCGTCTTGTTTGTAAAGAAGAAGGATAATTTAATGCGCATGTGTATTGATTATCTCTAGTTGAAGAAGGTTATGATGAAGAACAAGTATCTATTGCCACATATTGATGACCTATTTTATCAGCACAGGGTGCCACATTATTCTCAAAGATTGACTTGTGCTGAGGCTATCATCAGTTGAAGATTTGGAAGCTGGATATCCCGAAAACTGCCTTCAGGATATTGTATGGTCATTACGAGTTCCTTGTTATGTAAATTGAGCTGACCAATGCCGCAGCAATATTCATGCACTTGATGAACAATGTATTTTTTCCATATCTAGACTCATTCATCATTTTGTTTATTGAAGACATTCTGATGTACTCCTAGAGCCAGGAGGATCATGAGCACCACCTGAGGATCGTGCTTCAGACCTTGAGACAAAAGAAGTTGTATGCAAATTTTTTTAAGTGTGAATTCTGGCTTTATTCGGTGGAATTTTTGGCTCATATAGTGTCGAGTGAGGGGATTAAGGTAGATCCGAAGAAGATTGAAGTAGTGTAGAGTTGGCCCAGACCGTCTTCAGCTATGGAGATCTGGAGTTTTCTTGGTTTGGCAAGGTATTACCGTTGATTCGTAGAGAGTTTCTCGTCTATTGCTTCGCCTATGACCAGATTAACCTAGAAGAGTGCTTCATTCAGGTTGACTGAGGACTGTGAGGAGATCTTTCAAAAGCTCAATACTACTTTAACTACAACCCTGTTGTTGGTGTTGCCTACGGGCTCAGGGTCTTATACTGCGTACTATGATGCGTCGTGTATTGGCCTCATCACGGTGGTAATGCAACATGGCATGGTGATTGTCTATGTGTCTAGACAATCGAAGGTGCATGAGAAGAACTATCATGTCCACAACCTTGATGATCAGCTATTATTCATGCCTGGAAGATTTGATGACACTATTTGTATGGTGTCCCTTGTAAGGTCTATACCGACCACCAGAGTCTACAATATCTGTTCAAACACAGGATCTTAACTTGCGGCAATAGAGGTGGTTAGAGTAGCTTACTGACTATGATTTCACTATTCTATATCATCCCAGGAAGGCTAATGTGGTGGCTAATGCCTTGAGTCGAAATGCGGAGAGCTTGGGCAATTTGGCATATCTACCGGCAGGAAATAGGCCATTAGTATAGGACGTTCAGGCTTTGGCCAACCAGTTTGTTAGATTGTTTTTGAGCCGAGTAGAGTTTTGGCTTGTGTGGTTTCTTGGTCTTCTATTTAGGATCGTATCATAGAGCATCAGTATGACGACCCCCATTTACTTGTCCTCAAGGACACAGTTTAACACGGCAATGCCAAGGAGGTAAACTATTAGGGATAATGGTGTGTTACAGATGCATGGCAGGCTATGTGTACTCAATATAGATGGTTTGCGTGAGCTAATTCTTAAGGAGGCCCGTAGTTCTTGGTATTTCCGTCATCGGGGTTCCGCCAAGATGTATCAGGACTTGAGGTAGCACTATTGGTGGAGGATGATGAAGAAGGACATATTGGAATGTATAGTTCAGTGCCTAAACTGTCAGCAGGTGAAGTATGAGTATCAAAGGCCTGGTAGTTTTCCTTAGAGGCTAGATATTCCTAAGTGGAAGTGGGAGCATATCACCATGGATTTTGTTCTTAGACTCCCACGGACTTAGACGAATTTCGATGTGGCATAGGATCATTATGGATAGGTTGACCAAGTTAGCACATTTCATTCCAGTGGCAGTTGCCTATTCTTCATATCGGTTACCGGAGATTTACATCCATGAGATCGTGCGTCTTTAGGGTGTGCCTGTGTCTATCATTTCGGATCGATGTACGCAATTCAACTCGCACTTCTAGAGGGTCGTGCAATGTAGGTTAGGAAAGCGGGTGGAGTTTAGCATAGCATTTCATCCCTATATGAACGGGTAGTCCGAATGCACTATTCCGAAATTGGACGATATTCTTCGAGCTTGCTATATGGACTTCCTGTATTCTTAGGATTAGTTGTTGCCACTTCTAGAGATTTCCTTCAAAAAAACTTACAAGTCGATCATTCAGATAGATCTCTATGAGGTATTATATGGGAGGCAGTGTCGTTCTCTAGTTGGGTGGTTCAAGTTGAGGAGGCTCGATTGTTGGGTACAATTTTTGTATAGGATGCCTTGAATAAGCTTAACATTATTTAGAATCAACTTCGCACCGCTCAGTCCAGGCAGGAGGGTTATGCCGACCATAGAGTTCATGATGTTGCATTCATGGTTAGAGAAAGGGTATTGCTCCGGGCATTACCCGTGAAGGGTTTAATGAGGTTTGGGAAGAAAGGCAAGTTGAGCCCTACGTGTATCGGATCCTTTGAGATTCTTGAGAGAGTAAGTGAGGTGGCCTATAGGCTCGTATTACCACATCGTTTATCAGCAGTCCTTCCGGTGTTCCATATGTCCATGCTCCGGAAGTATCACGGTGATCTGTCCAATGTGTTAGTTTCAGCTCAACCCAATCAAGCAAGGATTTGACTTATGAGGAGGAGCCGGTGGCTATTCTAGCCCGACAAATCTGGCAGTTGAGGTCTAAAAGTTATCCTTTGGTTCGAGTGCAGTGTAGAGGTCCGCCAATCAAGGCAGCCACATGGGAGTCCGAATCTAACATATAGAGTAGATATCCATACATTTTCACCAGTTCATGTACTTTTCTATGTCCGTTCAAAGATGGACGTTTGTTATAGAGGTAGATAATGTGATGACCCAATAGGTCATTTATAGTTGTATCCTTCATTTTTGTATTCCGAGACCTCAAATAGCTCCATTTAGCCTTCATCAATTTGGGTGTGCAGTCTGTGTCCTTTTTCCAGAAGGTTTTTATGAGAAAATTGATAAAAATGTGAAATCGTGCCTTAAAACTAATTTGAGTTGAATACGGTTAACGTTTTGTGTAAACGGACCTAGATCAGTGTTTTGACAATCCTGGTGGGTCTGCATCATGATTTGAGACTTGAGCGTATGCCTGAAATAAAACGTTTAATGAATTTATAAGTTTGACCATAGTTTGACTTTGCTACAACCGGGTTCAGATGTCGGTCCAAGAACTTGGTATAGGTTTGTTTCAGTATTTATGATGTGTTTGCATAATTTAGTGCAAAATAGAGTTGATTTGATATGATCACACGTCCAATTGAGAAATGACATGTTCTTAAGTTTCATTAAAAAATTTCATTCTTTGTGGTATCTGATTCGAATTTATAGGTGTTATTTTGGTGTTTTTCGAGTGCAAGTGAGTTCATATGATGATTTTACACTTGTGTGCATGTTTGATTTAGATCCCCAAGGGCTCAGGTGAGTTTCGGATAGGATGCAGATGTTCTTGAACTTAGGAGAAAATGCTAGTTTATACTTCTACTGGTTTCTGGTGCATGCTTCTTCACAATCGCAAAGATACTGGTGCGATCGGGAAAAGTAGTTTGGGGACTACGAAGGATTTACTTATCGCGAACACGATGGCTAGTAATCGAACGCGAAGCTTTGGGGGGTTGTCCTTCACTAATGTGGACAGCCATATGTGAATGCGTAGTGTTGAGGGTCCTGGGAAGGGGGAGCTGTGGTTTGCTCTGCGCGAACGCGAGCCCTGGCTCGTGAAGGAAAAATCCTGGGGGAAAGGACTTCGCGAACGTGTGAGGAAAGTCGCGAACATGTAGGCCATTTGACCCCCTATGCATCGCGAATGCGGCAGGCCCTTCACGAACACGAAGAAGACCTGACGCTTAGACCTTAAAACATTCCAAACACGGATTTCGCTCATTTTTCACCATCTTTTTATTAGAGCTTGGCCCATAGGCGATTTGGAGAGAACTTTTGTCACCCTTTTCATAGGTTAGTGTAATTTAACCTATTTTCTTCCATTCCATCATCATCAACTAATTTCTAGCCTTCATGGTAGACAATTAGGGATTTGGGAAGAATTAGGGGGAGGGGTTGCAAATTTGGGGCTTACACCTCAAATTAAAGTCATATTTCAAAACTAATTACATATTCGGGCTTGAGGATGAATGGCTAAATGTGTTATAGTACGAATCTCGGATTTTGACCAAGCGGACCAAGGTTAACTATTGGTGACGTTTTGTGAAACATGTAAAGATCTTAACTTTATGTCTTGTTATTAATTTCTCTTGCATTATTTGATGTTATTGAGCCTATTTTGGTTAGATTAGATTTGTTTGAAGGCGGAATTTATAGGAAAGGCACCGGTAGAACTTTTATTTGCATGCAGAGCAAAGTAAGTGTTGTGTCTAGCCTTAATTTGAGGAAATTAGAAACCCGTGTGCTATGTGAATACTTGTGTAGCGGCATATATGCGAGGTCACGAGTGTATATACGTTGTCAAAGATATTTGTTTCCATGGTTTCCCGCATTTCACTAAATATTTTATTCCATGTCTCATCTGTTCCATGTTTTAATTTTTTCTTATGCCTTAATTGCTACTTTTTATTTATTATTCTAGTATTAAAAATGTTAGTTTCTCTATGCTTCGATGATTAACTGCTACTTTCCCTAATTGATGTACTTGCACCCTTTAGTTATCATTTATTTGACTTGTCTTGCTGCTTAGTATTAATTATAGGAATTCTTGATTTGGTATGAGATTTCATTCATGGTTCCGCTTTCATATTCGTTAATCGTAGAGATCCCTATGGTTCGAGTAATTGAATTGATTTTATTTATTAATTAGTATTTATGAATTGGGTTGCACGCCGCCATAGGTGGAATAAGGGAGGATTAATATTGATTTGGTGGGATCGAATTGCACATTGCACCAGGTGAAACAAGGGAGGATTATGATATTAACTCTGATTATATGATGAGATCGGGTTGCGTGCTACAACATATTTTACTTGTTATTATTGATAATGACATGGTTTAGGGAGGATGTGTTTGTATGGCGGGTTCGAGTTATACGATGTAACAGTTTGTGTGTTTGTATTCCTTGTTGTATTGTGTTGGATTCGATGTTTTCTGAGGATTGGTATTTCTGGTTTACTGGTTTTCGAGGATTGAGTTTATTGTCATGAGTTAGCTGCTTTATTTTAATGTATTTCCTTTCTTTTCATTGTTATTACACTACGTATAGGCTATTGTAAGTGACCCGCCTTAGCCTCTTCACTATTTCGTCAAGATTAGACTCGACATTTATAGATTACATGTGGTTGGTTTACTCATACTACACTATGCACTCATATTTAATCCTTATAATAAGTAACTAAGTTATTTTGGATACATTCATTAAGAAAATATTAAATTCTAGACAAAAATAGTTAATGAGACTAAATTAGCTTTTATAAATGATGCAGCATAATATAAAGTGAAGAGTAAAATATTCTTTTAGGGGTATACACATAACAGTAAATTTGAAAAAATAAATTTAATTTTTTTAATTATATAATAGATACTTATTTTGAATTAAAATAAAAAGTTAAATTATTTAATTATTTACGGAAAAATGGGCGCCAAACCTCATATCTTTGCTGTGGTGTACTGCTGTCAACTGTGAAGTTTGCGTTGCCTATTAAAAGCAAAACTTAGGATACCTATGGAAGCACTTGTATTCATGTGGACACTACCTTTCTCTTAATGCATATTAAAGTGTTATTAAATGTTTAAAGGTACCTAGGTTAATAAATAAGATTATTCTAGCTGCATTTCTTTACGTCCCAATCTTCTTTTTGCTATCATTTGGCCTTATCTAATGTTCCACTAGTTCGATGATTAGTGAATCTTGGATCACTGTAGTTACAATCCAGATTTTTCACTCTCATAAGTTATGATATCGTCTACTCATAAAAACTAAATAAGTCACGATTTTAGAAATTATTAACTTTCTTTGATTTTAATTTATTTTTAACCAATAAAATTAAAAGGGAATAAACAATCAAATAACAGCAAAATATGAAGTTTAGCAGAAGTCTTAAATAAAATATAAAACCAAAAATATCCTGAAGACCAACGCATGCCTCTAACCAGAACCCGATGTCACAACATTCACGGACTGTCTAGGATTACTAGAAATAAGTGTTTGAAAGAAAAGAACATAGTCTGTCTCGAATACAAATGACAGCAGAGCATAAAAATGTATAGAAGAGACGTCGGGCCTGCAGACGTCAACAGGGCTACCTCGGAATCTTGGACTGAAGGATAGCTCCCGATCTACTGCTGATGAACAAATACTACTCCGGAATATGCACATAGTGAAGAGTATAGTATCAGCATAATCGATCTCTTGTGCTGGTAAGTGTCTAGTCTAACATCGGCAAAGTAGTGACGAGGCTAGGACCAGACTACCAAATAAATCTGTGCAGTTCAAAAATAAATAAATATGTATATATATATATATATATATATATATACACACACACACACACACACAGCAAAAAAAAACACAGGAAATAACTAGTCAATGTGGGAGGGAAAAATATGTTATGGGGGAGGTAACAGTTCCGAATAAAAAGTATTAAGTAAGGAAGGAAACAACATAACTAGAATACCAACAAGAATCAGAAAGCAAACAATTTGCACGGCATTACTTTTCGTGCTTTTACTCTCATCCTCACCGAAATAATTTTTTAATAAAAGTGTGCACGGCATCACCCTTCGTTCTTTTACTCTCCTTCTCACCAAAATAATATTTTATGCACGGCATCACTCTTCATACTTTTACTCTCGTTCTCACCAAATCAATCATATAATAACAATGTGCACGGCATCACCCTTCGTGCTTTTACTATCTTTCCTCACCATACAATCAATGAAAATTGATACGAAATGGTACATCGTACGGCACGGTATCACCCTTCGTGCTTTACACTCTTTTATCAGAATAGCGGAAAATGTGCGGCATCACCCTTCGTGTTGTAATGCTCTTTCTCACCCAAACCACAATCACAAACAAAGAGGGAATGTAGTAAACAAATAATAATAGAAATCCAGGCAAGGAAACATAATTAAATAATTAAATTCCGACAAGGGTACAACATCAATACTCTCAACATTCCGACAAGGGAGATAATCAACAAAGCCGGCAAGGGAATTATTTAATAACCCTTTCTCTTTATTTCACTTTTATTTGATAACTCACTTCACCACTTGAGCTAATGCTCCAAAGGGTTCAATCATCTCGTCTATTTTCACAATTTGTAATATACCTCGAGACAAAGCTCCTAGAAGTTCAAAGGTCATGATTTCTTTCACAAGCTTGTCCCAACAAGTAGAAATCATCACCAAGGCATGAAAGATACAACAAAATCAGGATATTCATAATATAAAGACCCACGTTCGTGCTAGACACCAACGTATAGATACTCATCACCATGTCTATACGTCATAGTCAACAATTTTCACATAGCAAATAGGACTCAATTTCTAATCCTTCTAGCTAAGGTTAGACCAAACACTTACCTTGATGCCTTGAACATAACTCAAGTCTCAATTGTAGCTTTACCATTTTATTCCATCGACAATTAATTCGTATCTAATCATAAATTACTTAATTACATCAATAAACACTAAATGGATGAACTCTGATGCACGAAGATAAGTTTTTCAAAGTTTTACCCAAAAACTCAAAAAATCGCCCCAGGCCCACGTGGTCGAAACCTAAGGTTCGAACCAAAACCTAATTACATATTCAACCACGAACTCAAATAGATAATTTATTTTAAAATCGGACCTCAAATTGAGGTCCAAATCCCCAGTTTTTGAAAAACCTGGGTTCTATCCAAAACACCCAATTTCCCCCATGAAAATCTTTGATTTTAGGTTGAAATCATGTTAAAAGATGTAAGTGATTGAAGGAAATTAGTAAAAACTAACTTACAATCGATTTGGAAGAAGACTTATTCTTTAGAAAATCGTCTGAAGGATTTGTGTTTTGAAAAAGATGTGAAAAATGACTTAAAATCGCTAAGTATAGAAAAATGTAGGTCTCAATTATGGAAAATGCGAAGAGGGGTTCACAATTGCGAACCTCGACCTCTGCAGGTATGGGAATTGCGAAGCTTGGTTCGCATTTGCGAACGCCTCTAAAATTAGGGACCATCTCATTTGCGAGATAAGCATCGCATTTGCGACATACTGATCGCATTTGCGAGGTCTGGCCAATATGGGAGGTTTCGCATTTGCGTTTATTAGTCTCGCTGGGTATACTTGGGTTGTTTTGCATTTGCCTTCGCATTTTCAAGCTCGTATTTGCGTATGCGAAGCCTGCAGGTGTGTTCATACCAGCAAGTTTTTGAGTTCAAAAATGCAACACGTGGCCTATCCAAAACTCACCCGAGCCCTTGGGGCTCCAAAACAAATATACACACAACCTAAAAAATATTCTACGGACTTACACGTATGATCAAATCACCAGAATAACATCATAAACATCATATTAAACCTCAAAATCCATGAATTCTTTCAAACTTCATAAAACATCACATTTTTCAATTTAGGTCCGAATCACGTCAAACAACGTTCATTTTTCACCAAATTTCACAGAAATGTCTTAAATCATATATAAGACCTTTACTGGGTGTCGAAACCAAAATGCAGGCCCGAAACCATCAGGTTCTAATAAAATTTCATTCAAAACCTTATAAACAATTTCGGAAAATAATTTAATTCAAAATTTATTTATCGGGCTTGGGACCTCGGAATTAAATTCCGGGCATACGCCCAAGACCTATATTTACCTGCGGACTCTCCAAGACCATCAAATCATGGATCCTGGTCTGTTTACCCAAAACATTGACCAAGGTCAAATAAATTTATTTTATTGTCAAAACTTATCATTTTTCACACAGTTTCTCGTTTAAGCTCTATGGCTACGCGCCCCGACTGCGCACGCAAATTGAGGTAACTCTAAATGAGATTTTCAAGGCCTCGAAGTTATAGAATTTAATTTAAAACAAGTGATGACCCAAACAGGTCATCATATTCTCCACCTCTAAAACAATTGTTCGTCCTCAAACGGACAAAAGAAGGAAGTAATTGAGTCGGGAAAAAGATGGGGATAGTGGCTCCGCATATTAGACTCGGACTCACAAGTTGATGCCTTAGGAGGCTAACCTCTCCACTGAACATGAGCAGAAGGAAAATTCTTTGATCTCAACTGACAAATTTACCGGTCTAGAATAGCTACCGGCTCCTCCTCATAAGATAGTCCTTGTCCAACTGGATAGTGCTGAAATCTAACACGTGGATGGATCGCTGTGGTATCTTCGAATTATGGACACATGAAACACTAGATGCACAGTTGATAAGTTCGGTGGCAATGCAAGTCTATAATCCTCCTCTCCCACTCTATCAAGAATCTCAAGCGAACCAATGTATCTAGGACTAAGCTTTACCTTCTTCCCAAATCTCATCACGCCCTTCATAGGTGATACTTGAAGCAATACTTGCTCGCCGACCATAAAAGCCACATCTCTAACCTTGCGGTCTACATAACTCTTTTGCCTGGATTGATATGAACGAAGCCTATCCTGAATGATCCCAATCTTGTCCAAGGCCTCCTAAACCAGATCTGTACCCAACAACCAAGCCTCTCCCGGCTCAAACTATCGATCGGATATCGACACCGCCTACCGTATAAAGCCTCATAAGGATCCATTTTGGAATGATAGTCCAAGATAGCATGGTAAGGTGATAACCAGTCCATCCCCAATATAATATCAACATCAACCATGTCTAAAAGCAACAAATCTTCACGAGTCGCAAGATCCAAAATCACCACAATACAAGAATGATGGACTTGATCGACCATGATAGAATCACCCACCGGTGTAGACACATAAACAGTAACACTTAATGCATCACTAGGCATGACCAAGTACGGGGAAAAATAAGGTGACATATACGAATAGGTAGACCCCGGATCAATTAAAATCGACGCATCTCTATCACAAACTAGAACTGTACCTGTAATAACTACATCTGAAGCCTCAGCCTCGGGCCTGGCCTAAAGAGCATAACATCGGGGCTGGGCCTCACCACTCTGATCTACCTCTTTGGGATGTCCTGTAGCAAGATGGAATCCACTTCTACCGGCCTAAGCTCCACCTCTAGTACCTCTACCTCTAGTACCTCTACCCACACCTCTAGCTGGCTGGGCAAGTTGTAGAATTCCTGGTGCCTGAACCATGGAACGGAAACCCTGATGTTGAGAGCTACTTGGTGCTCGAGGGAAAAACCTAGCAATGTGACCTATATCACCACAAGTGTAACAAGCCCTACGCTGCTGAGCCTACTAACCCGATCGACCTGAATGACCACCCCGGAAACTCTTAAGCGGTAGTGCACTGATAGGAGCTAGCGGTGGAGTGGAAGGCTGTAGATCAGAATAGTGCGTGTGAGAACCACGACAACCTGAAGCACCGTGAGTAACCTGGAGTGCTAACTGAAAATGCCTAGGAGGATGACCCTTATCATACGAATTTGTGCCTCCAGACGAAGCACCACTAAATCTGCCTGACTGATGGGGTCTCTTTTCTGCCCTGTGACCACCCCCCTATGATAATACCATCTTAACCCTCCAGGCCACATTGGCCACCTCCTGGAAGGATATCTCACTCCCAGCCTCTCTGGCCATCTGAAGACGAATCGGGTGGATGAATCCATCAATAAACTGTCTCACACACACTCTCTCTCAATGGGGAGTGTAATAAGGCATGGCAAGCCAAAGCAATGTACCTAGTCTCATACTAGATGACTGTCATAGATCCCTAGTGGAGACGCTCGAATTGCCTCCGATAGGCCTCTCGTTGTGTAATAGGAATAAACTTCTCCAGAAATAGCTGTGTGAATTGCTCCCAGGTCAAAGCGGGCGATCCTGCTGGTCTAGCTAAGCAATAATCCATCCACCAAGTCTTAGCGGATCCAGACAAGCGAAATATAGCAAAATCAACCCCATTGGTCTCAACAATACCTATGTTCCAAAGAACCTCCTGGCAGCTATCCAGATAATCTTGGGGATACTCAGTAGATGCATCGCTAAAGGTATTAGTGAAGAGCTTGGTGAACCTGTCCAATCTCTACAAAGTATCGGCAGATATATCTGCTCCATCACCGGCCTGGGCTACCATATCCGCCTGAGCTGTTGTAACTGGCTAAACTACTAGAGTCTGAATCTGGGTAGCTACCTACTCTGGAGTGCGAGTAGTAGGAGTCTGGGCTCTACCTCCAGCCTGAGAGACAGGTGGTGCTATAGGAAGTAAACCTGCTCTGGTGACATTCTCCATAAGACCCACTAGACGAACCAGAGCATCCTGAAGAACTGAAGTGGAAATGAACTCCTCGGGGACCTGAGCTAGGCCCACCGGAACTGCTGGGGCTGGAACCTCATCATCAAAATTGACCTGAGGCTCCGCTATGGGTGTGCTTCCCTGGGCTGAGCTCTACCTCTACCTCGGCCTCTAGCATGGCCTCGCCCTCGCCCTCTACCCCTCGTGAGAGTTATTGGGGGCTCGGACTGCTAATTAGTAGATGAGGAAGTACATGTTCTCGCCATCTACGATAAAAGAAAGTATAAATTCAATTAGCATTGAGAAATCAAACCGCACGACAAGAAAGAACAAATGTGAAACTTTTCCAAACTCTATAGCCTCTGGGGAATAAATATGAATGTCTCTGTACCGATAAGTTTGTCCATGAATTGTGAGACCTATGTAACATAATGCTTTAATACCAACTTGTCATGCCCCGAATTCCTTACCCTCGGGAGTCGTGATGACGCCTACTCGTAAGCTAGGCAAGTCACAATTTTAGAAATCATTAACTCTCTTTGTTTTAAATTCCTTTTTAACCAATAAAATTAACAGGGAATAAACAATTAAATAACAGTTGAATATGAAATTTAGCAGAAGTCTTAAATAAAATATAAAACCAAAAATATCATGAAGACCAACACATGCCTCTAACCAGAACCTGGTGTCACGACGTCCATGGATCGCCTAGGATTACTATAAATAAGTGTTTGAAAGAAAAGAAAAAAGTATGTCTCAAGTACAAATGACAACCGAGCATAAAAACTAATAGAAGCAAAGACTGTCCTGCGGACGCCAGCAGGGCTACCTCGGAGCCTCGGACTGAAGGATAGCTCCCGATCTACTGTTGATGACCAAATGCTACTCTGTCACAGAGAGTAGAGTGTAATGTCAGCACAACCGACCCCATGTGCTAGTAAGTGTCTAGCCTAACCTCGGCAAAGTAGTGACGAGGCTAGGACTAGACTATCAAATAAACCTGTGCAATTCAAATATATATATATATATATATATATATATATATATATATATATATATATATATATATATATATATATATATATATATATATATATATATATATGTGTGTGTGTGTGTGTGTGTGTGTGTGTGTGTATGTATGTATATATATATATATATATATGTATGTATATATATATATGTATGTATATATATATATATATGTATGTATGTATATATATATATATGTATGCATATGTATATATGTATGTATGTATGTATGCATATGTATGTATGTATGCATATGTATATATGTATGTATGTATGCATATGTATATATGTATGTATGTATGTACAGCGAAAAGAAATACAGGAAATAACCAGTCAATGTGGGAGGGGGGAACATGCTATGGGGGAGGTAGCCATTCCAAATAGAAATATCAAGTAAGGAAAGAAACAACATAATTAGAATACCACCAAGAATCAGAAATCAAACAATTTGCATGGCATCACCCTTCTTCATTTACTCTCGGCCTCACTAAAATACTTTTTCATAATAAAAGTGTGCATGGCATTATCCTTCGTGATTTTACTCTCGTCCTCACCAAGAGAATATTTTATGATAAAAGTGTGTATGGCATCACCTTTCGTGCTTTTACTCTCGTTCTCACCAAATCAATCATATAATAACAATGTGCACGGCATAACCCTTCGTGCTTTTACTCTCTTTCCTCACCATACAATCAATGAAAATTGGTACAGAATGGTACATCATATGGCACGGCATCACCCTTCGTGCTTTACACTCTTTCCTCACAATAGCAAACAATGCACGGCATCACCCTTCGTGCTTTAACGCTCTTCCTTACCCAAATGACAATCACAAACAAAGGGGGAAGGGAGTAAACAAATAATAATAAAAACCCCGGCAAGGGAACACAATTAAACAATTAAATCCCGGTAAGGGTACAAAATCAATAATCTCAACAATCCCAGCAAGGGAGATAATCAACAAACCACAATATCCCGGCAAGGGAACGATTTAATAACTCTTTCTCTTTCTTTCACTTTTATTTCATAACTCACTTTACCACTTGAGCCAATGCTCCAAAGGGTTCAATCATCTCGTATACTTTCAATTTTTAATATAACTTGAGTAAATGCTCCTCAAAGTTCAAAGGTCACAATTTATTTCACAAGCTATTCACAACAAGTAGAAATCATCACCAAGGCATGAAAGATACAACAAAATCAGGATATTCACAATATAAAGACCCACGGTTGTTCTAAACACCAACGTATAGATACTCATCACCATGCCTATACGTCGTACTCAACAATTTTCACATAGAAAATTGGGCTCAACTCCTAATCCATCATGCTAAAATTAGACCAAACACTTACCTCGATGCTTTGAACACAAGTCAAGTCTCAATTATAGCTTTACCCCTTGATTCCATTGCCAATTTGTTCGTATCTAATCATAAATTACTTAATTATATCAATAAACGCTAAACGAATTAACCCCAATGCATAAAAATGAGTTTTTCATAGTTTTACTCAAAAAGCCAATAATCGCCCCCAGACCCACATGGTCGAAACTCGAGGTTCGAACCAAAACCCAATTACCCATTCCTCCACGAACTCAAATATATAATTTACTTTTGAAACCAGACCTCTAATTGAGGTCCAAATCCCTAATTTTTAAACCTAGGTTCTACCCAAAACACTCAATTCCCATGAAAATCTTTGATTTTTGGTTGAAATCATGTTACAAAGTGTAAATGATTGAAGGAAATGAGTAAAAACTAACTAACAATCGATTTGGAAGAAGACTTGTTGTTGGAAAATCTCTCAAAGGAGTTGTGTTTTGAAAAAGATGTGAAAAATGACTTAAAATCGGCTAAGTATAGAAAAATGCAGGTCTCAGATATGGGAAATGCGAACAGGAGTTCGCAATTTCTCTGCATGTATGGAAATTGCGAAGCTTGGTTCGCATTTGTGAACGCCTCTAAAAGTAAGGACCATCACATTTGCGAGATAACCATCGCATTTGCAACATAATGATCGCATTTGCAAGGTCTGGCCAATATGGGAGGTTTCGCATTTGCGATTATTAGTCTCGCATTTGCGAGAAAAGGGCAGACCTGGGTTGTTTTGCATTTGTGAGGCATAAATGCAAAGCCTGTAGTTCTGTTCATACCAGCAAGTTTTTTAGTTCAAAAATGCACCCCGTTGCCTATCCACAACTCACCCGAGCCCTCGGGGCTCCAGACCAAATATACATACAACCTCATAATATCCTATGGACTTACTCGCACGATCAGGGACGTGCACCGGTCTGATAGCTAGATGTACCTACCTCAGAGACTATACAATTAAGTACAAAAGTGTAGTATGAGTACATAAACAATATGTAACCAGTAAGTATCCCGTCTAATCTCGAAGAAGTAGAGACGAGAGGTCAACTTGATACCTATTATGGTCAATCAAAATAATATAATGTTATGCCAAGCATGAAAATCACAATTATATAACAGAGGAGATAAGGATTTCTAAGTCATGTCATTTTTAATATCACAGTTAATCATTTATATTTCAAACCATTTATCAGAAAAAGGCATCAAGAATAATTCACATAAATATCATGCGCACATTATGCCGAGGTCGACGGCCCAATCCAACAGAAAAGAAATTATGCACTTCCTGAGGGTCGAATGGCACGAACTATAGATGCTTCTATTTCTACCTAGGTGATCGACCTGACCCACAAATATCAATTATCAACAGAAAATACAAGAAGGCGCATTTATATTCAAATCAACTCATACAGGTGTTCAGCAATACATATGTTCATTTTCAATTCTCTATCATACCCTAAATGATCACATTAGCAGGAAGACATACAACATTTTTCAAGTATAGCATGATACGGGTCGTAAACTACCCTGACATTTAGCAAGATAGTAGATACGCACGGACTCTCATCACCTAGTGTGTACGTAGCCCCCGCATTTAGTGGCAAATTATATAATTATTACTCCTATGGGGACAATTCCCTCTTACAAGATGAGAAAGGAGACTCGCCTCGTTCCAAAGTTTAGTTCCAATATCATGAACGAGCCTGAACAATCACGGCGGAGTTTTGGAAGAGTGGGGGTAATGCAGGCTTGGAGTGTTTCACTAGGTTATTTAATGTTATTTTTATAACAAAGAAGTTGTCCGAATAATGGAAGTAGACCATGATGGTTCATGTATATAAGAACAAGGGTGATATCCAAAATTGCAATAACTATTGGGGTATCAAGCTGCTTAGCCATACTATGAAACTCTAGGAGAGAGTGGTAGAGCTATGGGTGAGGAGGAGTGTGTCTATTTCCGTGAACTAGTTAAGATTTACGCTGGGGCATTCGACTATAGAAGTCATCCACCTTGTTAGGTTTGATGGAGCAGTATATTGAGAGAAAGAAGGACTTGCATATGGTATTTGTCGACTTAGAAAAGGCGTATGATAAAGTTCAGGGAGGTTTTATGGATATGTTTGGAGGCTAGAGGTGTAGCTATTGCCTATGTTAGGTTGATTAAGGACATATATGGCGGCAAGACCTGAGTGAGGATGGTTGGTAAGGACTTGGACCATTTTCCGGTTATAATGGGGTTGCATCAGGGGTCGACACTCAGCCCTTTTTGTTTGCTCTAGTGATAGACGCACTGACGTGCCACATCCAAGGAGAGGTACTATGGTGCATGCTATTAGCAGATAATATTGTATTGATTGATGAGACGCAAGGTGTTGCCTACGTTAGGTTTCATGTTAAGCAGGATCAAGACAGAATACTTAGAGTGTAAGTTTAGTGGCGGGCCCTAAGGAGGGGAAATGGAGGTGAGCTGGACTTACAGGTCATCCCTAAGATGGGAAATTTTAAGTACCTTGGGTCTATTATTCAGGGGGATCAGATTGATTTATAAAGATTTCACACATCGTACTGGGCGGATGGATAAAATGGAGAGTTGCTTATGATGTTTTGTGTGACAAGTAGGTACCACCGAAACTTAAGGGTAAGTTCTACAGAGTGGTGGTCACATCAACGATGTTGTATGGGACTAAGTGTTGGCCAGTCAAGATTACTCATGTCTAGAAGATGAAGGTAGCAGAGATCAGGATGTTGAGATGGATGTGCAGGCAGACTAGGTTAGATAGGATCAGAGATGAGGTTATTCGCAACAAGGTGGGTGTGGCCCCTATTGAGGACAAGATGCAGGAAGCGCGGCTTAGGGGATTTGGTCATGTGAGAAGGAGGAGTATAGACGCCCTGGTGAGAAGGTATTAGAGGTTGACATTGGAGGGCCTACGGAGAGGCAGAGGTAGGCCAAAGAAGAGGTGAGGAGAGGTAATTAGGCAAGACATAGCCCAGCTTCAGCTGATCGAGGACATGATCCTTGATAGTAAGGTATGGAGATCGAGGATTAGGGAAGTATAGTAGGTAGTCTAGAGTATTCATAACAATAGTATTATTGGCACGCAGTCTCACTTTCTGTTGGTAGTAGGTTTTTATGAGTTACAATTGTTTCCTTCATTGTTGATCTCCTTTCTATCTTGTTGTTTTATTATTCTTTTATATAACTTTTTGGTATTGTCCCTTCTTGTCTATATTTTCATTAATGTGAGCTTGTGCTTCCCTGAGCCAATGGCCTATTGGAAATAGCCTCTCTATCCTCACAAAGTAGGGGTAAGGTCTGTGTACACACTACCTTCCCCATAACTCACGGTGTGGGATAATACAGGGTTGTTGCTGTTATTATTATTTTACATAATAAATAAGATATTGTGATGTTTTTAAAAGATATCAAAAATTAATTGAATCGTAGAAGAGGAACCAAGACAATCACGGTATGTAAAACCCTTTCATGAGCAAGTATGAACCATCTTGCTCATTGGAGAGTGTCTACCCCTCTAGTCTATCCATTATGCAATACAGAGATTGAAAGCAATAGTCACTTGTTCTTTAGTTGTGGGAATCTGGGATGGTGTGGAGTAAACTCCTGCAGTGGCAAGATATAAGAAGAGATTCAATGGAATGGCAGCAGGATTTAGATGGACTGAAAGGAATTCAAGAATCTTTCAGAACAATTGGAGAATTGCTGTAAGAGAGTCCAGAAAATCATATCTTCCACGGTATTTAGAGTCATTTTGTTTTGATAACGCAACCATGAACTCTTGATAAGGTTAATGAAACTTTAAACTAAACGTGTAAAGTTAAGTTCATTCTGGACATGCATAAGGTACTACATTGGAGTAAAACCAAACATAAAGAAGTAATGACCTACAGTAAGAATTTCACAACATGGATCCTTGATTTAAGAAGCCCAATAAACCTTACAAAAGCATCAATAAACACTAAACAGTCACAGAACATATTTTTCTCCCCATTTCCCACACGATGCTAGCAGCTCAAAATTAATCTTGAAGATAATTTTGTTATTACAACATCCATTACATCACAAGTTCTCATTTCTACTCAAGTCTCCACCAGAGGAGTGAAAAAGAAAATACCACCAAGCCTATCATTGCTAGGTGAATTGCCACCATAAACCAGCAGCCCCTCTTCACCATCCCGTCGGCCGCTGGCGAAGGCGCACCACCCTCGTGGCCCTGGATGATCACCGGAATCAATCCACTGCTTCCAAACTAGTGTCTCTGTGTCAAGGGCATAGACATCACCGGAAAATTTCCCTGCACCTAAGTGACCTAAGTCACTGGGGTCAATTTCCCCACCATAGATAAAAATGTACTTCCCAATCCCAACGGTTGAAAATACACTCCTAGCTGTAGGTTTTTCACCATTTGTCTCCACTTGCACCCACTTTTCTTCAATTGCATCAAAGTAATGCACATCATCAAGTTCATCCCCAGAGAATCCATACACAACCCAGATTTTGCCTAGGATCACAGTCAAACCAGGTCCACCTCTTGGTTTACAATTTTCCCCTGGTACAGGAAATTTGATCCATTTCTTATCAACGGCATCGTAAGCCCAAAGATCACTTAATCTTCCAGCATTTCCACAACCACCAAAGACGTATATCCTGCGATCATCAGAAGTCATCGAGTGGTAGCTACGGTGAGAAGGACCCTCATCCCCACTAGACAATAAGGTCCATTTGTTAGTAGTTGTGTCAAAAGAATAGAGCTCATTGAGCTCCTTATGTTCAGCATCTCTGCCACCAAATACATAGATTGTTTCCCCTATAGTGGCCATAGTGACACCAACACGAGGTGGAGGGACATCCCCAGCTGCGTCTGCCGCAGACCATTCTTGGTAAGTGAGATCAAATGTGTATAATTTGTTGTCGACAGGTACACGAGGTGTGAATTCACCCCCAAAGGCATATACCTTTTGTCCTACAATAGTGATGGCATGTGAGCTTCTTGCCCCAGGTCCGGCCCCTTTTTCCTCCAGCTGCATTTTAGAGACTATGTTAACGAAATCCATCAACTAGCCTAAAATTAAATCGAAAGAACAGAACACCTTACACTACAGTCTATGTAACAGATTAACCAGACATCACCTTAGAAAATTCAAAAGTAGAAATTGGATCAGTGAAACAATCACCATACAGGTTTTTTGACATATAGAAATCATCAAGAGAAACACTTCATTGTAAGGCTGGAGTTACATCTTTTTATCAATTATTAAACATAAAGTAAGCAAGCAGGGCATCCCTCTAACCACGTAATGACTCTGAATGTGCGGTTCCTAAAACATGCAGCTAGTTAAGAAGTTCTGGATATCTCTTAAAATTGTGTCCTAGCCAGTAGTTAGGGGTCTATTATTAGAGCTAAATCTCTTTTTAGTTTCTTTCTGGAGTTTAATCTCATTATTGGTGAGATTTTATTTTCTGGCATCATCCCTTCCCCTATACAAGGCAGGTTAAACTCTGGCTTAACCAACAATATTTGTGAGGTTTAATTGTAGTCACATCAACTGAAAGTGCACAAGAAATAAGTTTTCTTGAAACACACAGAATTACCAGCCTCTCATTCAGGTCCAGCCTCGAATTTATCAGCACATGAGCTATGTGATCCCAATTCTCCAAATGGATGGGTCCAAGGACACAAAAAAAAAATTAAAGTTACCCATAAAACCACATAAACAAGAGATTCACATACGCAGACACCAGAATTCAAGAAATTATCATAATTTTAGTTATTCCAAAAGAAGCAGACAGACAGACATGAAAGTAATATATCACAGAAACTAAAAGAATACATAGGTCAAATAGGGATGAACCAAACCTTGATCCATTTGCCTTGTATTGTTGCGGCCATCGCTAAAGAGAAGCAATTCCACTCTCCTGTCGATTTCTCTTTCTATAGAATACACAAAGCTTGAATTTAAAGACACTTTCATTTGTCTTTATGTCATGGTTTTAGTACCCTACTTATCTGTTCAACCACTCCGTAAATTTGCCCTTGAAGTCGGAAAATAATTACAAAAAACGCGTGACCCTGGCCTTCCAGTTTTATTAGTTTCCTGACTAAACCAGCATTTGTCTTTTAGTACTCAACTAGTAGTTGTATGTCCTGTCAATATTATAAAATTATTAATTAAATTATACTCGGGTTTATTTGATTTTATTAGATTTTATTACTTTAATGAAGTTTAATTATTATTTTATTTGTTTTTAGTGACTGTCATAGATTCCTGGTGGAGACGCTCGAATTGCCTCTGATAGGCCTCTCGTTGTGTAATAGGAATAAACTTCTCCAGAAATAGCTGTGTGAATTGCTCCCAGGTCAAAGATGGTCCTGCTGGTGTAGCTAAGCACTAATCCCTCCACCAAGTCTTAGCGGATTCAGACAAGCGAAATATAGCAAAATCAACCCCATTGGTCTCAACAATATCTATGTTCCAAAGAACGGCAGCTATCCAGATAATCTTGGGGATACTTAGTAGATGCATCGCTAAAGGTATTAGTGAAGAGCTTGGTGAACCTGTCCAATCTCCACAAAGCATCAGCAGATATATCTGCTCCATCACCGGCCTGGGCTACAATATTCGCCTGAGCTGTTGTAACTGGCTGAACTACTAGAGTCTGAATTTGGGGAGCTACCTACTCCGAAGTGCGAGCAGTAGGAGTCTGGGCTCTACCCAACCCTTGTCGATATTTGAGTATTTAATTTTTTAGTTAATTTCCAATAAATAATTTTTTGATATTGACTAATTCTTTTTTCTAGGCTACCACTTGGATTAATAGGGTATCTTTTTCTTTTGCTTTTAATAATATATAAATAGATTATTAGCATAGTACTTGTTTTGTATTTTTGTCTGTTATGTTTTTGTAATGTCATAGAAGATATATATTTTTTGTTTTAAAATTTATTATATTTTTCTCAATAATATTGTTTGAAGTTTAATGAATAGATATACTTTTAATTTGTAAAAATAAAATAATTTTAAAAAATAAAATAAAGAAATTAACCTACCTAAACCAGCTCTCACCCATGTTTTAGTAGTTAATATAGGTAGTTAATTTTTTGTTAATTTTCAATAGATAATTGTTTTATCATTAACTAATTATTCTATAAGATTTTTTTCTAGACTTAAGGAGAGGGTTTTATCCTCTCCTTTTAATAATATATAAAAGATACATAGAATATAGAATATTAGAAAGAAACTACTCCACAATTTGAATCAGAAGTTTATTTATTGCTTTATTTTTATTTTTTTTAAACAATTATAAAACTCCAACTTCAAACTATTCTCCAATTTGAATGGGTAGTTTTTCTTCTTTTTTAGTCATTTTTTTATTATAGTTAAATTTATTTTTGTTTTTTTATTTTTGTTTTAAAATAATTTTAAAACTCTACCTCCAACTTGAAACTACTCCCCAATTTGAATGGGTAGCTTTTCTTCTTCTTTTTTTGTTTTTTATTATATTTTTTTTTTATTTTTTTGTTTTTAATAAATAATTTGAAAACTCCAACTTGAAACTACTCCCACCTAATTTAAGCGGATAGTTACTTTATATATGTGTGTGTGTGTGTGTATAAATATGGATGGTAGTTTTTTATTTTTTACTATTTTTATTTTTATAGATATTTAAATTTAAATATAATAACTAATAACTAACTATTAACTAATAAATTAATTAGTAACTAATTATGCTATGTGGTTTATTTTTATGCTGCCACTTTGCTCAAGGAGAGGGTTTTATCCTCTCTTTCTAGTAAAACATAGATATAGATATTTTTATTTTCCAACCTTGTTTCAAAGTTACACCATTTCCTCTCCATGGACTCTTGAGAAAATCTCAAGATAAGAAAATAAATTATAAACAAAACCTATACAACTCTTCTGTTGCTATTCTGTTACAAACATATATATTATTCTGTACACAACTAGGATAGTTGTTTAACCGTTCCAATAATGGCTTCCATTTTGGCGTCATTTGTCCAGTTACATGAATTTGGACAACAATATCTTTTGCTTTGTCTTGTACTGCCTTCTTGTATTGTTGAAATCTTCTATTGTTTCTTTTCATCCATATGTTGTACATCACAGCAGCAAACGCAACTCATAGTAAAACTCTCTTTGGGTTTCTATTGCTGACATTCTTGATTAGCCAATTTATTTCTTCTTCCCAGTCTTCAATTCTTGTGTGATACCCCAGCCATGTTCACATACTTTTCCATAGTTTCTTTGAGTATGAACTCTCAAAGAATAAGTGTTCATGAGTCTCAGTCACATCTTTTTCACACAGGACATATCCCTTTTCAACCTGAATTTCCCATTTCATCAATCTATCCACTGTTGCCAGTCTTCTATGCATTTCCATCAACATTATGAATTGCTGCTTTGGCATACTACCGTTGATCATTGTTACTGATTTCTACTTGAATTTAGGCTATTCTAGAGAGCTTTTTATATATGTTGTTTTTGATACTGAATTTCTCATTCTTTACATATGCCTGCATTTTTTGCATATCATTTGCCCACCATTCTCTTGCATTGAATATTTTCCTTACAAGCCAACTAGCTTGTTTAGGAACTTCCATTCTTGCTATATCTTGCCTCTTTACGTATTGACAATGTATCCACTTTATCTAGAGTTTATCCTTCTTGTTCACTATTGCCCATAACAACTTTGTTATTGCTTCCTTGTTCCATGTTTTATAATTGATTATGTTTAGTCCTCCTGCTTCTTTTGGCTTACACAAAGTCTCCTAAGATATAGGATTTCTCTGGGTGTTCTCATTTCTTCCAGTCCACAAATACCTTATGCATATGCTATTCGACATTTTAACAATCTTCTTAGGGATGAGGAATACTTGAGCCCGATAAGTCTGCATTTCAAATGATAAGCTGTAATCTACCTGCATATGAAAGGAACTTGGAGGTCCAGCTTCTAATTTTGTCCACAATTCTTTCCACCAGGGGCATACATTGTTGTATGTTCATCTTTTTTGCGGCCAATGGTACTCCCAAGTATTTGAATGGTAAGGTCCCTTCTGATAATTGTAAATAAGCTAACATCTTGTCTTTGAATTCCCTTTTAACTCCTGCTATATATAATGAACTTTTGTCCATATTATCATGCACTCTTGAAACCTCAGAGAATTGTTGGAAATATCTTATCAGTATCTTCATTGATATTTCATCAGACGTGCAACACATAAGAAGGTCATCTGCATAGCAGATGTGGATAATCTAGAGTTTGCTGCATTTACGATGAAAATTGAAGTCTGGTGTCCTTGTCGGAGCTTTCAGATATCTCTTGAGATATTCCATGGCTAGCACAAACAGGTAAGGTGACATGGGATCCCCTTGTCTCAAGCCTTTTCTTGCTTCAAATTTTCAGTTAGACTTCCATTCAACAGTAATGAGTAGCTTACTGTACTAACACATGTCATAATCAATTAGCTTAAATGGAACACCAAATTCCAATAATACTGCTCTCAAGAATCCCAATTCCACATAATCGTAAGCTTTTCTAATGTCCACTTTTATCATACACCCATGTGACATATTCTTCTGAGAATATCCTTTGATTAGTTCGCGTTCCATTTGTTAAAAAATATGATTAACGCTAGAGGGGGTGAATAGCGTTATAATAAAATTTAGCGTAAACTTGCGGAAATTAAAATTTGCAGGAAATAAATAAGTGCGTTAAATAAACAAAAAGAAAAGAACGCACCGATATATTCTGGTTCACCACAACACGTGGCTAGTCCAGTCCCCGAGAGACTCTCTCGAGATTTTCCACCAACTTGTTAAGCTTACGGGTGCTCAACAAACCTTTACAACTTAAGGACACAAGCCTTAACACCTTTGCTCGGAGATACAAAACTCCAAGACTTCAACCAAGGAAACACAAGTTCCTTACAACAAGAGAATCACAATTCTCTTACAAGTGTATAAAACACTAAACACTCAAACAAAATACTCCTTAATGAGTAGATATGAGTAAAAGAAGTAAGCTCTAGATCACAACAACTTTGGACAAGAATATGGCTCTCAAAAGCTTTATGATATTGAATATAAAATGATAAACAAAAGTATGCAAGCTTATAGCAATGTAATGATCAGTTGTAGTATGTTGTTGTGTTTAAAACACTGAAATGAAGCTATATTTATAGTTGAAAAACTTGGCATTACCGTTGCCTAATATCCAATTAAGAGTTGCTGATTTTACTCACTGACAATCGATTGTCAAACCCCAACAATCGATTGTCTGCCAGTCAGACCAAAATTCAATCCCAGATTTTACGCTTGATAATCGATTACTTACAATCCATAATCGATTACTGGCAACGTTCAAAAAATCCTTTCCAGATTTTACCACAAACAATCGATTGTCCAGAATCAACAATCGATTACTCAGCAACGTTCAAAAAATCTTTTCCGCATTTTAATCAAAACAATCGATTATACAAAATCAATAATCGATTACCCAATAACGTTTAAAAAATCTTTTCCGGATTTTAATCAAAACAATCGATTATACAGAATCAATAATCGATTACCTGATGGTATTTGAAAACTTTACGATAACGGTCAGCTTCACAATCGATTGCACAAAGTCAACAATCGATTACTTATCAGTTTTTGAAATTTAGACACTGTCTCTTTGACAATCGATTGTCCAATGTAACAATCGATTATTTAATAAATTTGAAAATCACTGGAAGACACTGTCTCAACATAATCGATTACCATTAGTTCATAATCGATTATTCTGAGTTTTGAAAAACTTTGACGGACACTGCCTCAGTCACAATCGATTGTCATTAGTTCACAATCGATTGTCATGCAGGTTTGAAAAACCTGATGCTCACTGTCTTACTCACAATCGATTGTCATTAGTTCACAATCGATTGTCATGCAGACTTGGCTTAAAATAATCGATTATCATAAGTACATAATCGATTATCTTAGTCCAGATTTTTAAGGCATGTCTAAAAATTATTTTCACTACTGTAAATATGCATGATTTAAAATCATTTGACATTAAATTAAATATGCATGATTTTGGAAAATAGTTTTATGAGAGAAGCCATGTTACGAGTCAAGTTGTAGGATCAAGATCACAATTAAGAATGACTCAATTAAACTATAAAACTTTGTCTTGAGCTTGAATCTCGTTGTATATTAATTGTGCGCTTGTTTCTTGAACTTCGTCATATATCAATTTTCGCTTTGTTTGTCATTCATCAAAACCTATACAAAAGAACACACGTTTTAGTATATTGCATTGAGAACGTGTTTCCAACAATTTCCCCCTTTTTGATAATGGCAAACATTAAGCGGGAGATGCAAGACAAGCAATTTATATTGACGATTCAAGACAAGTATATACATGCAACAAGTATGTAATTTGTTCCCCCTAAATTTGAGAATTCCCCCTCAGTTTAAGCTTATAATTTGAGAGTGCATCATACCCGTTATCTTCCCCCTTTTGCCATTAGCAAAAATAATAATAAGATGCCAAAGATGAAATAAGCCTTGTTTATTTATTAAAAGAAATTACAGCAACATCAACCCGAATAATAGCAACATAATCGATTATTGATACGAAATAATCGATTTTTTTGGACGACGGAAACCGATTGTTGTACGTCAAGCTTTATAATTCCCCTTTCCTTTGGGGCGATACCTGCAAAAATCGTTAGACGTCTCCGACGCTCAAGTCAGTAATTTGTAAAGAAGTAATGACTTAAACTAGTGTTGCCAAGTGAGAACGTGAGCTCTTAAGAAGTGTGTCCTAAAGTTTTCTTAAGAGAGTTTCGGGTACTTACCTTTCCTCCGACGTCTCCAATTACCTGTTCAAGAGGGTGATCTTTGATCGTCCTCCACTCATTTGGCACTTTTGTTTCTTTTTCTAATTGTGGCGCTTCTTCCGTTGGTTGTTCCTCAGTTTCATCTTTATTTTCCTTGGGTGGTTCCTCTTGTATTTTGTCTTTCAAGCTATCTAAGATACCTGCAAGATCAAAACCGGAATCCTTTCTCGCCAAGCGAGCATTATTTTCGGAAAATACAACATGAGGGGATTCCTCCACAATTTGGGTTCGTTTATTAAAGACCCTATATGCTTTACTACGTGAGGAATATCCAATGAAAATGCCTTCATCCGACTTAGCATCAAATTTACCCAATTGGTCTTTGCCATTGTTATGAACAAAACATTTGCAACCAAAAACTCTAAAATGGGAAATATTTGGTTTTCTACCCTTATAAAGTTCATAGGGGGTTTTCATGAGTATCGGCCGAATTAATACTCTATTTAGAACATAGCAAGCGGTACTCACGGCGTCCGCCCAAAAATATTTGGGTATCTTAGCTTCGTCGAGCATGGTTCTAGCCATCTCTTCGAGACACCTATATTTTCTTTCCACCACCCCATTTTGTTGTGGTATACGTGGAGCGGAAAAGGTATGCTCGGTTCCGAGTTCGTCACAAAAGTCCGCAAAGAGATTGTGATCAAACTCTCCCCCATGATCACTTCTAATTGAAGTGACGGTTGTTTCTTTCTCATTTTGAACACGCTTAAGAAAATATTTAAAATTTTGAAAAGCATCACTTTTATTGGCAAGAAATAAAGTCCAAGTAAATCTAGAGTAATCATCAACAATCACAAAACCATATCTATTTCTTCCTAGACTTTCAATGCGAGAAGGACCAAATAAATCCATATGAAGCAATTGCAATGGTCTAGAAGTTGAAATAATGTTTTTAGATTTGAAAGATGCTTTTGTTTGCTTCCCTTATTGACACGAGTCACAAATAGAGTCATTTTCAAATTTTAAATTGGGAAGACCAACAACTAAGTTTTGAGAAATCAATTTGTTCAAAAGATGCATATTGATATGTGCTACTCTACGATGCCATAGCCAAGTATCATCCTCTTTACTCATTAGACAATCAACATAATCGGGTGAGGATTTAGCAAGATCAACCATATAAATATTATCCACTCTAAAACCATGGAGGATAATTTTGAAATCACTACGTCTGAACACTAAGCATTCATCCGAATCAAATAAAGCAAGATTTCCCTTGTCACACAATTGGCTTATGCTCAAGAGATTATAATTTAATCCTTTAACAAGTAATATATGCTTAATAGAGGATTTTTCATCCTTACCGACCGAGCCGATGCCGATGATCTTTCCTTTATTGTTATCACCGAAGATAACACTTCCTCCTTCTTTGTGCTCTAATTGAAGGAATTTGGATTCATCTCCCGTCATATGCTTGGAGCATCCACTATCAAGGTACCATAGTACACTTGATCCCTTCAAGCACACCTACAAAACATATTAATGTTCTTTAGGTACCCATGCCATCTTGGGTCCTTGGGGGTTAGGCATATTATAATGATGCGATTGAGTAATATGTCTATGACGTGTAAAGCATGCAGGAGCAATATGACCAATACGTCTACAATAATGACAAGTCACATTTGGGTTATGCATCCTTCTAGGTTCATAGTAACTAGACGGATGAAAATTTCTTACTCTATTTTGAACACTATGACTATTTAGCATTTCATGAGAGTTATTTCTCCTACTATGAGCTCTAGGATGGGCAGCATTTCTAGAGTGATTGTTTCTCGGTTGAGGGCCATTGCTAGGTCTTCTAAGGGGTTCAAAATTTGGCCTAAAATATGCATCATTTCTAGGATTACTATTTCTAGGTGGTAAGTCATTCCTAGGTCTTCTAAAATGTTCAGCATTTTGTCTAGCGTGCATATTGGCTCTAGAGTTGTTGTTTCTAAGATAAGCATTTCTATTGTTAATCCTAGGTTGAGCTTTAGGTTGTTGGGGTTTAGCTTCAACCTTTTCTTCATTCTTAAAGCCTATTCCATGCTTGGTTGATTTCAAGTTAACAAGAACATCATTCAAGTTTTTGTGCGAAGAATTAAACTTATATAATGTGCCTTTAAGCCTACTTACTTCATTCTTATGATGCAAACAAGAAGTGCAATTTTTATTAGAACTTTCGGGCTTATCGGAACTTCTTTTTCCAAAAAACTTGTTTTCCTCTTTCAGCTTCTCATTTTCTAAAACCAGTTTTTCTAAATCCTTTTCTTTTAAAGAAAGCTGTTTTTGAAAATCTTTTTCTTTTAGAGAAGCATTTTCTTTTATGCTTTTGACTGTTTTTGAAGCTTTAATAAATTCAGTATATAATTCATCAAAAGCAGTTCGCATTTCATCAAGAGTAAAGAAGTTTTGAGACGAAATTTGACATACCTCGTCTTTGTTATCTTCTTGTGCCATGAGGCAAAGATTTGCTGCTTCATCTTCTTCTCCTTCGCTTGACTCATCTCCGGAGTCACCTCCCCAAGAAATATATGCGCGTTGCTTTTTAAAAGGTTTCTTTTCCTTTTTGAGGTTTGGGCAATTTGACTTGATGTGCCCGGTTTCTCCGCATTCGTAGCATTTTATTTCTCCTTGCTTTTTCCCTTTGGGTTCATACTCCTTGCGCATGAACTTTTGAAATCTTTTGATAATGAGTCCAAACTCGTTGTCTCCTTCCTCATCAATTTGCGGTTGACTTGTGCTCGCCTTTAGAGCTATTCTTTGCCTCCTTTGATCATCAACCAGAGGGTTAAGAATAGTAGATTCATAGGTCTTGAGATTACCTCTTAATGCGTCAATTGTGACATTTGAGACGCCGATGGATTCTTGGATTGCGTCGGCCTTTGATCGCCATGCCGGAGTGAGACTTCTAAGGATCTTCCGTACAAGTTCTCTATCCGTGAATGTCTTTTTGAGGGCATGTATATCATTTACGATTATTGAAAATCGTTCGAACATTTCGTCCACCTTTTCTCCTTCCTTCAAGTGAAATAATTCATAAGCATGGGTTAGGAAATCAATTTTTGCTTCCCTTACCTGATCCGTTTTTTCGTATGTAACTTCTAGCTTGTCCCATATCTCCTTTGCTGTTGTGCAACACGATATTTTCCTGCAATCGTCAGCATTAACAGCACAATATAATAAGTTTATTGCTTTAGCATTATTTTGGACCTTTCGGATGTCATCCGCGTCATACTCATCCTCGGATTTGGGAACACATTCATTTTCCACCTTCTTGGTTGGAATTTGATTTCCCTTTGTAAACACCTTCCAAAGGTGAAAACTGTTGGTTTGAACGAAGATCATCATCCTCTCCTTCCAGTACGTGTAATTTGTACCATTGAATAAAGGTGGTCGTGTGGAGCACTGTCCTTCATCAATTCCTGCAAAAGAGTCACGAGTAGAAGCCATGGAAGGTTCTCTCAAACTGTTAAGTCTTCAGAGAGTATGGCTCTGATACCAATTGTTAGAAAATACGCTTAACGCTAGAGGGGGAGAGAATAGCGTTATAATAAAATTTAGCGTAAACTTGCGGAAATTAAAAATTGCAGGAAATAAATAAGTGCGTTAAATAAACAAAAAGGAAAGAACGCACCGATATATTCTGGTTCACCACAACACGTGGCTAGTCCAGTTCCCGAGAGACTCTCTCGAGATTTTCCACTAACTTGTTAAGCTTACGGGTGCTCAACAAACCTTTACAACTTAAGGACACAAGCCTTAACACCTTTGCTCGGAGATACAACACTCCAAGACTTCAACCAAGGAAACACAAGTTCCTTACAACAAGAGAATCACAATTCTCTTACAAGTGTATAAAACACTAAACACTCAAACAAAATACTCCTTAATGAGTAGATATGAGTAAAAGAAGTAAGCTCTAGATCACAACAACTTTGGACAAGAATATGGCTCTCAAAAGCTTTATGAAATTGAATATAAAATGATAAACAAAAGTATGCAAGCTTATAGAAATGTAATGATCAGTTGTAGTATGTTGTTGTGTTTAAAACACTGAAATGAAGCTGTATTTATAGTCGAAAAACTTGGCATTACCGTTGCCTAATTGCCAATAAGAGTTGCTGATTTTACTCACTGACAATCGATTGTCAACCCCAACAATCGATTGTCTGCCAGTCAGACCAAAATTCAATCCCAGATTTTACGCTTGATAATCGATTACTTTCAATCCATAATCGACTACTGGCAACGTTCAAAAAGTTCTTTCCAGATTTTACCACAAACAATCGATTGTCCAGAATCAACAATCGATTACTCAGCAACATTCAAAAAATCTTTTCCGGATTTTAATCAAAACAATCGATTATACAAAATCAATAATCGATTACCCAATAACGTTCAAAAAATCTTTTCCGGATTTTAATCAAAACAATCGATTATACAGAATCAATAATCGATTACCTGACGGTATTTGAAAACTTTACGACAACGGTCAGCTTCACAATCGATTGCACAAAGTCAACAATCGATTACTTATCAGTTTTAGAAAAATATTTTAGACACTGTCTCTTTGACAATCGATTGTCTAATGTAATAATCGATTATTTAATAAATTTGAAAATCACTGGAAGACACTGTCTCGATATAATCGATTACCATTAGTTCATAATCAATTATTCTAAGTTTTGAAAAACTTTGATGGACACTGCCTCAGTCACAATCGATTGTCATTAGTTCACAATCGATTGTCATGCAGGTTTGAAAAACCTGATGCTCACTGTCTTACTCACAATCGATTGTCATTAGTTCACAATCGATTGTCATGCAGACTTGGCTTAAAACAATCGATTATCATAAGTACATAATCGATTATCTTAGTCCAGATTTTTAAGGCATGTCTAAAAATTATTTTCACTACTGTATATATGCATGATTTAAAATCATTTGACATTAAATTAAATATGCATGATTTTGGAAAATAGTTTTATGAGAGAAGCCATGTTACGAGTCAAGTTGTAGGATCAAGATCACAATTAAGAATGACTCAATTAAACTATAAAACTTTGTCTTGAGCTTGAATCTCGTTGTATATCAATTGTGCGCTTGTTTCTTGAACTTCGTCATATATCAATTTTCGCTTCGTTTGTCATTCATCAAAACCTATACAAAAGAACACACGTTTTAGTATATTGTATTGAGAACGTGTTTCCAACACCATTATCACATTATCTAGTATATTTCTTCCTTTAATAAAAGCAGATCGAGCAGGTCCAACCTGGCAATCCACCACCATTTTCAGTTTATTTGTAAAGAGTTTAGCTATGATCTTGTATATTGTTGAACAACAAGAAATAGGTCTAAATTCCTTAACAAAACTGGGATTTTTGACCTTGGGAATCAATGTGACAGTAGTGCAATTAACCTCTTTCATTAGCTTTCCTTTCTGAAAGAAATTCTGCATAGCATCTATAACTTCTTGCCCTATGATTGACCAGTACTCCTTGAAAAATTCTGTAGGAAATCCATCAATGCCTGGTGCCTTGTCATTAGGCAGATTCCTCACTTTTTGCCTTATTTCCTCACTAGTAATTGGAGCTAATAGTTGCTGTTGTTGAATCATTGTTAAGCATGGCCCATCTATTGCTATATTTTGATCAATTTCTGGTATTTGGTCTGCTGCTTTTCCCATCAACTGCTTGAAGAACTGGATGAACTCCTGTTGGATCAGCTTTCGTTCTGAGATCTTCTCCTGAGCATCATTGTAAATGCAGCTAATTTTGTTTCTTGTTTGTCTAGCTCGCATACAAGCATGAAAGTACTCTGTATTTTGATCTCCTACTTGGATCCATGTAGCTCATGATTTCTGCCTTAGTATTTGTTCTTGGATTGCTTCCCACTTCTCAATATTTGTTAAGCATTTTCTTTCATCAGCTATCAGTCCTGCATTATAATGATCTTCATTCAATTTTCCTTGGATCTGACTCAGGTCTTCTCTCATCTTGTTTAGATTTTTGTCCACTGATGAATGCTCATTTTGTATACTCCTAGCCTCTTTCTCAATCTGTTTCAATTTTCTCCATACAGTGTTCATAGCATCTCCTCCACTTCTTTGTTTCCATATTTTTTATGCAATCTCTTTGTATTCTACTTGCTTTATTACTGTAGTTAATAGTCTATAAGGTCTGTTAACTTTCATTTTCTGCACGTCAGTACTGATAATTATTGGTGCATGGTCTAAACATCCTAGAAGCATGTAGCGAGCCTCAATACTAGTGTATAGGTTGAACCATTCAGCATTTCCAAAGGCCGAATCTATATGACTGTATATCATGATTTCAACATCTCTTTTGTTACACCATGTGAAGTTACCTCCTCTTTTGGTAATTTGCCCCACTCCTATATCTTCAATACAATTTTAGAAGTCTACTACTTCAGCTTGTTGTACAAAATTACCATTTATTCTATCATCAACATTGAGTACACTATTGAAATCTCCTATTATAAGCCAAGGATCATTCAATTGTATATTTCTTAGGTTTTCCAATAGTGATTTTTTATGCTGAACAGTATGCAATCCATAAACATATGTTATGTAGCAAGTGAATGCAGAGTTCTTACCTTGTACATAACAATGAATCAACTGCTTTGTCTTCTCCAGTACTATGACATTGAAACTGACTTCCTTCCACATTAACCATATTCTACCATTTGGTGCATATTCATAATTGTCTTCAATTTCCCATTCATTCCCTATTTTCCTTTGGATATCCTTTGCATTCTGCTTTCTGACTCTTGTTTCAAGGCAAGCTATCATATCCACTTTATTTTTCATCAGGAATTTTCTCACCTCTCGCTACTTGTGGGATTTATTCAGTCCTCTCACATTCCAAGATATGATGATCATGGTGGCTGAGTATTAGGAGTGTTGTTTAGGCTCCTTTGTCCTGCTTCATCATTTCTAGTTTCTTCCTGCATAGATATAGTTTAAAACTCCAACTACAACTTGAAACTACTCCCTGATTTGAATTGGTAGTTTTTCTTTTTTTTCTTTTATTTATAATAGTTAATTTTATTTTAAAATAATTTTAAAACTACAACTTGAAACTACTCCCACCCAATTTGAACGGGTAATTATTTTTTGATATATTTATATTTTTTATTTTTTATTATAACTAATTATAAGTTATCTATATTTATTAATTAAAATAAAATAACATATATATATATATATGGTAGTTTTTTTAATTATTATTTTCATTTTTATAGATATTTATATTCAAATATAATAACTAATAACTAATTAGTAAATAAAAAAATAATTAGTAACTAATTATGCCATGTGGCTTTTTTTTATGCTGTCACTTAGCTTAAGGAGAGTGCTTTATCCTCTCCTTTTAATAATATATAGAAGTTAGATAGATATAGATATAGATAATAATTAATTATTAATGAAAAACTAATTAGTAACTAATTATGCTATGTGCTCTTTTTTATGTTGTCACTTGGCTTAAGGAGAAGGTTCTGTCCTCTCCTTTAATAAAACATAGATATAAATTTTTATTTTTTTATTTTAAATCTCCAACTTGATACTACTTGCTGATATGAATGTGTAGTTTTTCTTCTTCTTCTTTTTTTATTTTTTATTATAGTTAATTTTATTTTTCATTTTTTTCTTTTAAAATAATTTGAAACTCCAACTTGAAACTACTCCCAGCCAATTTGAAGAGGTAATTGTTTTTTATATATTTATATTTTCAATTTTTTATTATAACTAATTATAAGATATCTATATTTATTATTTAAGATAACGTAACCAATTTAATATATATATATATATACATATATATATATATATATATATATATATATATATATATATATATATATATATATATATATATATATATATATATATATATATATATATATATATATATATATATATATATATATATATATATATATATATATATATATATATATATATATATATATACATATATATATATATATATATATATATATATATATATATATATGTGTGTGTGTGTGTGTGTGTGTGTGTGTGTGGGGGGGGGGGGGAGTTTCTTGGTTTTTATTATTTTTCTTTTTATAGATATTTAAATTCAAATATAATAAGTAATAACTAATTATTAACTAAAAAATTAATTAGTAACTAATTACGTTATGTGACTTTTTTTATGATGTCACTTGGCGTAAGGGGAGGACTTTATCCTCTTCTTTTAATAATATATAGATTATATTGTTTCATTTCATCTTGACACTATTATTAATTGAAAGTTTTCGTTAACTACAATATACATTTCAAGTGTACTTTTTTATTATCAATATGCAATATATACTACGTATAGTTATTTAGTATGTAAATTTTATTTTAGAAGTTCTTAAACTACTTTTTCTCCATAAAGTGTAGTTTATTTTGTTTGGTGCATTTTGCTCAGTTCCAGCAACAATGCCCGGGTAAAGAGAAGCTTGTTTTCTGCTAATTGCTACCATTTGATGCTTATATTTATTGGATAAATACTACACTTCATTAATGCACTTACTCCAACAGATTACCCTTTTAGAGCAGAACCGGCTATACAAACAAAATCCATAGTCATTAAGGAAGAAGTGGACTACATAAACTTTTAATCTTGTAAAAGTCATGAAGCAGGAAGATTTTTTGCGCTAATGAGTGTTCAGTAAGGATGAAGATTTCTAATTTCTTGTCAAAATAGATACAGAAAATTGAGGAGATCGAGTTACAACACCTTTAATTACAAAGAAGACACAAAGTTAAAAATTTTGTGCAATCAAAATTGAAGATGAATAGATGAATACGGAAATGGCAATCAAGAAGAACAAAAATACATATTGAAGAAGGCAATGACGACCACAGTCGAAAAATCCTCTTCATTAATCAATTCAATGCACCTGAAATTAATATTTAATAAAAGGTTTTTATATTGAGTTGTTCCACATCGGAGGGATTTGAGGTCGTTGATCTCCTTATATGGCTTGGGCAATCCTCACCTCATAAGCTAGCTTTTGGGGTTGAGTTGGGTCCAAGGTCCATTCTTTTATTTTATGAAGGGTAAAACGCACTTCATTTTAAAATGTCATAAATTTAAAAAGTTATTTAGTAAAATTTGGTACATAAAACATCCAAATTTATTTTACAAATTGGTGTTGCATATGGATGAAGATTCTATGTTTTTGATGAAAATTAATATAAAATTTCAGAAGATTGAGGTGCAAATTTTTATTATTTATTCCCTCCCCTTTGATTCCCCCTTAGACCCCCTTTGTTGAGGCCGTTGCTTCTTTGGTACTCCAGCCAACGATCCTACGATTTTAGGTGGGAGTATTCACCATTTGAACAATTCTTCTTGTCGAGGTACAAAATATTTAATCACAAAAAAGCTACGGGAAGTTAGAAAAAATGGTGCAATAGAAACTGCTAATGAAGAGATAAACGCGTAGGTAAGAATCCAGAAGATCAAAACTTTTGAAGAAGACAACATCAATCCAATATAATTATAATTGGGACGGTGGAAAGGAACATAAAATAAGAATATCATATATATAAGGAAGTATTGGGTGAAATGCATTTAATTACATGATTGTTGTCAAATTAAAATAAGTAAAAAAAAGTCAAATATTTCTAATTAAACTTTGATTGCTCGTCTTTGTTGATTCATAAAAATACAATCATTTTAACTTCGACAAACAAGTAATGATCTATACATTAACCATTCGCATAAATTTATACTTTATTTATTCGTGGATAGTTTTTACTCAATTCTTTATTCTAATATTGCTAATATTATTTTATAAAATAATATATTATATGATTTGGCATACACATACAATACACGCGCCGATGAATTAATATACTAATATTCACATCAAGACAATAATAAATGGCGTGAATCTTTTATTCTTTTTTTTTTAAGCGGAGAAAGTACTTTTTAGAAATAAACAATCATAACCTTATGATTGTTGGAATTCAAACCCATATTATAGTGATTGAAAAATGATTTCTTGGAAAATAAATACAACAAAATTTCTAGATTCGCATGAAGGGCATGAATGGAGCCTTATATTTTGTAATACAAAAATTAGAGTTGAGAAGTTTGTGATTAATCTAATGGCACGATAACATCACCTATTGAATTACTTTAAGTTACAAGTGGACGTGATTTCAGTTGTCAGGTATTAGGTAATGCTCCCATTTGTTATATAAAATGGCACTAATTAGTGGTGTAATTTCTAACTCAGAAATAATAGCCCGGTTGTCGTTTATGGGGCAGGTCTTTTAATCTTTTATTTATTTATTTATTTATTTTTGCAGGTCTCAGTTTATAGTTTTTTTTAACAGGTTATAGTTCTAAATCTTGAAATCTGAGTATCCGATCATAATTTAAATGTATTTAGCAGTTCGAAGACTTCTTTAAATTTTTTTTTTGTTTTTCTTTCTACTATACAAATATTTTGCACATATCTTCTTTTTTCCGACTTAACCATTTGAATATTATTGGCAGACTAATCCGAATTAACATCACATAAACCCATCAAAGGAAGATAAATTGTTCCTGCTTCAAAGATTTTAAATTGGGATTTTTACCTTCTTATACCATATATGAAACATTATTATCATCAATATTTAAGGTTTCAATTAATTACATTTCAACATACTAAATTAACATTTATATACCATAATTCAAATTAAGGATATAATTAATGGGACATTTATTTTAGGCGCTAATTTAGGACTGTAGTTACCCACGTTTAATTTAACCCTTCTCTCTCCCCACACCCCACGTTTTCCGTGTGTTTTTTTCTGAAGCAAACGAAGGTTTCTCCAGTTCTTCTCACAAAATCTCAAAGATATCATTCTTGCAAATTGAAGTTCAATCCCACTCAAGTTCAAGATAAACAATGAAGAACATACCTACAAAATCTACATTAGGTGATAGCCCCTCTTTTGATTTGGGTGTTTTAACACCAAAATCACCCCAAAAAAAACTAAATATAAACATGCAATGGAACCTTCTACTGACATTTCACCTCTTAAAATACTTCGTGCTGAAATGAGAACAAAGGCATTGCATGATGAAGTGCTGTAAGAGGTGCTAAACCTGTCGCCAAACAACTGAAACGAAAGGGAAAAGAATTGTGTGATGATGATGATTTTGTTGAAGATGTCCCCGAAATCCCATCTATTAAAAACCCTTGGTGTCGCCTACTTCATCAAAACAAAAAAAGAAGAAACCTTTGAAAAAACTCCCAAAATTTGTTGAGAAAAAGAATCTGGTGAAGGTAAACATTAATTATTTTCCTTTGCAGTTTTTAGGTTACTTTTGTAGTTAAAAATTTCTTCTTTAAGTGTTTTGGTAAATTGTAGATTTTTGTCTTAATTTTGTAGATTATTTGTAAGTGTGATTTTATACAGTTCATAATTGTAGTTATATTGTAGTCGTTTTGTAGTCTATTGGGTTTATAGATAAGCTATTTTAACTGTATTTTTCGTACTTTGGACATAATTGTATTCTCTGTATATCATCATTGTAGGTAAATTGTAGTTAATAGCTAGCTAATCTGTAGTAAATTATAGATAAGTTATCTAAACTGTGTAGATTATTTTTCATTCTCATTGTCTATAGTTCATAATTGTAGGTATCTTAGTCATTTTGTACTTATTTTGTCGGTCATTGTAGTTAAACTGTAGTTAATTTGTAGTTAAAATGGGGTAAATTGTAGATAAGTCATCTAAACTGTGTAGATTATTTATAATTATTATTGTCTACAGGTCATAATTGTAGTTATTTTTGTAAGTATTTGTAGTTAAATTGTAGTTAATTTGTACTTACTTTGGGGTACATTGTAGATGAGTCATCTAAACTGTGTACATTATTTCTAATTCTCATTGTCTACAGTTCATAAATCTATTATTTGTCTAGTCATTTTATAGTTATTTTGTCGTTAGCTGTTATATTTTTGAAACAGAGAAGTGGTTACCTTTTCCTTTCTTCATGTTTTGAGATAGTGTTTATATATGTAGATGTCCTATTGTATTTCGTAGGTAAATTATGGGTAATTTGTTCTTTTGTAAGGTATATTTGTAGTTATTGTGTAGTTATATCAAGTTTAGTGCTTCTCTTTTATGCAGGATACTAATGTTAAATAATTTATTATTTTCTGCAGAATGGCCATTATTTTGCACCATATAATGTTGAATATGGGGTGTTTAGATTCCACACTTTGTGTGATCCGAGCATTTCTAGCCATATAAAAGCGCTACTCTCCGCAAACGCATTAAATTTTTTCAAAAACACTTGCTTTGGTTACTTATTTTCTCTCCCTTCCATTTGCATGCAAAATCAATCAATTCATCTTCTGATGAAGTATGAGTTGTCCAAGTCTAATGAATCCTTTTTTTCACTCCTATTGAAGGGTGAAAATTTAAATTTTGGATTGAGAGACTTTTGTTTAATTACTGGTCTAAATTGTGTGAATAAGTTTTCTGATTATGGTTATACTTCTAGTTATGATAGCCATTTAATGAATACCTATTTTTCGAACAAACAAAGGGTTGAGAAGTGGCATTTAAAAAATTTAATTACAAATAGATCTTGGAAAAACGATGAGGATGCAGTGAAGTTGTGCATTCTTTATCTTTTGGAATTTTTTGTTTGTCCTTTTGATAAAGACCATGTGTCTTTCATTGACAAGTTTAGGTTCTATTTGGTAGAGTCTGGTAATTTTGACTCATACCCATGGGATATTAAGTCATTCAATCAAGTTATTGAATCTGTCTGACATCGTCTAAATCCCCGTGTACATTCGTATCTCACACGGAGATACTCATTAGCCTTGCAAGTTTGGCTTTATGAGTGTTGATCGACCGTCAACACTGAGCTTGCTATGAGGTGTTCTTACTCAATACCTCGCATATTAAGATGGTCAGCAAATAAGGGTCAGATTTGGCTAACTGCATTTGAAGAAAAGATGAACAAGGCTCAGTGGGTTAAGGTATGTTTTTCATTTTTGTATGTTGCTACATTTACCTACATAATAACTACAATTAATCTATATTTACTTATTTACTTTAACTAACTGTTTCTCCATCATTCAGTTCTCGAGCATGAGTGAAACTGGTGAAGAAATTGGAGTGCTTACTCTACCAGACAAGATGCATTATGAAGATGAACAAGGTGCACAATCGTCACATGTTCCAAATGTTGGTTCTACCACATTGCAACCCAAGAACATTGATTGTCAAGAGAATAATGAATCTCTGGCTAGCAAGCTCAATAAGCTAGAAAAGGGGATTGAACAGGTAATATAAATAACTACAATATTTTTTCATATTTTCTACATTATCTACATTCCATAAATAATTAATGTACTTATATTTAGATTAGTTAAAATGTAGTGAATTTCTATAGTCAGCCCTATTGACATGGCACTCATTTTACTTAAATTGTACTAGAACTGTAGCACTTTTAATAAAATTATCAACTAACTATATTTTTAACTTTTAGGTCGATGGAAAGTTAGAGGATTTTAGGAAGGATGTATTTGAGAAACTCAGTGACCTTCGTGTGTTTATAGATGTTTCTGTGAAAAGTGTAATGACACTGATAAACAAGAGATATGATATGGATGAGGAAAAGATAAGAGCTCGCATATATCTATATACCAAAACAAATTATAACATATGACACAATATACTCAAACTAATATAAAATCTTTAGTTTGCTGGTAGTTCAACCAAAAAAAATGAACAACAACAAGGAGAGAACAACCAGCAATTTCAGTTCAATATTGATGATCCATTGCATGTGAGCACAAGCAATACAAGTATCTACAGAATACCTACAAACATATACAGTTAATATAGTTGTTTATAGAACATAGTTTTATTATTCACATTCTTATCTGCAACTTCCTACATATATCTACAACTTTAAAAGGAGCATTATCTAATTATATTTGCCCTTATCACTATGAATTGAAGCTGCAATTTCTCCAGAACATGTTAAAGCACATATTGACTTATATCCAGATTTTCAGGAAGCAGCTGATGTAAATAAAATAGGTGTAATATCATAGTTTCATTATAATAAGCTTTCAATGCTCAATTTTATAATTCACATTTTAACAACAAATTCTTACATATATCTACAATTGACAATATTTCAATTATTCATTCAAGCTTAAGTTTTAACAGAACATGTGCAAGCACATGTTTAGGAAGAAACAGAATTTCAAGAAGTAGCCGAGGTCAAACAAGCAGGTATAACACCATACTGTAATTATATTCACATTTTTATCTACAAATACCAACATAAATCTACATTTTAAAAGGCAGCATTAGCTATTGTTATTTATATTGTCCTCATTATTAATTGAACCTGATGCAGAACAAGCATGTGTAGCATCATAATATCATTATGAATAGATAAGTGTTGCTTATACAAATTTGAACTGTAGTTAAGTAAGTTAATTTTTATGTATTAGATATTGAAGATAACAATGCACAGTCCCCAATTCACGGTGTGATTGAAGCAGCTGGGCAGAACAAGTCATTGAGAATCCAGTAAATGAAAGTGAAGATGGAGATCATGTGAAAAAATTTGTTCCTGAAGGTTCAGGCATTGACAATAAGGGTGTTACATTGGATGACTTTGAATTGCCAGACAACTTAACACAATTGGTTATGCATGGGGAGCCCATGCCAGATGAAGAAAACCCCATTCATCCGGGTAGAACCATGCAACCAGGGAAACATGCAAGATCACCTTTCACACCTCTACATAGTTCTGGAGGCAGCAGCTCTATTGGACCAAGATTTTTCTACCTCAAGCACCCTTTCACAACTGTTATAGGTGAAAATGTAGATGCTAAATTGATAGATAAGTTCACCAAGTGGTTATACCACCGTAGTGACAAAGTATCTAAGAGGTGTGAATGCTTAATTTGACACTTTCAGCATTTTTAAAGTTTAAATATGTAATTAATTATGTCTTTTTAATGATATGATTTGATATTTATTTGTTATTACAGGAGGAAGGAATATTTTTCCAAAAGGATAACCAAATCAAGCCTTGGTTAGACCTTGGTTTTGAAAAGGTGGATAAGAAGGACTGGTTTTATTCCCTTGCTCATCCTAGACAAGTCATCAATAACACTGTAAGTATAAAGAATAAAGTCACAATATATGTTTTGTTCGCAGTTAATTTATGTAATTGTAGTTATATTGTAGACATGAGATATATGTGACCATGCTGTTTACTATGTATTGTATTTATAATGTAGATATTTCATATAAATGTTGTTTCTTATTATTTATAGTGTAATTTTGCAATTGTTGGACCTTATGTCTCATATTTGACGATGATTTGAATGTATAAATTGTATTTTTGTTATTCTGGACAGAACTGGAATCTCAGTATATCATCAATGTAGTTAACTGTAGTTAATTTATAGTGAATTTGTAGTTAAATACTTACTTATAATAGTAACTGCTTTGTGAATTTGGATATTATTATGAATTCTCCAATTGTAGTTTAAAGTGTAGATTTTCTCTATATATAAGTGGTAACACTGTAGATTATATTTTATTTTACAGCACATTGATGTTATTATGTATTACCTGAGAAAAAGAGGTAAACCCAACAACAACACTAGGTTCACAACAACATATTGCTTGTTCAAGACCAAGATTGAACAAATCTATGACAAGTTCATAACTTCTCCGCCAGAGCAAAAGTATTCGATTGTTAAACCCGATGATGATGTTGTAGAATATATCTTGGGTATAGACTTCTTGCTAATGTTGCGTGGGATCTAGTTGACTATATTATCATGTCTGTGGACTTTGTAGAGAATTTCCATTGGTTGTTGCTCGTTTTCGACATAGCGGACAAGAATCTTTAGGTGTATGATTCCATGGTATTTTCACACCATCATAATGTTGTTGAATCATTTGTTGATAAGTTTTCAATCATTATCCCTATGTATTTATCTTGCACTGGTTTCTACGGGAAACGTAAAGACATTGACTTCAAGACAACAAAGGCATACATTGAGAAACCAGTTACCGAGCCTCTCACCATACAGTGGATGGTTGCGGAGATTCCACAACAAAATGAAGGATCACTGTTAAAAAACTATTCTCTCTTTCTTTATATTTAATTATTTTTTATAATCATTTGTTAAATAATTAAATATTTTTAAGTTATGCAGCGATTGTGGTGTATTTGTTGCTGTTTTTGCGGAGTATGTTAGCCTTGGATATTTGTCAATCCCTTCAGAAGACCTTTCAGGTATCGACCAACACCATAGATGCTATGGATCTCTCCTATGGGACTCTGCTACAAAGAAGCAAGAAGATGAGTCAATTAGTGAAAGTGAGGTAACAGGCAGACTAGGAAGGAGGAAGGGTGCTCCTGCTAAAAATGAGAAGACTAGAGTACAGAGAAAGAAGAAATTGATTCTTGTGTTCCTATTTTAGTTGAAGTCATTTTGTAGTTGACGGAGAATACACTATAGAAAATATTCCATGTGTATTTTTACAGCACTGTATCTTCATTATATTAGACATGATTACTCTATTTTGTTATAATACAATTTGCCTACAATTGATCTTCCCATAATTTTTATGGAATACCTTCAAGTACTATATAATATCTGTATATAATTGTCAGTTGATTAAAATTACATAGCAAACAGATGAAGTAAATACTCAAACCATATAAATAAATTATCAACAATCTATCTACAAATCATCTACAAATTACAACATAGAATATAACTTAACTACATTTACCCTACATTTTACATACAATATGGGATCACTTTACATTAACATTACATTATTAATCAGTTTAACTATACTGTATAATAAATATTAAAGTTTCGCTAAACTATGTAAATATGAGATAATACAATAAATCATAGAAAGGCTACCTTAGATAGTAAATATTGAAGTTTAGCTAAACTATATAAAAGATAAATTTAGATGGAAGACATATTACATAAAATCATGTCAAGCGCCAATGCACAAATTGTAGCATACTTCATAATGATCTTATAAATCTTAAACGATTACACAAAAAATGTGCTAACTTGAACTCAGTAACACTTGTATTGAATTAGTATTCTAGCTACATGATATTCATTTCTTTTTGGGCGCATTCTTGCAACTTCTTTTGTTATGCCTCCACCTCCACAATTTCCGCATGACATCTTGTACTTCGTTGACTTTATTTCATCATATGTTTTATATCTTTCCTTTTGAGGTCTCCCTGGCTGCCTTTTATCTCCCGCTGGTGGCTTTACTACCTCATCCAAAATATGTTGTGGCACATTCCATTTGCTTTCATCAGGAAGAAGATTTACTTGTATTTCATAGGTAAGCAGAAGGCTCTTCCTTGTGTAATACTGCGAGCAATAGTCTTCATAATTTTCAATCTTGTGCCTTATTGCTGCCAACGCATGCGCACATGGCAGTTCTTTAAGTTGGAATTGTCCACAACTAAATTTCTTGTTTTCTAGACACACAATATACCTCTTCACACCATCTAACACAATATGTATATGATATGTTGAAACCCTCAACTACAATTGCGGAACAAACAGAAATAATATTATATGACTACAACCTACAATTTACCCACAATTCGACTACAATTTGACTACAATTATCTACAATTTGACTATAATTTACCTACAATCTGGAAACACTGTTTATTGGTTAAATTTAATTTTCTGCACCAAATAGACAGATCTTACCCTAAGCTTGTAAGATAATATTCTGTTGTCATCCAATTATTTGTTGTATTTGTGCCCAAGGTATGTGAAAGTACACTTTGCCTTCAATAACTTCTCTTTCATCCAACGTTCAAGAAGTGTCCTCATATACTCTAATAGGTCAAATATTGGCAGCTCTCTTGCCTCTTTTGTTACAACATTCAACGACTCGGCAATGTTCGATGTCATAGTAAAGGTTCTATTCACGTTGCATGTACTCTTGACCATCTATGATAGCCAATATCATATAGGTAGGATTTCACACGCGGGTCTACCTCTTGAATCTTCGACATTCTTTTATTAAATTCATCCAGCGTGTATGATCGTGTTGTAGCAAAGTACAATTCATGTAATTGTAGATGTCCCTTCTTCAATTTGGACCTTATATTTGTCCAAATATGCCATATACAAGAGTAGTGTGGCATGCCAGGATAGACAATTGATGTTGCCTTAGTATACTCTCATTTCTATCTGAACTACACACATTGAAGGTCTCTCACCATATGCCTGCTTAAATAGCTTAAAGAACCACTGCCGAAATGCGTCATTTTCATAATCAACCACAACATATGCTAGTGGCAATATTGTACCTACATTATTAGTTCATAAGCTATTAATTGGAAGCTTTGAAGATATATATAAAAATATTATTAAATAAAAACTACAATCTATATTCAAAATATAGATAATTTATCTACATTTTATATAATAACTACAAAATAACTACAAACTTACTACAATTTAACTATATTTTATATAATTGCTACAAAATAACAACAATAATTTTACAATTTTTACCTGCTGCATCCATGGTGCTTGTTGTCAGCATAATACCCCTGTATGCTAACTTTAAGAATGTGCCATCAACAACTACTATTGGCCTACAATGTTGCCAACCACTAATTGATTTACAAAGAGCAACAAATGCATATAAGAAGCATTCATCTACTGCCTTCTTCAATTTAACAACAGAACCAGGATAAGTCTCCTTAAGAATATAAAAATATTTGGGTAATTTGCTGTAGGAGTCAGCCGGATTCCCTCTCAAAAACTATAAAGCCTTTTCCTTTGCTCACCATCCTTGCATGTAGCTTAGGTTCATTCCATGTTCGGATAACATGTCAGTTTGTATTTCCTTTGGGGTGTACATAGTCTTAGGATCACAATACTTTGGAACGACCATGCTACCAACTACAACTGCAGTACGTTTGCGCTGTATGAAGGTTTCGTCCATTAAGGAGCATGTGTGTTGTCGGATGAAACTCCTTATCTTGAACAATGCCGAATTATTAATTGACGTTGCTTTGAAGTGCCATTTACAGTTTTCATCAACGCATACAAGCCAGTATCTACAACAACAAAAAATACAATATTAATTACATAATATAAATGTAGATGCAACAAAAGGAATGTTTTCACATAAATCCTGATAAAATACAATTTAACTACAATTGTACTACATTATAACTACAATTTGTAAAGACATATATATTCAGTAAAAATTCATACCTTCTATGACTAGATCTTTTTATTTTGAACTGGAACTTATGCATCACAGAAAATTTCTTCATCGCAGCAGCTATAGTTTGCTTGTCCTGATACACTTGTCCTTCATCAATATATGTATGCGTAAATTCTGTTATTATTTCACAGTGATATTCCTCTATATCTGTAGAGGATGGAATATCAAGTAACTGTAGGCATCCAGGAACCTGCAACAACACACAATGTATTAACTATGTAGATAGTTTTGAAAACAACACTGCTATACAATCTTCACTAAATTATTTTTGTAGTTAATTGTAGGTAATTGTAGTAACATTGTAGATAACACACAAAATCATAACTCTGCAATGTCGAATTACACAAACTTGTGCTTGTGCTCTCGTTATTGATTGCCAATTTCATATTGAAATCTCTTACACTTATACATAGAAGATACAAATCTAAATTTTTATTCTCCTTTTTGGTCTCCATATAAACACGAACACCCATATCATTCCTAATCTTTATTGGAGGACAATTATCATTCACTGTATATTTAATTTCTACAATTTTATCTGATGTATCAATCAATAATTATTTTACAATTGTAGAAATAAGAATTCTGTAGCTTGCATTGTCATCTATCCTAAGACTTTATTGAATTCACAACGAAAGTCCTAAGAAGATAAATTGCTAATTAACATACACCAGCATAAGGGAGGGCCTCCATTATCTTCGGTTCTTCTTTATTCTTATTTCTTTCAGTTTTTGCCCCTTTTTTCTTTTTCCTTTTTCTTCCTACTATTTTTTCTTTACTCCTTTTTTTTCTTTTCTTTTTCCTCCCTACACGCCACTTCTCCAACAAAATCCACAATAAATTTATTTTCTTCCATAGATCACGCTAAACATCCTAAAAATGCCCCTAATCATCTCAGAAACTTTAATATCCTTACCAAATTATCATTTTTCATATAAAATCATCACTCATCACTGAAAGAATTGGTCCCTTGCTCCCCGAATTAAAAATAAAGATCACCAGTTAAGAGTTATCATAAAAAATAGAATATTTATGATATATACCTCAATCATGGTAAAAAGTAAAAACTTATATGTAGTACCAGGTGTTTAACCAAGTCATGTGAGACATATTTCTTGTATATCTATTTTTTAACAATTCATTTAGTTAAGTGATATATATTTTCCTTAATTTGTTGGTTTCTAAGTTTACTTATTTAGATAAATATACACACTCAATGTGAATAAATATTTATCTCTGAATAAGTATTTACCCCCTCATCATTGAACAAAGAAGGGCAATAATATTAAGAAATGTGGAATAAGGAATCAATGGAAGGAAAAAATATATACTTATATAATTAGAGTAATGACCAGCCATGGACTAATAGTACTTCAACAAATTTAGCTAATAACAAACAAATTCAGAAAGCCATTATATGATGTCAAATTGCGTTAGATGGTATGTCATATGAAGCTAATTAATTGTGGATATATGCTCAACTGAACCAAAGTGAGATATTAATTGTGGAATTCAAATAATTAAGCGATTGTTGAGTTTTTTTTAAATAGCAGATAAATAGGAAAAATAGAGAAGAAAGATAAAGGCAAATCCTGATCAATAATACCTATCACATCACCGGGCTAAGTCCCTCAATTATATAGATATATAGATTATTGTCATGGTATTGCTCCTTTCATCTTCCACATAAAACATATAAAACAATGGCTGGATTTGTCTCAAGTTATATTTAACATACAACCAAAATATAACACCACCGGATTAGAATTCTATACTTTCAATGATACTAAAAAAAATTGATAGAAAAATACTTTTGATATCTCAAAAAAAAATATTTCAAACTATGTCTTGATTTATTTTATTACTATTATATTAATAAATTATTATTATAGTAATTATCTTAAATATATTTATAACAGAAAATTGTTTAATTTTGAATTCTCTTTGGACAAATTAAATCTGATTATTAAATGTTCATTAGTGAGTAATTTAAATGTTATATTTGAAGAAGAATTTACGTCTCTTAGCAATGAATTTACCGTTTTTCTAGTATTGCCGTTTCTAAGCCTTAAAATGGCCTTTGTCTTTAATGTATTAGAAATGAAAAAGCCTTTATTGTTATAAATAGAACTCTATTTAAGTTGAATGTCTATATTTAGAGAGATTCTAGGGTTTACTACTTGGTGGCTAAGTCACCACCTCCCTATAAATATTGGGGTTCTATTCCATTGTAAACCATCCCAAAGTATCAATAAGAATACTCCTCTCTCTACTTTTCTCTCTATTGTTCTTGTTCTTGTATTATTGTTCTTGTTCTTATATTATTTCATAACACGTTATCAGCACGAGTCTCTAACCAATTGAAATTTTCGATTATTTTAACTTTTGTTTGTGTAGGGTTTTTGCTTCATAGCCGATTCGGCTCTGTCAACTCAATCGCCGCCTTTTTCTAATTTCTATACGGAAAACTACAAGAGATGGTATCATCATAAAGTAATGCAACGGGATGGAAACTCAAGAGGTATATTTGATGTCACAACATTTATTGGTATACCTTAAAGGTAAGTAATTTACTTTTCCCTTTCAAATTCTTGAAATTCTACGATTTGATTTTATATACAAACAAAGACAACAAAGTTTGATTATAACTCTAATGGAGTTCGTAAGAAATTACACTCACATGAAGTGGTAAAATTTCTATGCCTTGCCATGATCAAATTCATGTATGATTGTGGGCAAAGAATTGAAAATCCGTCCCATTGAATTTGCTCCATTCCCTTTAGAGAATGTGGTAGCAGTATGTGATAAGTCTGAAAGAAGACAAAATTATTACCATGATGGTATCAATGAATGTGGACGTGGCAATAGACGGAATTATAATCGTCATTATGATCCATTCCCTGAAGTGAATGTGATAATTGTAATAAAGCCTGTAAGTATGAACACGCTCTTGATGTAATTGTATCTTATGTCTGACATTATGAAAACAAAGTTCGTTGCTCTTGAAATTTCGGGCAAGAACTATATGACATGGGTGTTGGATGCTGAATTCCACTTAGATGCTATGGGTCTTGGAGACGCCATTAAAGACAGAAATAATGCATCCACCCAAGACTATGCTAAGGCCTTGATTTTCTTGCGCCATCACCTTAATGAAGGTTTGAAACTGTGCTAAAGCCTTGATTTTCTTGCGCCATCACCTTGATGAAGGTTTGAAAATTGAATATATCACAGTCAAAGATCCAACTATCTTGTGGAATGGCTTAAAGAAGAGATATGACAACCTGAAGTTGATCACTCTGCCACAAGCACGATACAATGAGAATCCAAAAGCAAATAGTTCATAAACTATATATTATCGTTGCGGTGGAAAAGGGCACTGGTCAAAAGCTTGCCGTATACCAAGACATTTGGTTGACCTTTATCAAGCATCTCGAAAGAGTAAAGGCCCTGAAACAAATTTTGTCTCTGACGACAATTTTGACATCACCCACTTGGATGTGGCAGATTTCTTTGAGCAACCCGATGGGAAAATAGACCACCTAATCGGTGATGGATCTGTGATGAAAGAAGATGGAATTGTTTGATTTTATTTCACTTATTTGTAATAGTTAGTGAATAAACTAATAGTCATTAGTATCAGCTCGTATTAGTTAGTTTATGATATAATGTTAGTATTAGTTCTTTAGAATGTTTCAATATGCTCAGATTTCAATAATATTTTTATTTTTCAGTAGCGGTAATCGATTAACCTAACAGTTAGTCGATTATCTAATATTTCGCATTAAAACTGCAAAACAATCGATTGTCAATGTTCAACAATCGATTGTCAATGTTCAACAATCGATTGTCTATGTTTAACAATCGATTGTCTTAAGACAGTGATCTGGAATTTTTTCAAAATAGCAAATAATCGATTGTCTATGTTTAACAATCGATTGTCGTAAGACAGTGATCTGAAATTTTTCAAAATAGTCAACAATCGATTGTCTATGTTTAACAATCGATTGTCTTAAGACAATGTGATCTGGAATTTTTCAAAATAGCAAATAATCGATTGTCTATGTTTAACAATCGATTGTCGTAAGACAGTGTGATCTGAAGTTTTTCAAAATAGTCAACAATCGATTGTCTATGTTTAACAATCGATTGTCTTAAGACAGTGATCTGGTTTTTCAAAATAGCAAATAATCGATTGTCTGTGTTTAACATCGATTGTCAATGTTCAACAATCGATTGTGTGTGTTTAACAATCGATTGTTTTAAGAAAATGCTTAAACTGAAATTTTCAAACTGTAAAGTAATCGATTATGGAAAACATATAATCGACTATCTGATTTAGTTAGTCGAATAACCTCAGCAGATTTCGAAAATATTGTTTAAGTATGAAACAAACGAATTGAACTTGTTTATTCTCATGTTCGTATATTTTCTTTTGTATGGCAAACTATGGGAATTAAATTGATTGAAGGCTCATGAAGAGCAACTATAACTCTGCCTAAAGGAACGATATTTTAGAGAATGCAATGTTCTCCTCCAAGTCTAAGAAGAACTTGTTGAGTTTTAATGGTATCAGTCAAAATGTTCTCCTCCAAGTCTAAAAGGAACTTGTTGAGTTTTAAAGATATCATTCAAAATGGATATCAGATTGAGACAATACATGAGTATAATCTTGAATATCTCATTTACTCATGAAAACGAGGCTGCCCACTTCGGCTTGGGGCCACGCCATTTTGCATGCAGCAATGCTAGTTCGTCTCTGACTGACGAATTAACACAAATATTCCCCATTGCAATTGGTTTTGGGTCATGAACCCAATATATCCCATTTAATAATCTTTGGATGCGCAGTATATGTGCCTATAGCACCGCCATCCGCACCAAAATGGGTCCGCAAAGAAGGTTAGGAATATATGTTGAGTTTGAATCGTCCTCCATTATTCGCTACCTCGAAACATTGACAGCGGATTTGTACACTGCACGATTTGCAGACTGTCAATTTGATGAGACACTTTTCCCAAAATTAGGGGGAGAAGTTGGTGAAACCAAACGGAAAATTTTGTGGAAAAATGCATCATTATCTCATCTTGATCCACATACCTCTATTTGTGAAAAAGAGGCGCAAAATATTATCCATTTGCAAAGAATAGAAAATCGAATGCCAGACGCATTTACAGATTTGAAAAGGATAACAAAATCACATATCCCCGCAGTGAATGTGACAACATCTGACTCACGAATACATATTCATTATCGAAAGAATATGAACATGAAGTTGGTATTGAATATACCACCCTCACCCCTAGAAGGAGGTTTGAGATGATACCACACTCACCCCTAGAAGGAGGTTTGAGATGATATATGGCATGAATGATCGTTGGTCACGTACCTATTGTACGCCAAAGTATTTTGGGAATATGACTATTAAAGGACAACGATAATGCAAGAAACATATCTTGCATATAATTTTGACCATGGCCATAATGGTATAACTTTCTCTTTAAAAGAGATATTCACCACATGGATGTTGATGAATCTGTGGTAGTACAAAATTAATTGAGAGCTCTAGAAGAGCCAATTACTATGTTGGAGAAACACAATTGAGTATTGTGCTGTAGTAAGTCTCAAAGAAACTTATTCAGTTCCCAAAGTACACGCGAAAGCGATTGATTATATTGAGACTATAAATGAAGGAAAGATTTGATATCTCCTATTACTACAACTTGTAGCGGGATAATTTGTATATGAAAAGCTACCCGCTTCATTCTTCAGTTTGTACTATACAAACAAAAGAATGCCACAATAAAGTGGATATCTATTGGTATAAAAATCTATGTCATAATAAACCTGAAGTTTATGATAAGTGCACATGTCATGGTGTAAATTTGAAGTTTACCAATATTGATAATTTATTCAGTTGGCATTCGGGTTAGCCATCTCATTTTAAGTATGATGTGCAATAATAGAGAATTCACATGGGTGAATATTAAAGAACTAGAAAGTTCTTTACGAATTCTCTTGTATCATTTGTTCTCATTAATGAACTGACCAACTAAAGAATTCGGGTTGAAGCCCATAAATTCTGGAAATATTAATGGTGAATATGGGCCCATTCACCTGCCATGTATACCACATATGATGCATCTATGATATGGTTACATGTGCGATTGTTATTGACCCGCAGCCTGGCCGGTGCTTGCGAGGTAAATTGCTCAGTAATATAACTTCGAGCATAATTTCCAGATTTTCTATTCAAGATAGTTCATCTTGATAAGTTGGTTTATATCAAAGTTGGTTTAGCAAGATAATTATTGAGTGCCTCCACTTAATAGCTAAACTGTTTCTTATGAGAACAAAGTTATATATATCAGTTTGATATACGTTGTATACGAGAGTATATTCTCCCCTCACAAGTGGTTCAGGGTCAGGAACCAAATATTTTCATCTTATTGTTAATGTGCTGTGTATATTGACATGATAATGCACAAAGATGATCTCCCAAAGTTGAGGAAACAAGTTAGCTTTTCTAACATGAGGGGGAGACATGATAAACACTTGAGAAAAGGTTACATGGGATGAATTATCATTTGTATATGTAAATCCCCGAATATCATGAACCTGAAGTTCATAAAATGGATAATTCAATTGCAACATATTGCAATGCATGCTATACGCATTTGCTGACCCAAAGAAAGTAACTATATTCTCACTACAAATGCCCATATTAAGTCCCAGAAGGACAAAGTCTTTGATACGCTTAAAGCGTATAGACAAATACTTGATTCCATATGAAAGACATGTAGATTTGGACATATAGTTCAAATACTTGAAAGTATAAAGTCAAAGGTATGTATAATCAGTTTTCGATATCTTATTTGTTTAGCATGACATGAAAACTTGATATGCATCTAAAGTCTATTATGTGATTTATATGACTTAACTTGAAAGATTTAAGTTGCTTAAAGCATACACAATTCTTGGTCCTGAAGTACCACATCCTAAGTACAATTTGTGTACATATGTATCTTGCTATAACAATAAGCATGATGGCATTGAGAATACATCTATGAAGATATTGAAGAGTCATTCCACGACGTTATATGAAGATGTTCATATCTATCAAGAATGATGATTTCAAGGTGCGGAATATTTATTCAAGTCAATATGGTTGATTTATTTATCAAACATCTACCAAAGATTGTTTTAAAGATGGTGCACAAGATTGGAATGCAAATGCTCAAGGATATAAATTGATGTTCTTATCAGGGGGAGTTAATGCGCGTTGCACTCTTTTTCCCTTAAAAGGTTTTGTCCCAACTGGGTTTTCCTTGCGAGGTTTTTAACGAGGCAACCAATAGGCGCATATTCAAACATGTGTACTCTTTTTCCTTTTCTTAAACTTTTTCCCATTGGGTTTTGTTTTAGTTAAGGTTTTAACGAGGCACATTATTGAATAGACATTCAAGGGGGAGTATTATAAATAGAACTCTATTTAAGGTGAATGTCTATATTTAGAGAGATTCTAGGGTTTACTACTTGGTGGCTAAGTCACCACCTCCCTATAAATATTGGGGTTCTATTCCATTGTAAACCATCCCAATGTATCAATAAGAATACTCCTCTATCTACTTTTCTCTCTATTGTTCTTGTTCTTGTATTATTGTTCTTGTTCTTATATTATTTCATAACATTTATGGTTTTATGGATTTGAACATGATAATCTATCTTCTTTTAGACTATGTATATACCCTTTTGTTTCATCTTGAAACGTAGTAAAATTAGTAAAAAGTTTTCTTCTTTTTTCTTCTGTATTGAATTTTATTCCCATAAATCTTTTTTGTTTTTGTTCTTAGTTATATTAGAAGAGCTTGTTGAATTCTAGGGGATACGTCTAGTTTTATTCATTATAGTGTGGGTGAAATATACTTAAGGACAATATCTTTGACACACCTCAAGCTAAACCTTCTATTCTTCATAATCATCCAATATTTTTCCAACAATCTTAAGGATATTTCACGTTGTTTTTATAGAGAATACTACTTATAAAATTCTAATAGACTTTAAAGATATACGGTAATATCTTCCACTTAATATGTTTTTGTTTAATATTATATCTAAGCATGAGGTATGCATAATTAAACTAATATATACCTTTTCAATATTTATTCTTTATGCTTGTTCTCATGAAAATATTAACTGGCACATAAATATTGGTCTTAAGATGATAAATATAATTTACCTCTAATTTTATTAGTATTTCGAGCTATGCGTTAATTGTTGTAGTGGATTTGTTGTGTGTTATTATGTATATGCATTATGCACGTTAATTCTTTAGTCTTATAAGAGATGCTTTTGTAGTTCTCTTTATCTGGAGTGTTCTATATTTTCTCTCTTAACATTTTAAAGAGGCAATATGCTATTTATTTTGAGCTTTGGTAAAATTAATTTCTTAATGCAACAATATTTTACAATTTACTTATGTTGCTAGACATTATGAATAAATAATTGGGTGCTGCAAAAGATGACTTTTATCAAAATGGTTATTATACATATATCTAAAAGAAATCATGTATATATTTTGTTATCAAGCGCTTTTGTCCGCCCTTATGTTGCTGAAAATAATCTTTTAATGTCATGGAAGAAGCTCATGAACTTGTGATTCTTGTGAAGACATTATATATATCGGAAGACCAAAGTATATTGTATTTTGGTGTAAGTACTTTATGTTCTAAAAATAACCTTTGTTTATCTATTGATCATTTGGGTGAATGTTGAATAATGACTAATTTTTCTTCAAATAACTAAGAGTTATTTATTTGAAATCAAACTTTAGTGGAAATAATAATTATTTTGCGAGAGCATACTAAGCCATTATGTATTTTTAATGTAGAAGAGGAACGATAGAAGTAATAATCATAAAAAGTCAAAAACAAATTGACTTAGCTGGTGATATAATTATTGCGATTATATCTTAAGGGAATCTTACGGCTAATGTAAGAGATGGGTGTTAGATTAGTATGCTACTAAACACATTTGTGCTAATAAAGTTAATTTTATATCCTACATCCAAGTTGAATAACAAGAAGAATGATTTTTTATTTTAGTAATACTTCTTACAAGTTATGAAAAATATTATCTACCTACCTTAACATTATTGAGAATGTGAGGGTCACAATATTTTTCTTTGGGTATCTTAAATATTTAGGTGAAGAAAATGTTGAATTATGACATGTCTTTTATTTACGGTATTTCTTTAGATGTTAAAGTTGTTTCTATGTTTAGAAAATTTTACTTTGGTATTTAAATATGTAAGATACCAAAAGAAAATAATTTCTAATACGTTTTGAATATTTCAAAAGATACTTGTATAGAAGTCAAATTTCTTCTTATTTGAGATAGTTTTATTTGTTTTTTGAGAAGCACTACGAGTTAGTTTTTTGTATGTGAATTTTCACTGTATTAATTAGAAAAATACAGTGAAGATATTGAGTCTCTAATTCAAATGAATCAAAACTCACTAGTGGTTATTCGAACACTTTTTCGTGGAGCGTTATGGTATTGAAATTTTCGATAATGAGGCCGATTAAGCAAAATTTTGGTGAATATTCCACTAAGAATTAGACCGACAATATTTGTGTCGATGACTTGTGATTTTCAAGATGCAGTATTTCACTAGAAATTAACAACAACAACTACTACTACTACTACTACCAGTATAGTCCCACAAAGTGGGGTCTGGGGAGGGTAATATGTAGACGAACCTTACCTCTACCCGAAAGGGCAGAGAAGAAATTAAACCGATAATATTTGTGTCGATGAATTGGGATTGCCAAGGTGCAATAGCCATAGTAAAAAAATAAATCTTTCAATGGAAAAAGTAGACATATTTTTTTAAAGATATAATATCATAAAAAATTTGCTTAGAGATGAGAATTTCATATATATATTATGTGTAGCCAAAAGAAGATTTGGTCGATCCTTTGACTTATAAGTGAAACATAGAGGGGTTGAGACTTTTGCCAATTTGAGATTATCAACAATGATGGTAACCCAACCTATGTGATTGGTAATCCCATGAAGTAGGTTCACATGGGTAATAACAAGTCATTAATTGATCAAATATGCACTATTAAATTATATCTTTTCCTACGGTATGTGCGTATATAGGACAAGACTGCAAGGAATGTGAGGTTGAGTTATTATACTCTTAATCCAATAATCCATAGTCCTTTATAGGTGGTGTATTGAGCTGCAGAATGCACTTTATGGATGGACTTATATGAGTGTGGAGTGGGGTCTCTCCTATAAAATTTGTGACGAAATTTCTAGAGCACTCATGAAAATTGCGATAAACAACAAAGTGTGTGGGGTATAATGTGATAGATAAGACACTAAACTTACAAAAGAGTTATTGGTTCATAGAAGTTTTAAACTTCACCAATTATTTTGTTAAGTTTAATTTTATTTTATCTCGGTCTGGTTCATCGTCCAAGAGACACCAAATTCGACGCATTATGCTCATTTGTGAAAATTCAGCATATTATTTTATTATTTTATTAATTTTTAATATTTTTTTTGAGATATGTGGGGGATTGATAGAAAATATTTTTGATATTTCAAAAAAAATAATATTCCAAACTATGTCTTGATTCTTTTTATTTCTATTGTATTATTGAATCATTATTATAGCAGTTATCTTAAATATATTTGTAATAGAAAATTATTTAATTTTGAATTCTCTTTGGACAAATTATATCTGATTATTAAATGCTCATTAGTGGTCAATTTAAATGTTATGTTTGAAGAAGAATTTACGTCTCTTAGCAAAGAATTTACTGTTTCTTAGCATTGTCGTTTCTAAGCCTTAAAATGGCCTTTGTCTTCAATGTATTGGAAATTGGTAAAACCTTTATGGTTTTATGGATTTGAACTTAATAGTCTATCTTCTTTTAGACTATATATATACCCTTTTGTTACATCTTTGAAATATAGTGAAATTAGTAAAAGCTTTTCTTTTTTTTGGTTGGATTTTCTTTTCATAAATTTTTGTTGTTTTTGTTACTATTTATTAGAAGAGCTTGTTGAATCCTAGGGGATACGCCTAATTTTACTCATTATAGTGTAAGCAAAATATTCTTAAGAACAATATTTTTGACACGCCTCAAGCTAAACATTATATTCTCCATAATCATCCAATATTTTTCCAACAAAAAATTGTACAACAAAGGAAATAGGGATCCTCACAGTTATAGTTTAACCCTCTCATTTGGACTGTTTGCATGTTTGGTCCGCCCTTAATCATCCAATATTTTTCCAACAAAGAAAATTGTACGACAAAGAAAATTATCCTCTTTTCTTTTTGGAAAAAGGAAAACAAAATATACTTGGATTAAGACTAAAAATATTCTTACAAAACTTTCACCTCTAACCTGCGTAACATTTGATAAACTAAAACGTATATTCTCCCCCCAACGATTTTGTGGTCCATATGTTTTTCCTATCGTTGTCTTTGACTTTTTTTTTTCCTTTCAAGTCCAATAACAGAAAAAATAAGAACGAAAACAGGCAAAGAGAAAAAAAAGAAAAACATAAGAGAACATTAGCCAGCTTACAACAATAACAACAACCTAATGGGTTAATGGAGACAAATCAAAGCTATTTAGTTTCGATTGACGCAGCCTTAGCTCCGATGAAGCAGATACCCAGTGAAAGTGGATACATGCAGAAGTTATGCCAGTCCAAACTCAACCAGCGAAGGTAGTAATGGAGCAAGCGGAGGAAATCTCAAACAAAATAGAGGTACCAAAGCGTAACTGAGCTAATCTTTTTCAGAAAAACAAATTTGCCTCTAATGGTATGGCTCTAGAATACATACCTCCGGTAATGATGTAAGGTCAACCAATAGGGCAACTAAACAAAGCATAGGTGGAAGAGGAGGAGAATAAGTGGAAATGTGCCCTAATTGTGTATATTTTAGGGGATGGACCTGGGTACAATGCGATGAAGAGATTCATCAATCTCCACTGGGCACATGTACCAGAGCCAGATCTGTTTTATCATGAGGAAGGATACTACATCGTCAAGTTCAGAACAATTGATGATGCCAAAGAAATCCTGTGTGCTGGTCCTTATTCTATAGCAAACAGACCTATGATTCTTAAGCAATGGACGCCAAATTTTGACTTAACTGAGGACTTCCGTGTTGATATTCCACTATGGGTCAAATTCCCTAAACTTCCCATGCTCTGTTGGGGAATGAGATCCCTAAGTAGAATTGCCAGTGTGTTAGGGAAACCTATCTTCGCAGATGAATGTACAACCAAACAATCTAGAGTTTCCTATGCTCGAATGCTCATAGAGATGAATCTTACCAAAGAGCTACCGAGGGAAATATGGTTAATGGATGCTAATGGGAGGAAATTCCTACAAGAAGTGGTGTATGACTGGAAACCATCTTACTGTGGGAAATGCCTAATGGTTGGGCATAACTGTCTGGTGAATCAGAAACCACACCACCCTTCTCAAATGAAGAAGACTAAAGGAATGGAGAACCAAGGCTCCAGTCCAAACTGTTAATAATCAGCACGAGGTACCATTGCAACAAACTGAACAAACAAGAGACAAGGCTGAGCAGTGAATTTCATAAAGAGCCTAATGAACCCCCAACGCTGGTGCCAGGAAAAAATAAGCAGGAAGAGAAATGGAAGCAAGTTCAAACTCCTGAATTTAACCTCACCAACTTCCCACCTTTATCCCCTATTGTTGTTAGCAATCATTTTGAAGCAATGTCCAATTGTAGAGTTGAGATTCCTGCAGGAGATGGAGGAGGACCTAGCAACTGTCAATGAAGTGGTTAGTCTGGAATATTAGGGGTGTAAATAAAAGGTATAAAAAAAGAAGTTAGGGAATATATAAGAAGAAATAACATTAACCTTATTGGTTCGCTAGAAACTAAGGTTAAAGAAAAAATGCAGGAAGAATTGCTAAGCTGTTGGTTCCTGGCTGGGGTATCCTCACAAATTATCAGGGTTCTATAAATGGTGGAGTATGGATTTTATGGGATACAAAATTGCTCACAGTCACTGGTATTTAGGAGAAGGCCCAACTGATTCACTGTAGAGTCAGAAACATTTCTGGGGATGTCACTTGCTATCTAACTGTGGTATATGGCTATAATGGGATGGACCAGAGAAGATCTCTATGGGAAAATCTGCAGGATTACTCTGTTACTATTACTGAGGCTTGGTTAGTTGCTGGAGATTTCAATGTTGTGCTATATGCCAGTGATAGACGTCAAGTAACCATGTTAAGCATTCAGAGATTCAAGAGTTTACTCAATGCATACAATAGGCTGGACTTTCAGAGCTACCTTGGAAAGGGGATTATTTCACCTGGACAAATAGGCAGACAGGCAATGATAGAGTATGTAGCAGACTGGACAGAGTCTTTGGCAATTATGAGTGGATGATCAACTGGAGTCATGTGCAAACTGTATATGATCATCCCCTAATCTCTGATCATAATCCTATGATAATCACATTGGCAGAAGCTACTAGGAAAGGGAAGATTCCTTTCAGATTCTTCAAAACATGGGCTAATCATGAAGACTTTCAGCATCTGGTCAAAGACAACTGGCACAACAACAATCTGTTTTCTATGAAATCAGTGTGGTCCAAACTCAAATCATTAAAAGGTCCTCTAAAGTCTTTAAACACTAAAGATTTAAAGAATATTAATCAGAAAATTGATCATAGTAGATAAGAATTGAAGGACATCCAGAATCAGACGGCACTGGCATACACTGATGAGCTGCAATTTAAAGAGAAAGAAGTAGTACTGAAGCTGGAAAGATGGTCCTTGATTGAAGAATGTATTTTACAACAGAAGGCCAGAGCAAAATGGATTTAACTTGGGGACTCTAACAACAAGTATTTCTCTGCTGTCCTGAAAGAAAGAAACCAATATAAGCATATCACAGAGCTTATTACAGCAAGGGGTCTCAAGGTTACTACACCAGCTGACATTAAAAAGGAGATCTTTGACTTCTATAAATCATTAATGGGCACATCTGCTTCTTCTCTGCCAGCCATAAACCGATTGTATATGGCTAATGGTTCTAGCTTAACACATCAACAGAAGAAAGAGTTAAGTGCTGACATTACAGAACTTGAAATTCTGGAGAGTTTAAAGGCAATTGGGGATGACAAAGCTCCAGGAATTGATGGTTATAATGCAGTTTTTTTCAAGAAGTCATGGAACATCACTGGAAAGCAGATCATAGGTGCAATCAAGGACTTATTCCAGACTACCAAGTTGTATAATCCAGTAAATTGTGCCACTCTTAATTTAATCCCCAAAGTCCCTAACCTAACCGCAGTAAAAGAATATAGACCAATTGCAAGCTGCTCAGTTTTATATAAAATGATTTCCAAGATCTTAGCCAACAGAATGCAAAAAGTCATGTCTAGCATCATTTGTGAAGCCCAAGCAGGTTTCATCCCAGGTAGGAAGATTGCAGACAATGTCATCCTGGCTCATGAGTTGATCAAAAACTACTCCAGAACCCATGTGACTCCTAGATGCATGATAAAAATTGACCTTCAGAAGGCCTATGATTCTGTTGAATGGATCTTCTTGCAACAGGTAATGGAGGGATTGGGATTCCCAACCAGATTCATTAACTGGATCATGGAGTGTGTTCAAATAGTAAGCTATACAGTGATGACAAATGGGGAAACAACTGAACCTTTTAAAGTTGCTAAAGGCCTTAGACAAGGTGATCCAGTATCTCCCTTCTTATTTGCAATAGTCATGGAGTATCATAGCAGGTCACTGGCAGAATTAAGGAAAGACCATGAGTTTCTATACCATCCAGGCTGTAAAAAGCTGGGCATCAGCCACATAAGCTTTGCTGATGATCTACTTCTATTTGCTAAAGGTGAAATCAAATCTGTCATTACCATGTTCCAGTATTTCTCCCAATTTACTGAAGCCTCAGGACTGAAAGCCAATCTGGGCAAAAGCTCAGTATACTTTGGAGGGATTAGTTTTGAAGTACAGCAGCAGATTACTGGTCACCTAGGCTATGTCTATGGAGAATTGCCTTTCAAATATCTAGGCATTCCTCTATCCACCAAGAAGATTTCATTGATTCAGTGGCAACCACAGGTGGAAAAGATCACTGCTAGGATCACCTTATGGACTGTTAGGAAGCTGTCATATGCTGGGAGGATGCAACTGGTGCAGTCAGTGGTGTTTGGAATTCAGGCATACTGGGCTCAACTCTTCCTCATCCCTACAAAGATACTGAAGCTAATTGAAGCAATCAGTCGAAGCTTCATTTGGTGGGGATCAAATATCATCTGTAAAAAAGCCTACATATCCTGGGACAAAATATGTCTGCCTAAGTCAGCTGGTGGTCTGAACCTCATTAACCTACCTCTGTGGAACAAGGCTGCAATTGCTAAACTCTGTTGGGACCTGGCTCACAAGAAAGACAAATTGTGGGTCAAATGGATTCATGCTATTTATATGAAGCAACACCAACTGGAGAGCATTCCTATCCCAAGACAAGCTAGTTGGATGGTTCGAAAGATAATTACAGCAAGAAGCCTGCTGCAACAACACCAAGGACTTATTATGCCAGTATGCTCCATTAGAAAAATCTATCTATTACAGATTGGCCAACTCCCGAGAGTCCCATGGAAGAACCTAACTGCTCAGAACTATGCCAGACGCAAAGCTGTTTTAAATTTATGGTTGGTACTTCATGCTAGGCTACCAACCAAGGATTGACTAATACATTGGGGAATGAATGTGGACCAGAAATGTGTACTGTGTCAGCATGCCACAGAAACCAGAGATCATTTGTTCCATACTTGTCCATATGCTATAGACTTAAGGGAGGAAACACTATCCTGGCTTAGAGAAGACCATCCCAGAATGCAGAACTGGGACCAGTATATCCGGTGGATAGTTAGCAAAGCTAAAGGAAAATCTTATAGAGCTAACATATTCAAAATGGTGATAGCTGAATTATTCTATACTTTGTGGCTGGAGAGAAACTCGAGGATATTGGAAAATGTCTTCCGTAGCAGTGATACTTTACTCAGGGAACTAGCGTATATTTGTAATGTTAGAGAAACACCCAAAGTTAGACAACATATGCAGCAATTTCTCTTGTAAATATAGGTTAGGTAGTTATAAAGATAGTAGGTAACACATGCTAGATGTTATAGTCAGCTGTGTATAAGCTGAACTATGATATTGTATTGCAACATCTTTGGTGATTAATAAAATTCTTAATTACCAAAAAAAAAAACAATAACAACAACGACTGAGTAGAATTTCATTAATGAGATTTGGAAAAGATAATATACATGTAGACCTTACTCCTATTAAAAAAAATTATTTTCGAAAGCCCCTCGGCCCAAAGAACATTAGCTAACTTCAAGAACTTAAAATATTATCTACTCAAAAAGAATAAGTTTTATCCTCACACGTTGATGAATTTCTTCGTCATGGGTCATGGTCCAAAATTGTTCTATTGTTTCCTGCACGATGTAAGAGTCTCTCTGCCTCCACTCACCTTTTATTTATATTTTTCTTTTTGTTTAGTATATTAATAGTGGAGAATAGAAAGATGATACTCGCAATATGTAACGACTCGATTGGTCGTTTTGATCTTTTGCACTTTGATCACCGGTTCTCGGGCATAATTTGGCCCATGTGGTGTATTATGACCTATAAAGATTGTTGGGTTTGGTTTCGGGTTAATCAAAATGAATTTGGAAGAACGGTTCTCACTTTAAAAAAACTTAAAATTTAAAAGGTTTGACCAAGATTTGACATATTTGTATATGAGCCCGAATCAAAATTTTTGTGATTTGATTAGCTCCATTAGGTGATTTATGACTTAGGAACCCGATCGGAATGAATTTTAGAAGTCTTTGGAAGGATTTGGCTTGATGTGGCAAAGTTAGTATTTTGGCGAATTTCGGTTGATAGGTGAGATTTTGATCCAAGGTTCGGAATGAAATTCTGAGAGTTTATGTAGCTTCGTTATCTTATTTGTGATGTGTGAGCAAAACTTCAGGTCATTCGGACGTCGTTTGGTCGGGGTTTTTATCAAAAGCGTGTTTTGGAAGTTTTAGAAGAACTTAGGCGTGAATTTGATGGTTATGATGTTGTTTGAGGTGTTTTGATGATTGGAACAAGTTTGAATGTTGTATTAGGAGGCGTTGGTCCTTTTGGTTGAGGTCACGGGGGCCTCGGTGTGATTTCGGATGGCTAATCGGGAAGTTTCGGACTTTGAGAATTGCAGAAATTGCATCATCTGTTGCAAGGATATTTTTCCCTTCGTAATCGTGAGCCTGGGGTTGCGATCACATAAGAGGAATTTGGGAGGCATGAGTATTGTTTATCGCATTCGCGGCTGGGTGTTCGGGATCGCAATGAGTTAGATGGTGCAGCTTCACGTTCGCATGGGAGAATCCGCATTCGCATAAGAGCATCTGGGGGCCCGGTAGAATTAATCTTCGCGTTCATATGATATGGTTCACATTTGCGTAGGTTTGGAATGAAAGGCATCGCGATCGCAGGGCCCCAATCGCGTTCGCATAGGGTTATTTTGAGAGACTAGAATTTTGTGCTTCGTGATCGCGAGCCTTAGGCTACGATCGCATAGAGGAAAGGTCAGTGCTGGACAGAAGGTCATAACTTCATTTCATCCATGGTTTTGGGTCATTTTCACTCATGGCTGCTCATTTTTTGAGATTTTTGGAGGAAATGAAAGAGGGATTCAAGAGGAATCGACTTGAAGTAAGAATCTTGGACTTAAAACTTGATTTACTTGTGGAATTAACGTAGAAATTCATGAAAACTTAACTAAAAGGGGAAGAACTAGGGCTTGGAAATTGGATATTTTAAATTGGGATTTGATAGACCATTTGAGCTCGGATTTGAGAGTTCTTGATATGTATAGACTCGTGGAGAGATAAGGAACCTGCTGATGTAATTATTTTTGAGTTTTAAGAAGTGGGCCTGGGGCTCGGGTTTTGCCAATTTTGGGGTTTTTTTTTATATTTTTCGATTGTTTTCGATTGGGTATTGTTTTCTTGGCATATTGTGGCATATTTGTTAGAATTTTGATAGATTTGATGCGTGTGGAGGCCAATTTGAAGGGAAAAGGCATCGCGAGCTAGAGATTTCGCTGGTTCGAGGTGAGTAATGATTGTAAATGATGTTCTGAGGGTCTGAAACCCCGGATTGCACATCGTAGTGGTATATTAAGGCGACTTGCACACCAGATAGTGAGTATGGGGTAGAGTACCGTTGGGGATTGTGACTTGGTCCGTCCCGATTGATGATTTTTACTGTGTATTTGACTGAAACATATTTTTTATCATCATGATTTGGTTGATTGCTATATTTGGGATTCGTTCCAACTATTTGAACCCCTCCGGGGATGATTTGTTGATATTTCCTCACTGTTTTGATTTTATACTTGAACTCAGTCATGTATTTTCCATTGTTTTCAAAACTCAGCCAAGTTTACTTTGCTTTAACACTTGAAATGATATTTTCAACAATATTTTTGGGTTGAGCATCATGTTTTACTGTTGCCCGAGGGGCTTATGTGATTTTTGATTGAGCAAGGCCAAGGGCCTGTGTTGTGAGGAAACTATTGGATCGGGCTGCACGCCGCATCGGTGAGATACTGATACTAATATGAGGCCGAGGGCCTAGATTTGATGCCACGAGATGGTTTGATATTGCTGGGCTGTAAGGGGCCCCTCCCGAAGTCTACACACCCCCAGTGAGCACCGTCAATGATAAATGGATCGGGCTGCACGCCACAGTATATGGATCGGGCTGCATGCCGCAACAGTACGAGTATTGTTTTATGTGTTTACTTGTTTAATTGTGTGCCATTATCTGTAGTTGTGCTATGTCATGTGATATCTATCTGATTGCCGGGCATTTCTTGCTGAGTGAGTGTTGAGCCCTAGGGGCAAATTTCCGTGCTTATCTGCACTAGTTGTCTTACATTCGTTTGCATAACTGTTCGAAAAGTCATTTTCAAAAGAGGTTTAAACTGAGCTAAGGCGTCATCTAAGATTTCACAACTTCATTGTTTTTCTCAAAAGGTTTTATACTGCTTCTATACAACATCATGATTTATCTTATATGATTTCTTACTGCTAAGTTATCATTTACCTTTATTACTCACTGAGTTGGAGTACATATTTTACTCCCTGTATCTCGTGTGCAAATACAAGTATTTATTCACTCGGTAGCGGGTTTTGGCTGATTAGAAGGCAGAGCTATAGGAGTTTAGCAAGGTGACTGCCAGCGTTCGGAGCACTTTTTTCTCTCTCTTTTATTCATAACTCCTATTACTTGTATTTTTAGACCTTATAGAACTGTATTCACACTCTAATAGATGCCCGTGACTTGTGACACCCCAGTTTGGGCTGTGTCGGGTTGTACTCCCTCCAATTATTATCATTATTAAGTAATATTTAGACTGCTTATGAACTGTTTTTGTTAAAAAGGATGAATTAGGTTTAGTTGGATGGACTTGTTCTCACAAGAGGTGCTATCATGACGGTGTCTGGGTTTGGGTCGTGACAAGATGGTATCAGAGCCAAGGTTACTAGGTCGCATGAGTCATGAGCAGGTTTAGTAAAGTCTTGCTGATCGGTACGCAGACATCTGTATTTATCCTCGAAAGGCGGCAGAACCTTTAGGAAAACTTCACATTCTTGAATTCTTATCATGCGTCCTTGATTTAAATTGAAAGGTAACTCTTAAAACTCCTTCCATGCGTTGGCATGCGCGCATGAGTGCTCAGTATCAGATGTGCCTTGATGGCTTTTGATTCCCCGATTGAGGGGCGAGATGTGATCTCTGTGAGTTTGATGTTGGGCCAGTCTGGAGGACTTGAGGCTGGACTGGGTGAGTAAGTGTTTTGAAATTATACATTCCGCATTGTCCCTATCAGTGGGAGTGACGGCCGGTTAGATACGTGATGTGTATGCTAGTACTGCGAGATGTATCTATATGACTTGGAAGTGACGAGGAAGGTCTGCTGGATGATAGATGAACTATTAAGTGTTTGATTTCCATTGTGATGGGATGTGTAGCCCCGAGTTATGGGCGCGTGAAGGATCTTTTTATGTCTCCTAGTTAGGAGTGAAGTAAATTCATATTGAGATATGAGTTTAGACTTAGAAAGGCTAAGTGACTGCATAATGTTTGTGACGGAGGAATGTATACAAAAAAATTATAATGAGGCGAAGCAGGTGGGTTATCTCCTGCGGAGTGCTCTGAAGTGGTGTGATCCCTAGGTGTATGTTTGAAGACCTCATGTGTAATTGAAAATTACGTGTTGAGATTCGAAATTCGAGTTGCTTAAGAGAGTGGGCTTAACTATTGCGGGGATGAATACGAGATTTATTGAAGATTTACAGTATTAGATGATCTGTGTTTTCACAACTTATAAACAATTTGAGTCTAGTCTCACTATGATATTATGGCAACAAAAGGGTATAAGTGTTATGAGCTATTGAGTGTATCTTGACCTATGGATTCTAGCCAAGTGGAGGAGTCTACGGTGAGCACCTGATTGCATAGTTAGGTGCTATGTTGGTTCCAGTTTTGGGCGTGCTAGTGAATTAACTATTACTAGAGTAAAGAAAATTTTTGACAAAGGTTATATTATGCTTCATAGGGTATGAGACTCACGGAATGTCTAAGTTGTTGTTGGTAGAGAATGCTCGGTAAATAGAGCAGGTAGATGCTTGGTTGTATTGGGGATGAGGATTTCATTTTGCGGTGCCAGAGTGCAAATGAGGCACGAGTGGTTCTGTTTGCTTGATCGGGCTAATTGCAGTTTAAATAGAGTGAATGACTCTCGAGAATGGTCTAATGTGTTCAAGATTCTACATGTAATAATTGGGTATCTTAAATTTGTATACGTGATTAGAAACAAAGTTTTTAATGGAAGAGTTCAAGACCTGTGGCATTCTATGTTAATTATGGGATTCTATGTATTAGTATCAAGAAGATAAAGGTAACATACCTAGATTCACAGGAAGTTCTTCAGAGTAAAGTATTCAGGAATGTGGTGTTTTGGAGAATATTTGAGAGATTATTCAGTGGCTTATGGGTCTTAGTCACTGTAGTTTGCTGGGGTTTTGTGCAGTAGGCCTGGGTTGAGGTATTATGGCATTACAACAAGAGGAAATATCAAGTTGATGATGAATCAGAAGAAAATTTAGATAGATGGAGTAGCTTGAAAGTAGACCAAAACGGTATGGTAAGGAAATGATTAATTCTTTGTATACGTTCGAGGTAGTGGGTTCTTACAGGTATTTTGCAGCAATGCTCTTGGGTTTTGATGGCTTGCTTAGTTTGGTCTAGTTATAAGGATTCAATCTTGATAGTTTAATTTGTGGAAACAAAATTGGGAGAGTTCTTGAAGATTTCTACTGTAGTTGGACAGATGCATTTCTACGAATATGAGAGGCATGGGATGTGTAATGATTCTCTTCTAGATTGGGATCAATGGAAGTTCTTGGCTAGTTGAGTACATAAGTGTCCGTGGATCGGAAGAGAGATGTAGTTCTCATGTTATCTTAGGATGGTATGGTATATGCGATATGTTGTGGAGGATTGGGATTTGCGTGTGTAACGTTTCGGTTCAGTTTCGAATGGGAAATGAAATTCTTAGGCAGCACGATCAGCTTTACGTGATTAGAGAAACGAACTTCAGGTGATTAGAGTGAATGATCTTCAGATGATTAAGAAAATGGTAGTGCTAATCATAATGATTTTACGAGGGTATATGTTTCATAAAAGGGCAATATGATTAAGTTGATAGAACTTCGGTAGTACTGCGGCGCTTTCTTGTTAGATCGACTGCTGATATTCGAGTTTGCTTGAGGGCACAGGGGAATTTCATAATATCCTTAGTGGAATGATTGGGCACCTGATGTGTGATATGTATTTGGACGATGGGATTTTAGATCAGGTATGGTGATTTGTGTGCTACATGGAGTTGGAGATCAAAATTCTCATTTTCAGTTTATGTTGTGGTGGTAGATTGTGTGCATCGGTACTGTTTGGCGACTATTGGGATTTAAAGACCCCGAGTGGATCTTTCATTGCTTGATATGTTGGAGATTGGATCTGATATTGGGGTTAGACTGGTTGTGTCCGTGTTAGATTATTTTGCGCTACGGGTTATGTCAGAAATGTCGCGGGTTGAGTTGTAAGGTGCATCGGAGTATATTCTAGTAAATTGGTTTTATATTTCGAAAACCCAGCGGACGACTAGGAGGGATTGTCTTTCTTACTTGGGCCCTTGTGATGAGTATCAGTGCTGAGACCCTGATATTGATTTAGTTCCGGTGTTGAGGGACTTTTCGGATGCGTTTTTGGTGGCCGGGCATATTGTCGGGCGAGGTTGTGGATTTTAGTATTGATTTGGTGTCGGGCACCGTGTCGTATGGCACCGACAGGATGTTATAGTAGTAGCAGGAACAACTTTAGGATCCCTTGGAAAAGAGTTCATCGTGAGGCCGATATGGACACGTGTTCTAGCTTGAGTCGCCTTGGTTGGCCCCTAATTGTATTGTTGAGGGATAGGTTGATTCGACTGTCATTGAGCTTACTAGTGATATAAGAAATCTTTGAGTGGCCTTTCTGTGTTGTGAGACGTTATGATTTGTTGGTTGTGGGCACATATGGTGCTGTTATATTGGGGTTCATAATGGAAGTTGAGTAGGGAAAAGTAATTGGGTGTTATTTGCTTAATGGCGTATCGGTTTTGTCCTATCGGGTTGCATGGTATGTGTTATTTGTTTCACTATGGGTGTAATGATTTGCCTTGGTCCCAGACATCAAATGGTGCGTGGTTGTCGATTTCGAGCATAGTGACTTAAGGTGTTCCATGTAAAGCAGTGTTTGGAGAGGATCGTATGTTGTAAAGAAGCTATTTGGAGATATGACCTTGAGGGTTAGATTCGTGTGTTCTATTTATATGATATGAGATGGGTTCTTAGCTTTGTGCTGGGATGGTTCTGGTGAGCTTGAGGGACAACTCTTTTATTAGAGTCATTTTCATGATTTGATCATGTTCGGACGGTTGCTTACTGGTGCACGTATTATGCTAGTTGTGGCTTAGGCCTGTATTGATGTGTCGTCTTTCCAGAGTGGTTCTTGGTCAGAAGAGATCATTGGGATCATTTATCAATGCAAATGGATTATATTTCAGCATATTTGATGAGTAAATATCAAGGTTCGGTTCAAAATTTGCCATGGTAATTGCCAGAGGAGAAACAGCCTTATGAATGGTTGATATGAGAAATGGTTATGGTTTACTGTGTGTTTTAGCTATCATTGGCATTATATATATAAGAGTGATGGAATGAAACTTTAGTTAATAAGAGTTTTTCAACCGGTATCCGGGAGTTGTGTGCACCTGTTGTGAATGGAAGATTATCGCTTCATGTGTTTGAGTTATGTGGTATCTCATATAATTGCACCTGAGGTAGCAGGCCTAGGTTATTACAGCTAGTTCGGGCCCATTCAGAGAATAGGTTTGAGGTTTTGATCGTATTGATGGGTTCAGAAGTGGAAATGTGGTTCTAAGGTTTATGGGCTAGATTGGATTGTATAATTTCAGTTATAATGTGCTATCAGACCTATATGAGATAGGGTGACGTGGGATCACCCCCGGGTATATGCATGGTAAAGTTATTCAGCTATTGGTTGTCTTCTAGAACAACTCTGGGTACGTTCGAGAACGAACGTGTGTTTAAGTGGGGGAGGATGTAACGAACCGACTGGTCATTTTGACCTTTTGCAATTTAATCGCCAGTTCTTGGGCATGATTTGGCCCATGTGTTGTATTATGACCTATATAGATCGTCGATTTTTCTTTCAGGTTAATCAAAATGAATTTGGAAAAATAATTCTTAGTTAAAAAAAACTTAAAATTTGAAAGGTTTGACCAAGATTTGACTTATTTGTATATGAGCCCGGATCAAAATTTTTGTGATTTGGTTATCTCCGTTAGGTGATTTTTGACATAAGAGTGTGATCGGAATGCATTTTGAAAGTCCGTGGAAGGATTTGGCTTGAAGTGACAAAGTTAGTATTTTGGCGAATTCTAGTTGATAGGTGGGATTTTGATTCAAGGGTCAGAATGGAATTCCGAGAGTTTCTGTAGCTTCGTTCTGTTATTTTTGATGTAGGAGCAAAATTTCAGGTCATTCGAACGTCATTTGGTTGGGTTTTTTATCAAAAGCGTGTTTTGAAAGTTTTAGAAGAACTTAGGCTTGAATTTGATGTAATTTGATGGTTTTGATGTTGTTTGACGTGTTTTGATGATTGGAACAACTGTGAATGATGTATTAGGAGGTGTTGGTGCTTTTGGTTGAGGTCCCGGGGCCCTCGGGGTTATTTCGGATAGCTAATCGGGAAGTTTCGAACTTTAAGAATTGCAGAAACTGCATCAGCTGTTGTAGGGATATTTTGGCCTTGGCTATCGCGAGTCTGGGGCTGCGATTGCATAAGAGGAATTTGGGAGGCGGGAGTTTTTTTCATCGCGTTCAAAGTTGGGCGTTCGCGATCGCAGTGAGTTAGATGGTCCAGCTTCGCGTTCGCATGGGAGAATCTACGTTCACATAAGAGGATCCGGGGAGCCTGGTAGAATTGTTCTTCGCGTTCGCATCATATGGTTTATGTTCACGTAGGTTTGGAATGAAAGGCATCGCATTCGCAGGGCCCCAGTCACATTCGCATAGGGTTATTTTGAGAGACCGAAATTTTGTGCTTTGTGATCGCGAGCCTTGGGTCGCTATCGCATAGAGGAAAGGTCAGTGCTGGGAGAAGGTTATCACTTCATTTCATCCACAATTTTGGGTCATTTTTCACTCATGGCTGCTCGTTTTTGGAGATTTTTGGAGGAAATGAAAGAGGGATTCAAGAGGAATCGACTTGAGGTAAGAATCTTGATCTTAAAACTTGATTTAATTGTGGAATTAACCTAAAAATTCATGAAAACTTAGCTAAAAAGGGAAGAACTAGGTCTTGGAAACTGGAGATTTTAAATTGGGATTTGATAGGCCATTTGAGCTCGGATTTGAGAGTTCTTGATATGAATAAACTCGTGGAGATAAGGAACCCGTTGATGTAAAAATTTTTGAGTTTCGAGAAGTGTGCCTGGGGCTCGAGTTTTAATATTTTCGAGATTTGTGATATTTTTCTATTGTTTTCGATTGGGTATTGTTTCCTTGGCATATTGTGACATATTCGTTGTGATTTTGGATAGATTCGAAGTGTGTGGAGGCCGATTTGAGGGGAAAGTCGTCGCGAGCTAGAGATTTCGTCCGTTCGATGTCAGTAATGTTTGTAAATGATGTTATGAGGGTTTGAAACCTAGGATTGAATATCGTAGTGCTATATTAAGGTGACTTGCACATCGGATAGCGAGCGTGGGGTAGAACACCGTTGGGGATTGTGACTTGGTCCGTCCCGATTGATGATTTTTACTATGTATTTGAGTGAAACTTATTTGTTATCATCATGATTTGGGATGATTTCTATATTTAGGCTTCGTTCTAGCTATTTGAACCCCTCCGGGGATGATTTGTTGTATTTTCTCACTGTTTTGATTTTATACTTGAACTCAGTCATGTAGTTTCCATTGGTTTCAAAACTCAGCCAAGTTTTCTTTGCATTAACACTTGAAATGATATTTCCAACAATATTTTTGGGTTGACCATCATGTTTTACTGTTGCCCGAGGGGCTTACGTGATTTTTGATTGAGCAAGGTCGAGGGCCTGTGTTGTGAGTATACTTTTGGATCGGGCTGCACGCCACAGCAGTGAGATACTGATACTGACATGAGGTCGAGGTCCTAGATTTGATTCCACGAGATGTCTTGATATTGCGCTTGGGACGTAAGGGGCCCCTCCCAGAGTCTGCACACCCCTAATGAGCACCGTCGACAATAAATTGATCGGGATGCACACCGTAGCAGTATGTGGATCTGGCTACACACCGCAGTGGTACCCGTACTATTTTATGTGTTTACTTGTTTAATTGTCTGTAATTATTTGTAGTTGTGATATTTCATGTGATATTTACCTGATTGCTGGGCATTTTTTGCTTAGTGAGTGTTGAGCCCGAGGGGCGAATTTTCGTGCTTATCTGCAATAGTTGTCTTGCATTCGTTTACATAATTGTTTGAAAAGTCATTTTCAAAAGAGGTTTAAACAGCGCTAAGGCGTTGTTGTTCTCAAAAGCTTTTACACTGCTTCTATTCAGCATGATGATTTGCCTTACGTGATTTCTTACTGCTCAGTTATTATTTATCTTTATTACTTACTGAGTTAGAGTGCTCACTTTACTCCCTGCACATGTTGTGCAGATACAGGTCTTTATTCACCCGGTAGCGGGTTTTGGCTGATTGGAGGCAAAGCTATAGGAGTTTAGCGAGGTGACCGCCAGCATCCGCAACACCGTTTTCTCTCTCTTTTGTTCATAACTCCTGTTCCTTGTATATTTAGACCTTGTAGAACTATATTCATACTTTAATAGATGCTCGTGACTAGTGACATACTGGTTTGGGCTATGTTGGGTTGTACTTCCTCTAATTATTATTATTATTAAATCATATTTTGACTGCTTATGAACTATTTAATTATTAAAAAGGATGAATTGGATTTATTTGACTGGCCTTGTCCCCATGAGAAGCGCCATCATGACCGTCTCTGAATTTGGGTCGTGATAAAATAAGAATCTTACACCCAAATGAGTGTGAAAAATAGCAACTATATATTAGTCTATAACTCCAGTTTCATATCCGTACATGCTTTTGTTCTTTTTGATAGCAAGAGCGAATATTACCATTGATAACAATACATAAACATTAATACATATAAAGATCACCTAGACACACAACCACCTTAAGGGGGTGCCATGAAACTTAGGCCTCAATCAACTAATTACACAATAGTCATTGTAAAAAACCTCTACTTCTATGCACTCTTTTAGGCAGTTTAAGCAAGTCTATAATTTATACTATCTCCTTTTTAATTTGCATAATAACTATTTCATCATTATGTACGTTTATGTTAGTGTTATAAATAGAATTCTATTTGTGATGAATGTCTATATTTAGAGAGATTTTAGGGTTTATTACTTGGTGACTACCTCGTCATCTCCCTATAAATAGAGGGTTCTATTCCATTGTAATTCATCCTAAATCAACAAGAATTATCTCTCTCTACTTTTCTCTGTATTACTGTTTTTCTTCTTTTATTATTTTATAACATGTTATCAGCACGAGACTCTAACCAACTGAGTAAAATCTTCGGGATTGAGCATAATGATCGTTAATTGTTCTATAAACTTCCTTCATGATTAAATTCTAGATTTAAGGTAAATATTTTACTTTTCTCTTTCAAATTCTTGACATATTATAATTTGATTATAAATACAAGCAAAGACGATAAATTGTGATTGCAACTCTAATGGAGTTTGAAGGAAATTATAACCACCCAAAGTGGTAAAATTTCTATGCATTGCCATGATCAAATTCATGTATGATTGTGGGAAAAGAATTGAAAATTCTTCCCATTGAATTTGCTCCATTCTCATTCCCTTTAGAGAATATGATAGTAGTATGTGATAAGTCTGAAAGAAGACAAAAATTACTACTATGAATGTATCAGTGGATGTGGATGTGGCAATAGACTAATAAATTATAATAATCATCATTGAGTAATGAGAATAAAAAGAATTCTCAAAATAATCTTTCACTTTGTGAAAGTAATGTGTGTCATTGATTTTGACATGAGATTTTATAAAGCACATATAGATGATTATGGTGCATTCATGATGTGAATGTGACAACATCTGATTTATGAATACATATTAATTCTTGGAAGAATATGAACGTGCTAGTGGTAGTGAATATACCACAGTCACCTCTAGAAGGAGGTTTGAGATGATATAAGAAAATAATGTCGTTACTATGACATAAATGGTCATTAGTCATATACTTATTGTACGCCAAAATATTGTGGCATTGTGATTATTAAAAGACAAATTAATACAAGAAACATATCTTGCATATTATTTTGACCATGACCATTATGGTATAACTTTCTCCTTAAAAGAGATATTCACCATATGGGTGTCGATGAATATGTGGTACTACCAAATTAATTGAGAACTTTGCAAGAGCCAATTATATTATTTTGGAGAAACACAATTGATTGCTAATAAGGTATTGTATTGTAGTAAATCTCAAAGAAACTTATTCAGTTTTCAAAGTACACACGAAAAAGGCTGATTATATTGAGACTATAAATAAAGGAAAGATTTAATATCTTCTATTACTACAACTTGTAGCGGGGTAACATGTATGTAAAAAGCTACCCCGTTTATTCTACAGTTTGTATGATACAAATAAAAGAATACCACAATAAAGTGGATATCATTTGATTTAAAACTCATATAATAATAAACTTGGAGTTTATTGATTATTGCACACGTCATGGTGTAAATCTGAAGTTTATCAATATTGATAATTATTCAGTTGGCATAATCAGGCCATATCAATTTAAGCATGATGTGCAAAATAATAGAGAATTCACATGGGTAAAGTTCTTTATGAATTCTCTTACATTGCTTGTTCTTATTAATTAATAGACCAACTAAAATTTGGATTGAATCCCATGAATGCTTGAAATTTCAAAGGTGAATATGGGCCCATTCACCTGCCGTGTATATCACATAAGATGCATCTATGAGATGGTTACATGTGCGATTATTATTAACTCGCAGCATAGTATTTGCAAGGTAACTTGCTCTATAATTTGATTTAGAGTATAATTTTCATATTTTTTTTATTCAAGATAGTTCATCTTGATAAGTTAGTTTACATCACAGTTGGTTTAGAAAAATAATTTATTTAGTGCCTCCACTTAATACCTATACAATTGCTTATGAGAACAAAGTTATTTATATCAGTTTGATATAGGTTATATACGAAAGTATATTACATTCTCCCCTCACAAGTGGTTCAGGGTTAGAAACTAAATAATTCCATATCAATATTATTGATGTGCGGTGTATATTTTGGTTAGCACCATAAAGCACAAAGATGGGTTCTCAAAGTTGAAGAAACACGTTAGTTTTCTTAACATGAGGGCGAGACGTGATAAACAGTTGAGAAAAAATTACGTGGAATCAATTATCATTTGAATATCTAGACCTCGAATACGATAATATGAACTTGAAGTTCATAAAAAGATAATCCATCTGCAATATATTGCAAAGTATTCTAGATGCATTTGCTGACCTAAAGAAAGTAACTACACTCTCATTGTAAATGTTTCTATTAAGTCTTAGAAGGACAAAGTCTATGGTAAGCTTAAAGCGTATAGACAAATCGATTTCAAATAAATTTCTTAATAAAGAAGATGAGAAAATGATCAAAATGATCATAATAAAGGAGGTAAGTGATATAGAATATCACATGACATAACATTTCATAAAATCTCATGAGAGATTCAGGTACCTGAATATATGAATGGAGAGATCTCTGTTATATGTCTTGATGAAAAACGTTGGAACCGATATAAAATGTTCGTCGATGACATCTATCATAGCACTAAATATAGATGGGGATGTTAATATTATCGAGACAGATACAAAAAATTTGGCCAAATAGACGATATACAATTCAAATAGAATTGGTTTAATATGAAAGACATGTAATTTTGTACATGTAGTTCAAATACTTGAAAGTATAAAGACAATGGTGTGTTCTATCACCTTTAGGTATCTTATATGTCTGACATGGCATGAAAACTTAATACAAATTTAAAGTTTATTTATATGGCTTATATGACTTAACTTATATGAAAATCCATGAAGGATTTAAGTTGCTTGAAGCATATAATATTCTTGATCATGAAGTAACCCTTCCTCAGTGCAATTTGTGCACAAAAGTATATTGCTATAACTATAAGCATGATAACATGATAGCAAGAGTTTTTACCTCTATGTGAAGATATTGAACTGACGATTCTAACAAGATCGTATGAAGACGATATATCTATTAAGAATGATGATTTCAAGGTGAAACAAATTTGTTCAGACATTTTTTGAAGATGGTGCACAAGTATGGAATGCAAATTATTAAAGATGTGAATTGATGCTCTCATAAAGAGGAGTTAATACGCGTTGTACTCTTTTTATCTTACAAGGTTTTGTCCCACTGAGTTTTCCTTGCAAGATTTTTAATGAGGCAACCATAAGGCGTATTGTTAGATATGTGTACTCTTTTTCCTTCTCTAGAATTTTTTTCCCATCGGGTTTTATTTTAGTTAAGGTTTTAATGAGGCACATTATATGTTGAATAGACATTCAAGGAGAGTGTATAGAATTCTATTTATGGTGAATGTATATATTTAGAGAGATTCTAGGGTTTATTACTTGGTGGCTAAATCTCCATCTCCCTATAAGTATAGTGTTCTATTCCATTGTAATTCATCCCAAATAAATAAGAATGATCTCTCTCTTCTTTTTTGGGTATTTGTCCTGATTTTTTGTAATATTTGATTTTTTATTTTTGAAAGGAGTACAACATATTTACCATAATTAATTTTTATTTTACGAAAAGGAAAATATAATTCTTCCATATTTTGCCAGTTTTTTCCTTGGAGGAAAATGTTTTGACTTCTATAAATTAATAAGGATCATTCTTTCCCATTCAACAACATTCACAATATAGTCGTAAGGGGCTTCAGAGTCTTGTTTAAGGGGAAAATTTCGGGAGAAGTATTAATTTGTCACTTATGTTTGCCTCTTTATGAAGTTGTCCTCTCTATATGTTGTATTGTCTTTTATATAGTAGATTGCTCATCTCTGCCAGTGGATGTAAGTCAATTGACCGAATCACGTTAAATACTTGCCTCTTTTGATATATTTCTCTTTTATTATCTGATTTATCATATTCAAGATTTTTTTACTAGTTTTCGTATGACACCTAATCTTAAAATTTACTCCTTAGAAATAATTTTTTATTCCTAGTTTACATGCTAAATCATTTCCCCATATAGCTGCTAACACTTATTATCCATACTTTTAGAAACATATTTTTTAGACTTGTCATCCCACGGGACTTTAGATTCCAACTAACCTATCTTCACATCCGAAACAAATAAACAGAAAATCCAAATTTTAGCGGCAACTCCTACATGCTTGCATTGCTAGTTGTTATACCAATGAGCAAATGATCATCTAATAACTAGAAACAACTAACCAGGTTTCTTTTGGTTTGAAAGTAAGATTCGATTACAAATAAAAAATGAGTGGTAAGATTCGTTTTTTTTAAAATAGAAAAGGGGTGTATAGGGTAAAATTGGTTTACAAAACATTATATGATCAAATGGCAGCATGACACGTAGAATCAAAGACAGGTAAAAAGCAAATTGCCTTGTAACCACTAGCGAGAACAATAGCTGCAATCAATATTGAGCTGACTCCGAAGGAAGCATGATCAACGTAAGCAGAATCAAATTCTTGTCAATGAAGATTCCCTAGCATTAAATAGGCAGTCGTTGCAAAGAATATTTGTATTCATGTCTTGCTGTTACATATTCATCAATGACGCTCTTTATTATTATATAAGAGGGGATTGCCCATAGGATCTTGTTTCATTAGGTATAGTTATAAATAGTAGACTCAACAGCCATTGTAAGGAAAAGAAATTCTTGGCATAACTTCCGCTACATTGTATTCTCAAGCTCAATAAGATAAATTTACTTGTTCTTATATATTGTTCCTATCTCTGTCCTCGAAGGCATCGCACTCGGAACCAGGCCTGTAATTTCCTTTGATTTTAATGCTAAGTGTTATTTCTAGTCTAATTTATTTATTATTTTTTAGTCAAATCAATTCGATTGTCTGGAAATCACGTAACAAATTTAACTATATTATTATACGGGTAAATAGTTTGGCATCCACCATGTGGATTAAGAATTGTGTAATTGAGTTGATCCTTGAATCTATTACTAACTCGTTTGATTCATTGTTTTATAATAAAAAACGAAAATGATAGCTAACGATGTCAAACATCATACAAAATGTTGAGGCGCATGAAAATCTGTCTCAACATGAGGATTCAATCAGTGACACTTGCAATGAAGGGGGATGTCGCAACCCTGGCCCATGGTAGACAATATCTCTAACATATGCTGGAACCAACTTCCAATGTGTGGATGACGAACATGTTGCAGAAAAAATAAAGATCTTGAGCAAGCAATAGAAAACCATCATGGGCCATCTTTCAAAAAAGACCATGTCATGACATAATTCAAGTAAGCATTATCAGGTGCTTCCAAAAACACAAACTGAAGAGGCCCAATTCCTCTCTGCGGTCCTACAAATCAAATGGCTCAAATAGTTGATAACAATACCCCGAAGGGTGAGGTTGGTTTTGACGGAGCCGGGGGAACCAATAGCAGATTCGTAAACGACAACGATAATGGTCCTTCCAAAATTGAACTCATGAGATTCATGAGGGAGATGAATGATCGGATGGATCAGAACGCAAGGATTTCACAGCCAAATGGACCATATTCCTAGTGTACCACCAGTTTTGAAGGGCCTGAATTCGAAAAAGTATTCTGAGCTACCGTTCAAATAGTGTGCAACACCAGAAATTAATTCCAAAATGGTTTAAGATGCCAGACATACCAAAGTACGATGGGACCTCGGATCCTCAGGAACACATCACAACTTATACAACAACAGTGAAAGAGAATGACTTGGCTCAACATGAGATTAAGTCGGTTCTACTGAAAATGTTTGGAGAACCCTCAAGAAAGGGGGCCTTGACATGGTATTCACTTTTGCCTGAGCATTTGGCTGACACTTTTGAAATGCTTATGGATTCATTCATTAAGGCCTATGACGGGGCCAGAAAGGGACAAGTCAGGAAGGCGGACATATTCAAAATCGCGCAGGGTGAGTCCTAATTATTGGGGGGTTTGTTATTAGATTCCACTAAGAGAGGATGCTAATACCAGTTGTACCAGACAAATGGGCAGCCGAGGCATTCACCAAGGGTTTGAACTCGAGAAACTCATATGCCTCCCAAAAATTGAAGGAAAGCCTGCTCGAGTTCTAAGATATCACATAGGCGGATGTCCATAATCACTATGAATTGAAGATAAGGATAGAAGATGATCAGCACAGATTCCTAACATCAACCAAAGAACGGGATCGAGAAAAGAACCAGAATAAGTTCAAGGATGATTTTGATGCGGACCGATGATCTTCTAAAGGCTATTTTTTGCCTTACAAAAGAGCCGAAGGACGCAGCAGTAAAAGGTTCCGATCCTCAAATAGGTTCGCTCCTGAAAGAAGAACTGACAGTGGATGGAACAACATATTATTACAGGAAAAGGAGGTATCGGGGACCCAAAATTCCACTTATCCTAAATTATCATATTACAATTTCATCATCAGCATAGAGGAGTTGGTATTGCCGATGAGAAATATCAAAGAAGCGCTATTCCTAAAGCAAATCTGATCTTATCCCAACCATAGGGATCCCAACATATGGTGCGAATATCATGAGGCTCATGGTTAGAGATATAGGGAGTGTCGACATCTGCAAGAGGAGATCTGTCATACCTCTTTAAAAAAGGAAAAGAAATATAATTTTTTTGATTTTGATTTTAGTTTTGTTTTTTGAAAGAAAGACTTTTAAACATTCATTTGTTTTTGATTTGAACATTGGGAATTTTAAAAGTAAAAAAAGAATATTTTTGTTTGAATTTTTTATTTGTTTTCTCTTTTTCTAAAGAAGAAAAAAATATTTTTGAATTTTGCATGTTTCCTCTTAATTTTTGTAAGAGGGACTTAAAAACATATTTTGAATTTTGAGTTTTTTATTTAATTACAAAAGTACTTCTAGAGAAAAGCAAAAATATTTTTGGACTTTAATTTTTTCCAAATTATTTTTTGGAAGAAAGACTTTTAAACAAGGAATAGATTTTTTTAATTCTTTTTTTGTTGTTGTTGAGTTTTGAGAAAAATACTTGAAAATAAAAGAAACTCGTATTTTAGATTTTGATTTTGATTTTTTTTAGTATGAAAGACTTCACAAAGAAGGAAATTATTTTTTGAGTTTAAAAAACATCTTCTTCTTTTTTCTTTGCTTTTTTAAGGAAAGATTTTTAAAGAAGCAACTAAAGGAAAATATTTTTGGATTTTTAAAAATTGGTGTCACAACCGATGAGGTTTTCCTACATATCTCACATCCGGTGAGAATCAGACCCGCGTAGTTCAGTCAATTTTGACATAATTGAAAAAAGCGTGATATTTGACTCACTCTTTTTCTTGAAAGACTTTATCCTTTCTCTTTATTTTTTTTAAAATTTTGGCAGAGTTTTGAGGCATTTCAAATACCGGAATTTTAAAAACTGGGTGAATTTTCTATCATGCCTCACTCTTGATTTTTCTCTTGATTTTCTTTTCCTAGTCGATCAACACGTAACCCGAAATAAATATATATTAATGTAGCATATATGATGCATCATGATGGTCGGTTGGAGTGGGTACACCCGTCCTAGACGGACCTAACTCCAGTATTGACTCCCCAACGTCAAATTCACGTGATACAAATAAACATTCTTACTAGGGATCCGACATGCGGTTATGTTATTCTAAGTTTAAACTTAGGGTTGTATACTAGACCTGGCTTACCCCCGGAAAAGCGGCAACGTACAGGGAGCACGAAAGTCTGCGCGACCTCATTGCTGGTCCAGCCTCGTTCTATTTGGTATAACTTCTAATAGAAAGAGTGAGCTACACGAACGTGGGAACCGTCTTTTAGAAGACTCAGAATAGAGGCGTAAGAAGACATTTAAATACAGTTCAAGTAATATCAAAGCGGTAAATAAATGGCATTTAGCACATTAGGTCTACAAAATATAGTAGTATCAATAATAAATAAAGCAAGTGAAAATCACATTAACAAGCTCGAATTCTTGATCCTTGAACCTGAAGTTTTGGGTTATGATCCCCAGCGGAGTCGTCAGAACTGTCACACCTCCTTTTCTATCACCCGTATGGGATACGGAGACTTTTCAATTAAAATGATACTAATCGAAATGAGATATTTATTTATTTCCAGAGTCGCCACTTGGAATAATTTATTTTTTTGGTGTCCCAAGTCACTACTTTATTTTCAAATCTCAAATTGAGGAAAATTTTGACTTTATTTAAAAGTCTACGAACAGAAAATCTAGATAAGAATTCTGTTAACCCGAGAAGATGTGTTAGATATTCTCCGGTTCTATGGTTCTAGAACGGTCGCTTAGCAATTTATACTTGGCTTAAATTGTTTAATTACTTATTTTAGAACCTATGTGCATTTATCTATTGACAACTTTTAATCGCTTGATTTGTTCGTAATTTAAGAATTGAGTTACACGTACGTATATTCTCTTCCTTTGGCACGTCAAAATTCATGTCACACGAGCGTGTCCACAATTAATAATGCTTTGTTTATTTTTTAAGAAAAGTTTGGTTAAAGTTGTGCGAACGCATTCCTCGAGTTACTTTTAAAATTAAATTCGCAATTATTTTATGCGAACGTATAAATAATCACAATACTAGTCTAAATTAAACCTAAAGCAAACTACAAATATTCAATTTTTAAAAACAACACTTGTGAGGGGTATGGATGATTTAATTTATTTATGGAACATCTCAAAACATTTCTATAACTACTAGTTCTTAATCTAATCTTACGAAGGTCATGAATTATAAATTTTGCTTGGCATGACACACATCACCTATTTTAACAAAAGAGAGTTGTGTTTTTATTTCAATAATTAATCACGTTTTATTAAAAATTAAGAAAATTTGATTAAAGTTGTGCGAATGTATACCTAGATTTATTTATAAAAGAATTATGCTCAACTAAACCAAACTATAGTGGTTCATGAGTCGTTTAATTAGACCAAGTCTCATAATCTGCCTAGCGTGGATCTGTTTCAACAATACCAGGAGATAATATTAATTGAAAATCTTCACTTAGATTCAATCGGTAGTCGTAACATAGCTTCTACTCTCCTGGGGGATAAGGTGGCAAAAGAACATTAAATACTAAAGCATAATAAAATCAACAATGTTAAAATTTGATATATTTGCATCTACGGCGTTCATTAGAGCAGCAGAGGTGCAACAATATTCTTCAAAATAACTAATAGATTTTAAATTTTAAGAAGTAAAAAAAAAAAGCGACCAAAAAGGGAAAATATCACTTTCTTTGCATTTTTTGTGCACAAATTTGGAGTACGGAAAGACATCAAACATCAACGTAGTCTTGAAACTTGAGCAGGAATAACATGAACTTCAATGACACAATAAGATGAACCTTTATACTAAGCCAAATCTGAAAAAATAAATACAAGTTAATAGAAGACATACGTAATAATAACAACTCAGTATAATCTCATTTAATGGGGTCTGAAGAGGGTAGTATGTACACAGACCTTACCCCTACCTGGGATCGAGCCAAATAGACCACCGGCATCCTTCCTTCCAAGAATTTCCCACCTTGCTCTTGGGGAGAATCGAACTCACAACATCTCGATGGAAGTGGAGGTTGCTTACGTAATAATTGCAGAAATTCCTTTTCTGTCCTATTTTCGTTTGTTTTCTTTCTTCTTTCGGAATTTTTGCTCTTTCAAGTATAAGGTAGAGCTTTTGAATTGCAAAATTTATTCTTAACTATACTTTTCAGAGGGCCAAGAGTAAATAGAGAAGACTGCTTGTGGGTGTAGAAGAAGAGGGAAAGCTAAGATTTTTTGTTATCCAAAGGGGAGAGTCGTTCATCTCTATTGAAGATGGCAGAGAGCAGCGCCGTCTCTGTTTTGAAAGGAGGGGTCTCTTCTTCTAGCTCTTTTTTTCATTTTAGGAGGTAGGAGTTATTTTATAGGGGTAGAAATTAGGTTAGGTCAAATGAAAAATGGATATGAGCTCAATGTTTTGGGCTTAGATAATTTAGAATTTTTGGGCTTCAAGTTAAGATCCGAAATTGGAAACCAAATCTACTTCTTTTCTTTGTTTTTCTTTTGATTTTACAAATTTAATTGAATTAATTAAACAAGCTAAATAAAATCCTAAATTAGGCTCTAGTTTAAATTAATTTATAAAGTTAATCTTACTTATTTTTACTAAATTAACACTAATTAATTTAAAACAAAAAGCTAAAATGTGGACATGACTATTGTAGCAATTTTTTTGGTTTAATGAATGCAATTAAATTCATAAATGCAAATTAGACCTAAAATGACATGACATTAAAACATGACATGTTTTATGATTTTTTTATAATTTAAAATATTAAAATGCATGAAATGCAACTAAATAAAGAAAAATCTTCTTAAATTCCTTTAAAAATTATTTTTTGTTTACTTCTAGGAGTTATTTTCATGCAGGACAAAAATTAGGTGCTCACATGGTGGTAACACTGTTGAATAGCGTCCATCTATGAGAGTTCTTGAGCAACTGAGCCAAGAACAATTACGGTCGCAACCGAGACACTGAAGAACCCTCGAAGATAAGGGTAGACCCTTATCGATTGACTATCAATATGATTTTCGGAGGGAATGAAATTAATGGTATTGTAACGATCCGATCGGTCGTTTTGAGCTCTAGCACATCGTTCAGCAGTGTGAGACCATGAACAACTTCATTTTAGGTATTATGACTCGTACGCATGGTCAGAATTAAGTTTCGGGAAGTCCAGAGTAAATTTGGAAAAAGAATTCTCATTTCAGAAACTTAAAGTTTAAAGAACTAACTAGGATTAGATAAACGACCTCGGAACCGGGATCTGAAGGTTCCAACAAGTGCGTATGATAATTTCGAACTTGGGCGTATGCCTGGATCGGATTTTAGACGACCATGAGCATTTTGGCGCCTATTGTGAAAAGTAGCATTTTGAAAAAAAAAATTATAAGTTTGGGTTGAAGTGCATTTTAGTGATATCGATGTCCGTTTGGGATTCCAAGTGTGGGAGAAGCTCCCAGTGCATTGTTGACATCTTCATCTTCATCCACTTCTTTTCTTCTTCTTCTTCTTCTTCTTCTTCTTCTTCTTCTTCTTCTTCTTCTTCTTCTTCTTCTTCTATTTTTTTTTCTTCTTCTTCCTATGCTCCTTCCTCCCTTATTAGTTCTCCTTTTTCTTATTCCGATTTTCCTTCACCTTCTTCCACTCCTTTTACTTATTCCTCTCATACTTCCATTCTTCCTTTGAAAAGGTCTTCTAGACCCCATCCCCTTACTTATCTTCATGATTTTAATTGCCATTCCTCTTCTCCAGTACCTCTATCCAGTCATGATGCTCCATCTATTACTCAACTTCATATTCCTGAGCCTCACTACTCCCAGGCAGCAACTATCCCTGAGTGGAAACATGCTATGAGGAAGGAATTTGAGGCCTTGGAGGCTAACAAAACTTGAAAAGTTTTTATTTGCCCCATGGAAAAAACTTATTGGGTGCATTGGGTTTCGAAGGTAAATTGTAAGGGATGATACTCAGGTGGAGGGTGTCGACTTCCATGAGAATTTTTACCTATTGTTAAAATATCTACTGTTAAGACCCTAATTGCTATGGTTGTCAAGCAAGGTTCGCATATGTTCCAATTGATGTCAACAATGCATTCTTGCATGGTGATCTTGATGAGGAAGTTTTTATGAAACTTCCTCCTGGTCTCTCTATTGGATCTTCTTCTACCTCTGCTATTTTAATTTACAAGCTTCACAAGTCTTTATATGGATTGAGGCAGGCTTTCAGGAAGTGGTATGCCAAATTATCTCAAGCGTTATATTCTAGGGGCTATGTACATTCACTCAATGATTACTTTTTGTTCACTAGGGGTTCTGAAAACCTTATGGTTATTCTAGTTGTATATGTGAATGATAATATGTTGAGTGGCATTGATGATTCTGAAATTTATTCTCTCACGGCCTTTTTGGACCTTCAATTTAAAATTAACTATCTTGGCTCTCTTAATTAGTTTTTTTGGGATTGAAGTTCTTCTTACATCTTCTGGGGTTCTTCTGCATCAGAAAAATGTTATTCATGACCTTTTAGCTACATATAAATCTTTTGATTGTTCTGCTGTAACTTGTTCGCTTAAGTTAAATGTAAAGTTAAAGGCTAACGAAGGGGATCCTATCCCTAATCCTGAAGATTATAGAAGCCTCATTGGTAAGCTTAATTTCCTCACTCATACTAGGCCTGACCTCAATTTTGTTGTGCAACATCTTAGTCAGTTCATGCAACAGCCCTGCTTTCCTCACATGAAGGCAGCTTCGCGCCTATTCAGGTATCTCAAAAGCACTTCAGATTTTGGCCTCTTTTTCTCGAACTCTCCTGATCTATCCTTGCATGCTCATTGTGACAGTGATTGGGGCTCCTGCCCTGATATTTCTGGTTTCTGCTTATTCCTTGGTGGCAGTCTTATTAGGTGGAAATCCAAGAAACAAGGAATGGCCTCTTTGTCTGCTTATTCCTTGGTGGCAGTCTCATTGGGTGGAAATTCAAGAAATAAGCAGCGGTCATTTTTTCTTTAGCTGAAGCTGAGTATAGATCTATGGGCAACATTGTGCTGAAATCACTTGGGTATGCAGGCTCATGTCTGATCTTGAAGTTTTTTTGCTTCTCGTGTTCCTCTCTATTAGGATAACATCTCCACCATTCATTTTTCCCCCAATCCTATCTTCCATGAGTGGACCAAACACATTGAGTTGGATTGTCAATTTGTACGTACCAAGCTTGCTGAAGGTCCCATCGGTTTATATCACACTTCCAATGCTTCTCAGCTCGCGGATGTTTTCACTAAACCCATGTGTGGGCCTTCTCATCATCTCCATATTTGCAAGTTGGGGGTTCTCTCACTGTCCATCTTGAGAGAGGTTGTTGGGAGTCTAGAGATGGGCTGAAACTAATGTGGCCCAGGCCCAATTATTATTTATTTATGTATATTAGATTAGGTCCATTAGTTAGCTTTTCTCTCTTTACATATATTGGGCCATGTATATGTACAAATCTATGGGAATGATGATCATTAATAGACATTGATGGCTCTGAAGCAACCATGATCTCTCATGGGCATGGGCAGCCCTTTCATAAAGCAAGTAAAGCAAGTGTTTTTGGCCCCAAATTTATGGGGACCCCTTTTTTGTTACACCTAATAGGCTAGTATAAATTTTAAAAAAGATTACGTGAACTAAGAAAGTTTGATTTATTTTTTTAACAAGTATAGAGAAGAAATATTTGCAGCTGCTATGATTTCTTCCATAAAAGTTGCACTTGAAATGAATATTGAATCCAAATTTCTTAAGAAACATATAACATATAGGAAGTAACAATTTGATAAGAATGTTGATAATAAAATCTCAATATCTTTCGAAGAGTCTTCGGAGTTGGTACTTCTACTTGTAACTTTTTGCAAGCCCACTCCAAGCTCAAAAATACGCAAAAGCAGAGATATGAAACAGTTCTTGATAGCAAAAGATACTTCTCGGAAGTGTGCAGAGTCTGCATTAAACCAGGTCAAACCTACGTTGCAATAGAATGTGCTCTTGCTTGGTTGGTGTAAAAGATGACAGTATGAGAAGCCCTTCTCTGCTCTTGCAATAGAATTTGCTCTTGTTTGAGGTAAACACAATACTGTATTCCTCCTCATAAGATGATCTTGTTTATGACATTTTTATCTGCTCTAATATCAATGTTGAATTGTGTGAAGTTTCTTGTTTAAACAGATGAGAAAAGACACTTATTTCTTTCTTATTACTTAGTGTGGTCTATGGCTAAGTAGATTTTCTGTCCCTGCAGCATGTGAAAAACATCTGCTCAACTGTTTTTTTTTTTTTTTTTTTTTGAAATTATTAACGAAAAAGTCAAGATGGCAGAACAGTTATTCGCTAAGCCAAATGCTACACTGGCTTTTTGCTGCAGCCTGTACCATTCAAGGGGGAACTTGTATTTGAATGGGAATTACTGCTTTCCATCTAACGGCTTCTGGAGCTGTTCAGCTATACTAGGTGATTGGCCTGTCTTTGAAATTGCTAATTTTGTGTGGAGTACAGTCTTAATGCCTAAACATATGAAGATGGCTAGCCAAATGCAGATTCCATACAACTGCAGCCATTCTGAGTAGAGCTTACTTAGCTAACACAAGTCGAATTATGGGGCACTACGAGTGGCAAACGGGCGGGTCTGGTCGGATATGGTTCGGGTAAAATACAAATCAATTATCTGACCCGACCCATATTTAATATGCATAAAACAATGGGTTAATCGGCGAGTAATATGGGTACGATTACGGATAAGTCACTCTTACCACCACTCTACAAAACTGTACATGAGATTTTCACCTCATACGGCTCCTCGTTCAATTCTTTCGAATTCATTGGATCCTTTCCCCGTTCGAGAATCCCCCCTTCTTCCATTCTGCCCCGAAGAGTAACTAGAACCAATTTAGTCACATTTTCACTCCAATTGAACACTATCTATTTTTTATTATTCTCAAAGGATAAGATTATTCTCTTTACTAAATCATACGAATCCAATCACGATTTTATATATAAGAAGAACAAAACATCTTTCTTGATCAATCCCTTTGCCACTCATTCTTCAAGAACAAGGAAGATTCTTTTTATGTTTGAATTTGTTCTTTTGGAATTTGGGTTCTTCTACATTATATTTATTTAATATGAATATTTTCCCTCTCTTTTTTTATATCATTCCTTAAGTCCCATAGGTTTGATCCAATAGAATTTGACATATTTTCTCATTGAACGGATAGGAGAATTTCCTAGTCTTTCAAACTTGAGGAACACCCAATTTGAAGTTTTACAAATGTAAAAAAACCCATCAGTTATCCATTGGTTATCTACTTTCTAAACAGATAATATGATTTTTATCTATATTTGACTTTCATTATCTAATCCATTTTTTAATGGATAATATGTGATTAACCTTTTTCTTTTAACTATTTTGTCACTACTATATGAGGTGAGGGAAGCTCCAAGCACATTAATAGGGTATAAATTGCCCAGCCAATCTACAAAACAGGTGAGACATGAAATATACCATTGTTCAAATAAAAGGATACATAGAAGAAAAGTATTAAACCATATATAGTTCAATGTAACTTGCCCAAAATAAAGAGATGTTCTTGAAAATAAAAAATATTGACTTTTGTAACAAGACGTTAGATATTTTATCAAACTGATAGTTTCCTCAACAAGAGGATTATCTCTACTGTCATAGCCAAGTCCATAAGGAAACATTCATGAGCTTTAGAACTTGAAATCCTCTTTAAGCTTCAAATCGCAAACAACATAATGGAGAAAAAGGAAAAAATAGCAGAAATCCATTCACAAGCAAAGAGCTTGGTTGATGAACCAGCATAGTAATAAGGAGGGGGAGGTCCATAGTTATACTGTACTGGACAGCATGGAACAACAGGAGTAGCTGGAGGGCAATTTCCATAACCAGTACTGGGTGGTAGTGGTGGTGGTGGTGGAACACCAGAAGGTGGTGGTGGAACACCATAGCTTTGGTAACCAGAAGGGGGTGGAGGTGGTTGTTGGGGATGGCAAGGATATGGACAAATTGTACAATTTGTACAAGCATTTTGTGGTGATGTGCCATCCCCATAAGTATCTTGAATTGTATTATCTTGAGTATTATTACTACCAAAAACACTTGAGAAAAAGTAGAGTATGAGCAACCAAAAACCTAGAAGAAACTTAACTTTTTCTTGAGCCATTCTTGATTTTCCAATTCCTAGACAACTTTGACAGAGAAGAAGTAGCTAAAGCTAAAAGAATATAGATGATCTCTCTTTTTTTTATGTTGGTTCTCTCATGGTTTTGAGGACTGAAATCACGTATCAAGTGACACATCCAACCAAAACCATGCCACATAGATAGCAAATGTGGCAAATTCAAGGTGTTGATGATGAAACTAGTTTGACTCTATTTGCATGGATTTCTCATACACAGAAAAGGAAAACAAAGTGAGAAATGTACATCAGCTAAAACAGAAGTGATATAAGGTCAGCAATTTCATTTTTACATGTCATTAAACAGAAGTGATCTAGAGGCTACTAGATCAGCAATTTCATTTGTACATGTCTATACAGCTAAACACAAGCAAAAAGTGAAAACCCTAAAAAAAGGAACATACTATGAATCAGCTGACAAAATTGAAATTGTCTACTACTTCTCAAAAATGGAATGAAACTTGGCATTTTTTTTTTTTTGAAGTTTGCAAACTTGGTTTTTAAGTTCCTAAAAATTCTATACAAGTAGTTAGCAACTGTAAGTATAAGTAGTACCTATTAGCAGAAAACAACTAGTGTTTATGTTTTCATTCTTGGCTAATACTATATACCTTAGCATAAGTTAGGTTTAGCTGCATATTCCTCTATAGGCATCCACAAGAATGGAGAAAAATATGAAGGTAAATAAGTAGGAGTACCTATTATTGAAAAACTTATCGTATATGTTCACCTAATCCAAATTGACTAAGAAATTTAATAATTCCTCCATTCTAATTTATTTGATATTACTTCCTTATTAGTTTGCTCTAAAAAAGGACATATTTTTATATTTGGAAGCAATTAATTTCAAACTTCTCATTTAGCTTAGCTTAATGACAAGCTTCTATAGTCATACAAATATTTGATATGTTTAAAGTTACAAATTTTAATAATTTTATAACCATATAAATTGCATTTAAGACCGCAAGTTAAATTATACCAAACAAATTAGAAGAAGCGTCAATCTGGAGTTGGATTTTTTTTAATATCTACTTTGGGAATTTCAGCTTTACTAACAGGCAGGAAAACAAAATATTGATCCAGAATGGAGTTATTAATAAAAATACAAAAAGGAACAAAATTATCTCCTATTATTTGATAAATAATTCACATTTATCCTCCGACATCTATTAGTCAAAAAATACACTCTAAATCTATCTAGTAGACCAAAAATACACCCTATGATATTTTGGATTGATAGATGGATGTAGGGTGTAAATTGGACTGATACATGATAAACCATATGCCAAACACTAGGGGATAATTTTGATCCAATAAAAATAAGCATCAAGGTGAAGTTGAAAATTTCAATTTCTAATTGGGGAATTGCGGCTGAGGATAAAAAGGTGTGAAAACTAAATATGGGTTCATACTGACACATTGACAACAGGTGGAATTACCTATTGTCAACTCGTTGACACTAGTAAATTGAGGAACCACATAAATACTTAAATATATATCTTAATCTATGCGTGGAGTGATTCATTAACGGTGGGAACTCGATGAAGCTTATCCAGCATTGAAGGAGTCCACTACTGGAAATGGTTGGCAGATACAAAATGTGAGTTGTATGTTTACCTGATTAACAATTAAATTTATACTCAATTTAAAGGATACGTAATTTAGTTTAACGTGTAAAATTAAAAATAAAAAATAAATGAATGAAAGATGAAATAACTATAAAACCAACTAGAATGTTAGGATCAGGACTGATCTTAGATTGAATTGCGACATCATCCTCGATTGAACCCTCGGTTCGAGCCTGTAAATGAAGAACAGAACAAATGAGATAAGTTTTTTAATAGTAGCTAGAAGGCAAAAGTATACTTTTATTGCTTTTAATTAGGTATTGCAATATGTCATATCAAAGAAAAAAATTTCCTTTATATAGTAGGAGAATTTCAGTCTTAGTACAAGTCTAAAACAGGCAAAAATCTTTTTTTTCCTGTAGATGTTGATCCATAATCGACATCGAACGAGATTTGCGTCGTGATATCCGGTTGAGGTTGAGTATTACGACCCTCCATCCATCACATAACTGTTCACCGTGTCTCTTGAGGTCTAGAACTTACATTCGACCCGGAGCGCGTCATTTTACCATATTCTATGTAGGATATGCTGTTCATTCCTCCATGGTCTCGATACGTAGGGTTTCTGACCTCGATTACAATCTCCCAAATTCGTGCTCCTCTTTGGTTCTCTCATATGTGAATAGGGATAGATATTGCCCCCGATGTTACCCATACACAGATAGTCCCATCGTTTTTCGGATGATAGATTTATCGTTGTGACGGGAAGCGAAAAGTGAACCTTGGTTCCTTTCTTCGTACATTACGACCAATAAATGTCCCATCAACCGCGTTGTTCTGACTTCACACACGTGTCAGCCGCCAGTTGATTGTCCTCGAATGTGAAACGTCACACATTGATTGTTCTCCCCCTATAAAAACTCCGACCTTTTTCACTTATCCACTTTCCGATTCTAGAACTCTTCAACTTACCCTCAAATTCTCTACTTACCTTTAAGTCCTTCAAATCTTCATACATTGCTCCTTAGACCTTTATATCTTCATCCTCAATCTTCATATATTCTCTTTGACTTTTTAACTCAGACCTTCATATCTTCATCACATCTTCAAATCTTCATATTTTTTTAAACCTTCATATTTCTCAAATCCCGATGGCAAAAACTTCCAGTTCGTGCCTCAGCAAATCGCTCCTTCATCTTCCAACCCGACCACAAACGCCAATGTGACCATTCGTGAGGTGGCCCAAGAGCCTCCCTAGAAGAGCTTCGTACCCGGAGGCTGCTCTATCGGGAACTACTTCAATGTCGAGAAGGCCTCCAGTCAACATTACCGAGGTAAGGGAGAATGGAGGTACATATGCTCTATTCCTGAGGAGACACTACCCACATCCGAGTAGACTATAATTGGGAGATCAAGGAGGTGGTATTCCCTGGGCCAACAACGACATCACCACTCATGTGGATAGGTACTTAAATGTTTACACTTACCCATTCATGCTTTCCCTGGTGGACCCCATAGTCTTCGACTTCTACAAAAGGAACGAGATCCGCCTTTTGGTAGATTCACCCGTCCTTTTGGAGGACTGCAATCTGCCTCTAACACTTCGTGCATAACACCAAAGCACCTCGGTTCACTCTCTACCCTGCTTCGTCTATATAGTCCACGAATATTCCGAGGGGGGTTGATCAAGGCCATTCGCCAAGAAAGCAAGTCCAATTCTCGAGCGTGAACATGAATCCAGATCGACACTAGCATTCGAGGTTCGTTCGGGTTAAAATTGAAGACCTCATCCCCTCTGAATTTCTACCATTCCCAAAAAATGGAATGCATCTTGTAAGTCTTTTCCTTTATGAGTATTTTGCATTCTTTCTTATTCTATTATGAATTTCCTACACTTGTCGTCGTGTTGTAGTTGCCCCTTCCTAAAACAGTCCCTCAAGGAGTCGAACAAGGGTATCTACAAATAGATTCCCTACATCGACCGTACATGGCATAAGCTCTCTAAGGCAAGTAGGAGGCCCCTTCCCATGGTGAGGCTCTCTCCCGAATGATTACATTCATACAAAATACTTATATGTTTCGTAGTCTTCTTCTTTCTCACAAGTTTTATCAAGACCACCGAGCTTAGACCGTATAATGAGCACGAGATCCGTCCTCTCTCATAGAACACTCTATTTCGAGGCATCAAGGCTCTCCCAAAGGAGGAGAAAAAGAAGAATAAGAGAAAGTCTTCGGGATCCTGGACACCGAGGTAAAAAGAAGTAGGTAACTATCCAATTTCAAAAAAGTAAAAAGAGCATGTCTAAGGGACCGAACTTTGATTCCCTCTATCGGCTCTGGGATTATCCCGAGGAAGAAGGCCTTGAGTTTATTGCTCATAGGTCTACCCTCAAGGGGGAGAAGGTGGAAACGAGGAAAGGTGACCACGAGGCAGATCACCCTTTAGTTCGAGAACCAAAGGGAGAGACGGAGGCCGCAACCTCCCGAGAAGCTGCTCATATCCTAAAGTATGTAATTGGTGTCATCGACATCATGGAGATGCCATCCTATACTAAGTCCATGCTCAAAGAGGCTCAAGGGAGCAAAGAGAAATCAAACGAGACCTCAACACGTTCTTCGATGGCATGGACATGTTACGTTGGAGGACTTTTCTGGGCTTGGTCACCTGGAGGTCCCAAAAAAGGATGTGCCATCAAGAGCGGGCAAGCGGAGCTCGAGCCCAGAGCTAGTGAAGCAGTTCCCTACCCCAAGTTTGGACCCCAATCATAAGAGATCGATCGTTCTTACTATCCCCCATGGACGCTCGGCTGTTGTCTGCTTCGGTGGGGCATGGCCAACTACCTTTGTTGCATGGTGACCAACGACGATCCTAGGAAGGATGAACAAAGAAGGCACGTCGAGCCTCTTCAACGAGGTGCAATAGGCACTGAACTGGGTAAGAACTTATGCTTCATATCCTTTGGGAATTTTGGTTAGTTTTAGAAATGTTCTAACAACTTTATTGTTCTTCAATCTTTAGTGTTTCATCATGAAAGCTTCCCTTAGTCTAGCATGGAAATCAGCCAGCTCGAGCTCGAGCTCAAAGAGAAAGTCCGGAAGAAGGACATGTACATAGCTCTTAGTGAACAACAAGAAGAGGCACTCAAAGACCTTCCAATTCTCTAAGCCGATCTGGAAAAAGGGTTAGAAGGAGGCCTCATCCTTGAAGTGGAAGCACGCTGACCTAGTCGAGAAGGTAAGGATATGTGAGGCTAAAAACGAGAAGCTACTCGTGATGACTAACAATACAACTTTGCAGGTCCAAGAAAAGGTAGACCTAATCAACTATCTTTGGGCTAAGATGGATGAGCTCAAGTCCACAACCGAGGTATGGAAGGGCAGGATGGACCTGCCGATTTCAAAAAATAGGCATCAAAAGAGGAGCTTACATCGGTCAAGGACCAACTGGGGTGGCAAAGGACAAGGCCGACAAGTGGTCTCGGCTAAATTATGAACTTCGGGCCCAGATAAACTCGTTCGTCATGGAACAGGATGACCTCAACCAAGAATATTCCATACTGAAGTCCAAATTGGAGGCATCTTTTATTGATTCCTCTAACATCGAGGAAATCAATAGCCAGTATAAGGTTGATATGGAGATAGTCAAGGCTGGCTTAAAGACGAAGACTGAGTACGTAAATGACTAACCCAGATAGAGACCCTTGAGGAAATCCAAGCTTGAGGTTTTGACTTGTCTGCCGAGATTGAAAAATCCAAGATACTTGAGGCCGAGAAAAAGGAACTCTAAAGCTTGACGGTTCCGAAGGCTACGAGGGTTACGACGGTTCTAGTGACGAGTCGAGGCCAGGTGAATACCAGGTGTAAACGCCTTAGTTCTTTTTTAGTTTTCCTTGTATATGTTCTTTTTTGTAATTTGAGGCCGTTTTATCGTACCTTTGTTAACAATTTTTGGAATATATAAAATTCCCCCCTTTTGGAAATACCGTATCATTACTTTCCAGTATCTATTTGTAATTTTTTATTTGTGTATCATTTTTAATGTGTTAGCATAAAATTAAATGTAGCCTAGGGCATCCATCCTTCGAAGGCCCAAATGGGGCTCCATTTCGATGGCAACTCTAGATTACTTGTGACTTCGAGTCTTTGATCAAATCGAAGGAATTTAAGATGCTTAAGTGTCTTAGACGATGCTTTTGCCGAGGGCAACCTTTCAATAGGTTTCAATTTTTGTAAGGGCCTTATTTTTTTATTACATACTTTGAACGTCCCTAAGCCATTTTTAGGTCTTTCATTGCCTTTCCTATTCAGGCACTGCTTGATTGGCTTGGTGCCTCCAAGATGGGTAAGGGGGCGATGAGAATTTTTGTCGGTCGACAATCCCCGAGTAGGGGTAGCCCGTTGGGTTTAGGATCTATGATTGAAGAAGTGAAATGCGCAGTAATAAAGTATAATGGAAGTAAAGATTTCTTTTATTGTTTAATGTGCAATATACATCATCGGAAGCGTATAAGCCTTGTGTCCTGTCTAGAGTGGACTATGTGGGAATGGTCCTCATGACTGTTTGGCCCTTACAAAGTATTCCTAATCACAAGACTTGCCTTTTGACATATAGATTTTTCCTTTAATAGGAATGCTAACCTAAGGTGGTGGCCCCCGGTATTTGAGGCTGAGTTTATGAGGGCTTAGATACCGCTGATTCGGTGCAAATGATCATCATTTCCGATTTAAGACCAGTCTTCAAAACTAAGGTAGCATGTTTTATTATTGCTTCATTAAAAACCTTGCCGAAAAACCCACTTCGGGACAAGAGAAAAAGATTACAATATGTGCTTTCAGACCTAATAGTCATGTTCATCTATGGACGAGTACCTGCATACGTTAGTCCGTAATTTAACTATATCAAAAAGTAATTAAGTTTGTACCTTAGCAATAGTACAATTTTAAATGTGCTACGTTCCAATTTCCCTATAATTGTACACCATTTCCCTCATGTTTATACGAGCCTTCGTCGGTTATTCTAATGACTTGATAAGGGTCCTTCCTAGTTCCATCCCAACTTCCCTTCGCTTGGATTCCTGGTGTATGGTGTTACAGTTGCCATGACCCATTTCTATAATAGATCGTGATGGCATCCAATACCATTGTAAGGCAAGCCAACACGGAAATCTAATTAAGTTCTCAATTTACTTTCACCAAAAATAAGTTCTGCGATTCCTTAAGTTAAAGTTAAAAACCATGCCAAAAATAATTATACAACCCCAAATAATAGTCTACTAATGTCTGTGCCAAGACCTGGTGTCACAAGTGCGTGGGCAAATAGTAGAATATACAAAAGAATAATACTATCCTACAGTATCAAATAGAGTAGATAGCTAAAAGTAAAGAAAAGACTCCATCGGGCTCCTAAACGGCATAGAAAGGGAGCAGCTCACTGTGGAATCCCAGTCGATCAAGGGTACGCACCAGCCCGGTAACCAGATTTACCTGCCTCAGGTCATGTACATGAAGTACAGAAGCGTAGTATGAGTACATACATATTATATACCGAGTAAGTATCATGTCTAATCTCGAAGAAGTAGAGACGAGAGGTCGACATGACACTTACTAGGGTCGAATAACATGATAAGTGATATACTAAGCATGGATAACACAATAATTAACAGTCTAAAGCATGAGGTAACAAGTCCTTTACTAGGTGTTGTCACAGTTACCAATTTACATTTCGGTGCATTTAACAAAGTTCAATCCACAGTAAATGCAAATGAATAAGCATGCGTAAGTAGTGCCGAGGTCGTACATCCCGATCCAACATAAAAATAAAATATGCACTGCCGTAGGGTCGAACAACGCGAACCATAGATGCATCTATTGCCCTGCTCATGAATCATACATGCAACGCGGTCAAATATATTTAAAAACAACAACAAATAGATAGAATAGACATCAGGAGAGCAAGTACTTACAAATTATCAATTTCTCTTAAAAAGGGGCAAGAAAGTAGTGTTCCACTTATAAGATTCGTTTATCATATTCAACATAAATTAGGCAAATCTCAAATAAATCATAAAGTCGCAAGAACATCACATAAAACATACTTTAAGATTCTAAACTACCCTAACTTAAGCATAATAGTAGCTACGCACAGACTCTCATCACCAAGAGCTTACCTTGCCCCCACATTTAGTGGCAAATTATTCAATTATTACACCTAGGGGGACAATTTCCTCTTACAATATTAGATAGGAGACTCACTTCGCTCCAAATTGCACGTCCAATACCAAGAACGAGCCTAAACACTAAATTCAGAGTCGGACGATCCTAAACTAGTTAAATGAGGTAGGAACTAATCAATTTAAGTTCACAAGATCGTATTCTAACTATTTAAGCAATTTTCCAACCCTTACTACAGGTTACCTAAAACCGACCCAGGGCCCACGTGCCCGGATTTAGATTTATTTGAAAGGAAGTTCTTCTCTATAACCTGAGGATCAATAATATATGATTACTAATTCATTTTATAGCAAATTTCGTGGTTAAATCTAGCTTTTGTCAAAACCCTAGGTTTTGCTCTAACCCCATAATTTTACCTTAATTCTAGTGTTTAATCTACCTAAAATACAAGTATTAAACTAGGAATAGGTGGGATAAGATTACCACAAAATCCTAGGTAGAAGTCTTCTCTCAAAATCTCCCAAAATCGCCAATGAAGAAGTAAAAAAGTGTCGAAAATGACTTAGAACTCGTATTAAATGAAGCTCACTACATTAGCGATTTCTGCTTCTACAGTCAGCGGGCCGCATCTACGGTCCCCCTTGTGCGAGTAGAGACCGCATCTGCAAATTTAGCTAAATGGGTTGGGATCGCTTCTGCGGTCGTGACGTTACATTTGCATAGTCGCTTCTGCAGCTAGAGGGCCGCCTCTACGGTTTGAGTTGGCCAACTATGGGCCGCATCTGCGAGACTATGACCTCTTCTGCGCTCTTGCACCTGCGGTAGACCAACCTTAGGTGTGGTTATGATAGAAGCATATGCTTCAGCACTTCTCTACATTTCTAACCTCACTCGAGCCTAATCCATTTGATGCTCGGGGCTCTCGGGCACCGCCCGAACATACTAACAAGTCTGAAATTATAAGACGGACCAACTTAGAACTTCGTAATGCCTGATGCAACGATAAATCTAAGAATTACCTCCTAAAACCAAATGAATCAAACTTATGAACTTCAAGTTCTTAATTTTCCTCTAGCGAACTGAAATGCACTTAAACGACTCAGATTAACACCGAATTTTGCAAGAAAGTATTAAATATTATATCAGACCTGTACCGGGATTCGGAACCAACATACGAGCCTGATACCCATGTGATCAATCATTAATTAGTTTCTTTAAATCCTTACAATATCAATTTAACAATTTCTAATAAAAATTCATTACTCGGGCTAGGGACCTTGGAATTTGATTCCGAGCATTCACCCAGGTCTCATATTTTTCTACGGACCTTCCGGGACTATCAAAATACAAATCCGTATCCATTTTCTCAAAATATTGAACAAAGTCAAACTTAGCCTTTTAAGAAAATCCTAAGGAATCAAAAAAAAAATATTTCGGCCCAAACGCTTCCAAATCCCAAATCAACCATCCCCGTAGGTTATAAATCATTAAAAGCAAGTTGGGGAATGTTTATTTAAGGGAACAGGGTTCTAAAAAGCAAAACAACCACTCAGGTCATTACAACAGTTCTCAATACCAAGTCCCCAACATGAAAATGGCAGAGGATGGCTCTTCGGTTGCATTACCTCCCTACTCGTTTCTTCTGGGAGGCCAACCGGACCTAGGCGGCTTCTCGTCTTTTGTCCAATAATTCTATGCTCATGGCCATGCCCTTTCTATTTGACTCTTTTGTAGTATACTAGAACCTGAGACTCTGTTCGCCTACCTCAACTAGTATTAAGGCTTCTGCTCCATAGACCAAAGAGAACTGGGTGGCCCTGGTACTTAACTTCGAAGTCCTACAGTATGACCATAGGACTTTGTGCTAGATTTCCTTACACTTTGCTTTAGAACAGTTAACCTCTTTTCATGTTTGGATTATTGTTTTGTTAATCGATTCTGCTTTCATGTTCCCTCTAGGGTGGTAAGGCATTGATAAAAATTTTATGATCCTCAAAAATCTGACTTACCTTGCTATCGACGACTTGTTTTCCATTGTTACAAACGATCTCAATTGGGTGGAGCACCTCTCCTGGTTGATTTATCATCGGGTCGTCTTTGGCATTCATCACATTTTGGCATGAAGTCTTTCGCATGATTATCCATTTCATTCCAATAGTAGTCATCTCTAATTAGATTCTTAACTAAGGATTCTACCCCCCGGATGGTTCCCCCAGTGCCTTCGTGAACTTCTATCATGGCATATTTGGTCTTTCATGGCTCTAAGCATCTGGCCAGTAGACCAACGAAGGATCTCCTGAAAAATGCCCATTCGACTAAGCAAAATCTGGCAGCCTTGGTGTGTAGAGCTCTCGATTCCTTAGAATCTGAAGGCAATTTTCGTGCCTTCATGTAGACATGTATTTGTTCCTCCAATACCAAGTCAAACTTGTCAAGTTTACTTCGGCGTGACCATCTTCTACCATTGGCTTCATCAGTTGTACCATTGTCTCCAAGTTGAATTCATCAATGTCAACAGCCGACCCCAAGTTGGCTAGTGTATCGACCTCGCTGTTTTGATCCCCGAGTACGTGCTGCAGAGTCCAATCCTTGAATTTGTGCAGGGTCACCTGCAATTTATCCAAGTACTTCAACATCCGTTCATCTTTTACTTGGAACATTTTATTGACTTGATTTACCACGAGGAGGGAGTCCTATTTGGCTTCGATCACTTTTGCCCCAGGCCTCTTAGCCAGTTCTAGACCTGCAATCATGGCCTCATACTCGACTTCATTGATAGTCTATTTTACGTCCTAATAGACTTCCTAGTTATGCTTCCCGCAAGTGGTTTTAATACGATACTGAGTCTGAACCCCTTCGCATTAGAGACACCGTCTATGAATAAGTTCTAGATTCTTAATTAGCACTCGAGATGAGCCATAATTCATTTTCGACATCGGGTGTAAAAGCTGGCATGAAGTCAGCCACGAAGTCTGCTAAAATCAGAGATTATATGGCACTTCGAGGTCATTAGTCGATATCGTACGCGTTAATATCCACAGCCCTTAGCCAGATGGCCCGAGAGCTCGGTCTTATGCATGATATTACTAGGTGGTTATAAGGTTACGACACATATCGGGTGGCATTGAAATTACGATTTTAGCTTTTTGGAAGCGAGTGCTAACTTTTCCCGGTGAGGATACCTCAATTTGGCATCACCTAGAGTTCTACTGACTTAGTAAATAGGAAGTTGCATACCTTTTTCCTCCCAGACTAAGACACCACTTATCGCCACCTCAGAAACTGCCAAGTAGAGGTACAACTATTCGTATCCCTTCAAAGTGTGCAGTAGATGGGGGCTCGACATGTAACATTTGAGGTCATACAATGCTTGATGGCATATAAGAGTCTAAGAAATATTATTATTCTTCTTCAATAGTTAGTATAATCAATGGCTCTGTTCCGAGGACCTCGAGATGAACCGGTCCAATACGGCTATATGCTCGATCAACATTTGAACCGCCTTGACATTGTCCACTATGGTGATGTCCTCTATTGTATTTATTATGTCGGGGGTTGATCTCTACCCCATGACTAGATACCATGAACCCAAGGAATTTACCCAAAACAATCCAAACGTGCACTTCTCAGGGTATAGCTTCATGTTGTATTTCCTTAGTAGGTCGAAGGTTTCTGGCAAATTTTTCAAATGGTCTTCTACTCGCAAGGACTTGACCAATGTATTATCAATAGAAACTTTCATTGATTTTTCTATTTATTCTTTGAACATCCGGTTTACTAGGCGTTTTTTAATACAAATGGCATTATGTTATAGCAGTAGGTGTCAAATTTTGTTATGAAAGAAGTCTTTTATTGATCGTCCGGATCTATCCGAATTTGGTTGTACTCAGAGTAAGTGTCCATAAAACTGAGTATCTCATTCCCAGTCGTTACGTTGACCATTCGATCGATGAGAGGCAAAGGGAAAGAATCCTTTGGTCATGACTTATTTACGTCTTTATAATTCACATACATCCTTAGTGTATTTCATTTTTTGGTACCACTACTATGTTAGGTAACCAATCCAGGTATTTAACTTTCTGAATGGATCCTATTTTTAAAAGTCCGGATACCTCATCCTTGATGAACGCTTGTTCGATCTCAGACTATGGTCTCCTCTTCTGCTTAACCTGATGGAGCTTTGGGTATAAACTCAACTTATGAGTAGTTACCTCCAGTGGAATCCTTGTCATATCAAGATGGGACCACGTGAAACAATTAGCGTTAGCTTTAAGAAAATCAATAAGTGTTTTCCTATGCTCAGGGGTTATGAGTTGCTCCAATTATTCAACAATTTATTTGGTAGCGCCGGTGTCATAAGGAGTTATGAATGACCTTAGGATGTTATAATCATCCCCCTCATCTTCTCCTCATTCTTCCTATTTCTCCGATTTAGCTAAGGCTGGTATCAGTGATTGCTATTTAATCTCTAACTTTTTGGTCAGTTTCGTATTCCTTGATGCTGAAACCCCGGCCAATAGGATAACCTCATCGACATTAAACATCTCCCTTGCGGCGGGTTGTTCTTCCTAGACCGTTTTTACTCCCCTCCCCCCCCCCCTGACATGGGAAATTTCTAGCTTGGTGCAAGGTCGAGGGTACCGCCCTTATGTTTTGGTATGTCCTTCTAAACAGAGCATTGTACCTCATGTCCCCTTTGATCACGTAAAACTTTGTTTCTTGGATTATCCCGACAGTGTTTATTGGCAAGGTTATCTCTCCTTTCGTGATCTCACACGCCATGTTAAATATGTTCAATTCCTGAACTGCTTGTATAGTGTGGTCATGTAACCCCAATTTCTCCATGACTCTTGATATGATGAGATTGGGTGAGCTACCTTTACAATCAATAGACGTTTAAATATGAAAGGGTAGATGCTTTTCTCCTCGATTCATCGAGATTTCAAGTTGACATCTCGAACATAATCCTGTTGTTTAAGTACGGATATTAGCACTGCATCATAGTGAGTCTACGATGCCCTCAGCATCTTCATTGCTGAGCGAATTGGCTTTCTCTGGAACATAATCCTGAGTGCATTTTTCCCTCGTAATAGACACTTGGTGAGTTTTATCATTGGCCCTTGGGGGCTTCGACTTCCCCAATGATCATGTAGATCACGTGTTCAGGTTCCTCTTGTTCAACCTGTTTGTTTGTGCCCCTATTTCTTAAATGGTTTTTGGATCGTTCACTCAGGAATTCTCGGAGGTGCCCATTGTTGAACAATCAAGCAACTCTTCTCTTAGCTGTCGGCAATATTTGATCCTATAACTATGTGTGTCGCAATACTTACACATCAAATTAGGATCTCTCAATGTTGTATTGGACTGCAGCAGCCAGGGCCACTTGGTCTCTTTGATGCGCCCTATGGCTGACACGATGCTAGCAATGCCTATGTTGAAGTTGTATTCCGATAGAATTGGTGACTCCTTACTCCAAAACGACATGTCTAATCCATTTTTGCTCATCAGACCTCACCCACTGGGCCCTCGGTCGCTTGTCTTCTTGTTCTTTGGGGGGTGACGCCTGAATCTATTTCCTCTTCGGTATGTACTGTGTGTTTGGTATCAATCTTGAATAGGTCTTATATCTTGATCAATGGCTCTCTTAGATCTATCACCTACCCTAGCGGGGTAAATAGATCCAGAAGGGGCCCCGAATTGGTTGTTTTTGAACCTGTCTTCGGTTGGTACCTGTTGTGGACATTGCCTAGGTTACCACTTGGTACTCCACAAAGTTTTGTTTGAGCTATTGAGAGTCCAAGGAAATTTGGGGGTTGAGGCCCTGAGTGAATTCATTAACGGCCCAATCATCTGCAACTAGTGGTAGGTCCATCCGTTCCATCTGGAATTTTGACACGAATTCACTGAGCATATCGTTATCCCTTTGTTTGTTCTTGAAAAGATTCGCCTTTCTAGTGTCGGCCTTGATGGCCTTGACATGGGCCTTTATAAAAGCATCTGCAAGCATAAGAAATAAGTCACTAGAATTTGAGAACAAGCTATGATACCATATCATTTCTCCCTTGGATTAAGTTTTCCCAAAGTTTTTATGTAATACCAACTCGATCTCACCGTATTCTAAATCATTCTCTTTGATTGTGCATGCTCATTTGGAAATGTGGTCCCATTATATTTGGGTATGTCAGTCATACGAAACCTCTTTGGAATAGGCTTTGGTGTTGCGCTCGGAGGAATGAGCTTCTAGATAAATGTTTTGGACTCTAGTCCCTTCAATATCGGGGTGCTACCAGGATTTGATCGACCCTGGAGTTGTATCTTTCCACCTTATTATCATTAGCCTCAATCTTTTTCACACATCAATACACCCATTTTGTCAATGCTTCAAGAATTTTTCTTAGCTCATGATTTACCTCGGGATCGACTTCACCCGATCTCTCGGTAATTTTTTCGTCTCTTCGGGTACTTTCCCGGGATTAATCGGGCTTGACCCTATTGAGGGCATGGCTTTGATTCTATAGCTGTGCTATTACTGCTTGTTGAGCCTACAACATTTCAATCAGTTGTAGGCTCACCCTATCACCTTCGCTTTCAAGTGCTTCTCATGCTATTGGTCGGGGCCACCGCGAACATTATTTTTAGGATTAATTGGGAGATTGACATTGATGGCCATCTACGAGTTGCCATTGGCTGATCAGCAGCTGGGACACCGTTGGGATCTCTATGAAGTACATTGTTGCCGGCACCAAATATTTATTTTTGCCGTTATAGCTAGACTTAGTGTCAATGTTCAACTGACCAAACTGAGAGCTTGACATTTTTAGGCTGACCTGAAATTATGATTTCAAAGAATAAGTGTGAATAGGGTGGGTTATGGATATTTCGTATCAAATTACCACTATTATCCTCACTTGCGGTGGGCTCTATACTGTTTACCTCAAAATTAGGTAAGTTCTAAATTTGTATGCTATTTAAAGGATACGTGATTTAATTCATCATGAATTATTAAGAATAACAAATAAATGAATTAAAGATGAAATAAATGATCACACCAATCACATGTTAGGATCAAGACTGATCTTAGATTGAATAGAGACGTGATCCTCAATTGGACCCTCGATACGAGCCCAGTCGTGAATGAAGAACAGAAGAAGTGAGCAAATTTTTTAACAGTATCTAGAAGGAAAAAGGAAACTTTTATTGCTTTTAATTGGGTGTAACAGTGTGTCGTATCAAAGAAAAACCTGTTTTATATAATAGGAGATTTTCAGTCTTAGTACAAGTCTTAAATAGACAAAAAACATCTTTTTCGGTAATTGTTGATTCATAATCAACATCAAGAGAGATTCTTGCTTTTATACTGGTTGAGGGCGAGAATTATGGCCCTATATCCTCCATGCATAACCATCGCCATGTCTCCCAAAGTCTAGAACTTACACTAGGCCTGGGATGCATCGTTTTACCATGCCCGACGGCGAATATACCGTTCACTCTTCTAGGGTCTCGATACGAAGGGTGTCTGGCCTCGATTACAATCTCCCCTGTATCTGTGCTCCTCTTTAGTTTTCTCATCGGGGAATCGGGGCAAGCATTACCCCTGATTTTACTCGTACATACGATAGTAGGTAAACAAGATAAATTAGTTGATTTGTGAAATTTCTCACAAATTTAAATGCATTGAAATGTGATCTCCTAAATATGTGTTGTAGTGATTATACTTAAGGACAAATATACTCCATAAGTTTCAATTTATATTACACATATCATTTAGCGAGAGTCATTTGACTAAATTATAAAGCTAAATTAATTTAGCTCAATTGAGTATACTAAAATTAAAAATTAAAATTTAAATATTCAAAAATTGCATAAAAATACTATAAATTGTAATTCTTCTCATATTAATATAATAAAAAAAATTAAAATATTAATCAAATTTCACTCAATCTCGAGAAGCTAATAGATCATTCCTAATTTTAGAAGACTCACACCAATTATTTCAATATATATGAAAATTATTATGTGTTGGAATCAAATAAGTAAAAAGATATAAGGGAAAGATGGGAGCTTTATATTTAATAAGTGGACAAACAAGTAATAAGCATTTGCTTTTATCTCTGCACTTTTCCTCAACAATAATCAACATCAAGTAGAAAGGATTACTGGTATAGGAAGATAATGTTTCCCTATGACCTATCTTGGATGTCCTATTTTTTATGCCAGAAGAAGGAGTGATTATTACCAGGGTTTAATTGCTAAAGTTATGGACAAACTACAGACGTGGAAAGGCAAACTCCTATCTGTAGGAGGCTGGGTTGTATCGATCGCAAATGTCCTGCAGAGTATACCAATTCATATGTTGTCAGCACATAATCCACCAAGTTATGTGATCAACAAATTACATAGCATTTTTGCCAAATTTTTCTGGAGCAGCAATGTGAGAGGAAGCTCAAGACATTGGTCATCATGGACTAACCTCTGTATGCCTTATGAGGAGGGGGGTATAGGTTTTCAGATCCCTTCATGATGTATCCAAGGCACTTTTCTGCAAATTGTGGTGGAATTTCAGGACAAATCCCAGCTTATGGAGTGCATTTATGTGTCAAAAGTATTGCAAGAAATTAAATCCTGTAATTGTACCGTGGAAGGGTGGATCACCCAGTGTGGAGAAAATTTCTTGAATGCAGGGACTTGATTGAGCATCAAATCTACTGGAAATTGAGAGCGTGATTGGCTCAATTCTGATTCGACAATTGGACCGAGATGGGAGCTTTATATTTCCAACTGCCTGCACAGTTTGTAGTTGATGAAGACATTCACAATGTCAATGATATGGTTGAAAATGGTATGTGGAATTTGGAAAAATTATTTCAAACTCTACCTGAATATTTGGAAAACCACATTGTGCAAAATATTAGACCACCAATTGAAAGTGCAGAGTTAGATACACCATTCTGGATGCTTGAAACTAGGGGACATTTTTCAGTGAAATCTGCATGGGATTACCTGCGAAGAAGAGACATTTCAAGGATAGCTTACAAGATGATATGGGTCAAAGGCTTACCATTCAAGATATTTTTCTTCCTGTGGAAGGTGTGAAAAGTCAAACTGCCACTTGATGATTTCTTGCGTAGAATAGGATACTTCATGGCATCTAAATGTTGGTGTTGTGCAGATCCTAAGGAGGAGTCTTTAGTACATTTGTTCTTCACATCCAATGCAGCTACGACTGTTTGGAGTTACTTCCTGAGGAGAGCAGGAATTGCATTAGAAGGGTTGTCTTTACAACAAGCAATTGCAAAGTGCTGGACGACATCAGTTGCACATAGATATTGAAGCCAGTCTTGCAAGCTTTACCTGCATGTATTGTATGGGAGTTATGGAAGAGAAGAAACAGTTTGAAATATGGAGAAGCGGTGTCAGTAAGAAGAGTTATTTTCCAGGTGTCATCTACGCTGCAAGCTCTAGTCCAACTGAAAAAACCAGGACTACATGTGCCTCACAAGTGGCTAGACTTTCTGACAATGATGGAGCAATACACACCTAGATTGAAATATGATAAAGTGATATGGGAATTTCCTCCAACAGGCTGGATCAAAGTGAATACTAATGGAGCATGAAGAGGGAACCTAGGGAGGAGTTCAATTAGTTTTTGTTTAAGAGATGAGATAGGTGATTTGATACATGCAGAAAGAAAAGAAATAAATGAGGGTTCTAACAACGAAGCTGAGGCGACAGCAATAATAGAGGCAATGACCATGTGCAAAACAATGAACCTCCATAATGTTTGGCTTCAGACAGATTCAATGATGCTTCAAAAAATCATAGATGGGCAATGGAAACCACCCTGGAATATTGTGGATGCGGTGGATGAAATTAACAGACTCAAAATGGGGTGTAATTTCAAGATATCTCACATTTTCATAGAGGGAAACAAACTAGCAGACCACCTTGCAAATTATGCACTTGACAGTGGCAACATAGAGAGTTATGATTTCTGGGAACTTGATGCGTCGAGCAGAAGGTTGGTAAATGCTTATAAGCTACAATGTCCAAACCTGAGAATAAGAGTTGCAAGAAATTAGAGAAGGAAAGGGAAGAAACAAATGCAATCAACATTAATACAAAATGCAGTCACCATGATCGACCAGAGAAGAACATGGAGATAACATTTTTCATTAACATGTGTTTCTTTTTGCAGGTACTAAATTTATACTACTATTTTTTTCTGTCAAGAAATTTACAGTGGTAGTATTAATGCAATGCATTCATTCCATTGGAAGTAACTTACAGAGGGACAGAGGTAAAAACCATGGAAGCGTCAACAAACAAGATAACATGGTTACTTCATCAAGAGTACTCAACAGAGAAGAACAAATCTGCAAACAAAAATGTTGTGCAGAATTTGTAATGATATTACTTAAGAAACGGATAGCTGGGAGTTCAAGTAAAATTGTGCAAGTTCAACTTAACATTTTTTGTTGACATGTAACGACATGCTTAAGATAATGAACAGAACTCGAGAGAATTGGATACCGTCAGTGCACGCTTGTATCGGAACATGGTTGAGTTCTATTATTATATTTCACGCATGCTACATTGGAAATATTGTTACTTTTCTAGTGAATGGAGCAGTGCAGCCTACCAAGAACGCCTAATTGACTACAAAAAAAAAAAAGCAACGCTGCTTTTGATAAAGTACATGGTTGAGTTCTATTATTATAGTTCTAATTTACTACAAAAAACAAGCTGGAATGCAGCTTTTGAGACAAAAAATGCAACGCTGCTTTTGATTAAGTGCTACGCCAGTTATGTCTTCGTGCAAGCGTGAGAAGTTGGACGAAAAAAGCAGCATTTTCAATTGGATTTGAACGAAATATGATAGCTTCTTTCCTGATTTGCAGCACATGGTCAGACAATGCAGACAACTTTTACACATTACAAGGCTGCAATTGTCAAGTTGGAATATTGGTACAATTTTCTAGGCTGTGAAGTATGCACATTGGGTTCATTTTCTAAGCAAAGATGTCTCCAAAGATACAAGGCATAACATGGCTGAATTGGCAGCATGTGAGAGATTTTGTTTCGCTAACTATTTTTGCAGGTGAATTTGCATCTCTCGATATTATCATGAGAAATACGTTTACATAGATAAGGCAACAATAGGAGGCACAACAACTGAATTTTAATCAGTACAAAAGGATATATGAGCAGACGGAAACAATCTGTAAGAAGACATGAGATATTTAAGTTTCTCACAATTAGGACTACCATAATGAACTGTAAGCTACAATACCAACACATACAACCGGAATCTTCATGGCATTTTTTGTGTTATGGAACAAAGCAATGGGACGTATCCATGTATTACTCCATTGTCACTCAATACGACCTATATGGGTGGTATTAGTACATTGTGCTCATTCTCTTGAGGAAAGAAAGGTGACATTGCAAGTGCATGGTAGACAAAGTATGGAGTTAGTATACAATTACAAGGATTGGCATCACATTTTAAGTATAGTTTGCATTTGTGATACCAAATTTGAGTATACTACTTAACTTTGGTAATAGGATGAATGTAACTGCCAAATTTTATTTCTCTTATTTCGTCAGACCCCAGGATAATATAATTATTTTATTATTATTAATATAAAACTAGCCCTAGGCACTTGCCTAGCGAATTGCTAAAAAAAAAATATGGCAAACAACAACTAATGTGAAATTGAGGTATACCTAGTTGTTGTAATATTAGCTAGATTGACAAATTGACTTAAAGGAGTGACCATCTATTATAAGTTTTCCTTGCTTTCTTATTTTTCCGTAAATTCTCCACCTCCTTTTTATATTGGAAAAATACATAAGTACATCCAAAATAATAGTCGGATTTCCAATAACAAATTTAAACTATATATGCAGGGATTCTATTACTATAAAATGGATAAATTTACCCTTAAAATATACTAAATTTAATATTTTTTTAATATTCTCCTTTGTTTTTCTGTTCTTTCTCTCGCCTCTATTATCAATAACCCCAAAGATCACCATTATCATACCTGCTTCACCAGACACCATATCTTTACCATCTCTAAAAGAATATTGACTTCCACCATTTTATTTCCGCTTATCAGTGCATTCGCTACCTTCATTTTTTTCACTTAACCATAGAACTTTATTATATTAATACAAACATAATTCCAATTAATTAGAGTAGAACATAAAGGAAAGCTAGATCTGTTAATCCATGAGAACTTTTCGGAGGACAGTACAGATTAAAAAATTTAGAATCGTTGTCATCACCCGAGATAAAGCCGTCGTCGGTAGTTTTGATACTCTCAAATTCGAGAGTTTTCAAACCATCATTACCTTCATATTTTAATTCAGTATTCGGTAGTCTTTACCGAGACTTTATTGTTGCTGCAAAAGGGGTATGTACGGGAAAAATAAAAATAGAAAGACATCTCAACTTCATAATGATGTTATCATACGATGAAAAAAATAAAAATACACATGTTTCTTTGAAATAATTTTGATAAGTTTTTAGTAATACTTAACAAGTTCTGAATAATACTTTACATGTATTTGAAGTACATCTATAACTTTCTCGTAACTGTTTTTCTTGTAACAGAACTTTATGAAAAAATAATAAAGACGAGATTTTTCTTTATAATCCCTTTCTGAATAATAAACACAAGGTTTTACTTTATAACCTGCTTTAGTATTATTAAATATAAACTTTCTTTTTAAGAAGGTATTTTTATATCCACTTTATGTAACTAGTAAAAAACAAGGAATACTTTGGATCCTCTATCACTTAAGCATATCTTTGTGGCTAGAAAATAATGGCGATCATACAAAGACTCGGATGAAAATACAATAAAAAATTAGTGATACTCAGAATTTTATCTTCTTATTATTTTATTTTGAGCAATTTTTTATTTTTATTAATCGACTTACTTTTTATTTACTTGATTTCTGTCTTTCTGAATTTTCTTGTAGGTCAAAATAGAAGAAACTGAAATGCAACAAATTGATGATGGTAATGAATCTGTTAATGCATTTGTATCTATAATGGGACCTGGACATTCAGGATGCTTGAGGTTATATAGATAAGGGGTTACACGAACTTCTTTGAAAGAGAAAGTGGCATATTTTGAATAATCTCAAAATTCTACAAATGATTTTAAAAAAAAATGGAGCATTTCAGGTATTTACTTAAAACGTCGACACACACACGGTAACTGGAGCTTACTGTTTGAGAATCACTACTGTCAGTTTTAGTCTGTAGGACCTAAATGAAAAGGCTACTACTTGTTAAGTTGAAACACATGAAGAAATATATGATGTTTTACCTCATTAATAATTGGAACTGTAAGATTCTACTGGCTAGTGGTGCATTGATAACTTTTTATATAGAAATTATAAAAAGTTACCAAAATATGGCTCCTAGGAAACTCAAGTGATATACCTTTATAATCGAGGCGAATCTTTTCAATATGGAAATTATTGGTTACCAAAGTTAGGAGTTCATTTATTCTCTCAGCATAGACTGTTCTTTTTAGAGCAGCTTGACATCATGAATAAATTTAGTCTAAAAGGGAAAGAAAATATCATTGCTGTTATGAAATAGAAGATTCTTACACTTCTATTTAAGGTGAATATCTTTAATGTATTTAATTAGAGAGATTTTAGAATTCTATTAGTGGTAGCTAAATCTTCCTCTCCCCTATAAATAGAGGTGCCCCCTACCATTGTAAATCATCCCTTGAGACCCCTCTCAACTGAATAAGAAGAACGCTCTCTACTCTTCTCTCTATTGCTATTGTTCTTGCATTATTGTTCTTGTCTTTACTTTAGTTTATAACACGTTATCAGCACGAGCCTCTAACCAATTGAAATTTTCAATTGTCTTAACTTTTGTTTGTGTAAGGTTTTGCTTCAAAGAAAGAAAGAAAAAGAAAAAAAAAAGGGGAGGAACGAAATTAGGCAGAAAGCAAACGAAAGTTTGAATTGAAAAAAGACAAACGAAAACAAGGAAAAGAAACGAAAAAGTTGAAAAGAAAAAGGAAAGAAAGAAAGGAAAGGAAGAAAGGAAGAAAATATTGAAAATATATTTGGTATACCTTAAAGGTAAGTAATTTACTTTTCCTTTTCAAATTCTTGGAATTCTATAAATTTTATATACAAAGTTTGATTATAACTCTAATGGAGTTTGTGAGAAATTATAACCACACGAAGTGGTAAAATCTCTATGTCCTTCCATGATTAAATTCATGTATGATTGTGGACGTGACAAAGAATTCCGTCCCATTGAATTTGCTCCATTCCCTTTAGAGAATGTGGAAGCAGTATATGATAAGTCTGAAAGAAGACTAATTACCATGAAGGTATCAATGAATGTGGACGTGACAAAGAATCCCGTCCAATTGAATTCGCTCCATTCCATTTAGAGAATGTGGTAGCAGCTTGTGTAAAGCACATGATTTTGATCCATTCCCTGAAGTGAATGTGATAATTGTAATAGAGCCCGTAAGCATGAACACGCTCTTGATGCAATTGTGTCATATGTATGACAATATGAAAAGAAAGTTCGTTGCCCTTGAAATTTAGGGCAAGAACTATATGACATGGGTGTTGGATGTTGAAATCCACTTGGATGCTATGGGTCTCGGAGACGCCATTAAAGATAGAAATAGTGCATCCACCCAAAACTATGCTAAGGCCTTGATTTTCTTGCGCCATCACCTTAATGAAGGTTTGAAACTGTACGAAGGCCTTGATTTACTTGCGCCATCACCTTGATGAAAGTTTTAAGATTGAATATCTCAACATCAAGGATTCACCCATCTTGTGGAAAGGCTTAAAGAAGAGAGATGACAACATGAAGTTGGTCACTCTGCCACATGCACGATACGATAAGAATCCAAAAGCAAATAGTTTATAAACTATATATTATCATTGCGGTGAAAACGGGCACTGGTCTAAGTCTTGCCGTATACCATAAAATTTGGTTGACCTTTATCAAGCATCTCGAAAGAGAAAACGCCCTGAAACAAATTTTGTCTCTGACGACAACTTTGACTTCACCCACCTGGATGTGGCAGACTTCTTTGAGCAACCCGAGGGAAAGATAGACCACCTAATCGGTGATGGGTCCGTGATGAAAGAAGATGGAGCTATTTGATTTTATTCCACTTATTTGTATTAGTCAATGAATAAATCAATAGTCATTAGTATTAGCTCGTATTAGCTAGTTCATGATATGATATTTGTATTAGTTCTTTAGAACGTCTCAATATGCTCAAATATCAATAATATTTTTACTTTCCAGTAGAGGTAATCGACTAGCCTGAAAAACTAGTCGGTTATCTCACGTCTCGCATAAAACTGCAAAACAATCGATTGTCAATGATCAACAATCGATTGTCTTTAAAACAGTGGAATTTTTCAAAAGTGATCAACAATCGATTGTCTATATTTGACAATCGATTGTCTTATACAGTGAGGTCGAATTTTTCAAAAATGACCAACAATCGATTGGCTTATACAGTGTGATCCGAAGTTTTTCAAAAATAACAAATAATCGATTGTGTGTGTTTAACAATCGATTGTCTATATTCAAACAATCGATTGTGTATGTTTAATAATCGATTGTCTTATGAAAAACGCTGAAATTTTCAAACTGCAAAGTAATTGATTATGGACAACATATCTGATTTTGTTAGTCAACTGTTAGTAGCAGATCTTGAAAATATTATGTGACACAAAAGAATTGAACTTGTTTATTCTTATGTTCATGTATTCCTTTTGTATGTCATACCATGGGAAGTAAATTGATTGAAAGGCTCCGGAAGAGCAAATGTAACTCTGCCCAAAGGCATGACGTTTATCTTAGAGAATGCAATATTCTCCTCCAAGTCTAAGAAGAAACTTGTTGAGTTTTAAAGATGTACGCCGGAATGGCTACAATATTGAGACAATGGATGAAGATAATCTTGAATATCTCGTCCTCACTTTAAAGAATGTCTCTGGCCAAAAGAGGGTTATTGAGAAATTCCCGTCTTTATCTTGTGGCCTGTATTGGACAAGAATTAGTGCAATTGAGGCACATTCAACAGTAAATCTAAAGAATACTGAGTCCAATACATTTGTACTTTGGCATGATCGACTGGGTCACCCAGGATCAACCATGATGAGACGGATTATAGAAAGCTCATATGGGCATCCGTTAAAGAATTTCAAAATCCTTTCAAGTAATGAATATCCTTGCACTTCGTGTTATCAAGGCAAGCTGATTATCAAACCATCCCCCACAAAGGTTGGGACCGAGTCACCCCCGTTTCTGGAACGTATACAAGGGGACATTTGTGGACCTATTCACCCACCTAGTGGGTCGTTTAGGTATTTCATGGTCTTGATAGACGCATCCTGTAGATGGTCTAATGTGTGCTTGTTGTCATCACGCAAACTTGCGTTTGCGAAGTTAATGGAAAATAGATGAGAATAATCTTGAATTCTTCATGAAAACGAGGCTGCCCATTTCGGTTTGGGTTCACGCCATTTTGCATGCAACAATGCTACTTTGTCGGCTGCCCGCTTCGGCTTAGGGTCACGCCATTTTGCATGCAGCAATGCTAGTTCGTCTCTGACTGACGAATTATCACAAATATTCCCTATTGCAATTGGTTTTGGGTCATGAACCCAATATATCCCATTAAAGAAGCTTTGGATGCGCAGTATATGTGCCTGTAGCACCGCCATCCCGCACCAAAATGGGTTTGCAAAGGAGGTTAGGAATATATGTTGAGTTTGAATCATCCTCCATTATTCGCTACCTCGAAACATTGACAGGAGATTTGTTCACTGCACTATTTGCAGACTGTCAATTTGATGAGACACTTTTCCCAAAATTAGGGGGAGAAGTCGGTGAAACCAAATGGGAAATTTTGTGGAAAAATGCATCATTATCTCATCTTGATCCACATACCTCTATTTGAAAGAAAGAGGTGTAAAAGATTATCCATTTACAAAGAATAGCAAATCAAATGCCTGACGCATTTACGGACTTGAAGAGGATAACGAAATCCCACATTCCTGCGGAAAATGTTCCGATCCGTATTGAAATCCCTATTGGACAATCATCTAGTGTCATATCCAATGAGTCAAATGCACGCCTGAAGCGTGGCAGACCATTAGGTTCCAAAGATCGAAATCCTAGAAAAAGGAAAAAGAACGATCTAAATGACACTATGAAAGAATCACATGAGGACGCTCATGATTTGATTAATTCCGAGATTCACGAAGAATCTATTAAGCTTGAGAGCTCTCGAAGAGCCAATTATTACTATGTTGGAGAAACACAATTGAGTATTGTGCTGTAGTAAGTCTCAAAGAAACTTATTCAATTTCCAAAGTACACGCGAAAGCGATTGATTATATTGAGACTATAAATAAAGGAAGGCTTTGATTCTCCTATTACTACAACTTGTAGCGGGGTAATTTGTATATGAAAAGCTACCCGCTTTGTTCTCCAGTTTGTACTACACAAACGAAAGAATGCCACAATAAAGTGGATATCTATTGGTATAAAACCCATGTCATAATAAACCCGAAGTTTATTGATAAGTGCACATGTCATGGTGTAAATTTGAAGTTTACCAATATTGATAATTTATTCAGTTGACATTCGTGTTAGCCATCTCATTTGAAGTATGATGTGCAAATTCACATAGGTGAATATCAAAGAACTAGAAGTTCTTGTTCTCAGTAATGAACTGACCAACTAAAGAGTTCGGGTTGAAGCCCCTTGATTCTGGAAATATCAAAGGTGAATATGGGCCCATTCACCTGCCATGTATACCAAATATGATGCATCTATGGAATGGTTACATACGCAATTGTTATTGACCCGCAGCCTGGCCGGTGCTTGCGGGGTAAATCGCTCAGTAATCTAACTTCGAGCTTAGTTTCCAGATTCTCTACTCAAGACAGTTCATCTTGATAAGTTGGTTTATATCAAAGTTGGTTTAGCAAGATAATTATTGAGTGCTTCCACTTAATAGCTAAACTGTTCCTTATGAGAACGAAGTTGTATATATCAGTTTGATATAAGTTGTATACAAGAGTATATTCTCCCCTCAAAAGTGGTTCAGGGTCAGGAACCAAATAATTTCATCTTATATTAAGGTGCTGTGTATATTGACATAATGCACAAAGATGATTTCCCAAAGTTGAGGAAACATGTTAGCTTTACTAACATGAGGGGGAGACATGATAAACACTTGAGAAAATATTACATGGGATGAATTCTCATTTGTATATGTATATCCCCGAATATCATGATATGAACCTGAAGTTCATAAAAGGGATAATTCAAATTGCAACATATTGCAAAGCATGCTTTACGCATTTACTGACCCAAAGAAAGTAACTAAATGGAAGAGATACAATTCAAGAAGAATTGATTCCATATGAAAGACATGTAGCTTTGAACCTATAGTTCATATGCTTGAAAGTATAAAGGCAAAGGTATGTATAGTCAATTTTCGATATCTTATTTGCTTAGCATGACATGAAAACTTGATATGCAGCTAAAGTCTATTATGCGACTTATATGACTTAACTTGAAAGATTTAAGTTGCTTGAAGCATATGCAATTCTTGGTCCTGAAGTACCGCATCCTAAGTACAATTTGTGTACATATGAATCTTGCCATAACTATAAGCATGATGGATTTGAGAATGCATCTATGGAGATATTGAAGAGCTATTCCACGACATTATATGAAGATGTTTATATCTATCAAGAATGATGATTTCAAGGTGCGGAATATTTATTCAAGTCAATATGGTTGATTTATTCATCAAGCATCTACCAAAGATCGTTTTGAAGATGATGCACAAGATTGGAATGCAAATGCTCAAGGATATAAATCGATGTACTCATTAGGGGGAGTCAATGCGCGTTGCACTCTTTTTCCCTTACAAGGTTTTGTCCCACTGGGTTTTCCTTGCAAGGTTTTTAACGAGGCAACCAATAGGCGCATATTCAAACATGTGTACTCTTTTTCCTTACTTTAATTTTTCCCATTGGGTTTTGGTTTTAAGGTTTTATGAGGCACATCATTGAATAGACATTCAAGGGGGAGTGTTATGAAATAGAAGATTCTTACACTTCTATTTAAGGTGAATGTCTTTAATGTATTTAATTAGAGAGATTTTAGAGTTCTATTAGTGGTAGCTAAATCTTCCTTTCCCCTATAAATAGAGGTGCCCCCTACCATTGTAAATCATCCCTTGAGACCCCTCTCAACTCAATAAGAAAAACTCTCTCTACTCTTCTCTCTATTGCTATTGTTCTTGCATTATTGTTCTTGTCTTAACTTTAGTTTATAACAATTGCAACTTTATTAAGGAAAATAATGTTGTTGGCTTTGTAGAAGGTTGACCAAACAAACTATAACTTGCCTTAAAGCTTTATTAAATTTCGAATATTGTCTCATCTATATGTTTTCAATGAATTGCTATAATGCCCATTAAAAAAGTCTTTCTTTTTGTCTATGTTTTGTGAATGCTCTATTTTATTGGTAATATTTTTGGCTATTTTTTATAGCATAATTGAAATGGCTAGTTGTTTTGAAATAATATCTATTCTCGTATTTTAATTAGCAGTAGAAGTAGAAGACACTGTTTATCAAATATTATTGCTAACACCTAACTACCATAAGTAGATTAATGCTCCGACTCCATGTCAATCGCCTTTTAAAGCAATGATTCCTTCAATATATTACTAAAGGAAATCTGTCAATTCAACCTTTTAAGATAATGTTAATAATTGGTATTGGTTGAAGTATAGATAATTCTTCTTTGCAGAAAATGCAGAAGTCATAAGCTCTTTGGAGAAACCGTTGTATTTGTTCTTCTTTTTAGCTAAGCAAATCTCTGCTATTTTATTGAACATCTCATGCTTCTTTACAAAGGGTTGGGCTGCATATTCCTCCATATCCATCCACTGCATATTACAAAGTCTTTATTGTAAGTCTTTTTAAAAAGTGAAATCTTTTAGCATTAATAAATAATCTTGTTTAATAATCTAAATAAAAGCCAAGCGTATATTATTTCACCTACAAAATCTCCCCACTCCAAAAATTAAAATTAAATAATATTTTCCCATGGTCAAGACATGTAGCAAATGAATAATTAGACCACCATGCATGTTAATTAAACAACAATAATAATTGTGCCTCAGTGCGTATGCAAGTTGGGCTCAAACTATATGAATCTTCACTTCTTTCTTTAAACTCAACTCATATCATCATCATACACCACCATGTCAATTTGAGTTAGAACTAATTAAATCATATTAAATTAATTTAACAGCCATAATTGGTAGTAATAAGAAAGTCGCACCTGTGCTCCCTTAATTTCAGAATCTTGCTTCTGGATCTTATAAGAGATTGGTTTCAACATGCAAACAAAGAACAAATCGGACTTCCCGAAGAATGATTTATGGCTTTGCCTGTAATAAAATTAAATCTAAGTCTTATTGCTAAAAAATTCATAGCAAAAGTAATTCTGCTTTGATCTGGAAAAAAGAAAAACTCTAGTACTGGAAATGTTCCTATTTATTACCTGAATGCAAGTAGCTCTACAAATTCTGCTTTGATCTGCAAATCATAATATAATGCCAAAAAAGTTTTTTTTAAAATGAAATTATTTGTAAAGATGAAAACATATATAGTTAGATACTTATATTGGCTTAACATCAAGAACTTACTCCTGTTTCTTCTTGCACTTCTCTTACAGCAGCATCACATATATCTTCCCCCTATATTTTGTTTGGAAGATTATTATTTTTTAAGAATTTTGTTGCAATTTATTAAAAACCAATAGGAAAGAGTATTCGAAATCGTCATTCACCTCATCAACAACGCCGGTAGGCATTTTCCAAACCCCTTTGCCCTTGAATTTCCCATTTTTTTCCTGGACTACTAGTACCTGATATATATCATGTATTTATTAGAATATAAAATTCGTAAACATCTTCAAAAATACAACCCATTAAATAATATCCCCCCTTTCATTCCAATTTTTAATTATTGGGCAAATTCAATTTGTTTTAAAATGTTTGACTTTTAGATACAACAAGAAGCATTGTATTAATTGTAAAATGCAAGAGAGAGATAAAATGCGGATAGCTTAGACAAATATTATTAAATAATTTTGTAAGGGGTATGCAAAAAGTTTAAAAGACATAATATTTACCAAAGACAATATTATAATTAATTTCTTTGAGACGGATCGATGTATATATATATACCTCTCCATTATGATTCATGACAAGAGCCCCAATACCAACTCTGTGAGAAGCATTAGCAGGAATAGTATGAGGAATTTCAGGAATCCAATATACAAGCATCAAATATGTTGGCTCTGCGTGGTGATACCAAAATCCTTCCTGCATTTTTTTAAAAAAAATAAGTAACACAAATAATTCATCAATGTTTATATTGTGAGCTAAAGGAAATTGTTTAATTTAATTTTACCTTTACTGCAGCATTAACTAGGTTGGCATTTTCTATAGGCAATTTCATCCAAACACCCCTCTTTCCCTGCAACGAAAAATAATACAGTAGAAATATTGTCACACCAAAACTCTGTCCATTTTATTTGTACCAGGAAGAGAAATAACGTGTATAAGAGGATCAACACTTCTAGAATGGAAGCATCAATTGCGTCCAACTCGAACTTTATATATTTGTACAAATGAAAATTTTAAAGCATATACATTAATTAGAGTTCATTCCTCAAATGATCATTCAACTATCACTAATTATCTGCTAAAGTCATATTTTTTTCGTTTGTAATAACATATTGACTTAACTACGTATGTAGCACTCAGAAAGTCACTCAACTAGATTTTTCAACTTTTGAATTGTCAAATACCCATTTTACCCTCTAAATTATAAACATTTATCTTCTTTTTATATTTTTTTTAACTATTTAGTATTATGACTTCTCCTTTAGCATTTATATTATGGACTTGCCTATAAAATAAATAAATAAATAAAAAAAATTATTTGAGCATATATAATGATGGAATAACAAAATAATGAGCATAGTAAAAAAAATTATTGAATAATTTGTTAATAATTTCAGTATTAATAACAAAAATTCAAAAATATATCTACACAATTGAGAATGAAAGAAAATAAAAGTTGTAAAATATGTACTTCATGTACGTAATATAAAAATAATTCTTTTAATATTTTTTATAATATACATTATATATTCTTGAAAATTATGCTCAATTATATTATTATTCCGTCATTATATGAGCTTAAAATTAATCTTCTATTTTTTGTTGTATAAATAAGATATATTTATTCTATAGGTACGTCCACCGTGTAGATTAAAAAGAGTAAAAAATTATAATATTTAAAAAGTTAAAAAAAATTAATAATTTCGAGGGTAAAATAGGTATTTGACAATTAAATCTTTGGAAAATCTAGTTGAATAACCTTTTGAGTGCTATATGCATAGTTAAATAATTTTATTATTACAAACGAAATAAAAATAATTTTACAAATAATTTAAAAAAGTGAGTGACCATTTAAGTAAATGAACTCCATTAATTTTATTATGTATGCAAGCATTATTTTGTATTAAAAGAAAATAGCTAGTGTGCTGATATTTTGCATCCACTGGTATACAATCTTAATTAGATCTTGCTTTTGACAACAAGTGATAGCCTCTCTCATGTGTCAGTTTAGTGGTCAATAAAGTAAGTTAAAATTTTACAGTTTCGTATTAAATTAAGCTAAGGAAAAAAATATTAGAAAATTTCTTTTTATTTATTCAAACTTTAACAGAAAAAGTGATGTGATACCTATACTAGTGGGAGGTAACAGGTATTTCATGAAATTAGTCAAGCGTCCAAGTGATGTTCTCTTCTGATTTTTCTGTTGAATCTCTAGTAATTAAGTTACTCCATTTAGAAAAGGAGAAGGATAAATCCTTTGTTTTTTCTCTAAGAGAAGAAGAAGATAATAAACCTGTATTTTCCATTGTGATATTGAAGCTCTAAGTATAGTAACAAAGTGGTTAGAATCCATTGGCTCGTTAATGTGGACCTTCACACCGTCATATGCATCTTCATCTGCCTCAAAAACTACTTCACTCTTTTTCTCGACAGCTCCATTCATTTCAGACAGATTCACCATCTCTTCCTCCTTAACAATCCTTCAAGCCTTGAGTCTCTTCTTATCTGAATAATATGAAATTTCTCTTACAATTTTAAGAAGAATTAAAGCTCCATATGTTTATATGTTTAGGCGTGACAAAAACGAATGGCACGTGAAGAATAAAGCTGAACATGCACTTTTATCTTTTGAATACTTCTCGAATAAAATGAATTGTACGGAAAATAATAAATTAAAGGAAAAGTAGTAATTGGTATATAGAGAAGATTTAATATCTAATCAAAATAAGAAGTGTACAATCAAATCAATATATCCGTTTTACACAGATTGAGATGTGGAATATTACATTTTCGGTCACACAAGTTTTGACAATGGTACCCGCTTCAAATATATATATTTTAGACACAAAGAATGTAGTATTACTTACTGACTCATACATTAACACAGCTAAGGCTAATAATAATAATATTAATAATAATAATAATAATAATAATAATAATAATAATAATAATAATAATAATAATAATAATAATAATTGTAGTAACGATGATAATGATACCGACAAGGGTTGTTGTGCAGTAGTAAATACTCCTTCATATTTAATCAGAGGTCTTGAGTTGGAGCCTCTGGGTATGAAGTCGTCTTTGTTAGGGAGCGTTTTACCCTCAATGTGGAACTTTCTGGCGCGTATTCGGATTAATTGGGCCCAATGCGAGTACCGAATATCGAGCGAGAAATAAAATTCAAAAAAAAGATAATTGATGATGATGATGATGATGAGAGAAGAACCATTTGATAGACATACATTTGAAAGAATGTAACTTACAAAGATTTGAAGAAAGGAGCTTGATCAAGCTAAGTATTTTTAAGTAATCTGAGCCTAGAATATGAATAAAGTATCATTTCGTACCAATCTGAAACTCAACAAGCTTTATATAGGTGATTTAATTTTCGTTCTCCCAATTAGAACGTAACGTGCGCTATGACAGCGTCTAGGAATTATAATAATTATCTGTTGACCACTGTTTTCTTCTAGCGAAAAAGAAAAGCAGTCAATTAGGGAAACGGTCTTAGTTGGTTAACTAATTTTACCAATCAATAATGTATTTGTTTGAAATAAACAATTACTTCATCCGATTCATCGTAAGGGACTATTTTACTTTTTTATTTTGGTTCAAAATAAGTAATTATTTATACAATTAAGAAGAATTAATTCTATATTTCCAAAATTTGCCCTTATTTATATATTTCAAAGTGTAAATGTAACAATTAATTAAGGTTAATTTAGAATACATCTTTTTTTTTCTCTATAAGTTCGTATTTCCTTAGTAGGTATGTTAAAAGTAAAATGATCGCTTTTTATAAATCAAAGGGAGTAATTACTATTTTTATCGTGCTAGTTATTATACTTGTATGAAAGATTTACCCGTAATTATTCTATAAGTAAAATAATTATTTTGTTATGAAATAATATAAGAACAAGAACAATAATACAAGAACAAGAACAATAGAGAGAAAAGTAGAGAGAGGAGTATTCTTATTGATACTTTGGGATGATTTACAATAGGGTAAGACCCCTCTATTTATAGGCATAGAAAAGACTTAGCCTCAAAGTAAAACTCTAGAATCTCTCTAAATATAGACATTCACCTTAAATAGCATTCTATTTATAACACTCCCCCTTGAATGTCTATTCAATAATGTGCCTCGTTAAAACCTTGACTAAAATAAAACCCAATCGGAAAAAATTTAAAGAAAAGGAAAAAGAATACACATGTTTGAATATGCGCCTATTGGTTGCCTCGTTAAAAACCTTGCAAGGAAAACCCAGTGGGACAAAACCTCGTAAGGGAAATAGAGTGCAACGCGCATTAACTCCCCCTGAAAAGAGCATCAATTCATATCCTTGAGTTTTCGCATTCCGATCTTGTGAACCAGCTTCTTGAAGGTTGACGTTGGTAGAGATTTTGTGAACAAATCAGCCATATTATCGCTTGAACGAATCTGTTGCACATTGATATCACCATTCTTTTGAAGATCATGTGTGAAAAATAACTTTGGTGAAATATGCTTTGTTCTGTCTCCTTTTATGAATCCTCCATTCAATTGAGCTATACATGCTGCATTGTCTTCATACAAAGTCGTGGGTAGTTTGTTACACTTCAAACCACATTTGTCTTGAATATGATGTATGATAGACCTCAACCACACCACACTCCCGACTTGCTTCATGAATAGCAATTATCTCGGCATGATTAGATGAAGTAGCCAGAATTGATTGCTTAGTCGATCGCCAAGATATGGCGGTGCCTCCACAGGTAAACACATAACCCGTTTGAGATCGAGCCTTGTGTGGGTCGGATAAATATCCAGCATCAGCATAACCAACAAGATCAGGACTGTAATTGCCATAAAATAAGCCCATATCGGTGGTCCCTTTTAGGTACCGCAATATATGTTTGATCCCATTCCAATGTCTCCTTGTGGGAGCCGAGCTATACCTTGCTAAGACATTAACTGAAAAGGTTATGTCAGGCCTTGTAGTATTTGCAAGGTACATCAGTGCGCCAATTGCACTAAGATATGGTACTTCAGGACCAAGTAGCTCTCCATTCCTTTCTTGCGGTCGGAATGGATCTTTATTCACATCAAGTGATCGAACAACCATCGGTGTACTTAAAGGATGTGCTCCATCCATGTAAAACCATTTCACTACCTTTTCTATATAGGTAGATTGATGAACAAAAATTCCGTTTGCCAAATATTCAATTTGCAAACCAAGACATAATTTTGTCTTTCCGAGATCTTTCATCTCGAATTCATCCTTTAGATAATCAATTGCCTTTTGGCGTTCAATGGGGGTTCCAATAAGGTTTATGTCATCGACATATACGGCAAGTACAACAAATTCCGATGTTGTTTTCTTTATAAAAATACACGGGCAAATGGCGTCATTATATAGCCTTCTTTTAACAAATACTCACTAAGACGATTATACCACATTCGTCCTGATTGCTTTAGACCATACAAAGATCTTTGCAATTTAATTGAAAACATTTCCCGAGACTTTGAATTATGAGCGTTTGGCACTTTGAGTCCATCGGGAATTTTCATGTATATCTCATTATCAAGTGAGCCATAAAGATAGGCAGTAACCACATCCATTAAATGCATGTCAAGCTTTTCAAGGACAACAAAACTGATGAGATAACGAAAGGTTATAGCATCCATTACAGGCGAATATGTCTCTTCATAATCGACACCAGGCCTTTGAGAAAAACCTTGCGAGCGTGCCTTATATCTTTGTACCTTGTTTTTCTCATTTCTCTTGCGTACAAAGACCCATTTATAGCCAACAGGCTTAACACCATTAGGTGTTTCAACTATAGGGCCAAAAACTTCACGTTTTGCCAGCGAATTCAATTCTGATTGAATTGCTTCTTGCCATTTTGGCCAATCATGTCTTTTTCGACATTCTTCAACAGATTGAGGTTCGAGATCCTCACATTCTTGCATAATGTAGATGCGGCATTATCCACCACTATATCCACTCGATCAAAATTTGCCTCAATATTGATTGGATTTATGGATAGTTCCGTATTTTTCAGAGTCTCGGGCTCAATGGATTCTTCATGAATCTCAGAATTTGTTAAATCATGAATTCCTCATGAGATTCTTTCGTAGTGTCATTTTTATCATTTGCTTTCCTCTTTCTAGGATTTCGATCTTTAGAACCTAATGGCCTGCCACGCTTCAAGCGTGCATTCGACTCATTGGTTATGACACTAGATGATTGTCCAACAGGGACATCAATACGGATTGGAACATTCTCCGCGGGGATGTGGGATTTTGTTATCCTTTTCAAGTCCGTAAATGCGTCAGGCATTTGATTTGCTATTCTTTGCAAATGGATAATCTTTTGCACCTCTTTTTCACAAATAGAGGTACGTGGATCAAGATGAGATAATGATGCATTTTTCCACAAAATTTCCCGTTTGGTTTCACCAACTTCTCCCCCTAATTTTGGGAAAAGTGTCTCATCAAATTGACAGTCTGCAAATCGTGCAGTGAACAAATCCCCTGTCAATGTTTCGAGGTAGCGAATAATGGAGGGCGATTCAAACCTAACATATATTCCTAACCTTCTTTGCGGACCAATTTTGGTGCGGGATGGCGGTGCTATAGGCACATATACTGCGCATCCAATGATTCTTAAATGGGATATATTGGGTTCATGACCCAAAACCAATTGCAACGGGGAATATTTGTGATAATTCGTCGGTCTGAGACGAATTAGCATTGCTGCATGCAAAATGGCGTGACCCCATACCGAAGTGGGCAGCCTCGTTTTCATGAGTAATGGCCTTGCAATCAACTGCAGGCGTTTAATTAACGATTCTGCAAGACCGTTTTGAGTGTGAACATGAGCTACAGAATGTTCCACTTTTATCCCAATTGATAAGCACTAATCATTAAATGCTTGGGATGAAAACTCAGCAGCATTATCCAGTCTAATAGACTTGATTGGATTATCAGGAAATTGTGCTCGTAGTCGAATTATTTGTGCCATTAATTTCGCAAACGCAAGGTTGCGTGATGACAACAGGCACACATGAGACCATCTACAGGATGCGTCTATCAAGACCATAAAATACCTAAAGGACCCACTGGGTGGGTGAATAGGTCCACAAATGTCCCCTTGTATACGTTCCAAAAACGTGGGTGACTCAGTTCCAACCTTTGTTGGTGATGGTCTGATAATCAACTTTCCTTGATAACAAGAAGTGCAAGGATATTCATTATTTGAAAGAATTTTGAAATTCTTTAACGGATGCCCATATGAGCTTTCTATAATCCGTCTCATCATGATTGATCCAGGGTGTCCCAATCGATCATGCCAAAGTACAAAAGTATTGGAATCGGTAACCTTTTGGTTTACTGTTGAATGTGCCTCAATTGCACTAATTTTTGTCCAATACAGGCCACAAGATAAAGACGGGAATTTCTCAATAACCCTCTTTTGGCCAGAGACATTCTTTGTAATGATGAGATATTCAAGATTATTCTCATCTATTGTCTCAATATGATAGCCATTCCGGCGTATATCTTTAAAACTCAACAAGTTTCTCTTAGACTTGGAGGAGAACATTGCATTCTCTATGATAAACATTGTTCCTCTAGGCAGAGTTATAGTTGCTCTTCCGGAGCCTTCAATCAATTTACTACTACCAGAGATTGTAGTAACATCTGCCTTACACATACTTAGTTGAGAGAAATATTTCTTTTCTTTGAGTATCGTATGTGTAGTACATGAATCAACTAAACAAATATTTGATCCAAGTTTGCTTTGTGAGATATCCATATTTGCTTAGTTTTTCTCGAGAATCGATTCTTGAGACGGTAGAGTCTCGTGCTGATAACGTGTTATGAAATAATATAAGAACAAGAACAATAATACAAGAACAAGAACAATAGAGAGAAAAGTAGAGAGAGGAGTATTCTTATTGATACTTTGGGATGATTTACAATAGGGTAAGACCCCTCTATTTATAGGCATAGAAAAGACGTAGCCTCAAAGTAAAACTCTAGAATCTCTCTAAATATAGACATTCACCTTAAATAGGATTCTATTTATAACATATTTAAATATTTTGTTAACATTATCAATGCGTAAAACTTGAACTCTTCGGCAATACTTAATTGTGAACATTAATTTCCTGTTGACCCAAAGGAACGAAATAGTATTCCGTAGAGAATGAAGGAAGAAACCAGGCAACTCATGTGGCAAGATAACTCCAACGAGAAACTGCAAACTGACATACGGGTTTGACAATTAAACAAACACGTTGTTCGATTGGGACACTATTTTTATTTCTATATATGGAAGAAAGGGATATTGGAATTGCCTAGAATATTCCTAGTCATGAAGTGTATGCATGAATATGACAAAGTCTCAAGAAACACGAAATGAAAGTAAAGAAAGACGGCAATAAATAAAACTATGTTCACGCATGGATGGATTCATTAAAGAATATCTTCGTTAAAGGCAAAACATTTAAAACCAAAAATGAACAATGCGAAAGTGAAAAAATAACAAATTTCTAAGAACGAAAAAAGTTTCTATATAATAACCAAATTTATATGTAGGACTTCGTGTTAAGAAGATGTTCGATATAAGGGGCAAGACATCTAAAGCCCCCAGTTCAGTTGACACTTAAATTCACTCTTCTTTTGAACATCAGTGTGATTTTTCGTCTGTAAAGTTGTGTCAATTAATTTGGGTTTACTTTAATGATGGTTAGTGTCAGGAGGCGACTTTAGTCAGCCCAAGGTCATATTTGCGCGGTAGTCAAGTTGTGCACTTGAGTCTGCCATTGTAATACTTAGCCAAATTTTCAATAAATTTGTACTTAGTTCAATTTTAAGGAGCAAAGTAATTAAAGAGAACACAATCAAATCCGGGAAAATTTCAACTCTTGTATTAATTCAAAAACTTACAAAGGAAATCCTCACTTGACTATGATCACAAGTCGATCATAGCCCCACTCTGACAAAGAACACAAGTCGTTCTTTAGCCAATACTAAGACTTGCCTATTGCCTAACCTTATTTCCTTTTGAAACACTTAGAAACCCTCACGTTTCACTCCTATTTCCATTTTGAATTTCACAAGAATTCTCCGCACAAATCTGACTAAGTCCAAAGGCACCTATATATAACACATAGGCAGCCTTTAGCACTTGATAGCACATTGACACTTGTTGATTACAACTTTTGTCACTTGGAAAGATAATGTTAAATCTGTTCCTATTTTATAGTTGACATCCCCATCTACATAGGTCATGATCTACACGGAATGATAGTGGATACAAGCATAAAGCAACCGCCGACTACTTTGGCATGTGCATTTTTGCTGGCCAAATGCAACACACCCTAGGCTGGAATTGCGCCAACCTTGACACTTTTGACATTTTTCCGCACCAATGCCTCGCCACCAACCACTCACTCATGACTTTGCCGCACGGCCCGACGCCACTATTGTTCGCACAAGCCTTGGCCGAGTTTCTTCCTTGTCCATGTAAACCCTTATTTCACCCGTTCCAATGTTTGTATTTTGCTTCACAGAGTTGTGCCTTAGCTATTGAAAGTCTTTTCCATCATCCCGCACTACTTTCCTTAGCTTAGCCAGCACTTGGCACTACTACAACCAAAGTGTCTGTGCCCCTAATGTTGCCGGACATGCCATGCCATCCTGCCCAACTTTCCCCACAGTACCTTGTTAAGCCTTTGCCAAGTATGTCTTGCCTGTCTTATGATCTTGGCCAATACTTTCCCACAACAACCCACATGGCAATGTCTTGCCCCTGGTCTGCATGATCATTTTGGCTGCAGATAGACCAATGGCAAGGCCATCAAGCCCAATCCTTTCTACAGCCGCGTCACACCCGTTGTCAATGATTCAGGCCCCTAACAAACCACTCATACCTTTTGAAATTGACGTCCTCGTCGAGCCAACTCAATTTATTAGCCTCAAGGGGTTGTTGACATACAACGCCCCTATTTCTATATTCACATCTGCTACACATGCCATTTGCCTTCGCCACTTGCTCTTATTTTCCCGCAGCCAACATATCATTCACCCTAGCCTGCGGTCCACCACAAGTAAAGTAGCCTTTGGATTTGTCGCTTCTTTCCTTGCCATTGGAAGTCTGTGCATGTCTCACATTCTTGGCATACCCTTCATCTTCAGCAGCTTAGCCATTCCCACTTTTTTCCATTTCTTTGCTTTTCCTTTCTTCAATCGGACTTTGAATGTGAAGATTCAGCAGGGTCATCACTTATTAAAATCAGACAACGCACATGCCTCCACAATAGCAGTAGAGAGGGTTTGGACATTCTACCTTCTCCACTCTAATTGTGTCCAACCCTTCAATTCTCTCATGAAGTAATGCAGCTTGTTCTTCCTCTTCCATATTACTTACATTCAGTATGAAAGATGAGAATTCCTTGACATATTCCCTTACCGTGCCACTTTGTTTCAAACGATGTTGTCCATCTCTTGCAACCCATGACGAGTTTCTTGGAAGGAATTGAGATTTTAATTCTTTCTTCAGCATCTCCCAAGTTTCAACCTTGGCTAGTCTAGCACTTTCTTCTTCAATGACTTATGTATTCCACCAGACCTTTGCATCACCAATCAAATACATAGGTGAGATGGTCACTTTTTCCTTACCCAGTATATGAGGAGCCTAGAAATATTCCTCCATATCCCACAAGAAATTTTCTAGTTCTTCGAAACTTCTTGCACCATCATAAGCCTTTGGCTACGGAATCCTTACCTTTGTGCGATCATCACTTCTAGGGATAGTGCTTTGTAATTCCCTACGAAGTAGAAGCACTTCCTCACGCAGTTCTTTATTTTCCTTGCGTACCAAGATCATTTCTACTAGAGTAGTCTCATGCCTCGCGTCATAATCTGCCTCAAACTGTGCCATTCTTTCAAGAACACAAGAGTCAGTGCCTTCAAAGGCCTGCCCAACAATAGCTTCCAACTGTTCCACTATTAGGCAAAGTTCAACATTTGTGCCACCAGCCATGTTCTCAAATTGTACGACGAAATTTGCTACTAGACGTCTTGCCACTACCACGAACCTACTTCGCTCTGATACCAATTGTCACGGGGCCGATTAGTCAGCCCAAAGGCACACCCACGTGGTAGTCAAGTTACGCACTTGACTCAGCCTTCCCAATACATAGCCTAATTTTTAGCAAGTTTGTACTTAGCTCACTTTTAGGAAGCAAAGTAAAGAGAACACAATAAAATACTGAAATATCACAACATTTGAATCAATTTGAAAACTTACAAAGAAACCCCCACTTTACTATGATCACAAGTCGATCACAGCTCCACTTTGACAAAGAACACAAGTCGTTCTTTAGCCAACACTAAGACCTGCCCAATGCCTAGCCTTAGTCCCTTTTGAAACATTTAGAAACTCTCATGTTTCACTCTTGTTTTCCTTTTAGATTTAACACAAAATTTCCCTTAAAAATCTTATTAAGTCCAAAGGCACCTAATTATAACACATAGGTAGCCTTTAGCACTTGATAGCATATTGACACTTGTCGACTACAGCTTTTGCCATTTGGCGGGTAATACTAAATCTATTCCTATCTTATATTTGACATCCCCAACCACATAGGCCATGTTCTACGCAATATGATAGTGGATACAAGCATAAAGCATTCATGGGTACAAGTAGTTACAAAAAGGTATTCGCCAACTACTTTGGCATGTGCGGTTTTGCTTGCCAGATGCAACATGCCCTAGGCTGGAATTGTACCAAGACTTGGATATTTTGATATTTCTCCGCACCAACGCCTTGCCAGCAACCCGCCGCTCATGACTTTGCCGAACACGTCCGACGCCACTACCACTCACACATGCCTTGGCTGAGTTTTTGCCTTGTCCATGTCAATCCTTACTTCACATGTTCCAATGCTTGTATTTTACTTCACATAGTCGTGCCTTAACTATTGAAAGCTTTTGCCATAATCTCTCACTTCTTTCCTTAGCTTAGCCGCACTTGGAACTGCCACAACCCAAAGTGTATGTTCCCCTGACATTGGCATGCTTGCCATGTCATAATGCCCAACTTTGCCTATACTGCCTTATCAAGGCTTTGCGAAACATGTCTTGTTTTTCTCAAGATCTTGACCAATACTTTCTCATAACAACCCACACCATTTTGACCGTATATAAGCCAATGACAAGGCTATCACATCCAATCGTTATCATAGTCGCGCTACGCCCGATGTCAAAGAGTCAGGCCCCTGACAGATAGTATAATACATATGAGAGTTGTTTTGAGGCTTTGGGGGGGGAGGGGTGTCAAACGAGTGTTTTTTAAAACTAGGGAATTGACAAGAATAAAAATGTCATAAACTTGGATTGAGGCAAATTCCAACTTCAGAGAAGTAAGTCTCTTAATCTAGGAAGAATTTCATCGATAGTAACGAAAGAATGTTTATCTGCATACATATGACCACAAAAATTTGGAATAATCTTTAAAAAATTGTTGTCGTTTACTATTTTATTTAACTAAAGAAAAATTATCACAAAAAAAAAACAGAAACATACATAAAACAATAAATGTTTTTGTTATAATTAAACTTTTTATTAATACAAAATTACAGCTTTGCTGACATAACAAGCTGCCCCATAACAAAACTCTACAGCTAATTCTCAGTACACATCCTAAGAAAATGAAAGCTCAACTCCTAGGGAGGGTCTCCTTCATTAACTTAGAGATGAGATTGAGATTACAAGAAACATCAGCACCTATCAGCATAAAAGACTAATAAACTAAAACAAAAGAGATTGGATTAGACTCCTAATTCTCCCGGAATCTATAGCATTAATTAATTCTTTGCTAATTAATTTCATCCACTCGGTTGCTACTTTTCTTCTTACCTCTTGTAAATCATTTTGAACATCTAGGCTACCTGCGTTTTCCCTTTAGCATTCTTGAATATTAAAAAAATAAATTCAAAATCTTTCAAAAAGTCAAACTTAAATTTGGAGATATTATTGTTTTATATTAACCTTGAATTTATAGCTTAGGGGTACATTTTTCATTTTTTAGTCGCATTATGGGATGATCTATGCATTGTCATGATAATACTTTCTACGAATTACGATATTACCATTAACACATTTTCTAACTCTTAATAATAGTTATAATCAGTATTTTATAAATTAAAAATCTATGTCGCGCTCGATATCAAGTAAAACACTGTGCCTCACGCTCTTATCTTTTAAAACACGTATTATAATTTACAAGTTTATAAGTATATATTTTAATAGTGGATGATTCAAAAATTGGGGTAATATTAGATTGGATAAAGTAGATGTAAAACGAAAGAAAGATTATAATGGAACAAAACGAATAAATAATACGAATACTATCAGCTATGTTCATTTTTAAATAGTCTATTATAAAAATTGACTAATTTATAAAATATTACTAATATTAACCAATTAATTATTTGTAGCGAAAAAAGTCAAATTTTTATTTTCTTTTGAATGATTTTTATTAGAATTGATTGGGTATATTTTAAGGAGCTTGAATCTCGGTTTTCGGATGATTTGGTGGATTTTTAAAGTGATTTGAATTGAAAATTCGAAATAGAAGATGAACATGGAAAAAAAAGTATGTGTATCACATATGACTCAAATGTGTATCACATGTATACCTGTATGAGATACATGCGTCATACAAGTTTGATACATATGTCGCAGAAGAATTTCTTGAACTCGATTTTAAAAACGAATTCTGATATCAAATCAGTCCAAATCACCTTCAATCTTTCTCAAATTTTGTATATTGATCATCTATACGTTTTCGGTGAATTTCAACCATACCCATTGACAAGCGTACTTTTTTGCTTAGATTTTTAGAATCTTGTATATACATTTTTTGTATTCCATCACCGTATTTGCTCTCTCATCCATAAAATTTACTTTCCATCGTGCATCTAATATTGTTAATCACACTGAAAAATATGAAATAGGATATTTGTGTGTGATTCTTGGATAGAAAGAACCTTATTTATCTGAGTTTTTAATTTTTATATATGTTTGACTAGTTTTGATAAATTTATGATTAATCGCTAGAGGTTGATAAGTTGGGATTTATTTATAGTTGTTATGTAAGATTTCCTAAACAAAACGAAACGGTAAAGAAGAGGAATATATTTATTCAAATTTGACCACGAACACATATTTGTGTTACCATTGGAAGAAGTCAACAAGGCGTTCAAGGTGGTTGAGCAATTGATTTTGTTCAGCTTTTTGCTTATCATGATGCTTCTCCACTTTCTGTGTGGTTTGAATATGTTGGTGAATTCTTGGACCATGCGTTGGGTTTTGTATTAGTGCAAAATACGCTCGCCACTTGGTCTATTAAATAGCGATAATGTGTCAAAGTTAGGAGAAGGGTAAAAAATAACATGTAAAGATAATTTATAAACATCTTCAAGATCGAATATACTCGTATCATGCCTATTAGTTTGGAAACTGATCGTCGTATAATTGCCTCGCATCAGATACGGAAGAATAGTTCATAATTACAAATAAGAAAAGAATCAATTAATCTCAAATTATATAGAATTTACCAATATTATGCCATCAGTTACAAATCAATTGTGTAACGTATATTCTCCGAATGTAATTCATCTTGATAATAATCTCTTTTGTTTTTGTTTTTTTGTAGTTGGTCCCCACCCGAATAGTAATTTGCTCATTATCTGTTCGTTTGTACCCCACAAAAAAACAAAAGAAGAAAGAAAAGAATTTCCTAGTTCTTTCACCCAATACCTGCTGAATGGGAATTGTTTGACGACTTTGATGAAGATGTGCTTGTGGTCGAAAATGTTCCACCATAGAAGATGTACTTTGATGGTGCTGCTCATCAAGATGGAGCTGGAATCCTCTCTCTGTCCGGGTGGGCTCAAGCTAAAGCAGGAGAAGAGAGTTAGCTTTCTGCTGAGTGAGCCTGAACAGGAGCGGACGCACACTAGATCAGAGCAAGTTTAGCTGGTGCCATTTAATAAATACAACAAATGCTTGTAACTAATCAACAAGGCAATCAATTACAAAATTGACTCAACAAGCACGAGAATCACTCAATGGGTACGGGATTGACTCAACAGGTATGGGATTGACTCGTCTATTACGGAATTAACTCATAAATTACGGAATTAACTCATCAGTTACGGAATTCTAACATTTACTCAGCTCTTACAAGTTTTCCAAGAGTAACGGATGGATTCAGTAAATATTCATAATGGTCCCATAATTCAAGGAGAATGATTACCTAGATCTAGTTATATAAATAGACACATTTTATCACTTTTGTAATCATCTAATTTTATTCTCTATAGTTCTATACATTGTAATTTATAGCATCTTCCTCCTAAGTTAGCCATAGTACGGTTCTTCAAGCTCTAGTCGGCTAGTTATCGATCCTATCAAGAATCATCCAATAAGAATTATTTCTTCTCTATTTTATTTTATTATATTATCTGTCATTGAATTTATTGTTCACTTCTCTATCATGTTGTACTAATAAAAATTTATATCTTTCGGATCGAATCGGTTCCTTGTGGCCCGTCATATAAAATTAATTACTTTGAAGATTGCTAGAGCATTAGTCAAACTAAATGACATCACCAAGAACTCGTAATGACCATAGTTGGTCTTAAAAGTTGTCTTAGGAATATTTGATGCTCTAATCTTCACTTGATGATAGCTCGATCTCAATTCAATATTGGAAATACCTTGGCACCCTAAAGATGATCAAATAAGTTATCATTCATTGGCAACTAATACTCTTTCTTGATGGTTACCTTCTTTAACTGGCGATAGTCAATGCACATTCTCATCGATTCGTCATTCTTTTTTTACAAACAACTGTGAGCATATGATTTTTCACCGGTCGAAACCAACTCATACAGGTTTCTTAAAGTTTAGGATTTTCTCTTGTAAAATATTAGGATTTTAATTTTTGGACATTAACTGCATATGCATGTTCATTACTACGTGTTAGGATTAATTAGGGTTTTTAATTGTTAAATAAACTTGTTTTATAAATTAAAAATAATATATATATATATATATATATATATATATATATATATATATATATATATATATATATATATATATATATATATATATATATATGTGTGTGTGTGTGTGTGTGTGTGTGTGTGTGTGCCAGCACTTGAAATTGTATTTGTTCAATTTTGATTTATTTTAATTTTTCTTTGATTTGTGGTTTTTTTTTAAAATATATTCAGTATTTAATTTTAATTAAAAGAAAAGACAAAAAATAAATAACAAAACACAATACACACACACACACGCACGCACACACACACACACACACACACACACACACACACACACACACACACACACACACACATATATATATATATATATATATATATATATATATATATATTGCTGGCCACTCAGGCTGGCCGCAATTGGGCCAGACCTGAGTGGCCCAATTTGCTTTCATCTATGAGTCCACAAACCCGCCCAATACAACCAGTCAACCTAGTCCACACACCCATCGAGCCAAACGACACCGTTTAAGGCCCTTCCCATCACACCCGTCGATTTTGCCCGATCCAACGGCCATAGAAGCCCCTCCCCTTATGTATACATATGTCCAAACACATTCAGTATACACACGACCAAATTCACCTTTCTCGTATCTCCAACGCCGACCACTGACCACCCTGGTACCACCCGTTGACCACCGGCTGACCACCTACTGTCGCCGACGGAAATTGCCTTACGGCGGCAGTCGGCAACCAAACGGCCCCAAAATTACACCACGTAACCGGCATAACCTCCTATAACCCGTCCCATGACTGGTTCCCTTCAAACACCACCCCTTTGCCTCGAATATCCATTCAAAGGTCGCCGGAAACCCTACCTCCAACGACCTCATTCCAAAGTCGACCAAAATTACACCACTGAGACACCCTGACCTCCCCATTCCAACCATGCACACCACCACTCTCGAATCACCCTGAAACGCTTCAAATCTCAATTTTGAAGCCCAACCCTAAATCCCCAAACATGCCGGAAATGGTTCAAACCTCTCTTAGGTAATCCCTGAACCCTAGTGACACTAGCCATGCCATCCTTGAGTCTCAAACAACCCCCAGCCACTCAAAATTTCAAACTGAGACCTAATAAGGTCTCAGAACTTCAAAAAAACCTCCCTTGAGCTTGTAAGTTGATTAAACACTATCCTGGGAATTTCAGAACCCTTGTGGGAGAATCAAGGTGCGGCTGGATGTTTTAAATGAGAACAAAAAATGAAAGCTAAGTGTTCCTGAATATTTTTCATTTGCAGCTGACTAAGTGCTTAATTGTTATTGTTTAGGTCCTGTAGTTGCATGTGTAATAGTCTGAACTTCTTTTGGATTCTCTCTTGGTGGTTTGTTTGTTTATACACAAGCTCATTTGAAAATGGGTTCAGTATTCATATGACTGTTTTTCACCTCTCTGAAAGCCTTTCTTAGGTAATACTGATATCTTGCTAAGTATTGGTCCCCTGATTTTAGAAAGAAATTTTGTTTAGTCATCAGTAATATGATTGTAGGGCTCAATTAACTTCCTTCTGTTGATTTTTCTTTAATTTCTGATATGACTAGTTAACTCATGTTCCTAAGGTTTTGATTCATAAGTTGATTGTTCATTTTGCTTCTTTGTTCTTAAGTATTTCTGAATATCATTGATTGAATCATTTTTGAAAGCTAAATTTGATAGATATATGCAGTCTTTCTGGATATTTGATCCCTTGTTCTGTTAATCCTGTATAGAACCTGTTAATTTTTGGTTAATTCTGATTTTCATGAGCCTGCTAATCTAAATTTCACCCAAGTTTGGTCGACCAAGGTCGATTATGTTTGAATTGAAGTCAAAGAACTAACCAAGATTAATTAGAGCTGAAATAGGGTAAAAAGAACTGATTGGGGTCAAATTCAGGGGGTAGGGTAACTTAGGAAGGTTAGTGAGGGTATAAAAGGGTTTTGAATCTGTAAAATATGATAATGAATCCTATAGAACCTTCCAGCAGGGACTAATACATAATTCCAGCCTCAAACTTGAGGCACAAGTCAGAAATTGAAGGACTACTTAGGCAAAAATACAATTTGATTGAGGACTAAAAAGAAAATCAGTAAAAATATGATGCCCTAACTGTTTGCTATAAATAAAACCAATTGGGGGCATTGAAAAGGATCCAGAAACCTTTATATTTAACATTAGAGCTGGAAATACTGATCTAGAACTTTTCTCTACAATTCTAAAGCTGAAATACTAATTCTAGATCTAAAAATAGCATTAGGATTGTTTTGAATCATTTTCTGAAGATTTAACTCTCCAAAACTCTGCTGAAATCTGAAAATCCTGTTTTATTGGCTGTTGGTTGCTTAGCTAATCCCCTCTATTTACTCATAGGCTGTTTCCTTTGCTGCATTACATGTACCATCTAAAGCTCATGTATATGTGAAGTTAAAAGTGAAATATACTCTCAAATGTGAAGATCTTGTTGTCATTTGCATTTTTTGTTTTTCTTCCCCCATCTCCCATGTTGGTTTGAATATAGATGTAGCAACACAGTGGTTATTATGTTGTAATGTTAGGATGAATCATGTTTGTAATAATTGAACATTTGGGACTGTGGCTATGTGTAATAATTGGACTCTCAATTCGAATCTTGTATGTGCTTCAATTTCAATCTAGTTGGTTCAAGTGCTGAGTTTGTGCTCTCAGAGCCGTTGGATTTGGAAGCAGCAGTTCCAGTGATCATGCTAAGAAAACCAAAAGTATTGTTAAACCTTTCAATTTATTTATATCTCAGGATGCTAAATAATTTATTTCAGATTTGTCCTTTATAGTATAACTTGAACCACATTCGAATGAATTGGATTCTTATACTCTGGTTGATGAGTATATGAATTGTCCGATCAATATATAAGGTATAAATTGATATAAAAATGGTTGTGAGTATTCTTCTTCGTGAATCTGTAATGATTCAATTTGTGTATACAATTCTGAGTCAAAATAGCTGCTAAGAACTGGACTCTTTTGTCCAGACCAACATTGGGCTCACTAGCAAAGCCCAGTACGCGCCAAGCACTGTAGTTTAATACGATTTGTTGGGCTAAGTGATTCGCAGACCAAATCTGTCGAAAATGGTTATCAATTGCAGCCTGAGGGTTACGTGCTTCAGGGGTGTCCAAAACTCAATTTATTTGTGTGTCAGTTGCTCATGAACGAGGCTAAGGCACCTATAATCTTCCCAAGCACCCGGATCAGACGCGAAATAATTAGTGGATTTAAACACAGCTTTAACAAATTTAGCATATGCCATAATACCTTTATAAAATAAATTGAGCCATGTAATTCGAAAAAATACCATGCGTAGGCTCCTTGGTTCACTAGAACATGTAGAAAAAATAAGAGATGCCCTATAGCAAATTTCATGGTCTTCCCATAAATGTCAAAGACGTAGTTGCTATAGGTGCGTGTTTAATAAAAGTATTTTCCTAAATTCGGGTGCGCATTTATGTAACCTAAATCAAAATCTCAACGAAGTTGGAACGTGTCAAAATCCACGGGTGCATTTATGTGACGTGGTTTGAGGCGTGTTCTAATGACGTTGCAATTCTCTTTAAAAATAATGATAAAAGCAATTTAAAGTTAAAGAGCACCTAAGGTAAAGCATGTTCAAAATTTAGATAATTTAAACCAAATATAACAGTTGAGCGACCGTGCTAGAACCACGGAACCTGGGAGTGCCTAACACCTTCTCCCGGGTTAACAAAATTCCTTATCCGGAGTTGTGGTTCCAGACTGTTAAACAGAGTCATTCTTTCCTCGATCTGGGATTCCAAACAGTGACTTGGGACACCATAAATCTCCCAAGTGGCGACTCTGAAATCTCTTAAATAACTGAATCCCGTTTCGATTATCCTTTAATTGGAAAAACTCCCTTATCTACATCCTTCACCGGGTTGGATAGCCAAAAATGAGGTATGGCAGCTCTGGCGACTCTGCTGGGGAACGAACCCAGAATCTCTGGTTCGGGGTTCAAGAATTTGAGCTTACAATAACTGTTATATTTGGCTTCTTCTGATTTGCTTACCTGCTCTGTGCTAAATGCCGCATGTTTTACCGCTTTGATATTATCTGAACTGTATATATAAACTGTTACGACACCCTTCACTTCTCACCTCCGGGGATGTGCTTACTGTTTGAGACTCCATGTTCTGTTAGTGTCTTACCCTGAAATAAGAAAGAGGCAGGACAAGTTACAAAGATGGACGATCTCGCGGGTCCCCGGTATGTGGCCCCCTCCTCGACTCGAGTTATCCGCTCGGGTACACAGTCTAGAACAAATACCCAGGCTTAAACTTAGAATAACAAAACCTCATGTCGGATCCCTAGTAGGAACGCTTATTTGCATCATGCATTTGACTTAGGGGACTCAATACAGGGGTTGGGTCCATCTAGGACAGGTGTACCCAAAATAACAGACCATCCTAATGCATCCTAATGTGATACATGTTGCATTTCTCCAAGGGTAAAAGGGTTATTTGGCGGACCAATGATAGCTGAGAGTAAATGAAAAAATAAAAAAAAAAGAGAAAAACAATGAAAAGAAAAGAGGGTGAAGTGTGAAAATAAAGCAAGTAGGATTTAGTTATGTGTTGTTATATTTTTATTAAAAAGAAACGGGATATGTGAAAAATTCAAAAAAAAAAGAATATTTCGCACTTTTTGTTATTTCCTGAAAATCAAAAAAAAAAAAAAGAGAAAATCCAAAAATAGTTTACATATTTCATCATTTTTGTTTCAAAAAGAGATAAAAGAAAATGTCTTTAAAAATTAGATGTTTTTTTTATTTTTTGCCCGTATCCAATTAGCCCGAACTACGCAAACCTGATTCTCGTCTTTCGGGGATTGATACGTAGGCAACCTACATAGGGTTCGGTTGTCGTTGTAATTCTTAGATTCTTGGCTTTACGGGGTCATAGCCAGATTTTGCACTTCTGGCTAATTTTAGCCACATAGGTTAGTTTTAGAATTCAGAAGTTGCTTGTTGGAAATTGTGTGAATTGAGTTATGTCAATGGACTCTACTATTGAAATTCTTAAAGTTCAAATTGGAATTCTCTTGTCAAACTTCTTTGATGCTAGTGAAAGTTCTGTTGGGATCAGTCAGTGTTTGTTGGGGCGTTGTTTTGTGATTTTAATTAAATCAATGAGTTGTTTGTGGGGCCATGTTTGAAAGTAAATCATGCATTGTACACCAGTTATCTTTGTGCTATGACTGCGGAGTTTTGAAGCTTGTCTTGTTGAAGTTTTCCACTTTTGTGATGTTTTTGGAGTAAATTGCTAGCTGAAATTCTCCTAGTTTGAACTTGTTATCATTGGTTTCAATAGTTTTTGTTATTGTTGAGTTTAATAGACGGGATTCAGTTGGACTAAAATTTGAGCATGCTTGAATTGTGATTTGGTTGAGCATACATTAAGCTTACTCTGCCGAAATTTATGTCCGTTGAGATTTATGCGCGGGTTTAGCAGTGAAAGTTTGAAATATGGTTTTCACTTCTATAAAGTTCTATTTGTTGAATTAAGTGCTTTTGTTACATAAACTTTGTGGTTATTCTGACTCAATATTGCTGTGATTCTAATGTTTTGTTTCTACAGTTGAGGTCATCATTCTGCGTTGAAAATCTCTGTGCTTATTGCTTCTAAATTTAATGATCAAGGTGTTGCTGAAGTTCGAGCTTTGAAAAGCAATTGAATATCGAACCTACCAGCTTATTTTAATTCTAGAATTTTGCATTTAAATGAAAGTTGTTGATGTAATACAAGTTTCCTAAGCATTATTTGGATTTTTCTACAACATTTTGAAAACCTGAAACTGGGTTGGACATTAGAACTTGTTTGAAGAATTTTGAACTCAAATAAGAGTGTTTTGGACTGTTATTGAAGGTGTTGAAACAACCTTGAAAATTTGCACTTTTTGCACCAGTAGTGTATTGAGTGCAAGCTGATTTTTCTGCACAGTTGAGTTCAGTTGATTACAAATGTTCTGGTGATTCAGTTAACAGGGAATTACAAGCTGAAAAATATTGCTTAAAAGTTACTTTGTTTGTTGATGCTAGTTTAGTTTGGTGTTAGTTGGTCCAACAGAATATAAATGTGAATCTGTAGAGTTGTCTGTAGCAGTCAAGTTACAATCGTGTTATTTGGATTATTACTCACTTTTTAGCATGTAAATATATTTATTAAGTTTAATCTTGATAGTTTAGTCTTTGTTTCCCTTTTTGTAGTTTGTTTATTTAACAAACTCTAAAAAAACAAGAAAACAAAACTACAAAAAGAGTTACATTTTTTTGGCGTATTAATTTTATTTTCATGTATAAAGAAAGTAGAGTTTCCAAATATAGTTTTACCTAGTATATTGATTTTTATTCGTTGTAGGCTTTAGGAAATACTTAGTAATAGTAGTAGTTAATTTCTTTAAATATAGTTACTATATTTTTCTGTCCGATTTTTACTATTTTGAATTTAGTAGTATTTAATCTTTAGTTTTGTCACTTCGGATTGTCCTTAAAACAAATCAAAAAAATGATAGAAACAAATAAGAGAAAGCAGAAAGTACAGAATGAAAAAGGAAAGTTTTCTTTTTTGGGATTACTACTTTTGGGTGATTTGTTGAGATTTACCAATGTTTATGGAAATTTCTTGAAGTGTATTGGAACTGCAAAGTTCTTTGGTTGAATTACCATTGCTTCAATTATTCAAGAACATGGCTCGGAAGATTACCATTAGGCTGCAACTTTGTCAGTTATTGTGAGGATGTCCAGAATTGCAGAATTGACCGGTTTTTGCATATGAGACCATTTTTTGTAAATATTTTGGCCGTGAAATGAGAAGCGTTGGAGAGAAAGATGACTTGTTGATGGCATATTTCAGTAAGAGCCTGACTGGGGAAGCTTTGGACTAGTATACTCATCAAGATGTCGGTAAGTGGCCTACATTAGGTGACATGACTCAAGACTTTGTTCAATACCTTCAATGCAAATCAAGTGTTACCCCAGACTGCGCTTCCCTATCTAAAATGGAAAAGAAGCCAGAGGAAAGCTTTAGGTAGTTTGGGCTCAGATGGAGGGAGCAAGCTACTCGAGTCAGTACCCCGATTGGTGAAGAAGAAATGGTTGAGCTTTTCCTACAAGCCTAGGAGCCCACCTACTTCAGTCATTTGATCCCGGCTTTGGAAAAACCTTTAAATGATATGTTAAAAATGGGGGAGCTAGTAGAAGAGGGAATCAAGTTAGGCAAAATCATGAGTTGTTCGAAAGACATTCAGAACATCCAAGTAAGCTTCGGCGGAAGAAAGAGAAATAGAAAAGATGACCCCGTGTGCTTTCCCGATCAACATTCCCAGCCTCGACATCGTCCCCGTAGATATCCTTGTATACCAGATGATCCCCCCCCCAACACTACTGCTTTCCATAGAACTCCCACAATCATCCATCACTTTCCCCGTACCTAGCTCCACAAAATGCCTATCCACCCCCACGAGCATACCGAAAACCTCTTGGATCAAGTTTTCGACCCAAGCAAGCATTTAAGAACGAGAGGCTGCTTAAAAAAGAAAAGTCTTTCACCCCTATTGGAGTATCATATGCCAGTTTGTTCCAAAGGTTGAAGCAATTGGACATGTTGAAGCTGATTCAGACAAAAATGCCAAATCCTCTGTCAAAGAAGTTTGATGTTTCTCAAAGGTGTGCATATTGCTCAGATGTGCCAGGGCATGGCATAGAGAAGTTTCGGAGTCTGAAGAAAGCAATTCAGAAGCTTATTGATGCAGGTGACATTGTCGTACAAAATTCAGATGCAGTAGACACTAGCCAAAGTCCATCGCCTGTGCATAATGAGATGCACACGCTGGGTAAGGAATGTGAGAATTCTTCTGGGAGCCTCGGAGGCACACATGCTGCTAAGCTTCCAGCGTTATCAGAGGTTGATCTTAAGAACGAGCCGGCGAAAGGAACCCAAAAGCAATTTGTTAATAACAATGTGATGAAGACTTTTGAATTTCCTAGTATTGTTGATGCAGAAGTCAGTGGCTAAGATGTTGAGTTTGAGGATTGGAAAGACGCTCTTTTCTTGGTTAGCCAGAGAGGAGTTTTGGTGGTTTATTTTGTTGTCATTTCTGTTGTATGGGTTATTTCAAGGTTGTAATCCGGATATTGTCTTGTGACTCAAACCCTTCTATCCTTTTATTTTGCGTAGTTTGTTTAATCATAGTAACTCGTCTAGTGCTATCTAGGTTCGTTCCAGGGTTGTAACCTAGTCTAGTTTTATGGTCTTATTGTTCGAACTGTTTCACCACCCGTTTAATGTAATTTCCTGTTTTCTGTTATTTCTACCATTTTCTTTTGCTTAGTTCCCTTTCTTTCCACAATTATTTTCCTGTTGGCTCTAGTGACATGACATGCATGCGTAATTCTCAACCTGGTCTTAAAAATTTAGTTCAATCATGAAGCAATGAAACAATTTTAAAGATGCACGGATATTTGAGGGAAATAAGTGAAGGCATCTTGGGATCACTTCAAGCCCGAATTGTGTGAAACTGGGCAGATAGAAAATAAAGAAATATTATTGAAATGCATTATGCTGCATCGGGTCGAAGCTAAAAGGCAAGTTTGCCTAATTTGACCGGGGTCGTTCGTGGTTAGGAGAGTGAGAGACAATGGGGCTTTGTATTCCTCCAGATGTAGAACGCAAATGCGTGGATATGGTTATCAAGTCTGGTACAATAAAAATGTTACGAGGGTTTTCTGTGGTTTGTTTAATTATGTTGTTTGTACTTGGCATGTTTTAGAGATTGGAATGACGAAGGCATTTTGTTCTGCTATCTAAACACTTTATCCTTTGTTACCCCTTTGAACCATATTTATTTTCTTTCATACCCCTCTTTAGGAATCAGCAGGAAAGATCAAACACACAAGCGTGAAATATATGTAAAGAAGAAAAGAGAAAAAGGAAAAGAATGAAAAGAAAAAAAAGAAAAGGAAAGAAAAAAAAGAAAGAAATAAGAAAAAGGGAAGAGAAAAATCACAACAATGAAGTAATTTCTATGACATGAATTTTGTTCGACCTGATTCCTTTTAAGGATACGTAGGCAGCCTCATGGTTCGGTCTTATAAAAAAAATTCAAAAGTCCCCAAGCAAGAAACTGGGGCAGAATTTATGGTTGTTGTAAGAATCTGATTCCGAAAGTTGTAATTTTGAACCCATTTGAATTGTTTTGAGCCTTTGATACCCTTTCCTTCTAACCCTATACAAAGCTCACGTTATGGTCCAAAGAAAGACCTTCTGATCAGTCTTCAAGAGATGCCAAGATTGAGCAAGTAGAGGTGATTCATGCTAGGGGAAACACTCCGGTCCAAGCAGGAAAGATAATAAAAATGAGAGAGTCTTATTGGTGAAAACCCTCACGGGCACCGTAAGGCTATGGGAGTTGAGAAATAAAAGTGAAAGAGTCTTATTGGTGAAAACCGTCACAGACACCTTGAGGCGACTGTAAGTTGAGAGAAAGAACAAAATGAGAGAGGCTTGATGGTGAAAAGCCTTTGGGCGCTGCAAGTCGAATAAGGATTGTGAACCAGATTGGATAATCGGAGCATTGAAGCCCAGCTTCACGGTCTAGGAGTATAATAAGAGTTGAGCATCAGTTTTGCTTAATAGAATAGGCCGCAGGTACATGTCTTGGTCATTAAAGTTGGTATCCACATCCGATAGGTCTCTACCTTGTAAGTTCTCCGATTAGGGATTATCTCTTTCCATCGTCCCTTACTCTATTCCCTTTGTTTTGTTTATTCCCTCTTCTTGAGTCTGTTCTGTCAAAACAACCTAGAAATGACTTCAAAATCTACCACCAACTTTCCAATTGCATAAAACAGGATTTGTTTGTCACATCAAAGCGTCATAAGTCAGGGAAAAATAGCAAGCGCACTGTGCTGGTAACATTCAACATGCTCCGGGATTCGTTTGAAATACAAAGGCTTGGTATATATCAATTCGTGGACAAACCAATAGAATGAGGGCTAGGGTGAATGGATCAAAAGTGTTTTCTGTGATAAGATTGACAAAAATGGTGGTAAACTAGTGACAAGCAAGATCTTCTAAGAAGAAATCGAAGTTATCATGGCTAGAGATGGAGCAGTAGACCTCAAGGCCAGAGCCAGCGATTTTGGTCAAGAAAGAACATCATACATACACACTGAGGTTGGTAACAATTAATATGCTTTGGAGGATCATGTGACACACGAAGGTTTGGTAGATGTCGGTTCAGGAGCAATACAACAGACGGAAGGTAGTGGGCTCGAACGAGAAGAGGTATTTTCTGGGTTAAGGTTTACAGAGGAAGTGGCTAGTCGAGGAACAAGCAGGGTCTTTGAATGAATATCAGTTATTGTGACAAAAAAATAAGCAACAGACCTCAAGGTCAAGGCCAGTGGTTTAAGTCAATAAAGAACAACATACACACAGAGTGGGGGCAATGGACGTGCTTTGGGGGTCATGTGCGACACATAGGTTGGGTAGATGTCAGTTCATAAGAAATACAACAAATAGAGGATATTGCGTCTGAATGGTGAAGAGATATTTTCTGTGATAAGGGTGACAGAGAAATTGGTTAGTCAATAAGCAAACAATATCTTTCAAGGCGAAATCAAAGTTACCATGGCAAGTGAAGGAGCACAACACAAATATGGGGGAGCAGAGTAAATCCACAATGGTCAAGGGGTCAACCGAGCATAGTACACTGACTTGGTAATCTCAGAAAAGATGTAAGAATATTGGCAAAAGGGTCAGGAGTGCAATGCATTAATGAGGGAGTAAAGTAAGGCTATAAGGGTTCGGGGGTCAGCCAAACAACTCAGAACCTTAATCATGAGTGCGGGAAATTAAACATAAAGAAATATGACAGTGGGGATGCCAATTCAACAAGAATGTCGCAAGCTAACCACTACTTTTAAAAATGACAAGTTTTCTTTGATTGACACAAGGGCAGAAAAATTCCAGAAGATCCTAAAGGAGGCCATCCATAGGGGAAGGCAGGCACATGGCAGGTATGATCAAAAATCTCAGGGCCCACCTGGAAAATGGGACCCAATTAAAACTCAAAAAGGAACATAATCCAACATAAATATTCTCCCCAGCAAGAGTCGTCAGGACTCGCCTAAATAATGGGACAAAACATTAATTTGCAATCCCCAACAGAGACAATCGAGAGTTAAAAGGGGTATGTAGTTTGAAATTCTCAAGACCCTCCCGGAGATGGGACTCAGTTTAAAACTCAAATGGGCGCGGGTGACATAGGCAAACACAAACACCTTCCCCAGTAAGAGTCGTCGGAACCCTCCTGAACAACGGGACAAAACTTTAATTAGAAATCCTCAGCAGAGACAACCGACAGTTAAATGTAATTGAAATTCTTAAAACCCTCATGAAAATGGAACTCAGTTTAAAACTCAAACAAACACGGATAACATGGGCATGCGCAAATATTTCTCCAACAAGAGTCAACAAGAGTCGTCAGGACCCGCTTGGATAATGGGATGTAGCTCTAAATACTAATCCCCAGCAGACACATTTGTCATCTAATTAAAAGTTGTCAGGACCATCTTGGAAAACGAGAAGTAGCTTTAATCACCAGTCCCCAATAGATCCCCAGCAGATATAACTCAGATAACAAAACATAGTGAAAATAATGCCTTTTGAGAAACATAGCCTAATCATAAAGTTTCCATCAGTAATAATGGGATTTGGCTTTCAGATTTTAGGGATAGTTGTAATGAGATTCAATTAATACATCAGATGCACTCAGCACCAAACTGGGGCAGAAAGAATTTCTTTGTTTTGTTTGTTGTGTTGTGATCAAGGTTAATGACAACAGTCTAAGGAAATATTTTTCAAGTGCAAGTTTGGTAATCAAGCGCGCATCTGGAGAACAAGGGAATATTTTTCAAGTTTCAAGTTTGGGTAATCAGGCGCCCACCTGCAGAATAAGGGAATATTTTTCAAGTTTCAAGTTTGGGTAATCACGCGCCCACGCAGAGAACAAGGGAATATTTTTCAAGTTTCAAGTTTGGGTAATCAGGCGCCCACCTGGAGAACAAGGGAATATTTTTCAAGTCGCAAGTTTTGATAATCAGACGCTCACTTGGAGAACAAGGGAATACTTTTCAAGTTGCAAGTTTTGCTAATCAGGCGTCCACCTGGAGAACAAAGAAATACTTTTCAAGTTGCAAGTTTTGGTAATCAGGAGTCCACCTGGAGAACTAGGGAATACTTTTCAAATTTCAAGTTTTGGTAATCAGGCGCCCACCTGGAGAACAAGGGAATTCTTTTCAAGTTGCAAGTTTTGGTAATCAGGCTCCCACCTGGAGAACAAGGGAATACTTTTCAAGTTGCAAAAGTTTTGGTAATCAAGCTCCCGCCTGGAGAACAAGGGAATACTTTTCAAATTTCAAGTTTTGGTAATCAGGCGCCCACCTGGAGAACAAGGGAATACTTTTCAAGTTGCAAGTTTTGGTAATCAGGCGCCCACCTGGAGAACAATGGAACACTTTTCAAGTTGCAAGTTTTGGTAATCAGGTGCCCACTTGGAGAGCAAGGGAATTTTTTTCAAGTTTCAAGTTTTGGGTAATCAGGCGCCCACCTAGAGAATAAGAGAATACTTTTCAAGTTGCAAGTTTTGGTAATTAGGTGCCCACTTGGAGAACAAGGGAATAATTTTCAAGTTGCAAGTTGTGGTAATTAGGCGCCCACCTAGAGAACAAGGGAATATTTTTCAAGTTGCAAGTTTTGGGTAATCAGGCGGCCACCTAGAGAACAAGGGAATACTTTTCAAGTTTCAAGCATTGGTAATCAAGCGCCCACCTGGAGAACAAGGGAATACTTTTAAAGTTTCAAGCTTTGGTAATCAAGCGCCCACCTGGAGAACAAGGGAATACTTTTCAAATTCCAAGTTTTTGTAATCAGGCGCCCACATGGAGACTAAGGGAATACTTTTCAAGTTTAAAGTTTTGGTAATCAGGCGCCCACCTGGAAAACAAGGGAATACATTTCAAATTTTAAAGTCTTGGCAATCAAGCGCCCACTTGCAAAACAAGGGAATATATTTCAAGTTTCGAGTGTTGATAATCAGGCACCCACCTGGATAACAAGGGAATACAATTCAAGTCCAACAATTTGGCATCAACATAGAAAAAGAAGAAATACAAGTCAACAAGGCAACATTAAGAAGATGTACAAGTCAACAAGGCAACATCAAATAGATGTACAAGCAACAAGGCAACAAAGATCAAGAGCAAGTTTGAAGATATAGATATGTTTCTTTTGTAATCCATAGTTTATGGCTTAGTCTAGCTTCTTTTAGTTTTACCTGGTGTAATAAGGGTGGGTCTAGCAAGCAGTAGTAGCAGCAGCAACAACAGTGAGATCACAGCTTCGGTAGTCCTAGCTACCAAACTCTCCTGAACTACACTGACATGATTCCTCTTGAGCTGAGAACATGTAGACAACCTCTGAAGCAGGGTGCGGTTAAGCTTTTCAAAATGCTTCTCACGGGGTATTCGAACGGGCAAAAATCGCTCGTATTCGCTCACTTATCTTTGCACGAAAACTCTTCGTATTTTCGAGCAAAGGGGGCAGCTGTGAACATGTGATTTTTGCCCTACATGAATTACTTCTATAAATTCAAACAAACTAATTTCTGTCATTTATTTGCGATTTTGTGGATTTTGTGATAGTTTTCATTAATTGTTTACATTTTGTTTGTGCATTTTAATACAAAAATACTTGGCATGCGCATTTAGGATTTAGCTTTGCATTTTAAGATTTAGAAAGTTAGTTGTTTTATAAAATAAAAAAATCACAAAAATAGCGTAATCTGCACTTTTAATTTTGACTTTTATATTTAAGTAGTTTTTCTTTTAATTTATTTCTAATTAATTGAGTTAAATATCATTTAGGTTTAATTAGTGACATTATTGAGTCAATAGCTTCTAAGATTTAATGTAGGATTTATATTTATTTCGAGAAAAGAAAAGAAAAGGAAATGGAAAAGGATTTTGTTTAAATTTGTTTTAAAGTGAACATGAAAGAGGATTTTGTATTTTTGGGCCAGCTGTCAAATTAATCTCCTAGCCCAAACATTCTTTTCCCCAAATTCATTAAATCAGGCCCAACATACACCCCAAACCATGCCCTAAACGAATATGACCTGACACGGTCGCACATACACACACAAATACAATCATACGATCTCCCAGAGCCCTAGATCTCAAATGAACTATTCATCATCGGTCTCACTCAAACCCAAGCCCCAAAATTTCATCCAAGTTCATGGCGAGTGAGTATCAATCCCTAACCCACGTGTTCCTCTATCTCTCCTCTTTCCATTTCTAACAGTCTCTGACGAATGATTTCTCCTACTCGTTCGAATTGAGTTTTATATCATGATTGGAAGCATCTGGAAATGATTTGCTGGATGAGTGTGAGGCGTTGGATTGATTTCACTCAATCCAAGCCCCACATTCATCAGGAATTCGTTTTCGAAAGGAGCTGGATCGATTTTTAACGGGGACTGGAAAAATTTGAAAAAAAAGGTTGAAAGGTTTCTAAAAGGGGACTTTCGGTTTTTAGATTCTATTTTCTTCTTTGAAGAGTTCTTTCAAGGTTTAAGGGGTACATAAATGGAGGTCGTTCAACTGGTGGTGAGATTTAAAGTCGTCGACTTCGATTTTCTACTGTCGTCTTGCTTGCTGCTGCTAAACCTCGTTAAGATTTGGAGTTGAAAGGTGCATTGCCGAGTCTATAATTATTACATGAAGTTTGAAATATTAGGTTAAACTTATTTTCTCTTTTACATCTGTCTGAGGTGGCTTGAACTGTGAGATTTTGTTCAATGGTATTATGTTCTGTGATTGAATTTTTGTTGATGAATTTCTAGTACGATGTGCTTGAGTATATACAGCTAGTAGAAGCTGAGTCTGAAGGGACGTCCTCTGTGCTTTTGCTTTAATTGCTATCATGATGTCGAGTATTCATTTAAGTCAAGATTTCGAGTTAATTTTCTGAGTTTGAAGGTCTATTGGAATGGTTCTGGTGTGGAAATTTGACAGCCTATTCAAGGTTGGATGTCTGCTTGAGTTGCTACATCGCTGAACTTTATCAGCTCTTTCTCTGCTGATTTGAGTTTTTCATTTGCTGTGTCTAGAATAGGATTTGTGGTTACTCTTGGCTTCAATATAAACTCGTGAAATTAGTAAACGATTGTTTTTTTTTTTGTGTTTATCACGACCTGTTATGAATATTGAGAAATCAGCAATTCAATGCCTGTTTTAAAGCTGTAGTTTGTCTAAATTGTAGTTATCAAAGGGAGTGCTATTTCTAGACCTTGCAGCGTCATTTCTTCCTAACACAATCAAGAGTAGATAGATTTTGGAAAGAATTTCTAAAAATTGGATCCTCTTTACATTTCTGGGACTGCTTTTCTTTTGAACAATGCTGGAAAGTCTAGGTTCTGGGTGAGTTTTTCTCTGGTATGCTACTGTGTTTAGTTGAACTTGAGGTCCAGCCTAAAAACCAAGTTCAATGTTAGGTTCTCTCTGATTGTTGCTTTACTACTAGCAGCTGAGTTGGTTTCTGTGGATTTCAGACCTTTACATGGTCTCAGTTCCCTGATTTCTTCTTTAGATATTGTGAAACTCTCTTGGTGATTCTTTAAAGGTGCCAATGGAGAATCGAGTAGCCTGTTGCTTAACTCTTCATGTCTGTATGATGGATTTTTGCATGGTTTAAATGATTTGGAGAGGTTCTCTCTTTAGGTCCCTGCCATGGTTTTTCATATGCTAGTTTGGTGTCTGTTTTCTTGTTGAACTAGTTTGTTTACGCTTAAATCATTTTTGAATCAGTTTGGTTAAGCATGATTTCAAATCAGTCTATTCAAGTTAAATCAACTGTTCTGGTGATATTTATCCTTAGATTTAGTCTCTTGTATCAAGCCTGTGAGCCTGCTAAAAATATGCCCTGTTTGCACTGATTATGAAGCAAATCTGCACGGTTTTAAGTATAAAATTTTGCACTTTCAGTTGAAAGACAATTTTCGAGCTGATGGATAATTTACTGTCTAATTGGGTTTTGCTTTATTTTGTGGTTGTTGACCAGTCAAGGAAATCAGCAGGGTTGAGTTTGTCTTGATAAGTTCTTCTACAGACATCTTGAATTGGTTTGTTTGTTAATCAGTCAAAAATAGTTTCCATTTGCCATTGCCCTTTCTATGTGTTTGTTTGAGCTTGTTACTATATGTTTGACAAGAAGGTTTAAAATACCATGTTAGGGATTTGGTTCTTTTAGAACTAGGGTAACAATAACTTGGATGTAGCTAGGACCAAAGTTTTGACTGTCGAATTAATTTAAATTGGTAAGGCAGTGTGTGGCTAATGAGTAATTTTATATTAAAAGTTGGATCAATGTTGGGCCATTGATTAGTTTCTGAATTATAATATTTGGACAATTCATGGGTGTTTTAGTGCTGATTGTTTGTTGCCTACTCCTTATTTAGAAAGGAAGTTGTCCTTCTTGTCTAGCCTATAGATTCCATCTATTTTGCTTCTTGTCGATTGCATAGTTGGATGGTAAGTACCTTGTTAGTGATGTATTCCAGTTACTAGAGTCGAGGGTGCTGATATATATTGGTGTGGTTGTCAAAAGCAGGTGGAATTAGATGATAAGAGCCATGGCCAGCTCAACTTTACTGGCAGTTTCCAAAGGCCATGGCATGTCGATTGCATACTGTTACGTATCGTTAGGATTTTCAGCATATTAAACTTTATTAAATTAGACCTGCTATGCTGTATGGGACGGAGTGCTGGCCCGTGAAAAAATCCCATGTTCAAAGAATGAAGGTTGCGGAGATGAGGATGCTTAGGTGGATGTGCGGGCACACCAGACTAGATAGGATTAAGAACGAAGTTATCAGAGAGAAGGTAGGGGTGGCCCCAGTGGATGAGAAGATGCGAGAAGCGAGACTGAGGTGGTTCGGACACGTTCGGAGGAGGGGCCCGGATGCCCCGGTAAGGAGCTGCGAGAGGCTGGAGATTGTTGGCGGTCGGCGAGGTAGAGGGAGGCCTAAGAAGTATTGGGCAGAGGTGACTAGGCAGAACATGATTAGAATGCAAGTTTCCGAGGACATGACCCTTGATAGGAGCGTCTGGAGGTCCAGAATCAGGGTTGTAGGTTAGGGGCTCCTAGAGTCCTTCGCACGTCAGTAGGTTTTCTCATAGATGATTTGTGTGTTAGCGTGTGCCCTCCTGTGGCTGTTAGTTAGGATAGTTACTGCACGATTTTATTGCCTGCGATTGTATGTATGTTTCTTATTTTTAGTTAATTATTTTCACTATTTTCTGCGGGAGTCACTAATGCTTTTTGTTTTTGTTTTGTTTTACAGCTGTTTTTCCTTTTGTCCTATGCGCCGAGGGTCGATTGGAAACAGCCTCCCTGTCCTTTCGGGTAGGGGTAAGGCTTGTCAACATATTACCCTCCCCAGACTCCCACCTGGTGGGAATATACTGGGTAGTTGTTGTTGTTGTTGTAAACTTTATTAGATTACCATAAGCTTTAGACAAGTTAAAGGAAGTGTTATTTTCGGGGTGCGTCGTGCCAAGCTAAAATCACAAATGTGTGGTCCTCGCTTAAGTTAAATTCTTAAAATACGTAGAACTTAAGGTGCACCACTTAGCGAATTTTTGTGGCCCTCGCAGACTCAAACGCGAATCTGCTTTAGGTGCATTAATTAAATAATGTATCTTCCTAAACTCAGGTGCACATTTATGTGACCCAAATCTAAGTCCCAACGATATTAAAATGTCAAAAACCACGGACGCATTTATGTGACGTGGTTCGAGATATTTTTTAATAACGTTGTAATTTTCTTTAAAATAATAATTAAAGCGGCTAGGTACAAATGGACGAAAATCAAATAACCAAGCCAAACATAATAGTTGAGCGGCCATGCTAGAACCACGGAACTCAGGAGTGCCAAACACCTTCTCCCGGTTTAATAGAATTCCTTACCCGGATTTCTGGCTGGCAGACTGTATACAGAGTCAAACCCTCCTTGATTGGGAATTTAAACTGGTGACTTGGGACACCATTAATTATCCCAAGTGGCGACTTTGAAAATCTCATTAATAAATAAATCCCGTTTCGATTGTCTTTTAATTGGAAAAACTCTCTTACCTACGCCCTTCGCCGGATTGTAGTGGTAAAAAAAGAGATGTGACACTATCAGCACAAGGTCTAGCTGTAGACCCTGTTAAAATCAAAGCAATTCAGCAATGTCCTCCTCATCGCTCGATGAGGGAAGTTCGTAGTTTTCTTGGGCTTATTGGCTATTACCGGCGTTTCATTCACCACTACTCTGCTATAGCTTGTGTTTCCATCAGATTCTAAACTTTGACAGAAGTTAATGTTTGAATTCCATGCCACAGTTATTGGTGGCCATGCAAGAATTGCACGCACCTATCAACGATTGGCTTCTAATTTCTTTTGGAAGCAAATGCGCAAGGATATACAAGCATTTGTAGCAGCTTGTCAGATATGCCAACAGATGAAGGATTCACATTGGCATCCAACGGGTCTACTTCAGCCTTTACCTATTCCGGACCAGGTCTTTGAAGATATTGCGGTGGATTTCTTAACTTGTCTTCCCAGTTCCAAAGAAACTACCACTATTAAAAATCTTTTTTTTTTTAAATTTGAGCTTTTATTGAAAACAAAGTATATGTACATCAGAGATCATGATAGTAGTATTGGACTAACTACTATACTAATACAGGAATCATATTTTTCTATTCTAACTATGTATATACAATCTATAGAATAGTATGTAAATTCATAGGTTAAGGAAAATAATTGAGTTTGCTAAGTCCTAATTGCCATTTCTTGTGTTTGCTGCCTCGCATATGAATCAACAGAACAATCTCGCGACATAACAAATCCTCCATATATGTGACACCATCAAATCTCATTTGGTTCCTCATTTTCCAGATGAGTGCAGTAGTAGTAATGAATGCAGCAGCTGTAATCCCTTTGTGCCATTGCCTTGCTCTTGGCTAAACTACATATCCAGTTTAGTTCAGTCTCCCAGCAGCCTACATTCCGAGAATATCCTAACCATTTGCAGATTCTTTTCCATAGACTATTTGTGCTGGCACATCCAAAGAAAAGATGATTAAAATCTTCCACTTGAGACTTGCAAAATACACAGTCCATTGGAATGTGAATGCCCATTACCAGTAATCTATCCACAGTAGGAAGACTGTGATGAGCTGCAACCCAGGCAGTAAACTTGTGCCTAGGCAGTACATTATCAATTAGCAACAAATTCTTCCATGTAACTTTTGTAAAACTGGGCAGCAGTGATGTATAGAGTTTTTGAATGCTAAACTTGCCAAGTTTGCATACACTTTGCAATCGAACAGTGATATCACCCTGCAGCTGAGGACACTCCAGAATGAAGTTTCTGCAATCCATTATTTTCCTGATAACCCAAGATGCTGTATTAGGAATGTTAACAGAAGATATGTTGTGTTTCTTGATGTAATAAGCATGAACCCATCGCACCCATAAACAGTCTTTTTTGTTTGCCAAATCCCACAATAGCTTTGATATGGCAGCCTTGTTCCACATAGATAAATCCAGTATATTAAGTCCACCAGCAGAAACTGGCCTCCAAACTTTATCCCAAGCCACCAATGCTCTTCTTGAAATACTTGCCTTACCAGTCCAAAGAAATGTTCTACACATAGCATCAATAATTTTGAGGACCTTCTTAGGTAGAATAAAGATTTGAGCCCAATATGACTGAATGTCAAACACCACTGCCTTTATCAGTTGGCTTCTACCAGCATAAGAAAGGAATTTGGCTAACCAACAGGTGATTTTTTCTGTAATTCTTTCAATGAGAGGCAAGTAGTGTCGAATGGCCAGCTTCTTGAAATCCAGAGGGATTCCTAAGTATCTAAATGGCAATTGTCCTTCAGTAAATCCCAAGATACTAATTAGCTGCTCTTTAGTATGCTGTTGGATCCCAGCCAAGTAAATAGCACTCTTGCTAATATTAGCATGAATACCAGAGGCTGCTGAGAACTTAAGAAATGTGTTACGCAAGATCTGAATAGACATTTCATCAGCACGACAGAACATAAGCAAATCATCTGCAAAACATACATGAGAAATGTTAAGCTTCCTTCACCTAGGATGGAAATTGAAGTTTCCATCCTTATGCAGCTGCTGCAATAGTCTGTTTAAATATTCCATGGCCAATACAAAGAGATAAGGTGACATAGGATCCCCTTGTCGAATACCCTTCTTAGCTTTGAATGGTTTGGTGAAACCACCATTCATTACTAAGGAATAAGAAACAGAAGAGACACAAGTCATAATCCAATGTGTGAACTTTGCAGGGAAACCCAATCAATGAGAATCTGTTGCAAGAAAGACCATTCTAAGGTATCATAAGCCTTCCTCAGATCAACTTTGAGGACACATCTAGGTGAAATACCTTTTCTAGAATACCCCTTGAACACTTCATGACTTAAACAGAATGTTATCAATAATACATCTCCTCTCAATAAAAGCTGACTGTGCAGGTCCAACTAAGTCACCAATGACCTCTTTCATTCTTCTAGTAAGTACCTTGGATATAATCTTGTATAGTGTTGTGCAATAGGCAATTGGCCTGTAATCTTTGACAGTAGATGGTGATCTGATCTTTGGGACAAGTGCTATAGCTGTTGTGTTGATCATATAAGGCAGTTCACTTGAGAGAAGAATCCTTTAAGAGCAGAAAAGATGTCATCCTTAACCAATTCCCAGTTTTTTGTAAAAAACTCTACTGGAAAATCATCAACCCCTGGTGCCTTATCTGAAGGCATATCCTTAACTGCTGCAGTAACCTCCTCCATTGTTACCTCTCTAATGAGAAATCTTTGTTGATCAAGATTAAGACAGTTCCCTTCCTTCATGATCTGAGAATTCACACAAGGAAGTTCATCAGCACATTCTCCCATTAAAGAGTGGAAAACCTTCAAGAATTCCTGTTCAACAAATAAAGGATCAATCAGTTTTATTCCATCTTCAGTGTAAATGGAAGTAATATTGTTCTGTCCTGTTCTAATCTTCCATTGAGCATGAAAGTATTTTGTATTTGAGTCTCCACATTCAATCCATGTAGCTTTTGATTTCTGTCTCAATACTTTTTCTTCAATATTACTCCATTTCACAAGTTCCTCATGTGCCTTCTTCTCCTTATGAATGAGCTCCTGTGTGCAAGGGCTGTTTTGCATCTGAGTTTGGATGATGTCCACCCTGGCCTGAATAACGTTCTGCTGGTAGGCTGCCATATTTGAGTTGATCTCCTTCAGCTGCTGTTTTAGACTCTTCAGTTTCTGCCAAATCTGCTGGATGGGATTGCCTACATGTTCTTGTTTCCATGCCTGCTGAACAATGTGAGAAAATTGAGGATGTTCCATGACCACATTATACAATCGAAAAGGTTTGGGATGCAAAGGTTTCTGCATTCCAAACTTGATAAGGATAGGGGAATGATCAGATATTGAAGGGTTCAAGTAATCTGCTTCCAAATGTCCAAACTGCTGCAACCACTGATAGTTACCTAGTGCCCAATCAATCTTGCTATATACTTGCCTATTAGACCAGGTGAAATGCCAGCCTTTTGATCTAACAGCAGTCAGCTGGAGGTCAGAAATGACCTCTTTGAAATCCTTCACTTCAGCATCAGTCACAATAGATCCAATCCTGTCATCAGAATTGAGTACATTATTAAAGTCTCCACTAATTAGCCAAGCAGTCTGATTAGGGATCTGGAATGATCTGAGATCACTCCAAAGATGCTTCCTAAGTGAAGTAGTGTTATGACCATATACCACACTTAAGTGAATACTGATCTGATTTCTTATATCTTCCACTCGACAATGAATAACCTGATCAGTTATAGCTAATATATGCATTTGAATATGAGACTTCCAAATCAACCAAACTGTAATTTAATTTAAGCAATTGTTCCATTTTATAAACCAAAACTACCCTAAACTGTAATTTTCCTACCCAAACCCACATAACCCAACCATTCCCTAACACATAATCCGTAGATCCATACGCCTAACCTAATCCCTATCCTATATAATAATATGTACACCTAAAATATGAACATCCTATATAATACTATCTATACCTAAAATATGGAGACCCTAGACTCTATTAGATACAATCCGCCGAAAACAGTCAGAACACAAACCTACACTCCCGGAAACACGGATCCTCCGTTCTTCTTAATTTTGGAGACTGCCATTCTTGAAATTCCTAAAATCACACACACGACAAAGAACAGAAGCTTTTCTTGAAGAACAAAAGTTTGAGAAGAAAAAATTCTAGTGTGACAATTCAAGATCCCAAAGCTACGGTTGTCCTCATTTCTTTCTATTTCTTTGCATTGCATTACAACAATTACCAGATAATAAGAAAGCTACGTTTGTTTAGCGGCAGACTTTAGGAATTTCTTAAAAAAAAAAGAAGAAAAAAAAGGCAATTCCTAAATTCCTAAGAACCAACGGCAGCAAAAGAAACAGAGTAACAACGGAAAGTTGAGCTTGGAACCATCACAATTTCATCTAAATCTGTGCTTTCAAATCTTGGCCAATTCGAGGTTGCCAAGTTCGTCGAAGTCTTTTCCTAAACTCGGGTGTACATTTCATGTGACCCAAATCCAAATGCTAAAATATTGAATAAAATGTGTTTTGGATTATGGTGCATTTCATGTGACGCAATCCAAAGACATGTTTTAAACAATGTTCAATCTTCTTTAAAATTAATTAAAAGCGATTTATAGTTTAAATGGTGATAAGAATGGACCTTGGGCCTAACTCAACCCAAAAGCTAGCTTATGAGGTGAGGATTGCCCAAGCCATATAAGGAGACCAAGGACCTCAAATCCCTCTGATGTGGGACAACTCAACAAATGGCACTACAGGTTAAACACATGTATTTAAATCAGATAATAGGCCAGTTGTATTTGTTTAAGCGACTGTGCTAGAACTACGGAATCCGAGGGTGCCTAACACCTTTCCTTGGGTTAATAGAATTACTTATTCAGAACTTCTGGTTTACGGTCTTCACATGGAAAGTCAAAATTTTCCTCAATTTGAGATTCAAAATAAACCGATGACTTGGGATATGGTGGAGTCTTACTTGCTTCAGTGAGATAAGGTCCTTAAAATATTGAAGAACAACTTATTGAAGGCTCAACATCGTATGAAAACGTTGGCGGACAAGTTGCGAACTGATATATCCTTTGATGTAGGGGATTGGGTGTTTGTCAAACTAAAGCCTTATACAGGCTACTTTACGTTTACATCGTGATCATAAGTTGGGTAGGCAATATTTTGGACCTTACAAGGTGCTAAAATGTATAGGTGATGTTGCTTATAGACTAAAATATGACGACCATAGATTATGATTCAAATGTATGAACATCACGGTTCAAAACTATTCAACTAAATGAACTGTGGATATTCATATTTAAATGAATTTGAGGTTAAGTGTCACAACTACGTCAGGGGAATCATACCCATAGTTATGATGATTAAGTTACGTACTTAAAACAAACTAAATACTCATGTTGAAACAAGGATTCAATATGCAACGCAGAAGCCTATGGATTATGAATTTACTTGGGAAAAATAACCTTTTCTCAAATTTTTAAAAGCGATGTTTCTTGGATTTCGGCAAACAAAATAGTAATGTCTTAAAGAAATCATAGTACGAAATGGATGTGATAGTAGGATCATCTTAACGAGCTAATGAATTAGCTGATAGGAATCAAAGTGGCTTGACAAATATAGAAATGGGCCAAAGACTTGTGAGTCAAATGGCCATTAACGGATGGGATCCAAAGGCCCAAATAGCCTGTAAAGCCTGTGTTACTCCCTTATTGGGCCCTTTTACAATCTTTGACCCAACCAGATCATCAAAAAGTATTAATATGCGTCTGGGATTTTGACGACACAAAAAGAACTTTGCAAATCACATTCCAAATTTTCATCTGCAAATTAAAAAAAAAAACATGGAGATTCAGCTTCCACTTTTCATGAATTTGGGCTTAGTCCATCTGGACCCAAACTTATTAAAAGAATATACAAATTGACTAAAACAAACTCGTCCAACATAATTACTCGATTTTCAACAAAGGTAATGGGTTTTGATGATTGTTTAGGTATAGATTCTAAAACATTTCAACTAAAACATCTAACTATTTACCACCAAAACTGATAATCCAAACTTGCATAAAGCTAAATTCAATATCTAATAACTGAAACCACAACGTAATAGCTTGAAGATTCAACATTACATGAAAGATTATACATTAAACATTGATTAATGCCTCAGCCTCAACACACATATATCTTCAGATTCATTTTGCAAATAAAAGATAATAAATTCAGAAATCAGCTACTGGCAGTTAGCAAACAACAGGTTCAACAGCAAAGGAAAAAATAATAAAATCCACAGAATCAGCTTCTTAATCAAGTCATGGCTCAGCTTCAAAAACCAGCAAACCTAGGGAGAATTACTTGCAAAAACGTTTTCCCAGAGAAAGATGAAAGCTCATAAATAGATTTTTATTTAGAAGAAATCTTTTGGTCGTTTTCTATTTTTATTGTCTAGTCTCTGCACTAGAATATTAGGAAAATGAGATTCTTATTGAAGGAGCTTAGGGTAGCAGAACTTTATTCTTTTTTCACCCTTAAGCCCTCCCCCTCTTTTATTTTAACCCCCAAGTCCTTTAAAACAAATATTTGAAACCCCTTTCTTTCATAGCATGCAAGTCTCTCCCTTATCCTCTAGAAACTTCTTTGGTTATAACAACAATATACCCTAGACCTAAATTATCCAAAGTACGCCCTGACAGCCATGTATTTACTCCCCAAAATGAATCATGTATGGTCAAATTGACCCACGACACCAACCCATATGAATGAGCCTCTTTAACCGGGTCAAAGATGACCACACAGCTAAGGCAGAAGCCTAATCAACCAAAATGAGCATCAAAATCAAATTTACCCCGGCCAGCCTATGATATAATTTAAAGAAAAGGAAGAATAAGAAAAGAACAAGCCAAAGATAGAAATAATTTGATCCATAAATGAATCAACCAAACCAGAAAATGCTTTAATAATTTTGAACATTAACTTGAAACATATGGATTAAACTGGATGAGACTGACATAAATAAATAAAAACAAACAAACAAAACAGAGAATAAGAAAACCATATTAACTCTAATGCAATTATCCAAAACAAATTATTAATATGTATTTTTTCTAAAGCAGAATTAGGTCAACCAACAATCCCACTAATACAAGAAAACTAGAAAGGGACATGCAAGCAAAAGGGAGAGGTATGTACCATATTTGGTCGGAAATATTTGAGCGACTCGACGAACGATATCGTTTGATGAAGATTTGCCAGTCTTTGGTATTGCATGGAGTCTGGTGGACTTCGAAATAAATGAAATTGATGCTAATCGTATATTCTTAAGGAGAACAATCGATTGACATGAGTTTCAATTCATTATCAGCCAAAAATCGCTTAAAACTCTAAAAATTGGACAAACTAAGATTTTCAAATTTTTTGGAGTCAAGTTTAAAATTGGGGCAAATGGGTGAGGATTTTGGGGGAACTCATGATAGATTGTGAAAGACGGGCGGGTGGTGATTGTATGGTGTGAACTTGGGGTCGATGGGAGCCACACCGTCGGCCGTTGAGTTGAGAGGATTTTGGGGCGGCTTAGATTAGGGTTTCTCTTTGGGAGCGATGAACAACTGGTGGAGTTCTTTGGGGGTTGGGGTGGGTTCGAACATTTATGTATTAAATAGATGATTAGTTCTGAGCCGTTAAATTATCAAAATCCAACGGCTGTGATGAGTCAGTGCAAAAACGGGGTCGTTTGGGGATGTGGCGGACCTGGAAAGGGTTAACATATTGGGCTGGGGATTGAAAATGGGTAAGGGATTTGGGCTTTAACAAATTTGCCCAATTAAAAAAATAGTCATTCTTTTAGTTTTTCTCTTTTCATCTTTTTTTCCTATTCTTTTGTTTGCTTTTCCCTTTTTTTTTTCTTCTTCTTTAATTAACAAAATTCTAAACCCAATTCCTAAATTATCTAAATTGTAAAGTTACACTAATCATCTAACTATAAATCTCAAAACTAAAAGGGAAAAATCACTAATTTATGAACTAAAAACAACAAATATAAAAATGAGCAAATTTTGTGATTTTTATTTTTTAGTAAAATGAATAAATAATTAATTAACCATAAAAATGTAAAAATAAAATATAAATATAGTGCATGGTATTTTTGGAATTTTTTCATGATTTTTAATGGAAATCAAACGTGCACAAAAATGTAAATAATTAATAAAATCTTATAAAAAATCCTATAAAATTTCAAATAATTGAAAAAAAAATTCTGTAATTTGTAGGAGTATTTCGTATTGGGCAAAAATCACGTGCTCAGAGCTGCCCCTCTTTGCTCGGAAACACGAAGAGTTTTCGGGCAAAAAGATAAAGTGAGTGGAGCTGTCGAAGGGCTAATGGGAGGCCTGTAATCATGGTAGGTTTCTTTCTCGAAATGGCTATTGCTTACGCTTCTTCTCAAAATTACTTATCCTTTTTCTTTTGTAGGTCTTGGGAAGGACGTTACAGTGAGACTGATATCTGGTGATGAATAATTCCTTCACCAACCACCTACTCCAAAGTAGGCCCAATAGAAGAAGAGGAAAGAGGCTCCGAGTTCCCCAGGCCCGAAGAAGAAGAGACCGGTGACGAGATCTCGCAGGTCTAGGGGGGATGATATTACTATGCCATCAGAATAAATTTGCTGATTATATGATGAGTTCGAAGAAGACAACTCCCAACTGGTGGTCCGTGCTCGGGCTGGTGTTTAGACACGAAATCCCTTCGAAGTGGAGGAAGTTGATGAAGGAGCTTCGGTCGAAGTTCCAGAACTAGAAAAGGTCGAGGCCGCTCCATCCTAAACTGAGATGATCGATGGAGGAACCGGAGGTGAGGCTTCTCGAATAGCTGGAGATGTCTTGAGGAACGATCTCAAAGTGACTGATATCTCTTAGTCCCCAAAAGTTTTGGACGACATGATCCACGAAGCTGCTAACTTGGTAGGACTCTCTTGCGAGGGTCCTCAAAGGACAATTGACATCCATAGCTTCCTAGATGGGGTGGAGATTGAAGCTTTGGGAGATATTACCGGGCTTGGTGACTTACTGTTGCCGAAGCAAACACCATCACCGAGCAGCGCTGGGTCTTGATTGAGCCCAAAATTAGTGGACCGGTTCCCGGCCCCTAGTGTTAACCCTGATCGTAGGCGTGCCATAGTGCTTGCAGTCCTGGAGGTTGCCCATGTCTTCTATCCCCCATGGTGATCACTAGCTATCTGAGATGCTTAGTGACCGAAGAGGACCAAGCCGTGATGGATGCAGTGGGAGCCACAATGGATGTGGTGGGAGCCATTTTCCTGTTCAACGGGGCCCAGCATGCTCTGAATCAAGTAACTTCGAGGGACATTCCATTATATTTTTATTTTTTAAACTTTGAGTTGTAGATCTAACATTTTCTTTCTTACTTGTAGGCTTTGGAGTTGCATCACTAGGCCTTCCTTCGAATCCGAAAGGAGTGAAAAGGTTGAGTTTCGGGACCTCACAGACAATAATGATACCTACAACCTTCCCAATGAGAAGCTTTGAGCAGATTTGGTGACGACTTGAGATGAGCATGCTCAGATGGCTGAGCAAGCATTCTGAGTGATTCATGATAGCAAAGATGAGTTGGAGATAACAACTAACGATCTAATTCTGCAGGTCCGATAGAGGCTCGAACATATCAAGGACCTTCAGAGACAAATAGACTATATACGAGGTGAAACAGCAAAGTTCAAGTGGTATATGGACATCTTAGCTTCAAAAAAGAAGGTTGTCCAAGAAGAGCTAGAGTCGGCTGAGGCTCAGCTTCGCTCTACAAGGGAGAAAGCCTTGGCGCAGTCCACGAAAATAGAGGAGCTTCAATCCCAATTGGATTTGGTCGTCTCCGATAAGGTGAATTTGGCCAACAAAATCTAGATGGCTAAAGCTGAGGTGGCCATGGCAAACACTAATGTTGATGCTAAATGGCCCAATTTAAGGTTTGTCGTACCCTCGTTTTCCCACCATGGGGAGAAGTCCGGGTCTCGATATTTACGAGGTGTAATGACTAATTTCCTTTTGGAAATTGGGTATTTGAAGAGTCGCCACCTAACAAATTAAGGTGCATTAGGGCACCCAGAGTAATTAACTCTTGGGTTGGTTCGTATTACCAGAGATTAGGGTAAGGGATCGAAGTAACCTCGAGGGGAAGGTGTTAGGCACCCCTATTGGTCCATAACTGTAGGTCCCGGTCGAACTTATATTCACAAATTAGTCCATACAAATAATTGAATGAGATAAGTTGTTTGCAAAACATATTGAACAATTCAAGTAGTGAAATAAAGATTTGAACAAATTATAAAACAAAGGTTTGGACAAGGAGAGGATTTGGGCAAGGAGGGGTCCTAGGTTGTTTATCATACAGGATCACCCCATGCATGTATGGTAGACACTCCTCAATGAGGGACTACATGTGACATTAATACGTAATCATCATATCCCGCGTCTACCCTTCCCATCCCCTATCGGTCATGCAAAGTGAGTGTTTGTTCACTGATTCCTATTGCGTGCTGGTGCCAATAACTTCTTAGTGGTCCCGAAGGGTGTTAGGACCTCTACCAGTAGATGGTTGTAGGCGTACCCCTAAGATTTTAAATGGCAAAACTTCTAAGGCGGCAGTCAAAATATTTAGGACTTGCACATAGTGGGAGCAATTAAGAGGCTCACAATTTCCCCCTCAAACATACATACAAGCAGCACGTCTCAAGCACAATTGAGGTCTTTATTAATTAAAGTCCTAAATAGGATCTCTAAGTGAATATGCAGATACAGACAAACTTTATACCCAGAAGTTGTAACCTAGTAGTTGCCTAGTGATTCCTTTGTTCAAAAGCTTATTAGAATCAGAAACACTAAATGATGGAAATAGCTTCAGAGAAATGCAGACTTTGAAAATGCCCTAAGGCTTTCCTATATGCCATACAGTGTCTATATTAGTGTAGAAACAAACATGTTTTTGAAATAGACACTTTAATATCTACAGGCAGGATATCTAATGAGATTAAAACAATTTCGAGGGAACTGGTTTCAGGAAATGTTGACACTTAATAAGACCAGTTTTAAGAAGTAAACTAGGAGAAATGAAATTGATTTAGTAGGATAATTAGATTATCAGACATATTTACAAATAGAAATCCCTATAGGAATGGTATCTAGGTGTATTGCTGGTTTTAGTCAATTTATAGTAACATGAGGAAAGAGTTATCAGAACTGAAACGAAATTAAGTCTTATAGTCATGGTATCTATACTTAGATTGATTTAAGAGATGACGGTTTGGAACCTAGAAGTATGGTCTCTAACATGACAAATGCAAAATCATATGAACATGGTTTCTATCTTATGCAAACGAAATTGGAAGTGAAACCTTATAGGAATGGTTTCTATTTGATGCAAAACGAAATTAGAAGTGAAATCCTAAAGGTAGGGTTCTATTTGATGCAGAAAAAATTAGAAGTGAAATCCTATAGGCAGGGTTTCTACTTGATGAAAACAAAATTAGAAGTGAAATCTCATAGGCATGATCTCTATTATGCAAAATCAATCAAATCCAAAAAGAGTAAAACCCTATACATGTTTTCTATTGAGTAAAAAAGGCAGATTTGAAAAGTAAAATTCTAAGAGAAGGATTTTCACCCATATCACTCCACAAAGTATACATCTACCCACCCTTTTCACTAAATACCCCCAAGTATCTGTTTACAAATTATTACAAGCTGATGAATGAATTACATAAATGAAGTAGAAATTCAAGAAGTTATGCTATATTGAACCTCCAATTAGGCCGAAGTTTCACAAAGCCTCCAATGGTCTCACAAGCCTCATTTCCATAGACAAATCAGAGTCTAGGTGCATCAAAGTTCCCTAAGGGTCTCAAGGACCCCGGGCAATGTTTACACCTAGACTTAGTAACCAAGTATTGAACAAGTGTAGTGTGGAAAGGAAAGCCTCAGTATGTTGGAGTTCAGAGGGCTCTCAAGAGGATCCCAAGGCAGTAGACATACTAGAGGGGGTAGAACTTATTAACTAAGAGTGAAGTGGAAGTGCAGAACACAAGTTTGAAAGAGTTATTGAAGACTGTATTGGAAAGTCATTTTTGAAAGCACTTAGTAAAGCAACATAGATTTCTTGAAAGGAGGTTGGAGTAGTAAACAAGTTTAAAAACCTTAGAAAACGATCGCACATAGCTAGTTTTCAGAACTCAATAGTAATATAGGGGTCAAGGGGTTTGGGATACATAGACATTTGAATGCAAACACATGACCCTGACAATGGGTCTTAAGACTAGTTTGGACATGCTCAAAGATAGTTGACACCGGCATAATCACAACCAATCAAGACGAATACAAATACATAGAATGGGGTGATAAGGATTTGGGGATAGGGTGGTAAGCACACAAGAAGTAAGAGACAATTGACAAGGCATGCTTTTAAACACACATAAGGGGACATATTAATCTAAAGGGAAGGGAAAACATAATAGTATGCTAGTAATGTGACTTAACTACAAGTTTCACAACAGAACCATAAGTAGAAACAGACTTGAAATAAGATAAACTAAAACAAGAAAAGATGCATGTTGCTGTAGAGGCTTTAAATTAAACTAGGACATACCAGTGAAGATAGAAGTAAGCAGAATAAAAGAACCCAAAGAGCACAAATGATTAGCCTTGGCTTGCAGCTGGCTAATAATAGAAAATAGTATAAGAGAGAGGGGAGAATAGATATTTTTAATAAGAGAGGAGTTTTTTTGAAAACCCAGTGTTCGTCTTGTTAATGAAAGACTTAGTGTATTTATAGTTGAAATTAGGTAGTGAAATAAGGTAAAAATCATAGTAGTATACTAATTTAAGAACTCAAATCAATCAATCATAGAATCAAGGAAGTACTCCCTTAAGTTAAAGGAAGTCAAATCAAATGGGGAGATTCAATATTATATAGGGCAAGAAGAAAAATCAGTGCATGACTAAATAAGGAAGGAGTCGAGGTTTAGTAAGCATAGAGTAGTCGACTAGGACCAAATTCATAAAGCCTTAAATTCAGCAGAAATAAATATCATAGCAAATATTGTAAGGAAATCAATCAGCTTAAACAGACGGGGTAAAGCTAGTAAGGCTTTAAAAAGAAAATCTTTCAATCACCATCAATTAAGGAAATCAGAATCAATTAAGAGGGAGTCATGATTATGCATTTCAACATATAAATAGAGGAGATCAATAGACATAACAAAGGGCCAAGTTAGCCATATTGACAGAAAGAAGCAAGAGATGAACAAACAAAGTGAGCATAGTCACACAGAAGTGACATAAGTAGGCTAGGAATTCAGTAAAACACGTTTGAAGCATGGTGACCACGAAGATCGACAAGAATCAAGTAAATAAGAAAAAACAAAACCACGGCAAAGAGAATCATGCTAACTCGCAGAACAAAAGCAAAGAAATCATGCTAACACATAGAACCAAAGTAAAGAAAATCATGCTAACTCATAGAACCAAAGCAAAGAAAATCATGCTAAGACATAGACCCAAAGCAAGAAAATCTTAAAAATGAGGGCTTTAACAGAGTTGAGTTAAAAAGTAGTAGGATCATAAAAATCGGTCAAAATAAGCAAAGAAAAAGGTTTAATCATAAAGAAATCGGTTAAAACAAGCGTAGAAGGATCTCCAAGAAACCCTAGTTTTTAAAGAAAGTAAAAACGGTTTTAAAGTGGAGGATCTTTTAGAATAAGCAAATCATAAAGGAAATGGTCTTAAAGTGTAAAAAAAATAACACAAATCTGAGAATTCAGAAAGAGAGTTAGGGTTTCAAAGGGAAACCCAAATAGAAATCGAAAGAACCTGTTGTGGACTTCACCAATCATAACACATAAGGTTTGATTTTGCCCAAACTCACACCACAGAAGTCATAAGCAATAGAAACAAAAACCCCGAGTCCAAATCGGCATGGCCTAGGACCCTTGAAGGTCTTAGAGATGATGAGTAATGCGATGAGAGACTCGTTGGAGGCTTGGGTTGAAAGGATGGTCGGGGAGATGATCGGAGAAGGAGGTGATTGACGGAGTCTAAGGTTAGGTTTGAGAGAGGAGAAAAGATGAGAGCATATGAAGGTGGAGGGGATTTGGAAAATGAGTAGGGTTAGGGGTCGTTTGGAAATTAAAAAGGAAAGGAGGAATGTGGGTCGTTAGTCTAAAAGATCAACGATCAGGATTTAAGATGGCTTGGTTTGGGTAATGGGTAACTGGATTTGGGTAGGGTAATTAAATAGGAAATTCAGTTGGGATTCGGGTCCCATTTGGCTAGGATTGAAAGACAAATTTTGCTATTATTTTAATAGTTAGTTTTTTCCTATTTTAATTATAATAAATAATAAGTAATTTATAGAAAATAATTTGGTGTTCCAAAATAATTTAAAATACATAACTAACATTTAAAAAATATAAGGAATAATTTTACTCATATAAAATATAATTATATCTTGAAAAAGGCTAATAATGCAATTACATGCACTTTAGTCTTAAAAAATACCAAATATAATTATAAAAATGTATATAAATTGTATTGGACATATTTGTGTATAATTATAGAAAATAAATAAATGAATCATCATAACAATAATATTTGAAAATAATTATTGGGATTTTATGGATAAAAGGGAAGAAAAATAAATCAATTTGAACCCTTAAAAATTATGAAAAAATAATAAAAGCCTTGTGCATGCTTATATATATGCTATTTTGAAGGTATTTATGCATATTTACATTATACAGGAAAAAATTGGGTATCAAAAAGATTGACGTCGAGGCCATCCAGGCGAAGACTAGGAGAATGGCGGATCATGTGAAATGGAAAGCTGGAGGGGAAGCCCTCGAGAAGGTTCATGATCAAGGTTTCGATATTGGGGTCGAACTCAAGACTACCAAAGCAAATGAGACCAGAGCCTAGAAGCTGGCCTTTCCCGAGGAAGACTCCGAGAGCTTAAGCGGATCCGAAGATGGGGAAGATACCGAGAATGGAGATGTTGTCTCCAACGAAAGCCAGGCTACTTAGGCCTTTGTATTTTTGCTTTCTTTTGTATCTTTCTCGAGGCTTATTTTGGCCTTTGTAAATTTTATATATGGCCAATATGGCCTATATATATATATAATTTTACCATTTTCGGCTCTCAAACTTTTTTTTTGTTTTATTGCTTGTATTCACAAAGGTCAGAGTGTCTTAACACAAAACAACTTAAGTTGTATAAGTTTCAACAAATCCTGCCTTCACATTGTTTTGTTTTAAGGCGCTTTGGATTTGGTGTCATCTAGGACTTTCTCCTGAAATAAGTAATTTCAAAGTATAGTTTTGCCGAGGGTTAGCATTTAGAACCGGTTATATAAATTTCAATGGCCTAATTTTGTTATGGTTTTCGAACGTCTCCGGGTTGTGCTAATATGGTCGTAGCCTTTTAATTTGGGTGTAGCCAAGTGGGCTTGCTTCACCTTGTCACCACGCTTGCCTAAGATAACAATCCCTAAGTGGGTGTGGTCGTGCCCTTAGACGTTCGAGGTTGCCTAATAGATCTTGAATCCCTGATATTTTAATAGCTCGATCTATTTTGAAGTTAGTTTCTGAACAATAGTCCCCGAGTGAGGTAGTGACCATCTGAATTTTTAATATAATCGGTCCTTGAGTCCGTTTTCTTAAGAGATCAAAATTACAGGATTGTAAAGTGGAAATTTTATTAAGACATAAGATAGTTTCAAGGAAAGTACTTCTCTATATTCTTATCAAAAGTAGTCACACATGCGTACATGTTTATGTCAAGGCTCAAGCAATCTACATGGGCTCGTTTTTATTTTGCCCATTTGTCCCTTACATTAAATCTTGCCTATCGAGACCCTTCCATTTTGAAATAGTTTCCTTGCTAGAAATTCGATATCCAAGGGTAACCCCCTCCCCAATATTCGAGGTTTATCGTAAAAAAATCTTGGATAATGTAAACATGGTCTTTGATACTGATTCGTGATTGTCCTTTGATTCTAAGTTAGCACAATCCACTATTGCCTCGTAAAACACCTCACCGAAAAACCCATATGGAATAATGTAGGTCTAAGGAATAAAGAGTACAACGTCTACTTTCAGACTTGAAGGCTTCATGCTGCTGAATCAATTCCCCTTTCTTGTTGACCACCTGCAATTGTTAGTTTAAAACCAAAGGAAATAGAAAAGGGTCGTACCTTAACAGTAATATCGTTTTAGGTGAGATACGTTCCAATTGTTAGGATCCCTTTCTGGTGACTTCGAGAATCTAGTATGGTCCTTCCAAGTTCGGGCCCAATTTCCCTTCATTCATATTTCGGGAATTGAGGGCAATTTTCCTTAGTACCAAGTCCCTGATGCTGAAATATCGAAGATTGGCTCTTCAATTTTAGTATCTCTCGATCCGTTATTTTTGGGTGTCCAATTGGACGAGGGTGGCTTCATGTTTTTCATCTAATAATTCTAGGCTCGTATTCATAGACTCTTTATTTGACTCTTCTATCGCATACCAAAACCTGATGCTTGGTTCTCTAACCTCGACCGATATTAGAGCTTCGGCGCCATAAACTAATTAGAATGGGGTAGCCCCAGTACTAGACTTCAATATTGTAGGGTATGCCCAAAGAACCTTAGGTGTACTTTCCTTCCATTTTCCCTTTACGTTGGTTAGCCTTTTATTAAGGTTCTGAATGATGGTTTTGTTGGTCAATTCGGCTTATTCCGCTAGTATGATAAGGGTGTTGATAGGATTCTTTTGATCTTGTGATCTTCGAAAAAGTTAGTCACCTTCCTGTCGTTGAACTACTTTCCATTATCACATACAATTTCAAAAGGTATCCCAAATCGACATATGATGTGATTCCAAATAAAGTCGATGACTTCCTTCTCCCAAACGTTCTCGAAAGTCTACAATTCAACCCACTTAGAAAAATAATCAGTCATAAATAAAATAAATTAATCTTTACCTAGTGCCAATAGAATAGGGCTAATGATGTCCATTCTGCACTTCATGAACGACCATGGGTACAAGATTGAATAGAGTAGCTCCCGCTGTTAATGAATCATAAGTGCATGTACTTGGCACTTATCACATTTTTGAATAAACTCTTTTGCATCTTTCTCCATGTAGACCCAGTAGTATTCGGCTCTGATTACTTTGTGGACCAACGGTTCGACACTAGAATGATGTCTGCAAGTCCCCTCTTGGACTTCCCTTAGAACTTATTCGATATCTCCTGGTCCCAAGCATATTTCTAACGGACCATCAAAGATCATTCAGAACAAGGTCACATCCTCGGACAAGGTGAATCGTGATGCCTTTGTGTACAGGGCTCTCGATACTTTTGAGTTTGAGGGAATCTTTCCGTTTCAAATACTCTATATATTTGTTTCTCCAATCCAATGTCAAACTTGTCGAGTTTATTTTGGTGTGGTCTTACTTGACCACTGACCTCATGAGTTGTACGACGGCCCCCAAATTGAGTTTGTTGTCTTCGACCGATGACCCAGGTTTGCGAGGGCATCGGCTTCGCTATTCTGATCTTGAGGTACATGTTGCAAAGTCCATTCCTTGAATCAGTGTAGAGTTACTTGTAGCTTGTCCATGTATCTTTGCATTCGTTCCTTTCAAACACCAAAGGTTCTATTAACTTGATTCACAACGAGGAGGGAGTGACATTTGGCTTCGATCACCTCTGCTCCCAAGCCTTTGGCTAGTTCGATATCACTAATCATGGACTCATATTCGACCTTATTGTTAGTCAATTTTATAGTTCTTATGGATTGTCTAACCACGTTACCAGTGGGTGGTTTCAACATGATGCCAAGTCTAGACCCCTTTACGTTCGAAGCATCGTCAGTAAAGAGGGCCTAGATTCCGAAATATGTACCCAAGTTGAATAATAGTTCTCTTTCAACCTCGGGTACTAGGTTCGACATGAAGTCATCCACGAAGTCTGCCAATATTTGAGACTTGATGGCTGTTCGGAGTCGATACTCAATATCATACCTACTGATTACTATGGCCCATTTGGCCAATCGTCCCGAAGGTTTGGTCTTATGTAAAATATTTCGAAGAGGATAAGTCATTATAACACATATGGGATGACATTGAAAGTATGTTTTTAGCTTCCTAAAGGCGCCTATTAAAACGAGCGCCAATTTTTTTAGATGAAGATACCTAGTTCCAGCCTCACCTAAGGTCCGACTAACATAATAGACATGGAATTCTGTACCTTGTTCTTCTCGAACCAGGACTCCACTTACTGCTATCTCTGATACTCCCAGATACAAGTAAAGTTTTAAGTTTGCCCTCGACGTGGGAAACAACGCCGGGCTTGGTAAGTACCGTTTAAGCTCCTCCAAAGCATGTTGGCATTTTGGAGTCCATGTGAAATTATTCTTCTTTTTCAGCAACAAAAAGAATCGATGGCTCTTATCAGAGGACCTTGAGATGAATCTACCCAGGGCGGCTATGCGCCCCGTTAACCTCTGCAAGGCCTTTATGTTGTCTACTACCGTGATGTCCTCGATAGCTTTGATTTTTTCGGGGTTGATTTCGATTCATTGATTAGATACCATGAAGCCGAGAAATTTGCTAAAGCCGACCCAGAACGCGAATTTTTCTGGGTTGAGCTTCATGTTGTACTTCTCTAGTCTACTAAAAGTTTCCCGCAAATGCTTCAAATGGTCCTCCGCTCGTAGGGACTTAATCATCATGTCATCAGTATAAACTTCCATAGATTTCCCTATTTGTTCTTCAAACATTCGGTTTACTAGCCGTTGATAGGTTGCACCGACATTTTTAATCCAAATAGCATTACATTATAGCAGTAAGTATCACACTTCATAATGAACGAGGTCTTTTCTTCATCTTTCGGGTTCATCTGTATTTGGTTATACCTGGAATAGGCATCGAGAAAACTAAGGATCTCGTGGCCAACCATGGCATTGATCATGCGATCAATGTTAGGCAAAGAAAAGAATCCTTGGGGCATGCTTTATTTTGGTCTTTATAATCTACACATATTCTAAGTTTGTTTCCTCTCTTATGGACTACTACTACTACGTTCCCTAACCATTCGGCATATTTTACTTCTCGTATGGACCCTATTTTAAGAAGTTTGGTTACCTCGTCATTGATGAAAGCGTGTTTGACCTCGGACTGGGGTCTTCTTTTTGCTTTACTAGATGGAACTTGGGGTCTAGACTTAGTTTATAGGTGGTGATTCCCAGTGGTATCCCTATCATATCGAGATGGGACCAAGCAAAGCAGCCTATGCCAGTTTTAAGGAATTGAATAAGTCTTCCTTGAGCTTAGGGGCTAGTCCCGTGCCCAGGTATACCTGTCGTTCAGGATGATGTTCGGTTAATATAATTTGTTCCAGCTCTTCGACCGTTGACTTGGTATCGTCGAAATCATCAGGGACTATGAAGGATCGAGGAACCCTATAGTCATCCTCCTTGTCAGTCCCCTACTTATTTGATTTGATCGAGGATGTTTGTGGTTGCTATTTGACCTCATATTTTCCCTTCGAATTTGACCTTTTCATTGATGAGAGTGCCTATATCAGTATTACTTCATCGACGGCAAATATTTCCTTGACTGTAGATTACTCCCCGTAGACTGTTTTGACTTCATCTGGCTTCGGGATCTTTAGAACCTGGTGAAAGGTCGAGGGTACTGCCATCATATTGTAGATCCACGACCTCTTGAATAGGGAATTATGCCTCATATCGCTCTTGATCACATGTAACTTCATCTCTTGGATGATCCCAGCCACGTTCACTAGCAAAGTTACCTAGCCTTTGGTGGTTTCACATGCTATGTTGAAGCCGTTTAACACTCCGGTCGTGGGCACAACTTGATCCTGTAGGCCGAGATGTTCTACGACCCTCGATCGAATAAGTTGGACGAGCTACCTGGATCAATTAAAACACGTTTAACTTGAGTCTTATTCATAAGTACAGATATTAACAGTGTGTCGTTATGGGGCTATACAATATCTTCTGCATCCTCATTACTGAAAGACAAGGTTCCTTTTGGTACATAATCCTGGGTTCGCTTCTCCCTTGTGATCGACACCTTGGTGTGTTTTAATATTGGCCCTTGAGGAATATCAGCCCCTCCAACGATCATGTGAATCATGTGTTGTGGCTCTTCCTGCTTGTTCTGACTGTTGGAATCTCTATTTTTGAAGTGATTCTTGGCCCAATCGCTTAAGAATTCTCAAAAGGTGCCCCTCGTTGAATAACCGGGATACTTCCTCCCTTAGCTATCTACATTCTTCTATTTTATGGCCATGGGTGCCATGATACTTGCACATTTGGTTGGGATTTCTCTGGGCTGGATCGGTCTACAAAGGTCGAGGCCATATAGTATCTTTGATACGTCTAATGGCTGATACGATGGCAAATGCATCAATGTTGAAATTATATTCTGATAATCGCGGTGCTTCTTTGGGCCTAACATCCCTATCGAAACCATTCTTGCTCATGAGCCCCCGAGAGCTCTACCCTCGATCATTTATCCTTTCACCTCGAATAGGGGCGCGCCCAGGCCCATTGCCTCTTCGATCACCATTATTTGGGCGGTAGCGATTCCTGTTTGATCGTGGCTCTCGTTCAATGTCTCTTTTGACTCTATCGACGAGCCTGATTGGAGAAACGGACTCGAAAGGAATCCCAACGATCGTCCTAGATCCTAATCTTTGATTGGTACCGATTATGCACATCGACCCTAATAACAACTGGGTATTCGATCAAGCTATGCTTTAGTTGCTATGAAGCCACTGAGCTTCGCGCATTTAGTCATTGAGTGAAAGCCTGAACAGACCAATCATGGGTGAACGATGGTAGATCCATACGTTTCATTTGGAATCAAGACACAAAATCTCTAAGCATCTCGTTATCTTTCTTCATTACCTTGAAGAGGGCCGACTTTATAGTCTCAACCTTTATAGATCCGACTTATGCTTTAAATCTGCAAGCATGTCAAAAAAATCAATGGAGTTGGGTGGCAGGTTATGGTACCATATCATCGCTTCCATTGACAGGGTCTCCCCGAATTTCTTCAACAATACGGACTCGATCTCATCGTCCTCCAGATCATTCCTCTTAATCGCACATGTATAAGAAGTGACATGCTTGTTCGGGTTGGTTGTTCCATTATACTTGGGAATTTCTGGCATGCGAAACTTCTTGGGAATTGGATTAGGAGTCGCGCTTGGGGGAAAGGTTTTTGCACGAACTTCTTTGAATCTAAATCCTTCAAAATCAATGGTGCCCCTGGAATTTGATCAACCTTGGAATTATAGGTTTCTACCTTCTTGTCATTTGCTTTAATTTTGTTCTCCCCCAATTCAACTCGCTTTGTTAGTTCCTCGAACATCTTCAAGATTGCGGGATCGATCCCTGATTCATTTCCGTTCGATCTCTTTGACATCGATTCGACCCTACGAACAACTTTCCATGATGGCTTGGGCTCAATCCTGCCTTGGCACAAATTGAGAAAATACATAAATTGATATTGAAAATCGACTGTAAATAGAAATAAAAACAAACCAAAGGAAATATATTACTTTGGCCCTCGAGCTAGGTTGCCCTCGAACCAAATGAATATTCCACTAGCAAATATGGACAAAGTGGCAGAATACTGAAAGATTAAGAGAAACGGGAGTACATTGCTTTGTATTGCGTAAAGATGATGCCTTTTACAAATGATCATATCTCATTTATATGGCAGTGGAATCCTACAATTGATATAATTCTAATACAATGAGAATCCCATGATTAGCTAATTAACGGTCTTTTCTTAATACGTCTCGAGATTTTCGCCGTGATCCTCGTCCGATCGCGGATATTTTTAATTTTTGTTATTCGGCTCGGAAAGCTTCCCTCGATTTTGCTCGATCTCTATTCTGCTTGGCCTCGATCTTGGCCGGTCTCGGTCTTCGATCGATCTTTGGGTCACGAGCTCGACAATCTAACTTTACATCATAATTCAATATAACACGGGGTCGAATCTTGACCTACTATGTTTTAGTCTAGATTAGTCATACAAAAAGAACAAGTCCGAGTTTAACTGTATATCATAATATTTAACGTTCATCTTTTATTTTCTCTTCCTCACTTTCTATTTTCACGCCCACCAACAGCGTAGTTAAAATATGAGCCTTTTGTTTTTTTTTTTGGCGAAACAGCTATTTTATTCAAATATATGTGCGCAACAGCCACACCTTACAATAGGCCAAAACAGGCCCTCAAGAAAAAGATGAAAATAAAGCCCCAAAAAACTAAAACTAAGCACAAAAGCTGCAACAAAGTTTTACTCGGCGTTATCCCCACCTACGTTCTTGTCACGACCCAAACCGATGAACCGTGACTGGCACCCGATACATTACTCAACCGAGTACCAACATAACGTATCTTTTCATTTCATACTATCATAGATAACTGAGCTAGAAGGTTGGCATGAAAGTAGAATACAACATGTGATACAGAGTTATACATAAGACATACAGACATATAAGACCAAAATAACCACTTGTACACTAAACATAGGCCGACAAGGCCATACAATCTTTTACGTGTATGACAACTGTCTACACGCCTATAAGAATACATAATTTTCATAAAGAATGGGACAGATTTCCTCTATACCAAACAATACACGTCTAAATCATATTAACCAAACAAGCAACTCTAAAGCAAATGGAACGCACCAACATCTTCTGCTGAGCTGATAGTGTTAGAATAGTGATTCCGACTAAAATACAATATCCTTCATATCGAATAATTTAGAACAACAACAACATGAGCGGAAGCGTACCTGAATCCATTTGTGGAAATCCTTAAGCCTCCGTTGATGATGGTTTGAAAGTGTTTGGCTTCTTGTTCCTTAATCCTAACTTCAAGATTGTCTTGAAGTTATCCAAGAGTTTCACAAGAGTGTTTCACAAGAACTTATTCCAAACAACAAACAATATAATCACAAAAACCAAATTTCCACAAGAATATGCAAGACAAGAAAAATTATTATCTTAATTCAATGGGAGGAAGAAGATACTTGTCTTGCTATTATGTGGGAACCATAACCCCCACTTTATAACAAATGAGTTACAAAACTCAAGAGTCACAAGCATGTAACCATGGTTACATATATGTAACCTTAGTTAGCCCATCATTAACTAAGGTTACCCTTTTGGGTATCTACACGTTGGTCCTACACTTTATATGACAACACATTGGCCCCCTTAACTTAATGTCCATAAGACCACTTATTTAGGCCAAACCAAAAGATAGCACATAACATATAATTTATCCATATATTGTTCATATGTATGTAGATATAAGTCCATATATCTTACAATCTCCCACTTGGACGAGATACACATACATATGTACAAACCTTAGCATTATATGTTACAATATAACCTTATGAGCTCAAAATTGCTATCACAATAAAATTGTCATGAACAATCCGGTCCATCAATCATACCAACATAGGAACTAAGAGCTCTTAGTTACTCATTCGTAACTAGAACCAACATAGATCACGTATATCAATATAACCAACGACATGGATCAAGTGTAGGTATGTAGCATGGAAATAACATAAAGTGTGGTCAATAGAATGTCTATTTCCAACTGGTTCTCTTTATTGAGATCAATCATAAACTGTAAGAGTACAAAAACTTTAAAACTGAATATCTGCGCAGATATAACTGAATTACTGAATTTCTGAATACAATGGACAATACATAAATGTACAATACAAACTCCCACTAAAATACATAATCCTTATCTGATTTGACACCCATACAAGCAATATGCTCATGAAATACTTTTGGTATCAATCCCTTAGTGAGTGGATCCGCAAGCATGGAGTTTGTACTAATGTACTCAATGCACAATTGTCCATTTTGTACTCTTTCTTTAACAACCCAAAATTTGACGTCCATATGTTTTGCTTTCGTCAAACTACTATTGTTATTAGCATAAAGGACTGCCGATCTGTTATCGCATAATAGCCTAATTGGGTTTTTAATGCTATCAACAATCCGCAGTCCACCAACAAAATTCCGCAGCCATAATGCCTCATTGGATGCTTCATAACATGCCATGAATTCCGCTTCCATGGTGGAAGTGGCCGTAAGAGTTTGCTTGATACTTCTCCAAGAGATAGCACCGCCAGCAAGCATGCAAATATAGCTTGAAGTAGACTTCAAACTATCCTGACACCCAGCAAAATCGGAATCGGTATACCCAATGATCTCAAGCTGGTTCGATTTTCGATATGTAAGCATGTAATCCTTTGTTCTCTGTAAGTACCTCATGACCCGTTTGGCTGCCTTCCAATGGTCCATTCCCGGATTGCTTAGATATCTGCCTAACATCTCAACAATGTATGCTATATCAGGTCGTGTACATACCTGAGCATACATCAGACTACCTACAGCCGAAGCATAAGGCGTCTTCTGCATTTCCGAAATTTCATAATTATTATTTGGGCACTGTTTGAGACTAAACTTGTCTCCTTTAGCAACAGGGGTGTTGCCTGGTTTACAATCCTGCATGCCAAATCTTTTCAGAACCTTATCGATATAGCCCTTTTGTGACAGACCGAGAACACCTTTGGAGCGATCTCGTTGTATCTGAATTCCTAATACAAAAGAAGCTTCACCAAGATCTTTCATTTCAAATTTCTTTGAAAGAAATTTCTTAGTTTCACGCAATAATGCTATATCATTACAGGCAAGCAGTATGTCATCGACATATAAAACCAGAAAAATATACTTACTCCCACTGAACTTATGGTATATATAGTCATCAGCAACATTCGGTTCAAAACCAAAAGATGTAATGACTGCACGAAACTTATAATACCATGACGGGAAGCCTGCTTGAGCCCATAGATGGATTTCTTTAATTTGCAAACCTTTTTCTCTGATTCATCCGAAACAAAGTTTTCAGGTTGCACCATATATATTGTTTCCTCAATGTCACCATTGAGAAATGCTGTCTTAACATCCATCTGATGAAGCTTAAGATCAAAATGTGCTACTAGTGCCATTATAGTCCTGAAAGAGTCTTTCGACGAAACTGGAGAGAAAGTCTCTTTATAATCAATGCCTTCCTTTTGAGTGTAGCCTTTTGCGACAAGACGAGCTTTATACTTAATAACATTGCCCCCTGAATCCCTTTTGGTTTTAAAAATCCATTTACAACCAATAGGTTTAATACCCTCGGGCAATGTAACAAGCTCCCAAACGTCATTATCGCTCATAGACTTCATCTCATCATTCATGGCATCAATCCACTTTTGAGAGTTAGAACCCTTAATGACTTGACGGAAGTTGATTGGATCATCTTCCTCAAGTCCAATATCACTTTCTTGTTCTTGGAGAAATACAACATAATCATCCGGAATTGCATTTCTCCTCTCTCTAGTGGATCTCCTTAATGGCACTTCAGTTTCTTGAGGTTGTTGAGTTTGATTTTCATTAGTAATTTCAGGATCCTGATTGGGGAGATTTTCGAGATTGTCTTGAACTGGAGTTGTGTGATCCGTGTCAGGAATGAGAACACCCTGACCAAGATCAACAACTTGAGGGAAAGACACATGTTCTTCCTCAAAGACAAAATCTCTAACAACTTCATCTCCCCACCCCCCAAACTCAATATCCTCAAAAAACCTAGCATTACCCGTCTCAAAAATAGTTCTAGAAGTGGGATCATAAAACTTAAAACCCTGGATCTTTCAGAGTATCCAACAAAATAGCTACTAACCGTCTTAGCATCCAGTTTCTTTTCATTCGGCCTATAAGGCCTTGCCTCAGCTGGATAACCCCAAATGTGTAAATGCCTAATACTGGGTTTATGCCCAGACCAAAGTTCATATGGGGTTTTGATTGTAGCTTTAGTTGGAACTTTATTAAGAATATAAGCTGCGGTTTTTAATGCTTCACCCCAGAGTGAGTCTGGTAAAGTAGTACGACAAATCATACTTCTTACCATATCCTTAAGGGTCCAATTTCGTCTCTCAGCTACACCATTCATCGTAGGACTTCCTGGCATAGTATACTGAGGGACGATCCCACACTCATCTAGGAATTTAGCAAATGGCCCTGGACGTTGTTCACCTGAACCATCATATCGACCATAGTATTCACTACCACGGTCAGATCTAACGGATTTAATTCTTTTGCTTAGTTGATTTTCAACTTCAGCCTTAAATGATTTGAACACATCTATGGATTGGGACTTTTCATGAATAAGATATAGGTACCCATAACGAGAGTAATCGTCTATGAATGTGATAAAGTATTGTTGACCATTCCTACAAGGAGTAGGAAATGGCCCACAAATATCCGTATCTATCAATTCTAAGACGTCCGAAGCTCTCTTAGCACCTAATCTCGTCTTGTTTGTTTGTTTTCCCTTGATACACTCAACATATATATCCGAATTTGAGGAATCAAGAGAATAGAGAATTCCATCTGACACTAGTTTCTGAATTCTTTGAAGGGATATGTGACCCAAACGTTTGTGCCAGAGTGATATAGAATTCTCATTAGTTAATTTTCTTTTGGTACCACTTAAACTTGTATGCAAGGTTTCATTATTTGAGGTTATTGTATCAACCAAATATAGGCTATCAAATGTTGATAAAAGACCAGTACCGATAAGATTTGAATTCTGAAAGAGACTAACTTTATTGTCACCAAAAGAACATGAATAATCGGATATGTCCAATTTGGGAATAGAAATTAAATTCCGTCTAAAAGACGGTACAACAAAAGTCTCATCCAAATCTAAATAAAAACCGGTCTTAAACAACAGCCTAAACTTTCCAATAGCCTCAACTGGCACCTTCTTGCCATCACCCACATAGATGTATCTTTCACCATCATTTGGTTTTCGGCAGTTCAGGCAACCCTGCATAGATATACTTATGTGAGTAGTAGCAGCAGAATCTACCCACCAAGTATCCTTAGGTACCAAAATTAAATTAACTTCAAAACAAACAAGAGAAAGAAATGTACCTTTTTTCGCACGCCAAGCGTGGTACTTGGTACAATCCTTCTTCACATGATTAGTCCCCTTACAGAAAAAGCAACCTAATTCAGTAATTTCAACCTTAGGTTCCTTATGTTGCTTATTCTTGGGCCTTGCAACCGCAACTTCCTTACCTTTCCTCTTCTTAGGATCCTTAGAAAAGGATGCCAAATGAGCACTTTCAGTCTTATCTTGCTTTATCCTTTCCTCCTCTTGCACACAATGTGAAATGAGCTCGTTAAGAGTCCATTTCTCCTTCAGGCAGTTGTAACTGACCTTAAACTGATTAAAGTGTGCAGGAAGAGATATCACAACTAAGTACACAAGCAGTTCCTCAGGTAATACTAGCTTGAGTGACTTAAGTTTCGAAGCAAGATGAGACATTTCCAAAATGTACTCCCTAATGTTTCCCTTGCCCTTATACCTCATGGAAACAAGTTTACTCAATAGTGTACTTGTTTCCGCCTTTTCGTTTTGTTCAAAACGCTTTTCAAGGTTTTCAAGGAAAACATTGGCATTAGCTTCATCATTCATAGTGCCCCTGAATGATTCTGGAATTGCACGTTTCATGATCATTTGACTCATGCGATTCGAGCGTTCCCACTTCTCCATCTCCCTCCTTTCATCAGGAGAGGATGTATCCTCAAGAGAAGCAGGTTGCTCATTCGGAAGTGCAAGGTCAAGATCCATGCAACCGAGAACGATCACAATGTTCCTTTCTATTCCTTAAAGTTTGTGCCGTTAAGCACAGGGATGCTATTGATGTTGGCAGATATCGAAGCAGCAGAAGAATTAACTGAAAATAGAACAAAAGGATTACTTAATACATGCTTATAAATACTTGAACTTTAACTTTACTTTATAGATTCAAAATAGGCAAATCCCATTACAAGACACCTAGCACAACATTGATTTTACTCTTTGGACAGAAAATCAACTTGTAAGTGGTACTCCTGGTGTAGTGATCAAATATTGACAATAAACTCCTGTCAAATATCAAGCCTTCTTTTGGGCCGACTTAATATTCACATGGAAAACCAAATAACTGTCACATATTTATCACCACAAGCATGTTCGAATTCCTGCCAAATAACAACCTTCCTTTGGGCGGTGTTAAACGCATGGAAGACTAACATCCACAGTCATCTTATATTTCAAGATCAATCAATCTACACAATATAGGTTACTTTGGCAACATAATGCTTCAATTGACTAATTTAAAATATTAGATGCTAAAAAAAAACCTTAGTTCCTTAAGCCATATTATGAATCTTAACTGAATATGTTACATGTTTTGACATGCAACATCTGAATATTAATTGTTATAGACTTAGTTGGACAATCCAAAATCTAAAATTTGATGGACTAAAACAATCAATATTCAAAACTTAAATATTACTGTATAATACATTAATAATTTAAAAACTTAATATTAATTGACATATTATAAATATGCAATTAAAATCTGAAACTTAAAAGACTTAAAAACGTTTTAATAATTATAAAAAACGTTTCTTACATTATGTCCTCATTAAACAACTAAAACAAAACATTTTCAGCACTTAAGTGCCAGATAATCGATTATCAGGTCCTTGATAACCGATTATCAGGGCTTGCTGGTCCAGGATAATCGATTATCTTAAACAGATAATCGATTATTCTGGCATTCTGGAATTACCAAATTTTGCTAAAAATTGAGATAATCGATTATTCAAAATTGAATAATCAATTATTCCACTTTTCTGTTTCAAAATTTTTATGAACTTAATTGCATAATCGATTATGCTCAATGCATAATCGATTATGCTACTGTTCTGTCCCAAAAATTTTACGACAAAAATTGACATAATCGATTATCAAAAAATTGATAATCGATTATTCACTGTTTCTGTTTTGCAAAATTTTGATTAACATATTCAACATAATCGATTATTCTAAGGCAATAATCGATTATTTTGGTATTCTGTCCAACGACTTAAAAAAAAAAATTTCAACAAGAAATTTAAAAATGGAATCATGTTTCTCATCAACCAAAATCATGCAAAATTCAATGTTTCAATTCAAGTAATGAAAACATGATATTAAAACATCAAAGTTCATCAGAAACATAACATTCTTAAAATCATGCTATTTCATGGTACTAGAATTTCATAAACAAAATTCTAACTTAACTTGAACATGAACTTTATATAACATGAATCTTATGAATATCCAAATTATCCAAATATGAAGGTGGCTCTGATACCAATTGTTAGAATAGTGATTTCGACTAAAATACAATATCCTTCATATCGAATAATTTAGAACAACAACAACATGAGCGGAAGCGTACCTGAATCCATTTGTGGAAATCCTTAAGCCTCCGTTGATGATGGTTTGAAAGTGTTTGGCTCCTTGTTCCTTAATCCTAACTTCAAGATTGTCTTGAAGTTATCCAAAAGTTTCACAAGAACTTCTTCCAAACAACAAACAATATAATCACAATAACCAAATTGGAGTATGTTTTTCCACAAGAATATGCAAGACAAGAAAAATTATTATCTTAATTCAATGGGAGGAAGAAGATACTTGTCTTGCTATTATGTGGGAACCATAACCCCCACTTTTTAACAAATGAGTTACAAAACTCAAGAGTCACAAGCATGTAACCATGGTTATATATATGTAACCTTAGTTAGCCCATCATTAACTAAGGTTACCCTTTTGGGTATCTACACATTGGTCCTACACTTTATATGACAACACATTGGCCCCCTTAACTTAATGTCCATAAGACCACTTATTTAGGCCAAACCAAAAAATTGCACATAACATATAATTTATCCATATATTGTTCATATATATGTAGATATAAGTCCATATATCTTACAGATAGCCTATATGGAGGGCTCTCTACTTGTCTATCGGGACCCAATAATCAATAACTTTAGATTTTTCTCCATTGTTAATATGGTTCCGAACATTGCATCGGCTTTTTTTTTCCCTTTCGTTTGTTTCACGTTTAGCTTCACGTGTACTTTCAAGTTTTTATATATAAAGAAGAAAATGGCATCTCAATAACTTGAAAACTATATATTTTTTTAAAAATAAAGGAGCTCTTCCTTTTCAGACTATTTGCTTACAAGTTCAACTAACTCATTTATCAAATACCTGCAATGTATATTGAAACTAACCAGAGGTCAATCGCTTTAGAAATCCTACAAAAATCATAAATTTTGTCAGCTAATGATGAGATGTCCATTCGTGTCGTCCTTGCCCACACCCCATAGTCTTCTTTTACTCACCCCCTCAACAAAAAAGAAGAAACCAAAAAATATGATGCAAATTTGAGGCAGTAACCTTAATTCTAAATTCCTATGTCACATAAGAATATCGTTACTCCATGGAAGTGGTAATTAGGGTAGGCGTTAGGTCAATTCGATTCGATTTTAAATATTATCGGTTTTACTTATCGGTTATTGATTTATAAATATTATAATTCGATAACCAAATCAATAAGATATTAGTTATCCGATAGTCGGTTATATATCGTTATCGATTCGATTATAATTTACCTCATAAGATAAAACAACTAAATTTTTTTGCAATATATAAAATAAAAAATCAAACTGTGCAGTATCTAAAAAATTTGCAATATATAAAACAAAAAATCAGTTGATTCTTAACAAAAGTAATATATAAAACAAAAAAATCAAACTGTACAGTTATGTGGGAAGTCCTGCACATTATATTGCATTCCTAACTCCAATTTGATAACGAAGCTCATTCCTAAAACAAAAAAAAAACGTATGTCAATATGAACGAAGCTCATTTCTAACCCCAATTTCCATTGTTCCCTCCTGCTGTAAAAAATGCTTATTGGGTTTATATATTGCTATCAATATATAAAACTGTTTTATACATTGCTTTTGAAAATAAAGTCCTAGTATATATTTAAGGGTAAATTAGTAAATTATTTTATTCTTGTTGGATTATTGGTTTTTCCCCAATAACAAAAATACAAACTGAGCATGAACCAATAATTTCCCAATAAAAAAAAATTAATATGTTACTGAACCGTTAACCTAATAAGCCAATATTGATAACTCAATAAAAATTTAACGGTTCGAGTTATCGATTTTATTCTAGGTATGCCTACCCCTAGTGGTAACCAAACAAGAGTCCCTGGTTATAAAATTGGTGTCTGGATTAGTTTTGTGTATCTGAGTCTTTCAATAATTTTGTATTGAGACAAATCTTTATCTTTCTTTTTAAGAGTAACTTAAAATGGAAAAAGGGGAAAAGTGTATTAAAAATGCATGTGAATTTTATAGAGTGCGGGTACCTTGTTTCTTGAAAGTGAGAAAGTAAGAGATGCGTAATGTGAGACCAAAATAATATTCACACATATATGCTCTTCACTATAATAAAGACTATAGTGACTGTCTCTCGATTAAAAAGAATATTTTTAAGTGATGATATATTCTTACACATAATTAAAAAGGTAACCATCAAATAAACTCATTAGGCTAATTCGTCAAGGACCGAAGAATGATAGTACTAGTCATTTTTTGAAACCAATGATTTGAATTGCAATAACCAAAAAGGAAATGTGAGGGCGTTAGTGTTGTGTTTGAATATGAATATAATTTTGGATTGTTTTTGAACTTTTATAAATAAAAATTTTAAAATAGTTTTTAAAATTTTTGAAAAATTTCAAAAATCATCTTCAAGTAAATTAAAAATTATATGACCATTCTGAAAAAAGTGAAATTTTTTGGAAAACAAGTAAAAAAATTGTTATGTCCAAACGGGCTCCTACTATATTCCAATTTCCATTTTCAGTTTCTTCATAGTCTTTATCTCAGGAAACGAAAAAATTAATTTAGAGAAAAAGAAAAAAAGTTTCAAACTTGACTGTGGGCCGTAACCAGAAAACTGGGCCCACTTAAAGCCAGCTGTACATCTCTCTCTCTCTCCACCTCCTTGGCTCCTTCTCTCTCTGAACTTTTCCATTTCATTTGCAGAGAGAGAGAGAGAGAAAAAGTAAGAGAAAATTATTCCTTCTCTTCCAATAATAAACAAATAAATTCATTCACAAAATTCACAAAACAAAAGTCGTACGAAGGAATTTTCTCTGTTTGTTTTTTCTCTTTCTGTGTCCAAAACCTTAAAACTCATGGCGGTATGATTCTCTATATTTTCCCGAATATATGCCTATAAATGTGAAATCTTCATGTTCATTCTTCTTATTTTATGGTAAAAGAAACCTTTTTTGAATTTCGATTGTTAGCTATATTTTGTTTGATTTTTGCCTGTCCTTTTCTTGGGTGAAAGCTGAAAAAAAAGGAACAAGGATTCTAGGTTTTTTTCTTTTTCCAGTTACAATATTAATTTCTCTATCTTATTAATTTTTTCAAAAAATGTTTAATTTGAAAATTGCGTAAAGCACTTCAAACTCATGGCGCTATGATTTTCAGTTTTCTCTATATTAACATAGATATATGCTCATGTATTCGAATTATTCATGTTTTATTGTTCGTATTTTATCGTTGCCATTCTTGAGCTTAGATTGTTTGGTAGTGATATTATTTTTCACCATATGAAAAAATAAAAATTTTACTAATAGTTTTTACACCATAAAATGTTGATATTTGCCTGTTCTTTTTTGGTCTCTCTATATTAACATGAATATATACTTATGTATGTCAATCTTCCTGCTTGATTGCTGTTATTTTATGGTAAAAGTAGCTTTTTCACTGTGAACTGGTGATACTTTGCTCTGTTCTTCTTTTGAAATACTTTAAAGTATTATGCATTTAGAAATTAAATAAAAGTACAAAAATCATCTTTTGCAATAATAAAATATTATTTCAAAGAAAGAAATGCTTGAGTCCTAAATGGTAATAGTGTCATGTAAATGCAATAGAGTGACTAATTATATCTCTTCAAGACAAAGCTCTACGTATTTTAAGAGATTTTTGAAATTTTGGGTTTATCTGTATTTTCTTTTCCAGTTTTTCTAATTTTATGTTCTATGGATCATGAGGAACATGGTAGGCAAATATAAAGGTGATTCTATTGGATTTTTATTGCCCCTTGATCTTTTTTTCTTCTTTTAAATAAATTGAAATCGAAATTTATTCTTTTAGTGAAATATTCGAAGTCATTAATGAAGTTTTCTCTTGGGTTTTCCATGTTAATTATGTTAACATATATATAGGTACAGAAAGTTATATATGCTATGTTCTTGAACTTGGCCTATGTGAAACTTGTATTACTGCTATATATATGTATAAAATAAATATGCTTTCCAATAAATAGGCATTTGCAAGTCTCAGGATTGAAGAAGAACAGTTTCTACTTCTCTTCTGAGAGATGATACTAATAGTTGAAAATATATAAACTATCTGTTGATGTAATCATTTCTAATTAAGAGAAGTTGTACTGGCAAATATGGTAAAGCATCCTCATTGGAAGCCCAAACTAAGCCCTGAACTTCTAGTGCTAACCTAGTTCCTTCAGGAATCCGGTAAACTTGGAGCTTCCACTTCTTACCTAAAATCTTTCACTTTCCTTACCTCATATAATTAATTTCCATTTTTACGCCAATAAGGGTAGGCTGTCCCGTCAGATATAGCTTTTAAGTAAAGTATTCAGATATTCATGCAGTACTATACTATTCTAGCATCAAAGTCATTCTAGAGTCTATATTTCTGTGCGATAAGAGAGTAACAGAAATAAGTATTCAGCATTTTATAATTCTAGCACATAGGAAATACAAATAAAAGCAAAGATCCATGAGTTCCTATTCTTTTTTTGTTTCAACCTTTTTTTCCAGGAATGAGGGGGTTTACTGTTGACAGATTCATGAGATAAATGGATCCTTTTCCTGCTCCTGGCATGTGCTTGTGCAGTCACATGAGCACTTACTCTTTTCCATGTATTGGTTTGATGCTTCACCTGACTTCTTTAGCTATGCTAAAACAATTGCATGGTGCTAATCCATTGGTTGATGGCTTGATGCTAATCTGATATGTGGCTGTAGGCCTCTTATCTAGGAATTGAGGAATTCTACTTAGCAAAAGATGTTTAGTCTACCATTACTAACATTTCTGCATAAGTAAATTGTTCTGCAGCCTTTTCTATTTTAACGTAGGTCGTAGAATTGCTAATCTGATAGTTAATCTTTTGATGTCTATAGGATAAAGGCCGTCCACTTCCAAAATTTGGAGAGTGGGATGTCAATGACCCAGCTTCTGCTGAGGGTTTCACGGTCATCTTTAACAAAGCTCGAAATGAGAAGAGAAGTGGAGGCAATACAAACTCACCACCAAAGGGTGACCCTGCATATAATAAGCATGGAGCAACTCTTGGAAAGCCTCAATCAGTAAGTTGTGGGCCTCTTCTGTAAGTCTTTGGCTAGCAGTGTGTGCAATACATGCATTTCTTTAGTACTTTTTCATTCCTTGACTTTGATGGTTGAGGAAATTGTTTCACAAAGTTTGAACGAACGTTAATATGTTGTTCTATTAGATTATCTTTGGAAAACATGGTGTTTTAAATCTTATTGTATGTTGTGCTTAAATCATTTCCCTTGTAAAGTATGTGCATAAATCAACACCAATTATCATTTTCTTACACAAGAAAGATAAACATTTCTTAGGGTTCTTTGCATTTTGAACCGCTAATGTGTGCATTATTTGCTTAATAAAATTTGTACTCTCCTTTGTTTGCTCATGATTTGTCTCATAATGTGTGCATTGTTTTTGAAATTTGCATCATGTCTTTTTATTTTTTCAGATTTCCATATTTATCTATCCTTTTTTAATTTGCACCTTATTCTTTGAAAAATCATAAAACAAATCATTTGTGAAAGGGCAGGACAGAAATAAAATATTTCAAGGCCAGTGTATTCCTTCTAGGAGGAATGGGTTGAGTACTTTCTGGCCTTACGAGTTTGTCTTTCAGTGTTATTTTTGCTAACTTTATTTCTTCATTCAGCCGACCTATTATATCATATGTAATTAAATATATGTTTTTCATGTCTTTTACTGTTGATCAGAATTGATTCCTTTAGTTACAGTGTCTAGGACTCTATCCCTTTGTTAGTTTTATAATTTTTCAAGCCATTTTTTGGCTAGTCTCATTCAATTGTATCCAATTCCATATATTCTTCTTTTGGCAAGTCAACAAAGTGTAACTTTTGCAAAGGTAAGGCAGTATTGTGAAACAAGCTAACTTTTTTGCTCATTTAATCACTTGACTTATCATGATAAGATCAAGTTACCACTAATTGTTGCTGTATGGAAGAGTACCCTTTCCTTTGCTGTACACATGCCTATGCCCCTTGACAATGAATTGTTTCCCTTCATAGTATAAAGGCTCTAAATTGTATTACAAATGAATTGTAAATTAAATAAAAGCTCATTAGAAGGAGCAAATCCATATAGATAGGGCTTATGACTGGACTTAGCTAAAGATAGGGCACAACAGAAGATCAAGATCCATATAGTTGATACCCACCAGTTGGGAATATATTTTAGACTTCTTAGAATTTTTTTAATATTGTTACATATAAAACTTTTTTTTCACTTTCACTTTTAATTTTATTTTGGTATGATGATGATAGAGTTGAGCTTAAAGAAAGAAGTGAAGCTTCATATAGCTGACCTCAACTTGGTTGGGACTGACGCAATAGTTGTTGTATAATGAGTAAATCCTGAACATATGAAGGTTTGGTGCACATTAAAAAATGGTGCACACATTAGGAGGCAACAACAACAACAACAATAACCCAGTATAATCCCACAAGTGGGGTCTGGGAAGAGTAATATGTACGCAGACCTTACCCCTACCCGAGGGACGGAGAGGCAGTTTCCAAGAGACCCTCGGCTCAAAAAAGCAACAAGAGACGATATATTAGTACTATCAACAGACTCATAATAAAATAACATAACATAACAAAATAACAACAATATAAGAAATATAGGAAATATGAAAAAAGAAAAAGAATAGGAAGAAGAAAGAGAAAAAGAAAAGGATGGAAATAGATAAAACCTTACATGATTAGCTGATCAGTAGCCTCCTAAGACTAACTTCTAACTGGCTAGCCTCACTCTAGTGCGCTGTGGAAATATCCCCAACTTCCCCCTAACCTAAAACCTTAATGCTCGACTTCCACGATTCCCTATCAAGGGACATGTCCTCAGTAATCTTAAGTCGCGCCGTGTCCTGCCTGATCACCTCTCCCCAATACTTCTTTGATCTCCCTCTACCTCTCCTCGTGCCCACCACAGCCAGTGGCTCACACCTTCTCACCGGTGCATCAGTGCTCCTCCTCTGAATGTGCCCGAACCATCTGAGTCTTGCTTCCTGTATCTTGTCCTCTATGGGTGCCACGCCCACCTTCTCTCAGATATCTTCATTCCTAATGTTATCCATCATTGTACGCCCGCACATCCAGCTCAACATCCTCGTCTTTGCTACTTTCATCTTCTGGATGTGTGAGTTCTTGGCCAGCCAACACTCGGTCTCATACAATATGGAAGGCTTAACCACTACTCTATAAAACTTACCTTTTAGTAACGATGACACTTTCTTGTCACACAAGACTCCTGTCGCTAGCCTCCACTTCATCTACCCACCCCTATACGGTGTATGACATACTCATCAATCTCCCCGCTCCATAAAAAATAAAGGATACGGTGCAACTCAAAATGATTCACTAGGGGTGCAACATTTAAAGAACTCACATTTGCCAAGACAAAGATTATATCTTGTATGTTTATATGATTGCTTCATATGCATTTTACAACTGTTTGCTTCTATAGAAAAGTTTGAACTCACAGTTTGAGCTTTGTGCATTGCCTTTGCATAACCATGCGGAATCCTAGCTTTGATGTTGATACTAAAATTGTAACTTTGTTGAGCTGTTGAACTTAAAATTAGGATACACAACATACATATAGCATCTACATACGTACATAGCGCACACACATACAGAGCAAGTTCACATATGTAAGCACTTGCTCGAGGAATTTCTCATGTGTGAGCAAACAGGAATCTATTCCCTTGTATTCGTAGGAAATCAAAGGACTTTACGTGGAAGCATGGTGTCCTTTTAATTGTGCAATTAACCCTCCTTAGCATTGAGCAAATTATCCAAGAATTGATTGTGTTCATTCATTCGTCAATGTAGGAGGTTCACGCTATACTTACATGCTTCTAGTCATGTGAGGAGCTGTTTCTGATGGCTAATAGAGTTGCTTGTGCATTGATATTTTCTTAGTACTGTTTAACATTAAATAGAGTTTTTTTACCATTTTATGATCTTTTCTCTCTGGTAGTAACTAGTAAGTTCGAATTATATTCATTAATTCCAGATAATAACTTTGTGGATGCATTCGTTTTCAGAAAAAATGGTTCTGCTGTATGCATTCTGCTGCTGCGGAATCATGAACTCTCTTTGCTCGTATCCATCACATTGGGGGGTGTTTGATCTGAAATGTAAAGTGTTCCTCAAGCCTGGAATTTGTTCTGTTGTGTTTTAGAATTTACTCAAATTTCGTCATTGAAATATATTCTGCTATCTATTTATTTATTTTTTGATCTTGATGTTATTATTGTTGCTTTTAGTCTGTCTTCCCATTTTCTTTCCAATGCTAGGTTTGGGGATTGGTTATTTTTTGCCATGTTTTCTTTTCGCATGCCCATATGTTAGCTTGCTATTATCAACTTCGTAAAAGAGGGGTTAAGGGATTTGAATAGCTCCGCCGATATCCAAGGTGTTATTCAAGGTAACAAGCTTAATTGCAGAAGCTTGACGAGTGCAAATTTTTAGAACCGATGGTCTATCGGAAATAACCCTTCTATCTCTCCATTCTCCGACCCTACTTGTGGGATTCTGTTGTTGACGAGTGCAAATATCCTCTACTTTGGGAGACAAGCCTGTTTGAGTTTGGTTACCATAAATGAGATTCAATGCATAGATTATACATATATATATAAATATATTCATTCATTTGCTGGCTATTTTTAGTTTAATATATTAGGTAGATGGCTATTTTGGGTTAATTCTTCAATATATATAGGAGTTTGGGCAATAATTAGTTGAAGTTGAAAAATAAGGTTGTTTTGAGTTGAAATTGAAAGAATATGAAAGTCAGAATGTGTGGATGTAAACTTCACTTGGCAACAAAATAAGTTAAAATTTTTGTGAGTGAAAATCATCATTTCTCTTGAAATACTGTTCAAACTTGTTTTTTAGTATTTCATCAGCATTTCTAACAAAGTTCAGTTCAACATTAACAATATTAATGGCTCAATTTCAATTCGCAAATAATGACTTAAATATTTGCAAGGCAAGTCACGACCGAACCCAGAGATTTAGAGAAATAGGTTTTGGTAACTTTATCTAATTTGATCGAAGTATTTTTATTAAGTTAAAAAATATATGTCTTTGAATTCTTTTTCTTTTGGATAGGGCTCAATGAAGAGTACTACCCGTCTTTATTTAACCATCTTCTTGTGATTTAACGACTAATTCAAAATTTGGCTATCTTGCATGCCAGTTTAGAAAAATAGAATAATAAAAGGAAAAGAAAGAAATTGCGTGACCTAAAATATATTGACATGAATGTTGTGAAAGAAAACTTAAAAGTATGGAAGGATATTAATATTAAAATATGTATACCGCGAATTTTATTTAAATAATATGATTAAAACGCAGAGTCGAACTTTTTGATATTTTTATTTTTCTTGAATCTTTATACAACAGATATACTTTTGTATTTTCTGCTGTTTACTAGTACATTAAACGTAAAACAAAATTGTCCTCAGTAATTACTAAAAGATTTATCTTTTCAAATAGTGCGTGGTGGAAATGGGATCACCGGTATTGAACCTAAATCTATTATGCAATTATTAGGCTATTGTGATTCCAGCTGAAATACTATGATATTATTCATTTAGAAATCACCTAATTTGGTGGAGGGTAGGGGTGTACATAAACCGGGTTGGTTCGGATTTTATAATTACCAAACCAAACCAATTGTGTCGGGTTATTAAATCTAAAGACCAAACCAAACCAATAAATTCGGGTTTTTCAATATCGGTTTTTCTCGGGTTTTCGGGTTATTCGGGTTTTTTCGAATTTTTTTCCGGTAAAATCTTCATAGAACAAAATATATAACGTATGCTCAAAATATTTCTTTAATCCTAGTAAGATACAACTATATAAAGTATTTTTCAAGAAAATAATACAAAATATGAGATATGTCATGACTCATGACATTATCTTAAAATATTCAACAATAAAAAATAATAAAATTATGTACTATAAATATTGCTAATTAAAAAGTCATAATAAAAATAAACATAATCTAAAAGCACTAATTCATGCTAAACTAGATAGACTAATGTGGGAGTATTAATTATATGCCTAAAAGCTAAAGAAAAATAAAAATAGGTTATGTATTTTTATCTAAGTTATTGCAAAATAAAAAATAGATATTTAATACATTCCCGTTCGTAATATTGAATTGAATGTCTTTTATTAGCATTAGTATTGATTGTTAGCATTATTTAATTTACTAATATTAATGGCTATAAAACTTATTGGAGCATTCAAAAGTCCTAAATCAAACCTTGAAATAATACCCTAAAAGATAAAATTATGAAATTACATTACAATAAGTATATTTATATATTAAATATATCTAAAATTGCTATATATGTAAAGTCGGGTTGGTTTGGTTTCGGTTTGACTTTTTTTAGTTAAAACCAAACCAAACCAATTATAGTCGGGTTTTTTTCAAACACCAAACCAAGTCAAACCAAACCATAGTCGGGTTTTTTTTTCCGGTTTGACTCGAATTATCGAGTTGGTACGGTTTATCGGTTTTCTTTGTACACCCCTAATGGAGGGTTAGACTTTAAGCCTTACACGTTGTTGGAAATGAACGAAATAAATATGAACAATGAGGAAGAAGACATATATTTTAATCCTCCTAATATGAGAGTACTTAGAATGGACTAATATATGACAAAGAAAGAATGAGTATACTCAACTAATTAAAGGATGCATTACCATTCAATTGTATTTTCTTGGTAATTAGGTCGCACCGTTGGAAGTTGGAACTCCATTATTTCCAAATCTCTCACTTTAAATTCACATTTAACAAAATATGGAGAAAAACCAACCTGAAGGTGGTGACTTGTGGTCAAAGAGCTGAAATTACATCTTCTGGACTAAAGCTCGGATACAATAGGAACATTAGCAAAAGAATAATCCGGTGTACTAAGCTTCCGCTATGTGCGATTCGAATAAGGACTGCAATCTAACTTTGATACAATACTCACTTCAAGATTAAATAATTTCTTCTTATATAACTAAGTCTTAGTTGACCAAATAATTCAATGTTTGTGTTGGTGCAAACCTGGGAGGTAGCAAGTACATTATGAAATAATTGAGATGTCCCACAACAAATTTAAACTATATATAGTGAAAATTTTAAGATTTTTTTTTCACTATCCATGAATTATAACCTTTTGTTTTCTATCAATATTGAAATAAAGTGACAAAAGAAAACTAGCTAGAAATCAAGCAAGATAATGAAACCCCAAGAACATCTCGTGCGATAATACAAGAAAACACAAGCCAAGAGATAAATTGAAATCAAGTGCATGTCATTCAAAATGAGGCTCTTGACTAAAGGTTAAATTGGCTAAACCATCAGCAACCGAAGTAGCCTCCTTATAGATACTAGCAGTAGAGACCATCTAGTTCCTAGCCAAGAGATAACAAATGTGATCTTATAAATAAAAGATTTTTGGCACCATATTATACACATTTAAATATATGGAATAAATAAAAATATCTCCTCTCTTGCTCTTTATATATTTATCTATTTCCGTATTACTTTGAGCTGAATTTCTTAATAAATTTATGATAATAAAGAAAATTTTCTGTAATTATTTAATAAGTGATCTTATATAAATAATTTTTATACAACTTCACATTGATCTGCGAACCAACTATTATAAAAAGAAAAGGAGGGTGTTTGGCTAAGCTTATAAGCTAATTTGACTAGGTTTTAAGCACTATTCGGCTTATCTACGCATTTGGTAAAGTTAAAAATTCTCGTAAGTCAAGTGCTTATAAGCCAAAAATAAGTCATAAGCTAGTCACCCCCAGCTTATGAATTTTTAGCTTATAAACACTTTAAGTATGACCAAAATTTTTACTATTTTATCCTTAAAATATTTCTTTTCAAATCAAAATTCCTACATCGATACTCACTGCCTCACGTATTTTTTCAACCTAACACCCCCCCCCCCCCTCCTTCAAGTCTGCGATTATTCTTGACTATTTGAGGTAAGCAAATTCTCTATTTCTTTGCATATTTATATCTATATAATTGTGTATTAATCTTTGAATTGTATGTAATAAATAAGAATATGTCAATTTTTTGGTGTATTGTTTTTTAAGTGCTAAAGACAATGCTTCTCTTAAAATATTTTATCCTAATTAGGTTTATTTTATTACTGAGAAATTTTTATCAATTTATTAATTATTATAACTTATGATTAATATACTTACAATAAAATAAATTATATTTAGCATAAATATTATCTTATCTAATTAAATTTGTATTTAAAATAAAATGACAAATATTGTTATGAAATAATATAAAAGACAAGAACAATAACTCAAGAACAAGAGCAAATAGAGAGAGAATAGGGAGAGAGAGAAGTATTCTTATTAATACTTGGGGTTATTTACAATGGTAGAGAGCACCTCTATTTATAGGGAGAAGAATGACTTAGCTTCAAGCTAAAACTCTTAGACATTCACTCTAAATAGACTTCTATTTTATAACACTCCCCCTTGAATGTCTATTCAATAATGTGCCTCATAAAACCTTAAAACCAAAACCCAATGGGAAAAATTAAAGTAAAGGAAAAAGAGTACACATGTTTGAATGTGCGCCTATTGGTTGCCTCGTTAAAAACCTTGCAAGGAAAACCCGGTGGGACAAAACCTTGTAAGGGAAAAAGAGTGCAACGAGTCCCTAATGAGTACATCAATTTATATCCTTGAGCATTTGCATTCCAATCTTGTGCATCATCTTCAAAACGATCTTTGGTAGAGATTTGATAAATAAATCAACCATATTGACTTAAATAAATATTCCGCACCTTGAAATCATCATTCTTGATAGATATGAACATCTTCATATAATGTCGTGGAATAACTCCTCAATATCTCCAAAGATGTATTCTCAATGCCATCATGCTTATAGTTATAGCAAGATACATATGTACACAAATTGCACTTAGGATGTGGTACTTCAGGACCACGAATTGCATATGCTTCAAGCAACTTAAATCTTTCAAGTTAAGTCATATAAGCCATATAATAGACTTTAGATGCATATCAAGTTTTCCATGTCATGCTAGACAAATAAGATATCGAAAACTGACTATACATACCTTTGACTTTTATACTTTCAAGCATTTGAACTATAGGTTCAAAACTACATGTCTTTCATATGGAATCAATTCTTCTTGAATTGTATACTCTTCCATTTAGTTACTTTCTTTGGGTCAGTAAATGCGTATAGCATGCTTTGCAATATGTTGCAATTGAATTATCCTTTTATGAACTTCAGGTTCATATCATGATATTCGGGGATATACATATACAAATGATAATTCATCCCGTGTAACCTTTTCTCAAGTGTTTATCATGTCTCCCCCTCATGTTAGTAAAGCTAACTTGTTTCCTCAACTTTGGGAAATCATCTTTGTGCATTATCATGTCAATATACACGGCACATTAATAATAAGATGAAATTATTTGGTTCCTGACCCTGAACCACTTGTGAGGGGAGAATATACTCTCGTATACAACTTATATCAAATTGATATATATAACTTTGTTCTCATAAGAAACAGTTTAGCTATTAAGTGGAAGCACTCAATAATTATCTTGCTAAACCAACTTTGATATAAACCAACTTATCAAGATTAACTATCTTGAGTAGAGAATCTGGAAATTATGCTCGAAGTTAGATTACTGAGCAATTTACCTCGCAAGCACCGGCCAGGCTGCGGGTTAATAACAATTGCGCATGTAACCATATCATAGATGCATCATATGTGGTATACATGGCAGGTGAATGGGCCCATATTCACCTTTGATATTTCCAAAATTTATGGGCTTCAACCCGAACTCTTTAGTTGGTCAGTTCATTAATGAGAACAAGTGATACAAGAGAATTCGTAAAGAACTTTCTAGTTCTTTGATATTCACCTATGTGAATTAGCACATCATACTTAAAATGAGATGGCTAACACGAATGCCAACTGAATAAATTATCAATATTGGTAACCATGACATGTGTACTTATCAATAAACTTCAGGTTTATTATGACATGGGATTTTATACCAATAGATATCCACTTTATTGTGGCATTATTTCGTTTGTGTAGTACAAACTGGAGAACAAAGCGGGTAGCTTTTCATATGCAAATTACCCCGCTACAAGTTGTAGTAATAGGAGATATCAAAGCCTTCCTTTATTTATAGTCTCAATATAATCAATCGCTTTCGCGTGTACTTTGGAAACTGAATAAGTTTCTTTGAGACTTATTACAGCACAATACTCAATTGTGTTTCTCCAACATAGTAATAATTGGCTCTTCTAGAGCTCTCAATTAATTTTGTACTACCACAGATTCATCAACATCCATGTGGTGAATATCTTTCTTAAAGAGAAAGTTATACCATTATGGTCATGTCAAACTTATATGCAAGATATGTTTCTTGCATTATCGTTGTCCTTTAATAGTCATATTTCCAAAATACTTTGGCGTACAATAGGTACGTGACCAACGATCATTCATGCCATATATCATCTCAAACCTCCTTCTAGGGGTGAGTGTGGTATCATCTCAAGCCTCCTTCTAGGAGTGAGTGTGGTATATTCAATACCAATTTCATGTTCATATTCTTCCAATAATGAATATGTATTCGTGAATCAAATGTTGTCACATTCACTTCGAGGATATGTGATTTTGTTATCCTTTTCAAATCTATAAATGCGTCAGAGCATTTGATTTGCTATTATTTGCAAATGGATAATCTTTTGTGCCTCTTTCACAAATAGAGGTATGTGGATCAAGATGAGATAATGATGCATTTTTCCACAAAATTTCCCGTTTGGTTTCACCAACTTCTCCCCCTAATTTTGGGAAAAGTGTCTCATCAAATTGACAGTCTGCAAATCGTGCAGTAAACAAGTCGCCTGTCAATGTTTCGAGGTAGCGAATGATGGAGGGCGATTCAAACCCAACATATATTCCTAACCTTCTTTGCAGACCCATTTTGGTGCGGGATGGCGGTGCTAAAGGCACATATACTGCGCATCCAAAAATTCTTAAATGGGATATATTGGGTCCATGACCCAAAACCAATTGCAACGGGGAATATTTGTGTCAATTCGTCAGTCAGAGACGAAGTAGCATTGCTGTATGCAAAATGGCGTGAACCCAAACCGAAGTGGGCAGCCTACGAACTAGCATTGCTGCATGCAAAATGGCGTGAACCCAAACCAAAGTGGGCAGCCGACGAACTAGCATTGCTGCATGCAAAATGGCGTGAACCCAAACCAAAGTGGGCAGCCGACGAACTAGCATTGCTGCATGCAAAATGGCGTGAACCCAAACCGAAATGGGCAGCCTCGTTTTCATGAAGAATTCAAGATTATTCTCATCTATTGTCTCAATATGATATCCATTTTGAATGATATCTTTAAAACTCAACAAGTTCTTCTTAGACTTGGAGGAGAATATTGCATTCTCTAAGATAAACGTCATGCCTTTGGGCAGAGTTACAGTTGCTCTTCCGGAGCCTTCAATCAATTTAATTCCCATGATTTGATATACAAAAGAAAATATACGAACATGAGAATAAACAACTTCAATTCGTTTGTGTCACATAATATTTTCAAAATCTGCTGCTAACAGTTGACTAACAAAATCAGATAGTCGATTATATGTTTTCCATAATCGATTACTATGCAGTTTGAAAATTTTAGTTTAAACGTTTTCATAAAACAAGCGATTGTTAAACACACACAATCGATTGTTGAGCATTGACAATCGATTGTTAAACATAGACAATCGATTATTTGCTATTTTTGAAAAACTTCAGATCACTGTCTTAAGACAATCGATTGTTAGACATAGACAATCGATTGTTGGTTATTTTTGAAAAATTCCAGACCTCACTGTATAAAGACAATCGATTGTTATGCATAGACAATCGATTGTGGATGATTTTTGAAAAATTCCAGATTACACTGTCTAACGACAATCGATTGTTAGACATAGACAATCGATTGTGGATGATTTTTGAAAAATTCCAGATTACACTGTCTAACGACAATCGATTGTTAGACATAGACAATCGATTGTGGATGATTTTTGAAAAATTCCAGATTACACTGTCTAACGACAATCGATTGTTAGACATAGACAATCGATTGTGGATGATTTTTGAAAAATTCCAGAACACACTGTTTTAAAGACAATCGATTGTTGATCATTGACAATCGATTGTTTTGCAGTTTTTATGCGAAATATGAGATAACCGACTAGTTTTTCAGGTTAGTCGATTACCTCTACTGGAAAGTAAAAATATTATTGATATTTGAGCATATTGATACATTCTAAAGAACTAATACTAACATTATGTCATGAACTAACTAATACGAGCTAATACTGATGGCTATTAGTTTATTCATTCACTAATACAAACAAGTAAAATAAAATCAAATAGCTCCATCTTCTTTCATCACGGATCCATCACCGATTAGGTGGTCTATCTTCCCCTCGGGTTGCTCAAAGAAGTCTGCCACATCCAAGTGGGTGATGTCAAAGTTGTCGTCAGAGACAAAATTCGTTTCAGGGCGTTTACTCTTTCGAGATGCTTGATAAAGGTCAACCAAAAGTCATGGTATACGGCAAGCCTTTGACCAGTGCCCGTTTTCACCGCAACGATAATATATAGTTTATAAACTATTTGCTTTTGGGTTCTTATCGTATCGTGCTTGTGGCAGAGTGACCAACTTCAGGTTGTCATATTTCTTCTTTAAGCCATTCCACAAGATAGGTGGATCCTTGACAGTGAGATATTCAATCTTCAAACCTTCATCAAGGTGATGGCGCAAGAAAATCAAGGCCTTCGCACATTCTTGGGTGGATGCTTTTTCTCTATCTTTGATGGTGTCTCCGAGACCCATAGCATCTAAGTGGATTTCAGCATCCAACACCCATGTCATATAGTTCTTGCCCGAAATTTCAAGGGCAACGAACTTTTTTTTCATAATGTCAGACATAAAACAGATTTACATCAAGAGCGTGTTCACACTTACGGGCTCTATTACAATTATCACATTCACTTCAGGGAATGGATCAAAATCATGTGCTTTACACAATCTCATGTCAAATATTACTTTCATAAAGTGAAAGATTATTTTGAGAATCCTTATTGTTCTCATTACCACAATAATGACGATTATAACTTCGTCTATTGCCATGTCCACATCCATTGATACCTTTACGGTAATTAGTCTTCTTTCAGACTTATCACATACTGCTACCACATTCTCTAAAGGGAATGGAGCAAATTCAATTGGACGGAATTCTTTGCCACGTCCACATTCATTGATACCTTCATGGTAATATTTTAGTCTTCTTTCAGACTTATCATATACTGCTTCCACATTCTCTAAAGGGAATGGAGCAAATTCAATGGGACGGATTTTTAATTATTTGCCCACAATCATACATGAATTTAATCATGGCAGGACATAGAGATTTAACCATTTCATGTGGTTATAATTTCTTACAAACTCCATTAGAGTTATAATCAAACTTTGTTTGTATATTCAATCAAATCGTAGAATTTCAAGAATTTGAAAGGGAAAAGTAAATTACTTACCTTTAAGGTATACCAATTATATTTTCAATGTTTTCTTCCTTTTCTCCACTGACGCAGACGACGGCGGCTCCGATGCGGAGAAATTGACGGCGGCTTAATCTTCTTAAAGAGCTTCTTGAGACGGTAGAGTCTCGTGCTGATAACGTGTTATGAAATAATATAAAAGACAAGAACAATAACTCAAGAACAAGAGCAAATAGAGAGAGAATAGGGAGAGAGAGAAGTATTCTTATTAATACTTGGGTTATTTACAATGGTAGAGAGCACCTCTATTTATAGGGAGAAGAATGACTTAGCTTCAAGCTAAAACTCTTATACATTCACTCTAAATAGACTTCTATTTTATAACAAATATAATATTTTGTATGTGAATCATCTTAAATCTAAAATTTTAAAGAAATTACACCCTTATAAATATAAACAATTCTAAGGTTATTCAAATCATTTTAATAGAAAAAGAGCTTATCAGCACTTTTTTTGGTAGATACTGCAGTATTTTATTATCAATTATAGCATTTATGTCCAAACAAGTAATTGATTATTTATTAAATCAATTTTACTACTTCAAAATACTTTTAACACCTAATGCGAGCTAATTCAAATCTGCTAATCCACACCGGGTCTTGTTTGATGGCAGAGTTATACAATCTCTGGTGAAACTTAGGTAATTGTGGATTAATTTCGTTTTTCAGAACACCTCACGCCACTGAGGCACTACACAAACAGTTGAGAATAATCTCTCTCTCTCTCTCTCTCTCTCTCTCTCTCTCTCTCTCTCTCTCCATATCTTTGTGTTTCTTATCTTTGTTTTTGCAAATGGAGGGTCCTTCTGTTGTCTCAGTGACATCCAATCTTTAGCCTTAGTCTCTGAATTCAGGTTCACTATTCTTGATATGGGTCACCATATTTTTTTCTTCTAATTTTGCTGGTTCATAGCTATTCCTGGTTTTTTTGAACACGCCATCAAATGGGTTTGACTGGTTTCTTATGAGTCTTTGGGTGAGTTCAAGATTACTTTTGTCCATTGTTTTTTGGCTTTATATACACTTTTAGTTCTACCATTTGTACAGAATTTGATGGCTGCTTTGTGTTTGAATACTGCTTTAATGTTCTGGATCTAGTGTTCTCTTTGTTAATCTTTTGATTTGGAGGATTACATAGCGGACCCCAGCTATTTTAGGATTGAGTTGTAGTTGTTGTATGGCTGTGTTGAAATACTTTTTGGTTCGAGCAATATTGTTGAATTTGATAGCAGCTTATATACTGTTAACGATGCTGTTTTTCTCTGGGATAAGGTAATAGTGCTGCTTTAATCTTCTGGATCTGGTATTCTGTTTGTTAATTTGAGATTTGTATGGTTTGTTAATTTAGATCTTAGTTCAATTCCAAGTTAGATTTAGGCTATGTGATATATAGCAGGTAAATTTGTACTTCCTCCTATTGTCTTGATTTGGTTTAACCTGGGCTGTAAGTTTGCTTCAATTTTATGGCTTTCAGTAATTATGATATTATCAAAATTAATTCGTCAATCAATTAACTGTGCTTCAAGTGTAAACTGGTTGGGTTAGGCTATGTCAATCCTCTATATATTAGTACGCGCTAGTTGGTGTTGTCAAAATTTGCAAAAAGGAGAAGATATATGCCAGGTGTAGATACTGAGGTTCTAGTGGTTTTTGCCTGCGACAGTATTGCCTGTTTCAGTTTTGATTTAGAACACTTCAATTAATAGGACGGATACCTCATACCTCCACTCGGTTGCTCTATAGATCTCTCCAGGCTGAAAAGGGCATTCTTACTATCTTCTCTAATTATGTTAGGGTAGAATTTTTTCGCTAGTGTATATTTAACTGACTATAATTATCTCTTTTTATCAAGGATTGAGATGGAAATTTATTATACCTGTCTCAATTGTGGTTTTATACAAAAGATGTAGTTAATATATATTCGGCATTTGACTGTTATCTTTCAGTCTTATAATTGCAGATTCAGACAGTATTTGATCTAGTGGAATATTTAAATCCGTACATTATGTGGCTGTTTCCATTTGGGATCTCAAATTTGGCATAAACTTTTACCTCACATCTCCAATCAATTTGTCTGTAAATAGTTTTAGCTTATTATTACAAAAATGCATGAAGGCCTTATCAAGCAAATTCATGCAGTTATGTCAACATCACACATATACATGAACGATTTGTCACTTTGGTGTGTATGCAAGTTATGGAGATCTATATTCTGCCGAATTTCTGTTTCCAAAAAGTCCAAACCTGAATGTTTTTGCTTTTGATTGGATCATTTCAACTTTAGCATTCTATATGTATCCTGAACACTAGTGGCTAATTTTCTATACTTCAATAATTGAGAGCTGTTACGGATAAGTACAAATTTCCAATTGTGTTGAAAGCATATGTTTGTCTATTGGATCTGAATAAAGATGCATAGTATGATAAATAGGATTGGATTTGAATCAGATGAGTTGGTGGGAGGTGCCTTGACTGATATGTATGATAAATATGGCAATATCGAGATGCCTAATTGGTTCTTGTCAGAATGGTTAAGAGAGATATTGTATACTCAGCACGAGTGACATGCATATTCTAATGTGGGAAAATTGAAGAATCCCTTAATTTTGTTTTTACAAAAACAAGATTAGAAGGCAAAAAGCCAAACGATTTTACATGGAATGTGATGATCACTGGATGCGCTTGGAAAGGAGATTGTGAAGCGGCTTTTTTGTTGTTCTCGAAATCAGTAAAGAGGGGTTGACTTCCAGATTTGGTTACTTGGAATGCAATGATTTCGTGGTTGCCAAGGATCTCCTGAAGCTTTAGCATTATTTCAGTATATGCTAGCTGCTGGAGTTAAGCCTCATGAAGTTAGTCTCACCGGGCTTCTTCCAATGTGGGGTATTTTGGCACTGTGGGGAATATTCATGTTCTGATCTAAAGAGTGGAGCATTTTGGTAACTGTGGTTGTTGCTAGTGCTTCAAATATAGGAGTGGAAAGATGCTTGAAATATTTTGAATTTCCCTTCAATAGAGTTGCATCATGGAATGCAGTGATAGGATTTTTCATGAAGATGGCGGGATGGAATATACGATCCAACTTTTCAAGAGTATGAGAGAGTGTTGTCAAATTTCTCCTCTTTCTGCATGTATCATGGTGGTTTAGTCAGGAGGGGTTTGAAGATCTTTTGATTCATGGAGGAGTCTTAAATCGAGAAAAGAGCATTATGATTGAACTGCTTGTGCTTGATCTTTGTGTCGTGTTGGGAGGATAGATGAGGTTTAGATACAATCAAACATATGCCAATGGAAGTTACCTTTTCAAATTTTTGGGGTTTCCTTCAGTGGTTGTTAAGATGGCAAAGCATATAGTGCGTTATTATTGATAAAACCGATCAGTTTTGTACCTTTCTCTTAGTGCCAGTCTGAAAAACGCCTTGGGTGACTCTCTTTGACAAAGGAGAGCGTATTGGATTTTGACTTGCTTATTTCTAAAGCCTTCTAATGGTTTGCTTTCTCCCAAAAATCTCTGCAATTGTATTTGCTGATCACCTACTTGATAGTAATTGTACTTTGGTCTTTTTACTCAGAGGGCGTTCAGCTATTCTCACAGACTGGTCGTGGAGGAGGCAGATATAACTTCTAGACCCTGTTAGAAGTACTAAAGAAATATTTTAGGACCTTGACTTTTTCACAGCCTGCGCGTTCAAATTTAGATCTGCTGATGGTTCTGCATTAAGTTTGAGAAACATCATCACTGTGTGCATCAGTGTTTAAGGTAAGATTTTGACATTTCTCATTTTGGTTTTTGCTTCAAGATTGGTTTTTGATAGACCAGAGTTCTAAAAGAAAAATGTACTGTGTGTTTTTTCCACTAAGAAATTAACATGGTGAAGGATAATTTTCTAGCTTCTAATTGTTATATTAACTTAATTGTTCAGTGGTATATTTTTCTCTTGTCCAATTTAGAATAACTTATCAATCACGCGGCAACTTCCTCAAAACTTAGGCTCAGTTCAGCCGAAATTGCCTTGCTAATGGATGCTACGATTTCTTGTCTTATTACACAATTTATGTCCTCTAAGTCGGACCTCCTGTAACATGGCATTTGATACAATCAAGAGCATGATCACCTCAATTGCATAATTTTGCTTTCTCTTTCGTAAACTGAAAGATTTTCTTGCCTCCCCTTACCATGTATTACCTGTAAAAACAAAAGAAAAATGAGACGTTGCGTTTGCTTAACGGTTGATGACATGTCATGACTTTTTAAGTGTTGTGGCAGTATTTTGTTCTATTACCTGGAAAAGAGAGATAATTGACTGTCCTACTATATGATTGTTTTTTTTTTTGGCCTTCCATTAGAAACCTTGGTTTGGTTAGCCTCTGCTAAAGGTTTCGTTTGTTTAGCAGGTATTTCAAGTGCAACTTTGCTGAAGTCACAGGTCCTTAAGCCATGGTTCGAGGTAGAGGGAAAGGGAAGAAACTGACTGTGAGTGACCATGATGATCCAGGAAGCGACGAGGAAGAGAAAATCCCTGCACAGAAGAGACGGGGAAGGCCACAAAAGTCGCTTAAAGATGACATTGACAAAGAAGTAGCTGAAATAATAGAAGAGGAGGACGCCGAGGATGAAAAAACTGGAATTCCAAACTTAGAGATAAAAAGTTCTACTGCATTGGAGAACGGAAAGAAGAGGAAATGGAATACGCGGTTGAAGAAAAAACATGATTCAGCAGAAGAGGAAAATGGTAATGGAACCAGATCAAGCACTGATGAGTCTACTCGATCCAATGGTTTTCGTCATAATAGGCATAGGCGGAAAAACAAGCCTCGTCGTGCTGCAGAAGCTGGTGTTGAGTGCAAATGAAATGGATTTTGTTCCCTTTATGATGACAGATGCCTCCTTTTACCTTGTAAATTACTCGTATTTTCTTGATTGCTTCTCAATTTGGTGATTCGTTATATTGACATTTCTTAACATTGTAGAGGGTCTTGAGAGTGGAAAATTAATTATACCACGTGCATTTTCAGCCTTAATAATACGTTTGTTGATAATTCATACTTGAAATTTTCAAGCTAAAGCCCCTCTTTTAATTTTTGTGCGGTTCTTGGCTTTTGAAGAGCAGCTACGAGGGAGAGAGACCACTGAAGTGAAGGTTAGGATGGTTGGTATCTTCTACTTTTTACTTTAAAGTCTTGAGAATGAAGAATCTCTTGGTTGTTTTATCAGGATGTGTTGCTTCTTGAAGAAATGTATTTTTTATTTGGTGCAAAGGATAACATTATATTAAAACAAATTAGTAATAGTACAAGTAGTTGTAGTCAACCTATTTTAATGTCCTAAGGGGAGCGACCTCGCGATGGGTCATAACAAAAAGAGGCATCCGGGGAAAAACTACTTCTAGTAGGGCTTATATTTTTATTAACCCCTCCCAAATTAAGAGAATCTATAGTATTTCCATACTTCCCTTCCAGCGTGACTCGAACCCAGAACCTATATTAGTAATATTACATAGAGGGTGTAAAAGAGGTATTTGCAAATGGTGTGAAGGTGGAAGAGTTGGTAGAGCCGCTCTTCTCACAAAAAGCTTGCATATGCGATCATCTACCAGTGCTGTTGTAACAAAACGTGATAAAAGCAACTTGATTTTGTTTCCTGTAGGTGTAAAGTATTGCTGGATCATCCAATTGTGCGACCAGAAACCTCAATTATTAATGTGTTAGCATATAGCGGATGCGATGTTTGTAGGAAATTAATTATATTCTGGGCATCTACCACTTCCATTGGTTTGTATCCATGTATAAAAGCTAATTTCAACCCATGATAGAGTGCAAATAGTTTCGATTCCATGTTCCCGTGAGAGAAATGGTAACATGATAGGCTATAATTATGCATTATAATCGCTTATTACACTTAAATTTACTGCACTTTAATTGAATTTGAGCTTTAATAGCTAGTGTCTTGCACTAATTATGTATTTTATGCCTTGTAGGAGTGATTCCGAACGATATAGATATTATAGAATGAAATTAAGTGATTTAGAGCTTTATGTTTGAGTAAAAGCTTAAGTAATTAAATCGGGATCGTACTCGGGGGTCAACAGATGATAGTTAGAAGAAACGAAGAACCAAGTGAGCATATTGCGCAATGTCTATTAAAATGCACATACCGTTTTGCTCAGAACTCCATTGGGCTCCACAATATATGCCTGGAAATCTAACTCAAAGTGGTACAAGTTTCATGTTTTACATTTTTCCAAATTCCAAACGAAACAGGGTGAAAAATGTGCGTCAAAAGCGCCGCCGCACTCAGGCCGCACTCGTCAGGCAAAATCAAAGTGGATATGCGCGGTCTGAGCGCGGTCCAAGCGCGGCCGCACACGTCCTGTCCGAAAAATGTGTCATTTTTAGAGTAGGAGAAGGTGTAATTATTTGGTCACAACCTACTTGGTAAATATACATGGAAAACGGTATTTTGAGGATGTTAGACAGATTTGAGACACAGATTCGATCTAAGGAGGAAGAGACACAATAGGAGCAAGGGGGAATTCTTCTACGAGTTTTTCCTTCCTCTTCGTATTTTTCATTGTTGGTTATCACTTTTAGTATTGTAGTTTTGCATACTATTATGAATAGCTAATTTGTTATCTAGGATTTTGATGGAACATTTTTTAGGATAAATTCTTATTATGTTTTTATATAATTGAGCCGTAATATTTTCTCTATTTGTTCAACTATATTATTCTTGTGGTTGTTTGAAAGTCCCTCAATTAGCTGTACCGATTTAGTATATATTACTCGGAGAGAGTGCATATTTAGGTAGTTGTTAAACAACATCACTCCCGACGTACGTGAGGAATCGATAACCAAGGGTTTGAGGGTGGGATTAGGGATAACGAAATCTTGGATGCGATCTAATTGAGCTGTAACTAAAGCCAACTAGCGTAACTTGGGAGAGTATGTCTAGTAAATTCTCGTAATTACTCGGAAGAGAATTACAACACGCAGAGCACTCATGATCGGTAGATAATGTTTAGGCGAAATTATAGAAGACATAGCGGGAAGGATTTCGAAAATTGGGGGAATCATAACTCTAGACCTCCTTAATTTTTTCTCCAACATGTAGTATCTTTAGTGTTAATTTATTATTATAATTTATTAGTTAGTTAGTTAAACACAAGAATCTTAATATCTATAAGTTAGGAATTGTTCAAACTTGTATTATTGGTAATCGTGAATAATTGTAGCTAAGCCTTAGTTCTCTGTGAGATTTTACTCCGGACTTGAAAACTAGATTATATTTTCAATGAGTGCTTAGTCATTTTTATAAGGTATAGTTGGGCGTGATCAAATTTTGGCGTCGTTGCCAGAGAACTAACGGTGTAGCTATAGGTGTACATATTGCTAGGTTGCAAGTTTGAACTTTTATTTTTGCTTTGTTGTAATATATATATAAAATCACTTGTTAATTTGAGAAACATGACATTCTGGAATTATGTGAGTTTGGATGTTGGTAATTCTACTTTAATCCTCCTTATGCATATTTCGAAGAAAACCACCCATGGCAAAAATTTTAAAATATTTTCGAGAGCGAGTTATGTGCCTTGATATGTGTGGTGGTCAAGATGATGACTTTTATGGTTGTGCTTATATTTCTTATCTTTACACAACCCCATACTTTGATGGTTCTTCTTTTTCTTGTGAAGTTAATAGGAAGAAAGAACCCATAGATGATGACCTAAAAGAGATCAAGGATATGCAAAGGTTCCTTGTGGAACAAAATAATGAGAAATAACTGCACATGCAAAGTCAAGATGTTGTTATTCGCAACCTGAAGGCACAAGTGAGTCAACTAGTTGAGGTAGTTAACGTTCTACAAACTAATATTGTAGATAGTAGCCAAAAAGAGCATGGATTAGATGCCGAAATTATGGTGCAAATGGAGGAGGTCAGAGTAGAAAACCAACAATCTAACCAACTAGAATTTGATAATGGCGATGTTGAAGAAGTGGGACTAGATTCAACCAAGGACATTGAGGATATAAATTTTGTTGACTCTAGTATCATTGAAGTTGAAGATGTTGAAAGTCCTGAAGTTCATGTGTGTGAGCGCATTGGTCCACACTCCAAGCATTTCTTCACATTGTGTTTGGATGATGATATGGATAGAGTCATCTGAATCAATTGAAGAATCAAGAAATGAGGAACAAGGTGCATATATTTTTGAATTCTTCTTGCCAGAAAGCTAGGATTACATACCTCATACAAAGGCCAATGAGTGCAAAATATTATATTATTTCCTTGGGCCAGTTAGATTCGTTCCACCACCCCAAGAGCATAATCATTAGCTTAAATCAAAATTTGGGGTTCAATTCATAAGCTCGAGGTAGAGACAAAAATTGATTCATGTCGTGCCGCTACGTTAAATCAAGGCTTGTTGGAAGATAACCCAAATTTACTGGTTTTTTTATAATTGTATTATTTTTGTAGTGTCAATTTTTTATCTTCTAGGAACATGTAAATCAAAACTATTGGAAGGAAGCAATACCAAACCAAATGATTGGAACTAAGTGTGAGGTACCCGCACGAAGGATCAAGCTTGGAAGAAATCTGAGTAACCCATGAGATGCTAGCGTTTTGGCCTTTGGCCTACCAAGGAATCTCTATTACCCTTTTATTTAAAGGGTGGGGTGAGGAGATTGTCTGGATGACTTTCTATACTACATTAGTTGTGTTAATTTAATTTAATAATATTTTAAGAAAAAAAAGATTGAACTTTTTCCGATAATGGATCTATTAGACAATTTTCTTGAGGGATTTAAGTCTAAAGAAAAAGACAAAGAGATTTTCTTTTGTTAGGTACTGTAGCAATTCCCCCTTGATTTTTCTTTGTGCCACGATTCTTTTCCAAAGGTTTTATTGAACTGGGTGTAGTTAGTCTTTTTTTTGGGGAGTATGAGTCATTGTGTTGCTTTTTGAATTGAAGCAATATCTCTTGACTTTGTTATGCCTTGAGAACATTGAGCACTTTGGTTGTGACGCTTAGGATTAGTTTTTAACTCTCCTATAAGTACTTTAAATTGTATGATTTTAACTTTTCTTAACTGCTTTGAATAGAATGTCTTGATAAATCCAATCCTGAGTGAGTTATATGTCATGTGTGTGTGAGGTTTGGGTATTATTTTATGCATTGCATTTGATGCCCAGAACTTGCCCCGTATATTTGCAAAGCGAAATAGTAGGTTTGTTCAGTCTTAGAAGTGATATAGACATTTCTTTGTTGAGACAGATATGTATATTTACCCGCCTAATTGTTATGTATCGTAGTTAACCCCTTTGAGCATGTAATCCTGTTTCTTTAGCAACCACATTACAAGCCTTACCCATTTGTTTGAATTAACCATTTATTTGAACCTTCTAACCTCTCATGAGTGTTTGAATTGTTATGAGTTGAATAAAAGTTAAAATGTGGGGTGGTTGGTTTGGCTTTTGAGTGGAACTAATGAAATAAGGAGAAATGTGCACTATTTTGAAAAAGCAAGAGCCACATGAATATAAAAAAAGAAAGAAAAAGGAAAAAAAAGCTGTATTGTTGTGGAGAGAATATTCCTTGATAAGTGGTGACTCTTGATGTAATTGTGCTTGTTCTTAAAGAAGTATGTGGTAAAATACGTTAATATGAAGGCGGAGCTTGGTTTGACATAAGTATGAGATTTGAATGTTAAAGTATATGTATTAAAGTGCTTAGAGAGGTGTAGTCACTCTTATATCTAAATGTATCATACCCGTCCCACAGCCTGCATTACAACCAAATAAAGTTCTACTTGATCCTAGATTGAATAAGCTTGATCACGCCCAACTCTAGTCCGAAAAAGGATAAGCGGTCGCTGCAAATATTAGCCGATCTAAAAGTCCGGAGTCAAATCCCACAGAGAACTAAGGCGTAGCTGTATCTGTTAAATATCACTAAGAAGACAAGATTGAAATTTTTTCTAAATTATAAAGATTGAGATTTATATTTCTAACTAATTAACTAGCTAATACTAGAAAACGGTAAAATTGTAAACTAACTAGACTAAGGGTTGGAGACTAAATTAAGGAGGTTTAGAGTTTTGATTTTCCCAATTGTCGGAATCCTTCTAGCTATGTTCCCTACAATTTTTGCCAATGTATTCTCTACTGATCATGAGCACTTTAGATGTCGTAATTCTCTCTCGAGAAACTACAACAATTTACTAGATATATTCTCTCGAACTACGCTAGTTGGCTTTATCTAATCGCTCATATGACCACGTCAAGGCTTTTTTATTTCTAAACCTTCCTTTAAACCCAATATATTGATTTCTCACATACGTTAGGAGTGAAGTTGTTCAACAATTACCTAAATATTTACTCTATCTCAAGCAGTACATACCAAAAATAAGCACATTCAATTGATGGCCATTCAATCAACAACAACAAACACGTAGTTGAACAAGTAGAAAGATTCAATGACTCAATTATATACAAACACAATTAGAATTTATCTTACAAAAGATTCTATCAAAACCCTAGAAAACAAATTAGCTATTCATAATAGTATATAAAATTACAATACTAAAAATCATAACCAACAATGGAAAAAAGGAAGAGGAAGGAAAAACTTGTTGAAGAATTCCCCACCTTGCTCCTATTGTGTCTCTTCCTCCTTAGGTCGAATCTGTGTCAAAAATATGTACCAACTTCTCAAAAATACTATTTTTTCATGTATGTATACCAAGTAGGGTCGGGCCCAAATAATTATATCTTCTCCTATGCGAAAAAGGACAATATTTCACGTCTGGACTGTGGCGGCCGCGGTCAATCACGATATATGGAAGGTATACTGCCTCAGCTCCGTTGTTGCTGTTTCGACCACATGTTTTACCCTGTTCTATTTAGAATTTGGAAAAATGTAAAACATTAAAGTTATATCCCTTTGAGTTATCTTTTCAATCATATATTGTGCATCCCAAATAAAGTTCCGAGCAAAACATTATGTGTATTTTGCTAGATAGTGTATAATATGCCTACTCGATTCTTCGTTTTGTTGCTCTATCATCCGTTGATCCCCGAATACTATCCCTCTTAATTCCTTAGGCTTTTACTCAGACTTCAAAGCTCTAAATCACTTGAATTCATTTCATAACATCTATATAGCTTGAAATCACTCCTACAAAGCATAAAATACACCGTTAGTGCAAAACAATAGCAATTAAAGCGCAAACTCAAATAAAGTGCAATAAAATAGAGTGTAATAATCGACTAAAATACGTAATTATATCATATTATCAACACCCCAAACTTAAATCATTACTCGTCCTCGAGCAATCAAACTACACTTTTTTATAGACACTACCTTTTTAAACAATTCTCCTAACTCATTACACCAAGAATATTTAAAATAGACTAAGCACAAAAGTGTAATATTTTCACCTCAAGATCTGAATCACAAGTACCATGCAATATTCACAACTCACCTACTTATTCTAACATAGAGGTCACTGACATTACCTTTCCTTCATGAATCAAGTGCCCTCACACAACAAAAGAGAGTAGTTCCACACAATAAAATTAAGAACACTTAGGAACTCAAGATAGAAAGAATTCACTCACTCTCAGAAATAACATTCATATGCCACAAAAGATGCACCATAATCTTTCCCGTAGTGTATTACTCCACTAATCGAGTTCATTCAATCTAGGATCAATAAAAACTTTATTTGGTTATAATGTAGACTTTGGGACGGGTAAGATACATTTATATATAAGAGTGACTACACCTCCTTAAGCACTTTAATATATATACTTTAACATTCAAATCCCGTACTTATGTCAAAATAAAACTCCACCTTCACATCAATGTATATTACCCCATTCTTCTTTAAGCACACTTACATCAAGAGCCACCAGTTATCAAGGAATCTTTTTTTTCACAACAATACAATTATATGTTTTTTCAATTCAAGTGGCTCTTACTTGTTCAAAACAGTGCACCTTTCTCCTGATTTCATTAGTTCCACTCAAAAGCCAAACTAACCATCCCACACTTTAACATTTACATAAATCATCACAATTCAAGTGTTCATGAGAGATTAGAAGGTTCAAGTAGATGGTTAATTCAAACAAATGGGCAAGGCTTGTAATGTGATTGCCAAAGAAACATTATTACAGGCTCAAATGGGTTAACTACGATACATAACAATTTGATTGGTAAAATATACATATCTGGCTCAACAAAGAAACGCCTATATCACTTCCAAGATTGAACAAAACTATTATGTCACTATTCAAACATACGGGGCAAGTTCTAGGCATCAAATGCAATGCAAGGAATATAACAAATTCTTACACACATGGAACATAACTCACTCAGGATTGGTTTCATCAAGATACTCTAGCCAAAGCAGTTAAACAAAGTTAAGATCATAAAATTTAAGGTACTTATACTAGAGTCAAAAACTGAGCCTAAGCGTCACAACCAAAGTACTTAAAATTCTCAAGGCATAACAAAGTCAAGAGATATTGCTTCAATTCAAAACACAACACAATGGCTCCTACTCCAAAAAAAACTAACTACACCCGGTTCAAATAAAACCCTTGGAAAAGAACTGTGGTTTAAAGAAAAACGAATCGGTAATTGCTACACTACCTAATAAAATAAAAAAAATTTTGTTTTTTTTCTTTAGACTTAAATCCCTCAAGAAAATTGTCTAATAGATCCATCGTCGGAAAACGTCCAATCTTTTCTATTTAAAAAAAATTACTCAATTAAACTAACACAACTAAAAAGCATAGAAAGTCACCCAGACAATCTCCTCATTCCACACTTAAAATTATGCATTGTCCCAATGCACACCATAACTAATAAAAGGGTAAAAGAGACTCCCTGGTAGGCCAATGGCCGAAGCACTAATAGCTCATGAGGTACTCAGACTTCTCCCAAGCTTGGTCCTTCATGCGGGTACCTCACACTTAGTTCCAACCATTTGGTTTGATGTTGCATCCTTCAATCGCTTTGCTTTCCGTGCTCCTAGAAAATAAAAAAATTTGACACTACAAAATAATACAATTAAAAAATAAAAAATAAATAAAAGAAAGTAATAAAGCTGGGCTGCCTCCCAACAAGTGCTTAATTTAACGTCGCGCTTTTTGCTTCCACCTCGAGCTTACGAATTGAACCCCAAGTTTTGATTCAAGCTTATGTTATGGTCATGGGGCGGTGGAACGAATCTAACTGGCCCAAGGAAATAATGTAGTATTTTGCACTCCTTGGCCTTTGTATGAGGTATGTCATCCTGACTTTCTGGCAAGAAGAATTTCAGAATATATGCACCTTGTTCCTCATTCCTTGACTCTTCGATTGTTTCAGATGACTCTATTTCCATATCATTAACCAAACATAATGTGGAGTGTGGACCAATGCGCTCGAACATATGAACTTCATGATTTTCAACATCCTCAACATCAATGATACTAGAGTCAACAAAATTTGTATCCTCAAAGTCCTTGGTTGGCTCTAGTCTCACTTCTTCAACATTGACATCCTCAAATTGTAGTTGGCTAGATTGTTGATATTCTACTCTGACCTCCCCAATTAACACCTCAAATTCATGCTCTTCTTGGCTACTATCCTCAATATTGGTTTGTTGAACATTAAAAGTGCCAACCACTTGACTTAATTGAGTCTCCAACTTGCGAATATTTGCCTCTTACCTTTCAATGTGCGCAATTGTTTCTCATTGTTTTGTTCCAGAAGGCACTTTAGCATATCCTTGATCTCCTTCAAGTCTGAATTATCGGGTTATTTGTTCCTATTAACTCCACAAGAAAATGTAGAACCATCATAGTAAGGGGTTGGGGGAAGATAAGAAATATAAGTATAACCATAAAAGTGATCACTTTTACCACCACAGACATCACACATATTCCATAAATAAGATTGAGTTGGTGCACATAACTCGCTCTCAGGAATTTTTTGATAATTTTTATATGGGTGGTTTCCTTCACAATATGTATGAGGATCAATAGTAGAACTATCTACACCTAAATTTCTATAATTCCAAGATATCATGTTTCTTAAATCATCAGTTATAATAAAATAAAAATAAAAATACAAAATAAAACAAAACAAAATAAAAGTTCAAACTCGAAAACTAGCAATATATACAACTACAACTACATCGTTAGTTCCCCGGCAACAGCGCCAAAATTTGATCATGTCTAACTCTAGTCCTAAAAAGGATAAGCGGTCGCTGCAAATATAATCCGGTCTAAAAGTCCAGAGTCAAATCCTACTGAGAAGGCTTAGCTGTATCTATTCAATATCACTAAGAAGACAAGATTGAACTATTTTCTAAATTATAAATATTGAGATTTATATTTCTAACTAATTAACTAGCAAATACTAGAAAACGGTAAAATTGTAAACTAACTAGACTAAGGGTTGGAGACTAAATTAAGGAGGTTTAGAGTTTTGATTTTCCCAATTGTCGGAATCCTTCTAGCTATGTTCCCTATAATTTTTGCCAATGTATTCTCTACTGATCGTGAGCAGTTTAGATGTCGTAATTCTCTCTCGAGAAACTACAACAATTTACTAAACATATTCTCTCAAACTACACTAGTTGACTTTATCTACCGCTCATTATGACCGCATCAAAGGCTTTGCTATTTCTAAACCTGCCTTTAAACCCAATATATTTATTTCTCACATACGGTAGGAATAGCGCTGTTTAACAACTACCTTAATATGTACTCTCTCTCAAGCAGTATACACTAAACAGGTATAGTCAATTGATGGCCATTCAATCAACAACAACAAATACGTAGTTGAACAAGTAAAGAAGTCCAATGGCTCAATTATATACAAACATAACAAGAATTTATTTTACAAAAGGTTCTATCAAAAACCTAGAAACGAATTAGCCATTTATAATAGTATGTAAAACTTTAATGCTAAAAATTATAACCAACAATGAAAAATAGGAAGAGAAAGGAAAAACTTGTTAAAGAATTCCCCGCCTTGCTCCTATTGTATCTTTGCCTCCTTAGGTAGAATCTGTGTCAAAAATATATCCAACTGCTCAAAAATACTATTTTTCCATGTATTTATACCAAGTAGGGTTGAGATCAAATAATTATACCTTCTCCTACGCAAAACAAGACAATATTTCACATTTGGACTGCCGCGGCCGCGGTCAACCGCGGTATATGGTAGGTATACTGCCTCAGCTCTGCTATCGCGGGGTTCGACCGAATTTTTTACACTGTTCGGTTTGGATTTGGAAAAGTATAAAACATGAAAGTTGTAACCCTTTGAGTTAGTTTTCCAAGAATATATTGTGGAGCCTAAATGGAGTTATGAGAAAAAAGCTATGTACATTTTATTAGACACTGCGCAATATGCCTACTCGATTCTTTATTTTATTCCTCTATCATCCGTTGATCCCTGAATACAATTCCGGTTTAATTACTTGGGCTTTTACTTAGATTTCAAAGCTCTAAATTACTTGAATTCATTTCATAACATCTATATAGCTCGAAATTACTCCTACAAGGCATAAAACACATCGTTAGTGTAAAAGACTAGCGATTAAAGTGAAAACTCAACTAAAATGCAGTAAATTAGAGTGTGATAATCGACTATAATACGTAATTAGCCTATCATCAAAGCCCGATTTGTACAGTAGTACACTATGGGCCGATGCATCTTTTGTGGCATATAAATGTTATTTCTGAGAGTGGGTGAATTCTTTCCATCTTGAGTTCCTAAGTATTCTTAAATTTTATTATGTGAAACTACTCTCTTTGTTGTGTGAGAGCATTTGATTCATAAAGGAAAGGTAATATCAGTGATCTCTATGTTAGAGTAAGTGGACGAGTGTTAATAATGCATGGTACTTGTGAGTCAAATCTTGAGGTGAAGATATTACGCTTTTGTGCTTAGACTATTTTAAATATTCTTGGTGTGATGAGTTAGGAAAATTGTTTTAGTCACTTATTACACTCAAATTTCCTGCACTTTAATTGAGTTTGAGCTCTAATCGTTAGTATCGTGCACTAATTGCATGTTTTATGCCTTGTAGGAGTGAATCGAGCTACGTAGATGTTATGGAAAGAATTCAAGTGATTTGGAGCTTTGAAGTCTGATTGAAAGTTCAAGTAGTTAATCTGGGATCGTGCTCGGGGGTCAACGGATGATAGTTAGAACAAACGAAGAATCGAGTAGGCATGTGTCTTGTAAAATACATATAACTTTTTGCTAAACTCCATTTGGGTTCCACCATATATGATTGGAAAGCTAACTAAAAGATATACAATTTTTATGTTTTACATTTTTTCAAATTTCAAACGGAACATGCTGCAAAGTGCACGTCAATAGCGCGGTCGCTCTCAGGCCGCGCTCATCAGGCAGAATCAAAGTGGATATGCGAAGTCTAAGCGCGGTCCAAGTGCGGCTGTGTCCGTTCTGTCCGAAAATTATATCCTTTTACGCATAGGAGAAGATGTAATTATTTGGGCCAAACCCTACTTGGTATATATACATGGAAAAATTGTATTTTTAGGAGGTTGGACAGATTTGAGACACATATTCGATCTAAGGAGGCAAAGACACAAGAGGAGCAACGCAGGGTATTCTTCTACGAGTTTTTCCTTCCTCTTTCTATTTTTCATTGTTGGTTATCACTTTTAGTATTGTAGTTTACATACTATTATGAATAGCTAATTTTTTATCTAGGGTTTTGATGGAACCTTTTGTAGGATAAATTTTTGTTATGTTTTTATATAATTGAGCAGTAGTATTTTCTCTATTTGTTCAACTATATTATTCTTGTGGTTTATTGAAAGACCCTCAATTAGCTGTGCCGGTTTAGTATGTATTACTCGGGAGAGAGTGCATATTTAGATAGTTATTGAACAACATCACTCCCGACCTATATGAGGAATCAATAACCAAGGATTTAAATGAGGGATTAGGGATAACGAAACCTTGGGTGCGATCTAAGTGAGCTGTAATTAAAGCCATCTAGTGTAACTTGGAAGAGTATGCCAAGTAAATTTTTGTAATTACTCGGGAGAGAATTACAACGCACAGAGCGCTCATAATCGGTAAAGAATACTTAGGCGAAATTATAGAAGACATAGCGGGAAGGATTCCGAAAATTGGAAAAATCATAACTCTAGACCTCCTTAATATTTTCTCTAACCTGTAGTATCTTTAGTGTTAATTTATTATTTTAATTTGTTAGTAGTTAGTTAAACACAAGAATCTTAATATCCATAAGTTAGGAATTGTTCAAGCTTGTTTTCTTGGTGATAGTGAACAACTGTAGCTATGGCTCAATTCTTTGTGGGATTCGACTCCGGACTTGCAAACCAAATTATATTTGCAACGTCTGCTTAGTCTTAGATATAGTTGGACGTGATCACCTTTAAAACCCATAATCCAAGTACCATATGAGTCACGGATTACACCACCATTTCCGCCTTGTCTTGATGATAATTGAGTGGAGCCGTCTGTATTGAGTTTAAAAGGAGGGAGCTAGGAGGATGCCATTTGATATAAAGTGGTATACGATCATAGGATGATGGTGGTGTAACACTAAGATACTAGTATTCGGCGGCCATATTCAACATATGGGATGAGGAAGGTGGAGTAGAGTGGGCGCGAAATAGTTTTCCATATCGAGATAAGCAAAAAGGAATGAGAATGGGTGAGGGACAATGAGAGAGTTGGGAACGTCATTGTGTAAAATATACCAATTCCAGTATAATATACCAATTCCAGTATAATATACCAATTCAGCATAATATACGGCAGATTGGAGCACTCCAGTATATTATACTGGAACTTTCCGCATGTCAGAGTTCCAGCATAATATGTTGGAAGTTCATACACAAGTGCACAGATCTCCAGTATATTATGCTGGAACTTTCCGTATTGCAGCAAAATAGTAGCTATTTTTCAAAGACTTTACAAATGCTGGCTATTTTTGAATGACCAATCCAAAAACTAAGAGTCCATGCTATTTTTACTATCATCTGTCTTTGATAAACTATCACTTATGTCAGCCTATAAGCAAATTAGTACAAGATTAGCTAATTTATAAAATATTGTTTATATTAACTTTCTTTTGAGTGGGTGTTATTGGAATAAATTGAGTACGTTTTAAGGAGTTTGAATCTCAATTTTGGATGATTTGATTAAATTTTGCGGTGGTTAGAATTGAAAATTCGAAGTAAAGAATGAACATGGAAAAGAAAGATATGTATCACACTATGTATTATTTGTGTATTGCACATACATCATATGTGTATCAAAGTGTATCACACACACACACACACACACACACACACACACACACATATATATATATATCCATGTATATCTGTGTGTGAGATACATGCGTGATACATGTTTGATACATGTGCTACAGACGAATTTCGCTAACTTGATTTAACTACAACTTTTGATATCAAATCAGTCCATAACACCTCCAATATTTATTAAATTTATATATCCATCATCTATATGTTTTCAATGAATTTTAACTGTACACATTGAAAAAGGTTCTATTTTGCTTAGATTTTTGGAATCTTGTATATTTTTTTCTTTGTGTTTCATCACCTTAGTTGCTACCTTATCCATAAAATTTCCTTTTCGTCTTGCATTTAATGTTGTTGATCACGCGTAAAAATATGAAAGGAGATTTTTGTGTATAATTTGAGAGAAATAATCCTTATTTATTTGGGTTTTCAATTTTTGTATGTGTTTAACTAGTTTTGATAAATTTATAATTAATTGCTAGAGCTTAGTAAGTTTAAGCTTATTTTGGAAATTTTCGTACGATTCTTTTTGTCTTTTAAGAAATTTGTACACCCGTTGAGATAATACTTACTCCCTTTAATTTCAGTTTATGTGAACCTATTTCTTTTTTGGTATGTTCTAAAAAGAATGATCCCTTTCTAAATTTGGAAATAATTTAGTTTAAACTCATAATTCTATCTTTATTAAGAAGCTTTTATTACCACATATAGACTCTGAACCCCTTGTTGACTTGTTTAGGATCATAAATTCTAAAAATCTTCATTTTTCATAAATTTCGTGTTCAATCAAACATATTCACATAATTAGAACGGAGGGAGTAATACTTTTTACCATAAGATTATCTGTCTAAAATATCATTTCGCTCTCTTTTGAATGATTACCTCATTAACACTCTAACTAGAGCATTAAGGATGAATTTGAAAAAGGGTAATAAATGGTCTTATTTTCTTAAACGTGAAGTAAATATTTGAGATGTAACAAACAAGAAACTATGACAAAATATAGCTCAAAGTAATAATACAAAATAAAAAGATAGACAACAATGTAGAGAGAAAGAGATAAGAGAATCTATTTCTTCCATGTATTCAAGTATGTCCAATGTAATGTCCAAACCCTCTATTTATAGGATGACATTGAGGTATATAAAGGGATATAAACATGGTATTAACTATTGAGATCATGGGGAAAAATCATGGAGAGGCTATGGAGGTGTGAGAGTTACAACTATTATGGTGAGAAGTAGTGGAAGTTATCTACTTAATGGAGAAGAATAGTGAGAGTAACTTCTTTAGGAGTTATAGACATTCACTATAAAATAATATTTTATAATACCCCCCTTGGATGTCTACAAATAATGTGCCTCGTTAAAACCCTACTAAGAAAAAAACCCTGTGGGAAAAAATATTAGTGAAGGAAAAAGAGTACACATATCTTGTAATATGCATTATTTGCTGTCTCATTAAATACCTTGTCAGAAAAAAAATCCAGTTGGATAAAATCTTAGCTAAAGAAAAAAGAGTACAACGCGTATTTGCCTCCCCCTGATGACAACATCACTTTATTCTTCGGAGACGACGAATTCCAAGCTTGTCTAATAACATCTTTAATATGGAGATCCGCAATGTCTTGTAAAAAAGTTTGTCAAATGATCACTTGAACAAATTTGTTGAAAAACTTCGGTGAATGTGTTTTGTCTCATTCGATAGTCCTTCTTTCAATTGATGTAAGCAAACAACATTATCTTCAATATTATTGGAATATTTTCTTCAAAGTCAAGTCACATCTCTATTTTGTGTTGAGCGCCTTGCTTTATCAGTTGCTTATCTTGGCACGGCTTGAATAAGTATCAACAATTAACTGCCTTGTAAAATAATAATACAGCAGTACTCTCACATGCAAATAGAATATTTGAAGAACGAACTTCAGGAAAATGTCTGCATTTGCATAACCAAAAAAATATTGGCAATATTTGTTAGAATAAATAAATCTACATCAAGTAGTCCTTTTGAAATATAACACTAATTGCATTCCAATATCTCCACATTGGAATAAAACTATATCTTGCTAGCATATTGTTATACTCATGGTTCTAGCCACATATATTAGTGTATCAGTTGCAATAGACACAAAAATAAATCATGTACCCCATGACTGCTCTAATCTACATAAGGATCTGCCAAAGATTTATTTACTAAATTTATTGGGAACCTTAATATGCTTCAGAATAATTTAAATCATTCAAGGATTTTCATTATATGCATATCAAATGTATTGTTAGACTAAAATCTGAAATGACTCAATTCCCCACAGGGGAATATGTCTCCTAATACCAGGATATTTACGAGATATTTTGTGCCACAAGTCGTCTTTATGTCTATCGACTTGATTTTCATTTCACTTTCAGGTGGGGACTATCCGTCCAACTTCACATTTTTCAGGTGAAGTCAATTTCATTGCATATTTTCATTTGGCCAATCGTTTATCTGTCCAAATTCCATGATAGATTTGAGCTTAAGATCCTTGTCAATATTAATAATATTGAGCGCTACATTATATTAATAACATCGTCGACGATCATTTTACATCGGTTCCATCATCGCATAATAAAGATATAACTTATCGAGATCTCCTTATTTGCAGGTACCTGAGCCTCTCCCATGAGGTCATATAAAATGTTATGTCATGGTGCTCTTATAAACCACTTGCCTCCTTATTATGACCATCTTGAATATTTGCTCCCTCCTTCTTCAAAGAGTTTTATCTTTGGAACCAATTAGTCTATTACGCTTCATGCTTGTCATAAACTCTATCCATCATGGACTTTATTCTATTTGAAGCATTAACAACTGAATATGACATTTAGCTTTGGGTCAGCAAATGTTCCTGACAATATTTTTGAAATGAATTATCACTTGAAATTCAAGTTCACATTTTCTTGTACGAGGATCTAAATGTATTCATAATGATTCATTGCATGTATCACTGTTTCAGCTACCCATTTTCTCCCCCTAATGTTAGGATCGCTAACACATTTTTCAACCTTCTTTGGGAACTCGTCTTTGTGCATTGTGGTGTCACAATTAAATCATATAGCACATACATATTTTAAGATGGAAATTATTTGTTTCCTGAACCTGAACCAATTGTGACGGGGAGAATTTATCATAACTTGGCTAGATGCGTACAAGTAGTGCTCTATATTAAATTATACATCTCATACCGATTTTTTTGGTAATTTTATTCTCATAACTAATGGTTTAGCTATAATTGGAGGCATACAATTTCAGCTAAACTAACTTTGATTTAAACCAGCATTATCAAAATAAAGTATCATAATTTATATTCTGAAACTGTGCTTTAATAACTTGAGCAATCAATCTTGCAAAATATAAACTGCAAGTTGATAACAAACACATATGTGACCATACAATAGATGCATCTATTAAAATTATATAATAGTAAACGGTCCCCATGGCAGGTGATTGGGCCCATATATATATATATATATATATATATATATATATTACCTTTTATTCGTTCCAAATCTTAAGGGATTCAATCCTAACCTTAGCTGGTATATTATGAGAATAAGTACCACAAGAGAATTCTTGAAGAATCTTCTATTTCTTCAATATATGCCAATGTGAATTCTCAATTAATTTTTGCATCAATAAACAGGGATGGCCAACCCGTTCATGCAAACTAATGTTTGTATTAGTAAACCTCTAGTTTACTTGTGGCATGTGATTCTATCATCATGCTTATAATTGTGTAGTACAAATAGAAAAAAATCGGGTAACCTTTATAATTACCCAGTATGTTATAATAATATGAAGATAATCGATCTTCCTTTCATTTATAGTCTCAATATACCAACCACTTTAGCTAATGCATTTGAAACTCAAAAAGTATCTTTTGCGACTTACTACCACCAATGCCATGAATAATTTTATTTATTCAGTAGTAACAAATTCGCTCTTCTGGAGCTCTCAAAAATTTTGCATCATAAGATCTTTTATAACACCATCCAAGTGGTGAATTCTTTCTCTACAAAAAAAATTATCTTATCATAATAATTGTCATGGTTAAAATCATCATAAGCAAAAATTTTTCTTGCTTTAATTTTGCCTTTAATAACTTTTTATAAGGAATAGAAAAATATTTTCGGCTTACCACATTATCACGACCCCAAACCGGCCCGGTCGTGATGACGCCTCTCGTGAAGACGAGGCCAGCCAACTAACCCAACTCTTCTTTGCAAAATAGATTAAACATGAATAAACAGCTCATATATGAATGAATAATATTAATAAGCAGTAATACAACCCAACACAGCCCTAATCAGGGTGTTACAAGTCACGAGCATCTATCAGAATAAAATACACTACAAGTCTAAATATGTATAGAAAACTGGAATAATGAACAAGAGGGAAACATGGTGCTGCGAACGCTAATAGTCACCTCCTTAACTCATACAAATCTGCTTGTGAACGGCCCAAAACTCGCTACCGGGTGAAATGATACCTGCATCTGCACACGAGGTGCAGGGAGTAAAGTGAATACTCCAATTCAGCGAGCAATAATAATAAATAATAACGAAGGTAAGAAAACACATAATAGCACAATGCAATTCTATATCAGGCAGCAAAACTCTTAAAGCAACAAAATCAGTAAAGAGTCAAATGAAACCTCATTTATAAAGACAGGTAAATCGGGTAAAAACTGCAATAGGTAGTAAATAGTAAAACTGCCCCTCGGGCCCATTACCAACCTCTCAGTACAGTAACAGTCACTCGTGCTTACTCTCAGTCACTCATCATAGTATCAACCCCTCGGGCTCACTCTCATATCACATGGGTACCCGCGCTCACTGTGGGTGTGCAAACTTCGTAGGGGCCCCATACGGTCAAAACGCTATATCAACATAAAGCCTGAAAGCCTTCTAACATCACACTCGAGGCCTGAAAGCCTCCTCACATAACACTCGAGGCCTGAAAGCCTCCTCACATAACACTCGAGGCCTGAAAGCCTCCTCACATAATCACTCGAGGCCTGAAAGCCTCCTCACATAACAGTCGAGGCCTGAAAGCCTCCTCACATAATACTCGAGGCCTGAAAGCCTCCTCACATAATCACTCGAGGCCTGAAAGCCTCCTCACATAACAGTCGAGGCCTGAAAGCCTCCTCACATTACAGTCGAGGCCTGAAAGCCTCCTCACATAATCACTCGAGGACTGAAAGCCTCACCCAGTCCAAAACAAAATAGGCCCCTCAGCCATCAATAAAATAATAGTCATCAGCCCAAACGACAGTGAAATATCATTAAAGTCTCAAACTCAAATAAACAGGGGCTGAGTTTGCAAAACAGTATAATCATTAGGACTGGGTTCAAATGACATATCAAAATAATGAGGAAACAGTGATAACAATCCCCGAAGGATTCAAATAGTCGGCATTAAGCCCAAAGCATGGAAATAAGCCCCAAATCATGATGATAAACAAAACAGCTCAGTCAAATACGCGGTAAAATATCAAACGGGAGTGGCCAAGTCACAATCCTCAGTAGTAAATAAATCCCGCGCTCGTCATAAAACGCGCATTTCACCACAATATAGCACTACGTTGTGCAAATACGGAGTTTTAAACCCTCTGGATATCATTTACTATCATTACTCACCCCAAGCCGGCCAAAATCCTAGCTCTCTATGCCCTTGCCTCTCGAATATACCTCCTCGCACGTCGAAACTGATCAAAACCACAACGAATACATCACAATATGCCAATGAAACAATACCCAATTGAAAAAAATCGAAAATAGCAAAAATATCGAAATTAGCAAAACCCGAGCCACGGGCCCACTTCTCGAATTCCAGAAAATTTAATATCAATGGATTTCTTATCTCACCACGAGTCTAACCATACAAAAATTATCCAATTCCGACACCATTTGGTCCTTCAAATCATCATTTTACATTTTTGAAAGATTCCACCATTTTTTCCCAAATTCCATCCTAAATCACGAATTAAGTGATGAATTCAATGATAGATTCATGTACTCTAGCCAAATCTAAGTTAGAATCACATACCCCGATGAATTACTTGAAAAACCTTCGAAAAATCACCAAAATCCAAGCTATCTAGGTCAAAATATCAAATAAAACCCAAAACCTTGTATTTATATAGTAACCCCCCAGATTTCCATCTCCATGGCCGCACAAAATCGACCGCAGCCGCGCAAAAATCAGCGCGGTCCGCGCCAAAATGACCGCGGCCGCACAAGTGTTTCTCTGAAATGAAAGGCGTTAGAGTTTTGGCCATAACTTTCGCTTTAGGTCTCCAAATGCCTATTATAATATATTTTTGGAAACTAGATTTAAGGAACTACAACTTTTGTTTATGACTCATGTCAAAATTTCTTGTGTATCAAAAGACATGAGTTTTTGAAGTCGGATAAGTGGCCCAGCTCCTCCAGCGCGGGCCGCACAATAACGACCGCGCCCGCGGAACCTCACAGCGCGGCTAGCTCAAATACGTCCGCGGCCCGCGGTAGTGGGTTTAGAAATTTGACCCTCCAGATCTCCAACAACTATATTTTAGCCTAAAGACACCTTGGGACCTATCAGGAACTTACCCGAGGCCCCCGGGATCTTAACCAAACATACCAACATAATCCATAACATCGTTCAAACTTGTTCAAATCATCAAAACACCTCAAACAACATCAAATTACTCAAAACTCATCGAATTCAAGCTTGAGTTCTTCTAAAACTTCCAAAACACGCATTCGATCAAAAACCCAACCAGATCACCTCCGAGTGACCTGAAATTTTGTACACATATCCCAAATCACATAACGAAGCTACAACAACTCTCGGAATTTCATTGCGATCCTCGGATCAAAATCTCACCTATCAACCAGAATTCGCCAAATTACTAACTTCGCCAATTCAAGCCTAATTCTACTCCGGACCTCCAAAATAAATTCCGATCGTGCCCCTTAGTCACAATCATCCCCCTAAGCTAACCGAATAACCGAAAATCACATTCGAACCCTCTAACTCATAAATCCACATCTGGTTGATTTTTCCAAACCAAATCTTTCTTAAAGAGACTAAGTGTCTCATTTCCTACCAAAACCTCTCCGGACCAACTCGACCACATAAGATACGAATAATGAAGCGTAAAGAATATGAAAAATAGGAAAAACAAAGCGGTAACTCACATGACGAGGGGTCGGGTCGTCACATCCCCCCAACATAAACAAACGCTCGTCCTCGAGCGTACCCAGAGTTGTTATAGAAGCCAACCAATAGCTGAATAGCTTACCATGCATATACCCGGGGGTGATCTCACGTCATCCTATCTCGCATAGGTCCGATAATACCACATAGCTGAAATTTCATAAACCATCTAGTCCATAAACCATAGAACCACATTGCACTTTCTGAAATCATACACGAGATTAGAACCTCACATACATACTCAGAATAAGCCTGAACAAGCTATAATAACCTATACCTGCAACCTCAGGTGCAATCTTATGATATACTACATAACTCAGACACTCAAAACGATAACTTCTATTCACAGCAGCTGCACACAAAACCCGAACATCGATAGAAAACCTCTTATCAACTAAGGTATTATTCCAACACTTCCATATACTGCCAACGATAAATAAAACATCCAATAAACCGTAACTGTCTCTCTGGTCAACCATTCATGAAGTCACTTCCCTCCTTGGCTAATACTACAGTAGATTTCCGAGTCCAACCTCGATATTATCCTTCCAACCCAGCTGAAATCAAATGTGTTCGCATTTATAATAGCCCCAACAATCACTTCGAATCCAACGCACCACTCTGGTGACATAACACATCAATACCGACCTACGCCACGACTTGCATGATTCATGCACTAATAAGAAACGGTCTGGACCTACTCAAATCATGAAATGATTCAAACGAAAGAGCCGTACCTCAAGCTCATCAGTACCATCACCACACCAATCTGAGACCCTGTCTCACATCATAGGAATAAAACACATGAATCTATCTCAAAAGGTCATATCTCCACGTAGCCTCGCTACAATGCACAATCCTGTCCAAACACCGTTACACATGAAACACCTCAAGTCACTATGTTCAAAATTGACTGCCACGCACAATCTGATGTCTGGAACCAAAGCAAATCATTACACCCACGATGATACCAATAACGTATGCCATACAACTCGATAGGACATAACCGATGCGCCGGAACTCAATCAACATCAGGGCCTCAGCGCTAACACTTATCACAAGGGCCCAAGTAAGAGACACATTCCTTCCCAGTCGTCCACTGGGTCTTCAAAATATAAAACCACTTTACCAGGATATACTCCGACGCACCTCGCCACTCAACCTATGGCATTTCCGGCATAACCCGTAGCGCAATCGTCCAGAATAATCTAACACGGAGACAACCAGTATAACCCCAATATCATATCCATTCTCCAACATACCAAGAAATAAAAGATCCACTCGGATCTTCAAATCTCAATAGTCGCCAAACAGTGCCGATGCACATGATCTACCACCACAACATAGACTGAAAATGAGAACTTCTAGTCTCCATCTCCATGTAGCACACAAATCACCATACCTAATCTCGAATTCCGCCGTTTGAATACATATCACACCTCAAGTGCCCAATCATTCCATGTAGGTACTATGAAACTCCCATGTGCGCTCAAGAAAATCGGATATCAGCAGTCGATCTAACAAGAAAGTTCCGCAGTACTACCGAAGTCCTATCAACTTAATCACATTGCCCTTTTTCTGAAATATACCCTCATAAAATTACTATGATTAGCAATACCATTTTCTTAATCATTTGAAGATCATTCACTCTAATCACCTGACGTTTGTTTCTCTAATCACGAGCAGCTGCCCGTGCTGCCTAAGAATTTTATGGCTTCCCATTCGGAACTGAACCGAAACCTTACACATGTAAATCTTAAATCCTCCACAACATATTGCACATACCACGCCATCCTAGGATAATAGGAGAACTGCATCTCTCTTTCGAGCCACGAACACTACTTTACTCAACTAGTCAAAGGCTTCCATTGATCCCATCTAAAGGAAAAATCTTTACACATCCCATGACTTTCATATTCATAGAAAATACATATCTCCAACCACCATAGAAATCAACAAGAACTCTCCCAATTTCATTTGCACAAGCTAAACTGCAAGGACTAAATTCTTCTAACAAGACCAAGATAAGCAAGTTGTTAGAACTCAAGAGCTTTGCTGCAAAATACTTGTACGAACTCCTTACCTCGAACACACACAAAGAATTAATCATATCCTTTTCATGCTGATTCGGTCCACCATCAAGCTACTTCATCTATCAAGATATCCTTTTGATTCCATTTCAACTTGATATCCCCTCTTGCTGTCGTACCACAATCTCTCAACCCAAGCTCACTACCCGAGACCCAAGCACAAGACCACACTGTCTAAAACCCATAAGCTGCTGAATAATCTCTCAATATCCCCAGAAATACCATATTCCAGGATACTTTACTCTGAAGATCTTCCTGCGAATTCTGAATCTGTTACCTTTAATTTCCAGATCCGGTACATAGAAGCCCATAAATAAATCATAAAAATGCCACAAGTCTCGACCTTTTCCAATGAAAACACACTCCCCAACCACATATACAACCTTAAGATACCCGATTGTTTCCTGTAGAATTTAGAACACATTAGAACCATTCTCAAAATTTATTCACTCTTATTCAAACTGCAGATCACCTGACCTGATAGACAGAACCACTCGTGCCTCATTGGCACCCTGATACCGCAAAATGATATCCTCATCCCAATACAACCAAGCAACTTCCTGCTGTATACGCCGAGCATCCTTTACCCACAACACTCTAGACATTCCGTGATTCTCATACTCTATGAAGCATAATATAACTTTGTCAAGCTTTCCTTTACTCTAGCCATAGCTATTTCACCCTCACGCCCCAAACAGGAACTAACATAGCACCCAACCGTGTAATCAACTGGCTGCAACCGACTCCCCACTTGGCTCGAAGCCATAGATCAAGATACACTCAATAACTCATAACACTTTTACTCTATTAATTCCACTATACCATGGTGATATTAAACTCAAATTATTTAGAAGTTGTGAAAACACAGATCATCTAGCCCTTTAAATCTTCTACAAATCTCGCCATCATCCCTGCAAGAGTTAAATCCACTCTCTTAAGAAAATCTGAAATATCAAATTTCAACACGTACCCTTCAATTACACATGAGATCTTCTAACATACACATACAGATCATACTACTCGAGAATGCTCCGCAGGAAATAACCCACCTGCTTCGCCCCTATACAATATTTTCATTTACCTTCCACCGTCATACACATTACACAGTTACTTAGTCTTCCTGAGTCTAAACTCATACCGCAACATGAAGTTTACTTCACTCCCATCTAGGAGACACAAAACGATTCTTCATGTGTCCATAACTCTACTACACGTTGAATCACAATGGAATAATATACTTAATAGTTCATTTATCATCCAGCAGACCTTTTTCGTCACTACCAAGTCATATAGATACATCTCGCAGTGCCAACACGCTCAATACTTAGTTATCCATCCATCATTCTCACTAATAGGGACAATACTGAACATATAAGTTCGAAACACTTACTCACACAATCAACACCTAGTGCTCAAGCCACAGGCAAGGATCCGGCCCGAGTCCTCTAGACTAGCCCAACATCAAACTCATAGAGATCACAGCTCGCCCCTTGATCGGGGAATCACAAGCCATCAAGACATACCTAATTCTGAGCGCTCATAGGCGCATACAAACACGTGGAAGGAATTTCAAGAGTTACATTTCAAGCTAAATCAAGGACGCACGATAAGAATTTCAAGAATGTGGAGTTTTCCTAAAGGTTCTGCAGCCCTTGAGGATAAATAAAGACATCTCCGTACCGATCCGCGAGACTCTACTAAACCTGCTCATGACTCGTGAGACCTAGTAACCTAGGCTCTGATACCAACTTATCACGACCCCAAACCGGCCCGGACATGATGGCACCTCTCGTGAAGACGAGGCCATCCAACTAACCCAAATCGTCTTTGCAAAATAGATTAAACATGAATAAACAACTCATATATGACTGAAAAATATTAATTAGCAGTAATACAACCCAACACAGCCCTAATCAGGGTGTCACAAGTCACGAGCATCTATCAGAATGTAAATCCACTACAAGGTCTAATTATGTATGCAAAATAGGAATAATGAACAAAAGGGAAACATGGTGGTGCGAACGCTGACAGTCACCTCCTTAACTCATATAAATTTGCCTGTGATCGGCCCAAAATCTGCTACAGGGTGAAATAATACCTACATTTGCACATGAGGTGCAGGGAGTAAAGTGAGTACTCCAACTCAGTGAGCAATAATAATAAATAATAACCGAAGGTAAGAAAACACATAACAACACAATGCAATTCTATATCAGGCAATAAAACTCTTGAAGCAACAAAATCCGTAAAGAGTCAAATGAAACCTCATTTATAAAGACAGGAAAATCAGGTAAAAATCGCAATAGGTAGTAAATAGTAACACTGCCCCTCGGGCCCAGTATCAACCTCTTATTACATTAACAGCCCCTCGGGCTCAATCAGTCACTCAGCATAGTATCAGCCCCTCGGGCTCACTCTCATATCACATAAGTACCCACGCTCACAATAGGGATCAGACTCCATAGGGGCTCCTTACGGCCCAAGCGATATATCAACAAAGGCCTGAAAGCCTTCTCACATCACACTCGAGGCCTGAAAGCCTCCTCACATAACACTCGAGGCATGAAAGCCTCCTCATATAACACTCGAGGCTTGAAAGCCTTCTTACGTATTCACTCGAGGCCTGAAAGCCTCCTCACATAGCAGTCAAGGCCTGAAACCCTCCTCACATAACACTCGAGGCCTGAAAGCCTCCTCACATAATCACTCAAGGCCTGAAAGCCTCACCCAGTCCAAAACATCATAAGCCTCTCGAGAATCAATAAAATAATAGTCATGAGTCCAAACGACAGTGAAATGTCACGACCCAAACTAAAAGGCCATGACTAGCACCCGACCATACTTGCCGCGCACCAACATACATTTTACCTAACCTTCTTTATTATCTGTTAGGGCCAACGAGATCAATATTAATGGTATCCAAGGATCACGGACAACCAACAATAAAAAATGATGGCATAAACATACATAACATGGGGTGGCCAGACAATCAAGAAACTATATATAAGGTACGAGCTACCATGATACCATGAAAGACTATACAACACAAGCCAGCCGACAAGGCATACCATACTATACATGATTCGACACCTGTCGACTCATGTATAGCCTGAACAGGGCCCCAACATACCCATAATGTCTATAACAAAAAATGCATACCAAGACCACGACAAGTCTGGAGAAAGGGTCTAGCCAATCACCGTTGAAATGGAAAACCTACTGTGGTGGGGGAGCTGCACCTGCCTGTCTATCAGGACCTGCAACACGACATGCAACATCCACAAACAAAAGGACATCAGTACGAATAAAGTACTGAGTATGTAAGGCAAGGAACCATAAATACGAACAGTAATATAAACATGGATAGATAATATACAACCTGTAACATATGAGTACCTTTAAGGCTACTGACATGAAGTGCATGATAAATATGTATAAATACATAAACTGTATAAACATACGCCTCTGTGGGCATCATCATCATCATATCGTACCCGGCCGTAATAGGCTTGGTAAAATCGTACCCGGCCATCATAAGGCTCGGTAGAATCGTACCCGACCACGTGGAGCTCGGTAAAACCTAACTGATTAGTGGTTGCACAATAGGTGCCGTACCCGAGCGACTATAGCGCGGCTTGATAGAGTAAAATAGATACATATATAATGCATGCTCGAGTCATAGAAACACGTTCTAGACCTTTCGGAGTGATGTAAGATCGGTATCCTCTATACACGTTATTAGGACTAACTCTTCACTATGAACCTTATAAGAATCAGGAAGTACCAACAACATTGATAACATAAGAATAAGAGAAACAACATCACATCAATCGTTCCACAAGAGGGGAAACAATATAAGTACTGCTAGCTTCTAGAGTAGATTATCTTGGAAGCTCGTTCATTATAATATGTACGACTGGAGTCGTGCAAAATAAGGAAAGGGATAGCCTCACATACCTTGTATATATTTCCCCAATATCAAGCTATGCAATTGTCACAACTCCTTAGTCTACAATAAGAGAGACGATACTATCGTTATCATTTAAGCGTCATAACTATTATGTACCGACCACAACCTATTTTGTGATGAAACGGACAGCACCTCCCCTATTTATATGACCTCCCACAAGTGAAAACAATAACCAAACAGCCCAAACAACATCAATGGTAATCATACCAAACCTCCCAAAACAGTTCACAAACCGATAACATTACTACCAAGCCTTTCGATATATATTTCACAAGTTCTAGCTTCAATGACTTAGCCGCAACTTGGATAATCTTAAATACACATAGATTAAGAGGTTCCGTACCTTTATACAGAAAGTAAAACTCCAATTTGACCTTAATTCTCCACGAAATATCCCTCCAATAATTCCACAACAACAAGGAAGCGAAACTAGCAATCAATCAGTGTTTTTCGAAACTAGAATCACTTTAGAAGGCTTGAAATCCCCTAGGGTTGATATTAAGAACTTGAGGGAGTATTTACAGAACATAAACCCTTTAAAAAAACCTCCCACATGAGCTGAAGCAACATAAAAATGAGCAACAACAAGAAGAACAAGAGACTTACTAGCGCCACGAGATTCCCGACACTTGATTTGTGTTGTTTGCCCTTTGTTTGGGTCTTGAGTCTTGAGAGAACCTTGAGAAGGTTTTCCTAGGGTTATAAGGTCTGAAAATAGTGAAAAGAAACGACTTAAAACGAGTTGGAGGTGTCCTATATAAATTCAAATGTCTTAAACCGCCTTAAGTGGGCCCCATAGAGAGGTGCTTGGCGCAGTCTCGCAAAACGCGTATATCTCTCTACTCCGAGATCGTATCGACAAAAGGTTTAGTGCGTTTGAAACTAGACTCATAGATCTTCAATTTGGTGGTAAGATCACTCCATAATTCTAAGTAAATTGGGAGAGTGCTCATAAAGCCGTTTCACCTTTCCAATGTATCCTGCATTCCACCAACATCCTTGTTATCATCATTCTGGAATAGGTAAGGGTGTTCAGACTTCATCTCTTCTTCCATTTCCCATGTCATTTCTTCCATATTCTTTTTCCTCCACAATACTTTGACGGAAGCTACATCTTTTGTTCTCAGCTTGAAAACTTGTTGATCTAATATAGCCACTGGCACTTCTTCATATGATAGATCTTCTATAACTTGTACATATTTGATAGGGACAACTCGAGAAGGGTCTCCAATACATTTTCTCAACATAGATACATGGAATAATGGGTGGACAATTTCCAATTCCAATGGAAATTCCAACTCATAAGCAACTTGTCCAATTCGTTGAAGAATTTTATACAAACCGATATACCTTGGACTCAGTTTACCTTTCTTCCCAAAACGCATAAGACCCTTCATTTGAGAGATCCTCAGGAAAACCCAATCACCAAACTCAAACTCCAAATCCAGACGTCGGACATTAGAATAAGACTTTTGCCTACTTTGTGCCGTCCTCAATCGTTCATGTATCACCTTCACCTTTTTAATGGCTTGGTGAATCAAATGTGTCCCATATAATTCTGTTTCACCGACTTCGAACCATCCAACTGGTGATCTGCATCTTCTTCCGTATAGTGCCTCATATGGGACCATTTTACTACTGGAATGGTGGCTATTATTTTAGTCGAATTCTATGAGTGGAAGATGGTCATCCCAATTTCCCTTAAAATCTAGAACACATGCTCTTGGCATATCTTCCAGTGTCTGAATAGTACGTTCAGCCTGTCCATCTGTCTGCGGATGAAATGCAGTATGAGATTCACTTGTGTGCCTAAACCCCTCTGAAAAGACCTCCAAAAATTATCCGTAAATTGAGCTCCTCGTTCTGATATAACAGATACTGGCACACCATGAAGCCTAACAATTTCCTTGATATACAACTTCGCATAATCTTCAGCCGCGTAAGTTGTCTTAACTGGCAAAAAATGGGCACATTTTGTAAGTCGATCAACAATCACCCAGATGGAATCAAACTTATGATAAGAGCGTGGTAATCCAATAACGAAGTCCATATTAATCACCTCCCATTTCTAGGCCGGAAACTTTATATTCTGAAGCAATCTGCCGTATTTCTGATGTTCTATCTTTACTTGTTGACAATTGGGACACTAGGCTACAAATTCTGCAATAGACTTCTTCATGTTATCTCACAAATACTGCTCCTTGACATCATGATACATCTTTGTCGAGCCTAGATAGATAGAATATCAGGACTAATGAATCTCATTCATAATCTTTTCTCGCAATACTACCACATTAGGCACACATAATTGGCCCTGGTATCTTAGTGCCACATCTCCTCTAATCTCAAAAGCCATAATTTTACACTGTTGAATGCTCTCTCTCAATCGTACTAAGATAGGCTCTTCATATTGTCGTGCTTTTACCTCGGCTAACAAAGATGATTTGGATGTATTATGTACTGTAACATCTCCATCATCAGAGTATAATAACATGATTCTCATATTGGCTAGCTGATGAAGCTCTTTAGTCAACCCCAATCTACCTGCCTCAATGTGTACTAAGCTTCCCATTGACTTATGGCTGAGAGCATCTGCCACAACATTGGCCTTACCAGGATGATACAATATCTCAACGCCGTAGTCTTTCAGTAATTCAGGCCACCTACATTGCCTCAAATTCAACTCTTTCTGCTTGAAGATGTATTGTAAACTCTTATTATTTGTGTAGATGTCAACATGGACACCATATAAGTAGTGCCGCCATATCTTCAAAGCATATATTACTGCAGCAAATTCCAAATCATGGGTCAGGTAATTCTTTTCATGTTTCTTCAATTGTCTTGATGCATAAGAAATCACCTTTCCATATTGCATCAATACGCACCCCAAACCTATACCTGAGGCATCACAATATACTACATATCCTTCTGTTCCTATAGGGAGAGTGAGCACTGGTGCAGATGTCAATCGATTCTTCAGCTCCTGAAAACTACGTTCGCAAGTGTTAGGCCACTGGAACTTGGTGCCTTTTTGTGTTAACTTAGTCAATGGTGCTGATATAGAGGAAAATCCTTCTACAAACCGCCTATAATATCCTGCTAGCCCCAGGAATCTACGGACTTCTGATGATGTTGTAGGTCTCGGCCAATTCTTTACTGTATCGATCTTCTGAGTGTCGACACTAACACCCTCGTCAGATATCACATGGCCAAGGAATGCTACTGATTTTAGCCAAAATTCACATTTGGAGAGCTTAACATATAACTTACGATCCTGAAACGTCTGTAATAATATCCGCAAGTGGCCCGCATGTTCCGCCTCCGAACGAGAATACACCAGAATGTCATCAATGAATACAATCACAAACACATCAAGATAGGGCCTGAATATTGTATTCATGAGATCCATAAAAGTTGTTGGGGCATTTGTTAGCCCGAAAGACATCACCAAGTACTCAAAATTCCCATATCTTGTTCGGAAGGACGTCTTTGGAATATCCTTCTCCTTAACCCTCACCGGATGATACCCTGAACGTATGTCAATCTTGGAGAAATACTTTGCACCCTGGAGTTGGTCAAACAAGTCATCAATTCTTGGAAGTGGATACTTGTTCTTTATAGTAAACTTATTCAACTGTCGATAGTCGATACACATCCTTAACGACCCATCTTTCTTCCGCACGAATAGAACTGGCGCACCCCAAGGTGAAGTGCTAGGCCTAATGAAACCCTTATCCAGCAAGTCCTTCAATTGTGCCTTCAACTCTCGGAACTCTCTCGGGGCCATTCTGTATGGAGGGATAGAGATCGGTTGAGTGTCAGGCAACACATCAATGTAAACTCAATCTCCCTTTCAGGACGAAGGCCTGGGTGTTCATCTGGGAAAACATCTGGAAATTCATTGACCACAGGGATTGATTGTATAGTAGGAGGCTTCGCCTCCACATCCCTAACGCGAACGAGATGATAAATGTAAAATTTTGAGATCATTTTCCTTGCCTTAAGATAGGAAATAAACCTACCTTTCAGTGTAGCAATGTTCCCCTTCTATGAAATGATGGGTTCACCAGGAAATTAAAACCTAACAATCTTTGTACGACAATCAACATTTGCATAGCATGAGGACAACTAGTCCATCCCCATTATCACATCGAAATCAACCATTTCTAACTCAAATAAATTTTCTAAGTTTTGACGACTAAAAATCATCACATTGCAACCTCTATATACTCTTCTAGCAATCACAAAATCTCCTATTGGAGTAGATACCGCAAGGGGTTTACTTATCAATTCAGGTTCCATGCCAAACTTATTAGCCACAAAGGGTGTAATGATAATGTAGCCTGGATCAATCAGTGGATATACATCATAAGAAAACACAGACAATATACCTGTAACAACATCTAGAGAGCACTCGAGATACTGTCGACCTACTAGGGCATAGGTTCGGTTTTCACCACCACTTGAGCTCCCACTACATCTCTACCTCTACCACGACCTGTCGACTACTGAAAACCCCGTGCTGGAGGTCAAACTGATGAGGAAAAACTAGACACAGGTCCTGTCGGATGAGCCATACCATCACCTTCTCTGTTAGAATAATCCTGCATCATATATCCAGGCTGTCCGCAAGAATAACACGTATCAGAACCTCGACGGCACAGTCCAAAGTGGGCTTTACTGCACCTATCACAACGTGGTGTTGGGGGTCTCGTCTGACTAGTATCCCTATGATTGCGAACTAGATGCCCGCAAACTCTGACCTGGACCAGAATAGGATCGATCATATCGATGCCTCTAAAACTGTGGAGGAGCACTAGCTACAGGTGGCGACGAACTCCTCGAAGACTGGGGCCTGACGCTGCCTCTGAAGTCATCAGGATATCATGCAAATCTCGCCCTTTTATGTTGGCCCCTATCCTGCTCCCTATCTACCCTCTGCTGGCTCTTACGATCCTTTAGGGTCTGGCCATATACCTGAATACGGGAAATATCCATGCCCTCCACCAAGGAGGCTGTCATGCATTCATTTATCAGATGTGGTCCCAACCCGTTCACGAATAAATGCACCGTATCACTCATCTCGGCTACCATATGGGGAGCATACCTTGCTAAAGAATCAAACTACATACTGTACTCTCGCAAAATCATATTACCTTGTCAAAGGTTCAAGAACTTATCAGCTCTAACTCATCGTATCTCAACTGGCAAGTAGTGATGAAGAAAGGCCTCAGAAAATTCCTTCCACACAGCTGGAAAAGCGCTCGGACCCCTAGATCTCTCCCAACTATCATACCATAGAACCGCTAAATCCCGTAGTCGATAAGAAGCCAACTCTACTGCCTCTGTATCACTAACATGCATAAATCGCAATGTACGATGAACCTGGTCAATAAAAGTGTGTAGGTCCTCCTTGGGGTCCGATCCGGTAAACATTGGAGGATCTAAATTAATAAAATCACAAACTCTCGTACTAACTGGTTTATCAGCAGCACTTGTATTCTGCCTCTGAGCCTGAGCAGCTACCAAGCTAGTCAATAACTGCAAAACACTCCGCATATCCTGGTCTGTAATGCTAGACGGAGGAACTGGAGGTGTTAGGTTCCTCCTAATATCCTTTAGAGGAGACAGAGTAGATGAGGTATGAGACGGCATCTCACTATGAGCTTCACTTTGGCCTACTCTGGCTTGGGGCACCTGACTGGTACCCTTTCCCACAGCTGTATCAAGCCGTCTACTAATTGTTTGCTTCCTAGTCGAAGGCATTACTAAAAGAAAACAAGGTAATTATTAGAGACGAACACTTAGGACTCCACTCTACGCACGATCTAGATTCAGGAAAAGGTAACAACCCTAGATATCCTGTAGCCTCCTGATTATAAATGTGGCACGCTACACATCCATAATCAAGACTCTACTAGACCCGGCTCATATACAATCCCTAGGACAGACCGGCTCTGATACCAAGTTTGTCACGACCCAAACTGGAGGGCCAATACTAGCACCCGTCCATATTTGTCGCGCACCCACATATATTTTACCTAACCTTCTTTATTATCTGTTAGGGCCAACGAGATCAATATTAATGGTATCCATGGATCACAGACAACCAACAATAAAAGATGATGTCATAAACATACATAACATGGGGTGGACAGACAATCAAGAAACTATATATAAGGTACGAGCTACAACGATAATATGAAAGACTATACAACACAAACCAGCCGACAAGGCATACCAAACTATACATGAGTCGACCCCTTTCTATGAGCCTCTAAAGAAACATAAGTTCTGCAATATAGCCGGAATAGGGCCCCGACATACCCATAATGTCTATAATAAAAATGCATACCAAGACCACGGCAAGTCTGGAGAAGGTATTTCGGCATTCACCGTTGAACTGGACAACCTAGTGTGGGGGGGGGGGGGGAGCTGCACCTGCTTGTCTATCAGGACCTGCAGCACGACATGCATTATCCACAAACAAAAGGACATCAGTACGAATAAAGTACTGAGTATGTAAGGTAGGGAACCATAAATACGAACAGTAATATAAGCAGGGATAGAGAATATACAACCTGTAACATCTAAGTACCTCTGAGGGCTACTGACATGAAATGCATGATACATATGTATAAATACATAAACTGTTAAAACATACGCCTCTGTGGGCATCATCATCATCATATCTTACCCGGTCGTAATAGGCTCGGTAAAAATGTACCCGCCCATCATAAGGCTCGGTAGAATCGTGTCCGACCACGTGGAGCTCGATAAAACCCAACTAATCATTGGTTGCACAATAGGTGCCATACCCAGCTGACTATAGCGCGGCTTGGTAGAGTAAAATAGATACATATATATAATGCATGCTCGACTCATGAAAACACGTTCTAGACCTTTCGGAGTGATATAAGATTGGTATCCTCTGTACATGTTATTAGGACTAACTCTTCACTATGAACGTTACAAGAATCAGGAAGTACCAACAACATTGATAACATAAGAATAAGAGAAACAACATCACATCAATCGTTCCACAAGAGGGGAAACAATGTAAGTACTGCTAGTTTCTATGAGTAGAGTATCTTGGAAGCTCGTTCATTACCATATTTACGACCGGAGTCATGCAAAAGAAGGAAAGGGATAGCCTCACATACCTTGTATATACTGCCCCAATCTCAAGCTATGCAATTTTCACAACTCCGTAGTCTACAATAAGAGACACGATATTATCGTTATCATTTAAGAATCATAACTATTATATACGGACCACAACCTATTTTTTGATGAAACGGACAACATCTAACCTATTTATATGACCTCCCACAAGTGAAAACAATAACCACACATCCCAAACAACATCAATATTAATCATATTGAACCTCCCAAAATAGTCCACCAACCGATAACATTACTATCAAGCCTTTCGATATATACTTCACAAGTTCTAGCTTCAATGACTTAGCCGCAACTTAGATAATCTTAATAAATATAGATTAAGAGGTTCCTTACCTTTATAAAGAAATTAAAACTCCAATGACCTTAATTCTCCACGAAATATACCTCCAATGCTGCCACAACAACAAGGAAGCGAAACTAGCAATCAATTAGTGTTTTTTGAAACTTGAATCACTTTAGAAGGCTTAAAATCACCTAGGGTTGATATAAAGAACTTGAGGGAGTATTTGCAGAACATAAACCCTTTAAAACAACCTCCCACACGAGCTGAAACAACATAAAAATGAGCAACAAAAAGAAGAACAAGAGACTTACTTGCGCCACGAGATTCCCGACACTTGATTTGTGTTTTTTGCCCTTTGTTTGGGTCTTGAATCTTTAGAGAACCTTGAGAAGGTCTTACTAGGGTTATAAGGTCTGAAAATAGTGAAAATAAACGACTTAAAACGGGTTGGAGGTGTCCTATATAAACCCAAATGTCTTAAACCGCCTTGAGTGGGCCTCATAGAAAGGTGTTTGGCGCAGTCTCGCGATAACGCGAATATCTCTCTAGTCCAAGATCGTATTGACAAAAGGTTTAATGCGTTAGAAACTAGACTCATATATATTCAATTTGGTGGTAAGACTACTCCATAATTCTAATTAATTTGGGAGAAAAGCTAAATGACATTTGAATTAAAGTTGGCGACAACTTTTGTCAACTTTTGTTTCATAACTCGTTTGACTTTAAGACTACGAAACGGATATTATTTGATTCAAATACCTTAAAACATGACCTCTTGAGTGTATTAATCACCTATAGGTTTACCCGAAAATACGAGTTACAACATCATTGATTCGTTTAACTTCTAATACTTGTTAATCACCCTTATACACCCTTGTATCACTTAAGATCAATAGGATTAACTTCTTATCATATCAAGGATAATTCCTTCTTAGATTTATGTTAACTAACGTATGGCATGAACTAACGCATGTGGATACGGGTTGTAACATGAAATATCATTAAAGTCTCAAAATTCAATTAAAAAAGGGCTGAGTTTGCAAAACAGTATAATCGTTAGGACTGAGTTCATATAACGTATCAAAATAGTGAGGAAACCGTGATAACAATCCCCAAAGGATTCAAATAGTCGGCATTAAGCCCAAAGCATGGCAATAAGCCCCAAATCATGATGATAAACAAAACAGCTCAGTCAAATACGCGGTAAAATATCAAAGGGGCTAGGCCAAGTCACAATCCTCAGTAGTAAATAAATCCCACGCTCGTCATAAAACCCGTGTTTCACCTCAATATAGCACTACGTTATGTAAATACGGGGTTTCAAACCCTCACGATATCATTTACTATCATTACTCATCTTAAGCCAGCCAAAATCCTAGCTCGCTATGCCCTTGCCTCTCAAATCGACCTCCTCGCACGTCGAAACTGATAAAACCACAACGAATATATCACAATTATGCAAATGAAATAATACCCAATCGAAAACAATAAAAAAATAGCAAATCTCCAAATTAGCAAAACCCGAGCCCCGGGCTTACTTCTCGAATTCCAGAAAATTTTACGTCAACAGATTCCTTATCTCGCCATGAGTCTAACCATACGAAAATTTCTGCCCTAACTCGGTCCCTAAAACAGCCTTATCCTCGTCCTCTACCATTTGTGGGAGTTGTTGCTGGGGGCTCGGGCTACTGATCAGCGGATGAATAAGCATGTGTTCTCGCCATCTGCGAAGAATAGAGTAGAAGTTTAATCAATATTGAGAAACCAACCCGACAACAAAGATGAATAGAAGTGAAACCGTTCCTAACTTTGTAGCATCTAGGGATAAGCACAAGCGTCTCCGTACCGATTCCTCAGATTCTACTAAGCTTGTCCGTGAATTGTAAGACCTAAGCAACCTAGAGCTCTGATACCAACTTATCACGACCCGAATTTCCCACCCTCGGGGAGTCGTGATGACGCCTACAAGTGAAATCTAGGCAAGCCAACTATTCCGATTAATTTACCCGTTTCTTTTTTCAACAATTGCAAGTTAACATGTAATAAACAAAAAAATCCACTTCCGACACCATTTGGTCCTTCAAATCATCATTTTATATTTTTGAAAGATTCCACAAATTTCTCCCAAATTCCATCCCAAATCATGAATTAAATGATGAATTAAATGATAGATTCATGTACTCTAGCCAAATTTAAGTTAGAATCATTTACCCTGATGAATTCCTTGAAAAACCTTCAAAAAATCGCCAAAATCCGAGCTCTCTAGCTCAAAATATAAAATAAAATCTAAAAGCTCGTATTTATATAGTAACCCCTCAGATTTCCATCTCCACGGCCACATAAAATCGACCGCGGCCTCGCAAAAACCAGCACGGTCCACGCCAAAATGACCGCGACCGCACAAGCGTTTCTCTGAAATGATAGGCATTAGAATTTTCGTCATAACTTTTGATACAGATTTCCAAATGCCTATTATTATATATTTTTGGAGACTACATTTAAAGACCTACAACTTTTATTTTTGAATCATCTCAAAATTCTTTGTATATCAAAAGATATGAGCTTCCGAAGTCGGATTAGTGGCCCAGCTCCTCCAGCGCGGGCCGCAGAATAACGACCGCTCCCGCGGAGCCTCCCAGCGTGGCCAGCGCAAATACGACCGCAGCCCGCGGTAGTGGGTTCAGAAATTTGACCCTCTAGACCTCCAACAACTATATTTTAGCCTAAAGACACCTCAGGACCTATCCGGAACTCACCCGAGGCCCTCGGGACCTCAACCAAACATACCAAAATAATCCATAACATCGTTCAAACTTGTTTTAATCATCAAAACACCTCAAACAACATCAAATTATTTAAAACTCATCGAATTCAAGCCTAAGTTCTTCTAAAACTTCCGAAACACGCATTCGATCAAAAAACCAATCAAATCACCTCCGAATGACCTGAAATTTTGTTAACATATCCCAAATCACATAAGATGCTACAAAGACTCTTGGAATTCCATTGTGATCCTCGGATCAAAATCTCACCTATCAACCGGAATTCGTCAAAATACTAACTTTGCCAATTCAAGCCTGATTCTACTCCGGACCTCGAAAATAAATTCCGATCGCGCCCCTAAGTCACAAATCATCCCCCAAAGCTAACCGAATCACTGAAAATCACATCCGAACCCTCCAACTCATAAATCCACATCCGGTTGATTTTTCCAAACTAAACCGTTCTTAAAGAGACTAAGTGTCTCACTTCCTACCAAAACCTCTCCGGACCAACTCGACCACATAAGATACGAATAATGAAGCATAAAGAATCTGAAAACGGGAAAAACGAAGCGGTAACTCACGTGACCACGAGTCGGGTCGTCACATATGTACACGACCAATGCCCTATTCGTGTAACCACATAGTAATGTTCATGATCTTTCTTTCTCTCAAACCTCCCATACACTCATAAAGCCTAATACACCTTGTACCCAGAAATTCCTTTACTTAAGTCATCCTCGATCTCATCCTCCGCAGAACATAACTCATTCGCAAGTATACCTCAAGCCGAAATCAGTACAGCATATAATCGTGTAATTAACTTATCAATAACGGTCTCCCACATTTGGCTCAAAGCCATTGATCAAAACACACCATAACTCCCTAGTGAGATTCAACTAAATCCTCCATAAGCTCATGTAACACAAACCACCTAGCATCTCAAATCATCTGCAAATCTCGCATTCACCCTTGTAACAATCAAGCCAACTCTCATAAGCGACCCAAACTCAAGTTGCAACACATATGATTCATTGGTGAAAAAGAACTCTCAACAAACAACATAAAGATCACACAAACCTCAGGATACCCTGTAGGAGATAACCCACCTGCATTACCTTAAATTAACATATCTTTGTACCCCCTAGTGTCATAAACATTACGCAATCACCTAATCTTCCTGAGTTTAAACTCATATCATGATATGAAATCTACTTAAATACCCAACTAAACAACATAAAAAATCATTCAACACACCCATAACTTGGGGATATACATCAAATCAAGATGGAAATCAATCACTAAATAGTTCTTTCTACACCTCACGCAGACCCTTCTTGGTATATTCAAATCATACGAACACATCTCGCAGGCACATCATACTCATCGTGTAGCCATACAACCATTAATTCCACTAATAGGGACACCATCAGACATACAAATTTAAAAGCACGTGCTCACACAATCAATACCTCAGTGCTCAAGCTACAGTCAGAACCCGACTTCAAGTCCTCTAAACTAGCCCATCATCAGCATACCTAAATCACATCTCGCTCCCCTTCCATGGAATTACAAGCTATCGATGCACATCTAATATCGAGCGCTCATACGTGCATACAAATGTATGGAAGGAATTCAAAGGATTACACTTCAAGCTGAATCAATACCGCACGATAATGCAAGAAATATGGGGAGTATATCCTAAATGTCGTATAGCCTCTCGAAGATAGATACGTCATCATACCGAACCGCAAGACTCTACTAGACACTTGCTCATGACTTGTAGAACCTATGAACCTAGAGTTATGATACCAATCTGTCACGATCCAAAATCCACTAGTCGTGATGGCACCTAACCCAACCCTCTAGGTAAGCCAACTAATATCTATCCAGTCTCAATAATCATAAGTTAATTAAACAAGATAAACTATCTATATCTATTACATTTCGCAAGAACTGGTAGTACAAGTCGTGAGCTTCTAAGAATAGAGTTTACAAAGCTGATATGAAGAAAATACATCTTCTGTTTGAAAAGTGCATAAATAGAATTATATAATCTAAGGCTACCATGAACAAGATGTAGCCACAGCAGGAATGCGGGTACGCCATCAAATCCAGCAACCATCGAACGCAGCAACATCGATATCCGGGATCTGCACGCAATGTGCAGGAAGTGCAGTATGAATATAACTCACCTCATGTACTAAAAAAGTAACAAGCTTAAACTTACGTTGAAAGTAGTGCGGAGCCAGAACATAGGTTGGGTCCAACACCAATAACCAATAGCAATTCATAACAATATAAAGCAAGTACATAAAGAAGTAACTTAGAGATAGAATGCTTAGCCTTTTCATATTTTTTCAAAAATAGTCTCGCCTTTCAAAAATATCAATGAAAAGCCCAAATTGTTTACCAAAAATGTCACGAAATATGAGATAGTTTGTAAATTGTATTTCTTTTTTAGAAAATCCTTTTACACAATAAATAAGATGTTCTATTTTTCTTTCCAAATAGCAGGTGTGAGATACCTCTCTATGACCACATATCAATTTGTATAAAAATGTTATGAATGATATGACACTGTACTGCATGAGGAAATGCATCTCTATGCATGTATGCCATATATGCATGCCAATTCCTTGTATCTCATAGATGAATCATATACTCACACTCTCAGAGTACTCAACCTCCCGACATTTCACTCAACCACTCGGTAATCTATATGGTCCATTCGGCCCCCGGAAATCCATCCTAAAACATATACAACACTGACTATAAGTTGCCTAGTACCGAGGATAAAAGGTAATCCAACCTTGTAGAGAAATCCATCTCCAGGTATAAAAAATTTCGGACTAATCCATGCCCAGTAAAATCCATTCCGGAACATATCAACAATAACTATACGTCACTCGGTACCGAGGAAAAAGGGAAATCTATCCCTGTGGAGAAATCCATCTCCATATATCAATACTTCAGACAAATCCATGTCCACAGAAATCCATCCCTCAATATTATCATCCGCGCTCACTGGGGATGTGTTACAGACTCCGCAAGGGCTTCTACAGCCCAAACACTATCATAATCATCAATATAACCGGTGCGACATGTAGCCCGATCCCATAATTGTCACTCATAATCAAGCTCTCGGCCTCACTCAATCATCACTCTCCAGTATCACCTGTGGGATCATAATGTCATAAAAGCTGACGGGGAACAATGATATGATGTATCAATAAGTAACAACTAAGATTGAGATATGATATGAATGTATGAATGGGACCTAGTACGAAATATCAATGAGACGACATCAAGAAACGACCACTATGGGTCCCAATAATATCACCATCAAGCCTAAACATGATATCTAGCATGCTGTACAACTCATTTACTTTATCACATGGCAAAAACTCAGATATTACAAAAATAGGGCCACTATTCAATGCCTTAGGAACAAAAGAGTCACAATTCACAGGGTGCACGCCCACACCCCTATCACCTAGCATGTGTGTCACCTCAACATCAATCACATAGCACATAATTTGGGGTTTTATACACTCAATACTAAGTTTAAAAGAGTTACTTATCTTAAACAAGCCAATTCCAATACTGAGCAAGCCAAGCGATGCTCCAAGAATGCCATATCACGTATTTCGGCCTCTGAACGGCTCGAAACTAATAAAAAATAACTCAAATAAATCAAACAATAGTAAAAGGAATCAATCCCAATCGAAAAAGGTCGAATCTTTAATCTAAAGCGCAAAATTGGCCAAAAAGCCCAACCCTGGCCCGTACCTCGAAACCCGACAAAATTCACAATATCTATCAACCCATTCAATTAAGACTTCAACCATACTAGTTTCACTCAAATCCGACTCCGAATCGGTGTTCAAAACCCAAAAATTCATATTATGAAACTTTAGGCCAAAAACTCCAATTTCTTCTTTAAAATTTATCAAACAAAAGCTAAAATTAGAGACATATTCACAAAATATAACCAAAATTGAATAGAGAACACTTATTCCCAATTCATATGCTTAAAATCGCCTAAACAATTGTCCAATTCCAAGCTGCCAAACTCAAAGTATGTTAAATATACAAAACCCCTATTTTAACATTGTTTTACCTCATCTTTTATGCTAAAAGATCTCGAAACTCACTTTCGATGTCTCCAATGGATTATTGTGAAATTATAGTCAAGTTAGGCTCTTGAATCATCCATTTGATCTTATATTGTAGAAGAAATTTTTATAAAGAATTATCTTTTAGTGGTAATAAGCTATCTATAGCTACCATTTGCTATATTACGAATTGTAGATACATTTTCTGTTGATATAAGATGTATTTAAGCTATTGTATTCATGAATACAGTAGTAAAAATAGGCGTGAATCAGGGAAGTCCAGCTAATTAGCTGTTGTATTCTACTGTATTCATGACGGTGAAACATGGAATTAAAGCTAGACAAATTATTTTATTCGACTGTATTCACGACGTAAAACACGAGATTATACTGTTTTTAAATAGAAAATAAATGAATTAACATATTAGACTCCTAATATAACTCAACAAACTCAATTATAACATATAAATTTTATGTTTTCATTTATAAAAAAAATTCTCAACCGAAAAATGTTAGGATTTATGCCCTTCACTAGGGGGGGGGGGTGAATAGTGAGGCACGAGAATGTCGGTAAATTTTGCGGAATTAAAATTGCAGGAGTAAAGTAAGTGCAGTAACTAAAAGAGTAAGGAGAGGACACACCGAATTTATACTGGTTCACCACAACGTGTGGTTAGTCCAGTCTCCCGAGAGACTCTCTCGAGTTTACACTAACTCCGTTAAGCTTACGGGTGCCTACCAAACCGTTACACTTGCTCGTAGATGTACGCTCTACAAGAGTTCAACTTGCTCGAGGATACCTCACCTCAAGACTTCACCTTGCTCGTGGATACCGCACCACAAGACTTCACACAGTAAGATTGAAGGTACTTAGCAAACCCAACGCTCAATGAGAAGGTATGGTCTTCTCAAGAACCTTTCTCTTTTAGAACAAGAACTTCTCTAAGAAGAGTAGATAAAGAGATACAATATAAGCTCTATGAACAACACAAAGTTGTCTCTCAAATGGCTCAACAAAAGCTCTAAATATGATGTAGAAATGTTATCAATATGTTTAAGAATAATGAGAGATATTGTTCATGTGAAATGAGTTAAAAAGACCTCTATTTATAGGTGGTAGAGGTTGTATGTCCGTTGCTTAATTAACAATCAATAATGCTGATTTTATGCAAGGATAATCGATTATCTACTTTACATAATCGATTATCTTCTCAACGTTCATAAAACTGAACGTTGGAAGGCAACGGTCAGTGAATAATCGATTATCACTCTAGGGGATAATCGATTATTTACCTTCTCTGGAATTTCCAGTTTAAGCTGGAAAAGGCATATAATCGATTATCCTTATAGTGATAATCGATTATGCAGCCATGTTGGAATTTCCAGTTTTGCTGGAAACTCAGCATAATCGATTATCAGCTTAAGGATAATCGATTATCTGGCTGTTCTGTCCAGAATTGAAAACTTACTTCAAAAACCATTTTGGTTAAAATGAAAACGTTGAAAATCATTTTGTTTGAAGTATATGAAAATGTTTATGATATCTATGATTTGATAAAATGATTTTATGCATATTTATGATGACCTATGTTGAGCAAAAGGACGAGATAACTTAAACGTTGCTCTTACATTGGTTCTACCTAACGACCTACGCCTTGGGTCTTTGGTCTTGAACTTTTGGGCTCGTCTTTGGCTTTTCCATGCAATCCCTTCATCAATATGCATCTCGGCATTCAATCTTGATTGTTTGTCATATAATAACGTTGTTTGACACTTGACTTCATTGTTTATCATTCATCAAAACCTATACCTGGAAATCATGCTAATACAACCAAAGCACACATATCATGGATAGAATGATTTCCTACAATTTCCCCCTTTTTGATAATGACAAACAATAAGAGATATGCATATCGGATTCCCCCTAAGTTCATGCTATATCTCAACATACAAGTTATGCAAAACATTCCCCCTCAATTGAGTATTCCCCCTCAATTAAAGCATACTAGAAGGTGGAGACATTCCCCCTTATTAGATGCATATCGCCTAATTTCTTCCCCCTTTTGGCATTAGCAAAAAGAGAGTATACACAGGCTACTTTCCCCTTTTGATACTTCCCCCTTTTGGGAATACCAACTGTTAGTGTCAAACATAAGATAGGTAATACAATGAGGAGTATACATGATGACGATTTTCAAAAAAAAATCATACCAACATAAAATATTACCAAATATTAGCAGAAACATAACAACCATAATAACGGTTAATTTTTAGCAAATCATATTACTTAAAAACATATCAACAATTAATTTTTGACAAACCAATAGTTGTATTAAAAACATGAATCATTTATTTTTCAATACTATACCAACTGTTATTCAAACCAAAAATAATATTCATCAAAACATGAATCAATCATTATTTTTAACAAATATAATTGATACCAATTGTTATTCAAAATAAAGATTATCAAAACATGAATCAAAAATAATTGATACCAATTGTTAACAAAGACATATCAATCGTTAACACATATCAACAATTACGTTTTTATCAAAATATGATAACTAACCGAAATTCCCCCTCGATGCAATAAGGTTTCGTGCTTGGTGCATCTACTACGATATTGTAGTCTTCAAGCACACCTGCAAACGTACCTAAAAATAGGTTTTAGGTACCCCAAGCACTTTTGGGTCCTTGGGGGTTAGGCAGATAATAATCATAGTTAAAAGATAAATCCCTATGTTTTGCAAAACATACGGGTGCTATGTGTCCACCCGGTTGCAATAATGACATATAACATTCGGGTTGTGCATATGTCTTGGTTGAGCCAAAAACGTTCTAGGTGATCTGAAGTCGTTATTCCTAGAAGCGTTGAAATTCCTAGAGTCATTTCTAGGCGGTCTAAAATGATTAATTCTAGACTCATTAATAAAATATCTAGAATCATTTCTAGGTGGTCTAAAATGATTAATTCTAGACTCATTTACAAAAATCCTAGAATTATTTCTAGGTTGAGCATCGCAATTTCTAACATGATTCTTACGCCTTTTATTTTTCCTGGGCCTTTTCTTTTTAATTTCTTCAACTATCTTAGGATTGTCTACACTACGTTTTTCTAGTGTGTTCCTAAGTTTTATGTTTTCTAATTTCAAAGAATCACAAGATGAACAATAGAATTTTGATCAATTGAAGAATCTTCATGCATCTCCTTAATTTTATTTTTAAGATCAATAATATCATTTTCTAAAAATTTATTTTCCTCTTCTAAAACGTTAATTTTAGCCTTGGCCTCTTTGGAGATTTTTGAAGACTTTTTCAATTCATCATATAATTCTTGAAAATCTTCTTGTAATTCTTCATAAGAGTAAGAGTTAGGAGTACTTACCTCTTCTTCCTCGTTGGCCATGAAGCATAGGGCCGCAGTTTCATCACCCGAGCTGTCCGAATCCCATGTCACAATCTTTTGGTGTTTCTTCTTTTTCTTGTCCTTGGGTTTTGGACAATGTGACTTGGTGTGCCCAAGTTTTCCACAATTTTGGCATGAAGGATTTGGTTCTTCCTTCTTTATTTCCTTCTTCATAAACTTATAAAACTTTTCAATTAAATCATTTGAAGAAGTATCGTCATCGCTTTCCGAATCACTTACTTATATTCTTTTAGAAGATGAGGCTTTGAAGGCAATAGTCTAACTTTTATCATTTCCAAAGGAAGGTCTAAGAATAGTGCTTTCATAAGTTTTGAGGTTACCTCGTAGTTCATCAATTGTGACGTCCGAGATTCCTACCGATTCTTGGATGGCATTGGCTTTGGAGCGCCATTCGGGAGTGAGACTCCGTAGGATTTTTCGAACTAGATCTTTGTTCGAGTATACTTTTCCGAGAGCATGGAGATCGTTGATGATCATTGAGAACCGTTCAAACATATTATCGATGCTTTCCGGCTCCTTCATTCTAAATAGTTCATATTCATGTGTTAGAAAATCAACTCTTGATTCTCGGACTTGAGGCGTACCTTCATAAGTGATCTCAAGCTTATCCCACATCTCCTTGGCGGTTGTGCAGCAAGAAATCTTCCGATAGTCATCCGGATTCACCGCACAATACAACATATTGATGGCCTTTGCATTATATTCAACCTTCTTGATGTCCTCGGCATTATATTCATCTTCCTCCTTTGGAACCGTGGTTTCCCCAACTTTCTTTGTCGGCATTTGTTCACCGTTCTTGATGATTTGCCACAAGCGAAAGTTATTTGATTGGATGAAAATTCTCATCCGCTCTTTCCAATATGTGTACTTTGTTCCGTCAAATAGTGGAGGCCTATTGGTGGAGTGTCCTTCGCTCATCATTCCTGCGTTCAACATTCTCAACAAAAAATATATATATCGTTCTCTCAACCGGTTAAGGCTTTCAGAGAGTTAGGCTCTGATACCAACTGTTAGGATTTATGCCCTTCACTAGAGCGGGGGGGGGGGGGGTGAATAGTGAGACACGAGAATGTCGGTAAATTTTGCGGAATTAAAATTGCAGGAGTAAAGTAAGTGCAGTAATTAAAAGAGTAAGGAGAGGACACACCGAATTTATACTGGTTCACCACAACGTGTGGTTAGTCCAGTCTCCCGAGAGACTCTCTCGAGTTTACACTAACTCGGTTAAGCTTACGGGTGCCTAACAAACCGTTACACTTGCTCGTAGATGTACGCTCTACAAGACTTCAACTTGCTCGAGGATACCTCACCTCAAGACTTCACCTTGCTCATGGATACCGCACCACAAGACTTCACACACTAAGATTGAAGGTACTTAGCAAACCCAACGCTCAATGAGAAGGTATGGTTTTCTCAAGAACCTTTCTCTTTTACAACAAGAACTTCTCTAAGAAGAGTAGATAAAGAGATACAATATAAGATCTATGAACAACACAAAGTTGTCTCTCAAATGGCTCAACAAAAGCTCTAAATATGATGTAGAAATGTTATCAATATGTTCAAGAATAATGAGAGATATTGTTCATGTGAAATGAGTCAAAAAGACCTCTATTTATAGGTGGTAGAGGTTGTATGTCCGTTGCTTAATTGACAATCAATAATGCTGATTTTATGCAAGGATAATCGATTATCTACTTTACATAATCGATTATCTTCTCAACGTTCATAAAACTGAACGTTGGAAGGCAACGGTCAGTGAATAATCGATTATCACTCTAGGGGATAATCGATTATTTACATTCTCTTGAATTTCCAGTTTAAGCTGAAAAAGGCAGATAATCGATTATCCTTATAGTGATAATCGATTATGCAGCCATGCTGGAATTTCCAGTTTTGCTGGAAACTCAGCATAATCGATTATCAGCTTAAGGATAATCGATTATCTGGCTGTTCTGTCCAGAATCGAAAACTTACTTCAAAAACCATTTTGGTTAAAATGAAAACGTTGAAAATCATTTTGTTTGAAGTATATGAAAATGTTTATGATATTTATGATTTGATAAAATGATTTTATGCATATTTATGATGACCTATGTTGAGCCAAAGGACGAGATAACTTAAACGTTGCTCTTATATTGGTTCTACCTAACGACCTACGCCTTGGGTCTTTGGTCTTGAACTTTTGGGCTCGTCTTTGGCTTTTCCATGCAATCCCTTCATCAATATGCTTCTCGGCATTCAATCTTGATTGTTTGTCATATAATAACGTTGTTTGACACTTGACTTCATTGTTTGTCATTCATCAAAACCTATACCTGGAAATCATGCTAATACAACCAAAGCACACATATCATGGATAGAATGATTTCCTACAAAAAATACCCCAAAACATGGTAATCTTCAGAAAATTATATAAGACATATGAATATACAAATTGTATTAATTTAAAAAAATATATGAATACATTCATGGCATATAAAAAGAGAGAGAGTGAATAAAATGAAATACATAGAATATAGCGGGATATATTGAAATACAATGAAAAAAAGATAGTGAATACAATAAATACATGGAATACAATGAGATACATTGAATAACAATGAAAACAAGACAATGAATACGATGGAATATATGAAAATCCAGCGTGATATGTTAAAAATACATTGAGATATATTAACAGAACATCAAGTTTCTCAATCCCAAACTCCGTTGTCTTTGTTCAAGAACAAACCTAATTTCCGGCGGTTTCCTAAATCTCCAAGAATGCTTTTGCGAAAGTGATCTATCTCGAGAGTAAAATTTGTTTACAATTGGAAGCGATGTGATCAAACACACGAGTTGGAAGTGAAGTGAATCTCTGAATAAGAGTAAGATGCCATAGCATACTTAATCACAATTCAGTTGGAAGCGATGTGATCAAACACAAAGTAGATTCAGGAAGACATGTATTTTTCTCAAATATATATTGCTCCACTTGTTATCATTCCTTCACTATCGCTATGGAAACACAGAGAAATACGAGAAGAGAAGGAGGCAAAAACACCATTTGTGACTAATGGTAGGTGATATGAGTGAGAGAATTTTGAGATTGAGCATCGTATTTTCAGGGAACGAGAGAAGAGAATGACATGTATCAAAGTAGAGAGAGAAAGAATATGGAGTGAGATGTTTATGTGAAATACGGTAATTATGTGAGAGAAAAATCTGAAAAAGGAGAGAGCAAATAAAAAAATAGCATACTTAGTGGCTTAGAGGGTAGGAGGTAACCAAAATTAGATATTTTGCTATAAATATTAAAATGTATCTATAGAATATAATTTTATAAAATGGTATTTATTTAAAATAAATAAGGTGTTTACCTTTGCTATAGGAGGTAAAAATTTCGTTTTAAATACGCAGTCAGTGACAATTTCGTAATTAATCTGAAAAATCTAACAACCTAATTCTTAGTAAAAATGACAATAAAATTCTCATGCGATGTCCAAATTTGACGATTCTTTTTGTTATGGCTATGTAATTACAATGTAGATCTAATGCTTCAATCAAAACAGAAATCGAAACTTATTTATTCAATATGGTACCATTTATGCTTGAAGAAACGACGTCGAAATATAAGAAAAATGAGCGCAACGCAACCCAAACCGATCCGAAACTCACCTGAGCCCCTCGGGACCCTGCCGAAATGTACCAACAAGTTTCATATCATAATAAGTACCTACTTGAGGCTTCAAAACAAACATAAAAATATCGACGACGAAACACATCTCAAATCAAACTTGATAAACTTTTGACTTCCAAAAACTCACGCCGAAACATATCAAATCAACTCGGAATAAACTCAAATTTTGCATACAAGTTCTAATATATCATATGGAGTTACTCGTGCTCTCAAACTATTGAGCGAATTACAAATGTTCAAATCGACCGAACGGATCGTTATAATTTTTTTTGAAGCAAACATATTTTGCCACCCCAAACCATTTTGTTTAGAAAGCGAAAAGATGTTCCTAAATATAAATTTAATAACACCTCTATTTTATTTTATGTGATGCTCTTTTTTCTGGTTCAATTTAAAAAATCAATACAGTTACATAATTGAAACTTTTTATTCTGACATTTCATTTCAACCTTTAAGATTCTCTTACTAGAGCAACTAATATTTTAGAAGTCTTTCAATGTAGTCATTTTTTTGAATGCACTCATTTAAAAATGAAATGAGAAGATTACTTTTGTTTGCCTTCCCTTTTCCAATCCGAACACACAATACCATTCATTTTTATTCGAGATGTTTTAAAACTATTTAATTAGTAAAAGTAATTTATATTTATCTAATAAGCAGCTCTACATATATGTAAATTTTATTTTATTTTTTAAATCAATAACTGTCGTTGCCCTCCAGAGAGTGTTGTTTCGAGCTCTGTTTCTTTTTCGAAGGTGCATACGAGTGTAAAAGGGGAAAAAAAGGAAAAGATAGGGGCAAAGGTGGAAATCAAATCCCACTTCAATACAATTTGCCGTCAACCTCCTCTTCGTTCTACTTCTATTCGCCGTTCGTAATGGCTCTGCGGCAACAGCTGAAGAATGTGAAAACCTTGTTGCAGAAATGTGATGGAGGAAAAGTACCTTTGCACCATCCCTTATTCTACGCCGCTCAAGGTCTTCGATACCGAAAACTGCAAGTCATTCTCACTACTGTAAGTTATTCTCTTTCACTTTTGCACTGACCCTTTTACAAGTACAGAAGCCTGATTCTCTCTCTTTTCTTCATCAATATTACATTTTTCTATTTTATTGATCGAATTGTCACTGACCCTTTACCAATTACAACAATTTACACTGGCTCTTTTGTTCAATAATGTTGAGGTTTCGCTAAGCAGAGCATAGACAAGCTTGGAAAAGCAGGGGAAACGGTGAAAGTAGCACCTGGGTATTTTCGCAACCATCTTATGCCCAAATTGCTGGCTGTACCCAATATTGATAAGTACAGGCATCTTATGGAAGATCAGCGAAAGGTTCGTTCCATTTGTACTGTTGGTTTTAAATCTTGAAATTGCTTGAATAGGATTGTTTTGTTGCGAGAATTTGATATGTTGGTTCTTTTATTCTCCCGTCCTGAACTTGAATTTTGGAGAAATTTTGAGTATATGATAAGTTAATGTACCTATGAGAGGAGTTTGATGTACCATAATAAATAAAATCAAAAGCGTAAATAGGAGTCTATCTCCAATAAGCATTGGAGTAGGTTTCAACTAAAAAGGACGAAGAACACCCTAAATACAAAGCTCTAATTCAGATATCCCATCAAAAAGGTAGGTCAGACTTGGTGAAACTCTGAAAGAGTTTAGACTTTTGGTTTTGGCCTCCTTTTTAGTACCCTAACTCTCTTTTTGGCTTGATACCATGAAATAAAATAGAGAAAAGACCTTCAAGAGAAAAAATAAATTAAACCATGGTGCTACGAAAGATATAAAAAGAGTGATCTCTGATAAGTCTTGGTGGGCAGGTTTACGTGATACCTATGTTGACGGGAGGTAGTAGATACTCGGCGGTATGGTCTTGGAGGGCCTGGATATTACCATCATTATAAAAAAGGCTCTTTGAATGGCTCTAGTAGTTTTTTATGTTTTTACTCTAGAACTGAACTAGAGATCCTGTCCCCCTCCCTTGAAAACTCCCCTTGATGAGCTCTCATAGTTTTGTTGAACCTGGCTATCTTGAAAATTGTTCTAGTCTTATGTGTCTCATTTGTTTGAAGTACAATTGCAATCCAAGCACTGTTCTGCCCTTGTCATACAAGTTTCCTATGTGCAAAAAGATAATATACTCTTTGTTATCAAACTACATCCAGTAAAAAAGTTATGCGAGATGGATTTCCCGCTTCCCATTGTATTTATTCAGAAGGAGAAAAAACTTTCTTTTCTCCTCTGCAAATTTTCGCTTTCTATTACGTATCACAAACAGATATCTCAGTGCACCTACCGTTGAGAAGGCTGAGAATTTGGGACAATGATATTGATTTTCCTATGTTGAGCATGTGGCATACCCTTGCATGTTTTGCGATCAACACTGTGTAATAAACATTTGGGCGGTTGGCCTTCACACTTTTTCACACAGTAAGTGGTGCCACTTGTGAATAAAGTAAAATGAGATTGATTTTCTCCTTGCTTTCCTTTTTGCATATTAGTTATTCTCTTGAGATGCTGTATTCATCTGTTTAGTGTTTCAAATCTGCTGCCTCTACCAGCTTTACCAACGTGAGGAAGTTGAAGAGGTTAAAATAGTTCCAGCAACCAAGGAAGATAAGATGAAAGAATACCAGATGGCAGCAAACCGCCTGGATAGAACTAAGTTGGTCAGTGTCTTATGCTAAAGTTCTGTGGAATTTTGTAAAATAGTCTTCAGTAATGATTTTCAGTAGTCGTTTATCATATATCATGTAAATTGATCATGGACTTCTTACTACACTGTCACATCCTGCTATTTTTTCCTGAAAAGGATACAGAAGAGGAAAGTAAATCTACCTGATCATCTTTTTTCCTCACACTAACTGTTCATATTGGCAAACTAGCATAACTGGTATAGATTTGTTGTAATAGTGACAGAGTCGTGCTATAATTGATAGTGTTTCATAAGGTTCAAGAGTCATCCCTTCGTTCTCTTAACTATTTCAGATACACTTTTGGTAATTGGGCTATCAGTGGTTCTTCGCCTCTTTTTCTTTCATCTGAATTGCAATTTGCTTTCAGGTTCTAAGAAAACTCGCAAAGAAACCGTTGACGAAGGATGACAGTGGTAGGACTTTCATTCAGGAACCTATTGGAAAAAATGAAATTGTGGCTGAGGTGATGCTTCGTCCCTAAATTGATGTCTATGTTCTCTTTTTATTTTTCCATTCGAAAATCTCGGTTGATAACCAGTGCGGAGGCAGGATCTCAGCAAAGGGGGTTCAAAAAGAAGAACGTTTGAAAGGATTATAGCTGATGGGAATTGAACCTATGACCTTACAAAGGTTTTGACCACTACGCTACACTTTTAGACTGTGTCAAGGGGATTCAAAACTTAATATATAGAGGGAAGAAACGAATTTTGGCTTATATATGCAGTGTAATTTTTCGGCAAAAGGGGTTCGGGTAAACCCCCTCCCGCCCCCCTAAATCCGCCCCTGTTGATAACCTTTGCCTAAAAGTGATGTGCTCTGTAAAACACGGCGAAGAGAAAATTTACAGTAAGTTCAGACTTGCGAGCTTGCTTTCCTTTTGCGACAGCCAGGCAGCCTCTTTCTTCTCTTTTTTCCCTCTAAAAGGTGCTTATTGTCGCTCTCTATGTTTTTAAATTCTTTTCTCAGTTTTTAAATTCTTTTCTCTGTGTTATAACTTTTCTAAAATTTTGGTTTTACTGGTATGTGCCCTAACTACCTTTTGGGGGAAATAAAATCTCTATAGTCTTCTTTATACCCCCCCCCCCCCCACTCCTCCCCCCTCCAGTGGGCCCCTTTTCCGATTCATGTGAGTTGTTGGTAATTTTTTCTTCGTAGATTAAGTTTTTGGTACATAATATCTGGGTTTCTCTAGGATAGAGAACTCGCTTATTGGACAAGCTAGTCTTTTCCCTCACTGGTTCCCAAATTTAGGTCGGCGAGGATATAAAACCTGTAGTACATTAAAAACTCTAAATTTGCACTTATCGCAAAAAAAAGTTACCGTTTCTCTCAGCAATTCTGCTTTATGTTGGAGTATATGGAACAATGGAATAGGAGATCTTTTCATGATAGTGAGAACAATGTAGAAAGCATAAAGAGATCTTTCTTTTCACTTGTGCTTTTGGTGTAAAGAGAAAATACCATGCTGTACGAATAGTTGGCCACATTTGGTGGAAGACAATGTATGGCTTAAGTAGAGAACATGCACATCATATACATGTTTTTGACATGGATTTGGTGTTTATTAAAAAATATTTGATGTATCAAAAAATATTCTGTTCTGTAGTTCTAATCTTGGCTGTGATGTTTCTGGGATGGATAGTGTAATGCCAGCAGTTTCTTATCCCTTCTTCCTTCCCCTTTTTATATTTTTCCAGTCCGAGCCTTGAGACTCAAATTCCATCACCTTTCAGTTTGTTCACTTGGCCAATCATTTTTCTATTTCCCAATAATTGTAGGACATTAAGGTGCCCTTCATTACCTGTACTATTTTACCTGACGATGAGTATCAGCACCATATATGTCCCACTACTCTCTTCCTTGTTTGCCAGTTTGTGTTTCTATTTGCAACAAATCCTTACTCATTTTGAAGTCCTTTGAGCTCAGTTCTCCTTTTCTGCAGAAAACCCTAAGAAGGAGGACCTTTGGAGTACCTTTTAGGATCTTGTATAGGATGCTATCTGAACAGACACTATACGATTATTGTGCAGAAGTGCAGTAGCCCAGTATGATTTGTATCACAGTTGGATGTTTTACTTGCTAAACTGAAAGCCTTACTGTACATCTAGATCACTAGTTATTTGCTTTACCTTCCTTCTCTTAAACTGTTTGTGGAAAGACTAGATATAGAAAGCACCTCCAACTTTCTTTTCTTTCGAAATCTTTTCTGTGATTACTCTGTTAGGGGTTTAGTCTAGTAATTTGATGTGCACTTCTGATATTTTCTATTGAGAAAATAGCTCACTATCCTTCCTTATGACTGAGTGCTTGAAGACTGCTCTAGTACATGGTGTTTAATGAATACTTGAAGTTCTCACAATCTATCTGTTGTGTGTGACCATTTAAAAGCTTAAGATGTTAGAGAGAGCATACTTTTATTTATTTAATTGTCTCTTCAACACGCCCCCTCACGTCCGGGCTTCATTTTTTTTCACTGGCCAAGCGCATGAAAATTCATTTCAAGAAGAAGACTTCTTGTATTTCTGTGTGTATTTTCACATCCCATGAGAATAAGTACTTATATAATGACTCTTAAGACTAAATAAGGATAGACAATAACAACAACAACAACAACTACCCAGTATAGTCCCACCTTTGTGGTCTGGGGAGGATAATATGTAGACGAGCCTTACCCCTACCCGAAAGGGCAGAGAGGCCGTTTCCAATCGACCCTAGGCTCAGTGAAAGAAAGGAAAAACAAAAACAAAAACAAAAGAGCATTATTAACTCCAGTAGAAATAGCGTAAATAATTATCTAAACATAAGAACCATAAATAAAATAGCATGCAATAATATCATACAGTAACTACCATAAATAACTACCATAAGGGAGACACACACCAAAACACAAATAATCTATGGATAGCCCTGCCAAGCCTCACTAAATAAGGATAGACAATAAATTACACATTGATTCCAATAAATTATAATGAAGGAAAATATTCTAGAATCAATCTACTCCTCCTATTAAGCTAGGAAATCTCTAATCAATCAACACTATAAAATGGGTGACAAAATGATCATGCATTGTATTGTGGAAGATTTCTGGTGTAGTCCATATTCTTCATAATCATGTTAGAAGAAGGTTAGAAGTAAATGGAGAATGTATGTAGCAGAACTTACGGGTTTTAATCAAAAGGTAGACAAACATGCCTTTGGTGAGGAGTGTACGATATGTCAAGATATGGACATGACAACGTCATACATCTCGTGCATTATTGGTGACCACTTGTGGGGAAGAAAAGAAAATACAGAGAAACCAGATAAGCTAATTATTTTACTGAGTGATAATACTTTTTACCACTACATTTAAGAAAAAGGAAGAAAAGTGAAAACCTTCAAGATGTGCGAATTTGGGAATCAAAAAGATAGTGACTTAGTATAACACTGTTTAATATTTTATTTAATTACTCAACTTCAAGATAGGAAAATTGAGGAGCACCCAGGACTTTGGTTTAGCGGTAAGAGCTCGGGTTGTGATGTATGGATTAGGTGAACATCATGGGTTTGAGTCTTGCCGTAATTAAAAATATGGTATTTAAGTGGGGAAAGATTGAGGGACATGCCCATTATCTACCGAGTTTCTAACCGTGCGCCACAAACCGTCGGGGATTCTCTTGGTTGTCAAAAAACCAAAAGATAGGCAACTTGAGGATACGTAAGGATATCTCTTGAAAAATATTCTTCAGACACGGTGCATTTAAGCTCTTAAAGAGTTCTACTTGGAAGTGGGAGTTCCTAGGGTTGGATCCGCAGTGGTTTGTTATCTTTTTAGTTGTATGATGTATCCTTGACATGCTATTTGGAGAATAACAGTGTTCCTTTTTTTCTTTTCCTTTTGATATTTGGGAATGCCAATTTCGGTCGTTGCAAACTTTACATTGGATAGAAATTATTTTGTGTGACCTATCTACAATGTCAAACCTCCAAAAGTATTTGGATGTTATTTTCACTTCCAATTTGCAATCCTAATCTTTATTTTGATTTGCACTTCCAATTAATAAACCCATATCCAATTAGTGATTACCGCAAAATGTAGTGTCATGAAGAGCTGGTTTGAGGAGTTGTGAAATTTAAGGAGAATGTTAAGATATAACACATCTGTGGTAGGAATTTTATGGTTTGGACATTTGGTATTGGCATGGGCGCTTTCCATTGAGGAAAATAAGGGCAAATTTTCTCCACAATGAAAGCAGTATCTACTGGGGATGAAATCTACCTCCTATTATGATTTATGACCATGTGAAACCTGACTTGGATTAATAACTTAATGATAACAACTCGGCCAATATTGCTGTCGGTTTCTGCACATACTATCTGTGAGACTGATCTTGAAAATGACAAATAGGAGATTGTGATATATGATTGACATGTCTCCTCCTTTCTCAAACAATTTTTTTTTTCTTTGGAGATGTAACCTCATAGCGGGTACCCCTCAGCTATGCAGACCGCTTAGTTACGAGGGGGAGCATATGTCCATTATCTTTTGATTCCATCATTTTATCGACAGTATTGAAATGCACAATTGAAGCTACTTAATTTGTTGAAAAAACCTCATTATTTTGATTTTCTGTTACAGTTATATTGATGATGCTCAAAACGTAATACTAGTTTCATGCTTCCAAATTTCTTTCTGCTTTATCAGGTGGCAAGACAGCTCTCTGTTCATATTGAACCAGAACATTTGGTTCTGGATACGCCTTTGCATGTGATGGGTGAGTTTGAAATACCACTGCGGATGCCGAGGTCCATTCCTTTGCCAGAGGGTAAGGTTCAATGGATTCTGCCAGTGAAAATTAGGGGCAGATGAAGCGAACACTTCCAACATCTTATAATACAAAGTAGTTGTGACAGAAGTTAAATTATCTGCTTTCGAATGTGATGATGGTCTAAGCTTTAATGTTCATATGTAGTTTTAGCATACATGGTTGTCTTTTGGGAGAAAAAGATAGCACTTTGTCCGATTATTTGGACTTTTGGAATAACCTCCCGGAAATTTTTGGGATGATATGAGATTTTTATCACAATTTGATGATCGTTTGGACCGTTGCCCTTTCCTTTATGTATTCTCTGCTGTGCCACAGCTTTGATCAGTGTAATTGTGGCGCATATATGGATTAATTAAAAGCATGCTAAATGCATAGGATTTGTTATAATTGTCTTTCCATAATGCAACTTTCCTGCAAATTCCCGTTGCCAAAGTAGTCCAGCAGTGTTGTCTTTATTTACTTCTCACTTTTGGAACACAATTATGTCTTAACACTCGTACTTGGAGTTGGAATGTTTTTCTTCTTTTGATGTAAATTTTATATATATTGACATTATTAAGACGTGATTGTAGGTTAGTTATTATTTTTATGTTATCAAATAATATCATAAAAATTTATATGTAATTACCTCTGTGCTCCACTTGTGCTGATTTCTATAGTAGTGTTTGGTTTTTTCTGTACTCGGTTTTGTAATCCTGAATTCTTGGCCCCCTTTTTTCCTATCCTCAAAAGAGAACAAAATGGGATTATCTCTATTGAAGATAGAAACTAGCATGTTAATTGTTCCAAGTTTCATGCTTGACTTTCAATTCATGGGTGTGTTTGGTAGTAAGAAAAGTATTTTTTAGATTTTTTTTCTTAAAATTTTTCCATATTTAGTGGACTTAAATATTTTGTAAAATATTCTTACCATGAATGTATTCCATACCAAGAAGAGGGAAAAATTTCAAGAACTAAAACTGTCTTCCTAATAGTGTTTAGTTGATAAAAAAGTTTATAAGAAAAAACAAATGTCACCCTTTTTAAACCAACGCCCGCAGAGTCCTTGTTTTCTTCTTCCATTTTGATTTTTTCTCTAGTTAATATCACAATGAAATTGAGTTTAGGAGGACCAATCATCCCTTATTCCATGAAACAATTATTAACAGGAAGTCAAACTATTTATGGACAGAAATTTATAATTTTTGCAGTGTATTTAGCAAGTCTGCAAAGATCTTTTATTTTCCCTGATTTATTTAATCCATTTCTTTTATAATCTTATTTATTTATTTATTTATTTATTGCCAACGTATTATTTCACGAAACATGAGATAAGAAATCTAGTATTTCACTAAATTCAAGTTGATTTTATTTCGACTCTTCCTCAGTGTAACGATCTGACCGGTCGTTTTGAGTTCTAGCATGCTGTTCAGCAGTCTGAGGCGATGAACAACTTCATCTCATGTATTATGACTTGTACGCGTGGACGGAATTGAATTTCAGGAAGTTCAGAGTTGATTTGGAAAGAGAATTCTCATTTCGGAAGTTTTAAGTTGAAAGAATTAACTAAGATTAGATTTTAGAGCAAACGACCTCGAAATCAGGATTTGACAGTTCTAGCAGGGTTGTATGATGATTTCGGACTTGGACGTGTGTCCGGATCCGGTTTTGGATGGCCCGGGAGCGTTTTGGCGCCTATTATGGAAGATAACATTTTTGGAAGAAATTTCATAAGTTTGGCTTGAAGTGCATTTCAGTGTTATCGATGTCCGTTTGGAACCGTTTGGAATTTCGAGTCTGGCAGTAGCTCTGTATGGTGATTCTGGAGTTGGGAGCACGACCGGAAGTGAATTCGGAGGTCTGTAGGTCATTTTGAAGTCATTTGGCTAAAGATAGAAATTTGAAGGATTTTTAGAAGTTTGACCAGAAGTGGACTTTTTGATATCAAGGTCGGAATTTAATTCCGAAAGTTGGAGTAGGTCCATAATGATGAATATGAATTGTCTGCAAAATTTGAAGTCAACCGGACGTGATTTGATAGGTTTAAACATTGTAAGTAGAAGTTTGAAATTCTAAAGTTCATAAAGCTTGAATTGGAGGTCGATTCATGATTTTAGCGTTGTTTGATATGATTTGAGTCCTCGAGCGAGTCCGCGATGTGTTTTAGGACTGGTTGACATGATTGGTTGGGGTCCCGAGGGGCCTCGGGTATGTTTCAGGATAGTTTCAGATCATTTCGGGTTGTGTTGTTGCTGAAGATTTCTGTTTCTGGTTTCCTTCTTCACGACCGCGAAGGGAATTCCTTGTTCTTTTAGCCTTCGCGAACGCGAGGTATAGGTCGCGAACGCGAAGGAGTCGGACTGGCTACTATGCGAATGCAAGGAGGAGATCGCGAACTCGTAGAAGGAAAAGATGGGCCTAGGTCTTTGGCCTATGCGAACACAAGGCCTTGTATGCGAACGCGAAGGGGCTGGGTAACTGGCCTTCACGAATGTGAGAGACAGGCCGCGTACGAAATGAAGGGCGGACCTGGTCTGGGCAGAATGCTTAAAATCAGGGTTTGAGTTCATTTCACCCATTTTTCTCTTGGCTTGGGCGATTGTTGGAGCTTGTGAAGAGGGAGTTCCGCCATACATCATGAGGTAAGTAATTTATACTAGTTTTGAGTTAAATACAAATATATGTAGACATGAAAATTTGTAGAAAACTTGGGGTTTGAGGAAAGACCTAAAAATATTTATATTCTTGGAATTTGGCCACGATTTTGGGTATGGAATCTAGAGAATGTATATATTTGAGTTCGTGAAGCTATGGGTAAACTTATTCTTCGAAAATTTTCGAAATCCGAGCACGTGGTCCCGTGCACATTTTTATCAACCTTTCGATCGGGGTTAGGAATTGCTATACATTGGATTGTAATAAGTAATTGAGCATATATTAATGGATTTGTATAATTATTGGCTAGTTTTGGAGCATTGCTATCTATTTGAGTCTTTGGAGGAGCGTAGAGTGCCGGTTATGGATCTTCGGAGCAAGGTGAGTCTCCTTTCTAACCTTGTAAGAGGGAATTGTCCCCACAGATGAGTTAATGGTTATGTGCTCCTATTTGCTGGGGGCTACCTACGTACGAGGTGACGAAAGTCCGTGTGTAGCTACTATTATGCTATTGTCCGGGTAATCTAGGACCCAAAAGCATCTTGTACTTGGATTATTTGTAAACTTATTGACAGCTTGGCTTTCTTAAATCACATCGACTCCGTAAATGAATTTCAAACAGGATAAAAGTTTATTTTTCTTAAATCATTAAAGGAACTATATATATATATGTGTGTGTGTGTGTGTGTGTGTGTGTGTGTGTGTGTGTGTGCATGTATCGCATGCATGATTCATGGGCGGGATATTTATTTATTTAATGTTGACCGCATCGCATGTATGATATGCGAGCGGGGTAATATTTGCATCTATGATTCGTGCCGTTCGACCCTCAACAGTGCACATTTTACATTATGTTGGATCGGACCGTACGACCTCGGCATGATTTGCGTATGCTTGTATTGCTTGCCTTGAGATTATTTGAGATCGATATTTTCTCTCCCTGACTTGAGATAATTGGGAACTATTGGATTATGAATTAGGACACTTTTAATATAAAATGGAACTTTCACCTGTTCATGACTTGCTTGAAATTGCTGTTATTCTTAATAAATCATGATTATTCGTATTAATAATATATCATTATTGGACCACTAGTAAGTGTCAGGGGATACTCTTTGGGTACACGTTATTTTCGTACTCATACTACACTTCTGTGCATTTTTGTTGCACAAACATGCGTCTTTAGTGGCTTACAGGGCGTGACAACATTTTTGATACAGAGACTTAGGTGAGCTTCACTTCTCGAGGCGACCCGCAACCAACAGTCTCTTTCAGTTTTCTGTATTTACTTTCTGTCCGATACTATATTCCGGACGGTTGTTGTATTACATTATTTCCTAGAAATTTTCTCATGCACTTGTGACACCAGGTTCTAGAAGGATTTTTGGATTATTAAATGTTAAGTTTGTTAAAGACATCATGGTTATTTCTGTAAATTTCTTTATTTGTCACTTAATGTACAAAGAAAAAAAATTGATTTTAAACAAATACTAAAATTTTAATTTTTATTGAGTACTTTGGTTGGCTTGCCTGAAAGCGGTGTCCGACGCCACCATGACGCTTAGTTGATTTTGGATCGTGACAACATGGTATTAGAGCACTAGGTTCCTAGGGTCTCACGGGTCATGGTCAAGTCTAGTAGAGTCTCGCAGATCGGTGCGGAGACGTCCGTGCTTGTCATCGGGAGGCTGTAGGACTATTAGGAGCACTTCTTTTCTTGACTCCTTATCGTGCGAATTGATTCCTCGAGGCTTATGCCCTTGTTTCCTTCCTACTCAATCTTATGCGATGCGAACAACTAGCTATAAATCAAGAATTCAAGGATTGTATTGGTACTACAAATGTGGTGCAGAGTGTTTCTCCCTGCGGGGTTGTTTGAGCTATTATCATCGCATTGTGGAAGGATATTCTATTGTTTCAGCACAGTAGCAGTACGTCTGAGGGCTCTGAGGCTAGGCACAAGTTGCCATGATGCTTACGAATGATTGTTCCATAGTATTGATACGATGGTAAGATATTTGCCTACGTGTAGAGGCAGTGAATGACTTGAAGGGAGGTATACTCAGTGCATGGTTTACAGATTCGGTAATTATTCCCGGCAAGGGAAAAGCAATTGGCCTATGAATGTCCATATTTGGGCAGACGGAGTAGCGAGGTTTGGTGTTGCAAGCGTGGTGATTTTTTCTCCTATGATGAGGTGTCATTGTCCCTATTGAATGTACTAAGTTCGACGATGTTATGATCTTCTACAATTCGCCTTGGGAGCAGGATATGGTGAGATAGTATTGAAGAAGCGGCTGTCGGAGATCACGTGGTGCGGTGGTTCGGGATTTGATCGGTGTTCCTAATATCGACGACCCGAGAAAGATGATCTCCAGAAACGTTTAAAGTTAGTAGCGTTTGTGGGTCCAAGAGCTATGAAGAAGTATTTTATTTAAGTCAACTACTGAACAACAAAGGACGAGGAAAGACATGTGGGAACTGTCTGGCGATGTTCAAAAATTCTAAAAGGCCAGGTATATAAAGCGAAGGTCGAATAATTGATTAAGGAAGCGGGTTTTCCCAAAGTGGGAGAGCATCAGAGTTACATATGGGCTTTGCAGTAGATGACCAAGTACCTTAAGGAGAGTTTGGAGTGATGTGAGAATATTAGTGATTGGTGATTGGGGTCTACAGATTTATTTTGAAGTATGGGCTATTATACGGCAGGAGATTTGATATAATAAGAAGGAGCTGCTTGAATGAAGAAGGATACAACATAGCTTTACATTTGAAGAATGTTGCTGCACATTTAATTTATGTCCATGAGGGGTGAATGGACTTGTGCAGTTGGAGAGTGAGCTCGGACTCAGGAGGGGTTATTGATGTCGTAGTGATTGTGCCCCGTGCAGCAGCGTCTGAAGATGTTGGGAAGTGATTTCCACAGGTGGGTTATTTCATGTGAGTATGTTAGCGGTCGCGCGGTTGGCGAAGCTTCTATGGAGAATTCTATTGGTTGTTCATCGAAGAGATCGTTCGTGCAAATGTGATTGATGATTCAGAGTATAAAAGGGGGGTTACATCGAAAGATTCTGAGAATTTTGGCGATTGATTGCGTGAGGTTATGCCAATAAGAGATTAAGAATCCTGGTGAATTCTAGAACTGTGTAATAGTGGCTTCGAGCTAAGTGGGAGAGTCCCACCGCCTATGATTAGGTTTCATGATTAAGTACTTGCGAGGTTCCTGGTTATTATTATGTTGATGGGTTATTTCAGCTACGGGAAAAGGACATAAGTGGTACATTGAGTAAAGTGATTGTTAAAGGTGTGCTATGGTTGGCCTTGTTGGCTCATGTTCATATTTGAGGAAGGATCCAGGATTTATTCCTCGTATAAGTGTGGGATCTAAGAGAAGTGATTCTGCCAGGTGCTTCGACGAGAGGGTATTCATGTGCTAGAAGATTTATGGAGTTGGTTATATTCGAGGCCAAGTTAGAGCAGATGGATCTGAACAACAGTCCTAATGGATTCATAAGGGTATGGTGCCGTGCCTAATGATTTCGAGCCTATAGGTATGGTTAAGAGTCAAGTTTTTGTAGCAGCTTATGAAGAGAGGCCTAGAATATTGTATGACGTGTTGGCTTAAGTGTAATATTTAGGAGGAAAATGAGGAAGGACTTCAGAGTCTTAGAGGGATTATTAGAATGGGCATACCAATTGAGAGTGCGGAGGTGCCCACAAGGGAGGTATGAAATGGTTCGTGGGATTTGAGGCAACGTAGTCTCGTGATTCAGGGTCACTCGCGGTGAGTGAAGATTAAGTTCGCTATGTGTTGAATGGAACTATCAGTCCCAAGGCAATTGAGGTTAAGTTAGAAGAAGTAGATTGGTTACCCATAATTGAATTGGCATGATGATGGCAGTGACTATTTCCCTTAGTGTGATCAAGTCATGCAAGTGATTTGTGACGGTGTGTGTGAGGTTTGTTTATGTTATTCAAAGTATTCTCTTGTTATAGCTTGTTATGTGGAGGTGGATTCCGGAAGGGATATGGTGGCCTAGACCACTACTTAGGAATTTGCATATTCTACAGTTATGAGAATTCACCTATGTATTCCTAGGGTCCTCCTGAAGTGAGCTATGTGAAAAGTTTTTTGTGATGAAGTGTTAATCAAATGGTGGTTCCAAAGCTATGATGAAAAATGTGTTCTATCGTGTATTGGCATGTTGGGTGCAACGAATGGTATGGAACTTGAAGTGAAGATCAAGGTTGCAGTTCGATGTTGTCAAGGATGTCAAGAACTCGGATGAGCAGGAAAGGAGTTTCGATGTTTAAGGTAAGATGGTATTGTCTTCAGTGTCACCTGAGATCGGTGTTTTCTGAAAAGGCTTTGCATCATGGTTAATGATTCTTGGTCTCTTTTCACCGTTAGTGCGGCTGGTGGTTTGGAGGTACGAACCCCTTATTTATTATGGTAGGTTGTGGGAGCATGTCCCACAAGGAGATTGTGTAAGTGTGGCCTGTAGTCACTTGATTGATTAAAGATTTAAACCAAGTATGAATACTGTAATGATATCATTTATTTGAGAATGTGTGCCTGGAGGGCACTCGGTTTATTGGGTTGTGGACTGTGGAATATTACTCTGGTTGTGATGGTTGTTCTAGTGTGTTATGAGAAAAGGGAAGTTAGTATGGACATTTGAAAGATTATTGGCCTAGTTTGGTACGATCAAGATCAACTCGAGGCCGGTGTATGGAGTTAAATGGGAGTATGGGCTGTATATCAAGCCAGATGTGTTCATTTCAGCAATGTGCTCCTTATGGAATAGTACTCAGGGTATTATTTTATCGTCAACTCTTTCATGTTATGATGTATTGCACCGTGCGAGTTGTGAGGCGGCTTCGTGAATTTCTTATGTGTTGAGGCTCCATGTAGAGATGATGTTGTATGAGCGGGATGGCTTTTGAGATTCAGATCATTATCGCACCTCAGTTGTGCTTGAGTTTTGTAGCATATGGCACTATATGTTCCCCTGGGGATGATATTATGCACTTAGCGTGCTTGTGATCGCTATTCGGTATTTTGTTGTAATGAGAAATTTAGCTCGATGTATATCTCCTTGTATGAATTCTATGTATGGATCGGATGGCACACCGCTATGGGTATATTATTTGGATCGGGTTGCGCGCCGCAATAGTGTGATATTGAGTATAGTTCTCTACATGCTATTTTTGTATGCCTTGCTTCTTATTTTCTAATGGAAGTCCGTATTAGTGCGTGAGTTGAGTAGTTCCTTCGAGGGTTTGTTTTTACTTTGTATGACATTTGAATTCGTAGCCTATTGGCACAATGCAACATCATATGATGCTTTTGGTCATGTCGGGATGGCTTATTGCCCGAGCAGTTCGTACTGGGTGAGACGTGATCATTGAATTCGAGATCGGTGCAATCTTAGTATATAAAGCATGTTAAGGATCTAAGACCATTGTTTGGTTCAGAATAAGGTGATAGTTCCTGCCAGGAGCATAGACCTAATGAATTGTTGTTTCAGCAGTGGTTATGAATTTCTATACATCTCTTCCATCGTGGAGGTATTGTAAGAGCTAGAGCAAGGCCTATGTATGCCATGAGGTGCAACGGGAGCATTAGGTTTGTGGAATTTCGGCTAATTTGATAAAAGAATGTTATTGTGGTCCTATGAGTAAAATTGTGCAAGGTGCAAATTTAGCTAAGGTATGCAGTCATGTCCTGGTACTGCATGTAGCTATTGATATAATGAGCGTACATTGGAAACAGGTCTGGCATAGAATTCCGGATGTTGGAATTGGGCTCTAAAGCTTATTTGCTTGAATAAAAGGAAATATGATCGAGCTAATATGCGCAACTAGGTTGTGGTAGTGCGGGAAGGTGCATGAGGTGTTAAACAGTGATTTCAGACTACTTCAGCGTAGTTCTCAGCACGTTCGAGGACGAATGTATTTTTAAGTGGGAGAGAACGTAACGGACCGAACGATTGTTTTGAGATCTAGCGTGTCGTTCAACAGTCTGAGGCCATGAGAAGTTTCATTATAGGTATTTTGACTTGTACGCATGGTCGGAATTGAATTTTGGGAAGTTCAGAGTTGATTCCGAAAGAGAATTCACATTTAAGAAGCTTTATGTTGAAAGAATTAACTAAGATTGGATTTTAGAGTAAACGACCTCGGAATCGGGATCTGATGGTTCCAGCAGGTTTGTATGATGATTTCGGACTTGGGCGTGTGCCCGGATAGGGTTTTGGATGGCCAGGGAGTGTGTTGGCACCTATTGTGAAAGTTAACATTTTTTGAAGAAATTTCATAAGTTTGGCTTGAATCGAATTTTAGTGTTATCGATGTCCCTTCGAAATTTTCAGTCTGGGAGTAGCTCCGCATGGTGATTCTGGAGTTGGGAGCACAACCGAAAGTGAATTCGGAGGTCCGTAGGTCATTTTGCAGTCATTTGGCTAAAAATAGAAATTTGAAGGTTTTGAGAAGTTCGGTCGGAAGTGAACTTTTGATATCGGGTCAGAATCCAATTCCTAATGTTGGAGTAGGTCCATAATGACGAATATGACTTGTCTGCAAAAATTTGAAGTCAATCAGACATGATTTGATAGGTTTAAACATCGAAAGTAGAAGTTTGAAATTCTAAAGTTCATAAAGCTCTGATTGGAGGTGGATTTATGATTTTAGCATTGTTTGATCTGATTTGAGGCCTCGAGCGAGTCCGTGATGTGTTTTGGGACTGGTTAGCATAATTGGTTGGAGTCCCGGGGGGCCTCAAGTATGTTTGGGGATAGTTTCAAATCATTTCGGGTTGTGTTGTTGCTACAGATTTCTGTTTCTTGTTTCCTTCTTCGCGATCCTAAAGGGAGTTCCGCATTCGCGAAGAGGAAGGTGGGAGGCTGCTGGTTTTAGCCTTCACGAACGCGAGGTGTAGGCCGCGAACGCAAAGGAGTTGGGCTGGTTACTAAAAGAACACGAGGAGGAAATCGCGAACGCGTAGAAGGAAAAGCTGGGTCTGGGGTCTTTGGCATACGCGAACGCGAGGCCTTGTACGCGAACACGAAGGGGCTGGGTAACTGGCCTTCGCAAACTCAAGAGACAGGCGACGAACAAGAAGAAGGGCGGACCTGGGCTGGGCATAATGTTTAAAATTGGGGTTTGAGTTTATTTCACCCATTTTTCTATTGGCTTGGGCGATTGTTAGAGCTTGTGAAGAGGGGGTTCCGTCATTCATCATGAGGTAAATAATTTATGCTAGTTTTGAGTTAAGTACAAGGTTTATATATGGATTTAGACATGGAAATTTGTAGAAAACTTGGGGTTTGAGTGAAGACCTAGAAAATTTATATTATTGGAATTTGGTCACGCTTTTGGGTATGGAATCTAGAGAAAGTTATATATTTGAGTTCGTGAAGCTATGGGTAAACTTATTCTTAAAAAATTTGTGTAATCCGGGCACGTGGACCCGAGGGTATTTTTGTCATCATTTCGATCGGGGTTGGAAATTGCTATACATTGGATTGTAATAAGTAATTGAGCATATACTAATGGCTTTGTATGATCATTGGCTAGTTTTTGAGCATTGTGCATCGATTTGAGTCTTCGGAGGAGCGTGGAGAGCCGGTTTTGGATCTTCAGAGCAAGGTGAGTCTTCTTTCTAACCTTGCAAAATGGAATTGTCCCCATAGGTGAATTAATTGTTTATGTGCTCCTATTTTTGGGGGCTACGTATGCACGAGGTGATGAGAGTCTGTGCGTAGCTACTATTATGATATTATCCGAGTAGTCTAGGACCCAAAAGCATGTTTTACTTGGATTATTTGTAAACTTATTGACAGCTTGACTTGCTTAAATCACATCAAATCCGTAAATGAATTTCAAAAAGGATTGAACTTTATTTTTCCTAAATCATTAAAGGAAATTGGATTTTATTGAAATAAACATTTCCCGATAAACTCTTAATTGGCTGTTTGACGGTGTGTGTATTTATATGTGCCCGCGTCGCATGTATAATTCGTGAGCGAAATATTTATTTATTTAATGCTGATCGCGTCGCATGTATGATATGCGAGCGTGGTAATAGATGCATCCATTGTTTGTGCCGTTCGACCCTTGACATTGCACATTTTATATTTCTGTTGGATCGGGCTGTACAATCTCGACATGATTTGCGCATGCTTGTATTGCTTGCCGTGAGATAACTGGCAACCATTGGATTATGAATCCGGAGACTTTTAATATAAAAATGGAACTTGCACCTTTTCATGACTTACTTGAAATTGCTGTCATTCTTAATAAATCCTTGATTATTCGTATTAATAATATATCATTATTGGACCACTAGTAAGTATCGAAGTCGACTATCTCGTCTCTACTTCTTTGAGATTAGATGGGATACTCATTTGGTACACGTTGTTTTCGTACTCATACTACAAATCTGTGCATTTTTGTTGCACATGCATGCGTCTCAAGTGGCGTACAGGGCGTGATAACATAGTTGATACGGAGACTTAGGTAAGCTGCACTTCTCGAGGTGACCCGCAACCAGCAGAGTCTCTTTAAGTTTTATATATTTACTTTCTGTCAGATACTGTATTCAAGATGGTTGTTGTATTACATTATTTCCTAGAATGCACTTGTGAAGCCGTGTTCTGGGAGGATTTTTGGATTATTAAATGTTAAGTTTGTTAAAGACTTATGGTTATTTTTGTAAATTTCATTATTTGTTACTTAATGTATAAAGAAAAAAATTGATTTTAAACAAATACTAAAATTTGAATTTGATTGACTACTTTGGTTGGCTTGCCTGATAGCGGTGTCCGGCACCACCGCGATCCTTAATAAATTTTGAATCGTGACACTCAAAGAAAAAGACGATCAAATAATTCCTAATTATAGTCCTTACGGGCTGGATCATCCATATAATATATAAATAGAAACTCCACATATTTTTTTGTGTATGTTGCGAATATGACTTCTTTTGTTTTATATTTACTGCAAATACAATTGACATTTTTATCTTTTCACTCATTCGACATCTTTTTACCAATTTTGCACTACACATTTTATTCTTAACTCGATTTCTCGAATGGTGCAAAATCACAAATAGGGTATATATGGATCGAGTTAGTTCAATTTTATTAAAATCTAAATGAATTAACTATATTAGTTTGGATTAGTTTGGTTTTGTCGGATTTTTGAGTTTTTCGAATTTTTTTTTGTTAAAGGAATATTATTTCAATCTTATTTTCTTAAAGTTATAAATCAAGTTTTGATAAGTGAATATATGTTTAGTAAAAATTTAAAAGTCAGCAAACATATAATTTATTAAAATATTCTTATGATAGAATTTTTCTTATAACACATGATAGTTATTTTCTTAGTAGTCTAATAATAATTTTCATTGATGAACACTTTCAAATTTAACAAAATTTAATGATTAAACGTACAAATCAATATGATACCTAAAAAAATGATATGTTTTATTTAATTATAATTATCAAAACACCATTTCAAATTTGAAAAATTATATAAATTTGACATATGAATATGGAAAATAAAGAAATGGTTGACACATTTCAATAACATTTGATAAAATGTGATACAATCCATTCTTTCAAGTAATAAAAATGAATGCACATCATAGTTCTACTAAAGGCTCAATTTTATTAAGATTAAGACGTCTGAATCTGAATACATATCTGAATATCAAGATGTGTATTAAGATTAAGCATATGAATTTGAATACAAATCTTAATATATTAAGATGTGTATTAAGACTTGAATAGAAATTATTAAGACTGTTTGATTTTTAATATCTGAAAGTATAAAATTTATCTTTATTTGAAAATTAATAAACATAAAATTCAAATGAAATGCTAACTAACCTAATATTATATCAATGGAATATGATAGTTGTTGGTGGTAATGACTAAGGGGTGAATGCCGACTAGAGGTGGTAGTTGGTGGTAGTTTTGGTTGATGATTGTGGTTCATACTAGTAGCTATTAATGATTGGCATTGGTGTTGATTATGATTGAGGATGGTGGTGGTTGGTGGTGATAGTTAATAATGTTGGGTGATGGTAGTAGTTGCGAATTAAAAAGATGGTGAGTGGATGGTGGGAAGTTATAATGATGGTCAGTGCTGGCTGTGATTGTTGATAGTGATGGGGTGGTCAGTTGCTGTAGTTGAGGTAGGGATGAATATTGATTATGGGTGAGAATGATAGTGGTTGTAGTGGTGGAGATAGTAGGTGGTGATGGTTGATAATGGAGGCTATGATTGAGGATGATGGTGGCGTGGTGATGGTGGAGGTGGTGGTGGTGGTGATGGGGGGTGATGGGGGTAGTGGGGTGGTGGTGATAGTTGAGTATGGTGGTGGTGGTTACATGGTGGTAGTTAATAATAATAGGCGATTAAGGCAGTTAATAACGAATATGTGATAGCATCTTAATGAAATTAAGTCTCTGTTATAGATCTTGATCATACAGACCTATTCAGACCCATTAAATGGCTGTGAGGTTAAAAAAACACACCTAATATTCTATCAATAGAATATGATAGTTGTTGGTGGTAATGACTAATGGGTGAATGCCGACTAGAGGCGGTAGTTGGTGGTAGTTTTGGTTGATGATGGTGGTTCATACTAGTAGCTATTAGTGATTGGCAGTAGTGGTGATTATGATTGAGGATGGTGGTGGTTGGTGGTGATAGTTAATAATGTCGGGTGATGGTAGTAGTTATGAATTAAAAAGATGGTGGGTGGATGGTGGTAAGTTATAATGATGGTCAGTGCTGGCTGTGATTGTTGATAGTGATGGGGTGGTCAGTTGCTGTAGTTGAGGTAGAGATGAATGTTGATTGTGGGTGAGAATGATAGTAGTTGGAGTGGTGGAGATAGTAGGTGGTGATGGTCGATAATGGAGGCTATAATTGAGGATGATGGTGGCGTGGTGGTGGTGGAGGTGGCGGTGGTGGTGATGGGGGGTGATGGGGGTAGTGGGGGTGGTTGTGATGGGTTAATATGGTGGTGGTGTTTACATGGTGGTAGTTGATAATAATAGGCGATGGAGGCAGTTAATAATGAACATGTGATAGCATCTTAATGAAATTAAGTCTCTGTTATAGATCTTGATCATACAGACCTATTTAGACCCATTAAGTGGCTGTGAAGTCAAAAAACAAACACACTTAATGATTAAGATTTAAATAATTAAGATCCAGACTTTAAAGCAAACGCACTTAATGTCTGAGATCTGAATAATTAAGATTCAAACATCCATTAAGTGCAAACAAATGCGCCTAAATATTAAATCCCATAAGAATTTAAGAAATATTTCTCAATATTTCTTATATATATATATATTTATATATCGATTTGGTTCGAATCCTTTTACTCAATACCAAATTAAATTAAATCAAACATATCGATATGGTGCAACTTTTTGTTCGATTTGAACACCTCTACCCACATGAATCAAATTGATTCATCTGTTGCAAGTGACTTTCATCAAAGACGCCATATTTCTTTAAGCTTAACATTTGACGTGGGAATTTAAATAATGTTAAAATCGTTTGAGTGTTGACTATATGTCCTCAAATTTTTTGTTTAAATACTAATTTAGCAATTTGCTTGAAAAGTCTCAAAACTTCATTGTTGGTGTTTAGAAAGTATTGAAGAAGGAAAAGTAAAAACATTAAGACAAGAGAAAAAGTAAAAACAGAAAGAATGAAAAGGAAGAGGAACAACAAGATGACGATGATCGGAAAAGGAAAATGCTAAACCATTGTCACGATTTAACTCACCCAAGCTGTGATGATACCTAACATCCTCGTCGAGTGAACCAACAATAGATAAATAATTATCGTAATTCGTAAGCAATAGCAAGTCTAATAAATCTAGCGACAAATAAGAGATTGTTATGAAATAATATAAGAACAAGAACAATAATACAAGAACAAGAACAATATAGAGAGAATAGGGAGAGGAGTATTCTCATTGATACTTTGGGATTGTTAGGGATGATTTACAATGGTAGAAGACCCCTTTATTTATAGGGAGGTAGTGACTTAGCTACCAAGAATAAAACTCTAGAATCTCTCTAATTATAGACATTCACCTTAAATAGAAGTCTATTTATAACACTCCCCCTTGAATGTCTATTCAACAATGTGTCTCGTTAAAACCTTAAAACCAAAACCCAATGGGAAAAATTAAAGAGAAGGAAAAAGAGTACACATGTTTGAATATGCGCCTATTGGTTGCCTCGTTAAAAACCTCGCAAGGAAAACCCAGTGGGACAAAACCTTGTAAGGGAAAAAGAGTGCAACGCGCATTAACTCCCCCTAATAAGAACATCAATTTATATCCTTGAGCATTTGCATTCCAATCTTGTGCATCATCTTCAAAACGATCTTTGGTAGAGATTTGATAAATAAATCAACCATATTGACTTGAACAAATATTCCGCACCTTAAAATCATCATTCTTGATAGATATGAACATCTTCATATAATGTCGTGGAATAACTCTTCAATATCTCCATAGATGTATTCTCAATGCCATCATGCTTATAGTTATAGCAAGATACATATGTACACAAATTGTACTTAGGATGTGGTACTTCAGGACCAAGAATTGCATATGCTTCAAGCAACTTAAATCTTTCAAGTTAAGTCATGTAAGTCACATAATAGACTTTAGATGCATATCAAGTTTTCACGTCATGCTAAACAAATAAGATATCGAAAACTGATTATACATACCTTTTTACTTTTATACTCTCAAGTATTTGAACTACATGTCCAAATCTACATGTCCTTCACATGGAATCAAGTATTTGTCTATACGCTTCAAGCGTATCCAAGACTTTGTCCTTCAGGGACTTAATATGAGCATTTGTAGTAAGAATATAGTTACATTCTTTGGGTCAGCAAATGCGTATAGCGTACTTTGCAATATGTTGCAATTGAATTATCCCTTTTATGAACTTCAGGTTCATATCATGATATTTGGGGATCTACATATACAAATGATAATTCTTCCCATGTAACCTTTTCTCAATTGTTTATCATGTCTCCGCCTCATGTTAGAAAAGCTAACTTGTTTCCTCAACTTTGGGAAATCATCTTTGTGCATTATTATGTCAATATACACAGCACATTAGTAATAAGATGAAATTATTTGGTTCCTGACCCTGAACCACTTGTGAGGGGAGAATATAATATACTCTCGTATACAACGTATATCAAACTGATATATATAACTTTGTTCTCATAAGTAACAGTTTAGCTATTAAGTGGAAGCACTCAATAATTATCTTGCTAAACCAACTTTGATATCAACCAACTTATCAAGATGAACTATCTTGAGTAGAGAATCTGGAAATTATGCTCGAAGTTATATTACTGAGCAATTTACCTCGCAAGCACCGGCCAGGCTGTGGGTTAATAACAATTGCGCATGTAACCATTTCATAGATGTATCATATGTGGTATACATGGCAGGTAAATGGGCCCATATTCACCTTTGATATTTCCAGAATTTATGGGCTTCAACCCGAACTCTTTAGTTGGTCAGTTCATTAATGAGAACAAGTGATACAAGAGAATTCGTAAAGAACTTTCTAGTTCTTTAATATTCACCTATGTGAATTTGCACATCATACTTAAAATGAGATGGCTAACACGAATGCCAACTGAATAAATTATCAATATTGGTAAACTTCAAATTTACACCATGACATGTGCACTTATCAATAAACTTCAGGTTTATTATGACATGGGTTTTTATACCAATAGATATCCACTTTATTGTGGCATTCTTTCATTTGTATAGTACAAACTGGAGAACAAAGCGGGTAGCTTTTCATATACAAATTACCCGGCTACAAGTTGTAGTAATAGGAGATATCAAATCCTTCCTTTATTTATAGTCTCAATATAATCAATCGCTTTCGCGTGTACTTTGGAAACTGAATAAGTTTCTTTGAGACTTACTACAGCACAATGCTCAATTGTGTTTCTCCAACATAGTAATAATTGGCTCTTCTAGAGCTCTCAATTAATTTTGTACTACCACAGATTCATCAACATCCATGTGGTGAATATCTTTCTTAAAGAGAAAGTTATACCATTATGGTCATGTCAAACTTATATGCAAGATATGTTTCTTGCATTATCGTTGTCCTTTAATAGTTATATTTCCAAAATACTTTGGCGTACAATAGGTACGTGACCAATGATCATTCATGCCATATATATGGCCAACAGACTTGACACCATTAGGTGTTTCAACTATAGGGCCAAAAACTTCACGTTTTGCCAGCGAATTCAATTCTGATTGAATTGCTTCTTGCCACTTTGGCCAATCATGTCTTTTTCGATATTCTTCAACAGATTGGGGTTCGAGATCCACACATTCTTGCATAATGCTAGATGCGACATTATAAGCAAAGACATTATCCACCACTATATCCACTCGATTAATATTTGCCTCAATATTGATTGGATTTATGGATAGTTCCGTATTTTCCAGAGCCTCGGGCTCAATGGATTCTTCATGAATCTCAGAATTTGTTAAATCATGAATTTCCTCATGAGATTCTTTCGTAGTGTCCTTTTGATCATTTGCTTTCCTCTTTCTAGGATTTCGATCTTTGGAACCTAATGGTCTGCCACGCTTCAGGCGTGCATTTGACTCATTGGATATGACACTAGATGATTGTCCAACAGGGACATCAATACGGATTGGAACATTTTCCGCGGGGATGTGGGATTTCGTTATCCTTTTCAAGTCCGTAAATGCGTCAGGCATTTGATTTGCTATTCTTTGCAAATGGATAATCTTTTGTACCTCTCTTTCACAAATAAAGGTATGTGGATCAAGATGAGATAGTGATGCATTTTTCCACAAAATTTCCCGTTTGGTTTCACCAACTTCTCCCCCTAATTTTGGGAAAAGTGTCTCATCAAATTGACAGTCTGCAAATCATGCAAATCTCCTGTCAATGTTTCGAGGTAGCGAATTAATGGAGGGCGATTCAAACTCAACATATATTCCTAACCTTCTTTGCGGACCCATTTTGGTGTGGGATGGTGGTGCTATAGGCACATATACTGCGCATCCAAAGATTCTTAAATGGGATATATTAGGTTCATGACCCAAAACCAATTGCAACGGGGAATATTTGTGTCAATTCGTCAGTCAGAGATGAACTAGCATTGCTGTATGCAAAATGGCGTGACCCCAAACCGAAGTGGGCAGCCGACGAACTAGCATTGCTGCATGCAAAATGGCGTGACCCCAAACCGAAGTGGGCAGCCTCGTTTTCATGAGTAAATGAGGTATTCAAGATTATACTCATGTATTGTCTCGATCTGATATCCATTTTGAATGATATCTCTAAAACTCAACAAGTTCCTTTTAGACTTGGAGGAGAACATTTTGACTGATATCATTAAAACTCAACAAGTTCCTCTTTAGACTTTGGAGGAGAACATTGCATTCTCTATGATAAACATCGTGCCTTTGGGCAGAGTTACAGTTGCTCTTCAGGAGTCTTCAATCAATTTAATTCCCATGGTTTGACATACAAAAGAAATATACGAACATAAGAATAAACAAGTTCAATTCGTTTGTGTCACATAATATTTTCAAAATCTGCTGATGTCAGTTGACTAAATAAATCAGATAGTCGATTATATGTTTTCCATAATCGATTACTATGCAGTTTGAAAATTTCAGTTTAAGCATTTTCATAAAACAATCGATTGTTAAACACACACAATCGATTGTTGAGCATTGACAATCGATTGTTAAACATAGACAATCGATTGTTGACTATTTTTGAAAAATTCCAGATCACTGTTTTAAGACAATCGATTGTTAAACATAGACAATCGATTGTTGACAATTTTTGAAAAATTCCAGATCACACTGTTTTAAGACATTCGATTGTTAAACATAGACAATCGATTGTTGACTATTTTTGAAAAATTCCAGATCACACTGTTTTAAAGACAATCGATTGTTAAACATAGACAATCGATTGTTGACAATTTTTGAAAAATCCCAGATCACACTGTTTTAAGACAATCGATTGTTAAACATAGACAATCGATTGTTTTGCAGTTTTAATGCGAAATATTAGATAATCGACTAGCTGTTAGGTTAGTCGATTACCTCTACTTGAAAATAAAAATATTATTGAAATTTGAGCATGTAGAAACATTCTAACGAACTAATACTAACATTATATCATGAACTAACTAATACGAGCTGATACTAATGAATATTAGTCTATTCACTAACTATTACAAATAAGTGAAATAAAATCAAACAATTCCATCTTCCTTCATCAAGGTGATGGTGCAAGAGAATCAAGGCCATTGGCATAGTTTCAAACCTTCATTAAGGTGATGGCGCAAGAAAAACGAGGCCTTAGCATAGTTTTGGGTGGATGCATTATTTCTGTCTTTGATAGCGTCTCTAGGACCCATTGCATCCAAATGGATTTCAGCATTCAACACCCATGTCATATAGTTCTTGCCCGAAATTTCTAGGGCAACGAACTTTCCTTTTATAATATCAGACATGAAACAAAATTACATCAAGAGCGTGTTCATACTTACGGGCTCTATTACAATTATCTCATTCACTTCAGGAAATGGATCATAATCATCTGTATGTGCTATACACAATCTCATGTCAAATATTACTTTCATAAAGTGAAAGATTATTTTGAGAATCTTTATTATTCTCATTATCACAATGACAATTATAATTTCGTCTATTGTGACGTCCACATCCATTGATACCTTCACGGTGATAATTTTGTCTTTTTTCAGACTTATCACATACTGCTATCACATTCTCTAAAGGGAATGGAGCAAATTCAATTGGACGGAATTTTAATTCTTTGCCACGTCCACATTCATTGATACCTTCAAGGTAATAATTTTGTCTTCTTTCAGACTTATCACATACTGCTACCACATTCTCTAAAGGGAATGGAGCAAATTCAATTGGACGGAATTTTAATTCTTTGCCCACAATCATGAATTTGATCACGGCAAGACATAGAAATTTTACCACTTCATGTAAGTGTAATTTCTTACAAACTCCATTAGAGTTATAATCAAACTTTCTTTTGAAAAAGAAACAATATTAAACAAAATGAATAAGAACTACTACATAATATACTCAGTGATGTAAGATGGCTGGTAATAGTACGAATTAACACATATAATGATTTAAACCGCTGCATTATTGAAATACCTTAATTTTCTCATCCGTAATGTAACCAGCAATTGGAATTACTTCCATTCTATCCAAAAGAGGATTAGTTATCATCTTTACGACATTGGCTGTGCAGGCAAACAAAACCTTTGATAAATCAAATTCAATTGATTAGAGACTCGTGCTGATAACGTGTTATGAAATAATATAAGAACAAGAACAATAATACAAAAACAAGAACAATATAGAGAGAATAGGGAGAGGAGTATTCTCATTGATACTTTGGGATTGTTAGGGATGATTTACAATGGTAGAAGACCCCTTTATTTATAGGGAGGTAGTGACTTAGCTACCAAGAATAAAACTCTAGAATCTCTCTAATTATAGACATTCACCTTAAATAGAAGTCTATTTATAACAGAGATCAAATATTTAAAATACTCATACTACCCCTAAAATTTATTGTACAAGTCATAAGTTATTATAAGATTAAAAAAAGTACAACGGTTCGAAAACAATGCATCACTATCTAAACAATTAAAAAAAAGCAAAATAACCTCCGGGCTACTTAAGTTTGTACCCATTTGTCAGCCTGATAGATAAACTAATAAATCTCCTATTTGAACACTTGACGAAATTAGCGTAATGAGTACTAATAAATACTTTTGACCATTAACTATATTTATGTAGTAATGACTTAAATGGTGTGGCTCAAATACAAACACGTGTGAATGTAACAATTTTGATAGAAAAATATTAAAATTAGAAAAGAAAGCCAATTAAAAGGAAAAACAAAAAGAAAAAAATGAAAAAGGTGAGAACTCTCACCCACCCCACCTCACACCCTCCATTCTCCTCTTTCTTCCTCTTTCGCTCTTTCATTTTGTTGTTGTTCGGTTCCCTTTCCTTCTCCCTTCTTTTCTCGTCATTCTTCCTACTCCCCCCTTCCTAACTACCTTCTAACAAACCTACCATGGACGCAATTCAAAGAGGGTGTTGCAGAATATTGTGGGTTAACTAACACACAATTTCACACAATGCAAATAGAGAAGAAAAATCAACACAAAAATTTAACGAGGTTCGGCGAAGCCTAATCCTCGGAGCAAAAGAAAATAGAGTTTTTCACTATGAAGGAGAAGAAAAGTACAACACAATCTATATAATCCTCAACTATGAGAAAAGTTTTCCAATTTGTGTAGGACTATATTTTTTTCTTTCCCAAATGTACTAGGATAATGTGTTTTCCTAAACCTACATGGACTATAGGTTTTCTAATATTACAAGAAAATAATTCAAGCCACAAATAATAGAGGAAAAGGCAGGTTAGAAAAGAAATAAAGAACAAGATTTTAGTTTTTAAAAAATCAATTAATTGGGTGTTGAAGATTAAAAATTTTAGAAATGACTTTGAATCTATCAGTGAACTCCCATTTGAGATTGTAGGCAATGTTCTTTTACTTCCTTAAACTAATTTTTATGGCGATGTTTCAAGATAATTTTGGAAAAGATAATGGAAGAAAGTTCTTTTTACTGATTCGTCTGAATTTTTTGGATTTTACTGATTATATCTATGTTCTTTTTAGTTTTTTATTCACTTGGGAGTTCTAGAGTATAGAAGAATGGTGTTCAGTATTTATTCGGGGGACTTTAGAGTGGAAGAGGGTGATATTCATGATGGAAGAAATATATAATGATGGTGCTGCCATTATGAAAAAGAAGAAGACAAAGGAAAGGTTTTAATTTTCTTAATAAATTGGTAAAAAATTATTGGGACCTACAAATTACAAATGCCAAACAATAATAGGTTAAGGATATGATATACTAGTTCGGTCATAGCGATTGAGGAACACGCTCAGTTGGAGGTGTTTATTAGTACTCATTCCTTCAAGTGAATGTTCTCATGAAAAACTTATAAGTTTATCTATCGGGGTGATAAATAAGTACAAGTTTAAGTGGCCAGAGGTTATTTTGCCATCAAAAAATAAAGTTCTAACTACCGTGGGCTAGGGCAGGTAGCTCACCACTAGAGTTCAAGTAAATTTTGATCAGTTGGCTCCGTGCTTCGCTAATGCTATAATCCATATCTATACTCACATGCTCTGATAGTGCTCGATCAAGCAAGTATTATCCTTCAAGATTCCAAGGCACAAATTCATTAAATGACATCAAAATAATACTCAAGAATGTCAAACAAAGTTGTTTTATTTAATTTCATAATTTAAGTCTCGGTCAAAATAAAAGTTATATATAGCAAAATTGAAGGATCTAATTTCTCGTCATTAAGGTGTTTCAAAAGATCATCTCGAAGCCTCGAGGCTACAAAGCTATTATCGAGTTTCCTCCCTCGAGGTTCGTGATGCACGACCTGAGAACAATGTTGGACGCAGTCATGATGGGAATGGGGGGAGTTCCCTAGGCATGCAACTAGTATTGGAAGAGCCTAGTGTCATCTAGTTGTCCCTTCTCACTATCTTTGTAATTAATGCTTGTTTTACTATGGTGGAGATTCCTCTCCTATATAAATGGGATACTTATTACTTTGTAAAATCTGTTGCTCCAATTACTCCACACGAAATATACAAGAACATTCTCTTTGCTCTCTAATATTACCTATTGATATTATTGCTCCCATTTATTATCTTCATATTCGTTTTTCATTTATTGCTTATCATTGGCCATAAAGAGCCTTCGTTGAGTATCTTGCAAAGGTTAGATCTACCTCGGGTACCTTCAGTATATCATAACCGAGCCTTGGGATCAATCTCGAGGCCCTGAATTAACGAGCTTGAGGCCCCGAATAACTAGCCTATCGAGTTGATTACAACTCTCTCCTTAACTTATTTTGTCTCTAAGTCTCACATATCTAACATCTACTGCTTGATAACTAGCATAAAAATATATCACATATTTTTAGAATCCCGTCAACCAATTAATTATTATTAACATTTTCACAGTAAATAGTTTGACGTCCACCGTGGGGCTAAAAGTAATAGGGATTGTTTTCATGCTGGTTTCATTACATAACACAAGTTATCCACGCTTTTTTTTGTCCAAGATCTTCAGTTTCAGGTTAGAATGTCTAGCTCGGTAAATAGAGTTGAAAATGACAATCCTTAAAACCACGGAGAGAACAGTGTGGCTGCTCCAAATGTTGGTGTGCCACCACAAAACCTCGAGAACATGCCAAGACTAATTCTAGTGGACATCGGCTCATGCGACACCCAGTAGGTCGATATAAACTCACATACCAACTTGAACGTGCACTAAGGAGACCCACAAGACTCTCAGAAAACCCCAACCAAGGAAGAAAGGGAGGTTAGCCTTCATGTTAATTTTGAAATGTTTCAAGCACAACAGCTAGCCATTGCTCAGCTGCAAATCCACTAGAAAACTCCTAGTACGGTAGCAGCAGGTTCCACTCTCCCAACCGAACAGGTGCCAAAAAGATCGAGCAATAACATGTCAATGGCCGATCCTGTCATCACGAAGATGCTCGAGGACCACACGGGAAGGATCGAATCGGGTGAGAGAATGATAAAAGCCAACGACAAGAAGGTCAAGACCTAAAACCCAGGGTTGATAAAATTTTGGGCTCTCCCCCGATTCTGAAAGGTGTGTATTCGAAGAAGTTTATACAAAAGTCATTCCTAGAGGAAGCGGCCCCGAAACCCATTCCAAAGAAGTTCAAAATGACAGAACTCCCAAAATACAACGGGACCTCGGACCCTAATGAGCACGTTACAGCTTACACTTGCGCAGTGAAGGGTAACAACATAAAGAACGATGATATTAAGTCCGTCTTACTAAAGAAGTTTGGGGAAACACTCTCGAAGGGCGCCATGATGTGGTATCACAATCTAGCTCCTAACTCCATAGACTCATTTGTCGTGTTGGAAGACTCCTTCATAAAGGCATACGCAGGTGCCATCAAAGTAGCAACAAGGAAATCTGACGTGTTCAAGATCATGTAGAGGGAGAATAAAATTCTACGAGAGTTCATATCACACTTCCAAGTAGAACGAATGGAATTACTACCAGTCCACAACAATTGGGCAGTGCCGGCCTTCACTCAAGGGCTGAATGAACGAAGCTCGGTGTCTTCCAAGCAGCTGAAATAGAATTCCTTCGAATATCCCGCTGCGATCTGGTTGTACGTCCATAATCGATATCAATCAAAGATCAGGGTTGAGGATGACCAACTAGGACCCCCCTCACGATAAGTGTACCCAAGTAGGTTTCTGACGAAGTAGCCAAAGCCGAATAAAGAAAGATATCAGCCATACACCGAAGACAAAAGGAACGCCTCAAGGCGCAACCCACCTCATAATGATAAAAGGATAGAACTAGGACATAAGCCTTAGGGATTGATCAACAGAGCTAGGTTTGACAAAAACACGAGGCCAATTGAGGCACCTCGTTTATCAGAATAAAACTTCAACGTCGATGTATCGGACATCGTGTTCCCCATTAACAAAATTAGAGACACTAGATTTCCCAAGCCTATACAGTTTGATCCTTCCCAAAAGAATCATAACTTAGTATGTGAATTTCAGAACACGCATGGCCATATGACTGAGGATTGCCACCAACTCCGAGAAGAAGTATCCAGGCTACTCAATAACGGTAACCTCCAATAGTTCTTAAGGGACCGAGCCAAAAATTAGTTCTGAAAGATAGAGGCTCCCAAGAAGAATGAAGTGAACTAGCCACTACACGTTATCCACATGATCTAGGGAGGAGACAATGCTCTTTAGGAACCCGTGATGAGAAGGACAAAAATATCCATCACCAGAGAAAAGAGTATCCAGGGATACATACACGAAGATGCCCTCACATTCAGCGAAGAGGACACCGAGATGTTGTATCAACCTCATAATGACACACTGATTATCTATTTCCTCGTAAATACATTTCAAATACAACGTGTACTCGTGGACCTATGTAGCTCGGCCAACATTATCAAGTCGAGGGTAATAGAGCAGCTCAGACTACTCGACCAAATCATACCCACCACTCCAGTCCTCAACGGATTCAACATGGCGAGTGAAACAACGAAAGGAGAAATCGCCCTTCTAGTCAACGTGGTCGGCACGACCCAAAATGTCAAATTTTATGTCATCGAAGGAGACATGATGTACACCACCTTGTTCGAACGATTGTGGATACACTACATGAGAGGGTACCATCCACTCTCCACCAAATGATGAAATTTCCAACAAAGTACGAGATTAAAACCATCTACGGGGAACATCACGCGGCAAGGGAAATGTTCGCGGCGCACAATGTGGCACCGACACCAATACCTCCTCACGGAAGATCTAAATGGTAACCAAACTACATATTCGGTTAAGACCACTTAAACATAGAAGAGGATCGTATAATTTCCTCATTACAAGTGACAGTATGCTGGCGCATCCCATGCTAAGGTATAACCATCTCCCTTTTTATTTTTATTTCACATTAACCCTTACGCATGCGCCTGTTGATACCCAATTTTTCCCTGTAAATTTTTATATAACTTATATATATATATATATATATATATATATATATATATATATATATATATATATATATATATATATATATATATATATATATATATATATATATACACACACACACACACACACACAGGCACAAATATAAGCTTGTCCAAGTGTTTTATTATTTTTTCCAATTTTTAAACCAATTTATCGCCCTATTTTAACAGTACAAAACCAATAATTATTTCCAAAAGTATCATTTTGGTGATTCAGTTATTGTATTCTTATATTTATTCCAAAATATAGCTAAGGTAATTGTTGCACATTTTTATAAATTGATTTGGTATTTTTAAAAGCTAAATTACACTTAATTGCAATATTAGCCTATTTTAAGAATTAATTGCGTTTATAATAACAAATTTGATTCCAATATTTTTCAGCTAACATTTATATACTATTAATTAAATTAGCACCTTTAATTTATTTTCAGAAATCATTTTACTATTTTATAAAATAACAAGATAAAAAGTGACTATTTAAAATCTAGCCCTGTTTCATTTCAATTTTATCCCAAATTGACTACTCATTTAACCCCAGTTTTAATATCATTTGGACCAGACCAAATCCTAAATTACCCAACCCCCTGACCCGTTTATTTTTACCCACCGGCTCCCTTTGATCCAGGCCGTTGATCATAATGATCAACGACCGCGATTCTCCTTGCTTTTTTTAAATCCCCAAACCCCCAACCCTAAGCCATTTCATGTGATACGCCGCCTTTGAATCCCTTCGTCTCTCAAACACTCTCGAACCTTCTCTGAACTCTCATCATCTTCCACCTTGAAACTCACAGGAATCAATGGCTTCCCAGGTTGTGAGGCCCCTACATTCACCTCCTACTGCTCCTAATGTGCTTGATACTTGATGATTCGAGGCTAGAACTCGAAGGTACTCACCCAGATCTTTGCCAATTCGAGGTCACAAAGTCATCTCCGGCATTGCTCCGGTATATCAAGGTTGTTTGAGCCTGGTTCTGGCTTCTCCGACTCTGATCAGTAACCTTTTCAAAGCCTTTCTCATTCTAGGGGTCTTCTAAAACCCTAACTCTTCGAGATTTTCTTCTTCGAACTTCTTAAATCCATTATGTGTCTGTTCTTTACTTGAAGTTTTCAAACGATCCTCCCGACTCTCCTTTCAAAATTGCTTCCAAAAACCTTTCTTTTCCGATCTAGGGTTTTCTGAAAAATGGTTAAATGTTTTAATGATTTTTCTTTGTCATTTACATTTATTTGTCTCTATTGTGTTCTTGTATCATGTTCTTATATGCTTATTTTGCTATATTTTCCTATATTATGGTCTCGTATATTTTTCTACTATGTCTTATGTTTTCCTTCTACCACGTGTGTTCCTCTACTGTGTTTTTTGTACCATGTTCTCATTTGTTTGTCTTACCGATTTTTCCTATATGTTCTTTTGTTATAATTTTCCGGTGTTCTTGTGTTCTTCTACTGTGTTTTTCCACTAAGCTCTTAAAGTTTCTTTGTTTGTCTTCTATTGAACCTTATTTGAGTTCTTCTAGAAAGAGCCTCTTGAGCACGTTTCCTTTACTGTTCTCATATGTATTTTCCATTATGTCCTTTGAATCCTGCTACTGTTTGCATGTTATTTCACTATCACGTTTTCTCATGAGTTATGTTATGGAAGAAGCATGCTCTTTTCTGAAAATTCTAAACGTGATTTCGATTCTATTGCCTGCTATCTCATCCTTTGCTTTAGGGTTTGCTTAAAAGACCCCTAATTTTTTCAGACTAACTTTGAGTCTCTGAACTAAGTTTGAACATATTTGTTTTCATACAATTCTGATTTTTTTGCCGAACTCTCCTATACTGGAATTTTTTATTAATTTTTATTACAAGTTCGTTTCATGCATAACGCTGAGCCGAGGGTCGATTGGAAACAACCTTTCTGCCCTTTCGGGTAGGGGTACGGCCCGTCTATATATTACCCTCCCCAGACCTCACTTGTGGGACTATACTGGGTAGTAGTAGTAGTTGTTGTTGTTATTTCATGCATAACGTGTCTGTATACTTTTTGTATATGATGAGTCTCCCTTCAAAAGAATTTTCAAACTTTTGATTGGTTTGAAATTCCTTTAAATAGGTTTAATCGATTGATTGCTGATTTTGCTTAAGTTAAAACCTTTTCCACCTTTTATGACTTAGTTTATTCATACCAAATTTCAGACTTTGTGATTTACTGACTATTAATTGATTCCCTTGCCTTATTTGCAAAAATCATGTATTGTCAAAACCCTTTCCTTGAATAAATTTTATGTATTTTCCCTCAATCGTATGCTTTACTCAAATGGTTCATTAATTTCTCTCCTTAGTTGGATTAACCCATTTGAACCTAAATCCCTTAATTAAAGGGAGCTTTGTGTAATTAATTGACAATCAGTTCTTCAAATATTTTCTTACCTTATTTCTACCTGCTTTCTTCACAATAAATACAAGACCCTTTTTCGCAAACGAATTCAATAATCACGCACTTTAGACTTCACAACTTCAAAATCTTTTCTGAACTCACACTTTCTGCCTTTTTATCTGCAATTTGGCTTTTACAAGACTACTGCTTTTTTTACTTGTTTTCTTTGAAACTGGTATATCCTAATTTAATCTTCACATCTTTACAATGTGTTTACTTATAGCTTTCTGTATCAATGTCTACTTTCTACTTCCGCCGAGTTAAATGTTTAACTAGCATATTAATTTCTTTTGGGCTTGTTTCTGCTGTGAATACCAAATCCCTATTTCCATTTATGTGCTTTGGGTTATAGATAAAAAATGACAATATGCAAAGTTATTTTCCATGTTTTGAAATTGACCCCTTAGAGTATCCTGACCTCTGAAACAATGTGTTCCAACAGGCTCGTGAGGTGTGCCAGCATTTCCCATTACTGGGTATGCTCAATAGCCTGTCCTTGCCTCCTTACCACTTCCCCATTTCCTATACCCCTATGTGTATATGTGTGTACTGTTTCCCTTCCCCTTTCCCCTTTTCAGAACACTATACTTACACTCTCTCTTAGTCTCTAAGTTCTGTCCCCCTCCTGTGAGCCTTGCCTTGGGACCTTGAGTTCCCTCTGAACTGGGATACTTGAGGGTTGGACCTTCCATACTGTACTATGTCTTAACCCTGTAATGCATTTGCGTGTGGGCATTGACTGGAGTCCATATAAGGTTCTTAGGGAACTTTGACACATCTAAATGAGAGAAAGGCTTTGAAGCATGATCCTTAAAGTTGGTTTACTTCATTAATCAGGAAGGAAGTCTGAATCAGACCCTCCTTGGTTGTAATTTCCAATTTTTGATGTATTTTCCTTTCTTTGGACTATAATAATGTGTAATAAAACCTTTGGGGATGGCTAGTAGAAAGGGAAGGGTAATCATGCATGTAAAAAGGTAAGATACCATGTTGATAGGGAGTTTCTGATTTCTGCATAACGCATAGATATCCTAATCATAGGGAATTTTGGATTCTGCATTCATATAGATATCCTATCTATAGTTTCTGCACTTCTGCATTTATACAGATATCCTGACTATAGTTTCCTGCACTTTTGTGTTTATATAGATATCCTTTCCCATAGTTTTCTACATTATCAGATATAAATACCATGTCTATAAGAAAATTCTACATCTCTCATATAGATAGCCATGCTCATAATCAACTGCAAATCCGACTCCTGCATATGCGTTTATCACAAGGCAAAACTGTTCATAAGGCTTAAATAACTAACTGCATTTAGATACCATGCATATAGGATTTCTGCACTCATGCCATGTTTGTAAAAGTGTTTAAAATCAACAACACCTAGAAAGCATGCCTATAGGAATAAATAACCAAATTTGAAATGTTTCACTCGCTTATAAGACTAAAACTATCAGCAGTAATGTATTACCAATTAAAAACTTTGTGCTCTTATGCTAAAACCCGCTTTTAACTGGAAACTTTCCTTTTTCCTAAACCAATCTTCATTCAATTTTCTTCTTTGTTTCTGAAATCAATAGATATCATGCTTATACGTTTCTGTTTAACATTTAGGCAAGCCTTAGGGTAAACTTATAAATCGAATCAGATTTTTTTAATAACTACAACTAGCAGGCGGGCCTGATTTAGGCTTCCTATCTGAATTATGTAATAGATCAATCTACCTCAAATCTTTAAGTTTAAATCATACCCTAAGAAGTTCATGAAAGTCATGCTAACTACTTGCTTTTCTTTTCCTAAAGGAGGTCTATTTGAGCCTTTCATTTGTTTATATGCTTTCCCCAAACTTTCCATATGTGTTCTTGCTTGTTGTCTTAGGATTAGTAGTCCCAAGAACCTCCAGGGCTGATAGGATCATGACAGGTAATAGAATGCAATAAGAAAACGAGACCATTTCGTGCTTTAATACCTTAACGGGGTGGGAAAGGGTAGATATAGATATGATGACCGGTGCCTTAAAATCACGTGTAGCCCCTCTTTGAGGAGTGATTACCGAGTATTGCATTGACGTGGTCCATCGTATTATTAATAAACCTAGGACCTCCCCTCCCTTTGCTATTTGTTTCTTTATATCTTTAAAAATGTTTCTTCTAAATCAACTCTCTCCTATACTTTCCAACTTTGTTTATTTCTAAACTTTATGTGAAAATCCCCTATTATGTGATACTCTAACTTGCTTATGTGTTATTTGTATTTAAGTCGCAATAATAGCTTGGAGGGGAACCACACTAGTGGATCCTGATGGGTTCCTAACACCTTCCCTCGGGATAATTGCAAGCCCTTACCCAATCTCTGGTTATCCAAAAAAAAACTCGTCTTCGTATCCTAGTGCACTTAAATCATTAGGTGGTGACTCTTCAATTCTCTTGAGCTCAATTCCCAAAAGGGAACGAGTTGTCCTTCCAAATGTCAAAAACCCAATTTTATGGAGGAAAAAGGGGGCGCGACAGCGCCTGATCGAAGCAGTCAAAGCGCTAACCCTGCTAGAAGACCTTAAGGTTTTAAAGCATCCATTGCACTCATTTCCTTCGACCGAGTTTTTATCCCGAAGAGGGTTTTACCGGCAAGGTTTTCAACGAGGCAACATCCATATGCTACCTAAGGAAGACTCGACAAGTATTCCAGGATTATTTTGCAATCAACCTCGAACACTGGAGGGTAGTCCCCTTAGGAAGGTCATCTACTCGGAAGAACCAGGAAACGCCAAATGGGGTCTCAGTAGGAAAATGATGTATTGGGCCAAATGGTCGAAGTGAACAGTGTCCAAATAGCCAGGCTCCTGACGGCAAAAAAATTATACTTGTGCCAAGCAATCAAAGAATACCTTTTATCAAAGCATCTCATACTCCAAAGAAAACTCAGCATTTTCGCAAAAATAATTCCTCCATAAAAAACGTCCCAAATACTCGTAGACTAGTGTCTCCAAACCTATATGCCCTCAACAAGCCATCATGAAAATCACAAAACATCTATAAGGCAAAAGCGCCCCAAGCGCTCGGGGGACTAGAGTCAAAATCTCAAAAATTGCATGGCCTCAGGGTCAGAATCTCCATAATCGCAAGCCCTCAATGAGGCAATACCGAGCTCACAAGCAACGGCTTCCGAGGCAAGGGTCAACAAGATGAGTCACTTCTAGGCTGATTTCAAGAATGATGATAGCTCTTCTAGATGTCAGGCTCAGCATATGTTGCATTTCAAAATCGTCAGGGGAAGGGACACCATTTAACTAGATAGATACCATGCAGGTTGTAATCCCTATTGTTCAGGTTGGTTTGAGGATAATCATAATTGTATGGGTCAACCCGAGTTTATTCGAGGTAATCGGATCATAGATGAAAAGGCCGAAGCACAGGTCAAGTACAACCATCTGCGCAAGAGAATCCAAGAATGTGAAAATGAGCACTGTGAGATACAGGAAGCCAATCAGAAACTAATTGAAGAATCGAAGGATATGGCCGTCAGTGCAAACAAATGTTTGGTCTATTTGGAGTGAGGTATAGTAGAGTTGGAAATGAAGTTTCTAAAGAGGATCAAAGGTTTTCGGATTGTTGAAGGAAATGAAGGCAGACATCTGGCTAGAGCCTACTTGTTGCTGGGACTGCGTGAGATAGGAAAGCTGTTCGATGGAGCGGATGATGTGTAGTCTGGGGGTCCCTCTGGGACCAAATAGATAGGAATTTCCATTTTCGCTTTATAAAATGTAATAAGGCCAATGGCCATTAGTGATTTTTATTTTCTTGTTATTTAGTGTCGTTTTGGGATTCGTCTACTTTTTATCAATGAAATGAGGCATTTTAGCATTCTAAGCTCTCCATATCAACTTGTCGCTAGGCTTACCTCGGGCACAACGAGGCCCCAAAAATTAGGACACACTTTATATTTCATCACTATGTGCTTAAATATTGCAAAAATTTTTATAATGATCCTCACTAACTTGTTACCTTTTTTAATTTTGTTTATTCCCCTTCCCAATGGTTAGTTCATGAATTCTGGCAATATCATCATATTTTACGAGATCTAGGGGCCCTGCACCTACTCCTCCTCCCAGTCTTATCAGACACAAAAACAAAAGAAAGATGGAAGACTTGAGCAACTCAACTGAACAGGTAGAGGTCACTCATGCTGCTCTGGTTCCCAAGGAAACCGCATCCTAATTGGAACAAAAGTTGTTGAAGTTTCAGGAAGAATTGGATCAAGTCCGGAATTCGGAAAGTTTGTCATTTTCCCTCACCACTGCAGAGGTTACTTTCCCAACTGCTCAAAATCGTGTACCTCCGCAAAAAATTCCAAAGCAGCAAAACAATCCCGCTCCTCAGTACCACTGCAATACTTGCCATACCTCCAATAACACCTCACTGCTCATATCATAACTCCAGAACTCCACAAATGACCACTTCCACACCCAACACAATACCCCATCTACATGGTGATTGTGCCACACTCCACCCGGCCCATCTCAAGCACACCTGAGTCTGGTGAACTTACTCATCAAAAATCTTGCGGAAGAGCTGAAAAGGATAAATAGTAGAATTCAAGGCGTTGAAGGTAATAAGGGAATTGATGGGCTAAACTATGAAGATCTGTGCATACAGCCCAATGTCGAACTGTTAGAGGGGTGCAAACCTCCTAAGTTCGAAATGTTTGATGGTACAAGAGATCCTGGGGTCCACTTGAGAACATACTGTGACAAGCTGGTCGGAGTGGGAAAAGACGAGAAAATCTGCATAAAGCTTTTCATGAGGAGCTTGAAGGGAGACGCCTTATATTGGTACATTAGCCAGGATCCGAAGAAGTGTTCAAACAGGTAAGCATGTTGTCTGATTTTATGGACAGATTCAGGTTCAACATGGACAATGCACCAGATATGTTCTACATTCAAAACTTGAGGAAGAAACCTACAGAAACCTTCCGTGAGTATGTTACTCGATGGAGATCATAGACTTCTAATGTTAGGCCTACTTTGAAGAAGAGAAAATGAATAAATTCTTCGTTCGAGCCCAAGATCAATAGCAACATCATCAAGCTAGGAGAAAGGATCGAGGAAGGCATCAAGAGTGGTATGGTTACAAACTTTGAAGCCTTGCAAGCTACCAATAAGGCTTTATAGTCTGGTGGTACGTCCAAGAAAAGGGACGTAAGTGCTGTAATGGTTGCACAGAGGACCGAATTCCCTATCAAATACGAAACATACCCAATACCTCCAATTACATATCAGCCTACCCCAAACTAGCAAGCACCCTTACCCTCTTATCATACTCCACCACCCATTTATCACTCATCTCCACCTCCCGCATTTCAGCCCACTTAACCTAAATACCCCCAACCAGCATATGTTTACCAAGCCTACAACACACAACCATCCCACTATCAATCACCTCCCCCACGTCAAAACTTCCCTAGACCTCGATCAAATTTCAACCGCAGACCTTCTAAATAGTATACCGCCATTGCCGAACCAATTGACCAGCTGTACGAAAGACTCAAATCTGCTGGTTATGTCACCCCTATCCCTACCATAACCCTAGAAAACCCTTCTCAGTGGATCAGTCCAAATAAAACCTGTGCATACCATTTCGGCATGGAAGGACATACAATTGATTAATGCCACTCTCTGAATAATAAGATTCAGACTTTGTGACAATAAGATCATTGCAGCAAAGTAACTTGCTCCGAATATCCGCAATAACCCTCTACCAGACCACAAGGGCGGAGGTGTTCACATGATTGAGATAGATGATGATGGGGACCCCAAGGGATCAATCGATTTTATCATAGAAGGCGACAACCCAAAGAAGCCAGTAGTCACCCTTAATCCGAATGTGGTCCAGATTAACCCTCTGGGGATGCCGAGGTAAACATGTCCATGCCACTCAAGTTTGAAGCACCATCCTTTGCAAAGATGCCAACACCGATTGAGGTTGAGTTTATGTCACCAGCAGACACACCTACACCCTTTGAAGTTGCGATTTTACCTGCACCCTTTCTGGAAGAAGCTTTCTTCCAGAAAATAAAAATGCCAGAGTACGAAGTGGTAGATCAACTCAAAAAATCCCCTGAGCAGATTTCTTTATTGTCACTCTTGATGAGATCTCCCGAGCATCAGCAAGTATTGGCCAAAACTCTGAACGAAGCTTATGTACCGGCTGAGACCTCTGTAGAGTAACTAGTGAAAATGACGGAGAAATTCTTCGCTATTAAACAGATATGGTTCTGTAAGAACAACTTACCACCGGAGGGAGCTGCTCACAACAAGGCTTTGCACCTCACTGTCAAGTGTGAGGGATATTATGTCAACAGAGTGATGGTCGATGGAGGTTCCGGAGTAGACATATGCCCACTATCTACCTTGTAGAGAATGGAAATCGGGACAGGGAGGATCTGTCCTAACAACGTATGTGGCCGAGCCTTCTATGGAATAAAAAGGGATACCTTAGGTGAAATCGATTTGGTGCTCACTATTGGTCCAGTCGACTTCGGAGTAACATTCCAGGTGTTGGATATGGACACCTTCTACAACTACCTCCTGGGAAGGCCGTGGATTCATGCAGCAGGGGTAGTGCCGTCGACCCTGCACCAAATGATGAAATTTGAGTATGAAAATCAGGATATTGTAGTTCATGGAGGGGACGAACAATCGATTTACCGGGACCCCTCTGTTCCTTATCTAGAAGCCAAGGAAGGCAGTGAACACATAGTCTATCAAGCTTTTGAAGTCATAGTAGCTGATCAGCATGAAGAGGGAAAGCCGCTCCCCCAGCCTTTCTTGTCAAATTCTTCAATTATGGTAGCTAAGGAAATGACGCGCCAAGGTATCAAGCCAGGCAAGGAACTCGGAATCTCCCTACAAGGCATAACCGAGCCGGTCGCCTTGCCCGCCACCGACAAGTTCTTTGTACTGGTCCTTCATCCAACCTCAGAAGACACCTGGGCTAATCGCAAAAAGCACCAGGGATGGGCCTTACCACGACCCCTACCTCACTTGAACAAAACCTTTATAAAATGAAAATACAGTGAAGAGGAGGAAGAAGAAACCTTCACGGCAGAAGAAATTGATGAGATCTGCGGGGCTATGAGAGAGTTGCTCTATGAAGTAAACATGGTCCAACTAGGAAAAGGGTCAAGCGCTGCTGAAGTGCTGTATATGGGGCCAGATGCTAAAGTGCAAAATTGGAAGGCTACACCTTTTGCGGTCAGGCGGGAGACCTGGTAGTCTCGCCTTTCTACCTCTTCCCACATCACGAGCTATTTCAGGGTGTAGCTCGGTTGTTTTTTTCCTTTTTAGCACTTTACAATCTCAATTGTAAACCCTGTCAGCTTTCAAGTTCAAAGAATTAAAATCAATATTTTGTCATTCACATTTCTCTGTCTGTCTCTGATTTTTGTCTTTCTTTACTTTTATTTTTCTTTCAGCCCCAAAAATGCGGCTTTAAATAAAATGACATGCTCGCGGACTTCTTGCCACGGCCTAAACTCGCTGCCTGTCTGTGAAATAATGAACCAGGACCTGGAATACAATGAAGAAGAGGCTTTTAGGGAAATCACTCAAGAGTTGGAAGCCTTTGAAAACAAACCTAAGCCTAACTTAAATGATGCGGAACCGGTTAACCTGGGCATTCTCGATGAAATCAAAGAAACTAAAATAAGCATCCATGCAAATAAAGAAATAGAACATTCATTGGTTACACTCCTGTTGGAATTCAAAGACGTATTTGCATGGTCCCACAACAACATGCCTGGTTTGAGTATGGATTTGGTGGTTCATAGGTTTCCTACATACCTCGAATGCCCTCCGGTAGAACAAAACAAAGAAATTTCAAGCCTGATGTCAGTGATAAAATCAAAGAGGAGATTACAAAATAGCTTGAAGCGGGGGTAATCCGGGTAGTGCGATACACCACTTGGCTGGCTAATGTGGTCCCAGTGCCGAAGAAGGATGGGAAAACTCGAGTGTGTGTGGATTATAGAGATCTGAATAAGGCAAGTCCGAATGATAGCTTCCCTCTACCCAACATCCACATCCTTGTCGATAATTGTGCCAAGCATGAGATTCAATCCTTTTAAGATTGCTACGCATGGTATCACCAAGTGCGGATGGATGAGGAAGATGTTTAGAAAACCGCCTTTACCACACCTTGGAAAACATATTGTTATAGAGTTATGCCTTTTAGATTGAAAAACGCCGGGGCAACATACATGAGGGCTATGACCACCATCTTCCATGATATGATGCATAGAGAGATAGAGGTGTATGTCGATGATGTGAATATCAAATCCAACACGCAGGGCGATCATGTGAAGGATCTGAGGAAATTCTTCGATTTGCTCCGCAAGTATAATTTGAAACAAAATCTAGCAAAATGCGTGTTTGGAGTTCCGTCGGGCAAACTTCTGGGGTTCATCATAAGCCGAAGAGGCATTGAATTGGATCCAACCAAGATCAAATCCATTTGAGAGCTGCCTCCGCCAATGACCAAAAAGGATGTGATGAGTATATTGGGAAGATTAAACTACACCAGCCGGTTCATCGCCCAGTTGACTTCAACATGTGAGCCCATATTTAAGCTACTGAAGAAAGATGTGGCAGTTAAGTGGAGAGTTGAGTGTCAGGACGCTTTTGATAAAATCAAACAATACTTGTCCAATCCACCAGTTTTAGTTCCACCGAAACCATGAAGGCCATTGTTTCTCTATCTGACAGTCTTGGAAGGATCTTTCGATTGTATTCTCGAGCAGCATGACGCCACGGGAAAGAAAGAGCAGGCCATTTATTATCTGTGCAAAAATTTTACCGGCTACGAGGCCAAGTACACATTGTTAGAGAGAATGTGTTGCGCCTTGACATGGGTAGCTCAGAAACTAAGGCATTATCTGCAAGCCCATACCACGTACCTCATAACCAGGCTGGATCCACTAAGGGACATATTCCAAAAACCAATGCCCACAGGGCGACTGGCTAAATGTTAGATCTTGCTCACCGAGTTTGACATTGTTTATGTCACTCATACGGCAATGAAAGCTCAAGCATAGGCAGATCATCTGGCAGAGAATCCCGTTGATGATGAATATCAGCCCCTGAACACTCACTTCCCTGACGAAGAAGTGAACTCATTGGAAGTAGCAACCAAGGACACCCCCGTCTGGAAAATGTTCTTTGATGGAGCAGCAAATGCAAGGGGCGTATGGATCGGGGCAATCTTAATCTCACCTACAGGCCAGCACTATCTAGCTACAGCCAGACTTCGGTTTTTCTGCACCAATAACACAACTGAATATGAGGCTTGCATTATGGGCATGAACATGGCCATTAACCAAGATGTCGAAGAGATGCTAATCATGGGAGATTCCGACCTAATCCTCCAACAAGCTCAAGGAGAATGGGAGACAAGGGACATTAAGCTCCTCTATTATAAACAACATGTCGAAGATCTCAGCAAACGGTTCAGGTTGGTGCAGCTCAGATACATCCCCCGTTGCCACAATGAGTTAGTAGATGCACTTGCAACTTTGGCTTCAATGATGCCATACCCTAGAAATGCCTATGTTGATTCTTTACAAATCCAAAAAAAAGAAAGACATGGGTATTGCAATGCAATTGAAGCAGAGCCTAGCCCACAGCCTTGGTATTACGACATCTTGAGATTTCGATGAACACAGGAGTACCCAGAGCAAGCCACCGGAGAACAAAAGAAAACCATCCGACGACATGCGAGCAATTTCTTCTTAAGTGGTGACACTTTGTATAAAAGGACTCCAGATCTTAATTTGTTTACATGTGTGGATGCCGAAGAAGCCGGGAGAATTATGCACGAAGTACATGCGGGCGTGTGTGGGCCCCATATGAATGGCTATGTACTGACAAAGAAGATACTCCGAGCAGGCTATTACTGGATGACCATGGAGAAAGACAGTTTCAGCTTTGTTCGAAAATGTCATTAATGCCAGGTACACGGTGATCTGATTCATGCACCACCAAATGAGATGCATCCTATGTCAGCACCCTGGCCATTTTCCGCCTGGGGTATGGACGTCATTGGGCCGATCGAGCCAAAAGCCGCAAATGGGCACAGATTTATATTGGTCGCTATTAATTATTTAACAAAATGGGTTGAGGTCATCACCCTCAAGTCTGTTACCAAGAAATCAGTAGTGGATTTTGTGAATTCCAACATCATTTGCCGCTTTGGGATCCCTGCTGTTATCATTATAAACAATGCAGCTAATCTAAACAGTCGGCTAAGAGATATGTGAACAGTTCAAAATAACGCAGAAAAACTCCACTCCCTATCGAACCAAGGCTAATGGTGCGGTCAAAGTAGCTAACAAGAACATTAAGAAGATCTTGAGGAAAATGGTTCAAGGCTCAAGGTAATGGCACGAAAAACTGCCTTTCCCACTGATGGGATATCTTACCACAGTGCGTACATCCGCAAGAGAAACCCCCCATTTGCTGGTCTATGGAACGGAGGCTGTTATACCTGCCGAAGTAGAAATCCCTTTGCTCCGAGTGATTGTCGATGAAGAAACTGAAGATAGTGAATGGGTCAAAACTCGGTTGGAGCAGCTAGCATTAATTGATGAAAAATGAATGGCCGCAGTATGCCGCAGGCAGTTGTACCAACAAAGAATGGCCCGTGCCTACAACAAGAAAGTGCGCCCCCAGGAATTTCGAAGTCGGGCAGTTGGTGTTGAGACGAATACTTCCTCATCACCAGGAAGCCAAAGGAAAATTCGCCCCAAATTGGAGAGGCCCATACATCATCAGGAAGATATTGTCTAGAAGAGCATTGTACTTGGGCGACGTTGAAGAAGATGAGCCCGAGGCAGCGGTAAACGCCGACGCTGTAAGGAGATATTACGTTTAAATCCCCTACAACAATGACCCCGGTGGATTGAGATGACAAAGATTTTCCTCTCCCGCTATCCCCACCATCTTTGTAACCAAAAGAAAGGAAAAAGAAAGAAAAAAGAAAAAAAAAGAAAAACGAAAAGAAAATTCAAAAAAAAAAGAGAGTACAAACAAAATTAGTTTTTAGGACCAAGTTTCCTGAACTGCCTCTGACTTGATTCCGAAAGGATACGTAGGCAGCCTCACCCAGAGATTCAGTCACTTCAAAATAAAAACCTATTTACCCAAGAGAATCAAAGCAAGGGCAGAAATGCATTGGTCTAGTTAAAAATCCAACCGAATGGTCATAAAGTTATAGATCACCGGGGAAAGAATACCATCGTTGGGATTCGGCACCAATCAAAATTTTGAGAGAAATAAATGAGAGAGTCTTATTGGTGAAAACCTCCGTGCACCATAAGGCGATGACGAGCAGAGAAAAACAAAAATGAGAGAGTCCGTTTAGCAAAACTCACATAGAGCGCTAACAGGCGACGGGAGAAGAGAAATAAGAGAGGCCGATTGGCAAAAACCCGCAAAGGGTGCCGTCGGCCGAAGAGAGGAAATATGGCTTCCCAGGCTTGAACAAGTTTCTTTGGTTTTGGAAAGTTGTAGTCAGAAAGCAGAAATGGATTTAGGCCGGGTATCCAGTCCAAGAAGCATGTCGTCGCCATTTAAAGCCGACTCGTATTTCAAGATAAGTTCCCTATTTTCCTTCAGAGTGCATACCTCTATAAATTCATACTTCACTCCTTTCCACATTAATTTCCTCACCATTCCTTAAAGAAAGGTAGCAGGGCCGGCTTCGCGATTTTCTCCTGGTAAGAATCAGGGGAATGACCGACATCGTCAAGTACGCTTGGCCAATCCAAGTTGATCATGACAGTTAATGTCCCAAAAAATAAGGAAATAAAAGAAAGGAAATTCAAAGTTAAAGAGGCATGAATTTAAAGCAAAATCGAGGGTTTTAAGCCGAACATGATGTTGATTCTTATTAAAAGTCCTAAAAGCAAGCCCAATATCAAAACCGGGGGAAAACTCACAACCTGAAGCCCGAGAAGCAAAGTCCAATCCTAAATGAGGACCCACTGGCCAATTAACAAAGCAAGGATTGAAAGCCAATTGTTCTCTTTTTAATAAAAAGGAAGTCGAAATCTAGCGTGACGAGGCCGCAAAACCAATCACCATTCAAACTAACAGTTTATTTTATTTCTGAACTAATATAGACGCAGGTCAAACTTAGAAAAGCAAAAAGGAACATAGGGAAAAAACAACCAAAGGATAGGCACAAGGACTAAAGATGGTGGTGCGTCAGTGACGAAAGGGAAGTTTTCTTTTCATTTTTTCTGCAAACTTGTAAATAAGCATGATAGCACGAGACCCCAATCCCTAGTTCCCCTTTGTACAGCCTGTGGGTTTCCTAGGCACTACCTAAGGATTGCATTCCACCCTCTCCAGCATTAATCAGGAAGTTTCCCTCCACATCACCAGCATAACCTGAAGATTTTCTCCCTACACTTTCCACTCCCCAGCATAGTCTAGGAGTTTACACTCCCCTACCCTTAGCATAACCTTAAGGTTGTTATTTTCTCCTTTATCCCCAGCACAGTCAAAAGTATCTCTGAGGTCCTCCACTGCTTTGCATATCTCCCCTGACATAACGCATGATCTCCTTTCATCCCGGCATAACCTGCGAATTCCCCTGGCATAACCCAAGATCTCCTTCCGATCCCGGCATAGCCCGCAGATCTCCCTAGCATAACCTAGGATTTTTCATTCATCCCGGCATAACCCGCGGATTCCTCTGACATAACTCAGGATCTCCTTTCATCCCGGCATAACCACGGATTCGCCAGGCATAACCCCGGATCTTCTTCCGATCCCGGCATAACCCGCGGATCTCCCTAGCATAACCTAGGATCTTTCACTCATCCCGGCATAACCCGTGGATTCCCCTGACATAACTCAGGATCTCCTTTCATCCCTGCATAATCCGCGGATTCCCCTGGCATAACCCAGGATCTCCTTCCGATCCCGGCATAACCCGCGGATCTCCCTAGCATAACTTAGGATCTTTCACTCATCCCGACATAACCCATAGATTCCCATGACATAACTCAGGATCTCCTTTCATCCCGGCATAACTCGCGGATTCCCCTGGCATAACCAGGATCTCCTTCCAATCCCGGCATAACCCGCGGATCTCCCCAGCATAACCTAGGATCTTTCATTCATCTTGGCACAACCCGTGGATTCCCCTGACATAACTCAGGAACTCCTTTCATCCCGGAATAACCCGCAGATTCCCTTGGCATAACCCAGGATCTCCTTCCGATCCCGGCATAACCCGCGGATCTCCTTAGCATAACCTAGGATTTTTCATTCATCCCGGCATAACCCGCAGATTCCCCTGACATAACTCAGGATCTCCTGTCATCCCGGCATAGCCCGTGGATTCCCCTAGCATAAACTAGGACTTTTCATTCATCTCGGCATAAACGTGGATTCCCCTGGCATAACCCAGGATCTCCTTCCGATCTCGGCATAACCCGCGGATCTCCCTAGCATAACCAAGGATCTTTCATTCATCTCAGCATAACTCGTGGATTCCCCTCGCATAACGTAGGATATTTCATTCATCGAGGCATAACCTGTGGATTTACCTGACTTAACTATGGATCTCCTCTCATCCCGGCATAGCTGCGGATTCCCCTGACATAACTTAGGATCTCATTTCACCCCGCATAACCCGCAGATTCCCCTGGCATAACCCAAGATCTCCTTCCAATCTCGGGATAACCCGTGGATTCCCCTAGCATAACCTAGGATTTTCTTATTTATCCCGGCATAACCGCGGATCTCCCTAGCATAACCTAGGAATGTTTCATACATCCGGGCATAACCCATGGATCCCCTAGCATAACCCAGGAATTAATTCATAGCCCATCTTTAGCAGGAAATTTCCTATCCTGGCATTACCCACATATCTTTTCTTTCCATCCCCATAGGGACCTTTTCATTCCTATCCCGGACTAACCCGTGGATTATCATCTTATCCCCTACAGGAACCCTTTCTCTTTCCCAGCATAACCTGGCAATTTTCCAAGGGATACACAATCCCGGTTTTTATTGTTTTCAATAAAGAGTAGCATAGGTGTGTATTGCAAATAACTCACGAAATGTTCCAGTAAAAACCGGGGCAGAAAATTTCGTTCGTTTGTGTTGCTGTTTGAGCGGGTTTCACCTTAAGGCATGAGATTCAGAATGACTGAAAGCATGAGTTTCAAGTCAGTATGAAGGAAAGAAAAAGAGGCAAAAGAAGTAAACCCAAAGCGATGGAGAGGACAAAAAGACGCGGACTGCTCAAAATATAATCAAAATCACAATCTCCGCATGTCCCATTTTATTTTACATTTGAAGACTGAGCCAGCAGTTGCAGCTAACGAGCATCAAGATTGAGATCGGAGTCTGCAGCAAAAGATAGCCAAGATTCAAGATCAAGCTTCAAGAGACTCATAGATAGGAATCTTGTAACTTGTAGCTGATAGGCGTAGCTAGCTTATCTTTTGATTTTCTTTTGGTGTAATAAGAAGCTTAGCAAGCAGAAACTGCAGCCAATCACAGTCTCCCGGTAGTCTCAGCTACCAAAACTTCTAGAACTACACTGACCTGATTCCTTTATTGCCAAGGATATATAGAAAATATTTGAAGCAGGGTTCGGTCAGAAATTTTTCAAAAATGCTTCACATGGAGTATTCAATTGGACAAAAATCGCTCATATTCGCTCACTTGTCTTTGGACGAAAACTCTTTGTGTTCCCACGCAAAGAGGGGCAGCTGTAAGCATATGATTTTTACCCGGTTGAAACAACTCCGACAAGACTCTCAAAGTTTAGGATTTTCTACAAAATATTTATTTTAGGATTTTAATTTTTAGAATTTAATTGCATGTGCGTGTTCATTAATGCATGTTTAAATTTTTTAGGGTTTAATTGCTAAATAAGTTTAATTTACAAATTGAAAGACAAAAATATATATTTCCGGCATTTTTTTAACTGTTATTATTTTTGTTTAAACTTGTTACATTTTTATTATGATAATTAGGAATTTTTGGGTTTTAACTAAAGTTAGAAATTTATTTAAATAAAAATAAAAGGACAAAAAAAATATATATGTGTATATATACACAACCACTCAGGCTAGCCACAATTGGGCCAGGTTTGAGTGGCCCAAACCTGCTTCCCCTTTAAAGACACACAACTCCAGCCCAAATAACCAATCCCAGCCCAGTCCACACAAGGACAAATCCAAACGACATTGTTTAGAGACCAATCATCACAGCCGTCGATCATCTCCCCATCCAACGGTCCTAAAGCTTGCCCCAATTTTAGATATATATGCCAAAACAACTCTAATACACTCAGAGACCAAAACCTCCCCTTTCTCGTACCATCTTCCCCGATTGTAACACCGCTCTTGACCACCCATTGACCACCCGCCTACAACCCTCACGCCGCCACCGAAAATCGCCTCACGCCGGAGGCCGGTAACCAAACCTGTCAAATTTACACCACTAAACTATTTCACAAGCTCCTCTTTCCCACCCTGTGGTTAGTTCCTGTTGAATAAACCCCCTCCATCTCGAATATTCGAAAACAAAGACGTTGGAACCACCTTGTTCGGCGACCCTGTTCCAAAACCCTCCAAACTTACACCCCTTAAGCAGCTTGATGTCCTATTTCCAACCATCTGTGTCACCTCTTTCGAATCTGCCTGAAACCCTTCGAATATCGATTCAAAGACTAACCCTAAAACTCAAAACCCGCCGAAACTTTGTCAAATTCCTCCTAGGCAATCCTTGGCCCTTCCTTTCCCCAACCATGCTACCAGTGACCCCCAAACAACACTAGTCAATTAAAAAACTTAGATCTGAGACCTCACTGGGGTCTCAGAATCACAAAACCCTTTCCTGAACTCTAAACCAGTTATACATCAGTGCCAGTTGTCCTAGGAGGTTAAAAACCTCTACAAAAGGGGTCAAGAACCAACAAAATCAGCTCAAGTGGATATGCATGTGTGAAACAAAAGCTAAGTAGTTTATCTTTGTTTCTGTATATATTTGCTTCATTTCTATTAGCTCTTAGATGTTTGACTTCTTTTAAATAATTGTTTGTTTGTTCGCAATCTTTCCTGCAGTAGGTCTAAATGGTCATATGCTTTTGCTTGTCAATAATCTGAAATTTATTCGTCTCTTAAGTAGTTGTGATATCATGCATTAGCCTTCTAATCCTAAAAGCTTAGTTTGCTAATCCTTCAGTAGTATGATTTCTATGGTTGTTGACCTTCATCTCATGATCCTTATGTGTTTTGTTCCCTGATGTTCTGACTAGTTTGATTAGTTTTTTTATGCTGCTTAGTGCTTGATTCTCATTTCACAATAACTTTGATCTTTAACACCTATGCATAATTAAGCTATTCTTTCTCAGTGAACCTTTACTTCCTTCTTCATTTTTGTTCATGAACTGAGTGTTCACTCCCTGCTATGTGCTTCTCATTTTCAATAATTTCCGAGTACTTTTGAGCTATTTCTGAAAAGTTAAGTGTTGATGGATGTACTCATTCTTCTGGTAATTTTGTTCCTTTGTTTTAATATTGAATGATTATCTTGTATAATGTTTGGTTATGGGAAAATCACATTGAGGCACTTGTTTTTAAAACCTGACTAGTTCTGGCTAGTTTTGAACATTGATAAGCCTGTTTGTCCAAGATTAAAATGTGACGCAAACTTGATTGACCGGGGTCAATTGTAACTAAATCAGGGTCAAGGAATAGTTGAGGTTATAAACTTTAAGTGGGTAATTTAGGAAAGGAAGTAGGGGTAGAAGAGGGATTTGAACCTTAAACGAATCTGATAATAACCTCCAGAACTTTCTAGTAAGGGACTAAAACACAATTTCTGCCTCAAACTTGAGGCAGAAGTCAGGAAATTAAGGACCATTTAGGAAAAGTGCAAAACTGAAGCAAGGACCAAAAGAAAAACAAGAGAAAAGCCGATGCCCGAAGGCTCTGATATAAAAGAAACCACCTGAGCACATTTTAAGGGATCTTGAACTTTTTATTTGAATTTTAGAAGAAAAGACATCTAGTTCTTCCTATATCCTTTGAGAAACAATCAGTGCTATTTCCTGGAAGGTTTTAATTCTCTCAAAATTTGCTGAGATTCTGGGTGTGCTGGTTTATTGTCTGTTGTTTTTCTTGTTGCTTGCTTTCCTTTACTCATAGGCTGTGGTCCTTTGCTGAATTATAGGTACATTTCCATGCTTACTAGTGTATGAAGCTCAAGTAAGATATACTTGTGAATATGAAGACCCACTGCGCTTATTTTGTTTCGAATCCCCCTTTTGTTTACCCCTTCCTATATTGTAATATACCTAAATACTTTGTAGTAGTTAAATATTCGAGTCATTCTTTTGTAATAACTGGACATTAGAGACTGATTTATCTTGTAATATTGGGACATTTATTATTTTGAGCATGTATAACTGATAGTCTAATCAGCTAGTGATGTGGTTGTTTTAAGTGTTTATTTTCTGATCTGTTTAGAGATGTTAGATTCAGAAAATACCAGCCTGGTAACTACTCAAAAATCAATACATTTGTGTAGTGTTTTAGTTTGTTTAAATTCCATACACTTGGCAATAACTTGTTCATATTTACTTAACACTTTATAACTAGAATCGTTATTGGATTTTGCAAGTTAGATTTATATACTCTGACTGACGAGTATATGAATCAGTTATTTCAAATCTAATATTGAGAACTGATATAAAATGATCATTAGTATTCTCTTTATAAATGTATAGTTAATTAATCTTGTGTGTATATTTGAACTGAAAAAGCATTATCGAAACTTGTTCATATGGACCCCCCGGTCCAAATTAACTTTAGGCCTAATTGAGAGGCCCAAAAGTGGTCAAACACAATGTGTGTTCTGGGCCAGCCCAAATCTTTACTTCTCGATATGGTAGATTTTGATGTCATCTTGGGTATGGATTTGTTGTAACCTTATCATGCTATATTAGATAGTCACGCCAAGATGGTGACCTTAGGCTTTCCGGAATTTCCTCTATTAGAGTGGAGAGGGACTCCTAGCCATTTTACCAGTAAGGTTATCTCTTACATGAAGTCTCAGCGTATGGTTGAGAATGGGTGTCTAGCTTATTTGGCTTATTTTCGTGATTCTAGTGCAGAGGTTCCTTCCATGGATATGATACCAGTTGTTCGTGAGTTTCCAAAGGTGTTTCTTGTAGACCTCTAGGGGATGTCACCCGACAGGGATATTGACTTTTGTATTGATTTGGCTCTAGGAACTCAGCCCATTTCCATTTTGTCATACTGCATGGCGCTGCCAGAGTTGAAAGAATTGAAGGATCAGTTGCAAGATTTTCTTGATAAGGGCTTTATTAGACCCAGTGTCTCATCCAGAGTGCGCCCGTGTTCTTTGTGAAGAAGAAAGATAGATCGATGAGGATGTACACAGACCATCGGTAGTGAATAAAGTCACCATCAAGATAAAGTATCCATTGCTGAGGATTGATGACTTATTGATCAGCTTAAGGGTGCCAAGGTGCTTTCAAAGATTGATTAGGGTTCTGGCTATCATCAGTTGAGTATTAGCACATACAATGTCCCTAATACAGCTTTTCAGACTCGGTATGGGCATTATGAGTTTTTATTGATGTTATTTGCGCTAACAAATGCCCCGATAACATTTATGGATTTTATGAACAGGGTGTTCAAACCCTATTTGGATTCCTTTATGATTGTGTTTATTGGTGATATCTTGATCTACTCCCGCATTTGAGAGGAGCATGAGCAGCATCTTTGGATCGTACTTCAGACTCTGAGAGACACCCATTTATATGCTAAGTTTTCAAAACGTGAGTTTTGGTTGGACTGAGATGCTTTCTTGGGGCCCGTTGTGTCAGTATAGGGAATTCAAGTGGATCCTATGAAGATTGAGGTATTTCAAAACTGGCCTACACCCACTTCAGCTACATAGATTCAGGGTTTCTTGGGATTGGCGGTTTATTACCATCAGTTTGTGGAGGGGTTTCCATCTCTAGCAGCCCCGTTGATAAGCTTAACCTATAAAGGTGCCCCGTTCAAATGGTCAAAAGTGTGTGAGACAAGCTTTCAGAAGCTCAAGAGTGCTTTGACTACGGCGCCGTTATTGGTGTTGCCTATAGGTTCGGGATTTTGTACGGTATATTTTGAAGCATATCATATTGGACTTGGTGCAGGATGTTAGGGTGATTGCATATGCATCATGGCAGCTGAACATTCACGAGAAGAATTACCCTGTTCATGACTTAAAGTTGGTAGCCATTGTTCATGCGCTGATGATTTGGAGGCACTATCCATACAACATCTCGTATGAGTTATTCACGGATCATCGGATCTTGCAATAATTGTTCAATCGAAAGGAGCTCAATTTGAGGAGGAGGTGGTTGGAGCTATTGAAATACTATGATATCACTATCTTGTATCATTTGGGGAAAGACAATATGGTGGCCGATGCCTTGAGTAATAAGTCAGCAAGTTTGGGCAGCCTTGTGTACATTCCAGTAGGTGAGAAAGAACTTGCATTAGATGTTCAGGTTCTGATCAATTAGCTCATGAGGTTGGATATTTCTTACCTTAGTTGTGTTTTAGCTTGTACAGTCACCCAGTCTTTATTATTTGAGTGCATCAGGGAGCAGCAGTATAATGACCCTCATTTTCTTGTCCTTAGGGACACAATGTGATGCAGTGATGCCAAGCAGGTTATGATTGGAGATAATGGAGTTTTGAGGATATAGGGTCATGTCTGTGTGCATAATATGGATGGACTTCATGAGTTGATTCTAGAGAAGGCCCACAGTTCTCGGTTTCTATTCATTCGAGGAGCCGCCAAGATGTATCAAGACTTGTGGCAGCATTATTGGTGGAGAGGATGAACAAGAATATAGTTGCACATGCAACTCGGTGTCTAAACTATCAATACGTAAAGTATGAGCATCATAGACCTAGTGGTTTACTTTAAAAATTAGAGATTCCTAGTGGAAATGGAAACGTATCATTATGGATTTCGTTGTTGGACTCCCACAGACTCAGGAGAAGTTCGATGCAGTATGGATCATTGTGGACAAGCTGACCAGGTCACGACATTTCTTTCCTATTGTAGTTACATATTCTTTGAAGCAGTTGGGTTAGATTTACATCTGCGAGATCGTTCATCCTCATTGTGTGCCCGTGTCTATCATTTTTGATCGAGGTATGTAGTTCATCTCGCACATATGGAGGGAAGTACAACGTGAGTTGGGAACGCATGTTGAGTTGAGCAAACCATATCATCATTAGACAGACAGGCAGTCCAAGCGCATTATTTAGATATTAGAGGATATGCTCCACGCTTGTGTTACAGACTTTGGAGGTTCTTGGGATCAGTTCTTCCTACTTGCGAAGTTTGCCTACAACAACGACAATTAGTCGAGCATTCAGATGGCTCGCTATAAGGCATTATATGTTAGGCGGTGCCGATTTCTAGTTGGATTGTTTGAGCTGGGGAAGGCTCAGTTATTGCTTACAGATTTCGCATATAATGCCTTGGGTAAGGTCAAGATTATCCACTGTCGATTTCACACAACTGAGTCTAGCCAGGAGAGTTATGCTGACCGTAGAGTCTGTGATGTTGCATTATGGTTGGGGAGTAAGTGTTGCTCTGGGTTTCACCATGACGGGTATGTGAGGTTCGAAAAGAAAGGCAAGTTGAACCTAGGTACATCAGACCTTTTGAGATTCTTCATAGAGTGGGAGAGATATATTACAAGCACAAATTGCCACCCAGTCTATCGGCAGTTCATCCTACATTGCACGTGTCCATGCTCCGGAAGTATCATGGTGATCCGTCCCATTTGTTAGATTTTAGCTCTATCCAACTGGACAAGGATTTGACTTATGAGACGGAGCTAGTGTCTATTCTAGCTCAACAGGTTTGTTAGTTGAGATGGAAGAGGTATCCTTTAGTTTGAGTACAGTAGAGAGGCCATACCATCAAGATAGCTACTTGAAAGTCTGAGTCGGACATGCGGAGTACATATCGACACCATTTCACTACTCCAGGTAATTTTCTATGTCTGCCCGAGGACGAATAGTTATTTTAGAGGTGGAGAATGTGATGAATCGATAGTTCATCTAGAGTTTTAGAATCTATTTCTATGATTTGAAGCATCAATTATCTCATTTTAGCCTTCCTCAATTTTCCTGCACAATTCGAATGTTTTTTTGGAATGCTTTTATGTTTAAAAACTGATGAAATATGAAATTTTTGCCTTAAAATTCATTTATGTTGACTTCGGTCAATGTTTCGAGAAAACGGATCTGGATCCGTATTTTGACGGTCCTGATGGGTACATATCGTGATTTTGGACTTGGGCGTATGCTCGAAATCAGATTCGGAGGTCCCTAGCTTGAGTTTTCGCTTTTTGTTGAAATTTGAATATTTAAAGGCTTAATGACTTTGAATGTTTGATCGATGTTTGACTTTATGGATATCGGATCCATATTCTGGTTTCAAAAACTGCTATGGGTCCATTACTATATTTATGACTTGTTTGTAAAATTTGGTGAGAAACGAAGTTGGTTTGAAGTGATTCGGACATCCAGCTGTGAAAATAGATGTTTTAACGTTTTCTAGAAAATTTCATTTAATTTTGTTTTCAATTCAGTGTTCTAGGTATTATTTTGGCGATTTGATCACGTGAGGAAGTTCGTATGATGTTTTTATACTTGTGTGTATATTTTGTTTAAAGCCCCGAGGGCTCGGGTGAGTTTCATATAGGCTACAGAGTGAAATTTTAACTTAAAACATTGCTGATGTGTTTCGGGTCTGGTGCAAGCCTCAGACCTCGCAATTATGAGGTCAAGCTTCACAGTTGCGACCATCGATAACTTTGCTTTTGCGAGAAACTCATTGGAATTCCCATGAGTAACTAGGCCACCACTTGTTAACATTTGTGAATAATTATTCGCAATTGCGAAGTGGACCAGGGGAGGAGAAATCACAAATGCGAGCAAATAATACCACTTGTGTAGATCATTGCATTTGCGATGAAATAAGAAATATGAAGAGCTTTGCATTTGCGCTGGATTCTTCACATTTGCAAAGCCCAGGTCGCAATTGCGACATCTGCAACTGATCAAAATGGGAGTTAGATGGGATTTTACTTTATTCTCTCAAATTTTCAAATTAAAAAACCCTAGAGGCAATTTTTTAAAGATCTTTTCTTCCTCAAATCATTGGTAATTGATCCTAAATTAGTTTCTGTCAATATTTCACTACATTTCCTAAGATTTCAACAAAAATCTTGTGTTTTCATGGTAGATACTGGGGTTTAGGTAAAATTAGGAAGTTTTGTGAAATGAGGATTTAGGCCTCAAATAGAGGTTGGATTCCAAAAAATATTACATAACCGGGCTCAGGAGTGAATGGTAATCGAGGTTTGATCTATATTTTGGGTTTGGACCAAACGGGCCTGGGAGTTAACTTTTTCAATAACGACCTAAATTTATTTCTTTGCAATCGTGGGTAGTTCCTAAGGTTTAATTTGAATAGTTTGGTTGGTAATTTTCTAGATTTTGTTGGTTTGGAGGCTTGTTTGAAAGGCAACCCCGTGGTTGAGCTTTGAGTGATCCTTTAGAGTGAGGTAAGTTCGTGGTTAACCGTGACTTGAGGGATTAGGAATTGTTTTCCTATTTGCTACATGTTTAGATGTTGGGTACAATGTATATGTGAAATGATGGGTACTTATGCATTGTTGTCGTGTTAAGTCATGCAAGCGGGACTTGTTTCTTGCAATTATTACTTATTTGATCATTTTATTCATGCTTAAACTAGTTAGTCGTTAAATTGATCATTCTTATTGTGTTTATGGGTTTCTAGTGATAATTTAGCATTGATTTCAAAGCCGAGGTTGGTATTATGGAACCAATATTGAAGTAAGACTTGTTCTTGTTATTCAATCTCCCTATTGTTATTTGTTCATTGTTATGTGATAAGAGAGAGTGCTAATGCATGAAGGGTGATGTCGTGCTGTTTGTGAGGGTTAATGCATGAAGGGTGATGTCGTGACATATAGCGAGTGTTAATGCAGGAAGGATGATGTTGTTCTATGTTATGAGAGTTAATGAAAGAAGGGCGTTGTCGTGCTGTATCTATTGATTTATGTTGTGAGGGAGAGTAAAAACACGAAGGGTGACGTCGTATAGTAATATTGTTTCATTGTGATGTTGAGAGTAAATTCACTAAGGGTAATTCCATTCAATATTTCTTCATTGTGCCTAATTGTTTTTACTTGTTAAAGGCATTGATTATTCTGATTATCATTCCACTGCATCTCTTGTATCTTGTATACCCTTTAGCATGTCCTCCTTTCGATATTACCTTTATAGCTTTTATTTGTTGTTATCTTATGCATATACTATTCTTTAGACAGGTTTCATGTAGGTATCTTGTCATAGTCTCGTCACTACTTCGTCGAGGTTAGGTTTGACACTTACAAGTACATGGGGTCGGTTGTACTCATACTACAGTATGCACTTCTTATGTAGATTTTTGTACCACCCCTAGTTGCCCGTGCATTTGAGCAGCTTGAATCTTCTTATTTGGAGGCTCGAAGTAGATCTACCAGCATCCGTAGACCTTGAAGTCCCCTCCCATTTTTCTTATTTAGTTTTTTCTATTCTTTCAATACAGTTATATTCTTTCAGAATTCATTTGTAGTAAATTCTAGAAGCTCATAAGTTGTGACTCAGATCCTCATTGTAGTAGATATTGAGCTTTTATGTTATCCCGCACTTGAATTTATTTTATTTTGGTTTAATTAACTTTAAATATCGAAATGGAAGGAAATTGAAGTTACGGATCTCTAATGTTGGTTCTCAAGTGAAATTTTAGGCACCATTACGGTCCCGAAGGTAGGAATTCTGGGTTGTGACATTATTATTATTATTATTATTATTATTATTATTATTATTATTATTATTATTATTATTATTATTATTATTATTATTATTATTATTATTATTATTATTATTATTAGTAGTAGTACTAGTAGTAGGTCATTTAAAGAATTGAAAAGTATTTGAAGGCTTCTTCTCGCTCTGCTCCCTAGAGTTTCTTTGCTCCCTAACATCTATTTCACTGGCGACAACCACCAGACTAGGTAAGCTCCCCCCTCCCAATCACCTACGCCACCTTTGTCTTCTTTTCCACTCTTTCTCTCTCCTATTTTCTTCTTCTTCTTCTTCTTCTTTTTCTTAACCCCAAACGCATTTGCTTTCCAGATCCTCCCTTACAATCCTACAAGCCTCCACCACCACCACCGGCGCCGGCATTGGCAACCGGCTCAGTTGTCATCTCCATTTCCTTATTTAATCTCATGCTCATTCCTTTATTTGTTGTTATATACGTCGTTGACTTATTTTTCAGACATTATTGTGTTTTTTGAGGGTTCTTATTTTGACTTCTTTTATTTATTTATTATTTAATTTATTGAAAAAAATTAATTTAAGGTTTTATTACAACCTTTTTGCTCTTCTTTGCTACGGGTAGGGCCTCACCAGTGGTAGCGGTGACAACCCCTCCTTTGTTTGTCTTCGTGGTGTTTTATGCGTATTTTAGTTTAGGGACTGTGGCTATTAGCGGTAAGCGGGACGTGCAAGTGCAAACATAAGAGACAACCCCAATAAGGGTCAATGAGGGGCAACAGAAGCTGGACGCAAACGTTCTAGGTCGACACAATATCGTCCTATATACCAAGACAATTCCCAGGTTCCAATTGCGGGAGTTGGTACCTCCTATTTTTCTTTCCCCTTCTTTGTGTTAGTTAAATTATTGCAATCTTAGTTCCTACTAGTTTATTCACAATATTAGTGCACTTATTGTTGCAGCCTATCTTTGTCTAGCGTGGTGTGTTTCCTTGTGTGTGTTAATGATTTTCCCTTAGTCTGCCGTAGGTGTAGTGGTTGTGGTCTAGGATGGTCGAGTGAGGTCATGTCCTCGGAGGGAGCGGGGGGTTTGGCGGGAGGTAGGGTAGGGGATATGGGTGGGTCGGGAGGCAAATGCGGTAAAGGAAATAGGGGTATCTATAGGTTAAGAATCGGGTCATGGAACATAGGTGCATTGCCGAATAAGTCTATAGAGTTGGCGAAGATTCTCCAGAAAATGAAGGTCAATATTGCGTGTTCCCAGGAGATTAGGTGGGTGATAAGTATGATTTTAACGTGTTTTATGCCCCTATTTGCCTATGATTTGAGTATAATTTGCTATAAAATAGCCCTAAAATGCTTACAGGTGGTGCTTGATTGCAAGTTTGAGCGACAAAGTGACGAAGTGTCAAAGATTGGCTCAAAACGGAGTGAAACCTGCTCAGATATCAAAGGCCAAGTGAAGTGGTGGGAAGCTGAGCCTAGTGTGGACCGCACAATTGTGAATGCGACTGCACTAGGGGATTCAGAAGAGTATGATCAAGTCTTGAATAACATGGCCACGATTGGAAATGTGCAACCCACGTCAAGCTCACGCGGACGCACTATTATGACATGCTGCCCGCGTCACAAGGTTCAGAGAAAAGTATGATCAGGTCTTGCGTAACGCGGCCGTGGTTAGAAATAAGCTGCCCGCGTCCAGCTCAAGCAGCCGTGCTATTATGGCATGCAGCCCATGTCACTAGGTTCAGAGAAGATGGAAATTTTAGCAAAGGCAAGCCATGTTGCCGCGGTCACCATTTCGCAGTCCGGGCAACACCTTCACGCGGCCGCGCACACCTATACGCGGCCCGCGCCAGCCACTTCAGAGAAGATAGAAGTTTAATACAAAGAGCCAGTGTGGACGAGGTCGTAATTGTGTGGTCCGCACTGACCCCGCAGGGGCAATTTTGTCCAGTTTTTCCAGCCCACTATAAATAGAACATTTTACCATTTTTAGAGGGAGTTATTAGGTTTTATTTTACTGAACGGATCTACGCTCGTGAGGACAGAAGTTTTAACCTATTTTGGCATTTTAGCATTAATTTCTCCATAGATTCTTGTAGTTTAATCTTAGTAATTAATTATTATGTCTATTTCTCCTTCTACTTCTTCTAATTGTTCTTTAATTATGTCTAGCTATACCTATTAGCTAGGGTTGTGGCTCAACCCTAGTGTGGGTAATTGATGTGTGTTTCTTTCTAATGATAGATTGCTATTGGGTATTTGCTATTTGAGTTAATTTTATGCTTAAATTAAGGACTGGTGATTGTAAACATTGATCCTAGCTTAGTGGGTTTTGACTCTTATTGAGAAAGAGAGACTATGACCCTAAAATTGAACCAACAAGGAATTAGGATGGACCCATGAGAAATGGTAGTTCTAATTAGCGGGTTAAATCTCGAGAGAGTAATCACCCTCCTTGAACCCTAGTTGCTTGGTCTAATTGGCTTACCCAATTGGTCTCGAGTGAGTCAATCGGGCAAAATCACTTTCTCTACCGAGAGGTGTGAGAGTGGGTACAATTGTGCAACGATTATAGCATAAATCCCGAATATGTCAATCTATTCTTAGTAGTTTCTACCCGTTAGTTAACCACCTAGGTGATGCCATGACCCTAGTTCCTTTCTTCCTATTAGTTATAGCCAATCAATATTCCTTTAGCATAATTTAGTCTTCAATTTTAGTTCATAGTAGTAGTTGTTAATACAAAGAAAACCAAAAAATGTTAGGAGTGCTATTAGAAGTTCAAACGCAAGTCTAGGCTAAACAGACAATACAACTCCATCCCAAGCTCGCTGCGGAAATTCAACCCCGAACCAGTATTCAGGTAAAAGCTGTAGCGACCCGCTCTACCTACATTCGTGTAGCGTTGAGTCGGCAGCGATAACTTTTTGGCACCGTTGCCGGGGAGCTTACGGTGTTGACTATCTGTCTAGCTAGTTTTGTGTTTTGCTTCTCTCTCCTTCTTGTTTACTAATTTTGTTGTGTCAATCAATCAGGTAAAAATGGTTCTCAATGAAAATGACCCTCTTGGAAGTGCCATGGCGGGGGGAGGAGGTTTAAGATATTGATCAAGATGAACTTATATCTAAACCAATTGAGCCAATACCCAACCAAATTCTCCCTAGCCCAATATCTAAACCAACCCGGCCCAGCTTCGAATCAATCTGAGCTGTTGATCAAATAAGATCAACGGCCTAGATTATTTTTCCTTAATTAAATTCTAACCTACCCCCCTTTGACTCTTCATTTCTCGAGACCATTTTCTCTCTCTATCCTGTCTCTTCCTGTCCTCCTTCTCTCTAGAGCCTTCTGGTTCCTCCTCTTTGATGACCTCCACCCACTCTCCGACCACCTCCAGCTTCGCCTCTTTTGACCACCAGCCGCCTTGAAGCCCTATCTCACCAGTTCTCTCCATCCCTGAGATCCCATGAGTCTCCACCATACAAGGTAGTCACTGAAGCTTTACCTGGGTTTGTTTCCAGCCTTTCTCCGATGGTTTTTCATTTGATGGTGCCATAAACACCGTTATCCTTCAGTTTCACGGCAAGGCTTCTCTTACTTCTCACTGGTTTCTCGTGAAACCCTAATATCGACCCAAAAACTCTCGAATATCTATATTTTTAACAGTTTTAACTTACGCCTTTATGTTTTGGACTACTCCCTTGAGCTTCACGATTGCTCAAGTTTTAAACGTTTTGTTCCCTTTTGAAACTAGGGTTTCTAAACCGCTTTTAAAATCACTTTATTTTCTGGTTTTGAATTACTAATCATGATTTTCAGTACTATTACCAAACATTTTTTTGCTTAAGTCTGATAAAACCCCAGCTTTATGTTTGTGTTTGTATTATTTGTTCGATTGTGTGTTCTTCTGAGTTCTTCTCTGAGTTACGTGCTCTTTTCTTTAATTTGGTTGCTAGTGTTTCATTCCCCTGCCATTCTGTGTTCTTTTCTTATGGTTCTCTGATTATTTACATGTTGGTTTTATACTGATTCTTGCAAGCCCTCTTTGAGACTGCGATACTTTCCTTATATTGTGATTCTCCATACTTTCCTTATGGTTTGGTACTGATTTCAAATTTATTCTTTAATTTGTAATATTTTCCTTGATTAATACTGATTCCTAGGTTTTCAATCTCGTTCATTATTCTAAAAACTATTTTCCAGAATTAAAGTGGTATTTTTCCCTATATGTGTGCGCAAATATGTTGATTGATTTTCCTGACCTATCTCCCTAATTAGAGTATCATGCACCTAGTATTTATTGCATACTCTATGCTATTTTGTTTCCTTATGTGGTCATACCATGCTTTGTGATTTCTTTCCTTTTAAATGACTGCTTATTACCATTTGAATTTGATCTAAATAAATGGGAGTCCATATACTGATTTGATTATGATTGATTCTAGTTCCTTGATTAGGGGCAGCTACTATTTTCGTTTACTCGAATTCAGTACTATAACAACCCCCCAACTCTCTTTGCCAAGACATGAACACATCGCATATCACAAACACACACACACACAGTAATCACATTGCTCTCTCTTGTGCTATTTCTCTCCTTTTCTCTCTTTTGTTGTTGATGCTCCCTACTCCTGACTGTCATTAGCCAGCTGAAAGGCTAACGCTAATATCGTGATTATACTTGGCTCTTGCATTCTGCCATGCTCTCTTTGTTGCTGGTATGTCCTGAATGAATTCTATGCTTCAAACCAATGTATTTGTTACTACTTTAGTATGTGCTATTCCTAATTGTTTCTTACTTATGTTTCTGCTGTGCAACATGTGATTGATTCCTGATTTGCCTGTTGGAACTTGCATTCTCATGATTACTGTTCACTTGTCATGATTGATTTCTGTTGCTACTTACTTTGTGTCTAAATCCGACTATGTCAAGGTCTCTTAAAGCTTTTGGTTTTGTGAGTTTTCATGTGATATATTGGTCCCCTTTACCCATTACCCTTGTGTGCAACTCTCCAACTTACTCTCTTGTAAACTCTTTGAACTACCAACTTTCCTCTCCTTCCTGCAATTCACACTACTCGTAGAGATTAGGTTTTACCCCCTTCGTGTAAGCATTGCTTTTGGTACCTCTGAGTACTCATTGAACTTTGACGCACAAGGTTGGTAATTCCACACTGCACTTAACATTTTGGAAATTGTATCGCTGCTGGTATTGGCCATGAACCTAATGGGGGCCCTAGGGAGCTTTGCCGTACCCTGACCATGTCAAGGCTGTGAAATTCGAAAGGAGTGAGGTTGGAAGATTGGGCCTGATTGAAGGCTCCTTATAGAATAACTTCTTACTTTTATTCTTTACTATTGTTATTCAGATATCATTGGTTGTAATAACTTATAAACGAATGATTGGGGTTATAGTGAAATTGGTGGGGGTTATGCATGCTTAGTTTAAGTAATGGGTAGAAAGCATATTTATAGGATTTTATTTACTTATTTGCGCAATAGATATCCTATATAGGACATGCATCTCATACATTAGAGATCCTGTTTTAGGTTCTTTACCTTCAGCCTTTTATTATGCTAATTTCTTAACCATGATCAGTTAATAACAAGCCAATAACTGTTATAAGACGACTACTGCATTCTCATTAGCATTTAGAGATCATGTTTTAGGAACTTCTATGTGCATTAGACATCCTATCACTTAGGGTTTTATTTTGTCTAAGTTGTAATTGTAAACACCTCATTAGTATGTTTAATCTAACGACACAAGTTTGGCTAACTGTATCCTTTAAAACTGGAAATAAAATATGCATGTTTACCCTTTAAGATAATTAGGCAATGTATACGATGCCTAGGCAAACTTTAGGCCTAATGCGCATAAAATCAATTAATCATGTTTTACCGGTTTAAGACCAATCAACCTCTTTTAATATTTTGAACTCTGTTGCTCTCATTCTTGTTTTGCCTCCCTGAAGCTCACTCTTCTTTTATTAAAACTCCCGCTCTATATTAAAATAGTCTTGAAATTGTGTATCTATTTACTCTCACTGATTTTCTGATTCTATTATGTTTTCAAACTACTGGGTTACCACTCTCTGCCCAGAATCGTGCTATTTGAATACTTGCCCTGCATCTCGTTAAGCTACTGTATCTTCATGTCACTTCTCTTCAAATCACTACGTTATTTTTAAAACCCATGCTTTAACGATTTTTATCTGTATTTTACTAAACTCTAAACTACTGTATACTTCTAAATCTTGCTGCTGCCTTTAAATTATTGTAATTCTGAAAATCAATCATTCTTCAAATCACTCAGTCTTAACTGAACCTTCTGCTTTCACTACTAATTTGCCAAAATATACCTTTCTGAAACCTACTGTTTTAACTTCAAAATTCTCGTTTTTTAAACTCCCATCTTTGAGACCTTAAATGTGTTTGAGACGTGCTAATGATGTGTACACTTGTGGAGTGATATGTGAGCCTTTATTTGTCTTTGTATGTTCCCTTATGTACGGTCCTACTAGTTATGTATGTCTCTTAGCATTTTATCCTTTAAACCTAAGGGTTTAGCCTATTCCTTACCTTGTAGGAACAGAGTCCTAAATGCCCTCTAGGACATAGGATGGGATATGTAATAGCACACAATAAGCATTCGTGACAAACTCACGCTTTTAATAACCTTTGGGAAGGGTATAATATGGATATAATGACCAGTGCGATAATACGTCACGTAGCCCCTCTTTAGAGGAGCGATTATTGGGTATTTCATTGATATGATCCATACTAATTATAAACCTAGGACCCCTCTCCCTTTATTTGCTTTCATCTCTTCTTGTAAAACTATTCAAGCCCTTTTTTAAAATTTCTGCCCTCTCTACTTACCTTCAAAAGTATCCAACTTATTTGCAATGTGATATGCAAGTCCCTCTATTTGAACCTCTAATTTCTTACTTGACTATATGAAGTCAAAATTGTAACATGGCGGGGAACCAAACTAGTGGATTCTGAGGGGTGCCTAACACCTTCCCCTTAGAATAATTTTAAGCCCTTACCCTATCTCCGGTTATCCAAATCGAACTCCATTGGTGTCCTAATGCACCCCAATCATTAGGTGGCAACTCTTCAAATGCAAACCCAATTCCCAAAAGGAATGAATTGCCCTCCCAAATGTCATAAACTCTATTTCGCTAGAATATGGGGCATCAACAGAGAGGTGCGTGGAGGCTTTGGTTTTGGGGAGAGGAACGGATGAGGTACCTTGCTATTGGACTTCACTAAGGCTTTTGGGTTGGTGATTGTGAACTCTCGCTTTCCGAAGAGGAAAGAGCATTTGGTTACTTTTGAAAATATGGTAGCAAAGACTGAGATTGAGTATCTCCTTCTCAGGAGGTATGACAACGCATTGTGCAAGGACTGCAAGGTGATTTCGAGTGAGACACCCGCGATACAACATAGACTCTTGGTGCTAGACGTTGGTTTTATGATATCAAGGAGGAAAAGGTCCGCTCGGGAATAACCACGAATCGGGTGGGGATCCTTGACTAAGGATAAAGCCCAAGATTTGAAGTGTCGGTAGTCGGCTATAAGAGATTGGAGGAGCAGTAGGGACGCGGACACTATGTGGTCAACAACAATAGATTGTATAAGGGAGTCTGCGAGAGAGGCGTTAGGGGTCTCGACCAGTGTCTCTGGTGGGCACAAAGGAGACTGGTGGTAGAATGAAGTGGTCCAAGGTAAAGTGGAGGCGAATAAGGAAGCATACCTGAAGTTAGTAGGGAGCATTAGTAAGGATTAGAGGCGAGCATGCATGGAGAGATAAATTGGAGGTTAGCATCTGGAATCTTGTATGACAAGAGAGTGCCAACAATATATAAAGGTAAGTTCTATAAAGCGGGTGTTATACCGGCCATGATGTATGGGGCTGAGTGTTCGCCTGTTATGAACTCACATATTCAAAAGATGAAAATAGTAGAAATAAGGATGTTAAGGTGGATATGCGGGCAAACTAGGATGGATAAGATTAGGAATATTGATATTCGGGAGAAGGTGTCCATGGCTCCCATTGATGACAAGATGCGGGAAGCGATGCTCAGATGGTTTGGGCATGTATAAAGGAGAAGCCTAGATACTCCATTAAGGAGGTATGAGCAGTTGATTATGAAAGGCACGAGAAGAGGTAGAGGACGAACTAAGAAGTATTGGGGAGAGGTGATTAGGCAGGATATGGCAAGGCTTCAGATTTCTGAGGACATGACACTTGATAGGAAGTTGTAGAGGTCGAGTATTACGGTTGTAGGCTAGGAGGTAGTTGAGTCTTGCGTTACTTTGTATCTTTGTGAGCCTAGTCCAGTAGGGTTTATGTAAGATAGCTAGGGGCAATGTTGTGTGTTAATATTTTCTATATTTGACGCAGGATCCATTTACTAGCCATCGTTTTTTCTGCATTTTATGTTCCTATTTTTCCTATGATCTCCATGGTGAATCTAATATTCTCTACTTTTGTCTTTTTATTATCTCAAACCAAGAGTCTTTTTTCAGAAAAAGTCTCTTTACTGCTTCGGGGTAGGAGTAAGGTCTACGTACACATTATCCTCACCAGACCCCACTTGTAAAATTTTATTGGGCTGTTATTGTTGTATTATTATTTCATCTATTGAGATCAGTTCACTGCTTCAATTACCTAGAATAGGATTTAGAGCATGTTTGACCAAGCTACCAAAAACTACTTATTTTGAAAGTTAATTTTTCTCAGAGGTAATTTTTTTCTAAAAGTAATTTTATAAAAGAATAAATTGTGTTTGGATAATTCATTTAAGAAGTACTTTTTATAATATTTGGTAAACAAATTGTGTTGAGACAATCATGCTAAAAATTATTTTTGAGTGTCAAATTACCAAAAAGAATAGTGTCAATATCTTATAATTACTTTAAAGAGAAAAATAAACATAAATATCTATCGAGAGACTTTTATTATTTTTATTTTATTTATTTATGATATAAAACATAAAGTTAACATATGCATTAAAGATTTCAATCAACATAACATACATAGTTATACCAAAGCATATAATATTATCTAGTATAGTTACATATTGTCATCATTCAATGTAATTAGAAGTCTATTTACTGTTAATCTACCATGAAATAATAAGCAAAGTCTCTCACACATATAATTTTGTTCAACAATTTCATCTCTAATTCTATCACACAATGCCTCCATGTTAATAGGAAACTTGATTTGCATTTCTAAAGGAATACTAGAAGGCTTATCTCCTTTCTAAATCACTGCAGGAATGTCTTTATTATCATAATAATTGAGTTTCTTATCGGCAGAAAAATATTATCGGATGAAATTTTTGATAGCCATGATAGTTGTAACAGGATTCTGAGGGTCAACCTTGATAGATGGTATTGAGCATAAAACAGAAATAATTTAAAAAATATATAAAATTATTATTTTCGTTAAAAAATAGTTAAGTATATATAAATTCAAATTCAAAAAGAGTAAATAATTATTAACAATATATAATGCATAATTTAATTTTAAAATTTAAATTAAAAAAATTAATTACTACATAACCTACCTAACTTTATCCTAAATTGTTAAGTGGCCTATTGTTAGACTGTCACTTAATTTAATGTGGATGCTTTTTCTTCTTCTTTTAATAATATATGGATTATGCGATGCAATTGTAAATTTATTACCTATTTATAGGTAATTTTCACAAATTAGACTTGATAAATAATTTAAAAAATTTGACAATTAATAGCATATAAAAGAAGAAATTATAAATATTTATTTGTAGGCAAAGAATTAATAATAGATGTAGATAATTTGCTTTAGTGTGTAAAAAAGAAGAAGAAATTTTGAATTCAGAGGGTTTCCTTAAGGAATTTAATCCCCTCCTTGTATCAAGGTTATAGATTATTTTCTCCTAGGATAGAACGAATTACACACTGATGTAGTGGTACTTCATACCCTAGTGTTTTAGCGAACACAAAGTTGGGCAGTAAATCACACTTACTGCTGATTTCTTTGAACTTAAAAAAATGCAGAAGAAGGAGACACTCAGAAATTCGTATGAAAATTCTGAGTGAATGGACTTGTATTTATAGCCAATATTGAGCCAAAATCTGAAGAGGTGCAACTCTTCAGAATGACTGTTTATGCAAAACGGCCACAACATAACTGTCATAACATAAATGACTATTTACTCAACAATATAGAGGAAAAATGAAGAGGAAAAATTGAAAAGGGTAGTTTAATATTCAATTACACAACTGAAAAACGGAAAACTGATTAGATTTAATATTAATATTTAATAACATTTCTGTTAATATTTTACTATTAACAAATAAATTTGATCCAAAAAACTAATAAACCAATTGACCAAATTCGAAGCCGAAGCTGAGCTGAGTCGAGCAATGACGACGGTGCGAGGCTTGCCTTTTTTCAATTCTTTAAGAGCTAGAAGAAGAGCAATTGCTTATTTACCAATAAAATACCACTTCCTCTTCCCAGTATGGGATAGTGTTCCTTCATCAAAGGGGGAAACCGAAGCCTAGCCGAGTGAGCGGCGACGACGGCGCAAGGCTTACCTTCTTCTAAACTCTTTAAGATCTAGAAAAAGAGAAATTGTTTATATAGACAAAAAAAACTTCTTCCTCTTCCATTATGGGACAATGTTCCTTCATTAAGGGGGGAAACTTAAAATTTTTACTTTCCTCCATTTACCATTCAACCTCTTTTAAACATTTAATATACTTAAAACCCCCACCATAAATTACTAATTTGGTCATGTCATTTTATGTTTCAAGAAAAATGTTTGAAACAGTAGTTTAAAAGTGAATTTCATGTACAGGTTTTCAAAGGTAAAAAGGTTTAATGACGACCTAAAGTTACACCCGTTTATTATTCCAGATGCTAAACTTACAATATTTTTACTTAAACATCTCCACTTGAGTGAGATGATACTCCAGTAGAAATATACCCATGAGTTTCACGTCATTTTGTTTAATTATAGAAAATTTGAAAGAAGTCAAGTCTAACCATTGTCGCGCGTCCCGCCAACTCCATGTTAGTTGGAGCTGGTGGGGGAGTGGGGAAGACAGAAGACCAAAGTTGACTACTCATAATTATTTAGTTAAACAAAATTGGCATATGGGTTGCTACTAATCATTAATCAATTCTTAACTATAACCCACGTTTGTCCCTTCATATTTAGTTTAATCCATATTTTTCTCTTCACACGTGGAAATGCAAAATACTATTTACGCGGCACCGTCCATGGTTGGCAAAATACTATGACATAAAGTTACTCATAATCGTTGCTCATATATGTTTTTTAATTGTTAGAGCTCGCCAAGCAACTCCAGGAGGTCAATATAGTGGGTCCAGTCTATGTCCTGAAACAAAACTACGTTTTTCCTCAGTTATAATATAAATAGCATCACAGCAAGAAGTCCAAAAATCCAAACCTTTGGAGAAAGAAGACCATTCAGCTGAATACTCCAACTTAGCATCCAAATCTCTTGAAAATTAATATGGAACATAAAGGATTAAGCACCAACATGAGGAGACTTCTCCTTCTAATTAATTGTCTTATACTCGCTGTTGGTATCTGTGGTGGCCCTTTAATGATGCGTCTATATTATGTCGAAGGAGGTTCAAGAGTATGGTTCAGTAGCTGGTTACAAACTGCTGGATGGCCAGTCACCCTTATACCTCTTGCCATCCTATACTTTTATCGTCGAAAAACCGAAGGTTCTAATACCAAGTTTTACTTTATAACACCCCGAATTTTCATTGCATCATTCGGCATTGGCGTTCTAACTGGCCTTGATGATTTTCTTTATTCGTGGGGTGGGTCAAAACTCCCTGTGTCAACCTCTTCACTTCTTCTTGCTGCTCAACTTGCCTTCACGGCAGTAGGTGCTTTCTTCATAGTAAAGTTAAAGTTCACACCCTACTCCATCAATGCAGTAATTTTGTTGACAGTTGGTGCTGTTTTATTGGGTATTCGATCTAATGGTGATCGACCAGAAGGTGTGACAAGTAAAGCCTATATTCTTGGTTTTATGATGACACTTCTCGCGGCAGCTTTGTATGGAGTCATTTTGCCTTGTATTGAGTTGATTTACTTGAAGGCAAAACAAGCTATTAGTGCTACGTTGGTATTGGAGATTCAGATGGTCATGTGTCTTGCTGCTACTGCTTTTTGCACCGTAGGAATGATCGTCAATAACGATTTTTAGGTACTGTTTTCTTCCCTCGTAACTCATTGCTACACATGCATCTTATTCTCCATTGCGTTTTTGTTATACCATTCTTTTGTGGGTTTTACTTCTATGCTACATTAATTTAAAATCTTTTACACTGTCAAGTCATTTTATAAGATAATTATCGTTGAATTTTATATTACATTAGTTTGATAACCTAATAAAAAGAACTTTATAGTGTAAAGGTAAATAATTCAAAACTTTTTTTTTATCCGTTTTAAATAAAAGACATATTTATACATTTGAAAGTATTTAACTTTAAATTTTTTGTTTTAGCCTAAATAAAATATCTTTTATAACCATACAATATTGTGCAAGTTTGAAATTACAAGTTTGAAAAGTATTTAAAACCGACAAATGTTATATAACACGTTTCATAAATTTATTTTTTAATTTTAAATTTCGTGTAAATACAAATTACTGTACGTAACTTGAAACAGGGAGAATCATATTTCTCTCGTTTAGTATTAATTACCATTTGATACATAAGGCCTTCAAATGACAAGTCTATTAACTTCTCTTTAAGTGATGTATTGGCGTTTACCAACAATCAATAATCCATCTTTCAGGGCTTCTTATATTCGTTCTAAACTTCTTCTTTTTTCGTTTATTTCTTCCTATTTCAATTCCCTTAATTTTTTTAATCTTAATGACAAGAGAAAGAACAAAAGCTTGTGATGAGTTGTGAATTTTGACTTTACCAGTAGGACATTAATATTGTGGGGGGTTTGGGTTGACTGAGACATATTATGTATATGTCAATAATATATGAAAACAAGGTAGTACTGGATTTAATTTTGTTTAAGCTATAGACAATCTCTTTAATGAGCAAGGATTAATATATTGATCAAATTTGCAGGCAATATCAAGAGAAGCAAGACAATTTAACCTCGGAGAAGCTAGATATTATACAGTGATAGTATGGACTGCCATTATTTGGCAATGCTTCTTCGTGGGTGTTATTGGAGTCATTTACTGCTCTTCTTCTTTGATGTCCGGAGTTATGATCGCAGTTTTACTCCCTGTTACTGAGGTATTAGCTGTAGTTTTTTATAGGGAAAAATTTTCAGGTGAGAAGGGCCTTGCTCTCTTTCTTTCTCTTTGGGGTTTCGTCTCATACTTTTACGGAGAGTTCAGACAAACAAAGAAACAGAAGAATAAAACTCTAGAAATCGAAACGACAACGATGTATACTGAGTCTGTATGATTTATTGAGTCTGTTTGATTTACTATAAGGAGGTATATTTACTTCCTATTACTGAGGTATTAGCTGCAGTTTTTTATAGGGAAAACTTTTCAGGTGAGAAGGGCCTTGCTCTCTTTCTTTCTATTTGGGGTTTCGTCTCATACTTTTACGGAGAGTTCAGACAAACAAAGAAACAGAAGAATAAAACTCTAGAAATCGAAACGATAATGATGTATACTGAGTCTGTATGATTTATGAGTCTGTTTGATTTACTATAATGTCTATACATGATACAAACTTTCAATTTTTTTTGTAGAAATAATATATGCCGTTTCTCTTTCATTGCTACTTTCATTATGTTTGTGAAAGGGTTTGTTTCTTTAAAATTTCTGATGTTCCTCAAAAATTTATAATGCAACACTTGGGAGATTTGCAGTTGCCAATAATTACTCATTTTTCATGACTAATTCAATATTTTATGACACTATAATTAAGTTCTAACTAAAGAACAAGAGTTTAATGGATATTGCTTAACTAATATTTTTAAAGGCACTAGACCGTATGTTGTCAACATTCATCTTGTAGTTGTGAAAAATAAGAACTACGAGTTGTTAATTGTGAACAAAATCTTAAGAATTTCTTTCATCCTCGCAGTAAAGCCAAACGTCAACAACATGACGGATTTAAGGAAAGGAAGGGTATTCACTCGAATCTCCTTTGGTCGAAAATAATACAGTAAATATAAGATAAAATCTGTTTTCTACCTTTATATATTATGATTTGAATCCCCTAGACGTAGCACAAAAACATAGCTTAGTTCTCATGGGGGTTTAAAACCTTTGTAACGTCATTGGTTCTATCCGCACTAGCTACAACTTTTATAACGTTTTCCTTTTTTTGATCCCTCTTGGTGGTAATCTTGCCTCTGCCACTGACAACAACCCTGTAAAATCATACTAGTGGAGTCGGGAGAGTAATGTGTATGCAGACCTTATTCCTACCCCGAAAGAGTAGACACTACAAAAAAAAAACAGTGTTTAATGTCGAAATTTAGCGACAAGCGATATTCCGTAGCTAAATAATGACGGATTAGCGACAAAATTCGTATTTGTCGCCAAATAAGCTAGAAGATAACTACTACAGCAACAACAACCCAGTATAATCCCACTTAGTGGGGTCTGGGGAGGGTAGTGTGTACGCAGACCTTACCCCTACCCTTGGGTAGAGAGACTGTTTCCAAATAGACCCTCAGCATCCTTCCCTCCAAGAACTTCCCACCTTGCTCTTGGGGAGACTCGAACTCACAACCTCTTGGTTGGAAGTGGGGGTTGCTTACCATCAGAGCAACCCCTTTTGTCAAATAAGCTAGAAGATAATTTGTACAAAATATAGCAACTGATTAGCGACAAACACTTAAATTCCTCGCTAAAATTGACGCTAAATATTAGCGCCTTCATTTTAGCTACAAAATTAGCAACGAATTCTGGGCGACAGAAAATATTGAAACTTAGCGACAAATTTGACGTCTGACAATCTGTCGCAGAATTTGTTTTAATTATCAAGGCATTCGAAAGTTATCTGCAACAAAATATTCCATCGCTAATTTTCTAAAATATAATTTCATTAAATACTATTAGCGACAGAATTTCGGTCCGTCAGTATTCCGTCGTTAAATTTCCGTCCCCAAAACTAAATTACCCTAGCTAGGTAAAAGACCTTCCCAAGGGCACAAACACCCTGATTTCTCATTCTTCCTATTTCTTCTCTTCCTCTTGAACGAAGGTACAAACACAGAACCTCCATTTTTTCACTCGACGGTCAGCATCATAGGTTTTCAGTCATGTGATATGTTAAACTATGCTCTCTATGTATGTTAAACTATTTTATTCAAATTGTCATAACCATAAGTGTAAGGAAATGCTTAACAAGAATACTGAAAAATTGAGAATATATGTTTTTCCATGATAAAATCAATGCAATTTTATAAGGATTATCATGTATGTTATAAAAAAGTGTTGACAAGGAAAGAAATATACTTCAGGTATTTTTAACTCTTTAACATTTAAGTGCCATAGTCATAGCAATTGCTGCAGTTGGATCCTGAATTGGCAGTAGTTGCTGCAGCAGTCATAGCAGCAACAGCTGCTCCTACTTTTATACCTCCTGCAGCTTAAACAAGCTTTCACAACTTCTTATTAATTTTAATATAAAATAGGAACATGGACAATCTAGAGCGTTATTGGATGTACAAAAGGTTGGATGGCTGAGGGGGTATTAATTCAAGTTTCATAATTGGTCTGAACATGTTTCTCCAATTTGCTTGTTCTAAGCGCAATCGCATGAGTGGTGACAATGTTAGAAGTATCAAGGGTAAAAAGATGTGACCGGTGAGATGTCTTCTAGTGGTGATTTTCATGGTGGCCCTCAACCTGAATAGGGATATGAGAATCCATATCAATAAATGATCTTGGATGCAGCTGGAGCCAATTTTTGCCATGGTTTAAGCTGGCAGTCTTATAATAATACTGAACCCGAGTCGTCTCATTCTTGTGAATCTTCATAGAGGCTGAGCCTAAACCTTCAATGGAGGCAGAGCCTAATCCTTCAATGGAGGAGGATCCATGACTTGAGTGACAAAGGTTTTATGATTTGCTACAGGCTGCTGATACAAAATTATACCCTGGTTCTTCCCTCTCTCAACTTGTAGTGGTTTCCAGGATGCCAAATATTAAAATGGAGAATACTTTATCTCAAAGAGGTTATAACCAAATGATGCAATTGTTGAAACAGGCTTTACAAGAAGTTAACACAATGCTTGATAACTATTTACGAGACCAAGAAGCTATTGCGTAGCTTGGGTTTGCTAGTAGAAAAGATTAATTGTTGTAATTCTGGATGTATTTTGTATTGGGATGAAGATGAGGATCTCACATCTACCAAGTTTTGTGGCCACTAGTGGTACAAACGTCGTGTCGGTTCTCGTAAGAGGAAATTAATCCCTTAGAAAAAACAAATTATTTTCCTTTGATTCCTAGATTGCGGATATTATACGCATCTCATGCTACAGCCGCTGACATGAGATGGCATCATGAGCACAAACAAGAGGAGGGTGTAATGCGTCATCTATCAGACTCTGAGGCTTGGAAGCATTTCAATGAAACTCATCCCTTTTTTGCTGTTGAACTAAGAAATGTGAGGTTGGGATTATGTACTGATGGTTTTCAGTGGTCATTCAGGGAGGAAATACTCATCATGTCCAGTGATTGTCACTCCATACAATTCTCCAGGGATGTGTATGAATGAGGTGTACGTGTTCTTAACTGTCATTGTTCCAGGGCCAAACAATCCTAAAAAAAACATAGTTACTTATCTAGAATCTTTAATAAAGGAATTGACCTTGTTGTGGGAGACGGGTGTAGAAGCCTTTGACATCTTAAAAAAACAAATTTTCAATTAAGGGCCGCTTTTATGTGGACAATCAATGACTTTCCAGCATATTCTATGTTATCTGGATGGAGCACTGCTGGTAACTTAGCATGTCCTTATTGTGTGGAGGAAGCACAATCCTTTAGATTACATCATGGTGGGAAAAGAACTTGGTTTGACAGTCATAGAATGTTTCTTGACCAAAATCATCCATTTAGAAGATATTGTAAAATTCTTTCATAAAGGTCAGACTATCAGAAGGCTACCACCACCCCATTAGGACAGGAGAGGAAATCTTGAACGAAATTTGTGAGTTGGGACTGAGAAAAGTAACTAAGCTAGATGCAGAAAAAGTTAATGTGAAAATTTCTAGGTGTTGTAGATAGAAAAAGAGAAGCATATTTTGGGATTTTCCTTATTGGAGCTCTAACATGATCTGCCATAATCTCGACGTCATGCATATTAAGAAGAACATCTTTGATAATGTATTTAACACAGTTCTTAACGTTGATGGTAAAGCAAAAGACAATCCAAAGACACGTGAAGATATGGTAAACTATTGCGATCTACCGCAATATGCAAAGAATCCTATTGATGGAAGCTATCCCAAAGCTGCATATGTAATAGAGAAGAATCAAAAAATTGCCTTGTTCAATTGGTTGGAAAATGTAAAGTTTGCATATGGGTATGTTTCGAATTTGAGTCGGTGCCTAGACACAGACAAGTATAAATTATTTAGTATGAAAAGTCATGATTGCCATGTGGTCATGCAACGATAAATGCTTATTGCCTTTCATGAGCTACTTCCTAGTAACGTGTGGCAAGCACTTACGGAATTGAGCTTATTTTTTAAGGATATCTCCTCGACTGTTCTTCGAGTGGTGGATATGGAGAGATTAGAGGCAGACATCCCATATATCTTTTGTAAGTTGGAGCGTATATTTCTATCTGGATTCTTTAACTCAATGGAACATATGCCTGTACACCTGCCATATGAAGCAAGGATTGCTAGACCTGTACAATACAGATGGATATATCCTTTTGTAAGGTTATGAACTTTTTATGCTCTTTTTATAACAGATATGATACACATGAATTTATGTATTTAATGGTCTATCCATTTACTTGTATAGGTACCTTCGAAGTCTTAAAAATGACATGGAATAAAGCTGGTGTTGAGGGTTCAATTTGCGAAGCATGCTTGATGATGGAATCAACACAATTGTTTTCTCATTATTTTGACCTTGTGTCATGAGACGTAATCATAATGTGGCCCGTAATTATGATGGTGGTGTTATGGAATATCTTGAATGAAATTTATCAATATTCTCCCATCCAGGCCGACTATGGGGAGAAGGAAAAAAGAGAATGTTGTCCTTCGAAGAAATCAAGGTAGCCCAAACTTATATTCTACTAAATTGTGTAGAGGTTGAGCTGTTTGTAAGGTATTATTTTTTAATAATAATAAATATATCCATTTATTTTGAGTATGTATTTAACTTATTTTTTTGCAACGATGTATGTACATACAACGGTTGGAAGAAGAATTCCCTAACGTTTCTCAGGATCAAATAAATGAGAGTCTCGAAACGTGTTTTGCTATATGGTTCAAGGAATATGAAAAACTGTAAAAATAATTATCTTTGAAGCAATTATGTACTTAAATTGCCTTGTTATATTTAACCAAGTCTTATCTATTTTTTGAAGTAGGTTCGATGCAACGACCTTGAGAACCAATTCTTGCGTAGTCTTTGGACCATTAATAAGCGCAAAATGTCATCCTGTGTATTTTGTTAATGGATACAAATTTCACATGGAATGCCATGGTAGTGCAAGATCAAAAATTAATAGTGGAGTTTGTATCGCGGATCCAAATGTTGGTGATTATTATGAATGAATACAAGAGATTTACAATTGGAATACCGCAATGAACCTTTAAAGCAAACCGTGTTATTCAAGTGTGAATGGTTTGATCCAACTGTGAATGTTGGTGTTGAAGAGCATAACCAATACAAACTAGTCGATGTGAACCATCGTCATCGTTTTAACAAGTACGAGCCTTTTATTCTTGCGATGCAAGAAACTTAAGTGTGTTATGTGCCTTATCCTAGCACGAAAAAGGACAAAAATGATTGGCTAGCTGTTTTGAAAGTTAAACCTCGGGATGTTATTGAACTTCCTGATGAGGCAATAACATCAACTCCAGAACCGACTCTTCCAATCCAAGTTGAAGAAGTTGAAGTCCATTTGATAGATATGAATTTCACCACTGATGAGAATATAATCTTACATGATCCAAATGGGGATGTAATTGAAATGGTTGAACCCATTAATAATGGATTATTGATAGATCAAGAGTTCGAAGAAGAATCTTCAGAAGACGAGTATGAAACTGAGGATGAAAATGAGGAGGATAATGAGGAAGAGTTTGAACAAGAAACAGATGATGACTAGTGTGTTGATAATGCGCTACTATATTTTTATTGTATTTTGGTATTCTAGTAATCTGTGTGGTATGATATAAGTCATGTATCTATTTTGTAGTATAATCTATAGAGAATCGAATTGAATACCATTTTTGTAGTAATCTAAATGGTATAGTACTCTTCTAGATTACGTTGTGTTGAAATCAAATACCACGTTTGTAGCATGTATTTTCTGCTTTATGTTGCTTCAATATTGGATTCTTTTGATGAAACTACCTCTGTTTCTTTGCTGCTAAAATGAGCTAAAGAAGGGAGACTTCTAGGCCACTGGTACGACTTCTGGTAAGTTAATATTTTCCCAGAAATCTGATATGAGAAGTGATTTCAGGTTCTTGGCTGTTGTTTTGCATTATAATGATACTGTTATATGCATTATGCTATATATTTTGGACCTTGTTGAATTTATATTAGTATCCGTGACTTTTTATTAAGTGTATTTAATAGTGTATGTAATATGTTTGAACATAGTACATTTAAAATAATAAATAAAAAGAATTTAAAAAAATGGCAATAGAGTAAAAATAAATCAGTGACGGATATGTTCCGTAGCTAAAATTATTGCGTAAAATTAAATATTGCGACGAATTGGTGAAAAAAGGTTTTTGTTGCAAAAAGCAGGGACAATTAGCTATAACACGGCAAGAGACGGACAATTTCGTCGCTATAAGAAAAAACGAAGAATTTTATTATGTATTGCAGCGATGAAAGGCAACAAAATAGTGACAGAAACAAGCTTATAGTGACCGATATTTCCATCGCTAAACTTTGCTACAAAAATATGTCGTTGCTGCTCCGACGCTAATTCTGCGACGGATTGGTATTTTTTGGTCGCTATATGCCTAGCAATGAGCATTCTAGGGACCAACTTGAATCCGTCGCTATTCCATCGCAAAATAACTTTAGCGACGGAAAACATTGACTTAGCGACAGCATTCGGCCGTCGCTAATCGTTGTTTTTTTTTTGTAGTGAGAGATGTTATGTCAGAAAGGCCCTCAACTTGAAAAAAACTAAACGATAAAAGGAGACAATATTAGTATCACCACAGAAATCATAGGAAAAATAGGGACAATATGAAATGCAGAAGAAAGATGCAAAGCAAAAGCGATAGCTAGTAAATATATAGGTCCTGCACTAAAAAGCAAAATAGTAAGATACAACATTGCCACTAGCTATCTTAGACAAAAACGCTACAAGACTAGTCTCACAAAAGGTACGAAGTAAGGCAAGACTCAACTACCTCCTAACCTCCAACCCTAATACTCGATCTCTATATCTTCCTATCAAGTGTCATGTCCTAAAAAATCTAAATCCTCGCCATATCCTGCTTGATCACTCTCTCCCCAATACTTTTTAAGCCGCCCTTTACGTATTCACATGCCCTCCACAACTAGCCGCTCACACTCCTTACCGGAGCATCTGGGCTTCTCCTCTGAACATACTCGAATCATTTGAGCTGAGCTTCGTGATCTTGATATCAATGGGAGCTATTTGCACCTTCTCCCGAATATCATCATTCCTAATCTTATCCATTCTAGTGTGCCTGCACATCTACCTCAATATTCTCATTTCTGCTAGACAAAAATCCTACTAGACTAGTCTCACAAAGGTACAAAGCAAAGCCAAATGTCCTGAATTTCAAATTAAATCAGTATGTTTCCATTTGAAAAAAGACTTCTAATTTTTAGAAATTTAAGCTAAACAAGTTATAAACGGACAAGACAACTAACTAGATCATGGCACCCTAAATAAAAGATGATTTCACTTTCAATTTGGGCCTGATTCGTAAAAGAAAAAATAAAGTCCTAAATTTCATATTAATATTCTTTTTCCCCCTTTCCTATAGCCCGTTACCTGGCGGTGTAACAACCCGTCACTACCCGAATTTTCCGCCGTTAAAATTGTGATGGCGCTTAATCTTTTAGTTGCTAGGCAGGATAAGATATAGAAATTAAATACGCTACCCATTAAGTAATTCACTAGATGACAATAATTTATAACATCACCAAATAATAAAGTGCGGAAGTTTGTAATTACCCAAATACTTATACACGACTACCTAGAAATTGGTGTCACAAGTTAATAACTTCTAAGAGTCACTACAATCATTGGCTGAAGGGAAATACAACTATCTTTGAAGTAAAGTAAAAACAGTGAACTAGGATAACTGAAAGGGGAGTCCAGGGTTTGCAGACGCTGGTAGATCTACCATGGGCCTCCTGTTGAAAGAAGCAACCCAATTATGGTCAACACGGTTCGGTACCGAAATCTCGATAGAAAGTACAGAGTGTAGTATCAGTACAACCGACCCCATGTACAGGTAAGTACCGAGCCTAGGATGCGAAAATAACATGAACCTATGCAGTTAAATCATATACAAGAAGACAACGACAAATAGGAATTAAGGAGATATTAACGAAAAGGGGAAAACATAATGAGAGAAATATCATATCTTGAAAATAGAACATTAAAGAAACGCAATAAATAGCAAGCTTTGTACAACCGAAAGTAATGACATAGAAAACTAGTACATGGCATCATCCTTCGTGCTTTTACTCTCATTCTCACCGTAAGAAACAATAGAAACAACATGACATTACCATTCGTGCATTAATTTTGTCATAACATGGCATGATATCACCCTCTGTGCATTAACTCTCTCATAACATTGCACATTATCACATATTCTGCATTATCACTCACATAATATGGCACGACATCACCCCTCGTGCATTATCACTCCCTCACCAAATATTGCAGGGAATCACCCTTCGTGGTTTTAATACTCTCCGTCACCAAGACAATGAACAAGAACATCAGGGAGATAGAAATATCAAGAATTAGTCTTACGTCAACCTTTAATTCCACAATGGCAGGCTCAACTCTGAGTTAATACTCAATTAGTACAAAAATTCGTAAAAACATGATAAGAGTTGCTCAACACGTGAATGACAAGTTTATACATGAAATATATGATTAAGGAGTACAACAGTTATAAGAATAAGACAAACTTGCATGCTATGACTCGACAACAATACATAGGTGCACCTTACCTATACGTTGTACTCAATATCAATACACGTAGCAAATAGGCAAGTAATACCTAATCCCTCAAGCGAGGGTTAGACCCAACACTTACATCGCCGCCGTAGGCCACTCAAAGCTCAATCACAACTTTTCCCCTGATACAAGACTCCAAACTAATATAATCTAGCAAACTACAAACCAAACGATTCAATTTAAGCCTTAAGAACTACCCATGATAGCAATAAATTAAATTTAATTCATTTTAGAAAAACTCAACACCAGGACACGCTTGGTCCCATACCAGAATTCTAACCGAAACATGATTATCCATTCACCCTCATGCCTGGATATACAATTATTTTTGGAATCCGACCTCAATTTGAGGTCTTACTCCAAATTTTAAAATTCTTAAGTCTTACCCAAAAGTCCTCAATTCTACCATTAAAACCCTAGATTTAGGGATAGAATCTTGTAAAAAGAAGTAAAACAGTGAAATGAATGAGTAAAGAAATCACTTACTTATAGTTTGGGGAACAAGCAGTGTTCGAAAAATCGCCTTTTATGTTTTAGGGTTTAAAAAATTGTATATATGAATGCAAAATCCCGCTTTTATAGCACCCCTCAAATCTATACTACAAGGTCCACAAAATTTTGGGTGTGGTAGCGAACCTCCACCGTGGTCCGCGTTAGTATGGGTGCGGCTACGAAAGCTGAGGTTACCTTACTGCAGTGCACGAGGTCGCACCGTGGCCGTATTTTTCTACTGCAGTCCGCAAATTTCACTCTGCAGCCGCACTCCTAGAAGATCTGATACCCACAATTTCTGCAACTAACCAAGACTAGCTCTTTTTCTAAGTCTAGACATCTCGTAGCCTGTTCGAAATTCACCCGAACCCTCGGGGTTCTAAACATAATACACACACAAGTCATAATGCACAATATGAACTTGCGGGGGCTATCAAATCGCTAAAATTAACACCTAAAACTACAAATTTAACACCAAACTGCTTGAAATCTTCAAGAGAGTTTTAGAACTTCTAACTTTTCGACCAAAGGTCTGAATCATGTCAAATCAGTCTCGTTCCTCCCCAGATTTCACAGATAAGGTATAAATATCATAACGGACATGTACATGGACCTGGAACCAAATTTTGGTTCAGATACCATCAAGATTAAATTCTTTAGATTATTAGATTTTCACCTTTTCAATTTTCTTTAATAATTCATTTCTCGTGCTAAGGACCTCAGAATTTAATTTTGGGCATACACTGAATTCACATATTTTTATGCGGACCCACCGGTACCGTCAAAATAAGGGTCGAGGTCCGTTTACTCAAAACGTTGACTGAAGTCAATTAAAATCAACTTTTAAAGGAAAAAATTACTATTTCATTTATTTTTCACATAAAACTTTCCGAAAATGCACCCAGACTGTGCCTTCACATCTAGAAGGAATAGAATAGGTGTATTAAGGCTTCAGAATACTGAATTGGATTCTAAAACACAAGATGACCTTTCGGGTCATCCCATGACTGGGACGATCGTTTTGATAGTTAGAGACCTGACCAATTTTACTGCTTCCTCCATATATATTTCTACTTTTGTGACTTAATGACATTATTCGTTTTGTGTGTCGAAGTGTTTTGGGATACTTAGTCCCTAAACAGAGTCTTAAGTCTTACAACTAGACCATAATCAGAGCTGTGTAAAGATGACTCCAGAATGGAGTTCCTTTGTTCTTTTTGCTATGATGGGTGATTATGGGCTTAAGGGCGTATTCGGATTATGTTTTGGAGGTCTGTAGTTTATTTAGGTTTGAAATGACGAATGTCGAATTTTTGGAGTTTTGGACCGCTAGTGGACTTGTTGATATCAGGGTTGGAATCTGATTTCGAAAGTTGGAGTAGGTCCACAGTATTGAATATGACTTGTGTGAAAAATTTGAGGTCAATCAGACATGGTTTGGTTGGTTTCTGAATCGGTTGTCGAATTTGAAAGTTTCAAGGTCTTTAAGCTTGAATTGGAGGTTGATTGATTTTTAGCATTATTTGATGTGATCTCGACTAAGTTCATATGGCGTTTTGTGATTGGTAGGTATGTTTGATTGAGCTCCTAGGGGCCTCGGGTGAGTTTTGGGGTGCCTAACTGGTTGGTTTGAGGCTTATGGAATTTACTGAAGTTGCTGCACCTGGTGTTTACGCACCTGCACACCTTGGTACGTAGGTGTGGAGCCGCAAAAGCGGTTAAGGAACCGTAAAAGAGGAATTTGGCCAATCCAGCTAGGCCCGTTGATGCGGTGAGGAGTTCGCAGAAGTGGAGGAGCAGAAGCGGTTGGGGAGTACAGGAGAGGGCTTGCAGATGCAGCCCAGTGCTCACAGATGCGACCCCAACCCACTTAAGTGAATTCCGCGCATGCAATAGAATTTCCGCAGGTCCAACGTTGCGGTTTCGAGGAAGAATACTCAGGTGTGGTTCAACTGGCAGAAAAAGGTCAAAACTGAGGGTTTGATTTTATTCTCTATTTTTGGACCTAGAGAGCTTGGATTGAGGCGACATTTTGAGGGATTTTCAGAAGAAGCTTGTGTGTAACGATTCCTTACTCGATTTTTGTTGAATTTCATTATTATATTATTGTTTTCTTCATTCAATCAAGGAATTTGGGGAAGAAAGTTCAGAAAATGGGGAAAATGCTTCCCAATCAAAACAGACTTAGCTCGAGGATAGGGAAACAACTTCAGTGGAGGTGCAGTGGAGGCTCGAGAGATACAAAACATACTTTATTGTTATTTTTTTGTTATTGATATTAGTTCAGACCTTTAATTATCTAGAACACGGTTCACTCAATGGAAGTCTATATACTGATAATCCACCATGAAATAATAAGCAAAGTCTCTCACACATATAATTTTTTTCAATAATTTCATCTCTAGTTCTATGACACAACGCCTCCATATTAACAGAAAACTTGTTTTGCATTTCTAATGGAATACTAGAAGGCTTATCTCCTTCCTAAATCACTGCAGGAACGTCTTTATTATCATAATAGTGGAATTTCTTATCGGCAGAAAAATATTATCGGATGAAATTTTTGATAGCCATGGTACTTGTAACAGGATTCTGAGGGTCAACCTTGATAGATGTTATTGAGCATAAAACAGAAATAATTTAAAAAATTATTATTTTCGTTAAAAAATAGTTAAGTATATATAAATTCAAATTCAAAAAGAGTAAATAATTATTAACAATATATAATGCATAATTTAATTTTAAAATTTAAATTAGAAAACTAATTACTGCATAACCTACCTAACTTTGTCCTAAATTGTCGAGTGACCTATTGTTAGACTGTCACTTAATTTAATGTGGAGGCTTTTTCTTCTTCTTTTAATAATATATAGATTATGCGATGCAATTGTAAATTTATTACCTATTTATAGGTAATTTTCACAAATTAGATTTGATAAATGATTTAAAAATTTGACAATTAATAGCCTATAACAGAAGAAATTATAAATAATTATTTGTAGGCAAAGAATTAATAATAGATGTAGATAATTTGCTTTAGTGGGTAAAAAAGAAGAAGAAAATTTGAATTCAGAGTGTTTCCTTAAGGAATTTAATCCCCTCCTTGTATCAAGGTTATAGATTATTTTCTCCTAGGATAGAACGAATTACACACTGATGTAGTGGTACTTCATACCCTAGTGTTTTAGCGAACACAAAGTTGGGCAGTAAATCACACTTACTGCTGATTTCTTTGAACTTAAAACAATGCAGAAGAAGGAGACACTCAGAAATTCGTATGAAAATTCTGAGTGAATGGACTTGTATTTATAGCCAATATTGAGCCAAAATCTGAAGAGGTGCAACTCTTCAGAATGACTGTTTATGCAAAACGGCCACAACATAACTGTCATAACATAAATGACTATTTACTCAACAATATAGAGGAAAAATGAAGAGGAAAAATTGAAAAGGGTAGCTTAATATTCAATTACACAACTGAAAAACGGAAAACTGATTAGATTTAATATTAATATTTAACAACATTTCTGTTAATATTTTACTATTAACAAATAAATTTGATCCAAAAAACTAATAAACCAATTGACCAAATTCGAAGCCGAAGCTGAGCTGAGTCGAGCAATGACGACGGTGCGAGGCTTGCCTTTTTTCAATTCTTTAAGAGCTAGAAGAAGAGCAATTGCTTATTTACCAATAAAATACCACTTCCTCTTCCCAGTATGGGATAGTGTTCCTTCATCAAAGGGGGAAACCGAAGCCTAGCCGAGTGAGCGGCGACGACGGCGCAAGGCTTACCTTCTTCTAAACTCTTTAAGATCTAGAAAAAGAGAAATTGTTTATATAGACAAAAAAAACTTCTTCCTCTTCCATTATGGGACAATGTTCCTTCATTAAGGGGGGAAACTTAAAATTTTTACTTTCCTCCATTTACCATTCAACCTCTTTTAAACATTTAATATACTTAAAACCCCCACCATAAATTACTAATTTGGTCATGTCATTTTATGTTTCAAGAAAAATGTTTGAAACAGTAGTTTAAAAGTGAATTTCATGTACAGGTTTTCAAAGGTAAAAAGGTTTAATGACGACCTAAAGTTACACCCGTTTATTATTCCAGATGCTAAACTTACAATATTTTTACTTAAACATCTCCACTTGAGTGAGATGATACTCCAGTAGAAATATACCCATGAGTTTCACGTCATTTTGTTTAATTATAGAAAATTTGAAAGAAGTCAAGTCTAACCATTGTCGCGCGTCCCGCCAACTCCATGTTAGTTGGAGCTGGTGGGGGAGTGGGGAAGACAGAAGACCAAAGTTGACTACTCATAATTATTTAGTTAAACAAAATTGGCATATGGGTTGCTACTAATCATTAATCAATTCTTAACTATAACCCACGTTTGTCCCTTCATATTTAGTTTAATCCATATTTTTCTCTTCACACGTGGAAATGCAAAATACTATTTACGCGGCACCGTCCATGGTTGGCAAAATACTATGACATAAAGTTACTCATAATCGTTGCTCATATATGTTTTTTAATTGTTAGAGCTCGCCAAGCAACTCCAGGAGGTCAATATAGTGGGTCCAGTCTATGTCCTGAAACAAAACTACGTTTTTCCTCAGTTATAATATAAATAGCATCACAGCAAGAAGTCCAAAAATCCAAACCTTTGGAGAAAGAAGACCATTCAGCTGAATACTCCAACTTAGCATCCAAATCTCTTGAAAATTAATATGGAACATAAAGGATTAAGCACCAACATGAGGAGACTTCTCCTTCTAATTAATTGTCTTATACTCGCTGTTGGTATCTGTGGTGGCCCTTTAATGATGCGTCTATATTATGTCGAAGGAGGTTCAAGAGTATGGTTCAGTAGCTGGTTACAAACTGCTGGATGGCCAGTCACCCTTATACCTCTTGCCATCCTATACTTTTATCGTCGAAAAACCGAAGGTTCTAATACCAAGTTTTACTTTATAACACCCCGAATTTTCATTGCATCATTCGGCATTGGCGTTGTAACTGGCCTTGATGATTTTCTTTATTCGTGGGGTGGGTCAAAACTCCCTGTGTCAACCTCTTCACTTCTTCTTGCTGCTCAACTTGCCTTCACGGCAGTAGGTGCTTTCTTCATAGTAAAGTTAAAGTTCACACCCTACTCCATCAATGCAGTAATTTTGTTGACAGTTGGTGCTGTTTTATTGGGTATTCGATCTAATGGTGATCGACCAGAAGGTGTGACAAGTAAAGCCTATATTCTTGGTTTTATGATGACACTTCTCGCGGCAGCTTTGTATGGAGTCATTTTGCCTTGTATTGAGTTGATTTACTTGAAGGCAAAACAAGCTATTAGTGCTACGTTGGTATTGGAGATTCAGATGGTCATGTGTCTTGCTGCTACTGCTTTTTGCACCGTAGGAATGATCGTCAATAACGATTTTTAGGTACTGTTTTCTTCCCTCGTAACTCATTGCTACACATGCATCTTATTCTCCATTGCGTTTTTGTTATACCATTCTTTTGTGGGTTTTACTTCTATGCTACATTAATTTAAAATCTTTTACACTGTCAAGTCATTTTATAAGATAATTATCGTTGAATTTTATATTACATTAGTTTGATAACCTAATAAAAAGAACTTTATAGTGTAAAGGTAAATAATTCAAAACTTTTTTTTTATCCGTTTTAAATAAAAGACATATTTATACATTTGAAAGTATTTAACTTTAAATTTTTTGTTTTAGCCTAAATAAAATATCTTTTATAACCATACAATATTGTGCAAGTTTGAAATTACAAGTTTGAAAAGTATTTAAAACCGACAAATGTTATATAACACGTTTCATAAATTTATTTTTTAATTTTAAATTTCGTGTAAATACAAATTACTGTACGTAACTTGAAACAGGGAGAATCATATTTCTCTCGTTTAGTATTAATTACCATTTGATACATAAGGCCTTCAAATGACAAGTCTATTAACTTCTCTTTAAGTGATGTATTGGCGTTTACCAACAATCAATAATCCATCTTTCAGGGCTTCTTATATTCGTTCTAAACTTCTTCTTTTTTCGTTTATTTCTTCCTATTTCAATTCCCTTAATTTTTTTAATCTTAATGACAAGAGAAAGAACAAAAGCTTGTGATGAGTTGTGAATTTTGACTTTACCAGTAGGACATTAATATTGTGGGGGGTTTGGGTTGACTGAGACATATTATGTATATGTCAATAATATATGAAAACAAGGTAGTACTGGATTTAATTTTGTTTAAGCTATAGACAATCTCTTTAATGAGCAAGGATTAATATATTGATCAAATTTGCAGGCAATATCAAGAGAAGCAAGACAATTTAACCTCGGAGAAGCTAGATATTATACAGTGATAGTATGGACTGCCATTATTTGGCAATGCTTCTTCGTGGGTGTTATTGGAGTCATTTACTGCTCTTCTTCTTTGATGTCCGGAGTTATGATCGCAGTTTTACTCCCTGTTACTGAGGTATTAGCTGTAGTTTTTTATAGGGAAAAATTTTCAGGTGAGAAGGGCCTTGCTCTCTTTCTTTCTCTTTGGGGTTTCGTCTCATACTTTTACGGAGAGTTCAGACAAACAAAGAAACAGAAGAATAAAACTCTAGAAATCGAAACGACAACGATGTATACTGAGTCTGTATGATTTATTGAGTCTGTTTGATTTACTATAAGGAGGTATATTTACTTCCTATTACTGAGGTATTAGCTGCAGTTTTTTATAGGGAAAACTTTTCAGGTGAGAAGGGCCTTGCTCTCTTTCTTTCTATTTGGGGTTTCGTCTCATACTTTTACGGAGAGTTCAGACAAACAAAGAAACAGAAGAATAAAACTCTAGAAATCGAAACGATAATGATGTATATTGAGTCTGTATGATTTATGAGTCTGTTTGATTTACTATAATGTCTATACATGATACAAACTTTCAATTTTTTTTGTAGAAATAATATATGCCGTTTCTCTTTCATTGCTACTTTCATTATGTTTGTGAAAGGGTTTGTTTCTTTAAAATTTCTGATGTTCCTCAAAAATTTATAATGCAACACTTGGGAGATTTGCAGTTGCCAATAATTACTCATTTTTCATGACTAATTCAATATTTTATGACACTATAATTAAGTTCTAACTAAAGAACAAGAGTTTAATGGATATTGCTTAACTAATATTTTTAAAGGCACTAGACCGTATGTTGTCAACATTCATCTTGTAGTTGTGAAAAATAAGAACTACGAGTTGTTAATTGTGAACAAAATCTTAAGAATTTCTTTCATCCTCGCAGTAAAGCCAAACGTCAACAACATGACGGATTTAAGGAAAGGAAGGGTATTCACTCGAATCTCCTTTGGTCGAAAATAATACAGTAAATATAAGATAAAATCTGTTTTCTACCTTTATATATTATGATTTGAATCCCCTAGACGTAGCACAAAAACATAGCTTAGTTCTCATGGGGGTTTAAAACCTTTGTAACGTCATTGGTTCTATCCGCACTAGCTACAACTTTTATAACGTTTTCCTTTTTTTGATCCCTCTTGGTGGTAATCTTGCCTCTGCCACTGACAACAACCCTGTAAAATCATACTAGTGGAGTCGGGAGAGTAATGTGTATGCAGACCTTATTCCTACCCCGAAAGAGTAGACACTACAAAAAAAAAACAGTGTTTAATGTCGAAATTTAGCGACAAGCGATATTCCGTAGCTAAATAATGACGGATTAGCGACAAAATTCGTATTTGTCGCCAAATAAGCTAGAAGATAACTACTACAGCAACAACAACCCAGTATAATCCCACTTAGTGGGGTCTGGGGAGGGTAGTGTGTACGCAGACCTTACCCCTACCCTTGGGTAGAGAGACTGTTTCCAAATAGACCCTCAGCATCCTTCCCTCCAAGAACTTCCCACCTTGCTCTTGGGGAGACTCAAACTCACAACCTCTTGGTTGGAAGTGGGGGTTGCTTACCATCAGAGCAACCCCTTTTGTCAAATAAGCTAGAAGATAATTTGTACAAAATATAGCAACTGATTAGCGACAAACACTTAAATTCCTCGCTAAAATTGACGCTAAATATTAGCGCCTTCATTTTAGCTACAAAATTAGCAACGAATTCTGGGCGACAGAAAATATTGAAACTTAGCGACAAATTTGACGTCTGACAATCTGTCGCAGAATTTGTTTTAATTATCAAGGCATTCGAAAGTTATCTGCAACAAAATATTCCATCGCTAATTTTCTAAAATATAATTTCATTAAATACTATTAGCGACAGAATTTCGGTCCGTCAGTATTCCGTCGTTAAATTTCCGTCCCCAAAACTAAATTACCCTAGCTAGGTAAAAGACCTTCCCAAGGGCACAAACACCCTGATTTCTCATTCTTCCTATTTCTTCTCTTCCTCTTGAACGAAGGTACAAACACAGACTTCAGTACCTCCATTTTTTCACTCGACGGTCAGCATCATAGGTTTTCAGTCATGTGATATGTTAAACTATGCTCTCTATGTATGTTAAACTATTTTATTCAAATTGTCATAACCATAAGTGTAAGGAAATGCTTAACAAGAATACTGAAAAATTGAGAATATATGTTTTTCCATGATAAAATCAATGCAATTTTATAAGGATTATCATGTATGTTATAAAAAAGTGTTGACAAGGAAAGAAATATACTTCAGGTATTTTTAACTCTTTAACATTTAAGTGCCATAGTCATAGCAATTGCTGCAGTTGGATCCTGAATTGGCAGTAGTTGCTGCAGCAGTCATAGCAGCAACAGCTGCTCCTACTTTTATACCTCCTGCAGCTTAAACAAGCTTTCACAACTTCTTATTAATTTTAATATAAAATAGGAACATGGACAATCTAGAGCGTTATTGGATGTACAAAAGGTTGGATGGCTGAGGGGGTATTAATTCAAGTTTCATAATTGGTCTGAACATGTTTCTCCAATTTGCTTGTTCTAAGCGCAATCGCATGAGTGGTGAAAATGTTAGAAGTATCAAGGGTAAAAAGATGTGACCGGTGAGATGTCTTCTAGTGGTGATTTGCATGGTGGCCCTCAACCTGAATAGGGATATGAGAATCCATATCAATAAATGATCTTGGATGCAGCTGGAGCCAATTTTTGCCATGGTTTAAGCTGGCAGTCTTATAATAATACTGAACCCGAGTCGTCTCATTCTTGTGAATCTTCATAGAGGCTGAGCCTAAACCTTCAATGGAGGCAGAGCCTAATCCTTCAATGGAGGAGGATCCATGACTTGAGTGACAAAGGTTTTATGATTTGCTACAGGCTGCTGATACAAAATTATACCCTGGTTCTTCCCTCTCTCAACTTGTAGTGGTTTCCAGGATGCCAAATATTAAAATGGAGAATACTTTATCTCAAAGAGGTTATAACCAAATGATGCAATTGTTGAAACAGGCTTTACAAGAAGTTAACACAATGCTTGATAACTATTTACGAGACCAAGAAGCTATTGCGTAGCTTGGGTTTGCTAGTAGAAAAGATTAATTGTTGTAATTCTGGATGTATTTTGTATTGGGATGAAGATGAGGATCTCACATCTACCAAGTTTTGTGGCCACTAGTGGTACAAACGTCGTGTCGGTTCTCGTAAGAGGAAATTAATCCCTTAGAAAAAACAAATTATTTTCCTTTGATTCCTAGATTGCGGATATTATACGCATCTCATGCTACAGCCGCTGACATGAGATGGCATCATGAGCACAAACAAGAGGAGGGTGTAATGCGTCATCTATCAGACTCTGAGGCTTGGAAGCATTTCAATGAAACTCATCCCTTTTTTGCTGTTGAACTAAGAAATGTGAGGTTGGGATTATGTACTGATGGTTTTCAGTGGTCATTCAGGGAGGAAATACTCATCATGTCCAGTGATTGTCACTCCATACAATTCTCCAGGGATGTGTATGAATGAGGTGTACGTGTTCTTAACTGTCATTGTTCCAGGGCCAAACAATCCTAAAAAAAACATAGTTACTTATCTAGAATCTTTAATAAAGGAATTGACCTTGTTGTGGGAGACGGGTGTAGAAGCCTTTGACATCTTAAAAAAACAAATTTTCAATTAAGGGCCGCTTTTATGTGGACAATCAATGACTTTCCAGCATATTCTATGTTATCTGGATGGAGCACTGCTGGTAACTTAGCATGTCCTTATTGTGTGGAGGAAGCACAATCCTTTAGATTACATCATGGTGGGAAAAGAACTTGGTTTGACAGTCATAGAATGTTTCTTGACCAAAATCATCCATTTAGAAGATATTGTAAAATTCTTTCATAAAGGTCAGACTATCAGAAGGCTACCACCACCCCATTAGGACAGGAGAGGAAATCTTGAACGAAATTTTTGAGTTGGGACTGAGAAAAGTAACTAAGCTAGATGCAGAAAAAGTTAATGTGAAAATTTCTAGGTGTTGTAGATAGAAAAAGAGAAGCATATTTTGGGATTTTCCTTATTGGAGCTCTAACATGATCTGCCATAATCTCGACGTCATGCATATTAAGAAGAACATCTTTGATAATGTATTTAACACAGTTCTTAACGTTGATGGTAAAGCAAAAGACAATCCAAAGACACGTGAAGATATGGTAAACTATTGCGATCTACCGCAATATGCAAAGAATCCTATTGATGGAAGCTATCCCAAAGCTGCATATGTAATAGAGAAGAATCAAAAAATTGCCTTGTTCAATTGGTTGGAAAATGTAAAGTTTGCATATGGGTATGTTTCGAATTTGAGTCGGTGCCTAGACACAGACAAGTATAAATTATTTAGTATGAAAAGTCATGATTGCCATGTGGTCATGCAACGATAAATGCTTATTGCCTTTCATGAGCTACTTCCTAGTAACGTGTGGCAAGCACTTACGGAATTGAGCTTATTTTTTAAGGATATCTCCTCGACTGTTCTTCGAGTGGTGGATATGGAGAGATTAGAGGCAGACATCCCATATATCTTTTGTAAGTTGGAGCGTATATTTCTATCTGGATTCTTTAACTCAATGGAACATATGCCTGTACACCTGCCATATGAAGCAAGGATTGCTAGACCTGTACAATACAGATGGATATATCCTTTTGTAAGGTTATGAACTTTTTATGCTCTTTTTATAACAGATATGATACACATGAATTTATGTATTTAATGGTCTATCCATTTACTTGTATAGGTACCTTCGAAGTCTTAAAAATGACATGGAATAAAGCTGGTGTTGAGGGTTCAATTTGCGAAGCATGCTTGATGATGGAATCAACACAATTGTTTTCTCATTATTTTGACCTTGTGTCATGAGACGTAATCATAATGTGGCCCGTAATTATGATGGTGGTGTTATGGAATATCTTGAATGAAATTTATCAATATTCTCCCATCCAGGCCGACTATGGGGAGAAGGAAAAAAGAGAATGTTGTCCTTCGAAGAAATCAAGGTAGCCCAAACTTATATTCTACTAAATTGTGTAGAGGTTGAGCTGTTTGTAAGGTATTATTTTTTAATAATAATAAATATATCCATTTATTTTGAGTATGTATTTAACTTATTTTTTTGCAACGATGTATGTACATACAACGGTTGGAAGAAGAATTCCCTAACGTTTCTCAGGATCAAATAAATGAGAGTCTCGAAACGTGTTTTGCTATATGGTTCAAGGAATATGAAAAACTGTAAAAATAATTATCTTTGAAGCAATTATGTACTTAAATTGGCTTGTTATATTTAACCAAGTCTTATATATTTTTTGAAGTAGGTTCGATGCAACGACCTTGAGAACCAATTCTTGCGTAGTCTTTGGACAATTAATAAGCGCAAAATGTCATCCTGTGTATTTTGTTAATGGATACAAATTTCACATGGAATGCCATGGTAGTGCAAGATCAAAAATTAATAGTGGAGTTTGTATCGCGGATCCAAATGTTGGTGATTATTATGAATGAATACAAGAGATTTACAATTGGAATACCGCAATGAACCTTTAAAGCAAACCGTGTTATTCAAGTGTGAATGGTTTGATCCAACTGTGAATGTTGGTGTTGAAGAGCATAACCAATACAAACTAGTCGATGTGAACCATCGTCATCGTTTTAACAAGTACGAGCCTTTTATTCTTGCGATGCAAGAAACTTAAGTGTGTTATGTGCCTTATCCTAGCACGAAAAAGGACAAAAATGATTGGCTAGCTGTTTTGAAAGTTAAACCTCGGGATGTTATTGAACTTCCTGATGAGGCAATAACATCAACTCCAGAACCGACTCTTCCAATCCAAGTTGAAGAAGTTGAAGTCCATTTGATAGATATGAATTTCACCACTGATGAGAATATAATCTTACATGATCCAAATGGGGATGTAATTGAAATGGTTGAACCCATTAATAATGGATTATTGATAGATCAAGAGTTCGAAGAAGAATCTTCAGAAGACGAGTATGAAACTGAGGATGAAAATGAGGAGGATAATGAGGAAGAGTTTGAACAAGAAACAGATGATGACTAGTGTGTTGATAATGCGCTACTATATTTTTATTGTATTTTGGTATTCTAGTAATCTGTGTGGTATGATATAAGTCATGTATCTATTTTGTAGTATAATCTATAGAGAATCGAATTGAATACCATTTTTGTAGTAATCTAAATGGTATAGTACTCTTCTAGATTACGTTGTGTTGAAATCAAATACCACGTTTGTAGCATGTATTTTCTGCTTTATGTTGCTTCAATATTGGATTCTTTTGATGAAACTACCTCTGTTTCTTTGCTGCTAAAATGAGCTAAAGAAGGGAGACTTCTAGGCCACTGGTACGACTTCTGGTAAGTTAATATTTTCCCAGAAATCTGATATGAGAAGTGATTTCAGGTTCTTGGCTGTTGTTTTGCATTATAATGATACTGTTATATGCATTATGCTATATATTTTGGACCTTGTTGAATTTATATTAGTATCCGTGACTTTTTATTAAGTGTATTTAATAGTGTATGTAATATGTTTGAACATAGTACATTTAAAATAATAAATAAAAAGAATTTAAAAAAATGGCAATAGAGTAAAAATAAATCAGTGACGGATATGTTCCGTAGCTAAAATTATTGCGTAAAATTAAATATTGCGACGAATTGGTGAAAAAAGGTTTTTGTTGCAAAAAGCAGGGACAATTAGCTATAACACGGCAAGAGACGGACAATTTCGTCGCTATAAGAAAAAACGAAGAATTTTATTATGTATTGCAGCGATGAAAGGCAACAAAATAGTGACAGAAACAAGCTTATAGTGACCGATATTTCCATCGCTAAACTTTGCTACAAAAATATGTCGTTGCTGCTCCGGAGCTAATTCTGCGACGGATTGGTATTTTTTGGTCGCTATATGCCTAGCAATGAGCATTCTAGGGACCAACTTGAATCCGTCGCTATTCCATCGCAAAATAACTTTAGCGACGGAAAACATTGACTTAGCGACAGCATTCGGCCGTCGCTAATCGTTGTTTTTTTTTTGTAGTGAGAGATGTTATGTCAGAAAGGCCCTCAACTTGAAAAAAACTAAACGATAAAAGGAGACAATATTAGTATCACCACAGAAATCATAGGAAAAATAGGGACAATATGAAATGCAGAAGAAAGATGCAAAGCAAAAGCGATAGCTAGTAAATATATAGGTCCTGCACTAAAAAGCAAAATAGTAAGATACAACATTGCCACTAGCTATCTTAGACAAAAACGCTACAAGACTAGTCTCACAAAAGGTACGAAGTAAGGCAAGACTCAACTACCTCCTAACCTCCAACCCTAATACTCGATCTCTATATCTTCCTATCAAGTGTCATGTCCTAAAAAATCTAAATCCTCGCCATATCCTGCTTGATCACTCTCTCCCCAATACTTTTTAAGCCGCCCTTTACGTATTCACATGCCCTCCACAACTAGCCGCTCACACTCCTTACCGGAGCATCTGGGCTTCTCCTCTGAACATACTCGAATCATTTGAGCTGAGCTTCGTGATCTTGATATCAATGGGAGCTATTTGCACCTTCTCCCGAATATCATCATTCCTAATCTTATCCATTCTAGTGTGCCTGCACATCTACCTCAATATTCTCATTTCTGCTAGACAAAAATCCTACTAGACTAGTCTCACAAAGGTACAAAGCAAAGCCAAATGTCCTGAATTTCAAATTAAATCAGTATGTTTCCATTTGAAAAAAGACTTCTAATTTTTAGAAATTTAAGCTAAACAAGTTATAAACGGACAAGACAACTAACTAGATCATGGCACCCTAAATAAAAGATGATTTCACTTTCAATTTGGGCCTGATTCGTAAAAGAAAAAATAAAGTCCTAAATTTCATATTAATATTCTTTTTCCCCCTTTCCTATATCCCGTTACCTGGCGGTGTAACAACCCGTCACTACCCGAATTTTCCGCCGTTAAAATTGTGATGGCGCTTAATCTTTTAGTTGCTAGGCAGGATAAGATATAGAAATTAAATACGCTACCCATTAAGTAATTCACTAGATGACAATAATTTATAACATCACCAAATAATAAAGTGCGGAAGTTTGTAATTACCCAAATACTTATACACGACTACCTAGAAATTGGTTTCACAAGTTAATAACTTCTAAGAGTCACTACAATCATTGGCTGAAGGGAAATACAACTATCTTTGAAGTAAAGTAAAAACAGTGAACTAGGATAACTGAAAGGGGAGTCCAGGGTTTGCAGACGCTGGTAGATCTACCATGGGCCTCCTGTTGAAAGAAGCAACCCAATTATGGTCAACACGGTTCGGTACCGAAATCTCGATAGAAAGTACAGAGTGTAGTATCAGTACAACCGACCCCATGTACAGGTAAGTACCGAGCCTAGGATGCGAAAATAACATGAACCTATGCAGTTAAATCATATACAAGAAGACAACGACAAATAGGAATTAAGGAGATATTAACGAAAAGGGGAAAACATAATGAGAGAAATATCATATCTTGAAAATAGAACATTAAAGAAACGCAATAAATAGCAAGCTTTGTACAACCGAAAGTAATGACATAGAAAACTAGTACATGGCATCATCCTTCGTGCTTTTACTCTCATTCTCACCGTAAGAAACAATAGAAACAACATGACATTACCATTCGTGCATTAATTTTGTCATAACATGGCATGATATCACCCTCTGTGCATTAACTCTCTCATAACATTGCACATTATCACATATTCTGCATTATCACTCACATAATATGGCACGACATCACCCCTCGTGCATTATCACTCCCTCACCAAATATTGCAGGGAATCACCCTTCGTGGTTTTAATACTCTCCGTCACCAAGACAATGAACAAGAACATCAGGGAGATAGAAATATCAAGAATTAGTCTTACGTCAACCTTTAATTCCACAATGGCAGGCTCAACTCTGAGTTAATACTCAATTAGTACAAAAATTCGTAAAAACATGATAAGAGTTGCTCAACACGTGAATGACAAGTTTATACATGAAATATATGATTAAGGAGTACAACAGTTATAAGAATAAGACAAACTTGCATGCTATGACTCGACAACAATACATAGGTGCACCTTACCTATACGTTGTACTCAATATCAATACACGTAGCAAATAGGCAAGTAATACCTAATCCCTCAAGCGAGGGTTAGACCCAACACTTACATCGCCGCCGTAGGCCACTCAAAGCTCAATCACAACTTTTCCCCTGATACAAGACTCCAAACTAATATAATCTAGCAAACTACAAACCAAACGATTCAATTTAAGCCTTAAGAACTACCCATGATAGCAATAAATTAAATTTAATTCATTTTAGAAAAACTCAACACCAGGACACGCTTGGTCCCATACCAGAATTCTAACCGAAACATGATTATCCATTCACCCTCATGCCTGGATATACAATTATTTTTGGAATCCGACCTCAATTTGAGGTCTTACTCCAAATTTTAAAATTCTTAAGTCTTACCCAAAAGTCCTCAATTCTACCATTAAAACCCTAGATTTTGGGATAGAATCTTGTAAAAAGAAGTAAAACAGTGAAATGAATGAGTAAAGAAATCACTTACTTATAGTTTGGGGAACAAGCAGTGTTCGAAAAATCGCCTTTTATGTTTTAGGGTTTAAAAAATTGTATATATGAATGCAAAATCCCGCTTTTATAGCACCCCTCAAATCTATACTACAAGGTCCACAAAATTTTGGGTGTGGTAGCGAACCTCCACCGTGGTCCGCGTTAGTATGGGTGCGGCTACGAAAGCTGAGGTTACCTTACTGCAGTGCACGAGGTCGCACCGTGGCCGTATTTTTCTACTGCAGTCCGCAAATTTCACTCTGCAGCCGCACTCCTAGAAGATCTGATACCCACAATTTCTGCAACTAACCAAGACTAGCTCTTTTTCTAAGTCTAGACATCTCGTAGCCTGTTCGAAATTCACCCGAACCCTCGGGGTTCTAAACATAATACACACACAAGTCATAATGCACAATATGAACTTGCGGGGGCTATCAAATCGCTAAAATTAACACCTAAAACTACAAATTTAACACCAAACTGCTTGAAATCTTCAAGAGAGTTTTAGAACTTCTAACTTTTCGACCAAAGGTCTGAATCATGTCAAATCAGTCTCGTTCCTCCCCAGATTTCACAGATAAGGTATAAATATCATAACGGACATGTACATGGACCTGGAACCAAATTTTGGTTCAGATACCATCAAGATTAAATTCTTTAGATTATTAGATTTTCACCTTTTCAATTTTCTTTAATAATTCATTTCTCGTGCTAAGGACCTCAGAATTTAATTTTGGGCATACACTGAATTCACATATTTTTATGCGGACCCACCGGTACCGTCAAAATAAGGGTCGAGGTCCGTTTACTCAAAACGTTGACTGAAGTCAATTAAAATCAACTTTTAAAGGAAAAAATTACTATTTCATTTATTTTTCACATAAAACTTTCCGAAAATGCACCCAGACTGTGCCTTCACATCTAGAAGGAATAGAATAGGTGTATTAAGGCTTCAGAATACTGAATTGGATTCTAAAACACAAGATGACCTTTCGGGTCATCCCATGACTGGGACGATCGTTTTGATAGTTAGAGACCTGACCAATTTTACTGCTTCCTCCATATATATTTCTACTTTTGTGACTTAATGACATTATTCGTTTTGTGTGTCGAAGTGTTTTGGGATACTTAGTCCCTAAACAGAGTCTTAAGTCTTACAACTAGACCATAATCAGAGCTGTGTAAAGATGACTCCAGAATGGAGTTCCTTTGTTCTTTTTGCTATGATGGGTGATTATGGGCTTAAGGGCGTATTCGGATTATGTTTTGGAGGTCTGTAGTTTATTTAGGTTTGAAATGACGAATGTCGAATTTTTGGAGTTTTGGAACGCTAGTGGACTTGTTGATATCAGGGTTGGAATCTGATTTCGAAAGTTGGAGTAGGTCCACAGTATTGAATATGACTTGTGTGAAAAATTTGAGGTCAATCAGACATGGTTTGGTTGGTTTCTGAATCGGTTGTCGAATTTGAAAGTTTCAAGGTCTTTAAGCTTGAATTGGAGGTTGATTGATTTTTAGCATTATTTGATGTGATCTCGACTAAGTTCATATGGCGTTTTGTGATTGGTAGGTATGTTTGATTGAGGTCCTAGGGGCCTCGGGTGAGTTTTGGGGTGCCTAACTGGTTGGTTTGAGGCTTATGGAATTTACTGAAGTTGCTGCACCTGGTGTTTACGCACCTGCACACCTTGGTACGTAGGTGTGGAGCCGCAAAAGCGGTTAAGGAACCGTAAAAGAGGAATTTGGCCAATCCAGCTAGGCCCGTTGATGCGGTGAGGAGTTCGCAGAAGTGGAGGAGCAGAAGCGGTTGGGGAGTACAGGAGAGGGCTTGCAGATGCAGCCCAGTGCTCACAGATGCGACCCCAACCCACTTAAGTGAATTCCGCGCATGCAATAGAATTTCCGCAGGTCCAACGTTGCGGTTTCGAGGAAGAATACTCAGGTGTGGTTCAACTGGCAGAAAAAGGTCAAAACTGAGGGTTTGATTTTATTCTCTATTTTTGGACCTAGAGAGCTTGGATTGAGGCGACATTTTGAGGGATTTTCAGAAGAAGCTTGTGTGTAACGATTCCTTACTCGATTTTTGTTGAATTTCATTATTATATTATTGTTTTCTTCATTCAATCAAGGAATTTGGGGAAGAAAGTTCAGAAAATGGGGAAAATGCTTCCCAATCAAAACAGACTTAGCTCGAGGATAGGGAAACAACTTCAGTGGAGGTGCAGTGGAGGCTCGAGAGATACAAAACATACTTTATTGTTATTTTTTTGTTATTGATATTAGTTCAGACCTTTAATTATCTAGAACACGGTTCACTCAATGGAAGTCTACATACTGATAATCCACCATGAAATAATAAGCAAAGTCTCTCACACATATAATTTTTTTCAATAATTTCATCTCTAGTTCTATGACACAACGCCTCCATATTAACAGAAAACTTGTTTTGCATTTCTAATGGAATACTAGAAGGCTTATCTCCTTCCTAAATCACTGCAGGAACGTCTTTATTATCATAATAGTGGAATTTCTTATCGGCAGAAAAATATTATCGGATGAAATTTTTGATAGCCATGGTACTTGTAACAGGATTCTGAGGGTCAACCTTGATAGATGTTATTGAGCATAAAACAGAAATAATTTAAAAAATTATTATTTTCGTTAAAAAATAGTTAAGTATATATAAATTCAAATTCAAAAAGAGTAAATAATTATTAACAATATATAATGCATAATTTAATTTTAAAATTTAAATTAAAAAAATTAATTACTGCATAACCTACCTAACTTTATCCTAAATTGTTAAGTGGCCTATTGTTAGACTGTCACTTAATTTAATGTGGATGCTTTTTCTTCTTCTTTTAATAATATATGGATTATGCGATGCAATTGTAAATTTATTACCTATTTATAGGTAATTTTCACAAATTAGACTTGATAAATAATTTAAAAAATTTGACAATTAATAGCATATAAAAGAAGAAATTATAAATATTTATTTGTAGGCAAAGAATTAATAATAGATGTAGATAATTTGCTTTAGTGTGTAAAAAAGAAGAAGAAATTTTGAATTCAGAGGGTTTCCTTAAGGAATTTAATCCCCTCCTTGTATCAAGGTTATAGATTATTTTCTCCTAGGATAGAACGAATTACACACTGATGTAGTGGTACTTCATACCCTAGTGTTTTAGCGAACACAAAGTTGGGCAGTAAATCACACTTACTGCTGATTTCTTTGAACTTAAAACAATGCAGAAGAAGGAGACACTCAGAAATTCGTATGAAAATTCTGAGTGAATGGACTTGTATTTATAGCCAATATTGAGCCAAAATCTGAAGAGGTGCAACTCTTCAGAATGACTGTTTATGCAAAACGGCCACAACATAACTGTCATAACATAAATGACTATTTACTCAACAATATAGAGGAAAAATGAAGAGGAAAAATTGAAAAGGGTAGTTTAATATTCAATTACACAACTGAAAAACGGAAAACTGATTAGATTTAATATTAATATTTAATAACATTTCTGTTAATATTTTACTATTAACAAATAAATTTGATCCAAAAAACTAATAAACCAATTGACCAAATTCGAAGCCGAAGCTGAGCTGAGTCGAGCAATGACGACGGTGCGAGGCTTGCCTTTTTTCAATTCTTTAAGAGCTAGAAGAAGAGCAATTGCTTATTTACCAATAAAATACCACTTCCTCTTCCCAGTATGGGATAGTGTTCCTTCATCAAAGGGGGAAACCGAAGCCTAGCCGAGTGAGCGGCGACGACGGCGCAAGGCTTACCTTCTTCTAAACTCTTTAAGATCTAGAAAAAGAGAAATTGTTTATATAGACAAAAAAAACTTCTTCCTCTTCCATTATGGGACAATGTTCCTTCATTAAGGGGGGAAACTTAAAATTTTTACTTTCCTCCATTTACCATTCAACCTCTTTTAAACATTTAATATACTTAAAACCCCCACCATAAATTACTAATTTGGTCATGTCATTTTATGTTTCAAGAAAAATGTTTGAAACAGTAGTTTAAAAGTGAATTTCATGTACAGGTTTTCAAAGGTAAAAAGGTTTAATGACGACCTAAAGTTACACCCGTTTATTATTCCAGATGCTAAACTTACAATATTTTTACTTAAACATCTCCACTTGAGTGAGATGATACTCCAGTAGAAATATACCCATGAGTTTCACGTCATTTTGTTTAATTATAGAAAATTTGAAAGAAGTCAAGTCTAACCATTGTCGCGCGTCCCGCCAACTCCATGTTAGTTGGAGCTGGTGGGGGAGTGGGGAAGACAGAAGACCAAAGTTGACTACTCATAATTATTTAGTTAAACAAAATTGGCATATGGGTTGCTACTAATCATTAATCAATTCTTAACTATAACCCACGTTTGTCCCTTCATATTTAGTTTAATCCATATTTTTCTCTTCACACGTGGAAATGCAAAATACTATTTACGCGGCACCGTCCATGGTTGGCAAAATACTATGACATAAAGTTACTCATAATCGTTGCTCATATATGTTTTTTAATTGTTAGAGCTCGCCAAGCAACTCCAGGAGGTCAATATAGTGGGTCCAGTCTATGTCCTGAAACAAAACTACGTTTTTCCTCAGTTATAATATAAATAGCATCACAGCAAGAAGTCCAAAAATCCAAACCTTTGGAGAAAGAAGACCATTCAGCTGAATACTCCAACTTAGCATCCAAATCTCTTGAAAATTAATATGGAACATAAAGGATTAAGCACCAACATGAGGAGACTTCTCCTTCTAATTAATTGTCTTATACTCGCTGTTGGTATCTGTGGTGGCCCTTTAATGATGCGTCTATATTATGTCGAAGGAGGTTCAAGAGTATGGTTCAGTAGCTGGTTACAAACTGCTGGATGGCCAGTCACCCTTATACCTCTTGCCATCCTATACTTTTATCGTCGAAAAACCGAAGGTTCTAATACCAAGTTTTACTTTATAACACCTCGAATTTTCATTGCATCATTCGGCATTGGCGTTGTAACTGGCCTTGATGATTTTCTTTATTCGTGGGGTGGGTCAAAACTCCCTGTGTCAACCTCTTCAATTCTTCTTGCTGCTCAACTTGCCTTCACGGCAGTAGGTGCTTTCTTCATAGTAAAGTTAAAGTTCACACCCTACTCCATCAATGCAGTAATTTTGTTGACAGTTGGTGCTGTTTTATTGGGTATTCGATCTAATGGTGATCGACCAGAAGGTGTGACAAGTAAAGCCTATATTCTTGGTTTTATGATGACACTTCTCGCGGCAGCTTTGTATGGAGTCATTTTGCCTTGTATTGAGTTGATTTACTTGAAGGCAAAACAAGCTATTAGTGCTACGTTGGTATTGGAGATTCAGATGGTCATGTGTCTTGCTGCTACTGCTTTTTGCACCGTAGGAATGATCGTCAATAACGATTTTCAGGTACTGTTTTCTTCCCTCGTAACTCATTGCTACACATGCATCTTATTCTCCATTGCGTTTTTGTTATACCATTCTTTTGTGGGTTTTACTTCTATGCTACATTAATTTAAAATCTTTTACACTGTCAAGTCATTTTATAAGATAATTATCGTTGAATTTTATATTACATTAGTTTGATAACCTAATAAAAAGAACTTTATAGTGTAAAGGTAAATAATTCAAAACTTTTTTTTTATCCGTTTTAAATAAAAGACATATTTATACATTTGAAAGTATTTAACTTTAAATTTTTTGTTTTAGCCTAAATAAAATATCTTTTATAACCATACAATATTGTGCAAGTTTGAAATTACAAGTTTGAAAAGTATTTAAAACCGACAAATGTTATATAACACGTTTCATAAATTTATTTTTTAATTTTAAATTTCGTGTAAATACAAATTACTGTACGTAACTTGAAACAGGGAGAATCATATTTCTCTCGTTTAGTATTAATTACCATTTGATACATAAGGCCTTCAAATGACAAGTCTATTAACTTCTCTTTAAGTGATGTATTGGCGTTTACCAACAATCAATAATCCATCTTTCAGGGCTTCTTATATTCGTTCTAAACTTCTTCTTTTTTCGTTTATTTCTTCCTATTTCAATTCCCTTAATTTTTTTAATCTTAATGACAAGAGAAAGAACAAAAGCTTGTGATGAGTTGTGAATTTTGACTTTACCAGTAGGACATTAATATTGTGGGGGGTTTGGGTTGACTGAGACATATTATGTATATGTCAATAATATATGAAAACAAGGTAGTACTGGATTTAATTTTGTTTAAGCTATAGACAATCTCTTTAATGAGCAAGGATTAATATATTGATCAAATTTGCAGGCAATATCAAGAGAAGCAAGACAATTTAACCTCGGAGAAGCTAGATATTATACAGTGATAGTATGGACTGCCATTATTTGGCAATGCTTCTTCGTGGGTGTTATTGGAGTCATTTACTGCTCTTCTTCTTTGATGTCCGGAGTTATGATCGCAGTTTTACTCCCTGTTACTGAGGTATTAGCTGTAGTTTTTTATAGGGAAAAATTTTCAGGTGAGAAGGGCCTTGCTCTCTTTCTTTCTCTTTGGGGTTTCGTCTCATACTTTTACGGAGAGTTCAGACAAACAAAGAAACAGAAGAATAAAACTCTAGAAATCGAAACGACAACGATGTATACTGAGTCTGTATGATTTATTGAGTCTGTTTGATTTACTATAAGGAGGTATATTTACTTCCTATTACTGAGGTATTAGCTGCAGTTTTTTATAGGGAAAACTTTTCAGGTGAGAAGGGCCTTGCTCTCTTTCTTTCTATTTGGGGTTTCGTCTCATACTTTTACGGAGAGTTCAGACAAACAAAGAAACAGAAGAATAAAACTCTAGAAATCGAAACGATAATGATGTATATTGAGTCTGTATGATTTATGAGTCTGTTTGATTTACTATAATGTCTATACATGATACAAACTTTCAATTTTTTTTGTAGAAATAATATATGCCGTTTCTCTTTCATTGCTACTTTCATTATGTTTGTGAAAGGGTTTGTTTCTTTAAAATTTCTGATGTTCCTCAAAAATTTATAATGCAACACATGGGAGATTTGCAGTTGCCAATAATTACTCATTTTTCATGACTAATTCAATATTTTATGACACTATAATTAAGTTCTAACTAAAGAACAAGAGTTTAATGGATATTGCTTAACTAATATTTTTAAAGGCACTAGACCGTATGTTGTCAACATTCATCTTGTAGTTGTGAAAAATAAGAACTACGAGTTGTTAATTGTGAACAAAATCTTAAGAATTTCTTTCATCCTCGCAGTAAAGCCAAACGTCAACAACATGACGGATTTAAGGAAAGGAAGGGTATTCACTCGAATCTCCTTTGGTCGAAAATAATACAGTAAATATAAGATAAAATCTGTTTTCTACCTTTATATATTATGATTTGAATCCCCTAGACGTAGCACAAAAACATAGCTTAGTTCTCATGGGGGTTTAAAACCTTTGTAACGTCATTGGTTCTATCCGCACTAGCTACAACTTTTATAACGTTTTCCTTTTTTTGATCCCTCTTGGTGGTAATCTTGCCTCTGCCACTGACAACAACCCTGTAAAATCATACTAGTGGAGTCGGGAGAGTAATGTGTATGCAGACCTTATTCCTACCCCGAAAGAGTAGACACTACAAAAAAAAAACAGTGTTTAATGTCGAAATTTAGCGACAAGCGATATTCCGTAGCTAAATAATGACGGATTAGCGACAAAATTCGTATTTGTCGCCAAATAAGCTAGAAGATAACTACTACAGCAACAACAACCCAGTATAATCCCACTTAGTGGGGTCTGGGGAGGGTAGTGTGTACGCAGACCTTACCCCTACCCTTGGGTAGAGAGACTGTTTCCAAATAGACCCTCAGCATCCTTCCCTCCAAGAACTTCCCACCTTGCTCTTGGGGAGACTCGAACTCACAACCTCTTGGTTGGAAGTGGGGGTTGCTTACCATCAGAGCAACCCCTTTTGTCAAATAAGCTAGAAGATAATTTGTACAAAATATAGCAACTGATTAGCGACAAACACTTAAATTCCTCGCTAAAATTGACGCTAAATATTAGCGCCTTCATTTTAGCTACAAAATTAGCAACGAATTCTGGGCGACAGAAAATATTGAAACTTAGCGACAAATTTGACGTCTGACAATCTGTCGCAGAATTTGTTTTAATTATCAAGGCATTCGAAAGTTATCTGCAACAAAATATTCCATCGCTAATTTTCTAAAATATAATTTCATTAAATACTATTAGCGACAGAATTTCGGTCCGTCAGTATTCCGTCGTTAAATTTCCGTCCCCAAAACTAAATTACCCTAGCTAGGTAAAAGACCTTCCCAAGGGCACAAACACCCTGATTTCTCATTCTTCCTATTTCTTCTCTTCCTCTTGAACGAAGGTACAAACACAGACTTCAGTACCTCCATTTTTTCACTCGACGGTCAGCATCATAGGTTTTCAGTCATGTGATATGTTAAACTATGCTCTCTATGTATGTTAAACTATTTTATTCAAATTGTCATAACCATAAGTGTAAGGAAATGCTTAACAAGAATACTGAAAAATTGAGAATATATGTTTTTCCATGATAAAATCAATGCAATTTTATAAGGATTATCATGTATGTTATAAAAAAGTGTTGACAAGGAAAGAAATATACTTCAGGTATTTTTAACTCTTTAACATTTAAGTGCCATAGTCATAGCAATTGCTGCAGTTGGATCCTGAATTGGCAGTAGTTGCTGCAGCAGTCATAGCAGCAACAGCTGCTCCTACTTTTATACCTCCTGCAGCTTAAACAAGCTTTCACAACTTCTTATTAATTTTAATATAAAATAGGAACATGGACAATCTAGAGCGTTATTGGATGTACAAAAGGTTGGATGGCTGAGGGGGTATTAATTCAAGTTTCATAATTGGTCTGAACATGTTTCTCCAATTTGCTTGTTCTAAGCGCAATCGCATGAGTGGTGACAATGTTAGAAGTATCAAGGGTAAAAAGATGTGACCGGTGAGATGTCTTCTAGTGGTGATTTGCATGGTGGCCCTCAACCTGAATAGGGATATGAGAATCCATATCAATAAATGATCTTGGATGCAGCTGGAGCCAATTTTTGCCATGGTTTAAGCTGGCAGTCTTATAATAATACTGAACCCGAGTCGTCTCATTCTTGTGAATCTTCATAGAGGCTGAGCCTAAACCTTCAATGGAGGCAGAGCCTAATTCTTCAATGGAGGAGGATCCATGACTTGAGTGACAAAGGTTTTATGATTTGCTACAGGCTGCTGATACAAAATTATACCCTGGTTCTTCCCTCTCTCAACTTGTAGTGGTTTCCAGGATGCCAAATATTAAAATGGAGAATACTTTATCTCAAAGAGGTTATAACCAAATGATGCAATTGTTGAAACAGGCTTTACAAGAAGTTAACACAATGCTTGATAACTATTTACGAGACCAAGAAGCTATTGCGTAGCTTGGGTTTGCTAGTAGAAAAGATTAATTGTTGTAATTCTGGATGTATTTTGTATTGGGATGAAGATGAGGATCTCACATCTACCAAGTTTTGTGGCCACTAGTGGTACAAACGTCGTGTCGGTTCTCGTAAGAGGAAATTAATCCCTTAGAAAAAACAAATTATTTTCCTTTGATTCCTAGATTGCGGATATTATACGCATCTCATGCTACAGCCGCTGACATGAGATGGCATCATGAGCACAAACAAGAGGAGGGTGTAATGCGTCATCTATCAGACTCTGAGGCTTGGAAGCATTTCAATGAAACTCATCCCTTTTTTGCTGTTGAACTAAGAAATGTGAGGTTGGGATTATGTACTGATGGTTTTCAGTGGTCATTCAGGGAGGAAATACTCATCATGTCCAGTGATTGTCACTCCATACAATTCTCCAGGGATGTGTATGAATGAGGTGTACGTGTTCTTAACTGTCATTGTTCCAGGGCCAAACAATCCTAAAAAAAACATAGTTACTTATCTAGAATCTTTAATAAAGGAATTGACCTTGTTGTGGGAGACGGGTGTAGAAGCCTTTGACATCTTAAAAAAACAAATTTTCAATTAAGGGCCGCTTTTATGTGGACAATCAATGACTTTCCAGCATATTCTATGTTATCTGGATGGAGCACTGCTGGTAACTTAGCATGTCCTTATTGTGTGGAGGAAGCACAATCCTTTAGATTACATCATGGTGGGAAAAGAACTTGGTTTGACAGTCATAGAATGTTTCTTGACCAAAATCATCCATTTAGAAGATATTGTAAAATTCTTTCATAAAGGTCAGACTATCAGAAGGCTACCACCACCCCATTAGGACAGGAGAGGAAATCTTGAACGAAATTTGTGAGTTGGGACTGAGAAAAGTAACTAAGCTAGATGCAGAAATAGTTAATGTGAAAATTTCTAGGTGTTGTAGATAGAAAAAGAGAAGCATATTTTGGGATTTTCCTTATTGGAGCTCTAACATGATCTGCCATAATCTCGACGTCATGCATATTAAGAAGAACATCTTTGATAATGTATTTAACACAGTTCTTAACGTTGATGGTAAAGCAAAAGACAATCCAAAGACACGTGAAGATATGGTAAACTATTGCGATCTACCGCAATATGCAAAGAATCCTATTGATGGAAGCTATCCCAAAGCTGCATATGTAATAGAGAAGAATCAAAAAATTGCCTTGTTCAATTGGTTGGAAAATGTAAAGTTTGCATATGGGTATGTTTCGAATTTGAGTCGGTGCCTAGACACAGACAAGTATAAATTATTTAGTATGAAAAGTCATGATTGCCATGTGGTCATGCAACGATAAATGCTTATTGCCTTTCATGAGCTACTTCCTAGTAACGTGTGGCAAGCACTTACGGAATTGAGCTTATTTTTTAAGGATATCTCCTCGACTGTTCTTCGAGTGGTGGATATGGAGAGATTAGAGGCAGACATCCCATATATCTTTTGTAAGTTGGAGCGTATATTTCTATCTGGATTCTTTAACTCAATGGAACATATGCCTGTACACCTGCCATATGAAGCAAGGATTGCTAGACCTGTACAATACAGATGGATATATCCTTTTGTAAGGTTATGAACTTTTTATGCTCTTTTTATAACAGATATGATACACATGAATTTATGTATTTAATGGTCTATCCATTTACTTGTATAGGTACCTTCGAAGTCTTAAAAATGACATGGAATAAAGCTGGTGTTGAGGGTTCAATTTGCGAAGCATGCTTGATGATGGAATCAACACAATTGTTTTCTCATTATTTTGACCTTGTGTCATGAGACGTAATCATAATGTGGCCCGTAATTATGATGGTGGTGTTATGGAATATCTTGAATGAAATTTATCAATATTCTCCCATCCAGGCCGACTATGGGGAGAAGGAAAAAAGAGAATGTTGTCCTTCGAAGAAATCAAGGTAGCCCAAACTTATATTCTACTAAATTGTGTAGAGGTTGAGCTGTTTGTAAGGTATTATTTTTTAATAATAATAAATATATCCATTTATTTTGAGTATGTATTTAACTTATTTTTTTGCAACGATGTATGTACATACAACGGTTGGAAGAAGAATTCCCTAACGTTTCTCAGGATCAAATAAATGAGAGTCTCGAAACGTGTTTTGCTATATGGTTCAAGGAATATGAAAAACTGTAAAAATAATTATCTTTGAAGCAATTATGTACTTAAATTGGCTTGTTATATTTAACCAAGTCTTATATATTTTTTGAAGTAGGTTCGATGCAACGACCTTGAGAACCAATTCTTGCGTAGTCTTTGGACCATTAATAAGCGCAAAATGTCATCCTGTGTATTTTGTTAATGGATACAAATTTCACATGGAATGCCATGGTAGTGCAAGATCAAAAATTAATAGTGGAGTTTGTATCGCGGATCCAAATGTTGGTGATTATTATGAATGAATACAAGAGATTTACAATTGGAATACCGCAATGAACCTTTAAAGCAAACTGTGTTATTCAAGTGTGAATGGTTTGATCCAACTGTGAATGTTGGTGTTGAAGAGCATAACCAATACAAACTAGTCGATGTGAACCATCGTCATCGTTTTAACAAGTACGAGCCTTTTATTCTTGCGATGCAAGAAACTTAAGTGTGTTATGTGCCTTATCCTAGCACGAAAAAGGACAAAAATGATTGGCTAGCTGTTTTGAAAGTTAAACCTCGGGATGTTATTGAACTTCCTGATGAGGCAATAACATCAACTCCAGAACCGACTCTTCCAATCCAAGTTGAAGAAGTTGAAGTCCATTTGATAGATATGAATTTCACCACTGATGAGAATATAATCTTACATGATCCAAATGGGGATGTAATTGAAATGGTTGAACCCATTAATAATGGATTATTGATAGATCAAGAGTTCGAAGAAGAATCTTCAGAAGACGAGTATGAAACTGAGGATGAAAATGAGGAGGATAATGAGGAAGAGTTTGAACAAGAAACAGATGATGACTAGTGTGTTGATAATGCGCTACTATATTTTTATTGTATTTTGGTATTCTAGTAATCTGTGTGGTATGATATAAGTCATGTATCTATTTTGTAGTATAATCTATAGAGAATCGAATTGAATACCATTTTTGTAGTAATCTAAATGGTATAGTACTCTTCTAGATTACGTTGTGTTGAAATCAAATACCACGTTTGTAGCATGTATTTTCTGCTTTATGTTGCTTCAATATTGGATTCTTTTGATGAAACTACCTCTGTTTCTTTGCTGCTAAAATGAGCTAAAGAAGGGAGACTTCTAGGCCACTGGTACGACTTCTGGTAAGTTAATATTTTCCCAGAAATCTGATATGAGAAGTGATTTCAGGTTCTTGGCTGTTGTTTTGCATTATAATGATACTGTTATATGCATTATGCTATATATTTTGGACCTTGTTGAATTTATATTAGTATCCGTGACTTTTTATTAAGTGTATTTAATAGTGTATGTAATATGTTTGAACATAGTACATTTAAAATAATAAATAAAAAGAATTTAAAAAAATGGCAATAGAGTAAAAATAAATCAGTGACGGATATGTTCCGTAGCTAAAATTATTGCGTAAAATTAAATATTGCGACGAATTGGTGAAAAAAGGTTTTTGTTGCAAAAAGCAGGGACAATTAGCTATAACACGGCAAGAGACGGACAATTTCGTCGCTATAAGAAAAAACGAAGAATTTTATTATGTATTGCAGCGATGAAAGGCAACAAAATAGTGACAGAAACAAGCTTATAGTGACCGATATTTCCATCGCTAAACTTTGCTACAAAAATATGTCGTTGCTGCTCCGACGCTAATTCTGCGACGGATTGGTATTTTTTGGTCGCTATATGCCTAGCAATGAGCATTCTAGGGACCAACTTGAATCCGTCGCTATTCCATCGCAAAATAACTTTAGCGACGGAAAACATTGACTTAGCGACAGCATTCGGCCGTCGTTAATCGTTGTTTTTTTTTGTAGTGAGAGATGTTATGTCAGAAAGGCCCTCAACTTGAAAAAAACTAAACGATAAAAGGAGACAATATTAGTATCACCACAGAAATCATAGGAAAAATAGGGACAATATGAAATGCAGAAGAAAGATGCAAAGCAAAAGCGATAGCTAGTAAATATATAGGTCCTGCACTAAAAAGCAAAATAGTAAGATACAACATTGCCACTAGCTATCTTAGACAAAAACGCTACAAGACTAGTCTCACAAAAGGTACGAAGTAAGGCAAGACTCAACTACCTCCTAACCTCCAACCCTAATACTCGATCTCTATATCTTCCTATCAAGTGTCATGTCCTAAAAAATCTAAATCCTCGCCATATCCTGCTTGATCACTCTCTCCCCAATACTTTTTAAGCCGCCCTTTACGTATTCACATGCCCTCCACAACTAGCCGCTCACACTCCTTACCGGAGCATCTGGGCTTCTCCTCTGAACATACTCGAATCATTTGAGCTGAGCTTCGTGATCTTGATATCAATGGGAGCTATTTGCACCTTCTCCCGAATATCATCATTCCTAATCTTATCCATTCTAGTGTGCCTGCACATCTACCTCAATATTCTCATTTCTGCTAGACAAAAATCCTACTAGACTAGTCTCACAAAGGTACAAAGCAAAGCCAAATGTCCTGAATTTCAAATTAAATCAGTATGTTTCCATTTGAAAAAAGACTTCTAATTTTTAGAAATTTAAGCTAAACAAGTTATAAACGGACAAGACAACTAACTAGATCATGGCACCCTAAATAAAAGATGATTTCACTTTCAATTTGGGCCTGATTCGTAAAAGAAAAAATAAAGTCCTAAATTTCATATTAATATTCTTTTTCCCCCTTTCCTATAGCCCGTTACCTGGCGGTGTAACAACCCGTCACTACCCGAATTTTCCGCCGTTAAAATTGTGATGGCGCTTAATCTTTTAGTTGCTAGGCAGGATAAGATATAGAAATTAAATACGCTACCCATTAAGTAATTCACTAGATGACAATAATTTATAACATCACCAAATAATAAAGTGCGGAAGTTTGTAATTACCCAAATACTTATACACGACTACCTAGAAATTGGTTTCACAAGTTAATAACTTCTAAGAGTCACTACAATCATTGGCTGAAGGGAAATACAACTATCTTTGAAGTAAAGTAAAAACAGTGAACTAGGATAACTGAAAGGGGAGTCCAGGGTTTGCAGACGCTGGTAGATCTACCATGGGCCTCCTGTTGAAAGAAGCAACCCAATTATGGTCAACACGGTTCGGTACCGAAATCTCGATAGAAAGTACAGAGTGTAGTATCAGTACAACCGACCCCATGTACAGGTAAGTACCGAGCCTAGGATGCGAAAATAACATGAACCTATGCAGTTAAATCATATACAAGAAGACAACGACAAATAGGAATTAAGGAGATATTAACGAAAAGGGGAAAACATAATGAAAGAAATATCATATCTTGAAAATAGAACATTAAAGAAACGCAATAAATAGCAAGCTTTGTACAACCGAAAGTAATGACATAGAAAACTAGTACATGGTATCATCCTTCGTGCTTTTACTCTCATTCTCACCGTAAGAAACAATAGAAACAACATGACATTACCATTCGTGCATTAATTTTGTCATAACATGGCATGATATCACCCTCTGTGCATTAACTCTCTCATAACATTGCACATTATCACATATTCTGCATTATCACTCACATAATATGGCACGACATCACCCCTCGTGCATTATCACTCCCTCACCAAATATTGCAGGGAATCACCCTTCGTGGTTTTAATACTCTCCGTCACCAAGACAATGAACAAGAACATCAGGGAGATAGAAATATCAAGAATTAGTCTTACGTCAACCTTTAATTCCACAATGGCAGGCTCAACTCTGAGTTAATACTCAATTAGTACAAAAATTCGTAAAAACATGATAAGAGTTGCTCAACACGTGAATGACAAGTTTATACATGAAATATATGATTAAGGAGTACAACAGTTATAAGAATAAGACAAACTTGCATGCTATGACTCGACAACAATACATAGGTGCACCTTACCTATACGTTGTACTCAATATCAATACACGTAGCAAATAGGCAAGTAATACCTAATCCCTCAAGCGAGGGTTAGACCCAACACTTACATCGCCGCCGTAGGCCACTCAAAGCTCAATCACAACTTTTCCCCTGATACAAGACTCCAAACTAATATAATCTAGCAAACTACAAACCAAACGATTCAATTTAAGCCTTAAGAACTACCCATGATAGCAATAAATTAAATTTAATTCATTTTAGAAAAACTCAACACTAGGACACGCTTGGTCCCATACCAGAATTCTAACCGAAACATGATTATCCATTCACCCTCATGCCTGGATATACAATTATTTTTGGAATCCGACCTCAATTTGAGGTCTTACTCCAAATTTTAAAATTCTTAAGTCTTACCCAAAAGTCCTCAATTCTACCATTAAAACCCTAGATTTTGGGATAGAATCTTGTAAAAAGAAGTAAAACAGTGAAATGAATGAGTAAAGAAATCACTTACTTATAGTTTGGGGAACAAGCAGTGTTCGAAAAATCGCCTTTTATGTTTTAGGGTTTAAAAAATTGTATATATGAATGCAAAATCCCGCTTTTATAGCACCCCTCAAATCTATACTACAAGGTCCACAAAATTTTGGGTGTGGTAGCGAACCTCCACCGTGGTCCGCGTTAGTATGGGTGCGGCTACGAAAGCTGAGGTTACCTTACTGCAGTGCACGAGGTCGCACCGTGGCCGTATTTTTCTACTGCAGTCCGCAAATTTCACTCTGCAGCCGCACTCCTAGAAGATCTGATACCCACAATTTCTGCAACTAACCAAGACTAGCTCTTTTTCTAAGTCTAGACATCTCGTAGCCTGTTCGAAATTCACCCGAACCCTCGGGGTTCTAAACATAATACACACACAAGTCATAATGCACAATATGAACTTGCGGGGGCTATCAAATCGCTAAAATTAACACCTAAAACTACAAATTTAACACCAAACTGCTTGAAATCTTCAAGAGAGTTTTAGAACTTCTAACTTTTCGACCAAAGGTCTGAATCATGTCAAATCAGTCTCGTTCCTCCCCAGATTTCACAGATAAGGTATAAATATCATAACGGACATGTACATGGACCTGGAACCAAATTTTGGTTCAGATACCATCAAGATTAAATTCTTTAGATTATTAGATTTTCACCTTTTCAATTTTCTTTAATAATTCATTTCTCGTGCTAAGGACCTCAGAATTTAATTTTGGGCATACACTGAATTCACATATTTTTATGCGGACCCACCGGTACCGTCAAAATAAGGGTCGAGGTCCGTTTACTCAAAACGTTGACTGAAGTCAATTAAAATCAACTTTTAAAGGAAAAAATTACTATTTCATTTATTTTTCACATAAAACTTTCCGAAAATGCACCCAGACTGTGCCTTCACATCTAGAAGGAATAGAATAGGTGTATTAAGGCTTCAGAATACTGAATTGGATTCTAAAACACAAGATGACCTTTCGGGTCATCCCATGACTGGGACGATCGTTTTGATAGTTAGAGACCTGACCAATTTTACTGCTTCCTCCATATATATTTCTACTTTTGTGACTTAATGACATTATTCGTTTTGTGTGTCGAAGTGTTTTGGGATACTTAGTCCCTAAACGGAGTCTTAAGTCTTACAACTAGACCATAATCAGAGCTGTGTAAAGATGACTCCAGAATGGAGTTCCTTTGTTCTTTTTGCTATGATGGGTGATTATGGGCTTAAGGGCGTATTCGGATTATGTTTTGGAGGTCTGTAGTTTATTTAGGTTTGAAATGACGAATGTCGAATTTTTGGAGTTTTGGACCGCTAGTGGACTTGTTGATATCAGGGTTGGAATCTGATTTCGAAAGTTGGAGTAGGTCCACAGTATTGAATATGACTTGTGTGAAAAATTTGAGGTCAATCAGACATGGTTTGGTTGGTTTCTGAATCGGTTGTCGAATTTGAAAGTTTCAAGGTCTTTAAGCTTGAATTGGAGGTTGATTGATTTTTAGCATTATTTGATGTGATCTCGACTAAGTTCATATGGCGTTTTGTGATTGGTAGGTATGTTTGATTGAGGTCCTAGGGGCCTCGGGTGAGTTTTGGGGTGCCTAACTGGTTGGTTTGAGGCTTATGGAATTTACTGAAGTTGCTGCACCTGGTGTTTACGCACCTGCACACCTTGGTACGTAGGTGTGGAGCCGCAAAAGCGGTTAAGGAACCGTAAAAGAGGAATTTGGCCAATCCAGCTAGGCCCGTTGATGCGGTGAGGAGTTCGCAGAAGTGGAGGAGCAGAAGCGATTGGGGAGTACAGGAGAGGGCTTGCAGATGCAGCCCAGTGCTCACAGATGCGACCCCAACCCACTTAAGTGAATTCCGCGCATGCAATAGAATTTCCGCAGGTCCAACGTTGCGGTTTCGAGGAAGAATACTCAGGTGTGGTTCAACTGGCAGAAAAAGGTCAAAACTGAGGGTTTGATTTTATTCTCTATTTTTGGACCTAGAGAGCTTGGATTGAGGCGACATTTTGAGGGATTTTCAGAAGAAGCTTGTGTGTAACGATTCCTTACTCGATTTTTGTTGAATTTCATTATTATATTATTGTTTTCTTCATTCAATCAAGGAATTTGGGGAAGAAAGTTCAGAAAATGGGGAAAATGCTTCCCAATCAAAACAGACTTAGCTCGAGGATAGGGAAACAACTTCAGTGGAGGTGCAGTGGAGGCTCGAGAGATACAAAACATACTTTATTGTTATTTTTTTGTTATTGATATTAGTTCAGACCTTTAATTATCTAGAACACGGTTCACTCAATGGAAGTCTACATACTGATAATCCACCATGAAATAATAAGCAAAGTCTCTCACACATATAATTTTTTTCAATAATTTCATCTCTAGTTCTATGACACAACGCCTCCATATTAACAGAAAACTTGTTTTGCATTTCTAATGGAATACTAGAAGGCTTATCTCCTTCCTAAATCACTGCAGGAACGTCTTTATTATCATAATAGTGGAATTTCTTATCGGCAGAAAAATATTATCGGATGAAATTTTTGATAGCCATGGTACTTGTAACAGGATTCTGAGGGTCAACCTTGATAGATGTTATTGAGCATAAAACAGAAATAATTTAAAAAATTATTATTTTCGTTAAAAAATAGTTAAGTATATATAAATTCAAATTCAAAAAGAGTAAATAATTATTAACAATATATAATGCATAATTTAATTTTAAAATTTAAATTAGAAAACTAATTACTGCATAACCTACCTAACTTTGTCCTAAATTGTCGAGTGGCCTATTGTTAGACTGTCACTTAATTTAATGTGGAGGCTTTTTCTTCTTCTTTTAATAATATATAGATTATGCGATGCAATTGTAAATTTATTACCTATTTATAGGTAATTTTCACAAATTAGATTTGATAAATGATTTAAAAATTTGACAATTAATAGCCTATAACAGAAGAAATTATAAATAATTATTTGTAGGCAAAGAATTAATAATAGATGTAGATAATTTGCTTTAGTGGGTAAAAAAGAAGAAGAAAATTTGAATTCAGAGTGTTTCCTTAAGGAATTTAATCCCCTCCTTGTATCAAGGTTATAGATTATTTTCTCCTAGGATAGAACGAATTACACACTGATGTAGTGGTACTTCATACCCTAGTGTTTTAGCGAACACAAAGTTGGGCAGTAAATCACACTTACTGCTGATTTCTTTGAACTTAAAACAATGCAGAAGAAGGAGACACTCAGAAATTCGTATGAAAATTCTGAGTGAATGGACTTGTATTTATAGCCAATATTGAGCCAAAATCTGAAGAGGTGCAACTCTTCAGAATGACTGTTTATGCAAAACGGCCACAACATAACTGTCATAACATAAATGACTATTTACTCAACAATATAGAGGAAAAATGAAGAGGAAAAATTGAAAAGGGTAGCTTAATATTCAATTACACAACTGAAAAACGGAAAACTGATTAGATTTAATATTAATATTTAACAACATTTCTGTTAATATTTTACTATTAACAAATAAATTTGATCCAAAAAACTAATAAACCAATTGACCAAATTCGAAGCCGAAGCTGAGCTGAGTCGAGCAATGACGACGGTGCGAGGCTTGCCTTTTTTCAATTCTTTAAGAGCTAGAAGAAGAGCAATTGCTTATTTACCAATAAAATACCACTTCCTCTTCCCAGTATGGGATAGTGTTCCTTCATCAAAGGGGGAAACCGAAGCCTAGCCGAGTGAGCGGCGACGACGGCGCAAGGCTTACCTTCTTCTAAACTCTTTAAGATCTAGAAAAAGAGAAATTGTTTATATAGACAAAAAAAACTTCTTCCTCTTCCATTATGGGACAATGTTCCTTCATTAAGGGGGGAAACTTAAAATTTTTACTTTCCTCCATTTACCATTCAACCTCTTTTAAACATTTAATATACTTAAAACCCCCACCATAAATTACTAATTTGGTCATGTCATTTTATGTTTCAAGAAAAATGTTTGAAACAGTAGTTTAAAAGTGAATTTCATGTACAGGTTTTCAAAGGTAAAAAGGTTTAATGACGACCTAAAGTTACACCCGTTTATTATTCCAGATGCTAAACTTACAATATTTTTACTTAAACATCTCCACTTGAGTGAGATGATACTCCAGTAGAAATATACCCATGAGTTTCACGTCATTTTGTTTAATTATAGAAAATTTGAAAGAAGTCAAGTCTAACCATTGTCGCGCGTCCCGCCAACTCCATGTTAGTTGGAGCTGGTGGGGGAGTGGGGAAGACAGAAGACCAAAGTTGACTACTCATAATTATTTAGTTAAACAAAATTGGCATATGGGTTGCTACTAATCATTAATCAATTCTTAACTATAACCCACGTTTGTCCCTTCATATTTAGTTTAATCCATATTTTTCTCTTCACACGTGGAAATGCAAAATACTATTTACGCGGCACCGTCCATGGTTGGCAAAATACTATGACATAAAGTTACTCATAATCGTTGCTCATATATGTTTTTTAATTGTTAGAGCTCGCCAAGCAACTCCAGGAGGTCAATATAGTGGGTCCAGTCTATGTCCTGAAACAAAACTACGTTTTTCCTCAGTTATAATATAAATAGCATCACAGCAAGAAGTCCAAAAATCCAAACCTTTGGAGAAAGAAGACCATTCAGCTGAATACTCCAACTTAGCATCCAAATCTCTTGAAAATTAATATGGAACATAAAGGATTAAGCACCAACATGAGGAGACTCCTCCTTCTAATTAATTGTCTTATACTCGCTGTTGGTATCTGTGGTGGCCCTTTAATGATGCGTCTATATTATGTCGAAGGAGGTTCAAGAGTATGGTTCAGTAGCTGGTTACAAACTGCTGGATGGCCAGTCACCCTTATACCTCTTGCCATCCTATACTTTTATCGTCGAAAAACCGAAGGTTCTAATACCAAGTTTTACTTTATAACACCCCGAATTTTCATTGCATCATTCGGCATTGGCGTTGTAACTGGCCTTGATGATTTTCTTTATTCGTGGGGTGGGTCAAAACTCCCTGTGTCAACCTCTTCAATTCTTCTTGCTGCTCAACTTGCCTTCACGGCAGTAGGTGCTTTCTTCATAGTAAAGTTAAAGTTCACACCCTACTCCATCAATGCAGTAATTTTGTTGACAGTTGGTGCTGTTTTATTGGGTATTCGATCTAATGGTGATCGACCAGAAGGTGTGACAAGTAAAGCCTATATTCTTGGTTTTATGATGACACTTCTCGCGGCAGCTTTGTATGGAGTCATTTTGCCTTGTATTGAGTTGATTTACTTGAAGGCAAAACAAGCTATTAGTGCTACGTTGGTATTGGAGATTCAGATGGTCATGTGTCTTGCTGCTACTGCTTTTTGCACCGTAGGAATGATCGTCAATAACGATTTTCAGGTACTGTTTTCTTCCCTCGTAACTCATTGCTACACATGCATCTTATTCTCCATTGCGTTTTTGTTATACCATTCTTTTGTGGGTTTTACTTCTATGCTACATTAATTTAAAATCTTTTACACTGTCAAGTCATATTACAAGATAATTATCGTTGAATTTTATATTACAGTAGTTTGATAACCTAATAAAAAGAACTTTATAGTGTAAAGCTAAATAATTCAAAACTTTTTTTTTTGATCCGTTTTAAGTAAAAGACATATTTATACATTTGAAAGTATTTAACTTTAAATTTTTTGTTTTAGCCTAAATAAAATATCTTTTATAACCATACAATATTATGCAAGTTTGAAATTACAAGTTTGAAAAGTATTTAAAACCGACAAATGTTATATAACACGTTTCATAAATTTATTTTTTAATTTCAAATTTCGTGTAAATACAAATTACTGTACGTAACTTGAAACAGGGAGAATCATATTTCTCTCGTTTAGTATTAATTACCATTTGATACATAAGGCCTTCAAATGACAAGTCGATTAACTTCTCTTTAAGTGATGTATTGGCGTTTACCAACAATCAATAATCCATCTTTCAGGGCTTCTTATATTCGTTGGAAACTTCTTCTTTTTTCGTTTATTTCTTCCTATTTCAATTCCCTTAATTTTTTTAATCTTAATGACAAGAGAAAGAACAAAAGCTTGTGATGAGTTGTGAATTTTGACTTTACCAGTAGGACATTAATATTGTGGGGGGTTTGGGTTGACTGAGACATATTATGTATATGTCAATAATATATGAAAACAAGGTAGTACTGGATTTAATTTTGTTTAAGCTATAGACAATCTCTTTAATGAGCAAGGATTAATATATTGATCAAATTTGCAGGCAATATCAAGAGAAGCAAGACAATTTAACCTCGGAGAAGCTAGATATTATACAGTGATAGTATGGACTGCCATTATTTGGCAATGCTTCTTCGTGGGTGTTATTGGAGTCATTTACTGCTCTTCTTCTTTGATGTCCGGAGTTATGATCGCAGTTTTACTCCCTGTTACTGAGGTATTAGCTGTAGTTTTTTATAGGGAAAATTTTTCAGGTGAGAAGGGCCTTGCTCTCTTTCTTTCTCTTTGGGGTTTCGTCTCATACTTTTACGGAGAGTTCAGACAAACAAAGAAACAGAAGAATAAAACTCTAGAAATCGAAACGACAACGATGTATACTGAGTCTGTATGATTTATTGATTCTGTTTGATTTACTATAAGGAGGTATATTTACTTCCTATTACTGAGGTATTAGCTGTAGTTTTTTATAGGGAAAACTTTTCAGGTGAGAAGGGCCTTGCTCTCTTTCTTTCTATTTGGGGTTTCGTCTCATACTTTTACGGAGAGTTCAGACAAACAAAGAAACAGAAGAATAAAACTCTAGAAATCGAAACGATAATGATGTATATTGAGTCTGTATGATTTATGAGTCTGTTTGATTTACTATAATGTCTATACATGATACAAACTTTCAATTTTTTTTGTAGAAATAATATATGCCGTTTCCCTTTCATTGCTACTTTCATTATGTTTGTGAAAGGGTTTGTTTCTTTAAAATTTCTGATGTTCCTCAAAAATTTATAATGCAACACTTGGGAGATTTGCAGTTGCCAATAATTACTCATTTTTCATGACTAATTCAATATTTTATGACACTATAATTAAGTTCTAACTAAAGAACAAGAGTTTAATGGATATTGCTTAACTAATATTTTTAAAGGCACTAGACCGTATGTTGTCAACATTCATCTTGTAGTTGTGAAAAATAAGAACTACGAGTTGTTAATTGTGAACAAAATCTTAAGAATTTCTTTCATCCTCGCAGTAAAGCCAAACGTCAACAACATGACGGATTTAAGGAAAGGAAGGGTATTCACTCGAATCTCCTTTGGTCGAAAATAATACAGTAAATATAAGATAAAATCTGTTTTCTACCTTTATATATTATGATTTGAATCCCCTAGACGTAGCACAAAAACATAGCTTAGTTCTCATGCAGGTTTAAAACCTTTGTAACGTCATTGGTTCTATCCGCACTAGCTACAACTTCTATAACGTTTTCCTTTTTTTGATCCCTCTTGGTGGTAATCTTGCCTCTGCCACTGACAACAACCCTGTAAAATCATACTAGTGGAGTCTGGAGAGTAATGTGTATGCAGACCTTATTCCTACCCCGAAAGAGTAGACACTACAAAAAAAAACAGTGTTTAATGTCGAAATTTAGCGACAAGCGATATTCCGTAGCTAAATAATGACGGATTAGCGACAAAATTCGTATTTGTCGCCAAATAAGCTAGAAGGTAACTACTACAGCAACAACAACCCAGTATAATCCCACTTAGTGGGGTCTGGGGAGGGTAGTGTGTACGCAGACCTTACCCCTACCCTTGGGTAGAGAGACTGTTTCCAAATAGACCCTCAGCATCCTTCCCTCCAAGAACTTCCCACCTTGCTCTTGGGGAGACTCGAACTCACAACCTCTTGGTTGGAAGTGGGGGTTGCTTACCATCAGAGCAACCCCTTTTGTCAAATAAGCTAGAAGATAATTTGTACAAAATATAGCAACTGATTAGCGACAAAAACTTAAATTCCTCGCTAAAATTGACGCTAAATATTAGCGCCTTCATTTTAGCTACAAAATTAGCAACGAATTCTGGGCGACAGAAAATATTGAATCTTAGCGACAAATTTGACGTCTGACAATCTGTCGCAGAATTTATTTTAATTATCAAGGCATTCGAAAGTTATCTGCAACAAAATATTCCATCGCTAATTTTCTAAAATATAATTTCATTAAATACTATTAGCGACAGAATTTCGGTCCGTCAGTATTCCGTCGTTTAATTTCCGTCCCCAAAACTGAATTACCCTAGCTAGGTAAAAGATCTTCCCAAGGGCAACAAACACCCTGATTTCTCATTCTTCCTATTTCTTCTCTTCCTCTTGAACGAAGGCACAAACACAGACCTCAGTACCTCCATTTTTTCAGTCGACGGTCAGCATCATAGGTTTTCAGTCATGTGTTATGTTAAACTATGCTCTCTATGTATGTTAAACTATTTGATTCAAATTGTCATAACCATAAGAGTAAGGAAACGCTTAACAAGAATACTGAAAAATTGAGAATATATGTTTTTCCATGATAAAATCAATGCAATTTTATAAGGATTATCATGTATGTTATAAAAAAGTGTTGACAAGGAAAGAAATATACTTCAGGTATTTTTAACTCTTTAACATTTAAGTGCCATAGTCATAGCAATTGCTGCAGTTGGATCCTGAATTGGCAGTAGTTGCTCCAGCAGTCATAGCAGCAACAGCTGCTCCTACTTTTATACCTCCTGCAGCTTAAACAAGCTTTCACAACTTCTTATTAATTTTAATATTAAATAGGAACATGGACAATCTAGAGCGTTATTGGATGTACAAAAGGTTGGATGGCTGAGGGGGTATTAATTCAAGTTTCATAATTGGTATGAACATGTTTCTCCAATTTGCTTGTTCTAAGCGCAATCGCATGAGTGGTGACAATGTTAGAAGTATCAAGGGTAAAAAGATGTGACCGGTGAGATGTCTTCTAGTGGTGATTTGCATGGTGGCGCTCAACCTGAATCGGGATATGAGAATCCATATCGATAAATGATCTTGGATGCAGCTGGAGCCAATTTTTGCCATGGTTTAAGCTGGCAGTCTTATAATAATACTGAACCCGAGTCGTCTCTTTCTTGTGAATCTTCATAGAGGCTGAGCCTAAACCTTCAATGGAGGCAGAGCCTAATCCTTCAATGGAGGAGGATCCATGACTTGAGTGACAAAGGTTTTATGATTTGCTACAGGCTGCTGATACAAAATTATACCCTGGTTCTTCCCTCTCTCAACTTGTAGTGGTTTCCAGGATGCCAAATACTAAAATGGAGAATACTTTATCTCAAAGAGGTTATAACCAAATGATGCAATTGTTGAAACAGGCTTTACAAGAAGTTAACACAATGCTTGATAACTATTTACGAGACCAAGAAGCTATTGCGTAGCTTGGGTTTGCTAGTAGAAAAGATTAATTGTTGTAATTCTGGATGTATTTTGTATTGGGATGAAGATGAGGATCTCACATCTACCAAGTTTTGTGGCCACTAGTGGTACAAACGTCGTGTCGGTTCTCGTAAGAGGAAATTAATCCCTTAGAAAAAACGTATTATTTTCCTTTGATTCCTAGATTGCGGATATTATACGCATCTCATGCTACAGCCGCTGACATGAAATGGAATCATGAGCACATACAAGAGGAGGGTGTAATGCGTCATCTATCAGACTCTGAGGCTTGGAAGCATTTCAATGAAACTCATCCCCTTTTTTGCTGTTGAACTAAGAAATGTGAGGTTGGGATTATGTACTGATGGTTTTCAGTGGTCATTCAGGGAGGAAATACTCATCATGTCCACTGATTGTCACTCCATACAATTCTCCAAGGATGTGTATGAAAGAGGTGTACGTGTTCTTAACTGTCATCGTTCCAGGGCCAAACAATCCTAAAAAAAACATTGTTGCTTATCTAGAATCTTTAATAAAGGAATTGACCTTGTTGTGGGAGACGGGTGTAGAAGCCATTGACATCTTAAAAAAAACAAATTTTCAATTAAGGGCCGCTTATATGTGGACAATCAATGACTTTCCAGCATATTCTATGTTATCTGGATGGAGCACTGCTGGTAACTTAGCATGTCCTTATTGTGTGGAGGAAGCACAATCCTTTAGATTATGTCATGGTGGGAAAAGAACTTGGTTTGACAGTCATAGAATGTTTCTTGACCAAAATCATCCATTTAGGAGATATTGTAAAATTCTTTCATAAAGGTCAGACTATCAGAAGGCTACCACCACCCCATTAGGACAGGAGAGGAAATCTTGAACGAAATTTGTGAGTTGGGACTGAGAAAAGTAACTAAGCTAGATGCAGAAAAAGTTAATGTGAGAATTTCTAGGTGTTGTAGATAGAAAAAGAGAAGCATATTTTGGGATTTTCCTTATTGGAGCTCTAACATGATTTGCCATAATCTCGACGTCATGCATATTAAGAAGAACATCTTTGATAATGTATTTAACACAGTTCTTAACGTTGATGGTAAAGCAAAAGACAATCCAAAGACAAGTGAAGATATGGTAAACTATTGCGATCTACCGCAATATGCAAAGAATCCTATTGATGGAAGCTATCCCAAAGCTGCATATGTAATAGAGAAGAATCAAAAAATTGTCTTGTTAAATTGGTTGGAAACTGTAAAGTTTGCATATGGGTATGTTTCGAATTTGAGTCGGTGCCTAGACACAGACAAGTATAAATTATTTAGTATGAAAAGTCATGATTGCCATGTGGTCATGCAACGATAAATGCTTATTGCCTTTCATGAGCTACTTCCTAGTAACGCGTGGCAAGCACTTACGGAATTGAGCTTATTTTTTAAGGATATCTCCTCGACTGTTCTTCGAGTGGTGGATATGGAGAGATTAGAGGCAGACATCCCATATATCTTTTGTAAGTTGGAGCGTATATTTCTATCTGGATTCTTTAACTCAATGGAACATATGCCTGTACATCTGCCATATGAAGCAAGGATTGCTAGACCTGTACAATACAGATGGATATATCCTTTTGAGAGGTTATGAACTTTTTATGCTCTTTTTATAGCAGATATGATACACATGAATTTATGTATTTAATGGTCTATCCATTTACTTGTATTGGTACCTTCGAAGTCTTAAAAATGACATGGAATAAAGCTGGTGTTGAGGGTTCAATTTGCGAAGCATGCTTGATGATGGAATCAACACAATTGTTTTCTCATAATTTTGACCTTGTGTCATGAGACGTAATCATAATGTGGCCCGTAATTATGATGGTGGTGTTATGGAATATCTTGAATGAAATTTATCAATATTCTCCCATCCAGGCCGACTATGGGGAGAAGGAAAAAAGAGAATGTTGTCCTTCGAAGAAATCAAGGTAGCCCAAACTTATATTCTACTAAATTGTGTAGAGGTTGAGCTGTTTGTAAGGTATTATTTTTTAATAATAATAAATATATCCATTTATTTTGAGTATGTATTTAACTTATTTTTTTTGCAATGATGTATGTACATACAACGGTTGGAAGAAGAATTCCCTAACGTTTCTCAGGATCAAATAAATGAAAGTCTCGAAACGTGTTTTGCTATATGGTTCAAGGAATATGAAAAACTGTAAAAATAATTATCTTTGAAGCAATTATGTACTTAAATTGGCTTGTTATATTTAACCAAGTCTTATATATTTTTTGAAGTAGGTTCGATGCAACGACCTTGAGAACCAATTCTTGCGTAGTCTTTGGACCATTAATAAGCGCAAAATGTCATCCTGTGTATTTTGTTAATGGATACAAATTTCACATGGAATGTCATGGTAGTGCAAGATCAAAAATTAATAGTGGAGTTTGTATCGCGGATCCAAATGTTGGTGATTATTATGAATGAATACAAGAGATTATACAATTGGAATACCGCAATGAACCTTTAAAGCAAACTGTGTTATTCAAGTGTGAATGGTTTGATCCAACTGTGAATGTTAGTGTTGAAGAGCATAACCAATACAAACTAGTCGATGTGAACCATCGTCATCGTTTTAACAAGTACGAGCCTTTTATTCTTGCGACGCAAGAAACTTAAGTGTGTTATGTGCCTTATCCTAGCACGAAAAAGGACAAAAATGATTGGCTAGCTGTTTTGAAAGTTAAACCTCGGGATGTTATTGAACTTCCTGATGAGGCAATAACATCAACTCCAGAACCGACTCTTCCATTCCAAGTTGAAGAAGTTGAAGTCCATTTGATAGATATGAATTTCACCACTGATGAGAATATAATCTTACATGATCCAAATGGGGATGTAATTGAAATGGTTGAACCCATTAATAATGGATTATTGATAGATCAAGAGTTCGAAGAGAATCTTCAGAAGACGAGTATGAAACTGAGGATGAAAATGAGGAGGATAATGAGGAAGAGTTTGAACAAGAAACAGATGATGACTAGTGTGTTGATAATGCGCTACTATATTTTTATTGTATTTTGGTATTCTAGTAATCTGTGTGGTATGATATAAGTCATGTATCTATTTTGTAGTATAATCTATAGAGAATCGAATTGAATACCATTTTTGTAGTAATCTAAATGGTATAGTACTCTTCTAGATTACATTGTGTTGAAATCAAATACCACGTTTGTAGCTGTATTTTCTGCTTTGTGTTGCTTCAATATTGGATTCTTTTGATGAAACTACCTCTGTTTCTTTGCTGCTAAAATGAGCTAAAGAAGGGAGACTTCTAGGCCACTGGTACGACTTCTAGTAAGTTAATATTTTCCCAGAAATCTGATATGAGAAGTGATTTCAGGTTCTTGGCTGTTGTTTTGCATTATAATGATACTGTTATATGCATTATGCTATATATTTTGGACCTTGTTGAATTTATATTAGTATCCGTGACTTTTTATTAAGTGTATTAAATAGTGTATGTAATATGCTTGATCACTCTCTCCCCAATACTTTTTAAGCCGCCCTTTACGTATTCACATGCCCTCCACAACTAGCTGCTCACACTCCTTACCGGAGCATCTGGGCTTCTCCTCTGAACATACTCGAATCATTTGAGCTTCGCTTCGTGTTCTTGATATCAATGGGAGCTATTTGCACCTTCTCCCGAATATCATCATTCCTAATCTTATCCATTCTAGTGTGCCTGCACATCTACCTCAATATTCTCATTTCTGCTAGACAAAAATCCTACTAGACTAGTCTCACAAAGGTACAAAGCAAAGCCAAATGTCCTGAATTTCAAATTAAATCAGTATGTTTCCATTTGAAAAAAGACTTCTAATTTTTAGAAAATTCAGCTAAACAAGTTATAGACGGACAAGACAACTAACTAGATCATGGCACCCTAAATAAATGATGATTTCACTTTCAATTTGGGCCTGATTCGTAAAAGAAAAAATAAAGTCCTAAATTTCACATTATTATTCTTTTTCCCCCTTTCCTATAGCCCGTTACCTGGCGGTGTAACGACCCGTCACTACCCGAATTTTCCGCCGTTAAAATTGTGATGGCGCTTAATCTTTTAGTTGCTAGGCAAGATAAGATATAGAAATTAAATACGCTACCCATTAAGTAATTCACTAGATGACAATAATTTATAACATCACCAATTAATAAAGTGCGGAAGTTTGTAATTACCCAAATACTTATACACGACTACCTAGAAACTGGTGTCACAAGTTACTAACTTCTAAGAGTCACTACAATCACTGGCTGAAGGGAAATACAACTATCTTTGAAGTAAAGTAAAAATAGTAAACTAGGATAACTGAAAGGGGAGTCCAGGGTTTGCAGACGCTGGTAGATCTACCATGGGCATCCTGTTGAAAGCAGCAACCCAATTTTGGTCAACACGGTTCGGTACCGAAATCTCGATAGAAAGTACAGAGTGTAGTATCAGTACAACCGACCCCATGTACAGGTAAGTACCGAGCCTAGGATGCGAAAATAACATGAACCTATGCAGTTAAATCATATACAAGAAGACAACGACAAATAGGAATTAAGGAGATATTAACGAAAAGGGGAAAACATAATGAGAGAAATATCATATCTTGAAAATAGAACATTAAAGAAACGCAATAAATAGCAAGCTTTGTACAACCGAAAGTAATGACATAGAAAACTAGTACATGGCATCATCCTTCGTGCTTTTACTCTCATTCTCACCGTAAGAAACAATAGAAACAACATGACATTACCATTCGTGCATTAATTTTATCATAACATGGCACGATATCACCCTCTGTGCATTAACTCTCTCATAACATTGCACATTATCACATATTCTACATTATCACTCACATAATATGGCACGACATCACCCCTCGTGCATTATCACTCCCTCACCAAATATTGCAGGAAATCACCCTTCGTGGTTATAATACTCTCCGTCACCAAGACAATGAACAAGAACATCAGGGAGATAGAAATATCAAGAATTAGTCTTACGTCAACCTTTAATTCCACAATGGCAGGCTCAACTCTGAGTTAATACTCAATCAGTACAAAAATTCGTAAAAACATGATAAGAGTTGCTCAACACGTGGAATGACAAGTTTAAACAAGAAATATATGATTAAGGAGTACAACAGTTATAAGAATAAGACAAACTTGCATGCTATGACTCGACAACAATACATAGGTGCTTGTCACCTTACCTATACGTTGTACTCAATATCAATACACGTAGCAAATAGGAAAGTAATACCTAATCCCTCAAGCGAGGGTTAGACCCAACACTTACATCGCCGCCGTAGGCCACTCAAAGCTTAATCACAACTTTTCCCCTGATACAAGACTCCAAACTAATATAATCTAGCAAACTACAAACAACACGATTCAATTTAAGCCTTAAGAACTACCCATGATAGCAATAAATTCAATTTAATTCATTTTAGAAAAACTCAACACCAGGACAGCTTGGTCCCAGACCAAAATTCTAACCGAAACATGATTATCCATTCACCCTCATGCCTGGATATACAATTATTTTTGGAATCCGACCTCAATTTGAGGTCTTACTCCCCAAATTTTAAAATTCTTAAGTCCTACCCAAAAGTCCTCAATTCTACCATTAAAACCCCAGATTTTGGGATAGAATCTTGTATAAAGAAGTAAAAGAGTGAAATGAATGAGTAAAGAAATCACTTACTTATAGTTTGGGGAACAAGCAGTGTTCGAAAAATCGCCTTTTGTGTTTTAGGGTTTAAAAAATTGAAAATATGAATGCAAACTCCCGCTTTTATAGCACCCCTCAAATCTATACTACAAGGTCCACAAAATTTTGGGTGTGGTAGCGAACCTCCACCGTGGTCCGCGTTAGTATGGGTGCGGCTACGAAAGCTGAGGTTACCTTACTGCAGTGCACGAGGTCGCAGCGTGGCCGTATTTTTCTACTGCAGTCCGCAAATTTCACTCTGCAGCCGCACTCCTAAGATCTGATACCCACAATTTCTGCAACTAACCAAGACTAGCTCTTTTTCTAAGTCTAGACATCTCGTAGCCTGTTCGAAATTCACCCGAACCCTCGGGGTTCTAAACATAATACACACACAAGTCATAATGCACAATATGAACTTGCGGGGGCTATCAAATAACACCTAAAACTACAAATTTAACACCAAACTGCTTGAAATCTTCAAGAGAGTTTTAGAACTTCTAACTTTTCGACCAAAGGTCTGAATCATGTCAAATCAGTCTCGTTCCTCCCCAAATTTCACAGATAAGGTATAAATATCATAACGGACATGTACATGGACCTGGAACCAAATTTTGGTTCAGATACCATCAAGATTAAATTCTTTAGATTATTAGATTTTCACCTTTTCAATTTTCTTTAATAATTCATTTCTCGTGCTAAGGACCTCAGAATTTAATTTTGGGCATACGCTGAATTCACATATTTTTATGCGGACCCACCGGCACCGTCAAAATAAAGGTCGAGGTCCGTTTACTCAAAACGTTGACTGAAGTCAATTAAAATCAACTTTTAAAGGAAAAAATTACTATTTCATTTATTTTTCACATAAAACATTCCGAAAATGCACCCGGACTGTGCCTTCACATCTAGAAGGAATAGAATAGGTGTATTAAGGCTTCAGAATACTGAATTGGATTCTATAACACAAGATGACCTTTCGGGTCATTCCATGACTGGGACGATCGTTTTGATAGTTAGAGACCTGACCAATTTTAACTGCTTCCTCCATATATATTTCTACTTTTGTGACTTAATGACATTATTCATTTTGTGTGTTGAAGTGTTTTGGGATACTTAGTCCCTAAACGGAGTCTTAAGTCTTACAATTAGACCATAATCAGAGCTATGTAAAGATGACTCCAGAATGGAGTTCCGTTAATTCTTTTTGCTATGATGGGTGATTATGGGCTTAAGGGCGTATTCGGATTATGTTTTGGAGGTCTTTAGTTTATTTAGGTTTGAAATGACGAATGTCGAATTTTTGGAGTTTTGGACTGCTAGTGGACTTGTTGATATCAGGGTTGGAATCTGATTTCGAAAGTTGGAGTAGGTCCACAGTGTTGAATATGACTTGTGTGAAAAATTTGAGGTCAATCAGACATGGTTTGGTTGGTTTCTGAATCGGTTGTCGAATTTGAAAGTTTCAAGGTCTTTAAGCTTGAATTGGAGGTTGATTGATTTTTAGCATTATTTGATGTGATCTCGACTAAGTTCATATGGCGTTTTATGATTGGTAGGTATGTTTGATTGAGGTCCTAGGGGCCTCGGGTGAGTTTCGGGTGCCTAACTGGTTGGTTTGAGGTTTATGGAATTTACTGAAGTTGTTGCACCTGGTGTTTACGCACCTGCACACCTTGGTCCGTAGGTGTGGAGCCGCAAAAGCGGTTAAGGAACCGTAAAAGAGGAATTTGGCCAATCCAGCTAGGCCCGCTGATGCGGTGAGGAGTTCTGAGAAGTGGAGGAGCAGAAGCGGTTGGGGAGTACAGGAGAGGGCTTGCAGATGCAGCCCAGTGCTCACAGATGCGACCCCAACCCACTTAAGTGAATTCCGCGCATGCAATAGAATTTCCGCAGGTCCAACGTTGCGGTTTCGAGGAAGAATACGCAGGTGTGGTTCGACTGGCAGAAAAAGGTCAAAACTGAGGGTTTGATATTATTCTCTATTTTTGGACCTAGAGTGCTCGGATTGAGGCGACATTTTGAGGGATTTTCAGAAGAAGCTTGTGTGTAACGATTCCTTACTCGATTTTTGTTGAATTTCATTAATATATTATTGTTTTCTTCATTCAATCAAGGAATTTGGGGAAGAAAGTTCAGAAAATGCGAAAAATGCTTCCCAATCAAAACAGACTTAGCTTGAGGATAGGGAAACAACTTCAGTGGAGGTGCAGTGGAGGCTCAAGAGATACAAAACATACTTTATTGTTATTTTTTTGTTATTGATATTAGTTCAGACCTTTAATTATCTAGAACGCGGTTCACTCAATGGAAGTCTACATACTGATAATCCACCATGAAATAATAAGCAAAGTCTCTCACACATATAATTTTTTTCAATAATTTCATCTCTAATTCTATGACACAACGCCTCCATATTAACAGAAAACTTGTTTTGCATTTCTAATGGAATACTAGAAGGCTTATCTCCTTCCTAAATCACTGCAGGAACGTCTTTATTATCATAATAGTGGAATTTCTTATCGGCGGAAAAATATTATCGGATGAAATTTTTGATAGCCATGGTACTTGTAACAGGATTCAGAGGGTCAACCTTGATAGATGTTATTGAGCATAAAATAGAAATAATTTTTATTTTCGTTAAAAAATAGTTAAGTATATATAAATTCAAATTCAAAAAGAGTAAATAATTATTAACAATATATAATTCATAATTTAAATTAAAAAACTAATTACTACATAACCTACCTAACTTTGTCCTAAATAGTCGAGTGGCCTATTGTTAGACTGTCACTTAATTTAATGTGGAGGCTTTTTCTTCTTCTTTTAATAATATATAGATTATGCGATGCAATTGTAAATTTATTACCTATTTATAGGTAATTTTCACAAATTAGATTTGATTAATGATTTAAAAATTTGACAATTAATAGCCTATAACAGAAGAAATTATAAATAATTATTTGTATGCAAAGAATTAATAATAGATGTAGATAACTTGCTTTAGTGTGTAAAAAAGAAGAAAAAATTTGAATTCAGAGTGTTTCCTTAAGGAATTTAATCCCCTCCTTGTATCAAGGTTATAGATAATTTTCTCCTAGGATAGAACGAATTACACACTGATGTAGTGGTACTTCATACCCTAGTGTTTTAGCGAACACAAAGTTGGGCAGTAAATCACACTTACTGCTGATTTCTTTGAACTTAAAACAATGCAGAAGAAGGAGACACTCAGAAATTCGTATGAAAATTCTGAGTGAAATGACTTGTATTTATAGCCAATATTGAGCCAAAATTTGAAGAGGTGCAACTCTTCAGAATGACTGTTTATGCAAAACGGCCACAACATAGATGTCATAACGTAAATGACTATTTACTCAACCATATAGAGGAAAAATAAAGAGGAAAAATTGAAGAGGGTAGTTTAATATTCAATTACACAACTAAAAAACGAAAAACTGATTAGGTTTAATATTATTATTTAATAACATTTCTGTTAATATTTTATTATTAACAAATAAATTTGATCCAAAAAACTAATAAACCAATTGACCAAATTCGAAGCCGAAGCTGAGCTGAGTCGAGCAATGACGACGGTGCGAGGCTTGCCTTTTTTCAATTCTTTAAGAGCTAGAAGAAGAGCAATTGCTTATTTACCAATAAAATACCACTTCCTCTTCCCAGTATGGGATAGTGTTCCTTCATCAAAGGGGGAAACCGAAGCCTAGCCGAGTGAGCGGCGACGACGGCGCAAGGCTTACCTTCTTCTAAACTCTTTAAGATCTAGAAAAAGAGAAATTGTTTATATAGACAAAAAAAACTTCTTCCTCTTCCATTATGGGACAATGTTCCTTCATTAAGGGGGGAAACTTAAAATTTTTACTTTCCTCCATTTACCATTCAACCTCTTTTAAACATTTAATATACTTAAAACCCCCACCATAAATTACTAATTTGGTCATGTCATTTTATGTTTCAAGAAAAATGTTTGAAACAGTAGTTTAAAAGTGAATTTCATGTACAGGTTTTCAAAGGTAAAAAGGTTTAATGACGACCTAAAGTTACACCCGTTTATTATTCCAGATGCTAAACTTACAATATTTTTACTTAAACATCTCCACTTGAGTGAGATGATACTCCAGTAGAAATATACCCATGAGTTTCACGTCATTTTGTTTAATTATAGAAAATTTGAAAGAAGTCAAGTCTAACCATTGTCGCGCGTCCCGCCAACTCCATGTTAGTTGGAGCTGGTGGGGGAGTGGGGAAGACAGAAGACCAAAGTTGACTACTCATAATTATTTAGTTAAACAAAATTGGCATATGGGTTGCTACTAATCATTAATCAATTCTTAACTATAACCCACGTTTGTCCCTTCATATTTAGTTTAATCCATATTTTTCTCTTCACACGTGGAAATGCAAAATACTATTTACGCGGCACCGTCCATGGTTGGCAAAATACTATGACATAAAGTTACTCATAATCGTTGCTCATATATGTTTTTTAATTGTTAGAGCTCGCCAAGCAACTCCAGGAGGTCAATATAGTGGGTCCAGTCTATGTCCTGAAACAAAACTACGTTTTTCCTCAGTTATAATATAAATAGCATCACAGCAAGAAGTCCAAAAATCCAAACCTTTGGAGAAAGAAGACCATTCAGCTGAATACTCCAACTTAGCATCCAAATCTCTTGAAAATTAATATGGAACATAAAGGATTAAGCACCAACATGAGGAGACTTCTCCTTCTAATTAATTGTCTTATACTCGCTGTTGGTATCTGTGGTGGCCCTTTAATGATGCGTCTATATTATGTCGAAGGAGGTTCAAGAGTATGGTTCAGTAGCTGGTTACAAACTGCTGGATGGCCAGTCACCCTTATACCTCTTGCCATCCTATACTTTTATCGTCGAAAAACCGAAGGTTCTAATACCAAGTTTTACTTTATAACACCCCGAATTTTCATTGCATCATTCGGCATTGGCGTTGTAACTGGCCTTGATGATTTTCTTTATTCGTGGGGTGGGTCAAAACTCCCTGTGTCAACCTCTTCACTTCTTCTTGCTGCTCAACTTGCCTTCACGGCAGTAGGTGCTTTCTTCATAGTAAAGTTAAAGTTCACACCCTACTCCATCAATGCAGTAATTTTGTTGACAGTTGGTGCTGTTTTATTGGGTATTCGATCTAATGGTGATCGACCAGAAGGTGTGACAAGTAAAGCCTATATTCTTGGTTTTATGATGACACTTCTCGCGGCAGCTTTGTATGGAGTCATTTTGCCTTGTATTGAGTTGATTTACTTGAAGGCAAAACAAGCTATTAGTGCTACGTTGGTATTGGAGATTCAGATGGTCATGTGTCTTGCTGCTACTGCTTTTTGCACCGTAGGAATGATCGTCAATAACGATTTTCAGGTACTGTTTTCTTCCCTCGTAACTCATTGCTACACATGCATCTTATTCTCCATTGCGTTTTTGTTATACCATTCTTTTGTGGGTTTGACTTCTATGCGACATTAATTTAAAATCTTTTACACTGTCAAGTCATTTTACAAGATAATTATCGTTGAATTTTATATTACATTAGTTTCATAACCTCACAAAAAGAACTTTATAGTGTATAGGTAAATAATTCAAAAAAAAATTTGTATTGATCCGTTTTGAGTAAAAGACATATTTATGCGTTCGAAGGTATTAAACTTTAAATTTTTTGTTTTAGCCTAAATAAAATATCTTTTATAACCATACAATATTATACAAGTCTAAAATTACAAGTTTGAAAAGTATTTAAAACCGACAAATGTTATATAACACGTTGAAGACCCTAGTTTCATAAATTTATTTTTTAATTTTAAATTTCGTGTTGATACAAATTACTGTACGTAACTTGAAACAGGGAGAATCATATTTCTCTCGTTTAGTATTAATTACCATTTGATACATAAGGCCTTCAAATGACAAGTCTATCAACTTCTCTTTAAGTGATGTATTGGCGTTTACCAACAATCAATAATCCATCTTTCAGGGCTTCTTATATTCGTTCTAAACTTCTTTTGTTTCGTTTATTTCTTCTTATTTCAATTCCCTTAATTTTTTTTAATCTTAATGACAAGAGAAAGAACAAAAGCTTGTGATGAGTTGTGAGTTTTGACTTTACCAGTAGGACATTAATATTGTGGGGGTTTGGGTTGACTGAGACATATTATGTATATGTCAAAAATATATGAAAACAGGGTAGTACTGGATTTAATTTTGTTTATGCTATACACAATCTCTTTAAAGAGCAAGGATTAATATATTGTTCAAATTTGCAGGCAATATCAAGAGAAGCAAGACAATTTAACCTCGGAGAAGCTAGATATTATACAGTGATAGTATGGACTGCCATTATTTGGCAATGCTTCTTTGTGGGTGTTATTGGAGTCATTTACTGCTCTTCTTCTTTGATGTCCGGAGTTATGATCGCAGTTTTACTTCCTGTTACTGAGGTATTAGCTGTAGTTTTTTATAGGGAAAATTTTTCAGGTGAGAAGGGCCTTGCTCTCTTTCTTTCTCTTTGGGGTTTCGTCTCATACTTTTACGGAGAGTTTAGACAAACAAAGAAACAGAAGAATAAAACTCTAGAAATCGAAACGACAACGATGTATACTGAGTCTGTATGATTTATTGAGTCTGTTTGATTTACTATAATGTCTATACAGATACAAACTTTCAATTTTTTTTGTAGAAATAATACATGTCGTTTCCCTTTCATTGCTACTTTCATTATGTTTGTGAAAGGGTCTGTTTCTTTAAAATTTCTGATGTTCCTCTAATATTTATAATGCAAAACTTGGAAGAATTTGCAGTTGCCAATAATTACTCATTTTTCATGACTAATTCAATGTTTTATGACACTATAATTAAGTTTTAACTAAAGAACAAGAGTTTCATGGATATTGCTTAACTAATATTTTTAAAGGTACTGGACCGTATGTTACCAACATTCATCTTGTAGTTGTGAAAAATAAGAACTAGGAGTTGTAAATTGTGAACAGAATCTTAAGAATTTCTTTCGTCCTCGTTGGAAAGCCAAACATCAACCACAACAACAACAACCCACTAATATCTCACAAATAGAGAGGCTGTTTCCGAAATATCCCTGGCTCAAAAAAACCAAAAAGATAAAAGGATATAATATTAGTATCACCACGGAAAGCATTGGAAAACTAGGGACAACATGAAATTCAAAGAAAAAAAATACAAAGCAAAAGCAATAGCTAGTAAATATATAGGTCCTGCACTATAGAACGAAATAGTAAGATATCACATTGTCACTAGCTATCTTAAACAAAAACCCTACCAAACTAGTCTCATATGTTAGATCTAATTTTAGTGATGAAAATATTACATTTGATCTTTGTATAGGAACTCTTTGACAACATTCGAGATTGACGAAATCAATCAGCAATGGTCAATGAATCAACAGATTTGATATACAAGATTGACAAAGTCTATCAGGGGACGTCAAGGAACATAGACGCGATTAAACATAGAAGAAATCAATCAGAGAATAGTGACGAGATCAATTAAGGCTAAACTAAAGGAATCAAACAAATTAAGTATACTGAAGATCCTGCCGAATATTCAATCAAGCGTCTAAATATGGAAGGATCAAGATTCCGGGCTCACGCACAAGAAAAATCACAGCCTTACGTTCAAAACAGTCATTGCAGAACAACATTATTCTTGGAAAGAGTCAATCTCTTTCCAAGGATCAAATCTCGTGGGTTGGCAAATCTTTTCAGAATTCAAGCATCTCTCAAAGTATTTAAACTTGTAATCACACCTTAGCACATATATTTTGATCTAACCAAACACCCTCTCTTTGTTCTACTGCAAACAAACATTGTAGTTCTACTAAGTCCTGTTGCGTAACAAGTTAGAGAAGAAAGAGAAGAACACTGGTGATACATTGTATCAAAAGAGACGAGTGATATAGGAACTGAGCTATCGGTATAGATTACGCCATTCTCCTTGTACTTGAAGAAACTCATTCACTGAAAAGAACTCCCTTGCAACCCAGGGGGACTAAACTAGGATTCACATTAGCTCAGAATTAATATAAAAATTCTAGTGTCTTTAATTCCTGTAGTTACTTTCAGCATCTTATATTTTATTGTTACTGTTGTCAACCTATTACAACTAGTCGACTAATTGAAAAACTAGTCAACTAATAGTAATTAAGTTTAAAAATAAACAATTCATCCCCTCTTCTACTTCCAATTGGTAATAGAGCTCAGCTCAAATTTTGTTTTTGCTTAAAAGCTCGTGAGAAAAGATCATGGCAAATCAAGTTATCGTAGGAACACTTCCAAGAAGGAACTTTGTGTGACGATCCGGCTAGTCCTCTCATGAGTTACTTCTCCGTTTAACCTATTTTTCTTTTTTAAGCTTCATTATTCGTGTTTTGTGGTATCAGTCTTGTCGGATTTGATCCGGAATGAATTTTAGTAAGGTATGAGACACTTTATCTCTTCTAAGGAAGCTTAAATTGGAAAAGTTAACCGGATGTTGACTTATGTGTTAGAGGGCTTGGATGTCAATTCTGAGGGCTCGATTAGCTTCGGAAGGTGATCTGTGACTATACCGCCCTCTCTCTCTCTCTTTCTTTTACAGATTTGATTATACCACCACTCCTACCTACTTCAGGTAATTCTACATCTCTTATAGGTCCAACCAACACAAACGTATGTTCTAAATTTTTAGCTAGAGAAGAATTTACCTTAGAAGCGGAGTTCTAAGCGTTATAAGAGTCAGAAGACACATGTCCTCCCCCCTTACTAGCAGATTTGTGCGAATCAGAATCAGAGTTAGAATCATAGTCTTGAGCCTAACTTGCCTTTAGTTGCTCACTCAATTTCTTTGAGAGAGCAATAGATACCATCATTTTGCGAGCAAGCATTTTACTTTTATTAGCCTGGGTTTGGGAGTTGTGCTAGGTCGAGTAGGGGTAGATAAATTAGAGGGAGTGGGTTGTGGAGGTGTTCTAGAGTTGTCTTTTACATTTGTCATTATAGGTAACTTCTTGAGAGAATTGGTGAGTAATAATTGAGAGTCATGAAGGTTTTGAATTTTGAAGGTGCCAGGAGGTAATGATGAGTATTTAAAGGAAAATACTCATTTAATGGATAAAGGAAGCTTTAGAAGTAGTCAATTAGAGGTCTAATCAACCTGAAATTTAAGGTTGAATGAACGGTTAAGCTTCCCTAGATTTTAGCTAATTTTTGTGGTTTAGAATTCTAATACAGACGGAACTGGTTCAAAAACAAACTGATAGAATTTTCTAAGGAGATGAACCATGGTAGGACTTCTGCTCATGATTTAAATATTTATTTTTCTAATTGTGCAAAGTATAGAAAACATACTTTAGCATTGCTATGAACTAGGTTCGTCATTTAGAATTCTCTTGATCATGCCTCAATTTACCACAATAGAGAAAATTTTGTAAAAGATGAGTGAGTCATATTAACACATGTTACAGGAGTATACTATTTACTGTATGAAGATGAGTAAAAATTAATCTAGATATTTACACAAGTTCATATTTCCTAGCCAATTGTTTTTTTCATTTATTTTTATGCATTCTCAGCTGGTCCTATTAGGTAATATTAATCATTCCTGATTTCAACATGTTCCTTTCAAAGTTTTCTCTACTCAGTGCTTTAGTAAAGATGTCACAATTTGTTTATCAGTAGCACAGAATTCTATAGTGATCGAACCTTATAGTTATCTCTTAAGAAGTGATGTCTAACATCTAGTGCTTAGTCCTGTTATGATGAACATGATTCTTTGTCATACTTATAGCACTAGTGTTATCACAAAAGATGGGAATGCAACCAACATCAATGCGAAAATCTATCAGCTGCTGTTTGATCCACAACAATTGAGCATAACAAGATGCAGCAACAACATATTCAGCCTCAACGGTGGATAAGGCCACTGAATTCTGCTTCTTAGTGGCCTTTTACTAGACATGATCCAAGTAAATGAGCGATACCTAATGTCCTCTTCCTATCCATAAGAAAACCTACATAGTCAGCATCACCATACCCTACTCGATTAAAATTACTAACTTTAGGGTACCAAAAACACATATTAGTAGTGCCTTTCAAATATCTCAGTATCCTCTTGACAGCAGTCAAGTGAGGTTCCTTGGGATTTGCCTGAAAATGAGCACAAAGCCCTACATTGAAAACTATGTTAGGTCTGCTAGACGTAAGATATAAAAGTGAACGAATCATACCCCTAAACAACTTCTTATCAATAGATGAACCATGTTTATCTATGTTTAATTTAGTAGCTGTTGCAATGTGAGTGTCAATTTCATTTGATTCATCCATTTAAAACTTTTCAGTAAACTCTTTTGCATATTTTTGTTAATGGATCATGGTTCAGTTTGGGTTTTGTTTGATCTGTAAGCCTAAGAAAAAATTAATCTCACCCATCATACTCATTTCAAACTCACTCCACATTAATTTGGCAAAATCCTTACTTAGTTGGTCAGTGGTTTCCCCAAAAAATATTTTATCAACATATATTTGTACCACAAGAAGATCCTCACCTTTTTCCTCAGGAATACAATACTATAAATTTTACCTCTTCTGTTGCCATGTTCAAGCAGGAATTTGGGCAATCATCTATACCAAGCTCTAGGAGCCTGCTTGAATCTATAGAGAGCCTTGTCGAATTTGTATACATGTTCAGGACACTCCTTGCTCTTAAACACTGGAGGTTGTTTGACAAACACTTCTTCTTTTAGGTAGCCATTTAGGAAGGAGCTTTTGATATCCATCTGATGAAAAGTGAATTCCATTAAAGCTATGAGAAGTCTTATTGCCTCCAGTCTTGCAAATGGAGCAGCTTTTATCATAATCTATACCCTCCTCTTGGCTATAACCTTGTCCCACCAGTCTTGCCTTGTTCCTTGTAACTGTTCCATCTTCATCAAGCTTGTTTCTGAAGACCCATTTAGTGCCAATTACTGATATGTCCTTAGGTCTTGGAACTAGATACCAAACTTGACCTCTTTCAAACTAATTGAGTTTGTCTTGCATCACATTCACCCAATATGTATCCTGCAAAACCTCAACAATATTTTCAGGTTGAATAAGAGATAGGAAAGCGTCGAATGCACACAATTCTTTAAGTGTGATCTAGTTTTAAATCCAGAGGTTGGATCAGTGATGATGTTATCAATGGGATGAGAACTTCCATACTTGTGAGGTTTCACAACCCACTGATTTTTGCTTGATTTTTCTTCTATGTTATGTTGCTGAGGAACAGGGTCATGAACAGGTTTTTTAGGAGATTGATTTTAGTTCCTCTCTGTTCAAATCCCCCTATTAGGTTGCCCTATATGGGAGAACTTGTTCCATAACCTGTTCCTTACTTTGGTGCAACTTTAGCTTGAGCGGAGACTTCCCTCAAATATTTTACCTGCCCAATAACTTCATCTTCATCTTCATGTCTCTCAAAAAGAATATTAGTTCCACTAAAAACTCATGTACACTTTATTCTACACAAGGTTCTTTTATTGAATACTTTATAATCTACGCTATGTGAAGAATATCTCAAGAATACTCCCTCATAACTTCTGGGATCAAACTTACCTAGAAAATCCTTTCTATTATTATGCACAAAGAACTTGCATCCAAATGCCCTGAGATGGGATATATTTGGTTTTATCCCTTTAAGTAACTCATAGGGAGTCTTCTCTACAAGAGGTCTAGTCATGCATCTATTAATGATGTAACATACAGTATTTACGGCCTCTTCCTAGAAGCTATAGGGCAGTTTACTAGAAAGAAGCACAGTCCTAGCCATATCTTCAAGAGTCATATTCTTTCTTTCAAATACTCCATTTTGTTGAGGAGTCTTAGGGGAAACAAAATTATGATCTATACCATGCTCATCAAAAAATTCAGCAAACTTAGCATTTTCAAATTCAGTTCCATGATCAGACATGATTGATGCAAGTTGATTACCTAGTTGTTTTGAGTTTTTGTAACAAAGGTAGTAAACATGCCAAATTCTTCATCCTTAGATGTTAAAAGTATTACCTAGGTAAACCTAGAATAATCATCAACCAGTACCATCACACATTTCTTACCACCTATGCTCGATATTCTCATTGGACCACATATATCCATATTAACCAGTTCCATCGTCCTGGTTGTGCTAGCCATTTTCTTGCTTTTATAGGATGATCTTACATGCTTCCACCTATCACATGGCTCACAAACTTTTCATTGCTTGAAATGATGTCAGGTAACCATATCACCAGGTCTTTGGAGACTAATTTGTTGATTTGATTCAGACTTGCATGACCAAGTCTTTTGTGACATAGGAGAGATCATTGTATAACACACTCAGGCAAGTGAGTTCATTTTCTAAATGAGGGGACAAATCAACAATTTTAATATTGTTAACCTTTTTTCCTGCAAAATAATCTTGTCAGTGGTAAGATTAATCACAAAGCATTTGGTAGAGGTAAATGCTACAAGGCTACCTTTGTCACATTGTTGTGATACACTAATTAGGCTACATTTCAAGCCATCTATCAGGTAAACATTCTCAATGGAATGTGAGTCTGTCTTACCTATCATTCCAAACCCAATAATCTCATCTTTCTTCCCATTTCCAAAGGAGACATTACCTCCTTTTAAGTACTCAAGTGAAAGGAACTGGTTCTTTCTTCCAGTCATATATTTTGAGCAGCCACTATCCATGCACCATCTTTTGTTTACTTCCTTTAACTTGGACCTGCAAAAATAAATCAGGGGTAAATCTTAGGAATTCAAACTAATGTGGGTCCCTTTCTATAGGAAAATGGGAAAATTAAATTCCTTTTGGCCCACCCAGGCAGCCTCTTTTTTTTTAAAAAAGGTATTGTTCTTTTGACTGGCCTTTTCTTTTGCATCACATTCATTTTTCTAGTGACCAATCATGCCATAGTGTGTGCAGATTTTGTTTTCAAGGAGAGTGATGTACTTGCTTTTAGGGTCCCACTTAGGTTTTTGGGTCCCACAGCCAATTCCTCTCTTGTAGCTCCTGTGGTGTTTTTGTAGCCAGGATAGTGCATCAGAAGCCTTATTCCATTTGTAAGTTCTATATAGTTCATGCTTTACCTTCCCTAGGTCTTCTTCAAAGGCTATTATTTGCTCATCCTTTTTGTACAACTCATCCTTCATCTTTCCTAGATTTTCTTCTAAGGTGAGGTGTGTGATCAACTTTCTTTTTACCTGTTCCTAATTTCTATTTTAAATTTTAAGATCTAAGTTCTAAGACAGTAGTGTCAAATTCAAGAACCTGGTTCTTCAACTCAGCATTTTTACTGAAATTCTCGTTAGCCCTAGATTCTAGGTTTTTGTACTTGGCTTTTAAGATCACACACACCCTATATAATTATTCCATCTCATTGTTAATTACCTCAGACTCATTGATGAAGTCTAGCAATAGTTCAGATAAATTTTCTTTAAACATAAATTTAATCTTGTTTTTGAGATGAATCACACTTACCTCTTGTTCATCATCTGATTCTCCGATGGCCATAAGTGCTTGTTCATCACTAGCTTCATTTTCTGAATCTTCATATGATGTTTCTCCCCAAACAACAACCATAGCTTTTGTTGATTCTTTGTTTCTTTTGGGTTTAACCAGTTCCTTCGTTTAGCCTTTTCCCTCTTCCATTCCATTTCCCACTAAGGACAGTTCTTGATCATATGATCAGTCTTGCCATATTTGTAGCAACCCTCATTAATTTTTTTCTCAAGAGCCCTTAGTTTGTTAAAGGTTGTAATTCTTGAAGGACCCTTTCCTCTCGTTAGGTACTTTCTTAAATACCTTGTGAGCATGGCCATTTCATTATCCTCTAGATCTACATCTTCAGCTATTCTGAGAGCCGGACTCTTTTCCTTCTTAGGTGCATCCATTTTCATAGTTTGGCTTTTCTAGGCAATTAGATTTTCAATCATTTCATCCGACTTGAGAGTAGTAATGTTCTTTAATTCCTAAATAATAGTGATTTTAATTTCCCAAGTTATTGGTAAGACCACTGTTAAGATTTTCTCAACCTTGTCTTCATCAAGGATAATTCTCCCAAGAGATTTAAGTTCATTTGTTAGTGTTGTGAACCTTGTGTATATCTCCTGGATAGTTTCTCCTTCCTTTATAATGAAATTCTCATAGTGAGAATAAAGAAGTATTCTTCTTGATCTCTTTACTTGAGGAATTCCTTCATGATCCACTTGAAAAATGTCTGATATCTCTTTAGTAGTGGTACAGCTTTGAATCATGTTATTCTCGTCTAGACCTAGTCCACACACAAGCCATTCTTGGCATTGGCATTCTTTTCCCATTTCTTCAAATCTTCAGCAGTGCAGTCAGCTCTTGTCTTTGGCATGTCCACTCCTCCATCATTCTTCTGTGTAGTAGCTAGGGGCCCATTAGTGACTATGTCCCAGAGTTCATATTCTTCTCCTATTATATGATCTCTCCTCATGTTCTTCCATCAAGAATAGTAATGACCATTATAGAGTGGTTGACTAACAGTGGCTTGCCCTTCAAGTATAACCTGCTCTGATACCAATTGATGATTTATAGTTTAATACCATACAAGAGGGGCAGGGGTAATTTGTGTGGTACCCAATTACTATTGTTTGCAGAATAATAAGAAAAGGAAATAAAGAACACATAGATTTTTACGTGGAAAACACCTGGCTCAAAAAGTGAAAAAACCACAACCTACTACTCAGTAGGATTTTCCTAAACTTTCGCTAAAATTACTGAGCCAAAAACTGTATTTACAAAACCACTTTTGTAAACCTAGGATTATCTCTAATCCCGTTGTAGCACATAGCCTAAACTACTGTGACAACTTTAAGTTAACTCTAACTTGAATACTCTAAGTACCTATTACAGGTGCTTCTATAAAAGCTGAAAGGTACAATGTAAAATCACCTACTGCAATTGAACTAGAATAAGAGATAGATATTTGGAACTGGTTCTTTTATATTGGTCAAGTATCTTCATGATTGCACGCTTGAATCACACATAAATTGCTTGCAAAATCGCCTTGATCATTTGCTCTCAATTTAAGTTTAACTTCTGCTTATATGCATTACCTGTAAAAGAGAACAACAATGATATTTAATGGGTTAGTAATTAGATATTGACTAGATACAGATGCTACTCTTCTATCGTAGAAGAGTTCTAGTTGATCTCATACTTTAACACTATCTTCTTCCTAAACTGTGTTCTCTTCATGTAAGGAGGTTTTTATCTCTTTATCCAATATGCAACATTTTTAGATTAGATCAGGAGATACTACTTATGATAAGTTAGATTTATCTCCTTTGTATGCATCTCACATGTTTTGGTTGATCATGATTGTTCTTCACAAGATGGACCTAGTCCGTGTCTGAGTTCTTTTGTCAATCTTCAAAACTTCAGCTTTACTCATTTTCTTTAATCTCCATTAGCATCCATTAGATTTCTAGGCTTAAACCGTGTAATTAAGGGTAGAAAATTAGGGATTTGGGTAGAGTTAGGGCTTTTTGTACATATAAGATTTAGACCTCATTTTGAAGTCGAATATTTGAACTTATTATATATTCGGGCTTGTGGGTGAATGGGTGATCGAGTTTTGGTTCGAACATCGTATTTTGACCAAGCGGTCCCAGGTCGATTGTTGACTTTTTGGGAAGAATGATATGAAAGCTATAATTAAGTTGGAATTGGATTGTTTAGCATCTATTTATTTTATTACGTTGACTATGTCTAGATACAATCAATTTGTAGCCAAATTCAAAAAGAAAAGCGGTGTTTGAGGCTTGAGGTCGCCGTGGATGTTAGAGATAAATTTTTGGTCTAACCCTAGCTTGATGGATTAGGAGTTGCGCTCTATTTGTTGCATGCTATTTGTTGTATACGACGTATATGCATGGTAACGAGTATCTATACGTTAGTGTCAAGCATAAGTGTGAGTCTTAAATTAAAATTTGATGTGTTCTTAAATAATACGACGGATGTTTAAGTTTATGATTCTCCGTGTTGAGCAAGGATTATGATATACACATGGAAATTGAGTATTGGTATTAGTTGAGTAGTAGAATGATAGGACAAGTTTGGTTATAACTGTTTCTCTCTTGCCGGGATGTATTTACTTATACTGTCAATTCCCTTGTCGGGATAGCGTTGTTTCTTTAATTAATCATTTGTCGAGAATCTATTTGTGAATTGGTATTGAACTGTATATGTGGATCGGGTAGCGCGCTGCAACAATGATATAAATGGACCGGATTGCACGCCGCAACAGTGATTTAAATGGATTGGGTTGATTGTTGCTATATCGGGTTGCACGATGCAACAATGATATAAAGGGATCGGGATACACGCTGCAATAATGATAAAGTTGGATTGGGTGTCACGCTACAACACTTATAAATGATAGTGATCGGGCTGCGCCGCAATAGTGTTATTATTGTTTTGTCGTAGATCTTAAATTGTTCTTATGTATTTCTCTTAATTTATTGCTGGTATTGATATTCCTCCGCAGCATGTAACCCCCTCCCATCTTTATTTGTTTATTCCTATTTTATATTCCGCTGCATATTATGTAACTGCACATGTTTATTTGGTTGTCTGGTCCTAGCCTCGTCACTTTTTTTCTAGGGGTAGACTAGGTACTTAGCAGCACATGGGGTTGATTGTGCTGATACTATACTATGCACTATGTAAGATCCCTGAGCAGCTTCTAGACCATAGTATTTGGGTAGCTGCCTTCAGTACAGCTAGAGATCTCGAGGTAGTCCTGCAGGCGTTCGCAGGCCCGACGTTCTGTTCTATCCTATTATGTATTTTGTTTTCATTTATTTCTGAGATAGATTGTACTTTCTTTTCTGAAATTTGGTTGTAGTATTCATGGACAATCCATAATATTGTGACAAAGGATTCCGGGTAGAGAAGTATGTTACCATTATCGTACTGCTTATGGTTTATTTATTAGATTAAGTCTTCCACTTGTATATATTCATCGTTAATGTTTCACTATTATTCACATGTTAGTTTAAAATGTTAAAAAAGGCTAATAAATGAGTTAGAAATTCGACAATTCGTGGCTTGCCTAGCTTTCACGAGAAGGCACCATCACGACTCCCAAGAATAGAAAATCATGGTCGTGACACTTACATGTACATAAGGTCGGTTGGGCTGATACTATACTGCACTGTATGCAGATCCCGGTGCTGTAGCATTTGAACCATTGTGAGGTTGCTGCCTTATGTCCAACAAGCGACCCGACATAGTCCTGCAGGCCTAGGCATCTCCTTCTATCTTTTCATTCTGTTTCTTTCATATATTCTAGAGACGCGGTGTTGCATTAAAATATTGACCTTTACTTGTAGTATTCCTAGACAGTCTGTGAAATTGTGGCACCATTCTGAGTATTCTATGGTTAAGAATTTTTATCGGTAATGGTTAAATGTTTATATTTTGTTCTTCCGCTTATTAAATTTTATTGTTTTTATAATGTTGGTTTTTAATTGTTAAAGGATTAACATAAAAAAAGGTAAATAATTCAAATGGTTGGTTTGCCTAGCTTTCACTAGTAGGCACTATCATGATTTTCAATAGTTAAAAATCCAAATTGTGACAAGGTTTAGACTCAAACTTCTATAAAAAATTCAGACAAACAAAGAAGCAGAAGAATAAAAGTCCTGAAATCGAAACGATAACAATGCATGCAAGAGTCTGTTTGATTTATTGGGACTGTTTGATTTACTATATTGGCTATATAGATACAACAATTTTATTTTATTGTAGAAATAATGTACATTGTTTCCTTTTCATTGCTACTTTTATTATGTTTGTGAAAGGGTCTCTTTCTTTAATGTTTTTGGTGTTCCTCTTAAATTTATAATACAGCATTTGAAAGATTTGCAGTTGCCAATAATTACTCATTTTTCATGACTAATTCAATGTTACAATTATAATACCATAATTAAATACTAACTAAAGAACAAGAGTTGCATGGCTATTGCTTAACTAATTTTATTTTCGAAGGTACGTACTGGACCGTAAGTTATCAACATTCATCTAGGAATTGTGAAAAAGAACTACGAGTTGTAAATTTTGAACAGAATCATAAGATTTTCTTTTTTCCTCTTGCGACCCAAGTAACCCTTGAACTTTTGAATACAGATTTTTCTATCAAATAATTGAAAATATGTTTCCGTTCAATTCTTTGAATATACTTGATGTACTTTACTAGAATAGTTAAATGTTTATCATGTTACTCGTATTTTAAGCTTGTAAAACTGTAATATTTGGCTTAATCTTCAATCTCACTTTACATATGTAGCTAATACAATCATCTCCTAAGCTCCTTAGCCAAGGTGAATAAGCATTTTCATTGCCAGAAGCTTTCTCTTTGCCTTGGTTTTATTATTGAGTTTTGTTACCTTATGAGGCCTCTTGGTGCTAAAAACATAACTGATTGTAATAATTTTTTTTCTTGTTTAAGTTGTGTTGAATTGGAAAATAGTGTATGATACAATGAGTGTGATGGGCTAGAGGAGAGAACCAATGAAAGAATGTCTTAATGAGTCATTACCATTTTGAACTTCTATTTTGTTGAGCTTAATGTGCGTAATTTTCTCAGTTAAATATCTAGGAATCCATGTTCTTTAATACATTATTTTTAGCTACATGTTCTATTTGGGTTTTACTTTTACATCAGTTTTAAGAATATCCTAGTCACCATCACCTTTTGTATTAAGTTTGCTAGCCATTAACGTCAAGGCTATCAAAAATTTAAATTTATCAAGTTTAAAGTAATAAACGAGTTTTGAATACTAGGCTTCATTATTTAAAATAGTTCTCACTAATGAATTAATTTAAGCGATAGGCAATTTTAGGCACATTTGAGATGTAGACCGTGTGTTCATACACAATCCTTGATCAATGATAATTTGATAACATAGCCATGTGTGCATTCCCCCTCCATGACTCTTTAATATTAATTGTATTTAAACATGTGTACTGAACGTTTCTTAGTTTAGTACATATAATTATATAAGGACCTTGTGTGCTTACACGCTCTAAGACCAAATATAATAAAATTCAGTTAATTATTAAGTAGTACTAGACAATAATAATGCAAGGCAATAAATCACACTTTATCCAAAAATAATTCAAGCTATTTTTAATTAACAAAAACGATCGTACTAGAACTACGAGATTCAAGGAGTGCCTTACACCTTATTTCCGGTTAATAGAATTTCTTACTCGGACTTTATTTTTGCAGACCAGCATGAAAATAATCAAATCTTTCTTTGAATAAGGATTCAAGCCTTTGGGGATCAAAACCAAATATGCATACGAGTTTAAAAGTCTCATAGGAACTTGCTCGCGTGATCAAAACATCAAAATAATGTCAAGAACTACGAGTTAGACACTAAATCAAATGAAGTATTTAAGAAAACTTTAGAACATCTATTTTAACAATCGGACATCAGAATCACGTTAAGCAAAATGTCCTGACTTTCAAATTAAATCAGTATGTTTCCGTTTGAAATAAGGCTCTTCCATAAAAGATCACCCAAACAAGTTACAAATGAACATGACAGCTAACTAGATCATGACACCATAAATTAAAAATAATTTTACTTTAAATTTGGACCTAATTCGTAAAAGAAAAATAAAGTCCTAAATGAAACTTCTTTTTTTTCCTTCCTATAGCCTGTCACTTGGTGGTTTATTAAAAAAATGAACTATTCATTTAAATGAGTGGAATATGTGTAGACAATAAATTTTTGTCCAGAAAATAAAATCAAGATCGAAAAATATTGCAACAATTATAGTATTTTATTTTAAATATTTGAGTGTTACAATCTTTATAAATTTTTGAACTTAAACTTTATTGCTTGAAGCTTGAAATATGTAGAGAAATTTACGGGTTTTGATTCACGAGCTCTCTCTTGCTTCTTGTTATAACTTCTAGTGCTTTTTCCTCAGTTATGATGACCCTATTTATAGTTGTGGAAGGAAAAAATTGTGATACGAACAAACTCTTGCCGACCAATTAGATTGAAGAGTAATAATGCCGCATTTGATTGGCCAGAATATGCCACTTGAACATGTGGAAGTTTTATTGGTCATTTAACTTGATATGCCATGCCTTGTCATTTTGACATGTGGCTGATCCTAGAACCCTAGTTACAGGATCTAATCCTCTACTAAAAGTGAGAAATTTTGCATATCTTGACCAAGTCAAGGTGATACAAAAGGGTTGCTCCCTCGGCAAACTGGGACATAGTTGAGCCAAAAAATCTCGATTCAAGATAAATTCATGAGGAATGACTCCTTAGTTTGACTTGGCATGCCATGTCATATGACATGTGGCACCAAACTAGGCTTTAAGATAGATGATATATTGGGCTCAATAAAGTAGGCTCATCGTCTTTAACCCGATTAAATGGGTTAGTCCAATGGATTAAAACTTACTTATTTAACCTATATATATTGAGTTTACATAAGAGAAAATCTCACTTTATACCCATTAAATTAAAACTATTTACCCTTAAATATCTATACATAAACTATTTACTTTTTGTACCTATGCAATCAATATTATTTACCCGCCCACATAAGAATACTTATGTCTTAATGCATCAAATTATTGTTGTGTATCTAGCAACTGGTATCTATACATGTAACAAAACGATTTGCGTGATGACAGAAGCTGAGTCTATGCATGGTTCCTAATATTGTGAAGTTCTTCGAAAGTCTGTCACTGGACATTTTACATAGATGTAGTTTTGAAGTGCCATAGCATGATGCTTCATAAAAATCAGGTACCAGCAATTTAAAAGCTACGTTCAAGAATTATAAGCTCTCAAGTACAGGTTTGTGTTGTTCATCATAAACGATTCTGCAAAGGTTTCTGCTGTCTTGAGGGCACTCTCTCCTTTGGAGAATTGCAGTTCTACTCAGGTGCAAGAACCGATCTGTAGGAACAGTATTTATTCGATCACTACTATGCTATTATAAGAAGGTGAGAGTCAAATCGATCCAGCACTACACCATTGGTCTTCAATTAAATATAGCTAATATTATTCTTTGATGTGTAGATTGTACCTTTGATGCCGGTTTTTGGAGATTTACTGTATAAAAATTTAAATTAATCATTGACGGACCTTGAAACTTAAAACTCATAACTTGGTTTGTTTGAGTTTTTAATGTTTTTGATCTGATCCTGTATGGATTAGTTTGGAAAGTTGATTGGAGGTTGTAGCTAAAGTTTTAGTCAATTTGGTGGAGATTTTGTAGTAAATTTTAGAAATTTGGGTTGAAATATAGTTGAATTAGAGAAGAAGATAAATTTGTATTGTGTACCCAAATAGTATACAAATATATCATTTTAGTATACAATTCATTCCAGCAATATACCCTATTAGTATAGATATATGCTATATTGGTATCATATGGTAGTTGAATTATTTTTTGGTTGTATTAGTTGCATTTAATTAGTATAATGTTTGATTTTTTTTTAATAATAATAATATAGTACAATATCTTGAAATACCTTATTATATAAATATGTGGTACACTATTTTTTTTATTTTTCTCTTTATGCATGTGTGTTATGTAATAGTAGTATAGTCATATAGTTGACTGAAAGTAACTAGTAAAACGGTATACCATGTTGGTATAATTATATGCCATTTTGGTATCATATGGTAGTTTGAACATTGTTTTGATTGTTTTAGTTGCATTTTAGTGAATTCTATTATGATATTATTTATAACAAATGGGTTGCAATAATGCTGGAATTTTTTTATGCCGATGGACATAAATTTTTATATTAATAGTTTTACAGTTATAGGCAATTGTTGGAACGACCCTATACTATTATATACCCTCTTAGTATACGAAATGAGCAAGTTATTTTGCGAATACTTAACTTGCATACGAGCATGTAATTTTCTCATACTTTTATTGCATCCTTTAATGTTTTGGTAAAGTAGTATAGTCACAGATAGTTATAGCAATATTCTAGAAAAACCATATTCTCTATTGGTATACATATATACCATATTGGTATCACATGGTACTAGAAGTCTTTTTCGCTATGCTTTTGTTCTATTTTTTAATATTTTATTTTTATTTTTATTCTAACTACTATATATGAAGATTTGGCTTCCGTAGATTATGTTTTCTTGCTCTATAACTGGTTGTATTACTGCTAATGGTAGAATATGTATTGATATTTATAGGAAAGGAGATCAAAATTTTGTATGGCAATCACGTGTTGATTCTTAGAATATGACTATGTAATTTATGGTTCTTAACAGCAATCAATGTGATATTCAGTGTTTAGATCAAATGACAACTGATATTATTTCACTTTAATAATTGAATTTTAAAAATGAGAAAGAAAAATAAAATAAAAGGTATATTGTACTAGTTATATTAAAAAAGGTGAACAATACTATATCAATTTTTTTTAATTGTATAAAAAGAGAATGATAAAAAATAGTGAAAATAATAAATGAAATTAGATTATGAAATGAAAAAGAATATAAAAAAAAGAAGTTAAATGAAATTAGAGAAGAAAAAAAGAATAAGAAGAAAACGAGAAAAAAGAAAAGCAGAAAAGAAAAAAAATAAAAAGAAGCAGAAAAGAAGCATAGAAATATAAAAGAATTGGAGGATAAAGAAAAAATACCCTGCTAAAATTACTATGGGTAAAAAATATAATTAATTTATTAGTAGAAAACAAATGAATAGACAAGGATAAATAATTTTATTTTTTTTGGTATCTGTGTCAAAGTCCCTTTTAAGAATCTTGATATATGAGTGATGAATTTGTCTTGCATAAAAATTTCACCGATGATATGGCAACATCTATAAAGACTAGTTATATAAAAAGGCAGGGAAAACACGATTACGAGACTAGAGAAAAGATTGCTTATAGTACAATGACCCAACAAATAATGTGAATTTTAGCTGACTTTAAGAATGCTCAAGGAACTACGACATATGTTTTTGTTCATACGATCAAACAGAAATATTAGTTTTTACGGTACTGCTAAAAACCCGTGTACTTTTGTCCATCAAAATCGACCGAAAATCAATTGAAAATCGATAAAAATCAACCAATTTAATTGATCGAGAAAATGATGGTCACTAACATGTACCATCGAAATCGATCTGAAATTTCCTTCAAAGCGTTGATTGACTGTCAACCTTCAATTTCCAACCAAATTCGGTTGGAATTTTCAAAAAATAATAATTTTCTTTAAATAACTAATTAGTTGTAAACTGTAATAAATTATTAATTTATTTAAAAAAATTAAATATGAATTCATACTTTCCGACCAAATTCGGTGGGGAACTTAAAAAAACTGAAGAATTTATTTGTAATTTCATACTGAAATCAAGTCGGAAATCTACGTAAAAATTGGGCAGAAAATGCCTGCTTTTAAGCTACACCACCTGCCAATACATTGCTGCCATTCAACCATAATTAATCAACAATAATTAACTAATTACCAACAACAACTACAACAATTAACTAACAAAAACAATGAACTAACACTAACAACTATTATCTAACAACAACAACAACTAATAACAACCACAACAACAATGCCAACAACAATAACAACTATATAAAGTTTTAATAACAGAATAATATCAACAATACAAAAATCATTCGAAACGAGTCTCAACTAAAAAATAGTCAAGTTCAACACTTTGTTTAGCAATACACACCATTCAATGCGTGTTTTATATAGAATCATCTCCATTTTTACTCCTAGAATCTTCATTATCGATATGGTTCGGAGGATCACGACCGAGAAGGATTAGCAGATGGGGAAGGCTCACGAGACGGGGGAATGGGGAAGCACCACTAGCAAGAAGATTGGCCAGTTGACCTTGAAGGAAATTAAATTATTTGTCCCTCCTTTCTAGCTGAACTTGAAGGGTACCAAATTGTTCATCTCTCTTTTGTTCTCTTGCCGTTATCTCTTCAAAATCTGTTGTCAGCTTTGCGTTCATCTCTTCTGTAGACGAGATAGTCGACCTATCAATTGCCTCGCCTTGGGTGAAAGTCCCTATACCTTGCAATCTAGTCATGTACCACCGAAATGATTTCTCTAGAATGCCGTACACTATCCCCTTTTTAGGACCACCAGCAACGTCCAACCATATCCTTTGCACTTTTTCGTCTAAAAGCTATGGTCACTCGCCTTGCTTATTCGGTGGCAAGCTCTGAGTGTACTTCTCCACATTAATCTTGTAGTAATCCTTTATTTTGAAGATAAACAATTATTAACTATATAATATAATAAAGATTTATAGTAGTTATGAAACTTACATATGCAGTCTTTGCCCGGTCCTCGACCATATACTTGGATCTGTCGGTGCCTTTTTCTTCCGGATATGAGTCTCTATGAAGAACACATCATGAGTCATATTCCTCCCTTTTTTTCCTGCTATTCCCGATCCCCGTACTCCAAAGAGTTTGATTGATGTATATTTGCAACCTCTGATGGATGCGCTTAAAAAGTTGTGGTATGATGGAGTTGAGATATATGATATATCAACTAAGAAATATTTCAACTTGCATGCTAACTTAATGTGGACCATTTATGATTTTTCTGCGTATGGAATGTTGTCTGGATGGATGACTGCCGAAAAGTTAGTATGTTCTTATTGAATGAAAAATATTAAATCTATTCACTTTAAGACATGGCTGAAAGCAGTCATGGTTTGATTGTCATAGTCAGTTCTTGCCGGTTGATCGTGAGTTTAGAAGTATGAATAATGCATTCCAAAATAATACAGTTGAACATGATTTTCCGCCTCTAATTTATTCCGGTGAGGAAATTTGGGAGAGGGTTCAAAACTTTACTAATGTTCATAGAAACCTTACTCTCTATTGCATTTATGGTTTGCCTGAAAATATATGAAAACTCATCACATAGATAAGTCTGTTCTTAGAAGGCGTATGTTTTACCACATTAACGAAAGAAAACCTATTTCAAATGAATCGAAACATTCCTGTAATCAGTAATAAGCTGAAAAGGATTTTTTCACGTGGTTTTTTTGATGTGATGGAACACCTTCAAATTCACTTTGTACACGAGGCGCAACTTCGAAGCCCAGTTCAATGCAGGTGGATGTATCAATTGGACAGGTTATAATCAAAACTTGATTTACTTTTATACTTTTATTTAACGTTATTATCTAATATGACAACTTGAAAGACTATTAGTAAGTGTAAACAATTTGTTAAACAGATGAATAGGATTGAACGATCCATATGTGAAGCCTATCTTGCAAAGGAAACATCATATTTTTGTTCTTATTACCTTGACAGTCATGTGCCATGTCCTAGAAATAGGCCCAATCGGCACAATGTGGTGATTGAGATTGATGTATTATATCCACCAATGCCCATATTCAATCAACCAGGCTGACGTTCTAAAGATCGAATAAAAAGGTGCCTAAGTAGTATGGAGTATAAATCAGCTTCAAATAATGTGTTGCTAAATTGTCTGGAAGTTCAACCCTTTCTTAAGAAAGCGTTGACATAAGACTAATTTACATGGGCTACTATTTAATTTGGTTGATGCAACTACCAATTAATTTTCAAGGTGTCGCTTAGTGACTTTGTGAGTCAATTTAGTCATGATGCTGTATATTCTACATTTAAGGCATAGTTAAGAGTGTGTAAGTGCATTTTGCATACTTCTCACATGTGAATATACATTCTTGTGAATATACATGCTCACTTGTGATTTATTCAACTGTACATGTAGGTCAATAATCCAAACAATGCTGTTAATCAATTTTTAAAAGACATATCTTGGTGACCTGCACCTACAGTTACGACTACGTCTAAGTATTATGTATATGGTTACATATTTCACGCCGAGGAATACTTTAAGTAAAAAAAAAAGAAAAATAGCAGTGGGGTGCGTGTCAAAGGTGGTGAAGGAAACCAGGATGGGTAAATTGATTATTATGGTGCGATCAAAGAGATTCTAGAATTGTCATATTCAGGTTGGCCAAATAAGAAGATCATAATTTTTCGATGCAAGTGGTTTGACCCAACACGTATATGAGGTACATTGTACACTCGCAGTACAATATAATTGAGGTTAATATAAAGAGGGAGTATGATCGTTATGATCATTTTATAATTGTAGAAAAAGTTAGACAAGTGTACTATGATCCATATTCATTACAAAGGAATAAGGCTGATTGGTTGGTTGTATTCAAAATAAAGCCTGTTGGTAAGGTGGAAGCTGAGAATATGCTAGATGTTGCTTACCAAAATGATATGTAAAGTGTTAACCAAATGGTGGATGATCAGTTAGAAAATCACTTGGAGCATCCTCAACGCAGATTAGAAGATGTAAATATAGAGGAAGTAACAATCATAGAAAATGAGGATAAAGTATCACCTATTGAAAATGAGATAAGTGAAGAGGGAGGATTTTCAGACGAGGAAGGATACGTCGATGAAAACGACTAGCATGTTAGTTTTTTCAAGCGCTCTCAACTTAAATAGATTTATGTTCTCAATTCTAAAATTTTCTTTAATTCATGCAGATGACCGGTAGGTGTCGAGGTAGGTCTACGAAGGATAAATGGCATATTGATCATGATGATGATGCTAAACCCTCGCTTCCTTCCACTCCACACTTGTTGATCATGATGATGATGCTAAACCCTCTACTACACACACACACACACAAACCTGATCATCATCATATGATAACGATCATATCACACTTCATCTTGATCATCATCATCCGATGAATATGATGTCTGCGCAGATGGGGAGACATCTGGCTCGGTGATACTATCCTAAAGACGAAGTCTTGAAATGCTAGGAAACGAATTTCGTGGAGAGGGAGACGGGGTCCCTGATGAAGATGGCTGCGTTCCACAATCATGTATCAATCTAGACCCGTACTACAATCCAGACCAATTTTGTGATCCGGTTAGTTGTAATCTACATGGATGAGATCCAGTTGGTGATGAAGCAAATGGAACAAATAACGGGCGTACCACATCTCTGTGACTGCTGACTTGATGGACCCATGTAACTACATGTAGTATCATATAAAGGAAGCGGGGTATAGCCCCGTGGCATAGAATGGCAATAATACTACTGGACGTTGAATGGTGGGTAGTATAATGAGTAGATGGATGTGGTGAAATATATGTGTTCCTAGAAAATTGTTGCCGGCCATCAGCATCAGAGAGATGCAAGTGTGGAGTGGAAGGAAGCGAGGGTTTAGCATCATCATCATGATCAATATGCCATTTATCCTTCGTAGACCTACCTCGACACCTACCGGTCATCTGCATGAATTAAAGAAAATTTTAGAATTGAGAATATAAATCTATTTAAGTTGAGAGCGCTTGAAAAAACTAACATGCTAGTCGTTTTCATCGACGTATCCTTCCTCGTCTGAAAATCCTCCCTCTTCACTTATCTCATTTTCAATAGGTGATTCTTTATCCTCATTTTCTATGATTGTTACTTCCTCTATATTTACATCTTCTAATCTGCGTTGAGGATGCTCCAAGTGATTTTCTAATTGATCATCCACCAGTTGGTTAACACTTTACATATCATTTTGGTAAGCAACATCTAGCATATTCTCAGCTTCCACCTTACCAACAGGCTTTATTTTGAATACAACCAACCAATCAGCCTTATTCCTTTGTAATGAATATGGATCATAGTACACTTGTCTAACTTTTTCTACAATTATAAAATGATCATAACGATCATACTCCCTCTTTATATTAACCTCAATTATATTGTACTGCGAGTGTACAATGTACCTCATATAAGTGTTGGGTCAAACCACTTGCATCGAAAAATTATGATCTTCTTATTTGGCCAACCTGAATATGACAATTCTAGAATCTCTTTGATCGCACCATAATAATCAATTTACCCATCCTGGTTTCCTTCACCACCTTTGACACGCACCCCACTGCTATTTCTTTTTTTTTTACTTAAAGTATTCCTCGGCGTGAAATATGTAACCATATACATAATACTTAGACATAGTCGTAACTGTAGGTGCAGGTCCCCAAGATATGTCTTTTAAAAATTGATTAACAGCATTGTTTGGATTATTGACCTACATGTACAGTTGAATAAATCACAAGTGAGCATGTATATTCACAAGAATGTATATTCACATGTGAGAAGTATGCAAAATGCACTTACACACTCTTAACTATGCTTAAATGTAGAATATACAGCATCATGACTAAATTGACTCACAAAGTCACTAAGCGACACCTTGAAAATTAATTGGTAGTTGCATCAACCAAATTAAATAGTAGCCCATGTAAATTAGTCTTATGTCAACGCTTTCTTAAGAAAGGGTTGAACTTCCAGACAATTTAGCAACACATTATTTGAAGCTGATTTATACTCCATACTACTTAGGCACCTTTTTATTCGATCTTTAGAACGTCAGCCTGGTTGATTGAATATGGGCATTGGTGGATATAATACATCAATCTCAATCACCACATTGTGCCGATTGGGCCTATTTCTAGGACATGGCACATGACTGTCAAGGTAATAAGAACAAAAATATGATGTTTCCTTTGCAAGATAGGCTTCACATATGGATCGTTCAATCCTATTCATCCGTTTAACAAATTGTTTACACTTACTAATAGTCTTTCAAGTTGTCATATTAGATAATAACGTTAAATAAAAGTATAAAAGTAAATCAAGGTATGATTATAACCTGTCCAATTGATACATCCACCTGCATTGAACTGGGCTTCGAAGTTGCGCCTCGTGTACAAAGTGAATTTGAAGGTGTTCCATCACATCAAAAAAACCACGTGAAAAAATCCTTTTCAGCTTATTACTGATTACAGGAATGTTTCGATTCATTTGAAATAGGTTTTCTTTCGTTAATGTGGTAAAACATACGCCTTCTAAGAACAGACTTATCTATGTGATGAGTTTTCATATATTTTCAGGCAAACCATAAATGCAATAGGGAGTAAGGTTTCTATGAACATTAGTAAAGTTTTGAACCCTCTCCCAAATTTCCTCACCAGAATAAATTAGAGGCGGAAAATCATGTTCAACTGTATTATTTTGGAATGCATTATTCATACTTCTAAACTCACGATCAACCGACAAGAACTGACGATGACAATCAAACCATGACTGCTTTCAGCCATGTCTTAAAGTGAATAGATTTAATATTTTTCATTCAATAAGAACATGCTAACTTTTCGGCAGTCATCCATCCAGACAACATTCCATACGCAGAAAAATCAAAAATGGTCCACATTAAGTTAGCATGCAAGTTGATATATCATATATCTCAACTCCATCATACCACAACTTTTTAAGCGCATCCATCAGAGGTTGCAAATATACATCAATCAAACTCTTTGGAGTACGGGGATCGGGAATAGCATAATTTAAAAAAATATATGGACGAGTCATACAAATTTCAGGAGAAAGATTATACTGCGTAATAAAGACTGGCCAACACGAATATGGAGTTGCAAAAATAGAAAATGGCATGAAACCATCAGCACACAAACCCAACCAGACATTCCTTGGTTCACTAGCATAATTCGGGTATGTCCTATCAAAATGCTTCCAAGCTTCCCCATCTGAAGGATGACAAATAACACAAGGCAAACTTCTATTTTCATAGTGTCATCTCATATGAGGAGCATAACTCATCGATGCGTACAACCTCTTTAATCTAGGAATAACAGGTAAGTAACGCATCGACTTCACAACGGCCTTCTTCCCGCTGGAAAGCCGCTTAAAATGAGGTTTTCACAAAATTTACAACTTTGTGAATTTGGATCACCCTTATAATACAACATGCAATAATCTTTACAACAATCGATTCTCATGGACGAGAGTCATAACTTAGAAACTAATCTTTTAGCCTTATTGAAACATTCAGGTATGTTGAAAGTTGGGTCAACTAGTTCACTCACAAGGCCAATGAAAGAATATATTCCCACTTGAGAAATGTTGGTAGATGATTTGATACATAATTATCTAACCGCAATAGACAACTGAAAGTGCATACTCTCTTGTCTTAATGGACGACTTGCGGCCTTTAACTATTCATAAAATATTCTTCCTCTTCATTAGGTGTTTGTTCAACACTTTCATGGGTTTCAAAATCAAATTTCATCCCTAAAGCATCCCCAACCATTTCATGGTATCTAGGATATTAAACGTTATTCTCTACCGATCTACTACTTTCATCAACAACTACATAATGAAATACACCATCAGTACCATTAATCTCTTCATGACTAGTCAACACAAGATAATTATCCTTAACCCCTATTCTATGAAGATGAGTCATAACATCCTCCGGACCAAAAAATGCAAATACTTGCACTTCGTACAAGGACACGTAACCATCCCTCCAATCCAAAATGGTTCAAGTGACGTTGCATGCCTCATAAATTCCTTAACCCCTTCTATAAATTCCTCCCTAAAAACCCGACGATTAGGATAATTCCTATATACATCCAACTATATTATTCCATCTACATAGAGGACAAATAAAGTATACTAATCATACTTCAAATTAATTTCTTGAATTAAGTTACATAATAAAATTATAATTTGTTAGCACACTCAATTAATCTAGCATAATTAGTTAAGACTAATTTTATAAAAGCAATAAACACAAATAGAATAATATAATCCCCTAAATAATTACAACGTACTTTTATCCTTTGAAAGCGTAAAAATTATAGCATCCATTTTTTTAAGAACTATTTTATACAATTTATAATTTATACCTTAAGTTACAAAATTATAAAATTAAGTTAAAATGTACTAGTTTATACAATTCCTAATTTATACCTTAAGTTACAAATTTAATGTAGTCCAAACTAAAAACCCCAAAAAATTAAAATTTTAGGTAGTTCAATTCTAAATCTAAATCTAATTTAGTCACACAAATCCTAAATATACAAAAAACCCTAAATGGTTACATAAAATTATATTCTAAAAAGTTTAAAAATAAAATATAATAATTAAGGTAGATTATTGCCACACCTCCTTTTTTTACAACCCCGAGAGTGATATAAGAGAGTTTTTCTAATTAAAGTGACATTATTCGAGATGGGATTATTTTATTTAAGAGTCGCCACTTGGAATAGTTTACTTAGTTTCCCAAGTCACCGATTTATTTTAAAATCCCAAATCGAGAAAAATTCGACTTTACTTTATAAGTATGCGAACCAGAAATTCTAGATAAGGAATTATATTAACACGGGAGAATGTTTTAGGTATTACCGGGTTCCGTGGTTCTAGCACGGCCGATTAAACTATTACAATTGGCCTAATTATGTGATTTACTATATCCTTTAACCTATTGTGCATTTTTAACTATATAATTGCTTTTAATTATTTTAAACAGCTTTTAGGGAAATGTCAGTTAAGACACATTGTAAACCATGCTACATGAAATACTCTCGTACTCGCAACACACTTTATTTAATATTGTTGAGAATTGAGTCACAGGAAATTTACACCCGTATTTAGAAATTGCAACTACGTCATGGGAACCATACCCGTAATTATGATAGAATTGTTTAAAGAACGCGCCTAAAGAAACTACAAATGTTTAAAAATAACATTTTATGAGGGCCATGGAGAGTTTAATTGATGGCACACCTCAATTTTACAAGATTTGAATTAATTTCATGAGGGTCATGGGTTATTTAATTGAAAATGGAACGCCTCAAATTTTCTATAAAAGCTAACTAATTTTATGAGGGTCATGGACTTAGGGGTTTTATTTGGCATGGTGCACCTCAAATAAGTTTAAAAGAAATGTATTTGATTAAAGCTATCAAAGAATATTGTTATTTGAAACTAACTTAAGCTGCAAAAGCTAATTGGTTACATAATAGGTTTTTAATCATTTTTGGGACAAAGGGAATGGGCCAGAAGTGGCTTAATAAACAAATCAGTTTTGAGAGCTGTAACTGGGCTCACGATTTGGCCCATAAATCAAAAAGGGGGGCTTAAGGACATCGTTGCTGGATCAGAATTAGGCAGCCCATATTGGTCTTAAATTTAGGTGTGTGCAGATGGCTATATTTTCTAGTTGGGCCTATTTACCCTTCATTCTTAGCCGAAGTATACACATAAATTAAAAGACTTCAAGTGAAATAACTTTTAAGTGGGGAAAAAATCAGATTCCATCACAAATAGAATCGACTATTAATTATACTATACATGATTTGCAAACATAAGTTTAAAATGGTTGAACTTAAAATTTATAACTACTAATTATGGAATACACAATCAGGAAACCAAAGGTGTGGTTTTAATTGGGCCAATTCCCAGCCTAAATCCAGAAAAGGAAAACTATTTGTCATGTTAAAGAATAGAACATGAGCTTAAGGCCGTTTGGGCCTGAAGTCATGCCCCAAAGTCAAAGAGTGAATTCGAATGAAGGTAGCCCAAACTGAGTTTTCCCAGGATGCCTTTCCTGGACCTTATGCAAGCCCAAACCAACATTCAACTCTCTCCTTACAACAAGAAGAAAAATCAAAAAGAGACGTCTAATTTAAACCAGTGCTGTTAATGAAAGATTAAACCACAAATTTTTACCACATACTACTTTATGCCACGATGAACACACACTTAGATGCATTAATTGCAAACCAGCATGCAGAATGTAAATTTGACCTTACAAATATAACTTGTTTAACCAAGTTCTTTAACAGTCCATTTGTTACAAAAATTCGAGTACAAATTGTAACCTTTACAGCAGTAAAAAGACGTTGTATTGCTGTTAAATCAATCTAATGCTTCCTTAAAACAAGTATTCTCAACAACAATCTAATCTACTAACTGCATCTTGGGCTAAACTATTACAAACTTGCATACTACTAGAGGATTCATGCCTCTTTTGGACATGGCTTATCCATATGAGCTTGATCTTCCTACGCACATATTCATGAAGAGCTTCAGGTTTGCATAAACAAATTCATTTTCATTGTTGGAGTCAGGATACATACCTAAAGATGATTCAAAGAAAAGACCAAATAAAAGTCACTAAAACAAGTTGAATTTTCCAAAAGATAGTGAGCAACAGCATGCAACAAACAACAACCAAATCAGACCCAATTTCAGCCTTTAAAACCCAGAAATTTTAGATAAAGGATACTAGGAGAGAATCTTCTACTTCAAGTCATCTTTTCATCTTTTAAGAAACCCAAGGAGGAAAGTTTTTTTCTAAATTTCTGAACCTAAACTTTTCAGAAGAGGAAGGAATGATTTTGTACATGTGACGACTCGACCCGTCATCTCATGAGTTACCACTTTATTTTCTCTATCTTCTACTCTTTTATGCTTCATTATCAGTGTCTTCTGTGAACGATTTGGTTTGTATTGATTTTAGAAGGAAATGAGACACTTAGTCTCTTTAAGGAAATCTTAGTTTGGAATAGTCAACCGGATGTTGACTTATGCGTTAGAGGGCTCGGATGTGATTTTTGGTGATTCTGTTATCTTCGGGGGATGATCTGTTACTTAGGAGCATGATCGGAAGTGGTTTTGGAGGTCCGGTGTAGAATTAGGCTTGAATTGGCGAAGTTAGTATTTCGGTAATTTTCGGTTGATGGGTAAGATTCTGATCCAATGGTCGGAATGGAATTCCGAGAGTTGTTGTAGCTTCGTTATGTAATTTGGGATGTGTTCGTAAAATTTCCGGTCATCGGATGTGATTTGGTTGGGTTTTTTATTAAATGCGCGTATCGGAAGTTTTAGAAGAACTTAGAATAGAATTTGTTGTAATTTGATGGTTTTGATATTGTTTGAGGTGATGATTGGAACAAGGTTGGGTGATGTTTTAGGAGGTGTTAGTGCTTTTGGTTGAGGTCTCTGGGGCCTCAGGGTGATTTCGGATGGCTAAATGGGAAGTTCTGAACTTAGAAAGTTGCAGAAAATGCAGCAGTCAGTGTAGTAGGATTTTGTTCTTCGCGATGACGGGAGGACCCTTGCGATCGCATAGAAGGATTTGGGTGCCTGAGTTTTTGCTATTCGTGTTTATAACCAGAGGCTCGCGTTCACATGGGTCTGAATTCTGGTGCACCGCATTCGCGGTGGTACATATATGTTCAAATAGCCGAAGTTGAGGGTCAGCACATTAGTTCTTCGCGTTTGCGCAATGTGGGTTGCATTCGCGTAAGGTAAATTTGGTCAATGAAATTTTTGTTCATCGCGAATGCGGATGTTTGACTACGTTCGCATAAAGTAAGAGGTCAGTTGGAAGAAGGGTTTTAATAATATTTCATCCACGAGCTTAAGTTATTTTCCTCCAGTATTGGGCATCTTGAGAGCTTTTTGGGAGAAATTGAAGAGGGTTTCGACCGGAAGTGATTGGAGGTAAGTCCTGTGAACTAAAAACAAGATTTTATTGTGAAATTAACCTTGTAATCCATGTAAACTTAGCAAAAAGGGGAAGAACTAGGGCTTGAGTTTTGATATTTCAAATTTGGATTTGAGAGGCTCCAATTTTGGTGTTCTTTATATGTATAAACTCGTGGCGAGATAAGAAATCTATTAATGTGAAAATTTTTGCGATTCGAGAAATGAGCATTGGCCTCAGGTTTTTTCCAATTTCGAAATTTTTAATATTTTTCGATTATTTTTGATTGGGTATTGTTCCATTGATATATTGTGATGTATTCGTTGTGGTTTTGGTCAGATTCGATGCGCGAGGAGGCCGAATTGAGGGGCAATGTTGTCGCGAGCTAAGTATTTCACCGATTTGAGGTGAGTAATGATTGTAAATGATATTTTAAGGGTTTGAAACCCCGTATTTACATGTCGTAGTATTGTATTGAGGTGATTTGCACGCCAGATAGCGAGCGTGGGGTAGAGCACCGCTGGGGATTGTGACTTGGTCCGTCCCTTTAGATGAATATACTGCGTATTTAACTGAAATTCACTTGTTATCATTATAATTTGAGCTGATTGCTATATTTGGGCTTCATGCCAATTGATTGAATCCTTTTGGGATTACTATTACTGGTTTCTTACTATTCTTATGTATTATTGAACTCGGTCCTAGTATTTGATACTATGTTTCAAACTCAGCCACTTTTTCTCAAACTTGAAACTTAAAATAATATTTCGGATGAAGTTTGGGCTGAATATTTATATGTTAATATGCCCGAGGGGCTCATGTGACTCTGGACTAAGTATGGGATCAGGATGCGCACCGCAGCGGTATTGTATTGATATTTATGTGAGGTCGAGGGCCTGGTTGATGCCACGAGATGGCTTATTATTGCGCTTGGGCTGTAAGGGGCCCCTCCCAGAGTCTGCACACCCCTAGTGAGCGCCGTCGATGATAAAAGGATCAGGCTATGCGCCGCAGCGCTATCGGTAGTGTTTGTTGTGTTTGCATTATCTTATTTGTCTGCTATTATCTATTGTTTTTGTTACTTCTTGCAATATAGACCTGATACTCTGTCATTCCTTGGTAAGTGAGTGTTGTGCCCGCGGGGCAAAAATTCTGAGCTATTTTTACTATTTGTTTACTTTAGTTTGCATAACCGCTGAAAAGGGACATTTCAAAAGAGGCTTAAACTGAGTTACGTTGTTTTTCTAAAGATTTCATAACTTAACTCTTTTCTAAAAAGGGTTTACACCGCTTCAATATAGCATGATGATTCGCCATATGTGATTTCTTACCGCTCAATTATTATTTACCTTTATTACTCACTGAGTTTGAGTACTCACTTTACTCTCTGCACCTCGTGTGCAGATGCAGGCATCTATTCGCCCAGTAGCGGGTTTTGGTCGATCAGAGGCATAGTTATATGAGTATGGAGGTGATTTCCAGTGTTCGCAGCATCATGTTTCTCTCTTTTATTCATTATTCTAGTTTTGTGTATTTTAGACCTTATAGTTGGATTTACATTCAGATAGATGCTCGTGACTTGTGACACCCTGATTAGGGCTGTGTTGGGTTGTATTTCTATTAATTAATATTTTAAATCATATTTAAGTTGTTTAGTTATGTTTAATCAGTTTTGAAAAGACGAGTTGGGTTAGTTGGCTGCCTCGTCTTCACGAGAGGCGCCATCACTAGTGCGTGGTTTGGGTCGTGACAAGATGATATCAGAGCCTAGGTTACTGGGTCTCACGAGTCATGAGCAGGTTTAGTAGATTCTCGCGGATCGGTACAGAGACATATATATTTATCCTCGAGAGACTGCAGAACCTTTAGGAGAAACTTCACATTCTTGAATTCTTATCGTGCGTCCTTGATTCAGCTTGAAAGAAAGCTCTTGAAATTCCTTCCACGCGTTTATATGCGCGCATGAGCGCTCAGCATCAGAAGTGCCTTGATGGCTTGTGTTTCCTCGATCAAGGGGCGAGATGAAATCTCTATGAGTTTATATTGGGCCAGTCTGGAAAACTTGAGGCCATATTTTGGCCTATGGCTTGAGCACAGAGGTGCTGATTGTGTGAGCAAGTCTTTCGAACTTATACGTTTGGTATTGTCCCTATTAGTAGAAATATCGGCTGGATAGCCACGTGATGAGAATGTTAGTACTGTGAGATGTATTTATGTGACTTGGAAGTGACGATCAAGGTCTGTTGGATGATACAAGAACTATTAAGTATTTGATTTCCATCGTGATTCGAGGTATAGCCCCGAGTCATGGGCGTGTGAAGAATATTTTCATGTTTCCAGTTGAGAGTGGAGTAAATTTCATGATGCGGTATGAGTTCAGACTTAGGAAGACTAAGTGGTTGTGTAATATGTATGACGGTGGAAGGTATACAAAAATGTTATATTGAGGCAAAACAGGTGGGTTATCTACTATGGAGTGTTCTAAAGTGGTGTGATCCTTATGTGTATGTTAGGAGATCTCATTTATAAGTGAAGAAAATGTGTTGAAATCTAGATTGGATCGCCTAGAGAGTGGGCTTAATTGTTGTGTGAGTGAATGCAAGATTTGCAGAAAAGTTAAAAATTCTAGATGATTTGTGTTTTCACAAACGTATGAAGGATTGAGTTTAATCTCACTATGGTATTAAGGTAGCAATAGAGTATATGCATTATGAGTTATTGTGCATTTTAATCTATGGCTTCGAGCCAAGTTGGGAAGGTTGCTATTGATTAGCTGATTGCACGTTTATGTGCTATGTTAGTTCTGATTTAAGATATGTTGGCGAATCAGTTCTGGTTGCAGAAATTGAGCCGAGGATGGCTCGAGTGAAGGAAAATTTTGACAAATGCTTAGTGCATGGAGCAGGAATATTTTTGTTTGTATTGTGACGAGGTCATATCTTGCGGTGTCAGAGTGCTAACAAGGCACGAGTGGTTCTGTTCATTAGATCGAGCTAAATTCAGTTAAACAGAGCAAATGACTCTCGAGAATGCTACTAATGTGTTCGAGATTCTACATGTGATAATTGGGTATTTTTAAATTGTATATGTGATTAGAACTGAGTTTCCATTGGGAGAGGTCAAGATGTGTAATATTTCTATATCAATTATGGGCTTCCGTGTAGCACTATCGGGAAGGTGCAGGTAATGATTCGAAATTCGTAGAATGTTCTATGATGTTTCGACTTGCGATGTAGCAGTTGGAAGGTACGAAATGGTTCGTGGGATGTGAGACAACATAGTCTCGTGATTCAAAGTCACTCAGAATGAGTTCGGATGGATGGTGTTATATGTGGAATGCAGTTGCTATTATTCCTATGGCAATTAGGGTAAGTCGAAAGAAGATTAGCCATTTATCTTTTGGCATATTGGTGATATAGATCAATTCCGTCAGCATGATTAAGTTATGCGTGTGATTTGTGGCTGTACAGGTGAGGCCTGTCGTCCGTCGTAATCGATGTTATTCAAGAATATTCCATTGTTATGGGCCTGTTATGTATAGGTGGATCTCGAAAGGGTCATGGTGGGTTGGACACCTACTTAGATATTTTCATATTTTACGGTTATAAGAATTCACCTATGTATTGCTATGGTTCTTCGGAAGTGAGTTAAGTGGAAAGTTTTATGTGATGAAGTGTTAATCTAATAATGGTTCCGAAGCTCTGATGAAGAGCGTGTTCTATCGTATGTTGGCATGTTGGGTGCAATGAGTGGTATGGAATTTGAAGTGAATATAGAGGTAATAACCCAGTATGGACAAGGATGTCACGAGATCGGATGAGCAGGGAAGAAGTCTTGACGTTTAAGGTAAATCAGTATTGTCTTCAGCTTCACCTGAGAATGGTGTTTTGTGAAAAGGCTTTGCTTTCTTGATCGCTTTTCAGCGTTAGTGCGGTCGGTAGTTTGGAGGTATGACCCAGTTATTCGTAATGGTAGATTGTGGGAGGTTGTCCCACAAGAAGATTGTATAATTATGGCAGTTAGTGACTTGATTGATTGAAGACTTGAACAAAGTATGAAGGTTGTGTTAATATCTCTGAATTGAGAAAATATGCTCGGAGGGCACTCAGTCTATTGAGTTGTGGACTATGGATTATTTCTCCGACTATAATGGATGTTCTTATGTGTTACAGTGGAAGATGCGTTGTTAGGGACCTTTGAAAGGTAATTAACCTAATTCAGTACGATCAGAATCGGGTTGAGGTCGTTTGATGGATTCAAATGTGAATATAGGCTCTATGTTAGGCCAAACGGGTTCAATTCAGTAATGCACACCTTATGGAGGAGGAGTCAGGGTTTTATATCGTTGTAAGATATTTTATGCAGTGATTCACTGCACCATGTGAGTTGTGAGACAGTTTGAGAAAATGCTTATATGTTGTGGATCCACGTAGAAATGATGTTTATGAGCAAAATGGCTCTCGAGATTCAGATTGTATATCGCACCTCAGTTGAGCTTGAGTTTTGGTAGCTTCTAACGCTATATGTCCCCTGAGGTACAGGATTATGCACTAAGCGTGCTTGTGACCGAAATTCAGTATTTTATATTAGTGAGCAATTTAGCTCGATGTACACTTCTTTAGGTGAGTGTTATGTGTGGATCGGGTGGAACGCCGCCATGAGTGTGTTATTTGGATTGGGTTGCATGCTGCAACAATGTGATATTGAGCATAGTTTTCTATATGCTATTTTTATATGCCTTGCTTCCTATTTTTTTCTAAGGAGAGAAAATATTAGTGCGTAAGTTAGGCAGTTCCTTCTAGAGATCTTCTTATTTTTGTACCGCATTTTAATCGGTAGCCTATCGGCACTTTGTGGAATCATATAAGACTTTTGATTATGTATGGGGTGGCTTATTGCCTAAGCGGTTCGTACTGGATGAGGTCACGCATTGGGGCAAATTTATGCAGATGTATGATATGGCGAGTTAGATTCGTGTGTTCTGTCTCTATGATGGGGGACGAGTTCTCTGTCGTGTGTTGTGGTGGTACTGGAGAGCTTGAAGTACAGCTCTTTCAATTTAGTCATTTTCATGAATTGAGTATGTTCTAACTATTGCTTATTGGTGCGCGTATTGTGCGGGTTATGGCTTAGTCATGTACTAATATGTAATGTCACCAGAGTAGTGTGTTGATTAGATGAGATCGTTGGGATCTTTAATGAGTACGAGTAGATTTGATTTCAGTATGTTGGAGTGATAATATCGAGCTTCGACTCAAAAATTTAATGTAGTATTTTCCAAAAGAGAAGTGGTTTCATGAATGGTTGATCTGAGAAATGGTGATGGCTTACTGCGTGTTTTAGTTATCAGTTGCAGTATATGTAAAAGTATTGGAAAGAAACTTTAGTTTTTAAGAGGTTTTCTACCGGTATTCAGGCCTGGTGTGCAGCTTCTGTTAATGGGAGTTAACACTACATGTGTTTGAGTTATGTGGAATATGAGGTAATTGCACCTGAGGCTCCAGGTATGGGTTATTACAGCTGGTTCGGACTTGTTCTGAATATAGATGGGAGGTTCTGGACTTGTGTACAATTTCGAAAATGGAAATGTGGTTATAAGGTTTATGGGCTAGATTGGATTATGAACTTGTAGTGAAAATGTGTAATCGGACCTATGTGAGACAGGGTGACGGGGATCATCCCTGGGTATATGTATGTTACAGTTATTCAGCTATTGGTTGGCTTCTAGAACAACTCTGGGTACACTTGAGGACGAGCGTTTGTTTAAGTTGTGGAGGATGTGACGACCCGACCCGTCGTCTCATTAGTTACTCCTTCGTTTTCTCTATTTATACTTATTTATGCTTCATTATCAGTGTCTTGTGTGAACATGTTGGTTGGACTGATATTAGAAGGAAATGAGACATTTAGTCTATTTATGGAAAGTTTAGTTTGGAAAAGTCAACCGAATGTGATTTCCAGTGATTCGGTTAGCTTTGGAGGATGATTTGTGACTTAGGAGCGTGATCGGAAGTGGTTTTTGAGGTCTGGTGTAGAATTAGGCTTGAATTGGCGAAGTTAGTATTTTGGTGATTTCCGGTTTATAGGTAAGATTTTGATCCGAGGGTTGGAATGGAATTCCGAGAATCTCTGTAGCTTAGTTTTGTTATTTGGGATGTGTGCGTAAATTTCAGGTCATTGATGGTTTTGATGTTGTTTAAGGTGTTTTGATGATTGGAACAAGTTTGGGTGATGTTTTAGGAGGTGTTAGTGCTTTTGATTGAGGTCCTGGGGGCCTCGGGGTGATTTCGGATGGCTAAACGAGAAGTTTTGATCTTAGAAAGTTGTTAAAAATGCAGCAGTCAGTGCAGCAAGATTTTGTTCTTCGCGATCGCGGGAGGACCCTCGCGATCGCATAGAAGGATTTGGGTGCCTGAGTTATCGCATTCACAACTTGGGGCTCGCGTTCGCATATGTCAGAGTTCTGGTGCATCGCGTTCGAGGTGGTACGTATGCGTTCTTCACGTTCGCGCAATGTGGGCCGCATTCGCATAAGGTAAATTTGGTCGATGAAATTTTTGTTCATCATGAACGCGGATGTTTGACCGCATTCACATAGAGTAAGAGGTCAGCTGGCAGAAGGGTTTAAAAAATATTTCATCCGCAAGCCTAAGTTATTTTCCTCCATTATTGAGCATCTTGAGAGCTTTTTGGGAGAAATTGAAGAGGGTTTCGACTGTAATTGGAGGTAAGTCCAATGAACCAAAAACAAGATTTTATTATGAAATTAACCTTGTCCATGTAAACTTAGCAAAAAGGTGGAAGAACTAGGGCTTGAGTTTTGATATTTCAAATTTGGATTTGAGAAGTCATTTGGACTCCAATTTTAGTGTTCTTTATATGTATAGACCGCGTTCGCGAAGAATAACTCAAAGATTCCCCAGCCCACCTCCATATTACTCTACGCGTTCGCGTGATGCTGGTCGCTTCCACGAAGAGCCGCTCCCCAGTGCTCCACATTCATTATGAACAATCCCCTTCGCAGCCCAGGTTGCACTTCGCGTTCGGGAGAGTTGCTTCATGAGCGCGATGCACAAAGTATCAGCATACCAGAAGTAGTAAACATAACAAATTTTCTAAGAGTAAATCACCCTGTAGCCCATCCGAAAATCATCTGAACCTTCGGGGCCCCAAACCAAACATGCAAATCTATCTAAAAATATCATACAGACTTTCTTGAGAAATCAAATCGCCAAAATAACACTTAGAACTATGAATTTAGCATCATATTGCATAAAATTTTTGAGAAAGTTCAAAAGTTCTGTTTTCTCAACCCAAGGTCCGAATCACGTCAAATCAGTTCCATTTATGACCAAATTTCACAGATAATATATAGATTTCATAGCAAACATGTGTCGGCCTCTGGCACCACAATACGAACCCTGTATCAAAAAATTCAATAATTAAACAAATTCTTAAAACCTTTGCAGTTCAAGTTTAATAATTTTCATCAAAAATTTATTTCTCGGGGTAGGGACCTCGAATTCGATTATGGGCATACATTTAGGTCCCATATTTTACTACAGACCCTTTGGGACCGTCAAAACATGGATCGGAGTCCATTTACTTAAAATGTTGATCGAAGTCAACTAAAATAAAATTTTAAAGAAAAACTTAATAGTTTCTCAAATTTTCACATAAAGGCTTTCCAAAAATGTGCCCGGACTATGAACGCAAATCAAAGAGAAAGAAATTAGGCTTTGAAAACCTCGAAACCCCGAATTGGGTTCTAAAACACGAGATGACCTTTTGGGTCATCATATTCTCCACCTTTAAAAGAACACTTCGTCCTCGAACGGACATAGAAAAGCACCTAAGCTAGTGAAAAGATGGGGATATCTTCTCCGTATATTGGACTCGGACTCCTAGGTAGCTGACTCAACAGGATGAAATCTTCACTACACAAGAACCGAAGGATAGCTCTTCGATCTCAAATGACAAACCTGCCTATTTAAATGGCTACCGACTCCTCCTCGTAGGACTAATCCTTGTCTAGCTAGAAAGTGCTGAAATGTAACACGTGGGAGGGATCGCCGTGATACTTCTGAAGCATGGACACATGAAACACTAGATGTACAGTTTATAAGCTTGGTGGCAATGCAAGTTTGTAAGCTATCTCTCCCACTCGGTTAAGAATCTCAAAAGGCCCGATGAACATAGGTCTTAATTTGACCTTATTCCCAAAACGCATCACACCCTTCATGGGTGACACACAAAGTAACACCCTCTCTCCGACCATGAATGCCATATCACAAACCTTACGATCGGCATAACTCTTTTTCCTATACTGAGCTGTACGAATTCTATCTTGAATGATCTTAACCTTATCCAAGGCATTCTGTACTAAATTTGTACAAAAAATCGAGCATCTCCCAACTTATACCATACCTACTGCTGACACTACCTACAATATAATGCATTAATAGAGAGCCATCTGGATGCTCGATTGATAACTATTTTTGTAGGCGAACTCTGCTAACGGCAAGAACTAATCCCAAGAACCTCTAAAGTCAATAACTCAAGTGCGGAGCATACCCTCCAAAACCTAAATAGTATGCTCGGATTAACCTTCAGTTTGAGGATGAAATATTGTGCTCAACTCGACCTACAAACCCAACTCACGTTGTACTACCGTCCAGAAATGCGAAGTAAAGTGCGTACCTTGATCAGAAATGATAGAAAAGGGTAGACCATGTAGACATACAATCTCATGGATATAGATCCCTTCCAACCACTTCGAAGAATCGGAAATTGCCACTGGAATGAAATGTGCGGACTTAGTAAGCCTATCAACAATAACCCACACTATGTCAAACTTCCTCTACGTCCGTGGGACTGCAACAAAAAAGTCCATAGTGATACGCTCCCACTTCCATTAAGGACTCTCAATCTTCTGGAGCAAACCACCAGGTCTATGATGCTCGTACTTTACTTGTTGACAATTCAAACACTTAGCCTCATAAGCAACAATATCCTTATTCATCCTCCTCCACCAATAATGTTTCCGCAAGTCCCTATACATCTTAGCAGCGCCCGAATGAATAGATTACTGGGAACTGTGGGCCTCTTCTAGAATGAACTCATGAATCTCATCCACATTAGGCGCACAAGCACGACCCTGCATCCTCAAACTCCATCATCTCAAATGGTAACCTTCTTGGTATCTCCATGTCATATTGTGTCCCTAAGGAAAAGAAAATGAGGATCATCGTAGTGTCACTCCCTGATACACATTATCAAGGAAGATCGAACACCAATGCAAGCTAGAACACGAATGGGCTCAGAAACATCCAACCTCATGAACTGATTGGCCAAAGCCTAAACATCTAATGCAAAATGTCTCTAACCGACTGGAATATACACAAGATTGCCCATACTAGCTGACTTCCTACTCAAAGCATCGGCCACCCTATTGGCCTTTCCCAGATGATGCAAGATGGTGATATCATAGTCTTTCAATAGCTCTAACCACCTCCTTTGCCTTAAATTGAGCTCCTTCTACTTGAAACAATATTGCAAACTCTTGTGATCCGTGAACACCTACACGACCCTCCATACAAATAGTGTATTTAAATCTTCAGCGCGTGAACAATGGCTGCTAACTCTAAGTCATGAACTGCATAATTATTCTCGTGAATCAACTACCGCAAAGCAAATGCAGTAACCTTTCCACCCTGCATCACTACAGCACCAAGCCCAATTGGAGATGCGTCACAATATACTCTATAGGTCCCTGACCCCGGGGACAATCGAACACTGATGCCATGGTCAAAGCTTTCATGAGATTTTGAAAGTTCGTCTTACACTCGTCTAACCACCTAAATAGGGCCCCTTTCTGGGTCAACCTGGTCATCAGGGATGCTATAGATGAAAACCTCTCCAAGAACTGTTGATAATAACCCGCCAAACTAAAGACACTCTGATTCTCTATAGCTGATGTAGGCCCAGGCCAGTCCTTGACTGCCTCGATCTTCTTAAGATCTACCTGAATACCCTTTACTGATACAACTTCACCCAAGAATGCAGTTGATCTCAACCATAATTTGCATTTCGAAAACGTAGTATATAACTGGCTCTCTCTCATAATCTGAAGAACGATTGGAAGATGCTACTCATGCTCATCTCAACTGCGAGAGTAGATCAAGATATCATCAATAAAAATAATAATGAATGAATCCAAATAGGGCTTGAACACTCGGTTCATCAAATCCATAAATGTTTCTAAGGCATTTGTCAACCAAATGACATCACTTGAAACTCATAATGCCTATATCAAGTCCGAAGAGTTGCATTAGGGACATCGGATGCCCTAATCCTAAACTGATGGTAGCAAGACTTCAAATTAATCTTTGACAACACTTTGGCACATCAAAGCTGATCAAATAAATCATCAATCCTTGGGTATGGATACTTGATCTAAATGGTGACTTACTGCCAAAAATCTTTGCACGTGCTCATCGATGCATCCTTTTTCTTTACAAACAACACTGGCGCATGCAAGAAATTAGGTTCAATTCTTTCAACTCTGGCGGGGCCATACGGTATGGTGGAATAAAAATGGGCTGAGGGCCCGGAGCCAAATCAATGAAAAGGTAAATATCCCTGTCAAGCGGCATCCCCGGCAGGTCTGCAGGAAATACCTCTGGAAACTCACGAACAATTGGTACAGAATCCATGGAAGGGACCTCCATACTGGAATAACAAACATAAGCGAAATAAGCCATGCACTCCTTGTTGACCATATGCCAAGCCTTCTTATAAAATAAAACCCTACAGTAAAATGACCATGAGTCCCTCTCCACTCCAATTGAGGCAACCCCGACAAGGCTAAGGTCACGATCTTGGCGTGACATTCCAATATAGCATGATAAGATGACAATTAATCCATCCCTAAAATGACATCGAAGTCAACCATATCAAGAAGTAGGAGATATATGCTAGTCTCAAGACCCCTAAAAATAACCATACATAAATTATAGACACGATATACAATAACAGAATCGCCCACCGGTGTAGACACATATACATGAGGACTCAAAGAATAACAAGGCACAACCAAGCATGTAGCAAAATAAGATGACACATAGGATATGTAGACCCTGAATCAAATAGAACTGAAGCATCTCTACGGTAAACTGAAATAGTACCTATGATAAAAGCATTGGATGACTCACGATCAAGCATGGCTGGGAAAGTATAACATCCGGGTTAGGCCCTGCCACTCTAAACTACATCTCTAGGATGGCCTCCTACTAGCTGTCCTCCATCTATGGCGGCTTGACCTCCTCCTCTAATACCTTGACCTCCTACTTTAGCTGCCTGACCTATACCCCTATCTGACTGAGCGGGCAGTGGAATAGCTGGTGCTGGAACCATTGCACGAGAACCCTGATACTCAAAACTTCTCGATGCTCGAGGGAAAAACTTGTAATGTTCCTCAAATCGCCACAAGTATAAGAAGACCTCGGGTGCTGAGACTGCAAACCGTAAAACTCACCGTGATAGCCTGAGTACCCACCCTGAAAATTCTGGAATAGAGGTGTACTGATAGGATCTAGTGGTGCACTATAGGGTAGATGATCCGAATACTGCATATGAGAGCCACGACCAGCTAAAGCACCATGAAAAGCCTGAAGGGCTGACCGAAACGGCCTGGAAAGATGGCCTCTACTGAAAGAATACCTGCCTCCACATGAGGTACCACTAAATCTACCAGAATAAGGAGGCCTCTTGCCCGACCCGTGACCACTCCCTTGAGTTAACACCATCTCAACGCGCCTAGCCATATTGGCTGCATCTTGAAAAGAAAACTCACTCCCAGTCTCCTTAGCTATATACAATCTGACAGGTTGAGCGAGTCCCTCAATAAACCTTCTCACTCACTCTCTCTGCCTCTCTCTCTCTCTCTCTCTCTCTCTCTCTCTCTCTCTCTCTCTCTCGGTGGGGTGTATTGATAAATAGGATTTTGATACATTTCATACTCCTTTCTTATGTTTTTATTAGAAATTTGTACAAAGTAGTCCCAAAAGGCTCACAAGTTGTGCTTGATTGCAAGTTTGATCAGTAAAGTGACAAGATGTCAAAAGTCAGCTCAAAAAGGAGTGAAACTTGCAAAAGTACCAAGAAAAGACAAAGCTTAGGAAAAACAGGGCCAGTGCGGCCGCACACCATTCAATGAGGTCCACACAAGTGAGGTTTAGAAAGTTTGATTTCCAGGTCAACATGCAATGCATCCATATTGGATTTGTTGCGATCCACATTAGAGTCACTGCAGCTGCACTCGATTTAGTGTGGTCAGTCAAACCAAGAATTAGAGAAGGGCCCGTTTTGAGTTTGAAGCCAATGGGGTCCGCGCACCATTTCATGCAGACCACACTAGAAGTCACCACGGCCACATTCGATTTTGTGTGGTCCACATTGCCCAAGTTCAGAGAGCAATTTATTAATGTTTAGATCCCTAGTGCGGCCACATGTGATTTTGTGCAGTCCGCACTAACCCCACTAGGGTATTTGTTTCCAGATTTTTCAGCTTAGTATAAATAGCTTTTTTTCCATTTTTAAGTCAAAGAGATAGTGAGTACTGAAGGTTGCGCTCGTGGGCTTGAATATTCTAGTTGTTTTGAGTAATTTTAGTTGTATTTCAACATTGAATCTTCAAGTTTACTATAGCAATTAATTAATATTAGTTTTTTTTCATCTATTTCTTTGTTTTGTACTCTAGTTATGAGTAGCTAGACCCATAAGCTAGGTTTCTAGCTCAACCCTAGTATGGGTAATTGATGGTTCTTATGTTTTAGTGCTTGATTGACAATAGTTGTTTGAAATTTTGACTAACTTCATGTTTACTTGCTGAATTAGTGGTTGCAAACACTAGTTTGTGTTTAGTTGATTTTGGCTCTTCTTGAGAAAGAGAGACTAAGTCTCTAAAATTGGCCCAACAAGGAATTGGGGCGTACTCAAGAGACTGATAGACCCAATTAAAGGGTTAAACCTAGAAATAGTAATACCCAACTTGAAACCTGATTTCTTGTGCAAATTTGCATACCCAATAAGTCTTGAGAAAGTCAATTCAGGCAATAATCACTCGAACTATTGAGAGGTATAGAGTGAGTAGAATCGAGCAACGGTTATATCATATTCCCAAATATGACAATCTAGCTTTAGACTCAACATTTCGACAATTGACCACCTAGGCGGAAGTCACTATCCTAATGCCTTTTAATCATTTGAACAACTTGAAATAGTTTAACCTTAGCTTATTTTAGTTTAATTGAGAAATGTAGTTTTATAAAATAAGAATCATAATAAAAACCAAAAATATGTAGAAGTGAACTTTAGATAAATACACAGCTCCACATTAGATAGACACCCGACTCCAATATCTAGCTCCCTCAGAAAATCGATCCCAACCTTAATCGGGTAAAAGCTGCTTCAACCTCTCTCGCTACTCAATAGTAGTGCAGGGTTAGCTTCAATCACTTATTGGCGCCGTTGCCGGGGAGCTAATGGTTTTGGCTATTTATCTAATAGTTTTGTGTTTTGTTATTCTTTCCTTCTTTGTTACCAATTTGTGTGTGTCACAACTCCAAGTACAAAATGGCATTAAATGCTAATGACCCTCTTGGAAACATGGTTTCAAGGGAGGAGGTTGATGATAATGGAGAGGATGAGGTGGCTCCTATATCTCTTGGGCAACAAAGAGGCTGACATGCCAATGTTAATGAAAATATTCAAGACCCTCCTCCACCACCTCCAAGAAAGATTCCTCGAGTGCTCCCAAATGAAAGCTATGCGAGTGCAATTGTCCCACCCTGAATCCGAATGGGAAATTTCCAAATTACAAATGTGATGTTGACATTGTTGGAGCACCGCAGATACTTCATGGAGCTTCCACTCAAAATGCATACAAACATCTCAAGGGGTTCATAGATACATGTTGGGGAGCAAGCAATCTAATGTGTCCAAGGATGCACTCCAGTTGAGACTCTTCCAATTTTCACTTAGAGGGAAGGCTTTAGATTGGCCTGCGCAACTTCCCAACCATTCAATCACTACTTGGGATGAGTTGGCGGAAGATTTCATTGCAAATTTCTTCTCACCGGGGCATATAGCAGCTTTGCGGGATGAGATCTTAGCTTTCAAGTTGGAGCCCACCGGAACCATTGCATTAGATTTGGGAGAGATATAGAACTCTGGTAAAGGAATTCCCCAACAATGATATGATGGAGAATATGTTGCAATAAACTTTCTACTGGGCATCAACACAACAAATTCATGCATAGTGAATCAACTTTCTGGGTGTAATTTCATGAAATTGACGAATGATGAAGCCTGTGCCATTCTTGCAAGATGGATAACATATCCTCCGTTTGGTAAAGTAGAGCCAATGCCCCAGGTTGACCCCACAGCCACTCATTTTCACAAAGAATTACATGATCATGGGCAGGAGATATCTTAGTTGACAAAAACCATGAACCAACTAGCAAAGGCACAGTTGCAACAAGTCCAAAATCCTCGCTAAGTGAATGCCATTGAGGGTGTTAACATTCTAGTGAACCGAAGAATATAAATAGGTCAACAGAACCAAGGGAATTCGGATAAATTTGACAATGATGGTAGTGGATTTCAAGATGAAGGATATGATGGGCAAAAGGAAGAGGTACAATATGTGAATAATTATCAAGGCCAAAGAGGCAATTTTTGCAACCAACAACAACAAAGGAGATCCCAAGGTAATTGGGACAATCAACGACAAGCAACAACGATTAGAACAATCACCAACAAGGGAACAATAATTCGAGAAACAATTATCAAAATTCAAATTGGGTCAATCAAACAACAATCGGAGCAATCACAGAAACTGTGGCAATAATAACAACATTGGTGGATGGAACACCAACCAGGGAAATGAGGGGCAAGTTTTACAAAGGTCCCCAATGTACCAACAACCGCGCAGTCCACCATCTTTTCCATCCCATAGTCCTAGTTCTTCTAGCAATTTTATGGATAGAATTGAAATGATGCTCGAACATATAATGAAGAAGAATGCCAATTCGGATGATAAGTTGTCTTCTCACAATACTTCCATTAGAAATTCTGAGGTGCAACTAGGAAAACTATCTCAGTCCTTGAATACACGCCCTAATGGTGCTCTACCAAGTGATATGGTAGTGAACCCGAAGGGTGGGAACAATCATGTTATGGCGGTAACCACTAGGAGTGGACGAGGCGGTGATGTGAATGCCTCCAAACAAAAGCAAGTCTTGGGTGATGAAGTTGAGTTGCAAGAAGATGAAGTTCCTTTGGTGGTTGAGAATATGGTTGATGAAAATGTAAACGAATAAATGAGAATTGATATTCAATATGACGAGGTGGAAATGCGAGATGCTGTGAACCCATATAAGGAACACGTACCAGACAAGCCGGAGCCAGTTGTGCCAAAAGCCAAGGCACCTTACGTAGGACTCATCCACCTTATCCTTAAAGGCTAGCCAAGCAGATAAATGAGAATCAGTTGAAAAGGTTTATTGACATGATGAAGAGCTTATCCATCAATGTGCCTTTAGTGGAGGTTTTGGAGCAAAATCCTGGGAAGGCTAAATTCATGAAAGATTTGGTGACAAAGAAAAGATCCATGGACTGTGAAACTATCAAGATGACCCACCAAGTTAGTGCTATAGTACATTCAATGGCTCAAAAGTTGGAGGATCTTGATGATTTCACTGTCCCTTACACTATTGGAAGTGCATATTTTGATAAAGCTTTATGTGATATAGGGGCAAGCATCAACTTGATTCCCTAATCAGTTTTCAAGACTTTGGGTATTGGACCACCAAGGCCAACTTCTATGAGATTGCAAATGGTGGATTGATCAATGAAGTGACCATTGGGTATTGTTGATGATGTGCTTGTCCGAGTGGACAAATTTATCTTTATAGATAATTTTATGATCTTGGATTGGGAGGTAGACTATGAAGTCCCGACCATATTGGGGAGACCTTTCCTTTCTACGGGGAAGGCACTAGTTGATGTGGAAGCAGGGGAACTCACTTTTTGGGTGGGAACTGAAAAGGTAGTTTTTCATGTGTGAAAGTCAATGAAGCAGCCCAATTGTACCGAAGTGTGCTCATTTGTGGATCTTGTCACGGCTGTGATAACTGATAATACTAGTGCAATAATCAACGTAGAAGATACTATGGAGGATGTTTTGTTAAGTCTTGATGCCAATGATGATGAGGGATGAGTGGAGTGTGTGAACGCTTTATAGGGAATGGGCTCTTATTCTTATGAGCCTATGAATCTCTCCTTGGATCATGAAAATAGAAATATTCCTCCAACAAAGCCTTCAATTGAGGAACCTTTGGTGTTGGAGTTGAAGCCATTGTCACCACACCCCAGGTATGAATTCTTAGGCCCTAGTTCAACTTTACCAGTTATTCTTTCCTCTTGTCTTACTAACAAGCAGTTAGATGCCACATTGGCGGTGCTTAAAAAGTGGAAGAAGGAAATTGGATGGACTTTAGCTAATATTCAGGGAATAAGCCCTGCATTCTTTATGCATAAGATTATTCTTGAAGATGATGCAAAACCCTCTTTGGAACATCAAAGGAGGTTGAACGAGGCAATGCAAGAAATTGTAAAAAAGGAGGTGATAAAGTGGTTAGATGCCGGGGTTGTGTATCCTACTTCCGACAGCTCGTGGACTTCACCGGTGCAGTGTGTGCCAAAGAAGAGTGGCATGAACATGGTGACCAATGATAATAATAAACGAATTTCTACCCGAATAATATCGGATGGAGGGTATGCATGGACTACTGCAAGCTGAAGAAGGTAACCCACAATGATCACTTCCCATTGCCTTTCCTTGACCAGATTCTTGATTGCCTTACTGGGCGTGCCTTTTATTGCTTCTTGGATAGATATTATAGGTAAACCAAATACTGATTGCCCCGGAGGATCAGGAGAAGACCATATTTACTTGTCTATATGGCACCTTTGCTCTTTCTCGGATGCCTTTCGGGTAGTGTAATTCCCCAGCGACATTCCAATGATGTATGATGGCCATTTTCGCTGATATGAGGGAGGATATTTTGGAGATGTTCATGGACGACTTTGATGTGATGGGTGATTCATTTGATGAATGTTTGAAAAAGCTTGATAGAGTGTTGGCCCGTTGTTAAAACACCAGTATTCTACTCAATCGGGAAAAATGCCACTTCATAGTTAATGAGGGCATAATGTTAGGTATTAAAAATCCAAAGCATTGCATAGAAGTTGATAAGGCCAAAATAGAGGTGATTTCAAGGCTTCCTCTCACAACTTTTGCCAATGGGGTTAGGAGTTTTTTTGGGCACACAGGGTTCTACAGAGGTTTATAAAAGATTTTTCGAAGGTAGTGAACCCCTTGTGCAAGCTACTAGAAAAGGATGCCAAGTTTGTATTTGATGAAGGATGTATGCAAGCATTCAAACTTCTAAAGCTTAAGCTGACAACTACCCCTATCATTATCACACCAAATTGGAGTTTGCTTTCGAGCTCATGTGCGATGCCAGTGACATTGCGGTTCGGGATGTTTTGGGTCAAAAAGTTAACAAAATATTTCATCTTGTGTACTACGCAAGCAAGACCATGAATGAGGCCGAAAGGAACTATACGGTAACTGAGAAAGAGTTATTGGTCATAGTGTTTGCAATGGAAAAGTTTCGACCATATTTTATGGGGGCCAAGGACATAGTACACACCGATCATACAACTCTTAGGTATTTGATGACAAAGAAAGACACCAAGGCTAGCCTGATGCAATTGGTCTTGTTTCTTCAAGAGTTTGATTTAGAAATCATGGACCGAAAGGGTAGTAAAAACCAAGTGGCGGATCACTTTTACCGCTTGGAGGAGGAAGGAAGGCCATGTGATGGCCTAGAGATTAATGATGCATTACCCCATGAGCAGCTACTTTCTGTGTCAATGAGTGATATGCGGAGGTTTGCAGATGTTGCTAATTACCTTGTGACTGGAATCATCCCGTGTGAGCTTTCTTCTAACCAAAGGGAGAAGCTCAAATGGAATAGTTTGGATTTCTATTGGGATGATCTGTATTTGTTCAAGATTTGAACGGATGGTGTGACCCGAAGGTGTGTGCTGGAGCAAGATCAATTGAGTATATTGGAAGCTTGTCATTCCTCTCCCTATGGTGGCCATGATGGTGGGGCGATGACTGCTTCCAAAGTTCTTAGTTGTGGGTTTTATTGTCCAACTTTGTACAAAGATGCAAAAGATCTTGTGAAGAGGTATGACAAATGTCAAAGAGTGGGTGGAATTTTAAAGAAAGATGAGATGCCTCTAAATACCATTCTTGAGGTTTATATCTTTGATGTAATGGGAATTGACTTTATGGGCCCGTTCGTTAGCTCGTGTGGGAATATCTACATTCTAGTGGCGATAGACTATGTTTCAAAATGGGTTGAGGCCATGACATTTCTCAACAATGAAGCTAGGAGCGTGGTTGAGTTTCTTAAAAAGAGCATTCTAACAAGGTTTGGTACTCGTTGCAATCATAAGTGACGGGGATCACATTTTTGCAATAGATCTTTTGACACATTGCTTGCAAAGTATGGTGTCAACCACAAAGTGTCTACTTCTTATCATCCTCAAGCGAGTGACCAAGTTGAAGTCTCCAACAGGGAAATCAAGAATATTCTGTCTAAAACGGTCAATGCAAATAGGACTGATTGGTCTAAGAAGTTGAATGATGATCTATGGGCGTATAGAATTGCTTACTAAACTCCGATTAGTATCTCTCCGTATTGGTTGGTGTTCGGGAAAGCTTGCCATTTACCATTTGTGTTATAGAACAAGGCCATGTGGGCCTTGAGGAAGTTGAACCTTAACTGGGATGTAGCTGCTAATCTTCAAGTGGAGCAACTCAGTGAACTTGGCGAATTCAGATTTCATGCCAACTCTAGTTTGTCCCTATATAAGGATAAAAGGAAATACCTTCACGACAAGTATACTCGGGGAAAGGAGTTCAAGGTGCGCTATTTGGTGCTCTTATTCAACTCTCGGCTACGGTTGTTCCCGGGAAAGCTCAAGTCAAAATGGAGCGGACTGTTGGAAGTAGTGTGTGTGACCTCGTTTGATGCTCTTTATTTAAAGGATAAAAGTTGGAAGTTTTTAGTGTGAATGGGAATAGGGTCAAGCATTACTTTGGAAAAATTGATGACAGCCATGTGGTGGCACTTCTTCATCTCAAATGATTTGATGGTAACCTGCGTCATACCGCAACATTAAGTCATGCACTTCTTGGGAGTTAACCCATGTGCTTTTCTTCTTGTTTTTATTTGATTTTTTACTGTAGTATAGGATTTATTTTCGGTCTAACTGGTTGTGAGATGCTACAGGATTGTGTTGGTGCAGTGTAGGACATAGAGGAATAAGTGTTCAGGTCTCTGAAGTTTGCAATGCAGACGCAAAACATTTAGTGCTGACCGAACTATTGAAGGGTGAAAAGTCTAGCTCTCTGAAGTTTGCCACCGCAGCCGCACTACATTTTGTGCGGTCCCGGTGGACCACTGCGGTCGGACCGCAATCCATTTTGTGTGGTCCGCATTGGGTTGGTAAGACTAGGCCCATGTCCTTATCTATAAATAGGGCCTGCGACCCTCCTGTTACACTTTCCGATCTCTTGACTCTCAAAACTTATAAATCACTGTTCATCTATTCTATTACTCGTAATTTACTGTTTGGATTTGTTTATCTTCATTTCTTCTCACATCTGGAAATATCACGTTCTTGTTTAATTGCTTTAATTTTTTTAGTTTCCTTTACTTTTTATTTTTCATGACTATTATTTTGTTCTTCCCGTATTTTCCTCATTTGGTTAGGTTAGGGTAGTTGATTTCTTGATAAAACTAGAATTAGGTAGTTCAAATCACTGGTAAAACACATAGGGGCCTTTATTAAGCGTAAAAATGGACATCAAAACCTCATAAACCCTAAGTTAGTGCCGCAGCTAGGCACTCAGTGGGGATCACCGTCAATTTTGTGCAGTCCGTGATGCCTTTGCAATGTCCGCAATAACATTTTGTGCGTACCACAGTGCTGAAAATCCTGAAAGCTGATGTTTGGGGGCTGCGGCCGCACTATATTTTATGTGGTCCGCATTGGTCCCTATGTGGTTGCACTACATTTTGCACGGTCCGCATTTCCAAGATACAGAGAGTGGGTATTCTGAACACCACCTCTATGCTGATCGCATTGCCATTTTGTGCGGTCCCCATTAACCTCTATGCGGCTGCACTCCATTTTGTGTTGTCCGCACTTTGGGATTGCTGCAACTGTCTGCAATTTTTTTTTCTACAGCTCTAATCCTACTTGCTTGTACTGATACTAACAAGCCTAATGGATGTTGTTTGTAGACAATGGTGAAACAAAGAGGCAAGGGCTCTAAACAACTAGGCAGAGGATAATCCTGTCAGGGAGGGAAATAGAAAATGATAAGACCAACTCCTTAAGCCCGACAAGTATTAAAAACACCAGGAAGCTTATTAGAGCTGCTGATAGGGCCACTGACCAGTCTGGAAGTGAGTGCTAGAGTACTACCCTGACTCCGTGCAGAAGTACTACCCTGACTAGTTAGAGAGGAACGGGCTAAGAGACACTCTTCCACCTCCCCCACTGGCCAAGCTTCAGTGAATGTCTCTTCTGGGTCATCTGAAGGCTCAACTGAAGGTAGTGGGGACTACATCTCTCCCGTAGATTTATTATCAGGAGAGGGCTCATTAGGAGACGATGAGGAAGAAGGAGGAGAAAGGGGTGTACCTTAGGTGACAAGTGTTGCTAGAACTAGGAAACCGGAGGTGTGGCAAGATTGATTTGGGAGCAAGGTAGTGTAATACAAATTTAGGTAATGATAGTCGTTGAGGAAGTTAATTCCGGAGAGGACCTTTAATGATATAGACTTTTTGCCTCACAACCCTAATGTGAGTAGGTAGTTTCAGGAGAGAGTTGGCTGGGAGTACTTTATTAGGAGAGTGTGTAGATGCCAATGAGCACTTTGTCAAGGAATTCTATACCAATTCTGCCCGAATCAAAAAAGGCACAAAAGTGACCAAGGTGCAAAATTTGAAGGTGCTTTTTTATGGGAAAATAATAAATGACTACCTTGGCCTTGATGAGGAGGATGAGGCACTATATATGGAAAATATGGAATTGGGTGAGGAGGTCCATCCCTGGTTTGCACAGTATCTAACAATCCCACATACCATCCCTGATTGGTTGAATGCGGCGTAAAGATTCTGAGAATAAGTTTGAACTTCGAGGCAAAGGGGTGGGAAACATTTGTATGTAGTAGATTTGACCCACTACTCATGAAAACTCCCTCCCTCTTTACTGGGCAGTTTTGGTGGCATTGATTAGTGCAGGGTACCTGATTAACATTGGGAATGTGATGTTGCGATTGATTACATAGGTGGTAGTTGAAGGTGACAAAACTACCTATTCCTAAGCTTCTTGATCATGTACATCCGGGACCTCAAGGTTGTGAAGAGGCCATTTGATATCAAGGTAAGGTCAAAGGCCTCGTTCTCCTAGTATAGCATGCAGGGTAATAACAACCTGAAGAGCAAGAACTTCAAGGGAACAACCACTACTCCAACTGGCCAGTCTGAAGAGCCAGTTGTCGTAGTCACTCCTACTCAGCCTGCCTCCATTTCCACAGACATTACTCATGGACATCCACTTCACCAGATCCTGAGATACCCTCTTCTCGAGCCTACCCAGTGACTACTAACCAGCTGAGCCAGGCTCTTCTCAGCATCAACAACTAGATGCAGACAACTTCATCCAAGTTGTCTATCCTCACTACTACAGTGGAAGCTCAATAGGTACCCACGCCTCTGCAGGTCCCGTAGTCTATTGAGGATGCTCTCAAGGAGATTCTGATCAACCAGAAGAAAATCCTTGACAACCAGAAAGTGCTCACTGATGCATTGATTCACACAGCAAGGCTCTCAAGGAGCTTTCTAAGGAGCACAAGAATTAGAGAAAGACGCAGGCCTCCAGGGAGTCCGTGAAGGAGTTGAGGGTTGATGTTGACAGGTTGAAGGAAGATCATCTACCTTTGGACTTATTGCAATACGATTCGGTACTAGCAAGTCATCCCCAACGGGACCAATTCCAAAGGCCCATCAAGAGGAAGATTTTGAGTCCAGAGCAGACGATGCAGTCATCTAGTTTGGAGACTCACCAAAGACCTCCTCCAGTCAGTCACAAGATTCACCTCAGAAGCATGTCCAGGTCCAGTCCTAAGTCCCAGCAGCAGAGCAGCAAGCAATAGGGAACCAGTATAAGGTCCCGAGCATATTAAGGACTAGGGACACTCAGGAGCCCATGTAGAAAGACAGGCCATAGGGAGTCTCTATATCCTTTTCCCTTTTCATTTTGGTGCTTATTTGGTTTAGTTGGCATTAGTGACGGTTCGAACTTTCATTAGAGGGGCTAGGCCCTACTTTTGTGGATTTGGATGATTGAATATATAATGATAGTTTTTATGCTTTCTTTATTTGTCATCTTTGGTTTGTATATGATTTTAATATTTTGTTACATTTATCGTACTTTTATTTTACCTTTGGTCTGTATATAAAATTATGTTACATTGTATATATTCGTCTCATATATTGTATATTAATGCCCTCTTGTACATATTCATTTTACTTTCCGCAATTTTTTGGTCTTACCTTCTTATTTATGTTCGTAGCTTCTTGTTTTGAATGTTTTCAATAAGCCTTTAATTTATTTTATTCCATGGTTCTTTCCAAAGGTGGGGTTTGTGTGAACCAGGTGGCTCTTCCGATGATGGATAGCGTGACAACCTTCTTAAGGGTTTGTGTCCGTTTTTCTTTTCTTTTTGCTTTCTAGTAATTATTCGTTTGGGGTTCCTCAAACAAAGCTTCAATTTGACCTAGCACATTTGCCTTTGATCTTATGGTCAAAAACAAAGTGTTGTGTTTAGGATGGTAAAAATCGTGACCTTGAGACTCTTGTGTTGACCAACAATCATCAAGTGGTTTGTCGGTACCATTGTGAGCTCAAGTCTTATCTATGGTCGTTGTGGGTCCCCGACTCTATTTCTCTAGTGATTCCATAGCGTTTGTGGTGAGAAATTGCATTGCAAGTCCAAGTCCGAGCCATTAGTCTAGAACTTGCCCTAAATGTTTGTTGTGGCAAAATCCTAAGTGACTTTTTACTTGAGAAAGGATTATAGGATCTCCTTAGTCATAATGATAGCTTGAACAGTCCATAGCCTACCAAAGATAAAATCCCTTGTCAAGACTTTTGAGCCTTAAACCTTTTTCCTTCAAGAACCATGATACAAGCCTTTGCCCGTTCTAAAAGATACCCTCTCTTGGCACCCGAACTTTCCTTAGACCATGAAAAAAGTATAAAATTGGGGGGAGAGATGAGGATGGAAACAAAGTGGTAAAAAGGTACAAAATTGAAGAAAAAGGAAAGCAATGAAAATGTTTTTTAAAAAAAAAAAGACAAAAAGAATATTCAATGTGGAAATCAAAGAAAGAGAGTCATGAAATGCAAAGAATGAAAGGTGTAGAAAAGTGAAAAAGGAGAAAAAGGTTGAACTATCTAAGAAAGAGTGACAATATGTCTCTATAACCCCTTGGAAGAAGTGAAATGGCTCAAAAAGTCAAGTGAAATTTTGCTAAAATGAAACAAAAGAAGTGCTTAAGAACTACTTAGACCAAACATTGCCTACCCGAAACCAATAGCCTTCACTATGTCTCCACAAAAGCCCTATATGATCTCTAGTTGAATGAAGCTTACATTAGTGGTGACTCACATAAGGGGCAAGCATATGGTACTTAGAGCCGGACTTGTGACTTTTCTTTTTGAGACATGAGTGAATATCAATTAACCTCGTTATGAGTGCCAGTATTCTAAAAGTGAGGTCTTCTTAAGGAAAGCTGATGATGTGTGAGTTTGGGTTCCACAATGTCTGAAGTAATAGAAAGAGTCCTTTGATGTGTTGAGTCAACTGTTAATGCTCTTGTGTTGCACTTGATCCATGGTGTTTAAAAGAGTAAATGTTGTTTATGATTCATGTGTATTGAGGGTAATTGCTAGTCCTAAATGATGCTAGATGAGGTCACTTTATGATAACTAAATTGTTTGGGATTTTCTCTTAAAGGGTAGATCTTATTTTGTTTGCTTGAGGACAAGCAAAAGCTTAAGTTTGGAGGAGTTGATAACTAGGGATTTTAATACACTTTATACTCCATCTTGCTTACGTTTTGATTATAAATTTGTACAAAATAGTCTGAAAAGGCTCACAAATTGTGCTTGATTGCAGGTTTGATCAGCAATGTGACAAGATGTAAGAGTCAGCTCAAAAAGAAGTGAAACTTGCACAAGTACTAGGATAAGACAAAGCTCAGGCAAAACTGCATCAGTGCAGCCGCACACCATTCTGTGCAGTCCGCACAAATGATGTTCAGAGAGTTTGATTTCCAGGAAATAGGCAATGCGGCCGCATTGGATTTACTGCAGTCTGCATTGGAGTCACTGAGGCCCCACTCGATTTAGTGCGGTCCGCAGAGCCAAAAATAAGATAAGTGTCAGTTTTTAATTTGAAGCCAATGCGGTCCGCGCTCCATTTCATACGGACCGTACTAGAAGCCACTGCGGCCACGTTCTATTCTGTGCGGTCTGTATTGCCTAAGTTCAGAGAGCCGTTTATTCAAGTTTATAGCCCTAGTGTGGCCGCATGTGATTTTATACGGTCCGCACTAACCCCGTAGGGGTATTTTTGTCCCGATTTTAAACTTAGTATAAATAGATTTTTTTCCATTTTTAGGTCAAGTAGATAGTGAGTACTGAAGGTTGCGCTCATGGGTTCGAATATTTAGCTGTTTTGAGTAATTTTAGCTATATTTCAACATTGAATCTTCAAGTTTAAATTAGCAATTAATTATTCTGAGTTTTTTCTTCATCTATTTCTTTGTTTTCTTCTGTAATTATAAGTAGCTAGACCCATAATGTAGGGTTATGGCTCAACCCTAGTATAGGTAATTGATGGTTCTTATGTTTTAGTGCTTCATTGACTATGGGTGTTTGCTATTTGGACTAATTTCATGTTTAATTGCTGAATTAGTGGTTGCAAATACTAGTTTGTGTATAATTGATTTTGGCTCTTCTTGAGAAAGAGAGACTAAGTCTCTGAAATTGGTTCAACAAGGAATTGGGGCGTTTTCAAGAGATTGATATCCCCAATTAAAGGGTTAAACCAAGAAATAGTAATACTCAACTTGAACCCTAATTGCTTGTGCAAATTTTCACACCCAATTGGTCTTGAGAAAGTCAACTCGGGCAAAAATCACTTGAAATCGAGAGGTATAAAGTTAGTAGAATCGAGCAAAGGTTATATCACACTCCCCAAATATGACAATCTAGCTTTAGCCTCAAGATTCCGTCAATTGACCACCTAGGCAGAAGACACTACCCTAGTGCCTTTTAATCCTTTGAACACCTCGCAATAGTTTAACCTTAGCTTATTTTTGATTAATTGAGCATTGTAGTTTCATAGAATTAGAATCATAATTAATACCAAATATATGTAGAAGTGCAATTAATAGCAAATACACAACTCCGCTTTAGATAAAAATCCAACTCCAATATCTAGCTCCATGAGGAAATCGATCCCGACCTTAATCGGGTAAACGCTGCTTCGACCTCTCTCGCTACTCAATAGTAGTACATGGTTGGATTCAATCAAGTATAAGAAGAGCATGACAAGCAAAATCAACAAACCTATTCTCGTACTAAGTGACGGTCATAGAACCCTGCTGAAGATGCTCGAATCGCATTTGATAGTCCTCTCTGAGTGATAGGAAGGAACTTCTCGAGAAATAGTTGAGAGAATTGGTCCCAAGACAAGGCAAGTGACCCGACTGGTCTATTCAACACAAACTCACTCCACCACCTATTGGCGGACCCAATAATCTAGAATACATCAAAATCAACCCCATGGGTCTCCACTATCCCCATGTTCCTAACACCTCATAGCACAGGTCAAGATAAATCTGAGGGTCCTCAGAAGGTGCCCCACTGAAATGAACCGGGAAAACTTTGGTGAACATGTCCAACATCAACAAAGCATCGAAAGACATAGCTAGCCCATCAATGGTCTGAGCCACAACAACCGACTGGGCCACTCCCACTGGTTGAGCTGTTGGAGTCTGAAACTGAGGAGCCATCTGCTCTGGAGTGTGAATAGCAGGAGTCTTGGCTCCTCCCCCAGCCTAAAAGATGGCCGATGCTACAGAAAATGTGGGACTCTAAGATAAGCTCTCTATAAGGCCCACTAAACGGACCAAAGCATCGTGAAATACTAACGTAGCGATGAACCCTTATGGAACCTGAGATGGCCCAGTCGGAACGGTTTGAGCCGGAACCTCAGCATCGAACTCCACCCGAGGCTCCCCTACTCGTGCTGCTACTCGACATCTAGGCTGAGCTCTGCCCCTGCCTCGGCCTCTAGCATAGCCTCAGCCTCGGCCTCGTCCTCTGCCCCTTGTTTGAGATACCATTAGGGTCTCTAGCTGCTAATTAACTAATGAAGTGGTACGTGTTCTCACCATATATGAAAGAACAAGAGTAGAGAGTTCAATTAGCATTGAGAAATAAAATATCATGATAGAGAAGAGTGGATGTGAAGTTATTCCTAAACTCCGTAGCCTCTAGGGGATAAGCACAGACGTCTCAATACCGATCCCTTGGACTTCTATGTAGCTTGTTCATGAATTGTGAGACCTAGACAGCCTAGTGCTCTAATACCAACTTGTCAAGACCCGAATTTTCCACTAACGGGATTGTGATAGCTCCTAACCTTTAGAAAGCTAGGCAATCCAACAAATAATGATCTAACCCGCTAATCACTAGCCAAAATAGGAATTAACAATAATTTATAAAGAAACAAGATAAGAAGTGCAGAAATTTTATAACAATCTAAACACTTATACAGGACTACGTAAAAATCTGGTGTCACAATCCACAAACTTCTAAGAGACTATAAATACTGGTTTTAAAGAAAATACAGTTATCCTCGGAATATAAGAAAACAGGGAATCTAAGATAATTGGAAGGAGACTCTAGAATACAGTTGTTCTACTGCGGGATGAAGGCAACAATCCAACTCTAATCATCAAGGTCTCGTACCAAAATATGCACAAAAAGTATAGAGTGCGGTATAAGTACAACTGACCCCATGTATTGGTAAGTTCAGAGCCTAACACTGGTAAAGAAGTGATGAGACTAGGACACGATAATAACATGAACCTGTGCAGTCAAATCATATACAAGAAAATAACAACAACAGAAATTTAACAAAGAATAATAGGAAATGGGGGAAGAGCATGTTGTGGGGAAACATCAAATCCTAAAATAGAACAGTAAAAAGACACAGTAAATAACATGATTTTACACCAATGAAAGAAATAACATGAAAAACCTGTGCACGGCATCGCCCGCCATGCTTTTACTCTCATCCTTACAATAAGAAATAACAGAATCACCCTTCGTGCATTAACTCTCTCATAACATAACACAACATCACCCTTCGTGCATTATAAAAATCAGAATACGGCATGACATCACCCTTCGAACATTAACACTTACTCATAAATCTTGCATGGCATCACCTTTCGTGCTTTACATTCTTCATCACCCAAACAAATAGAACAATAACAAACCAACAATCGAATCATCAATAATCAACCTCGTTTCAACATTTTTCACAATATAAATCTCAACTTGAGTCAATACCCAACTAATATCCAATATCAGGAAAAAATGATAAGATTTGTTTAACATGAAGAGTAACCAGTTGAAGCATGAACAATACGAATAAGGAATACAACAGTCACAAGTATAAGACTCACTCGCGTGCTATAATACAACAATAGCATATATATACTCGTCACCTTACCCATACATCGTACTCAAAAACCAAACACATAGAAAATAAGGCAACAATACCTTATCCCTCAATCCAATGTTAGCCACAACACTTACCTTGATTCTACAGCTGAAATCATGACTCAATCACCGCTTTTATTTTATTTTCCACCTCCGAACCACTTGTATCTAATCATAATTAACCTAGTAATATCAATGATTGCGAGAGAAATTAATTCCAATGCATAATTAAAAGTTTCCCAACCATTCCCCAAAAAAAGTCAAAACTTAAGGTTCAGATCAAAACTTGTTCACCCATTTGCCTACGAGCCCAAATGCATAATTAGTTTTGGAATCAAACCGCAAATCGAGGTCTAAATTTCCAAATTTGTAAAATCCCCAATTCTTCCTAAGATCTCTAATTCTACCACAAAACAACAAGGATTAGGGCTAAAAATCTAATGGGTGTTGATGGAAATTGAAGAAAAAGAGTTGAATAACACAAACCTATGAATAAGTGTGGAAATCCCTCCTCAAAATCGCTCCTAGGTTGAGCTTTTTATGAAAGATTTTTGTAGTTTTTATAAAATCCTGATTCTGGCAAGATAATTGAGTTTTATATTTATTATTGCTGCAAGTTACTGTTCCATTTCGTTCTGTACTTTCCATTACTTTAATATATGTTGTATGCAGGTTATATTGTAAATACCCCTTTGTATACCTATCTCATATATATATATATATATATATATATATATATATATATATATATATATATACACACTATATTATACTATATATACATCGTAATATAGCTAATGTTATATTGAATATAGCTTATATGCTATACACGTAGTATATATACTAGATTATACTATCTTAACACAGCTAATTTTATGTCGAATATATCTTATATTATATATATATATATATATATATATAATATATATAATATATATACATATATATATATATATATATATATATAAATATATATGAATATATAAATATAAATATAAATATATATATATATATATATATATATATATATATGTATGTATGTATATATACATACACACACACACTATAATTTATTATATTATAGTATATGTACATCTTATAGCTTATACTTAGCGCAGAGCGGCAGAGACTCAGGTAGAGTTTGATATGGAGGTTTCGGCCCAGACTCTTCTAGCAGGGCCAACTTATGTTCTACAGGGGTTCATTGCTACCCCGATACTTCAGGATAATTTGGTCTGTCTAGTGAGTCTTATAGAAAGTGTTACTCAAGCCGGCACATTCCCCGTAGTACCAACCGTCGCTCAGGCTAGGGGAAGACCACAGACTCCCGCTACTGGTACTCCGGAGTAGATGGCTCCCCAATTTCAGACTCCAGCAACTCAACCAGTTGGGGTAGTTCTGTCGGGTGTTGTAGCACAGGTCTGCAATAGATCAATGTAACAACCTGGTTGGTCATTTTGAGAATTAATTCTCCGATCCCCTATTAACTGCTTCTCCCGTGTTTATTTTTGCTATTGTGATTTGCTAGGATTGTGAACAACTAATTTTTACCGCACCTGAATGCAAAACTGTTTTATGTGTAAATATTTCTTTTAGGTCTAAAATTGATATGTTAAACTTTTATCTACACTTAGTAGGTGTTATTTCTAAAAAACGTTAAATTAAAAACTACAAAAATATCCACATTCTTAAAGTATAAGTTTTATTTTCTATTTACAAGAAAAATAATTTACAAAAAAAAATTGATTTCTTTTAGTAAGAATTTTAATGAGTAAGTTACGGTATCTTTTCTTAATATTATTTAAAGTGCATGAAAATATTTAATTTTCCTATATTATTCGAAATGTTGGTTAACTTCTAATCTTTATAATTTAATTTAACTTTCCAAAAAAAAAAATAGAGAAACTTTAACATTAAAGAGATAAAGTATGGTAAACTTTATCTCAAAATCTGATGTTTAATTTGCTAATCACATAATCCTATTTTCTAGACTCTCTCACCCCACCTTTTACGTCCTCACCCCCACAATTCCTAACTCCCAATCTCAATACCATGTTCGTCACTCCAAGTCATTGCATAAGAATAGATAATCATCATTCTTTAGATATATAAGGAAAGAGTTCAAAAGGAAAGGGGGGAGGACGAGATTGAAGGTAAAAAGAACGAAAGGTGAGAAAAATCTTAATAAAAAAAAAATCAACAACTAAGAGAAAAGAGCCTGTTCTTTTAGAGTAAAGATTCACTTGTAAAAAGAAGTATAAGCGCTATATCTATCAGCCATGAGCCAATGAACTCTCGGTTAAACTAGTTTCTCCAATACTCATTCTACTATCATTCAAATGGACTTGGAACAAGTTCATCAAATTTTTCCCTCCAAAACCCCCAGAATCACCATCAACAAATCTTCTGAAGAATCCAAATTTCCTATTACTAGCTTTAAGGACAAACTGATCCAAGGTGAACAAGAGGCCTCAATTAATATGACTATAGACACAAATATTCATGCTTAACCAAATTATGGGCATGCCGAGAAAGAGGAGAAAATATGCTCTCCAAATATACAACAAGTACAGTTAACTCAAAAGGATATCCTCAGAATTTATGAGCCATGGAAATTTTCAACTATAATCAAGCTACAAGGGAGAAGAATACAGAATCACTTGCTCAAAAGAAAGCTATATGCTATGTAAGACTAAAGAAAATTCCCCTTGATTGATTTAGGGTGTGATTACTTTATCACTAAATTTAGTTATGAAGAGGCTATGAAAAAGGCCCTACATATGGGTCCTTCGTTCATCTATGGTCATTTCTTATCACTCCAAAAATGGGAGCCAAACTTCCTTACATCAGATGCAAAAATTTCAAAAACGGCAGAATGGATTCGTCTCCCTCAATTGCCAATGGAGTTCTATGATAGTGTAATCTTAAAAAAAATTGCAACAAAATTGGTAAGCTACTAAAGGTTGATGCATGCACTTCCTCAACCCTTAGAGGAAGATATGCTAGACTATGTGTCGAACTGCCTTTGAATATCTCAGTAGCACATTCCATCTACTTTGGATCTCACAAAAAAACTATATATTATGAAGATCGGAATCTCCTTTCTATTAAATGTGGAAGACTTGGGCATGTTCAATAACAATGCAAGTTTAAATTAGTACTTAATATACCCTCCCCGGTTTCTTTGGGCCCTACTATCCGCCAATCAAAAGATCATAAAGTATCAGTCCAGTGTGCCAATGAAGATTCAAAGCAATCCAACAAAGAAGATGAGTGGAAAACAATGATCTTCCCAACAAAAAAAAAAGGCCAATCAAAGGAACAACTCATGTATTATTAATGACCAAATCAAGCCGTTGTCAGGTACATTCCTCTCTATCCATTTAAATGCTATAACCGCTAAAAAACAAACACTCCCCAAACCTTCCAATAAAGATCCTTCAAAGTGTTACGTTGTTAATGATAATAGCCCTTCTCATGGCCTAAATTCTGAAAATAAGTTCCAAGACTTTGGTTAATCCGCCTAACCAAGATTGCATGGAATTAGATGTGTCCTCTCAAACCACTGAGAATTGCCACGTGGCAATGCAGGTTAATGACCAATTAAATAGAATGCATAGCCCTAATTATATGTCTACTACTACTAATGATATTGCCAAACCTCCCATGCCACATAGACCTTTCTTAGTATCTAATGACTATAACAAATCTACTGCTAAGCATATTAATCCTTGCATAGAGGATAAAACAATTGAAGAACACCTATCCCTATAACTCCCAGTTGGCCAACAAATGGTAAGAGTGACCCTACACATTTCAGAAACCCAATCTCCTCCAAATCCTTCTAATACCGATGTTTCAAGCAATCTCATAAGCATGCAACTAGAGGTAATAAGTACCTCTCCAGCTAAAACATTAGAAATAAAAGTCTCTCCTTCAGTAAGCCCTTATACTATCCTAAATATAAATCACCCATTTACAAACAATTATGCCAAGAATTGCAGTGTCTCAAGGAAGACGCTATCGTCTAGTTCAAATCTTAAGGTACCAAAGTGCTCACACTATGGCCAACCCTCCAATACCCCTAACAGCCATAACGACCAACCAAATATTCTATGTCCAACCCCCTCTTCCCCAAGATCACCAACCCCTCTCCAGGATAGAGGAAGCTTTGATGGGGCATGAAATATCATTCAACATGATACTGGATGGAAAAGAGACAGTGATAGTGCTTCAAAACTCTCACTTTCTTACCCAGCTAGTATCATAGGGGATACATATGGCAATGAGCAACTACTTCAACCATGTATGATTGAACAACATACTCCATCCCCTAGCTCCATCCATGAATTCCAACCTAGCTCAATCTATGAGAAACCAGTGGAGTCTCCCACCCTAATTCAACCCAATCCAAACTCAAAATATGCAAATGGACCTTCCCTTTTTTCCTCCGAGGGAGATCTTGAACATAAACCATGTTTTCATTCCATGGTCAATGGCAAACACCCATGCAACAAATCAGATGCACAACCAAATGGCAGTCTCACCATATGCAAACAATCCCCAACCAAATGGTCCACTAGAACAAAATAATGTGCCACAACAACATCAAGCTCCTCCCAATCAACCAGAACAATAGGATCATCTAATAGAGGATGCAGATGAGCTGAACTTGCTGGGGTCTGACCAAATATTAGAGTTTTCAAGTCTAAACGATGTAAAGGTGTCTATTCAGGGAGATACGAGAGAAGAGATACGTACTCAGCTGTCCCACGGCTCTCTACAAGTTCTTGATGGATGGCATGCCTCCACAAGACCCTAGTGTAGGGATCCATACAATGATCCTAGTACCTTCGATCAGGAGGAATCCATCTCTCCCTCTAGATAGAATTAGGGACAATGGTAACCTACACAACCCTTCTCCCTGTAATATGATGCCTCAAAATATTAACATCATTATTTGGAACATAAGTGGTGGTAATAATGACACTTTTAGGGTAAACTTTAGGGAGATGATAGATACTCACAAGCCTAGTGTTGTAACCCTCATAGAAACACGTATGGAAAACCATGTTTCCCTCCTTAATGACTTCTCCTTCACTCAAATGATCGAAGTCCTTGATGAGGGACAATATGGGAAAATAGTTATACTACAGAAATCAGATATGATTGCTGTGAAGGACTCTGTAATGAGGAATCAAGAGATACATGCCAACATTGAGGTATGTCCTTCTAATTTCACTTGGTTATTTTCATCTATCTATGCTAGTACAGAAGTAGCTAATAGAAATGAACTTTGAAATAAAGGTATTTATAACAACTATAAGGGTCCTTGGCTAAGAGGTGGGGACTTTAATGATATATTTTGAACCAATGATAAATTTGGTGGTAGGAGTATTAATAGTAGACGTAGTTCCCGTTTATGGTCTAGTATTAATCACTGTAACTTGTTTGATTTGGTTTTTAAAGGTTGTAAGTACATTTGGACTAATAACCATAGTAAATCTAACAAATTAATCATGGAATGTTTAGATCAAATTTTTTGTAAATGATTCTTGGACAAGTCTTTATCCTAAAGCCGTGGTTATCCATTTTTCCAAGACACACTCTGATCATAGCCATTTGTTACTAAAATTAAATCCCATTAGTGGATTTCATAATGGTAAAACTTTTAGACTTGAATCTATTTGGTGTAGACACCCCGACTTTGTAAACACAATGAAGGTATGTTGGTCTTCTAATGACCTTCCTAAAGCTCACCGATCCTTCAAAGAAAAAATCATTCCTTGAAAAAATGATACTTTTGGTAATATCTTTAAAAAAAATATGAATTACGTTGGCTCGACTTCAAGGAATTCAAACCTCTCCGAAGTATCAAACAAGCCCATTTTTAATGAACTTGGAAACTACCCTCCAACAAGAGTATAATGCGCTTTTAAAAATGGAAGAAGATTTTTAGAAGTTATGTTCTAGAATTAATTGGTGTAATGATGGTGATCTAACACTCGCTTCTTCCATAGTATGGCTATCATTAGAAAACGGGTAAATTCTATTTTGTATTTTAAATATACTAATGGTAATTAGATAACTGATGCCAAAGCTATTTTAGAGCATACTTGCAACTACTTTAGGGACTACTATAAGACTTCTAAATAAGTACCAAGTGGTTTCGTTTCAATAGTAATTACTGTCCTTCAAATATAATTGATTTAACCACCCTTGATAAGCCTTTTACAAAAGAGAAAGTTAAGAAAGCTATTTTTTCTTTCAAACATTTTAAAGCTCCGGAACCGGATGGGACTCATCCCTTTTTTTACCAAAAGTATTGAAACATAGTTGGGAATTCAGTGATAAACTTTTGCCAAAAAGCTTTTGAATCCTAATCTCTTCCTAAAGGTATCAATGACACTTGCATAATTCCAAAAATAGACGATGCCACTTATCTAAAGAATTTCATACCTATAGGCCTTTGCAATACGTTGTACAATATTATTACAAAAATCTTGGTTAACAAATTTAAACAATTCCTTTCTGCTATTATCAAGCCTACCCAGTCGAGTTTTTTACAAAATAGAAGGGCTAGCGATAATGCCATAATTATTCAGGAAATTATCAACGACATGACCTCTACAAAGAGTTCTGAATACGACATGTTAAAAGTCAATCTACAAAAAGCTTTCTATAAGCTAGAGTGAGATTTTATTCACAAAAATTTAGTCTTCTTTCAATTCCCTCCAAAAATTACTAAATTAATAACGCACTGTATTTGCACTAGCAATATTAGTGTACTAGTAAATGGTACGAAGACTAAATTTTTTAGCCCTAGTAGAGGTATCCATCAAGGGGATCCTACGTCACCATACATATTTATTCTATGAATGGAAGTTATGTGTACACTAATTGACAACCAAGTGGACACATTGAGATGGGATACCATAAAATTAGCCCCAAAGATCCCTATTTCTCACACTTTTTTCTGTGCCGATGATCTAACTTTAATGGGTAAGGCTAATAACAACATAGGTAATTTCATTCATCAATGAGTAAAATCATTTATGTACGAAATTGGGCTGTCTATAAATTACCATAAATCTAGAATTGTGTTTTCTAAGAAGTTCCCCCGTGACATTATCGTCATTTAGCTAGCCTATTTAACATAAGAGCTAGTTTTGAATTTGAAAAATACCTTGGTTTTCCTATCCTTAATCTCAAGCCAAGCCTAAGAATTTTTAATTTGTCATTGATAAAATGCGTGTTAAACTTTTCCTCTAGAAAACTAATTTCCTTAACAATGCGGGAAGAACCACCTTAGCATCCTCTACCCTTAATGATATGCTATCAAATGTTATGCAGTACACTTTACTCCCTAAAAAGGTATTAAGAAAAATTGATAAATTCTAAAGAGACTTCATTTGGGAAACTACTAATACTAAGAGGAGAATTCACTTGGTCAACTGGAACATTGTCACTAAGCACAAATCTGAAGGGGGTTTAGGAATTCACTCTACGAAGGAAAACAATTGGGTCCTACTCACTAGCCTTAGCTGGCGCCTTATTAATTCTCCTAGTAACCCATGGGCGCAGCTTATTGCTAGTAAATATGCCAATAGGAAAACAACTTCAAAATGTTTCTTCATATGGGCGGCCATTTTGAAAGGGTATAAATTCCTGCCCTTTGGAATTGTATATAAGACCCTCTTTATAAATCATACCTCTCAATTTCTCTCAACAATATTATTAGTAATGATCAATGGGATATGTTAAAATTTTTATTAGAACTCCCTCATTGCCTTATTAATAAGATCAAGGTTACCCCTAACCCTTTAAGCTCAACGACTAAAGACCTAATATCTTGGAATCAAATAGTAATGGTACATTTTCTGCGAAGTCTTGATATAAACCTTTAGAGGATAATCATGTCTCTACTCTTGATAAGAAGACTGATTTTAATTGGATTTGGAATCTTCATTGTCCTAAAAAAATCAAGTTCTTTCTTTGGCAATGCATGCACAACAAAATTTCTTGTAGATCTTATCTCTTACACATCGGTGTCAATATTGATCCCAACTACCGTATGTGTAAACAAGGACCAGAGGATTCCACTCACATTTTCCTTTTATGCCTACAGCTATATGTTATTGGTCCAGCATTGGCCTAACTATTAACTACAATATGGATAAGTCTAACTGGCTAACTTCTCTAAGGCATGCTCACAGTAATGCCAACAATCATCAATACTCTTGGACGAGTATCCTCCCTTTTTCGATTTGGAACCTTTGGAGGAATAGGAATAATAATAATATTAACAGTTTAAATATGGTTATAAGCCCTAGACATATTTTTAGTCAAATATGGGAATTCCTATTCTTCACTGAAAAAAATCCCCTACAAAAACTGCTCTAGCTCAATAAAAATCAACTGGGAAAGACCTCCCCTTAATACTCCTATGTAAATTTGTTTGACTATATAAACCCTTATATATATATGCTTCCTATCGTTCAAAAAAAAGATTCACTCGGAAAAACTATTTAGTTAAGTTATTTAGTTCGAAGCCTGAGTTCAATATTTTCTTCATAGTTCTGAGTTCGTTATTCTTGAATAGTTAGCTTGCTAGCTTTGAAAATCATTAGATTGTGGCCCTAATTATACTGTAAAAACATTACAAAAAGGCTCATTATCCTCTATTTTTTATGTTAAATTATTATTAGATGATGTCTTGAATGTTTTTATTTGTCTTGTTCGAAAGCTGTTGTTGTGCCGTTATAATGTGGTTGAGTTCTCTAAGAATTGTTTGATGATACTGCCTATTTAATCTGCAGTTCATAAGTTCAATTCTATTTTTATTTTTTTGTTAGTTTGTAGTATTTTGACCTTTACATAAATCTTTAAAAAATATGAAAAATGAATTTTGAAATAGGTTTTGTTCACTACTTTCCTTTGTCAATTTCGTGTCCATGATATACATGATTAAATATTCTGTCCATTGTTTTATTTAGTTGTCCACTGTTTAATGCTAAGTTTATTTAGTTGTTTGTCCTTAATCAAATGCTTTCTTTGTTCTTCTTCAGTCCATTTGCTCTTCGAGTTAGTAGCTAGTTTATTGTTTTATTTGTGACGTTTGTAGTTAGTCACAGAATCTTTAAGGGCAAGGCTATCGAGTAAGATGAAAATAAAAGTATGTTTAAGGCAATCATCTATCAATTTACATCTCTTGGTCTGACCCTTAAATACATTTTTAGTAATTTTTTATCAACTAAGTTATATCACTCTTCTAAGATTTTATATCCATAATAGGCTTTATAATAAGCTCAAGCTTTGAAAAATAATAATGAACACCAGTAGTATATTTTAGGCGCGCTTTTAATTTATTGTTGTGATTGTGTACATGTATGCGTAACATGGTTGAAGTGTCGATTTTCAAAATAAACTAAGGTACACGTTCACGTGACTTTGGCCAAATTATTTTAATAATAATTAAGTACTATTAATTATGTATATGTACTTGTGACATGATTATTAGCGCACTAAATAAAATGAGCGCACGTATACATGACTTGTTTTGAGATAATTCCGTAATCACAAATAATCAAGTAACTAAAAGCGGCAAAGCTAAAATGCACATAGGTTCTAAAATACATAATTAAATAAATTAAATAAGCCAAGTATGATTAAAAGAAACCATGCTGAATTCACAGAATTCGAGAATGCCTAACACCTTCTCCCAAGTTAACAGAATTTCTTACCCAATCGTCTATATTCGCAGACCATAAATAAGAGTCATTTTTCTCGATTTGAGATTGAAAATAAACCGGTGACTTGGGACACCAATAATTCTCCCAAGTGGCGACTCCGAATAAAATTAAAATAATTTTATTCGAATAATGTCACTTCAATGGAAAACTCTCTATCCCTATCCCCTTAAGAAAAAGATGGTGTGACAGCTCTGGCGAATCTACTAGGGATAAGAACCCAGAACTTATGGTTCAGGGTTCAGAATTCAAGCTTGTAATGTTATTTATACTTGGATTTATTGATGTGATGTTATTTTATTTTTTGGGCCTAATGTGCTAATTGTTGCCTATTTACCGCTTTGATATTATTTGAAATGTATTAAACTGTCTTCTTAAGCCTTCCTTATGAATCTTTTGAATTTATGGTGCACATGTGCGCGTGACCCACTTTTCTATTAGAAGTCATAACAAATAGAACGAGGTTGGCTCAGTAACTAGGATGAGTAGATTTTCGTGTTCCCGGTACGTTGCCCCCACCTCGGCTCGAGCTATCCGCTTGGGTAAGCCAGGTCTAAAACACGCCCCTCGGGATTTAAACCTGTAATAACATAGCCTCATGCCGGATCCCTAGTAGGAACGTTCATTTGCATCATGCGCATTTGAATTTGGGGACTCAACACAGGGGTTGGGTCCGTGTAGGACAGGTGTACCTGAAAATTGCAAGACTATCCTGATGCATCGTATGTGCTACTTGTGCATTATGTTTGATTCGGCTTGTGCATATTGACCGGTTTCTAAAAAAATAATAAAATAAAAGTATAAAAATTGAGGAAAAACCAGAAGGGAGAAAGCAGGAGAGAGAAAATTCACCTATTTTTTGAAAAATCCCGGTATTTACCCCAAAAAGATTATAACAAAATAAGCCTGAATTTTTTGAAAAGTGTCATCCTATTCCTGAACATTTACTGAACTACACGGGTCTGATTCATACCGGATGTGAGATACGTATGCAAACCTCATCGGGTCCGACCTTTGATTTTCAAAAATTCAAAAAATATTTTATTTTAATTACTTTTTAGAAGTTTTTCTTTGAGACATCAAATTTAAAAATTTAAAAATAGTTTCATACTTCTTTTGAAGTCCTCTAAGAAAAGAAGTTCAAAACCCAAAAATATTCTCTTATTGTCGAAGTTCTGATAGTCTGAATTCACATAAGAAAAAAAAAGGAAAAAAAGAGTTAGTTTAGTTTATTCAGTTCTGATCCCACTGAACTATGTAATGGTTTGATTCATGTGGCATCATGCGATCATAGCCATAATTAATTAAAAAATTTTAAAAAAAGAAAATAGAAAGAGGAAACAAATAAAAACCGTTAAATTCACGAGGAAATAAATCAATAAGTCGAAATGAAGCATGAAGCCTTCCAACCTCATTTTAGAAACGAAAATGGCAATACTATGTGTGATTAATATCTGCAAAATGCCTAACTGTAACACGTTTGTTGTTTATCATGAAAATAATAAAGCTAAATAGAGGTAGTTGGTTTGTGGTTTAAACTGGTGACTCATCCTTACAACACGAGATGAAAAGAAAAAAGTAGAATTGCAAACAACAGTGAGAATGATTCAGATAATGATGAGGTCCGTGGATAACTGGTCGAATAAGATTCGGGACCTGTTGAGTAAGTAAGAGTGTTGAAGTAGCAATTGGCAGAGATTTACTAAGCCTAGATGAATGAACAAGCAGCGCCCTCACTACTCATAGGGCATTCAGAGTATCTTCATAATGTGTGCGTGCAAGTCAAGTGCCCATCTCCATAACAAGTAATCCATTGTGCTAACCTGGATTTAGTTCGAGCATTAACCTTCCCACTATCGCCAATACCTCAATTTCATGTCCTCTAACCACACCCCTCATAAATAACCCACCTACTGTATCCGTTGTCCATACTTTCACTGTCCCTTAATCGACTCTTGCTCAAAAGTCCAACAATGATCCACGATTGAATGCTCATGATGCCCAACAGTACTCCCTAGAACATACTTTCAAGGTTACAGATTCATATAATCATACTCCTCAGATGTGTTTCCAATTGAGATTGAAAATCCCAATAAGAATATGGATCAGAGGAAATGACACTAAAAATGAAGATCTTGGAACAAACCATGAGAAACATACAGGGGTTGGGAGGCCACAAGAGTGTTTTGTTAAACGATCTATGCATGTTCCCCCATGTTTATTTTCAACCCGGCTTCAAGACCCCCAAGTTTGACAAGTATGATGGGCATGGTCATTTTGTGGCCTATTTGAAGAGGTATTGTAACAAATTGAGGGGCTAGAAGGCTATGAAGATTTGCTCATGGCCTATTTTGGGGAAAGTATGATAGGAGGTGCTTCGGTGTGGTCCATTGATCAAGACATCTCTCACTAGCACATTTGGAACAATATGGTTTATGATTTTGTCCAATAGTTTCAGTACAATATTGATATAGTGCCTGATCGCACCTATCTTGTCAACATAAAAAAGGGACTGATAGATTGCTTTAGAGAATATACAATCAAATGGAAGGAACAAGCAGCTAGGGTCAAACCATCAATGAAAGAAACATAGATGATTGACTATTTTCTCCAAGCTCAGGGTCCTGATTATCTCCATTACATGTTAGCCGCCATTGGCAAACCTTTTACAGAGGTGATTAAGATTAGATAATTAGTTGAGAATGGCATGAATACGAGAAGAATATTGAGTCAAGCCTCCTTCAAAGACACATCGCAGGACATCCAGAATGGGTTGGGGGGTTTGACAAATAGAAATAAGAGAGAAGAGGGAGCCATGATGGCTTCAAGCTCGAGGGAGGCATACAGGTCATTCAACTAATCATATATTCTACCTAAAACATTGAAATTACTATGTGCATCATGATACTCCATATGTCGTGGTAGCGCCTCACTATGCGGTGATGAACACACAACCTTACATGCGGCCACAAGACCACACCCAAAGTCGAGCTTCACCTCCTAGAAATGCTAGTCCCTACCAAGCTCCATCTGATCCCCAACAAAATATTCCCCAATAAAATCCCCGCCCAAGACATCCTCCCAGAAAGAATCAATTCACCCCTATCGGATGAATCGTATTCAAATTTGTTCAAAAAGCTAACTAGGCTAGGTCTGCTGCAGCTAGTTGTGCCGAACAGGCCAAACCCCGAGTCCCCCTTGCAGCGAGCTGATGCTAGATATGAATACCATTCTGGAGCAATCGCACATGATACTGAGGGTTGTTGGACTCTCAAAAGAGCAGTAGACGACCTCATCGAGGTCAAGGTAATAGTTTTTATCGAAGAAAAGGCCCCTAATATAATAAACAATCCCTTGCCTACTCACAACAATGGGCCAGTCATTGGAATGATCTGTGATAATAGGAGCTTAATCCGGCACTGAAAGATATGATATCCATTTTTACGACCATAGAGAAACCTAAAATGGTCGCCAAGACTTGAAAAGTTCTCCGTTAGATGGGAATCTCGGTAATCGGTCTTGCTGTCCTTTCTACGTCCAGAATATTTCACGGTGTAATACATATGTTTTACTTTATTATCTTACTTTCTGATATAAACCTTTATATCTTAAACTGTAAAGAAATGAAATCAATATTTCATATTCCATGAATGTATCTTTTCTTAATCTTGTCCCTTTCTTATTCTTTATTCAGTTGTGTTAATACAGATTTTAATAACATGACATGCGGACGTCATGCCTAGATCCTAAAATGTTGTTAGACTTTGGAATAATGAACAAAGAAGCATAATTTGTTGATGATAAGTCTTGTAAGAAAATAAACAAAAAATTGGAACGAAAATGAGATTCCATCTCTTTGGATCATTGTTGAATCCAAGATCGATGATGAAGATTGAGTCAAGACGCGATTGAAACATTATCTTTGATAGATGGAAAGTGATTGGCCGGTGTCTGCCATGGGAAGTTGTACAATAAAAAATGCCCATGCTTATAACTAGAAAGTACATTCCAAGAAATTTGAAGTGGGGCAACTCATCCTGAGATATAATCTCCTGCACCATGAAGATGCTAAGGAAAATTTTTCTCAAAATTGCAAAGGTCCATACATTGTAACAAGAGTATTGCCAAATGGAGCATTGTATCTAGGGGACAGCAATGGAAATGTCCTCGAGACAATAGCCAACGCAGATGTACTCAACCATTACTTTGTTTAACTCATTACTTGGTATTAACATTCTCTGATTAGCATAACGATGCCACGACCCAGATTTCCCACCCACGTAAGTCATGATAGTGCCCACTAACAAGATCTAGGAAAGCCAATCCTTAACTACTTACTTCGTTATCCGGTTACTTCTTCTTAGAAAATGTAAGGTGATAATCATAAAAAAAACGAAACTTTAAATAATTAAGCGGATGATGACAATTAAATATTTGAAATATACATCTGTTACAACTCTTAAACGTCAAACGCCCAAAACCTGGTGTCACAGTGTCACTTATTATCTAAGATTGCTACATACAATGTCTGAAGAAATAACATTACACTATTTCTGAATAAAAGGAAATTGAAATAGGATATAGGGATAGAGGAAGATGCCAGGGCCTGCGGAAGCCTGCAGGTCTATCTTGGGTCTCTGGGAGGACTGAAGGAAGCACTCCAACTACTGCCCAAAAGGTACTCCGGGATCTGCACATAATGTACATTGTAGTAACAGCACAACCGACCCCATGTCCTGGTGAGTGTCTATCCTAACCTCGGCAAAGTAGTGACGAGGCTAGTACTAGACATACCAAATAAACCTATGCAGTTCAAATATATATATATACAGCGGAAAAGAAATACAGATATAACCAGTCAATATGGAAGGGGGAGCATGATGTGGGGTTGATGACAATTCTGAATAGAACGACATCAAGTAATGAAAGAAACAACATAAATCGAATATCAATAAAGAAGCAGAAATCTGTGAATGCATGGCATCACCCTTCGTGCTTTTACTCTCGTCCTTAGCAAAGCAATTTTATATTAAAAATGTGCACAGCATCACGCTTCGTGTTTTTACTCTCTTTTCTCACCGTATAACCAATATAATCGGCATGGAATGGTACATTGTGCGGCATAACATAACCCTTCGTGGTCTACACTATTTCCTCACAATCTTACAGGTCATCACCCTTCGTGCTTTACACTCTTTCCTCACAAAAAGACAATGCACGGCATCACCGTTCATGTTTTAGCTCTCTTCCTTGCCCAAACAACAATCACAAACAATAGGGAAAGGGAATAAAGGAACTTTTCAATAGAAATCCCAGCAAGGGAGAAACAAGTCAATAATTAAATTCCAGCAAAGGAACAATATCAATAACAAAAACATCCCAGCAAGGGGCATAACAAATATATCAATAATAGCCCGGCAAGGGTGACAACATAATAATCTCTTCTCTTTCTCGCTTTTACTTCATAACTCGAGCCAATGCTCTAGAAGTTCAATTATCACGTACACTTTCACAATTCATTAAAAACTTGAGCTAATGCTCCTCAATGTTCATAGGTCACAATTCCTTCCACAAACTTTATTCAACAAATAGAAATTATCACCAAGGCATGAAACAATACAATGAATTCATGATAATAACTATACCAAGACTCACGGCATGCTAGACACCAACGTATAAATACTCATTACCATGCCTATATGTCGTACTCAACAGTTATCAAATAGCAAATAGGACTCGACTCCTAATCCCTCAAGCTAAGGTTAGACCAAACACTTACCTCAAACTTCCATGGCCAACTGTGATGAAGCGGCCGGTCATATTAAGAAGTAATGCCTGATCCCCTACTAACTGCTTCCCACAAGTTTATTTTTGCTAATGTGATTTCCGAGACGTTCAGTTTTGAGTTTTCGAAGAGTTTTGGAACACTTAGTCCCTAAATGATAGCCTAAGTGTTGGAAAATTGATCATAATCGGAACATTAAGAAAACGGTCTCGGAATGGAAATCTAATTGATCTGATAGATTTGTTAGGCTATTTCAAGGTTAGGAGCGTATTCATAATGTGTTTTGGAGGTCCGTAGCTAATTTAGGCTTGAAATTCCGAAGGTTGAATTTTGGAAGTTTTCGGTCGATAGTGAGATTTTGATCCGAGGGTCGGAATGGAATTCCGAGAGTTGCAGTAGTTCCGTTATGTAATTTGGGATATGCGTGCAAGGTTTCAGGTCATTCAGATAAGGTTGGTATACTTTTGATCGAAAATGTGATTTTAGAGTTTTTGAAAATTTTAAGCTTGAATTCAATGAAAATAGGTGTTTGGTGTTGTTTGTAGCGTTCCAAAGGTTGAAACAAGTTGAACGATATTTTAGGTTATGTTGGTGTAATTGGTTTGATGTAGCGGGGACTCGGGTGAATTCCAGATAGGTTCAGGGATGTTTTTAGGCCAAATATCAAAGTCGTTGCATGTCTAGAAGAGTTGCAGGCCTTAGAACCTGCCAGTGCAGTCCGCACGAAATCTAGTGCGTCTGCGGTGGGGGTTGTGTGGCCGCACAAAATGTAGTGCAGTCCTCGGTGGGGGATGTTTCACTACTTCTACTTCGGAAGCTCATATCTTTTTATCTAAACGATATTCTGAGATGATTCAAAAACAAAAGTTGTAGCCCTTCGTGTAATGTTTCTAGAAAAGTAAAGAAAGCACAATTTGGACATCAGTAGAGAAAATTATGGCCAAAATACAAAAGCATGTCACTGCAGTCAAAACCTATGCGGACAACACTCGCTTTTGTGTGGCCAGCACTGGTTTTGTGCGGTCCACATTCGTTTTAGTGCGCTCCGCAGTGGTGGAAATCCAGGGGTTCTTAATAAATATGACTTTTTGGGTTTATTTCATATTTTGACATGGAGAGCTCAGATTTTGGCGATTTTAACGAAGGGTTTTCAAGAAATTAATCGGGGTAAGTGATTCTAACTCAAATTTGACTAGAGTACATGAATATATCATTGAATGCATCATTTAATTCGTGATTTTGGATGGAATTTGGAAATAATATTTGTGAAAGCTTTCAAAAATATAAAATGATGATCTAAATGACCAAATGTCATCAAAATTGGACAATTTTTATATGGTTAGACTCCTGAGGGTATGAAGATTCTAAAAATCTAAATTTTACTCGAATCCGAGACGTGGGCACGAGGGGCATTTTTTTTTATTTTACCTAATTTCGCATATCGGCTTAGAATTTAATTGTAGAATCGGCTTCTTGAAGTATTATTACATTATGAAATGAAATTAAATAGATTTGGGCCATTTGGAGTTGGATACTCGTGGCAAAAGTATGGTTTCGTGATAATTTTGAGCCGGTTCGACGTAAGTGGTTTGTCTAACCTTGTGGGGGGGACCTTCTCCTTAGGATTAGTGTATTTGGTAACTAAATTGCCTTGTGCGTAAGGTGATGAGCGTGTACTTGTGCAAATTGTTGAAAATCCAAATTTTGCTTTCCCATTTTATTGTATTTACAAACTTAACATGTTGTTAGTTAAAAGAGCATGTTTAGTTGACTAAACTGCCTATTTGCTTTAATTTCCTTGATTGCACTACATGAAGCATGTTAGGTAAGAAATTACTTGTTGTCTTGATATGAAATTCCATTTCTGAATATCTTCTTGTTGTTGCTGCGTATTTACATTAGCACTACAGATGTGGGATTTCGGTAGCTCCCCTTATCTGTTAACTTTGGGACTACAGGTTAGATTCCTGGTAGATCCCCCTGCACATTTACTTTGGGACTACGGGTTAAATTCCCTGTCGATCCCCCTGCACATTTATATGGAACTACGGGGTAGATTCTCCTAGTACTAGGCATTTACTTTTGGGACTATGGATCGGGATTCCGGTAGATCCCTGTGCTTTGATAATTGCACTATGGGACGGTAAACTAGATAGTTGATGAATGGGAATGTAGGACGGTATCCTAGGAGGTCGTCATTGTTACTATTGGTGTTGAGCTGTTCTTATTTCCATGTTTACTCTATTCGTTGTATATTCATTGTTTCCTTGTATAACTTGTCTTAGTTCTCTTCTGTACTTATTTATATTGTCTATTTCATACTTTTGAAACTTTATAATATGTTTAACCTCAAAATGTCCCTGACCTTCCTCGTCACTACCCGACCGAGGTTAGGCTTGGCACTTAGTACTGTTGTGTTGTACTCATGCCCTTTCTGTACATATTTCTCATGTGCAGATCCAGGTACCACTGTACAGGCTTACCATCTATGAGGCAGGAGAGCTTTTGGAGACTTCGAGGTATATCTGATGCGTCCATAGACCGAAGAGTCTCCATCTTTATTCTATCTTATAGTATTAACCCTTCCCTCATGTTGTTGATCTAGACATTCTGGAGTTAGAGTATTTCACTATATTTCTTTCAGCTTGTGTGCCCGTGAGTTTTTGGGTTTTGGGATAGTGATGTAAAAGTTTTCAGATATTGTGCTATTTATGCCTAGCAGCATTCTATACACCGTTCCTTTTTAGTCATTCTTTGTTTTATATTCATATTTTCTGCAAGTTTCGATTTATTTTCCTCACTTGTTAGGCTTACCTAGCCGTAGAGACTAGGTTCCGTTACGATAGTTCACGGAGAGAGAACTGGAGTCGTGACAAGTTGGTATCAAAGCTCTAGGTTCATAGGAGTCACAGAACACAGACTGGTTTATTAGTGTCTCGTTTATCGGTGCAGAGACTTCTGTACTTATCTACGAGAGGCTATGTAACTATTAAGAAAATTACTCTTCATTTAATTTCCTTTTCGTGCGAGATTTTGATATCACAACCAAACTTTTGTCTTTCTATTCTTGCACAGATGGTGAGGACACGTGCTACCCAAGAGGATCAGGAACCCGCGCCCCCAATTGCATCTGCTAGAGGCCGAGGCCGGGGTAGAGGTTGAGGATGCGCACGTGGTCCCATCAATTTTAGAAAACCCCTACCCTTGCGATTTTCCGGCATAAGCAAATCCGGAGTCTCCCAGGGGATACCAGGTGATCTTCCTATTTCCTCGAGCAAAGGTGATATTTCAAGGTCCCCGAAATAGAACACAGACCTATCGCCATCCCAAAATAGAGTTGCAGCCTCTATGATTCTGTTGTCGGGTTAGATTTCCAGAAGAGAAGGAAAATCAATATTAGCGAACGAGGGTCTGATCCCTGGAGTGAAGGTCTTCCCACCAGCTTAGCAACATTGGGTATATGTTGGTTGTCACACCTCCTTTTTTACACGGCTACCCCGAAAGATGACACGTATAATGGAGTTTTTTCAATTAAAGTGACATTATTCGATGTGGGATTATTTATTTATTTAGAGTCTCCACTTGGGATAGGCTTGGCTTTTGGTGTCCCAAGTCGCCGGTTTGTCTTGAATCCCAAATCGAGGAAAGTTTTTGACTGCCCAAATGGAGTCTGCGAACCAAAAATTCTTAGTAAGGAATTCTGTTGACCCGAGGAAAGGTGTTAGGCACCCTCGGATCCCGTGGTTCTAGAACGGTCGCATAAACTATTATAAATGGCAAAAAATTTCTGATTTTACACATGTTCAATCTAAAAATGCAATTTTAATTACTTATACCGCTTTTAATAATTTTTAAGGAAATTTGTGACGCCGCTATAATATATCTCGAACCACGTCACATAAATGCGCACATAGTTTTTGATATCTTTCAACTTCATCGAGATTTAGATTTTGGTCACATAAATGCGCACCCGTAATTAAGAAGATGAAATAATAAAAGATGCTCCTAGAGCATTTAATGTGTGATTATCTTTGCGGGAAAGCCGTGAAATTCGCTAAACGGCGTATCCTAGATCTCTTAGCATTTTACTATAATTAAAGGGCCACACAACGTATGATTTTGTTTAGCGTGGCACACATGTTTTATTTTTAACAAAACGCCACTCCTAAAGCGAGCTTCTATTTTTCTACACTTTATCTCTATATTAAGGGACACGCCTAAGCTGAACAGTCTATCACTAGAAGCATTACATCATTATATTGGACCAGGTCAATTCCAAGCCGCTTCAGTCGCTGATTTTGCAACTGGGCTCATTATTGATAGAGGTGAACCCAGGAAATGTATCTTTCCTGTGCCAGTTAACTGGGTTTTGGGCTTTCTCTTTGAGCCCATAAATGCATATCAAACAGCGAATCGAGTAAAAAAATAGCATTCCCTAGACATGAATTTACAGCTCTTCTAAATCACTAATATTAATGCATGTTATCTTATCATTTTAGCAAGCATGCGATACGTTTAAGAGGGCAAGAGTCTAGGTGAACCTCTGTATCTCAACCCTTATCTTGTTAGTGCCAACCCAAATATGTATACACATGATATCTTCACTATTAAAGTAGATATAAGGATTTGAACAATCTACCACTATTAGTACTACAATTTATCCTACTGATATGCGAAAGAGTACAAATAAATTATCTAAATGGTTCAAAATGATTCAGCACAGTCCAATTGTTCAATTATTACAACCTCCTTTGTCTCAATTACAACAATATAATAATGACAAAGCGATAAAAATAGATGGTAGACTTTCTTCATACTCGAATGTTCATTAAGTGCAGCCTCCACACATCAAGGGAGATTAGAGAAGTACCTGGAATTTGTGCAAAAGAACAATACTATGGGTCAGCACAGCTTATCCAACATAACAGTCACAAAATCCACAGTTCATGATTAATTGATACACCCAATAATATCAGCAGCTATCCTAGGAAAGTTTGAAACCATATTCAGACCAATCGAAACCCAAAAAGGGTTTAAATGGACCTTAAACTACTAGACAGGAGCCCAGGAAGGTTTTGACACCACATAGAATCAGCAATTTGATTTAAAATATCTAAAACAATTACCTAATCAACACAAATGGAATCCAAAGCCAATGCTGGAAAATATGTATTTTCAAGCTATTTTCAGCCTTTCTATGGCTAAACTTCTACTGCACAGCCGGAATTAGAGTCATTTTCAGGAGAAAAGCAGTCTAATAGGATAGTAAAACAACCACTTAACTTCGGGGAATTTGGCACTCAGGATTTCTAGACATTATTTAGGAATTTTTGGAGACTGTTGAATTTTTAATATCTGGAATTTTCCTAAGGATTTTCATATGGTGTCCAAACTTGTCAATAAAGGCACTAGGATGCCTTTTTATAGCCAAAGCCTTAGGGCAACCCTTTTATTTGTGTTTTATTTACTAGTCCCTTTCCTATCTCTCAGAATTGTTCATTTAGTCTCTTATTTTCTGGCTTGTGCCTCAAGTCTTATTAGAAAATTACTTAGAAATTAGTTTTTGAACCTCCAACTAGAAGGTTCCAGGGGTTTCTTGCAAGATTCTCATACTCAAATACCCTTATTACCCTTGTCCTTTCTTTTAAATTACTTAGCCTAACCAGTTCCACCCTAGTTCTTATCAAGTTGGTCAGAATTTGAAATAGTTAACTACTCAAGGCAATAAACCATAAATAATATCTAATCTAATTATCAATCGGAAACTGAGGTGGCTAACCATTCAACTTAACAAAGACTGAGACAATACTACTTTTTTTAACCAGAATCAAAAACAACATTAGCAAAAGCTAATTAGTAACCATGAGGAATTGTTACCAAATCAACAGAACATATGTATATAGCCAGATTTGAAGCTAAATTAAACTAATACCAAGAATGCAGGACTGAATCAATCAAAACAGGACTGACCAAAACAAAGCTCAAAAAGCAATCACAGGGTTTATCATGAAAAGATATTGACCAATTGAAATGAGAAAATAATCAAAACAGGGAAAAGATGAACAGTCTCAACTTTTGAACTATCCTAGAATACTGAATGTGCGATCATGGAGTTTTTTTTTTTTTGGAAAAAAATGAAATTAAAACAAAAAAACACAGAAAACTTGAAACCTATGGTGAAGCAAGGATGCCTAACCTTTGGACCATAAACGACCACCTTGGCTTGCCCATGCAAGGTATAAAACATACCCAAACTTCAATGGATCTCTCAACTGGAAGAATCTGGGACTCAGGTTGACGTTAGGTCAAAAATTGCGGCGGTTTGAGGGAGATTTGCTAAGGATTTTTAGGAAGAGGGAGGTCAGGATGGTCTATGGTATGATTGTGGTTGAACTTGGGGCGGATTAAATTTGAGCCACACTTTCGATTTAAAATTTGGAAAGGCTGGCTGGGATTTGAGAGGAAATAGAGTTGGATGTGGGTTGGGGAGATAGAGACGGTAATATGGTGTAAAATTGGGAGCGGTTTGAGTGGCCGCCGCCGGACATGGCGGAGACGGCAAGCACAAAATCCTTTATTCTAAGAGTTTGGCTCATAGTTGAAAACCGGTTTTTAGGGCAATAGAAAGAGAAGGAAACAGTGGTTCATGGGTGTATTTTTGGGAGGTATTGGAGCTTCGACGATGGCGTCGAAGATTTCCGCCCGGCGGCTGTGAAGCGGAGTATCAGCGGGGATGATAGGTACGAGGAAGGGATATTTGGTCTCTAGGGTTTGGTAACAATTTCGGACATATTTATTTAATAATCGAGATTAAACCAGGGCCGTTGGATATCCCAAAATGACGTCGTTTTAGGGCGTCTCTAATGAAAGACCGGGTTAGGGATGGGATTGGGCCGATTTTATTGGGTGGTTTGGACGGGTAGGGGTGTTTTAATTTGGGCCATCCAGCTTTTGGCCCAATTATAAGGCCAGCCTGATTTATCTCTTTTTTAATTCTTTTATTTTCATTTTTATTTCAATTCTTCCTAATTTATTTTAATTCTCTTATTTCAAAATTAAACAAAACACCACATTAATTCTAAAACTAATTTAAACTAACAAATCACATAAACTAATCAAATACCAAAATGAAAATTATCCAATTCGACACTACAAATTACAATGCCAAAATAAACTATATTTTTTTTGTTTTTGTATTTTTTGTAAGACTCCTAATAACAAATTAATTCCAAAACATGTAAAATTAAACCCTAAATGCAATGCATATTTTGTATGTTCATGTGAATTAAAATGTATAGATTAGAATACACACAACTAAAAAAAATGTCACTCAAATCAACAAAAAATAATGGAAAGAAATCGTTATGTTTGAAACTACTTGAAGTAATTTATACAGGACAAAAAATCACGTGCTCACATTGGTTACCATGCCGAATCTGGGGACTTCGTGCCTCATTTTCTGCAAAATAAAGTGTTAGGCCCTTAGCCCCACCAGACTCGACTATTTAAATATAGCATAAGCAACATTTAGTTCTTCAAATAAATGCACAAATATCATAAGGATTCATTATGCGAACAACATAACTGACTCGGCTAGGTTTGACCATGATGCAGGCACAATTGAATGGAGTAAGGTTTCCATGGGGTGCTAGACCAGTACCCTTGAGTGGACAACTGAAGAGGGAAAGGCACGGAATTTTCGACTACACCGTTGATCGACTGGTTTTACAGCAAATACGCCTTTGCCAAATTTAGGGGGTGATATATCAGAAGAGCGCAACCACTCATTATAAGCGTTGCAATGGTATTTTGTTTGGCACGAGTGGAATATGATGCTGAATATGCAATTCCAAGAATGAAACAAGTTGTCACGTATTTGCACATTCATGGTTACAATAATTACAACAGTGTTGAAGGAAAACGGTAAAAGAAAGCATTAAAGAAAAAAAACAAAAATCCAAGTCAGTTTCGTAGTAGAAAAGAGATAAAGACATTAAATAAAGTCAATAAAGAAGCAGTAAAGTCACAAGTAACATGAAATGGTAAAAGCCTAAATATCTCCAGTAGAGTTGCCATGCTATCGATGGCCCCATTTTCTAAGGCAAATCGGGTTTATGACATTTTGGGGGATGACTCGTTTCCTTTTGAGAATTGGGTTTTGAATTTGAGATTAAGTGCATTAGGATACTAAAAAGGGTTTTGAGTTGGAAAACTAGAGTTTGGGCAAGGGCTAGAAATTATCTATGGGGGAGGTGTTAGGCACTCCCCAAGATCTACTAGTGTAGTTCCCAGCCATGTTATAATTGTGGCTTCACGTAACAAGTAAGAAAATAAGGGCTCAAGTAGAAGGTATTTTCAGGTAATTGCAAGTAAATTGAAATTTGAGGGAAAGTAAAGAGGATAGAAATTTTAAGAAAAGATTAAACAATTATGAAACGAGCAAATGGGAAGGGGTCCTAGGTTTATGATTAATATGGATCACGTCAATGCAATACCCAGTAATCACTCCTCAAAAGAGAGGGGCTATATGAGGCATTAGCGCATCGGTCATCATATCCATACCTACCCTTCCCACCATGTTAAGGTATTAAAGTGCGAAATAGTATCGTTCCTTATTCCATGTTATTACCCGTCCCAATCCTATAGTCCCGGAGGCGATAGGACTACTAATCCTAAAGGGGAGGGAGTTGGGAAATTTTTTAGAGTTTAAAAGGATAAAAGTCTAGGGCGACAAACAAGAAATCATAAGCAGTTGGGGGAAAAGCAAATAGCAGTTAAGGCTTAAATACTAGTTGAGCATCTTGATTTCAAATCTCTTTCACAAGGTTTCCTTCATTCTCAAACCCAATATCTACTTATTTATGTTCAAAAATCTTCCCACAAACCTAACTTGGACATGCATGTACACATAATGATATTACATCCAAGAATCATACCTCAATAATCCCATCTTATACCCAAAACTCGAAATTAACGTCTAATGTATAGAACCTTACCTCTTAAATGAAGAACTTGAGATTGGGTCCTTTGATTCTTGAAGATTGATGCAAGATTGGATGATTTGAATGTTGGATTCCTCCTTCTCTCTCTAAAATGCTCTAACCTCTCTTTAGAATGCTCATGAAATCACCCCAAAATGAACCCCATATCCTATACATTAAAATGGGGTCGGGTCATGAAAATAGGAAGATTAACCCTCCGAATTCGGGTCTGCAGTCGTATAATGGAATGCAGAATGGGCATGCTAGCTGCAAACGCATTGCAAAACTTGGTGCCCAAAACTGGACTACATTGGTCCAATTTGCAACCTGATATGCGATCACAAATCATTTATGCGGACCGCATAATGGTTTTTGCGATCGCATATGTGACGCAGGATTGCATGTTTCCAGCATTTGATAATTTGATCATAACTTTGTGTAGGAATATCCAAATGACGAACGGTTTGAAGCGTTGGGAACTAGGGTCAAAGATCATTCATATGAAAGGTTGTTCATCACATAATACCTTTAAAATATTTAGATATGCTCGTTCAAAGTGAGTACTTGTGCAAACTCATTTGGAATCTTAACCTATTATGAAGTTCTCCCATTCGACATAGGTTTAGGCCTTTCCTTGGGCCCCATTACTTACCATAAGACTCGTACACTTATTTACCAAGTCCAATTGATGCCCACCATGTTAATAGCATACAAAATATTATAATTAGCCTATGTGGCACCATGAAATCCTAAATTACTTAGTGAATTTTTTCGGGGCCTTACATTCTTCCCCCTTAGGATCATTCATCTTCGAATGAGGAGTAGAGTCCGCCCTAAACGCTTTACACAATATATTCCTTTTCTCACCTACCTCAAGCCCCTAAATTTTAACTAACTCCCAAATTTTTCAGAAATTTTGGCAACGTCTCCTTTGTAACTAGGACTATCCACCTGCCAGGAAACAACCAAAACCATTCTAAAAACTCATCCACAACTCGACAAAGCACCACAATGTATATATCAATAACACGAACCTTACCATTACAATCTCTTCACTATCATATTGATACTAGAACATGGACTGCATAACACCTATAAGGTACCTTTCAAATCAAGAACAACTTCCATATAATCAAGAGAAAATACCTTATTTCCACAATACTCTAGGACTTCAATGTGGCATCTTATACTTATAGGATTTTTCATAACACATTCACATAAACAACCCCAACCTACAAACTTATGTAACTAGGATGGCAGCTAGATACCTCCCATAAGATAACTATCCATTAACATTCATCTTCAATAATTTACACCAAGGTAATACACAAATGATCTCTACCTACCTTCTTAGACATAGGCATCTAAAAGCACAAATTCATGAGGAACGACTATAGGGAAACATCACACTCCTAGTGCGATCTAATGGGACATGTGCTTACATACCCTTCATTATCGATTCACAAAACAAATATAAGGGGGAAAATTAAGAATAACCGGTTCACCCTCGTGAATTCTAAATCTCTATGTGATCACCATAACTAAACTCATGGTGACCTTCACGATTACTCTATGATGTGCTATCATAAACCGGCCATAAAACTACCTATCGAGTATATGTGATCATACGGGGGATGATCCCTATTTGACATATTTGGACCTTCAATACCTAATAAATTTAATGCAATGAGAAACACACAGTTCAAGATTGGGCTGGAGTTATCTAGGAATTCGTTAATGCGCTAAGCAGAGTACTTTCTGAGGTTATATGCTAAGGAACATGAAAATTACTACTAACAATGCTGAATTGGTTAATCACAGTGATGACAACAATTACTAGACAAATGAGGCATAGGGGTAAGTAGTACACTGGCGACAGGAATCATTCAGGATGAATATTCAAGTACATGACCCATTCATCTCCTGAAGTGTAGGGAAAATCTTGTTATCAAGAATGAGAATGCTCTGCCACCTTGAATACGATATGGGTTTCAAAATACTTGAAGTTAAATTACACTCTTAGCGTTAACTAACACAAGGAATCTATGTCGCATGCCCATGAGGATGAAAAGAGGTGGAACACTTATGGAATTATCATGTTCCAAATAGCTTAACCCTTCTTGATTGTTTACCCTATATGAGAGAACTAAAGATACGACGATTGGTCTTCCAAATCAATATGCTCATGATATGTGCAAAAATCTGAAGGCATCTAATCTTAACCTTTCATTAGTAAAACCACATAGCTAGGACATCTAAATGTTGGGACGAAATCATGTATTAGTTAGAGGCGTTCTAATGGTTAACATGGTGCTCCAGGGAGAAAGACAAATGACACTCCTATCCACCCAAGGAGGGAGAATACCAAGGGTAGAAAAACTCCCCTCACATGACAATGATATAGTCAATTATTTTAGAAATCGAGTGAGCAGAAGGCCACATAACTAATCCAATCCGACCCATATAAGACTTTTGAAAAGGGTACACACTTTGTTTTGAAATCATAGTAATTTAATCCTGAATTTTAAGGAAAATCATTACTTTTTGAAAGCCAAGAGACAAGCCCTCGTAGCCCTAGAAAATCATCAACAATGGCAAGAAAGTACATAAAATCATTACGAGTTGATATAAAACAAGGCCTCAAAGTGCCCACATGGATAAAGTTTGAAAGAATGAGACGTCTTAATGCATTTATTGAGGAAAAGTAATCTAGGTTACCTAGTCACATGGACAATAGAGCAGGTAGATGATTGTTTAGGAGACAATCTCATAAGGAGTGTGAGCAATATCTTTTTATTCAAACAAAAGGGATATACCCCGACCCTTGACGTCGTAAGGCATAAAATTAGATTCACGAGGAGAGTTACCAGATGAAAATAGATAGTAAGGCAGCACAAATCAGAGTAGCGCTTGGAATCAACAAGCTTAAACAGAGTTGAAGACATTAGAAGTCTGTAGAAAAGGGGAAATTTGCCCACTCTCAGGGTGCTTGTAAAGTACATAAAAGTGTGGTTAATCAAATCATATCATATGGTTACATAACTAGTCGAGACTTTGAGATAATATTGCATTGAAGATTATGAGTAAACGACACATGGTGCAAGACAAATGAAAAGAAAGTGAGAGAGCCTTATGAAAGTAACCTTTACATTGTAACCACTAGGAATGGTGGTAATATAAAGCGATTACGAGAAGCTACATTTTTTAAAGAATATCTCTATATGTTGTCACGTGATGTATATCTCAGAATTCAAAATACAATTATGATTAACAACTCAACTTCATAATGAAGCACTACAATACACTTCTACACATCGAGCTATTACGAGCCACATTCGAAATATGCTATAGACTTGATTAAGAGAAAGGCTTTGACATGTGAATGTGTTACAAGGTATATTGCTCCTTGGTCAACCCAAAACAAAAAGGCGAGAGTTAGACCGATAAGCAGATCGTTGGACTAGCACATGTGTAGATAATCCATTATCGAAAGGAGATCATTTAATCTCAGTAATTGCGGCATACTATCAACCCTTAATGAACTTAAAGTGAGGTGGGAACCCAATGTGATAGTATAAAATAATTATGGAAGGTTTCCAAATGTTCATACTGAGTTCTCCATGGATTTCGACTTGAGAAATACCCATATGCTAATGAAAGCAACAAAACAGGAGAAACATTTGTTGTACTATGATAACCCCTAAAGGTGCGCTTGCTCTTGACAGAGAGCCTAGTAAGGGTCCTTACGAGAAAGGAAGTGTTATAATGACACATAGAAGGATATGTTCTCTCATGGTTATTGAACAAGTGTGGGGAAACTAGCACAATGAATTCATCAACTAAGGAACACAATTATCACATGTTGTGGAGGTGTAAAGAGAAAATAAACATTTGACATAAGCTGAAAATGCTTCTGCTATAGCAAATACTAGACTGCAATGCACAACTACATCACGGGCAATCACAATACTAGGAACAAAGTAATCTTCTTACTAAGGAATGATCTTAGTGGACATGAAAGTCATACTGAGATGGGAAAACAAAAGATCTTCCTGTGACAAATTCGTAAAAATCTCAAATTTCTCGAAATTCTATGCAGACAAGCGACCCCTTCATTTTACATGTACACATATGATAAGAGGTGGGATATGCTCGCATGTTACTAGACAGTGAAAAGGTTTCATGATGATATTCGCGGGAGGCTAGAGTTACTCTTCAAATAATAGAAGCCATATATACTAGTGAGAAAACGAGTAACTCGAAAAGGATCGCAACACTGGGATGCTTTGCATGGAACTTGACACCATATAGGTAAACTTTATGATGGTGCATGTATAGGCACAAGCAAGTAGATTTTGTCCATTTAAATCAAAAGTTTCTATAATGAATTCATGGGGAATAGTCCTTTGTTGAGAATTTGGGAAAAGAAAGTGGAAGTATCAATCGTAGAGTTATAACCCAATTCAAGGACATAATAATATAACTTAATTCCATAAAAAGAGCATAATAATAAAATTTGTGATAGTGTGGATGTACGAATAATATGTATCGTTCAAAGAGTAGGTGCATGTAATGTTTTGCGATTTAGATTCTTGTTAAGACCATGTCTATGAGAATTTTTCAATATGGATGTGCATATACAATAAGTAGAAATTATTAATTTGACCACTAAATGGCTTTAGGTTTATACGGAAATATCTTAATCAATACCCCTCGACTCCACATCCCTAACGTATGTAGGTAACATACAGGTATACTACATTACCTGGTGGTGCTGTGACATTAATAGGAACAAGGGTACTCCCCTTAGCAACAAGTTCTACCAATCCCCCATGGTTCGATACATTATCCTAACGAATGTTTTGGCAATCTCTCTCAGATTTAATAGTTGGGTCATTCCCTCTTTAATGCTCCAAACTCGTGGATTATGATATCGAGATTACTCATCTGGAGAATAAGACATAGCTAGGAAATTAGCTCCCTGTCTAGGGTTCTACTGCACGTTCTGCAATATCAAAGAAGGGTAAAATTCCTAAATGTCCAAATAGCCTCCAGCTTATAGATGTGGTCCACAACACACCGATAAGAAGGACTCTACTAGACATGGCTCTAAGACATTCTAGGACACTTAAAAACCTTAGGCTTTGATACCAAGTTTGTTACGAGAACAAGGAAATCACAAGAGTAAATCAAAGGTTATTGAACCGCACACCTCATCATCAAATAAATGAACCATATAATCTTTCACATAATTTCAATGACTTAGTTTGGGGCATTTCTTTCATATGTTCATCACTGTTCTTAATAACACCACTATCTTGAGCGGAGTTCGATCACGACCCGATCAGCTAGGTAGCCTCATTTGGGACATATACCTCATGCATGTATACATAATGATATTATATCCAAGAATATTACCTCAATAATCCCATCTTATACCCAAAACTCAAAATTAAAGTCTAATGTATAGAACCTTACCTCTTCGATGAAGAACTTGAGATTGGGTCCTTTGATTCTTGATGATTGATGTAAGATTGGATAATTTGAATGTTGGGTTCCTCCTTCTCTATCTAAAATTCTCTAACCTCTCTCTAGAATGCTCATGCAATCACCCCAAAATGAACCTCAAAGCCTATATATTAAAATAGGGTCGGGTCAAGAAAATAGGAAGATTAACTCTCCAAATTCGAGTCTCTGGTCGCATAATGGACTGCAGAATGGGCATGCTGGCCGAAAATGTGTTGCAAAACTTGGTGCCAAAAATTGGGCTACACTAGTCCAATTTTCAATCACAAATCGGTTTTGCGGACGGCATAATGGTTTTTGCGATCGCATATCTCACACATGATCGCATCTTTTCAGCCTTTGGTAATTTGATCATAACTTTGCATAGGAATGCCCAAATGACAAACGGTTTGAAGTGTTGGAAAATAGAATCAATGAACTTTCATATGATAGGTCGTTCATCACATAAAACATTACACATGTTTAGATATGCTCGTTCAAATTCAGGACTTGTGCGAACTCATTTGGAATTTTAGCCTACTAAAAAATTTTCCCATTTGACTTAGGCTTAGGCCTTTTCTTGGGCCCCAAATTACATACCATAAGACTCGTACACTTATTTACCAAGTTCAATTGATGCCCACCATGTTAATTACACACAAAATATTATAATTAGCCTACGTGGCACCACGATATCCTAAATTATTTAGTGAAATTTTCCGGGGCTTACATTAATAACATCATTAGATTCTCAATAATCCAATTCCAACACTTAATTATTTTTTTTTTTTGAAGAAATAAACATTATTCCCTGGGAAAATCAAATACATACACTAATCCGTACAAAAAAAACCCTCGCTATATAGTTGGATATGCAGCCCCAACTATATATTCTACTTCACCATACAAAAAAAAACATCTACTCGATTTAGAATTTGTCTAAGGATAGAAATTCAGTGTTTGTAGTTTCTTCTACAAATTTATCCACATTGAACCCCTGCAATATATATCTTGTACTATCATTCTCACCAACTCTTCGGCCTTTATTTTCTTCTTCCTGAAAATATTCCAATTCTTTTGCTGCCATAAGTAGTATACAGCTCCATCTAGAATCATTCTATATATAGTTATGTCTGATCTTCTTCCTGTTGCATTTGTACTAGCCCAGCTTGTTTCTTCAGACCGTATCTTAGCTTTCCTTCCTATTCCAGCCCAATACAATACTTTCCCCCACTCATTCCTTGAGTATTTGCACGTAAAGAATAGGTGATTATGGTCTTCATCAACTTCTTCACATAGTACACACTCCACATTCATAATACTTCCCCATTTCATCAATCTATCATTTGTATATATCCTGTTTTGGACAGCTATATGCATAGTGAATAGCCACCTTGGACTGCTATAGTTATTGCAAATTAATCTCCTCCACGTGACCTTTGTAAATTCACCCCTCATCTTGTTATATACCTCTCTCATTGAATATTTCTTCCCATTCATAACTTCTATATTGATTCTTGCTTCTGTCAGGTATTTTTCAGCTTTAAATATCTTCTAAGTTGTCCATGCTTCTCGGTTAGCCTTCACATTCCATGTTATCTCTTTCTTTATATAGTAAGTATACCAACACTTAATTATAGCTTTCTAATCGTTCTTCCCAAAAAGTCAAAATATGACTCCAGTCCCACTTGGTCAAAACAAGAGGTTCAAACCAAAACCCAATCACTCATTCACCATGAGCCCGAATATATAATTGTCTTAAAATCCGACCCCAAAACGAGATCAAATTCCCAAATAATCAAAAAATCCTAACTCTACCCAAATCACATATTTTCTACCCTAATTTGATATTTTAAGACTAGAAATCTAATGTTTGATGATAAAAATGCAATGAAACAAGTTAAAGATTACTTACCTAAGAGGTAATGGTGAAGAAGCTCTTCAAAAATCGCCCAAGAGGTATAGAGAAGAAAAAGTTATGAAATTTGGTGTAAATCCTGTAATGTTACTATTCCTGGACTTAAAAAAATAACAGGGCGGATTTGGCCTATGCGATCGCGGACAAAGGGATGCGATCGCATAGAGTAAGTGTGACTATGCACTGCGATAGCAGACGATGCTATGCGTTCGCATAGAGTAAAATGCATTCTTTCTCTAGCTTGGGCTAACACATTGCGATAGTGGAGGAGATAGTGTGATCGCATAGAACAAAAAAATGACCTCTCAGATTTTACTCTACACGGTCGCGGAAGGTACTATGAAATCGCATAGAACAAAACATAACCTATGAAGTTTACACTATGCAATCACGAACTTAGCTATGTGATCGCATAGCATAATTATCTGGACACCAGCATACAACAGATTTCTGCAATTTCCTAAGTCCAAAAATTCCCTGCCGCCTATCGGACACTCACCTGAACCCTTGATGCTCCCAACCAAATATACACACAATCTCAAAAACATCGTAGGAACTTATCCGAGTACTCAAATTCAAAAATAATATCATGAACATCGAGTTAAACCTCAAAATCAAAGAATTATTTCAAACTTTTAAAAGATCAATTTTTGCAATTTAGGTCTGAATCACGTCAAGTGACATCCGTTTCTTACCAAATTTCACATAAATATCTTAAATCATATATAAGACATGTACCAAGCGCCGGAACCAAAATACGGCCCCGATACCATTGAGTTTTAATCAAATTTCATTTTCAAATCTTTTAAACAATTTTAGAAAGCAAGTTTCTTTAAAAATTTATTTCTCGTGTTTGGGACCTCGGAATTCAATTTTCGGCATATACCCAAATCCTATATTTTCCTTCAGACCCTCAGGACCGTCAAATCACGGGCCCGGGTCCGTTTACCCAAGATGTTGATCGAAGTCTAATTAACTCATTTTATAGACAAAATTGATCATTTTTTCATAAATTTTCTCATATAGGCTTTCCAGCTATGCGCTTGGACTGTGCACGCAAATCCAGGTGATGCTTAGATGAGGTTTTTAAGGCATCGAAATATAGAATTTCATTTTAAAACAAGTGATGACTTTTTGGATCATTACAGATGAAGGCTTTCTTTCTCGCTACCAAAACAGTATTAACCCTTTTGCAAACCCTTTGAGTCGATTCCTTTTCTTTGATTACCCTCTTTAGAATCTGGAAGTTATTATTAAAAATGAAAGAAAATAACAAAAACAAAAAAACCAAAAAAAAAGAAGAAAAAAGGAGAAAAGAAATAAAAAGCAAAACAAGAAGAAACAAACTAGAAAAACAAAAGAAAATCAAAAACAAAGTTCCATGAACTATGTTCGACTTGATTTCGAAAGGAATCGTAGGTGGCCTCTCCTGAGGTTTAGTCACTCCAAAATAATAATCCAAATTCCCCCAAAAGTTAAACTGGGGCAGATATTATAATCTTTCGACAAGTGTTTTGCATGAAAGGTTCAAAAGTTGTAATTCAGTCCAAATTCTTTTTACCCAAATCCTTTCAAGTCATTCCGATCAATCAATGAGAATGTTTACAAAATTAGAGGATACAATCATTTGGATCTGATACAATCAAAATGACAGAGTCTTATTGGTGAAAATTCTCGCGGGCACCCTAAGGTAATGATAAGCAATGAAATTGAATTGAGAGACTCTTGTTAATGAAAACTTGCAAAGAGCACTACAAGGAGATGGTGAGAAGTTAAGCAAAAGAGGCTAGCTGGTGAAAACCCGCAAAGGGCGCAATTGATTGAGAAGAGGATCCTCATAATCGTTCGGCACTAACAGAACCCTTGCAAGGTTTCTTATTTTGAAAGATTGAATTGTGATGAATTTTTTAGAGTTGGTCAGTTTATACCGACCAGGCATCAGTCCAAGAGGCATGTCATGTTCATTAAAGTATGCGTGTACCCGAGATAAGTCCTTTTTTCCTTTCCTCAAAAGTAATACCTCTCGTCTAAGTTCATTTGTCCATTTAATTGTTTGTTCTTCTTTGAATCCCTTTCGGCCTATTATGTTTTGAAACTAAGACAAAGAAAGGATGGTAAGATTGATTTATCGTGATTTTTTTTACACGAGCCAATGTTCATGAAAGCACCCAGCCTCAGCAAGGGCATCAAGTCGAATCCGACTGACCATCAGTGGTCGATGCTTTGAAATAGAAAACTTTGGAAGATTAAAATCAAATTGAAGGACCAGCAAAGGCAAAATAAAGCTGAAAAGTTAAGCCCAACATGACAAACAACCATTGGCAAAGTTTGAAAACCCAAAGGTCTCCCAATTCTCCGAATTGAATAATTTGGAAGAAAAAAAAGTCAAAAGAGAAATGCCCACGAAGGCAACATAAAGTTTAAAAAGGGTAAGTACTTTCATGGAAAAGTTTGGAAAAGCAAAGGTTCTCTAGAGTCAGAAATGTAGTTAGCATTCAGAAAATAATTAGTTACAGCTGAAATCATTAAAGAAGATGAGTCGAGATCTAGAGACTGAAATAATCAAGGCCACAAATCAACCATTATTTTAAAACTAACAAATCTTTCTTTGTTTAGAACAGAACAATTTTAGGAAACAGTTCATGGAAAGACGAACATCACCAAGTGAAGTTCTCAAATCCATGATTTTCTTCCAATATGCATGTAATCATGTTATTTTTAGTTTAATTATAGGGAATCAACACCCTATCTTCAATACAGGGTACTACATCCACTAGCTACATTAATTTTTGCCTACATAGGATACAACATTCCCTAGTAGAATCTTAGAGAGCAAAGATCCTCATTTTTTTGCAAACATAGGGTACGACAATCCCTAGTAGCATCCCATAGTTCCAAGAGCATCACCTTATTGCCAACAAAAGGTACTACACTCCTTGGTTGCATTTCTTGTTGCAAACATGGGGTACGACATTCCTTAGTAGCATCTTAAGGTGCCACAAGCCTCATTTTGTTGCCAACGCAGGGCATTACATCCCCTGGCTACATTACTTTATTCCAACATAGGGTACGACATTCCCTAGTAGCATCTCAGAGCGCGACGAGCCTCAGTTTATTTCCAACATAGGGTACCACATTCCCTAGTAGCGTCTCAGAGGGCCTCTAGTCTTATTTTATTGCCAACATAGGGTACGACTTTCCCTAGTAGAATCTCAAAGCATCGCGAGCCTTATTTTGTTGCCAAAATAGGGTAAAACATTCCTTAGTAGCATCTCATAGAGCCACGAGTATCATTGTATTGCTAACATAGGGTATGACATTCTCTAGTAGCATCGCATAGAGCCACGAGCTTCATTTACTGCAAACATAGGATATGACATTCCCTAGTAGCATCTCAGAGCACCACGAGCCTCCAACATATGGTACAACATTCCATAGTAGCATCTCAAAGTGCCACAAGCCTCATTTTATGCAACATAGGGTATGACATTCCCTAGTAGCCTCCCAAAGTACAACGAGCCTCATCATATTTCTAACATAGGGGACAACATCCCCTGGTCGCATTATTTTCTGTCTACATTGGGTAAGAAATTCCCTAGTACAATCTTAGAGAACCAAGAGCCTTACCTCATTGACAACACATGGTACTACATCCCCTGGTTGCGTTTCTTATTGCAATCATAGGGTACGACATCTCTTATTATCAAAAATAAAAAGAAAAAAGAGAGCCCATTTCTCTTTCAATTATTAATTTTGCAATAACGAAGATAGTTTACTGTGTTTCCAATAACTTACAAAAATTTCCTAGTACGAACTGGGGCAGAAAATTTTTGTTCGTTTTGTTTCTTTGTCACTACTCGGAATTTCTACCCTCGGAAGTCGTGATGGCGCCTATTCGTAGAAGCTAGGCAAGCCATGAACATAGAAATCATTAACTATTTTGTTTTAAATCTTCTTACAAATTATATTAACAAGGAATAAAAATTTAAATAACAGCAGAACGTGAATTTAGCGGAAGTCTTAAATAAATATAAACCCAAAACATCTTGAAGACCATCACATGCCTCTAACCAGAACCTGGTGTCACAACATCCACATACTACTAAGAGTACTACATACAATAGTTTGAAGGAAAGATAACACTATTTGTCTCGAATACATGAGATAGCAGAATATAAAATAAGATAGAGGAGACGACGGGCCAGCGGATGCATGCAAAGCTACCTCTGTGTCTCGGTGGACTGAAGGCTGGCTCCCGAGCTACTACTGCTGCTGACCAAATACTGCTCCGGTATTTGCATAGAATGCAGAGTGTAGTATTAGCACAACCGACCTCATGTGCTGGTAAGTGGCTGGCCTAACCCCAGCGAGGTAATAACGAGGCTAGGACTGAACTCTAGATAAAACATGTGCAGTTATATAATATACAACGGAAAATTAAACAGGAAATAACAGTTTAAAATATGAGGGGGTACATGTTTTGGGGAACATATCATTCTAGCAGAAACAGAATAGATATATGAAATAATAGTATAGTATCTACAAAAATTTAATAATACTACTATTGGGGCGCGCAACCCGATCCCTTATCATTTAAAAATGTTGTGGCATGTCATCCGATCCATATATACATATATAGATGTTGCGGCGTGCAACACAATCCAATATAATAGTTGTTGCGGCGTGCAACCCAATCCAATATATTATTTGTTACGGCGTGCAACCTGATCCAATATAATATTTGTTGTGGCGTACAACCCGAAACATATATCTAATATGTCTTACCGTGTGCAACCCGATCCATATATAACATCATAATAAAAATATTGCGGCACGCAACCTACTCCAAATATACAGCTTACAGTGATAATAACAATTGTCCCAACAAGGGGTTAAAATAAGTTATACTATCCCGTCAAGGGAGGATGAGCTATAACCAATCTCAACTTAACTTTTATGCATCTCAATTATATCCATTTCTCAATCATAAGTAACTTTCACGAAAATAAACTCAGTCTTTGCCCAATGCCACGGATTTACTCATTATTGCAACCATAATATCATTCAAGAATATAACAAGTATCAATTTAAGACTCACGGTCGTGCTCGACATCAACATATAGATAATCATCATCATGTCTATACGTCGTACTCACACAAGAAACAATTAGCAAATAGGACTCAACTCCTAATCCATCAAGCTAAGGTTAAACCGGACACTTACCTCTAACTTCCACGGCCAACTCAATCATCAATTACCACTTTTCCTCTCAAATTCGGCTCCAGATCGATTGTATATATACATAAATGACTTCATATCATCAATAAATGCTAAGCAATTCGAACCCAATGCCAAATTATAGCTTTCCTACCATTCTTTCCAAAAACCCAAAAATCGACCCCTGGCTCGCTTAGTCAAAATGCAAAGTTCGGACCAAAATCAAATCACCCATTCACCCATAAGCATGAATATATAATTTTATTTGAAATCTGACCCCGAAGCAATGTCCTAATCAAAATTAATCAAAAAGTCCTAACTCCACCCAAATCCCTAATTTTCTACCTTAATCACATGTTTTAGGCCTAGCAATCTAATAGATGTTGATGAAAATGGAAGAAAACAAGTTAAAGATTACTTACCCAAGAGATTATGGTGAAGGAATGCTTCAAAAAATCGCCTAACAGCTTTGGAGAAGAAGGGGTTTGTGAAATATTTAGAAAATCTCGTCATGGGTTTTGTTTCTAGCTTTTAAAATCACTGGGGAAAAATGTTCATCGCAATCATGACATACCCTTCACACTCGCGAAATGTGGCTCGCGTTTGCGGAGCTTTAGCTCCTCAAGCCTACGTGTTCGCAAACCAAGTGTCGCGTTCGTGATGCACAAGCTGGTGACTCCTCCCCTTAGCCTAACGCGTTCGTGATTGGAGGGACACGTTCGCAAATTGCCTGCCCCCTCAGTTTCGCGTTCACATCACAACCTTCACGTTCGTGAACAATAATTTGGGTACCTGGGATCTTTGCTTATGCGTTCGCGAGGGGGACCATGAGAACTCAAAGGGTAAAATCCATGGCACTTACAGTAGAAAATCTACAACTTTTCTTAAAGTCAAAACTTTCCGAAACACATCCGAAACAGAATCGAGCCCTTGGGGCTCCTAACCAAACATATGTACTAACTCGAAAACATTATACAAACTTATCTGTTTGATCAAATCACCAAAATAACCTCAATAACAATGAATCAAACCTCAAAATCAAGAATTTTTCTCAAACTTCATCAAGTATCAAATTTAGCAATTTAGGTCTGAATCACGTCAAACGGACTCCATTTTCAACCAAACTTTACAAAAATGACGTAAATCATATATAAGACTTGTACCAGGTGTCGGAACAAAATACAGGCCTGATATCAAGATGTTCAAATAGAATTTCATTTCAAATTTCCTAGATTTTTCAGAAATAATTTCCTTTAAAAATTCATCTCTACGGCTTGGGACCTCGAAATTCAATTCCAGGCATACACCCAAATCCCATATTTTCTTACGGACTCTCTTGGACCATCAAATCACGGGTCCGGGTCTGTTTGCTTGAAATATTTACCGGAGTCAAATTTACTCATTTTATAACAAAATTTCATCATTTTTTACTGAATTTCATATTTAAGCTTTCCGGCTATGCGCTCGGATTGTGCACGCAAATTGAGGTGATGATAACCGAGGTTTTCAAGGCCTCAGAAACACCAAATTCAATTAAAATCAAGTGAACAACTATTCATCCTGGAACAGACAGAAGAAGAAGGTACCTGAGTCGGGGAAATGATGAGGATAACGGCTCCGCATATCAGACCCAGACTCCCAGGTCGATGCCTCAAAATGTTGACCTCTCCACTGAACACGAACAGAAGGAAAATTCTTCAACCTAAACTGATGAACCTATCGGTCTACAATAGCCACCGGCTCCTCCTCATACAACAAGTCCTTGTCCAACTGGACAATGCTGAAATCTAATTCATGGGATGGATCGCCGTAATATTTCCGGAGTATGGACACTTGAAACACTGGATGCACAGCTGATAAGCTCGGCGACAATGCAAGTCTATAATCCACCTCTCCCACTCGATCAAGAATCTCAAAAGGACCAATGAATCTAGGGCTAAGCTTGCCCTTCTTCCCAAATCTCATCACGCCCTTCATAGGAAACACTCGGAGCAATACCCGCTCACCAACTATTAAAGCCACATCTCGAACCTTACGGTCTGTATAACTCATTTTCCTGGATTGAGCTGTACGAAGCCTATCCTGAATGATCCTGACCTTGTCCAAGGCCTCTTGAACTAGATCTATGCCCAAAAACCGAGCCTCCTCCGGCTCAAACCATCCAACCGGAGATCGACACCGCCTATAATATAAATCCTCATAAGGAGCCATCTGAATACTCGAATGGTAGCTGTTGTTTTAGGTAAACTCTAGTAAAGGCAAAAACTGATCTCATGAACCTCCAAAGTCAATGACACAAGCTCGGAGCATATCCTGCAAAATCTAAATGGTCTGTATGGTCACCCGTCTGTCTGGGGATGAAATGTTGTACTAAACTCAACCCATATGCCCAACACTCGCTGAAATGCTCTCCAGAAATGCGAAGTAAACTACGTACCTTGGTCCGAAATGATAGATACGGGCACACCATGAAGGCGAAAAAACTCCCGGATTTTGAGACCTCATTTTCTCGTGAAATCAGGTTTATGACATTTAGGAGGATAACTCATTCATTTTGGGAATTGGGTTTGGTTCAAAGAGTCCTCACCTAATGATTAGGATGCATTACAACACCAAGAGAGTTTTGATTTGCGTAACCAGAGATAGGGTAAGGGCTTGAAATTATTCTAAGGGAAATGTGTTAAGGCACCCGTCAGAATCTACTAGTATGGTCGTTGGCCAGACTATTATTGTGAATTTAGATGCAAACGACGCGTAGATAAATAAAACTCCAAATGAGAGGCGGTTTTCACATAAGGGTTTGCAAACAAACAAAGTTGGAAAGAACTAAAAGAAAGCTGATTAAAAGAAAGAGTTTGAAATTCTTTTAAAAGAGACAAGAAAGAAGGAAAAGGGGGTCCTAGGTTTATTAACAATATGGATCACACCACACAATTCCCGGTAATCACTCCTCAATTAGGGTCCACGCATAGCATTATCGCGTGGTCATCATTTCCATATCTACCATTCCCACCCTGTTAAGGTATTAAAGCACAAAATGGTCTCATTTATTTACTGTATGCTATTATGCATCCTAATCATATCAGTCTCGGGGGCATTTAGGACTACTAATCCTAAGGGGGAGGGATGTTAGGCTTATTTAAGGTTTTAAAGGCAAAAATTCTAAGGAGACATACAAAACTTGTATAGCAAGTTGGGGAAAAACACATAACTAGCGAAGGCTCAAATATACCCCCTTTAAACAAAGGAAACACATAGTTAGCATGACTTACACAAACTAGTTATGGTCTGATTAAGCACTAAATATGCAGGAGCTTAAAGGTTGAGGCAGACTGATTTATTACATAATTCAGATAAGAAGTCCAAGTCAAGCCTGCCCACTAGTTGTAGTCATTAACAGAACTAATTTAACTTATAACTTTACCCTAAGGCTTGCCTAAGTATTGGACAAGGATCCTATAGGCATGGTATATATTGAACTCAGAAATAAACGAAATAAGAAGGTTTAAAGTAAACTGGCCATGTACTGGTTAAAGGGTAGTCAAATTGTAACAAAAAAGCTAGTTTTTAATGAAGATTATAAGTTCTACAGCTAATAGTGCCCGTTGTTAATAATTTTAATTCCATATGTGAATGAATCGACTCATATTCGATTAGGAGTTCCAATAGGCACGCTATTTATGCGTAGTTGATTTTTGAACATGGTATAAAATACAGAAGATTCGTTTTAAACTTATGAACATGATATCTAAGTGCAGAAATTGTGAATATGCTATCTAAGTGCAGTTGATTGTTTAAGACTTGTGATCCTGCTATCTAAGTGCAATTGATTTTTTAAGACCTGGGAGCATGATATCTAAGTGCAGTTGATTATTTAAGACCTATGAACATGACATCTAAGTGCAAAAATTATTTAAGGCCTATGAACATGATATCTAGATGAAAATGGATACACAGGAATTAGAAGAACCTATAGGAATATTTTCTATATGGATATGCAGAATTCAGACTTCCAAATAAAATGGATATACATGATTTAGAAAGACCTATAGGCATGATTTCTATATGCATGTAGATTTAAAATACATCTTGGCATGGTATCTACCCTTTTTTCATACATAGTTACCCGCCCCTTTTTACTAACCATCCCCAAGAGTTTATTACAAATTATACAATCCAGAATAAAGTAAAAAAAAAGTACACCAGAAAATACAAGTACAAGTACAACCATGGAGAGCCTGATTAATACTTCATGTCTGAAATATGAGGTAAACCAACTCCATGAGATCATTATCCAAAACCTTTCTCCCATTTGAGTGTGTCAAAGTTCCCTAAGAGTCTTAAAGGAACTTCGGGCAATGCTCACACCCAAATGTATTATTGGGACAAGTGGAGTGCAGAAAGGTCGGCCCTCAAGTGTTCAAGTTTAGAAAGAACTTAGAGGTTCCCAAGGCAAGGCTCACAGGGGGAGGGGTGTAGAACTTAAAGGCTAAGAAAGTGTGAAAGTGCAGATCAGAATGCTAAAAGGGGAAAGGAGAAGGAAACAGCTACAAATAAGCACACACAAGGGGTTCAGGGGAATAGGGAGATTGCAAAGAGCCTATTACTTAGGCAAGGGCATAATCTAGGCATGCCCAGTAATGGAGAGTGATAGCACACATATAAGCTTGGCATAACACATGTTATTAGAGGTTAGGATCCCACGAGATCAAATTTGATTCATGGACAATAACTTGCGGTGTTGCCATGCCTCAAACCATAGCTTAAACACATAGGGGGTAGGGTTTTGGATTCATAGTCAAACGGGCAAAAGAAATCAATATGCTAGAATGAGTATCGAACTATATATAAGCTGTAAATAGGGATACAAAAGTAGTAAATAAACATATTGTTGTGGTGCTAAAACTTAAACTAGGACATACCAGTTTCAAAGAAACAAATAGAGAGAAAGCAAGCAATCTGTCTTGTAATAGGCCATAATATAAGCAAACAAGAGAGAATACTTTTGAGTGTTAGTGTAAGTTTAGAAAGACCACCAGTGATGGATGTTTGTTAATGAAAGAGTCGTGTATTTTTAGTGTGAAAAACAGGCAGAAATAAGGTAAGAAAATAATTAAGGATTTGGGTATCAATTAAAATCAATCACTATAAGACCTTCTTTACTTAAGGAATTTAAATGGTAATGAGCAAGGAAATTATTTAAGGAAACAGATCAAACATGCGTTTTGTGCAAAGTAGGAAATTAAGGGTAAATACCTAAGAAATTACTTAAGGGCAGAACTTTGAAATACACGGTTACACAAATAAGGTAAAGATCAATTAATAGACAGTAAATCAAGGATCAGAGATTTTGTAATCACTAGTCCATGAATCAACCAAGTCAAAAAAGCTAAGGAAAGTTTACGAATTATATCGAGTCACATGGGAAATCAGCAAACAAGTAAAGAAATCAATCAAACCTATACAAAGAAAGTCTGAAATTAATCAAAATTGAAATCCAGAGGGAAGTTCAGCATATATAAAGAGCATAAAACATGCTAAGCTCAATTTAGGGCAAAGAAAAATGTCATGCCATTGCAAAATTAGTAGGTAATAGACTATAGGATCATGAGTCACATAGGTCAGCAATGTAAAAGAGAGATAGTATCAAATAGCATACAAAAGGTCCAATATAAATACCTTAGAAGAATTTACTAGAGAATCAGAATTTCTTAAAGAAACAGAGGTTGAAACAAAGATTTCATGATAGTTGAGCAACAAATGAAAAAAAATTCAAAAACCCGAAATAGTAAGGGTTTCTGAAATCAGACAATTTAAAAAATGAAGAACAACCATATCACATAGCGAATGTTCTCAAACTCGGATGAACCCCCAAATTCTAGGGTTTTACCATCAATCAAGTACAGAGATGAGAGGACAAGTAATGAAGAAAAAAGAACCGTGACTTCAACATGCTCTTTCAGTAGTAGAAACTCATGAGAAGCATAATAAAAGAACAACATGTGAAACACAGTAGAGGAACTCAAAGAAACATAGTAGAAGAATTGATAAGAGACCAAATCGAAGAAACTAATAAGAATAGTAGGAGAAGCATATTAGAAGAAACTTAACAAGAACATAGTAGGAAAACCATATAAAGAACAGAGTAGAGAAACATATAAAACTAGTAGAGGAAACTAATAAGAACATGGTAGAAGAACTTAACAAGAAACATAGTAGAAACAACACAGTAGAGAAACATATAAAACCAGTAGAGGTAACTGATAATAACATGGCAGGAGAAACTTAACAAGAAACATAGTAGAAGAAGCATACAAAGAACACAGTAGAAGAAATATAATAGGAGAAACACACAAAGACCACAGTAGAAGAAACATCTAAATAACTCAAAAAAGGAAAACCCTAGATCAAAAAATATAAAGGTTTTGAAAGCATAACTTTTGAAAGAAATATCAAGAAATCATTTAAAAGATTAGGGAAAACACAGATTTAGAACAGATCTAAAGAAAATAGAAGAACCTCAAAAGCTAGGGTTTTAGAGGAACCCAAACGGTAAGAAAGGCTTGAATAGATTTAAGCAGGAGGAGCCAAAGCCAGGATCGAAATGGACATGGCTTGCCGAAGCAAGACCGGAGATGGCCATAAAAGTTGATTTAAAAAATCTCGATGAAGCTTCTTCGTGGTCAGACCGTGAAACTTCAGCAACCAAGCGTGTATGACCCATAGAAGGCTGGTAGGTGGTGAGACCACCATGGATTCAGGCTAGGAGGTAGCCGAAGAAGGTAAGGGAAACTCATTAGAGCAGAGGGTAAGGGAGAAGGTCCTAGAGACGACCAGAGATAGAGAGATAGAGACAAATGGGGAATAAGAGGAGTTTTTTTTGTTTGTGCGGGGGGGAGTCATTTGGTTTAATTTGGTAAGAACGGATCTGGACCGTTGATCAAAACTGATCAATGGCCAAGATTTAATTCTGGATGGGTAGGGGGTTGGGCTTGGTTCTTTGGATTGGGTATTGGGTTTAATCAGGCAAAATTAAAAGGCTAAATCTGGCTATTGATCAGTTAAATATCCCTTTTTCTCATTTAATTTATAAAAAATAGTACATAAATTTATGAAAACTAATTGAAAGCATTAAAATGATCTATAATATACAATTATCAGTTTAAAAATATAAAATCCTATTTTATAAACATGAGAACGAATTTAAACCTAAAAAGGGCTAATATTGCAATTATATAATTTTATCCTTAAAATAATAAAATAAATTTGTAAAAAATATTTCAAAAATATCTTAGCTATATTTTAGTATAAATAAGAGAATTCAATAAATAAGTCACCAAAAATGATAATTTTGGTGACAATTGTAGGGTTTTTCTTGATAAAACAGGGTAGTAAATTAATTTTAAAATCTTCAGAAAATTAAGGAAAAATAATGCAACCTTGGGATATACTTATATATATACCTATATATGTTATTTTGAAGGTATTTTGCATATTTAAAAATTACAGGGAAAAACTGGGTATCAACACATGTCCCTCTTTACCTGGGAAGGATGAAAGAGTTGTCGGGTAAAGATATGATGGCCGATTTTGACCGGATGAAACGACTTGAAGAGGTTTGGTCGTGCTCTGGTTTCTGAGCTACCTACATATCCCTGGTCTTACAGGAATCAGTCCATATGTAGTTCAGGATCCGTCGATGGAGTATGCCGATAGAGACCTTTCAAAAACGGATGCAATATTCAGCGGGATCGCTCCTACTTAGATAGGCATTGCTTGCCAGTTTACCTGCAAATAAGCTATACAAACATATATTGTGCGTATATTTAAACATGATGCAAGTTTCCGTCGGAACATGAATGTTTTCTTTGGATGGTTAGGATGACGCCCTCAGATCATGATGTCCTAGGCCATGAAGCATATAATAAAGGATTCACAAGCTATAAAATGATGCTCTCGGGCTCTGAGAATGATGCCTCCGAACCATGATGCCTTTGAATAATGATATGCAAAAGATTAAAAGGGGTCTTCAGGCCATGATATGGTGTTCTCGAGCTATGATGGTGGTGCCTCCGAACAATGACGCCCTCGGATAATTTGGCGATCTTTCAGCCCATGAAATGCAATAGGTGGCGATCTTTCAGCCCACGAAATGCAATAGGTGGCGATCTTTTAACCATGCAAGCATAAATAAAATGGCAATCTTTCAGCCATGCAAGGGTAAATAAAGTGTCGTTTATCAGTCATGCAAGTGTAAATAAAGTGGTGATCTTTTAGCCATAAAGTCAAGTGTTGAATGGCTTTGATAAATGGCTATGTAAATCTACAATACGTATTCATGCATGGAAGACAAGCGTAAATAAAGTTTCGATGTTTCAGCCATGCAAGTGTAAATAAAGTGGTGATCTTTTAGCCATGCAAACATAAATAAAGTGGCGATGTTTCAGCCATGCAGATGCGATTGTGACAGTGTTTAGTCTCGGAAGGCAAAACCTTTTAGAAATATCCAAATATAAATCCGGGTATACGCCAAAATCTAAAATCATCATCCATACATAATGGAATCATCAAAAATCCTATCCGAGATCAAACATACAAAAGTCAAACTTGGTCCAACTCTTCCAACTTAAAGCTTCCAAATTGAGAATTATTCTTCCAAATTAATCTCGAATCACTCGAAAACCAAAACCGACCATACAAGCAAGTTATAATATATCATATGAAGCTACTCAAGGTCTCAAACCACGAATTAAATGCAAATTCTCAAAATGACCAATCAAGTCATTACATTTATAGTCTTCTTGCTTTCTTTTCTCAATGTTTACAAGTTCAAAGCTTTTAGCGGTAAAAACTTGTTATCATTAAATGACGAGTATTTGAAAAAAATACTAACTTAACCTTGAATGTTCTAATATTGATGATTTAGATTTACTGTTAAAGGAAATAGTATAAGTATAAAATAAAACTCTAACTGTATATTCAATCAAATAGAAAAACTTGATTCTTTTTTCAAGTGCTTATATTACTTATAAAATAATGTTGATAGTTGCCTCAAAAAAATCAAAAAAAACTTTTTCAAATTAAAAATTAATATAATCTTATCTACAATCAACTTTATTTTATGAAATATTAAATGAGTAGGCTTTATTATCACTGGAAAAAGAGTTATTAGAAAATTGATGATAAAAATAATTATTAATAACTTTGTATCTCAACGTGCTTGATCTAGACCAATTTAGGTGTATCAAGGGCGAGGATGGTAGAGTTCTGAAGGGGGAATCTCAAATCAAACAGAGGTGGCAGGCGTACTTTCGGGACCTACTTAACGAGGAGGGGAATCGTAACATTGAGCTAGGGGAGTTGGGGCATTCAGAGCAGCATAGAGACCTTGGGTACTGCAGGCGCATTAGGGTGGAGGAGGTCATGGGGGCTTTTCATAGGATGAGTAGGGGTCGAGCGACCGGGCCAGACGAGATCCCGGTGTGGATATGCATGGGTAAGTCAGGGGGGGAGTGGCTCTCTAGGTTGTTCAATGCGATCTTCAGGACCAAAAGGATGCCGGATGAGTGGAGGTGGAGTACAGTGGTGCCTTTGTACAAGAACAAAGGGGACATCCAGTGCTGCAACAACTATAGGGGTATCAAATTAATAAGTCACACGATGAAGGTTTGGGAGAGGGTGATTGAGGCGCGGGTGAGGGAGGTGACATCTATATCGGGGAACCAGTTCGGTTTCATGCCGGGCCGCTCCACCACAGAGGCTATCCACCTAGTCAGGTGGCTGGCGGAGAAATTCAAGGATAAGAAGAAGGACCTGTACATGGTGCTTATCGACTTGGAGAAGGCGTATGACAAGGTCCCAAGGGAGGTGCTTTGGAGGTGCTTGGAGGCGAAGAGCGTGCCGGGAGCCTATATCAGAGTAATCAAGGACATGTACAATGGAGCTAAGACTAGGGTTAGGACGGTGGGTGGTGAATCAGACCATTTTCCTGTGGTTATGGGGCTCCACCAAGGATCGGCGCTGAGCCCCCTCTTGTTTGCCTTAGTGATAGATGCTCTGACACGTCATATTCAAGGGGATGTGCCTTGGTGTATGCTTTCTGCTGACGATATAGTATTGATAGACGAGACGAGGGTCGGTGTTAGTGAAAGGTTAGAGGTATGGAGACAGACTCTCGAGTCTAAAGGTTTCAAAATAAGCAGATCTAAGACAGAATACCTGGAGTACAAGTTTGGCGCCGAGCCGAGTGAGGTAGGCAGGGACGTGATGATTGGTTCTCAGGCCATCGCCAAGAGGGACAGTGTCCGATATCTTGGGTCTGTGATTCAGGGGGACGGAGGGATTGACTGGGATGTCACCCATCGTATAGGAGCAGGGTGGTCAAAGTGGAGGCTTGCATCAGGGGTCCTGTGTGACAAGAAAGTTCCACACAAACTCAAGGGGAAATTCTATAGAGCCGTGGTTAGACCTGCGATGTTGTATGGGGCGGAGTGCTGGCCCGTGAAGAACTCTCATGTTCAGAGAATGAAGGTTGCGGAGATGAGGGTGCTTAGGTGGATGTGCGGGCACACCATGCTAGATAAGATCAAGAATGAAGTTATTCGAGAGAAGGTAGGGGTGGCCCCAGTGGATGAGAAGATACGAGAAGCGAGGCTGAGGTGGTTCGGGCATGTTCGGAGGAGGGGTCTCGACGCCCCGGTAAGGAGCTATGAGCGGCTGGAGATTGTTGGCGGTCGGCGAGGTAGAGGGAGGCCTAAGAAGCATTGGGGAGAGGTGATTAGGCAGAACATGATTAGAATGCAGGTTTCCGAGGACATGACCCTTGATAGGAGAGTCTGAAGGTCTAGAATCAGGGTTGTAGGTTAGGGGCTCCTAGAGTTCTTCGTACGCCTCAACCGGGGTTGGGTGTGGGCCAGCAGGGATACCCATAGATGATTTGTGTTTTAGCTTATGTCCCCCCAATGGTTGTTAGTTATGGTAGTTACTGTATGATATTATTGCATGCGATTGTATTTATGTTTCTTATGTTTAGATAATTATTTACGCTATTTCTGCGGGAGTTACTAATGCTCTATTGTTATTGTTTTTGTTTTTGTTTTACAGCTGTTTTCCTTTTATCCTATGCGCCGAGGGTCGATTGGAAACAGCCTCTCTGCCCTTTCGGGTAGGGGTAAGGCTCGTCTACATATTACCCTCCCCAGACCTCACCTGGTGGGAGTATACTGGGTAGTTGTTGTTGTTGTTGTATCTCAACGTGCTAGAAAAATAGATTTCAAATAAAATTATTTGTTACTTTTTTAAATTCAAAGCCTCCTAATAAATTTTGGCTTTAGACCGCTAAAAGAGTTGCACCTGATAGCTTAAACGGCCACTCAAGTAACAAAAATTATACAAGAAAATCTTCTTCTTTTTTTTGAAGCAGAAAAACTACTTTAGTTTTGCCATTACAGAAATTCGCTCCGTATTATTCAGGTGATATTTCTTATCGCTTTAGGTGGAATTTTCTTTAAGCGTTTAAAACGCTTAAAAAATTAAAAACTGTTAAGAATAGAATTCTATTTAGAGTGAATGTCTATCTTGTAGAGAGTTTTACTTTGAGGCTAAGTCATTTTTCTTCCTATAAATAGAAGGTCTTACCCCATTGTAAACAATCCCGAAATTCAATAAGAATTCTCTCTCTTTCTCTGCAATATTGTTCTTCTTCTTTTATTATTTTATAACACGTTATCAGCACGAGACTCTACCCAATTGAGTAGAAGTTTTGTGATTGTGCATAATTAGTTCCACGGGGGATTTATAATGCTACAGATGGGGCTCGAAATGGCCACCCTTCTCGAGTCACAAAGATACACATCTCCCTTGCTTCTTATTCGTCAGTTTGGCCAATATTCATCATTTCTTTCCAAATACAGACAAATGCAATGGTTTTGGAAATCTCGAGAACGTATTCAATCATGTATTTGCAGTGCCCATATATATATACTTGCAGGTCTCTGTTTGGGTTTGCATCTGATTGGAAATAACCATGGCAAGAAGTATGAAGAATTATTAGAATACTTATCAGATGATGTGGAAGCCTATCCAAGTAGCGATAGCCTTACAATGAGTGATGATGAAGAAGAAACTGTTGATAAGGAGGGTCAAATATAACCATTTTCTTCTCAGAAATAGCCCCAAAGTTTCAGAATTACGGCTTCGGATGTAAGTATTAAATTTATGAGGACGTTCATGAAGAATATTACGCTTATCTCCGTATGAGGGGCTCACGCAAATCTTCAAAACTATGGCTTTGGATACATGCACGATGCTCAATTTTTACATAATATTGAGAATAATGATTGTTAATCGTTCTATGAACTTTCTTCAAGATTAATTCTGGATTTAAGGTAAGTATTTTACTTTTCTCTTTCAAATTATTGATATTCTATAATTTGTTTTTAAATACAAGCAAAGACGATAAATTTTGATTGCAACTCTAATGGAGTTTGTAAGAAATTATATCCACATGAAGTGGTAAAATTTCTATGGCTTGCCATGATCAATATCACGTATGATTGTAGGAAAAGAATTGAAAATCCGTCCCATTGAATTTGCTCCATTCTCATTCCCTATAGAGAATGTGATAGCAGTATGTGATAAGTTTGAAAGAAGACAAAATTATTACCGTGAAGGTATCAATGGATGTGGACGTGGCAATAGACGAAATTATAATCGTCATCATTGTGATAATGAAGATAATAAGGATTCTCAAAATAATCCTTCACTCTGTGAAAGTAATATTTGTCATAAATTTGACAATATGAGATTTTATAAAGCACATATAGATGATTATGGTCCATTCAAGATGTGAGTGTGATAACATCTGATTTATGAATACATATTCATTCTTGGAAGAATATGAACGTGCTAATGGTAGTGAATATACCACATCACCTCTAGAAGGAGGTTTGAGATGATATATGAAAATAATGTCATTATTATGGCATGAATGATCATTGGTCACGTACCTATTGTACGCCAAAATATTTTGGAAATATGATTATTAAAGGACAACGATAATACAAGAAACATATCTTGCATATAATTTTGACCATGACCATAATGGTATAACTTTCTCTTTAAAAGAGATATTCACCACATGGATGTTGATGAAATTGTGGTAGTACAAAATTAATTGAGAGCTCTAGAAGAGCCAATTATTACTATGTTGGAGAAACACAATTGATTAACAATAAGGTATTGTGTTGTAGTAAGTCTCAAAGAAACTTATTCAGTTTCCAAAGTACACGCGAAAGCGGCTGATTATATTGAGACTATAAATAAAGGAAAGATTTGATATCTTCTATTACTACAACTTGTAGCGGGTATAATATATATGTGAAAAGCTACCCGCTTTATTCTCCAGTTTGTACTATACAAACAAAAGAATGCCAAAATAAAGTGGATGTTTATTGATATAAAAACTCATATCATAATAAACATGGAGTTTATTGATAACTGCACATGTCATGGTGTAAACCTGAACTTATCAATATTGAAAATTTATTCAGTTGGCATAATCAGTTTAGCCATATCAATTTAAGCATTGTGCAAAAATAATAGAGAATTCACATGGGTAAATATTAAAGAACTAGAAAGTTCTTTATGAATTCTCTTATATTGCTTGTTCTCATTAATTAATAAACCAACTAAGTTGGGATTAAATCCCATGAATTCTGGAAATTTCAAAGGTGAACATGGGCCCATTCACCTGCCATGTATACCACATAAGATGCATCTATGAGATGGTTACATGCGCGATTATCATTAACCCGCAACATGGTGTTTTGCGAGGTAACTTGCTCAATAATTCAATTTAGAGCACAATTTCCAGATTTTCTATTCAAGATAAGTTACCTTGATAAGTTGGTTTACATCATAGTTGGTTTAGCAAAATAATTTATTGAGTGCCTCCACTTAATAGCTAAACTATTGCTTATGAGAACAAAGTTATCTATATCATTATGATATACGATAGTATATTATATTCTCCCCTCACAAGTGGTTCAGAGTTAGGAGCCAAATAATTCCTTCTTATTATTATTGATGTGCGGTGTATATTTTCATTAACACCATAATGCACAAAGATGGATTCTCAAATTGAGGAAACAAGTTAGTTTTTCTAACATGAGGGGGAGACATGATAAACAGTTGAGAAAATGTTATGTAGAATGAATTATCATTTGTATATCTAGATCCTCGAATAGGATAATATGAACTTGAAGTTCATAAAAAGATAATTCAGTTGCAACATATTGCAAAGCATGCCATACGCATTTGCTGACCCAGATAAAGTAACTATATTCTCATTGCAAATGCTCATATTAAGTCCTAGAAGGACAAAATCTATGGTATGCTTAAAGCGTATAGACAAATCGATTTCAAATAGAACTTCTTAATAAAGAAGATGAGCAAATGATCAAAGTGATCATAATAAATGAGGCAAGTGATCTAGAAGGTCACGTGACATAACACTCATAAAATCTCAAGAGAGATTCAGGTACCTGAATATATGAATAAAAAGATCTATATGTTATGTCTTTATGAAAATTTATTGGAACTGATATAACATGTTTGTCGATGACATCTATCATAGCGCTAAGTTTAGATGAGGATCTTAAGTCTATCAAATATAGACACAAAAGTATTGGCCAAATGGAAGAGATACAATTCAAGTAGAATTGATTCCATATGAAAGACATGTAGTTTTGGACTATGATAATATATTTGGTTAGTGAAGTCTATATCTGACTTAACTTCAATGTTGGGTTTTGAGCATATAGACAACTTATGGATGGCTCATTTATCTTTTATCATATCATTCTTCACTCATAAATTCCAGGATTGTCCGTCGATTGCTAAGGACATGTATTGAACTATCTCTTTGAGAATTGAAATATCAGGTAGGAAACTTATAATTTCAGAAAATAGAACCACCAAACAGCTCCCTATTATGTATTTTCATTTAGAAGATGAAGCCAAAAGCCAAAGTACTAATTACACTTTCTTCTGAAGCTTGAGTAGTTTTCACCTTACAGAAAGCCAAGCTTGTTACATATTATGTCATATGCATAAGATCTGATCATATCACGCTTGTGAGTCACCACATAATAATTGACAGGAGACTATTTATTCCAAATTAATATGGCTTATATGACTTAACTTATATGACAATCCATAAAGGATTTAAGTTGCTTGAAGTATCTACAATTCTTGATCTTGAGGTACCACTTCCTCATTGCAATTTATGCACAAATATATCTTGCTATAACTATAAGCATGATAATGTGATAGCGAGGATACCTTTATGGAGATATTGAAGAGCCATTCCACGATATTTGTGAAGACATTATATATCTATCACGAGTGATGATTTCAAGGTGCAACGTATTTATTCAATATGACTGATTTGTTTATCAAATCTCTACCAAAGATCGTCTTGAAGATGGTGCACAAGATTGGAATGCGAAGGCTCAAGGATGTGAATTGATGCTCTCTTCAGGGGGAGTTAATGCGCGTTGCACTCTTTTTCCCTTGCAAGATTTTGACCCACTGGGTTTTCCTTGCAAGGTTTTTAACGAGGCAACCAAAAGGCGTATTATTAAATATGTGTACTCTTTTTCCTTTTCTAGAATTTTTTTCCCATTGGATTTTGTTTTAGTTAAGGTTTTAACGAGGCACATTACTTATTGAGTAGACATTCAAGGGGAAGTGTTAAGAATAGAATTCTATTTAGAGTGAATGTCTATCTTGTAGAGAGTTTTACTTTGAGGCTAAGTCATTTTTCTTCCTTAAACAGAGGGGTCTTACCCCATTGTAAACAATCCCAAAATTCAATAAGAATTCTCTCTCTTTCTCTGCAATATTGTTCTTCTTCTTTTATTATTTTATAACAAAAACAATGTTATAAACTAAAGCAAAAGACAAGAACAATAGAACAAGAACAATAGCAATAGAGAGAAGAGTAGAGAGAGTTCTTCTTATTGAGTTGAGAGGGGTCTCAAGGGATGATTTACAATGGTAGGGGGCACCTCTATTTATAGGGAGGAGGAAGATCTTGCTACCAATAATAGGACTCTAAAATCTCTCTAATTAAGTACATTAAAGACATTCACCTTAAATAGAAGTGTAAGAATCTTCTATTTCATAACACTCCCCCTTGAATGTCTATTCAATGATGTGCCTCGTTAAAACCTTAAAACAAAACCCAATGGGAAAAATTAAAGTAAGGAAAGAGTACACATGTTTGAATATGCGCCTATTGGTTGCCTCGTTAAAAACCTTGCAAGGAAAACCCAGTGGGACAAAACCTTGTAAGGGAAAAAGAGTGCAACGCGCATTGACTCCCCCTAATGAGTACATCGATTTATATCCTTGAGCATTTGCATTCCAATCTTGTGCATCATCTTCAAAACGATCTTTGGTAGATGCTTGATGAATAAATCAACCATATCGATTTGAATAAATATTCCGCACCTTGAAATCATCATTCTTGATAGATATAAACATCTTCATATAATGTCGTGGAATAGCTCTTCAATATCTCCATAGATGCATTCTCAAATCCATCATGCTTATAGTTATGGCAAGATTCATATGTACACAAATTGTACTTAGGATGCGGTACTTCAGGACCAGGAATTGCATATGCTTCAAGCAACTTAAATCTTTCAAGTTAAGTCATGTAAGTCACATAATAGACTTTAGCTGCATATCAAACTTTCATTAGTGATACTAAACAAATAAGATATCGAAAACTGACTATACATACCTTTGACTTTTATCTTTCAAGCATTTGAACTATAGGTTCAAAACTACATGTCTTTCATATGGAATCAATTCTTCTTGAATTGTATCTCTTCCATTTAGTTACTTTCTTTGAGTCAGCAAATGCGTATAGCATGCTTTGCAATATGTTGCAATTGCATTTCCCTTTTTATGAACTACAGGTTCATATCATGATATTCGGGGATATACATATACAAATGAAAATTCATCCCATGTAACACTTTCTCAAGTGTTTATCATGTCTCCCCCTCATGTTAGTAAAGCTAACATGTTTCCTCAACTTTGGAAAATCATCTTTGTGCATTATGTCAATATACACAGCACCTTAATAATAAGATGAAATTATTTGGTTCCTGACCCTGAACCACTTGTGAGGGGAGAATATACTCTCGTATACAACTTATATCAAACTGATATATATATAACTTAGTTCTCATAAGAAACAGTTTAGCTATTAAGTGGCAGCACTCAATAATTATCTTGCTAAACCAACTTTAATATAAACCAACTTATCAAGATGAACTGTCTTGAGTAGAGAATCTGGAAACTATGCTCGAAGTTAGATTACTGAGCGATTTACCTCGCAAGCACCGGCCAGGCTGCGGGTCAATAACAATTGCGCATGTAACCATTCCATAGATGCATCATATGTGGTATACATGGCAGGTGAATGGGCCCATATTCACCTTTGATATTTCCAGAATCAAGGGGCTTTAACCCGAACTCTTTAGTTGGTCAGTTCATTACTGAGAACAAGAACTTCTAGTTCTTTGATATTCACCTATGTGAATTTGCACATCATACTTCAAATGAGATGGCTAACACGAATGTCAACTGACTAAATTATCAATATTGGTAAATTTCAAATTTACACCATGACATGTGCACTTATCAATAAACTTCGGGTTTATTATGACATGGGTTTTATACCAATAGATATCCACTTTATTGTGGCATTCTTTCGTTTGTGTAGTACAAACTGGAGAACAAAGCGGGTAGCTTTTCATATACAAATTACCCCGCTACAAGTTGTAGTAATAGGAGAATCAAAGCCTTCCTTTATTATAATCTCAATATAATCAATTGCTTTCGCGTGTACTTTGGAAACTGAATAAGTTTCTTTGAGACTTACTACAGCACAATACTCAATTGTGTTTCTCCAACATAGTAATAATTGGCTCTTCGAGAGCTCTCAATTAATTTTGTACTACCACAGACTGAGGTTCGAGATCCTCACATTCTTGCATTCCGTATTTTCAAGAGTCTCAGGCTCAATAGATTCTTCGTGAATCTCGGAATTAATCAAATCATGAGCGTCCTCATGTGATTCTTTCATAGTGTCATTTAGATCGTTCTTTTTCCTCTTTCTAGGATTTCGATCTTTGGAACCTAATGGTTTGCCACGCTTCTGGCGTGCATTTGACTCATTGGATATGACACTAGATATTTATCCAATAGGGACTTCAATACGGATCGGAACATTTTCCCGTGTGAATGTGTGATTTCGTTATCCTCTTCAAGCCCGTAAATGCGTCAGACATTTGATTTGCTATTCTTTGCAAATGGATAATCTTTTGTACCTCTTTCTTTCAAATAGAGGTATGTGGATCAAGATGAGATAATGATGCATTTTTCCACAAAATTTCCCGTTTGGTTTCACCAACTTCTCCCCCTAATTTTGGGAAAAGTGTCTCATCAAATTGACAGTCTGCAAATAGTGCAGTGAACAAATCTCCTGTCAATGTTTCGAGGTAGCGAATAATGGAGGACGCGTCAAACTCAACATATATTCCTAACCTCCTTTGCAAACCCATTTTGGTGCGGGATGGCGGTGCTACAGGCACATATACTACGCATCCAAAGCTTCTTAAATGGGATATATTGGGTTCATGACCCAAAACCAATTGCAATAGGGAATATTTGTGATAATTCGTCAGTCAGAGACGAACTAGCATTGCTGTATGTGAAATGGCGTGACCCTAAACCGAAATGGGCAGCCTCGTTTTCATGAAGAATTCAAGATTATTCTCATCTATTATCCATTAACTTTGCAAACGCAAGGTTGCGTGATGGCAACAAGCACACATTAGACCATCTACAGGATGCGTCTATCAAGACCATGAAATACCTAAACGACCTACTAGGTGGGTGAATAGGTCCACAAATGTCCCCTTGTATACGTTCCAGAAACGGGGGTGACTCGGTCCCAACCTTTGTGGGGGATGGTTTGATAATCAGCTTGCCTTGATAACACGAAGTGCAAGGATATTCATTACTTGAAAGAATTTTGAAATTCTTTAACGGATGCCCATATGAGCTTTCTATAATCCGTCTCATCACGGTTGATCCTGGGTGACCCAGTCGATCATGCCAAAGTACAAATGTATTGGACTCAGTATTCTTTAGATTTACTGTTGAATGTGCCTCAATTGCACTAATTCTTGTCCAATACAGGCCACAAGATAAAGACGGGAATTTCTCAATAACCCTCTTTTGGCCGGAGACATTCTTTAAAGTGAGGATGAGATATTCAAGATTATCTTCATCCATTGTCTCAATATTGTAGCCATTCCGGCGTACATCTTTAAAACTCAACAAGTTTCTTCTTAGACTTGGAGGAGAATATTGCATTCTCTAAGATAAACGTCATGCCTTTGGGCAGAGTTACATTTGCTCTTCCGGAGCCTTTCAATCAATTTACTTCCCATGGTATGACATACAAAAGGAATACATGAACATAAGAATAAACAAGTTCACTTCTTTTGTGTCACATAATATTTTCAAAATCTGCTACTAACAGTTGACTAACAAAATCAGATATGTTATCCATAATTGATTACTTTGCAGTTTGAAAATTTTCAGCGTTTTTCATAAGACAATCGATTATTAAACACACACAATCGATTGTTGGAACATAGACAATCGATTGTTAAATACACACAATCGATTATTTGTTATTTTTGAAAAACTTCAGAGCATACTGTCTTAAGACAATCGATTGTTAAACATAGACAATCGATTGTGGATGATTTTTGAAAAGTTCCAGATTACACTGCCTAATGACAATCGATTGTTAGATATAGACAATCGATTGTGGGTGATTTTTGAAAAATTCCAGACCTCACTGTTTCAAGACAATCGATTGTTAGACAAAGACAATCGATTGTTGGCTATTTTTGAAAAATTCCAGAACACACTGTTTCAAGACAATCGATTGTTAGCCAAAGACAATCGATTGTTGATCAATTATTTTTCAACTTTAATGCGAAAATAGTTGATAATCGACTAGTTTTTCAGGCTAGTCGATTACCCCCACTGGAAAATAAAAGTTTTATTGATATTTGAGCATATTGAAGATATTCTAAAGAACTACTGCTAACATTGCATCATGAACTAGCTAATACGAGCTAATACTAATGACTATTAGATTATTCACTAACTAATACAAATAAGTAGAACAAAATCAAATAACTCCATCTTCTTTAATCATGGTCCCATCGCCGATTAGGTGGTCAATTTTTCCCTCGGGTTGCTCAAAGAAGTCTGCCACATCCAGGTGGGTGATGTCCTCATTGTCGTCATAGACAAAGTTTGTTTCAGGGCCTTTTCTCTTTCGAGATGCTTGATAAAGGTCAACCAAGTGTCTTGGTATACGGCAAATCTTTGACCAGTGCCCTTTCCCACCGCAACGATAACATATAGTTTCTGAACTATTTGCCTTAGGATCTTCGGGATCCCGTTTCTGCTTTCGGTGGTTATCTTTCTTTGGGGGGTGACGGACTTCTTTGGAATTTCTTCCTTGTCCACGTCCTTGGCTTTGACCCCGTTTATGACCGTGATCATGGTCCCTTTTATGTTTGGCATAATGCGAGTGCACCATATCTGCTTCAGGCAGTGGTGTAGACCCAGTTGGTCTATTTTCGTGATTTCTCATGAGCAGGTCATTATTTCGCTCAGCCACTAGTAAGAGAGAAATCAGTTCAGAGTACTTCGTAAAGCCTTTCTCTCGGTACTGTTGCTGCAGTACCATATTGGAGGCATGAAACGTTGTAAACGTTTTCTCAAGCATATCGTAATCGGAGATGTTATCTCCACATAGCTTCAGTTTAGAAGTAATTCTGAACATAGCAGAATTATATTCAGAAACGGACTTAAAGTCCTGTAGCCTCAGATGGGCCCAATCATATCGTGCTTGTGGCAGAGTGACCAACTTCAGGTTGTCATATCTCTCCTTTAAGCTGTTCCACAAAACGAGTGGACCCTTGACGGTGAGATATTCAATCTTCAAACCTTCGTCAAGGTGGTGGCGCAAGAAAATCAAGGCCTTCGCACAATCTTGGGTGGATGCTTTTTCTTTATCTTTGAGGGTGTCTCCGAGACCCATAGCATCTAGGTGGATTTCAGCATCCAACACCCATGTCATATAGTTCTTGCCCGAAATTTCAAGGGCAACGAACTTTCTTTTCATAATGTCAGACATACTCGAAAATTAAATTAGGAAGAGGGAAAATACCTTGGATTTTCGAGAATGATACTTGAGACGGTAGAGTCTCGTGCTGATAACGTGTTATAAACTAAAGCAAAAGACAAGAACAATAGAACAAGAACAATAGCAATAGAGAGAAGAGTAGAGAGAGTTCTTCTTATTGAGTTGAGAGGGGTCTCAAGGGATGATTTACAATGGTAGGGGGCACCTCTATTTATAGGGAGGAGGAAGATCTTGCTACCAATAATAGGACTCTAAAATCTCTCTAATTAAGTACATTAAAGACATTCACCTTAAATAGAAGTGTAAGAATCTTCTATTTCATAACAAACAACTTATTATAGTCGTTGGTTGAACTTTTCTCTAATGATCCGACCTGCTACAGTTATATGGTTAGAGGACCCCTTGTCGTTTTAAGTCGGGGAGAGGGAACTGCATTTTTGTGAAAAACTACGAGCCCGTTGGGCCATAAAATAAATTAACTTTTTTTCCAAAAGAATTTGTTTTAAAATTAGTATTTTATCATAATATTTTTAAATTTTATTTGACGAACAATTTTCAATTTTTTTGAAAATTTCAAAAAAACGATTTTCAAATTTTTTTTTCAAATTACTCATAAAATAATTTTCGAAGATTATTTTCACTTGAAAGTATTTTTCGAACACAATTCTTATATCAAAACACCTACTAAATTGGAAAATTTTATTTTGCGTCTTATAAAATTGACACTAATTGTATGAGGTTCTTTTTTATCTTATAAATTTATAGACCTAAATTTTTATGAGCCCGATAATATAAGAAAAATCTCATGAGTTGAATTGAACGAGAAACAAAATAAAACTATGTCCTCATTGTGTAATCTGCGATGTCAGCGTGACGAGTGGAGCCCACGAGGATAGGGGCAAACAGTAAATAAAGGAGTGACCTCTTCGTGGATTCAAATCTCATTGGTCATTTCACAACCCTACGGAACATCCCATAAAACAAAATAAATAAATAAGTATCGCCAAGTGGCTGATTGGTATGCCTTATCTAAAAAGGACATAATTCTACTAAGTACTATTTTAATTTTGCCATTTTTATATTATTTGTCGGCGCTACAATCTTCTCTCTCAACTCATTGCACACAGAATCTAATTTAAAGGAACACTTTCTCCAATACCTGTTGAATACTATAGTTCCTCTGTTTTATTTTATTCAAGGAAAACTTACCTAATGCGAAAAAAGTATGGAAGATGCTCTACATATATAGGTAAATGTGTATTAAATATATATAAAAACATTTTTATAATTTTGAATTTTGTAATATACCACGTTATTCATGTAAGAAAGTGTTATTATAGATAAAATAATTATTAAAATAAAAACATCTTCAAATATATAAAAAGGTATCAATAATTTTGGAACAAGATAGAACTAATTATGTCTGGTTTTTGTTTGGGTCATCGAAGGATTCTTTTCCGAAAAAACACATTTGGGAAACATTTGCAAAAGTGTTTATATATTTGTTTTTTGGTTTGATTTTGGTGGAAAAGTAGAGTTTTTAATGATATTTTCCACAATCAAATTGGTTGAGTTTTAATAAAACTATTCTAATATGACATCTAACAAAACATATTTAATAAGTTTATGTTTTGGATGTATTCTTTATATGCGTCTAGAACTAAACAATAAATAAAAGTTTTGAGAAATCATGTCCTCATAAAACTGAAAAATTGTGTTAGTTCTTAAAAATAAACTTGCTGTTTAAGAAAGCAAACTATTTTTGAAACTTCAAGTTTTCAAATTGGCTCACATCTAAACGTAAAGTTTTATAGACTTAAACCGTGCGCTTTAGTATATGTCAGCACTAACAAGAAGAATTTAAATGCTTATAGAGAAAAATCATACTGAAAACGTAATAGAAATTGTTCTTTCTTTCATTTTGTTAATTCTCACAAATCTGGAGAATTTGAAGAGGTAGAAGATTCAGTGAAGAACCGTAAGGAGAGAAATTTGCATAAGAGCATTTCTGTTATTACTATTCCAACCGATCGATTTCCAAATATATTGTACATCAATATTAAGCTATTACTAACTGACTATCTATACTAGTTAATTAACTTAACTATAGTTAACACCTAATGACAACTAAGTGATACAATTACTAAGCTCCTTTATCACCCCCCCCCCCCCCCTAAAGCTAGTGATGAAGATGTTCTTTATCCCTAGCTTGGACAAAAGATACCGATGTTGAAGAATAATGAGAGCCTTGGTCAGAATGTCAGCCTGTTACTCAAAGGATGGGAGATACTGAACCTGGACTAGGCCTTGAAGCACCTTCTCACGGATGAAATGACAATCAATGTCGATGTGCTTAGTGCGCTCATGAAATACAAGATTGGCAGCAATTTGAATAGCAGACTTACTGTCACAATGGAGAGAAATAGGCAATTGAATATCCATAGCCAATTCACGAAAAAGACCTGCGAGCCTCACAAGCTCAGCAGCAATGGCAGCAAGACTTCGATACTCCGCCTCAACAGAGCTTCTAGAAATCGTAGTTTGCTTCTTGGATTTCCAAGAAATAGGAGATGTACCAAACTTTATCGTATAGCCTGTGATAGAGTGCCGCGTAACAGGGCAAGAAGCCCAATCAGCATCACAAAAAGCTGTCAAGATATTTGAGGCAGCGGAATACATAAGAATACCCATGCCAGGGGAAGATTTTTAATATAATGGACCAAACGAACAGCAACCTCCATATGTGAAACCTTTGGAGAATGCATGAATTGACTAAGATTCTGTACAGCGTAGGCAATGTCCGGCCTAGTAATGGTGAGGTACAAAAGCCTACCCAACAACATGTACCGGGATCGACTAACAAAGCATCAAAAGTATCACCAACATGTTTGTCAAATTCAGACGATGTGAGCTTGTGACTAAGTTCTATAGGAGCACCCACAAATTTAGATCCAGCTAGTCCCATATCGGAGATGAGCTCTAAGGAGTATTTCCTTTGGTGCATAAGGATACCCTCTTTACTTCGAGAAAATTCAATGCTAAGGAAGTACTTTAGTTCCCCTAGATCTTTGATTTTGAAACTTTGCTACAGCTTGTCTTTAGTTTCTCTAATTAAGCTCAAATCATCACATGTGATGAGGAGATCATCGACACAGGCTAAAATCACAATGGTCTTCCCACACGACCACCAGGTAAAAAGAGAGTAATCGAAATGGATTTGAATGAATCCAAAAGAGCGCAAGGCAGTGGTAAGCTTCAAATTCCATTGTCGTGAAGCCTGTTTATGGCCATATAGAGATTTAAGAAGTCGACAGGCAGTTTGCTTCCCAGCAGAGGACTTGAATCCTTGTGGCAAGCTCATATATACCTCCTCGTGAAAATTCCCTTGCAAGAAAGCATTATAGACATCCATCTGATGGATAGTACAATGTTTGACAACAGCTATAAAGATAATAGCTCGTACAGTGACCATTTTAACAATAGGTGAGAATGTCTCTTGGTAATCAAGACCCTCTTGCTGGTTGTAACCTTTAGCGACTAATCAAGCCTTGAACCTTTCAATCTCCCTAGTAGCTTTGTATTTTATTTTACATACCCACTTGCAGCCGATAATTCTTTTGCCTTCTGGTAAAGGAACCACTTTCCAGGTATTGTTGTCCTCCAAAGCCTTGATTTCAAGTTGCATAGCCTCAACACAGCGATGATCCTTAGCTTCTTGAGCATAGGTCGTGGGTTCAACTTCTGCTAAAAATCTGGTGAGAAAACTTTGGTAAGTAGGCGAAATGGAATCATAAGAAATGACATCAGAGATAGGATGAGAGCAAGTCTGGGCAGCCTGAGACTTGGTAGAAATAACAAAATCCTTCATCCAGATGGGAGGTTTGGAAGTTCTTGTAGCTTTTCGAAGTTCTGGATGTGGCGTAGTGCAACCTCTCGTGAAGATAATTGGGAAGGAGCTAGGTCAGAAAGTGTTGCCTCGATATTAGAGTAATGAAGAGGCTCTGTGGCTTCAATAGACAGCTGACTAGTCTCATCATGTGAGTTGGAGCAACTGGATCAAGAGGAACATGAATGGTGGGATTATCTGTAGATGATGAGTAAGTATCAACTGCCTCAGGGAAGGACAACTCAATATTGCCTTGTGTAATCTTGAATGGGAAAATGGACTCATTGAAGACAACATCTGTACTAATGAATACCTTGTATGTCTCAAGATCATAGAGTGTATAGCCCTTTTGAAAGACACCATGGCCAAGTAGGATTGACTTAATGTCATTGGGACTGAATTTATCCTGCTTGGGTAGAGTGGATGCATAACCTAAACATCCTATTACTCTCAGTTGTGATAGAGATGGTGTACGATTATATAGAACCTCAAAGGCAGATTTGTTGTTTAAAACAGGCAAAGGAACTCTGTTGATGATATACACTGCTGCTTCAATACAACAACCCCAAAATCTTGAGGGAAAACCTCCCTGGAACTTGATGGCCCTAGCTGTCTCAAGGATATGCGTGTGCTTTCGTTCGACCACTCCATTTTGCTGAGGCGTGCATGGACATGACCTTTCGTGTATAATCCCATAGGTGTTGAACAGATCTCCACAAGTAGAGTTAAAAGTTTTGCACCATTATTAGACCTAACTACTTTGATATGCTTCTCAAACTGATTCAGAACCATCACAATGAATGATTTTAACAGACAAGAAACATCTGATTTACTCTCATCATAAAAGTCCAAGTCCGCCTAAAACAGTCATCTACGATAGTAAAGAAGTGCTGCATACCATCATAAGTAGAAATGTTATAAGGACCCCAGACATCCATACGTAACAATTGAAAAGATTCAATAGATCCGCTAGTATGTGTAGGAAAAGCAATCCTAGTTTGTCTAGCCAGTGGACACACATCACAACTATTCAAAGTGAATCTAAACTTGTTCTGAAAAAAGGAAATTTTCCTTAGAACGGCTATATGAATATGGCCTAGTCGTTTATGTCAAATCTCTAAGTCTGTAGCATTTTGTACTACCATAAATTTTCTATGATTATGAAGATCATTCCTGGACCTTGTCTTCAACACATATAGCCCATCATGTTCTCTACCAATCGCCTTCAACCTCCCATTGAAGAGCTCCTAAAATATAGTCTGGATAAAATGTTGCACACCAATTCAAATCCTTTGTCATTTTTGAAACTGACAAAAGATTGAATTTAAAATTGGACACACATAATACATCCTTAAGTAGTTCACCTCCATGCATTTCACAATCCCCAACATGAGTAATTCTAGCAGTCTCTCTAGTTGGCATTTGAACTCGTCCTAAACTTCCTATTTCATTACCATTTAAAAACAAATGGTTATTGCTAATCATGTGATTAGTAGCACCAGTATCCACTATCCAACTAGATTCCTTTGTGGGGATAGAACAGAACGTACCTGCCATATGTGCGCTAGGAAAAGATGTACCTGCCATGTTAGCACTAGATTTTGAGAAGGATGACCTGTTGTTATTTAACATTTGCAAAATCTGATTATGTTGATCAGGTGTAAATACAGGATGTTGTGGCATTGTTGGTTGTTATATTGACTGTACTTCTTTCTTAGCCAAATGACCACTGACAAAAGCCTCTTCTTCTTTGATTTAAATCCGCCGGATAACCTACGATCTTATAGCAATTCTCCTTGAGATGGCCTTTCATGTTACAATAATCACATTTCATAAGCTTTTAGCAACCTTCTCTAGTGTGACCCTTCATGTGACAAAAATCACATTCGATAGTGTAGTTTCTTCACCGCTTATGAGTGTTATTCCTTGAAGAGAACAAGGTTGTTGGTTCCATAGACTCAATAGGAACAATTTGGTTACCAGTAACAAATCTTTGGCTTTCATCTTGCAAAATCATGGCAAAGGCCTGATTCACATAAGGTGCTTTATTCTTCATTAATATTTGGCTTCGAGCTTGACTATAACCATCATTTAAGCCCATCAAAAACTGCCAAAGACATTGATACTGTAGATGCACAAGATATTTTTTTGATTTTTCACAGTCACAAGGAGGAGTTGGAATAATTAAGTCATATTCATCCCATAAATCCTTCAACCTTGAATAATACCTCGATACTGATGATGTTCCCCGAGTTAGGGTAAAATTTCTATATGAAGATAATACATTCATGAGGAATTCACTTTATCAAACCTCTCATGAAGATCTTCCCAGATTTCTCGAGCACTTGAGCGAAGCAGAACACCACTTAGTAAATCAAGACTTACATTGTGCATCAGCCACGATTTGACAATCGGAATGCAACGATCCCACAAATGGTTGAACCTAGTTCCAAAAGTATCTCTGGCTATCGAACCATCCACAAAGCCCAGTTTATTTTGTGTTAGCAACAAAACTTTCATGGCTTGGCTCAAATGGTATAATTTTCCATTCCGATCAACTAAAATCCCAACAATAACAAAATCAGTCCATCAGAAGGATGCAAGTATAAAGGATGATTGTGATTAATCATAATCAATTCATGTATGGTCGAGTGTTCTCCAACATCTCGTTCTTCGGTTGTATCTCCTGCCATTGAAAATTAGGGCACAGATTTACAGACGAATTTTCAGTGAATCTCTCGATTTTAGCTGAATTGACCACGAAAACCCCTAGATTCTCATGATTAATGCTCTGATACCATTTTAATTCTCACAAATCTGGAGAATTTGAAGAGGAAGAAGATGCAATGAAGAACCATAGAGAGAGAAGTTTGCATAGGAGCATTTCTGTTATTACTATTCTAACCAACCGATGTCCAAATATACTGTACATCAATATTAAGCTACTACTAACTGACCATCTATACTAGTTAATTAACTTAACTAGAGTTAACACCTAATGACAACTAACTGACAGTTGTACAATTACTAAGCTCCTTTACACACTTCTTTAACGCTTGATGGAGAAGTAGGTGCGACATGACCAAACAATTGAGATCCATAGCTTGTTCGGCCAAGCTAAAATCTGATTATTTTTAAAAGTATTTTTTTCAACTGTATTTTTTGTGAAAATCAGTTTGAGTTTGGCTAATTAATTTGAAAAATACTTACAAGCAACAATTAGAGTTTGGCCAGGCTTTTAAAAAGTGGTTCTAATTGTATTTTTCTCAAATTTTATAGGAAGAAGCTACTTTTTCTGCTTCTCCTCAAAAGCACTTTTTTCTTCTAAAAACTCAGCCAAACACTTCAACTTTAAAAAAAATTAATTTTTTATTTAAAAAAGAGTGGTTTTCAACTTGAAGAAGCTTGGCCAAACGTGCTATTAAGCTCGTAACATTCAATTGTGTTTAAGAATGAGGAATACGAATTAATTAGGACTCAGATTTGGCAATAGCAACTACAGCTTAGTTTTTCTTCCATAGCTTTGATTAAGATTGAGAAAGCTATGAGATTTTATAATGATCAAAAAAGAGTAATTGGCATATTTTCATTGTAGTCTCGACCACAAACAACTCAATATTTGGTGATTGAATAACGCTGTATTTCAAGTGATTATTGCTCAATTGGTGATGTGTTCGGCCGATCGATCGCTTATTTTCTTGCGAAGGCAAAATCTTTAGTTAATTCGCTAGTATGAGGATTGGCGTACTACAAGAACCATCAATTCTGATACAAGTTATACTCAGAGAAAATATAATTATACATATGCTAATAAGAAAATCAAATTATCTTCATAACAATACTACTCTTTCCTGTTAGGGTAGTTAACTCTAATTTAGCTATCACATGCCTATATTGAAATAGCGGGAACCACTTAGCCCTACACTTCACCTACCTACCCATCTTTTCATCTAATTCTAGCTATATGACATCACACGTAAATATCCAACACGGTTTGCAATAGAGTTATTAAGAGCGAATTTATTTATTTTAAGTGAAGATAAATAAAGAAAAATTGAAGAAGCTAATATTGGCTAGATTTGAAAAAGAAAATCCTAGTTCAAGATCCCTCTTGCTAATTAGAATCAAAGAATGAGTAGATCTGTTTCGCCAAAATGAGAATGGGTTAGGGTTATGAACCCCTTGCGCCCCCTAAATCCGTTCCTGGACCCTATTCACCTTTTTGAGTGAATCGAGAAATTGGTTTGATTGTCCATCTTTTTTTATATATATCTGGCATTTCATTTTTCGGAAAATTCAAATCGAATTAATTGGATGTCCAACTTGGGCCTATATAACATGACAGATTAATAGATCCACCTTTGTCATATATTCCATACATCACACTAGATAGATATCATATTCATGGAATGCAATTCACTTTTAAGATGCCTTGGTGGTGAAATGGTAGACACGTGAGACTCAAAATATCGTGCTAAATAGCGTGGAGGTTCGAGTCATCTTCAAGGCATAATATTGAAAATGCTCATTGAATGAACATTCTCAATAAGAGAGCTCAGATCAAATCGGTATAACAATCCCGATTTGATCTGAGCTCTTGAAATTGGAATAAATTCGGTAGCTGATCGAGAAATCATGGTGATCTTCTCTATCTAATGAATGGGGAGTCGGCTTTAAAATTGTCCCCTCTGCACGCACCCCCGAGTATATGCTTCACCATGAATCACACAAAGGTAGATTAGAAAGCTCTAGTAAAATGCTCACCCGTAATCTAACAGATAAAGAACATTACATAGTCTAGGGATTGGCGACTTACCCATTCAATGACTGTGGCACTAGACGTTCCCAAAATGGGGACTATCGGGTAAATCCAGTATAATAGACGTCTAATCGGTATTCCAGCCTTCCTTCTCATTTCAGTGTTTATCTGAAATAGAATCCAGTACTCCTTGGTCGTGAATATCTGAACTCGTTGTTTACTGTTCAAGAATTCTTATTTAGGCAGTTCATACCATCCATATATAATGTTTTATCTAAGATTTCAATTCTTCTGTATTTCAGTAATAGCATATTCTTCAATGGAGCTAAGGTCCAAAATATGAAGAAAAAAATAAGCGTTTTCACGACTCTACCACCTAGTCAATTCTGTTCCTCTTAATTCCTCTTTCTTCGCCACATATCTTTCCGGCTAGGGAATGTGAAATCTTTCTCCTGTTACATGAATCCAATTTTTATTTCACCCGGAAAAAAGCCATCTTTTTTTCAAAAGTGTCTGTCATTTGATCCAATAACGTTCCGTTAGATAAGAACTGGTTTGATAAATATTGATAACTCTGGGATAGAGTATTATAAAGAAAAAATTCATTAGATAATAAATTGTTGGTTCTAAGCTATCTATGATGATTAATCAACAATTTGAAGTGCCTTTCTTGCATATTCTGGATAAACCAGCATTTATATATAGATGTAAGAAGATTTTTTTGGGAAGTAAGAAGTCCCTTTGACATCTCTTCATCTGCAAATAATTCTTGATGTGAAAACACAGAGCCAGGTGCTGATCTTTGAATAGGAAAAAGAGTGAATCTGCAGGGTCCAAAATGAATGACTTATTCGAAAAAGGCCTTGTTCTTTGAAATATCTATCTTGTGTCTGGTACTGCATGATTCCACTATGCAAGAACTTCGAATCATTCTCTTGAAGCTCATCCTATTCATCATAAATGATCTGTTTGCCCAAAATGACCTGGGCCAATAGGAAAATTCCAATTCATTGATACAATCAAATAGAAAGCCCCAAGGGCGCCATATTCTAGGAGCCCAAACTATGCGATTGAATATATCCTCCTGCGGGTCAAAGGATCCTTCTTCCTCCACTTCTTCAAACTCCGATTCATATTTTTTATAGAGAAATCTCTGATCAAGGATAGAACAAGAGTCGTTTGCATCATATCTAAGGGATTCCTCGGTTCGAGCCGAAGAAGCAATGTCACTAATTCATTATCAAATTGATTGCAATCTTTTTCTGTCCGTGAAGATCCCATCAGAGGGCCTTTTACTTCTAATAGGCCATGAACTAGATCATAATCATTCTCAACGAGTCCATAATATTTTTTTCATCGGGTTCAGATATAGACCAAAGATTTTAAGCGATCAAAAATGCTTATAATTTAACCTTGGATAGAAATTACTGATAATTTCTATCAAGTTATTATCAGTTAGTATTCCCTCATTTCAAATTAGATGAGTTACTTTCCTTTTTAGTTTGTTTTAAAATAAATGACGCATTTCTAAATTTGGAAATAATTCAACTTTATACTCTTCATTTTATCCATTTTACCCTTAATGAGAAGCTTTTATAACCAATAAATGTCATAGCCCCACAAAGCTTTTAATATAATAAGTTTCAGAAGTCCTTTTTTCCTCTTAAACTCTGTACCGGTAAACTAACTCATCTAATTGATGAGGGAATAATAGTTAAGATTTATATAAAAATTACTCCCTCCACTTTAAATTAGATGAGGTACTTTTCTTTTTAGTATGTTTCAAAATAAATGACACATTTCTAAATTCGGAAATAATTTAACTTTAAACTCCTTATTTTACTCTTAACGAAAAGATTTTATAGTTACATAAATATTATATTCCTGTAAAACTTTTTTTACTCTTTAAATTTAAAATTATAAATTTTAAAAATTTATTTTCTTAAATTTTATGGCGAATTAAATTATGTCATTTAAATTGAACAAGAGGATCAACGTTTGTACGGCTAAGAAGTTAAACTAAAAAAGAGTAGGAGGAAAAGCTAGAATAAAAGTATAGATATTGTTGTGTGCCATTTATAGTGGTGACAGGATGACAGGGCCCCACATTTTACATCTCCTACCCCTCTGTCCATTTCCCTCTGCACTTTTTATCAGCTTTTTGATATTTTAATTGTTATCAGAAACTCAACTATTCAACAGCATACAATCCTCAGAGACTTCCCAAAAGAACCAATCCTTACCCTTAAACACACAGAGCCAGATATTCCGGAAAAAGGTCGATCTTTCTTGTTCAGAGGTTTTTGTTTTACTGTTTAAAAGCTGCAACTATAAAGGGAGCTTATCTATAACTTGCTTCTCGTGCACAAACTTAAATCTCTTTTTGGTCAGCTTCGCAGTTATATCAGGTAAAAGGGTAGCTTGTTCTTCATCTGGGATTGTGTTGTTTTTGTTGTTTGATCTGTTTGTGGGTCTCTGTGAAGTTGAATATTTTTTCATAATTTCAAGATTTAGAATTTTGCTGTATACCAGTTGCAAGTCATACAGCACTACAGCAGTTTGGATATGAGTGCTCTTTCATGTATTCTTTAAGTAGTCTTCTGGTTCTTCTGTAGACTTCTGCAGCTTGACTTATGTTCCTTTGTTTGATGGTATTCCTAAATGATTGGACTTTTTTCCTTGTTGGTTCAATTTCTCCCCCTTTTTCTTACTGAACTTTCTGCTTTTTTTTTTTGGTTGAAAATTTTCAAAGAATTTGTTGTTGTCTTAGCTAATATAAGTGGTCCAGGCTCACATCTAGATAAAGGAGGACGGTTGCGGTAGGTAAGGCCAACACAAAAGGTAATTAACATTTAGCTATGATGAGTCCTTTGGATACTCAATCTGAATAGAGGAAATAGGAAAAAGATTTATAAAGTTGACCTCAAGTAGTTTGGAATTGAGAGAGATTGATTGATAGATTTGTGATATGTATGGAAAGGAAAAAGATGTTGCTTCTTGATGTAGATAATGATGCTTAGAAATAAATCACCTACATCTATGTGAAAATTCCCCACTTTAGTTTGGATTCTTGGTTCTAATTTGGCTTTAGCACCTTTCACCTTTTATGATTGAAGTAGCATCATTTATACCTCTGCGTTCTCTGATTTCTTTAACAGCCAGTTGCTCTATTTCATGAATTTTGTTTTACCGATATCACAATTTCAATTCTTGAAGTTCTGTGAGAAGGTGAATTTTCAAACATCTCAGATATGAAAATTAGGCTTGTTTTCTATCTTAAATCATCTCTTATTCGTTTGGCTTTAAAAAATGCAGATTCTATTCCCTTATACGGCAGAAGGATCAGATCACTTGAGCAATCTGTATGTGCTCAACTAGGAAGCAGCTTCTATTGCTTATAGTTTTGTTGGAGGCGTAAAGATTTATAGACTGGTTTTTATCTAAGATTATTGAGGAAGAGTGATGGGTCATATATGTGAATTCTGTGGGGAGCAGCGGTCAATTGTGTATTGCCGGTCTGATGCAGCTTGCTTATGTTTGTCGTGTGATCGCAATGTGCATTCTGCCAATGCCCTTTCACAGCGGCATTCCAGGACACTCTTATGCGAAGGATGTAATTCACAACCAGCTGTTGTTAGACGCGTCGAGGAGAAGATATCTCTTTGCAAGAACTGTGATTCGATTAGTCATGCTACAGGTTCCATGCATAAGAAGCAGGCACTAAGTTGTTATACAGGATGTCCTTCCGCTGCAGAACTTTCTACCATCTGGTCATTTCTCTTAGATGGTGATTCGACTTGTCAGAAAGGAATAGGTGCAATGAGTATCACCGACAACCAACCTAGAGATAACCAAGATCGTCAAGGAAAGTACAACTCTCAAGATATGTCTGCTGCGGTTGAAATGAGTGAGTTGCATACTTCATCAGACAAATCAACCGCTCTCATTGAATCCTCTTTACCTACTCCTGACAATAAGCAAAACAAGGTGGACCTATATGCTGGGTCCAAGAATTACTCTTCATCAAAGGTAATCTAGGTTTTCAGATATATGTCACGGTTAGAAGTGAAGAAATCTTTCTGATATATTGCAAAAATGATAGTCAATTTTAGTATCCTGGAACTGAGTTTCATGGTCAGAATGGGGTTCAATTGAGTCCCGATGAAAATTACACTGTATAAATAGGGTATAAATAACTTCTTGTATGTATATTTAAATTTTTGAACTCTATTAACATAAGGGAATCTTCTAGTGTAGTCTCAAAGGCATCTGAAAAATTGCTTTAGGTTGCACATTCAAATATCATTTTTTGCTGGAATTCCTTGTTAGAATTCCTGAATCTGCTAGTTTTAGTATCCCGGACCCGATTAGATAGCATGACAACTTATAATAGAGTCAACCACTTGCTTGGCTCATGAATTTGAGGTTTCTTGCACCTCGCTGTTCCTCAGGAATGTTGCAACACATTTGGGTTTTGATTTGCCAATACCCAGTTCTTTCTTTAACACTACCTGAGATTTAACGGATTTCTAAGAGGTTAAATCCGTAGAGGAAGATGAGCTCTTATTTTTCTTCCTTAGACGAGAATTCCACGTTCTTCATCAAGCATTTGGTTGCACTGCATCGTTTTATTAGCTTTAATCTGACAACGGTTATCCACAATATGTGTTGACCTTAACGTTTCTAAATTGTTTGACCCAACATTTGTCGGAAGTTGCTTATGCTGTTATTGCTGTTGACTCACAGGGTTGCTATTCTGGAATGAAAGGCTCAACGATATATGAGGATGATCCTTTCGCTCAAGATTTCAATATGGATGAAGTGGACCTGAGCTTTGAAAATTATGAAGAGCTATTCAGTAGCTCTCTCGATAATCCAAATCAGCTATTTGAGAATGACGACATTGATGGCTTATTTGGGATGAAAGATATGTCAGTTTCTGGTTCCAGCTGCCAGGATGCCGATGCTATCGAGGTGGTTCATACTATTAACTTGCATTATGTATTCGTTATCTGTCCTTCATAAACTTCAATATTGATATATACTTTTAACAATTTTAGGATTTGATGCACAAGGTTTGCTATCATTAACACTACTATATCAAGAACTATAAATTGTGTCTACTATATTTACCAACAAAAAAAAAAGTGTCTACAACAGTTTGAGTTATAGAGTAGTGAGTGTATCATTTTGCATACTGTTCTTTTCTGATATTTGTGTGATGCATGCCCCCTTCGTCCCCTTTTAGTCCTAATTTATGTATTGTCATCACTTTTCTTTAAGTTGCTTCATTTAGGTGTTCCCTTCCTTGATGCCTTTAACATCCTTATATGTCTCATAAATGGGGCAAAAATCAGGATACCGGAACTTTTGCTCTAGATGATCGACTCAGTATATGGAGCACTTCGGAATGTTCTTTTAGCTTCTCTGATATGTTGATTAAGGTCTTTTTACCTTGTATTGGAAGATGTATGTGATTCTTATGGATAGTGATTTCCAGTTGACACTTCACACAAGGTTTCTACTATAGATAGAACTTTTTAGACTCAGTTTTGGTTTCAACAATTGGAAGGGAGAAAGGCAGAAAACAGCCGTAACATATCTAAGTGAAACAGAAAATGTGCTTGTGCTAGCTGAGTCACACTAAATATTACCTGGCAAAAGTATGAGCTATAAGTAAGGAAACAGAGATCAGATATGGATAGATTCTCTTTGATTATTTTGGCTATTTGAACAGTCTCCGATTAGATGGTAATTTCCACTTAAACAAATCAATCATCTTTTGACCCACTTTTCAGACGAACTAGTACCAGGTGATATATGGCAAGAGGGATTCTTAGTTGCAACCTTTAGCGGTCTTATCCATGTGAAAAGGACTTCTATCTTGGAAATTTAATTCTTTTTTAATATTAGAGAGCAGCAAGAAATAGCAAGAGAGCTATAAGAGAAAATAATGCTTAGCATCAGGAAAGTTTTCTACAACAACAGTAACAACGCCTCAATCTCAAACAAGTTGGTTCCACTGACCATGTTTCTCCATTTAAATTCATCGCAGGCCAAACATAAAAATAAAAATAGAAAAGGAAATTCATGATCTTCTTTTCCTAAAAATCCTTTTTTTGATAATTGATAAATCCAGTTGCTGATTTCTGGCATTCAGTGTAATATTATGCACACGTCACTTTCACATAGTACTAATTTGTTAAACCTTTGCATTTAACTTGAATCGCTACTTCGGATGTTTTCTTCTTCTGCAGTTTTGTTCTTTTAGGTCATGGATCGTGTCTCGGCTTTTCTTGCTAAAACTTTGATCAAAATGTCAAATATTGTGTGCAGATACAATTTGTGAATTTATACTGGTTATAGGTTAATGTCTTGGCTATTAATAAAGGAACTGAAAATTTGTCATGGACAGGAGCTGAGAGAACATTCAATTTGGATAGTAGATTTGAGAGTATTATACACCCTGTAGTGAATTTAGCCCTCCCTAATTCATATTCTTTTCTAGGGATGGAAGTGATTCTTAAGATATTTCTTATGAAATTCTTTTTTCTTTTATAAGTTCTCTAATCAGGAGCTGATACCGATGAAAACTTTCGGGGTAAGGAAAGATTGTTTTATTTCTGCCCGTGTTTTGATTTAACTGTAGTGGGGTATGAAATAGGGCCCGGTATCTGTCTTGATATAGGACTACCCATCAGGAACCTAAACTGATTTTTATAAGATTTAGTAATACCACTGAGAGATGTCATCTGATGCATTGCTCTTCTATAGGGCAGAATTTTTTATTCTGGTTCTTAATCCTTAATTGTGACAAAGTAGTCTAAAACATATATACTTTATCTCTTTGCTGCAGATATCTTTTTTGTTGACAACCTATGGTGGGTTTTCTGCTACACAGAACGTAAACATTTATCTCTTCCTGTTTTGTGAGTGAATGTTTTTGCATTCTATTTCATGTGATCTGATGTGTAAACCTCTTCGTCTGTGATTATTCTCGACTTTTTTCATGATGAAAGTCTATCTAATCATTCCTAAACATACATGAACTTGGCTCAATGAATAATTTACCCAGGGGTCGTCGATTCGAAGGGTAATGACAATGCAACCAGCATGTAGCAATGCCGAGTCCGCAGACTCCCTGGTGAGCTGCAAAACAGAACCTTCCATTTGCTTTGCGCGGCAAGCATCCATCCTTTCATTTTCAAACCTCGGGGGAGAGAGCAATGCGGGGGATTACCAAGAATGTGGAGCCTCCACAATGCTTCTCATGGGAGAACCACCATGGTACCATGCATTTCCTGAAACTTCATTGCCGTCAAGTAGCAGAAGCAATGCTGTATTGCGTTACAAGGAAAAGAAGAAGACACGCAAGTAAGTTCTCTTGTACTAACCACCGAAACTTTAACAGTGGTTAATATCTTTAGTTCCATGCAGAAAAAATGGTGGTGTTCTTAATAATTGTGTATGGATTCCTTAGAATTTATCATGCAAGGTTATTGCATGGATTGTGCAAGCTCTGTTTTCACGGCCGACAACAATACTTCCCTTAATTTTGGCATCTTATTTCTCATCTAATTTGCTTTATTCAGAAATCATATTCTCCCACATACACTCATAAGTCAAGAACTTTTGTCCACATTTATTTTCTCTACTTTTTGGCCCTTGGTTTATTTTCTTAGTACATCTCTTTTAACTGTCTTTTTAATGTGCAGATTTGACAAGCATGTGAGATATGCTTCCCGCAAGGCAAGGGCTGATGCCAGAAGGCGTGTGAAGGGACGTTTTGTCAAGGCCGGTGATGCTTATGATTATGACCCACTTAACGAGACCAGAAGCTTTTGATTGCTCTACTTATTACCCATCACACAAGGAAACTAAAGGATCCATATGAAATTGGGCAAAACTGGTTGAGTTATCGTGCGAGGGGATGAAAGGAGCCTTATTTCCTTGTTTTGGTGATATTGTATGGTTGTCCGGGGAGAGAATTTCAACGTTTCCTATCAAGGAAGCTGGACTTGGAAAGCAGAATACTCTGCTGCTTCACCAATTTATCAGCCAGAGAAAGAGGAACGTGCTAACTTTTTGTTAAGTGCGCTGGAGAGGATGGGACTTGGCGATTTCTAGAGCACACGATCAGCTTCATTCCTTGAAGGGGGCGAGATTGTTGCTGTCTCGACTGTAATTATTTTGTTCATCGACTACACCACGTTTCCTCTAGCTTGCTTGTGTTCTTACCACTCTAACTAGGTGAAACATTGTGAGTCCCAAGATAATTCAACTGTCTCCTTTCATGTCTGAAGGACTGAGTTCCTTGGCTATTATGTTTTGCTGTCATGTATAATGTGTGGAAGGGCTAGAATGAACGGCAAGATGACATATGAAACTTGCTTTTGTTAATTTTTTTTCTAAATTGTTGTAGATAATATGTATAGCATAGTCCGTCCGTGCTTGGAGAGATCAAACTATCATACTGCTATAATCTTCTCATACGTTGGGAATTATAATTTCTGATTGTCATCTGAGCATTACATTTGAACAGCTCTTACTATTTTATTATCTCTAGAAATCAGGTACTTCATAATCTTCTCCCAAAAAAGAAAGAGCATACCCCATTGAAGACGTGAGTGTCCACCATCAACTATATATTTGACACAGATTCGCTGTAATGCTAAAACTATAGCGAATGCATCTATCGTCAATAATGTATAAATGAAGATACTGATGAGCAGTTATTGAATTTCTTCATTCCACATGAGAAACCAGTACGAATTTTTTTGCGCCAATATTGTTGCGAGATTGGCACATAAAGGCTCACGAACAACATATAAACTAAGGTTATCCATCACTACCTGGCTCTTTTTTTGAAGGCCCTTTCAATTCTCTTTAGAGGATGGTACTATTTGGCTACAATTTATTCGTTTAAGCATACCCTAATTATTAGTTGTGATGCCATTATCCAGTATAGTATATCGTTGCAAGAGTATTTGGAACAAATAGATAAAGTATTATACTATATTCTAAAAGGGATATGTTTCTTTATTACTTAGTGGGATGAGCTAAGATTCACGTGTAAAGAAAAATGCTTTGAAACAAAGCCATAAAACACATCTACTAATTCATATTTGTCATCGGAAGAGAAAAGAATCTAATAAAGAGTAGTGAAAGATATAGGAAAAGGAAAAGCTTCATCTATTTGCTTACTAGAAAGTGATAGGGACATTACTTATATACTGCGTGTGTTAAGTCATATATATAATCTAAAGTTATGGAGACAATTAAAAAGCAATTTTCTTGTTGGCACTTTGGCAAGAGGATGGTGTAGGGTCCTCACAGACATATCATAGTAAAAAACATTATGTATATAATCCTTTCAAGAGCAAATGCGATCCAAATTTTTATTGAGACTGTGACGTACCTAACATGAATAGTTAGGCGAACCACATACACAGATAATCACAACGGACAATATAATGGAGGTTTAACTCTCATAATATAGATAAGTGCAGAAATAAATCTGATGTCAATATTAAAGTGCGAAAATACTATATCAAGCCAAAAAACGGTGGCACAAGTCATAAGTAATTAAATAGAATACAACATAGTCTCAAGTATAAAAATACTATGTGGAATAAGAAACAGCACATAAAATAGAGAGGAAATACTCCATAAGCCGTAAATACCAAGCACAATAACTCACTAGGAAGTCTCCAAATCACGCTCCTAAGCTCCCTCCTTAACACTGGTAGATTAATATCAGGATCTACATAAAAATATGCAGAAGTACAGTATGCGTATAAAAGACAATGTATACTCAGTAAGAAGCAAGTTTAACTCCAACGAAGTAGTGATGAGGTTTTGATAAAAAGAAATTAACTTTCCTTAGGTTGTGCAATTCATAAGCATACATGCTGGTGAGAAGTAACCAAAACTACGTACGAAATAAACACAATTAGATGATAAAAAGCATAAATCAAGCACTGAATCCGCAAATAAAGATGATATGCAATAAAATTTCAGGTCATTCGGACGAGGTTTGATAGACTTTTTAATCGAAAGCGTAATTCGAGAGTTTTTGGAGTTCTTAAGCTTTAATTCGATGTTAATTTGGTGTTTTGATGTTGTTTTGAGCATTCCGAAGGTTGGAACAAATTTGAATGATGTTTTAAGATTGGTGTGCATGTTTCGTTGAGGTCCCGGGGGCCTCGGATGAATTTCGGTTGCTTAGCGAAAGTTGAATTGGACTTAGGAAAATTTGGAGTTTGTTGAACCTGTCATTACCGCACCTGCAAAAACGAGACCGCAGGTACGACACTGCAGAAGCGGTTTGAGGCATCTCGGGATTGGACTGCAGATGTGGCCCAGGCAAACGCGAAAGCGGCATCGCATATGCGGAAAGGAAATTGCAGGTGCGAAAATCCCTGTTTAATGAATAGTCGTTGGTGTGGCTTGGTCTTCACAGAAGATGGACTGCAGGTGCGGTCCTAGAGCCGCAAATGCGGTTTTACTGGTTAGAAAAGGGGCATAATCGAGTGTTTAGTTTCAAAACCATAGAAATGGATTTGGGAGATCGGGTTTGGCGATTTTAGGAAAGATTTTCACTTGGGTTTTTTAGATTTGGGCCATTTAGAGTCGAGTACTCGTGGCAAGAGTGTAGTTTCATCTTAATTTTAAATTGGTTCGAGGTAAGTGGCTTACCTAACCTTGTGTAGGGGAACTCACTTTAGTATTTGGTATTGTTGATATTTGAATGCCTTGTACGTGAGGGGACGAGTGCGGACTTGTGCTAATTCTTGAAAATCCTATTTTCATTAAGTAACTATAATTGTGTTTTCTATCCTGTTTGAACTACTTGCAGTTTAAGTTGTCGTTAGCTTAGGAAAGCATGTCTAATTGACTTAATTATTTTACTTGCTCAAACTACTTATTTGGATTATGTACATCATGCTAGGTTAGGAATATCTTTTTTGCCTTGGTATGAAATTGAATTGAATTGAGTATTCTTTGTGTTGCTGTTGTGTGTTTACTTTGGGATTACGAGACAGTATCCCAGGAGATCCCCCTACCTGTTTACTTTGGGGACTGCGGATTTGTATTCCGAAAGATCCCCTGCACATGTATTGATTTGTACTATAATGCAGAATACCGAGAGATCCCCAACACATATATTGAGGATACCAAGAGATACTCGGGATACCAAGAGATATCCAGCACATATATTGAGGATACCAAGAGATCCTCGGGATACCAAGAGATACCCAGCACATATATTGAGGATACCAAGAGATCCTCGGGATACCAAGAGATCTCTTGCACATATATTGAGGATACCAAGAGATCATCGGGATACCAAGAGATCCCCAGCACATATATTAAGGATACTAAGAGATACTTGGGATATCGAGAGATCCCCAGTATACATATTAAGGATACTAAGAGATCCTCGGGATAATGAGAGATCCCCGGTTGTTATCTCTGTGTTTAGCGGATTTCTTTATTGTGATTATTTTGTCTCTTCTATAGTTGTTGTTATTCTTATTATCATGTGTTACTTCTTACTATTATCTTTTGATTATATTGTCGTATCTATACCGTTTTACCTTGTTTTTTAGCTATAATCAGTAGGGCCCTGACCTTCCTCGTCACTACTCAATTGAGGTTAGGCTTGTCACTTACTAAATACCGCTTTGATGTAGTCATGCATGCGCAGATCCAGGTACTTCGACTCAGTCCTACTACGCTTGAGGCGAGGTGATTCTCCAAAGACTTCAAGGTATATCTGCCGCGTCCTCATTCCGAGGAGTCCCTTTCTATTCTCTCTTATAGTATTAGCCCTTCCATATTTACTTCTGTCTAGAATTGTGGAGTTAGACCACAATGTAGTATTCATAGCTTGTGATTTCATGAGATTGTGGGTTTTGGAAAATTTTCAGTTTTAGGATCTTATATTAGTAGATGCCGAGCGGCATCTTAAGCACTTCTATATGTGTTTATCTTCAGGTTTTATTAGTTTTTCTGCATTTTGGTTCATTTTCTACAATTGTTAGGCTTACTTAGTCGTAGAGGCTAGGTGCCGTCATGATATTTCACAGAGGGAGAACTTGGGTCGTGACAAGTTTGTGTCATAGCTCTAGGTTCATATGAGTCATGAATCATAAGCTGGTTTATTAAAGTCTCGCCGATCAGTATGGAGATATCTGTACTTATCTATGTAACCGTTAGGAAAATTCCACTTCATTTGATTTCCCTATCGTGCAAGATTTTTGACATCACAATCCTAAACCTTTGTCTTCCATTCTCTCACAGATGGTGAGGACACGTGCTACCAAAGATGACCAGGCACCCGCGCCCACTGTGAGAGCCATTAGAGGTCGAGCACGCGCACGTGGTGTAGCTAGAGCACCCGCGCGAGCTGCCAGCAAGGTGACACCGGCAGTTCTAGCTAGAGTCCAAGCACCTGATACACCTACTACTACTAGTACTCCAGCACTTCAGGAGGTTTTAGCACAGTTCCTGAGTATGTTTGGTACATTGGGCTAGGGGGATTGATTCAAGTTGTACCAACTACTTTACTGATCAGGGAAAGGACTCAGACTTCCTCCGCCCCTAGTCCAAAGCAGCGAGTTTGCATTTGTCAAGTTCCAGATGTCATGGCGACACAGCCCTGTGGTCCTAGTTCAGTGGGTGGTAAGGATCTCTCACCGAGTAGAGTACAAATGAGGTCAGGAGAGAGATCATAGGGAAGCGAGGAGACCCCGTACATCGAAGAGACCCACTGGTTCTTATTTTGGAGGAAGATTATGGCATGGTAGAGGTTTTGTGGGTCAGCCAGCTTAGTTTGCATCTCAGGCTTCACACAGTGTTTTAGGTGTTAAGGTGTCTCAAAGAACCCCTACCTTACAGTTGCCACTGCCATGTCAGCTGCAAGGTTGTTTTGAGTGTGGTGACATATTCCATGTGGCGAGGTATTTCCCTAGACTTGGGAGGAGTGCAACTCCACAGACTTCTCAGCCAGAGTGAGCCCAACAGAGTTCTCAAGCAATGGTTAAAGCTCTAGTTGCACCCCACCTGCTCAACTAGCTAGAGGTAGAGATCGGGTAGTTAGAGGTCGCCCTAGAGAGGGAGGTCAGGCCAAATATTATGCCCTTCTTGCTCGTACCGAGGATGTCGCCTCCGATTCTGTCATCACAGGTATTGTCCTGGTTTGTCATAGAGAAACATCAATTTTATTCGATCCAGGCGTCACTTATTCTTATGTGTCCTCTTATTTTGCCCCGTATTTTGGCACATCTAGAGATTGTTTGAGTTCCATTGTTTATGTTTCTACTCCTGTGGGAGATTCTCTAGTTGTGGACCGCATTCATCGATCATGTATGGTTGCTCTTATTGGTTTTGAGACTAGAGCCAATTTATTATTGCTCAACATAGTAAATATTGATGTTATCTAGGCCATTGACTGGTTATTGCGCTATTATGCTATTCTTGATTGTCACGCCAAAATTGTGATGGTGGCAATGCCAGGTGTACCGCGTGTTGCGTGGATAGGTGATTTAGATCACAATTCCAGTAGAATTATTTGTTTCCTTAAGGATCAACAAATGGTTGAGAAGGGGTGTGACGCGTATCTAGCTTATGTGTCAGTATTGATACCCCTATAGTTGATTCTATCACAGTAGTATGAGATTATTCTGATGTGTTTCTAGCTGACCTTCCAGGAATGCCGCCAGATAGAGATATTGATTTTGACATTGATCTGTTGCCGGGCACTCAATCCCTTTCTATTTCTCCATATTGTATGGCCCCTTCTGAGTTGAAGGAGTTGAGGGATTAGTTAGAGGAATTTCTTGATAAGGGTTTTATTCAGCATAGTGTATCACCTTGGGGTGCTCTTATCTTGTTTATGAAGAAAAAAGATGGTTCTATGCGTATGTGCATTGATTATCGCCAGTTGAACAAAGTTACAATGAAGAACATTATCTTTTGCCTCGTAGTGATTATTTGTTTTGACTAGATATAAGGTGCATGAGTGTTTTCTAAGATTTATTTGCATTCAGGTTACCACCCAGTTGAAGATTCGGGAGCCAGGTATCTCGAAGTCTGCTTTCAAGACTCGGTATGATCGTTACGAGTTCCTTGTTATGTCATTTGGGCTGACCAATGCCCCAACAGCCTTCATGCATTTGATACACAATATGTTCCTGCCATATCTTGACTCGTTCATTATTTTCTTTATTGATGATATTCTGGTATACTCCCGGAGTCGAGAAGATAATGAGCAACACCTGAGGTAGTGCTTCAGACCTTGAGAGAAAAGAAGTTATATACAAAGTTCTCAAAATGTGAGTTTTCGTTGGACTCCATGGCATTCTTAGGCCACGTGGTATCGATTGAGGGTATTTAGTTGGATCCCAAGAAAGTGGAGGTAGTGCAGAGGTTGCCAAGACCATCGTCAATCATAGAGACCATAATTTTCTTGGCTTGACGGGTTACTACCGTCGATTTGTTGAGAAGTTTTCATCTGTTGCAGTACCTATGACCAGGCTAACCCAGAATGGTGCTCTATTCCAGTGGACGAAAGGGTATGAGGTGAGCTTTCAGAAGCTCAAGACAGCTTTGACTTCAACCCCAGTTTTGATATTGCCTACAGGTTCGAGGTCTTATATTGTCTATTGATGCCTCAGGAATTAGCCTTGGAGCGGTATTGATGCAGGACAGTAGGGTGATTGCCTACGTGTCTAGACAGTTAAAGGTACATGAGAAGAATTATCCTGTCCATGATCTCGAGTTAGCTGCTATTGTTCACGTCTTGAAAATCTAGCATCATTATTTGTATGGTGTGCTTTGTAAGATTTATACTGATCACCAGAGTTTGCAGCATCTGTTCAAGCAGAAGGATCTTAATTTGCGCAAGAGGAGATGGTTAGAGGTGTTGGAGGACTATGACATCACCCAAGCAAGGCCAATATGGTGGCCGATGCCTTAAGTCGTTCCGTAGAGAGTTCAGGATTTTGGCTTATTTGTCAGCAGCGGAGAGGCCCATGCCGATGGATGCTTAGGCGTTAGCCATTCATCTCATGAGATTGGATCTTTCAGATCCTAGTCTGATCCTTGATTGTGTAGTTTCTCGGTCTACCTTATTTGATCGTATCCGGGAGTGTCAGTTTGATGACCCTCATTTGCTTGCCCTCAAGGATAAGGTTTTGCATTGCGATTCCAGAGATATCATTGTTGGTGATGACAGGGTGATACAGGGTCGGGTTTGTGTACCCAATGTTGATGGGCTTCGAGAGCTGATTCTAGAGGAGGCCCATAGTTCGCGGTATTCCATCCATCTGGGTGCCCTGAAGATGTACCAAGATTTGAGGTAGCACTATTGGTGGAGGCAGATGAAGAAATATATAGTTGGGTTTTCCGCTCGGTGCCCTAATTATCAGCAGGTGAAGTATGAGCACCAGAGACCGGGTGGGTTGCTTCAGTAGATAAATATTCCAAAGTGGAAGTGGGTGAGGATCACTATGGACTTCGTAGTCGGACTCCCACAGGCTTTGAGGAAGTTCGATTCCATTTGGGTGATTGTGGATCCGCTGACCAAGTCTATGCATTTCATTACTATGTGTACTACCTATTCTTCAGAGCGACTGGCGGATATTTATATCTGGGAGATTGTTCGTCTGCATGGTATTCCAGTTTCCATCATTTCATATAGACGTACTCAGTTCATATCACAATTTTGGAGTGCCGTTCAGCATAAGTTGGGTACTCGGTTGGAGTTTAGTACAACATTTCACCCTCAGACGGACGGACAATCCGAGCGCACTATTCAGATTCTTGAGGATATACTCCCTGCGTGTGTGATTGAGTTTGGAGGGCCTTGGGATCAGTTTTTTCCATTGGCGGTGTTTGCCTACAACAACGGTTATCAGTCCAGCATTCAGATGGCACTGTATGAGGCTTTATATGGTAGGCGGATTAGAACCCCGATGGATTGGTTTGAGCCAAGTGAGGCTAGATTAATGGGCACAAACTTAGTACAAGATGCTTTGCATAAAGTCAAGGTGATTTAGGGTAAACTTTGTACATCCTAATTTAGACAGAAGAGTTGCGTGGACTGGAAGGTTCATAATGTTTCCTATATGGTTGGAAAGCGGGTTTTGATGCGGGTTTCGCGGATGAAGGGTGTTCTGAGATTTGGGAAAAAAGTAAAGTTGAGTCCGAGGTGTATTAGCCCTTTTGAGATATTGAGGCATGTTGGGGAGGTCGCTTATGAGTATGCCTTACCTCCCAGCTTGGCAGGAGTTCATCAGGTATTTCATGTTTCGATGCTTCAGAGGTATCACGGTGATTCGTCGCACGTGTTGGATTTCAGTTCAGTCCAGTTGGACAAGGATCTATCTTATGTTAAGGAGCTGGTGGAAATATTGGACAGGAAGATTCGAAAGTTGAGGTATAAGAACATTGCATCAATGAAAGTTTAGTGGTGGGGTTAGCCGGTCGAGGAGTATGCATAGCCAGTACCTAGCCGGTCGAGTTTGTTTCTGCTATTTTGAGTTGTCGGGAGGATTTTTTTAGAGTTTCGGAGAGTTTTGTGACACTTATTCCCAAAATGAGAGCATAAGTTTTGAAATTTGGACCATAGTGTGAAGATGACCTCGGAATGGAATTTCATTAGTTTCATTAGCTCCATTGGGTGATTTCGGGTTTAGGAGCATGTTCGGATTGCGTTTTGGAGGTCCGTAGCTTATTTAGGCTTGAAATGCTGAGATTTGAATTTTGAGGTTTCCGGTTCGACACTGAGATTTTGATCGAAGTTGGAGTAGCTCCATAGTGTTGAATGTGATGTGTGTGAAAAATTTCAAGTCATTTGGACGAGGTTTGATAGGCTTTTTGATCGAAAGTGTAACTCGAGAGTTTTTGGAGTTCTTAGGCTTGAATACAATGTTAAATTGGTGTTTTGATATTGTTTTGAGCGTTCCAAGATTAGAACAAGTTTGAATGATGTTTTAAGATTGGTTGGCGTGTTTGGTGGAGATCCTGGGGTCCTCGGGTGAGTTTCGATTACTTAACAGAAATTGAATTGGACTTAGAAAATTTTGGAGTTTGGCTGAACCTGTCATAACTGCACATGCGAGAATGAGACCATAGGTGCGGCAACGCAAAAGCGGAAGGAGGACCGCAGAAGCTATCTGAGTCATCTTGGGATTGGATCGCAGATGTGATCCATGCATCATAGAAGCGGCACCACCTCTGCGGAGAGGAAATCACATGTGCAGAAATCCCTGTTTAACGAATAGTCGTAGGTGCGACTTGGTTTTCGCAGAAGTGGGATTTCCCAGAGCCACATATGTGGTTTCACTGGTGAGAAAAAGGGCAGAATCGAGGGTTTAGATTCCAAACCTTAAAAGTTAATTTGGGAGCTCGGGATTGGCAACTTTTAGAGAGATTTCACCTGGGTGTTTCGGATATGGGCCATTTGGAGTCGAGTACTTGTGGGAAGAGCGTGATTTGGGGTTAATTTTGAGCCGGTCCGAGGTAAGTGGCTTGCCTAACCTTGTGTGGGGGAACTCCCCTTAAGATTTGGTATTGTTGATATTTGAAATGCCTTGTACATGAGGTGACGAGTGCATAATTGTGCTAGTTATTGAAATTCTATTTTCATTAAGTAATTATAATTGTGTTTTCTTTCCTATTTATACTACTTGCAATTTAAGCATGTCGTTAGCATAGGGAAGCATGTCTAGTTGACTTAATTGTTTTACTTACACAAACTGCCTTATTTGGATTATGTGCAGCATGCTAGGTTAGAAATATCTGTTTTGCCTTGGTATGAAATTTTAATTGAATTGAGTATTCTTCATGTTGCTGCTATATGTCTACATTAGGACTATGGGACGGTATCCTGGGAGATCCCCATGCCTGTTACTTTGGGACTACGGGGCGGTATCCCGGGAGATCCCCCTACATGTTTACTTTGGGGACTACAGATTTGTATTCCATGAGATCCCCTACACATATATCGATTTGGACTATAGTGCGGGATACTGAGAGATCTCCAGCACATGTATTAAGGATACTAAGAGATCCTCGAGATACCAAGATATCCCCAGTATACATGTTGAGGATACTAAGAGATCATCGGGATACTGAGAGATCCCCGATTGTTATCTCGGTGATGAACGACATTCCTTTTTGTGATTATTTTGTCTCTGTTGTAGTTGTTGTTATTCTTATTATCATGTGTTACTTCTTACTATTAGCTTTTAATTATAATGTCGTATTCTATAATGTTTTACCTCATTTTTAGCTATAACCAGTAGGGCCCCGACCTTCCTCGTCACTATTCAACTGAGGTTAGGCTTGGAACTTACTGAGTACCAATGTAGTGTACTCATGCCCTTTCTGGAAATGTTTTTCATGTACATATATAGGTACTTCGACTCAGTCCTACAGGCGAGGTGATTCTCCAGAGACTTCGAGGTATATATGCCGCATCCACAAATAGAAGAGTCCATTTCCATTCTCTCTTATAGTATTATCCCTTCTGTATTTACTTTCGTCTAGACATTATGGAGTTAGAGCATGATGTAGTATTCATAGCTTGTGATTTCATGAGATTCCGAGTTTTGGGAATTGTTCAGTTTTGAGATCTTGTATTGGTATATGCCGAGGGCATCTTAAACACTTCTATATCTGTTTATCTTTAGTTTTATTAGTTTTTCCGCATTTTGGTTCTTTTTCTACAATTTTTAGGATTACATAGTCGTAGAGACTAGGTTCCGTCACGACAGTTCACGAATGGCGAACTTGGGTCATGACAGTGTTAGAGCAGGTGGTGCAAGGCCTGACGCGAGGTTTCTCATGTTCTGGGTTTCAGACCTATTTTGTCTTCTATTTGGTGTTTGACTTGTTTATTTCGTCTAGATCTGTTTCTTACACATTTAAATAGTCATTAAACACCAGTTTTGAAAGGTGACTCGACATGAGACCGGAGATTCGACCTAAGGAGGCAAGAACACACAAGGAGCAAGACGAAGAATTTTTCTATGAGTTTTTCACTTCCTTCTTCCTATTTCGATTATTGGTTATGAATTCTAGTATTGTAGTTATAGATACTATTATGAATAGATAATTATTTATCTAGGGTTTTGATGGAACCTCTTGAATGATGATTTTCGTGTTACATTAATATAGATTTACGGTAGTACTTTCTCTATTTGTTCAACTATATTACTATTGTTGTTGATTGAAGGACCCCCAATCGACTATGCCTATTTAGTGTATGTTAATCGGGAGAGAGTGCATATTAGGTAATTTTTGAATAACATCACTGTTAACGTATATGAGGGATCAATACATAGGATTTAAAGGTGGATTAGGAATAATAAAATCTTGGTGTGATCCGAGTGAGCCGTAACTTAGTGCCAGCTAGCGTAATTTGGAAAAATATATCTAGTGAATTGTGGTAGTTACTCGGGAGAGAGTTACGACACTTAAAGAGCTCATGATCGATAGAGAAAACTTAGGCAAAATTATTGGAGACATAGCGGGAAGAATTCCGACAATTGAAAAGATCATAACACTAGACCTCCTTAATCTTGTCTCTAATTCTTAGTAACTTTAGCTGTTATTACTATTTTAATTTGTTAGTTAATTAGTTAGACATAAGAATATTAATATCTATAAGTTAAGAATTGTTCAAGCTTGTCTTCTTGGTGATAGTGAACAATTATAGCTAAACCTAACTTCTCCGTGGGATTTGACTCCGGACTTTTAGATCAAATTATATTTGCAGCGACCGTTTATCCTTTTTAGGAATAGAGTTGGGCGTGATCAAAAGCTATAGATTCAATTCCAAATGATAAAGTTTTAATTTTGAACTAAATCATAAAAGTCATCCTCGGGCATTCATGATCAAAGTTCTAAATAAAAGTCGGATTCTGTTGACCAATAATCTAATGAGTCCGATATTTTATTAGTTTCTAAATTAGAGTCTAAATCGGTTTTCAACACCCTAAAATATACTTTCTTAACTTTCAAGTCAAAAACCTTCTTTTCTCTTTAGGTTCTTTGAGTTAAAGGCAAAATTGATTATAGATACAAGAAATAACCATAGATCAAGGTTAGAAATTTTTACCACAAATACAATAGATAAAATCTCCTTAATAAATTTCAATTCGCGTGTAGTAGTTCTTAGCGTGATAAAATAGAGTCCATGTACGAAATGAGATTATATAAGAAGCTGAAATTTCAGCAAGAAAAGCAGCTTATATGGGTCCTCGTGTCACGAGCTCACTGGCCCTGGACATGTCTCCTCTTCTCGTGTTGCGAGCCTTCGTGACATAGTGCTGATTTTGTTGGTTTTTCTCGTCCAAATCACTTGCGAACTCTCTGAAACTCACTCGACCCCTTTGGGTTCTCAAGTTATCTCGATTAGTCCATATACCCTATATAAAATTGTCTATGAGCTTAAAACGCATATGAAATTACCACAGCCACGAATCAAGGTTCAAACTGAACTATAAACTCTCTTAAGTTCTTCAAGTTTCAAACTTTCACAAAATATGTATGTCGCATCCAAGCCTCTTGGGTGCGAAACCAATAGTACATATAAGTCTAAATTAGTACACAAACTTATCAAAGCTGTAAAATTACAAATCCAAGCTCGTTTACTTAAAATGTTAAATTTGGTTAGTTTATCTCAACTTAAAACTTCAAATTAAGAACTAAGTGATTCAAATCATTCTCGAACCCCTCGAAGCCCGAATCGCCAACACTCGTAAGTCATAAAATACTAAATGAACATATGAAAGGTCTCAAATAGGAAAATAGGTTTCTAAAACTCAAAAGGCCAGTTGGGCCGTCACATATAAATAGCACCAAAAGTAGTCATTTGTTAAAGGGAGTCAATTGACAAGCTTTTGACTGAAAATTACATTATGTAATAGATCAAAATTTTATTTTATGTATTTATCCTATATTTTGAATCTCCTTAGCTTTTTCATATATTTATTTTTTATAATTTAACTCCCCTTAATGATAATCCTAGCTCCGCTGTTGTATTGAGCCCAACCCTCCCTATGAGAAACAAAGAAAGAAGGAGAGAGCTATCTATCTCTCTATTGATATGGAGATAAGAGGATATGGGCGGATTCATGTGAAATTAAGGGGTGTCACGTGATACTTCTTAGTCGAATTTTTTTACGAGATATATATAATAACACTATGTAGAAATAATAACATAAAAAAATGACACCACTAGGCATATATTGTTATTTGGCCGCTGATTAAGTTTTTGATATCTTTCCTAAGAGGATATAGGTTCAAACCACAAGATTATATTTTCTTAAAATATTTTATAGAGCTTCTACTTTTAAAAATTATGGCAAGGTAGAATGAAACTACGATCTCTTCTAATTTAAGACTTTATAAAACCAATAGACTAAGACGGTTTTTTGTTGAGTAATCTAATAATTAATATTATTTATTTTCCCTCTTCTATAAATATCGATATCGCTTGCTAAAAATCTTGTGTATGCCTCTATAGGAGGAGATATAGTACTTCGATTTTCATACTTCTAGCTACACACTACATTATATCTTCCTCAAGAGCCATTCAAAATTTGAGTAATTAGTGATTACCGGTGTAAATTTAAAAAGTACGTGCTCACATGAATTGTCGATAAATCCTAAACTATTTCAGGCCCCTCTATGCATTCTCTCACACTCAAGCCCCTCTGCATACACTATCCAACTCTCAAAGGGACATCATATCTAACTCTCAAAAAGACAACCTAGACACACCTCTAAGGGAGAGTGAGATTAGGAAGGACATTTTCTCTTTCAAGCCTTTCAAAACTCCTACTCTGGATGGTTTGTACCCCTTATATTATCAAAAGTACTGAAACATAGTTGGAAGTCGGTGATTGATTTCTGCAAATGATTTTTTGACACCCATACTATGCATAATACGATGAATGAGACCTTGATCTTTCTCATCCCCAAGTGTCCTCAGGCCACTATGCTCAAGAAATTCGAACTTTTAGGGCTCTGCAATGGCATATGTAAAACTATCACAAAGGTCATTATAAATAGGATTTAACCCCTCCTCCCAGACATAATTGGCCCTAGCCAAGCCAGCTTCTTAACCTATAGGAGGGCCTCTAATAATGTCATAATTATTCAGGAATGAGCGAAAACCTGTCATGACCAGGATTTCCCGACCTTCGAGGATCGTGATGGCGCCTACTAATGGGATCTTGGCAAGCCAATTATTAATTACAACTCCTTAACCACATAATCCTTTTTAATATTTAACAATAATAAGATAAAAGCAACCGACTTAGCTAAGCAAGTGGAAGACTTAATATTAATGAAAACAAATAACAATGCGGAAGTTCAACATAGCCTCTACCCAAAATCTGGTGTCACATGACTTACGAACTACTAAGATTCACTAAATACAACATCTGAAAGAAAGTGTAAACTTTTTGTCTTGAAATATATGAGATACAGACAGAAATAAAGATAGAGGAGAAGCTGATGCCTACGCCTGCAAGGCTACGTCAGTGTCTCACTAGAATGAAGGCTCGCTACCAGGCTATTGTTGCTGCTAAAAATTTGGCCCGGTATCTGCACATATATGCAGAGTGTAGCATAAGCACAACCGACCCCATGTGCTGGTAAGTGTCTGGCCTAACCCCGACGAGGTAGTGACAAGGCTAGGAACAGACTCCAGATAAATCTGTGCAGTTATATAATATACGACAAAGAAATAACAGGAAATAACAAGTAAACTAGGGAGGGGGAACATGCTCTGGGGATAACAAAATGAACAAATTCCTCAGAACTGACAAAGAACCCACTATAAAACTACTAACACGAATAAGAATATATAAAACAACTTTCATTTATATGCTCATCTCGTTGCAGGCGTGCAACCCGATCCCATTTCTCAATTTCTCGTGGTAGGCGTACCACTCGATCCTATTTCAATCAATATCTTGTAGTAGGCGTACCACCCGATCCCATTTCATCAATATCTTATGGTAGGCGAACCACCCGATTCCATTTCATCTTATGGGCCGCGTCAGAGGTTCTGAGACCTGCAATATTACAACTCTCTGATTCTTCCAGCGTGGACCGCACTGATAGGGAGCGCGTCCACGCTGGTTAACCTGGAACACTGCTATTTTTAAGTATAAAACCTCCCGGAACCTATTCAAAACTCACCCGAGCCCTCGGGGCTCCAAACCAAACATACACACCACCTCAGAAACATCCCACGGACTTACTCGTGCGATCAAATCGGAAAAGTAACATCATATAAATAGAATCAATCCCCAAAGCTTAAGATTTCTTTCAATTCTTTCATGAAACACCAATTTGCCATTTTTAGTCTGAAATACGTCAAATTACTTCCGCTTTCAACCAAAATTTACCGAAAGTGCTTAAATCAAATATGAGACTCGTACCGGGTGTCGAACCAAAATACAAGCCCGATACCACAGTCTTTTAATAAATTCCACTTTCCAATTCCTTTAGTTATTTTCAGAAAACAATTTCATATAAAAATTTATTTCTCGGACTTGGGGCCTCGGAGTTCGATTCCAGGCATACACCCAAATCTCATATTTTCCTACTGACCCTCCGGGACCGTCAAATCATGGGTCTGGGTCCGTTTACCCAAAATATTGATCCAAGTTAATATTAGTCATATTAATATTAAAATTCATCATTTTGTCACATAATTCATATTTAAGCTTTCCGGTTATGCGCCCGGACTGTGCACACAGATCGAGACAACCCTCAATGAGGTTTTCAAGGCCTCAGAGACACAGAACGAGTAAAGAAACAGGTGATGACCCTTTGGATCGATACATTCTTCACCTCTAATATAACTGTTCATCCTCGAGTGGACAAAAGAAAGAAGTACCTGAGTCGGGAAATAGATGAGGATAATGGCCCCGCATATTAGACTCGGACTCCCAGGTCGATTCCTCAGGAGGCTGACCTCTCCACTGAACATGCATAGAAGGAAAACTCTTCGACCTCAAGTGTGGAACTTGCTGGTCTTAAATAGCCATTAGCTCCTCCTCATAAGACAGATCCTTTTCCAACTAGGCAGTGCTGAAATCCAACACATGGGATGGATCGCTGTGATACTTCCGGAGCATAGAAACATGAAACACTGGATGCACGGTTGACAAGCTAGGCAGCAGGGCAAGTCTATAAGCCACATCTCCCGCACGATCGAGAATATCAAATGGACCAATGAATCCAGGCTAACCTTGCTCTTCTTCTCAAATCTCATCACGCCCTTCATAGGCGCTTGGAGCAATACTCGCTCACCAACTATGAAAGCCACATCTCGAACCTTGCAATCTGCATAACTCTTCTGCCTAGACTGAGCCGTCCGAAGCCTATCCTGGATGACCTTGACCTTATCCAAGGCCTTCTGAACTAATTATGTACCCAATAACCAAGCCTCTCCTGGCTCAAACCATCCGACTGGAGACCGACATCCCCTACCAGATAACGCCTCATAAGGATCCATCTGAATGCTGGATTGGTAGTTGTTGTTGTAGGCAAACTCTGCAAATGGAAAAGACTGGTCCCACGAGCCTCCAAAATCAATGACACAAGCTCGGAGCATATCCTCCAATATCTGAATGGTCCGCTCAGACTGCCTGTTCGTCTGAGGATGAAATATTGTGCTCAACTCAACCTGGGTGCCCAACTCTCGCTGAACGGCTCTCTAGAAGCGCGAGGTAAACTACGTACCTCGGTCCGAAATGATAGATACTGACACCCTATGAAGGAAACAATCTCTCTGATGTAGACCTCAGCTAACCTCTCATATGAATAAGTGGCTGCAATATAAACAAAATGCACTGACTTGGTCAGTCTATCAACAACGACCCAAATCGCATAGAACTTCTTCCGGGTCAATGGGAGTCCAGTAACAAAATCCATAGTAATCCTCTCCCACTTCCACTCGGGGAGCTCAATCCTCTGAAACAGTCCACCAGGGTGACAGTTCAAACATCGAGCCACATATGCAACAATATCTTTCTTCATTTTGCGCCACTAATAGTGCTGCCTCAGATCCTGATACATCTTCGCGGCGCCCGGGTGAATAGTATAGCGAGAACTGTGGGCCTTTGCTAAGATCAACTCTCAAATCTCATCAACATTGGGCACACAAGCTCTCCCCTGCAATCTCAAAACACCATCGTCACCTAAGGTCACCTTCTTGGCACCTCCAAGATGTACCGTGTCTCTTAGTACACATAAATGGGGGTCATCAAACTGCCGCTCATGGACACGCTCCAATAATGAAGAACAAGCAATCGTGCAAGCCAACACTCTGCTAGGATAAAAAATATCCAATCTCATAAATCGATCGGCCAAGGCCTGAACATGCAAAGAAAGCGGTCTCTGGCTAACCAGAATATAAGCAAGACAATCCATGCTGGCTGACTTACTACTCAACGCATTGGCCACTACATTGGCCTTCCCCGGGTGATACAAGATAGTAACATCATAATCTTTCAACAACTCCAACCACCTCCTCTGCCTCAGATTTAACTTCTCCTGCTTGAACAAGTATTGAATACTCTTGTGGTCAATGAACACCTCACATGCCATGCCATACAAATAGTGCCTCTAAATCTTTAAGGCGTGAACAATAGCTGCAAACTGTAAGTCATGCACTGGATAGGTCTTCTCATGAATCTTCAACGTCGTCGAAGCATAGGCAATGAATCTTCCATCCTGCATCAATACTACACTAAGCCCGATATGGGAAGCATCACAATAAACTGTATAAGGCCCTGAACCTATAGGCAAAACTAATACCGGTGCTGTAGTCAGAGCTGTCTTGAGCTTCTGAAAGCTCGCCTCATACTCATATGACCATCTGAATTGAGTACCTTTCTGGGTCAACCTGGTCATCGGGGTAGCAATAGACGAGAACCCCTCAACGAATCGACGATAGTAGCATGATAACCCCTCCACGAATCGACGATAGTAGCCTGCTAATCCCAAGACGCTCTGAATCTCTATAGTCGAAGCTGGTCGAGGCTAGTTCTTGACTGCCTCAATCTTCTTCGGATCCACCTGAATACCCTCTGCCGAAACAACATGACCCAGAAATGCAACTGAACTCAACCAGAACTCACACTTCGAGAACTTAGCATATAACTGGTTATCCTTCAGAGTCTGAAGAACCACTCTGAGGTGCTGCTCGTTCTCCTCCTGGCTACGGGAGTACACCAAAATATAATCAATAAAGACTATCACGAACATGTCTAAATATGGCCTGAACACTTGGTTCATCAACTCCATGAATGCTGCTAGGGCATTGGTCAACCCAAATAACATGACCAAGAATTCATAATGCCCAAGCTGACTTCCGAAAGCTGTCTTAGGGACATCAAATGCCCTAATCCTCAAATGATGGTAGCTAGATCTCAATTCAATCTTGGAAAACACCCTGGCACCCTGAAGCTGGTCGAACAAATCATCAATCCTTGACAGTGGATACTTATTCCTAATTGTTACCTTGTTCAATAGCCGGTAATCTATGCACATCCTCATCGATCCATCCTTCTTCTTGACAAATAGCACCGGCGTGCCCCACGGCAAAACAATAGGTCTAATGAAACCCTTCTCTAGCAAATCCTGCACCTGGTCCTTTAACTCTTTCAACTCTGGCGGGGCTATGCGATACGGCGGAATGGAGATGCGATGAGGCTCGGAGGCAGATCTATACAGAAGTTGATATCCCTGTAGGGCGGCATACCCGACAGGTCTGAAGGGAATACCTTTAGAAACTCCCGTACAATGGGTACAAAATCAATAGAAGGGACCTCAGCAGTGGAATCACGAACATAGGCCAAATAGGCCAGACACCCCTTCTCAACATGCGTCGAGCTTTTATGTACGAAATGACGCTGTGGGTAGAGTGACCTGGAGTGCCTCTCCACTTTAAACGAGGCATATCAGGCAAAGCAAAGGTCACAGTCTTGGCATGGCAGTCCAAAATAGTGTGATAGGGTAATAACCAGTCCATACCCAAAATGATATCAAAGTCAACCATATCGAAGAGCAACAAGTCTACACGGGTCTCAAGACCCCCAATCACTACAACACACGAATGATAGACTCGGTTGACCATGATAGAGTCACCTACAGGTGTAGACACATATACAGGGACACCCAATGCATCACTTGGCATAACTAAGCATGGTACGAAATAAGATGAAACATATGAATACGTAGACCCTGGATCAAATAGTACAGAAGCATCTCGATCACAAACCAGAATAGTACCTGTGTTGACTACATCTGAAGACTCGGTCTCTGGCCTGGCTGGAAAAGCATAAAAACGGGGCCGAGCCCCACCACCCTAAACTGAAGCCCTAAGTCTATCTGCTGCTAGTTTACCTCCACCCCTTGCGGTCTAAGCTCCACCTCTATGACCTCTACCTCCACCTCTAGCACCTCTACCCCCGCCTCTAGCCGGCTGGGCAGACTGTGGAGCATCCGGTGCCTGTACCATGGCACGAGAACCTTGCTGCAAAGAACTACTTAATCTCGAGGACAATACCTAGAAATGTGCCTCGTGTCACCACAAGTAAAACAAGCTCTCGGCTGCTGGGACTAGCGACCCTGGAAACTCTGAAGCGGTGGTGCACTGATAGGTGTTGATAGTGCACTATAAGGCTGCTGATCAAACTGATGCAGCTGAGAACCACGACCACCTGAAGTACCTTGAGAAACTTGGAGTGCTGACTGGAAGGGTCTAGGAGGATGACCCCTATCGTATGTATCTCTGCCTCCAGATGAGGCACCACTAAATCGTCCTGACTAACGGGGTCTCTTATATTCTCTATGACTATCCCCCTATAAAAGAACCATCTGAACTCTACGGGCCACATTTGCTGCCTCCTGAAAGTTGATCTTATTACGAGTCTCCCTAGCCATTTGGAGACGAATCGGCTAGATCAAACCATCAATAAAACTCCTCACCCTCTCCCTCTATGTGGGAAGTATGACCAGAGCATGGCGAGCTAGATCGATAAACTTGGTCTCATACTGAGTGACTGTCATAGAACCCTGCTGGAGGCGCTCAAACTGCCTCCGATAAGCATCCATATGAGTAACGGGGAGAAACTTCTCCAGGAACAACTCTGAAAACTGATCCCAAGTCAAAGATGACGACCTTGCTGGTCTAGTTAAACAGAAATCCCTCCACCAAGTCTTGGCGGATCCAGATAGGCAATATGCAGCAAAATGCATTCCATTGGACTCAACAATGCCCATGTTCCGAAGAACCTTATGGTACCTATATAAGAAATCATGGGGATCCTCAGAAGAAGCACCGCTGAACGTAGTAGGGAAGAGCTTGTTGAACCTATCCAACCTCCACAAATCATCTGCGGACATAGTCGCTCCACCGCCGGTCTGGGCAACCACTCCTAGCTGAACTGCCATAGTTGGCTGAACTACTGAAATCTAAACCTGGGGAGCTACCTACTCCGGAGTACGTGTAGCAGGAAACTGAACTCCTCCTCTAGCCTAAGAGGTTGCTGGTGCTACTGGAAGCAAACCTACTCGATTGACGCTCTCCATACGGCCTACCAATCTGACCAAAGCGTCCTGAAGAACTGGGGTGGCTATGAACCCCTCTCGGACTTGGATTGGGCCCACCAAAACTGCTGAGTTGGGGCAGGAACCTCCTCGTCGAAATCAACCTGAGGCTCCGCCACTGGTGTTGCTGCTCGGGGCTGAGCTATGCCCCTACCTCAGCCTCTATCACGGCCTTGGCCTCGCTCCTGCCCCTAGCGGGGGCTGCCTGGGGCTTGAACTGCTGATTGGAAGATGAGGAAGCACGTGTTCTTGCCATATGCAAAGAACAGAGTAGAAGGACAATCAGTATTTGAGTAACAGAACCGCACGACCAGAAAGAACAAATGTGGAATTTTCCTTGTGAGGACGTGATTTTTTCCTCGTTAAAATTACTCCTACAGAATTCCTAGATTTAGGATTTCTCCTTTTTATTATTTATTTTTAGGATTTAATTGCGCATATTAGTGTGTGTTTTCATTGGTACATGCATGACAAGTCATTAAAATACAAAAATTTACATAAGGATTTAGGATTTGATTTCGCAATTGTTAGAGTTAATTGGTAATTAAGGTTTTGTTTTGCGAAATATAATAAATTACAAAAAATAAGTAGTTTATTTTGGCATTTATTGTTAATTTTCATTTTTGGCATTTTATTGTTAATTTTTAATTTTGGCATTTTATTGTTAATTTTCATATTTGTTTAGTTTAGGTGGTTATTAGTCTAGTTTAGATGAATTTAGTCTAATATCATTTTTTTAAAAATACAATTAGGAAGTTTTTAAAAATGAAAATGAAAAAGAAGTAGGAATTAAAAATGATTTAAAATAGGCTGGCCACAATTGGGCCAAGCCTGGTTGGCCCAAATCCCCTTTACCTGTCAAAAATATCCAAAACCAGCCCAAAACCCATCTCTGACCCAAGCTGATATAAGAGACGCTCCAAAACGGCGTCGTTTTAGGTCTATCAATCTCAGCCATCCATCCACGATGATCTAACGGCCTTAAAACCCCCTCCCAAAACCAATATAAATTTCCAAACGTGTGTAATACACTCAGAAAAAAACCCTTTCCTCCTCGTTCAAACCTTCACCGGTGTAACACCGTCCAAAAGCCACCACACACCCACCGTCCGCCGCCGGTCGGAAATCGTCTCTGCCGGCGGCAAAGCTCAGACCCCGTCCAAAAATACACCCCTGAATCCCCGTACCTTCCTCTTTCCGATGCCCTAAAAATCAAGCCTCGAACACCAGCCAATCACCTCAAATATTCGTATCTTTGGGCACCGCCTCCACCGTCCACGGCGGCACCGTCGCCGGAGCCCTCCCAAAATAACACCACATATTCCTCACCCCATCCCCATACCGAATCCATGGTTATATTCCTCCAAACCCCTACCCATCGCTTCGAATATTAGATCAAAGCAATGACCCAAACCCCCAACTTCACCAGAATCCTTTGAAATGGTACCAAGTGACCTCCTCACCTTTCCCTCCACAAATCCATGACTAACAACCCTCGAATACACCCGGACTTGACCAAAAATCAGATAAAAAATGATCTGAAACACAGACGTACCCCAAACTGACCACACTACACCTAATGCTCTCTCACCCTCTCAAATGGTGGCACAAGGGTCCCAAAAGGCCAAGGAACCTCTCAGAAAGGGTCGAAAACCATGGGACTTAAAAGGTCCAAGTTTCTAGGGTTGCAGTGATTAAACTAAGTACCCTGTTTATTTTTTATTGCTTTAATTTTTCTTTGTTATCGTTTGTGTAAATACATGAACGTCCACTTGCTCATCTGTAAAAAAATTTCTCATTAGTTACTTTGTTTCCATCACATGCTTTTTGTTTTTATGTCTTGATAACCTGCTTTTGAATGGTCCTCTTATCATTTGAAGTCATAGTTGTTTTTTCGACTCATTTGAATTATCATGCTAAGCTCAGGATTGTTCATCTCTGGTTTAACTTTCCATCTTTTATTTCAAAATTGACCAGTTTCCATGTATGATAAACATTGTTTCTGAATTTTGTGTTGTTTAGCTTTATATGTGATTCTCAGTAATTTAGACCCATATTTTACTTGTCTAAATCCGCATGTATATATATGTGTTTTCATTGACTTGTTACTTATCAATTTTGACCCTTGTTTGTTTGCTTTTAAATAGTATAGTATTGTCTCAAGTTGAATATTTGGCTAGGCCTAGCTTTCTTTATAACTCGACCTCAACTGATAATGCAACCCTGGTCTATGGTTTTGAGTAGTTAACTAGGGTCAATTTCTGACCAATTGGATTGGCACCAGGGTATAAAACATCTAGGCTATTAATTAAGAAGGGAAGACAGGGGTAATGGGGGTATTTGAGCATAAGAATCTTGTAACAAACCCCTGGAACATTCTAGTGGAGGTTCGAAATGCAATTACTGTTAATTCTTTCTTAAACTTGAGGCACAAGTTAAAAACTAAGGGATCAATTAAGCAAATCTGAAAAATGGGTGAAGGACTAATAAGAAAACAAGAAGGATTTGTTGCCCTAAGGCCTTGGATTTAAAAAGGGTATCTGATTGTTGAGAGAGGAGATACACATTTTCTAGAGAAGAGGTCGAGAACATCCATCTGAAAATAAATTTCCTGAAATCCTAAGTTTTTCCTGGCAAAATATTCTATAATAATCAAAATTCTGTTCATTAGAAGTTGAAGATGACTTGAGGCATATGCATTAAGGATCGAAACTTGTGTGTGTTGGCTTTTCAAAGCTTTCCTGAGTTCCTGATACCATTCCTAGTCTTAGCTGTTTGATTTGTTGCTGTTGCTGCTTCTCGTTTACCTTACTCGTAGGTTTCCTCTTTGCTATTATTCCAGGTACCTACTCTCACCCAGAAAAATCTGGAAATGCACAGCTGTATATGCATACTTACGTTTGATAATGAAGACATTTATTTTTGTTGATGTAATAGTGCAAATATTACCAGTTTAGTAGTATTTAGGATATTTTTCTTATCTTGGTACTGTAATATATGAACATTCAGACTATCCTGGACTATTACTTTGACTGTTAGTTTCAAGTTATTTTAATTTCAGTAGGTTTCAAATAATGTAGCCAATAACTTGCCATGATTTTTATAGGGAGTCCTTATATGTATATGTATCCTTATTGACGAGTCCACTAGTTTAGATGCTAACTTTGAAACTTGAAGTTGTAGATTATTGACTTACTAGCATGAAAATCACTGAGGGAATTTCTTTCTATCAAATGTCTTCAATATATTAAACAGTTGTAATGTAGTGATTTGGGTAATGTTTTTCTCTCCTTGTGAATAAACTGTAATACCAAATTTCTGGGCTCAATCGAAGGCCCAGATTGTTGTAAATTGTGAAGTATGAGGAAACCTACTTCTGGGCTGTCTATTTCCGTTGTTAAAGCCCAATTGCATAAATCAGTTATACAAATGCTGAAAATAGGCATACTAATTGTTTCGTCTGCATAAACCATTAACGTATGAACTAATTAGGACTTTCTCTTCTATTTAGAGACACGAGTAATAGAGAATCATAGTCTTTAGGTTGCCCTTATAAAAATAAATTGAGTGAGCCACGCAAACAAAATCATACACTACGTTGGCCCTCTAATTGTAATAAAATGCTTAGAAGTTTTGGGATATACCGTTTAGTGAATTTCACGGTTCTTCCACGAAGTTAAACGCGTAGTTGCTTTAGGCGAGTTGTTTTAATAATGTATCTTCCTAAATTCGGGTGCGCATTTATGTGACCCAAATCCAAGTCTCAGTGATGTTAAAATGTGTCGAGAACCCGAGTGCATTTATGGGACATGGTTCGAGATGTGTTTTATAACGTTCCAAATAAAAATGACATGAAGCGGTTAATAATTTTAAAATCTCACTGTAGGATGAACGTGTGTAAAAATCAGGAAATTATCCATTTATAGTAGTTAAAGTGACCATGATAGAACCACGGAATCGGAGGGTGCCTAACACATTCCCTCGGATTAACAGAATTCCTTACTCAAGAATTTCTGGTTCGCAAACTCCATTTGGGCAGTGAAAAATTTCCTCAATTTGGGATTCTAAATAAACCGGTGACTTGGGACACCAAAAGTCAAACCTATCCCAAGTGGCGACTCATAAATAAATAATCCAACTTCGAATAATATCACTTTAATTGGAAAAACTCTCTTATACATGTATCCTTCGGGGTAGCCGTGTAAAAAAGGAGGTGTGACATTCCTAACTTTGTAGCCTCTGGGGGATAAATACAGACGTCTCTGTACCGATCCCTCATACTCTACTAAGTTTGTCTGTGAGTTGTGATACCTATGTAACCTAGTGCTATGATACCAACTTGTGACGACCCGAATTTCCCGACCTTCGGGGATCGTAATGGCGCCTACTAATAGGAGCTAGGCAAGCCAATTATTAATTACAACTCCTTAACCATATAATCCTTTTAATAGATGACAACAATAAGATAAAAGCAACCGACTTAACTAAATAAGCGGAAGACTAAATATTAATGAAAACGAATAACAATGAGGAAGTTCAAGATAGCCTCTACCAAAAATCTGGTGTCACATGACTCAGGAACTACTACGATTCACTAAATTCAACTTGTGAAAGAAAGTGTAAACTGTTTGTCTCAAAATACATTAGATACAGATGGAACTAAAGATAGAGGAGACGTCGATGCCTACGGACGCCAACAAGGCTACCTCAATGTCTCACTAGAATGAAGGCTCGCTCCCAGGCTATTGCTGCTGCTCAAAAGCTGCCCCGGTATCTGCACATAAGTGTAGAGTGTAGAATCAGCACAACCGACCCCATGTGTTGGTAAGTGTCTGGCCTAACCCCGGCGAGGTAGTGACGAGGCTAGGACCAGACTCCAGATAAATCTGTACAGTTATACAATATACAACAAAGAAATAATAGGAAATAACAAGTAAACTTGGGAGGGGAACATGCTCTGGGGATAACAAAAAGAACAAATTCCCCAGAACTGACAAAGAACCCACTATAAACCTTCTAACATGAATAAGAATATATAAAACAACTTTCATTTATATTCTCATCTCGTTGCAGGCGTGCAACCCGATCCCATTTCTCAATTTCTCGTGGTAGGCGTACCACACGATCCTATTTCAATCAATATCTTGTGGTAGGCATACCATCAGATCCCATTTCACCAATATCTTATGGTAGGCGTACCACCCGATCCCATTTCATCAATATCTTGTGGTCGGCGTACCACCCTATCTCATTTCATTAATATCTTCTGGTAGGCGTATCACATGATCCTATTTCAAACAATATCTTGTTGTAGGCGTACCACACGATCCCATTTCATCAATATCTTGTGGTAGGCGTACCACCCCATCCCATTTCATCAATAACTTGTGGTAGGCGTACCACCCGATCCCATTTCTTCCAACACAATACACAATATAAATCCCGGCAAGGGAAGAAGACAATGTAATAACTTCCCATTAAGGGAATACCATAACAACAATTCAAATTTCCCCGCAAGGGAGTGTCAACTATAACTAATCCTATGCAATTTCTTCTTGGCATAGTTAAAACCAATACTCAATATCAAGTTGATTATCATTCTAGGCTTTTATAGGATTAATCACATCTATCAATATAAGACCCACGGTCATGCTCGACACCAACATATGGATACTCGTCACCATTCCCATGCATCGTAAACAACACAAACACGTAGCAAATACCAACCAACTCTTAATCCCTTAAGCTAGGGTTAAACCGAACACTTACCTCGATGTTTTGAACTCACTCAAGCTTCAATTACAGCTTTACACCTCGATTCCACCACTAATCAGCTCGAATCTAGTCACAAATTACTTAAATACATCAACAAATGCTAAGTGAAACAATTTGAATGCACAAAAAAGGGTTTTCAAAAGTTTTGCCCAAAAAATCTAAAAATGCCTCCAGGCCCGCTTGGTCAAAACCTGAGGTTCGAACCAAAACCCAGTTACCCATTCCCCCATGAACTCAAATATATGTTTTATTTGGAATCGGACCTCGAATTGAGGTCCAAAACCCCCAATTTTAGAAAACCTAGGTTCTACCTGAAATTCTCAAATTTTCCCATTAAAATCTTTGATTTGAAGTTGAAATCATGTTAAAAGATTTTAAGAAGTGGGAAAAATAGGTTAGAAATCGCTTACCAATCGTTTTGGAGCAGAAAAGTTGTTTGAAAAATCTCCTTTTATGTTTTGGGGTTTTTGAAAAGTGTAAAATGACTGAAATTCCCATCTTTTTATACCTCCCAGAAGTCCCAGCATGGACTGCGCAAGGAGGACCGCGGCCGTGCTGGTAGATCTGGAGGTTGTTGGTTCTCTAAGGCTGGCTACGTGGACCGCACTGACAGGGTGCGCGGCCGCTCTGGTTAACCTAGAAGACTACTATTTTAAAGTCTAAAACCTCCCTAAACCTATTCAAAACTCACCCGAGCCCTTGGGCTCCAAACCAAACACACACATCACCTCAAAAACGTCCCACAGGCTTACTTGTGTTATCAAATCTCCAAAATATCATCACATACATAGAATCAAGCCCCAAAACTTAAGATTTCTTTCAATTCTTTCATGGAACACCAATTTTCCATTTTAAGTCCGAAAAACGTCAAATGACTTCCGCTTTCAACCAAACTTTACCGAAAGCACTTAAATCATATATGAGACTTGTACCGGATATCAGAACCAAAATACAAGCCCGATAACCCACTCTTTTAATCAATTCCATTTTCCAATTCCTTTAGTTATTTTCAGAAAATAATTTCACATAAAAATTCATTTCTTGGACTCGGGGCCTCGAAATTCGATTATGGGAATATGCCCAAATCCCATATTTTCCTACGGATCCTCCAGGCAGTCAAATCATGGGTCCGGGTCTGTTTACCCAAAATATTGACCGAAGTAAATATTAGTCATATTACCATCAAAATTCATCATTTTCTCACAGAATTCATATTTAAGCTTTCTGGTTACGCACCCGGACTGTGCACGCAGATTGAGGCTACCCTTGATGAGGTTTTTAAGGCCTTGGAGACCTAAAACGAGTAAAGAAACAGGTGATGACCCTTTGGGTCGTCACAAAATCAAGCCATCATGATCGTCCAAATAGATTTAGAGAAAACCTTTGATAGGATTGAATGGTCTTTCATTAAAGACACTCTCTAGGCTTCCAATTTTTCATCTGACCTCATCAAGCTAATCCTATCATGTGTTAGTTCCTCCTCTATCTCTATCCCTGTTAAAGGTGCCAAAACTGATGCATTCAAATTAACCGGGGGAATTAAACAAGGAGACCCCATCTCTTCTTATCTATTCTTCATGTGCATGGAGATACTTTAATGGATAATTGACAATGCAGTATATGCCAAGCGGTGGCTACCAATCATCTCAGTGGTTCTGGCCCTAAAATCTCCCATCTTCTCTTTGCTAATGACTTTACCCTTTTTGCAAAAGCTTACATAAGAAACTGCAACATAATCACCAGCATTCTGAATTCTTTCAATGGTGCAGCTGGGCAAAAGATTAACCACATTAAGTCTAGGGTTTTCTTTTTATCTAACTCTAAATCGGATTCCATGTAGACTCTTATTAGTTCCCTTTCCATACAAGCTACAACCTTCTTTGGTAAATATTTGGATTTTTTCATGTTCCACAAAATACCTTCCAGTAGTGAATTCCAGTTCATAATTAATATGAGCACGTGATTTTTACCTATCTGAAATACTCCTACAAATTAAAGAAATAGATTCTTTTCCCAATTCTTTGCAATTTTATAGGATTTTTGTAGGTTTTTTTTATTATTTGCATTTTTGTGCATGTTTACTCTTATTAAAATTATGACAAAATATAAAAAAAATCCATGCATTGCATTGAATTTTTTTTTTCATATTTTAGGATTAATTATTAAACTAGTTTATTTTATTAAGATAAAAAATCACAAAAATTGGTCACTTTTTCATTTTTAGCTTTTAATTTTTACATTAGTAGTATATATCTTTAATTTGGGGTAGATTAATTGTTATAAATTTTACAATCAGATAATTAGCTTAATTTTATAATTTAGGTTAATTTATTAATATAATTTAGGATTTTTATTAATTAAAGGAAGAAAAAGAAAACAAAAAAAAGGAATTGGAAAAAAGGCTTAGTATAGTTTTGAAATTGGGCCTATTTATATCCAAAATCATCCCCAGACCTATCCCAAAAAATGCTACCGGGTCTAGGTGTCCCTTCCACTAAACCACACGATCCTGTTTCTGATCCCCTCATCCTTACCGTCGGATCATTATGATTCAACGGCTCTGAACTCACTTTACATTTAGTACATAACTGTCTGAAACCCTTCCCCCCCCCCCTCCAAACCCGGTCATTTCCCCGTCTCCCTCACTCTAAAGCAAACCCTAACCGCCCAAAAATACTCCGCCTCCTCTGCCATTGACCACCCGCTGGAAATCGCCTCATGGCGGTTCCGGTGGTCCAAACTTTCCCAAATTTTTACTAGACAAGCCCCTTTCTCTACCCTTTCCAAATCCAAAAGTCTCTTCTCCAAAATCCCCACCCAAATCCTCCATTTTAGAACTAAAAATCAGACCACGAACCTTAATTTTTCGAATTCCAATTCCTTTCCTCCCAAAGCTCGATTTAACTCAAGACTCGTGTTAAGCAATCATTCTTGTTGAGAACCCTTGATTAATATGCGTTTTGACTTATTTCGAGAGTCATTTCTTCTCGGCCAAATCATTGTGTCCAGCCGAGTTCATTTCCCTCCTTGTTCATTGGGTCAATTTAGTCACCGGCTCCTTCAAGTTAGCCGGTACCTCACCTCTTCTTCTTTGGTTTTTGTTTTTTGATTTTTCTTTTAATTCTAACCTTCTATTTGTATAAATTTGTATTTATCTGTTCAAATTAGTCGTTATTATCTACATGTTCAAATTAATTGAATATTTGTTTGTTTGATTATATATTTGTTTAGATTAATTTAGATTCTTAGTTGTTTCGGTCAGATTTATCATGATTTTCTATTTTATTCTAGTTCTTCTTGCTTTTTTGTTTCTTTTTATATTCCGTTATTTTAATTGCATGACATAGATTTTAGGATTTTGTGATTTAGTTTGATTTAAATGCTCAATGTCTGTTCATCTTCCGTTGTGTTTATTTACTGTTTGATTGATTTTACTCAAATATGTTTACTTTATTTTTGTTTGTTAAAATTTTAATTGGTAAATACTTCTAAGGGTCGATTGAACAAAAGGAAAACTTGAGAGGTTTATTTGAGGGTTGGGTAAAATTAATAGGGTAAAAGAACCTACTGGAAGATTCTAGAATAAAGGCAGCTGGCCTCATTTGGTTAGCAGATAATGCTGAAACCAATGAAGGACAACCAGTTGTCTAAGTTGGTTAAAAACGATGCTTGAAGGCTAAAGGAATAATTCTATTATTATCTTCAACACATGTCACTCCTTAAAGGCTATATATAGACACTTTCTTTCACACACAAATGAGATTTTGGACCCTAAAAAAGAACCAAAAAGCTTCTATATTGCTTGATTAAGAAATTAGCAAGACCATTTCTAATTTTCTATTTTAGTAAGAGTCTAGAAGAATCTCTGCGGGATTTCTGGTTTCTGGGTTTAAACATGGTCTAAGGAAGCTAAATATTGTTATTGATTTGCTGCTTTGCTTATACTTCTGCTCTTGCTGAGATCCTCACTCCATTTTTACTTTGTTTTTATATCCAGGTACTTCTTGGACCATGAAGAATATGTGAAGTGCAAGCATAGTTTCCAGTTGAAATATATAGCTGAAAATGTGAAGATCTAATGCTAAATATTGCCATATGCACCAGCTTCTTCCAAGTTTATCTCGCCTCTTTATTAGTTTTAGCTTTCTGCAGCTCTTATGTAGTTTGTTCTGGGGTTTGTTTAATGGCCACTCGCTGAATGGGAAATGTTATACGTGAAGGTTTAGTTTAATTCATTGTTATGAAACATTCAAAATTTCAAATTAGTATATAAGGTTCTGGTAACCTATGTGTGAAAAAGATGTAAGATCATGAATCATGCATGCTTAAAAGGATAGTATTTAACATGTATATTTTCAGAACTTCAGCCTTAATAGAATAATTATATGTAATAGTATGATTAATAAGTAGTTTTTCTAGGCTCATGTTGTTAGTATTAATAGTAACACAATATTTTAAAGGTTTACAATGTGGTTGCTTCGATTTTGTGATTTTCAGAACTCGTATGTTGTGTTGTTTGTGTGTGAATTATAGCTAGTTGGGCCTCATTAGGGCCTTAGTGTTGGAAGTATCTTTGCCAAAATGTGTAGAATTCGGGGCTAGACCAAATGGGGACACATGGATCGTGTCTAAGTTCGCTTGGTTTTAGTTGTTTCTATTCCTTTATTTGGGCTCAATCTCGAGCCCAACCTTCGTCAGCTCTTATTTTCCCAAAATATCTTATCTTGAGTAGTGCATTGGGTCTGTTGTTGGCCCAAGATTATTCAATTCAGGACCTAAACCCCCCCCCCCCCCCTCCCAAAAAAAAAACCCCCACAAATGTATTTAAATTCAGTAGTCTATATCAAAACTTGAACTAGTTTAGGTATGAGCACTCTCAGTTCTTTTATTTTGCACAATTTCTTTAAATAAGTCGAGTTGTGTCCAGTCACATAGCCTATGGCTCTCACTTTAGTACTATAACTTAGATATTAACAAATGAATGATTGTAGTTTGCTTTAGGAACGTTTAATATATTGTCATAATTATGGACACGTTCGCGTAGCATAATTACTATCTAAAAACAAAATCAAAATTATGACACGCTACTTCGACCAAACTTTCTTAATAATAATAAAGTGTTATTAATTATGGACACGTACGCGTGACATAATTTTTGACGCGCCAAACAAATGGGTACACGTGTGTGTGACCTGTTTTAAGATAATTTCTTAATTAATAGAGAAATATGCACATATGTTCTAGAGTAATTAGACAATTTGATTAAGCTAAGTATGATCAAAAGGATTTTGCTAAATCCACGAAACCTGTTATGCCTGGTTAACAGAATTCCTCCCGGATTTTTGTATTTACAGACCAAAAATAAGAGTCAACTTCCTCGATTTGAGATTTTAAATCGGTGACTTGGGACACCATAAATTATCCCAGATGGCGACTCTGAATTTAATATAAATAATCCGATTTCGATTGTCACCTAAATTAGAAAAAACTCCCATATGACCCTTTCGGAGTAGAAAAAAAAGGTGTGACAATTAACAGTATGCAATCTATGCTTGTGGGCTGGAAAACTAACTATCTAAACATGACCGATAGAGTAACATTGGCCAAAGCTTCTCTTACTAGCATACAAGCCATGTCATGCTATTTATCAAGATAACCGTCCAAAGCTACCAAGATGGTTGACAAAATTCAAAGAAATTTCATTTGGGATACTACTCTAAATAGGAAGAAAATGTACATGATTAACTGGGATAGAGTCACAGCTCAAAAATGCCATGAGGGACTGGTCTTACAAAAAGTAGAATGCAAGTACATGGCATTCCATAACGGCCTTGCCTGGAATATTTTCCATACTACCTCTTGTCTGTATGGAAGAGTCCTAATCTCCAAGAACTATAATTGGAACCATGCACTAAAAAGAACCAAATCTCCAATCCGAAAATGTATCCTCAAGGGGTACGATATATGTAGGCATGCTAGAAGATGAGTCATTCATAAAAGAAACATGGTAAGCTTCCTTAATGAATCATGAATACCAATACATCCACCTGGGGGCCGCTAACACCCAATGACCTTAATGCCAAGGTGGCCACTACTATAATAATGGGGAATGTAATACCTCTTCTATCAACCTCAATCTCCTAAATAATATCATGAACTTGACCAAATTTAACTTCATCCCTACGAACAAAGTCAAGGTAGACATGATGATTTTGGGTTTGACACATAATGGCATCTTTACCGCCAAATTAGCTTACGTTCTCCTTAGCAAAAAAAGTGATCCACTGAAGAGTGGGGATGGGAAACTTTAGCTAGATATGGAAGTTAATGATATTTGTCACGATTCGAATTTTCCACTTTCAGGAGTTGTGATGGTGCCTACTAATAAACATTAGGCAAACTAATTATTCCTATTTAATTACCCTATTCAAGTTTTTTAATTCTGTATAATTTCAAAGTAACATATCAAAATAACGGAAATAATAATACCAAAAGCAATATGGAAGACAAAATCTGATAATTTAACTTAATACAAACTGCAGAAGACTAAATACACCTCTACTCTGAATTCGGTGTCACAATGTCACGGACCGTCTATAAATACTACAAATAAAATCTGAACAGAAATGCACAAATCTGTCCCTAAATAAGTAAAAACATAAAGAAAATGATAGAAGGGGACACCAGGCCCACGGACGTCTGCAGGACTATCTCGGGTCTCCGCCAATGGACTGAAGGGAAGTAACTTCACTGTGGTCCAAACACTCCAGTACCAGTATCTGCATACAGTGCAGAGTGTAGTATCAGCACAACCGATCCCATGTGCTGGTAAGTGTCAAGCCTAACCTCAGCAAAGTAGTGACGAGGCTAGGACCAGACTACCAAATAAATCAGTGCAGTTAAATCATATACAACAGAAAAGTAAAGGCAGAAAATTACAGGTAAAGGTAGGAAGGGAAAACATGTAGCTGGTAAATCAAGTAACAATAGAAACCAATAAATAAACATAAAGAACACCATAACTCAATTATTAGAAAAGAATCATGAAATCAAAAGAAAGTGCACAGCATAACCTTTCGTGTTTTTACTCTCATCCTTACTATAAGAATCAATATAATTGGCACGACATCACCCTTTTTTCATTTACCTCACATAATCATGGCATGGAATTATTCTTCGTGTATTATCACTCATATCATGGCACGACATTGTACATCGTGTGATACAACATTACCTTTTGTGCTTTAACCTCACAATATCGGTACGGTATCACCCTTCGTGCATTAACACTCTCTTAGAAATATCATGCACGACATCACCCTTCGTGTTTTTACACTCTTCCTTACCCAAACACCAATCACAAAGTAATACGGGCAAGGGAATCAATAAAATCATAATAGAATCCCAGCAAGGAAAAAATAGCATAACAACAATATCCTGACAAGAGAAACAAAATCAAAATCAATAACATCCTGGCAAGGGAGATAATACCAAAAGCAATAACATCCCGGCAAAGGAGATAATATCAAAAACAAAAACAACACAGCGAGGGAGACATCATAAACCTCTTCTGTTTTCCATAATTACTTCACAACTCTACAATGTTCAATCACCAATAATACTTTCAAAAGCCTTGTTCAACGATGGAAATCATCATCAAAATGAGGAACGATATACGAATTGAAGTCACATCAATCGTAGTATAAGACTCATGGGTTGCTTGACACTGAAGCGTAGATACTCGTCACCATGCCTATACGTTGTACTCCTGTCGCTGCCCCTTTTTTCTAAAGAAGGGATTTTGACATTTGGGTGGACAACTCATGCCCTTTTAGGAATTGGTTTGAATTGAAGAGTCGCCACCTAATTATTAAGTGCATTAGGACACTAAGAAGAATTTTGATTTAGAAAACCAGAGATTGGGTAAGGGCTCGAAGTTATCCCGAGGGAAAGGTGTTAGGCACTACTCAGGATCCACTACTTGTGTTTCTGGACATAATATTAATGTGACTTTAAGGGGGCAAATAAAAAGTGGACAAGTAAGAGTTACAAATATGAGGGGGATTTTCACATAATTGTTGTAAGTAATTTGAAGTTAAAAAGAAGCTAAAGTTTGAGAAGAATCAATTTTAAAATTATGAATAAATGAGTTTAAAAAAGGGAGTTTTCACATAATTGCTGCAAGTAATTAAAGTTAAAAGCATTTGAAGAAGCTAAAATTTGAGAAAAGTAGTTCGAAATAAAACAATCAAGTAAAGGGGAGGGAGGTCCTAGGTTTGTAAAATAATATGGATCACCCCATACAACACTCGGTAATCATTTGTACATATGGTGTTATCGCATGGTCATCAGATCCATATCTACCATTTCCCACCCCGTTAAGGTATTAAACGTGGAATGGTCTCGTTTTACTTATTGAAGGCTATTACCCGCCCCAAACCTATCAGTTCCAGAGGTATTTGGGACTATTAACCCTAAAAAGAAGGGGAGTGAGGTTTTATAGTTTCAAAGGACAAAATTCTAAGGCGACAAACAAATATATATATAAATGATATGGGGAGAAACACATAACAAACAGGAAGGCACAGAAAAACCTCCCTAAAAACAAAAGGGAGCATATAGTTTAGCATGTCTTACACGTACTGATTAGGGTCTAATTAAACTTAAGAGTTGTGGCAAACTTATCTATTACATATTTCAAATAAGAATCCCGAGTCAAGCCTGCCTGCTGATTTCAATTTACAAGTTACTTTATGGCTTGCCTAAATGTCAAACAAAAACCTATAGGCATGATATCTATTAGTTTCAGAAAAGAAGTATACTGATTTTAAGGGAAAGAAATTGTCAATTATAGGAATAGAAATTCTACAGACGTTATTGTTACTACTGATTTTAGACTTATAAGCGAATAGACGATTCAGATTTAGTTGATGGTTCCAATAGGCATGCTTTCTAGGCGTTACTGATTCTATAACATTTTTTTCAATCAAAACAAGAGTGTCGAAGTCCTATAGGCATGGTATCTAAAATACTGTTAGTTATTTAAACATATAAACAAGTTTACCTAGTGACAGATGCAGATGCAAAATTAAGAAAGTCTTGTAGGAATATTATATATATGATATGCAACATTTCAGAAATGACCTATAGACATGGTCTCCATATAACGTAGAAATGCAGAAGCCTATAAACATAGTATCTATTTGAGATGCAAAAATGCAGAAACCTATAGACATGTTTTTTATAAAAAATGCAGATGTGCAGAAACCTATAGACATGGTGTCTATATGAGATGCAGCATTGAAGAAACCTATAGACATGGTCTCTATATGAGATGCAGAAGTGAAAGCTGAAAACATGATACATGAGTGTAGAAGTGTAAATGTCCGAATGAACATGGTATCTATCCTTTTTCATGCATGATTGACCCTTCCCCTTTTCACTAATCACCCTAGGATTTTATTACAGAGTTATTACAATCCTAAATAAAATAAAGAAACTATATAAAAAACAAATGAATTACAACCAAGGAGAGCCTGGTTCAGGTTTCCTGCCTGAAACACGTAGTAGACCAACTCCAAAGATCCAAATCCAAAGCCTTTCTTATTTTGGGGTGTGTCAAAGTTCCCTAAGATCCTCAAATGGACTTCGGGCAGTTCTCACACACAAATACATTGCAGGACTGAGTATTGTGCAGTATGGAATGGCCAACCCTCAAGTGTCCAAGTTTAGAGGGAACTCAAGGTCCCAAAGCATGGCTCACAGGAGGGCAGCAGAATTTAGAAGCTAGGAATGAGTGTAAGTGCATAGAAGGAACTTCGAAACGGGAAAAATGGGAGTGGCAAAGACATGCTAGTGGTCATACCCAGTAATAGAAAATGTTGGCATACCCTACCAGCCTGTTAGAACACATTGTTCTAGGAGTTAGGATCCCCTAAGGGATCAAGTCCAAACATGAACAATAACTAGAATATTGCCATGTTCTGAACTACAACTCAAAGCACATAGGGGAAATAGGGGGGCAGGGATTCACAGCAGAAAAAGATGACAGGAAATTAACATGCCAAAACACCATATAGATAGTATATAAACATGGATGTAAAAGTTATAAGTAAAAACATTGGGATGATGCTTAAACCAAAACTAGAACATACTAGTCTCAAGGAAACAAGCAAAAGAAGGCAGCAGTCTTGTAAAGCCAAAATGCAAACAAGTAGTCAGAATGCTATAAATTTAGGAGAGAACTGTGAGATTATAAGTGCCTGAAGTGTATGATATGTTCTCTCAAAGTGCAGAAGGGTCGTGCTCTTTTATAGTGTAGAAAGTGAGCAGGAATAGGTAAGAAAATAGTTTGGAAATCAATTACACAAGGTTTCTCTTTAACTAAGGGATTTTGATTTCAAACAGGTAAACTAATTAAGGAAGGAGTTTAATCAAACACTTTCAGAGGGGTAAATATATAGAGTTACATTTAAGGAAAAAGTCTTGATAGTACACGATTTGTGCAAATAAGGCAAGGGGAATCAATTAACAGCTAGTAAATCAGATATTGAAGATTATGTATGAATGAACCAGGTCAGAAAGATGGGAACGATTTTGACTTAAGGAAAATCATTACCAATTAATTAGACTTATTAAAAAAGAATTCTGAATCAATCACGAGTAGGGAAACCCCTTTTTGAAGAAAAAAATTACTCATATATAAAAGCATACAGACACGTTAAACGTGAAGAGATTTGTCATGCTATTCAATAGAAGTGTCTAGTGTAGGAAAATTAGGATTTTGTGCAAACAAGAGAAATTTACACTTAGCTCATAGACTCAGAAATAAGCCTGAAATAGTCCAGGGTTCTTAAACAGAACCCCGGTTTGTTCGTATGACAGAACTCGGAGGAACCCCCCAAATTCTAGGGTTTCCTCCTCCAGTCAAATACATAGATGAGGAGGCAACAGGCTCAGAATGAGAAGACAAGCAAATACAAAAAATATTCAAATCAAACAGGGTGAAGTAGCATCATGAGAGAATAGTCAGGATAGCAGAAGAACCGCGTTTAAGAAAAAATCTTTTAATAGGGACTTAAATACAGTCAATAGAAGAGAAAGCAATAAAACTCAAGAACACAATAGAATATATATAGCAGAGGAAAGTACTTTTCATAAGGAACTTAGCCAAGGTTCAGAAGAGAAAAAGGTAGTGTAACACTTAAGAAAATAGTAGTGGAAATACGTTTAAAGAGGTCTTTTAGAAGAACTCAAACAAAGTATAATAGAAGGCAAACAAAACTTAAGAACATCAGTAGGAACTACACAAAATACCAAAAAATTATAGCAAAAGAACATATAGCAAACACAGCGAGATAAACATGCGAGCATAGTATAGAAACATAGTAGAAAATGAAACATAGAAGAACATGTATAGTAGAAAGAAAGCAGTAGAAGCATAGGCATGGAAAATACACACAAAAAAAGGAAAAAAAAAGTTGGAGGAACATTTCAAAACTTTGAGAAACCCTAAATCGAAGAGAAGTGATTTTAAAAGATAATTTTTGAAAGAGAAATTCGGGAAATTGTTTTAAAATCCAAATGGAGCATAGATATGTAACAAACATAAGAAGAATCGAAGAAAACGTCAAATATTTAGGGTCTCAGCAGAACCCTAGAATAAGAAAGGCTTTGAAAAGGTCTGATCTTGGTCGGAAAGGTCATAACCAGGCTCAAAACACCATAGTATGTCGGAGCTGGGCCGGAGATGGCCACAGAACCTTGAGTTTGCAAGGATCTGAACGAACACCTTCGAGGTCAGACCTTGAACCTTCGAGTACCAAGTATGTAAAAGCAATAGGAGGTGAGGATAAGCCATCCATGGCCTGAGAGTCCATGGATTCCAGTGGGATTGAGGTTGAAGATGGTGAGAGAGGCTAGTCTTTCGAGAGTGTTCGGGAGAGTTTGAGAGGAGAAGAAGTTTCAAGGCAACGTCTCTAGAGGAAATGAGTTAGGGTTATAGGGTTTGGGGGATTAAAAAAGGTAAGGGTCAGTCGTGGCCGTTAATCAAAATGATCAATGGCCTGGATTAAAAGAACAACCGGGCCGGTTGTATTAACGGGTTAAGGTTCAGTTATTTTAGGGTTTGGGCTGGTCCGATTCAAGACTTAGATTGGGTAATTGGGGTGGTGAATTGTGGCTATAATTGAAATGCAAATAAGGCTGTCAGTTAAATAGCCACTTCTTCCCTTTTTAATTTATAAAAATAGTAAAAAAATATTTTGAAAGAAATTACAAGCACTAAATTAATTAATAATATATAATTAGTAATTTAAAAATACTGGAATAGATTTTTTGATTAATCACTATTTAAATATTAAAATAGGCTAGAATTGCAATTTAGTGCAAATTTAGCTTAAAAATCCAAATCGATTTATAAATATGTGTAAAAATTCCCTTAGCTATATATTGGCATGACTATAAGAATAAAATAGATTAATTACTATAATGATAATTTGAAGAACACTTATTGGCTTTTGTATTGCTAAAATAGCGTAAATCGGTTTAAAAATCTTATAAAAAATTAGAGAAAATAATAAAATATTTGGGCATGCTTATATATGCATATATAAACTATTTTGAAAGTATTTGCATATAAAAAAATATACAGGAAAAAATTATGTATCAACAACTCCAATAATTAACACATAGCGAATAAGACATAACTCCTTATCTCTCAAACAAAGATTAGACAAAACACTTACATCAACTTTAACATCCAAACTCAAGACTCAAACACCGCTTTTACATTAGAATTCGCCTCCAAATTACTTGTATCTAGTCCAAATTAATTTAAAACATCAACAAATTCTAAAGAATTCATACCCGATACTTAATTATAGATTTTCTATCATTTTCCCCAAAAAGTCAAAAATTGACCCCTGACCCGCTTGGTCGAAACTCGAGGTTCAGTCCAAAACCCGATCATCCATTTATCCACAAGCCCAAATATGCAACTAGTTTTTAAATTCGACCCCAAAACAAGGTATAAATCCCAATTAATCAAAAGCCCTTGCTCTACCTAAATTCCTAATTCTACCATAAAACACTAGATTTTTGGATGAAGATTGATAAAATGCAATGGGAAATTGAAAGAAAAAGTTTCAAAATCATATACCAATACTATTGGGGAAGAACTTGTTCTTTGAAAATTGCCTCAATGATCTCTAGTTTTGAAAATATGAAATTATGGACTCACTCCCGATTTTGCGACTATTTTTAATTCACTAGACAGGCCTTATTCGCGTTCGCAAAGGACCTGTCGCGTTTGCGAAGGTTCAGGCCCAGTTGCCTTCACGTCCACGTTTAGTGGCTCGCGTTCACGGAGCTTTAGCTCCTCAATCCTTTGCGTTCGTGGGCCAGTGGTCGCGTTCGTGTAGAACAAAAATCCCTTCCCCCTATCCCGTCCAAAAGTCTTCGCGTTCGCGATAGCAGGTCCGCGTTTGCGAAGGGTAGCACCCCAAAGACTTCAAGTTCGCATTATAGTTCTCGTGTTCGCGTATAAGGAATTGTCCTTCAACCTAACTTACCCTTCGCGCTTGCGAGAGTCCTTCCGCAAACGCGAAGAACAAAACTCTAGCATACTAGAAACAAAAAACTGCAACTTTTCTAAGTGTAAAAACATCCTGAAACCTATACAGAACTGACCCGAGCCCTCGGAACTCCAAATCAAACATGCATACTAACTCAAAAAATATTATATGGACTTACTTGTGCGATCAAATCACTAAATTAACATCTTTAAGAATTAATTTAGCATTAAGATCAAAGAAAAATCTCAAGAATACATAAGTTTCAAATTTCACAACCGAGGGTCCGATTTACGTTATTTCAAGTCCATTTCTTACCAAATTTTACAAGCTCAACCTAAACAACATATAAGACATGTATCACGCTCTGGAACCAAGATACGGGCCCGATACCATCAATTTCGAATACATTCAAATTTTCAAAAGCTCTTAAAATTTCAGTTAAACAATTATTTTTAAAAATTTATTTCTCGGGCTTGGGACCTTGAAATTCAAATCCAGGCATACGCCCAAATTCCAGATTTTTCTAGGGACCCTCCGAGACCTCAAATCATTGCTCCTGATTTGTTTACCCAAAATATTGATCGAAGTCAGCTTAAAATAAATTTTAAAGGCCAAATTAACATTTTCATCAAATTTCCACATAAAAGCATTCCGGATATACGCTCGGACCGCACATGAAAATTGAGGTGAGAAAAAAAGGCTTCTAAGGTCTCGAAACACAGAATTTACTTGCAAATCGAGAGAGGACCTTTTGGTTCATCACATCCTCCACCTCTAAAACATTCGTTCATCCTCGAACGGAAGTAAGAAAGAAGTATCTGGGTCGAGGAAAAGATGGGGATATTGCCTCCACATATCGGATTTAGACTCCCAAGTAGTTGCCTCAACAGGCTGTCCTCTCCTGTGAACACGAACAAAAGGGAAATTATTTTACCTCAACTGACGAACCTGCCAGTCTAGAATAGCTACCAGCTCCTCCTTATAGGACAAGTCCTTGTCCAACTGGACAGTGCTGAAGTCTAACACCTGGGATGGATCATCGTAATACTTCCAAAGCATGGACACATGAAACAATGGACGCACGGCTGATAAGCTCGGCGGCAATGCAAGTCTGTAAGCCACCTCTCCCACTCGATCAAGAATCTTGAAAGGTCCAATAAATCTAGGACTTAACTTGCCCTTCTTTCCAAATCTCATCACGCCCTTCATAGGGGACGCTCGAAGCAATGCCCGCTCTCCAACCATGAGTGCCACATCATGAACCTTATGATCGGCATAGCTCTTTTGCCTTGAAAGGGATGTACGAAGCCTATTCTGAATGATCTCAACCTTGTCCAAGGCATCTTGCACTAGGTCCGTACCTAACAACCGAGCCTCTCCCGGCTCAAACCACCCAATCAGAAATCGACATAGCCTACCATAAAAAGCCTCCTAAGACCCATTTGGATTCTCGACTGGTAACCATATTGTGGCAAACTTCCTCAAGGCAAAAACTGACCCCACGAGCCTCCAAAGTCAATAAAACACGATCGGAGCATATCCTCCAAAATATGAATAGTACGCTCAGACTACCCATCCGTTTGAGGATGAAATATTGTGCTCAACTCAACTCGAGTGCCCAACTCACACTGAACTGCCCTCAAGAAATGCGAGGTAAACTGCGTACCTGGGTCAGAAATGATAGACACTGGCACACCATGAAGACGGACAATCTCTCGAATATGGATCTCAGCTAACCTCTCAGAAGAATAGAAGACTGCCATATGAATAAAATGTGCTGATTTGGTCAGCCTATCAATAATAACCACACTGCATCAAACTTGCTCTAAGTCCATGGGAGTCCAACAATAAAGTCCATATTGATACACTCCCACTTTCACTCGGGAAGCTCAATCCTCTTAAACAAATTACCATGTCTCTGATGCTCGTACTTTACCTTCTAGCAGTTTAAACACCGATCCATATATGCAACGATCTCCTTCTTCATCCTCCTTCACCAATAATGTTGCCATAAGTCCTGATACATCTTCGCGATACCCGAATGAATAGAGTGTCGGGAACTATGGGCCTCCTCTAAAATTAACTCTTGAAGTCCATCCACATTAGGCACACAAATACGACCATACATCCTCAAAACTTCATCATCTCCAACTACAACATGTTAGGCACCTCTGTGTTGTACCATGTCTCTAAGGATACACAAACAAGGATCATCATACTGCCAATCTCGGATATGCTCAAATAATGAAGAACAAGCGACTACAAGCTAACATATGGATGGGCTCAGAAGCATCCAACCTCACGAAATGATTGGTCAAAGCCTGAACATCCAAAGCAAGCAGCCTCGCACCAATCGGAATATATGCAAGATTGCCCACACTGACTGACTTCCTACTCAAAGCATCAGCCATTACATTGGCCCCGCATGATATAAGATGGTGATATCATAGTCTTTCAATAGCTCCAACCACCTTCTCTGCCTCAAATTTAGATCTTTCTGCTTGAACAAGTATTGCAAACTCTTGTGATCCTTGAATACCTCACATGCCCCGCCATACAGATAATGCCTCCAAATCTTCAATGCATGAACAATGGCTGCTAACTCCAAATCACAGACTGGATAGTTCTTCTCATGAATCTTTAACTGTCGTAAAGCATAAGTAATGACCTTGCCATCCTACATCAGCACCACACCAAGTCCAATACGAGATGCATTGAAATAAACTGTATATGGCCTTAAACCTGTAGGCAATACCAACACTGGTGGTGTAGTCAAAGTTGTCTTGAGCTTCTGAAAGCTCACCTCACAATTGTCCAATTGCCTGAACTAGGAACCCTTCTGGGTCAACCTAGTCATCGGAGCTGCAATAGATAAAAACCCCTCCACAAACTGATGGTAATAGCCTGCCCAACCCGAGAAACTCCAGATCTCTGTAGCTAATGCGGGTCTAGGCTAGTCCTTAACTTCCTCTATCTTCTTCATATCTACCTGAATACCCTCTGCTAATACAACATGACCCAAGAAAGCAACTGATCCCAACCAAAACTTGCACTTCGAAAACTTAGCATACAACTGGCTATCTCTCAAAGTCTGAAGAACAACTTTCAAATGTTGCTCATGCCCCTCCCAACTGCAAGAATAAATCAAAAGATCATCAATGAAGATTATCACGACGAATCCAAGTAAGGCTTGAACACTCGGGTCAACAAATCCATAAAAGTTGATATGGTATTTTTCAACCCAAATAACATCACCAAGAACTCATAATTCCCGTACAGAGTGCAGAAAGCTGTGTTAGGGACATCGGATGCCCTAATCCTCAACTGATGGTAGCCTAATCTCAAATCATTCTTCGTGAATACCTTGGCACCCTGAAGCTGATCAAACAAGTCATCAATCATCGGCAATGGATACTTATTATTGATTGCGACCTTGTTAAATTGTCGGTAATCTATACACATCATCATCGATATGTCCTTCTTCTTAACAAACAACAGTGGCGCACCCTAAGGCGAGACACTACATCTAATAAAGCCCTTATAAATCAAGTATTGCAACTGCTCATTCATTTTTTTCAACTCAAGCGGGGCCATACGATACGGAGGAATAGAATGGGTTGAGTGCCCGGAGCCATATCAAAGCAGAAGTCAATATCCCTGTCAGGTGGCATACCCGGCAGATCTGAAGGAAATACCTTAGGAAACTCACGAACAATAGGCACAGAATCCATAGAAGGAACCTCGACACTAGAATCACGAACATACTCCAAATAGGCCAAATATCCTTTATCAACCATACACAGAGCCTTCACATATGAGATAACCCTACAGGTAGAATGACAGGAGTCCCTTTCTACTCTAAACGAGGCAAAACCGGCAAGACTAAAGTTACAATCTTGGCATGATAGTCCAAGATAGCGTGATAACATGATAACAGTACATCCCTAATATGACATCAAAATCCACCATATCTAAAAGTAGCAAGTCTACTTGGGTCTCAAGACCCCCAATTAAAACTAGGCAAGAATGATGAACCCCATCTACCATAATAAAATCAGTCATCGGTGTAGACACATAAACAGAAGCACTCAAAGAATCACTAGGCATGATTAAATACAGTGCAAAATAAGATGATACATAGGAGTATCTAGACCCCGAATCAACTAGCACTGAAGCATCCCTACAACAAACCAGAACAGTACCTGTGATAACTACATAAGAAGCCTCAACCGCAGGCCTAGCTGGAAGAGCACAACATTGGGGATAGGCCCGACCATTTTGAACTATATCTCTGGTACGGTCTCCTGCTACTTGGCCTCTACCTCTAGTGGCCTGACCTCCACCTCTACCATATCTACCCCTACCTTTAGCTGGCTGAGTGGCTGGTGGAACACTCGGTTCCTGAACCATGGCACGGGAAACCTGATGCTGAGAGCTGCTCGGTGCTTCAGGGAAAACTCTAAGCAATATGCCTCGTATTGCCACAAGTATAACAAGCTCTCGAATGCTGAGACTGCTAACCCTGATGGCCTTAATAATCACCCTGAAAACTCTAGAGTGGTGGTGCACTGATAGGATTTGGGGGTGCACTGTAGGGAAACTGATTAGAGTACTGCATATGAGAACCACGTCCACTTGGTGCACTGTGAGAAGCCTGAAATGCTTAATGAAATAGCCTGGAAGGATGGACTTTATCAAAAGAATCCTTGTTTCCATATGAGGCACCACTGAACCTGCCCGAATGACGAGGACTCTTGTCAAACCACTAACAACTCCCCTGTTATAGAACTATCCCAACTCTCCTGGCCACATTGGCCATATCCTGAAAAGAAATATCGCTCCATGTCTCCTTAGCCATCTGTAGTCGAATAGGCTGTATGAGTCTCTCAATGAACCTCCTCTTTCTCTCTCAGTGGAAAGTATAAGAATAGCATGACGGGTCAATGCAATAAATCTGGTCTCGTACTGAGTGACAGTCATAGAACCCTACTGGAGACGCACAAACTGCCTCTGATAGTTCTCCCTCTGAGTGCAACAAGAAACTTCTCCAAAAACAGCTGAGAACTTATCCCAAGTCAAACCAGGTGACCCAGTTGGTCTAGCCAAACAATAATCTCTCCACCAAGTAATGGCAAATCTAGATAGTCGAAAAGCAGCAAAGTCGACCCCTAGGATCCTCAGAAGATGTACCACCAAAAGTAGTAGTGAAGAGCTTGGTGAACCTATCTGTTGGCCCAAGAACAGGTGAAGTTTTGAAGATTAATAAAAGAACACAGATATGGACCAAGTCCATCTTATGAAGCATAGTCATGATCAACTGTACATATGAGATGCACATGAAGGAGATAAGTCTAACTGATCAAGCATCAATATCTCTTGATCTGATCGAAAAGGTTGCACATTGTATAAGGGGATAAAGACTCCTTACATGAAGAGAACACATTTTAGGATGAAGATAGTGTTAGAGATTGAGATCATCACGAACTCTTCCATGATAGAAGAGTAGCAATTGAATCCCAGTCAAACTCTGATTACTAACCTATTAAATGTCAGTGTTGTTCTCTTTTACAGGCATTTCACATAAGCAGAAAAACGTAAATTGAGAGAAAAAGAGTAAGGCAATTTTGCAAGTAATTAATATGTGATTTGAGTGTGCAGTCTTAAAGCTCTTGAACGAGATAGAAGAACCAGTTCCATGTGTCTATCTTTTATTCTAGTTCAATTTTAGTAGGTGATTTTACATTGTACCTTTTAGCTTTCATAGAAGCAATTGTATTTGGTACCTAGAGTGTTAAAATTTGATTTAACTTGAAGTTGTCACAATAAATGAGGTTGTGTTCCACAAAGGGATTAAAGTTAATCCTTAGGTTTACGAAGAGTTTTTATAAATATTGTTTTGGATTTGTAATTTTAGTGAAAGTTTGGGAAAATCCTACTGAGTAGTATATAGTGGTTTTTACCTTTTGAGGCAGGTGATTTCCAAATAAAATCTCTATGTTCTTTATTTTCACTGTTTATTATTCCACAAAAAATAGTGATTGGAACATCTAGAAGAACCATGTTCTTCTATAGTTCAAATAAGCAAAAAATTGGGTGCCATATTAACTTGAAGTTGTCACAACAAATGAGGTTGTGTGCCACAAAGGGATTAAAGTTAATCCTTAGGTTTAAGAAGAGTTTTTATAAATATTGTTTTGGATTTGTGATTTTAGTGAAAGTTTGGGAAAATCCTACTGAGTAGTATATCCTGGTTTTTTTTACCTTTTGAGGCAGGTGATTTCCAAATAAAATCTCTATGTTCTTTATTTTCAATGTTTATTATTCCGTAAAAAATAGTAGTTGGAACACCTAGAAGAACCAGGTTCTTCTATAGTTCAATTAAGCAAAAAATTGGGTACCATAAAAATCACCTCCCCCCTCTTGTGTGGTATTGACACTTAAAACATCAATTGGTATCAGAGCGAGTTATCCTTGAAGAGGTTAACACCTTAGGAAAATATCAAAATGAGGGCACAACCTGGAAACTGGGAAGAGCAATCCACTGCTAGGCCTCCACTCTTTAATGGTCAGTACTAGTCTTGTTGGAAGAACAGGATGAGTGATCACGTCATAGGAGAAGACTATAAACTCTGGGACATAGTCACCGATGGTCCCCTGGCAACTACAAAGAAGAATGCTGAAGGAGTTGACGTGCCAAAGACAAGAGCTAACTGCACTGCATAAGAGTTGAAGAAATAGGAGAAGAATGCCAAGGCCAAGAAATGGATTGTGTATGGACTGGGTCCATACGAGTACAGTAGGATTCAAAGATGTACCACTTCCAAGAAAATATGGGACACTTTACTAGTGGCTCATGAAGGAACTCCCCAAGTAAATAGATCAAGAGGAACACTATTATATTCTCAATATTAGAATTTCACTATGAAGAAAGGAGAAACTATCAATGAGATGTACACAAGCTTCATAACACTAACAAATGAAATTAAATCTCTTGGGAGAATTATCCTTGAAGAAGACAAGGTTGAGAAAATCTTGACAATAGTCTTATCAGTGACTTGGGAAAGTAAAATCACTGATATTCAGGAATCAAAGAACATTGCTACCCTCTAGTTGGATGAAATAATTGGAAACCTCACTACCTATGAATTGAGAAGGCAAACCATGAAAATGGATGCACCCAAGAAGGAAATAATCATGGCTCTCAGAAAAGTTGAAGGCGCAAATCTGGAGGATGATGAAATGTCCATGATTACAAGAGATTTCAAAAAGTACCTAATGAGAGGAAAGAGTTCTTCAAGAGGTACAAACTTCAATAAAATAAGGGCTCCTAAGAAATAGGCCAACGAGGGTTGCTACAAATATGGTAAGACTGATCACATGACCAAGAACTCTCCTCGATGGGAAATTGAATGGAAGAAGGAAAGGTTGAACGAAAGAACAGGAAAAAGGAATAGGTTCAATCCAAAAGGATCAAAGGGTCAACAAAAGCTATGGTTGCTGCTTGGGGAGAAACATCAGATGAGGACTCAGAAGATGAAGCTGGAGATGAACAAGCACCTATGGCCATCAGAGAATCAGATAATGAAAAAGAGGTAAGTTTCTTTCATCCAAAAGACAAGATTAAATTTCTGTCTAAAGAAAGGTTGTCTGAACTATTGCTAGACTTCATAGATGATCAGAGATAATTAAAAATGAGAAGGAAGAGTTGTCTAGGGAGTGTGTGGTCTTAAAAGCCAAGTGCAAAAATCTAGAATCTATGGCTAATTAGAGTGACAGTAAAAAAGGTGAGTTAAATAACCAGGTTCTTGAACTTGATATAAGTTTCCTAGAACTTTGGTTTGTAAATTTAAAACTAAAACTTGGAACGGGTAAGAAGAAATCTGATCAAACACATCTCACCTTAGAAGAAAAATTTAAAAATGAAGGATGTGTTGTATAGGAAGGATGAGCAGAAAAGAGTCTTAAAAGAAGACCTAGGTAAGGTAAAAATATGAACTAGATAGAACTTGCAAATGGAATAAGGCTTCTGATGCACTTTCCTAGATACAAGAACATCACAGTAGAAACAAAAGAAGACTTGGCTATGGGACTCAAGCACCAAAGTGGAACCCTAAAAGCAAGTACCTCACTCTTCCTGAAAACAAAGTTTGCACACACTGTGGTAATGCTGGCCATCACAAAAATGAATATAATGCAAAAGAAAAGGCCAGTCAAAAGAACAAATCCCTTATTCAAGAGAAAAATAGGTTGTCTGGGTGAGCTAAAAGGAATTTGATTTACCCCTTTGCCTATAGGAAGGGACCCAAACTAGTTTGGGTTCCTAAAACTAACCCTTGATTTATTTTTACAGGTCCAAGTGAAGGGAAGTAGCCAAATATGGTACATGGATAGTGGCTGCTCAAAACATATAACTGGAAGGAATAACCAGTTCCTTTTACTTGAGGACTTAAAAGGAGGTAATGTCTCCTTTGGAAATGGGAAGCAAGGAGACATTATTGGGGTTGGAAAGGTAGGTAATACAGACTCACACTCCATTGAGAATTTTACTTGATAGATAGCTTGAAGTATTGCCCAATCAGTGTATCACAATTGTGTGACAGAGGTAACCTTGTAGCATTTTACCTCTACCAAATTCTTTGTTATTAAACTTACCACTGATAAGATTTTTTTGCATTGAAAAAGAGTTAACAATACTTACATTGTAGATTTGTGTAATCTTTCAGAAAATGAACTTAATTGCTTATGTGTGTTGGATAATGGTCGCCTCCTATGGCATAAAATACTTGGTCATGCAAGTTTGAATCAATTCAACAAATTAGTCTCCAAGGACTTCGTGATAGGGCTACCTAACATCAAATTCAAGGAAGACAAAGTTTGTGAGGCCTGTGCAATGGGGAAGCAGGTAAGATCATCCTTTAAAAGCAATAAAACGGTAAGCTCAACCAGGACGTTGGAACTGGTTCATATGGATCTCTATGAACATTGAGCAGAGGTGGTATGAAATATATGATGGTACTTGTTGATGATTATTCTAGGTTTACTTGGTTAATATTCTTAGCATCTAAAGATGAAGCATTTGACATGTTTGCTGCTTTTGTTAGAAAGACTCAAAAACAACTAGGTAATTGACTTGCATCCATTAGGTCTGATCAAGGAACTGAATTTGAAAATGCTAAGTGTGCTGAATTTTGTGATGAGCATGATATAAATCATAACTTCTTTGCCCGTAGGACTCCTCAACAAAATATAGTAGATGAAAGAAAGAACATGACTCTTGAAGATTTGGCTAGGACTATGATTCTTTCTCGTAAACTGCCCTACAGCTTCTGGATACAGGCTATAAACACTGCATGTTATATCATCAATAGATGCATGACTAGACCTATTGTAGAGAAGACTTCCTATGAGTTACTTAAAGGAAGAAACACAAATATATCCCATCTTAGGGCATTTGGATGCAAGTGCTTTGTACACAATAATGGAAAGGACTCCCTAGGTAAGTTTGATCCCAGAAGTGATAAAGGAAAATTCTTAGGATATTCTTCACATAAAAGCATATAAAGTGTTCAATAAAAGAACTTTGTGAGTAGAAGAAACTGTGCATGTAGTGTTTGATGGAACTAACATTCTTTCTGAGAGACAAGAACATGAAGATGAAGCTATTGGGCTGGTAAAGGATGTGAGTGAAGTCTCAGCACAAGCCAAAGTGGCACCAAAAGAATGAACAGGTTCTTCCATCCAGGACAACCAGACAGGGGCAACTGATCAAAGAGGAACTAAAACCAATCCCCAAAAGGAAAAATTAGTTGGTTTTGAAACCTCATAAGTATCAAAGTTCTCATCCTATTGAGAACATAATTATTGATCAAACCTCCAGAGTCAATACTAGATCACAATTAAAGAATATATGTGCTTTTGATGCTTTCCTATCTCTTATTGGACCTTAAAATGTTGTTGAGGTTTGCAGGATGCGGATTAGGTACATGCAGTGCAAGATGAACTCATTCAGTTCGAGCGAAGTCAAGCTTGGCATCTAATTCCATGACCAAAGGATAGATCAGTCAGTGGCACAAAGTGGATCTATAGAAACAAACTTGATGAAGATGTAACAGTTACAAGAAATAATGCAAGACTGGTGGTCTATGGTTACAGCCAAGAGGAGGGTATAGATTATGACGAGACTTTTGCTCCAGTTGCAAAACTAGAGGCAATAAGACTCCTCATAGCCTAAGAAGAACACATGAATTTCACTTTTCATCAGATGGATGTCAAAAGTTCCTTCCTAAATGGCTACCTAAAAAAAGAAGTGTTTGTGAGACAACCTCCAGGGTTTGAAAGCAAAGAATGTCTTGAGCATGTGTACAAATTAGATATGGCACTCTATGGACTCAAGCAGGCTCCTAAAGCATGGTATGGATGTTTGTCCAAATTCCTGCTTGAACATGGCCACAAAAGACTTAAAATTGATAGTAATCTATTCTTAAGGGAAAAGGTAAGGATCTTCTTGTGGTACAAATATATGCTGATGAAATAATCTGTGGGGCCACCGCTAAAAAACTAAGTACTTTTCCAAATTAATGGGGAATGAGTTTGAAATGAGTATAATGGGTGAGCTTATCGTTTTCTTAGGCATACAAATCAAACAAAGCCTAAATAGAACCATGATCCATCGGCAGAAATATACAAAGGAGCTGATCAAAAAATTTAAAATAGATGAATCAAAGGAAATAGACACCCCCATTGCAATTGCCATTAAATTAGAAATAGATGAACCTGGTTCATTTGTTGATCAGAAGTTGTATAGGGGTATGATTGATTCACTTTTGTATCTTATTGCCAACAGACCTGACATAGTTTTCAGTGTAGGGCTTTGTGCTTGCTTTCAGGCTAATCTAAAAGAGTCTCACTTGATTGTTGTCAAGAGGATACTGAGATATTTGAAAGTCACTATTGATCTGTGTATTTGGTACCCTAAAGGTAGTAATTTCAATCTAGTAGGGTATGTTGATGTTGATTATGCGGGTTTTCTTATGGATAGGAAAAACACCTCAGGTATGGCTCGTTTTCTTGGTTCATGTCTTGTATCATGGGCCACTAAAAACCAAATTCAGTGGCATTATCCATTGTTGAGGCTGAATATGTTATTGATGCCTCTTGTTGTGCTCAATAACTTTGGATCAAATAGCAACTGGTAGATTTTGGCATTAAAGTTGGTTATGTTCCTATATTTTGTGATAACACCAGTGCTACAAGAATGATAAAGAACCATGTTCATCATAAGAGGACTAAGAACATATATGTTAGACACCACTTCTTAAGAGATAACTATGAGAAAGGATTAATCTCCATAGAATTATGTGCTACTGATAAACAAATTGCAAATGTTTTCACTAGAGCACTGAGTAGAGAAAACTTTGAGAGGAATAGGTTGGAATTATGGATGATTAAGATCACCTAATAGGCCAGTTCAAAATGCACAATGAAAAAAAGAAATTGAAAAAAATGAAAAAAATTGGCTAGGAACTCTGAACTTGTGTAAATATCTAGATTAATTCTTACTCGGCTTCATAATTTAATTAGTATATTCCTATGACATGTGTAATATGCCTCACTAATCTTTTACAAAAAAATTCTATTATGGTAATTTGAGGCATGATAAAGAGAATTCTAATTGAAGAACCTGGTTCATCGGTATGGCTTCATATTAAAGTTAAGGTATATTTTCTATTGTCTGCACAATTAGAAATATAAATATTTAAATTATGAGCAGATGTCCTACAATTGTTAAATTCCAAGAAAATTCCACATGTTAGCTTTGAACTAGTTTCGACTGCCTAAAACTCTAAACCGGAAAAAATTGCCTAAAATCTAGGAAAGATAACCCGATTATTCAAACCTGAAATTTTAGGTTGATAATGTTGAAACACGTTCTCAAGGCACTATACTAAAGTGTGTTCATATTTGTAGGTTTTGATGAATGACAAACTATGCGCAATTGACATGTGACGAGGTCCAAGCACAAGCGTGCAATTGATATATAACGAGATTCAAGCACAAGACCAAGATCAAGCAAAGATATAAAGTTATACATGAGTCGTTCTTTAATTGTGATCTTGATGCGATAACTTGACTCAAGACTTGGCTTCTCTCGTAAAAACATTTTTATCAAATCATGCATATTTAATTTAAAGCAAAATGATTTTAAATCATGCATATTTACTTTAGTCAAAATGATTTTTGAACATGCCTCTAAAATCTGGACTAAGATAATCGATTATGTACTTATGATAATCGATTATGTTAACTCAGCTGCATGACAATCGATTGTGAACTTATGACAATCGATTGTGTTAAGGCAGTGTGCATCAGATTTTTCAAATCTGCAGGACAATCGATTGTGAACCTTATGACAATCGATTGTGTTGAGGCAGTGTACATCAAAGTTTTTCAAAGCTACAAAATAATCGATTGTGAACTTATGACAATCAATTGTGTTGAGGCAGTGTCTATCAGACATTTTCAAAGTCACTAAGTAATCGATTGTGAACCTTTGACAATCGAGTGCATTAAGGCAGTGTCTAATTGATTTTTCAAAGACTGATATATAATCGATTGTTCTCATAGCATAATCGATTGTGTAATTGACCGTTGCCAAAATATTTTCAAACACCGTCAGGTAATCGATTATAGATTTCTAATAATCGATTTTTTTAAATAAAATCTGAAAAAGATTTTTTGAACGTTGCCAAGTAATCGATTGTAGATTTCTGACAATCGATTCTTTTAAGTAAAATCCGGAAATGATTTTTTGAACGTTGCCAAGTAATCGATTGTAGATTTCTGACAATCGATTGTTTTAAGTAAAATTTGGAAATGATTTTTTGAACGTTGCCAGTAATCGATTATTGATCTTAGTATAATCGATTGTTAAGCGTAAAATCTAGGAATGATTTTTGGAACGATTGGCAAACAATCGATTGTGGCATTTTGACAATCGATTGTCACTGAGTCAAATCAGCATTCTTAATTGGCAATTAGACAACGGTAATGCATGGTTTTGCAACTATAAATACGGCTTCAAATCAGTCTTCTAAATACAACAACTGATCATATTATTGCTATATCTTGCATACTCTATTGTTCATCACTTTCTATTCATTACATAAGTTTTGAGAGCCAAAATTCTTGACGAAAGTTGTTGCGTTCTTGAGCGTATCTGTTTACTCATATCTACTCTATTAAGAGAGTCTTGTTTAAGTGAGTGCTAAGTGTTTTATACACTTGAAGGGAAGTGTTAGTCCCTTGTATTTTAAGAAGGAACTTGTGTTTCCTTTGGTTGAAGTCTTGGAGTGTTGTATCTTCAAGCAAAGGTTGTTGAGGCTTGTGTCCTCAGTTTGTAAAGGTTTGTTGAGCACCTGTAAGCTTAACAGTGTTAGTGGAAATCTCGAGAGAGTCTCTCGGGGACTGGACTAGCCACGGATTGTGGTGAACCAGGATACGTCGGTGCGTTCGTTCTTATTTATTTACTTATCGCACTTATTTCCTTCCTGCAATTTTTAAATTCCGCAAGTTTACGCTAACTTTTATTATAACGCTATTCACCCCCCCCCCCTCTAGCGTTAAGCGTATTTTCTAACAATTGGTATCAGAGCCCAACTCTCTGAAGACTTAACCGTTTGAGAGAAACAATCCATGGCTTCTACTCGTGATTCTTTTGCAGGAATAGGCTAAGGACAATGCTCCACCCGACCACCACTATTCGACGGTACAAACTATACGTACTGGAAGGAGAGGATGAGAATATTTGTTCAATCAAATAGTTTTCATCTTTGGAAGGTTATAATGAAGGGAGAACAAATTCCAACCAAAAAGGTTGAAAATAAAGATATTCCAAAGTCCGAAGATGAATACGATGCGGATGATATCCAAAAGGTGCAAAACAACGCTAAAGCCATTAATTTATTATATTATGCTGTAAATGCTGATGATTACAGGAAAATATCATGTTGCACAACGGCGAAGCAAATGTGGGATAAGCTGGAAATTACGTACGAAGGTACGGACCAGGTACGGGAAGCTAAAATTGATTTCCTAACCCATGCATATGAATTGTTTCACATGAAGGAAGGCGAAAAGGTCGATGAGATGTTCGAACGATTTTCAAAAATTGTTAATGATTTACATGCTCTTAAGATGACCTTCACGGATAAGGAACTTGTCCGAAAAATTCTCCGAAGTCTCACTCCGGAATGGCGATCCAAGGCCGACGCGATTCAAGAATCTATTGGCGTTTCAAATGTCACCATCGACGGTTAAGAGGTAATCTTAAAACTTATGAATCTACTATACTTAACCCTCTTGTTGATGATCAAAGGAAACAAAAGATCGTTCTCAAGGCAAGCACAAGCCAACCTCAAAATGATGAGGACGGAGACAACGAGTTCGGACTCGTTATTAAGAGATTTCAAAAGTTCATGCGAAAAGAGTATGAACGAAAGGGCAAAAAGCAAGGATATCAAATAAAGTGCTATGAGTGCGGAGAAATCGGGCACATTAAATCAAATTGCCAAAATGCCAAAAAGGAGAAGAAACCCTTCAAGAAACAATGAGCATACATATCTTGGGGAGGCGATTCCGGTGACGAGTCGAGTGAGGAAGAAGAAGACGAAGCCGCAAATCTTTGTCTCATGGCTCACAATCAAGAAGAGGTATGTCAAATTTCCTCCAAAAATTTCTATTCTCTTGAGGAAATTCAAAATGCTTTTGATGAGTTGTATAGTGAATTTATTAAAGCTTCCAAAACTGTTAAAAGCATAAAAGAAAATGCTTCTTTAAAAGAAAAAGATTTTGAAAAACAACTCTCTTTGAAAGAAAAGGATTTGGAAAAACTGATTTTGAAAAATGAGAAGTTGAAAGAAGAAAACAAATTTTTCGGCAAGAGAAGCGCCGACAAACCCGAGAGCTCTAGTAAAAATTGTACTTCTTGCATGCATCTCAAAAATGAGGTAGAAAGACTTAAGGGCACCCTAGATAAGTTTAATTCTTCTCATAAAAATTTGAATGAAGTCCTTGTTAATTTGAAGTCGACCAAGCATGGCATAGGTTTTAAAAATGAGCCTAAAGAAAAGGTTGAAGCCAACCCCCAACAACCTAAGGCTCAACCTAGGATTAATAAAACAAACGTTCATCCTAGATATAACAAACCTAGAAATGGTTTTCAACAATCGCAACCTAGAAATAATCATTCTAGAAATAACGCATATTCTAGGCCAAACACTAGAAGGAACTTTGAACCTTTTAGAACACCTAGAAATAACTATTCTAGAAATGCTGCATACCCAAGAACAAATAGTAGGAGAAATGATTTTCATGAATTGCGCAATAGTTATATTGTCAAGAATAGAGTAAATGAATTTCGTCCGCCCAATTACTATCAACCTAGACGAATGCATAATCCTAATGTTGTTTGTCATTATTGTAGACGAATTGGACATATTGCCCCTGCTTGTTTTACACGACATAGACATAACATTCAATCACATCACTATGATTTGCCTAACCCCCAAGGACCCAAAATGGCATGGGTACCTAAAACTCATTAATCTGTTTTGTAGGTGTGTTTGAAGGGGTCAAGTGTACTTTGGTACCTTGATAGTGGATGCTCCAAGCACATGACTGGAGACGAATCCAAGTTCCTTCAACCAAAACACAAGGAAGGAGGAAGCGTTATTTTTGGTGATAACAACAAAGGAAAAATTATCGGCATTGGATCGGTCGGTAAGGATGACTCCTCTTCCATTAAGCATATATTGCTAGTTAAAGGTCTAAAACATAATCTCTTGAGCATAAGTCAAATATGTGACATGGGAAATCTTGTTTTATTTGATTCAAGTGAATGCTTAGTTTTTCGCCGTAGCGATTCTAAAATTATTCTTCGTGGATTTAGAATGGATAATATCTATATGGTTGATCTCGAAAATTCTTCATCTGAATATGTGAATTGTCTTATGAGCAAAGAGGATGATACATGGTTATGGCACCGTAGAGTAGCTCACATCAACGTGCATCTTTTGAACAAATTGGTTTCACAAAATTTAGTTATTGGTCTTCCAAACTTGAATATTGAAAAAGACTCTATTTGTGATTCTTGTCAAAAAGGGAAGCAAACAAAAGCATCTTTTAAATCGAAAAATATTGTTTCAACTACTAGACCTTTGCAATTACTTCACATGGACTTATTTGGACCATCTCGCATTGAAAGTCTTGGTAGAAATCGGTATGCTTTTGTTATTGTTGATGATTATTCTAGATTTCCATGGACTTTATTTCTTGCTCATAAAAGTGAAGCTTTTCATAATTTCAAATATTTTCTTAAACGTGTTCAAAACGAAAAGGACACAACCGTCACTTCAATAAGAAGTGATCATGGGGGAGAGTTTGATCATAATCTCTTTGCGGATTTTTGTGACGAACTCGGTATCGAGCATACCTTCTCCGCTCCACGAACACCACAACAAAATGGGGTGGTGGAAAGGAAAAATAGGTGTCTCGAAGAGATGGCTAGAACCATGCTCGATGAGGCGAAGATTCCCAAACATTTTTGGGCGGATGCTGTGAGTACCGCATGCTACGTTTTGAATAGAGTAGTTATAAGGCCAATACTCATGAAAACCCCTTATGAACTCTACAAGGGAAGGAAACCAAATATCTCCCATTTTAGAGTATTCGGTTGTAAATGCTTTATTCATAACAATGGAAAAGATCAATTGGGAAAATTTGATGCCAAAGCCGATGAAGGAATTTTTATTAGTTATTCCTCACGTAGAAAAGCATATAGAGTATTCAATAATAGAACCGGAACTGTGGAGGAATCCCCTCATATTGTGTTTTCCGAAAATAATGCTTGCTTGGCGAAAAGGATTCTGGTTTTGATCTTGCAGGTATTTTAAACTCACTAACCCCTCAAGACAAAGTACAAGAGGAAACTCCGAAGGAAACTCAAGATGAAATCTTGGATCAATTATCGGAGGAAGCGCCACAATTGGAAAAAGAAACGAAAATGCCTAACGAATGGAGGACAATTAAAGATCACCCTCTCAAACAGGTAATTGGCGACGTTGGAGAAAAGGTAAGTACCCGAAACACTCATAAGAACACCTTAGGACACATTTTATAAGAGATCACGTTCTCAAGGGTGATGTCGAAATTGAATTTGTTGAAACCAAAGATCAATTGGCCGACATCTTTACAAAACCCTTAGAGAAAGAGTCCTTCTTCCGAATTCGTAGTGAACTCGGGATTCTTGACTCCACGTTGATGCATTGCATTTTCCCTTTCACATGATTTCTAACTTGAGCGTCGGAGACGTCTAACGAATTTTTGCAGGTATCGCCCTAAAGGCAGGGGGAATTATAAAGATTGATGCAGAATAATCGATTTCTCTTTAGTATATAATCGATTATCTAGTATCAATAATCGATTATGTTGATATTATTTGCTTTATTATGTCTTTTACCTTTTCCATTTTTGCTAATGTCAAAAGGGGGAAGAATAAGGGATATGCACTAATTTTTTATTGGCATAAATTGAGGGGGAATTCATATGTTGAGGGGGAACAAATTGCACATCTAGAGACTTTTGCATATTGTTGCATATCTTTACTTGTCTTGAATCGTCATTATGAATTATCAAATATGCATATCCCGACTAAAGTTTGCCATTATCAAAAAGGGGGAAATTGTTGAAACACGTTCTCAAGGCACTATACTAAACGTGTGTTCATATTTGTAGGTTTTGATGAATGACAAACTATGCGCAATTGACATGTGACGAGGTCCAAGCACAAGCGTGCAATTGATATATAACGAGATTCAAGCACAAGACCAAGATCAAGCAAAGATATAAAGTTATACATGAGTCGTTCTTTAATTGTGATCTTGATCCGATAACTTGACTCAAGACTTGGCTTCTCTCGTAAAAATATTTTTATCAAATCATGCATATTTAATTTAAAGCAAAGTGATTTTAAATCATGCATATTTACTTTAGTCAAAATGATTCTTAAACATGCCTCTAAAATCTGGACTAAGATAATCGATTATGTACTTATGATAATCGATTATGTTAAGTCAGCTGCATGACAATCGATTGTGAACTTATGACAATCGATTGTGTTAAGGCAGTGTGCATCAGATTTTTCAAATCTGCATGACAATCGATTGTGAACCTTATGACAATCGATTGTGTTGAGGCAGTGTACATCAAAGTTTTTCAAAGCTACAAAATAATCGATTGTGAACTTATGACAATCGATTGTGTTGAGGCAGTGTCTATCAGGAATTTTCAAAGTCACTACGTAATCGATTGTGAACCTTTGACAATCGAGTGCATTAAGGCAGTGTCTAATTGATTTTTCAAAGACTGATATATAATCGATTGTTCTCATAGCATAATCGATTGTGTAATTGACCGTTGCCAAAATATTTTCAAACACCGTCAGGAAATCGATTATAGATTTCTAATAATCGATTGTTTTAAATAAAATCTGAAAAAGATTTTTTGAACGTTGCCAAGTAATCGATTGTAGATTTCTGACAATCGATTGTTTTAAGTAAAATCCGGAAATGATTTTTTGAACGTTGCCAAGTAATCGATTGTAAATTTCTGACAATCGATTGTTTTAAGTAAAATCTGGAAATGATTTTTTGAACGTTGCCAGTAATCAATTATTGATCTTAGATAATCGATTGTTAAGCGTAAAATCTGGGAATAATTTTTGGAACGATTGGCAAACAATCGATTGTGGCATTCTGACAATCGATTGTCGCTGAGTAAAATCAGCATTCTTAATTGGCAATTAGACAACGGTAATGCATGGTTTTGCAACTATAAATACAGCTTCAAATCAGTCTTCTAAATACAACAACTGATCATATTATTGCTATATCTTGCATACTCTATTGTTCATCACTTTCTATTCATTACATAAGTTTTGAGAGCCAAAATTCTTGACGAAAGTTGTTGCGTTCTTGAGCGTATCTGTTTACTCATATCTACTCTATTAAGAGAGTCTTGTTTAAGTAAGTGCTAAGTGTTTCATACACTTGAAGGGAAGTGTTAGTCCCTTGTATTGTAAGAAGGAACTTGTGTTTCCTTTGGTTGAAGTCTTGGAGTGTTGTATCTTCAAGCAAAGGTTGTTGAGGCTTGTGTCCTCAGTTTGTAAAGGTTTGTTGAGCACCCGTAAGCTTAACAGTGTTAGTGAAAATCTCGAGAGAGTCTCTCGGGGACTGGACTAGCCACGGGTTGTGGTGAACCAGGATACATCGGTGCGTTCGTTCTTATTTATTTACTTATCGCACTTATTTCCTTCCTGCAATTTTTAAATTTCGCAAGTTTACGCTAACTTTTATTATAACGCTATTAACCCCCCCCTCCAGCGTTAAGCGTATTTTCTAGCAGATTAGACCTCTACTTGACCATGGCTAAAGTTGTCGTTACCCATTAAATGTGTATTTCTCTTTAAATACACATTATTCCTTCTACCAACTCCATAATTCTGAATCGTCAAAAATTTCTCTTTACTTTCACTTGTCTTCTTCTTCTCCAAAATTCTAACTCACAAATTCTCTCAAAAAACCAGTGATCATGACCAACCCACGAGACAATCCTGGAACTCCTCTACAATCCACTACATCTGATTCATCTCCCTTTCCTCCACCTAGCACAACTCCCAACCCCAGGCTGAGAATGGTTAAAATGCTTACTCGAAAAACAATAGCGTCTGGAGCTCTCAAAAAGAAATTAAATGAGAAATTAAAGGCAATGCAGGACCCAAACTCCAACTCCAACTCTGATTCTGAGTCATACAAATCAGCTAGTGAGGGGGAAGGACCTAAGTCTTCTGACTCTGAAAAGACTCAAAATCCCCTTCTAAGGTAATTTCCTCAGTGTCTGAAAATCTAGAAACTAGGTTTGTTCTGGTTGGGCTTATTAAGTATATAGAAATGCCTGAGTTACAAAAGAGTAGAGGTAAAAAGAATTCTGAAAAACAAAAAAAGAGAGAGGGTGCATGTGGTGAAGAGAGGGGAAATAGGAAAAGAGTGGTTGATCATTCACCTACTGTTGGGTTGTCTGTGCATGATATCTATGGGGTTGAATAAGAACATGTAGAAGAAAGTGGCAAGAAGTTAGAGGGGAGTGGTTCTGGTGAAGCTGTTGAAGGGTTGGTTAACATAAGTTCGGAAAGAGATGAACTCGGTTTATCAGTTGAAGAAACCCTAGCGGACCTTTGGAAAAAGGTTAGGGCGAGCTATGATGCAAAGAAAAGATGACCTACCACACCAAAAGCCCCCAGTGCTCCCAAATCTTCTAAGAAAAGAAAGGCTTCCTCCCCAACACCTACTGACACTTTCTTGTCAAAGCGAAGAGATACAAGAAGCATGGTGAAATAGGGCTTTAGCAGAAAAGTAAGAAGAAGAGAATGGATAAAGGAAAAGGGAAGGTTGCAGAGTCCTCAGAGGCTGCTGAAGCTGAGAAGATGAAACATGTCCATCAAGAAAAGGTTACACTGTGGAGGTTTAGACTCCCCAGCCCAAAAAGCCCAAGACTTCTTCCAAGAATTCTTCCTATGTGTATGAGGTTTTTGAACCTTTACTAGCCAAGAGGACAAGGTCTACGGAGAAAAACAAACAAGCAAAAATTTCTGAAGATAAGGAATAGAGTGGAGAAGTAGAAGATAATTTTGAAGGTGAACAAGATAAGCTTGCCATGATTTGCAAAAATAAAGATCTTCAAGGGGAGACTGCTAAAAGACCTGGTGCAGCTAGGAATGATGAGACTGGTGGATGTCTTAGTTTCTTAGGGGTGGAAGGACATGGTCCTTTAGATGGATGGCAGGCTAGTCAAGAATGAGATAATTAAGCTTATGGAAAATGCAAAGGTTCAGGATGGCAAGGTTAGCAGCCTGATGAAAGGGGTTCAAGTGTCCTGTGATGCAGAAAAACTTGGAGAAATCCTTGATATACCCTCTGAAGGGTTTGACGATTATATAAGGCAAAGGTAGCCTTGTCTGGACTCCCTTCCTATTGCTCTTGCAATTACCAGGAGGTTTTGTGATGCTAAAGATGTGAATGAAGCCAGGGCTATGCAGAAAAGTGAAATGAGGCCTGAGCACAAGGTCTTGTTGAATTTGTCAATAAGTGTCTATAGCCCAGACAGGAGAGAAGGCATATTGCCAACTACATTGATCTAGTTCATATGGAGTTCCTAGAAAGTGGAAGGCAAATTAATTGGCCCATCTTCATCATCAAGCTACTGGACAGGGTCATCAATGGCTCCAAGGCTCATGCTCCCCCTATGGCTTTATTCTAACTATGGTGCTGGATAGGTGCAACGTGCCTCTGAAGAAATAGGAAATGTCCTCGAGCAAGGACCACTTTAGAATTAATACTCCGATTGCTTATGTCTATTTGGTCAATGCCATCCCAATTGAACTTGGTTCATCCAAGAAGACTCCTATCAATAGCAAAGTCAGGGCTCTAGTTCAGGAATGTAAAGCCAAGGATGTTGAGATAGCTAGGCTCAAGGCTCTGTGACAGAGGTGGAATCTGAGAGAGATGTTCTCAGAATTGAGCTTACCAAAGAGAAGGAGAAGAATGATGGAATTCTTAATAATATGCTAAATTTTCTCCAAGCCCAAAACCAACCCTCTAGCTCCCCAAGCCCTAGGACCCCTAGCTTTTGTCTCTTGAACCTGTTCAGTACCTTCAGTGACCCAGATTAAGGATTTTTCTGTTTTTTTTTTTTTTGCTCATGTTTTAAATGTTTTTCTTTCTTATTGTGGATTGTGCTGGCAACATATCTCTACAAATGATAACTAATGTTTTGCTCTTGTTCAATGTTGATCTTTCCTTGGTAGTTTAAATATGTTTGCTTGATTACTGATGATTAAATTATGATTGCACTTGCAGTTGCCCTAGTGGCCATAAGTACTTATTAAAATCTGGGAATCACACTTTGTATGCAACTTTTTGATGATGCCAAAAGGGGGAAGAGATATTGTGCTTTACATATTCTGAATAAATGATATTTATAACCTAATTAACATGGTCCTTGATGATAAGTGAATATTCTAAAGTTTGTATTGAAGGTTAAGCTGAGTTCTTACAAGTTCCAAATAAGTAAAAAAAGCACAGAGTTTGTTATCATCAAAAAGGGGGAATTTGTTGGCCCAAGAACAGGTGAAATTTTGAAGAATGACAAAAGAATTCAAACATGGACCCGGTCCATCTTGTGAAGCACAGTCATGATCAACTTGTACATGTAAGATGCACGTGAAGGAGATAAGTCTAACTGATCAAGCAACAATTTCTCCTGATCTGATCGAAAAGGTTGCATATTGGATAAGGAGAGAAAGGCTCATTACATGAAGAGAACACAGTTTAGGATGAAGATAGTGTTAGAGTTTGAGATCATCGTGAACTCTTCTACGATAGAAGAGTAACAATTGAATCTCAGTCAAACTCTGATTACTAACCTATTAAATGTCAGTTTTGTTCTCTTTTACAGGTAGTACACATAAGCAGAAGTTAAACTTAACTTGAGATTAAAAGAGCAAGGCAATTTTACAAGCAATTTATGTGTGATTTGAGTGCGTAGTCCTGAAGCAACTTGAACGAGATAGAAGAACCATGTTCCATGTGTCTATATTTTATTCTAGTTCAACTTAGTTGGTGATTTTACATTGTACCTTTCAGCTTTCATAGAAGCAATTGTATTAGGTACCTAGAGTGTTCAAATTAGAGTTAATTTGAAGTTGTGTGCCACAACGAGATTAGAGTTAATTTAGGTTTACAAAGAGTTTTTGTAAATGATGTTTTGGCTCAGTGATTTTAGTGGAAGTTTGGAAAAATTGTACTAAGTATTAGGTCATGATTTTTTCATCTTTTGAGCCAGGTGTTTTCCACGTAAAACCTTTATGTTCATTATTTTCAGTGTTTATTATTCCACAAACAGTAATAGTTGGAACAGCAGAAGAACCAGGTTCTTCTATGTTCAGTTAAGAAAAAATTGGGTACCACACAAATCACTTCACCTCTCTTGTGCTATTGACACTTAAAACATCATTGTCCAACCTCCACAAGGCATTAGCAGACATAGCTGGCCCCTCTCCAGTCTGTGCCACAATACCCAGCTGAACTACCCCAACTGGCTGAGCTGTTGGATTCTGAAACTGGAGTCATTTGCTCCGGAGTATGAGTAGCATGTGTTTGGGCTCCTCCTCTAACCTGAGAGACGGTTGGTGCTACAGGAATTAAGCTTGCATGGGCGAAACTATCCATAAGGCGCATTAGACGGACCCGCGTATCCTGAAATACTGGGGTGGCAATGAACCCCTTTGGGATCTGAGATGGTCCTGTTGGAACTGACTGGGCTGGAACCTCATCAATAAATTCAAGCTGAGGCTCCGCAACTGGTGCTGCTGCTCAAGCTCTAGGCTGAGCTCTGCCTCTACCTCGAGCCCCAGTACGATCTCGGCCACTTCCCCTTACAAGAGCTGCTATTGGGGGATCGGGCTGCTGGTTAGCTGATGAAGCAGTACGTGTCCTCACTATCTGCGAAAGAACAGAGTGGAAGTTCAATTAGCATTGAGAAATCAAGTCGGACGATAGGAAATAATAGATTTAAAGTTTTACCTAACTTTGTAGCCTCTAGGGAAAAATGCAGATGTCTCTATACTGATCCCTCTGACTCTACTAAGATTGTTCATGAATTGTGATACCTAAGCAACCTAGAGCTATACCAACCTGTCACGACCCGAATTTTTTACCCTCGGGAGTCGTGATGGCTCCTATTAGTGAAAGATAGGCAAGCTAACTATTCCGGTTTAATTACCCTTTTCAAGTTTTTTGAATTCCTTATAATTTCAAAACAACATAACAAAACAGCGGAAATAATAGTACCAAACGCAATGCAGGAGACGAAATCTAATAATATAACTTAATACAAACTGCCGAAGTCTAAATACAACTCTCCCTAGAATTTGGTGTCACAATGTCACGGACCGTCTACGAATACTACAAATAAAGTCTGAATAGAAATACGTGGATATGTCTCTGAATAAGTTAAAATAGAAAGAAAATGATAGAAGGGGACACTAAGTCTCGCGGACGTCTGCATGGCTACCTTGGGTCTCCATCGATGGACTGAAGGCAGCAACCTTACTGTAGTCCAAACGCTCCAATACCAGTATCTGCACACAGTGCAAAGTGTAGTATCAACACAACCAACCCCATTTGCTGGTAAGTGTCAAGCCTAACCTCGCGAAGTAGTGACGAGTCTAGGAACAGACTACTAAAGAAACATGTGCAGTTAAATCATATACAATGGAAAAGTAAAGGCAGAAATTTACAGGTAAAGGTAGGAGAGGGAAAACATGTTGCCGGGAAATCAAGTAACAATAAAAGCTAATAAATAAACGTAAAGAACATCATAATTGAATTATTAGCAAGAATCGGGAAATTAAAGACAAGTGCACGGCATCAACCTTCGTGATTTTACTCTCGTCCTCACCGTAAGAATCAATATAATCAGCACGGCATCACCCTTCGTGCTTTTAGCTCACATAATAATGGCACGAAATTATCCTTCATGCATTATCACTCATATCATGGCACGGCATTGTACATCATGCGAGACAGCATCACCCTTCATGCTTTAACCTCACAATATCGGTACGGCATCTCCCTTCGTGCATTAACACTCTCTCACATATCATGTACGACGTCACCTTTCGTATTTTTACACTCTTCCTTATCCATACAACAATCACAAAGCAATACGGGCAAGGGAATCAATAAAATCACAATAGAATCCCGCCAAGAAAACAATAGACATAACAATAATATCCCGACAAGGGAAACAATATGAAAAGCAATAACATTCTGGAAAGGGAGATAATATCAAAAGCAATAACATAACGGCAAGGGAGACAATATCATAAAATGTTCAACTCAATTCTCTTTTCCACAAACTTCACAACTCAATTCTCAACTTGAGCCACCGCTCTAAAATGTTCAATCACCAATAATACTTTCACAAGGCTTTTTCAACAATAGAAATCATCATATAAAGTAGGAACAATACGAAACAAAGTCACATCAATCATAGTATAAGCCTCACGGGCATGCTTGACTTCGACGCATAGATACTCATCACCATTCCTATATGTGTACCCCAACAGTTAACACATAGCAAATAAGACATAACTCCTAATTCTCTAATCTAAGGTTAGACCAAATACTTATCTCAACTTCAACGGCCAAACTCAAGCCTCAAACACCATTTTTCCTTTAGAATTTGTCTCAATTACTTGTATCTAGTCCAAATTAATTTAACAACATCAATAAATGCTAAAGAACTGATACCCAATACTTAATTATAGGTTCTCTATCATTTTCCCCAAAAGGTCAAAAATCGACTCCGGGCCCGCTTGGTTGAAACTTGAGGTTCATACCAAAACTCGATTGTCCATTCACTCACAAGCCTAAATATGCAATTAGTTTCAAAATCCAAACTCAAAATGAGGTTTAAATCCCAATTAATCAAAAGCCATTGCTCTACCCAAATTCCTAATTTCAAACATAAAAACCCTAAATTTTTGGATGAAGATTGATGAAATGTAATGGAAAATCGAAAGAAAAAGGTTTAGAATCATATACCAATGCTTTGGGGAAGAACTTGTTCTTTGAAGATCGCATCAATGCTCTCTAGTTCTAAAAATATAAAATTATTGACTCAATCCCGATTTTGCTACTATTTTTAATTCACAGGACAGGCCTTATTTGCATTCGCGAAGGGCCTGTTGCGTTCACAAAGGGTCAAGCCTTGTTGCCATCGTGTCTGCATTTAGTGTCTCTCGTTCGCGAAGCTTTAGCTTCTCAAGACTTCGCGTTTGTGGGAAGACCGCGTTCGCATAGATAAAAAATCCCTTTCCCCCTGTTCCGGCCAAATGGCCTTCACCTTTGCGATAGCAGGTCCATGTTCGCGAAGGGTAGCACCCGTAAGTCTTTGTGTTCGCGTCCTGTTTCTCACATTCGCATATAAGGAATTGTCCTTCAGCATGACTTACCCTTCGTGCTTGCGAGAGTCCTTCCGCGAATGCGAAGAATAAAACTTCAGCATACCAGAAACAGAAAACCTGCAAACTTTTCTAAGTGTAAAAATATCCCGAGACCTATAGAATACTAACCGAGCCCTCGGGGCTCTTAACCAAACATGCATACTAACTCAAAAATATCATATGGACTTACTCATGTGATCAAATCACGAAATTAACATCTTTAACAACGAATTTAGCATCAAATCAAAGAAAAATCTCAAGAACACTTAATAAACTAAGGAAAATACCATTCAATAATACTCTCTCCTGGGAGGTTATCCTTTCCTTCTGCCTTTGGCACATTTTGTTAATAAGAAGTCATATGGTTTTAAACAATTGGAAAGATCCCATATTCTCTGTTAACACCGCTGCTAAAGCCATTAAATTCTACGCAGTAGCAGGCAGAGAGAGTAAAATGACTCCAGTCACTATAAGTGCCAAATGGGAACCTCCACTAAGAGGTCACTACAAGCTAAATACAAATGGAATAGCTGAAGATAACCAGGGATAGGGGCACTGGTGGTGTTTTTAAACATCTAGCGATAACTGGATCCTTAGATTCTTGGTAAACATGCCACACACCACCAATACCCTTGTAGAACAGATTGCATTGTTAAGGGGCATCCAAATTGCATAAATGAATTGCGTAACACCACTGGAAGTAGCCACCGACTCAACAGAGGTAATAAGATTGCTAATATTAGGAAATAGCACTTATGACTCTATTATTTCTTAAGGCAAGGTTGTTGATCCAAAGGATGGTCAGAGTAGTAGTGAAGCACAGCTATAGAGAGTAGAATAGGATGGCATTAGCAAAGGAAGGAGCAAAACCAAATTTTTAGGAAGAAAAACAATAATGACAATTCCTCCCGTGTTTGTAAAAGAATTTTTTTTTTTGAACAGACCCCCTAGGAACTGAAGTAACTAAAAATATATTAGTGTAATAGTGATAATATGGAACATGTTTTGTCCAACATAGGAGGGTTCCAGTAACAATCAGTACTTTGTATTGTGTGTGTATATATATTGACTTTACTTGTAGCATGTTTGGTTAAGTTTCTCAATTTACTTTGAAAATTATTTTTTTTATGAAATATTTTTATAAGAACCTGTTTGTATTTGGCTAATTAATTTAAAAATATTTTTCAGCGGCAACTAGTATTTGGCCAAACTTCTAGAAAGTACTTCTAAGTGTATTTTTCTCAAAAGTGGTTTAACAAAAGTATATTCGGGGAGAAACTATTTTTTCTTCTACTCAAAAACTGTTTCTGTTTCTACTCAAAAGTGCTTTCTTTTCCCACTAAAATCTTGGCCAAACACCTTAACTTTGGAAAAAAAAACTCTACGACCAAAAAAAATACTTTTAACCAAAAAGAAATTTAGTGAAAACAAAATTTTAGTCAAAAAAAAACTTGGCCAAACAAACTTTAAACGTTCTTACTTGTGACAAATAACATTATTACCATAGGCGCGAGATTTTTGCCATGCTCACCCATCACCTTTGTTTTGTTCAATAATTTCATATGTACATGTACGTGTATACATAATATGATCCTAGTGAAGAGTAAGGAGAAGCATACTATGTGTAGTTTTTCTGTTTTATTATGGAGCGACAGATGCCTTTATAAGCAAAGCCATATGCAATTTTAAAAATTATACTAAAGTGTGTGCTTTGTAATAATATTAAAAAGCAAAGCCATAAATAAGTTAAGTATGCCCTTCAAGTGATTAAAATTTTCAATCACAAATGCATAGGCGTTTGGAACTTACTGCCGGGAATGTTCAGTTTAAATAGATTTATGAGCTTTTGAATCCTAAAACCAACAAATTTTCAGAAATTTAATGGATTTTAGATGTAAAATTTACTTTAATAATTTCTCTCCTTATTTTAAGTAAAAATGCATTTAAAACTTGTCAGAGTTTGTTAGTGGTGAAACAAGAAATCCACAGTTCTTGTTCAAGGCAAAACCGGATTTAAAAATAGGTTCCATTAATAAACATGCACTGACTTTAATATTTAAAATTAACTTTGTCGATTATCATAGAAATTAGTTTGTCAATAAATGAGACTTATAAAAAAACGTAATAAAATTTTGCACCAACACAAACTAAAAGCGAAGTATTATTCCGAATAACTAAAGGAAAATGTTCATCAATCCAGTTTTGCACTATTCACGGAAATGTTATTGTCGTTATTTATGTGAAATTTGGAACTCTTGCTTTTTTTTGTTTTTTATTTTAATTTAATCTTGTTAGTTCGAACTATTGCTTGTCCAGAATGTTACATAAATACAGTTATCCTTTATAATTGGGTAAGGGCTTCCAAATGAAGTTTATAATTTTTTCAGTCAATCCATTTATTCCTGTTAGAATTTTGAGGTGGATGATTAGTCTTAAGAAATAAAAAGTAGTAGTAACGATTTTCTCAATGCATTAAGAAAAATAACTAATCCTAAATTTGATTCATGCGAAATATTAAAAAATTAAACTAGCAGGAAACTATTAAAATTAAAATATCTGGTCAAAAAATTACTGAAGTTACCTAACAAACTTGTTCTAAAATCAACAGATATTTTAAATAAATTAAAAAAAGAGAGAGTGTGTGTTACTGGCCAAGCAAGCTATGCCACCTTTACCATGAAAAGGACACAGTTTCAATAGATTTGCACAACAAACTGTAGTTTGTGGGTGGGACCAAAGATAGTTTGATCATCACTACTTTTGTTTGTTGTTATAAATATAAGGATATTTTAGAGGTTCGTAGGACATACTTTTTGTCTTTGTTTTTGTTTTACAATTGTTTTTACTTTTATTCTATGTGCCGAGGGTCGATTGGAAATAATCTCTTTATCCTTTCGGGTAAGGGTAAGGCTCGTGTACATATTACCTTTCCCAAACCTCACCTGGTGAGAGTATATTGAGTAGTAGTTGTTGTTGTTGTAGCACATAGTCATCAACAGCAACTGTCCTATGAATTTCCAGCTCAATCATCAAACAACAATTTTCTCACTAAAATCTGCCAATTACCTAAGTGCCCTTTATTTTCTTTTTTCTTTTTTCTTTTTTCTTTCTCTTTTCCAGCTGTGCTTTTGTTTTTCTCTTTTTGGTCCACGAGTTACTCTTTTTTTCTTGTTGTAGAAAGCAAAAACCTCCTCTTCTCTTTTGGTTGTTCTTTTTTATTGGGTTTAGATCTCAATTTTCAAGAAATATAGAGTAATATATATTTATTTTTTTTGGCCTCCGCTTCTGTTTCTTTACTCAGATTCATTTTGATTTCTCCTTAGTGTTTTTTGGTAGTTGATGACTTATTTTGATTCTTCACATTTCAATCAACAATCTAAAGGTTCTGTTTTTAAATGCTTTACTGTATTGGTGATCTAAAAATTTAATCTTCGATCTTCATAGCCATTAATAGAAAGTTTAGGGTTAGGATTAAGGGGCTAGGTTATATTACTTTACATTACAAGATTTAGAATTTTCGGTTTACAGTTATGTATAGCCTTGCATTGTAATTTAGGTTTTAGGATAGAAAAGTTGTCTTTTACTGCAAATTTGTAGTTGCTGATCTGAGAATTTATTTTTGCATGCTCTTTCTTTAACAGAAAAGTGGAGAAGAAGATACGTTGAATATTTTTAGGAAATAGAAATTTTGCTTTTATTTGGTTGCCAGAAAGCAAATTTATCAGCTTTCTCAACAAAATTGGATTTGTTTGCTAATGGCAAAAAACTTAACTGAGTGGAAACAAGATGGGGATTTTGGTTAATGGGATTTCTTGCTTTTGATGATTGATATTTATTGCTGATATTTTCTATGCAGGTCCAGTGAATTAAGCTCTTTCAAAAGTTTTGCTTGAAGAAAAACTCTTCATTATTGGACTAGGTAAATTTTTGCATCATTACTTGGCTTCTGATTCTGGGGTAGGGGTAAGGCTGCTAACATCTTACCCTCCAAAGACCCCACTTATGAGAAACTAATAGGGTTGTTGTTGTTGTACTTGGCTTTTGATTCTCTGTAGACGTTCCAGTACTAATTATGTTATGTCAAATGTTAATTCTTAGTACTAGACTAGATAAATGTTTCATGCTTTACAGAAATATGCATGAAAAGCGATACAAGAAATGGCCAAAATGGCTGCTTTGGTGCTTTCAAACTGGTCGCTCCAACCGTTTCTCTTCAAAATGACCGGTGATCACATTCTATTTATATCATTTTGCCATCGATACTAGCAAAAGAAGTATGGGGAAAAAGGGACATGGATGAGAAACTACTGCTGTTACTTCCTCTGAGCAGACCACTTAATCTATTTCTACTTGAGCTCCAAAAGGAAACTAAATCATTCGATTCCCTATCTGAGAATGTTAGAAAAACAATTAAAAAAAGTAGTTTATGGGCTAAATATGAAATTGATTCTTTTACCTATATGCAGATGGATTTGAATGCTGGTTTTGTTAAAAGAAACTATGGGACTTGATTTCAGACTAACAGACTCTTTTTGCTTGGTGAACTTGTTGTGTCTTCCTTGAATTGCTATACCTATATGCAGATGGATCTGTCAATATTTCTTTTTCGTTATCCAGGTTCCGGTTCCAAATGGGACTCTCACAATATCCAACTCCAGCAGATGCAGGAGTGTTGTGTGTGATTCTGGTTAACACAGCCATATCTATCTCTGTTGTTAAGGAGATAGTTCGGTCTATTCTTCATGTGATTGGCATCCACTTTGCATCTTCGGAAGAATATTCTATTGAAGACCCGTTTGAATGTCGTGGTATCCCCTCGGGTTCATATATGGAGGACTTCCGAAGCCGAACCCCTGCAGTTCATTATGATTCAGTGTGTACATCTAATCAAGAATGCTCGGTATGCCTGGCAGATTTTAACCATGATGTAGAAATAAACCGCCTCTCATGTGGCCATGTTTTTCATAAGCTGTGTCTCGAGAAATGGATCAAGAATTGGAATGTCACCTGTCCTCTTTGCAGGCATTACATTCTGCCTCAAGAAGGTGAGGAAGATACTTGTCCAATGTGAATTTGTGAGGCTACTACTCCATCTGTTCGAGGTGTTCCTATGTACAGCTACTAGTGTACAGATCGAATAGATGGATGCCTGATCATCGTAATTCTGTAGCTTGTTAAATTGTAATACTCTGCGTCCTCTCATAGTGACGGGTCTCTTTGTTGTGACCAAGTGTTCATACATTGTTGTACATATATATATTATGACTTTTCCACTTGGGATGTTCTCCATCTTCTAGCAATAAAGGGAACAATTTACTGGTTGATTGATATGATGAAATATCACATAATCCTTATAGGCTATGTTGCTCGGACTCTTCGAAGATATTGTCAGGTGTGTGTCGGATCCTTCAAAAGCAGTGTATTTTTGGAAGATCTGACACGGGTGCGGCAACATTTTGGAGAGTCCGTGCAACATAGCTGATAGTGTATTTGCATTTTCCGGAAGAGTTACCAGAAAAAGGCACAGAGGTTTCAGTTTCCTGTAAAATGGATCTTCCTGCTCTTTCATTTTCCTCTTATTTTCTCTGTCTGCAGCTGAACTCTTTGAATAAGAGGAGCAGGAGGGAAGATGGAGAAAAGAAGATTAAAAAATTAGAGGTCTAGGGTTCTAGAGGAAAGTTAACAGTGAAAGAAGATGATAGTGAAAAAGTGGTTAAAACCTTTTCTTCCTTTGAGATTCATGTTAGGGACTTTCTACTTTTCCTTTCCTCATTTTTTTTTCTTTTCATTGTGGTGGTGTGGGGGGTCTCTATCTTGAATTAGACTCCCTTTAAGTACATAGCATTATGCACACAAATAAAGCAATAATAGTAGTACTGTCCTTTTTTCAGTTGCAGGACCTGTCTCTCAAAATTCAAAATATTGATCTTCCGATATGGAGCACTCATTCAGAGTTAAGTTTGATAGACGATTATGTAAAGAACTAGCAATCATTGATCAGAAAACCATTCCCGTCTGCTAAGCCTCGATAGCCAGAGTCACTCTATACTTATGTTAGGTGAGAGGTAGCAAACGTTTGGTTAAATAGTTAAGATGCACACAAGTTAAGCCCAAACATTATCATTATTAACAAAAAAAGATGTGCACAACTGACAGAGTCCCTAAGGCTGAGAATCACAACTGCATTTAAAGGTTTAATGTTTTTTTTTTGAAATTTCTAATTGGACGCGCATACTCAATAGTAAAAAGACGGTGCATCAAGCTAAACTATCCATTGCATCATCCGAGATTAAGGCTGTTAAGTGTGGCGGTTCCGAACCGGACCGGAACCGCGGTTCTGTCGGTTCTGCCGGTTCCAGTTCCGCGGTTCCGGTTTCGGCGGTTCCCCGGAACCGTGATGGAGCGGTTCCACCTAAACCCGTCAACCGGGCCGGGTTGACCCGGGACCGGCCCGGACCGGAACGGTATAACCCGGGACCGGACCGGACCGGACCAGTAGGGGGGCCGGGCTGGGCTGGATTGATAGGGGGTAGGGGGTTTGTCCATTAATAATTTTTTACTCCAAACCAGACCGGACCGGCCTGGTAACATGAACAGTACCGTGAACCGGTACAGTCCGGACCTGACCGGCCCGGTTCAACGGCAACTTATTTTTTTTTATTTTTTTTTTTATTTTTTGAAATGGTTGGGCCCACATTTCTGTTGGCCAACGACTAATTTTACAAAAATGGCCATTTTTTCATTATTTTTTTGTATTTATTAATTTACAATATTAACCCTTCTTAAAATCTATAAATACCCTCATCTCTTCTTCATTTCTTCACTCAAAATTCTTATCTCAATCTTAATTTCTTAATTCACAAATTATCAATCTATCTCTCTTCCCTTCAATTTGCAAGATTTCATATTTGATCAAGTGCTCAATTATTGTCGAATTCGGTGCACTCCTTCCAACTCTTTCTCTTATTTAATATTTTAATAGCATATTTAATTTAAGCTTATATTTTCATTTTTACAATATGCTTAATGATGCTAGTCCTGTAGCTTCTGGTAGTACTAGTAATAGTAATGACCCAACTTCTAATCGTAAAAGAAGAAGTCCGGTATGGAATTTTTTTGAAATAATAGAAGGTACTAATAGTATTAAGTGCAAACTTTGTAACGAAACTTTTCAACATTTGACCGAAGGAAATTTAGGAGGGACTGGAACACTTACAAGACATATGAGAGCTGTCCATCCCATAGAATGGATCAATAATTATGGGAAGCAATGATTTGTAACTTGTAAGTTTTAGACTTTTAGTATGTTTGACTGTTTGTTTCAGAGATTGGATTAGATAGATCGGAACGAAGAAATCAGGAAAGGAAGATGTTCACAGTTCATACTTCATAGCTCAGAAGACGAAGAACTTTAACTTGGAGATATTGATTATGATGAAGATGAACTGATGAAGTGATGCAAAACATTTGAAATTACTACTTCACTATAAAAAATGTAAACATTTCATTTTTACTTACTCATTTGAAATTGAGAAATAAAGTAGCACTTGCAATTATTGTAAATTTTTCACATCTTACTTGTTCATTCAATGATTACAAAGTATTACTATAATTATAACTTAATAGTTATACTTAATTTTAAAAAAATTAAAAATATAATAAACCCGGGCCGGCCCGGCCCGGCCCTTTCAACCCGTAGCCCGTATGGTTCAATTGTAACCCGAACCAACCCGGCCTCTTAGCAACCCGTTACTGTTCGACCCAACCCGGCCCGGATCGGAACCCGGACGGGTCGGAAAAAATCCGACCCGGCCCAGACCGGTAGACCCATTAGACACGTCTGGTTCCACCCGTTGGAACCGCGGAACCGGAACCGCCAGAACCGGAACCGGAACCGGACCGGTTCAAGCGGTTCCATCCGGTTCCAAACGGTTCCGCAACGGTCCGATTTTTTTTAAAAAAAAAATTTTTTAAAAATTTCCAAACGGCTCTTTTTCAAAATTAGCCGTTTGGAATTTTCAAAAATAGCCATTTGGCCCCCAAACTTTATATAATTACACAATTTTCCATTTTTCAACTATAAATACTCCCTCATTCTTTCATTTTAATTCACCAATTCATCAATATCTCTCAATCTCTCTCAAGCACTCTTTCAATCTTTCTAGTACAAGTGCCTAATTTATTGTTGCAAATTCGTGAAACATTGTGAAGTTGTTAAATTGAAGTTTTCAAGTGTTCAATTTCAACGATTTTCAATTTTCAAGAAGTAGTTCGTCAATCCGGTAAACTCGTTTCAACTCTTACGTACTAAGAATATTTTTGTGTGTTGTTATTTTGCTAAATTATAATTATTATGGCATTTTCATTGAAAAATATGTTCGGAAAAGGAAAATCTAAAACCGGTGAAAGTAGTCGCCAAAATACTACCCCTCCCCCGGCTCCCCGACCTAGAAAAGATAAACAAGTTCAAAGTAGTAGCCAACCTAGAAATACTAATGAAACCTTCGGAATCATTGATAGTGATCACCCATGTTTTCAATTTAGCGATGTTGATTTTCTACATGATGTAGCAGTTGGTGATAGAATAGACGATGATATTATGAATATTCTTTATCCTAATGCACCTATCTTAGAGGGAAATGAGGATGATGATGATGACGAAACCCAAGCTCCGGTAGATTTAGATGATACACCTACTAGTCCTGCTACTAATGAACCGGAACACCCACCCGTACAAACTCCCACTTTTAGTAGACAACCTCCTAAACATTCAGAAACTTCATTAGTTTGGCAATTTTTTATTCAACTAAGAGAACAAAATAAGGCTAAGTGTAAATCTTGTAGAAAATTACTTGTGCATAGGTATACTGGAGATCGTAGCGGCACAGGTAGTTTAGTTAAACATATAAAATTACACCCTAGCGATAAGGCTACATATTTCCAATTGAAAGCGCAACAAGAGGGGAGGACAAGTCCTGATTCTACAGTTAACCCAAGTACTGGTTCAAATCTAGTTCAACCAGGAATAAACACAGTCACCGGAGGTATATTGTATTACGATCCAAATAAGGATCGTGAAGAATTAGCTAAAATGATTACTGTTATGTGTTTGCCTTATTCTTTTGCTTCTAATCCTGCTTGGATTCATTATATTAGAAGAGTATTTAATCCTACGTATAAAGATTGTCCTCGCGTCACAGTTAAGGCCGACATTTATGAATACAAGCATGAATATGAACAATACTTGCGTTATTTATTTACCCATATAAGTAATCGTATGCCTATTACAACTGATATTGGTAGAAGTAATAATGATTGTGATTATCTAACCGTAACCAGTCATTGGATAGACGAAGACTGGACAATGCAAAAACGCATTATTGCATATAGAATAATTAATTCACGGCACACGGGTAAGTTTATTGCTAACACTGTTTCAGATGTATGTAGATATTTTTGTTTTAGTGATAAAATAATGTCAATTTCCATGGATAACGCTAGTAGCAACACTAGTGCAATAGGTATTTTAACTAGAACACTTAATCCTGCTTTTACTAATATTTTTCATGTTAGATGTATATGTCATATTTATCATTTAATTGTTGGTGATGGTATGAGAATTTTAAACATAAAAATGGAAAAGGTTAAATTCGCTCTTAATTGGCTTTTTTATTCTAACCGTAGAAGTAGACTTAGAGAATATTTTAAAAAATGTGACGAATATGGCCTTAGATAAAGAAAGGTTCCTAAACCTTGCCCGACTAGGTGGAACTACATGTACGAAAGTTTAGTAGTGGCATACGAATATAGAAACTCAATTAACGCTACTTATAATTCTCGAGATTGTGGGGAGGAAGATAATGACATGCTAACTAATCAAGATTGGACTAACGTTAAAATTCTTTTAGATTTTTTAGAACATTTTCATGTGGCTACAACTGCTTTATCTGGCCAATATTATCCAACTATTTCTAACTGTTTAGTTTATATTGCCGCACTTGCTAATTTGTTTGTTGATTTTAACGAGGGAGGGGAAATTTATGAAATTGCAATTAGTGAAATGAAAAAGAAGTTTAAAAAATATTTTTTTCCAATCCCTCCTATATTTGGTGTGGCTGCTATGTTAAATCCTACTATGAAAGTAGGAGGTCCTAACTTTTGGTATTCTACTATTTATCAAGCTTTAGATCATGAAGAAGAAGAAATGGCTACACTATCTGATGCGAAAGCATCAATTACAGTGAATGCTCAAACTGTTTATAATGCTTATAAACAGGCGTTAGAGCATGCTAGGCCTAATATTCCAACCCCTACTTTGTCCATATCACAGGCGCCTAAAAGAGTTGCTGGCTTAACAGCTCTTAAATCGTGGACGGAGTTCAGGGGTACCCAAGGTGAAAATGTAGATGATTTTTCCCATCTAAATGAGCTTCAAGTTTATTTGTCGCAGGGACTAGAGAATGAGAATCCAGACGGCTCTTTCGACCTTTTGGATTGGTGGAAGGCAAGGGAAAAGCATTTTCCCATTCTTGCAAGGATGGCTCGGGATGTTCTGTCGATTCAAGCGTCAACTGTTGCATCAGAGAGCGCCTTTAATCAAGCAAGACTACAAATAGGTGATCACAGGGCGTCGATGCGGCACAGCTTGGAAAAATCAGTGCATAGTACACAATATATATTATACTAGTAACATAGCACACCATATAAAATATATTCTACAATATACTAATGACTACTATACAAGATATTGATTTAAAAAAAATCAGAACCGCCGGGAACCGCCAGAACCGCGGAACCGGAACCGCCAGAACCGGAATCGGACGGTTCCGGAACCGTATGGTAGAGGTTCCGGCTCCGGAACCGCCAGAACCGCAGAACCGGAACCGCCAGAACCAGAACCGCAGACCCAAATAGACCCAGAACCGGAACCGGATACAGCCTTATCCGAGATGGAGAAATTAGACGTGTAATTTCTAGCTTCAGTTTTAATTCACCATTTTTTGCCAGTAAATATTGGTGGGATTGTCTGAAAACAGAACAAATTTCAGTCCAACAACAAGGTTTTGGAGTAACAAGCCATAGGGGCTTCCAAATAGCTTCGCAAAAATTAGTATGAAAATCAAAATATATATGTGTTTCTTCATTTGATGAATCAATTTTTTCTTTTTTTGTCTTCTGGTACAGTAACCTGAGTTATAGTTTATAATGTAACGGTTTGTAAATATTTGGAATTGAGATTTGACATAGAACCTTCTGGATAAGAAAAGCCGTAAGGCAACAATGAAGAAACGAGAGAGAAGTATCTGAGAATCTGTTATTTTGATATAAAATGAACATTGGTTTCATAATGAATTTAACTATTGTGTATATATATTTACAAGTACAACTGGGTTTGAATATAACTATTGTGTGTATATATATTTACAAGTACAACTGGATCGGATCGCACCCTTTAAATACAAATAGATCTGTGACTGCTTATTTGTGGTTTGTGGCCTGTTGTTGCTTTAAGATAGATTGTTGTATGTTGGGTTGTGAATCATCATATTGGGCTCTAATACGCCCCCACCCCACCCCCCGGCAAGCTAGAAGGGGAACCCATTCCAAGCTTGGAAATAAAGGCATGTTGTTGAATCCCCGGAAGAGACTTAGTGAAGATATCGGCCAATTGAGAAGTAGTTGAAATGGAACGAAGATTGATGACCCCAGCAAACAGGTCAATGCGCACAAAATAGCAATCCAACTCGATGTGTTTAATTCGTTCATGAAACACATGGTTCTTAGCAATTGAACTGTTGCTTGATTGTCACAGAATATATCAACAGGCGTGAGAGAAGAAACCCCAAGTTCATCAAGAAACCGTAGAATCCAGGTGATCTCAGCAACCAACAATCGTAATGCTCTATATTCTGCCTCAGCACAAGACAAATGCAATTGTAGGCTGTTTCTTGGATTTCCAAAAGACAATGCATCCACAAAAAAATAAAATAAAGCAACTAACACATTTCCTAGAATCACTGCAACTAGCCCAGTCAGAGTTACAATAACCTTGAAGTGAAAAATCTGAAGTAGCAGAAAGACGCAAGCCTAAGCAAGAAGTACCATCCAAGTATCTAAGCACATGCAAAGCAGCATCTAAACGAGGAACTTTGGATGCTGGCATAAACTGACTTAAGTGTTGAACAGTGAAGATAATTGAGTTTTCCCACAGGTCTTCTATACATAGAAGGATCATACAAAAGATCACCCAATTCAGTGGACAATTTCACATGTAGATCAAGGGGAGCCACCACAGAGGAGACATCAAAACAGTGAAATTCAGAAAGCGTATCCATAATGAACTTATGTTGACCAATGAGAAATCCAGAATTCTCTTTAGTAATTTCTAAACCAAGAAAATAATGAATTTTTCCAAGGTCCTTAATCTTAAATGCAGTATCTAGAAAATGTTTAAGGTTGTCAATTTCAGTCAGATCGTCCCCAGCAGCTAAAATATCATCCACATACACAACAATCACAATTAAAGACCCATTAATTAACTTAGTAAACAAAGAGTAATCATTGAGACTAGGATGAAGACCTTTAGATTGAATAGCTAATGATAATTTGGCATACCATTGTCTTGACGCATGCCTCAGTTCATAAAAAGACTTATTTATCTTGCAAGCAAGAGTAGATGAAAAGGTAGGAAAATCATATTACACATTTAGATCGGGAGGGATATTCATAAACACTTCTTCATCTAAATTCCCATGTAAAAATGCATTATTAACATCCATTTGGAAAACACTCCAATTTCTTTTCACTGTAATAGACAATAAACATCTGATAGTAGTAAGCTTTACCACAACAAAAAACATTTCACTGAAATCAATACCTTCATATTGATTGACCCTCCTAATGATTAGTCTAGCTTTATACCTTTCGATAGAGCCATCAGCCTTTTGTTTAATCTTATGCACCCATTTACAAGGAATGGTCTTCTTCCCTAGAGGAATAGATACAACAATCTAAGTATTGTTAGCCTTCGGGGCTTGAAATTCTTTAACCATTGCATCCTGCCAAGTAGGATTGGATATTGATTGATGATAAAATTAAGGTTCCAGCATACAAGACACAAGAATTGAAAAAGTAAGTTTAGAATTAGATACATAAGTACACACATAATCACCCAAGTATCCAGGAGTTTGATAAACTCTGGTGGACTTTCTAAGAGTAGGAACAGGAGGATCACATGGAAGAAGTCTGGGAGATCTTCTGAGAGAAGGAATAGATCTGCATAAAGGAATGGAAGTAAAAGATGGAATAGTAGGAAAAGATGTTGAAGAAGGGAGAGGATCTAGAGAAGAGTTAGGATTATTCATAGGAGAATGTGCAAGACAAAAACAAAAGAGGAAGGAGGAAATAGATGAATTGAGGAAGAATCAGAGAAAGGGAAAACGTGTTCATGGAAAACTACATCTCTAGAATGAAAAATGGTGGAAATGGACAAATTCATAAGCTTATAAGCTTTCTTCCCAGGACTATAACCAATGAAAACAAATGATATTATTTAGGATTTGAATTTATCTCTATGAGATTTTGGCACAGTGTGGAGAAGGAAACTTGTTTATCAAATAGGTGGCAGTTAGTACACATTCATCCTGGTACTTGATTGTGCGTTTAGATTGGAAAAGAAGTGCTCTTGTTGTTTTTGGCAAATGTTTATGTTTTTGTTCTACCACACCATTCTGTTGAGGTGTGTGGACAAGAAGTTTGATGTAATATGCCTTGAGAAGAGAAGAAAGTGATTGCCTCATAACTACTGCCTAACTCAAAGGCATTGTCATATCTAAAAGCTTTGACATGATAACAAAACTGAGTTTGGATCATAACCACAAATGACTTAAGATGGTGAATTCATTTGATTTGGATGACAATAAATAAGTCGATGTTGCCATGGTATAATCATCTACAAAAGTAATGAAGTATTTGATATTATTATAGGTTTGTGTATGATAAGGTCCTCAAAATCGTTTCAAGCAAAGTTGGAAGTTGGCCGCAAGAAAGAAATTGAAGTTGAAAACATACGATTTTTTGCGCCAGGTCCAGTGCCTCGCACTGGCATAGACGCTGAGGGTGGAGACTTTTCCTATTTGGCCCGAGACAGTTATTTTGGCCCTACCTTGTCCCAACTTACATAAAAGGGGTCCTAAACCAATTATTGAGGGGAAGAACGTTTTTGAAAGGAACTTTTGACAAGGAGAAAGTACAGAGCCACCGTGGAGGCCGAGTTTTATATTTTTTTTCCGCCAAACTTAGTAATTTATATGTTTTTTGTATGTTTGTTGTTTGGTTACCATGTCTATGTGGAGCTAAACTTCACATTCCAGGGTTGTGATTCTTTCATGACTATTTTTATTCGATGTTGACTTTGAATTCTTGATTTGTCGTATTGGTTTATTTATTCAATCTTGCGCTTAATTATTTAATTGGTTGATCACCAATTAAATTCTAGAATTGCTTATAGGATTGAGTAGAGAAAATTCTTGAATCTGGGCATCAGGGAACGGATTCGCAGTTAGGATAAACATATACATGATTGCCTTGCTGGGTTGATTTACAGGAATTACAAATGTGTTCTTGTTAGTTCTAATTTCATAGACATATATGTGTTAGGTTAGCTTGAATAGGCGAGTAAGAACTCGACAGATTCTTATGAGCAATATTAATTCCCTCAACCAATAAACTAGATGAATTAGTTAGTCAATTCAACTGAAGAATACAATAGGAATGTTAGATAGCTCATAACCCTAGATTGTTTTAATTACATTGATAACATAAAAACCCGCTCTTCCTCTGTTCAGAGTTTATTATTTATTTCTTTTTTGTTTAATTACTTTAGCATCACTTCTTTTGGGTTTAATCCTTGATTAGATAATTAGGATAGTCGGATCTAACTAATAGTTGATAACAAGTCCTTGTAAATTCGACACTCTATCTTATCACTTTATTATTTGATGACCGTGTATACTTGTGTGTACATTTGGCTGCCAACATGTGCCTAGCAAGTGAAATGTTAGGCGCCATCACGGTCCCGATGGTGAGAATTCCAGGTCGTATCAAAAGTATTTTCTTTTATTTCAATAAAATAAGTACTTTATTTTCATGATTTTCAAAAAGCTATTTTTTCACAAAAAGAGTACCATCTTTTATGATGTAGAAAAAGTTTTTTTTTTCACAAAATGAGTATTTTCTTTTCCCGTTATAGAAAAGGTATTTTCGTTTAATGTTGTAGATAGAGTAGTCTGCCTAATAATTTCAACAAAATGATATTTTCTTTTCATGTCGTAGAAAAGCATTTTCTTTTTTTTCAACAAAAGGAGTACTTCCTTTTCATGACATAAAAAAAATTTTTTACCCAGTATAATCTCACATGTACGCATAACTTATCCTTACTTGGAGAGGTATAGAGGTTGTTTTTGATAGACCCTCAACTTAAGAAAAGGTGGAAAGGAATAATGGGGGAGAAGAAGAAGAAGAAGAAGAAGAAGAAGAAGAAAGGAGGGGGCGAAAGCAGGAAGAGGGAGGAAAAATACGATAGGCAAAGAGGAGAAAAAGTAGCATCAAATAGTAATCGTTAGGGAGCAATAATATTCATGAAAATGGGAGAAAAGGTAGCATCAAATAGTAACCGTCAGGGAGCAACAAAATTCAGTAAAAGGGGAGAAAAATTATCATCAAATAGTAATAATCTGGGAGCAACAATCCCAGTAGAAATTTTTTCAAAAACAATGAATATGATTGCTAAATATCAAATACAATAACAGATAAGAAGGAAGTAACTTACAGCCCACAACAAGAATATTACTAGTACTACTGGTAAATCTAGGAGAAACTCATAACTACCTTTCAATCCACCACATTAATCATTGACCTTCGCACCTTTCTATCGCTAGTCATATCCTCAGTTCGGTGAAGCACCGACATGTCCTGCCTAATCACCTCTCCCTAATACTTCTTTGGCCTACCCCTGCCCTTCCTCAAGCCTACCATGGTCAATCTCTCACACCTCATGACCAAAGTATATATGTCTCTCCTTTTCACATGCTCAAACTATCGCAGCCTCGATTCCCGCAACTTGTCTTCCACGGATGCCACTCCCACCTTATCCTTAATAACTTCATTTCTGATCTTGTTTTTCCTGGTATGTCCATATATTTATCTCAACAACCTCTTTTCTGTCACGCCATCTTTTAGACATGGGACTTTTTGACGGGCCAACACTCAGCTCCATACAACATAATCGGTCTAACCACCACCCTATAAAATTTGCCCTTAAGTCTAGGCGACACATTCTTATCACATAAAATCCCCGAAGCTAGCCTCCATCTCATCCAATCCGCTCCAATGTGGTGAATAACATCCTCGTCAATTTCACTGTTTCATTGGATTATAGACCCAAGATACTTGAAACTATTTTTTGTAGGAATGACTTGAGTATCAATATTTACTTCTACTTCTTCTTCATGTCTCTCATCACTGAACATGCACTCCCAGTATTCAATTTTGACATACTCAACTTGAAACCTTTGGATTCATACGTCTGTCTCCAAACTTCCAACCTAGTGTTCATACCCCCTCGCGTATCGTCAATCGATACTATTTCATCAGCAAATAACATACACCATAGCGCCCTCCCTTGTATGTGTTGTGTCAGCACATACGAGGCTAAATGTGCGTATCCTAAGGCTAGTTCCATTAAAGATGGGAGGTGGGCAGGCAACGAAAGCTCATTTAGCGGAGTAAGATGCAGGCACCTACAGTCTGAATGAGAAGTTTTTGATTCATCTCATTAGAAGTAGACAAAAATTAAGCCATCATCAGATATACAAAATACTACAGAATTCCATGGCTTTCTAAGCACATTAGGCCTAGCTAGAATGAGTTTCTGAGCTTCCCAAATTCAAGGAGTTTGTTTGCATGTCTCACTGAAATAGCAATAACATTTTGATATTGCCAATATGACTCCAAGATATAAAAGAAAGCCTCGAGTGCCACAGTTTATCATGTGCTTTTATGATGTCCAGCATCTTAACTTATCCAAAAGATTCTTTTAAAAAAACACATTATGTACCTCTTTGCTTCGTGATAATAATGTAAAAGACAAACTAAAGTTAAATAAAAGAAAAAAATAGAAAATCACAGAAACTCTTGCGCATCGGCTAGATTTTAAAATTTCCAATGTACCAAGAGCTTTAAAAGCTGTATCACACCAATTTACCCCACCAGGGTCACCACTGTAACTAATCCAGTAAAACTGAAAGAAGGCAGCATCTTGCTTGTGCCAAGCACCAATTCAACAGTCCAACTACGCCTGTTTCTAATGTCAAAACTAGCTTTACAGATAAAGAAGATTGGAGCGACAAAGGGAAGAAAATGTATGAAAATCCCCTAAAAATCACATTGCTTTAAGAAGCCCTAGACCTACCAAAGAAGGATATATAGGAAAGAAACTCGAAAAATTGACTGAAAAGAAAAGAGTTAATGCTGAACTATCGAAGGGCTACCAAAATGTAAGGGAAAATCTATTTGCTTATGCCTGCCTGCCTGCCTCAAAACTAAAAAGCTGTCACTATTCGTTACAGGAGGATATACTCTTTGCATCCTCAATCCCAAGCAAGAAAAGTGATACCTCATCGTTTTTTCCCCTAAGAGGGGCATCTCTCATAGATTTACAGTCAACCTGCACAGTGATTGTCTTTTTGGCATTTGCTGGATGCTTCCTCCATCTCCAAACTAATCGTAACCCCAAAATTCCAATCAATAATTTCATTTCTTTTCTTTGTGGCTTACAAATGACAGGAACAGCTCCTTAGTAGCTACTTGGCCAGTTAATTTGTGAATGTTGAGGCTGCTGGTAGACAGTGGCTGTTGGTCCTACCATATCCGGACCAGCCATCGTCTGTGACTGTTGCATAAGTGGATGAACCGTCTGTGCAGTCACCGGTTGTGCTGGATGATAAAGACCAGCAAGGTTTCCGTGGCCAGGTTGTGCGGGAGTAAAAGCCACTTGACCCTGGGGTAGGTTAAAAAAAGAACTTGCTTGCAAGCTGGATAAATCTCGGCCTGGAGTAATCCACACACCTGAGCCCTCACTCTGCAAAAAATAAAATTGTTCATATCTGTAAAAGACATAAATAAAGTAAAAACATAAGAGAGATGATAAACACAGCCAAGAGAGAAAAGATCAGAATCAATGGGCTCAGGGCTCAGTCCCTACATAATGATGCTATTTCAGAACAATCAACTTTAAACTTGGAAACCTTTATAAGAATTAAGAGGTGGACACAGAATCAAGGTTACACGTTAAATTATCTCAAACGACAAAAGTTTTGATACTCATCTTTGTCACTACTCCAAAACTCAAAGCAACCAATATACGAAATTATTTACTACACAAGTCAGAAGGATAAATCATAGCAAAAGCTCATTCACAAATTAGATTTACAAATGAAAGCAAATATCTCAGTTTCAAAGGAGAAGCCTTTCCAGACAGACTGGAGAAACATGCCAGTTCAATTTATCAATGTACACGTCCCCACAATCAGCAGGTTGATTCGCTCAAGAGCAAAGGTGCGACTGAAGAAAAATATTACTCGACACCCGCACAAGAACAAAGGGATCGTGGAAACTTCCTCAAAAGGACCGCCATGTAATTACATCTATTTTGCAACAACCTCGAAGAAAGGAAACAAAAATTCAAAATATTGAAGGCAAAGTATACACAACACTCCAAGGAAACCCTTAGAACCTCCACAAAGGAGGACTACCATCTAAAGCAAATATATACACACATGCATACACTAATAATACACACGCAAACATCGTATATAGAAACTCCGGAAACTGCAAGAAAGTACATATATATTTACTTTTTCCGAGTGGTCTCGGCAAAGGGGTGTCGCGAAGGGGTGTCGGACTGCCACCCTTGGGGCTATGTGAGTCAGCTACTGCCCCTCCCTCCCCCCAAAACCCCCAGTGTTGAGATCCAGCACCACCAAGTTTCTCCAGCATATATGTACTCCCTCCGTTTCAATTTAGATGAGGTAGTTTGACTCGGCACGGAGTTTAAGGAAAAAAAACTTTTAAAACTTGTGGTCTTAAAATCTTAAGGGGTGAAGCTTTGTGGGGCTATAATATTTGTGTGGTTATAAAAGCTTCTCATTAAGGATAAAATGAGTAAATTGAAGAATTTAAAGTTGAATTATTTTCAATTGTAGAAATGTGTCATTCTTCCTGGAAAGGACTAATAAGGAAAGTGTGTCATCTAAATTGAAACAACGGGAGTATCATTTTAGACAATGTACAAATGAAAATTTACAAGTACCATACTTATCCAAAAGAAAATTTACAATTACCATATTGCATTCGGATAAATTATCATATAATTATCAATTAAAATTCAGAACTAGTTTCATCAATTCTCAGCTCCAATCAGTTTTAAGCCCATCATCATACTGCTCAAAGCATTTCAAATTCTCAAGCAATGATTATTTTTACATGGTTTTCTTTCACTTTATTTGGCAAGGTTAGAATGATGCAAATATCTTTTCACTAGGGATAAATCAATATAGACCCTATTACTCATTTCTCTTTCTCCGTCCTTTTTGGGATAGCACCCCCTTGCTGCTGAACTCAGGAGATGTTGATCTTTCATCACTACACAATCTCTTTGTTCACCGTTCGAGATGATGCAAATAATGTCAAGTAAATATTTCAATATCGAAAAAAATAATATCAACATTGATTTAAACTAAACACAAGACCAACCTGTTGTTGCCCATTCACGTGAACATTGTTTTCCTTAAATTGAGCAGCAGAAAGATCATCATTAGAAGCATGGTTTCCAGCTGCTGTAGTTGAACTAGGGTTATAGTTGGCTGTGGAGGATCCATATGGCCCATATGAGCCGGGCACTCCACTGTGAGTTGAGTTTCCCACATTAGCTCCTGGCCTATATTGTGAATGTGAGTATCTACCAGCAGCAGCGGATGGTGGAGGTGGATATACGCCACCAGCCTGAGGTTGCTGGGGAAATGCACCATTGCTTAAGAATTGATGGATGGCTGTTGGTGGAACATAATATGGGGAAAAGTAGTGAGCATATGGAATATAATTTGGAGGATAATGGGGCAGATGCATCCCTGCAGCTTGTCGAAATACAGGGAGAGGTTGCTGAGTTACAGCTGCTGAACTTTGCATAAGCCCAGCAGCTTGAGTTGCAAGTGGTGTTGGAGCCGCTGTAGATAAAACAAGTGTGTTTCCTCCCTGCAAATCATTCTAAATACATATCACTAAGTACCTTAGTGTTGAGATCACCTGAAGTTAGTAAGTTCAACATCAAACAGGTGACCCAGGAAATAAAACTATTTTCCTGTGCAAATTATTAACAAATACATGTGCTATACTTCTGTGGAGAGTTATGATGGCACAAAAATCACCAAAACGTAAATAAAGTTTGTCCCGTCATAAATACAGAAGGGACTGCTAGCACCAAGCACACGATTACTGCAGATTGTCAAAAGCTATCTTGAATAGATTTACCCTATACTGGTGGGTCACTGCAACATCTAAGAAGAACTCATACCATTAGCATGAACCTTCTACTGAATCGAAAATTTGGTAAAACATCAATTTCAAACAGCAAAAGTAGGCATCTCAATACTTATAGAACTTAGAAAACATTTGCTTAAACATGACTCAGGCTTCTAAGAATGTAATTCCAAACATTTCATCTATGTACACTACACTACGGAAATTATGTACAGTGTGTGAAAAGGATTGTATAATTCCCTAAAAATATCTATTTCTTATCACATTTTCTTGAACTATACAAGTCATAAGTTTATGTAAAAAGTCAACCCACGAGAGACATTGAACTGAACCCTGCTAGAACTGCCACCATGATAATAATTCTGATTTGCACCAATAAGAGCTTTTCACTGGGTTTTTAGCAGAAAAATGAACTCTCCATCTAGGCTAAGCACATCATTAGTAAAGGAAATTAAACAATGGACATGTTAAGAAAGCAGAAAGGAGGAACTAATTACTATACAAGGGAATACAATAGACAGAAAAACCGTTGATGCAAAGAAGGACAAGGGAAGCAGCAAGAGGAGGGTGGTTGTAGTTTCTTTTTTTGGGGGGTTTGGGGTTGGGGGGGGGGGGGGGGGGGGGAAGTAACAGAGTTTCTACCGTTACCATTCCGTGGTAGACTCTGGTAATCGTCACATTTGGCTATCATTGATCCAAGCTGTACAATAATTGCAACAATAGTCCTGTCTAGAGTACCAACTTTAGGAGGAAAAACAATTCAAAAATGGTTGTAATTTGGTACTTGATGAATCCCCACCCCCGTGACGAACTTTGATCATGATAGATTTTAAGACCATAAGTCCAATTTATTCCAACTCGTCTAGTCCAACTTTAAGGGAAGAGAAGGCAAGGAACCAGAGAAGTGGGAATATAAGTAGAAGTGAGGTGACAAGCATATTCCAATACTCAGTCAAAGGCGTAACTTAGTTTCCCCCACATATATTCCACAAAGGTATTGTTAAATACCAAATGTATTGAAGCCGCCTATCATACAATTCCAAACAGAAACATTCATCTTTCTGTCTCTGGGATCATTATTATTTCACTTTACATCCATGCACCATGAAACCCTTAATAAGCTGTCAATTGCGTTACTTCCCCACCCCCACCCACATATTTTCCTGAATAAGAGTAATATAAACAACAGAACATACTACCTGATAAAGTACTTTCATACCTCTTGAGCAGATTGAGAAGTTTGTGGAGCCACAACTGCAACATTGCAGTTGTAATTGGTAGAAACTCCTGCTGATTGAAAGGGTGAAATGCGACCATCACCATCAGCACTGGAGCGGTAGAACTGGGCATAGTAGTTTGTTGGGTCAATTGGTTGCTGAACCTAGAGGAAAAAATGAATACAATTCTTGAGTATGAGAAGTAAATTTTCTTGAATTGATAATATATAGATTCCACGTAGTCTCAAACTTTTCGTGATATGTCAAATCATCCCCAACAACGTTATTTACTGCTGTCAAATATTTCCTACATTCAACATTAATTTAGACCCCACCTTAACTCAATAAAGCATAAGATTCGAGGACCTTGCCACTGATGACACAATATGAGTCCATGACAGGTGTTAATCTAACTATGGATATTTTACTTACTGTTCTTGCAAGTTTCCATACCAATTTGATCTACATTGAAGCTTCTGAACCAGTAAAATGACAGTACATAGAAAAAGTACATCAAAGAATGAAGGCTTACAACAAAGTTTGGAAGACGAGAAACATCATGAGACTGTGATTCAGAGTTTTCAAAAGGTGCGAGCTGACTGCCTAATGTTGGTGGCACAAAACCAAAACTATAGTTGGGGGATGTACGAACAGCTGAAAACTGATGGCCTCCTTGCAGAGTCTCTTGCTTAGATTCACTGTACTCAGGGACAGAGGGCGACACATCTTCTGGCTTTGCAGATGAACTCTCCTGCCCACTTGAAGGTGGAGACTGGTCAGAAAAATCTGCGGTGGTTGGTGGATTTTGATCACTGCATTCACTCGTAAGAATGAAAAACATTAACATCTTAACATGCTAGATATGGAAGTATATATCTTACTATCAGAGTCAAGTGTGATATAACAACATTCCATCAAGATCTAAAAATAATAGAAATAGGAGAGGCACTTAAAAGATGAAAGAAAAAAGAAACACTTTGAATAAGATATTTTAGGTCTCAATCTTCAAGAAGATTTTTCTAAAAGATAGAATTAGAGGATTCTGTCCATGAAATTAATTCTCAAACCTTGTGAAAATAAATATTTGAAATTCGGGTTTCTTTAAGATTTTGAAGAAATATTTGCAAAATAAAAACGTCCAAAAACTGTTTTTTGAAGTTGTGGTTTGAGGGTGTATTTCAAAGTATATTTTTCTAAGATAGCTCTTCTTGTACGCAAAACACTCACTTCCACAAAAATTTTGTCAAAGAAACTACAAATATCCAAATACATCTCAGTTTCAATATGGTTGTTCTAAAAGATTATTTCAAAAAAACCCTTTCCAAATGTTGTCCAAACTTCTAAGAAAAGAAGAAAACTAGGTCAGTGCAGAAGATATTTGGAGAAGGCTTGCCTTTGGTTCCAGAAGAACCTAATCTGGAAATGGTTCTGGGTGAATGTTTTATGTTTGGATTACTGTTAGTTTTGGAAAAATTGGTTTCAAAGTCAAATTTTGCTTAGAAAAAGATTTTTAATCAGTTTTTGGTTTCCAAAACCAGATCAAGTTGGTTTCAACTTTTCCCAAACCAAACAACACTTGGTTTTAGTTTTTGGAATGCTTTTTGAATCATTACCCAAACAACACATAGCTGCCAGCTGTCTGAAAAATTGAAGACCGAATAATGAGCACTTGAATCTAAATTGCATCACTAAATTTCGGTAACTAAAATTTTTCAATGTCCAAAATATTGAAAAAATATATTACTTGAATTATATACTGAAACATATTTGATTATCTTGTATATATTACTGCAAAACTGGACTTTGAAACAAACAATTCCCTCCTTAGTCCTTACCCTCTATAATGCTTAAAATATCTTTTGTAAGATAATAATATACAACTCAAACGGGAGAAACCCCTTCTAACAATGTTGGCATCCACCAACTAATTATATGCATTTCTCTTCTAATTGCCCCGAGGGTCGATTGGAAGCAGCCTCTCTGCCTTTCGGGCAGGGGTAAGGCTCGTCTACATATTACCCTCCCCAGACCCCACCTGGTGGGAGTATACTGGGTAGTTGTTGTTGTTGTCTCTTCTAATTGCCGTGTAATATAAAACAGCAAAAACAAGACATTCCAGATTTTCCTACACCTATACTTCTAACAAGAGAAATATTACTGATACTACTCATCCTAGTCCTACATTCCTAAAGCTAAAAGAAGAGCAACTACCACAAGCTTTCACAAGTCATAAACAGGGGAGAGAGGAATCGAGGGAAAAGAAACCATGCGATGACGGACCTGGAAAATTGCTCATTTTCTGTGTCTTCAATATCCTCAGAACTTCCAGAAAGTGATGGAGTCTTTTCTTTCTCAGCAGCATTGTAAGGGCCCACACCTAAGTCCAGGCTAGCTTCAAAACTTCCAAAACAGAACCCAAGTTTTTCAGCCTCAGGCACATGAAGGTGGTTAGGGATAACAACATGCTGAATCTCTGAAATGTGTGATTTTTCTAGCTTCTGCTGCAGTTCTGAAGTCTCTTCCTTTGATTCAACACTGACAGACGTAGGCTGCGGTTGTGTATCGACTTCAGCAGAAACTGTAGAAAGATCAGATGAACTAGCAGATGTAGCTTTACAGTGAGCAATATTATTGTGTGTAGGCTTTGGCTTCCATTCCTTACCGGGACCAGCTGCGGTGAAATAAAGAAGACAGGTGTTTAGCTTCAGCATGACCGTATGAATGAATTGCAAGTAACAGACCCTAATTGGTACAGTTTTGCTGAAATCAAATTTAACAAACAGCAACAGTATCATAACACTCTAAAGCCGCAAACAACGGAGTTATTGAGTCAACCGGAGACCAAGAGTAGTCAACATCTGGGAATTGGGTTTCCTTATTCCAGAAAAAAGAAAGAACAAGTATAAACAAAAACAGACACTTGTACAGTAAACCAGCAGACATAGCATGGACCAGGTACATGACTTCACCAGCAACAACCACCATTCTGTTTTGGAAAATTAAAGGTTACTGGTACACTAAGACCCCCCAAGTAGGACTATAGACACAAGGAGGAGATACAAACAGAAAATGCAGATATATGAGAAATTTAGAAGAGAATCACAATTGAAAATGAGAATAAGAGATGATCACCAACTGGAAAAAGCCAATCACTCAGCAGTAGAAAAAAATCGATATGAGAAGGTTCAAAACTTCATACCAAATACAAAAAGGTAAAGGTACAGACTGAAAAATGCAGATAAATGAGAAATTCAGAAGAAAATCGCAATTGCAAATGAGAATAGGAGATGACCTTTTTATCTCTCAAGTTGGACAAACAAAAACACCAACTGGAAAAAAAAAAGATCACTCTCAGCTCTAGGAAAAAATAAATATGAAAAGGATCAAACTTCTCACTAAAATAAAAGGAGAAGGTACAGAAAGAATTGAGCACGTAATTAGAGGCAAAAATGGAGTTCTTCAATCATCAAGTAAGAACCACTATTAACAATTATAGTAGCAATATCAATTAAAAGAGTCTTTCATGGAGAGGGAGGGGGAAAGAACAATATACTAATGTGTAGAGTAGTCAACTTATAAAGTACTATACTTTTTTGTGGGCCAACCAGTGGACGGTTGTTGTAATTAGATGAAGGCCTACTAAGAGAAGCAGCACCCTGAGCCAATGAAGCACATAGTGAGGAATCTGGAAGCTGATTCTTTCCAGGCCCCTGGAAGTTGCTTGACATTTTTACTTGCATAGTCGAATTTCTAGAGTCAGAAACTGCTATACAGCATAGGCAGAAACAAAATATATAAGCTTCATTAACTGGACAAGAAATAAGTATGTCTTCCTAAAAACCAAACAATGACAATCAAGTTCTCTGACAAATCTTCACAGGCTTACCAGTGGTTGCCTTACTCCCGATCGAGTTGGTAAGGACATGATCAGATAACACATGCTGGCCACAAACTTCCCTTCTAATTGTGCCTACTGCACCAGAGGGTCGTGCATCATGAGATCGCAAAAGAACAGGATCTGATGCTGAAAAATAAGCTCCTGACGAAGGTGGTGAAGAGAAGGAGGCTGAAGAGCTGCTGGAGTTAGGCATCTTCTGTCCAAGTGTATCCCTGGTTTCTACGGACACTCTGGGGCTTTTGCTCGCACCATGACTTGGAGTGTGCAGTGGTTCCTCCGACTTGACAGAGCCAGCACCTGCAGTGGCTTCACATTGCTTAATCCCTCTGCCTGCTGATGCATGGGCATCATGTACAACACTATTACTCCCAAAAGCTACAGCACCCGGCCCATTGGCTCTGGAACTTGATGAGCTGCAAAAGAGCCAAAAAGGTTAGGTCACAGAAATATTCAAACTATGTATAGGAAACAAAAACCATATTTTGTAATCTGAAGGGGTTTAACAGTGGCAATTCAAGAACCACACATATGCTGTTAGACACAGACTGAGTAAAATCCAAAAAACATCAATAACACCTTGAAGTATTCTTCGCCTCAATAGTTGGTACGGAGGACGGCTTGACACTCCTGTCAGAAACTTGACTGGTTCCATTTTCCTTATCAGGTGCAGAGTTCCTTCGACCACCAGCATCTAACCAAACACATACACATCAATTATGAGTGGATAGAAAAGAGGGGCTCATAAGACACAATCTGAAAGATATAGTGAAAACTCTCTCATGGTAAAGGAGAAGGTCTCAGTAAGTTATGTTAATTGTTCAAAGCCTACTCGCTGCCAAAAAGGCAGAATATCAGTCCTCTTTGTTACCTTTTGACCAGTGCAACTTAAAAAAGTTAAAAGTGAGAATCAGTTATAATTTGCAGCAACTTATAATGTGCTTAAATATATCAGGCAAACTGTGTAAACTGTCTGAGATTGCTGATTAGAAGCAACATCAAGATCACAATAACATAAAGTGGTATTAATTTCGATTCTTAGAGATGCTTTTGTCATTTTGCACAAAGCGTGAACGAAATAAAAAAGGAAAGCAGGTCAGCAATTTAAAAAGCACGCAAGAATCATGTTATCACAAGAATGACAAATATGAAATCACAGGCAGCATAAGAGATCACAAATACAGAAAAATAACAACAAAATGGATGTTTACCAAGTGAAACATGGCGAGAAGTGAAGTTTCCCCGACTCCCCTTGTTTCCCCTTCCCTGCATAGCCGGTTTCCACTTTGGCTCAGCAGACTCCTTGTTCAAATTCTGCACGAAGGCAAATCAAGTTGTAACAATTCAGGAACAGCATGTAAATCATACGAACACACACATTTATTCGGTCGTTAAGAGAGAACATGTGAAGAAATTATAGCATCAAGCTGATATGAAAATTGAACTATAACATGGAATTCTGCAGGAAAAGAAACTCATTTGACATTCATGGGGTCCACAAGAGCAAAAAATGAACTAATACACGCCAAGGTGCCCATGCCTACTTGCACATTCTGGATTTTATTGCATTAATGAGGTTTGTTATACAAAGTAGACATCCTCTGCACCATAAAATACATTATTTTTTTCGCACATCAGCCAGCTAAGTTGCAACTTAGATGACAGTGAGTAATAGCTTAGGCATTCACACATGCAGAAAAGCATCATCTTAGCAAAGAGGTTTAATTGAGATGGTAAATTCATTCTTTTTAGTGTCGGGCAATAATTGCTTCACCACCCTAGGTTCAATTTTGATCCATGAATCTGCATCAGCAAATATATCACTTGTCAATATGTAAGTTAACCTCTTCGGACGCCTAGAATCAGCTGGGGCCTTAATTAATGAATCCCCCACCCAGAAAACATAAATAAATTAATGGGGTAAAATTAACCTCTAAACCACTTTTATGAGAAATTTACAGGCAAATCAGGTCAGCGTTACGTTATGCCGTATGGGTCTTTGTGGAGAGTATTTGTAAGCATGCAAAGTAGTAACTAACCATACCTCTCTTCTTCTGTCGCGTTTCCTTTTTACTTCATGGAATGTATCTGTAAATAACCCCTCAAATTAGATGAGTAAAGAGAAAACCAATTATATATTTCCATAGCTACAAGTTAACGACAACAAAAGTCTAGCTGGGGCAGTATGTGTAGCTTTAAAAAGAACCACTCGCAGAGAACACCAAAATATAGAACACACAAAACAAGACCAAACTATACTTTTTTTTACAAGAGGGCTTGGAAATTTCTAAGTAGACTTGTTACCTTGAAACCCATTGGTTACTAAGTGCATTAAATTATTAAAAAGTCAGCAAGACAAGATAATGGAGTAAGCAAAATTTTCTGCTCCTATATTTTGAAGGTCTGTATTTCTATGAAAGAATGCGTTGGGTCAAACAGTCATAAATGTAGTAAAGAAAACAAGAAAGAAGAACAGTTGACCCTCTTAATTGCTTAGTTACTATTAAATACAAAATTTATCGACAACTCCGCCGTGCACCAAATAGAGGATGCAGAGTGTGACTAAACCTTCTCTATAACAAAATATAACTGCAAAATGTTATCTTTGAACAAAAAATGTAGCTCAAAATGTTATCAGCACCAACCGCCTTACTTTTTTCTCCCTTTTTTTACATGTAGTATGAACCAACCATATGAATTCTTTGTGCCCTTTCTGCTATAAAATTTTTGTCTTTGACACAAATCAAGGGTTCTCCAAAACTAGGGGTTCTCTCAACGTAAATGGCATAAAAAAAAATCTTTTAGGAGGGGGAAGCCATCTCTGTTAAAAAAGGGAGGGATTCCTGAAAACTTGCATAGAGTACCAAAACAAATCAAAAGGACCATGTCTTTACACACACACACACACACACACACACACACAAAAACACAAACATATATATATATATATATATATATATATATATATATATATATATATATATATATATATATATGCTCAAAACAATTTTAACAGCCTGATAAAGTCCAGCATTGAAACCCAATTCAGAACAGACCAAATTCAGTATGAGACGCATGCAAATAAGGAAATAAAAGAAGAAAGACATAAAAAACAAAGGCCAATATTCAGGAGAACAAATAGAATAAAAATGTCACCAAAACTCTCTGTATAGAGTAATCAAGACAGAAAAGGAATCATAAAAATAAAGGAAGATCAAACATCATATATACATAGCTAAAAGAAATGTGTATGTATAGAGAAGCATATATTTTTCTGACCCTGAAAGAGGAGTTTTTGGGCAGTTTCATTGGGATCCATAGAGCATTCTTTGAGCATTGCATATATCTCATCCTCACTATGGTTCCCAGTGATCTCTTTTATATTCTGAATCGTTTTCCGAACACTGGTCGGAATTGAAACCCTAGCCCCTCCAACAACAACTCCACTACTGTTGCTGCTACGCATCTTCACCACCCCTCCCCAACCACCTATCCCACAAACAATTTTCTTTCTATATATATATGTATATACCTCTTCTATATCTATCTATATATATCTTACGGTATCTCTATACGTTTAGAGAGAGAAAACGAGAGAGAGAGAAAGAGGGAGGGAGGAGAGAAAGAGGGAAAAGAGAGTAATTGTATTTGGTGAAGAAAGAGAAGACTTAGGAGAAGGGTTTTGAATATGAATTTCACTCTTTCACTATTTATTGTTTTATTTTGTTGATGATACTGTGGAACAGGGGTGCTTTCCTTTTTTCCGTCTTTTAATTATTTTTTCCCTTCTAAGAGTTTTAATTTGTTTTTACTTTTTCGTTTGGAAAAAGGTGGACCTCTTAATTAACATAAAGAAGATAAACAGAGAAATTGAATCATATTGCTAAATAATATAATGTGTATGTAATTGCAATTATTAGGTAATAACTAGTGGCAATTATTAGCCTCATTGTTATCTATTGTATTATCTCGTGTTATTATTTTAAAGTTTTGATTGTTACTTAAATTTTATTGTATTGTATTGTTAAGTTCGTCGTTACGTAATGATGAAATATGCCACTTTATGTAACGATCCATATGGTGTGAGCACATCGTTGTCTTGTTTTTGTCTCTCAATTTCAGCCTTCATTATAATTAAATTATTTTATTTTATCATTATCCTATATTTTCATATAATAATTTTACCCCGTATATAATTTTTGTTTATAATATTACAAGTTTATTCTTCATATTGCTTGTGTCTGATATCATGAAAAAAAATCTATCCAAATATTATATTTATCAAATAAAATAATACAATATAACAATACAATATAATATATTATGAAATGATACGTAATAACTGTCCAAACAAGCTTTACGTTTTAAGTTTTTAGGGAGAGAATCATCTTTAATAAAATAAAAAAGAATTACTCATGAAGTGAAATTTTTCGAAGTATCCGGACCCAAAATAATATTGAATATCAAATAAAAAAATACTGATAATTATAAGTTCAAGTAAAAAGATCTATGGACATTTCACTACTTATTTGTTATTACATTTTCTTCCATGTTGCAATTTTTAGATTTATTCTTTTAGTTTTAAACTTTTTAGTTTTCTTTACTAGTTTTTTCTCAATTCTTATTTTTGTCCTTTACTAGTTGGATGACTAATATGTCATAATTCGGTTAGTTGATCACACACTGCTAACATAGTCGTATACAGTCAAGATCGTATGTCTTCGATCTATAGGCTCGACGGTTCTTTTTAAACCTGAGTTCAGGCAAGATCAAGTTCGAGTCCGATGGATCATATTCGAGCTCAAAGATAGGATGCAGGCTCGAGGATCGGAGTGCGATGTATACCGAAGCCGAGTACGCTCGACCTCGAAATAATGCCGTATGGATTTCTAACAGAAAGAACGAGATTCATGTCATGTCCCCAAGATCATGGCGCAAATCCCAGCATAGAATTGTATGATTATGTACTAGGTGGTTGGACAGTTGTAACAATAATATTCCTTATTGTAAATAGAAATGTACCTTATTTAGGATTTCCATATTATATAAAGGGCACTCAAGTCATTTGTAACAATATCTAATCATTGGCAAAGAATATACTATTTTACTTTTCCTGCCCATTGTCACCGAAACTGTCTTTCTCGTTACTATTTTTATATTATTGTTCTTGGTCCATCTCGAGGTCACTGAGCTCGAGGTCGATACTGCTAAACAACACTGGTTTGATTCACTTATTTCTATCATTTCTACTTCATATTTTTTATTATTAATTAGTATTGAATTAAATCAGATATCTTTAAAACCAGAAATCAAATCTAATTGTTATTCGTATTTCGAGATAAACATTTTGGCACCCACAAATAGGGCTAAAGATAATAGTGATTATTTCTTTACTCAAAAGTCAGGATAAAATTCCGAGTATAGCTGACCCAGAAAACACTCGACGAGCTGAACCAGTACCAGAGAGGTTGAATAGAAATGACTCGAGGACTGAACCCACCATTATGAGGATGCTTGAAGATCTCACCAAGAGAATCGAGTCCAGGGAAAAGAAGATTGAGGACAACGATAAGAAGCTGGAGACTTATAACTCCCGTGTTGACCAGATATCCGAGGCACCTCCAGTTTTGAAAGGGTTAGATGTAAAAAAGTTCATACAAAAACTATTCCCTCAAAGCGCGGCTCTGATGCCCATCCCGAAAAAGTTTTGCATGTCCGATATACCCAAGTATAACGGGACAACCGATCTTAACGAGCATATTACTTCATACACTTGCGGGATCAAAGGAAATGACTTGAACGACGATGAGATCAAATCAGCATTGTTAAAAATGTTTGGAGAAACATTTTCTAAACGAGATATGATTTGCTATCACAACTTGCCTCCTAACTCTATTGATTTTTTTGATATGTTAGCAGACTCTTTCGTAAAAGCACACGTCGGGGCCATAAAGGTGGCAACGAGAAAATCGGATGTCTTCAAGATAAAACAAAGGAACGACGAGATTTTGAGGGAGTTCGTGTCTAGGTTGCAGATGGAGCAAATGAAATCACCACCAGTCTTGGATGGCTGGGCAGTAAAAGCTTTTATGCAGGGTTTGAACGAAATGAGCTCGATTGCGTCTCGATAATTAAAACAGAATCTAATCGAGTGTCAGCCTGTGACGTGGTCGGACGTACATAACCATTACCAATCGAAGATTAGGGTTGAGAACGGCCAGTTGGGAGCCCATCGGGCTTAGTTCATCCTAATAGGTCGACAGTTAAGCCCTTAAGGGATACATATAGGGCATCAAGGTCAAACAAAGAATGATACTTGTTGTATGTTAATTAGAAAAACAATGGTTCGGGCCATAATGCTTCTCGAAATGAGCGGAGAAACGATTGAGGTCAAAGATTTCGGGGACTCATTAGTAAGAGCAGGTTCGATAAACATACCGATCCCCCAGAGGCACATTGATTGTCAAAGTATAATTTCAATGTAGGCGCATCAGGGATCGTGTCAGCTATTGGAAGAATCAAAGACACCAGGTGGCCCAGATCTATACAAACCAATCCTTCTTAGAGAAATCTAAACTTTATGTGTAAGTATCATGGCACACATGTCCATAGAATCGAAGACTGTATGCAGTTAAGGAAGGAGGTAGCTCCGCTGTTTACGAGGGTCATCTTCAAAAATTTCTCAGTGATCAAGCTACAAACCACTTCAGGGAGAGAGATGCAAGAAAAAATAAGCAGGAAGAACCAAAACATGTAATCCACATGATCATTGGCGGTGTCGACATCCCGCAAGGACCTGTGTTCAAACACACCAAGGTATCGATCACCAGAGAAAAATGGACTTGGAGCTATGTGCCCGAGGACGCCTTATCATTCTATGACGATGAAGCGGAAGACATATCTCAAACACACAATGATGCCCTGGTAATTACTATCCTTTTAAATAAATTCAAGTTAAACGTGTTCTAGTAGATCCAGGTAGCTCAGCAAACATAATTAGATCGAGGCTCGTAGAACGACTCCACCTACAAGATCAGATCGTACATGTGTCCCGGGTCCTTAATGGCTTCAATATGGCTAGCGAAACAACAAAGGGGGAGATAATCCTAACGGTAAAAGGACACAAAATTCTATGTCATCGAAGGTGACATGAGGTATAATGCACTCCTCGGGAAACCATGGCTACACACATGAGGGAAGTACCTTCAACTCTTCACTACGTGATGAAGTTCCCAACAGAGGAGGGAGTGAAAACAGTTTATAGAGACCAACATGCTGCAAAGGAGAGGTTTGCAGTCGAGGAGGTAGTGCCGATACCAGATCCTTCGACCTCAGAGAAATCGAGAACCAAAGGTAAGCAAGCTGCTAAATAGCTATCATCGCCCCCCGACCTCAATGGAATCGGAACAACAGGTAGTCAGATGTGAAGAAGAGGATTTACTTACCCCTCAAACCTTCATTGTTCCCGAATAGTCCAATGCAACTAAACAACTATCGAGGAATTTGAGCAGGTCATACTGATCGAATATATGTCCGAGAGAAAGGTATACCTAGGAAAGGGATTAACCGCCGAACTCAGGAAAAAACTCATTTAATTTTTTATTGATAATATGGATTGCTTTGTTTGGTCCCATTTAGATATGACAGGATTTCCACCAATAATCACAACACATAGGCTAAGCATCGACCCTAGGTTTAAACCGATAAAGCAAAAAAGGAGGCCCCAGTCCGAGCTGAAACACATGTTTATAAAGGACGAGGCGACCAAACATCTTAAAATAGGGTCCATTTCGAAGGTAAAATACCCTGAATGGTTAGCCAACATAGTTGTAGTGTCTAAAAAAGGAAATAAACTTAGGATGTGAGATTACAAGGATTTAAACAAAGCATGTCTCAAAGATTCTTTCCCACTGCTCAACATCGATCGTATGATCTATGCCACGGCTGGCCGCGAGATCCTAACTTTTCTCGAGGCCTACTTCGAGTACAATCAGATTCAGATAAACCCAAAGGACCAGGAAAAGACTTCGTTTATTACTAAATTTGGAACTTATTTGTTACAACATAATGCCCTTCGGGCTAAAAAATGCGGGAGCTACATATCAACGCCTAGTCAACAAAATGTTCGAAGAATAAATAGGTAACACAATGAAAGTTTACATTGATGATATGTCGGTTAACTCTCTGCGCGCAGAAGATCATTTTACTATTTGCAGGAAACATTCAAAAAATTTAGAAAGTACAACATGAAGCTTAACCTGGAGAAATTTGCCTTCAAAGTTGGATCGGGTAAGTTCCTTGGCTTCATGGTGTCGAATCTGGTATCGAAATTAACCCCTATAAGATCAAAGTCATCGAGGATATCACAGACGTGGATAGTGTGAAGGCCGTGCAAAGGCTAACATGACGAATAGCTGCCCTAGGTCGGTTCATTTCGAGGTTATCAGATCGGAGTCATAGGTTCTTTTCTTTGCTCAAAAGAAAAAGGATTTCGCGTGGATCCTATAATGTCAGCAAGCCTTAGAAGAAGTGAAGCAATATCTATTGAGCCCGCCTTTGCTTCACATCCCGAATGTAGATGAAAAACTTTACCTATATTTAGAAGTATCCAAGATAGCAGTAAGTGGTGTAGTAGTTTGAGAGGAGCAATGTACGCAACTCCCTATTTATTATATGAGCCGAACTTTAGGAGATGCTAAAACTAGATATCGTCACTTAGAAAAATTAGCACTTGCATTGATAAGCGCGTCTGGAACCATATTTTTGATGTAATCGCATATGTGTATTAACAACTTCCCCCTTCAAAATATTATGCATAAGCCTGAGTTATCGGCTGGTTGGCCAAATGGTCAATCGAATTTAGCGGGTACGATATTGAGTATCAATTTTGAACGGCCATCAAGTCGCAAATCCTAGCTGACTTCGCTGTTGATTTTATACCGACCTTCGTACCCGAAGTGGAGAAAGAGCTCCTGCTAATATCGGGTACATTATATGGGGTATGGACCCTTTTCATGGATGGTGCCTCAAATGTGAAAGGGTCTGGGCTTGGCATTGTTTTGAAACCACCTACAAGTGGTACCATTAGACAATCTATCAAAACTTCTAGGTTGACTAATAATGAGGCCGAGTATGAGCCATGATTGCGGGTCTCAAACTCGCTAGAGGCTTGGGAGCAGAAGTCATTGAAGCCAAGTGCGATTCGCCATTGGTGGTAAACCAAGTAAACAAAAGCTTTGATGTTCGAGAGGATAAAATGCAACGCTACTTGGATAAGCTACAAGTAACTTTGCACCATTTCAAGGAGTGGACTCTGGATCATGTGCCTCGAGAACAAAATAATGAGGCTGATGCACTTGGTAATCTAGGATCCTCGGTTGAGAAAGATGATATCGTCCTGGGGATTGTCGTCCAGTTATCGAGGTCTACGATTGAAGAGGGTCATGCCGAGATAAACTTAACGAGTTTGACTTGGGACTGGAGGAATAAATATATCGATTATTTGAAAATTGGAAAAATCTCATCTGACCATAAAGAATCGAGGGCCCTACAAACCAAGGCTGTTAGGTTTGCGTTAGACAAAGATGAAACATTGTACAAGAGAACATTCGACATGCCATAGGCGGTATGTTTAGCATCGGGGGACACCGATTATGTTCTACTAGAAATCTATGAAGGTACTTGTGGGAACCACTCCAACGCTGAGTCTTTGGTTCGCAAAGTTATTAAAGTAGGGTATTACTGGGACATCATGGAAAAAGATACTAAGCAATTTGTCAAAAGATGTGATAAGTGCCAATGATTTGCACCGATGATCCATCAGTCCGAAGAACAACTCCACTCGGTCCTATCCACGTGGCCTTTTATGAAATGGGAATGGACATAGTTGGCCCTCTACCAACGGCCGCAGGCAAAGCTGAATTTATTTTGCTTATGACTGATTATTTTTCTAAGTGGGTGGAAGCACATGCCTTCGAAAAGGTCAGAGAAAAAGAAGTTATTGACTTCATCTAGGACCACATTATATGTTGGTTTGGGATACCTGCCGAGCTCATATATGATAATGGATAACAATTCATCGACAACAAGGTGACGGAGTTCCTCGAAGTACATAAAATAAAGAGGATCTTATCAACACCATACCATCCAACTGGAAATGGACAGGTCGAGTCAACAAAAAAACAATCATTCGAATCATGAAGAAAAGGTTGGATGATGCAAAGGGGAAATGGAGAGAAGTTCTACCCGAGGTCCTTTAGGCATATCGAAACAACATCAAAGTCTAGCATGGTAACTATCTCGTTCTCTTTAGCATATGGCTTTGAGGCCCTCATCCGTGTCGAGGTCAGAGAACCCAGCACCAGGTTTCGACATGCATCAAAGGATTCAAATTACGAGGCTATGAATACTAGCCTCAAGCTATTAGATGAAAGAGGAGAAACAACGCTTGTTTGAATGGCCGCGCAGAAGCAAAGGATCGAACGATACTATAATATAAGGACCAATCTTCGACACTTCGGAAATGGGAACTTAGTTCTACGTAAAATCACCCTCAATACTTGAGATCCAAATGAAGGGAAATTGGGCCCGAATTGGGAAGGACCGTACTGAGTCCTCAGAGTTGCCGGTAAAGGATCTTACAAACTTAGCACAATGGAAGGTGAACAATTGTCGAACAATTAGAACATAACGTTACTCATATGGTACTACTACAAAGGTATGAATGTATCTTCCTTGTCCATTTGTATTTAAAACTAACTCAATGCAAGTGTTTGATCAAAGATATCGAAGGCACCTTTTTATACGAAGGCCTTAGGTTTTAAAGCATGTGTCGCACTCTTTTTCCCTTAGATCAAATTTTATCCCAAATGGGTTTTACCGGCAAGGTTTTTAACGAGGCAACAACTATATTCTACCTAAAGAGAACTCAACGGTATCCAAGGATTCTTTTAAATCAACCTCAAATACTGAGGGGCATCACCCTCGGAGGTCATATTTTTTGAGGAAAATATTTCACGCCTAAGAGGGCCTCGATAGGAGAACTTTATAATGGCCCAAACGGTTAGATGAACCGTGTCTACATAGAATAATCGAGCCCTAACGGCAAAACATCTATGCATGTATCAATTATCTGAAGAAGCATTCTGTTTATATCAAAAACACTTTGTGTCTCAAAAACATTTACTATTATACGAGATCTACACTTATAATTCTACAGGAAACGACTCAAGAGCCAAAGCATGAATGCACCCCCAAAATACTCGGGGATTGTCATCGACAATTAGTACATCCGAGTCAATGAAAACTCAAACTCATATACTTCAAAGGGGCATACCATCGATATAAAGCCCAAGGCCAACATACTTGAGGACTAACTTTTCGAACAAGTTTGAAAGGTTATCGGGAAACAAATCCAAGAGACATACCCTAGGGCTATAACCATATTAAAGACTACGATTATATAATAAGGCTACGCCGAAATAATGCGGCTTGGAGACGTCTGAATTACGCCATAAATTAAAGGCCTTCAAACACTTTCAAAAAATCAATTAAATCAGGCTACCCTCGACAAAAGCAAAGATAAAGGGCTTCGATAAATCAACCCTCAAATAAATTAGAGGCTTCAATAGTGTCAACCTTCGAGAAACCTCAAAAGTATTTGATTATGTTTACACAAATAAATTACAAATAAGGTTTCGATCCATCAAACCTTCGAAAAACCAACGAGTACAAAAAACACATGCTAAGGAATATATAAATTTTTACTAAGTCTTTTAGCCAAAAAGAGGGGAAAATTATAGCCACTTTAAAGGCCTAATTGGCCCAACTTGAAGATCTCAAGGGCCAACTTAAAAGATCCTAAGGGAAAAAATATATAAGGTTTGAGACCTTGTTATCACTCAACTCAGGCTCAGAAGTCCCATTATCCCGAGCTCAAGCCAAATCAACTTAAGTAAATCTCGAAGACTAGCAAAAACCTTAAAGAGGTATTCCATTCTAAGTACGAAGATCACACGTTGATCGCTAAAAAACCTAAAAGTTCTTATACTTAGAATCCGAGACAAGGTTTACTTGGTCATTAAAGTTATTAAATTTTTCACAAAATAAAGACATTACGGAATCGAAGATTAAGCAAAGAGATCCTTTTATATTTGTAGGAGGGGCTTAGAAGAGATATTTTACAATGCCCAAGAGGGGTCCTTGCACAAAAACATTGAAACAAAAGAAAGAAATCTAAACCTACTCCTGGCCACATCTTCAACAACTGCACCTTCGGGAGCTGCGTCTTCAGGAGCCTCATCCTCGTGGACTTCATCTTCATCTCCTCTGCTTTCGGAGCCACTAGCTGAATGCTCTTTATCAGAAAGCAAAGTGGCAACCTATTTTTCTATGGCTTTTGCCTTTTTAATATCGACTGAGAGATCGAAGCAGCAAGCATGCGCCTCCTCGAAGGTTTCTCTCCAGGACTGTCGCATGGCATCGTCAAGTGCACATGATAGTTTAACTTCGGCCATAATAGAGATCTCATTTGCCCGGATGCTAGCTGCTTCAGCGTCAGCTTGGTACGAAGATATAAACGTCTTTGAGTCAGATTTGGCCTTAGCAAGCTCAACAACAAATTTAGCTTCAAGTTCCTCGATTTTGCAAATTCGAGCCAGGCTCTCCTTCTTTACACTTAGAAGCTAGCCTTCTATTGAAGCCAGCTGCTCCTGAAGAGTATCTTTATCTGAAAAGAGACGGTCCATGCCTTGGCTCCACACTAGGGTCTCAGACTCCTTCATCTTGAGCTCCTCCCAGAGCTGCTCCACCAGCTCACCCTTTTGTTGAGCCTACAAAACTGAAATGTTAACCGGTCAATTGAGCAAATGCATAAGAAGACCTCAAAGGGTACATTACCTTTTTGATAAGCTCGATTTGTTCTTGTCGAGCCTTTGCTAGTTCGGTTCAAAGATTAAAAATCTCATTCTGTTTCTTGACATAGAGGGTTTTAAGGCCATCCCGCTCTTTCAAGAGTTTTTTAAGCTCGGCCTCACATTGAGCAAGCTCGCACCGGGACATAGAGAATGCTTCCCGACGAAGCATCACAACCTTCACAAAAAAGGAAAAGTTAGACTTAGAGCGATAAGGATAAAGCGTAGGTGTAATTTTAAATGTCAGAAACTTACTTGTTTGAAGAGCCGATACGCCTCATAAGAAATAAAAGAAGCATTTGGATCGGGATCATCTTCAATACTGCAAGGCACTCTCAAAAGATATTGTGCCCTTCGTGGCTTGTCCCCACATCAGGAGTTCTCATGTTCCGAGCATCTCGAAATTGCCCATCTGAGAACTCGGGACCGGGCCCCTCGATCTCACCCCCCAAATAACCTCCAAGACGAGGTGCTCTTTTGCTTCCCGATGGCTCAGGGACTTTGCTCAAACTCCCATTGGAGATCTCTTCAGTTCTAGAATGAACCATATCAACACCCATCGGTTTGGCAGATTTCGAAGCGACAATGCTCCCTCTTTACTGAACTACTAAAAGGTAGTCACCATCTTCTCCTTATTCATCCTTATTTGGAAGGCATTGGGCCATTTCAGAGGATAGGGCCACAGTATCTGTCTTAGGCTTTCGAGCCACGCTTTATTTTGGCTTCGAGGGATTTGCAGGCAACCCCCTCTTTCTCCTTTTTTCTTTGGAATGCTTTAAGATCTCTTCTTCATCGAGAAGGGGAAGCCACTAAGAAACGATGTCTCCGAGGCCTGCATAAAGACAAAGTAAGTATTTTACTAAGAAACACAATTAAACAAACAAGAGAACTTACCGTGGATTTTAGCCTCCCATCGACCTTTGGCTAGGTCACGTCAGCAGCGCTCTACATATGAGGAAGTAGAGGCTAGTTTTTGAACCCAACCCTTGAGGTCTGAGACTGCACTAGGAAATCAAGCAACAACTATATCATCGAAAATGGGTTATATCGAGAAAAAGAAGAAGTCGAGAAAGAGAAGAGGAAGCAAAGTATAAAGTTACTATCGATAAATGCATTTATGTTTCATGTTCCATTCTTCAGGGAATGACATCTTGTCAGCAGGAATTAGGTCAGAGGTCCTGACTCGGACAAACTGGCTCATCCATCATCGGTCTTTGTCTTCATCGATACTGGAGAAGAGAGATTTTGAGGATCAACATTACATCTTTATCAAGACACCTCGGTAAAGGCGAGACCTATACAGTCTGATCAGATTGTCGAGAGTAAAAGGCATCCTCTCGACCTAGCTTGAGAAGTATCTAACCAAATTGATAATTCGCCAAAATGAAGGGTAGATCTTTCTGATCGTCACTTGGTATTATTGGCAAAAAACAAGAATAACTGGATCTATGAGACCTACAGTTGGATCTGGAACCCAACGTGAATGGGTAAGTATATGCGCTTAAGTACCCTTCTTTATATGTAATGATGTCCTCCTCGGGGGAAGGGATTACTACATCTCTGCTCTTTCTGTTGGAGTCCTTTTTCACTTGCTCAAGCTCGTCTTCAGTTATCAAACAAATGTATCAGGACATAGGCTCCCATTGGCCTGGTGTCGATACATGTTTTTCAATTTTAAAATCGAATGTTGTTCCACACGGCGGGGGAATACACTCCTTGACACGAGATGACACGACCATTTTACTTCTGGCCGGAAGCGATGACGAAGAGGGTTTTTCTTTTTTGGAGAACAGATTTAGATGTTTCAGCCATTACGGTGTAGAAATTCAAAGAGAAATGGTAGACGATAAAGTAACGGAAAATTAAAGAGAAGAATGAACTCAGAGAAGTTGAAGGAGCTCATAAAATTTTGAAAACGATTAGAGAAATAAAGTTTGCAATAATTGTGAAATCAACCTATTTATAGATGTCATTTAAGAGTATTGGAAAAGCCAAATAGTCGACCCTCAGCCACCTCCAATTAATGACTTTGGAAACTGCACGAAAGTGCCTTTCAATCACTTCAGCCGCTGACATACGAGGTTGACATTGGGATTGAGGCGTCGGAGGTGTCGGAGCATTGAAGATCAAATAGTTTCTTATCGACCTACTCTAAGAAACTCGGGGACTATCTGCATACGGTCAAGATCATATGCCTTCGATCTATACGCTCGAGTGGTCACCTCAAGCCCGAGTTCAGGCAAGGTCGAGTTCGAGCCCGATAGATCAGACTCGAGCTCGAAGACAGGATACAAGGCATGAGGATCAGAGTGTGATATATACCGAAGTCGAGTACGCTCAACCTCGAAATAATGCCGTTATGGATTTCTAACAAAAAGAGCGAGATTCCTGCCATGTCCCCAAGATCATGGTGCAAATCCCGAAATAGAATTGTACGATTCCGTACTAGGCGGTTAGACAGTTGTACCAATAATATTCCTTACTGTAAATAGAAATGTACCTTATTTAGGGTTTCCCTATTATATAATGGGCACCTCAATCATTTGGAACAACATCTAATCATTGGCAAATAATATACTATCTTAATTTTCCTGGCTCATTGTTCATCAGAACTGTCTTTCTCTTTAGTGTTCTTATATTATTATTCCTGGTTCATCTCGAGGTCACTGAGCTCAAGGTCGATACTGCTAAACAACACCGGTTTGATTCACGTATTTCTATCATTTCTACTTTATACTTCTTGAGTATTAATTAAATTAAATCATGTTTTTTTAAACCACAAATCAAATTTAATTGTTATTCGTATTTTCAAGGTAAATAATAGTGTAGTCAAATTATATACTTCACCAAACATGTGAATAATTGTCCTTTGTGATTTTTTATTACAAAAAATAAATAAAGTGAATTAAATGAAAAATCAACGTCATAAGCATTATCTATTACTATGTGTGAAGAACGATTTGTAATGATCAGAAACATTGAAAAAAATAAGTATTCAATAGTTGTCATATAATTTTATAATTTGATTATGTGACAACTCGAATCAAATAAAAATTTAGATAATTGAAAGGTAATTCTTAACATTTAATTTTACTGAACTACCAAATAAGGATCAGATTCATATTTTTATACTCATTCAATCGACTTGAAAATTTCCTTTTCTAAAAAAAACTTTTAAAATTTATTTTCAAAATCGATGGACCCATTAATAAAAAAATGGAAAAAGTCAAAAACTAGTTTGGTCAAATTGAATTTCTTTTAAAGTTGATATTGTGTTCTAAATTTTTTATTTGAGACTAATTAAATAGACAAGAGGGGTTGCTCTGATGGTAAGCAACCCTCACTTCCAACCGAGAGTTTGTGAGTTCGAATCTCCCCAAGTGCAAGGTGGGAAGTTCTTGGAGGGAAGGATGCCGAGGGTCTATTTGGAAACAATCTCTCTGCCCTAGGGTGGGGGTAAGGACTACGTACACACTACTCTTCCCAGACCCCACTAAGTGAGATTATACTGGTTTGTTGTGAGATTATACTGGATTGTTGTTGTTGTTATTGCATATATAATATTTGGAGCTTTGTGGGGGCAAGTAGGTGTCCACATGGGTCCCACTTGGCAAGGTATATAGGTGGATGGATTGCTTAGATGGCATGATCAAATATTGTCTCACCTTTTTATCGTAATTTTCAAAAGTTCATTAAAATGAAAATTTGAAAAAGAACAAAGATACAGATTGAATCTGAGTGCTAATCTGCAAATAGAGCAGCACACAATGTGCATGGATCTGTACACTTTTTTCCTCATTCATGTAATGGTGCAACTTTTGTATATTCAATGTGAGAATTCCTATAGCTTTATCAGTAACTTACTAAAAATGTTTATTTTCAAATCCAAACACTTGGTATTAAACAATTTCTTTTACTAAACACGCACTTCACTCTGGAAAATTTAAGTTGATTTTAATAAAAGTCGACTGGGTATTATAGATTTTATGACAACTGTTGAATATTCATTATTCGTTCAAAAAAAAAATTAGATAATCAAAATATAGTTCTTGAACTATGACCAACAATACATTTGTGCACAAAGTTACAATTTCTTACTATTATTTATCGCATACATAGATTACAGACTTTCTTTTTACAAATTTTAAGTTAAACAAAAAGGTCAAATATCATTTAAAATTTTCATTCATGCTTCATACAATTTAAATTTGAATAATCAAACGAAATTTATTTTATATGAATGCTTAAGGAACTTTGATTTGAAAACAAGTAAGGTAGGGATTACCAATGCATGAATTAACTATGTGAGAATTATAATAGGAGAATTAGTTATGTAATAATTAACTATATAAGGATTAGTTATGCAAGAATTAGTAACGTAGAAATTATTTTCTGTTGTATTTTTTAGTTTTTGTATAATTTTTGAAATAACAATCAAATATTTTATTAAAACTTTAAATTTAAGAATCGAGATTTGAAATATTAAACTTAGGAAAAGGAAAAAAATTTAATTTGGAAGTGAGAGTATAATTTTGTGATTTTATTATTTTAGTATATTAATACATATATTATTATTTTACATTCTTTTCACATAATAATACATAATTTGTATATATTTTATTCAAGTAAGCAAAATGCAACCAAAACAATACATTACTTATGTTGAAACTTATACTAGGATTTTTATGCAAATAAACAAAGTATTATTCATGCCGAGACTTTATCAAAATTATTTTGCTTTATACATCAAACCGAATGGCCCCGAAAGTCCGAAACACCCAATAAAGGTTAGGATGACTATATTGAACAATAGGAGGTTGTTTGACTTGCCAAACACTTAAAATGGTACGGTCTATCTAGTTTTTGGATTGGTCATTCAAAAATAATCAGCATTTTTCAAGTTATTTGAAAAATAACCATTACTTTGCTGCAACAGTGACTGGTCCAGCATAATATACTGGAGCTCGGTGCAACTTCTAGCATATTATGCTGGACCGGTATACTTTGCTGGCTCCAGTACAATATATTGGACCGGTATATTATACTGAAACTTCAGTATATTATGCTGGAGTATTTTTTCCAGATTTTGAGCAGTGTTTTCGTTCAGGCTTATCTTTATATAAAAAATAGCTAAATTTCAATTATTTTTCTAACTGTGACTATTTTTGAATAACCACTTATAAATCTAATTATTTTTAAAATTTTCCCAAACAAATAAGACATACATTATATAACAAGATTGTAATGTAATAAATAGTAATCAACAATTATTTAGTATACAGTTTGATAAAATATATATCATTTCATATTCATACTAATTCTATGTAATGCCTAATCAAACAATATAATCCAATCATCATTATCACAAATTCACAATCTCGTATCATCGATATAATTTGAGATTCGAATTCTATGTCTTATCATTATTATATATATTAGATAGTGGTGTTAATGGCAAAATAAAAAAATCGAACCAAACGAGACTTACTTAAATCGAAGAAAAAATTGAGTTTTTTTATTTGGTTTGGTTTGATTTTAATTTTAACATTAAAAACCCGTCAAAATTTAATTTGATTTTTGTTCTAAGCAAAAAATAACCGAAAAATCAAACAAAATTATCACAACCCAAAATCAAATTAGTCGTGATGACACTTAATATAACTCACTAGGTAAGCCAACTAATAATCAGCACAATCCAAACGAGATTAGTAGAAAAATTAATGATAAATTAAATAAACATTAATACAATAACCCAATAATTGGTAATACAAATCATGAGCTTCTAAAACTTAGAGTTTACAAATCCGGTACGAAGTAAATATATCATTTGTTCGAAATGTACATAAAAAGATTTTCAAATCTAAAGCTATCAAGGACAAGTGGCAGCTGCAACCGGAATGCAGGTACATCTTTGATGCCAGCTCCCATCATACACGGTAACATCAACTCCAAGATCTACTTGCAAGGTGCAAAAGTGTAGTATAAGTACGACAGACACCATGTACTTAATAAGTAATAAACCTAACCTCATGTTTAAAGCAATGACGATCTCGGAAGAAGGTCAGTTCCTTCAACAATAACTATTAACAATTTATAGCAGTATAGTGAAGGCAGTAAAGGTATATAACTCAAGCGATGTAATTATCAGCTCGTTCACATATACGAGAAAGTCGAGATACCGTTCAAGTGCAACAATCCAAATCTAAATTTTACCAATGAAATCCATTAAACATGAGTTTATTAAAAGAACAGTATTTCCAAATTTACAATATCAAGTAAAACTTTTCATTTATCAATTAACATGAACAAAATACAACTTTATGCCTACATGTCAATATGCATGTCAAGTTATCAATGATCATATACTGCCAAGCATGAGTAATATATCTACATGCCAAGTATTCATGTCATATGAATAATTCACGGAGATATTCCAGGTACCATTACTCTCAACACTCAAGCTCTCTGTCTCAATTTCCCACTTTATCTCACGCAATCACTCAGTATTTTACGGGTGCCTAGCTCATAAGCCCCTCACTAAAGCACGTGTATATATTATCGTGCATACGCTCACTGCTGGTATGCCAAAATCCATAGGGGAGCATACTACCCAAGCACTAATCAGAGGCCAATATGGCATGCTGTGGCGTGTAGTTCGATCTACAATAATAATAAAACTACTAAGGCATGTCACAACGTGCAACCCGATCCACAATAATACTCTCAACACAACTCTAAGACCCGCCTCAGTCATCAACCTCTCAAGTCTCAAGGGCTCACAATCTTATACCACTCAGTCCAACAACTCAACATATGGAAAAGAAACAATAATAACATGTGATGTAACGATAAATGATTAACAAAGACTAAGATATGATGTGCAAATGAAGAACCATGACTGGGTGTATAATTACATTTAATTCAAATAATTCAAAACAACAAAAATAGCATGCCCATGCATGCTTGTCACCTAGCATGTGAGACACATCAACACATTACAATAACATGGTTCACATGGATAATTACCCTCAAATCCAAGTTTAGAAATATTACTTACTTCTAACAAGCCAAATCAATACCAAGCAAGCTAAACAATACTCTAGAATGCCATCCTACGTGAAAAATCCTACAATCGACTTTAAATTAGTCAAAAGCAAAATCTAAAACATCATATAATACCTTATGAATCTAACCTAATCAAAACAAAGTCAACCAAAAGGTCAACCCTAGGATCGCGTCTCAAAATCCAAAAACTCATAAATTCTAATATTTCATTCAATTACGAGTCCAACCATACTAATTTTACTTAAATCGGACTTCGAATCGATGTTCAAAACTCAAAAATACTCTTTAGGAAAGTTTAGAACCCCCCCCCCCCCCCAATTTCTCTTTAAAATTCATAATCCAATGTCAAAAATCGAAGATAAATTCATGAAATATAAAGTTGGTATGAAAATATATACTACATCTATTTGAAATATACATAAACAAATTACAAAACTCATGCTACCAAGTGATAGATATGTCCGGAAAGCAAGTAAATCTTCAATGCCAACTTACACCATCCACAACAACTCAGCTCCAAGATATGCATGCAAGATGTAGAAGTTTAGTATAAGTACAACCAATCCCATGTACTCAACAAGTATCATAACTAACATTGGCGAGGTAATAGAAGCATGAATTGTAAATGATACTCTCTAATTACTTGTTGAATTCATAAATCTAGCAAGTACATAACAATAATATATCAAGTCATGAATAACAAATAAAACCACCTTGGTTCAAACAATAACTTAGCGTACTCTGCGCAGTCAAAAGTTGGATGTATAAAGAAGATATGCGAATAAATCAGGTAAACAACCAAGAAAATTTGTAACTAAAGATGAGACGCAATAGCTGCGGCGCTGTGATGACCCAGAGGGTCACCACCTATTTCTTTATTCGTTCTGTGTCTCCGAGGCCCTGAAAACCTAATTTAGGATTGCCTCGAGTTGCATGCACAGTCCGGGCGCGTAACCAGAAAGCTTATATATGAATTTTGTGAGAAAAATGCTAATTTTTGATATTAAATAATTAAATTTGACTTCGATCAGTATTTTATGTAAACGGACCCGAACACATGATTTATCAGTCCCGGAGGTCCCGTAGGAAAATATGGGACTTGGGCGTATACCCGAAATCGAATTCCGAAGTCCCAATACCGAGAAATGAATTTTTGAGTAAAATTATTTTTTTTGGAAATAATTATGGAAAATGGAAATGAAATTTGATTGGAAGACTATGGTATCGGGCCCGTATTTTGGTTCCGATGCCCGGTACAAGTCTTACATATGATTTAAGCACTTTCTGTAAAGTTTGATTAAAACCAGACGTCGTTTGACGTGATTCGGACACTAATTGGGAATTTATGCTTAAATGGAGATTTGAGAAATTTCAATTTTGAGGTTCAATTCCATGTTCATGATGTTATATTGATGATTTGATCATATGAATACGTTGATAAGATGTTTTTGAGGTTGTGTGTATACTTGGATTAGAGTTTTGATGGCTCGGGTCAGCTTCGAGTAGGTTTCGAGATGCCTTAGACTCAAAAAGATCAGATGTTGCAGGTTCAGAAAATTGACAGGTCTCTGAACCATCTAGCATGGCCCGCGAGAAAACGCGTGCGTCTGTGGAGGGGCCAACACAACGGCGGTCGCCTTTGCACGGTCTGCGGTGAGTGCTGTGCGGCTGCGGTCGGCTTAGCACGGTCCGCACTGGGCAAAGACCCACAGGTCTTCAGCAGCCTGTGCGGGTGCTGTCCTTTTTTCACGGTCCGCACAGGGAACATCAGAGGAGTATAAATAAACGTGAATTTCAGCTATTTTACACTTTTCAAAAACCCTAAACACAAGAGGCGATTTTCCAAACAACCTTTCTTCTCCAAAACAATTGGTAAGTGATTTCTAACTCATTTTCTTTACTCCTTATCATCTTTTAACATGATTTCAACTTCAAATCAAATATTTTCATAGGAAAATTAGGCGTTTTGGGTAAAACCTAGGTTTTCTAAAAATTGGGGAGTTGGACTTGAGTTTGAGGTCCGATTTCAAATAAATCACATATTTAGATTCGTGGGGGAATGGATAACCGAGTTGTGGTCTGAACCTCGAGTTTCAACCATGTGGGCCTAAGGGTATTTTTTATCTTTCGAGGTAAAACTTTGTAAAACTTATTTTCATGCATCGGGGTTGATTCATTTAGCATTTGTTAATGAGATTAAGTAACTTATGATTAGATTCGAGCGGAATTGTGGTGTAACCAAGGGAAGAAGCTATAATTGAGGCGTGAGTTTAATCCAAGGCATTGAGGTAAGTGTTCGGTTTAGCCCTAACTTGAGGGATTAGGAGTTGAGTTTTATGTGCTAATTGCTCTTTGTTGAGTATGACGTATAGCATGGTGATGAGTATGTATATGCTGGTGTCAAGCATGACCGTGAGTCCTAAGTTGGAAGTTGTTGTATTCTTAAATGACATTATGTATGCCCTAACTAATGATCTACCGTATAGGGCAAATATTTGTTTATCCTCGTAGATCCTAACTGTGATTGAGTATCTTCATTAATCAAACTGAGTTAAGGTTGGTTATAGTTGATTCTCCCTTACCGGGATGATTATCTCTATATTGTTGTTCCCTTGCTGGGATTTCTTGTGATTATGTGATAACATGAAATGGGAGCGGGTGGTACTCCTACCTCAAGATATTGAAATGGGAGCGGGTGGTACGTGTACCACAAGATATTGAAATGGGAGCGGGTGGTACGCGTACCACAAGATATTGAAATGGGAGCGGGTGGTACGCCTGCCACAAGATATTGAAATGAGAGCGAGTAGTACGCCTACCACAAGATATTTAAATGGGAGATGGTGGTACGCTTACCACAAGATATTGAGATGGGAGCGGGTAGTACGCCTACCATAAGATAATGAAATGGGATCGGGTGGTATGCCTACCACGAGATGTAATGAAATGGGAGTGGGTGGTACGCTTACCACGAGATGTAATGTAATGGGAGCGGGTGGTACGCCTACCACGAGATGTAACGAAATGGGATCGGGTGGTACGCCTACCTTGAGATGTAATGAGATGGGATCGGATGGTACGCCTACCACGAGATATAATAAAATGGGATCAGGTGGTACGCCTACCATGAGATATGAGAAATGGGATCGGGTTTCACTCCTGCAACATGATTGAAACTGAAAGCGAAAGTTGTTTTTTACTCCTCTTTACCCGCGTTAGTAGCTATTTTCCTTATTGTTCTTGATATTATTTTTATCTGTCATCCCCACAATATGTTCCCTTTCCCCAGCCTTAAGTGCTTATTACTTGTTTATTTTCCGCCATATATTATATAATTTTACCGGCTTATCTAGAGTCTGATCCTAGCCTCATTAGTACCTCGTCGGTGTTAGGCCAGACACTTACCAGCATATGAGATTGGTTATACTGATGCTACACTCTGTGCTCTTTTGCATGGACTCAGGTGCCGGAGTAGCATTTAAGAAGTAGTATTAGATTGGGAGCCAACTTTTAGTCAATCGAGACACCGAGGTAGCCTTGCAGACATCCGTTGGCCCGGAGTCTCCTCTATCTTACTTTTCATTTTGTTATTATATGTATTCCGAGATAAAAAGGGTTATATTATTTTCAAACGGTTGTGTGTAGTACTCTTAGTGGTTCGTGAGTATGTGACACCAGTTCTTGGGTAGAGATTATGTTGATTTTTCCACATTACTGCTCAGATTTTTTAATTTAAGACTTCTGCTTATTCATTTTATTCTGTTTTTTCATGGTATTACCAATAATTGCTAAAAGGAATAAATTAGTCATGAAAAAAAGATAGTTAAAGGTTGGCTTGCCTAGCTCTCAATAGTAGGCGCCATCATGACTCCCGAGGGTTGGAATTCTGGGTCGTGACAAGTTGGTATCAGAGCTCTAGGTTGCATAGGTCTGACAACTCACGGACAAGCTTAGTAGAGTCTCAGGGATCAGCATGAAGACCTATGTATTTATCCCCAAGAGGCTACAAAGTTAGGAAAAGTTTCACATTTGTTCCTTCATGTCGTGCGATTTGGTTTCTCAATACTGATTGTCTTTCTACTCCGTGCTATCATAGATGGAGAGAACACATGCTTCCTCATCTAATAATATGTAGTCCGAGCCCCAAGAAGCTCCCACAATGGGTATAGGGAGATATCGAGGCCATGCTAGAGTCCGAGGTAGCGGCGGAGCTCAGCCCCGAGCGGCAGCACCAGTGGCAGAGCCTTAAATTGAATTTGATGAGGAGGTTTCGGCCCCAGCCCCAGTAGTTCCGGTGGACCCAGCTCAGGTCCCAGAGGGGTTTATTGCTACCCTAGTTCTTCAGGATGCTCTGGTCTGATTAGTGGGTCTTATGGAAAGTGTTACCCGAGCAGGTTTACTTCCAGTAGCACCAGCCCTCTCTCAGGCTAGAGGAGAGGCCCAGACTCCTGCTACTCGTACTCCGGAGCTGGTAGCTCCTCAAATTCAGACTCTAGCAGTTCAGCCAATTGGAGCAGCTCAGCCGGGTGTGGTAGCCCAGGCTGGTGATGGGGCAGCTATGACTACCGATACTCTCTGGAGGTTGGACAGGTTCACAAAGATCTTCACTACTACCTTTAGCGGTGCATCGACCGAGGATCCTTAGGATTATTTGGACAGCTGCCACGAGGTTCTTCAGAGTATGGGTATTTTGAGGCCAATGGGGTTGATTTCGCTATATTTTGGTTGTCTGGGTCCGCCAAGACTTGGTGGAGGGATTATTGCCTAGCTAGACCAGCAGGTTACTAGCCTTGACCTGGGAGCAGTTCACTCACCTGTTACTGGAGAAGTTTCTCCCTATTACTCAGCGAAAGGACTATCGGAGGCAGTTCGAGCGTCTCCATCAGGGATCTATGACAGTCACCTAGTACGAGACCAGGTTATTAAGTTGGTACACCATGACATTGTTATACTTTCCACTGAGAGAACAGAGTAAAACAGTTTATTGATGAACTCTTTCAGCCTATTCGTCTCCAGATGGCTAGAGAGACTGGGAGCGAAATATCCTTTTAGAAGGTGGCCAATGTGGCCCGAAGGATTGAGATGGTATAGTCACAGGGGGGTGGTCACAGGGCAGATAAGAGACCCCGTCAGTCTGGCCGATTCAGTGGTGCTTCATCTGGAGGCAGAGATTCACATGATATGGGTCATCCTCCTAGTCCCTTCCAGTCAGCACTCCAGGTTTATCATGGTACTTCAGGTGGTTGTGGTTCTCAGCTGCATTATTCTGATCAGCAGCCCTACAATGCACCATCAGCACCTATCAGTGCACCACCGCTTCAGAATTTCCAGGGTCGCCAGTGTTAGCAGCTGAGAGCTTGTTTTACTTGTGGTGACACGAAGCACATTGCTAGGTATTGTCCTCGAGCTTTGAGCAATTCTTCATAGCAGGGTTTTCGTGCTATGGTACAAACACAAGATGTTCCACAGCCTGCCCAGCCGGCTAGAGGTGGGGGTAGAGGTGCCAGAGGTGGAGGTTGATGCCATAGAGGTGGATCTTAGACCACCAGGGGTGGAAACCAGCCAGCAGCAGGCCATCCCAGGAAGGTAGATCAGAATGGTGGGGCCCAACCCTGATCTTATGCTCTCTAGGCCCGGCTCGAGGCAGAGGTTTCGGATGCGGTTATTATAGGTACGGTTCTAGTTTGTGATAGAGATGCTTCAGTACTGTTTAATCCGGGGTCTACGTCTTCGTATGTGTCATCTTATTTTGCCCCATACTTGATCATGCATAGTGTTGCATTGGATATTCCTGTTTATGTGTATACACCAGTGGGTGACTCCAATGTGGTGAATCGAGTCCATCGTTCTTGTGTTGTGGTGATTGGGAGTCTTGAGACTCGTGTATATTTGTTGCTTTTAGATATGGTTGATTTCGATATTATATTGGGCATGGACTGGTTATCACCTTATCATTCTATCTTGGACTGCCATGCCAAGATTGTGACCTTAGCGTTACCGGGTATGCCTCATTCAGAGTGGAGCGGGACTCCAGGTCATTCTACCCGTAATGCTATATCATATGTGAAGGCTCTGTGTATGGTCGAAAAGGGGTGTTTGGCTTATTTGGCTTATGTTCGGGATTCCAGTGCTGAGGTTCCCTCTATTGATTCTTTGACCGTTATTTCTGAATTTCCCCATGTTGTTCTTGCAGACCTGTCGGTTATGCCACTCGACAGGGATATTGATTCATGTATTGATCTGGTTTCGGGCACTCAGTCAATTTCTATTCTGCCATATCGTATGGCCCCGCCTGAGTTGAAAGAGTTAATGGAGCAGTTGCAGGATTTGCTTGAGATGGGTTTCACTAGACCCAGTGTCTCACCTTGGGGTACGCCAGTGTTATTTGTCAAAAAGAAGGATGGGTCAATGAGAATGTATTGATTACCAGCAGTTGAATGAGGTAACGATTAAGAATAAGTATCCACTGCTGAGGATGGATGATTTGTTTGACCAGCTTCAGGGCGCTGGGTATTTTCCAAGATTGACTTGCGATCTAGCTACCATCAGTTGAGGATTAGGGCATCCGATGTCCTTAAGACAACTTTCCACACTCGGTACGGGCATTATGAGTTCTTGGTTATGTCATTCGGGTTGACCAATGCCCTAGCCGCTTTCATGGACTTGATGAACTGAGTGTTCAGGCCTTATTTGGACTCGTTCGTGATAGTTTTCACTGATGATATATTGATACATTCTCGCAGCCAGGAGGAGCACGAGCATCACCTTAGAGTGGTTCTTCAGACTCTAAGGGATAGTTGGTTATTTGCTAAATTCTCGAAGTGTGAATTTTGGTTGAGTTCAGTTGCATTTCTAAGTCATGTTTTATCAGCAGAGGGTATTCAGGTAGATCCAAAGAAGATTGAGGCAATCAAGAGCTAGCCTAGACTAGTATCAACTACGGAGATTCAGAGTGTTTTGGAGTTGGCAGCTATTTTTCACGCATCGAGGCACTATTTATATGGCGTGGCATGTGAGGCGTACTGATCACAAGAGTCTTCTATATTTGTTCAAGCAGAAGGAGTTGAATTTGAGGCAGAGAAGGTGGTTGGAGTTGTGGAAGGATTATGCTATCACTATCTTATATCACCTGGGGAAAGCCAATGTGGTGGCCGATGCTTTGAGTAAAAAGTCAGCCAGCATGGGCAGTCTTGCTTATATTCGAGTCAGTCAGAGGCCGCTTTCTCTGGATGTTCAGACTTTGACCAATCTATTTGTGAGGTTGGATATTTCTGAGCCTAGTGGGGTGTTAGCTTGCACAGTCGCTCGTTCTTTATTATTGGAGCGCATCCGTGATCGGCAGTTTGATGATCCCCCCTTGTGTGTCCTTAGAGACATGGTGCAGCGAGGAGGTGCCACGCATATTACGTTAGATGCCGATGGAGTCTTGAGATTGCGGGGGCGAGTTTGTGTGCCCAATGTGGATAGGCTTCGAGAGTTGATTTTAGAGGAGGCCCATAATTCTCGTTACTCTATTCATCCGGGCGCCGCGAAGATGTATCAGGATTTGCAGCAACATTATTGGTGGCGTAGAATGAAGGAGGACATTATGGCATATGTGGAGGGTGTTTGAATTGTCACCAGGTTAAGTATGAGCATCAGAGGCCTGGTGGTTTATTTCAGAGGATTGAGCTTCCCGAGTGGAAGTGGGAGCGCATCACTATGGACTTTGTTACTGGACTTCCGTTGACCCGGAATAAGTTCGATGCAGTTTGGGTCATTATTGATAGGCTGACCATGTCAGCTCATTTTATTCCAGTAGTAGTCTCTGTTCTTTTGAGAGGTTAGCTGAGATCTATATTCGGGAGATATGTTTGCCTCTATGGTGTGCCCGTATCTATCATTTTGGATCAAGGTACGCAGTTTACCTCCTGTTTTTGGAGAAGAGTTCAGCGAGATTTAGGCACCTAGGTGGAGTTGAGTACAACATTTCATCCTCAGACGGACAGGCAGTCCGAGTGAACTATTCAAATATTTGAGGATATGCTCTAAGCCTGTGTTATTGACTTTGGAGGTTCATGGGATCAGTTCTTGCCTTTAGCGAAGTTTTCCTACAACAACAACTACCAGTCGAGCATTCAGATGGCTCCTTATGAGGCTTTATATAGTAGGCGGTGTCGATCTCCGGTTGGATGGTTTGAGCCGGGAGATGCTCGGTTGTTCGGTACAGATTTGGTTCAGGAGGTCATAGACAAGGTCAAGATCATTTAGGATAGGCTTCATAAAGCTCAGTCCAGGCAAAAGAGCTATGCAGATCGTAAGGGTCGTGATGTGGCTTTTATGGTTGGTGAGCGGGTATTGCTCCGAGTGTCTCCTATGAAGGGCGTGATGAGATTTGGGAAGAAGGGCAAGCTTAGCCGTAGGTTCATTGGCCCGTTTGAGATTCTTGACCAAGTGGGAGAGTTGGCTTATAGACTTGCATTGCCGCGTAGCTCATCAGCCGTACATCTAGTTTTTTCATATATCTATGCTTTGGAGGTATCACAACGATCCAACCCACGTGTTAGATTTCATCACTGACCAATTGGACATGGATCTGTCTTATGAGGAGGAGCCGGTGGCTATTCGAGACTGACATGTTCGACAATTGAGGTCGAAGAGTTTTCCTTCGGTGCGTGTTCAATGTAGAGGTCAGCCTCCTGAGGCATCGACCTGGGAGTCCGAGTCTGATATACGGGACCGTTATCCCCACCTTTTCCCTGACTCATGTACTTCCTTCTTCTATCCATTTGAGGACAAACAGTTGCTTTAGAGGCGGAGAACGTGACGACCCAGAGGCTATCACCTATTTCTTTATTCGTTCTGCGTCTCTGAGACCTTGAAAACCTAATTTAGGGTTGCCTCGAGTTACGTGCGCAATTTGGGCGCGTAACCGGGAAAACATATATATGAATTCCATGTGAAAAATGCTAAAATTTGATATTAAAATGATTAAATTTTACTTAGATCAACATTTTGAGTACGGACCCAGACTCATGATTTCCCGGTCCCCGAGGGTCCATAGGAAAATATGGGACTTGGGTATGTGCCCGAAATCGAATTCCGAGGTTCTAAGCCCGAGAAATGAATTTTTGAGTAAAATTGTTTTCTAGAAATAAATATAGAAAATGGAAACGAAATTCGATTGGAAGACTGTGGTATCGAGCTCGTATTTTGGTTCCGGTGCCCGGTACAAATCTTATATATGATTTAAGAACTTTCTATAAAGTTTGATTAAAATCAGATGTTGTTTGACGTGATCCAGACCTTAATTGGGAATTTATGCTTAAAAGGGAGATTTGAGAAATTTCATTGATCTTGAGATTCAATTCCATGTTCATGATGTTATATTGGTGATTTGATCACACGAATACGTTTGTAAGATATTTTCGAGGTTGTGTATATACTTGGATTAGAGTTTTGAGGGCTCGGGTGAGCTTCGAGTAGGTTCCAGGATGCCTTAGGATCAAAAGGATCAGATGTTGCAGGTTCAAAAAATTGATAGGTCTCTGAACCATCTAGCGCGGCCCACGAGAAAATGCGTGCGGCCGCGAAGGGGCCAGCGCGACCTCGGTCTCCTTTGTATGGTCTGCGGTGGGTGATGTGCGGCTTCGGTCGGCTTAGCACGGTCCGCACTGGGCAAAGACTCGTAGGCCTTCAGCAAGTCTGTGCGGGCACGGTCCTTTTTGTGCGGACAGCACAGGGAACCTCAGAGGGGTATAAATACACGTGAATTTCAGTTATTTTACACTTTTCAAAAACCCCAAAAACATAAGAGGCGATTTTCCAAACAACTCTTCTTCTCCAAAACAATTGATAAGTGATTTATAACTCATTTTTTTCACTCCTTAACATCTTTTATCGTGATTTCAACTTCAAATCAAAGATTTTCATGGGGAAATTAGGTGTTTTGGGTAAAACATAGGTTTTCTAAAAATTGGGGAGTTGGACCTCAGTTTGAGGTCCGAATTCAAAACAAATCACATATTTGGATTCGTGGGGGAATGGGTAGCCGAGTTGTGGTCCGAACTTCGAGTTTCGACCACGTGGCCCGAGGGCATTTTTGATCTTTCGGGGTAAAACTTTGTAAAACTTTTTTTCATGCATGGGGTTTAATTTATTTAGCATTTTTAATGAGATTAAGTAACTTATGATTAGATTCGAGCGGATTGGTGGTGGAACCAATGGGAAAAGCTATAATTGAGGCGTGAGTTGAATTCAATGTATTGAGGTAAGTGTTCGTTCTAACCCTAGCTTGAGGGATTAGGAGTTGAGTCTTATGTGCTAATTGCTCTTCGTTGAGTATGACGTATTGGCATGGTGATGAGTATCTATACGCTGGTGTCAAGCATGACCGCGGGTCCTAAATTGGAAGTTATTGTATTCTTAAATGACATCATGTATGCCCTAACTAATGATCTACCGTATCGGGCAAAGATTTATTTATCCTCGTAGATCCTAATTATGATTGAGTATCTTCATTAATCAAACTGAGTTAAGGTTGGTTATAATTTATTCTCCCTTGCCGGGATGATTGTCTCTATATTATTGTTCCCTCGCCGGGATTTCTTCTGATTATGTGATAACATAAAATGGTATCGGGTGGTACGCCTACCATAAGATATTGAAATGGGAGCGGGTGGTACGCCTACCACAAGATATTGAAATGGGAGCGGGTGGTACGCATACCACAAGATATTGAAATGGGATGGGGTGGTATGCCTATGTCAAGATACTGAAATGGGAGACGGTAGTACGCGTACCACAAGATATTGAAATGGGAGCGGGTAGTATGCCTACCACAAGATAATGAAATAGGATTGGGTGGTACGCCTACTACAAGACGTGCTGAAATGGGAGCAGGTGGTACGCCTACCACGAGATGTAATAAAATGGGAGCGGGTGGTATGCCTACCACGAGATGTAATGAAATAGGATCCAGTGGTACGCCTACCACGAGATGTAATGATATTGGATCGGGTGGTATGCCTACCACGAGATATGAGAAATGGGATTGGGTTGCATGCGTGCAACAAGATTGAAACTGAAAGTTAAAGTTTTTTTACTTCTCTTTACCTACGTTAGTAGTTAAATTACAGTTTTTTCCCTTATTGTTCTTGATATTTTGTTATCTGTCATCCCCACAGCATGTTCCCCTTCCCCATCCTTATGTGCTTATTACTTGTTTACTTTTGTGCCATATATTATATAATTGTACCAACTTATCTAGAGTCTGGTCCTATCCTCGTCAGTACCTGCCGGGGTTAGACCAGACATTTACCAACACATGGGGGTCGGTTGTGCTGATGCTATACTCTATGCTCTTTTGCACAGACCCAGGTGCCAGAGTAGCATTTGAGCGGCAGTATTACATCGGGAGACAGCCTTCAGTCCACCGAGACACCGAGTTAGCCTTGCAGACGCCCGCAGACCCGGAGTCTCCTCTATCTTGCTTTTTATTTTGTTATCTCATGTATTCCGAGACAAACAATGTTATTTTCTTTTCAAATGGTTGTGTGTAGTACTCTTAGTGGTTCATGAGTATGTGGCACCAGTTCTTGGGTAGAGATTATGTTGAGTTTTCCACATTATTGTTCAGATTCTTTAATTTAAGACTTCCGCTTATTAATTTTATTCCGTTGTTTCATAGTATTACCGATAATTTCTAAAAGGAATAAATCAATCATGAAAAAGGTAGTTAACGGTTGTCTTGCCTCGCTCTTAATAGCCGCCATCACGACTTTTGAGGGTGGGAATTCTGGATCATGACAGGGCGCAACCCGATCAAAATAGAAATCACAATACGGCTATAAGTCCCACAACAGAATATCAATAACCGAATCAAAATACGTATCAGCTTTCTTCATACTATATCAACTAGAAACCTATCGGTTTCAGGTTTCTCACAATCCACATGTAAACCATCAAGAAGAAACATAAGAGGGTGACCTTAGGGATAGATCCATATCCACACATTGCAAGGATAACTCACGTGTTGCATAGACAATGCACGTGCTAATAATATTGTCGATGCCCATTTTTTCTTGCAAAATCGGGGTTTTGACATTTGATTGGGCTACTAATTCCTTTTGGGAATTGGGTTTGCATTTAATGAGTCGCCACCTAGTGATTGGGGTGTATTAGGACACCGATGGAGTTCGATTTGGATAAACAGAGATAGGGTAAGGGCTTGAAATTATTCTAAGGGGAAAGTGTTAGGCACCCCTCAGAATCTACTAGTATGGTTCCCGGCCATGTTACAATTAAGACTTCATATAATCAAGTAAGAAATTAGGGGTTCAAATAGAGGGACTTGCATATGACATTGCAAATAAGTTGGAAACTTTTGAAGGTGTGTAGAGATGGCAGCAATTTAAAAAGGGGCTTGAATAGTTTTACAAGAAGAGATGAAAGCAAATAAATGGAGAAGGGTCCTAGGTTTATTATTAATATGGATCACGTTAATGCAACACCTAATAATCGCTCCTCTAAAGAGGGGCTACATGACATATTATCGCACCGATCATCATATCCATATTCTACCATTCCCACCGCATAAAGTTTATTAAAAGCGTGAGTTGGTCATGAATGCTTATTGCGTGCTATTGCCCATGCCATCCTATAAGTCCTATGGGGCATTTAGGACTACTATTCCTACAAGGTAAGGACTAGGATGAACCCTTAGGTTTAAAGGATAAAATGCTAAGCAATATACATAACAAGTAGCACCGCACATAAGGGAGCATACAAAGACAAATAAAGGCTCATAGATCCCTCCACAAGTGTACACATAATTAGCATGTCTCAAATACATTTAAGGTCTCAAAGAGGTGAGTATAAAAAACGAGAATGTTGAAGTTAAAATAGTATGTTTCAAAAGGGTATATTTTGGCAAATTAGCAGTGAAAGCAGAAGGTTCAGCTAAGACTGAGTGGTTTGAAGTATGATTGATTTTCAGAAATATAACAGCTTAAAGGCAGCAGTACGATTTAGAAGTATACAACAGTTTAGAGTTTAGTAAAATATAGATAAAAATCGTTAAAGCATGGGTTTTGAAAATAATGTAGTGATTCGAAGAGAAGTGACTTGAAGATATAGTAGCTTAACGAGATGCAGGGCAAGTATTCAAATAGAATGATTCTGCGCAGAGAGTGGTAACCCAGTAGTTTGAAAACATAATAGAACAAGAATCAGAAAATCAGTAAGAGTAAATAGATGTACAATTTCAAGATTGTTTTAAGATAGAGCGGGAGTATTAATAAAAGCAGAGTGACCTTCAGGGAGGCAAAACAAGAATGAGAGCAGCAGAGTTCAAAATATTAAAAGTAGCTGATTGGTCCTAAACTGGTAAAACATAATTAATTGATTTTATGCGCATTAGGCCTAAAGTTTGCCTAGGCGTCGTATACACTGCCTAATTATCTTAAAGGGTGAACATGCATATTTGATTTCTAGTTTTAAAGGATACAATTAACCAAACTTGTATCGTTAGATTAAACATACTAATGAGGTATTTACGATTACAACTTAGACTAAATAAAACCCTAAGTGACAGTATGTCTAATGCACGTAGAAGTTCCTAAAACATGGTCTCTAAATGCTAATGAGAATGCAATAGTAGTCTTATAACATTTATTGGCTTGTTATTAACTGATCATGGTTACGAAATGAGCAAAATAACAGGCTGAAGATAAAGAACCTAAAACAGGATCTCTAATGTATGAGATGCATGTATATAGGATATCTATAAGTAAATAAAATCCTATAAACATGTTTTCTATCCATTACTTAAACTAAGCATGCATAACCTCCACCCAATTTCATTATTACCCCAATCATTCATTTATAAGTTATTACAAACAATGATAGCTGAATTATAATATTAAAGAATAAAAATAAGAAGTTATTCTATAGGGAGTCTTCAATCAAGCCCAATCTTCTAACCTTACTCCTATCGAGTTTCACAGCCTTGACTTGGTCAGGGTGCGGTAAAGCTCCATAGGGCCCCTGGTCAATACTAGTACCCATACAATTGCCAAAATATTGAACAAGTGCAGTGTGGATTACTAGCCGTGTGCGTCAAAGTTCAGTGAGTACTCAGAGGTACCCAATGCAATGCTTACACGACGGGGGTAGAACCTAATTCTCTACGAGTAGTGTGAAGTGCAGGAAGGAGAGTAAAGTTGGTAGTTCAAAGAGTTTACAAGAGAGTAAGTTGGAGAGTTGCACACAAGGGTAATGGGTAAGAGGGACAAATATATCACATGCAAACTCACAAAACCAAAAGCTTTAAGAGACCTTGACATAGTCTGATTTAGACACAAAGTAAGTAGCAATAGGATTAAATCATGACAGGTGAATAGTAATCATGAGCATGCAAGTTCCAACAGGAAAACCAGGAATGAATAGTAATCATGAGCATGCAAGTTCCAATAGGCAAACCAGGAATCAATCACATGTTGCACAACATAAACATAAGTAGAAAGCGATTAGGAATAGCACACACTGAAGTAGTAATAAACACATTAGTTTGGAGCATGGAATTGAATCAGAACATACTAGCAACAAAGAGAGCACATCAGAATGCAAGAGCCAAGTATAAGCACGATATTAGCCTTAGACTTTCAGCTGGCTAATGACAGTCAGGAGCAGGGAGCAGCAACAACACAAGAGAGAAAAGGAGAGAAATAGCATAAGAGAGAGCAATGTGATTACTCTTTGTGTGTGTTTGTGATATGTAATGTGTTCGTGTCTTGAAAAAGAGAGTGGGGGGGGGGGGAAGTACTTATAGTACTGAATACGAGTAAACAAACAAGATAGTAGCCCGTAATCAAGGAACTGACATCAATCATAATCAAATCGGTATATGGATTCCTATTTAATTAAGGAATCAAAGTCAAACGGTAATAAACAGTCATTTAAAAGGAAAGAAATCATAAAGCATGGTATGACCACATAAGGAAACATAATAACATAGAGTATAAAATAAAGACTAGGTGCATGATACTCTAATTAGGGAGATAGGTCTGGCAAATCAATCAGCATGTTTGTGCACACATATAGTGCAAAATACCACTTTAATTTTGGAAAATAGTTTTCAGAATAATGAACGAGATTGAAAAACTAGTAAATCCGTATTAATCGAGGAAAGTATCCCACAAATTAAGGAAGCAATTTTAAACCAATACCAAACCATAAGGAAAATATGTAGAATCACAATATAAGGCAAATATCGCAGTCTCAAAGAGGGGTTGCAAGAATCAGTATAAAACCACCATGTAAATAATCAGAGAACCCTAAGCGAAGAACACGGAATAGCAGTGGAATGAAACGCTAGCAACAAAATTAAAGCAAAGAGCACGTGACTCAGAGAAGAACTCAGAAAAACACATAATCGAACTAATAATACAAACACAAACATAACGTTAGGGTTTCATCAGACTTAAGCAAATTTTATTTAGAAATAGTACTAAGAATCACGAGTTAGTACTTCAAAATCAGAAAATAAAACTGATTTTAAAAGGGGCTTAGAAACCCTAGTTTCAAAAGGGAACAAAACGTTTAAAACTTGAGCAATCGTAAAGATCGAGTAGTGAGCAGTGCAAAACATAAAGGCGTGAGTTAAAACTGTTAAAAATATAAAGAGATTCAGTAGTTTTTGGGTCGAGATTAGGGTTTCACGAGAAACCAGTGAGAAGTAAGAGAAACATAGCCGTGAAACTCAAGGATAACGGTGTTTATGGCACCATCGAATCGAAACCCATCGAAAAAATGATGGAAACAAACCCAGGTGAAGCTTCAGTGACTATATTGTTTGGTGGAGACTCATGGGGTCTCAGGGATGGAGAGAACCGGTGAGATTGGGCTTCAAGGCAGCTGATGGTCGAAAGAGGCGAGGCTGGAGGTGGCCGGAGAGAGGGTGAAGGTCATCAGAGAGGAGGAACCAGATGGTTCTAGAGAGAAGGAGGAGAGGAAGAGACAGGATAGACAGAGAGACTAGTCTTGAGAAATGAGGGGTCAAGAGGGGGGGGGGGGTAGGTTATAATTTAATTATGAAAAAATGATCTTGGCCGTTGATCTTATTTGATCAACGACTCATATTGATTCGGAGCTGGGCCGAGTTGGTTTAGATATTGGGTTGGGGCAGATTTGGTTGGGTATTGGGTCAATTGGGTCTTAGTTAAATCTGATAGGGGTGGGGTTAAATTGGGCTAAAATAGAAACAATAAAGAGCTATTTGTTAAATAGTCAATTTTCCTCTTTTATTTTTTTTATAAAATGTAAAATAATTTAAAAACAAATTCAAGGCACTAACTAATTAATAATATATAAATAATTAATCTAAAAATACTGAAAATGATTTTATGATGGTAAAATGCTGGTAATCGTAATACATGCTATAATTGCAATTATATGCAATTTAGCTTAAAAATAATAAATTCTTAAAAAATAGGCAAAATCACCTTAATTATATTTTGGTGTAAATACGAGAATGGAAGTAAATTATTCACCAAAATTATAATTTAGAAATAATTATTGGATTTTGTACTTCTAAAATAGACAATAAATTGATTTTGAAAAATCTAAAAATTAAGAAAAAATACCAAACCTCTTGGGCATGCTTATATATGCATACACATGCTGTTTTGAATGTATTTTGAGTATAAAAAATATACAGGAAAAATCGGGTGTTAACAAATATCAACTGCACGGACAACATATGTTCTGCATAGATAACTTATGTACTATAATAACAACATCTTAGATCCACACGGACAATTCACGTGCTCAATATCATAATTTGCCTGACGTGGTCATAGGCTCAATATCACAATTTGCCCGGCATAGTCATAGACTCAATATCACGATCCGCTCAGGGTGGTCCAGTGCTCAATATCACAATCTGCTCGGTGTGGTCACATGCTTAATCGCACAACCCGCCCGGTGTCGTCACATGCTTAGTATCACAATCCACCCGGCGTATTCATAGGTTCAATATCATAATCTGCCTGGCGTGGTCACCAGCTAGCAGTCCAATCCACATCACACAGAAAGTAGATATATAAGAATTCATGTATATGATCAAAGAACATCAAATTTCATACTCTTGGACTGGTATAAGTGACATCCTAAGGTGTATGTATGTGGAAAGCGTGCTATCATAGCTCAAATCGGCAATTAGATCACAAATATAATAATTATTAGGCTTAGTAAGGAGATTAACCTCTATGTAACCTCAAATATGTCTGAAATAGCTCATAACAGGGGTACAAATACAAGAATCATTACAACATGAAGCTTCATAATCAATCTAAGACATATCATAGCCTAAACACTATCCCGAGCATGAAAAATACCTCGGCATACGCACATGGTCGCATTCCCACACATGTGCGCCACTCATAGCACGTAGCTATTACAAATAACTCCGCTAACTGGTGCTTCAACAAGGTTAAGGTAAGATACTTACCTCAAGCAAGCCAAAACAATATTCTAGAAATACCATACCATACGAACCAACTTCTGAACGGCTCGAAACTAGCAAAAAGTAACTCGAAAATACAAAAATATTGCCATAGGAAATAAACCCAAATGATAAAAGTCGAATCTTTAATCAAAATACTCAAGTCAACCAAAAAGTAAACTCAAGCACGTACTCTGTAACCCAACAAAATTCTCAAATTCTAATAAGTCATTCGAATATAAGTCTAACCGTACTAGTTTCATTCAAATCTTACTTTGAATCGATATTCATATCTCAAACGTTTACTTTATAAAAGTTTGACAACCCCCCCCCCCCCAATATCTCTTTTAGATTTATTACCCTAATGCCAAAATCAAAGGCGGAGTCATGTAAAAAAGATCAAATCCGAGTAAAAAATACTTATCCCAATCCAAAACTTGAACATATCCTCAAATATCATCGAAAATCGAGCTTCCAAACTCAATATGTGATAAAATGACTCAACCATCGTATATATAGAATCTACCCAGGCATCTCCGCGCATATGGGCCAATCAATCGCATCTACGGCATCACATGTGTGACAAACAACTCGCATCTGCGAGTTTCACTGAAGCCCCGACCAACCGCATCTGCGCATACAACCTCACATCTGTGGACTCGCAAATGCGGAAAGACCTTCGCACATGCGCACACACCATCCTCCATAACATCACATAAGCGAACACCTTAGCGTATCTGAGCTTCCACTTATGCGATCAATCTCCGAATTTGCAGACTGTGCTCCTAGTGTACCTTTTCTGCTTCTATGCACACAAATGCGCCATTGTATCTATGCACCTCCCTTCGTAGGTGCGATTGCACTAGGCTTGCCAACATTCAATCAAACTCAACCACCTTCCGGGTGTTCTGATACCCACTCGATCACCTCGGGACCTTGTCCGAACATTACTAACAAGTCCCAGAACATAACACGGAGCTACTCATGGCCTTAAATCCCATAAAATAACTTCAAAACCACAAATCACACCTCACTTCAAGCTTAATGAACTATTTCAAATTTTCAAATTTCAAACTTACACTGAACATATCTAAGCAACTCAGAATCACCTCAGATTTTACACTCAAGATCCAAATGAAATAACAAACCTATTCCAACTCTTGGAACAACAATCTGAACCCAATAACATCGAAGTCAACTAACGTACCTATAAATTCTTCAATCCTGCAAATTGTCAACTTTCCCCAAATAGAGCCAAAACCTTCTAGATATATACAATTACAAATCTTGACATATTCCCAGGTCCAAAATCACCATCCGGACCTAACGGAACTATCAAAACTCCAATTCGATGTCAAATTCACAAAAGTCAAACTTTGTTAACTTTCCAACTTAAAACTTTCAAATTGAAAATCATTCTTCCAAGTCAATATCAAACAACTCAAAAACCAAAACGACCGTACACACAAGTCACGATATATCATATGAAGCTACTCATGACTTCAATCCACCAAACGAAATGCAAATGCTCAAAGCGACTAGTTAGATCGTTACATTCTCCCCCAATTAAACATATGTCCGTCTTTGATCATGCTAAAAGTAGTTACAAAGCCATCAAATCATGATATAAACACAACATACACATTCCCAAGGGTGATCCCATGTCACCCCAAATCCATGTAAGCCCATCAACACAACATAACTGAAGAACCTTCCTTCAATCTTAGTGTATGAACCTTATAGCCCAGTCTCCAACATCCGCAATCCATTATAAGACACAATTATCACATCTATACACTTTACAAGTCTGAAGAAGTTGTATCAATCCATAACCATATTCTATTATAAAATCACATGATATACCACAAAATTCACATACTCATAGTAATACCCTCTAACCATAATAGTTGCATATTACTAAACTCAGTACTGGTAAGAAACCTTATACCAAATGAAACCTTATTCTAAACCGTTGTACACTACCAATGGTGAAAGAAACACATAGTATATCGTAACCTCTCATCAGATCAACAAGTCCTGGAGCTCTCCGCCTGACAAGAACCGTAGCAAAATTTTAAGCTGACTAGTGACATTATTCTTCCAGACATGCCTTTAATCAAATCTGATAGCACTCATTCCAGGTCCATAAACTTATATCCTCCAATACAAGCTGTTGAACCGATACACCACACCAGCGCCACCTTGAGCCACATATCGTGCAATTCGTGCACCAAAAAAGCAACAACTCGAATGTATCCAATGATGGAAAGAGAATCAAATGACAGAACCATCCCGCAAGCTCAACAAATACCACCATAAAGTGCAACGATATGAACCCATCACACAAAGGAAAAAAACACACACAAGAAATAAACACAGGGATCATATCCTAACATATCTCTGCCTTGATTTGTGGCCCAATCCAAACACCGGTCCATATGGAATACCTCGAGCCATGATGCTCACAATCAACAACCATATGCTTATAAACAACAAACACGCAAAGTACATGACCATAACCATTAAGAAACGGATAGCACAATATACCACAAACAGGAAGAAGACCATAACCAAAGCGCCATCCACCATTCAACACCCCAAGAACCATCTTGCTCGAATTTGCCACAAGGTTCAAGCAAAACCACATCATGTATGTAAATAGTCAACAGTCTTATATCACATCGTAGTATAAGAAAGTAACATATGAAACATATCAATACACGAATACGATCAACTCTAACCGATGACACCCCCTCAACCATATTTGTGCTGAGTAACCAAATCTGACCCGATGTAGAATACATATCCCCTTAGTCCTACTAGCAGCCTCCAAATCAACTCCGATCATCCACAAATGCATAAATAACATTCTAAAAATCCAGAATAACCTATCTATAACGTACACAATCAACCGTCAACCTCTTAATATACATTCACTATCAATAACCAAGGAACAATCTGCCTTTGACAACCCTCCTAGTCCTTAAATCCCTAGAATACAATAATATCCATGCCCGCTCCCAACTCGACCACTCAAATGACTAACACCTCTCTCATACACGTTCATCTCGTGAGAATACTTCCATATTCTTTTATGCCACATAGCAAAACATCAGTAGTCGATCTACCAGGCGATTACTGTAATACTAGTCAAGCATCCGCAAGTCCAAATATAGCGCATCTTCGGAAAGGAATACTCTTCTCAGATAGTGACAACATTATTATAGACATCTAATACCGTCCATGATGTCTAGAGCTCATGACCTCCCCTTCAAAACTGAACTATAAACTTGTACATGCAAATCTCAATCCTGTACATCGCACCACATTTGTCATGTCATTATATGAAAACATAAAAATTCCATTATCAACTCTAAATCACAAGCAGGATACACCGTCCCTCAGTCAGAGACCTTCTACTTGACCCTATCTAAGAGAAAAAAGGTTAAAACATGCAACAAACTCCTCATACTTGTAGAAAAGATTTGTCTCAAGTCCTGTCGATATCATTAAGAATTCTTTGAAACCCGTTTGAACATAACCAAGCCATCTGAACCGAATCCCTCTAACTCAACCAAGTCACGTAGATCGTCAAGCCCAAGAGCATTGCCACAAGACACCTACAAAGCCTTACCACACAAAAAAAAACCAAAAGAACCGATCATTTCTACTACCATGACGGCCCAAACCACTATCAAGCTAACCTATTTTTTTGATTCCCTCTCAACTTGCCTCCAAGTTAACATTTCTCTTTGCTAGTACACTATGGACCTTAACCCCAATATCACCACTATAGATCCTAGCATGAAATTGCAATGTCCTAAAGCCCATAAGCCATTGTATTCCCTCTAAAGCACACCAATAATGTTGCAACCAAGATACCCACTTTGAAGAGACCTTCTGTTAATTTGAAGCTCCATCCAGTGTAATCTCAGATCTTATCCATGTATAATTTTGGATAACCCTCAAATACAATATATGAATCTTGAACTAATTAGAACCTTCTTGAGAATCATCCACTCTGCTCTAATCTCCAATGCACCATGAGTTCCACATCTACAATAAATAATTCATATCTGTGACCTCCAACCGCATCTCTAGCATCACATTTACGACAAATAATTCGCATCAATGAGTTCCCCAGCTAACAACATCTACGAACAAAACCTCGCATCTACGGTCTCACGGATATGGAAAGACCTTCGCACACACCCAACCTTTACTGACATTGCATAAGCGGACACCCTAGAACAGTTGTAGTTCCGCTTATATGGTTAATATCTGCATTTGCGGACTCTACTCCCAGCCACTTCATCCTCTTTTGAGCAGCAAATACAATAGATGCTCTATTGTAGGTGCAATTGTACCACTCTTGCCAACCTTCAACCAAACTCAACCACCTTCTAGGTGGTCTGAAACCCACATGAGCCCCTTGGGACTTCGTCCGAACATACCAGCAAGTCCCAAAATATTATCACGGACCTACTCGAGGCCTCAAATTCCACAAAATATCATCAAAACCATGAATCGCATCTCAATAGAATTTTAATGAACTATTTCAAATTTCATACTTCTAAACTTACGCCAAACTCGTCTAAACAACTCAAAATCACCTCAAATCTTACACACAAGTTCTAAAGGACATATATAAGATATTCCAACTTCCCAAATAATAATTCGAACTTGATAACATCGAAGTCAAGTCCCAGCCAAACCTATGAACTCTTCAGACCTTCAAATTGTCAACTTTCGCTAAATAGAGCCAAAACCTTCTAGAATCATTCAAATTCAATTTCAGGCATATGCACAAGTGTAACATAGCTATTCGGACCTAACGAAACCATCAAAACTCTGATTCAAAGTCAAATGCACAAAATCTAAACATTGTCAACTTTCCAACTTAAAGGTTCCAAATTGAAAATCATTCTTCAAAGTCAATGCCAAACAACTCAAAAACCGAATCGACCATACATGCAAGTCATAGTACATCATATTAAGCTACTCAAAACATAATGCAAATGCTCAATGCAACTGGTTGGTTCGTTACAGTTATTTTGTGACTTGTGGGGATGGTTGGAATGAGTTCGGGAAGGTTTTAGAGTGAATTGGAATATTTAGTTCTATGGTTAGAAGCTTAATTTGTACGAGTTGGCTGATATTTGTCTTTTGTGTGGACGATCTTGATATGGTATTTTTATGATTTGGTTTCGAGAGCCTCCGTCTCCCCGTCCCTTACTCTGTTCGTATGGTGATTTTGGACTTAGGCGTATGTTCATATTTGGGTTCGAAGGTTCCTAGGTTGTTTTGGCTTGAATTGGAAATTTGAAGGTTTGGAAGGTTCATAAATTTTAAAAGGTGTTGAATTTGATGTTTTCGGATTTGGATTTTATTTTCGAAAGTTGGAATAGTTTATTTTAATCATTTAGGACATGCATATAAAATTTGGGATTATTCCGAGTTGCTTAGGCATGCTTGGCGTAAGTTTTGAACTCAAAAATTTTGGATTAGTTCTTTTAGCTTGAATTGTTGTGTGATTCGTAGTTTTGATACTATTTTATGTGATTTGAGGCCTCAAGTAGGCCCATGCTATGTTTGGGATTGGTTGGTGTGGTTGGATGGGGTCCCGGGGGCCTGGGAAGGTTTTAGACCATTTCACTTATGTTTGGAGTTGTTAATTTTCTGGTGTGCTGGTGTTCATCGCGATCACGGATGTGGTGTCACGATCATGGAGTGTGTTTTATGGTTGGCTGTGACGACCCTTAAATGGACTCGGTCGTGATGACACCTACCGCGAAAATAGGCCAGCCGACACCAAACCCCAAAACCAACCAGACAATTATAATAGGTCATTTAAAGTCATTAATAAGAAAAAATCCCAAAAGGTAAGGTAGAATAGAACAGTGCGGAAATAAAACACAACCCGACATTGGGGTGTCACCAGTCATGAGCAAGTACAACTCGTCTAGAAACATGAAAGGACAACATAGTTTGAAATAAGCTAATACAAAGCAGAATAAATATAAGAAGGAGAAATACTGGATTGCGAGCGCCAAATAGCTACCTAGTCAACTCCGAAAGCCAGCTGGAAGACAAATCAGCACTCACTAGCATGACCTGAGACTCCTGAATCTGCACACATGGTGCATGGAGTAATGTGAGTACGTCAACTCAGTAAGTAATAAAAGTAAATACATTTGAGCAGTAATAAAATACATAAGCCACAACATAACGCTACATAAAAACAGTATAAGTCCAAACAATGCAGTAAATCAATAACACTCGTAAAGACACTGCATTTTAGTGAAAGCCTTTATAAAACAACTTTCAATAGTTTCAAGTGAGTGACGAAAACAATGAGAAAATAATAGAAATGTAAACAGCCCCTCGGGAAAAACACACACCATTACCTCCCCTCGGAAAAATATCTACTGAACCAGCCCCCTCGGGCTACCTCACAATCATTCGTATCAGCCACTCGGGCAATAACATGAAACAGCAACAGCCCCATGGGCAATATCACATCTCACACTGGGTACCTACGCTTACTGGGGGTGTGCAAACTCCTACAGCCCAAACGATATAGCAAGCCATCTCGTGGCATAGTAAAATAGGCCATCGGCCTCATAACAAGCCACCTCGTGGTGTAACAATGCAAGCTCTTGACCTCATAATCATGAATCAGTATAACACTGCTGGGGGGCACAACCCAACCGCATAATATCTTCACAACACAAGCCCTCGGCCTCATTCAATCAAAAATCTCTCAAGCCACTTAGGCAATAGTTAAACTTGACGCTCAACCCAAAATCATTTAACATATTAAAAATAGAGTAAATATGGCTAAGTTATGAAAATAGTAGAATACCACATGAATGAGTATGAATATGAAGTCAAAATAGTGAGAAATAGTAGTAAAATCCCCTAAGGGTCCAAAACAGTTGGCACGAGGTCCAAATATGGCATTCAGCCCAAAACATGATAATACTTTCCAAAAGACATTGATATCAAGTAGTTTTTCAATCAAATACGCGACTTAACAGTCATACGGGACGGACTAAGTCATAATCCCTAATGGTACACGGCCCCAAACTCATCATCTAGGATGTGCGCCACCTCAAAGTAGCACAACGATGTGAAATTCGAGGTTTCATACCCTTAGGACGGCATTTACAATCATTACTTACCTCAATCCGGTCCAAATTCTAGCCCGCGATGGCTTTGCCTCTCGAATCAACCTCCGAATGATCCAAATCTAACCAAAACAGATTCATACCATCAAGAATATGCTAAGGGAATAAAGCTCACTCGAAAATAATCAATTTACACTAAAATCTCGAAATTGACCAAATTCGACCCATGGGTTCACGTCTCAGATTTCGATAAATTTCAGAAAACTAGAATGCTTACACTCTCCCGAGTTCATACATACCAAATTTACGAAAATCCAACCAGAAATGACCCCTCGAATCCCTAATTTTTGGTTTCCAATTCCCAAGCCCTAAAATCCTCAATTTTTGCTACTAATTTCCATAGATTTCCAGTTTAATCAATCAAAAACCAACATAGAAACAAGTTTAAGGTCCAAAAATCTTACCTCCATGAGACCCTATTGAATTCCCTTTTCAATTTGCTCTCCAACGCTTTCTCTCGAATGAAATATGGTGAAAAACCACTCAAAATCACGAAGGGCCAAATATATATGTTCTGACCAGTTAAACCACTTTTGCAGTGAAATCTCACACCTGCATACCCGCACCTGGGATATCTATGCAAATCACGTAAGCGCTCAAGGTCGGACCTACGATCAAAATCCCGTACCTGCGCTATCGCAAGTGCGCTCAAGCTTCCGCATCTATGATTCCAGCTCCTCTTGCCCATTTTTGCATCTGTAGCCCTCATTGCGCTTCTGCAGGCCCGCACCTGCGGTCCTCAACCAGCAGGTGCGGTTATAACAGGAACTTCAGCAACATCAGCTGCAGATTTCCAACTCTAAACTTCCCGTCAACCATCCAAAATCACTCCGAGGCCCCTGAGACCTCAACCAAAAGTACGGACAAGTCATATACAACTATCCAAACTTATACCAATCTTCGAAATGCTTAAAAGAACGTCAAATCAACAAAATAACATTGGATTCAAGCCTAAGGGTTCTATAAACTTTCGAATTCCTCTTTTGATCAAAACGTTTATCAAACCTTGTCTGAATGATCTGAAATTTTGCATATACGTGATAAATGACACAACAGACCTAGTCGAACTTCAAGAATTCCATTCCGACCCCTATATCAAAATTTTCGCTACCAACCAGAAAATACCAAAATTCCAATTTCGCCAATTCAAGCCTAAATATACTCCGAACCTCCAAAACTCATTACTGATCACGTTCTTAAGTCCCAAATTACTTACCGAAGCTATCCAAATGACGAGATCGTATGCTCCCAAGTCAATTTCCAGTTGACTCTCCAACAAAAAGACCATCTTAAGACACTAAGTGTCTCAAACCTTACCATTTCAGATTCGAGCCGACTAACCCGATACCATATAACACAGATGAACAAAGCATAAAGTAGCATAAATGGGGGGGGGGGGGGGGAACAGAGCGGTAACTTATGAAACGATCTGACGGGGCGTTACACTGGCACCTTTTTGTTCTTCACGTTCACATTGTGGTGGTCGCAATAGTCACTATAGATGAAGTTTCACATTTGTGATGGTAGGTTATGATCACGTAGGGTGTGTCAGGCAGGGAGGTCAAGAGACTTAGTCTTAGTCTTCATGTTCGTGGATGGGGAACCGCATTTGTGTAAGCTTAAGAGTGGGTGAAGCGCGATCACAGTCAATTGGTCACATTTGCGTGGGGTCTTTTGAGGCAACTTTGGGTTTGTTACATCCCCTACTTTAATATTAGGATAATACGTAATAATCCATATAAGCTTAAATGAATTACCCTTAAGTTTAACAATCTTGATACTGTTATATACATTTGATATGCTATTTTGAGTAACATATTTTTGTAAAAAAGATTGAAAAACTGTGATTTTGTATTATTATTAATATTACTACTTTTGAATATGCTTTAAATTATACACATAATATGAGAAATTTTATGAGATTTTTTTTATTGTAATAGAAGGTTATTTTTTTCCAAGAAAAGAAGGTTGTTTTTTATCATTTTAAAGATTAAGGGTACAAATATTGTACTCTTTATATGAAATTAGGAAAATTTTAAGTTGAAAAAATATATGTATTTTTACATAAATGTTTTAATAAAATAATTGTATATGTGTTTGATTTTATATAATACCCCATGACCATGATAATAAAATGTATAAAGTGTATTAAAAGTAAGTAATATTTTAAGTAATTTGAGATAATTGATTAATTTTGATTTGAGTGGGAAATTAACAAATCATTTAGAAATTTGTGGGTAAATAGTTAATGAGAATCTTGGATAATTAGTAAGGGACAACAATCCACGTGGGACTACAGGAATTTGACAACAAATTGGCAACTATTCATGTGCTAAGGAGGTGCCGGCTAATTTTGGTCTAGCTAAACTTGTTTGATGTTATTAAGGGTGTTAACTTTCATAAGAGGGACAAAATAATATCTAGCACCAGAATGATTATTACAAGTAGCCGTAACAACCAAAGCACGTATTTGTAGGCTATAGCCATGGGATGAAGCTTTTTGAACTTATATATAACTGTCAACGCTCTCAAAATGTAAAAGTTGACTATTTTCCTTATCGAGCCACCAGCTTAATAGTCGATGAAGGTGATATCATAAGACTAATAAACCATAGACTCGACAAAGTAGTTGATTCAGAAGAGATTTCAAGAGTATTATATGAATTTTCTTTACTTCGATCCGTTATTATGTGTTTTTTACAAAAGATATATGGCATATGTATTGTCGAGAGAATCGGCTCAGGTATATTAATAATAATTCTTCCTTCTTTTGGCATGATTCAAGTAATGATACGTAGACGTAATGCAATTTCATAAGTGATTCTACTCTTAGCAGTTAAGAATATCTATGTTATTCATTCATGTAAAATGATATTCAAGTATGTTCCTAAGTGTCTATGAGGTATTTGATAAAGATGTTAATATTCATAATATAGTAATACATGCATACATGTATATGCATTTACCACCGAGCTACGGTCGATCGTCCAGACATGCATTACTACCGAGCTACGGTCGGTTGGGCAGTTACATATTTACCACTGCGCTACGGCCGGTTGAGCATTCATGCATATACATTTATCATCATGCTACGGCCGGTTAGGTAGTCATGCATCTTCATTTACCATGGTGCTCCGGCCGGTTGGACTGACATGCATTTACCACCAGGCTACGGACGGTCGAGCAGTTACCACCAATTGTGATGTTATGTATTATTATTTACACTGGTTCGACAGTTATACATTTACCATCGTGCAAGGGTCGGTCGGGTAGTTAGCACTGATCAATTGGGCAGTCATGCACTATAAGATATGGATAATAGTCTCATAGAGAAGTGTATATAATAATAATAATAATAATAATAATAATAATAATAATAATAATAATAATAATAATAATAATAATAATAATAATAATAATAATAATAATAATAAGTATTCATATATGGTAGCATTTCAGAGATTCAAGTTGACTCTTATATGTCTTTAATTAATGTTGACTTACTATTATATTTCAGTTTCACCTTACATGCTCGATACATTATTCGTATTGACGTCCTTTTATTTGGGACCCTGCATTCATTCCTGCAGGTATAGACAATCAGTTTAACGATCCCTCATAGTAGACAAGGTCATCATTTAGCAAAGGATCCGTAAGAATCCACCTCATTCAGTGTGCAGCCAAGTCAATAAGTCATCGTATCAGAATTTTGCTATAGACTTATGGGTAGGCCGATACCCTGTCTCATTTAATATCAAACAATATTAGAGGATTTGTAGACAGTGGCTCATTTTGTAGAGTATGTCAGAGGTCTTGACGCCCTATATGTATTCATGTTTTAAGAAAGATGGTTAATTGTTACAGTGTTTGTCCACTTATAGTTATACGTTATGACTTGTGGTCATGCTTTCCCATGATAGTTACAATGAGAAAAGAAGTTAAAAAGTAGTTCGCTCGAGCCAGTACAGCACCGGGTGACTGTCACGCCCCAACCTCGGGAGGCGCGACCAGCGCTCAATCGAGTGAACCCAACTGAGCAAGCCTTATCAACTCGTCCTACCCGACTCAATATGAATAAGGAAACCATACCTTCATTTACTTAGATAAGGAAAGATAGCATGTTTAACATTATTAGTTTATTTTATCTTACCACATTAAAACATAGTTAATTTTCCAAGATTCCACACAATTTCACTTTAGAGAAGCGAGAGTTAGAATTACAACATAGTTTGTAGACCTATCCAACACCCGTACATAACCCACATATATGTTTACAGAACCTCTAATAATGTAAGATAAGACAAGCATGATAGTACCGGTAACAAGACCCCGATTATATCTCAAAAGTAGGAGTCTATAACAAAAGATGTGAAATCTAACCCCTTGAAGGAGAAAGGGGCTCACCAAGACTTCGAAAGAAGGTACTCCGCTACACGCGATCAACACTATCTGCAATGGAGCCACCTATATTCATTTAAACAAATGTAGCGCCCCCAGAAAAAAGGACGTTAGTACCATAGAATAGTGTTAGTATGTATAACTAAATTCCATCTAGTTAGAAAGAACTTTCATACAAGAGTAAAGCAACCATAAGTTCAACTCAAGGGGACTTTAAATGGCCACACATTTACAAGTAAAGGACGTATACAATTTTCACATACTGTTTCCATAGCTTTCATTTATTTGGGTGTCTCATATTGTTCATCATTGTTCACATTACCACTGCTAACTTGAGCGGAGTCCAATCTCGACCTGATCGGCTAGGTTGCCTCATTTGAAACGTTCACTTCAATCACAAATTCATTACCACCATGTGTGTACATGGTGTCCGATCTTGGCCTGATCGGATAGGTCGCCCCTACCAAGACATTTCCCTTTCCCATCAATCATCTCATTTCGATCTTTGTTTCCCCCAACCCATTTCATAGGCACTTTGGGCCACAACTATCACACCATACATTTGGCACTAGGCCACATCTCACATCATCCCCAATTTCAATGCGAGCTTAATAGTTTAGGAAAATGGGTGTACACAAGAATCGTTTAAATTTTCAAGCATGGATACAATTTCACATAAATGGCACAACATATGCACTTTTTGATTTCAATTTAAGGTCTAGATATTTCGATTCATTATACATAGCCCTTGCACCTTTCTTTTAGTTATCAAGAATAGCATGTTAATCATATAGAGATATACTTTCCATGCATATGAGATTGCAACACCAACAAAGGTGAAATAAACAATCAGTACAACAATTCAATTTTGATCTTACTGTATTCACACAGCTACCAATGTAGCCCAATTTCCAAAAGACGAAGTTTTAGCCATACATACATCAATATAGCTTCTCTAACCCTTACAAAATTCTGAAACTCTTAGCACTTCGATCTATTGTGTAAGATTTATAATTGAACGAAGAATTAGAGTTCCAGCTCATTTGGGCATATTATAAAACACTATAGGTGCATGGTGGTCTTAAGTCCTTTTTTAGAGAAATTTCTATAATTATATACCCCATTTGATTTCTTTTTAGTTTACTACCTTTCAATATTCTACGGGTTGATGTGCATACAATAAATTTATTTTTATACCCATAAACCCCCAAGCTAAGTACCCTTTCTAGCTTGAATTTGAAACCTGAGGTTAGGGGTGAAGTTTCTTACCTCGTGGTGTGAGGATTTAGGTGCCTCACTTGATAATCTTCAATGTTTTAGCAAGGTTCCATGGAGTAATTTGATGGGAAATACTTTCCCTCTCTACGACCTTCTCTCTCTCTCTAAAAGTATAAGAGAATATGCTCAAAATGAGCTATAACACTGAATATATCGATAGGGGGTCAGGTTTAAAATTTAGAAAATTGGAGCCCCGAGTTGGATCTGCGATCGCAAAGTAGACATGCGGGCTGCATAATTGACCGCAAAGTTCTTTCAAAAAACTGGACACACTGGTTGAGTTTGCGACAGAAATGTGGTCAGCATTCACGTTCTGCGGTAGCAAAGTGCACCGCAGAACTGACCTTTACAAAATCCCAGGAAAATTGTGCGACGACTATGCGGTCTGCATTTTGATTATGCGATCGCATAATTGACCACATAGTTGACCTTTATTTAGCCAACACACTGACTCATTCTACGGCAGATATGCGGTTCGCATACCTGGTATACGATTGCATTCTGGATTGCATATTGCACTTCTTCGGAAAACTTTGATTTTCGATTTTTAAATGCATAGATCAGTACAAAAGGGTCCGAACCATGGCTCGCAAGCTCTCCGCAAAGAATTTTACACATTTTCATAATTAGGCATTACGAGCTCTTAAGTTTTTGAGCACAAGTATTCACAGGGCCTTACATCCTCCACTTAAAATCATTTGTCCTCGAATGAGGATGAAGGGTCACTTATTAGAAATTCTTCTCACAATCTTCTGCCTTTTTACAACCTAGAACTTATTAGCAGTCTCCAAACTTTTCTAACTCCCTAAATTTCCAAAACATTTCACCACAGTTTCCTTTGTATCTAGGCCTATCCACCTGTCAGAGAGCCCCAGAACTATATACTAACAGCGTATACATGTTCCATGATATTGACATTATATAACTTCTACAACATCAACCATGGCCGTATAGGCAATCATATTACCCAAAATGGGATGGTTTTACATAGATCAAGCTAAAAAGATAAGAGTTCATAGGAGCTAAATGCATAAAAGTTATTACATGACTATTCAAACAAGTGTAGATACTTCTTTTTCATTTCATCCTCGGCTTCCCAAGTGGCTTCCTCAACTTGTTGCTTCCCCCACATCACTTTCACGGATGCAATTTCCTCAATTTCCGAACTTGCCTATCAAGAATGGAAACTAGAGCTTCTTCGTATGACAGCTCTTCATTAACCTCAATAGTCCCAAATGGCACAATAGTGAACGGATTTCCCACTACCTTTCTCAACACGGACACATGAAAGACCGGGTGTACTAATGACATTTCGGGTGGTAGCTCGAGCTTGCATGCCACCTGACCAATCCTCTGAACGATTTTGTATGGTCCGACATGCCTCGGGCTCAATTTTCCCTTCTTTTCAAACTGCATGATGCCCTTCATAAGGGAAACCTTCAGAAATACCAAATCATTTTCTTGGAACTCTAAATCTCTGCGACGCACATCTGAATAGGATTTTTGGTGACTCTGAGTAGTTTTCAACCTCCTCTTAATAATCTTGACTTTCTCCATGGTCTGATGCACAAGGGTAGGCCCTATCAGTTCTGCTTCTTCAACTTTGAACCACCCAATGGGAGATCTACGCCTCCTACCGTACAATGCCTCAAATGGTGCCATTTGAATGCTAGCATGGAAGCTGTTGTTGTAAGAAAATTCTATGAGTGGAAAGTGGTCATCCCAACTACCCTTGAAATCAAGAGTACAAGCACGCAACATGTCCTCAAGCGTCTAAATAGTTCACTCTGCTAGCCCGTCAGTTTGCGGATGACAAGCTGTGCTAAGATTTACATGCGTACCCAAACCTCGCCGGAACTTCCTCCAAAAGTTGGTTGTGAATTGAGTCCCTCGATCTGAAATGATGGAGATAGGAGTGCCATGCAACCTGACTATTTCTTTGTTATACAACTGAGCATACTGTTCCGCTGTGTCGATAGATTTAGCTGCAAGAAGTGCGCTGATTTTGTGAGTCGATCAACAACTACCTAAACTGAGTCGAACTTGCACGGAGTGCGCGACAACCCTACCACAAAATCCATGTTAATCATCTCCCATTTCCACATCAGAATTTTTATGCTTTGAGCCAATCCTTTGTGCCTTTGATGTTGGCCTTCACTTTATGACAATTCGGACATTTTGCCACAAAATCCGCCATTTCCCTCTTCATAGTGTCCCACCAATAAATTTCCTTGAGTTCATGATACATTTTTATAGAACTTGGGTGCATGGAATACTTGGAAGTGTGAAATTTTGCCATGATCCTTTCGCGAAGACAGTCAATATCAGGAACACATAGGCGGTCTTGGTATCGTAGGGTACCATCATCCATGCCAAGGGAAAAAGCTGTGGTTTTGTGTTTGTGAATCTTTTCTTTCAGTTGTGCTAATAAGGGATCATTGAATTGCTTTTCCTTCACCTCCACCACAAGTGATGATTCAGCCCTATTCTATACAATTACCCCTCATTTATTAGAGTCCGCAAGGCGAACCCCCAAATTGGCCAACTGGTAAAACTCTCTGGCTAACGGTTCTTGATGTGCCTTCAAATGAGTCAAACTTCCCATAAATTTTTGACTAAGTGCATCTGCCACGACAGTAGCCTTTGCCGGGTGATAGAGAATATCAATGTCATAGTCCGTAAGAAACTCTAGCCATCTTCTTTGCCTCAGATTCAACTCTTTGTGTTTGGAAATATATTGTAGGCTCTTATGATCTATTAATACTTCCAGATGGACCCCATACAAATAATGTCGCCAAATCTTTAGCGAAAACACCAGTGCTGCCAGCTCTAAGTCATGGGTTGGATAGTTCTTCTCATGATTCTCTAGTTGCCTAGAAGCATAGGCTATAACCTTGCCGTGTTGTATTAACACACACCCGAGCTCAATTCTCGAAGCATCACAATACACCACAAATCCCTCTGTATCCTCTGGTAGGGATAATACCAGTGCTGTTGTCAATCTCAACTTCAATTCTTGGAAACTACTTTCACAAGCATCGGGACATTGAAATTTTACTGCTTTCTATGTCAATTTGGTCAATGTAGAGGCAAGAGTAGAAAACCCCACTACAAACCTCTTGTAGTACCCAACCAAGCCTAAGAAACTGGAAATCTCCGTTAGAGTGGTAGGTTTAGGCCAATTTTTCGTTGCTGAAATCTTTTGAGGATCAACCATCACTCTTTCCCTAGAAACAACATGACCCAAGAACGCGATAGATTCAAGCCAGAATTCAATATAATTGATGTTGCTGAAGAGTCTGTAGAACTGCCCTGAGATGGTCAGTATGGTCCTCCGGACTTCAGGAATATACTAGAATGTCATCAATGAACACTATCACAAAAGAGTCTAGAAAAGGCTCGAGGACTCGATTCATAAGATCCATGAAAACTGCCGGGGCATTAGTTAGCCCAAAAGAAATCACCATAAATTCAAAGTGCCCATATCAAATTCTGAAGGCTATTTTTGGAATATCCTGCTCTCTTATCTTCAATTGATCATACCTGGACCGCAAGTCAATCTTTGAGAAACACGAAGTTGATCAAACAAGTAATCAATTCTTTGTAGAGGGTATTTGTTTTTGATTGTAAATTTATTGAGTTGCCGGTAGTCAATACACATTCGCAATGTCCCATATTTCTTCCTTACAAACAAGACCAGTGCGCCCCACTGTGACACACTCGATTGGATGAAACCTTTCTTTGACAAATCTTTCAATTGCTCCTTTAACTCTTTCAATTTTGCCGGTGCCATTCTGTAAGGTGGAATTGATATAGTCTGCGTGCCAGGCATCACATCGATCCCAAAATCAATCTCCCTGTCTGGTGGAATCCCAGGGAGCTCATCTGGAAAGACATCCGGAAATTCATTCACAACTGGTACAGACTCAAGGCTAAGCGCCTCGGAATTGGTGTCCATAACCCGAACTAAATGGTAAATACACCCCTTCTAGATCACATTTGTTGTCTTGAGTTAGGAAATAAACCGACCTCTAGGCACTACATTATCTCCCTTCCACTCACTAGCGGGATCATTAGGAAATTCAAGCCGCATAGTTCTAGTCTGACAATCAAGCTTGGAAAAACATGAATAAAGCCAATCCATCCCCATTATTACGTCAAAATCAATCATCCGTAATTCAATAAGATCGGGCATGGTATCCCTACCACATACCATTACAACTCAACTTTTATAAACTCGAGCAGCCAAAATTGACTCACCAACCGGAGCAGACACCAAGAATGGTTCATGAAGCTGATCCAACTCTGTGTACTCATTAAAGTGTAGAGTGTAGCATAAGTGCAACTGACTCTACGTACGCATTAAATATCATATCTAAGCTCGGCTAGTTAAAAGAAGCAAGAATTATAAATGATACTTGCTATAACATGTAAAGTTTCATCAATTCAACAAGTAAAAAACAATAATGTGATCAAGTCATAAAGCATAGAAAGAACTATCTGCGTGTCCAAAATTACTCAAGTTCTCTGCTTAGTTAGTGACACATCATATAAAGATGGTATGCAACTAAATCAGGTAATTAACCACGAAAATTGCAAGTGTAGATGAAATGCAAAATCCATAGCAATGATTGGCTAGATTTTCTCAATATTTCCCTATACCTACCAAACTATTGATCAGTTTCCTCAAATCCGCATACACTACCAAGAAGGTACATGAGAGGGTGACTGTAAGTGGATGGATCTATATCTACACGTAGAATGACCAATTCAAAGTTCTATTAGACCGACGTGGTCATAGGCTCAATATCATAATGTACATGGCATGGTCATAGGTTAACAAAACAACCCGCCTAGCATGGTCACAAGCATAACTGAACAATTCACTCAGTGTGGTCATAGGAATAACAACACAATCCCCCTGTGTGGCCACATGCATCTAGCCCAAATTATATTACGTAGAAGCAAATATACAAGAATATATGTATATGACGAATGAATATCAAATTTTATTCTCCTGGACTGGTATAATGACATGCTAAAGTGTAGGGACGCGTAAAGTGTGCTACCATAGCTCAAACTGGCAATTTAATCACAGAAATATAATTATCAAGTTCATTGAGAAAATTAGCCTCTATGTAACCTCAAACATGGATCAAAATAGTTACAACAAGGTTATAAATATGAGAAACATCACAACTTAAAGGTTAACAATCAATACAAGGCATAACAAAGCCTAAGTTCTATCACGAACAAGGATAAATACCTCGGTGCTCACACACGGGCTCAAACCCCACACATATGCGCACCCATAGCATGTAGCTATCATAAATAACTCAAGCAACTAGTACCTCAACCAACTTTAGGTAAGATACTTACCTCCAGCAAGCCAAATCATTCCTTTAACTAGCCCTTCTCATGTTAATCAACCTTCAGATGACATAAATAGACTTAATATAATAAATACAAGTCATAGGAATCGAATACAAATGATAAAGCTAAGATCTTTAACCAAAATAAAAAAGTCAACCCAAAACGTCTCGTCTACACAAAGTCATACTCCGGACAACTCTTTCACCTTAAGCCTTCAACCTTGGGACTAAGTGTTCCAATTTACTTCGAAGCATCCCCGAAACCAATCCAACCACCTTGACAAGTCACATAACCACAAAAAAACATAGAAGAATCAATAAGTAGGGGAATAGAGCTACAATGCACAAAATGATCAGCCAGGTTGTCACATGTTCCGGGGTTGACTTTTTGGTTGACCGTTTGATATTGTTAGGATCGAAGCTTTATTGTTTAGGGTTATTTCTTGTGGCTTTTATTGACGTCATTAAGTTATTTTTGTTAGATTTGAGGCGTCCAGAGGTTGATTCATGCAGGAAGAGATTTTTAGACTATTGATTTGGCTTGCTTGATGTAAGTATCTGACTTAAACTTTATTGAGGCACTAGTCACCTGAGTTATTTATAATGTCTAATTGATATGGGTGGTGCACATGTGAGTGATTTAGCCCATGTCAGTGTACTGAGGTAATTTATTCATGCTGGTGTAGTGCTTAGGTTATGGTATTCCTTGAACTGATTGCTAAGCTTCATGCTATTATGTTTCTTATGTTTGTACCTATTTGTGAGCTATTTGAACCATGTTTGAGGTTACATATCGATTAATCTCTTGATTGAAAATGATAATTTCTACTTTTATCATCAAATTTCCTAAGTTTAGCTATAGTAGCACACTTCGTACATGCATACACCATGCCACATCTACTAGTCCATGAGTGTAATATTCGATACCCGTTATTAATGTACATATAATATTCCATACCTACTTTTTGTATGATGTGGATTGGACTGGTAGCACATGAAATGTCTGTGCAGTTGGGTTGTGATAGCATGTGAAGTTTCCATGTAGTTTAGGTATGATAGCAAGTGAGTTGTTCGTGCAAGTGAGATATGATAGCACGTGAACTATCTATGTAGTTGAGATATGATAATATGTGATCTATTCGTGCAACATGTGGCGAGGTAATAGAGGAGAGAATAATAAATGATACTTGCTATATCCTTTGCAATTCATAAATTCAACAAGTACAAAACAATAATATGATCAAATCATGAAACACGAATAAAACCACCTTGGTGCTCACAATTACTTAAGAACCCTGCTTAGTAAATGATCTAGCATATAAATATGATATGCAATCAAAGCATGTAAATAATCATGAAAATTGCAAGTAAAGATGAAATGCAATAACAAAACAACACTAGTTAGATTTTCCTCAGAATTTCCAATACATTACCTAACCACTAATGGGTTTTCCTCAATTTGTGTGTACACTATCAAGAGAGAAACATGATAAGGTGACCCTAGGGGAATGTATCTATATCCGTACATTGCATGACATGGTCACATCAATAATCATACTTCGCTCGATATAGTCATAAGCTATATATCATAATTTGGCATGGTCCCATGCTCAGTATCATGGATTCACCCGGCGTAGTCAAATGTATAACAACACAATCTGCCCAGCATGGTCACATGAATAACAACATAATCTGCCCTAGGGGTTGGTGTTCGGTATTTTTGTTCGTTATTTAAGAATTTTGGTTCGGTATTTTGATATTCGATTTATCAATTATATATACCAAATACAGTACCATAATAGTTCGGTACAGTTTGGTATTTCTTATTTTGGTTCGGTATTATTTCGGTACGGTTTCGGTTTAAACCAAAATTCACTGTCTCCCCCTCCATTAAATAGAAAAATCTTGCGCCAACGTTATTTTACCTTCAATTACTCTAATATTGTGCTTTATTTTTCTTGATCCACTAAAGTTGTTCATAGAATATTTTACCATTCATTTGATACCTACATTTATGTGCTTGAGCCTATAAGATCCAGAGTATTCCAAAAGTTACATCGAACTTTTATATTAAGGCCAATGCTGGTAGCCAATTTAAAGACTAAGCACTATACACCAGATTAAGAACTTTGTGTTAAGGCCAATGCTGAAAAAGTGAGTGTTCTACTGCACCACTATGTATTTTGAGGTCGAAAATTACAATGATAGTGAACCAATCTCTTTTTCCCATTGCCAATTCTGCTTTCTTGATGCATTCCTCCTCTGGGGGTTCACTATAAATAGATAAAACTTATATAAGATCTTTATTCGAGAAGATGGCATAATTTCATGAATAAAATAGATGCCTAATTGTGAATTTCCATTCTCAAATGAAAGCTTGAACCGAATAAAGGGAATTTCTCAAATAAATAAAAATATTAACTTGAAAACTTTTCATGATAAGTTTAATTTATTCTACTTCCTCTCTCATGTTTAAATGACTGAGAGACAAGCTTGAGAATACTCTAAGACATGTATATGCCTTCAGTTTTTTGTCGCACAGCTTCTATGCTCAACAAATGACATTAGAGCTATTGATATTCCTAAAAGTCACAAGAAACTCTGGTGTGTAGTGCTTAGTCTCAAACTTCAAACTCTGCGAAGTCCGAGAACTTTTAGAAGCAAGTTGATAGTAGTGAGATTTGCTTTTATTTCGGGACACCAAAATATTGATCTCACCTCATTAAACTATTTTAGTATTTCAGTATATCGAAATACCGAAATATCAATAATCTAATACGGTATACCGTACCGAATTACCGAAACATCGAAATTTCTGTATCAAAATAAATCGAAATACCAACAAAACTGAAATCGAAATATCAAATTAATTTGGTTCGGTTCAGAATTTGGTTTCTTAGACTTTATACCCACCCGTAATATGGCCGGCATGGTGATAGGCATAACAACACAACCCTCCCGATGTTGTTGTAGGCATAACAACACAATCCTCCTGGCGTGGTCACATGCATAACAACACAATACGCCCGGCATGGTCACACGCATAACAACATAACCCGTGCGACATGGTCATAATCACCCGGTCCGAATCATATCACATAGAAGTAAATATACAAGAACAGATGTTCTTGTATATTTAACCAAAATCAAAGAGTTAATCCAAAAGGTCAATCTCGAGCGCGCATCTCGGAACCTGACCAAACTCACAAATTCCTAACACCCATTCGATTACGGTTCCAACCATACCAATTTCATCACATTCTGACCTTAAATCAACCTTCAAATCGTCAATTTACACTAATAATAGGATAATAAGTCCATTTATACAGTAGAGCTCACATGTATGATAAAATATTCTTGAAGGCTAATAGAAATTCATTATAATGGTCTTTAAAAGCTGCAGAATCACAAAAAATGCATTGGGAGACAGAGAACAACCCAAACAAACCTAAACTAATATATTTCAACTGAATGATAGCCTTGCAGTTAACCTTGGGTGTTCATATTCTATTTGAACTTTAGTTTATCAGGTAAGCAGCCTCAAGTGCATGATATAAGCCAGCAAGTAACTCTAAGGTAAAGGCCAATAAAGTACACATAATAACCATAACAGAACCATCAAGAGAACCTGAAGTTAGAACAAGTATACAAAACCATTAAGGCTCTTTAGCCAGCTACATAAGTTTTAATTAGCACACAGATTAACTTAAGGAGCATTCATTAATCTTGCAAGAGTAGTTAATTAGTGTTAAATCAGTCTCAAGACAATAAGAGAATTACTTGGTGCATCCACAAAGCATGATTATCAAACTTAGGTTAACAAAAACACATCACGAACAAACAATCATAAGACAATAACATGGTAGACATGATTTTAACAAAAAACAATTAAAAGAAAGGAAGGGATCGAAGTACCGACCTTACTTTGAGCAGAAAACCGAGTAACGATTCTTATTAGCTACTCCCCTTTTCATATTAAATGAGGTACTTTTCTTTTTAGCCATTTCCAAAATAAATGACACAATTCTAAACTTGGAAATAATTCAACTTTAAACTCTTTCATTTTACCCATTTACCCTTAATGAGAAGCTTTTATAGCTATACAAATGGCATGTCCCCACAAGCTTTTTACCCCTTAAGCTTTTAAGACCACAACTTTCAAAAGTTTTCTTCTTTTTCTTAAACTCCATACCGAGTCAAACTATCTCATTTAATATGAAACATAAGGAGTATTTAGGAACTGAAGCTCAAAATAACTACCAATGAAATAGAGGAAAATGAAGAACTAGTTAGCAACTAGGGTTTCTGATAGACTCCATAAACTTGTATTAGACTGTGTTTCTTAGGTTGTTAGGTGTTGTTAGGTGAGAGAATTGAAGACCCTATTTATAGTGGCATTTAATGCCTTAGGTTCAATAGAAATCAAACTCGGTAGTGGATAATGACAAAGGGGTGGTGATGTTAGCATAATCAGGTGAAATCTTAGAAAACAATGGGAAACCAGTAGAGATTTTACCTGAGAGGGGGAAAGTTGATCGTTGAAGGCAAACTCCATTAGGTAAGAGCCTCAATGTCCAGATGTCTCTTCGCTTGACCTCTGGACCAAGAATGAATAAGTATCATAACACTGTGAGATGATACTGCATGCCACTTGTCACGATCCAAAACTCATCCTGCCGTGGCAACGCCGCCTATCGTGGAACTAGGACAACCTCAACTCAATGCAACCCAAAACTACATTACTAAAATTAAGTCAAGTGCGGTAAAACATTCATCATTTTAAATATATAGTTCAAGAAATAAAAGAAGGATCCATGTTACGATACAACCATCCCAAAACTAAGGTGTCATGAAGTACATGAGTGTCTAGAGAAATAACATAGTCTACTACAATGTTCAGTGAGTACAACTGAAACATAATAGAATAGAGAAAGAGGGTCAAGGCCTGCGAATGCCACGTAGATTCCTTGATAATCTCCAAATCTTGTAACCTCAATCAATGACCACCACTGGGACCGAAAGTGCGTTGATCTACACACAAGGTGCAAGGGGTAATGTGAGTACACCAATTCAGTAAGTAACAAGTCCAACCTATGGACATATAGGGAGTGATGAACATAACCTCCACATAATAAGAAATAAACCGTGTAGTAAGTAGGCATGCTATTCTTACAGGAATACAACTCAACAGTGAAATAAATATAGCTCAGAACAATGTAAAATATAAAGCTTAGCTAACTCTACATGCCAATACACAGAATGTATGAAATGCACCATGTTCTCCCACTCTCAAGTGCTCAATCACTCGGTACTGTATATGTCCATCCGACCCAGGGAAATCTATCTCGGAACTTATACTATGCTGACTGCAAGTCATCTAGTACCAAGGGACAAGGGTAATCCAACCTTAACGAGAAATCCATCTCCAGGTATATATACTCACTCAAGCACTTGGCACCGCATATGGCCATTCGGCCTAGGGAAATCCATTATGGAACATACTCATCACTGACTATAAGTCACCCAGTACCGAGGGAAAAAGGGTAATCTAACCCTATGGAGAAATCCATCTCCAGATATCAATACTTCGAACAAATCCATGTCTAGGGAAATCCATCCATCAATAATATCATCCGCGCTCATTGGGTGTGTGTAGACTCCGGAGGGGCTCCTTTCAACCAAAGCGCTATAACAAGAAAATGAAGGCATAATCAATAATCCGATGCAGTGTACAACCCGATCCTATAACTGTCACTTAATATTCAGGCTCTTGGCTTCACTCAGTCATAACTCCCCAGTCTCACACTCACAGGCTCACAATGCCATGAAACTAGCCCGAAACAATGATATGATGTGCTAAATAACAACAATCGAGAATGATACATGATATGATATGCATGAATAAGACTGAGTACAGAATATAAATGAAAGTAATGAGATGACAACAAGAAATGACCACTCGGGTCTCAACAGTATTGTCGTGATGCCCTAACATGATAATTAGCATAATTAACAGTTCATTTCCTTAATCTTATTGTCACAACATAGATATCAACAAGAAATAGTGTGACGACACAATGGGGTCATTACTTGTTTTAATTAAATTTTGTGCTTTCGAGGCCTTGAAAACCTCATTTAGAGTTGTCTCGATTTGCATGCACAGTCCGAGCGCGAGTCAGAAAGCTTAAATATAAAATTCTGTGAAAAATGCTAAGTTTTGATTTTAAAATAATTAAATTTGACTTCGATTAATTTTGGGTAAAAGGATCCGAATTCTTGATTTTACAGTCCCGACGGGTCTGTAGAAAAATTTTGGACTTGGACGTATGCCCGGAATCGAATTCTGAGGTCCCAAGACCAAGAAATGAATTTTTAAGAAAAAATATTTTTTGAAAATGTTTAAGGAAATTTGAAATGAGATCTAATTCGATAGTGATGGTATCGGGCATGTATTTTGATTCCGGTGCTCGGTACAGGTCTTATTCATAATTTAAGATATTTTTGTGAAATTTGGTAAAAAACGGATGTCGTTTAAATTGACTTGGACCTAAATAGTAAAATTTGATGCTTTTATGAAGTTTGAAAGAATTCATGGATTTTGAGGTTTAATATGATATTTATGATGTTATTTTGGCGATTTGATCGTACGAGTAAGTTTGTTGGATGTTTTTGAGGTTGTGTGTATATTTGGTTTGGAGCCTCGAGGGCTCGGGTGAATTTTGGATTGGTCACGGGGTGCATTTTTAAGCTTAAAAGTTTGCTAGTATGAACTGATCTACAGGCTTCTAATTTGCAAATCCTGGCTCGCAAGTGCGAGATCGCAAATGTGAAGGCTGCCTCACATATGTGAAACAACCCAGACTTTCTCCTTCCTCGCTAATGTGAGAATTTTCTACGGAAATGCGAAAGCTTCCATGTTTCTAGTGACTGCAAATGCGACAGAGGTCTCACAAATGCGAAGGTTTGGAATTTTAGAAGGTTTCGCAAATACGAAACAAGCTTCGCCAATTTCCATATCTGCAGAGTTTAGGGTTCGTAATTGCGAACCCCTATTCGCATTTTCCATAACTAAGACCTGAATTTTTCTATACTTAGCTGATATTAAGTAATTTTTCATGTCATTTTCAAACACAAACTCCTTTGGGCGTTTTCCAAGAACAAGTCTTCTTCAAACTCGATTGTAAGTTAGTTTTTACTCATTTCCTTCAATCATTAACATCGTTTAACATGATTTTAACCAAAAATCAAAGATTTTAATGGGGAAATTGAGTGTTTGGGTAGAACCTAGGTTTTTCAAAAAATTGGGGATTTGGACCTCAATTTTAGGTCCGATTTCAAAACAAATTATATATTTAAGTTTGTGGGAGAATGGGTAATCAGGTTTTGGTTCGAACCTTGGGGTTTGACCATGTGGGCCCCGGGGTGATTTTTATCTTTTTTGAACTTTGGAAAACTCATTTTATGCATTGGGGTTGATTCATTTAGAGCTTATTGATATAATTAAGTAATTTGTGATTAGATACAAGTGAATTGGCGGTGAAATCAAGGCGTAAAGCTATAGTTGAGACTTGAATTGTGTTCAAGGAATCGAGGTAAGTGTTCCGTCTAACCTAAGCTTGAGTGATTAGGAGTTGAGTCATATTTGCTACTTGTTTCTTATTGAGTACGACGTATAAGCATGGTGACAAGTATCTATACATTGGTATCGAGCATGACCGTGGGTCTTAAATTAATACTTGTTGCTTTTTCTTAAATGGTACTATAGTTGCAATAGTGTGTAATTCCGTGGTAATGAGCAAAGGCTTAGTTTATTTTCGTGGAAATTACTTATGAGTTAGAAATGGTGATAATAAAGCTGATTAGAAGTTGAGTTGAGATTGGTTATAGCTGATTCTCCCTTGCTGGGATATATGTTCTCGTACTGTTGAGATCCCTTGCCGGGATAGTGTAACTTATGGTTAATCCCTTGCCAGGACTATTGTTATTATTACTGTGAGCTGTATATTTGGAAGGGGTTGTGCACCGTAACATTTTTCGTAATATGTATATATTGGATAGGGCTGCACGCCGCAACAGATATGATATTGGATCGGATCGCACACTGCAATAATTATTATATTAGATCGAACTTCACGCCGCAACAACTATAAATATATATATGGATCAGGTTGCGTGCCACAACAATAGTATTATTACATTAATGTAGATACTATATTGTTCTTCCATATATATTTGGTTTCTGCTAGGTTGAGTTGTTCCTCGAAACATGTATCCCCTCCCCTTTTCAATGGCTTATTACCTATTTATTTTTCCGCTATATATTATATAATTGCATAGGTTTATCTGGAGCCTGGTTCTAGCCTCGTCATTACCTTGATGGGGTTAGGCCAGGCACATACCAGCACATGGAGTCGGTTGTGTTGATACTACACTCTGCACTCTGTGTATGTACCAGAGCAGCCTTTAATCAGTACTAGTAGTTCGGGAGCCAGCCTTTAGTCCATCGAGACACCGAGGTAGCCTTAGAGTTGATCGCATGCCTGACATTTCCTCTATCTTATTTTATATCCTGTTATCTCATGTATTCGAGACAAACTTTACTTTTCTTTCAAACTGATGTATATAGTATTCGTAGTAGTCTGTGGATGTTGTGACTCCAGGTTATGGATAGGGACTTGTATTGGTTTTCTAGACATTTTGTTTTTCTATTTATCTGAGACTCCCGCTAAATTTTGTATTCCGCTGTTATTTAACTGTTTATTCTCTTATTCATATAATTGGTAAAGAGTTTTAAAATGAAAGGGTTAATGGTTTCAAGGATTCATGGCTTGTCTAGCTTCCATGAGTAGGCGCCATCACGACTCCCGAGGGTGGGAATTCCGGGTCGTGACAAGTTGGTATCAGAGCTCTAGGTTACATAGGTCCCATAACTCATGGAAAAGCTCAGGAGACTCTGAAGGATCGGTACAGAGACGTCTATATTTATCCCCTAGAGGCTATAGAGTTTGGAAAAGCATCACATTTGTTCTTTCCCGTCGTGCGGTTTTTTTCTCAAATGCTAATTAAAATTCTACTCTATTCCTTCCCCGGTGGAGAGAACATGCGCTTTCTTATCAATCGCTTAGAAGCCCGAACCCCAGCAGTGAGGGGTAGAGGCCTTGGTCGTGCTAGAGGTCGAGGTAGGGACAGAGCTCAACCCCAAGCAGCAACACCAGTGGCGATGCCTTAGGTTGATTTTGGCGAGGAGGTTCCGACCTCAGCAGTTTCAGTGGGCCCAGCTCATGTCCTAAAAGGGTTTATTGCTACCTCAGTTCTTCAAGATGCTCTAGTTTGATTGGGTGTCACCCGAGCAAATTTGTTTCCCTTAGCACCAGCCGTCTCTCAGGCTGGATGAGGGGCTTAGACTCCTACTACTCGTACTCCGGAGCAGGTAGCTCCCCAGATTCAAACTCTAGCGGTTCAGTAGTTTGAGCAGTTCAGCTGGGGGTAGTAGCTCAAACCGGAAATAGAGTAGCCATGTCTGCCGATGCTTTGTGAAGGCTGGATAGGTTCACCAAGCTCTTCACTTCTACTTTTAGCGGTGCATCTACTGAGGATCCCCAAGATTATCTAGACAACTGCCACGAGGTTCTCATGAACATGGGTATTGTTGAGACCAACAGGGTCGATTTTGCTACATTTCGCCTGTCTAGATGTGCCAAGACTTGGTAGAGGGATTATTTTCTAGCTAGGCCAGTCGGGTCGCCGTCTTTGACATGGGATCAGCTTTTAATGTTGTTTCTAGAGAAGTTTCTCCCCATTACTCAGAGAGAGGCCTAGCAAAGGCAGTTTGGGCGCCTCCAGCAGGGTTCCATGAGGGTCACCCAGTTTAGCTCGGGAGCATAGCAACGGCTTCTGAGCAGGAACAGTTAAGGCTTGAGAGGTTCAAAAGGTACAAGCCTCCTATATTCAGTGGTTTAGCATCGGAAGATGCTCTGGGGTTTCTAGATGAGTGTTACTGCATTCTCTGTACCATGGGTATATTAGAATCGAGTGGGTTTTCTTTTACCGCTTTCCAGCTTTTAGGAGCCTCCTATGATTAGTGGCGTACCTATGAGTTAGACAGTCCAGACGAGGCAGCTTCACTAACTTAGACCCAGTTTTTAGGTATGTTTCGATGGGAGTTTGTCCCTCAGATCCTCGGGGAGGCGTGGCGCGTGGAGTTTGATCATTTATGCTTTGGTGCTATGATTGTCTCAAAGTATGTTGTCCGTTACACTAGCTTGACTAGACATGCCCTAACCTTGGCTTCTACTGTTCGCGAGAAGGTTTGCCGGTTTATTGAGGTTCTTATTCCCAGCATCAAGTCTAGCATGGCTCGTGAGTTGGAGATGGATATTTCGTGTCAGGAGGTGGTGAACATTGCAAGGAGGACAAATGGTACGCATGCCACAGAGAGAGGGCATGCAGGGTCAAGAGAGAGAGAGAGAGAGAGAGAGAGAGAGAGAGAGAGAGAGAGAGAGAGAGAGAGAGAGAAAGAGAGTATAAAAGATAAGGAGAGGGAGTTAGAGGAGACGAGGAGCCCCCGTAGGCTAGGGAGGTATACTGGCCCTTATTTTGGTGTGTCATGGTAGAGGTTTTTTGGGCCAAATAGTTCAGTTCATGCTTTAGGCTTTACATGGTGACTCAGGTTTTCTTGGGTCTCGGAGCACCCATACCGCATATTTCCACCGCCTCGTCAGCAGAGAGGGTGCTTTGAGTATGGAGATACTAGCCATATGGTGAGAGATTTCCCCAGACTTTGGACCGATGTTTCACAACGAGGTATTCATGCAGGTAAAGGGCGCCCAAAAGGGCGAGGTCCGGCTCGTTGATGTGTTTTATATAGTAGCTTGAGGCCAGCATGCTAGCTGAATGTCATTCAGGTATGAATTCAGTTTGTTGTAGAGGGGCACTATTTGTAGTTCATTATAGTTCTGCTTATCGATGTGAGTTCCCTTAGTTGTTGTTCCATTTCTGGGTGTGTTTCATGAATTGCACTCTATTATGTGATTATCCTATTGGGAGGTTCTATGAGTATAGGCGTGCTTTCCTGTTTTAATATCATTCTATCACTTGTTTTTGTGCTGCCGTTCTTATTAATGCAGCTTCTCTCCTGCCTTCAAGTAGATCCAAATTGACCGGCATCTCTTTGTCATTATATTCTTGTGTTGCTTGCATGAATCGTGTTCTTGGTTCTCCTATCTCAATTGGAATCAAAGCCTCAGCTCAGTAAACCAATGAAAAGGGTGTTTCTCATGTGCTCGTTTTTGCGGTTGTGCGATATGCCCATAAAACCCTGGGTAACACTTCAGGCCAGTTACCTTTGACTCCTCTAATCGCTTCTTTAAATTGTTGATAGTAACCTTATTTGTTAATTCTTCTTTCCCATTACCCACTAGATGATAAGATGTAGATGTAATCCTTTTAATTTGCCAACTCTTAAAAAACTCTATGATTTGAGCTTCGATAAATTGAGGGCCATTGCCACATACGATTCCCTTTGGTACACAAAATCGACATATGATATTCCGGCAAAAATCTTTTTGACTTCTTCTTCTCACACCTATTTAAATGCTCCTTCCTCCACCCATTTAGTGAAATAATCAGTAAGTACGAGCAGAAACTTTACCGGTCCTTTCTCTTGAGGTAATGGTCCCACTATATCCATTCTTATTTTATAAATGACCAATGTGCAATGACTGGATGTAATAATTCTGTGGGTCTGCGCATATTGTTACCGTATCTTTGACATTTATCGCATTTAGCCACGAAACTTTCTGCTTCTTCTTCCATTTTAGTCCAGTAATAGCCTGGCCTAATAAGGGTTCTTACGAATGTCCTTTCTCTCGCGTGATTTTCACAATGACCCTCATGAACCTCTCTCATTACATATTCTGTTTGAGAAGGTCCAAGGCATCTTGCAAGAGGTCCTCTAAAAATTTTGCGATATAAATAACCTTGCTTTAAGTAGTAACAGGCAGCCCGCTTTCGAAGCGCGTGAGCTTTCTTCTTATCTTCATGCACGGTACCATACAACAAAAAAGCAACAATTTTGTTTCTCCAATCCCAAGTTAAATTATTTAAATTTACCTCATTTTATCAGGGTCAAGAACTGAATGAAATAAATGTATAACATAGGCGTTTGAATCGCTTCGCACATCAGCCGCTGATGCGAGGTTAGCTAAAGAATCTGCTTCAATATTCTCATCCCTTGGTATTTGTGTAACTTTCCAAGTTTGAAATTACTTTATCAATTCTCGTACCTTTTCTAGGTATTGCTACATCCTTGTTTCCCTAGCTGTATAAGTCCCCAACATTTGATTAACCACGAGTAATGAATCACCCTTGATTATAATCTGATTTATTCCAAGTTCTCGTGCCAGTTCTAGGCCCGCAAGAACAGCTTCATACTCTGCTTCTTTGTTAGTCATTGAGTTAAATTTAATGTCTTGTTGAATGGTTTCACCTATAGGTGGTACCAAGACAATCCCTAAACCCGCGCCTTTTACATTAGGTGAACCATCAAAGTCCAAGTACGTGGATTAGCTCCATTTAACACTTGCAACTCTTTTTCTGCTTCTAATTTCATATCTTTACTAAAATCGGCCACAAAATCAGCTAATACGTGTGATTTTATAGCAGTCCTAGGTTGATAGGTGATTTCATATTCACTTAACTCTATAGCCCACTTAGCCAATATTCCTGATAACTCATATTTACGCAATATAATTCGTAAAGGGTAAACAGTTATTACATCAATAGGATGACGATGAAAATAAGGTCTCAATTCCCTAGATGCCATGATTAATGCAAGTGCAAGATTTTCTAACTGCGAATACAGTGTTTCCACATCTAATAAAGATTTACTAACATAATAAATGGGAAATTATTTACCTTGCTCCTTTCGGGCCAATACAGCATTTACCGCTACTTCTGAAGCAGCAAGGTAAATAAGTAGCCTTTCCCTGCTTTAGGTTTTGCCAATAAGGGCGGATTTGACAATTACTTTTTCAAGTTTCTGAGTGCCTGTTGACATTCTTCACTCCATTCAAAATGATCCTGCTTTTTAAGGGCTGAGAAAAATTTAAAGCATTTTTCTAATGATTTGGAGATGAATCTCCCCAAAGCTGCAGTCCTTCCTATTAACCGTTGAACTTCTTTCTTATTTGGAAGTATATCAGGGATTTCCTCGATGGCCTTAATCTACACAGGATTTACCTCATTACCACGGTTAGAAACAAGGAAACCCCAAAACATACCCGATGCAACACCAAATGCACATTTCTTGGGATTTAATTTCATATTATATTTGCACAAAATTGAAAATGTATTTGATAAATGAGATATGTGATCCTTCTAATACTGAGTTTTAACAAGCATATCATCTATATATACTTCCATAGTTTTCCCTAAATGTCCTTGAAACATTTGGGTAACTAACCTTTGATATGTTGCACCTGCATTCTTTAGACCAAAGGGAATTACCTTATAACAATAAGTCCCCCTGTCTGTTATAAATGAATTTATTCCCCATCTTCTGGATTCATTCTAATCTGATTATAATCTGAATATGCTTCTAAAAAGCTTAATAGCTCATAACCTGCTGTCGCATCAATCAATTGATCTATGTGTGTAGTGGAAAAGAGTCTTTAGGGCAAGCTTTGTTAAGATCAGTATAATCTTTGGAACCACAACAGTATTAGCTAACCAGTTAGGATACTTTACCTCACAAATACAACCAATTTTCAGCAATTTAGGGACTTCATCTTGAATCACCTGAATCATGAAAGTTCCTTGCTTTCTTTTCTTTTCTTTGACTGGAGGGTATGAGGGATCTTCATTGAGTTTATGAGTCATCACCTCTGGAGGAATCCTTGTCATGTCAGAATGGGACCAAGTAAAGCAATCCACGTTAATTTTCAAAAATTTGACTAACTTACCGCTCGTTCCTTGGCTGAGATTAGCTCCGACGTAGACTTCTCTATTGGGCCATTGAGAAAATACCACGATAGGCTCCAATTCTTCAATTGTGCTTTTGATATTTTCATTTTCCTTTGGTTCTTGAATAGTATTAGGTCTTGAATCTAGATCTGTTCGCCTTTGCTTAGTTGAGGTCTGCATCGTGGTGACCTTAACAACCTTCTGTGGTTGCTATTTACTTCCATTCCTCATGCTTGTATCTGAAACGGAATTGATCGCCCTGGATATATGTTGATCTCCACGAATTTGATAGGTTCCCCATGGTGATGGAAATTTAACAACTTGATGCAAAGTTGAAGGAACTGCATCCATTTCGTGGATCCATGGGCTCCCAAGGATTATGTTGTAAGCCATATCCATATCTACTACCCAGAACTTTGTTTCTTTGATGACAACTTCGGCGAATGTGGTGAGTGTTACCTCTCGTGACTACACTGGAATTGTCGAATCCAGATAAAGTGTGAGCTTTTAGTATTACTTTATCGTTGGCTTGCATTTCACGCAATACACTTAGCAAAATAATATTTACCGAGCTACCTGGATAAATCAAAACTCGCTTTACATTAGTATCACATAGAATTAAAGATATTAACAGTGCATCGCGGTGGGGGTATTAACACTCCATCTGCATCTACATCATTGAATGTAATGTCATCCTCTTCCAAGGTGTTTCACACCCGTTTCCGTTGAGTGATTGTTATTTTTGAAATCTTGTTAGTGGCCGTGTATGATATACCATTAATATCTTCACCTCCACTTATAATAGTGACAGTCCTGTTTGGGGACGGTGGTTTTGGAGGCTCCTGCCTATTTTTCATGTAAGCTTTCTTGCCTTTCTCGCTGAATAGCTCCATGAGATACCCTTGCTTCAACAGATGATCAACTTCGCTTTGTAGAAATCTGCAGTCGGCTGCTTTATGCCCGTGGTCATTGTGAAACTTGCACCAATGGTCAGGGTGGTGCCTGTTTGGATTTGATCTCATTTCTTTTGGCCATCGAACCTTATCTCCCATGCATTTTAAAACAACCAGGAGCTCGAAGGTGCTGACATTGAAGTTATAACCACCAAATCTTCCTTTTAAATTTGAATCATCATCTCGTGGCTTATGAATTTTTTGATCGTTCCTAAATCTCAAGCCTCACTCTCTATTCCTTAATCTATGATCGTACCTCTGATTGTCTTGCTTTGATCGTAAGCCTCTTGCCGCAGGTCTCATGTAAGGCTCATATCTATTTTTCTAGACCTTTTTTCAGTCGCCATACGTCTCGAACTTACCTTTTCTTCTTTTTGAAATTGTGGAACAATATCTTCCTCAATTCTTAGCTTCGTGCTCTATCTATTATAAACGTCATTCCAAGTTGTAGCGGGGAATTCTCGAAGGTTTTCTTTGAGCCTCCTCGTGGCTTTTGAACTTTTCTCATTCAAATTTCTTGCAAAGGCTATAGCCGCCCAGTTGTCAGGTACACGCGGCAATTTCATTCTTTCATGCTAAAATCTATCTACAAATTCTATAAGCAACTCTAAGTCTCCTTGTTTAATTTTGAAAATATTTTCCATTCTTTTTTCCAGCTTTTGAGCTCCCGAGTATGCTTTGATGAATGAATCTGCAAGCTCAGCAAAAGAATTTATGGAATTTTCAGGTAGAAGAGAGTACCATGTGAGCGCTCCTTTAATGAGTGTTTTGCCAATTTTTTTAACTAATACATATTCAATTTCTTGCTTCGTTAAGTCATTGCCTTTTACTCCCGTCGTAAATGCAGTCACGTCGTCTCGTGGATATGATGTTCCATCATATTTTTGAATGTCAGCGTTGTTGTGAATATTGATCCATATCTACTTAGCTTCTAAGCTTGTTGTGAATATCGATTCATATCTACTCCTTTGATCACGGGTGGCACCCTAGGTATTTTCTCTATGCGCTCACTTTGCTCCTTGAGCTGTTTCTGCAAGGTTAGTACTAAGTTTTGTAAATCAGAATTAACCACATTATCTGGTTCCCTCTCTAGTGATTCACTGGGAGTCCCTTCGCTACCTGATTTAACAGGTCCTGAACGAAGGTTTTCTAAAGTGTTATTATTGGGTGTTGGTATAGGGGTTGCAACAGGTAACTGGTTGACAAGTGCTTCCACAGCTTTGTTGACCCGAGCAACAATTAATTTCTGCAAGGCATCATCAACGATTTCAACATTCACAAGTTGAACATGTTCATTCATTTGAGACCCATCAGGGGTTCCCTCTCGAGATTGTCGGGGAGAGCCTTGCGGAATTGGAATCAGAGTGTTAATATCTTGTGGATTTCCCTGATTTTGTTGGTTTTCTTGGTTTTCTCGAATATTAACATTGTTGTTCGACATGATTAATCAGCAAGAAAAGATAATTGAAAAGAAATAGATTATCAGATTTTCGGTAACAGAACTAATTTGTTTAACCAAAAATAGAATTTTAGTCAAAGCTAGAATTTAAAAGAACTCGGATTACTGATAATCAAAAGAATGTATAGAAGGAATTAAATTATGTATCAGAAGAATATTTCAAGAAGAAAGCGAGTAAACAAAGATATATGTTAATGATTATTTGTGTCCTCAACTGATAAGATGTTTCCCCTTTTATAAGTGTCCTAGAGATATGCGTTTTGCCAAAATCATAATGAGGCTATTATGAGTAATTAAAGACATTGAATGCTACATTACATAATCATTGCATTTAATACGAATTCTTGAGCGTATTTCGTGTTTAATGTCTGTTATATGCTGTATCTGCGCTTTTTTTAATATCAGATTCATTCTTTTGGGCTCTTGGATATAAACGACTTCAACAGGTAGGGCGCTGGATTATTTGAATATCTACCCGTGCCTTCTCTTCTGTTATTAGCTCGTGCCTGTTGTAATTCGTCCCTGCTGTTGTTCGTGCCTCTTAACCAGCTGTCATCCTTAACCACTTAATCAATCTACGTGGCATAACACGTTTCATTAAATATAATTTTTTTCAATACAATATTAGCTTCTATATGTAACTGGATGTGTTTTGTGATAATCTGTGAATTGCTCTAACAGCAGTGGCAGATGCACCCTTTGCACTGCCAGTTTTACTAAGCCAAGTATTTTTAGTTTCTCAAACAACAACAACAAACCCAATAGTTTCTCAAACAAAAGCTTTATATATATGTATAAACTACTAAAATTTCAACAAATATTAAATCTCTTGGAATTATTATGGTAGACATGAGTCAATATGTTAAACCATGTTCTCACATATAATATAATCAGAACTCAGGATAGCAATGATAGGTAGCTGTAAGAGACTTAAAGTTGAAGAGGACACACTTGCGGATCTTCCCATTAATGTCAAACACCAGATTCAAGAGCACTTATCCATTGAGGAAGCCGCAAAAATGAGTGTTTTATCTAGACCGTGGAGACATATTTGGGCTTCAATTCCCAAGCTCGTATTTTGTGCTTAGTTTTGCAAGAACAAGCCATCAGACAAATTAATAGATGTCATTAGTACTATTCTGTTGCAGCATGTTGGCGACGTTAAGACATTTCTCGTGAATATTTCATCAATACCTTCTTCTAAGCACTCAATTGTCGATCACTGGATGCTTTTGTTGTCAAGAAATAGTCTCAAGGATCTCACCCTTCAGAATTTGGACAATACTCCTTATACATTGCTTTCCAACATGTACAGGTGCAGAACTACAAAGTTTGGACCTGTCCACCTGCATTTTCAGGCCGCCATGCAGCTTTAGGGGTTTCCACAAGCTCAAAAGGCTTTCACTATGTCGAGTCGCGTTACAGTTGGACATTGCTACTTCCTTCTTGTGGATGCCAAACCTTCAGAGGCTGCATGTTACGGCGTGCGGACCATTCGATCACTTGAAAATATATGCTCCTGAGCTTTTGCATTTACATTTCTATATCACTGGCAGTATCACCCTTAATTTGGGTCATTTCATGGGCTGTCCGAAGCTGAAAATAGTTGTACTTCAATTAAATAGCAATCGAGGTAAAGTTATGAACTTGACCAACCTTCTCAGTAGCTGCCCTAAAGTTAGTCGTCTTTGTCTGAACAGTTACTATCTCAAGGTAAGCTGCAATTTTTTGATATCTTTGCATAGCCAAGAATGATGCATATATTTGTAATATTTAATGTTACTCTTTTTTGGTTGCCTGTTGTCTGGTCTTTTGCTTCTGGCTGAGGCTCTCCACACGCCTCGACAGCCTGAGGCTTCTCAGTTCCTCTTTCGATTTTGACGATGAAGATAATACGTGAACCGCCATCTGATGGGGTTCCCTCGGGCATCTCCCAAAAAATAATACGCGAACCACCAAAACAAGCCAAGCGAGTGTTCTATTGGACCGCTTTCTCACCCTTTATCATCGACTTGCCTCGTGTCTGTAATTACTGACTAGCATAGAGGGTCCTAGGTTATTTATCTTGAACTGCGGGTTACCTTGGTTATTTGTATGTATCGTTCCCAATCCAGAAAAAATAATTTTTGCTCACGATATTTGACTAACAACATTTGATGATCAATTAATTAAATATGCTCCTTTGCTAATCTTTTTTATGCTACGAGAGGAAGTTGGCGTACGCTTTTACTCCCCATTTTAAGCTAAAAATTAGTTAATTTTCATTTAATTTTTATACTTTCAAGTTGTGATTGATTAAATGAGGCACAAACTCTAGTAATTTCTTTTCTTTTATATAGAAAAGCCATCCCATGGCCGACCAATGTTAGAATTGACATATAATGTAGAGGTAAAATTTAACTTTCTCAGGGCTCTAGGTTGTTTCCTTAAACCTAATTCGTATGCTCCGCCTCTTTCTGTTCTCTCCTATATCTATTTTAGTGTTTTATCCTTCTCTCAATTTTTGGACTAAGAGAGAATCAAGCGAAGAAGAAGGTAAAGAAGCCTTAAAAAGCTAAGAAATTATGAAGCATTGATATTAGGTACGCTCTTGGGTTTCTTGCCTCAGATTCCTTTGTTTCCTTTCTGTTTGCAGTATACTTTCTGATCGGCCTCAAATTTTCTTGGTGCTGACAACAGGAAAACCATTGAATTATGAGCTAAAGCTGAACTGAAAGGAGTTGGCAGTTTCCTAGCAGCATTATTTTTCAGAAAATCTGGTCGTCTTTCTTGTGACTTGCAATTTGTTTCCTCTTCTCTATTTTCCTGCTCTGTGCTGTTTTTGCTTGATACAAATGTTGTTTGTGTCTTTTTGGTAGGTAGTCTTTTATATTGCTTTCTGGTGATATTATTTTTGCTATGGTTTTGTTCCTCATGTGATGACTAACATTTCTTATAAAAAAATTGATTTCTATTTCTTTTTCTTTCATCTTTTTAATTTTTCTAATTGCATTTTTTCTTAATTGATTCCATTTTTTGCTCCCCATGTAATAAAGACCCAGTATGTTGTTATTTATTACTGAAGTTTCTTGCCATACATAATAAAAACCCAGTATCTTGGCTATTTTGCTTCTCTATTGTTGTTTTGGTTGGTTGCTTCAGAAGTTAATGAAAGTGTGCTGGCGTGCTGGAATTCTAGGTTATTGAAAATTATTTTAGGAACTTATATAATTGGATATTGCCTTTAATCAAGGCATTAAAGCATTATAGTTGAGGAAATTATGGAAATTCAAACTATGTAGGAAAGTAGGATTAGAAAGTCTCCTACATTTTTATGATTGTTAGGAGTATAATCGATAAGGGAAAGAGATTCCTACTTTTTGCAGTTGGTATAAACGGTAAAGTGTAATGATAAATATGGTGTATGTTTATTTTTCTTTCCTTATCTTCATCTTAAATGCTTAAGATATATTTTGTATGTTCAATAACATATTTCATAATATATTTTTCTTTTACTTTTTATGCTGATATAAAGGACTTGTAATAAATAGAAAATATATACAATTAAAAAAGAAAATCTCTTCCTTCTCTAGATCTCTACTCTTTTTATGCCGATATAAAGGACTTGTAATAAATAGGAAAATATATACAATTAAAAAAGAAAATCTCTTCCTTCTCTCTATCTCTATTTTGTGTTCATGTTTACTATATTGCTTTTATTTCATAGCATGTTAGCAGCACGAGTCTCTAATCAATTGTATAAATATCTACAAAATTTTTTCTACATCGAGAAAAATTACAATTAGAAGCCATACATATCATCTCATGGTTAGATGTAAAGAGAAACTACATATGGTAAGTAGTGAAACGTAAGAAGGTGTGATTATCTTAGACTTGTCATTCCTTTAATATCTCATATGTACACAACTTCGTACTACACCTGTATTGCATAAACACATATTAATATTACATTTTTTATATCACATGAATGGACTGAAAATTTTGAAGTTCTATATGTGAAGATCATAGTAGCAATTACTTGTTGATATGGTGCATGTCATGGTAACCAATGATATGTTATATAAGTTGTCTTATGCATATTTGTGTGTTAACTATCTTCAATATGTCTTCACGCTTTAATATTTTCTTTTACTTCGATGAATATTGTTCCTTTTAGGGTTTTGACCTTGCATATAGTTAAAAAGGAGGAATAGGGGTCATACTTATTAGAAGCATAAATCATCTTGAAGAAAACAAGAAATACTTCACATCTTTATCTTGGTTGATCAATTACTTCTTTGAAATTTGAAACACAAACAAGCTATTGAGAAAATATACTTCATAATTTATCATTGTATCATTTAAAAGCAAACAGTGATTAGTATAACTACTAGAAGAGATATTTTCGAGTATTCATAATCTACTTGATGGTTGCTATTGACTTACCATTTTCAAGTATTTTATATGAATGATGCATAAGCTATAACTGGTAAGTTGTAATCTATAATGTCAGTTTCAGGAAATATAAATGCTTAATTTATGTATTAATACTATATAAGTGTTATTACCTATATGTTGTACTTTTGATGCATAAGCTATAACTGGTAAGTTATTATATATAATGTTACTTTTCAGGAAATATAAATGCTTAATTTATGTATTAATACTATATATGTGTTGTTGCCTATCCAATAGGTAAGGTATACCCCGAAAACAATAATATTTTTGAGAGGTGCTCAATAAATATTATGACAATGATTTTATGATCCATTTAAACTCTATTAGAATTTAGAAGAAATATTCTGAATACAATATATTTCATATCGATGCTACAAATAATTGATAAAGCTTTATGATAATTTGAGATTTCTACACTTATTCAAGAAAACAAATTCGATTTGTGGAGTTGCAAAATAGCTGTGTACAACTTTCTTTGCATGTGATTGAAATTAAGGCTTGATAATGAATCTCAATATTTTTAGCTTATTATGCCATTGATTGAGGATAAGATATCGAGATCAAGTCCTGATGCTCTATAATGATAAGAGTTGGGTTTGAGTCCCAATTTGTTATGACCTAACATGCCTTTATATATGTAAGATATTGTGTTTGAGTCCCGCTGTACCATATTGATGATATAATGATGACAAAAGAAAAATAATATATTTTTCATAAAAAGTCATAAATATTTTTCCACTTGATTTGTTCCATTCTTGAAGTGAATATGGTAGCTGGCATAATAAGTCTAAATAGCGAGAAGTGGTTGACGAATGAATAATGTTGTGACAAATAAAAAAATAATAATAGTCATCATTATGGTAATTATAAAAAGAGAGAACAATAATGGTCTCAAAATGTATCCTCGAAAAGGTGAGGGTAATGTTTATCATCAAATTGGTATGGAAAAATAATAAAACAGATCGCTATGATTATAATCCATTCTTGGAAGAGAATGTGACTTGTAATAAACATTGAGAATGCATACTAATTCATGATGGTGAATGTGGCAATATATGATAAAAGTAATGAATATAATAAATATAATTGTGTGAAATAAATATAATTGTATTAAAAGGACACAACTCACCTCTAAGAGAAGTTTGAGTGAAATAAATATAATAAATATAATTGTGTGCTTACTTGAATATGTCATTCGTCACTTACATGTGATATGCCAAAAATATTTTTTCATGCCTTATAAAAGTTATTAAAGGCAAAATTAACGCAAGAAATGATTTTGCTTATGATGAGTGAAATGATTTTGCTTATGATGACTTTGACCATGATAATTATAATATGATTTTCTCCATAAAGAAGACATTCACCATATGGATAGTGTGATAAAAGATCTTGTAGTACAAAATTAAGAGCTTCGAAAGAGCTAATTTGTTACTACTCGAATAAAATTATTCATAATATTGATATCGTAGTAAGTCTCAAAAGAAAATTTGAGTTTCAAATATATTAGCCAAAGTGGTTGGCATATTGAGACTATAAATGAAATGAAGATTGAATATCTTTTTGTAACGACCCGAGCGGTTGTTTTGAGAAATTCAGCTCCATTCAGCGGCATAAGGTCTGGAACATCTTCAGAACATGAGTATCGACTTGCGTGCATGGTAGAATTTAGTTTATGTATGGTTTAGAGTCAAATTGAAAGAAAGAATCTAGTATTGGAAGTTTGAACGGTGAAAAGTTGACCGAAATTGAACTTTTGGGTAAACAGCCTTGGAATGGAGCGTGGATTATCTCAACAGCTTCGTATGATGATTTTGGACTTAGGCATACGCCTGGATTCAAGTTTGGGGTTCGTATAGTAAATTGAGGCAATTCGATGAAAGTTAGAAAAGTTGAAGTTGGAAAAATGAAGGAGTTTAACCCACAGTTGACTTTTATGATATCGGGGTCGGAATAGAATTTTAGAAGTATCAGTAGTTTCGTCATGTTATTTGGGATGAGTTTGTATAATTTTAGGTCATTGGGATGAGGTTTGGTAGACATCTTGATCGAAAATGTGTTTTTAAAGTTTTGAAGTTCTTAAGGTTGAATTCAATGAGAAATAGGTGTTTTGATATTATTTTGAGCGTTCCAAAGGTTGGAACAAGTTTGAATGATGTTACGAGATATGTTCGTAGGGTTGGTTGAGGTCCCGAGGGTCTTGGATGTGTTTCAGATGCTCAACGGTTTGTTTTCCCCCATTTTGGAATTGCTGTTTTTGCTGCTTCTGATATCCTTCTTCGCGATCGCGATGCATTGTTGAAGACCACCTCGAAATCCTTCTTCACGTTCTCATCCTTCTCCTCACGTTTGCAAAGCTCTGCTTCATTTCTCTTTGTGTTCGTGTCCGCCATCACGCGTTCGCGTAACTATGGAATTCCACTCTTCACGTTCACGTACTAGTTCACGCGTTCGCGAAGAGCAAATTCTGGGCTATAATGTTTTCCTTCTTCATGTTCACGTGCGTGCTTCCGCGTTCGCGAAGCACATCTGGGCAGACTTTATTTTTCTTCTTCGCGAATGCAAGACTTCCTCCGCGTTTCGTGATGGTTTAAATGTCTGGATAGTATATAGTTTCCAAATCGAGGGTTTCACAAATTTTATCACATTTTGACTTCTGGAGCTCGGTTCGTGGCGATTTTTGGTGGGATTTTTATGTAATTCGATTGCGTAGGTGTTCTTTAACTAGAATTAAATATATTCTACGAATTTTTCCTTATTATTATTATTTAAATTATGTTTTGGGTTATGGAAGAAGATGGTTTTTGAAAAAAATAAAAAATAAAAAATCACGGTTTGAGGGGCCAAATGACATTAGATTTGGATACTATTGGTATGGCTGGACTCGTGTGAGTGTGAGGATTCTGAAAAAATAAATTTTGCCTGATTCCAAGGCATTGGCCAGAGGGGCATTTTGGTTATTTTACATAATTCTACGTATTAACTTTGAAATTAGTTATAGAATCAATTACTTGAAATGTTATTCACATTATGAGCCGGTTCTAGGTAAGTATCTTGCCTAACCTTGTGTGAGAGACTTATCCTTAGGACTTGAGTCTTCTCTGCTGATTGTATTCCGTGTACGCAAGGTGACGAGTGTGTGCTCGAATTTATTTGTGGGAAAATTGGCCTTTTTAGGTTCTTAGGTCCTTATATTCACTGAATATGAAGTTGTTCTTGATATGATAGAATTTTCTATTACTAGTTCCACCTCTACATGGTTTACTTGGAGTTAATTTCCTTATGATTCATTCTTATTGCCTAATTGACTCTTACCTTAATTAACTGAATATTTACCTCCTCCATTGTCACGTTATCTTTCACAACATCTTATTTATTATTGAAAATCATTATAATCTCTTAGGTAATTTTTAGTCTTAATTGAAATTGTTGTATATTCTTCGGCACTACTCCATCGAGGTTAGTCTTGATACTTACTGGGCACCGCCATGGTGTTCTCATGCTACTCTTCTACATATTTTTGTTGTGCAGATCCAGGTACTTCTACTCAGTGCTGTCAGCCTTGGAAGGAAGCATTTTTTTTGTAAAGACTTCGAGGTATATCTGCTACACCCGTAGCTGAGGAGTCCCTTTCTAGTTTTTTTTTGTAATAAGCATAGCCCTCTCAATATTTCTCCTTATTTGGACATTCTTAAGTTAGAGCCTCTTATGTATCCCTTAGCTTGTGATTTGTGAGATTCGTGGTTTTTGAAATTTTGTTAGTTTCAAGAGATGTTATTGTATGTGACGAGCAACACCTTAATAGTGTTACACTTTACTAGTTCAGTTTTAGTAATTTGTTCCGCAATTATGATTTATATTCCACATTGTTATGCTTACCTAGTCGTAGAGGCTAGGTTCCATCACGATAATTAACGGAGGGCGAACCGGGTCGTGATAAGTTGGTATCAGAGCTCTAGGTTCATAGGAGTCACGTATCACAAGCTGGTTTATTAGAGTCTCTTGGATCAGTATGAAGACGTTTGTACTTATCTGCGAGAGGCTATGTAACTGTTAGGAAAATTTTACTTCATTTGATATCCCTGTCGTGCGAGATATTCTACATCATAGTCCTGAACCTCTGTCTTCCACTCTCTCACAGATGGTGAGGACACGTACTACCCCAGATGATCTGGCACCTGCGCCTCCTATTGCAGCCGTTAGAGGCCGGGGCCGAGGTAAAGATCGAGGATGCGCACGTGGTGTAGTGAGAGCACCTACGCGAGTTTCCACCGAGCCACTACTAGCAGATCCATCCTGGCACTTGACGCGCCTACTGGTACTACTATTTTTGTCCTTCAGGAGACTTTTGCACAATTCATGAGCATGTACACTACTTTGGCTCAGGCAGGGGTGCTTCCCTTTGCTGCAACCACATCCCAGGCCGGGTGAAGAGCATAGACTCCCGCCGCCAGCACTCTTGAGTAGCGAGTGCATGTTGAGCAGGTCTTTGAGATTATTCCTACATCGCCTGCAGTGCCAGTTTAGCTCGGGAGCATAGCAGCGGCTTTCGAGCAGGAGTAGTTAAGGCTTGAGAGGTTCAAGAGGTACAAGCCTCCTATATTCAGTGGTTTAGCATCGGAAGTTGCTCTGGGGTTTCTAGATGAGTGTTACTGCATTCTCTGTACCATGGGTATATTAGAATCGAGTGGGTTTCCTTTTACCGCTTTCCAGCTTCAAGGAGCCGCCTATGATTGGTGGCATACCTATGAGTTAGACAGTCTAGACGCCTAGCTTCACTAACTTAGGCCCAGTTTTCAGGTATGTTCCTAAGGGAGTTTGTCCCTCAGATCCTCGGGGAATCATGGCGCGTGGAGTTTGAGCATTTGTGCTAGGGTGCTATGATTGTCTCAAAGTATGTTGTCTGTTACACCAACTTGACTAGACATGTACTAACCTTTGCTTCTACTATTTGCGAGAAGGTTCGCCAGTTTATTGAGGGGTTTATTCCCAGCATCAGGTCTAGCATGGCTCATGAGTTGGAGATGGATATTTCGTGTCAGCAGGTGGTGAACATTGCAAGGAGGACAGATGGTATGCATGCCAGAGAGAGGGGGCATGCAGGGTCACAAGAGAGAGAGAGAGAGCAGACAAGATGAGGAGAGGGAGTTAGAGGAGACGAGGAGCCCCCATAGGCCGGGGAGGTATACTGGCCCTTATTTTGGAGGTAGGGTGTGTCATGGTAGAGGTTTTTTGGGCCAACTAGTTCAGTTCATGCTTTAGGCTTTACATGGTGACTCAGGTGTTACTGGGTCTCGGAGCACCCATACCGCATAGTTCCCACCGCCTCGTTAGCAGAGAGGGTGATTTGAGTATGTAGATACTAGCCATATGGTGAGAGATTTACCCATACTTTGGACCGATGTTTCACATCGAGGTATTCAGGCAGGTAAGGGGCGCCCAAAAGGGCGAGGCCCGGCTCGTTGATATGTTTTATATAGTAGCTTGAGGCCAGCGTGCTAGTTGAATGTCATTCAGGTATGAATTCTGTTTATTGTAGAGGGGCACTATTTGTAGTTCATTATTGTTCTGCTTATCAGGGTGAGTTCCCTTAGTTGTTGTTCCATTTCTAGGTGCGTTTCATAAATAGCACTCTATTTATGTGATTATTCTATTGGGAGGTTCTATGAGTATAGCCGTGTCTATTGTATGTTTGTAGTCGTTGTCGGGAGTTATGAAACTAGTAGTAAATTCCTATTGTCTATTTAGGTAGGTTTGATGTGATCTAAGTATTCTTGGTTACGAGCTATGATTTCTATGCTCTACCGATGTGGGAGCCAGTCCATGTTGTAATTTTGTTGACGGAATTGATCTACTGAGAGTCTTCAGATGGCCTTGATATGTACCCTACTAGTGATTCAGTTTTGAGGGCGGAACCCTCGTGATTTCAGGTGATTTGATATGTAGAGACCGGACTGTTTACCTTAGTGAGGGTTGTATTGGTATAAGATATTTGTAAGTATTTTATATGCTTTCGTTCTTTCTTGTTATATTGTTTTGTAGGTTAGTGTTTTAGAAAAGTTTGTGTTAGTCTGACTTGTTTGATAGTTCCCGTATGTGTTTTCCCTTCCCATAATCATCATTTTCGTTCTATGCTTCTTGAGTTTTAGCTTGTGGGGTATGTGCTATTGGTATTAGCTAGGATTTGGTGATTCGGGTGTTTACTTATGTGGCTGTCGTGGTTATTGTATCATCGCTAGTGTTGTGGAGGTTTGAAACGGGTTCCTACTAGATATGAGTCTTATAGTTGGTGCTAATTTTGATTTCGGGCGAATATTGTGATAAGGAATATTACTGTGGGCCTATGTGTGATGTGCCGTGTTGTAAGGTTGTACTATGTGGGTGTTGGTATGAATTTATGCAACTGGTTGAGACTGATACCGGATATGGATTTAGAATTAGGTCTTTTGGAAAGGGATGGAAGGTGAGGATTCTGGCTTTGAGGCTTATTGGTATCGCTAGAAAGGCTAAATTTCTGTTAAGATGGTGTTGTTATGCTTATATGGATTAAGGTGATGTGGGATCACCCGCGGGTGTATGTTGGAAATGTGTACTTAGTGGCTCGAGGACTTCGAGGCGAATCTTAGCACGTTCGAGGACGAACGTTGGTTTTAAGAGGGGGAGTAAGTGACGACCCCACCAGTCATTTTGAGAAATTAAGCTCCGTTCAACGGCATAAGGTCTGGATCAACTTCAGAATATGAGTATCGACTTGCGTGCATGGTGGAATTCAGTTTATGGATGGCTTAGAGTCAAATTTGAAGAAAGAATCTAGTTTTGGAAGTTTGAACGGTGAAAAGTTTACCGGAATTGGACTTTTGGGTAAACGGCCCTGAAATGGGGTGTGGATGATCTCAACATCTTCATATGGTGATTTTGGACTTAGGCGCGCACTCGGATTCATGTTTGGGGTCGGTAAAGTAAATTGAGGCAATTCAGTGAAAGTTGGAAAAATTGAAGTTGGAAAAATGAAGAAGGTTGACCCACAGTTGAATTTTGTGATATCGAGGTCGAAATGGAATTTCAAATGCTACAGTAGTTTTGTTATGTCATTTGGGATGTGTTTGTAGAATTTCAGGTCATTCGTACGAGGTTTGGTAGACTTTTTGATCGAAAATGTGTTTTTAAAGTTTTGAAGTTCTTAAGGTTGAATTTAATGAGAAATAGGTGTTTTGATGTTGTTTTAAGCGTTCCGAAGGTTGGAACAACTTTGAATGATATTACGGGATATGTTCGTAGGGTTAGTTGAGATCCCGGGGGCCTCGGGTGTGTTTCGGATGCTCAATGAATCGTTTTTCCCATTTTGGAAATGTTGTTTTTGCTGCTTCTGATTTCCTTCTTCGCGATCGCAAACATTCGCCCGCAATCGCGATGCATTGTTGAAGACCACCTCGAAATAATTCTTCGCTTTCAGATCCTTCTCTTCGCATTCGTGAAGCTTTGCTTTATTTCTTATCGCGTTCGCGTAACTATGGAATTCCACTCTTCGCATTCGCGTACTAGTTCACGTGTTCGTGAAGAGAAAATTCTAGGCCATAATATTTTCCTTCTTCGCATTCACGTGTGTGTTTCCGCTTTCACCAAGAAAATCTGGGCAGCCTTTATTTTGCTTCTTCGTGAACGCGAGACTTTCTCCGCGTTCGCGATGCTTTAAACGTCTGGGCAGTATATAATTTCCAAATCGAGGGTTTCACCATTTTTATGACTTCTAGAGCTCGGTTCTTGGCGATTTTTGGTGGGATTTTCATGTAATTTGATTGGGTAAGTGTTCTTCAACTAGAATTAAATATGTTCCACAAATTTGTCCTTATTTTTATCATTTAATAGTGTTTTGGGTTAGGGAAGGAGATGGTTTTTGAAGGAAATTCTAAAATTAAAAATCATTGCTTGAGGGACCAAATAACATCGAATTTGGATAATTTTGGTATGGCTGGACTCGTGTGAGCCTGAGGATTCTGAAAATATTAATTTTGCCCGATTCCAAGGTGTTGGCCTGAGGGGCGTTTTGGTTATTTTACATAATATCGCGTATTAGCTTAGAATTTAATTGTAGAATCAATTACTTGAAGTGTTATTTACATTATAAAGTTGAATTGAATATTTTTGGGCAATTTGAAGCCAAGTACTCATAGTAAGAACATAGTTTTTAGTTGATTTTGAGCCAGTTCGAGGTAAGTATCTTGCCTAACCTTTTTTGGGAGACTTCCCCTTAGGACTTGAGTCTTCTCTGCTGATTGTATTTCATGTACGCGAGGTGACGAGTGTGTGCTCGAATTTAGTTGTTGGAAAATTGGCCTTTTTAGGTTCTTAGGTACTTATATTCACTGAATATGAAGTTGTTCTTGATATGATAGAATTTTTCTATTACTAGTTCCACCTTTACATGTTTCACTTGGAGTTAATTGCCTTATGATTCATTCTTATTGCCTAATTGACTCTTACCTTACTTAGCTGAAGATATTTACCTCCTTCATTGTCACGTTATCTTCCACAACTGCTTATTTTTTTTATTGAAAATCATTATAATCTCTTAGGTAATTTTTTTAGTCTTAATTGAAATTGTTGTATATCCTTCGTCACTACTCCATCGAGGTTAGTTTTGATACTTACCGGACACCGCCATGGTGTTCTCATGCTACTCTTTTGCATCATATTGTTGTGCAGATCCAGGTGCTTCTACTCAGTGGTTTCAGCCGTGGAAGGAGGCATTTATTTAATGACTTCGAGTATGAAGTTGTTCTCTATAGGATTGAATTTTTCTATTGCTAGTTCTAACTCTCCGTGTTTTACCTTGAATTAATTGCATTATGGTTCATTCTTATTGCCTAGTTGACTCTTACGTTACTTTACTGAAGATATTTACCTCTTCCATTGTCACGTTATCTTTCACAACAGTTTATTTTTTATTGGAAATCATTATTATCTCTCAGGTAATTTTTAGTATTAATTGAAATTGTTGTATATCCTTCGTAACTTGCCCAATCTTAAAAGAATTGTAGATATTATATGTTTAATTGATATTTTCTTATTTGAAATTTACTTGACTCTTGTCAACTCCCTTGTTGCCGAACTACATGCTATTGGGTCGTTGCTTCATATTACTTTCTCCCTGGTTAAGTTGTTCTTATTACGTTCAATATTCTCTATTATAGTTATTCCTTGTGAGATAGTCTTACCACCCAGGGTTAACGAAAGATTCTTGAGTTAATTCACTTGCTGTGCTTTTGTATATATTATCTATGTTGTTGTTGTACTTGGGGTGTTGATGCACGAGGTTTTTGTCGTGCAATTGTTGTTGAGGGGTTGCACGAGGTCTCTGCCGTGCTAATATTGCTATTGATATATTGCACACGCGATGTAGTAAGGCATGATATATTTATATGCTTATATGTGGGTTGCGCATGTGGAGAAATTAGGTGGAAACACTATGATGCACGTGTGGTGAAATAAGGCGGCACTTATTATGTTATTATTTGAACACGTGGCGAAATAAGGCGAGCTATGTTAGGGATTGATTGTAAGGATTTGTGATGGCCTGCAGAGGTGTTCCTATTTTCGTTTAATATTGTGATTGTGGCATGCTTTACTGTATGAGCTTTATCTTGTGGATGTGGTGAGGGGACATTGTGCATGCGGCCCGCTCTTCTTCTTACCTTTATGAGCTGGTAGAAATCTTGTTAATGCACTCACACAAGAATATACGTAGTTGAAACACTCATATTGGATGTGAAGTCCTTTTGATTTTGCCAAGTATATAGGTACATCCTCGTTTACTCATTTTGTATGTGAGAGTGGACCTAGTTAGCCAGTTAGTTATCAGTATAACCGTAGGGCTGATGAAGGCACAGGATGGCAAGTGTAGATTTCAGATGCTGAGACTCGTGAGTTGTGATTTGACCGAGATTTGGTAAATTCTTGGAAATTGTTAAATAAGACCTGATGTGAACACCACCGTAAGACTCGAGTTTATTGTTTTGTGTTTCCTTTTCTGTATTGTGATCTTAGGATTTAGATTGTATTTTGCCGTGATTATGTGTCATCATTCCTTATATTCTTGAGTTGCTTGTTGTTTCTTCCATTATTGTGATTTTGGCATTATTGGTCATTTTGTACGGTCTTCAGATGCATATATATATATACACACACACACATACATATATCAAGTTCTGTTGCTCCTATAATTATACTTTTTATTTAACCGGTAGGTGTCTTGACTATTCCTCGTCACTACTCCTCCAAGGATAGTTTTGATACTTTCTAGGCACCGCCATAGTGTGCTCATGCTACTCTTTTGCAAATTTTTGTTGCGCAGATCCAGGTACTTCCACTTAGTGTTGTCGGCCTTGGAAGGAGGCATTTTTTTTGTAGAGACTTCGAGGTACATCCGCAGACCGAGGAGTCCCTTTCGATTTCTTTTATAATAAGAATAGCCCTCTCAGTATATCTCCTTATTTAGACATTCTTGAGTTAGAGCCTTTTATATATCCCTTAGCTTGTGATTTGTGAGATTTTGGGTTTTGTGAATTTTGTTAGTTTCAAGAGATGTTATTGTATGTGTTGAGCGGCACCTTAAACATTGTTTTACTTTATTAGTTTAGTTTTAATTATTTTTTCCGCAATTATGGTTTATATTCCATATTGTTAGGCTTACCTAGTCGTAGAGACTAGGTGCCGTCACGATGGTTCACGGAGCGCGAACGGGTCGTGACACTTTTATATTACAATATTCATATCGGGTAATTTTGAAAAGTTACCCAATTTATCTTCTATTTATACTACACAAGTATAAGCATGATGATAGAATCACAAGCCACAGTAAACTAGAGCTATACTGAAATAAATATTAGTTGGCATCATCGGTTGGCCATCCCGGTTGAATTATGATGCAAAAAACTAATTGAAAATTACATTGCCATATATTGAAGAATAAAAGATTCTTCAAGCAGTCCCTTGTGCTACTTATTCTCATGATATACCAGTTAAGGTTGGGATTGAATCCCTTGATTTTTGGAACGAATACAAGGTGATAAATATATCGGCAGTCACCTACTATATGGACCATTTACTATTAAAGGATTTTAATAGATGCATCTATTATGTGGTCACATGTGCATTTGTTATCAACTTGCAGTTGGGTTTTGCAAGATTTCTTGTTCAAATTATTAGATCACAATTTCAAAATATAAATTATGATGATTTATCTTGATGACACTGGTTTAAATCCATGTTGGTTTAGCAGAAATTGTACGCCTCCAGTTATAGCTAAATCATTGGTTGAGAGAACAAAACTCCCAAAACGAAATTTGGTATGAGATGTATTATTTAATATACATCAGCACTTGCACGCATCTAGCCAAGTTATGAAAATTTCTCCCTATTATAATCAGTTCAGGGCCAGGAACCAAATAATTTTTATATAAAAATATGAATATGCTATATAATTTAATTATGCTACCACAATGCATAGAGATGGGTTCCCAAGAAGGTTGAAAAATGTATTGATGATCCCAACATTAGGGGAAGAAAATGGACAGCTGAGAAAGTGATACATGAAATAAATTATTATGAATACATTTGGTGACCCAAAGCTAATGTCATATTTTAGCTGCTAAAACTCCAAATAGAATAACGTCCATGAGGGATAAAGTCTATGGAACGTATAAATCATAACAGATCAATCTATTCCAAAGATTGAACTCCTTGAAAAAAGAGAGAGGCAAATGTTCAAGATGGTCATAATTGACTTCACTTGAAAAAAAGAGTGAAGTTGGGTGGATAATCCCAACACCTGAACGTATACAGCCAATGGAGGTATAAATGTGTTCTTGTGCAAAATGTTCAAGTCGATAGACATAAAGACAACTTGTGACATAAGAAAATTAGTAAATATCCTCATATTGACTATATGGAGACATGTTCTCTCATGGTGGATATACTCATTTCAGGTTTTAATCTGGCAAAACATGAAAACTTAATATGCGTATAATGGAAATCACTAAAGGATTAAAATTACTCTAAAGCATATTACTGTTTCCAAGAAGTTTATTAAATAAATCTTCAAAAATCCTTATACGGATTGAAACAATCAGGGGAGCATGTGGTATAATCGCATGTGTGAGTACCTATTCAAAGAAGGGTACAAGAATGATTTAATTTGTCCTTGTATCTTTATAAAAAGATCTGGATTTGAATGTGTTATAATCACCGTGTATATTGATGATTCAAATATCATTAAAACTCCGGGGGAGCATCCTAAAAAAGTAGACTATTTAAAGAAAGAATTTAAAATGAATGATATTGGAAAGATAAAATTTTATCTTGGTCTACAAATTGAGTATATGAAAGATAAATTTTTTTTCCATCAATTAGCATACTGTGAAAAGATTTTAAACCAATTCTATATGGATAAAGTACATCCACTTAGTACCTCGACGGTTTTGAGATCACTAGATATAAATAAAGATCCATTCCTACCTCATGAAATTGTTCATGAAATACCATATCTTAGTGCAATTGATGCACTAATGTACTTGCTGACATTACAAGGCGTGATATAACTTTTTTCAGTTTATATCTTAGCAAGATATAGCTCTGCTCCTACAAAGAGATATTGGAATGAAATCAAACACATATTGTATTATCTAAAAGGACTACCGATATAGGCTTATTTTATGACAATGATTGCAATCCCAATCTTGTTGGTTATGCCGATCTGGGGTATTTATCTGACACACACAAGGCTTGATCATAACATGCTATGTGTTTACATGTGGATGCACTGTCATATCTTGGCGATCGACTAAGCAACCAATTGTGGCTACTTCATCTAATCATGCTGAAATAATTTCTCTTCATGATGAAAGTCGAGAAATAAGGTCTATAATACATCTTATTCGAGACAAATGTAGTTTGAAGTGTTGCAAACTACCCACAATTTTATATGAAGATAATACAACATATATAGCCTAATTGAATGGAGGATTCATAAAAAAGAGCTAGGGCAAAGCACATTTCACCACAATTATTTTTCATACATGATCTTCAAAAGAACGGTTATATCAATGTGCAACGGATTCGTTCAAGTGATAATATGGCTGATTTGTTCACCAAATCTCTACCAATGTCAACCTTCAAGAAACTAGTGTACAAGATTGGGATGTGAATGATCAAAGATGTGAATTCATTCTCTCTTTAGGGGGAGTTAATACATATTGTACTCTTTTTTCCTTTCAAGGTTTTGTCCCACTGGGTTTTCCTTGCAAGGGTTTTAACGAGGCAACCAAAAGGCGTATCTCTTAACATGTGCACTCTTTTTCCTTCACTAGAACTTTTTCCCATAGGATATTTTTCTAGTAAGGTTTTAACGAGGCACATTAGCTATGGACATCCAAGGTGGAGTGTTATGATAAATATCACATTATGGTGGATGTCTACTCTTCTTCCATGATCTTCATCTCAAATGCTTAATGACATATTCAATAACATATTTTGTATGTTCAATGACATATTTTCTTCACTTTTTCTATATAAAGGCCTTGTAATAGATCGGAAAATACACACAATTGAAAAAAAAAATCTCTTCCTTCTCTCTATCTCTATTTCTTGTTCATGTTTTGCTAAATTGCTTTTATTTCATAACATAAAGGAAAAATAAGTCCTACTTTTTATAATTGCTATATACTAGTACTGTAAAGGAAAATTGAAACAAAATAAGTCTTAATATTTTCCAATTTGATATATTGCACAAATTTTATTTGGTTATGGCAATGCAAAACAACTAGATCAGGGGATTCTCTACTTGTGTAAATGGGCCTTCCACGCTTGGCATCTTACATATTTTATATGTGGATGACACTTTGATTCAATGTGATGCTACTGTGGATCAAGTTCTTTATCTTAGATTGATTCTTTTGGCTTTCGAGGTAGTCTCGGGTCTGCATATCAATTATCTAAAGAGTAATCTGTATTCTATTGATCTGGTTCCTAATATGCAGCGTCTGGTTGATATTATGATTGCAACATCGGTTCTCTTCCTGCAAAATATTTGGGCCTTCTTCTGGGGCCAAATCTACTGTTATATCTATCAGGAGTAACGTGTTAGAAAAATGCGAGAGAAAGTTGTCTACTTGGAAAAGACAATATCTCTTATCGGGCTTGTCGACGCCCGACCTAGAGGCAATATTAACTGCAGCAAGGGTAAAAACAGAGAAGTTCGCAAGACACACGACTAAGTTTGACAGAGCCTAGCCGGCCTAGTTTGGACCCGAATCAGGGTGTCATGTCTACCTGTCCCCATTTCTATATCTTTACAATTAATGTATTTTGTACTATGTTAGGATTCCCCTTATATAAAGGGGATCCGTATAATTTTGTAAGATTATGTTGTTCCAACTACTTCACATGAAATATACAAGAATTTTCTTTCTTTTCTCTCTAATATATTCTCCCGATATCATTGCTCTTGTTTATTATTTTCATACTAGGTCTTCATTTATTGCTTGTCACTAGCCATAAAGAGCCTTCGCTGAATGTTGTGAAACTGTTATCCCTTGCTTGACTACCCTTAATAGCCCAAGCCTGAGCCCAGGAATTGGCCTCGTGGCCTCGTATAGGTCAGTGCAAAGCCCTGAATCTCTAACCCATCAGTTTGATTATAACTTTGTTTTAGCTCGTATTTCATTTCTAAAATTCATACATATAACATCATCTTCCTCAACAACTAGCATAAAAATAGATCACGTATTTTTAGAGTCTCATCAACAAGTTTAATTGTTATTACCATTTTCACGACAAACAATTTGGCACCCACTGTGGGGCTAAAAATAATAGTGATTATTTTCTTGTTATTTTCATTACACAACACAAGTTATCTTTCACACTTTTTCTTGTCCAAAATCTTCGATATTAGGTCAAAATTTCATGCTCACTAAATAAAATTGAAAATGAAAACCTCGAAAACCACAGAGAAAATGGTGCGCCACTACAGAACCCCAAGAACACACCTGGACCGATTCCAGCGGACGTGGTAATCCACAATGTCCCGTTCCCGCTTTCTCATGAAATCGAGTTTATGACATTTGGTTGGGACAACTCTTTCCAATAAGAGGGAGGATTTTAGGCTGACTCTTAGGTGTAAGGAAAAAAGGCTAAGGTGACATACAAAATACATAGGACTGCATTTAAAAGGGAAACATGTAGGCAGTTAAAAGGCTCATATAAACCTCCGCAAATAATGCACATAAATAGCACGACTCAAACACAGTTAAAGTTTGAATTGTAAAAGAGTCCTAAAGCAAGGAATTTGAGTCAGAACTAGATTCAATATATAGCTCTGATAAGAAGTTCGAAACAGGAGTGCCTGCTGGTTGTAGCAATCGCTAATTAAACAAAGGCAGAATCAATTTTATCATTATTATTGCCCAAGGCTTGCCTAGGCATAATAGTGATGTCCTAGGAGCATGATATCTATTAATAATTAGGAGTGTAGTAAAATAGTAAAAAATTCTAAACGAGCGATTTGGATCCTATAGGCATGCTTTCTAAACGATACTGATAAAAGAAGTAGGTTGTTTAAACTGATTCAGAATAGCACGAGTCAAACTAATTTTTTTAAACTAAACTGGTTTTAGATCCTATAGGCGTGCTCTTTATTATAGCTTATTTTTATTCCTACGGACATGGTATCTAAGCATTAAAGACTGATTTTTGTCCTATAGGCATGGTATCTAACTGAACATGAGGTGGAGTAGGCAGGATTTATTTGATCACAACAACATTTCTATAGGCATGATTTATAAAAAAATATTGATTTTTATCTTAGAGGCATGACATCTAATTTCGAAGCTGATTTTAACCTCGTGGGCATGATGTATGATTATAGCCATTAGATCATATAGGCATGATGTCTGGGTGTGGAAGTAAAACATGCTGAATTTGTTAAATAGATCCTATATGCATGATGTCTAAGTGTGGAAGTAAAACATGCAAAAGTTATTAAACAGATCCTATATGCATGTTATCTACCCTTTCTAATAACTTAAAACATGAATAGTTACCCCCACCCCTTTTTACTGGCCAACCCCAATATTCATTACAAATTATTACAGACCAAATACTTGAATTACAAAAGAAGTACAATAATAAGAAATTACAATGGAAGAGCTTGACTTCCTATCTGAGGTATATAATTAATCACTTCAAATGCTAATGATATTCAAAGCCTTTCTCATACCTGGGTGTGTTAAAGTTCCCTAAGGGTATGACCCCGGGTAGTGCTTACACCCAGGCTTGCATAACTAGACAGAAACAAGTGCAGTGTGGAAGGGTCAACCCTTATGTGTCCAAGTTCAGAGGAAGCTCAAGGGTCCCAAGGCAAGATTCACACAAGAGGGGCAGAACCTAGGTTCTAAGAATATAGTGGATGTGCAGAATAGAGATTGACTAAAACTGGGTTGGAAATCAAAAGTGGTGAAAGTGATTTTGGAAAAAGTAATAGTAAAGATCAAAATACATAGAATTAGTAGTTACACAAAGGGAGTCGAGGGGTTTTGGGAATACATTGTATGCGGCATGTGATCCCAGAAAGGGGCAGGTTTTATTAGCATAATAATAGATGATTCTGGCATGCCTAGAAACCAACAAATATGGGGGTTTGGGATTCATAAAGTGGCAAGTGAATACAAATAAATGACAGAGTATACATATAGGAAAGCATTAATTTAAAAAGGGAAGGGAACATATTTCAGCATGCTAGTAACATTAGACTCCAGAGACATGAGCAGAAGTCATGAATGAGAAACTGAACTAATCTTAAAGAAACATATTGTTGTTGAGACTTAAAAAATAAACTAGGACATATCATTAGAGAAGTAAATTGCATAAAGGTAAAGCAAACAATAGTCCACAGTCTATCTTTGGCTTTCAGCCGGCTAGACAAAGCAATAGCATAAGTTGCAGTAAAGAAAGGGAGAGTTTTTAGGTGTAAGTATGTATTCTGTACTCAAGTTGTTTGTGTCTTTGAAAGAAGAGAGGGTATGTATTTATAGTTTTGAAAACAAGTAGAAAATGAGGTAATCAGTAATGTCTTAACACAAAAATGGAAATAATCCCCATTAGAACAATCAACCCAAGTGATTCCCTTTAATTAAGGAATCATGGCTTAATGGGTACTAACAGGTTTAAATTAAGGAAAGAAAATCAGTTTGGGACAGATTTTTTTTCCATATAAAGGGCAGTAAAATCATGAAGTAAATAATCAAGTCTAAGTGCAAAATATGCTTATTTTGGGAAAGGATTCAACAAGGTACAACATCACAGTAAAGGGAAATGAATCAATAAATTTTAAACAGGCGAGTGAAATTAGGGTTCAAAAAAGAAAATGCTTTTGTAATAAATCACCAGATCAAGAAAAGTCAAGGAAGAAGCTTCAGTATATAAATAGAGTAAACAGAAGCATCAGACATGTGAGACCAAACATATTGCCAAAAGAGATATCACAAACATACATTAGTGGCAGAAATAAGATAGGATTCAGCAGTTAGAAAATTATTTGTAGCACAAGAGTCAAGTAGGTCAAGTAGTCACATAGAATCAACGGTGAAGAAGAACATAGTATAAGGTAAGTGAATTCAGAAACAAGTAAAGGTCTCACCGCAGTAATACGTGAGAAAAACTTCTAAGAAAGTTAGGGCTTCAATAGTAGTCGAGTTTAAGAGATGGAAAGAACTCAAAATCAAACAAGGAAAAGAGAGTCAGAAACAAAGAACAACAACAAATTTAAACAAATAATTTCAGAACTCGGCTAAGACCAAAAGAGAACTAGGGGTTTTTAGCAGGCTGAAATAGATAGAAGAACAAAATGAGCGAATCATTTAAACATAGTAAAAATCATAAACAATACTAAGATTGGAGAAGAGATCTTTTGAAAAACTTAAAAGAAAACCCTAATCGTTGAAAAATGAAGAGTTGTTTTGAGAGAAAAGTTGAAGAACCTTTAAGAAAACACGTAAGAAATTCATAGCAAGTAATGATCTAAGAGAGATATGAAAGAAAATTGAAAGATCTTAGAGCTAAGGTTTCGTAAAACAACGAAGAAGTGAGAATGACTTTGATAGTTAACGATCTAACCAGAAAAAGTCAAGGATCAGCTTGAAAGGCCATGAATGGCCGGAGAAAGGTCATGGATGGCCGGAGAAAGGCCATGGATAGAAGTTGAGCAAGGACTGCATCAGATTCCTTCGAGGTCTGGCCATGAAACCACAGAAACTAAAATCTAGTAGCTATAGAAAGCCAATACACTTCTCCAACGACCATGAGATGCCATGGATTAGGCATGGGTTGAGGTAGATTAGGATATGATTAGATGGCGGCGGCTAGGGTTCGTGTGGGGTTTCAGAGAGCATTAAGAGAAGATGGATTCAAGGGCGGCGTTTGGTGAAGAATGAGGTAGGTTTAAGGGTCTTTCAGGGTTAAAAATGGTAAAAAGGAGCTGGTGGCCGTTCATCATTTTGATCAGTTTGATCAACGACCTGGATTGAATGGGGTAGGCAGAGATCTAGGGTCGATTAAATTAGGTAGGGGTCGGGTTAATATTTAAATTGGGCTGGGGAAACTGGGTTTAATTTGGGGTTACAATTAGGCTAAAATTGAAATGCAATTGGGCTTTTAAATGGCCATTTTCCATATTTAGTTTATAAAAAATAATAAATTTATTTCTGAAAACAAATTAAAAATACTAATATAATTTATAATATATAATTGAACTTTTAAAAATATAGGACATGATTTTATTAATATAAACGTAATTAAATCTTAAAAGAGGCTAATATTGCAATTATATGCAATTTAGCTTTAAAATACTAAATAAATTTGCAAAAATATGCTTAACTATATTTTAGTATAAATATGAAGATCCAATAAGTGAATCATACAAAATAATAATTTTGGACATAATTATTAAACATTATGGTTAAAAAGGGAAATAAATTCATTTGAAAGCCTTAAAAAATTGTGAAAAATAATAAAATACTTGGATATACTTATTTATTCATATATATGATATTTTGAAAGAATTTTGGAAATTGAAAATATATAAGGAAATATTGAGTGTCGACAGCTGCCGCTCTTTAACCGGGAAGGATGAAAGAGTTTTTGGGTAAATATATAATGGACAATTTTGACCGAGCGAAATGACTTGGGAAGATTCAGGCTGCAGACTAGCTTTTGAGTTGCCTACATATTCCTAGTTTTACAGGAATCAGGCTGTATGTAGTTCAGGATCCGTCGATGGAGTATGCGACGGGTACTTTCCAAGAACAGACAATATCTCGGGCTTGGTGAGTAGACGACTTGCGAGAGTGGTTAGGTTTGATGTGGTTGCGGGCACTGGAGAAATATTTCTCCTGCTAGGATGATTGTTGCTTGCCGATTTACGTGCAAATAAGTAATACAAGCATATATTGTGCGCAACTTTAGACATGATGCAAATTACCGTTGAACCATATATTTGAACGGTTAGGATGACGTATTTAGACCATCATGTCATGGGCCATGAAGCGTATAATAAAGGATCTTCAGGCCATGAAATGATGCTCTCGGGCTATGAGGATGGTGCCTCCAAACCATGATTCCTTTGAATAATGATATGTAAAAAGATTGAAAGGGATCCTCAAGCCATGACATAGTGTTCTCGGGCTATGAAGATGGTGTCTCTGAACGATGACGCCTTTGGATCAGTTGGTGAGATTTCATCCCATGATGGATGCAGTAGCATGTGGAGATCTTTCAGCCGTGCAATGTGGCGATCTTTCAGTCATGCAATGTGGCGATATTTCAGCTGTGCAATGTGGCGATCTTTCAGTCGTGCAATATGACAATCTTCTAGCCGTGGGATGTGGTGATCTTTCAGCCATGCAATGGGGTCATCTTGCAGCCGTGCAACGTGGCGACCTTTCAGTCGTGCAATGTGGAGACCTTTCAGCCATGCAATATGTCGATCTTTTAGCCGCGCAATGTGGCAATCTTTTAGCTGTGTAATTTGGCGATCTTTCAGGTGTGCAATGTAGATGGAGACAACATTTAGTCTCGAAAGGCTGAATGGTCGCCATATGCAGATTAGAAGGCATATAGTAGCCTTATGCAATGCAGACAGAGGTAAAAATTAACCTCATAAGGCAGAATAGTAGCCTTATGCAAGTTGGAAGGCAAAATGGTAGCCTTATGCAATGTAAATGCAGATAGAGGTAGAGCTTAACCTCGGAAGGCAAAATGGTAGCCATATGCAAGTCGGAAGGAAAAATAGTAGCCTTATGCAATATTGATACAGATAGAGGTAGAGCTTATCCTCAGAAGGCAGAATGGTAGCATTATGCAATTTAGATGATAGAACGGTAGCCTTATGCAAGTTGGAAGGAAAAATGGTGGCGTTATGCAAGTTGGAAGGCAGAATGGTAGCCTTATGCAATGCAAATTCAGATCGAGGTAGAGCTTAACCTCGGAAGGCAGAATAATAGCTTTATGCAGATTGAAAATTAGAATAGTAGCCTCATGCAATGCAGATGTAGATAAAGGTAGAGCTTAATCTCGGAGGCAGAATAGTAGCCTTATGAAAATTGGAAGGCAGAATAGTAGCCTTATGCAAGAAATAAAATAGCAAATGAAAATATAGTTTCTTAGCTGATAGCAGGTTGCAGCATGGTAATTACTAGGAGCATTGTGAAACAGGGAACATTAGGGATATGTTTGAAAGCAGATGTTGATAAGTTCAATGATTTGGAGAATTATATTTTTGAACAATGTTTGTTCTATGGACGTACAATATGTTCAATAATTTCGTAATCCGAGCGCCTGCATCCAAGGAAAAATCATGAGTTTTGTAAAGGGGATGGTTAGTTCGTATCCCCGCTGACTTTGCTTGACTCGTTTGATTTTGATCTGGTGATACTATTTGTATCATTGGGTAGCGTTTCTAAACAAAGAAGTTTTAGTAATAAACACACATGATTTTGTAAAGTATGACATAAATGTATAATAAAAATAGTTTTTAGATAAACCGATGATTGTGACGCAATTCAGGACATTGCAACCTCTGATGCTATGGAATTTTGAGGGTCCTCCTCAAAAATTTTCCCTAGTTTACTGGGTTGACATTTCTCCCTGTTTCTCGTGCGATGATTGCTACTTTAGTATTTTGAGGGTCCTCCTCAAAATTCTGCTCCAGTTTGCAATTTCGGGGGGAAATAAAATTTTTATTGAATTGTGACTGAACCAATAGGGCTGCCTATGTATCCCTCTTAAAAGGGAATCAGGTTAGGCATAGTTCAATTTACATCATATGGGGAAAACATTAAGATTACACATAGTAACGTTTGACTGCATCTGAATTGATCGGCTTTGGCCATACTTCTCCGTCCATTTTTGCAAGTATAAGGGGTTCCTCCTGTCAAAACTCGGTGAACCATGTATGGGCCCTGCCAGTTAGGAGAGAGCTTCATCTTGATGCGGAAAAAATTTCTTTAGCACCAGCTGCCTTAGTGTGAACTATTTTGGCTTGACTCTTTTGTTGAAGGCTCTGGACATTCTACTATGATAGAGTGTACCATGGCAAACTGCATTCATTCTCTTTCCATCTATAAGATCTAGTTGCTCATAACGACTCTTCACCCATTCTGCGTCGTCAAGCTCAGCTTCCTGTATGATCCTTAGGGAAGGTATTTCTACTTTAGGGTTTATACCGTAAATCAGCATGTAAGGAGTTGCCCCGGTTGATGTGCAGACTGTGGTGCGATACCACAATAGAGCAAATAGTAACTTCTCGGTCCACTGTTTATGCTTCTCTATCATTTTCCTCAATACCTTCCTGATATTCTTATTGGCAGCTTCCACGACTCCATTCATTTGAGGCTTGTAGGCTATGGAATTCGTGTGTCTGATCTTGAAAGTTTCACACATCACTTTCATCAAGTCACTGTTGAAATTGGAGCCATTATCGGTGGTGATCGACCTTGTGATACCGAATCGACAAATAATATGGTCGCGGATGAAGTCTATCACGACTTTCTTAGTTAATGCTTTGTAAGATGCTGCTTTGACCCATTTGGTGAAATAGTCAATTGCCACTAGGATAAACTTGTTCCATTGGAAGCGGAAGGCTTGATTGTTCCAATGATGTCCATTCCCCAAGCGGCCAACGTCCATGGTGAGCTTGTTGTGTTAAGCTTGCTTAGAGGTGCCTTTATCATATCTGCATGTATTCAAAAGTGATGGCATTTTCGAACATATTGGATGTAGTCTGTTTCTGTAGTCATCCAAAAGTAACTAGCTCGGAGTATCTTCTTAGCTAAGATAAAACCATTCATATACGAACCACAGGTCCCACCAGAAGTAATGTCTCAGTTTCTGAGCTACCCAAGTCAAAGCACATCAGGTGCGTTCCAAAAGAAAATACCAGGCTTCGTACGGGGTGAACTTCTTGCTGAGATGATAAATGGCTTGTTCCTTTCTTCCCATTTCACTATGTTAGCCTAAAGCACAACAAAAATATCTATCCAACTGTCACATCCCAACCTTGGGAGGCGCGATTGGCGCTCAATCGAGTGAACACGACTAAGAAAGCCTTATCAAACACTTCCTACCCAACATAATATGAATCAGGAACCCAAGATTTCATTTGTTTAGACAAGGAAATATAGTATATTCAACATCTTGAGTTCATTTCACATCTTCACATTTAACCATAGATAGGTTAGCTTCAAAGATTCTAATAAAGTTACAATTTATAAATAGCCCGAGTGCAGAATTACAACATCTCTACTAGACTCCCCAAATACCCGTACATAACCCACACATATGTCTATGTAGCCTCTAAGGATACAAAAGATAAGTATAACAGTTCCGGCAACAAGGCCCCGGATGTACCTAAAAGTGGACATACACAATAACAAAAAGGTACACGATATAACCCCCTTGGAGGAGGAAGGGGCTCACCGTGAAGAAGGATGCTCCGCTACACACGATCGACACTATCTGCTATGGAGCCACCTACATTCATTTAAAAATGTAGCACCCCCCGAAAAAAGGGACTTTAGTACCATGGAATAGTACTAGTATGTATAACTAAACACCATTTTACTAGAAAGAACTACCAAGCAAGTACAAGCAAGTTTCATGAGTAATCAAGTATGCAAATCTTATAATTTCTCACATAATTTCCACAACTCAGTTTGGGGCTTTTCTTTCGTATGCTCACCACTGTTCAGTACCACTGCTATAGTGAGCATAGTCCGATCACGACTAGACCGACTAGGTTGCCTCATTGGAGGCATATATCTCAATCACCATTTCATTTCCCTTATCCGAGATTCAATATCCGTAGATTACCACCATGAGTGTGGCATGATGTCCGATCACGACCTGATCAGCTAGGCCGACTTACCTAGGCGTTGTTCCTTTCTCATTAGTCATCACATCTGAATCTTTCTTTCACACATATCATATCAATTTCTTGGCACTAAGGGCCACCATTATCACATCGTTTTCCATTTTCAATATTCATCTTGCAAGTTATGATCATAGGCATATACAAATGTAATTCAAGTTGCAAGCACAGGTACGTGATCACATAGCTAGCATGGATAAATTCTCGGTTTCAATCTTGGCTTATAGACTAAGCATTTCAACACATAATAGTATTCTTCACACATTCTTAATTATCAGGAATGGTACATTACTCACATTGAGGCACATTCTTCATGTATATGTGTGTATAACTGCAAATCAATTAATGCTCAATAACAACCAATGCATTAACCAATCCAAATCTTACCACACTTTCATAACACCAACGAAGCTCAATTTCTAATAAAAGAGGGTTTAGCCATACATACCTCAATATAGCTTTCCTTACTCTTTACGAATTTTTGGATTTCTTATCACTTCGATCTATGATGCATGAATCACAAATTAAACTGTGAATTAGAGACGAGGTTGAGATTCTAGCTTAGTTTAAGCATAATATCGAACACTAGAGGTACATTATGATCATAGGCTCCTTTAAGAGAGGGATTTCTATCATTTTATACCCCAATTGTTTCCTTTTAGTTTACTATTTCTTAATAATTTAAGTTTTGATATGCATGCAAAGAAATCAATTCTTATACCTATGAATTTCATCACTATTGAGCCCCTTATAGCTGACTGTAGAAATAAGAACTGAGGTGATGGAGGCTTACCTCTTGGATGAAGATTTAGATGCCTTCACTTGATTATCTTCAAGGATTTAGTAAGATTCTTTGGAGTAATTTGATGGGGAGAACTTTCCCTCTATAATACCCCTCTCTCTCACTCTATAAATGCTGAGAAAGATGCTCAAAATGAACTATAATACCGAATATAATGATAGGAAGGTCGGGTTAAAAATTAGAAAATTGAAGGCCCAAGTCGGATCTGCGATGGCATTTGCGATCACAGAGTGGAAATGCAGGCCGCAGATTGGACCGTAGAAAAGCTCCCAAAATCTGGACATTCTATTTGGGTATGCGATGGAAATGCGGTATGAATACCCATTTTGCGGTCAATAATGCACCACAAAACTGACCTTCACAAAATCCAAAGGGAATTATGCGATGACTATGCGGTCCGCATATCGGTTATGCGATTTCATAATGGACCGCATTTTCAACCTTAAATTAGCTAACACACTGACTCACTCTGCGATAGAAGTGCTGTCTGCATATCTGATATGCTACTGCATTCTAAACCGCATTTTTGTGCTTTTCTTGAAAATTTTGATTCTTAATTTATAAATGCATTGATCAGCTCTAAGGGTTCGAGCCGCCCTATCACCTGGCCCTAGATAGGCACTATGAGATTCAGGTTTTGAGTGGAAATTTTCACGGAGATTCACATCCTCCCCCACTTAAGATCATTCGTCCTCGAATGAGGATCATGGTTCACTTACTAGCAGTCTTAGTGCAACCTTCTGCTCTCTATAACCTGAAACATATTGTCAGTCCCCAAATTTAGTTAACTCCCTAAATTTCTGAAAATTTTGCTAGAGTTTCCTTTGTATTTAGGCGTATCCACATGTCAGAGAGCCCCATAAACACATTCTTATCAGCATAAACATATTTCAACCATGGTATAACTCATACAACATCAACCATGGCCTTATAGGCAATCATTTTATCAAAAAGGGAACGGTTCTACATAGATCAGACCAAAAGATAGGGGTTTATAGGGATTAAATGCATAAAATCTATTACATGACTATTCACACAAATGTGGATACTTCCTTTTCATGTCATCCTCGGCTTCCTAAGTGGATTTCTCAACTTGCTGGTTTCGCCATAACACTTTCACGGATGCGATTTCCTTATTTCTCAATTTTCGAACCTGCCTATCAAGAATAGCAACTAGAACTTCTTCATATGATAATTCTTCATTAACCTCAACGGTCTCAACTAGAACAATGGTGGAAAGATCTCCCACTACCTTTATCAACATGGACACATGAAAAACTGAGTGTACCAATGACATCTCGGGTGGTAGCTCGAGCTTGTATGCCACCTGACCAATCGTCAGAATGATTTGGAATGATCCGACACACCTCAGACTCAATTTTCCTTTCTTTCCAAACGGCATGATATCTTTCATAGGGGAAACCTTCAGAAATACCCAATCATCTTCTTTGAACCCTAAGTCTCTGCGACGCACATTCGAATAGGATTTTTGGTGACTTGGCGCAGTTTTCAACCTTTCTTTAATAATCTTAACTTTCTCCAGGGCCTGATGCACAAGGTCCGGCCTACTATTTCCGCTTCTCCAACCTCCAACCTTCTGATAGGAGACCTACATCTCCTACCATATAATGCTTCGATAGCAGCTCAGGAAATATCCTCTTTTTTCTTTCTGTTGTAATTTAGTTTATGGCATTGATATATTTTATATTTTGTACTCTCTTTAATTCCTCGATTATAATAATTGTGACACTTATAAATTTATGTTCATATGTGATACCAGTAATAACATGCTTAGATCCTAGGTGATTTGTAATAGGAATCCAGGGTCTTATCTATTAATATTGGAAGCATGTTAGCTATAATTGTTATTTGAGTAAGAAGTTTATAATTTGATTGTTTGTGAAAGTGTAGGACTCCATGTAGTTTACTTGTTGCTTTTGTAAAGCAAGAAGTATGAATTTCGGCCATAACTTTATTATCAAGAGCCTATTTTGCAAAAATGTGTGTGTGATCAATTTTTGGCCTCATAAGCAAGCCATACCCATCAAGAGGCCTGGAGCGACCAAATCTGGGCCTTGCATGTTTTGGGTTTCATTTTGAAGCCCAATCGTACTTGGATTTTGACTATTTCCTTCTAATGCTGGTCTAATTCAAATGGAGAGTTTGCTATGATTTCAGTTAGTTAAAACACCTCGGCCTGCTTATGGCCCAAATTGTAACTCTTAACTAAAATCAAACCTTTGTGGTTCAGCTTCTCCCTTGGTCCTGTGCCTGGTTCTAATTTTGGAGCCCAATCGGTGGCATTTCCATTTTTCTTTATGTAGTTTTAATATCATACTGGGCCTGCTATTGTTTGAAAATTTGTGGCAAGGTAACAGGAGTGTGTGGGAGTACCACATGGAGTTTGCTCGCTTATCATAGTAAATCATTCATATCTTGCCCACCATAGATGCCAGGGTGCGCCGGTTTGTCCATGGACTTAATTCTTTGACCATTAATGAGGTTTCTACAGCTGCATTGATTTTGGATATGAATAATGGGAAGATGGTAGCTTTTGATTAGGCCACAGAGAACCGCAAGCTGAATAACAAAATGGAGAGAGAGGGTAACAGTAAGGCCTGGTCTACGAGCAACATGGGAGAGTCACTAGGAGGGGGAAGATCAGCTTTCAGGGGGGATCATCTGGGCCTTCCCAGTCAGTTGCACAGTCTTAGGCGGGACATAAGTATCAATGGGAGGGATAGTGGTAAGCTCCAGAGGTATAGAACTGGGGTAGTCTATTCTGGAATAGAAGGATCCGACAGAGTAATAGTAGGGCGACTACCCTCACCCACAGCATCAAGCAATGAATCATCAACCACTCCTAGAGTGGCATTTTCTTGTTGGCCAGTTCTAGCTTTCTTCTTAGGTTCCATTTACTGAGTGATAGAACAATCCATTGGTTATGAAGGAAACAGTTTCACCGCACGATCCAGAATATCAAAGAAGGATGTTATTCCTACATGCCCAAGTAGCCTCCAACTTATAGATAAGATTGACTACACACTGATAAGAAGGACTCTACCAGACACGGCTCCGAGACATCCTATGACACTTTACAACCTTAGGCTCTGATACCAATTTTGTCACGCACCAACCTCGGGAGGCGCGACCGGTGCTCAATCGAGTGAACCTGACTGAGAAAGCCTTATCAAACACTTCCTACCCAGCATAATATGAATCAGGAACCCAAGCATTCATTTTTTAGATAGAGAAAGATAGTATATTCAATATCTTTAGTTCATTTCACATCTAAACATTTAACCGTAGATTGGTTACCTTCAAAGATTCTAATAAAGTTACAATTTATAAATAGCTCGAGTGCAGAATTACAACATCACTACTAGACTTCCCAAATACCCATACATAACCCACACATATGTCAACGGAGCCTCTAAGGATACAAAAGATAAGTACAACAGTGCCAGTAATAAGGCCCCGGCTATACCTCAAAAGTGGACATACACAATAACAAAAAGGTACACGATATAACCCCCTTGGAGGAGGAAGGGGCTCACCAAGGCTTTGTGAAGAAGGATTCTCCGCTACACACAATCGACACTATCTTCTATGGAGCCACCTACATTCATTTAAAAATGCAACGCCCTCAGAAAAAGGACGTTAGTACCATGGAATAGTACTAGTATGTATAACTAAACACAATTTTACTAGAATGAACTACCAAGCAAGTACAAGCAAGTTTCATTAGTAAATCCAGTATGAAAATCTTATAATTTCTCACATAATTTCCATAACTCAGTTTAAGGCTTTTCTTTCGTATGCTCATCACTTTTCTCAGTACCACTGGTATAGTTAGCAGAGTCCGATCACGACTCGACCAGCTAGGTTGCCTCATTGGAAGCATATATCTAAATCACCATTTCATTTCCCTTATCCGAGATTCAATATCCGCACATTACCACCATGAGTGTGGCATGCTGTCCGATCACGACCCGATCAGCTAGGCCGACTTACCTAGGCGTTGTTCATTTCTCGTTAGTCATCCCATCTGAATCTTTATTTCACACATATCATATCAATTTCTTGGCACAAAGGGCCACCAGTATCACATCGTTTTCCATTTTAAATATTCATCTTGCAAGTTATGATCATAGGCATATACAAAAGTAATTCAAGTTGCAAGATCAGGTAAGTGAGCACATAGCTAGCATGGATAAATTCTCAGTTTCAATCTTGGCTTATAACCTAAACATTTCTACACATAATTGAATTCTTCATATTTCCTTAATTATCAGGAATAGTACATTACTGACATTGAGGCACATTCTTCATGTATATGTGTGTATAATTGCAAATCAGTTAACGCGCATTAACAACCAATATATTAACCAATCTAAATCTTAATGCTAATGGAGCTCAATTTATAATAAAAGGGGGTTTTAGCCATACATACCTCAATATAGCTTTCCTTACTCTTTACAAATTTCATGATTTCTTATCACTTCGATATATGATGCATGAATCACAAATTAAACCGAGAATTAGAGACGAGGTTGAGATTCTAGCTTGGTTCAAGCATAATATCAAACACTAGAGGTGCATTATGATCTTAGGCCCCTTTAAGAGAGAGATTTCTATCATTTTATACCCAATTGTTTCCTTTTTAGTTTACTATTTCCCAATACCCTAAGTTTTGATATGCATGCAAAGAAATAAATTCTTATACCCATGAATTTCCACACTACTGACCCCTTTATTTATGAGTGTAGAAATAAGAACTGAGGTGATGAAGCCTTACCTCTTGAGATGAAGATTTAGATGCCTTTACTTGATTATCTTTAAGGATTTAGCAAGATTCTTTAGAGTAGTTTGATGTGGAGAAATTTCCCTATCTAAGACCCCTCTCTGTCACTCTAGAAATGCTCAGAAAGATGCTTAAAATGAATTATAATATCGAATATAACGAAAGGAGGGTCGGGTTAAAAATTAGAAAATTAGAACGCCGAGTCGGATATGTGATCACATTTGCGATCGTAGAGTGGAAATGTGGGCCGCGGATTGGACCGCAGAAAAGCTCCCAAAATCTGGACATTTTGTTTGAGTATGCAACGAAACTACGATCCGCATACCCATTCTACGGTCGCATAATGCACCGCAGAACGGGCCTTCACAAAATCCAAAAGGAATTATACGATGATTATGCGGTTCGCATATCGGTTATGCGACTGCGAAATGGACCATATTTTCAACCTCAAATTAGGTAACACACCGACTCATTCTGTGGTAAAAATGCGGTCCATATACCTAATATGCGACCGCATTCTAGACTGTGTTTTTGCGCTTTTCTAGAAAACTTTGATTCTTGATTTTTAAATGCATAGATTAGCTTTAAGGGTCCGGACCACAGCGAGCTTACAAAGAAATTTTTTGAGTTTCTAACACCTAGCCCTAGCTAGGGACTACGAGATTTGGGTTTTGAGCGGAGATTTTCACGGGGCTTCGCACTAACACTACAAGATATAGTAATAAGGGTCTACCTATCTCGGGAGGAACTAGGACTAGTGGTATTTACATGTACTCTTTGATTCTATTGAAGGCCTTTTGGAAGTCATCTGTGCATTTGGTAGAGGCATACTTCTTTAACATTTTAAAGATTGGCTCACATATAACCGTAGACTATACTATGAATCGGCTGATGTAGTTCAGCCTTCCCAATATACCCATCACATCTTTATTATTCTTCAGCAGTGGTAATTCTTAAATGGCTTTGACCTTTGATGGGTTGAGTTCTATTCCTCGGCGACTCACAGTAAACACGAGAACCTTCCCAGTAAGAACGCCAAAGGCACACTTTGTGAGATTTAGTTTCAGGTTGTACCTTCGTAGTCTGTTGAAAAACTTCCTCAGATCCTCTATATGGTCAGTGGCCTTCTTGGATTTGATGATAATGTCATCCACATAAACATCTATCTCCTTGTGTATCATATCATTTGTCATAGCCCTCATGTAGGTGGCCCCTACATTCTTAAGGCCGAACGTCATCATCTTGTAACTATACACTCCCCACGGTGTAATGAAAGCAATTTTCTCAGCATTTCCTCATCCATCCAGATCTGATGATAACCAGCAAAGCAATCCATGAATAACTGAAGCTCATGCTTGGCGCAATTGTCAATCAGGATGTGTATATAAGGCAAAGAAAAGTCATTTTTCTAGACTGGCCCGGTTAAGATCCCCACAGTCAACATAGATTCTAACCTTCCTATCCTTCTTTAATACCGGCACAATGTTGGCCAACCATTTCGGGTACTCTACCACCCTGAGAACCATAGCTTTGATCTTCTTGGTGACTTCTTTCTTGATTTCCAAACTTATATCAGGTTTGAGCTTTTTGAGCTTTTGCTTTACCGGTGGACACAATGGACCGGTTGGCAATTTGTGAGCCACAATGGAAGTACTCGAACCAGTCATTTCATCATAAAACCAGTCCTGATACTCCTTTAGAAAATGTATGTATTTTTTCTTCTCTGCTGGAGATAGTGAATGCCGATTCGTGTTTCTTTGATATTTTCCGCATCTCCTAGGTTAACAGTTTTAGTTTCGTCCAAGTTGGACTTAGGTCTGTTGTCAAAATTCTCAACTTCTTTGACAATCTCCTCAGGTATGTCATATTCTTCTGAATCAATGTTTGTTTGTTGCTTTGTCTCATTGCATGTCACAGTCGTTGGTTCATCAAGATAAGTAATAGTAATGCTATATAGGTAAAGTAAGGAGGAAAACGATAGAAATAAATATTAATTCATGGGGAAAAATCAAACATGCTTTGATAAATTGAATAATTATTTTGAACATTGAAGATCTTATTGCAGAAATTGAAAAATGCGGAAAGAAAATCATTGAGTAAATAAAACATTGAATAGTGCTTGTTTTAGCCTTGTTACCCTGAGGCTCGACGGGCTCAGGTGGTCCTGATGGTCCAATTCTTGAGGTGTTCCCCTCTGCTCACAACTTGTATAGAAGGACCTTCCTCCCCCTTCTCCTCGAGAATAATACAACAATCCATATAATTGTCCTCTAGAAATAAGTTTTTCACTCTTGTGAGCGTTTTTTCTTCATTTATCCTATATACAACGTCGGCCTGTTGGAAAGTCTGCTCCACATGCGGTATTGGTTGCTCTAACGGGTAGTAAGGACCGCGCCATGGTGGTGACCAATTATTGAACTCCTCCCAGGTGTATTCATATCCCAAACCAAAAGTAATGCCATGTTTCTTGAGTTTTATAGGTTAAGAGATCCCTTAGAGGTTCTTGCTAAGTCCTTTGCCAACTTCGTATCCACTCAAATTCAATATACTCTCGATCATGTTATCCCAAAATTTGTCTTTGTTGATAGCATTGACCTGATCGATGTGGTGGTAGGTCTCTCCACCTAGTTTTCTTCTTCCCCCGATCGCCGGAATTTTCTGGGGACTGTATATAGGATTGCTAAAGTCATCGTGAATGATCATTTCCTGGTGATTCCATTTGAATTTTACCGCTTGATGCAGTGTTGATGCGATGGCCCCAGCAGCATGAATCCATGGTCATCCTACTAGCAGGTTGTAGGATGCTGGTATATCTATTACTTAGAAATCGACCTCAAACAAGGTTGTTCCCATCTGCAGACATAGACTATTCTCACTGATGGTGGACCTCTAAGAACCATCTAAAGCTTTCACAATGATTTCTCCTTCTTTTATCTCATGCAGCCTTTTACCCAACTTCTTGAGTGATACCAACAGACGTATGTTAAGGCAGGAACCTCCATCGATCAGAATCATGGTGATGAAATAGTGTTCGCATTGTGTGGTGATGTGTAGTGCTTTGTTGTGACCTAGCCCTTTAGGGGAAGCTCGTCCTCATAAAAGGTGACTTTTTGGCTTTCTAGAACTTGTCCCACCATATTAGCCATTTCTCCGTCAATGATATTACTTGGTACATATGCTTCACTCAGCACCTTCAATAGAGCAGTCTTGTGTGTTTTGGAATTTTGCAGCAATGAGAGAATGGATATTTCTGCTAGTGTCTTGTTCAACTAGTCCATGACCGAATACTGCTTGTCCTATATTTTCCTCCAAAGCCCATCCAAACCTATCTTAATGAGGGGCGGCCGATTGGTTGCCTACTTGCTTGATTCAACTAGGTGTTCAGGGGTATAGACTCTGCCAATTCTTGTCATACCCTGGGTTGCGACAGTCTCTTCAATTCTGGCCTTACATTTCCTTCTTACCTCGAATGTATTATCCCATGGTATGTCATTCGTGTAGAATGGCGGCATGGTGGACATGCCACTGGGATCGACGCGGCTATCTTCACTTCAAATGGCTACAACCTCAAATGGTGCCGGTGCTTTGCTGATGGAACTGTTTCAAATCAAGAGGCATAGACACATCTACCTTGGTGTCCTCAGATGGTTAGATCTGGACTATAATCGGATTGAGCATAACTGTTAGTTTCTTTCGGTTATCGGCTTTTGCGATCGATCTTATGGATCCTTCGAGGGTCCAATCATCCTCCACTTCAATCATGTGAATTCCCCCTCCCTTATTGTCTGGTAGAGGGTTGTTGCGGACGTTCAGAGTAGCTTCCTTTGTTATAATGACTTTGTTATCAATCATAGGCTATATATTATTATAATGACTTTGTTATCAATCGGAGACTGTATATTATCTTTTAATGCATGGTACTTGTGAGTCAAATCTTAAGGTGAAGATGTTGCGTCCTTGTGCTTAGTCTATTTTAAAGAATTTTTGTATAATGAGTTAAGGGAATTACTTAATAGGTTGTGTCTATATGTGTATTTTGATTGCTCGAGGACAAGAATTATTGAAGTGTGGGCTATTGATGTGGGTCTATAATTCCATAATTTAGCACATTATGTGCCTTGTATTTAACATGCTCTAATGATAAATTACACTTTATTTGCACGTAGTGGAGTCTATTTTATATATAAGTGAATTAGAGATGAAAGTAGAGAAAAAGAGATACTTAAACGTTAAAAGTGTGCTCGAGAACGATGAAAAAGCGAGGCCAGGAAAAGGTCATCTTAACCAGGCTTTAGCCTGGAGTGGCCAGCCAAAGGCTAGGTTAAGGCTGGCGTCAGGCTGGTGCTACAAGGCAAGGGCCAGGCTGAGGCTAGCGTTAGGCTGGCACTACAAGGATAAGAGCAACTAAAGTTGGCATTAGGCTGGCGATGGCAGGCCTAGGGAGAGGTCCAGTTCGAGTTTTGAAGACATAATTCGTTTCCCGGCTTGACTAGTATTTGGCCTACTCGTTTAGGTCTTATCCTAAACATATAAATAGACCACCTAACAATGCCACTTTGATGGAGTTTTGCAACCGGAGGCAAGGACATCACTTTTACAACTTTTGGAGGAGAAAATCGTAGAGTTCTTCATCTATTTTTTTTTTGTAATTTATTTATGCAAAATACTTAAAAAATTATTAGTACGAATATGAGTGGTTAAGCACTCTACGTTTAAGGGTTGTGGTTGACATGATTATTAATATTCGTTAATTACATTTTCATAATTCAGATTATCATCTTGTGGTTGTTTCTCTAATTCTATGTATAATTGCTTAATTGTCTGGCCATCAGTTGAGTTCTATTTACTATCTATGATATGATTGGGAAAATCGTGTTTAGATTAGAGTAGAAATAGAGAGAGCTTGTTTCTGAACCCGTGGCTCGGGGAAGATTTCACAGTTAGGATAAGAATATACCTAACTATCTTGCTTGATTGAATACCATATTATATTAGTTCATGATAGACCCAATACCATAGGAATATATGATTGATATATTGTGGGCAAGCAAATAGTATTGTGGAAACATGCTATTTATATAAAAGATCCTTTTAATTTGCAACCATAAGTGATCGGTTAACGAGTATGATTATTGAGCTTTATAGGATTGATAAACCAACCACAATACTGGAATTTTCATTTCCTCTGAAGTAAAATATATCCTATAAATCGTATTCTTGATAATTTAGTTGTTATTTGTTTAATTTTTGCTAATATATTAATAGAAAAATATTACTCTTAATATCTTAGATAATTGATTGATTTTAGTTTACTTAATTAACGATTAATTTAACTCTCTATGAGTTTGATATCCAACTTTCAAGTCACTTTATTATTTAACGACCACATATACTTACATATGTGTTTGGTCTCCACAAGGTTCAAACAAGCAATTTTTAGCACACGATATAAGCAAAAACTGGGATGGTGGAAGCTGAATAATATTTACCAGTTTCATTGATTTACAACGACATAATCATTGCAGCTTTTTTCATGTTGGCAGAGGAAAGAGACCACGTGAGGACGAAGGCCAGGCCAAGTAGCCTAAGAACGAATATCCTCAATAGCAACAGACAAAAGGAGGGATTGAAAATCTAGAGATTGCTTTGTTTTGTGATAATTTTTAGCTGGAAAATCTTTTTTACAATGTGAAATACAGTTTTTGGGTAATACAATTGAGTTAGTTGAGTTATATTGAGAGTTTATTACGTTAATTCATTCACTTACCGTTTTAAAATAGCCAATAAGACAATTTTTATATAGTTTATGTTACTGTATTCACGAATACAACTCGCGAATATAATCGAATACAATAATTGCTTAGCTAGCATCCCTTGTTTCACGCGAAATTTTGCTATTGTATTTATAAGTACAGTAGCCTAAATACATCGAATACACTCTATAACAATTGAAAATATAATTATAAAAAATAATATAGTAAATAATAGCTACAACTAGCTAATAATTACTAAACAAGAGTGATTTGTGAAAATTTCTCAAAAACGAAATGAGATAAATGTTGCCATTCATTGGGCTGAATCAATTTTCTGACCGAAGCATCAGTGGGCATCAAGCTTTAATCTCACAAAACTGTGCTACGTTTAGGTCATGTGCTTGACCGGGACAAAATTCTCAACTTCTGTGAATATCTAAACCTTAAAAATATATATTGGGATTTGGGATTTTTTTTGTAATCATATTTGTAAAACCCATGACATGTATATTTGTTTGAATAGTTAAATTTCAAAAGTAAACTAAGGGGAAAATGAGTGCCTTGGATTGCTGATTTTATCATAGAGCTGTTAAATATTGATTGCTAACTAATTTACGTTACGGTAACGGACCCTTTTAGCTGCAATCTCGGGGCATTTACAAGTGTACTATTGGTCAAAATATTACTACCACTGTGATAAATAAGCTTTTAAGATTCATTACTTTTTCGAGAATATATACAGCTTATAATTCTTGGTATTTGCTATATCATCATGAATTTCACAAGTTGGAGGTCCATTTTGCCTCGTGAATACTCCAATTGTACAATTATTAAAAGGAAATACAGTAAACACTTTTGACTTTAGGGTGATATTTTAAATGAATGTTTACGTTGCATTTTGAGTAACCCAAACATGAGTAAAGGCTGCCTTTTAGTAATGATGTTTAAAATTAAAAATTTGAAATAATTTGATCAAAATAATAGAAAATTTTAAAATATATAAAGTTTAAAAGCGAAGTAAATGTCAATAACTCTATGTTCATATAACCGAAAGAGGAAAGGGCCATGTTCAGACAAGAGGGGTTGCTTTGATGGTAAGCAACTCCCACTCCCAACCGAGAGATAGTGAGTTCGAGTCTCCCAAGAGTAAAGTGGAAAGTTTTGGAGGGAAAGACCCCACTAAATGGGATTATACTGGGTTGTTGTTGTTGTCGTCGTTGGAAGTGCCATGTTCACTTCATTTGATTTCTGTATAGATCACTTGCATATTCGTTTTCTTTTTCCCTTTTTCCTTTTTATGAGCAGATATGGAAATTTGGCCAAAAGAACTTTTATATTGATTAGTTACTAATGAAAATCGTATTCTACTAACTTTTGTTTGTTTGTTTTGCTAATTAATACTCTGAATTTTGCTACCCCTAAATTTCGGACAGGGCAAGTATCGTACACAAATGCATAAAAAGGAAAGAATTAGATTTTGGCAATTTAGCTATAGCCAGAAAAAATGGAGAAAAGGGAAGTATAAAAAAATCATAAAAGTGACGAAACTTGAACTTTAAGAAAACTTTGCTAGACGAAAATCCCCATAAAGCTGCTGGCTATTTTAAACACATGATATGCAAGAATAATGCAAATATGGAGCAAAGAATAAGTTGTAGTGAAGTAATGAATCTCAGAATGTTCACTGACTAACAAAATGTTATCTCATTATTTCCTCCGATATTTTGCAGTACTAAACAAGTAAAGCAATAGTATTTGCTAGGCCATGCAGAAATAGTGTAGTTTTAGAAATGTTGTCTCTCAAGAAGCCTTCATTTTTGTCATCTAATTTGGCTCTCTTGATTTTTATCCCTTTGGTTCTGGTTTCAATTTATGCTTGTATATTATTAGGCCCTCAGAGCAGTTCTTTTGTGTCATCATTTTCTTCTTCTTCTTGGAATGGGATTAAGTCTAGTGGAATTTTGACCTCTTATTATTCATTGAGGTCTTTAAGTAGTTATGAAGAAAAAGATGGGCATTTACAGATAGTTGCCCTAGCTGAGGCACCATCTTTTACTTCTTTTAACAACTCATTGGTAGCTGAAGACTCAAGTCCTCGTCAATCTCCCCAAGTAAATCCCACTTTCCCCTTGTTTTCTTGTTGTATTCTCTTTCTTATGTGTGTTTACTAAGGAATCATTATATACACCGATAATATTTTTGACACTGTCAATGGAGTTCAACCGAGAGGGGTTGCTCTGATGGTAAGCAACCCCCACTTCCAACCGAGAGGTTGTGAGTTCGAGTCTCCCCAAGAGCAAGGTGGGAAGTTCTTGGAGGGAAGGATGCCGGGGTCTATTTGGAAACAGCCTCTCTACCCCAGGGTAGGGGTAAGGTCTGCGTACATACTACCCTCCCCAGACCCCACTAAGTGGGATTATACTGGGTTGTTGTTGTCGATGGAGTTCAACCGATGATGGTACGTTGTTTACAATTTTTACCTTGTAGTGACCTGATTTTGCAGTACTTTTTTCCGGGTTAAGTTGTAGGAAGCTAGTTTAGTAGTGTTTTGTCTTAGAATGTTAATGGTTCTTGTTGTGTCCATATTACTTCATTGTATCTGTAGTGTTGTGCCATTGTTACTGCTTAGTGTTATTACTTTTCTCTCTATTTCTGATTATTATGTTGCTTGTATTATCTTTTTGGATTACTTTGTTGTGACTGCTACACTGTCTTGTTCCATCTTCTTGTGTCGAGGGCCTATGGGGAACAACCTCTCTACTCCTTCGAAGTAGAAGCAAGGTCTGCATACACACTATCCTCCACAAATTCCACTAATGGAATTTCACTAGGCTGCTGTTATTGTTGTTGTGAGTGCATAGAGCATAAACTTGTGTATTGATCTATTTCTTCCTTTTGTGTTTTGCTATAAATAATAGGAAGGAGGAGAAGAGGTTGAGAAGGATGAAATATCAAATGAAGGAGAAGAACATGGTAATAATGCAACTGCAGCGGTACTAAAATTGTACAGCAGGTTAGAAAGGGTTGAAGCCATTTTGGCAAAAGCCAGGTCTTCAATAAGAGAAGCTGCTCGAAATGGGAGTATGATATCTAACCATCAGGACCCTGATTATGTTCCTCAAGGCCCCATGTACCATAACGCAAATTCCTTCCACAGGTACTGATTCAACCTCACAATCTGATTAAGTTATTTTATCCATTTTTTGGTTCTTATGACGCTGTTATTATTTTTATGATTTCTGTTGACAATTGATATATTATATCTTCTTGTCATTTTCGCTTTCTTGAGCTGAGGGTCTATCGGAAATAACCTATATGCCGCATTGGGGTAGGGTTAAGGTCTGCGTACAGATCACCTTCCCCAGATCCCACTTGTAGGATTCTACCGGACTGTTGTTGTTGTTGTTGTAATCTCATTAAGTTATATACACAAATAGAGGAAAGATTTTTTACGCTATCAATGTTGTTTAATCAGTACATAATGAAATGTTAATTACAATTTTTAGCATGTTACTCATTAATTCGTATCGTGGAGATTTATTTGTAATCACCTTTAGGCGACCTGATCGTGTATACAGCAACAATAACAACCGAGTATAATCCCACTTAGTGGGGTCTGGGGAGGGTAGTATATACGCAGATCTTACCCCTACCCTGAGGTAGAGAGGCTGTTTCCAAATAGACCCCCGGCATCCTTCCCTCCAAGAACTTCCCACCTTGCTCTTGTGGAGACTCGAACTGACAACCTCTCGGTTGGAAGTAGGGGTTGCTTACCATCAGAGCAACCCCTCTTGTCTGATCGTGTATATACCTTTATAATGTTAGTTTATAAAACTTAACGCTGGTGGTCATTCTACATTAGCATTTATATCTTTTGCAACAATATTGTAGGAGCTATCTTGAAATGGAGAAGACGTTCAAGGCATATGTGTACGAGGAAGGAGAACCTCCAATATTCCATAATGGTCCATGTAGGAGCATATATTCAACAGAAGGAAGGTTTATACATGAAATGGAAAAGGGAAATTTCTACAGAACTAAAGATCCAGATGAGGCTATGGTGTATTTTCTGCCATTTAGTGTAGTTGTGATGGTTCATTACCTCTATGTCCCTGGTGCCCATGATATGCATACCATTGGTAAAACTGTTGCTGATTATGTTAAAGTCATTTCTTCCAGACATACCTTTTGGAACAGAAGTCTTGGTGCTGATCACTTCATGCTTTCCTGTCATGACTGGGTAAGCAAGGGAACACAAGTACTGTGTTACTTTATTTATCTTATATATGCTTTTAGGAGGTTAAGGGTTCGAGCTCTAGAAACAGTCTCTTGCAAAAATCTAGGGTAAGGTTGTGTATAATAAATGCTTGTGGTCCGGCCCTTTCCCGGACCCCGTGTATAGCGGGAGCTTAGTGCACCGGGCTGCCTTTAAATCTTAGGGCTCGTATGGATAAAAATCGGTCGGTGATTATAATCCTGATGGTATAACCTGGATAACTTATCCCACCTTTCATATGGGATATTACACCAAGATTGTGGTATAAAAATAATATTGGTTTTAGCTAATATATATATACCTCCAATCAAACACGAAACAAATTTAACCCCAAAATTTATACTGGGATGACTCACTTAATCCCTTGAACCAAACGGTCCCTTAGTGACGCCTTGAGTGGTGAAACATTGGATAGCATCCAACCGTGGATCGCAACTAGTTTAGGATTGAGACATCGCTGGCAGTTGATATATATTGTCACCAAATTTGCCTTTTTGATGAAAAACTTTTGTATTGATCTCCAGGGGCCACATTCGACTACATACGTCCCACATCTCTTCAACAACTCCATAAGAGTTCTGTGCAATGCCAATACCTCAGAAGGTTTTAATCCTATAAAAGATGTATCGCTACCAGAAATCCATCTCAAGACGGGCGATATCAAGGGACTCATCGGAGGTCCCTCACCATCAACAAGATCAATTCTTGCATTCTTCGCGGGTGGTTTACATGGTAACATTAGACACCATCTGCTAGAACAATGGAAAGGGAAAGATGAAGATGTATTGGTTTATGAAAAACTTCCAAGAGACAAATCTTATGAATCCATGTTAAAGAACAGCAAGTTTTGTTTGTGTCCAAGTGGATATGAAGTTGCAAGTCCAAGAATTGTGGAAGCAATATATGCAGAATGTATTCCTGTCTTGATTTCAGATAGTTATGTTCCACCATTTAGTGATGTTCTGAATTGGAAATCATTTTCTGTGACAGTGGCTGTGAAAGACATACCGAATATTAAGAAGATATTAATGAGCATTTCACAGAGTCAGTACTTGAGAATGCATAGGAGAGTGAAGCAAGTTCAGAGGCATTTTGTGATTAATGGACCTCCCAAAAGATTTGATCTTTTCCACATGATTGTTCATTCCATTTGGCTAAGAAGATTGAACATAAGAGTTCATGAATAGGATTTACTATACTTATATTTTGGACAAGTTAAAGAGGGGGGGAACCTTCAGCAGTTGAATGGAAATCCAGTTCAACTGAACTAGTAGTATATCCAAATGGAACAAACATCTGAATTTTTTTAATATTGTTTTCTTCTTTTTTGTTTTTGTTATTTTCTGACTGAAGTTTCTTGAATTTTGCTGTTACATTTTGTAAAGAGTTTTTTTTTTCCAGTTTTGAAATCAATGTTACTTGTAAGTCATTTTCTGTTTCATTTTTATTTCGGCAATATGATGCCTCTTTTAGATTGCCTTGGTAAATAACCTCTATTCATCCCTTCTGGAGTAGTCTAATTGGTTTTCTGAAACTCTAATTTTTCTACAGAAGCTGTGGATTTTTATCATTTATTGATTCTGTACTGCTGTAAAATTGACTATGATCGAGACTCTGGATGGTAATGCAGCTTTTTAGTTGCAGACTCATCTGACCAAGTATTTTTCGTGCGCAATATAAATTTATGGCTAAAAGTTCACCAGAATTGCAAAAATAATAGGTTGCACCCAAAACATTTAAAATATAATAGCTCAATACTAAATACCTTAAATATTGAACCTGTAAAGCTAAAATCCTAGATCCGCAAGAGCAGGTCACACAACAAGATACTATACAGAAATAGAGGAAATATGGATTAAATGGGGTAAGAAATGGAAGAAATGTTGATACGGTCAAAATCGGACGTGTTCTGGAACAAGGTAGGCCAAGGTTCGACCCTATGTTATATCGGACCACGGTGTAAAGTTAGATTGTCGAGCTCGAGACCGATCGAGACCGAGGTCGGCCAAGATTGGAGCCAGGCAGTATAGAGATCGAGCAAGATCGAAGGAAGCTTACCGAGCCAAATAACGGAAAACAAAAATATCCGCAATCAGGCGAGAATCACCGCGAAAATCTCGGCACGTATCAAGATGAGGTCGATTAATTAGCTAATTATGAGATCTCTTACTGTATTTAGAATTGTATCATAGGTAGGATTCTCCTATTATATAAAAAGGATCTGATCATTTGTAAAACACATCATATTCAAGTTTTATAAAAAATATACCATCTCTTAAGCTCTCAATATTATGTTATTATATTCATACTTTCCAGTGAAATATTCGTTCTAGGGAGATCTAAGCTCGAGAGCCAAATCTATACATTTCTTTGGGTTTGCTTTAATTCCTATTTTACGTTTATTTCAATATCAATTTACGTATCTTATTATTTTATGCAAAATTATATCACGTGTCCTTAAAACCACGGTATTAATTCAATTGTTATCCGTTTTTAGGGTAAACAGTTTGGCGCCCACTGTAGGGCGAAGGATAATAGTGATTGCTAGGTACTAACTTTCGTAATGCACACTATTTGATACTTGTTATTGTGAGTATCTTTGATTCCAGGATTAGCATGTCAAACTCTCAAGCAACACCCACACACAGACAATGGCCTTGGTCTCCATGGCGAGAACGACAATATAGCCGCCCCAAGAAATGGAGTACCTCCAATTTATCTCGATGGAGCCCTGGCCATAGAACCAATTGACGTTAGTTTTCATGTTGCCTTTAATGGGAATTTGGTCGTCGATCCTGAGAGTAGCGTCCACATAGACGTGCGACCAGCCGATCAGAATGCACAGCGGGGTGAAGGCAGATCAACCTTCTACTCATAGTCAAAATGTTGCAGACTCAACAAGTCGTAATAGCACAACTCCAAAACTAGAACCATGTAGCAAGAAGTATCAAGCTTGAGCTTTCACATGAGGTTGCTCGTAGGGCCGACTCGGTGCCAAGAGATCGAATGGAGGTGAATCGGGGATCGATCCCTCAATCATGAATATACTCGAGGAACTAACAAAGCGAGTTGAATCGAGAGAGAAGAAAATTGAAGCAAATGACAAAAACGTGGAAACCTATAATTCTAGGGTTGATCAAATTCTAAGGGCACCACCAATTTTGAAGGGTTTGGATTCGAGAACGTTCGTGCAAAAACCTTTCCCCCGAGCGTGGCTCCTAAACCGATTCCCAAGAAGTTCCGCATGCAAGAAATTCCCAAGTATAATGGAACGACCGATGACAACGAACATGTCACTTCTTCCACATGTGCGATTAAAGGGAACGATCTGGAGGACAATGAGATCGAATCTGTATTGTTGAAGAAATTCGGAGGGACCCTGTCAAAGGGAGCTATGATATGGTATCATAATTTACCGCCTAATTCTATTATCTCGTTTGTTATGCTTGCAGAATCTTTTTTTAAAGGCACACGACGGGGCCATCCAGGTAACAACTAGGAAGTCAGACCTTTTCAAGGTAAGATAGAAGGACAATGAGATGCTCAGCGAATTAGTATCTCGGTTCCAAAGGGAGCAGATGGATTTGCTACCATTCACCAACGATTGGGTTGTTCAAGCTTTTATTCAAGGTCTCAATGTTCGAACCTTAGTGGATTCACATCAATTGAAGCAGGATTTGATCGAACATTGCCAATCTCCTTTTTACCCACCCGAGTGGTATATCAGGGGAGTTTTTTCAATTAAGTGAAATTAATAAAAATTGGATTATTTATTCTATTCATAGTTGCCACTTGAAATAATTTATGGTCTCCCAAGTCACTGGTTTATTTTAAATCCCAAATCAGGAAAATTTTATTTTTTATAGTCCGCGAACTAGAAATTCTAGATAAGGAATTATGTTAACTAGGAAGAAGATGTTAGTCATTCCTGGGTTCCGTAGTTCTACCACGGTCACTTAGTGATTATTACTTGGCTTAAATTATTTAACTACCTCATTTTTAGGACATATGTGCATTTATCATTTTACCGCTTTTAATCACTTGATTATTTCGTAATTAAAGAATTTAATTACACGCCCATATACTCATTTTCTTTGGCGCGTCAAAAATCATGTCAGGCAAACATGTTCACAATCAATAATGCTTTGTTATTTTAATTAAGAAAAAGTTTGGCTGAAGTTGCGCGAATCCCTCAAATTACTTTTTAGAATTAAATTAGTAATTATGTTATGCGAACTTATATGTAATCACAATATTATTCTAAATCGCGTCTAAAGCAAACTACGATTATTTCAATACTAGGTTAATATGCATATAGGGGCCATATGTTATTTAATAGAAAATGACATGTCTCAAACTATTTAAAGGATTACTTAAATAGGCCCTAGTATATTCTCATTTATAACTAATTTGGACTTAAATCAATATTTATCGATAAAGAAATGTAAACAGGCCTAAGATAACTTTGGACAAAGAACTCGGCCAATAGCAGGCCCAATATGTTATTAAAACGACGTAAAGAAAATGGCAATGCCACCGATTGGGCTCCAAAATTAGAACAGGGCACAAGACCAAAGGAGAAGCTGAATGACAAAGGTCTGATTTTAGCTAAGAGTTACGATTTGGGCCATATGCAGGCCGAGGTGTTTTAATGATCAAATTTTATGCACTAAACTAACTGAAATCACAGCAAACTCTCCATTTGAATTAGTCCAGTATTAGAAGGAAATAGTCAAAACCCAAGTACGATTGGGCTTCAAATGAAACCCAAAACATGTGAGCTCCATATCTGGTCGCTCCAGGCCTCTTGATGGGTATGGCCATCCTATGAGGCCAAAAAATGATCACACACACATTTTTGCAAAATTGGCTCTTGATAGTAAAGTCATGGCGGAAATTCATACTTCTTGCTTTACAAAAACAACAAGAACACTACATAGAGTCCTGCAATTGCATAAACAATCAAATTATAAACTTCTTACTCAAACAACTATTATAGCTAATACGCTTCCAGTATTAATAGATAAGACCCTGGATTCCTCTTACAAATCACCTAGGATCTAAGCATGATGTTACTGGTATCACAAATGAACATAAATTTATGTGTCCACTTTATTACAAATCGAGGAATTAAAGAGGGTACAAAATATAAACTACATCAATGACATAAACAAAATTATAATAGAAAGAAAAAGAGGAAATTTCCTGAGCTGCTACTGCTCCCAGCTATAAATGAGCCAAGACTCTCATGGATCTGACCATATGAAGAGGTCATACTCGCAAAGTATCTTCAAATGTAAGGACCTACAATGTTGTTAAATTAATCCTAATATGAACATGAGTAAAGGAAAATAATGTTGTCCATAGGTCTGGCCATGTTTTAAGGTCAGCCCTACAAATGAGCAAAGACTTCCAAACCATGATCTTACTCCATAGTTCTCATGTTAGTAAAGAAGAAAAAAGGTGGAAAGGAGAACAACTTAAACATATACTAAGGAGTCAAGAATATTATGCATTATTAAGGAGTGAATCTGACCATTTAAAGGGTCAGATTCATCTTCTTTTGTGCTGCCATCAAAGATGAATCTTTGAACCTAGTTTTCTAGTCAATAGACATTTATTCAGCCCCCAAATATTGACATATACATCACAATCACTTCAAATTTAATGAACAAAAGTAGCAGCTATTAATGTAGTATCAACACAGGGTTTGTCAACTCCAAATTCAATAAGTCAAGGATACTAAAACTAACAACAAAGTTCAGTCAAATGAAAGAAGGCTTCAATCACAAATTTCGAACTCAAAGTTAACTCTATTTAGGATGAGCATGATTACGTACCTTGAAGTTGAAAACACAAAACAATAAAGACCAAATAAAGGTCAAGAAGAAGTGAACCAAAGAGCTTCAGTAGTCAAACACAACAATGAAAACAACAGTCACGGAATTCCAGAATGAGAACTTTAAATTTCAATTCATTCTTCTACTGATGGAGAAAATAATAATCTTCAAAGAAAATCTTCAATTTTTACCCAAAAAAAATATTAGGAGAGGATATCTGTACTTCATAGAGTATTTTCTAGGGTTTTGAAATCATCTGTGTTTTCTTCGGAATTTCTGTGCAAATAATGATGCATAAAAATATTTTTTAGAACTTTTTAGGCAAAGAATAATGCTGGAATCTATGTGTATGTGAGGGAATGTCTACCCTTTTATAGAGTGTACCCAAAAGAGCATCAAAAAGGCATATTCTAACCTAATATTCTTAACTTTTCAAGGTAGTACAACATCTTTTGACAGTTGCATGTCCTTTTGTTATCCAATATCAGCAGTTTCCTAAGGATATGGACATCTTTCCTAGATACTAGAACCTTCTGATTTTGGCCTAAGTGAAACTCCATTTTTAACCTTCGAACTACTGTCTATTTCATATCTACCCTAAACTTTTTTAGTTCAATTAGGCCCCTAAGGTTTCCATTGGTTTGCAGACTAATGCAAACAAGAACAAAAACTTGACTTAAAAGCAAGGAAGATCAAATGGACAAATTCGAATTCGATTTAAACTTCTAGTTAGACCTAAATTATTTTAACACTTAACTGAAACATAAATGACATAGAACAGGGACATTTTGCACCTATCGTGAATGCAGAATTAATCAATGAGCCATTTTGTAAGAATCAGACATATTGATCCAAACTAATATCATCATATCATGGAATCAAACAACAAGAAATTAAAAGACTAACAAACATTAATGAACCCAAACAAAAATTTGATCAATCAATGGCTATGATAAAGTGTTTTACTCATGAACCCAAGACTAATTGATTAGTTCTCAATGACTAAATACAGAAGAGGACAACAATTCTGAATAAAAAAACCAGAACCTAAAAAATGAATATATATATACAAAACAACCACAACAAATAATTAATCAAAAATCAAAGAAAAAGAAAAAGAGATGGACAAGAAAAGAGAAAAAAAGAAAAAGATAGAAGGCAATCCAAAAATTACCTATACCGGAGCGGGAAACAAATTGGAATCAAAAAACCTGGCCCAGGTTTTGACTGGTTAGGGCAATCTTAAAAATAAGTCAAGCCCACATAAATAAATTTCTCTCATTGAAAGTAGTTGACTCAAATAGGTTTGAGCCATTAAATCTTCTACAATCGACTCAGTAGAGTTTTGTTTTATGTTTTCAGAATTTTAATATGAAATTGCTCGATTTGGAGGGACCTTTTTGGAAAATCAGTAGGGTATTAAGGGTGAGGCAGTGTGGGGACAACCTGGTGAAGTTTTGGGATGATTTGGAGTGGTTGGAATATTTGGTATCGAAACTTATATTTGAGATTCGAGGTGTTTGAGAGTCATTTGAGGGGATTGGTATGGAGATTTGTAAAGAGAAGACAAAGGAGGTTCTGTGGTGTAAAAATGGTAGTATTTGGAGGTGGTCTGCATCGTAAGGTGATTTCCGGCCAGCGGACCATGGTGGAACCGATTGAGAGAGATGAGAGTGAATTGGGGGGTTTGATGTGGGGGTGGGGGAGGAGTTTCAGACAATTATATATTAAGTACATCATCAGTTCCGAGCTGTTGTGTTGCCAAGATCCAACGACTCTGATAAACCAACAACAAAATGGGGTTGTTTTGGGGGTGGGAATCTTGAACAAGGTAGGCACATTAGGCTTGGATCAGGGCGGTTTCTTGGACAGGTTTGGGTGATTTTGGGCTATTTTTGGCTTCAATTGGCCCAATTCAGAAATTAAAACTCCTCTTCAATTGACCTTTTTATTCCTTTCCTTTTCTTTTATTTCTTTTTTCCTTTTTTTAATTTAAAATCTTAAATTAAACTATATTGATCTAAAGTGTTAAATTAAGCTATTTACCTAATTACAAAGATTATAAAAATTACTTAATCCTAAATTAAAAGTAAAAATTAATAATCTAGAAATAAAAGGAAAAGGTGTAAAATGGGCCTTTTTTTATTTTGATAAAATAAATAATTAACTAATCAACCCTAAAAATGTAAAAGCAAACCTAAATGTGATGCATGGTATATTTTGCATTTATATGATTTTAATAAAAATTAAACGTACATAGAAATGCAAATAATTAATAAAATTCTACAAAAATTTCTAAAATGGCAAATATCCCGTAGAGAGCAAAAATCACATGCTCACAGCTGCCCCTCTTTGCTTGGAAAAATGAAGAGTTTTCGGACAAAGATAAAATGAGTAGTTACAAGGAATTTTTGCCTATTTGAAACTCCAGGAGAAGCAACTTTTGAAAGAGTCTGGCTGAACCTTGCTTCGTAGGTTGCCTACATATCCTTGGCTATAAAGGAACCATGTCCATGTAGTTTTAGAAGTTTTGATAGCTAGGACTACTGGGAAACTATGATTTCATTGCTTTTGCTGCTATTTCTGCTTGCTGAGCTCCTTATTACACCAACATGAAAGATGAAAAGCTAAACTAGCTAAGCCTATAAACTACGAGTTACACAATTCCTATTTATAAACCTTCTAAAGCATGATCATGAGTCATGGGTGGTTCTTTCCGCAGACTCTGATCTGAATCTTGATGCTCATTAGCTACAACCGCTGGTTCATCCTTTTTTAGCTTCTCGGATCAAGGCAGGACATGCAAAACTTGAGACTTCAATCATTTCTTGGGAAGTCTGCATCTTTTCTCCACATTTACACTTACAGTTCGACTTCTTTTTTTTTGTTTCTTCTTTTCTTTTATTTGGGTTGAGACTTCTTCTTTTCGTTATCTCAAACCTTGTGCCTCACAGTGAAAAACTTGTTCAGGTACCAAAGCAAATAAAGGAACAAAATTTTCTGCCCCAGTTTTGACGAGGAAAATTTCAAAAGTTATTGTAAGAAAAATCTAAACTATTTCTGTATTGATAGCAATTAAAATCGGGATTATGTATCCCTGGGAAAAAGAGATTAGGGACTGTAACCCTGCATTTATAATAAAATCAACTACGGAGTGGAGACCATATGTTGAAAAAACGCAACTAGAGATTGGGGACCCTAGGCTACCATGTTTTTGAATCTTTTTTTCTTATCTTTTTCTTATTTCATTGAATGACTAAATGCGGGAAAGATCTTTGGAGGGGACTTTGCTTTATGGATTGTGGTTGCAAAGCTATTTCTTGCCCTTGCGCCGTTTCTCTTGCGCTGAACCTACTATTGCAAGGTTACTTTGGATTGCACATGTTTCATGTTTTCAAACAAAGAAAAATTGTTAGTTTGAGAGGGTGGTTGGTTTTGGAGCCTTTATTGTTTCGATCTTGGCCCAAACCTTTTGATGAAAACCTGTACTACTTGCTAGCTTTGTACAGACCGATCTCTCTTCTAAAACCATGGATTTTGACTTTCCAAATTTTCATACGACGGTTTACCCGTATGGGCTTGGCATTTTCTCATCATATTTTGCCTTTATGTGCATTTGAATTTGGGTTTCTTTCCTTTTCCATAATTTTAACTTTGAAGCATCGGCCATCATGGCCAGTCGAGATCGACTTGATTATTCTGCTGAGGCTGGGTGCTTTTTCTTGAATTTGGCTTTAGTTAAGCAGAAACCTGTAAAACCAGCCTTGCCATCTTTTCTTTGTATTAGTTTTGGGGAAGGGTTAAACCGAAAGGGATTAAAAGAAAAGTAAACAAAGGAATGGATAATTAATTAAACAAGAAGTATCCCTTTTGGAGGAAGAAGGAAGGATTTATCTGGAGTGCATGCAGACTTCAATTGACATGACATGCTTCTTGGACTAGATACCTGATTAGCACAACCGTCCAATTTCTCATAAACCCATTATAACTCGTGTTGAAAAACAAGAAAATCTTGCCAGGACTCTTATAATGCCGATGGTTGTGGGGGATTCCTTCTTTTAGATCAATGGCGCCCTTTGTGGGTATTTCTAGTTGACCTCTCTCATTTCTCTTCTTATCGTCTCCTTAGAGTTCTTTTGCGAGTTTTCACTAGGAAGACTCTCTCATTTTTCAATTTCTTTGCTAACCATCGCCTTACGGTGCCCGTGTGAGTTTTCGCCAACAAGACCCTCTCATTTTATTTCTCTTATTTTGACTGCATTGAACCTAAGTAGTTGTGTTCTCCAATCTTTGAACATTCTCACAGATAGATCGGAAGGACTTGAATAGCTTTTCGGGTAAAAAGAATTTGGATAAAACTACAACTTTGGAACCATTCAGGTGGGATCGTCGCCGAACCATTATAACATCTTCCCAATTTCACTTCTGGGGGAATTTTGATTTTTGTTTTGGTGTGACTGAACCCCAGAGGAAGGCTGCCTACATATCATATCGGAATTAAGTCGAATGTAATTCAGGGAACTTTGTTTTTTTTATTTTGATTTTCATTTTTTTTTTCCGAACGTTTTCAGGATCCAAAGAGGGTAATCAAAGAAAGGTAGCCGGCTCAAAGGTTAGCAAAAGATTGGAATATTTGAGGCAGTGTGAATGAAAGACTTCGTCATCCCAATTGGATAATATTGGTATCGTAGAAGGGTTAAACATAATACCATTTGATCGCGTCTGCATTTACAACTGTTTCAGGATCATCTCTTTCAATGTCTCCCAAGTATAATGCCCATTTCAACAATTCTCTTATACTGTATGGGCCTTTCCACTTTGGGGTGAACTTCCCTTTTTCTTCCATGTGATGCGGGAGGATACGTCTCAAAATGAGTTGCCCCACTTCAAAGTTCCTCGGACTCACTTTTTGTTATTGGCACGGGCCATTCTTTGTTGATAGAACTGCCCGTGGACAACTGCAGCCATCCGCTTTCCATCAATCAGGGTTAACTATTCTAAACGGGTTTTGACCCACTCACTATTCTTAATCTCAGGTTCAACGATGATTTGGAGAGATGGAATTTCAACCTCTATGGGTATTACGACTTCAGTGCCATAAACCAATAGATAGGGTGTTACTCCAACTGAAGTGTGCACAGTTGTGCGATATCCCAACAATGCAAACGATAACTTTCCATGCCATTATATCAAATTTTGAATCATCTTTCTCAGAATTTTCATGATGTTCTTATTTGCTGCTTTGACAACACCATTAGCTTTGGGTCAATAAGGGGTGGAATTCCGATGCATGATCTTAAATTATTCGCATACCTCCCTCATCAAGTGACTATTCAAGTTTGCAGCATAGACCGTAATAATAGTTGTCGGAATACCAAAACAGCAGATGATGTTGGTGTGCACGAAGTCTACCACTGCTTTCTTAGTGATGGCTTTGAGGGTGACTGCTTCAACCCATTTTGTGAAGTAGTCAATGACAACAAATATTAATCTATGCCCATTTGACGCTTTTCGCTCAATTGGCCCACTGACATCCATACCCCAAACAATAAATGGCAAAGATGCTAACGTATGATGCATCTCTGAAGGTGGTGCATGAGTCAAGTCACTGTTCACCTAACACTGCTGACATTTTCTAACAAAGCTAAAGCAATCGTTTTCCATAGTCACCCAGTAGTAACCTACTCGAAGGATTTTCTTTTCCAGGACGTATCCATTCATATGGGGTCCACACACTCTTACTTGTACTTCATGCATGATTCTTCTAGTATCTTGGGCATCCACACATCTTAAAAGATTGAGATCTGGAGTCCTTTCGTACGAAACCTCTCTGCTTAAGAAAAAGCCGCTAGCCTTCTAATGGTTCTTTTTTGGTCTCCATTGGCTTGCTCGGGATATTCTTTAGTTTTCACAAATCTCTTCATATTATGATACCATGGCTGGACATTTGGTTCCATCTCAACCGTATTGCAGTAACCATGCCTTTCTCGGATTTGAATTTCTAACGTGTCAACATGGACATTGCCTGGATATGGAAACATTGAGTCCAAAGTAGCGAGTGCATCTGCTAACTCATTGGGAAAACGGGGAATGTACCTTAACTCGAATGACTTGAACCATTTGCTAAGATATTCCATATGTTGCATGTATGGAATAAGCTTGACATGTAGAGTTCCCTAGTCACCCTGAGCTTGTCGGATAATCAAGTCTGAATCTTCCATAACTAACAATTCTTCCACATCTTGGTCGATTGCCATGTTCATATCCATAATGCAAGCTTCATAGTTGGAAGTGTTGTTGGCGCAGAAAAACCGAAGTTGGGTTCTGGCTAGATAGTGCTGACCAGTAGGTGAGATCAAGATTTCCCCAATCCCGGCACCTTTTGTGTTCACATCTCCATCAAAGAATTTTTTCCAAGCATTACTGTCTTCTGATATTGCCTCAACTGAATTTACTTCCTCATCCGGAAAGTAAGTACTCAAAGGCTGTTATTCATCATCAACAGGATTTTAGCTAGGTGATCTGCTAAAGCTTGGGCTTTCATTGTCGTACGGGTGACATAAACTATGTCCAAATTTGTGAGCAGGATTTGCCATTTCGCTAACCTCCCTGTGGGCATCGGATTTTGGAATTTGTACTTCAAAGGGTCTAACCTGGTGATGAGATAAGTGGTATAGGCCAATAAGTAATGCCTAATCTTTTGAGCGACCCAAGTTAGGGCGCAAGTCCTTTCCAACAAAGTGTATTTGGCTTCATATCTAGTGAACGTTTTGCTCAAATAGTATATTGCCTGCTCTTTCTTCCTGGTCATATCATGTTTCTTGAGGATACATTCGAAGGAATTCTCCAATACTATCAAATGCAAAAATAAAGGCCTTCCAGGTTTGAGTGGGACAAAGACTGGTGGATTCGATAGATATTCTTTGATTTTGTCGAACGCTTCTTGACACTCATTTGTCCATTTAATTGCCGCATCTTTCTTTAACAGCTTAAATATAGGCTCACATGTGGATGTCAACTGAGCAATGATCTGGTTGATGTAATTTTACCTTCCCAACAGGATCATAACCTCTTTCTTGGTTCTCAGAGGAGGCAAATCACGAATAGACTTTATCTTCATTTGATCTAGCTCGATGCCCCTCTGACTGACTATAAACCCCAATGTGCATTTAACTAGATTTATCTTGAAGTCATACTTACGCAGACGCTCAAAAAACTTTTGAGGTCCCGAACATGGTTGTCCTGCATTCTGGATTAGATGATAACATCGTCCACATACACCTCGATTTCTTGGTGCATCATGTCATGAAAGATCATAGTCATAGCCCTCATGTAAGTTTTCCCATCAATTTTAAAACCAAAAGGCACGACCCTGTAATAATAAGTTCCCAGGGTGTGGTAAAGGCTCTCTTTTCTACGTTTTGTTCATCCATCAAAACCTGATGATATCCAGCATAACAATCCATGAAATATTCTATCTCATGTTTGGCACAGTTGTCAACAAGGATTTGGATTTTTGGTAACGGGAAGTTGTCTTTGGGACTTTGTTTGTTCAGATCTTGATAGTCAACACGCACTTCAGTTTTCCCATCTTTCTTTGGGACGGGAACTACATTAGCCAACCATGCGGTGTATCGGACCACTCAGATCACCCCCGCCTTTAACTGTTTGGTGACCTCTTATTTGATCTTGTCACTGATGTCAGTTTTGAACTTCCTCTATTTTTGTTGGACAGGGGGTAAATCGGGGTAAGTTGGCAATTTGTGAACCACTAAATCGACACTGAATCCTGGCATATCATCGTAGGACCAAGCTAACATATCTTTGATTTCGAAAAAAATTTGGATCAATGCATCCCTAGTTCTTTCCTCCGTGTGAATGCTTATCATGGTTTCTGAGACCTCCTTTGAACTACCCAAATTAAATGGCTCGATTTCATTTAAGTTTTTCTATCTTAATCTCGAATTGTTCCAGCTCTTGGTTTATTTCCCTAAAAGTCTCATCTTTATCGTAATTCAGTTCTTGATTCATTATTTCATAGTTAGACAGTGTGCTATAATCTGGACATGAAGTCAGCAGGCATGTTATGTTATTTAAGTCTGCATTATTAGAACTGAAAGAAAGAAATAAGAAAAGTAATAAAACTCAAAAAGAATAAATAAAGATATTCATAGACGATGAAATATTGATTTCATTTCATTAAATTTTAAGATAGAAGGGTTTACCTTTGAATTAAAAGACAATAAACTTAAAAAAAACATTCGAGTTACACACTGGAATAACTCGGATACAGAAAAGGTGGCAAGACTGGACTATTGGGATTTTTGCCTGACAAGGAATATAATAGCCTTCCAATTTTGCAACTTGGCATCAGGCCCCATAAATTGCACCTCAACACTGCTTGAGCCTTCACCGTGCTGGACCATGTGAGCTTTATATAACATTTGCCTCATGGCTCCACATATGTCCTCAATTTCCTCGGTGTGAAGGCCTCATCTTCTTTTTCAGTACTTGTGCTTGACTAATGTTTTGTAGAGATGCGGGACCTGCTGAGGTAACACCCAACCATTCCTCTTTTGTTCATTTGCCTATGTCATGTCAGGTTTTGTGGCGTGAAAACCTACACCGAAGAACTTAGCTAAAGTGATAGGTTTTGTGATACGTTGAAATGATGCCCCGAGTCCCTTCTTAGGCTTATAGCCATGCTTGATCATTTCAGTAGCGACCATAATTGACGCATTTGACAGAAAGTGCTGAGGACACTAGCTTTCTTCCTCACGTTGATATAAAACCACAACCTTAAAAGTATGATTGACTATGTGCTCGCTACCTTCTCTAGCTTCGAGATGTGGGACTAATTGGTCCTAGTGAATTGATTTCTCATCTTCTCCATGAAACAAAATTTCCTGATCTTCATGTTCAATCTTCACCATTTGATGGAGGGTAGAAGGTACAGCCCCCGTAGCATGGATCCAAGGCCTTCCTAAGAGAATATTATAGGATGCATCCATGTCCAACACCTGAAATGTCACTTCAAAATCCACAGGACTGATAGTCGAGATTAAATCAATCTCCCCTATTTTGTCCCTCTTGATGCCATTGAAAGTGCTCACACAAACATTATTAGTCCTGATCCTCTCAGTCCTAATTTCCATTCTTTGCAAAGTTGATAGAGGGCATGTGTCGACCCCTGATCCGCCATCCACCTCTTTTTACATAGTTCCCTTCAAACTTGACTGTTAGATGAAAAGCTTTGTTATGGGAAGCCCCTTCTGGGGGCAAGTCATTCTTTCTAAATGAAATATGGTTGACTGCGAAGAATCTTTCGGCTGTCCTTTCCAGTTGCTCCATGGTGGTTTAAATCGGAAGATAGGCTTCACGGAGGGTCTTTATCAGTACTTTTTGATGCTCAATCAAGCTTATCAGCAAAGACAAAAGCGAGACCTTAGCGGGAGACTTCCGAAGGTGGTCGATTATCTTGTAGTCCGCTATTTTAATTTTTCGGAAGAATTCCTCGGCTTCTTCAGCACTGACTAGCTTTTTAAGCAGAAAACGCTTTTGTTTGGCATTGTTCACTTCTTCCAGATTGAGGTACTTCCCAGATGGGTTAGTTTCATTTACTTCCCATGCGCTCTTTTCCTTTGTACGTCACAATTGCTATGTTGTAGTTCCAAGAGACTGCAGTGGGGTCTTTGATAGGTCTTTGTGGTGCGCAACTAATGATCATTGGCTCGTTCAACCTGGGTGGTATTACTGGTCCCTGCGCCATAGAAGTCCCATTGGGTACATATATCTTGGGTCCTTTCAACCTTTTAGGAGGACTCAATGCCAATTGTGTTTTCCTGTGAGCTCGAGGAACATAAAGAACGGCGTCTAAGGGGGTGTTTCCCATGTTTTTGTTTCCACATCGTTTTCTTCACTTCGAGGAGCGTAGTTACTCTTCTTCTCCCCTTATCTTGCTTTGCAGCAACCTTTGACTTCTTTTACACATCGGCGATGGGAGTAATGGCTTTTAGAGCAGGGTAAAACTTTTTATCTTCACAAACCATCCCAATGACTAGCCCATTGTTGTGATCCAACAATGGGTTATTGGTCACATTAGGGACCTCTTCATCTTTCAGCACTACCCTCTTTTTCTCTATTAAGTTTGCCCTTTGGAGAGTCTAATAATCTCTAGTGTCATGCCTTTCCGCTCCTAAATGGTAAGCACATCGAGTACTTTGTTGGTAAGAAGGCAACTCTAGGTTTTGCTTGGTTTGAGGTACAGATTGCAACAAACCCATTTGGATCAGTTTTGGGAAAATTCTAGAGTATCATTCACCAATAGGCGTGAAGTTTGTTCTTTTGGGTGGTTCCCGAGCACTAGCACTGTATAGAATATTATTTTGAGCGGTAAGGGGATTATATGGGGCTTGGTTAGGAGGGTTATTTCTAGAAGGTGGAGATTGGTTTTGGCTAAACTATTGTGTCACACCTCCTTTTTACCACCCGAGGGGGTATATAAGGGAGTTTTTCTATTTTAAGTGATATTATTCAAAATAAAATTATTTTAGTTAATCAGAGTCTCCACTTGGAATATTTTAATTGGTGTCACAAAGTCACCGGCTTATTTTAATCCCAAATCGAGGAAATTCGACTTTCCTTTTGGAGTCTACGAACCAAAAATTCTGAATAAAGAATTCTATTAACCCGGGAGAAGGTGTTAGGCATTTCCGGGTTTCTTGGTTCTAGCACAGTCGTTTAAACTATTATAATTGGCCTATTATCTGATTCATTACAAGTTTTAAAACCTAAAGTGACTTTTAGCTTTATAAGTGCTTTTAATTATTTTAGAAAAATTCAATGTTATTTAAAACACACTTTGAACCAAGCCACATGAAATGCACCTGCGGTTCACGACACATTGTATTTAACGTTGTTGAGAATTGAAATTGGGTCACATGAAATGCACACCCAAATTTAATAAATAAGGAAATCAATTTAAATAGCGCGCCTAAAGCAAACTACAGATATTGATGATTAATTTTTTAACTAGTTTGAGATTATTGTAAGGTTAAGTTTATGAATAGATATTATTGGGGAGCAAATACACTACTTAAAATGATCTATTATTTGGCCAGATTCCTTATGCTCCAAGACCTATCTTATGGCTCATTCTTATTCCTTACCATGAAATAAACAACTCTTATTTTTCCATCAACGACAATTAAAAGCATTTATTCAAGAACCAAGACTATGTACATCATAGACGAAATAAAAACTAATTAAAATAATTTAATTAAAAAACTAAAACATGCTACTCAAACATCATAGAATCCCAAATCAACCAACATACATATCAAGTTGTCATAACACAATGAAATGAGAATGAAAACTGAGAAATGAACCTTTTATTGATGAACAAGGCCGAAAATACAAATCAATCGGGCTAAGAAAAACAACATTCCTTGGACCGAAACAACGAAATTGTGAATTAGAACCTCGAATTGACACCGATACGCCCGAAACCCAAATCGGTTAACTAAAATTTTCTGTAGATCAGATCCTTGAAAATGGCAAATGAATTTATTGTGGTAGGAGAGTTGGATCAAAAACAAAGAAGCTGAAGATTACTGCATAAATGTACCCCCAGAAGATTGAATTTTTAGCAAGAATTCGGACTAAAACCCTCAAAACCCATCTCAGCTACTTATATAACAGTCAATTCACGGCTCAAACGTTTACTGCATAATCACGTGATATGAAATTGGGAAGCGAAACTCAGAACACTAGATCATGGTTTTGTACGAAAATTGCATTTTTTACAGAGAGAAGTAAAGTCCAAGTTGGGATATAAATAAAGACATATTTGTATGCGTGTATTGAGAGTATCGAGGAGAATTGAGAAAGAGACAGAATTTAGAGAAAGAAGAGATCTGGGATTGGGAATCGAGAGTGTTAAAGGGCGTTGTTCTCGCTTAGAGTGTAGGGCTTACTCTAGGAATTAAAAACTTCTGTATAGTTTCTATAATTTGGTATTTTATATTGAGGTGGGAATGGATGATGGCTATTGGATTAGAGAAAAATAGATGGCTAGGATTAAATCTTGCACTTAAATAGGCTAATGGATTGGGAAGAATGGAAGAATGAGCTAAGGATAATTGGGTTGGACCATGCCTTTTTGGTCCGAACTTATGCTAAAAGAACCAAATAATATAATTTATCTATAAAAAATAAAAAAATCCCTTTAAATTAAAATAAACTAATATAAAATTAAATACCACGAGTGAAACTAATTCTTATTTTCAAATGTTATAATACTTTATAAATATATTAATTGACTTTAACCTAAAGGTGAAAAAATATTTTTTGTAATTTTTATTTTTTGTGATAAAATATAGTAACAGAGTCAAAATTATTTAAAATAACGATACTAAACCTAAGCTAAATATTTTATGCTAGAATGTGTAAAATCTTAGGGTAAGGTCAAAATCACATGTCTACAGCTTCCCTTTTTTTGACTAGAAACATGAAGAGTTTTCAGACAAAAAATGAGTAGACAAGCTTTTTTTAGCCGACCCATATTTAAAGAGACCAAAAGATAAGAGAAAGGAGAATGTGATCGAGCCCTGGTATCTGAACTACCTACATATCCTTGGCTATAAAGGAATCAGGCGACGTGTAGTTCAAAAGTGAGTGAGGTTATGGAGCATGCCGAGGTGGAGAGTTGATTGAGGTGCCGTCGAGGTTCCGGTCTGTGGTTCCTATTATTACATCAAAATCAAAATTTAAATGACTAACTAAGCCTACCAGCTACGAGTTACAGGATTCCTACCTACAAGTCTTCTGAAGCTTGATCTTGAGTCTTGGTTGGTTCTTCATATGGCCTCTGATCTAAATCTTGATTCTTGTTAGCTGCAGGTGTTCGTTCAATCTTCTGCTTTTTGGATCAAGGCGGGACATGTAAAGCTTGTGACTTCAATCACGTCTTGAATAGTCCACATCTTTTCTCCGCTTCTTCACTTTGAGTTCACTTCTTTTTTTTTTTCGATTTTCTTTATTCTTGATTGAGGCTTCTTCTTTTGGTTGTCTCGAACCCTGTACCTCGAGGTAAAACCTGCTCAAACACCAAAACAAACAAACAAACGAACAGAATGTTTTTGCCCTAGATTTCAATATGAAAATTTCGTGATTTATTGTAACAAAATTCTAAACTATTTCTTTATTGAAAGCAATAAAAGTCAGGATTGTATATCCTTGAGAAAAAGAGATTAGGGAGTAGAGACCCTATTCTAAAATGAAATCAACTAGGGCGTGGAGTCCTTTTGCTGGAAAAGCGACTAGGGAGTGGAGACCCTATGTCAAAAATAAAATCAAATAAGGAGTGGAGATCATAGGTTGGAAAAGTAGACTAGGGAATGAAGACTCTATGTCTAAAACAAAATTAACTAAAGAGTGGAGACTCAATATTGGAAAAAATGAGACTGCTAAATTGTGTACATATGCTAAAATGAACCAAGAAGGTTTTTTTTCTCCTTTTTATAGAAAAGTCAACATTTTTTTTCTTTTGAGAAAATCAATCTTTTAAACAAATTGCTCAAACGTCATTTTTTTTTCAATGGCATGAACAAATGGCTTCTTTCTTCAAGACATCCTCTATTTTTTCCCTTTCTCTTTTAATATTATCCTAGGAGAAAATTCTTCAAATTAGATTTTCTATCTTTGGAGAAAGATTCATCAGACTAATATTTTGATCCTAGGAGAATTTCATCACACTAGGTCTCTCTTTTTTTCTTTGGTTATCTTAGAAGAAAGATTCATCAGACTAAGATTTCTATCCTAGGAGAAAGTTCATCAGACTAGGACTTCTATCTTAGGAGAAAATTTATCAAACTAAGATTTCGATCCTAGGAGAAAGTTCATCAGACTAGGTCTCTTTTATTATCTTAGGAGAAAATTTCAAAAGACTAAGATTTTGATCCTAGGAGAAAGTTCACCAGACTAGGTCTATTTTCTTATCTTAGGAGAAAGATTCATCAAATTAAGATTTTGACCCTAGGAGAAAGTTCATCAGACTAGGTTTCCTATCTTAGGAGAAAAATTCATCAGACTAAGATTTTGATCCTAGAGGAAATTTCATCAGACAAGGTCTTTTTTCTTCTTTTTTTTTGGTATCTTAGGAGAAAGATTCATCAGACTAAGATTTATATCCTAGGAGAAAGTTTATCAGACTAGGTCTTCTATCTTAGTAGAATGTCACGACCGGCCGTGATGGCGCCCAACACAATGCCAGGCAAGCCCGACCATCAAACACTCACAACCCTTTTTATATAGAATTATTTATTAGCTATTAGAGTTAAATGCCAATTTAATATCAATAGAAGTCTAAATAGTATATATGAAATTTGCGATAAACCATAAAATGTCTCTACAGTATCCCGCTAGATTTGCTGTCACAAGTCCGAGCCTCTACATACAAGGTTTCAAAAGTCTACTACGAATATATGTCTAGAATGCAGAAATGTAAAAGATAAAGGGAGAACATTGGGTCTGCGGACGCCATGTAACTACCTCGATAACTCTAGAGGAAACTGAATTGCTGAAAAGCTCACACTACACCTCAGGGGTACCTACATCTGCACACACGCTGTAGGGAGTAATGTGACTACTCCGACCCAGTGAGTAATAAAACTAAATAATGACTGACAGTATGAAATCATAAAAAGGCACTAAGCAGTTCGATATCAAAGTAGTAAAACCATTTATGCAGCAAATAATGAAGATGTCAAGTGAAAATCCTCAAGACCAGGTTGAACAGGTAGCTTAGCCAGTATTAATCAAGCATAAAATATGCTCCTCGAGCATATTCGCTTACTTGTTACTTTTCCTCGGTACTCGATTCATATACTTTTTAGAATAATCGAAATCATAAATATACCGCTATGGCGTGCAGCCCGATCCGTATATCGCTGTGGTACATAGCCCGATCCATAACAATAGTCGACTGCTCTCACTGGGGGTGTGAAGACTCCGGATGGGCTCCTATAGCCCAAGTGCTACATTGTTGCAGTGCGCATCCCGATCCAGATATATATATATATTTGCTGCCGTGTGCAGCCGATCCATATCAGTATATTTACATTAGCGGCGACATGCAACCAGATCCATATAAGTATATTGCTGCGGTGTGCAGCCAAATATATGGCATATATGACATTCTCACCATTGGGTTCTCAACTCGTCTTAGTCAATACAATCATAGCCCCTCGGGCATACTAATAAAAAATAGGGATCTCATCCCGCATATTACTTTCATTTAGGATTAGCATTTCAAAACCTGTTCGTATTGTGTTAAACAGTTAGAAACATGACTGGGGATATGATTTTTAACAAGTAAAGTGAGGAAAATTAGTAAAAGATTGCCCCTAAGGATTCTAAAGTTCGGCACAAGGCCCCAAACATGGCGATTAGCCAAATCATAATAATAATAAAGAAGCCTTAGTCAAAAAGGCGGTAAAATCATCATTGGGATAGACGAAGTCACAATCCCCAGTGGCAATGGATGCCACGCTCATCATACAACGTGTGCCTCAACTCAATATGTCACTACGTTGTGCAAATATAGGGTTTTAAACCCTCAGTACATCATTTTTAATCATTACACCTCTATCCGGTCCAAACTCTAGTCTACGATGCCTTTGCCTCTTGAATCGACCTGCGGATGCTCCAAATCTGACCGAAATCAGTACCAAAATTGGTCAAACCAAAATCGGGGCCCACTTTTCGAGATTTGACAAAATTTCACAAAACTAGATTCCTTATACTCTCACAAGTCTAACCTCCCTCGGTATCAAAATGACCGAAATCAGTACCAAAATTTGGTCGTTCAAATCATCATTTTATGTTTTTGAGAGATTCCAAAATTTTATTCCCAAATTTTCATCCCAAATCACGAATTAAATGATGAATTCAATGATAGATTCATATACTCAAGTCAAATATGAGTTAGGATCAATTACACCAATTAGTTTCTTGAAAAACCTTATAAAAATCATCAAAGTTCGAGCTCTCTAGGACAAAATATCAAATAAAACCAAAAACCTCATATTTATAGAGTAACCCCCAAATTTCCACCCCCTCGGGCCGCTAAAATCGACCGCGGCCGCATAAAAATAGTGTGGTCTGCGCAAAAATAACTGCGGCCACACAAGTGTTCTCCGCAAATGATAGGTTTCAGTATTTTGTCTATTCCTTTCACTACAGATGTCTAAAGTAGGACCATCGGGAAGGTTCTCCATCGCGGCCGCCCACACTTTTGTGCGGTTCACACGACACCTACCACGGCCGCACACACTTTTGTGCGGTCCGCACGACACCTACCGCGGCCGCACACACTTTGGTACGATCCACACAACACTCACCGCGTGCGCAGTTCTTTTTGTGCGGACCACATGGGTGAGTTCCGTGGCCTGCAACTCTTCTGGACCTACTACAACTATGATTTTCGCACTAAAACATCCAATAACCTACCCGGAACTCCCGGAACTTCAAACTAATTGTACCAACAAATCCCATGACATCGTTCAAAATTGTTCAAAACTTCGGAACATTCAGAAAAACATCAAATCACTAATTTAACATAGGATTCAGCCATGAGAATTCCAAGAACTTTTAAATTACGCTTTCGATCAAAAACTCTATCAAATCTAGTCCGAATGACCTGAACGTTTGCAAGCATGTCATATTAAACACTACAGAGCTACTCAAACTTTCGGAATTTCATTACGACCCATAAATAAAAATCTCACTATCGGACCGGAAACTTCAAACATTTGACTTTCAATATTTCAAGCCTAAATTAGCTATGGACCTCCAAGACAGAATTCAATCACGCTCCTAAGTCACAAATCATCCCTCGAAGCTAACCGAACCACCGGAAATCAAATCCAAAACCTCTAACACCTAAGTCAACATCTAGTTGACTTTTCCAAACTAAACCTTCCTTAAAGAGACTAAGTGTCTCATTTCCTACCAAAATCAATCCGAATTGACTCGATCGCACCAAATACCGTTAATGAAGCACGAAAAAGCTTAAAATGAGGGAAACAGAGCAGTATCTCATTGGATAACGGGTCGGGTCGTCACATCCTCCCCAACTAAAACAAACACTCATCCTTAAGCGAGTCAAGAAACATACCCGAAGCATCAAACAGGTGAGGATATCTGCTCCGCATCTCCCACTCGATCTCCCAAGTAGCGTCCTCCATGGGCCAACCTCTCCACTGCACTTTCACTTAAGCTATTTCCTTGGATCTCAATTTCCGAACGTGAAGACCCAAAATAGCCACTGGCTCCACATCATAGGTCAAATCACCATCTAGCTAAACCATGCTGAAGTCCAAGACATGAGACGGGTCCGGACATACTTCCGGAGCATAGAAACATGAATCACCAGATGCACGCCTGACAAGCTGGGTGGAAAGGCAAGCATATAAGCCACCTCCTCAATCCTCCTAAGGACCTTAAAAGGCCCAATGAACCGCGGACTCAACTTCCCTTTCTTTCCAAATCTCATAACACCCTTCATGGGCAAAACCTTCTCACTAACCATATAAGACATATTGCGAACCTTCTGGTCCGCATATCTTTTCTGATGCGACTGAGTTGTACGAAGTCTCTCCTGAATAAACTTCACCTTCTCTAAGGCATCCTGAACCTAATCTATCCCCAATAAGCTAGCCTCGCCAGGCTCGAACGAACTAAAAAGGGATCTACAGCGTCTCCCATACAAGGCCTCATAGAATGCCATCTGAATGCTGGACTGACAGGCAAACTCTGCAAGCATCAAAAACTCATCCCAAGAACTACCGAAATGAAAAACACAGGCACACAACATGTCCTCTAATATCTGAGTAGTACGCTCGGATTGCCCGTCCATCTGAGGATGAAACGCTGTGCTCAACTCCATCTGAGTACCCAACTCTAGCTGAAAAGTCTTCCAAAACTGAGAAGTAAACTGAGTACTTCTATCTGAGATAATATAGAGTGGAACACCATGCAACCGAACAATCTCCCGGATAAAGATACCTACCAGCCGCTATGAAGAATAGGTAGTATACACCGAAATGAAGTGCGCGGACTTGGTCAGCTGATCCACAATCACCCAAATCGAATTGAACTTCTTCAAAGTTCGAGGAAGACCATTTACAAAATCCATAGTGACTCTCTATCACTTCCACTCGAGAATAACCATCTGCTGGAGTAAGCCACCCGGTCTCTGATGCTCATATTTCACCTACAAATAATTGAGACACCGAGCCACAAATCCCACAATATCTTTCTTCATTCAACTCTACCAATAATGCTGCCTCAAATACTGATACATCTTTGTGAAACACGGATAAATAGAGTACCGCGAGCTATGGCCCTCCTCCAAAATCAACTCTCTAAGCCCATCCACATTAGGCACACAGATCGTTGCATCCTCAACAAACTATCATCGCCGATGGTGACATCTCTGGCAACGCCATGCTGAGCTCTATCCTTAAGGACAAGCAAATGTGGATCGTCATACTAGCGCTCTCTTATGCGATCATATAAGGAAGACCAATAAACCACGCAAGCCAACATCCAGCTAGGCTCTAAAATATCTAATCTCACAAATTGGTTGACCAAGACCTGAACATCGACTGCAAGGGGCCTCTCCCCCAACTGGAATTTACGACAAACTCCCTATACTCACTGTCTTTCAGCTCAAAGCATCGGCCACTACATTAGCCTTTCCTAGATAATACAGAATAGTTATATCATAATCTCTAAGCAACTCTAGCCACCTCCGCTGCCTCAAATTAAGAACCTTCTGCTTGAACAAATGCTGAAGACTGCGATGGTCGGTGAATACCTTACAATATACGCCATACAAGTAGTGCCTCCAAATCTTTAAAGCACGAACTATGGAAGCTAACTCTAAGTCATGAACAGGGTAGTTCTTCTCATGGGGCTTCAACTGACAAGAGCCATAAGCAATAAATCTACTCTCCTGCATCAATACACAACCAATACCAACTCTCAAGGCATCATAATACACCGTATAAGAACCTGAATATGATGGAAAAACCAATACTGAAGTTGTGGTCAAAGCTGTCTTGAGCTTTTGGAAGCTCTCATCGCACTCGTTCGACTACATAAATGGAGCACCCTTTTGAGTGAATTTGGTCAAGGGCAATGCAATGGATGAAAATACTTGAACAAAACGGCGATAACAGCCTGCCAACCCAAGGAAACTAAGAATCTCTATGGCCGAGGATGGCCTAGACCTACTCTGCACTGCCTCTATCTTCTTTGAATCAACCTGAATACCCTTGATGGACATCACGTGTCCCAAGAAAGCCACAGTACCAATCCAAAACTCACATTTGGAGAACATTGCATAAAGCTTCTCCTCCACTAATCTCTACAATACTACTCGCAAGTGCTATGCGTGCTCCTCCTGACTACACGAGTATACAAGAATATTATCAATGAATACGATAGCAAACAAATCCAGATAAGGCCAAAATAACCTATTCATAAAATGCATGAACGCTGCTAGGGTATTGGTCAGCCCGAAAGACATGACAAGAAACTCATAGTGACCATATCTAGTCCAAATAGTAGTCTCAGGAATATCGGAATCACTGATTTCAACTGGTGATAGCCCGAACGGTGATCAATATTAGAGAACACCCTCGCTCTCTAAAGCTGGTCAAATAAATCATCAATGCGAGGCAAATGATATTTGTTCTTTACTGTTACTTTGTTCAATTGTCTGTAATCAACACACATTCTCATTGTGCCATCCTCCTTTTTCACAAACAGAACCGGTTTACCCTACGGTGACACACTAGGCTGAATGAACCCCTTATCTAGGAGTTCCTGAAGCTGCTCTTTCAACTCTTTCAACTCTGTTGGTGCCATACGATATGGTGGAATGGAAATGGGCTCAGTGCCCGGCACAAGGTCAATACTAAAATCAATGTCCCTGTCTGGTGCGATGTGCGGCACCAGGTCAATACAAAAATCAATGTCCCTGTCCGGTGGCATGCCCGGCAGGTCTGCAGGAAATACATAAGGAAAATCCCTCACCGCCGACACTGAATCATTACTAAGAGTCTCAGCTCCAATACTTCGCACAAAAGTTAGATATGATAGACAACCCTTCCCAACCATATGCTGGGCTTTCAAGAAAGAAATCACTCTGCTAGGAACATAATCAGGCATACCACGCCACACGATCCTCGGTACACCCGACATAGCTAAAGTAACTCTCTTAACATGACAGTCTAGAATAGCATGACACAGAGATAACCAATCCATGACCAAAATAACATCAAAGTCCACCATGCTCAATAGCAATAGATTAACTCGGATCTCCAGACCCCCTATAATCACAACACATGACCGGTACACATGGTCCACAACAATATTATCGCTCATCGAGGTAGATACATGAACAGATAAAGAAAGAGAATCCCGGGCGTACCTAAATAACGAGCAAAATATAAAGATCCATATGAATAGGTGGAACTGGGATCAAATAATACAGAGGTATCTCTGTGACAAGCTGAAACAATACCTGTAATGATAGCATTTGACGCAATGGCATCTGTCCTGCCTGGGATAGCATAGAAACGAGCATGGCCACCGCCTGATCGGACCCCCCTCTGGGGCGACCCCTGGCTGCCTGACCTCCACTCCTAACTGGCTGCGCGGGTATTGAAGAAACTGGAGCAAAACATCAGGGCTGACACCTCTACTGATACTAACCATCATGAAGTCGTGGACACTGCCTGCTCATATGCCCAAACTCTCCGCACTCATAACAACTGCCCGGTGCTGGAGGTAGGGACTGATAGGGTACGAGATGAACTCTAAGTTGGGAAGGCACTGAGTGATGAATGGCCCATCTGAGAACCCTGATAACCATGGCCTGAAAATGCTCCATGATACTCTGGACGGGCCGACCGAGCGGTTCTAGAAGAACGCCCTCTACCCTACTGGAACTGGCCCCTAGACAGAGCACCACTGTAACTTCCAAAACCTTTAAGCCTCTTGGCCTCTCTGTCCTGCCGGCGTGCCGTCTCGATCTCACGACCGATATCAACCACCTCTTCAAAGGAAACACCCAAAACTCTCTCTAGTCATCAAGATACGGAGATGGTAGTTAGGGCTATAAACAAATCTCCTAATCCTCTTGCGATCAGTAGGAACCATCCAACTGGCATGACGAGCCAACTTAAAATACCTCACCTCGTACTGAGACACAGTCATATCTCTCTGCTTTAGCCACTCAAACTGCCTACGAAGCTCCTCCACGCGGGACTGACGTATATAACTGTCCAAGAAGAGAGTGGAGAAATCCTGCCAAGTAAGGGGCACTGCACCAACTGAGCTACGCCGCTCATATGCCTCCCGCATGGTAAAGGCGGCCCCATTAAACTGAAAGGTGGTGAATGCCACACTGCTGGTCTCAAGAATCCCTGATGTCCGGAGCATACATTGACACTTGTCAAGAAAACCCTGGGCATCCTCGCCCTCAGCACCACCGAATGATAGAGGCTGGAGTCTACTAAACCTCTCAAAATGACGTTTCTCATCATCTGGCATAACTGGCACAACGAACTGAGCTGGTGCAACCAGGTAGGATAGAGGTGCCTCCGGTGTTTGCAATCCCTATACCACTTGCTCAGGTGTGCAGGCAGTAGGGGTTTGATTGCCTCCCCCGACTTGTAAAGTAGCTGCTGTTGTGGTAGCTGAAACTGCCTAAGCTAGGCCAGTGCAAATCATCAAGATCTAAGCCAAGGTCTCCTGTAGACCCGGAATCACAATAGGCGCTGCCGCTGCCTGAACTGGTACTGCTGGTGGAGCCTGATCGGGAGTTGGGGTAACTGGTGGATCAATAGGTGCCGCCCTCACTACCCTGCCTCTTCCATGACCACGGCCGCTTCCACGACCTCTGGTGGCCTCGGTGGGTGGCACTGGCGGTCTTCCACCTTGTACGATAGCACGAGTCCTCGCCATATGCGAGAGAATAGAATAACAGAAATTTAGTCCTCGGAGCAACAAAGGGGCACGACAAGAATTACAAGAATATGAAGTTTTCCTAAAGGTTCTACAGCCTCTAGAGGATAAACATAGACTTCTGCGTACCGATACGCGAGACTTTACTGAACCGGCTCATGACTCGCGAGACTAAGTAACCTAGGCTCTGATACTAGCTTATCACTAACCCAACCATGGTCGTGATGGCGCCTAACACAATGCTAGGCAAGCCCTACCATCAAACACTCATAACCCTTTTTATATAGAATTCTTTGTTATCTATTTGAGTTAAATTGGAATTTAATATCAATAGAATTCTAAAATATTTAAAATATGTGGTAAACCATATAACATCTCTATAATAGTTCGCTAGATCCGGTGTCACAATTCTGAGCCAATAAATACATGGTTTCAAACGTTTACTACAGAGATATGTATAGAATGCTGAAATGTTAAAATATAGGGGGAACATTGGGTGTGCGGACGCCATGCAGCTGCCGATAACTCCCGTGGAAACTGAACTGCTGAAGAGCCGCACTATACCTTAGGGGTACCTGGATCTGCACACACGGTGCAGAGAGTAATGTGAGTACTCCGACCCAGTGAGTAATAAAAATAAATAATGACTAACAGTATGAAATCATAAAAAGGCACTAAGCAGTTCGATATCGAAGCAGTAAAACCATTTAAGCAGCAAATAATGAATATGTCTAGTGAAATTCCTTAAAACCAGGTAGAACAGGTAGCTTAGCAGGTATTAATCAAGCATAAAATTTTCTCCTCGAGCATGTTGTTCACTTAGTTGTTACTTTTCCTCGGTACTCGATTCATACACTTTTCACAATAACCGAAATCATAAATATACTGCTGCGGCTTGCAGCCCGATCCGTATATCGTTGTGGCATGTAGCCCGATTCATATCAATAGTCGACTGCGCTCACTAGGATTGTGCAGACTCCGGAAGGGATCCTATAGCCCAAGATCAACATTGTTGTGGCGCGCAACCCGATCCATGTATGTATATATATATATATATACACACACACACACACATATTAGCTGCGACATGAAGCCCGATCCATATAAGTATATTTACATTTGTTGTGGCTTGCAGCCCGATCCATATAAGTATATTGCTGCGACGTGCAGCCCAATCCATAATATATAAGACATCCTCACTATTGGGTTTTTAACTCCTCTCAGTCAATACAATTACAGCCCTTTGGGCATACTAATACAAAATAGAGGTCTCAGCCCACATATCACTTTCATTTAGGATTAGCATTCCAAAACAAATTCGTATTGTATTAAATAGTTATAAACATGAATGAGTTTATGATTTTTAACAAGTAAAGTGAGCAAAATCAGTAAAAGATTGCCCCTAAGGGTTCTACAGGTCAGCACAAGGCGCCAAACATGGCTATTAGCCAAATCATAATATTAATAAATAAGCCTTAGGCAAAAACACGGTAAAATCATCAATGGGATGGACCAAGTCACAATCCCCAATGGTAACAGATTCCATGCTCATCATATAGCGTGTGCCTCAACTCAATACGACACTATGTTGTGCAAATCCGGGGTTTCAAACCCTCAGGACATCATTTATAATCATTACTCACCTCTACCCAGTCCAAACTCTAGACCGCGATGCCTTTGCCTCTCGAATCGGCTTCCCAATGCTCTAGATCCGGCCGAAATCAGTACCAAACCATCAAAATATGTTAAGGGAACAAAGCCCACTTGAAAATAATCAAATTATCACAAAATTCCCAAAATTGCTAAAACCCGACCCTTGGCCCACATTTCGAGATTGTAAAAATTCACAAAACTAGAGTCCTTATACTCTCATGAGTCTAACCATACAAAAATTATCTAATTCCTACACCATTTGGTCGTTCAAATCATCATTTTATATTTTTGAGAGATTCCACAATTTTATTCCAAAATTTCATCCCAAATCACGAATTTAAAGATGAATTCAACGATAGATTGATGCACTCTAGACAAATCTGAGTTAGAATCACTTACCCCGATGGATTTCTTGAAAAACCTTCAAAAATCGCCAAAATTCAAGTTCTCTAGGGCAAATATCAAATAAAACCCAAACCTATAGAGTAAACCCCAGATTTCCCCTGTCCTCCCCCCCTCCCCCATGCCGCAGAAAATCGACCGTGATCGCACAAAACTAGTGTGGTCCGCGTAAAAACGACCGCAAGCGTATAGGTGTACTCTACAATGATAGGCTTTAGTATTTTGGCCATAACTTTCGCTATAGATATCCAACTTGTGATATCTTTACATTCATGAAACTAGACACGAAGGGCTACAACCTTTATGTTTGAATCATCTAAAGTTTCCAGGTAGATCAAAAGATCTAAGCTTCCAAAGTAGGACCCGCGGGAAGATTCTTCACCGTGGCCGCACACACTTTTGTGCTGTCCGCACGACACCTAACGTTGCCGCACACACTTTGGTATGGTCCGCACAACGCTCACTACGGGCACACTTCTTCTTTTGTGGACCGCGTGGGTGAGTTTCAAGGCCTGCAACCCTTTTGGACCTACTACAGCTATGATTTTCACATAAAACATTTCAGAACCTACCTGGAACTCCTAGAACTTCAAACTAATTGTACTAACACATCCCATGATGTTGTTTAAACTTGTTCAAACCTTTGGAATGCTCACAACAACATCAAATTACCAATTTAACATAGGATTCAAGCCTAAGTACTCCAAGAACTCATAAATTATGCTTTCGACCAAAAAGTCTATCAAATCTCGTCCGAATGACCTGAAATTTTGCAAGAATATCATATTCCACATACGGAGCTACTCCAACATTCAGATTTTATTCTAACCCTTAAATAAAAATCACACTATTGTACCGGTAACTTCTAACATTCGACTTTCGGCATTTCAATCCTAAATTAGCTATGGACCTCCAAAATACAATTCGATCACGCTCTTAAGTCACAAATCATCCCCCGAAGATAACCGAACCACCAAAAATCACATCTGAGTCCTCTAACTCTTAAGTCAATATTCAACTGACTTTTTCAAAAACCTTCCTTAAAGAGACTAAGTGTTTTATTTCCTACCAAAACCAATCCAAATAGACTTGATCACACCAAATACCGCTAATGAAGCATAAAAAAGCTGAAAATATGGGAAACAGAGCAGTGACTCATGGGATGACGGGTCGGGTCGTCATAGAGAAAGATTCCTCAGACTAAGATTTTGATCCTAGGAGAAAGTTCTTCAGACTAGATGTTCTATCTTAGGAGAAAGATTCATCAGACTAAGATTTTAATCCTAGGAGAAGGATCACCAGACTAGGTCTATTTTTGTTATCTTAAGAGAAAAATTTGTTAGACTAAGATTTCTATCCTAGGAGAAAGTTTATCCGACTAGGTCTTCTATTTTAGGAGAATAATTCATCAGACAAAGATTTTTATTCTAAGAAAAAGTTTATCAAACTAGTTGTTTTATCTTAGGAGAAAAACTTATCAGACTAAGATTTTTATCCTAGGAGAAAGTTCATCAGACTAGGCCCATTTTTTTATCATAGGAGAAAGATTCATCAGACTAAGATTTCTATTGGGAGGAAAATCCATTAGACTAGGACTTTTAATCTTAGGAGGAAAAAATGTGAAGATCAATGGCAAGATTTTTTGCACAATAGCAAGACAAATAAAGGCAAATATTTGAGAAACTTTCCTTTGTCGGCTCTTCTCTTCTTTTCTTTTTCTTCTTTTTTTTTGTTTTTTGGGACCACTTGCACTGCTTTGTTGCTGTTTCACACAAAAAAATTTGTTAGTTTTGATGATGGTGGTCGGTTTTTGGCCTTGAGTCTTGGGCATCTTGGCTTCTGCTCAAACAGCTTGAGTCAGTTTCAAGAGAATTTTGCTATGCATCAACTCTAATTGTTTCATACCCAGTACCATTTGTATTGGTACCTCAATCAGCCTTATTCCAATCGGATATCTTTGCTTAGATTGCCTTTTCTGATATCTAGAATGACTTCCTCCTTTTTGAGCAATTTGTCTGTTAGAGAGAATCACCAATTATCTTTGCTTGCTCCAAGTAGACTGACAAGAGTCATCTGGGGAAGCGTTTGCATGAACCCTCAAGGTATGTTATCAGTAATAATGGAGTGTGCTGGCGAAATTTACTTTGTGCAATAGAAAGGCTGGTAGCCGATTTTGAATTCTTTTCTTGTTTGTTTTGAGAAGGGCTGGCTCAAAGTGAAGGACATAATGATACAAAGAAATAGTATTACCAAGAAATTCCCCAATCGGGAAGGACAAGGGAAGAGTTTTTTTTTTACTTTTTTCATTTTTTTTTCGCTAACTAGCCTTGATGATGACGACATGGAATTTGGACTTAACGACCTACTCTATTTAACTAATCAAATCATTCTTATGATCTTTGAAGTCGATCTTGTTCGTGCCAATTCTTTGCATCAGCTTCGCGACTCACTTTTGACTAGTGGTGCCCCAAGGGATTTTCTGCTACAAGTCTTTCTCATTTTTTTATCTCTACTTAGCGTCGCCTTATAGTGCCCGTAAGGTTTTCATTGGTAAGACTCTCTCACTTTTTTTTCTTTTACTTTCCCCTTCTTTTTTGCGAGCAACTTGACACTGTTCTATGTCGTGTGGCAAGTGTTGCTCATTGTATGCTTCTCTTGGTATTCTTGAAGGTATATCGGGAGGTCTTTATTTTGGAAGGTTTTTTGATTAAGCTGGAAATGAAGGTCGGGATAAAGGCTCAAAGTAGACTCAAGGTGATGGGTTGTACACTTACAACTCTTCGAATCAACTCTTTCGAACATTAATCTTTGCCCAAGTTTCAGATACTGGGATTTTTGGATTTTTTTTAATTTTATTTGGTTGTACCGATTCATGAGGATGGCTATGTATTCTTTTTAAAAGAATCAGGTCTAACGTAGTTCAAACATCTGACCTAAACTATTTTTCATCTTTCTTTCTTTTTTTTTCTTTTTTTTTCTCTGTCTTTTTTCCTTTCCCCAACTTTTATCATCTGGGGACATGGATCTTCGACAATTCTTTTTTTTTTTGCCACTTCAACTTTCAAAGAGCTGCCCCAAATTATACTCTTGGGGCATGGACTTTTATTGTTATTTTATTTTTTTCAGTTTTTTGACTTTTGACTCTAAACTTGATTCGAAAAGAGGGTGATCAAAAAAATATAACATACGTTCAAAGGGGTAGCAAAGGGTCTAAAGTATTTTGGTAGCATAAAAAGGGCATCCCAACCTCGAGAACGCCAAACATAGTATCTTTTTGCGATTACAACATTGACGAACATGCCTATCTTCTTGGTGTTTCATGGTGACAAGACATTTTCCATCCCTTAATGTCAAACTTTCCAATAAACTTTAACTGATTAAAAATCCTCAAGCCTGATCTTCAGAAAGATTTGAAGGTGAATTTAACTCGACCTTAATTCCAGAGTACTTCAACTCTTTATTCATCATCAAGAACATTTTTTTTTCAGTTATCCAATTCCAGATTAAATAAGTTTCTAGGATCTGGAAAAAATTTTCGTATGCATGTCATGTCATTAGAAATAACAAAAAAAAGAACTAGAAATAGAATGACATGAAAGAACAAACTATATTTTATTGAATAAGGATAGACGGGTTTGACAACTAAACAAGAAACCTAAAAGTCACGTTACAACCCTAAAATAATCCGAATAATTTAAATAGAAAGAAAAAAGACAAACATGACTCATACAAACATAATAGAAGGATAGATGGTTTGACTCAATAAATCAAATAAAATTTGGATTATAACCCTGAAGTAACACAGATAACAGAAAAAACATCAAAGCAGGCTACCAAGATTTCTTTCGGGTGAGGAGAGAATGACTTTTCAATTGCTAAGCTTGACATTTAGCCACAAATTTCCTCATCAGAATTACCATGGCCTTATCCAATTTTAGTTGGCAAGCTCCCGAGAGGATTCTCATACTCCATGCCACCAGGCATGGTCGCTTCAAAGTGTGCATCATCATGTGCAGGTAAAGGAGTCTACATGATATTCTGGGTGTCACCGTCTTGGATTACAATCAGTTTTTCCTGGATCATCCTTTCTATTTCTCTTTTCAAATCCTGACAACTTCAAATATTGTGCCCCTTGGCATTGGAATGATATTCACACCTTTTAGAAGGGTCGAAGGTTCTTGCACGTGGGTCTACATGATTTGGAGGAACGAGTGCAATCATATCATAATGCTTTAACTTCTCAAACAAGCTTACATAGGACTCGCTTATTGGTGTAAAATTATCTTTCAACCTTTGTTCCCTTCTATACCCCTAGAATGGATTTGGGTTATAGGGTACTTGAAAATTTTGTGGAGGCTGATAGAGATTTTGCGCTGCTTGTGCTCGCCTTCTGGGGTATCTTGGTGCTGGCCAACATACTGAGGTGGAGCAACAGAGTATTGTGTGTTCTAAGGTGGATAGTAATGCTTATGGAGTCATGGAAAACCTGATGAGGTTTCTCATACCTTCAAGGTTTTCTCCTGAGACCTCTTCTCGACCTTATTGTCATCAAGATTTATTCATCCTTCTCATTCGTGTCACTAAACTTATCAGATTTGAGACAACTTGATTTGGGACTTTGAGAACTTCTTGACTTATAATTTTTCCTGTCTTAAGATCATTCTCAATCATTTTCCCCATTTTGATTGCTCTCGAGAAGGATTTACCCATTGCGACATCATGTTTTGAAAATAATCTGGCTCTTGAGACTGAAGGATGATAGTGTTTAGCTCGTGGTCATCCGTAGGTGGCTTAACTCTAGCTGCTCTCTCATTGAATGGCACATTCCCTAAAACATTCACTTGGTTTGTTCTTCAGTTTTGAAAAGGAATTACAATCATGGGCAATGTCAATGTTGTGTTGGAACTGTTTGACAAATGCGTGTTCCATATCATCCCAAACATACCTGCGAGATGTGTCTTGATCCTTAAACCATTCGAATGCCACTCCCATAAGTCTTTCCCCAAAATAAGCTATTAGTAATTCTTCATTTCTTCCCGCACCTCTTAGTTGATTGCAATACTTTTTCAGGTGGGTTATTGGGTCTACATGTCCATCATTATTTTCAAATTTGGGAGTCTTGAAAGCAGGCAGCAAGTGGACATCGGGGAACATACATAGATCCTTGAAGGCAATACTCTTCTGACCTGCCAACCCTTGCATGTTTTTTAAACTGCTATTCAAGATTTTCACTCTTTAGGTCATTTCTTCCGGTGCCATCTTTCGTGCAAGGTTCTCAATCTTTGCAAGAATATCAAATAGGTACAAGTGGTACTCAGGATTGTGGTACAGCTCTTGCTGGGAAACAAATTATGACTCATGACAAGGTTGTCCTTGGCAATTGGCCCATGCTTGACACATTTTGGTCATTCACTGTTTCAGTATTCTATTTTCCTCAAACACAGTAGACTCTTGTCTGGAGCACTTGTAACCGCTTCGATGTCAGTTATCCTTTTTTATTGGATCTTGTGTTGTCCGCCTACCATAAACCGACCACCTCAAACTTTCTTCACAATTCAAAACAAAAGACAGGTTAGAATGAACTCAGTCAGTCCTTATTATTATCATCACTTTTTTTTTTGTTTTTTCATATTTTTATTTTTTAATGATGATCAACCTGATGTGGGTTGCCTATGTATCATGTGGGAACGTGAATAAGATCTTGCGAAGTTCCAAAAGATTTGGAATAAAGTAAATAGACTAACTCTTTTGTTTTTTGGATTTTGGACTTTTTCGAAAGAAAGACTTAAAAGGAAGAAGCAAAATATTTTTGGTTTACAATTTGCCTTTTTTAAATTCTTGAAAATAAAGACTTCTAAATAATAAAGAAAATATTTTTTTTGGAATTTCGGCTCTCTTTTATCGGAATTTCGAAAGAAAAACTTCTAAAGAAGAAAAAAATATTTTTTGATTTTTAAGAATTTTATTTTGAATTTATGAAAGAAATGCTTCTAAAGAAAAAATATTTTTGAATCTGGAATTTTCTTTTCAATTTTTGAAAGAAGAATGAAATTATTTTTTTGGATTTATGAAAGAAATTTACAAAAATATTTTTTTATTTTTTTAAAAAAAATTGGGGTCTAAAAGAAGACTTTCTAAAGAAGAAAGTAATGGAAAATATTTTTGGATTTTTCTCTTTAAAATTGTGGTCTAAAAGAAGGACTTTTCTAAAGAATGAAGTAACGAAAAATATTTTTGGATTTTTTTAAAATTGTGGGCTGGAACCGGTGAGGTTTTGCCTACGTATCTCACATCCGGTGAGAATGAGACCCGCATAATTCTGCAGTTTTGATGGAACTAGGAAACATAACTTTTTAAAACATCGGCTTTTTTTCCTTTTTTTTAAAATTTCGAGAGAGTGTCAGAAATTTGAAATACTTACTCCTCACTTTTGATTTTTCTCCCTTTGATTTTTTTTCTTCTTTCTCATTTTTTTTTGATCTTTTTTCTAATTTCTTTCCCTATTCTAGAAGCTATTCAACATGCAAGGCGAAACAGACAGATACACAAGTAACACGTAAGATGCATCATGATGGTCTCTTAATTTTGGTGCACATGTCCTAGATGGACCCAACCCTTGTGTTAAGTCCCCAAAGTCAAATGCACGTGATAGAAGTAGGCATTCCTACTAAGGATCCGACATGAGGCTATGTTATTCTAGGTTTAAAACCTGGGTGTATTATTCTAGACCTAGCATACCCGAGCTGACAGCTCGAGCCGGGAGGGGGGAGGGGGGAGGGGAAGCGTACTGGGAATACAAAAGTTTTAACGGCTTTGCAGCTTGTTCGAACCTCGTTCTAAATTTGGGATATGACTCTAATAGAAAAGAAGTCACACGAAATGCACACTTCCCACAATATTTAGAAGACTCAGAGAGGAGGGTGTTGTAACAATTTATATACAGTCCAAGTAATATCGAAGCGGTAAAAGCAACCATTAGCATATTAGGCTCAAACACGAAAAAATCAGATAATCGATAAAAGCCAACTATAATAGTTATTTCAAGCTTGAATTATGAACCATGAACCAGAAATTCTGGGTTCTATTTCCCAGGAGAGTCGCCTGAACCGTTACACCTCCTTTTTACGACTTAAAGGGGTATATAAGAGTGTTTTTCCACTTTAAGTGACATTACTCGAAATAAAATTATTTTAAATAATCAGATTCACCACTTAGTATATTTTAATTGGTGTCCCAAGTCACTCATTTTGTTTTATTCCAAAATCGAAGAAATTCGACTTTCTTTTTGGAGTCTGCGAACAAGAAATTCTGAATAAAGAATTCTATTAACTCGGGAGAAGGTGTTAGGCATTCCCGGGTTTCGTGGTTCCAGAACGACCGCTTAAACTATTATAGTTGGCCTACTATCTGATTTATTACACGTTTTAAAACCTATTATATTTTTTAGCTTTATAACCGCTTTTAATTATTTTTGAAAAATTCAATGTTATTTAAAATACGGCTTGAACCATACGACATGAAATGCACCCACTAACCACGATACATTCTATTTAACGTTGTGGAGAATTAAAATTGGGTCACATGAAATGCACACCCGAATTTAATAAATAAGGAAATCAATTTAAATAACGTGCCTAAAGCAAGCTACGAATATTCATGATAAATTTTCAAACTACTTTGAGATTATTGTAAGGTTAAATTTATCAACAAGATATCATTGGGTAGAAAATAGACTTGTTAACATGATCTATTGTTTTGCCAGATTTCTTATGGTCCAAGACCCACCTTATGGCACATACTTATTTCTTACCAAGAAAGAAACAACTCCAATTTTTCCATCCACCCCAATTTAAAGCATTTATTTAAGAACCAAGACTACGTACATCATAGTCGAAATAAAAACTAATTAAATGATTTAATTTTAAAACTAAAATATGCTACTCAAACAACATAGAATCCCAAATTAACCAACAGAGGTATCAAGATACCATAACACAATAAAATTAGAATGAAAATGAGAAATAGACCTTTTATTAATGAATAAAGCCAATAATTACAAATTAATCGGGCTAAGCAAAGAAACAATCCTTTGACCGAAACAACGAAATTGAGAAGCTGAACCTCGAATTGACACCCGTATGCATGAAACCCAAATCGACTAACTAAAATTTTCGGTCAGATCAGATCCTTGAAAATGGAAAATGAATTTATTGAGGTGGGGGAGTTGGATCGAAAACTAAGCAACTGAAGATTAATACATAAATGTACCCCAAAAATTGAATTTTTAGCGAGAATTCGGACTAAAACCCTCAAAACCCATCTAAGCTACTTATATAACAGTCAATTCATTGCTTAAAAGTTCACTACATAATCATTTGGTTTGAAATTGGGAAGTGAAACTCAAAATATTAGATCATGGTTTGTATGGAAATTGTCATTTTTACAGAGAAGTAAAGTCCAAGTTGGGTTACAAAAAAAGACATATTTGTATGCATGTATTGAGAGTATCGAAGGGAATTGAGAAAGAGACAAAATTCAGAGAAATAAGAGATTTGGGATTGGGAATCGAGAATGTTGAAGAGCGTCGTTCTCGCTTAGAGTGTAGGTCTAACTCTAGGAATTGAAAACTTGGGTAGGGTTTGTATAATTAGGTACTCCTACCATTTCATATTGTTTGAATTAGTTTGATTCGGCACGGAGTTTTAGAAAAAGAAGAAGACTTTTAAAATTTGTGGTCTCAAAAGTTTAAGGGTAAAACGTTTGTGGGGCCATAACATTTGTGTGGCTATAAAAGCTTTTCATTAAGGGGAAAAAGTGTAAAATAAAGAGTTTAAAATTAAATTATTTAAATATAGAAATGTGTCATTTATTTTGGAACAGACTAAAAAGGAAAGTAGTTCATTTATATAAAACGGAGGGAGTATTTTATATGGAGGTAGGAAGGGATGATGACCATTGGATTAGAGGAAAATAGATGACTATGATTAAATCTTGCACTTAAGTGGGCTAATGGGTTGGGAAGAATGAGCTAAGGGTAATTGGGTTGGACCATATCTTTCTGGATGCGAACTTAGACTAAAAGGACCAAATAATACAATGTATCTATAAACAATGAAGAAATCCTTCTAAGTAAAAATAAACTAATATAAAATTAAATACTACGAATGAAACTAATTTTTTTTGTATGTTCAAATGTAATAATACTATATGTATAAATATACTAATTGACTTTAATCTAAAGATGAAAAAATATTTTTGTAATTTTTATCGTTTTGTGATAAAATAAAATAAAAGAGTCAAAACCATTTAAAATAATGATATTAAACCTAAACTAAATATTTTATGTTAGAAATGTGAAAATAATGGGGAAGTCTACATATTGTTGTGGCCGAGCGTATGGATGAGCATTTATCACTGCGTAAGGCTTAGGAGCCATACCATAGGCCACATTATGATGAGGATAATAATGTTGCGGGGTGCTTGGAGTTGAAGTAACCTCAGGGTGGAAAGGGGTTTCTCAGATTTGAAGCCGCCATCACCACCTCTTCTTTCTTCTTTCTGTTCGCTACACCTCCTGACCCGCTTTGGATTGCTTGGGACGTAGCTCTTATGGCAGATTTGCTCAATATACGACCTGTTTTCAGACCATTTTCGACCATCTCACCAATCTTGATAGCCCCAGCAAACAACTTTCCTATTAAAGACATCATATTCTGAAAGTAGTCAGCCTCTTGGGCTTGTAAAAAACACTGGCCATTTCCGTCTCATCCATCGGGGGCTTGACCCCGACCACTTGTCGCACCATTTAGCAGCATATTCTCAGAAACTTTCCGATAACTTCTTTTTGAGATTTGACTAGGAAATCCTGTTGGGAGCTATGTCTATGTTGTACTGAAATTTAGCCATATTCTCAGAAACTTTCTGATGACTTCTTTTTGAGATTTGACAAGGAAATCCTATTGGGAGCTATGTCTATGTTGTACTGAAACTTCTTGACAAAATCTCGAGCCAAATCATCCCATATGTGCCAGCGAGATATATCTTGATCCATGTACCAGTATGATGCAATACCCACTAGACTCTCTCTGAAATAAGCCATCAGACGCTCTTCTTTTCCACCTTCCCCTATCAGTTGATTGAAATAAATTTTGAGGTGGGCTATGGCGTCCCCTTGCCCGTCATACTTTTCAAACTTGGGGGTCTTAAAACAATGAGGCAGGTGAACATATGGGAACATGTATTGATCAGTGTAGGATACTCTCTTTGTAGCCTTCTCTTGTCCCGCGGTAAACTCGTACTGGGGTTGTTGAGGGTAAGAATTGTTGGTGAAATGGGTAGGGTCTGGAGGAAAATATGGTACTTGGAAAGTGAAGGATGATGGATCAAAGCTTGGCCTAGGAAAAGTCGATTGTTCCTCAGGCAGTGGGTGTTCTGGGTATAGCTCAACGACTTGGTTACTCAAATCTACATCTTCGGGTACCACTTGATACCTTCCCAGTTGCCTTAGAACTCTTTGTGGTGCATATGGTCGGATACTACTCTGGCCAATCATCATCAACTAGCCTTTTGAAATTGTCATGTATATGACTTCTGTTGCAGGAAGCCACCCTAGAGTCTATTCAATTTAACTTGCCTTTAATGTCTTTAAGTGGGTAACCAAGCCTCAAAACCTTCTGAAGTTTTGTATTATTCCACCTTCTCCTCATAACTCTTTATGAAGTTGTTCACGTCTGAACCATAACTCATGAACTTAGGGTGACAACGCAGATGTTAGATCAACCATATTTGAAGAAGAATGTTGCAACCCTCGAAGAATTGAGCCCTAGATTTACACATTGTTAATGCTCGATAAGTGTCTGCTAGCTCGAACGGAACAAGTGTATGATCTTCCTTGCTAGAAAGGAGCTGTGCAATTCTGGCCATGCGAGTGTCTATTGTCCCTTCTGCATTTGGAAAGACCATGATCCCAAAAAATGCCACGATTAAAGAAAAACGACGATGATTTTGCCAGGTGATCTTATCTTGTTTGTTCTTTAACCCTTTTTCATGTGTTTCAAACCCATCTTAATGCCCGAACCTGGAGTATAAGAAGTAGAAAGAATAACATCATTTGCTTACATGATCCTTCTTCATTTGTTAACTAATATTTAGAAGATCGAAGAACTTGTGCACAGAGGGAGCCCTAGGGAATATGAGTTGTTGTTTCCTCAAGTGTTGACTAAAGTCAATATATCCGTCAATTTCCTCCAGAGTCGGGGCGAGCTTAAAATTGGAGAAACATAACACGTTGTGAACAGGATCCCAAAAGGTTACTAAGGATTTGATTAAATCCTCCCAGGGTTCGACGCTCATGATGCTTATAAGGTATCACAATTTTTTTTTTCACCCAATCCTCGCCATCTTTATCTAAATCATTCCACCACACGTGAAGCTGTAGCTGAGCTTGTTCTATGACCAATTGTGACAGGATTTGAACAACACTCATTTGTGACGGTTTCTGGAGAATATTCTTTTGTACCTGTGAGGGTTAAGGATAGGGTTGACTCTTGTGGACTCTTTTTGCAAAGCAAATTTTCACTGTCTAAAGAAAATCAACGGACAAAGACCCCTTTTATACTACTTTAGCAAAAATGGTCATTTTTGTAAATGTGGCCCCTTCACAATTCCAAACAAGTTTTGAGGACGGGGGAAAGTATTTTATGAAGGACACCTCACAGACTGAATTTCCCATTATTTCCAAAACTAGCCTTTCGAAAATTAAAAGATAATCTAAGGCTATTCCGATAAGAACGACTTAAAAATACAACCGAAGCTGGGTCAGCTTATTCTTTTGACCAAAGCCCTAAACTACACTTTACTTGATTATTGTTTGTAAAAATGAGGCCGAACCTTATGTGGGTTGCCTACATATCCCACATCCGGTGAGAATTAGAACTGCGTATTTCTGTCAATTTTGACATTAAAAAAAAATAATATTTGACTCACTCTTTTTTTTTTTGAAATACATTTTCCTTTTTCCTTTTTTTTCAAAAATTTTGGCAGAGTTTCAAGACATTTTCAAAAATCAAATTTTTAGATCCGGTTAAATTCTCTATCCTACCTCACTCTTGGTTTTTCTCTTTATTTCCTTTTCCTAGATGGTCAACATTCAAGGCGAAATAAATAACTATTCACATAGCATGTTTGATGCAGCAGGATGGTCTTTATTTTGAATACACCTGTCATTGACGGACCTAACCCTTGCATTGAGTCCCTAAATTCAAAATGCACGTGATGCAAATAAATGTTCCTACAAGCGATCCGACATGATTTTATGTTATTATATGTTTAAATCTAGGGTCTTGTTCTAAATCTAACTTACCCAAGCAGACAAACTCAAGTCGAGAATCGGGCAATGTACCGGTAGCACGAAAGTCTACACGGCCTTTTTGATTGCCCGACCCCTTTCTATTTGGCATAACTCTAATAGAAAAGTGGGCCACACAAATGTGAGCACCATTTTTTAGATGAATCAGAACGGAGGCGTAAGAAGACATTGAAATATAGTTTAGGTAATATCAAATAGGTAATTTGCAATTCGAAGGTTAAGTCCACAAAATACAATAATATTGACAATAAGCTCTCATTCTTGTACCACGAACCAGAAGTTCTGGGTTAGTATCCCCACGTAGTTGCCAGAGCTTTCACACCTCCTTTAACCCATACGAGAGGGATATCGTGGGAGTTTTTCCAATTAAAGTGACATTAATCGAAATATGATTATTAATTCTAATTAGAGTCGCCACTTGGGATAATTTATGGTGTTCAAAGACACTAGTTTATTTTAAATCCCAAATTGAGAAAATTTTATTTTTTAAAGTCTCTGAACCCCAAATTCTAAATAAGGAATTCTGTTAACCCGGGAAAAAGGTGTTAGGCATTCCTAGATTCCGTGGTTCTAGAACGATCGCTTAGTGATTATTACTTGCTTAAATTGTTTAACTACTTATTTTTAGGACCTATGTGCATTTATTATTTTACTGCTTTTAATCCCTTGATTTATTCATAATTAAAGAATTTAGTTACGCATCGATATACTCATTTCCTTTGGCAAGTAAAAAATCATGTCATGTGAACGTATCTACAATTAAAACGCATTTTTTAAATTTTTATTAAGAAAAAGTTTGATTGAAGTTGCACGAATGCATTTCTCTAGTTACTTTTTAGAACTAAATTAGCAATTATGTTACGCGAGCGTATACATGATCACAACACTATTCTAAATCGAGCCTAAAACAAACTAAAATTACTTAAAATTATTTTAATACTAGGTTAATGTCGATATGATAGCCATAGATTATTTAATGGAAAATGCCACGCCCCAAACTATTTAAAGGATTACTTAAATAGGCCCTAGTATATTATTATTTATAACTAATTTGAACTTAAACCAATGTTAATGGGTAAAGAAATGTAAACAGACTTAAGATAACTTTGGAAAAAGAACTGGGCCAATAGCAGGCCTAATATGTTATTAAAATGGCGCAAAGAGAAATGTCAATTCCATCAATTGGGCTAAAAAATTAGAACCAGGCGTTGGATCAAAGGAGAAGCTGAACCACAAAGGTCTGATTTTAGCTAAGAGTTACGATTTCGACCACCAGCAGGCCCATGTGTTTCAGTGATAAAATTTTACGCACTAAACTAACTAAAATCACAGCAAACTCTCCCTTTGAATCAGAGCGATATTAATCAGAAGGAAATAGTCAAAAACCCAGCTACGATTGGACTTTGAATGAAACCCAAAATGTGTGAGGCCCAGATATGGTCGCTCAAGGCCTCTTGATGGGTATGGCATGCTTATGAGGCCAGAAATGGATCACATGCATATTTTTGAAAACATAGGCTCTTGATAATAAAGTCATGGCCGAAATTCATAGTTCTTGCTTTACAAAAACAACAAGAAAACTACACGGAGTCCTACACTTACTTCTTACTTAAATAACTACTATAGCTAACATACTTCTAGTATTAATAGATAAAACCCTGGATTCTTCTTACGAATTACGTAGGATCTAAGCATGATGTTACTGGTATAAAAAATGAACATAACTTTATAAGTTTCCAGATTATTACAAATTGAGGAATTAAAGAGGGTACAAAACATAAACTACATCAATGTCTTAAACTAAATTACAACAGAAAGAAAAAGAGGAAATTTCTTGAGCTGCTACTGCTCCCAACGTTAAACGAGCCAAGAATCTCGTAGATCTGACAATATGAAGAGGTCAGACTTGCAAAGTATTTTCAAATGTAAGGATCTACAATGTTATCAAATTAATCCTAATATGAAAATGAGTAAAGAAAAACAATATTGTCCATAGGTCTGACCATGTTTTAAGGCCAGCCCTGCAAATGAGCAAAGACTTCCAAACCATGATCTTACTCCATAGTTCTCATCCTAGTAAAGAAGAAAAGAGGTTGAAAGGAAAACAACTTAAACATATGCTAAAGGAGTCAAGAATATTATGCACTATTAAGTAGTGAATCTAACCATTTAAAGGGTCAGATTCATCTTCTTTTGTGCTGCCATAAAAAAGTACTTTTTTAACCTAGTTTTATAGTATATAGACATATTTATTCAACCCCCAAACATTGACATATACATCACAGTCACTTCATATTATATGAACAAAAGCAGCCGCTATTAAATTAGTATCAACATAGGGTTTGTTAACTCCAAATTCAACAAGTCAAGGATATTAAAACTAACAACAAAGTTCAGCCAAATGAAAGCAGGTTTCAATCACAAAGTTTGAACTCAAAATTAACTCTAATTAGGATAAGCATGATTACATACCTTGAAGTTGAAAATACAAAAGATCAATGACCAAATAAAGGTCAAGAAGAAGAGAAATAAAGTGATTTTGCAGTAAAAAACAACAACGAAAATAGCAGTCAAGGAATCCTAGAAGGAGAACTTTAAATTTCAATACATTCTTCTACTGATGGAAAAAGCTGAAATCTTCAAAGAAATTCATCAATTTCACCAAAAAAACTTAGGAGAGGATAGCTGAACTTCAGAGAGTATTTTCTACAGATTTTGAAATCAGTTGTGTTTTGTCGGAATTTTTGTAGAGAATGATGGTTAAAAAATGTTTTTCAGAACTTTTTAGGCAAAGAATAATGCTGAAATCTATGTGTGAGTGAGGGAATGTCTTCCTTTTTATAAAGTGTACCCAAAAGAGCATCAAAAAGGGATATTCTAACCTAATATTCTCAACTTTTCAAGATAGTAATCATCTTTTGACAGCTGTATATCCTTTTTCTTATCCAATATCATCGTTTGCTAAGGATAGGGACAAATGTCCTAGATACTATAACCTTCTGATTTTGGCCAAGGTGAAAGTTCATATTTAATCTTTGAATTACTGCATATTTCAACTCTACCCTAAACTCTATTAGATCAATTAGACCCCTAAGGTTTCTATTGATTTGCAGACTAAGGCAAAAAAGAACAAAAAGTTGATTTAAAAGCAAGGAAAATCAAATGGATAAATCAGGATTCAATTTAAACTTCTAATTGGACCTAAACTATTTTAACACTTAACTAAAACAAAAATGACATAGAGCATGGATATTTTTCACCTATCGTGAATGCAGAATCAATCAATGAGTCATTTTGTAAAAATCGTACCTATTGATCCAAACTAATATCATCCTATTACGAAATCAAATAAGAAGATTAATAGGCTAACAAACATTAGTGAACCCCAAATGAATTGATAAATCAATGGCTGTGAATAAATTACTTAACATATGAACCCTAAAATAACTTATTAATTCTCAGTGACTAAATGTAGAAGAGCACAACAATCCTGAAGTAAAAAAAACAAGAACCTAAAACATGCAATTATAGACAGAACAACCACAACGAAGAATCAATCAAAGAAAAAGAGATGGCCAAGAATAGAGAAGAAAAGAAAAGGATAGAAAGCAATCCAGAAGTTACCTATTTCGGAGCGAGAAACAAATTGGAATCGAAGAACCTGGCCGGAGTTTGGACTGGTTAGGGAAATCTTAAAATAAGTCAAGGCCACATAAATCAACTGCTCTCATCAAAAGCAGTTTACTCGTGTAGGTTTGGGCTATTAAATCTTCTAAAATCGACTCAGTAGAGTTTATTTTAAGATTTTCAGACTTTCAATATGAAATTTCTCGGTTTTGAGGGGCTTTTTAGGCAAACCAGTAGGGTATTAGGGGTGATGGGAGTGAGGGGACAACCTGGTGAAGTTTTGGGTTGATTTGGAGAGGTTAAGGTTTGTCATATTGAAACTTATATTTGAGATTCGAGGTGTTTGAGAGTGATTCGAGGGGATTGGCATGGAGATTTGTAAAGAGGAGATATAAGGGATTTTGTGATGTAATATGGAGGTGTTTGGAGGTGGTCGTCCACTGTGAGGTGATTTCCAGCTGGCGGACTAGGGCGGAGAAGGGTGGAGTCGGCGAGGGAGTCCTAGGGCGACTAGGGTTTGGGGGTTGAGAGAGATGACAGAGAAACGACAGATTCCGAAGTGGAGGATTAGTTTTAGACAGTTATATATTAAAGGCCTCATCAGTTCCGAGTCATTGGATTGCCAAGATCCAATGGTTGTGAAATAAACCAACAACGAAACGGGGTCGTTTAAGGGGTGCAGAATCCTGGACCAGGTAGGCACGTTGGGCTTGGGTAGGGGTAGTTTCTTGGACGGGTTTTGATGATTTTGGGTTGGTTTTGGCTTCAATTGGTCCAATTTTGCAATTTAAACTCCTTTTCAAATCACCTTTTTTATTTCTTTTCTTTTCTTTTTATTTCTTTTTTCATTAATTAAAAATTCTAAATTAATCTAAAATGTGAAATTAAGCTAGTTACCTAATTACAAAGATAATAAAAATTACTTAATCCCAAATTAATAGTAAAAAGTGAATAATCTAAAAATAAAAAGGAAAAGGTGTAAAATGGGCCATTTTTTTCATTTTGATAAAACAAAAAATTAACTAATTAATTCTAAAAATGTCAAAGCAAACTTAAATACGATGCATGGTGTTTTTGCCATTTTTCATGATTCTAAAAAAAATTAAGCACACTCAACAATGCAAACAATTAATAAAATTCTACATAAATTCTTAAAAATGGAAAATAATTTTAAAAAATCTTTTTTCTAGGGTTTTTGTAGGAGTAACTCGTAGATATCAACAATCAAATGCTCACAAATATTGAGTTATCACTTGGGCCTACATGGATAATCGATACCAATCAAAGATTAGGTTCAAAGATGATAAGCGGGGACTCCTTGTGTTTACATTTATCCTATCAGGCTCGTGGAAAGGGTCAAAAGGGAAATCGACCGAGAACCACGCTCGGTTAGGGATGGCTACCAGCCATATAATGGAGATCGAAGAAGAATCCTACCTGGGTGCAACTCTATTCGAGGTGAAAGAAGAAATGATCGAGGTCAGAGCTCTCGGGGGCTCATCATCAAGAATGGTTTCGACAGGGAAGCCGGGCCCAAAGAAGAACCACGATTATCGAAATATAAGTTCAACATTAATGCATCCATCATCGTATTGGCCATCGGAAGTATCAAAGATACTGCATGACCTCGACCTTTACAGACCGATCCAGCCTAGAGAAATCCCAATCAGATGTGCAAGTATCATGGCACCCATGGCCATAGAACAGAATATTGCAGGTAGCTAAGGGAGGAAGTAGCCCGATTGTTTAACAAAGGGGAACCTTGATGAGTTCTTAAGCGATTGGGCCAAGAATCACTTAAAAATAAGGATTCAAATAAACAGAACGAGCAAGAAGAACCACTGCACGTGATTTACATGATTGTTGAAGGAGTCGATATTCCACAAGGATCAATATTAAAGTGCACCAAGGTGTTGATCACTAGGGAGAAGCAATGTCGGGATTACGAACCTGAAGGAACCTTGTCTTTCAATGATGAGGATGCAGAAAGGATCGTGCAACCCCATAATGAAGCACTGGTAGTATTTGTACTTATGAATAAGACTCAAGTTAAACGTGTTTTAATTGGTCAAAGTAGCTCGACCTACATTATTCAATCAAAGGTCAGAGAATATCTCAGCCTATAGGATAAGGTTGTGCCCACAACCTGAGTGCTTAACGACTTCAACATGGCATGTGAAACCGCCATAGGTGAAATAACTTTTCCAGTGAACATGACCGAGACCATCCAAGAGACAAAGTTTCATGTGATCGAGGGCGATATGAGGTACAATGTGCTATTTGGAAAGACATGGATCCACAATAACAGAGCGGTGCCTTCGATCCTTCCTCGGGTTCTAAAATTCCTGACGACAGAAGGAGTAGAAATATTCTGTGGAGAGCAACCCCCACCAAGGAAATGTTTTCCAACGATAAAATAATAACTATATCGGCACTCTCATCGATGAAGTTGTCAAATTCGAATGGAAAACAGAAATTCAAATAGCAACCATATACATTGGCCTCGACCATATCAAATGTGTAATGGACTGATGAGGATGATGACTACGAGGTTCCTCGATCTTTCATGACCCCTGACGATTACGATGCCACCAAGTCAACGGTCGAAGAGATGGAGCAAATCACACTATCTGAACACCAGCACGAATGGAAGGTATACCTCAGGGAAAAGCTTATTCAATTCCATTAAGCTAACATGAATTTCTTTGCTTGGTTGTATCACGATATGACAGCGATCCCATAGGATATCACCACCCATAAGCTAAGCATGGACGTGAACATCCATCCGGCGAACCAAAAGAGAAGACCCTAATCTGAGGTCAAACACGCTTTTATCAAAGATGATGTAACTAAGATTCTCAAAATAGGGTCCATCTGGAAAGTAAAATATCCTGAATTGTTAACAAACGTAGTAGTTGTCCCTAAGAAGGGGAATAAACTTAGAATGTGTATAGACTACAAAGACCTAAATAAAGCATTTCCCAAGGATTCTTTTCCTTTACCTAATATCGATCACATGATCTATGCCACAGTCGGCCACAAGATCATTAGTTTTCTGATGCCTATTATGGGTACAACCAAATACAGATGAACGCGGAATACTAGGAAAAGACCTAATTTATCAATAACTATGGAACCTATTGTTATAATATAATGTCGTTCGGATTAAAAGATGCTGGTACAACTTATCAACGCCTAGTGAACCGAATGTTCGAAGGAAATATAGGGAAATCGATGGAAGTTTATATTGATAACATGTTAGTTAAGTCCCATGGGGCAAAGTATCATTTGAAGCATTTGGAAGATACCTTTGGTATATTGAAGAAATACAATATGAAGCTCAACACAGAATAATGCGCATTCAAGGACGGCTCTATAAAACTTCACAGCTTAATGGCATCCAATCGTGGAATTGAGATCAACCATGACAAAATCGAAGCTATCGAAGAAATCACGGTGGTAAAAACATAAAGGTCGTACAGAGGTTAACGGGGCGCATAATCGCTTTGGGATGATTCATGTCGAGGTCCTCCAATAAGAGCCATCATTTCTTTTCGTTGCCGAAGAAAAAAAAAACTTACATAGACCCCAGAATGCCCACAGGTCATGTAGGAGCTTAAATGGTACTTATTGAGACTGCCACTACTTCACATGCCGAGGGAAGATAGGCAACTTTTCTTGTATCTAGCAGTATCGGAGATAGCAGTAAGTAGAGTCATGGTCCGAGAAGAACAAGGTACGCAATTCCCTATCTATTATGTTTGTTGGACCTTAGGACAGGCTGAAATTATATATCTCTATCTAGAAAAATTAGTTCTCGCTTTGATAAGCGCCTCTAGGAAGCTAAAACCATACTTTCAGTGTCATCCTATTTGTGTTATAATAGCTTATCCTCTTTGAAATATAATGCATAAGCACAAACTTTTGGGACCATTGGCCAAATGCAATGTAGAAATGAACGGGTACGATATTGAGTATCGACCCTGAACAACCATCAAGTCTCAGATCATGGCAGATTTCGTGGTCGACTCCACACCTGTCCTAGTACCCGAAGTCAAAAAAGAACTATTACTCAACTCGAGTACATCCTCAGGAATTTGGACCTTCTTTATGGATGGTGCTTCAAAAGTAAAAGGGTTTGGACTCATAATCATGTTAAAACCACCCATAGGTAATGTGGTTAGACAATCTATTAGAACTATAAAATTAACTGACAATGGGGCCGACTATAAGGCAACAATTGCAGGTCTCGAACAAGTCAAAAGCTTGGGAATAGATGTGATCAAAGCCAAATGTGACTCCCTCATCGTGGTAAATCAAGTTAACTGAACCTTTGAAGTTCGAGAGGAACGAATGCAAAGATACTTTGATAAGCTATACATAACTCTACACCAATTCAAGCAATGGACTTTGCAACAAGTACATCGAGATCAAAATAACTAACCCGATGCCCTCGCAAACCTAGGATCATCGGTCGAAGATAACAAACTCAATTCAAGAGTTATCGTACAACTCATGAGGTCAATGTTCTAAGAATGCCACACCAAGATAAACTCCACAATTTTGACTTGGGATTGGAGAAACAAATACATAGAGTTTTTGAAGAATGGAAAATTTCCCTTAGATCCAAAGGAATCGAGGGCCTTGTGCACAAAGGCAGCCCGATATAGCCTGTGTGAAGATGGAACCTTACTTAGAAGGATGTTATATAGTAGCAATATATTTAGGACAAGGAGATACTGAGAATATTTTGAGGAAAATCCACGACGGCACATGTAGGAACCACTCTTGTATCAGATCAATGGTTTGAAATGTAATCAGAGTAGGCTATTACTTGGTTGATATGGAAAAAGATGCAAAAGAGTTTGTGAAAAAATGTGATAAGTTTCAAAAACATTATCCGATGATTCATCAACATGGGGAGTTTCTATATTTAGTTTTATCCCCATGGTCGTTCATGATGTGGGGGTAGACATCATTGACCCTATTCCATCGGCACCAGGAAAGGCTGAATTTGTTTTATTAATGACTGACTATTTCTCTAAGTGAGTTAAGGAAGAGGCCTACCAAAAGATCAGCGAGAAATATGTCATCGACTTCATTTGGGACCATATCGCATGTCGATTCAGAATACCATCCGAAATTACAAGTTAAAAAGGAAAAATAGTTTATCGGCAGCAAGGTGACCAAGTTTCTCAAAGGCCTTAAGATAAAAAAGATATTATCAATACCTTATGACCCTTGTTGGAATTTTCACGTCGAATCGACCAACAAAACCATAATACAAAACCTCAAGAAAAGGTTAACTGACACTAAAGGAAAATGAAGAAAAATCCTGCCCGAAGTCCTTTGGGCATATCATACAACTTTGAAGTCCAGCACTAGGGCAACCCTGTTCTATTTCGTTTATGGAGACGAAGATTTAATATTGGTCCAACTCGTGGAGCCGAGAATCATATTCTAATGTATGACGAAGGAATCAAATGCCGAGTCCATGAATACGAGGTTGGGACTATTAGATGAACGACATGAAGCTACCTTTGTTCGATTGGCTATGCAAAAACAATGGATTGAAAGGTAATACAATCGAATGGCCAACCTTTTATATTTTAATGTCAAGGACTTGGTATTTAGGAAGGTCACGGTAAACACCCAAGATCCAAATTAAGGGATATTGGGTCCGAATTTGGAACAGTCATACCAGATTCTCGATATCATAGGGAAAGCATCCTACAAGCTCGAAATGATAGACGGAGAACAACTACCAAACAATTGGAATGTAGTGATCGACGCCAACTCTACACCATTACAGAGTGGCAAGAATGGTCGAAGCAGCTTTTACCCGAGATGGTCGGGATCGAATCCACAAGGAGCTAGAAGTGGTTATTGGATTCCTATCTAAACTAGTAGTGCGTAGTGCTCTTAATTACACTTCTAATCGTCTTTTGGTTGGTCATTACTTCTAATATTTATGTTAATGATAAGCTGAATTAAACTAAGATGATTCCTTGTAAGGTTTTATAAATGGTTAAAGACGCACTAGGGAAGTGACTCTTTCCTAGGTAAATACGTTATGGGATCCAAAGTTTAAGGCCAAGTTGTTACATTGGGGATTACGATATAGCCAATGCACATAACTACTCACTATATACCTCTTGGTAGCTCGAGTGATCCTAATTGACTTTCTCAAGACTAATTGTTTGTCAATATTGTGCAAGAAATTTCAGCTAAAGTTAGGTATTACTATCTTTAAGTTTAACCCGTTAATTGGGACTATTAAACTCTTGATTACACTCCAATTCCTTGTTGGACTGATTTTCCTAGACTCCAACGCCTAAGTCAAAAAGGCACAAATTAGTGTTTGTAACCACTAATTCAACATGAAAAATACAAATCGGTCCAAATATCAAATACCCATAAAGATTAAAGCCTTAAAACATAAGACCCATCAAATATCCACACCATAGTTGAGCAACAACCCTAGCTAGTGGGTCAAGATACTCATTATAATGAAAGAAAACTGATAGATGAAGAATAAGCTATAGGACTACTAAAGAGACGAAGTTGGGAGCGCACACCAACCTCAGCTAAGATTTGAGCAACACAATGGTCCCGAAAAACCACTTGATGATTATCGGCCAACACATGTGTTTCAAGGTCACAACTTTCACCATTCTATACACAACAATTTGTTTTTGACCATAGGGTCAAAGGAAAATGTGTTAGGCCCAAGTGAAGCTTTTCTTGTGGCACCACTACTCACTAGCTACTATTTTCATAAAAAGAAAAAGAAAACAGACTCAAACCCTTAAGAAGATTGTCATGCCATCCATCAGTGGGAAGAGCCACCCCGTTCCTACAAATTGCACCTTTGGAAAGAACCATGACATCAAGAAATAAAAGGTTTATTGCACATAAAAACTCAAAACAAAAAGATATAAAAATGAAATAAGAAGCTAGTAAAATTATATATACCCCAAAAGTAAGAAAGAAAGCATTATAAATGAAAGTAGTGTCATATATACAACCCAATGTCATCAAGAAGGGCTACCCCTTCAAATGAAAGCTAGTATTGTCCTCAACACTAACTAGACAAAACAAGATCAATAAAACATAGAGAGTAAAGAAAACTCCAAATTGGTCCTCCGTTTGCATCAGATCATAAGTCTGGGTCCCTAGGTCTCGAACTGCTCGGGAGCCTGTGATTGGATCCCTGTAACCTGTGCATGCACTGGGACCTGTGTCTGTACTAGGTCCTAGTCCTGCACTAGGGCCTAAGGCTAGCTAGAGGAACCTCCATGCAGCTCTTCCAACTCTATCACAACATAATCAGCATGGGGAATCACGCTCTTCCTATTTGCTGGCCTCTCTGTTTCCTGCTCCGGCTCAGGCTGGGCAACTAGAACCAGGTCATACAATAAAAGGTCCATGCAAGTGATTAGCCTTCAATTTCTCCACCTCTAACCTCAACTCGTTCATCGACTCCCTAGATGCCCGAGTCTTTCTCAATTTCTTTGTTTCTTTGCTGAGCTCCTTCAACGCTTTTTCATGTGTACCAACAGCCTCCAGTATCAACTACTGATTGTTTAGGAGCTTCTTTTGCTTTTCCAGAAGCTCCTTGAGAGTGTATTGCACTAACTGTGGGATCTGTGGCTGAGGGGGTACCAACTGGGCTGCCATCGAGGTAGAAAGTATAGACATGTTAGAAGTGGCTGCCTGCCTCCAATTGTTAATACTGGCAAGGGTTTGGTTTAGACGGTGGGTAGTTATTGGGTAGACTGAAGAGGAGGCGATATATGGGGCAGTGGCAGTAGAGGAAGATGGGGCCATATCTAGGGTAACTGAAGGGGTCCGAGTAGGAGCTACTTCTATTTCTGGCTCTTCAGCCTAGCCAGTAGAAGTAATGGATTTGTCCTTGGGATCCTTGCCTTTTGGGTTTTCATCATCCTGTAGATTGTACTAAGAAAAAGGTACCTTCGGTTTCACCTTCACGTCAAATGTCCTTTTTTCTACATCCTGATCCTCAAAGTATATAGTGAAGAAATTCTTGAAGGGGTAAGATCTATCACCTTCATTCACCACCCGTATAATCACCCGGACATAACATTCCCAATATTTATTGGTTACCCAACCATGATACACGCCACTAAGATAGCCCTAGAGAAGGAAGAGAGTTCTCGTGAGTGGTAGGGTCTAGCCCACTTCAAACAAATGTCTCCCTCCCTTTTGCCTCAAAGTTCAGGGTTCTCCTAAATATTTTGACTCCCGCTGTCAACCACGCTGGCGTAGTACCTGGGATTTCCAAGTACTTGCTAACCACGGACGGGCATCCTCCCCCATTGTCAAAGAATAAAGACTCATCCTCCTCCGGGAAGCCCAGGTAGTCATTGATAATTTTTCTATCAAACATTACATTCAAATTTTGCACCATGGTCACTGTAGTGCCCTTATTTATGTGGGCAACATTAGTGTAATACTCCTTCACCAAGTGCTCATTTGCATCTTCAACGTTACCTGTGAAATACTCCCAGTCCAGCCTCTCTCTCAATTGCCTTTGCTCCTTTAGATTGTGCGGCAGAAGATTAGATCATTGTCAATGAATCTTCGTTCAGGTATTAACTTCCTCTCGGCCCACCATTCTCTGAACTTATGGTATGCCACTTCACTGAAAACCCTATCTTGCCAAGCCTATGGTTCTTTTTCTAGCCACACATCCTACTTCAGGCTCACCCCTTCCATGTTCATCTTCGATGATATCCTAAGTGGGTGTTGAAGTTGTAGGTGAGGTGGAAGAGAAACTGTCACCGCTCTCAACTAAGCCCTCAAATACTCTGAAGAAATTGCAACTAAAGCTTGAGTAGTGGGAGAGCTCGGAGGTATATCTCTCAATCTATACCTCTCTGGTCAGTCAGGAACATACTCCAGCACAGACTCGAAGTCGGATGCCTCCCGGGAGGGCACATACGCACTTCCTGAATGGGAAACAGCTCTATCCGCAACCCTTATTGTCTTCCTGGTGTTTTTGATTGCCTGCCAGACTTGTGAGGTCAATATGATCATACCTTGTCCCCTACCCCAGGATGACTCTCCTTTTCCCTTTTGTTTTTCCACCACCGTCTCGTGGTTTAACCATTATCTGCAAAGAGAATTCATTGTGTTATTATTAGTATCAGAGTACCACATAAAGCATTAAAGATTATAATTACAGACAGTTGACAATATAAAGCGAAACTCCACACCGCACAAAATAAAGTGCAGCCACAAAGGGACCACCACGGACCGCACAAACTGGCACCACGGTCCATATTGAGGTGGGGGTCAGACTACCTACTCTCTGATTCTAGCTATCGCAGACTGCAAGAAATGTAGTGCAGCCACGATAAAGCACTGCAGACGGCAAAAAATCCATTGCGGCCGCGGTCCTCAAATTTTCATTCTCTGAAGTTATACCATCAATGTCCTCATAAAATGCCATCGGGGCCTGCAGAGGCGCATCACGGACCGCGGTGAACCTCTTTCAGCAACACCAACATAGGGTTTAATATTTTCTAATTTTAAGCATTAAATGCACATATTATGAACCCACTAGGTAGTAAATCATTGTATATAACTAATTAATCCTAATCGATACACATTATGCAACCCTAAGCTACAAATTTAAAGAAAAAGGGAAGAAGAAGATTTATAACACATCAATTAAAAGAAAATAAACATAACTAAAGACTAGGGAAAGATTAAAATTACTAGTAATGGGATGCAACAAATTACTATTTGGAAAGCAAGTGAACAAAATGTTTTTAATGAAGGCCTCCCTTCCTATTTATGGAAAAAGGATCCGGGGCCCACTTCACCTACCCATTGCCGACTGCACAAAATGGAATTGTTTTCCATGGTACTCACAAGTTAGAAGCACTGCGGAGATGTCCATTGCGGACCATAAGAAATGCTCTGCGGCCTCAGTGGTCTACCACGGACCGCACAAAATGCATTAGAGCCAAAGTGGAAAACTTCAAAGAACCCCAATCTTTACGAATCACCTTCTGCGGACCGCATTGAAATGTTGACCCCGCACCAAGGCCTTTGCGGCCGCAAGAAATGCAATGCGGCTGCAGTGCAAACATTAGAGAGTGCTCATTTTTTCCAACTTGTTCCTGCACGCATCAAAACAATCGTACACACATTTCACAACCCATTAGTACAAAAGCAAATCCTACATAAAAATTACAAAAACAAATAGAAATACATGGGTAGTTTCCCTAGAAGAGCTTGATTTAACATCGCGGCATGACGCAGGTTACCATCAAATAACTTTAAATGGAGCAGTGCTACCACATGGCTGTCATCAATTTTTGCTCAGGTAGTGCTTGACCCTGTGCCTATTAACTCTGAATACCTCTCCATTTATGTTCTTCAAGTCAAGTGCACCAAATGGAGTCACTAACACCACTTCAAAAGGTCCACTCTATTTCGACTTAAGCTTTCTTGGAAACAGACGTTGCCGAGAGTTGAACAAGATAACCCAATCACTCACTTTGAACTCCTTGCCATGAACATATTTATCATGAAAGTACTTCATCTTGTCATTATACGAGGACGAACTGGAGTAGGCATGAAATTGAAATCCATCAAGTTCATTAAGCTGCTCCACACGAAGATTTGCTGCTACATCCTATTCAACATTCAGCTTTTTGAAAGCCTACATGGCCTTGTGCTCTAACTCAACCGGTAGATGGAAAGGCTTCCCAAACACCAACCGGCACAGAGACATACCAATCGGAGTCTTGTAAGCAGTCCTATAGTATCATAAAGAATTATTAACTTGTTTGACCAATCGATCTTATTTTCATTCACCGTCTTTGACAATATACTCTTGATTTCCCTATTTGTGACTTCAACTTCTCCACTTGCCTGAGGATGATAAGGAGTAGAAACTCTGTGAGTGACACCATACTTCAAAAGCTCTATTACAAAAATGAGACCCCCCTTCACTTGTGATTGCACGAGGAGTGCCAAAACTAGTAAAAATGCTCTTCTTGGGAAACGCAACAATACTCCGGGCCTCATTGTTGGGTAAAGCCATGACTTCAACCAACTTTGAAACATAGTCAACCACCACAAGAATGTATGTGTTCCCATACGAGCTAATTAATTAGCGCATAAAATGAATGTCCCAGACATCAAAATATCAACTTCAAGAATGGTGTTTAGAGGCATCTCCTCTTTCATTGAAATTCCACCCACTCATTGAAATTCGTTGAACCTCTTCACAAGTTCACTTGCATCTTTGTACATAATCGGCCAGAAAAACCCACAAAAAAGAACCTTTGAAGCGGTCAATCGCCTCATCATGATGACCACCATAGGAGAGGAATGACAAGCCTATAGGATACTTAGTTGATCCTCCTCCGGGACAGACTTTCGGATCACACCATCCATGCATATCTTGAACAACTACGACTTGTACCAATAGAAATCCAAACTATCCCATTTGAGCTTCTTCCTTTGGTTAGAATAGAGATCACACAGGATTATACTTGTCACAATGAAATTAGCAATGTCCTCAAACCATAGTATACCATTAACCGACATAGAATGCAGTTGTTTGTCGGGAAATGAATCACTGATCTCTAGGCCATCACAAGGCCTCCCCTCTTCCTCCAGCAGGACAAGTGGTAAGGCCACTTGGTTTTCACTACTCTTCCAATCCACAATCTGCAAATCAAACTCTTGAAATAACAAGACCCATCGCATCAGCCATGCTTTGGAATCCTTCTTCGTTATCAAGTCCCAGAGCGCGGCATGATCGATATGAATTATGACTTTGGCACCTATGAGATACTACCAAAAGTTTTCCATTGCAAACACAATAGCCAAATTTTCTTTTTCAATCACCGTGTAGTTCACTGGAGAATCATTCATTGTCTTGCTCGCGTATTACACCAGATGAAACATTTTATTCACTCTTTGACACAAAACTGCCCAAACCGCAATGTCGCTCACATCACCCATGAGCTTATAAGGTAAGCTCCAGTTGGGTGCAGTAATAATAGGAGTGGTGGTCAACTTGTGCTTGAGAATTTCAAAGACTTGGCATCTTTTTCCAATAACTTGCACAAAAGGATTAACTACCTTAGAATAATTCTTGATAAATCTCAAGTAGAACCCTGCATCCCTAAGAAAACTTCTAGCCCCTTGAAAGAAGTAGGGAGAGGAAGCCTTAAAATCACATCAATTTTAGCTTCGCCCACCTCTATACCATGCTTTGAAATATTATGCCCAAGAACTATGCCCTCCACAGCCATGAAGTGGCATTTCTCCCAATTAAGAACAAGATTGGTTTCTTCATAACGAGCCAACACTCTATCAAGATTTTTCAAGCATTCATCAAATGGGTCTCCCACAACAAAAAAGTCATCCATGAACACCTTCAAATTATCTTCCACTACATAGGTGTAAATTGCCATCATACACCACTGGAAAGTAGTCGGTGCATTATACAACCCAAAAGGCATCCTAGAAAGGGAAAAGGTGCCATATGGACAAGTGAAGGTAGTCTTCTCCTGATCTTCTCGAGCAATCAAGATTTCGTTTTACCCAGAATACCCATCCAAGAAGAAATATAAGGCATGCCCAGCAAGTCTGTCTAATATCTGATCAAGAAAAGGCAATGGAAAGTGATCCTTGCGGGTCACCTTGTTTAGCTTACAGCAATCCATGCACACCCTCCATCCGTTGATAGTTCTGGTAGGAATAAGCTAATTTTTTGCATTGGTAACCATGGTCATACCACCCTTCTTCGGCACACATTGCACCGACAAAGTCTAAGAACTATCAGAGACGGGGTACATAACCTCGGCAACCAACCACTTGATCACCTCTTTTTTCACAACATTTGTTGCTTTGTTCAGCCTCCTTTGATGTTCCAAGAAGGACCTTGCATCATCTTCTAAAATAATCTTGTGCACATAGAATGCAGGGCTTATCCTCTGGATATCAGCTAAGGTCCATCAAATTTCCTTCTTCCACTTTTGTAGCACCGCCAATGTGGCATCAACATGAATGTTAGTAAGAAAAGAGGAAATAATAACTAGCAAAGTAGAACTATGGCCTAAGAACTCATACCTTATGTTTGGAGGCAACGACTTCAACTCCAACACCGGAGGTTCCTCGATTGAAGGCTTTATTGGTGGAGTTTTTCTACTCTCGAGATCCAAAGAGAGTTTCCTAGGCTCATAAGAATAAGAGCTCATTCCATGTAAAACATTGACACAATCCACTCTTCCTTTATCCTCATTTACATACAGATTCATCAATGCCGCCTCTAGAGGGTCCTCCACATTGTTCATTGCAGTAGTATCATCAACTATCACTACCGTGATAAGGTCCACAAAAGAGCACACTTCAGAACTGTTGGGTTGCTTCATTGACTTGCACACATGAAATAACACTTTCTCATCACCCATCTGGAATGTAAGTTCCCCTACTTCCACATCAACTAAGGCCTTCCTAGTAGCATGGAAAGGTCTTCCAAATATGATTAGAACCTCATAATCTATCTCACAATCCAAGATCACAAAATGAGCTGTCAAGATAAATTTGTCCATCCGGAGAAGAACGTCATTAATAATACCCATTGGTCTCTTCATAGTTCTACCGCCATTTGCAATCTCATGAAAGTCGGTCTCGTTGCCCAATAGCCAATGTTTTGAAAACTAAGTAGGGCATCAAGTTGATACTTGCCCCCAAATCACATAGAGCCTTAGAAAAGTCGGCACTCCCAATGGTGCAAGGAATGGTGAAAGCACCGGGATCTTCTAGTTTCGGGGCCATTGAGTGCACTATTGCACGAACTTGGTGGTCATCTTGATAGTTTCTCAATCCAGAGATCTTTTCTTTATCACCAAGTCATTCCTGAATTTAGCATAACCCTACACATGTTCTAGAGCCTCCACCAAAGGCACATTAATGGATAAGCTCTTTATCATGTCAATAAACTTCTTAAACTGATTCTCATTTTTCTGCGTTGCAAGCCTTTTAGGATAAGGTAGAGGTTTCCTTCGCAAAGGAGCCTTGGCTTTAGGCACAATCATTTCTGACATGTCTATTACGTGTTGCCTCATTTTGAGTCTCCAGCTCGGCATCTTGAATATCAATCCTCACTTCCTCATTCACTTTCTCTTCAATCACATTTTCAACCACCAAAGGGATCTCATCTTCATGCAATTCAACTTCATCACTCAAAATTTCTTTTTGTTTGGAGGCATTCACATCATCGTCTCTTCAACTACTTGTAGTTACCGCTATAACATGCCCGAAAATGTTCCCACCCTTCGGACTAACTATCGTATCACTTGGTAGAGCCTCCTTAGGGAAGTATTCAAGGATTGTTAGATTTGGCCTAATTGAACATCCAAGTTTCTGATTGAAGTATTGTAAGACAATTGAGCATCAGAGTTCACATCCTTTTTCATCATCTGTTCAAACATCATTTCAATTCTCCCCATTTTATTATTAGAAGAACTACGACCTTTGAATGGAAATATGGGTAGATTTTTCGGTTGTTGATATATTGGGGGCCTTTGAAAGCCTTGCCCCCAATTTCCTTAATTGCCATTGTTCCATCCACCATGATTATTGTTTCAACCCTAGTTGTTCTTGTTGCCATTCCAACTATCTTGACTATTTTTATTATTGTATTGATCACCTCAATTGGAATTTTGGTTGTTGTTCCGCCAATTACTATTCCCTTGTTGTTGTTGATTGTCTTAATTGCCTTAGGGTCGCCATTATTGTTGGTTGGAAGAATTACCCTTTTGGTCCTGATAATTGTTCACATATTGCACTTCTTTATTTGAACCATCATAACCGTCATCGTGGAATCCACCACAATCATTGTCATATTGATCTGACCTCCCTTGGTTTTGTTCACTAGCATTTTGACACACTTCAAAACATTTACTTGGCACGGATGTTGAACCTACTGTAATTGTGCCTTTGCTAGTTGGTTCACTGTTGTTGTCAGCTTTGCTATTGCCTGCCTATGATCATGTAGCTCTCTGTGCAAGTGAGTGACCGTGGGGTCATCATATAGCACATTGTCTCTACTTTGCCAAATGGAGAATGTGTCAGCCATCTCATCAAGAATGTCACAAGCTTCATCATAAGATAGCTTCATGAAACTACCCCCAGCTACTTGGTTAACTATGCACTAATTTGTTGTGTTAATGCTCCGATAGAATGACTGTTATATCATTGCCTCATTCATATCATGTTGGGATATTCTTTTACCATGGTTCTGTATCTCTCTGATATTGCATGTAATGGTTTTGTGGGATCCTGCTTGAAAGTTATGATCTCATCCCTCAATATTGTCATGTGCCTCGGCAAGAAAAACTTTGCAATGAATTTATTTGCCAACTCATCTCAAGTAGTGATGAAATTGTTGGGAAGTCGTTTGAACCAATCATATGCCTTCCCTATTAGTGAGAAAGTGAATAATCTAAATCGAAGAGCATTCTTTGACACATTTGTTTTCTTGCTCCCCCAACAGGTATCCACAAAACCCTTGAGATGTTTGTAGCATTCTGGTGGGGAGCACCCGTGAAATACCTTCGCGCTCCAGTAATGTCAGCATCACATTTGTAATTTGAAAATTTCCCACCCAAATCTGGGGTGGGACAATTGCACTAGCATATCCTTGGTTGGGAAGCACTCGAAGAGCCACTCTTGGAGGTCGCTAGGGAGGGTGTAGAACATTATAAATGGCCTGATGGCCTCTCCTTTGAGCTTGAGGTACTATAGGAACCTCAACATCAATATTGTCATCTACCTCCTCGCCCAATAGAAGATCTCCAAGAGGTGTGTTGTTTTCTTCCATTTTGTACCTGAAATTGTGACACATACAAATTAGTAAAACAAAAGGAAAAAAGAACAATATATGAAACTATTTAAATAGACAGCCAAAACTGTTAGATCCCTAGAAATGACGCCAAAAAGTTATCAAAGTCAACCCTACACCACTACAGTGTGGAAAGAGTGGTCAAAGCAGCTTTTACCCGAGATGGCCAGGAACGAATCCATAGGGAGCTAGAAGTGGGAATTAGATTCATATCTAAACTAGTAGTGCTTAGTGCTCTTAATTACACTTCTAATCATCTTTTGGTTGGTTATTACTGCTAATATATATGCTAATGATAAGCCAAATTAGACTAAGAATGAATGCTTGTATGGTTTTCTAAATGGTTAAAGAAGCACTAGGGAAGTGACTCTTTCCTAGGTGAATACTTGATGGGATCCAAAGTCTAAACACAAGTTGTTACGTTGGGGATTACGATATAGCCAATTCATGGAACTACCGACTCTATACCTCTCGGTAGATCGAGTGACTTTGCCCTAATTAAATTTCTCAAGAGCAATTGGGTGTCAACATTATGCAAGCAATTTGGGCTCAAGTTTGGTATTATTATCTCTAGGTTTAACCCGTTAATTAGGGCTATTAATCTCTTGATTACACCCTAATTCCTTGTTGGACTGATTTTCCTAGACTCCAACTCTCTTTCTCAAGATGAGCCTAAGTCAAAAAGGCACAAATTAGTGTTTGCCACCACTAATTCGACATGAAAGACACAAATTAGTCCAAATATCAAACACCCATAAATATTTAATCCTTAAAATAAAAGACTGATCAAAAACTTACACTAAGGTTGAGTCACTACCCTAGCTAACGGGTCTAGCTACTCATAATAGTGAAAGAAAACTGTTAAATAGATGAAGAATAACCCATATGATTTAATTACAAGCTAATAATTGAAGATTCAATTATAACCCCACTATAAAATTACATAAAATAGTCAATAATTGAAAGTTAGATTACAAAATATGCCCAAAATGTAAAAAGAAAGTATTTATACTGGGGCGAATTTTCTTGAAAACAATACCCTTGATGAGGTACTGCAGTCTTCATAAAATGCATCGTGGACCGCAATGAGGCTTTTCAGCTTGATAATGCATTCTCCGAATCTGGCCACTGTGGCTGCGGTGGCATCAATTGCAATCCCCACAAAGAGGACCACGAACCGCATTGGCCTATATCTTAAAATACCCACCTCTCTGAACCTCCCTCTTCGCGGACCGCACAAAATGGTTTGCGGTCGTGAAGAGGCATTGCGATCGCACAAAATCCTCATCGGACTGCATTGCCTTAGGCTCCAAAAAGTGCACCTCTCTGAATATCCTTACTTCGGACTACACTAAATAGACTGCAGCCACAGTGGATCTGTTATAGCTATCCTTTGACTTGCTCTTGGTACTTCTGCATGTTTCACTCCTTTTTGAGATAGTTTTGACTAATTGTCACCGTTTTGACCAAAACCTCAAAAAAAGTACAACATGTATGTCTTTGAGACTATTTTGTATACATTTTTAATCAAAAATCAAGTAAAAAGGAGCGTAAAATGAACTAGAATCCCTTGTTACTACGTAGCTCAACTCAAACGGTATTACTGTTGAGGTATGACCCCATTTTAATTATATCCTTTTTTTTTGACTAACGCTTGTAGGTTATCAACAAAGAGTGGCATGAAGCTATTTTGTGTGAAAGCACGCTTTGCACTCTTTTTCCCTTGAATCATATTTGTCTCAATTGGGTTTTTTGGTAAGATTTTTAACGAGGCAACAATAGATCGTACTAACATAGAATTGAAGGCTGATCACAGATCTGTATCAAAGAATGTGTTTATAGTATCCGAGATTTCTCTAAAATAAACATCGAATACTGGGGGGATTACTCTCAGATATAGAATTGTTCTAGCAAGGAAATTTTTTGAAAATGAAAGGGTCTCAATAGGAAGAGTTTATTGTAAGGGAAAATGGTCAAAATAAATCATGCCCACATAGATTGCTCGAGACCTGACATAGAACATGTACGCATGTGTGACTATTTTTGATAAGAATAAAGAGTAGTATTTTCCTAGCAACTATGTAATATCTTAGAAAAATTTCCACTTTACAACCCCATAATATCGATCTATTATGGAAATGAGCCATAGGGCCGATTGTAACCAAAGATCGAATAGTCACTCCCATTCTCAGGGACTGCCGTCAAAAAAATAAACTCGAATAGATCGAACTATTAAACATCAAGGGCATATTACCTCTTAGGCAACCCTCGAATTTTAAAGGCCACGGCCATACCCGTTCGAGTACTGCTATTTTAGATAACCGTCAAATTTTAAAGGCCACAGCCATATCCACTAGGGGACTGTTATCTTATGCAAGCCCGGGTAACTCGAGAAAGTGAGCTCACTGGGCTACACCTAAATAAAAGGCTAAAGTCAATTTAACATGGTTCAGAGACGTCCATAATCTGAACTAAATATAGGCCTTCAAGAAAGTAAAAATTCTTTCACAACTGGTTCTAAAGGCTACCCTCGGTAGAATCTTAAAATATTTATGACAATAAACTTTGGTAGCACCGAACCCCGATAACGCATTAAGCTAGAAAGGCAATAAAGGCAAGGTTTATTCGAACTCGCGTACATAACCTTCATTATTTTGTGCTAGGGCATTCCAACCTTTGTGAATATTAGCAATAAAATAAAGAAAAAATTTTACAGCCGAAAAGGGTATAAAGTCTTACATATAAACGATCTCTTTACAAATCCTAGATCGGACAAAAACAAAAAAAAGCAAAATACAAAGGCCTAAGGGCTACTTTTACTTTAAGTTTGAGTGATCATTTTTGCTTGACAAGAAAGCCTAAGGGCTACCTTATTTTGAATTCGAGCAAGACCTCACTTGACCATAATGCCTAAAAGCTACCTTAAATCGAGTTCGTACAAATCCTCCCTCGGGACTACATATTAAGCTTAGGGGCTACCTTAATTCGATTTCGAACATTTATTTATGGATTATCGATCAAAAATGGTTGAGGGCAGTACTTAATCAGTCCTTACCATCTCGACTTTGGACCTCGAAATACAATATTACAATTTTATGTTATGGCACTCTGACCTTTGTGTAAATAAAAAAGACAACAGACTTATAAGACATGAAAATAATAGTTTTTTATATGTGCAAAAAAATTTTTAAAACGGAAACACGGCCCAATAGAAGTCCTTTACAAAGGTCGAAGCTGCCTCAACAGAAACACAAAATCTATTTTAAAGCCTAAGTGTCGTGGTCATCTCCGAAAGAGGCATCTCCACTCTCGGGGTCTTCTCTATTTTTAGATTCACTCATGCTTCCAGATTCGTCATCATCATTGGAGAAAGCTAATTTCCTAGCTTTAGCTTAGAGCTCCTTAGCACTCTCAATCTCGGTTGTAAGGTCAAGGCCTCGAGCATAGATTTCCTCAAGGATCTCTCTTCGATATTGACATTTGGCATGCTCCACAACCCCTCTGCTCAAAGATGAGCGGCCTCGACAACCTCCTTTGCTTGAATTTGCGCGGCTTCAACATCAGCCCGGTAAATAGACACCACTGCATCAGAATCAGCCGCCACCACTGCATCAGAATCAGCCTTGGCTACCATAACTTTCGATTTGGCCGCTTCAAGCTCCACGACTAAGTCCTCCTTAGCAGATGCTGCTGAATCTAACAGGGACTGGAGCTCCTCAATTTTCTTGGCATACACCAAGAATTTCCTGTTTCATACCTCAGAGATGTTTTTTAACCGAGGCCAATTGGACCCGAGTAGTCTCTTTTTCTGAAGGCAAGGTATCCATTTCCTTCCTTCATCCTTTAGTCTGAGTTTTTAATGCATCAGCTTCTTCACGGGGTTGCCTGATCACGTCAAGCTTTTGTTGGACCGCGGGTTTGAACCATTTGCTACGACACCCGAATCACCGTCACTAACTTCAAAGATTCTTCTTACCTGATCGATCAGTTTGCCGTGTTCTTTCGAAGCAATTTCAAACTCAGCACGGATGACTTCAGCTTCCCTTTCTCTTTGCTCACTGGGAAGCTTGAAGGCACCATTTTCCTCAGTAGGTTCTTGGATCTCGATCTCATACCGGATCAGCTCCCCTCGATCTTGAAGTAAAGCCTCATGATGAAGCACAAAATCTTATAAACAGAACAAAGAAATTTGGGATTACCTATTATTGAGCTTGTTGGGCTTCATTGAAAAGACGAAGGGGGGGGGGGGGGAGGGGGGAGGGGGGGTTTCAACCACATCCATCTTGGCTTGGTCTTCTTTGATGACTAAGCATCGGAGATAGCTAGCCACCGCTACGGGGGCAAAAACAATTTGAGATCCTTCGAGACTGAGATGATTATTGATCGCTTACACCCGGGATAGACGATAGGGTCCGAGAACTGATTAGTCAGCTTAAAGCCCGGGGAAGCTTCATTCGAGCTCTTTCTCGATACTTCCAAGTCACCAAACTAGTGACGTCTTCCACTACAACAAAATAGCCACGAAAAGGGTCTTCTGCTCCATGGATCCCTTCACTATTGCAAGTATCCATCGCATGTGCATACTTGGACGGTCAATTACAGAATGAAGGCAAGGAGGGGGAATCCCCAATCTCTATTGCCCCAAGTAAATCTTTTGGGGTGCTGCCTTCATCTGGGGGGGAGGGGGCTCGTACAAGGTTTCTTCCCGAGCATTGATCGCCTCCTCGATAGCATTCTTATTAAGAGGAGGAGCATCTTCAGCCCTTTCTGGATCAGGGACTTCGACTAAGGCTTCCCCCTTAACCTCATCAAGTCAAGGCAGAGCAGCATCAACCCCCCCGACTTAGTGTCACAGCTCTCTTTTCTAACCCCCAAAGGGATTTATGGGAGTATTTCAAATTAAACTGACAATTGAAATGAGATTATTTTATTTAAAATTTAGAGTCATCACTTGAGTTAATTTATGGTGTCCCAAGTCACCGGTTTAAAATTCCGAATCGAGAAAGTTTGACTCTTATTTATGGTCTACGAACACAGTCTGAGTGAGGAATCCTGTTAACACGTGAGAAGGTGTTAGGCATTCCCGAGTTCCGTGGTTTTAGCACGGTCGCTCACCTATTAGTATTGGCATAATTATCTGACGTACTTACACATTATAAACCTATGTGTATTTTTTAACTTTCTAACCGTTTTTAATATTTTAGGAAAATTCAAGGTTATTTAAAACACATCGTAAGCCACTTTACATGAAATGCATCTGTAGTTCATGGCACGTTCTATTAAACCTTGTTGGAAATTAGAATCGGGTCACATGAAATGTACACGCAATATTAGAAATTGTGTATTCCAACTACGTCGCGAAAACCGTACCCGTAACCAAGAAACTTTATTTAATCACGCCTGAGGTAAACTATGAATATTCATGATTTGTTTGTTATAACTACTTTGAGGTTCATTTTAAGGCCACGTAACATGGTAAAGGAATTATTGGAGCTGAGATTTTGATCCATTCATATGAAATAAAACTTTGATACGTGCCTTTCAAACCATGAGCTTGGAAACAAAATTAGTCCTCTGGTTCATCAATAAACAAGTGAGCTAAGAAAATTATTGGGCCTTGAAAGTCGATTATTCCTTTACTTCCTTTTCAAATCGTGTCATGAACAGTGTAGCTCAAATGAAATTACAAATGACTAGTCCCAATTACATCCCAAAAATGCAAAGAGCCGAAATTTGGATTTTCAAACTAAATGACCTCTGATTGGAAATCTCATATTATACGAACAACCATTCTATCAATCAATAAATTCTATTGAACCTTATACACACACAGCCACTCTATTGACCACAACCGAGCATGCATCACAAATTTGATACATCTGTAATTCCCCACTAGAATTTGACGACGGTCGCTATAAGTTAAAATAGGTTTAAATCTTCTAAGAGACAAATTACTCAGAAAAGGATTCAATCATATAAAGATAACAATATATTTATAAAAATTAGTTGATCATAAATTAAAAGAGAATACTTATCAATCCAAAAACAAAAGTTAAGAATGTAATAATGAGTCGTGTTTGTAATTTTTATTTTTATTGGAGAAATTAATAATTAATTAATCCTAAAACGTAAACACAAAATCTAAACACAATGCATGGTATTTGGTTATTTTTTTAATTTTAATAAAAGTAAACGTGAAAAAAAATATACAAACAATTAACCCAAATTCCTACAAAAATCTTATAAAGTTACAAATAATTGGAAAAAATCTATTTCTTTTATTTGTAGGAGTATTTCACGTAGGGCAAAAATCATGTGGTCACACTTAGTAGTTCCTCGAACCACGGTGCCAGCTCGCACGCGAGCCACCAGCCCGGATTTTTCGGCCTCATCACTTAGCCGTTGTACTGACTCCAAAGTTAGAGGGATGTTTCCCCTTGGGTTAACGAGCGTGGCTCTTTTTGGGCTTATTTTTATCTGACTTTGTGAAACTCGGAGCTTCTCTCCTCTTTCTCTTTTTTTTTCTTCGGAGTGGATGATTGGGGATTAATCTTTTCATCACCGGATGTGGGCCTCATTGCTACATCCTTCCCGAGACCTGCAAAAGAAAGACGATTAAGAACGAAGGGAAATTAAAACAATGGTCGAATTGTTGAGTCACAGTTGAAAATTTACCATGGTTACGGGCCTCCCATCAACCCATTAATCATTCACGCCAAGCACGCTCATCATGTGTCGATTTTAATATTAGTCTCCTGGCCCAGTTCTTGAGTTGGTAATTGCACTCGGCATCCAGTCAATGGCTGTATCAGGTAAAATGCTGATAAGAAATGGTAAAAAAACAAAGGCAATAAAAAAAATAAGAATGGAATTATACTTACATTTCATATTCCACTTCTCAGAAAATGGCATATTCTCGGACGAGTTCAAGTCTGAAGTCTTCCCTCAGACAAATCTGCCCATCCACCTTGACCTTTTTCCTCGTCTATGCTTGAGAAAGGTGCCTTATGTTGCGCCCCCTTTTTTTCTCTCGCGAAATCGGGTTCGTGGCATTTGAGAGGACAACTCATTCCTTTTGGGAATTGGGTTCAATTTGAAGAGTATCCACCTAATGATTAGGGTGCATTAGGACACCAAGGAGAATTTGATTTGAGTAACCAGAGATAAGATAAGGGCTTGAAATTATTCTAAGGGTAAGGTGTTAGGCACCCATCAGAATCCTATTGTGGTTCCCGGTCAGACTATTATTGTAAATTTTAGATGCAAATAACTCGTAGAGAAATAAAAACTTCAAATAAGAGGGGATATTCGCACAAGGGTTTGCAAACAAATAAAAATGGAGAAAACTAAAAGAAAGCTGATTTTTTCTTTTAAAAAAAGAGTTTTAAATTCCTTTGGAAAAGACAAGAAAGAAGGGAAAGGGGGTCCTAGGTTTATTAACAATATGAATAACCCTACACAATTCCCGGTAATCACTCCTTCATGAAGGGCTACGCTTGGAATTGGCACGTGGTCATCATATCCATATCTATCCTTCCCACCCCGTTAAGGTGCTAAAGCGCGTAATGGTCTTATTTACTTATTACATGCCATTACACGTCTCTATCCTATCAGTGCCCGAGGTATTTATGACTATTAATCCTGAAGGGGAGGGATATTAGGCTTATTTGTGGAATTAAAGGTAATAATTCTAAGACGACATACAAAACATGTATAGCAAGTTGGGGGAAAGCACATAACAAGTAAAGGCTCTAGATAATTTAGCATGACTTACACATACTATTTAAGGTCAGATTAAGTACTACACATGAGAGAACTTAAAGGTTGAGGCAGACTGATTTATTACATAATTCAGATAGGAAGCTTGACTCAGGCTTGCCTGCTTGTTGTAGCTTATTAACATAACTGATTTAATTTTAAACTTTACCCTAAGGCTTGCTTAAGTGCTGGAGAAGGATCCTATAGGCATGGTATCTACTGGACTCAGAGAGCAATGAAACAACAAGGTCTAAATGAACTAAATATGTAATGGTTTTAAAAGGGGAGTCAGACTATTAAAACAAAGGCCAATTTTAACGAAGGTTATCAATTCAATAGCACCGTTAATACGGATTTTAGTCCCGTATATGAATGAATCGGCTCAAATTCGATTGAGGGTTTCGATAGGCATGCTTTCTACGTGTAGTTGATTTTGAACATGGTATATATTTCACTAAACTTGTTTTATAGACTTATGAACATTATATCTAGGTGCTGAATTGTTGGAAAACCTATGAACATTCTTTATAAGTGCAGAAGGTATTTGGAAAACCTATGAACTTAAATTGTATATGCAAAAATTGTTTAGAAAACTTATGAACATGATTTCTATATGCATAAATTGCTTTAAGACCCTATGAACATGATTTCTATATGTACAAATTATTCGAAACCCTATGAACATCATTTGTAAATGCAGAAATTACTCTAACAACCTATGAACATGATTTCTATATCCAGAAATTATTCAAAAGTACATATAGGCATGATTTCTATATGCATTTGAATATGTAGAATTCAAAATACCTATTAGACATGGTATCTACCCTTTGTATGCGTTGTTACCCACCCTCTTTCACTAGCCATCCCCAAGAGTTAATTACATGTTATTACAGCCTAGATTAAAGAAATTACATCAGAAAAAGTAAAAAAGTACAACCAAAGGAGAGTCTGATTCAGACCTCCTGTCTGAAATATAAGATAAACCAACTCAAAGATCATGATCCAAAGCCTTTCTCCCATTTGAGTGTGTCAAAGTTCCGTAAGAGCCTCAAAGGGACTCCAGGCAATGCTCAAACCCAAATGTATTATTAGATTGGAACAAGTGTAGCGTGGAAGGGCCAGCCCTCAAGTGTCCAAGTTCAGAGGAAATGAAATTTTATGTAATAGTGAACGAACCCATAAGGTTGCCTACGTATCCTCTCCTAAACGGGAATCATGTTAGACATAGATCAAGTTACATCATATAGGAAAAACATGAAAATTATGCATAGTAACACTTGACTGCATCTGAATTAAAGCTTTTGTGAGACTTCTCTGTTCATTTCTGCAAGTATAAAGGCTCCTTCTATCAGAACCCGGTGAACCATGTATGGACCTTGCCAGTTGGGAGAGAATTTCCCTTTGGCTTCATCCTGATACGGGAAAATTTTCTTTAACACCAGCTGCCTCGGTGTGAATTGAATCAGCTTGACTCTCTTGTTGAAGGCTCTGGATATTCTATTTTGATAAAGCTAACTATGACATACTGCATTCATTCTTTTTCCATCTATAAGAGCTAGCTGCTCGTAACAAGTTTTCACCCATTCTGCGTCGTTGAGCTCAACTTCATGTATGATTCTTAAGGATGGAATTTCTACTTCGGCAAGAATGATGACATCTGTACCATAAACCAACATATAGGGTGTTGCCCTATCGTATGTGTGGACAGTGGTGCAATACCCCAATAGAGCAAATGATAGCTTTTCATGCCATTGCTTATGCTTCTCTATAATTTTCCTCAATATCTTCTTGATGTTCTTGTTGGCGGCTTCTACGGCTCTATTCATCTAAGGCCTGTAAGCTGTGGAATTCTTGTGTTTGATATTGAAGGTTTCACACATAGCTTTCATTATGTCACTATTGAGATTGGAGCCATTATCAGTAATGATTCACTCTGGAATACTGAACCGACAAACAATGCGATCGCGGACAAAGACTGCCACGACTTTCTTAGTTTCTGCTTTATAAGATGTTGCTTCAACCCATTTGGTGAAATAGTCGATTGCCACGAGGATGAACCTATTCCTGTTGGAAGCGGCCAACTCGATTGGTCCAATAACATCCATTCCCCAAGCAGCAAACGACCATGGTGAGCTTATTGCATTATGCTCGTTATGAGGTACCTTTGACGAATCAAGTTCTATTCCCCGGTGATTACAATGAACCCAAGTAATTTTCCAGTCGGAACCCCCAAATGCACACTTTACATGATTCAATTTTAGGTTGTACCTCTTCAATCTATTTAAGAATTTCCTCAAATCTTCCAAGTGATTAGTGGCCCTTTTAGACTTAATGATGATGTCGTCTACGTACACCTCGATCTTCTTATAAATCATATCATTAAAAAAGGTGGTCATAGCCCTCATGTAGGTGGCCGCTTCATTTTTTAACCCAAACGACATCATCTTGTAGTAGTACATTCCCCACGGCATAATGAAAGTCATTTTCTCAACATTCTCTTCATCCATCCAGATTTAGTGATAGCTAGTGAAAAAATCCATGAATGATTGCAGTTCATGATTGTCGCAATTGTCGATCAGAATATGTATGTTACGCAAGGGGAAGTCGTCTTTTGGACTAACCAGTTGAGATCCCGATAGTCGACACATACTCTTACCTTCCCGTCCTTATTTGGTACCGGCACAATCTTAGCTAACTATGTCGGATATTCAACTACCCTGAGAACTTTAGCTTTGACTTCTTGTTGATTTATTCCTTGATTTTCAAACTCATATCCGGCTTGAATTTTTTGAGCTTCTGTTTTACCAGTGGACATGTCGGATCAATTGGCAGTTTATAATCCACAATAGACATGCTCAAGCCTGTCATGTCGTCATCAGACCAAGCGAATATGTCCTCATATTCTCTTAGAAGCTTTGTGTATTCCTTATTTTCTAGTGGTGATAAATGAATGCTGATTCGTGTTTCCTTGACATTCTCGTCATCCCCCAAATTAACCTCAGTCTTGTCTAGGTTGGATTTTGGCCTATTTTGAAAATTCTCAACTTCCTTGACAATCTCTTCCATTATGTTATCTTCCTCCGAGTCCATGTCTGTTTGCTGCGTTGTCTCATTGCATATCATAGTGATTGGTTTATCAAGATCAATAATAGTAATGATGTATAACTATAGTAGTGAGAGAAAATAATAAGAGTAAGATTTATAAGAAAACCAAAATGCCTTGATAAATTCCATAAATATTTTTTGAACATTGGAGATCTTATTGCGAAATTAAAAAATGCGAAAGGAAAGTTAACTAGTAAAATAAAAGATAGTGCATGATTCTTGCTCAACTTTGCTACCCCGAGGCTCGTACGGATCTGATGGTTTTGATGGTCCAATTATTGAGGCATGCTCATCTGTTCACTTCCTGTATGGAAGGTCCTTCCTCCTCCTCCTCCTCGAGAATGACACAACAATCCGTATCATCGTCCTTTAGGAACAAATTCCTTATCGCTGCCAGTGCTTCCTATCTTTAGACCCACAGATAAATTCAGCCGATTGGAAAGTCGGTTACAAGTGCGGTATTGGCTTCTCTAATGGATATAAAGGACCACGCCATGGTGGCAACCAGTTGTTGAACTCTTCCCAAGTACACTCATATCCTAGACCAAAGATGGTGCCATGTTCTTGAGTTTGATAGGCTTCCTTAGAGATTCGCCAAGTCACTTGCCAAGTTCATATCTACTCCAGTTTAGTATGCTGTCAAATTTTTTGTCCCATCATTTGTTATTGTCAACGGTGTTGACCCGCTCAATATGGTGATAAGTTTCCCCGTCTATCCTTCTTCTACCTACTATTGCTGGGATGGTCTGGCGGCTGTATGTAGGATTGCTACCGTCACCGTGAATGATCACCTCTTGGTGATTCCACTCAAACTTCACTGCCTGGTGTAGTGTTGACGCTACGGCCCCAGCGGCATGAATATATGGTCATCCCAACAATAGATTGTATGATGTCGGCACGTCTATTACTTAAAAATCAACATCAAACCAAGTAGGCCCCATTTGCAGGCACATGCTAATTTCCCCAATGGTGGACCTCTAGGAAGAGTCAAAATCGTTGACGTTGATGGCCTCGTCCTTGATCTCATGCAGTACCTTTCCCAATGTCCTATGTGTCACCAATGGAGAAATGTTGAGGTTGGACCCTCCATTAATCAGGATCCTGGTGATAAAATAATCTCGCACTGCACGGTGATGTGCAATGCTTTATTGTGACACAACACCTCTGGTGGTAGCTCATCTTCATTAAATGCGATGTTGTGACTTTCCAATACCTTCCCTACCATATTTTCTATCTCTCATCTGGTGATATTTCTTGGTACATATGGCTCACTCAGCACCCTTAACAAGGGATTCTAATGTGCATCAAAACTTTGTAGCAAAGCAAGGATAGAAATTTGTGCTGGTTTATGTTTAGGTTATCAATGACTGAGTATTCTTTGGCTTGTAGCTTTTTTCAGAGATCTTCGGGCCCAGTTTCACTGATTGTTTGTTGACAAGAGGCCTGCTTTCTTGACTCAGCCAAATTTTTCGAAGTATAAACCCTACTGGTTCTCGTCATACCCTGTGAAGCAACAACTTCCCCGAATTTGACCTTCCCTTTCTTGCTTGCCTTGGCTGTGTAGTCACAAGGTATGGAATTTGTATGGAATGACATTATGCACGACATTTCCACTGGAATTGGCATGGCTATCTTTATTCCAAACGGAGTATGCACCTTAGGCGGTATGACTGCAACTTCGAAGGGTGTAGGTGTGTTTGTTGGTGACATAAATTCAACCTCAATCGGCATTGGCGTCTTTACAGAAGATGGTACTTCAAACTCAAGTGGCATGGACATGTTTACCTTTGCATCCTCGAAGGGCTGAATCTGGACTACAATCAAATTAAGGGTGATTATTGGCTTATTTGGATCGTCACCTTCTGTGATCAAACTAATCGATCCATTGGGGTCCCAATCATCCTCTATTTCAATCATGTCAATGCCTTAACTTTTGTGATATGGCAAAGGGTTATTACGGACATTCGGAGCAAGCTCCTTTTCAACAATGATCTTGTTATCAATCAATGTCTGGATCTTATCTTTTAGAGAGCGACATTCATAAGGGTGTGTCCTTTCATGCTGGAGTGGTATGCAGAGGACTTATTTTGATCAACACACTAAGAAGGGTTCTCAGGAGCAGCATGGATAGGGGTGACGTAGCCAGCAGTTTTGAGTCTTTCATACAACTGGTCGATAGGTTCAGCAATAGCCGTGTACTGTTTTGGGGGTCTTCGGTCAAATATTTGTCAGGGTCTAGTGAAGTTTTGGCGTGGAAGAGGTGATTGGTAGTGGGATGGTTATGTGTTGTAGGTTTGGTAAACATATGTTGGTTGGGAGTATTTGGGTGAAGTGGCTGATATGTGGGAGGTGATTGATAAGTAAGCAGTGGAGTTTTGTAAGAAGGTGGGGGTGTTCGGTAGTTTGGCGTAGGCTGATATGTGATTGGAGGCATTGGGTATGTTTGGTATTTCACGGGAGATTTGGTTCTCTGTGCCACCATTACCGCTCCTACGTCCCTTTTCTTGGACACACCGCCTGACTATATGGCCTTGTTTGTAGCTTGTAAAGCTTCAAAATTTGTAACCATACCGCTTTTGATGCCCTTTTCGATTGTTTCTCTCATATTGATAATGTCAGAACATTCGTGGCCTTCGATCATCATACCCTCTTATAATATGTGGGTCTTGGGCCCAAACAAAGAATTTGTTCATTTGCTCTTCTTTTAAAACTGGCCTAACCTTAGAAGCTTCGAACTTGCATCGAGTAGCATACCCACAGAATGTTTCAGTGTGCTTCTTCTTCAGATATTGAATATAGAATACATCTGACGCGTTCTCCCTATTGAACCTGAATATGTCCATAAAATCATATGCCATCCCTACTCAGTTCGACCATTTCTACGGATCTTGGCTAATGTACAAAGATAAGGCAACTCCCTTCATGCTCTTCATAGAAAGCTTCATGCAGATTTTCTCATCTTTTCCTAGTCCAACCAATTTCTACCAATACGTTCTTAAATGGACCCTCGGATCCCCTATACTATTGATAATTTCGAACTTAGGATGTTTGTACCCCTCGAGCTGTTCGACATCGGGCTGTATGCAAGGATCTTCGTAGTGTAGTCTCTCAATTCCCTTACTACCTTCAATGCCTTGAATTCTGCTAGTCAACTTTTTAAGCTCTTCTGCTAGATTTTTTAATGAGAAAGTCTTTATCTTCGGACTCGGGTGCACTTGAGATAGGGTGGGTGGAGTGCGGCACAGTCTCCACGTAGATGTGGGTATTATGTTGGGCGTGGCAGCGGTCATTTATGGAGTTTTGGAGTTCTGGGATGAGTAGTGGGGTGTTATTTGAGGTATGAAAAGTATTGCAGTGGTGGTGAGGAGTGGGATGGTTTTGTTGCTTTGGGACATTTTGGGAGGTACAGGATTCTGAGCATTTAGGAAAGTATCTCTTGAGCAGTGAGGGAGAATGACAGATTTGCCAAATTCCGGACTTGATCAAGTTCTTCCTGAAACTTCAACAGCTTTGGTTCTAGTTGGGATGAATTTTCCTTGGGGACCAGAGTACCAGGAGTGACCTCTACCCGTTCAGTTAAGTTCTCCTTTCTGGAGTTGTTCAAATATTCCATTTTCCCTTTGTTCTTGTGCCTGGCTGGACCTAGAGGATTAGTATGTGGAGGGCACCTTGATCTCGTATAATACGATGATGTTGCCAGAGTTCACGAACTAACCTTTGGGGAGGGGAATAAATAAAAAGTGAAAACAAAAGGTAACAAGTCAGTGAGGATTATAAGAAATATACTCCAATAATTGGACACATAGTGAAGGAATGTAAACGTGTCCTAATTTGGGGGACCTCTTTATTGTCGACGTAGGCATAGTGACAAGTTGATTTGGTGAACCTGGAATGCTAAATGCCTTATTTCATTGATAAAAAGTAAACGAGTCCAAAATCAACACTAAATAAATAGGAAATAGAAGTTACTAATAGCCATTGGCGTCGTTACAATTTTAAAGGTACCTTGTGTCGCGCTCTCTTATTTTCTCTTGCGAAATCCGGTTCGTAACATTTGGGAGGACAACTCATTCCTATTAGGAATTAGGATTAATTTGAAGAGTCTCCACCTAATGATTAGGGTACACTACGACACCGAGGAGAATTTGATTTGAGTAACTAGAGATAGGATAAGGGCTTGAAATTATTCTAAGGGGAAGGTGTGAGGCATCCCTCAGAATCTACTAGTGTGATTCCCGGCCAGACTATTATTGTGAATTTTAGATGAAAATAACACGTAGACAAATAAAAACTTCAAATAAGTGGGATTTTCACATATGGGTTTGCAAACAAATAAAGTTGGAGAGAACTAAAAAAAGATGATTTTTCTTTTAAAAAAGAGAGTTTGAAATTCCTTTAAAAAAGACTAGAAAGAAGGGAAAGGGGGTCCTAGGTTTATTAACAATATGGATCACCCCACACAAGGCCCAGTAATCACTCCTTAATGAGGGGATACACGTGGCATTATTGCGTGGTCATCATATCCATATCTATCCTTCCCACCTTGTTAAGGTACTAAAGCGCGTAATGGTCTCATTTACTTATTGCATGCTATTAAATGTCCCAATCCTATCAATCCCGGAGGTATTTAGGAGTATTAATACTTAAGGGCTATTAGGCTTATTTGTGGTTTTAAAGGTATAAATTCTAAGACGACATACAAAACATGTATAGCAAGTTGGTGGAAATCACATAACAAGCAAAGGCTCAGATGCACCCCATTTACACAAAGAAGCACATAATTTAGCATGAATTACACATACTAGTTAAGGTCTGAGTAAGTACTAAACATGAGAGAACTTAAAGGTTGAGACAGACTGATTTATTACATAATTCAGATAGGAAGCTCGACTCAGGCTTGCATGCTGGTTGTAGCTTATTAATAGAACTGTTTTAATTTAAAACTTTACCCTAAAGCTTGCCTAAGTGCTGGACAAAGATCATCTAGGCATGCTATCTACTGGACATAGAGAGGAATGAAACAACAGGGTCTAAAATGAATTAAATATGTACTGGTTTTGAAAAGGGAGTCAGATTATTAAAAGAAAGGCCAATTTTAACGAAAATTATGAATTCTATAGCAGCGTTTTACTTCTTTTAGTTCCATATGTGAATGAAGCAGCTAAAATTCGATTGAGGGTTCCAATAGGCACGTTTTCTACGCGTAGTTGATTTTGAACGTGGTATAAATTGCAGGAAGCTTGTTTTAAAGACATATGACCATTATATCTAGGTGTTGAATTGTTTAAATATCTATGAACATGATTTCTAAGTGAATAAGTTGTTTGGAAAACCTATGAACATGATTTCTATATGCAGAAATTGTTTGGAAAACCTATGAACATGATTTCAATACGCAAATATTGCTTTAAAACCCTATGAACATGATTTCTATATGCAGAAATTATTTGAATCCCTACGAACATGATTTCTCATTGCAGAAATTATTTTAAGAACCTATGAACATGATTTCTATATGCAGAAATTATTCAAAAGTTCCTATAGGCATGATTTCTATATGCATTTGAATATGCAGAATTTAAAGTACCTATAGACATGGTATCTAACATTTGCATGCATAGTTACCCACCCTCTTTCACTAGCCATCCCCAAGAGTTTATTACAAGTTATCACAGCCCAGATTAAAGAAATTACATTAGAAAAAGTTTTTTTTTAAAAAAAAGTACAACCAAAAGGAGAGCTTGATTCAGACTTCATGTCTGAAATATGAGATAAACCAACTCAATGATCATGATCCAAAGCCTTTCTCCCATTTGAGCGTGTCAAAGTTCCCTAAGAGCCTCAAAGGGCCTCCAAAAAATGCTCATACCCAAATGTATTATTAGATTGGAACAAGTGCAACATAGAAGGGTCAGCCCTCAAGTGTCCAAGTTCAGAGGAAACTCAAAGAGTCCCAAGGCAAGTCTCACAAGAGGGGGGCAAAACGTAAAGATTAAGAAAATGTGCAAGTGGATAATAGAGTGCTATAAGGGAAAAGGTAGAGAGAACCAATTACAGAATTAACAATTTCCCACGAAAAGGGATTCAGGGGTTGGGACTGATTGCAGAGAGCCCTTATGCATATGCATTAACTGATTCTAGGCATGCACAAAAATAGGGGGATGTTGTTATGCTCATAAAACCAACTAAAATATACATCACACAATGATAACATAAGGTTATGATAACAGGGGACTAAGTTTGAGTCATAGACAACAATACATTAATGCTATCATACCTCAAACAACCATCATTGTCAAACAACCTAGAATACACAATAGAGGCAGAACAAGTAGAAAGAAAATGCTAACACATACTGGATCAAACACATAAGTAGGCAGCAAGGAGGAAAAAGGTGTTAAATAAACACATAGTTATGGTGCTAAATCATAATTAGAACATACTAGTTTAAGGAAAGCAAATAGAGAAAGAAGAAGGCAGCAGAACTTGCAAATAGGCCACAATACAAGCAACAAGAAAGAGTATTTTTGAGTGTAAGTGTAAGTTGAGAAAACCACGTGTGATTATATGTAGAATCATATGAAGAAACAAAATTAAAGCAATTATTTTGAAGCTTAGTGAAGCAGTAGATGAAACTACTCTAGGAACTCCTAATCAGAAATTTTTTACAGATGAGCAAATGGAAACAAAATAACTAATAAGGAATTTTTTACAGATGAGCAAATGGAAAAAAAATAACTAATAAGAAATTTTACAGATGAGCAAATGGAAACAAAGTAACTAATCAGAAATTTTCACAGACGAGAAAATGGACATTCACGCACTTACACAAACCAGAACAAAAAGAAAAATTAATATGAAATCAAAAGGATTCAGGGTACTCAGCTTAATCACGACAACCCTAGAAATATGGACCTTTCATGTCCAATGGTTTATAAGCATTTCTGGGAAGCTTTGTTGGCCTTTGAGACCCTTGTACCGTCGTTTGAGGGGGTGGGAGAGTATCGAGTGTAGGGTTAGCCAGTTTGGGGGTGGTTTTGTGCTTCAAATCATCTTTGATCTGATTTTTGGCCACGTCTGGTTGTATTCGAAGACTGATAGTCATGTATTTTTGGACGGGAGGGTGATGAGGTCACCTGGTATCATTTTTGAAGGGTTCCGGGGAGGTTGGGTTATTGGTCAGGGCTTCGATCTATAATTCGAAGCCATGGGTATGGGTTTGGAGGAATACAACCATGGATTGATTATGGGGAAGGGGTGAGGAGTATGTGGTGTTATTTTGGGAAGTTTTCGGCGTCGGTGCCGCCGTGGATGGCGGATGCGGCATCCAAAGAATCTAATATTCGAGACGATTGGCTTATATTCGAGGTTTGATTTTTAGTGCATCAGAAAGAGGAGGGTACAGGGAGTCAGGGGTGTATTTTTTGTGGGGATCAAAGCTTTGCCGCCTGCGGAGAAGATTTCCAACCGGCAGTTATATGGTGGTTTGTGGTGACTGTTGCATAGTGTTACACCAGTGAAGGTTTGGTACAGGGATGAAGACTTTTGTCTCTCAGTATAACACACACGTTTGGACATATATTTTGGTTTTGGGAAGGGAATTTTAGGACCGTTGGATCACTGTTGATGGATGGCTGAGATTGATTGCCCCAAAACGACATCGTTTTGGGGCGTCTCTCATATCAGCTTGGGTTAGAGACGGGTTCTGGGCTGGTTTTTGGGCATTTTGAGCGGGTAAAGGGGTTTCGGCCACCCAGGCATGGCCCAATTGTGGCCAGCCTTGTTTAAATAATTTTAGTTCCTATTTCTTTTTTCGTTTTCATTTTTAAAAACTTACTAAATTCAGCTAAACTAGACTAATAACCACCCAAACTAAACAAATTATGAAAATTAACAATAAAATGCCAAAAATGAAAATTAACAACAAAATGCCAAATTAAACTACTTATTTTTATGTGATTTTTTTATATTTCGCAAAACAAAAACTTAATTACCTAAAAAATATGTGAAATTAAATCCTAAATGCATATGTAATTTTTTTTGTATTTTTATGGCTTGTCATGCATGCACCAATGAAAATACACACTAATATGCGCAATTAAATCCTAAAAAATTAATAAAAGGAGAAATCCTAAGTATGAGAATTCTTTAGGAGTAATTTTAACGAGTCAAAAATCACGTGCTCACAGCTGCCCCTCTTTGCCCGGAAACATGAATGTTTTTCATTCAAAGATAAATGAGCGTTATGCGAGATTTTTGCCTACTCAAAAACTTCAGGAGAAGCATTTTGAAAATATGTCTGATCGAACCTTGCTTCAAAGGTGCCTACATATCCTCGGCGATAAAGGAATCAGGTCAGTGTAGTTCTGGAGTGTTTCGTAGCTGAGACTACCATGGGCTGTGATTTCACTGTTGCTGCAGCTGCTACTACTTACTGACTCCTTATAACACAAAAAGAAAGTTAACAGCTAAGCTAGCTAGGCCTATCAACTACGAGCTACAAGATTCCTATCCATGAGTCTTTTGGAACTTGAGCTTGAGCCTTGTCTTTCTCTTATAGCAGACTCCGCTTTGGATCCTGATGCTCGTTAGCTGCAACCGCTGGTTTATTCTTCAAAATTTTATAACAAAGCAGGACATGCAGAGCTTGTGATTTCAATTAAATTTTAGCAGTCCGTATCTCTGTTCGATTCATCATTTTGAATTAACCTCTTTTTGTTCTTTTCATCTTCTCCTTGTTCTAGATTGAGACTCACACTCTCGGTCATCTCGAATCTTGTTCCTTGAAGTAAAATCTGTCGGACACCAACAACCTAATGAACGAAATTTTCTACCCCAGTTTTCATCGGAAAAATTTCGTGAGTTATTTGCAACACAAATCTAAGATATTTCTTTATTGAAAACAATAAAAGTCAGGATTGCGTATCCTATGGAATGATTTCCAAGTTATGATTGGAAGAAAAATGAGGATCCCGGTGTTATTCCTGTATAGGAATGAAGGGATCCTACTGGGGGTAAGAGGAGGATCCACAAGTTATGTTGGGATTGGAATGAAGGGTCCCTACTGGGGAGTAAAGGAAAAGCCACAGGTTATGCCGATATGAATTGAAACATTTCCTAGGTTATTCTAGAGAAATCTGCGGGTTATGCCGGGATGAACGAAAAATTCCTGGGTTATTCCAGGGGAATCCGCGGGCTATGCCGGGATTGAAAGAAATACTCCTAGGTTATGCTAGGGAGATCCATGGATTATGCCGGGATTGAATATAAAATTCTTGGGTTATGCTAGGGGAATCACGGGTTATGCTGAGATTAAAAGAAAAACTACTTGGTTATGCTAGGGAGATCCACGGGTTATGCCGGGATTAAATGGAAATCTCCTGGTTTATGCCAGGGGAATCTGTAGATTATGCCGGTATTGAAAGAAAAACCCCTAGGTTATGCTAGGGAGATCCACAGGTTATGCCAGAATTGAATGGAAAATTCCTGGGTTATGCCAGGGGATTTGACAGAAAAGTTCCTAGGTTATGCTACGGAAATCCACGGGATATGCTGGGATTGAATGGAAAATTCATGAGTTATGCCAGGGGAATCCGTGGGTTATCCCGGGATTGAAAGAAAATCCCCTAGGTTATGCTCGGAAGATCCACGGGTTGTACTGGGATTGAATGGAAAATTCCTGGGTTATGCCATGGTTGAAAGAAAAGCTCCTAAGTTATGCTAGCGAGGTCCACATGTTATGCCGTGATTGAATGGAAAATTTGTGGGTTATGCCAGGGTAATCCACGGGTTGTGCCGGGATTGGATGAATAACTCCTAGGTTATGCTAGGGAGATCCACGGGTTATGGTGGGATTGAATGGAAAATACCTTGCTTATGCCAGGGGAATCCGCGGGGTATGCCGGGACTCAAAGAAAGGCTCCTAGGTTATGCTAGGAAGATCACAGGTTATGCCGGGATTGATGTAAAATTCCTGGGTTATGCCAGGGGAATCCGCGGGTTATGCCGGGATTGAAAGAAAAGATCCTAGGTTATACTAGGAAGATCCACGGGTTATGCCAGGGGAATCTCTGTGTTATGCCGGTATTGAAAGAAAAGGTCCTAGGTTATGCTAAGGAATGAAGGTGGATAAGGGGGTCCTCGGGTTATGCTGGGGATATAAAGAGAAGCCTCTCGGGTTATGTCGGGAAGCGAAAGAAAGAAATTTCTCGTTCTTTACTGGAGGGAGTAGAGTGCGATCCTTGGGTAATGCCGAGGAGGTCCACAAGTTGCGGGGACAGCTAGGGATGTGGCCCTAAGTCTGGGATGGAGTCAGGGATTGGAGTCCCATGCTATCATGTTTATTTATATTTGCAGGAAAAGAATGTAAAGAAAACTTCCCCTTTTTGTTATTGATGCAACACCATTCTTAGCCCTTGTGCCATTCCTTGTGTTGCATTTGTCACGTGTTCTGGTTGTTTTTAGGTTACACCTGTGTAAAATTTCAATTCAAAAACAGAGAGATTTGTTATCCTGAACAGTGATTGGTTTGTGGCCTTGTTCTGCTTGATTTCATCCTCTTTTCTGTTGGGGGAAAACCCTTGACTTCCGATCTTTTCCTCGTAGGTTTGTCGGGGGGTTCCTCATCTTTGACACTGGTTTTTTGTTTTACAGGCCCTTGGTTATGATTTTTGTCCCGATTTCCACTTCGGAGCTTGCCTTTTGGGATCTTTTGTAGGAACCATTAACCCACTTGGGCTTAGCTTTTCCGATCTTGATTCGCCTTCGTGGGCTCTCGACTTTGACTTTGTTTTCTTTCTATTTTCCTACTTTTGAAGCGTTAGCTGTCATGATTAGCCGGGGTTGGCTAAATGCGCTTGCTGATACCAGATATTCCTTTTAGTTCTTGCCAGGGTAAAACCCGTAAGACCGGTCCTGCTACCTTCTCTTGCGGAATGGGAAGGACATCAAAGTTAAAGGGAAAAGAAGTGGGAGAAGCAACAAAACAAACACATGGATTTAGAGAGGTATGTCACTTTTGGGGAAAATGGAGGACGTATCTGGGATTGCGTGCCGACTTTAAATGGAAACGAGATGCTTCTTTGACTAGATGCCCGACCCAGATCCATTTATGCTTTTCTGATTTCAATCTTTCAAAACCAAAGAATCTTGTTCAGGCTTGGGGTGGTGATATTTCCTCTTTTTGATCAACGACGCCCTTTGCGGGTTTTCGCCAATCGGCCTCTCTCATTTCAATTCTCCCGTCGTTTATAGCGCTCTTTGCACGTTTTCACTAAACGAACTCTCTCATTTTGTTTTTCTCTGCTCACCATCGCCTTATGGTGCCCGAAGGTTTTCACCGATAAGACTCTCTCATTTTATTTCTCTCAAATTGAGTTGTGCCGAATCCCAACAATGGTGTTTGTCACGTCCCTATTTTTGCCAATTGATCAGAAGGGCTTGGACCAGGCTCTTGATTAAAGGAAATTGGATGGAAACTTACAACTTTGGAACCATTCGGGTGGGTTTATGACCGAACCAATACATCTCTGCCCCATTTTTATTTCTTGGGGGACTGGGGTTTTATTTGATGTGATTGAACCTCAGGGAGAGGCTCCCTACGTGTCCTTTCGGAATCAAGTCAGGCGTAGTTCAGGAAGTGTTTCCTAAACTAATTTGTTTGTTGTTTTTTTTTAATAATCATTTTCTCTTTTTTCGAATAGTAATTCCGAGTTCCAAAGAGGGTGAAGAAAGAAATAGGGTTTGCGAAGGATTCGTAGTGTTTAGGGTAGCGGGAAACAAAAGCCTTCATCATTTCAATCAGCCGGAATTATTGCTATAGGGAATTCAAACGTAATACCTTTTTATTGCATCTGCATTCATTACTGTCTCGAGCTCCTCTACTTCAACTCACCCAGGTACAATACTCCTTTGAGCAATATCTTTTTGATAATGTATGGACCTTTCCGGTTCGGGGCAAACTTTCCCTTAGCATCCTGATGGTAAGGGAGAATACGCCTCAATACCTGCTGTCCGACTTCGAAATTCCTGGGGAGCACTTTCTTGCTATAAGTGCGGGCCCTTCTTTATTGGTATAATAGCCCGTGACAAACCGCATCCGTTCATTTTTCATATATTAATGTCAACTTCTCCAAACAAGTTTTAACCCACTTGCTATCCTCAATTTCTGCTTTGATAATTACTCTAAGCAAAGATATTTCTACCTCTGCGGGATGACATCTTCAGTCCCATAGACCAGTAAATATGGAGTTGCTCCTACCGATGTGCGCACTGTGGTGCGACATCCCATCGATGCAAAAGGCAACTTTTGATGCCATTGTCTTGATTTTCGTGTTAGCTGCTTCAACGACACCATTAGATTTAGGCCGGTAAGGGGTGGAGTTTCTATGTTTTATCTTATATTATTTATGTCTCCTATCGGACGATTGTTCAGATTGGCTGTGTTGTCTGTAATGGTAATTGCAGGGATACCGAAACGACAGATGATGTTGGAGTGCACAAAATCTACCACAACTTTCTTGGTAACAGATTTAAGTGTGATAGCCTCAACCTATTTTGTGAAGTAATCAATAGCAACCAATATGAATCTATGTCCATTTGAGGCTTTTGGCTCAATTGGCCAAATGATATCCATGCCCCAGGCAACGAATGGCCAAGGTGCGGAAATAGGACGCAATTCCGTTGGTGGTGCATGAATTAAATCACTGTGCACCTGACATTGATGACATTTTCGAACGAAGATGAAACAATCTTTCTCCATGGTCATCCAATAATACCCAGCTCGGAGTATTTTCTTTGCCAGTACATACCCGTTCATATGAGGTCCACACACTCCTGAATGTACTTCAATCATAATTCTTCCGGATTTCTCGGTGTCAACACATCTCACGAATATTAGATCTTGGATCTTTTTGTACAAGGTATCACCACTGAAGAAGAAACTACTTGAGTGCCGTCAGATGGTTTTATTTTGCTCCCCGGTGTCTTGCTCGAGATACTCTTGGGTTTTCAGGAATCTTTGGATGTCATAATACCAGGGCTAGGTGCTGGACTCTGCCTCGGTCACAGTACAATACCCATGCCTTTCTTTGATATGGATTTCAAAAGGATTAACGTAAGTGTTTCCGAGGTAAGGCAACATGGAAGCCAGAGTTGCAAGTGCGTGTTCTAGCTCATTGTGACAACGAGGGATGTGCCTGAATTCAACTGACTTGAACTGCTTGCTGAGATTCTCCACATGCTGTCTATAAGGGATGAATTTAATGTCTCTTGTTTCCCATTCTCCTTGAGCCTGTCGGATGATCAAAAAAGAATCCCCCATAATTAACAATTCCTCAAATTCTTGGTCAATGGCCATGTTCATGCCCATGATGCAAGCCTCATATTCAGATGTATTATTGGTGCAGAAAAACCGGTGTCTGGTTGTAGCCGGGTAATGCTGACCCGTGGGTGAGATTAATAATTACCCAATCCCTACGCCTTTTTGCGTTTACTGCTCCGTCAAAGAACATTTTCGAAGCAAGGATTTCTTGGCATGTTACTTCCACCGAATTCCCTTCTTCATAAGGGAAATAAGTATTCAAAGGCTGATATTCATCGTCAAATGGATTCTCGGCCGGATGATCTGCTAATGCTTGAGCCTTTATTGCGGTACGAGTGACATAAACTATGTCGAACTTGGTGAGCAGGATTTGCCATTTTGCCAATCGCCTTGTTGGTATCGATTTTTGGAATATATACCTCAACGGATCTAGCCTGGTAATAAGGTAGGTGGTGTGGGCGTGCAGGTAATGCCTCAGCCTGTGGGCCACCCACATCAAGGTGCAATAGCTTCTTTCTAGCAGCGTGTATTTATCCTCGTAACTGGTAAACTTATTGCTCAAATACTAAATGGCTTAATCCTTTTTCCCATGGCATCATGCTTCCCGAGAATAATACCAAAAGATCTCTCCAGGACTGTTAGATAGAGGAACAATGGCCTTCCCAGTTCTGGCGGAACCAAAATTGGTGGGTTGGACAATTAGTGTTTGTTTCTACCGAAAGCCACTTGGCACTCACCAGTCCATTTAATTGATGTGTCCTTTTTCAATTGATTTAATATGGGCTCGCATGTGGAAGTCAACTGTGCGATTAATCGGTTGATGTAATTCAGTCTTCCCAGTAGGCTCATTACATCCTTCTTAGTTATTGGAGGAGGTAGCTCTCGAATGGATTTTATCTTGTTCGGATCAAACTCGATACCTCTTCGACAGACAATGAATCCTAGATGTTTGCCTGACTTGACCCCAAATGCACACTTGGCTGGATTCAATTTCAAATCATACTTGCGAAGCCTTTCGAAGAACTTTCTTAAGTCTCTTACATGATCACACCGAGTCTTGGATTTGATAATCACATCGTCCACATATACTTCTATTTCATGATGCATCATGTCATGAAAAATGGTGGTCGTGGCCCTCATATATGTTGCCTCAGCGTTCTTTAAGCCGAAGGGCATAACTCTGTAATAGTAAGTCCCCCAAAGTTTGGTGAAGGAGGTTTTCTCAGCGTCTTCCTCATCCATCAACACTTGGTGGTATCCTAAGTAGCAATCTACAAATGACTATATCTCGTGTTTGGCACAGTTTTCAACAAGAATGTGGTTGTTAGGCAAAGGGAAGTTGTCTTTGGGACATGCCTTGCTTAAATCTCTGTAGTCTACACACACCCGGGTTTTTCCATCTTTCTTCGGTACCGAGACCACATTGGCCAACCATGTGGTATATCAAACCACTCAGATTACCCCCGCCTCTAATTGTTTTGTAATTTGTTCTTTGATCTTATCGCTGACATCGGGTTTGAACTTTCTTTGTTTTTGTTGGACTACAGGGCATTCGGGGTATGTGGGGAGCTAATGAACCACTAGATCTACACTCAGCCCGGGCATATCATCGTAAGACCATGAAAATATATTTTTGAATTCCAAAAGGAGTTGAACCAAAGAATTCCGGATTTCCTTATCCACATGGATGCTTATCTTAGTTTCCTTGGTTTCGCCGGGATCGCCCAAGTTAACCGGTTTGGTATCGTTTAAGTTCGGCTTAGGTTTATTTTCAAAATGTTCCAACTCTCGGTTAATTTCCCTAAAAGCCTCTTCTTCATCATATTCTGGTGCTTGGTTAATATTTCACAAATAGGCAGCATGTGAAATCCGCGAGCATGTCATATTATTTGAAGCCACATTATTGGAACTTAAAGAAAAGATGAAAATAGGAAAAAGAACTTAATCAAAAAATGGCGAAGTGTAAACGATGGACAATTGATTTCATTTCCTTGAAACTGTAAGATAACATGGTTTACATCTGGAATTTAAAGGACAAAATACAAAAGAAAATAAAAACACTCGAGCTACACCCTAATATAACTCGTGATGAAAGAAAAGGTAGCAAGGCAGGACTACCGGTCCTCCCGCCTGACTGGGAAAGGTGTGGCCTTCCAGTTTTGCAACTTGGCACCCGGTCCCATGTAGAGCACCTCAGTAGTGCTTGAGCCTTCTCCCAGTAGGACCATGTTGGCTTCATACAATAATTTTCTCATAGCCCCACATATCTCTTCAATTTCTTCCGCTGTGAAGGTCTCTTCTTTTTCTTCCTCACTGTATTTTAGTTTCACAAATGTTTTGTACAAGTGGGGTAGGGGTTGTGGTAAAGCCTATCCACAACATTTCCAATGGTTGGCCCAGGTGATATCCTCTGGCGTCCAATGGAAGCCTAGCCCAAAAAACTTCTCTGCGGTAGGCAAATCGACCGGCTCAGTTGTGCCTTTTAGAGAACTTCCAAGTCCCTTTCCTGGCTTAATCCCTTGGCATGTCATCTCTCTTGCCACCATGATTGAGGCATTGGAGAGGAAAGGTTGGGGGAATGGTTTGCCTTCTTGGTGTTGATCAGCTACCACAATTTCAAAAGCCTGGTAAACTATAATCTCACTTCCCTCTTGAGCTTCGAGGAAGAGGACATAGGGATCAAGGTAAATTGACTGTTTGTCTTCTACGTGAACCACAATCTCCTGGTTCTCATGTTCGAATTTCAGCATTTGGTGCAGAGTAGAAGGCACCACTCCTACCGCGTGAATACATGGTCTTCCTAGGAGATAGTTATCAGATGTGTTCATGTGTAATACTTGAAATGTTACTTCCAAATCGACCGGACCGATTGTCAATAGTAAGTCTATTTCCCTTAGGGTGTCTCTCTTGATTCTATCAAAGGCTTGGACACACACATTGTTGGGACATATCCTGTCTATTCCGTTCTCCATTCTTTGCAATGTTGACAGTGGGCATATATCTACCCTGGAACCTCCGTCTATCATTACTCTGTTGACATAATAGCCTTCGCATTTGACGGTGAGATGCAATGCTTTATTGTCGGCAGCTCTTTCTGGAGGTAAATCATTCTTGCTGAATGTAACCTGATTAATAGCGAAGAATCTTTCCGCCATTTTGCTCCAGTTGTTCCACGGATGTTTGAACCGGCACATAAGCTTCATTTAAGGTTTTGGCCAACAGTTTCTTGTGCTCTAGAGAATTCATCAGCAATGACAATAAAGAGACTTGCTCGGGAGACTTCTGGAGCTAGTCCACCACCTCATATTCTGGCATTTTAATTTTTTGTAACAAGGCCTCTGCCTCTTCAGCATTTACGCGCCTTTTGGATGGAAATCGCCTTTTGGATGGAAATCACCTTTTGGTGGCTGTGTTCACTTCCTTCATGTACGAGTATTTCTTTGCGGGATGGCCTTTTTGAGTTTCCTGTGTGATGCTCATTGCCCTTTGTGTTACTATGGTTTCTTAGTAATTCCATGGGACTACAGAAAGGTTCGTCATTGGCTTCTGAGGCGTGCGACCGATTACCACGGGCTCATTCAGCCTTGGTGGTTTAATTGGTCCCCGTACCACATAATCCCCATTGGGATATACATTGTCTTGTTCAACTCAAGCCTTCTTGGGGGACTCAAAGTGGGATGTTTTTCTTGACGCCCCCGTGGGATGTAAAGTATGGTTTCCTTGGTCGGTGCCGTCTCAATATCTTTTTCAAATTGTCCAAAGATTTCCTGTCTGGGGCAATGTCAATGTTGTACTTGAACTGTCTCACAAAATCCTGCGCAAGATCATCCCAGATATGCCCCCGACTGACATCATGGTCCATTTACCATTCAGAAGCGATGCCTACCAAGCTTTCCCCGAAGTATGCCATCAATAGTTCTTCTTTTCAACCTGCCCCATGCAACTGGTTGCAATATTTTATTTAATGAGCAATTGTGTCGCCATGACCGTCGTACTTTTATAACTTCGGCGTTTTGAATCCCAGGGGAAGGTGTACATGCGGGAACATGCATAAGTCAGAGTAAGACACACTCTTCTTCCCACTCAAGCCTTGCATGTTTTTCAAACTCTGCTCAAGGCTTTTCATCCTTCTTGTTATCTCATCTTGTTCAGGTGTCTTAGGAGTTTTATCCTACACATGTGTGAGTTCATATGCTAGTTGAGGATAAGTGTATACGGGGTATGGGGGAGGCTCGGTTTGGTAGTTGGGAGATTGAAATGTGAAAGCTGTAGGATCAAACATGGGCCTCGGCACCGCAGGCTGTGTGGTGGCTGCACAAAGAGGAGCCGTAAAAATATTTGGAACTGGGCCAGATGTGAACATCTGAGGACGGGCTTCAGAGGGTGCCCCGAAAAAGTGGGCTGATATGGTAGGCTGCCCCAAGAGGATGTTTGGGTGGCTGATGGGGATAGTGGAGGTACCCCCCGCCTTCGGGAAGAGATCAGGAAATCCGGGGATGGCACTTGAGGGTTATTTTCCATTTGTAGAAGTGTCTCACATCTCCATAACTCAGAGTCGAAGGATCCTATTTTCTTCAGCTGCCGCTGATTCTGAAGCTGGGATCCCCGCAATAGGGTTGTCCTCTGGGTTGGAAATTGCCGGCAGAGTCATTTCGGATGACATTTTTGCGCTTCCTTTTGACCTAGTAAAGTATCTATGCGATGCCAACATACCACAATCCAATCAATGTTCTCTAAAAACCTGGACTGGAAACTGGAATTATAAACGGTTAGGTTGGGATAGAAACAAACAGGAAATCGCATATTGGGTGTGATACACCTACATAGTTAACTAGTTTCTATATGTTTGCAATGGTCGCATGCTTCATCCCGGCATTTATTCCTAACATCCTTTTTGTTTGTACTTCTTGTTTCCTTTTAGCTTTCCCTTTTTTTTAAAGAATACTGTCGAATCCTATGAAGATTGCCTACGTATCATGACGCCGCATGAATAAGACCGAGTGTATATCATGGAAAACTCTATTGGAAATAACAGGATATTTTGGGATTTTCAATTTTAATAAAGACAGCAACTTTGGTTACAAAAGCTAACAAATGTAAAGGCAACTACTAGACTTGGACACAATAAAACTTGCAGACTCGAATGGTTCCTAAAAGAACATACAGACTGACAGACTTTTTAATTAAACTACACTCTTCAGAAATCATGATTACGTTAAGACTTTAATGTCTTTTGGGACTTGCGGGGCATCATTCGTCCTTGCCGAAGGCTTGCGTGCTAAACTTCCTTGGAGGTGGTGGAGATGTTCCACCACTTGACGAACAAATGTCATGGCGGTAGCCAAGAATATGGACTTTGTCATATTTTCGAAATGGTTACATTTTATAATGTAATCTGCGATTGCCCGTATCCTTTCCCTAATAAGGCCTTTTTTCTGTAGCAAACGCCCAATCTGCTCGACCCTTGCATCTAGAGTTCGCTCTGCTACCTAATTCAGCTTCTGGAATTGCTTCAAGTCCCTTTCTAGTCCGGTTATTAATCCATAACAATGTTCTCATTCGGCTTTGATGTCCCCGACTTGCTTGGTCATTCTATTTTCAGTCACGATGACCCTCCGGTTGAAACCAACAATCTCATTGTTATTCCATTCCTTTAAATTCTCAAGGATGCAGGCTCGTTCGTCTGCACTTTTAACCAATTACTTACGAACCCTAGATAACTCACCTTCTGCCTTGTTCAGGCCGAACCCACACTCGGTTACTTTCCACCGTAAATGTTCTATGAGTTTTTCATCTCTAGTACTTCTGGGGGAATTTTCTGTGGCTGCCTTCATATTCTGGATTTGGGCTCGTAAGGCTTCGTTTTCTTTGGTTAACATCTTTTTTTCTCCCTTACTGGACGCAGCTTGCAAACTATTTTCAAATTGCAGCTCCTGGATTTGCTATTCCAATCTTCCTATAGTGGGCCAATATTCATTTTCCTTGGCTAACCAATCACATTGCTCTTGCGACGTCTCAACAAATTCTTGGTGATGTGGTCTCTTAGCCGGACTTCTAGGATCTATTTATCTTTTGCACCAAGCAACATACCCCGGTGCAACCTCACCGTTAGACATGTTGTGCACTCAAGTACCTGCTGTCAAGTGTTGACATTCACTCCAGATTTGACGTACGACGGCTTTAGGGAATTGACCATTTGGGTTTATTTCAACCACATGACGACTAATATCCTCCTCCTAGTGGATCATTTGGCATCTACCCAATTGTCTTAATACTTTGTATGGCGCATAGGGTTGGAAACTTCGTAGACCCATTATAAGGAAATGAGGCCCGGTGGCTGGCATATACACAATTTCATCTACAGGGAGCCACCCGAATGTCCACTCTATCTGATTTGCAGTGATGACCCGGAGATGTGACACCCATTCTGTGACCCCTCAGGTATTCTCAACACATTAACCCTATTGCAGAATTCTGCTACACAGCTCTTTGTTGGTGAACCATAATTCATGAACCGAGGCTTGTGGCATATATGCTCAATAATCCATATTTGCAGCATCAAGTTACATCCTTCGAAGAAGTCTCCTCCTGCCTTACAGGCGGTGAGACCATGGAAGATTTCGGACAAGATCTTTGGAGCGAGGGTACTTTTATCCTGGGTCATCAAAGTGCTAACGACCCCTGCTATCTGTATGTTAATATTCCCATTCTTTCACGGAAACACCGGAAGACCCAAGAAAAATACCATGAACGCAAAACATCGATGCTCCTCCCATTTGAGCTAATTTCCTTTGCTACAAACAAGATTCTCGTGGTTATTGAATCCCCCGATATATCCGTACCTCTGATACATAAATTGCGTGGTGCAAAAGCCAGCTGATAAGTCCGGATTGTGAACCTTCGTATTGATTTTCAAGGAGTCCAGGAATTTGTGCACGGCAAGGGCTCTTGGTGCAATCAGGTATTGGTGTCTCAAAGGAATAATGGGGGTCCCAATATATCCAGTTATTTCCTCCAATGTCGTTGTAAGTTCAAAGTTCGAGAAGAGGAAGACATTGTGACACAGGTCTCTAAATGAGATTGATGCCTTTATGATATCTCCCCTTGGATTAATATTCAACAAACGAGTGAGGCCTCCCAAATGTGTATTGACCCTTTTTTGCCGTGCTTCCCCCAAATCATTCCACCACAGTCGCAACTCCAAGGAAATTTTGTTCTTGAACATGATCGTGCTCATTCTTCACATTTATTAAGGTGAAGTAGTATCCACAGAATATTAAAACTTTATTTTATGAAATTCATTTCTTAAAATCGGGGCCCGGCTTTGCGACTACGGCCTTGCAACACTTGCGAAAGAAGGTTTTCAGGCTGTGCTTGCTTGCCGGCCAAAATAAGACTCAGAGGTGGACATTTGTGCAGGATCGGCCTTCTGGCGTCCCTTACAGTAATACGCGGCTATTTCCGGTAGTAATGGCATCACCCGACTTATTTCGAAACAAGTGAATCGGACATTTGTTTTCTTATTTTGGCATTTTTTGCAAAAAAAGGGATGGACCCGGCAAAATAATTTTATCAAAAACAAAAAAATATTATTGAAAAACTTTCGCAATTTCTTTTCCCTTGTGTTTCGTATTGTTGTTTTGTTTTGGAAAAATCTAGCAGCATTTCGGCGCTATTTAAGCTTTGGTTTTTTGCAAATGATTTATTTCAGCAACTCTCAAATTTCCTTTTTATTCACAAGCTGGTCAATATGCGAATCCAAAATAGCACGTAATATGCATCATGATGGTCTTTTCATTTCGGGTCACCTGTCCTAGACGGACCCAACCCCTGTGTTGAGTCCCCTAAGTCAAATGCATGATGCAAATAAGCTTTCCTACTATGGATCGGACATGAGGTCAAGTTATTCTATGTCAAACACCTTCGTATAGGGTCTAGACTGTGCACTCGAGCGGACAACTCTAGTTGAGGAGGGGCCTACGTACCGGGAACCAAAAGGCCATCCGGCTTAGTAACTTGTCCGGCCTCTTTCTTATTTTCATGTTTGACACTAACAGAATAGGGAGTCTCAACAAGAATGCACATCCCCGGAGGTGAGAAGTGAAGGGTTTCGTAGCAGTTTATATGCATAGTTCAGGTAATATCAAAGCGGTAAAGCATCTAGCACTTTAGCATGGACCATGTAATGAAATCAGAAGAAGCCAAATATAAAAGTTATTCTAAGCTCGAATTCTTGAACCCTGAACTAGAGATTCTGGGTTCGCCTCCCCAGCAGAGTCGCCAGAGCTGTTACACCTCCTTTTTACACAGCTACCCCGAAGCATGACACGTATAATGGAGTTTTTCCAATTAAAGTGACATTATTCGAAATGTGATAATTTATTTATTAGAGTCGTCACTTGCGATAGGTTTAGCTTTTAGTGTCCCAAGTCATTGGTTTGTTTAGGACCCCAAATTGAGGAAATTTTTGACTACCCAAATGGAGTCTGCAAACAAGAAATTCTGTTGATCCGAGGGAAGGTGTTAAGCACCCTCGGATCCCGTGGTTTTAGCACGGTCGCCTACACTATTGTAAATGGCTAATTTTATGATTTTTATACGTGTTCCTCCGACAGTGTAATTTAAAAGTTATTAAACGCTTAATGTAATTTTTTAGGAATATTTACAACGTTATTAAAACACGTTTCGAACCACGTCAGATAAATGCACCCGAGTTCTCGACACATTTTAACATCGTTGAGACTTGAATTTGGGTCACATAAATGCGAACCCAAATTTAGGAAGAATTTTTTAAACAATTTGCCTAAAGAAATTACACGTTTTCAACTTCGTGGAAAACCATGAAATTTACTAAACGGTATCTCCCAAACTTCTAAGCATTTATTACCATTTAAAGAGCCAACGCGGTGTATGATTTTGTTAGCGTGGCTCATTCAATTCATTTTATAGAAAGGGCAACATAAAAGTCTACAATTCTCTATTACTCGTGCTTCTAATAAAACAGAAAGTCCTAATTGATTCATACGTAACAGTTTATCTAAATGAAGAAATCACTATGCGTATTATCAGCATTGGTAAGGATGATTCCTGCTATTTGGGCTTTGTCAACGAAAACACAGAAGTATATTCTATACTTCATAATTACAACAACTTGGGCCTTCAGTTGAGCCTAGAAACTTGGACTACGAATTAATCACAATGATAAGATTGCATTTCCAGATCGCTACACTACACTGTTGATATTAGTCATAATTCATCATTTTAACACATTAAAACATTTGACAAAGGAAATCCTTGTAATGATTTTTACTCATGAATAGATATTCTAAATTCAGACTTAAGATCGACACATACAAATTGATAGGCTTAGTAACTAGAATATGAATACACATGGTAACTTTCTAGTACTGATCAGAACGCGATATTCATGCAAGTTGATAAGTATTCTATATTAGTCATCTGAAATTTAAACGAATTGAGGTCGACAGTCCAAATAAAGTCCACCATAGTTTACATGTTTATGCATATTACAGTAGTAGAAGTACTGCAAAACTAATAACTTTTATATATTTACGTAAACATATGAACATCTTCATTATCAGTCATAGTCACGAACATATACAGTTATGCATTTCCAAATTTTTCTGGATTAAAGTAGTACCTGGAATTACAACAAAGAAGAAAACCTATGAGTGATGTAAACGAGAAGCAACAAACAGCAACAAAATCAACCAGTTAAGCTGAGGAATGGTATGCATGAAGTTTTTAAAAGCAAATAACAACACAAATGCGATCCTTAATGCATATGCCTCAAGTCATCTTCAACTTCTAATGAATGGAATTTTTGATTACTATAGAATATTTTTCCAGGAAAACATAAGATTGGGTTTCAAATGAATGTTCTCGATCTTTTCTTCTAAAAAATGTATCTCTCTAAAAATGTCCTAAACAATCAGATTCCCCTTTAATAGCCAAGGACTTTAGGGCAACAAAATTTTTCTTGTTTTCATATTATGCCCTTACACATTTTTCAGATTTGCTTCATTGATCCCTTATTTCTTAACTTGTGCCTCAAGTTTGAGAGAGGATTAACATATATTGCATTTCGAACCTTCACTAGATTGTTACAGATGCTTGTTACAAGTTTTTTATGCTCAAATACCCCTAACACCCCTGTCTTCTTTTATTAATTACTAGCCTAGATGTTTTATACCATGATGCCTATCTATTTGGTAAGGAATTGACCCTAGTTAACTACTTACGGTCATAAACCAAAGTTATATTATCAGCGGGAATCAAATTTTGAGAAAGCAGGCCATGGCTACCTATTGAACTGAAAACTATACTATATTATGTAAAAGCAAACACACAAGGGTCAAAATTGATTAGTAACAAATGAATGCAACACATATATACATGTTAGACAAGTATCAAACGATGGAACTAAAATACTCAGAAGCAAAGATGAAATTAAGCAGCACAAACTTCAGAAACAAGATTTATCGCAAATGGACGCTGATCATTTTGTAAAACAAAAAAAATGGAAAGTAAAACCAAAGATGAACAATTCTGAGCTTAGCATGATAATCCAAAGGAGTCAAAATAAAAAAAAATGACTTCAAAGGATAAGAGGACCATTCAGAAGCATATTATCGAAACTTAAAACAAAAAGCATGTGATGGAAACAAAGTAACTAATCAAAATTTTTTTTTACAGATGAGCAAATGGAAACAAAGAAACTAATCAGGAATTTTTTACAGATGAGCAAATGGAAACAAAGGAACAAATCGGAAATTTTACAGACGAGCTAATGGAAACAAAGTAACTAATCAGAAATCTTTATAGACGAACAAATGGACATTCATGCACTTACACAAACGAGAACAAAAAGGAAAAATTAATAAGGAATCAAAAAGATTCAGGGTACTTAGCTTAATCACGGAAACCCTAAAAATTTGAACCTTTCAAGTCTAATGGTTTTAAAGCCTTTATAGGAAGGTTTGTTTGCCTTTTAAACCCTTGTACCATCGTTTGAGGGCGGGTGGGAGAGTATCAAGAGTAGGCTTAGCCAGTTTGGGGTGGGTTTGTGTTTCAAATCATCTTTGATATGATTTTTGGCCAAGTCTTGTTATATTCTAAGGCTGTTTGTCATGGATTTGTGGAGGGGAGGGTTAGGAGGTCACCCGGTACCATTTTTGAAGCGTTCCGGGGAGGTTGGGTTATTTGTCAGAGCTTCGATCTAATATTCGAAGTGATGGGTAGGGTTTGGAGGAATACAACCATGGATACACTATGGGGACGGAGTGAGGAGAATGTGGTGTTATTTTGGGAGGGTTCCGGCGACGGCGGAGGCGGCGTCCAAAGAATCTAATATTCGAGGTTTGATTTTTAGGGCATCGGAAAGAGGAGGGTACGTGGAGTTAGGAGTGTATTTCTTGTCGGGATCTGAGCTCTGCCACCGGCGAAGACGATTTTCGGCCAGTGGTTATAGGGTGGTTTGTGGGGGCTCCTAGACGGTGTTACACCGGTGAAAGTTTTGTACGAGGATGAAGACTTTTGTCTCTTAGTATAACACACACGTTTGGACATATATATTGGTTTTGGGAAGTGAGTTTTAGGACTGTTAGATCACCGTTAATGGATGGGTGAGATTGATTTCCCCAAAACGACATCGTTTTAGGGCGTCTCTCATAACAGCTTGGGTCAGAGACGGGTTCCGGGCTGATTTTTGGGCATTTTGAGCGGGTAAAGGGGTTCGGGCTGCCCAAGTATGGCCCAATTGTGGCCAACCTTGTTTAAGTCATTTTAATTCCTATTTATTTTTTAATTTTAATTTTTAAAAACTTCGTCATTTTATTTAACAAAATCTTACTAGACTAAATTCAGATAACTAGACAAATAACCACCTAAACTAAACAAATATTTAAAGCAACAATAAAATACAAAAAATGAAAACTAACAAAAAAATGCAAATATAACGTACTTATTTTTTTGTAATTTTTTTATATTTCGCAAAACAAAAACTTAATTACCAACAAAATATGTGAAATTCAATCCTTAATGGTTATGTAAATTTTTTGCATTATTATGGCTTGTTATGCATGCACCAATGAAAATACACACTAATATGCGTAATTAAATCCTAATAAAAAGGAGAACTCCTAAGTTTGAGAATTCTGTAGGAGTAATTTTAACCAGGCGAAAATTACGTGCTCACAGACACACAAGATTTACAACAAGAGTCACCCTAAGGCGCCACTTCTCATAATCAAGAATCATAAGTCACAAATCAGGAATCATATACACATAGCATCGCATGCCCCCATTTTCAATCACCTTAGCACCGCTAAGATCTCCGTATAAGTTATAACCCTACGGACAACTCACCTGCTGTACGGATAACTCATATGCCAATATCACAATCCGCCCAACGTGGTCAGAAGCTCAGTATTACAATCCACCCAACATATTAACAAGCTTAATATCACAAGTACATGATCTATGAACATCTAGTTTCATACTCCTTGACATATATAAATGACATGTTATGGTGTACGCGTGTGCAAGTGTACTAACACATCTCAAATAATCATGTTATAACATAGATACCTTTTTTCGCATGCATTTGTTGCTTAAGCAGGGAGGCTAGCTTGAGCACTTAACTTACCATATTTGAAGTCCAATGTATTTTTGTTTGTTGCCTACTTTTAACGTTTTTGAGAAGCCTAAGAGAGGTCTATTACCACCGAAATAGACGTCCAATACCTCCGGAAGCATAGGTCTCGGACAGGTACTGCACTCATAGAGCATGACTTAGAACTGAATTAGAGTGCTTTTTGGTAAACAACATTAACATAGTAATCGGATAGCAAGAGATGATAGTCTTTGCCCACTGAATAATATGAGTAACTCCCCACCTCAAGAGAATTACAAAGTATTATTTATGTTGCTTTTACGACCCAGTTCGTCCTCTGTGAGCTATCGAGATGGCACCTACTCTCCACGGCTAGGTAAGCCTAACAAATGCAGAAAAGAAACAATTGCGGAAAGAAAATGATTAAAAACCGAGATAACAAAATTAAACAGTTTATAAGATGCCGCCTGGCATATAACAATACAAGAATCTCAACCTAACACTCCAAAAATCCAGAACCCCTAGAATCACATGCTAAGAGATTAAATAAAAGCTCAAACTCAAGAAATTTCTATCAAGAAGGGAAAATGTAGAAGAGCTATACTAGTATTGATAATAGAAAGGGACTCTTTGTTATGCAGAGATTGTAGATATATCTCGAAATATATACAAAAGAGCCTCGCCTAAAGTGTGATAAGATTGAGTGGAAGTACATGGCTGCAAATGAAAAACATGCATAGACAGGGCATCAGTACACCTTAACAATACTCAGTAAGAGCCACGCCTAACCCCAGTCGAATAGTGATGAAGAAAGACAGGGCCCTACTGAGGTTAATTGAAATACAAGGTATAACAGTATAGAATAAGAAAGTATAATTATCTGGAACAGTAAGAAGTAACATAGGATAGAAAGAACAACAACAACTATAACAAAGACAAAATGATCACGCAAAGAAAGACACCTCAACATTGAGATAACAACCGGAGATCTCTCAATATCATGAAGATCTCTTAGTATCCTCAATATGTATGCTGGGAATCTCTCGGTATCCAAAGGATCAATTGGTATCCTCAATATATATAAAAGGGATCTCTTCGTATCTCAAAGGTCTCTTAGTATCCTCAATGTATGTGCTGGGGATCTCTCGGTATCCCAAGGATCTTTTAGTATTCTTAATATGTGCCGAGGATCTCTTGGTATCCCGCAATATAGTCAAAATAAATATATATGTGCAGGGGATCTCCGGGGATACCGTCCCATAGTCCCAAGTAAACACACATCAATAATTGGAAGAATACTCAATTTAATTCAATTTCACACAAAGGTAAAACATGTATTTCAAGCCTAGCATGATTCACATAGTCCAAATAAGGCAGTTTAAGCAAATAGGCAATAATGTCAATTAGTCATGCTTCCGTAAGCTAACAACAGGCTTAAATTGCATGTAGTATAAACATGAAAGAATAGGAAATTATAGTTACTTAAAGAAAATGGATTTTCAACAATTAGCACAAGTATGCACTCCTCATCTCACGTTCAAGGAATTTCAAATATCAATAATATTAAATCCTAGTGGAGTTACCTCACACATAGTTAGCTAAGCCACTTACCTCGAACCGGCTCAAAATCAACTCGAAACCACGTTCTTGCCACAAGTACTTGACTCCAAATGCCCCAAATATATTGCATTCAAATGCATAATGTAAATAACACTTCAAGTAACTGATTCTACACTTCAAGTAATTGATTCTACCTATTATCTGCATTCCCCGTGTTTATTTCTACGGTTTTCATTTGTTGGGATATTCGGTTTTACGTTTTGGGTAGGTTTGGACAGTTAGTCCCTAAATGAAAGCTTAAGTATAGGAAAGTTGACTGTAGTCGGAACGGTGTGAAGACGACTTCAAAATGGAAATCCAATGGCTCTGTTAGCTCTCTTGGGTGGTGATTTTGATTTTAGGGACGTGTTCGGATAGTTTTCTGGAGGTTCGTAGCTTATATAGGTTTGAAATGCCGGAAGGTCGAATTTTGAAGTTTGCGGTTTGATAGTGAGATTTTTATCTGAGGGCCAAAATGGAGTTCTAGAAGTTGGAGTAGCTCCGTAGTGGTAAATGTCATGTGTGTGCCAAATTTCAGGTCATTCATACGAGGTTTGATAGACTTTTTGATCAAAAGCGTAGTTTTAGAATTTTTTGGATTTGTTTTAATGTTGTTTTAAGAATTTCAAAGGCTGGAACAAGTTTGAAAGAATTATGGAATATGTTGGTTGGTTTGGTTGAGGTCCTTAGGGCCTTGGCACTATTTCAGATGGTTGATAGAAGGATTTTGGGGTTTTGAAGTTGCTGATTTAGTTGCTTTTCGGTCATAACCGTACATGCGGTTTGGGTTGTGCATGAGCTGAGCCACAGAAGTGGTAAAGTAACCGTAGAAGCGGAAAAGGAGGAAAGGCGGCAGGGACTGCAGAGTTGGGGTCTTCACTGCAGAAGCGATACCATATCTGCGAAAGGATGACCACATATGCAGAAAGTCTTACCTTATGTGGAAGTCACAGATGTGATAATGGTTCCAAAGGACTGCAGATGCGGAAATAGCTGGACAGAAATATGAAATATTGAAGGTTCGATTTGAAAAGATGGAAATTCGATTTGAAACTCGGGAGAGGGGGTTTATCAGAGGAAGTTGAAGATTATATCATTGGGTAACAATTCTTTCTAGTTATATTCCATTGCTCTATAGTTAGTTTCACCATTTAATTTTAGATTGGAGATGAAAATTGGGGGAAAATTTTGAAGAAAGTTCATAAACCTAAAATTTGACTTTTGATTGGGAAATTGACCTCAGATTTAGATAAATTTGGTATGCATGAACTCATGAGAGTTTGAGGATTTAGAAAATATAAATATTACCTGATTCCGAGAAGTGGGCCCAAGCTGCGTTTATGTTATTTTACCTAATTATGTGTATTATATTAGAACTTCATAACAGAATAAGTTACTTGAAGTGTTATTTATAGTATGAAATTTAATTGAATAGATTTGGGCCACTTGGAGTCGAATACTCATGGCAAGACGTGGTCTCGGGTTGATTATTGAGCCGGTTCGAGGTAAGTGCCTTGTCTTACCTTGTGTCGGGGACTCTCCCCTTAGGATTAATATTGTGATAATTGGAATTCTTTGTACGTAAGGTGACGAGTGCGTACTTATGCTAATTGTTGAAAATCTCGTTTTCATTAAAAATAGCCTTAATTGTGTTTTTCGTGTGTTGCTTACACTACTTTGAATTTAAGCCTTCTATTAGCATAGGGAAGCATGTCGAAATGGTTTAATTGCTTATTTTCTCAAACTGCCTTATTTGAATTATGTGCAACATGCTAGGTTAAAAATACCTGTTTAGCGTTGATATGAAGGTGATCATTTATGACTATCCTTCGTGTTGTTGCTGTGTGTTTACATTGAGACTACAAATGTGGGATTCTGGTAATCCCCCTTGTTTGTTCATTTAGGGGTGTGGGATTCCGGTAGATTCCCCTACACAGTTATATGAAACTACGAGAACACACCTGGTTGATTTCCCCCAATATTTTGCATTTACATTTGGGACTATGGATCGTGATTCTGGCAAAACTTCACGTATTTACAATTGGGCTACGGGACGATATCTTGGGAGATCTTTTGGATATATATGATCGACTACGGGATGGTATCTCGGGAGATCCACTTGATAGTTGTGATTGTAACTACAAGACGGTATCCTGGAAGATCCCCGCTTCGTATCCCTACGTTGAGCTGTAGTTCCTTTCCGGGATTATATTGTCTCTTTCTAGGTGTTGTTCTTCTTCTATTTTGGGTACTTATTACTATTGCACTTAATTATATAATCGTATTCTATGCTACCATAACTTATATTTCATTTAACCTACGTAGGGCCCGAACCTTCCTCTTCACTACTTGACCGACGTTAGGCTTGGCATTTATTAAGTACCGCTGTGGTGTACTCATGCCGTTTTTCTCCATACTTTTCACGTGTTGATCTAGGTACTTCTACCTATTCCTATCACCCTTGAGGCAAGGCAAATTCTCCAGAGATTTCGAGCTATATCTGCCACGTTCGCAGACTGAGGAGTCCTTTTCTATTCTTGCTTTCCAATATTAGCCCTTTTGTGTTCTCTTTTCATTATTAGATATTCTTGAGTTAGACACTATTAGATATTCTAAGGCTTGTGTTAATGAGATTCCGAGTTTCGGGAAAGTGTATCAATTATTGGTCAAATTGTATTGTATATGACCAGCAACATTTTTATTACTGTTCTATTCAGTTATTTTGGTTTTTGATTATTTCTTTTGCAAGTTCTGTTTATTTTCCGCATTGTTAGGCATACCTAGCCGTAGAGACTAGGCACCATCACGACAGTTCACGGTGGGTGAATTGGGGTCGTGATAAGTTGGTATCATAACTCTAGGTTCAAAGGAGTCATGAATCACAAGCTGGTTTATTAGATTCTTGTTGATCGGTATGGAGATGTCTATAATTATCTATCAGAGGTTATGTAACTATTAGGAAAGTTCCATTTCATTTTATTTTCTTATCGTGCAAGATCTTTAACATCAAATTTTAAACTTATGTCTTGTATTTTCTCGCAGATTGTGAGGACACGTACTGCTCGAGATGATCAGGCATCCACACCCCATATTGCAACCATTAGAGGCCGGGGCGGGAGTAGAGGCCGAGGATGCGCATGCAGTCTAGCTAGAGAACCTGCACGAGCTACCACCAATGAGACACCAGTAGTGCCAGTCGGAGTCCAGGGAGCTGAGACGCGTACTGGTATTACCATGCTAGCACTTAAGGTGAATGTGGAATAATTCATGAGCATATACACCACTTTAGCTCGGGCAGGGTTGCTTCCCCATACTGTAGGTACATCTTAGGCCGGGGAAGGAGCACAGACTCCCGCCGCCTATGCTCCTGAGCAGCGAGTGCTTGATGATCAGTTCCCAAAGATTATCCTTGTGCAGCCTGTAGTCCCTGGCCATCTCGAGGACATGAGAGCAGCTTTAGAGGATAAGGAGTGGATACTTGAGAGGTTCAACAAGTATGACCCTCATGCATTCAGTGGGTTAGCATCAAAGGATGCCTTGGGATTTCTGGAGTAGTGCTACCATATTCTTTGTACCATGGGTATATCAGAATTGAGTGGGGTTACCTTTACTACTTTCAATCATCGAGGAATCAGCAATAAGTGCTGATGCACCTTTTAGTTAGACGGTCCGGGCGAGGCTGCTTCACTGACTTGGACCCAAGTTTTAGATCTACTCCTAAAGAGTTTGTTCCTCCGTGCCTCGGAGATGCATGACATGCCGAGTTTGAGCGTTTATGGTAGGGTGCTATGACTATCTCAAAGTATACAGTCTGTTCACTAGCTTGGCTAGACATGCACCACCCTTGGTTTCTACTGTTCGCGAGAGGGTTCACCGGTTTATTGAGAGGCTTATTCGCAGCATCAAATCTAGCATGGATCGTGAGTTGGAGATGGATATTCCTTATTAACAGGTGGTGAGCATTAATAGGAGGATTGAAGGTGTGTCTGCTAGGGAAAGAGAGGAGAGGGAGGCCAAGAGGTCTCGAGAGTCGGGCTATTATTGTAGTGCTCGTGCCCCAGTTGTAGGATGTCATCTAGGAATTATACGAGTTTTCCTATTCATTTAGCTTTTCAAGCAGTCTGTAGTGCTCTATCTTCTCCTCGGCCTCAGGAGCCTTATTATGCACCTCTACTTTCTGGCGCGCCTCCTGCGCGGGGTGTTTTCAGAGGTCAGTCTAGTAGAGCTGGTCAGAGCTAGTCACAGCTACCACGTCTTCCCAGAGCTTGTTTTGAGTGTGGTGACATATGCCACATAGTGAGAGACTGCCCCAGACTTGGGAGAGGTGCACCTCAACAGACTTCTCAGCCACATCATGCCTCACAGAGCTATCAGGCTATGGTTATAGCTCCAATTGCTACCCCACCTGCTTAGCCAGCTAGAGGTGGAGGTCGGGAGGTGGAGGTCGCCCTAGAGGGGGAGGCCAGGCCCGATACTATGTCTTTCTATTTAATCGAGGATCCACTTATTCTTATATGTTTTCTTATTTTGCTCCGTATTTGAATATATCTCATGATTCGTTGAGTTTTCGTATTTATGTTTCTACTCGTGTGGGAGGTTCCCTTGTTGTAGATCGTGTTTATATGTTGTGTTGTGTTGCTCTTAGTGGTTTTGAGGCTAGAGCTGATTTATTATTGATTAGCATGGTACATTTTGATATTACCTTGGGCATGGACTTGTTGTCGCACCATTATGATTTTCTTTATTGTTACGCCAGGACTGTGACGTTGGCTATGCCAGGTTTCTCGTGCGTTGAGTGAAGTGTTACTTTAGATCACACTCCCAGTATATTTCTTTATTTTTTTTAAAGCTCAACGTATGGTTGAGAAGGGGTGTACACATATTTAGCTTATGTGAAAAAGATGTCAGTATTGATTCCCCTTCAGTTGATTCAGTTCTAGTAGTACGAGACTTTCCTGATATGTTTCAAGAAAATCTTCAAGGATTCCCCCTAATAGAGATATTGATTTTGGAATTGATCTGTTGCCGTGCACTTAACCCATTTGTATTCAGTAGTATATCACCATGGTGTGCTCTTGTCTTGTTTGTGAAGAAAACAGATGGTTCTATGCATATGTGTATTGTTTATTGCCAGTTGAACAAGGTTACAATGAAGAAACATTACATTTGCCTGATATTGATGATATGTTTGACTATCTTCATTGCGCACGGGTGTTTTGTAAGATTGATTTGCACTTATGTTAACATCAATTGAAGATTCATGCGCTAGATATCTCGAAGACTGCTTTCAGGACGCGGAATGGTCATTACGAGCTTCTTGTTATGTCATTTAAGATGAAAAATGCCCAAGCGGCTTTTATGCATTTCAGGCACAATGTATTCCGACCATATCTTGACTTTTTTCTTCATTGTCTTAATTGATGACATTCTAGTTATTTTCAGAGTCGGGAAGAGGATGAGCAGCACCAAAGGAAAGTGCTTTAGATGCTGAGGGAAAAGAAGTTATATGAAAAGTTCCCAAAATGTGAGTTCTGGTTGGATTATACGGAATTCTTAGCCCATGTCGTATTGAGTGAGGTTATTCAGCTGGATAAGAAGTAGGTAGAGGCACTGGAGAGTTGACCCAGACCATCCTAAGCTACAAAAATCCGCAATTTTCTTGGTTTGGTGGGTTACTACAGTTGTTTTGGGGAGGGGTTTTCATCAATTGTTTCCCCTATGACTAGGCTTACCCTGAAGGGTGCTCCATTCTAATTGACGGAAGAGTGTGAGGCGAGCTTTCAAAAGCTCAAGACAGCTTTGACTAATTCCCCAATTTTGATATTGCCTAAAGGTTTAGGGTCATATATTGTATATTGTGATGCTTTGTGGATTGGCCTTGGAGCGGTATTTATGTAGGACGGTAGGGTGATTGCCTATGCATCCAGACAATTGAAGGTACATGAGCAGAATTATCGTCTCCATGATCATATGTTAGCTTCTATTGTTCACGTCTTGAAGATATGGTGTCATTATTTGTATTGTGAACCTTGTGAGATTTATACTGATAAGCAGAGCTTATTGCATCTGTTCAAGCAAAAGGATCCAAATTTGCGCCAGAAGAGGCTGTTAGATTTGCATAAGGACTATGATATTACTATTTTGTATCACCCTGGTAAGGACAACATAGTAACTAATGCTTTTAGTCACCGGGCAGAGAGTATGGGGAGTATATTATTTACCAGCATCGGAGAGGTATATGGCGATTGATGTTCAAGCCTTAGCTAGCCAGTTTGTGAGATTGGATCTTTCAAAGCGCAATCAGGTTCTAACTTGCATGATTTCTCGGTCTTTATTATTTGACTGTATCAGGGAGCGTCATTATGATGACCCTCATTTGCTTGTCCTTAAGGACAAGGATCAGCATGGTGATTCGAGAGATGTGACCATTGGTTATGAAAGTGTATTAAGGATTCATGGTCGGATTTGTGTACCCACTTTTGATGGGCTTCGGGAGTTGATTCTTGAAGAGTCTCATAGTTCACGGTTTTCCATTCTTCCAGGTGCCCCTAAGATGTATCAGGATTTTAGGCAGCACTACTGGTGGAGGTGGATGAAGAAAGATATAGTTAGGTTTGTAGCTCGGTGGCTCAACTGTTAGCAGGTCAACTATGAGCCCTAAAGACTGGTGGGTTGCTTCAGAAGATAGAGATTCCAACGTGGAAGTGGGAGCGGATCACCATAGACTTTTTAGTTAGGCTCCCACGTACAATAAGAAAGTTTGATGCTATTTGGGTGATTGTGGATCCGCTGACCAAATCCGCTCACATTATTCCTGTATGTATTACTTATTCTTCGAAGCGGTTGGCGGAGATGTGTATCCGGGAAATCATTCGTCTGCATGGAGTTCCAGTTTCCATCATTTCTGATAGAGGTACTCAATTCACATCACGATTTTGGAGGGACGTTGAGCTTGAGCTAGGTACTTGAGTAGAGTTGAGTATAGTATTTCACCCTTAGACGGACGGACAGTCTAAGCACACTATTTAGATTCTTGCGGATATGCTTCGTGCATGTTTGGTTGTGTTTGAAGGGTTTTGGGATCAGTTCTTTCCATTGGTGAAGTTTGCATACAACTACAGTTGTCAATCCAGTATTGAGATGGCTCCATATGAGGCTTTATACGGTAGGCGTTGTAGATATCTAGTGGGTTGGTTCGAGTCGGGTGAGGCTAGATTATTGGGCATAGGCTTAGTTCAGGATTCTTGGAGAAGATTAGGGTGATTAAGGATGGACTCCGTACATGCCATTCCAGTAAGTAGATCTATGTGGACCGGAAGGTTCATGATGTTTCCTATATGCTTGGAGAGCAGGTTATACTTCGGGTTACGCCTATGAAGGGCGTTATGAGATTTAGGAAGAAAGGTATGTTAAGTTAGAGTTTTATTGCACCTTTTGAGATATTTAGGCATGATAGGGAGGTTTCTTGTGCTTGCCGTACCTCCCAGCTTGGGAGGAGTTCATCCGATATTTTATATTTTGATGCTCCGAAAGTATCATGGCAATCCGTTGCACGTATTAGAATTCAGTTTATTCCATATGGAAAAGGATCTATCTTATGTTGAGGAGCCAGTGGAAATATTGGAAAAATAGGTTAGTAAGTTGAGGTCAAAGAACGTTGCGTCAATGAAGGTTTAGTGGCGGGGCTAGCAAGTTGAGGAGGCGACCTGGGAGACCAAGCAGGATATGCACATGCATTACCCTAATCTTTTCACTACTTGAGGTATATCTCTATGCACGTTCGAGGACGAACGAATGTTTAAGTGTTGGAGAATATGATGACCTGGCCAGTCGTCTTATGAGTTAACGCCCTGATCCTCTATTAATGTCTTTCCTTGTGTTTATTTCTACTATTTTTATTTGTTGGGATGTTTGATTTTAAGTTTCGTAGTGTTTTGGAACACTTAGTCTCTAAATAAGAGCTTATGTGTTTGAAAGTTGGCTGTAATCAAAACAGTGTGAAGACGACCTTGAAATGAAAATTCGATGGTTCTGGTAGCTACGTTGGATGACTTCGGTTTTATGGGTGTGTCAAGTTGTGTTCTGGAGGTCCCTAGCTAATTTAGGCTTGAAATGCCGAAAGGCTAAAATTAGAAGTTTTCGGTTCGACAGTGAGATTTTGATCAGAAGGTCGGTATGCAGTTTCGAAAGTTTAAGTTGCTCTATGGTTTTTAATATGATGTGTGTGAAAAGTTTCAGGTCTTGAATCCGATGAAAAATAGGTGTTTTGATGTTGTTTTGAGCGTTCCCAAGGTTGGAACAAGTTTGAGAATGACGTTACGGGATATTTTTATAGGTTTGGTTGAGGTCCCGGGGGCCTCAGGATGATTTTAGATGGTTGATGAAAGGATATTAGGGGATTTGAAGTTCTAGCTTCAGCAGTTTTTCCATCATAACTGCACATGCGATTTCAGTTCCGCAGGTGCGTAGCCGCAGAAGAGGTAGAGTAACCGCAGAAGCAGAAAAGGAGGAAAGGATGCAGGGTCCACAAATGCGGGGCCTACACTGTAGAAGTGACCCTGCATCTGCGAAAGGAAGACCGCATATGCGGAAAGTCAGGCCTTATGTGGAAGTGACAGAAGCGACAACGGTTCAACAATAGCGGGACTGAGACTGCATATGTGAAAATAGTTGGGCAAAAATATTAAATTTTGAGGGTTTGTTTTCAAAAGTTAGGAATTTGATAAAGCGCTCGGGAGAGAGCGGTTTTGAGAAGAAAGTGAAGAGGAGAATTGGGTTACAATTCTTTAATCCGTTGTAGTTATATTCCATCAATCTATAGTTAGTTTCAAAATTCAATTTTGGATTGGAGATGAAAATTGGGGGAAAATTTGGAAGAAAGTTCATAGACCTAAAATTTAACTTTTGATTAGGAATTTGACCTTAGATTTGGATAAATTTGGTATTCCTGAACTCGTGAGCGTATGGGGATTTTGAAAATTTAAATTTTACCTAATTTTGAGATGTGGGCCAAAGAGGCACTTTGCTTATTTTACCTAATTTCACGTATTAGCTTATAATTTCGTTATGGAATCATCTACTTAAAGTGTTATTTACAGTATGAAATTTAATTCACTAGTTTTGGGCCATTCAGAGTCGAGTACTCATGGCAAGAACGTGGTATATAGTTGGTTTGTCTATCCTTGTGTGGGAGACTCTCCGATTAGGATTGGTATTGTGATAATTAAAATATCTTGGACGTGAGGTGACGAGTGTGTAGTTGTGCTAATTGTTGAAAATCCTATTTTCATTAAAAATATCCTTAATTGTGTCTTTCCTTTCTTGCTTATACTACTTGGGATTTAAGCTGTTGTTAGCTTAAGAAAGCATGTCTGAAAGTCTTAATTGCTTATTTGCTCAGACTACCTTATTTGAATTATGTGCAGCACGCTAGGTTAGGAATAACTGTTTAGCCTTCATATGAAGGTCACAATCTATGACTATTCTTTATGTTTTTGCTATGTTTTTACATTAGGATTACGGAGGTGGGATTCTGATTGATCCCCCTTGATTGTTTATTTGGGACTACAGGTGTGAGATTTAGGTATATCCCCCTGTACACATATATGGAACTACGGGAATGCACCTGGTAGATTTACCCCATTACTGGGTATTTACATTTGGGACTATAGATCGGGATTTCGGTAGACCCCTATGCATTGATAGTTGGACTATGGGACAAGATTCCAAGAGATCCTTCGGATATATATGATGGACTATGGGACGGTATCCCGGGAGATCCACTGCATAGTTGTGATTGGGACTACAGGAAGACATCCTGGAAGATCATCGGTTGTTATCTCTGTGCTGAACTGTATTTCCTTTCTCTGGTTTTCTTGTCTCTATTCTTGTTGTTGTTCTTCGTCTATTTTGGCTACTTTACGGTTGCACTAAATTTTATTGTCTTATTCTACTCTATTATAACATATATTTTATTTAACTTCAGTAGAGCCCGAACCTTCCTCGTCACTACCCGACCGAGGTACGGCTTGGCACTTACTGACTACCGCTGTGGTGTACTCATTCCCTTTCTGTGCATGTTTTTCATGTGCAAATCCAGATACTTCTACTCGGTCCTATGACCCTTGAGGCGAGGTGACTGCTCCAAAGAGTTCGAGGTATATCTTCCGCGTCCGCAGACTAAAGAGTCCCTTTCTATTCTCGCTTTCCAGTATTACCCGTTTTGTGTTTTCTTTTCTTTATTAGATATTCTTTTGTTAGACACTATTACATATTCTAAGCCTTGTGTTTCATGAGATTCCAGATTTTGGAGAAGTGTATCAATTATTTTCATAATTGCGCCTACGGTTAGGGTTCCTCTGGTCCGGAGCCATAGAAGTGGATGCGTAACCGTAGAAACGGAAAAGGAGCAAAGGCAGTAGGGACTGCAGAAGTTGCCCGACATCTACGAAAGTATGACCACAGATGTAGAAAGTTGGGCCTTAAGTGTAGTCGCATATGTGACAATGGTTCCAGAGGACCGCAAATGCGGAAATAGCTGGGCAGAAAAATGAAATATTGAGGGTCTGTTTTGAAAAGTTGGGAATTCAATTTGGAGCTCGGGAGAGGGAGATTTTGGTAAGTTGAAAATTAGATCATTGGTTAACAATTCTTTAATCTTTTCTAGTTATATTCCATCAATCTATAGTTAGTTTCACCATTTAATTTCAAATTAGAGATGAAAATTGGTGGGGAACTTTGGAAGAAAGTTCTTAGACATAAAGTTTAACTTTTGATTGGGAATTTAACCTTAGATTTGGATATATTTGGTATGCATGAACTCCTGAGAGTTTGAAAATTCCAAAAATATAAATATTACCTGATTTTGAGAAGTGGGCCAGAGGGGCATTTTTGTTATTTTACCTAATTTTACATATTAGTTTGGAACTTCTCGATAGAATCAGTTACTTGAGGTATTATTTACAGTATGAAATTTAATTGAATAGATTTGGGCCATTTGCAGTTGAAGAATCGTGACAAGAACACGGTTGTGACGAACCAAGGGGGGTCATCACTTGTTTTCATACCATTATGTACTTTTGAGGCCAAGAAAACCCCATCTAGGGTTTCCTCGATTTGCTTGCACAGTCCGGGCACGTAGTCGGAAAGCTTAGATATGATTTTTTTGAGAAAAATGATAAATTGGGATATTAAATTGAATAGTATTTACTTCGGCCAACATTTTGGGTAAACGAACCCTGACTCGTGCATTGACGGTCCCTGAGGGTCCATAGGAAAATATGGGACTTGGGCGTATGCCCGGAGTCAAATTCCGAGGTTCCAAGACCGAGAAATGAATATTTCCATGAAATTGTTTTCTAGAAATAATTAAGGAAATTGGAAGTAAAATTTGATCAAACGATTATGGTATCGGGCCCGAATTTTTTTCTAGTGCCCGGTACCAGTCTTATATATAGATTAAATTCTTCCTATTATGTTTGGTTGAAAACGGACGTCGTTTGATGTGTTTTTGAATTAACAATTGAAATTTGATAAAAACTAGGATGAAATCGTGAATTTTGAGGCTTCATTCGATGTATATGATGTTATTTTGGTGGTTTGATCGCGCGAGTAAGTTAGTAAGATGTTTTTGAGGTTGTGTTCATATTTAGTTTAGAGCCCAAAGGGCTCGGGTGAGTTCTGGTTAGGAGTCAGAGTGCATTTTTTACCTTTAAAGTTGTTGGCATGAACTGGCTTGCAGGCTTCGCAATTGTGAAGCTTGCGTCGCTAATGCGAGTGGCCCTTCGCAATTGTGAAGTAAGCCCTGGCGAGCATTTCTTCACAATTGGAAAAATTGCTCAGGCTGCCAGTGATTGCAAATGCGATCGTTATGTCGCAAATGCAACCCTCACTTCGCAAATGCGAAGGTCCCGAAAATTGGAAGGGTTCGCAAATGGAAACATTGTTTCACATTTTCCATGTTAGCAGAGGTCAAGGTTCGCAATTGCGAACCCCAGTTCGCAATTCCGAACCCCAGTTCGCAATTCCGAACCCCAGTTCGCAATTCCGACATCTTCAACCTACAATGTTTATACTTAGTCAATATTTTGACATTTTTCACCCTATTTTAAAAACAAAGCTACTTTGGGCGATTTTCCAAGAATAAGACCTCTTCCAAATCGTTTGTAACTTGGTTTTTACTTATTTCTTTCAATCTTTTACATCATTTATGATTTTCATTGGTGAAATTGGAGGTTTGGTGTAGAACCTAGGTTTTTCTAAAATTGGGGATTTGGACTTCAATTTGAGGTCCGATTTCAAAGAAAATCATATATTTGCGTTCGTGGTAGAATGGGTATCTAGATTTTCGTTCGAACCTAGGATTTTGACCATGTTGGCTTGAGGGTCATTTTGGTCATTTTACCTGAGGGGAATACTCGAATCAATTGTTTGAGATTTTATTTACTATATGTAATTGAAATTAATAGATTTGGGATGTTTGGAGTCGCATACACGTGGAAAATGTGTGGTTTCAAGTTGAATTAGAGCTACTTTGAGGAAAGAGGCTTATCTAACCTTGTGTGGTGGACCTTTTCCCTTAGGATATGCTATTTGGTAATTGAGTGCCTTGTACGTGAGCTGACGAGCGCGTACTTGAGCTAATTGTTGAAAATCCGATTTTTACTTATGATATTGAAATTGAGTTTTCTTTCGTATTAGCATTATTATACTTTTAATTATAACCTGTGTGAGATTGGAAGAGCATGTCTAGTTGATTTAACTTGTCTACTTGCTTATGTTTCCCTTACTGTATTACATGAAGCATTTTATGCTAGTACTGCATGTTCGTTGTCTTTTGTACTTCCCATATGAATATTTCCTAGTTCTGGTTGCACATTTACATTGGGACTACAGATGTGAGATTCCGGTAGCTCCCCCTCACCCCTTGATTTTTTAAATTCGGACTACGGGTTATATTCCCAGTAGATCCCCCTGCACCTTTACTTTGGGACTACGAGTTAGATTTTCGGTAGATCCCCTTGCACATTTTCTCTAGGACTACGGGTTAGATTTCCGGTAGATTCCCCTGCTCATTAATATTGAAATGGAGTACATGATGGTATCCTGAGAGATCCTCGTTATTGGTATTGATATATAAATGGACTACAAGACGGCATCCTGGGAGATCCTTATTATTGGTATTGATATAGAAATGGACTAGAGGACGCTATCTTAGGAGATCTTCGTTGTTGGTGTTGACATGGAAATAGACTACAGGACGGTATCCTGGGAGGTCCTCGTAATTGGTACTGACATTGAGTTTTTTTACTCAGTTTTATATTATCCTCGGTGTGTTGATTGTTTTTTTTGTAACCTGACTTACTTCACAGTTGTATTTCATTATTTCTGCTTATTTAATGCTTTTGTCAGCATTCTTATTATATTGTTTAATCTCAATAGGGCCATGACCATCCTCGTCACTACCCGACCGAGGTTAGGCTTGGCACTTACCGAGTGCCGCTACGGTGTACTTATGCCCTTCTACGCATGTTTTTCATGTGCAGATCTAGGTACCTCCTCTCAGGCGTACTATCCTCGAGGCAGAGAGATCTAGCAGAGACTTCGAGGTATATCTGCCGCGTTCGCAGACTAAGAGTCTCTATTCTGTTCCAGCTTTAGTAGTTATTCTATCCTTTTGCTTCAGTTGCTTAGACATTCTAGAGTTAGAGTAGTATATTACATCTCCATTAGCCTGTGGTTCCTGTGAGTTTCCGGGTTATTGAATGAGATTTTAGACTTCCGCGTTTTATTTTTGAGTTGTATATGCCAAGTTTCATACCTCCTTGTACACACTACAACCTCGGCGATGGGCGAAGGTAAGGGAGTTTTAAAGGACAATCAAAAGGGGATTCATTTATTTAATAGATTTCAGAGTCGCCACCTAGGATAATTAATGGTGTCCCAAGTCACCTGTTTAAAATCCCGAATCGAGGAATGTTTGACTCTATTTAACAGTCTCCGAGCTAGAAATCCGGGTAAGAAATTTTATTAACCTGGGAAAAGGTGTTAGGAACTTCCGAGTTGCGTGGTTCTAGCACGGTTGCTCAATTGCTATATTCGTCTTAATTTTCTGATTTTAATACATGTTTAAGCCTATGTGCCTTTTAAACTTCAACCGCTTTTATTCAATTTAAGTAGGATTACAACGTTGTCAAAACACGCCTCGAGCCACGTAATATAAATGCACTCGTGGCTCTTGAAATATTCTAACAGCGTTAGGATTTGGATTTGGGTCACATGAATGTGCGCACTTGTATTTAGGAAATTAGATTATTAAAATAACGCGCCTAAACAAACTACGCATTTGTAATTTTGCGAGGGCCATGAAAATTCGCTAAATGCATGGCCTCGATTTCGAAAGATCAAAAGAACATTAATATGAGGGCCATGCAATGATATTTTGATTTTGCATGTCGCGCCTCCACTTATTCCAAAAACAATTTGCCAGACAAAGGTGTTGCTCAGCTCCAACTCCAAAGAACCTTTCATTTGCAAAATTAATTTGTTGTTCCAGGTATTGCAATAGCAATATTTCCTAAATGGAATCAACTTCACATTTAAAGCACATACAAGATGCAACAATCAAAGGCAGTGCTAAATTACCGGAGATATCTACAACCTATCAAATGGTTAGTAATTTTGAGATCCTATAAACGGTGGGCCTATTTCAGGATGTACATTTAAACCCCTTTATCTTTTAAACACATTAACAATCAAGCTTAAACACATTAACAACCAAAGTCTAGTATCGTTGACAAGTTTCAACCAAAGTTTATTCATAAACAGTTCACTATCCCCTTCTATTCTTAATTCCAACCTCTACAAACTAGTTAAGCTCAAACAAAAGCCAGTCCAGTGAGATACAACTTGCCTGCTTTGATATTCGATGCATTCATGCTTGTCTTTGTTTTTACTTGTTTATATACCAACAGCGTACGAGTCTCAAATGAACTCTGGTGTGCAATAACAAGAAAATTTGGCTCATGTATAATAAACACTATCTAAAAATCCGGTAATGGCCTACTCGTTTTTCATATCTTATACGGCCCAAATTTCTTAGTCAAATTCAAAAATGTAATCAAATGGATAAATCAAATAACACCTAATTACGGTTTGATAATGAACAATTCCGATTTCAAATATTAACACATGGCAATAGGATTTAACAACTAAAATTTCACAACAATGCAACTAATCACACTACTCCCGCACAGAAGTTACATATCTAATGATGTTTGATGATTCAACATCTGGTTAAGCAAATGGCTACTTAGAATGGTATACAAAACTCCATTACTAACCTATCTAAGCAGGCGTGCTGTTCTAACTTTCAAGCAGATTTAAAGATTATGCTCGATGTCTATTTAAACAATATTGGTTTTCAGATTACAGATATTCGACCAAAATTGGATCCCATGTTCATTTCAAACCAAACTCAAACACTAAAAGCATTATCACTGACCAATATTCAGACGTACATATATTCAAACTAAAACTCGAAATAAAGACAGAATTAAACTGTTCTAATGAGAATAAATGGCCACCATTATTAAACTCTTCCTGATTTCCATATCATTAAAGATTTTACAGCCGGTAAAGTAAAAATATTCCTAGAAATGAGAGTAAAAAGGTTAAGATTCATTAGTAGCAGTAACAATTAAACAGTAATTTATGATTAACTTTGAGCTCAGAAAATGATATGAGACAGTCCAAAACCAACTTCAAACTTAAAGTACACCAGCAAACATGAAGTAGACTTGAAGGAATTTTAACCCCAATGGTTCATAAATAGCTGCAGAAATTAAACAGTAGTCAAAACATAGATACAAAACCAATGAAACAGAAAAATCAGTGTAGCTCTTTTATTTGTATATCTTTTTTTTGGTTTTGAGCTCTTTCAATCTCTCCAATTTTAAAAATGTGTAACCTATGTATTTTGTAGGCTGTTTAGCTCTCTTTTATTTTCCAAATTTTCTCTTTTTTAGGTCTCTCAAGCCTGCCTTCTAGAGCAAGAAGGAGTGCCTTTATAGGCAAGCAAAATAGGGCATCCCTACAGTTTAGTTATTTCAACTTAGTCCCTCATTTGATAACTTGTTAACCAAGTTAAAAAACCAAAATTAACAAGAAATCCCTGCTAGAAGCTTCTAGGTCAGTTATGAAAGATTCCCCAACACAAAATACCTAAACTACCCTCGCTTGTCCTGTTATTAATTAAACAAACTGTGACTGACCCTTAGGCCCCCTTAAGTTTCCTTTGATGCAATTAAGACCCTAAGAGTTCCCACTAATTAACAACTAGGAGAAATAACAGGTTTCAAGAAAGATCAAACAAACCAATACTAAATTAGGTTAAACTTATAATTAGACCTGCAGGTATTGCTCAATGACCTAAGAATCAATACGACACACCCAGTAATACTTGAATCTATTCGGGAACTAATACGAATAAACTAGATTAACTAGATACAATAAAAAATATCTCTAAACCCTAACATGCCGCCATTTCCATTCTCTTAGTGAACAAATAATTCAACCTTGAACCTATGAGAAATAAAACTCAGAAAGGAAGAATTCAACAACAAAAAAAACACAAAAACTTAATGACTAAATATACAACCCAAATTATAAAAGAATGCTTAAAAACCAAGATCACATGATGAAAAAGAAAAGAGGATTACCTAAGAGAACATCTTCGACACTGGAATCACTCACTCAAATTGTCGAGCCAAAAGGTGAATTCGAACTACCGTTAATCGTTTGTTCTTAACAGGAAAAAATCGACTAACAGATGTTTTGAGTTCACCAAAGCCTCTTATGACCAAAAGATGCAAAAGGAAAAACATGGACTAGTGCTTCATATTTCAGATCCAAGATTCGAAGCGTTTGACAATGATTAGAGGGAAATCAAATGCATATTGGGTATGAGGAGATCAAAGCGGTTGTATGGTGTTATGCTGGGACTGGTTGGGTAAACTAGGGTTTTGGTGTCCTATTTCGATCTAAAATTCGAAGAGTATTGGGGTGATTCGGAGAAAATGGGTTGGGGATTCTAATTAAGGAAGGTGAGGGGAGTCCATGGTGTAGCAGCTGCAAATACTTCTTCTCTATACTTGTTAAAAAAATGAATCAAACTTTCTCACTTCACGTAATCTTTTTTTAAATTTATACTAGCCTATTAGGTGTAACAAAAAAGGGGCCCCCATAAATTTGGGGCCAAAACACTTGCTTTACTTGCTTTATGAAAGGGCCGCCCATGCCCATAAGAGATCATGGTTGCTTCACAGCCATCAATGTCTGTTAATGATCATCATTCTCATAGATTTGTACATATACATGGCCCAATATATGTAAAGAGAGAAAAGCTAACTAATGGACCTAATCTAATATACATAAATAAATAATAATTGGGCCCGGGACAGATTAGTTTCAGCCCATCTCTAGACTCCCAACAACCCCTCTCAAGCTGGACGGTGAGAGAACCCCCAACTTGCAAATATGGAGATGATGAGAAGGCCCACACATGGGTTTAGTGAAGACATCCGCGAGCTGAGAAGCATTGGAAGTGTGATATAAACCGATGGGACCTTCAGCAAGCTTGGTACGTACAAATTGACAATCCAACTCAATGTGTTTGGTCCACTCATGGAAGATAGGATTGCGGGGAAAATGAATGGTGGAGATGTTATCCTAATAGAGAGGAACATGAGAAGCAAATAAACTTCAAGATCAGACATGAGCCTGCATACCCAAGTGATTTCAGCCATAATGTTGCCCATAGATCTATACTCAGCTTCAGCTGAAGAAAAAGTGACCGTTGCTTATTTCTTGAATTTCCACCCAATGAGACTGCCACCAAAGAATAAGCAGACAAAGGAGCCATTCCTTGTTTCTTGGATTTCCACCCAATGAGACTGCCACCAAGGAAAAGCAGAAACCAGAAATATCAGGGCAGGAGCTCCAATCACTATCACAATGAGCATGCAAGGATCGATCATGAGAGTTCGAGAAAAAGAGGCCAAAATCTGAAGTGCTTTTGAGATACCTGAATAGGCGCGAAGTTGCCTTCATGTGAGGAAATCAGGGCTGTTGCATGAACTGACTAAGATGTTGCACAACAAAATTGAGGTCAGGCCTAGTATGAGTGAGGAAATTAAGCTTACGAATGAGGCTTCTATAATCTTCAGGATTAGGGAGAGGATCCCCTTCGTTAGCCTTTAACTTTACATTTAACATAAGCGGACAAGTTACAGCAGAACAATCAAAAGATTTATAAGTAGCTAAAAGGTCATGAATAACATTTTTCTGATGCAGAAGAACCCCAAAAGATGTAAGAAGAACTTCAATCCCAAAAAAGTAATTAAGAGAGCCAAGATCTTTAATTTTAAATTGAATGTCCAAAAAGGCCGTGAGAGAATAAATTTCAGAATCATCGGTGCCACTCAACATATTATCATTCACATATACAACTAGAATAACCATAAAGTTTTCAGAACCCCTAGTGAACAAAGAGTAATCATTGAGTGAATGTACATAGCCCCTAGAATATAACGCTTGAGATAATTTGGCATTCCACTTCCTGAAAGCCTGCCTTAATCCATATAAAGACTTTTGAAGCTTGCAAATTAAAAGAGCAGAGGTAGAAGAAGATCCAATAGAGAGACCAGGAGGAAGTTTCACAAAAACTTCGTCATCAAGATCACCATGCAAGAATGCATTGTTGACATCAATTGGAACATAGGCGAACCTTGCTTGACAACCATAGCAATTAGGGTCTTAACAGTAGACATTTTGACAATAGGTAAAAAGTCTCATGGAAGTCGACACCCTCCATCTGAGTGTCATCCCTTACAACTAATCTATCCGTATACCTCTCTTATTCCTATCAGCTTTACAATTTACCTTCGAAACCCATTTCATCCAATAAGTTTTTTCCATGGGGCAAATAAAAAACTTTTCAAGTTTTGTTAGCCTCCAAGGCCTCAAATTCCTTCCTCATATCATGTTGCCACTCAGGGATAGTTGCTGCCTGGGAGTAGCGAGGCTCAGGAACATGAAGTTGAGCAGTAGATGGAGCATCATGACTAGATAGAGGTACTGGAGAAGAGGAATGGCAATTAAAATCATGAAGAAAAGTAAGGGGGTGGATCTAGAAGATCTTTTCAAAGGAAGAATAGAAGTATGAGAGGAATAAGTAAAAGGAGTGGAAGAAGGTGAAGGAAAATCGGAATAAAAAAAAGGAGAACTAATAAGGGAGGAAGGAGCATGGGAAGAAGAAGAAGAAGAAGGAAAAGAAGAAGAAGAAGAAGAAGAAGAAGAAGAAGAAGAAGAAGAAGAAGAAGAAAAGAAGGGGATGAAGATGAAGATGTCAACAATGCACTGGGAGCTTCTCCCAGACTTGGAATCCCAAACGGACATCGATATCACTAAAATGCACTTCAACCCAAACTTATAATTTTTTTTTTCAAAATGCTACTTTCCACAATAGGCGCCAAAATGCTCCTGGGTCGTCTAAAATCTGATCCAGGCATACGCCCAAGTTCGAAATCGTCATACGCACTTGTTGGAACCTTCAGATCCCGGTTCCGAGGTTGTTTATCTAATCTTAGTTAGTTCTTTCAATTTTAAGCTTCTGAAATGAGACTTCTCTTTCCAAATTAACTCTGGACTTCCCAAAACTTAATTCTGACCATGCGTACGAGTCATAATACCTAAAATGAAGTTGTTCATGGTCTCACACTGCTGAACGATGTGCTAGAGCTCAAAACAACCAATCGGATCGTTACAACACCATTAATTTCATTCTCTTCGAAAATCATATTGATGGTCAGTCGATAAGGGTCTTCCCTTATCTTCGAGGGTTCTTCAGTGTCTCGGTTGCGACCGTAATTGTTCTTGGCTCAGTTGCCCAAGAGCTCTCCGAGATGGACGCTATTCAACAGTGTTACTACCATGTGAGCACCTAAGTTTTGTCCTACATGAAAATAACTCCTAGAAGTAAACAAAAAATATTTTTTAAAGGGATTTAAGAAGATTTTTCTTTATTTAGTTGCATTTCATGCATTTTAATATTTTAAATTATAAAAAAATCATAAAACATGTCACTTTTTAATGTCATGTCATTTTAGGTCTAATTTGCATTTATGAATTTAATTGCATTCATTAAACCAAAAAAATTGCTACAGTAGTCATGTCCACATTTTAGCTTTTAGTTTTAAATTAATTAGAGTTAAATTAGTAAAAATACGTAATATTAACTTTATAAATTAATTTAAAATAGAGCCTAATTTAGGATTTTATTTAGCTTGTTTAATTAATTCAATTAAATTTCTAAAATCAAAAGAAAAACAAAGAAAAGAAGTAGATTTGGTTTCCAATTTCGGATCTTAACTTGAAGCCCAAAAATTCTAAATTATCTAAGCCCAAAACATTGAGCTCATATCCATTTTTCATTTGACCTAACCTAATTTCTACCCCTATAAAATAACTCCTACCTCCTAAAATGAAAAAAAGAGCTAGAAGAAGAGACCCCTCCTTTCAAAACAGAGACGGCGCTGCTCTCTGCCATCTTCAATAGAGATGAACGACTCTCCCCTTTGGATAACAAAAAATCTTAGCTTTCCCTCTTCTTCTACACCCACAAGCAGTCTTCTCTATTTACTCTTGGCCCTCTGAAAAGTATAGTTAAGAATAAATTTTGCAATTCAAAAGCTCTACCTTATACTTGAAAGAGCAAAAATTCCGAAAGAAGAAAGAAAACAAACGAAAATAGGACAGAAAAGGAATTTCTGCAATAGTATGTCTTCCGAAGAGAAGAGGGGTTGCTCTGATGGTAAGCAACCTCCACTTCCAACCGAGAGGTTGTGAGTTCGAGTCTCCCCAAGAGCAAGGTGGGAAGTTCTTGGAGAGAAGGATGCCGGGGGTCTATTTGGAAACAGCATCTCTACTCAAGGGTAAGGGTAGGGGTAAGGTCTGCATACACACTACCCTCCCTAAATCCCACTAAGTGGGATTATACTGGGTTGTTGTTGTTGTTGTTATTACGTATGTCTTCTATAAACTTGTATTTATTTTTTCAGATTTGGCTTAGCATAAAGGTTCATCTTCTTTTGTCATTGAAGTTCATGTTATTCCTGCTCAAGTTTCATGACTACGTTGATGTTTGATGTCTTTCCGTACTCCAAATTTGTGCACAAAAAATGCAAAGAAAGTGATATTTTCCCTTTTTGGTCGCTTTTTTTTTTTACTTCTTAAAATTTAAAATCTATTAGTTATTTTGAAGAATATTGTTGCACCTCTGCTGCTCTAATGAACGCCGTAGATGCAAATATATCAAATTTTAACATTGTTGATTTTATTATGCTTTAGTATTTAATGTTCTTTTGCCACCTTATCCCCCAGGAGAGTAGAAGCTATGTTACGACTACCGATTGAATCTAAGTGAAGATTTTCAATTAATATTATCTCCTGGTATTGTTGAAACAGATCCACGCTAGGCAGATTATGAGACTTTGTCTAATTAAACGACTCATGAACCACTATAGTTTGCTTTAGTTGAGCATAATTCTTTTATAAATAAGTTTAGGCATACATTCGCACAACTTTAATCAAATTTTCTTAATTTTTAATAAAACGTGATTAATTATTGAAATAAAAACACAACTCTCTTTTGTTAAAATAGGTGATTTGTGTCATGCCAAGCAAAATTTATAATTCATGACCTTCATAAGATTAGATTAAGAACTAATAGTTATAGAAATGTTTTGAGATGTTCCATAAATAAATTAAATCATCCATGGCCCTCACAAGTGTTGCTTTTAAAAATTGAATAATTGTAGTTTGCTTTAGGTTTAATTTAGAATAGTATTGTGATTATTTATACGTTCGCATAAAATAATTTATGAATTTAATTTTAAAAGTAACTCGAGGAATGCGTTCGCACAACTTTAACCAAATTTTTCTTAAAAAATAAACAAAACATTATTAATTGTGGACACGCTCGTGTGACATGAATTTTGACGTGCCAAAGGAAGAGAATATACGTACGTGTAACTCAATTCTTAAATTACGAACAAATCAAGCGATTAAAAGTTGTCAATAGATAAATGCTCATAGGTTCTAAAATAAGTAATTAAACAATTTAAGCCAAGTATAAATTGCTAAGCGACCGTTCTAGATCTACAGAACCGGAGAATGTCTAACACCTCTTCTCAGGTTAACAGAATTCTTATCTAGATTTTCTGTTCGTAGACTTTTAAATAAAGTCAAAATTTTCCTCAATTTGAGATTTGAAAATAAAGTAGTAACTTGGGACACCAAAAAAATAAATTATCCCAAGTGGCGACTCTGGAAAAATAAAATATCTCATTTCGATTAATATCATTTTAATTGAAAAGTCTCCTGTATCCCATACGGGTGATAGAAAAGGAAGTGTGACAGTTCTGACGACTCCGCTGGGGATCATAACCCAAAACTTCAGGTTCAAGGATCAAGAATTCGAGCTTGTTAATGTAATTTTTACTTGCTTTATTTATTATTGATACTACTATATTTTGTGGACCTAATGTGCTAAATGCCATTTATTTACCGCTTTGATATTACTTGAACAGTATTTAAATGTCTTCTTACGCCTCTATTCTGAGTCTTCTAAAAGACGGTGCCCACGTTCGTATAGCTCACCCTTTATATTCGAAGTTATACCAAATAGAACGAAGCTGGACCAGCAATGAGGTCTCGCAAACTTTCATGCTCCCGGTACGTTGCCTTTTTTCGGGGGTAAGCCAGGTCTAGAATACAACCCTAAGTTTAAACTTAGAATAACATAACCTCATGTCGGATCCCTAGTAAGAATGTTTATTTGTATCACGTGAATTTGACGTTGGGGAGTCAATACTGGAGTTAGGTCCTTCTAGGACGGGTGTACCCACACCAACCGACCATCCTGATACATCATATATGCTACATTAATATATATTTATTTCGGGTTACGTGTTGATCTACTAGGAAAAGAAAATCAAGAGAAAAATCAAGAGTGAGGCATGATAGAAAATTCACCCAGTTTTTAAAATTCCGGTATTTGAAATGCCTCAAAACTCTGCCAAAATTTAAAAAAAAAAAAAGAAAGAGAGAAAGGATAAAGTCTTTCAAGAAAAAGAGTGAGTCAAATATCACGCTTTTTTCAATTATGTCAAAATTGACTGAACTACGCGGGTCTGATTCTCACCAGATGTGAGATATGTAGAAAAACCTCATCGGTTCTGACACCAATTTTTAAAAATCCAAAAAATATTTTCCTTTAGTTGCTTCTTTAAAAATTTTTCCTTAAAAAAGCAAAGAAAAAAGAAGAAGACGTTTTTTAAACTCAAAAAATAATTTCCTTCTTTGTGAAGTCTTTCATACTAAAAAAAATCAAAATCATAATTAAAATACGAGTTTCCTTTATTTTCAAGTATTTTTCTCAAAAACTCAACAAAAAAAAAAGAATTAAAAAGATCTTTTCCTTGTTTAAAAGTCTTTCTTTCAAAAAATAATTTTGAAAAAATTGAAGTCCAAAAATATTTTTGCTTTTCTCTAGAAGTATTTTTGTAATTAAATTAAAAACTCAAAAATTCAAAGTATGTTTTTAAGTCCCTCTTACAAAAATTAAGAGGAAACATGCAAAATTCAAAAATATTTTTTTCTTCTTTAGAAAAAGAGAAAACAAATAAAAAATTCAAACAAAAATATTCTTTTTACTTTTAAAATTCCCAAAGTTCAAATCAAAAGCAAATGAATGTTTAAAAGTCTTTCTTTCAAAAAATAAAACTAAAATCAAAATCAAAAAAATTATATTTCTTTTCCTTTTTTAAAGAGGTATGACACATCTCCTCCCGCAGATGTCGACACTCCCTATATCTCTAACCATGAGCCTCATGATATTCGCACCATATGTTGGGATCCCTATGGTTGGGATCAGATCAGATTTGCTTTAGGAATTGCGCTTCTTTGATATTTCTCATCTGCAATACCAACTCCTCTATGCTGATGATGAAATTGTAATATGATAATTTAGGATAAGTGGAATTTTGGGTCCCGATACCTCTTTTTCCTGTAATAATATGTTGTTCCATCCACTGTCAGTTCTTCTTCCAGGAGCGAACCTATTTGAGGATCGGAACCTTTTACTGCTGCGTCCTTCGGCTCTTCTGTAAGGCAAAAAATAGCCTTTAGAAGATCATCGGTCCGCATCAAAATCATCCTTGAGCTTATTCTGGTTCTTTTCTCGATCCCGTTCTTTGGTTGATGTCAGGAATCCGTGCTGATCATCTTCTATCCTTATCTTCAATTCATAGTGATTATGGACATCCGCCCATGTGGTATCTTAAAATTCGAGCAGGCTTTCCTTTAATTTTTGGGAGGCATATGAGTTTCTCGAGTTCAAACCCTTAGTGAATGCCTCGGCTGCCCATTTGTCTGGTACAACTGGTATTAGCATCTCTCTTAGTGGAATCTAATAACAAACTCCCCCAATAATTAGGACTCACCCTGCGCGATTTTGAATATGTCTGCCTTCCTGACTTGTCCCTTTATGGCCCCGTCATAGGCCTTAATGAATGAATCTATAAGCATTTCAAAAGTGTCAGCCAAATGCTCAGGCGAAACATTTTCAGTAGAACCGACTTAATCTCATGTTGAGCCAAGTCATTCACTTTCACTGTTGTTGTATAAGTTGTGATGTGTTCCTGGGGATCCGAGGTCCCATCGTACTTTGGTATGTCTGGCATCTTAAACCATATTGGAATTAATTTTTGGTGTTGCACACGATTTGAACGGTAGCTCAGAATACTTTTTCGAATTCGAGCCCTTCAAAACTGGTGGTACACTAGGAATATGGTCCATTTGGGTGTGAAAATCCTTGCGTTCTGATCCATCCGATCATTCATCTCCCTCATGAATCTCATGAGTTCAATTTTGAAAGGACCATTATCGTTGTCGTTTACGAATATTCTATTGGTTCCCCCGGCTCCGTCAAAACCAACCTCACCTTCGGGGTATTGGTATCAACTATTTGAGCCATTTGATTTGTAGGACCGCAGAGAGGAATTGGGCCTCTTCAGTTTGTGTTTTTGGAAGCACCTGATAATGCTTACTTGAATTTTGTGATGACATGGTCTTGTCTTGAATGATGGCCCATGATGGCTTTCTATTGCTTGCTTAAGATCTTTATTTTTTCTGCAACATGTTCGTCATCCACATCATTGGAAGTTGGTTCCAGCATATGTTAGAGATATTGTCTGCCATGGGCCAGGGTTGCCACATCCCCCTTCATTGCAAGTGTCACTGATTGAATCCTCATGTTGAGACAGATTTTCATGCGCCTCAACGTTTTGTATGATGTTTGACATCGTTAGCTATCATTTTCGTTTTTTATTATAAAACAATGAATCAAACGAGTTAGTAATAGATGCAAGGATCAACTCAATTACACAATTCTTTAATCCCCATGGTGGATGCCAAACTATTTACCCGTAAAATAATATAGTTAAATTTGTTACGTGATTTTCAGACAATCAAATTGATTTGACTAAAAAATAATAAATAAATTAGACTAGAAATAACACTTAACATTAAAATCAAAGGAAATTACAAGCCTGGTTCCGAGTGCGATGCCTCCGAGGACAGAGATAGGAACAATATATAAGAACAAGTAAATTTATCTTATTGAGCTTGAGAATAGAATGTAGCGGAAATTATGCCAAGAATTTCTTTTCCTTACAATGGCTGTTGAGTCTACTATTTATAACTATACCTAATGAAATAAGATCCTATGAGCAATCCCCTCTTATATAATAATAAAGAGCGTCATTGATGAATATGTAACAGCAGGACATGAATACAAATATTCTTTGCAACGACTGCCTATTTAATGCTAGGGAATCTTCATTGACAAGAATTTGATTCTGATTACGTTGATCATGCTTCTTTCGGAGTCAGCTCAATATTGATTGCAGCTATTGTTCTCGCTAGTGGTTACAAGGCAATTTGCTTTTTACCTGTCTTTGATTCTACGTGTCATGCTGCCATTTGATCATTTAATGTTTTGTAAACCAATTTTACCCTATACACCCCTTTTCTATTTTAAAAAAAACAAATCTTACCACTCATTTTCTATTTGTAATTGAATCTTACTTTCAAACCAAAAGAAACCTGGTTAGTTGTTTCAAGTTATTAGATGATCATTTGCTCATTGGTATAACAACTAGCAATGCAAGCATGTAGGAGTTGCCGCTAAAATTTGGATTTTCTGTTGATTTGTTTCGGATGTGAAGATAGGTTAGTTGGAACCTAAAGTCCCGTGGGATGACAAGTCTAAAAAATATGTTTCTAAAAGTATGGATAATAAGTGTTAGCAGCTATATGGGGAAATGATTTACCATGTAAGCTAGGAATAAAAAATTATTTCTAAGGAGTAAATTTTAGGATTAGGTGTCATACGAAAACTAGTAAAAAAATCTTGAATAATGATAAATCAGATAATAAAAGAGAAATATATCAAAAGAGACAAATACTTAACGTGATTCGGTCAATTGACTTACATCCACTGGCAGAGATGAGCAAATATAAAAGACAATACAACATATAGAGAGGACAACTTCATAAAGAGGCAAACATAAGTGACAAATTAATACTTGTCTCGAAATTTTCCCCTTAAACAAGACTCTGAAGCCCCTTACGACTATATTGTGAATGTTGTTGAATGAGAAAGAATGATCCTTATTAATTTATAGAAGTCAAAACATTTCCCTCCAAGAAAAAAACTAGCAAAATATGGAAGAATTATATTTTCCTTTCATAAAATAAAAATTAATTATGGTAAATTGTTATACTCCTTTCAAAAATAAAAAATCAAATATTACAAAAAATCACGACAAATACCCAAAAAAGAAGAGAGAGATCATTCTTATTTATTTGGGATGAATTACAATGGAATAGAACCCTATACTTATAGGGAGATGGAGATTTATCCGCCAAGTAATAAACTCTACAATCTCTCTAAATATATACATTCACCATAAATAGAATTCTATTTATAACACTCCCCTTGAATGTCTATTCAACATATAATGTGTCTCATTAAAACCTTAACTAAACTAAAACCCGGTGGGAGAAAAATTCTAGAGAAGGAAAAAGAGTACACATATCTAACAATACGCCTTTTGGTTGCCTCATACAAATCTTGCAAGGAAAACTCAGTAGGACAAAACCTTGTAAGATAAAAAGAGTACAACGCTTATTAACTCCCCTTTATGAGAGCATCAATTCACATCTTTAAGAATTTGCATTCCATACTTGTGCACCATCTTCAAAAAATGCCTTGAACAAATTTGTTTCACCTTGAAATCATCATTCTTAATAGATATATTGTCTTCATACGATCTTGTTGGAATCGTCAGTTCAATATCTTCACATAGAGGTAAAAACTCTTGCTATCATATTATCATGCTTATAGTTATAGCAATATACTTTTGTGCACAAATTGCACTGAGGAAGGTTTACTTCATGATCAAGAATATTATATGCTTCAAGCAACTTAAATCCTTCATGGATTTTCAAATAAGTTAAGTCATATAAGCCATATAAATCAACTTTAGATTTGTATTAAGATTTCATGCCATGTCAGACATATAAGATACCTAAAGGTGATAGAACACACCATTGTCTTTATACTTTCAAGTATTTGAACTACATGTACAAAATTACATGTCTTTCATATTAAATCAATTCTATTTGAATTGTGTATCGTCTATTTGGCCAATTTTTTGTATCTGTCTCGATAATCTTAACATCCCCATCTATATTTAGCCCTATGATAGATGTCATCGACGAACAATTTATATCGGTTCCAACGTTTTTCATCAAGACATATAACAGAGATCTCTCCATTCATATAATCAGGTACCTAAATCTCTCATGAGATTTTATGAAGTGTTATGCCATGTGATATTCTATATCACTTACCTCCTTTATTATGATTATTTTGATCATTTTCTCATCTTCTTTATTAAGAAATTTATTTGAAATCGATTTGTCTATACGCTTTAAGCTTACCATAGACTTTGTCCTTCTAAGACTTAATAGAAACATTTACAATAAGAGTGTAGTTACTTTCTTTAGGTCAGCAAATGCATCTAAAATACTTTGCAATATATTGCTGATGGATTATCTTTTTATGAACTTCAAGTTCATATTATCGTATTCGAGGTCTAGATATTCAAATGATAATTCATTCCACATAATTTTTTCTCAACTGTTTATCACGTCTCGCCCTCATGTTAAGAAAACTAACGTGTTTCCTCAACTTTGAGAACCCATCTTTGTGCTTTATGGTGCTAATCAAAATATACACCGTACATCAATAATATTGAGATGGAATTATTTAGTTTCTAACCCTGAACCACTTGTGAGGGGAGAATGTAATATACTTTCGTATATAACCTATATCAAACTGATATAAATAACTTTGTTCTCATAAGCAATTGTTTAGCTATTAAGCGGAGGCACTAAATAAATTATTTTTCTAAACCAACTGTGATGTAAACCAACTTATCAAGATGAACTATCTTGAATAAAAAAAATCTGGAAATCATACTCTAAATCAAATTATAGAGCAAGTTACCTTGCAAATACTATGTTGCGAGTTAATAATAATTGCACATGTAACCATCTCATAGATGCATCTTATGTGATATACACGGCAGGTGAATGGGCCCATATTCACCTTTTGAAATTTCAAGCATTCATGGGATTCAATCCCAATATTAGTTGGTCTATTAATTAATAAGAACAAGCAATGTAAGAGAATTCATAAAGAACTTTCTAGTTCTTTAATATTTACCCATGTGAATTCTCTATTATTTTTGCACATCATGCTTAAATTGATATGGCAAAACTGATTATTCCAACTGAATAATTATCAATATTGATAAACTTCATATTTACACCATGACGTGTGCAATAATCAATAAACTCCAAGTTTATTATTATATGAGTTTTAAATCAATAGATATCCACTTTATTGTGGTATTTTTTTTTTTTTGTGTCATACAAACTGTAGAATAAACGGGGTAGCTTTTTATATACATGTTACCCCGCTACAAGTTGTAGTAATAGAAGATATTAAATCTTTCCTTTATTTATAGTCTCAATATAATCAGCCTTTTTCGCGTGTACTTTGAAAACTGAATAAGTTTCTTTGAGATTTACTACAATACAATACCTTATTAGCAATCAATTGTGTTTCTCCAAAATAATATAATTGGCTCTTGCAGAGTTCTCAATTAATTTGGTAGTACCACATATTCATCGACACCCATATGGTGAATATCTCTTTTAAGGAGAAAGTTATACCATAATGGTCATGGTCAAAATTATATGCAAGATATGTTTCTTGTATTAATTTGTCTTTTAATAATCACAATGCCACAATATTTTGGCGTACAATAAGTATATGACTAATGACCATTTATGTCATAATAACGACATTATTTTCTTATATCATCTCAAACCTCCTTCTAGAGGTGACTGTGGTATATTCACTACCACTAGCACGTTCATATTCTTCCAAGAATTAATATGAATTCATAAATCAGATGTTGTCACATTCACATCATGAATGCACCATAATCATCTATATGTGCTTTATAAAATCTCATGTCAAAATCAATGACACACATTGCTTTCACAAAGTGAAGGATTATTTTGAGAATCCTTATTATTCTCATTACTCAATGATTATGATTATAATTTATTCGTCTATTGCCACGTCCACATCCACTGATACATTCATAGTAGTAATTTTTGTCTTCTTTCAGACTTATCACATACTGCTATCATATTCTCTAAAGGGAATGAGAATGGAGCAAATTCATTGGGAAGGATTTTCAATTCTTTTCCCACAATCATACATGAATTTGATCATGGCAATGCATAGAAATTTTACCACTTTGGGTGGTTATAATTTCTTTCAAACTCCATTAGAGTTGCAATCACAAGTTATCGTCTTTGCTTGTATTTATAATCAAATTATAAAATGTCAAGAATTTGAAAGAGAAAAGTAAAATATTTACCTTAAATCCAGAATTTAATCATGAAGGAAGTTTATAGAACAATTAACGATCATTATGCTCAATCCCGAAGATTTTACTCAGTTGGTTAGAGTCTCGTGCTGATAACATGTTATAAAATAATAAAAGAAGAAAAACAGTAATACAGAGAAAAGTAGAGAGAGATAATTCTTATTGATTTGGGATGAATTACAATGTAATAGAACCCTCTATTTATAGGGAGATGACGACGTAGTCACCAAGTAATAAACCCTAAAATCTCTCTAAATATAGACATTCATCACAAATAGAATTCTATTTATAACACTAACATAAACGTACATAATGATGAAATAGTTATTACGCAAATAAAAAAGGAGATAGTATAACTGATAGACTTGCTTAAACTGCCTAAAAGAGTGCATAGAAGTAGAGGTTTTTTACAATGACTATTGTGTAATTAGTTGATTGAGGCCTAAGTTTCATGGCACCCCCTTAAGGTGGTTGAGTGCCTAGGTGATCTTTATATGTATTAATGTTTATGTATTGTTATCAATGGTAATATTCGCTCTTGCTATCAAAAAGAACAAAAGCATGTACGGATATGAAACTGGAGTTATAGACTAATATATAGTTGCTATTTTCACACTCATTTGGGTGTAAGATTCTTATTCTATCACGACCCAAATTCAGAGACGGTCATGATGGCGCCTCTCGTGAGGACAAGGCCAGCCAAATAAATCCAATTCATCCTTTTTAACAATTAAACAGTTCATAAGCAGTCAAAATATGATTTAATAATGATAATAATTAGAGGGAGTACAATCCAACATAGCCCAAACCAGTATGTCACAAGTCACGAGCATCTATTAAAGTATGAATATAGTTCTACAAGGTCTAAATATACAAGGAACAGAAGTTATGAACAAAAGAGAGCAAAAACGGTGTTGCAGATGCTGGCGGTCACCTCGCTAAACTCCTTTAGCTCTGCCTCCAATCAGCCAAAACCCGCTACCGGGTGAATAAATACCTGTATCTGCACAACATGTGCAGGGAGTAAAGTGAGTACTCTAACTCAGTAAGTAATAAAGGTAAATAATAACTGAGCAGTAAGAAATCACGTAAGGCAAATCATCATGCTGAATAGAAGCAGTGTAAAACCTATTGAGAACAACAACGCCTTAGCTCTGTTTTAACCTCTTTTGAAAATGACTTTTCAAACAATTATGTAAACGAATGCAAGACAACTATTGCAGATAAGCACGAAAATTCGCCCCTCGGGCTCAACACTCACTCAGCAAAAAATGCCCAGCAATCAGGTAAATATCACATGAAATAGCACAACTACAGATAATTACAGACAATTAAACAAGTAAACACATAAAATAGTACGGGTACCACTGCGGTGTGTAGCCAGATCCACATACTGCTACGGTGTGCATCCCGATCTATTTAGTGTCGACGGTGCTTATTATGGGTGTGCAGACTCTGGGAGGGGCCCCTTACGTCCCAAGCGCAATATCAAGACATCTCGTGGAATCAAATCTAGGACCTCGACCTCATGTCAGTATCAATATCTCACTACTGCGGCGTGCAGCCCGATCCAAAAGTCTACTCATAACACAGGCCCTCGACCTTACTCAATCAAAAATCACGTAAGCCCCTCGGGCAACAGTAAAACATGATGGTCAACCAAAAAATATTGTTGGAAATATCATTTCAAGTGTTAATGCAAAGAAAACTTGGCTGAGTTTTGAAACCAATGGAAACTACATGACTGAGTTCAAGTATAAAATCAAAACGGTGAGAAAATACAACAAATCATCCCCGGAGGGGTTCAAATAGCTAGAACGAAGCCTAAATATAGAAATCAGCCCAAATCATGATGATAACAAATAAGTTTCACTCAAATACATAGTAAAAATCATCAATCGATACGGACCAAGTCACAATTCCCAACGGTGCTCTACCCCACGCTCGCTATCCGATGTGCAAGTCACCTCAATATAGCACTACGATATTCAATCCAGGGTTTCAAACCCTCAGAACATCATTTACAAACATTACTCACCTCAAACGGGCGAAATCTCTAGTTCGCGACGACTTTCCCCTCAAATCGGCCTCCACACACGTCGAATCTATCCAAAATCACAACGAATTGTCACAATATGCCAAGGAAACAATACCCAATCGAAAACAATAGAAAAATATCACAAATATCGAAAATATTAAAACTCGAGCCCTAGGCACACTTCTCAAAACTCAAAAATTTTTACATCAACGGGTTCCTTATCTCCACGAGTTTATTCATATCAAGAACTCTCAAATCCGAGATCAAATGGCCTATCAAATCCCAATTTAAAATCTCCAGTTTCCAAGCCCTAGTTCTTCCCCTTTTAGCTAAGTTTTCATGAATTTTTAGGTTAATTCCACAATTAACTCAAGTTTTAAGATCAAGATTCTTACCTCAAGTCGATTCCTCTTGAATCCCTCTTTCATTTCCTCCAAAAATCTCCAGAAACGAGCAGCCATGAGTGAAATATGACCCAAAATCGTGGATGAAATGAAGTGATAACCTTCTGCCCAGCACTGACCTTTCCTCTATGCGATCGCGACCCAAGGCTCGCGATCACGAAGCACAAAATTTCGGTCTCTCAAAATAACCCTATGCGAATGTGACTGAGGCCCTGCGAATGCGATGCCTTTCATTCCAAACCTACGTGAGCATAAACCATATGATACGAACGCGAAGAACAATTCTACTAGGCCCCCCAGATCCTCTTATGCGAACGTAGATTCTCCCATGCGAACGCAAAGCTGGACCATCAAACTCACTACGATCGCGAACGCCCAACTTTGAACGCGATGAAAAAAACTCCCGCCTCCCAAATTCCTCTTATGCAATCGCAGCCCCAGACTCGTGATAGCCAAGGCCAAAATATCCCTACAACAGCTGATGCAGTTTCTGCAATTCTTAAAGTCCGAAACTTCCCGATTAGCTATCCGAAATCGCCCCGAGGCCCCCGGGACCTCAACCAAAAGCACCAACACCTCCTAATACATCATTCACACTTGTTCCAATCATCAAAACACGTCAAACAACATCAAAACCATCAAATTACATCAAATTCAAGCCTAAGTTCTTCTAAAACTTTCGAAACACGCTTTTAATCGAAAACCCAACCAAACGACGTTCGAATGACCTAAAATTTTGCTCCTCCATAAAAAATAACAGAACGAAGCTACAGAAACTCTCGGAATTCCATTCTGACCCTTGGATAAAAATCTCACCTATCAACTAGAATTCGCCAAAATACTAACTTTGCCACTTCAAGCCAAATCCTTCCACAGACTTCCAAAATGCATTCCGATCACGCTCCTAAGTCAAAAATCACCTAACGGAGCTAACCAAATCACAAAAATCCTGATCCGGGCTCATATACAAATAAGTCAAATCTTGGTCAAACCTTTCAAATTTTAAGTTTTTTTTTAAACTAAGAATTATTTTTCCAAATTCATTTTGATTAACCTGAAAGAAAAACCGACGATCTTTATAGGTCATAATACACCACATGGGCCAAATCATGCTCAAGAACTGGCGATTAAATTGCAAAAGGTCAAAATGACCAGTCGGTTCGTTACATCCTCCCCCACTTAAACACACGTTCGTTCTCGAACGTACCTAGAGTTGTTCTAGAAGCCAGCCAATAGCTGAATAACTTTACCATGCATATACCCGGGGGTGATCCCACGTCACCCTATCTCATATAGGTCTGATAGCACATTATAACTGAAATTATACAATCCAATCTAGCCCATAAACCTTAGAACCACATTTCCACTTCTGAACCCATCAATACGATCAAAACCTCACACCTATACTCTGAATGGTCCCGAACTAGCTGTAATAACCCAGGCCTGCTACCTCAGGTGCAATTATATGAGATACCACATAAGTCAAACACATGAAGCGATAATCTTCCATTCACAACAGGTGCACACAACTCCCGGATACCGGTTGAAAAACTCTTATTAACTAAAGTTTCATTCCATCACTCTTATATATATAATGCCAATGATAGCTAAAACACACAGTAAACCATAACCATTTCTCATATCAACCATTCATAAGGTTTTTTCTCCTCTGGCAATTACCATGGCAAATTTTGAACCGAACCTTGATATTTACTCATCAAATATGCTGAAATAGAATCCATTTGCGTTGATCAATGATCCCAATGATCTCTTCTGACCAAGAACCACTCTGGAAACACGACACATCAATACAGGCCTAAGCCACAAATGGCATAATACGTCCACTAGTAAGCAACCGTCCGAACATGATCAAATCATGAAAATGACTCTAATAAAAGAGTTGTCCCTCAAGCTCACCAGAACCATCCCAACACAAAGCTGAGAACCCATCTCATATCATAGAAATAGAACACATGAATCTAACCCTCAAGGTCATATCTCCATATAGCTTCGTTACAGCATACGATCCTCTCCAAACAGTGCTCCACATGGAATACCTTAAGTCACTATGCTCGAAATCGACAACCACGCACCATTTGATGTCTGGGACCAAGGCAAATCATTACACCCATGGTGAAACAAATAACACATACCATGTAACCCGATAGGACATGGCCGATACGCCATTCAGCAAATAACACCCAATTACTTTTCCCTACTCAACTTCCATTATGAACCCCAATATAACAGCACCATATGTGCCCACAACCAGCAAATCATAACGTCTCGCAGCACAGAAAGGCCACTCAAAGATTTCTTATATCAGTAGTAAGCTCAATGACAGTCGAATCAACCTATCCCTCAACAATACAATTAGGGGCCAACCAAGGTGACTCAAGCTAGAACACGTGTCCATATCGGCCTCACGACGAACTCTTTACCAAGGGATCCTAAAGTTTTTCCTTCTACTACTATAACATCCTGTCGGTGCCATACGACACGGTGCCCGACACCAAATCAATACTAAAATCCACAACCTCGCCCGACAATATGCCCGGCCACCAAAAACGTATCCGAAAAGTCCCTCAACCCCGGAACTAAATCAATATCAGGGTCTCAGCACTGACACTCATCACGAAGGCCCAAGTAAGAAAGACAATCCCTCCTAGCCATCCGCTGGGTTTTTGAAATATAAAACCAATTTACTAGAATATACTCCGATGCACCTTGCAACTCAACCCGCGACATTTCTGACATAACCCGTAGCGCAATAGTCCAAAATAATCTAACACGGACACAACCAGTCTAACCCCAATATCATATCCAATCTCCAACATATCAAGCAATGAAAGATCCACTCGGGGTCTTTAAATCCCAATAGTTGCCAAACAGTACCGATGCACACAATCTACCACCACGACATAAACTGAAAATGAGAATTTTGATCTCCAACTCCATGTAGCACACAAATCGCATACCTGATCAAAAATCCCACCGTCCAAATACATATCACACATCAGGTGCCCAATCATTCCACTACGGATATTATGAAATTCCCCTGTGCCCTCAAGCAAACTCGAATATCAGCAGTCGATCTAACAAGAAAGTGCCGCAGTACTACCGAAGTTCTATCAACTTAATCATATTGCCCTTTTATGAAATATATACCCTAGTAAAATCATTATGATTAGCACTACCATTTTCTTAATCATCTGAAGATCATTCACTCTAATCACCTGAAGTTCGCTTCTCTAATCACATAAAGCTGCCCGTGCTGCCTAAGAATTTCATTTCCCATTCGAAGCTGAACCGAAACGTTACACACGCAAATCTCAATCCTCCACAACATATCGCACATACCATACCATCCTAAGATAACATGAGAACTACATCTCTCTTCCGATCCACGGACACTTATGTACTCAACTAGCCAAGAACTTCCATTGATCCCAATCAAGAAGAGAATCATTACACATCCCATGCCTCTCATATTCGTAGAAATTCATCTGTCCAACCACAGTAGAAATCTTCAAGAACTCTCCCAATTTTGTTTCCACAAATTAAACAATCAAGATTGAATCCTTATAACTAGACCAAACTAAGCAAGCCATCAAAACCCAAGAGCATTGCTGCAAAATACCTGTAAGAACCCACTACCTCGACGTATACAAAGAATTAATCATTTCCTTACCATACTGTTTTGGTCTACTTTCAAGCTACTCCATCTATCTAAATTTTCTTCTGATTCATCATCAACTTGATATTTCCTCTTGTTGTAATGCCATAATACCTCAACTCAGGCCTACCGCACAAAACCCCAGCATAAAACTACACTGATTAAGACCCATCAGCCGCTGAATAATCTCTCAAATATTCCCCAAAACACCACATTCCTGAATACTTTACTCTGAAGAACTTCCTGCGAATCTAGGTATGTTACCTTTATATTCTTGATACTAATACATAGAATCCCATAATTAACATAGAATGCCACAGGTCTTGAACTCTTCTAATGAAAACTTTGTTTCTAATCACGTATACAACTTTAAGATACCCAATTATTACATGTAGAATCTTGAACACATTAGAACCATTCTCGAGAGTCATTCACTCTATTTAAACTACAATTAGCCCGATCAAGCAAACAGAACCACTCGTGCCTCATTTGCACTCTGGCACCGCAAAATGAAATCCTCATCCCCAATACAACCAAGCATCTACCTGCTCTATTTATCGAGCATTCTTTACCAACAACAACTTAGACATTCCGTGAGCCTCATACCCTATGAAGCATAATATAACCTTTGTCAAAATTTTTTTTTACTCTAGCAATAGTTAATTCACTAGCACGCCCAAAACTGGACCAGCATAGCACCTAACTATGCAATCAGGTGCTCACCGTAGACTCCTCCACTTGGGTTGAATCCATAGATCAAGATACACTCAATAGCTCATAACACTTATACCCTATCGTTGCCATAATACCATAGTGAGACTAGACTCAAATTGTTTATAAGTTGTGAAAACACAGATCATCTAATACTGTAAATCTTCTATAAATCTCGCATTCATCCCTGCAACAGTTAAGCCCACTCTCTTAAGCAACTCGAATTTCGAATCTCAACACGTAATTCACATGAGGTCTTCAGACATACACCTAGGGATCACACCACTTCAGAGCACTCCGCAGGAGATAACCCACCTGCTTCGCCTCATTATAATATTTATGTATACATTCCTCGGTCACAAACATTATGCAGTCACTTAGCCTTTCTAAGTCTAAACTCATATCTCAATATGAAATTTACTTCACTCCTAACTAGGAGACATAAAAAGATCCTTCACGCGTCCATAACTCGTGGCTACACATCCCATCACAATGGAAATCAAACACTTAATAGTTCATCTATCATCCAGCAGACCTTCCTCGTCACTTCCAAGTCATATAGATACATCTCGCAGTACTAGCATACACATCACGTAGCTAACTGGCCGTCACTCCCACTGATAGAGACAACACGGAATGTATAATTTCAAAACACTTACTCACCCGGTCCGGCCTCAAGTCCTCCAGACTGGCCCAACATCAAACTCACAGAGATCACATCTCGCCCCTCAATCGGGGAATCACAAGCCATCAAGGCACATCTGATACTGAGCACTCATGCGCGCATGCCAACGCATGGAAGGAGTTTTAAGAGTTACCTTTCAATCTAAATCAAGGACGCATGATATGAATTCAAGAATGTGAAGTTTTCCTAAAGGTTCTGCCGCCTTTTGAGGATAAATACAGATGTCTGTGTACCGATCAGCAAGACTCTACTAAACCTGCTCATGACTCATGAGACCTAGTAACCTTGGCTCTGATACCATCTTGTCAGGATCCAAACCCAGACACGGTCATGATAGCACCTCTTGTGAGAACAAGTCCAGCCAACTAAACCCAATTCATCCTTTTTAACAAAAACAGTTCATAAGCAGTCTAAATATTACTTAATAATGATAATAACTGGAGGGAGTACAACCCGACACAGCCCAAACTGGGGTGTCACAAGTCACGAGCATCTATTAGAGTGTGAATACAGTTCAATAAGGTCTAAAAATACAAGTAATAGGAGTTATGAATAAAAGAGAGAGAAAAAGGTGTTGTGAACGCTGGCAGTCACCTTGCTAAACTACTATAGCTCTGCCTTCTAATCAGCCAAAACCCGCTACCGGGTGAATAAATACTTGTATCTGCAAACGAGATACAGGGAGTAAAGTATGCACTCCAACTCAGTGAGTAATAAAGGTAAATGATAACTTAGCAGTAAGAAATCATATAAGATAAATCATGATGCTGTATAGAAGCAGTATTAAACCTTTTGAGAAAAACAATGAAGTTGTGAAATCTTAGATAACGCCTTAGCTCAGTTTAAACCTCTTTTGAAAATGACTTTTCGAACAGTTATGCAAACGAATGTAAGACAACTAGTGCAGATAAGCACGAAAATTTTCCCCTAGGGCTCAACACTCACTCAACAGAAAATGCCTGGCAATCAGATAGATATCACATGACATAACACAACTATAGATAATGGCACACAATTAAACAAGTAAAGACATAAAACAATACTCATACCGTTGCGGCATGCAGCCCGATCCATATATTGTGGCGTGCAGCCCGATCCATTTATCATTGACGGTGCTCACTGGGGGTGTGTAGACTCCGGGAGGGGCCCCTTAAGGCCCAAGCGCAATATCAAGCCATCTCGTGGCATTAAATCTAGGCCCTCGGACTCATATTAGTATCAGTATTTCACCGATGCGGCGTGCAGCCCGATCCAAAAGTTTCCTCACAACACAGGCCCTCGGCCTTACTCAATCAAAAATCACATAAGCCCCTCGGGCAACAGTAAAACATGATGCTCAACCCAAAAATATTGTTGAAAATATCATTTCAAGTGTTAAAGCAATGTAAACTTGGCTGAGTTTTGAAAACAATGGAAACTACATGACTGAGTTCAAGTATAAAATCAAAACAGTGAGGAAATATCAACAAGTCATCCCCGGAGGGGTTCAAATAGTTGGAACGAATCCCAAATATAGAAATCAGCCAAATCATGATGATAAAAAATACGTTTTAGTCAAATACACAGTAAAAATCATCAATCGGGACGGACCAAGTCACAATCCCCAAAGGTGCTCTACCTTATGCACACTATCTGGCGTGCACGTCGCCTTAATATACCACTACGATGTGCAATCCAGGGTTTCGAACCCTCATAACATCATTTACAATCATTACTCACCTCGAACCAGCGAAATCTCTAGCTCGCGATGCCTTTTCCCCTCAAATTGGCCTCCACACGCATCAAATCTATCCAAATTCTAACAAATATGCCACAATATGCCAAGAAAACAATACCCAATCAAAAACAATCGAAAAATATATTAAAAAACCTCGAAATTGGCAAAACCCGAGCCCCAGGCCCACTTCTCGAAACTCAAAAATTTTTACATCAGCAGGTTCCTTATCTCTCCACGAGTCTATGCATATCAAGAACTCTCAAATCCGAGCTCAAATGGCCTATCAAATCCCAATTTAAAATATCCAATTTCCAAGCCCTAGTTCTTCCCCTTTTAGTTAAGTTTTCATGAATTTCTACGTTAATTCCACAAGTAAATCAAGTTTTAAGACAAAGATTCTTACTTCAAGTCGATTCCTCTTGAATCCCTCTTTCATTTCCTCCAAAAATCTCAAAAAACGAGCAGCCATGAGTGAAAAGTGACCCAAAACCATGGATGAAATGAAGTTATGACCTTCTGCCCAGCACTGACCTTTCCTCTATGCGATTGCAGCCAAAGGCTCGCGATCGCGAAGCACAAAATTCTATTCTCTCAAAATAACCCTATGCGAACGCGATTGGGGCCCTGCGACCGCTATGCCTTTCATTCCAAACCTACGCGAATGTGAACCATATCATATGAATGCGAAGAGTAATTCTACCGGGTCCCCAGATGCTCTTATGCGAACGCGGATTCTCCCATGCGAACGTGAAGCTGCACCATCTAACTCACTGCGATCCCGAACGCCCAGCCGCGAATTCGATAAATAAAAATCATGCCTCCCAAATTCCTCTTATGTGATCGCAACCCCAGGCTCACGATTACTAAGGGAAAATATCCTTGCAACAGATGATGCAATTTCTGCAATTCTCAAAGTCCGAAACTTCCCGATTAGCCATCCAAAATCACTCCGAGGGCCCCGTGACCTCAACCAAAAGGACCAAAGCCTCCTAATACAACATTCAAACTTGTTCCAATCATCAAAACACCTCAAAAAGCATCATAACCATCAAATTCACGCCTAAGTACTTCTAAAACTTCCGAAACACGCTTTTGATAAAAAACCCGACCAAACGACGTCCGAATAACCTGAAGTTTTGCTCACACATCACAAATAACATAACGAAGCACATAAACTCTCGGAATTCCATTCCGACCCTTGGATAAAAATCTCACCTATCAACCGAAATTCGCCAAAATACTAACTTTGCCACATCAAGCCAAATCCTTCCACGGACTTCTAAAATTCATTACGATCGGGTTCCTAAGTCATAAATCACCTAATGGAGCTAATCAAATCACAAAAATTTTGATTCGGGCTCATATACAAATAAGTCAAATCTTGGTCAAACCTTTTAAATTTTAAGTTTTTTTATACTGAGAACTGTTCTTCCAAATTCATTTTGATTAACCCGAAACCAAAACCAAAAATCTTTATAGGTCATAATACACCACATGGGACAAAGTATGCCCGAGAACCGGTGACCAAAGTGCAAAAGATCAAAACGACCAATCGAATCGTTACATATTGCGAGTATCACTATTAATATACTAAACAAAAAGAAAAATATAAATAAAAGGTGAGTGGAGGCAGAGAGACTCTTACATCGTGCAGGAAACAATAGAACAATTTTGGACCATGACCCATGACGAAGAAATTCATCAACGTGTGAGTAGATAAAACTTATTCTTTTTGAGTAGATAATATTTTAAGTTCTTGAAGTTAGCTAATGTTCTTTGGGCCGAGGGGCTTTCGAAAATAATTTTTTTTAATAGGAGTAAGGTCTACATGTATTTTATCTTTTCCAAATCTCATTAATGAAATTCTACTCAGTAGTTGTTGTTATTTTTTTTTTTGGTAATTAAGAATTTTATTAATCACCAAAAATGTTGCAATACAAAATCATAGTTCAGCTTATACACAGTTGACTATAACATCTAGAATGTGTTACCTACTATCTCTATAATTACCTAACCTATATTTACAAGAGAAATTGCTGCATATGTTGTCTAACTTTGGGGGTTCCTCTAATATTACAAATATACGCTAGTTCCCTGAGTAAAGTATCACTGCTACGGAAGACATTTTCGAATATCCTCGAGTTTCTCTCTAGCCACAAAGTATAGAATAATTCATGTATCACCATTTTGAATATGTTAGCTCTACAAGATTTTCCTTTAGCTTTGCTAACTATCCACTGGATATACTGGTCCCAGTTCTGCATTCTGGGATGGTCTTCTCTAAGCCGGGACAGTGTTTGCTCCCTTAAGTCTATAGCATATGGACAAGTATGGAACAGATGATCTCTGATTTCTGTAGCATGCTGACACAGTACACATTTCTGGTCCACATTCATTCCCCAATGTATTAGTCAATCCTTGGTTAGTAGCCTAGCATGAAGTACCAACCATAAATTGAAAACAGCTTTGGGTCTGGCATAGTTCTGAGCAGTTAGGTTCTTCCATGGGACTCTCGGGAGTTGGCCAATATGTAATAAATAGATTTTTCTAATGGAGCATACTGGCATAATAAGTCCTTGGTGTTGTTGCAGCAGGCTTCTTGCTGCAATTATCTTTCGAACCATCCAACTAGCTTGTCTTGGGATAGGAATGCTCTCCAGTTGGTGTTGCTTCATATAAATAGCATGAATCCATTTGACCCACAATTTGTCTTTCTTGTGAGCCAGGTCCCAACAGAGTTTAGCAATTGCAGCCTTATTCCACAGAGGTAGGTTAATGAGGTTCAGACCACCAGCTGACTTAGGCAGACATATTTTGTCCCAGGATATGTAGGCTTTTTTAGTGATGATATTTGATCCCGACCAAATGAAGCTTCGACAGATTGCTTCAATTAGCTTCAGTATCTTTGTAGGGATGAGGAAGAGTTGAGCCCAGTATGCCTGAATTCCAAACACCACTGACTGCACCAGTTGCATCCTCCCAGCATATGACAGCTTCCTAACAGTCCATAAGGTGATCCTAGCAGTGATCTTTTCCACCAGTGGTTGCCACTGAATCAATGGAATCTTCTTGGTGGATAGAGGAATGCCTAGATATTTGAAAGGCAATTCTCCATAGACATAGCCTAGGTGACCAGTAATCTGCTGCTGTACTTCAAAACTAACCCCTCCAAAGTATACTGAGCTTTTGCCCAGATTGGCTTTCAGTCTTGAGGCTTCAGTAAATTGGGAGAAATACTAGAACATGGTAATGACAGATTTGATTTCACCTTTAGCAAATAGAAGTAGATCATCAGCAAAGCTTATGTGCGTGATGCCCAGCTTTTTACAGCCTGGATGGTATAGAAACTCATGGTCTTTCCTTAATTCTGCTAGTGACCTGCTATGATACTCCATGACTATTGCAAATAAGAATGGAGATACTAGATCACCTTGTCTAAGGCCTTTAGCAGCTTTAAAAGGTTCAGTTGTTTCCCCATTTGTCATCACTGTATAACTTACTATTTGAACACACTCCATGATCCAGTTAATAAATCTGGTTGGGAATCCCAATCCCTCCATTACCTGTTGCAAGAAGATCCATTCAACATAATCACAGGCCTTCTGAAGGTCAATTTTTATCATGCATCTAGGAGTCACATGGGTTTCGGAGTAGTTTTTGATCAACTCATGAGCTAGGATGACATTGTCTGCAATCTTCCTACCTGGGATGAAACCTGCTTGGGCTTCACACATGATGCTAGACATGACTTTCTGCATTCTGTTGGCTAAGATCTTGGAAATCATTTTATATAAAACTGAGCAGCATGCAATTGGTCTATATTCTTTTACTGTGGTTAGGTTAGGGACTTTGGGGATTAAATTAAGAGTGGCACAATTTACTGGATTATACAACTTGGTAGTCTGGAAGAAGTCCTTGATTGCACCTATGATCTGCTTTCCAGTGATGTTCCATGTCTTCTTGAAAAAAACTGCATTATAACCATCAATTCCTGGAGCTTTGTCATCCCCAATTGCCTTTAAACTCTCCAGAATTTCAAGTTCTGTAATGTCAGCACTTAACTCTTTCTTCTGTTGATGTGTTAAGCTAGGACCATTAGCCATATACAATCGGTTTATGGCTGGTAGAGAAGAAGCAGATGTGCCCATTAATGATTTATAGAAGTCAAATATCTCCTTTTTAATGTCAGCTGGTGTAGTAACCTTGAGACCCCTTGCTGTAATAAGCTCTGTGATATGCTTATATTGGTTTCTTTCTTTCAGGACAGCAGAGAATTACTTGTTGTTAGAGTCCCCAAGTTAAATCCATTTTGCTCTGGCCTTCTGTTGTAGAATACTTTCTTCAATCGAGGACCATCTTTCCAGCTTCAGTACTACTTCTTTCTCTTTAAGTTGCAGCTCATCAGTGTATGACAGTGCCGTCTGATTCTGGATGTCCTTCAATTATTGTCTAATATGATCAATTTTCTGATTAATGTTCTTAAAATCTTTATTGTTTACAGACTTTAGAGGACCTTTTAATGATTTGAGTTTGGACCACACTGATTTCACAGAAAACAGATTGTTGTTGTGCCAGTTGTCTTTGACTAGATGCTGAAAGTCTTCATGATTAGCCCATGTATTGAAGAATCTGAAAGGAATCTTCCCTTTCATAGTAGCTTCTGCCAATGTGATTATCATAGGATTATGATCAGAGATTTGGGGATGATCATATACAGTTTGCACATGAATCCAGTTGATCATCCACTCATAATTGGCAAAGACTCTGTCCAGTCTGCTACATACTCTATCATTGCCTGTCTGCCTATTTGTCCAGGTGAAATAATCCCCTTTCCAAGGTAGCTCTGAAAGTCCAGCCTATTGTAATCATTGAGTAAACTCTAGAATCTCTGAATGCTTAACATGGTTACTTGACTGTCTATCACTGGCATATAGCACAACATTGAAATCTCCAGCAACTAACCAAGCCTCAGTAATAGTAATCGAGTAATCCTGCAGATTTTCCCATAGAGATCTTCTCTGGTCCATCCCATTATAGCCATATACCACAGTTAGATAGCAAGTGACATCCCCATAAATGTTTCTGACTCTACAATGAATCAGTTGGGCCTTCTCCTAAATACCAGTGACTGTGAGCAATTTTGTATCACATAAAATCCATACTCCACCATTTATAGAACCCTGATAATTTGTGAGGATACCCCAGCCAGGAACCAACAGCTTAGCAATTCTTCCTGCATTTTTTCTTTAGCCTTAGTTTCTAGCGAACCAATAAGGTTAATGTTATTTCTTCTTATATACTCCCTAAAATTTTTTTTATACCTTTTATTTACACCCCTAATATTCCAGACTAACCACTTCATTGATAGTTGCAAGGTCCTCCTCCATCTCCTGGAGGAATCTCAACTCTACAATTGGACATTGCTTCAAAATGATTGCTAAGAACAATAGGGGATAAAGGTGGGAAGTTGGTGAGGTTAAATTCAGGAGTTTGAACTTGCTTCCATTTCTCTTCCTGCTTATTTTTTCCTGTCACCAGTGTTGGGGGGTCATTAGGCTCTTTATGAAATTCACTGCTCAGCCTTGTCTGTTGTTCAGTTTGTTGCAATGGTACCTCGTGCTGATTATTAACAGTTTGGACTGAAGCCTTGGTTCTCCATTCCTTTAGTCTTCTTCATTTGAGAAGGGTGGTGTGGTTTCTGATTCACCAGACAGTTATGCCCAACCATTAGGCATTTCCCACAGTAAGATGGTTTCCAGTCATACACCACTTCTTGTAGGAATTTCCTCCCATTAGCATCCATTAGCCATATTTCCCTCGGTAGCTCTTTGGTAAGATTCATCTCTATGAGCATTCGAGCATAGGAAACTCTAGATTGTTTGGTTGTACATTCATCTGCGAAGATAGGTTTCCCTAACACACTGGCAATTCTACTTAGGGATCTCATTCCCCAACAGGACATGGGAAGTTTAGGGAATTTGACCCATAGTAGAATATCAACAGGGAAGTCCTCAGTGAAGTCAAAATCTGGTGTCCATTGCTTAAGAATCATAGGTCTGTTTGCTATAGGATAAGGACCAGCACACAGATTTCTTTGGCATCATCAATTGTTCTGAACTTGACGATGTAGTATCCTTCCTCATGATAAAACAGATCTGGCTCTGGTACATGTGCCTAGTGGAGATTGATGAATCTCTTCATCGCATTGTACCCAGGCCCATCCCCTAAAATATACACAATTAGGGCACATTTCCACTTATTCTCCTCCTCTTCCACCTTTGCTTTGTTTAGTTGCCCTATTGGTTGACCTTACATCATTACCGGAGGTATGTATTCTAGAGCCATACCATTAGAGGCAAATCTGTTTTTCTAAAAAAGATTAGCTCAGTTCCGCTTTGGTACCTCTATTTTGTTTGAGATTTCCTCTGCTTGCTCCATTACTACCTTCGCTGGTTGAGTTTGGACTGGCATAACTTCTGCATGTATCCACTTTCACTGGGTATCTGCTTCATCGGAGCTAACGCTGCTTCAATCGAAACTAAATAGCTTTGATTTGTCTCCATTAACCCATTAGGTTGTTGTTATTGTTGTAAGCTAGCTAATGTTCTCAGGTTTTTCTTTTTTCTCTCTTTGCCTGTTTTCGTTCTTATTTTTTCTGTTATTGGACTTGAAAGGAAAAAAAAAAGTCAAAGACAACGATAGGAAAAACATATGGACCACAAAATCGTTGGGGGGAGAATATACGTTTTAGTTTATCAAATGTTACGCAGGTTAGAGGTGAAAGTTTTGTAAGAATATTTTTAGTTTTAATCCAAGTATATTTTGTTTTCCTTTTTCCAAAAAGAAAAGTGGATAATTTTCTTTGTCGTACAATTTTCTTTGTTGGAAAAATATTGGATGATTAAGGGCGGACCAAACATGCAAACAGTCCAAATGAGAGGGTTAAACTATAACTGTGAGGGTCCCTATTTCCTTTGTTGTACAATTTTTTGTTGGAAAAATATTGGATGATTATGGAGAATATAAGGTTTAGCTTGAAGAATTTCAAAAATATTATTCTTAAGAATATTTTGCTTACACTATAATGAGTAAAATTAGGCGTATCCCTTAGGATTCAACAAGCTCTTCTAATAAATAGTAACAAAAATAACAAAAATTTATGAAAAGAAAACCCAGCACGCAATATAAAAAAAAAGAAGAAAAGCTTTTACTAATTTCACTATATTTCAAAGATGTAACAAAAGGGTATATATATAGTCTAAAAGAAGATAGACTATTAAGTTCAAATCCATAAAACCATAAAGGTTTTACCAATTTCCAATACATTAAAGCCAAAGGCCATTTTAAGGCTTAGAAACGACAATGCTAAGAAACAGTAAATTCTTTGCTAAGAGACGTAAATTCTTCTTCAAACATAACATTTAAATTGACCACTAATGAGCATTTAATAATTAGATATAATTTGTCCAAAGAGAATTCAAAATTAAATAATTTTCTATTACAAATATATTTAAGATAATTGCTATAATAATGATTCATTAATACAATAGTAATAAAAAGAATCAAGACATAGTTTGGAATATTATTTTTTTTGAAATATTAAGAATATTTTTCTATCAATCCCCCACATATCTCAAAAAAATATTAAAAATTAATAAAATAATAAAATAATATGCTGAATTTTCACAAATGAGCATAATGCGTCGAATTTGGTGTCTCTTGGACGATGAACCAGACCGAGATAAAATAAGATTAAACTTACAAAACAATTGGTGAAGTTTAAAACTTCTATGAACCAATAACTCTTTTGTAAGTTTAGTGTCTTATCTATCACATTATACCCCACACACGTTGTTGTTTATCGCAATTTTCATGAGTGCTCTAGAAATTTCGTCACAAATTTTATAGGAGAGACCCCACTCCACACTCATATAAGTCCATCCATAAAGTGTATTCTGCAGCTCAATACACCACCTATAAAGGACTATGGATTATTGGATTAAGAGTATAATAACTCAACCTCACATTCCTTGCAGTCTTGCACTATATACGCACATACCGTAGGAAAAGGCATAATTTAATAGTGCATATTTGATCGATTAATGACTTGTTATTACCCATATGAACCTACATCATGGGATCTCCAATCACATAGGTTGGGTTACCATCATTGTTGATAATCTCAAATTGGCAAAAGTCTCAACCCCTCTATGTTTCACTTATAAGTCACATCGACCAAATCTTCTTTTGGCTACGCATAATATGTATAAGAAATTCTCATCTCTAAGCAATTTTTTTATGATACTATATGTTTAAAAAAATATGTCTACTTTTTCCATAAAGATTTATTTTTTTACTATGGCTATTTCACCTTGGCAATCCCAATTCATCGACACAATTGTTATCGGTTTAATTTCTTCTCTGCCCTTTCGGGTAGGGGTAATGTTCGTCTACATATTACCCTCCCCAGACCCCACTTTGTGGGACTATACTGGGTAGTAGTAGTAGTAGTTGTTGTTGTTAATTTCTAGTGAAATACTGCATCTTGGAAATCACAAGTCATCGACACAAATATTGTCGGTCTAATTCTTAGTGGAATATTCACCAAAATTTTGCTTAATCGGCCTCATTATCGATAATTTCAATACCATAATGCTCCACGAAAAAGTGTTCGAATAACCACTAGTGAGTTTTGATTCATTTGAATTAGAGACTCAATATCATCACTGTATCTTTCTAATTAATGCAGTGAAAATTCACATACAAAAAACTAACTCGTAGTGCTTCTCAAAAAACAAATAAAACTATCTCAAATAAGAAGAAATTTGACTTCTATACAAGTATCTTTTGAAATATTCAAAACGTATTAGAAATTATTTTCTTTCGGTATCTTACATATTTAAATACCAAAGTAAAATTTTCTAAACATAGAAACAACTTTAACATCTAAAGAAATACCGTCAATAGAAAAAAGATGTCATAATTCAACATTTTCTTCACTTAAATATTTAAGATACCCAAAGCAAAATATTGTGACCCTCACATTCTCAATAATGTTAAGGTAGGTAGATAATATTTTTCATAACTTGTAAGAAGTATTACTAAAATAAAAAATCATTCTTCTTGTTATTCAACTTGGATGTAGGATATAAAATTAACTTTATTAGCACAAATGTGTCTAGTAGCATACTAATCTAACACCCATCTCTTACATTAGCCATAAGATTCGCTTAAGAAATAATCGCAATAATTATATCACCCGCTAAATCAATTTATTTTTGACTTTTTATGATTATTACTTCTATCGTTCCTCTTCTACATTAAAAATACATAATGGCTTAGTATGCCCTCGCAAAATAATTATTTTTTCCACTAAAGTTTGATTTCAAATAAATAACTCTTAGTTATTTGAAGAAAAATTAGTCATTAGTCAACATTCACCCAAATGATCAATAGATAAACAAAGGTTATTTTTAGAACATAAAGTACTTGCACCAAAATACAATATACTTTGGATATATATAATGTCTTCACAAGAATCACAAGTTCATGAGCCTCTTTCATGACATTAAAAGATTATTTTCAGCAACATAAGGGCGGACAAAAGCGATTGATAACAAAATATATACATGAGTTCTTTTAGATATATGTGTAATAACCATTTTGATAAAAGTCATCTTTTGCAGCACCCAATTATTTATTCATAATCTCTAGCAACACAAGTAAATTGTAAAATATTGTTGCATTAAGAAATTAATTTTACCAAAGCTCAAAATAAATAGCATATTGCCTCTTTAAAATGTTAAGAGAGAAAATATAGAACACTCCAGATAAATGAACTACAAAAGCATCTCTTATAAGACTAAAGAATTAACGTGCATAATGCATATACATAATAACACACAACAAATCCACTACAACAATTAACGCATAGCCCGAAATACAAATAAAATTAGAGGTAAATTATATTTATCATCTTAAGGCCAATATTTACGTGCCAGTTAATATTTTCATGAGAACAAGCATAAAGAATAAATATTGAAGAGGTATATATTAGTTTAATTATGCATACCTCATACTTAGATATAATATTACACAAAAACATATTAAGTGGAAGATATTACCGTATATTTTTAAAGTCTATTAGAATTTTATAAGTAGTATTCTCTATAAAAACAACGTGAAATATCCTTAAGATTGTTGGAAAAATATTGGATGATTATGATGATAGAAGGTTTAGCTTGAGGTGTGTCAAAGATATTGTCCTTAAGGATATTTCAACCACACTATAATGAATAAAATTAGACGTATCCCCTAGAATTCAACAAGCTCTTCTAGTATAACTAAGAACAAAAACAAAAAAGATTTATGGGAATAAAATTCAATACAGAAGAAAAAAGAAGAAAACTTTTTATGTTATAAATAGAATCCTATTTAAGGTGAATGTCTATATTTAGAGAGATTCTAGGGTTTACTACTTGGTGGCTAAGTCACCACCTCCCTATAAATAAAGGGGTTCTCTCCCATTGTAAACCATCCCCCAAAGTATCAATAAGAATACTCCTCTCCCCATTCTCTCTATATTGTTCTTGTATTATTGTTCTTGTTCTTATATTATTTCATAACACGTTATCAGCACGAGTCTCTAACCAATTGAATTTAATTTCTTCCTTCTTCCAGAATTTCTATACGGACAAAAAGGAAAAAGAAAGAATGAAGAAAGAAGGAAAAGAACGAGAAAAAAAAAGTGGAAACGAAAGAAAGAAAAACAAAGAAGAAAGAAACAGAAACAGAAAGAGAAAAACGTGAGAGAAAGAAAGGAAGTTACACAAGAGGTATATTTGATATCACAATATTTATTGGTATACCTTAAAGGTAAGTAATTTACTTTTCCCTTTCAAATTCTTGAAATTCTACGATTTGATTTCATATACAAACAAAGACAACAAAGTTTGATTATAACTCTAATGGAGTTTGTAAGAAATTACAATCACATGAAATGGTAAAATTTCTATGCCTTGCCATGATCAAATTCATGTATGATTGTGGGCAAAGAATTAAAAAATCCGTCCAATTGAATTTGCTCCATTCCCATTAGAGAATGTGGTAGCACTATGTAATAAGTCTGAAAGAAGACAAAATCTGTCCAATTGAATTCGCTCTATTCCCCTTAGAGAATGTGGTAGCAGTATGTGATAAGTCTGAAAGAAGACAAAATTATTACCATGAAGGTATCAATGAATGTGTACGTGGTAATAGACGGAATTATAATCGTCATCATTGTGATAATGAGAATAATAAAGATTCTCAAAAAAATCTTTCACTTTATGAAAGTAATATTTGACATGAGATTGTATATGAGATGATTATAATCCATTCCCTGAAGTGAATGTGATAATTGTAATAAAACCCGTAAGTATGGACACGCTCTTGATGTAATATCGCTGCATAACATAAAAATATTTAATTATTTAATAAATGATTATAAAAAATAATTAAATATATAGAAAGGGAGAATAGTTTTTTAACAGTGATCCTTCCTTTTGTTGTGGAATCTCCGCAATCATCCACTGTATGGTGAGAGGCTCGGTAACTGGTTTCTCAATGTATGCCTTTGTTGTCTTGAAGTCAATGTCTTTACGTTTCCCGTAGAAACCAGTGCAAGACAAATACATAGGGATAATGATTGAAAACTTATCAACTAATGATTCAACAACATTATGATGGTGTGAAAACACCATGGAATCATACATCTAAAGTTTCTTGTCCGCTATGTCGAAAACGAGCAACAACCAATGGAAATTCTCTACAATGTCCACAGGCATGATAATATAGTCAACTAGATCCCAGGCAACATTAGCAAGAAGTCTATACCCAAGAATATATTCTGCAATATCATCATCGGGTTTAACAATCGAATACTTTTGCTCTGGCGGAGAAGTTATGAACTTGTCATAGATTTGTTCAATCTTGGTCTTGAACAAGCAATCTGTTGTTGTGAACCTAGTGTTGTTGTTGGGTACATATTTACCTCTTTTTCTCAGGTAATACATAATAACATCAATGTGCTGTAAAATAAAATATAATATACACTGTTACCACTTACATATAGAGAAAATCTACACTTTAAACTACAATTGGAGCATTCATAATAATATCCAAATTCACAAAGCAGTTACTATTATAAGTAAGTATTTAACTACAAATTCACTATAAATTAACTACAGTTAACTACATTGATGATATACAGAGATTCCAGTTCTGTCCAGAATAACAAAAATACAATTTATACATACAAATCATCGTCAAATATGAGACATAAGGTCCAACAACTGCACAATTACACTATAAATAATAAGAAACAACATTTATATGAAATATCTACATTATAAATACAATACATAGTAAACAGCATGGTCACATATATCTCATGTCTACAATATAACTAAACTAACACAAATTAACTGCGAACAAAACATATATTGTGACTTTATTCTTTATACTTACAGTGTTATTGATGACTTGTCCAGGATGAGCAAGGGAATAAAACCAGTCCTTCTTATCCACCTTTTCAAAACCAAGGTCTAACCAAGGCTTGATTTGGTTATCCTTTTTGGAGAACTATTCCTTCCTCCTGTAACAACAAATAAATATCAAATCATATCATTAAAAAACATAATTAATTACATATTTAAACTTTAAAAATGCTGAAAGTGTCAAATTAAGCATTCACACCTCTTAGATACTTTGTCACTATGGTGGTATAACCACTTGGTGAACTTATCTATCAATTCAACATCTACATTTTCACCTATAACAGTTGTGAAAGGCTGCTTGAGGTAGAAAAATATTGGTCCAATAGAGCTGCTGCCTCCAGAACTATGTAGAAGTGTGAAAGGTGATCTTGCATGTTTCCCCGGTTGCATGGTTCTACCCGGATGAGTGGGGGTTTCTTCATCTGGTATGGGCTCCCCATACATAACCAATTGTGTTAAGTTGTCTCGCAATTCAAAGTCATCCAATGTAACACCCTTATTGTCAATGCATGAACCTTCAGGAACAACTTTTTTCATATGATCTCCATCTTCATTTTCATTTACTGGATTCTCAATGACTTGTTCTGCCCAGCTGCTTCAGTCACACCGTGAATTGTGGACTGTGCATTGTTATCTTCAATATTTATTACATAAAAAATAACTTACTTAACTACAGTTCAAATTTTTATAAGCAACACTTATCTATTCATAATGATATTATGATGCTACACATGCTTGTTCTGCATCAGGTTCAATTAATAATGAGGACAATGTAAATAACAATAGCTAATGCTTCCTTTTAAAATGTAGATTTATGTTGGTATTTGTAAATAAAAATGTGAATATAATTACAGTATGGTGTTATACCTGCTTGTTTGACCTCGGCTACTTCTTGAAATTCTGTTTCTTCCTGAACATGTGCTTGCACATGTTCTGTTAAAACTTCAGCTTGAATGAATAATTGAAATATTGTCAATTGTCGACATATATAAGAATTTGTAGTTAAAATGTGAATTATAAAATTGAGCATTGAAAGCTTATTATAATGAAACTATGATATTATACCTATTTTATTTGCATTAGCTGCTTCTTGAAAATCTGGATATAAGTCAATATGTGCTTTAACATGTTCTGGAGAAACTGCAGCTTCAATTCATAGTGATAAGGGCAAATATAATTAGATAATGCTCCTTTTAAAGTTGTAGATTTATGTAGGAAGTTGCAGATAAGAATGTGAATAATAAAACTATGTTCTATAAACAACTATATTAACTATATATGTTTGTAGGTATTCTGTAGATACTTGTATTGCTTGTGCTCACATGCAATGGATCATCAATATTAAACTGAAATTGCTGGTTGTTCTCTCCTTGTTGTTGTTCATTTTTTTTGGTTGAACTACCAGCAAACTAAAGATTTTATATTAGTTTGAGTATATTGTGTCATATGTTATAATTTGTTTTGGTATATAGATATATGTGAGCTCTTATCTTTTCCTCATCCATATCATATCTCTTGTTTATCAGTGTCGTTACACTTTTCACAGAAACATCTATAAACACACGAAGGTCACTGAGTTTCTCAAATACATCCTTCCTAAAATCCTCTAACTTTCCATCGACCTAAAAGTTAAAAATATAGTTAGTTGATAATTTTATTCAAAGTGCTACAGTTCTAGTACAATTTAAGTAAAATGAGTGCCATGTCAATAGGGCTGACTATAGAAATTCACTACATTTTAACTAATCTAAATATAAATATATTAATTATTTATGGAATGTAGATAAAATGTAGCAAGTATGAAAAAATATTGTAGTTATTTATATTACCTGTTCAATCCCCTTTTCTAGCTTATTGAGCTTGCTAGCCAGAGATTCATTATTCTCTTGACAATCAATGTTCTTGGGTTGCAATGTGGTAGAACCAACATTTAGAACATGTGATGATTGTGCACCTTGTTCATCTTCACAATGAATCTTGTCTGGTAGAGTAGCACTCCAATTTCTTCACCAGTTTCACTCATGCTCGAGAACTGAATGATGGAGAAACAGTTAGTTAAAGTAAATAAGTAAATATAGATTAATTGTAGTTATTATGTAGATAAATGTAGCAATATACAAAAATGAAAAACATACCTCAACCCACTGAGGCTTGTTCATCTTTTCTTCAAATGCAGTTAGCCAAATCTGACCCTTATTTGCTGACCATCTTAATATGCGAGGTATTGAGTCAGAACACCTCATAGCAAGCTCAGTGTTGACGGTCGAGCAACACTCATAAAGCCAAACTTGCAAGGCTAATGAGCATATCCGTGTGAGATACGAATGTACACGGGGATTTAGACGATGCCAGACAGATTCAATAACTTTATTGAATGACTTAATACCCCATGGGTATGACTCAAAATTACCAGACTCTACCAAATAGAACCTAAACTTGTCAATGAAAGTCACGTGGTCTTTATTAGAAGGACAAACAAAAAATTCTAAAAGATAAAGAATGCACAACTTCACTGCATCATCATCGTTTTTCCAAGATCTATTTGTAATTACATTTTTTAAATGCCACTTCTCAACCCTTTATTTGTTCGAAAAATAGGTATTTATTAAATGGCTATCATAAGTAGAAGTATAACCATAATCAGAAAACTTATTCACACAATTTAGACCAGTAATTAAACCAAAGTCTCTCAATCCAAAATTCAAATTTTCACCCTTCAATAGGAGTGAAAAAAAGGATTCATTAGACTTGGACAACTCATACTTCATCAGAAGATGAATTGATTGATTTTGCATGCAAATGGAAGGGAGAGAAAATAAGTAACCAAAGCAAGTGTTTTTGAAAAGATTTAAAGCGTTTGCAGAGAGTAGCGCTTTTATCTGGCTAGGAATGCTCGGATCACACAAAGTGTGGAATCTAAGCACCCCATATTCAACATTATATGGTGCAAAATAATGGCCATTCTGCAGAAAATAATAAATTATTTAACATTAGTATCCTGCATAAATGAGAAGCACTAAACTTGATATAACTACACAATAACTACAAATATACCTTACAAAAGAATAAATTAGCCATAATTTACCTACAAAACACTATAGGACATCTACATATATAAACATTATCTCAAAACATAAAAAAAGGAAAAGGTAACCACTTCTCTGTTTCAAAAATATAACAGCTAACGACAAAATAACTATAAAATGACTAGACAATTAATAGATTTATGAACTGTAGACAATGAGAATTAGAAATAATGTACACAGTTTAGATGACTCATCTACAATGTACCCCAAAGTAACTACTAATTAACTACAATTTAACTACAATGAACGATAATATAAGTACAAATACTTACAAAAATAACTACAATTATGATCTGTAGACAATAATAATTACAAATAATCTACACAGTTTAGTTAACTTATCTACAATTTACCCCATTTTAACTACAAATTAACTACAGTTTAACTACAATGACCAACAAAATAAGTACAAAATGACTAAGATACCTACAATTATGACCTATAGACAATGAGAATGACAAATAATCTACGCAGTTTAGATAACTTATCTATAATTTACTACAGATTAGCTAGCCATTAACTACAATTTACCTACAATGATGATGTACAGAGAATACAATTATGTCCTAAGTACGAAAAATACAGTTAAGATAGCTTATCTATAATTTACCCAATAGACTACAAAACGACTACAATATAACTACAATTATGAACTGTATAAAATCACACTTACAAATAATCTACAAAATTAAGACAAAAGTCTACACTTTTCCAAAACACATAAAGAAGAAATTTTTAACTACAAAAGTAACCTAAAAACTGCAAAGGAAAATAATTAATATTTACCTTCACCAGATTCTTTTTCTCAACAAATTTTGGGAGTTTTTTCAAAGGTTTCTTCTTTTTTTTTGTTTTGATGAAGCAGGCGATACCTAGGGGTTTTTAATAGATGGAATTTCGGGGACATCTTCAGCAAAATCATCATCATCACACAATTCTTTTCCCTTTCGTTTCAGTTGTTTGGCGACAGGTTTAGCACCTCTTACAGCACTTCATCATGCAATGCCTTTGTTCTCATCTCAGCACGAAGTATTTTACGAGGTGAAATGTCAGTAGAAGGTTCATTGCATGTTTATATTTAGCTTTTTTTGGGGTGATTTTGGTGTTAAAACACCCAAATCAAAAGAGGGGCTATCACCTAAAGTAGATTTTGTAGGTATGTTCTTCATTGTTTATCTTGAACTTGAGTGGGATTGAACTTCAATTTGCAAGAATGATATCTTTGAGATTTTGTGAGAAGAACTGGAGAAACCTTCGTTTGCTTCAGAAAAAAATATACGGAAAACATCGGGGTGTGGGGAGAGAGAAGGGTTAAATTAAACGTGGGTAACTACAGTCCCAAATTAGCGCCTAAAATAAATGCCCCATTAGTTATATCCTTAATTTGAGTTATGGTATATAAATGTTAATTTGGTATGCTGAAATGTAATTAATTAAAACCTTAAACATTGATGATAATAATGTTTCATAAATGGTATAAGAAGGTAAAAATCCCAATTTAAAATCCTTGAAGCAGGAACAATTTATCTTCCTTTGATGGGTTTATGTGATGTTAATTCGGATTAGTCTGCCAATAATATTCAAATGGTTAAGTCGGAAAAAAGAAGATATGTGCAAAATATTTGTATAGTAGAAAGAAAAACAAAAAAAAAATTTAAAGAAGTCTTCGAACTGCTAAATACATTTAAATTATGATCGGATACTCAGATTTCAAGATTTAGAACTATAACCTGTTAAAAAAAACTACAAAATTGAGACCTGCAAAAAAAATAAAAAAAAATAAATAAAAGATTAAAAGACCTGCCCCATAAACGACAACCAGGCTATTATTTCTGAGTTAGAAATTACACCACTAATTACTGCCATTTTATATAACAAATGGGAGCATTACCTCATACCTGACATTAGGTGATGTTATCGTGCCATTAGACTAATCACAAACTTCTCAACTCTAATTTTTGTATTACAAAATATAAGGCTCCATTCATGCCCTTCATGCGAATCTAGAAATTTTGTTGTATTTATTTTCCAAGAAATCATTTTTCAATCACTATAATATGGGTTTGAATTCCAACAATCATAAGGTTATGATTGTTTATTTCTAAAAAGTACTTTCTCCGCTTAAAAAAAAAAGAATAAAAGATTCACGCCATTTATTATTGCCTTGATATGAATATTAGTATATTAATTCGTCGGCGCGTGCGTTGTACGTGTATGCCAAATCACATAATATATTATTTTATAAAATAATATTAACAATATTAGAATAAAGAATTGAGTAAAAACTATCCACGAATAAATAAAGTATAAGTTTATGCGAATGGTTAATGTATAGATCATTACTTGTTTGTCGAAGTTAAAATGATTGTATTTTTTATGAATCTACAAAGACGAGCAATCAAAGTTTAATTAGAAATATTTGACTTTTTTTTACTTATTTTAATTTGACAACAATCATGTAACTAAATGTATTTCACCCGATACTTCCTTATATATATGATATTCTTATTTTATGTTCCTTTCCACCGTCCCAATTATAATTATATTGGATTGATGTTGTCTTCTTCAAATTTTTTTATTTTCTGGATTCTTACCTACGCGTTTATCTCTTCATCAGCAGTTTCTATTGCACCATTTTTTCCAACTTCACGTAGTTTTTTTGTGATTAAACATTTTGTTCCTCGACAAGAAAGATTGTTCAAATGGTGAATACTCCCACCTAAAATCTTAGGATCGTTGGCTGGAGTACCAAAGAAGCAACGGCCTCAACAAAGGGGGTCAAGGGGGAATCAAAGGGGAGGGAATAAATAATAATAATTTGCACCTTGTTATGAAATAGAAGATTTTACACTTCTATTTAAGGTGAATGTCTTTAATGTATCTAATTAGAGAGATTTTAGAGTTCTATTAGTGGTAGCTAAATCTTCCTCTCCCCTATAAATAGAGGTGCCCCCTACCATTGTAAATCATCCCTTGAGACCCCTCTCAACTCAATAAGAAGAACTCTCTCTACTCTTCTCTCTATTGCTATTGCTCTTGCATAATTGTTCTTGTCTTTACTTTAGTTTATAACACGTTATCAGCACGAGACTCTACCGTCTCAAGTACCATTCTCGAAAATCCAAGGTATTTTCCCTCTTCCTAATTTAATTTTCGAGTATGTCTGACATTATGAAAAGAAAGTTCGTTGCCCTTGAAATTTCGGGCAAGAACTATATGACATGGGTGTTGGATGCTAAAATCCACCTAGATGCTATGGGTCTCGGAAACACCCTCAAAGATAAAGAAAAAGCATCCACCCAAGATTGTGCGAAGGCCTTGATTTTCTTGCGCCACCACCTTGACGAAGGTTTGAAGATTGAATATCTCACCGTCAAGGATCCACTCGTTTTGTGGAACAGCTTAAAGGAGAGATATGACAACCTGAAGTTGGTCACTCTGCCACAAGCACGATATGATTGGGCCCATCTGAGGCTACAGGACTTTAAGTCCGTTTCTGAATATAATTCTGCTATGTTCAGAATTACTTCTAAACTGAAGCTATGTGGAGATAACATCTCCGATTACGATATGCTTGAGAAAACGTTTACAACGTTTCATGCCTCCAATATGGTACTGCAGCAACAGTACCGAGAGAAAGGCTTTACGAAGTACTCTGAACTGATTTCTCTCTTACTAGTGGCTGAGCGAAATAATGATCTGCTCATGAGAAATCACGAAAATAGACCAACTGGGTCTACACCACTGCCTGAAGCAGATATGGTGCACTCGCATTATGCCAAACATAAAAGGGACCATGATCACGGTCATAAACGGGGTCAAAGCCAAGGACGTGGACAAGGAAGAAATTCCAAAGAAGTCCGTCACCCCCCAAAGAGAGATAACCACCGAAAGCAGAAACGGGGTCCAGAAGATCCTAAGGCAAATAGTTCAGAAACTATATGTTATCGTTGCGGTGGAAACGGGCACTGGTCTAGGACTTGCCGTATACCAAGACACTTGGTTGACCTTTATCAAGCATCTCGAAAGAGAAAAGGCCCTGAAACAAATTTTGTCTATGACGACAATGAGGATATCACCCACCTGGATGTGGCAGACTTCTTTGAGCAACCCGATGGAAAAATAGACCACCTAATCGGCGATGGATCCGTGATGAAAGAAGATGGAGTTATTTGATTTTGTTCTACTTATTTGTATTAGTTAGTGAATAAACTAATAGTCATTAGCATTAGCTCGTATTAGTTAGTTCATAAAGCAATGTTAGCAGTAGTTCTTTAGAATATCTTCAATATGTTCAAATATCAATAAAACTTTTATTTTCCAGTGGGGGTAATCGACTAGCCTGAAAAACTAGTCGATTATCAACTATTTTCGCATTAAAGTTGAAAAACAATTGATCAACAATCGATTGTCGTTGACTAACAATCGATTGTCTTGAAACAGTGAGGTCTGGAAATTTTCAAAAATCATCCACAATCGATTGTCTATGCATAACAATCGATTGTCTTGAAACAGTGAGGTCTGGAATTTTTCAAAAATAGCCAACAATCGATTGTCTATGCATAACAATCGATTGTCTTAAGACAGTGTGCTCTGAAGTTTTTCAAAAATAACAAATAATCGATTGTGTGTGTTTAACAATCGATGGTCTATGTTCCAACAATCGATTGTGTATGTTTAATAATCGATTGTCTTATGAAAAACGCTGAAATTTTCAAACTGCATAGTAATTGATTATGGACAACATATCTGATTTTGTTAGTCAACTGTTAGTAGCAGATTTTGAAAATATTATGTGACACAAAAGGATTGAACTTGTTTATTCTTATGTTCGTGTATCTCCTTTTTTTTGTATGTCAAACTATGGGAAAGCAAAATGGATATCTCACAAAGCGAACTTGGATCAACATCCAACTGTAAAAGTATTTGCCTAGTTGATTTATGTACTACACATACAATACTCAAAGAAAGGAAGTATTTCTCTCAACTGAATATGTGTAAGGCAAACATTACTACAATCTCTGGAAGTAGTAAATTGATTGAAGGCTCCGGAAGAGCTATTGTAACTCTGCCCAAGGGCACGATGTTAATCATAGAGAATGCAATGTTCTCCTCCAAGTCCAAGAAGGACTTGTTGAGTTTTAAAGATATCATTCAAAATGGATATCATATTGAGACAATAGATGAGAATAATCTTGAATTCTTCATGAAAACGAGGCTGCCCGCTTCGACTTGGGTTCACGCCATTTTGCATGCAACAATACTAGTTTGTCGGCTGCCCACTTCGGTTTGGGGTCATGCCATTTTGCATGAAGCAATGCTATTTCGTCGGCTGCCCACTTCGGTTTGGGGTCACGCCATGTTGCATGCAGCAATGCTAGTTCGTCTCTGACTGACGAATTGACACAAATATTCCCCATTGCAATTGGTTTTGGGTCATGAACCCAATATATCCCATTTAAGAAGCTTTGGATGCGCAGTATATGTGCCTGTAGCACCGCCATCCCGCACCAAAATAGGTTTGCAAAGGAGGTTAGGAATATATGTTGAGTTTGACGCGTCCTCCATTATTCGCTACCTCGAAACATTGACAGGAGATTTGTTCACTGCACTATTTGCAGACTGTCAATTGGATGAGACACTTTTCCCAAAATTAGGGGGAGAAGTTGGTGAAACCAAACGGGAAATTTTGTGGAAAAATGTATCATTATCTCATCTTGATCCACATACCTCTATTTGAAAGAAAGAGGTACAAAAGATTATCCATTTGCAAAGAATAGCAAATCAAATGCCTGACGCATTTACGGACTTGAAGAGGATAACGAAATCCCACATTCACGCGGAAAATGTTCCGATCCGTATTGAAGTCCCTATTGGACAAATATCTAGTGTCATATCCAATGAGTCAAATGCACGCCAGAAGCGTGGCAGACCACTAGGTTCCAAAGATCGAAATCCTAGAAAGAGGAAAAAGAACGATCTAAATGACACTATGAAAGAATCACATGAGGACGCTCATGATTTGATTAATTCCGAGATTCACGAAGAATCTATTGAGCCTGAGACTCTTGAAAATACGGAATGCAAGAATGTGAGGATCTCGAACCTCAGTCTGTGGTAGTACAAAAATTAATTGAGAGCTCTCGAAGAGCCAATTATTACTATGTTGGAGAAACACAATTGAGTATTGTGCTGTAGTAAGTCTCAAAGAAACTTATTCAGTTTCCAAAAGTACACGCGAAGGCGATTGATGATATTGAGACTATAAATAAAGGAAGGCTTTGATTCTCCTATTACTACAACTTGTAGCGGGGTAATTTGTATATGAAAAGCTACCCGCTTTATTCTCCAGTTTGTACTACACAAACGAAAGAATGCCACAATAAAGTGGATATCTATTGGTATAAAACCCATGTCATAATAAACCCGAAGTTTATTGATAAGTGCACATGTCATGGTGTAAATTTGAAATTTACCAATATTGATAATTTATTCAGTTGACATTCGTGTTAGCCATCTCATTTGAAGTATGATGTGCAAATTCACATAGGTGAATATCAAAGAACTAGAAGTTCTTGTTCTCAGTAATGAACTGACCAACTAAAGAGTTCGGGTTGAAGCCCCTAAATTCTGGAAATATCAAAGGTGAATATGGGCCCATTCACCTGCCATGTATACCACATATGATGCATCTATGGAATGGTTACATGCGCAATTGTTATTGACCCGCAGCCTGGCCGGTGCTTGCGGGGTAAATCGCTCAGTAATCTAACTTCGAGCATAGTTTCCAGATTCTCTACTCAAGACAGTTCATCTTGATAAGTTGGTTTATATCAAAGTTGGTTTAGCAAGATAATTATTGAGTGCTTCCACTTAATAGCTAAACTGTTCCTTATGAGAACGAAGTTGTATATATCAGTTTGATATAAGTTGTATACGAGAGTATATTCTCCCCTTACAAGTGGTTCAGGGTCAGGAACCAAATAATTTCATCTTATATTAAGGTGCTGTGTATATTGACATAATGCACAAAGATGATTTCCCAAAGTTGAGGAAACATGTTAGCTTTACTAACATGAGGGGGAGACATGATAAACACTTGAGAAAGTGTTACATGGGATGAATTCTCATTTGTATATGTATATCCCCGAATATCATGATATGAACCTGAAGTTCATAAAAGGGATAATTCAAATTGCAACATATTGCAAAGCATGCTTTACGCATTTACTGACCCAAAGAAAGTAACTAAATGGAAGAGATACAATTCAAGAAGAATTGATTCCATATGAAAGACATGTAGCTTTGAACCTATAGTTCATATGCTTGAAAGTATAAAGGCAAAGGTATGTATAGTCAATTTTTGATATCTTATTTGTTTAGCATGACATGAAAACTTGATATGCAGCTAAAGTTTATTATATGGCTTATATGACTTAACTTGAAAGATTTAAGTTGCTTGAAGCATATGCAATTCTTGGTCCTGAAGTACCGCATCCTAAGTACAATTTGTGTACATATGAATCTTGCCATAACTATAAGCATGATGGATTTGAGAATGCATCTATGGAGATATTGAAGAGCTATTCCACGACATTATATGAAGATGTTTATATCTATCAAGAATGATGATTTCAAGGTGCGGAATATTTATTCAAGTCAACATGGTTGATTTATTCATCAAACGTCTACCAAAGATCGTTTTGAAGATGATGCACAAGGTTGGAATGCAAATGCTCAAGGATATGAATTGATGTACTCATTAGGGGGAGTCAATGCGCGTTGCACTCTTTTTCCCTTACAAGGTTTTTTCCCACTGGGTTTTCCTTGCAAGGTTTTTAACGAGGCAACCAATAGGCGCATATTCAAACATGTGTACTCTTTTTCCTTACTTTAATTTTTCCCATTGGGTTTTGGTTTTAAGGTTTTATGAGGCACATCATTGAATAGACATTCAAGGGGGAGTGTTATGAAATAGAAGATTCTTACACTTCTATTTAAGGTGAATGTCTTTAATGTATCTAATTAGAGAGATTTTAGAGTTCTATTAGTGGTAGCTAAATCTTCCTCTCCCCTATAAATAGAGGTGCCCCCTACCATTGTAAATCATCCCTTGAGACCCCTCTCAACTCAATAAGAAGAACTCTCTCTACTCTTCTCTCTATTGCTATTGCTCTTGCATAATTGTTTTTGTCTTTACTTTAGTTTATAACACACCTCAATCTTCTGAAATTTTATATTAATTTTCATCAAAAACATAAAATCTTCATCCATATGCAACACCAATTTGTAAAATAAATTTGGATGTTTTATGTACCAAATTTTACTAAATAACTTTTTAAATTTATGACATCTTAAAATGAAGTGCATTTTACCCTTCATAAAATGAAAGAATGGACATTGGGCCTAACTCAACCCCAAAAGCTAGCTTATGAGGTGAGATTGCCAAAGCCATAAAAGGAGATCAACGACCTCAAATCCCTCCGATATGGGACAACTCAACATAAAAACCTTTTATTAAATATTAATTTCAGGTGCATTGAATTGATTAATGAAGAGGATTTTTCGACTGTGGTCGTCATTGCCTTCTTCAATATGTATTTTTGTTCTTCTTGATTGCCATTTCCGTATTCATCTATTCATCTTCAATTTTGATTGCACAAAATTTTTAACTTTGTGTCTTCTTTGTAATTAAAGGTGTTGTAACTCGATCTCCTCAATTTTCTGTATCTATTTTGACAAGAAATTAGAAATCTTCATCCTTACTGAACACTCATTAGCGCAAAAAATCTTCCTGCTTCATGACTTTTACAAGATTAAAAGTTTATGTAGTCCACTTCTTCCTTAATGACTATGGATTTTGTTTGTATAGCCGGTTCTGCTCTAAAAGGGTAATCTGTTGGAGTAAGTGCATTAATGAAGTGTAGTATTTATCCAATAAATATAAGCATCAAATGGTAGCAATTAGCAGAAAACAAGCTTCGCTTAACGGAAAAAATAAATTTACCCGGGCATTGTTGCTTTTTTTGTTAATTAAATCTTGTTGTATTAATCACCAAAGGTATTTTTTTACAAAATCATAGTTCAGCTATACACAGCTGACTATCATAAAAAAAGATCTAGCTAACATCTACATTTACTATACCTATATTCTAATTACAGAAGATAATGCGGGAGGTGTAGGCTAACTTTCGGGGGACTCCTAGCATGACATGTATAAGCAATACTTGTAAGCAATTGTCCACTGGAACAGGAGGTGTTCTTGAACAGTCTTGAATTTCTCTCTAACCAAATGTTGTACAGCATTTCAGCAAAAAAAAGTTTGATAATTTGAGCTCGACCAGTTTTTCCTTTAGACTTAGCTATGATCCACTGTATGTATTGTTCCCAGTTTTAATAATTGGCTTGAGTTACTCCAATCCACTGCAAAGTTTGGTGTCTCAGCAAGGTAGTGAATGGGCATGAGAAGAAAAGATGATCTCTAGTCTCCTTATCTTGTTGACATAATGCACATGTGTTGTCCACATTGAGCTTCCACTGTTCCAATCTATCCTTTGTAGGCAGCCTATTCTGTAATATCAGCCAAAGGTTGAAGACTGCCTTAGGTCTAGCATAGTTTTGGATAGTTAGATTCTTCCACACTACTCTTGGCAATTGTCCAATCTGTTGTAGGTAAAGCTTCTTTATAGAACAAGCTGATTGGTGCAGCAACTGGATTGCTGCAATGTAACAGTAGCAGCAATGATCTTCCTGACCATCCAACTGGCTTGGTTAGGAATGATTAAGGACTGTAATTGTTGCTGTTTTATGTATACAGAATGGATCCATTTTACCCATAAAACATCTTTCTTATGGGCCAAATCCCACCCAAGCTTAGTGATTGCAGCTTTGTTCCATATTAGCAGGTTCATAACATTTAAGCCCCCAGCAGACTTAGGTAGACATACCTTATCCTAGGCTATATATGATTTCTTTGATATGTTGGCTGATCCTGTCCAGACAAAGGATCTACAGACTGCATCCAACAACTTTAGTATTTTTGAAGGGATAAGGAAAAGTTGAGCCCAGTATGCTTGTATACCAAAAATGACTGACTGCACTAGCTGAACTCTCCCTGCATAGGACAGTTTCCTAGCAGTCCAGGATGTGATCCTGGCAGTTACCTTATTCACCAATGGTTGCCATTGTAGCAAGGACATTTTCTTGGTAGATAAAGGAACCCCCAAATACGTGAAAGGTAGTTCACCATATACATAGCCAAGGTGATTGACAATGTGTAGTTGTGCATCAGGAGAAACACCTCCAAAGTAGACAGAGCTTTTACTCAGATTAGCTGTCATACCAGAAGCCTCAGTGAACTGAGAGAAGTATTTGAACATGGTTGTGACAGCCTTCAAGTCTCCTTTGACAAATAACAGAAGGTCATCTGCAAAGCTAAGATGAGTAATATTTAATCTTTTGCAGCCAGGGTGGAATAAGAAGTCTGGATCCTTCCTTAGTTCCACAAGAGCTCTGCTAAGGTATTCCATCACTATAGCAAATAGAAAGGGGGAGACTGGGTCACCTTGCCTCAAGCCTTTAGCTGCTTGGAAGGGTTCAGTAGTTTCCCCATTCACCATGATTGTATAGCTTACTGTTTGGACACATTCTATAATCCACCTTATAAACCCGCCTGGGAAGTTTAAGGACTCCATCACTTGTTGCAAGAAGATCCATTCAACAGAATCATATGCCTTCTGTAAGTCTATTTTAGTCATGCATCTAGGGGACACATGGGCTCTTGCATAGTGTTTGATCAGCTCATGTGCTAAGATAACATTATCAGCAATCCTCCTTCCTTGAATGAACCATGCCTGGGAATCACAGATGATACTTTGTAATCTGTTGGCCAGTATCTTAGATATTATTTTATATAAAACTAAACAACAAGCAATTGGACGAAATTCCTTGACTGACTGTGGGTTATGAACTTTAGGAATCAGTGTAAGGGAGGCACAATTAACTGGTTTATACATTCTGCCAGAGTGAAAGAAATCCAGAACTGCCCTGGTAATCTGGTTGCCAGTGAGCCACCAGGTCTGTGTAAAAAAGGCAGCATTGTAACCATCAATCCCTGGTGCTTTGTGATCACCAATGGCTTTTAGGCTATCTAGAATCTCATCAGTAGAAACATCTGCAGCTAGCTGCTGCTGCTGATTATGAGTGAGCTTTGGACCATTATCCATGTATGACCTATTAATTGCTGGTAGGGAGGCAGCTGATGACCCCATCAAAGACTTATAGAAGTTCCTGATTTCATCCCTAATGTCATCTGGATTGGTAAGTCTGGTGCCTCCTTTTGTAACCAGTTCAGTTATGCTTTTGTACTGGTTTCTTTCTGTCAGCACATCATTAAAATACTTATTATTTGAGTCTCCCAGGTGTATCCATTTGGCTCTAGACTTCTGTTGGAGGATACTTTCTTCAATCATTGACCACTTCTCCAGCTTCAATTACGGATCCCTTTCTTTAGACTGCAAGTCATCAGTATATTGCAAACTCATCTGGTTCTGGGTGACCTTTAGTTCCTCCCTGCTAGATTCAATTTTCTGTGTGATGTTCTTAAATTCTCTAATATTTAGAGATTTTAGAACAGGTTTAAGTGCCTTGAGATTGTTCTATATCATCTTAAGAGTGCCCTGGCCAGTATTCCTCCAATGTACCTTCATGATGTGTTGGAAATCCTTGTGATTAGCCCATGCATTATAGAATCTGAAGGGTGCCTTCCTGACAATAATATCTTCCTTCCTAGTAAGCACCATTGGATTATGATCAGAGATTAGAGGAGCGTCATACACATGACTCCATTTAATCATCCAGTCATAATTACCAAAAATTCTATCCAATCTACTACAAACTCTATCATTGCCAGTTTGTTTGTTGGTCCATGTGAAGAAATCCCCTTTCCAAGGAAGCTCTGATAATTCAGCCAGTTGAATGCATTGAGTGAAGTCCAGAAATTCAGCTTGCTTGACTTGAGTACATGACCGTCTGTCATTGACAGACAACACAGCATTGAAGTCACCTGCAACCAACCAAGGATCAGTAATACCAGTAGCAAGATTTTGTATGTGTTGCA